>OY720195.1:2500-10002500 GCA_963082885.1 Parascotia fuliginaria
CTAACCTAACCTAACCTAACCTAACCTAACCTAACCTAACCTAACCTAACCTAACCTAACCTAACCTAACCTAACCTAACCTAACCTAACCTAACCTAACCTAACCTAACCTAACCTAACCTAACCTAACCTAACCTAACCTAACCTAACCTAACCTAACCTAACCTAACCTAACCTAACCTAACCTAACCTAACCTAACCTAACCTAACCTAACCTAACCTAACCTAACCTAACCTAACCTAACCTAACCTAACCTAACCTAACCTAACCTAACCTAACCTAACCTAACCTAACCTAACCTAACCTAACCTAACCTAACCTAACCTAACCTAACCTAACCTAACCTAACCTAACCTAACCTAACCTAACCTAACCTAACCTAACCTAACCTAACCTAACCTAACCTAACCTAACCTAACCTAACCTAACCTAACCTAACCTAACCTAACCTAACCTAACCTAACCTAACCTAACCTAACCTAACCTAACCTAACCTAACCTAACCTAACCTAACCTAACCTAACCTAACCTAACCTAACCTAACCTAACCTAACCTAACCTAACCTAACCTAACCTAACCTAACCTAACCTAACCTAACCTAACCTAACCTAACCTAACCTAACCTAACCTAACCTAACCTAACCTAACCTAACCTAACCTAACCTAACCTAACCTAACCTAACCTAACCTAACCTAACCTAACCTAACCTAACCTAACCTAACCTAACCTAACCTAACCTAACCTAACCTAACCTAACCTAACCTAACCTAACCTAACCTAACCTAACCTAACCTAACCTAACCTAACCTAACCTAACCTAACCTAACCTAACCTAACCTAACCTAACCTAACCTAACCTAACCTAACCTAACCTAACCTAACCTAACCTAACCTAACCTAACCTAACCTAACCTAACCTAACCTAACCTAACCTAACCTAACCTAACCTAACCTAACCTAACCTAACCTAACCTAACCTAACCTAACCTAACCTAACCTAACCTAACCTAACCTAACCTAACCTAACCTAACCTAACCTAACCTAACCTAACCTAACCTAACCTAACCTAACCTAACCTAACCTAACCTAACCTAACCTAACCTAACCTAACCTAACCTAACCTAACCTAACCTAACCTAACCTAACCTAACCTAACCTAACCTAACCTAACCTAACCTAACCTAACCTAACCTAACCTAACCTAACCTAACCTAACCTAACCTAACCTAACCTAACCTAACCTAACCTAACCTAACCTAACCTAACCTAACCTAACCTAACCTAACCTAACCTAACCTAACCTAACCTAACCTAACCTAACCTAACCTAACCTAACCTAACCTAACCTAACCTAACCTAACCTAACCTAACCTAACCTAACCTAACCTAACCTAACCTAACCTAACCTAACCTAACCTAACCTAACCTAACCTAACCTAACCTAACCTAACCTAACCTAACCTAACCTAACCTAACCTAACCTAACCTAACCTAACCTAACCTAACCTAACCTAACCTAACCTAACCTAACCTAACCTAACCTAACCTAACCTAACCTAACCTAACCTAACCTAACCTAACCTAACCTAACCTAACCTAACCTAACCTAACCTAACCTAACCTAACCTAACCTAACCTAACCTAACCTAACCTAACCTAACCTAACCTAACCTAACCTAACCTAACCTAACCTAACCTAACCTAACCTAACCTAACCTAACCTAACCTAACCTAACCTAACCTAACCTAACCTAACCTAACCTAACCTAACCTAACCTAACCTAACCTAACCTAACCTAACCTAACCTAACCTAACCTAACCTAACCTAACCTAACCTAACCTAACCTAACCTAACCTAACCTAACCTAACCTAACCTAACCTAACCTAACCTAACCTAACCTAACCTAACCTAACCTAACCTAACCTAACCTAACCTAACCTAACCTAACCTAACCTAACCTAACCTAACCTAACCTAACCTAACCTAACCTAACCTAACCTAACCTAACCTAACCTAACCTAACCTAACCTAACCTAACCTAACCTAACCTAACCTAACCTAACCTAACCTAACCTAACCTAACCTAACCTAACCTAACCTAACCTAACCTAACCTAACCTAACCTAACCTAACCTAACCTAACCTAACCTAACCTAACCTAACCTAACCTAACCTAACCTAACCTAACCTAACCTAACCTAACCTAACCTAACCTAACCTAACCTAACCTAACCTAACCTAACCTAACCTAACCTAACCTAACCTAACCTAACCTAACCTAACCTAACCTAACCTAACCTAACCTAACCTAACCTAACCTAACCTAACCTAACCTAACCTAACCTAACCTAACCTAACCTAACCTAACCTAACCTAACCTAACCTAACCTAACCTAACCTAACCTAACCTAACCTAACCTAACCTAACCTAACCTAACCTAACCTAACCTAACCTAACCTAACCTAACCTAACCTAACCTAACCTAACCTAACCTAACCTAACCTAACCTAACCTAACCTAACCTAACCTAACCTAACCTAACCTAACCTAACCTAACCTAACCTAACCTAACCTAACCTAACCTAACCTAACCTAACCTAACCTAACCTAACCTAACCTAACCTAACCTAACCTAACCTAACCTAACCTAACCTAACCTAACCTAACCTAACCTAACCTAACCTAACCTAACCTAACCTAACCTAACCTAACCTAACCTAACCTAACCTAACCTAACCTAACCTAACCTAACCTAACCTAACCTAACCTAACCTAACCTAACCTAACCTAACCTAACCTAACCTAACCTAACCTAACCTAACCTAACCTAACCTAACCTAACCTAACCTAACCTAACCTAACCTAACCTAACCTAACCTAACCTAACCTAACCTAACCTAACCTAACCTAACCTAACCTAACCTAACCTAACCTAACCTAACCTAACCTAACCTAACCTAACCTAACCTAACCTAACCTAACCTAACCTAACCTAACCTAACCTAACCTAACCTAACCTAACCTAACCTAACCTAACCTAACCTAACCTAACCTAACCTAACCTAACCTAACCTAACCTAACCTAACCTAACCTAACCTAACCTAACCTAACCTAACCTAACCTAACCTAACCTAACCTAACCTAACCTAACCTAACCTAACCTAACCTAACCTAACCTAACCTAACCTAACCTAACCTAACCTAACCTAACCTAACCTAACCTAACCTAACCTAACCTAACCTAACCTAACCTAACCTAACCTAACCTAACCTAACCTAACCTAACCTAACCTAACCTAACCTAACCTAACCTAACCTAACCTAACCTAACCTAACCTAACCTAACCTAACCTAACCTAACCTAACCTAACCTAACCTAACCTAACCTAACCTAACCTAACCTAACCTAACCTAACCTAACCTAACCTAACCTAACCTAACCTAACCTAACCTAACCTAACCTAACCTAACCTAACCTAACCTAACCTAACCTAACCTAACCTAACCTAACCTAACCTAACCTAACCTAACCTAACCTAACCTAACCTAACCTAACCTAACCTAACCTAACCTAACCTAACCTAACCTAACCTAACCTAACCTAACCTAACCTAACCTAACCTAACCTAACCTAACCTAACCTAACCTAACCTAACCTAACCTAACCTAACCTAACCTAACCTAACCTAACCTAACCTAACCTAACCTAACCTAACCTAACCTAACCTAACCTAACCTAACCTAACCTAACCTAACCTAACCTAACCTAACCTAACCTAACCTAACCTAACCTAACCTAACCTAACCTAACCTAACCTAACCTAACCTAACCTAACCTAACCTAACCTAACCTAACCTAACCTAACCTAACCTAACCTAACCTAACCTAACCTAACCTAACCTAACCTAACCTAACCTAACCTAACCTAACCTAACCTAACCTAACCTAACCTTTTTTTTTTTTTTTTTTTTTTCGTGGGAAACTCATTACGAGTACGCACCCGCCTGGGCGAGGCGGGGGTTATGTCGGACTCTCCGGCCACAATGAGACAGCGACCGGCATACCGACTAAAACCCACGGTGTTCCTCCAGACGGCCAGAGTGCCGGGGTCACGGGAGACGCTCGCGCATTCATCCGCGACCCCGACGGGCCACGGCCCGCTCAACGTGAGCGGGCCCCGTCTGATTTGGGGGGCCTAGCCCCCCTTCCTCCATCGAGAGGCGTTCGTGGAACACGTACGCCGCCTTCTCGGGCCTGTGCTGTTCGAGCGGCGATTGCCCAATCGCCGCCCGCAGGCATCCTCCTACGGTGGCTGGAGATCCCGGAGCGCCCCACGGCGACGTCCGGGGCGGACGCGACGGGCGGGGAGCATGGTGTTCAGCTCCCTCTCCCGCTCAGCCGCCTCCTTGGCGAGCATCACCTCCTCGCAAAAGGAGGCGACTCCTTCCCAAGCCCTCTCGCTGCGGACCATGGACAGAACCACGGCCGGCAGCGAGAGTTGGGCCGTCGCGAGCGCCGCAACTAGGTCGCGGCGCTGGTCCGCCCACGCTGGACACTCCACGAGCGTGTGGAGCGCCGTGTCGCGCGGGCAGACCCCGCAATGGTGGCAGACGGACGTCTGCTCCCGGCCTATGAGACACAGGTACGTGCCGAAGCACCCGTGACCGGTGAGTACCTGTGTCAGCCGGAACGTGAGGACGCCGTGCCTCCTCTCCAGCCACTCCTCTAGGACGGGACTTACCGCCACCACCGTGGCGTGCCCTGCACTTGGTCGCGCAAGTCGCGCCTTCCACTCCGCCACTAGGACTGTGCGGAGCTGGGACCGCTGCGCCTCGATTTCTCGAGGCAGAGGTCGCAGGTCCCGCCCCGCCGCCTCCTCGCGCCATCGGAATAATGACGCGAGGACTTCGGCTTCCAGGTCCCAGGGCGGGGATCCGGCCAATAGGGTCGCAGCCTCGAATGAGATCGTGCGGTAGCCGCGCACCATGCGCACGGCCATGGCCCTTTGCGGCCTCCGTAGGACGGCAACGTTCCGGGCCGCCAGGTTGGCAGCCCATACGGGCGCTCCGTACAGGGCCATGGACCGCACGATCCCTCCGTACAATTTCCGGCAGGTTGAGTTGGGCCCCCCGAGGTTGGAGAGCAGCCTCGCCAGGGCGGCGGCGGCGCCCAATAACTTGGGCGCCAGCCGGCGGAAATGTTCGACAAAATTCCACCGGCTGTCGAGGACGACGCCGAGATATCTCAGCGTCGACTCGACGCCGATCCGTACGCCCCCAACAATGATGTGGGAGCCCTGAGGTGGCCCCTTTCGGGGACCGTGAAAACAAACGGCCTCCGATTTGGCCAGGGCCACCTCGAGACCCAACCGCCGGATGCGACCCACGACTTGCGCGACCCCAGCCGTAGCTGCGATGGCAGCGCGCCTGTAGTCCTTCCCCCGAGCCGTGACGAGGGTGTCGTCGGCATAGCACGTCACGACGACACCAGGGAGAAGGACGCCTCGTATGACCCAGTCATAGCCGATGTTCCACAGGAGCGGTCCAAGAACCGATCCCTGTGGAACACCGCAGGTCATCTCTCGCCGACCGAGAGCATTGCGACCCGGGTAAACTACCGCTCTATCACTAAGATAGGCCCCGACAATGCGGCGGAGGTAGGTCGGCACTCGATGGTAGACGAGTGCCTCCCTAACGCAGCTCCAGGGCAAGGAGTTGAACGCGTTGGCGATGTCGAGCGACACCGCCAACACCACCTCGCCCCGGGACAACGCGTCCTCCGCCAGACTCCTCACGCGCATGATGGCATGCACGGTGGAGCGCCCGCGGCGGAAACCGAACTGGTTGTCCGCCAAATCCGGCCCCACTTCACTGAGATGCTCGACGAGGCGGCTAGCAATGACACGCTCGAAGAGCTTCGCCACCTCGTCGAGAAGCACGATGGGCCGGTAGGCGGACGGAGAGTCCGCCGGGCGCCCCTCCTTCTTGAGGAGGACCAGCTTGCCGGTTTTCCACAGCAGCGGAAATCGGCCCTCCTCAAGGCACGCACTGAGGAGCCCTAACAGTCGGGGCTCGAGCTCCCGAAGGGCCAGGACCCACGCACGGCCTGGAATGCCGTCCGGTCCTGGCGCGGTGTTTTTGGCTTGAAGCCTCTTCACCGCAGCTCGAAGCTCCACCCGGGTCACTTCGGGTACGTCGTCGTTGTCCGCGTTGGGAGCCATGGGAGGCAGAACCATCAGCGGAGGAGGGTGCTCCGCCCTCTGAGGGAACAGAGCAGCCACCACTTCCTCCAGCAGCTGTGGCTGGAGACTCTGGGACAGCGGAGGCGCCCACGGGCGAAGTTTGCCCCGTACCAAAAGGTATGGACGCCCCCACGGATCACGGTCCAGAGTCTCCAAGAACTGCTCGCGGGCCTGATCCTTGGCCCGCGAGATGGCCGCTTGCAGCCGCTTCTTGGCTGCTCTGTACACCTCGTACAGCTCTGCCTCCCTGGCCTCGGCATCGGGAGGGCGGCGACGCCTCCTGCGAAGTCTGGTGTACTGGCGGCGCGCCGCGACACAGTCGCGACGCAATTGTGCGATCGCCTGCGACCACCAGTACACCTGACGCTTGGCGGGTCTGCATCGGACCCGCGGCATCGCCGCGTCGCAAATTTGCGACATCGCTTCCCGGAACCACTCGGCCTCCATCTCGATGTTCTCAGGCCTGTCCGGTGCTCTCACCCAGGCCTGAACGATGGAAGCCTCCAGGAGCGCCTCCCGATCCAGTTGTCTCAAAGACCAACGCGGACTGTTCTCTCCCGGGGCCGCTCTGGCCGGCACGCCATGGTTTTCGGCGGAGACGTCAAATCGGATATATAAATGATCCGACAGAGTCTCCACCTCCTCAATGACGCGCCAGCCTTCGACACGGCGGGCTAGTGCGGGGCTGGCGAAGGCGAGATCGACAATCGACCCGCCCCGCTGACGCACGCACGTGTTTACGGCTCCCCGGTTGAGAACGAGTAGGCCGTGTGCCACGGCCCACTCCTCGAGCACCTCACCCCTGACGTCCGTGGCCGGGGAACCCCAAGCCAAGGATTTGGCATTGAAGTCCCCGAGGACGAGAACGGGGTGAGGGTGGCTTCGAGCGACGACGGTACCCACTAGGGCTAAAAAAGCCTCAAAGTCGGCGAGAGGGCGGTTGGGGGAGAAATACACCCCAACCACCACGAGACTATCTAGGCGCGCTGCCACAAAGCCCTGGCCCCTCGAACAGCAAACGAGGGGCACTGTGGGCGACGACATGATGGCCACCGAGCCATCCCGGTCCGACACCCAGTCATCCCGGGGCGGAACGTAGTATGGCTCGGCGACCACCGTCACATTAATATTCCACTGCGCCATGGTCTGCAGGAGGAGGTCCTGAGCCCTGGCGCAGTGGTTGAGGTTTCCCTGGAGGAAGCGGAGTGGGGCCATCACTGGCAGTCCATCTCCTCTCCCTCCTCGGGATTATCAGGTTTTTTGCCGCCAGCCGGTTTGCTGGCCGGCGGTTTGGCCACGGCTTTTGGCCCTTTTTGGCCCTTCCTTTTGGCCGGCCTGTTGCAGGCCCTGCCGACCCGGTGCTCCGCTGGCCTGCTTGCCGCCGCACACACCACGCAGTGCGGCGCGGCCTCGCAGGTGCCGGCCTTATGACCGGTCTGACCGCAGCGGAAGCAGCAGCCACTGCGGTCCTCCCCCTTGCAGCTAGCACCTACGTGGCCAATCTGCAGGCATCGGAAGCACCGCGTCGGCCTGGCCTCCAACAGCCTGACCTGGGCGGAGACCCAGCCCACCAACAGGCGTTTGGCGTCGGCCAGCTTTTTGGCCGCCGCCACGGGACAACTCACAAGGGCTGTGCCCAGCCCGCTGCGGTCCGGCTTTACCTCGCCGGACTTCACGAGCTCCGGAGCACAGCCCCCAGCCCTTGCGACGGCGGCGACCAGTTCGCCAGCCGCCACGGAGTCGTCCAGGCCCGAGACGCGGAGGTCCGCGCATTTAACGGGCCTGGAGACGCGAACGTCCTCCGCCGGGAACAGCGCCCTCAACTTCCCGGCGAGAGCGTCCGCCTTGTCGCCATTGGTGGTGCCGGGTATCTCCAGCAGACGGGCTCCAGTGCGGGTGGTCTTACACCGGAGACCCGCCGCTATACCCAGATCGGCAGGGTTAATTTGGGCCTTTGCTGTGGCCAGCAACTGGGCATACGTCGCCCCTCTTTCCACCGCTGCCGGCTGCAGTGTAAGAACAACTGCAGCCGAGCGGGGAGTACGCAGCACTGCCTGCTTCTTAGCGGCCTTCTTAGCGGCCTTCCTTTGGGCCTTCTTCTTTTTAGCTTTGGCTCCCGCCGTCTCCCATCCGCCCTCTCTGGGCCTGGGAGCGGGAGCCGCAGCCGGCGCCGGCAAAGGTCCACCTTTTTTCTTGGCCGTAGGGCCCGTCCGCGCGGCAGCAGGCAGAACTGCTGCCGCTCGCGCAGCTGACGCCGAAGGTGTTGCCGCCTTTGAGGCCGTAGGTCGGGGCGACGGGCCCGCTACCACCGCCGCATAAGTGCCGCGATCCGCCGCGAGAGGGGGACGCAACACTTTACCCTCCAGCACGGAGAAGCGAGCGCTCAACTGTTTTATGAGCTGGAGTAAATCCGGCTCGCCTCTCCGTGCTGCCGTGCCGTCCAATGCTGGTTGCTCGCGGCGGATCGCTGCGAGGTCAGCCCTCAGCGCCTGGTGTTCCTCTCTCAGGAGCCGCATCTGGGCCGCCATGCGGGCGTTCTCGGCCCGCAACCGCCTGACCTCTTCGTTTGAGGTCCTGTTCAACAGGACCTCGGCCACCTCGGCAATGGACGCCGCCGCGTCCTTTAACCCCTTTTGGCTGGTGCCTTTCAGGTGCTTGGATAACTTGGCGATAGTGCGGATAGCATCTACCGCGACCTCCATGCGCTCCTTCAAGGCACCAGCCGTGAGCTCCTCCACGTCGGAGGCATCTGTCAGCACCTCCGACAGCCGGGATGCCCTATCGGCCGAGACCCGCTTGGTGACCTCGGCGATACGGCGGTCCGAGTCAGCCTCATCAGCCTCCTTGGCCGCCGCGCGCCTGGCCTCCGCCGCCTCCTTGCGGGCCTGGCCTACACCGACATATTTGCCGTGTTTAAGGGCACCCTGGCCCCGTCCGCGCTTAGCAGCTCGGGTGCGCGAGCCGACTGGCGCCTCCTCCGAACCCGAGGCCGAATCCGACCCCGGGTTGCTCTCGTCAGTGTGGGAGCGCTTTCGCCAGAACTCCCTGGACGAAGCGCCACCCTCCGTGACAATCAGGGGCTCGCTGTCAGAGGACAGCATGCCTCCTTCCTCCATAGCACACGAGTGTGTGCTGCCCGGGCGCGCAGGACTGGGCGTGCGCAGCGTCTCCGGGTCTTTTTCAGGACGGTTAGTTGCCCCCCCCAGAATACGATGGGGGCTGACCGGCGGGACTCCGCCGGTGTGGGATTCCCCGTCTGCGGTGCAGACGGGACCCACCTGGGTAATACTTTTACTACTCGTCTTTGTCATGTTAATTTTGTACTTTTATTAACGAGGGTGGGTTCCCTCGAGGGTTTTGAGTACCCGAAGGAACTCAGGGCGGAACTCACCCTGAGTTCCCTCGGTGACGCCTTGGGACCGAGTTCCCCTCGGCCATGCAGCCCCTGGCCGGCGCCAAGCTTGAGCTTCGGGTAATTTTTTATAGTGGTTTTCTTCCACGCGGTCCGAAGACCCCCATCCCTGTCCGTTCAGGATTACGGGTCGGGCCGAACGGTTGTCTGCATCAGACAAATCCGTCGCCCCTGACACGATGCCCGGCAGCACGAATGCATGCCAGGCCCGCCTGAAGGTAATTTTTTATAGAGGTTTTCTTCCTCGCAGCCCCCACCCCGAAGGGTGGCGGCCCTCGCCCCCAACACCGCTGGGTCGGGATTACGAGATGAAGTGCCTGGCAGCAAAATGCATGCCAGGCCCTTCCTAGGGTAATTTTTTATAGAGGTTTTCTTCCTCGCAGCCCCCACCCCGGAGGGAGGCGGCCCTCGCTCCCAACTCCCGCGAGAGAGTCGGGCTTGCGAGTTGGCAGAACAGTGCCGGAGAATCCGACACTGCCCCACCCTAGACTCTCCACAATGCTCTCTGCTTAACAGAGAGACATGTGGAAAGCGGGGGTAATTTTTTATAGAGGTTTTCTTCCTCGCAGCCTATACCCCTAGAGGCTTCGGCCCTCGTTCCCGGCTCTCGCGAGAGGGCCAGGTCTACGAGTTGGAGGTCTCCGAGGAGACCCCTCTGTAGGACTATTCGCCATCTGCCAATGATTTCCAGGCCCGAAATCAAACCTGGGAATGATTGACAGACGCCCAGGGCACACCGGCCTGGACACATGCACTTCCCACCGGACGTATCCAGATAGGAACCACGGCATCCAGGCACACGGGGAGGTTGTCCATATTAGTGCCCCAACCTAACCTTTTTTTTTTTTTTTTTTTTTTCGTGGGAAACTCATTACGAGTACGCACCCGCCTGGGCGAGGCGGGGGTTATGTCGGACTCTCCGGCCACAATGAGACAGCGACCGGCATACCGACTAAAACCCACGGTGTTCCTCCAG
Organism: Parascotia fuliginaria; assembly: GCA_963082885.1. Taxonomy (NCBI): domain Eukaryota; kingdom Metazoa; phylum Arthropoda; class Insecta; order Lepidoptera; family Erebidae; genus Parascotia; species Parascotia fuliginaria. The sequence continues at coordinate 13,140 of OY720195.1, forward strand.
ACGGCCAGAGTGCCGGGGTCACGGGAGACGCTCGCGCATTCATCCGCGACCCCGACGGGCCACGGCCCGCTCAACGTGAGCGGGCCCCGTCTGATTTGGGGGGCCTAGCCCCCCTTCCTCCATCGAGAGGCGTTCGTGGAACACGTACGCCGCCTTCTCGGGCCTGTGCTGTTCGAGCGGCGATTGCCCAATCGCCGCCCGCAGGCATCCTCCTACGGTGGCTGGAGATCCCGGAGCGCCCCACGGCGACGTCCGGGGCGGACGCGACGGGCGGGGAGCAAGGTGGTCAGCTCCCTCTCCCGCTCGGCCGCCTCCTTGGCGAGCATTACCTGCTCGCAAAAGGAGGCGACCCCCTCCCAAGCCCTCTCGCTGCGGACCATGGACAGAACCACGGCCGGCAGCGAGAGTTGGGCCGTCGCGAGCGCCGCAACTAGGTCGCGGCGCTGGTCCGCCCACGCTGGACACTCCACGAGCGTGTGGAGCGCCGTGTCGCGCGGGCAGACCCCGCAATGGTGGCAGACGGACGTCTGCTCCCGGCCTATGAGACACAGGTACGTGCCGAAGCACCCGTGACCGGTGAGTACCTGTGTCAGCCGGAACGTGAGGACGCCGTGCCTCCTCTCCAGCCACTCCTCGAGGACGGGACTTACCGCCACCACCGTGGCGTGCCCTGCAGTTGGTCGCGCAAGTCGCGCCTTCCACTCCGCCACTAGGACTGTGCGGAGCTGGGACCGCTGCGCCTCGATTTCTCGAGGCAGAGGTCGCAGGTCCCGCTCCGCCGCCTCCTCGCGCCATCGGAATAACGACGCGAGGACTTCGGCTTCCAGGTCCCAGGGCGGGGATCCGGCCAAAAGGGTCGCAGCCTCAAAGGAGATCGTGCGGTAGCCGCGCACCATGCGCACGGCCATGGCCCGTTGCGGCCTCCGTAAAACGGCAACGTTCCGGGCTGCCAAGTTGGCAGCCCATACGGGCGCTCCGTATAGGGCCATGGACCGCACGATCCCTCCATACAGTCTCCGGCAGGTTGAGCTGGGCCCCCCGAGGTTGGGGAGCAGCCTCGCCAAGGCGGCGGCGGCGCCCAATAACTTGGGCGCCAGCCGGCGGAAATGCTCGACGAAGTTCCACCGGCTGTCGAGGACGACGCCGAGATATCTCAGCGTCGACTCGACGCCGATCCGTACGCCCCCAACAATAATATGGGAGCCCTGAGGTGGCCCCTTTCGGGGACCGTGGAAACAAACGGCCTCCGATTTGGCCAGGGCCACCTCGAGACCCAACCGCCGGATGCGACCCACGACTTGCGCGACACCAGCCGTAGCTGAAATGGCAGCGCGCCTGTAATCCTTCCCCCGAGCCGTGACAAGGGTGTCGTCGGCATAACACGTCACGACGACACCAGGGAGAAGGACGCCTCGTATGACCCAGTCATAGCCGATGTTCCACAGGAGCGGACCAAGAACTGATCCCTGTGGAACACCGCAGGTCATCTCTCGCCGACCGAGAGCATTGCGACCCGGGTAAACTACCGCTCTATCACTCAGATAGGCCCCGACAATTCGGCGGAGGTAGGTCGGCACTCGATGGTAGACGAGTGCCTCCCTGACGCAGCTCCAGGGCAAGGTGTTGAACGCGTTGGCGATGTCGAGCGACACCGCCAACACCACCTCGCCCCGGGACAACGCGTCCTCCGCCAGACTCCTCACGCGCATGATGGCATGCACGGTGGAGCGCCCGCGGCGAAAACCAAACTGGTTTTCCGCCAGATCCGGCCCGACTTCGCTGAGGTGCTCGACGAGGCGGCTCGCGATGACACGCTCGAAGAGCTTCGCCACCTCGTCGAGTAGTACGATGGGCCGGTAGGCGGACGGAGAGTCCGCCGGGCGCCCCTCCTTCTTGAGGAGGACCAGCTTGCCGGTTTTCCACAGCAGCGGAAATCGGCCCTCCTCAAGGCACGCACTGAGGAGCCCTAACAGTCGGGGCTCGAGCTCCCGAAGGGCCAGGACCCACGCACGGCCTGGAATGCCGTCCGGTCCTGGCGCGGTGTTTTTGGCTTGAAGCCTCTTCACCGCAGCTCGAAGCTCTACCCGGGTCACTTCGGGTACGTCGTCGTCGTCCGCGTTGGGAGCCATGGGAGGCAGAACCATCAACGGAGGAGGGTGCTCCGCCCTCTGAGGGAACAGAGCAGCCACCACCTCCTCCAGCAGCTGTGGCTGGAGACTCTGGGACAGTGGAGGCGCCCACGGGCGAAGTTTGCCCCGTACCAAAAGGTATGGACGCCCCCACGGATCACGGTCCAGAGTCTCCAAGAACTGCTCGCGGGCCTGATCTTTGGCCCGCGAGATGGCCACCTGCAGCCGTTTTTTGGCTGCTCTGTACTCCTCGTACAGTTCTGCCTCCCTGGCCTCGGCATCGGGAGGGCGGCGACGCCTCCTGCGGAGTCTGGTGTACTGGCGGCGCGCCGCGACACAGTCGCGACGCAGTTGTGCGATCGCCTGCGACCACCAGTACACCTGACGCTTGGCGGGTCTACGTCGGACCCGCGGCATCGCCGCGTCGCAAATTTGCGACATCGCTTCCTGGAACCACTCGGCCTCCATCTCGATGTTCTCAGGCCTGTCCGGTGCTCTCACCCAGGCCTGAACGATGGAAGCCTCCAGAAGCGCCTCCCGATCCAGTTGTCTCAAGGACCAACGCGGACTGTTCTCTCCCGGGGCCGCTCTGACCGGCGCGCCATGGTTTTCGGTGGAGACGTCAAATCGGATATACAAATGATCCGACAGAGTCTCCACCTCCTCGATGACGCGCCAGCCTACGACACGGCGGGCTAGTGCGGGGCTGGCGAAGGCGAGATCGACAATCGACCCGCCCCGCTGTCGCACGCACGTGTTAACGGCTCCCCGGTTGAGAACGAGTAGGCCGTGTGCCACGGCCCACTCCTCGAGCACCTCACCCCTGACGTCCGTGGCCGGGGAACCCCAAGCCGTGGATTTGGCGTTGAAGTCCCCGAGGACGACAACGGGGTGAGGGTGGTTTCGAGCGACGACTGTACCCAATAGGGCTAAAAAAGCCTCAAAGTCGGCGAGAGGGCGGTTGGGGGAGAAATACACCCCAACCACCACGAGACTGTCTAGGCGCGCTGCCACAAAGCCCTGGCCCCTCGAACAGCACACGAGGGGCACTGTGGGCGACGACATGATGGCCACCGAGCCATCCCGGTCCGACACCCAGTCGTCCCGGGGCGGGACGTAGTATGGCTCGGCGACCACCGTCACATTAATATTCCACTGCGCCATGGTCTGCAGGAGGAGGTCCTGAGCCCTGGCGCAGTGGTTGAGGTTCCCTTGGAGGAAGCGGAGTGGGGCCATCACTGGCAGTCCATTTCCGCTCCCTCCACGGGACGTGCGACATCATTGCCACCAGCCGGTGTTGACGGCGGTTCGGCTGCCCCCTTCTTCTTTTTCCCGGTCTGTTTGGCCCGGCCGCAGGTCTTGGAGCCCACCCGGTGCTCCGCCGGCTTGCTTGCCGCCGCACAGATGATACAGTGCGGCGTGGCTTCACACGAGCCGGCTTTGTGCCCGGGCTGACCGCAGCGGAAGCAGCAATTGCTGCGGTCTTCCTTCGAGGTGCACCGCGCGCCTAGGTGACCTGTCTCCAGGCAGCGGTAGCACCTCGCTGGTTTGGGCCCCAGGTGTTTGACCTGCGCCGACACCCAGCCCACAAGCAGGCGTTTTCCGTCGGCGAGTTTTTTGGCCGCCGCCACAGGACAGCTCACGAGGGCTGTTCCCATCCCGATGCGATCAGGTCGGACCGCACCTACCTTAACTTGCTCAGGTGAACAGCCCCCCGCCCGAGCGACAGCAGCGGCCAATTCCTCTGCCGTGACGGAATCGTCCAGGCCCGCGACACGAAGATCAGCGCTCTTCGTGGGCCTGGACACGCGAACGTCCTCTGCTGGGAAGAGCAGCCGTAACTTGGCTGCAAGGGCGTCCGCCTTCTCGCCGCTTGTGGCTCCCGGGATTTCGAGCAGCCGAGCGCCAGTCTGAGTGGGCTTGCAGCGAAGCCCCGATGTAATTCCCAACTCCGTGGGACTTATTTTGGCCTTCGCTGCAGAGAGGAGCTGCGCATACGTAGTGCCCCTCTCTATCGCCGCCGGCTGCAGCGTCAATACCACCGCCGCTGACTTTGGCACGCGCAACGCGGCCTCTTTCTTGGCAGCTTGTTTTTTCGCTGCTTTCCTGCGTTTCTTAGCCGCTGCATTCTTTTTCTTCTTGGCTCCCGCCGTTTCCCATACGCCCTCTCTGGGCTTGGGAGCGGGAGCCGCAGCTTGCGGTGGTGTTGGCGCACCTCCCTTTTTACCTTTCTTGGAAGTAGGGCCTGGCCGAGCAACAGCAGGCAGAACTGCCGTCTTCTGCGTGGGTGGCGCCGCAGGTGGTACCGCCCGCGAAGCCACAGGCTGGGTCGATGGACCTGCTGCGATTGTCGCGTATGTCCGGCGATCCGCCGCAAGAGGGGGACGTAGCACCTTCCCCTCCAGCACGGAGAAGCGTGCGCTCAGCTGTTTGACGAGCTGGAAAAGATCCGGCTCGCCCCTCCGTGCCGCCGCGTCTTCTGGCGCTGGTTGCTCGCGGCGGATCGCCGCGAGGTCCGCCCGCAACGCCTGATGCTCCTCCTTCAGAGCCTGCATCTGGGCAGCCATGCGGACGTTCTCCGCCCGAAGCCTCCTCACCTCTTCGTTGGAGGTCCTGTTAAAAAGGACCTCAGCCACCTCGGCGATGGACGCCGCCGCATCCTTCAATCCCTTTTGGCTGGTGCCCTTCAGGTGTTTCGAGATTTTGGCAATGGTGCGGATCGCACCTACCGCAACCTCCAAACGCTCCTTCAAGGCACCAGCCGAGAGTTCCTCTACATCGGGGGCGTCTGAGAGCACCTCCGACAGCCGGGACGCCCTATCGGCCGAGACCCGCTGGCTGACTTCCGCGATACGGCGGTCCGAGTCGGCCTCATCAGCCTCACGGGCCGCCGCGCGCTTGGCCTCCGCTGCCTCCTTGCGGGCCTGGCCGACGCCGACGTATCGGCCGTGCTTGAGGGCACCCTGGCCCCGTCCGCGCTTTGAGGCTCTGGTGCGCGAACCAACCGGCGCCTCCTCCGAACCCGAGGCCGAATCCGACCCCGGGTTGCTCTCGTCGGTATGGGAGCGCTTCCTCCAGAACTCCCTGGATGAAGCGCCACCCTCCGCGACGATCATGGGCTCGCTGCCCGAAGACAGCGCGCCTCCCTCCTCCATGCTGCACGACTGTGCACTGACCGGGCGCGCAGAACTGGGCGTGCGCAGCCCCTCCGCAGGCAGTCGCTGTAAAACGACGACCGCTGCCCTCTTCTCTCCTACCTCATCAATAAGTTTGTTGGTTTTTTTTTTTAACGAATCCATAATAAGTCCCACGAGTGGGGGAGAACTAAAGGTCCACCCGTAAACACGGGCAAGTCTACATTTGTAACCCAAACCGGAGGGCGACAGGTATCCGTCTGGGGTCGGCCTTGCGCCGCCGACTAGCCGCCATTTCTGGCTGCCGTTAACGACAGGGACTACCCTACCCTGCCACGCACACCTCACCACGGCAAACAGCTTGTGTTAGGGGTTTTTTACAGTGGACTCTCCACGCAGCCCCCACCCTTCCACCGACCAAGGGTGGCGGCCCTCGTTCCCGCCTTGTCATGACGGGGTTACGAGTCGGCCGAACGGTGGTCTGTACCAGACCATCCGTCCGCCCATAGCGGCAGTGGCAACAAGGTAAACCCCTTGTTGCCCGCCCAGCTGCAAAAGCACACTAGGCCCGCCTGAGGTAATTTTTTATAGAGGTTTTCTTCCTCGCAGCCCCCACCCCGAAGGGTGGCGGCCCTCGCCCCCAACACCGGGTCGGGATTACGAGATGAAGTGCCTGGCAGCAAAATGCATGCCAGGCCCTTCCTAGGGTAATTTTTTATAGAGGTTTTCTTCCTCGCAGCCCCCACCCCGGAGGGAGGCGGCCCTCGCTCCCGACTCCCGCGAGAGAGTCGGGCTTGCGAGTTGGCAGAACAGTGCCGGAGAATCCGACACTGCCCCACCCTAGACTCTCCACAATGCTCTCTGCTTAACAGAGAGACATGTGGAAAGCGGGGGTAATTTTTTATAGAGGTTTTCTTCCTCGCAGCCTATACCCCTAGAGGCTTCGGCCCTCGCTCCCGGCTCTCGCGAGAGAGCCAGGTCTACGAGTTGGAGGTCTCCGAGGAGACCCCTCTGTAGGACTATTCGCCATCTGCCAATGATTTCCAGGCCTGAAATCAAACCTGGGAATGACTGACAGACGCCCAGGGCACACCGGCCTGGACACATGCACTTCCCACCGGACGTATCCAAATGGGAACCACGGCATCCAGGCACACGGGGAGGTTGTCCTAATAGTGCCCCGCCCCAACCTAACCTAACCTAACCTAACCTAACCTAACCTAACCTAACCTAACCTAACCTAACCACAAGGAGAAGCTTGCGGAGCGGCCCTCCTGTTGCAATTGCACGAAGGCTGGGTGTCCTGACACAGCGCACAACGCCTTCGACAATCAGTGCCCAGTCCGGAGGAAGTGGGACACCTTGGCAAGGTCAGCAGTGGCCTATTGCTAAGGTGCCCCACTGGAGCGAGGCTGCCGATGCACAGCCCAGAAGCGGTAACTTGCCGTGTGTTGTCCATTTGTGCATACTGTACAGACCGCACTCCACATTCACCAGCACCGCACCACGGCGCAGTCCAGGACCTGCACGGCCCTTTCTCTTGGACTACATTGTGATAAATGCAAGCCAGAGAAAGGTGCCGTTAGCAGTCTCCCTCCGTTCTGAGGGAGAAATTGGCAAAGCGCCGTGGTCGGCCCCCAGTGTCGGTCTGTGCAGTGTGCACAGTGGAGGGGTACCTGTTGTTCTGTTTCATTATGTGTTGGCTTCTGTCTTGTGTTGTCCTCTCGTTGTGTCTTCCGTTTCTTTGTGTCTAAGTAGGGAATTGTCAAACTCTGCACTACAGTGCAGCAGCGGCTTCCAAACATGCAAACTGAGTTTGCACTTTTGCAAATACGCCTTGCACTGTGGTGCAGACTTACAGCAAAATATAAGTGTGTTAAATAAGAATTTTTATCAATTAGAAATTATATTTTAAAATTATATCAGTATGATAATTAGGTATTATAGCAAAACATTGTAAAAATAAATTTAAATGTAATTTAAAACCAAACATAGGAACTAGAATTCGTAATATAAGTAATTAGATTAAGTAAAAAACAAAATTTTGAAACTAAGTAAACTTTATTAAATACAAAATGTAAATAAAAAATATGTAAAACCCTACTTAAATCCAACAAACACAAATAAATATGCAACATAATTAAACCAGCAAAAAAGGGCTCCGATTATGTTGGAGGATCAGTTGGCCGGCCGCACTTAAAGTGCGGTCACAATTAAAAAAAAAAAAAAAAAAAAAAAAAAAAAACCTAACCTAACCTTTTTTTTTTTTTTTTTTTTTTCGTGGGAAACTCATTACGAGTACGCACCCGCCTGGGCGAGGCGGGGGTTATGTCGGACTCTCCGGCCACAATGAGACAGCGGCCGGCATACCGACTAAAACCCACGGTGTTCCTCCAGACGGCCAGAGTGCCGGGGTCACGGGAGACGCTTGCGCATTCATCCGCGACCCCGACGGGCCACGGCCCGCTCAACGTGAGCGGGCCCCGTCTGATTTGGGGGGCCTAGCCCCCCTTCCTCCATCGAGAGGCGTTCGTGGAACACGTACGCCGCCTTCTCGGGCCTGTGCTGTTCGAGCGGCGATTGCCCAATCGCCGCCCGCAGGCATCCTCCTACGGTGGCTGGAGATCCCGGAGCGCCCCACGGCGACGTCCGGGGCGGACGCGACGGGCGGGGAGCAAGGTGGTCAGCTCCCTCTCCCGCTCGGCCGCCTCCTTGGCGAGCATTACCTGCTCGCAAAAGGAGGCGACCCCCTCCCAAGCCCTCTCGCTGCGGACCATGGACAGAACCACAGCCGGCAGCGAGAGTCGGGCCGTCGCGAGCGCCGCAACTAGGTCGCGGCGCTGGTCCGCCCACGCTGGACACTCCACGAGCGTGTGGAGCGCCGTGTCGCGCGGGCAGACCCCGCAAAAAATCAAGCAATTATATTTGCTTGTGTTATGGGTACTAAACAACTGATATACTACTTATATACATTTTTTTTTTTTGTAAATACATACATATTATAGATAAATTACACCCAGACACAGAACAAATAATCATGCTCATCACACAAAGATTTGTCCTGGGTGGGAATCGAACCCACGACCTCCAGCTTAGCAGTCAGGGTCACTAACCACTAGACCAAACCTAACCTAACCTAACCTAACCTAACCTAACCTAACCTAACCACTTGCTATTTTTTGAAATTTTCTTTTGGTTTTATGTTGTTTGTTGACTAATTAGCAGGTAGTTTTTATCCCTTGGTTATACTCCAACGGGAACACGTGTCAAATTACACATCTTTCAGGACTTTAGTACATTTTGACGAAATTTTTGCAGTTTTTAATTTTTCTATAGCACTAGACGTATTCCAAATTCCTGTGTATCATTTGTTTTGGCTTGAGGACGGTGAGACCTGTCTAGGGATACATCTGGATCGCTTCTGCACCCTCTGAAACACACAAAAATAGTTAAAACAGTGGTGTCACCGCATACTTTTCAGTAAATTTTTGAACAAAGTCGCTAATAACTTTTGACCGTGAACCCTGGTGGTGTCCGGGATAGTCTCGTCTTGTAGCTGGTGATCAGCCGCGTCTTTTGACACCCCTCGCGTCCAGATCGGGCGAAGGGAACCTGAAAAATTTTGACGTTTTTGACGTTTTAGTAGACTCGTGTTCTATACACATATACATATATACATACAAAAGTCTACCTTAGGGAGCTGATGTTAGAAATTTTACTTGCTATTTTTTGAAATTTTCTTTTGGTTTTATGTTGTTTGTTGACTAATTAGCAGGTAGTTTTTATCCCTTGGTTATACTCCAACGGGAACACGTGTCAAATTACACATCTTTCAGGACTTTAGTACATTTTGACGAAATTTTTGCAGTTTTTAATTTTTCTATAGCACTAGACGTATTCCAAATTCCTGTGTATCATTTGTTTTGGCTTGAGGACGGTGAGACCTGTCTAGGGATACATCTGGATCGCTTCTGCACCCTCTGAAACACACAAAAATAGTTAAAACAGTGGTGTCACCGCATACTTTTCAGTAAATTTTTGAACAAAGTCGCTCATAACTTTTGACCGTGAACCCTGGTGGTGTCCGGGATAGTCTCGTCTTGTAGCTGGTGATCAGCCGCGTCTTTTGACACCCCTCGCGTCCAGATCGGGCGAAGGGAACCTGAAAAATTTTGACGTTTTTGACGTTTTAGTAGACTCGTGTTCTATACACATATACATATATACATACAAAAGTCTACCTTAGGGAGCTGATGTTAGAAATTTTACTTGCTATTTTTTGAAATTTTCTTTTGGTTTTATGTTGTTTGTTGACTAATTAGCAGGTAGTTTTTATCCCTTGGTTATACTCCAACGGGAACACGTGTCAAATTACACATCTTTCAGGACTTTAGTACATTTTGACGAAATTTTTGCAGTTTTTAATTTTTCTATAGCACTAGACGTATTCCAAATTCCTGTGTATCATTTGTTTTGGCTTGAGGACGGTGAGACCTGTCTAGGGATACATCTGGATCGCTTCTGCACCCTCTGAAACACACAAAAATAGTTAAAACAGTGGTGTCACCGCATACTTTTCAGTAAATTTTTGAACAAAGTCGCTAATAACTTTTGACCGTGAACCCTGGTGGTGTCCGGGATAGTCTCGTCTTGTAGCTGGTGATCAGCCGCGTCTTTTGACACCCCTCGCGTCCAGATCGGGCGAAGGGAACCTGAAAAATTTTGACGTTTTTGACGTTTTAGTAGACTCGTGTTCTATACACATATACATATATACATACAAAAGTCTACCTTAGGGAGCTGATGTTAGAAATTTTACTTGCTATTTTTTGAAATTTTCTTTTGGTTTTATGTTGTTTGTTGACTAATTAGCAGGTAGTTTTTATCCCTTGGTTATACTCCAACGGGAACACGTGTCAAATTACACATCTTTCAGGACTTTAGTACATTTTGATGAAATTTTTGCAGTTTTTAATTTTTCTATAGCACTAGACGTATTCCAAATTCCTGTGTATCATTTGTTTTGGCTTGAGGACGGTGAGACCTGTCTAGGGATACATCTGGATCGCTTCTGCACCCTCTGAAACACACAAAAATAGTTAAAACAGTGGTGTCACCGCATACTTTTCAGTAAATTTTTGAACAAAGTCGCTAATAACTTTTGACCGTGAACCCTGGTGGTGTCCGGGATAGTCTCGTCTTGTAGCTGGTGATCAGCCGCGTCTTTTGACACCCCTCGCGTCCAGATCGGGCGAAGGGAACCTGAAAAATTTTGACGTTTTTGACGTTTTAGTAGACTCGTGTTCTATACACATATACATATATACATACAAAAGTCTACCTTAGGGAGCTGATGTTAGAAATTTTACTTGCTATTTTTTGAAATTTTCTTTTGGTTTTATGTTGTTTGTTGACTAATTAGCAGGTAGTTTTTATCCCTTGGTTATACTCCAACGGGAACACGTGTCAAATTACACATCTTTCAGGACTTTAGTACATTTTGATGAAATTTTTGCAGTTTTTAATTTTTCTATAGCACTAGACGTATTCCAAATTCCTGTGTATCATTTGTTTTGGCTTGAGGACGGTGAGACCTGTCTAGGGATACATCTGGATCGCTTCTGCACCCTCTGAAACACACAAAAATAGTTAAAACAGTGGTGTCACCGCATACTTTTCAGTAAATTTTTGAACAAAGTCGCTAATAACTTTTGACCGTGAACCCTGGTGGTGTCCGGGATAGTCTCGTCTTGTAGCTGGTGATCAGCCGCGTCTTTTGACACCCCTCGCGTCCAGATCGGGCGAAGGGAACCTGAAAAATTTTGACGTTTTTGACGTTTTAGTAGACTCGTGTTCTATACACATATACATATATACATACAAAAGTCTACCTTAGGGAGCTGATGTTAGAAATTTTACTTGCTATTTTTTGAAATTTTCTTTTGGTTTTATGTTGTTTGTTGACTAATTAGCAGGTAGTTTTTATCCCTTGGTTATACTCCAACGGGAACACGTGTCAAATTACACATCTTTCAGGACTTTAGTACATTTTGACGAAATTTTTGCAGTTTTTAATTTTTCTATAGCACTAGACGTATTCCAAATTCCTGTGTATCATTTGTTTTGGCTTGAGGACGGTGAGACCTGTCTAGGGATACATCTGGATCGCTTCTGCACCCTCTGAAACACACAAAAATAGTTAAAACAGTGGTGTCACCGCATACTTTTCAGTAAATTTTTGAACAAAGTCGCTAATAACTTTTGACCGTGAACCCTGGTGGTGTCCGGGATAGTCTCGTCTTGTAGCTGGTGATCAGCCGCGTCTTTTGACACCCCTCGCGTCCAGATCGGGCGAAGGGAACCTGAAAAATTTTGACGTTTTTGACGTTTTAGTAGACTCGTGTTCTATACACATATACATATATACATACAAAAGTCTACCTTAGGGAGCTGATGTTAGAAATTTTACTTGCTATTTTTTGAAATTTTCTTTTGGTTTTATGTTGTTTGTTGACTAATTAGCAGGTAGTTTTTATCCCTTGGTTATACTCCAACGGGAACACGTGTCAAATTACACATCTTTCAGGACTTTAGTACATTTTGACGAAATTTTTGCAGTTTTTAATTTTTCTATAGCACTAGACGTATTCCAAATTCCTGTGTATCATTTGTTTTGGCTTGAGGACGGTGAGACCTGTCTAGGGATACATCTGGATCGCTTCTGCACCCTCTGAAACACACAAAAATAGTTAAAACAGTGGTGTCACCGCATACTTTTCAGTAAATTTTTGAACAAAGTCGCTAATAACTTTTGACCGTGAACCCTGGTGGTGTCCGGGATAGTCTCGTCTTGTAGCTGGTGATCAGCCGCGTCTTTTGACACCCCTCGCGTCCAGATCGGGCGAAGGGAACCTGAAAAATTTTGACGTTTTTGACGTTTTAGTAGACTCGTGTTCTATACACATATACATATATACATACAAAAGTCTACCTTAGGGAGCTGATGTTAGAAATTTTACTTGCTATTTTTTGAAATTTTCTTTTGGTTTTATGTTGTTTGTTGACTAATTAGCAGGTAGTTTTTATCCCTTGGTTATACTCCAACGGGAACACGTGTCAAATTACACATCTTTCAGGACTTTAGTACATTTTGATGAAATTTTTGCAGTTTTTAATTTTTCTATAGCACTAGACGTATTCCAAATTCCTGTGTATCATTTGTTTTGGCTTGAGGACGGTGAGACCTGTCTAGGGATACATCTGGATCGCTTCTGCACCCTCTGAAACACACAAAAATAGTTAAAACAGTGGTGTCACCGCATACTTTTCAGTAAATTTTTGAACAAAGTCGCTAATAACTTTTGACCGTGAACCCTGGTGGTGTCCGGGATAGTCTCGTCTTGTAGCTGGTGATCAGCCGCGTCTTTTGACACCCCTCGCGTCCAGATCGGGCGAAGGGAACCTGAAAAATTTTGACGTTTTTGACGTTTTAGTAGACTCGTGTTCTATACACATATACATATATACATACAAAAGTCTACCTTAGGGAGCTGATGTTAGAAATTTTACTTGCTATTTTTTGAAATTTTCTTTTGGTTTTATGTTGTTTGTTGACTAATTAGCAGGTAGTTTTTATCCCTTGGTTATACTCCAACGGGAACACGTGTCAAATTACACATCTTTCAGGACTTTAGTACATTTTGATGAAATTTTTGCAGTTTTTAATTTTTCTATAGCACTAGACGTATTCCAAATTCCTGTGTATCATTTGTTTTGGCTTGAGGACGGTGAGACCTGTCTAGGGATACATCTGGATCGCTTCTGCACCCTCTGAAACACACAAAAATAGTTAAAACAGTGGTGTCACCGCATACTTTTCAGTAAATTTTTGAACAAAGTCGCTAATAACTTTTGACCGTGAACCCTGGTGGTGTCCGGGATAGTCTCGTCTTGTAGCTGGTGATCAGCCGCGTCTTTTGACACCCCTCGCGTCCAGATCGGGCGAAGGGAACCTGAAAAATTTTGACGTTTTTGACGTTTTAGTAGACTCGTGTTCTATACACATATACATATATACATACAAAAGTCTACCTTAGGGAGCTGATGTTAGAAATTTTACTTGCTATTTTTTGAAATTTTCTTTTGGTTTTATGTTGTTTGTTGACTAATTAGCAGGTAGTTTTTATCCCTTGGTTATACTCCAACGGGAACACGTGTCAAATTACACATCTTTCAGGACTTTAGTACATTTTGACGAAATTTTTGCAGTTTTTAATTTTTCTATAGCACTAGACGTATTCCAAATTCCTGTGTATCATTTGTTTTGGCTTGAGGACGGTGAGACCTGTCTAGGGATACATCTGGATCGCTTCTGCACCCTCTGAAACACACAAAAATAGTTAAAACAGTGGTGTCACCGCATACTTTTCAGTAAATTTTTGAACAAAGTCGCTAATAACTTTTGACCGTGAACCCTGGTGGTGTCCGGGATAGTCTCGTCTTGTAGCTGGTGATCAGCCGCGTCTTTTGACACCCCTCGCGTCCAGATCGGGCGAAGGGAACCTGAAAAATTTTGACGTTTTTGACGTTTTAGTAGACTCGTGTTCTATACACATATACATATATACATACAAAAGTCTACCTTAGGGAGCTGATGTTAGAAATTTTACTTGCTATTTTTTGAAATTTTCTTTTGGTTTTATGTTGTTTGTTGACTAATTAGCAGGTAGTTTTTATCCCTTGGTTATACTCCAACGGGAACACGTGTCAAATTACACATCTTTCAGGACTTTAGTACATTTTGACGAAATTTTTGCAGTTTTTAATTTTTCTATAGCACTAGACGTATTCCAAATTCCTGTGTATCATTTGTTTTGGCTTGAGGACGGTGAGACCTGTCTAGGGATACATCTGGATCGCTTCTGCACCCTCTGAAACACACAAAAATAGTTAAAACAGTGGTGTCACCGCATACTTTTCAGTAAATTTTTGAACAAAGTCGCTAATAACTTTTGACCGTGAACCCTGGTGGTGTCCGGGATAGTCTCGTCTTGTAGCTGGTGATCAGCCGCGTCTTTTGACACCCCTCGCGTCCAGATCGGGCGAAGGGAACCTGAAAAATTTTGACGTTTTTGACGTTTTAGTAGACTCGTGTTCTATACACATATACATATATACATACAAAAGTCTACCTTAGGGAGCTGATGTTAGAAATTTTACTTGCTATTTTTTGAAATTTTCTTTTGGTTTTATGTTGTTTGTTGACTAATTAGCAGGTAGTTTTTATCCCTTGGTTATACTCCAACGGGAACACGTGTCAAATTACACATCTTTCAGGACTTTAGTACATTTTGATGAAATTTTTGCAGTTTTTAATTTTTCTATAGCACTAGACGTATTCCAAATTCCTGTGTATCATTTGTTTTGGCTTGAGGACGGTGAGACCTGTCTAGGGATACATCTGGATCGCTTCTGCACCCTCTGAAACACACAAAAATAGTTAAAACAGTGGTGTCACCGCATACTTTTCAGTAAATTTTTGAACAAAGTCGCTAATAACTTTTGACCGTGAACCCTGGTGGTGTCCGGGATAGTCTCGTCTTGTAGCTGGTGATCAGCCGCGTCTTTTGACACCCCTCGCGTCCAGATCGGGCGAAGGGAACCTGAAAAATTTTGACGTTTTTGACGTTTTAGTAGACTCGTGTTCTATACACATATACATATATACATACAAAAGTCTACCTTAGGGAGCTGATGTTAGAAATTTTACTTGCTATTTTTTGAAATTTTCTTTTGGTTTTATGTTGTTTGTTGACTAATTAGCAGGTAGTTTTTATCCCTTGGTTATACTCCAACGGGAACACGTGTCAAATTACACATCTTTCAGGACTTTAGTACATTTTGATGAAATTTTTGCAGTTTTTAATTTTTCTATAGCACTAGACGTATTCCAAATTCCTGTGTATCATTTGTTTTGGCTTGAGGACGGTGAGACCTGTCTAGGGATACATCTGGATCGCTTCTGCACCCTCTGAAACACACAAAAATAGTTAAAACAGTGGTGTCACCGCATACTTTTCAGTAAATTTTTGAACAAAGTCGCTAATAACTTTTGACCGTGAACCCTGGTGGTGTCCGGGATAGTCTCGTCTTGTAGCTGGTGATCAGCCGCGTCTTTTGACACCCCTCGCGTCCAGATCGGGCGAAGGGAACCTGAAAAATTTTGACGTTTTTGACGTTTTAGTAGACTCGTGTTCTATACACATATACATATATACATACAAAAGTCTACCTTAGGGAGCTGATGTTAGAAATTTTACTTGCTATTTTTTGAAATTTTCTTTTGGTTTTATGTTGTTTGTTGACTAATTAGCAGGTAGTTTTTATCCCTTGGTTATACTCCAACGGGAACACGTGTCAAATTACACATCTTTCAGGACTTTAGTACATTTTGACGAAATTTTTGCAGTTTTTAATTTTTCTATAGCACTAGACGTATTCCAAATTCCTGTGTATCATTTGTTTTGGCTTGAGGACGGTGAGACCTGTCTAGGGATACATCTGGATCGCTTCTGCACCCTCTGAAACACACAAAAATAGTTAAAACAGTGGTGTCACCGCATACTTTTCAGTAAATTTTTGAACAAAGTCGCTAATAACTTTTGACCGTGAACCCTGGTGGTGTCCGGGATAGTCTCGTCTTGTAGCTGGTGATCAGCCGCGTCTTTTGACACCCCTCGCGTCCAGATCGGGCGAAGGGAACCTGAAAAATTTTGACGTTTTTGACGTTTTAGTAGACTCGTGTTCTATACACATATACATATATACATACAAAAGTCTACCTTAGGGAGCTGATGTTAGAAATTTTACTTGCTATTTTTTGAAATTTTCTTTTGGTTTTATGTTGTTTGTTGACTAATTAGCAGGTAGTTTTTATCCCTTGGTTATACTCCAACGGGAACACGTGTCAAATTACACATCTTTCAGGACTTTAGTACATTTTGATGAAATTTTTGCAGTTTTTAATTTTTCTATAGCACTAGACGTATTCCAAATTCCTGTGTATCATTTGTTTTGGCTTGAGGACGGTGAGACCTGTCTAGGGATACATCTGGATCGCTTCTGCACCCTCTGAAACACACAAAAATAGTTAAAACAGTGGTGTCACCGCATACTTTTCAGTAAATTTTTGAACAAAGTCGCTAATAACTTTTGACCGTGAACCCTGGTGGTGTCCGGGATAGTCTCGTCTTGTAGCTGGTGATCAGCCGCGTCTTTTGACACCCCTCGCGTCCAGATCGGGCGAAGGGAACCTGAAAAATTTTGACGTTTTTGACGTTTTAGTAGACTCGTGTTCTATACACATATACATATATACATACAAAAGTCTACCTTAGGGAGCTGATGTTAGAAATTTTACTTGCTATTTTTTGAAATTTTCTTTTGGTTTTATGTTGTTTGTTGACTAATTAGCAGGTAGTTTTTATCCCTTGGTTATACTCCAACGGGAACACGTGTCAAATTACACATCTTTCAGGACTTTAGTACATTTTGACGAAATTTTTGCAGTTTTTAATTTTTCTATAGCACTAGACGTATTCCAAATTCCTGTGTATCATTTGTTTTGGCTTGAGGACGGTGAGACCTGTCTAGGGATACATCTGGATCGCTTCTGCACCCTCTGAAACACACAAAAATAGTTAAAACAGTGGTGTCACCGCATACTTTTCAGTAAATTTTTGAACAAAGTCGCTAATAACTTTTGACCGTGAACCCTGGTGGTGTCCGGGATAGTCTCGTCTTGTAGCTGGTGATCAGCCGCGTCTTTTGACACCCCTCGCGTCCAGATCGGGCGAAGGGAACCTGAAAAATTTTGACGTTTTTGACGTTTTAGTAGACTCGTGTTCTATACACATATACATATATACATACAAAAGTCTACCTTAGGGAGCTGATGTTAGAAATTTTACTTGCTATTTTTTGAAATTTTCTTTTGGTTTTATGTTGTTTGTTGACTAATTAGCAGGTAGTTTTTATCCCTTGGTTATACTCCAACGGGAACACGTGTCAAATTACACATCTTTCAGGACTTTAGTACATTTTGACGAAATTTTTGCAGTTTTTAATTTTTCTATAGCACTAGACGTATTCCAAATTCCTGTGTATCATTTGTTTTGGCTTGAGGACGGTGAGACCTGTCTAGGGATACATCTGGATCGCTTCTGCACCCTCTGAAACACACAAAAATAGTTAAAACAGTGGTGTCACCGCATACTTTTCAGTAAATTTTTGAACAAAGTCGCTAATAACTTTTGACCGTGAACCCTGGTGGTGTCCGGGATAGTCTCGTCTTGTAGCTGGTGATCAGCCGCGTCTTTTGACACCCCTCGCGTCCAGATCGGGCGAAGGGAACCTGAAAAATTTTGACGTTTTTGACGTTTTAGTAGACTCGTGTTCTATACACATATACATATATACATACAAAAGTCTACCTTAGGGAGCTGATGTTAGAAATTTTACTTGCTATTTTTTGAAATTTTCTTTTGGTTTTATGTTGTTTGTTGACTAATTAGCAGGTAGTTTTTATCCCTTGGTTATACTCCAACGGGAACACGTGTCAAATTACACATCTTTCAGGACTTTAGTACATTTTGATGAAATTTTTGCAGTTTTTAATTTTTCTATAGCACTAGACGTATTCCAAATTCCTGTGTATCATTTGTTTTGGCTTGAGGACGGTGAGACCTGTCTAGGGATACATCTGGATCGCTTCTGCACCCTCTGAAACACACAAAAATAGTTAAAACAGTGGTGTCACCGCATACTTTTCAGTAAATTTTTGAACAAAGTCGCTAATAACTTTTGACCGTGAACCCTGGTGGTGTCCGGGATAGTCTCGTCTTGTAGCTGGTGATCAGCCGCGTCTTTTGACACCCCTCGCGTCCAGATCGGGCGAAGGGAACCTGAAAAATTTTGACGTTTTTGACGTTTTAGTAGACTCGTGTTCTATACACATATACATATATACATACAAAAGTCTACCTTAGGGAGCTGATGTTAGAAATTTTACTTGCTATTTTTTGAAATTTTCTTTTGGTTTTATGTTGTTTGTTGACTAATTAGCAGGTAGTTTTTATCCCTTGGTTATACTCCAACGGGAACACGTGTCAAATTACACATCTTTCAGGACTTTAGTACATTTTGATGAAATTTTTGCAGTTTTTAATTTTTCTATAGCACTAGACGTATTCCAAATTCCTGTGTATCATTTGTTTTGGCTTGAGGACGGTGAGACCTGTCTAGGGATACATCTGGATCGCTTCTGCACCCTCTGAAACACACAAAAATAGTTAAAACAGTGGTGTCACCGCATACTTTTCAGTAAATTTTTGAACAAAGTCGCTAATAACTTTTGACCGTGAACCCTGGTGGTGTCCGGGATAGTCTCGTCTTGTAGCTGGTGATCAGCCGCGTCTTTTGACACCCCTCGCGTCCAGATCGGGCGAAGGGAACCTGAAAAATTTTGACGTTTTTGACGTTTTAGTAGACTCGTGTTCTATACACATATACATATATACATACAAAAGTCTACCTTAGGGAGCTGATGTTAGAAATTTTACTTGCTATTTTTTGAAATTTTCTTTTGGTTTTATGTTGTTTGTTGACTAATTAGCAGGTAGTTTTTATCCCTTGGTTATACTCCAACGGGAACACGTGTCAAATTACACATCTTTCAGGACTTTAGTACATTTTGACGAAATTTTTGCAGTTTTTAATTTTTCTATAGCACTAGACGTATTCCAAATTCCTGTGTATCATTTGTTTTGGCTTGAGGACGGTGAGACCTGTCTAGGGATACATCTGGATCGCTTCTGCACCCTCTGAAACACACAAAAATAGTTAAAACAGTGGTGTCACCGCATACTTTTCAGTAAATTTTTGAACAAAGTCGCTAATAACTTTTGACCGTGAACCCTGGTGGTGTCCGGGATAGTCTCGTCTTGTAGCTGGTGATCAGCCGCGTCTTTTGACACCCCTCGCGTCCAGATCGGGCGAAGGGAACCTGAAAAATTTTGACGTTTTTGACGTTTTAGTAGACTCGTGTTCTATACACATATACATATATACATACAAAAGTCTACCTTAGGGAGCTGATGTTAGAAATTTTACTTGCTATTTTTTGAAATTTTCTTTTGGTTTTATGTTGTTTGTTGACTAATTAGCAGGTAGTTTTTATCCCTTGGTTATACTCCAACGGGAACACGTGTCAAATTACACATCTTTCAGGACTTTAGTACATTTTGATGAAATTTTTGCAGTTTTTAATTTTTCTATAGCACTAGACGTATTCCAAATTCCTGTGTATCATTTGTTTTGGCTTGAGGACGGTGAGACCTGTCTAGGGATACATCTGGATCGCTTCTGCACCCTCTGAAACACACAAAAATAGTTAAAACAGTGGTGTCACCGCATACTTTTCAGTAAATTTTTGAACAAAGTCGCTAATAACTTTTGACCGTGAACCCTGGTGGTGTCCGGGATAGTCTCGTCTTGTAGCTGGTGATCAGCCGCGTCTTTTGACACCCCTCGCGTCCAGATCGGGCGAAGGGAACCTGAAAAATTTTGACGTTTTTGACGTTTTAGTAGACTCGTGTTCTATACACATATACATATATACATACAAAAGTCTACCTTAGGGAGCTGATGTTAGAAATTTTACTTGCTATTTTTTGAAATTTTCTTTTGGTTTTATGTTGTTTGTTGACTAATTAGCAGGTAGTTTTTATCCCTTGGTTATACTCCAACGGGAACACGTGTCAAATTACACATCTTTCAGGACTTTAGTACATTTTGACGAAATTTTTGCAGTTTTTAATTTTTCTATAGCACTAGACGTATTCCAAATTCCTGTGTATCATTTGTTTTGGCTTGAGGACGGTGAGACCTGTCTAGGGATACATCTGGATCGCTTCTGCACCCTCTGAAACACACAAAAATAGTTAAAACAGTGGTGTCACCGCATACTTTTCAGTAAATTTTTGAACAAAGTCGCTAATAACTTTTGACCGTGAACCCTGGTGGTGTCCGGGATAGTCTCGTCTTGTAGCTGGTGATCAGCCGCGTCTTTTGACACCCCTCGCGTCCAGATCGGGCGAAGGGAACCTGAAAAATTTTGACGTTTTTGACGTTTTAGTAGACTCGTGTTCTATACACATATACATATATACATACAAAAGTCTACCTTAGGGAGCTGATGTTAGAAATTTTACTTGCTATTTTTTGAAATTTTCTTTTGGTTTTATGTTGTTTGTTGACTAATTAGCAGGTAGTTTTTATCCCTTGGTTATACTCCAACGGGAACACGTGTCAAATTACACATCTTTCAGGACTTTAGTACATTTTGACGAAATTTTTGCAGTTTTTAATTTTTCTATAGCACTAGACGTATTCCAAATTCCTGTGTATCATTTGTTTTGGCTTGAGGACGGTGAGACCTGTCTAGGGATAC
Source organism: Parascotia fuliginaria (assembly GCA_963082885.1). Lineage (NCBI taxonomy): Eukaryota > Metazoa > Arthropoda > Insecta > Lepidoptera > Erebidae > Parascotia > Parascotia fuliginaria. The sequence continues at coordinate 33,911 of OY720195.1, forward strand.
ATCTGGATCGCTTCTGCACCCTCTGAAACACACAAAAATAGTTAAAACAGTGGTGTCACCGCATACTTTTCAGTAAATTTTTGAACAAAGTCGCTAATAACTTTTGACCGTGAACCCTGGTGGTGTCCGGGATAGTCTCGTCTTGTAGCTGGTGATCAGCCGCGTCTTTTGACACCCCTCGCGTCCAGATCGGGCGAAGGGAACCTGAAAAATTTTGACGTTTTTGACGTTTTAGTAGACTCGTGTTCTATACACATATACATATATACATACAAAAGTCTACCTTAGGGAGCTGATGTTAGAAATTTTACTTGCTATTTTTTGAAATTTTCTTTTGGTTTTATGTTGTTTGTTGACTAATTAGCAGGTAGTTTTTATCCCTTGGTTATACTCCAACGGGAACACGTGTCAAATTACACATCTTTCAGGACTTTAGTACATTTTGATGAAATTTTTGCAGTTTTTAATTTTTCTATAGCACTAGACGTATTCCAAATTCCTGTGTATCATTTGTTTTGGCTTGAGGACGGTGAGACCTGTCTAGGGATACATCTGGATCGCTTCTGCACCCTCTGAAACACACAAAAATAGTTAAAACAGTGGTGTCACCGCATACTTTTCAGTAAATTTTTGAACAAAGTCGCTAATAACTTTTGACCGTGAACCCTGGTGGTGTCCGGGATAGTCTCGTCTTGTAGCTGGTGATCAGCCGCGTCTTTTGACACCCCTCGCGTCCAGATCGGGCGAAGGGAACCTGAAAAATTTTGACGTTTTTGACGTTTTAGTAGACTCGTGTTCTATACACATATACATATATACATACAAAAGTCTACCTTAGGGAGCTGATGTTAGAAATTTTACTTGCTATTTTTTGAAATTTTCTTTTGGTTTTATGTTGTTTGTTGACTAATTAGCAGGTAGTTTTTATCCCTTGGTTATACTCCAACGGGAACACGTGTCAAATTACACATCTTTCAGGACTTTAGTACATTTTGACGAAATTTTTGCAGTTTTTAATTTTTCTATAGCACTAGACGTATTCCAAATTCCTGTGTATCATTTGTTTTGGCTTGAGGACGGTGAGACCTGTCTAGGGATACATCTGGATCGCTTCTGCACCCTCTGAAACACACAAAAATAGTTAAAACAGTGGTGTCACCGCATACTTTTCAGTAAATTTTTGAACAAAGTCGCTAATAACTTTTGACCGTGAACCCTGGTGGTGTCCGGGATAGTCTCGTCTTGTAGCTGGTGATCAGCCGCGTCTTTTGACACCCCTCGCGTCCAGATCGGGCGAAGGGAACCTGAAAAATTTTGACGTTTTTGACGTTTTAGTAGACTCGTGTTCTATACACATATACATATATACATACAAAAGTCTACCTTAGGGAGCTGATGTTAGAAATTTTACTTGCTATTTTTTGAAATTTTCTTTTGGTTTTATGTTGTTTGTTGACTAATTAGCAGGTAGTTTTTATCCCTTGGTTATACTCCAACGGGAACACGTGTCAAATTACACATCTTTCAGGACTTTAGTACATTTTGACGAAATTTTTGCAGTTTTTAATTTTTCTATAGCACTAGACGTATTCCAAATTCCTGTGTATCATTTGTTTTGGCTTGAGGACGGTGAGACCTGTCTAGGGATACATCTGGATCGCTTCTGCACCCTCTGAAACACACAAAAATAGTTAAAACAGTGGTGTCACCGCATACTTTTCAGTAAATTTTTGAACAAAGTCGCTAATAACTTTTGACCGTGAACCCTGGTGGTGTCCGGGATAGTCTCGTCTTGTAGCTGGTGATCAGCCGCGTCTTTTGACACCCCTCGCGTCCAGATCGGGCGAAGGGAACCTGAAAAATTTTGACGTTTTTGACGTTTTAGTAGACTCGTGTTCTATACACATATACATATATACATACAAAAGTCTACCTTAGGGAGCTGATGTTAGAAATTTTACTTGCTATTTTTTGAAATTTTCTTTTGGTTTTATGTTGTTTGTTGACTAATTAGCAGGTAGTTTTTATCCCTTGGTTATACTCCAACGGGAACACGTGTCAAATTACACATCTTTCAGGACTTTAGTACATTTTGACGAAATTTTTGCAGTTTTTAATTTTTCTATAGCACTAGACGTATTCCAAATTCCTGTGTATCATTTGTTTTGGCTTGAGGACGGTGAGACCTGTCTAGGGATACATCTGGATCGCTTCTGCACCCTCTGAAACACACAAAAATAGTTAAAACAGTGGTGTCACCGCATACTTTTCAGTAAATTTTTGAACAAAGTCGCTAATAACTTTTGACCGTGAACCCTGGTGGTGTCCGGGATAGTCTCGTCTTGTAGCTGGTGATCAGCCGCGTCTTTTGACACCCCTCGCGTCCAGATCGGGCGAAGGGAACCTGAAAAATTTTGACGTTTTTGACGTTTTAGTAGACTCGTGTTCTATACACATATACATATATACATACAAAAGTCTACCTTAGGGAGCTGATGTTAGAAATTTTACTTGCTATTTTTTGAAATTTTCTTTTGGTTTTATGTTGTTTGTTGACTAATTAGCAGGTAGTTTTTATCCCTTGGTTATACTCCAACGGGAACACGTGTCAAATTACACATCTTTCAGGACTTTAGTACATTTTGATGAAATTTTTGCAGTTTTTAATTTTTCTATAGCACTAGACGTATTCCAAATTCCTGTGTATCATTTGTTTTGGCTTGAGGACGGTGAGACCTGTCTAGGGATACATCTGGATCGCTTCTGCACCCTCTGAAACACACAAAAATAGTTAAAACAGTGGTGTCACCGCATACTTTTCAGTAAATTTTTGAACAAAGTCGCTAATAACTTTTGACCGTGAACCCTGGTGGTGTCCGGGATAGTCTCGTCTTGTAGCTGGTGATCAGCCGCGTCTTTTGACACCCCTCGCGTCCAGATCGGGCGAAGGGAACCTGAAAAATTTTGACGTTTTTGACGTTTTAGTAGACTCGTGTTCTATACACATATACATATATACATACAAAAGTCTACCTTAGGGAGCTGATGTTAGAAATTTTACTTGCTATTTTTTGAAATTTTCTTTTGGTTTTATGTTGTTTGTTGACTAATTAGCAGGTAGTTTTTATCCCTTGGTTATACTCCAACGGGAACACGTGTCAAATTACACATCTTTCAGGACTTTAGTACATTTTGATGAAATTTTTGCAGTTTTTAATTTTTCTATAGCACTAGACGTATTCCAAATTCCTGTGTATCATTTGTTTTGGCTTGAGGACGGTGAGACCTGTCTAGGGATACATCTGGATCGCTTCTGCACCCTCTGAAACACACAAAAATAGTTAAAACAGTGGTGTCACCGCATACTTTTCAGTAAATTTTTGAACAAAGTCGCTAATAACTTTTGACCGTGAACCCTGGTGGTGTCCGGGATAGTCTCGTCTTGTAGCTGGTGATCAGCCGCGTCTTTTGACACCCCTCGCGTCCAGATCGGGCGAAGGGAACCTGAAAAATTTTGACGTTTTTGACGTTTTAGTAGACTCGTGTTCTATACACATATACATATATACATACAAAAGTCTACCTTAGGGAGCTGATGTTAGAAATTTTACTTGCTATTTTTTGAAATTTTCTTTTGGTTTTATGTTGTTTGTTGACTAATTAGCAGGTAGTTTTTATCCCTTGGTTATACTCCAACGGGAACACGTGTCAAATTACACATCTTTCAGGACTTTAGTACATTTTGACGAAATTTTTGCAGTTTTTAATTTTTCTATAGCACTAGACGTATTCCAAATTCCTGTGTATCATTTGTTTTGGCTTGAGGACGGTGAGACCTGTCTAGGGATACATCTGGATCGCTTCTGCACCCTCTGAAACACACAAAAATAGTTAAAACAGTGGTGTCACCGCATACTTTTCAGTAAATTTTTGAACAAAGTCGCTAATAACTTTTGACCGTGAACCCTGGTGGTGTCCGGGATAGTCTCGTCTTGTAGCTGGTGATCAGCCGCGTCTTTTGACACCCCTCGCGTCCAGATCGGGCGAAGGGAACCTGAAAAATTTTGACGTTTTTGACGTTTTAGTAGACTCGTGTTCTATACACATATACATATATACATACAAAAGTCTACCTTAGGGAGCTGATGTTAGAAATTTTACTTGCTATTTTTTGAAATTTTCTTTTGGTTTTATGTTGTTTGTTGACTAATTAGCAGGTAGTTTTTATCCCTTGGTTATACTCCAACGGGAACACGTGTCAAATTACACATCTTTCAGGACTTTAGTACATTTTGATGAAATTTTTGCAGTTTTTAATTTTTCTATAGCACTAGACGTATTCCAAATTCCTGTGTATCATTTGTTTTGGCTTGAGGACGGTGAGACCTGTCTAGGGATACATCTGGATCGCTTCTGCACCCTCTGAAACACACAAAAATAGTTAAAACAGTGGTGTCACCGCATACTTTTCAGTAAATTTTTGAACAAAGTCGCTAATAACTTTTGACCGTGAACCCTGGTGGTGTCCGGGATAGTCTCGTCTTGTAGCTGGTGATCAGCCGCGTCTTTTGACACCCCTCGCGTCCAGATCGGGCGAAGGGAACCTGAAAAATTTTGACGTTTTTGACGTTTTAGTAGACTCGTGTTCTATACACATATACATATATACATACAAAAGTCTACCTTAGGGAGCTGATGTTAGAAATTTTACTTGCTATTTTTTGAAATTTTCTTTTGGTTTTATGTTGTTTGTTGACTAATTAGCAGGTAGTTTTTATCCCTTGGTTATACTCCAACGGGAACACGTGTCAAATTACACATCTTTCAGGACTTTAGTACATTTTGATGAAATTTTTGCAGTTTTTAATTTTTCTATAGCACTAGACGTATTCCAAATTCCTGTGTATCATTTGTTTTGGCTTGAGGACGGTGAGACCTGTCTAGGGATACATCTGGATCGCTTCTGCACCCTCTGAAACACACAAAAATAGTTAAAACAGTGGTGTCACCGCATACTTTTCAGTAAATTTTTGAACAAAGTCGCTAATAACTTTTGACCGTGAACCCTGGTGGTGTCCGGGATAGTCTCGTCTTGTAGCTGGTGATCAGCCGCGTCTTTTGACACCCCTCGCGTCCAGATCGGGCGAAGGGAACCTGAAAAATTTTGACGTTTTTGACGTTTTAGTAGACTCGTGTTCTATACACATATACATATATACATACAAAAGTCTACCTTAGGGAGCTGATGTTAGAAATTTTACTTGCTATTTTTTGAAATTTTCTTTTGGTTTTATGTTGTTTGTTGACTAATTAGCAGGTAGTTTTTATCCCTTGGTTATACTCCAACGGGAACACGTGTCAAATTACACATCTTTCAGGACTTTAGTACATTTTGACGAAATTTTTGCAGTTTTTAATTTTTCTATAGCACTAGACGTATTCCAAATTCCTGTGTATCATTTGTTTTGGCTTGAGGACGGTGAGACCTGTCTAGGGATACATCTGGATCGCTTCTGCACCCTCTGAAACACACAAAAATAGTTAAAACAGTGGTGTCACCGCATACTTTTCAGTAAATTTTTGAACAAAGTCGCTAATAACTTTTGACCGTGAACCCTGGTGGTGTCCGGGATAGTCTCGTCTTGTAGCTGGTGATCAGCCGCGTCTTTTGACACCCCTCGCGTCCAGATCGGGCGAAGGGAACCTGAAAAATTTTGACGTTTTTGACGTTTTAGTAGACTCGTGTTCTATACACATATACATATATACATACAAAAGTCTACCTTAGGGAGCTGATGTTAGAAATTTTACTTGCTATTTTTTGAAATTTTCTTTTGGTTTTATGTTGTTTGTTGACTAATTAGCAGGTAGTTTTTATCCCTTGGTTATACTCCAACGGGAACACGTGTCAAATTACACATCTTTCAGGACTTTAGTACATTTTGATGAAATTTTTGCAGTTTTTAATTTTTCTATAGCACTAGACGTATTCCAAATTCCTGTGTATCATTTGTTTTGGCTTGAGGACGGTGAGACCTGTCTAGGGATACATCTGGATCGCTTCTGCACCCTCTGAAACACACAAAAATAGTTAAAACAGTGGTGTCACCGCATACTTTTCAGTAAATTTTTGAACAAAGTCGCTAATAACTTTTGACCGTGAACCCTGGTGGTGTCCGGGATAGTCTCGTCTTGTAGCTGGTGATCAGCCGCGTCTTTTGACACCCCTCGCGTCCAGATCGGGCGAAGGGAACCTGAAAAATTTTGACGTTTTTGACGTTTTAGTAGACTCGTGTTCTATACACATATACATATATACATACAAAAGTCTACCTTAGGGAGCTGATGTTAGAAATTTTACTTGCTATTTTTTGAAATTTTCTTTTGGTTTTATGTTGTTTGTTGACTAATTAGCAGGTAGTTTTTATCCCTTGGTTATACTCCAACGGGAACACGTGTCAAATTACACATCTTTCAGGACTTTAGTACATTTTGACGAAATTTTTGCAGTTTTTAATTTTTCTATAGCACTAGACGTATTCCAAATTCCTGTGTATCATTTGTTTTGGCTTGAGGACGGTGAGACCTGTCTAGGGATACATCTGGATCGCTTCTGCACCCTCTGAAACACACAAAAATAGTTAAAACAGTGGTGTCACCGCATACTTTTCAGTAAATTTTTGAACAAAGTCGCTAATAACTTTTGACCGTGAACCCTGGTGGTGTCCGGGATAGTCTCGTCTTGTAGCTGGTGATCAGCCGCGTCTTTTGACACCCCTCGCGTCCAGATCGGGCGAAGGGAACCTGAAAAATTTTGACGTTTTTGACGTTTTAGTAGACTCGTGTTCTATACACATATACATATATACATACAAAAGTCTACCTTAGGGAGCTGATGTTAGAAATTTTACTTGCTATTTTTTGAAATTTTCTTTTGGTTTTATGTTGTTTGTTGACTAATTAGCAGGTAGTTTTTATCCCTTGGTTATACTCCAACGGGAACACGTGTCAAATTACACATCTTTCAGGACTTTAGTACATTTTGATGAAATTTTTGCAGTTTTTAATTTTTCTATAGCACTAGACGTATTCCAAATTCCTGTGTATCATTTGTTTTGGCTTGAGGACGGTGAGACCTGTCTAGGGATACATCTGGATCGCTTCTGCACCCTCTGAAACACACAAAAATAGTTAAAACAGTGGTGTCACCGCATACTTTTCAGTAAATTTTTGAACAAAGTCGCTAATAACTTTTGACCGTGAACCCTGGTGGTGTCCGGGATAGTCTCGTCTTGTAGCTGGTGATCAGCCGCGTCTTTTGACACCCCTCGCGTCCAGATCGGGCGAAGGGAACCTGAAAAATTTTGACGTTTTTGACGTTTTAGTAGACTCGTGTTCTATACACATATACATATATACATACAAAAGTCTACCTTAGGGAGCTGATGTTAGAAATTTTACTTGCTATTTTTTGAAATTTTCTTTTGGTTTTATGTTGTTTGTTGACTAATTAGCAGGTAGTTTTTATCCCTTGGTTATACTCCAACGGGAACACGTGTCAAATTACACATCTTTCAGGACTTTAGTACATTTTGATGAAATTTTTGCAGTTTTTAATTTTTCTATAGCACTAGACGTATTCCAAATTCCTGTGTATCATTTGTTTTGGCTTGAGGACGGTGAGACCTGTCTAGGGATACATCTGGATCGCTTCTGCACCCTCTGAAACACACAAAAATAGTTAAAACAGTGGTGTCACCGCATACTTTTCAGTAAATTTTTGAACAAAGTCGCTAATAACTTTTGACCGTGAACCCTGGTGGTGTCCGGGATAGTCTCGTCTTGTAGCTGGTGATCAGCCGCGTCTTTTGACACCCCTCGCGTCCAGATCGGGCGAAGGGAACCTGAAAAATTTTGACGTTTTTGACGTTTTAGTAGACTCGTGTTCTATACACATATACATATATACATACAAAAGTCTACCTTAGGGAGCTGATGTTAGAAATTTTACTTGCTATTTTTTGAAATTTTCTTTTGGTTTTATGTTGTTTGTTGACTAATTAGCAGGTAGTTTTTATCCCTTGGTTATACTCCAACGGGAACACGTGTCAAATTACACATCTTTCAGGACTTTAGTACATTTTGACGAAATTTTTGCAGTTTTTAATTTTTCTATAGCACTAGACGTATTCCAAATTCCTGTGTATCATTTGTTTTGGCTTGAGGACGGTGAGACCTGTCTAGGGATACATCTGGATCGCTTCTGCACCCTCTGAAACACACAAAAATAGTTAAAACAGTGGTGTCACCGCATACTTTTCAGTAAATTTTTGAACAAAGTCGCTCATAACTTTTGACCGTGAACCCTGGTGGTGTCCGGGATAGTCTCGTCTTGTAGCTGGTGATCAGCCGCGTCTTTTGACACCCCTCGCGTCCAGATCGGGCGAAGGGAACCTGAAAAATTTTGACGTTTTTGACGTTTTAGTAGACTCGTGTTCTATACACATATACATATATACATACAAAAGTCTACCTTAGGGAGCTGATGTTAGAAATTTTACTTGCTATTTTTTGAAATTTTCTTTTGGTTTTATGTTGTTTGTTGACTAATTAGCAGGTAGTTTTTATCCCTTGGTTATACTCCAACGGGAACACGTGTCAAATTACACATCTTTCAGGACTTTAGTACATTTTGACGAAATTTTTGCAGTTTTTAATTTTTCTATAGCACTAGACGTATTCCAAATTCCTGTGTATCATTTGTTTTGGCTTGAGGACGGTGAGACCTGTCTAGGGATACATCTGGATCGCTTCTGCACCCTCTGAAACACACAAAAATAGTTAAAACAGTGGTGTCACCGCATACTTTTCAGTAAATTTTTGAACAAAGTCGCTAATAACTTTTGACCGTGAACCCTGGTGGTGTCCGGGATAGTCTCGTCTTGTAGCTGGTGATCAGCCGCGTCTTTTGACACCCCTCGCGTCCAGATCGGGCGAAGGGAACCTGAAAAATTTTGACGTTTTTGACGTTTTAGTAGACTCGTGTTCTATACACATATACATATATACATACAAAAGTCTACCTTAGGGAGCTGATGTTAGAAATTTTACTTGCTATTTTTTGAAATTTTCTTTTGGTTTTATGTTGTTTGTTGACTAATTAGCAGGTAGTTTTTATCCCTTGGTTATACTCCAACGGGAACACGTGTCAAATTACACATCTTTCAGGACTTTAGTACATTTTGATGAAATTTTTGCAGTTTTTAATTTTTCTATAGCACTAGACGTATTCCAAATTCCTGTGTATCATTTGTTTTGGCTTGAGGACGGTGAGACCTGTCTAGGGATACATCTGGATCGCTTCTGCACCCTCTGAAACACACAAAAATAGTTAAAACAGTGGTGTCACCGCATACTTTTCAGTAAATTTTTGAACAAAGTCGCTAATAACTTTTGACCGTGAACCCTGGTGGTGTCCGGGATAGTCTCGTCTTGTAGCTGGTGATCAGCCGCGTCTTTTGACACCCCTCGCGTCCAGATCGGGCGAAGGGAACCTGAAAAATTTTGACGTTTTTGACGTTTTAGTAGACTCGTGTTCTATACACATATACATATATACATACAAAAGTCTACCTTAGGGAGCTGATGTTAGAAATTTTACTTGCTATTTTTTGAAATTTTCTTTTGGTTTTATGTTGTTTGTTGACTAATTAGCAGGTAGTTTTTATCCCTTGGTTATACTCCAACGGGAACACGTGTCAAATTACACATCTTTCAGGACTTTAGTACATTTTGATGAAATTTTTGCAGTTTTTAATTTTTCTATAGCACTAGACGTATTCCAAATTCCTGTGTATCATTTGTTTTGGCTTGAGGACGGTGAGACCTGTCTAGGGATACATCTGGATCGCTTCTGCACCCTCTGAAACACACAAAAATAGTTAAAACAGTGGTGTCACCGCATACTTTTCAGTAAATTTTTGAACAAAGTCGCTAATAACTTTTGACCGTGAACCCTGGTGGTGTCCGGGATAGTCTCGTCTTGTAGCTGGTGATCAGCCGCGTCTTTTGACACCCCTCGCGTCCAGATCGGGCGAAGGGAACCTGAAAAATTTTGACGTTTTTGACGTTTTAGTAGACTCGTGTTCTATACACATATACATATATACATACAAAAGTCTACCTTAGGGAGCTGATGTTAGAAATTTTACTTGCTATTTTTTGAAATTTTCTTTTGGTTTTATGTTGTTTGTTGACTAATTAGCAGGTAGTTTTTATCCCTTGGTTATACTCCAACGGGAACACGTGTCAAATTACACATCTTTCAGGACTTTAGTACATTTTGATGAAATTTTTGCAGTTTTTAATTTTTCTATAGCACTAGACGTATTCCAAATTCCTGTGTATCATTTGTTTTGGCTTGAGGACGGTGAGACCTGTCTAGGGATACATCTGGATCGCTTCTGCACCCTCTGAAACACACAAAAATAGTTAAAACAGTGGTGTCACCGCATACTTTTCAGTAAATTTTTGAACAAAGTCGCTAATAACTTTTGACCGTGAACCCTGGTGGTGTCCGGGATAGTCTCGTCTTGTAGCTGGTGATCAGCCGCGTCTTTTGACACCCCTCGCGTCCAGATCGGGCGAAGGGAACCTGAAAAATTTTGACGTTTTTGACGTTTTAGTAGACTCGTGTTCTATACACATATACATATATACATACAAAAGTCTACCTTAGGGAGCTGATGTTAGAAATTTTACTTGCTATTTTTTGAAATTTTCTTTTGGTTTTATGTTGTTTGTTGACTAATTAGCAGGTAGTTTTTATCCCTTGGTTATACTCCAACGGGAACACGTGTCAAATTACACATCTTTCAGGACTTTAGTACATTTTGATGAAATTTTTGCAGTTTTTAATTTTTCTATAGCACTAGACGTATTCCAAATTCCTGTGTATCATTTGTTTTGGCTTGAGGACGGTGAGACCTGTCTAGGGATACATCTGGATCGCTTCTGCACCCTCTGAAACACACAAAAATAGTTAAAACAGTGGTGTCACCGCATACTTTTCAGTAAATTTTTGAACAAAGTCGCTAATAACTTTTGACCGTGAACCCTGGTGGTGTCCGGGATAGTCTCGTCTTGTAGCTGGTGATCAGCCGCGTCTTTTGACACCCCTCGCGTCCAGATCGGGCGAAGGGAACCTGAAAAATTTTGACGTTTTTGACGTTTTAGTAGACTCGTGTTCTATACACATATACATATATACATACAAAAGTCTACCTTAGGGAGCTGATGTTAGAAATTTTACTTGCTATTTTTTGAAATTTTCTTTTGGTTTTATGTTGTTTGTTGACTAATTAGCAGGTAGTTTTTATCCCTTGGTTATACTCCAACGGGAACACGTGTCAAATTACACATCTTTCAGGACTTTAGTACATTTTGATGAAATTTTTGCAGTTTTTAATTTTTCTATAGCACTAGACGTATTCCAAATTCCTGTGTATCATTTGTTTTGGCTTGAGGACGGTGAGACCTGTCTAGGGATACATCTGGATCGCTTCTGCACCCTCTGAAACACACAAAAATAGTTAAAACAGTGGTGTCACCGCATACTTTTCAGTAAATTTTTGAACAAAGTCGCTAATAACTTTTGACCGTGAACCCTGGTGGTGTCCGGGATAGTCTCGTCTTGTAGCTGGTGATCAGCCGCGTCTTTTGACACCCCTCGCGTCCAGATCGGGCGAAGGGAACCTGAAAAATTTTGACGTTTTTGACGTTTTAGTAGACTCGTGTTCTATACACATATACATATATACATACAAAAGTCTACCTTAGGGAGCTGATGTTAGAAATTTTACTTGCTATTTTTTGAAATTTTCTTTTGGTTTTATGTTGTTTGTTGACTAATTAGCAGGTAGTTTTTATCCCTTGGTTATACTCCAACGGGAACACGTGTCAAATTACACATCTTTCAGGACTTTAGTACATTTTGATGAAATTTTTGCAGTTTTTAATTTTTCTATAGCACTAGACGTATTCCAAATTCCTGTGTATCATTTGTTTTGGCTTGAGGACGGTGAGACCTGTCTAGGGATACATCTGGATCGCTTCTGCACCCTCTGAAACACACAAAAATAGTTAAAACAGTGGTGTCACCGCATACTTTTCAGTAAATTTTTGAACAAAGTCGCTAATAACTTTTGACCGTGAACCCTGGTGGTGTCCGGGATAGTCTCGTCTTGTAGCTGGTGATCAGCCGCGTCTTTTGACACCCCTCGCGTCCAGATCGGGCGAAGGGAACCTGAAAAATTTTGACGTTTTTGACGTTTTAGTAGACTCGTGTTCTATACACATATACATATATACATACAAAAGTCTACCTTAGGGAGCTGATGTTAGAAATTTTACTTGCTATTTTTTGAAATTTTCTTTTGGTTTTATGTTGTTTGTTGACTAATTAGCAGGTAGTTTTTATCCCTTGGTTATACTCCAACGGGAACACGTGTCAAATTACACATCTTTCAGGACTTTAGTACATTTTGACGAAATTTTTGCAGTTTTTAATTTTTCTATAGCACTAGACGTATTCCAAATTCCTGTGTATCATTTGTTTTGGCTTGAGGACGGTGAGACCTGTCTAGGGATACATCTGGATCGCTTCTGCACCCTCTGAAACACACAAAAATAGTTAAAACAGTGGTGTCACCGCATACTTTTCAGTAAATTTTTGAACAAAGTCGCTAATAACTTTTGACCGTGAACCCTGGTGGTGTCCGGGATAGTCTCGTCTTGTAGCTGGTGATCAGCCGCGTCTTTTGACACCCCTCGCGTCCAGATCGGGCGAAGGGAACCTGAAAAATTTTGACGTTTTTGACGTTTTAGTAGACTCGTGTTCTATACACATATACATATATACATACAAAAGTCTACCTTAGGGAGCTGATGTTAGAAATTTTACTTGCTATTTTTTGAAATTTTCTTTTGGTTTTATGTTGTTTGTTGACTAATTAGCAGGTAGTTTTTATCCCTTGGTTATACTCCAACGGGAACACGTGTCAAATTACACATCTTTCAGGACTTTAGTACATTTTGACGAAATTTTTGCAGTTTTTAATTTTTCTATAGCACTAGACGTATTCCAAATTCCTGTGTATCATTTGTTTTGGCTTGAGGACGGTGAGACCTGTCTAGGGATACATCTGGATCGCTTCTGCACCCTCTGAAACACACAAAAATAGTTAAAACAGTGGTGTCACCGCATACTTTTCAGTAAATTTTTGAACAAAGTCGCTAATAACTTTTGACCGTGAACCCTGGTGGTGTCCGGGATAGTCTCGTCTTGTAGCTGGTGATCAGCCGCGTCTTTTGACACCCCTCGCGTCCAGATCGGGCGAAGGGAACCTGAAAAATTTTGACGTTTTTGACGTTTTAGTAGACTCGTGTTCTATACACATATACATATATACATACAAAAGTCTACCTTAGGGAGCTGATGTTAGAAATTTTACTTGCTATTTTTTGAAATTTTCTTTTGGTTTTATGTTGTTTGTTGACTAATTAGCAGGTAGTTTTTATCCCTTGGTTATACTCCAACGGGAACACGTGTCAAATTACACATCTTTCAGGACTTTAGTACATTTTGACGAAATTTTTGCAGTTTTTAATTTTTCTATAGCACTAGACGTATTCCAAATTCCTGTGTATCATTTGTTTTGGCTTGAGGACGGTGAGACCTGTCTAGGGATACATCTGGATCGCTTCTGCACCCTCTGAAACACACAAAAATAGTTAAAACAGTGGTGTCACCGCATACTTTTCAGTAAATTTTTGAACAAAGTCGCTAATAACTTTTGACCGTGAACCCTGGTGGTGTCCGGGATAGTCTCGTCTTGTAGCTGGTGATCAGCCGCGTCTTTTGACACCCCTCGCGTCCAGATCGGGCGAAGGGAACCTGAAAAATTTTGACGTTTTTGACGTTTTAGTAGACTCGTGTTCTATACACATATACATATATACATACAAAAGTCTACCTTAGGGAGCTGATGTTAGAAATTTTACTTGCTATTTTTTGAAATTTTCTTTTGGTTTTATGTTGTTTGTTGACTAATTAGCAGGTAGTTTTTATCCCTTGGTTATACTCCAACGGGAACACGTGTCAAATTACACATCTTTCAGGACTTTAGTACATTTTGACGAAATTTTTGCAGTTTTTAATTTTTCTATAGCACTAGACGTATTCCAAATTCCTGTGTATCATTTGTTTTGGCTTGAGGACGGTGAGACCTGTCTAGGGATACATCTGGATCGCTTCTGCACCCTCTGAAACACACAAAAATAGTTAAAACAGTGGTGTCACCGCATACTTTTCAGTAAATTTTTGAACAAAGTCGCTCATAACTTTTGACCGTGAACCCTGGTGGTGTCCGGGATAGTCTCGTCTTGTAGCTGGTGATCAGCCGCGTCTTTTGACACCCCTCGCGTCCAGATCGGGCGAAGGGAACCTGAAAAATTTTGACGTTTTTGACGTTTTAGTAGACTCGTGTTCTATACACATATACATATATACATACAAAAGTCTACCTTAGGGAGCTGATGTTAGAAATTTTACTTGCTATTTTTTGAAATTTTCTTTTGGTTTTATGTTGTTTGTTGACTAATTAGCAGGTAGTTTTTATCCCTTGGTTATACTCCAACGGGAACACGTGTCAAATTACACATCTTTCAGGACTTTAGTACATTTTGACGAAATTTTTGCAGTTTTTAATTTTTCTATAGCACTAGACGTATTCCAAATTCCTGTGTATCATTTGTTTTGGCTTGAGGACGGTGAGACCTGTCTAGGGATACATCTGGATCGCTTCTGCACCCTCTGAAACACACAAAAATAGTTAAAACAGTGGTGTCACCGCATACTTTTCAGTAAATTTTTGAACAAAGTCGCTAATAACTTTTGACCGTGAACCCTGGTGGTGTCCGGGATAGTCTCGTCTTGTAGCTGGTGATCAGCCGCGTCTTTTGACACCCCTCGCGTCCAGATCGGGCGAAGGGAACCTGAAAAATTTTGACGTTTTTGACGTTTTAGTAGACTCGTGTTCTATACACATATACATATATACATACAAAAGTCTACCTTAGGGAGCTGATGTTAGAAATTTTACTTGCTATTTTTTGAAATTTTCTTTTGGTTTTATGTTGTTTGTTGACTAATTAGCAGGTAGTTTTTATCCCTTGGTTATACTCCAACGGGAACACGTGTCAAATTACACATCTTTCAGGACTTTAGTACATTTTGATGAAATTTTTGCAGTTTTTAATTTTTCTATAGCACTAGACGTATTCCAAATTCCTGTGTATCATTTGTTTTGGCTTGAGGACGGTGAGACCTGTCTAGGGATACATCTGGATCGCTTCTGCACCCTCTGAAACACACAAAAATAGTTAAAACAGTGGTGTCACCGCATACTTTTCAGTAAATTTTTGAACAAAGTCGCTAATAACTTTTGACCGTGAACCCTGGTGGTGTCCGGGATAGTCTCGTCTTGTAGCTGGTGATCAGCCGCGTCTTTTGACACCCCTCGCGTCCAGATCGGGCGAAGGGAACCTGAAAAATTTTGACGTTTTTGACGTTTTAGTAGACTCGTGTTCTATACACATATACATATATACATACAAAAGTCTACCTTAGGGAGCTGATGTTAGAAATTTTACTTGCTATTTTTTGAAATTTTCTTTTGGTTTTATGTTGTTTGTTGACTAATTAGCAGGTAGTTTTTATCCCTTGGTTATACTCCAACGGGAACACGTGTCAAATTACACATCTTTCAGGACTTTAGTACATTTTGATGAAATTTTTGCAGTTTTTAATTTTTCTATAGCACTAGACGTATTCCAAATTCCTGTGTATCATTTGTTTTGGCTTGAGGACGGTGAGACCTGTCTAGGGATACATCTGGATCGCTTCTGCACCCTCTGAAACACACAAAAATAGTTAAAACAGTGGTGTCACCGCATACTTTTCAGTAAATTTTTGAACAAAGTCGCTAATAACTTTTGACCGTGAACCCTGGTGGTGTCCGGGATAGTCTCGTCTTGTAGCTGGTGATCAGCCGCGTCTTTTGACACCCCTCGCGTCCAGATCGGGCGAAGGGAACCTGAAAAATTTTGACGTTTTTGACGTTTTAGTAGACTCGTGTTCTATACACATATACATATATACATACAAAAGTCTACCTTAGGGAGCTGATGTTAGAAATTTTACTTGCTATTTTTTGAAATTTTCTTTTGGTTTTATGTTGTTTGTTGACTAATTAGCAGGTAGTTTTTATCCCTTGGTTATACTCCAACGGGAACACGTGTCAAATTACACATCTTTCAGGACTTTAGTACATTTTGATGAAATTTTTGCAGTTTTTAATTTTTCTATAGCACTAGACGTATTCCAAATTCCTGTGTATCATTTGTTTTGGCTTGAGGACGGTGAGACCTGTCTAGGGATACATCTGGATCGCTTCTGCACCCTCTGAAACACACAAAAATAGTTAAAACAGTGGTGTCACCGCATACTTTTCAGTAAATTTTTGAACAAAGTCGCTAATAACTTTTGACCGTGAACCCTGGTGGTGTCCGGGATAGTCTCGTCTTGTAGCTGGTGATCAGCCGCGTCTTTTGACACCCCTCGCGTCCAGATCGGGCGAAGGGAACCTGAAAAATTTTGACGTTTTTGACGTTTTAGTAGACTCGTGTTCTATACACATATACATATATACATACAAAAGTCTACCTTAGGGAGCTGATGTTAGAAATTTTACTTGCTATTTTTTGAAATTTTCTTTTGGTTTTATGTTGTTTGTTGACTAATTAGCAGGTAGTTTTTATCCCTTGGTTATACTCCAACGGGAACACGTGTCAAATTACACATCTTTCAGGACTTTAGTACATTTTGACGAAATTTTTGCAGTTTTTAATTTTTCTATAGCACTAGACGTATTCCAAATTCCTGTGTATCATTTGTTTTGGCTTGAGGACGGTGAGACCTGTCTAGGGATACATCTGGATCGCTTCTGCACCCTCTGAAACACACAAAAATAGTTAAAACAGTGGTGTCACCGCATACTTTTCAGTAAATTTTTGAACAAAGTCGCTAATAACTTTTGACCGTGAACCCTGGTGGTGTCCGGGATAGTCTCGTCTTGTAGCTGGTGATCAGCCGCGTCTTTTGACACCCCTCGCGTCCAGATCGGGCGAAGGGAACCTGAAAAATTTTGACGTTTTTGACGTTTTAGTAGACTCGTGTTCTATACACATATACATATATACATACAAAAGTCTACCTTAGGGAGCTGATGTTAGAAATTTTACTTGCTATTTTTTGAAATTTTCTTTTGGTTTTATGTTGTTTGTTGACTAATTAGCAGGTAGTTTTTATCCCTTGGTTATACTCCAACGGGAACACGTGTCAAATTACACATCTTTCAGGACTTTAGTACATTTTGACGAAATTTTTGCAGTTTTTAATTTTTCTATAGCACTAGACGTATTCCAAATTCCTGTGTATCATTTGTTTTGGCTTGAGGACGGTGAGACCTGTCTAGGGATACATCTGGATCGCTTCTGCACCCTCTGAAACACACAAAAATAGTTAAAACAGTGGTGTCACCGCATACTTTTCAGTAAATTTTTGAACAAAGTCGCTAATAACTTTTGACCGTGAACCCTGGTGGTGTCCGGGATAGTCTCGTCTTGTAGCTGGTGATCAGCCGCGTCTTTTGACACCCCTCGCGTCCAGATCGGGCGAAGGGAACCTGAAAAATTTTGACGTTTTTGACGTTTTAGTAGACTCGTGTTCTATACACATATACATATATACATACAAAAGTCTACCTTAGGGAGCTGATGTTAGAAATTTTACTTGCTATTTTTTGAAATTTTCTTTTGGTTTTATGTTGTTTGTTGACTAATTAGCAGGTAGTTTTTATCCCTTGGTTATACTCCAACGGGAACACGTGTCAAATTACACATCTTTCAGGACTTTAGTACATTTTGACGAAATTTTTGCAGTTTTTAATTTTTCTATAGCACTAGACGTATTCCAAATTCCTGTGTATCATTTGTTTTGGCTTGAGGACGGTGAGACCTGTCTAGGGATACATCTGGATCGCTTCTGCACCCTCTGAAACACACAAAAATAGTTAAAACAGTGGTGTCACCGCATACTTTTCAGTAAATTTTTGAACAAAGTCGCTAATAACTTTTGACCGTGAACCCTGGTGGTGTCCGGGATAGTCTCGTCTTGTAGCTGGTGATCAGCCGCGTCTTTTGACACCCCTCGCGTCCAGATCGGGCGAAGGGAACCTGAAAAATTTTGACGTTTTTGACGTTTTAGTAGACTCGTGTTCTATACACATATACATATATACATACAAAAGTCTACCTTAGGGAGCTGATGTTAGAAATTTTACTTGCTATTTTTTGAAATTTTCTTTTGGTTTTATGTTGTTTGTTGACTAATTAGCAGGTAGTTTTTATCCCTTGGTTATACTCCAACGGGAACACGTGTCAAATTACACATCTTTCAGGACTTTAGTACATTTTGACGAAATTTTTGCAGTTTTTAATTTTTCTATAGCACTAGACGTATTCCAAATTCCTGTGTATCATTTGTTTTGGCTTGAGGACGGTGAGACCTGTCTAGGGATACATCTGGATCGCTTCTGCACCCTCTGAAACACACAAAAATAGTTAAAACAGTGGTGTCACCGCATACTTTTCAGTAAATTTTTGAACAAAGTCGCTAATAACTTTTGACCGTGAACCCTGGTGGTGTCCGGGATAGTCTCGTCTTGTAGCTGGTGATCAGCCGCGTCTTTTGACACCCCTCGCGTCCAGATCGGGCGAAGGGAACCTGAAAAATTTTGACGTTTTTGACGTTTTAGTAGACTCGTGTTCTATACACATATACATATATACATACAAAAGTCTACCTTAGGGAGCTGATGTTAGAAATTTTACTTGCTATTTTTTGAAATTTTCTTTTGGTTTTATGTTGTTTGTTGACTAATTAGCAGGTAGTTTTTATCCCTTGGTTATACTCCAACGGGAACACGTGTCAAATTACACATCTTTCAGGACTTTAGTACATTTTGATGAAATTTTTGCAGTTTTTAATTTTTCTATAGCACTAGACGTATTCCAAATTCCTGTGTATCATTTGTTTTGGCTTGAGGACGGTGAGACCTGTCTAGGGATACATCTGGATCGCTTCTGCACCCTCTGAAACACACAAAAATAGTTAAAACAGTGGTGTCACCGCATACTTTTCAGTAAATTTTTGAACAAAGTCGCTAATAACTTTTGACCGTGAACCCTGGTGGTGTCCGGGATAGTCTCGTCTTGTAGCTGGTGATCAGCCGCGTCTTTTGACACCCCTCGCGTCCAGATCGGGCGAAGGGAACCTGAAAAATTTTGACGTTTTTGACGTTTTAGTAGACTCGTGTTCTATACACATATACATATATACATACAAAAGTCTACCTTAGGGAGCTGATGTTAGAAATTTTACTTGCTATTTTTTGAAATTTTCTTTTGGTTTTATGTTGTTTGTTGACTAATTAGCAGGTAGTTTTTATCCCTTGGTTATACTCCAACGGGAACACGTGTCAAATTACACATCTTTCAGGACTTTAGTACATTTTGATGAAATTTTTGCAGTTTTTAATTTTTCTATAGCACTAGACGTATTCCAAATTCCTGTGTATCATTTGTTTTGGCTTGAGGACGGTGAGACCTGTCTAGGGATACATCTGGATCGCTTCTGCACCCTCTGAAACACACAAAAATAGTTAAAACAGTGGTGTCACCGCATACTTTTCAGTAAATTTTTGAACAAAGTCGCTAATAACTTTTGACCGTGAACCCTGGTGGTGTCCGGGATAGTCTCGTCTTGTAGCTGGTGATCAGCCGCGTCTTTTGACACCCCTCGCGTCCAGATCGGGCGAAGGGAACCTGAAAAATTTTGACGTTTTTGACGTTTTAGTAGACTCGTGTTCTATACACATATACATATATACATACAAAAGTCTACCTTAGGGAGCTGATGTTAGAAATTTTACTTGCTATTTTTTGAAATTTTCTTTTGGTTTTATGTTGTTTGTTGACTAATTAGCAGGTAGTTTTTATCCCTTGGTTATACTCCAACGGGAACACGTGTCAAATTACACATCTTTCAGGACTTTAGTACATTTTGATGAAATTTTTGCAGTTTTTAATTTTTCTATAGCACTAGACGTATTCCAAATTCCTGTGTATCATTTGTTTTGGCTTGAGGACGGTGAGACCTGTCTAGGGATACATCTGGATCGCTTCTGCACCCTCTGAAACACACAAAAATAGTTAAAACAGTGGTGTCACCGCATACTTTTCAGTAAATTTTTGAACAAAGTCGCTAATAACTTTTGACCGTGAACCCTGGTGGTGTCCGGGATAGTCTCGTCTTGTAGCTGGTGATCAGCCGCGTCTTTTGACACCCCTCGCGTCCAGATCGGGCGAAGGGAACCTGAAAAATTTTGACGTTTTTGACGTTTTAGTAGACTCGTGTTCTATACACATATACATATATACATACAAAAGTCTACCTTAGGGAGCTGATGTTAGAAATTTTACTTGCTATTTTTTGAAATTTTCTTTTGGTTTTATGTTGTTTGTTGACTAATTAGCAGGTAGTTTTTATCCCTTGGTTATACTCCAACGGGAACACGTGTCAAATTACACATCTTTCAGGACTTTAGTACATTTTGACGAAATTTTTGCAGTTTTTAATTTTTCTATAGCACTAGACGTATTCCAAATTCCTGTGTATCATTTGTTTTGGCTTGAGGACGGTGAGACCTGTCTAGGGATACATCTGGATCGCTTCTGCACCCTCTGAAACACACAAAAATAGTTAAAACAGTGGTGTCACCGCATACTTTTCAGTAAATTTTTGAACAAAGTCGCTCATAACTTTTGACCGTGAACCCTGGTGGTGTCCGGGATAGTCTCGTCTTGTAGCTGGTGATCAGCCGCGTCTTTTGACACCCCTCGCGTCCAGATCGGGCGAAGGGAACCTGAAAAATTTTGACGTTTTTGACGTTTTAGTAGACTCGTGTTCTATACACATATACATATATACATACAAAAGTCTACCTTAGGGAGCTGATGTTAGAAATTTTACTTGCTATTTTTTGAAATTTTCTTTTGGTTTTATGTTGTTTGTTGACTAATTAGCAGGTAGTTTTTATCCCTTGGTTATACTCCAACGGGAACACGTGTCAAATTACACATCTTTCAGGACTTTAGTACATTTTGACGAAATTTTTGCAGTTTTTAATTTTTCTATAGCACTAGACGTATTCCAAATTCCTGTGTATCATTTGTTTTGGCTTGAGGACGGTGAGACCTGTCTAGGGATACATCTGGATCGCTTCTGCACCCTCTGAAACACACAAAAATAGTTAAAACAGTGGTGTCACCGCATACTTTTCAGTAAATTTTTGAACAAAGTCGCTAATAACTTTTGACCGTGAACCCTGGTGGTGTCCGGGATAGTCTCGTCTTGTAGCTGGTGATCAGCCGCGTCTTTTGACACCCCTCGCGTCCAGATCGGGCGAAGGGAACCTGAAAAATTTTGACGTTTTTGACGTTTTAGTAGACTCGTGTTCTATACACATATACATATATACATACAAAAGTCTACCTTAGGGAGCTGATGTTAGAAATTTTACTTGCTATTTTTTGAAATTTTCTTTTGGTTTTATGTTGTTTGTTGACTAATTAGCAGGTAGTTTTTATCCCTTGGTTATACTCCAACGGGAACACGTGTCAAATTACACATCTTTCAGGACTTTAGTACATTTTGATGAAATTTTTGCAGTTTTTAATTTTTCTATAGCACTAGACGTATTCCAAATTCCTGTGTATCATTTGTTTTGGCTTGAGGACGGTGAGACCTGTCTAGGGATACATCTGGATCGCTTCTGCACCCTCTGAAACACACAAAAATAGTTAAAACAGTGGTGTCACCGCATACTTTTCAGTAAATTTTTGAACAAAGTCGCTAATAACTTTTGACCGTGAACCCTGGTGGTGTCCGGGATAGTCTCGTCTTGTAGCTGGTGATCAGCCGCGTCTTTTGACACCCCTCGCGTCCAGATCGGGCGAAGGGAACCTGAAAAATTTTGACGTTTTTGACGTTTTAGTAGACTCGTGTTCTATACACATATACATATATACATACAAAAGTCTACCTTAGGGAGCTGATGTTAGAAATTTTACTTGCTATTTTTTGAAATTTTCTTTTGGTTTTATGTTGTTTGTTGACTAATTAGCAGGTAGTTTTTATCCCTTGGTTATACTCCAACGGGAACACGTGTCAAATTACACATCTTTCAGGACTTTAGTACATTTTGACGAAATTTTTGCAGTTTTTAATTTTTCTATAGCACTAGACGTATTCCAAATTCCTGTGTATCATTTGTTTTGGCTTGAGGACGGTGAGACCTGTCTAGGGATACATCTGGATCGCTTCTGCACCCTCTGAAACACACAAAAATAGTTAAAACAGTGGTGTCACCGCATACTTTTCAGTAAATTTTTGAACAAAGTCGCTAATAACTTTTGACCGTGAACCCTGGTGGTGTCCGGGATAGTCTCGTCTTGTAGCTGGTGATCAGCCGCGTCTTTTGACACCCCTCGCGTCCAGATCGGGCGAAGGGAACCTGAAAAATTTTGACGTTTTTGACGTTTTAGTAGACTCGTGTTCTATACACATATACATATATACATACAAAAGTCTACCTTAGGGAGCTGATGTTAGAAATTTTACTTGCTATTTTTTGAAATTTTCTTTTGGTTTTATGTTGTTTGTTGACTAATTAGCAGGTAGTTTTTATCCCTTGGTTATACTCCAACGGGAACACGTGTCAAATTACACATCTTTCAGGACTTTAGTACATTTTGACGAAATTTTTGCAGTTTTTAATTTTTCTATAGCACTAGACGTATTCCAAATTCCTGTGTATCATTTGTTTTGGCTTGAGGACGGTGAGACCTGTCTAGGGATACATCTGGATCGCTTCTGCACCCTCTGAAACACACAAAAATAGTTAAAACAGTGGTGTCACCGCATACTTTTCAGTAAATTTTTGAACAAAGTCGCTAATAACTTTTGACCGTGAACCCTGGTGGTGTCCGGGATAGTCTCGTCTTGTAGCTGGTGATCAGCCGCGTCTTTTGACACCCCTCGCGTCCAGATCGGGCGAAGGGAACCTGAAAAATTTTGACGTTTTTGACGTTTTAGTAGACTCGTGTTCTATACACATATACATATATACATACAAAAGTCTACCTTAGGGAGCTGATGTTAGAAATTTTACTTGCTATTTTTTGAAATTTTCTTTTGGTTTTATGTTGTTTGTTGACTAATTAGCAGGTAGTTTTTATCCCTTGGTTATACTCCAACGGGAACACGTGTCAAATTACACATCTTTCAGGACTTTAGTACATTTTGACGAAATTTTTGCAGTTTTTAATTTTTCTATAGCACTAGACGTATTCCAAATTCCTGTGTATCATTTGTTTTGGCTTGAGGACGGTGAGACCTGTCTAGGGATACATCTGGATCGCTTCTGCACCCTCTGAAACACACAAAAATAGTTAAAACAGTGGTGTCACCGCATACTTTTCAGTAAATTTTTGAACAAAGTCGCTAATAACTTTTGACCGTGAACCCTGGTGGTGTCCGGGATAGTCTCGTCTTGTAGCTGGTGATCAGCCGCGTCTTTTGACACCCCTCGCGTCCAGATCGGGCGAAGGGAACCTGAAAAATTTTGACGTTTTTGACGTTTTAGTAGACTCGTGTTCTATACACATATACATATATACATACAAAAGTCTACCTTAGGGAGCTGATGTTAGAAATTTTACTTGCTATTTTTTGAAATTTTCTTTTGGTTTTATGTTGTTTGTTGACTAATTAGCAGGTAGTTTTTATCCCTTGGTTATACTCCAACGGGAACACGTGTCAAATTACACATCTTTCAGGACTTTAGTACATTTTGACGAAATTTTTGCAGTTTTTAATTTTTCTATAGCACTAGACGTATTCCAAATTCCTGTGTATCATTTGTTTTGGCTTGAGGACGGTGAGACCTGTCTAGGGATACATCTGGATCGCTTCTGCACCCTCTGAAACACACAAAAATAGTTAAAACAGTGGTGTCACCGCATACTTTTCAGTAAATTTTTGAACAAAGTCGCTAATAACTTTTGACCGTGAACCCTGGTGGTGTCCGGGATAGTCTCGTCTTGTAGCTGGTGATCAGCCGCGTCTTTTGACACCCCTCGCGTCCAGATCGGGCGAAGGGAACCTGAAAAATTTTGACGTTTTTGACGTTTTAGTAGACTCGTGTTCTATACACATATACATATATACATACAAAAGTCTACCTTAGGGAGCTGATGTTAGAAATTTTACTTGCTATTTTTTGAAATTTTCTTTTGGTTTTATGTTGTTTGTTGACTAATTAGCAGGTAGTTTTTATCCCTTGGTTATACTCCAACGGGAACACGTGTCAAATTACACATCTTTCAGGACTTTAGTACATTTTGACGAAATTTTTGCAGTTTTTAATTTTTCTATAGCACTAGACGTATTCCAAATTCCTGTGTATCATTTGTTTTGGCTTGAGGACGGTGAGACCTGTCTAGGGATACATCTGGATCGCTTCTGCACCCTCTGAAACACACAAAAATAGTTAAAACAGTGGTGTCACCGCATACTTTTCAGTAAATTTTTGAACAAAGTCGCTAATAACTTTTGACCGTGAACCCTGGTGGTGTCCGGGATAGTCTCGTCTTGTAGCTGGTGATCAGCCGCGTCTTTTGACACCCCTCGCGTCCAGATCGGGCGAAGGGAACCTGAAAAATTTTGACGTTTTTGACGTTTTAGTAGACTCGTGTTCTATACACATATACATATATACATACAAAAGTCTACCTTAGGGAGCTGATGTTAGAAATTTTACTTGCTATTTTTTGAAATTTTCTTTTGGTTTTATGTTGTTTGTTGACTAATTAGCAGGTAGTTTTTATCCCTTGGTTATACTCCAACGGGAACACGTGTCAAATTACACATCTTTCAGGACTTTAGTACATTTTGATGAAATTTTTGCAGTTTTTAATTTTTCTATAGCACTAGACGTATTCCAAATTCCTGTGTATCATTTGTTTTGGCTTGAGGACGGTGAGACCTGTCTAGGGATACATCTGGATCGCTTCTGCACCCTCTGAAACACACAAAAATAGTTAAATCAGTGGTGTCACCGCATACTTTTCAGTAAATTTTTGAACAAAGTCGCTAATAACTTTTTGACCGTGAACCCTGGTGGTGTCCGGATAGTCTCGTCTTGTAGCTGGTGATCAGCCGCGTCTTTTGACACCCCTCGCGTCCAGATCGGGCGAAGGGAACCTGAAAAATTTTGACGTTTTTGACGTTTTAGTAGACTCGTGTTCTATACACATATACATATATACATACAAAAGTCTACCTTAGGGAGCTGATGTTAGAAATTTTACTTGCTATTTTTTGAAATTTTCTTTTGGTTTTATGTTGTTTGTTGACTAATTAGCAGGTAGTTTTTATCCCTTGGTTATACTCCAACGGGAACACGTGTCAAATTACACATCTTTCAGGACTTTAGTACATTTTGATGAAATTTTTGCAGTTTTTAATTTTTCTATAGCACTAGACGTATTCCAAATTCCTGTGTATCATTTGTTTTGGCTTGAGGACGGTGAGACCTGTCTAGGGATACATCTGGATCGCTTCTGCACCCTCTGAAACACACAAAAATAGTTAAAACAGTGGTGTCACCGCATACTTTTCAGTAAATTTTTGAACAAAGTCGCTAATAACTTTTGACCGTGAACCCTGGTGGTGTCCGGGATAGTCTCGTCTTGTAGCTGGTGATCAGCCGCGTCTTTTGACACCCCTCGCGTCCAGATCGGGCGAAGGGAACCTGAAAAATTTTGACGTTTTTGACGTTTTAGTAGACTCGTGTTCTATACACATATACATATATACATACAAAAGTCTACCTTAGGGAGCTGATGTTAGAAATTTTACTTGCTATTTTTTGAAATTTTCTTTTGGTTTTATGTTGTTTGTTGACTAATTAGCAGGTAGTTTTTATCCCTTGGTTATACTCCAACGGGAACACGTGTCAAATTACACATCTTTCAGGACTTTAGTACATTTTGATGAAATTTTTGCAGTTTTTAATTTTTCTATAGCACTAGACGTATTCCAAATTCCTGTGTATCATTTGTTTTGGCTTGAGGACGGTGAGACCTGTCTAGGGATACATC
The DNA here is from genome assembly GCA_963082885.1 of Parascotia fuliginaria. Classification (NCBI taxonomy): domain Eukaryota; kingdom Metazoa; phylum Arthropoda; class Insecta; order Lepidoptera; family Erebidae; genus Parascotia; species Parascotia fuliginaria. The sequence goes on from OY720195.1 coordinate 60,314, forward strand.
TGGATCGCTTCTGCACCCTCTGAAACACACAAAAATAGTTAAAACAGTGGTGTCACCGCATACTTTTCAGTAAATTTTTGAACAAAGTCGCTAATAACTTTTGACCGTGAACCCTGGTGGTGTCCGGGATAGTCTCGTCTTGTAGCTGGTGATCAGCCGCGTCTTTTGACACCCCTCGCGTCCAGATCGGGCGAAGGGAACCTGAAAAATTTTGACGTTTTTGACGTTTTAGTAGACTCGTGTTCTATACACATATACATATTATACATACAAAAGTCTACCTTAGGGAGCTGATGTTAGAAATTTTACTTGCTATTTTTTGAAATTTTCTTTTGGTTTTATGTTGTTTGTTGACTAATTAGGCAGGGTAGTTTTCCCTTGGTTATACTCCAACGGGAACACGTGTCAAATTACACATCTTTCAGGACTTTAGTACATTTTGACGAAATTTTTGCAGTTTTTAATTTTTCTATAGCACTAGACGTATTCCAAATTCCTGTGTATCATTTGTTTTGGCTTGAGGACGGTGAGACCTGTCTAGGGATACATCTGGATCGCTTCTGCACCCTCTGAAACACACAAAAATAGTTAAAACAGTGGTGTCACCGCATACTTTTCAGTAAATTTTTGAACAAAGTCGCTAATAACTTTTGACCGTGAACCCTGGTGGTGTCCGGGATAGTCTCGTCTTGTAGCTGGTGATCAGCCGCGTCTTTTGACACCCCTCGCGTTCAGATCGGGCGAAGGGAACCTGAAAAATTTTGACGTTTTTGACGTTTTAGTAGACTCGTGTTCTATACACATATACATATATACATACAAAAGTCTACCTTAGGGAGCTGATGTTAGAAATTTTACTTGCTATTTTTTGAAATTTTCTTTTGGTTTTATGTTGTTTGTTGACTAATTAGCAGGTAGTTTTTATCCCTTGGTTATACTCCAACGGGAACACGTGTCAAATTACACATCTTTCAGGACTTTAGTACATTTTGACGAAATTTTTGCAGTTTTTAATTTTTCTATAGCACTAGACGTATTCCAAATTCCTGTGTATCATTTGTTTTGGCTTGAGGACGGTGAGACCTGTCTAGGGATACATCTGGATCGCTTCTGCACCCTCTGAAACACACAAAAATAGTTAAAACAGTGGTGTCACCGCATACTTTTCAGTAAATTTTTGAACAAAGTCGCTAATAACTTTTGACCGTGAACCCTGGTGGTGTCCGGGATAGTCTCGTCTTGTAGCTGGTGATCAGCCGCGTCTTTTGACACCCCTCGCGTCCAGATCGGGCGAAGGGAACCTGAAAAATTTTGACGTTTTTGACGTTTTAGTAGACTCGTGTTCTATACACATATACATATATACATACAAAAGTCTACCTTAGGGAGCTGATGTTAGAAATTTTACTTGCTATTTTTTGAAATTTTCTTTTGGTTTTATGTTGTTTGTTGACTAATTAGCAGGTAGTTTTTATCCCTTGGTTATACTCCAACGGGAACACGTGTCAAATTACACATCTTTCAGGACTTTAGTACATTTTGACGAAATTTTTGCAGTTTTTAATTTTTCTATAGCACTAGACGTATTCCAAATTCCTGTGTATCATTTGTTTTGGCTTGAGGACGGTGAGACCTGTCTAGGGATACATCTGGATCGCTTCTGCACCCTCTGAAACACACAAAAATAGTTAAAACAGTGGTGTCACCGCATACTTTTCAGTAAATTTTTGAACAAAGTCGCTAATAACTTTTGACCGTGAACCCTGGTGGTGTCCGGGATAGTCTCGTCTTGTAGCTGGTGATCAGCCGCGTCTTTTGACACCCCTCGCGTCCAGATCGGGCGAAGGGAACCTGAAAAATTTTGACGTTTTTGACGTTTTAGTAGACTCGTGTTCTATACACATATACATATATACATACAAAAGTCTACCTTAGGGAGCTGATGTTAGAAATTTTACTTGCTATTTTTTGAAATTTTCTTTTGGTTTTATGTTGTTTGTTGACTAATTAGCAGGTAGTTTTTATCCCTTGGTTATACTCCAACGGGAACACGTGTCAAATTACACATCTTTCAGGACTTTAGTACATTTTGACGAAATTTTTGCAGTTTTTAATTTTTCTATAGCACTAGACGTATTCCAAATTCCTGTGTATCATTTGTTTTGGCTTGAGGACGGTGAGACCTGTCTAGGGATACATCTGGATCGCTTCTGCACCCTCTGAAACACACAAAAATAGTTAAAACAGTGGTGTCACCGCATACTTTTCAGTAAATTTTTGAACAAAGTCGCTAATAACTTTTGACCGTGAACCCTGGTGGTGTCCGGGATAGTCTCGTCTTGTAGCTGGTGATCAGCCGCGTCTTTTGACACCCCTCGCGTCCAGATCGGGCGAAGGGAACCTGAAAAATTTTGACGTTTTTGACGTTTTAGTAGACTCGTGTTCTATACACATATACATATATACATACAAAAGTCTACCTTAGGGAGCTGATGTTAGAAATTTTACTTGCTATTTTTTGAAATTTTCTTTTGGTTTTATGTTGTTTGTTGACTAATTAGCAGGTAGTTTTTATCCCTTGGTTATACTCCAACGGGAACACGTGTCAAATTACACATCTTTCAGGACTTTAGTACATTTTGACGAAATTTTTGCAGTTTTTAATTTTTCTATAGCACTAGACGTATTCCAAATTCCTGTGTATCATTTGTTTTGGCTTGAGGACGGTGAGACCTGTCTAGGGATACATCTGGATCGCTTCTGCACCCTCTGAAACACACAAAAATAGTTAAAACAGTGGTGTCACCGCATACTTTTCAGTAAATTTTTGAACAAAGTCGCTAATAACTTTTGACCGTGAACCCTGGTGGTGTCCGGGATAGTCTCGTCTTGTAGCTGGTGATCAGCCGCGTCTTTTGACACCCCTCGCGTTCAGATCGGGCGAAGGGAACCTGAAAAATTTTGACGTTTTTGACGTTTTAGTAGACTCGTGTTCTATACACATATACATATATACATACAAAAGTCTACCTTAGGGAGCTGATGTTAGAAATTTTACTTGCTATTTTTTGAAATTTTCTTTTGGTTTTATGTTGTTTGTTGACTAATTAGCAGGTAGTTTTTATCCCTTGGTTATACTCCAACGGGAACACGTGTCAAATTACACATCTTTCAGGACTTTAGTACATTTTGACGAAATTTTTGCAGTTTTTAATTTTTCTATAGCACTAGACGTATTCCAAATTCCTGTGTATCATTTGTTTTGGCTTGAGGACGGTGAGACCTGTCTAGGGATACATCTGGATCGCTTCTGCACCCTCTGAAACACACAAAAATAGTTAAAACAGTGGTGTCACCGCATACTTTTCAGTAAATTTTTGAACAAAGTCGCTAATAACTTTTGACCGTGAACCCTGGTGGTGTCCGGGATAGTCTCGTCTTGTAGCTGGTGATCAGCCGCGTCTTTTGACACCCCTCGCGTCCAGATCGGGCGAAGGGAACCTGAAAAATTTTGACGTTTTTGACGTTTTAGTAGACTCGTGTTCTATACACATATACATATATACATACAAAAGTCTACCTTAGGGAGCTGATGTTAGAAATTTTACTTGCTATTTTTTGAAATTTTCTTTTGGTTTTATGTTGTTTGTTGACTAATTAGCAGGTAGTTTTTATCCCTTGGTTATACTCCAACGGGAACACGTGTCAAATTACACATCTTTCAGGACTTTAGTACATTTTGACGAAATTTTTGCAGTTTTTAATTTTTCTATAGCACTAGACGTATTCCAAATTCCTGTGTATCATTTGTTTTGGCTTGAGGACGGTGAGACCTGTCTAGGGATACATCTGGATCGCTTCTGCACCCTCTGAAACACACAAAAATAGTTAAAACAGTGGTGTCACCGCATACTTTTCAGTAAATTTTTGAACAAAGTCGCTAATAACTTTTGACCGTGAACCCTGGTGGTGTCCGGGATAGTCTCGTCTTGTAGCTGGTGATCAGCCGCGTCTTTTGACACCCCTCGCGTCCAGATCGGGCGAAGGGAACCTGAAAAATTTTGACGTTTTTGACGTTTTAGTAGACTCGTGTTCTATACACATATACATATATACATACAAAAGTCTACCTTAGGGAGCTGATGTTAGAAATTTTACTTGCTATTTTTTGAAATTTTCTTTTGGTTTTATGTTGTTTGTTGACTAATTAGCAGGTAGTTTTTATCCCTTGGTTATACTCCAACGGGAACACGTGTCAAATTACACATCTTTCAGGACTTTAGTACATTTTGACGAAATTTTTGCAGTTTTTAATTTTTCTATAGCACTAGACGTATTCCAAATTCCTGTGTATCATTTGTTTTGGCTTGAGGACGGTGAGACCTGTCTAGGGATACATCTGGATCGCTTCTGCACCCTCTGAAACACACAAAAATAGTTAAAACAGTGGTGTCACCGCATACTTTTCAGTAAATTTTTGAACAAAGTCGCTAATAACTTTTGACCGTGAACCCTGGTGGTGTCCGGGATAGTCTCGTCTTGTAGCTGGTGATCAGCCGCGTCTTTTGACACCCCTCGCGTCCAGATCGGGCGAAGGGAACCTGAAAAATTTTGACGTTTTTGACGTTTTAGTAGACTCGTGTTCTATACACATATACATATATACATACAAAAGTCTACCTTAGGGAGCTGATGTTAGAAATTTTACTTGCTATTTTTTGAAATTTTCTTTTGGTTTTATGTTGTTTGTTGACTAATTAGCAGGTAGTTTTTATCCCTTGGTTATACTCCAACGGGAACACGTGTCAAATTACACATCTTTCAGGACTTTAGTACATTTTGACGAAATTTTTGCAGTTTTTAATTTTTCTATAGCACTAGACGTATTCCAAATTCCTGTGTATCATTTGTTTTGGCTTGAGGACGGTGAGACCTGTCTAGGGATACATCTGGATCGCTTCTGCACCCTCTGAAACACACAAAAATAGTTAAAACAGTGGTGTCACCGCATACTTTTCAGTAAATTTTTGAACAAAGTCGCTCATAACTTTTGACCGTGAACCCTGGTGGTGTCCGGGATAGTCTCGTCTTGTAGCTGGTGATCAGCCGCGTCTTTTGACACCCCTCGCGTCCAGATCGGGCGAAGGGAACCTGAAAAATTTTGACGTTTTTGACGTTTTAGTAGACTCGTGTTCTATACACATATACATATATACATACAAAAGTCTACCTTAGGGAGCTGATGTTAGAAATTTTACTTGCTATTTTTTGAAATTTTCTTTTGGTTTTATGGTTGTTTGTTGACTAATTAGCAGGTAGTTTTTATCCCTTGGTTATACTCCAACGGGAACACGTGTCAAATTACACATCTTTCAGGACTTTAGTACATTTTGACGAAATTTTTGCAGTTTTTAATTTTTCTATAGCACTAGACGTATTCCAAATTCCTGTGTATCATTTGTTTTGGCTTGAGGACGGTGAGACCTGTCTAGGGATACATCTGGATCGCTTCTGCACCCTCTGAAACACACAAAAATAGTTAAAACAGTGGTGTCACCGCATACTTTTCAGTAAATTTTTGAACAAAGTCGCTAATAACTTTTGACCGTGAACCCTGGTGGTGTCCGGGATAGTCTCGTCTTGTAGCTGGTGATCAGCCGCGTCTTTTGACACCCCTCGCGTCCAGATCGGGCGAAGGGAACCTGAAAAATTTTGACGTTTTTGACGTTTTAGTAGACTCGTGTTCTATACACATATACATATATACATACAAAAGTCTACCTTAGGGAGCTGATGTTAGAAATTTTACTTGCTATTTTTTGAAATTTTCTTTTGGTTTTATGTTGTTTGTTGACTAATTAGCAGGTAGTTTTTATCCCTTGGTTATACTCCAACGGGAACACGTGTCAAATTACACATCTTTCAGGACTTTAGTACATTTTGACGAAATTTTTGCAGTTTTTAATTTTTCTATAGCACTAGACGTATTCCAAATTCCTGTGTATCATTTGTTTTGGCTTGAGGACGGTGAGACCTGTCTAGGGATACATCTGGATCGCTTCTGCACCCTCTGAAACACACAAAAATAGTTAAAACAGTGGTGTCACCGCATACTTTTCAGTAAATTTTTGAACAAAGTCGCTAATAACTTTTGACCGTGAACCCTGGTGGTGTCCGGGATAGTCTCGTCTTGTAGCTGGTGATCAGCCGCGTCTTTTGACACCCCTCGCGTCCAGATCGGGCGAAGGGAACCTGAAAAATTTTGACGTTTTTGACGTTTTAGTAGACTCGTGTTCTATACACATATACATATATACATACAAAAGTCTACCTTAGGGAGCTGATGTTAGAAATTTTACTTGCTATTTTTTGAAATTTTCTTTTGGTTTTATGTTGTTTGTTGACTAATTAGCAGGTAGTTTTTATCCCTTGGTTATACTCCAACGGGAACACGTGTCAAATTACACATCTTTCAGGACTTTAGTACATTTTGACGAAATTTTTGCAGTTTTTAATTTTTCTATAGCACTAGACGTATTCCAAATTCCTGTGTATCATTTGTTTTGGCTTGAGGACGGTGAGACCTGTCTAGGGATACATCTGGATCGCTTCTGCACCCTCTGAAACACACAAAAATAGTTAAAACAGTGGTGTCACCGCATACTTTTCAGTAAATTTTTGAACAAAGTCGCTAATAACTTTTGACCGTGAACCCTGGTGGTGTCCGGGATAGTCTCGTCTTGTAGCTGGTGATCAGCCGCGTCTTTTGACACCCCTCGCGTCCAGATCGGGCGAAGGGAACCTGAAAAATTTTGACGTTTTTGACGTTTTAGTAGACTCGTGTTCTATACACATATACATATATACATACAAAAGTCTACCTTAGGGAGCTGATGTTAGAAATTTTACTTGCTATTTTTTGAAATTTTCTTTTGGTTTTATGTTGTTTGTTGACTAATTAGCAGGTAGTTTTTATCCCTTGGTTATACTCCAACGGGAACACGTGTCAAATTACACATCTTTCAGGACTTTAGTACATTTTGACGAAATTTTTGCAGTTTTTAATTTTTCTATAGCACTAGACGTATTCCAAATTCCTGTGTATCATTTGTTTTGGCTTGAGGACGGTGAGACCTGTCTAGGGATACATCTGGATCGCTTCTGCACCCTCTGAAACACACAAAAATAGTTAAAACAGTGGTGTCACCGCATACTTTTCAGTAAATTTTTGAACAAAGTCGCTAATAACTTTTGACCGTGAACCCTGGTGGTGTCCGGGATAGTCTCGTCTTGTAGCTGGTGATCAGCCGCGTCTTTTGACACCCCTCGCGTCCAGATCGGGCGAAGGGAACCTGAAAAATTTTGACGTTTTTGACGTTTTAGTAGACTCGTGTTCTATACACATATACATATATACATACAAAAGTCTACCTTAGGGAGCTGATGTTAGAAATTTTACTTGCTATTTTTTGAAATTTTCTTTTGGTTTTATGTTGTTTGTTGACTAATTAGCAGGTAGTTTTTATCCCTTGGTTATACTCCAACGGGAACACGTGTCAAATTACACATCTTTCAGGACTTTAGTACATTTTGACGAAATTTTTGCAGTTTTTAATTTTTCTATAGCACTAGACGTATTCCAAATTCCTGTGTATCATTTGTTTTGGCTTGAGGACGGTGAGACCTGTCTAGGGATACATCTGGATCGCTTCTGCACCCTCTGAAACACACAAAAATAGTTAAAACAGTGGTGTCACCGCATACTTTTCAGTAAATTTTTGAACAAAGTCGCTAATAACTTTTGACCGTGAACCCTGGTGGTGTCCGGGATAGTCTCGTCTTGTAGCTGGTGATCAGCCGCGTCTTTTGACACCCCTCGCGTCCAGATCGGGCGAAGGGAACCTGAAAAATTTTGACGTTTTTGACGTTTTAGTAGACTCGTGTTCTATACACATATACATATATACATACAAAAGTCTACCTTAGGGAGCTGATGTTAGAAATTTTACTTGCTATTTTTTGAAATTTTCTTTTGGTTTTATGTTGTTTGTTGACTAATTAGCAGGTAGTTTTTATCCCTTGGTTATACTCCAACGGGAACACGTGTCAAATTACACATCTTTCAGGACTTTAGTACATTTTGACGAAATTTTTGCAGTTTTTAATTTTTCTATAGCACTAGACGTATTCCAAATTCCTGTGTATCATTTGTTTTGGCTTGAGGACGGTGAGACCTGTCTAGGGATACATCTGGATCGCTTCTGCACCCTCTGAAACACACAAAAATAGTTAAAACAGTGGTGTCACCGCATACTTTTCAGTAAATTTTTGAACAAAGTCGCTAATAACTTTTGACCGTGAACCCTGGTGGTGTCCGGGATAGTCTCGTCTTGTAGCTGGTGATCAGCCGCGTCTTTTGACACCCCTCGCGTCCAGATCGGGCGAAGGGAACCTGAAAAATTTTGACGTTTTTGACGTTTTAGTAGACTCGTGTTCTATACACATATACATATATACATACAAAAGTCTACCTTAGGGAGCTGATGTTAGAAATTTTACTTGCTATTTTTTGAAATTTTCTTTTGGTTTTATGTTGTTTGTTGACTAATTAGCAGGTAGTTTTTATCCCTTGGTTATACTCCAACGGGAACACGTGTCAAATTACACATCTTTCAGGACTTTAGTACATTTTGACGAAATTTTTGCAGTTTTTAATTTTTCTATAGCACTAGACGTATTCCAAATTCCTGTGTATCATTTGTTTTGGCTTGAGGACGGTGAGACCTGTCTAGGGATACATCTGGATCGCTTCTGCACCCTCTGAAACACACAAAAATAGTTAAAACAGTGGTGTCACCGCATACTTTTCAGTAAATTTTTGAACAAAGTCGCTAATAACTTTTGACCGTGAACCCTGGTGGTGTCCGGGATAGTCTCGTCTTGTAGCTGGTGATCAGCCGCGTCTTTTGACACCCCTCGCGTCCAGATCGGGCGAAGGGAACCTGAAAAATTTTGACGTTTTTGACGTTTTAGTAGACTCGTGTTCTATACACATATACATATATACATACAAAAGTCTACCTTAGGGAGCTGATGTTAGAAATTTTACTTGCTATTTTTTGAAATTTTCTTTTGGTTTTATGTTGTTTGTTGACTAATTAGCAGGTAGTTTTTATCCCTTGGTTATACTCCAACGGGAACACGTGTCAAATTACACATCTTTCAGGACTTTAGTACATTTTGACGAAATTTTTGCAGTTTTTAATTTTTCTATAGCACTAGACGTATTCCAAATTCCTGTGTATCATTTGTTTTGGCTTGAGGACGGTGAGACCTGTCTAGGGATACATCTGGATCGCTTCTGCACCCTCTGAAACACACAAAAATAGTTAAAACAGTGGTGTCACCGCATACTTTTCAGTAAATTTTTGAACAAAGTCGCTAATAACTTTTGACCGTGAACCCTGGTGGTGTCCGGGATAGTCTCGTCTTGTAGCTGGTGATCAGCCGCGTCTTTTGACACCCCTCGCGTCCAGATCGGGCGAAGGGAACCTGAAAAATTTTGACGTTTTTGACGTTTTAGTAGACTCGTGTTCTATACACATATACATATATACATACAAAAGTCTACCTTAGGGAGCTGATGTTAGAAATTTTACTTGCTATTTTTTGAAATTTTCTTTTGGTTTTATGTTGTTTGTTGACTAATTAGCAGGTAGTTTTTATCCCTTGGTTATACTCCAACGGGAACACGTGTCAAATTACACATCTTTCAGGACTTTAGTACATTTTGACGAAATTTTTGCAGTTTTTAATTTTTCTATAGCACTAGACGTATTCCAAATTCCTGTGTATCATTTGTTTTGGCTTGAGGACGGTGAGACCTGTCTAGGGATACATCTGGATCGCTTCTGCACCCTCTGAAACACACAAAAATAGTTAAAACAGTGGTGTCACCGCATACTTTTCAGTAAATTTTTGAACAAAGTCGCTAATAACTTTTGACCGTGAACCCTGGTGGTGTCCGGGATAGTCTCGTCTTGTAGCTGGTGATCAGCCGCGTCTTTTGACACCCCTCGCGTCCAGATCGGGCGAAGGGAACCTGAAAAATTTTGACGTTTTTGACGTTTTAGTAGACTCGTGTTCTATACACATATACATATATACATACAAAAGTCTACCTTAGGGAGCTGATGTTAGAAATTTTACTTGCTATTTTTTGAAATTTTCTTTTGGTTTTATGTTGTTTGTTGACTAATTAGCAGGTAGTTTTTATCCCTTGGTTATACTCCAACGGGAACACGTGTCAAATTACACATCTTTCAGGACTTTAGTACATTTTGACGAAATTTTTGCAGTTTTTAATTTTTCTATAGCACTAGACGTATTCCAAATTCCTGTGTATCATTTGTTTTGGCTTGAGGACGGTGAGACCTGTCTAGGGATACATCTGGATCGCTTCTGCACCCTCTGAAACACACAAAAATAGTTAAAACAGTGGTGTCACCGCATACTTTTCAGTAAATTTTTGAACAAAGTCGCTAATAACTTTTGACCGTGAACCCTGGTGGTGTCCGGGATAGTCTCGTCTTGTAGCTGGTGATCAGCCGCGTCTTTTGACACCCCTCGCGTCCAGATCGGGCGAAGGGAACCTGAAAAATTTTGACGTTTTTGACGTTTTAGTAGACTCGTGTTCTATACACATATACATATATACATACAAAAGTCTACCTTAGGGAGCTGATGTTAGAAATTTTACTTGCTATTTTTTGAAATTTTCTTTTGGTTTTATGTTGTTTGTTGACTAATTAGCAGGTAGTTTTTATCCCTTGGTTATACTCCAACGGGAACACGTGTCAAATTACACATCTTTCAGGACTTTAGTACATTTTGACGAAATTTTTGCAGTTTTTAATTTTTCTATAGCACTAGACGTATTCCAAATTCCTGTGTATCATTTGTTTTGGCTTGAGGACGGTGAGACCTGTCTAGGGATACATCTGGATCGCTTCTGCACCCTCTGAAACACACAAAAATAGTTAAAACAGTGGTGTCACCGCATACTTTTCAGTAAATTTTTGAACAAAGTCGCTAATAACTTTTGACCGTGAACCCTGGTGGTGTCCGGGATAGTCTCGTCTTGTAGCTGGTGATCAGCCGCGTCTTTTGACACCCCTCGCGTCCAGATCGGGCGAAGGGAACCTGAAAAATTTTGACGTTTTTGACGTTTTAGTAGACTCGTGTTCTATACACATATACATATATACATACAAAAGTCTACCTTAGGGAGCTGATGTTAGAAATTTTACTTGCTATTTTTTGAAATTTTCTTTTGGTTTTATGTTGTTTGTTGACTAATTAGCAGGTAGTTTTTATCCCTTGGTTATACTCCAACGGGAACACGTGTCAAATTACACATCTTTCAGGACTTTAGTACATTTTGACGAAATTTTTGCAGTTTTTAATTTTTCTATAGCACTAGACGTATTCCAAATTCCTGTGTATCATTTGTTTTGGCTTGAGGACGGTGAGACCTGTCTAGGGATACATCTGGATCGCTTCTGCACCCTCTGAAACACACAAAAATAGTTAAAACAGTGGTGTCACCGCATACTTTTCAGTAAATTTTTGAACAAAGTCGCTAATAACTTTTGACCGTGAACCCTGGTGGTGTCCGGGATAGTCTCGTCTTGTAGCTGGTGATCAGCCGCGTCTTTTGACACCCCTCGCGTCCAGATCGGGCGAAGGGAACCTGAAAAATTTTGACGTTTTTGACGTTTTAGTAGACTCGTGTTCTATACACATATACATATATACATACAAAAGTCTACCTTAGGGAGCTGATGTTAGAAATTTTACTTGCTATTTTTTGAAATTTTCTTTTGGTTTTATGTTGTTTGTTGACTAATTAGCAGGTAGTTTTTATCCCTTGGTTATACTCCAACGGGAACACGTGTCAAATTACACATCTTTCAGGACTTTAGTACATTTTGACGAAATTTTTGCAGTTTTTAATTTTTCTATAGCACTAGACGTATTCCAAATTCCTGTGTATCATTTGTTTTGGCTTGAGGACGGTGAGACCTGTCTAGGGATACATCTGGATCGCTTCTGCACCCTCTGAAACACACAAAAATAGTTAAAACAGTGGTGTCACCGCATACTTTTCAGTAAATTTTTGAACAAAGTCGCTAATAACTTTTGACCGTGAACCCTGGTGGTGTCCGGGATAGTCTCGTCTTGTAGCTGGTGATCAGCCGCGTCTTTTGACACCCCTCGCGTCCAGATCGGGCGAAGGGAACCTGAAAAATTTTGACGTTTTTGACGTTTTAGTAGACTCGTGTTCTATACACATATACATATATACATACAAAAGTCTACCTTAGGGAGCTGATGTTAGAAATTTTACTTGCTATTTTTTGAAATTTTCTTTTGGTTTTATGTTGTTTGTTGACTAATTAGCAGGTAGTTTTTATCCCTTGGTTATACTCCAACGGGAACACGTGTCAAATTACACATCTTTCAGGACTTTAGTACATTTTGACGAAATTTTTGCAGTTTTTAATTTTTCTATAGCACTAGACGTATTCCAAATTCCTGTGTATCATTTGTTTTGGCTTGAGGACGGTGAGACCTGTCTAGGGATACATCTGGATCGCTTCTGCACCCTCTGAAACACACAAAAATAGTTAAAACAGTGGTGTCACCGCATACTTTTCAGTAAATTTTTGAACAAAGTCGCTAATAACTTTTGACCGTGAACCCTGGTGGTGTCCGGGATAGTCTCGTCTTGTAGCTGGTGATCAGCCGCGTCTTTTGACACCCCTCGCGTCCAGATCGGGCGAAGGGAACCTGAAAAATTTTGACGTTTTTGACGTTTTAGTAGACTCGTGTTCTATACACATATACATATATACATACAAAAGTCTACCTTAGGGAGCTGATGTTAGAAATTTTACTTGCTATTTTTTGAAATTTTCTTTTGGTTTTATGTTGTTTGTTGACTAATTAGCAGGTAGTTTTTATCCCTTGGTTATACTCCAACGGGAACACGTGTCAAATTACACATCTTTCAGGACTTTAGTACATTTTGACGAAATTTTTGCAGTTTTTAATTTTTCTATAGCACTAGACGTATTCCAAATTCCTGTGTATCATTTGTTTTGGCTTGAGGACGGTGAGACCTGTCTAGGGATACATCTGGATCGCTTCTGCACCCTCTGAAACACACAAAAATAGTTAAAACAGTGGTGTCACCGCATACTTTTCAGTAAATTTTTGAACAAAGTCGCTAATAACTTTTGACCGTGAACCCTGGTGGTGTCCGGGATAGTCTCGTCTTGTAGCTGGTGATCAGCCGCGTCTTTTGACACCCCTCGCGTCCAGATCGGGCGAAGGGAACCTGAAAAATTTTGACGTTTTTGACGTTTTAGTAGACTCGTGTTCTATACACATATACATATATACATACAAAAGTCTACCTTAGGGAGCTGATGTTAGAAATTTTACTTGCTATTTTTTGAAATTTTCTTTTGGTTTTATGTTGTTTGTTGACTAATTAGCAGGTAGTTTTTATCCCTTGGTTATACTCCAACGGGAACACGTGTCAAATTACACATCTTTCAGGACTTTAGTACATTTTGACGAAATTTTTGCAGTTTTTAATTTTTCTATAGCACTAGACGTATTCCAAATTCCTGTGTATCATTTGTTTTGGCTTGAGGACGGTGAGACCTGTCTAGGGATACATCTGGATCGCTTCTGCACCCTCTGAAACACACAAAAATAGTTAAAACAGTGGTGTCACCGCATACTTTTCAGTAAATTTTTGAACAAAGTCGCTAATAACTTTTGACCGTGAACCCTGGTGGTGTCCGGGATAGTCTCGTCTTGTAGCTGGTGATCAGCCGCGTCTTTTGACACCCCTCGCGTCCAGATCGGGCGAAGGGAACCTGAAAAATTTTGACGTTTTTGACGTTTTAGTAGACTCGTGTTCTATACACATATACATATATACATACAAAAGTCTACCTTAGGGAGCTGATGTTAGAAATTTTACTTGCTATTTTTTGAAATTTTCTTTTGGTTTTATGTTGTTTGTTGACTAATTAGCAGGTAGTTTTTATCCCTTGGTTATACTCCAACGGGAACACGTGTCAAATTACACATCTTTCAGGACTTTAGTACATTTTGACGAAATTTTTGCAGTTTTTAATTTTTCTATAGCACTAGACGTATTCCAAATTCCTGTGTATCATTTGTTTTGGCTTGAGGACGGTGAGACCTGTCTAGGGATACATCTGGATCGCTTCTGCACCCTCTGAAACACACAAAAATAGTTAAAACAGTGGTGTCACCGCATACTTTTCAGTAAATTTTTGAACAAAGTCGCTAATAACTTTTGACCGTGAACCCTGGTGGTGTCCGGGATAGTCTCGTCTTGTAGCTGGTGATCAGCCGCGTCTTTTGACACCCCTCGCGTCCAGATCGGGCGAAGGGAACCTGAAAAATTTTGACGTTTTTGACGTTTTAGTAGACTCGTGTTCTATACACATATACATATATACATACAAAAGTCTACCTTAGGGAGCTGATGTTAGAAATTTTACTTGCTATTTTTTGAAATTTTCTTTTGGTTTTATGTTGTTTGTTGACTAATTAGCAGGTAGTTTTTATCCCTTGGTTATACTCCAACGGGAACACGTGTCAAATTACACATCTTTCAGGACTTTAGTACATTTTGACGAAATTTTTGCAGTTTTTAATTTTTCTATAGCACTAGACGTATTCCAAATTCCTGTGTATCATTTGTTTTGGCTTGAGGACGGTGAGACCTGTCTAGGGATACATCTGGATCGCTTCTGCACCCTCTGAAACACACAAAAATAGTTAAAACAGTGGTGTCACCGCATACTTTTCAGTAAATTTTTGAACAAAGTCGCTAATAACTTTTGACCGTGAACCCTGGTGGTGTCCGGGATAGTCTCGTCTTGTAGCTGGTGATCAGCCGCGTCTTTTGACACCCCTCGCGTCCAGATCGGGCGAAGGGAACCTGAAAAATTTTGACGTTTTTGACGTTTTAGTAGACTCGTGTTCTATACACATATACATATATACATACAAAAGTCTACCTTAGGGAGCTGATGTTAGAAATTTTACTTGCTATTTTTTGAAATTTTCTTTTGGTTTTATGTTGTTTGTTGACTAATTAGCAGGTAGTTTTTATCCCTTGGTTATACTCCAACGGGAACACGTGTCAAATTACACATCTTTCAGGACTTTAGTACATTTTGACGAAATTTTTGCAGTTTTTAATTTTTCTATAGCACTAGACGTATTCCAAATTCCTGTGTATCATTTGTTTTGGCTTGAGGACGGTGAGACCTGTCTAGGGATACATCTGGATCGCTTCTGCACCCTCTGAAACACACAAAAATAGTTAAAACAGTGGTGTCACCGCATACTTTTCATTAAATTTTTGAACAAAGTCGCTCATAACTTTTGACCGTGAACCCTGGTGGTGTCCGGGATAGTCTCGTCTTGTAGCTGGTGATCAGCCGCGTCTTTTGACACCCCTCGCGTCCAGATCGGGCAAAGGGAACTTGAAAAATTGCCCGCCCAAACCCACCCATTATTGGTTTACTATTTACGACAGTAAGTTTTTAAACTGTACTATACATAGGGGGCAAAATATAAAATTTTTAAAAGGAAAAATCTTATATTGAATTATTTGACATATTTTTTAATAGGGTTAGCGGCACCCTTCACAGCATTTGTATTGTTTGATTGTTTATTGTTCATTGTATTTGTTTGTCTTGACTTTTTGACTATTGTCTTTTAACAATTGCTTAAAATTTTTGACTATATTTATAATTTTAACATTTCATTATCTTATATTTACAATTTTACAATTTTGTTATTTTAAAAATCATTATTCTGACAATTTTATTAATTTATAAATAACTTATTATACAATTTTATTATAATTTTACTTTTATATACCTTATTATTTCAACTTATGGTCTATTGACCATAAGTTAATTAGGTTAAATTTGTTTGTGATCGTCCTGCTATTGCATTTCAATTATTTTACAAAAATTTTTAGAATTATATTGTTAATTAATTATTAATCATTATATATAACTTTACAAACTTTATTTTAAATTTGATTGTATATATATCTCACAAAGTTAGGCTCACCATGTTCGGCTTCCGCACTCCTACAAAAGAGCCCAGCACGTCGCAGACGGCGGCTCCTGTGGCGACCGGTTCCGGGGTAGCGCAGGTCAGGCGTAGCATAGGGGAGATCGAATCGAAGCTGAGGTCTTCGACGTCGCCTCCCCTAAAAACCGCTGCGCCGAAAAACAAGGCGGCCCCGGCTCCGGTCGTCAAGGAGACCAAACCAAAACATCCCAGCCGTCTTGCGGAGGCCAAGGCGTTGTTGATTAGGGCCAAAACCCAAATCAACAACAGCCGCAACCTCCGCACTGACATCAAGAACGACGTGCTGGAGGCCGTTGATCGGCTATATCAGATCGTAAAGGAGCAGGCGGCCGAACGTGGTGAGAAGGTTGAGACGTTGGCCAGGGATCCCGTGGTTGGAGATCAACAGACAAAGAGGCCCAGTGAGACGGAACTTATTATTAAAATGGAGCAACACGGCAAACTCTTAGAAGAAAATAGGAAAGAATTAGTAGACCTCAGGGAGGCCCTGCGGCAAGCACCGGTGTCCTACGCGAGTGCAGTGGCCGGACCCCCGAAGCCCCAAGCTTGGGGAGCGTCGGCCATGCACTCGATCGTAATTAAATCGACAGACGAAATGGACACCGGTGACCAAGTTATAGCAAAAATAAGATGTGCCGCAGAGGCCATAAAGGAGGGGGTGAAAGTGGACCGCATTAGAAAAATTAAAGATCAGAGGGTGATACTGGGTTGTGCATCGGCGGATGAGCTTGAGCGAGTCAAGGCCAAGCTCCGCGATAATGGCAAGGACCTGAGCGTCGAGAGCATTGCAGGTAGGGACCCGCTGATTGTCCTTAAGGACGTTATGTCCTATAACACCGACGAGGAGGTGCTGAGGGCGCTTAGGGCGCAGAACAAGCACCTCCTCAAGGACATCAGCGGGGACGATGACCGGATGGAGGTCCGATATCGCAAAAGGACGAGGAACCCGTTGGTGGCCCACGTCGTGGTGAAGGTGTCACCCCGACTGTGGGGCTGCCTGACGGGGGCCGGGGCCGTCCATATCGACCTCCAGCGGGTCAGAGTCGAGGACCAGTCCCCCCTGGTGCAGTGCTCTCGATGCCTGGGCTACGGGCACACAAGGCGGCTGTGTCAGGACACCGAGGACGTGTGCAGCCATTGTGGGGGGCCGCACCGCAAAGACGCGTGTAAGGAGAAACTTGCGGAGCGGCCCTCCTGCTGCAATTGCACGAAGGCTGGGTGTCCTGACACAGGGCACAACGCCTTCGACACGCAGTGCCCAGTCAGGCGGAAATGGGACACCTTAGCAAGGTCGGCAGTGGCCTACTGCTAAGGTGCCCCATTGGAGCGAGGCTGCCGGTGCACAACCCATTAATATTAGTAAGCCGTGCGTTGTCCATTTGTGCATACTGTACAGACCGCACTCTACATCCACCAGCACCGCACCACGGCGCAGTCCAGGACCTGCACGGCTCTGTCTCTTGGACAGCATTATAAGAAATGCATGCCAGAGAAGAGTACCGGTAGCAGTCTCCCTCCGATTCGAGGGAGAAATTGGCAAAGCGCCGTGGTCGGCCCCCAGTGTTGGTCTGTGCAGTGTGCACAGTGGAGGGGTACTCGTTGTTCTTGTTGTGCTACGTCTTGTGTCGGTCTTCTGCTGTGTTGTCGTTTTGTTGCGTTCAATGGTTTATTTGTATCGAGTAGGGAATCGTTCAAACTCTGCACTACAGTGCAGCGGCGGCTTCCAAACTTGCAAACTGAGATTGCACTTTTGCAAACACGCCCTGCACTGTGGTGCAGACTTAGTGGGAAAATACTATGTGTTTATTTGTTAAGTTATAAATTGTGTAAGTTCAACCGTTAATTTTAGAATAATAAGAAAATAAATTTTGCAAATAAAAAGTTAAAATTAATAAATATAAATAGTAAATATAACACATAGTAAAAATAAAATAAGAAATCAGATTTTAAAAATAACATCAGTATAACTAGCATAGTGAAGGCAAAATTAGTAACTACAATTGTAAATAAAAATTGTAATACCCCTAAACCCTACCTAAATAAAACCAAAAATCAAGAAATAAAAATATATCAGAAAGCAAGGGCTCCGATTATGTTGGAGGATCAGTTGGCCGGCCGCACCTAGCGTGCGGTCATTTATAAAAAAAAAAAAAAAAACCTAACCTAACCTAACCTAACCTAACCTAACCTTTTTTTTTTTTTTTTTTTTTCGTGGGAAACTCATTACGAGTACGCACCCGCCTGGGCGAGGCGGGGGTTATGTCGGACTCTCCGGCCACAATGAGACAGCGACCGGCATACCGACTAAAACCCACGGTGTTCCTCCAGACGGCCAGAGTGCCGGGGTCACGGGAGACGCTCGCGCATTCATCCGCGACCCCGACGGGCCACGGCCCGCTCAACGTGAGCGGGCCCCGTCTGATTTGGGGGGCCTAGCCCCCCTTCCTACATCGAGAGGCGTTCGTGGAACACGTACGCCGCCTTCTCGGGCCTGTGCTGTTCGAGCGGCGATTGCCCAATCGCCGCCCGCAGGCATCCTCCTACGGTGGCTGGAGATCCCGGAGCGCCCCACGGCGACGTCCGGGGCGGACGCGACGGGCGGGGAGCAAGGTGGTCAGCTCCCTCTCCCGCTCGGCCGCCTCCTTGGCGAGCATTACCTGCTCGCAAAAGGAGGCGACCCCCTCCCAAGCCCTCTCGCTGCGGACCATGGCCAGAACCACGGCGGGCAGCGAGAGTCGGGCCGTCGCGAGCGCCGCAACCAAGTCGCGGCGCTGGTCCGCCCACGCTGGACACTCCACGAGCGTGTGGAGCGCCGTGTCGCGCGGGCAGACCCCGCAATGGTGGCAGACGGACGTCTGCTCCCGGCCTATGAGACACAGGTACGTGCCGAAGCACCCGTGACCGGTGAGTACCTGTGTCAGCCGGAACGTGAGGACGCCGTGCCTCCTCTCCAGCCACTCCTCGAGGACGGGACTTACCGCCACCACCGTGGCGTGCCCTGCAGTTGGTCGCGCAAGTCGCGCCTTGCCAAGGCAGCGGCGGCGCCCAATAATTTGGGCGCCAGCCGGCGGAAATGCTCGACAAAGTTCCACCGGCTGTCGAGGACGACGCCGAGATACTTCAGCGTCGACTCGACGCCGATCCGGACGCCCCCAACAATGATGTGGGAGCCCTGAGGTGGCCCCTTTCGGGGACCGTGAAAACAAACGGCCTCCGATTTGGCCAGGGCCACCTCGAGACCCAACCGCCGGATGCGACCCACGACTTGCGCGACCCCAGCCGTAGCTGAGATGGCAGCGCGCCTGTAGTCCTTCCCCCGTGCCGTGACAAGGGTGTCGTCGGCATAACAAGTCACGACGACACCAGGGAGAAGGACGCCTCGTATGACCCAGTCATAACCGATGTTCCACAGGAGCGGACCAAGGACCGATCCCTGTGGAACACCGCAGGTCATCTCTCGCCGACCGAGAGCATTGCGACCCGGGTAAACTACCGCTCTATCACTAAGATAGGCCCCGACAATGCGGCGGAGGTAGGTCGGCACTCGATGGTACACGAGTGCCTCCCTGACGCAGCTCCAGGGCAAGGAGTTGAACGCGTTGGCGATGTCGAGCGACACCGCCAACACCACCTCGCCCCGGGACAGCGCGTCCTCCGCCAGACTCCTCACACGCATGATAGCATGCACGGTGGAGCGCCCACGGCGAAAACCAAACTGGTTTTCCGCCAGATCCGGCCCGACTTCGCTGAGGTGCTCGACGAGGCGGCTCGCAATGACACGCTCGAAAAGCTTCGCCACCTCGTCGAGAAGCACGATGGGCCGGTAGGCGGACGGAGAGTCCGCCGGGCGCCCCTCCTTCTTGAGGAGGACCAGCTTGCCGGTTTTCCACAGCAGCGGAAATCGGCCCTCCTCAAGGCACGCACTGAGGAGTCCTAACAGTCGGGGCTCGAGCTCCCGAAGGGCCAGGACCCACGCACGGCCTGGAATGCCGTCCGGTCCTGGCGCGGTGTTTTTGGCTTGAAGCCTCTTCACCGCAGCTCGAAGCTCTACCCGGGTCACCTCGGGTACGTCGTCGTCGTCCGCGTTGGGAGCCATGGGAGGCAGAACCATCAGCGGAGGAGGGTGCTCCGCCCTCTGAGGGAACAGAGCAGCCACCACTTCCTCCAGCAGTTGTGGCTGGAGACTCTGGGACAGTGGAGGCACCCACGGGCGAAGTTTGCCCCGTACCAAAAGGTATGGACGCCCCCACGGATCACGGTCCAGAGTCTCCAAGAACTGCTCGCGCCTTCTTTTGGGCCTTCTTTTTTTTGTTTTTGGCTCCCGCCGTTAGCTCCGTTAGCTCCCGCTGAAGGTAATTTTTTATAGAGGTTTTCTTCCTCGCAGCCCCCACCCCGAAGGGTGGCGGCCCTCGCCCCCAACACCGCTGGGTCGGGATTACGAGATGAAGTGCCTGGCAGCAAAAGCATGCCAGGCCCTTCCTAGGGTAATTTTTTATAGAGGTTTTCTTCCTCGCAGCCCCCACCCCGGAGGGAGGCGACCCTCGCTCCCGACTCCCGCGAGAGAGCCGGGTTTACGAGTTGGCAGAGCAGTGCCGGAGAATCCGACACTGCCCTACCCTGGACTCTCCACAATGCTCTCTGCTTAACAGAGAGACATGTGGAAAGCGGGGGTAATTTTTTATAGAGGTTTTCTTCCTCGCAGCCTATACCCCTAGAGGCTTCGGCCCTCGCTCCCGGCTCTCGCGAGAGAGCCAGGTCTACGAGTTGGAGGTCTCCGAGGAGACCCCTCTGTAGGACTATTCGCCATCTGCCAATGATTTCCAGGCCTGAAATCAAACCTGGGAATGATTGACAGACGCCCAGGGCACACCGGCCTGGACGCATGCACTTCCCACCGACGTATCCAGATAGGAACCACGGCATCCAGGCACACGGGGAGGTTGTCCTAATAGTGCCCCAACCTAACCTAACCTTTTTTTTTTTTTTTTTTTTTTTTTTTTTTTATACGTGGGAAATGCATTACGCATACGCACCCGCCCGGGCAAGGCGGGGGTTATGTCGGACTCTCCGACCGCACTCAAAGCGCGGCCAGCATACCGACTAAAACCCACGGTGTTCCTCCAGACGGCCAGAGTGTCGGGGTCACGGGAGTCGCTTGCGCATTCATCCGCGACCCCGACGGGCCATGGCCCGCTCACCGCGAGCGGGCCCCGTCCGATTTAGGGGCCTAGCCCCCCCTCCTTCGAGAGGCGCGTGCGGAACACGCGCACTGCCGTCTCGGGCCCGTGCTGTTCGGGCGGGGACTGCCCGATCGCCGCCCGCAGGCCAACTCGGCCGCAGAGGATAGGGAGAACGGCGCATCGCAATACCGACACTCCTCTTCCCCTGCGGCCCCACCGCGTCCGCAATCTGGCGGTTGCGGCCCCGCCGAGGCCGCGGAAGGTAGGGAGAGCGGCGCACCGTTATACCGGCACTCCTCTCCCGCCGCGGCCCCGCCACTCCTCAGCCGCAGTGTCGCCGAAGCAACACTGCAGCCCGACCCAGTTGCGGTGCCGCCCAACAGCACCGCAACCCACCAGAGCCGCTCCATCGTGGGCTTACTGGCAAAGCCCAGAGGAGCGGCGCCTCCTTGGGGTTCCTCTTGGTTCACCGTGGTCCTTGGTAACCACGGCTACTAAGCCCCCCCGCCGCGACAAGGCGAGAACCCCGTTGGGGGGGAACCTAACCTAACCTTTTTTTTTTTTTTTTTTTTTTTTTTTTTTTTTTTTTTTTTTTTTTTTTTTTGCGTCTTTACGTCCAGTCCCCCTCCGACGATTGCCCGCCTTCATGGCGGGCCCCTCACGTCCTCCCCATGGGGGGAGGGTCGGGAATGTCCGGCGGAGGTGGTGTGGAGTGCAATGCGAGCGCAGGCGCCCCCGCGCCTATCGCCCGCCCATCACCACCGCAAGGAGGGAGAAGGTGGCGTCTTCTCCGACCTCTTCTTCGCCTTCGGAGCGGCGCAGCGAGAGGGTCGTCCTCCCGCGCGCGCTCCTCCGCCTCCTTTTGCGAAACGACGTCCTCGCAAAAGGAGGCGACCGCAGCCCAAGCCCTCTCGCTTCCCAGCATGCCCGCAGCAATACGGACGCGTACGTCTCGCCCCGCTCCGCAGCCTCCGCGGTTAGCGTCACCACGACGGCTGCGGTCTTTGGGGGAACAAGCTTGCCCTTATTCCCCCCTCTCCTCTTCCCTTTCCCCTTACTCCCGCCAGTCTGCGTCTGACTAGGGAACGTGGCAGCGGGGACGGCAGGGGCGACCGGCACCGTCTTCTTTCCTTTTCCTTTCCCCTTCCCCTTTCCCCCTCCAGCCGTCTGCGACTGGCTGGGAGGCGTAGCGGCAAGGATGGGGGTGGAAGGCTGGGTCTTCTTCCCCTTGCCCTTGCCCTTCCCCTTCCTGACCACTTCGGTCCAGCCCTGCTGGCCGGACGTAGTGGCGGAAGGGAGAGGGGCGTCCTTCCTTTGCGAGGAAGGCCCCGGCTCTCGTCGCTTGTCCGACGCAAGTGGCGGTCGGAGGCGCCTCTCCGGTAAGAGCCGGTCCTCAATACCCGCTAGGCAGGCTCTAGTGAAGGCTCGCTCCTCCATAACAACCTTGCGGATGATATCCTCAAGGTTGGAGGAGGAGGCCTCCAACGCAGGCAGTGGTGCGGCCTGGTTCGGCCGGGCGGTGGCATCAGCCAGCTTCTGGTGAAGTTGGCTGACCTCCGACTGCAGGCGATCGACTTTCGCCTGCAGTTGCCGAGTCTCCTCGGTCGCCGTCCTTCTGACCAGCTCCTCGACAATACCGCGCATGCTCGCGGCCCGGCATTTAAGGGCCTTCTGGAAGGTCCCTTTTAGGTTTGAGGACTTAGAGGCGACCTCCGCTATCTCCTCTTCGTCCTCTTCCGCCATCCGCTCCAGCTCGGCCAGGGAGTGGTCCGAGTATAAAACGCGGGAAGCGCCGTACCCGGACCTGGCCCGGGCAGCAAGCGCGCGTTGCTCCTTTGCTGCAACTCGCTCCTCCAGCTCTTGTTGGAGCTGTTCCCGCCGAGCCAGGTCCAACTGGCGTTGGGCGTCCACCAGACCCACGACGTGAGTGTTGGCAGCTGTTGCAGGCTTTTTTGGCTTTGACAGCCCCGCCGAGCCTGACGCCGAGGAGCACTCGGACCCTCCTTTCCGGTAGGCGCGCTTGCGCGACACCGACCGGGGCTCACCCGCGTCCGAGACGCCGTGTGAGCTGAGCGACTCGTTGTCGGAATCACCGACTCCGCCGAAGAAGCTGGCTGCAGACGGCGCGCGGCTAGACGTCAGATTGGCCCTGAGAGGGGTCTTTTGGTTGGCCCTGAGAAGGGCCTTTTTTTGGTTTTAGGAAACGCCCGAGGGCGTCCCGCGCAGGTTTAGGCATAGCCTCCTACGATCGCAGCACGCACGACAAGTAAATATAAAGCAACGATGCACAGTGCACTTTAGCCGAGCCCAGCCTGCCACTCCGTTACGGTGGTCAGGACTGGGTCGTTACCAGGGGACACGACGAGGACGTAAGCACTGTGGGGGGTCCCCCAACCTAACCTTTTTTTTTTTTTTTTTACGTGGGAAATGCATTACGCATACGCACCCGCCCGGGCAAGGCGGGGGTTATGTCGGACTCTCCGACCGCACTCAAAGCGCGGCCAGCATACCGACTAAAACCCACGGTGTTCCTCCAGACGGCCAGAGTGCCGGGGTCACGGGAGACGCTCGCGCATTCATCCGCGACCCCGACGGGCCATGGCCCGCTCAACGTGAGCGGGCCCCGTCTGATTTGGGGGGCCTAGCCCCCCTTCCTCCATCGAGAGGCGTTCGTGGAACACGTACGCCGCCTTCTCGGGCCTGTGCTGTTCGAGCGGCGATTGCCCAATCGCCGCCCGCAGGCATCCTCCTACGGTGGCTGGAGATCCCGGAGCGCCCCACGGCGACGTCCGGGGCGGACGCGACGGGCGGGGAGCAAGGTGGTCAGCTCCCTCTCCCGCTCGGCCGCCTCCTTGGCGAGCATCACCTGCTCGCAAAAGGAGGCGACCCCCTCCCAAGCCCTCTCGCTGCGGACCATGGACAGAACCACGGCCGGCAGCGAGAGTTGGGCCGTCGCGAGCGCCGCAACTAGGTCGCGGCGCTGGTCCGCCCACGCTGGACACTCCACGAGCGTGTGGAGCGCCGTGTCGCGCGGGCAGACCCCGCAATGGTGGCAGACGGACGTCTGCTCCCGGCCTATGAGACACAGGTACGTGCCGAAGCACCCGTGACCGGTGAGTACCTGTGTCAGCCGGAACGTGAGGACGCCGTGCCTCCTCTCCAGCCACTCCTCGAGGACGGGACTTACCGCCACCACCGTGGCGTGCCCTGCAGATGGTCGCGCAAGTCGCGCCTTCCACTCCGCCACTAGGACTGTGCGGAGCTGGGACCGCTGCGCCTCGATTTCTCGAGGCAGAGGTCGCAGGTCCCGCTCCGCCGCCTCCTCGCGCCATCGGAATAACGACGCGAGGACTTCGGCTTCCAGGTCCCAGGGCGGGGATCCGGCCAATAGGGTCGCAGCCTCGAAGGAGATCGTGCGGTAGCCGCGCACCATGCGCACGGCCATGGCCCGTTGCGGCCTCCGTAATACGGAAACGTTCCGGGCTGCCAACCTAACCTTTTTTTTTTTTTTTTTTTCGTGGGAAACTCATTACGAGTACGCACCCGCCTGGGCGAGGCGGGGGTTATGTCGGACTCTCCGGCCACAATGAGACAGCGGCCGGCATACCGACTAAAACCCACGGTGTTCCTCCAGACGGCCAGAGTGCCGGGGTCACGGGAGACGCTCGCGCATTCATCCGCGACCCCGACGGGCCACGGCCCGCTCAACGTGAGCGGGCCCCGTCTGATTTGGGGGGCCTAGCCCCCCTTCCTCCATCGAGAGGCGTTCGTGGAACACGTACGCCGCCTTCTCGGGCCTGTGCTGTTCGAGCGGCGATTGCCCAATTGCCGCCCGCAGGCATCCTCCTACGGTGGCTGGAGATCCCGGAGCGCCCCACGGCGACGTCCGGGGCGGACGCGACGGGCGGGGAGCAAGGTGTTCAGCTCCCTCTCCCGCTCGGCCGCCTCCTTGGCGAGCATTACCTGCTCGCAAAAGGAGGCGACCCCCTCCCAAGCCCTCTCGCTGCGGACCATGGACAGAACCACGGCCGGCAGCGAGAGTTGGGCCGTCGCGAGCGCCGCAACAAGGTCGCGGCGCTGGTCCGCCCACGCTGGACACTCCACGAGTGTGTGGAGCGCCGTGTCGCGCGGGCAGACCCCGCAATGGTGGCAGACGGACGTCTGCTCCCGGCCTATGAGACACAGGTACGTGCCGAAGCACCCGTGACCGGTGAGTACCTGTGTCAGCCGGAACGTGAGGACGCCGTGCCTCCTCTCCAGCCACTCCTCGAGGACGGGACTTACCGCCACTACCGTGGCGTGCCCTGCTGTTGGTCGCGCAAGTCGCGCCTTCCACTCCGCCACTAGGACTGTGCGGAGCTGGGACCGCTGCGCCTCGATTTCTCGAGGCAGAGGTCGCAGGTCCCGCTCCGCCGCCTCCTCGCACCATCGGAATAACGACGCGAGGACTTCGGCTTCCAGGTCCCAGGGCGGGGATCCGGCCAATAGGGTCGCAGCCTCAAAGGAGATCGTGCGGTAGCCGCGCACCATGCGCACGGCCATGGCCCGTTGCGGCCTCCGTAAAACGGCGACGTTCCGGGCTGCCAAGTTGGCAGCCCATACGGGCGCTCCGTATAGGGCCATGGACCGCACGATCCCTCCATACAGTCTCCGGCAGGTTGAGTTGGGCCCCCCGAGGTTGGGGAGCAGCCTCGACAAGGCGGCGGCGGCGCCCAATAACTTGGGCGCCAGCCGGTGGAAATGCTCAACAAAGTTCCACCGGCTGTCGAGGACGACGCCGAGGTATTTCAGCGTCGACTCGACGCCGATCCGTACGCCCCCAACAATAATGTGGGAGCCCTGAGGTGGCCCTTTTCGGGGACCGTGAAAACAAACGGCCTCCGATTTGGCCAGGGCCACCTCGAGACCCAACCGCCGGATGCGACCCACGACTTGCGCGACACCAGCCGTAGCTGAAATGGCAGCGCGCCTATAGTCCTTCCCCCGAGCCGTGACAAGGGTGTCGTCGGCATAACACGTCACGACGACACCAGGGAGAAGGACGCCTCGTATGACCCAGTCATAGCCGATGTTCCACAGGAGCGGACCGAGAACCGATCCCTGTGGAACACCGCAGGTCATCTCTCGCCGACCGAGAGCATTGCGACCCGGGTAAACTACCGCTCTATCACTAAGATAGGCCCCGACAATTCGGCGGAGGTAGGTCGGCACTCGATGGTAGACGAGTGCCTCCCTAACGCAGCTCCAGGGCAAGGAGTTGAACGCGTTGGCGATGTCGAGCGACACCGTGCCAACCTAACCTAACCTAACCTAACCTAACCTAACCTAACCCACCCCCAAAGGTGACCGTTCGCAAAAGCATCGACCCGCATACCCACCCATTTGGGGGAATGGGGGGTTATGTGGGGCTCCCCGAGCAAGCCCGGTATACCCACTAAAACGACCCAGCGGCATTCCCGCATCGTCTGACTGGAGGGGAACTGGGAAACCGGCGTAGCCTTTACGTCCAGTCCCCCTCCGACGATCGCCCGCCTTCACGGCGGGCCCCTCACGCCCTCCCCATGGGGGGAGGGTCGGGAATGTCCGGCGGAGGTGGTGTGGAGTGCAATGCCCATCACCACCGCAAGGAGGGAGAAGATGGCGTCTTCTCCGACCTCTTCTTCGCCTTCGGAGCGGCGCAGCGAGAGGGTCGTCCTCCCGCGCACGCTCCGCCGCCTCCTTTTGCGAAATGACGTCCTCGCAAAAGGAGGCGACCGCGGCCCAAGCCCTCTCGCTCCCCAGCATGGAATGAACTACGCCGGAAAGCGAGAGGTCCTGGCCGATCTCCGCAATAAGACTGCGGCGCGGCTCAAACCGTAGCGTAGCATATGACACTCGTGCCCGGGAGGAGGGCCCCCCGCAGGAGCCAATCGAACCCGATGTTCCACAGGGTGGGCCCCAGCACCGACCCCTGTGGAACGCCGCACTCCGCGCCATATCGCCTCAGCCTGGCCATTTTGTCTACAAGGAGGACCTCGCGGTCCTCCAAGTAGTTGGCCAGGAGGGCCCTCAAGTACTGAGGCACCCCGTGATATCGGAGTGCCTCCAATATAGTCGAGTGGGGCACGGAGTTGAAGGCGTTGGCTATGTCGAATGACACCGCCAACACTCCGCCCCCCACCTCTACTGCCTCCTTCACCTGGCCCCTGAGTAAGTCCAACGCATCGATGGTGGACCGGCCATGTCGGAAACCAAACTGGGCGTCCGACAGGTCCGGCCCCACTCCCCGCAGATGGTTGTTGAGCCGGCCGGCGATGATCCCCTCGAACATTTTACCGACCTCATCGAGAAGAACGATGGGCCGGTATGCCGAGAGAGAATCGACTGGGCGTCCTTCTTTACGGAGGAGGCACAGCTGCCCCTCCTTCCAAGGCTTCGGGAACCTTCCAGCCGTAAAGCACGCGCTGAAAAGGTCCCGAAACCTGTCCTCCATTTGAGTGGCAGCTATGACCAGCACCCGAGCAGGGACGCCGTCCGGTCCAGGGGCCGTCTTCTTGGCGCGGAGGCTGAGGACCTCCGCGTGGAACTCCTCCGCAGTCACCGGAGGGACCTCTTCCTCCGGTGGGGCCGCATGCGGCGGAGGGTCCATCGTTGGTGGGGTGAAGTCGGTCCTGCGCGGGAACAAGGACCGTACCACCCCATCTAACAGCGCCGGCTCGAGAGTCTCCGTCAGAGGGGGACCATGGGGGCGCAGTTTGTTCCGCGCCGCCTTGTATGGTCTCCCGTAGGGATCCCTGTCCAGATCCTCCAGCATCTCGGCTCTCGCCGAGTCCTTGGCAGCGCACATAGCCGTCTTGAGGGCCGTCTTCGCCTCTCGGTACGAGGCATAGAGGCGGTCCTCGTCCGACTGACTACGGGCGCTGCGTCGGCGGCTCCGCGTGTAGGCCCGCCTGGCCGCCACACAGGCGGCACGGAGCCCCGCCAGTTCCTCCGTCCACCAATACACGGCGCGACGGGGAGGCGGACGGCGAGAGCGAGGCATGCTGGAGTTGCACACCTCGGTCAGGGATCCCCTGAGCCGGACCGCTGCGGCGTCAACGTCCGGGGCCTCAAAAGGGGGCGACAGCCAGTCCTGGAGGAGGGCCGCCTCCCTGGCTGCCTCCCGGTCCAGGCGAGTGAGAGCCCACCGGGGGAAGGGTGATCTACCAGAGCGGGCCATCTGCCCCCGGGGACCCTGGGTGGAGATGTCGAACCGCACGTATCGGTGGTCCGACAAGGTTTCCACCATCTCCACCCGCCAGTTCACGATGCGTGCGGCCAGCACGGGGGTGGCGAACGAGACGTCAACCACCGACCCTCCCCGCTGCCGCACACACGTGTGGACCGCCCCCCTGTTGAGGAGGGACACACCGCATGACGCCGCCCAAAATTCGACGGCGCGTCCCCGGACGTCACATGAGGCAGCCGGGTTGCCCCAGGCCGCCGACTTGGCGTTCAGGTCGCCCAACACGACGACCTGGCGCGGCACCACCCTCCCCACGACTGCAGTGAGGACCTCGAGGAAGTCCTCAAAGTCTGAGAGGGGGCGGTTTGGGGAGAAATAGACCCCAACTAGGGCCACATTCCCCCACGCGGCGGCCACGTATCCCGGTCCCCTCTCTAAGAGCGAGAGGGGAGGGGAGTCTGTGGAAGACCGCGATGTGAGGCGTGCCCTGCATTGGGTCGCGCAAGTCGCGAAAAATCGCAAATTCCACCGGCTGTCGAGGACGACGCCGAGATATCTCAGCGTCGACTCGACGCCGATCCGTACGCCCCCAACAATGATGTGGGAGCCCTGAGGTGGCCCCTTTCGGAGACCGTGAAAACAAACGGCCTCCGATTTGGCCAGGGCCACCTCAAGACCCAACCGCCGGATGCGACCCACGACTTGCGCGACACCTGCTGTCGCTGTAATAGCAGCGCGCCTGTAGTCCTGCCCCCGGGCTGTGACCAGAGTGTCGTCGGCATAACAGGTCACGACGACGCCCGGGAGAAGACCGCCTCGTATGACCCAGTCATAACCGATGTTCCACAGGAGGGAACCTAACCTAACCTTTTTTTTTTTTCGTGGGAAACTCATTACGAGTACGCACCCGCCTGGGCGAGGCGGGGGTTATGTCGGACTCTCCGGCCACAATGAGACAGCGACCGGCATACCGACTAAAAACCACGGTGTTCCTCCAGACGGCCAGAGTGCCGGGGCCACGGGAGACGCTCGCGCATTCATCCGCGACCCCGACAGGCCACGGCCCGCTCAACGTGAGCGGGCCCCGTCTGATTTGGGGGGGCTGGCCCCCCTTCCTCCATCGAGAGGCGTTCGTGGAACACGTACGCCGCCTTCTCGGGCCTGTGCTGTTCGAGCGGCGATTGCCCAATCGCCGCCCGCAGGCATCCTCCTACGGTGGCTGGAGATCCCGGAGCGCCCCACGGCGACGTCCGGTGCGTGCGCGACGGGCGGGGAGCAAGGTGGTCAGCTCCCTCTCCCGCTCGGCCGCCTCCTTTGCGAGCATCACCTCCTCGCAGAAGGAGGCGACACCTTCCCAAGCCCTCTCGCTGCGGACCATAGACTGAACCACAGCCGGCAGCGAGAGTCGGGCCGTCGCGAGCGCCGCAACTAGGTCGCGGCGCTGGTCCGCCCACGCTGGACACTCCACGAGAGTGTGGAGCACCGTGTCACGTGGGCAGGCCCCACAATGGACGCAATCGGACGTCGGTTCAGCAAGCGTTTTGCGTCGGCCAGCTTTTTGGCCACCGCCACAGGACAACTCACTAGGGCTGTGCCCATTCCGTTGCGGCCCGGCTTTACTTCGCCGGACTTCACTAGTTCTGGAGCACAGCCCCCAACCCTTGCGACGGCGGTGACCAATTCGCCAGCCGTCACGGAGTCGTCCAGGCCCAAAACACGAAGGTCTGCGCACTTAGTGGGCCTGGAGACACGGACGTCCTCCACCTGAAATATCGACCGCAGTCTCTCGGCGAGGACATCCGCCTTATCGCCGCTGGTTGTGCCGGGTATTTCCAGCAGACGGGCTCCAGTCCGGGTCGGCTTGCACCGGAGACCCGCCGCTATACCCAGCTCCGCTGGGCCGCTGGTCTATTTGGGCCTTAGCAGTGGCCAGAATTTGGCCGTACGTTGCGCCTTTTTCTATGGCTGCCGGTTGCAGCGTAATAACTACTGCAGCCGACCGGGGAGCTCGCAGCACAGCCTGCTTTTTTGCAGCCTGCTTAGCTGCCTTCTTTGCTGCCTTTTTCTTCTTCTTCTTGGCTCCCGCCGTCTCCCATCCGCCCTGTTGGGGCTTGGGAGCGGGAGCCGTAGCTTGTGCTGGCGTTGGCACATCCTCTTTCTTCTTCTTCTTCTTCTTCTTGGGCGAAGAGGCCGATTTAACGGCAGCAGGCAGAACTGCTGCCGCCTGCGTTGGCAGCGCTGCAGGTGGTGGTGATGGTGCCACCTGTGAAGTCACAGGCCGGGATGATGGACCCGCTACTATAGCCGCGAAAGATTTGCGGTCTGACGCGAGGGGAGGGCGCAGAACTTTCCCTTCTATCACCGAGAACCGAGCATTCAGTCTCGCCAATTCTTGTTTGAATAGCGAGACCAGCTCGGTCTCGGTGTCCTTTGGCGCCGCAACAACGGCAGGGCGCTCGCGCCGGATCGCTGTGAAGTCCGCCCGCAGCGCCTCGTGCTCCTCTCTGAGCACTCGAATCTGGGCCGCCAGACGCGCATTCTCGGCCCTCAGCTTCTGGGCCTCCTCGCTGGCAGTCCTGTTGATGAGGACTTCCGCTACCTCAACAATTGTAGCCGCCGCCTCCTTTAGCCCTTTTTGGCTGGTGCCTTTTAGGTGCTTCGAGACTTTCGCAATGGTGCGAATCGCACCCACTGCAGTCTCAAGCCGCGCCTTCAAGGCACCAGCAGGCAACTCCTCCATGTCCGAGACATCTACAGATGTCTCAGATAGCCGAGACACCCTGACCGCGGACACTCGCTGGGTGACCTCAGCTATTCGGCGATTTGACTCCGCCTCCGCCTCCTCCTTTGCCGCCGCACGCCTGGCTGCAGCTGCCTCTTTCCGGGCCTGGCCGATTCCCACAAATCGGCCGTGTGTCAGTGCACCTTGGCCTCTTCCGCGCTTGGCAGCCGTATTGGTGGTGCTACCCAACGCCTCTTCGGAACCCGAAGCCGAATCCTGGCCCGGGTTATCCAATGCTGAGCGTGGGCGTTTCAGCCAGAATTTGCTGGTTGCGCTACCCACGCTCATTGCACTCCTAGTGCTTCTCACAGAGACCAGGCTCGACGCCTCAGAATCCGAGGACATCTCACCCGCCTCCTCAACACCCGACTGGGTGCACTCCGGGCGCGCAAAACTGGGCGTGCGCAGCCCCTCCGCAGGCAGTCGCTGCAAAACAACGACCGCTGCCTTCTTCTCTCCTACGTCTACGTCTGTTTTTTTAGTTTTATGTGTATCCATAATTATTCCCACGAGTGGGGGAGAACTAAATGTCCACCCGTGCAGAGATCCCCCAATACACGGGCAAGTCTAAATTTGTGACCCAATACGGAGGGCGACAGATATCCGACTGGGGTCGGCCTTGCGCCGCCGACTAGCCGCCATTTCTGGCTGCCGTTTACGACAGGGACTACCCTACCCTGCCACGCACACCTCACCACGGCAAACAGCTTGTGTTAGCCTGGGCGAGGCGGGGGTTATGTCGGACTCTCCGGCCACAATGAGACAGCGACCGGCATACCGACTAAAAACCACGGTGTTCCTCCAGACGGCCAGAGTGCCGGGGCCACGGGAGACGCTCGCGCATTCATCCGCGACCCCGACAGGCCACGGCCCGCTCAAGAGTGAGCGGGCCCCGTCTGATTTGGGGGGCCTGGCCCCCCTTCCTCCATCGAGAGGCGTTCGTGGAACACGTACGCCGCCTTCTCGGGCCTGTGCTGTTCGAGCGGCGATTGCCCAATCGCCGCCCGCAGGCATCCTCCTACGGTGGCTGGAGATCCCGGAGCGCCCCACGGCGACGTCCGGTGCGTGCGCGACGGGCGGGGAGCAAGGTGGTCAGCTCCCTCTCCCGCTCGGCCGCCTCCTTTGCGAGCATCACCTCCTCGCAGAAGGAGGCGACACCTTCCCAAGCCCTCTCGCTGCGGACCATAGACTGAACCACAGCCGGCAGCGAGAGTCGGGCCGTCGCGAGCGCCGCAACTAGGTCGCGGCGCTGGTCCGCCCACGCTGGACACTCCACGAGAGTGTGGAGCGCCGTGTTACGTGGGCAGGCCCCACAATGGACGCAATCGGACGTCGGTTCCCGGCCGATACGACACAGGTACGTGCCGAAGCACCCGTGACCGGTGAGTACCTGCGTCAGCCGGAACGTAAGGGCGCCATGGCGCCTCTCCAGCCACTCCTCGAGGACGGGACTTACCGCCACCACCGTGGCGTGCCCTGACCTGACGCTTCGCGGGTCTGCGTCGGACCCGCGGCATCGCCGCGTCGCAAATTTGCGACATCGCTTCCTGGAACCACTCGGCCTCCATCTCGATGTTCTCAGGCCTGTCCGGTGCTCTCACCCACGTCCAGGCCCGAGACGCGGAGGTCCGCGCATTTAACGGGCCTGGAGACGCGAACGTCCTCCGCCGGGAACAGCACCCTCAACTTCCCGGCAAGAGCATCCGCCTTGTCGCCACTGGTGGTGCCGGGTATCTCCAGCAGACGGGCTCCAGTGCGGGTGGTCTTGCACCGGAGACCCTCTGCTATACCCAGATCGGCAGGGTTAATTTGGGCCTTTGCCGTGGCCAGCACCTGGGCATATGTCGCCCCCCTTTCGACCGCCGCCGGCTGCAGCGTAAGAACTACTGCAGCCGAGCGGGGAGTACGCAGCACCGCCTGCTTCTTAGCCGCCTTCTTAGCGGCCTTTCTTTGCGCCTTCTTCTTTTTTGCTTTGGCTCCCGCCGTCTCCCATCCGCCCTCTCTGGGCCTGGGAGCGGGAGCCGCAGCCTGCGCTGGCGTTGGTCCTCCTTGCTTTTTCTTTGGCGCAGGGCCCGGCCCAGCGGCAGCAGGCAGAACTGCTGCCTTTTTTGCAGGCGACGCAGGTGGTGCTGCTTTTGAGGCCGCAGGCCGGGGCGACGGGCTCGCTGCCACCGCCGCGAAAGTTCTTCGGTCCGCCGCGAGAGGGGGACGCAGGACTTTTCCCTCCAGGACGGAGAAGCGAGCTGTTATATACCCAATATGTACATAGAAATGCCAACCGCGACTTGCTCATTATCGCAAGTCAGCATATTGTAGTCTTTATTATACAGTGAAGACCAAGAGAACCTCAGTCTGCGCTGAACTCTTGAACCGTGTCGTAACGCTTGCGGTCTGACCCTAGTTTCTGTAATTATCGTAATAAACGTCCTTCAAATCTAAAAAGTGTTTTTTAAAAAGTCTTTTGAAAGGGTCCCTATAACATTTGGTGGCAGCGGTGGGATACGAAAATCCCCAGTGCTAATACGCGGTGTGAAAGTGTTTCCTATATAATAACCGAAACCTCGCTGTATCCAGAATTCTCGTGTTTTATTAAAGCTTTCGCCGCGCAGTGCAGACTCATTTACCTGAAAGAATAGAAACAAAATCGTTATACTTACCTGTGAAGTGCTAAAAGTGTACTTACCGTTCATCATCCAACTGCAAGCATCCATACGTATCGACTAGTGTATCTCGCCAATCATCGTATCCGAATTCCTAAATCCAGTCCGGGTGCCTAAAATCAGGCAGCCTTGGGCTACTCGCAGCCGTCGCGCCGCCCGTTTCCTGTGTCGCAGACGTGCTTATCGCATTGGAATGTATTCTCCGCTCGGACTCGCCGTTATCGTCTTCGCCTACGCAACTTTGTGAGTCTTTGGTCATTGTTTAAGAACAACAGGCATTATATTAAATCTTTGCATTGTTCATTATACTATTCAATTCCCATTTTAAAACTACTAAACCACATCATATTTAATCTAACGCCTGTAATATTTTATGAATTGAATGTCAACTTAACTATAACTTATCCTACTGTTTATTTAGATTCTTTGTACTGTGTGTGTAATAATACTTTACTCTTGAATATTTTGTAATGATCGTGGTAACATTTAAACAATCATGTCTAAATCCGAAACCAAAATAAATGTCGATATACCTATAACAAGCGATAAAAATCCATCTCCTAATGTTGCCCAATCAGATCCTAAGCCAAGTAAAGCCAAACAAGGGGTGTCAGAAACCCCGGTGTTCGAAATCAATACCCTTCTAAAATTTGTAAAACCATATAATGGCGATAGGGAAACCCTGAACGCCTTTATAGTTAACTGTAATAATGCTTATGAGATGGCAACCGAATTTCAAAAACCTATGATATTTAAATATATTTTATGCCAGTTACAAGGAAAAGCCGAAACCGCCTGCTCTATTAAAGATTTTAATAACTGGGAACAATTAAAAGAATTCCTTAAAACGCAATTCAGTGAGAGGAAACATTACTCACATTTACTTACCGAATTACAAGAGAGCAAACAAGGTTCCACTGAGAGCGTCGCCCAATACGCCTTACGCGTGGAGACGTCTCTATCGCAACTTTTAGTAGAAATCTCGATATCCAATACCAAACAGAAAGAATTAGCCGGTCGCATTGCAGCCATAGAAGACTTGGCCATGCACCATTTCCTTATGGGGTTAACCCCAAGAATTTCTAATATAGTTAGATGTAAATCGCTTAAGAACCTTAACGATGCTATCAACACAGCCGTATCAGAAGAACGTATCCAACAAAGTTTATATAAGCGCAATCCAAACCCTGAATATAAGGGTAAATCAGCTAATAACATACAAAGGTATTCTCAAAAATCTCCTCAGACTGTCCGACCACAAGTAAATGCCGACAGTACTATTTGCAGATACTGCAAGGCATACGGACACGACATCCGCGATTGTAAGAAACGCGAATATAATAATAATCGTTTCCAAAAATCTAATAATAACTCTTCAAAATCCGGTAATACTAGTTCCAACCATGCCCAACCACGCGTCAACTTCGCTTTCGAAAGCCCATCCGCATCTGAGGGACGCGATGAAGTAGACGCTAATCAACTAAACGACGATCACGATTTAAACAACCAAACGTCTTGTCAGGGTGTCGCACGAGACGTCTGTTAAAAGCCACCACACCAAAACCACTGTTTCCGCTGTATCCGTTTCTGAGAGGATTACACGACAGGGTAACCAGCCCCAAAAGGGAACTTCCTTCAGAACCACTGTTTCCGCTGTATCCATTCCTAAAGGAATTACACAACAGGGTAACCAGCCCCAAAAAGGAAATTCCTCTAGAACCACTGTTTCCGCTGCATCCATTCATCAAGGAATTACACAACAGGGTAACCAGCCCCAAAAAGGAAATTCCTCTAGAACCACTGTTTCCGCTGCATCCATTCCTCAAGGAATTACACAACAGGGTAACCAGCCCCAAAAAGGAAATTCCTCCAGAACCACTGTTTCCGCTGTATCCAATCCTAAAGGAATTACACAACATGGTAACCAGCCCCAAAAAGGAAATTCCATCAGAACCACTGTTTCCACTGTATCCATTTCTAAAGGAATTACACAACAGGGTAACCAGCCCCAAAAAGAAAATTCCTTCAGAACCACTGTTTCCGCTGTATCCAATCCCAAAGGAATTACACAACAGGGTAACCAGTCCCAAAACGGAAATTCCTTTAGAACCTCTGTTTCCACCACTGTTCCCACTGTGTCGAAAATACAAACTCCTAAACCCAATCTTGATAACTTAGAAGTTTACGAAATCTCTATCGAACTAACCAGGTCACTCCCGCATATTGCCCTGAAAACCTCTGTATCTAATATTCCTCTAACCTTCCTCATTGATTCCGGTTCTGCTATATCGCTGCTCAAACAATCCTCTATTCAGATCCCTCCAAATATAACCAAGAAACCTGTAAACCTTAAAGGAATCGATGCTAGTGATCAACTAACACCAACCATAGGTCATTTCGAATTAAAATTAATACTACACAAACGTGAAGCAATAGCTCATAAATTTCATGTAGTTCAAAATATTAGCTTACCGTATGATGGTATCATAGGCTCCGACCTTCTTACGGCCTTTGGTTGCAATATCGATTATAATTCAGACACACTGAAGATAGGTACCTTGACGTTAGAACTTAGCTTCATGGATCCCTTCTATGTCATTCCACCTCGAACCGAAACGGTCATCGAATCGACAGTACAGAATCCCGAAATAAAAGAAGGTATAATAGTCGATCAACATATTTCTGATCAAGTTTTCGTTGCTAACTGCATCACTGCAGTCAAAGATAATAAACGTATCAATATTACTATCGTGAACACATCAGAAAGCCCTATTACTATAAATTCTAATCTCCGGTTAAAAATTGAACCAATAGATATCAAGACGTGTATCTCTGAATCTATAATCTCGCGTAACTCTTCAGACCGTACTAGAGAAGTACTAAATCAACTCAGGACTTCCCATTTAAACGATGAAGAGAAATCTGCCCTCTTTGAAATCTGTTCTAAGTATTCAGATATCTTCTACCTCCCGGGCGACAATCTTTCCTTTACAAATGCAATACAACATGAAATTCGTACAACAAGCTCTGTTCCTATACATACTAAGTCCTATCGATTCCCAGAATGCCACAAAAAGGAAGTGGATTCGCAAATCAATAAGATGATTGATCAAGGAATCATTCAACCCTCTGTCTCTCCCTGGTCAGCGCCCATTTGGATAGTACCTAAGAAAATCGACGCCTCAGGGCAACGCAAATGGCGCATCGTAATAGACTATCGTAAATTAAACGATATTACAATCGGCGAAGTCTATCCTATCCCACAGATATCAGAAATTCTAGACCAATTAGGAAAAAGTAAATATTTCTCAACCCTCGATTTGACTTCAGGGTTCCACCAAGTAAGGGTAGCTCCTCAAGACGCAGAGAAAACTGCATTTTCCGTGCCTCAAGGCCATTTCCAATTTACACGTATGCCATTCGGCCTAAAAAATGCGCCTTCCACATTTCAAAAATTAATGAATACCTGCCTGTCTGGACTGCAAGGTATACGCTGTTTTGTTTATTTAGACGATATTGTCTGTTATTCCGTGGACATTCCCGGGCATGTTAATAGCCTCACTTCTATTTTCCAGAGACTTAGGTCTTTTAACCTCAAATTACAACCCGATAAATGCGAGTTTTTCCGCAAAGAAGTCGGCTATCTTGGGCACATCATAAGTGAAGAAGGGGTCAAACCAAACCCAGAAAAACTTAAAGCGGTGTCAGATTTTCCTATTCCTAAATCCGCCAAAGATATAAAATCTTTCTTAGGACTTGTCTCATACTATAGACGATTTATCCCTAACTTCTCCAAATTAGCCAAACCTCTAACGAGTCTCCTAAAGAAAGATACACAATTCCTCTGGCAAAACGAACAGCAATTTGCATTTGATTCTCTTAAAGAAAAACTAATCACAGCTCCTGTTCTAATTTACCCTGACTTCTCACAACCATTCGTCTTAACCTGCGACGCTTCTAACTATGCCATCTCTGCAATCCTTTCCCAAGGCGTTATAGGACAAGATCGTCCTATTGCATTCGCTTCCCGTACTCTGAACAAGGCAGAGTGCAATTACAGCGTTACCGAAAAAGAATGCCTTGCCATTATTTTCGGTACCAAAGCTTTCCGACCGTACTTATACGGCTACCGTTTCAAAATCGTAACTGATCATAAGCCATTGCAATGGCTTTTTAATTGCAAAGACCCTGGTTCCAGACTCGTCCGATGGCGATTAAAACTCGAGGAATTTGATTATGAAATTCAATATAAAAAGGGCAAAACAAATGTCAACGCCGATGCCTTATCGCGTTTTCCTGTCAACCCTATCCAAAGAACAAATGTACCCAATAATCCGGGTACTGTCCCTTATCAAAACCCTAGTCCATACAATGTTGATAGAGACCTGATGGACCTTTTTAACTCACCATCATCTTTCGACCTTAACGAGATCGAACCATTCAATCCTGACGACGACGACTCTGAAACCGAATCACAACCAATTCCTTCGAACTTACCTTTCGAGATAACTGAACTACCACTAGGTGAAAGCTCTGCTCCTCCTGTAAATGAAAATGATTACTTACCTCTTGATCCTCCAACTGACCCACTAACCAACCTTAGTCCCAATCCTGGATCGCCGTCTAGTGACTACACCATATTCCTGAAATCAATTGCAAATAAAAATACAAATTACGATACCATAATTATAGAGCATAACGAAAGCTTACTTAAGTCTACTTCTAAAATAATCATCGTACCTACATCAATTGATCTTGATGAATCTAACCCTTATGTCCAAGAAATCGTTAGTAACATTGAGAACGCCACTGACATACTCAATAAAGAAAGAGAATTACATACCTCCCAACGAATCATGTCAGGTAACAAAGTCTATTATCTCCTGTTCACAAAAGTAAACCACTTCGATGAAGCAACTTATCCCGAAATTTTCAAGACATTAACAAGTGTTAAAAATGAAATCCTAGTCATCGAAAACAGTAACGAAGTTGCAATTTCCGACTTTAAAAACCCATTTGAAAAACATTCCTTTATTAAAATATATAACATGCTTACCTTTCTATTTCATGGAACATCTATAAAAATTAATGTATATCATAATAAAATAATATACCCTTCTCCCACTGAAATCAAAAATATCCTGCATGACAATCATGATATCCCAATTGCAGGACATCTAGGATCTACTCGTATGTATAATAGGATCAAGGAATCTTATTATTGGAAAGGGATGCGCAGTGACATAGAATCCTATGTAAAACAGTGTAAAGCCTGTCAAGAAAACAAAGCCTTAAGAAAGGTCAATCGTAGTCCTATGCAAATAACAAGTACGTCTACTGCTCCCTGTCAACGCATTGCCATGGATATCGTAGGACCTCTTCCAGAAGCCGGCAATGCCAAACTGAAATATATCCTTACCATACAAGATGACCTTACCAAATTTTCCACTGGTTATCCTCTCAGAACTATTACAGCAGAAGAAACAAGTGAATGCTTAATACACTTCATATCCATCTTTGGCATTCCTAAAACTATACTTACGGATCAAGGTACAAACTTTACCGCCGAATTATTTAAGAAAACATGTGAATTCCTTAAAATCAAACAGTTGTGGTCCTCTCCTTATCATCCCCAAACTCAAGGTGCTCTTGAAAGAAGCCACTCGACCTTGAAGGAATATCTTAAATCATACGTCAATGAAGACCAGACTAACTGGCCTCGATATGTTTATACCGCTATGTTGGCATATAACTGTTCAATTCACTGCACCACACATTATTCTCCTTACGAACTTATGTTTGGTCACAAACCATATATACCAAATTCAGTATTCAATGAAAATACTAGTGTTACATATCCCGAATATGTCAAAATGCTCCAGAACCGTCTGAAACACACTCGAGAGAAGGCTCTGGAATACATTCAACAATCCAAAGTCAATTCAAAGAACTATTATGACACTCGTAGTCGAGTAGTACAGTACAAAACTGGTGACTATGTCTATCTTAAAAATCACCTCAGATCACGTAAAGCTCTATCACCAATTTGGAAAGGACCTTACAAGGTGGTGAAAGTGCATGGTAACAATACGCTATCTTTACTGATTAATAGACGTCACGTTCGACACCACTTTGACGAGGTCAAACTAGCCGAACAGCATAACGAAGCTTAAAATATAGATATAAAATATTAAGTACTTATGTACAAATCATAATCTACATATATAATATATGTAGGTATACCTTAGGCATAAGAATTAGAGATAGGACAACGTTAGATTAGTATTATTAATAGTATAGATAAATACAACAGGAGACATAAATAGGTAATATTAACAGAACTTCGTAATTACTTACAGCGCTATTACAAGAAGTCAAGCAACCTATGTAAAACCCATCCCAATGAGCTCAGGCCTTTACTTTGACCACTTGGGAGAACTAAAAATTTACCGTAGCCAGCTGGACGTGCTGATGCCATTGGATATCTCGAACTTTGGTACCCATATTCAAAACATTGAATCTACAATAACTAAGTCCAAGGACTTGTTTGAAAAATCACCCATATTAGACAGATCAGCACCAGAACACATGTTAGAACCCCTAATTGCTCGACACCGTGACGTTAAAAAGGAATACGCATCCATTTCTTACCTAATAGAGAATAGATCCAAACGCAGTGCTTGGATAGGTGGTATGGGCACTGTGTTAAAGACAATTTTTGGAACTCTAGACGAAGATGACGGATTGAGGTATGATGAAGCCTTAGAATCAGTACAGAATAACCAAGTGAAGTTAGCTTCGTTGATGAAAGAAAACATTCTTGTGTTAACCTCTACTATTGTATCATATAATAACACGCTAAACAAAATTAAATCCAATGAAAACTTGTTATCAAAGGCCATCGACAACCTTTCGGTAGAATTACAGAATATCTCGTCCTCGATGAACGAACTACACTTACAAACATTTACTAATATAATTTTAGACAGATTATCAACCTCAATATTTACTTTATCATGCCAATTAGAAGACATCACAAACGCTATCTTGTTTAGCAGTCAAAATATTCTGCATCCTGCTGTTATAACACCATTTGAACTCTACCGAGAACTTGTCGAC
This sequence comes from Parascotia fuliginaria, assembly GCA_963082885.1. Lineage (NCBI taxonomy): Eukaryota > Metazoa > Arthropoda > Insecta > Lepidoptera > Erebidae > Parascotia > Parascotia fuliginaria. The sequence goes on from OY720195.1 coordinate 101,483, forward strand.
AACCATAGACACTTACCTAATGATATCGAATTACCTATACCATTGGAACTGAATCATATGCACAATTTACTTAATGTTTCCAAATTAGTTTGTTATTTTTCCAATGGAAAAATAATATTTGTGTTACAAATTCCATTAGTTCATGTTAACGAGCTCACTCTGTTTCATGTATTCGCTTTACCTATACCGCATAATGTTAAGAAACCAGATTCCTTCAGTTTTATTGTACCAGACACTAAATATATTGCAATGACCAAAGACAAAACTCAATATTGTATTTTACAAGACTTAAAACTATGTCAAACAGTATCTTCCGAAACGTTCATATGTGAAATAACAAGTGTTTTCAACAGTGACGCGAAACCAACCTGTGAAAGTGAATTAATTTCAAAAGTTATTAACGAAGTTCCAAAACAGTGTAAAACTATGCTAGTTTATGGTAATTTAGATATATGGAAAATTTTATCCAATAATCAGTGGCTTTTTATACAATCAGAACCTACAAAAGTATCGTTGGACTGCCCGAATTTAGGGTCATCTGAAATTAATATAAATGGTACAGGAATATTAACTATTCCAACTGGTTGTACGGGCTACTGTAAATCCACTATCCTGAATTCAAGGAATAATGTAATCAACATAACAGCTCCAATAGTAATGTCAGAATTTAGTCTCATAAATGATTCCTGTTGTAACATAGATGTATTCAATAAGTATAAAAATAATGTATCTCCTGTTTATCTCCAAAACATCGATTTAGATAACATAAATACAAATAAAGATATCTTAACCAATTCCATTAATAAATTAGACAAAATTATAGAAACACCGCACATAGTTAAATATGGGATACATTACTCTAGCTTAAGTTTATTTACTATTTTTATTGTCATAACTTTAATTGCTTGTAATCTCTATTATTATTGTAAATCAGACAGCAAGCGCATACAATCATTATTTTGTAAAACTCAATCGGCAACTAGCAATGTCAATAATATTGAATTAGGTGAAATCTCAGTATCTAGCTCTGATACAATGGAGGAAACCCCACAACCAAATATTAGAAGTCAGTTCTAAAATATAGTTTTTAAATGAACTTAGATTCTTTATAAAACGCTAAGTTCATTCTTAAAGGGGGAGGTGTTATATACCCAATATGTACATAGAAATGCCAACCGCGACTTGCTCATTATCGCAAGTCAGCATATTGTAGTCTTTATTATACAGTGAAGACCAAGAGAACCTCAGTCTGCGCTGAACTCTTGAACCGTGTCGTAACGCTTGCGGTCTGACCCTAGTTTCTGTAATTATCGTAATAAACGTCCTTCAAATCTAAAAAGTGTTTTTTAAAAAGTCTTTTGAAAGGGTCCCTATAACAGAGCGCTCAACTGCTTAATGAGCTGGAGTAAATCCGGCTCGCCTCTCCGTGCCGCCGTGTCATCCGACGCCGGCTGCTCGCGGCGGATCGCAGCGAGGTCAGCCCGCAGCGCCTGGTGCTCCTCCCTCAGCACCTGCATCTGCGCAGCCATGCGTGCATTTTCGGCCCGCAGCCGCCTGACTTCTTCGTTAGAGGTCCTGTTGTACAGGACCTCAGCCACCTCGGCGATGGATGCCGCTGCATCCTTCAAGCCCTTTTGGCTGGTGCCCTTCAGGTGCTTGGAGACCTTGGCGATGGTGCGGATTGCACCTACCGCGACCTCCATGCGCTCCTTCAAGACACCAGCCGAGAGCTCCTCTACATCGGATGCGTCTGACAGCACCTCCGATAGCCGGGACGCCCTATCGGCCGAGACCCGCTGGGTGACCTCAGCGATACGGCGGTCCGAATCGGCTTCCTCAGCCTCACGGGCCGCCGCACGCCTGGCCTCTGCCGCCTCCTTGCGGGCCTGGCCGACGCCGACGTATCGGCCGTGCTTGAGGGCGCCCTGGCCCCGTCCGCGCTTTGCGGCTCTGGTGCGCGAGCCGACTGGAGCCTCCTCCGAACCCGAGGCCGAATCCGACCCCGGGTTGTTCTCATCGGTATGGGAGCGCTTCCTCCAGAACTCCCTGGATGAAGCGCCACCCTCCGCGATGATCATGGGCTCGCTGCCCGAAGACAGCGCGCCTCCCTCCTCCATGCTGCACGACTGTGCACTGCCCGGGCGCGCAGGACTGGGCATGCGCAACTCCTCCGGGACTTTGGTTGTGCTGTCACGTGCTGAGACAGCGGGACGATCAGTTGCCCCCCCCAGAATACGATGGGGGCTGACCGGCGGGACTCCGCCGGTGTGGGATTCCCCGTCTGCGGTGCAGACGGAACCCACCTGGGTAGTTGTCTTACTTTTCGTCGATTTAATTATGATTTTACTTTGATTAACGAGGGTGGGTTCCCTCGAGGGTTTTTGAGAACCCGAAGGAACTCAAGGCGAAATTCGCTCTGAGTTCCCTCGGTGACGCCTTGGGACCGAGTTCCCCTCGGCCATGCAGCCCCTGGCCGGCGCCAAGCTTAGGCTTCGGGTAATTTTTTATAGTGGTTTTCTTCCACGCGGTCCGAAGACCCCCATCCCTGTCCGTTCAGGATTACGGGTCGGGCCGAACGGATGTCTGTATCAGACCATTCCGTCGCCCCTGACACGATGCCCGGCAGCAAGGATGCATGCCAGGCCCGCCTAAAGGTAATTTTTTATAGAGGTTTTCTTCCTCGCGGCCCCCACCCCGAAGGGTGGCGGCCCTCGCCCCCAACACCGCTGGGTCGGGATTACGAGATGAAGTGCCTAGCAGCAAAATGCATGTCAGGCCCTTCCTAGGGTAATTTTTTATAGAGGTTTTCTTCCTCGCAGCCCCCACCCCGGAAGGAGGCGGCCCTCGCTCCCGACTCCCGCGAGAGAGTCGGGCTTACGAGTTGGCAGAGCAGTGCCGGAGAATCCGACACTGCTCCACCTTGGACTCTCCACAATGCTCTCTGCTTAACAGAGAGACATGTGGAAAGCGGGGGTAATTTTTTATAGAGGTTTTCTTCCTCGCAGCCTATACCCCTAAAGGCTTCGGCCCTCGTTCCCGGCTCTCGCGAGAGAGCCAGGTCTACGAGTTGGAGGTCTCCGAGGAGACCCCTCTGAAGGACTATTCGCCATCTGCCAATGAATTCCAGGCCTGAAACCAAACCTGGAATTCATTGACAGACGCCCAGGGCACACCGGCCTGGACACATGCACTTCCCACCGGACGTATCCGGATAGGAACCACGGCATCCAGGCACACGGGGAGGTTGTCCTAATAGTGCCCCGGGTCCCCCCACCTTTTTTTTTTTTTTTTTTTTTTTTCGTGGGAAACTCATTACGAGTACGCACCCGCCTGGGCGAGGCGGGGGTTATGTCGGACTCTCCGGCCACAATGAGACAGCGGCCGGCATACCGACTAAAACCCACGGTGTTCCTCCAGACGGCCAGAGTGCCGGGGTCACGGGAGACGCTCGCGCATTCATCCGCGACCCCGACGGGCCACGGCCCGCTCAACGTGAGCGGGCCCCGTCTGATTTGGGGGGCCTAGCCCCCCTTCCTCCATCGAGAGGCGTTCGTGGAACACGTACGTGTCTGGAGAAACTCCGACATAGCACCACCCCGTAGGACTATCAGCCATCTGCCAATCATTTCCAGGCCCGAGATCAAGCCTGGGAATGATTGACAGACGCCCAGGGCACACCGGCCTGAACACATGCACTTCCCACCGGACGTATCCAGATAGGAACCACGGCATCCAGGCACACAGGGAGGTTGTCCATATTAGTGCCCCAACCTAACCTTTTTTTTTTTTTTTTTGTTTGCGCTGGGAAAAAATGCAATTACGCATACCCGCCCATTTGAGGGAATGGGGGGTTATGTGGGACTCCCCGGGCTAGCAGCCCGGTATACCCACTAAAACGACCCAGCGGCATTCCCGCATCGTCTGACTGGAGGGGAACTGGGAAACCGGCGTAGCCTTTACGTCCAGTCCCCCTCCGACGATTGCCCGCCTTCATGGCGGGCCCCTCACGTCCTCCCCATGGGGGTAGGGTCGGGAATGTCCGGCGGAGGTGGTGTGGAGTGCAATGCGAGCGCAGGCGCCCCCGCGCCTATCGCCCGCCCATCACCACCGCAAGGAGGGAGAAGGTGGCGTCTTCTCCGACCTCTTCTTCGCCTTCGGAGCGGCGCAGCGAGAGGGTCGTCCTCCCGCGCGCGCTCCGCCGCCTCCTTTTGCGAAACGACGTCCTCGCAAAAGGAGGCGACCGCAGCCCAAGCCCCCTCGCTCCCCAGCATGGAACGAACTACGCCGGAAAGCGAGAGGTCCTGGCCGATCTCCGCAATCAGACTGCGGCGCGGCTCAGACCAAGCCGGGCAGACCTCGAGGGTGTGCTGCGCTGTGTCCTCCGCCGCGCCGCAGTCGTGGCACGCCGGGGTTTCCTCCCTCCCGATCCTGTGCAGGTGCGAGCCAAAGCAGCCGTGCCCTGACAGCACCTGCACCAGACGGAAAGAGAGGAAACCGTGCGGCCGCTCGAGCCATTCCCGCAGAACTGGCCCGAGCGCGTCCAGGGTCCGGCGGCCAAAGGTGGCGGAGGCGAGGTCGTCCGTCCAGTGGACGACGATGGCGTTCCTCGCCTCCCGCCTCACGGCCTCCCGCTCCTCCGCAACGGGGCACTCTCCGAGCGCCCTCCACGACTATGTGAAAGAAAGAAAGAAGAAAGAAGAAAGAAAGAAAAACATTTATTTTGAATTCACACAAAGGTACTTAAAGATAAATTGTTTTGTGACAATTATTTTATTACAAAAATATATATATATATATATATATTTACCCCTGTGTGGTTCCAAAAATGGTCCTTAGCTCAGCATAATGCCGCTTCGTATAATATTCAAAGCGGCGCTGGTATTCTGCTAAGGCCGAATATGACGTTACAGACGTTAAAACCACCTCTAATAGCGAAAATAATATATAATAAATAATAATATAATACTAAAATAAAATATAATACAATATATAATATAAAATAATAAATAAATGATAAATATTATGCAGCAACTCTCAATTAATGTACTCTATGGCAAGGATTGTAATATGAAATTTTAATTTTAATTTATTACCTGTGCACTGACAGTGACAGTTCATCTTAGTTCAGTTCAGTGTCAATCTCGTGTCAAATTATTTAAAAAAAAAAAATATTTAAAAATAATGTGGGCGTCAGGAGGGCAGCGCTGCCGAGGCCCGTGGAAGAACACGGCCTCGGTCTTGTTCAGCGCTACCCTCAACCCAAGGCGGCGGATCCTCCCTGCGACCAAGGATCCGCCAGCCGAGGCCAGATTGGCCGCCTCCCTGAAGTTCCTCCCCCGGGTAGTGAGGAGAGTGTCATCCGCGTAGCATATGACACTCGTGCCCGGGAGGAGGGCCCCCCGCAGGAGCCAATCGAACCCGATGTTCCACAGGGTGGGCCCCAGCACCGACCCCTGTGGAACGCCGGACTCCGCGCAATACCGCCTTAACCTGGCCGTTTTGTCTACAAGGAGGACCTCGCGGTCCTCCAGGTAGTTGGCCAGAAGGCCCCTCAAATACTGGGGCACCCCGTGATATCGGAGTGCCTCCAATATAGTCGAGTGGGGCACGGAGTTGAAGGCGTTGGCTATGTCGAATGACACCGCCAACACTCCGCCCCCCATCTCAACTGCCTCCTTCACCTGGCCCCTGAGTAGGGCCAACGCATCAATGGTGGACCGGCCCTGTCGGAAACCGAACTGGGCGTCCGACAGGTCCGGCCCTACTCCCCGCAGATGGCTGTTTAGCCGGCAGGCGATGATCCCCTCGAACATTTTACCGACCTCATCGAGAAGAACGATGGGCCGGTATGCCGAGGGGGAATCGACCGGGCGTCCCTCTTTACGGAGGAGGCACAGCTGCCCCTCCTTCCAAGGCTTCGGGAACCTTCCAGCCGTAAAGCACGCGCTGAAAAGGTCCCGAAACCTGTTCTCCATTTGAGTGGTAGCTATGCCCAGCACCCGCGCAGGGACGCCGTCCGGTCCAGGGGCCGTCTTCTTGGCGCGGAGGTTAAGGACCTCCGCGTGGAACTCCTCCGCAGTCACCGAAGGGACCTCTTCCTCCGGTGGGGCCGCACGCGGCGGAGGGTCATAGAGGGTAATAGCCTGGTAACAGCTGGAGAAATAAATGGTGAACCTGTTCGCTTTACGATAGATACGGGCGCGTCAAAGACCATCGTACGACCAGAACTTCTGCGGCGAACAATTCAGTGGGAAGACGCACGACCATCTTGCAAATTGCAAACAGCGACTGGCCAGCCAGTGACCGTCCTCGGAGTCAGGGATGTGAGAATGAAACTAGGAGAGAAGACTTATCATCAATCTGTTTTGGTGGCGAGCATAACGGATGACTGCATTATCGGCTTAGACTTCCTGCGAATGCAACAGTGCGTTGTCGATATTGCTAAAGTAGGTGTTCTAAGCTTCCCAGACCGAGAGGTCTTTCTAGAAGGCTGTTCTTCAATAGCGGTCTACAGTGCCAAAACGGTAACATTGGCACCGAGATCAGAAACCTTAGTAAACGTAAGGTTTCCTGAGGGTGTAACTGCTGATCGTTGCGTCATGGTGGAATATCCTGGGCGCCATACCAGTAGAATTACAGCCAGAACTTTAGTCATGACTAGAAGTGGAGCAAAAGTTAAAATTGTCAACCTTAGCAATTCGGCGATGTTATTACGGAAGAACGCGATCGTTGGACGATGTGAGGCTGTGAGTAGTCTGAGGAAGATCCTAGAGAACGTCCAGACTGAATTTTCGGCAAATCATATGAGCCCGTTATTAGAGACCACGAAGCAAAGTTTGACACCCAACGAGTATCGGGAGGCAGCGAAGCTGCTACTAGACTACAAGGACATTTTCACTAAAGAAGAAAACGACCTTGGAAGAACGGGGTTAGTGAAACACCTGATCGACACAGGTGCTACACTCAAACAAAGACCTAGACGAGTGCCACTAGCAAAAGAACAAGAGGTAGCCGAGCTGATTGGAAATATGGCACAAACCAAGATCATAGAGCCATCATCCAGCCCATGGTCTTCACCTGTGGTACTCGTGAAGAAGAAAGATGGCACTACCAGGTTTTGTGTAGACTACAGGATGCTTAATAACGTGACCAAGAAAGACAGCTATTCTTTGCCCCGTATTGACGACACTTTAGACATGCTTGGAGGCATGAAGTGGTTCTCTACGGTAGATCTGAAAAGTGGCTACTGGCAAGTGGAACTCCGGCCAGAAGATAAGGAGAAGACTGCATTTACCACCGGTACTGGAAAAGGCCTGTGGCAGTTCCGGGTGATGCCATTTGGATTGTGTAATGCACCAGCTACGTTCGAAAGGCTTATGGAACGCGTACTAGTGGGTCTTTTGGGAGATGCCTGTCTGGTGTACTTGGATGACGTCATAGTTATGGGACGAAGTTTCACGGAACATCGCAGGAATCTTGAGAAAGTTTTTAAGAGATTTCGTGAATCAAACTTGAAACTTAATCCGAAGAAGTGCACCTTTTTCAAGAAAGAAGTTTCGTTCTTAGGCCATATTATTTCAGATAGAGGTGTTCAAACGGACCCAGACAAAATAAAAGCGGTGCAAGAATGGGCTATACCAAAAACTAAAACCGAAGTAAGAGCTTTCCTGGGCCTCAGTGCTTACTACCGGCGTTTTGTGAAGAACTTCTCCGAAATAGCCAAGCCATTACACCACCTGACAGAAGAGAAGACGAACTTCGTTTGGAACTCGGATTGTCAACGTGCATTTACACGACTCAAAGAGTTGCTGTGTTCAGCTCCAGTCCTGTGCTACCCTAATAGAGAAGGCAGATTTATTGTGGTCACAGACGCCAGTAATATTGGAATCGGAGGTGTGTTATCTCAGGAGCAAAATGGTCAGCAGGTGGTCATCGCATACTTCAGCAAGTCTCTATCAAAGCCTGAGAGAAACTACTGTGTAACTCGGCGTGAATTACTAGCAGTTGTGAAGACCTTACAACACTTCAATAAATACTTGCTGGGAAGAGAATTCACTTTACGAACAGACCATGCGGCACTGAAGTGGTTACTCCAGTTTAAGAATCCTGAAGGCCAAGTCGCGAGATGGATCGAACAACTACAGGAGTACAACTTTGTAATAGAACACCGCAGTGGAAGGATCCACTCCAACGCTGATGCCTTATCGCGACGTCCATGCTCCCAAGATTGTAAACACTGTTTGAAGCATGAGTCCAAAGAGGTAGTGAAAATTGTCAGGACTCAGGGGACCGATGAATCCTGGGACAAAGAGGAAATCAGTAAGGCACAGAAAGAAGACAGAGACCTAAAACTAATAATGGACTGGAAGGCTCAGGGTCGAAAACCATTATGGCAGGACGTATCAGCCGCAAGCCCAATTACGAAGGCTTACTGGGCTCAGTGGGACAGTCTGACTTTGGAACAAGACGTGCTATATAGAAAGTGGGAATCACCTAACGGGAAGGACCAAGTTCTACAAATGGTGATCCCGAGAAACAAAGTTGCACCTGTTCTGCGCTTAGTGCATGATGGTGCATCAGGTGGGCATCTTGGTGTAAAGAAGACCTTGGTGAAGGTGAGAGAACGCTTCTACTGGGTGAGCTGTCGAGAGGACATCGAAGAGTGGTGTAGAAAGTGCTCAACGTGTGCTTCGGTAAAAGGACCTCGTACTAGATCAAGAGGCAAGCTACAGTTGTACAGTGTCGGAGCCCCATGGGAGAGAATTGCCATTGACGTAGCTGGACCATTTCCCGTGAAAGAAGACGGAAACCGCTATATAGTGGTAGTCCAAGATTACTTCACCAAATGGCCCGAAGTGTTTGCGACACCAAACCAAGAGGCTCAGACCGTGGCCAAAAAGTTTATCCAGGAAGTAATGTGTCGATTTGGTGTGCCGTTGGAACTGCATAGTGACCAGGGAAGAAATTTCGAGTCAGCCCTGTTTCAAGAGATGTGTAATCTACTCGGCATACATAAAACACGGACAACACCAGCGCACCCGCACTCTGACGGCATGGTAGAACGGTTCAACCAGACTTTGGAAAACCATCTGGCCAAGGTTGTCGAAGAACATCAACGAGACTGGGACCGTTATATTCCACTCTTCCTGTTATCATATCGGTCCGCGGTTCATGACACCACGGGATTTACGCCGGCCAAAGTAAACTTCGGAAGAGAGATACGCCTACCGGAACACCACCTGATACGCCAAAGCCGACAGTAGAATACGTCGCAAACTTGCAGGCACAGCTGGATAAGACACATGACCTAGTGCGAGATAACAACCTCAAGTCTAGTGAGAAAATGAAAACTCGTTATGACAGGAAAGCAAGTACTCATGGCTTCGAGGAAGGTACGCTCGTGTGGTTACATAATCCTCTCAGGAAAATCGGCAAGTCACCGAAGCTACAGGCCCGCTGGGAGGGTCCCTATAAAGTAATCACAGGGATTAATGACGTGACTTATCGCATAAGACAGGGCGATAGAAAGAAGCCGAAGATCGTCCACATCGATCGACTAGCACCCTATCACGGTTCTAACGCTGCTCGGGACGAGCATGATTAAGAGGGGGGCAATATTACGACGATTACCTACGCTAGAACGTTCGCAAGTACCTACCTACTCGTGTACGACGAATACCTACGCTAGAACATTCGCTAGTATCTACCTACACTTATACGACGAATACCTACACTAGAACGTTCGCAAGTACCTACCTACACGTATAACAATAGCTCATCGGCGGTAGGCATACCTACACGTCGCAGTTAAGTACCTACCTTCATTGTTTTGTTATCGAGAATTGTCGACAACTTTGTGGTAATAACAGAAAGGTTCTAGAAATCTATTGAAGGACTCTACAAAGGATTCGAACGTTGGCACTTCGTTCAGTTGTGAATACAGCGATCTCGAGCGAACATCTAAGTGATACGGAAGTTCAAGAAGAGCGATCTACGAAGCGTGATAGTGCAGTATAAGTGTTTATTGCTTTATTTTGGTACTGTCAGAGTATAGTGTGAGTCTTGAATAAACTCATCATCGCGTAACTGGCATTTTACATCGAACCCCATCCTGACACGTAACAATATGTATAGATAGATGTTCGACAAACAAATCTGGTGCATAACCAAAGAGAGCCCGCTTACTATGTTTGAACTTCAATAATGTTTATTCAATACTTTCGATCCTTGATAGTACGGAACCCTCGGCGCGCGAGTCCTACTGGCATTTAGCTGTTTTTTTATTTTATTTTACTACTGCGCACAAGGATGTAGGTTCAATAACCACCACCTGTTGAAATTTGTTCTAGTGTGAATTGAAGATAGTAATTGATTATTACGTGTCAATTTTACGTGTATTATTCCTAAGTATGTATGTATATTCAAACCAAATAATACTTTGAATTAATTATCTATTGCTATTAAATTTCATTCCAACTAAGCAGAGCTTGTATTTTGAGGATTTAGTTCTGATTACATAGCAACAAGACGGTAACATGAGAATGTATGAGTAGATTTTTATTAGAGAGATATTTTATTTATTTATTTATTTATTTAAACTTCATATACAGAACATATGTATAAAGGCGGACTTAATGCCTGAGGCATTCTCTACCAGTCAACCTAATGGGTGATGCAGAGATGAAGCAAGGTAGATGTATAAATTAAGACTAGAACATTTTATCTGTACAGATAAGAAAAAAACAACAGAATATATTTCAGAAAGTCTTTATTTAAGAAGGTATAATAAAATACTGAAAAAGACTGCAATTTAAATTAGCCCAATAAATTTAGTTTAACTAATCCTAGGTAATGCAATAAGAGGAGGTAGCGCACAGCGAGTTTACTTGCTAAAAACTGAGCTGCCCGCCGCTTGGGGGTAGGGAGGAGTAGCTGTGCTGGCAGCACAGAAGACTGTCTTTTAAGCTGCTAGTCAGATACTTGTACGTTTAGGAACCCACATATATGGTTCTTGGACCCAAGCGACTCGAGTTGCTGCTTCTTTTGGAAATCTAAAACGAACAAAAAAAATACTAATTTAATACAGGAAAACCAATATCGATATTTGTGATTAAACTGTCTCATCTCTAATTATGTTAAGGTGTGACCAATTTCTTAAAAATAAATACTTATTTTTGTGGAAAATGAGTAATTATCTTTCGGAATTAAGTGCACTAATCTTGTATAATGAGATTTATAGTCACATTTTACTTGTTCGTTTAATATTATTTTGTGCATTACTTGGTAAAAAAACGTTGGGTATAATTAAAAATAAATAAATATGGAAACGGTGACACAAATGTACATCCAAAATGAAACATAATAGATATGTCAACAAGGCGAAATAAAAAAAAAATATAATATAATAATATAATATTCTACCACATTCACACAGCGCCATCTAGCCCCAAATTAAGCAATTATATTTGCTTGTGTTATGGGTACTAAACAACTGATATACTAATTATATACATTTTTTTTTGTAAATACATACATATTATAGATAAATTACACCCAGACACAGAACAAACAATCATGCTCATCACACAAAGATTTGTCCTGGGTGGGAATCGAACCCACGACCTCCGGGCTTAGCAGTCAGGGTCACTAACGACTAGATCAACAGGCCAGTCGCAATTATGGTTAGTTTATAAGTTCATTCAACCTAAAATATTACCCCAAATTAGAGTATTGATGATAAACCTGGCAACACTTGTTGATTAGTATTTTATTTGATTAAATTGCTAATTTAATGCACTATTTAATAATATTCGAACAAAATAATACTTACAGATGGAATGTTGTAACGTTGTAAATAAAGGTTTTATTATATTTTTAAAGAAATAAGTAGGCGGTTAATGTGAACTACGAAAACTATATTTTTAATAGTGTTGCCAGGTGATACACAAGTTTTATGCTAGGTGGCTATACTTTACATCTCCCTTTCTTTGTAAACTAAAAACATTGTTTTCTAAACTTACATTTTGACTCAACATATAATTTTTTTTTTATTACCATGAAAATAATATTAAATTATAGATTTTTTTGCAAAACATAGTATTATGTTAATGGTTAACTAATTATACCTATAATCATAAATTGCACGGCACAGCTTGATATAACTTATAAAATAATATTGTAATTACTAATTTAAGTCTTATTAAAGATCAAGTCTATTTATTGGTTTAATTATTCTACCGAATCTTGATGATCTTAGTGCTGTCGCTGGTTGAGCCAGGTTTGACTTCTGCAAATGATTAGAAGTGTTTGGTGACGAGCTTGTTGATGCTGGGGGTGACTTAGGAACAGCTGCTGATTGTTCTTGTGCTGGAACCTGTTGTACTGCTGGTTCATCTGTATATTTAGTTTCAGGAACTACCACTCTGTTGCTGGTAATGTTTGCTTGTGTCTTGTGCAGATGACTGAAATTTCTACGTAGGATTTGGCCTTGATCAGTTTGAATGATTACAGATCTTGGTAGACCTTCAGGCTTTTCTACCACTCTTGCCCCTTCCCATTGGCGATGAGCAACTTTGTGTCTGACTTTTTCATTAATTTCAAAATTGTCTGGTTTTTTAGTGTGCTTATTACTGTAGTTGGCTTGTTCTTCTCTTAATCGTTTTAGTTCAGCTGTGACTCCTTGCATTATTTTTGGTTTTAGGTTACTGTCTTTTGTAGGTAATGGAGATCTGGTTATTCTGCTGTATAGACGTTGGTTGGGTGAACCTAAAATATCATTTCTTGGTGTATTTCTCCAGTTTAATAAAGCAAGTTGAACATCGGACTTGTCAATACTACATTTTTTTAATATGTTCTTGGCTACTTGAACTGCTTTTTCGGCGAGCCCATTGCCTTGATGGTGATGTGGACTGGATGTGACATGGTTAAATTTCCACTCTTTTTGAAAGATCTTGAATTCTCTGGACATGTATTGTGTTCCATTGTCAGTTTGTAGCTCTTCTGGTATTCCATGTACAGCAAACCATCTTTTCAGTTGTTCTATAAGTTCATATGAAGTCTGACCTTTTAGCTGTTGAAAATCTAAATATCCAGAGTAGCTGTCACAGATTACGAGATAAGTTTTTCCTTTTAATTCAAATAGATCAGATGCAACTATTTGCCATGGAAGTGTAGGAATCTTTTTAACTAGCACTATATCTTTAATATTGTCTTTTTGTGTTTGTTCACAGACAGAGCAGGTTTTGACTAGTTTTATGATGTCGTCATATTGTCCCTTCCAGTAGAGAATTTGTCGTGCTCTTCTTAAACAGCTGTGTATACCTGCATGTCCTTGATGAATATTCTTTAGCATTTTAGGGATCTGTGATTTTGGTACTACAATTTTATTTCCTTTAAAAATTATTCCTTTGAAATAGCTCAATTCTTCTTTGAAGTTAAAATAGTGTTGTAGTTCTGTGGGAAGTTCACTGACTTTTTCTGGAAATCCTTGTATTATCGTCTGAAGTAGTAACTGTAAATGTGGATCTTCCTTTGTAGCTGTAATTAACTCTTCTTTTGCGTCAAGTGACATAGGTAGTATTACTGTGACTTTCAAATCATCTTCTTGTTCATATTTCAGAAAAGATGCATCGCAGTCTCGACTAAGAAAGTCTGCTAAGGGTATTTCTGTGCCTTTTTTAAATATGACTTTTGGTGCGTATGGTGCAAGATTGAATATTATGCGTTGCAATCTCGCTGGAGCAGATTGTATGTTTTTCTTGAAGATTGTCTCAAGTGGCTTATGGTCTGATTCCACTGTCAGTTCTTTACCATAAACATATTCGTGAAACTTCTTACATCCGAACTGTATAGCGAGTGCTTCTTTTTCAATCTGTGGATAATTCTCTTCAGACTTGGTTAACGCTCTTGCTCCATAGGCTATTGGTTGTCCTTCTTGAAGAAGCGCAGCGCCAAGATTTTTTGAACTTGCATCTACGCTTAATGTTACCGGTTTGTTTACATCATATAGTCTCAATACTGGAGGAGTTTGAAGAACTTGTTTTATTTTGTTTAAAGCTTCTTCGTGATGAATTTCCCATATAAAGCTTGTATTTTTGTGTAACAAATCTCTCAGTGGATTTGTTAGGTCAGACATTTTCGGAATAAATTTATTTAGGTATGTGATCATACCTAGTAGTCTCTGTAGCTCTGTTTTGTTCATTGGTGTCTTCATTGCCTGTATAGCTTCTACTTTTTCTGGGTCTGCTTCTAGCCCGTCTGCTGAAACAATGTGCCCCAGGAATTTTATTCTTTCCGATTCAAAAATGCATTTATTTTTATTAAGTTTAAAGCCTGATTTCTTTAGTGTTTCTATGACTTCACTAACGGTTTTTTGTAGTTCTGCCCTACATTTTGCATATATAAAAATGTCATCGATTGATACTCTTACATTTTTAAATTTACTGAGCAAATTTGTTAAAATTTCTTGGAATATTTCGGGTGCTGATGATACTCCAAACGGAAGTCTCTTGAAAGAATACCTTCCCCATGGGGTAGCAAAAGTTAATATTTTTTGTGTTCTTTCTGAAAGTTTAATCTGCCAGAATCCTTTTGTGCAATCTAATAATGCAAAGAATTTAGAACCTTTAATATCAGCTGAAATTTCCTCTATAGTAGTAAGTGGAAAATGACGTCTCAGTATGTTTTTATTTACATCTGATGGATCTATACAGATTCTTAATTTGCCTTTTTGTCTTACAATTACCATAGGACTTACAGCAGGGGTAGGCTCTGTTTCTGGTTTTATGACGTCTAATTTCACCATTCTGTCAAGTTCTTGCTTTACCTCATCTCTTATAGCATGTGGAATTCTTCTTGATGGTTTAATTTCAAGTTTTGGGTTCTCGATTAGGTCAATATCATATACATAATCTTTATAACAGCCTAAACCTTCGAAGATGTCATCTTTACATTCACTTTCCTTCAGAGTTTTCACCCTTGCGATAAGTTCTAACTTTTCACAGGTATCAAGTCCTAGAATCGGTGTAACCTTTTCTTTGACTACCTTGAATATAATGTTGTTTTCTTCATTTTTTATTTTACAAAGTAGCTCTGCTTCGCCTAGAACTGCCATTTTATCTTCTGTGTAACTTATTAAATTTTTTGTTCGGCTTGGTTTCAGACTTGTCTTCGTTTTGTTCATTAAGTGTCTCGGTAACACGTTGCATTGTGCTCCTGTATCTAGTTTGGCAATGAATTGCACCTTACCAACTTGTATTTTTTCTGTCCAGTCTTTCTTTTCTCCTGCACTTATAGCTGATATGTATACCTCATCTTCAGAACTATTTGAATTTTCTTCTACTGTATTCACTCTATTTTTCTGTTTGGGATGTTTCCTCTTAGTGCGGCACATATTGGCAAAATGACCATTTCTATTGCACTTAGTACACGCTTTGTTAAATGCTGGACATTCTCTGCATTTATGGTTTGTACCACATCTCTTGCAGTCAAAACATTCATTTTGTTTATTTTTGACACCTTTATTTCTCACTGCTAATACTTTATCTGCTATATTTTTACCTTCGAACTCGTCTAGTTGTTTGGAAGCTTGTTCACTAGTTTTACAGATTGTTATAGCTTTGGTTAAGTCTAGTTTATCTTCTGTTAACAATTTCTCTCTTACTTGATTCGATCGGATTCCAAACACTATCTTGTCTTTTAGCATTTCGTCGAGTAAATTGTCAAATTCGCATTTGCTTGCCTGAGTTTTTATTCTGGTTAAAAATTCGTTAAATTGTTCATCTTCGTTTTGTACAATTTTGAAAAATATATATCTTTCAAATGATATATTTGTTTTTGGTGCGAAGTACTCTTTGAACTTGTCTTTAATGATTTGCAAGTTGTTTTTGTCTGCGTCGCTAAGGTTAAAACTGTTGTATATTTCGATCGCTTCTGAGCCTAACACTGCCATAAATGTTGCTGCTTGGACTTCTGCTGGCTTTTTATCTAGTTGAACAGCGATTGCATACCACTCAAACTGTTGTAACCACTTTTTCCAGCACGTTGATTTGTCCGAGTCAATTTGTAGGTTAGCTGGCGGCTTTATTCCAGATACTGCGTCGTTCGTAGCCATTTTTCGTATTTTCTTTTATTTAACACGTTTTCTATAATATTCTGACACCATGTAACGTTGTAAATAAAGGTTTTATTATATTTTTAAAGAAATAAGTAGGCGGTTAATGTGAACTACGAAAACTATATTTTTAATAGTGTTGCCAGGTGATACACAAGTTTTATGCTAGGTGGCTATACTTTACAAATGTAATGTTATCCTTTTGTAGATTTAATGTTTCTGATCGCTTTAACACCAAAATACACTGCAATTCAGCATTTTTATTGAGACGTTATTACGCACACACTGATAGATGACGTATGATGCGGAACGCGTGTCAACTAGTTTTATATAACGGCTATGACCGGTGGGCTGGTGACCTTTGGCAGAGAGGTACGCCTGTAAGTGGCCTCTCCGGTTGGTCTATTGCTCTAAGCTATCCGTCTTCAAAATCTACCAATTTTTAAAAGCCACCAATTTTCAAAATTTACCAATTTTTAAAATAATACCAATTTCTTAATTCTACCAGACTACAAAATCTACCAGTCTTCAAAATCTACCTGTCTACAAAAAAAAAAATTAAGTGTCTTACAATCTACTGGTCTTAAAATCTACCAGTCTATATAATATGCCAATTTTCAAAATCTGCTAATTTCCAAAATATACCAATTTCCAAATTAAGCCAACCTATAAAATCTAATTTAAAAATCGACCAGTCTTCAAAGTCTAACAGTCTTTACAATCTAAAAATATGTAAAATCTACCGATTTCCAAATTTTACTAGTCTACCAAATCTACCCGTTTACAAAATTTTAACAATTTGCTGGTTTTAAATCTACCAGTCTATATAATCTACTAATCTTCAAAATCTATCAGTCTTCATAATCTATCTCTCTACAAAATTAAAGTGTAACGGTCTTAACAATATACTGGTCTCAAAATCTACCAGTCTATAATTATTATAACCTATCAATTTTCAAAATCTGCCAATTTCCAAATTCTATCAGTCTACAAATCTACCAATTTTCAAAATCTACAAATTTCAAAATTCTACCAAGTTCCAAATTCTACCAGTCTACAAAATCTACCTGTCTAAAAAATTAAAGTGTAACGATCTTAACAATCTACTGGTCTTGTCTTGTTTTGTTCTTTCAAAGTGTCATTCTGGGTTGTGCATCGGCAAAGGAGCAGAGCGTGTTAAGACTAAGCTCAGGGAGAAGGGCATGGATCTACACGTCGAGTGCATTGCAGGCAGGGACCCTCTGATTGTCCTTACAGACGTCATGTCTTATAACACTGATGAGGAGGTGCTGAGGGCGCTTAGGGCGCAGAACAAGCACCTCCGCAAGGACATCAGCGGCAACGATAACCGGATGGAGGTTCGGTATCGAAAAAAGACGAGGAACCCTTTGGTAGCCCACATCGTGGTGAAGGTGTCGCCTCGATTGTGGGGCTGCCCGACGGTGGCCGGAGCCGTCCATATTGACCTCCAACGGGTCAGAGTCGAGGACCAGTCCCCCCCTGGTACAGTGTTTTTGGAAAGGGCCTAAAATGGAACCCTGTGACCTTAACCGACTTATCAGACATGTGACCTTGACTAACTAGGTGTGTGACCTTGACTAATCAGACATGTGACCTTGACTTATAACACTTGTGACCGTGACTATCGTGATATGTGATCTTTACTAATAACCTTGACCTTGACTAGTAACACATGTTACCTTTACTAGTTACTAAACTAAAGATTAAAAACGCTAGGTAGGCAGATGCCTTATATGAAGCTTACATTAGATACCAAGTAGGTAGGTATAATTTACCTATGGGTTGCTTGTACACGCAACTGTATTGATTTACATACCATACCAACTGAAATACGGTACTTACTTACGAGTATAGGCAGAAAACCGCATTTTTTTTAATTTCTATGTAGATACCTGAATAAAAATAAGGAAAATGAATACTTACGTAATAAATTCACAAACACAATTAGGATACATAATATCTACGGTAGTTGTAGGTAGGTATATAGGTAGATTAATATTAGTGACTAGGCGTCCGCCCTCGCTTTGATTCAGAATCAAAAAATAAAATACCTATGATTGCAAGATTAGGTACCTACGTCTGTGAAATATTATTGCTATGTACTGCCAGTTTACTATCTTCTGTATTGCAAATTTACAAATATTATAAGTAATTCAGAAAATTGATAAAAAATAATTATGTTAGGTAAACTTAATAAAATATAGCCTATGTATCTTACCTGCCTCACTTATTGATTTCTAAAGTAATTTAAATCGGTAACGTAGATTTTTAGTTGCAAACAAACATATGTACTTACTTTTACAAAAAACATTAGTAGGTACCTAAGTGCGTTATGCATAATATAATAGGTATTAAGAGCGTTTACGCTTTAAGAGTGGCTACGTCGCAATTTAGCGTTTGATAGCCCAGTTCTTTAGGAACACTATAGGCTCCTTAACGTCACGATATTCGCGATGGAAGCGGAACAGTAACCAAAGATGTAACTTTATGCGGGTGGAACCGCGCCGCGGAAGGCTAGTGTATATACCTAATATAATATCTGACATCAAAACACTCAATAAGTGACTCGAAAATGATACATTTCACTAAACCATGTCTTATCCCATATGACCAGAATAAAACGTTATAGGTAAGAACATCGCCAGCCCTGTCCGACAGGTGCTTCCTAAAAATAGTTAGGTACACGTATTACTTAGCCAAGCGTTGACCTAGTTTGCCAATTACAATCTTATTTTCCGTAGAACTGCCTCAACTTACAAACTGCAAACTTTTTATGGTAAAGTAATAGGTAGGTACCTAGGAAATATATTAACTGTTTAACAAACAAAGTTGTTGTTGCATTGCAACGATTGTTTATATGCAGATATAGGTAGTTGGAACAGTTACAAATCTGTATCATACGATGTCTGTTTACAAATCGCGAGCCGGTGAGTGGGCCGCGTGAGAGGTGTGGCAAACAAACGTAGCGCGCGCCAGTCGCCTACCTATGTCGTCGCATCACCTCAGCTGAGACTTTACGTCGCAAAATATACCTACGTCGCGCACTAAGCATTTACAAATCAAAACATGTTTTGATAGTAGGTAGCTATATAGATCGTTCCTCTATTGTTTACATTACTCAGTATACGTTGAGAAACAGAACGAGTAGCAATATATGCTCTTGCAAACCAGAACATTTTAAGTACCTATTTATTTAATCTAAAAATTAAGTGCGGACTGCAGGCTAAAAATTTTGTAGAAAGTAAAAGTAAAATTAAAATAATTAGGTATTATTATAGAAAAACGTTCAAATAACAGTGCGGGGTTCCGATATACGAAACTACATACTTGTATCGGATATTTTGATTTTATGTTGCATAATATTATGTTACTGTGTACAGCACAGATAATTAAATACAAAGCAGTAAGTAGTACAACTAAATCTAGTATATCTATGTATCAAGTACTTAAGAATTGATGATTATTAAACAATTAATAAAATCAGTTTAAATTTTAAATTATCGCGTAACGGAACGACATTTGATTTGTTTTTATTTGTTTATGTTGGTAGCATTGGACGACGTTCATTCATCGCCCGATTTGACGTTTTGTTGTTATTAGTACTTGTCAAATGATAATGTTCAATCAAATGTTGTCATTGATTTCTAAATAGATTTGCGATTATTGCTCACGCCAAGGTTTTGCGCAAAAATTAGACAGTCACAATACAGACATTATTTGTGAGACAGTGCAGTGAAAACGACCGTTAATATTACTTGTGTGTGCACGCTTAGTTCAAAATAATTTGGAACAATATATATATATATATATTGGTGTAATATATTATAAACAAAAGGTCTTTAAAGCCTTGCTTGTTCGACAGTGCAGTTTATATAAATCTCTAAGTATCTGTGCCGCGTTTGTGTCGTGGTGAGAATGTCTTCGTTGGGCAGTCAGTGGCGCGTGATCCGCCACTACCTGTCGCTGAACAACCTGCATACAGAGGCTGAGAAGCTGGTGCAGAAGGTGAAGCCCGTCACGCCCGAGCAGTGGGACAGTAAGTACACACACACTACACATACATGCCTGTTATACCAGGTATAACACTGTTATATGTGCCCACGACAAGCTACCCTTTGCAGCACTACAATATTTATTGCTGTGGTTATTGCTAATGTTTGATAATTCACACTCTAGAGAAGTGATGCTAAAGATACTTCCATACATAATGTCCATCCAAAGGTTGTCTGAAAGAAATTGCTTTTAGCAATAAGGCCGCCCATTGTACCTACTATTACTGTACAATAAATTATAAGCAAAGTTTCTAATGGTGTACAATAAAGAATATAATAAATAAATAAATACTAAAAAAAAAAAATATTATTTTATATTTAAGCCATATAGGTACACATGTTCAAACTTTTCTTAGTATACCTATGACCTGAAATATACATTATAGAGAGGTCATCACATGTCTTTATCACAACAACAATATGTTGTTTCTTATGTTGTGAGACAACAATATGTTGTGAGACATCACTGAACATAATTGGACATTAAATGATTAACAACTATAAACTTGAACTGTGAACTGAACTCATATAACAAATGTTTAACACAGCTGAAACACAATCATATTATTTCAAAGTGTATTGTGGTTGTTATAGACTTTATCAAGAGACTTGAGAAGGTGTTGTCAGCACGCATAACAGGTGCAAAGACTCTGATAGGGGACAAGACAGTAAACACTTCTGCAGGGGAGGAGGTAGTTGTGAACAAGGATGATGTGAACAAGGAGGTTGGGATCAAAGAGGTTGAGAACAAGGAGGCACAGGATGTAAGACAGAAGGAAAGCGCACTGGGCGGTGCTGAGCTAACGGTAGAGGGACTGTGGCAGGGGCTCAAGCTCAAGACAGACACCCAGCTGGGCAAGGTGGCCCAGCCACTGTGGAAGCCTGACAAGAAAGTCATTACTAAGGTAAATATAACACAACTAGACTCAAAAGTGAACTTTAAGTTAGTGAGCAGTGATACAAGTTCTAGAATGTGGATGAACATACTTATACATATATTATACTTTGAGTTATGTTTAGTGCACATGTTGAAATACATTGATGCAGCTTGGAACACATTATTATAAGCATAGATGGTCAACAAATAGGGTCACATTATAGACAACATTTGTGTATAATTATACTGTATGTAAACAATAACAATTACACTGTACTGATAGGTACATGATCAAAACAAACTATTTGTGTTCTATATTTTTATAATATAATGCAGGAGATACATAATAATATCTCTGTTCAATAATTAATTATTCATTCAGATATTATAATAGTACAACTCTAAAGTTTAAGGGATGAGGACTAATATGAACTATATACTAATTATCCATTTATTACTAAAAATTTCATGGGATTGGATTAAATTATTCTCTGTATGTAAGGCCTAAATTTCTTGTGATATACAATAGCTTTCAATAAAGGAGACGACAATGACTAAACAATGCTAAGAGATACATTATAATAATAGTGGCAGTATTAGTTGCCAGCTATTTATAAAAAATCGCTTCACAAATTCTAGATGTAATGAATACTAAATATTTTATTTTTATGTCCACAAGTTTACAAGAGGCTAACCCAAGTGCTGCTAACAGTAGCAGCAATAGACCAATGAGTTGTATTATTGTATTCTGTGCAGTAGGTACTTTATTTGACAAACAATAACATGGCAATGAAATGTCACATCACAGATAATTGATGTGAGTGTTGAATGACGGGAATGATGCAAACATTGGTAGTTGAATGTCTATGATTCACACTAATGGTGTGAGAGTGATGCTAGAGTGCATAGATGGTATATAGGTATATGATGCGATATGTGATATGCGCTCCTCGACGCGATAAGTGTCAACGAAACACAAGACCAATAATATACTACATAATTTATTATGTACTAGCTTTCACAGCCCAGTTTCAGTCGCGTTTGGTTACTGCTCTGATAGCGTGATGTATCAAACACAAAAAGTAATTATTCATTCAAATCCAACTGGTAGTTCCAGAGATTAGCGTATTCAAATAAACAAACAAATTCATCCCCTTTGTATATTAGTATAAATAACAGCCCAGCATACATATTACTGATAGTGGAATGTAGTGATTCAATTATAATGTTACTTGTCGTATCTAACTATCCCTGTCTTATGTATACATATTTATAGTGCTCTAAACATTTATATATGTAGTTATCTTGAGTCGAGAGTACTCTAACCTATCTTGTACCAATATTTGGATTGGTTCAAATATAAAAAAATATAAAAATCCAAGTACAAACATTTCAAAGTTTGCTTATATTAAAGTATGTTTATGTGAGAATATTGCGACGCAGCATCAGCATGAGGATGAGCAAAATGCAGGATGTTTGCTTATATTGCGAGAGAGCGAGAGACAATAGGTAGTGCGTTTGCGATATACCTACTACGAGTACGAGTATATCGTACGATGTTATGTAACGAACAGTTCGTAGAAGTTGGCCGCACAATTATTAAAATAGCTAGTGTTTGATGTTACATCACGTCACACGGCCTCGTCGAGGGGGGCGTGTCGCTGTATCATCGAGTCACTATAAAAATACGATAATCTTTGATAACATTTTGCAAATAGATTTATTGCGTAGTGGTTAAGTAGGAAGAACCTTGCGCATATTAGCTAGGTACTACGTACTTGCGTACGTAACTGTTATCTGTGATACACGTGTTACAATATCTATGTATGTGTATAAAGTAGAAAGGAGTAAATTTGGTGGATTAGTTATATGAAAAGAATAATAATATTTATTTCTTTCTCCTCACCAAATGAAGGAATAAGAAAGCAAAATAGCAGAAGATAAAATTATCTAGCGGATATGCCTGACAGGGGCGGACATCAGGGGCCCGGGCCGGCAAAGATGAATGAAGCCTCGCATTAGATTTAGTAGTTGATGTATTTTTGTAAACTTTTTATTTAGTTCAAATATACTACGATCAATCTTAAATTCAACCCATTTAACTGAAATTACATTTTTAAGAAGAGATTAATGAAATAATGAATGTTGAAGAAGCGAAGGAATAATGATGTTGAACTGAAAATCCTACAAGATGACGTAGTAAAAGAGAGACAGGAGATGAACATAATAATATGCATGTCATACTGTCTTATAATATATCGCTGTGTACGTATTAGTAGTGTGCGATGATCAGGCGATATGTTCCGCGTACGAGTAGCGTGATGTATCTGGCAGTTTGCCACGACACGTAATATGTGTCATGTTTTGTTGCGTATTCTCATATTGAAGTAGCAATGCTCAATAACTTCCTTGATGATTAAATTTTGTTTCAAAATTGGTAGAATTAATAGTCGAATTAACTACGTCAGTAGAGAAATACTTTGCGTCGGGTTCAGTCGTTCAATGTGCACGTTGCAGACTTCGATCCACTCTCGCACGGCGTACGTAGTGAGCGCGATCGCGAGCGCACAGTCGACGGCCTCGGCGCTGCGTCGCACGGAGCGGCTGGTGGCGCACCTGCACGAGTTCCCCGAGGCGCGCGACTACGCCATCAAGGAGGGCGCCGTGCGCGTGCTGCTGCGCGCGAGGCAGGCGCACGCGTGCGGCGAGGTGCGCGGCGCGGCGAGCGAGGCGCTCGCTCTGGTGGGGCACGCGCGCGCGCCGCGAGGCAGCGGCGCCAACGTGCTGGCGCTGGACGGCGGCGGCGTGCGCGGGCTCGTGGCGCTGGAGGTGCTGCGCCACCTGGAGCGGCTCACGGGCCGCCGCGCCGCCGAGCTGTTCGACTTCGTGATCGGCGTGAGCACGGGCGCCATCATCGCCGCGGTGCTGGGGGGCGGCGCGGGCTCGCTGGACGAGGCGCGGCGCCTGTACTTCTCTCTGTCGCGCGACATGTTCGGCGGCACCACGCGGCTGGGGGGCGCCTCGCGGCTCGTGTGGACGCACTCGTACTACGACACGCAGGCCTGGGAGGACATGCTGCGACTCAACCTCAAGGACTGCACGCTCGCCAGCTGCAACAGACACGACGCGCCCAAGCTGGCGGTGGTGTCGTGCGTGGTGAACGCGGGCTCGCGCCTGTCGCCCTACCTGTTCCGCTCGTACGAGCTCGGCTACCGCGTGCGCTCGGTGTTCGCGGGCACGTCGAGCGCGCGCCTGTGGCAGGCGGTGCGAGCCAGCGCGGCCGCGCCCACGTACTTCGACGAGTACCGGCTGGGGGGGCTGCTGCACCAGGACGGCGGCATCCTCGTCAACAACCCCACGGGCATCGGCCTGCACGAGGCCAAGCTGCTGTACGGCGCGGGCGAGGTGGCCCGCGGGACCGTGGTGTCGGTGGGCACCGGCCGAGCGCGGGCCCCGCCGGCCCCGGCCACCCACCGGGCGGACCCGCCCTCCACCACGTGGAAGGACAAGTTCAACAAGATACTCGACTCCGCCACCGACACTGAAGGTAACACTCATTCTGTGTCCACAATTGTACACGAGTGTGTTCGTCGAGGGGATCATGAGAGTGTTGTTTGTGTAGGTGTGCACCTGGTGCTGAGCGACCTGCTGCCCCCGGACCACTACTACCGGTTCAACCCGCCGCTGATGCAGGAGTGCGCCATGGACGAGATCGACGAGCGCAAGCTCGAAAGCGTGCTCGTCGACACGCAGGCCTACATCAGGTACCTACCTACCGCACTGTGTACTCGTCTATCAAGTAAACGATAGCAATAACACTGGGCGTGTGGTCCACAGACGCAACCAGCACAAGTTCGAGCAGGCGGCGGCCAGGCTCACGCGGCCGCGCAGTGTGGCGCAGCGCGTGGCCGACTACGTGACGGAGCGCGCGCACGTGCTGGGGGCCCGCGCGCACTGACCCCGGGGGACCCCAGCCCCGCGGGACCCCAGCACGCAGCGTCTAAGTGCAGACCCACCCTGGACTATACCAGTGTACCGAGTGTGGAGAACAAGATTTTAATACTTTTAAGAAAATAACTCAATTTCAGCTGTGGCAGCCATTATGCGCGAATGTTCGCATCTGTGGCGCTGTTTGGCGCGATTCGGCGAAAATTCAAATCTCGTGACTGCGCAGTTTTAATATTGTGATATCTTTTAATTATTATATTACACCTGCCGTGTGTATAAAACTTATGTCATTGTAATCGTTATTTAATAAACGTCAAAACAAAAGGTATATTAGTTCCGTTTAATGAGGTTTTATATTGTTAATTCTCATTTCAATTAAGGTAGGTACTTTTTGACGGCTGACGTTACAAAAATCGCATTTTTTGTATAAAAATACCCGTATTTGGAAAAGTTATGTTTTAAAACTCTAAATTTAATAAATAACAATATACCCTCGTCATATATAAAGTCACATTTTATCCTTGACAAAGCCGAGCGCAAGCGAAACCCGAGCTCAAGCGTAAACAAACGCTTTAAATTTTTATAAATTTTCAAAATTCTTACAATATTTGGCTCATCCATACTGTAGTATTGTTCATACACTTATCACAAACACAAGTTGCAGCTGTTTTAACTGCTTATTTTAATATTTACGACGAAATACACAAACCACTTCACAAAACACGGGTCCTTGAAACAAAAAGCGTCACTGACTTTATTACGGTAATGTTTTTTACAAATAAAACTTGATAATTCCTAATTAAATGAAATTACTAATGTTTTCATATAAAAACGATACTGGCTGATGTATAAATAAACGCTATAGATCAATAAAAAAGGCTAACCAAAGAGGTCGGTCGCGCGTGAAAATAACACTGACAAGTGACATTTTCGACATTTTTTGTCTATTGGGTGCGGTTGCATTCTGCAATTATTCGACTATTTCCGTAATAAATTGGCTGATTCTCTGTTAAGAATATAATGGAGTAATAGCGATTTAAGAATTAGTCGAATTTTCGAACGGCCGCGGCCGCCATCTTGTATCAGACTTTAAAAGTCTGCTCCACAGACAAGGGTATTTTGACATCAGACTTTATGTTCGATCAACAGTCATTAGACTCATTATTCATTAATAATTATTTTAAAATTATCACATTAATTTTAAAATAATAATTATTTTTTCATACAAGAGACAGGTGACCACAACATTTAAATCATATCAGAAACTTGTAACATAAAGTGATCACTACTTCATAAATCAGTATTATTTTAATATTACTTTGTGTTTTGTCCTTTCTTTTGTACCATTAAAAACAAGGATAGACGGAAAGTAAGCTTATAATAAGATTGCTTTAAGAGGTTGTGGTAGGGCCTCAGCCTATGATATTATTCCTCACATGTTTCAGTCCATTCATTCTAAATGTAATTACATTTTGTATTACATCAATAAGTATTTGGAGTAAAGTTACGTTTTCACCACTACAGTCATTGTAATAGACTAATACCGAGTGTATACGACGGTTTGATATTAAATGAAAAGGCAGCTGTTATTAGTCCATATAATGATTTCAAATTAATCACAAAAATGATTTGACGAAAAGTAAAATTTTAAAATTTTCCATAAAAATAAATAATCTTTAGTAGTATGTAACAAAGTAATACACCATTTATTATGATAAGTTCATTGACCTGTACTGAGCGACGTTTATCCTATAGCGTGGATTACGATTTAATTCAGTGACCGTTTGACACTAAACACTCTGTAAGTAACAGAGTGTTTAGAATAAAAAAAAATAAAAAAGTAGTCCTGCCTTTAAACTATTGGAGATATTTAGTTGTTTTTTTTGTCTTGCTTTATAATGTCACATACTATACATAATTGTATTTAATATTATACCACTGTCTCGTATACACTCTGTATAAACACTTAGGACTCATTCGACGTACATTTTTCAGTAATAATTATTCCTGTATAATGTATTATTATTATTACTGAAAAATGTATTACATTAATTATAATTAGTGACAACACTCATAAACAGTTAGTTAATTTCCGACTCGACTAGTCTGTCTTGGAGGAGACGATCTTAAATAATTGTAGTGATTGACTCTAAGAGTAACTTAGTAGTGATATTATTGTAAAAACAGTGCTTGTAAAGTATCTCGCGTTCTTTTACTTGTATTGTACATATTAGATATATCGTGTATTATGTAGATGGTCACACGGCTCAGTACAGATACAGAGAGCGTGTGTGAACATATTCCTCACGTAGTACCTTACTTGTTGTTATAGTTAGTATAGTTTACACACAAAGTACTTATGTTTTATAAACATTGTAGATATCTACTTGTGTATATTAATTTATTATGTTATTGCATTTTATATTATTAAACATATTGTTAATGTTGATGTAGATAAGCTATAATCTAGTCAGTCGCATGGTAACGAGAGTAGGCGAAACAAGATTTAGAATGAATAATTGTAATAGAGAAAATAGCTTGTCATGTTGATCCTAAGTCCATGTTGTTTGTAAGCCAAAGATGCTTTACGCGTAGTGAATATTACCTATTTGTAATTTTAAAATTATTTTTAAATTAATAAGTTTAGTTTAGACAAGCTGACAGATGGCAGTATATATAACGAGTGTTATTGTGCGCAAGTTGAATTTTTGAGGCCACAAGCGAAGCGTTATGTATAATACGTCGCAGACAAATTGAATAAAAACGCCGTTTACATACTGCCTCAGCATTTTGTAAACGCTCGCTGTCATCGGCTGCTTTATACGAGTTATATTTGTTGTCAAACTAGTTTAAACATCCCAAATTAGATACTTATTACATTGCTGGAAATATATCTGGCGTTATATAATATGCCGAGGCAGATTGTAAACGGCCGATTTGTACAATTTGCCTGCGACATTTAAATTATCATGGTAGAGATAAACGACAATACGATATCTGTAGGTATATCGCACACTATGTAAGAGTATTGAGTAATGTAGGTGTGAACGAGACACTACCTAAACGTTTTACACTTTTGTTAAGATCAATTATGATAATAAATTTTACAATAAATAAATTGATGCTAAATACAAGTTTACTGTTGTCTTATTTTACCTGTGTTGTAGAAATTCACTTAAATTTAGATCATTTAGATCCGTAACATAATATTTAGGGTGTTTAGGAAAATTTTTGTGACCAGTTGGCACCACTTTGGTAAAAGGTCTTCCATTTTGACAGCGCTATCAAAACAAATATTTTTCAGTACTCATTTCAGAAATTTAAATGTCCTATATCCTCTCATTACACGACTAGTCCAGCGGTCATGAAAAATCATTTCGCGGACACCGTAGAGCCGAGCTACAGTTTATGAAATCGATGCAGCAAAATGAAGGAGTTGAAAAATTTACTCACTCTTTTATAAATAGGTACATAAATGAATGGGATAATATCTTTTAGAATAAAGTGTTGCTCTTTTCGTTAGTGTTTGCTTGTAGGTAATTGAAGAAAGAATAATAATTATCTGCATAAGTAGAGGCCATTCCCAGTGGTATGACGAAAACCGACTTAAAAACCAGAAAAATCTGTTTATGTAAGTATAATCAAAGGCATTAAAGAATTGAACGAGTTACATAATTGCAGGATGCGTTGTTGAGACAAAAGAAGAGACAACGTAAGTCATGGGAATATTCTCACTAGTTCGACCCATGGACTGGCTCACGTAAGTTAGACGCGTCGACCACTCGTGTAGCGGTACCTGACACTACCTACCGAGCACTTTCACTTGCGACCGAGTGGCGCGTGAACCTCGGTCGGTGGGTCATTGCAATTCATATCATTTTATAGATCATTTTGAATATTGAATACTATAATCAAGGAACGTAGTCAAAGAACATAGGTAATACTAAGTAGAACTTAGAAAGCCATAATCACAATACAAAAAGTCCTAGATCTCTAATGTAATCTTACAAATCGATCTTCAGTGGAACTGTTGATAATGTTGATATTTTTTATGTAAGCCTACTAAACTGACTGTACTCTGCCTACTAATAGTAATTAGTCAGTAGTATCCAAAGTAATGCTGATACCTTATTTTTAATGTAGGATTAGTAGGTACCTACCTAATATCAAAGCCTTTTTAATTTCCTCAAGTCTCACAGATTTGTACTAATCATTCTCATTAGTGACGCTGTGGCGAGCCCGGTATGTGTCACTCCTTTAAACTCACAACATTAACATTCAAGAGATGCTTTCGCTTCCACTACCACCGCCCTCCTCGGCACGGCCTCGATATTCACCAATCGCTAGTGAACAATCGAGTAGTGTTGTATCTTCGTATCAGGTACGCGCACGTGCGTACGCACAAATACGTTGTCTGAGTGTATCACTATAACGAGTGACATTTTTAGTAAATAGAGCAAGAGTTTGGCGGGAAATCAGTGTAATACAGACTAAAATTATAAATTTTATTAGCAACTATAAAATTTCAAAGATGCAGTGCTTCAGATACATAATATTGATGGTTAGTAGTGTGCAATAATGTAATAGTGGGTGTGCATTACGTTGGTTGTGTTGTGTAATGTGTTTTGAAACTGCGGTGTGCGCCACCGCCACCAATGCCACTCAATACAATGGGGTAAAAGCAGAAATTTAAATCGTAAAAGTCCTGGGGTTGTCCATAACGGAGTTGATTAGTAGCCGAGATTCTTTGAGTTATGATTCTGATAATGTTGTGGTCGCAGTTAATCTTTTAAATATTTTTTGAGTTTCTCTCCCCCTTTTTTTGTCTGTATTTGAGGACTTTTATTTTATAAATATTATGTTAGTCTTATTGTACCAAATACATAAATTCATCTAAAATATAAAATACAAATAAAATTAAGCAGTGTAGTGGGAATTGAGCACCTAGACACAATCTGCTGCTGTACTTAGTGTTATCTTTGTGAGAGAGTAGGTCATTGACTTGAATTATAAAGGTTTTGCTACTATTGCCGACAGGGGGCATTAGTTGTTTTATGAATATTCTTAGAGTTTAAATAACTATAGTTATTTATT
Organism: Parascotia fuliginaria; assembly: GCA_963082885.1. Lineage (NCBI taxonomy): Eukaryota > Metazoa > Arthropoda > Insecta > Lepidoptera > Erebidae > Parascotia > Parascotia fuliginaria. The sequence goes on from OY720195.1 coordinate 131,586, forward strand.
TATACTCGTACCCCAAGTATATTATTTTATTTTTTTAGGATAAATGTAAGTACTTACCAAGTTTTTACGTTTCAAGTTTTTTTCTATACTAAAGATAGGTAGGTACTTAGTAAACAGACTACATAATTAGTAGACAAAATATCACATAAGTAACACAGAGTACATTTTACATACTGAGATTAAGTAAGTAGGTGTACCTAGGTACTTACACAATCGTAAAATGTTAAAATATATTAAGTCCATGCTTAACTTTTTGTATTAATAATGTACTCTGAGAACTTTTTGCCAACATTGCCACAGCACGCGGGTACATTCAAAGAAACAAAAATGTTTCTGAATTGCACAAATATTAAATACTAATTAAGTACGTAAGTAACTATTCTTCGTAAAGAACCGACCGATACTTGAAGTAACCAGACCACAGGCAAATTTTCTTTAGTGGTTCCACACGAGCAAGTTGAATTTTACCGCACAACTATCATGTGGCGGTGTTTGCTAATGTAAGTACCTATAAATCGAATGAATCGTTCGGCACTTGATATGTCTAATATTTATTGTACTGTTCCAGATGGCGGTGGTGATGTCCACGCTGATGTCGGTGGGTGCCACCATAGCGCAGCCGCGAGCGCCCAACTTTCAGTACTTTGAGAGGTACGAGTTGTGTTTCATATAGGTATCATTGTGTCCTAAGGCTAATGTGATCTGGTGGGTGCACATAGCACGGTAGCTCCAGCGAGTATTAGGCAGCACAATAATAGGGCTCAAGCTCCTCCTCCCCCTCCCTCAAACACATCGGAATTCACCCATAACAAATCACAAGCTTTTATTGCTTACCTTGATATAACGAATCCTGGCACTACCAGCCTGCAGGTTGGTAGGATCAAGCTCTCCCCAAACCCAAATCCGAAGTCCGTTACTGAGTTACGTACCAACTCGTATTAAGCTAAATGTATGTGTTGCAGACCAAACTACCGCTACCCGTACTACGACGAGAACGGCAAGGGCAAGCTGCTGTACGGCTACGGCGGCCCAGAGCTCTACCAGTACAAGTCATACTCGCCGCTCGAGGGCATCTACTAACGACCACATAATACAGTTGTTCAAGCTGTGTGTAGCACCCGGCTATACCTAGTACCTACCTACTCTCTTAGTTCATTTACTTTGTATATATTAATTTTGTATAATAAAGTTAAGACGACGTGGTTTTATGGTGAACTTATGCTATTTTATTTCTGAAAATACTAAAAGGTATAAATCTCAAAACTACAGAAAAGAAACTAAGTACTTTTATAATTATGGCATATTATCATTTAGGTGCATATAAAAATACTTCAATAGAAGTAGGGCCTGCTTAGGTAGGTAAGTATACATCCTCCCTACTGCATACTTATTAAAGTTCACATGCATAGCAACACAACAAAGAACTGATAGTGTTATGCTTCCATGTATGCAAAACTTAATACACAATATTATAATAAAACAGGTAAGTAGTGTTTAAAAGAAGTCACACTTATGTTAATAGGTAATGCCCTTGAGCCATTCTGATCAGTGATCAAACATAGTTGTTTGCTCACAAGTTCAATTGAATACACAGGTACCTAGCCACTCCATATACACACAACAGACTAGCTATTAGGTTGCAAGTCACCACACAGTTTGTGTTGCTATCTACCAAACATGGAGTTATTCAAACTATGCCTATTATTGTGTGCTATAGAGTTGCAAATGCACAATACACTATGGTTTTTGGGCATCACTACAACACCAGGAGCATCACTAGCGCGTTGCCGACCTTGTTAAAAACCTTTTACTCTTTCCCTCGAACTCCATGTTACTCTCTCAAAAATCTCGACAGAGAGCTCATTCCACAAACTTATTGTATGAAGATGAAAGTTTCTCGGAAACCTCACTATACTATTTATTATATGCTTGTGAACTAATTGTAAACAAGTATGGGTAAAATTTATAACTGATTTAGGCAATGAGAAAGGTCCTGATAATTTACAGCAAGAGCAGTTGGCTGTATATAAGGTAAATATACTTTTTTTACTCTTTCTTCTTTTACTACTCTAGAGGCTGTAAAATTTACATGAAATGTAATTTGTAATAAGTTATAGGAAAGCCATTCTAGGTGATACAAAGTAGGTGATATTACAATACACTTGTCAAGCTAAAGCTATAGTAGGTAGCTGAAGGCTTCTAATGCTACCTTTCTTACAGGATTAGGTCCTACTGACTTTATTCATCAGCAGTTTCCTTTGTGTCAAAGTGGACAACAATATTAATCAGTATTTTTAAAACAATGTAGTACAGTAATAATGATATGAATATATGTATTCTCAGGTATATGGAGACGTGAAGTTTAACTATACTTAAATAAGGAATGTAGCTGCATTTTCTTAATGTAAGTATACCAGACACAAAGTATGGGTAATGCTGCTAATAAATGAGTGCAGAGATAATTTGGCCACATCAGTTTTATATTCTTAACCCTAATTTATGATACAGTGTATGTGTTTGTACGATTGTTATATCCTGCGCCGCTGCGTGCTGATGTAGAGTACATTGTTCCCTCTGATGAATGCATCTCCATACTTGTTCTTGAGCTGACCATTCACATACTCCTCTGTTTGCTCCAGGGCTATGTTCATGTAACCATCCAGGCATGCCAGGACACCTGCAAATTGTCATTTAACATGTAGATAACTCTCATGTACTTATCTATGTAAGTATTCTTACAATGTCTCCTTTGTTGGTCAACAAAGCAATAATAATAATAAGGATAACTAAGATTGTGGTCAAAGACAGTGATTATCTCTAATAAAATTCTATTTAAGCAGATAGGTACTACAAGGATAAATGTTATCTTTAATGTACAGTACAAAACATAACAACAATACTCATAACCTATAAATGCATTATGCATAACATCAATTTATTAAGAACTTTACTTAGTAGCTCTCTGCATTAAGACATTTAAACATAATAATGAAAAGCTAATAAACAACAAGTCATCACATCATCGCCGGGACTGCAAGATATAGTAAATAAACACAAACAGGAAGCGGCTGCTTTAAGTGCATACCTCTGTAGTCAACGCCACTGTTTAGTTTGACGACGACGGGCCGTCCGTGGATCTGTTGGATAAATGATGACAGAGCTTCTTTGCGACTCATTTTTATTCGTTATTTAACTACTTTTTAAAAAGATATTTCACATGAAAATAAAGTCGCGGCAATTCAAACCTATTTATCTTGACGTTTAACGTTTGGTTGACACTTGACAGCAGTTGACAAGACTTTTGTCTTGCTTGATTGATAAGAATGAAACATAGACAATAATCAAGAATAAATCTACAAATTGTTGAAATGGCTAAATCAGGGGGAGGACAGTTGCCTTAAAGTGACGTTTTTAAAAGACTGTAGTGCCATCTATTATCTGCCCCCGAAAAGTTAGACCAATTAGTATTTTAAAAAATGTAGATGTCACTACATGAATCAATGTTTAATATTTATTTTTACTATTAAATGCTTTTACACTTGATGTACTAGATTGTAAGAATGTTAAAATTGGTTTTATATTTTTTTGACAAAATTGTATTCATATCACTCATCTAATGTCAAATAGTTTGACAAGTTTGACAACTGTTTAAAACAAACCACATGGCGGTTACTTCTTGCCTGTGCGCATGTTTGTAGTTCTCTCGTTCCATTTTGTGTATTTTTGGTTGTGAAATGTCCAGCAGTGCGTCGAGTCGAGCCTTGTGTTCCTCCGCTTTGCTGTTGCGAATTCCCTTCCATATTTCTGTGATAGATACCTTTTTTGTGATAGAGACACTTTGTGCTATTTGTGTGTTGTGTATGAACTGTTCTACAATGCCGAGACGTTGTGTTTTTGGTTGTGCGCCTAGTGGTAAGTACATAATGCTTTTTACATAATTATCTAGTAGTTGGTGGTCAAGTATCAGCCAACTACACAGGTACCTACACCGGTTTGTTAGATCTACTTATGCCCGTTTCTACCTACCAGCCCCTAGTGTTCCTACTTAGGTGTCTCCTTAGTTAAGGGATCCTCTAAATCCAACACTTACGTAAATTACAGTTCACCACCATATGCGTATACCTCTAGATATGTGGTACAGTTGTTTTTATATAATGTAATGTTTGACACAATGATTTGATGCTTTATTGATAACTTACTTTATCTTTATTTATATTTAAAAAACTGGATAAATAAAAAAATATCATTATCTGTTTGGTACATATTTTATTTTATTATATAATGTAGCATCTTCACCGTCTGATAGCTTTATAAACTAATAACATGTAAAATTTAACTTAGATGTCTTTGTTTTACCACTTGTTTTATTATTTTCAGAGGTTCCAATGCATCGGTTCCCTGATGCCGTAAAATATCCTGAGCAATTCCAAACTTGGGTCAATCTTGTTGGTGGAACACTTGAAGCTGCCTCTGATTTTGAATATTACAAGAAGAAAAGAGTTTGTGATATACACTTTTGTGACCAGCACAGAAATCGTAATAAACGGTTAAGTGCATTTGCAATTCCAATACTTCATCTGCCTGGTAAGTCCCTTGAATTCTTTTAATTATTTTATGTTAGTTAAAGTATAAAGCACCCTTATGCCTTTGACACTAACATAAATTTTAAACACACCTTCATAATAGTTCTCAGCTGTGTCCCTGGCTTTTAGGCCTCCATACCCAAAAACGCTCATCGTGCCAACATGACTATATTACTAAGTCTTTGTTGTCCATCTGTCACAGGGATGTTTAAAGAATAATAGAATAAGAATAAAAATCATTTATTGGCACAAGATAAATAATATGCATACTATATAGTGCTGAAAGCAATAAAATAATAAACAGAAAAGAAGTAAAATTAACACCTTTATGATTTAGATAGGTACATGTATAACATAAATTTGTTAAGTGCCATATGGGCGTACAGCTCTGCATTGTGTTAAGTTAGCCTAAAACAGGCCTCCAACGCTAATTTTCAGCTGCAACCCACGAGTGTCATAAGCTCTCAACTACATCAAAGTTTCAAGCCAACGGAAAAGATAAATATATATAAAGAAAGTGTGGAAATATATTAAATACTAATAAAAACAATAAATAGGTAATTAGGTACGCTACAAAAGTATATAAGTCTAGTTGAAGTACACTAGAAATAATAAATAAATAAATATATTTTTAATACAATATTATTATTATAGTATGATTTATTTTATTATTAAATAAGATCTCACAAAAACACAAAATCAACAATGAGACAAGCTCGAACTCATAAATTAGAAACGTCTCGGCACGCAGCATGTTAAATGAGATGGATCAGTTATATGGCAGGTGTATTTGCTCAAATATTTTCATAATACTTTTGATGTTGTAGCAAATATGATTGATCTTAGTTTTGAATGTCGAGCAAGCCGTGCATTGTTTTATGGAGGGTGTATCTTTTGTCTTCACAGAATTTATTTGCCTATGACCACTATATTGTTATGCTTTTAAATTTACAGGACAATCTCAGAGTCAAGTAATCTTAAAACAAGCTTCAACCACATCAAGGCAACCTACAATAGTACAACAAGACATTTCAGGTAAATATTTTTAAATCAAATAAATATTTTAATTTGTTGTTTAGTGTCATAAACAATGTAGTTGTATATAGTCATCACTGATTTCAATAGACAATATTAAATATTGTTATTGATCATCTTCAGAAATTTCTTTGACTATTTGTAGCCAGTGTTGGCAAAAACTTAATCTAATTAACGATTACGATTAAAAATTCAGTCGTAGCTTTATCGATTAAAATTAACGTAATCATAATCAGATTTTTTGTCCGATTATGATTAACAATCGTAATCGTAATCATTAATCACGATTGAAAATTTTCTCGCACTTGCTGAAGTGATCTGAAGGTCTACTTCAGTGACTACTATTGGAACCTGCTGACTAATAGAACTTGGGTACTCCGAGTATATATGTAGTAGCTGATTAGTAGAGCTGGATAGTATGGGCTTGTTTTGATAGTTATGAGGAGACCTTACAACCGAACAAGATGGAGTAACCTGAAGGTCTACTTTAGTGACTGCTACTGGAACTAGCTAACGAGTAGAGCTAGGCGTACCGAGTATGTGCTGTTTTTTTAGTTATGATGAGACCTTACCACCGGATAAGATGGAGTGACCTGAAGGTCTACTTCGGTGACTGCTACTGGAACAAGCTGATTAGTAAAGCTAATTAGCTTAGAAGAGCTGGGTTTTACGATTATAGGCTCGTTTTATTAGTTATGATGAGACCTTACCACCGGACATGATGAAGTGATCTGAAGGTCTACGTTGATAACTCCTGCTGGAACTAGCTGAAGAGTAGTGCTAGGCGTACCGAGTATGGGCTTGTTTTGTTAGGTGTTATGAGACCTTACCACCGGACAAGATGGAGTGACCTGAAGATCTACTTTGGTGACTGCTACTGGAACTAGCTAACGAGTAGAGCTAGGCGTACCGAGTATGGGCTCGTTTTGTTAAGGTACTTTACTTAGACCTTCAGGTCACTCCATCTTGTCTGGTGGTAAAGTCTCATCATAACTAACCAAACAAGCCTATAATCGTAAAACCCAGCTCTTCTAATCAGCTAGTTCCAGTAGAAGTCACCGAAGTGGTGTAGTTAGGCTGACCTGTGTGTGAAACTTGTTAATGTAGTAGTACAATTCGATATCCTATGAATTTTGAAAACGCGTCCATAAAATATATGTGCTAAGTACATTTTTTTCTTGGTTCTAAAAATACTTTAATAGGCTTAATCAAATTAACGATTATTGTTAATCACGATTACGATTAACATTTCAATCGCGATTATTTCAATCACGATTAACATTAATCACGACTAACTTTAATCCGATTAAAGTTAATCAAATTAAGTAAGCGATCAAAATTTTAATCGATTAGTGCCAACACTGTTTGTAGCCTCATAATTTTTGTACTTATCTGAATATGTTAATTTGTTTTCAGAGCCATCAACAAGCCAAGTTGTTTTGGAAGAAGAATTAACTTCTAGCCAATACCAGCTGCAATCAATATCCCAACCTGTAACAGCAGGTAAAATTAACATTTTTTTATACTGCATATTAATATATATATTTATATTTATTATGATTTGACTCTATTGACAATTTGCTATCATTAATGTTTCGATACAAATGCTCAAGTAACTCAACCTGTGTATTCAGAACTCTACGATGATTAAACCCCATAAAATATAAATTTCAGGCAAACCTCATGGAAACGCGGCATTAAACTGGATGTTGGAACACAATTATAGTGTTATGAGCAAGCCTAGAAGAACAGCTGGAAAAGGTATTATTAATTTGTTATTATTATGTATACTAGTGACCATTTTTGTGGCATGTAAGCACATAATCACGGCCATCGCTTGTGAGGTAAATTTGGCACCAATATTTTTCCAATTTTAAAGCTTCTAAAAAAAAGAACAAAATAAAGAAAAACTACGTATTTCCATATTCCTACATAGGTCCATATTGAGTCTAATAAAACTCTTATTCTTATATTTTGTTTTACTATCGGTTTGTGTTCTTAATAATCATCCTCCAGAATTTTTTTCTCATACTTTTTGTCTATAATTTTTTTGTGGTCGACATTGGTGCTCAAAAGGTTAAAATTATGGTACATTTTACTAATATTACAATTTGTATATCACTGTAAATATCCTTCCTCAGATCTAATGGGTCCACTACGCACGAAGATCAAGCGTCTCCAAACGGAAGTATCACGCTTGCGCAAGAAAGGACAGTCTTTCAAAGCGAGACTAAAAAGTGCGGAAGACTTATCCAACCATGGACTGATGGAACATTTCGCCAAGAATTTAAAAAACCCGGCTCAATTGTTTCTAAAAATGCAACTGCAGGGATTAAAACATCCAAAAGGGCGCCGCTTCACGATTCAAGAAAAGGTACTATCGTTGTCCTTGTATAAAAAAAGTCCTAAGGCATATAATCTGTTAAGTAAACTGTTTACCTTGCCATCGGCAAAATGCATGAAGCGCCTATTGAGCACAGTCAAAATTCATCAAGGTATAGTTCCTATAGTGTTCGAAAGAATAAAAAAAACCATGTCGGAAAACGACGACAATGACAGATTCTGCTCACTTATATTTGATGAGATGTCCTTGACACCACAAATAAATTATAATGTCCAAAAAGATGTTTTAGAAGGTTTTGCCTATAATAAACATAAAAAAATTGCTGACCACGTTTTGGTTTTCATGGTCAAAGGTATTAAAAAAAGCTTTAAACAGCCCATAGCCTACTACTACACAGCCGGGTTAAGCAAAGTAGAATTAAAAAATATAATAATAGACGTAATAAAACATGCCCAAAACTCGGGCCTTAAAATAATAAATACGGTCTGTGATCAAAGCACCGTAAATGTCGGTGCTATTACGGAACTAGTAAATGACACGAAGGCAAAATATCTTCGACAAGGAAAAGAATGGCGCTATGACCATTTCATTATAAATGGAAAATTAATTATTCCGTTATATGATGTTCCTCATTTAATTAAGGGTATTAGAAATAATTTAATTACCAAAGATTTAGTGTATAAGTCCAATAACATAGTAAAAATTGTAAAATGGAATTATTACCAAAAAGTCTATGCGGCAGATAAGTCCTATGGTGAACTACGATTGTTAGACAAACTAACTGAAGAACACAGATCCTGATAAAATTAATAAAATGAGAGTCAAGTCCGCAACACAAATATTTAGCCACAGCGTAGCTGTGGCTACCGAACACTTATCTGCTAGGGGAGATTTACCAAATGAATGTAAGCAATTAATAGAAATTACTTTGTTGTTGGACAATTTATTTGACACTTTAAATGTTAACACATTTCATATTCCCAACGGAAAAAAATATAAAGGGCCTATTAAAAGGCACTCGCCCCACCATGAATTATGGAGGCAAGCTAAAATGATTTTAAAAACGGTTAAATTTAGATATAATAAATCAACTAGAAACAAAACTCGATTAATCGAAACTACCATTCCATCTATCACAAATTTAACTAAAACTATTGAAGGTATGGAAGCAATTTGGAACATTGTTTCTGAAAGATATGGTTTTGATGCTCTTTTAACGAGAAATTTTAATCAGGATCCAGTAGAAAATTTCTTTGGAAACATTAGAAGTTATGGGGCGAGAAATAATTCTCCAAACACTGTAGCATTTGAAGGTGCATATAAAGCCTTACTATTAAATAATTTTAACTCGCCCCATTCAGGAAGAGCGAACTGTGAAGAAGACTCAAATAAATGTCTTCAAACTCTTGAGTTCTTCTTCACAGAAAAACTAGATTGTAATCCTGATACTTCTGATGCTCTTAAAGAAAACGAAATAATTGAAATTAATGAAGACATTTTAAATATTAATAGGAAAAGTGATGCAGGTCAAAGGAATTACGTGTGTGGCTGGGTTCTGACAAAATGTTTAAAAAATATTGTAAAAACTTGTAAAAATTGCAAGCAAAGCCTTATCGATCAGGGAGACCAAAACAGAAACTCATTTATAAAAGCTAAAGAGTACTCTAATAAAAAATGGTTGTGCTACCCTAGTGAAGAACTGGAAAATTGTTTCCATGACCTACAAAATTTAATAACAGGATTTTTAAAAAATAATGTACCTGAAAAAAATCTTAAACAAAATATTATGATAACAGCAGATGTGATGGTTGATTTTCCTTTTAACTGCACTAAACACAAAGAAAAACTAAAAACATATTTTATGAACACATCAATTAATGTTATTATTTTTAGCTGGTGTAGATCGATTAATCGAATTTTGTCTGGAAAGGTAACATATAATGGCGATGATATATGTAAAATACATGCGCAAGAATACTATAATAAACATAAACATTATAAAAATAAAAAATGATATACCTAAACATTTATGTTTTATTTTTCTACCTTTAACTTCTACCCTATTTAGTAAATCTATTGTGTCTATGTTGTGGTAAAATTAAATAACCAAACTCTACACTGACATTTTTTTAAAATGTAGAAGAAGGTCAACTTAAAATTTTAAGAAAGTGTAATGTAGAGTTGGTTATTTAATTTTGCTACAACATAGAATAACAAATTAAATTTTTATTAGGACTATGAATAATTTCCGGGGCCAATTTCCAGGTGGCGCTAGTCGTCTAACAGGTCTGCTTAAAATTGTCTAAAGAGGGCTCTCTTTTCCCTATAGTTTATTTTACTCTTTGGGCTAAATTAGCAACAACTCGAACATAATGACTATGTTGGTTGCCTTTTCTTAGCATCGTTATTCTGAAATACTTAGAAAACACAGTCAAATCCGTGGACTGTATGCTCTGTTAGTTTTATGATTCATAACTTCTCTAGCAGACATAAGCTGTCCATGGCTGCTAGACTTATGCTACACATTGGAATATAGGTCTGTCCCAATATCTTGCAGGGGCTATGAGAAATGCTTCCTTCGGGAGAAGTTTAGTGTCAGGATGGAAACTCTTTAGGTTGATGATTAATTAAACATACCTTTATCTAAAAACAAACTACATATTTTCAGTTTATCATTTGACTTACTGTAAATAAAATACATTTGTCTTATGAAAATATATTTAATACTAATTTAATATACAATACAGTAAGTCTATGTTTTCTCCTTGGGTTCAAGTGTGGTCCAGATATACCCAGAGTAGTCATTGAGCTCATTGTCAGTGAGAGGGTATGCAGTGTTGCCAGCTTTGTAGTAGTCTGATGGAGCATGCATCACAAAGTCCATCACATCAAGCTTACGAGGCAAGTCTTCTTCAGGACCTACAAAAACAATATTTTTATCACTTGGACATTCGTATTATTGGACGTTATTCTTTTTAGGCATAAGTCGTGCAAAGGATATTATTAAGTAGATCAAAAACTTTCAGATATCTCAATACCAATATGCCTCATACATAGCTTTTCTTTATTACTACATTGTTATAGCCATGTATATTATTTACTTATATTTAATAATGTTCTACATTGTGGTTGTGTATATAATAGTCACAACATGAATTTCATTATGTGGTACACAATACATTGTTAACTCTTTATGAGCTTATTTAGAGTTTTTGTCTTTGAGCATAATATATACATCAGATAATAAGAATATGGATTAATAAAGATGTTTACCAATGATATAAGTAGCAGGATCAAAGCACTTCTCTGGCGGGGGGCTGGCCTTAGTGGGCAGAAGCCAAGTGACAACGGCACTCTTTTCACAGTACTGGTCTGTCATGAAGCCCCTGATCTGGGCGTAGTATGTGCCTCCGTCTATGTCTGTCATAGACACTATGTCACCCACCTGATAGAATTAAAATATTTTTTTTGTAATTAGGTATTTGATTCTTTTTACTCACAATAGAAAAGAAAACTCTTTACTATGTTCCTTCTTCATAGCTGTTACAAAAACAAAGAATGTAGCTCTATTCTGTAGCTAATATTATAAGTTACTCTTAAGTCTACACAAGTATAATAATAATAATCTTTTTTCATCATCACAAACATTGTAGGTAGTACAAGAAAATTTATTAAATAAACACAGTGCACTAAAACTACAATAACAGTGGTGTGACATGCTGTATTCCTAGCTAGGTACAAGTAGTACATTTGTGTATAAAAACAAACAGTAACCTTAGTTCTTATTATGAAAACTAAGTTATCTCAGTAATTATGAAGGTTTTTGAATTCATACAAGCAGTTTATACTGTAAATAGTCAGAAAACCAGTCACTTAAACCCAAACTAGAGGTTCCTTTTCTATTTTCAGCTTTTATTGGACAGCCTAGAGTTAGTAAATAATAGACAAATAACATGTCTAACACATAGAGGTTACAAGGTGAGTATTTGTTGTTATTACTTCTCATAAAAACAACAATAATGTATGAGATCGCTATAAGAGAATAAGACCAGTTACATACTATGATATAACTTTGGTAAAATATGTAACATCTTGACCTACTGTTGGCGAACAAAAGAAATTTAAATAGCTAGACTAACCTGCATGTAGTTGCCTTTGTAAAAGATGGAGTCGCTGGTGACGACTGTGGCTGTAGCAGTAGGTGCACGGAGCGGCTGTCTCTTAAACATGCTGCGTCTTCCACGACCGCGCGGCGCGGCAGTCTTAGCGGCGGCCGGAGCGGGCGTCCTGGCTTTGTATCGCGTCGATCGAGTACTCTTTCTGGTGCCTTTCCCTGTAGCCTTAGCCGGCGTCGACTCACTCTCACTCTTCCCATTCTTACTGTCCTCATCTTTGTCATCCCTTTTGTCTTCAGGTTCACTCTTCACCGCTGCTTCGGCTTTAGACTCCTTGCTGATAGTGTTCGCCAAGTGGCACTCGTTACATATCTGCCCATTTTCTGTGGTGCGCCATAGCAAGGAATCGTCGGCACTGCATTGAACACACGATGGTTTCGGCATTGTTTGTTTGTAAAATTAGATGCACATTCAGTCACATTTTCTCGCAAATAAAAACCAAAACAGCCACAGACAACCGTCAGACGGCAGATAAACGCTATGACACTTGTAGGATACATAAAATAGACGTGTAAAATCCGTTTCGCCAAATGCTCGGAAATGTATACGTGATTTATGGATGATGGGAGAAGAATGCAATTTATTCAATTATTCTTACTTTTATTTTCTTGCCATACTTTGAAAATTATATAATTATAAACAAGTTTAATTTGTTCTTTTTCAATTAAGAAAGTTTATGATTGTTTGATTGTTGTCTTTTAAAATACGTAGAATGGAACGTAATAGTGAATGTAGCGCCATCTTGTATGGACTAGTACTAACTTTTTCTTTTGTATTAAATGTGATAGATGGCGTTAGTAGGTAGTAAAACGTTATATTATTCTTTAAAAAAGTATACCTAGCGATTGTTTTGGCTTTAACGCCTAAACCATAACCGATTTTCATGAAATTTGTTAAGGAGATAGATTAAACCTCGGGGAACAACATAGATTAGGCATCTCTTTTCAAGAAATAATGGCCTACAAGGGTTGAAATAACGGATAAAGTTTGTTTAAAAGTCGTCATTATGTAAATCGCAGTTTTTTATTTCGAAAATAAAATTATATGTGACAACCGACTTTCACGCGGGCGTAGCTGCGGGCAACAGCTAGTATAATTATAATTGCATCTCTGAACTGGGAAGAATTTTATTACCATTTTATTTTTGTGGCAGCCGCCACACATGCGCACGACGCGCACCTCCGTTGCAATAATATACAATACTCTCACATGGAGTCGTTGCAGATAGAAACAGTGAACCAGACAGTTTCCGAAAAGAACTTTTTTATTCTCACTCAGATAGAAACAATTTTAGTAGTTCTGAAAAGAACTGTTTTTATCTCGCCGCTGAAGACACGAAGCCGACGTATACTTACAAGTTTACAGCACTTTCAATAATATAATAATCTTCACTTCGATGTTCAACACGACGACTCACACGGCGCGCCTCGCTGCATAGTGAATGCGCGCGCGCGACCGCTCCGCAACAGAAGCCCTACGCGAATAAGTTCTCCGATTTTTTTTCTTTTTTTTGTTTTTTTTTGTTTTTTTTTTGTTTTTTTTTTGTTTGACTAGGTATAGCTATTGGCCTCTGATGGCCTTGATAGCTTTACGCGGGCAGTTGGTGAGGGCTGATGGCCCTCGACCGGTTTAAACCTAAAAACTAGCGACGTCGACCCAAGGGCACAATCTAGGGTACGACCTCGGCTTGGGGCGTTGCGACTACTACATCTACGGCCGTACCTAAGGATGGAGAGAGATTCTGAGCGACCCGGCGCGAATTCCGCCCTCGACGGCGAGGGCTAAACCGCGGACGTTTCTGTATAGCTGCGCGAGCTGTGTAAGCTTTGTTCTGAGCGATGGTTATCTCGTCGTCAGGTTCGTTGAGTATATGCCTAGGCCTTCGGATCTTGCTGATCGTGGAAGGAGTGTATTCTACCGCTGCAGCCAATAAGGGGTTGGGGTGTGTCGAAGCAGAGTCAAAGTAGCTAAGATGCTCTCTTTCATGTACTGCCTGATGGTCGGCAGCTCGAGATCAATGTGGAGATCCACATTGCGCACATAAAAGGGTGCTCCCGTAGCCCGGCGCATGAATCGATTCTGTAGTGTCTGTAGCCTATGGATCCTGTTTTCCTTAACGTGAGCAAATACTACGCTAGCGTATGTCATGATTGGCCTGATACAAGACGTGTAGATCCTAACTTTTGAATTTGCATATGGAGACGACCCAACACAAACGCTTGCGGACCGCAGTTATGTGGGGTCGGAATGTAAGTCGATCATCCAGAATGACACCAAGATACTTGGCTTGCCTAACCCATGGGGTAGGAGAGCCAAACATATGTATCGGAGGGACAATAAGTTCTCCGATAGTCCACCTTGCAATATTTATACTTTTGGACCACGTAGTTTCCTTTCACGTGCCGCAGAAGTTTAGGTAATCTCGCGTTTGACCTCGCTTGAGCAGCGTGTAAATAATGTATGCTGTCTTATTGGACAATATTATTTTGTACTTTAATAATTTAGATATCTTTTAACTGTGTAAATATTATATATAAGCGTGTCATTTTTACAATATATTCATTCATACAACCGGAGTCAGAGTTTTATTATAACTTACGCTACTAACACTACTGGCCATCTCTGCCTACTAGGCAAGCTCAGCCAAATTTTTATTGCTAACAGTGGAAGGTGAGCAAGCAGTTCACGTAAAGGTATGTGGTTACTGTCGCTCATGGACGACTCAGACAGAGTTAGTATTGCTCCAGCAAAGCTAACTCTGCAAAATCGCTGCTTATTTTTAAAAGAAGTGGGGTAGATGAATGGGGAGTTCAGGAAAAAGGAAAGTAGGGAAATTAGGCCTCCGGTTCTGTCACTCACCGAACGAAACGCAAAAGTACGGATACTACTATACTATTGCGTCGATCTTCTATGAGAGGGTAGTACTTCTCCGGTCGTCCGGCCTATTCATGCTGAAACCAGCGTGGATCTACTACCGTGAAATCTCTTCTTATCACTTTATTAATTGAATATTCTTTTAGAGAATACAGTTAAAATCAATAAAATCAATACTGCCAGATACTTCCTGTTGGCGGTAACTTGCCAGACGCTTTGAAGGTGCAAAAAAATGATGCTTATTCAACAACAATAAACCATTAATTTTTGTTAGCTGATCGTTACGGGTGATCTGATTTGTATATTCGGAAATGAGCGAATAAATCGTTAACGGGTGGACAGTTGTGCTAGCTGGTGTAAGTGTCGCGTGAATCATTGTAAGCGACGGCATTTGCATAAAACGCGTATTTCAGTGAGTTATGGTCGGTAGCTGATAGCGCACAGTGTTTGTGCGACAAACGATGGTTATACATAGATGTGTAATATTTGTTAATTTATAGCTTACACGTACCTGCACTACTGTGCTGAAGGCTGGGCCGTGATAAGCCACGCACTACCATGTTACATGAATAGGTATCTACTGAATTTTACACTAAACATCTGCACATGGTACTTAAATGGCCCCTGAAAATTGGTACTATTAGAAACACCCCCCTACTTAGATAGGGTTGCTGTTCTTTGGTTAGCTAGAGTTTTTCATAGAGTGTGGGTAGGTATTTCTCCAACCGGGCAGCTTTAATTCAAGTTAGAAAACAGAAATCTCGCGTTGCTTACTTCAAATTTTTCACGATTTATAAGTTAGGTTTTATTTTTTTTTAATTATTTTGTTTAATTCTGTTTGGTAGGCATTTTGGTGTATTGCTGGTTATGATAAATTCTTATAATTCATAGCTTAAAAAATACCTAATTATCAAGCAATAAAAAAATATCCGTAAGTTTGATGCCAGTTCCTACGACTTTACCTTTGTTAATGAATTAGCCTAATGACCTAAGGATGTTCAATTAAATTTATTGACTAAAAATGATAAAAGCCGGCAAGCACAAGTGAGACTTGCGCACCGAGCGATGATACCAGATGAACTTGTATGAAAATATTTCTTATATCATAATAAATCAATTCTCGAAGATTTTGTTTTGTTGTTCATTATTTCTCATCTCTATAAGTCATAAGTTTATTTATATAATCACAGCTTGCTTAATACTTACACTTTGCTATGAATGTCGCGAGCATTGCCGGCGAGGAAAAGATTATTCGCTGAGGTAGACGGCAGGGAGATAGGATAGGTATAAGTAATGAGTGTACAAGTTTGTGGTAAATCATTTATTGTTCGTCGAGTACGTGAATAAGTTAAGTAACGTGTAATCGGAATGTGCCCTTAAGCTAAGTGTGAACACATCACACGTCGACAATACGAAACAACATTAAAGCCGTCGGTACTTACAGTAAGTGCACTATCACTTACAATTAGGTACATCATATATATACATTACAGACATTTGCACAATTAGTATTACTGTTTACGAATGCTACGTGTAAGTAAACATAGTCTGAACCGTGATCCGTGGTATTAATCAGGATAGTGACGTCCACAGTTTATATTGTTAATCATTGGATTTTAATAAAATAGAATAAAAGTTCAGAAGAAATAAAATAGGTTTACCTATTTTCTTTTTAAAAGGATTGTTTCAATCATTTTTGGGCACAAACTGCACATTGCTAACCACCAGTTTTGCTGTATATCTAACAAAATCCTATTAAATTGGCAACATCGAGTAAATTGATATCACGATCCAATAAGTCTTATAACTTTAGGTTACTTTTCAGTTTTATTCTTGTTCACAGTAGAGCTTCTCACAGTAACTTTATCAACATTAAATCGTTTTCTCGTTTGAAGAAGGACATGTCATAGCGCTCGGGAAACACCGCAGCTGGTAGTTCGTTCCAGAGCCTGCACGTACGTGGGAGAAATGAACGCTGAAAACGAACCGTGCTAGACGAGATCGTGTCCAGGTAGTATGGATGAACTTTGCTGCGATGATAGAAAGGAGACGATGGCACCAAGTCAAACCGTTCCTCAGAGCACTCCCCGTTAAACATACGATAGAGCACGCATAGAGAGCCAAAGTCCCTCCGCTGCTCCAGTGACTCCAATTTGTCTGTGAGATTGGGATCGTCGACGATTCGAACAGCTCGCCGTTGGAGGGAGTCAAGTGGGCCGAGCTGGTATTTGGGGGCTCCTGCCCACAGGTGAGAACAGTACTCCACGTGCGGTCGAAATTGTGCTTTGTATAGCACAAGCCGTTGAGATGACGTAAAGTACCGTCTGGCTCTGTTCAGGACGCCCAGCTTTTTGCTCGCCAGTTTGGCTTTGTCTTCCAAATGACTCCCAAATTGGACCTTGCTAGATATTTGAACGCCGAGGATCCCAATGTCATCGGAGATACGGAGAGAAACTCCTTGGAACTGAGGCGCTATAACAAAAGGGTCCTTCTTCGCAGTGAACGCTCATACTTGTGTCTTCGTGGGGTTGAAATGAACTAAGTTCTTTTCACCCCATTCGAGAGCCCGCCCGAGAAAGCCCTCAACTTCAGACACAAGTTGTAACCGTCTCTCATGCACGGAACTCCGAGGGACATTTTGTTTCGTTTTAATTATTAAGTCGTATTGTTTGGTTTTAATTAAATCTATATTGAAATGTGAATTATAAATATTAATTAAATATTACAAACGTGCTTTACAATAGTTAATTAAGATTAAAGTACAAAGGCAAGCAGTAATGTCGACTCTTACATAATATACACACATACTATCATGCCTAATTCCAAGGACTATGCGGTAGAATAGGTAGGTATGGTACCCAAGTTGGCAGCAGTTTGCAGGACTGCGCAAACAGTACACTGGGTACATAACTCATTAAATGTAATTACTAGTTAGTTCAATTAAATTGTTAATAGTTAGGTAGATGAGAGCTCTTTACACGAGCGCAGCGGCACGATGTCGCTGACGACGCCTCTGTCGATGACCCTCGTAAGAGCTATTATCTGTATCAGTTCGTTTTGTGTTACAATCACTGGTATCGTACCGCTACTAACACTCGTCAGTTGCAGACGTGCGACTCAGTGCGCTGCAGACAGGTGTCGCAGGAGACGCGGCAGCACCAGTGGAAGCGGCAGCGGCAGCGCGACTCCACCACGCGCCGCACCGTGCTATACCCGCGCCCGCAGCACAGAGACTCGCACCCGTCCTCACCTGACAGAACCACCACAACCATTGTTATACTTGTAGTTACTTGGGGAAGGTAAACGTGGACTACCACGCGTCCGGCACATGTAGCTACGAGAAGGCTTGTTTGATTTCATCATGAATGGATCGGATCAACCGGGGAAGTATTATCTTCTCATAGAAGATCGACGTAAGAGTAATATTTTAGTATCCGTACTATTCCGTTCGGTCTTCGGTTCATTGAGTGAGAGCGCCGGCGACCTAATTTCCCCCTTTCCTCTTTCCTCACCTTCTATATTCTTTTTACCTAACCCATTCCATAATACCACATAAGCAGCAGTTTAAGACGATGGCTTTCGGTATAGTGTCCACCACTTCTAGATTCCACTGACTACCGTCAGGCAGAGTGGAGTCACTTTGGTAGGCTAATAAAATAAAAAAGAAACATGTAGATACTCGGTGAAGGTAAACGTCGTGAGAAAACATGGACTATGTAAAGTATAGTGCGTCAGGAAGGTATAGGTACCATAGTTAACGATGTAATAGTAACGGTATGTCACCTCTGGAGGTCCTGTTGCAGAGCCTGTGGTGCGTGCCGAGCGAGCCGGCGGCGGCGTCGGGCTCGCAGTAGGAGGGCGAGGGCTCGAGGTAGACGAGGTCGTGCTTGCGCGGCGGGCGGCGGTGGCGCGCCAGCACCAGCCCGCCGCGCTGCGTGACGAGGCGCGCGCGCTCCAGGCGCATGCGCAGCGCGGTCGCGGCCGCGCGGAACGGAGGCAGCGCGCGCCAGCACGTGCGCACGGCGCAGGACCCCGACACGCCGTGGCACTTGCACTCGCGCCGCACCAGCTCCTTCATCACCTGCAACACAAACGAATAGCTGTTAGATGAGTGCTCACGAGCCACTTCGTCATAGATCTCATGGTAACAATGCTTATAGTAATAAATTTAGTGATCAGAATTAAGAACTTAAGCTATTTTGGGTGAAGATAAATTACACCCAGACACAGAACAAACAATCATGCTCATCACACAAAGATTTGTCCTGCGTGGGAATCGAAGAAAAATCTGCTTATTTTTCCCGAGTGTATTTTTGCCTGAGCGGCTTACATTTATCATACTTTTTTTTAGTGAGCTTCGTAGGTGATTGTGGTGATCACTGAATAAAAACATTTCTCAGCAAGCCATGAATATTTACTTTAAACTTTGACTGGCCTGTTGGTCTAGTGGTTAGTGACCCTGACTGCTAAGCCGGAGGTCATGGGTTCGATTCCCACCCAGGACAAATCTTTGTGTGATGAGCATGATTGTTTGTTCTGTGTCTGGGTGTAATTTATCTATAATATGTATGTATTTAAAAAACAAAAAGTGTATATAAGTAGTATATCAGTTGTTTAGTACCCATAACACAAGCAAATATAATTGCTTAATTTGGGGCTAGATGGCGTTGTGTGAATGTGGTATATTAAAAAAAAAAAAAAACACAGTTGAGGTATCTAATCATAATAAAATGTTTAAAAACAAAAAGTAGGGTAATGCCGCGAGGTAATGGTCGGTGCACAATAATCAGCGGCAGTTAAACGCGAAGGAATCATTGCTGATGATGCGTTACGAGCACATTAAGATCGCGAAACGCCGCCATTACCCGCGCTCCTACTGCAAATAAAAGTGTGACGGCGCCTCAGGGTGTAAATAGTAGTAAGTGTAGATGTGATGTTGAGTTCTCACCGACTACTGACACTTAATATGCGTCAGTGCATATTCTCAAATTATAAACGCTCTGTGCGTCTGTGCACAAATTACACGTTATTGTTTCGTAATTAGCTAGATGGACGAGTTCACTAATTATACAAGATGTCGGCTTCTTTCTTTTGAGTCCAGTAGCGCTCTGTGTGCAGATTTTCAACATCTTAAGGCATCGTCAGCCCATTGTCATTTTATTTAGGCTAATTTCCACTTTGATTAGTGCGAATAACAACTTGCAAAAAAATAGAACACGCTTTTATTCTATCTACTTCGCTGTTTGATTACTAATCACTTGCACTAATCAATTGCTGTCCACACGTGTTTTGTCCATTTTTACCTTAGTCCTAAACATTCAACACCTTCACTGATCACCTACACTCGCACTAATCAAAGTAAAAACTATATAGCCTTTATAAACATAAGTATTGTACAGTAGTAGAGTGCAGCATGCGGCATGCGGCAGTGCTGTGCGCCAATACCTGACTGACCTTCCTGCCGACGTGGTTGTTGTGTAAGTTCATGAGTGCCCGCGCGTCGCCCTCCAGCTCCCGCGCGTCGAGGAAGCGTCGCGACATGCGCAGCGCGTAGGCGCCCTCGCCGCACCCTCCCCACTCGAACTGCTCCGACGTGCTGCTGCCGCGACGCCTGCAACACCACACATATAGGACTTTATAATCGTTGTATCATTCATGGCGAATAAATTTTTCATTGCACAAATTTCATTCATTTTATTATTTTTTTTTCATCTCGATCATTTAATTTACCTTCCTCATTCATCTCGTTCATTTCATACATCTTATTATCTCATGCATTCTCATTTCCCATCGTACAGTGTTGTGTGGTGTACATACGTACCGGTTGGCGGTGCACTGGCAGGCGGGCAGATCGCCGCGCGCGCACGCCGCGCTCAGCGCATGCGTCACGCCCGCCGATGTCATCGCGTACGTAAACGCCGCCTCGCGGGTCGCTGCAACAAACAAACACCGATAATTCATTATAATTATCATCCCACAGTTCTACGAGCTATGTGTCCTTCCCATTTTATATAAGCCTTCAAAGTGACTTCACTTTGCCTGATGGAAGGCAGTCAGTGGAATCTAGAAGTGGTGGACACCATTCCAAAGAGCATCGTCTGAAACTATTCTTATGGTGGCCTCCACTATGGCGACTTTGTGAGATTTTTTGCGCCCCGTTTAGAAGACCCAGGATCAAAATTAGATGGGAACACACATGCGGTGTTGAAGCTTCTGAGGCTTATCAACGGAGACCACCTACTTACTATCCGTGACCCATAATTGCTGATCCCATACGCATTAAAAAAATAATTTACATTGCAATATCGGGCCTTCCGTAAACGTATAGATAAAAGCTCTTAGTGTTATTTAAATTGTGCATAATATTTAAAACTTGTACGCTATCATAATGCTCGTGTGTTGGATAAGTAGCTATAGTGCTCTCTCTTAGTAGATAAGTGAACATTTAATAAGTATTCCACAATCCATTGAGTGTCCATCAGTTGGCACACGTATCGCGTCTATTAAGGCATTACTCGCATTAGCATACCGGTGATAGACAGACGGACAGGTATCTACCATGTACGGGCAACACTAGCGCTAAACAACACCGCTGGCTGTAACGCTGACTGGTTGTATTTCGCAACTTCAATCTGTCGATCGCAGGCTTGTGCTAATGGATAGAGTGGCTACAGATAATACAATATTATAAATTATCATTACAAATAGTATTTTATAAATTTCATCATCTTACTGTAGAGTATTTGCTGGTCAATTTCAAGTACAGAATACATCTATGAGATCTACAATACCATGACTTCAAGAGGCTGTGCGAATACTCTGTTGCATGTACAGTTTTAGGCAATTTTAGTCATAAAGTCCTTAATTTATTTTATGCATGAAATAATGTAATTTAAAGGATTTCGTACCCTTATATGTAGCAAATAAATGATTTATTATTTATCCGCGAAGGCAAGTTAAAATAAATTGCTATGAATTTTTATTGAACTGAATAATTGTGTTTTTGAAATCCTAAATCAGGTTTTCGGCAGTAGTTTCATTGCTACTTATCTTGACGTTCACTACTTATGAAATGAAAATATATTTATTCATATAGGTTAATTACATTGACACTTATGAACGTCAACCAATACTAAATGTCAACCAATTACCCTACAGCTACTGGCGAAGTAGAGCCATGAGAAAGAACTGGCAAGAAACTCAGGCCACTTTTTTAATCGCCAGGTTATTACAATTTTTGTAAGTTACAATTTCAAGTAGCATGCAATGTGACATAGACAATTCACTTAACTCTATAGGTAATTAATTACAGTTTTCTATGTTGTAAAGAAAAATTAAAAGGTAAAATGTGTGCTTTACAGGCTGCCTTAATTTGCATATTGCTACAAAAGGTAAAGGCAACATGTGAACTGTGATAAATGTTTCTATGTAGGTATTATATAAACTGTTAATATTTGCTATAAGTATAAAATAAGATATTATAATGGAATATGCTATCTTATAATCAAACTCATTTATCCATTAAGTCACATGTAAACGATTTGTAAAGTTAACATTAATTTAAATTACAAATGAATTTCTGCAAATGAAAGAGATAACTGTCGTGAGTAGTGTTATCTCGTCATTGAGTTAAATATTGAAACATCCAACATTTAGCAAATGTATGTAGATAACTACTGAGTAGTTAACTGTATTGTAATGGAATCTATAAACTTACTACATCATGTTCGAAAAACCACAGTTTAAGGAAAATGCACCACAATTCATCCATATGCAACTTGTAGTTCGTAATAGAAGAGAGGTAGAACATTATGTAACATAGTTTATTTTTTAAAGAAACACTAAAAATTTTAATAAACTGGCGAATTAAAATCGACCTGAGTTTCTTGTTAGTTTTTCTTAATTCTACTTTTGTATTCCGAATAAATGTTTTTGACTTTGATTTTTATACATTTAAACACCCTTGCCTATACTACTATATGGTGCTAAACTACCACCCAGGTAGTGTTATACTCCTTTTAGTAGGTAGTATTTATTAGTACTTACGTACGTACTTTTCATTGACAGTTGTTGAAGGTTATCTATCACTTACCGTTGCTAGCTTGTCTCACCTAATTGACAATAAAAGAAACAAGTTTGCTTTCATAGCTGATATTTGTGCGAAGCGACACAGCTGTATAACGACAACTGTAGTTACGCACTGCATTATTGACGCAATATTATAGTAGTAGAGATAATTAGATGTAACCCTATATAGTGCATGATGTGTGATGGAGAAAACGAGGAACATGCCGGGGAAGTGTTAGTGTCGTGTTAATGGTGATTGAGTCTAAGAGTACAACGGGACTGCAGACATTGTAATATCGTCGCATTTATATAAAGATCTCTTACATTGTGTAAAGAGTACGCAGATATTGCGATCATCCAATATGGTATGGACTATCTGGATCTGGGTTTAGGAGGTTCAGGGTTCGGTGACAAGAAACAATGTGACTTGTTCAAAGTTATACGTATTTTGTTGTTTAATATAAGCTCAAAAGAGGGAAGTAAGGGACAACGAGCTAATTTTGCTTTGTTCGGATCTTTTTATTTATTGTTTCGGATCATTTATTTGAAGGTATTGAAGGTACTTTCTTAATCGAATCCTATCCGTAAGAGCAAATGTTAGTTGTTTAAAAAATAAGTTAATTTTTTTTAAAGAGATGGCTACGTGACAATGATAATCTCTCCTGATGTAGCAAGTTAATATCAGGTGAGCCGTATGCTTGTTTGTCAAAAAATCTACGTATGTGTTTTTGTGAATTATGTTATTTTATTTAATAAAATTTTGGGCGGCCTTAGGGATACTGTCAACTGTAATCCTGCCGCCTTACGTTTTTGAGCTACATGCGCGTTAATCATAGTCATGTAAAAATAACCACGTGAGGTCTGAACGATACAATAACAGCTCTTTAGTTAGAGGAGAACATTCAAATAGCCCAACATTACTGGCACCGCGGGCGGTAAGACCTGCCTGTACTCCTGCCATTACAACTCACTAATACATGCTTATTGCACAAATGAATGCGCTGCTACAGTCGTAATAACACCTACTACCAGTGGTTACTGTGGGAAAGGAACCAAAGGAAGCATTATGCTTACATTAGAAATGAAACACGAACAGATTCAATGTGTAATTATTACAGTGCGCAGTAATGATCGAATGGCGAAGCTTCAGTGCTTATTTACGGTGTCCGTAGTTATGTTAAATATGTGTTAACGGAGTTCTTGTGGAGTGTGTGCTTGAAGTAGTGGTAGTTAGACGGATTGGTAAGAAGCGCGGATTGTAAGTGTAGAGGCAAACTCTAACGTTTATTGTACACTTCTTTTCTGAAGTCGATATAATATTTCTCATTTTTCGTAAATGTTTCCACAAAGGGGCTGCTCTAATGTGAGCGAGACATATCTTAAGAGAAATTTTATTAATAATATAGTATAGAGAAAGTGTCTGCTTACCACCTCTATTGAATTGTATTATCATCATTAAGTATTATTTTAGACGAAATACGTTCACGGCTGGCCATAGGCTTCTCCCAACCGTCTAATTACACTTGGGGTACAGAGTGTCGCTGTGCTGTGACGCGTGACGTTTGTTGTGTCACTATTGTGTGTGATCAGTGCGAGCCGACGACACGCGCCAGGGTTGACACGCACTTTAATTATTTATTTATTTATTTATAATCAGAACGACAAAAATACAGTCAATTACACTGATTACACAGTAAAAAACTTAAAATATATAAAATAACAACTTTTACTCTGACGTCTCACAATACTTCATACATTCAGACAAGATCAACTTCCATTCATCAGCAAACAGATCCAGCCCATGACTTGACGCCAGCAGAGCGTTGAGCCCCTTTAACATACGCGGTACTGGAGACATGGAACGCGCAACCGTGCGACAGCGTGGTACCGCAAACAAAGGATGCTGCCTGGCTCTGTTGTAATTATCGGGCACATAAAATTGACACAGCTCGGCATGTAAATCAGGTGCATCAATAGCTCCATGTAGGATTTTACATGCAGTCAAAAGTTGATCGAATGACCGTCTTACCTGTAGCGAATTGTAGCCCAAGTAACCCAACAAAAAGTTTGTTGGATACATAAATGGGTAATAACCGTATTTACGTTTATAGAGGTACCGTAAAAATGCCTTTTGAACTTTTTCCAACATCAATGCATACAGTTTTTCATGTGGGTTCCATAAAGTAGAACTACACTCAAGTTTACTCCGCACAAGCGTGCTAAAAAGAAGAGTGATAACTTGGTGGTTATTAAACTCACGACAGTTTCGAAGAACAAAACCAAGTCGGCGAAAAGATTCCTTGGCTAAAAATATAATGTGTTCATGAAAGGTAAGTATGCAATCAAACGTAACACCAAGGTCCCTAATAGAAACTACTCTTGCATTTTCTACATGATTGATACTGTAAATGTATTGTAAAGGATTTCTCATTCGCCCAAAACTCATAGCACAACATTTAGAAGGATTAAATTCCATTTTATTTGAGACTGACCATTCCATAAGTGCATCAATATCCCGCTGAAGTGATACACAATCAGATTGTGACTCTATCTCGGTATACAGTTTCAGGTCGTCGGCATACAGTAAACACTTTGAATTTCGTAGGACCTGTGGAAGGTCATTTACCATGATTAGGAATAGTAGAGGTCCTAAAACAGATCCCTGACTTACTCCAGAACGTGTGTGATACGCACGGGAGTTGTACAAACCTAAACGCACGTACTGCTGTCGATCACGTAGATAGTCAGATAGCAAGAAAAGTAACTTGGGAGCAAAACCTATAGCACCTAACTTACGTAACAGAATGTCATTATTAATTCGATCGAAGGCTTTCTGAAAGTCAAAATACAAAACATCAACCTGTCGACCTTGATCTAAACGTGTGGAAATGTAGTCAGTAAGAGTAATTAAGTTAGTATTAACTGATCTTTTAAATCGGAAACCATGCTGTTCGTTACATAAAAAGCTATTAACTTGACTAATAATTTCCTTGTGTAATATATGCTCAAAAATCTTTGCGGGTGATGAGAGAATGGCAATTGGCCGATAGTCTTCAACTGATATCCTATTACCTTTCTTTGGTATAGGAGTAACTCTAGAGACTTTCCACTGTGATGGATATTTACCAGTACTTAAAGATAAATTAAATAAATGAGTAAGAGGTTTAATAAAATGCTTTTTTGAATGTTTAAGTACTAAAGATGGAACATTATCTGGTATTATGATTGTACTAAGTTGGTGTCTCTTTATAGCTTCCCTTAGCCTCGCCTGTTATATAATATAGGTTTATAAAACTATAAATAATGTAACATATTAAATTAATAAATATATATCTAAAGCTATCTATGTGCGAATTGCTTATTCCCTTTTTTTTTGTTAAAATTTTAGGAACTTTCGAATGGCATCAGGAGCTCTACGGATACTTTATGCACAACAGTTTCATTCATTCATTTCAGTCTGAGCCAATGAGATTATACATATATTCTATAAAAACTAATCTGGTTACTTACTATGCATCACTCTAACGAGAGATATAAAAGAAATTGTCGCTTATTGAGCTATTTATTTGAAATAATTATGTTTTCACAAATGATATTCGAACACAATAGTAGTTTATATCCGAATTCGATTTAATCAATAATAAATAGAAGTAGGTTTAATGTCACACTGGACGTAACTCATTAATTTGTATACATTAGATTGCGCAGACAGGGTGCAGACAGTATTTATGAGCGTTTTTATCAATACTAGTACATTCACGTGGGACGCACCTGCCCGCTCCGCTCAATTAAACACAACTATATAGATATATGTAGAGGGATAGTCTAATTGACGCGCGGAACTACAAACGTGCTGGGACTGGGACGGTTATCGATAATATTTACACGTCACGACGGGATATGTCAGCGTAAGTGTCTTTTTAAACTTTATATCCTGGGAACTTCAACTGGGACGTGCAAAAGCGTATAAGCGTAAATTTGCGTATAAATGGTAACCAACGTTTCTGTGACAGTGGGATAGTGACCACCACTCCCGGGTAGCACAATCTGCTTGCTATCGGGCAGACTGGGCTTCGGCTTAGCTTACTCAAGCAATAAGCATATACCATCTCATAAAAATCGGCGTTGAGTAGAAGAACCTTTCGTTTAAAGACCGGAGGCCATTTTCAACCTTCACCTGTCGCATTTCATTCTTACTCATGACTGGCATGATTTGGTTGTATTTCCTTAGCGTTGCTTTTATAATGTTTGTTGTTTTAAATGTGTAGTGTCCATAGTCCATCGACATAATTGTGTTTTTACTGCAACCAGATAGGTAAGCGGTAAACTTATCTGCGAACTATTTTTGGTAGACACACCTTTGCATTGCAGAAGTGGATGGAAGGGCCTATGGTAACATTCTCATGAGGGAAGGTTAACATAGGTCCTTATATTTACGGATCTTTCGCTGTCTGTGTGACGACTGTTTTTTTTAGGTTATGGCGCTTTCTTAACCAAATATCCTATCCTACATACTACACTGACATATGCACTATTGTCTGTAATAATCAATAATCCTACTTTTAAGTAAAACGTCTAATTGGCGACTCCAGCTCACAGGCTCAATGATACTGTCGCCCACGTGACGCTACGTCACGACTAGTCGTACCTACGTAGTGTCTGCGACGCGCGACTAGTCGATAGCCGGTAGAGTTCCCTCGTCAATTAGCCAGAGAGTATTAATCACGCCGCGACCGAGTAGGTGGGTGTCAGGGCTGCCAGGGACATCTAATGAAAGATAAAATATCAGTTCTTCACATTTAAGTGTTGTCGATTGTCAGCAACATATTCAACAAATAGCAAATAAAAAGGGCAATTTTGATTTATAATTTCGTGGTTAATTAAAAGAAAGTCATTACTATTATATTTTAAATTAGGTTATTATCTCCAATTCGATAATGACTAATTAGCGATCAGGTAAAAGATTACGGGCTGTCGTGTTATTTTTCTAACCTAGCACGATTATAACGCATCAAATCAGTGGAAACATCATAGCAGTCGTCGTATTTAAAGACGCTATACACAAAAAGTGATCTAAAAATATTAAATTATTATTGAAAACGTCTTTACAAAAAAAAAGGAAAAAAAAATAGAATAATGTATGTGACAGCCCTGCACTGTATCAGTTTGTTGAGAAAGGACGGGCGGCGCACGCGTACACTTTTATTTCCCTTTTGTTTGTGTCATTGTGTGTCTATAACTGTATTAGTTTATGTTTACTAGGAGTTAACTTGATATTCAACTTAATTAAACTTTAAATATTTCTTAATTATCTAAATAAAATATCTTATTTTAAAATTGTTTTTATTTCACGAAAGCTTATTAATCTTTGAAATATTTTGTATACATAATATAGTTTATTTGCGTCTAATAAGATCTTTATCTTGAGCCATTACATTCAACAGTGACAAATGCACGCTCGCGTTTTAAATAATAAAGCTTATTCTAACATTAGTGACAAGCTTAGTGCAAAAAATATTTATGAATGGTAGCCGTGCAATAATTTATTTCACTGAGATTTAAATCGGTTCATTATAGTAATTTATCAACATTTTATTTTTATTTTTTATTAAAGCCTATCAAAGTGACTCCACCCCGCCTGATGGTAAGCAGTCAGTGGAATCCAGAAGTGGTGGCCACTATACCATCGTCTTAAACTGCTGGTATGGCGGCTGGGAATGGAGTTAGGGGAAGGGAATGACGGAGGTGAGGAAGGAGGAAAGAGGAGAAATTGGGCCTCTGGCGCTTTCACTCACCGAAAGAAACGCGATAGTACGGATACTACTACTCTTAAGACGATCTTCTATGAGAGGGTAGTACGTCCCCAGACGATCCGGCCCATTCATGCTGAAATCAGCGTGGATCTACTACCGTACAAAACAACATATCTTAACAACATTGTAAGTATTATGAATAATGTGTTATGCAGTAGACCTTTGGGATTTCAGTTGTTGGAATGGCGTAATATTAACCGTCTTATAGCAAACAAACGACAAGGACGAAAGCAAACTACTTAGTCCAAGTTAAAGTAGAGCTGTGAGAAGAACTGGCAAGAAACTCACGCCAATCTTTTTAATCGCCAGATAATTACAGTTTTTTTGTATGAGTTAACAATTTTAGCACATTACGCAACCAAAAAACCATACAAAGTAATTATTACAAATCAATCAAATTATTTAATTACTAAAATTTAAAGAAAAAAAAGAGGATTTCAATTATTTAGTTTCATCTAGTATGGTAATTTGACTACGTATTTTAATTAAAAAAGTAAATGCATCTCCCGGTTATATTGAACGACAAGGTAATACTGAATTAAGTATTAAATGTGTGCCATGCCAAGATTGACTAGTCATCCCACCAGTAGCGTAATGTTACATAGCCTATAACCTTTCTCGAGAACTGGGCTATCATACGCAAAAACAATTTTTGAATTCCGACTGGTAGTTCCAGAGATTAGCGCGTTCAAACAAACAAACACTTCAGCTTTATATAATAATATAGATATAGGTTGAAGCTTGTTGTCCAAAGTACCTGTAGATATAAAGACATCGCTGGAGGTGATGGGAGGCGCGTAGCACGACCCGCGACACACGTCCGATGACTCCACCACTCGATACCCGCTCGTTTAGCTTTGATTAATTGTTGTCTCATCATGTTCTCACGTATTTATCGTGTTATACATAGTCAGGATCGATGTTAGATATATATTTAATATAGTTAATTGAATAATTATATGTTTGTAAACCACCCGCGGCACAGAACTTGGTTTATTATTGTTGAAGTTGTTAATAAAATAGAAATAAAACAATGACAAGTTTACAGATAATTCGTATTTTTACAGTAGTAGATACGTTCTTGGCTTAGCATGAATGACCCAAATCGAATGAAAAGTATGTAGATACTTCCCATGCGATCTACCTCTGAGTATCTACGATTTTGTGATAAACGATAGATTGCATAAAATCCTAATTCAAAAAATCCTTAGATTTGAGATCGTATATTGGTTATCTTAAAAAGAAGTAAAACAAATCCGTAATTTTGAAATTCATTCGGTCAGTGAGAGTGCAGGAGGCTCAACAATAATTTAGAATCATAGAGGACTACTAAAGATGCTGTCTCAGGTTCCGCGACGATTTAATCTAAACTAATATTATAAAGAGAAAAAAAAGGTTTTTTTGTAAGTTTGTTTGTAATGATTTAAATAAAAATCTATATTATCGATTTAAAACCTTTCACCTTTTGAAATAAATAAATGAAGCGGGTAACATAGGCTATATTTTTTTATAGTGTACCATATATTTAAGAAATTTACAGAATTTCAATATTTGTAAATTTGCAATAAAGAACACAGCAAAAGTAAATTTACAGTATTAGCAAGAAATCACATTTCGCAGACGTAAGTAGGTAATATTGCAATCATATTTTATTTATGCGCTTGTTGTGGGACCGAATGACACTTTTGAGACCGACGCGAGCGCGGACCTCTAGTCACAAGTTAATGGAAAGTTACAAATAAAATAATATAATATAATCTACTTTCCTTCGTTACAAAGCGAAAGACAAGTTTAGTTTATCGTACGGTAGTAGATCCACGCTGATTTCAGCATGAATGGGCCGGATCGTCCGGGGAAGTACTACCCTCTCATAGAAGATTGACTTAAGAGTAATAGTATCCGTACTACTGCGTTTCGTTCGGTGAGTGAGAGCGCCGGAGGCCCGATTTCCCCCCTTTCCTCTTTCCTCACCTCCCTCATTCCCTTCCCCTAACCCCATTCGCAGCCGCCATAGTGGAGGCCACGATACCAGCAGTTTAAGATGACAGCTTTTGGTATAGTGGCCGCCACTTCTGGATTCCACTGACTGCTTACCATCAGGCGGGGTGGAGTCACTTTGGGAGGCTATAATATAAAAAAAAAAAAAAACTGGAAAGGGCTATGACCAATTTATTATAGAAAAGGCACCACGGACACAGTTTATGGGACCTATGTGAGCTCTGTTTCACTCACCTATAGGGTTCTGGGCGTCATATTTATATAGTGTACTAGCGACCCGCCCCGGCTTCGCACAAGTATTATGCTGATTCTAAATATACTACAGAATGTCTTTTTAAACAACGTCACAGCTTTTTCGTCATTAGATAATACAAACATGGTCATTGTTTGCTTTAGAGGCCGGCGGCCCCCGGCGGATACTACGCTATGTCCCTGCATTAAATTACAAAACTCTAAAATTACCAGTGTTTCTCTACTATATTTTTACTTATTATACATATAAACCTTCCTCTTGAATCACTCTATCTATTAAAAAAAAACCGCATTAAAATCCGTTACGTAGTTTTAAAGATCTAAGCATACAAAGGGACAGACAGCGAGAAGCGGCTTTGTTTTATACTATGTAGTGTAGTCACGTATGACTGTATATTAGTTGCTACGATTGATCACGAACTTCTTTTCCTATGTAATTACGGTCCCGAAGTGGCCCCGGGCCATTGATTTAATGTAATGATTCAACATCAACATAATCTATATAACTAATTGTTGTAGCCGCTAGCGTTAATTACAATGATCGTGTACTTATCGACGTATCGACGGATCGACGTGATTTATGTCCCTCCGTCCCTTGGTACCTACTGCCTAGTGTCTACTGCATGACGCATCACCTCACAGGTGTGCTGACTGCTGCTATATTAACTATTATTATTATTGTGTGTCGAAGCAAAGCTATTAATCAACTAGTTAATAAGCTCGTTGACTTAAATGTAAGGGCTACTCCATACTTGTCGACGCGGAACTAATTGTGAACCGCAGAATGTGTACAAGCTTCAAACAAGAAATTACAAAACTGGAAATCTGATAACGCTCTCTTTTAGGTGATTTTTCTGCTATATTGGTATAATATAGCTGGAAAAGTCTTCTATCCTAGAAAACTCCAGAGGCCCTAGACAAGTGGCAAAGATTTCTATTCTATTCATAGATTAAAAAATGTATTGGATTGACCTATGCTAACGCAAGCTCTTATGTCAATGTCATACATTTTTTATCTATTCTATGAATAGAATAGAAATGTTTGACACTTGTCTAGGGCCTCAGGTATAGTTACACTACATTAGTGTAGTTTTTCTGCTGCCGAAGTGATATTCGGTACTTAAATGTCGAGCGTTTTGCAGATCTTAGCTCTTACGAACGATCTTACGCGTTAGAGCTATCATGTAATGCAAGAATGAGTATAGAAACCGAAAACAATAAGTCTTTACTAATTATGCTTAATAAAATAATACAATTATTAAGCTAATATCTTAATTTCATTTATGCAGCGTACAAAGGTGTGACTTCGACCTAACTGAGCTCGTATTAGCAGGTACTCACAGTGCGACTGTTAATCATTAGTTAATAGTTTTAGCGCGGTATATCGCAGAGATTATAATTAATGATCGACTCTCAGCTCGTTCACTGCCAGTTCTCGTTCTCGTTCACTGTAGTTCCTTTTAGGCCATGAATAGACCAACGTTTACGTAAATACTTGCATCTGATTATAAATTAGATGAATTAAACGATCAAGGATATATGGCTAGTTACTGTAGTCAGTGGCGTAGCGTGGGCGGCTGCCCGGGGCGGCAGACAATTTTGCCGCCCTTTTAATTAGGTATTTCACTTTAATGTACCTATACTATACATTTTATATAAATTAATTCTAGAGAACTTTTTGGCAAGAACAGTTAACATTGTTTTGCATTATACAGGTTAGATTTTAAATAAAAAAGTTTATTTGTTTTACGATCACGTTTATTAATACAAAGTTCTTACTTCATCCATTGATATAACAGGTACATATGTAATATCATGTCCATCGTCGTAATTTTAAGTAGGTAATTGTACCTTCTACTTAAAATTAGGGTTCACCTCGACCATTGACATGATTAAATAATTAGCGAATAGAAGGAAATAATTTTTTTATTAGAATTAGGATGATACTATTAAGTAATATTTATATCTTTATTGAAAAATAATATAAGTAGGTACTTTTTAGAGTTAAAAAAATGTAGAATATGACGTCTCAGGAACAACACTTTTCACATATATATACTTGTTGGGGATTTACAGACTTAGGAACGTAATTAATTAAAATAAAACTGCTTCCCGACTATGAACGTAGTGCCTTGTATTTCATGCGAAAAAAAGAAGGAGGGCGCCACTACAAAATGGAGCTGAACCATAGACATACATATTTTTTTTTTTTTGACTTAGTATTCTAACTATGCCGCCGGGCATTGACTTATTACTCTAAACAATACTTTTAAGTAAAGCCCCTTCATTTGCTCTAATATTTTCCAAATTAGTTTTTCTCTTATTACGGTAAGCTGCCCCACTTTCTTTATTACTCTTTTCATTTTTGATACTAAAATAAATAAATATTGTATGATAAAAGTTAGAGTTACAAAATAAACTATCGAAAAATTCATAAACTAGGTATATTTTATAGCACATCTATAATCTATGATAGGCAAAAATCTGAAGACCGAAAACTTAAAAATATTTGTTCGGAATCCTGGGAATGCGAGTGTAAAACTCGGACATGGCCGGATTTTCATAATTTAAAGCTTGAACAACATATCGGACTGTACAACATGCAATTATATAAATAAAATATTTAATACTCACACAGTTGAACACACGTAGCGGAAAATTCAAATTTTCACAGTTATCCAATAATTTCTATATTTATTCATTTAATATTCATTCACTAAACGTACTTATTTGCACAAAAATCACAGTTACGAAACAGTGTGAACTAAACAACTGAAAATCCATGACTAAAATTTCTTTGAATTTTATTGTCAAAGCATCACGTACTTTCTTAGAGGGACGTAATAAACAATATTAAACTTAATACTTATATAGTAATATGTAATAAAATAGAACTCATTCTTGCCGATTTTAAGCCATAAACAATCCAAGCACAAAATCAAATACGAGAAATCCCCGCAAGTCAGTATTGCCATTCGCTACAAAATATCATTCAAAGAAAGCGGATTCCCCGAATTCGTCACAGAATAAGTAAAAAAAAATTCGTGCATTTTTCAATCGGTCCGAATTTATAGTTGCGTAAAAAATATGAAATGGTTTAAATATTTACTAAATATATTTTATTATCTACTGTGAAATTTTGCCGCCCATAAAAAAGTGCCGCCCGGGGCGGGCTTGCCCCCGTCCCCGCCCCCACTACGCTACGCCACTGACTGTAGTACTATGTATTTCGGAAGGACAAAAAATTGGAACAGTAAAAAATATGGTCACCCTGTCGAACACCTATAAAGAAACACTGATGAAGACGCCAAGTTAACAAATAGAATAGTAAATCAAGTAGACAATATAATGTCTTAATCGAATACCTACTTAGATGTACGAGAAACAGAGAACATGAGCTAAAAATGAGACATATTAAAAGAAAGAGAGATAAATATTGGCTACTACTACTCTTCGTTTGCACTTAACCATTACTCGATTACGAGATAACCAAAATAAATGTATAAAACTGCCTTTATTTAAAAGCAGGTTATTTACACTTAACGAATTAATTCTTGTAGCCTATCCAAAAGACTGCACTGAGAGAAATTAAACAAATTAACATAATTATAAATGCAAATGAGTCCGTAAAACATTTCACTATTTATGTTCGTAGTAACAGCTTCGAGATATTTTTATAGCTTGTTCAAACGTTTCTACTTTATCCGGTGGAAAGTTTACCTATATTATTATCTTCTTGTAGAACTATTTTTAATATCAAAGTACGCATTATATCATACCATTGGAATTGAATGCTTCTGGTATATTTTTTACTTTCGGTGGCACACAACGCTGCGACTCGATTTAGAAGAGTTCTGGAATGCCTTAGATGGAGTCAAACCTTATGTATGACCGTAAATTTATTACTATATTGTTATTTGCTTCTAGGTGTACTGACGATGTTTTCCTTTACACCATGTCAGTTATGTCCAAGGAAAAGTTTGAAAGAGTTTCTTTAGTAGGTACCTATCACTCGATTTTAAGTGTTAACCTAGTCTTGTGCATAAGAGTAAAACCTGCTCGTCATCTAGGTACATTATGTCATTACGACGACTTAAATTATTCATTGATACCAATATCATAATAGTAATAATGTTATCTCTATGTCATCAAATCATAATCCTAGATAATAATCTGTGCAAGTAGCGTGACGTCTAGACTGGAAGCTGGAAGGTTGTCTTCAGTCTTTCAGATAATTGTGTCTACTGAAGCTTGAAGATCGTCCTGGTCGTGAACTAATTCAAGAGCATACCTCAGTCATTATGTTAATTTTGATCTGGTAATCACATAACAGATGTCGTAACCTATAAAGAAGTGGATTTTTTGCATATTCCCAGCAAACTACTTAATTATGTGGGATAGTAAGTGGTTTGTAAACACCAGAAGTGTTGAATGACATCGATGTTTGCGGATTAGTGTAAACACAAGTTAGTTAAAACTAGTTACGATAGAATAAATCTGACAATGTTGACGAGTCATAAACTGCTTGAGCTCGGTGGCAGTTTGAGACGATGTTTTTTGGTATGGTGACCACCACTTCTGGATCATATCGTATCGTGTAACGTGTACTCACCGAGCGGCATGACGTGCTGGAAGTGGTGCGAGTCGCCCACGCCCGAGCAGTTCCAGCGGCGGCCCGCCAGTTGCCACCGGCACTCCGCATACGCCATCCTGGACGCAACACGCGGGGATTAGACGGAAAACTACCATCATCTTCATAATCATTTGGCTGGACGACGTTCACAGCTAGACATAGGCCTCCCCCAAGTTAAGCCACTGATCACCAGCCGATTTATTAATACCACAAGAATTTGTCTCATTAAATAATTAAATGTACAAAATCTTGCATAGTAGTTTAATTGTGCAGTTGGTTCTGCATTAAGATATTAAAAAGGAAGTAAATACCAAAGATCCCAATTATTTCTATTGTTACACCTGTGAAATAATTGTCTGCGTTCACTTACATACCAGTACATACAGTAGGTACATATAGCGGGATCATGTCAGAGTGTACTGCTACGACACGATAATTGATGGTCTGTCACCAATTGAACCAACATGACAGATATTAACGGTGCTTCAGCCGACATTGTCATTGAATCAATATTATTGTCAACCAAAATATGAATAAAGCCTGAGACATCTACAGCACTTTGTTTTTAGCCTAGTTGCTAAAGGATCGATTATGTGTAGTTATAACATCAAACTCGGTTTATGTGCCTCAGCCACTGAGCCATTAACATCACGGTAATCACCGGCTTCCTGTAGATCCTGGCATTGCACAAGTTCACGAGCGACAGTTACTGCTCAGTATCAGGTGGGTTGTTGGATCGTGTACCAGTGTAGGCGAGAAAAAAACATGCTGGAAGCTGCATCAGCAGCTTCAGACGATGGCTATTAAAATGGTGGATTCCACCACTTCTAGATTCCGCTGACTGCTTACCATCAGGCAGAGTGGACTCACTTTCTTAGACTAATAAGGTTTTACCTGAGGCCATCCCCTATGGCAGCCACAGCAGCGGGCGAGGCACGACATATGGCGCGCTGTCGCTCGGTGAGGCCGGCCGCGCGCGCACACACCAGCGCCGCTCCCAGCGACTGACCGCCGCCTCCGCCTGACACTGACACACTGCAACAATGTAAAACAAACTCTTTGACTGTACGATATGTATTCATCAATACGACATTATCTAAATTATCATTATCATCATAATCATCAACATCGTCACTGCTAGAACGATTCTAATTAAATTGTACATTTTTAGAAGATAGTGCTCAGAAAGCAACAAGTTTTTTGCAATTGGAAGCGTTACAAAATTTTAATAGCTTGGTAAAATTATTATAATCCTTGTAACTTATTTACTTTAGTTTATGTGCTTTGAACTAAATAGTAAATATTATTAGATAGATAATTTGATCTACTCATAAAATAAGATTTTTGATTGTTGATATAATAATTACTCAACAATAATTTCATACATTTGCTGCGTCTGAAAAAGGCTATTTAGTTACTACTGTATCTAGATATAAGACCATGAAATGTATAC
This sequence comes from Parascotia fuliginaria, assembly GCA_963082885.1. NCBI lineage: Eukaryota > Metazoa > Arthropoda > Insecta > Lepidoptera > Erebidae > Parascotia > Parascotia fuliginaria. The sequence goes on from OY720195.1 coordinate 168,813, forward strand.
CACTTAGTTTACAAAATAACTTGAATTTGAAATGCTTAATGGTAAAGCTTATACGCATCTTTACGCTGACTAGTCTTCAGTCACATATTCAGTCGTACATTGGTTGCATAACATCTTTACCGGGTCAGTGTATTCTAGGTTAACGTTTGATTGAACACTCAATACAATGGCAATGATGAAGTGAGCGTAAATCACTTATTGAAATTAACGATCAAATAGGAGAGAAATATTACAAGGAAACGTCTAAATTTAATGGTTGTTTCATTATACCTCTCGTGTCTCTGTGTTTGCTATAAGGAATGTCACAGGGTATAATTCTTGGACCACATCTCCAGTTTTTACAATTATAATTTGCGGTATAAATAAGTTCTGAAATACTGGGTATTGTGTTAATCGTAAAAAATGTATACATGTGTATGTAACGAATGCTAAATGTAATGATGAGTCCCACAATGAGTGAGTCGTCCTGATTGCTTTGTATTATGAGCACATTATGACGTTCGCTCGCTACCCTACCGTAGATCCGTCGTCGCAGAGCTGAATGTCGCGGAAATCGCAATTATGCACAGAATGCTGGCACACAAGCGAGGCTTCCTGTCTGCACGCAATCATGGCAATTTCAATGTCAATACGCGGAACAATTCGTGTATTGTTGATGAGAGCTAATTTCATATTTGAGTAAACAGTAAAATACAGTCAATTTTGTCAACTATGTATTGTGTTGTTATTATTTACGGTTATATCGTGTTTTTAATGTTATGAGAACAATGTAGATTTTGTTGAAATTCTGGTGATCCTTTTATATTCTGTACTATATAACTTACCTATTGTAATGTTTGACAATATTGATTATAGCTATAATTAGCTATTATGATGTGGTGCTATTCACTTTAAGCGGAAACGATTATATACGTTCATTTAATATCGTGTCAAATTACCTTTCTCAAACAAAAGTAAATACTATCATCAATGACAAACTTTTTAACCTTGTGCCTAAGTTAATTAGCGTCATCTATGAACAGCTTTGTAAACATGTCCCACTGTAGGTCTAATCGTCACCTTCTTTTGTTAAGCTGGTTAAGTCAAACCAAAGCTCTTTTAGTATTGTTCTGTAATTAGCGGCATTCACACGGACTGCTCCTAACGCATCGTCTCATCGCACGCTCGTGTTAAACGTTATAATTAGTTCGTTCGCACACGACGACGTTCTGTCGCACAGTCGCAGTCGCGGCGACTAATCTTATTAACTTTCACAGCAACGTTAAAAATTAACAAGTTTTCTAACAAAACAGTATATTTGTTGTTTGTGTAAATAATTAATAAGGTATTGTTCGCAGTCGTGTGTCGTGTAGCGGGTGTTATGTCGCGTGGGTTACTCGCGACTCCGCGTTAATTGGCGCGACGTATTCGACGTATTAATGAAATACACATCCTATCTTCAGTACCTACACAGCAAATACATCTCTAAGGTGTAAAGTAATAGAGGCTATTTTTGTGTGTGGTTTATGGTTAGTGGGTTTACGTCGTGGCTTACTGTGTCGTGGTGTGGGAAAGCAACATTGATTGGCAGTCGACAGGCGGTGAAATCGAATAAATAAATGATAGTTAATGAATGGCGGGCGGACGGGCGACCAGTAGTGACCACTTTACGCGATACTAGTACGACAAATACTAGACGTGTGTGTTCAGCTTTCCTAGTTAGTGATAATGACTAGTCGTAAACATGAAAAATATTATATTTGTGGAAACACATGTTACATAAGTTTATTAAGTACACTACCTATTACGTTCGATCTCTACCTTGTCAGAGAACTGGCTGTAGGTTAATTAGCTGACTTCATGTAATTTTGACTTTTCATAAACATCATACTCTATGATCAAAATGAAATAAATGCTTTGAGTTTGAGTTTGATCAGTAAAACGCGTACTTAGACTATTGAACTTCAGTGTTTTTCTAAATCAAGGTTGTACTTATAAATTGAAGTAGTATGTACGACCTCGTATGTACACGTTATTATGAAGATTTTTTAGATTTAATGAGTAATGAATGAATTACAGAGTCACATGAGCCCTCTAAGGAAGTTTATTGTTTCATTCTGTGTAAAGCTTTAGCGCTCTTTCAATACAACTGTTTTTTAGTTTGTACTACATAGTGTATGTAATCCTAATAATATTATAAATGCGAAAGTTTGTGTGTGTGTGTGTGTGTGTGTGTGTTTGTTACTACTCAGCGCCTAAACGGGTCAACCGATTTCGATGAAAATTTTGGTTCCCGAGTTACATTAATTAAATCATTTTCCGGGCGGGCTAAGCCGCAAGTCGCAGCTAGTATTAGTATAATATGATTACAAAAGCCTAGAAGTTTATGTTTGTTTAGGATATTTCTACGAAATTTATGTATTGTTTATTAAATGTTGCGCTGCATTTAAAGGTTTTATGCTCATTTTTTAAATAAAACTCAACTAAATCTACTCTACAAAAAGTCAAGTCTATATTTATTAAATATATAGTGTAATATCATGGTGGTCTGCACATTAAATAGTATCCAAGAGAAAGCAGAACATTCATATAAATCCGAGGCGTCAACAATTATATCTCGACAGACAATTGTAATGGCCGCGGCATACCTACGTGTTTTTATACGGACGAGACGGAAAATTTTGGAAATATCGTTAAATTTAATATCACAACAACTACACACAGAACTGCTTCTCTGAAGTGGCAATGGTCAGGACACATAGCTCGTAGAACTGACGGCCGCTGGGGTAGGAAGGTTCTAGAGTGGCGACCACGAACCGGAAGACGCAGCGTGGGCAGACCCCTACAAGGTGGACCGACGACCTTATAAGGGTGGCGAAAATTGGGGGAGGCCTATGTCCAGCAGTGGACGTCTTTTAGCTGATATGATGATGATGATGAACTACAACACACAACACCATCTAGACCCAAAGTAATCAAATATTATATAGGTTCTGTTATGGGTTCTAGATACGGATATATATACTTAAATACTTTTTTTTTGTAAATACATGTGAAAGAGTATTATTACGTGGCATTCACGGAACTAAGCGAATAAGACAGTGACGTTTCTGTCTATCGTTACGAATGCCGCTGCGTTAAACGCATTCCTACAACCTATACAAGTATCTCACACACAGTTTATGTGCGGGAACGTCGATAAAATACAAATAGGAAAGCGTTTAATTTGCATATTAATACAAACAAAAGTATTAATGGTGAAGCAATTATATAGTTTTAATTAAAACTCGTATAATGAGCAGAGCTAGCGACGTGCCTTGTTCGTGGGAGGCGGTCACTAGGGCTGACACTACCGACTCTCATGTGCTTTCTCCATTAAATTAAATAAAGGTCACATTATTTATTTTACAAACGAGTACCAGCTTCTATAGGTAGGTATCTTACTGAATAACTTTATTGATGGAGTTGCTGTTCAGTTAATTCAGTTTTTTTGTCTTCGAAATATGAATGTCTCCGAAAAAGATAAAATGAAGTTAATGGATGAAATACGATACATATATAAAGCGGATAAGTTTGTTTTGTTTGTTAGTTTGTTACTAATAGTCAAAATTCAAAAATTCCTATTGCGTATGATAGTTATCGAGACAGGTTATAGACTAACCTTTAATTTATTATATATAATATCACGCTACTGGCGATGGGAGCAGAGCAGTTAGCAAAGACAAAACAAAAGACAATACAACAACAAACAAAGACGCGGGTAAAACTGCGTCGCGGAAAACTACTACAAAATATAGATACGAAACAATAACTTTTTAAGACCGTTTTATATTAGGTACTTAATATTAATACCTAGTTAATATGCAAAGTGAATTTGCTAGTTATTTTAACAACAATACTAATTATAACGGAAACGCAGTTAGTTTGTATGTGTTATTTAATAATTGAATATTTCCGCGGCACAACCCTACAGACGAGTGTCTCGTTGTTTACTCAGCACGTAATATCGGCGCATAGATCACAATTATGAGCGCTAGTGGTCGCCGCGCGCCGATACAACACACACTAGTTTATGAGTCTAATAGATACTGGACTATCCGTCCGGTACTAGACGTGGTCACTATCACAATCTAGAATATAATGGTCTTTCACCCAAATACTGAAACGTCACTCAATAATAAACAGCCCATGTCATTTTAGTATGAATTTTAGCAATTCAAATTTTATTGACGTTAGGATATTTGCGTGTGGGTCATTGTAGAGTAAATGTCACTCGAGAGCCTTGGAAGTACTTTGGGCACAATTAACTACTGCCTTGGTGTCATGTTCACAGCCTGAAGCTGTTGACCAGAAAGAGAATTACCCTTCTTGACTTCGGCAGTCAGGCAACAAACACACACACACACACACACACGCACGCACGCAAGCACGCACGCACGCAAGCACGCACGCACGCACGCACGCACGCACAGACGCACGCACGCACGCACGCACGCACGCACACATACTAACTTTCGCATTTATAATATTAATAGAAGAGGCGTTTTTCTTTCAAAAGGGACTGCAGTTGAGGCCATTGATTGACTATACGGAATCTTGCAGTGGGAAGGTGTAGAAGAACAATAATGATTTGCTTTGACGAAATTTATTATTTATATACTATAGGTGCTGATTTTCACGATTATGATACGTAATCATACTTTCTACCTGTACTTACCGACCCACGTCCACTAAGGTTCGCTCAAGATATATAACGTTAATATATCTGTGACATCAGTAATAGCTGCCTTTACTACTCGATGTTGGCACTTTATTGATTTCTTAATCATCGAGCAACAGTTCATTATTTAAACAGTCCTCCATTATAAGTTAGAAGGGAATTCTTACGAAAACTATTGATAAATTGATTTAATGTTGTAAAACTAGCAAGGTAGAATGGAGCGACGACTTGATAAAGGTAGGCAACTGATAGATGAGAACTCATAAAGTAGCAATTTATTTATTTATTTTACATTAAACAGAACGGTGTTAACCAATTACACTATTTAATGATACAAATTATAAATGGATTACTAGATTTCGTCGGCGCGGATTCACCCGCATCTTTGCTTACTGCTCTGCTCCCGTCGCCAGAAGCGTAATGTTACTTAACCTATAACCTTCCTCAAGAACTGGGCTATCATACGCAAAAAAACTTTTTCAAATCCGACTGGTAGTTCCAGAGATTAGCGCGTTCAAACAAACAAACAAACTCTTTCGCTTTATATAATAGTATAGTTAAACACTTACATTAAAAACTAAAACTGCTCGTTCACTCACACTTTCATCTGACAGTACCTCATACATTTCGACAATAACATATTCCAGCCATCCGCAAATATATCACATTTTGGGTTTAGATCCAACTCTTTGAGTGAACGCGCTAGAATCGATTTAGAGCAAGCAATAGTTCGGCACGAGGGCGACGCGGCGACGGAACCGCAAGCAATCTGTGACTCCTACCACTACTACAATACTTAGGGGTGGCCGATCTGCGTCCAACAATGGATGTCTTTTAAAATGATGATGATGCTAAATTATGGAAGAAAAAGGCTATTAATCAACACATAAAACACAGTACTGCATTAAGCACTAAACCTATATTTATATGACACATGAAACAAAAATTCCGTAGTGATTTTGATTAGATTGCGTTGCCATACTTCTTTATTGGGTATTTTAAAACTTTCATTGGTTTCTGAGGAAAAGGGTCTGGATAAACAGACTTTCGGGGTGATTCTACAAGGATTTCTGAACTTTAAATATTTATGTACATTGTAATAACACACTAGATGCCTAGCCGAGCCGCGCCAAAGCCAGAGCCAAACCATAGCCAAGCCGTGACAGTCGCGTTACCTACCTGACAGAAAGAACTGCCTTGTTATGTCTTTTTATTACCCTTCTGTTTTAACATACATATTATTATGTTATTAATTTAATTATGTTATGTTATTTATGAAGACGATGTAGGGAAGACCAGGTATATGTTATATAAGTCCCTGTCATATATGATAGTTAAGGAGATGGCTTTAGACCGAGAGAAGTGGATGGAATTGCATCAGTTTCAACGATAAGAGTCTAACCCTTAAATTTATGGATGGATATGTTTATTGTACAAAGAAAGCATGTATGAATTGCTCCATTTCAAAGCCGCGTTTGCGTTTGCCGTTTTCTACGGTCGGTAGTAGATCCACGCTGGTTTCAGCATGAATGGGCCAGATCGTCCGGGGAAGTACTACCCTCTCATAGAAGATCGACGGAAAAGTAGTAGTATCCGTACCACTGCGTTTCGCTTGGTGAGTGAGAGCACCGGAGGCCCAACTTCCCCCATTTCCCCTTTCCTTACCTTCCTCATTCCATTCCCCTAACCCCATTCCCAGCCGCTATAGTGGAGACCACCATACCAGCAGTTTAAGACTATGGCTTTTGGTATGGTGGCCACCACTTCGGGATTTCACTGACTGCTTACCATCAGGCGGGGTGGAGTCACTTTGGTAGGCTACTATAAAAAAAAAGCCACAACTTCTTATAGAGTTGCTCTAATCACTAGGTGTAGTAATGTCGCAAGTTGTCAATTTATGACAAACTACAAACATGATAACACCTTGTTGGTCGGTATCGACGACATCACGCGACATAACTCGCACAATCGCGACACTATCACAGCCCGTGTTACCCACACAACTTAAATAGGGAACAACCTACAATTATATTAGTTCTAGATTTCCGCGGCGCAGTTTTGTGTGCGTTTTTGCTTACTGCTCTGCTCCCGTCGCCAGTAGCGTGATGTTACATAGCCACAAGTTCCACAAGAACTAGGCTATCATACGCAAAAATAATTATTCAAATTCGACCGGTGGTTCCAGAGATTACACGTTCAAACAAACAAATAAACAAACAAACAAACTCCGCTTTATATAATACTATAGATTATTATTTAAACTGTCACCGAGATACAAAAGTACTAAATACCGCGTTTGCCCTCTAAGGATAGCAGCAACCTATGTGTAAGTGGAATTACCGGACAAAGTAAGGAGCGGGTGAGTCCAAGGCTATCACCAGAGGGCGAACCTGAAATATTCTTATGATTAAAATAAATAAATTGTTTTAGATTTTTAGTATATAAAAATTACGTTATCGCCAATTCCTTACTGAAATAAAACTCTTCGGATATGGCAGTACCTATACTACAGAACAAACCAGAGACCTGGTGCGGTGAACTGCTGTGTAGTGGTTTAAATACTGCTAAGGGTCGAGAAAGGCCCGCTTTCCACCAAAGCGGAGAGAGCATGCGTAGCGTACGCTCTGGCTACAGATCGCATGGAGATCGAAGCTGTGACCCATTTCGTAATAGTCGCGACGTAGTAATTACTTTAACCACTGAACCACACGTACAGCCTATATATAAAGCTTCATGTCACTTGTGTCACCGACTCACTGGTTCCTACAACCACAACTTTCTCCAAGCAGTCATAAATCAGGCCTGCACTGGTATGCACTGGTATGTACCGGTATGTATAGGTGGGTGGTGTGCGCTCGGGGTGCTAATTACAAAGCTCATAGATAACGCTTATCAACTGGTGGGAGAACGCGTTGGTTACCGCAACCTGTACAACGTGCCTATACATCACGCTGACACGCCCTCTTCCTCATAAAGATATGTTCTGTGATTAGACTTATTAAATTATTGAGTGAAATGGCAATAGAGCGATAAAGATTTTGCAAATGAAGTAGGACACAACGATATATCTCTGAGACTTTTCACTCAAACTGGAACAGCTTGGTCGAAGAAGTATGTCACATGAGCGATTTAGCATCGAGTAGACAATAAAAAAGAGGTCAGTATATAAAGGTCTCTTTACAGTAAATAAACACTTCTAGACAAGTGGCAAAGATTTCTATTCTATTCATAGAATAGATAAAAATGTATGGGATTGACATAAGCTTACGACAATGTTAGCGTGAGCTTATGTCATTCCCATACATTTTTTAATTTATTACATGAATAGAAAAGATATCTATGCCGCTCGTCTAGGGCCTCTAGTTCTTTTACAGTTACAGTACGATCGCTTACGATAATTGTATTTAAGAATGTGAGAATTATGTAAAAGGTAGGATTATCAAAGCACTTTGCTGATTTTGTAAAATTCGTTTGACTCCTTAATTAATATTACTTATGGTTTACAATATGTTACTTTAAAGACACCGATACATTCATGAATGTACATCCAACTGGGTGATGTAACCATGAGGTTATCACAGAGAGCCGTTAATTCGCTATTAAACGTTAAAAGTGTAGCGGTCACCGAGTGACACACGTTCATTTACAACAGTGAACTAAAGAATTGTTCGATACAGTGTTTAATGATAATACCAGTCTATTACTGTCCTACTGTTGGGCAAACACCACTTCTTACCTGTGTAAGAAGTGGTGTTTGCCCAACAGTGAATTCTCTGTAGAAGGCATGAACAATGATCGCCACGTGCGCTCAACGCGGATTAACTATTTCAGACTTTATCTATACTTCTATCTATAATATTTTAAATAGAAAAGATTTGAATTTTTGAATGTTTGTTTGTTTGCAACGATTTAATTAAAGATCAACGTTACCGATTAAAAAATCTTTCACCTATAGAAATCTATAAATTCAGCAGATAACAGGCTATATTTTTTAGTAGTATATCAGTTGTTTAGTACCCATAACACAAGCAAATATAATTGCTTAATTTGGGGCTAGATGGCGCTGTGTGAATGTAGTAGAATATTATTATTATTATTATTATTATTATTATGTTTAACAATTTTTCAGTCATTTTGAGAATTTCAATATTTTAAGCGACTTCGTAAATCTGAAGGATGCAATACGACACTATTGCTATGATATTTTCCGTAGGAGTTTGGTAAGATTGAATGAAACTTTTGATACCGAAGCGAAGCGAAGTCGGACCTCTAGTATTTTTATAAGTTTAGGTTATTTATATTTTATTTATATTATACCGCTTAATAATAACATTCTCATAGGCCATTACTATCAGATTTGTATGACATAGTAAACTATTAAATTTTACAAATAAATTTGTAAGAATAAATAATTTATGTTTTTCAAAGCTCTTACGAATGAATGTACCTACTCGCATGGGCGCCGTCAAAAAATTCTTTAGGAGGGTCCAACTAACTTTAACGGGGGTGCAACTTATATTCATGCTCAGTGTGTATAAAAATGTATAGGACAATCAGATTATTGATAAGATAGAGAAACAAATTTTCTTGACAGGGGGGTGCAAGTGCACGCCCTAGCACCCAGCTCCCAAGACCATCACTCGTGAATCAAGGTAGCGTTCACTTGCACCGGCAAGGGTTGAATTCTTGAATACGAAGAAGAAAACAACAATAGAAACATTGAAACATTTACAAATGGCGCTCAATAAAAGTTGTCCAGAAGTTTATTTTATGTTAAACAAGGCCAAACAAAGAGTTATAATATTAGAAACAAATTAATAATATCTATTTATTATTGTACGTTCTGTGCGTCCGTATGTCACACATGTTGATTATAGGCGAGGCATGCGTTTACAAGCACCGCGTCCGCTCCAAGACATTTTTTACATTTCTCATCAGTGTTGCCAGTTTCACTGTGTTATAGTTTACATCTCAATTGAGGATTACTTTTTTACCATTATAATATGGAGACATAAGAAAGATGTATTTACCTTTTTACTAAAATCTTCTAATTGACTAAATTACTAATTGTTTTTTGGACTAATGTAGTACCTATAATTCATTTAAATTGCTTTACATTACAGTTTTATTTATACTCTAATGACAAAACAATATACTTAAATATGAAGTTTATGGAATGATAACTATCTTCAAATCGAGACCATCCACGCAAACAGCACCAGACCAAAGAATTTATACTAAGTATGTAACTTATTACCTATTAGTTACGAAACAGTCGGTAAGTATGTGTTGTTGTGTCCTATTAATTAAAGTTCAATATGACTATACATCAAAGCAAATATAAGTGCAAATTAAGATGTCTTGTTGAAAAAGCACCCTTAGCAATAACATAAAACAGTAGAAATTTGAAAATTAATTTATTATTATTTCAGCCGATTGCCGATCTATTGCTTTAAATAAGCTTCTTTTAAGTATTGCTACTTCGACCCATGGTGACCAGCTCTCTTAAATTGGTGGTTCACCACCTATATGTAGTGTCATCCTTGTGAGAAATGTGCTTACCCTGCTCCTTCCCTTTCGAGGTCGCTACTAAAGGGTGCCGAGTGCGAGTTGTTTTCACGTTAACGCGTTTTGCTCTCTGATTGGTGAAGAGTTTGCAGCGCGCCTATTGGAGCACCGAACGTTATAAACGTGTCGATCGTGTTAATGTAAAACAAACTCGCACTAGGCACTCAGAACTTTTAATGCCCACGACAAATAACAAATTCTTTGAAAATTTTGTATTTATTTAATACAGAACATATGTTTATAGGCGGACTTAATGCCTGAGGCATTCTCTACCAGTCAACCTAATGGGTGATGCAGAGATGAAGCAAGGTAGATGTATAAATTAAGACTAGAAATAACTGAAATGTGTAATAATATATATAAATATGCAATACGTATATAGATTTATAATATAAATATAATTTACAAATATTTACAATACATATAATTATAATTATATATAAAGATATATAAATACATACATAATATATAATTACCTTATTATTGTGATGATCCTGCTAATTTGCTTAGAAGTAATAACTTAACTTTTGCCTTAAACGCGATGCGACTGGTGGACATCCTGATTTCTGAAGGCAGATCCGCCCTGTGACGTAACCGTGTCCATACGTTCTCATGTATTAACGTTTATAGCTCCATATATTATGATTAAAACTATACATTACCAATAATCGGACCGCTACGTCGTGCTCACTGATTTATTTGTATCGTTCAAACCGGTCCGGTTCTTGAAATCAAAAGCCAATACAGAACAGATACTACTTGATGTCTAGCAAAACCCATTATGCTATTAGGGAGCCCGGTAACTATACGTAATATCGCATTATCACAGGACATCACATCATCACTATGTTAAACGGACTCAACGCTCTGCTGGCGTCAAGTCATAGGCTGGATCTGTTTGCTGATAAATGGAAGTTGATCTTGTCTGAATATAGAGGTATTGTGAGACTTCAGAGTAAAAGTTTTTATTTTATATTTTATGTATTTACTGTGTAATCAGTGTAAGTCGAAATGGTCTAGTGGATAAGGCATTCGCTTCGTAAACAGGAGGTAGTGGGTTCGAATCCGGGCAAGTACCAATATGATTTTTCAAATCATATGTACATTCTAAGTTTATCTTGGACATTTCTGACTGACGGTGACGGAATAACATCGTGAGGAAACCTGGACTTAAAAGTCTGAAATTCCCAATCCGGCTTGAGCAAGCGTGGTGCTGAATACTCATACCTTCTCTATATGAGAAGAGACCTTTGCCCTGCAGTGGGACAGTAAACAGGCTGGTATTATTATTATTATTATTAATCAGTGTAATTGACTGTAATTTTGTCGTTCTGGAAGTCAAACATATTTAACAGGTAAAAATAACATTTTTCTCTATGGATTGGTTGGGTATAAGTCTTCGTTCAAAGGCTATGGCGATTAATAATGTTTGTACGGTACACGATAGCTAGCTAATAGTCGAGTCTAATCGTGTACAAATGATCTAATGTAACGTGTAATGTGCCGCTCGTTTAAGTCCTCTTTCTCTCCGTCGACACGCGCCACCTGCGTGAGTGCGGCGCCACACAGAGCGAGGCGCAGTGATTTATAGCGAACAAATAGTTGACATTAAGAACAACATAAATCTTTAGTTTTTGTGTGTTGTATACCGACGATCGACCGATAGAGGGACGCTCGTAGATATGTAATTAATGACATTCATTGGATTATTGAGTTGCTCTCTTGTGTAATCGTTTCTTTTTATACTTATCTTTTTTATATATAAGCCTGCCGAAGTAACTCAACTCTGCCTGATGGTAAGCAGTCAATCCTGATGTGATAGACACCATTCTAAAAGCTTAACTACTGGTATGGTGGCGGCTTAGTAAGATGCTTTTTTACGCCCTACTTAAAAAACCCAGGATCAAAGTTAGATGGGAACACATGCGCTGGCAAAGAGTTCCAGGCTTTAATTGAGCGACAAAAGTATGAAGTGCTGAACCGTTTGGTTCGAGACCCTTTAGATTCCACTGTGAAAGGGTGGCACTTTAGTCCCGCACGTGTTGTTCTGGATAAAAAGGGAGAGAGTGGGATTAATTCAAAGAGCTCTTCAGAACACTCTCCATGGTAAAGGCGATAGAAGACGGCCATTGAGGCGATGTCTCTTCGCAGCTGTAAAGGCTCAAGGGTCTTAGTAGCCTCCGGGCTTCCGATGATACGGACTGCTCGCCGCTGCAACCTATCGAGTGCATCCAGTAAGTACTGTGCGGAGCCATCCCAAAGATGAGAGCAGTACTCCACGCAGGAACGAACCTGTGTCTTATAAAGAAGACAGAGCTGCTCGGGCGTGAAGTACCGCCTCACCCTGTTCAGGACACCGAGTTTACAGGAGGCGGTTTTAATGACGCACTCGATGTAGTTCTTGGGGTTGAGATCTCGGCTGATGTCCATACCCAGGATACTTAGGCTATCCTGTAGTGGTAACGCTGTGTTCTGAAGAGAGGGAAGGGGAAGGAACGGAGATTTTTTTGCAGAGAACGCGCACACCTGTGTTTTCTTGGCATTGAACTCGACCAAATTCTCACAACCCCATTGAGAAATGCGGTATAATACTTGGTCGAGCTCAGCGACAAGTTCTAGGCGTTTTGCCTCGATGTCAGTCTGTTTAGCCGCAGGATGTCCGAGATATCGCCCATGCACTGTACTATCATCCGCATAGCAATGAATGTTGCCAAGGGACAACATGTCATTGACATGCAGAAGATACAGAGTGGGCGACAGGACGGACCCCTGAGGCACCCCAGCGTTGACCTGCAAATAATTGGAGGCCGATCCGTCACAAAGGACTCTAATGCGGCGCTCACGCAGGAATGCGGCAATCCAGTTGCACAGCTGGGGTGGCAGACCATATGCTGGAAGCTTGGACAGAAGCGAACGGTGCCAGACTCTATCGAAGGCTTTGGTTATGTCAAGGCCGATGGCCAAGGACTCGCCATGCCTGTCCACTGTGAAAGGGTAACATTTATCTACCTATTGTTTAATTAACTTCATTTCAGCATAATATGTATATGATCGCATGGCATCGTGTGTCTTTGGCGCTGTTATGTAAAGATACAATTTTATTATAAACTAGCGGCCCGCCCCGGCTTAGCACGGGTGGACATTATTTTAAACAATTTGGGATAAACAAAGATACTTTTGTATGGGAATATAGAAGTGATTTCTTTTTTAGGCAATTTTTTAAATTTCTCTCTCCGTAAGTACCATCCTCGTACTTCAAGGAATATTATAAAAAAAGAATTAGCGAAATCGGTTCAGCTGCTCTCAAGATTTGCGCTTAGCAACACATTAAGCGATTCATTTTTATATTATAGATGACGTGCTATACAATTGTTGTACTAATAGTTTTTTTTTTTTTTTTTTTTATTCTACCACATTCACACAGCGCCATTTAGCCCCAAATTAAGCAATTCTATTTAATAATAATAATAATAATAATATTCTACCACATTCACACAGCGCCATCTAGCCCCAAATTAAGCAATTATATTTGCTTGTGTTATGGGTACTAAACAACTGATATACTACTTATATACATTTTTTTTTGTAAATACTTACATATTATAGATAAATTACACCCAGTCACAGAACAAACAATCATGCTCATCACACAAAGGTTTGTCCTGGGTGGGAATCGAACCCACAACCTCCGGCTTAGCAGTCAGGGTTACTAACCACTAGACCAACAGGCCAGTAATAGTACGTTCTCAATGCTGGTATTTCTAAGCATACTTACAGCAGATGCTGCTTGCAACCGCCTACCTGTAGATAAGTGGTATTAATGCTTCCTTTAAACCTAAAAAGACATTGTAGCTCTCTAGAATTGTCTTTAAAAAAGGAACAAAAATAAAATTAAATACTAAGACGTATACGATATGATATCATTGTAGCTCTCCCATACACATACACATACACCGGGTACGCTCGTTACATCGTAATCCTACTAATAATATAAATGCGATAGGTTGTGTATGTGTGTGCGTGTTGGTTACCACTCAGATCCTAAACAGCTGAACCAAATTTCGATGAAAATTGTGGCATGTGGATATGTAGGTGCTGGAGATGGACTTATGCTACTTTATATCTCAAAAATCAGTCTGGTTTCCAAGGGAGACAAAACACATATTAGGCGCGGGCAAAGCCGTGGGGCGTAGCTAGTGCATTAATAAGAAAAAGAAACAGCGCCTCTCCAGATTTTATTCCATAGTAATAGTTAATTTTATAAAAACCTGTAGGCTTAAGATCGCATAACATTGAGTGTACAACGTTCCTAACACTAACGATATAAGCGTATAGTATCATCACTAAGCTTATTAACTACACACTCTTGTTATTATCATAAAAAACTTACTGTTAAAAATGTAATTATGTACACTGATCAGATTGGAATAGGTTTAGGCAGTTTAATTAATAGTAACTATGAGCATCCAATCACAAATATCTGTTCGCCAGGAGCCAAATTAAGTAGTATAATTAGTAATATCAAAAATACTAGATTTAACAAAGAATCAACAGTTATAGTTTTATATGGTAACAGTTTATATGCTACAAAAAAAGACATATTGCAGTTAACTGAAGTAATGACTTCACTTTATGATAGTTTAGGGTGTAAATTTATTTTTTGTGCTTTACCATATTCATATGCTTTATCAGATATACAAAATAAGCATATTGAAAAATTGAATTTATTAATTTATAATAGTACAAGTCGCCTTAGTGACTTCATGACATTTTTTGACATAAATATATTTATTAGTAAATTTTTATTGACAAAAGATACTATGTATCTGCCAACATTTTACAAAAAACAAATTGCTAAATTGTTAGCATATAATTTATTTACTGACACAGATACCTGTAGGGTATTGAAGAATTTAGTAGGACAAAGTAGTGAAACTACTGATATCAATACATCTAATAGTTTAAACTAGTAGATGAGACAAAGGATAAGGAGTCATTTTATTTGAACTTGGTTCACCAAAATATTCAGGGCTTATCCGGCAAGGAACTAGAAATAGAATTATTTTTAAGATTACTTAATATTCATATTTTCTGTGTCACTGAACATTGGCTGAAATGTGACCAACTTATAATGAACAATGAGTACT
The DNA here is from genome assembly GCA_963082885.1 of Parascotia fuliginaria. NCBI lineage: Eukaryota > Metazoa > Arthropoda > Insecta > Lepidoptera > Erebidae > Parascotia > Parascotia fuliginaria. Next base: position 184,227 of record OY720195.1, read on the forward strand.
ACAGTATTGGTAGTGCATTTGCTAGGAAGAAAGCTATACATGGTGGCTCTTTAGTATATGTTTGTAATAGTATAAAATATAAGGAGCGTAAGGATATAGTACAGCTTTCCATTGAGCGCACAATTGAAATATCTTGTGTGGAGCTTGAGCAACATGTTGTTGTGTGTGTATACAGACCGCCACAGAGTGACTTCACCTTGTTTGAAACTGTAATGGAAGATGTACTGAAACGCTTGAGCATTTGTAACAGGCATGTGGTTGTGTGTGGTGATTTTAATGTAAACTTACTTGAGGAATCAGCTATATGTAGTAGATTAATTAGCTTGTTTACCTCATTTGACTTACATTATTTATTCTATGAACCTACTAGAGTTACTACTCATTCTGCTACATGCCTAGATAATATTTTCTGCAACTGTCAGTCTTTAAATAGTTCTATATTGAATGATTTAACATCTGATCACTATGGGCAAAAGGTTGAATTGCCTGTAATTAAAATACCTAAAGTTAATTATAAGATCACATGTAGGCCAGTGACCTCTGAACGCCTGAAACACTTTAGCGAGAACATTAGTACTAAAGTTACCAATATAGATCTTAGTCGCGACGATCCTGACAGCCTCTACCTATCTTTGTTTAATTTAATTAAGGTAGAATATGAAAATATTTTTAAACCCAAGACTTTCAATAAAAATATTAAAATTAAATTTTGTGACTGGGCAACAACAGGCATCTATAAAAGTAGAACTAAACTGTTTGAACTATATGGTATGAAAAAATATAATACAAATCCGAACTTTGAAGATTACGTTAAGAATTATTCAAAAATTTTTATAAGGCTTGTACCACAGCCAAATCTTTATACATAAGTAATAAAATTAAAGAATCTGACAATAAAATCAAAACAACTTGGAGTATCATTAACAATGAAACTGGACGAACCACATTGCGGGATACTAACTTTGAACTTAACGTAAATAATAAAATTATTTCAGATAATTTAGATGTAGCACAAACATTTAATAATTTCTTTATAAACATACCTGTTAATGCAACCAGGTCCTTAGATTCTTGCCCAGTCAAAGCCGAAACTTTAGCTAGGGTTAGCGTGGGAGAGTGCAGCGTTTTATTTAGTTTTAAGTATATTAACCCCAATGATGTGATAAAAGTGTTTAAGTCACTTAACTCAAAAAGAACTGCTGACTTATGGGGTATTTCAACGAATCTAATTAATAATATAATATCTAGTATAGCTCCACACCTTGCCACAATATTTAATAGATGTGTGGACACAGGCGTGTTTCCTGATCTGATGAAACACAGTAAAGTAATACCTTTATTCAAAAATGGATCAAAAAGTGACGCAACTAACTTTAGACCGATTTCCATATTGCCAGCTATTAGCAAAGTGTTTGAGAAAATAATTTTGCAGCAATTAGAAAGTCACTTTGTCTCAAATAAATTGTTACACAAAGAGCAATATGGCTTTACTAAAGGTCGTTCTACAATAGATGCAGGTATTACATTGATTAAGCATATTTATAGTGCCTGGGAAAATTCGATGGATGCTATTGGTGTCTTCTGTGACCTTTCAAAAGCCTTTGATTGCGTCGAACACAATACGCTTCTACGAAAACTCAGTCATTATGGTATTAGGGATGCTGCACTCAATCTAGTTGCCACTTACTTAAGCAATAGAATACAATATGTTGATATAAACGGAAGTAGGTCTACCGGATTACCTGTAGCTTTGGGCGTGCCACAGGGTTCCATTTTAGGCCCTTTTCTTTTTCTGATTTATATCAATGATTTGCCATTCCATATTCAGAATTTTTGCGACATTGTACTGTTCGCTGATGACACATCACTTTTATTTAAAGTGGATCGTAAGGAAACTAACATTGATAAAGTGAATAGCTCACTAGTGAAAGTTCTGGACTGGTTTAGTGCGAATAACCTACTGCTTAATTCAAAGAAAACTAAATGTGTTAAATTTACTATGCCCAATACTAAAAGCCTAGCTATTAATATAAGTTTAAATAATGAAACTTTGAGCTTTGTTGAGTCTACAGTTTTTTTGGGTTTAACTTTAGATAACAAGCTTCAATGGGGTACCCAAATATCGTGTCTTGCTGGTAAACTCAGTTCCGCAGCCTTTGCGATAAGAAAGGTAAGACAGTTTACCGACATAGAAACAGCTAGACTTGTCTATTTCAGCTATTTCCATAGCGTGATGTCATACGGAATACTGCTCTGGGGCAAGTCTGCGGATATTGAGTCAATTTTTATAATTCAAAAACGAGCAGTGCGATCTATTTACAATTTGGGCCCTAGGGTTTCACTAAGAGAGATTTTTAAAGAAATAGGTATTCTAACGGTGGCGTCTCAGTATATCTTCGCCAATATTATGTTTATCAAGAAAAATATAGACTTGTATTCCAGAAACTGTGACATGCACTCTGTGAATACTAGAGGTAAACATAAATTAGTTGGTACATATTATCGCCTACATAAAGTAAACAACTCATTTGCGGGTCTAGGTGTACGTTTCTATAACAAATTACCCATTGACATTATGAATCTACCCCTACAAAAATTCAAACAAGCTGTTAAAAACCGCCTTATTCTAAAGGGTTATTATACTATTAATGATTATTTAAATGATAAAGCAGCATGGGTATAGTTGCTCGTTTAATGCAAGATTAATGTTATATTGATTATTATTGTTGTAGCTATATTGACTATTATTATCATTAAGTATATTGATATTTTTTTTATTGTACTTATATTGACTATTATTATCATTCAGTATATTGATTATTATTATAGTAATTATATTGACTATTATTGTAATTATGTTGACTATTGTAGTAAAAGTTTAATGTGAAGTGGATGCATACCATGATCATTACGAGTTCGTAAGGCATAATACATTTTATTAGGGTTCTTTTACCACCCATGCCCTGCATTGTCATGCTCACTAAAATGTCATTGCTTGTGGTGTCGTATTGGCCGGGTCATCACCTTCCCTCTAATATGGCGAGGGTGATGATGGCTGGCCCGTGCGTCATGCTCGTGAACGGGTGCTACTTGGGATGACTGGTCAATCTTGGCATGGCTTACATTTAATATTCAATCCAGTATTACCTTGTCGTTCAATGTGACCAGGGGGTGCATTTACCAGTTTAATTAAAATACGTAGTCAAATTACCATACTAGTTGAAACTAAATAATTGAATTCCTTGTTTTCTTTCTTTAATCTTAGTATTATATTAATTAGTTAATTTGTAATAATTACTTTGTATGGTTCTTTGGTTGCGTTGAGTGTTTAAATTGTAACTCATTCAAATAACTGTAATTATCTGGCGATTGAAAAGAGTGGCGTGAGTTTCTTGCCAGTTCTTCTCACAGCTCTACCTCGTCAGCGAACTGGCTGTAGGTCAATTGGCTGACAAAATGTAATGTTGACTTTTCATAAGCATCATACTTTATGATCTAAATGAAATAAATGCTTTGACTTTGACTTTGACACAGTATATCAAACACAAGTAAGCAGTAAGTAGACAGTTATTACTGCCGTGTGTCGTGTGTCGGTAGTGACTCGTAATGTCTCTATTAGGCGTTATTAACATTATAATATAAATGGTTTCTATGACGCGGTATTCGTTTGTAGTTTATAATTTTGTATTTTTATATATTTTAGATGAGATGCATTCCACTGTCTAATACTTTCATAATGTACAGCCACCAAAGTGCCGCGGCAACAACGAAAACATTTGTTTCGGAAAATTTAGTTCTCATAGTAAACAGTAAGGACGCAGAACTTCAGAATTGTTAGTTAGCTGCAGTTATAATGTTGTTGTTATTTATTTGTAAAAAAACTTGTATAAGTAACTAAGACCGAGGCTGCACTGCTAAGGCGACTGCGACGCGGCGGTGATTTCGTGAACAAATAAATGCAGCTTGTCGTTCATGCAGTGCGACCACTGAAATTTGTTTACTATAAGTTTGTTTTCATGAAATCGCCGTCGCCGTCGCGTCGCTTTGCGGTTGCCTTAGCAGTGCGGCCTCAGTCTATGGCCACAAACAACTTAGTATGATAATTATGTAATTCCAAAGTTTGTTTTTTTAAGATTACTAAAACAATGCAAAGAAAATTCAAGGCCTTCTGTTATGGGGAGAAGGGAAAAAGCGAGCAGTAGAAAATTGAATCGAATGGCACTGTCACTCGTCAACAGAGACCTTACACCTTACAATTGTATGCTCGTCAAACACAACGCAACAGTATGGTCATTCCTACTTCTGAAATGAAAACATGCAAGGATCCATCACCAATGGCTATATTTAATTTTGGACTGTATTATTGTTGGTATAGTATGCGCCATGAGGGCACTCTGTGACCCATGACGATGTCTGCGATGACGTGCGACGTGTAACGCTCGGTCACCCATCACACTGATGACATTGTAATGACTCATCATGGTGCAATATGTTGGTATCCAAAATTTTTTTCATAATTGTAATTAGCGTATTTCTAAAAGCATTACTTATTTAGGGCGTAAGGTACATGATTTAAGAGGAACATTTAATGATTACAATATACTCAGCATCACGCCTTGTTTTAAAAGGGTAAGCAGCGGTAATTACACGGAGGTTTCCTGTGATAGGTTCTATATAATAAGAGCATCAACCGATCTATCATAGATCACGGATATTATTAGCCGGAGTGCAGTCATTTTTGTGGGATTATATTATTATTATCAGCCTAATAAAATGCTGTAATGGTGAACAGTCAGTATATATTTAATAAGAATATCGTAAGACTCCTTAGCACTTTTGAGTGGTGAACACTATCCCAAAAGTCATCGTGACAAATTGCTGCTTAAAAGACCTAGGATCAAAATGGGAACGAAACACATAATCTGATAGTTAAACATTCTAAGGTAGTAGATCCACGCTTGTTTCAGCATAAATGAGCCGGATCGTCCGGGGAAGCACAACGCTCTCATAGAAGATCCACTTAAGAGTAGTAGTATCCTTCCTTACTACTGCGTTCCGTTTGGTGGGTGAAAGCGCCGGAGGCGCAATTTTCTCCTTTTCCTTTTTCCTCACCTTTCTCATTCCCTTCTCCTACCCCATTCACAGCCACCACAGTGAAGGCTACCATACCAGCAGTTTATGATGATGGCTTTTGGTATGGTGGCCACCACTTCTGGATTCCACTGGACAGCTTACTATCAGGCGGGGTGGAGTCATTTTGGTAGGATAATATAAAAAAATATTTGTAAATAATCTATTTTTGAAGTGAATTTAAAATGTATAATCAATTTCCAACATTCAAACCACGTGTGCCGTAAACCGTGTCGTATTGTTTGTCTATGAGCACGAGCTCACCTAAATTGTGTACCTACGACATATATGTATACGTATGGTATATATTATGTTACTAGTGTGTAATGTCTCTATTCTTTCCTATTGTGAACTATGAGAATCATGAACGAGCTCGTCATGTTTGCTGTGATGGTGTTGTTCGTCTAATGTAATCGGTTATAGTCGTATTAAAGTAAGTTTATTACTGTAATCTATTTAAAATGGTCACTACTGATTGAGTGATTTCCTTCTGTTTGTTGTCTAGCACAGCAGGGCGAAGGCCCGTTCTCATACAGAGAAAACTGCATTGCACTTGCTCAAAGCGGATTAGCGATTCTAGACTTTTTCATATTTTTATAAGTTGGTTTCTTTTACCATTAAATCAAATTAAGTAAAGTGGTTTAATATAAAAAGTAAAAATAAAATATGTACTTATATTTAATCGCATTCTAGAGCCTGTACAACTGCTCTGTAAAATAATAATAAGAAACACAACGATGCGATGGTATATTCTTATGATACTAGCTTTCCGCGGCGTGGTTTCATCCACGTCTTTGCTTATTGTTTTGCTCCCGTCGCCAGTAGCGTGATGTTACATAGCCTATAACCTTCCTCGAGAACTGGGCTATCATACGCAAAAATACTTTTTTAATCATTGTGGTAGTTCCGGAGATTATCACGTTCAAAAAAACAAACTCTTTATACATATAATATTATAGGTACATTAGTTTACATTACTAAGGCAAAAATAACTATTTGGTGTTTCATACTGTGGTCCGAAATGCCGAAGTACCAAATAGACATTTGTCGATTCACACCACTTGTTCAAAATAACGAATTCGAAAAGGGCCCTTGTGAGATTCACACCGTGTGGTCCGAATAGCTAGTGGTGTGAATCGGCGAAGGACCCTATATGCTTAATTTGAGTCCAGATAGCGCTCGCTATGTAATTGTTTGTGTTTCTTGTTTACGAACTTTATTATTATTATTTTTTTTATATTAGCCTACCAAAGTGACTTCTCCCCGCCTGATGGTAAGCAGTCAGTGGAATCTAGAAGTGGTGGCCACCATACCTATGGCGACTGGGAATGGGGTTAGGGGAAGGGAATGAGGGAGGTGAGAAAAGAGGAAAGAGGGGAAATTAGGCCACCGGCGCTCTCACTCACCGAACGAAACGCACTAATATGGATACTACTACTCTTACGTCGATCTTCTATGAGAGGGTAGTACTTCTCCAGACGACCCCGCCCTTTCAAGCTGAAACCAGCAGAAATCTTCAGATTTCAGAAATCTTCAACGAGAAATATGTCGTGTGTCTCATGCTAGGTTGTATAATATCAAAATTGAGATATAACATGTAGTGTGGTAATCAGTAGCCGTGTCGCTCGTCGCCTAGTGGCTGTAACAGTACACCATGACGGATTATATTGTGTTACATAGAGTTTAGTTTTTGTATTGTAATGTTATACACCTATTGTTACGCAATTTACGGATTTAATTACTTACGAATACGAATAGTAACAGCAGATAAATATTTACTTTTAAACTTTCTCGTTGCATAATATAGTAAATCTAAATATATGGGAATTCACGCGATCATTTATTAGGTATTTACATGCCTTATTTTTGACATCGCCACATCAGTCTGCTTGTGACCACGGCCGGTGTAATCTGGTCGAAACGTCAACCAAAATAAGGTATGTAAATATCTAATAGCAGATAAATAGGCAAGGTTAAACGCATTTGTCTCGGTCAATCCATGACTCGTAGTCTGTGGTTCATATCATCACAGGGAAATAGCAATCGATGGATGAGAGCGGCTCACGAAAGGTCAAAATTGCGGTTTATATTTTTTTTCAATCCGCTTTATTTTCCTTCTTCGCCTTCAATCGGCCTGACTGCCACAGTCAAGGAGGTTAATGTTTTTCAAGTGTATGTGTGTATGTATGTATGTCTATTTCTTTGGTATGCTCTACAGCCTAAATGGCTTAATGGATTTTAACGTAAGAGGTGTCATTAGATTCGTTTTGATTGTGGGAGTGAAATAAGGTATATAATTGTTCAATGTAATGTCAGCAAGAAAAATAAATTGGTTTCTTTCTTTTACAGTTTGTTTAAGGCGGGCAGGCTTTTATTATATTCAACTGCTCATTACACTAACAGTTTCCCAAAACGTGTAGTAAGCCATTACAAAATATTTTAATATTACAAATATTACATCATACATTACAATTATGCTACACACACATTTGCAGATTTATTAATTACAAATTTATTATAGGATAAATATAGTACAAATAATTTTAAGAACTTACTCATAGTAGTGAAAAATATATCAGCGTCTGGATAGTGAACAACCAGAGAATTGAGCAGTGCAACTGCCTGACTTGTGGGTGCGTATTTTGATGTGCACGTTCGTACTTGTGGTACGGCAAACAAGGGGGGCGCGAACGTAAACGCAGGTATTGACTTAGTGCCGACAACGCGCAACGCATTATCGTGCTCGCATCATCAATTTTATTATTGAGTAATAAATAATAATGCATGGCTATGGCACACTTAAGCCGTAACGCAAGCGTGTCGTTTTGTTTTTTAATAATATATATTCCTTGATTACAGTACTTGAAAACACAGCCACATCCAAATAAGTACACTACAAAGACTAAAGTAACCACTCACTACAGTACACTTTACATTTGTGTTCTAAGTTGTAAAAAAAAACATTGGACGTTACTTAAATATTACATAGTATAAATTGCTATACATTCGCCATTTAAAATTTGCTTCTGACATATAACCTACCTGTACTTCTGCCTATCACCTTAGCGAAATATGAATCATACTAGCTGCGCCCCACGGCTTCGCCCGCGAGTGTAATTCGTTTTGTATCCGTTGAAAACCAGAGTGATTCTCGGGATAAAAAGTAGCCGAATCTATCTACATACCTATTTTATCGAAATCGGTTCAGCCGTTTAGGCGCTGAGTGGTTACAAACAAACACACATACACACACACACACAAACTTTCGCATTTATAATATTAAATAGGATATATTAACAGTTAAATTAATAAACAATTACAGTAATTTAGATTCATTATAGTATTAAGTAGACAATAATGTCAATATCGAGCGATAATATACGCGAGCTTTTAGCAATACTTATGCGCTAAAATAGACGTAACTAGATGATACGAACCACTGTAAAATTGCCTCTATACCTAAACTTTAAGGCTCAAATTTCTGTAATTTGTATCACATAGTTGCTTCGTTGTTCGGAGTGGAGGGTCGGTAATGAGTGTAACGACTTATAAGTTTATAGAGTACATTAGAGCACTCGCCATTACCAGTACTTACTACCGATACTCGAACAGTACAGATGATTTGAATCTTAATAACCAATGACGTTTAAATACACAAGTAAAATAAAAACAGTTTGTTCTCCCTGCACTAAATTTTAACCATAGTGTAATTGGAGTGTTCATACAATAATTTATGTTTGAAATAAAAATGGCACGCAAAGGACATTGACCTCAGCAAAAATATGGCTGTTATTGATTAATTTCAAATACGGAATGTTTGACACTATACAAATGAGTGCCAGTTTTTGACACCGACCAATCACAGCTGTGCTTTTGTTACGATTATAGCGCTAAGAAATTTATTTGTCAGTGCGTTTAATCATATCACTGCGTAGTGCTATTGGCGAAGAAAACACTTAGCCGCTAGACCGCAAGTGTACATATATACGACTACTGCGGTAAAGCGCCGACAAAGCATACGGGTCACCTGATTGTAAATGGTAACCGCAATCAATCGTTCTGTCTCATCTATCTGTGTTCTTAAAATATCACAGACATGATGCTAAGAAAACACAATTACGAAATTTACTGAATTAATACTAAAAACTAATTCTTTACCTCAATATTCTATGAGAGGAACTACCTTTTAACATGAATCGACCGAGGAAAATTTCTTCGGTCGATCCGGCCCATTCATGTTAAAAATCTAATGAAATCCGGTCGGCTATTACTGCCTTAGTTCAAAGGAGAAACGTCAATGTATTTTTTTTTTATTTTCATTGCCACTAGTGGCAGATGAACAAACAGCCCACGTGATGGTAAGTGGCGAGGTACTCTGCGGAGCCGCTGCCAACCGTGAAGGGAGGGGTGTAGGTTGAAGGATTGAAGGAAGTGATTAATAAGGAAAGGAGGGAAATTGGGCTTACGGCGTTCACACTCACCGAACGAAACGCAATAGTACGGATACTATTACTCTTACGTCGATATTCTGTGAGAGGGTTGTACTTCCCTGGTCGATCCGGCCTATTCATGCTGAAACCAGCGTGGATCTACTACCCAATATACAGTGGCATTGATATTTATTAAATCACTTATAAAAAGAAAAGTAGTCTCAGACGTCAAAGCTAAGAGCCAGCCGTTGTTCTTTAAGCTATATCTGTGTTGTTTTAAACTAATAATGTGCACTTAACACAGCGACTAATTGAAACCTCCAATTATCGCTATCAGATTGAACCGACATTCAACTGGATCTGACCCACTCTGTTTATGTTCGTTTATGTACAAATTGAGATTTATATTCGTTATAGACTATTAACAGTAGTATTATTTAATGTGCAATTGTGCAATAACCAATGCAATAGTGATATAATAATATTTTTTATTTATTTTTATTTATAACTTTATGCACAAAATTGTACAATGGTGGGCTTAATGCCAAAGGCATTTTCTACCAGCCAACCTTTGGGTGATGCAGAGATAAACGAAGTAGGTGCAAGTTAACTTCAAAGGAACAAATAAATATGACTATTACCTATACTTATACAAAAATACATATTATACTTAATACACATATACATACAATACATACACACATACAAATATAAATACACCTATAAATATTATATATATATATATATATACAATATATACATGTTACTGATGTGATGACTCTGCCAATCTGTCGAAGAGAATATCCCGTACCTTTTGTTTGAACTTAAAGCGGTCCGTAACCATCCTGACTTCAAGAGGGAGCGCATTCCAGAGTAAGACAGATTGTATAAAGAAGGAAGAATGTACAAAATCAGAAGTATGAGAAGGACATGCTAGAAGAAGATTATTAGAAGAGCGAAGATTTCTGTCATGAAATGAACACAAAGGTTGGAATTGTGGAGATAAATAACTGGGAAGTGTGGGAGAGTGTAAGAAAGAAAATAAGGTAGTAAGAGCGCGCTGATTTCGGCGCTGCCGTATGGGTAACCATTTTAGGTCTGAGCGATAGGAAGAAATATGATCATATTTACGAAGATTAAAAATGAATCGAATGCAGTTATTGAGAAGTCGGTCATACTTATTGAGCAGATCTGCATTCAGGTCAAAATAATGTTACGTGTCAGGATGGGGTTCGATGCAAAATGCCAGTTACGCGATGATGCGTTTATTCAAGACTCACACAGTATACTAACAGTAACTAAATAAAGCAATAAACACTTATACTGCACTATCACGCTTCGTATATCGCTCTTCGTAAACTTCCGTATTACTTAGATGTTCGCTCGAGATCGCTGTATTCACAACTGAACGAAGTGCCGACGTTCGAATCCTTTTTATAGTCATTCAATAGATTTCTAGAACCTTCCCGCTATTACCACAAAGATGCCGACAATTCTCGAAAACAGAACAATGAGTGTAGGTACTTAGCTGCGACGCGTAGGTATGCCTACCGCCGTTGATCTATTGTTATACGTGTAGGTAGGTACATGCAAACGTTCTAGCGTCGGTATTTGTTGTATACGTGTAGGTAGGTACTTGTGAATGTTCTAGAGCGTAGGTATTTGTCGTACACGAGTAGGTAGGTACTTGCGAACGTTCTAGAGCTTAGGTATTCGTCGTACACGAGTAGGTAAGTACTTGCGAACGTTCTAGCATAGGTATTCGTCGCAACATTGCCCCCCTCTTAATCATGCTCGTCCCGAGCAGCGTTAGAACCGTGATAGGGTGCTAGTCGATCGATGTGGACGATCTTTGGCTTCTTTCTATCGCCCTGTCTTATGCGATAGGTCACGTCATTGATCCTTGTGATCACTTTATAGGGACCCTCCCAGCGGGCCTGTAGCTTCGGTGACTTGCCGATTTTCCTGAGAGGATTATGTAACCACACGAGCGTACCTTCCTCGAAGCCATGATTACTTGCTTTCCTGTCATAGCGAGTTTTCATCTTCTCATTAGCCTTGAGGTTGTTATCTCGCACTAGATCATGTGTCTTATCCAGCTGTGCTTGCAAGTTTGCTACGTACTCTACTGTCGGCTTTGGCGTATCAGGAGGTGTTCCGGTAATCAAGTCTACTGGTAGGCGTATCTCTCTTCCAAAGTTGACTTTGGCCGGCGTAAATCCTGTAGTGTCATGAACCGCGGACCGATATGATAACAGGAAGAGTGGAATGTAACGGTCCCAGTCTCGTTGATGGTCTTCGACAACCTTGGCCAGATGGTTTTCCAATGTCTGGTTAAACCGTTCTACCATGCCGTCAGACTGCGGGTGCGCTGGTGTTGTCCGTGTTTTGTGTATGCCGAGTAGATTACACATCTCTTGAAACAGGGCTGACTCGAAATTTCTTCCCTGGTCACTATGCAGTTCCAACGGCACACCAAATCGACACACTACTTCCTGGATCAACTTTTTGGCCACGGTCTGAGCCTCTTGGTTTGGTGTCGCAAACACTTCGGGCCATTTGGTAAAGTAATCTTGAACTACTACTATAAAGCGGTTGCCGTCTTCTGTCACGGGAAATGGTCCAGCTACGTCAATGGCAATTCTCTCCCATGGGGCTCCGACACTGTACAGCTGTAGCTTGCCTCTTGATCTAGTACGAGGTCCTTTTACCGAAGCACACGTAGAGCACTTTCTGCACCACTCCTCGATGTCTTCCCGACAGCGTACCCAGTAGAACCGTTCTCTCACCTTCACCAAAGTCTTCTTCACACCAAGATGACCACCTGATGCACCATCATACACTAAGCGCAGAACAGGTGCAACTTTGTTTCTCGGGATCACCATCTGTAGAACTTGGTCCTTCCCGTCAGGTGATTCCCACTTTCTATATAGCACGCCTTGTTCCAAACTCAGACTGTCCCACTGAGCCCAGTAGGCCTTCGTAATTGGGCTTGCGGCTGATACGTCCTGCCATAATGGTTTCCGACCCTGAGCCTTCCAATCCATTATTAGTTTAAGATCTCTGTCTTCTTTCTGTACCTTACTGATTTCCTCTTTGTCCCAGGATTCATCGGTCCCCTGAGTCCTGACAATTTTCACTACCTCCTTGGACTCATGCTTCAAACAGTGTTTACAATCCTGGGAGCATGGACGTCGCGATAAGGCATCAGCATTGGAGTGAATCCTTCCACTGCGGTGTTCTATTACAAAGTTGTACTCCTGTAGTTGTTCGATCCATCTCGCGACTTGGCCTTCAGGATTCTTGAACTGGAGTAACCACTTCAGTGCTGCATGGTCTGTTCGTAGTGTGAACTCTCTTCCCAGCAAGTATTTATTAAAGTGTTGTAAGGTCTTCACAACTGCTAGTAATTCACGCCGAGTTACACAGTAGTTTCTCTCAGGCTTCGATAGAGACTTGCTGAAGTAGGCGATGACCACTTGCTGTCCATTTTGCTCCTGAGATAACACACCTCCGATTCCAGTATTACTGGCGTCTGTGTCCACAATAAATCTGCCTTCTCTATTAGGGTAGCACAGGACTGGAGCTGAACACAGCAACTCTTTGAGTCGTGTAAATGCACGTTGACAATCCGAGTCCCAAACGAAGTTCCTCTTCTCTTCTGTCAAGTGGTGTAATGGCTTGGCTACTTCAGAGAAGTTCTTCACAAAACGCCGGTAGTAAGCACTGAGGCCCAGGAAAGCTCTTACTTCGGTTTTAGTTTTTGGTACAGGCCACTCTTGCACCGCTTTTATTTTGTCTGGGTCCGTTCGAACACCTCTATCCGAAATAATATGGCCTAAGAACGAAACTTCTTTCTTGAAAAAGGCGCACTTCTTCGGGTTAAGTTTCAAATTTGATTCACGAAATCTCTTAAAAACTTTCTCAAGATTCCTGCGATGTTCCGTGGAACTGCGTCCCATAACTATTACGTCATCTAAGTACACCAGACAGGCATCTCCCAAAAGACCCACTAGTACGCGTTCCATAAGCCTTTCGAACGTAGCTGGTGCATTACACAATCCAAATGGCATTACCCGGAACTGCCACAGGCCTTTGCCAGTACCGGTGGTAAATGCAGTCTTCTCCTTATCTTCTGGCCGGAGTTCCACTTGCCAGTAGCCACTTTTCAGATCTACCGTAGAGAACCACTTCATGCCTCCAAGCATGTCCAAAGTGTCGTCAATACGGGGCAAAGGATAGCTGTCTTTCTTGGTCACGTTATTCAGCATCCTGTAGTCTACACAAAACCTAGTACTGCCATCTTTCTTCTTCACGAGTACCACAGGTGAAGACCATGGGCTGGATGATGGCTCTATGATCTTGGTTCGTGCCATATTCCCAATCAGCTCGGCTACTTCTTGTTCTTTTGCTAGTGGCACTCGTCTAGGTCTTTGTTTAATAGGCTGTGTAGCACCTGTGTCGATCGGGTGTTTCACTAACCCCGTTCTTCCAAGGTCGTTTTCTTCTTTAGTGAAAATGTCCTTGTAGTCCAGTAGCAGCTTCTCTGCTTCCCGATATTCGTTGGGTGACAAACTTTTCTTCGTGGTCTCTAGCAATGGGCCCATATGATTTTCCGAAGAGGCAGTCTGGACGTTCTCTAGGATCTGCCTCAGACTGCTCACAGCCTCACATCGTCCAACGATCGCGTTCTTCCGTAATAACATCGCCGAATTGCTGAGGTTGGCAATTTTAACTTTTGCTCCACTTCTAGTCATAACCAAAGTTCTGGCTGTAATTAGACTGGTATAGCGCCCAGGATCTTCCACCATGACGCAACGATCAGCAGTCACACCCTCAGGGAACCTTACGTCGACTAAGGTTTCTGACCTCGGTGCCAAGGTTACCGTTTTGGCACTGTAGACCGCTATCGAAGAACAGCCTTCCAGAAAGACTTCTTGATCTGGGAAGCTTAGAACACCTTTAGCAATATCGACAACGCACTGCTGCATTCGTAGGAAGTCTAAGCCGATAATGCAGTCATCCGTTATGCTCGCCACCAAAACAGATTGATGATAAATCTTCTCTCCTAGTTTGATCTTCACATCTGTAGCTCCGAGGACGGTCACTGGCTGGCCAGTCGCTGTTTGCAATTTGCAAGATGGTCGTGCGTCTTCCCACTGAATTGTTCGCCGCAGAAGTTCTGGTCGTACGATGGTCTTTGACGCGCCCGTATCTATTGTAAAGCGAACAGGTTTACCATTTATTTCTCCAGCTGTTACCAGGCTATTACCGTCACATGCCTGTGATACTTGGACTGTGGGGGCTTGACGTAACCCAGCCAGTGCCCGCCCCGCGGCCCTGGCTCCGATTAGTTTAACGAATCTTGACTAGCGTCAACCTGAGCAGTGGTTGACACCGTTCTACTTCCTCTCTGGGCCGGACAGTTAATTCGGATATGTCCTCGCTTGCCGCATCCGTAGCATATAGGCTCACCCCTTGGTCTAACAGCTGCAACAACTTCCCGTACTTTATGCGACTTGTAGTCATTTCGCACAGCTTCCACCTCAAGGGCATGTGCTAAGGCCGCATCTAAACTTGTATGGTGTGCCAACCGAACAGTTGCTCTGACCTCAAGGTCTCTTATACCATCCACAAAAGCTTGCACCACTGTCGGGTCCACAGATGATGTACTGGAGGCATAGGCTCGTCGTACCAGGCGTTCAATTTCAGCAGCCCATTGTTGAAGTCCCTCACTCGACTTCTGAGTTCGATCCTTCAGCTGAGCTCGATAAACATGCTCCAGGTGCTTATCGCCAAATCGAGCTTCCAATGCCTTAAGGAGTGCGTCTAAGTTTCGTCGGTCAGCAGGTAAGTTCTCTAGGATCAGCAGTGCATCCCCTCTAAGTGCCAAAGTAAGCGCCGTCAGTGCGTGATCATCTTCCCATCCATTTCCTTTGGCAACTACCTCGAACTGGTGTCGAAAGGCCGTCCAGGAAGACGAGCCGTCAAAGGAGGGCAGTTTGAACTTGGGACCTCCGGAAGTGACTGCCGCGGCCATAGGCGTAGTGCTTGAATATAGGACCTTGGTCTTCTGCAGCTCTTTAATCATCTTGTCATGATGGTTCATGGTGGTCTGGACATCTTCGAGTATTTCATCATGTTTGCTGGTGCGTTTTTTTACCACTTCAACGTCTTCTTGAAGAGTACTGATGACGGTGCTGAACCCTTCCAACTTAGAGTCCATCATTTCTCGAAGGTCCTCTCGGATAGCCTGGCGTTGTCTGTCTTCGGCTTGCAGTTGACCTTCCTTAAGGTCTAGAAGAGCTTGGCGTTGGCTTTCCTTCAACTCCTCCATGACTTGACGTTGCCGTTCTTCAGCTTGGCGTTGACGCTCTTCAGCTTGGCGTTGGCGCTCTTCAGCTTGGCGTTGGCGCTCTTCAGCTTGGCGTTGGCCCTCCTGTATAACGGCTAAAAGGGACGACATGTCGAAGCCAGAGCCCATACCCGTCGACGCCGCAGAAGTGCCGGGATCACTAACTACTGCTGCGCTAGACTCTTCAGTATCGGCCATAAGCGATGGTTCACGAGTTTCGTCTACCGCCGCCTGTCGTCGAGTGCGTACTCCCTCGTCGCGTGGTGTGACTGGCATTCTCACTTCTGTCACCAATTGTTACGTGTCAGGATGGGGTTCGATGCAAAATGCCAGTTACGCGATGATGCGTTTATTCAAGACTCACACAGTATACTAACAGTAACTAAATAAAGCAATAAACACTTATACTGCACTATCACGCTTCGTATATCGCTCTTCGTAAACTTCCGTATTACTTAGATGTTCGCTCGAGATCGCTGTATTCACAACTGAACGAAGTGCCGACGTTCGAATCCTTTTTATAGTCATTCAATAGATTTCTAGAACCTTCCCGCTATTACCACAAAGATGCCGACAATTCTCGAAAACAGAACAATGAGTGTAGGTACTTAGCTGCGACGCGTAGGTATGCCTACCGCCGTTGATCTATTGTTATACGTGTAGGTAGGTACATGCAAACGTTCTAGCGTCGGTATTTGTTGTATACGTGTAGGTAGGTACTTGTGAATGTTCTAGAGCGTAGGTATTTGTCGTACACGAGTAGGTAGGTACTTGCGAACGTTCTAGAGCTTAGGTATTCGTCGTACACGAGTAGGTAAGTACTTGCGAACGTTCTAGCATAGGTATTCGTCGCAACAATAACATACATCACCATAATCAATTAAAGGAAAAATTAAAGTCTGCACAATCATTGCCTTGGTCTTAGTCGGAAGAAAGTTCTTTAGGCGATATAAGGCACGTAGGGTACCAGTTACTCTTTGACTCACACTGGTGACTTGAGCTTGCCAATTGAGGTTGGAGTCAATGAGCAACCCCAGATCCTTCACTACATGACTAAATGGAATAGTCGATCCATCAAAAACAACCGGTGGTAGGTTTCGGATATCCAATCTACTTATTAAGCGCTGACTTCCTATAACTATGGTCTGGCACTTACTGGGATTGACATATAGGCCAAATCTTCCTGACCAGCACTTTATAGCGTCTAGGTCACGATTTATATCGCTTATGGCCATAGACACATCCTCCACTCTAGTTGTTGAATACAGCTGCAAGTCATCGGCATATAGATGATACGAACAATGAAGATCTGGTGTCAGGAAATTAATAAAGATAGAAAATAATAGGGGTGAAAGTATACCGCCTTGAGGGACGCCAGATTTGAGATCAAGCCACGTAGATGAACAATCATCTGAATGGACTGCCTGTTGACGTCCCTGAAGATAAGTTGAAAACCATTCCAGTGCATCAGGAGAAACCATGAGATGGGTGTTCAGTACGGGAACATAAGAAAAATAAGGCGACTCAACCGATAAAAAAGTACTATATTTAATTAAAATAGACGACATTGGTTGATAATAATATGACGGCGATCTATCGGCGAGTGGCGAGTGCGCGGCATTGGAGGGGAGCAGTAGGGCCCTCGACCTGGCGACCCTCCTCCTCTCCCCGCAGTCCCCGCAGACATCGTCATACTGTGGTAGGAGCGTAGACATATTCCCGGCCCTGGAAAGCTCATCAGCTTTCAAGTTTCGCTTCGTTATCTGGCCTTGGAAGCAGACAGATTCTGTTGAGAGCGCGTCGGACGGTCCCTCGTGCTGTCATAACGTCAGCAACGCGCGTTACACCATCAGTGCCCGGGAACAATCTCTGGATACGCCCGAGGCGCCAGTACAACGGTGGAGCATTATCTTCCTTTAGGATGACTAAGTCGTCTATTTGTAGGCTCTCCGGAGATTTTGTGTGCCACTTAGTCCTCGTCTGAAGCTCAGCAATGTATTCGTGGCTCCAGCGCTGCCAGAAGTGTTGCCTTATCTGTTCAAGGCGCTTGAACCTGTCAAGACGATTGGCATTAGAGGCTTGTAGACACGGAGATGGCAGTGACTGGAGGGGTCTGCCAATCAAAAAGTGGCCCGGGGTCAAGGGATAGAAATCAGTGGGTGAGGAACTTAAGGGACATATAGGTCGACTATTGAGGATACTTTCTATTTGAGCGAACAGAGTAGATAATTCCTCGAAAGTAAGGTGAGCAGCCCCTAATATCCTAGCCAAATGAAACTTGGCTGATTTCACACCGGCTTCCATTAAACCATTGAAGTGAGGAGCGTATGCAGGGGAAAAGCAAAATTCGACGCCCTCGCTAGCGGCAAAATCAGTGATAGAATTAGCGTTAGTGTGTATAAATTCTTTAAGCTCCCTGGAAGCTGCAACAAAGTTTCCACCATTGTCGCAAAAAATTTGATTTGGTAGGCCTCTCCGAGAAATGAAACGTCTTAAACTTAAAATAAAAGCATCTTTGGAAAGTTCGCTTACTGCTTCCAAATGGATGCACTTATATCTAAAACATATAAAAATACATAAATAACTCTTCGATATTTTGCAGCCACGACCTTTGCGATCCGTAATCATGAATGGACCAGCAAAATCAGTCCCTACAGTGCGAAAGGGAAAATCAGGCACTATTCTTTCGGCAGGAAGGTTTCCCATGATGTTTTGCATCGCTTTACCTTTAAAACGCCTGCAAACGTTACAATTACGCGCTGTTCGCCGAGCTATATTTCTTCCACCGATAGGCCAGAAACGAGTTCGAATCGACGCTAGCAAAGCTTGTGGACCTATGTGCAAAAGCCGTCGGTGTTCCTGTTCGAATAAAAGCTGAGCAAAATGGTGCTTGTGGCTTAATAGCATGGGATGTTTCATATCAAAATTACATTTTGAAGCTTGTATTCGACCACCTACTCTAATAATTCCTTCATGTAAGAACGGATTAAGTGCGGCAATGTGAGATTTAGAATTGAGTGATTTTCCTTTGACCAATAAATCGAATTCTTTGGGGAATGATTCTTTCTGGGATATATATACTAATGTGTTGAGAGCCTTATTAAGCTCAATAGCAGTCAGTGAGTCTGTATATCTATTACTAGGATCCTTACAATTATGAATAAACCTGTTTATGTAACAAAAAATGTGTTGTAATTTTTTTAAATTAGAGAATTTATTTATTCTAAATAATGTGTCTGTGCTTACGATAGTAGTGGAATGTGCCTTAACTTCAGGTAAATCTATGGATTTATTATAACTCTGTGATTGTGTGATAGGCCAATCAGACTCGGGTGCTAACAAGAACTCAGGCCCATGCCACCACAGATCGCATTTAGCGACTTCTTGTGGATTTACGCCACGGGACAGTAAGTCAGCTGGGTTGTGCTCTGTGGGAACGTGGCGCCATGAAGTGGTGTCACTCAGTTCTCTGATTGTGGCGACTCTATTGGCGACAAACGTTTTTAAATTAGATGAACCGATACGTAACCAACTAAGTACGATATTAGAGTCGGTCCAATAAATATGTCTTGCTATGTTACGTCGCAAGGCCTTTGTCACAGATGAGCACATTTCAGCCGCAAGTAGGGCGCCTGAGAGCTCAAGTCGAGGAATGGTAATTGAGTTAGATGCGGGTGCAACGCGAGATTTGGCACATAATAGTTGAACATATACTTGTCCTTCTTTGTGTATGGACCGTAAGTATAAGCATGCACCGTAAGCACGCTGAGATGCATCACAAAAACAGTGCATTTCAACAAGTACTGGCTCGGCAATAGATACCCATCTAGGTACAGATAAGGTGGAAATGGACGTAAGACCTTCATTGAAGGTGTTCCATGTTTTTACCACCCTTTCAGGTGCAGGATCATCCCAGTCAAGCTTTAAAGACCATAATGTCTGAATTAAAATTTTGGGAACGATAGTGCACAAGGATAGGAGCCCCAAGGGATCGAAGATCTTGAAAGTTGAAGACAGGATGCTCCGCTTAGTAACAACAGAAGAACTGTCTACTAAGATGGGAAACTGAAGACTGTCTGTTGAAGGATTCCAGTCCAGGCCTAAAGTATTGGTAGAATGACTTAATTTAAGGTTCCCGCCAGACTGGACCTCGTCTAAAGGTAGTATAGAAGGCAAATTAGATCGATATTTTCGAAGATTGAAGCCAGCGCTAAGAAGAACCGTAGACGTTAATTGTCGAATAGAACGAAGCTGATTTTCGTCATCATTGCTGGTTACGAAATCGTCGACATAGGTATCTTGCTGAATTACAGTTTTGATTAAATCATCACCGCATTCTTCGCCTACTTGCCAAAGACATTTGGTGGCTAGGTAACTAGCACTAGCATATCCGTAGGTAACCGTATTAAGCCTGAGAGATTGCAATAGTTTATCTTCCGCATCACGCCACAGTATCAGCTGCAAATTACGGTGAGACTCGTCTATCAATACCTGGCGGTACATTTTTTCAATATCCGCCGACAATACATAACGATATTGACGGAATCGAATAAGGATATTGAAAAGAGAGTCTTGAATAGTAGGGCCTATCATTTGAATGTCGTTTATAGACAAACCAGATGTGGTGCGAGCTGACGCATCAAAAACGACGCGGAGACGCGTGGATTCGCTGTCCTCGCGAATGATTGGGTGATGCGGAACAAAGTAGGCTCTCTCGGGTCGATCTTCCTGGGAGATGGACAGGTGACCTAGTTTGTGGTATTCGTTTATGAAATCTACATAAGCAGACTTAAGATCAGGCTGTTTGCGAAACCTGCGTTCCAAATTAAAAAATCTACGTTTGGCTACAAAATAAGATTCACCCAAACAATCTGGCTCATCGATGAGTGGCAGCTTGACACAAAAACGACCATCTTTGGTTCGTTTAGTGTGCTGCAAAAAATGAAGTTCACAAGCCTTTTGTTGATCAGTAAAAGGTGGTTTTTGTGGTAAGCTTTCCAGCTCCCAGAATCTTTTCAAATCATTGTGAAGTTTAATTAATTTATCATTATTATCAATATTAGCTAAGCTACATTTTACTTCTGTATTGTCATTACAAGTGTTATAGTGCAAGGGACCTGCGATGAGCCATCCTAGTTTCGAATCATGTAAGGTAGGGTTGCCTTGTCCTAAAGAGTGCTGCTTGGTACCTATAATGTCCCAAAATAAGTCAGCACCGATAAGCAATCCTATTTCAGAAGGCTCATAAAAGCCGGGGTCTGCTAGCTCGAATGATTTTAAGTTTAAATGTGTAACTGTTAAAGTAGTCTTAGGTATTTTGCCTGAAATTTGGGGTATAATCAAACATGATGTAAAGACACTGTATGGACGTACCTTTGATTGTATGCGTATATTACAACGTTCAGCATTAAGTTTGTATACAGTGTTACCAATACCAATAACGTTTTTTGTGTTTGAGCTCAAAGTAGTTAAATTTAGTTGCTGCTTTAAGCACTCTGTGATAAACGAAGACTGACTGCCGTTGTCTAATAGAGCTTTGGTAGTAACTGATTTATTGTTAAGAGGATTAATTATATCAACCAACGCAGTACATAACAATGTCTCAGAGTGTGTGTGTGAAGAATGTGTGTGTGAAACAGCTGACATAGAAACGGGCATGGATTCTGTATTGCCAGCGTTAGGGTCTGTAGGTTTATGTAGACTAGTGTTGTGACGTTTTTTACAAATTCTACATGTCCCTGGTAGTCTACATGCACGCTTATTGTGACCTTTACGCAAACAGTTCGTACATAATTTAGATTTCGTTACGAAAGCTAGTCTATCATCAATTGGTTGAGACTTAAATTGTGAACATTCATAAATGTGATGGGAGTCACCATTACAAAAGATACATTTATTAGAACCTTGAGACGATGAATCAGGTTGGTCAGCAGTCACAAACGACTTAGTGTGAGAATTAGGTGTTTGTTTAGGACTATGAGTGTTATTAGGTGATAATTTATTGCCCCTATCTTGCTTACTGCGATAAACGCACTCAAGAACATCTGCTCGACCCCTAATAAATGACAGAAAATCGTCTAGAGTAGGCATATCCAAAGCACTAACATTACTATGTATATATTCTTCCCATTTAAGGCGCGTATTACTATCTAATTTTGCTGCAAATATATATATGATTATGGTATCCCAATGGTCGGTTGGCTGTTTCAAAATATTTAAGGCACGTAAATTTTTAGTAATATGGTCTACAAGAAACCTTAAGGATTTATCTGACTCACGTAATGGTTCAATGTTCAATAAAATCTTTAAATGATTATTTATTAACTGACGAACATTATTGTAACGTTCGCAAAGAATGCTCCATGCCTCAGGATAATTATTGTCTGTAACTTCGAAGTTGCTGATCACACGAGCAGCTTCACCCTCCAAATAGGAATTCAAATAGTGAAATTTGTGTATATTTTTAATTTTAGAATTATTATGGATTAATGAACTAAATGTATCACGAAATTCCAACCATTTGTAGAAGGTACCATCAAAATTGCTTATCTTAATGACTGGCAAACGAAACCCGATAACCTCATGATCCTCTTCATTAGCTGTGGTGAAACTGCTGCTGTGTTCAAGTGTCGACCTTTTTGTCGAACTATTTAGTGAAATAATTTCCTGTGCCTTTGCGATCGAATTGTGGAAAGCTTGTTCAATCAATTCCCTTGTATCTAATTCGTTGCTCAAACTATTTTCATCCATTCCCTCGATTTGATTTTGCACACCATCGAATTCGACAAATAGCGCTTCAATTTTAACTAACTTCTGTGTAAGTACGTTAACCTCAGTAGGAGTAAGTTTTTTACATTGAAATTCTACTAACTGATTACTAAACTTAGTGACACGTCCTTTTATTGAAGCACGTTTTAAATTTAAAGTTTTATAAGTAGTCTCCATGCTAATGAGGTCAACGCGTAAACAAACAAAGAGATCAGTCAACAATAACAATTATTATTAAATGCATACGATACGCTCCTCGCTTCGATGTCAGTCGACTCGGAAACCGGTCTGGATCAGCGGCCGCGCTGCAGCAGCACTCGATTTGCACCCGCAGTGTGCGCGAGATCTCAGGACGCGACGTAGGTGCACAAGCGAAGAACGCACGGCAGCTGGAATAGATCGTTGGAATGCTTTGTATATCTATGTAGGGATATTAGGCAGTCTAAGTGTCAAGGGTGATAGTGATTAGCGGTTAAATTGAGCAAACTGTTGTTTAATGAAATTATAATTATAAGTGACTATAGGTGTGGCTAGACAATTAAATTAACAAAGCAAAACAATTGCTTTATTTTATAAATCGCTGCTATAGTGCTTAAGTATGTGCTTAATGTATAAGGCAACAAGAAATTAATCTGTAAATGGTGTAGATAATTAGCTAAGCATCGTGTCGTATTTATTTATTATCTTGTATTATTGAAGTGTTTAGAATAGGTTTAGCTATTATGATTTTAGTTGTGTATAGTAGCAGGTTGTGCGTAATATAATAGTTGCAGTATAGGCTTTCAAGTCGAACAATAGATTTATACAATTACGACAGTAACTTGAAATTAGCTGCTTATTAATGGTATTACGAACGAGTTTAATGAGCTATAGAACTGTTGGTAGGAAACAGCTATTATAGATTAGGTAGGTATGCAATTAGCATAGTTTAAGAAATAAGGCTTAGGTAGGCGATAGAAAATAAATGGATGCTGATTTGCTAATGTGGTATGAGGTTAGGCCTTAAATTTAGGATACCTATTTAGCAAGGTAATGATTCCTTATCTCTCTGCTCACACAAACAAAAGTAAGGGATAGTAGTGTGGAAACTGAAGGAATAATGATGGAACGGGCTCACTTTGGCTGGCAAACCGCTGTTGCGACACGTGGTATGTCCGCTTGGCCGGCTCGCGATGGCTGCAAAGTGGTTGTTCTCAGTATTTCTTGACCGTATGTTCTCCTCGTGCTTGGCTGGGTGGCTTGCTGCAGTTGTAGCTCGTCTTCTCTGCTGTTCGTATGTTCGCGAAGGAGTAAAACGAGTCTGACCGCTACGACCTTTGTCCCGGCGACACGCGGCGCGGTATCGGAACCGTCCGATGATGCGACAGTTGTTGTTTCAGAATAATATTCACGGTCGCCACTTTGTGTTCAGTACGGGAACATAAGAAAAATAAGGCGACTCAACCGATAAAAAAGTACTATATTTAATTAAAATAGACGACATTGGTTGATAATAATATGACGGCGATCTATCGGCGAGTGGCGAGTGCGCGGCATTGGAGGGGAGCAGTAGGGCCCTCGACCTGGCGACCCTCCTCCTCTCCCCGCAGTCCCCGCAGACATCGTCATACTGTGGTAGGAGCGTAGACAATGGGTAAGGATAGACAGTAGGATTTCGTGACTGACGGTATTAAAGGCATTCGAGAAATCAACCAAAGTGAGTACTGTGATCTTGGTTTCCTCCATACCCGCCCTAATATCGCCAGTCACTTTAAGAAGAGCAGAAGCAGTACTGTGTCCTGGTCTGAAACCAGATTGCAGAGGGCTCAATAAGTTGTTAGGAAACACATACTGAGCCAACTGCTTCTGCACACAGGCCTCGACTACTTTTGATAGGAATGGAAGAATGGATATAGGTCTAAAATGGTTGGGAGCTAATGGATTGGGGATTTTTGGTAAAGGAATAATAAACGCCTTGCGCCACAGCGCTGGGAACTGCCCAGATTCTAGTGAAAAGTTAATCAAATGCGTAATTGCAGGCAACAGGTAGTCTAGAATCTGGACAATCATGCGGCGGCTAATGCCGTCACATCCCACCGCGTTGGACTTGATGGACAGGATAATCTTCTTGATTTCACCCGGTGCAACTGGAGAAAATTTAAAAGGACAATCTAAGTTGGGTTTAGGTAAGGAAGCGACGTAATTCAAAGTACAACACTTGGTCTGATGATCGAAAGGAACTGAAGAGGTAAAATGTTTATTAATTTCATCAAGACCAACCGTCGACTGAGAATCCGTGGATCGCTGTTTACCGATACCTAGCGTTCCTAGAAACCGCCAGATATCAGCGGGAGTAGCTATAGTATATAGCCCCAATAGTGGAAAAGTGATAAGAAATGATTTTGTGGTAAGTATTATAAAGATAAATACTGTCGAAAAAGGGTCATTCGGGTTATGTCTATTTGAATAGCACTCCTGGTGTTTGCCTTTAGTACTAAAATTTATTAATAATTTTTACTGTCATCGCGCTGAGACAGACGAGTTATTCTGGTTTGATCCCCTGTATCTGATACTACTGGGTGATGGTAGGTGGAGTATATTTATCTAGGAATAAGTATATTGTTAATAGCAAGTACAGCAAAACATATAATTAGTGTCATATGCTATTAAGTGAACGGTTGACAATATAATAGTGTTGTGTTAGTACCTAATGCCAATAGCGTTACATAAGTATTTAATATCGCCGTGGCGGCAATGTGCTTGGTGACAGTGTATTGCCTACGTCACTTTGCATGCTACTTGAAATTGTCCATCCATAATTTAAGAGTTAGACTCTTGTCGGTGGAACTGATGCAATTCCTGCCACTTCTCCCTGTCCAGAGCCATCTCTTTAACCTCCTTATACGACATGGCACCAGCACTTTTCTTTATTTGACTCATATAGTTTATCCGTGGTCTTCCCCTACCTCGCTTTCCTTATATTTTCCCTTCTATGATGTTTCTTATAAAGCTGTCAAGTCGTATAATGTGGCCAATCATCTTTCCTCTTCTACTTTCTATTGTCCTGAGCAAGGTCCGCTTTTCTTTCACTCTTCTCAACACATCTTCGTTTGTGATCCTCTCTGTCCAACTTATTTTCTCCATCCTCCTCCAGCACCACATCTCAAATGCCTCCAACATATCCCTTTCTCTTTTTCTTTAAAGAAAGAAACTTGAAATTGTAACTTACAAAAAATTGTAATAACCTGGCGATTAAAAAGAGTGGCCTGAGTTTCTTGCCAATTCTTCTCAGCCCATAATTGGCTGACATTTTGTAATTTTAACGTTCATAAGTGTTAATTCAATTAACCTAAACCAAATAAATGTTTTTGACTTTGGGGGAGACTTATGTTCGCCAGCAACTATCTTGAGGCTGCTATAGCACAGTAGATTTTCTGAAAAGTCATATACCGACTTATACTAGCTGTTCGAAATGTTTACAAAGTCATCCATAAGGATATTGACTTAGCAAGAACTGTGACCTACAAAATATAGTTCCTTACTTCGTGGACGCTGTAGTACCATACAAGTTGTGTACAGAAATAACCTCAAGCATGTGTTGGGCTATAAATAGTCACTCTGTATCAGCTGTTGAACGCTTATCGTTGGACATGGAACAGGAGCGCGCTACCGCGTCTTACTGACAGTTTGACGTACGACTTCGACTTCGTTGGCGTTCAATTATGATTGGTGCATATTTTGGCCATTTAACATAATATTTTTATAATAGCCTGTTTTATTATGATTTATAGACTATATTATTGCAAAGGTTCATTGATATCCATTCAGTAGTTTTTGCGTAAAAAAGTAACAAATAATTTATAAATCCACACATCTTTACAAACTTTAGCCTTTATAAATATTAGTAGATTAAACCTTAGTAACTGAAAATCTGTTGTGTTTTCGGAGCGTCATAATATCTGTAACTGTAAACTTAATGACAATAGCAATACTCCAACACAATTAAAGTAATGTAATGAGTGATTCGTAGCGGTTACGGCGTAGCACACGTTGGCGGCTACGAGCTGAGCAGTATCGGTTACATCGACAAACATCGTCGCATTAATTAGCTACAACACTTAGCTGTTATAAGTGTGTGTGTATAGCTGTTATACGTGTGTTGGAGTGTGTTAAGTGTAGTGTGTGTTTATCACTTAAGTTAATGACTTGATAGATTTATTACGTTATTAGATGATAGGTGTGTAGTGCGATCTGCAAACTGACTTATAACCAGGCATTACGGTTAGTGTATAACTGTCAAGAAACTAACTAGCACATAGTTAATAGCGTAAAACAAACATCTAAACATCAGTATTTAATGCAACTGTCCTAGTAAAGGTGAAAGACAACACCGTCAGGACTTTACAAATAAGTCTGAAACATGCAATGAGCCTTGTGTAATGACTTCTATGTGTAACTTCTTTTTGTTTGTCCAGCAGGAGGTTTCATTATAAGCCTGTTTCATCCCACTGCAAGGCAAACCCTCCCTTCGTCCAGCTCTCTATTCCAAGCCTGTGGAATCCACTATCTTTTTATTTTTAGCCAGTACTCTTTGGTGGTACTTACTATATAAATGGGTACTTATCTTACTCACTTTTTTATTACCTATCTCACACTCCATAAATATAGATTATTATATGGTTTTGGACAAATAATCCTTTATTTTACGAACCATTTAAGCAAAGGTAGGAAAGCTTGATATAGAAGCATGTAAGACATGGCTGTCACTAATATCTGGATCTGAATCTGGACACTTTTATACTAGCGAGTGCGCCGTGGTGAAGGTTTAACATATAGGCACACTGATAGATCTACTATACACAAGCTATTTCTGGATTTTTATAATCAGCATTATCCCACAGCTGAACAAAGGTCTTCTCTATGATTTGGCACCTTATTGTTTGATGACAATTTAATCCAACACTTATCACTTATTTGTACCCGAAGATAAAAGTGTAAGGTGTTTATTTAAGAGGGAATTAAATATTGGCATGGCGATTCGAAACCACATGTACCTGTATTTTTTAAGAAATATGCATTCTTGTATAATATCTTGGAAAGTGCAAGTGTACCTGATTCCAGCCGAAACATGGCGATATTATGGTCATCAAGGTAGAGAGTGACAGAAAAATCTCTCGTGATCCTACTACTAGGACAAATTAGTAGGACCACGAGAAAGTTTACACAGAAAGAGGTCCGGCGGGCATTGCTTTCTCTAGACGTCCATAAATCGAGTGGGCCAGACGGCATATCCGCAGTGGTGCTTAAGCAGTGTGCCCCTGAGCTATGTCCGGTATTGACGCGTCTTTTCGAACTTTCATATTTCACTAGGAGAGTTCCGTCTTCGTGGAAGGCTGCCAATGTGCATCCGGTGCCCAAAAAGGGCGATAGTTCAGACCCATCGAATTACAGGCCTATTGCTATAACCTCCCTTCTCTCAAAAGTGATGGAGCGCATTATCAATAAGCGGCTTTTGGGATACCTAGAGGATCACGATCTGGTTAGCGATCGTCAGTACGGCTTTCGCCGTAATCGCTCAACTGGTGATCTTCTAGTGTATCTCACGCACCGCTGGGCGTTAGCCATCGAGAGTCAAGGAGAGGCACTGGCTACTAGCCTGGATATAGCGAAGGCGTTCGATAGGGTCTGGCACCGGAGCCTTCTGTCGAAGTTACCATCTTACGGACTCCCCGAGGGGTTGTGCCAATGGGTTGCCAGCTTTTTGACCAGCAGAAGCATAAGAGCTGTCGTCGACGGTTGTTGCTCGGATAGCCTGGTCATAAATGCTGGCGTCCCGCAAGGCTCCGTGCTATCCCCGACGCTGTTTTTGCTGCATATCAATGATATGTTGTCCATCGACAATGTTCATTGCTATGCAGACGACAGCACTGGGGATACGTATTACACGGGCCGGGCGAACACCTCTCGTTCCATTGTGGAGGAAAGTCGAAAAAGACTTGTGTCTGAAATCGAGAGCACTCTTAACAGAGTCTCTAATTGGGGACGACTAAATCTAGTCCAATTTAACCCCACCAAGACACAAGTCTGCGCGTTCACCGCTAAAAAAGCTCCATTTGTAGATACTCCGCAATTCCAAGACAGCTCTTACAACATCTGAAAGCCTTGCGATCCTTAGAATCGACATCTCCAGCAGCGTCCAGTTCCGGAGTCATCTGGAGGCTAAAGCCAAGTTGGCCTCCAAAAAGCTCGGTGTGCTCAACAGGGCGAAGCGGTACTTCAGTGCGGGGCAAAGACTATTGCTTTACAAAGCTCAAGTTCGTCCCCACATGGAGTACTGCTGCCATCTTTGGGCGGGAGCACCCGGATACCAGCTTGGGCCGCTTGACGCGGTCCAAAGGCGTGCTGTAAGAGTTGTCGACAATCCCAAGCTAACAGGCGGTATTGAATCACTAGGCTTAAGGAGAGACTTTGCCTCCTTATGTGTATTCTATCGCCTGTATAATGGGCTGTGTTCTGAGGAATTGTTTAGGATGGTGCCAACGGCCACTTTTTATCATCGCACCTCCCGCCATCGGCTGGGAGTTCATCCTCACACCTTAGAACCTCTTAGGTCCCGTACAGTGAGGTTTCAGAGAAACTTTCTCCCTCGTACGATAAGGTTGTGGAATGAGCTCCCCGTCGAGGTTTTCCCGAGAGACTACAACATGGAGTTCTTCAAGAAAGGAGTAAAAAGGTTTTAAACAGGGTCGACAACGCGCTAGTGATGCTCCTGGTGTTGCAAGCGTCCATAGGCTACGGTAACTGCTTACCATCAGGCGGGCCGTATGCTTGTTTGTCACCTTAGTCGTATACAAAAAAAAAAAAAAAGTGGTATAATACTGGACGAGCAACAACGCCCGTCGTAAGACGGTAGTAGATCCAGGCTGGTTTCAGCATGAATGGGCCGGATCGTCTGGAGAAGTACTACCCTCTCATAGAAGATCGGCGTAAGAGTAGTAGTATCCGTACTACTCGGTGAGTGAGAGCGCCGGAGGCCCAATTTCCCCCGTTTTCTCTTTCCTCGCCTCCCTCTTTCCCTTCCCCTAAACCCATTCCCAGTCGCCATAGTGAAAGCCACCATACCAGCAGTTTAAGAAGATGGTATGGTGGCCACTATTTCTAGATTCCACTGACTGCTTACCATCAGGTGGGGTGGAGTCACTTTGGTGGACTAATAAAAAAAAAAAAAAAACTACTTGCTACTGCGATCGTCCATCCTTGTGCTGAGTGGAGAATGTGGCAAAACCCTACAATTTTATTTCGATTATTATCATCATACCAGCCAAAAGACGCCCACTGCTGGACATAGGCATCCCCCAATTTCGATTTTAGCAATATTTAATTAATTATTTCGTCTATAAAGAATATTAAAAGCTATAATATAGCTTTATATGTATGAGTGTGCCACCGGCGCGGCGCTAAGATCACATTAAACGTTGGTCGGACATTAAAGGCTTACAGTTTGCGCCGTAACCACTTAATAACTCGTAAATTGTCGGCGTCTATCTGAATGTGTCTCTCCCATCGCCTAATACTTGACTTTTTTCGACGTTTATAGTTAAAAATAGTGCCCATTTTATCCTTTACTGGAGATTACATTTAAAGTAAGATTACTAAGATTACTACTAAATGGTTAAAGTATATTTTTTTTAAACTATTTGTGCAGCAATAAAAACTAATTTTATTGTCATTTAATAGTGCATTGCGCTGATGAATAATATAATATATAAAATTAAACTGATCATAAGGTCACAAGCTTAAGAGAGATCCACGGTGATTTCAGCATGAATGGGCCGGATCGTCCGGGGAAGTACTACCCTCTTATAGAAGATCGACTTAAGAGTAGTAGTATCCGTACTACTGCGTTTCGTTCGGTGAGTGAGAGCGCCGGAGGACCAATTTTCTCCCTTTCCTCTTTCCTCACCTCCCTCATTCCCTTCCCCTAACCCCATTCCCAGCCGCCATAGTGGAGGCCACCATTCCAGCAGTTTAAGACGATGGCTTTTGGTATAGTGGCCGCCACTTCTGAATTCCACTGACCGCTTACCATCAGGCGGGGTGGAGTCACTTTGGTAGGCTTTGGTATAATATATAAAAAAAAATAATGCTTACTTTGGTGCTAGGTGGCGTTGTGTGTAGTTGTTGAGATATTATATACTATGAAGTAATCGTTATTGTTAGACCTCCGACATTATGTATGTCGCGAATCACAAAGCTATTGTATAATATTATAGCTACGAACAAAAACCTTTACCTAAGTTTGGCATAACTTAGATTGTTTATAGTCTGTGGCGAGCTCGTTAGTTGTGTTCTAGGAAGGTCGCAGATATTGATCTAATAGCCGGCGACCGATTGTTAGCAGACGATTTAACGAGGAGGATATTGGTGTTTAAATTGGGTTCAAGTTTTATAAGCAAGTTTAGCATATTTGTTTGTGATCGCTGCAACCTACTCATCTACTACGATCTTCACGTTTTTACTATTTTATTTAATTCCGTGGTCCATGTGTTATTATTTTACTGTTCAAGGTTTTCTCGGACCAATCCTTGCAGTAAATACCCAACTTGTCCCACAATTGCATTTTGTTTATCATTTGCTGAGCAAAAATTGACTCTACACGCAATCAGGAGCCTAAGTCTGCTATCACAATAGTTTCAGAATGGTCGATCATTGATCTCCTACTGGTTGATTTTGACAAGTTTTAACCAATAAGAGAACAATGGTCGACACTATTGTGATAGCAGACTTAGTCCCCAATTGAGGTGTCTCACAGCAGTAATAAAACATCTTCAAAACTTATTGATTTATTGCTAGATAATAGTTTTATGATTATGACCATGACCATAACTTTTCAATTTGACCACTGAGTTTAGAGAAACGACAACGTTTACTTGGTGAGCAGCTTGTGACGTTTGACACAAGCAGATAATCAGCACGTTGATCACTAACAGCTTATTTCTTAGAAAATTTGTTGAGGAAAAATATTCAAATACACGCATAACACACGACCTTGACTCCATATACTCTACATAATTTAGGGAATATTGCTAAAGTATAACATTTTTGTAAAAAACGCCGTTCAAGGCATATTTTAATAAAGTTGTACCAAGTTATAATTCTACTTAAACAGCTTCGAATAACCTTTTTTTTTTTTTCTAATCTAATTACAACTTTAATGACAAACAAGCATACGGCCCGGTCCACCTGGTGGTAAGTGGTAACCGTAACCTATAGAGATGGCTGTGTTTTCCAAGCATCGCAGAAGTAGTAATGCTTAAAAAAACACAACCAAGCCGTTGCCGACCACAAAGAAGTGGATGAGGGAGGAAAAGGGAATCGGAAGAGGCTCCGGTCGATCCGGCCCATTCATGCTGAGCATGCCCACCAGCGTGGATCTACTACGCTTCAGCATCGCCAAAGAGATCTCCTTATTCATAGTTCTGGTTCTGTATTTATTTTGTGAGTGGCCCTTCGCTTTTATTTTACCCGTAGGAATGACCAAATTTTATCTCAATATACAAGAAAATGTACATTCTTGTTAAATATATTAATTAGAAAAAACTCCTATATCGTTGAAGCAATTGACCGCCAGTAAAACATCTCGTGCGCCTCGAGAGTTGATAGAAATCTACGCAATACACTTTATCGTTTAATTTAAACCCAATACAGTTCACTCAGTGTTAACAAAAACTCTATTATGTGCCATTGTCATAATATAATGTTAACAAGTCGCGGTTGCGCAAGCGCAGACCCATGCATCTAACGGTGCGGACACACTCGGTAGAAAGTTTGCGGCTTATTTTAAGCTTGATAAACAGATATTCTTATCTCTGATAGTTTTAGCTCGATGCTAAATATTTCTATTGTAGGGAATAATAGGTAATTTTATCAACATACAATTAACAAAGCACACTATAGTTTGTTACAATAGGCATGAATTATACAAAGTTTTGGAAAAAATACACAACCCTTTACACAGCGATCGCACTGACTCCAGAGGATAATAAGCTTTATTAGTTTTAAAGTCTATGCCGTTGGTAGGTATTTTAAATACAAAACCTACATTATGTGTCTGTCATTAATCTCAATTATTTAAGTTAGATAAAAAATTTAGCTTTCACTCAGTAACAAACCGTGAGCCAACTGAGACTATAATTTAGTTATGCATTTAAGTAAGACGTGCATCATCATTGTGTCATCAAAACTAATAACACTCGCGTTTGCGTTACCACGCCTCGACAATAGCGTTCGGTTTTGAACGTTAACTTGTAAGTTAACATAAAAGGCGTATACGGTATCGTGGGCGAGAGGGCGTGGCTTTTAAATTCGAAATCGGAAATGATCGACTGTCATAATCAACAATAGGTACAAATAATTGTGAACGCTAACCCAATATAATTAAGGTAGTTTTTAGTTTGTGTAGATGTAGTAAAGGTGATTTCACACTGGAGTTATGGAAGGATTGGCAGTAATGACGGGTTAGACTCCGTGTCGGGTTTCATCACGTGAAAGATGTTTTTGTTAATGTCGGCACAATACAATAAACGTAATAGCTCGTCAAATGTAAACGATCTAACATGTCGTTGAGTTTCCACATGATTCTGCAATGTTGTAATGATTGACTGGTGGGGCTCTTAACACGAGAACATTGTAACTATTAACATCTGAATGAAGCATGTTATTAAACTACTGGACCATTGTGTTTTAGGGAGTCATCGTAATTGTAAGTACTTATGTATATACCGACGAAATTAAAAGTAAACAGAAGCTATTACCGCTGCTAATAAATGGCTGCACTACCAGACAAATAATTTAATCAATACTGACTATGAAATGTTTTGTTTAGGTTTACATGTCTAGTGCATACTCTGCACATTAGCGCTAAGTGGCAAAATATAAATACGAAGTCAAAGTCAAAATCAAAACTATTTTTTTATATAGGTTATTATATTAACATTTATAAACGTTAAGAATTACAAAATGTCAGCCAATTAACCTACAGCCAGTTCGCTGACGAGGTAGAGCCATGAGAAGAACTGGCATGAAACTCAGGCCACTCTTTTTAATCGCCAGGTTATTACAATTTTTATAAGTTACAAATTCAATAGCATGCAAAGTGACAGGCAATACACTTTTCTATGTTGTAAAGAAAAAATAAAAAGTAAAATGTGTGCTTTACAGGCTGCCTCAATTTGCATATTGCTACAAAAGGTAAAGGCAACATGCGGCAGGGATGTTCTATTTATAATATTACTTCACCTTGACAATGAGCGATATATTATAAAAGTAAGATTAGTATCTTTAATCAAAATTTATATATTATGTGTGATGTCTTAGTGACATGATTTTTGATTATGATAATTTATAAGAAAGAAAGAAAGAAAGTACTTATATTTTGCTCTCAAACAACAATAAAACATCATGCATATGAACATCCTACTAATCCTACTAATATTGTAAGTGTTGTGTGTATGTTTGTTACCACTCAATGCCTAAGCGGCTAAACCCATTTTGATGAAAATTGGTATGTACATAGATTCGGTGCCAGAGATAGAGACATATACTTTTTATACCGAAAATCGGTTTGGTTCCTGAGTTACAAGAATTAACCACATACCATTTTCGACTGCACCGTTGGTCTAGTGGTTAGTGTAACTGACTGCGACGCCGGGTGTCGTGGGTTCGATTCCCGCGGAAGGCAAATATTTGTGTGATTAACATTTGTATTTGTCTTTAGTTTGGGTGTTTTCTATGTATTCTAAGTATGTATTTACAAAAAAAAAGTACGTATATGTATTATATTTCAATTATCTAGTACCCATAACACAAGCTCTGCTTACGACTAGATGACGATGTGTGATAGTGTCCACATATTATTTATTATTATTTATTTTTTATTATTTTCCGCGCGGGCGAAGCCGCAAGATGCACCTAGTGTAAAAAAAAATTAAGTAAAAGAAAAATGGTGAGTTTGTATCATACATAAAAATGTTGATGATAATGTTTACGTTCAGCTATTAAAACGTTAACACGACATGAAAACGCGCTTGTTTGTCAAAAACACACTTTCAATTTAACCTCAAGAATTGATATTTCTAAATATACGATGTTTTAACTTAGCTAACAGTAATCTGCTCTTGATATTGGTAAGGAATGCAATATATTTTCTATTTTACTACTAGCACTAAAGCGTTTCCATCTACCGTAAGATTGGACGTCGCACATAAACTATATAATTTCCAATCAGGACTCGTACACATTAAATTATGGAAATTTGATGAACATTCCTGAGCAGCGTGCCTCACTGAAAGCGACTAGCGATTATAGGGTGTGTCGTAATTATATGCCGTATTGTATTATTTTTAACCAAAATGACGTTTACATTTTCATAGTTATTTATTTTCATAGTTATTTTATGTTTGGATCGCAGCAAATTACATTCTCTGCTTACCCCATTAATGGGAGACAAGCGTAAAGTTATGTAGTGTAATTTTTTTATCCTTTAGGTTAAAAAATACTTTCTCTTCTTTCGTGTCGAATGCTTGTCACTTATAAAGTCAAACTTAGATTTATTTGGCCTAAATTTATTTGTGTTCAATCGTGTTTTATTTTATCTGTGGACCAGTCGTCACGATTCATCATGAGTTCGTAATAATATCCAATCCAAGATGAACTTGGAAGGTACATACAATTTTGAAAAATTACATTGGTACTAGCCTGGTACAGCTTTTTGAACGTCGTGTGATGATAGAAATGCACCGAGTGGAGCAGTCTATCAGACTAATCCTTGTGGAATAGACGTTAGAACACAAAATCTCAGTTTCAGTGAGACAAGAGCCTTATAATTATAACAGAGCATTGAATACAAGCAGGTACTCGCACGAAAAACTTTTAACAAGCACCCATTACTGAACACAAAAACGTCATAATTGGCTCCCGAGCTACTCCCCGCCTCGCCTCGTCCCACTCGAGACGTAATCGTGCCATAAATGACGGACTATTGCGTTTGTTCAACATGTTATTGGTGCGTCCACATTTTGACTTTTTGTATTTGTAACTATGTCTGTTAGGCCAGACAGTTTACAATTACTGCATAGAGATTAACTAATTATATCACAATGACTTGAAAATAAATCAAAGAATTTTTGCTTTCGATTGGAAATTGTTGGATATTTAGAGTATATATCGGTGTAATGGTATGAGGAGAAAACTAATATGATAGTTAATATTATCTCTTCATCAATTTACTGTCTGTTGTATGTTTTTTCTAATGGTTTTAAACATAAATGACTGCATTTGAATGTACCTACTTTGTGTGTACGTTATCTTTGACAATAGTTAGTATTTTATATGTTATTTTAAAAAAATCACACAGTTATTGCCATGTTAAATGTTACTGTACACAATAGTGTCATTTATTTGACGATTAATCGTAAATGATTAAATTGAATCGAAGAGTAAAAGCAATTGCCTGACTTGAAGATTTTAACAGTAGGTTTAATAAATTTTCTGATGAAATTCTAGTGCTGAAATCAATTTAAAATCAAATGAATCTTCATTCATAGGCCACTTAACAATAAATGTAAAACGCAGTTCACTAGGAGCTGTGCTACAGATGTGTCCCCACCTTAGCATAAAAATAAACTATTCACGTCAGCGATCAGACTTAATAGGTTTGATGCTCCCACAGATTTGATCCTTTTTGTGCGTTTTGTAAAGAGTTCGCGGATTTATTGTATGTAATTATAGGGTACAAGTATCCTGTGTTATTGTTGGCTCCCTTTTGTATAACGAGCTTTATTAAAACACACATAATTTTGGGTCTTGTCGAATTTTGAAGAACATTTTTTTGCCTGATTTGATCGAAGGCAATTTGCGCTAACTACTATATCGATAGCTGGAACATTGTGTATGAATATATTTACATACACTTAACATAATGCCAGTTAATATCGGAGCTCTCAGCTCGTTTTGTTCAACAAAATAATCATTACCTAATTTATTACTAACTACATAATTGGGTGGTTTGAATTGTAATGAATTGTCAATAAGATTGTTGGTATAATTGACAACTTAATTGTTGATGTATTTATTAGATATAACTTTTTACACCAAAGGGGTAGGCAGAGGTCTACATCAAAATTTTTAACGTTTTTTTTTATTAACGTATATTGGGTCCCACAGAAAGGAGTAGTTTCTTTACAAAATATTTAACTAGTATGTTATAGTATTATGTAATTTTATTTATTTCATTATTGAAGTACTCTATTAGTGTACATAAGGTAAGATAGCTTATGTACACTAATAGAGTTAACAATACTACATTTATATAATAATATAAAATAATACATTTATACATTTAAAACTTAAGTAGTGTTATTTTCATAGTAAAATAACTGAAAGCTTCATGGTTACTCTCTTGATTCTAGCATTAAAACAGAACCTACTTTTAAAATATAGCCCCGATTAAATTATAAATATTGAAAACCACGAAATATGATACTAAATTGCGACATTGCCATTCATGACTCATAAACCCTCTTAAGTTTCATGCGATTTATTTCCTACAATATTAATTTGTACAATAATAAGTAATTGCGACATTTTAATCAATAAATATGATTTTAAAACAATTTAGACCACATAGAACTCATCACTAAGCATTATCTAATTCAACCCTGAACGGTCAGTACCCGACTGATCCTCGATATCTGTCTCCATCGAACGAGACACACCTCCAAATCAATAATTGTAAACTTTACAATATTACGATGTGATCATGACAAAGGTCGTGGACATTAAAGACGGTTATCTTGAAAGCAGATAAGCACGAGTCTGACATGTACACCTAAGGTTCCGTACAAAATATTACCACAGTTCAGAAACATTTACCACAGTTCACATGTTGCCTTTATCTTTTATAGCATTAAGCAAATTGAGGCAGCCTGTAAAGCACACATTTTACTTTTTATTTTTTCTTTACTGTTATTAATGTAATTGTAATTTACTGTAATTTGCTGTAATTAATTACCTATAGAGATAAGTGTATTGCCTGTGTCCCTTTGCATGATACTTGAAATTGTATCTTACAAAAATTGTAATAACCTGGCGATTAAAAAGAGTGGCCTAAGTTTCTTGCCAGTTCTTCTCATGGCTCTACTTCGTCAGCGAACTGGCTGTAGGTTAATTTGCTGACATTTTGTAAACTTTGACGTTGATAAGTTGTAATTTAATTAACCTATATGAATAAACATATTTTCATTTTCATTTTGATTTTATCGTTTATGTGTTTATGTGCATTTAGAGCCATCCACAACAGACTTTATCTGGTCGGTCCATCTCATGGGTTACCTCCCGCGACGTCTAGTGTCTGCTACTTTTTTATCTAGTAGTACAAAATATATCTTAATAATTTTACCACCATAAAACATTACTGATTGAAGGATAATATTTTGTGCTGTGAAAGAGGACCAACCCAACAATTAACTTACTAGTTGAAATAATATTTGCAACATTAATGCTGCAAAAATTATTTTCTTATTATGTTGACTTAGCAGCTTTTTAATAGTTTCAAATAATGATAGATATGTAGTAGATATTAATTATTACTTTGATAACTCCAAGCGTTCCCGATGTCAAACATCACAAAGTAATGCACAGTTTGCTTCCTGCTGTCCCTTTAAAATAAGAATCTCTAAAACGCTTGCAGAATTTATCGAAGCGTGTAGTGCTAGTAATGTCCACATTAAGTGTCGAGCATGACAATGACCAGACTGAATTTTATCGCTTCTCCATGCAAATGTGATTGTTTTTACCGATATCTACCGGTAAAATATGATTCAAAACCGGTAACATAACTAATAATTACAATTTATTAATTTATAATTTTGTGTTTTTATATATCAAGTCGCTAATTAATAGAAATGAATAAAAATAGAATAAATTAATCTATTTTCCGTTATATTGTATAAAAATCTAATTTTACGCGAAATGTAAAATATCTAGCACATTTAAATGATCCTGCCCATAAAAATTGTATTTAATTTTATGATCTTGTGAAGAATACAGCGTGTGATCGTCGTGAATACAATTTAATTTAAATGTAAGACAATCCAGCATTAATCAACACGTAATCACTCACTGACTGATGATTAATTTATTAAGAAAAAAATAACTTTTTAAAAGAATAAAATTTAAAACTGATACTGGGGAAAGAAAAGGGAAAACGAAGACGAGCGAGAGAGTAATTAGGCTTCTCACTAATCGAGCGAAACACATTACCATGAAGACTAATATTTTAATTAAATACTTAAATACACTACTACTTAAAGCCCCATTTATAAGCGTTTTTATTACTGACTTGTACCTCATAGCATTTACCTTGTTTCGAGATTCATATAAGAGTGGTATTCGTTAGGAATAGAATAATTATTAGGGCAATGAACAAAATACCATTGGTATTAGTTTTGTGGTATTAGAACAGAATGGTATTCTATGTGTTTGTTAAACTGTGTCTCCTGGACCGGTAATGTGATATACGAGTATGCGACATTATACATAAATAACCTTGAATAATAGGACCACCAATAGGATTCACACACAAGAGGTTTTCGTGGTAGTAGATCCACGCTGGTTTCACCATGAAAGGGCCGGATCAACCAGGGAAGTACTACCCTCTCATATAAGATCGACGTAAGAGTAATAGTATAAATACTTTTATTTGAGTCGGTTGCCTGAATAGTTTAGGGCATAATATAGATCAATAAGTTAGATAATCTTACTTTTTTATTAATAAACATTATTTTACGTTTCGTTCCGTGAGTGAGAGTTTCGAAAGCCCAATTTTCCGCCCTCTTTACTTTTTTTCACCTCCCTCAATCCCTAGCATAGCAGGAGCTGAGTCTTCCATGAGCGACAGTTTCCACTTACAATCACGTGGGCTGTTTGCTTGTCTGCCACTGTCACCAACTCACAGTACTCAGCTTGATAGCAGCTAGTAAACATTCACTCAGCCTCAACAGGTTGCCCCCAAGAGTATTCGGCATAAACTTTAGCTTGTTACTGAGGAAAAGGTCTTCACACACAGGCAATAAAATAAACCTTTATGAGTTTTTGGGGTACGGAATCCTAAAAAAGGAAAATAGTTCATATATGTAGTTTTCTCACCTGATACAGTGTAGATAGAGACACAGTAGTACCACAAGCGGCCCAGTTGCGTGGTCCCTGCGTGGCGAGTGCGTGTGAGGGTCGGGGGGCGCGCGGCTCCGCAGGCTCGGCCGGGGCGCACATCCCGACATCCTTCACATCCTCACCTCACTTCACCACGCGCACACACACACAACGCACACACATCGTTACACACACTTATTATAATACACAATTACAATCACTTATTATTTTGACACATATTTTTTGATTTTGATTTACAATACAATTTGAATTTGCTAGAATTATGCTAATGTTTTTTAATAATTTAATTAAATATAATGATTTTTCACTGTCGTTTTTATTTAGTAATATGTAAAATTAAAGTTTATTATTTTAATTAGTTGAATCACTGCGATTTATTTAGTATTTAATTTGTGAATCTATACCGTAAAATAGATTTTGTCAAGTTTCTATAATGTAGTTTAAACACTGTTTAATAAAAACTAATTTTACACTAAATGAGTGTCGTTTATTAAACTAAGCATAATATTCTTCGCTGTGTAAGCAATGTCACGTCCGGTGTCATCAACTCCGCAGTGTGTCGTCATTTCTGTGAACAAACAATAATATGCATATTATTTTTGTTGTTTTGATAAAAATCGCTGCGGATATGATACATATTATAATAATTTAAATGTGATATCAAGTATTCTACAGTGTTTTAGCAAATGTAATTA
The DNA here is from genome assembly GCA_963082885.1 of Parascotia fuliginaria. Taxonomy (NCBI): domain Eukaryota; kingdom Metazoa; phylum Arthropoda; class Insecta; order Lepidoptera; family Erebidae; genus Parascotia; species Parascotia fuliginaria. The sequence goes on from OY720195.1 coordinate 224,813, forward strand.
AAAATCCAGAGTACATTTATCAAACTTTATTATTTCTCATTTATAAAATAAGGATTGTTCTTGAACATCAAAGGGACAGTACAACAAATGTTACACAGTGACCCACATGTAGTATCAATGTCAGCTGTGTTTGTATAACACAGTGTGTGTGTATTTGTGGGTGCGTTGTCACTTAGCGCGCCGCGTGCACGTTACGCAAACGATGATTGTCTTACTGAATGTTCACGAGTTTCAGACGTTTAGACAAACAGATATTGTAATGTTGTTTGAAATTTTAATGAAGCCGACACAATATTGTTATATACTATTTTAAAATGTACCGTTAGAATACTTTATGTATGTAACGAGATGGTGTTAAAAAGTAAATACCATCTCGATAAACCAACATTTTATGATAGCTGTATTTCAACAATTAAACATTAAACAATATTTTTTCCAGCTGTAAAATATATGATCATATTAAAAACATTTTAAATAAAGATGAATAAAGGCTGTACGACTTGATCTCTATGCGCCTATGTTATGTGTCTCTCTATAGTGTCAAACATGATGAGTGATGACAAGTCACTCCAATAAAGGTGCATTATTAACCGACTAATCACAGCCGTGCTTTTGCTGAGATCAATGTCTGGGAGCGATTTTTATTTAAAATAGAATTTGTGCCACCAATATTCGCAACTATAAAGAAAGTTTTTTTGCACCACTCTTAAGGTATGGAATTATGTTCTGGGGCAACGCTACAAATAAAGAAGCATCATTCATAGCCCAAAAAAGCTGCATAAGAGCTATTTGTAATTTAAAACAAACAGATAGTTGTAGACCCTATTTCTTAAAGCTCAAAGTACTTACCCTTTCATGTATATACATTTTGGAAGTAGTGATGTTTGTCAGAAAAAACATAAACATGTTTAAAAAGTTAAATAGTCGTAGGCATAACTTAAGAATACACATACCAAAGAATAAAACCAGGCTCTTTAACAATAGTATACTCTGCATGATTCCACGTATTTACAACAAACTACCAATTTCGATACTGGAAATTACTGATGTGTACTTGTTTAAAAACAAAGTAAAACACTTATTACTAACCAAGGGGTACTACACTATTAAGGAATATTGAACAGATAAGCATTTGTAATTACTATGACGGTGTAATGATGATACTTAATAATGTTTTAATGAATATGTAATGTTAACTTATTTTTTGTTTATATAATTATCCACCTCTGACATACTTTCACGCTTTGGTTGACAAATTAAATTAATTGTGAAAATTCTGTTTAGTGCTGTGTGTAAGTTCATAACTTAATCTATTGACATTGACATAATCACAATTGACATATCTTATTCTCCTTTTGACGTATTGTATATTAATTTTATTCTCAATGTGACATTAATCATAATCATTAAAATAAAATTGTATTGTATTTCATAAATTTATTAAGATTTAATCAGGTGAATGAACTTACTTTTATTATATTTGCATGCTATTCAGCCGAATATGGTGATACTATAGATAAAACAACTTACATGTACCCATCTCACGCAAATAAATGATTTTGATTTGATTTGATTTGATTTGTTTTGTATTTTCTGTATTTCGTGTTACATAACATTATATAACAGTGTCATCATCACAAAAGTCCGTCGTCGAGGTGTCACCGCTATCACCTCTCCATCTCCATCATTAGCACTCATTGTGTCAATCACTTTGACCAATAACAAGTGGCGTCTAATGGTGCTCATACACTTGACCGTTCACTTGTAACAGAACATTAAGCATTCGCCCTTTTACGACTGTCGAACTGAACAACGAACAGAGCCAAGCATTGAGCCAAACATCGCTACGAACATTTCCACGATAATTAGAGTCAACAGCGCTCTAGTAAAAGTTCGTTAAAATTTTTGACAATATATATTATATTGCCGGAGCAATGTTAGAATTGCTCGGCAAAAAGCTGGACCTTTACTATCCTTTTACTATAATGCTAGTTGAAACGGTCTTGTTTGTGTAATATAATATTAAACTAAGTACTTTGCACATACTTGATTATCACTGCATCACCCAATGTAGACTGGTAGATAATGTCCATAGTATTAAATCTGCCTTTACATATTATGTGTATAAAGTTTATAAAATAAAAAATAAAATAAGCATTCGCTACAATGCTCTATCGGCATCTTTAAATGATTCGATCATCAATTTGATTGACAATCACATTAGCTATGCGTTATTGAGCAGTTCATTTATATGTTAATATCAAAGGCCATATTTTAACACTTTTATGGTCCATGCGACAGCTGTCGTCGGTTGTTTTTTGTAAAAAATGATATTGACAATAAATAAAAAGCAGGTTGTTTAATATTTTTTGATGTACCTACCATCTTTAGATAAATACCTTCCGTTTGTCACTCTGCTTTAAGGCTCAATGTTCAATGTTTTAGTCTTCTCTATATGAGAAGGGCCTGTATTCTGCAATGGGACAGTGACATACTCCTATTATGATTATACTCGTTTAATTATTACCTACCGTTTACTATTATATATAAATGACTTATAACAATACAGATTAAACGTAGATTATTTGTAAATTGTTACTAAGTTTACAAAATAAATAGAAATTAGTAGCTGTTACTAATTTATGTAAATTATCGTCTGAATGCAAATCTGACTGTTAGAATTGCCTTAGTGATAATATAGTACATACTTAGATACGAGTATGTGTGTGCAAAACATTGTAGTTGTATGTTAAGAGAGTACCGAAGTACTAAATTACCCTTATCGGTCCTCTTCCTTTTACCTCCTCATTCCCTTTTCCCTGCAACATCGACAGGTTGGTTGTATTAGGTTATAAAGAACACAACCATAGGTTACGATGACCACTCACTATTAAGTGTATGTTTGTTTGTTTCATGGAGCAACAGTTCATGATGCGTCACTATTAATGCACTCAATGTCTTAGGTGAGATTGTTTCTAGGAGATTAACTTCGTATCGAGTTATACTTTAATGCATAGTTTGTTCGTGAGCATGTAAGTGTGCGATTTATTGAAAATTATGTATTCTGTGTTCTCAATGCTAACATTTACTATACATCATAGCTACATTATTGTAGATATGTATGAACAAGGCAATATTTTACAAGATGTTCTCGAACGATGGTACTGCACCGGCTGTGTCGTTTATGTGGCTTACACGAACATGGTACGGATTAACATTGGTTACGTCTAGGAACCGAACCTCAGAACGTGCAATCGTATATATAACTACACTAGACATCAGACCTCGCTTCGCTTCGGTATCAAAAGTTTCATTCAATCTCATAGCAAACTCCTACGGCAAATATTATAGTAATAATGACGTATTGCATCATTCAGATTTACAAAGGCGCTTAAAATATTAAAACTTAAAATTTATGTTACCCGTCCTATTTGCTTTCTAAAGGTGAACATTTTTTGACCGACTACAAAAAAAAGAGGAGGTTACTCAATTCGACCGAATTCGAAGTATTTTATAATTTTGAAGTTGGTGCCAAGTAAACGCATACCTACTACTCGTTTATGAACCTTACTACAATAGCAAATTAAGATTGATACCTATTTATACCTAGTTATTGTTTTACTTGGTACCAACTTCAAAATTATGAAATACTTATTTAATTATTCTTGATTAACTAAATCAACATACGAATTACTTTGTGCTAAGTATTTCTTTTTACTATTTAATTTCCTTTCTGTTTAAAGCCAGTTTTCTTTTTGTTGAAAATGATTTAAATGGGTTACGTAGATCTTGAGTTAAATCGGAACAAACAAGCATACAAAAAATCAAATTCTTTCTTTTTATAGTATTAGTTTAGAAATATTAGTAAGTAAGTAGTATTAGTACATTTGCAATAATCACTAACTCCGTACACAAAAGGCATACTGTTCAGTGCGCTACTTAACACCAGATCGATTAGTTACCGATTTGTGATGACAGGTCGATACCAATCGCAATCGTACACATCGATCATATTTTACTCGATTATGTTCTACCATTATCGATATTTTTTTTGCTATGTAAAATTGAACTTTATGCAGTGAAATATTAGATACCTGTTATGGTAATAGTTCGCAGATATTTATATCATTAATATTACAAGTAATTACTGAACTGTCTACATTTTAGTTATTAAGTATCAAAGGAAATTCATTAGTTATCTACCTATACTATTTATAAAGCGGAGAAGTTTGTTTGTACGCGCTAATCTCTGACACTACAAGTCGAATTTGAATTATTCATTTTGAGTATGACAGCCCAGTTCTTGAAGAAGGTTATAGGCTATGTAACATCACGCTACTGGCAACGGGAGCAGAGTTAAGACGCGGGTGAAACCGCGCCGCTGAAAGCTAGTTAGGTATATAAAGAGGAAGAGTTTGTTTGTATGTTTGTTTGAATGCGCTAATCTCTGGAATTACTAATAGTATTTGAATAATTCTTTTTGAGTATGATATGAGTATGATTGCCCAGTTTTTGAAGAAGGTATCTAACATCACGCTACTGGCGACATGAGCAAAGCAGAGGCGCGGGTGAATATGCCACTAACATGCTATATTGAGAGAAGGCTAATTTTACATATTAATATCATCATTGTGTCTTAGTTTCAAAGAGATGGGCAGACCTATATAACTCAATATTTAAGGAGATGTCAGCTGAGAATGTTTCATGTACTCTGGTGAATTTGTCAAGAGGAACTCTATAAGGTTAGAGAATTTTCCAGCCTAAACTATTAACTACAGATTTCACCCGTGTCCAGGATAAGGCAAGGTGAAGACCCACCCTGGCTGTAGAACCTAAAATGAAAATGGCGAAACGTGGATGGTTAAAACATCTTTGACTACCCCTTCAGGGATAAAAGGCGTGAAGCGATGTATGTATTTTTTACTTAATAGAAGACGACAGCAGCATGTGATTGCTGCAATTTAAATCCGCCTGATTATTATAACAAAATGACTATTATTTGGAATACGGCTATTATTCTATCATAACATATTTATTATCCATGCTAATGCTATAAATGCGAAAGTAGCTCTGTCTGTTACGCTTTCACGCCTAAACCACTGAACGGATTTCAATGAAATTTGGTATAGAGATAGAATAGACTTTGAGGAACAAAATTGATTTTTTATCGCGAAAAAATAGCCTAAAAGGTTTGAAATTGGGATGAAAGTTTGTATAGAAAATGCGAATAACCGACATTCACGCGGGTGGAGCTGCGGGCAACAGCTAGTTTACATATAATGCAAGGTCTTCTCTTTAAGATGGTAATTAATGTTGTAATGTGTAGTGATGTTCTGCAATATGTCGGGCATTCATTATCTAATGATGTACTGGTGACAAGTTGATTACTGTGTGTTATTACTTGACGTGGTAATGTGTTTATTTACATACAAACTAAACTTATATTAGAAAAAAGAAAAGATTTAATTCTTGTTATGGATAAACACAAAATCTACGTAAAAATGTAAAAAATTGTTTCTCATATAGAAAGCTTCAATACCAGCGAATAACATAGGTATACTATATTTTTTGTGGTATGCCTACCCACGCGGACGAAGCCGTTGGCAACAGCTAGTATTATATAATAAAATAGATATAGGCTGTTGTACCCTGGCTTCCTGATAGGTGATAAAGTTGTAGTAGTAGTAGTAGTGATCAGTGGCGAAGCGTCCATATAACACGATTCCTGCCGTTCCCATTTGAAGTATGTCTTTACCTCCTTATACCTATCACTGTTTGCGTGTCTACTCCAAGACTAACTAGCCTTCCGAAACTCAAAATATTGTAGTCCCACCGGCTTCCTTCCTCGGAAAAGTGACTCTTCGCTACTGGTAGTGATAGACGTTGATGTCTTTTACTAACAAAAATGTATCTGAGGGCAAGGCAGTGCCCCCCCAAAGTCCAGCAAAAAACAGCACGACTGACCGGGCGACCGTACTATCCTTTTCTAGAAGCAATTCGGGCCATTTTCGACCTTTTTAATTTACAATGCAATCTACTGGCTGTATTTTTACTCGAAATAATAACCGGACACTTGCAATGACACAGACACTTCAATAAAATACCAGGAATACAAAGTGTATTTACAGTCTACACTGAGTACTAAATACAACGTCTTTTTTATATTAGCTTTACCAAGGTGACTCCACTCTGCTGATGGTAAGCACTAAGCAGTCAGTGGAACCCAGAAGTCGTAGCCACCGTCCAAGAGCCATGGTCTGAAACCTGATAAACCATGGTATGGTGGCCTCCACTATGGCGGCTTAGTGAGATGCTTTTCACGCCCCGTTTAAAAGACCCAGGATCATAATTATATAGGAACACATGCGCTGGTAAAGAGTTCCAGGCTTTAATTGAGAGACAAAAGTATAAAGAGCTGTACCATCAATATGCAAATATAGTCATCTAGATTTAAGGCCATACATACGTAATGAGATAATTCCTCGGACGAAGCGTGGTTGGGAAGAAAACGTATGTCCCCGTGACATTATGCCCTTTTGTATGGAACAATATTACTAAAATTTCCCAGTCCGTCGTGTTAGTATTAAAACGCGTCGCGTATGTAACGGCCTTTAGTCAAAATCGTCGTACGTATAATTAAAAATAATAGTACATTAACATAAGTATAAGTAATAAGAGAGTTATTTATAGTAAAGTGCACACACCGTCTTTATGTACGAGCAAGTTCATGTTATCTAGAATAGGCGAATAAATACAAGACATGGCGACGATATTAAACTTTTATATTATTTGTTACTACCTTAAGTATCGGTACATGGTTCTGCACTTATAATCTACTAGTGACCCGCCCCGGCTTTGCTCGTGTACAAATTATCTTTGCAATACGGTGACCTTGTCAAACGCTACATGGATGTGACGTCGCGTCGGCAGTTTTACCATTGACGTTTAAGATTTCAGCTGTGTAAATTTATTCAATTTAACTCATAATATTTGTGGTAATGATGATGAAAGACAAGCAGTGTATCAGATTTTATTTACTAAGAGCCGTTTGTGGACGTTACAAGGTGTATTGCGTGAGCGACGAGCGCGACGCGACGCGATCCTGTGACCGCGACGAACGGCATACCCTGCTTGCGGCCTTTTGTCAGTCTGCGACCAGACGCGACGTAACGTGTACTTGTTTTGTAGGTGACCAGACGCGAGACCACGAAGTAAGAAATAATTGATTCAGAAGCAAAGGTATTTTACTCCTTTATAATTAAAAAAGTAAAATATACACGGGAACGCTATTAGCGACCAGTTTATGTCGTCAACTTATCAGCGCGTTCCGCGTGTTTTACTCATTTTATATGTATAATAACACTAGCTTTCTTTCACTAGCACACGCGTTTTTGCTCACTGCTTTGCTCCCGTCGCCAGTAGCGTAATGTTACATTTACTCTTCCAATTTATATAATAGCTTATATTATCTAAATGCATAAACGAGTTTAAAATCTCATTAATATATGACATTCAAATAATAACGCGCTAGCAAGTATAATCTGTAAGACAGTTGGTCTACATAGACACCGTAAAGTGTCAGACAAGCTAAAACATAATAATTTACCTCGCACCACGATGTCGCACACATTACGTGAACTGTCCACTAAGCACCGATACAATTATCTTTTGTCACATTTAATAAACGATTCATACCGACCTAGTAATAATAACTATTTCTAATATCCTTCTTTTAATCGGAATAGAAATTCATTATTTTTGTAATACGAATTTAGTCATGCCATTGTCTGCATGTCTAGAATATAATGTAATGTAATGCCATTGTGGATCCATAACATTCAAACTGTACAAACATAGTTTAAAACAAATGTAAAAAATGGCGAAACGGAGTGGTTAAACACCTCTGCGTACCAGTTCGGGGATAAAAAGCGTGAAGCTATTTATGTATGTACCTATGTAAAACAACCGTTATTGAACAAGAATTACAAATATTTGTCTATTCCCTTGTAGGCAATCACACAAATCAGTGAGAAATAAACATTAAATGACGCCTCGAGGCGGGACTTGTATTTTATTTGTATAGCCAGATAAGAAAGTTAATCAGAGGGACTCATTAAGAGATCGTAAACACCTGATAGCTTTGATTTAACGTGTGGGTACTCAAACTGACGTACAATTTGGGAAATCGGTCGTAGAAGCTTTAATGCCTACTTGCTCGTTAAACTTGTAATTCCGTGAATATACCACTGCAGGGAAAGGCCTCTTATTTTATACATGGCATTGATCACTATGCTTTCTCCATGTAGATTGGCGATTTCAGACATTTTGTCCAGATTTCCTCACGGTGTTTTCCCTCACCGTAAATCAGTATTGTAAAAAGTAAACTTGTAAAAGTATATATGAATTTTTTGAATTCTCGGTCCTTGTCTATTTTATAAAATATATTGGGCTATCACGATTCTTGTCATGAAAGTATGTTAAAACTGCTACAGCAGTTGCTGTAGCAGTTTTAACTCACTATTTGCATTTAAGTAAATTGTAGGTACTATCTGTCAGCTTAGCAAGATTACTGATTCTCAAGCTTTAACATGTCAAAAGTCCTCAATTTTTTATTTAGTATTTCATAGTATTGCTACATTGCATTGACGTGATGGTGTAGTGTTAAGGTGTGTTGAACACGAGATTAATTCAAAAACATGCTTGTATCAAAGTCATATCAGCCCGTTATTATTCAATTTTGATATTTATATGCGTCAATACAAGCGTGCGTATGATTTCTATGTATGAACGATTGTACCATGCAGCGGCAAAATAACAATTTGGGTAGGAATGGCGATCAGATATTACGATATTTTAAAACAGACTAAAGTTTTTTCAAAAGAACTAAAGAGGTAAACACATTTTGTACAGGTTGTTCTATTCGATTACCTCTCAAACACAACATATATAATGTACTAATTGTACTGATGAAGTAAGGTGCGCCAGCACGAGGACTTCGCAAGTTTGAGAACCACAGGATCCCCTGAATGCACAACAATCTGGAGTTATGACGTCACAACATTGTACGTTGTATCGTTGTGCTCAACGTCGTATAGCTCAGCATTTTACTTACCTACTGTATCGTATACTTATCTGAGGGTAAGTGGTTACTGTTATTTAATATGTTATGTTGAGTTGTCAATAGATCTAAAAAAAAATTACATAAATGTATGATTGGCAGGCGGGAGATGTGGTGTTGCCAGTAAGCATTATAAATGTTTTTGAATTTTTAATTTATTTGTCTGTTATTCGTCTAGTGTACATTATTTCTCTTATTTTAATTTATTTTATTTACTTCTAGTTCTAGTTTTATTTTTTTAACAGTTTAAGTGTGCCTGTGTGTTTTTGTGTGCTAAATAAAACTTATTTCTTTCTTTATCTTTCTTTCTTACACTGGGATATGCGAAAAATCCTTTGAACCCTTTTCGGTAAATATACGGTAAAAATGCACAAAGTACTAATTGAAAAGAATAAAACTACTAACATACCTTTATATTATTATCTGCCATTAACTATAAAAACCTAGACAGTATTTATATTCTGATTACCGATGCACTCCAAACTTGGTAGAGGTACCTTATACGCAAACACAGTGCACGTAATTATTGTATTACGGATAATAGAGCATGGGATTATAGGTAAATATTTAGTGAACTAATTGAACATGGTGCGCCGCCGACGGTACGGCAAGGGTTGTCACTAGTGGAGATTTTCTTTATTTATTATTTAAAATATATTTAGAAACATAACTACTTTGATTAAAGGTTGACTGGTAGAGGTAGCCTCTGGCATTAAGTCCGCCTTTGTATATTTATTTTGTATTTTGTGCAAGAAGTATTAAATAAATAAATACGTTTGGTCTGGGTGTTTCTATGTTTAATATGTATGTATTTACAAAAAAAAGTATTCAAGTAAGTATTTAAATATATTTAACCCATAACACAAGCTATATAAATATGCTTACTGTGGGTCTAGATGGCGTTGTGTAGTTGTTGTGATATTATTATATTATTATTATATGTATATTTATATTTTTTTTTTTTGACAATATCACACACCGTCATCTAGTCCCAAGCTAAGCAGAGCTTGTGTTATGGTTACTAGATAATTGAAATATAATACATATACTTACTTTTTTTTTTGTAAATACATACTTAGAATACATAGGAAACACCCAGACTGAAGTCAAATACAAATGTTCATCACATAAATATTTGCCTTCCAGTCTTCTTGTCGCAGTCAGATACACTAACCACTAGACCAACAGTGCAGTATTATATTTCAATATTTTTTATTCATTTTTTTTAACCAGACCAGAAATACGTAGATACACTATTGTGATTGAATTTTTTATTTTCTACAGACGAGCTAACAGTCCACCTGATGGTAAGTGGTAACTGTCGCTCATAGACTTCTGCAATGCCAGGGGCTCTACGAAGCCGCTGCCTACCGTCATATTAATGCTCCTTTTAAACCTCGTTTGAAGGAGATGTCATTAACTAATCCAAAGAACTGTGAGTCCCTACTAATTAAATATTAACCAATTATTTTTAAAATGCACTCTGAGAAAACAATGTTGTTATGGAACGTGATTAACTATTGATGTATATAACATTTAAGGGAGTGTGGTTAAAGTGTCAACTTAGAGTGGTGAGTTGGTAAAATGGTAGTTAAATGCCCTGTAGTTCATTACTGTGATGTGTGTTGAGTGTTCGATGCCCATAACACTCTCGTTAGGTATCTTAAGATTATATCCATTATCTTCAATTTATTAGAAAAGGGTAAAGCAAACAGAACAGTATTTAAGCGCATACTCGTTCTTTTCTTGAATAATTAGTAGTAAAACTTATCTATACATCTATACATATAATAAAATTGGGGTGTCTGTTTGTAATATTGAAATAACCGTTTTTTACTACATGTATATGAATATATATACGGTACATAGGTAACATACACCAAAATCACATTTTTTACAATTTTTGTTGTCTGTTTGTCTGTCTGTTTGTTCCGGCTAATCTCTGAAATGGCTGGCCTGATTTTGACGGGACTTTTATTGGCAGGTAGCTGACTATACGTTTATTTTAGAAAAAATATTTTATAAATAATAATAATATGAAATGTAACCGACATTGACGCGGGCAACAGCTAGTTACAAAATAAAGAAAAAGAAATAAAAAAAAAAATTCGCCACAGTAGCACAGGAGACGATTTACAGAATTACAATATAAACAAAACATAGACAGGCAGGATAAAATTAAAAATAAATAATGCGTACAATGCTGTCCAGTACTCCTATGCCAAAAGGGTCGCCAACTCAGCTTAAGACCGCGTGAAAATACATAATTAACATGTTCTACTGTAGCTGAGGTTTAAATAGAGCACTGAATTTCGTGTTATTTGCAAATGTCTTATTATAGTATACGTTAATTCTATTTTTTTAATCCAGCTTATAGCTTCTTACTTGATGCTAGCGTTCTCTTAAAAAATAACAACCAATTAGTCAGCTACCGTAAACGCTTTCTCTTAAAGTTATAAACAAAAGTTACAACTGTAGCCACAGTGTAATATAACAGCAGTATATCAAGTGTCGAGTGGGCACAGAGTATAAATCACCAGTGGGATGTGCCTCGCGTGATTTGCGACCTGTACTTGATGGTAACGATCCCGCTAACGAGATCGCGTAAATTAACACAAGTATTGCCTTACTGATCAATCAATCAATCAATCAGATAGATTGATATGCGATCGGTTGCAGCAGTTAACGTTTAAGAAGAATTTGAGCTCTGGAATCTCAATTTTCAATGATTGTTATCGAGATAGTCTTTTATTTATTAGCAAAGGTGACCAACGAGCTATCAGTTCTTCTGATGGTGAGTGACCGCCGTTCATGAATCTCCTAAGCGCCATATATTCAGTTGCTTAATCTTCTAGCCACTGGCATTAAGTCCGCCTATATACTCTGTATATGATGTTATAAATAAATAAATAAATAAAACGAATAATTTGCATTCAACTAGTTGGAGCTAATGTTAAATTTTCTAAGAAGCATTAGAAACATTAGACGCAACGTGGACAGACCCCTCTTAAGGTGGACCGACGACCTTATAAGGGTGGCGGCGAACGACCGGCCACGGTGGCGAAAATTGGGGGAGGCCTATGTCCAGCAGTGGACGTCTTTTAGCTGATATAATTTCCTTTTGAAACTTCACTTCCCCTCCACGCTTCCGTGCTTGAGCAGTGGGACGTTGTTTACTGCGAATAAAAAATATTAAGACCCGGTTAAAATACGTTTTCCCGGCTCGTGTACTGTTTTGGGTGATTAATTAAGTGTTTAGGTGTATTTTCGTAAGTTTTTAACTACTTAAAAGTGTATTATAGTTTTAAATTCAACGAAAATCGGTAAGTCATTCTTTGTTATTTTATCACAAAGTGGGTAGATAGGTAACATTCAAACATTAAACTTATATTTGCTTTGTTTTCGTATAGTTTATATATTTTGCGTTTGTAGTAGTATAGGACGCTGATAGGTTTGTTATTTGAACTTATAAATTGTATTAATAGTTTTTATTTAAACGAGATTACTGCATATTTTTCTTTCGAAAGTAGGTAGGTATCGTTTCGACTTTGTTCATATTTTAGTCTGTTTTTGTTGTAGTTTTTATATATTTTGCGTATTTATTAGTAACAGGTCGTTCATAGGTTAGTTAGTTTTGTTAAACAAATATGTCAAAATACATGGGCGAGCCCCCTGACAGTGGGGGGAGGGAGTTTGTAACACCTACGGCGAAACGCTTGTTCAGTGACATTTCACCTACATTTGTTTCTCCCTTAGAAGGAGCCAAGCGAGTGCAAACAATGAACCTAGGCAAGGATAGCTCAATTTTAAACCTAAGCGATAGCAGTTCAGATAGGGACTATTGTTCGTTAGTAGCTCAGGCGACTGATTATTTGGCGAAAATTAATGAATTAGTTAACGATCAGGGATCTCGTATGAATGTAGCAAATAAAACGGCAATAATGGATTTCACTCAGCGCATTACTGGTATAGTTTCTTTGTTAGCGATAAAGTCGTCATGTAATGAAACTAAGTTAGCAAATATCGAGCGTGAATTAGATAATGTAAAAAACACTCAACAAACATTATCGAAACCGAACCTCGAGCATAAACAAACGTATGCGGACAAGTTAAAACTGCGTGTACCACCTAAGTCGGCAGCCACGGTTCAGTCACGACCACCTCTGCCGTGTGTTGTCGCCTATCCGACCACAGAGCGATCAGCTGACTTTGCGTCATCTTCAGCAACCAAACAAGCGCTCATGAAAGCGATTAAACCTAGTGACGACGGTTTTCAAATTGTCGGCGTTAAGAAGACCGCAAAGTCAGGTGTCGTGTTACGTGTCGCTAATGAAAAGCAGCTACAGAAACTGCAATCCGTAGATGCTATTAAATCTGTAGGGTTACGTTTGGAGAAACCGAAAGGACGTAGGCCTCGTATACTTGTTAAAGATGTCCCAATTACTATGGAGGACTCGGCATTTATAACTGCCTTATATCGTCAAAACATCAAAGACGAAATGGCACTTATGGAAGAGGATTTTGTTAAGAGCACTAGAATCACTCGTAGGCGTAAATTAGATAATGGTCGTAAATGGATAGGCTTAGAAGTAGAACCTGCGGTTAGGAACCATCTGGCCACTACTAAAGATAAGCTTTTTATAGATTGGGCAACTTGTAGGTTTATTGATGACGTTGACATAGTGCGTTGTTTGAAATGCAATGCAGCACAATTTGCACAAGCAAAACACCTGCTTGTGCAAATTGTGCTGGGGAACATGATACTCGAGCTTGTCCCAACAAGAACACCCCAGATTTTAAATTTAGTTGCATAGCCTGTAAGAGATTTAAAAAACCTAGCGATCATCGTTGCGGCTCTCAACAGTGTCTTACTTATAAGCTTAAGCTAGAACAACTTATTTTAAGCACTACTTACTAATAAACCAGTTAGTCACAACACTCACAACTAATAGTTAGAAATGGCAAATCTTTTTATAGGACAGTTGAATCTACATAACGATAGGGTGGCAACATCAGAGTTAGATCGATTAGTTTTGGAACATAAGCTGGACATTGTTTTAGTACAGGAGCAATATCAACTTTTTCATTTGCGTAGGAAAATTGTGCAGCTAAATGGCAGATCACGAGCTGGGATATACGTATCGAGTTCTAATTTTACTGTAACGTCATTGTCTAATCTTATGACGCCACACTGTGCAGTTGCGGAGGTTACATCCTCGTCCTGCAGGGTTTATGTCGTGAGCTGCTACTTCCAATACTCCCATCCTGTCGCTCCTCACCTACATCATCTTCGCCACGTTTTGCGGTCTCTTGCAGGCCACAAAATTATCATTGGCGCCGACGTCAATGCGTCATCTACGCTATGGTATGGCAAATATAGGGCAACTGATAGGGATCGACGCAGTGCTGTCGAAGATTTCATTGCAGAAATGAATCTATTCATACACAATACCCCTGATGCACCACCTACTTTCTGGAGCCCAATGGGCGAATCTTCTATTGACGTCACACTTTCTTGTGGAGGCGTTCGTATTGATAGGTGGCGCGTTCTGCCGGACGCGTCGTGTAGTGATCATCGTTTAATCGTGTATGAATTCACTACTAGAGTGGCGCGGGATCCTCAAGATAATGCTGCTAGCTTTAGATATAAAACTAGAGGGGGAAACTGGGAGCTTTTTGGTACTCTTTTTGGTATGCATGCTAAAGACTTCACTCGTAACGAGCTGTCTGCACAAGAAAGTGCTGAGATCTTATCAGATACTTTTACCTATTGCGCTGATGTTGCTTTTGGCCGAAAATCTGTCACAAGCACTCGTAGATGTGATTGGTGGAATGATTATTTAGCTGAACTTCGTAGATGTTACCGTAGGGCGCGTAGAAAGGTTAATACCATTAAGAAACGTAACATATCGGGCGATACTTATAACAACGCGCTTAGTGCTCTTAGGGTTGCCAGGTCACGTTATAGAGCTGCTGTTGAAAAGTCTAAAGGTAACTTGTTGCGTAAAATAGTTGATAGGCTTGATAGGGAGGGTCCATGGTCACCTATATATCATGAATTCAAAGCTAATAGATCTATTGAACTTGCTTACATAGGAAACATAAAAATCAATAATGCTCATTCTATAGGTATAGATGAAACAACTAAATATCTTTTGCATACTCTTATACCTGACGATCGGCCGGAGGACGACACTGAGTATCACCAAGAGATCAGACAATGGGCTGCTGTACCGCCTGTGTCGCCTATGTCAGACCTACCATCAACTGACGAGTTTATTAATATTGTTAGATCTCTGCCACTTAACAAAGCTTCAGGTGATGATAAGATTTCAAATAAAATGATTAGGGAGGCGTGTAGGATCTCTGGGGATGCAATTCTGTGTGTGTTCAGGCGGTGTATTGGGGAGGGTGTATTTCCTAGTATTTGGCGTAGTGGGTATATTAGAATAATACCAAAGAGTGGCAACAAGCCACCAGACGACCCTAAGTCATATAGACCAATTACGTTACTACCATCATTAGGAAAATTGTTAGAACGTCTCGTAGTTCCTAGGCTTATACCGGGAGGGGTAAAATTTAGTGATAACCAATTTGGCTTTACAATAGGTAGATCAACAGTCGATGCAGTTCTATCTGTTAGGGAAACTGTTACTAAATCTGTTTGTCAATACGTGATAGGTATTTTCTTAGATATTTCTGGTGCCTTCGATAACGCATGGTGGCCAATATTACTTATGAAATTAAAATCACGAGGTTGTTTTAGTAACATATATTCGCTAATTTATACATATTTTATGCATGGCACAGCTAAGCTAAAACTTGGTCACCATGCTGTGTCGAAGCCACTGACTATGGGATGTCCTCAGGGATCAGTGCTAGGGCCGTATCTTTGGAACTTAGGGTTTGATGATTTCCTTTCATTGCCATTACCAACTGGCTGTACATTAACTGGATATGCTGACGATGGCCTGTTACTTATACAATCTAATACCAGGGCTGGATTAGAGGATTTAGCGAATAAATGTTTACGTCTAGTCTCTGACTGGGGAAAACGTAACCGATTATTGTTCGCTCCTCACAAAACTTTTCAGCTTCTTTTAAAAGGAAATCTGAAAACACCACCTCGAATAAAATTTAATAATATTAGCATTAAAAGTAGGGATTCAGTTTGTTACTTAGGATTCATATTAGAAAGAAACTTTTCATTTGTTAATCACATCACTACAATTGGGGAAAAATCTAAAAATAGTTTTTACGCTTTAACTAGAATATCAACAACAACATGGGGTCTTTCTTTTAATACTCTTAAAACAATTTATAGTGCTACTTATTTAGGAAGTATGTGTTATGGGGCGCCTGTATGGGCTGATAGGGCAACTATAGGTGCTGTAAGGCGCAAATTGCTTCAAAGTCAACGTCTTGCGTTAATATTTCTGTGTAAGGCATATAGGACAGTTAGCACTGAGGCTTTGCCAGTACTGGCAGGTGTTCTTCCGGTTGATCTTGAGGTTCAGAGACGAGCGGCTATGTATTATACAACTCACGAAGGCATGAATAGTGACTTCTTACAATCGCGCGATCGCCAGAAAATCATTAGATTATTTAAAGAAGAAAATGAAGTTTATAGGAGTCTTATAGGCGAATGGCAGCAGCGCTGGGATACTTCAACTAAGGGGCGCCACCTGTACCAGTTTTTTCCATCAGTTGTAAAGCGGTTGGAAGGAACATGGATAGAGGTAGATCACTGTGTCGCCCAATTTCTTACGGGTCATGGTAACTTTAAGAGCAAACTATTTTCGTTTAAGTTAGTTGATTCGCCGAGTTGTCAGTGTTCCAATCAAGAACAGTCTGCTCATCACATTCTTTGGGAGTGTAGTCTTTGGCGTAAAGACCGCGAAATAATGTTAAATAGTTTACAAGTTACATCAGGACCAGTTTATTATGAGGATCTTGTGTCATCTAGGGTGAATTTCCGTGCGTTTAAGCGTTTCTGCCATACATATTACTGGAATCAGATATAGCTCACATAGGTCCCTTAATATTACGTGTCCGTGGTGCTCTCTTTTAATAGGTCATAATCCTATACAGATTAAATTTGTCGCCCGCTTTGCAATGGAGGGAAGTGGACATTTTATTTCCAACTCCTCCTCTTACTTCTGATTAAATTCGTTGCGGGGTCCAAGACAGTAGGTTTAGCAGTCCCCGGGACTCCCGAGTGTCAAAGCTCGGTGTTTTTTCTTGGATATCACTGTTAATCCTGGCTTACAGGAGTCACAGTGATGGGCATGTGGGTGGGATTGTCCCGTTTGCCATGGCTTTTCTGATAAGTTATCGTTATTTAGATGTCATATTCAAAGTGCAAATTGAGGCATTACAGACTGCCTGGCAGCCAGCACATACTTATTTTACTTTTTATTTTTCTTCACAACAGAAAGCTGTAACTAATTACCTGTTGAGTGTATTGCCTGCGTCACTTTGCATGCTACTTGAAATAGTAACATACAAAAAAATTTAATAACCTGGCGATTAAAAAGAGTGGCCTGAGTTTCTTACCAGTTCTTCTTATGACCTACCCTACGTCAGCGAACTGGCTGACATTTTGTAATTTTTTACGCTGTGTTAATTTAATTAACCCAAATGAATAAATATAAATATTTGACTTTGACTTTGTCACCTGATGTCAGATATCAACATCTCAGAGACCCTTTTAATCAGCAGATAAACAATACTGCCTGAATAGTGTTAGGTTTTGTCTTTTGTAAGATGAAAATACAGTAGCAGACAGCTGAAATTGCCACTATTAGGGAACGATTCGGATCATCATTTATTCGCGGATTCTGCATAGCGCTATTAATCTCACAATGCGTTAGAAATACAACAAATATCGGTCAGCTCCATACATTTAGTTACGGGCTATTCCGGGAACACAACGTATAGATATTAGTCATATTAGTGAGATAGAGATCCGTGCTAAGAGATGAGTCATATCGTTGTGACTAATGTGGACCTAGAACGGGCTTTTGTCACAAACTCATACATCGCATCGTTAAGACGTCAATCATATGAAATGAACTGCACTCATGCTTATCGGATTGGCTTTACTGAAGGGGTAGGCAGATATATGATTTACTTATGTTAACTTTTTGCTTCATTGTCGAAACTATCAATTATATCTGGAACATTACTGTATAGAGAAAAGAAATAGAATATTTTTTTGCAATATCGAGTCCCCATTTGAGCAGAAAGGATTTGCTTGTGTTTGGAGAATTCCGCTCTTCCACACGTTAGCAGTTTAAGAATTTTATTTAAGTGGCAAAATCTGCCTATTATCTGTATATTTTTAGGAACAGCTAGGTTCCTACTACGGTGATCGTTGTTACCTGTGTCTGCCTATCTATATTTGCATGATATACAAATATTTATTTCGTGTCTGGGTGTCCTTTGTGGTTTAAAGGCCTCTTCTCATACTGAGAAGGTATGAGCATTATTCGCCATGCTTGCTCAAGGCAGATTGGCGATTTCAGACTTCCTCAGAAGTCCAGGTTTCCTTACGATGTTTTCCTTCTCCGTCAGTCAGTATTGTCCAGATAAACTTAGAAAGTACATATAATTTGAAAAAAAAAACACATTGGTACTTGCCTGGATTCGAACTCAAGTTCACCCTTAATAAGTTTAATTCAACATTATTCGAACCCACAGCTTGTCACAGTCATGTCCGCGCTAGGTTCACAGTTTACACTAAACGCAGTGTACAATATTGTATGGACAGTTGTTTCATTGTACACAATGATGCGATAATACAACAGTTTATCGGATTATTGAACTGCGACCAATTGGTTTACCACAATGTAGAGTAATTTATGATAAATTATTGAAATTTTAGAATAATTTTAGCTTATTGCTGTAAGTGGAAATTAATACTACAGGTTGTTCTTTCATAAATTAGAGAAGTTAAACAAAACACAATAGCATGAATGCAAGCGTGGTCTAAGTTAAACTAGGGAAAGAGAGAGAGGCAATTCGGTGTTTAAATTCAGTTTTAGAATGGTTGTCTACGCACTGAGAGTATCAAAAGTCAAGGTTATTTATCAGCTGCGCGATTGCGGATACTACGAAGTTCCAGGCACTTCCATCCAATATAGGTGTAGATGATCGTCGGTACACGCTATAATCGCCAGTATCTGTGGTCATAAACCAATTGAGCCGCGTCGACGGTCGGAAGGAACAATTAGCAGTTAGCGCAATTGTAAGTAATCGAGTAATTTGGTAATCTTTTTGCTCTGACCGACTGTAGATGTGAAGGAATAGGTACACGTATTGTAGAGGATGTTGACAGAAAGAATGATATTGTGACTGCTGCGGTAATGGGGGGAAAATTCTATTTCATAAATATTTATACCGTGTCTGGAACTATTATAGACTGGCCTGTTGGTCTAGTGGTTAGTGACCCTGACTGCTAAGCCGGAGGTCGTGGGTTCGATTCCCACCCAGGACAAACCTTTGTGTGATGAGCATGATTGTTTGTTCTGTGTCTGGGTGTTATTTATCTATAATATGTATGTATTTACAAAAAAAAAAGTATATAAGTAGTATATCAGTTGTTTAGTAGGTACCCATAACACAAGCAAATATAATTGCTTAATTTGGGGCTAAATGGCGCTGTGTGCATGTGGTAGAATATTATTATTATTATTATTATTATTATTATTATTAGTGTTTAAATAAAAAATATTTTGGAAAGTATCCTTGACGTGCGTAAATTGTTGGTACTATTGAACCAACTGAATCATGACCCATTTTGCTGATATTTCGCTTACCTAAAGCTGTCAAACTTGTAAGATCTTTGAGTACAATGCACTTAGGATATTTTGATTCTAACTTATCAACAGTGTACTTAGTAAAAAGCCAGTGTCTAATAAATTGATAACAAGCTCGTTGCCAAGGAAATCTGTCTTCAGGCTAATTTCGACCTTCTTGCAATTAGATGTATTGACAAAATGAGCTTGATGAGTCTGATTCACTTGGTTAGATAATACTTAAAAGTAACGTGCAAATTATACACCAAGTATATTCATATATAGTAACCATGACCTTGATTACGAACTTTTAAGTGTCCAAAGTGACTTTCTTACTTTATTGGTCTATCACATTTATAGACTAGTCAGTTGGGTGTACACTTATTATACTTAATTTTGACTGGTTGCTAAAATGTATCTCCAAAAAAGAAAAATTTTACTTAGTTCTTTAGCGACTAAATATTAGAAATAGATAAATGGAGAACTATACGTACCAACCAACCGTCGTAGTTCACGTATGTGTACGAGTCCTTATTCGCTAAAGTCAAATGTCGAGTTAATTTTAGCGCTTCCTGGATCTGTACTATTTGCGGTATTTAACACATCTACGTATGTACAAGTATGCAGTGTTAACATGAACACGTTTGTCTTCAATTAATTAGGACTAGTGCACTATATTGTGTCATGTTGATCTTTTAGTATATATATTTTTTATAATATTCTACCACATGCACACAGCGCCATTTAGCCCCAAACTAAGCGATTATATTTACTTGTGTTATGGGTACTAAACAACTAATATACTACTTATATACTTTTTTTTTGTAAATACATACATATTATAGATAAATTGCACCCAGACACAGAACAAACAATCATGCTCATCAGTTCATCACACAAAGGTTTGTCCTGGGTGGGAATCGAACCCACGATCTCCGGCTTAGCAGTCAGGGTCACTAACCACTAGACCAACAGGCCAGTCAATATGTTGTGATTATAGCGGTTTTATTCTTACTATTAATTAAAAGGCGATAAATTTTGTTCGAGATCTCTCGGTAACCGCGGCATGGTTTCACCTGCGTCTATGCTTACAGGTCTGCTCCCGTCGCCAGTAGCGTGATGTTACATAACCTTCTTCAAATAAGAACTGAACTAATTATTTAAATTCGATTGGTAGTTCTGATTAGTAGTAGTATTATAATAGTATAGATATGGATAGTATAGCTAGTGAAAGAAATAGTCCAATGGATAAGACATCCGATTCGTAAACACGAGGTAGTGGGTTCGAATCCGGGAAAGTACTAATATGAATTTTCAAATCATATGTACTTTCTAAGTTTATCTTGGAGATTTCTGACTGACGGTGAAGAAAAAATCGTGAGGAAACCTGGACTTTAGAGTCTGAAATTGCCAATGCCTTCTTTATATGAGAAGAGGCCTTTGCCCTGCAGTGGGACAATAAACAGGCTGGTATTATAAGGGTTCGTTCCTCTTTCACACCACGAAATATTCGGCCCGTGGGGTGAATCGCTGAACAGTTGTTTTTTTAATTAGCTGTTTTACCCCAAGATCAAACCATGGTCCAAATCAGAAATTCAAAAAGAGACTAAGGTGCGGGATCAATGCTCATGTATTTACTATTTATGAATAGGCGCCTACCGTGTATAGAACAATAATCTAGAACTTCTACTTGACAGTTATTAAACGTATTGTTACTGCTAACAATAATTCAAAACGCCCCAGTGGTCTCACTCACTAACAGAACATTAAAATGTACGAATGACGCTTTCTCTGGACTATATTTAGTTTAGTGTTCACTACACCTAGAATGTGGACTAATACGTCGTAACCTTTATCTAAACTTTTTGTATGTTTGTTTGTTCTGATTTAGCTTAAGATCTACGTAACCGATATAAAAATTCTTTCACCTTTAAGTACTAGTAACATAGGGTACATTTTATAATGTTTAACATATTTTTCCAAGTATTATTAAAATTTGAGAAAGTATTAATTACAATACAGATAAAAAAAAACAATATGATATTAAAAACCTAAAATTAAAACAATATAACTAATTACTAAATAAATATACCTTCTTAACAAATACTATACATTTTTGTGCAACATTCTTGAATTTCGGTCAGAAAATATCGATAATAAACATAGATGTGATGCATCTCTGCCTAGAAACTCGGACACAAAGCGTAATGCATAGTTCTACGATTCGATGTATACAGTGAACATAAGGCTTTAGACATCGGCACGCGCCGGGGGGTCACTCTCCACGACAAATAGAACAAGACAGTGTCTTACAACCTCATTGATGACAAGCGAGTTTCACTTTTGTTTTAATTATATTTAATAATCTACTATACATATAATAAAAATGTAACCGATCGCTGTCTGTACATGGAAGATATATGAGAAAAAAAATTATTGGGGCCTTTATCAACGCAAATAGAACCCAAAACAATGATTGTTACAATTTTTGTCTGTTTGTCTGTTTGTCTGTTTGTCTGTTTGTCTGTTAGTCTGTTTGTCTGTTTGTCTGTTTGTCTGTTTGTCTGTGCGTTTGTTCACGCTAATCTCAGAAACGGCTTATCCGATTTAGATATGGTTTTCACTAATACATTGTGGTAAGCTTCACTTAACATTTAGTGTTTGTTTCATGTCAATCGGTTCATAAATAAAAAAGTTATGCCAATTTAAAGAATCACGTCGAACATTTGTTAATTTACAACGAAATCTGATAGAAACAGAGACTTTAACAGGTTACGGAATAGCTGATAGCGTTTTTATTTTTCGGATTCCGCTCATTCTAAACAATCTTCCGTTTAGTTTTAAATGAGTCCAGTTTCCAGTGAGCCTATGTTTCGCGATGACAATTAATAAAGTCCAAGGTCAGACACAACTAAAAGTTGTGGGCGTGGATCTAAGTTATATTAGTTGTTTTTCGCACGGTCAGCTTTATGTGGCTCATCACGTGTTAGCATTCCTAGCAGCCTGTATGCTTTGATCCCCGATGGCTATACGTCTAATCCATACATCCATACACCCATACATATTATATAAGGCTTTGTCCTGACTGACTGACTGACTAACAGACAACGCACAGCCTAAACTGCTGGTCGTAGCGACTTGAAATTTGGAGGGTGTGTTTGTCTAAATGTCTAGAGGTTGTACTAAAAAAGGGTTTTTTTAAATTTAATTCCTAAGTGTGTGAAAAGGGATGAAATCGATTATATGAATCTTCTTCATTTTTTAACTTACAGTTTTGAAATTTTATTTTGGAATACTTCTATTTAAATAAAAAATATCCTTATAATTTTATTTTAACAGGGGTGGATTTAGAGGGGTGAAATTAGGGATGAAATATTCTATACAAAGATCTTTAGCTTCTGAAGCTAGCGACTCGAAATTTACAGGGAGGGGGAGGGAGGGAAAGGAGGGAGGAAAAGGAGGAACTGAGGAGAAGGAGGAAGGGAGGGGCAAGTGAGAGGGAAGTGATGGGGAAGTGAGAGGAAAGTGATGGGGAAGTGAGGGGGAATTGAAGAGGAAGTGTGGGGGAAATGCGGGAGAAGTGAAGGGAAAGTCAGGGAGAACTCAGAGGGAAGTAAGGGGAAAGCCAGGGAGAAGTGAGGGAGAAGTGAGGGGAAAGTGAGGGGAAAGTGAGGGGAAGTGAGAAGAAAGTGACGGAGAAGTAACGGGGAAGTGAGGGGAAGTGAGGGGGAAGTGAGGGGGAAGTGAGGGGGAAGTGAGGGGGAAGTGAGGGGGAGTGAGGGGGAGATAAAAAATTGTATGAAAAACAGTATTTAAACAATATAAAAATGTCTATAGGAAAAAACGACATTCACGCGAGCGAAGCCCAAAAGGTCACTCACTCACTTATCACGAAATCTCAGAAACAACAAGTGCTAGGAATCTTAAACTTTGCATTGTCATTCCTATTAGAATATAGGTGCTCACTTAGACGGAATTTTGCGAAATCCATCCCCTAAGGAGGTATAAAAGGGTGGCAAAGTTTGTATGAAACTTCTATAGTTTTTATAGTAGGATTACCAAATTACTAGAAAATACTCTTTTTTTAATATTCAGAAACCACCCTTATTAATGGGCAAATAAGAGTCGCAAGTTTGTGTGAAAGTGGTTTGTCAGTTTTAGCGGTAGCGGGTTTAAACTGGATTCGCCATAGAGACGGATAATACTGATACAATGTACGATTGCCATAAAATCTGGCACGCAATATTCTCATAGAGGCACCCATCTGAATTGTCACGCGAACGAAGTCGCGGGCAACAGCTAGTAGCTTCATATATTCAACTAGCTGTACCCTACTGCTTCGCCCGAGCTTAAAATATGCTGTACCGATTTTTATGAAAATTGGTATGTAGATAGATTTGATGTCGGAGACAGATATAAGCTACTTTTTGTCCTGAAAATCGGTCTGATTCCCGAGGGAGACAAAACACATTTTAGGCGCGGGCGAAGCCGTGGGGCGCAGCTAGTACTATTATAATTTTTATTACTCTTTTAAATAATATCTAGTTCGTTCCAGTGCGGAAAATGAAAAATGGATGAAAATGAAAATGAAAATATGTTTATTCATAAAGGTTAATTAAATTAACACTTATGAACGTCAAAGTTTACAAAATGTCAGCAAATTAACCTACAGCCAGTTTGCTGACGAAGTCATGAGAAGAACTGGCAAGAAACTCAGGCCACTTTTTTTAATCGCTGGTGATTAAAAAAAGTGGCCTGAGTTCATTTATTACAATTTTTGTAAGTTACAATTTCAAGTAGCATGCAAACTGACACAGGCAATACACTTAACTCTATAGGTAATTAATTACAGCTATCTATGTTGTAAAGAAAAATAAAAAGTAAAATGTGTGAGTACGTTTAGTGCGCTGTAGACGGTGACCTAATGTGTGTGTGCGTGTTAGTGCGAACGGGAATAGAACCGCGTGTACATCATATAGACTAGAAAACTGGTGACTCATTGTACTACTGTACAATACTAGAACACTGTGTACAGCGGTATAATAAATTACGGTAGTAGATTCTTGCTGATTTCAACATGAATGGGCCGACCGAGCAAGTACTACCCTTAAAATATCGATGTGAAATATTAGTTTTTATACTAATGCGTTTCGCTCGGGTGTACCTCTACTAATTTTTTTTTTTTTTTTTATATTAGCTTACCAAAGTGACTCCACCCCGCCTGATGGAAAGCAGTCAGTGGAATCCAGAAGTGGTGGCCGCTAAAAGCCATAGTCTTAAACTTCTGGTATGGTGGCCTCCACTATGGCGGCTGGGAATGGGGTTAGGGGAAGGGAATGAGGGAGGTAAGGAAAGGGGAAAGGCGGGAAGTTGTGCCTCCGGCGCTCTCACCGAGCGAAACGCAGTAGTACGGATACTATTACTCTTACGTCGATCTTCTATGAGAGGGTAGTACTTCCCCAGACGATCCGGCCCATTCATGCTGAAATCAGCGTGGATCTAAAAAAGAAGAGTGCCTTCATCCCAATCACCCTCTCTTTTGTCTTCCTTTTCCTCTTTCCTTCCTTATCCCGTTCTTCCTAAATGGTTAGCAACAGTTTGTTGTGTTTCCTAAGTATTATTTCTATGTTATTGCATAATGTTATCGTGAGAGATCATCAGGTTCAATCGGATCGACATTATGTTAGCGAGAATGTTGGCGTTAGCTTATGTCAAACCCATACATTTTTTTGTCTATTTTATGAATATAATAAAAATCTTATGCCACTTTTCTAGGCCCATTAGGCTATCTACCATATTCCCTAAGCATATTATAATAACATGTTTTAAAAATAAAGTATTCTTATTCATATTTCTGCATATTTTAAACTCAAATATTTCACCATTACTATAATACATTCATATAACCCTTTCCATGTTCAACGTCTACAGGATTAACTCGTTGGTTTATGGCACACAAATATTTGTCACTTACCCGCTAATGTGACAACTGCCTGCCTATAAGAGCTGGTACTTTGTGGTACTTTGTATTTTAGTACCACTGTGACACTAAAGATGTAACATAAAGCATTAATAATAAATATTTCAGTTACTTTTTTTACAACTTAGGTGGTAAGTGTAGGGACCACTTGTTAAGTGGTTGTCATAGTCTATCAATATGGTTGAGTTCTTTAAGTATTGCTGAAATACTTGCTCGAGTGACATGGCACAGTGGAAGCACGTTTTACTGATGTGTACGAGGTTGGTTCGATTTGTGTGACAACACTGTATGATCCATAATAACCAGCGGAAGATCCGATCTCTATAAAATTTGTTACAAGTCAGGAGTTCACTTTGTATCCGTTGTTTTTGAAGAAATACTACCAACTGTGGGGTAAGAGAAGAAAAATAAAGAGGTACTGAATAGGAAAATGGGCACGTCTTTCTCACTCTTTGTTTAAAACCAAAAATTATTGATGTCATAACGTCTTATAAATCTATGAACGCACGAGAACATGTCACGTTCTGCGTGCAAGCGAGAGCGCGGAACAAGCGATAGAGAGGCACGATTGGCCTAAACTTCGACTTGTGACGCAAACTCCTTTTTTGTATTATACAAAATAATGATAATTTAATAATAATCCTTTAGAGCAATACCATTCTATTCCTCAATAATCATATACATCAAACACATTACATGTAGCTGATTATTGAGAAATGTACATGACCTCTTAAGTTTTAATTATATTCTTGTCTAGCCCATCAATACTTAGAATCACTTAGTAAAACACGACCATGAAATGTCAGCGCCTTTTAAGTGCAAAAGTAATTATCAATAAATAAATTGGCATTTAGTTTTAAATCATAGGACGGTGTTAAATGTCGAGTTGAGTGGACTTGCAGACACACTCTCATTGATCTGACCGAATGAGTTATAGATAAGTTTTAGGTAACTTACTGGTGTGAGAGCTTAGTGGTTCAGATACTTGGCTCCTATATAAGGCGTCTTAACGGTTTGATTCCTGACGACTATCAAAAGTAAAAAGCAAAATTATGTATTGTAACAATCTGACAGACAGAGTTACTCATTCAAGTGAACTCTGAGTTTCTTGCCAGTTCTTTTCATGGCTTTACTTCGTCAGCGAATTGGCTTTAAGTTATTTGGCTGATATTTTGTTGTTATTTTGACGTTTGCAAGTGACACTTAGGTGATTTAGACGATCAAAGATAATTTGATTTGATTTGATATTTTGATTATTATAGTGACGAAAAAACACCGTGAGAAATCCTTACCTACTAAATAGTCTAGTCGACTAGCATCCAAGATTCCTTAAGTTAAAGTGCTGACGTTAAGAACAGATCAATTCATAAAATCTGTAACCTTTTTGATGTAAATGTTGTTCAAAGTTTTTTAGTTATTTCTTTCTATTTTGAGTTTATTATCGAAATAACTGACGACTAATAAACATTAAAATAAAAACCGAGCATCGAAGTATCGACCTGCTAGAACTAGTTGGTCTAGACATTTGATACTTGGAGCTGATGTTGGAACACGTTTTGCGAGACGGTTACATAATTTAACATGGAGACACTGTGTAATTATGATTTTTCCTTGTACGTAAAGTAAGTTTATTGATTGATTAGAGTATACTATTAAATTCCTTTGATAGAAGAAATTATATCTTGCTTCGAATCAGTTTGGTTCACTATTATCATTACTGATCGGCTCCCATAACTGATAGATTGATGTATTATAAAATCTATAATGTAATATTGAAAATCGCATCCAAATTCATTGAATGGTTCATGAGATTAGCGCGTTCAAACAGACAGACGCCTTCCAGCGACTTCCTTTTATACTATTTATAGATAGTACTCTGTTGGCCACAAATCTTACCAATCAACAGATCACAAGTGTTATTAAAGAATGTATCTTAATACTGACACAGCGACGTATGAAGTGGTCAATAGTAGGGAATAGCCTCAGGCAACCGAGTGACCTTCTCACGCAAAGGTGACTGCACTCGGCAATGAATAGCTCCGACGATTCACTGTTTGTGTATTATTGTAACGGCATACAATTATATTCGTAACCAGCCATGTTATTTTAACCGACATTATATTGTTAATTGTATCGAATTGTACAAATGTTGTTATTTAGTTTACGGTGTGCCTCAGGGAGCAATACCGGTTCCCTATTGTTAATACGATCAAATGATGTACGCAGTGTAAGTGATTTTAAATTATTGCATGATGTTGCGATAATATTGTATGCAAAATTAAAAGGATGCGAGATGAATAATAAAAAGCATCGTGATAGATTTGTAGAAAGAGAAAATGTGATTATAGTTTTTGTTACGAGAGGTAACAAAAACCATAATCACATAGACTGTGAAATGCCAATCACATTCAAATTTTAATTTAAGAAAGTTTCTTTACCGATATAGGCAATTATCTTTCATGGCCATACATTTTCGCCTAGTTAATTCAAAGCGCAACCTACACTCGTTGCAGACGAACTGTTTCATTTAGAAACCGTCGCGTTAACATGAAAATACAGTATTATTCATGAGTTCACTTTATTGGTTCCGCGTAATTCCACCACATATTTGTTCTCCTTTAGTTTAACGATCGTTTTAACATTAATATCTATGGGCAGAACTGTGACGGGTCCTTATGTTGCTAAACTGGGTTTTATGGTGCACAAGATCTAATGAGATTTGGCGAGCTCCCATTATTTGACATTGGAACTATACTATGCTTTCACGTGGTACCTGCACACATACACGTACTTCAAAACAATCTTTGGTATACGGTCAGTGAGGCATACAACCATGGAATTCAAGGTTGGAAAGTCCGCTCTCAAATTTCGTAAATAGTAAAATGGGGTCTGTATTATTTTATTAAATGTTCGAAGTTTTCACTGAAAGCCGTATTTATTTCTATTTCTGGTTGAGGCGAAATGCTGTTTTATATTTTCTTTTTTTTTTTCAAAAGGAACTGGTGACTGTACAAAGTTCCGTATAAGCTTACTCTTTAGTATCTTAAGATAGAAGAGCTGTCAAATCTTTATCCGTTATCATTTATGTAGTCATAAACCTAGATAGCATAGCAACTTCTATTGATATTTAATACATATTAGAAGACCTCTACAAGTTTATTGAGCACACACACACACACACACACATACACACGCTCGTAGATAATGATAGACACCTGTATCGCATATTAATAAATATAATTTATCAGATTTTACGAGCGCTCGTTAGACGAAGCTACTTCATTGGCAAACATTAACTGTTTCCTTTTTTATTATTGATCATTCTTATTTTATTAATCAGCTTTTATTTTTATTTTCAACTCTTTACAGTATCCAAGTTGGTGAGAGTTTAAAAATACAATGCAGTTTATTAACAAAAACAAAATGTATTAAGGGTGATATGCACACTCATATTATAAAGAGAGAAAGATTTGTATTTTTGTATGCAACGAATAAACTCAAAAACTAATAGACCGATTTCAAATTTTTTTTTACTTTCAGAATGCTACATTATCACTGAGTAACATAGGCTATATTTTATCCACGTACTCCCGCGGCAACGTGAACCACGCGGGTGGAAACCGCCTGACGTCCTCAAGTTTACTTGCTTACTCCAAGCATATCCACTTTTTTTTTATATTAGCCTACCAAAGTGACTTCACCCCGCCTGATGGTAAACATTCAGTGGAATGCAGAAATGGTGGCCACCATACCATCTTCTTAAACTGCTGGTATGGTGGCCTCTACTATGGTGACTGTTAATGGGGTTAGGGGAAGGGAATGAGGGAGGTGAAGAAAAGAGGAAAGGGGGAAATTGGGCCTTAACTTTAACCGGTATCGAAAGTCATCATCAATCTGTAATCAGTTTAGCAAGATATGTTTTACCTCAGTAAGGTCAGATACAAACCCAAATGGGACAGCACAAAGCCAAAGTTAAAACAAGACCTCCGGTCTTGTTTTAATTATTTCAGAATCATTATAATAATAATAATACCACAACAAACACACAACGCCATCTAAACCAAAAGTATATGTGATATGAGTTCTACAATGCTGATAAACATATTTATATAATTTTTTTTATAAATACATACATATTATACATAGAACTACCCATACCAAAGGAAATAGCCATGTTCATGCACAAATATATTTGCACTGAGCGGGAATAGAAGCCGTGACCTCTGCGTGGCAGTCCATACACAGTACCACCGAACGACAGAGGTTATCGTGTCTGTCTGATGTTTCTAGACATAGGCCTTCCCCAATTTTCGCCACCTTGGCTGGTCGTGAGCCGCCCTCCACCAATACCTTTGGTTTTTTATATATTTTACGTAACAACTTTTATTTTACCTTATGTGTGGCCTGTAATTGAAAGAGCAAAAGACTTATTTTTGTGACTACTAATTGTGTATTAATTGGCGATTCGAACCTCTGCAGATACCATTTTTTTTGTCCAACGTTTTTATCTACATCTATAATAATTTCTAACAAATCGTAACATATTTAAGCTAATATTATTTCGGCTGTAATAACTCTAACCTATAATTGATATCTTCGATGTTTCTATATTTGACAACATCATTACTAGGTCTGTGCTTTTTTCTTAGACGCTGTTTTTATAATGTAATTATAGATCATGTTCCTTCTATTACCTATTATTATTATATACTTAATATATTTTGTTACACTTTTTATTGTCTACTAGTAACTCGCCCCGGCTTTGTATATGCGTATAATATAATTTTGCGAAATAATAACAAATTGTTGAATTCGCGGTTTTTCTCTATTATGCTTGTATTATACATATAAAATTGCCAAAAAAAATACTTTTCGTTTAGAAAACAATACGGAACAGACAAGAAACGACTTTGCTTTAAGTATAGTAATTAAATAAGATTATTCGGTATAGTTTTTATTATTTATTTTATAGCTGGTTAATTGAACCATCAATTTGGTTATTTTGTAACGATACGAATAATTATTTTTTAAATTGCCTGTAGTTATTTAAATGGTTAAACTCGACAAAGTTAATTAGTATTTAGTTATTGTTATTGTTCTCTTACGACGTTGAGTCTGCAATAAGGACATTTTTCATGAGACCAGTTGCAATAACAGTTTGCAATCTATACTAAATATATATATATATATATATATATATATATATATATGTAGTATATCAATTGTTTAGTACCCATAACACAAGTAAATATAATTGCTTAATTTGGGGCTAGATGGCGCTGTGTAAATGTGATAGAATATTATTATTATACTACTACAAAAAGCGAAAGAGTTTGTTTGTTTATTTGAACGCGTTAATCTCTGGACTACCACTCGGATTTGAATAATTCTGTTTGCGTATGATAGTCCAGTTCTTAAGGAAGGTTACAGGCTATATGTAACATCACGCTACTGGTGACCGAAGCACAGCAGTAACCAATGACGCGGGTGAATTCGCGCTGCAGAAAGCTAGTAACAAAATAAAAGGCAATTTCCTAATAGACAATCTATGTAATAACTTTGCTACTTGAGTAATTGAACACGGGAGTGTGTAGTTACTTAATTAACTTATACGTAAGTATTAACTTATATATTTATAGTTGTATTTTGCTTGTATTTATAAACAATTAATAAATAATTATTGCCTTCAGGTTCATAAGAACTAAAACTAAAATATAACGTTGGATTGAGTTTGCAGTGCTCCGAAGTAACAGTACCGCCTCTACCATCACTCTATATACGATATCTTCAGTCTTCAAACCGGCTAAATGCTAATGTTTCTTTTTAAAAGCCTTATAACTATTTTCTAAGTTTACCGTGGAGACTTGAGTCCAGTAGTAGATCCACGCTGGTTGTCGCATGAATAGGCCGGATCGTCCGGAGAAGTACTACCCTCTCGTAGAAGATCGACGTAAGAGTAGTAGTATCCGTACCATTGCGTTTCGTTCGGTGAGTGAGAGTGCCGGAGACCCAATTTCCCCTATTCTTTTTCCTCACCTCCCTCAATCCCTTAACCTATCCCACTCCCTTCACGGTAGGCAGAGTCCATGAGCGACTGTTACCACCTACCATCAGGTGAACTGTTTGCCACAGCCGGCAATAAAAAAAAAAGAGTGTGTGTACTCATGTACGCACGTAAGAAGTTATACTTCTTTGGCGTAACAATCCAAAAATACCAAATAATAACACAACGCATACATACATAAATATACATAAATAGCATGCAACAATAATGAAAAATCATAAAATATAATTAAAATAAAAGAAAACAAAAAAAAAGTAATAATTTATAATTTGCAATGTAAATAAATTATACATACCGACAGTTAACCTCAAATCTATAAATGCACTTAAAACAGTATATTAAAACCACTTTTACCACTAATATTCAAAATAAATATTTTTACTGATAAATGATCAATAAAAAATATCTATCACCGTCATAAATATAATTGAATTGATATAAACGCCAATATATTTTTTATTTATTCACACTGATTATTTGTACTGATACGACACACAAAGGTTCGCAACTAACTTCAGGGTGTTGCTTTTTTCTGTCGGTGTGCGCGCGCATCGTAAAAATTCACTCTCATCATTTTTCCCAATCGCGCCAAAAGAAGTATAACTTCAAAAAATTATTTACTTTGAGTCTGTAATCTTCACCTCGTCGCAAGTATTGATTACAGTCTATGCTAAAGCCTTCTCTGTATGAAGTGCTTTCACCTTGTAGTAATATTATAATGAGCTGGGACGATGTATGTTTTTTTCCACTTATTAAAATTGTCCTAGAGTATTAAAATCTCGAACAAATATTATTAAATAATAATCTTTCGATATGATAGTTATACCCACGTGTTGTGGAAGCTATACATAATGTACGACGTTAATGGCCGTCTAATTTAGACCGTAAAAATATCGTTGTGAATAACACGCTTTACAAGGGGAATTGTACACGAGCGGTGATTAAAACGGTTCGGGTCGGTCAAAATCTAAAACCATTCAAACAGACCATAAACCATATTAAATTATTGGTAAACAGACCATAAACCATATTAAATTATTGGTATATTTTAACTTTAATTTAATTAGTGCCTGGATATACGACTTCTCAAACATTTGAATTACCTTTTTATGTTAATAACTCCCGTTGAAGAGAAAACGGTTAAAGGTCTACGTGCAGCAGTGCAACATAAAAGAAGGTAATATTTTACTACCACACAGTTCAACAAAAAACAGTAATACCAACCTCAAATTATTTATTATTGTTTTAAAGCTATTTTTATTTAGAACGCTACTAACCGGTACACTGCCTGACCGAATAAAAACCGAATGTTATGCACACACCTTAACAGTTACCGTAAAACAAAATCGTTAAAGAATAGCGATGTTAAATCGATTGGACACAAAGACTATAAAATCACATCGGAATGAAAGATGGCCGTATTGTAGGCGACGCGAGTTTTATCATCACTATTATTAGTAGGTTTAGGAATTAAAAGTAGGCTTTGGTGTAGTTTAATAAATGAAACCGATTATATAGAGACACGTTGTGATTGATCACCTACTTTATTTTAATTGGATAAATAGTGATGACGTACCTAATGATATTAGAATTTTATGCTTAAAAATTCTAATATGTAATTCCTGTGATGCACGGACAATTTAATAATAACTAGCATTCTGCAACGCGGTTTTACCCGCGTCTTTGCTTACTGCTCTACTCCCGTCGCCAGTAGCGTGATGTTACATAGCCTATAACCACGGTACTACGGTACTGGGCTACCATACACAAAAATAAATTTTAAAATTCAAGTGGTAGTTCCAGAGAAAAGCGCTTTCTAATAAACAAACAAAAAAACTCTTCTGCTTTGTATAATAGTATAGATTAAATAATAATACAACAACCACACAACGCCATCTAGACCCAAAATAAGCATATATTAATAGCTTGTGATATGAGTTTTAGAATGCGGATATACATATATATACTTCTTTTTATAATTACATACATATTATACATAGAAACACCCAGACCAATGCAAATAACCATGTTCATGACACAAATATTTGCATTGAGCGGGATTCGAACCTGCGACCTCTGCGTGGCAGTTACAGGTACACAGTACCACCGAACCACAGAGGTTGTCAGTAACTATTAGACCTAAACATGTATATTCTTTAAAAATGTCGAAATGGCCCAGTGGATAAGGCACGCGCTCGTAAACACGAGGTAGTAGGTTCGAATCCGGGCAAGTAGCAATATGTATTTTCAAAACATATGTACTTTCTAAGTTTATCTCGGAAATTTCTGACTGACGGTGAAGGAAAACATCGTGAGCATCCACCTTGAGCAAGCGTGGTGATTAATGTTCATGCCTTCTCTACATGAGAAGAGGCCTTTGCCCTGCAGTGGGACAGTAAACAGGCTGGTATTATTATTATATTATTTATTTCGTGAATTTATCATGAATCAGTAAAAATGTGACTGGTTATGTTACTACACTTTACTATCAGACAATAGAGTCTTAGATGAGGCCTATGCTCTGCCGTGGACGTCTTAAAAACGTTCTCAAATAAAAAAATATTAATACTTTAGTTGTAGGAAATGTTGCAATAATACAAGTAAAAATCCATCTGCCGAATAAGGTGACGTATGATATATACACGTAGATATATAAGTGGTCGGTCTATATAAAATATAACGACGCAGTTCTCAGACGTACGTGAGTCGAACGTACGTGTACAGAGTAAGAGTAACTGAGGTACAGATAATTTCCTTCGTTGATTTTAGGTAGAATGAATCTAAAACTGAATTAAGCCAAAGTATGCTTCAGAATACATAGTAATATTCAGTGGCGTGCATAGAGATTTTTGATGGGGTAGGCATTATTTAATTATGTTGTTAAAATTGTGATTTCAAGCAATTATTAAGGTAGGCAGTGCCATGACGTTACTTAAACGAGCCGTAAAATGATATTGATGAATTGGAGTGCACGTTACTGATAGTATCCAATACAATAATGTATTACTACATGTGGTTGAATTACGACCACAGGGCGACCACTAGTGTATGTATCTGATGCAAGCACTAAGCAATATAGCATTATTTGTCAGTAAAGGTAGCATTTTATTGTGAATGAACCGGGTTTGAGTTTAGTACCAACAGTGTCGCTTACACGAAATATTCTTATTCTACATGAAGAGAATCTCGTGTCCTAGATTTGGCTGACAAATTTGTATAGGTATTCTAATCTCTTAGCTCTAATCAAAACTTATATTAACGTTTACATTAAAAATACAACCAGAGCTACTAAACAGAGGCTAAAACAAATCAAGATACCATGAGTTAATTTGATGACTGCATAATGTCATAAATTAATAGAAAATAAGCATTCACTTTCTAACATCGAGATAAGCTAAACCGTTAAGAACAATCTTGTAATAGACCTTAACAATGCAGTCAGAGGCTTTGATGGCTTCATCCATAATCCATAGATACTAATTTTATAAATGCGACTTACTGTCTTTCTGTTACGTTTTCACGCCTAAACTATTGAACTGATTTTAATGAAATTTGGTACAGTGATAAAATAGAACTTGAGGAACAATCTATCTTTTATTACGAAAAAGTTTCGAAGGCTTGGTGTTGAAATAGGAGATCAAAGTTTGTATGAAAAATGCGATAACCGGCATTCACGCGGGCTGAGCTGCGGGCAACAGCTAGTTTATTATAATTATAATTGGTATGGAATTAATTAAGCGGAGTTAATTCCGTCAGGTCGGATTGGCGGACAAAATGTCCGACCACCCGTCGATATTCGTGGGCGAGATATGTTAATTAATATATTACTTTATTAATAAAATTAATAAATGATTTTTGATAGCACATAACTGTTATATACCGTGCCGTTGTTATTTGTGACCCGAGAGTCATCGTTTACCGAACAACTGAGCGTATCAAAAATAAAATTTACAATAATTTATTAGAATAATACGGACGGTGCTTTTTAGGGTGGCAGGTTAAATGTTAACATGGCTTGGTTTGCATTAATCTAATTTAAAATACTTTTATCGATTTAGTTTGAAAAATAATTACGAATTGCATTTACTTTATACGGTAGTAGATCCACGCTGGATTTAGCATGAATGGATCGTCCAGGGAAGTACTACCCTCTCATAGAAGAACGACGTAAGAGTAGTAGTATCCGTACTACGTTTCGATGAGTGAGAGCGCCGGAAGCCCAGTTTCCTCCCTTTCCTCTTTCCTCACCTCCCTCATTCCTTTCCCCTACTCCATTCCCAGCCGCCATAGTGGAGGCCATCATGTATTATGGTACCCTAAAGTACTATAGGTTACTGTGACCATTCATTTGTAGCTCTACCATCAGTAGTTTAAGTTAAATGTGTGTTTGACTGGGGATAGCGGAAAACTTTTGTAACAGATCGCCCTGTGTTTACAATAACAACTTTTACAGATTTTATTCGTGTAAGAAAATCTCAACCTATCTGTTAAAAACAATAAAATGAAAAACGAAGAGTTATGAAAAATCTGCATATATAACAGTAATACCTTAAAACTTGTAAGCAATAGAATTTGTCTCGTATCAGAAATCTAATATCCCATTAGTGTAAACAGTTACTGCCGCTCGTATAATCCCATTAACGTTTAATAATAGCCTCGCTTGTGCCGGGCCTTTCTCAACATTTCGTGTACTCATTACTTACATGGAATACATTTTATATCTGATTTGTCGACATTTCGGGCGGAAACATTTCTCCTCCTTAAATTTAGCATAGCTTATTTAGGGCAGTATCACGATCCTACAAAAGCAACACTTTCTGTATGATATGGTTTAGTAGTTGAAAAAAAGGTATTGTATTGACAGCGGTTGAAATCTTCGATTGGTAAGCGCAGGTCTTTAATCTTGCATAATAAATGCAGGTACTAGTACAACTTTATAGACATTGTTGACATTAAAAAACTACGCGGTAGGTACTTTAATATAATTTATTTTATTTTAGTCTAAATCTAATTGTATTTACTTTATGAATCGTATAGCACTTTGTCAAAAATTTTGAGAAAGCCTTTGTCCAGAAGAAAGATATTATAGGTTTTAACAAAATTAAAAATATTATTTTTCTTCACGTCATCTCTGTACTGTGGCCTACTCTGTAGGTGCGCGGGAGTCTCTCATGTAGTAGGCAGTAAAGCGCGCCAATTCGGCTCTAATGGCCACCAAATAAGCGTGGTGCACCGTAACCGACCGTTTCATTAAGTTTATACATTTTCATTAGCTTTACGATCGTTGTAAACGGATTGATTGGTATTTAATTACTCAATGCACCCACCTACCTACCATACGATACCATACCGGTATACCAGTGTGTGTGTCTGTGTGTCCGATTTAATAAGGATAAAGATTTCCTATTTAATGCGTCTGGCTTTTGATGTTTTATTGGTAATAACGAAACTGCGGTGATGACTATAGGAGTTTCATTGTGCAAGCAATTCATTTTTCAAGTGGCAAACTTTTTCTTTTAAGAGGTGCTTCTTTTATAATTATGGATATATCTTTATCTTACCATACACTTCTATTTTAATATCATCCATTGGTTGCTAGCCTCTTTATTAGACTTCTTTATCCATTCAAACTATCATAATCAGGTACCAGCATGTTAACAATTTCTCAAGAAAGCCATTGAAAAATGTCTGCCACCCTTGAGTTCCACTGACTGCTTACCATGGGATACAGAATAAGATTGACTTTATATTATACAAATTTGTAACCTCATTTATAACCTATATTGAGCAAATTTGTTTTCATAGCTTTCATTTAAACCTTTATGCGTAGTATTATCTTACATGTTTATTCATTATATGTTTATTTCTATTAAATCTATGCTATTATATAAAGCTTTTGTTTGTTTGTATGTTCTATTCTATCTCTGGAACTACCAATCGAAATTGAAAAATTCTTTTTGCGTATGATAGCCCAGTTCTCGAGGAAGGTTATAGGCTATGTACCATCACGCTACTGGCGACGGGAGCAAAACAATAAGCAAAGACGTGGATGAAACCACGCCGCGGAAAGTTAATGTTAAATATGTATGTCGTTAGTGAAATAAATAAATATATAATAAAATGACTATGAGTGTGTTTGGTTTCGTCCAATAAGTGTTGACTAAAACCACGTGGGCTATAGCCGCGCCCTCTGTTTTATGATCTCCTAAAACGTTCCGAGATTCATGTTGACTGTGCCGTGGTTGTCAGCCGCCCACTGGTTTTTGATTACATCAGCACACCTAATAATGACAGTTGCGGAATTGTTCATTAATTAATACTTTATACACGATTGATAAACGTCATTTATGATTGCTCAAGATTGATTTATGGGAAAGGTATTAACAAATAGTCGCGTCAACTGCACAAGGCAGAATAAAAAGCATATCACTAAGCCGCCATAGTGTAGACCACCATTCCAGTAGCTTGGCTTTTGGAATGGTGTCCGGTACTCCTGGATTCCACTGACTGCTTACCATCAGGCAGAGTGGAGTCACTTTGGTAGGCTAATAAAAAAAACAAGGAGTGATGGAGTAGAATCAGAAATCATGAAGGTTGACATCCAAGTGATGAGTTGTTGATGATACACAATCACATGTTTGATGTCATGTAATTGTTACTAGGCCACCTCCATCTTTGATAGAGCAGGTGTTTATAAAAGAAGCTCAAAAATACTATAATATAAAGTGGAAGAGTTTGTTTGTTTGTTTGCACGCGTTAATCTCTGGAACTACCAGTTGGATTTGAAAAATATTTTTGTGTATGATAGCCCAGTTCTCGAGGAAGGTTATAGGCTATGTAACATCACGCTACTGGTGACAAGAGCAGAGCAGTAAGTAAAGTTGCGGGTGAAACCGCTCCGCGAGAAGCTAGTATTTTATAAAGGCTGAGTTGACCAATTGAAGGGAATTAATCGTGGTTAGCCTATTAATGAACGGTAGGTAAGGCCATTTTTTTAAAAAGAATCAATGTCAGAATACCTAATAAAATTCTCTGTGGACCTACATCCTACCTTACCGTGTGAAAGAACTATTGTAGGTACTTACGAGTACTTCTTCTTATCGAGTGGTAGGTCAACCTAGTATCAGGATAAAGTACGAGTACTAAAGTTCTACATTAGTAGAACACAAAACTACCTATAATATTTCAACAACTACACACAACGCCATCTAGACCCAAAGTAAGCACAATGCAGCTTGTATTATGGGTTCTAGAATGCGGATATACATATTTAAATACTTTGTTTTGTAAACATTATTATACATGAAAACACCCAGACCAATGCAAATAGACATGTTCATGCACACAAATATTTGCACTGAGCGGGAATCAATGACAAAAACAATGACCTACATTCTAGTTCTCCAATTCAAACTAGAGAATTTATATAAATGAAACCTTTAAATACATATGTAGTAATTATACGTGTTTATACATAGATGAGCGATGTGTTGACGTGTTGATATGTTGGCAATGAGCTCGGATAATCATCCTTTCAAATTCTTTATTTGCAACACAATTCAGATAATCGGATTAACACTGATGAAACTTTGTTACATTAGGTGAACGCGTGTGCTCGCGGAGTATCTGTCCGACTACCTGTGGCGACTTTATACGACTTTGGTAAACAAGTACGACTCATCTGATATTATCGACGCGCTCATAGCTCGTTGCGCTCACTGATCGGTAAACGATTTGCGGGTTAAGCAACATAGAGTGCGACTGGCCCATGGATGGATGACCGCATAGTGGTATTTGACCTAAGCGTCTCCATGCTTTGGAGGGCACGTTAAAACTCGGTCCCGGTTGTTACCAAGTTGATAACAGTCGTTAGGTCAAGTCGGATGACTCTATGGGCGACCTGAACTAATTCTGACACTAGGTTGATCACTAACCACTCGATATTTGATTTGATTATCTGATATTAAATAGTTATAGGACCTTGTGTAATATATGCCTATGTTCTTACGGTCGAAATAATGCTAAGAACTAGAGCATCGCCAGGATTTCGTTAAGATAGGGGCAGGCTTGTTAAAACAATTACCTAATACAACGCTTCTAGGGGGGAGAGCCAGCTGCTCCCTCTGCTATAAACGCCAATGATTTAAACCGTTACTATAACGTTAAAAGTCTGTGAGAGGAAATATACTTCTCCGATTCCCATTCATACTGAAACCATGAAGACCAAAAATTAAATCCATACTAATATTATAAATGCGAAAGAAACTATGTCTATCTGTCTGCCTAATACGTAACAGACAGACACTGTTACGTATTCGCGCCTAAACCACTGAACTGATTTTGATGAAATTTGGTATAAACATAGATTAGACCTCGGGGAACAACATAGGCTATCGCGAAAAATGGCTTAAAGGGGTTGAAAATCGTCAATGTATAAACAGAGATATAACCGACATTCACGCGGGCGGAGCTGCGGGCAACAGCTAGTTATCTATACATATATGAAAACTTTATAAGGCTTAGTAATCTAGATCAATTAGAAGATTCGGTGTAACGACATAACCTTACAAACTTCATTGTTATTCAGTACCGGTGACATTACATCAGATGAGCGCAATAACATGTCCATCTCTCAAATTATATACATTTATGACATAAAACTACATGTGTGTAATGGAATAGTAGCTGAGAAATAAACTACCCATCTGACATTATGTGGCAAACACTGCTCATGGGTCTCAGAAACTGCCCAAAATCTGCCTACCTGTTTGTAAAAGGCTGATCAACGAAAAATTAACTAATCATCTGTTAAATCTCATGTGAAGTACCAATTGGGTTGCATGAATAATTGATAATAAATAAAATGGCTATTTGCATTGTTCTGGGTGTTTTTATGTATAATATGTATGTATTTACAAAAGAAGTATTTAAGTATGTTTATCCGCATTTTAGAACTCATATTACAAGCTATTATTATATGTTTACTTTGGGTCTAGATGGCGTTGTGGTGTGGCGTTGCTTTTAGGTACTTTGTTTTTGTATTAAGTATTATTTTTATGTATTATTTTAGGTATTAGTTAATTTGTCGTTGATCAGCCTTTTAGAAACTGGAGGTTATTCTCTAAATTAAAATTAGTGCTTTCCTTAATTAAAATTAGTAGAGACACATGAGAACTCATTATCAGGAAAGAAATACTGTGCTGCTTCTTCAGTCGGATTGGTACTATTTAAAACAAAAGCCTCGTTAGAGAAATCTCGCAGAAACTGTAACCATACCAGGAACTGTCCTACAAATTTCAAATGCAATAATTATAAACATTACAGATACATTTTTCTTTCCCTGAATACTTAATAATAATACCACAACAATCACACAACGCCATCTAGACCTATACTAAGCATATATTAATAGCTTGTGATATGGGTTTTAGAATGCGGATAAACATACTTATATTACTTTTTTTTGTAAATACATACATAATATACATAGAAACACCCAGACCAATGCAAATAGCCATGTTCATGCACACAAATATTTGCACTGATCGGGAATCGAACCCGCGACCTCTGCGTGTCATCCGTACACAGTACCTCTGAACCATAGAGGTTGTCAACTTAAGTTTTTATTAGAACTGTCATAGCTAGTAGAAGTTCATTATGTTGAGGTTTAATATTTCAAAGAAATTAACAGCGCCTCTAGCGTTTACTCCATAAACTAAATTTCAAATATTTTACGTTAACGCCATCTCATGGCGAAATCCTTGGAATGCAGGACTGACGACATAATCCTACTAATATTATAAATGCGAAAGTTTGTGTGTGTGTATGACACGTGTGTAAGTGTGAGTGTGTTTGTTACCACTCAGCGCCTAAACAGCACCGATTTTGATGAAAATTGGTATATATATGGATTCAGTGCCGGAGACAGACATACGCTTTATCCCGAAAATCAGTCTGGTTCCCTAGGGATACAGGAAAACATATTTTACGGACGAAGCCGGAGGGTGCAGCTAGTATAATCTAAATAGACTAGGAGTTAAGGTTAAAAAATCACAATCTTAATTGCTGCTCTCATATACCGTTATACACAGCCAATAGTACAGTTAGTGGCCATGTCTACAGTTGGGTGTAAGTCTGAGCTCAGGGTGGCTTTGCAAGTTCACTCTAACATAATTGTGTTAAAGATACCTTTATTCTATGCTATAATTACGACCTTATAGGCGTAGCTTTACGCCTTTCTTCTATAGGGGGTGGGCAGGGATCTATTACACCTACATTTATAGCCATATGTATATAACAAATACCATGTAAGTAAAAGAACTTTACTTTAATATAACAGACCAGACATACAGAAGATTGATGTCATGACTTACATATCTATACATATAATAAAATTGGAGTGTCTGTTTGTAATATTGAAATAACCGTTTTTTAATACATGTGTATGAATATATATACGGTACATACACCAAAACAACATTTTTTTTACAATTTTTGTCTGTCTGTCTGTCTGTTTGTTCCGGCTAATCTCTGAAATGGCTAGACCGATTTTGACGGGCCTTTCATTGGCAGGTAGCTGAAGTAACGTATGTTTATTTTAGAAAATTCTTTTATTTTAGAAAAATAAAATAATGTTGATCGACTGTTAGGCGGAACGAAGTTCGCCGGGTCAGCTAGTTTGTAATATTTAAAATGATTGAGTTATGTCACAAAATTAAAAAACTGTAAACTAAGTTCTTGTTCTGCCATTTATCAGTGACATTGCATTCATGACGTAAGAAATGATGCCTATAGCTGATCGCAGTTAAGCATATATAAACTACGGTACTGATTAGATAATATACATTTTATTCAATTTATCCTAATAATAATTTATTATTAGTGAATATCATAAATCTCAAGTCGTAAAAATATAATCCTTTCAAACTCGTTATGAAATAATTAATAATACGAGGTTAGTTATAAACATAACTTAAGTAAAAAAGAATCAGTTGTAAATACCAATGGTTATACTTATATCATAAACTAATCAACAAGATTGGATGAATCTAATCTGTCGTTAGGGTGCGTTTCCATTTAGGAGGAGTTAGGCGTAGGCAGTGAAAAGTGGCAAGTGTTTCCATTGTAGCGGAGTGGGGCAGAGTGGAGCTGATCTAAGCAGACCAAAGCTGGAGATAGTCGCGTACCGATCAGTAAAATTCATTCAAGTCTATGCTACCCGGCGGCGGCGCGGTTTATTCAAAAGTCTGCTCAACTCTGCTTACACTGTTTTCACTGACTCAGAGTGGAAATTTCGTGTACTATGTCTGGCCAATTCACGCATCCTTAGGCTGGTATACATGTAGACCTTTACGTCTATTGTGGACCATCTATGGCGTGTCTGCTCCTGGAGCAATTCTGTTTGTTCGCCTGGTATACTATGTCTATAAATTCGATTTAAAGACATTATAATATATGAAATGTATTCTTTTAATATTAGTGTAATA
The DNA here is from genome assembly GCA_963082885.1 of Parascotia fuliginaria. NCBI lineage: Eukaryota > Metazoa > Arthropoda > Insecta > Lepidoptera > Erebidae > Parascotia > Parascotia fuliginaria. The sequence continues at coordinate 268,260 of OY720195.1, forward strand.
AAGTAACTAAACTCTATTACTTATGACCTGATGGTAAGTACGGTCCAGTGGTGGCCACCATTAAAATACAAGCGTCTCAAACTGCTGCTATGGCGGCTCTATTGGATCCCTTTTAACATTTGCTTGGATATTCTCATACTGAAAATGTTTTGTACTGTGGAGAATTCTTCTCATAGATCTACCTCGTCAACGAACTGGCTGTAGGTTAATTGTCTGACTTTCTTTTGTTAGTTTTTACGGTAGTAGATCCACGCTGATTTCAGCATGAATGGGCCGGATCGTCCGGCGAAGTACTACCCTCTCATAGAAGATCGACTTAAGAGTAGTAGTATCCGTACTACTGCGTTTCGTTCGGTGAGTGAGAGCGCCGCCACCGGAGGACATATTTCCTCCCTTTCCTCTTTCCTCACTTCCCTCAGTACCTTTCCCATTCCCAGCCGCCATAGTGGAGACCACCATACCAGCAGTTTAAGACCATGGCTTTTGGTATAGTGGCCGCCACTTCTGGATTCCACTGACTGCTTACCATCAGGCGGGGTGGAGTCACTTTGGTAGGCTATAATATAAAAAAAAATAGTTTGACGTCATAACATAGTGTCACTCATGTAGTCTAAATAAGTTTTAAGCTTAAGTTCGAAGCTAGCTTTAAAGAAATAAAATATAATATTGAATACTCGAACTACAAAATTGTGTGGTAATTCTTAATCTCGCAAAGTAATTCAATCCCACTCGCATAAGAGATGTCGCTACAAATAGCGCTCACAATCAGTTACGATTAGATGTGCGCGCATTACTTTATGTGCAAGATAATGTTGTATCAATGCTGATTTAATATTTTAATGGAAACCATACTCTTGCTTGATATTCAGTTTATAATAGCTATGTAAAGTTGCCCATCTTATACCTACACGAACTTAGAGTTCTCTATCGATAGCAATGTGGCTTTTACAGTTTTATATGCTCTATAAGTTTATTTGCTGACAATATACGTAAAGGATTTTGTGGGTAGGAAACCTGTACTACATAGAAAAACAAATATAATTACGATATGAAATATGTAAAGTTAATTTCAATAGATCGTTATCGTTTAACATTCGATGTTGGTGATCAAACGCAAACCTATCAATAAAGAAAAGAAAGTAATGTTAGTGGTTAACTAATTATAATTTTTTATTTACAAATACACAATATCCCGTTCTAGGGAAGAACCTCTGTACCGCGGGGGACTTTGCAAATATACAATTAATGTACAGAAGGTTAGTAGTTACTTAGTTTTTGCTGTTTGTTATAACTGCCTTGTTATAACTGCGTTTCGAACTTTTGGTGCATTTATTTTCGTTGGATCCCATTAAGTATTTTGGTATTAACGATGGATCCCATTTGGTATTTTCATTGAATCCCATGTTATAACAATATGTGTACTTTTCTAAACAAAAGTGGTTTACCTTTAATACATTTAAAAAGTGTGCTTTATTTGGTGATGCGCTTCGAGGAATAGCTCGTATATAGCTAGTATCACATAAATTTTGTCACATATTATGGGAATAGCATTCACGCTCCCACTACGTTGAGACAGTGCAACTAAATAAGGCTGTATTAATAGATAGTATAAAACAAGTGTAGACACAGAACAACGCTAACCTGTATCTCGAACAGGTTAATGTCTTAAATCGATTACTTCGATACAATTTACACGGAGACTGTTATATCTATTGTGTGGCCAACTTGGAATTGACGGGCAAACATGGAGTTAAGATATTGCTTACTAGTGTAAGTTTGATCCTATTTTATTATCTACACTATTATATAAAGCGTAAGAGTTTGTTTGTTTCTTTGAACGCTCTAATCTCTGGTACTAGTAGTTTGTAAAACCCTTTTACGCATGATGGCTCAGTTCTCGAGGAAGGTTATAAGCTATAGAACATCACGCTACTGGCAACGGGAGCAGAGCAGTAACTAAAGATGTAACATAACGCGGGTGAAAACTGCACTGAGGAAAGCTAGTCATGATAATACAATTTATCGCTAAACTGTCAAAAACTTGTCAGGCATAGCTCTTAAGACAGAAGTAATAAAGCAAACGAGATGAATAAACAACTTAATTAATTACGAATATATTAACAGTAGATGCGTATCAGTAAGTTACATTATTGAACAACGGAAACTATAAATTATGTGATGTATCCGTTTTGGTATTAAAAAGGTTATTTAACGATATTTTGTCAAATTACTGTAACATTTATGAGACAGGATTGATAAGTGTATTGCCTGCGTCACTTTGCATGCTATTGTAATAACCTGGCGATTAAAAGAGTGGCCTGAGTTTCTTGCCAGTTCTTCTCATGGCTCTACTTCGTCAGCAAACTGGCTGTAGGTTAATTGGCTGACATTTTGTAAATTTAACGTGCATAAATGTTAATTCAATTAATACAAATAAATAAATTTCTTTGCCTTTTTTAACGTTTGATATTGCTTATTAAAATAATATTAATGCGTACATTTATATTTATTATAGTTTTTAAAATAAATAGGTCTCTGTATTGCAGAAAACGAAGGCACACCTACATATACGTCGGTAGGTAGTAGGTCTTTGCTGGTTTTAGATTGAATAGTCTAGATCGACAATACAAGTATCTATCTTTATATAAAATATCGCCTTAAAGTATTAATATTAGTTTCCATACTATTCGAAGCAGCAAACAGCGCTAGAGGTTCAAATTTAACATCCTCTTTCTTTCCTTTCTCATTCCCTTCATGCTTCTCAGGTTGATGCTTTGGAACAGGAGAGTTGCCACTTCATTATAGTGTATTGCCTGTGTTACATTGCATGTTACTTGAAATTGTAATTTATAAAAATTATAATAACCTGGCGATCAAAAAGTGTGGCTTGAGTTTCTTGCCAGTTCTTCTCATGGCTCTAATTCTTCAGTAAACTGGCTGTAGGCTAATATAATAAAAAAAAAAAAAAAAAAATTGGCTGACATTTTGCAAATTTTGACGTTCATAAGTGTTAATTTATTTAACCTATATGAATAAATATATATTCATTTTCATTTTCATTATAAGATGGGTCACTTGCTCAACTGACCAAAAAAATAAAATAAATTTCGATTTTCACCCAAAATTTTACTTGTACAATTTGAAGTCCCACTGTGCCACCGTATCTTTACTTATCAACTATCAACATGGTGTACTGAGGTAATACATTAACTAGTTTTGACAAGTCGGACATAATTAATTAGACATATTATGGACTGTCCGGGCCGCGGGCCATCCGACTCCGGATAACGTCGGACAAAACCGGACGGCATTTACATATCAATTAAACAACTACTTATCGCTATGTGATTAAAAAGCGGATAATTTGTGTTTGTAGTTGACATTATAATATAGTTATCAGGTCCTGTTATACGGTTTTTGGAAGGAGGTTTATGTAGCGGTGTTTGTGATACGATTAGAAATTAAACAACACAGGTTTATAAGATGTTTTTTACGTCCAGCTTAATAGATTTAAGATCAATATTGGAAGGATTTTATAGGTAGATCTACGCTGGTTTCAGCATTAATTGCCGAAGGTCCAATTTTCCCCGTTTTCCTCTTACCTCACCCCCCTCATTCCCTTCTCCTAACCCCATTCCCAGCCGCCATAGTGGAGGCCACCATACCAGCAGATTAAGGCCATGGCTTTTGGTATAGTATCCACCACTTCTGGAATCCACTGACTGCTTACCATCAGGCGAGGTGGAGTCACTTTGGTAGGCTAATGTAAAAAAAAGGAAACATTCGCTAGCAAAGAGTTCCAGGATTAAGGTATCCAGTATATGTATTATGTTGACGTAGGAGACAACTGCAGGACTGCGGCGTGGCTCAATTAACACACTCTGGTACAGAAGTGGGAAATTGGTCCAAATGACCTATTCATCACATAACGACGGACTAGTTTCATATGGTTTCTTTCTTGCCTATAGACTGGGCACAAGGATCTGGATTTGTATAATGATAAAAGTTTAGTCAAGCCTCAATCATAACCTTACTTATTTATTTACTCATTATTGTACATACACTAAACTTACAAATATGTTATGAATGTAACAATACAATAACTCAGTACAGAGGGCGGCGGTTAATTGCCAAGAGCGATTTATCAGGCTATTCCTCAATTACAAATAACATGAATACGGTTTATTCCCGTTGTCCCCGTACGCTGTGTCCCCGTCACGGGGACAGCGGGACGTGAATAAATTTATTTTCCGTTGTCCCCATAACGTACATTTGGCTGACGGGGACAACGGGAAATAAACTTTTCACGAGTCGTTGTCCTCTTATATCTGACATACATAACTTCACGCCTGTCTCCCATTAATGGAGTAAGCACAGACTATAGAACGCCATTTGCTGCGATCCAAACATACCTCCTTTTCCATTCCTTATGTAATTTCTTAATTTTCTCTTAAAAGTTTGAAATCATTGAAGAAATACAGGCCACAGTTTTCGTAAAATAGGCATATACCAATAACTTTAGGTGTAAACCCGCCCAACGATCAGCTAACCTATAATTATATTATTATCGTTAGTCAATCAACACTAGTATATAATAATATACAAAGTATTACATGAGTCTAGCCGCAACAAATCATAGCGCATTATGTCGTGCACTTATAAATATTAATGTGTAATTACACAGTTTAATGTTAAACAGTTAGTTCACTCTGTGCAAAGTTATCGTAATTTGATTTTATAACTTGTAAATTTATATATTTATTTACTAGGTTTAGCAGCGCGATTTCATCCGCGTTAAATTACATCTTTGGCTACTGCTTTGCTGCCGTGACCATCTTCAAGAATTAGGCTATAAAATTCAAAAATAATTATTTAAACCTGACTTGTAGTTCCAGAGATTAGCGCGTTCAAACAAACAAACTCTTACGCGTTATATATTAACTAGCTTTCTGCGACGCGGTTTCACCTGCATATTTGCTTACTGCTCTGCTCCCGTTGCCAGTAGCGTGAACCTTCTTCAAGAAATGGGCTATCCTACGCAAAAATAATTATTTTAATTCCTCTGGTAGGTAGTTCTAGGGATTAGCGTGTTCAAACAAGCAAACAAACAAACTTTTACGCTTTATATTAGTATATACAGAATTTACTTTAAATGCCTTGTATCATAGGTTAAGTGCTAGTAATATACTTTTAATAATGGGCAGATATAAATACTTACTTCAGTTCTAATAAATAGTTAAGATTACTTTGCGTTAATAACGTCGAACAGCTATTAACTGCTATTTAGATATTGTAGTACTAAGATTTATACTGTTGATCTTTTCTCTTTAATAACCTAGTTGATAAAATAATAATTTAATTAATTTTTTTTTTTATATTAGCCTACCAAAGTGACTTCACTCTGCCTGATGGTAAGCAGTCAGTGGAATCCAGAAGTGGCGGGCACCATTCCAAAAGCCAAACTACTGCTATGGTGGCCTCCACTATGGCGGCTTAGTGAGATGCTTTTTCACGCCCCGCTTAAAAGACCCAGGGTCAAAATTAGATGGAAACACATGCGCTGGCAAAGAGTTCCAGGCTTAAATATTTCATTTAGAAGTACTTTCGAGCGACAAAATAACAATGTTAGCAAATCAACCTATAGCTAATTAAAACTAAAATCAGCCAAGATATTTTTTTTGTTTTTTTTTTTGTATTAATAGCCTACTAAAGTGTCTCCACCCCGCCTGATGGTAAGCATTCAGTAGAATCCAGAAGTGGTGACCACCATACTAACAGTCTTAAACTGCTGATATGGTGGCTTCTTCTATGGCGGCTGGGAATGAGGTAGGAGAAGGGAATGAGGGAGGTAAGGAAAGAGGAAAGGGGGGAAATTGGACTACCAGTGCTCTCACTCACCGAACGAAACGCAGTAGTATGGATACTACTACTCTTACGTCGATCTTCTACGAGAGGGTTGTGCTTACCTGGTCGATGCGGCCCATTCATGCTGAAACCAGATCTTATTTTGATTTATTTTTAGCAGTTACCCTCCCACTGCAGAACAAAGACTTCTACACCTACCTTCCATGGTGTCCACAGAACGTTAGGCGATGTCAAGGAAGAAATGGTGGGATGAGCACTTACTGTAAGGGTGCGTTTTTATTGACGCTGAGCTGGGAGGAATTGACAAAAGCGGCCCGTAAATTGGCCAATCACAGTGTTAAAAATCTCCACTTCGCATCAGTGGAAATCCTGTGATTGGCCAATTTACGGTCCGCTCCTGTCCACTCCGCCCAGCTCCGCGTCAATGGAAACGCACTCTAAGGATTGGCGTCAGAAAGCCGTAAACAGATAGGAGCAAGGATCTACGCTAAAATATTGTTTGATATAAACTAGCTATTCATATTTAAGCTGTGGCACTAATTGGTCGGACCGCACGTCTCCTTATCGCTATCAGATCTGTTATCACTTATACTTCATGAAAGAAGCTTTAATTTGTTTTTGCATATTAATGTAAATATACGCAAAATGGCGCTAAGACATTCAATATAACTGTTTCATTTATAAAATAACTGTTTTAAAAATGGTAATTTGTGTGTCTATTTGTCATTTTTCTAAATTACACGAAGACTAGAAACCACTAATGAAGTTCATTGAGTCTTTACAGCTACATAGAGACGTTGCCTCAATGGTCGCGTTTTATCACTATTACCACGAAAAGTGTACTGAAGAGTTCTGTAAATTAAGTCCACCTTTTCCTTATTTATCTAAAACGACGTACAGGACTGTAGTGCCATCCTTTTACAGTAAAACCTAAAAGTTTTGAAACATAGGTTCAAAATTCAAAATACACTTAGCTCTTTACTAGCACATATGTATTGTATCCTTCAAATTATTTAGACCTTTTCGATACGTAAACAAGCAAAATATGTTATTAAAAATAAAAAGCCCGCCTGCTTAAATAAACTGAAAAGAAAGAAACCCATTTTTTTAGTGCTGACGCTACATTATTATACACTTTGACACTCCCACAATTAATATATACACCTCATTATATTATGTTAAAATTCATTAAGCCAGCAGCTGTAGAGCGTGTCAAAGAAATATTCATACATACATACATACGCTCGAAAAACATTACCTTCCTTAAATTCGGCAGTCGGGCAAAAAGTATATCGCAAAACCGTATTTAGTGAGGGTCATACCAAAAGATTGACACGATGACTACTGAAATTGTACAAGCTCTGAGACCCCACAGAAAGCTTAGCAGGCAAAGTGGACCCATTTTAGTAGTCTAATATAAAAATACTACTGAGCATATAATAATAATATTCTACCACATTCACACAGCGCCATCTAGCTCCAAATTAAGCAATTATATTTGCTTGTGTTATGGGTACTAAACGACTGATATATTACTTATATACTTTTTTTTTGTAAATACATACATATTATAGATAAATTACACCCAGACACAGAACAAAACAATCATGTTCATCACAGAAAGATTTGTCCTGGGTGGGAATCGAACCCACGACCATCAGCTTAGCAGTCAGGGTCACTAACCACTAGACCAACAGGCCGGTCGTATTAATATTATTGTAGTCGTTTTCTTCCCAGTTTCCAGAATAAAAAAATTTAATCTTAACTTATTATTAGGTCTTATGTAAGTAATGATATCTCTTAGCTAATTCATATTCCTTTAAACAAACTATAAAGAAGATAAAACAACCGCTAATGCATTAGTTTGTTATCTATGCAACGATCTACGGAACGGCTGAACATTTATAAGTGAGACTAATTAAAATTTTATAGATCATTTAATTGCAAATATGTGGCCGTTATTTATGGAATTTATTCGTATATTTACATTTGCATTTGTTACGAAATTTCGCAACAGGTTTCTGTGAGAAATGCATCAAGTTCACGGGCTTGTGAGTTGTTTCATTGGACTGCATGTGGTCCAGCGGTTAAAGTGCTCGCCTAAATGCTGCTGTTACTTCCAGTGGTGTGAGTTTGAGTTCGATGCATACTTCATTATATTTATGTGTTATCTTAAAAGATTTCAGAAATCTTTATTTTGAGAGTTGAAGTCTATCTAATACTCAGGTTTGAAAAATTCTTATTGCGTATGATAGCCCAGTTCTCGACGAAGGTTACAAGCTATGTAACATCACGCTCCTGGCGACGGAAGCGGCGCAGTAAGTAAATACGCGGGTGAAGGTTTTATTTTTTGAAACCGCGCTGCCGAAAGCTAATATTTTATACTTGTGTATTCACTCGCAAGTTTATTTTACGCTATATAACTATTTTATTCGCAGCTGGTAAAAGCTTATGTCCAAATCCTTCAAGACAGAGACAGCATGTGACTTAAGAGCTAAGTTTAAAATGGAGTGCCGTTTAGGGACTTTGGCGGCAAGTTCCTCTAAATTAAAAGGATAATAGAACTTTTAATAATCACAAGCACCACAAAACTATATAATTACTAGATCAGTAATATTGGATATAACATAGAAATGCGATACGTCTCAGGTTCGAGTCCGGGTAGTAGATGTAGATACGTGTAGCACTGTTGAGTCGGTCACGACAACGATACATTATCCCGATGTAGATGAGAGATGCAAACTAGCATTGTACTATTGTTTGTTCAATATTTACAATGTAAAAGTTATCTCTGAATAAAGTCGCCATTTTTTCAGTCTGTTTTGCCGCTTACTTATTTTAAAACACAAACATATTTTAGTTCGGTTTAAAGAAGTTATTCCAGTCAGATCTCCCAGATCTGAAGTATTTTCCAAAATGTATAGTGTTCGCGCCTAGAAAGCGTGGGCCAATGCAACCAGCACCTGCACCAAAATTAGACTGATACGAGAATGTCATTCCATTACTAGACGTACTCTTTTGTCTATGCGCTTATCTATGCTCTCACTGGCCAATCCACACTCATATACATACATACATACATACGCTCGAAAAACATTACCTTCCTTGACTGAGGCAGTCGGGCAAAAAGGCATAAAAAGAAAAGATGAGTCGCTAATTTTGGATGGGTAAAAGTGTTTAACAATTTACGCAGTCAGGAGTCAGAAGACACTTTCTTTATACCTAGAGCCGAACATTTCTGACGAAACGAGACTGTTAAACACTTCTGCCTACTCCACCAAAAAAAAAATGACGTGGTACAATAACTATACATCCGCATGATATACTTATATACACTGTCCAACTAAGTAGGTTTAACTCCATAAACTACATTCCGAGCTATTGCTAATAAACTTTTCAATTTGGTGAAGTTTTATATAACGAGCTGAGTTAGATTTGTGAGTTGTGACATAAAGTTACATATATATTTATTATCGAATTATATTCATTAGTAGTTAATATGTTTAAAGTCGTGCAAAGTATGGTTTTATAATTGTGCGGAATTTCGTATCATTCTTTGTAGACTTTTAACAATGGGTATAATTCTTTAAGTTAATAACTATTATTAATTAATTTATCTTTTATGGAATAAAAATTTGTGATGCAGTAGAATTTACATTATAATTATTTTACACAGCTCATTAATTTTATGTAAAAGTGATTGAAAGTCGAAATGGTCCAGTGGATAAGGCACCCGTTTTGTAAACACGAGGTAGTGGGTTCAAATCCGGGCAAGTACCAATGTGATTTTTCAAATCATATGTACTTTCTAAGTATATCTTGGACATTTCTGACTGACGGTGAAGGAAAACATCGTGAGGAAACCTGGACTTAAAAAGACTGAAATTGCCAATCCGCCTTGAGCAAGCGTGGTGATTAATTCTCATACCTTCTCTAGAGAAGAGGCCTTTGCCCTGCAGTGGGACAGTAAACTGGCTGGCATTATTATATATTATTATTAAAAGTGATACATACAACATACCTAATATTATACGGTATTATCTATCTATCTACACTATTTTATAAAGCGAAAGAGTTTGTTTGCTTGTTTGAACGCGCTAATCTCTGACACTGTCAGTCAGATTTGAAAATTGTATGCGTATGATAGCCCAGTTCTCGAGGAAGGTTATAGGCTATGTAACATCACGCTACTGGCGACGGGAGCAGAGCAGTAAGCAAAGACGCGGAAAGCTAGTAAATAATATAGTGAACAGAGAAAAATTACTATTATTCATAATTATTGAAACTAGTTGAGAACTATACGCCATTAATATATAATGGCCTGTTGGTCTAGTGGTTAGTGACCCTGACTGCTAAGCTGGAGGTCGTGGGTTCGATTCCCACCCAGGACAAATCTTTGTGTGATGAGCATGATTGTTTGTTCTGTGTCTGGGTGTAATTTATCTATAATATGTATGTATTTACAAAAAAAAAATGTATATAAGTAGTATATCAGTTGTTTAGTACCCATAACAAGCAAATATAATTGCTTAATTTGGGGCTAGATGGCGCTGTGTGAATGTGGTAGAAAATTATATTATATTATATTATATTAATAATATTGCACTTATTATTATTAAGAAATTATTGTATACATAGGTAACCTAAGTTTACAATAATTTCTTAATATATCATATTATATTTATAATAAACGGTTTTACTCGCGTCTCTGGTTAATGCTCAGCTCCCGTTGCCAGTAGCGTGATGTTATATAGCCTAAAACCGTTCTCAACAACTGGGCTATCATACGGAAAAAAGAAATTCAAATCCGACCGGTTGTTTCAGTGATTAGCGCATTCAAACAAACAAAGAAACAAACAAACTTTTTCGCTTAATATAATAGTACGGATATTTTTTTTTAAATCTATAATGTATGTTGTCAACTGATTTTAATATCATAAAAACGTTAAAAATCAATTAAGTTATTTAACTTTCTACAGTGCGTTTAAATTGCAACCTTTCTTTAGTAAATATATATTATAAAGCCTTACAAGAGCCATGTCGTCTCTCGTGCCGATAAATAATTATTATCATTTAAGTACTGACGACGGGAAGCGGTACCTAGTTAGTGTAATTATTGTCGGTAAATAAAATACGGTAGCTGTTTATCGAGAGACGAATACTTGTTTTTTATACAACTGCTATCTAGAAATTTTTATTTATATTCAGGGTTTGACATTACAACCTTTAGGATCTTTTCTATATTTCATAAAATTTTTTTTTCGCGGTTTATCATAATATCCAAGACAAACTTAAAAACATTTAGATTTTTGCAAATGTAGCAATGGTATTATCGTTTTATCGACTTATTCGTCAACTCGCCACTCGGTGGCAAGTTGTTCCGAATTATTTTAATTTATTTTTCATTCGTCCACTCGGTACACAATGTAAGTACGTAGTATTTTTGTACAGTCGCGTGATTCAAAGAACAAAAATTCTATATATTTTCGAATTTGATTTAACTTATAAAATGTATTAAACATTTTGTTATCGACTACACTTTCAAGCCAGTGCCGAGATGACAAACGAAAAATAAATTAAAATAATTCGGAGCAAGTCGCCACCGAGTGACGAGTTTTTAAGTGGCGAGTTGACGAATGAGTCGTTTTATCTTAAAAAAACGCCACCATTACAAATTAATTTGGGTTTAATATATTGCTAATAAAAATCAATTGCAGTGATAGTAATATTTTAGTACATACTATGGCATAGTTGAGAAATAGTTATCATAATATTTAGCGAGTGTTATTCAAGTATAGAGCAAGTATATTCGCACGATTCGTTTATTTTTTGACAATACCTGCATTATAGAGTTAATATAATTCATACGTATTAACAATATTTAAGGCTGTTTGATCCTTAGTGTTGAATAAGGAGGTGGTTTACCACCCTCACACTAACAATAGGTAACTAAAGAAATACAAGTATAATAATGTGCTCCTAATAAATAAGCACATACTTAAATTATACACTCGCCAGAGTATAAGAGCTAAAAAAAAGTAAGTATCCATATCTTTTTTAACATAATAAAATTTAAAAAACCATAAAGAAGAATGAATTTATTACGACCGCATTATTATACATACAATTTAAAAAAACAATGAAAATATGTTCTAATTTTAAATGTCATCTATCCTCCATAGTACTGATTGCTAAAAAATAAAAAACCAATTAAACACAAAAAATAAAACAAAAATACTTACAAATAACAATAAAAACATCACCAATTTTTAACAACACACACAAATCTATTAAATAAAACAATTTATAAAATAACCAAAGTTTCACAGTACACTCGCGAGATTAATTTGTGACAGAGCGACACGTGCGTCCCCAACCGCGCCGCAGCATCCACTGAATGTCTGTAATGGACCGACATCTCGATGTGCCGGAACCGAAACCTTCACGCATCACATCTACCAGAATATTCCTATTGTAACTTTAACTATTACTGTTCTTGTAAAAATGAAACCATGTTTATTTCAGCATTCATAACTTACGGAGCTTATTAATCCATACTTCCATGCTTAATATTATAAATGCGAAAGTAACTTTGTATGTCTGTCTGTTACACTTTCACGCCTAAACCACTGAACCGATTTCGATGAAATTTGGTATAGAGATAGATTAGACCTTTTCTGATCTTTTATAGCGAAAAATGGCTTGAAGGGATTGAAATAGGGGATGAATGTTTGTGTGAAAAATCGTCAACGAATTATGTCGGTGCGGCGAGCAGGTTGCAAAAAAAACCGATATTACTGCAACAGATTTATTAATAGAAATTACAATTTATTTAAGTAATTATAAAATGTGACAATTGTTCGAAGTTTGAATCCTAAATTAAAATTCCTTAATCTGCGTATTTCGTGTATGTATTGATCCTAACAAACGTATAAACAAAGATATGTCCATGTGCGATATATCCAACATTCACGCGGGTGGAGCTGCGGGCAACAGCTAGTAGTACGTATAATAATAGGAACATAGGTGCTTTTTTATTACTATCCCCATTAATGTTGAGATCAGCAAGTATTTTCTACAATGTACCTGATAAAGTGATAATGCAGGCACAGGTATTTGTTGTTTTTACAACATAAAAGCCTTTGTACGCGCTAATCTCAGAAACAACTATTCAGATTTGAAAATTCTTTTTGCGTGTGATAGCCCAGTTTTCAAGGAAGGTTATAGGCTAGGTAACATAACGCTACTGGCGACAAAATGAGAGCAGAGCAGTAACCAAAATACTGATATCAAAGCTTTCATAGTCGGTCGTGTTTACGTTGTGTATAATATAGTTGTCGCTCTATGTTTCTTACTAGCTTGCCGCAGCGCGATTTCACCCGCATTAAATTACTGCTCTGTTCCCGTCGCCAGTAGCGTGATATTACATAATGTCATAATTTCTCAAGAACAGGGATATCATTGCAAAATAATTATTCAAATCTGACTGGTAGTGTCAGAGATTAGCGCGTTCAAACAAACAAACTCTTTTACTTCATATGTTTTTGTTTTGTCCATCTATAAGGAGGTCTTAGTATTTCTTTATATCTGCAGTGATATATTTTTTACGTGTGTAAAGAGGTGGTATGCGAGGTATTTATACGAAGGCTGTGCTGGAGGGAGGCTCTATAAATAGTGCGTAATTATGTATGTGGAACCGGAACGAACGCGAACAGATTGATTTCGCTGTCACTTGATAAATACATCAATATTCATGATGTGTGTTGTCGTTAAGTGAGTGAATTGTGTATTTGATTAAATAGTCAGAATTTTTATAGGTATAATAATTTTGTGATAATTATTAACTTTCCTAAATCTGTGGGTAACATTTGTATTTCTTTATAAATTAAATGTTCTACATTAGTAAGTTATCTATCTATTAAATCTAGTTTGGTCACGAACAAAGAATCATACGGTAGTAGATCCACGCTGATTTCAGCATGAATGGGCCGGACCGTCCGGGGAAGTACTACCCTCTCATAGAAGATCGACTTAAGAGTAGTAGTATCCGTACTACTGCGTTTCGTTCGGTGAGTGAGAGCGCCGGAGGCCCAATTTCCCCCTTTCCTCTTTCCTCACGTCCCTCATTTCCTTCCCCTAACCCCATTCCCAGCCGCCATAGTGGAGGCCACCATACCAGCAGTTTAAAACGATAGCTTTTGGTATAGTGGCCGCCACTTCTGGATTCCACTGACTGTTTACCATCAGGCGGGGTGGAGTCACTTTGGTAGGCTATACTATAAAAAAAAAAAAAATTTATGCAGGCATTTACAAGAAATGATGCTGAAGCATTTGAAGTACATATAATAACAGCAAGGTGAGGGAAAGGTGAAAGTAAAATAATAGCAACATTTATGCCTATAATATATCGTGAAATTACAGAATAAGACTAAAATTAAAATTGTTTTTTTGGACAATACACCATTACTCACCATCGCATTGTAACAAACCAAATTGTTTTGTAATAAAGTACTTAGTATATTTGACAGACTCTTCAGTTGACAGAGTATATGTATCTAATATTTAGCTATTACAGTAAAAGTTTAATAATTGTGAATTAAACACTAGTTCTTTTACAAAATATCACATTTCACTATGTCGCTGTAACGTGCGAGTGTAAATTATGTTGTTACATGTCTACGCATACCAGTTACCACTCGCACACCATCTCTGTATACTTCCTATATCTGAAACTTACCGCCCTAGTATTTCATACATTATAGACTGGCGCATACTACGGCCGCATCGCAAACAAAATTGTGTCAAAGCACTTATGAGGCGCGTCGCCCAGAGCGTTGGAGTGAGGCAATCTGTAATATGTGCCAGCCTTTATTAGTAACTTCTTGTTTTATCTCTGACTTCAATACACAGTAATTTTTTGCCTGACTGCCGAAGTCAAGGACGGTAATGTTTTTCAAAGGTATGTATGTATGTCTATTTGTTTGGCACGCTACACAGCCTAAATGGCTTGATAGATTTTAACATGAGGTGTGATTAGATTGTATTGATTATGGAAGTGACATAGGAGTATATAAAATTTCAATGTATGGGTTTCTTTCTTTGTTTTAGGCAGGCGGGCTTTTTGGTTTTTATTAATATGTATTGCTTGTTAAAGAATGTCGTTTATAGGCACGCTTTGTGACTTAACAATGCGTGAACATATGCTGAAATACTCTTAATTATAAGAATGCAATCAATACAGTCAAAGACAAATAGATTGTATGTACATTTTTTTTACAGAAAAAAGCATACGGCCCGCCTGACGGTAGGCAGTTACCGTAGCCTATGTTCGCTTGCAACACCAGGAGCATCACCAGCGCGTTGCCGACCCTGTACAAGCCTCCTAAATATGCACTTATACCTCGTTAGAATAGTATTATCTTATGCGTGACCTTTGAGGGCCTAGACAAGTATAAATGCTAATAGGATAGTTTAAAAAATGGATGGGATTGACATAAGCTATTGAAAATGTTGGCGTTAGCTTATGCCAATTTTTTATATCGACTTTCATATCGATGAAATACTGATCTGCACGCATGAAAATATAGTAACGTTTAACTTAAGTACCTACAATATTAGCCACGCTAAAATATTTACATTGCAATTTTGTGTTTTATTGAAAAGGGAAAGGGTTAAAGTCACAGGGATAGGGAAAGGGAGGAAGAGGAAGTGGTAGTGAGAAACGGGGAAAGGGAAGAAAATGGGAAAGGTCACAGTGACAGTCACAGTCCCAGTTAAATTCAAAGCTACGCTAAAAACCCTATTCAAATTTTAATTTAGTTTAATTACATTATTTCGTAAAATCGTCGTCAGTTAACCGACTTCACAGACTATTTGTTTTAACATTTATGCCACTTGTCTATGCCCTCAGTAATAAGTAGTAAGGTCATCGCTTCTTGACGCTGAGTACGTTATTTATATAAAATATTAAAATGTTTATTAGTTACATAGTTAATGTTGATAGTTAAACATGCACAAGGAAACAGAACATTAGTCAAACTAATTGATGGGCTATAAATGTAATGTGTGTTGAACTATTACTATTGTGTACAATTATTTGCTGTATCTATATGTGTCTTGTTAGTCTTGCATGATTGTGTGCGTGTGTGTATGGGCTTTTAGGATTCCGTACCGTAAGGGTAAAACTTCTGCTTCTTAATCGGGCACTCTTGTCAGAGTGGTCGTGGTTGATGTGTGGGTTGCTCGGCGTGCCATGTCTTTCTAAGGCCGCTATTAGACTATCATAGAAATATGATCAAAGATGTGTAAGTAATTGTTAAATGAAGAACATATGACGGTATAATAACTACATGTGATTATCTATGATCATAGTTTGAAGGTCGTAGAACTATGATCATAGAATTTGACAGATATGAAATCATATATATATGATAATGTAATGCCGGCCTAATAGCACATTGCGTGATGGTGAATTGCGTGGCTTTGGTGATGGAGTCTATCCAGCGAGTTGGTGACCAACCACGTGCTCGCCTGGTAAGTGGTAAGTGTAAAACGGGACCCTATTATTAAGACTTCGGTGTTTGTCCATCTGTCTGTCACCAAGCTGTATCTCATGAATCGTGATAGTTATACAGTTGAAATTTTCACAGATGATGTATTTCTGTTGCTGTTATAACAAATACTAAAATATAAAATAAAATAAATAATTAAGGAGGCTCCCATACAACAAACGTGAATTTTTTGCCTTTTTATAGATAATGGTACGGAACCCTTCATGCGCGAGTCCGATTCGCACTTGGCTGTTATTATTATACACAATATTCTTAGCCTATTTTTAAAAGATTTATGTACCTACCTATGTTATTGTATACCTATTTTTATTTGAATAAATGATTTGATTTGATTGAATTGATTTGATTTGATTATTATTACTAAGTGGAAACGATGGTATGGTACGCTGGTATCAGCATGAATATATACCCTATTTGATTCCATGCTGATATTTTGTAATTTCTTAGGTTCCTAAGTGTTAATTCAATTAACCGAAATAAATAAATGTATTTAATTTTGACTTCGACTTTGGCTTGATTCATTCGTTGACTAAAAGCGCCGCACGTGTAATTATTCCTTTAGTTCTTTTCCTTCCTCTACCACTACTCTATACAATGGCTAGCTAAAAAGGTCTGATATTATGTTATAATAAACAATATGTAATGGTTCTAAGTTCGTGTGCGGTCTGTAATTAGATTTATACTTTTTGCTTCGTTATTTGTAGTAGGTATGTTAACGATGTAGAATTCTTCCTAACAATGACTTAACTAAAATATCCTACTTATATTATAAATGCGAAAGTTTGTGTGTATGTATGTGTGTTTATTACCACTCAGCGCCTAAAAAACTGAACCGATTTCGATGAAAATGGTATATCAATAGATTCGGTGCCGGAGACGGACATAGGCTATTTTTATCCTTAAAATCGGTCTGGTTCTCGAGGTTCAAAACACATTTTAGGCGTGGGCGAAGCCGTGGGGCACAGATAGTACATTCCATAAATTAAATTCAACATTTTTCATATTCTATATTATTTGATTTAGAAAAATAACTATAAATATAAATAAAACAACGCTGTATCGCCTGAGTTCGTTGATGTCTTTTGTACTGAGATTATTTCTTAATACTTAAATCTAACTTATAACTTTGATATCATTTCTATACGATTATTATAGTTTGTTCTATTCATAATAATATGTCGAGGAAAGAAGTATACAGAGTTTGTTTTAATAGGTCATAAGCAGTATTATTCTCTATATATAAAGCGGAAAGTTTGTTTGTTTGTTTGAACGCGCTAATCTCTGTAACTTCCAATCGGATTTAAAAATTATTTTTGCGTATGGTACCCCAGTTTTCGAGAAAGGTTAAAGGCTATGTAACATCACGCTACTGGTGACTGGAGCAGAGTAGTAAGTAAAGACGCGGGTAAAACCGGCGCGGTGTTAATTGTTATATTAAAAAATATTTCATTACAAACTGGTGTCAAGACTTGTTACCAGACTATTAAGGAATGATTTTTATAAATATCGTATAATTGTTAAAATAATTGTATTTTTTATGTGTTTTACAAAGTAAGCACCCATCCATTTTCCGGCCTCGACCAATGTACTCAACATCACTGATCTATCAATCAACTTACATTCCTCAGAGCCTTTTTATTTTTTTAACTATATAAACGTCGTAAAGCCTTCATTACTGCCAACTCCTTAATAGATATCGCCAAACGTGGAAGGCTGTAGATTTATATCCGGTAGCCATATTAGTTTTGTGAGGTGATACATTGCACAGATAGCAATATAAAGTATTATACGTAATATTGCAATTATTACGACATTGACGACTTCTGTGGTTCGGTGGTACTGTGTATGTACTGCCATGCAGAGGTCGCGGGTTTAATTCCCGCTCAGTGCAAATATTTGTGTGCATGAACATGTCTATTTTCATTGGTCTGGGTGTTTCTATGTATAATATGTATGTATTTACAAAAAAAGTATTTAAGTATGTATATCCACATTCTAGAACTCATAACACAGGCTATATAATATGCTTACTTTGGGTCTAGATGGCGTTGTGTGTAGTTGTTGTGCTTTCATATTATATTATTATATTACTATCTATCATTGAAATTATAAAAACTGTTCATTTTTATCTATATCTATACTATTATATAAAGCGGAAACAGTTTGTTTGTTTGTTTGTTTGTTTGTTTGATTGAACGCGCTAATCTCTGGAACTACCAGTCGGATTTAAATAATTCTTTTTGTATTTGATATCCCAGTTCTTGAGAAAGGTTATGTAACATCACGCTACTGGCAATTGAAGCAGAGCAGTAACTAAAGATGTAACATAACACGGGTGAACCCGCGCTGCGGATGGCTAGTCATTTAGTCCTTTCACAGTGGAGTCTTAAGGATCTGGAACAAAACAGTTCAGCACTTGATACGTTTGTCGCTCAATTACGGCCTGGAACTCTTTGCAAGCGCATGTGTTCCCATCCCACTAAGCCGCCATAGTGGAGGCCACCATACCAGTAGTTTGGCTTTTGGAATGGTGTCCGCCACTTCTGGATTCCACTGACTGCTTACCATCAGGCAGAGTGGAGTCACTGTGGCAGGCTAATATAAAAAAAAAGAAGATCAAAGTTGTATGGACTTATTTTATGTGTCATTAAAAATTTATTTTAATTGCATAAGTAATATCGTGAAAATTATTTTCTGTTCTATTATTCCTGGACCCTACTGATTGCTAACATCGGACAGAGAGAGCTCATTGTGATATGAATTGTAAAAAAATATAATGAAATCTAATGTACCTATCTTTAACAATAATTATTACGTTCGCAATGTCCAATTTAACTGAAGTGACTCCACCTGATGGTAAGCAGTCAGTGAAATCCAGAAGTGGTGGCCACCATACCAAAAGCCATCTATATCAAAAACACAAGTAGAAAAATGGTATCGCTTGCACTATAATAATAACTAGTGGTTACTTAGTGATCAAAATGCGAATATATTTTCTTTTATTACGCATATTTTTTATATATTTAGCATTCAGCACTCCTTCTCTATACAAGCTATAAGTGTGCAAATTTTCATACTCCTCCGTCTGCGCAATTTTCGTATAAAAAGGTACAAATTTGTATATTAGTTTATTTTGATATATGTGACGTCACCCTTTTGTGTGCCATCAGAATATCAACGCTGAGGACCTCTCATGAGGTGCGCCAGCATAAAGTTGAGATGGCACCCTTTCAGGCTGGCACACTAAAATACCTACATTCTGCTTTACAATTTTATGTCAATTTGTAAACCTTGTCTTGAATAAATGTTTTTTCTTTCTTTCTTCTTTCAAAGTTTTTGCTTTACGTATTAATATATAGGTAGATTACTACCGAAGTATACCTAACTGTCTAATACAAATAATATTTTAAAACAACCTCTCTATCACTTACAAAACTTCGCACCAGATATATTTCTGCCAAATCCAATAAGTCGTGATTAACATTAAAATAATAATTAAAACAACACGTACCTTAATACGACGTTAGTAGCCAAGTGTCAAGTTACAACAAGTATTTAATTACTAAGTTGTGTCGTTTTACGATTTGTTCGATTTGAAGTCTAATAATAAATTACCTCATGAGTTTACGATGACTTTTAATACTCATTATATTAAATTTGTTTGTTAGTCAGGCCAGGGGCAAATATAATTAATATCGCATTTATGTCTCCTAGAAGCAAGCAAGAGAAGTAGAGCACATTTCTTATAAGAGGGTTATACTATAACTTAAATACTTTATGAACCTTACTACAATAGCAGATTAAGATTGATAATATCTATAGGTACCTAATTATTGTTTTACTAGGAACCAGCTTTCATTTTCATTTAATTTAAAAAATTGGACTATCAAATGCGATTGTGTTAATCATACCACGGTTCACGGCTCAGCACTTCATACTTTTGTCGCTCAATTAAAGCCTAGAACTCTTTACCAGTGCATGTGTTCCCATCTAACTTTGATCCTAGATATTTGAAGCGGCGCGTGAAAACCATCTCAACAAGCCACCATAGTGGAGGCCACCATACCAGTAGTTTGGCTTTTGGAATGATCCACCAATTCTGGATTCCACTAACTTACTATCAGGAGAGTGGAGTCACTTTGGTAGACTTATAAATAAATTCCAGAGTAATAATATAATAATAATAATAATAATATGTGGACACTATCACACACTGTCGTCTAGTCCCAAGCTAAGCTAAGGCTAAGCTGTAGGTCAATTGGCTGACAAAATGTAATGTTGACTTTTCATAAGCATCATACTTTATGATCTAAATGAAATAAATGCTTTGACTTTGACTTTGACTTTGACTAAGCAGTGCTTGTGTTATGGGTACTAGATAACTGAAATATAATACATATACATACTTTTTTTTTTTGTAAATACATACTTATAATACATAGGAAACACCCAGACTAAAGACAAATACAAATGTTCATCACACAAATATTTGCCTTCCGCGGGAATCGAACCCACGACACCCGGCGTCGCAGTCAGTTACACTAACCACTAGACCAACGGTGCAGTCAACGGTCAGAGTGCCAGAGATTAGCGCTTTCAAACAAACAAATCTTATAACTTTACTTAGTACTAGCTTTCCACGGCGCGATTTCATTCGCGTTTTTGCTTACTGTTCTGCTCCCGTCACCAGTAGCGTTATGTTACATAACCTATAAGCTTCCACGGATAAACTATATGAGTCAAATAAAGAAAAGTGCTGGTGCCATGTCGTATAAGGAGGTTAAAGAGATGGCTCTGGACAGGGAGAAGTGGCAGGAATTGCATCAGTTCCACCGACAAGAGTCTAACTCTTAAATTATGGATGGATGGATGGAAGCTTCCTCGAGAACTAGGCTATCATACGCAAAATAATGTTTCAAATGCGAATGGTAGCTCTAGAGATAAGCGCGTTCTAACAAACATAATCTTACAAAACAAACACAAAGTATTAGTCTCTATTAGTATTGTATTGGTCAAATGTTCATTTCTGTGCCACCCAATAGCCACTACAACGATTAGAACCTAACACAATTACCTGTGAACATTGCCAAGGGCACACTAAACCATTATCTTATCGGAGGCTGTATATAAGGCTTAACGACGGTACACGGCGCTAACGGTGGCAGATTCTTTAAAGTTACGTTTTCAACTAGAAACATTTGTTGCGCAACATCGTGTTATATTTATTGTTACATTTAACTAAATGAAAAATATTTAAATTGTGTGTTTGTAAATTTATTCACTCTAACCTAATATTATATAGGGAAAAGATTTGATTTTTGTATGTGTGTTTGTATGTTCCGATTTAACTCAAGATCTACGTAACCAAATCAAACAATTCTTTAACCTTTAGAAGATTCATACACTGCTCCGCATCACGGAGCGTAGTGCGGGCGTGTGTGTTCTTGCGTTGTTAGTATCTCTCTTTGTACAGAAATCACGCGTGGTGCAACACAACGAAAACGCATTCACCCGCGATGTAGATGTTCCTTTGCCACGCACCCCGCCGCGTAGTGCGGGGCAGTGTGTGGATCGCATGCTATGTAAAACTAAAGACCCGTCCTCGATTAGCATCGGTATTAAAAGTTGCGATTTCCCGGCTTGGTTTACTATTATCGTTGCTGAACGGTTTCTATAAGTGACAAGTTAATATAATATATCAAAACGTTCCTCAAAAACACGTTATAAAGCAGTGCAAACTTTATCCAAATCCATAGAGCGGTTTTTGAGATCAGGAATTTTATACAGACATACATACGTTTTTCAGTTCCTTTTAACATGATATATAGATAGGTAGGTAACAAAAACTGTCTTCTGAAGAGGGCTATCATCGTAAGTTATTTGATCTAAAGAGTCCCTAACTCTCGATCCAAATGGGTACGGTAGCCATTATTGCCTAATGTGTACGGGTATGAAGTTCTTCGTAAATACAGCGCACACGCAGCCTCCATAGCTCTCAGCTCATGAATCTATTCATACAACCAGGAGGGACACTATAACCTTCTACTACAGCCTCCAGACTACCGTTAGTGTAAAGGTTCTGTTACAGCCGCAAACCGCAGCTTTCCCTAAATATGTTGTACGGTTAGCAAACAAATTTAATTTATTCCTCGCTAGCTGCACCCCACGGCTTCGCCCGCTCGTAAAATATTTTGTTTTGTATCCCTCAGGAACCAGACCAATTTTCGGGATGAAAAGTACCCTATGTCCGTTTCGGCGCCGAATTTATCTACATACCAATTTTCATCGAAATCAGTTTTGCCGTTTAGGCGCTAAGTTGTAACAAACATACACAAACTTTCGCATTTATAATATTAATATGATTAATAGGATAGTTTTACAAAATAATTTTAAATGTCAGTTTTTGACAAAGCAAAGTTTTAATGTGATGATTATGAACGGAAAGATAGAGTGTGGAATAGTCTGTCACAAAGTGGAAATATAATCCTGTAAAGGCGACCTGGCTAGCAAATAGAAGATGGGTGTAGGCGGCAGTAGCGAAGAGTCACTTTTCCAAAGAGGGAAGCCGATGGGACTAAAATATTTTGAGTTTCGGAAAGCTAGTTAGTCTTTGAGTAGACACGCAAGCAGTGATAGTTATAAGGAGGTCAGGACATATTTTAAAAGGGAAGCCGGCAGGAATGGTGTTATTTGGACGCTTCGCCACTGGTAGGCGGTTGAGGCCCGGTCAAAGTGAAAATAATCTTGTAGATAAAATTAATATCTGAAGAAAGTAGCTGAAATATACGGCAAGTGTTATAGTGCAAACTAAAATCGTCACTGTTGCCGACCTGTGAACCCGTAAAAAGCTTTTAACTCCTTGAATAACACCATTTTCTAATATTTTTGATAAGACCTAAACAGGGAGTTAACTACAATCTAAGTTTTAAAATCGACTAAAAAGAAGAAATTAAAAACAAGAGTTCTTCAGTCAGTTATGTTGCTGTCTGTACCTAATCACATGTGAAATAATATACAATTTGTAACTAAACACGAACAGTCGCGGCCTACTGCCGTCGCCGCCGTGGACCGCTAGCGTAGGGTCATCACGTCGATATTAGTCTGTTGCATTTAATAATAATTTTATACTGTAACACAAACTACTTCGTTGACACAGTAACGTGGTGTTCAGACGACATGCGACACGCCACGAGCGCCACCCGCGTCAGCACCCGCGTCTAACACGCTATGCAATTTGGTGTATAAAATGTGAGTCTAATAACACAATAATAGATGTCAATTACCGAAGTGTATGCAGGGTGGACGCAGCGCGATCGCGACGCAACCGCTGAGCAAGCACGCGTAATTTATATCGATATATATTAAACTTTACACTGCAAAAGAGAAGCATTTAATTCCATTGTTTCTAAAGACGAGCGTGCTGTGTCGCGATGAAAAAATTCGCGCTTGTATGAACACGCTCTAAGATTCCGTGTGACTGTTGTACTCATTTTTGTTTCCAACCAGCTCCTGTCTGTCATCCTTGTCGTGCGAAATTTTACAAATATATACATTTAACAGACACAAATACAAAGAGTTGACTGCACCGTTGGTCTAGTGGTTAGTGTAACTGACTGCGACGCCGGGTGTCGTGGGTTCAATTCCCGCGGAAGGCAAATATTTGTGTGATGAACATTTGTATTTGTCTTCAGTTTGGGTATTTTCTATGTATATTAAGTATGTATTTACAAAAAAAAGTACGTATATGTATTATATTTCAATTATCTAGTACCCATAACACAAGCTCTGCTTAGCTTGGGACTAGATGACGATGTGTGATAGTGTCCACATATTATTATATTATTATATTATATAATCTCTTTATTTAACTATATACACACAAAATTACATTTTTAAATATATATAAAGAAAATAGAAATTTACATTTAAAAATATAAAAATATGGAGACCCACCGATATCGGGTACAGGGACCAAGCTACCGGTGGTTAGGGCTCCAGAGATAGGAACCGCCTCACAATGCGGGCCGTATCAAGGAGCACAGCCTTTTGCATCACGCCCACGATCCAGCTACCTAACGCGAGCCTCGCGAGATGTTGATGGAGGCTCTTAGGAATCAGTCCATTAACTGATATGACTATCGGAACAATGATCGCCGAATCCACATCCCACATGTCGACAACCTCGCGAGCCAAATCCAAATACTTTATCTGTTTATCTTTTTCTGCTTTCACGAGATTGTCATCATGTGGAATGGTGATATCGATGATCATTGCAAGGCGCTCTAATCGATCGATCACCACTATATCAGGTTTATTGGCAACAACAGTCCTATCAGTGATGATAGATCGATCCCAGTATATTGTGGCACGACCATTTGCGAGAACTGGGTCGGACACATATCTGTGGTACGGTACCTCAGAGACTACAAGGTTGTACTTCAGAGCAAGTTGCTGGTGGACGATCCTAGCTACTTTTTTTTTATTTTTTTATTTTATATTAGCCTACCAAAGTGACTCCACCCCGCCTGATGGTAAGCAGTCAGTGGAATCCAGAAGTGGTGGCCACCATACCAAAAGCTATCGTCTTAAACCGCTGGTATGGTGGCCTCCACTATGGCGGCTGGGAATGGGGTTAGAGGAAGGGAATGAGGGAGGTGAAGAAAGAGGAAAGGAGGGAAATTGGGCCTCCGGCACTCTCACTCACCGAACGAAACGCAGTAGTAAGGATACTACTACTCTTAAGTCGATCTTCTATGAGAGGGTAGTACTTCCCCGGACGATCCGGCCCATTCATGCTGAAACCAGCGTGGATTTACTACCGTCAACCGTACTTGGTTATGTCTATGCAAATACTCGCCGTTCGCAAGACGAGAACAACCAGAGACAATATGTCTTATGGATTCTCCGGGGTAGTGACATGCCCGACAAATGTCTACCGTCCCATCCTTTAAGATAAACCTCCGGTAGTTGTTCGTCATTAGAACCTCGTCCATAATTGCACAGACAAAACCTTCGGTTTCTCCAAAGAGATCACCGAATCGTAGCCAGGATACAGATGTTAATGAGTCGACATCGGGCCCGTTTAAGGCCCGATAAAAGCGTCCATGTAATTCCTTGCTTTTCCATACTTCCTTGCGCTCCGCTATACTAAGCACAACAGGTTTGCGCCAGTTCTCTTTAGCCAGACCCAGCGGAGTGAGGCCGTTATCTACAACGACAACATTCCGATGCATTTATTGTTATTATTATTATTATTATTATTATTATTATAAAAAATACAAAGAGATGATTGATGTGATCATTGTGATGATAAAATGATTCATAGTGTTATTTGGTTATGTGTTCAATTCGTATACGGGTCAACTATGTATGATATTTAAACATTTGTTTTGAGTTTAAATATGCATTGTATACATTTAATTGGTTAGTTTTATATGTAAAATGTGTATATTATATGTTTTTTAATTAATGTAATTGGACTTATGTACCGTTTTAATTAAAGTAAATAAATAAGAAATCAGGATGGCCACAACCGGTTAACATTTAAGCTGAAAGTACGGGCTCTACTCTTCGAGAAACTGTTGGAATTATCACGTTAATTGTCTTGTTTTTGTACATATTTAGTGTATGTAGTAGTATTTATATATTATATGTTATGTATGTATAATAATTGTTAAACAGTGTATATATTTATGTATTTTATTATGTTTTTATGTCGTTTTACAACCTATACATTTATTTTTTATATATTTCCATATCATGATTTATTTACTGCACCTACTTCGTTTATCTCTGCACCACCTAAAGTTGACTGGTATAGAATGCTTATAGCATTAAGTCCGTCTATGTACCTGTGTGCATTAAGTTTCAATAAATAAATAAATTAAATAAATAAATCACTTCACAGTACGGGAGTCGTTAACAATATGCAAGATAAATACATATTCCCATGAGTCTAGTAAAAGTGAAGGTAGCTAGAGAAAACAGGTAAATTGTCGCAATATTGCTTGTACAGAAAATATCATCTTCCCCTCCATTTTTTACAAACGTGAGAGGGAAAGACATAGAGATATTTACTAGTTTCGTTACATCTATGGTTACTGCTATGTACCCGTCGCCAGTAGCGTGTTTTTATGTAGTTTATAACCTTCCTCAAGAACTGAGCTATCAATTGCCCAACTGGTAGTTCCAGAGATTAGCGTGTTCAACACAAACAAACTATTCCGCTTTATTAGTATAGATGTATAGCAGAGAACGTCTTCTAACTTCTAACTAATAGAGATTAATTTATATTACATTTAATAATGCAATTTTTTTGTTATTGCTAGCCCTAACTCCGTTACTGTTTAGTATCACGTTCGCATAACAATGCGTTGACAAATGGTGACAGATTGAGCTACTACTGTCCGTGGTTACACCTTTATATAGAAGTATTATCTCTATCATATAGTGTTTATATGATAATCTATTTGTTGAGGATATCACGACGTTGACGGTTCCTCAGTAGTTGGTATGTTGTGGAGGGTGATAAAGAAATAATTAACAGTACACGGTTATAATATATCAAAGTGTATTTCACTATAAAGGTTCTGTTTAGTTCTCTGAGTCGCACTTTACGTAATAATATTACGATTATGGTTGATGACACTACACATTAGCGCGTCACGGTAGTTTTGTTACGACTAAATTAAAGTAATTATTTTGGCGCATAAGCATCCATATAAAAAGTGCTGCATGAGCGTTATGGGCTCGTACACTATTATTATCAGAGGTACTTCATATAAATCTCATGTGAAGTACCTAAATGCATGCTAAAAGCATGGATATTTAGTTTAATTATCATAGGTCGTTTTTAAATCATGCCACAAATAACAAAATAAGAAGCCTCAGGCAAAAACATATTTCCAAATATCATCCCACGAGTACATTCCGAGAAATGTACTATACTATAGTTACCACAAAGTTTATTATTATTTATTACAGCACTTTAGCGTTGCGTGTGGATGGACGAACGGACAGACGAACGGACACAATGACGCAGTAATGGGTGGGTAATGAGTGCTGCCGCGGGGCAACGCTAGTGCGTCGTTGTTTATGTCTTATGTCAATTATGGTCCATTACTGGATAGGAGGTGCATCATCGCGTGGGCAGACCTTTATTTAACTTGTATCGACAAATAATTAATAGGAAATATAAAATATATACAACGGAAGTCGTTAAAAACAATCGATTTGTAGTTTGATAATGAATATGTGTACAACTCTAGGTTGTATCAGAAATATCCCGGGGTATACAAATAAGCTTTTAATTTATGTTCATAAACGAACTATTCGCGGTTTTCGAACGCTATGACCTTCTTTAAATGCGACTTCAAAAAATAATTATTTACCATTTAAAGTAACAAACTATCGATTTGGCCATTTTACGGAAAAATACTGGAGTATTTTTCCCTCATGACACATATATGAGATAGAGTATATTTATATCCTAGACCAAACACGAGGTATAGCAATAAGTTCTTATGTATAATTATTGTACCATTTAGCTTATTTTGTCTTCTGTGCATTGTTTTTGTATTGTTTTGTGTGATTAATTCATATTAATTTTAAATTTTGTATTTGTGATTAATTAATTCAAATTGTGCTTATATTCTTTATGTGATGATTTATTCTTCTGTTGTTAAATTATGATAATTTTTCTTCTTTAAATGTTGTTTTCTGTCTCAACTTCCGTGCCGTCAGTAAGCCTTTCAAAATCAGCGCTATGGTATAACTACCTGAGAAAAACCTCTTTTGTGTCGGACTTTTGTTTTTGTTTTAACTTTTAATATTTGTCTTACGATTTTGTGAGCACATAATAAATATTTTCTTTCGTTCTTTCGTTCTTTAGGTATGTCCCTCTGCGTTTTTTAACCGACTTCAAAAAAAGGAGGAGGTTTCTCAATACGACTATTACAATATAAATGATTATTTAAGTGATAAATTTATAAATTATTTGACATGAACAACAATACAATAAATATAATACAATATGCATGGACCAGTAATAAATAAATGAATGTACTAAGATTGACAACATTAAATAAATACCATTATATTTGCACGCCAAAATATGGCAGAATATGTATGAACGCAATAATACTGTAACACCAATGTACCACCATATTTGAGCAAATAAAGAAATTATTATTATTATTATTATTATTCGATCGTATATATTTTTTTTGCATCATCTATTATTATATCTGTCATTATTTATATACCTTCTACTACTTACCAGTTACAGTTACTATTCTTTACTTCTTCTTTTTATCAAGTGGTTAATGGTCAACATTTCTAGCAACCGCTATAGAATTTCTACATCCTAACGCATCAAAATTACAAGAACGTTAATAGTCTACTTTTATTATTTTTAAAACACTTATTCAAACCCGACGATCGATTTATACTAATTACAGTGACACTAAACGTCAACAGTATAGTTTATCTATGATCTACATTGTACGTCGCCCCAATTAATTCGTTAACTAATAGCCGCCACTCACAATGGGAGCAACAAAAAGTGACAAGTGACAAATACCTCCGACCCTTTGTGACGTCGTCAGGATATGTCACAGGGCTGCCACTTAACTGCTTAAGTAATTTACACAGCAGTGTATAACGAAAACTATGGTTTATCAGCATAAACCATAGTTTTCGTTATATATAAATACATTGATATGATTATAAAATCATTATTTTTAACAGAAGATTTCAATAAATCCTTTATTTATTAAATTACAGTACCTAATAAAATGTTTAGTTATATTATTGTAAGGATTGTAAAACTTTATAATGTCAAGCTTATCAATATTTATAACTATCAAAAAACGAACAACTAATAACTATAGAAACAAACAAAGTTGTGAATAAATAAATAAATTTGAATGTGAGCTACTGTCTATGATGTTATTTAACTATTTTTGTGTCGAAAATTAACTTTTAAGAATGATACTTATTTCAAAAGACATTTTACTTAAAAATAGTTCTAGCTCAAAATTGTAATATCATTAAATCAATTTTATACCAAAAAAGTGCAAGAGACGTCACTCGGTTAGTTTCATCAAAATCTAATCCAAGACTTGATATCTTTAGCCACAGGTAAAACTCCAGAAATGTTACTTCTAAATGACTTTTTATAATGGTGTACTTAGATATTACTTTAAGCTGACTATTATTATACCTAAATCGGTTAGGTACCTAAGAAGCTCTATCTTACAGGCAAGACAGTCTGTAGATTTTTATTAAAAATACTGTTTTAATTTAGCTCAAGCTGAGTAACAATTTCTTAGTAGAGAACGATCTAGTACAGAATATGTTTCACTTTGATAAACACTGTATAACTATATTTATATTATTTATTTATTACTTAATGCACACGCATAATATTTATAAAAAGTACGGAATTCCGAACTTTAATAAAATATCCAAAATGATAAGTTAAATTCTTTTTAAGACGAGTGTAATTCGTTTTACGTTGATTCCAATGACCAAATGGTTAAAACAGCAACAAGAGTACAAAGGAACTTCTTATTTCATTAGAAATTTCTCACAGCAGACAGGAAAAATTTACATTATATATTATATGGGTAAAATTATTGGGTACTGACTTTTCAATCTCTAAAATATTTTTGTTTAAAACATCTTCATACCGACTTGTGACGTAATAATTGTCAGTGCTCTTAACAACAGGTCTTTAAATCTCCTTCATCTTAACGCTTTTCGCAATATATTATAATGATGATTGGATCGTAAATCATAGAGGTTTTACGATTATGTTTATATTGAAAGAACAAATAATTAGTAGTATTATGTATCACTCTATATGGTCAAATGCCTATTTTGTTATATAATAAAGGAAAACCTAACAATAAAATTGTTACGGCTTAAGTTATTTACAATACTTAAGTTTTATTATTTTTTTAAATATTTAGTCGAAACATGTAAACTCGTAAGGTGCTTATATATCGCTGATCTGTGCCTAGGATGTGTCATCAACTCATCACTCTTTGTCTTTTAAATTTAATTTCTGTACAGAACATTTGCCTATTGTAGCTTATATAAGTGTAACATTTGCTGCACGTAAAATACATTACCAAACGGCACTAGCAGTTCTTTCATTAATACTATAATCCTGCTAATATTATGAATGCAAAAGTTTGTATGTGTGTATGTGTGTGTGTGTTTGTTACCACTCAGCGCTTAAACGGCTGAACCGATTTCGATGAAAATTGGTATACATAGATTCGGTACCGGAGACGGACTTAGGCTACTTTTTATCCCAAAAATCGGTCTGGTTCCCGAGAGATACAACAAAACATATTACGTGCGGGTGAAACCGCACCGCAGCTAGTAATCAATATCAGACATATTTTATTGGAAATAAATATTTGTATATCATACAAAAATGTATGGTTCTGAAATCTGAGGTGTTTTTTTATTTCCGATAATTATTATGTTTGTCATATTACCAGTCACAAAGTCAAAAGTATATGTGACTAACTATATAAGTCCAATAAAATTACAAAATATAATGAAATAATAAAATTTTCTGTAAAACATCATAAATGTTATATGACACAACCTTGTTTTAATAACAAGCTTAAATAACTATAATATCAGTATTAGTCAGAAGAAATGTAAATGGAAAATTTCTTATTTAGTCACCGGTTGCACAACCCTGTCCGCTGGGAGAGGTTTGCTCCTATTGTGACTGTCTACTCGGCGCCGAACGGTCGACGGTAGCGATCCGTCAGAATGTTTATTGTTTTAGATATGGAGAGTGACGTGTTTATTGATCTCGACGCGACAACTCAGCTAATTCGTTGAAAGGTGATCACTTGTTATAAAAAAAGTGTTTTTATGAAAGTGTAGTGCGAATATTGTGAAGAGATAAAGCGTTTTATTTAGTTCCAGACTTTTTTTTTGGCGATTGTAATACACTAGCCAATTTACCTGGTAGTAAATTTAAGCGATGCTCACAGACCTCGAAAACAATAGAAGCTTAATTACACATACATCTAACATTGCCTGCCTATCAATATTTGCATCTGCTCCAGTTAGTTAGACGGTAGTAGATCCACCCTGGTTTCAGCATGAATGGGCCGGATCGTCCGGGGAAGTACTACCCTCTCATAGAAGATCGACTTAAGAGTAGTAGTATCCTTACTACTGCGTTTCGTTCGGTGAGTGAGAGTGCCGGAAGCCCAATTTCCCCCTTTCCTCTTTCCTCACCTCCCTCATTCCTTTTTCCTAACCCCATTCCCAGCCGCCATAGTGGAGGCCACCATACCAGCAGTTTAAGACGATAGCTTTTGGTATGGTGGCCACCACTTCTGGATTCCACTGACAACTTACCATCAGGCGGGGTGGGGTCACTTTGGTAGGCTAATATATAAAAAAAAAAAAGTTAGTACCGGATCAGTATCTACCACAGGGTCGGCGCAAGTGATACTTCTAGTATTCCTAGCATACCAAGCCTACAGTAATGCTTATCGTCAACCTGACTGATTGCCATTTTAGTTATATAAAAATGCCACAACAATCGACAACAGGAGTTCAACAGTACCCAAATTACAATCCAGATTTTTTTAAAGTAGATTTATTATTGGCTGTCAGATCTAAAATTGCCAGTTCGCCTCGTTTCTTGCAAGCTAGACAACTCATGTAGCCTTCCCAGTCAATCCAAGTTATTTTGTTACCTTCTAATGTTCTGTTCGACCTGGTCATCGTAACTCATACAATGACTAACAATCTGTCTCTAAAGTTAATCGTATTAACAACCAGAAGCGGTGAATGATGACTTCGGTTTTGTTACCTTGAGGATAATGATGATGAGGTCAGTGACATTATGTGCGATTAATGATTATACTTATGTAGATATTAATCATTGTTGATGTTAACACTGTACTGTGTATACCGAGGCTTTAAAGTTTTATGTGTTGTAGTCAAAATTTATCATCGTCATATTTCAATCGATGTCTACTGTTGTACACAGCCAATATTATGTCTATATATTCATCTCTTTTCTATAGATTGGCGTTAAGGACATCATTTATTTAACGATTCTTCACAGCAGACAATAATCATAATAAATCAATACAAATAAACAGTACGCCATTAATGAGGAATACATCTACCACACTGTATGCAAACTCGCTACTCGCTCATTTTATCGCTCCGCTTATCACTATAGTCCAATCGCTACAATCCGCTATAATACGAGTATAATGTCAAAACACCATCTATCACCGTACACTATTATACACGAGTACCTTTCCGCAGCGCGGTTTCACCCGCGTCTTTGTTTACTGCTATGCTCTCGTCACCAGTAGCGTGATGTTACATAGACTATAACCTTCCTCGAGAACTGGGCTATCATATGCAAAAAGAATTATTCAAATTCGAGGTAAAGTACTAGAGATTAGCGCGTTCAAACAAACTGTTCCACTTTATATAATAGTATAGATTTAAATGTTTTGTTCTATGAGGCTGGTCAACGTCGTCAGACCAACCGAAGATGTGGTTTATAGAATGTCAGGCATACTTAATAGAAGAAGAAATAGTAGTAAAAGTGTTAGAGGAATCTTTAATCTATAATGGAAGAGTTTTACAAAAACTAGCTCACAAACTTACTGCCGTACAAAACTCTGGTCGTCAGGGCTACCTGGAATACCCTATTTCGCACTTCAAGTTTTAGTACGTTTAGTTTTAGTAGTTTTAGTTTTGTACAGTCCAAAAAGCGCCTAGGCAGACAGACTAAAAAATATCTTGTAGAACTGGAATGCTTAAGTAATGAAATTAATATACAATCACATACCACCTGTTTACGCGATTATAATACATTTATACTAAACGTTATTGCTCTCATAATATTTAAATTCTAGTTTTTAAACAAATAAACATAACTAGCCAAGTTTATTGTGTTGTTTTTTTCACACTTTAGATAACATCGGAATGAATTTGCTTCTCGTATTATGTTTTGTGTTTAATCTTTTTATTGGGTATTATTTTAATAAGTTTAATATAAGTTATGTAATCTTGTGTTTTGGCGCGCAAGTTTGTTACGTATTGAATTTTTTTTTCCAAGACAGCTCCAAGAGTGCAAGCGATTTTTAGTCTCAAACTCAAAGTCAGTTCATTTTGGTTATAAAGTATGATGCTTATGAAAAGTCAACATTACATGAAGTCAGCTAATTAACCTACAGCCAGTTCGCTACCGAGGTAGAGCTGTAAGAAGAACTGGCAAGAAACTCACGCCACTCTTTTCAGTCGCGAGATATTTACAGTTTTTTCTATGAGTTACAATTTAAACACTCAACGCAACCAAAGAACCATACAAAGTAATTATTACAAATCAACTAATTAATTTCATCACCAAGATTAAAAAAAAAGAAAAGAGTGGATTTTAATTATTTAGTTTCATCTAGTATGGTAATTCGATTACGTCTACTTTTGCACGAGGCTGCAAGTCTTATATCTTTGATACTGATACAAAGTATATCTAGACTTGTTTTCTGGATCTTATAAAGTATTGTATGCATGTAGGAATCGAACCCACAACAAACTCTTTCATGCCAGTCGCAACTACTCCTATATTACTTTTATACGAAAAGACAGGAAAGAATATTAATAATCACGCTTACTCAAGACGGACTGACAATTTGGCACTTATTTTAGTTCGGATTTTGGTAACGTCATGTCATTTAGATGCGCCTAGTTTTAAGCTCACATCTCTCCAGGGTGGGTTTCCATTGACGTTGAGCTGGGCAGAGTGGAGAGGAGGACAATAGTGAAAAGTGGCAAGTGTTTCCATTGTGGCGGAGTGGGGCGGAGTGTAGCTGATCTAAACGGACCAAACCTGGATTCAGCCTACCCTCCTCTTCGTATACCTACGCTTCCATTCTGTCCAGCTCGGCGCCGCGTATTTACGCGCCCTTACTCCCTTACAAAAGCTTCAATACGTATATGTCTATAATGATAAATTAGTCAACAATGTTAAGACAAAAGTGAAAGTACATCCAGTTTTCTTCACAAATATATAATTTGTATAACACCTGCCCGTAATGGTCATTGTAACTTATACCTGCTTAAAACAACTTATATTAATGTTGTTGTATTAACTTGTGCATTTGTTACCGAGGTCTACTATGAGTTCTCACAAGTGAAACACGTATGAGAACGAATAGTAGATTACTGACAGTAAATAATTACAGTATGTTAAAAGCTCGCATAGTCAGACAAAAAATTATATTTCACTTATTTTGATGTAAAAAATGTGTATTTTAAGAAAAATAAACGAAATAAATTACTCGTATGTATATGTTTTGAAATTTCATCCGGTGCGTGAACGGTTTGTTATTTGTTGCAACTCCAGTGACGTCACACGCAAGTAAAATACACTTCAACTGCACTGTAATACTGTAGCGTAATTATTATGACATAAATAATAAAATAGTTTTCCAAAATTAGCCAAATAGTCATGCATATAACATTAACATATTCTATGTAATAAATAACATGTTGCTTTGTAAATACATTTTACTGGCCTGTTGGTCTAGTGGTTAGTGACCCTGACTGCTAAGGCGGAGGTCGTGGGTTCAATTCCCACCCAGGACAAATCTGTGTGATGAGCATGATTGTTTGTTCTGTGTCTGAGTGTAATTTATCTAACGGGTCTTCCAATATGCACGTCCGAACTTTGACAGTTGGTAGTGGCCATCTTGTTGAAGCTACATCTGTCAAATTGGTTGTCATTTATTCATTCTGTTTTGCCAAATCACCATGGATAGTTATAGCATTCAACAACACGTGCAAATGATAAAATTGTTTTATTAAAATGAGTGTTCTGTTCGGGCAACGCACCGCGCGCTTCGCCCATTTTACGGTCGCCATAATCGTCCTACCGAGAGGACTATTCGTCGTGTGGTGGATAAATTTGAGTCCACTGGTTCGGTAAATAATCGACCAACACCCGTACGTCAACGAAACGCAAGGTCTGCCGAAAACATCGCCGCTGTCCGTGAGAGTGTGCAGGAGAATCCGAGGCAGTCGATTTCGCGTCGCTCACAAGAACTCGGCCTTTCACAGACCACACCTTGGCGAATTTTGCGTCGTGACTTGGGCCTGCACCCGTGTAAAATTCAACTCACCCAGGAATTGAAGGTAAACGACCATAGACAACGACGCGTGTTCGCTGAATGGGCACTGGAGCAGTTAGCAACTGACCGTAATTTTCACAGAAAAATTATCTTCAGCGATGAAGCCCATTTCTGGATGAATGGGTACGTAAACAAATTGTCAAATTTGGGACGATATCAATCCACATGAAATCCAAGAGCGTCCAATGCATCCCGAAAAAGTTACAGTTTTTTCTGGGTTTTGTGCTGGCGGCGTCATCGGGCTATATTTCTTTGAGAACAACGTTGGCCAGGCCATCACTGTCAACGGCGAGCGCTATAGGTCGATGATTACCAACTTTTTTTGGCATGAACTGGATCATCTGAACACCAACGATATGTGGTTTCAACAAGACGGCGCTACGTGCCACACAGCTCATGCCACATTGAATATTCTGCATGAGAGATTTGAGGGCATGGTAATCTCACGTGGAGCTGATGTGAACTGGCCACCGAGATCTTGTGACTTAACCCCGTTAGACTTTTTCTTGTGGGGTTTTCTTAAGTCGCAAGTCTATGCGAATAAACCACAAACCATAGCGGCCCTCAAAGCCAACATAACCTATGCCATAGGTCAAATTCAGCCTGATTTATGCGCAAAAGTCATGGAAAATTGGATATCTCGCATGCGCTCCATCCAGAGAAGCCGTGGCGGAATGAATGATGTCATATTTCACACATAATGGCATCACTACATCTTTCAAATAAATAAATAATTTCGATAATACCTCACACACACTTTGTTTTATTTAAATTTAAAAATAGGACACGCTTAATGAAAGACCCATATGTATGTATTTATATACCATGTATACCCATAACACAAGCAAATATAATTGCTTAATTTGGGGCTAGATGGCGCTGTGTGAATGTGGTAGAATATTATATTATATTATATTAAATCAGACTGCAGTTCACAGCTGATACGAGTATTATTACCGTATACCGTAACAGTATGGTCCCCTACACTTGTGTGGGTTTCCACTCTGTTACATCCTTGCGAAAGTCAATCGTGCAATCCTTGTGTGTGAAACGGCTGAACCGATTTCGATGAAAATTGGTATGCAGATAAATTCGGTGCCAGATACGGACATAGGCTCCTTTATATCCCGAAAATCAGTCTGATTCCCGAGGGAGACAAACAAATTCTAGGCGCGGGCAAAGCCTTGGGACGCAGCTAGTTAATATTATTTATTGAACATTTCAATACCGGTGCCATTATTATAACTCAGCTGTTTACTGATATTTGTGTTGGTTTAAATTTTCATTATCTCTTTATTTATTATACAATTGTTAGCAACAAGTATCGAAAACTTACTAAATTGTCCGAGCATTAACCTACATTATTACTATTTAATAAATTATACCACAGCCTTTAACAGTCTAAAAAATTAATCCAAAGTAAACTCGTTGCACCGTAAAAGAAAATTGGACTATTGTCAAAATTTTGGTAGAAACTCCCAATAACTCTTTGTCAAGCGGAGCAAATATTATTGATTCCCATAAATTTTAGACTCGTCTGAGAATCCAACCAGCACAGCAGACATACGTACCCACCCCCACGTAGACAGATATCTCAGCTAGGAATTTTAATAAGTTCCCAAACAGGATAGACCTTTGTCATTATACGTTTTTAGAGCAAATCAAAGTCTTCTTATACGTTAATTACAAGAAAATTATGTAATTATTGTATTAGGACTTGAAATGTCAAATTTCACTTCAAGTACGTGCGGGGATATAGCTCAGTGGCAGAGCAATCGACTGCAGATCGATAGGTCCCCGGTTCAAATCCGGGTGTCCCCTAATGTAGCAATGACTTCTTTTTATGATTAATTTTTTTTGTTAATTTTTATTGACTACATGTCGGAAAATATTGTGAATTAAAATTTAACTTTTAATTTATTTTATTTGTACGGATAGTTACTGCTAAACTAAAGTGAACGAAAAGCAATAGTATGAATAGTATTACTCTTACGTCGATCTTCTATGAGAGGGTAGTATTTCTCGAGTCGATCTGACCCATTCATGCTGAAACCAGCGTGAATCTACTATCGTAGAAGTTTAAAGATGAACTTCATGTGATGTGAATTCAATGAACTAGCCTATAACATAATACTAGAAACTCAAGAAAAATCAATTTGTCATAGTTAAGTCGATTCACCTGCTTATATCTTTACACCATACAACGGCTAATAAATAACCTTACATAAAAACGGACATTTCAAACAAACCATAAATCGAATAAAGCGCTGCAAAGCGTGAAATATATAGCGATACAAATGCTAAGTAAATATGAGGACGCGATCGTAAATATTTGTCTCAAGCGCTATTGAGAGCGACAGATACCGCTTATCATGAATTATCATCGATTTATAATAAAACTAGAGGTCCGCCCTCGCGTCGCTTCGGTATCAAAAGTTTCATTCGATCCCACACAACAAACGTTTACGGCAAATGTCATAGCAGTAGTGTCGTATTGCGTCATTTAGATTTACTTACTCCCAGTTTCTGAAAGGCTGATCAACGAAAACAGGTGATTAGTTAATTTTTCGTTGATCAGCCTTTCAGAAACGGGGAGTAAGGCTCTTAAAATATTGACATTCTGAAAATGACTGAAAATAATATTTTAAACATAATAAAATATGGCCTATGTTACCCGCTGATTATTGATTTCTAAAGGTGAAAGAATTTTTAAATCCGCAACTTAGATTTTTAGTTAAAACGTTGCAATCAATCAAACAAACAAACATACCAAAAATCTCATCTTTTCTCATTAAATATTAGTTTAGATGTCTGAAGAAATAAAATCAATTTGCAGCAAATATGCACCTAGTGTAGTCCCGCGCCTTGTTTTGTTAGAAGAATTTGACTGTGAAATTCGGCGCAGGAGTTTAGTGAGGTGCAGTATACACGGGGTCATTTTTACATAGCATCACTCCTTTTTTTCTTGAAAAGGTACAGGCGTGTGTCATTTTTGACAGTTATGTTGAGCACCATTTAATTTTTCATAGCTTGTTGCCATTTATTGGCCACGATTCAAGAGTCCGGGCAATTGCAAGAATTTATTTACAGACCAACAAATGTAAATCGAACCGGAGATTTGCATACTCGTACACAGTACAAATACTTTTTCTCTTAATAATATCGAAAGTGCTCTGAACTGAGGAATACAAAGCACATGCACTCACCACCTCGGGGCTACTTCGTGCATCATCGGCAATTGTCGGCGCATTATCATAACTCATACCCTGTTGCAGTAGACTAATGATCGTGTGTGTATGTTTAAATCTCAGTTAAAAAAGGGACTAGTCGATAAATAATGCTTAGTAAGTTTGAACCGTATAAAAATTAAATGAAGAGGTAGTTGAAATCAAGTGAATATTGGCTAAATTATAAATGTGCATGTGCATTATAAAAATGGGGATTGGCAAAAATAATTAATACTGAATTAAAGGCGAAAATTCATAATTAGAACTAGCGTCGGACGCCATCTAGACCCAAAGTAAGCATATTATTATAGCTTGTGTTATGGGTACTAGAATGCGAATATACACTTTTTTTTGTAAATACATACATACTACACGTAACACCACCCAACACCCAGACTAATGCAAATAGATATGTTCATGCACACATATATTTTTATTTAACTGTGATCTAAGCTTATAATCATTAACACAATCAGTTCCAGTTGTTGAAGGCCCATGTCATTAATAAGTAATCATTACAATACTTGTCATCAACACAAAGCTTCAATGATTTATGTTGATCGTAAGCATTCAGTATATATTGGACATGATGTCCCAAGACATGACTGACTAAACCTTATAATTATAATAAGCTTTCCGCGGCTTGGTTTCGCTCATATCTTTGCTTACTGCTCTGCTCCCGTTGCCAGAAGCGTTATGTTGCATAACCTTTC
The DNA here is from genome assembly GCA_963082885.1 of Parascotia fuliginaria. Taxonomy (NCBI): domain Eukaryota; kingdom Metazoa; phylum Arthropoda; class Insecta; order Lepidoptera; family Erebidae; genus Parascotia; species Parascotia fuliginaria. Next base: position 307,835 of record OY720195.1, read on the forward strand.
TTAAGAACTGGGCTATCATAGGCAAAAAGAATTATTCAAGTCCAACTGGTAATAATTTTAATATCTTTGAACGACATTAAAAACTTTACCTAAATTGATTGACACAAATAGAAAAAAAACAGCGAAATTTCTTCTACTGTTTTGAGTTATACAAATATCGTCAATGTAATAATAATAATAATAATAATTTCTTTATTTGCTCAAATATGGTGGTACATCATTGGTGTTACAGTATTATTGCGTTCATACATATTCTGCCATATTTTGGCGTGCAAATATAATGGTATTTATTTAATGTTGTCAATCTTAGTACATTCATTTATTTATTACTGGTCCATGCATATTGTATTATATTTATTGTATTGTTGTTGATGTCAATTAATTTATAAATTTATCACTTAAATAATCATTTATATTGTAATAGTTTTTATTAATTAATAATTTTATTAAATTGTTCTTGAATAATGGTATTGGTAATTTACGAATATTTTCAGGTAAACGGTTATATACATGTATACACATGCAATACACATTTCTTTTAAATATTTCTAATTTTATTCTAGGTAGACATATGTATTTATGTATCTATGTATTAAGTCTAAACTTATATTATAAAGAGAAAAGACTTGATTTTTTGTATGTTTGTTTGTTTGCAACGATTTAACTAAAAACATACGTTACCGATTTGAAAATTCTTTCATCTTTAGTAATCAAAAAATGAAGTGGGTAACATAGGTTATATTTTATTACTGTGTAACAATTTTTCTCAGTTATTTTTAGAATTTCAATATTTTAAGTGCCTTTATAAATCTGAATGATGCAATACGTCACTATTGCTATGCTATTCACTATTTTCCGTAGGAGGCTTCCGTAGGAGAGTTGTGAGATCGAATAAAACTTTTGATACCGAAGCGAAGTGAGGGCTCTAGTGTAAAATATATTAAGTACACAAATCATTAATCGCTTCTCTTATCTTTAAATAGTACCTATAAAGTCGCTGTTTCTTGTATCTGCAAACAGGTTTGCAAAACAGTTTTCACTATCATTCAGATAATTTATTTTAAAAGGTTTATTATCCATACTTATATTATAAACGCGAAAGTAACTCTGTCTGTCTGTCTGTTACGGTTTCACGCCTAAACCACTGAACCGATTTAATGAAATTTGTTATAGAGATATATTAGACCTCGGAAAACAGCATAAAGGGGATGAAAGAGGGGATAAAAGTTTGTATGAAAAATTGTCAATGTAAACAGATATATAACCGACATTTTTGTAGGCGGAGCTGCGTGCGACAACTAGTTTATTATACATGCATTGAAGTAGAGAAAACTAATGATTTCATCGATTTGAAATTAAATCGTAAAACTTGTTAGTACCTTAGTGCAAAGCGGGGGCGGGTACATAGGTATTCTTTCGTCAATTCTCCTTTAAATCAAATCAATACTTCACCTATTTACTCTATTTACACAAATCATTTATCGCGCCCCATATATTTAATACATCCAAATACAATATATGAAAACCAACCCTACAAACGCTTGCCGTATATCAAAATAAATAGTTCTAGTGAACCCTGCTCTCGCTCGGGTACGGGTCGTTCTGACCCGTCGATGACATGTTTATGAGAGGCGCATAGACATCTATAATGGACACGTTCTGGATGACATAAAAAAGGGTCAAATGAAATAAAAGGTGGAGCCTGGTTGATAGTAAAAGTGAATGTAACTCAAGCATATTAAGAAAGTGAGGCGTTAAACATTTTGAAGAAATTAAATTTTAGCAAATATTATGTCTTAAATATTTCCCCGTTGGTATCGTAAGAGGCGATAAAAAAAAATCTATACTCCTATATAAAGTTTGTTTGTACGCGCCAATCTCAAGAACTATCAGTCGGATTTGAATAAGTCTTTTTGCGTATGATAGCCCAGTTCTTGAAGAAGGTTATTGGCTATGTAACATCACGTTACTGGTTACGGGAGCACAGCAGTAAGCAAACACGCGGATGAAACCGCGCCGCGTAAAGCTAGTATCAGATAATCGTCAGCAGTGTTATTTGTAGTCAACAATTCGTTATTCAAGTGTTTTGAAAATAGCGTAGTCTCTGTCTCTAGGTGGGGGCTAATAATGTACTATTGCATTAGTTTGATGTCTATATTGTTGCATTAATCTTAGTAATTATCTTCAGGTATAGATTTCACACGATGAGTGTGTTGGGTAGAGTAGCTAGTAATCCATTTAATCGCCACTCACCATTTCATAGGTCGCGACAAACACTTCATAAGACAGTTAATCCCCTCAACTCCAAGGTATGTGAAAGAAATACATGCATACGAAGGTTCTAGGAAGTAAAACCATGCAATGATTGCCAGTTTAAAATAACTGAACATTTAATATACATTACTGTGTTCCTGTTTATTATAATAACCAATTTGCGTGCGGACCTATGATTATTTGCTTCGAGAGGTTAGTGAGATACTTAAGGTAATGGTGGTCATTTCAGACAATTTGGAAAATATTTATATTATATTATAATGTTACTGATGAAGTGATGATTAAGTCGGTGGTGGAATTTTAACACTTTTCGGGACAGTAAACGTATATGGCCGTTATGACAATAAAACATCTATTGTGTCTACAGTAGTGTCGATAAAAGAGTTAAAAAAGTTTTTACTAGGCAATATTTAGCAACTATTGGTTCCATCTTGAGCTAACATGCATTTGTCTCACTAAAATTTGTAAAAAAAAATAGTTTCGTTTCAATTCTTGATGCTGGGTCTTATAAACAGAGCGCGAGGAAACATTTCATAAACCCGCCATAGTAAAGGTCGTCTTTTTGGCCATTAGATTTTGATTCTTTATCACGACTTTTTTATAACATCAGCAAATAAAAATACAGTCAAACCGTTGTTAGGCGATGGCAGCAATATCGAAATCAGGATTAGGCCCATCTGATGTTAAGTCGTAAATAAATACCCTTCATAGAGTTTAAAGCGATAAAATATAAATAGCCATCACTGTTTTCTGCTGCTGTACCAGGCAAATACTGACTATACTTGAAACTGAGCGCTTTTAAAAGTACATAATGCTGCCAATATAAACAATAAAACAATATACATATCTTTGATTATTTTATTATCTTTTTGATATTAACGGACGTTTTTATGTCCCATGCACGTTTTGTGCCGTCAATACTCTACCATTTAGAGTTGTGCGCATTCGCTTCGAATGTTACCTTCAACTCTATAACTTGTACATTATTATTTTATAAATTGCTTTAGTAATCATTGTAATGGAAAAATTTAGTAAACTTTAAATTATTAAGCATACTACTATTGTAAATGTCAAGTAACAAAGCTAGGGATTTATCGTGGTCCGTCTTATGTTGTATTTAAGTACAAGTATTTTATACGTTAAGTATACCTAATACCTATATTAACACTGACGATCAAGTAGTAATTGCCAATTTACAATTAGAACCTAAAAAGTGTTATACAGTTTATTATGTCCTGTTATCCAAAACTACAAAGTTTTAAAACTGACGTAGTCGACCCAGAGCATGATGAATGTGCTTTTGATTCACATGAACCTTGTTCCTTCTTTCTTTTTATACAAACGAAAGATGTTCTCTTATTTGTATAAAAATTCTTTCAAGCACTTAACATACACTTTTAAAAGACCCTAGCTACATTTTCTCCATTAAAAGCTATGGCCCTTCGTTCTCTTGAAAGACTTTGAGCCTTCATAGAGGACTCGTAATTACATATCTGTTTATATCATCACTGGAAATACGGACTGGTTAAAGAACTTCATTCATATAGCTAAAGTAAAACATACTATTATAAAATTTTGTTATTGCCCTAGTTAACTGGTAACATGGATACTTATTTTAAACATATTTTTAACAAGTAAATGACTAGGAGCGAACATCTCGGTGGTCTTGGTGAGTTTGTATGCACCATTGTTAACTGAAGTACGTTTTCATTGTCTTATACTATACGGTACGACGCAAATATGAACGTAAGTCACACATCTAGAATCTTAAAAAACAATAACGATTGAATCGGAGTAATCCGCCTGATGGAGAATCTCGTAGTGAAAGGATATGTTTATTATTGAGTAAGGGTTTCCAGTTTTTCTAAACAAAACAATAATTGCTAGTAGAAGATTGTGGCTTCAACTACAGGTGTTTTGCTTTTTCCCAGCAGCGACAGGTAGTTATATGTAGCCTTATTTGTTTAGCTGTTACGTTGTCTTAATTACCATTTTTGGTAGTCGGATTAGTGACTGCAATAAGGTCATCATCATACTAATTCGTATAGATCATAAAGACATATAATTTTTATTATTTTCATTAGATGCCAGAAGAAACGATCTTTTGCTCGTAGTACAGTTCAGTAACTGAACTGTTGTCTGGTCAACCGAACTACGCAAGCAGAGTTTTTCTTTCGTTCACACTAATATTTCCAATGTGAAATAAAACAGAACAAAATCTATTAAGTTATAATTTACTTATACATTCTGTCTATTATCTTAGTAAATTAAATTATTCAAAACGTTTATGTACTTATTAATTCAGTTTAATCTTTAATTGTTATCTATACAAGAGTTTACTAGATAAAGGGCAGGTACAAGTTAGATTAGCATCTTTGTATAATCAAAATACAGCTTAAATTGCAGACTGCTTGTGGCAACACTAATTATGTACTAACAAGTAACTTTACTTTAACTGATTCAGTGATCGTTTTATGAATATATTATTCCAACGACATACATATATACGTATCAATGTAGCGGTGTCAGCGGCTTCGCAGTCTCTGGCATTGCAGATGACCATGAGTAACAGTTGCCACTTACCATTAAGTGGTAATAAAATACATATAATAAATATAATGGTAAAAAATTACGGTAGTAGATCCACGCTGATTTCAGTATGGATTGGCCGGATCTTCCGGGGAAGTACTACCCTCTCATAGAAGATCGACTTAAGAGTAGTAGTATCCGTACTACTGCGTTTCGTTCGGTGAGTGAGAGCGCCGGAGGCCCAATTTCCCTCCCTTTCCTCTTTCCTTACCACCCTCATTCCCTTCCCCTAACCCCATTCCCAGCCGCCACAGTGGAGGCCACCATACTAGCAGTTTAAGACGATGGTTTTTGGTATAGTGGCCACCACTTCTGGATTCCACTGACTGCTTACCATCAGGCGGGGTGGAGTCACTTTGGTAGGCTACAACATAAAAAAAAAAGTGAGGCGTTGGCTCAACTGCTACTCTAAGCTGTAAAGAAGAAGAAAGTAGCTATTGCTTATTTATTAGTTTGATGTTTTTTTATGCAATTAGACTATAAAAGCTCTGCCATTCTGCTTGATGGTACTCAGCCAGTAGGCTTCAAAAGTAGTGGATACTATTCCAAAAGCCATCGTAGCTAACTGTTAATAAATTACAGTTACATGAGCCGCATGATTATTTGCCATCGAAGTTGTATTAAAAAAAGGCCTAATATTAAAGTTTAACTTGATGCCAGTAGTAGACGTGATAAGATCTTAACCACCGATAGTTAAACATATTATACATTCGGCGTTACTCGAAGTTGTAAAATAAATAAGATAATATCAAATTATCTTAGCACACGCTGTTACTTCTCTTTAAACACGTGTACTATCAATAAAACGCATACTTTATAATATTTAATTAATTGATTAATATAATTAAGACTTTAAAACCCACGTGTTAGATAATAATCTACAGTTTTTGAAGTAGGATGAACTATTTGAGATAATGGTGATAGGTAATTTATTAAAATATTGACGTTTCGACTATTGGCGTTGGCGAGACGGCCCTACCGCCTACTAGCAAACGACTGCTAGTTTATAATAATAATTAGCAGTCGTACTTTACTAGAAATTAACAAAACATCAACAATTATCGGAATAATGGCTGTTCTTTTCCTTTCCCATCCTCTTCTCCATGCTAACATACGGCTTGGTTGTGTTTTCTAAGCATTATTTCGGCAATGTTTAGAAAACACACATGTTTGTAGGTTAGGCTTAACCCCTATCATCAGATGATGTTATTCACATGTGCTTGTTTGCAACCAAAGTTGTTTATCATAAAACGGTCTAATTGCCTTGTAACAAAACGCCAGAGGGCGTGTGAAGTGATATAGACTATTCTATTCATAGAATAGATTAAATAATGTATGCGATTGACATAAGCTAACGACAATATTGGCGTTTATTCTGTGTTGGAGGTTTTAGTAAATGAAAGTTTGATAGATAAAGTAAAATGATTTATATTGTTTTAACACTAAAATTAGACAGATTTACAAGGTTTATGATAGAATGATCGATACGCGACGAAAGGTAATAATGGTGCGATATGTCGCGCGGTGTGCTGTATAGCAACTACTTCTGAATATGTTAATGCATTCTGTTTTATAATAAAATGTGTGTTTCGCTGCGCATCGATGTCAGCATAAAAGTAAAACTATTGTATTGTACGGGTTTGCCCGTACATTCTGTTATATATACGGCGTATTTATCTGTACTGCGATCGCAAATCTGTTAAGCGTGACAAGCGTTACATTAGACATACATATTTGTCACAGTACAACAATGGAAACAAACCTGTTCCCCGCTCCCTATTGTAACTATTAAATGTGACACCTAATACTTCCTGCGGCTTGAGGTTTTGAATAATACCTTAACAACCCATTTGTTTGAGTTATTGGCTTTTTATCTACACAGGGTCTTATTGACCCGCCGCCGATATTTTAATGACTTTTTAATACCGAGCACAGTGGAGGGTTGATCTATGATGTCATAATTAACACTCAAATGTTAGGGGTGCTGTTCGCATATTTTATGGGGTATATTATTTATATTAAAAACGTTATAAGGGTTGATAATGGGGTATTATGTTTTATTGGTTTTTAAAATTAAAATTATAAGCGAAGATTGCATTGATAAAAAATTAATAGTATTAGGTGTATTTATCGACTTAAAAAAAGCCTTTGATACAGTTAGTCATTCTATTCTCCTAAATAAGCTAGAGAGCATCGGTATTGCTTCAAAAGCCCTGCAAATATTTAAATCATATCTTACTGACAGGCAACAGATAGTTAAACTTGATAACTATGCAAGTGAACCAACTAAAGTACTATGCGGCGTGCCCCAGGGATCAGTCCTAGGATCACTGTTATTTCTTATATATATAAACGATATAAGCACTGCTGGACTGACTGGACATATATCACTGTACGCAGATGATACGTGTCTTTTTTATTATGGTAATTCCATCACTAATATCGTTCATGAAACTCAAAAAGATCTACACCTATTGGATATCTGGCTTAGACAAAATCTTTTATCAATTAATGTTAGTAAATCCTCATACATAATTTTTTCAGCAAAAAATAAGAAAATTTCGAATTACCCAAACCTTATAATAAACAATCAAAATTTAAAAAAATCAAATCAAGAGAAATATTTAGGTTTAATTTTAGATAATAGGCTCACTTTCAAACCACATATTGACTACATAAAATCCAAAATAATACCACTCACAGGTGCACTACGTAACATTGCGAAATGTGTACCATATAACATAAGACATACTGTATACAATACTTTAGTTAAGCCTCATCTAGAGTACCTAATCCAGGTGTGGGGCCAAGCAGCAAAAACAAATTTACAATATCTCCAACGAACACAAAATAAAGTAATTAAAGTGCTTTTTAACTATAAATACCTAACGCCAACAGTAGAACTGTACAAAAAAACTAAATTATTTAACTTGGAACAATTATATACTTATCACACATGCCTAACTATAAGGAAAATATTAACCACTAACACACATACACAACTTTCATTTAAACAAAAATCACACAAATATAACACACGAAACAAAGATAATTTAGAAGTGTCATCAGTTAGAACTTTATACGGTAAGAAAAATATCCAATTTGAGGGAGTAAGGCTATACAACAAATTACAGAAAAGTGTTAAAGAATCTGCATCGTTACCCATATTTAAGAAAAGATTAAAACTACATCTATTAGATAATAATTAATGTTTGTATAAGCTGTTTTAACAATTATAATTGTCAAAATTACTGCATATTATATTTAGTCTGAACGCCTGTTTAAAAATAACCTAATGTAAATTAGTTAAGTTTCTCTTTAAGTGAACAATGTAATGTTCTTTGAGAAATAAAGATCTTTAAACCGAAGATATATAGATTGCCTCTGTGGCGCAGTGGGAGCGCAAGGGATTGCTGTGTACGAGGTAGTGGATTTGATCCTCAAATATTGTGTGATCCGTTAATTGTGTGTATATAGCTTGTTCTAGTGCGGCTGTTGTCTTTTTAAATATTTGTTCGATTTAACGTATATTTTCAGATTATTTGAAGTAAAGTCGCAGACTTTCTGTCTGATTATTTACTATCTCTTTCTAAACGCAACACGCAACTTTTATATTAGCGTTCAGAGTATTTCTTTTAAAAGGTTTATAATTTTTATTTTTAATTATAACAAAGACGGATTGGACATATCACTAAATGAAGATAAGGTTGACAGTGTTAGATCAACAAGGTTTTTGGGTATACATATAGACTCTCTATTAAACTGGAAAGAAGAATTAAATGCAATTGACGTATCAATATCATCCGCTTGTTACGCCCTGAGAAGTCTACGGGATGAAGTTAGTGTAAATCAGTTAAAATCCGTATATTATGCCCTAGTCGAGTCTAGACTAAGATATAGCATTCAGCTCTGGGGCAATAGCTATCAGTACAATTATAATAGAGCTTTTGTATTACAGAAAAGAGCCATACGAACAATTGTGCGGATTCCACAATGGCAGTCGTGTAGAGATCATTTTAAGGAACAATACTTGTACTTGTAATTGTCAATACTGACAGTACCTAGTTTGTATATTATGACTGTCCTTGTAAACATGGCTAAACACATAAATAGTTTCGAAACTTTCGATGAGAGGGTGGTCCGAGAAGGTACACGGACATTATGATATCGTATTGAGTTTTTATCTGTAATGATATTGTAAATACTTTTTCAATAAATAAATAAATAAATAAATTATTGCTCAAAAACAAATTACAGCCAAAATTAAATGTTGTTAGACATGGAGCAAGGTATCAGTCCGTAAAACTCTTTAGTTACTTACTTGCCAATTGACATAAAACAAATGATCTATAAACCATGTGTATTTAAAAAAAAGCTACGAGACTACCTCTTAGTAAATTGTTTTTATTCCATAGATGAATTTACTGCATTAAAAAATAATAAATAACGTTTTCTATATTAATTTTTTATTTTATTTTATTTGACGTTAAATTTTTTTTATTTTTTGACTTTTTATTTTTGACATTATATTTTTTATTTTTGACATTGCAATAAATTCTTCAATAAGTATAATTTTATTCTATTGTATCTAGTATGCTCATGTGTTCATGAATTTTTGTAATATTGTATTTTAATAATTTGTTTTGGCTTATTAATTCATATATTGTAACCCACTTTACACTTTTAGTTATTTAATTTAGTACATTCATACACAATTTTCTATTGTTTTTTGAATAAATGAATTGAAACATTGGAAATTAATATAATACTTACATGCAATAGACAGTAGAAAAAAAGAACAATTTAATTATAGAATAATTCAATTCAATGAACTATTATTAAGGTTTTATTACCGATGTCAAGTGAAAGAAGAAAGAAAAACGTTTATAGTGCACAAAGTGTAATGGAGTAGAGGTACAGAAATAAATAAAAATAAAATAAAAACCTAAAACACTAATCTTAAAATTAAAACCATTAAGACATTCTGATTTAAAAAACGTAATAATAACTTAATCTTTAAAAGAGTTGTTAAAATAGATAATAAAGTAACAATAACGGCCGAAATTAAAAAAAATATCTCTAGACATAGATAGAATTATCTGAGATAGTTGCCTAGGAAATTTAGGGAATCCTTTAAAATAGGAATAGACAGTGACACTAGCGTAAACGTAGCACCCATCGCAACGGAAAACACGGCTTGATGATATATGACGTTTATATGATCAATAAGTGTAATATGTAAAAATGAAGAACGTCATCATATAACTATGATCATAGAATATGACAGATATGAAATCATATTTACATGATTTAAATATGATAATGTAATACCGGCCTATGACCAAAATCATGACGGTTGCTAGTTAACGAAACCCAGTATCCTAGGCAACTATCACAGATAGCCAACTATCTTTAGAGATGGGTTGATAATTTCAGCGTAAAGCCGCTATTACACTATCATAGAAATATGATCATAGATATGTGAGTCATTTTAATATGAAGAACATAATGACGGTATAATATCTACATGTGATTTATATTGTCTATGATCATAGTCAGGGGATCCTTTTTGACAGCTAGCGTACAAGTAGGATCATACTCAACACACTAGCACAGTCTGTATGTAAATAGAATGTGCTAGTGTGTTGATATGATCATATAATTGTTATGAATAAATAAATAATAATAATAATAATAATAATAATACTTGTACGCTAGCTGTCAAAAAGGATCCCATAACTAGACTGTGACACTAGCGTAAACGTAGCACCCATAGCAACTGATAACACGGCTTGATGGTATATGACGTTTATATGATCAATAAGTACTAGTAATTTACATATTACAATATGTAAAAATGAAGAACGTCATCATATAACTATGATTATAGAATTTGACAGATATGAAATCATATTTATATGATTTAAATATGATAATGTAAAACCGGTCTCAAAAAAATAAATTTACGCTAATAGTAAAGTCCTTTGTGAAGCTAAGTATAACGAGAATTTATTACATGATTGGCATTTTTAAATATTCAAAAAGTTAGTTTTTAGGCTTATAACAAATACCTACATGTATCATGCATGTCATACGAGTTGTCTCGATCCTCTATTAAGGAATCCAACTGTCAGTACCTCCTCCGTTTATCTGTCACCATACCTTAAAAGATGCTTTTAAAAATCAATACATTATTTATGTGTCTCTTTAAGAAATTTTAGAATTTAAAGTTGGTTCGTTATTTAGGTAGTTACATGCACTTTTATCATTTTCTAAAATCACATTTATAGTTAATTATCACTTTGATATTTTTGTACAACTTTGGTGAAATACCTGCCGGTCTAGCAGTGCTGAAGCCTTCTTCTGCATGAGAAGAGGCCTTTGTCCTGCAGTTGGATAATTACGAGTTAGTATTATTATTATTCTAAAATACTATAACATCTTACAGTAAGTTATTCATAATCTTAACTAATATTTTAAATGCAAAAAGTTTGAGAGTGTGTTTGAGGTGTGTTTGTTTGTTACCACTAGGTACCTAAATGGCTGATTTCGATGAAAATTGGTATGTAGATTCGGTGCCGCAGATGGACAACTTTTATTCCGAAAATCGGTCTGCAATTTACCGCACGGACGAATCTGCGCGGCACAGTTAGTAATAATAATTTCCGATACGATACTTACGATACAAACGATACTCCAGGTGGGTATCTCTCTACATCAGTGCGACGAGGCACGGTATCAGCTCGGTCTAGATCGCTAACTAAATTGCACATTGTTGACCAGAATAGAAATATACAGTGTAGGACGCACGTAAGGGTATGTACAGACTCACATTTTATCTCTGCTCACCCATAATACTGGTGGTTTCCTAACCAACCTACCACAGGCACCAGCCTCTCATGAAGTTGATGTTGACCTTCTTACTTAAATCTAGTGTAATAAAACTTTGTGATGAAAAATAAACATTTTTTTATCTTTAAGAAAGGAAAAAAAGAAAATACAATTATTTGACAATACACACAAATTAACACAAGATAACCAAAGACACAAATAACGAGTTCAATATCATCAAGAGGTTAAAATTTGATTGTATCTTTTTAAATATTAATGTTAAAAGTGAGGTTCTTTTATCAATCATCGCATTTTTAATTCCTATCCATTCAGTGGACCTTAATTAGGCACTTACATATGCTAGATATATATTTATTTTAAGCTCACCAAGATGACTTAGCTCTGCACGATGGTAAGCAATCAGTGGAATCCAGATTTTTATTTATTTTATATTATCCTACCAAAGTGACTCCACCCTGCCTGATGGTAAGCAGTCAGTGGAATCCAGAAGTGGTGGCCACCATACCAAAAGCCATCATCTTAAACTGCTGGTATGTTGGCTTCCGCCATGGCGGCTGGGAATGGGTTGGGGAAGGGAATGAGGGAGGTGAGGAAGGCGCTCTCACTCAAAGAACAAAAGGCAGTAGTACGGATACTACTACTCTTACGTCTATCTTCTATGAGAGGATAGTACTTCCCCGGACGATCCGGCTCCATTCATGCTGAAACCAGTGTGGATCTACTACCGAATAATCTTTCCAAAAGCCATCGTATCAACTGCTGGTATAGTGTTTTTGACTATGGCGGCTTTACTACTATCTCACTCTATCTCTCTCTTCCCGGCTACTCATCCCACTTTGCTCCATCTGTGACATCATCATAGAAAAGCTCACACTCTTTCATGTCCCTCAGCACAACGTTGTCTTGGGTCTGTCTCTGGATCTTTGATCTTTGCGGCTTTACTACAATGACTATTTATTATTAGACAGTGTGATGTCATTTCTTTTAATAGTAAAAAACTTATTACTAAACTTACTACTTAGGACTACCATGTGATCCATTCCTTACCCTTGCAAATCGTAGCCATTTAACTTGTAAGTAGTATGCAGATAGTATTTTGTGTAGATATTATGTATCGAGTTCATTATTACCGACTGATCGATCTAAGGTCAAGGGGTAAACGTTTACTTAAGTTAGTAAATAAACTTCCTATTTAAAAACCTGTTTATTATTATGTATTTTCCAAAATTGTTTATTCAGAAAAATTCGATAACACTCGTAGCGACTTTATTTATTAGAAGTCGAAATGGTCTAGTGGATAAAGTCCGCTTCGTAAATACGAGGTAGTGGGTTCGAATCCGGGCAAGTAACAATTGATTTTTCAAATCATATGTACTTTCTAAGTTTATCTAGACATTTCTGACAGACGGCGAAGGAGAACATGGTGAGGAAACCTGGAATTAAAAAGTCTGAAATTGCCAATCCGTCTTGAGTAAGCGTGGTGATTAATGCTCATGCATTCTCTATATGAGAAGCGGCCTTTGCTGGGGCTGCTGCCCCACTGCACTGCAGAGGCGCATCACAAGCTTTCAACAAGCTGGTATTATTATTATATTTAATATTATATTGAAATTGTGACTTACAAAAATTGTAGGTAACCTAACAACTAAAATAACCTGGCGATTAAAAAGAGTGGCCTGAGTTTCTTGCCAGTTCTTCTCATGGCTCTACTTCGTCAGCGAACTGGCTGTAGGTTAATTTGCTGACATTTTGTAAACTTTGACGTTCATAAGTGTTAATTTAATTAACCTATGTGAATAAATAAATTTTCATTTTCATTTTCATTTTTATATTACTAGCTGCGCCCCACGGCTTCGGCCGCGCGTAAAATATGTTTTGTTGTATCCCTCGGAAACTAGACCCATTTTCGGGATAAAAAGTAGCCTATGTCCGTTCTCCAGCACCGAATCTATCTACATACAAATTTTCGTAGAAATCGGTTTACCGTTTAGACGCTAAGTCGTATCTAACAAACACACACACACACACACACACACACAAACGCGCGCGCGCGCGCGCTCGCACACATACACAAACTTTCGCATTCTCAGCACACATATTTTACACCTAATACTAACACGATGAAACTAATCATAATACAATATACTTCTTCATCAATAAACATAACAATATAACTTATCAAATTCAAATTATCAGTCTCAATTCAACCTCATAGTTCATTCCCATAGTTACCTCTCATTATGGTATATTATGGTATTATGGTACATTACGCTGTCACCGTGGACAGTCAGTGTTAGCTTTATGTGGGAAACACACCCACGGCTGGAGAACCATGTTTTATTTTATAGTTTTAAACAAAAATGCGTAGCTGATGTTCTCACAGTATTGCAGAATAAATTTTGTGAAGTTTGGGAACCTAAAGTGTGGGATCGATATTGATATGATTTATTGCAATGATAAAAGAGAGAGATGGCATAGCTTTATTCTAGTGTGAAGCCCCGGTTACGCTTATGGGATGACTAAATCACAAATATTTGTAGTTCACGGTTTTTGCCCGACTGCCGAAGTCAGGAAGGGTAATGTTTTTCGAGCGTATGTATGTCTATTTCTTTGGCATGCTCTACAGTCTAAATGGCTTGATGGATTTTAACATTTGTGGGACTGACATAAGGTATAATATTGTACGAAAATATTGGGTTTCTTTCTTACCAGTTTGTTTTAAGCAGTCGAGCTTTTATTTTAATAATAGTATGTTTTGCTAGTTCTCTACTATAATATGCATGCATTACATATAAATCTAATGGAAGAAATTCTCTGAAAAATAGTGAAAACTGTATCAAAATCCGTTGAGTTATTTCAACTCTTGGCGAAGAAACAGACAGAAAATACACTCCCTTTTCTTACATGTCATACTTCACGCAAGTTATCCGTCGTTATTTGCGTTCTTTCTATCTAACGGTATTTAATTCTTTAAAATCTCGATTAAGCGAGATTAAGGGCTTTGTCAAATAGACATAATATAGAATAAGCGATTCACCGCTTCAAGATCCATCGCTGTATTCTGAAGAAACTTTGGTAATAGATCGCATATGGAAAATGTCTGTTAATAGTCACTTATGAGTCACTTCTCTCCACCAATAAAACCAAGAAAAATAATTTACACTCAACACGTTACTTCCATATTCATTTGTACAAAACATAGTTAAATAGAAACAAACACTTAGTTGTTTAAATATTTAAAGAGGCTGTGATCATAATTAACTCGCGCCATATTTGGTGCTCGGTAATTAACAGTGGGCAAAAGAACCAAGACCACAGTGAACACAATTGCTACTAAATCAGCTGAGAACATTTGCATTTACTGCAAGCTTGCTGTTTTTTTGTACACTGTGGCATTGTGCTACCATGAGAGGGAAATTACAAGGTTAAAATTTAATTAAGTTCATATGTAATAACTTGACTTTTATGTCTTGAACAAACTAAATAGACAGATGCCGTACTACAACAAGCTCTGTGTCGCGGGAGAATATAAGTATACTTAGTTAATTAACGTACACAAAATACATCCAGGTAATTGAAATACAAGCAATATATATTATTAAAAAACAAAAAGCCCGCCTGCCTAAACCATAATGAAAAGAAAAAAACCCATTTAATTTTCTCGTACTGACGCTACATTAAAATTTTATATATTTTAAGTCACTCCCACAATCAATACGAATCTAATGACACCTTACGTTAAAATCCATAAAGCCATTTAGGCTGTAGAGTGTGCCAAAGAAATAGACATACATACTCACATACATACATACGCTCGAAAAACATTAAGCAAAAACGATTCTCGGCTTAAAAATAGTAAATAACCGACCACTCTAATCATTGTTGTACACGTGCTTAAGTGTAATGTGACAAGTATGTAATACCCAAACATTAAGGCTAAATAAATTTATTTTTAGCCTAAAATAAGTATTATTATTAAAGTGATAGAGTTCACATGAGACTCAAAAACCACTTAAAGGTAAGCGTCGATTATATATTTTGGGAGGTAAGAGAACCTTAGCTTTTATGAATATAAGCTACGAAGCGCCTGATACCAACACCATAGCTATTAAACATAGTACTAAGTTGCTGTTGCTGGTCGACACGATTTTCTAGAGCAAGGTGAGGTGTAAACTTGTCAGGTGTCGGTACAAGGCATCCTGTCGAACCTCCAGGACTACTATCAGTTACCAACTACATGCATCTCTCGGATACGGTTTGTTTCACTTGGGACTTAGATTATTACATCAAAATGTATGTACAATTTAGGCGGCAAACAAGGATATGTGTACCATAACCTATCTATTCTATTATATGAAACTGAAGAGTTTATTTGTTTTTTTGAACGCGCTAATCTCTGGAACTGCCATCGGATTTGAAAAATTCTTTTTTCGTATGATAGCCCAGTTCTCGAGGAAGATTATAGGCTATGTGACATCACGCTACCGGTGACGGAAGCAGAGCAGTAAGCAAAAAATAATATAATAATATATAATATCTCAACAATAACCACACAACGCCATCTAGACCCAAAGTAAGCATATATTATAGCTTGTGATATGGGTTCTAAAATGTGGATATACATACTTAAATACTATTTTGTAAATACATACATATTATACATAGAAACACCCAGACCAATGCAAATAGACATGTTCATGCAGACAAATATTTACACTGAATGGTAATCGAACCCGCGACCTCTGCGTGGCAGTCCGTACACATTATCACCGAACCACAGAGGCAGTCAAAATCTATGCACATAACTGTGTAAAGGGAGAAAAGAGGGCATAGGGTGTGAGCGTGTAAAATTACAGATATGATATTCTCTGTAGTAAGTAGATAATTTTCCAATTGATCCGGCCTAGACACGATGTAACCAGAAAGTTTATACTACCGGCCATAGTCTAAGCTCCTATAACAATTTTTCACAAAGTAAGGTTCACAGGTATTGTACTCTGTGGTTCAGGTTTATGGCGTTAAATGGAATATCACAACTTTACATTTATCGAAGCTTTGTAATGTAATCTATCCCAGCTTCACTAAGCCCGGTGCAGACCATCCTTTTACTTAGTATTTCTTGAAAAAGCTAGTTTAAAGCTGTGTTTTATAGACGCTCAGACTTTACATAAAGCCCTTAGGGAAGTGGTTTCCAGATATTTATATTCTTCTCCAATATTCGCTTAGAAAAACGATTTTAAAACAATACTGCTTATAAAAACACTGCGCAACATTTGTTACGCTCGCTGTCCCCGAAGGTACGATAGGATAATGTATAGCATTAGCCCTAGAGTGAAATGGAGACATCACCACAACCTTGTTATAAGCTGTTTTTAAGAAATTTTTTGGCAGATGGTGGTGTGTTTTTTATTACCGACAGTGGGAGACGATAGTAAAGGTAACTATCGTTCATGGTCTTCTGTAATTCCAGGGGCTTTGCGAAGCCTCTGCCTACCGTGAAGATAGTGGGGTAGGTGATGGGAATGAGGGAGGTGAGGAAAAAAGAAAGGGGGAAAATAGTGTACTCTACTTTGTACTAAGACCATTCTCTCGCTACTACAATCCAACCTTATAAATCTCCGAACAATTTTTAACCTTAACAGGGGTCTATTAAGTCTGCTATCACAATAGTGTCAGAATGGTCGATCATTGATCTCCTATTTATTTATTTATTGATTTATTGGCTCACGAAACAAGATACAAACATAAATAAACACAGTAAATATATGAAATAGAAAGCTAGTTTGTAACTCTACGTATGTGTGCACAGATGCTCCAAATATTAAATTACCTAGTTGTGATAATACAAAAATATTATATGTCTTTTATTAACCGGAATTGGAACTGCTGTTAGATGGATTACGTCTAATTTCTATTGGTTGAAACTTGTCAAAATCAACCATTATGAAATCAATGATCGACCACCTGGCACTATTGTGCCAGCAGACTTAGGCCCCAGATAGTTGACTAATCTGTTATCTGTCGCTATAAAGGTTTCATCGACATGTAAATGTATTGTAATGAACAAGTAACATGTGTACTGTGTATAATCGAGAGGGAGATGCGATCAAATGCCCTCAGGTGATAATGTTGTATCAGCTTGTACCTATTCGATGTATGAACATTGAATTCGATACTTTATATATTTTTACGAAACATGTAATAAGTAGTTACTTTTTTAGTAGTTGTATGTTAGTCTTTTGCTATGGCTGCGTTATACCAGCTTCTGTTCGTTGTAAGGACACGCTATTACAATTAATTCTGTGAACCTTGTATTATAAATGCAAAAGTTTGTGTGTGTATATATGTGTATGTGTGTGTGTGTTTAATACCACTCAGCGTCAAACAGTTGAACCGATTTCGATTAAAGTTGGTATGTAGATAGCTTCGGTACCGGAAACGAACACAGGTTACTTTTTATCCCGAAAATCATCAATCTGGTTCCCAAGCGATACAAACATATTTTACGAGCGGGTGAAGCCGTGGGCGCAGCTAGTATGACTATATTTTTACTAAACACCTGATGATTACTGTGTAAATTTTAGTATTCTTATGTTAGTCTTACGAAATGGCCGTATTCTCTATCGTAGAAATATTAAAACACAATGAGAGATTTCTTTTACATCCAATTACTATAAAATAAAATAAAGTACATCACAAGGATCAACTTAACCACCCGTACCGCGAACACATGCAAATCATTATCAATACTTTTTGTTTGTTTGTCGTTCACTGCGCAGGTGTTAATTATATTATACATCGGGACAGGTGTGTACCAGCAATGTACACCGTGCAACCGTAGCCCAGGGGAGTAACGACATGTTATGTTGATGAATCAATAACATGAAGTGAATTATTAAAGAGATATCGTAAATTGGAAACAATTGTAGCTTAAGACTGCCTCCATAGCGAAGTGGGAGCACAAGCAACTACTGTGCACGAGGTTGTAGGTTCGATCCTCACACGGGACGAAATTTTGTGTGATTCATAATGTTTGTTCCGAGTTTAGGTGTAATTTGTGTCCGTTAATTGTATGTTTGTAAAGTCTCACACAGGGCTTGTTCTCTAGTGCGGGGGTTGTCAAAAAATAAAAAATAAAAGAATTATATAACTAGTGGTAATATAGGCACATAGATTTTTATTCGTCGAGCAAGTTGAATACCTGATCATAAGTGGTTTGAGCCGTTTTTAGACCTTAAAAGTGACAGGATCATAGTTGACTGATTGACTGTGCTTCAAGTGCATCCGTCAGCTACTGGCCTGATAGTAAAACTAAGTACTTATAGCCAAAGACATGGTGTCTGCAGTATTCTACACTGAAGAGCTAGGTTGTTTTTAATCTAGCTGATGTAAAACTACACACAACGCCATCTAGAACCAAAGTAAGCGTATATATTATTATAGCTTGTGTTATGGGTTCTGGGATGCGGATATATGTACTTAAATACTTTCTTTTTTGTAAATACATACATATTATACATAGAAACATCCAGACCATGCAAATAGACATGTTCATGCACACAAATATTTGCACTGAGCGGGAATCGAACCCGCGACCTCTCCGTGTCCATACACAGTACCACCGAACAACAGAGACAGTCAGTGATATAATTCAAGCAAGAAGTTTTGTTCACGTCGTTTTTTTTTCTGGTATACACAAAACCTTTTCCATTGTTATTAACAAGGTTATCATGATAGAGTGCCCTATCTAACTAGGTATATCAATGTGCTTATTTCGTTTACGGCAAAAAATAAGTCCTACATTATCCAGAGTCAGAAAAGAGTCTTCAGGAATATGCTCAATAAGGCCTAGTAGCCCTAGTAGCGATCCTAAAGGGCAGAACGCCTAGTCTGTTCGGTTAATAGCACAGATATTTATCTCGAATAAAAATCAAACTCATGAATGACACTTAAGGTAACTTGAACCAGCCAGGCAACTACCAGACCACACGTGCAATCATCATAAAGTAGTTCGTTCTTTTAACACGAATAAGTCAGCTATTGAAAATCCAATACATTAATTTCTTCAGTCTTCACAAAAAACTGGTCAAATGCTCTACCAGATTGTTCCGAGAATCGTAATTATGTGCAAAAGTTCGCGTGTGAACATCACATACGGGATCAATTTGGGTAACAGGTTCTGAGACGAGTTGATGAATTCCATCATAAAAATATTGAGAGATTTTTTTATCAGTATCGAGAGAATGTTGTATTATAATTCCATTTTAAGCCGCTGCTGCTTTAATAGCGTGATGGTTGAGTGTACGGCTATTTAAAGCTCTTGGTTTTGATATTGGTGTTAATATATCATTGAACCAGAATAGAACTGATAAACCACAGCACACACTCTACATTATATCTAAGTATACTTCTATACTAAAGGGGAAGAGTTTGTTTGTTTGTTTAAACGCACTAACCTCTGGAACTACCAGTCAGATTTTATTAATTCTTGCGTATTTAGCCCAGCTCTCGAGGAAGGGTATAGGATATGTAACATTACGCTACTAGCGACGGGAGCAGAGCAGTAAGCAAAGATGTAACTTAACACGACAACTTACGATTGAAAACCAAACCTCCAAAATGTTATGTGACACATCGTTACTGACGCATTCCTTACGTACCAGCTGTTTGTATAAAAATCGATCGCGCATAATATAACAAATTTACCTCCAAAATATATTAACCTGTCCCATCTAAACATGATCTCCCAAATAGTTCCTCATGTGTTAATATGAAGAGACACGAGAGCTCAGGTTATGATGGTCAACTATTTTCATAAAACAAGATAAGCTTATCAGATTATCTAAAAAAATATATTTAACAACTATTATTAAAAAGTGATATAGAGCTTTGAAAATAGAGATCAATTTTGCTTGTATCAGTCAGAGGAAGATTACAAACTCAGTCAATGCTGTAATGGTTTTCAACAAGCAGTTTGTTTAGACACATAATGCTGATATTGTAGCACAAAACAAAAAGTCATTTAACTTCAAACGCAACCGATTTTATCACGATGACAATAGCCTTGTTTTGATAAAATAAATTGCATTGACACAAACTTCGATCATATCCCACCCACCAGAAACATAAAGTAAGTTGAAAAACAACATGCACAATTTGACCTAATTTCTATAAACACAAGATGCCTACTTTTTTCTTTGTGTAGTCTACTAAAAACTACCACGATTCGAATAAATAATAAACCAAAATATTAAAAATATTAGTAACACATTATAAAAATAAGTTTCAAGACGAACTGGCCTTAATATTAAAAAATATAAAAAACAAAATTGCGTTCTAAATTTAAAATGTTTGCAGCAAAGAATATTCTAGAAAACACACGATGTGCTAACAAATTCATAATCTAGCTTTCCATTTGTGACTTTTGTTTTATTAAAATTTATTTTCATAAATTTCTCAATTACGGTAGGTACGTCATTCATCTTGACACAGTGCCACTTAATCTTACACAGTGTTATCTATATCAACAGATCGAGTAGCTTCATCTCAAATGCGATTTCATCAGTGCTATTCAAACTTCGAACGATTAATCCGATTATCCAACGAATTTAATACGACTTTGGCCCTTTTATAATAATTAAATTCAATAAACTTTATATTTTGACAGTGTTAAGTGTTGTGTTAAAATGTTTTTGAGTTTAAAAGAGTTTATTTTCTTACTTTTCTTTGTGATATTATTATTATTAGTGTTTACCTATTTGACTGTGTGTGATATTATTATCGGCCAGTATGTCTTCAAAGTTTTTAGTAAGTTATTTTTTTACTTTTATTTTGTTATTATTTCTCGCGTTTTTTTGTCCGTAGGCTGGTACCGGGATAAATAATTGTATCTTGCTTTTTAACCATAGAGTAGTTTTCCTTTTTAAGAAAAGGCGTCATTAGAGGCATAGACAATTGGTGCTACCTAACTTTCAGGAGTAGACGCAAAGTTAAAACTTAACGTTCATGCAATTTTGTCGTTGTTGTTGCCCCATCCTTTCATACCTACTATCTTTTCATACAAAAAAAACATTAATTGCCACGTGCGCTTAAAACTGACAGATTGGCGATTTTAGACCTATTGACCTTTTGCTGGCCAGTTTGACTTTGTCTTCCAAATGACTCCCAAACTGGACCTTGCTGGATATTTGAACGCCAAGGATCCCAATGTCACCGGATATACGAAGAGAAACTCCTTGGAACTGAGGCGCAATAACAAAAGGGTCCTTCTTCGCAGTGAACGCGCATACTTGTGTCTTCGTGGGGTTGAAATTAACTAAGTTCTTCTCACCCCATTCGAGAGCCAGCCCGAGAGAGCCCTCAACTTTAGACACAAGTTGTAACCGTCTCTCATGCACGGAGCTCCTAGGGCTAGTGTACCGCGTGTCACCCGTGCTGTCATCTGCATAGCAATGCATATTCTCACTAGTTAACATGTCATTGATATGCAGAATAAACAGCGTTGGGAAGAGCACTGAGCCTTGTGGTACGCCAGCATTAACCATCATGATATCGGAGCAAGCACCGATACACTTGGACAGCAAGGATTTTATCGCTGTCAGTCTGTAGTTTGACGGGTCCGACCAGTCACCCTATTTAAGTATCGGGTGGACGTTAGCTACCTTCCACAAAGATGGAACCCTATTAGCGTTATATGAGAGATGATAACGTCTTCAGAACCGCTGTGGGGACGCCATCAGGACCATTCAACTTGTGGACATCTAGGAGCCTGAGCTCTCGCCTGACCACGCGTTGAGTGATGCGGATTGCCGGCATTGAGCTCTCACACCGCTAAATGTTAGGTGGTGTGGCTCCCCCGTCGTTAGAGTCGAGTTCGAGTCTAAGAATTGGTCTAGAGTATCGGCTTTTTCTTTTGCACTATGGACCAGTATGTCGTTTTGTTTGCGCAGTGGCGGGAGTTGTACAAGCAGAAGTTGCCTTGGGCAGCTTTGGCGAGAGACCAGAATGCACGACTCCCTGAAGGATAGCTTTCTAGCCTCTCGCCAATTCTGGCAACGTATTCTGCTTTGGCCTCAGCGATAATCTTTTTGTTGAAGGTTATCGCTGAGGCCTTACTGAGACCTTTCTGAGGATTTACTTTTAAATTGCCGTAATTTGTTTAAATTCTACTCTTAGATAGGCTTGTTAGCTAGTTCATAATAATTATAAATATAGACGTTACTCAAGTTTGATTGTTTGTATATATTAGGCTATTTGACAACATTCAAAATATACTACTAATTGTGGCCATCCTCAAAGAAAATATCGTAAAAAAATACATTTAAATGAAATAAAATGAAATTCAATGAGATGAGATGAAATGAGATTAGATGAGATGAGATGAGATGAGATGAGATGAAATGAGATGATATGATATGAGATGAAATGAAATGAAATGAAATGAAATGAACGTCACATATGAACGTCAAAGTTTACAAAATGTCAGCAAATTAATCTACAGCCAGTTCGCTGACGAAGTAGAGCCATGAGAAGAACTGGCAAGAAACTCAGGCCACTCTTTTTAATCGCCAGGTTATTACAATTTTTGTAAGTTACAGTTTCATGTAGCATTCAAAGTGACGCAGGCAATACACTTAACTCTATAGATACTTAATTACTTACAGCTTTGTATGTTGTAAAGAAAAATTAAAAAGTAAAATGTGAGCTTTACAGGCTGCCTCAACTTGCATATCGCTACAAAATGTAAAAGCAACATGGGAACTGTGATAAATGTTTCTATGTAGGTATTATATAAACTGTTATTTTTTTTATAAGTATAAAGTAAGATGAACTTAATTTACCACAGGAGTTCACAATGTTTCACAAATCACAATGTATAATTTTAACAATACTAAGTATACAATTTTAACAAAACAATACAAAATGTGTACTTAACTGTTCGAATATGGCTCGGGCATCATGTCATTTAAAACTAATACAAAAAAAAACATTTTATATTATTATGTCAAAATGTATCAATAAATTAATGTTAAAAAAATTATTTACTACAGCATGTCATTCTTATTAATCATAAAAAAATGTCATTCATAGAATAATTAACAAATGATTGATGAAATTGATGTAAAAGATGTGATTTTTTTTAATAATATACGAATTAAATTATGTATAATTTTTAAATTTCTTCTGGTTCGTAAACGTAAAAATGAAAATAAAATTTGACTGGCGTGTGACCTCACGCGTGACATCTATCCGGCGCCATTACAGAAACAATGCTTTTTAGTAAATTCAAACTTCAATATTGTTTTTGTTTTATTGAAACAGTAAATGTTTCAGAAATGTTATTGTGGTGTAATTAATATGACATAAACAATAATAGAAATTGTTTTTCAAAATTAGCAAATATCCTATTTTTATATTGTACATAATATTGTGGATGACTTGGACAGTTGCGTGATGCACACAGAAATGCGTCATAGATTATATTATTACGTAGTTTCACGCGTTATAAAGTAGAGATGTATACCTAACGTCGGGTATTACGAGTATGTAACAGACGTAAACGGGGAACTTGTCCCCATTTATCTTCAGTTTTCGGAATTTCCCGAACCCGAGACCTCTGCGTGACAGCCCGTACCATAGAACCACACCGAAGCAGTAGATTATTTAAACATATTCTTTTGTATTTAGTAGTAATAAAGATAGATTATAAAAGTAAATTGTTACTAAAACAAATGTAAAATGTATTAGCCCCGCCTACATGTCGTGACGTGCCTAAATTATCACATAATATGTTTTTAATATCGTAATCACACAGATTATAACGGCTGACGGATCAATAGGGTATTCCCAAAATATTACAATAAAAAAAAGAGTGTGTGTACTCATGTACGCGCGTAAGAAGTTATACTTCTTTAGCGTAACAATCCAAAAATACCAACTAATAACACAACACATACATACATAACAGTTAACCTCAAATATATAAATGCACTTAAAACAGTATATTAAAACGACTTTTACCACTAATATTCAAAATAAATATTTTTACTGACATATGATCAATAAAAAATATCTATCACCGTCATAAATATAATTGAATTAATTTAAACGCCAATATATTTTTTATTTATTCACACTGATTATTTGTACTGATACGACACACAAAGGTTCGCAACTAACTTCAGGGTGTAAAAGGTTCGCAACTAACTTCAGGGTGTTGCTTTTTTCTGTCGGTGTGCATTGTAAAAATTCACTCTCATCATTTTTCCCAATCGCGCCAAAAGAAGTATAACTTCAAAAATAAAAATGAAATAGACAAAAAAAGAGATCACTTATGGCACAGCAGATGAGAAGACCTTCTCGCTACTAACATAAGTCCTCATATCATAGGTTTGACTTCTATCCGGCTCAAATTAATTTTTATTAAACTTTGATGGCAAATAAGCATAAGCATACGGTCCTGTTGATAAGTGATACTCGTAACCTGTGGACATGGTTGTTCTCTACCGACAACAATGTGAGAAATAGAACCAACCTGTTATCGACTGTGTATTGTAAAGGGAACGAGGGGTGACAACAAAGAGAATTGTAAGTGTCTATATTGTTGAAACTAGCAAGGATCATTTTATGGATTCGTCCGTGCGTAAAATATGTTTTGTGGTATCCCTCAGGAACCAGACCGATTTTCGGAATATAAAGTAGCCTATGTCCGTGTCCAGCACCGATTCTACATACCAATTTTTATTGAAATCGATTTAGCCGTTTAGGCGCTGAGTGGAAAAAACACACACACACACACGCACAAACTTTCTCATTCATAATATTAATATGATAAAATGAATAAAAAGCAATTACCTACTGCTTATGTGATACCAACGTAATATGGCTAACTTATCTATTGGTTTAAAGAAAGTAATAAAACTCATTGTTTTGTTTTACGTTATTTATTGAACAGCTTTATGTAATCCATGTTACGGGTATTATCGATTAAATAAATACTGATTATTACAAAGAAGCATTTTTTTGAAGCTTTGTTTTAGTTTAATTCAATTTTTCTTTTGTTAGTTTGTACTCATTGTCGTTTCACACATTCAAACTATGTTTTTTGTTCTTTAGTTTTAGATTCATTTACCTTTTTATGACATATTATCATTTTCACAGACAGATATTCGCTGTTAGGGCAAGATTCATAGAATGCACTTTGACTTTACTTTGATGCAAAGATCTACTTTGTACCAAAAATATGTTTCTTAGCCCCAGATTCACAATCGTGACTTTACTTTACAGCAAAGGCACCTTCGCAAAGTAAGCTTTGTATTGCCGAAGATTACTTTCAACTTCATATTCAAACATATTTTTGGTACAAAGTAGATCTTTACATCAAAGTAAAGTCAAAGTGCGGTCTGTGAATCTTGCCCTTAGACTCATGCTTCGCCCAAGTTTTGTGAACTTTGCTAATTTTGGGAAAATAAACCTAAATTCAAAAACCTTTAGGATATTTTTCCTGTAGCTTATGGCATGCACTTACACCATTCCTTATTAGAACAGTAGTTTTTTTTTATATTAGCCTACCAAAGTGACTTCACTCTGCCTGATGGCAAGCGGTCAGTGAAATCCTGAAGTGGTGGACATCATTCCAAAAGCCAAAGTGAGATGTTTTTTCACGTAGTTATAAACAAGACATCGTGTTTGTCCAAATCTCTGTACTTTCACCAATCTCTCCCAATATCACGTACAAAAAACCTTTCAGTTCACGTATCAACTAATTACTTACTATCAATTTGCGTATCTGATTACTGGCAGGCGATAAACTCAAACTCAGTGTATTTGATATAACCGCGGTGCTGTGTCGCGATGTCCGATTACACAGTGTTGTTTATACCATTTCTGGTGTTAATATCTATATATTCATTGACGTGTGTCTGTCTGCATTGCTGTAAGATATTTGGTGAGTGTTTATTGAAGTATGAGTATAATGATCATAGGACCTTTGGTTTATTTAGTGTAAATGCATGCTCCAAGGCAAGATTTTGTTAAAATATTTGTTTGACGTAAAAGTTGCTAACTTAAAAATCAAAACCAGTGTAATTGACGTCTTTTTTCATTTAATGTTCCTAGTCTTATAACAGGTCATAAGTTTTTCGAGTAGAATTTTTAGCCAGCCCTTAATTAAGTTTTAATATCATCCTTTCGGTATGATATTGTGAAAGTATCACACCAACTAATTATAACAGAGGATCCTCCCTTTGATTGAAGTTATATGGTGTGATACCTACACAATATTAAAACCTTTTTTTATTACCTTTTTACTCTATTCGGACATGGGCTACTGCACTTAGACCACTTCAAAGGGAGTAGCAAGTGTTATGAAGTACCTACCTATGACCAACTGTTGGTCATACCTATATAAGCGGGTTGATGACCGCAGAAAGGGATTAGTTCACGGGTTTCTTCCTGCCTGATCTCATCTAACATCATGTTGATTACTTTTGCACAACGTAGATTTCATTTTTATTTAGTAAACTAACTTTCATAGGTTTCACGCATGTCTTTGCTTACTGCTCTGCTCCCGTCGCCAGTAGCGTGATGTTACATAGCCTATAACATTCCTCGACAACTGGGCTATCATACGCAAAAAGATTTTCTTAAATCCGACTGGTAGTTTCAGAGATTAGCGCGTTCAAACAAACAAACAAACTATTCCGCTCTATATAACAGTATAGATAGATATGGTTTATGCGGTTTTGAAACAGATTCATTTACATTCAATGTTATTAGTCCGAATTTGATATGTTTGCTTTATTTGCTTTATTTCGGTAGCAGAGAAAAGCTGTTGCTGCAACATAATAAATTTAAAAAAATAACGCTCCTTACCTACAGCCGAGGGCAGAAACATTATATTAATTACCTGTAATCACTACTTACCAAAAGTACTTACCTATCTAGGCTACTCAGGTAGTGCTAATAATAAAAATATTATTAGATAATAATATCTTTATTACAAAGAGACCATAATGCTTATGCCATAATTTATATTAAAATTGACTGAATGTGATAAAGGATAATAACAAATCGTCAGGACTCATAGGACAGTTACAGGTAAACATACCTGATGTTAAGCAGTTACCTACCGCATTATGCTGCAGAGACTGGGCATTTTATGCGCTTGCAGTCAAGTAGACAGAGTACTTAGTACGGTCGATGAACTTGCATTTTAGGGCACATTGTCACTAAAACGTTTAGGCAAAATAGTATTGCTCCTTTACCCAATTTACACTTATCTATCGACTAGACTAGCTTGCTGCGGCGCGGTTTTACCCGCATCGTTGCTTACTGCCCTGCTCCCGTCGCCAGTAGCGTGACGCTACATAGCCTTTCTCGATAACTGAGCTATCTATTCATTTATTTATAATCAGAACGACAAAATTACAATCAATTAAACTGATTAGACAGTAAAAACTTAAAATATATAAAAATAACTTTTACTCTGACATCTCACATTACCTCATACATTCAAACAAGATCAACTTTCATTCATCAGCAAACAGATCCAGCCCATGACTTGCCGCCAGCAGAGCGTTGAGCCCCTTTAACATACGCGATACTGGAGACATGGAACGTGCAACCGTGCGACAGCGTGGTTTTTTTTTTTTTTTTTTTTTTTTTTATATTATAGCCTACCAAAGTGACTCCACCCCGCCTGATGGTAAGCAGTCAGTGGAATCCAGAAGTGGCGGCCACTATACCAAAAGCCATCGTCTTAAACTGCTGGTATGGTGGCCTCCACTATGGCGGCTGGGAATGGGGTTAGGGGAAGGGAATGAGGGAGGTGAGGAAAGAGGAAAGGGGGGAAATCGAGCCTCCGGCGCTCTCACTCACCGAACGAAACGCAGTAGTACGGATACTACTACTCTTAAGTCGATCTTCTATGAGAGGGTAGTACCTACTTCCCCGGACGATCCGGCCCATATTTATTTATTTATAATCAGAACGAAAAAGTTAAAGTCAATTACACTGAATCACACAGTATAAACTTAAAATATATAAAATAATAACATTTTATACAAAATAGCTATGGACATAAAGTGCCAGAAAGACAAGTGGCATCTAATAAAATAGAATAGATTCAAAAATGTATGGGATGGCCTTAAGTCAATCCCATACCTTTTTTTTATTTTACTCTATTAGCATTTATGCCATTCTAGGCCCTCTGTCTGGTGTAGATGAGTGATTGAAAGGTAGCTGACTCCTACATTTGAATTGAAACCTAATCATGTACTTTTTGATACAGTGAAAAAAGCTAATAATGTTGATACCTTACAGACTTTTTCATCTCACAGCCACAGGTGGCACAGACATTGATTAGATAAGATAACAAAACAAATTAACTTTTACAAAAACAATCAGTTAAGATAATAGGTGATATTTTGATTTTACGGAAGCATGTGGGGTCCAAAGGTTGCAAATATTGCTAAAAGTGATAACCCATTAAGTAGATAAAAAAAGTTGTGCAACGTAGTTTTTCTATCAATATATTTGTGTAAGAAAAGGTCAAGAGAAATCAAAATAATATCGTAACGAGCCTCGATCATTATCATCCGCAGCGCGAAATAATCATCGTCTGAAAGACCGAAAAATTCTCACTGGAACCAAAATGGATCTAGACTATGGTTCTAAGTGGAATTTTCCTCTACTTTGAACCACTTCTTGGACGCCACTCAACTTTACTCTTTTTTTAACAGTAACACCTATTGTAGTAAAATATCACCTCTAAAAGAATTGAATTACTTCTACAATACTTTTTTATTACAAGAAATTGTAATGAACAAGGTATGCACGCCATCTAGTATCGAATAGTAGAACTAAAAATCTAAGATTAACCATCCTCTAGCGTGGAATAGCACAACTAATAAATTTAATATTTTCATACTAGATAGCGTTATATCAATACGAACTTTTTTGTTTACAAAAATAATCAAAGGTTATGCATTTATTAGGTATCTAAAACTTTTTTATGAGCATTTATCGTAGACGAGTAAGCACACTTGATAATAAGTGGTAACCGACACTCATAGCTATCAGTATCGCTAGGAGCACACTGACTAGCCAGTGGCTACCGCTGTAAACTGACTCTACTTAGAAGTTAGGTATTGGGAAACAATTACTCACCAGCAGGGCGGAAAACTACTTAGGCAGTATTGTTATGATGACGGTATTCTGCATGTCTTCTCAGGGGTTATTGTACATTCGTCACATTTTCCATCCACATTTCACAAAATCTGAACTACTATATCAGCGACGCTTTACCGATTTAAGCGTAAAACCTCATAAGACATTACTTACGCTGTTCCGAAGTTAAATGTTATATACACATACATAGATAATTTCACGCCTGTCTTCCACTATAATATCCATTTGCTACGATCTAAACATACAAGTATAAGTTAAAAGTTATTAAGACAATATTTTTTTAATTGCGTCACAAATTCTGAGAATGTCAATCAATGAACACATAAATAATATTTTAATTAAATATTAACAGTAATAGATTGACCTCACTAAAGAGACATAATCTGAATATTGAATGTCGGTGTCGTAACGATAACTGATGTAGGTAGTTGCGTAAATTTGCATGCACGTCCGTCGTCAAGGTAGATCGATGTTCTATGTCATAGAAATAAAACAAAGATTTTTAGACTACCTTATGAGTTAACCTTGGTCGTAGAACTTTACGAATATATAATTAACGGTTAAAAAGAAAAACTAGACGCACGACTTCATGAGACAATCTTTTGTGAATGACAACAATACAATTTAAATAAATAAATAATACTAGCCTGTTTAATGTCCCACTGCAGGGCAAAGGCCTCTTCTCATAAGAAAAGGCATAAGCTTTGATCACCACGCTTGCTCAAGGCAGATTAGCAATTTCAGACTTTTAAGTCCAGGTTTTCTTACGATGTTTTCGTTCACCGTCAGTCATAAATGTCCAAGATAAACTTAGAAGAGTATATAATATGATTTGAAAAATCACATTGGTACTTGCACGGATTCGAACCCACTAGGTACCTCGTGCTTACGAACCGGGTGCCTTATTTATATAATAAAATAAATAAATTTTGTCTCAAACTGAAAAGTCAAACTCAAAGCATCTATTTCATTTTGATCATAAAGTATGATGCTTATGAAAAGTCGACATTACATGAAGTCAGCCAATTGACCTACAGCCAGTTTGCTGACGAGGTAGAGCTGTGAGAAGAAATGGCTAAAAACTAACGCCACTCTTTTCAATCGCCAGATAATTAAGTTATTTGTATGAGTTATTTGTATGAGTCTGAAGGGACATTACCACAGAATCCTATTAATATTATAAATGCGTATATTTCTGTGTGTGTATGTGTGTGTGTGTGTTTGTTACCAATCAGCGCCTAAACGGCCGAACCGGTTTCGATGAAAGTTGGTATGTAGATAGATTTGGTGTCGGAGACGGACATAGGATACTTTACAATACGCAAATCGGTCTGGTTCTTGAGTTACATCAATTAAATTAAATTCCGCGGGCGCAGCTAGTATTGTATAAAAAATACTACCATCCCACATCTTTTAAGTTTGATTTTAAATTTTCTTTTTCCTCATAAGTTTTTAAAATCTGAGAACTGAGATAAACAGATTCCAATAATACTATTTATAAAATCAAGTTCACGACTGTTACAAGATCGATTACAATCTCGGTCTATCATTGCGTCGTCACAAATCGCTAACCTTATCTGGTGACATACGAACAACTATCACTATTGATCGATATTTTTAACTGTTTTACTGCCTACCTTTGTGATAGGGACGTTGTTTAAATAAAGTTCATTCGTCAGCATGATCTATTTTATACTGATGAAAATGATAGTATATATATCTAAATAGGGGCCTACGAATTTCTTTAAGGAAAGATAATAAATAGATGTTAAAATATATTACTAAGGCCGGTATTACATTATCATATAAATATGATTTCATATCTGTCAAATTCTATGATCATAGTTCTACGACCCTCAAACTATGATCATAGATAATCACATGTAGTTATTATACCGTCATATGTTCTTCATTTAACAATTACTTACACATCTTTGATCATATTTGTGTTTGCAAAGTGGCACAAAGCTGAGTTAGGGCCATTTTGTATCTCACTAAGTTTGTTACTTTTATTTTTATTTATTACAATGTATTGTTGATATGTTCTGTAAACTAACTTGTTGAGAACAAATAAATGTTTTTCTTTCTTTTTTCTTTTCTATATTTCTATGATAGTCTAATAGCGGCCTTAGTAAAATGAGTTTCGCATTCTACTACCTACTCATTTAAACATAACACAACCTACCTAGATAGTTATTATGATTATTATATTTGTTATTATATTAGTATAAACCTGGTTTTAAATAATGAGTCAGTTTCAATCGTAGAGTCCACAGTTTTCTTGGGCTTAACTTTAGATTGCAAACTTCAGTGGGAAGCCCATATTTCGTGTCTCGCAGGTATACTCAGCTCAGCGGCTTTTGCTATCAGGAATGTTAGGCAACTTACTGATGTGGAAACCGCCAGACTAGTCTACTTTAGTTATTTTCACAGCGTTATGTCTTACGGCATATTGTTGTGGGGTAGGGCTGCTGACATTGAAACCGTTTTTATTATTCAAAAACAAGCTATACGTTCTATCTACAACCTAGGTTCACGAGACTCCCTGAGAGAGCGATTCAAAGAGATAGGTATATTGACAGTTGCATCTCAATATATATATGCTAATGTTGTTTATGTTAAGAGTAACATTAGTCTATATACTAGGAATTGCGATGTGCATGAGATTAACACCAGGGGTAAGCATAAACTGGTTGGCTCACACTATCGCTTACATAAAGTCCATAATTCGTTTACGGCACTTGGTGTACGTTTATTTAATAAATTACCTATCGACATAATGGATAAACCCTTAGACAAATTTAAACAAATTGTCAAAAAACATTTAATACTTAAGGGTTACTACACGGTTAATGAGTATCTGAACGATAAAAGTCATGGGATGCTCGCTTGACGAAGGAGTAAATTAATTTTACTCTTAATTTTAATGACATTATACTTTTAAGGACATATTTTTGTTAATTATTGTATGAATGACATTTTTTATGATTATTATGAATGACATGCTTTATCAAATAATTTTTTGACATTAATTTATTGATACATTTTGACATAATTTATAAAATGATTTTTTTTTGTATTAATTTTAAATGACATGATGCCCGAGCCATATTTGAACAGTTAAGTACACATTTTGTATTGTTTTGTTAAAATTGTATACTTAGTATTGTTAAATTTTTTTACATTGTGATTTGTGAAATAGAGGTACATTGTGAACTCCTGTGGTAAATTAAGTTCATCTTACTTTATACTTATACCAAAAATTAACAGTTTATATAATATCTACATAGAAACATTTATCACAGTCCACATGTTGCCTTTACCTTTTGTAGCAATATGCAAATTGAGGCAGCCTGTAAAGCACACATTTTACTTTTTAATTTTTCTTTACAACATAGAAAGCTGTAAGTAATTAAGTATCTATAGAGTTAAGTGTATTGCCTGCGTCACTTTGCATGCTACTTGAAACTGTAACTTACAAAAATTGTAATAACCTGGCGATTAAAAAGAGTGGTCTGTGTTTCTTGGCAGTTCTTCTCATGGCTCTACTTCGTCAGCGAACTGGCTGTAGGTTAATTTGCTGACATTTTGTAAACTTTGACGTTCATAAGTGTTAATTTAATTAACTTAAATGAATAAACATATATTTCATTTCATTATTTCATTTCATTTCATTTCATTTCATTTCATTTCATTTCATTTCATTTCATTTCATTTCATTTCATTTCATTTCATTTCATTTCATTTCATTATTATGATTATTAATTAAAGTCCGTAATGTCACTGCAGGGAATTCCTTTCTCCAATAATGTATTCAGAGCCAATTCGGATAAATCTATTTGAAACTGGGGTCCCACTCGATTCGCCAATACTGAACGCGCTATCATCTGCAATTTAAGAGCTCCTGTGTGGTTGTGTGCAGGATTATCAAAATTGTTAGCTGCTCAAGTGAACTCGTAAACTCTATATCCTCATCTCTCATTTTACAGTGGCTTTCTAAATACAAACTTCAATCTAAATTCTTGAAAATCCTCTTTACGGTAGTAGATCCACGCTGGTTTTAGCATGAATGGGCCGGATCGTCCGGGGAAGTACTACCCTCTCATAGAAGATCGACGTAAAAGTAGTAGTATCCGTACTACTGCGTTTACTCGGTGAGTGAGAGCGCCGGAGGCCCAATTTCTCCCCTTTCCTCTTTCCTTACCTCCCTCATTCCCTTCCCCTAACCCCATTCCCAGCCGCTATAGTGGAGGCTACCATACCAGCAGTTTCAGAAGATGGTATGGTGGCCACCACTTCTTCTGGATTCCACTGACTGCTTACTATCGGGCGGGATGGAATCACTTTAGTAGGCTTATATAAAAAAAAATCCTGATTTTTCGTTAGGCTCTGTCAATAATCATCATCATCATCATCATATCAGCCAAAAGACGTCCACTGCTGGACATAGGCCTCCCCCAATTTTCGCCACCGTGGCCGGTCGTTCGCCGCCCTCATCCATCGGTTGCCCGCCACCCTTATAAGGTCGTCGGTCCACCTTGTGAGGGGTCTGCCCACGCTGCGTCTGTCAATAATAGTTATACCTATTCACTTATTGTAAAAGCTATTCTAAAGATCGTATAAAGAGAAAGCCACAGCTGTAAAAGTGATTTGTCTCTCCTTTTCTTTACACGTAACACACTAGTAGCATTTTAGATTGAACACACATGTGATTAATAGAATCAACGGTCACGCGCATCGCCTTTGATTATATTACACAATAACACTATGGCTTAGTCACGAGTGTGTACTGTCACGATCACAATAAAATACTTAGGTACTTGATACCAATAACGCTTTATTGCAATACCTATTAAATTATAAGACTCCCGAACTAAAGAATAAGAGGTCTAAGTTGCAGGTTACTGTACTTTACATACATACATAGTCGAAATGGCCCTTAGGATAAGGCACCCGATTCGTAAACACGAGATAGTGGGTTCGAATCTGGGCAAGTACCAATGTGATTTTTCAAATCATATGTACTTTCTAAGTTTATCTTGGACATTTCTCACTGACGGTGAAGGAAAACATCGTGAGGAAACCTGGACTTAAATGTCTGAAATTGCCAATCTGTCTTGAGCAAGCGTAGTGATTAATACTCATACCTTCTCTATATGAGAAGAGGCCTTTGCCCTGCGGTAGGACAGTAAATAGGCTGGTATTATATTATTTATTTATTATACATACATACCTACAATTAACTTTCCGCAGCACGATTTCACCCATGTTTAGTTACATTTTTATTAACTGTGCCACTCATATCGCTTCTACCGTGATGTTTTATAGCCTGTTACGTTCCTCTAGAACTGGGCTATTAAACACAAAATAATTGAAATCTGACCGGTAGTTCTAAAGATTAGCATGTTTATACAAACAAAGTAATTCTTCCGCTTTATAAATTACTATAAATTAAGGCGATGCACACGCTGCTCCACACAACGCTGCGGGGTGCGTGGAGAAGAAACATCTACACCGCGCGTGAATGCGTTTTCAGTGTGTTGCACAACACGTGATTTGTATACAAACAGAGATACTTACAATTAACGCAAGAACACGCACGCCCGCCCTACGCTCCTTGATGCAGTGTGTGAATCATCTATAACGGTTACAAAGTACAACCTGATCAGGAACAAAATATTTGAGAATTACATCAAGTTTTGTCCCGTGCGTGTGATTCTATAATTATGGTTGTTCTCCTTTTGTAGTTTTTGTTTCTAATTAAATTTAGTCAAGTTCAAAAAGCAGTCGTAAAGTAAATTCAGCAATTTGTGTAACTGCCGAGTAACTAGCTCAGTGTTTGTTTATTGTTTATTGCTGTTGCTATATGTAGATAATTTAAAAAAAGAAAGAAAAAGTAAATCGGATCGAATACTTAAGTAGTGTTTGTGTAGATTATTATAACGTATTAGACAAGTCATAACTTTGATTCTTTGTCACTTTCGATTTTTATAGGTATAAGAGTTACCTACACGCGATGAAAAATGTATCTGCAGTAATTGCTTTTGTTTACAAGCCGTTTCTTCACGTGGCCAGTGTACCTACTCACTACAGGAAATAACTTTGTCTTATAGACTACAAAAGCATCGTTTTGTCCGGTAGTAAGTGATACTCTTGGTTCTACAAATATTCATAAGCCATGGCCACGGTAATAGTATCCTCGGAAATTGCTTTTAACCAGCGTATTTAATTAATTAATTAGATACACCAACAGCATGCAATATATTTTACACTAGCTGTTGCCCGCGACTTCGTTCGCGTGAAAATTCAGATGGGTGCCTCTATGAGAATATTGCGTGCCTGATTTTATGGCAATCGTACATTGTATCAGTATTATCCGTCTCTATGGCGAATCCAGTTTAAACCCGCTACCGCTAAAACTGACAAACCACTTTCACACAAACTTGCGACTCTTATTTGCCCATTTAATAAGGGTGGTTTCTGAATATTAAAAAAAGAGTATTGTCTAGTAATTTGGTAATCCTACTATAAAAACTATAGAAGTTTCATACAAACTTTGCCACCCCTTTATACCCCCTTAGGGGATGGATTTCGCAAAATTCCGTCTAAGTGAGCACCTATATTATAATAGGAATGACAATGCAAAGTATGAGATTCCTAGCACTTATTGTTTCTGAGATTTCTTGATAAGTGAGTGAGTGACCTTTTGGGCTTCGCTCGCGTGAATGTCGTTTTTTCCAATAGACATTTTTATATTGTTTAAATACTGTTTTTCATACTATTTTTTATCTCCCCCTCACTCCCCCTCACTTCCCTCTCACTTCCTCCTCACTTCCCCTCACTTCCCCGTTACTTTCCTCTCACTTCCCCTCACTTTCCCCTCACATCTCCCTCACTTCTCCCTGGCTTATTACATCTTGATTTACAAACATACGCCTACGCAACTGCATTTGACGCTAATTTGGATCTACTGTATGATTTTACTATGTTCTCAAAAGTCAATAGAAAGATAAACGACCGCGGAATGCGCAATATATTTCATAACTTGCGTCTAACTATATCTGAAAGCTCGACAGAATGTGAAGCCCTAATTCATGAAAATATAAACAGTGTCGTCGTGTCTCCAAGTCGTGAGTTT
The DNA here is from genome assembly GCA_963082885.1 of Parascotia fuliginaria. NCBI lineage: Eukaryota > Metazoa > Arthropoda > Insecta > Lepidoptera > Erebidae > Parascotia > Parascotia fuliginaria. Next base: position 344,877 of record OY720195.1, read on the forward strand.
TTTCTCTGATTCTATGTATGTTTTTCACCAAAACATCGCCGGTCTTATAAATAAATCAGATTTACTAAATATCTACATTCAAGATTTGTCCAGTCAGCAGAAAGTTATTGACGTAATATGTATAACTGAGCATTTTATAATGTCAGGCCAAGAAAATATATTACATATACCTAATTACAAGCTAGCGGCATGCTTTGCTAGACATAATAAAAAACGTGGCGGTGCCTGTATCCTGGTAAGAGTTGGGCATGAGTATAAAGAACGAACTGACATTATGAAATACTCAATAACAGGAATCATAGAATGTTGTGCCATAGAATTTCCATTACAAAAAATTATAACTATATGTGTTTATAGACCTCCTAAACTGTGTAATCTAAGTAATTTTTATGAAAATTTAGATCTTATTTTAAAAAAGGTATGTATTAAACCTTCTCAAAAGGTAATTTTATGTGGAGACTTTAATATAGATATCCTAAATAGGAATAGAATTACATTAGAATTTGAATGTTTTCTCAGAAGCTTTAACCTTAAACTACAAATTAATCAGCCAACTAGATTTATCAGTAATACCTGTTTAGACAATTTTGCACACAATTTTAAACAAAATTGCCACCATGAAGTAACCGACTTCGGATTATCTGACCACACAGCTCAAATGATAAAGATAAAAGTTAATAAAATCAGCCAAATTAAAACATGGAGAACATTAAGACGAGATATAACTCAAGAAAACCTAATTAAATTCCGAACGCATCTCGAAAGCCTAACATATTCTGATGTATATGATACACAAGATTCAAACAAAGCCTACGATAACTTTCTCCACATGTTCCAACTGCTATACGATCTCTGCTTCCCGCACAAATTAGTTACTGTAAAATCTGAAAACAAATTAAAATGGGTCTCTCGAGGGATACGAATATGTAGCAAAAAACAACGACAGTTACTATGGGAACAGAGACTAAAACCGACTTCTGAAAATAAAGTTAAATTCATTAATTACACAAAGAGATTCAAGAAAATAATTAAACTCACCCAAAAAGCTCAGAATAACCACTTAATAAATAATTCAAAGAACAAATCCAAAACGGCCTGGCAAATTATCAATAATAATAAAACTATAAGAGAACCCATTTCCCAAATAAAAAAAGGAGATGAAATAATATCGAACCCTAATTTAATAGCTGAATCTTTTAACAGCTTCTTCATTGACCAGACTTCCGGTATACCTAAACATAAGCTAAGCGACACAAGTAACATAAATATCAACCCACATTCAATATTTATGGCCCCAGTTATCCCTAAAGATGTTATGCGTATAATAAATAACTTAAAAAACAAAAAGAGCTTTGGCTTTGATGGCATATCAACTTCAGTTATAAAATTTGTTTCCAACTGTATAGCTGCACCCCTTGCTCATATTATTAACGCAAGCATACTTTCTGGTGTATTTCCAGAAAGTCTCAAAACCGTAATAGTTATACCAGTATATAAAAAAAACGACAAAGATGAAATGGTAAACTATAGGCCAATTGCTCGTATCTCCATATTCTCAAAGATCATAGAAAAAATTATCTATGAATCTCTTTATAACTTCCTAACTAAATACCACATACTATGTGACGAACAGAAAGGCTTTAGGAAAAACAAAAATATAAACATGGCTATCTATGATTTTCTCCATGAAATAATGCCTAAAGTCGACTCTAAAATACCTGTATGTGCTATATATGCCGATATGTCGAAAGCTTTCGACTGCGTGGACCACGACACCCTTCTAACCAAACTTGACGCATACGGTATTCGTGGAAATGTCCTTAATTTAATAAAAACGTACCTTAAGGGCCGTAGACAATGTACTGAAATATCAAGCCTGTGTGCAAAATCTAGAAAGGAACTAAAATCTTTATCGTCCTTTAGAGAAATAAAATATGGAGTCCCACAGGGCAGTGTTCTCGGGCCTTTACTATTCTTATTATATATTAATGACCTGCCACGTTATATATCTAATCCTATGGTTTTATTCGCAGACGACAGTACTTCAATAGTTTCTTGTATCAATAAAGACTCGTACATAAATGACATCAACAATTCCATCAGTAGTTTAATAAAGTGGCTTGACAATAATAACTTAGTCATAAATTTACAAAAAACCAAAACTATGCATTTTTATCAACGAATACCTCCAGGAGATATGAATATTAACTACAACGGTCAATCTATAGACAAAGTGAATCATACAAAATTTTTAGGAATCATAATTGATAGCCAATTAACTTGGAAGCCGCAAGCGGAAGATATATGTAAACGTCTTAGTACAGTTGCCTTTATGCTACATAATCTGTCCAAAAAAGTTAATTTACCAACAACATTATTAGCCTATCATGCTCTTGTAATTTCAATCCTGAGATTTGGTGTAATATTTTGGGGTTATTGTAGTGAACGAGAAGGCATTTTTAAAGCTCAAAAGCGCTGTTTGAGAGCCATATTTGGTCTCAAAGTAACTGATAGCTATGTACCTATATTTAAGTCTCAAAAACTCTTAACTTTTCCATGCCTTTATATCCTTGAATTAGCCATATTTGTAATAACAAACCGAAATTTATTTGCAACACTAACAGAAACAAGAAAACGTAGTACAGCTTTAAGACCACAGTATCAGAATTTACTATGCACAGGCGTATTTAAAACTAGCTTACTAAAAAAGAGTGTAATCTGTATGGCTCCTGTAATCTTTAATAAAATTCCTAATCAAATTAAAAACTTACCATTGTTAAAGTTCAAGAAATGTTTTACAGAATTACTTGTAGATAAGTGTTACTACTCCGTGCAAGATTTCTTAGATGATAAATTCTTGTAACCTACTTATTTGTCATTTATCAATTTTGTTTTATATTTGCATGCCAATAAGGCAGAATGTACTTGGATCTTATTATGTAATCTACCATCCCATTTTTATGTACCTACATTCTAAGCAAATAAAGACCTATTCTATTCTATTCTATTCTATTCTATTCCCTCTGACTTCTCCCTGACTTTCCCTTCACTTTTCCCGCATTTCCTCTTCACTTCCCCCTCACTTCCCCCTCACTTCCCCCTCACTTCCCCATCACTTTCCTCTCACTTCCCCATCACTTCCTTCTCACTTTCCCCTCCCTTCCTCCTTCTCATCAGTTCCTCCTTTTCCTCCCTCCTTTCCCTCCCTCCCCCTCCCTGTAAATTTCGAGTCGCTAGCTTCAGAAGCTAAAGATATTTGAATAGAATATTTCATCCCTAATTTCACCCCTCTAAATCCACCTCTGTTAAAATAAAATTATAAGGATATTTTTTATTTAAATAGAAGTATTCCAAAATAAAATTTCAAAACTGTAAGTTAAAAAATGAAGAAGATTCATATAATCGATTTCATCCCTTTTCACACACTTAGGAATTAAATTTTAAAAAACCCTTTTTTAGTACAACCTCTAGACATTTAGACAAACACACCCTCCAAATTTCAAGTCGCTACGACCAGCAGTTTAGGCTGTGCGTTGTCTGTTAGTCAGTCAGTCAGTCAGGACAAAGCCTTATATAATATGTATGGGTGTATGGATGTATGGATTAGACGTATAGCCATCGGGGATCAAAGCATACAGGCTGCTAGGAATGCTAACACGTGATGAGCCACATAAAGCTGACCGTGCGAAAAACAGCTAATACTTAGATCCACGCCCACAACTTTTAGTTGTGTCTGATCTTGGGCTTTATTAATTGTCATCGTGAAACATAAGCTCACTGGAAACTGGACTCATTTAAAACTAAACGGAAGATTGTTTAGAATAAGCGGAATCCGAAAAATAAAAACGCTATCAGCTAATTCCGTAACCTGTTAAAGTCTCTGTTTCTATCAGATTTCGTAGTAAATAAACAAATGTTCGTCGTGATTCTTTAAATTGGCATAACTTTTTTATTTATGAACCGATTGACATGAAACAAACACTAAATGTTAAGTGAAGCTTACCACAATGTAATAGTGAAAACCATATCTAAATCGGATAAGCCGTTTCTGAGATTAGCGTGAACAAACGCACAGACAAACAGACAAACAGACAAACAGACAAACAGACTAACAGACAAACAGACAAACAGACAAAAATTGTAACAATCATTGTTTTGGGTTCTATTTGCGTTGATAAAGGCCCCAATAATTTTTTTTCTCTTATACCTTCCATGTACAGACAGCGATCGGTTACATTTTTATTATATGTATAGATTTAATAGAAAAGATACAAAGAATAAGGTTCTATATAATATATTGTATTTGCCAATTACAGGTATACACTACATTTACCATTGAAGCAAACCACTAGATAATTAATATTATTACAAATTAAAATATTAAATTTAAAAAAAAAATTCTAAATAAAGAACGAAAAATATACCACGACTAAACATACAAATTGTTGGACATAAAATGTGAACATAAAAAGTAAAATCTGAATTATCAACAAGTTTAAGAAACACTTGTTCGTATAATTGAGTTGTTTAAAAATGATCTCAGTGGTTTTAGTATAATTTTGTATGTAAAGCAAACTCAAGTGAAGTAGGTATTGTAATTTACATAAATGTATTATATATACAGCTCTTTACACATCTTTGAAATTAATTGTCTGTACAATGTAGGTAGCATGTGTTAGTGTCACTTATTAATAAAATGAAGTGAAGTACTCTTGGGCTTCCAGGATCAAAATTGAAAGAAAGCATGTGCTGGTAGGGTGCCAGGTTTTGATTATTGAGCGACAGAAGTATGCAACTGAACCTTTTGCTTTGAGACTCGAGATTTTACTGTTAAAAGGTTACACGTTGTAGTATTTTGAAAAGCTCTGAGAACCGTGAGTGCCATCAACTTTTTTAGTAACAGTTTGCGAATAGGTTTGGTGTTTTAACGATTTCGATCTACTTCATCAACTGTTTTCTATGTGATAATCTGTAGTTTGTGTATTTCTCACGGTTTCCCGTCTTTGTTATACTAACAATTGTAATCAGGAATGTAGTTGAAAAGCTTTTTTTCTCATCAAAACGATAATAAGATAAAAATGGAAACAGAAGAAATATTCAACAATGATCATAAAACAAAGGCGTATTGAATATGTATAAACAGATAAATATTGATATTCCCTTGAATTTTGAAAACAATTGGAAATGATAGACATGAAAATGTAAAATGGTTTAATTTTAATATTTTTTCCTTATCAATAGTAATTGGATCCTTCCTATTAATTAAATTTATAAGGCCTGTGAGTTACCCAATTGTTGCGAATGTGCACATTATATTTTTTCAGTTGTGTAACCAAAAACCGAGACTGTTTCAATAGTGTAACCTAATCATTAGCTATATTATTTAACTTTACGGTGGCTATTGTTTTCACGTTGGTGCAATGCAAATTGAATTTACAAAGTAAGAGAGTAAGTATGAGACATTTGTACAATTTTATTATCTACTAGCTGTTGCCCGCGACTTCGTTCGCGTGAAAATTCAGATGTGTGCCTGTATGAGAATATTTCTTACCTAATCTTACGGCAATCGTACATTGTATTAGTAATAAATATCAGTATAATCCGTCTCTAGGGTGAATCCGATTTAAATCTATTCACCCGCTACCCCTAAAACAGACGAAACTTTGCGATATTTAACGAAACTTGCCACTCCTATTTTCCCACTTAATAAGAATAGTTCCTAGTATGGCAATCGTATTATTAAAACTCCCGTTTAAAAACTATAGAAGCTTCATACAAATTTTGTTCCCCTTTATACTCCAGGGAAATGAATTTCGCAAAATCCCGTCTTAGAGAGCACCTATTTCCAAAATTTGAAACTCCTAGCACTTGTAGTTTCTGAGATTTCGTGATGAGTGAGTGAGTGAGTGACCTTTCGTTTTTATATATGTATAGCTTCTGCCCGCGGCTTCGCTCGCATGAATATCGTTTTTTCAATAGACATTTTTATATTGTTTAAATACTGTTTTGCATACTATTTCTAATCTCATCATCATCACCATTCGTACAAACCCTCTGTCACCTACCTAAAGATATCCCCCGTAGAATAATACACAATACACAAAGGCAAATTTTCACTACAATAACTTACCCCTTTGCCTCATTTCCTCTCCCCCTTTTCCCCTTCCCCTCCCTCCCCCCCGTCTTCCTCCTATCTCCCTCACTTTCCCCACACTTCCCCTCACTTTCCCTCACTTTCCCTCACTTCCCACTCACTCACCCCTCACTTACCACTCACTGACTCCTCACTTTCCCTTATTTTCCCTCACTTCCCTCACTTTCCCTTACGTCCCCCTCACTTCCCCCTCACTAACCTCTCACTTGCCCTTCACTTGCCCCTCACTTGCCCTTCACTGCCTCCTCACATCCCTCTGAGTTCCCTTTTTCTTTTCTTTTTTACACAACGCCATCTAGACCCAAAGTAAGCATATTATAATATATGCTTGTATTATGGTTTCTAGAATACGGATAAACAAACTTAAATACTTTTTTTTTTTAAATACATACATATTATACATAAAAACACCCAGACCAATGCAAATAGACATGTTCATGCTACAAATATTTGCACTGAGCGGGAATCGAACCCGCGACCTCTGCGTGGCAGTCCATACACAGTACCACCGAAATACAGAGGCAGTCGATTTCTCCCTGACTTTCCAATCCCTTTCCCCTGACTTCCCTCTCACTACCCCCGTACTTTCTCTTCACTTCTCCCTTCCTTTTCTCTTCCTCCCCCTCCCTTCCCCCTCCCTCCAAATTTCAAGTCACCAACTTCAAAAGCAAAGATCTTTCCATACAATATTTCATCCCTTATTTCACCCCTATAAAACCACCCCAGTTAAAAAAAAAATATGAGCGCATTTTTTATTTAAATAAAAGTATTCCAAAACAAAATTTCAAAGCTGTAAGTTAAAGTTAGTTTTCATTCACTTAAGGGTTGACTTTTAAAAACCCTTTCTTAGTATACTTCTAGACATTAAGACAAACACACCCGCCAAATTTCAAGTCGCTACGACCAGCGGTTTAGGCTGTACGTTGTCTGTCAGTCAGTCAGTCAGTCAGGACAAAGCCTTTTGTAATATGTATGGATGTATGGATTAGACGTATAGCCATCAGAGATCAAAGCATACAGGCTGCTAGGAATGCTAACACGTGATAGAGCCACATAAAGCAGACCGTGCGAAAAGCAGCTAATACTTAGATCCACACCCGCAACTTTTAGTGTCTTACCTTGGTCTTTATTAATTAGTCATCGCAAAACATAGGCTCACTGGAAACTGGACTCGTTTAAAACTAAACGAAAGATTGTTTAGAATGACAGGAATCCGAGGAATAAAAACACTATCAGCTATTCCGTAACCTGTTAAAATCTCTGCTTCTTTAAGATTTCGTAGTAAATTAACAAATGTTCGATGTGATTCTTTAAATTGGCATAACTTTTTTATTTATGAACCGATTGACATGAAACAAACACTAAATGTTAAGTGAAGCTTACCGCAATATATTAGTGAAAACCATATTTAAATCGGATAAGCCGTTTCTGAGATAAGCGTGAACAAACGCACAGACAAACAGACAGACAAAAATTGTAACAATCATTGTTTTGGGTTCTATTTGCGTTAATATAGGTCCTAATAGTATTTTTTCTCATATATCTTCCATGTACAGACAGCGATCGGTTACATTTTTATTATATGTATAGCATTTCATACTAAACACGACAGCAATATTATGAATATATTTGTTCTAGACATAAACAAACATGATTATAATCTGAACTACACCACTTATTGCTAAATCATTGTCAACATTTAGTTATAAATATTTTGCCATTGTTATTTTTTTATTTTACCTACATTATCTTTTTAAAAAAGAAATATCAACGACCAAAAGCCTGCATTTATAAAATAAATCGTGTGCAAACGTAGTGAGCCATGCTCATGCCTTTTTGGTATGAGCAGAGGCCTTTGTCTTACAAAGGGACAGTAATAGGCTGGAATTATTATTAATTACAAGCTTCACCGCGGTGCAGTTTCACTCGCGTCTTCATTTACTGCTCTGCTCCCGTCGCCAGTAGCGTGATGTTATTTAGCTTATAACCTTCCTCGAGAACAGGAATATCTCTCACTCATCATACGCAAAATTATTCAAATCCGACTGGTAGTTTGAGAGATTAGCGTCATATACACCACTGTATAGACCGCGGATCGTGGATCTCGGCACCTCCAGACATGACTGGCCTGTTGGTCTAGTGGTTAGTGACCCTGACTGCTAAGCCGGAGGTCGTGGGTTCGATTCCCACCCAGGACAAACCTTTGTGTGATGAGCATGATTGTTTGTTCTGTGTCTGGGTGTAATTTATCTATAATATGTATGTATTTACAAAAAAAAAATGTATATAAGTAGTATATCAGTTGTTTAGTACCCATAACACAAGCAAATAGAATTGCTTAATTTGGGGCTAGATGGCGCTGTGTGAATGTGGTAGAATATTATTATTATTATTATTATTATTACATTCAGTTGCCTGTGTCATACTCATAACTTCCTTGTCCTCACTACTCTATGTACCAGAAGAGCTTATAGCATTTACGTCACTCTTTCCAGCTAATAAAATTATTGTGAACGTTCAAATGTGTATTATTAACATTAATTATTAACATTAACCTTTGTTAACCTAAATTCTAAACATCTATTCTATTCTTGATCTCATTAACCTTTTAAGGTTAATAAGGCAATTTGTAGCATTATATAACTCGGTTTATATTTAGATATGGTATGTTTGTTCACGGTATGCCGCAGTATAAGGTCAATAACTGTGTAACAAAAATATGTGGTCGCATACCGCGAGGTCTGAGATAATGATGTAATAAAATAATAGGCAGTAATTAATTAATATGTTATCAAAATATCACAAGTGCCTATTATTATTAGTGATATTAATATCAACCGTAGACTGACCTACATTTGTTATTATTGTTGTTGTAATACGGAATATTCAGCGCGTACGACGTACCTGTATTCTGTTTATCAATAAACCAAGATAATTTGTAGAACGGCGACGCTCTTCTCAAGTTAACTGCGTTAATGTTTACTGCACGCTGACGCGGAGCAAACGTCATACGCGAGCTACAGCCACCGCTGTACACACAACGAAATAAATAACATTTTCAATAAAATAATAAACAAACATTTATTTAAATATTAAATTTCAATAAAAATAATAACACGTGATTTAGTGTCGAATTTTATTTTAATAAAATGTTCTTTTTTAAAAATAAGAGTGTATTTTAAAATAAATAAATAAACATTTCAATAAATTAAAATAACTGAAGTATTTAATTTATTTTTGTGTGATAAGTGACATTATCGAAAATGGAGAATCAAAATATTTCGGAGACTAAGGAAGAGCACTCATCTGGGGCTGACAAGAGGATGCTTGGCTTACTGCCTATGTTCATACTCGTTCTTATCATCGTTCTAAGGATATCCTGGACTCTGTACAAAAGTTTCGGTGAGTACCTACTTCAAATGTCAACATGCATGTGTGATTTATAGTAAAATTAAACTAAGGAGAGATGCAGTTTAAAATTTGTTGAGAAAAATATTGAATAACATTTATAACAGCTGGTTTAATTTTGTGATTAGAATTGAACCATTACAGAATGTTGATATGACATAATTACGATAGAATCAATTAATTATGACCTCTACATTGTTTAGGTCGGTATTTAATAGATGTAGGTATTCATCTGTTTCTGGAAAACTATTAAAATAATCGAAATGTTTTTGTATACTATGTGAATGTGCGTTAGAAAATAATTAAAAGTATAATTAATAAAATAACGTTAAGATTACAAGGTCAAATTGCAAGTTAATAGCACTTAATGGCTGACTCGGGTATTTCAATAAGCAAATAAAATAAATAAGTTTTACCAAAGAGGTCAGGAATTTAGATATATTATAGAAAAACGTCCAAAACAACCGGAATATAAAGATAATAGCACAACGACTACACAACGCTACCTAAACCCAAACTAGGTAAGCATATTATTATAGCTTGTGATATTTATGGGTTCTAGAATGCGGATATACATTTAATACTTACATACTTAAATACTTTTTTGTAAATACATACCTACATACAAATTCAGAAGGTATTAAATTAGTTATTATTAACAAATTTCTCACGCACAATTAAATGTAGTGATAAGAGTATTTTTATACCTAATAAATCTATTTTAAAATCATACAATGATGGATGTCCAATGATGATGACCTTCAAAAGTCAAAGGTCAAAAGTTTTTTTTTATTTTTAAACAACGCCATCTAGACCCAAAGTAAGCATATATTAATAGTTTGTGATATGGGTTCGAGAATGCGGATTAACATACTTATATACTTTTTTTTTTGTAAATACATAAATATTATACATAGAAATACCCAGACCAATGCAAACAGCCATGTTCACGCACACAAATATTTTCACTGAGCGGGAATCGAACCCGCGACCTCTGCGTGGCAGTCCATACACAGTACCACCGAACCACAGAGTTTGTCATTGTATTGATATTGAGTTTTGTGTATTGTAGTAAAGTATCTATTTATGTAGGTATCTAAATTGCTATATTTGCGATTTAACCCTTCAACCCCTTAATGTTTTGCTCATTTTAAACATAGTATAAATATTTACATACTAAAAGGATTCTACGATAGTATTAATAAATATTATAGTTGGCAAAGTATCTAAAGATGCACTTAATGTTTGAAATTTTTTATCTAATCCACATAATTTTCAAAATATAAAAAACACAACAGACGCGTTGCCTCCGTCTTTATTGACTGGCACTTATTTATTTATTTATTTAGTAAATACTTATAAGCTAACAGAATTTCTCCAAAGCACTTACAAGCCCAAATCTATAACGTTTTATTCAAAATATTACAATTAAATCAATACAATATTAAAAAGATAGAAGAGAAGACAATTCAAGTACATCAATTTGATAATGTAATAGTCAATGAGTTTGTTATATATGTCAATAAAATACTATAAAAATTCAAATCAATAATGTTATCAATATGTTATATATTAATAACTTATCTTATTATGACTAATAAATTATCTTCTTCTTCTTCTTTTATATTATGGCAACTGAGCCGACGATTGTGTCGGCTATTTCTACCAGCGTCAAGTGATTAATAATAATAATAATTTTCTCGTTGATAATTTTAATGGTTTGATGCAATAATAAAAATAGAAAAATGGATAAAATTAAAATGACAATTATCTTCCTTTCTCCAAATAAATTATATTTATATATGGAAAGTCCGTCACATTAAACGTTCGCTGTTTAATAGAGTTTTCATAGATTTCAAAAAAATATAATGAACTCATTTTTCTACGTATTCATCTCTGTAATCATTATTGGCCTTGTGTTTATAGGAGCAGTGAATTTAATGACGTCTAATTTTATTATAATTATAGCTCTTTTTGATACTAGTAACAATAATCCTTAATTGTGTTCAAAAGCGAGATTATAGAGTAGGTAGTAAAAGAACCAATTACTTTTATGTTTAATTTTCTATTCATTGAAGATTGAAGGTTTAAGTTATTACCAGATACTAGTAAAACATAATTTAGTATGCTTTCAAGTAGCTACCGTTACTTGTAAGGTATTTAAGCAATGTCAAACGTAGGTAGGTACATTTGCAATGTAAGTAGACATCTACTAGTATCATATCTTGCCAGTTTTCTATTTGAGAAATGAACCCTGTGCTATTTTGATTTTGATTAATGTATTTTCGCTATCAAAACCAAAATAAGTAATACTAAATTGCACTCTTTAAAATCTATAATATTATAATATTTTCTACCATAAAATTTATGAACCATATTTTGGAACCCATTGAACACAACATTAACAATTCCACACACATGTTCCAAACATCTAAGTAGGTACGGTATGTCTGGACTTTCTATTTTATCCTTGAGTACAATGTACTAAGGTAACCGCACTCCATAGAATATGTTTGTTCGTAGTGAGACCCAAGCACGAATTGTTACGAAACTTTAGGTCACGTTCTCGCTAGGCGTTTGGTTTACCATAGAGTTTGAATTAAAATATATAAGATGCAGATAAGTACATTAACTAACAACTAACTCGTAGATCCTATAAACTACTAAGTAACCTTGGTAAACTCTTATGTAACTTTCGTACGTGCAAAGTTGTATAAAAAATATACAATTTACATATTTATCTTGAACACAAAACTTGGACTTATTAAATTAATATTGAAATTGCCAATCTGCCTTGAGTGCACGTGGTGATCAATGCTAATGCTTTCTGTATATGAGAAGAGGCCTATGCCCTGTAATCAGGGTGTTTAGAAAAAGTTTTGCCATCAGTTGGCGCCACTTCAACTGTCACATTAAGCCAATCAGAGGTAAAGCGCTTGACAGCTAGACCTGACGCACGGTGCTGGCGCGGACCTGGCGCCCCTCGTGGGCGCCATTTTAGAAAACCCTCTCCGCAAATTTCTTTTGTCCTTATGCACGTGAATTATCCATTTCGTAAATTAAACATTAAAACTGCCGAAATGAACACTGAAAAATATTTGTTTTGATAGCGCAGTGAAAATGGAATAACTTTTACCAAAGTGGCGCTCAAAAATTTGCCTAAACACCCTCTTTGCTCAATTTTAAATTTCGCAATCGCGCAGTTAGATATTACTATATATATAGACAGAATAGATACCAAGTAACATGCGCATGAAAATGACAATCATCTTATATAACAAAAGACGTTCTAGTTTTGACTAGGTACTCTAAAAAAAACAGAACAACAACAATGAGACAATTCTAGTGTGAGTATTCAGGAAGAAGATAACGCGGTTATATTTGTCTTATATTTGTAAGCCTTTATGGCCTAAATGACGAACCTTCTGAACATTGTCGCTGTTCAGTGAGTCAGACGTCCTAGTGTGTACATATCTTAGTGGTGATTGCGTCACAGTACTTGTGGTTTACAATATGTATTGCGATATATTGATTATTATATAATATTTATACTTATAGACTTATAGTTATTAATGGTAGGTATCTGTTGCTTGCTCTGGTCTTATATTACTTGGAGTCGGCGTAATCTTTTCTCATCTATCAACCGCTACATACATTTACTCTGGTTTCTTCTTCACAAAATGTCCATCTATCTTTTCTTTGATATCTCTCTCTCTCGCTCTGTCTCTCTCTCCGTCTTTTTTTATTTTTAATACCTAATACATGCGTGTTATCTATTTTCACATGTCCATACCATGACAAACGGTGTCCTTTCAACTACTAGCCGCTCTAGGCTTTGGCTGAGAATCAGCGCTGCAATTTTACTTGTACTTTTGCAGCACCATGCTGAGCTGAGGCGCATTAGCAGTACAATATAATGTTTCTATGTACCGTTCTTTCATTATTACACTACCTTTGTTTGTACTCCTAGCTTTAAGTTAATTGTAAGTACCTACTTATTTAACTTTGTATTTGTTCTCTTTGTATTTGTCATTGTACGCTAATAAATTATTTTCTTTCTTTCAACTATGAATCTGGCATCAGGCTACCTAAAAAAATTAGGTTACTAAATTGAAACAGTAGTTAGTAAGGTCCACGTAGTGACGTTTGAGAAGCCACCATTATGGCAAATAATTGATATATTTTGCCACGCGTAAAAAATCCGGTATCGAAATTGGTGCAAACATAGTAGAGTCCAAGTTTTAATTAAGCGACATAAGTTAACAAAACCTTTTGCTATTGTTATTATTTGTTAGTAATGTCCTCCATTATGGTTAATAACACTGTCTACATCATGATCAATCAGCTGATATTTTTATGAGTGCATTTGTGTCATTTTGACAGCCGTGAAGTACCTATTTCAAAGTAAAGTCTTTTGTACCTGTCTGTTACTCGTTTGAGATGTTTGTAGGTCATTTTGATGACACTACAGAGGCTGTGAGCTCAAAACTGAACCAACATAAAGGTGACTTCTCTATCATAGGTAATACATTTTAACTTCTACTTCCTAGATTATTAACAAAATCTATGAAATAATTTAATAATAATTAATAATAATTTATTCATTTATTCTCTCAAAAAGGTTAGTAGGTACATAATACATAGGTAGGTAGGAAAACCTTATTAGAATGCTGAAGTTTAATTTTTTTTTTCATATTAGCCTACCAAAGTGACTCCACTCTACCTGATTCGTCTGACTGCATCGGAGGTCTAGTGGTTAGTGTAACTGACTGCGACGCTGGGTGTCGTGGGTTTCGTGTGATGAACATTTGTATTTGTCTTCAGTCTGGGTATTTCCTATAATATAATAGCACAACAACTACACACAACGCCATCTAGACCCAAAGTAAGCATATATTATAGCTTGTGTTATGGGTTCTAGATACGGATATACTTACTTTAATACTTTTTTTTTGGAAATACATACATAGTACACATAGAAACACCTATGTATTCTAAGTATGTATTTAGAAAAAAAAGTATGTATATGTATTATATTTCAGTTATCCAGTACTCATTACACAAGCTCTGCTTAGCTTGGGACTAGATGACGGTGTGTGATAGTGTCCACATATTATTGTCCACATATTATTATTCCAAAAGCCATCGTCTGAAAGTACTGGTATGGTAAATTATCGTGTAGGTACTCGTACCTAAAATATCAACCATCGTCTTATGCGTGGTACATTATTTTTTAATCCAGTACAATTTTGAAGTGTAGGTCATATTCACTTTCATCTTCAATGTTCACGTTGTACAGAGTAGCTGTGGTTCACAGATAATTACACTTATATTTATGACTCACTGATAGTAAACTATCTATTTACATTATCATTAAACTGCTAGTGTGTACGGTCAATGTTATCATGATTTCGTAATATCCGTTAGGTGTTACATTGGGTTTAAGCAATGATCAAATTATATGCAAATTTATGCTGTGTGCAATAAAGAACAAGATTTTAAATTGAACCGTATATTAAGAGAGTGGAGGCCTTGCCAATAGTTAGCCACGATGGCTTTTAGGATGATGTCCACCTCTCTTATACCTTGACAGAAATATACTTATAACTCATATACTTAGAATAAACTGACATTAAACTGAGATTTTGAAATTTTTAACGTTCCTAAGTGTTAATTCAATTCACCCAAATGAATAAATATATTTGACTTTGACTTAAGTATATAAGGTAATTAAAATAGTACTTAATATAAAAGTATTAAGTATTATTGTTGTTGTGACAAGTATGATTCGTGAGAATATGCGATACTTTTCTAAAGGTTGAAGTTTGTGTCTAATGTCTAGTATCAGGAGTATTCAGAGGTGTTGTGCGTGACATATCAGTTTAGTGACATATTTCACAATACAGACATACACATTGCAACACTTGTTTGCTTCTAGCTACGTTGGCGCGATTGTTCGACGCTATTTTTTTTATTATCAACCGACCGAAAATAAATCCACTCTGCCTATGACAAGCAGTAAGCAGAGTCCAGCAATGGTGACTACCATGTCAAAGCCTTCATGTTGAATTGCTAGTATGGTGGCCTTCACTATGGCGGCTTTAAGAGATGCTTTCTCACGCCTCGCTTAAAAATATTACGCAATAAACTAAAGTGTAAAGTATTTGTGTGTTTAAGCGACAGTGTGTTGTATTAACAACCTAATTTTACGCATAGATATAATGTGATAAAGGTAAATAGTTATTTGAATAATGATAATATAAAACAGACAAACAGAGAAAGTATAAAACAACTGCGGGCTTCCATATCACCAAAATCATAGTTTTATTGCCCGACTGATGCTAAAAGAGGGTAATATTTTTCGAGCGTAGGTGTGTACGTATGTATTTGTATATAATAATATGTATGTATGTATTGTATGTCTATTTCTTTGGCACGCTCTATAGTCTAAATGGCTTGATGGATTTTAAAGTATGAGATATCATTAGATTTGTATTGATTTTGGGAGTGAAAAAGAGTACATACAATTTTAAAAAAATTTTTTTTTCTCTTTTCACTTTTTTTGCAGACGGGCTTTTTGTTTTGTAATAAAATAATATATTGCTTGTTTAAGTATTTATTCCTGATCACATTATAAATTAAAATTAATAGTAATCATTACTACTATAATACATTGCTAACGATAAAAAGTGTGACTATATTAGACTAAATTCACATAAAAATAATCTTAATTTAATAACTTAAAATATTAATGCTATAAATTATCTAACACTTAAGTCGTTATTCTAACTATCAATACATACTATTTTTTGTTTTCCGTCTGTTAATCACCTAGCAAAAAACAACATCATCACATACCCCTGACTGTTCATAACTACGGCTTTTAAAGGTGCTGGTAGACTTGAACATTCACTTGTAGAGCATTGTAGAACAAGCAAAATGTATTATAAAAAAAAAACCATAAGCCCGTCTCCCTCACTCAAACTCACTTCCACAATCAATACAAATCTAATGACACCTCATATGTTAAAATCCATCAAACCATTTAGACTGTAGAGCGTGCTAAAGAAAACAGCATACATACCCACACATTAGCCTCCTTGACTACCGCAGTCGGGCAAAAAAACCGGGAAAATTTTAGCGAGCCCTCTAGCGTGCTCGCTAGAAAGCTAATGAAAGGATCGTAAATTTGTTTCGAAGTTTTTGCCAAGCGGAGCAATTCTGTCATTGTTCCAATGCTGCCCCCTAATCCCCTTACTTTACGCGAGCAATTAGTAGAGCGTTCGCTAGAATGATCGTGAAAACGTTCGTAGGGATATTAAGCTCTATGCTTGAATGTGTTCGTTGTTTAGTTCGACAATTGAAAAACAGCGAATGCTCGATGTCTGTTACAAGTGAATGCTCAAGTCTATCAGCACCTTAAGTCACGACTAGCTGAACTACAAGGTCAACTAGTTAATCTAGTCGCATCCTATTCGTAAAATGACTATTTATAACTGATACCAGATTCTTTCGAACTCGTTGCAAAAGGGCAATAAACTGAATAGGAATGTGTATTCGGGTGCTTTATGTTGAGTCATGGAAAATAGATTCGATTTCCATCAGAGATATCACGCAATCTTTTCTTTCGTTTCTCTTTCTCCATCACTCTAAAGTTATAGTTGCATAATATTATTTATCTACCTCAAACATTGAACTTCAAGATTTTATGGTCTCACTGTCTTGAGTCTTGAAAGATTAGGAATAACTTTGTTTTACATCTGAACGATCAAAACATGGCAACATTATTATCTCAATCGGAGGATGTTCTATACTGGACGTAGTAATTTTTACGCTGGTTCGCTGGTTCGCTGGTTTCAGAATAAGCCGGATTGACCGGGGAAGTACTACCTTATAGAATATCAACGTAAAATATTAGTTGCCATGCTAACGTGTATCACTCGGTGAGTGAGAGCGCCGACAGCTGAATTACATCTTCGACACTCTTATTTTCTACTATCACCATACCCATCAGATAGACCCACGACTACCCATCAGATGGACCGTGTTAAAAAAAATTAAAGGCAACCATACCAGAAGTCTGGCTTATGGAATGGTGTCCACCACTTCTGGATTCCACTGACTGCTTACCATCAGGCAGAGTGGAGTTTGGTGAAAAAATATTAAAATTATCTTTGCTTATTTTTACAATTTGTACTTTTCTATCGCCGATCATAATCTTAACATGTACATTATTAATTTGCTGTCGAAGTAAATGTGTCAATGGCCGATACGTTCGTAGGAGACACTGCGATGTTTCAATGCTAATCTTTACTATCTTTATAGGTGACCGTCTGCTGACCAGAACTCAACCGATAACTCACAGGTGTTAGGTCATGTATTTATACAACTTTGGTGGCAAAGAAACATACATACCTGATGGTAAGGCTAACTGTAACCTATAGAGATGGCTGTGTTTTCCAAGCATCGCAGTAATAATAATACTTAGAAAATTTGGGCTGCCAGCGCTCTCACTTACCGAACGAAATATATTAGCATGAAAACTAATATTCTTACGTCCATCTTATAGATTACTAGCTGTTCAGAAAATTCAGATGGGTGCCTCTATGAGAATATTGCGTGCCTGATTTTATGCCAATCGTACATTGTATCAGTATTATCCGTCTCTATGGCGAATCCAGTTTAAACCCGCTACCGCTAAAACTGACAAACCACTTTCACATAAACTTGCGACTCTTATTTGCCCATTTAATAAGGGGGGGTGCTGAATAATAAAAAAAGAGTATTTTCTAGTAATTTGGTAAACCTACTATAAAAACTATAGAAATTTCATACAAACTTTGCCACACTTTTATACCCCCTTAGGGGATGGATTTCGCAAAATTCCGTCTAAGTGAGCACCTATATCCTAATAGGAACGACAATGCAAAGTTTGAGATTCCTAGCACTTGTTGTTTCTGAGATTTCGTAATAAGTGAGTGAGTGACCTTTTGCTTTTATGTATTTTTAATCTCCCATTCATACAAATCCTCTTTCACCTACCTAAAGATATCCCTCGTAAAAACAATATAACGGGTGGCGCAAAAGTAAAGACCCTATTTGGTTCAGCTATAACATTTTTTCTAAATTAGAAAACTAGATTTAGATTTTTTTAAATGTATATTTGTGCCATTAAATTTCGTACCATTAGGATTTAAAGATGATGTCTTTTAAATGGTGACCTCCAGAGTTAATACACATTTGAGCCCTATTTATGACATTTTGCATAACTTGCCGTAACACTTCCTGCGTTTCCATTTCCATCTCTCAGGGCATGTCAATAAGCAGAATACTCGGTTCTGGGGCACTGATAATCCGCGCATTATTCAAGAAACACCTCTACACCCACTAAAAGTTACTGTATGGTGTGGCATCTGTGTTGACAGAGTGATCGGACCCTATTTTTTCGAAGACGCTGGAGGCAATGCGATTACTGTCACTGGAGAACGCTACAGAACCATGTTACGTGAGTTTTTGATACCCAGTTTGGACGAATTGGGGCTGGAGCACATCTGGTTTCAACAAGACGGCGCTACGGCACACACAGCGCGCGACACTATGGACTTAGTGAGGGACGCTTTTCCAGGCCGAGTTATCTCTCGTTTTGGCGATTTGCCTTGGCCTGCAAGATCACCCGATCTGACCAGTCCAGACTTCTTTCTTTGGGGTTTTTTGAAATCTCGGGTGTATGTGAACAAGCCACAGACTCTCGCAGCTCTAAAAGAAAACATTCGTCAAGAAATAACGAACATATCGCAGGAAGTGTTACGGCAAGTTATGCAAAATGTCATAAATAGGGCTCAAATGTGTATCAACTCTGGAGGTCACCATTTAAAAGACATCATCTTTAAATCCTAATGGTACGAAATTTAATGGCACAAATATACATTTAAAAAAATCTAAATCTAGTTTTCTAATTTAGAAAAAATGTTATAGCTGAACCAAATAGGGTCTTTACTTTTGCGCCACCCGTTACAATACACAAAGGCAAATTTTTACTACAATAACTTTCCCCTTCCCCTTCTTCCCTATTGCACTTTTTCTCCATTCTCCACAGTTTCCTCCTTCCTCTCCTCCCCTCCCCCTTCTCCTCTTCACCTCCTTCAGCATCCCTTGCCCCTCCTCCAGCATCTCTTGCCCTTTCCTCCACTTCTCTCTACCTTGCCTCCTCGTTTTCCCCTCTCTTCTCCCTTCCTTCTCCTTTCTTTTCCTCCTTTCCTCTCCCTTCCTATCGCTTCCTATTCCTTCCCCTCCCTTTTTTCCACCATTCGAGAACTCTTTTTTTCGCGTTCCTTCCCCCTCCCTTCCCCCTCCCTTCCCCCTCCCTTCCTCTACTGTCTCCCTCACTTCCCCCTCACTTCTCTCTCACTTTCCCCTCCCTTCCTCCTTCTCCTCAATTCCTCCTTTTCCTCCCTCCTTTTCTTCCCTCCTTTCCCTCCCTCCCCCTCCCTGTAAATTTCAAGTCGCTAGCTTCAAAAGCTAAAGATTTTTGTATAGAATATTACATCCCTAATTTCACCCCTCTAAATCCACCCCTGTTAAAATAAAATCATAAGGATATTTTTTATTTAAATAGAAGTATTCCAAAACAAAATTACAAAACTGTAAGTTAAAAAATGAAGAAGATTCATACAATCGATTTCATCCCTTTTCACACACTTAGGAATTAAATTTAAAAAAACCCTATTTAAGTACAACCTCTAGACATTTAGACAAACACACCCTCCAAATTTCAAGTCACTACGACCAGCAGTTTAGGCTGTGCGTTGTCTGTTAGTCAGTCAGTCAGTCAGGACAAAGCCTTATATAATATGTATGGGTGTATGGATGTATGGATTAGACGTATAGCCATTGGGGATCAAATCATACAGGCTGCTAGGAATGCTAACACGTGATAGAGCCACATAAAGCTGACCGTGCGAAACACAGCTAATACTTAGATCCACGCCCACAACTTTTAGTTGTGTCTGACCTTGGGCTTTATTAATTGTCATCGCGAAACAGAGGCTCACTGGAAACTATTTGCTATTGGCTAATGGGTGTGGTAATGTCAGCTGTCACAGCCAATAGGAAAGTTTGCGTTCCGTTCCGTTTTATTTTATTATATGAAACAAATTATTGTTAGATTATATTACTATTTAAATAATAACTATATAATTATATTACAGATTTATATATTTAAACATTTTATAAGAACATTATTATATTTACTTATTTATTTTAAGTATTTTGTTTCAATCTACACAAATAGTATCTAGGATTGATAACTACGTCAGGGTATTCTCTGATCAATTCGTGGTCTTGTCATAACAGAATACCATCCATCTTGGCTCTAACAGAATAACAGCGCTGCTTTGTGTTTGCAAAGTGGCACAAAGCTGAGTTAGGGCCATTTTGTATCTCACTAAGTTTGTTACTTTTATTTTTATTTATTACAATGTATTGTTGATATGTTCTGTAAACTAACTTGTTGAGAACAAATAAATGTTTTTCTTTCTTTCTTTCTTTTTCTTAAACTGGACTCATTTAAAACTAAACGGAAGATTGTTTAGAATGAGAGGAATCCGAAAAATAAAAACGCTATCAGCTATTCCGTAACCTGTTAAAGTGTCTATTAGTGGCGAAGAGTGACGTTTTGTAAGAGGGAAGCCGGCGCAAAATTTGCTTACCTTGAAGCACGACGTATGGTCTATTTCTACACTTTAATAGATAAATAGTCTTTGTGATTTATTTCAAAGGGAAGCCGGTAGGAATCGGGTTATATGGACTCTTCGCCACTGGTGTCTATTCCTTTCAGAAAATGTTCGACGTGATTCTTTAAATTGGCATAACTTTTTTATTTATGAACCGATTGACATGAAACAAACACTAAATGTTAAGTGAAGCTTACCACAATGTATTAGTGAAAACCATATCTAAATCGGATAAGCCGTTTCTGAGATTAGCGTAAATAAACGCACAGACAAACAGACAAACAGACATACAGACAAACAGACAAAAATTATAACAATCATTGTTTTGGGTTCTATTTGCGTTGATAAAGGCCCCAGTAATTTTTTTTCTCATATATATTATCTTCCATGTACAGACAGCGATCGGTTACATTTTTATTATATTATATGTATAGATATAGATGATACATTTGTATTAAAAGAGTGGTCTGAGTTTTTTGCCAGTTCTTCTTATGGCTGTACTTCGTCAGCGAACTGGCTATACGTTAATTGGTTTGACATCCTCTTTACTGTGTCGCTATTTGGCGGGATTTGCGAAAATTTAAGTTTCGCGAGTGTGCAGTTTTAATATCGTGATATCTTTTAATTATTATATGGCAGGTATATATAAAACTTATGTCACTGTAATTGTCATTTAATATACTTCAAAACAAAACAACAATAGTAGGTCCGTATAATGAGATTTTATATTGTTAATACTCATTTAAAAAAAGATCGAAATTTTTCGACGGCGACAGTTATAAAAATCGCTATTATTCGACAAAACTACCCGTATTTGGAAAAAGTTATGTTTAATATACATTAATATACATTAAACTCTATATTTAATAAAAAACAATATACCCTCGTTATACAATAATTCATACTTTATCCGACACACAGTGAAACCTGAGCCATTTGCTTTTTAGGCGGTATTTTTCTATTAGAATGAACAATGTGACATTTAGTAATCTATATCTATACTATTATATGAAGCGTAAGAGTTTTTTTAAACGCGCTAATCTCTAGAAATACCAGTCGCATTTGAAAATTCACGAGAAAGGTTATAGGCTATGTAACATCAGCAGTATGCAAAGACGAGGGTAAAAGACGCGACGCGGAAAGCTGGTAGGTTAATAATTTCAATCAACATGCCACTAACTACCTTACCGTCGGAATCGGGCTAGGTAGGCCGCACCCCCAATAAGTTTTCAGATCAAATTATCTGAACAAATTTTATCTAAAAACAAAATAATAATATAGCCTTGGCTTTACTGTTCTATTCATTTTTATTCACAGCAATTTAAATTATATATGAAATGCAATAAAATTAGGTTAAATAGAAAATCATGTAAATATATTACCTTGATCAAGGTTATGTTATTATTAATATTAATTATTATGTTTTACTAGCTGCGCTCTACGGCTTCGCTTGCGCGTAAAATATGTTTTGGCACCCTCGGCAACTAGACCAATTTTAGGGATAAAAAGTAGCCTAGACTTTGCAGGCGGGTTGGTGACCCCAATAAGGTGATATTCTCAGCCATCAAACCAAATCTGAACTATACATTAACATTTGCCAGGACAGTAAACGTATGGCCGTGATGACAATACATCTATTGTGTCTACAGTAGTGTCCATGAAAGGGTTAACTTAAAATGTAAAACTTGCCAGTTCTACCTGCAACGAAGACGTTGTTTGTGAGTTTTCGAATATATCCGCTCTTAGCTTGTTGTACTAATTGATAGGTAAACGATCAGCGGGTTAAGCAACTAAGAGTGAAGCTGGCCGATGGATGGGTGACCGCATAGTGGAATTTGCGTTCATTACCGCGTCTCCGTGCTTCGGAGGGCACGTTAAAAGTCGGTCCAAGTTGTTACAATGTTGATAACAGTCGTTAGGTCAAGTCTGATGCCTCTATGAGGTACCTGAACAAATCCTGACAGTAGGTTGACCACTAACCACTCGATATGAAGAAGACGACCGAAAAGATCTGTAAAAAGGTCTTTTCTGACCTGTCAGATCGGCATACGGCACGAATATATTCCCTTAATAATCCTTTACACCACCCAAAGAGATATGTAGGTTCCTCGACCGGAGATCAAACCGCCTATGATACTCACGTGGAAGAAATGAGGCTTCATATCTAGACCACAAGTCCATAAAATTTAATGCTTTCACATAAATGACGTCACTTTCTAGGCGTCACGCGTCGTTTCCATAGCTGTGGTTAGCGGAAATGTATACAGTTTCAATGCAACAAGTACAATGTATCAAAATAGAAACAGATTTGATCACATGACAAATTATCAACCAGACTAAATGCACTAGCTTATATCTACTTACACTGATGTACAGTATAATTTTGTATGTTTGTTTGTAATCGATAAACTTAAAAATTTCTAAACAGAATGGAAAATGTGAAAGAATGGACTGGAATGGTCCATTCTTTCACAGTGGAATTAAAAGGGTCGCGAACCAAATGGTTTATTGTTTCATTCTTCTGTTAATCACAACTTTGTATCTTACATATATAAATGAGCTTTGAAAAGCATCTCATAAAACCATAATTGTAAAGATCATCACATCATCATTACTATCCCACTGCAGGGAAAGGCCTCTTCTCATACAGACAACGTATGAGCATTGATCGCTACGCTTACTCAAGGCGGATTGGCGATTTAAAACTTCCTCAGAAGTCCAGGTTTCACAATGTTTCCTTCACCGTCAGTTTTAAAAATGTGTCACGAATTTTGAGTGAGCCCATCTAACAGCGGTAGTGTCAATCTTTGTGATTGACACTACCGCTTTTGGTCGTAAGCCATCATACATAAAATGTCACCTTTTAAGTCCACCTTGTGCAGAATCGGCCAACTCTGCATCTCATATTATGTAAAAGAAAAATATAATTAAGTTCGCACAAAGTCACGGGCAAAACCTAGTGTTTATAAGTAGTATCAGCTCCCAGATCATCATTTACTGATAGCCAGATATATCTGAAGTGGTCATGTGATGAGTTATCACATGAATGCGCTTAACGTTGATAGTAATTTCTTTAAATCGCTTATATCGGTACTTTGATACGAGTGCGGGATATACGTTAATCTTCGTTATTTTTGTTGTTGTTATTAATATCTTGTTATTGTAGGGCGTATTTCTGGTTACCTGGTTCAATAGTACCTATAGACTGCCAGACAGAGACCTCGGGTTAAGAGATATTGGGTTTTTCTGTCGAAATAAACTCAGTGGGTATTACCAGAATCCAGGGCAACAGGCTCGCCCTAGTTCAGGAAAGACTGAAGCAGCATCACTAAGTTAAGTCATTACAACATTTTTCATGGTAGTAGATCCTTAGATAATTTTGGCATGAAGCGACCAGATCGACTAAAGAAG
Organism: Parascotia fuliginaria; assembly: GCA_963082885.1. Taxonomy (NCBI): domain Eukaryota; kingdom Metazoa; phylum Arthropoda; class Insecta; order Lepidoptera; family Erebidae; genus Parascotia; species Parascotia fuliginaria. The sequence goes on from OY720195.1 coordinate 369,582, forward strand.
TCGAAAATGAAAATATGTTTATTCATATAGCCTGACTGGCCTGTTGGTCTAGTGGTTAGTGACCCTGACTGCTAAGCCGGAGGTCGTGGGTTCGTTTCCCACCCAGGACAAACCTTTGTGTGATGAGCATGATTGTTTGTTCTGTGTCTGGGTGTAATTTATCTATAATATGTATGTATTTACAAAAAAAAAATTGTACATAAGTAGTTTATCAGTTGTTTAGTACCCGTAACACAAGCAAATATTAAATTTTTGTAAGTTACAATTTCAAGAGGCATGCAAAGTGACGCAGGCAATACACTTAACTCTATCTTAAGTCTGGTGATTAATGTTTATGCCTTCTCTATATGAGAAGAGGCCTTTGCCCTGCAGTGAGACACTAAACAGGTTGGTATCATTATAAGTCTAATTTCGGCATTTAGTATTCCATACATTTCAGCGAGTGAGACCATTTTTTTTGAGATTTTCTGCCTTGCCTCGTTTCATTTTCCATTCAAGATCATTAACGACTTGGTTGCGTTTTAAGAATAGGCAGGTTACGGTAACCGTAAACCAGCAACCAATGGCAGCTGTAGATATTCTCTACACTGCAGCCAGCAAGGTACTATCGCCGCTGGAGATTTTACCTTCGGTTTTAGACACAGTTTTGACCTAGATATCCAAGACTAAGAAAAACACGAATTATGCATATTTTTGTTTTGTTAATACATTATTTGGTATGTAGATTTAGCTGTTATGCATTCATTCATAATTTAAATAGAACCTCAAATAAGAATGCAGAGCGGTTAAGGCCGCATCTGTTACCTTCACAACCATGGTCATAAATTCGATTCCTTGCAAAAAAATGTCCTCTCCGGGTTTGCTACCACGTGTGGCAGACAAATTGGTGATACCAATAAATTGAAGTTGGTAACGCTGTTCATTATGATGCCTATTACGACATTAAGACAAAGAAATGAGATGATTCTATTCCTCAAAAGGTCCACAAGTGTCAAATGTTACTAAGCGTCAGCCGTTTATCTATCACAGAAAAAAGAAAACAGTTTTTATTCATTTAAATATTTTAAACGCACACGATTTGTTCACAATTTATTTGTTAAACGGGTCGGTCTACTCGTGTTAGACATTATTATAAGGTGCCATACCTATTTAAATGATGTTTCGGTAGAATTCTATTTCGGTCACGACCTGGGGCTCTAGCAATCTTTATAACCTTACTTTGTCTCTATCCTTGTTTTTAATGGTACATAAGAAAAAGACAAAACACAATGTAAGATTAAAATAAAACGAGATGGTGGCCCCCTGACCATGGTCGGTGTAATTCGACCGAAACGTCGTGTCGTCGGGCAAATAGGTATGGCACCATAATATTTTATAACATCAATGACTTTTGAAACATTTGTAACTCACTGACTACTTACTATCAGCCAAAGTCAGTTTGACTGTCTAATGTATCAAGCAAAATATATTAATAAAACAAATATTATTAAACAATACAGAAATGAAACAAACCCATTTTTTTCGTGCCGACGACGCTACATTGTAAAATTATAGGTATACCCTATGTCACTCCCACTATTAATACGAATCTAATGACACCTCATGTTAAAATTCATTAAGTTATTTAGGCTGTAGAGCGTGCCAAAGAATTAGACATACATACATACGCTCGAAAAACAAAACCCTTTTTGACTTCGGCAGTTAGGTAAAAAAAGACATAGGAATCTCTCAATTTCAGAGTTTCAAACATCATTACTACTCTGCGAGGCAATCGCCGCATCATCTTGTCGATCAAATTACCTTGATAGTAAAATTTACCAAGATGTTTAAAAATAAAGTAATCCATACTAATATTATAAATGCGAAAGTAACTCAGTCTGTCTGTTAAGCTTTCACGCTTAAACCACTGAACCGATTTTGATGAAATTTAGTATAGAGATATATTAGACCTCGAGCAACAACATAGGCTACCTTATATCGCGAAAAAATGGCTTAAACGGGTTGAAATATGGGATAAAAGTTTGATGAAATTATAACCGACATTTACGCGGGCAGAGCTGCGGCCAACAGCTAGTTCTCTATAATCTCCCGTATCAATCTGTAGCTATTTGGTACATCACGCGCTATTGATAATAAATCGCGTATCATCGTCATGCAAATATTATGTGCTTATATTTAGTCGCTTGACAAATTTATTGATTAAACCATCAACTGTTATTGTAGTGACTAATATACACTGTACAGAGTCAAACTTGCAACTTGTGGATCCTACGTGACGAAAAAAATGGCAATCCTTGGGTAAGGTAAAGGGACATACATACTTACATATATTATATAACTTCATGCCTGTCTCCCATTAATGAGGTAAGCAGATATAGAACGCTCTTTGCTGCGACAAACATAATACCTCCTTAGCCTCTTCAACATTAATTAATCTTTTCATACACACACGTCGATTACAGGTGCTTGTAATAGTGCCACTATAAATCTCTCGAATAATCTACTTATTACGGAATTTTGTTTGGTATGATAATAATGAAGATGCGTCTTGCACAAAATATGTCTTTGACTGCAAGACGGGCGAAGGCGTTAGGAGTAGAGTCAGAGATATCCCGCTCTGCTAGATGCACCAACAGCGAGTCTTTCATTGTAACCTATTCAAATTTCACAGAGGTAGCGTATAGAGTAATAGAAAATGACATTTTTATTGTATATGTAAAACAAAGTCGGGTTTGTTTGAACACTTAAAACTCGAGAACAGCTGAACCGATTTGCATGGATTTTCATGTGTTGGATTTATCTCTGTCCCAAATGGCAGAATAATATTAAAAACATTGGAAAATTTAAGAAAAATAATAAAAAACATTTTCCCATACAAAATGTTCGTAGGTCTCTTACCTGTCAATTTATTGGTTGTCAAATATTTATGCGTGCGTTCTGAAATTTATAACAAGCTTCTTAAATGTAGAACAAATGACAAATGAATTTATTTTATATTCATTGTATTACTTTCATAAAATCATAAATTAAGTTCAGTAAGTTTCATATGTAACACGACATTAATAAGTGTATCCATATTATATCAGCTGTTATCATATTATGTATTAACATCGCATTGCTTGCATTATTGTTAAAATGTTGTAATATATAAATCTTTGTAAATAAATAATTAAATGTTCAAGATTCTTCATAGAATTTATCTCATAAACGCGATCATGCATTAGGTATTTACATACCTTATTTTAATTAATTCCCGTATGTTTATAAATTTATATCATGCAATGCGAAAGTTTAAAAGTAAAGAATTTATCTCAGTTGATATCGACTCTGTGGTTGTACTCCGGTCACCAACCTTTCTACTAAACATGGTATTAAGTGCAAACTGCAGACTCCTTCATTTAAGAGGTTTTTGACTGATAAAGATATTGAAAGAGCACAAACAATAATGATACTTTATACGATTTTTATTAATATCATCGATACATACTAATACCTATATACCTAGTTACTTATTATTTACTAGTAATATTGTGAGAATATAACCAGCTGGGTATAAAACGTGATAAAGGTTCAGAGATACGGTTAAACATCATTAATGGCAAGTGACGTCAGCGTTCATTAGTCGATCTAATTTGTGGCCAAGTAATAAGCATTAATGTTTCAAATAATACAAACTAATTGTATTCATATAATGGGAGCAATTTTTTTGATTAATTATTTATAATTACTTTTGATGGTTTTATTTTATCGTCTTCTATTTTTTTAAATATCTTTTCATTTGTTTTACTAGTGAGTATCTCAGTGTCACAAAGGACTTTATAAACATACAATTAAAGACCATAAAGTATACTCTAACTCGGTGCAAATATTTATAGAATACACAAAGTATAATAGAATAGAAAATTCTTTACCAAGTTTCTAGTTCTCTTAGAGTATCTGGTGGGTTCTATTTACTTGTATGCCATTTAACCCCCAAATACTAAAATGTTACTCATTTCTAAGTACTTAGTCCTAAATCTCACGATATTTCTGCGGCAGAAATAGATTTTTTTATTTAGCAATTATCCTTCTTCCTCATTTCTTGGTTCATGGTTTTCTGCGACCGATTTTTCCAATAAGTGTTCCACTTATCGCGCCATCTGTTTTTCGGATCCCAAGGTCGTGTAACGTTGTGTGAACTTTTAACTCTTAAATTTATCTGGCATATTAGTATAGTATGGTTTTACGACCGACCACGACGACGGAAATTAAGGGAAGCCCTTGTCCAGCAGTGGACGTCTTTTAGCGTTGTTGTAAAACTAAACTAAATTGATGACATAATTAAGCAAATAATTGGGAGAAGACGCTGGTTTTTGAGACACACTTTTTCTATTTTGAGGAACCAAAGGCTTCATAGGTCTCTGTGTAACATTACTTTGTGTCAAAATAAACGATTTGTATATTATACGATTAGTTATTGTGATTTTCTAAGTGCTTTTGTATACGACTTTGGTAGCAACAAGTCTGATGGTAAGTGGTAACCGTAACCTATAGAGATGGCTGTGTTTTCCAAGCATTATTACTTACTTACTTAATAATGCTTAGAAAATACAACCAAATCGTTGCCGACCACGGAGAAGGGAATGAGGAAGGAAAAGAGAAAGGTATCAGGACCGAGGGGGTATTGGGGCTGCCGGCGTTCTCACTCACCGAGTGAAACACATTAGCATGAAAACTAATATTCTTACGTCGATCTTCTATGAGAGGGTAGTACTTCCCCGGACGATCCGGCCTATTCATGCTGAAAGCAGCGTGGATCTACTACCCTTATTTATTTTCAAAACCAAATCTTGCAAGTAATAAAAATCGAGAAAAACTTTATACTTTGGTATAATCATGGGATAATACCTCCTTATTACTTCGCATTACGGAGATAATTAGTGTTTGCGCATTTTATCTGAGATTAGCGTAAACACGGTTTTCATATTAGTTTGTTACGAACAAATGTAACAATCAAACAGTTCACCTATATATGTTTTTGTTTCTTCTTGTATTTTGATAGTATCGTCTATCTTTGAAATGCTATATAATATAAAACTATGCGTTTGTAAGTTTGTTTGGTTCAGTTTATGGCCTAAAATTACTTAACCTATATTTGATGAGAGATAATGTGTAGTACGAGTTATTGGTTAACTAAGACTTGATTGTTCATTTTAAGGTTCTACTTAGACAGCGAACTGACTTCAAGTAAATTAATTCACATTTTGTTTTTATTAGATAATCAATAACAAATAAGTTTGGGTTTACCACTTTATTATTGCTCGTGATGCAGCAAAATTTAAGATATCTTGGAAAACGTTGATTATAAATACTAGCTTTCCGCAGCGCAGTTTCATCCACGTATTTGGTTAATGCTCTGCTCCCGTCGCCAGTAGCGTGATGTCACATAGCCTACAATCTTCCTCATGAACTAGAACTAACTCACACGCAAAGAATTATTCAAAACTGATAGGTAGTTTCAGAGATTAGCGCGTTCAAACAAACAAACTCTTCCACTTTATATAATAATATAGAAGTATAGTTAAAGAACGAGTTTAAATGATGCCTTTACAATGACGTTATATATTTTATACCATATAAAATTAAACAGATAGATATTTATTTAATTATATTTATAACGTGATAAAGTAAAGCGACCGATGCATGAGCCAAAAAAAATAGAGAATGCCTATGTTGACATCTTTCAAACTGTAAGTTACGAAACATTTCATGTACAAAATTAGTTCAGTTAGTCTGGGTAAGTGCCTTTTATTTAGAATATTGCGGTTGTTATATTTTAATAGTTTTGTATTTTTGCTGGTATTTGATTGTTTGTGTTTTTAGCTGTATTGCCTGCGTCACTTTGCATGCTACTTGAAATTGTAACTTACAATAAAAATAATAACCTGGAGATTAAAAAGAGTGGCCTGAGTTTCTTGCCAGACTTTCTTATGGCTCTACCCCACGTCAGCTAACTGGCTGTAGGTTAATTGACTGACATTTTGTAATTTAACGGTCATAAGTGTTAGTTCAATTAACCCAAAATGAATAAATGTCTATTTTTAAAAGTAAAATGTATTTAAGTAGGTATTAGAAACATAACTTAATGTACTTTTAGCACTTCTGTGGTTTGGTTTTCATGCCAATGTTTTTCGCTCGGTGAGTGAGAGCCCCGGCAGCCTAAATACCCCCTCGGTCCTCTTCCGTTTCACTTCTCCTTCCTCATCTTCTTCTCCGTCGTCGGCAACGGCTTGGTTGTGTTTTCTAAGCATTATTACTTCTGCGATGCTTGGAAAACACAGCTATCACTATAGGTTAAGGTTACCACTTACCATCAGGTGGACCTTATGCTTCTTTGCCACTAAAGTTGTATAAAAAAAGGTCTCACTGGCACATCTGTTCACACAAAGTTTTTCAAGGAATGTCAACGTTCACGACAATATTAAACAGTACGAGCGTTACCATTTGATTATGGCTGTACTTGTTTTTACTATCGCGATGTCACTTGACTATAACATAATATTGAAACACTACTAACTTTGTATTAAACAATACAAAAGGGAACTGACATATAGCTACATACACTTACATGATTACATAACTGCGACCTTGCAAAGTTATGCTGTCATATGAAACATATCTTGACTAGCTGCGCCCCACAGCTTCGGCCGGCGTAATATGTGTTTTGTCTGCCTCGGGATCCAGATCGATTTTCTGGATAAAATGTAGCCTGTATTCATCTGGCGAATTAAATCTACATACCAATTTTCAACAAAATCGGCCACACACATAAACTTTCTCATAAATATTAGTGATTTATGAGAAACCTCGTGTCCTCGAGTGACCTCGTGTCTCGGTGTTACGTGAGGTTCAACTCCATAAAACGTGTTTGTTACCACGGATAGGAGCACGTAAATAAGCCATGACTTACTATCATGGGTAATAATGGCGTTTAACTAGTCACTTCTTGTTCTATATAAATAGAAATGATTTTGGATTTCAGTATATGTAGTGTTCTGGGTTGGGCTGAGATAAATTATTATTATAGACTTGAATAAAAGATGATAAAATCACTATATTACGAGTAAATACACTGATTGATTTAAATATTACGATGAGATGAATGGGATACGAGTCGCGTACACGGTAGGACGTATTGTAGCGTACTGAACATTTCTTCATAATTTTAATACAATAAAGGTAATAATAATATAATTATAAATCGTTTATTTCGGGTCGCATAAACTCATAGATAAACACCTTACAGACTAACATACATAATACATAACATAACCTTAAAAACTACACTGCACCACAAACGCCTTGAAATTGACGTTGCGACGCGACTCCAACAGCTGTACTCTTGGCCGGTACTTCATCTTTTGGCGCACGTACTCCTCGATGTCCATTTGTGGTGTAGTGTAGGTGAGAGATGTACACCGGGCGCGTGTCGCAATAATAATGATTTAAGTAAAATGTGTTGTACGGTAATTGACCCGTACATATAGAGTTTCTGAACAGGGGCCTAGACAAGTGGTCCTCTGACCATCCTAAATCTAGGATTCGGTAAATCCTACTAATACATAACATAACCTTAAAAACTACACTGCACCACAAACGCCTTGAAATTGACGTTGCGACGCGACTCCAACAGCTGTACTCTTGGCCGGTACTTCATCTTTTGGCGCACGTACTCCTCGATGTCCATTTGTGGTGTAGTGTAGGTGAGAGATGTACACCGGGCGCGTGTCGCAATAATAATGATTTAAGTAAAATGTGTTGTACGGTAATTGACCTGTACATATAGAGTTTCTGAACAGGGGCCTAGACAAGTGGTCCTCTGACCATCCTAAATCTAGGATTCGGTAAATCCTACTAATACTTTAAAGGCGAAAGTTTGTGTGTATGTGTGTGTGTGTTTGTTTTCAATCATCAATCGCCCACCATATTTTCCAGTACAACCTTCTGTCTTAGGAAGGAAATTTCATACCTATTACGTTACCCATCATACTCTAGCCGCTTGATATTCAAAACACCTTTTCCGTAATCGTTGTTACTACACCGACTGTCACCGACACAGTGAAAGTCAAATACAAAGCAACCATAAACGTATTATTTAACACAGGAAGCGTTTAACCAACCAAAGCCATAGCAAACGCTTAGTGTCAAAGTAAACTCACTGATAGCTGATAATGGACTGATAAGCGATCATTCGTTATGCTAAATTAGCATGTCGGCAATTACCCAACTAAACTCTTTACTAAACCACTACTAAATGGAGGTATAACAGTATTAACGTTAGTGTGAAAAAAAGAAAAATAAATAAAAAGAAAATATAAAATATTTTTTCGTAGTTTTTTAAAATGGATGCGCCAGAAATGGCTTCCGATATCGACAGCGAAGATTCAGTGATTCGCGCAGTTTGGTTCAAAATAGTGATCGCCCCTTTATTGTTTTCATTAATTATTCTGGTGTGTCTGCTGTACAATTGCTACAAAAATAATATGGAAATGTAAGTAAATATATAATACTTATTATCCTAATAGGTATAAACTTCTAATTTTAGTTAATGTGTAAAAAGTTTGACGTCAATAGTTTTTCTGAACTGTTCTTTTTATTTTTTGCTATTTTGATCATCTCAACATAGTATAAAAATAAGCTGTTTTAGTTACTATACCTATTGTAATTTTACTAACATGAATGCAAGTTATTTTTAAGTTTATTTTAAAACATTTAATTATTTTTAAAATACTGAATTTGCTTTGAATCCGTGGAGTCACGAATAATTCCTATGTGAAAAACCATTGGTGTAGTCTTTATCGGGGTTATGTATAATTGTCTGTTTATGACCAAAATCTTTCTATATGTTCCTTTTCTTCCCTCTCTTTCAATTACATTCTCAAGTATATTTAGACTAGCTTTCGTGTCTTTCAAGTCATATTTTGGAATCTTAATATTTTTAATTTTTTATCTCTGACGATCAGACACATTTTTAGCTTGCCGGGTTTTTTATACCACTTATGTTATACAACCAATTGTAAGTAGCCAGACGTTTTTGTATCACTTTCGCAATAATAGTTCTTAGCGGATTAGACTACTCTATCCCGACCCAGACCACGTACTTCTGTTAAATAATACCCTAGACTCTTTAGCGTCACTTCTATGAATGTTAATTTGACACACTCACTTATGTAGTATATTGATAACTTGTCTGGGGCCTCTAAATTGTAAGTACTACTCTACTTAGGTATGTTTGCCAATCAGTTCCTGCACACATTATGAAAATATAACAATATAATTATTTTAACTAGCTATTTCCTTAACCTGCATTCAACCTTCTTTGCTGACGTATGTCAATGCCTAGACAATAGAATCTACATTAATCTGCCTGTCAAGTTTTTTGCTCCCTATGCTCATTATAAGTATACTAATAACCCGTCCCGGCTACGTTTGTGTTTTGTACACAGTTACAAATATGACGGCCTCTGATAAGTGATACTGTATGACTAATATGACTACGCAAAGGTCTTAGGTTTGATCCCCAGGTTTTAAAATATTAGTTTTTTTGTCGAGATATTCTCTCCATTAGTCCAGTCTGGTATTGTGCTAAATGGCAACAGGCTCGCCTTCTGTTACGTAGAAGCCAACAAAAACTAGGGAAATTTTAAATATTGCTCACTCTTCCAAACCCTTCGAGGCATATATTCCCACTGTCCTATCAAGCTCCCCATTGAAAAAGCCGTGTAATAAACAATGCTTATATGTAAAACACACAAATACTTTACTCAAAATATTTTTTGTTGGCTGTTTTTAGTACATCGGGGTATCAACCTTTGAGATCTTTTAGGCTATATTTAGTTTGTGGGACAGGTTTATACACGATTAGTTCCTTTAATCGAGCAGTGATGACTTCATCGATATTTATAGCTTTTATATAAAATTGTATAACAGAAGATATACAAAAACAATAGATTCTCATGGGTACTCTTTTATAATAATGTTAAAATTTTGGCTGAAATTACTAAAGAAATAAAAAGAGCTTTTAAACATTACAAGTTTATTCTAAATAACAATAAATGAATTATTTTATCTATTCTAGAATAACTACTTACCTGACTATTTAAAAATAGACAATAGACATTCTAAATTTACATTGTAACGTTTAAAATTAAAGTCTAATTTTGTTTCTTCACAAGCTAAGCTAAGCTGTAATTACTTACTTAGAGAGAGTGTATTGCCTGCGTCACTTTTCATGCTACTTGGAATTGTAACTTACCAAAAATGTAATAACCTGGCGATTAAAAAGAGTGGCCTGAGTTTTTTGCCAGTCTCACGTCAGCGAACTGGCTGTAGGTTAATTGGCTGATATTTTGTAATTTTTAACGTTCATAAGTGTTAATGAAATATACATATCGTTTAATTTCATTTTTTTGAAAGAGTTGTCAAGTTCAAACAATATCGAAGTTTTATTGTTTTATTTTTTCCTATGCTTGTGAATAAAGGTCATACTAGTTAATATGCCACTGAAAAAATAACACAAATTAACGTCCAAATGTCAAGGCGAAACACACGGATGGCAAGTAGTAACTTATGGACTTAGTGTTCTTAGTGTTCTTAGTGTTCTTTAAGCATTGCAGCCAGAAAAATGGTAATAAAATACAAGAAGGAAAACATAGGCTATTTTTTATAATGTTTTACTTAAGTTACTCGCTTCATTCGTTATTTCTAAAGGAGAACGAGTTTTTAAAATCGATAATGTAGATTTTTATTTAAATCGTTACAAGCAAATAAACATACACAACTCAAATCTTTTCTCTTTATAGTAGATATTAGTTTAGGGTACAATAAGGATATATATCATCATTTATATTCTCTTCACAGGAAAGTCTAGTCATTGCCATACTTCGGGGACAATCGTATTTGTATTGGTTATCGGCAGTCTATCGATCTGTATGTATGTGCTACGAATCCGATATACACTCAGGGTCTAGGTAAACACATGGGAACACGATGAACTATGATTAAGTGTGAGATACAGTTCAATTGAATCACTAAGATTTAACAGAGATTTTGTCTCTTTATGTGTATTCGATCTATAGAGCAGCAGTTGTGCAGAGTGGTCAACCTAGTGTCAGGATTTGTTCAGGTCACCCATAGAGGTATCCGACTTGACCTAACGACTGTTATCACCTTGGTACCAACTGGTTCTGACTTTTAACGTGCCCTCCGAAGTACGGACACGCTTAGATCAAATTCCACTATGCCAACCCATCCATAGGCCAACCGCACTAAGTTTGCTTAACTGATCATTTACCAATCAGTGAGTGCAACGAGCTATGAGTGACAGGTAACAGATGGAGATGATGATGGAGATGGATGAAGGGCAGCTCACAAACTGTCAATGTGGCGAAACTTGGGATAGGTCTTTCAGCAGTGGAAGTCTTTTGACTATGTTAGAGCTTGAATAGCATCTTAATAAATTTAAGAGTTAGACAGTGGAGCTGATGCAAGTCCCTCCACTTCTCTCGGTTAGAATCACATCCTTAACTTCTTTATACGACATGACAGCAGTACTCTTCTTGATTTGGCTCATATAGCTTATCCGCGGTCTTAGCCTACTTCGCCTTCCTTCTATTTTTCCCACAATGATATTTTAATAATGCTTGAGAATAAGTAATAGAAATTGAAATACATCCTAGAACAAAAACCTACATAAATGGTACCACTTATTATTAGTACACTTGCCCATGATCAGCACACATCAAATCAATGTCACCACTAATCGAGCTTAATTACGATAACAACTCAAGGTTACCTTCACGTACAATTTAACCGAACTATACACCTATTACCTACTGGTAATGGTTATAGGCCAGCATTATAATGGTCATAAAGTGCTAACTTCCTATTATATTAGCGAGTACGTTTTTGTACTACATATTAGGTAGATTGTAGGTAGGTATTAATACATGGTAGAGGCTTAAGAGTGCGTTTCTACTGACGTGGAGCTCAACCGCCCAACTCCGCGTCAGTGGAAACGCATCCTAAGTCTAGATTTAGGCCCCAGTCTACTGCTGGATGTAAACTGTCTTACAACTTATGATGATGAAGTGAACCTAGTTTTTTTTAGATCCTTGCTATTCAAAATTCCCTTTCATACTATTGCGTTTCGACCCTTTATTCCCGTTAAGTGACACTAGAATGTGTAACATTGTTGCTAAATAGAAAAAAAAAGCCGATATGTAATACTGTAACATATCAGAACACTGTATTCTAGATAAATAACAAATTATTCTTTAATTCAATACAAAAACACTCGTATAATTAATTACTAGGCAGGGTAGCAGAACATTGTAGGATCTCGTTCAGTGAATGAGAGCGCTGAAGGCCCAAATTACCTTGATGCGTGATCCTTCATGTTTTTCTTTTCATCTTTTATTTTTTTTATGATCGATTAACGCTTGGTTATGTTTTTTTACTATTGTAAAATTGTTCGGTAATCCCGAGTAGCAAAAATAATTTCTTTAGGGAGCTACTAATAGATTTTATGGCTTATAATAACGTTAAGCAATATAATTATATATTAAATGTAAAAAATAATATTCTAGATTTGGCATTATCTGATATAGGTAATATAAAGTTAGAAGAATGTACATTACCTGTTAGAGACATCGATAAATATCATCCACCTTTTCAAATTAAGCTTACGTTACTAACGAAGATTAAAATTAAACCAAAACCAAGACAGACATTTCAGTATCATAAAGCAGACTATGATATTATTGCTAAGGCTATCGATAATATCAATTGGGATAACGAATTCATCGGTTGTGATAATGTTAACAGTATGGTGGACATTTTTTATTGCTCAATCAAAAGAATAATTAAAGAGCATGTTCCTGAAACAAAATGTCATAATGACAAATTTCCGCCATGGTACTCCCACCAGTTAAAAATATTACTTAAAGCTAAACTCAAACTACATAATAAAACAAAAAAATATAATAACCCATTAGATGTTATAGAATATACCTACCTAAGAAAAGACTGCTCCTTATTAAAAAAATCATGCTACAACAAATATATAGATACCATATGGCTTTATGGTTAAAAGATCTACTATACTAACTTAGTTTCGTTTATTACTGATGTAATATCCGCGGTTGACGATGGTCTACAAGTTGATGCAATTTATACAGATTTCTCAAAGGCCTTTGACAAGGTGGATCACAGTATTTTGATTAAGAAAATGAGTTTGTTCGGAATCTCAAATAATCATTTAAACTGGTGTCGATCATATCTAGAAGATAGATTATCCTCCGTAGTAGTAGATGGCGAGATATCAGAACCGTTTTCACCGACTTCTGGTGTGCCCCAAGGATCAAATTTAGGACCATTATTTTTTAATATATTCATAAATGACATATCTGAAATCTTTAAATTCTCAACGCCATATCTTTTTGCCGATGACCTAAAACTGATCAGAATTGTAAAACAAGACTCTGACACTCTACTATTTCAGAAAGATCTAGACAATTTAAGCCTTTGGTGTATTCAAAACAATATGTCTTTAAATTACAGCAAATGCCATCATATTAAATACAGTCATCATAGCGGCCATTCGTGATTTAGGAATATACTTAGACAGTCAACTAAGATTCAGCATCAATTCGATGAAATGTTGTCGGCGGCCAATCGATCTCTTGGGTTTGTTTTGCGCAGTTCAAAAGAGTTTAAAAGAAGCAGTACTTCGTTACTTTTATATAACAGTTACGTTAGAAGTAGACTGGAATACTGTAGCACAGCCTGGAACCAAGTATATGAGGTACATTCAGACCGAATTGAGAGTGTACAAAAAAAGTTAGTACGCCACTTGGCTTATCGAGAAGGCATCGCCAGAACAGTGAGATCGTATAGCGATAGACTTGATTACTTTAAAATGACGCGATTAGGTAACCGTCGTACGATCTTAGACTTGGCGTTCCTGCACAAATTACTGAATGGCCAAATAGACTGCTCAAACCTGCTTAGTAAAATCAGAATTAATGTACCTCGTAGAATTCCGCGACACCCCTGCCCACTACTCAATGTCCCTCGCCATCGAACTAATCTTGGCAAACATTCTCCGATTAGTAGATTAGCTAACACCTACAATGAAATCTCGGGTGCATCGAAAGACCACAACTTAGATATTTTTAATACGTCACTTCCCAAGTTCAAACGCTTCGTTATAGCGCATTTAAGCTAATTATATAAATTATTTTTTTTAGTGCCAATTATTTTTAGGGCTAATTTTCGAATTACTGTTGTTAGTTTCTATATAATGTTTTATTTTTTATTTTATTCCATGTAACCTTTAATTTAATTCAATTGTAATGGCTGTTGTTAATTTGATTTTTACGTTGATTTTTACGTAGGTACTTTTCGTTTAATTCTGTCCTTTTTAATTTATCTTCATTTGTATATTTGATTAATTGTATATTATTTATTTTTATTTTAACATTTTGTATAAGTTTTAATTGATAATGTTATTAATAATGATATTGCATGCTGTGATCTTCTGTAATTGAAGAAGCACTTGAATTACTTGTTTAATGATTATTTACTATTATGCCTGAGAAGTGTATCCTTGTTGAAGATCCTAAATAAATAAATAAATAAATTGTTTCTGCTATCCAGTGCCTGGTAATCTGAGCTACAGGCTCACGCCTAATTCAGACTCCAGTCCTCTCACAATTAATGTTTTTAATTTATTTACTGATATTGATATATATAACAAAATGGACCTTAACATTAGTAAATGTAATGCAATGACTTTTGCACGCAAGCGTCAGCCAATTGAATATGACTACAGAATAAATGGCACTAGTATGTCTCGTCCCACTAGCATCAAACACTTAGGTGTGACATTTGACCATAAATTAACCTTCCACAGCCACATCATTGCATTGGCAAATGAGTCTTTTAGACGTCTGGGTTTTGTCCTTAGAAACTCTAAAGACTTTCGTAACCATCATGTGGTAAGGTTAATTTTTGGAGCTTTAGTACGCTGCAAGCTAGAAAGCAGTATGTGCGTATGGAATCCACACGAAAGTACTTACGCTCTGATGCTGGAAAAGGTGCAAAAAGCTTTCCTTAGGCATCTTTACAAGAGAATGTACGGGTCCTACCCTTATATGTACCCTACTAAATGTCTCCTAGGAATTTTAGGGTATAATTCACTGGAAGTCAGGCGGAATATGTGCCAAATTGTAGTTATCTGCAAAATCTATAGGGGGAAAATTAATGCACTAGATCTACATGACGAGCTGTGTCGTTTTTATACTCCTGACAACTATCGTCGTAACCGGAGACATGTGTTGTTCGCTATTCCATCATGTCGCACCGTAGCGCGTTCCATGTCACCTGTACCGCGCACACTATCAGCACTCAATGCTCTCCTGTGTGCCAATCCTAACTGTGATCTGTTTGCGGATGGATGGCAAAAAATATTGTCAGAGTGCTTGCGGTTCTGCGAGCGTGATGCATGAATGTGTTTTATCATATAATTTTTTTTTTGTTTTCATTTTATTCCTTTTTATCTGTGTTTATTGTTTTTAATCGTATATGGTGTAATAATTATTGTAATTGGTAGTAATTAACCGTTTTAATTATTATTAAATAAATAAATAATTAAATAAATTATTAATGATAAAAGAACTTGTCATGTCCACAGTTTACGGTTACTCCTTGTTATATGCTTGTTTGATAAAATTTTAAGCTTAAGAAATCCTTATTCTTTTAAAACTAACATTGATGCTCGCTTTCATTAGCCAATTTTAAAAATAGATGTAGTTTTTATTCATACCACTCACGTAATAAAAGCACTATTGCTTTCCTTTTATCTAATTTGTACGAAACTCTGATAACTAATGTTAAGTGGTTATTTCATCAGATTATAATATTAAATATAAATGATGTTTGTCATAGCACAATCCCTTTTCCATAAAGAGGTAGACAGGAGCATAAGGTTATATTTCCTCAGCTATATAAGAAGTATTACCAAATTTCTTGCTTCACTTTCCGTTGTTACAAAGAGAAGACTCTTTTGAGTGAAAAGTCTCTTGAGAACAACATTCGGCTTCACCTCTTTTAATGTATGTGAGCTATTAGATCAGTTAAACACAAAGTCAATAAAAAGTCAAGGTCTTACAAACACTCATAATGTGGATCCTCAAACGTACTCATATATTATTTGTCTTGAGATAACAACTGCACTTTGTAGAGCCAAATCCGGTTAGACAAGATAGTATTTTTAGTTACCTATACAGATTCTGTTCCTCTTAAATCATAGTATAGGTATATAATAATACCTACTTACATGAAACTACTTCATTATGTTTCGAAAAGATCTATATGACCACCCATTGTCACAATTTATTAACACTTCATAATATTATAAAGAGAAAAGATTTGTATTTTTGTATGCAACGAATAAAAACTACGGGACCGATTTCAAAAATTCTTTAAACATTAGAAAGCTACATTATCATTGAGTAACAAAGGCTATATTTTATCCACGTACTCCCACAGGAACGTGAACCACGCGGGTGAAACCGCGTGACGTCCGCTAGTTGTCACATAATTTTAATATCTGATGTAAGTTACATGTGGTGTACAATAGAGTATAATTTTATTCTATTCTTTTCTGTTATTTATAAATAAATAATACGTCCACCGCTGAACAAAGTCTCAAATAACTGTTTCTACCTTAACCAGTCTTAAGTCGTTATTCCATCAATTACCTGCTACTTTTATCAAGTCATTAGTGTGTCTACTCATTAAAAAGATACCTATTTTAAATATTATATTTTAGAAATTAAATTAAATTTAGTTTAAGGTGGTATAATTGTTTAAGGACAGTCTATTTTGCCACAAGTGACATGTGAAAGTTTGATTACATTAAATTCAATAAAAGCAAGCAATGTCGGTTTAATTCTAAACATTTCCAAAAAAAAACACCGTATTTTTTTTCTAAAACCTGTAACATTCGAATTTAATAAAATCAATAGCGAATTTTACTTGTTAAATTTTATGCAAATTCGTGAAAAGGAGGTCGTATACCGAATGATAAAAAAATATCGTAAGTTATAAGTTCATTGACCTATTACATAAGATATCGTACTTTGTTTCTGTATGCAATGAACAATTCCCCAAAAGGGGAACTGACGACCTGGCAAAGGTGATGAATTTAAACAATTGAAGTATTCCTCGAAGCGCACCAACTTTAAAACGCATCAAATGAAGCGCACCTAAATTATTTCTTGAAACGCCTGGTGCGTTGCAAAAAATAATACTACTACTGGTGCGTTTTGAGGAATACTCCAAATACCCTGTAGAGACACGTCGTCTTTCTACATAACAAAGTATCACTCAATTTTACCAGCTCTCAGCCACTCGATTTTTTTGGGGTGGTCTATTTTAAGCAGTCGACGCCTCTTGGTTGTTAAACATGATGATGACGCGTTACTGTCCTTAATGGGGTAGACAGAAGTGTTGTTGTGCCTAGTAGAGAAAATCAAATCAACCTGGATTTACAGTTAACATATTTTACAAGAATATTACTGCTCTGCAGCGCCATCTACCAAGTACAGTGCAGTGCGCCTTTAAACCATATTGCGTAAATGTTTTGTAAAATGTACCGTTACCAACGTAGGATAAGTTTTATGTAAATAAATGAATTTAATTATTATTATTAATGCTAAATTTGACGTAACATAACCTTAAACTATTCTAGGAACGTGTTTTTTATTTTATATATATATATAATATTAGCTTACCAAAGTGACTCCACCCCGCCTGATGGTAAGCAGTCAGTGGAATCCAGAAGTGGTGGCCACCATACCAAAAGCTATCGTCGTAAACTGCTGGTATGGTGGCCTCCACTATGGCGGCTGGGAATGGGTTTAGGGGAAGGGAATGAGGGAGGTGAGGAAAGAGGAAAGGGGGGAAATTGGGCCTCCGGCACTCTCACTCACCGAACGAAACGCAGTAGTAAGGATACTACTACTCATAAGTCGATCTTCTATAAGAGGGTAGTACTTCCCCGGACGATCCGGCCCATTCATGCTGAAACCAGCGTGGATCTACTACCGTCAAAAACGTTGCCAGTAAACAATAATTTATTTGCTTATAAATCGAGTCAATTAACACAAATATTATCCATAATACTATATCATTTTATGCAATAAAAGGTGTACTTTATGTAATTATAAATGCTACAATTTTCCTACACATTGAACCGGAAGGTATCACAGTTTATTGTGGATCTTTGTTCTATCCAAGTAAATAAATCTCTTTCCTTTTCCTCTGAAACTTTTCCGATACATACATTTTTATATATAGATAAGCGAACAGCCTCTATATCGAATGAAACAGGCATTAAGATAACGGTGATGAACAAACAACAAACATTACATTTTTAATTTCCTTCAGTGACGTCAAATTACATCATGTATGGAGGAATCTTTCGTTTCCGCATTGCGACTGTTATGGCCGCCTGCATTTATTGATACATTTTTAGGAAAGTTGAACATCACATCTTCCAGTCCGACGTGGTCTTCTGGACAAAGTCTTATAAACTTTTCAATAAGTCACCACGCTTTCAGATGAACTAGTGACAGCAGTACCATGATATTTACTAAGAATGCGGCATGTTATCTAACACTGCACTTCACCCGTGTTTCTGCTTACTGTTCTGCTCCCGTCGCCAATAGCATGATGTTACATAACCTATAACCTTCCTCATAAACTGAGCTATCATACACCAAATGAATTATTCAAATCCGACTGGTAGTTTAAAGACAAGCGCGTTCAAACAAACAAACAAACTTTGCCGCTTTATACATATAATAACAAGCTTTCCACGGTGCGGTTTCACCCGCGTCTTTGGTTACTGCTCTGCTCCCTTTGCCAGTAGCATGATGGTACATAACCTAAAACCTTCCTCATGAACTAGGCTATCACACGCAAAAAGAATTATTCAAATCCGAATGGTAATTATAGAGATAAGCGCGTTCAAACAAACAAATAAACTTTTCCGCTTTATTTTTTTTTTTTTTTTTTTTATATTATAGCCTACCAAAGTGACTCCACCCCGCCTGATGGTAAGCAGTCAGTGGAATCCAGAAGTGGCGGCCATTATACCAAAAGCCATCGTCTTAAACTGCTGGTATGGTGGCCTCCACTATGGCGGCTGGGAATGAGGTTAGGGGAAGGGAATGAGAGAGATGAGGAAAGAGGAAAGGAGGGAAATTGGGCCTCCGGCGCTCTCACTCACCGAACGAAACGCAGTAGTACGGATACTACTACTCTTAAGTCCATCTTCTATGAGAGGGTAGTACTCCCCCGGACGATCCGGCCCATTCATGCTGAAATCAGCGTGGATCTACTACCGTACAAATACATTATTAGTATATTACTAGTTCCTTCTATACACAAGTGACGACTGACGATACTTTAGAAAGTCGACCATTAAAGTATTTTCTGTTGTGTTACGAGTATTGTTAGTTGCAAATGTGCAAGTTCGACGCAATTCGGAAGCGTCTAATTGATCAATTAGTTCCTGAGGCCCTAGAAAAGTGTCAAAGATTTCTATTCTATTCATAGAATAGATAAAAAAATATATGAGATTGACATAAGCGTTCTATGTATAGAATAGAAATCTTTGACACTTTTCTAGGGCCTCTGGTGTATAAGTTGGTTGCTGCAATTTATTGCGGCATACCTACGTCAGAACAGCAACTTATTGTTATTGTATTGTTACTATATGGTCAAAACAATAAAAAAATTATAATGTTAAAAATACAAAAAGTTCCGTATCACCAAGTAAATATTGTTGACTATTTATGAAAATGTATTTATTCATAGGATAATTAAATTAACACTTATGTCAGTCAATTAACTTACAGCCAGTTTGCTGACGAGGTAGAGCGATGAGAAGAACTGGCAAGAAACTCAGGTCACTCTTTTTAATCACCAGGTTTTTACAATTTTTGTAAGTTACAATTTTAAGTTTGTTGCTGCAATTTATTGCAACATACGTCAGAACAGCAACTTATTGTTATTGTAGTGTTACTATAGGGTCAAAACAATAACATTAAATATGTTAAAAATAGGCTCATTGCAAATCGGACTTCCATTTGAAAAGATCCGTACCACCGAGCAAATATTGCTGCATGAGATTTAGGAACTATATTTATAAATGTCTGATGTAACATATTTATTTTATATTTAAAAGTTAGGACTAAAAGCACAACGTCAATTTGAACTGTGTATTCTGTAAAGCTAAATTAATATCAAAGCCAACATAATAAATGCCAAGATGTTAGATAACAGAATGTTAAATAAAGGCGGGGCATTTCTCTTTAAAAGACTTGCTTTAATTGGAGCATATCGGTTGGAGAAATGGTAGCCAGATTACTAAAGTTTTTGTGCGACAGTTACCACTTACCGTCAGGAGTGTTGACTCGTCTGCCACTGAAGGCAATAAGAGTACTTGCGGTCATAGACTACCTACGTAGCAGTGGCGAAGGGTCCTTAAAACCCGATTCCTGCCGGCTTACCTTTGAGTTAAATCACAATAACCAGTGTTTATTATTAATTATAATAAAAATTAAATTTAATCTATCTACAATGGTATATTAAACACTTAAACATAAATAACATTAAAATATTTTAAAAACTCCTTCGCATTGAGCCTTCGCAAATTGTCAAATTGCTATGAAATAAGCCGCAGGAATTGAGAGGAATCCATACTATAGGAAATGGTACGTTCCAAGTAACGAACTACATAGATAATGTAGGTGGAGTATTATCCGGTGTTCTCCGGCTTATGACAGAGATAAAATATTCAAATTGCGTAGGTGTAAGCGAGACAGACAACAACGCTAAATTCCGGAACGTACAAAGCACAGAAATTTTAAATAAAACAGAAAAAGATGTACATGTCAGGGTTACCAATCAGGTGTTAAAATAAATTCGATATTGAGGTTTTGAAAATAAAAAAGTTGAAATAAAGTTGAACCGCCCTGGTTGTTGATGATTTATGATTTCATTTCTAAAGATTTTTTAGTTTACGTTACGTACCATTACTTAAAAATATTTGTCAGTAACAGATATCTTTGAGTAATGATAGCTCCGCTCCGTTGTTGACATTATATTTTATTTACATTCTCACTAAAGCAGAAATCGGTTCAGCCGTTTAGTAGCTGAGAGGTAACAAATACACACACACAAACTTTTGCATTAATAATACCTATTAAGTAATAGAATTTTAGGCTTATTCCACAAATCCCCCCTGAGCAAATCCCCCTTAGGGGGGAAAACTGAACTTTAATGTAAAGTTAGTCCAAAAATCCTCCTTGTCATTTTCGATTATTCCATTTATCCCCCCTGACTGAATTCCGCTAAGGGGGAAAACTGAACTCTAATATAAAATTAATCCAGAATTCCCCCTTATCATTTTTGGATCATTCCATTTATCCCCCCTGTATGAGAATAATTTTACCTACCTATGCATTGGCTCTTTTGGTAAATAACAAAAATATTTAGGTAAAGTATGTTGGTTACGTAATAAACTGAACTGAATATGGTGTAGCTATAAAAAACTAAATATATCTAAGTATAATCAGAGTTTATTTTTAACAGATTTCAAAGGCAATAGTGATACAGATTTGGAAATAAATCCAATTGAATACTAATGTAAATTACTTGTATTTTTTTTGCACAGTAAACATTTAACTAAAACATTGAATGTGGTACAAAAAACATTTATCGATGTATCATTATCTAGTTATTGGAACGTTCACTAATTAATTAATTTGAGCAGTTTGCGAAAACTAAAAATCAAGTATAGGTACAAGTAAAAATTAAAAAAACAAATTATAAAATAAAACAATACATTTTGTACAGCAATTGACGAGGTTGATCAGTTAGTTAAAGTTCAGCAATTTAAAGTTCAAAGTTAAATTAAGTATATAATATAACAAAAACAATCACTTTTATACAACAAATCAAGTTCAACAATTTTCTGAAAGTTAAATTCTAGTATGTTTATATGAAGCTTATGAAATCACTACATAGCATAAATTAAAGTCGCTTACCGCTGTCTGTCTGTTCCTATGTCTGCTTAGATTTTAAAACTACGCAATGAATTTTGATGCGGGTTTTTTTAGTAGATAGGGTGATTCAAGAGAACGGTTTATATCTATATAACATGCACAATATGGTAGAGAAATACTGATAATTTTAGAGGTTTCTAAAATGATGTCGTAAATAAACACTTTTTTTGCGCTTACATTGTAAACGCAGGCTGAACCCTACAAGATAGATCAAAATAATGTATAATGTAATTAGCTTAAAAAGGTATACAAAAAAGTCCGCGATGGTATATGTCCATCCCTTAGGGTTCAGCCACAATAAACATTTTTATCCTTTACTTTTTACGAGAAATAATGGCTTATTTATGCATGAATTTTAAGCAATACAGCATTAATCCTTATTCAATTAAGTACATTACTTAAATAAATGAAGCACTTAATATAGATCAATATGGCACTTTACAGCATGTAATTTAAATGAATATTTTCAAAGATAGTACAGATTTAAAATGCGGGAACATAGCGCTTGAGGCGGTACCGGCCGGGGGCCGACATTCTGTAGTAAATAAGTGGGTCCGGGGCAGTGGTCCAACTGCTCTGTCCAACTAGTTGGACCATGGGTCTTTACTAGGGACAGTTGTCCAACTTTAAAAATAGTTGGACCACAGCATCTTTTGAGAGTTTCCTTGGTCCAATTCATTTAAGAAATAACTTGCCAACTCTAAAAACCTCAACTGTTTCTTTATGTGTGTATGGTACCTATTCGTTTACGGTTATATTGAACCTTAACGGAACATACAGACAGACAGACAGACAAAAATTGAAATAAATGTTATTTTGGTGTATGTACCGTATATATACTCATATACATGTAGTAAAAACGGTTTTTCAATATTACAAACAGACACTCCAATTTTATTATACCTATGTATAGATCAGCATTGCACCCGTGCGAAGCCGGGGCAGGTCGCTAGTATAATATAAAACAAAACACAATCATATAAATACAACGATTGACTAGTATTAGGCATTTGATTAAAAGGTATCTTAAAAATGTGGAGATCGATTTAACCCGTTCTTACTTTATTAGTACATAATATAATACATTCATATAAGTTAAGTACCTTTAACATTGGTGAATTGGTTTAGCCGTGATAGTGGAACAAACTCTTTCAACATCATCATCATCATCATCATATCAGCTAAAAGACGTCCACTGCTGGATATAGGCCTACCCTAATTTTGGCCACCTTGGTCGAACTAACTCTTTGCTTTTATAAAAATCGTATGATACTTATCTAAGAAATAAGCAACATGCCACCATTCAAGCCCATAAAACACTTCGGCTTATGTGTTTATTACCTGAAGGGGGATTTTTGAACGTTTACTTTTAAGAATCCAGTTTTCCTCCCTAAGGGGGATTATCTAGGGGGGATTTCTAGACTCCTATTTTTTTCATTCCATTTTTCCCCCCTACAGGTGGATTTCAAGGGGGATAAGTGGAATAGTATATTTTTAAATTCCAGTATTCCCCCTTAAGGGGGATTCCTAAGGGGGATTTCTAGACTCTTGCAATTGGATTCCAGTTTTCCCCCTTAGGGGGGAATTTTAGGGGGGATTTCTGGAATAAGCCGAATTTTAATGTCTCTCTTTACGATGAATAATTAATATTTATTAAAGTATAGAAATATACCATACGCCGCACTTAAGGTAAGCAATTTTTGCGCCGGCTTCTCTCTTACAAAAAGTCACCCTTCGCCACTGCTACGTAGTGGTGTGTGTTATGGTCAGCAGTGGTTTGAAAGCACTGTATTGACAGCAGAAGGGAGAGAAGGGATTGTGCTTTCGACCATAAATACTTAGTGTCTATGTATTTACCTTTTCTTACATTATGGCTACACCAGGAGCAGTTTATTGGTATTTTTACCACTGTTGACAATAAAAATACGGTATTTTGATAAGTTGCTTTTTAGTTAAAAATAGCGAATGAAAGATTATGAAACACTGACCTTCAGCCATCTTGTTACATTGTAATTATTATGTACTTTGCCAAATTATACAAGATATCGCAGTGTCACACAAAACTTGTCGCGGCGGGCGTACCTAATGTTAAAACTTGCAAATATATTCAAAGAAATTAATTTAAAAATAGTTAATAGTTATTGAATAGCAGCATAATTTTCTGCTATCCTAAAATTATTTTGTTCTTCTGTTCTAATTTTGAAATTCGTTTTGTTTTTATTTTTGCGAGATAAAATCTTTTTTCTTTGTTGTTTGTAGTGTTCAATTTAATTCATATATTAAGTAAAATATTTCTTTCTTTGTTTTTGTATTAGTTTTAGTTATTTACTTTAGTATAATGTCAGAAGATATGGTGGGATTGTTGTGCGTTATATTTGCGCCACTGCTCTGCTACGTGTTGTATTTAATAACATTGGGTGTTGTGTATCAAATGACGAGATGTCAGAATACAAGTAAGTAAAGAGCTACTATTGTATTATTTTTGCGCAGTTACGTAAGTTTATGCTAATTTCTGTTTTATTTTTACATACCTTTTGTGGCAAACAAGCATACAACCCACCTGATGGTAAGTGGTAACCGTACCGTATACACATAGTTGTGTTTTCTAATCATTGAAGAAATAATGCTTAGAAAACAAGACGTGGCCGAACATATAGGCATCTCCCTACATGTAATGAGAAAGGAAAAGGGCAAAGGAATAGAACCGAGAGAGTGGTAGGGCTCGGAGCGAAACACGATCTTGTATGAGAGAGGGTCTACCCGGTCGATCTGGCCCATTCATGCTGAAACCAGCGCGTATCTATTATCGTAGACTTTTGTACTTTATGGAAGCTTTCTAAGAATGAGCAATCGTGTTTTACCAGACCTAATTTTTTTTTTCTAGGTAAATCACTTTTAACAAAAAATAAGTTATTTATAGTACCGCCTTTGTAAACAAAACTAGCTCCTAAAAGTCGTCACTCGTCAAGTAAAGTAAATCGTGTAGGTACATTGACCCCCCCATGAGCGGGCCGTGGCCCGTCGGGGTCGCGGATGAATGCGCGAGCGTCTCCCGTGACCCCGGCACTCTGGCCGTCTGGAGGAACACCGTGGGTTTTAGTCGGTATGCCGGTCGCTGTCTCATTGTGGCCGGAGAGTCCGACATAACCCCCGCCTCGCCCAGGCGGGTGCGTACTCGTAATGAGTTTCCCACGAAAAAAAAAAAAAAAAAAAAAAAAAAAAAAAAAAAAAAAGGTACATTGACCCCAAAACGGCAAACTTCGAATCATCGAAACTGTGAGCTCGCTAAGATCATACAGAGGGCTCAAGAGAAGCGCAAGTGCGACAAGGATGGACAAGAAGAGAAAGGCCACTTGTCGTAACCAGTGCGGTACCGGGTTAGCAGGATCTAATATGTTACTACATCCCGCAGTCCCTACAACAACGTTCAAACTCAAACTCAAAGCACTTATTTCATTTTGATCATAAAGTATGATGCTTATGAAAAGTCAAAATTACATGAAGTCAGCTAATTAATCTAGAAGAGAACTTAGAACTGGCAAGAAACTCACGCCACTCTTTTCAATCGCCAGATAATTACACTTTTTTGTATGAGTTAAAAATTTTAATACACCAACACAACCTAAGAACCATACAAAGTAAATATTACAAATCAACCAAAATAAGAAAAAAGAGATCGTGCAGTACGTGTGAACCGAACCAATTGGACTCGGTTGAAGTCTTGAAAACGTTCATGGTTCGGGTACTGATGCATATCGCATATCTCGAAACTTCAACAAGAGTTTTGGCCGAAAGGTGGTATATCGCGTTTTCGTAGAAGGCAACACAACACTACGCAGCGAAATATGACACCAAAATAATTCATGTTAATTAGTTTTAGTTTATAAAAAAAAATATATATATTAATTTACTAGCTTTCTGCGGCGCGGTTTCACCCGCGCGTAATATGGTTTGTTGTATCCCTCGGGAACCAGACGGATTTTCAGCCATCGAAATCGGTTCAGCCGCTTAGGCGCTGAGAGGTAAAAAACACACACACACACACGCACGCACGCACGCACGCACACACAAACACACACATACAAACTTTCGCATTTATAAAATTAGTAGGATATTTTTTCGTTATGTATGTTATGGGCCGTAGATGCCTGATATAAACTATTTATTATTGTATAAGACCAGATATTTAACTAAACACTACCGATCTGCTCCTGCTTCGCAAGTTGGTACTAATTAATAAGTTTTTACAAAATGAAAAATTTAAATTTTTAGTTTTCTCTCCTGTAATAAGCGTTTAAAATCTTTTTGAAATGCTCTAATTTAAAGTTAACAGAGAAACAGACAGGAATAAACAATAATATTGTTTTTTACTATTAGAGACAGATTTGATTAAAAGTTAGATACTTACATAACTACAATTTATCTTTGGTTTAATAGCAGTGTTATTGTTTATCGTAAACACATTATTATTACTATAAATTTAAATAACTATCATACTCCATTATGTGTTTGATTACTTTGTTTTTATTGTGTCGTAAAGTTATTAAATTATGTTTAACTAGACGTCCGCCCTTGCTTCGCTTCGGTATCAAAAGTTTTATTCGGTTTCACAACAAAAGCCTACGGAAAATATAATAGCAATAGTGACGGATTGCATCGTTTAGATTTACAAAAGCGTTTAAAATATTGAAATTTTGAAAATGAATAAATGAATAAAACATATAGCCTATGTTACCCGTACTTTTTGTAGCTTTCTAAAGGTAAAAGAATTTTTAAACCGGTTACTTAGGTCTTGAGTTAAACCGGAACAAACAAACATACTAAAAATCAAATCTTTGCTCTTTAAAATATTAGTTTAGACCACCTATTATAATTTAGCAGTAACGATTGTAGATATAGTCCGCTGACTACAGATCTTATTTTTGTACGGTTTTTATTGATGAAAAGAATCTTATGATTAAGGCAGTTCTAGAGAAAGAAAAAAAACGTTATTACTAATATCAATAAAATTAAATTAAAAATAAAAATCTTTTTATTTTCAGACCAGTAAATCCATAGTGTTAGTAATAATATAACCAGACTATGTTAGTATAATTGACAGAGACATCTAACAATAAAAGTAAAAAATAATTCGAATAATCATCCCACTGGTGGGCAAAGGCCTTCCTACCCTTCATTCACTCCTCTCTGTTCAAGGCTATCTGAGATCATTTCCTTGCTTGATAAAATTTATAATCTGTATGAAATAAATATTTTATTTTTTTACTATTCTATCACAAGTAATAATAATCCTACCAAAAACATTTTCGTATATAATGTTGCCAGGACATTAATGGCTCACAGTGTCAAAAAGTAATCACATCTCATGTAGAGCCAAGCTTCTAACTTTACACGGCCTAAAAAAGGAAGATTGTGAGTCAGACGAAAGTCGTCGACAAGAACAAACTCTCCTTAAAAACGAAAAACAAAGTATTGAATTATAAAAAAAAAATTACAAAGATATATCGTATTGTCTGTCAACAATGACTTTAGGACCATTATTATGTCAATTAACGTGTCCTTGTTGCTTCTATTCCTTATATGAATAGTAATTTGTATGCGCAAACACTACGTACATAAATACATAATTGATAATATTGTTACAAATAATTATATTATGTACTTCGATCTACACAATGAAGGTCACAGACAGCTATTGTGGTATCATAAACAATTTTTACTTCAGATTTTTTGATTTTCGTCTGCCAAAAGTTGTAACATTTCACGGTTACTTAATTAACCGCCACGATGATGGTAATTCACTAAATTGAAATTACTTTACTGAATAAATAATAAAATATTACTAAATAATAACTACTATAAAATGCACACTTCTGAGGCCCTAGACAAGTGGCATAGATAGCTTATGTCAATTCCATACATTTTTCAATCTATTCTATGAATAGAATATGCCGCTTGTCTAGGGCCTCTGGTATCGGGCTTCATTTTGGAGTGCAACCGCGTCTTTGCTTACTGCTCTTCTCTCGTCGCCAGTAGCGTGATGTTACATAACCTTCTTTAAGAACTGGGCTATCATACATAAAAAAGAAATATTCAAATCCGACTGGTATTTTCAAAGATTAGTGCGTTTAAACAAACTAACTCTTCCACTATATATATAATAATATACAATATCACATACAGTTATAGTTATAGTACAAAATGTTTAAAATGGGAGTATTCATCTGCCAACAAACTGCTGTGCACTTTGGCAGAAGTTTAATTATGTGTACACTGTATTTATAAAACGAATAAACTTTTTCATTTTCAAAAAAAAAAAAAAAAAAGATGAAGGTCGGACAAGTACTATTTGTATGATTCAGAATAAATATTATCTACGTAGGTAGGTACCTAATCAAGAGTATCTTAGTGTACTTTACTGCGTTTATTTGGTAGTTTGAGAACGTCTTTTGCTTGATAGATAGATAAACGTTGCCTTTACCTTTTGTAGCAATATGCAAATGGAGGCAGCCTGTAAATCACACATTTTACTTTTTATTTTTTCTTTACAACATAGAAAGCTGTAATTAATTACGTATAGAGTTAAGTGTATTGCCTGTGTAACTTTGCATGCTACTTGAAATCGTAACTTCCAAAAAATTTAATAACCTGGCGATAAAAAAGTCTGGCCTGAGTTTCTTGCCAGTTCTTCTCATGGCTCTACTTCGTCAGTGAACTGGCTGTAGGTTAATTTGCTGATATTTTGTAAATTTTGAAGTTCATAAGTGTTAATTTAATTGACCTATATAAATAAATATATTTTCATTTTTAACGTAAACTACTTAAAATGAAAATTGTATATGCAGTTAAAGAATAAAAAGTAAAAGGAACAGAAAAAACCCCTATTGCAACCACAGATCCACAAAACAGATAAATTAATAATAATAAAATAATAATAATAATAAAATCTTTATTGGGTCATGAAAGTCATTTTAACAATATAGATCTTAAATAATATCTCATAAATAAGTATACAGTGTTAGGATGCCTATACTAGGTAATAAAACCTGTGCCACAGGCGGTGTGAGTTCATGAAAACATGTGTAAACTCTCAGTCTGACTTAGGTATAATATAGAAAATAAACAAATAATTAAACTACATTTAGAATAAATTAGTTATGACTTACTTAAGTACAATTAACATTTGTTCAGTTTGTTCATTCACAAATTCTGTATATAATTATAAATTAACATCTTACATTTCGTCGTTGCGCCTGCAAAAGTCGCTATGTGATTTTTTACGTGTTTTGGTTTTTGATGTCATTTTGATCCTTAATCACATATAGATAAGGATCAAAATGGCATCAAAAACTAAAATGCGTAAGGAATCACATAGCGACTTTTGCAGGCGCAACGACGATTTATGATAGTTGTGGTCGTATATAGATAAGGCCTTATGTAACTTATTATAAAGAAATGGACCTAAAAATGGGTAGAATTTATTCGAAAATTATTATTTATCAATCAATAATTATATATTTTTAAATAGGCCAAGCCATAAAACAATAAATAATTAAACTACAGAATGACCTAGATCTATAATGTAAACAAAATAGTACTGGATTATTGTATTAATTGGGTATCTAATCAGTAATTAATCTATCAAGGTAATTACGTTGTTTCGAGGGTTTGGTCTCCACAAACAAGTGTAATGTATAGCTAACAGCATTGTTGTATAAGTCATTAAATTAAGTAAATATGATCGAGAGTTTATTAATAGTTATTGTTATTATGTTGACTGGAGCTATTCTGTATTTTATTGAATACACATGGATGCAAAGTAAGTCGTTATTTATACATTTAATGAACTCTTTGTTTGTACAATGCAATTTCAAAAAAAGGTTAAAAACTACTTTTTAGTTCTGATTAAATTTGTTGTCATTTAAGACAGTAGGTTCAGCAGTCTCCTGGACTCCTGAGTATCAAAGCTCGGTGTTCGTAAAGGTTCTTCGCTGTTAATTTTGGCTAACAGGAGCCACAGTAATGGGCATGTATGTGGGATTGTCCCAAAGAGCAAAAGCTGGCTTTTTCGCTGGAAAATTTGGTGACAAAAACATTTAGCGTTTTTGTATTCATTTATTTATATCCATACGTCATAAAAGTAAATAATATTAATTATTTAATCATCATTAGCCTGATAAAATCGGTTTAAGCTCAGCTCGGCCCCTGAAACTTGCTCCTTTCGATTAAAATGTCCTCTACGATATTTAGTAGGTACTTAGGTAACTGATCTTAATAGAAATAGAATATTCTTAATAGAAAGAAAAAAGAAAAAGATTTATTTTTGTACATCAAACAGAACATACTTAAATTAATACAAAGGTGAAAAACTAAAAGTAATTAAAAACTAAAATCAGAAAAAATAATGCTCACTGGCAACACCACATCTCCCAGCCTGCAGAAATATCAAAAATGTCAGTTTATGACTTGACTTGAGTAGGTAACTTCGAGTGTACTAAGTGAGTTCGACAAATAGATGTGCGATAAACGCTTGTGCGACAAAACTGAACTGAACTCTCGAATTTTCCCGAAAATTCAGGAAAATGTAAAAAGTAAAATATTTGTTAATAAGCAATAGAAAACAATTAGAAAGCGAAAATATTCGTATGGAAGCAAGTGATTCATAAATAACTCGTATACTTCTTTTACCGCTTTATTACGACTATCGACACTATAATCTCAGGAAACCAATACTCTATGAGACTTCGAAAATCTATTAAAATATTAAGTTTTTATCTACCCGTTGTTAATTTTAACATGAAATGGAAATATTTACCTAAGATATATCGACATAAATAGTAAAAGCCCTTTAAGAAGACCTATTTTTCCCTATCTCTTTCATAGTTCTTCCTCTTTTAAGGTTGTCAATAGCTTGGTAGTGTTTTCTCAGTTTGTTTCTTGCAATGCTTAGGGAATACGGGTTTAGATTTTCGTAATTTTAGATAACGATTCAGATTCTACAGCACCTTAAATTGTAACACAAAGATTGCTATAATCTAGCGATTAAAAGTTCTAGATATCTTTACGTTATGTACATATGAACTAAATAAACAAATAAGATTTGGTTTATCTTATTTAGTTATTCTAGAAGAGTAAAAAGTCCTTCACGTTTATTATTATTGTATAATGTTTTGTTTGATTTATAAAAAAAAGCAGCGTCTGGGAATGTAACTATGTACCCTCTCATTGAATAAGTAAACTAAAGTAGCACTAACTTCGTTCGTAAGTTTGAGTACCATTATTTTTCCTCTGCAGGGAAAAGCCTCTTCTCATACAGAGAAGGTATAAACTTTTTGCCACGTTTGTCAATGCGGATTGGCGATTTCAGACTTTCTCAGAAGTCCAGTTTCCTCACGATGTTTTCCTTCACCGTTAGTCAATTACGTCCAGATAAACTTAGAAAGTACATATGATTTGAAAAATTACATTGTTACTTGCCCGGATTCGAACCCCCGTTCTCTTGTTTACGAGAGGAATAATTTCCGTTACATTTCTATCCCCTTTTCCTCTTCTTCGTAATTCCAAGAGTGCCGGAAGCCCAAATACCTTCTCAGTCCTCTTCTTTTTCTCCTTTCCTTTCTCATCCCTTATCCGTGGTCGGCAACGGCTTGGTTGTGTTTTCTAAACATTATATCTGTGATACTTTGAAAGCGCAGCCATCTCTATAGGTTAAGGTTACCACTTACCATCAGGTGGGCTGTATACTTGTTTGCCACCAAAGTTGCATAAAAAATCACGCTGCAAACGGCTTAATAAAGAACTTAATTTTGTACATTTTGCAAGCTTCTATCGTGTAATGCGTTACTGACATTTTGCCAGAGCATGTATCACGCCTCACTTGTTGTCATCCGCATTATTTCGCATAGCAATTATCTCTTAAATGATAACATATCATGTAAAATCTGTTTATCGTTGCGGAGAGTAGGTACCTACTAAGAGTCACCTTTCGTTCCTATTGATGTCAGAATAGAGGCCCTAGACAAGTGGCATAGATTTCAATTCCATTAATAGAATATATAAAAAAAAGAGTTTGACTTAAACTAACGCCATCCATTGTCATTAGCTTATGTCAATCCCATACATTTTATATTCTATTATATGAATAGAATATAAATCTATGCCACTTGTCTAGGGCAGCAGACATTGTACTCGTATTCAAATCAAAATATATCAAATCTTAAGTTCATAAACTTGTCAATTTGAAAGAAGACTGGCGATTCTCGTGCATGTCATTTATAGTTAAAATAAACCAAAATATAATAAGCGTCCCATTTAACAGATTAAATAATATATTTTTACGACATAATTAAAAATATTAAAAATTACTATAAAATGCATAGTAAATTATAATTTATATGTATTCCATAAAAATTTTCTAAAAAAATAAATTCGAACTATGGGACATTTGTTTAGTAGTGGAAGTCGTACATTTGAGAACTAGGTAGGTCCTATTAAAAAAGGGCCGCTTAGAACTGAACCGTGCATTACACAAAATGTTAGCAGTTGTGTTTCTACACTGATTTATTAAAAGTATTATCTAATAATTGACGAATTACCTACAAATTAAGATAATATATAATACCGGAGATACCGGTATACGTGTAGGTATTTATCTGTTTTCAAAATAATTGTAACCTATTTTATCACTTGCTGAAATTAACAAGTCATTATTTTATGAGTTTTTGTATTTTGTTCAAACAATTTTTTTTTTCTTGGCACCTTACTTCTTCCTTTCTTTGGGTATAAAAAAATATAGTGGTTGTGTGGAACTAAGTAAATAAAATAGGCAAGGCAGTTTAGTTACGAAAACCTTTAATCTATTGAAGTTTTACCCAAAGCATTAGTTACCTCTTAAAGTCGATTTTGACGTATACTTTTGCAAAGACTCACTTTTAAAACATTTAATTCCTAAAATTCTTTTACCGTTAAATTTGTAAAATGTTAAATTCCAAAATGTTGAACATTAGGTACTTAATACGGCCAGTGTTAAAGAACTTTAGGTACAAATAAACAATGAATTCACAAAGACACACCCACATCTTCCAAACATAGACATAGATATATAACTTGTAAATCTGTTGTGAATCTATGATAGATATCGAAGCCCCGCAGCATTTAGTATAACGATAATAATAATTCTAGATTGTCTATTATCAGCTAGACTATTAGTAATTATTGTAAACTTTAACCAGGTTAATTTAACAATAACAAAAGCAGGTTACGGTTGTTCACCGACCATATCTAATCAATACTATTAATTTGATATCTTTCAACAAATTGTTATTATTTTAATCAACAGTATTTTTACAATAAGTGTGACGGACTCACGTTATTGTTGATATATTGTTATTAGTTATATTCGTGTACAATGAATCCAGAATCGCTCGGTTTAGTTATAATTTTAGCCGCCTTAGTGCTTGGGATATCTATGTATTTGATTAAATTTGCATATTTACAAAGTAAGTACCTATACTTTATATTATTTTACTTAAATTTTAAGCCTCTATATACTGTAAGTTCTCTCTTTTAATTAAGTTATCACAATTCATGATATCACTACTAGTTTAACATGACTATGAGTTTGTAGAGATAGGAAAACTTTAAAGTTAACTGACATTTTAATATTTATTTGGTCATGGGGTAAAATCTCATGGTTTAACATTACCTATAGGCATTTCATGGGTCACACTAACATAAAATTTCATACGATTCAAATGTTGATATTTCATGTCTGATTTCAATGGTATGACGATAGAGTCAGGTCGTGTTTTTTTCTCTTGTTTTTGCCTGCGCCTTCTAAAATTATTAATATGTAGGTACTATACCAGTCCTCTAGGCTTCCCATGTCATTAGTGTTTCTAACTCAAACTCAAAGCATTTATTTCATTTTGATCATAAAGTATGATGCTTATGAAAAGTCAACATTACATGAAGTTAGCCAATTGACCTACAGCCAGTTCACTGACGAGGTAGAGCTCTGAGAAGATATATGTAGAAATAGAGTTCTTTAAGTTCTACTAATAGCTAGTAACAGTACCATTTGCATTATAAAGTATTTATTTTAATTGTTTTTATTCATGTCTTGTACTTGTGTTTAGTAATATAATTTGTTTCTCATTATAGCTATACTAGATTTTCGCGGATCGGTTTCACCGGCGTCTTTGTTTATAGCTCTGCTCCCGTCGCTAGTAGCGTGATGTTTCATAGCCTATAACCTTCCTTGGGAACTGGGCTATCATATGCAAAAAGATTTTTTCAAAGCCGACTGACAGTTTCAGAGATTAGCGCGTTTAAACAAACAAACTCGTTCGCTTTATTTATTAGTATTAGATTTGTAGCAAATAAATATTTCTTTCTACTTTCTTACCTATCCAAGCAATATTGACTACAATCGTCTGTCGAATATCTTTTGATAGTCAGTACATGTGTTAATTATAAGATATGGACAAATTAAAGATAAATCGTGATAATTCCTATTAGGATTGCATTGATTATATTACTTAAGATTACTGTCGCTAATTCCAATGTGTATCAATGTGTAAGTATATAATATGAAATTTGACTTGATTTCTACTTTTTTATATACTTAGCTAAGTATTATTTTCTCTTTGCTATTATTACTCGTAAATACAAGTATTTCTTGACTATTTAACAGTTTATATTTGAACGTATGTAAGTAATATCCGAATACTTACCCCCAGTTTCTGAAAGGCTGATCAAGTACCAATTGGGTTGCTAAAAGCATGAATAGTTTGTTTAATTCGATCTTATTAGTAACTAATTAGATCAAATTAAACTACTTCACGTGAGATTTACCAGGTGATTAGTTAATTTTTCGATGATCAGCTTTTCAGAAACTGGGCGTTAAGTATTTTATATGCAAAGTTAGGTATGTGTGTATGCACCACTCAGCGCCTAAACGATTGAACCGATTTCTATGAAAATTGGTATAAGTAGATAGATTCAGTACCGGAGACGGACTGCTACTTTTTATTCCGCAAAATTTAAGATTTTAAGAACACTTTTTAGACGCGTGTGAAGCGGTATTTTCAACTAGAAAATAAAATAGACTTTTTAGATTAATAATGTTCTTATGTATCTACGTGATGATTATCATTTACTTACCTATAGTTATGTTCCTCTTCAGCACGGGGAATTCACAGCTGAACTTTAATGATATCTAGAGAAAACACCGGTAATTTATAACCGTGTATTAGCTTCTGTTGGTCTAGCTCGTTGGTTCACGTAAATACACAGTTCAACAATCGGGTAATAAATGCAAGAGTGTCTTATTATCTCGTTTGTTTTGTTGGTTTGCCGCGGCGCGTCTTCATCCGCGTTAAGTTACATCTTTGGTAACTGCGCCGCTCCCGTCACCAATAGTGTGATGTTACATAGCTTATAATCTTCCTCAAGAACTGCGCTATTAAACGCAAAAATAATTAGATTAAAATTTGACTGGTAGTTCCTGATATTAGCGCATTCAAACAAACAAACAAATTCTTCCGCTATAGATTTAAAGTTTTTATCTACACACCCTTGCACACGTGGGTTTTAAGTGCTTTTGAGAAGGGCGGACATTGGCTTATTTCATATTATCATTTCATAGTATACTAACTACACCTAGCACAGACGACGTAGAGAAAACTGTATGAAATGTGTAAGAATGCTTTTGTTGCGAGACTAGTGTCGCCATCTAGTATCGAATAGCAAAACGTTATTATCGTGCTTCGTTTCAAAATAGTTTTACTGTGTTCACCACAGAGATGGCGTTAAATTACACAAAAATACGAAATTTGGTAGCAGTTTGAACTGTCTGTTTTGAAACTAAGCAATATAATAACGTTTTGCTATTCGATACTAGATGGCGGCACTAGTTTATACGCTAAATTATATATTCGCGTGCATGTACTAGCATTTTTAAATCATATTGTATTTACTATTAAATTGACTGCAACTTACAAGGTACTTTTAGTAGATTTTTTTTACACGACTAAGTTGACAAACAAGTATACGTCCCTCCTGATGGTAAGCAGTTACCGTAGCCTATGGACGCTTGCAACACTAGAAGTATTACTAGCGCGTTGTCGACCCTGTTAAAAACCTTTTAACTCCTTTCTTGAAGAACTCCATGTTGTAGTCTCTCGGGAAAACCCCGAAAAATTATTTCGAAAGAAAAGTACACAACCTATTTGTTACCTACTGAGCTGGTAATGTATAATACGATTGGTTGCCAGTCATTATCTCCAACTTAACTCTCCAAGATGGTGAACATTATATTTTACTGTAACAAATAAATATTTGTTTTGAACCTATATTAGGTACCTAGTTTATAATTTATTTGATAAACCCGAAGTTTCTCCTCGAACACAGATAACATAATTATTTTATACTAGCCTTGTGGTAGTTTTTTTTCCTATTTATTTTATAAATTCAACCAGTACAAATCTGATTACATAAAAATATTTTCAAACGCCGGAGGCCTAATTATGAATTCATTCTTTCCTTCTTTCCTCGCCTCCCTCAATCCTTTCACCTACCCTACTCCCTTCACGGTAGGCAGCGGCTTCGCAGAGCCTCTGGCATGGCATTGCAAGAGCAATGTTAGAGACTCTGAGTCGTCCATGAGCGACAGTTACCACTTACCTGTTTGCTCGACTGTCACTAACTGTCGGCAGTAAAAAAAATAACCTAATAATAATATTAATTATTAAATCGGATTAAAAACAATAATATTAGGTCAATACCTTTAGTAATGTCTTGTCCAACATTCGTAGTGATAAGAAATGTAATGGTTTCTAACTAAATGGGGCTATCGTCCTATCTTATTGTGAATCTACAATACATATTAGATCTTACGGATTCACCCATTGCAACGTAGAAGGCAATCAGAAAACCTGTCGATAATTAGTGACCTGTAAATACTTCAGAATTAACAGGAGTAAAGTTGACTGCATAATGTAAAAATGGAAGAACTGTTGTAATCCATAGAGATACTATTATCTAAAAAGGAAGAGTTTTTACTTTTTTTTTTTTTAGTCTACCAAGGAAGGTTAAAGGCTATGTACATTACGCTACTGGCGACGCGACGGAAGTAGAGCAGTAAGAGAAGACGCGGGTGAAACCGCACCGTGGCAAGCTAATTATTTATATTATGCAAAAAAAAACATGAGTATTATTTTATACACTGGAAACCACTACAATACATATTATGTACCTCGGTTTTGCTATGCTTCTGGTCGTCTTTTAGGTTGGACACATCACCATTAGGTCCCTTATTTGAGTATCTTTCTCACAAATATGTTATTTAGATGCTCTTTAAAGCAGACTGTAGCACTGAGAGGTTTTGGTTGGTATAGATAATTGCCCGTCTGTTATATCATGCAAGCAAGTCCAACTTCGCCTCGTTGCCCAGTGTGATTAAATGTACTTCTCTTTAAAAAAAAGTTTGTGTAGGCTTAGGCTTCCGAACATACAAATCTTTAATTTTTATAATATTAAAATTGATTTATTAACTCACTTTCAACTGTGCTATTATACGATAAGATAAGATTATCGTAATCAAAAGTAATTCAATTTTACTCTCACATATATAGGTATTGTTTAAACTGTACCCAACTGTCTTCATTTCATACCGTATTCGCTAACTCAGCAATGTGTTGTATACAATTATTATTAAAGTACCTAATAAGTGTTATACATTAATAGTGTTTATATTTAAATTTGAACTATGGATCATATAAAAATATTCTTTTTAACTATTTCTACAGTATTAATTTGTTTTGTATTAGGTTGTGTTATAATTAGGTATTGGAGTGAAAGCAGTAAGTACATATTTTCTAATTATTTTAGTGATTTTAAAGTACATATATGTATTTACTATGATTTTTGTTCTCATAGTCGAGAGGATAGGGACTTCTAGTCGTTTAGTGACAAATCTCAAGTTTAAATAAAAGATTTTAGGTACCTAGACAAGTATTCCTCGAAACGAACTTTCAAACGCACCAAAGGTATTTCACGAATCGCATCAAGTAAGTTGTAGAAATATTTGTATATTAGCGCATAAAACTGGTGCTTTTCGAGGAATACTTTTAATGAGCTTCATTTGGTGCGTTACAAAGATGGTGGGAAAGAAGAAGAAATACATTTATTTAGGTACTCACACTATGTATTCCATATCTGCCTTATTCATGTTGGATCCATCAAGGAATTATTTCCGTATATCACACCACACCTTGCTCTTGCAGCTAGTCATAATAACATTAACTAATCTAATCAACACATTAGCTAGCCAAGGTTTCTATATGTAGATCTAATGATGATAGAGAAACATTAAAGTATAGCAGGTAATTTGATAACAGCAATAACTTTGATCCTGGGTCTTTTAAGCGGGGCGTGAAAAAGCATCTCACTAACTCGCCATAGTGGAGGCCACCATACCAGTAGATTGGCTTTTGGAATGGTGTCCGCCACTTCTGGATTCCACTGACTGCTTACCATCAGGCAGAGTAGAGTCTCTTTGGTAAGCAAAAATAAAAAAAAATAAAAAACAGCAACTCTGTCTTGTGTTTCTATTGTGTACTACTTTAAACTAATAAATAAATAATACTAAATAATAATACCAGAACAACCACACAACGCTATCTAGACCCAAAGTTAGCTTTATTAATAGCTTGTGATGGATTATTCCCATCCTAGAATGCGGATAAAATTACTTATATACTTTTTTTTTAAATACATACATACTTTACATAGAAACACGCAGCCCAATGCAAATAGCCATGTTCATGCACAAAAGCCAAGTAAATACTAAATAACTAAATACTTTAGGAACCTTACTGCAATAGCAAATTAAGATTGATAATACCTATAGGTACTTACCTAGTTATTGTTTTAAATAGGTAATATATGAACCTTACTACAATTGCAAATTAAGATTGAGAAATGAGAAATGAGAAATGAGAATTTATTCACATGAAACATGGTTTAAAAAGATGTTCACAAACAGGTATATTTATAGTTCTAACATATTTCGCCTTGTTTAGGCATGCGAATATTGAATTAATATTAAATTTTCTACATACATATCACCGAATCATTATCAATAAAATTACATTATTTAGAACCATTCATAATAATATTATAATAATTATTGATTGCATAGAAATTCTTTAGAACTATAGAAGCATTTCTATACTAGCCATAGATACAACTTGTGTTTAAATTTAATTAGTGGTAAACATCGAATATCACCAGGTATCTTATTGTAAATTTTAATAGTCATGGGGTAACAGTTTGTTAGGTAATAGCGTGTATTTATGCAAGGTAATAGTAATCTGTCTGGATACCTAGTGTTAAAATTACAATGATCTCTATAGGTCTTATACAGATGTGGGTGTTTTTTAACAAATATACAGCATTCATAAATATACATACAGGGTACACTAAGAATCTTAAGTTTTTTTAATAGAGGTTTGCAGGACGCTAATGGTTCGGCATTACAGACGGCATAAGTTACCTACCTAGATATTGTTTTACTTGGCACCAACTTTATGAAATGAAATGAAATATAATGTTTATTCATTTAAGTTAATTAAATTAACACTTATAAACGTCAAAGTTTACAAAATGTCAGCAAATTAACCTACAATTTAAAATTATAAAATACTTACCTATTTAATTATTTCTGATTAACTAAATCAAAATACGAATTGCTTTGGGCTATGTAAATTTATTTTTTACTTTTTAGTTATCTTTCGGTTTGAAGTCGGTTTTCTTTTTGTTAAAAAATATTTAATTTTTACTACTTAAATGGATCTAGAAGGATATAATGTTATTATTAACTATCCAGTAGAATATTTAAATTGCCGAGCACTGTAATTATTAAGGCTCCAGAAAATAATGTTAATATTTACACCCTTACCGAACGTCAACGCGGACGAAGTTGCGGGCACAGCTAACATAATAAGTAGTATAGATATTGTCATACGTGGATCCTGCCACGTGAATGTAACAGATAATATCGATATATCTTTATAAAAGTGATTAGATCTGAGGTAGATAAGTACCTATCCAATACCTACATATTATCGATGACTGTATATATATATCACCGATTTTACAAAGCCTTGCTTCTAATTAATAATAATAATAATATCTCGACAACTACACACAACGCCATCCTGACCTAAAGTAAGCATATATTATAGAATTAATAATTAATTATTACATTGTTCAGCACCATGAAAAGAGCCAAAGTCAAACTAATTCTCTCATTTCAATTCATAATTTAGCTTATTTTGTCCTGAGAAGAACAGGGTCCTGTACTTATTATATACGCTAAAAAGAAAGAAGATCAAGAGCATATTGGGCTTACATTACTTTAACAAATCAAACGAAACGCAATGAAAATTAATAATAATAATAATAATATTCTACCACATTCACACAGCGCCATCTAGCCCCAAATTAAGCAATTATATTTGCTTGTGTTATGGGTACTAAACAACTGATAAACTACTTATATAAAATTTTTTTTGTATATACATACATATTATAGATAAATTACACCCAGACACAGAACAAACAATCATGCTCATCACACAAAGGTTTGTCCTGGGTGGGAATCGAACCCACGACTTCCGGCTTAACAGTCAGGGTCACTAACCACTAGACCAACAGGCCAGTCAATTAGTAGGTAACTAGGTATTTACTCAGCAAATTCGGCCAATTCATGCTAAAACCAAGTTAATACTTACCGTTTGAAAAAGTTTGACTCGCCCAATTGTATCTTGTGGTACAATCGACGATGTCCATATCTCTTGTTGGAGTGTGATCGGAATCGCAGAGCCAGAGATAAACTAGTTTTGGATTTAAATATCGTTATGGCGAACTTAATATTAGCTGAACCTAGTTCCACGGTAAATAGATAGTATTACCGTGCTAGTTCTGACGCTGCAAGAAGAGTATATGAAACGGTCGTGTGAAGCGTGAAGTACGTTTCATATACTATTTTATAAACTATTCTATTTTTATTTTTATTTGTATTATAGTTATATTTTGAAGATATAGTTATGTTTTTGATACTATAGGACACAAAAGTCCTTAAATAAAGAGAAAAAATAAGTTTATACCGTGTATCATAAACCCGTGCTGCTTCCTTTAGGGACAAGGTACCTTTAGAGAAAAAACGCTGCAATTTGAGCAAGAAATCAAATACTCTCTAAGTTTTGCCACTTGTAAAAATCGAACACAGTCTTTTGCACAGCAATCACGCGCACTGCCACTGTACCATCTCGCTTTGCTCTACTCTTATAAAATAATCAGTGACAATTAGTGTCCTATCTAAAACTAGTACACCTAATTTAATAGTACATTGCCCCCGCAGGTCGTAGGTGTAATTACCTCGCGCTCACAAGTGACTCGGGTCAATTGAATAATATCCTTCCTACTTGTCTTGATAGATAGGTATCAAAATTACATTTTCAGTTGTAACAAACGTACAATTTAAATACTTTACAAAGTATAACTGCATGTACGGCAATGATATTCTATTAAATAGAATATATCATTGATGTACCTACGGTACGATTTTTTTTTCTTTTTTTTTTAATATTAGCCTACTAAAGTGGCTCTACTCGGTTTTGTTCGTCGGTTAAGGTAGTCAAATCTCAACTACCGGTACATCGATTGGATGGATCTGATTCCCACTCGTGACAAATTTTCGTTTGATTAAGTAGCCCACCAATTGACTATGTTAGACTATGATTCAAAAGCCGGTGATAGTACTTGGTCACCTTCTGAGATATAATTTTTGCCAGTATGTCACCACAGATACTTTATAAAGCTTCATCACTCGGGAATCCAAACTGGGACTTTATACCTACGAATGATCGTAACCTTAGTTAAGTTCTGCATATTATCACCTACGAGTAGTGTTACTTCAAGTTAGTGTTACATATTAAATAGCTGTACCGAGTCACAGATAAGGTTTATATTCCTTCAGCAATGTAATGTAGTATGTAGATAAATAGCAGTGACATAATCGTATGGTGTCCGGTACTTGTAGTTCTCCATAACAACCGTTGTGTCGACAATCGACACAAAATACCGTAAGAAACCTATTATGAAGTAACAAAGATTATCTAGAATATAATAATGCATCGCTGAATGTGTTGCTAAGCGCAAATCTTGAGAGCAGCTGAACCGATTTCGCTTTTATAATATTCTAAAAATTTACTGAAATATAAAATTAAAGAATCGACTGTTAGACAGTACGAAGTTCGCCTGATCAGCTAGCAAAAAAAAAGATACCAGAAAAAAAAAGACTTTTTTATATTTTCATATAAAAGTATATTTATTTATCCCAAAATGTTTAAAAAAATGTCCATCCTCGCGAAGCCGGGGCGGGCAGCTAGTATATTATATAATCTTTGCTTCTTCATAATAGGTAGGTTTATTTCGGTATTTTACTTTAATATATATAAAGTCTGGTCGACAGCCACTACTCGACAGTCACAAATATCATCATCATCATATTAGCCAAAAGATGTCCACTGGTGGACTTAGGCCTTCACCAATTTAGCTGTCGATATACTTAATAATAATAATAATAATAATAATAATATTCTACCACATGCACACAGTGCCATTTAGCCCCAAATTAAGCAATTATATTTGCTTGTGTTATGGGTACTAAACAACTGATATACTACTTATATACATTTTTTTTTGTAAATACATACATATTATAGATAAATTACACCCAGACACATAACAAACAATCATGCTCATCAGACAAAGGTTTGTCCTGGGTGGGAATCGAACCCACGACCTCCAGCTTAGCAGTCAGGGTCACTAACCACTAGACCAACAGGCCAGTCTCTACTTAATAATAATTATGACCAGCCTTACGGCTTCTTCTGGCTATACAGAGGTATTTACCTTAAATATTCACTACGCTTGGCAGGGGAATTGGTTACCACAGTCAGTGATTTTTAACAGGTATAAGGTATTACCTTAGTTCTCGTCTTACGACACCCACGCGATCATGGAAAGACAATGTAGTTTCAATGTAATCTAAATCGGAGACTACACGACAATAAGAAACAATACGCCTTTTATTTTAACGTGTAGGCAGAGATTTAGTGCGCGTATTGATGATAAAATAAAATATAGACTAATTTTACATTTGACTTTTGTTAGACCGAGTAAACATTGTAGGAGGACGTTCATTGACTGATTTATCTACAAAACAAATAAGTACTTATTTGTTATTATCAGTTATTGATAATAAATGATAATAGTCTACTTAGTTAGTCTGCCTGCAAATAGATGGCGTTAGCATATACACCAGACATTTGGATTCAAAAAGTTTTGATGGTTCCAAGTGTCTTGTAATCGATCCAAGTAAAATTCCAATTTGTTGTGTGACCTACCTTCGCTGTTTTGATTTAAATTACTATTTGATAGAATAACCTCCCTCCCCCCCCCCCAGTTTCTGAAATTTAAGTATAAGTATAGTCATAAGAAAACTAATTATTCGTGCTTTTAGCAACCCAATTAGTACTTCACATGAGATTTAATAGGTGATTAGTTAATTTTTCGTTGATCAGACTTTCAGAAACTTACACTGTTAATATTAGTTACATTTTTTGTATGAATATTAGATACGCTGTTAACAAAAAAAAACGTTTATGTATGTACATGTATAAAAATACATAACCATAAATTACACAATTAAACTATAGTAGATAATCTGGTTTTGATCTAGTTTACTCATTTTCTCAAAACCCTAATAGAACTAGGTAAATTGATAAAAAATAATCCTTGCCAAACAAAGAGACCTTCGACGTTATGTTTAAATATTACAGATATAGATAAAAGTCGGACATAACAACCTACTTCTTGATAATATTAATTTCTGATAAGTGTACCTGGCGTGCATACACACATAAGTATTTGTTATTCGAAATAATTGAATCGAACCATTTACATAAAGCGCTTGGTCAGCGTAATTATTTGTGAAATAAAGTGTAAATAATAATAAACTGTAAAATAAAGTGTAATAATATCGATAAATTGTGTAAATAAATGTAAATTAAATAATTAAGTGTAAATATTTTAATATGAGTGACACTACTGTGTTAGTCTTGGTGTTTACAATACCAGCATTGGTGATCTTTGTATTATTTATGGTGATCACGATGGCTCTCTATTGCATGTTTTGGATGAGTGAGTACCCATTAGTTTATGGAAAATATATATATCGGTGTATTACACAATATTGTGTTATATTTTAATGTGTCTTAGTGTAAGTAAAGTAAAGTATTCGTTGATTAACGTGGTCAAATGGCTATGTGGTA
The DNA here is from genome assembly GCA_963082885.1 of Parascotia fuliginaria. Classification (NCBI taxonomy): domain Eukaryota; kingdom Metazoa; phylum Arthropoda; class Insecta; order Lepidoptera; family Erebidae; genus Parascotia; species Parascotia fuliginaria. The sequence continues at coordinate 414,163 of OY720195.1, forward strand.
TCTTATCGAGAATAAAACCACCTCACATGCACTGTATAGACTAAGGGAATACCTCATAACAGCGTACATCGTTATTTGTGTACCTTATATAAATATAATTATATTTCGGTTGCCAACCAACATGTCAAGGGTTTTGGACCAATCAATTCTTTTTGGGCAAGGTTTATGTCATGTAGTGGAGTCCTTTTTCCTTAAGATATATATTATTATGTCGTATATAACACAATATTATATACATATATAGTTATATAGTGTACTATAGATTAAAACATTTCTGTTTTTAATCTTTTCCTTATCATGATTTTATCGTATTATTTAATTACTCATATTATTTGCCAGTAAACACAATTTACATCATTTTCTTCGCAAATTGTATTCTGTCTTTTTCCTACTCGTTCTGAAAAAAAAAGATAGCATAGCACATCAAGGGCATTGTCTAACTTGTATAGACGTTTACATAATAATATTCTGTCTTACATAATTTTACGTGACAGACAAATAAGTTTAAGGACAATATTTTCCGACACGTCGTGTAAGTGGAGAACCACACTACATAGGTAATAGACAGTTGGATCTTGTGGTTCGTTTCGTCCAACCGCCTCTCTAATAATGTAGTCTTTATCGTAAAAGTATTTTATTTATATTTTTAAAAGTAACAATATAGATAAGATTATATTCGATGTGATACCCAGTGCACGTTCACAGTGTAAACAGTATGGATCTACTGACAACTATTATGTTCATTATATTTTTGTTTATGTGCGTTTATTTATTTTGGTTGTGGTTTTGTTTCGGACGCTGTCTGCTAAGAAGTAAGTTCTATTTTATTTTATAAATATCACTTTATTTTTTTTGTTAAAGAATAGTATTTTGTCTTATTTATCTGTGACACTTACATTTATAGCTATATTCATAAACGCGCGTCGTACTCTATAGACTAATCTTTCTCATATTTCAAAGTGTGGCCTATTTTGTATTTTTATTTGTCCATTGTATTGAAGGGCCGATACAGTACTTAGGTACTTACATACAAAAGTTGAAGTAAGTATGTTGATGTACATAAAGTGTGTCCTTATCCGTCAGTAAAATTGATTATTATCATAAATAATACTTGAGACAGTAACAAGATAAAACAATAAAGGAAATCATAACTTATACTATCGGACACTAACTTCAAATATCGATGATTATCTTCGATCTTAGTCTGCATCTATTCATAATAAACATGAGCACATAGACGCTTGGAACCTCTTGTAGTACAAAGATATGTAATGTGATACAACACCACTCATATATTCCTGTCAGTGACTACCTACAGTAAGTTAGTATTAATAATGAAGAATGTTTAGTAGTACTGAGCTATGACATTCAAATATCTCGGTTAGATAAACTTACTATATAATAATAATTAAATTCATTTAATAAAGTAACCATGACTCATATTTGTTAGTAATACATAAAACTTATCCTATCTTAGTATTGACACATTTTACAAAACATTTACAAACACAATATGGTATGTGAGCGCACTGTACCTACTCACCACTCCATGGGAGATGGCGCTGCAGTGGCCAATGTACCTACAATCTAGCCTCTCCGCTATCATGGCTAGAAAGCTGTTAGAGCTAGCCCGCACCCTGCTTACCAGGGATGCACACCGTTTTCGCATTGTGGTGTAAAAGCAATCCACTCTTGTCTCAGCGAACATCCCCGAAGCACTACAGAAGCGGGGTAGCCCCAACAGCACTCTAAACTGACCCTTGACTGTTGATCGAACTTATAAAGTCTGATGCGTAAATACAGTTGTCTGTGGAGCAGACTTATAAAGTCTGATGCAAAATGGCGGTCAAAAAAAAATTCAACCTTTTCTAAAATCGGTACTACTCGAACGGTGTAAATCGAACGAACGCACCGATTTTTACGGTTATAGTCGACTAAATGCCGATGCGAACGCTACCCAGCACTATAATATCCTACCAATTTAAATGTCAAATAAAAATTGTCAAAAAAGTTGCTTGTCAGTGTTGTTTACGCGCGCGACCGACCTGCTTGGTTGGTATTTATATTGTTATATATCGTTTATTTTATCATTAGCCAGTATTGTTTTTTGATACAAACGTTAATTAGGTCATGTAATATTTAATTATCACGTTTTATTCGTAAAAAAATATAATTTTGGTGAAATTCGAAACACAAATGTGCAATGGCCTCTTTTTTTTATTGTGTTTCATATATTTGTGTTATATATGTGAAAAAAAGCAGTTAGAAGAGCTGCAATTTGTGTTTGTGATAAGTTTAATAAATATACTACAGTGTGGAATAGTCAAAACTGTAAGTAATTTAAAAATTTATACAAATTTGAGCGATTGAAAAAATTTTTGTCAGTGTTGTTTACACGCGCGGCCGACCTCCTTGGTAAGTTTTTCTATTGTTATATATCGTTTATTTTATCATTTACCAGTATTGTTTTTTGATAAAAACACTAATTAGGTCATGTACTATAAACTTATCACGTTTTATTTTTAAAAAAACATAATTTTGGTGAAGTTTGGAACACAAATGTGCAAGTACCTGTTTCTAACGGTTTTTTCATTGTGTTTGGTGTCTTTGTGTTATATATGTAACAAAAGCAGGTAGAAGAGCTGGAATTTGTGTTTATGTTAAGTTTATTATATATACTACAGTGTAACAAAGCCAAAACTGTAAGTATTTTGATAATTTATAAAAATATGAACCTTTTGTTTCCACTTACGCTCGGCCACGCCCCTTTTTCGCTCCCGCCCGGCATTGTCATGGCTTAAAATATGATATTTTGTATGAAGAGGGTATATTGTTTTTTATTATATATAGTGTTTAATGTATATTAATGCATATTAACTATAACTTTTTTACAAATACGGGTATTTTATTCGATTTTTAACCATTTTTATAACTTTAGCCGTTAAGAAAACCTCGACCTTTTTTGAAATGAGTATTAACAATATAAAAACTCTTTACTCGGACTTAATATATGTTTTGTTATGAAGTATATTAAATGACGATTCCAATGACATAAGTTTTATATACACCTGCCATATAATAATTAAAAGATATGACGATATTAAAACTGCGCAGCCGCGACATTTGAATTTACGGCAAATCGCGCCAAACACCGCCACCTGATGCGCCGATTCGCGCGAGAAGCGGCCACGGTTGAAGGGACCGGGAGGAAACAAAACAAAGTAGGTAATAACTCAGTAGGCATATTTAATTAGGATGGAGTCCATGTTTTTGCCGAAGTTCTCTGACAGTCACTAATATGTTTATAGTATTGACAATTAACTTGGAAAGCACATAGGAAAATATTTTTACCCGACTGCCGAAGTCAAGGAGGGTAATTAAAACTTGCATTGGTACTATCTTGGTTTAGAGCCTTCAGAACACTAGTGATGAATGACACAAAAAACACGACAAAAACGACAAACATTTAACCAATAAATAGGTACTTACGATAAAAAAAATTCACCAATGAGACTTAGCTACCTACTTTTTTGATAATGATAATTATAGTGATAGCTGCTACGTCGCAGGCAAATTGAATAAATCCGCCGTTTACATATTGCCTCGACATTTTGTATACGCTCGCTGTCATCGGCGATATGTAATATGCCAAAGGCAGATTGGGTTAGGTTAGGTTAGGTTAAAATTATGACCGCGCGAGCTAAGCGAGCGTGCCACGGCAGCGACCGGCGAGTGCTATAAACGAATTATATTTGTTTCTCAAACTAGTTTAAACATCCCAAAGGTATACACATTGCTGGTATCGTTTCCGGTGTTATGTAATATGCTGAGGCAGATTGTAAACGGCCGATTAATACAATTTGCCTGCGACAGCTATAAGTTGACAGTATGTATTGATTTATTATATCATAGGATATAACAGGACACTTGTCCTGATTGTCTCGGTAGTCGTAGATGTTGACTCAAATCATTGCGGGTCAGACGTGGGCCGTGATGACTAAATTGGGCAATTTTGTCTATTAAGTAATCTGTGACTAAACCTGTTTTTCTCACTTAGCGGTCCTCCGACATGACGACGCTTGAGAAATAAAAATATTTGAACTTACATAATATATGTGACGATAATTATTAATTATTATAATAGGTTTTAGTTTTTAGTGTTAATTTTTGTGATATGGAGGGTTTTTAAAATCTTTATTTTACTTTTATTTTGTCCTTTTTAAAGTAGGTACAAATATTAAGCCGATAGGACATATGGAAGGTAGCCAGATCGCCTCATAAACTATTAAAAAGCTGATGATCTTTAAACGGCCTGGTCATGGTAACCTTAATATATACTTTCAATATCATTGCAGTAACACGGTACCAAATTTCGAATCGATCGGATATAAGGAAGTTAGTCAGATTCCCTCATCAACTAAAAAAGAGCTGATGAACTTTAAACGGCTGAACAGATATTCATGAAAAATGGCAATAACACTTAGGTTAAAATTATCTATCACACAAAAAAACTAAACGAAATTCGGTTCATCCGTTTGGGAGCTACGATACCACAGACAGACAGATGTTACTTGCAAACTGTTTATTGACGGTGTTAATTTTGCCTATTACCATAATATCATTTTACCACTAATTACACACACAAACAAGGTTAAGGGCATTCCGACACGTCGTCTAAATAGAGAACCCCACTATACCTATAGTATAGCTAGTATCATCTCGTTCGTATCGTTCACACATTTTAGTAATGTATTATTTTAAAAGTAACGATGTAGATAAGATTATATTTGCTGTGATACCCAGTGCGCGTTCACAGTGTAAACAGTATGGATCTATTGACTATTATTACCGTTATTATAATATTGTTAATGTGCCTTTATTTGTTTTGGCTGTGGTTCTGTATCGGTAGTTGTCTACGGAGAAGTAAGTTATTCAAAATGTGTAACTTAATATTTAAAACAAACACAATTTAAAGTCCGCTCTACACGACAACGTGCAACGCGACAGCGTACAACAATGCGTACAACGTGCTGGGCCAGCATGTTGGTCCAACGTGTACAGCTTTTCTTGGCGGTGTATTGGTAGTTGGCGTCAACGCTGGTGAGCCAACCGAATAGTGTCGATTTTGATTTTTCGTGCACATATCAAAGGATCTTGGCACGCTGCGTCAACAGTTGGAGTCTTATTCAGTTTATTGTTATTCGTTAGCAAAGAAAGTAGTGTTGCATTTATGTAGGCGAAATTTACGTTCCTAACTTACAATATAATTAAACGTACTGTATAAATAAATTTCCGCGGCTGCTAGAGATTCTACGTCCATTTTTATTTTATCAAAGCGCCAGTGCAGAATAATCAGTAGGTACGCCAACATATACAAAATAAAAACTAAAATTGAAACGTTTGTTTTTGTTGTTTTGATCAAAAAGGTAAAATATTTATTTCTCAATTGTCTATCTAACAAAATATAAAGAATCGTGAAAATCAATTTATTCCCAATTGACTCTCTGAAATATCAAAATCAATTCATAGCAATTGACGGAGTAATCGCGTAACAAATAACAAAAGCACACAATCAACTTGAAGACCTTCTCATTTTGTAGTCGGTTAGATGCAGTATATTTCTGTTGACTAATTTGTTGTTAACTAAATTCTTACTCTTCTCTTCTAATACAAAAATGACCAAATTTATGTTATGCTGGCCCAGAATGAGGCCACGCTGACTGCATTGTCAGAAGCGGCCATAAGTCCTCCTGCGTGCAGGTGTTAGTGTACTTTAAAGAATTTAATCATAAGAATTGATTAATATTATAATCAAATTAATATGTTTTTATCGATGTGTACTTACCTAGGTTTTAAGACGTAGTGCAGTGACAAGCGATTTAGTTTATCGATGTTTATGAATAGATAGAACATAAAATTAAATTATTGTTTTCGATGATCGAAATGAGTATCTTCATGAAATAATGGCCATAATATTATTCGGTCTTTTCAGAATCACCTTAAATTAATGTAGATAAGAGAAATTAGGTAAAATGTGGTTACTTTATTCTTTGTACAAATAAACATTACTTACCTACTTTCGTTAAAATAATCTTAATGAATCAGCAAGGTTGCATGATAGTAGAAACTGGGACAAGATAATGTTTATTAACGGACAGTCATAGGTTGACATAAAAAAATTGCTACTCCAACCTAGCGAGGTAAACTAATTTTAAGGTTAAATTTAATTCTTCTTTTCCGCTGCTTCTCTCTTCCCTCTCTCTATCTTTCTCTTTCTCTTACTGCTAGTTATATTCAGTATCAGGTACTAGACGGTAGATGTAGATGCCGAGATTTTCTGGGTTCTGTAGTGCCAAAGCTATTTTTGCAAGGTTATTCACTGTAAATGCAGCAGTTCCAATTCCGGTTAATAAAGGACATAATTATACTATTTTTGTATTGTCACAACTAACTTACACACAGCCTAGCTTTCTATTTCATAATATATATTTTTTTTACGTTTGTATCTTGTTTTTTGAGCCAATAAATAATGGTAGCTTACGAGAGTTACAACGATGGACGTGTGTGGAGTATTATCCTGACATAACTTCCCAAATAATGACGGAAAATTTCTGTATTTAGTTACTTGGGCCATGCGATTACGTAGGTATATGTTAAAAGGTTTAAATACTCCGATACACTAGATCAGCACTAGACTTTCGAACGGCAAAAACCATTGAACCAACATAAGAAAATATTGTGCGGTCAATGACAGGCAAATTTTCTAACAAGGAAGGAATGACGGCACGTCCTGTGATAAGATAGTGTGATCAGAATCATCAATCCGACTGATAAGTGTGACAGTAATAACAAAAACTTAGTTGTTCTGCTGATGGTGTATGTCCATATGTCTCTATCAATAATGCACAGTATCTTCATAAGTCATCATCCAAAATATACACATATCAGACGTAAGACATCCACTACTTGACATTAGCCTTCTCTAATTTTCGCCACCTTCCATCGTTAACCTTATCAGGTCATCGATCAACCTTGTCAGGTATAATGTTCTCATTAATAGGAGTCGTAAACCCCTTCTATTAGTTTCTTTTTAACTCACGTCTTCCATTTGCTGCGGTACCTGGTGACGTAAATTCTGGAGTCAAGTTGCGGCTTTAGTCGATCCATTTAAAGTCAAAGCATTTATTTCATTTTGATCATAAAGTCAAAATTACATGAAGTCAGCTAATTAACCTATAGCCAGTTCGCTGACGAGGTAGAGCTGTGAAAAGAACTGGCAAGAAACTCACGCAACTCTTTTCAATCGCCAGATAATTACAGTTTTTTGTATGAGTTAACAATTTGCAACAGGCTACGTCCTTTAGAACTATGTCATCGGAGTTCTACCTCGAATACAAGTAGCAAAACCTACAAATCCATGCAATATTTCAACGCTCTAGACTCGAAATCGCGTCCCGCTTTGAGGTATTGTAAATATTTTAGTATTTCGCTATTATTATTGTTATTATTTTATCACACATCGTCATCTAGACCCAAGCTAAGCAGAGCTTGTATTATGGGTACTGTATAACTGAAATATAATACATTTAAATACTTTTTTTTGTAAATACATACTTAGATTACATAGGAATTTATTTCAATTTATTTCATAAATATAAATTACATTTTATTACAAATAAGTAGTTTTATTACAAATAAGTAGTTTCCCTATGGTCCCAAACTAAGCTTGTGCTTGTATCTTGGGTACCATCGGGATTACAATTTTCAATATATATCTTACAGACTATCATACATACATACATTATAATATAAGTATACTACACACTATTTAAATAAAAGTTAATCAATAAATACCGTAACCTAAAATATATATTAAAAATAACTTAAATCTATGATGACACTTCTCGTTGTGCCTGTCGGTCGGTGTTAGTTCCGTTGTCTCGCAGCCTGCCCCGGAACCGCCGGAACACCACGCCCTTCGGCCAGAATTCTTCTTTGGTGAAGGTTTCAAGAGCCTTTGTCGGCACACGCGCTACGAACGACTTGAAGTTCACGCTGTGACGTGACTCCAAAGGCTCTAGCCTCACGATGTAAGTGGCCTTGACCTTGATGTACTCCACGAGGTCCTGAGTCGTTGTAGAGTGATGCAGGCGCGAGACATACAGTAGCGTAGTGGGTACGGCAGGTTTCAACAGGAAGTTGGGCCCTGTGGGTGCTGTACCACACTTATTTCGGCAGGTTTGACTCCTACGTTTCTTTTGGACTTTCACAAATCCATCATCATCCGGAACACAGGAAATACAAATACAAATGTTCATCACATAAATATTTGCCTTCCACGGGAATCGAACCCACGACACCAGGCGTCGCAGTCAGTTACACTAACCACTAGACCAACAGTGCAGTCTGAAGACCAGGCATTAGTACTCCATTCAGAATCAGCAAGCAACATTCGCTATCTTTACTCCGTTCAACAGGATTTGTAGTGTAGGTACTAATTACATTATTATCACTGATAAAATAAATAAGTACCTACTTAACTATAATTTGTTAATATTTGAATCAGTCGGTATTGAATACGATCGGTTAAATTGTTTGTCAAAAGCTTTATAAAAATGAATTACGAGTATTTATCTGGTATTGTTTGGACTATTACTATATTGGTGCTTATAGCTGTCGTCGTATATAGACTTGTTGGTAAGCTCAGAAATATTTTTCAAAATTATTTCATGATTACACAATAAAAATAAAAGAAAAACAAAAAGAAAACGGCAAGAAATCACACTCATTTTAAAGTTGAAGTATCTACATAATGATAAACTACATATAAATTGAAAATCTGAATTAAGATGTAGCTATTGCCATCTATCGGCCAATAGAGGAACTAAACGAGGTGTTTTAAGAAATTTTACAGCAGTATCATTTACCTAGTTTCTTGTACCATTTTCATATCTATTTATAAACAAAGAATATTTAAAACGTTAAAACATTAGAACTATTATAAATGTTGGTAAAATCCATCTTTGTTGGAAACTGTCCTTCGTAGCTAGAGCCAACGAATTGGAATTTTTCCGTTTCTTTTTCTCATCCCCTAAACTGCTTCCTGGGTCTTTTGTCTTCTTATAATGCGCATTTAACTCTTCTTTCTAGCCAGCAACTATATCCTTCTTATTTTCAGGCATTGTTTCTGTTATTTAACACAACACAGTAAGCTTGTATACCGCTGCAGTTATTCATATCATTTAGATAAATACCTCAAATTTTCAAGTACCTGTATTTATATTTTTTGTGTAGCACGTCACGGTAATTATCCTATTATCAGTAACACCTGATACATAGTTATCAGACATCGTATCGATATTAGTTGTTAGCGCATTATCCGTAACATTGTTATTTAGTCAACACTATACTTGATTTTATATAAATGTGTGTAAAATGAATAACTTCTTTGGTCTCCTGTTGTTCGTTGTCATCAATGTGTTAATATTTTGGATTCTTTACACTATATTACTCAAAGTTTTTGGTAAGTTCATTAATTTTATAATAGTTGTGAATTTGTTTATTATACTATTTTAATTTCAGGATTTGAAAGCTAGTAAATGTTGATATCGATTATCAAATTGAATACGATGCCGGTTTTGATTTCATCAATATTTCTTGCTATTTTATCATACTACATTAAAGTTTATCAATGTGATAATAATTTACATTTGATTAGTTCTCATAATAATTATGAAAACTGATGTCATTTCCCTAATTGCTGTTAGCTTTGAGCAGCACAACCAGTAAAGTTTCTCGGGTTTTCGAATCCTACTAACATTAAAAATACAAAATTTTATATGGATATTTGTTACTAATTCCCGCAAAAACTACAGAATAGATTTTAATGAAACTTTACAGCAATATAGCTTTTACATCAAAATATGAAATAAACTAAAATTAATAAAAAAATACCAGTTGCGTCCCACGGCTTTGCCGGCGCCTAAAATGTGTTTTGTCTCATCCAAGAGCCAGACTGATTTTCATCTAACCAGATTTATGTCGCACCGTTTATGTAAAATTTTACCTATTACTGTATTGTTCTTTTTAAATAATTAATTAATAATAACATAACGATAATGCAGATTTTAATTTTGCTAAGGCTTTTGATAGGAATTTAAATAAATTTCTTGTATCAAAGCTACTATCAAGAAATTCCTTACAAGTCTTAATCAACAACTTCCTCAATACTTTGATCAATAAGGTCATAGTCGATGTTGTCTGCTCCAACAACAAAAGCATTAGTGCTTGCGTACTTAGCGCCCTTTATCTTTAATGGCATTGCCTCGGTATCTATTGAAAATTTATATTGATGTGGATTACAGTTTACATGACGTGTGATATGGTGACCATCAGTATGCCCTCGGAACAATGACAGGGCCTTAGATTGTGTGTGAAGTTGAAAGTTACGGAAGTATAGTCCAGTTCCAGCTCTTATTTCAATAACGTGATATTTAACACGCAGACAACGTTGATATCAGTATGTATGCTAGTCATTAGGTCAAGTCAGATGTCTCCATAATATATTATAGGTGACCTGAACAGTGAACAGATCCTGACACTAGGTTGATCACTAACCACTAGATAAGAAGAAGAATTATGCTCTTAATCGCGTCTTAAGATACGAAAAGAAATGGGGCGATTATATATTTTAGACCAGAAACTACCAAATTTATATTGACAATCGAAGTTTTAATTAAGCTGTTGTCCAAATTCTATCACTGTGTAATTAGTGTTATTATGCCAACAGTCATAGTCACGTATTATTCTTTAAAAATGTTTGAAAGTTGGTCTTTTCATAATCATAAAGAAACCTACTTACTATATCGTTATGCTGTGGTCCTGGCACTGCAGAAGTCTAGACATTTACATAAATATTAACAATAGTTCTAGGAACTATAAAAAATACCTGTCCATAAGTACTAAGTATTAAACTATGTAATAATATTACTCATTTACTCAATGATTTAATAAGTTTATGGTTCTTTTGCGTCAGTATCATTCGTGGCATTACCTGTAGGTATATAGTACGTACTATAGTAATACCTAAGCATTTCAATGATGTGGTTTGATAGTGTCGAAGTGTACCAACAAACTTGATGTTAAGTGGTAATCACAACACGCACTCGTATAACTTAGGAACGCCAATGTACTATCCGTTCGGCTCTACCTTCCACCCTCACCCTAAAAATCAAACACTGGCCAGCTGAAGTCATAGGTAAGCCCTTCTGTAGTCTGAAAAATTCTAAAAAGCTCTGCAAATTTCATCAGTAAAAACATAACACTATAAAGATGGGTAATTTTTTAGACTGGATAGGAGACGTTTTGTCTGTCCTATACACTGGTAAAAATCAAAGCCTGTAACTACGAGTATAAAGTCACAATAGGTTATTTTACTCTTTATGAGAAAAATCTAAAATATATTATTTAAATAGCTTATTTCAATAATAGGTATATTGAATAATTATTAATATGAAGCTTTTTAAATCTGTTTCAACACCATTAAATAGTAGTTGCCATACTCGCCATGTTATTACGTCATACGGCTATGTAGAAGTGTCAACTTAATCTGTTTTATAAAAATAGTAATCGCCATGTTATTACGTCCTATGGCTATGTAAACATAGAAGCTGTGTCAACTATCAACTATCGCGTCCAGCGTTTTCATTAAATTACGCGCGAAATTTAAAAATACAACATTTAAATGCATGTTTATAGCACTTAACGATTGAATAAAATTTTTGTGAATTTTTTAGTGGTTCATTAGCACTATAGAATTTGATTGAGACACTTTTCATTCAAAAATGGATGTGTTACCCTATTGTAGATGGCATTGTATTTAACATATCTTTTTATAGACAACGCCATCTATTCGTTTTTTTTAAACATATTATAAGATAGACCGCAATCTATATTTTACAATTTAAAATGTAATGTCAAAGTCAAAGTCAAAGTCAAAGTCAAAGCATTTATTTCATTATAGATCATAAAGTATGATGCTTATGAAAAGTCAACATTACATTTTGTCAGCCAATTGACCTACAGCCAGTTCGCTGACGAGGTAGAGCTGTGAGAAGAACTGGCAAGAAACTCACGCCACTCTTTTCAATCGCCAGATAATTACAGTTATTTGAATGAGTTACAATTTAAACACTCAACGCAACCAAAGAACCATACAAAGTAATTATTACAAATTAACTAATTAATATAATACTAAGATTAAAGAAAGAAAACAAGGAATTCAATTATTTAGTTTCAACTAGTATGGTAATTTGACTACGTATTTTAATTAAACTGGTAAATGCAATATTAATTGATACATAATAGTTCCTTATTTGTGTTGCCCCTTGGGTTTTTTATTGTGTAGCACCGTCATAGTTATAATTATTGTGTTATCTGATATAAGCTTTATCAAAAAGTCGTATCACCGTTGATACCTAAATTGAACAGGCCATTTGCTATAAGCTTGTTATTTCGTACACATGATTTTTATATATATTTGTTTTTGCAAATAATGTAATTATGTCGAATTTAATAGGTGCTTTGGTGTTCTTGGTTGTAAATGTGTTAATATTATTTGGTGTCTATTTCGCGTTTGTAAGAATTTTTGGTAAGTAACAACGTTTTGATATCCCCTACCTTTCCCTCACTTTTCGACTATCGATAACCTTCTTAATTAATTACGGCTTTGTCACTTCAAAATCCTTTACACCAAATGACTGAACTATACCGAAACTCAACGGTTAGACCATCGGTAGTTGTCTGACATTTCAGGCTGTTGGTACGTCATGCTGTTGATGTTATCATAGGTGTTGTATGATCATATCAGATCACGCAAAGTCAACGGCTTATACAAGGTGCCCAGCTTTACCTATTTTTTGGTAAACTGGATTTTCGGGCAATGGTCCAACCAGTGTGCTGAACCACACCGGATGTAGTTATTAAGCAGTTGATTGGCTACGTGTCACATGTTTTATTTGTAAACGTGCTAACCATATTTTAGATATGAAGTAAATTAAAATTTAGGATTTTCTTTGTTTTACTACTTACATCTATACATATAATAAAATTGGAGTGTCTGTTTGTAATATTGCAATAACCGTTTTTTACTACATGTACTGGGTGGCGCAAAAGTACTGGCACTAAAGAAAATACTTTTTTTTTTTATATATGACATTTTCGTCATTCTGTTGTTGAAAATTGTGTAGAGAACAAATGTAAAATACACTGAAAATAAACATGGACCGTTTTACTCCCCAAGAACGTGGAATAATTGTGTCAATGTTCTTACGGAATAATTCATCAGTGATAAGAACACAACGTGAATTTCGTCGACGATTTCCCCACCGTCCGGCACCGATTGGTCGCACAATTCGACGCTTTGCCACACGCCTTGAAGCAACTGGCTCAACATTGGATAGACCTAAGTCTGGGAGACCAAGAACAGGCCGTTCAGCTGAAAATATCGATGCTGTGCGCGAAGATGTGGAAGAGTGTCCAGAAACATCAACGAGGCGACGTGCCACGCAATTGGGCATTTCCAGACGGACCCTGCAGCGTATTTTGGTGAAAGACTTAAAGATGTTCCCGTATAAAACTCAAATGACTCATCAGCTGCTGCCTGCTGACCACCGAGCTCGTCTAGATTACTGCCAGCGCGTCATAAACCTCAACCTTGAAGAGGATGATTTTCCTTCAAAATTGGTTATGAGTGACGAAGCGCATTTCCATCTCTCAGGGCATGTCAATAAGCAGAATACTCTGGGGCACTGATAATCCGCGCATTATTCAAGAAACACCTCTACACCCACTAAAAGTTACTGTATGGTGTGGCATCTGTGTTGACAGAGTGATCGGACCCTATTTTTTCGAAGACGCTGGAGGCAATGCGATTACTGTCACTGGAGAACGCTACAGAACCATGTTACGTGAGTTTTTGATACCCAGTTTGGACGAATTGGGGCTGGAGCACATCTGGTTTCAACAAGACGGCGCTACGGCACACACAGCGCGCGACACTATGGACTTAGTGAGGGACGCTTTTCCAGGCCGAGTTATCTCTCGTTTTGGCGATTTGCCTTGGCCTGCAAGATCACCCGATCTGACCAGTCCAGACTTCTTTCTTTGGGGTTTTTTGAAATCTCGGGTGTATGTGAACAAGCCACAGACTCTCGCAGCTCTAAAAGAAAACATTCGTCAAGAAATAACGAACATATCGCAGGAAGTGTTACGGCAAGTTATGCAAAATGTCATAAATAGGGCTCAAATGTGTATCAACTCTGGAGGTCACCATTTAAAAGACATCATCTTTAAATCCTAATGGTACGAAATTTAATGGCACAAATATACATTTAAAAAAATCTAAATCTAGTTTTCTAATTTAGAAAAAATGTTATAGCTGAACCAAATAGGGTCTTTACTTTTGCGCCACCCAGTATATGAATATACATACTAACGGTATATACACCAAAATAACATTTTTTACATTTTTTGTCTGTCTGTTTGTTCCGGCTAATCTCTGATATGGCTGGACCGATTTTGACGGAACTTTTATTGGCAGGTAGCTGATGTAATAAGGATTAACTTAGGCTACGTTTATTTTAGAAAAATAAAGTAATGTTGATCGACTGTTAGGCGGAACGAAGTTTGCCGGGTCAGCTAGTAATAAAAAACTTATTTCATTACACGTTGTCATTAAAAAAACTTATTTCATTACACGTTGTCATTATCATATTAGTCTACTAGATGGCGCTGGTTGCTAAATGTTTTAGTTTTACATAACTACCAACGCCATCTATGATTCAGTGGCGAGACTAAGGTCGAATTAAAATTTAAGTTGAGAACAGCGCCATCTGTAATATAGTGCTAGTGCTAAATTTATCAATTTTATTGTTTTGCAATAAAGATAATAAATATGTGTAACTACGCGTAAACGTTTTATTTTCATTGTACTGTTTATTACAATGTTGGATTGTATTATTTGTGAAGCCTTGTTGTTGTGTTGTGGTAATTGCACGTTTTAATAATAACTACGTATTTGTCTTATTGTAATTATAGTGAGTATGTTTAGTGAGATTGTGAAAAACAGTGGCAATACATTTTCTATAGCTGACCTAAATAAACAACGTTTTATCTTTCTTTTGATTTGTAAACACGATTTATTTTATGATGCGTCTTAGAACACCTTTGCCAACGCCTATTTGGTTTTTAATTTTTAACTAGATTTTCTCAGAAAAATTTCTAGAGTATTTTTAGATTATTAGAGCATTTTAATGTAAGTAAGTATATTGTTGACCTATTTAGAAAAAACGTACATACCTTTAGCGCAAGTAATTTACTAACTACAAAATGCTAAAATATAGTTATGTGTACAAAATGCTGGTTTATTTAAAAGATGTTGTTGGTTCAAATTTTTCGTACTTAATAAATTCTCTCGTTACACAAATTCCACAACGGAAATCGAAAATAAGTTTCAAGATGACGTATATCAACTGTAGCCTATATTATATAGCGCATGCGCCATCTAGAAACAGTTTTGTGAATAATAAAAGCCTTTCATTGCTTTTAAATCGATCCATGCTTGATAAAATGTATAATTGATGTCTGAAATTTTCCTATCAACGTTTGCATGATAACGCGATTTTACTAGATACCATAAGTCTGTTTTTGTTCGAGGTAACAACATTCTAATCAGTCCGATCGCTTGCAAGTCCTTGATACTGAAATATTTTGATAAGATTTTGTTGTCTATCGAATTTCTACAATAATCGATTCATATAATTATTGTGTAAGTCGCTTCGGAAGTATAAAGGTGTTTAAATCAAAATGAACTATTATTCGTCGCCATCGTTTATATTCTGGGTGTCGTTCGTTTTTATGTTGATGATACTAATATCTATTCAGAGGCTGAGAAGTAAGTTTCTTTTTGTCTATATTGTGATTAACTTTATAGCACCATGTGGTTACTGGGTAAAATGGTTTCTGTTTTGTGATTCAGCTATTACTGTCAAAGTTTTCATTGTGGATGTATCACACACCTCAGTGACACTTTTATCGAAATCTTTTCGATGGAGGATCGTGGCTAACGTGTCAATAATGCCTGACGTGACTGTTAGTTGTTGGGCAATTTAGACAGGACTATTACCAAGTTGTATCTAGCTTAGTGTGAGACTCTTGAGTGTCAGTCTCGGAGCTCGCGAAATGCGATATCACTATCGCGACATTGCATAACAATTTTCGAGCTTGCGTTACGTCTATGAATAGTGACATCTATGTTTTCTACGCAGTATTAAGTTGGCTGTTATCATTGTCTGCACTCTGTTCGTAATATTATAGTCTATTGGGGGGTTAGATTCCCGCTAAGTGCAAATATTTGTGTGCATGAACATGTCTGTTTGCATTGATCTGGGTGTTTTTATGTATAGTATGTATTTATTTACAAAAACAAAGTATTTATTTATGTATATCTGCATTCTAGAAACCATAATACGAGCTATATAATACAATATGCTTACTTTGAGTCTAGATAGCATTGTGTGTAGTTGTTGTGATATACAATTAATATAATCTTATTATTGACCTCATTGACAGTGAATGCTAGTATTGTATTTTTTTTAAATTCTTATCCTAATTGCTTTTATAAATAATTAGTCCTATTTGTTACATTAAAGTTGCTTAATATTAAAACTAGATGGCGCTGTTATTAACTAACTAAACAATTTACATACGACGTAGGTAGACCAGGTATCGATTCATTATCATCGTTCCCTGTGCACGAATATAATATAACGATAAGATAACTAAACGATAAAGCAGTATAATCTATACGTTTGGTGCAAAATGGTAATTATCATTTATAATAAATAAGTCAGTATACATTTTGATTGCTTAGTTCCTATACTTGACTCTTGACGCAGATATTTCCTGCATTAATATTGTTTATAAAATTAAAATGAACTTTTGGGGCACCGCAGCTTGGGTTTTTGTCTTCTTTTTCTTCTTGTCAGTTTGCTTTTGTAGATTTTACATAGAATTTGGTGAGTTATATGGTTGTGACGTCATATCACTGCATTTCATTTCATAACTTATTATGCGTACCTTATCTGTCCAGAGACATAATTATACTAAAAAGCTTTAGTTACATAAGGTTAAGATTTTTATTTAGTAATATAAACTTTTTCTATTTAATCAATAAATCTATCTGTCGTTAATAAAAGTGTCCAGATTTGTTTACCAGTTATTCAAGTGTTGTCAGCGAATTAGCTGACACCCCCTTCTGAAATTTCTGCTTTGAGGACTTATGGTATCATAATCTTAACCTATCATACATGTTATTTAAGTGATCATAATTCATGAATGTTTTTATTTTGATAACTAAAAACAAATTCGATGACAATAAGGTACAGACACTATAGTGCATAGTTTGACCGCTAGATGGCACTCGTAAAGTATTTACAACCTAATTAATCACAGATTACTTCAACTTTTACAAAAGATTATTTTATGCAGATAAGATTTTGTTAGTCATCAAAGTTGACTTTAATCTTCTTATAAATTACTTTGTGTTTGGCAGTTTTATGTGCTTGTTCAAAGTGACTTTTATTAAAAATGTCAGCGTTTTATCACGATCCTTTTTTGTTTTGGATGCTGTGGCTCTCTGTATTTATAATCGTGATTCTCGGTGTTAAATTTATTTTTTACTTTTGTAACCGTAAGTTTAAACCTACTCTATTCTGTTTCCATCTTATAAAAATATTAGTGTTATTAGTTTGAGAGATATATATTTAAAAACTGCAATCCTTTCGCGCGGAGTGGTCCCTGAAATAGTTTCATCCCTTCTTTATACGTGTCGATATAGGTGACCAAAGGTATATCAGAAACCGGACTGTAGCGTCACTTGTAAAATAGCAGAGAGTTTCCAAGCTGGTGATTTCATGCCAACATATTTAAATTTAATGTTACTCAGGTAAATTTAGTGTTAGTCAGCGCCATCTTTGTTTTCTACGCTGTAAACTCGTAGTCGTCGTCTTTGCTTTGATTTTCACTGTGCGACATCATTGGCCAGATAGATGACGTCACCAGTGATATAAGAGAGAGAATTCTCTAATCTAACTAATCTCTTAAATTGGTGCACCTTGGTTAGGAAGTACTTTCACGCCAAAGAATACTGCTTATAGCAGTGTATAATTATTATACACTGCTCTATGCAGTAGTACCCATAGTAATGTATTCATGCTGGTTAGTACCTACTCACTGACTGTTAGGGCTTTTAAAAAGCACTAGCTGGCGACGATACGTTTGATTTCAAGTAGGTTCAATGTTTCTGTTAATCGGTATTTTTACAATTTGTGTTGACAAGAGGCACCATTACAAGCACACTTAGCCGACGTGTGTATGAAAAGATTAATGAACGTTGAAGAGGCAAAGGAGGTATGTTTGGATCGCAGCAAATGGCGTTCTATAGTCTCTGCTTACCCCAATAATGGTAGACAGGCGTGAAGTTATGTATGTATGTTGTACTTGACTGTGCTTCTGACGCTTCTGTGGCTTCTATTTAATCTATCAGGCCATTACTAATATAAAAATGTATTACAAAACAAGGAAAATCACATTTTTATCAGACTATTTTATCAGCATTTGTGACGTTATAAAACTGGTATTACACTCATTATTATTGATACCGAGGGTAATTCTCGCCGAGTAGAGGTAGTAATAGTATAAAAAAGGAAGAAATGGTCAAAGTGAAACATTTATTACGGTCCGTCTCAACTGGTCTCGATCGCGATTCATCAGCAATATGTTTGTTCATACAATTAGTCCTGGTTTACCGAATCTGGATAGACTCATGTAGTATGACATATTAAAGAAAAGTTATGTCTGACATTAAGTCAAAGTCACATTTTTATTTAATTAGATCATCTTCATACTTGTGATTTACATCATATTCAGAATAAGGCATATAGCAGCTAATTTACAGGCAAAAAACTTAGGTTTACTACTTTTTTAATGCATATAATTACAATTTTGAAAATGAGGTTTTAGAATTTGATAAAGGAGAGAAATGAATGTAACATTAAGGCAATATTTATTTTTAATCGTCATTGACATTATTATCCTTTAATATTTCATTAGTTATTGATAATGTTTGTAAAGCATTCTTTTAGCTTTAGCCTGGATAAGGTAAAATTATTTCTACCTATGGGCACAGATTACTAAATCTAACTATAGCTACAACGGCAACATCGCTAGATATTGAGCAATTGTGTTTTGATCCTACCTCAAGAATTCAAGATTACAATAGATAGGTACCTACATAGATAAAAAGAGAAAGATTAAACAATCGAGCTACAGGTACATAAGTAAGATATCTACTACCTACCTAGTAGTACCTAGTAGATATGTAGATGGCTAAATAAATATACTATTCGTAGTAAATAAAGGTACCTTATTTCCTTAAATAGATTTTTTCGAAAATATCCTGACCTGTTTCTGACGGCTGATCAACAAAAAGTAACTAATCACCTGTTAAATCACATGTGAAGTACCTAGAAGCATGGATAATTAGTTTAGTTTGTACTTCACATGAGATTTAATAGGTGATTACTTAATTTTTCGTTGACAAGCCTTTCAGAAACTGGGGGTAAATCACGCAAACTTGAATAGGTAATAATAAGTCTGACCTACGCCAACTATTTTTTTTGAATTACAAAATAAAATAGTAGGAAGAATATTAACAAAACACATAAACAATTTATAGGTACGTATATATCAATCTGAAAACACTGGAAAACATCCAGTTGCTGATATCTCCTGCAGATTAAGAATCTCATAAACGTTCAACTCTATACCTTTTATGTTAAAGTTTAAAATTGCTTGCACGTCTTCAAGACCTGTAGATCTAACGTTGCCAATCAGTCATAAGAAAATGACATTTGAAATACAACAGTACTTTTTTGCGAGCAATTCAATGCGAGAAAATGTTATTTTTGTATAATAATCTGTACAAATAATACTTTAAAAATGTGAAACAATCAAAATACAGATTACCATTATGTTTTATATTAAATATAAATGTGTGATCGTGATCAAGTGTATAGTAAATAATTCGTATTGTTTTTATTAACAATATCGTAATTAAATAAATTTGTTTATACAATTAATAGAAAACACAAGATTATTGTAAAGTGCAATTATTTACTGTGTTCCATTGACCATTATTGACACTATACGTGCATTTTAATTATTAAAAATAAATAAAATAGTGTCAAAGAACCGCGCCAAAAATTTGAAAATTATTTTAAAGTAAAAATTAACACTAGCCAAAATACAACATTAATTGATTCAAAAATAGAAAATAAAAGAATTCAACATGGCACCGAGCTTATTCTCCGATGTAAATGTTGTGGACCATCCTCCGCCAACACAAAGCGTACCTGATGACGTAATTCCGCTATCTGCAATTATTTTTGTATCTTTAATGTTCACTGTACTGCTGATGGGCTTCGTCTTGATGTGTTTCAAGATGGCCGTTTTAGGTAATATTATTTGTTTTTATTATTAGAGCTTAATGAGATATGTCTCACTTTCTTGGTATCAGATTTCTATCATCGCAATTTTCATAAAGGTTCTTCATTCTTCGTTGAGCCTTCTCAATTATACGTTTTAGTTCCTAATGTGGTCCTCAATAAGTATTCATTTATGACATGACCATGATGAGAGAGCACTCTTAAATTCTTAAAACGAGAACTCCATGTTATTATTATATCTAACACCCCGACAGCCACGTAGTTTTAGAAGCATTGTACGACTATTATAGTAGACTACTTGATTTAGCTTTTTGTTTACTTAAGTATCAATTTTTTAAGTTGTCACTATTCATCATTTATCATTCTGATTTCATTGAAACAAATTTACATGTAACATTAGGACTAGTATACAGAATTTTTGGTTAATTAAAGTGAGTGCAGTGCTACTTTTATCACTTAAAAGATTGCCTATTGTTCAATTTGGAGTAGAAATCAACTTCAAAAGTTCAATTATTTATTAAAACGTTCAACAAAAACATTTTTAGTCGTACTTCATTATGAACGTAAAGGGAATTAATTGGCTTTTGAGCTGATCAATACTGTTTTATTTCAATAGTATGAGACCAAAAGTTATATTATTTTAGTTTTATCTTAAATTGACAAGTGTAATACAGTTTCATCTTGTTTCACGAAGTATTTCCTAATCATATCGATAAAAATGTCATATCACAGATAACCAGATATCTTTTCGATATAGGAACATTACTGCTCCGTTCTGTCATCCAAATACAATGTTTTTGGTTTAAAATGTGTCTAAAAATACTCTATATTCAAGTTTTTTGTCAGTGAAAAAGTGACTGTGTACATTCCAATAATTTGTTAATTCAAATTAGTTGCGAGTGATTTGAGTGGTCAAGAACTCTAATTATTTGTGCGACAAATAGATTAGAAGTTTCTTGAAGTTTCTAGAAAACACTAGATTGATCAAGAATGGCACCATACTTTCCTAACGTTTTTGAGCAAGACTCAGAGGAGACGGGTCCAAATGATCAGAAGTCTGAGGACGTCGATGACGCGAGTTTGGGTCAGATGACGTTTTTGTACACGATGGTGCTGGTCGGCATGCTGCTGCTCTGGCTAATCGTTTACTTCTGTCTACGGATATACACTATAAGTACTTTCATTTATTATTTACTAGCTGTCCGCGGCGCGATTTCACCCGCGTCTTTACTTACTGCTCTGCGCCCGTCGCCAGTAGCGTGATGTATACATAGCCTTTAACCTTCCTCGAGAACTGGACTATTATATATATAACTTTTCAATTCGCGCGTTTAAACAAACATACTCTTACGCTTTATATAATAGTACCTATAGATTAAATAGGTACTTATACGCCAGTTTTATTTAGTACGGGTCAAAGATTACAAACGACATTGTAGTTTCAGTAAAACCCACAATTTTCATCATCCTTTTGATACAATTTATGCTTCTTGATAGAGAAAATGACTCATTTATTAATACATTTACGTCACGTCGGCGTTTTATTAAAGTTATTTACCCAATTTTGTTCGATCGCATGCCAAATCACACATAAACCTAATCAGATATAAACTATTATAATCTTTTAAGGCAGTGTGCTGACGTCTTTTATTGATAAATAGATAATTAATGATATATCATGTTTTATTATGAGGGTATAAGCAGCTTTTGGAACCTTTTAATATGGCATCTCTATCTTTCAATATTATGTCGGTGTGTATCCTGTCTGTTTCTCCCCTAACTTCTACTCAAAACGCAATAGATTTAGATACTATACTTTTCAAACTTTTTAACACTTCAGTTATCACTGTAGTTTATAGTATTTCGTTCTGAAGATTTGCAAGTATAATACACGCATTTATATTACTTACTAGCTTTCCGCAGCGCGTTTTCACCCGCGTTTTTGCTTACTGCTCTGCTCGCGTTGCTACTAGCGTGATGATACCTAGCCTATACCCTTCCTGGAGAACTGGGCTGTCATACGCAATAAGAATTTTCAAATCCGATTAGTAGTTTTAGAGATTAGCGTGTTCAAACAAACAAAATCTTCCGCTTTATATAATAGTATAGATATTAAAGAACAAAGTATCAACAATAATATCCAATATAATGGTCATCCCGTAAAAAGCAATAAGGGTGGGTTGTTACACTAGCTTTGGGCACAAAGTATCTCCCTGAGGCAGTCCCACTATTTTTGCACTAAATCATCGTTTTTCCCTATAAAAACAAATTAATTTCTGTAGCACAATCATTTTAAAGGTGTTAGGTAAGACCCTGACTCGTATAAATATAGGTTTTATTACAATACTCGTCTTAACAATGATCATCACCTGATCGTAGGCTTTCTTCATTTCCAAAGAGGCTGAATAAAAGTAGTTTACCAGCTTCTACTCAATATAATAATGTTTAAGAAAAATTTCGTGATAGCCCTGATAACAAAAATAAAATAAATAAGAAATGTAAACATATTTTTAATTATTGCAACCAGTGCGCCATCATGCTTACACCTAAATAAAATTATAAAAATAGACCACTGCGTAGCGTCTTGTAGGGTCGTACGATACTCTGAATATTATCAAAACCTAATCTGCATTGAATCTGTGTGTTTTAATTTGTTGATTTTAATATTTATAAAACCTACGGTATCATTATGTTAGTTGAAAGAAGTTTACTGCTGGAAATAGGCCTCTCCCGAGTCCTGCTACCTTGATCAATCGTAAGCCAAGGCAATATATGGCAAGATGCAAAGAGCATTCAATTGTTTTTAAATCTATTATGTCGTGATTTGTTTGTATATTTATCAAAAAATGTGACATATCGACCTGAGTTTCTTGCAAGCTCTACTATACATTGTCAGGCAATTAGCCTAGGTCTAAGATGATATCCTTTTTAGTGATCTTGATGTTTCTAAGTGTTTGACAACCTCTGTGGTTCGGTGGTACTGTGTATGGACTGTCACGCAGAGGACGCGGGTTCAATTCCCGGTATGGTTATCCACATTCTATAACCCATGTCACAAGCTATTATTATATGCTTACTTTGGGTCTAGATGGCGTTGTGTGATTGTGGTATTATTATTATTATTTACATGATCTTAGAGAATAACTAATTGATTTTGAATTTGACTATATCCAAATCTAAGTCAAAGTCAGCTGCAGCAAAGTGCGTTAATACGTACCTGTGTAACGGGTATCTCTGGTATTAAACAATTGTTTAATGTCTGAAATGACTGACTCATGCGTCGTTTTTAAAATTGCGTCTGCTTGAGGTAATAGTAGAGCACGCAGTTCTTTACATTTTAATCGCCTTTTGATGTATTAATCATCGTGACTTGCCTATATTTTATTATGTAGGTATGTACGTATGTTGGCGACGTTTGTAATGTTTATTAGTTCTAATTTACTTTTATTTTGTGATATTTGTTTATCTTTTGTTGTTATTTTCATTATCGTTATAAATTTTTAGTCATCAGTTTTACGCTGTATTCTTTCCTTTCTTTCTGGTGGTAAGCTTTTGAATAATATAGCTTATGGCAGCAGGAACATCATTAACTGCGTCCCTTAAAAAATCTAAAACAATAATAACGCGCCGGTGTTGCAAGCCAAGCCATAGGCTACGGTATCTGCTTACCATCAAGCGGGTTTGGCTCTTTAGTCGTATAAAAAAGTACCAATCAAAATCTTTGCGGGATAAAGTAAATTGGATAACAAATTGTTCAGTGTCTTTACATAATAAAGCAACTAAAATAACCATTAGAAAATTTATTAATACGACGGTAGTAGATCCACGCTG
The DNA here is from genome assembly GCA_963082885.1 of Parascotia fuliginaria. Classification (NCBI taxonomy): domain Eukaryota; kingdom Metazoa; phylum Arthropoda; class Insecta; order Lepidoptera; family Erebidae; genus Parascotia; species Parascotia fuliginaria. The sequence continues at coordinate 438,558 of OY720195.1, forward strand.
GTTTCAGCATGAATGGGCTGGATCGTCCGGGGAAGTACTACCCTCTCATAGAAGATCGACTTAAGAGTATCTATCCTTACTACTGCGTTTCGTTCGGTGAGTGAGAGTGCTGGAGGCCCAATTGCCCCCTTTCCTCTTTCCTCACCTCCCTCATTCCCTTCCTCTAACCCCATTTTCAGCCGCCATAGTGAAGGCCACCATACCAGCAGTTTAAGACGATAGCTTTTGATATGTTGGCCACCACTTCTGGATTCCACTGACTGCTTACCATCAGGCGGGGTGGAGTCACTTTGGTAGGCTAATATATTATATAAAAAAATATATATATATTATATTAATTTTTATCTGCACAGCTTGCTCTACATACCTACATTGATACAATAAAATAAAAAGTTTCTCCTAAAAGAACCTCCCTTTGTGCTCATAACTAGTTTATCTGTCACACTCATACGTACCTTTATCTGATAAATTCACGATTACATAGGGGAATATGCAAATTTATTGTTTTATTGTAAGTACATATAAATGTATAATATTTTTCTCTTGCGTACATACCTCGGTCGTTTACCTACTGTTAGTCATAATGTGCATTTAGTCCTAGTATCAAAAGTGCATAGCTTTTGTTTTTGATAAATTGTTTTTTAGAGTCACGCGCTATAGGACAATTTAGTCGCAGGAGATTTTATAAACATGTTATAAAACTAATATTTTTGAATCACACAAAGTTTTGGCTGCTGTCCTTTCACCTTTTATGACACTCACGAGCGATATGGAGAGGTTCGATTACTTTAGCTGTTCTTTTCTGTTTGTTTCTTCGCTAACATCTACCTTACTATGAATAGAAGTAGATTCACGCTGGTTTCAGCTTGAATGGGCCAGTTTGACCGGTGAAGTACTACCCTCTCAAAAAAAATATTATTGAAATAAAGTGCATAAATGCATTAACCTGATAAATAATGCTTGCGAGTCGCGCGTCATCGAAAATACGCTGGAAGTCCCGTGCGCACTACTTTATTTTAATAGTATTAAAGTTGATTTTTGAGTGCCTTAATAAAATCCTCCGCTGCGCTCCTCTCTGTCTGCGCTGAGCCTAAGAGTAATAGTACACGTACCTACTATTGCGTTTCGTTCGGTGAGTGAGAGTGACGGAGGCCCAATTTCTCCCCTTTCCCGTTTCCTTACCTTCCTCAATCCTTTCACCTACCCGATTCCCTTCACGGTTTTTACCCTCGCTTATTAAATTTCGTCTGAAACCTAAATATGCATAATACATGCACATTATAATAGAAAAAAGTCAAGAAACTATTAGTATTTACGTACGAAACCAGGGCGTGTCGCTAGTTGTTTATATTTACTAAGTTATTTTTTAATCAGTTATAATTTACGCGTTAATCAATCAACAGTAATCTAAATCTAGTGGATTAGGATAAAGTATGAACTATACTTTACGTAATGTTCTAGTAAATTTGTTTGAAGTGTTCCTACAATAACATGTCAATGTACGTATTAGAAAATTTATTAATCTGGGGATTAACATAATGTTATGTCTAGCTTTATCTGAGGGTGGATTAAAGAATCTAAGGGTACACTGTCATGTTGACTACTGGTCTAGTTTTGACTAAAATTAATTATGAGAAATATTTGTATGATAATTCTAACGTCGGCGTCGAAGTGTTATATACCCGTTATTTTTTAATCATCTGTGACACTGACTTGGAGTATGAGAGTACACTTTTTAAAATAAAAAAATAATAATTATAATTTGAGAGTATCATATTTCTACCTGTTGAAAATCGTAATTTTCATTTTTTCTAAAGTGAAATAATTTTGATCCGTTTTAGGTAGGTAATAATAGCAATAGTCTCGCTCCTAGAAGTTGACTCTGCCTACCCTTTCAAAGAGTAATCGTGACATTAACAAGTTGTCTTCACTACTATAAGGTAAATAACGTATGATCTAACCCAGGTTGCATTAAACCTTTGTATGCAAGAATGTGATATAAAATCTACTATCGACTATTTACTTTAGTTTCATACAATTAAAATTGAATCAGAAAACAATTAGATATCTACATTTATGGACTCGTTCTCACAGTGCATTGTTGTAAAGATACTAGGGAGTATAAACTCATAAATCTTACATCACTAATCCAAGATAAAAGTACTCGATAACAACAATATTAATATCTAATGTAACGAATTTAAGTCATTACATTACATTTTAATTTAAACAGCAACGTGTTCTATATAATTTTAAAACACAGTTTAGTGGTGTGAATATTTAAATAACAGTGACAAATAACATGTGTGAATAGAGAAACGTTAGCTGTTTTAAATATCAGTGTTATTTAAAAAAAATGGAATCTCATAATTTATTTCGATCTGATGCTTACGAAGAAATTGAAGAGTACAATAATGAATCTATATCAGATATCGTTTGGACAGCACTTGGTTCTACAGCGATATTTATAACAATTATATTCATTTACACTTGTATTCGAGTACTTATTAGAGGTAAAGTGAATTATCTTACTTATATCTTTATAGCTATAATACTGTTCTGTCTGCCCCTTCGGGACGAAAAGCGTGTTGAACTGTTATACCTATTTATTTAATATTTTCTCAATGTAACATCAAATTTGACGTAGACAAGTTAACTAGACAGTATATAGCAATTAAAATTATATTAATAATCGATTAAATTAAATCACATAACAGGTTAAAATACATCAGTTAGTTAGAGTACAACTTTATTATAAGAACAACGTATATTATGATAAATATTTCGGATATATAAAACTAACTTTCCGCAGCGGGATTTTACCCGCGTCTTTGTATGTGATGTTTTTTTAGTCTATAACCTACCTTAAGAAGTAGGCTAGCATACACAAAAAAAAAATTAAATCCGACTGGTAGTTACATAGATAAGCGCGATCAAACAAATAAACAAATTCTTTCACTTTAAATAATAAGTATAAGATAGATAATAAATTTTTCACTGTTAATCCGTGATAATAAGTATTTTGTAACGAAAATATTCTGTGATATTTTTTGTGTTAAATAATATGTGATTTTTAAAAATGAATAATACGACGAACCCTGTACAAGTTGATAATGATGTAGTGACAGTAGTACATAACAGTTGCTTCACAGACGCGGCGTGGGCAGCTCTTAGTATTTCCACCACTTTTGTTATATTGGTCTTTTTAGTGGCGTGTTTCAAAATTCTTATTTTAACAGGTATCGTACATATTTGTATACGTATTTATTAGAGGTAAAGTAAATTATCTTACTTATCTTTGTAACTATTACTGTTATTGTATTGAACATTCGAAACTAGTTGGTAATCTAATAGTTGGGTTTTCCTGTCGATTAATTTTTTGGTTGGCGTCTAAAAATTTGACAAGTAAATGGCATATTATGGCTCGCCCTCTGATAAAGGATACTTATTTGACAAAACTTAAGTGGTATAAACGTCTATCTACCCCTTTCGAGACGAAAGGCATGTTGCACTGAAGTTTATCTAGTACCTACCACAATTTAATTAGACAATTATAGCAATTAAAATTATATTAAATATCGATTAGATAAAGTCACGTAACAGGTTAAAACATAACAGTTAGTAAGAGTACAACTTTATTATAAAAACAACGTATACCTATGATAAATATTACGGATTTATAAAATAATAAATTTGTCACTGTTAATCCGTGATAATAGGTATTTTGGAACGAAAATATTCTGTGATTTTTGAAAATGAATAATACGATGAATCCTGTACCAGTAGATAATGATTTAGTGACAGTGGTATACAATAACAGTTCCTTTGCAGACACGACTTGGGTAGCTCTTAGTATTTCCATCACTATTGTTATTTTGGTTTTTTTAGTGGCGTGTTTTCAAATTATTATTTTAATAGGTACTGTACATTTTGTCTATTTTAAGCCGCCGTTGTAAAAAATACTTAAAAGTAATTTGTGTTCGTAATTTTTTATCCTATGACGATTAACGTAAGAATCATTATTGCTTATCGGCTAAGTGTCGAATAAATTAAGTCTGATTGAATATAAGTATATAATAGTCCCCATAGTTACTTACCTATACCTACTTCGTAGTATCTTTTTCACGAAATTTAACAGTAGGAAACGTAAAATTATATTTTATTTTGTGTAAGTATATTAAACGACACAATTTTAATATACTTTAACAATTTTATAATTTTAGATTTTTATTTTAGTTATATTTTGAAGATAAAGTTATGTTTTGATACTATAGGACTGACATGTTTTATAATAAAAGTATATAAAGAGAAAAAAAAGTTGTTATCATTATTTTTAGATAGTAATAATAAACTAACGATTGAAAAAGGTGGTTTCAGTTGTTTTGCTAAGTTCTTAACTTTTAACTAATTAACGCTGACTCGGGTACGCCCCTAATCAGCGCTACTAATTAGTTATGCGTTTCCTCATGTTTAAAGACACTGTTATAATAATGTATTAAAATGATGTTTGTTATTGTTTCCAGGACAAAAAACGCGCAGTCCGCAGCAGAGGCGAATGTATGTGGGGACTCGTTCCAGGCCGTCTCTCGGGTCTCACGAGCCAACTATATACGTCAGCCCTTCCAACTTGCCGCCCCCACCAAAATATGGTACGTAACCTTGTAATAACAACTAACATACGTCGCGTCGTGGCCTTCAGGGAAGTTTAAGTTTTCTTATAGGATTTCGACGTAAAGTATTAGTACCCTTGCTTTCAGCGAGTGAGGACGTCGTACTTAATTAGTTCTTCGGTTCTTTACTTCCTAATCTCCTTCTAACTACCATTCGACAACGACTTGGTTTTCTTAGTATGCTTGATTCATGCTGCAATAAGTGAACAAATCCATGTTCACAGATTAGAGTTATCACATACCATCAAGTGAGTCGCATATTTGTTTACCGTTTGCCAAGTTGAATGAAAAATTTAATTTAAAGCAAGCTATACCTAATAAATGACGTTAAAAACTAATAATGTGACATCCTATTTATGTAATCTTGAGTGTCAGTGTCAAATGATCTAAACTTACATCTTACTTAAGAATTTTTTTTAACAACTACACACAACGCCATCTGAACCAATGTAAGCATATTTATATAGATTGTGATAAGGGTTCTAGATTGCGAAAAAAAACTCTTAAAGATATATTTATCCTTAAATTACTGCTTAAACTGTTTATTAAAATGCTGTATATTTTAAATTCCAGAATGCATGGCACCGCCAAGCTACGAGGAAGTAGTAGGCGTGCACTATCCCAACTACCAAGCGCAGCAACCAATCGCGCAACCAATAGCAACCGCGCTAGCACAGACCTCACAGACCACAGACGTTAACGACACCCGGACTGACATCCCTAGGATTGAAGAAACCGTAGTCACCACCATTAATGAGAGGAATGAAAGGCCAGCCGTAATAAGCGCGAGCTCATGAGATTTATTTTTATCAAAGTCTTCCAGCTTAGCTGGCGGGTTAAGGCTATGCATTTAACATTGACTAGTCGGTAAATTTGTTTAAAGCCGTTTTTATAATGTTGTTACTGGAATTATCGATTATATTTCGCACTTAGCTTTGGTTAGACAGCGGGTGAGGTGACGCGACGCGACGTGTGCGGTTGTAATATAAGCGAAGTCACGCGCCGTCGTGTTTGACTCGTACATTTACAATCGCTTACGTAGCGTCGTACCCGCCCGCCTGCTGTCTAACAAAAACTTTAATTTTAAATTACAAACAAAAAAATATATTTTGTATATCTAATAACGTTTTGTTATTCTTTGTCAAACAACAAAATACTTAAAATTTAATTGTAATTTCAGTTGCTGATCTCCAAATAGAAATAAAGTATATTTTTTGCATTTTATTTCTGTTTCAAGACATTAAAAACGGGACCAATATGTGTATTGAAACGATAGATTTATTATTTTATTAAAATTAATCCAATCTTTATAGAGGACGCAAGACTGGATATAATTTTGTAAAAAAAAATATTTAATAGTGCCTTTTCAGTAATTTCAGTAAATATACAGAAATTCCTAAAAAGACACAAGTTTACCAAATATTAGGCTGTTGGACCAAATGTTTGCTCAATTAGTACCTACATTTGATCCAACAATCAAAATAATTTATGTGTATATTTTTGAAGTACCTATAAAGTTATATTTTTAAATAATAAATATAATTTAGAGTAAGGATTTGTCGTATTTCATTTATATACTTACATTTAAATAGTAACTATCTATTTATTTATTTATTGGCTCACAAAAGGAGATACAATTGTAAAAAAACAAAGTAAATCAATACAATAGAAAACCAGGTAATTCTGAGTTTATGTGCATCATACAATCATATCATTATCAAATATTGTTCTTTATATTGGGGAAGGAAAAGGAGAAAGAAACCTGAACTAAAAGGTAAATAGCACAAAAAGTTGAAACAAAGAGTTTATTAGACCTATAGTAAGTACTAATTTTAATAATAATAAATCAAGCTACGACTGAAGATACAGTAGGTATCTAATGATCATTTACGTACAGATTGTTCTTTTAACCTGGTTTCTAAATAAGGCCCAACCAATAAAGATTCACTAATACGGTTCAGAGTCAGATCTAATCTCAACCGTTTAGAATGAGTCCGCATCGTAAATACTGATTCCAATACCGAGAGATCTGACGAGTAAAAAACATTAGTTACAGATCCTGTTAGCAACTCACAAGGTCCACCTTTCGGATAGAGCTGTAAAAGATTTAAGATATTTGAGAATATGATCTGATCTCTTGATTCACAGAATTCTAGTTAAAGTGGGACAGTTAATATGACAGTCAAGTCAGATGGCTCTATAATAAAATATTATCATCATCATCATCATATCAGCCAAAAAACGTCCACTGCCGCCTCATTTATCGGTTGCCCGTCACCCTTATAAGGTCGTCGGGTCCACCTTGTAAGGGGTCTGCTCACGCTACGTCTTCCAGTTCGTGGTCGCCACTCTAGAACGTTTCTGCCCCAACGTCAATTGGGGTCAGTCAGTTCTGCGAGCTATGTGTCCTGTCCTGCCCATTGCCACTTCAGAGAAGCAACCCTGCGAGCTACGTCAGTTACTTTGGTTCGTCAGCGTATTTCTTCGTTTCTAAAACGATCGCGCAGGAGACGTCTGTCGTATAAATTATGGGCGAACTTAAACAAATTATGAAACTGGGTTGACCAAGTTAATCAATAGAAGAAGTTAATTTTGCTGAAAAAAACAGTTAAAATTACTTTTACCAATCAAAAATATTTTGTATATCTTTGTGGACTTTATTTTGTATAGTTTCGGGGTCCTTATCATGAGTTACAACAAAAAATGTACCTAAGTGCTTTTATCTAGATATTTATAATATCTACATATTTAATCGTTTATGACGTCATATTTCTTTGTGGTAATGTTCTCATTGTGATGATCGCATTTTCATCTGCGTTTTCACGATTAGATTCGCATGGATTATACAAAATTTATATCTAGCATAAAAGAAAGTCGACGAAGTCTGTATAAACTCGTGTATCTCGAGAATCACTCAATGAAATACTATGCAGTTTTTACGGGCCGGCCATGCTGGGAAATCGTTACTTTTAATGCGAAGTGAGGGCGGGTCACTATTAATTCATAAAAGGGGGATGAACTTAGCTTATCGGCCGATACTCATTCAAATTGGCAGGAGTAGCTACTATCTGATACGGATGCTTTTATCTATAAGTTAATACCGCTATCTGTTTACAGCTTTGTTACTTACGTATCCATAGGTACTAGGTAGGTGTATTTGCAATTATAACTAGGACACATAGAAGTTATATTAAGAAATGTAGGTAACATATCAGACGATGAGATTACGGTTGTTGCTCATAGATATTATTGATTAGTGATCATTGAAATATATGCCCCAAAGTTGAACCCCGTAAACTCAACAGAACTAAACTAAATTAAAAGAAGTTATGGCTTAGGTAAGTACGTATTTGAAATCGTTGAAGACGAAGAAACTTCATATATCCATTAGCCTCCCAAAATTAACTTGATGGTAAAATGAAAGTAGAGGTCAGAAGTGATGGCCACCATTCTAAAAGCCATTCTACTTCTGGCATGGTTGCCTCCAGTATGGCGGCTATATGAGATGGCATGACACTAAGACCCAGAATCAACAATGGTTTTTAGCATCTAAGTTATTTGAAAATTTGACTTCTTATAAAATATTTAATTCACTTGAAAAAGAATATTGCTATTGTATTTTTATTAAGTCTGACGAAGTATTATTATTGTTTTAAAAATACACACATTGAGGCATAATCTATTTTACGAAGTATAAAAAACTCAACAGGCGTTCTTTATGTAAGTACAAACTTAAATTGCAATGTAGCTGTTTTTGTTTTTTTCGTGAAACGTATTAATGTACTTGTCTTACTTTGAAATAATAATAATAATAATGGTTTAATGCTCTAAGGTTTTATATGATAAGAGAAATCGATGACGACTGTACTAGTGTAAACTGTGCTACAGTCGCCAGCGCCTTCCACCCTAAGATTGTTACAAAAAATTTGCATTGTGTTGCACATCAAGAAAGTAGAGAAAAACAATTAAAATCTAAAACAATTTTAATTTGAGTTTGGTTGTACATTATTAATAAGTAGTGAAATATTTAAAATATGTATACCTAGTTAGAATACTGTTACCACTCGAGAGATCCTGATCATCAATAAAGGTAAGTTCAATCTGTCTTTGTGTGTGTGTGTGTGTGTGTGTGTGTGTGTGTGTGTGCGCGTGTGCGTGTGCGTGTGCGTGTGCGTGTGCGTGTGCGTGTGCGTGTGCGTGTGCGTGTGCGTGTGCGTGTGCGTGTGCGTGTGTGTGTGTGTGTTTCCGTTTTGTGAATATTTTACTAATAGATGGTTTAAGAATACGAATTTAATTTCAAAGGTCTTCTGTTTCACTATAGTTTAAACCTAACAACCACTTACGTAGAGAATCCTTGCATTTATTGGTGGGTAGTGCATAAATGTGGTTTGCTACATTTGCTGCATTATATAATTTGTTACTAATAAGTTAATAACATAAAATTGATTTTTGGCTAGGGTTGTACGATGGGGAGTAACTGCACAAATTTTCATTTTGTTTCGCTTTGTAATCGCATTATACGTAATACTTTTATGTTTTCGGAGTACAGTTGATAGTATAAAAACTTGTCTGACGGTTAGTACAGAACATTCGTTATATAGAAGACTAGTGCTATACCTTCGTGGTTTTCCCAGTATCACCTTCAACAAGGCCCTCTGAGCACGTTCCAAAGGAAGTAGTGATAGTAAGAATAAATAAATTATTTTTCTATTATTATTGATACTATTTTTATTTATTTGTCTACTAATAAAATAATTATTTCCCATAGCCTAAAATATGAACAATATTAAGTACTCTTTGTAAGTCGAATTTAACGCACGATTCGTCCTACAGATTGAAAACACAATTTTATAAATAGATCATTTAATCTAAAGCAATATAACAATGTACAAATACAGCGACAGTCGCAGATACAACAAACGGTCTTAATTAGATTCTTTTGAGCAAAAACTGTCATTGCAACGTGTCGAGCCGCCTCAAGCATGCGATTTGTCGTTTAATGAGGCCCGGGCCGTATATAGCGAACATGATTAGATGGCTAGCATTGGTGAGAAATAGATATACGGCCATACATTATAGTGAACTGTTAGCTTGTCTGTGACTCAACCTAAGCCAGTCCAAAATGTGCAGATTCTTTTAAGAGTCTGAGGAGACTGCAGTGCATGTCCTCTGCTCTTGTGGATCACTCATGCACAAAAGAAGCATCCATTTAGAATAACACCAGACGCAACCAGATGAGATACAGTCTCTCAGTTCAGACAATCTGGAAGTTCCTAGCCTCTATATGACTAAGCAGGACACTATAAATAACAAGTATATTGGGCGCTACAAAATATCAATTCTGGTCGAGGTAGTAAAGAGGCCGCTGACGGCTTCTAGCCCAACTATAATATCAATACCAATAATAGCTCGTCTGCCACTGCTGGCACTAATAGATAATTGGGTTTTCCTGTCGATCAATTTTTGGTTGGAGTCTAGAATTTTAGCATAACTTGAGTAGATATTACAAACGTCTGTCTGCCTCTGCCCGTTCAGGACGAAAGGCGCGTTGTACTTTTACATTTATCTAGTATTTTGCTCAATGTAACATCAAATTCGACGTCGTATTATAAACTAGTTAATTAGACAATATGTAGCAATTAAAATTATATTAAATATCGATTAACTAAAATCACATAACAGGTTGAAATACAACAGTTAGTAAGAGTACAACTTTCTTATAAAAACAACGTATACGATAAATTTTCCGGATAGGTATATATAATTAAAACTTTGTCATTATTGTTCCGTGATAAAAGTTATTTTAGAACGAAAATATTCTGTGATATTTTTTGTATTAATTTAGATGTGATTTTTGAAAATGAATAATACGACGGATCCTCTACAAGTAGATAATGATGCAGTGACTAGTTGCTTTGCAGACATGGCGTGGTCAGCTCTTAGAATTGCCACTACTATTGTTATTTTGGTCTTTTTAATATTAACAATATTTTTAGTAATATATTTAATTGTCAGAATAACATTACAATGGTGTGTGTAAACTGCTCAAAGAACCGAGTTTAATTTTTTTTAAGAAAGAAAAAGCATGCACGTGATATAGAGTGACAAATTAATAACATGTTTATTTATAAAAATATAGTAACAATAGTGTTGTGGCTTGTTTTAAGTATTGTATACATTTGTATATAAGTCTATTTTAATTCGTCCAGTGAAAAAAAGGCACGTATTCTGTATTTTTGTGTCTTAAGTCGATTAACGTAAGATTAAATATTGCTTAATGGTATTTTTGGATTTGTCAAGTTGTATGGAAAATTTTAATTATAGTTAATGAATGACGTTAAAACTAATGATACCCTGTTTTGGTAATCTTGATATTCGATGTGAAGTGATGAACTTAGCTCTGACTTTTAAAGACATGTTCATCCTTAAATGACTGCTTAAACTGTTCACTAATTAGTTTATTTTATTAAAAATATGTATATTTCAAATTCCAGAATGCATGGCACCGCCAAGCTACGAGGAAGTAGTAGGCGTGCACTATCCCAATTACCGAGCGCAGCAACCAATCGCGCAACCAATAGAAACCGCGCTAACACAGACCGCACAGACCACAGACGTTAACGAAACCCGGACTGACATCTCTAGGAGTGAAGAAACCGTAGTTGATTGCAGACATTGCGTATTGAATTACCGAAATTTATAGATTAAAGAATGAATAATAATATACATATATGATTTTCAGATTTTAATGCCATCTCGTTTAGGAATAAAACAGAAAACTGAGAATAAAAATGTATATTATTATTCATTCTTTAATCTATAAATTTCGGTAATTCAATATGCAATGTCTGCATTTTGGCTCAATCGATTCTGGTCTCAAAGATAAGTATAAACTAATTTTCAAACTCATTTCATTCAATGTATATTAGTTTTTGTGTAATGAAACTTATATCAAATAAATTGTCGTTGAAAATGTAGGTTTTTCGGTAATCTAAAAGTAAAATTAAGAACGTCTTCTCCTCCGTTTCCTAAGAAAATGGGTTTTCGTCCTTGCTGAGGCTTCCGCGCTCCTCATTCAGTCCCGCTGGGACAGCGTCAGAGGTCGGACCTGTGTCATTTTTTTTGTAATCCAGACAATAGCGCGTAATTAAAAAAAATAATAGCTTCACGAAGGCTAAATAAAAATTGGAGATAGTAATAGAATAGGTAAATAAGTATATTTTAACATTATGTTTCTGTTATGAATTCATTTTTATTATAAAATCTAATACTATTTAAAAGTGCATTGTATTTTGAGTAAACTGACGTTTCATTGGTGTCACAGTATAGAAATGTTGCAGTAAGTTAATTACATGTGATTATGACGTCACGTTTGGACTTTTATTTATTTTTCTTATTTTTCTTTATTGGGACAAAAAACAGTTACACGTTATTTATTACTATACATAACTAAACAACTAAAATAAGGTAAACGTATAACCCACACCATTGTCCACAGAGTAAGTAATGGAAAGTTAATTTAGTGCGCAAAATGAAGCTAAATTTAAGTAAATTTTGAATTTAAGTATTAGATGTAATAAGAATCTCAATAGCCAATGATTTAAATTTTACCTTAGACAAAACAAAAATATCAAGATCCGTAAAGTGTGTGTTATATGCCTGAACCATGCGTCGCAGAGGTGCCCGCTCACCAGCATTCGTTTTACAGGCAGCAGTGTGAAACAACCTCTTCTCGCACACACCGCGGCGCATGGTTCGTGGTACAATATAGCTTAGCTGATTTGTAATATCAGTGCAGTCAAACCTATTATTACATATACCATGCAAAGTCATGGACATCAGAAGGATACGTCTGGACTCCAAGCTCAACAATTTATACTTGTCCAGTAAATCGGTGTAATGCAGTTTCGGTTGTCGACATTTATATTGCATAGTGCGTAAATACTTTTTTTGTACCATTTCAAGTTTGATTGAGTATTTACTATAAAATGGACTCCAAATTTGTACCCCATACTCCAATTGGGAACGAACAAGTGTAAAATATAATAATAATAAAGTATATGGTTTCTTAAAGTCATTTGATGACCTCATTATGAAGCCATACAGTCTATATGCCTTGCTTATAATGTTGTCAATATGTAAATCAAATTGAAGTTTTGAATCAATTAGAACACCTAAGTCACGAATAAAATCTACTTTTGTTAGAGTTAGGTTGTGCAAACTATAATTAAATGAAATAATGTTCTTATTTTTAGTGAATGATACAGTATTACATTTAGACAAATTAAGTTGAAGTTTATTAACGATACAATATTCTGAAAGACGATCTAAATCACTTTGTAAAAGTAAAGAGTCTTGGATGTTTTTACATGTTTTATAAATTTTCATATCATCTGCATACATCAGAAATTTTGAGTGCACGAAACATGACTTTATGTCATTGATGAAAATTATAAAAAGAAGCGGTCCCAGAATGGACCCCTGTGGTACTCCTGATGAGACATTGATAGGTGCGGATTTGAAGCCATTAATAACAATTTGTTGAGTTCTGTTGAAAATATAAGATTGGAACCATCTTAATAAATTACCACGTATACCGTTATAGGCAATTTTTTCAAGTAGCATTTTATGATCAACCTTGTCGAAGGCCTTTTGAAAGTCAGTGTAAACGGCGTCTACTTGTACCCGACCATCCAGTTGTTCAAATATGTAGTTTGTGAACACTAGAAGATTAGAAGTAGTTGATCTATGTTTAACAAAGCCATGTTGCTCTTGTATAATAATGTTATGAAAGTACGGGTACAGATGATCGCGCACTAGACTCTCGAAAAGCTTCGACAAGGTAGACAGAATTGAAATAGGACGGTAATTTTCAATGTTATTCTTGTCACCGGATTTATGTATGGGTGTTATAAATGCCTGTTTCCAGATAACAGGAAAAAACCCTTCGGTTAAACATTTATTGAAAATTATGTAAAGAGGAAAACAAAGATGTGTCGCAGTATTCTTTATGAAAATTGGCGGTATGCCATCAGGTCCAGACCCTTTATTAACATCCACTTTTTGTAATGCAGTTTCAACAGTATCTAAAGTGAGGTGTATGTCAGTGATACAGGATGATTTTTCTGAGAAAGCATCAGGAGGTTTCCAGCGCGTAGGGACAAGTGAAGTTTGTTCATAGACTGAGTTGAAAAATCTCGAAAACATGTCACATATTTCAGTGGGAATATTAGAATTAGTGTTGTTAAGATACATGCTATCTGGTATATTAGCTTTACCAATACGGTTAGAAATAAAAGTCCAAAAATATTTAGTATTTTTTTGAATACTATCCTCAACCGTTCTTATGTAAGTTTTGTATTACAAGATGGTACGAGTACAATCACTGTCAATAAAATCTTAAATCTATACTTTTATAAAGCGGAAGATTTTGTTCGTTTGTTTGAACGCGCTAATCTCTGTAATTTTTTATTCGTATGATAGCCCAGTTTTCGATGAAGGTTGTAGGCTATGTAACATCACGATACTGGCGACGAGAGCAGAGCTAAGACGCGGGTGAAATCATAAATCATGACAAGAAAAATGGAATCAAAAATTATTTACTTTTATATGTACAGACTTTTGCCTGAAATTTTTTTTTTTTTTTTATATTGTAGCCTACCAAAGTGACTCCACCCTGCCTGATGGTAAGCAGTCAGTGGAATCCAAAAGTGGTGGCCACCATACCAATAGCCATCCTCTTAAACTGCTGGTATGGTGGCCCCCACTATGGCGGCTGGGAATGGGCTTAGAGGAAGGGAATGAGGGAGGTGAGGAAAGAAGAAAGGGGGGAAATTGGGCCTCCGGCGCTCTCACTCACAAAATGAAATATAATAAAGTCAAAGTCAAAGTCAAAGTATTTATTTCATTTTGATCACAGAATGATACTTATGAAAAGTCAAATTACATGAAGTCAGCTAATTAACCTACAGCCAGTTCGCTGACGAGGTAGAGCTGTGAGAAGAACTGGCAAGAAACTCACGCCACTCTTTTCAATCGCCAGATAATTACAATTTTTTGTATGAGTTAACAATTTTAACACATCAACGCAACCAAAGAACCATACAAAGTAATTATTACAAAATAACTAATTATTTAATAACATTTTTGAAAAAAGAAAAGTAACGAAAATAGAGGATTACAATTATTTAGTTTCATCTAGTATGGTAATTTGACTACGTATTTTAATTAAAATTAAAAAATAGTAAATGCATTTCTCAGTCATATTGAACTACAAGGTAATATTGAATTAAGTATTAAATGTATGCCATGCCAAGATTGACCAGTCATCCCAGGTAGCACCCGTTCACGAGCATGACGCACAGACCAGCCATCATCACCTTCGCCATATTAGAGGGAAGGTGATGACCCGGCCAATACGACACCACAAGCCATGACATTTTAGTGAGCATGACAATGCAAGGCATGGGTCGTAAAAAGAACCATAATAAAATGTTATGTCTTACGAGTTCATAATGATCATGATATGCATTCACTTCACATCAAACTTTTACTGCAATAGTCAATAATTTTTATTTTTAAATTTTCCCATAATTATATAATGTTAATCAAAGTCAATATAACTACAATAATAATAATTAATCAATATAACATTATTCTTGTATTAAACGAGCAACTATACCCATGCTCTTTTATCATTTAAATAATCATTAATATTATAATAACCCTTTTGAATAAGACGGTTTTTAACAGTTTGTTTGAATTTCTCTAAGGGTAGATTCGAAACGTCAATGGGTAGTTTATTATAAAAGCGTACACCAAGACCCGCAAATGTGTTGTTTACTTTATGTAGGCGATGGTATGTACCAACTAACTTATGTTTACCTCGAGTATTCACAGAATGCATGTCACAGTTTCTTGAATACAAGTGAATATTTTTCTTGATAAACATAATGTTAGCAAAGATATATTGAGACGCCACTGTCAAAATACCTATCTCTTTAAACTTATCTCTTAATGAAACTCTAGGGCCCAAATTGTAAATAGATCGCACCGCTCGTTTTTGAAGTATAAAAATTGTCTCAATATCCGCAGCCCTGCCCCACAGCAGTATACTGTATGACATCACGCTATGGAAATAGCTAAAATAAACAAGTCTGGCTGTTTCAATGTCGGTAAACTGTCTTACTTTTCGTATTGCAAAGGCTGCTGAACTAAGTTTACCAGCAAGACACGATATTTGGGTACCCCACTGAAGCTTGTTATCTAAAGTTAAACCCAAAAATACTGTAGATTGAACAAAGCTTAAAGTTTCATTATTTAAACTTATGCTTATAGCTAGACTTTTAGTATTGGGCATAGTAAACTTAACGCATTTTGTTTTTTTGGAATTAAGCAATAGGTTATTCGCACTAAACCAGTCCAGAACCTTCACTAGTGAATTATTCACGTTGTCAATATTCGGATTCTTACGATCAACTTTAAATAAAAGTGACGTATCATCAGCAAATAGTACAATATCGCAAAAATTCTGAACATGGAATGGCAAATCATTAATATAAACCAGAAAAAGAAAAGGGCCTAAAATGGAACCTTGTGGCACGCCAATAGCTACAGGTAATCCGGTAGACCTACTTCCGTTTATATCAACATATTGTACTCTATCGCTTAAGTAAGAGGCAACTAGATTGAGTGCAGCATCCCTGATACCATAATGACTGAGTTTTCGTAGAAGCGCATTGTGTTCGACGCAGTCAAAGGCTTTTGAGAGGTCGCAGAAGACACCAATAGCATCCATCGAATTTTCCCAGGCACTATGAATATGCCTAATTAATGTAACACCTGCATCTATTGTAGAACGACCTTTCGTAAAGCCATATTGCTCATTGTGTAATAAGTTATTTGAGATAAAGTGACTTTCTAATTGTTGCAATATTATTTTCTCAAACACTTTGCTTATAGCTGGCAATATGGAAATAGGCCTAAAGTTACTTGTGTCACTTTTTGATCCATTTTTAAATAAAGGAATCACTTTACTGTGTTTCATCAGATCAGGAAACACGCCTGTATCCACACATCTATTAAATATGGTAGCAAGATGTGGAAAAATAAAAAATGAAATGATAATATATCCTCCACAAATTACAGGAATGACAGTAAGAAACATTAAAATGAGCGAAAATTAAGGCCCTTTTATTTCTAAATCACTAATTATTACTTATTTTGAATTTTATTATTATCCTATGTCCTATTCTATCCTATGCTAGTAAGTAGGCTATTGTTTTATCATTTGCAAGTAGTTATGTGAATTGTTAAAAACTTAAAATTTAAAATAATTAAAAAATATCATAAAAAGCGATCAAACTATTTAAATAATATATAAATACTGTTGTTGTGACTAACTGTTGCCCGCGACATCGTTCGCGTGATAATTCATGTGTGCCTGTATGAGGATATTGCCGGCCTGATCTTACGGCAATCGTACAATGTATCAGTAAAAATATCAGTATAATTCGTCATTATGGTGAATCCCATTTAAATCTATTTACCCGCTACTAGTAAAACTGACGAAATTTCACACAAACTTGCGACTTATATTTTCCCACTTAATAATGGTAATTTCTAAGTAATAAAAAATTTGTATTTTCTAGTAATTTGGAAATCCTAATAAAAAAACAACTACAACTAGGTAAAAACAACTTCGAACGGGAAATCGACAGGAGGATTCATTTGGATTGGGCAGCGTTCCACAAACTCCGTCAAGTGTTTACGTCACCCATACCGTAAACCTTAAAGACCAAGGTGTTTGACCTATGCGTCCTATCTACAATGACCTGAGGTGCTGAAACGTGGACATTCACAAATGCACTGGTCCATAAGTTGAAAGTCGCTCAGAGGGCTTTAGAAAGAGCTATGCTTGGCGTTTGTCTGATCGACAAAATCCGTAACGAGGAGATTCGACGGCAAACTAAAGTTACCGATATAGCTCTCCGAATTAGCACTCTGAAGTGGCAATGGTCATATTTATCAACAGGAGTTCTTTAATAAAGTAAGAACTTAAGTAATAACGCTGCTATTTTTACTCATTTCGTGAAACATATACTTTTCTTATCTTTTATATAACAATATTTTATTTTATTAGTTACTTATTAAATATACTATTTTTATTTGTTTACCTAATAATAACTATTTCCCATAGCCTAAAATATGAACAATATTACTTAATACTCGAAATTCCACTCTTTGTAACTCGAAGCTAACTCATGATTAGTACTATAGATTGAATAAAAACTATTTTATAAATAGATTATGTAATCTAAAGCAATACATCAATGTACAAATACATCGACAGTCGCAGATACAACAAACGGTCCTAATTAGATTCTTTTGAGCAAAAACTGTCATTGCAACGTGTCGAGCCGCTTCAAGCATGCGATTTGTCGTCTAATGAGGCCCGAGCCGTATAAAGCGCACATGATTGGATGGTTAGCATTGGTGAGAAATAAATATACGGTTATACATACATTTTTTTACTAAAATGTCTTGAAATGTTAGTGGATTGAAAATAAATGGTGCAATTTGATTACTGTGTGACAGAATTTCTTTTTTAAGGAAGCATGAACTCACTCCTTCTTAGCGAAACTTCGACGGTGAACTCAGGTAGAAATGTTGCTATATTTGACTCAGCGCAGACAGAGAGAAGCGCAGCGGAGAGGATTTTATTGAAGCACACGAAAGTTAACTTTAATATTATTGAAGTGAAGTGCATAATATATATTCCCGCGTATTTTTGAGGACGCCCGAGCATTTATTGTCAGGTTCAAGATATGCAGCTTATTTCAATAAGTTTAAAGTTAATTTTAGAGTGCCTTAATAAAATCCTCTCCCCTGCGCTCCTCTCTGTCTGCTCTGAGCCTTAGCGTACCTACCTTTAACCTGCAAAGTGCAGGTATTTAGGAACCTAGAACATAATATAAGGAGTTGCAGATTTGTGAAATGGCGCCGCACATCGACACACCAAATCTGTGTCCGAGGTCTATGTGTAAGGGTGTCCTTGTCGCAGAATGAAAATTGCATACTAATAATCGTTATAAGTTTCAGTATTTTTTTTCATTCGCGATAAAATATAGCCTATGTTGTTCTCCAAGGTCTATTCTATCCCTATACCAAATTTTATCAAAATGGGTTCAGTGGTTTAGGCGTGAAAGAGTAACAGACAGACAGACAAAGTTACTTTTGCATTTATAATATTAGTATGGATTAGCACCGTGTATAAAGCGACATGTGACACCTATTCAATTTAACGTCAATGTCTAAGATACATGGAAGGAAGCATATAAGGCTTTATTAATATGGATATGTATGACCTACATTATATAAATGTAGAGTAAAAGTCTATATAAGTCGAGATAGTCTGCTTGTTTATTTTGTATCAAGTACCTGCTAAAGGTTAAAACCATACTAGCAAACCACATTAAAAACTAAAATTTTCTTATGAAGGCTTGAATGAATATAAATTGAAATGAGTGTCGTGAGTTTCTTGCCAGTTCTTCTCACGCATCTACCTCGTCAGCAAACTGGCTGTAGGTTAATTAGCTGACTTCATGTAATTTTAACTTTTCATAAGCATCATACTTTATGATCAAAATGAAATAAATCCTTTGAGTTTGAGTTTAAAAAAAATAAAGAAGCCGAAACTTACCTAAGTTTCACAAATAACTATACTTAGAATGATGAATTTTATAATATTATTCATCAAATCATAATATTATGTTAATAAATACTTATTTTTTTGTTGTATCCGTATAAACATTATAGCACTCTTAACCTCATTCATATAGAGTTCATAATCGATCAGTTTTAAGTTGGATTAAAACTAAAGACGTTCATTTAGAGTTCACCCGCTTCATAAACACGAGGTAGTGGGTTCGAATCCGGGCAAGTACCAATGTGATTTTTCAAATCATATGTACTTTCTAAGTTTATCTTGGACATTTCTGAGTAACGGTGAAGGAAAACATCGTGAGGAACCCTGGACTTAAATGTCTGAAATTGCCAATCCGCCTTGAGCAAGCGTGGTGATTAATGCTCATACCTTCTCTACATGAGAAGAGGCCTTTGCCCTGCAGTGGGACAGTAAATAGGCTGGTATTATTATTATTATTATGCTTTATTATTAGGTGGTTAAAGCTTAAAATTAAATGTCTATACAATGTAAAGTAACTATAAACCTGACGGATATGTAGGTAAATGACGTATCATTTTGGACTTCCTTAATAATGTCCTGATAATATATCTGAGCTATGAGTTCTGCAAGAAATTAAGTTTTTTGTTTCAACGATTGCAGGTCCTTACTGGTACATGAATAGGCCTGATTGTTCGAGAAAGTACTACCTTGTCACAGATTAACGAATTATTCCAATTTGCCCAACCAAACTGGAACTCTTTGACTGCACCGTTGGTCTAGTGGTTAGTGTAACTGACTGCGATGCCGGGTGTCGTGGGTTCGATTCCCGAGGAAGGCAAATATTTGTGTGATGAAAGTATGAATAATATGTATTATATTTACGTTATCTAGTACCCATAACACAAGCTTTGCTTAGCTTGGGACTAGATGACGGTGTGTGATAGTGTCCACATATTATTATTATTCTCTTATTTTTCTTAAATTTGCAGCGGAACCTGCTCCACTTAATAAGAGTTTAGTGGGACAGTTTCCACTAGTTTAAAATGTTGTGGATTCTGCCCCATTAGGGGTGGCGCACTTTAGAGTTAGCGTTGGTAGGTTTTATTGGCATAAAATGTTGTCTATGTGAGGTTTTCTTTATTGTCCCCGTTGCTGATCCTTGAATTTAAACAATTTAATCGAGTTTATATATATTAGAAACACTGAAAGATTTGTTGCGTGGATTTTTTTTTGTACAGTCTACCAAAGTGGCTTCACTCTGCCTGATGGTAAGCAGTCAGTGGAGTCAAGAAGTGGTGGACACCATTCCAAGAGCCTTCGTCTCTAACTGCTCTTATTATAGTGGCCTCCAAGGCTGGGAATGAAGATCGGGTCCACATTTTCTTGCACAGCTGCACTTCGAGATAGACAATACCTACCCAACACATACCTTGTAAGGACAGATCAAGTTAATACGAACTCAATAAGTATCACTACATAGTATTAAACAAAGTCGCTGCCCACTGTCTATCTGTCTGACCCTATGTATGCTTAGATCTACAAAACTACGCAACGGATTTTAATGCGAGTTTTTTTAATAGGTAGAGTGATTCAAGAGGAAGGTTTATATGTATATAACATGCACAATGTATAAAAGCTCTAAACGTTGTATTTATAGACATTCTGTAGTAAGTATATTTAGTATCAGCATTGCACCCGTGCAAAGCCGGGGCGGGTCGCTAATGTAGTACCTATATAATTATCTGAACTCAATCATACATGAGAACAGATTATCGGTGCTCCAGATAAGTTGCGTGTGAGGCCTCCGTAAGGAAATATCGTGATACCAATTATACCTTTGATGTTAAATTATTTATAAGGTTATTCGAACATTTTATCATACGAACTTTTCAGGGTTCAATTGTATAAAATTCTGACTTAATATTACCTATACCTACGAGGTAGGCACTATTACTAGCGTTTACACCGTATGAGTGGCAATTTCGTGGTTTTCAATTTTATCTTCTAATCGGAGCTGTTTTTAAATATATTCTGCTAACATTTTAGAATTAGGTGTAAGCTGTATAAAAAGTAAAGAACCATAACGCTGACAGTTATTTTAGAGGAGCGCAGCGAAGAGGATTTTATTAAGGCAATCTAAAATCAACTTTAATATTATTAAAATAAAGTGCATATATGCTTGAACCTGACAATAAAAGCTCGCGCGTCCTCAAAAATACGCGGGAATATATTATGCACTTTAATTTAATATTTTTTAAGTTGACTTTCGTGTGCTATAATAAAATCCTCTCCGCTGCGCTCCTCTATGTCTGCGTTGAGCCTTACTGTTTATACAGCTATCATCTAATTCTAAAATATTAGCAGAACATATTTTTATAATATACCTACTTAGCTAAGATAAAATGATAAAAATTGAAAACCATGAAATATGACACAAAATTTTTTTTTTTTTATACGACTAAGGTGACAAACAAGCATACGGCCCGCCTGATGGTAAGCAGTTACCGTAGCCTATGGACGCTTGCAACACCAGGAGCATCACTAGCGCGTTGCCACTCTTAAGGTGTTAGTAAACGCTCTTCTCTGCGGGAAATAGGCCTATTCCCAAGGAGTTTGCCATAGCCCTCACGCTTGGCAGGCTGGTTGGTAACTGTAGTAAGGTTATCTAGTATTCTCTACAGTAAGAAATTACGGGGTTCAGGCTTGTGCCGTTTTTAATTGTATCTCAGTTTATAAAAGTGGGACCAACTATAGAAACGACGCTGTTTAATGTACAACATATATCAATGTGTTATAATTAATAATGATTACCACGAACACCTTCAAACACAGTTTAATCTATATTGACAGTTGTCACCTTCGGTTAACACACCTCGCGTGTGTTGTATGCAAAGTAGTAAAGTAATCACTTGGGAAAAAGATTATTTATAATAATAATATTCTACCACATTCACACAGCGCCATCTAGCCCCAAATTAAGCAATTATATTTGCTTGTGTTATGGGTACTAAATAACTGATATATATACTACTTATATACATTTTTTTTTGTAAATACATTCGTATTATAGATATTTATTTTAATTGACTGTAGCGCACAACTATAATTTTGTTTTAATTATGCATTACAGAACTACATTAGTTATTGCAAGTTTGAAAGTGGCACCAAATACAAAAAAGTTCAAAGAATTTCGATTGTTTCTATAGAGACATGATTGTAATCTATACTATTAAACAAAGCGGATGAGTTTGAAACTCTGGAACTACCAGTCAGTTTTGAATAATTCTTTTTGCGTATGATAGCCCAGTTCTCGAGGAAGCTTATAGGATATCACGCTACTGGAGACAGGAGAAGACAGCAAGCTAAGCAAAGATGCGGAGAAAGCTAGTAGGTATGACATTAAATGCAGCGATAGAGAAGAAGAGGTAGACCAAAGTAAAGATGAATAGATTTAGTGAAAGATAAAATGAAAGAAAAGGGAGTATGGAGAAGACGGCTGATATGTAAACGATCTTATACTTTTCTATGGAGATCAAAAACAATACCAGAGACTGTACAACCAGGAACATTATAAAATGTCTAAAACCCTACATCTACCAGTAACTCACGTACTGCAATTACGTTGTCGAACTAAGTTATGTAACACGACCGAGAAGCGAAGGTCACTCAAGTAAAGACATCCGCCAACAAATGTAATCAACTCATGTTTATCGGATTATACCATGTTCTATACGTTTTACGACCTCTACCCTCCAAAATTAAAATAACGTAACTACTATTACATTTATACAATAATATACCTAAATAGTTTAACTTAAGATGTGTTTTTGTGTAACATGAGTTGAACAGTTACTACAGTTTTTATTGGTAGAGCTTAGCTTGTTATTGCTTGTCTAGTGTATATGAACTAGATAATGCGATTATGAATGAGTTATAAATAAAGTACATGAACTAAAAGGCACAATGTTCTAATAGATTTTAAGAAACCAGCTCTGCATGTAGTACTTTACAAACATAAAGTGCACCCATGGCACACTTTGAAAAATGTTCGTCAGTGAGCTGCTATAGGCTGTTGATGATAAAATTACACCCAGATTCGGGGACATGCGCCATAGGCATTTCGTTTGGCGATTCCTCTTCCATATTACATTATTCCTTCATGATCGCAACGGCGCGGCATGTTTTCTTATTTGTTTCTGCATTGTTTTTTTTATTGTCGACAGCTGTGGTAGACGAGCCAACAGATGGTAACAGATAGTAAGTGGCAACTGTCGCTCATGAACGACTCAGAGTCCCTGGCATGGCTCCTGCAATGCCCGGGACTTTGCGAACCCGCTGCCTACCGTGAAGGGAATGTCAAAGTCAAAGCATTTATTTCATTTAGATCATAAAGTATGATGCTTATGAAAAGTCAACATTACATTTTGTCAGCCAATTGACCTACAGCCAGTTCGCTGACGAGGTAGAGCTGTGAGAAGAACTGGCAAGAAACTCACGCCACTCTTTTCAATCGCCAGATAATTACAGTTATTTGAATGAGTTACAATTTAAACACTCAACGCAACCAAAGAACCATACAAAGTAATTATTACAAATTAACTAATTAATATAATACTAAGATTAAAGAAAGAAAACAAGGAATTCAATTATTTAGTTTCAACTAGTATGGTAATTTGACTACGTATTTTAATTAAACTGGTAAATGCACCCCCTGGTCACATTGAACGACAAGGTAATACTGGATTGAATATTAAATGTAAGCCATGCCAAGATTGACCATCTGAATGGATTAGGTGATGGGATTGAGGAAAGTGAGGGAAAAGGAAAGGGAGAAATTGTGCCTCCGACGCTCTCACTCACCGAACGAAACGCAATAGTACGGATACTACTACTCTTACGTCGATCTTTTATGAGAGAACTTTCCCGGTCAATCCAGCCCATTCACGCTAAAACCAGCGTAGATCTAGCGTACGAAAGAGAGTTTAGAGAAGACAGCCATGTTAATGAAATATGGCTACTTGCCACCAGGTAGGCAATACCTATGCTTGTTTGTCACCGAACTTGTATAAAAAACCCTAAGCTAGGGGATAGCTTATGGCGTGATATAGTAACATTGTATCATACTAGACTCTATAGATATTTATAAAGTTACTAAAAAAGGCTGATAATTGTCAATTCCACTTAGTTTTTGTTACCTTCACGTTTCGAATTAAGCGTGAATGAGTTCACAGCCGTCGACGCGAATAATCACTTTGATACAAAAAAAGTTAAGGCATTACCAATGAATGACTCTTGAAAATGTGGTAATCAAAAACATGACAGCTTCCATTGAAAAATAAAGAAAATGTATTAAGAGTACTGGAATCCTTACTTATTAGCAAATACAAAACCAGGTCCCTTAAATTGCTATGACATAGAGCAGCTAGGGTTTGAGGACCCACCATAACCATGACTACTCTGTCAAGAGTGTACGACTGAGAAGAAGAAGCTAGGGTTTTTGTAGTCTGTAGATATAACTACCGTACGTACGTATACTTACTACTACTTAGATAGACTGCCCTAGATTCGAGCAGAAAATGTCAACAAAAGCAGTCTCAACCTCCCGAATGTTGCAAATACGTTCATTAAATTTTATTGTGATTTTTAAATAATGTAATAATGTTTTTATAATATATGTTTAATATAGTTTTTTTTATAAATTATATTACACTAGACTTCCGGCTTCGCTTCGCCCACGGACTACATCAAAGTAATAGTGACGTATTGCATAATTCAAAGGCGCTTTATATTGAAATTTTAAATATGTCGGAAGAAGTATGTAGCTGTCTAAAGGTGAAAGAATTTTTTATATATTGGTTATGTAAATCTTGAGTTAATTTGTCTCATACAAACAAAAATACTAAATATATAATTTTTTCTATATACAATATTAGTTTAGATTAGTACGGAATTCTAGACCGTTGTTTTAAGATAAAAACGTAAGGTTTCTTGCTAGTTCTATGTTATTAGAAACAAAACAATGAGATCGATTGAATATTGTAAAAAATCAACCGTTAAACTATGACGTTATAACTAATCATTAATAATAATAATATTCTACCACATTCACACAGCGCCATCTAGCCCCAAATTAAGCAATTATATTTGCTTGTGTTATGGGTACTAAACAACTGATATACTACTTATATACATTTTTTTTTATAAATACATACATATTATAGATAAATTACACCCAGACACACAACAAACAATCATGCTCATCACACAAAGGTTTGTCCTGGGTGGAAATCGAACCCACGACCTCCGGCTTAGCAGTCAGGGTCACTAACCACTAGACCAACAGGCCAGTCAGAACATTAGTTAGTACATTATCTTTCTTAAGGTAGTCTTGCCTTGGTGATTTAAGAGTAATGTGTACGGACTGCCACACAAAGCTTTCGAGTTTGATTCCCAGGTCGGGTCGATTATTTTATTATCTATCGGAATGGGTCAGTGTTTGTCCGGATCCATTTGTCTTCGGTAGCTAGCCTATGTGTAGCATTGGTGTTATTTAGCCTAAAGATATTTAATACTGGCTCTTTAACTACTAGGTACTACACTTTTCCAAATCTATCGAGTTGTTAACCGCGCCAAAGCCTTTACTCCGCCAAAACAAGATAATAATTTACATAATTTTTTATCGAAATGTAATAAAAATTGTTGCCTAATTATAGTAATTACTTCGCTCTCCCTTTACCCTAATGAGCCGGTACTAAATACTAGTACCGATAAGGTATCATTGGTGGATAATTGCAAAAGCTGGCATCTGTTAAAGTATAATAATTTGCAGTAATATATTGATGAATGACATGTCATAAGTACATACGCCACTACACGGAAGTGGTCTTTGTGTAAAATTGTCGTCATTCGCAGCCTTTTTCAAGTAATTGGCTTATAGACAACCTAGTTTTGGCTGTGTATTAGTAATTGTTAAAAAGACTTCCGTACTTTTGTCCAGTCCGGTCTCAGTGTCCGCCGTAATTTAGGGTATTTTTAGATCTTCGTGTGCGTTATTCAATACAATTTATAAAAGATCTATATCAATGGACAAAAAAGTACTCGGAGGACAGTACCTTGTCTGCGCAGGCCTAAAAGGACTTCTTTTTCCTCTCTAGTGGTTAGTGGTCAACCTTGTGTCAGAATTTCAAGCAAGCTGATAATAATAAATTATTTGTTGAAATTCAAAATTGCAGTCATCTGGCATAAAAGCGTATCCTGAATTTCTTGCTTCTTCTCAAGACTAATATGTTGGCAAATTACGAATTGGCCATAAGAAAATTGACTATATTAAGTATCTTTGGTTCTTACGTCTCGTGTATCATGAATGTGATTTAAATAGTTTTGAATTCTTTTATTTTGAATAATTATTAACCGTTTACCTTAGACTTACCATTAATATCTCATTTGATTCAAAGTAGGCACTACAAACTCATACTAACTTTCAAGTTATTTTTTCTATATTTGGGAGCCGAGGCTAATAACTTTAAAATTTAAAGATATTAAATTTAAAGTTTAAATAAATACAATAATTTAATTGCCAAATAAAATACATTCAAGTTTACCACGCGATAGTACAAACGTACAGCGTGAACAAAAATAAAAAAAAACAATGTCGGCATACTTCAGAAAATCAGTATTCAACTATTCAGTTCAGTAGACGTTCAGAAAGCGTAGCATGCAGACGTTAAGTCTGTTATAATTCGGGCCAAAGTAACATTAGGTACTTACAATCTAAATAAAATCAAACAACATTATAACTTTTTTTAAGTTTTGAAAATGAAATAAAAAAAAGTCAATATTGGCGCGTGAAAGTATTTCTAATCTGTGGTTGAGTGATTTGACATGTGCCGCGAATTTAGTTATATTTTTTAAAGTGATAAAAAATTGAGTATTTGTTGAATTGATTAAAAATAATCAGTGAAAAGTAGTGATAATATTTTTAATGCAGAAGGATTTTCGTCTGTTTAAATTTTAAGGTAAATATTTGTTTTAAACGATATTATCTGTAATCGATAAAAAACAAATTTTCTAAAATTGTTGAGTGTTAATTGTAATTTTAGAAATACTTTTATTTATTTTGAATTTCGTATGTTTTTACTGCTCAGGTAGGTTACTTACTTACTTTTATTTTTAAATAGAAGGTAGGTAAGTACTAATAATTCCATCACCCAATTATTTAAAAAAGGATTATGACAATATTTATTATTATTGTTTTGTTTTCCAAGCCTTACCTGGCAAAGCATTTTTATTTCGTCTTGGTACTTTAAATTCGTATTAAATAAATATACAGTTACGCAATGAGATTATGAGATCCCAAGCTCAGGATAGCTATTTGTAATGTTTGTCTCGTGTAGGTACAACTGCACGGGCAAGTCACTTTATCATGTCACTTTTACAATTAGCCTTTTGATTAAATACCTACTGGGAGGATCCATCTTTTGTTTTCACGGAAGATGGTTGTCATTTAATTTCATCCACATTTTTTCTATTTTTTATCATTGTAATATACCATTAATATCATCAACAAGAATATAATTCTAAACTTGACGCTGGCAGAAATAGCTGACACAAGTGGAATCTAAAGGGTCTCGAACCAAACGGTTCAGCACTTCATACTTTTGTCGCTCAATTAAAGCCTGGAACTCTTTGCCAGCGCATGTGTTCCCATCTATCACTAAGCCGCCATAGTGGAGGCCACCATACCAGTAGTTTGGCTTTTGGAATGGTGTCCGCCACTTCTGGATTCCACTTACTGCTTACCATCAGGCAGAGTGGAGTCACTTTGGTAGGCTAATATAAAAAAAAAAAAAAAACAATTGTCGGCTCTGTTGCCAAAAATAAAGTAGAAGAAGAGTAAATACTGACAATTAGTTTCAGCATTGATAGAACAAAGAAAGATGGTAAATATTTGTTTTCTGTTATGAACTAGAAACTAGTTTATTTTGGAATTAGTATAACACTTTCATACATTTTGACAAAATGTATTTATATGTAGGTATACTTGCGTCAATAAGTCTAATAAACGCGCGCTGTAATAGACCCTGGGTCTTTAAGAAGTATTGTTAATTTCTTGAGTTAAGATATGTGGCTGTATTTAAGTGATAACCAGCGCTTATGGACCTCTCAAGCGCCAAGACACACAACTAGAGAATTCTGCTTGACATTTCGTATAGCGGAAGACTTTGTTTGTTTGTTTGAACGCGCTAATCTCAGAAACTACGAGTTGGATTTGAATAATTATTTTTGCGTATGATAGCCCAGTTCTTGAGGAAGGTTATAGGCTATGTAATATCACGCTACTGGCGACGGGAGCAGAGCAGTAACCAAGGAGGCGGGGAAAACAGCGCTGCAGGAAGCTAGTCTTATAATAATTTATATCTATGATTAAATGATTATTTATTTTTTATTCCTGATGAGGAAAATAGTAATTAAATATCAATTTCCTGCTTGACTTTTACTCGTACATTTCGAAACGTGTTATAGGTACTTTGTTTTTAATTATGTGTAATAGTGTTAAGTCATTAAGTATAATGTTGACGGACTAATAACTATGATATTAAGCATGAAGTTGAAGGATCAAAGACGTTTAATTACAAACTTTTTTATTGTCCTAAGAGCAAAGTATCTACTTATTTGTTGGAAGTTTCTATCAGAAATTCCTCCACTGGAACTGTTTGTTTACCAGCTCGTCATCATCAGCATATCAGTCAAAAAACGTCTACTACTGGACATCCGCCTCCCAATTTTCGCCACCTGACCGAACTTTTTAGGTTATGGTGCTGGTTTGATGACCTAGGTCCAATTCCCTAAATATCCAGTTTTCGAAAGTCTATTGTTTGAAAATCCCTTTCTCAAATATCTTTTCCCCAAACGTCTATTTACCGCGTGTATCTACCCACATTTAAAGATCTGAGTGATTCAAAATTTAATATACTTAACCCAGTCTTGATACTTTATACTCTAAAATGTTGATACCCAGTTCTTTTTCAACTTACCAAAACTATTGAACTAGTAACCTATTTGCTTAAAGTAAATACAAAACAGCAACAATTGTACAAGCTGTGTGAAGAGCTGCACTCGAGTGAAAGTCAGTACAGTTAAATATTCCGCATTCGTAACTATGTTTACTTTGTATGTTAGTACATGTATATCAGTGCACTGTACATTATGCCTACCTAGAGTGGCAATTAAGTTTAATTGACACTAGCTAGAGCTGCGCCCCACGGCTTCGCCCGCGCCTAAAATGTGTTTTGTCTACCTCGGCAACCAGAACGATTATCAAGATAAAAGTAACCTAGGTATGTCTGTCTCCGGCACCGAATCTATTCACATAGGTACTGATTTTCATCGAATTCGGTCTTGATATAATATGTCTGTGGGTTTAGCTGTTTAGGCGCTGAGTGGTAACAAACACACATACATACATACACACAAACTTTCGCATTTATAAATATTAATAGGATAAGAGTTTTTCAGAAATCATACATACAACATACATTTAAAAAAGATATAAGTTATTTAACTCTAGCGTAATTAGGTACTACCGGCGATACTGCTATCCTTTCATCGTGGAATGTAAAAGGTCTCAAACTAAGTGATTCAGTAATATTATTATATTGAATAGCAGTATTGTCATTATCAACATGCCCACCGTCACTTCAATAAGGCGACTCTGAGAGGGAATCTAATTACTTTGTTTCGTTTGGTCCTTTAGTAGTTTAAATATGTATAGTATAATAATTACTAATTACCTTCGTTGAAAAAAAATTATTTTATTGCTGTATAAGCAGAAGTGTCCATGGACCGTGACACGTTCAAGGCCAAGTACCTCATCTCAACCGTAAACTATTAAGACAATCTTAACACCTGCCATTATTTTAATTACATTACATTCTTTAAGACTATTGTTAATATACATGTCTATTGTGATGATAATTATATTTGTTTTAGCTGTGTGGTCTACGTATGTATCGTAAAAGGCGGCTAAACGTGGATGGCGGACTAGTGTTACTGGCGTACTAAATATTTTCTCACTCGTCATCAATATGTCGCAAGCAAACTTTATGATTCCGCCGTTTACAATCTGCCTCAGCATATTACATAACGCTGGATATGTTACCAGCAATATGTACATACCTAATTGGGGATATATGAACTAGTTTGACAACAAATATAATTCGTTTTATAGCACAGTTCACAGTTTTAATCAAACCTAACTTAATCTGCCTTCAATATATAAACGTCGATGATAGCGAGAGTTTACAAACAAAATGTCGAGGCAGTGTGTAAACGGAAGATTTAGGAATACAATTTACCTGCGACATTCCTTAAAGCGTGGTGATTATGACAAACTTTTTTATTTAGGACAATATCCTGCAGAAGCTTCTTCAATCTGGGAAAGACAAATTATCTTTGTTATCTTCGATAGGTGTAGATGATAGGTACCTACTATCTTTTAAAATACAACTCCCGCACTAGAAGAACAAGCCCTGTGTCGCGGGGGACTTACAAAAATGCAGTACGCCCAGACTCGGAACAAATATTAATTATAGATCATAAAATTTTTTGTCCCGTGTGGGAATGGAACCCTTACTTGTGCACAGCAGCTTGCGCTCCCACTGCATCACGGAGGCAGTCTACTCGTATTTTACGTATTTAACTGAAATTAAAATGAAAAATGAAATGAAGATGAAGATGAAAATATTATTATTCATAAGGTTAATTAAATTAACACTTATGAACGCCAAAGTTTACAAAATGTCACCAAATTAACCTACAGCCAGTTCGCTGACGAAGTAGAGCCATGAGAAGAACTGGCAAGAAACTCAGGCCACTTTTTAATCGCCAGGTTATTACAATTTTTGTAAGTTACAATTTCAAGTAGCATGCAAAGTGACACAGGCGATACACTTAACTCTACTTACATGTTTCTATGTAGGTATTATATAAACTATTAATAACTAACTGCAAAAAAGTATATTAACTGCAGTGGTAGTGGTATCTATCAGTTGTCTTTTTGCAACGATGATTTGGAATTATCTCCACCACTGATTCCTTACCATCAGAGTGCAGTCATTTTAACAGCCAATAAAAATATATATATTGTTACGTGTCAGGATGGGGTTCGGTGTAAAATGCCAGTTACGCGATGATGAGTTTATTCAAGACTCGCACAATACACTAACAGTAACAAAATAAAGCTATTGTAAGAACCGATAATAATATGTCACGTTATTTTTTGTGTTCGTACGTTTATTTAAATAGTGTGGATAATGATATTATTTTGTTTTGTTAATTTGAAGGTATTATTCGTACTTTATAATTAATTTTAAATAGTACTTAACGATATTCGATGCCATCGATGTCAGTGTTGAAGTGACATTTAAGTTGTCATAGACAATCGAATTGTCATAGATGTCACTTCAACACGGATAAAAGAAAGATAACTGCAATTTTCATGCGAGTGTAAAAACACGTGTTGAACTGTGTAGACGAGTGTAATAAGTGATTGTGAATAAATCCGTTTATAGCTTTGCAATCTTGATTTATTTTATGTAATAACGAGTGCATCCTTCAACTCAGAAGTGGTATCATCAATACCCACGAGTTATTTTCGCGCCTAGTGCATCCTGCGTCAAAGTTAGTTTTTTTTTCTTCTGCTAATAAAATCGTTATTGTTGCTAAACTGTACTATGGGCAGCGCTAGTGAGACTACGAGTCGCAAACATGGAAAATCATCGAATAAGAAGCGCAAAAGCCAAAATACACGTGAGAAATCGCACATGCGTCGTACAATTACCGATGAAGATGAAAACCAGTTACGGAAGAAACAATATGCGAGAAGATTGCGCACGCCTGAGGACTCAAGTGGCAGCGAAGAGAGCAGAGGACATATGGAACGGCGTACGAAGCGCAAGCGTCGCCGCCGATCTTACTCAACGCATCGAGGTCGTTCGAGATCACAACGCCGACGTGGCCCGAGTTCAAGGCCTCGCACTGGTTCGAGTTCACACAGACAACGCGCATCGAGACCACGGCATCGTGACAGAGAACACCGTAGCCGAAGTACATCAGCCGACAGCAAACACGTGAGTCGTTCCAATTTTAAGTACTGTAATACCCAATTACTATTGACTGAGTTAATTAAATCAATATCTAGTAGTCGTTCGGAGGGTAATAAGTTCCCTATGTTAGGCAATGTTGTACCGGAGTTTGATCCCATGTCTAAAGGCCAGACTATCGACATGTGGCTGAGTAAGGTAGAGGAATGTGCACGATTGTACAAATGGGGCGATGATCAAACAATACACTATGCGCTACCTAAGCTCAGTGGAGTGGCCAAGACATGGTACCAAACTCTACCGTCGATGTCGTTTTCGTGGTCTGAATGGAAAATAAAATTAAATGAATCTTTTCCATCAAGTGATGACTACGCTGAACTTTTAACGGAAATGTTATCTAAAAAGGTTAAATACAACGAATCTTTGGAATTATACTATTATGAAAAGATTAACCTATTAAACCGATGTGAGATTAAAGGCAAACGCGCGGTTGACTGCTTATTATATGGGATAGAGGATCGTAGTTTGAGGTTAGGTGCTAAGGCCACTAAATGTGAAGAACCTGAACAGGTATTAAAATACTTTCAATCGATTAAACAACAACCAAAGGAACCAGATAATAGAATTAGACCTAATTACGATAGACGATTGAATATTAGTAGTTCACATAAGCAAGCAACGAATACAAAACCTATGAGAGTGAATGATAATTCAAAACCTATAAGTTGCTTTAATTGTAACGAAACGGGACACTATAGCTTTAATTGTACGAAAAAGATTCTGAAATGTAATAATTGTCATAAACTAGGACACCTAACCTCAAACTGTTCAAAACTACTTAACAGTGATACATCAAAGACGGAAAACGTTAACGAAAAGTCAGTTTTAGCATTAAATGTGACCTCTAGTACAAACGATAAGTATTGTATAGACTTGAAGGTTAACGGCAACCTTACTCATGGATACGTTGATTTAGGGAGTCAGTGTACGTTGGTACGCCGTAGCACAGCAGAGAGGTTAGGTATTCATTGGTTATCAGAGCAACTACCCACAATGCGTGGTATTGGCAATAACATCGTTTTGCCGGTAGGGAAAGCGGTAATTGAGATAGAGATCCAAGGCATATCGCGAGTAGTTGATAGTTATATTGTCGAAGATAACATAGTTAAGTACGATGTTTTAATTGGGCATAGCTTTACGGAACTGCCAGGCATAACTATCAGAAAAACTACGGACGCCCTGATTTTTGAACGAACTTTAACTACAAAGTTAAGACTTACTCTCGTTAATAATGCCCTAATTCCGCCTCGTGATGTTTGCGTAGTAAAAATTAATAGTAATGAGGATTATACGGGCACAGTGTATGTTAATGGCTCTTTGAGAAGATATTCAGAGAATGAATACTACTTGATGCCTGGTGAATATGACATTATAAATGGGACTGGCGCGTTACTAATACAAAATGTATCGAATAATGTTTTAAAATTAGAACGCGGGTTATTGATCACGCGAGCCTCACGTACCGATGCGTTTCTGAATATAAATATATTAGATTTCAATGATTCATGCATAACCAAATCTATTAATTACGATAAAAAAATTATCAAATGACGAAGTTTTTCGATTAAGGACCACGTTACAAAAGTACAATGAATGTTTTTCTCAAAATATGATGGATTTAGGTTACACTAATATAGAGAAGATGGAAATCAAATTAATCGATACCAAGCCCGTGGTTTACAGGCCTTATAGGTTATCTTACCCGGAAAGACAACTCGTTAAATCAATGGTACAGGAAATGCTCGATGCCGATATAATATGTGAATCTAACTCCGCGTATGCTAGTCCAGTTCTTCTAGTTAAGAAGAAGACTGGGGATAAACGCCTTTGTATTGATTATAGAGCATTAAACAAAATAACCAAAAGAGAGCATTTTCCTTTGCCATTGATCGACGATCAATTAGATCGACTAGCTGGTCATTCACTATTCATAAGTTTGGACTTGGCGTCAGGCTACTATCAGCTGGCCGTTGATGAGAATTCCCAAGATAAGACGGCATTTGTCACCCCTGATGGTCAATACCAGTTCAAAAGAATACCTTTTGGATTGGCCAACGCACCGTCCGTGTTTCAAAGAACGATGAATAAAATACTATCTAAGATAAACTACGCGATCGTCTACATGGATGACGTTTTGATACCGGCGCGTACGTTCGCAGAAGGCTTATCAAGACTAGAGGATGTGTTGTGTGTTCTTCGCGATGCAAATCTTACTTTAAAGTTAGAGAAATGTTTTTTCTTTTATACCGAAATCGACTTTTTGGGCTTTGAGATTAGCGGGTCGGGGATACGACCCGGTTCACGTAAAATAACGGCCGTATCTAACTTTCCTACTCCTAAGAATGTCCATGACGTCAGACGTTTTATAGGACTAGCTAGCTTCTTTAGACGTTTTGTAAAAGACTTCTCACTGATTGCACGTCCATTAACTGATCTATTAAGAAAACATTTTACATGGTCCTGGACTGATGAACACACGGTAGCATTCGAGACATTAAAACATAAATTGATAGAGAGACCTTTACTTGCACTGTACGACTTCAAATTAGAAACTGAATTGCACACAGATGCATCGAAACACGGCGTTGCAGGTATTCTCATGCAGCGTGGACCTGATGGTTTAATGAGACCCGTGGCGTATTACAGTCGTAAAACAACTCCTGACGAGCAAAAATTACATTCCTTTGATTTGGAGACCCTTGCTGTGATAGCATCGTTAAACAGGTTCAGAGTCTACTTATTAGGATTAAAGTTTAAAATCGTAACAGACTGTAATGCGTTACGGACTACAATGACGAAACGAGATCTAGTTCCTAGGATAGGACGGTGGTGGGTGCAGCTCCAGGAGTACGACTGTGAAATAGAATACAGGGCTGGTGTAGCCATGTCACATGTCGACGCGCTTAGTCGTGCTCCTGTTGATGAACCCTCCACCGACACAACACACACTATTGACGTACTTGCGATAGACGCACAGGATTGGATTGCTACGGTTCAAAGTGACGATGATGAGATCAAAAGAATAAAAGAAATCTTGCTGAGCAATGATACGACACACGTTGTAGACGTCCATAAAAATTATCGATTAAAGAATGATCGCGTGTATAGAATGGTCGATGGTGGATTACGTTGGGTAGTACCTAAATCAGTAAGGTGGCAGTTGTTAAGGATGAACCACGATGATGTGGGTCACTTTAGTTACAATAAAACTTTAAAAAGGCTTAGAGAATCCTTTTGGTTTCCCAAAATGAGTAGATTTACCAAGAAATATGTTAAGGCATGTTTGGAATGTGCGTATCATAAAACACCTGGAGGACCAAAAGAAGGATTACTTCACCCTATTCCTAAACCTGATATTCCATTTCATACTTTACACGCAGATCATTTAGGACCGTTTGTTCGTTCGCGTAGGGGCAACATGTATCTCCTAATAATAATAGATGCTTTTACCAAATTCATAAGTATAAAACCTGTCCGGGATACCAAAACCACTACCGCCATCCGCGTGTTTCAAGATTATTTTGGCTATTTTGGAGCACCTACCAGATTAATAACCGACAGAGGCACGTGCTTCACGAGCTCTAAATTTAAAAGTTTTATAGAGAATATCAGTATTAAACACATTTTGAATGCTGTAGCCACTCCGCGAGCGAACGGCCAGGTTGAGAGATATAATCGAACAATATCGGATGCCCTTAGTACTAAATGTCATGATAAAAATGATAATACTTGGGACGAATACGTAAGCGAAGTGCAGTTAGGACTAAATACGTCAATTAACAAAACTACCGGTAAAAGCCCTTCTCAGTTACTATTTGGTTATAACGTTAAGAGTTTATCGGAAAACATATTAAGCGATGTAATTGATACAATAGTAGAGAGAGTAAGTGGTGACAAATTAATAGAATTAAGGGACGAATCTAGACATAAGATTGAGAAAGAACAGAAAAAAGGTAAGGATCGTTTTGATAAGCATAGAAAGTCAGCCACCAAATATAATGAAGGCGACCTTGTTAGATTAGAAAGAACAACATTTGATAAAGATAGGGTTGGAAAATCTAAGAAACTGATAGCTAAGTATCACGGTCCTTATAGAATTACAAAGATTCTACCTAACGATAGATTTCTAGTGACAGATACTCCCATTACGAGAAAAGGGAGAAAGAATTATGAAAACGTGGTTTCTATAGATAAAATACATCCGTGGCTTAATTTTAAGGGAATTCAAAGCGAAAACGATAGCGACGATAACGACAGTAATGATGACAGTATGATACAAGGTTAGAAAGAAATGTTACACTACTAATAACTATGAGGTTGATTGTAATTTTATTACTATACTGTAGGGTATTGTAATGTATTGGCTACTAATTACTATATTGTGTATGTTAGTAACTTTCGCGCAGATGGCGCAGATCGTCACAGACTATGTTGACATAGGTTGTGAGCGTCAGTGCAGATTGCACAGATAACGCAGATCACGACAGACTATGTCGGGATAGGTAACGAGCGTCAGCGCCTTTCCCACAGATGACGCAGATTGTGACAGACTACATCGGCACGGGTTGTGAGCGTCAGTGCAGACTGCACAGATGACGCAGATCACGACAGACTATGTCGATGTAGGTCGCGAGCGTCAGTGCCCCTTGCACAGATGACGCAGATCGTGATAGACTATATGGGCATAGGTTGTGAGTACCAGTGACGTGTACAGATTGCGACAGACTATGCCGGTATAGGTTGCGAGCGTCAGTGCCGATTACGCAAATGGCATATATCGTAACTGAATTGTCTACATATAAATATTAGAATAATATTAGTAAAAATGATTGAGTAACACATTTTTTATATGAAATTTATCGTAAACAGGTTATGTTTATTTATGGCTACAGATCAAAAAAAGATTTATTGTAAATTTTAATTATTTGTTATATAAGTTACAACTTTTATAGAAACGATATCTATACCTATTGTTTTCAATTCAGTCATATTTTCTTTTTTTTAAATATTATCTCTCATTTTAATATACTCCATGCTAAACCATTAAGTTGGTGTGAGGACACACCATAATTAGGATGGCCGAGCTGTAAGAACCGATAATAATATGTCACGTTATTTTTTGTGTTCGTACGTTTATTTAAATAGTGTGGATAATGATATTATTTTGTTTTGTTAATTTGAAGGTATTATTCGTACTTTATAATTAATTTTAAATAGTACTTAACGATATTCGATGCCATCGATGTCAGTGTTGAAGTGACATTTAAGTTGTCATAGACAATCGAATTGTCATAGATGTCACTTCAACACGGATAAAAGAAAGATAACTGCAATTTTCATGCGAGTGTAAAAACACGTGTTGAACTGTGTAGACGAGTGTAATAAGTGATTGTGAATAAATCCGTTTATAGCTTTGCAATCTTGATTTATTTTATGTAATAACGAGTGCATCCTTCACTATTAACACTTATACTGCACTATAACGCTTCGTATATCGCTCTTCGTAAACTTCCGTATCACTTAGATGTTCGCTCGAGATCGCTGTATTCAGAACTGAACGAAGTGCCGACGTTCGAATCCTTTTTATAGTCCATCAATAGATTTCTAGAACCTTCCAGTTATTACTACAAAGATGCCGACAATTCTCGAAAACAGAACAATGAGTGTAGGTACTTAGCTGCGACGCGTAGGTATGCCTACCGCCGATGATCTATTGTTATACGTGTAGGTAGGTACATGCGAACGTTCTAGCGTAGGTATTTGTCGTATACGTGTACGTAGGTACTTGCGAACATTCTAGCATAGGTAATCGTCGTAACAATATAATCGTTTTTGTTTTGGTTAAGGTTAGTTACGATATACATTGTCATTGAGATTCAAGGTTCAATTGATAAAACCAAATTTTTAATATATTCCAGCCACAGTTAGGTCTAAATACTCAAGGCTGAGCCCTACAACGGAAGCGAAACACAAATAAACACAGAAAATCGAGTGTTTACTTCTTATAGAACATAATCGTAGCTTTCCTGTTGTTTAATGTAACGATAATCCGCGTCAGGTGTTTGGAAATTGCAATTAAAATACCAATCCATTATTCTTCTACTGTAAAGGATTGTTCTCATACAAAGAAGGGTTTAAAGCATTGGTCAACAAGCTTGCTAAAGGCAGATTGTCAATATCAGATTTAAATCACGTATTAAGTGGTTAGTGATCACAACCTAGTGTCAGGTTTTGTTCAGGTCGCCCATAGTAGCATTCGACTTGACTTAACGACGGTGATCAACTTGGTAACAACCGAGACCGATTTTTAACGTGCCTTTCGAAGCATGCGGTCACCCATCCATGGGCCAGCCGCAGTCTATGTTACTTAACCCAATTATCTATTTCCGATCAGTGAACGCAATTGCTATAGCGCCTTAAATTTAAGACTTATAAATCCAGATCTCTTTCTGATGTATAAAGCTTCGGAATTTTGACTTTTATAAGCATCATAACCATGATCTAAATGAAATAAATGCTTTGAGTGTGAAGTTTGAGCTTAACTATTATTTATAGCAAGGGATTCCAATCCCGTTTCGCTTTGTCAACCACACAGCAAACCAGTCACAGAACCTACTATTACACCATTGTACACCATACACTGCGACAAACATTAGTAATCTTAACAAATAATAGTGCGTGTTGCTTCCAATTGAGTTGATACCGACTATACACTCTGAATAAAAAGTAACTATACTTGATTGGAGTACTAATAGTATTTAATGAAATAATTGACATGTAGTAGCTCTGTCATGACTGTCATGAGTTTATGTGTAAGATGTGTAGCGCACCTGTTAGAAAAATTTAAACTAGAACATTTAGTTCTTAGAGTAAACACTAGAAGCGCCATTCACTATCACATTAATATTAATTATTTTGAACTAGTTGCGCCCCACGGCTTTACCCGCGCGTT
This sequence comes from Parascotia fuliginaria, assembly GCA_963082885.1. Taxonomy (NCBI): domain Eukaryota; kingdom Metazoa; phylum Arthropoda; class Insecta; order Lepidoptera; family Erebidae; genus Parascotia; species Parascotia fuliginaria. The sequence goes on from OY720195.1 coordinate 478,026, forward strand.
AAATATGATTTGTTGTATCCCTAGGGAACCAGACTGATTTTCTTTTCTTTTTTTTTTTTATATTATAGCCTACCAAAGTGACTCCACCCCGCCTGATGGTAAGCAGTCAGTGGAATCCAGAAGTGGCGGCCACTATACCAAAAGCCATCGTCTTAAACTGCTGGTATGGTGACCTCCATTATGGCGGCTGGGAATGTGGTTAGGGGAAGGGAATGAGGGAGGTGAGAAAAGATGAAAGGGGGCAAATTGGGCCTTCGGCGCTCTCACTCACCGAACGAAACGCAGTAGTACGGAATAGTACGGATACTACTTACTCTTAAGTCGATCTTATATAAGAGGGTAGTACTTCCCCGGACGATCCGGCTCATTCTTGCTGAAATCAACGTGGATCTACTACCGTAAAATTTTCGTGATAAAATGTAGCCTATGTCCGTCTCCGGCACCGAATCTATCTACATACTAATTTCAATCGAAATCGGTACAGCCGTTTAGGCGCTGAATTAGCTCATAATATTAGTAGGTTTAGTGAGTGCAGTTCGCAAGAATCTCTGTAACTTGTCTATTATTAATTACTCGTCGATCGTTGCTATTAAAGTATCATATATACAGGATCGCTTAATTGTAAATTTGCTAGTGAAAACTACTGCTTATGTACATACATACATACTAGTAGTTATTGACTGCTTCTGTGGTTCGGTAGTACTGTGTATGGACTGCCACGCAGAGGTCGCGGGTTCGATTCCCGCTCAGTGCAAATATTTGTGTGCATGAACATGTCTATTTGCATTGGTCTAGGTGTTTCTATGTATAATATGTATGTATTTACAAAAAAAAAAGTATTTAAGTATGTATATCCGCATTCTAGAACCTATAACACAAGCATATAATATGCTATCATATGCACAAGCATATAATATGCTATCATGCTTACTTTGGGTCTAGATAGCGTTGTGTGTAGTTGTTGAAATATTATTATTATTATTATTATTATTATTACAAGCATATTGAATCGAAGATTTTAACAACTATATAATTGCTAGGATCTTCACAATTCAATCCCAACTTGTTAGTTTAAGAATACCATCCACCTTCATAATATTAAAAAATAGTACACGTGACAGTAAAAGGTTCTCTAACCCCGAGTTTTCACTGACGACACAACATGTTGTAAACAGCTACCTATCCCACTCACTTTTTGAGGGTTTCCTAGTTAGATAGATGTTTGCAACATGTTTTGTCGTCAGTGAAAACGCGAGGTTACAAATCAGCTTGATGAATGTCAATGCAAGTACAGCTCCTACAGCAGTATTATTTTAATGTTACTTTGTGTTTTGTCTTTTTCTTTTGTACCATTCATAACAAAGATAGAGACAAAGTAAGGTTATAATAAGAGTGCTATAAGAGGTTGTGCTAGGGCCACTATGTCAGTCACTTTGTGACTGATATAATGGCCCTACGGCTATACGACTGGCCTGTTGGTCTAGTGGTTAGTGACCCTGACTGCTAAGCCGGAGATCGTGGGTTCGATTCCCACCCAGGACAAACCTTTGTGTGATGAGCATGATTGTTTGTTCTGTGTCTGGGTGTAATTTATCTATAATATGTATGTATTTACAAAAAAAAATGTATGTAAGTAGTATATCAGTTGTTTAGTACCCATAACACAAGCAAATATAATTGCTTAATTTGGGGCTAGATGGCGCTGTGTGAATGTGGTAGAATATTATTATTATTATTATTATTTACTTATATCACTGTGTCAGCTGACTTGTCATCACATGATCAACACTAATTGTCGCAAAAACTTGATCGGATCAATTTAACGGCCTTGTACAAAGTAGCAGCTAAGTGGACGTCTTGTAATCATTGGATTATGTAACTAAAGTAGAATATACTTTTGTATCTGAGATCTAGAATAGGAGCTTCTAAGTATATATTTGTATTTTATAGTTGTGGGCCTGGAGATTAGATGTCGAACCCAGTACAGGCTCCAGGAGACTCTTCCTTGCTTTGGAAAGAATTTAATGTCCAACAGTGAACGTTTAAGTAGTTAAAGTAATGTAAAACTTCTATAGATTTCGTTAATATCTTTAACAGATTATGACTCAGCTTGACCGCAAACTCAAGTCGTTTATTTTCATATGCTGTCATATGCAGGTAGGGCGTACGATGTTCTTTTTGTAATGGGGGATTGAAAGGATCACTCAGCACAATTTATAGTTGTTAAACCTTAAAAAGCCTATGATATATACTCAAATTTTGACTACTGAAACAACTTATATCTCTTTTTAACTCCCGACCTAGTTCTTTTATGGAAAGAGTTGTACACAGACAAACAACCTTCTAAACAAAACCTGTCTCACACGTGACAACCTAGAAAACATTAAAACTGTTACAATTAATGGATATTATACATGTCTCCTTTAATCTCACTTAGTGTCGTTAAGACAACCACTTTACAACTTGCCTTTAACAAACACCTTAAACATAAAGCACTAAATGTTAAATTCGCTTGTATAAATTACAAAAATATTGTGTTATAAAACCAACTTATAATACGTAACCAATAGTACTAGTTTCCTAGGGCATAAGGTTGAAATTGATGCTATTTTGTCTTCATATAGTAAGTTATTAAATTCTATGTATGTTAATACTAAGACTAGTAGCAATTTTATCTGACTATTAATATGTTAATTTAAGTTATTCTAGTATAAAATAAACCTTCAATTTAAAATAAAAGTAAAATAAATTGACGTTAAGAAATTACCTTACCTAAGTTTTATCATCACATCAGTTATGTTTAATTTGCTACTTAGACAGCGTAAAATATCAATTCTCTTCTAAAATTTATTTATCATAACTAACGTAAAGAAACTTGGACTACCTATTACAAAAATATTGAATCAAAGGTCTTAAAGGTCAAAATGAGGTTTTAGATACAGAATATAATAATAGTAGGTACAAGCTTACAAGCAAGTAAAATTTCTTATTTAGAAAATACTTGGTAAGCACTAATCCTTTATTGTTGCTCATTTATCATTATAATTCTAAACACTCTTATCTAGTAAATTAGATATTTTGTCTCCTTTTTCTCTATATTCATCTTCTTTTTCTTCACACTCGCCTTTTCGAAGTTTACGATTTCTGTAGTAAAAGATTAGCTGTAGGCAAATTGGTTTGAAATTTTCTTATCATCTTGTCGTTCATAAATATCATTCATGTGATATAAATTAATTAAATTAGACTTTAAATGATAAATCTACATGATAAAATACTTATGATAACAAATAATTAAATTAAATTGTCTTGTGAATCTTTTATCCACAAAGTGATCCGATGACCTGTTAAGGGTGGCGGGCAACCGATGGATAAGGGCGACTCACGACCGGCCAAGATGGCTTAAATTGGGGGAGGCAGCAGTGGGCGTCTTTTGGCTAACATGAATTTATTTCTTTTAATAAATAAAATCACGAAGTAACAATAATGAATAAAAAAACAATCATTAAGACCATTTAGTTACAGACACTTATGTGTAATATTTTGATTAATATAAAAACATTAACAATACCATTCATATGCAAAGTCAAGGGTATGTTCAAGGTAACAGTAGCGAGTAACAACAACCTTGAATACCAAATATTTCTCGTATTATTCCGCGTAAACGACAGAAATAGTTTCTTTCTATAAAGACAACTTTTTTTTATATTAGCCTACCAAAGTGACTTCACTCTGCCTGATGGTAAGCAGTCAGTGGAACCCAGAAGTGGTGGACACCATTGCAAAAGCCAGACTACTGGTATGTTGACCTCCATTATGGCGCCATAATGAGATGCTTTTTCACGCCTCGCTTAAAGGACCCATGATCTTAAATAGATGGGAACACATGCGCTGGTAAAGAGTACCAGGCTTTAATTGAGCGACAAGAATATGAATTGTTAAATCATTTGGTTCGAGACCCTTTAGATTCTACTGTGAAAGGGTGACACTTTAGTCCCGCACTTTCTGTCTTTAAAAATATAATTATTTTTGTCTAGCCTTATGCCGTTTCATTTAGGGTCAGCTTTAAAAATACAACCTAACTTTATTATACAACTTTGGTGTCAAACAAGCATACTACTTGATGGTAAGTGGTAACCGTAACCTATAGAAGTGGTTGTGTCCTTTAAGCAGAAACTATGCTAAGAAATTACAACCATTGCTGACCATATAAGGAAAGAGGATGAGGGAGGATAAGAAAGACGACCGGGGCGATAATTGACCTGCTTGCGCTCTCACTCACCAAGCAAAACACAATAGTATGGTGCCAATTCTTATCAAATTGTCAAGTGTTATTATATAGTTATGCCGGTCTGATCCCCCGATCTGATCCCCTAGGGAATTGGTTTAATTTAATCTTATTTTCTATTCCGTTCTGATCCCCGTGCAGGGGATTAGATTATATAAATATTGTTTTTAAAACTGAAGCCACTAATTTTACCAACCGTAATTAATTAACGTTCTGTTGCACTATTGCTTGAGCTGTTGCTTTATCACAAAAAATAATTATGGAAACTAATATTTTACCCGATTCGGCCCGTTCATTCTGAAACCAGCGAGGATCTCATACCGTAAAGATATTAATGGAATGTTTAGAAAACATAGCCATGCCCTGACTTATCACTTACTATGGTAAATCATCTGCTCGTTTGAAACAAATTATGAAAAATATACTTCAGATTTGGGGGAAAATCTTATGGTGTAATAACATAGTGCATATTAGTAATTGTTAGATACTTTAGCAGTTACTTGTTCGGTGTCATGTATTCCCAGTTCGCTGTCATAATTCATAACGGACTGACCACGATGACAATAGGTTTCAAAACTGTCACCGTTTAAACCAAAGGCCATCATTACGATATGGATGAAACCGTTTGCGAAACAACCTTGAGATCGTTAATCAATCGATCGATAGTGGTATAGGAATCGGTTGTTGGTAATTGAATATTGTGTGTACAAATTTTGTGTGACAATGTTACTACAGGTGTGTAGTAATTATTGTAGTACCTAACTAACTACTCAGTAACTTCTTAAAAAGAGTTTTAATGATATATCTATGTATATATTGCCTATAGCTTGTGTTATGGGTTCTAGAATGTGAATATACATACTTAAATACTTTTTTTTTAAATACACACATATTTGCACTAAGCGGGAATCGAACTCGCGACCTCTGCGTGGCAGTACCACCGGACCAAAGGCAATGATGATATGTTAATAGGTCAAAATGTCTAAGTGCAAGTTTGTTTCACGTTATCGCAATCGACACGTTTATGATGTTCTGTGCTCCGATTGGCCCGCTTCAAGCTCTTATGAAATAAAATGAAAAGATGTTTATTCATATAGGTTATTTAATATAACACTTATGAACGTCAAAAACCAATCAGAGAGCCAAACGCGGTAGACGCGTTAACATAAAACAAACTCTCACTAGTTACCCTGATCATTTAGCCTACCAAAGTGACTCCACTTTGCTTGATAGTCATCATTCGAGTCAGCCATCGGCATCGTATCAAACTGCTGAAAGTTATCTTCTATGGCGGCTTTATGAGAAGCTTTTTCATGTCACTCTTAATCCTGATTTTAATGTAATGTTTCACCTTCGAAAATGCGTCATTGGTACTTATCTGTAAGCTCACATGCTTAAAACAGAAACCCTTAGGCGATTTTGATGACCTAAACCTAATGACCAGCTCTAGAACCAAGGTCTAGCCTTAGACCATGACCCTGACGAAGTACGAAATATTAGAAATATATGATAATCATGTGTGAGACTATAATTATTATAACTATATAATTATATGACTTATTTCCTGCAAAATAGAATATGCAATTAAAATTCGACGGAAATTGGTAATATACCAATGAAACGGTCAAAATTGTTGTAAATAAATGTCTCATAGGTCAAATTTAAGTGCTATTTCTGAATCTAATGTTACAAAATTCGATAACTACTTGTACCTGTCTAGAAACGATTGACACGATCGCGTTCGGAGTACGCTCTGGAATAACTGGAATAAATGAGATTCTTTACTCTATGCTTATAGCCAGTCATGAGAAGTTTTGGTAACCAATTAATATTAAATAGACTATTAATGTCACCGTACTTGTGTAAAAACAGTGTTGGGGTTTAGCTGAAGAACATATGACTAAAAAACAATTTGTAATCTATACATAATATACTTATAGATTTGAATTTTTTTTACATACAAACACGCTCGTCATGCCGTCCCTAAGCTATAAATGTCATAAGAAATTGTCAGATTTATAAATAAATTATTGTAATTACAACTTTGTATTTAATATGCTTAGGTTTATTTTTGTATTTACTTGTATTTACGTGAATCATGATGCAGTAAAATTATTGGAGCGTCAAGTGAAGTTTTTATTTCTTTTAATTTTGTACAACTTAGTAAACAAGCTTAGATACTATGTTAGGTACCTATCTAATATAATGAGGTTTCCGTAGACTTAAAAAGTAAGTTACCACAATGCTTACAGTTATTTTACTACGAAAATAACGCCATGGAAGTTTCCAATCATTTTTTTTGCATAAAAATAGAACTGTAAGCATTAAGGTTACTTTTTTTTATACAGCTATCACGTAATTCTAAAAAGTGTTCTAAAAACATTTTAAAATAATATATCTGCGATTAAATGATAAAAATTTAAAACCACGAAAATATGACACAAAATTGCGACGACTCTTTTGTGTAAACGCTCAGGAAGTATAACCAAGTTATTGCCTACGCCAAAATGGAAAAGACAGGCGATTGCAGGACAATAGAGCTTAACCTTCATTTAAAAATTGTATCTAAATCGTTATATAAAAGTCTCTTTTTGACTACCTGATTCGGACCATGGTATGGTCTTAGGGTAAAACAACCAATTAAAAAAAGATTGTTCAGCGATTCACCCCACGGGCCGAATATTTCGTGGGGTGAAAGAGGAATGACCCAAATTTACATGTTTCTGTCATTTAGACGTCTCTAAATAAGATAAAGTCGCTGTTTTTCCTGTCTGTTTCGCCGCTAATACAGAGAAAGAGAATAATCGCGAATTTAAAAGATTTGTAATGATATGACGTAAAAAATGATTAAGGCCAAAATAATAATATTTAAAGGAGTCGATTCGCACGTTTTGTGCGAGTTCAATTCGTGTGAATCGTCCAATAAGCCGGGCCAACACGCACCCTCTTACTAACAGTGAAGTTATTTTAAGATGAAAGTTAACCTGCATTTTATTTAGGTATAATTAAATATAGCACAAAAGAAGTCATAAAAGAGTTACCTTGAGACCATATACCACACTTTCACTACATATTATTAAAGAACATTTTCCTTTAAACGTACGGGGAAATAAAACCGGTCGACAAAGAGACGTACTCGTATTATGACGTATGTCATGACGTCACACTGCTAACCAGTTTGGAGTGTTCCGGAATCTTAGCCCGGCTTGGCCCAATCGTCATTGTAATGAGATTTTTAATTTATTGTTGTAGAAAACCGGACCGTTCTTGAGATGATGATGATGACATGGTCTTCTTCTTATCGAGTGGTCAATCGTTAACCTAGTGTCAGGATTTGTTCAGGTCGCTCATAATCTATATTATTATATAAAGCGATAGAGTTTGTGTGTTTGTTTGAACGCTCTAATCTCTGGAACTACCATTCGGATTTGAATATTACTTTTTACGTATATAGCCCCAGTTCTTGAGGAAGGTTATCGGCTATGTAACATCACGCTACTAGTAACGGGAACAGAGCAGTAACCAAAGACGTGGGTGTAACTGCGCTGCGATAAGCTAGGTGGATTGGTAATTTCAGCCTTATAAGTCACGGTTTCCTTCACCGTAAGTCAGGAATGACCAAGATAAACTTAAAATCTTATTATTACTTCCTCGGATTCTAACCCACTAGGTACCTCGTGTTTAAGTGGAACAAAGTAGAATAATTCTTCACGAACCGGGTGCCTTATCCTGGGCCATTTTGACTGCTGCATGCTATACAACCTGGAAATCTTTACCAGCGCATGTTTCCTTCCAATTTTGATCCAAAAACATTTCTCCAAGTGGTTAGACACGTTGGCGTTTGGAAAGGTATCCACTACTCCTAGGGCCTACTGACTGCCTACCATTAGGCAGAGTGTAGTACTTTTAGTAATACCTATAGGAAAAAATCTAATCGAATTTTTATTATTTAATATTATTAATTTAATTTTTTATTTAATATTATTTAATATTCTTATTATTTAATATATTTTATTATTATTGGTTTCAACTGTTTTATATTTTCTCTTAAAAATGAAAAGATTTTAACAGGTCACTTTAGCCTTTAATCCCGACCTATGTTCCAAGTTTTAATCTCCTCAAAAGCGTACGTGATAGGCATCGTGTCAGTGATACGTCATTAGAAACCCGCCGGTATCCAGTGAACCAGTGAGTTACGTCACTGTTAAAGGCAGACTCGATTTTTGTAAGTTATAAGCGGAAGCGGGAGATTTACACGGTAAGTTTGGTTTTATTTTGGGAATACACTTTTTTATTGTCGGATATTAGTTTACTTTAGAAGGTAATAACTGGAAATCGATTGTCATGGTTCTTGGAGGTATATGCTAAATTAACTTATTTACATACATTTTATTTTAATAGTATATGTCAGTGTATTTAATTAAAATAGATAGGTACTTTTTGGTAAATAAAAGATACATTTTGACAATGATGTAATTACTAATTGCTTAGGCATTTTGTATTTTTAGTCATTTCAATGTTTGTTAAATTTAGCTCTGGATAGATAAAATACATGTAAAATCTCCAATAAGTCAGTACTAACTTTTAACTTAAATTGAAAATATCTAAGAGTAAAATAAACCTATATTACAACTATATGTGTGAAAAGTTACAACTTTATGTACATCAAAATTTAATAAAAGCTATATATATCAGCATACGTAACAATCTGTATACTATTATATATAGCGTAAGAGTTTGTTTGTTTGTATGTTTGCTTGAACGCGCTAATCTCTGAAACTACTAGTCGGCTTTTTATCATTATTTTTGCGTATGATAGTTTGAAATGTGGTGCTGGAGAAGGTTGGAAAGAATTAGCTGGACTGAGTTGATGAGAAATGAGGATGTTTTGAAATTTCGTTTTGAAATTTGTCGATGAGAAACGGATAAATTGAAAGACAATTGACATTAGAAGAGGAAAATTGTTGGGGCCCCTGTTACGACATGACAGCCTTATCTGTAATATTCTGGAAGGAAAGATAGAGGGAAAGAAAGGAAGAGGAAGGCCTAGGATCCCGTACCTAAATCAGATAAAGAGAAATGTTGCTGCCTTGTCGTACCAGGAACTAAAGGAAAAGGCACTGAATAGGACTGTTTGGAGGAGATTGCATCAATGCACCGACAAGAGCAGAGCTCTTAAGTTTAAGGAGATGATAGCCCAGTTTTTGTAGAAGGTTATAGGCTAAGTAGCATCACGCTACTGGAGCAAAGCAGTAACCAAAGATGTAACTTAACGCAGGTGAAACCGGGCTGCGAGAAGTTAGTATATAAATAAAATTGGAATCGTACGCAAATTAAACAGCCGTAACACGCCTACACGGTCAACCGCGATTAATTACTTACAAACATGACGAATTGTATCAATGTTATACTTTACTTGCATACCGTAAAACTTGTGAAGTGTGAAAAATATGTGTAATTTATAAACAATTGAACAAAAACATCACATAGGATGATTGATAAGTATTACATAAGTATAACTTGTTTATAAACATAATGATGTAATAATATTGGAAACATTTCTAACATTGACTTGTGTTTTCCTTGACTTGAGTTGGGTTCCCATACGTGATTAGCCACACGATTCAAAAATATTTATTTCATGTGATTTACATAACTGTGTTGTAAAACTTCTCCTTCGATACAAAGGACACTGGTGTAAAAATTATTTAAAAATAACAGCTTAAAGAATTTTACAGGGTTGTCAAATTGAGAATAAGTTTCTTGTCAATACACAAATTCATTTATTTAGTAACAATTTACCATCAAACAATTTTTCTATTGTTGTACATGATAGTGGAAGAAATATCTCACATCACAGATTTAATATATACTTAACAAAAATCTTGAAAAAGAAAACTGTAGTCGTAGTCGAGAAGATTTGTAAAGTAATATTTCCATTTTTGAAAACATAAACTATTTTTGTCGTCGTAACTTCACTGTCGAAATGGTCCAGTGAATGAGGTACCCACTTCGTAAACACGAGGGTTCGAATCCGGGCAAGTACCAATGTGATTTTTCAAATCATGTGTACTTTCTAAGTTTATCTTGGTCATTTTTGACTGACGGTGAAGGAAAACATCGTGAGGAAACCTGGACATAAAAGTCTGAAATTGCCAATCCGCCTTGAGCAAGCGTGGTGATTAATGCTCATACCTTCTCTATACGAGAAGAGGCCTTTGCACCGCAGTAGGTCAGTAAACAGGCTGGTATTATTATTTTTATAATTTCACTATATAATAATAAGCTTCAATTTAACTTCTAAAAGTATTAATCAAATACATACAGCTTACAGCTATATTTATTTATTCATTCAGCACACATTGTCATTGTGTGACACAGCTTAGTGATATAAGAATAAAATGAAATGATTATTATTACATCCCAGTATATTATTATGAAAACAGTATATTATTATACAGATTACACATTACTTACAGAAAATACTCGATCACATAATACAATACTCCATAACAATAACTATTCTAAACTACTCGACATTGATTACACACTTCAATAGATTTGTTTCATACAATTGATAATACTGGCATAATTATAAACCTTGATAGCAAATAAATCAAAGATCATGCAACTCCTTCACGTTTCGATCACAAGGCGATCTTAAATTATACATAACATTTTAGTAGCAGTTTGATGAATGTGCGTGTGAGTCACGCGTGCCGCCAATAAATCAAAACTATAAGTGTAAAACGTTAACTGGCAAGGTTGTGCAAACATAAGTGTTAAACAGAAAGCTCATGAAGCGGTTTTCTGCTTCGGCTGTGTGCAGTTGTGACTTCTGATTATTTATCTGTGCTACGCATTCGGAAGTGAGATCTTCGGGGCACTGATTTATTTATCATGTGGCTTTTGGAATTGTTTCAGTGGAATGTAATTAATTTTGTTTTTTTCACAATTAGTGATTTTGGGCATGGTGTGTGTTGTAATGGTAATAAATTATAAGTTAATGACTGTGCGTATAGGACTGCGTTGTAGATAGGTATACAAGTTGATGATGTTGATGATACATCAACAAATATAATCATTTTATATTGACTGCCTCAGTACAGGAAAAGTGCTTGCGATAACTGTGCTAGAGTACAATTCCTAAAAAAATTAAAGTAATAAACTATTTGATTTTTTTATGTATCTAAACAGACTTGGAAAACCTGGGAAATGTGTTAAGGAAAGCAAAGTAATATTAATTATTAATAACAATATTTAATATCCCATATATTTACATTCAATTATACATCAAACAAAAATAAAGTTATAAAATCGCTTGCGCTTATGTCATACCCTACAGGTGGTATTGAATGAATCACTGCGGTAGTACTCACGTTGGTTAGTTTCACTACTACTTCGGGCCAATGCACTCGTTACCATTTGTGATCAAAACATTCGAATTCGAATTTCGAAAACCAACCAGTGCGCAGTGTTGTGTAGTGTTTTATTTTTTTAAATAGTTTATGTGTGATGTTTTTTTAAATTTAGAAAGTATTCTATGGTACCTAGGTAAGTTTCTTTTTAATAGTATTGTTGTACTTTCTTGAGTAGAAATGTTATAGTTCTGTTGTTTTTTTTTATGCAAGTGAGATTTGTTGATAAACTTTTATTGTAGGGCTTATTTACATTGATCCATTAGCTGCCGCCCCAATGTAAATCTGCCTTTATGTATTTAAATATTGATAAAACTAAGTTACAAACTTAAAAAGACAGACTACCGTTTTATACTTTTAGTTGCAATTATTTGGAATTTAAGTTTGTAAGTTTAAACAACTTTCTTGTTGGTATCTTATGAATATTATACAAATTGGACAGTTACTTAAATTTCAATAATGTTCACAAAATTATGGATACATAAATCTCACAAAAATTAAGAAAATCTATTTAAATCTAAAATTAATCATGATTTTATTCCGAAAGATATCTAAGTAGGTAGATAATAATTCTTTTCGACCGAAAATCCAATGTAACATTATCATGAAATATCTTAATTGTCTTAAAAAAAAGACTTCTTTAGCTTGGACACTTTCCTTTGTCCCCCTGTTTACAACAAGGGGACAGATAAATCTTTTAAGGAGTGATTGGAGTTTTGGGGACAGATAAAACGACGTTGAATATAATTTATTTTAAACTGCAATAATAATGTTAAGCGAAGATAAAGTACGAGATTATTTGATCAATACAGGATAATTTTGTACACTACTATAACATTATTTTAATCGCTTAAAAGGAAAACCATATTGTGATATGATTTTCCTTTTAACTATAATCAACAATAATAATAATAATAATATTCTACCACATTCACACAGCGCCATCTAGCCCCAAATTAAGCAATTATATTTGCTTGTTATGGGTACTAAACAACTGATATACTACTACACATTTTTTTTTTGTAAATACATACATATTATAGATAAATTACACCCAGACACACAACAAACAATCATGCTCATCACACAAAGGTTTGTCCTGGGTGGGAATCGAACCCACGACCTCCGGCTTAGCTGTCAGGGTCACTAACCACTAGACCAACAGGCTATTCAAAATAAGTTAGGTTAGGTATAAATTTACTAACATAAAGATGTAGTTATTGGACATATTGCAATCCTGCTAAATAAATAGTCTTAATGGTGTAACACGACACGACCTATGAGTTCTTTTGACATTAATGAGGGCCTACCACCATCCCTTAGCAGTATTATAATGTTATATTGTGTTTGTCTTTTTCTTTTGTACCATTAAAAACAAGGATAGAGATAAAGTAAGGTTATTATAAGATTGCTAGTAGTAGTAGGGCCCCTAATTTACGGTACCTAATAGTAATATGAAAATCTGTAGGTACCTACTTATTATAAAAAATACTAGCTTTCCGCGGCGCGGTTTCACCTACGTCTTTGTTTACTGCTCTGCACCTATTGCTAGTAGCGTGATGTTACATAACCTTTAACCTTCCTCAAGAACTGGGCTATCATTTTCAAATCTGACTGATAGTTCCAGGATATAAGCACGCTCACTACATGCGTAGATAAGCCGTACAGAGACAAAGCTTTTAAGAAAGTGCAAAATTGTTACCTATTTTGGTAGGGTTGTCACAATGGTTATGACAAATTAAACAAAATATTTGTTAAATAGTTAGTAGTACTCTTGTGCTATTACTAGCTTTCATTATACCTTGTACCTATTTTGGCAGAAGTTTTATTATCTCAGTTTAGAGCAAACTTGCTTGTCTGTTAATTCGCTTATTTCATCTAAACCACGTAATGAATGTTGATACAGTTTTCACTATCATTTAGAACATTTATTTCGAAAGGTTTATATGCTCCACCTGCGTGAATGTCGAGAATATGTTTATACATTAACGATTTTTATACAAATTTCATCTTCTATTTCATCTACTTCGAGCCATATTTAGCAAAAAAAGATAGTCTTAGTTGTTTGCCAAGGTTTAGTATATATCTATACCAAATATCATCAAAATCGGATTAGTGGCTTAGGCGTGAAAGAGTAACAGACAGGCAGAGTTACTTTTGCATTTATAATATTTTAAGTATAGATTTTAAATGCATACTATGTATATTAGAGAAAAGTCGAGAAATTTCTACGATTTTTTAACATGTCGTAAAAATATTTTAATACTATCGTGTTTTAATGGGTCGCCAGGGTCGCTAGTAAAAAAATATTTTTATAAAGATCACTACGCATAACTAAAAATCAGCTGGCTTGTCAGGTTTTTTAATAATTTTTTATCATTCCTTCAACCGGATTATAACAAAAACGTCGGTGTTTTGTTTCAATGAAGGTCATCATACTTAACCATGCTTTATTGTAGTATAATGACAAAATCCCCATGACATTTTAATTATATAATAGATATAAATATAGGGTACATTTATATAGTAAACATTGTTGTCCTTTACTTCCGTATGAGATATTATTATGGACCTATAAAACATGCATTGAGCTACACATAAATTGTATACAAATGGTCACTTTTTGTTTAAGAGTTAACTCCGGAACAGTTTTAACTTAAGTACCAATTCTTTACTTTTAAAATTTTATTGGTACGATATCAACCCCTACAGGCTAAAAACCGTTCATTTGTGTGGCCCACCAATCTGAAAATGAAAATGAAAATATATTTATTCATATAGGTGAATTAAATTAACACTTATGAACGTCAAAGCTTACAAAATGTCAGCAAATTAACCTACAGCCAGTTCGCTGACGAAGTAGTGTCATGTGCCAGAAGAACTGGCAAGAAACTCAGGCTACTCTTTTGAATCACCAGGTTATTACAATTTTTGTAAGTTACAATTTCAAGTAGCATGCAAATTGACACAGGCAATACACTGTATTTAGTAATTTGATATTTGCCCAGGATCATATGCGGTTTCGACAGCCCTGATTTAGATTATTTGAGCAAAGTGTAATGCTATTAATATTATAAATGCAAAAGTTTGTATATATGTAAGGATGTGTGTGTGTGTGTGTGTGTGTGTGTGTGTGTGTGTGTGTGTGTGTGTGTGTGTGTGTGTTTGTTACCACTTCTGTCAATAAAAATTGTATAAAGTAACCTTCCATCGTAGATTGATCGAGATAAACGAAGCATGGACATTTCCATGTTTATATTATTTATGAATGGTTTTTTTTAAAAAACATGTTATTGAGATTCTTAAAATAACAAAACTCGCATGACAACATTATTTTAGCATAAACATGTTACGATGTCATCGTATTGTAGAAATAGCATCGTTCCTTCGGGGACAAATGGAACTTTTTTTCCCATCTGTCACCCTAGAGGGACAAACCAGTGGGACAGATGAGAATAATCCCTTATTACGAATATATTCCCACTATAGGTAAAAGAACTCGTATATCTCTGATACAGAGCAGTCATGAGCATTGAGCACCTCGCTTGCTGTAGATGGATTGGCGACTAGCGATTTATATGTATAAACTAGCTGTGCCCGCGACTTCGTCCGCGTGGAATAGTGATTTTGGGCAGCATTTTTTGGATATATCTTTTGGTTTGTTTTGAATTATAAACATCTTCGTTTAGGTGAATAAGAAAAATCTTTACAGTAAATGCTTCTCTATCTACGATATTAGACGTATATAGACGTACGATATTAGACGGATCAAAGCCATACAGGCTGCTAGGATTACTTACACGTGGCAAATCCACATAAAGCTGACCATGCGAAAAACAGTTAATATTTAGATCCACACTCATTAATAGTCATCGCGAAACATAGGCTCACTGGAAACTGAACTCGTTTAAAACTAAACGGGAAATTGTTTGGAATGAAAGGAATCCGAGGAATAAAAACGCTATAAGTTTTTTTTTTATATTAGCCTGCCAAAGTGCCTCTACTCTGGCTGATGGTAAGCAGTCAGTGGAATTCAGAAGTAGTGGACACCATTCCAAAAGCCAAACTATTGGTATGGTGGCCTCCACTATGGCGGCTTAGTGAGATGCTTCTTCACGCCTCGCTTAAAAGTCCCAGGATGAAAGTTAGGTGGGAACACATGCGCTGGTAAAGAGTTCCAGGCTTTAATTGAGCGACAAAAGTATAAAGTGCTGAACCATTTGGTTCGAGACCCTTTAGATTAAACTGAACACACCACCCACACAATGACGCCGCGGATACTCAGCTGGTCCCACACATGCTGCGAGGTTTGTCATCTCTGCATCAGTTGGGCCTCCGGCTCTCGCGCTTACCGAACGAAACGCAATAATATGGATACTATTACTCTTACGTCGAAAACTATGAGAGGGTAGTACATCCCAGGTAGATCCGATCCATTCGTGTTGAAACCAGCGTAAATCGACTACTACTATTTCGTAATTCACTTCAATTCCACCTATTACGTAATGAAACGTGTTAACAAACATGTTTTTATCACAAAAAATAAAAAATAAAATAAATCCAGAAAATATAAATCTAACTTGTATTTACATTTTAACTAATAAAGTATTTACATTTTAATTTACATTTTAATAAAGAAATAAGACGTGTTAACCTAACTTAAAAACAAACTAAGCTAAGCTAAATACATACCACATTTATGACGTGATTATTTAAATTAGCATAACTTTTTTATTTATAAACCGATTGACATGAAACAAACACTTAATGTTAAGTGATGCTGACCACAATGTATCAGCGAAAACCATATTTAAATCTGATAAGCCGTTTTTGAGATTAGCGTGAACAAACGCACAGACAAACAGACAAAAATTGTAACAATCATTATTTTGGGTTCTATTTGCGTTGATAAAGGTCCCAATAATATTTTTCTCATATATCTTCCATGTACAGACAGCGACCGGTTACAGTTTTATTATATATAGCTGTTGCCCGCGACTTCGTTTGCGTGAAAATTCAGATGTGTGCCTGTATGAGAATATTTCTTACCTAATCTTACGGCAATCGTACATTGTATGTTAGTAATAAATATCAGTATAATCCGTCTCTAAGGCGAATCCGATTTAAATCTATTCACCCGCTACCCCTAAAACAGACGAAATTTTGCGATATTTAACGAAACTTGGCACTCCTACTTTCAAAAACGATAGAAGCTCCATACAAATTTTGTTCCCCTTTATACTCCAGGGAAATAAATTTCTCAAAATCCCGTCTTAGAGAGCACCTATTTCCAAAATTTGAAACTCCTAGCACTTGTAGTTTTTGAGATTTCGTGATGAGATAAGTGAGTGAGTGAGTGACCTTTCGTTTTTATATATGTATAGCTTTTGCCCGCGGCTTCGCTCGCATGAATATCGTTTTCAATAGACATTTTTATATTGTTTAAATACTGTTCTGCATCCTATTTCTAATCTCATCATCATCACCATTCGTACAAACCCTCTTTCACCTACCTAAAGATATCCTCCGTAAAACAACATACAATACACAAAGGCAAATTTTCACTACAATAACTTTCCCCTTCCCCTGCCTTCCCCTCCCCTCCCCTCCCCTCCCTTCCCCTCCCGTCTCCCTCCCATCTCCCTCACTTTCCCTCACTTCCCACTCACTCACAACCACTTCTGACTCCTCACTTTCCCTCACTTTCCTCACTTTCCCTTACGTCCCCTTCACTTGCCCTTCACTTGCCCCTCACTTGCCCTTCACTGCCTCCTCACACTCCCTAAGTTCCCTCTTCCTTTTTTATTTTTACACAACGCCATCTAGACCCAAAGTAAGCATATTATATGCTTGTATTATGGGTTCTAGAATACGGATAAACATACTTAAATACTTTTATTTTTGTAAATAGATACATATTATACATATAAACACCCAGACCAATGCAAATAGACATGTTCATGCTACAAATATTTGCACTGAGCGGGAATCGAACCCGCGACCTCACAGTCCATACACAGTACCACCGAAATACAGAGGCAGTCGATTTCCCCCTGACTTCTCCCTCACTACCCCCGCACTTTCCCCTCACTTCTCCCTTCCTTTCCTCTTCCTCCCCCTCCCTTCCCCCTCCCTCCAAATTTCAAGTCGCCAACTTCAAAAGCAAAGATCTTTCCATACAATATTTCATCCCTTATTTCAATCCTATAAATCCACCCCAGTAAAAAAAAAATTATGAGCGTATTTTTTATTTAAATAAAAGTATTCCAAAACAAAATTTCAAAGCTGTAACTTAAAAAATGAAGACGTTTCATACAATCGATTTCATCCCTTTTCATACACTTAAGGGTTGAATTTTTAATAACCCTTTCTTTGTACACTTCTAGACATTAAGACAAACACACCCTCCAAATTTCAAGTCGCTACGACCAGCGGTTTAGGCTTTACGTTGTCTGTCAGTCAGTCAGTCAGTCAGGACAAAGCCTTTTATAATATGTATGGATGTATGGATTAGACGTATAGCCATCAGGGATCAAAGCATACAGGCTGCTAGTAATGCTAACACGTGATAGAGCCACATAAAGCTGACCGAAAAACAGCTAATACTTAGATCCACACCCACAACTATTAGTGTCTTACCTTTACTTTAATTACTTAATTAATTAATTAATTTAATTAGTCATCGCAAAACATAGGCTCACTGGAAACTGGACTCGTTTAAAACTAAATGAAAGACTGTTTAGAATCCAAGGAATAAAAACACTATCAGCTATTCCGCAACCTGTTAAAATATCTGCTTCTTTAAGATTTCGTAGTAAATTAACGAATGTTCGATGTGATTCTTTAAATTGGCATAACTTTTTTATTTATGAACCGATTGACATGAAACAAACACTAAATGTTAAGTGAAGCTTATCACAATATATTAGTGAAAACCATATTTGAATCGGATAAGCCGTTTCTGAGATTAGCGTGCACAAACGCACAGACAAACAGACAAACAGACAAACAGACAAACAGACAAAAATTTTAAAAATCATTGTTTTGGGTTCTATTTGCGTTGATATAGGTCCCAATAGTATTTTTTCTCATATATCTTCCATGTACAGACAGCGATCGGTTACATTTTTATTATATGTATAGATATATGTTTATATTAACTAATATTATAAAAAGAAAAGATTTGATTTTTTGTATGTGTAACCGATTTAAAAAAATCCTTTACCTTTAGAAGACTACAAATAGGACGGGTAACATATTTTCACATTTTCAGTCATTTTCAAAATTTCAATATTTTAAGCGCCTTTGTAAATCTGAATGATGCTATAGGCTATGTAACATCACGCTACTGGCGGCGGAAGCAGAGCAGTACCCAAATATAGTAACTAAACGTGGGTGAAACCACGCTGAGTGCTATACAGAGTGAATACGACGGTATAATATTAAATGCAAATATGTATAGTATGTGACATTATAAAGCGAGGCAAAAAAAAAACAACTAAATATCTTCAACTGTTTAGACAGGACTATTTTTTAATTTCTTTAATTCGAAACACTCTAAGTACGTCAATCGATCACTGACTTAAGTCATAACCAACGTCGAAGGTTATACAGGTCAGTCAACTTGTCATAATAAATGGTGTACTACTTTGTTACTACTAAAATATTATTTATTTTGTTAGAAAATTTTTGATTTTTAGTCAAATCATTTTTGTGATTAATTTGAAATCATTATAAGGACTAGTAACAGCTGCCTTTTCATTTAATATCAAACCGTCGTATACACTCTGTATAGTTTCCTATCTGTAACTTTATTAAAATATTCTGTAGAACTTCACCGGCTGCAGTATGAGTTTACTCTAGCACCAAGTCAGTATTGTTATGTTTGTTTATAACTTAATAGCACTTATAATTATCTGTCCTGAATTCCCAATATTAGTAAATGATAAGCTCCTCAGTTTAGTGACTCAGTTGAACTACTGCTGAGTGCTGACTATTGCGATATAGAG
The DNA here is from genome assembly GCA_963082885.1 of Parascotia fuliginaria. Lineage (NCBI taxonomy): Eukaryota > Metazoa > Arthropoda > Insecta > Lepidoptera > Erebidae > Parascotia > Parascotia fuliginaria. Next base: position 497,738 of record OY720195.1, read on the forward strand.
TCATCATTGACGCTTTGCGCTAGAGCAATTCGAGAAAGTTTGTCAACGGCTATGGTTACATAAAAAACTGGAGTTTGTTTACTCAAATTTTATTTTATTCTTGAAAAAGATCACTGCAAAACTTAGTTCTCTTTAAGAGCACCTTTTGGTATATTAATTAATTATCATTATATCGTCCAAGCCAAGCAAATGTATATCCCGGGTCGTAGTTGTGATGGGCTCTAATGTGGCTGGCGAAACTGAACTTCGACTTGAAGGTTCGGTCACATGGCGTACAATAAAGCTGGCCAGCCGAGTTCAGTGTATAATTGTAGGAAGGCTTCCGTATTTGGCGCTTTGCTTCGAGATCTTCTACACGCTTGCTTTCGTATGAGTCCAATTTTTTGTGGACGGTGTTGCGCTATTCCGGTCTTAGACGAGCACGCTCCTCCCAATTAATTAATACACAGATAACCGACCGTTGCCTGATATGCCTGTGAGTTAAAAATACTACGTAGTCACAGTTGAACTAGATATAATCAGGTACAAAAACGTTTATTGAAACTATTTTTAACCCTTATCGCATAAACGACGGGGTGTTATAAGTTTGACTTGTATGTGTGTGCGCAAAATGGCAGATTAAATATTTTAATATTAATATGGGTATCAAATGAGAGGGCTTTTTCTATGTAGTAGAATAATGTACAATATGTCGGGGATTTTTTAAATATTTTAATTTACTTATATTTTATCTAACTGTAAAACCCGTACAAAAGTTAAGTTGTGTTGCTAAAACAGGGTTTCTGGCTAAACTCTCAGATTGTCATCTCCTTCTCCTCTAGGTCTTTCATGTCGACATATTTGTCAATTCAATTTTGTGGTGCTTGTTCATGGCACTAGCCCTGTGAAGACTGTAGAGTGTAAGCCTCCAAAAACCACTACTCACCAAAAATAACACAACACTACAAAGGTAGTATAGCCGAGTTGCTTCAAATTTAGCTTGATGTTTCATTATACCTTATACGTTACAGTTAAATATGCTAATTAGATTTTTATCAAGATTGCCCGTACAATTAACTGTGTTATGTTTATTTACTGACATAGTAACCATGACATATTGACCGTGACAGTGGCACAATGGCCTTTGTATGCGATCAATCAGAAGTTAGAACATGTTGTGTTGGTAAGTTTTTAGATGGGTGTGCGCTGGTGAGTTTGAGCCACCAAGTGCCTACCAAGTTGACTTTTATAAAGCCTTTTTAAGTATACCTTGAATATTGCTGACTTATGGAGAAGGAAAACATTGTGGGGAAACCCTGGAATTATCTGCAAGCTATGTAGGTATATATCTAAATAAGACGGAAGAAGAGCAGTAACCAAAGACGCGGGTGAAACCACCACGCTGCAGGAAGCTAGTTATTATAATAAATATGACCTTATCAGAATGCCTTTTTAGACTGACTTACTAAATGATTTGATACTGATTTTTTTTAAGGGCTTTCCGTCATATATGACCTTGAGCGTTTCGCTTCCTAACCACCTCGCGCCTCACCCGAATAAAACATAGCGTGCGAGTCCGCCCTCTAGCGGCAAGTAGCAGTAGCACAACTATAAGACAATGACCTTACTTGTCCGAAACCGCAGAGTTAAAATCTGATAGACGCGCCAATAATGAATTATTTTTTTAGGATCTTTTATTATTTCGTTTAGTAAGTATGTATATTTGTTAGTATATATTATTTATATATTTATTATTTATATAGTAGCGAAAGCAAAGATGAGTGCTTAGAATCTTGACGTTTGTTAAATATGTATAACGTAAACGTTTTTTTTCTATTTTATAAATATTAAAATTATAATAAATGTAATAATTATGATAAATTTAGCAATATCCGCCTCTTACGCCCGTAGTTCTTTTGTGTGGTATTTTTGCACAAGGTGACTTATAAGTATTTATATATTTTCTCATTGTAAGTAGTCTTAGATTTATTACTTTACATTTTAGGTAATTATCATCTTTAATTCTGAATAATTTTGTTGTATAAAGTTGTTTTTGCAACATATTTTAAATTACACGTGTATTTAAATTAGACTGAATGTCTGATAAAAATTGTAGGTATTCAGTTTGCAAGGACCTACTTATTGACGCTGAATTTAAACAAACCGGTATTGTACCATTTAAAATAGCGCGTGCAAATTTAGAATTTTGCGAGTACCCAGACAAAATAAGCACATCACGCATCGTTCTTTCATATTTTCCCAAAAGTGGCAGGTGAAGGTGTATCTTAGGTTCAATATAACAAGGGGTGCTTGTCTTAAATAGGCCATAACTCCGCAGTTTTGGGTTACTTGCCTATTTATTCTATGTTAATACTAAGATTCTCTAGACAGGAAAACCCATTATTAATTCACACAGCGTAAGGTTCGAACTTGGGCCCTTTTACAACCTCATAAAGCAATCATATTATAACCTTACTTTGTCTCTATCTTTGTTTTTAATGGCACAAAAGAAAAAGACAAAACACAAAGTAAAAAAGGTATAAGATACTGCTTGAGGTAGCGGTAGGCCCATTGTTCATGTAACGACTCGCGGTCGCGACCGATAAAAGTGGAGATGTTTGGGGAAGGACCCAGCAATAAATGTCTTTAATTTATTTATTTATTTATTAGCTTACAAAACAAGATACAAACGTAAAGAAACAAAGTAAATATATAAAATAGAAAGCTAGTTTGTAATAATACAAAATATTATATCCTTTATTAACCGGAATTGGAACTGCTGGTACATGGAATCCGTCTAATTTCACTTTTGAATTTACTGAGACTACTATTAAATATATCTAAGGTAGAATGTCGAGACACCATGTCATTGTATAATCGGTACATTCTGGTTACAGGGCTGAAATAAAGACAATACAGTGTATACTTTAATTATATAGCGCAAAAGATTGTAAGTAGCTTGCAAATATTTAGTTAATAACATGAATATTCAATTTTAATTTATAATAAATGAAATTCTTTATTAATTGTCTTAGACAGATCGTCAGAACAGATCCCAATGGAACGTTATTGGATGCGAGCCAAATGCTTGTCCTGACTGATCGTTGAACTCAAAAATACTTGGGTTATAAGGGTATTAAACGTAAAAACGCATTGTGAAGGTGTCATTATCTATACCAATTTGAATCTTCTAACAAATACGAGAGGTTACTATCATTGAGGTTCATTTTGATACGATGATAGATTAAAGTCCAAGTTTTTTCAAGATTTTTCTTTATAATGTGTTAGTAAGGTATGCCAAAATTAAGTAGATTACTTTGTCTTTAAGAAAGAGACATTAATGCGTTCTTGGGGGCTCTACCACAACCTCTTATAGCAATCTATTTATAACCTTACTTTGTCTCTATTCTTGTTTTTAATGGTACAAAAGAAAAAGACAAAACACAAAGTAACATTAATAATACTGCTAGAGATTTTGATTCCTACCTCATGTGTAAGATGCGAGTTTCGTAACCAAAAGGATATCACTACCTTAAAGATATACTCCTAATTATAACTACACATTATTCTACCTACCTATATGTATGTTTTTTCATATAAACTTTATATTTATACGGAACAGAACCCGGGACTGTAGAAGGTCGGTCGACGACATTTTGTGCAACGAACGTGAGGAAGTAATAAGTGAGCTCACCAGACTTAAAGACAGTTTGACGTGTAATTTTATACTAAAATAACTTGCCGCAGCGCAGTTTCACCCGCTTTAAGTTATATCTTTGGTTATTACTCATTAACTGGGCTATCAAACGCAAATTATTCAAATCGTACTAGTTTTTCCAGAGGTTAGCACGTTTTATATAATACTAAAGAAAAAGTATTTATTCTACTTAGAGGCGACATACAAAAACAAAAAAAAAATAGAAGGAATACAGAAATAACAAGCAAAGTAGGTTTACTACTTGTGATTTTGGTTACTGCTCTGCTCCCGTTGATGGTAGCGTGATGTTACATAAAGATAATAGTTTCAGAGATTAGCGCGTTCAAACAAACAAACTCTTCCGCTTTATTTAATAGTATAGATACTAAAATATTAAGCATAAGAATTTTTCCCGCATATACTGTACCTGCAGTGTTCTGTATAATAGCGACACTTTCTCAGTTAATAATAAATCTTTTATAAAAAGAAGCATTATTATCCTTTTAATTTATTGTTAGTTTAAATAATCTTTGACTCGCTTAGTCACATCGTCAGAACGTTGTTGGATGTTAGCCAAACGACTCTTAGTGACATTGTCCTGACTACTCATTAAACTTATAAGTATTATAATAATGATTTTCTTAATTTATCTACAAATCAAAATTATTATAAATTATTATTATTATAACTTATTAAATAGGTATATAATCACTATCTCTAAATAATTGAAAGCAAAGTATACGATTTTTTTTTTATTGTTTACTAGTTTTTTGCGTCGAGATTTCACCCGCGTCTTTGCTTACTGCTCTGCTCCCGTCGCCAGTAGCGTGATGTTGCGTAGCTTATAACCTTCCTTAGGAACTGAGCTATCATATGAGATTTTTTTCAAAATTTTCAAATTCGTCTGATAGAACTTCCGCGCGTTCAAACAAACAAACTCTTTCGCTTCTTAAATAGTATATTGTACTCAATGATATTACAATAACGGAAATATCAAAGAAAATATCATGGATTTCAAAGTATTGTAATTCTTCAAGTGATACCGGGATGGATCGCTAGTGTAATATAATGCGTATTATATCCGTCCTTCTACAAATAACATGTTACTCAGTTCAATCTCGTTTTAACAATAATAAGATGACATGCGACAATGCAGCATACAATGTAATACTGTGACAATCATACAAAATAATACTGGGTTTACTTCGTTTTGTTTATCTGCCAGCTATTATGGAGAAGGCTGTGACGTTGGTAGTAGCTAAGCGTTAAAGCGGGGTCAAATTTACACACAAAATTATGAGGGTTTACGTGTCATGAGTAACAACGTCGCAATTTAGGGTAATATTTCGTGATTTTCAATTTTTATCTTTACATTCTACTATTCTGTCTACATGCTAGAGTTATGTGAAAACTGTATAAAAAGTGAGTAACCCTAATGCTTACAGTTATTTTACTATGAAAATAACGCAACTTAAGTTTCAAATGTATTATTTGCATATAAAATAGAACTGTAAACGCAATGATTTCTTACTTTTTATACAGCTTTCACCTAATGAAATGAAATGAAATGAAATGAAATATATGTTTATTCATTTAAGTTAATTAAATTAACACTTATGAACGTCAAAGTTTACAAAATGTCAGCAAATTAACCTACAGCCAGTTCGCTGACGAAGTAGAGCCATGAGAAGAACTGGCAAGAAACTCAGGCCACTCTTTTTAATCGCCAGGTTATTACAATTTTTGTAAGTTACAGTTTCAAGTAGCATGCAAAGTGACGCAGGCAATACACTTAACTCTATAGACACTTAATTACTTACAGCTTTCTATGTTGTAAAGAAAATTGCATATTGCTACAAAAGGTAAAGGCAACATGTGAACTGTGATAAATGTTTCTATGTAGATATTATATAAACTGTTAATTTTTGGTATAAGTATAAAGTAAGATGAACTTAATTTAATAATTCTAGCATGTAGACAAAACATATTTTTAAAATATAGCCCCGATATATGATAAAAATTGAAAACCACGAAATATTACATTACACTGCGACGTTGCCACTCATGACACGTAAACGCTCATTGCTCCGAAAGTGTAGCACTGTTTCTTTTTAAACTACTTCAAAAAAAGGAGTTTCTCAATTCGACCGTATATATATATTTTTTTTTATGTGTGTTCGCGGATAACTCCGTCGTTTATGAATCGATTTTGATGATTCTTTTTTTGTTAGAAAGTAGATACCTCAAGGGTGGTACCATGATAAGGAAACCAGGATCTGATGATGGCATCCTAGAGAAATCGAGGGGAACTTTCGAAAATCGTACTGACGACTAGTGCATTTGTTATGTTTTTCATTAAGTATTTTAAGGCACTACTATTTAGTGAAGGTTTGGAGTCTATCTGATGATGGAGCACAAAGAGAGTCGAGGGAACTCAACTCATCAACGATTTACAGCAATTTTTTGGTGTTTGGACTTAATTCATTTCTAATGATGAGAACTTTGCTCCCATGTGGGTTATAAGTGCCATTACAGGTGACCACAGACAGTCGAGGGAATTCCTCAACAGCAGTCATGTCGGGCTTACTTCAGACGATTCAATATGCCTTAGTGTGTACAAAAATAATACCTAAAGTAAGATTTAAATACCTACTTATTAACGAAATACTATAAGAAATGAAATGAAATGAAATGAAATATATGTTTATTCATTTAAGTTAATTAAATTAACACTTATGAACGTCAAAGTTTACAAAAATTTACAAAATGTCAGCAAATTAACCTACAGCCAGTTCGCTGACGAAGTAGAGCCATGAGAAGAACTGGCAAGAAACTCAGGCCACTCTTTTTAATCGCCAGGTTATTACAATTTTTGTAAGTTACAGTTTCAAGTAGCATGCAAAGTGACGCAGGCAATACACTTGAAGCTTACTACAATAGCAAATTAAGATTAATAATACCTATAGGTACCTAGTTATTGTTTTAAATACTATATGAACCTTACTACAATAGCAAATTAAGATTGATAATACCTATATAATACGTACCTAGTTATTGTTTTACTTGGCACCAACTTCAAAATTATAAAATACTTATTTAATTATTTCTGATTAACTAAATCAAAATATGAATTACTTTGTGCTATGTAAATTTATTTTTTACTTTTTAGTTTCCTCTCTGTTTGAAGTCGGTTTTCTTTTTGTTAAAAAATATTTTTTACCTACCAAAATGATTACACTTTGCTTGAAGAAGTACTAGGTATTACGATAACTAATCTGCGTGCCAAACACGGGACATAAAGAAATACTATCAATGCAGGTAAGGGAAGCCTCTGTCACAGAATTTTTTTTTTATATTAGCCTACCAAAATGACTCCACTCTGCCTGATGGTAAGCAGTCAGTGGAATCCAGAAGTGGCGGACACCATTCCAAAAGCCAAACTACTGGTAGTGTGGGCTCCACTATGGCGGCTTAGTGAGATGCTTTTTCACGCCCGCTTAAAAGACCCAGGATCAAAATTAGACGGGAACACATGCGCTGACAAAGAGTTCCAGGCTTCAATTGAGCGACAAAAGTATGAAGTGCTGAACCGTTTGGTTCGAGACCCTTTAGATTCCACTGTGAAAGGGTGGCACTTTAGTCCCGCACGTGTCGTTCTGGATAAAAAGGGAGAGGGTGAAATGCGTTAAACATATTCTTTTAGTACAACTTTTTTTATCTTGTTCATTCGTTAACATTTCGCTCCGCTATCCTCAATCCACAACCTTATTTACAAAGAAAGAAATATTCAGAGTAGCGGTGTAATTTAATTTACCATGCTTACGTATAATTTATATTTAATCTGTGCTATTATTTCTCGGAATGTACTGTTGAGACGAACTCTCGGTACAACGTGTAATTTTAACTCAATTTCGAAATACATTTGGCCACACAGAATTTAAAATGAAAAAGATTATTTATTATTACTTTTTTGATGATTAACTTGGTATGGAATTAATTGGACTGAGAAATAAATAATTAAAGAGTAATGACAGCTGCGACAATACAGACTCGTATTTAGTGTGCATTACTTTATAATATAAAATGTACTAAAAGATATTGGAGGATTTTTGTTATGCGATGCGGTGCAACCCACAGTATTTTGCGCTAGCCTTTAGAAAGAAAGACAGAAATAAAGAAAAGCATTTATTTGTGCAAAAAACACGACGCACATAGAAAATAAAAGACAATTAAAAAAAAAGGAAATACATGAAATATCTTATTTCTAAATACTTAATAAATAATTATGACAAAGAATGAAAATACGTAGATCATTTTTAATTTTAGTTGTAACTAAACTGTGGTAACACTCTTAATAATAATGTGTTTTTGAACGTATCAAATCTGTCAAAAAGAGATGAGATGACTCAGACTCATGTCTAATTATTTGACGTAGCACCACGTGCTACTTCTACATATTTACATTAAAGAATATAAAAGAAATGCGACAAAACAAAATACGCCGCGATTAAACACAAATTGGTTGGACACTCAGCAAAATACTGGGTTTTTACCACAGAACACTATAAGGAGGTTTTTACTTAACCAATTACTTATCCAACCTAGAACTGATTTTCAGTGCCAACCACGAGGAGTGTCACCCAGACAATTTAGATGATCGCCTTGTTCACACTTTGAATGAATATACAAAGTCATGTTTTCATAGTATTATTTATTTAAAAAGTAATTACAACATCTTAACAGTAAAGCAACCAATGCGATGTTATAATACATAATATAACAGATATAATATACATCTATACTATTATATAAAACGGCAAGTTTGTTTGAACGCGCTATCTCTGAAACTACTAGTCTGATATAAATAATTGCGGATGATAGTCCAGTTCTTGAGAAGAGGAAGGTTACAGGCTATGCAACATCACACTCTTGGCGACGGGAGCAAATCAGTAAGCAAAGTAAAAAAAACTGCGCCGCAGGAAGCTATATATACCTACAATTAAACTTAAAAACTATTTAATTATACATAACTAGTCGTCATAGCTTTATAGTTAAATGGCGTAGATACTTATTCGCAATAAATCCAGTTTTACAACTATGTTAGCATAATTTGATAATTATTATGTACAATATGTTTATTTTTAGACAAATGTTATTTCTTATTTTTAACCTATAGCTAGAAACAGATAAACAAAATAGATACTTAAATAAAAGTTATAGAAAACAACGTAGGCGTTCTGCTTTCAGTTAATTGTAATCATACTTAAATGCTCGATTTTTTACTTTTCAAGAAACCATGATTTCAAAAATAATCCGAATAATGGGACTCGATTTTTTGAAACGACGTTAAATCTTATTTTATATAACATCAATTTCAACAAAAAAAAATGATTTTTCTTAAACCTGCATAAATAATTGTGAATTATTTGTAGAATATAAAACAGTATTTTTTTATCTATGAAATGAAATTAAAATCACTAAGACACAGAAATTTTGATATGGGCACAAGTTCATAGGATTGTGTGCATTCTCTTTTCTTTCTTTTTATTTGTAGATATTTAGTCATGGACATGAATTAACTATATTGGAAGTGCACCTTTCACAGGAAGACATAGTAAAACCCTTTAAGGTATTGGTACAAGTATTCTCACTTCTTTAGAAATCACACATTACTTATTTGGTAAGAAATAAGTGTAAAACTAGTTTTAATTATCATGTTCACTTTTTTATCAGCAAGTCAGTTGTCACCGCTATTATTTGTAAGCGTTGACATCTGTATCATTATTGTAAGTGATGTTCTAAGGAATCCTGTGTTTAAAAAAATACTTTATTCTTCTTCTTTTCAAGTCGACAGCAAATCTTTTTATATTGTATCAGGCCAAAACTTAGCTACGGCTACTGCATTGTCAGCAGCGTTCATTAAATCTTCCTGCGTGCAGTTGATAGGGCATGCAGGGCACGATATCAAGTGGGCATTTGTTTGAGGATTGACTCCACACGTGCAATTAAGATCGGAACTGTCAGAGAATCCCCACCTAAAGAAATTTTCTTTAATATTATTTACCCGTACCGTACGTATAATTAATCCGTCTGCTACCCAAGGACCATCACAAGGAGAGACTTGCAGTAAATTGCTTGGCTCGAAACAAGAAAAAATAAACTAAAATTAAAGTTGATTTTTGTTTTAATTCTTCTCGTTGTTATTATATAACTAGGTTAAACCGCCTACCATAATTACCCTACTTTAATTTATCTGTGAAAGTAAACAAACGATTTAGTTCATCCTTGTCACTCGTACTCAGAAAGTGGTTTAAGCTGTTTTGTATCTACGTAACAATGTAATGGCTAAATGAAAACGGTATCTGCTTCTTTTATTTAGTCCACTGTTGGTCATAAGTCCCGTCACTCCGAATGATTTACGATATTATTATCTTTGGCGTTAAGGATACAAAAATGCATATTTAAAAACATTACCATCTTTGACTTCGGCAGCCGGACAAAAATAAAAAATGAATAAAGTATTTAGGTTATTTTAATCTAAAAAAAGTATTTATTGATTTTAAAAACTGTAAAGTTATTTATTTACCTGAAACAACATAAGTAATAAATCTCAAATAATAAATAAAATAAATATTTAAGAGTTATCTCATTTTTAATTGAGATTATCTAATTTAAAAAACGATTATTAAATTTAAAATTAATATGTAAACAATATAATAAAAATTAATAAATTTTAAATATCAGTATTAAAAATATTAAGAGTAATTATATAGATAACTAAAAGGCTTTAAACAAACAGAATCTAAGTATTTATAATTTGTGGTGACAAGATAATGACAGTATACAGTTGTTATCACCGTTATCAGTTCATATAACAGTATCGTTTAGTTATCAACGAGGGTTGTCAATGTTATCATTATTTATCAAAATGTATGATTATGTTGAGTAGTAGGAACTTCTTCATAAGCTGATAATCATATCCGATGTGACTTGGCATTAATATAAAGTGTGACGTCATTTTGTTAAATTGAAACCAGCGATAGTGTCAGCATGAATGGCCTGATAGACCAGGGAAGTAACACCCTCTGACTCTTATAAAATATCTACTTAAAGAACCTATTAATTGCGATAATCGTAACGTAAGCTTAAAAAAATTCTAAAATCGCTAATCTGCCATAAGCAAGCGTCGCGATTAATGCTCATTCATTTGTTTCTGATCCCCTGTGCGGGGGATCAGACCGAAATAAAATAATAAATTAAATAAACCGATCCCCCAGGGATCAGATCTGGGGATCAGACCGGAATAACTATGTCGTCTCTATACGAGAACAGTAGGATAGTACAGTCTGGTATGTTGAAAGAATATGAATTAAAATTATAACTGGAGTGTTCATAATAATAACACTTCAGTATTTGCGATGTTTTGTACTATATCCTATCAATATTACCTATAAATGCAAAAGTTTGTGTGTATGTAACTACTAAACCAATTTGGATGAAAATTCGTATGTAGATAGAATACTTTTATCCTAGCTACTTTATAGTTAGTTACTAGCTAGTTTATTAAAAGCCCTAGTTTTCTGAGGATCTTTACAAACATAGGTACAAATAACGGACACTAAGTACACCTAGAATCACAAATCAAAATTTGCCTTGATTAAGAATCAATCTTACGTAAGCCAACGTCAAGATTGTAGCAAAACCAACACCATAACCACTACACCGATACTGTGACATACATACGTCATTTCTACCTACCCATAGTAAGATTTAGCGCTAGTTCAGACACGACGGGCAACGCGCGGTTTCAGAATCGCGCGGAATCTGCGTGGATTGTATGAGTATTTCGCAATCATTGTGACATAACCGCGCGATTATTCAATCCGCGCGCTTTATACGCTTTCAACCGCACGATTTGTCAACGCGCGGTTCATGTCTGAACTAGCGCTTAAGGTAATAACTCCCGTTAAAATGTTGGCAACACACCTACATATTCTACCATTTTAGTAGAGTTGTTCTCCTTTCTACCATATGTAGATCTATTATCAGAATTTGACCCTGACCGAGGTCATGAAATTATTGTAAACCATATAGGCCAGTCACGAACTGACGAATCATTGTTACAAGAATTTTAGTTTGGAAACAACATCTTACTGATTCATTGACTTAGTCTTAAACCGACCATGTGCGAGTCAGACTCGCGCACGAACGGTTCCGTACTATTACCTATAAAAACGGCAAAAAAATCACTTTTGTTGTATGAGAGCCTCATTAAATATTTATTTTATTCTGTTTTTAGTAACTATTTGTTGTTATAGCAGTAACAAAAATACATCATCTGTTAAAATTTCAGCTGTCTCACTATCACGGTTCATGAGATATAGCCTGGTGACCGACGGAGAGACAGACAGACGGACAGCGGAGACTTAGTAAGATCCCATTTTACCCTTTGGATACGGAACCCTAAAAAACTGCCTAGATAAAATTGTGTTGCCTTGAAGTTATGTACTAAATGCCAGACAGAGGTCTCAAGTTCGATTATCTATCGCATAAAGTGATGTAATTTTTATCTTTGCAACATTTTTAATATTAGATTCGAGTCTGGAATTCTGTCTGGCACAGGATAAAAGACTCATACGATGTGTTATACAAATTCAAACTCAAAGCATTTATTTCATTTTGATCATAAAGTATGATGCTTATGAAAAGTCAAAACTACAAGAAGTCAGCCATTTAACCTACAGCCAGTTCGCTAACGATGTAGAGCCGTGAGAAGAACTGGCAAGAAATTCACGCCACTCTTTTCAATCGCCAGATAATTACAGTTTTTTGTATGAGTTAACATTTTTAACACTCAACGCAACCAAAGAACCATACAAAGTAATTATTATATTACAAATCAACCATTAATTTAATTACCAAGATTAAAAAAAAGAAAAGAGAGGATTTCAATTATTTAGTTTCATCTGGTAGGGAAAACGAAACGTAAAAGAATTGTTACAATACTTTTTATTGATATTCTTTTTTTTATTAACCTACCAAAGTGACTTCACTCTGCCAGATGGTAAGCAAAAAATGAAATCCAGAAGACCACTAGTCACCATTCCATAAAGCCAAACTACTGGTATAGTGGCCTCCACTATGGTGGCTTAGTGAGATACCTTTTCACGCCCGCAAAAGACCCCTTTTAGATAATATATTTTCCATATTATTCTGCAGTAGTGCCTCTTATCATTAAGAACGCTTACCTATGTGTGTCTTCTTCATTAACACGATAGTGGATAATCTTGACAAGTGGGTCACGAATTACAAATAGCTTATTACAAACAGATAAAGAATTCCAAGAGGGAGATATAATATTATTATTATGCGTTAGTATGTGTAGCAATATATTCGTTATTTTGAGGAAATAAATAATAATGTATTTATTGTTGTCTTTATAATAATATATTATTACTAGCTGACCCGGCGAACTTCGTTTCGCCTAACAGTCGATTCTTTAATTTTTAGTTTTTTTTTTATTATGATAGCCTAAGTTACTTCATAATACATCAGCTACCTACCAATAAAAGTCCCGTCAAAATCGGTCCAGCCTTTTCAGAGATTAGCCGGCACAAACAGACAGAAAGACAGACAGACAAAAATTGTAAAAAATGTTACTTTGGTGTATGTACCGTATATATATTTATATACATGTAGTAAAAAACGGTTATTTCAATATTACAAACAGACACTTCAATTTTATTGTATGTATAGATGTAAAAACATATCCTGCATTTTGTTAAAAAAAATGCATAATATACTTATTAAAACATTGTTTGTGTTGCCGGGGATTCAACGTAAAGTAAAGTATATACATTTGAATGATATTAAATTTATTTTGTGATTCATACACGTATGTTTGTTTTATTGAAACTTTACTTTTGGAGATTTCTTTCTTTTTTTTAGAGACTAATGAAGATTACCTAGTCTCCTAGGCAGTCAAATTTTCTAATTACTGGGCTTAGAATAGTTTAATGCCAATCTCGACGCTATTATCAGTCTCATCCATATTTTATCCACGACATCCATATTTTCAATAATTAAAATATGATTTGATTTAATGAGGGTGTTCAGGAAAATTTTCGTAGCCGTCATCCGTCAATCTCGCCACTATATTGCCAATACCTACACTTTGATCTATTTCTTGGACGTTCATTAACAGTTTTACTCCTTTTGTCATCTTTATTCTATTCCATTTAGGTGCTTTATATATAATTTGACTAGCTGCGGCCTGCGGCCTCACCCACGCGTAACATGGTATGTGTTTAATTAATGTGTTTCGGGAGCCAGACTGAATTTCGGGATAAAACTTTTCCTGTATCCTCCGGCACCAAATCTATATACATACCAATTATTATCGAAATCGGTGCAGCTGTTTAGGCGCTGAGTGGTAACAAACACACACACACACACACACACACACACAAACTTTCGCATTTATAATTATTAGTAGGATATAAGAAAAATAATAAGTCACCGGTTACGTGACCTAAACCATTTAGGCCCTTATTTCGTCCTCGCTCTAAGATCTAATGTAGGTTGCATTGAGGCCTCATTACCATACAATGGCGACAGCGACAACTCGATCTTGTACTCTGATACAAATGTTAACACTGTTTATGGATTGTTTTTGATCTTGGATTAGAAAGGTATCTATGGGAGGGTTATGTCGTGAATGACATCAACAATCTGTGACGTTAAGGATTGAAATATCAAACTTTTTAGATGACTGAACAAAGATATCTACAGTTAACACTCAACTGACAACTTACCAGACAAAATGGAGTCATTTTTGTACATAAATTATTAAAAAGACTTAGTCATACTGTCTTTTTATTAATCATCTTTAAAAAATAATCAATAATTTTTGTCTTTTTGCCAGAGTTAAGTCATTTTCTGTCCTTTAAAGAGTCTATAGCACTTGCGATAACATGAAATATGTGTATGAAAAATTTAGCAGCGCCTCTAGCGTTTACTTTAAGAACTAAATTCCGTCATACCAATTTACGCTGTCACTGGTCAAGATAGTTTAAAATTTTTCGTTGCCAACTGTCATTTTATAGCGTCTTGAATATTCCCAGCGCTATAATTTCCCATACATTTTGGACTCGCGTGGCAAAGTTCTTGGCCCGTCGTAAGCGATTTAACTAAACTCGCAAAGCGAGTAGTCCTTGACGAATGAAACGTTGAAAACTTGCAGTTGTTTATTGCGATATTGTTAGCTAACAAGTCTATAAAAACCTTAGTTTATAAAAGGATGCTGTTTCTCATATATGATCCTCTTGTTTCAGAGCAGCTTCACCGAGTGAAGATCTTGGAGACCACAACGTAAGCCAGTACATCATCGCTGATGTGGACGTTAAATACTCACGATGCTGCTCAAGCTGTGCAAATCGTGCCAGTAGTGAGTATTGTTTTATTATATATAGTGACAGACACTTAATGGTGGGCATGATGTCGAGAGGTAACCGCCATGGACCTCAGTTAAAACTACAAACGAAAAGGACTACTATAGGTCATAGATTACACTGTTAATAGTGAATAGACAAAGCATTTATTTGATTTGTTACCTATGTTACAATGCTATAGTCGTAACACAGGTATTTTTTTATTTCTCATATTACTATTGCTTTATTGGATCATATACATGATACTTATGAACGTCAAAATTACAAAAAAAAATATGTCAGCCAATAAACCTACAGCCAGATCGCTGACGAGGTAGAGCCGTGATAACTGGCAAGAAACTCACGCCACTCTTTTCAATCGCCAGATAATTATAAATTATAATTTTGGTCTGAGTTACAATTTTAACATTCGATGCAACCAAAGCACCTGATTTTGTGTGCTTACAACCGGGCAAGTAATAAGAAAGTCTTTTTCAACGTACTTTCAAAATTTTCCTTGTTTATTACTGACTTAATTGTGTCAGAATATATGGAGAGGATGGATGCATAGCGATTTCTTTAAAATAACAGTGCCAATACGCTTTGGCTAAATTTGAAATGTGGATAATGATTATAGTGAACAAACCGCTGTAATAGAATTTACGAGTATACATTCGTATAATGACCGCGACAAATAAGTAATTTTCTAGATTTAATCTGTTTAAATTTTACTTAGCTTAGATTATAACAAGTATGAGAGATAATCTGATCTTCATGATGATGCAGCAATAAATATTTGACATTCTGGTTTTAAGGTCTGTGTCAATAGCATCCGTATGACGTACTAACATGTACAACACATGATGTGAAAATGAGGAAAATACAATAACTTTGTAAAGGTCTGTGCGCACTGTAGTGATGTTATCGATAATGTAAAACATACCGAACATTAGACACAGATAAGCAAACACTTAATGAAGACATATTATAACGTTGAAATCTCCAATCCGCCTTAAGCAAGCGCGTCAAGCCGTCTCTGCAAGAAAAAGGCATTTACACTGCTATGAGAATATTATGGAATAGGACAGTATCTATACTATTATACAAAAAACGCGCTAATCTCTAGAACTATCAGTCGAATTTGATTAATTCTTTTCGCGTATGGTAGCCCATTTCCTGAAGAAGGCTATGTAAAATCACGAAACTGGCGACGGGAATAGAACAGTAAGCAAAGACGCGGTTGTAACCGCGCCGCAGAAAGCTTGTTAATAATATAATTTAAACGATTGCCATGTACGGCAAGAGACAGATTAGTTTACGAATAGTAGTGATTTAAGTGATTATCTTGCCATATGTTTTTTTAAAGTAATAATAATAATAATAATAATAATAATAATAATAACGTTTATTAATCTCCACAAATTACAAATTACAGTAGGTACAGTAAACTTCGGTTGACAGTTAGTTTGACAACGTAATTTTTGTGAGATCTGGAGTCTAAACTAAGCTATAAAGCCTGTATCTCAGAACTAAAGTGAATTCTATGATCACTTGACTCAATTAATAGAGCACTTCAAACGCCCATACAGTTTGGCAAAAGAACAATGGTTACTATTCTGAGGTCACCATAACATGATGACCGTGTCTTCTAGCGAAAAGACATTTTCAGTGTTTTCAAATAAAACACTTTCCTTGCAAGTTTTTTCGATTTTCAAATAAGGTAACTGGTTAAGAAATTTAAAAATGTGTTACAGTCAGATGAATGCAAACCCTAAGACGTACACAATACAGTTTCCAACTAAGATAGCGTCAGTCACTGTCAAGATAAACTGAACGTTTCAGCACATGAGTAATGAGACATCCACCATCTTGTGGCCAACTCGTGAATTATATGGTTTGGTGACTCTGTGCAAATCTTTAGTGGGAAAATTCAACTTATTTTCGGTGTTTTTTTAATATTGTGAGTGAAATGAAGGAGAAGATGGAAGGGAAGGAGAAGGAAGAAAAGCGGAAAGGAGCATTGTAATACATTTTGTTTATTTGTAAACTAACTGATCGACCTTCGCTTAAAATTTCATTTTATCCTTACGAACGTTGGAATATTTTGTGCTAAAGTAATCATGACTGTCAGCTGTCTTATTAGAAACATTGAAGGTTTCCAATGTCTTTTAATAACTTGACAAGTACAATATTCAGTTAAATACTTTGTAACTTTTACGCCTCAATTATTAGTTTGTGCACTAACTACACACATTGTTTGGAACGGTGTTTTTAACTGGATATAAGACTGCAAATAATTTAAATTCAACAAATATTTGATGACCTTGAAAAATAAAGAACTTGATTAAATCCATTTTTAAGATCAGCAGAAATTTTCTTCGGATATGAATAGGATAATATTAAGACGCTTAATAATAATATAATGGGTGCAGTCTGCTTCCAATCGAGATCTATAGACCGAGCCCACACTGCTAAGGCAACTGCGATTTCGTGAATAATTTAGTTCCGCTTGTCGTTCATGCAGTTGAAATAAATTGGAGCATTCAGCAATCATAATATGATTCAGATAATGATAATGGTGGCAATAGTAAATCTTCCTACCTGTTCAGCATGATAGCTAAAGATAACTGCAAAAAATCAAGTGTCTTCTAATGTCTGACTGGCCTGTTGGTCTAGTGGTTAGTGACCCTGACTGCTGAGCCGGAGGTCGTGGGTTCGATTCCCACCCAGGATAAACCTTTGTGTGATGCAGCATGATTGTTTGTTCTGTGTCTGGGTGTAATTTATCTGTAATATGTATGTATTTACAAAAAAAAGTGTATATATGTAGTATATCAGTTGTTTAGTACCCATAACACAAGCAAATATAATTGCTTAATTTGGGGCTAGATGGCGCTGTGTGAACGTGGTAGAATACTATTATTATTATTAATGTTATTGAAACGCTGTTTATATGTTTACTTATATTGTAAATATGCGAAGTGTGATTGACTTCAAATGCTACTGTGATAAGTGGCATCCGAGGCGATGAGATGACAATGACTCGTTTTGAGCTGATTGGCCCTGCATGCTTTTATAGTATTTGAATTTATATGTACCATTCCTGAAATTAAAAAAAAATCTTTATACAACAGTTGGAGAATTTAGCGGTTTTAAACATCTGGACTGGCATTATTCAAATCGATCGAATGAGCTTACTCGGTATCTGTCCTTCTGCTGCAAACCCGTATAATCTATAAATACATTTCGTTCTTCGAATGACGCTGGTACAAATATTTTACGTTATTATTGACCAGTAACTCGTGGTTTTCTCTCGTCTTCTTCTCATTTCCCAAGGGGCGTCGTGAGGTCGCACCAAAGTCCATCATTATGTTCGATCTACAGCCGAATGAATCTCTGGATGTCCTCCCTGCAAATCTGTCTTAATTTATTCTCCTTAAAAATCGACAGACTAAGATTTAAAATTAGCTCAACTGTACCTCGTATAACCTCGTTAACACATCTAATTTCGCTTTAGTCAATTACCCAAAGCCTTCAGATGAACAAAGGTAGATAACAACAAGTGATATTTGCATATAGACATTTATATTATTATTGCCAGCCATTAGCCAGTCCGAGCGTTGAGTTGTGAAGTGTCGTTTGTGAAGCGAATATTGTTTTATATTTTGTATTTAAGTATATTTTGAGGCTTTCATGGTGGTACACGTAAGATCTAAATCAGTGCTGTGATTGTTATTATGTACTTTTTATCTTTTGTTAGGTACCTTGCAGGCTAGAGCGTTTGATCTTTTAGGATGTTTTGTGTTATCATAATTTCATTTGAAACACAATGTTTTTACTTTAATTTATATTGAACCGCTAATTTAGGCCAAATTCCTTAATTCCATTGCTCGGTTTTATTCTTTAACAGTGGCTTTCTATCATTATATTGCCATCAAATAGCCAGACCAATGCAAATATACATGTTCATGCACACAAATATTTGCACTGAGCGGGAATCGAACCCGCGACCTATGCGTTGTAGTCCCTACACAGTACCATCAAACCGCAGAAGAAGTCCAATGATGATACTTCGTTGTAAAAAGCTACTATCCTGTAGCACTGCTTTAATACTTAGGTTGAGATTTATAAAATGTACGTTTTCTTACATTTCCAGCTGTCTGGAGACAATGTACTGGAACTGCTGCGAGGAGCGGTTCTGCTTCGACAAGAAGATAGCTACATACAAGTAAGTACACAATGTTTTAGGCTAAAAGCTTATAACAAATTCTTAATAGAACGTTCAACTACACGTCTGCCTTCGTTTCTTTTCAGTATTAAAACTTACATTCGGTCTCACAACAAACCTCTATGGAAAATAGCATTGCAATAGTAACGTAAGGCACATAAGGTATTCAAAGTATGAAAATGTCTAAAATAATAAAAAACTTATAATTAGTTATTTTTGGAGTTGACGCGAATTAAGAACCTCCTTCTTTTTGAAGTCGGTAAAAAATAGTGTTTTGATCGGCTATTGAAATGTCTATCGATATCACCTGTGCTGTGAAGACGTCTTATAATTGTAGCACGGGGCTGTGATGGCATACGCTTAACACTTTCTCGATAATCTGTAGCCGGGGACAGCATAGGTACCATAAGAAATATTTATTTTTTTAGGTGTATTCCACTTGTACTTGTATCTTTTTTTCTACTTACATGTACTCTGTCTTTTTAAAAATCTGTCATTACGAGAACCTGTGCTTTGAGAATCTGTCCATATGAGAATAGATACTTACTGAACATTGCCCGAAGTATATGATCTTAGCACGGCCGGTTTACTTATTTTAGAGATTGATGCTGTTCTTTAGGACCAAAGTGCTTTGGCATACAGAGCACTTTTAGCTTCTAGCCCTTACAAAGTTACTTCACGGCAAAAGCTCATCTTGACTGTTTGTTCATGAACAAAGTTATATTTGGAAAAGTACATAAAAATTATGTATCATACCTACTTTTGATGTTTGCGCTATGATATCGAAACCTTTACAACAAGTAAGAGTACCTAAAGGGAATTCACAGTAAGAGATGTTTCAGCATAAATGGGCCAGTTCAGCCGCAAAAATAATGTACTTTTCACCAAGTAGGTACATATATAGACGTAAAATAGTTTTTGTACATTTGCGTTGCTTTCGGTGTCCGATCGCCCGTTCTTTCCTTGCTTCTACACTCTCATAACTTTGACTTAGCTTGGTTTTGTAAGTTACATTTATTTAACATGCAGTGCTTAAAAATACAACATAGGTTGCGGTAATCATCATTTTGACCTTGATTGTAATTTAGCTACTCGTAACTTGAATGAAATAAACACACTTTTCTAGCAATCCATACTAATACTATAAATGCAAAAGTAACTCGGTCTGTATGTTTGTTTGTCTGTCTTTCTGTCTGTAACGCTTTCATGCCTAAACCACTGTACCGATTTTCATAAAATTGTGTAGGTATTGAAATCAAATAGACATTGTGGAACAATATAGGCTATCTTTTGTCGCGAAGGTTTAAATGTGGGATGAAGAGGGATGAGTTTGTATGAAAGTTGCGATATTACTGACATCCACGCGGGCGGAACTGCGTGTAACACCTAGTTCCGAATAAAATATAAATATTATTATCTTTTATCATATAAAAGATCAAGGTACTTCCCATAGTTTGTACAATGTATACTGAATGCTTTACAAGCAATATAAGATAATGTGATAATAGAGTGTGACAAGTATAAGTATTAAACAAATAAATATAATATTTTTATGATGTGTACTAAAGAATGTTTCCATGATTTATTATGAGAATAATATATTTAATTGTTATACTAATAAATAAGTAGGTATAGGTATTATGATAACTTTTAAATGGTAACAGTTAATAAAAATTTAAACGGAATTCGAACATGTGATAAGAAAGGATGAAATTAACTGAGAGCTATGAGTATCAATGTATAAGAATGGATAGAGAAGGAAGCCAGGGAAAAGATAGATATATTGCTCGAAGGATGAAATGAAAAAGAAGGGTCGTGTTCAGATGACGGCTGATAGAAGAGATTTTTTTTTTTTTATTGCTTATAGTGGCAGACGAGCCAACAGCCCACCTGATGGTAAGTGGTAACTGTCGCTCATAGACTTCTGCAATGCCAGGGGCTCTGCGAAGCCGCTGCCTACCGTGATATTAATGCTCTCTTTAAACCTCGTTTGAAGAAGGACATGTCATAGCGCTCGGGAAACACCGCAGCTGGTAGTTCGTTCCAGAGCCTGCACGTACGTGGGAGAAATTAACGCTGGAAACGAACCGTGCTAGACGAGATCGTGTCCAGGTAGTATGGATGCAAGAGGAAAACGTTTTAGTGACACTAAGTAATATAGGATCAAGGCAGGCAGAAGAAAAATGAATCTAAGTATTATGAGCGTTTACGCGTCATGAGTGCCTATGTCGCAATTTAGTATCATATTTTGTGGTTTTAAATTTTTATCATTTAATCGGAGCTATTTTTGAAGCTGTTTTGTACTAAAATTCGGTGAAAGCTGTATAAAGAGTAAGCAATCATTGCGTTTACAGTTCTATTATATGCAAATAATACATTTGAAACTTAGATTACCTTATTTTCATAGTAAAATAACTAACTGTACCTAAGCATTATGGACTATGGTGACTTAAGTGGCGGCTAAGATGAGTCTATATAGAAAGACTAGCTCAGATAGTCGGAATAGTTACGGTAAATAGGCTATCGAGTAACTCTGCCTAGGGCAAGGGCTGTATAGCTATAAAATAAACCTACTTCTTTGCGCACTCCTCTGCTTCCGTCGCTAGTAGCGTTTTGTTTTATTGCTTAAAACCTTCCTCGAGAACTGGGCTATGATACGCAAAAAGATTTTTTAATTCTGACTGGGTAGTTCCAGAGATTAACACGTTTAAAGAGACAAACAAACTCTTCCGCGTTATATAATAGTATAGTTAAAGATAAAGTCATGTATATTTTGAAGCCTGAAGACACACAGCTGCTGGACCTCCTCTTCTAAAGGGATGTATTTGTAAAACAGATTTACGTGTATGTAAATAACAATTCAATAACAATGAAACATAATTTCTAAGAGCTGTGTCGTAAATAACAAGAATATTACACGTTTGAGATAAAAGGTATATTACGGGAAAACCTTCATAATAATATGATATATTGTCTTACGTAAGTACTAGTTAGCTATTTACTTATGAATGACTGCAAAACGAAGTAATATTTAAATATAAAAAAGTAGGTATAGAACTACCCTATTTTGTCACGTGGGTGTAGAAAAGGCTATCGAGGGTAACAGAGGGCATAGAAACGATAATAGAATACATTTAAAAAAAAATATGGTATTGACATTAAGCCAACGCTAACTTTGTCGTTAGCAGAATTATCTATGTACCTACTAAACATTAGCAGACCCTTTACAAGGTGGACCGACATCCTTCTAAGGGTGGCGGGCAACCGATTCATGAGGGCGGCGAACACCACGGCCACGGTGGCGAAAATTGAGGAAGGCCTATGTCCAGCAGTAGAGGTATTTTAGCTGGTGTGATGATGATGAAACATTAGCTTTCTACATAACCAATCCGCCGAGCCTAGTGACTATAGTTCATTACACCTTTGGGAAAGCTTATGTCCTTTAGTGAGCATCTTCATGCTGATCATGTGATGTGATAAGAGTGGACGAGTGGAATGGGGAACCCATATTATATCACGGAATGAAACTAAAATTATGTGTGTATGTGAAATGTATTTCACAACAATTCTTTCACAATACCATTGAAAACTATAATAAATATTGATTTTATAGCTAGCTAGGCAACCAAACCTATAAACATTTAATATTTATATAATCTGAAACTATCTACGCAGTCAATGTGCGTTTTTAAATTCACATACTTTGGAAAATATCGTGAAAAACCTAAACTGAGAAATACAAAAGCGCTAAAATTGTTAATCCGCCTTGAGTAAGCGTGGTGATTAATGCTCATGCCTTCTCTATATGAGAAGAGACCTTTTTTCTGCAATGTGATAATAACGAACTAGTATTAGATTTAGAGGTATCTTATCTTTCGTAATAATTTAGAATAATTTTAACTACGATATCGATATAATATTTATCTAAGAAAATGGAGATTTTCTTTTACTATTAAATATTTATTGCGTCACATAGTACCTATGTATTTATAACGAGTATATAAAAATACCGTATACAAGAAAACGCGAAATATAATATTGATCCAGTGGAATACAGACGTGAGTGAGACGCGAATCATCTGTTTGTTAGTTTAAATTTTGTGGCAATCTTCACAAAGTTATATACTTAATGCGTAATAAAAATTATTTGTTATTTTGTGCCCTTTTTCCATTAAGAACGAAATATTATGAGCATAATAGTACTACTAAGTTTATAATAATAATAATCTATAATAGGTACTCTATATTACATAATAAAATAATTAAACAACATAATAAAATTAAATAATTAAACTTTGAAAAAACAACATAAAATCTGCTAGGTAGGTAATACATCAACGGTAATGGCTTTTCCAAATCTGAAAGAAATTTTTTATCATCATCTTATATGTTTATTATCACGTTAAATGTCTATAGCTCGTATTTACCCACTTCTGGACATATGCCTCTGTTATTTGTGTGAAACCCTCGCTTTTGTGCCAGCCCCATCCATTTATCTGCAGTAGTTTTAATACCATAAATTTTTTAACAGAAAATGTCAACATCACCTTATCCGACACGGGGAGGTGTATTTAATTTGAAAACTCCTCGTGGCATTCTGTAGATACAACAATATTATAAATTAGGCAAAACACAACTCGCCCATGAACAATAAAAAAAATAAAATTTTTATTATATTTATATTATATTATAAATTAAACTATGTATAACTTAGTCGACAACAAAATTGCTTTAACACCCTTAGAGTAAATGTTGATTGCATTTCACAAAACAATAATGTCTATTTTTGCTTGCAAATGTATGCTTTATAGTGAGAGTTGTCACTGTCATATTGAATCTTATTAAATTTAATTTTGATAGGAATTTTAGATAAAAGTTGTAAAACAAGTATGTGCTCGGCTAATATAAGATTTTCTATTGATAGTTAAGTTTATATTTAGTTGTTACTATCTAAGAGTTGTTGTCACGCTTCACACTTAAGCTAGTCATGTTTGTTTACGTTTGTTGCTGATGTGCTATTGTGAAGGAATAAACAAACATATCACGACTATTGTACTATTATAGAATGGGCAAAACATATTTGCGTGGATAGTAATAACACCAGAGCGGGCAGAAAAATTATTAACTCTGTAATACCATCTAATTTTGATCCTGGGTCTTTTAAGCGGGGCGTGAAAAAGCATCTCACTAAGCCGCCATAGTGGAGGCCACCATACCAGTAGTTTGGCTTTTGGAATGGTGTCCGCCACTTCTGGATTCCACTTACTGCTTACCATCAGGCAGAGTGGAGTCACTTTGGTAGGCTAATATAAAAAAAAAAAAAAAAAATACCTATAAAGTCGCTTTTTTCCTGTCTGTTAATCTTCGAATTTCTTCTAAACACAGATTTTGATACCTACAGGTTTCACTAAAGATTAAAGCATTTTCTAGAAATGTGTTATCTATACTAGTATGTTATATAAAGCGGAACAGTTTGTTTGTTTATTTTAACGCGCTAATCTCTAGAACTATCAGTCGGATTTCAAAAACATTTATGCCTATTTCTTGAGGAAGGTTATAGGCTATGTAACATCACGCTACTGGCGACGCGAGCAGAGACGTAAGCAAAGACATGAAATCGCGCCGCAAAAACTAGTTTGAGCTAACTAGTTTTAGTAACTAGAAAAGTTGAGAATTTCAACGATTTTAATCATATCGTACAAATATATTAGTTACGTAGGTAGTCGTGTAAAGCAGAGTTGGGTCACTAGTTTTAACGTAAACTTATGTCACATTATAAGGGAATTGTCGGTAGTCGATATTACGAGTATGAATAATAATATAATAAGTAAATAATTATTTATTTACTTACTAAAGAAACTTGTACTTAATTACAGGCTGGAAGAAGATGCATCTCACACAAATGGCTACACGAACACTGGAGCGAGTCTTGAGAGCGTGGTTACTCAGCAACCGATGAACAACAACCATCTTCCTCCGCGTGCCATCAGCGGGAGAGAGATTACAGAGATGCCGTTACATGCTGATAAATTGTATGAGGTGAGATATCAACTTTAATGGTGGTATGCAGTTGGTAGTACGTGTAACTTAAAGTACCATGAGTACAAACGAATGTATCTCCAACGTTATCGCCTGTCAATATTGTCAAATCAAAAAGTATTATAACTACTGTAGTTACTGATGACTTGACTTGAATTTTTACTGTTTTACAAAACGCACCAACGTGTCTATCTTGAATCAGCTCAAAATAAAAACCCGCTTGTCGACCATATGCCAACAACGCATTCTTTCCTATTTCGGCCACACAGTGCGCAGAGGCGATGAAAGTCTGGAAAAACTGATTGTCGTTGGGAACACCGAAGACAAACGGTCGTGAAAGACTCATCGTCCTCCAAATTCCACGCGGTCGTAAGAGACGCGCTGGATCGAGACCGGTGGAGGAAGATCATCCGCTCCAGATGCTACCCCGATGCTGACCACGATCCTCAGACATGAGGGACCGATTAGAGAGAGAGAGAGACATACCTACGTTTTACAGTTCAATGTTGGTTTCACAATCAATAACAATCGATCTAGTATCTACCTTTTCATAAGATATTAATGTAAATTAGTAGAAGTATACATACTTCTTGCATTTAGCTCTGTAGGCCCAATTACTTCTATTTTTACTTCTTTTAGAATACACTTATAATACCTACATATATACAGCTATGTTTATTAGGTTAAGGTACTTGCCATCAGATGGAACGGTACCCAATTTAAATTTGTATAAATACCTGGTTGAATACATTTTTCTTTTGTTTCAGGTGTTTTCTAAGTCTTTAATATTTAGAGACGAACACGAGTTAAAAACAAAATCCACCTCCTCTCTCGACGAACTTGAGACAAAGTCAGAGCCGGACTACTTGTATGAGAGGCCTAACAGAACCAAAGTGTACTTCGAAGACGAAGTCAACTCACCAGTGACAGACTTCGAAATTATGTTCAAAGATGAACTTTTAGCCAATCACGACATGTTTAAAATTGACGAAGAAGAAGAAAGTGATAGAAGGAGCCAAGATACAGAAGAAGGGTTGATCATGAATGTCGCTGTGAAGAAACAAGATGTTGTCAAACCTAGTACAGTTACAATCAAAGACGAAACGAAAATAACTACAATACATCCAATATACCACTATGAACCACAATCCGTTATGGCTTTACCATCAACCTTAGCTTTACCAAGAGTAGAATCTGTTAAAGGAATTTTAAGATTAAAAGATGATCTACCTAGAAGTAATAGTGCGAAGGCATTAGAAAGGGTCGACAGCGGCTCTAAGCTTTCCAGACCTGTTTTAAGTAGAGTAGAAAGTCTAAAGAGCATAGACCCTAAGAAACTCAATAAAGTCCTCGCTAGAGTACCACATCGAAGTGCATCTTTCTTAAATATACCTGAACATTTAGCACCTGAGAAACCACCTTTAATTAAAAGTAAATCCATGGTTGGCGTCATGTCGGCTATTGACGAGCTCAAACTTAGTCAATTACCAGATACACCTATTATCAAAAGTACTAATCTTCCAAGGTTTTTCGCTGAAGGACCTCAGTTACCAGAATATAAAGAAAATACGAGCTTGCAAAGCATTATGCAGAAATCCGCATTAATGTATCAAGAAGATTACAGTATGCCGAGGTACTATGGCACTGTTACAAAGGCAGTTGATCCTATTCCTGTCCACGAAAGCAAGTCAATGCCAGATTTAAGGATCCCAACTTCTTCAACATCTTCCGGAGGAGTTAGTAAAAGATTAGTTAAGTTGAGAAGTCGGTTAAAGCCATTGGTGATTAAAAAAAACTCAAATGAGAAGTTGTGAACAGTATTTTAAGAATTAGTGGTATTATTTTGAACTATTGTATTCAGTGACAGTGCCTTGGTAAAATTAAGTTGGGTTTTAGAGAGCTACAAATTTATGACTATGTTGGTAATTTCGCTGGTGATTAGTAATTTTTGAGATCTTAGGACCATTTTATTTATCAGATTTCGCGCGTTTGCCTTTAATTTAGTCGAGTAGTTTACGCTGTAAGTTTAAATAAATTATTAGCCTAGTCCAACACCAAATTAGGTTTGATGCTAGGCCGATCTAACGTGTTCTATTACATTATATTGAAGAAGTTTTATAGAAAAGCATAGATTATGGTTGTTTTAAGTGGGGTTTCAATGGAAAAATTATTGCATCGAACTAAGCATAACACGGGCGTTTCCTGTTCTCATGAAAAAAGTAAAGGCAAGTCAAA
This sequence comes from Parascotia fuliginaria, assembly GCA_963082885.1. Taxonomy (NCBI): domain Eukaryota; kingdom Metazoa; phylum Arthropoda; class Insecta; order Lepidoptera; family Erebidae; genus Parascotia; species Parascotia fuliginaria. The sequence goes on from OY720195.1 coordinate 525,345, forward strand.
ATCAAGCACACTTCTTGTATATTTTCCCAGTGTTGTATAGAAGCGGCTCTTCTTTGTTGAACCTTCTCGTGATCAGAGATAAATTTATTCAAACCGAAGTTACGGTACGGGCATATTTTCTAACCCAGTGACTTAAGTACCTAGTATTAAAATTTATGATAAAATAATATTAATTTACTAGATAAAATATGATAAAATAATATAATAGTTTTTTCTAAATTGTGATTTATTTAATGTTTTATTTGTTGACTTTATTTATTTCAAACATTTGTAAATATATTTTTGATAAGGATTAAATGTCTAGATTTAAAAAGTATTATTCGGTTAATTTATTTTAAACATTTAAATTTGTTTTTGTTTTTATTAGCAACAAATAGTCCAGTGTGTTACAGTATTGCTTAAATTTTATTTCTATTACCTACTTATAAATCTATAGATTGATTAATTCAACTAACTATCCAGTTTGAAAATATAAAAAATAAAATGGAAAACTGCTGTCTATTTTGCTCAAGAATCACCAAAATATTAAAAAGAATATAAATTTTTTGCTCAGAGATAAATTTGTGATTTTATTGTAATAAATGTAATTAAAATTAATTTTATAATAAAATAGAGAATCCTACCTATTATTAATAAGTACTTACTATTATTATCTAGTCATTGTTCATCACATAAAAAAGCTAACATGAAATGTGAAATTGTTGTAAATTTTTTCGTAGGTCTTTGTAAATATATAAAAATTTCTTCTGTTAAACTACAAAAGTATTAAGTCGTACGTTTTTACGATTTTAACTTAAGCGAAATTAGAAATGATCGGACAGCATATTTATGTTAAAAAATATTTAATTTATTTTGGTTTAGTAGCTATTTCTACTGCGTTATTTTTATTTTTATCTTACGATTTAAGCTGTTCTTAGCTCCAGTATTTTGACGGTATAGGTATTTCGTGCTTCTGTGTTGTATTTTGAAGCATTTCATTTCATTTCAATTAATTTCATTTCCGTCTATACCTATTTATTACTAACTTGTAACTTCGTACAAAATAACACTTATAGATCTGCATAATGTTCATTATTAATAATGTATATATCTAATTTAATTAATATTTAATAATGTAAGTACATAATTATTGCTAAGTTTAAAATGAAATATACAAAAATGAAATAACTATTTTTTTATTATTTATATGCGTAGATGTATGTACAATCTGTTGGTTTCTATAGAATCTGATGAGATTGTGTCTTCGGATGCAGTATTTTAAATATCTTTTTGCATGGCAAGGACATGCAAAAGCATCAGGTTGTCAATACCTACATTGCAAAAAACCTATGTAGTAAATAATCCACATATCATAACTGTAGTTTAACAATGTTAACTACCTTACATTCAGTTAGGTAATCCACTTACCCGTCTACTACTAATGTCAACATATGGGTTAATATAAAATAACAAGACGTGTATAAAAAAAGCGCACAATTTAATGACTGTATCACTATTTTAATACAATATTTCACTTGTCTTCATATCAGCTAAACTCCAACGGTAAAACTTTATAAGAAATACTTACACTACAGATTCGCATCAATTAGAAGTTTCAAACTATTACTATTATTTATTTGACTAATTTCAATATTACAATAACAAGGCGAATCTTAGAGAAGATCTAAGTAAGTACGGAGAAAAGTTAGTTACAATAATTGTTCTATTTATATTTTACAATCAAATGGTTATAAATATTAGGTATCTAATAAGATCACAAAGTTCTACTTAATTACTATAGTAATGCTAGGATTTTTATTTAAATTGTTATACATTGTTTTACTGATTACAATTTTTTTTTCCATTCAAATAAAAAAATTCAGTTATATTGTTTTTAAAATTTCAGTCAAATTAAAACATAAATATTTTTCTAGAAAACTTCATTTATTTTAATTTTTAATTTAAATGAATCAAAAAAGTGGCACAGTTTGGTTACATCTCAATAAGCTAGAATACATACTATTTATACAGGATTTAGCTGGATCGAGGCCATATGCTACAAAAATCTAATGAAAAATCTCATATATTTCACATCTAATCGTATTTTCTAAATATATATTAAAAAGGGCCAAAGACGCACACTTTTTTACACTTTACAATGATTTAGAATTATGCTACGCAATCCATCCATTATTTAAATGCATTAATTTATATTTTTAATTTATAAAAAGACGCAGGTTCGCTTTAATCATAGTGACAGCTATTAGCGTAGTACAAACAGATTTTAAAAATATCAACTTTATACTAAGAATTACAATTTTAAACATCGCCTCTAATTGAAACGTTTTTATAACTAATAACAGTTTGTAACATTGTAAAACTAGAGAAAACAACAAAATGTTTAAATATATTTTACTTTTTCATTCTTTAATTATGATAATTTAAAAACTTCTAATGTAAGTATTTTATTAAGATTTTTTTAATTTTCAGACGATGTTTAAACAATTAACTAATAATTAGAGACAATTTACTAATTGTGTCACCTAATACTAAAATTATAGTAGGAGGCTTGCATCTAGCGATGTTAGTGGAAAGAAGCCTACACTAAAAGGCAACTTATATTCACTAATACGACTAGATATTGTGTTCACTTAGATAATTAGCTGTACTGTTAAAGTTGGTGTGGTTTACATTCAACTAATAAAGGTTAGTTATACTTTTACTTACAATGCAATTTAATTTTACAAACATAACAAATCTATAAATAATGATAGTTTAAATGACAGCTTACATTTTCATTAAACAGTTGTAAAAATGTAAACATGATTAGCATTTGCGAAAACTAATGCCAAAGTAATATTTTAATAATACATCTAATATTTTTTAAATTAATTTAAAATTACTAAATATAACTAACATGAAATAAATTATTATGATTGTAATCTCCTTGTTAGTACGACAAATACGTATTAAACATAATTATCAAAACTTACCGTAAATTTATTAACAAATAAAATTCTAAATTACTTAGATATTATTGTTTCAATGGTAGTTACCACTTACTAAAAACACTGCATAAAACCTCTATTCGAAAACTGCAATTATGAAATTAATAATCAATCTAAGTATTTTAGTAATCACATTATGTACTATAAATAAAATTTTCAATTTTACAAACTCATTTTAACTTTAAATGAGTTTATAAATTGCAAATTTTGAACATTTTATTAAACAAAACATAATTCTTTTTGGCACGGTATATTATAATGTTATAAAAATCCATATTCTGATAAATAATAATATATTTAGGATTTGATTGATTATTAATTCCAGCAAATGAAAATACTGCGTATATAGATATAAGCTAAAACCAAGGGTCATATCGGCCTTAGAACATAAGCTAAATCCAAATAATCTGAATAATAAATACTGAATTTTACAGCAAATTATTCGATAACTTTTACTTAAGTATTTATATTAATTCCAGACTAACCAGTGTAAGTAGATCTCTAATTATTTCAAATATCTATATCTTGTATAAGTCAACATTGATGGTTTATAGATTCATTAACCTCTTAAGCCATGAACTATTATAGTTGATATTTTATTCATATATGGTTATAATATTTAGAGCGGTCGGTAGATACCATTTTTTAATAAAGACTTTAAAGTACTTGTGAGGCTTCTATAAATTGATCAAAGGGTACCTATTATAATAGTAAATGTATTTTTTCTGCATTGAAAAATTATAGTTGATTAATTCCTTTTACCGAAGTATTAACAATTATAATAATTTTTGAGTTTACAAGCCTAGATTTTCGAAATGTGAATTTTTTTCTTTTGATATAATAACAGACAAGATGTAAATAACGATGTGAATTACCGTGGAAAAGTACCTATTAATAAATAACTTATGCAATTTGTAACTTATTATCGGTAAAAAATGAAAACTATCAGCAATAGTACTTTGTTTTACGTCATTTGTGTATTGAGAGTGAGAAATAAATTTATTCCTTACAAGGCTTTTCATTTTGATCGCCAAAATTTAGGTATGCATGCGCGGTCAACCACATACATGCACCCGTATGCACGTGTGCATGCGGGTTTGAGTCCGTACTCAAACCCGCAAGTTACGAAATATGTAAAATGCATTGATTGATAACTCTTGACATATATCTAATAAGTAAACGAAAATACTTGTTACGCGTGCTTATGTTCCGATAAACGATTTCCGAGAAAGCTTTGTCTTTTAAACAATAAAATTTATAATTTTCAGACTTAACATTTGTCACTTTTTATTATGGCTTGACTTAGAAAGTTAACCAGCTAAGTCTAAAAAGCTGATACCTTAATGTGATTATTACTTACATAGTTTTATATTCAGATGTTCTAAATAAATAAAAGAGTTTTACTTCGACTTCGTAGCCTTATTCCCATCTTTTCGCGGCAAAGGTTATTTTAGATTTTAGGATTATAAATAGAAAATGCTTTTTCTGAACACAAGAGGAAATGAATTCGGAAAGAGCAATATTTTTTATGGTTAAGGTTATTGTAGCTAGAGCGGTGATGAAAGCAGTTAAGTATGTATAAATTATAAATAAAGGAATTATAATTTATTGTCTAACCACCTTTAAGTTTATCTCCAATAAGTGCTCTAATTTTAAGTTATTATTACTATATTTTGCCTAAATAAGTAAGCAGTGGCGGTTTTACACAATTGCCGCCAGTAGACTATTTAAATTTCTCCAATCCACGATGACCGCTTCGCTTCGCGATTGAAGGTAAAAAAAATCGTAAAAATTACTAATTTGAATTGTAATATGTAACGCTATTTGAATATTTTTTTAAATTCATAATCAGAAAAGTATATTTCATAAAGCATTTACTAATTGTTCATATACAAACGTTAGAGTAATAAGTTTAATAGTACTAAAATATTATAATTTTAATTCAATTGTCGAAGTTATCTCCTTGTATTTAAATAATATTTTTTATTTTTTATTACTGTAATACAAAAAAATTTTGGGCCACATTTGCTCCATAAAATCTGCCGCTCCAGGCTCCCACCTACTCAGCCTGCTATTAAATCCGCCACTATAAAGTCCGTATTTGCAGAACAAAACATATTTACAAAAGCTATACATATCAATGTATAGGGAACCTTTGCACTTTCATAAATCGACATACGAGATAAAGTACAACTTTTAACACTAAACTGTATGTGTAACTGGTACCCATAATTTAAGATATTAGGTATATCATTTATCTAAGCATTGTACAAACAATAAAGCTATTAATAACAATGATGGAGAGTTAAATGAAGAAGAAAAAAGTAAACCTTACATGATTTAAATTTTTCGTCCTTAATATTGTTCTACAAATTCGATATAATTAGCTTTAATACAAAGAAATACTTTTCATTACACTAAAACTAAATACAATTTGTTGTTTATTATAAAAAGTATTTAGTAGATTGTTTTCACGTCGATGATATTTAGCGACAGTAAGGACCTGTTTCACCACTAGCTGCTAAAATGTCTGATATATATCTTACAGATAAAACATCTTTTAGTTAAATCTGTTTTATATTTTCAAAGAGTTTATTTGTCAGTTAAGGTTATTAGAGACTTTTGGAACTGATTTTTGAGTACTGTTTTAAATATATTATCACGCACTTTATCAGCAAGTGGTGAAACAGGGCTAAGACTTTGAATATTAGGGCACTAGCTTATAATGTCATTGGCATCAATATTTTTAATGGCCTTATTAAAATTATGTTTTGCATAAGTCACGTTAGATACAGTAGTAGATCTAACCAAATTCGCATGAGAGTACCTAACCACTTTACTCTCACGAGGATTAAATGATTTATTAATTTCTCTCATTGCCTGCGTTTACAGTGATCTGGATTCGTAATCCATAAATTTTATAATTCAGACCAATGTACTTATACAGAAAAGGCATTATGAAGCTAGGTGAAGAGGAATTGGCAATTGCACACTTAAATCTAGTCCAGAGCTCTCATAGCTCATTGCGCTCACTGATCGGTAGACGATTTGCGAGTAAAGCAACATAGAGTAAGGCTGGCCCATGGATGGGTGACCGCATTGTGGTATTTGATCAGAGCGTCTCGAAGTAGGTTGTTACCAAGTTGATAACAGGTGGTAGGTCAAGTCTGATGCCTCTACAATAAATTATGGGCGACCTGAACAAATCCTGACACTAGGTTGATCACTAACCATTGGATATTTGATTTTGATCTAGTCCAGATTTAAAATAGAAAGTTCATATAAATATGAAAAAGATTACTTTGGCACTCCCTGGCCTAGTTTTGAATAACTTCGTGTTCAAGAAGCGAAATGCTTTAACCAGAATTAAGTGAATCGATTAAGCGTCTTCCAAATAGACCATTGCAAAAGCAAGCCCCGATTTATGTTTCCGACTCTCAGGTAAATATTTTGAACACTGTGAATCGTTATTCTGAATGCTCAAAAAAAGAACAATTGCGTCAAAAATCGAGATAAAATAAATTTTCTTTATAATTATTATCCTTCACTTAAATAACACTAGAAAGTTCATTCTGGCACTTCAAAGTTCAAAGTAACACAAACACAAATATCCTACATTATCACTTCTTTAATCAGAAACATACGCATAGGTATATTCGTCACCTTTGGCAGCTCGTCATCAGATGACACCAAAACTCCTAAAATAAAAATAAATAAATATTAAATTATAAATGTATTTGCATAAAACATGGTATACAGACAATAATAATATATAAATTATAGAGGTTTATTCTTTTGGTATGAATTTTAAATAGTATGCAAAACTAGGTACGTATTTTTTTTATCTTTATATTCGACATGCCATCTTTATTAAAAACATAATTGAGGGGAAGATAGAGGAAGGCGAGGTAGGGGAAGATCACTGATAAGCTATACGAGTCGAATTATGAAAAGTACTGCTGTCATGTCGTATAAAGAACTAATGGAGGTGGCTTCAGAGCGAAAGAAGTGGAGGGAATTGCATTAGTTCCACTGATAAGAGTCTACTTCTTATATTTATACCTAATGATAAATTCTTAATGTTCTATGAAGCAGCTGTGTACTTTAATTTTATACAATTTAAGATTAAACAATTTAAAACGACCATGTAACTTATTATAGATTAGCTTCCTACGACGCGGTTTCACCCGCGTCTTTGCTTACTGCTCTGTTCCCATCGCCAGTAGCGTGATGTTACCTATAACCTTCCTCAAGAATTAGACTATCATATATAAGAATTATTCCAATCCAACAAGTTGCAGAGATTAGCGCGTTCAAACAAACAAACAAACTCGTGCGTTTGTAATAGTATAGATACGTACCTAAAAGTTCATTACTTCCAAACAATCGTGGTCTTCTAAGTGCTTTACCTCACACTCTTGAACCGTTTGACCTTGATGGTAGCTTTGTTCCCGCACAGTTTCAGTACGGCCGCAGCTCCCATCAGGTCTGCGGAGGACACGTCCTTGCCGTCCACTGTGATGAGGAAGTCTCCCTTCTGGATACGACCGTCTAGTTCTGCTGGGGTTCCAGGCAGCTGAAAATATCAGATTTTGGTTTAGGGTAAGACATTTCGTGTAAAGGATAAGTAGAAGTGTATTGTAGGTACCAGTTCAAAAGAATTTTAATGTTACTAAACATAGGGTTCATTCACATGGTAAAGTTATAAACGAATGCCATATCTATTTTGGGAAATGAAAAAACTAAATATTCAGACTTCTATTCAAATATTTTACGTTCATAAAGCAGGCTAGCAAGAATATGGTAAGGAATACGTCGCAGCGTCTTTTGGAAACCAAATTTCAACTCTTCCTCCAGCTATTATAACTAATAATAATAATAATAATAAATCATTTATTTCAGGCATCTAAGGCCCATAACATGCCAATACATACATAAGAAAAATTATAAACTAATACATATTTTATATAAACTAAAACTAAATAACATGAATTATTTCGGCGTCATATTTCGCTGCGCGGTGTTGTGTAGCCTACCACGAAAACGTCGATATATATAACTACCTGTAGCAGCTGGCACTTAAAATTTTCTTAATTACTTAAGTATGTTCTAACATAAGCGATCAAAATTTACTCGAAAGCATTGTTTGAATGTGCAGAAATGCTGTTTACATATTATTAATCTTGAAAGACAAGATATAAAAAATTCTCAGATATCTCTCTTCAGTATTATATTTAAGAATTTTAGTATATCTTGTCTTTCATATAAAAACCCAAAGCAACGAAGTAGGTGAACTCAAACTCAAACTCAAAGCATTTATTTCATTTTGATCATAAAGTATGATGTTTATGAAAAGTCAGAATTACATGAAGTCAGCTAATTGACCTACAGCCAGTTCGCTGACGAGGTAGAGCTGTGAGAAGAACTGGCAAGAAACTCACGCCACTCTTTTCAATCGCCAGATAATTACAGTTTTTTTGTATGAGTTAACAATTTTAACACAACAACGCAACCAAAGAACCATACAAAGTAATTATTACAAATCAACCAATTAATTTAATTACCAAGATTACAAATAAGAAAAGAGGATTTTAATAATTAAGTTTCATCTAGTATGGTAATTTGACTACGTATTTTAATTAAAAAAGTAAATGCATCTCCTGGTCATATTGAAGGACAAGGTAATACTGGATTAAGTATTAAATGTGCGTTGGCATTCAGATAAGTCTTAACTAACTTAACCATATAACATGATAATACTTACAAGTTCTCCCAAATAAACTCCAGGCGCCTGCACGGGCGCTACACACGTGAGTCCGAGCGCTCTCCCCGCCTTCCTCGTGAGGTCCACTTCGATCTCTTCGTACTTTATAGGCTCTGGTCGGTGCACTGTTAGTTTTAACTGCGAACAAACAATATAAATAGTTGTTATTGCTGAACCGCTGTTAACAAATTATCATCGGTTTAAAATGACAACTGTCGAAATTGGAGCTCAAAATCGTAGCTGGCGGGTGAGTGACCACAGTAATTGAATCGTAAAATATTTTTGTAGCTACTTTTCTATAAGTCTCATTAATGCTTTTAGTTTTTAGGAAAATAATAATAACTAATAATATCACAACAACTACACACAACGCCATCTAGACCCAAAGTAAGCAGCATATATTAAATAGCTTGTGTTAAGGGTTCTATAATTACATACTCATAATGCGGATATACATACTTAAATACTTTTTTTGTAAATACATACATATTATACATAGAAAAACCCAGACTAATGCAAATAGTCATGTTCATGCACACAAATATTTGCACTGAGCGGGAATCGAACCCGTGACCTCTGCGTGACAGTTCTTACACAGTACCACCGAACCACAAAGTCAGTCAAATTATAAACATAAACGTTAATTTTATTTATCTTTATCTCTTTCTTGCTCTCTCTCTCTCTCTCTCTCTCTCTCTCCCTCTCTCTCTCTCTCTCTCTCTCTATCGCTATCTTCCTCTCTCTCTCTCTGCTTTACAACAAGCGGACGTTACGCGGTTTCACCCGCGTGGTTCACGTTCCTGTGGGAGTACGAGGATAAAATATAGCCTATGTCACTCAGTGATAATGTAGCTTTCTAATGGTAAAAGAATTTTTGAAATCGGTCCAGAAGTTTTTGAGTTTATTCGTTGCATACAAAAATACAAATCTTTCCTCTTTATAATATTAATGTAGATGAGCGATGTGTAGCAGCAGGTAACACTCCTGCGTGACCTCGTATTCCCTCAACGGAACGAAATGTGTTGGTTTCTTTTTCGAAACCGAAGTCTACTTTGGTATTTCTAACTGCTTTTTACCCTAGAAGTAAATGTTAGTAAGTATTGAGAGGTATACCTTAGCAGTTTTATGCTTAATACTAAGACAGACTCGTTCATGCGCCATTTCCTTCGTGATAGCTACTCCATTGCACTCCAGGATCTGGTCTCCGACCTTCAGTCTACCGTCCTTCGCGATCGCGCCGTTCTTGTATATGTCTAAGATTACTGCTGATGCACCCTGCAATAAGAATGATTGGATTTGAAGTTATTTTTTCTTACATTTGTAAAAAATCACTTACTATTTATTACTCTTGCCATTTGAATGCTCTTCGGCAGCTAATTCTAATTCTCATACTCCATAATATGAGAGTCTAATCCCCAGTTAATCAGCCTTTCAGAAACTGGGGGATAATCATACAGATTAAATGTGTCTCCTGCTTTCAATAGAGGGAAGTGGACATTTTTATTTCCAACTCCTCCTTTTTACTTCTGATTAAATTCGTTGCGGGGTCCAAGACAGTAGGTTTAGCAGTCACCGGGACTCGCGAGTGTCAAAGCTCGGTGTTTCTTCTTGGATATCACTGGTAATCCTCGCATACAGGAGTCACAGTGATGGGCATGTGGGTGGGATTGTCCCGAAGAAAGCCTAACTCTGTATTACTCCTATTTATGTTAAAGATAGCGAGCAATCTGTTCTTATCCGCCAATCTTTTCTATATATTTAAGTAGTATGTGTTTAGAAGAGCAGTACCGAATGTTGTCTGGAAGAGATTGCTTTTAGCGATAAGAATTATTATTACATTGTCACTACTTAATGTTGTGATTATTTAAATTATTTGTGATATATGCATATATACTAGCTGTTGCCCGCAGCTCCGCCTCGGTTATATCTCCTGTTACATTTTTATACAAACTTTCATCCCCTATTTCAACCCCTTTAAGCCATTTTTTCGATAAAATATAGCCTATGTTGTTGCCCGAGGTCTAATCTATCTTTATACAAAATTTCATCAAAATCGGTTTAGATGTGAAAGCTTAACAGACAGACAGAGTTACTTTCGCATTTATAATATTAGTATTCCACTTACATTGATAAGTGTATCGCTGCCTCCAAGCAGCAATATTCCTAATGGTTCATTAGCAGAGTTGATCTCTATGACGGTGTCCTTGTTGGGCTCTACTGGCGCTGTCGAAGGGTCTGGGGGAGGTTCCGCTGTGGATGTCAATTAGTAATTGAATAAACAAATGGCTTAATTAAATTTAGACGAGGACTTGATAAAAGCAACGGAGGTTGACGATAACGTGGTTAGAACGCACAATATTTAAGTGGTTAGGTACTACGCGATTAATCTAACATCGCGTAGTCCTTAACCACATTTAGAAAAAAAGTTCTTAAGCTTTTGGGTTCTTTGCAGTCAAGTAGGTACTCTTACTGAACCATTTAAATGTACGAATAGAAGCCATCTTCCCCTCTCCTTCTATATCTACCGACTATACTGTGACCGACAGGGTAATAATAAATTGTAGAAGCAAAACGATTGAGTATTGATTACCTAAAGCTTACAGGAAATTTTCGAGAACAACGAAGGTCTAATAACCCTTTTGGGCCTATTTCTTGTCCCTATTTCTTCGTCATCCCTTTTCCCATCTCCATTCTACATAATCATTGGTCGGCATTGGTTTAGTTGTGTTTTATTAGCATTAAAAGATAGCACGATGATAGATTTCGGTTGCTAATAAGCTATGCTTCTTAGCCACCAAAGTATATAAAAAAACCTATTTTCCTTACCTTTAACTGGTGAAGGTACAGGTCTAGGAGTCTGTGGTCGACTGGGAGCGAGAGTCGCGTCGGCGTTCCTACTGGCGGGACGAGATGTAGCGCCCGCAGGAGCTCCTGTGATAAGGAGGTAAATTGAATAAAGCGATGTATTTAGTATAATAGTGTTTTAAAGATGAAGATTGAATTACTTATAGCATTTTAGATACCTAGGTTTGTCATCATATCCCAGTGCTTAGACAAGAAGCTAAAAGAATAGACCAAAAACAGAACTACTGGCAAATATTTTGATCTGTTTTTTGACTGATCGAAATCTAAACTAATAAAAAGAGAAATGATTAGATTTTTTGTACTCATGTTTGTTTCTTTGGTGCAACGATTGTTGCTTAATTGTTTTACCTTTAGAAACTAATTAGCGAAACGGTTAACATAGGCAATATCGACTGCACCGTTGGTCTAGTGGTTAGTGTACCTGACTGTGACGCCGGGTGTCGTGGGTTCGATTCCCGCGGATGGCAAATATTTGTGTGATGAATATTTGTATTTGTCTACAGTTTGTAGTAGTATTTACAAAAAAAAAGTACTTATACTTATTTATGTATTATATTTCAATTATCTAGTACCCATAACACAAGCTCTGCTTAGCTTGGGACTAGATGACGATAAAAAAATATTATATGTAAAATAATTTTTTTTCCAATATTTAGAATTTTAATATTTATAAATTTTTAAGACAGCAAAATTTAAAGTAAATCTTCAGTATAGCAATATATATTTTGCAGACGTAATCTTGCAATCATATTTTTTTTTTTTTTTTTTTTTATTTTTTTTTTTTTTTTTTTTTTAACCAAAACATACAAAACAGAAAACAATACATTTTTTGACAGAAATGCCACTTAAACCTTAAGTTTTGTGTGTGACACAATGATTCGATCTTATTTTTTAATGTTAGTAGGTACATGTATAACAATAGATATTATAAAACATAAATATTTGCATATGACTGCGTATTAATATTACTTGGTTACAATTGTGACAAGAAGTGTTGTTTTAACTTGACATTAATATTTTTAACATTAATTGCACAACGAACGGACTCAGGTAACAAATTTATCAAACGTGGAATAAGGTAGGCACTCGTCCGCTCGCCGTAGTAGTTATTCGCTCGAGTAGAAACCAGTTTGTTGTGCGCGATTTTGCGTGTATATACAGAATGCTCTATTCTATGTTGCAATTTGTCGTTAAAGAATTGTTCTTTTAACAATAATAATTTAACTTTATGTTGCACTGGAAGTGTTTTACAGAATTGGAACAACTTCAATTCAATTTTGTTGTAGGACTAAATGAAACTTTTGATACCGAAGAGAAGCGATTTTATTTTATACTGGTATATACCTGGAGTGCCAGGAGTGGTGGCTCCAGGAGACTCGTCTTTGTCCCCATCCTTGAGGTTCGGAGTGCACACAGTTAGAACGACTACTCCTTCAGTCTGCTTTAGTTTTGCTGCTGCCTGTAAACATAGATTTATTAGGGTTATAAGTCAGTGATATATTTTGTCACTAAAATATGTACTAATGTAAATTGTTTTTGTGGTTCTTAATCCCCCCAAAGCTGTCCATATTTTTAGGCTTTAGGGTAGCATAACAAGAAGTCGAATACAGAACAGGTCAATATGCAGAAAAAGACAAATTAATAAATGGTCCCAACGTCAAAAGGGACAAACCCACTATGGTTTATTCTTAAGATAAGTCTCCTACTTCGAGGATTTTAATGCGACAAATTAGATTTCTTTTTTTAGAAGTTCGTGATGGAATTCATTTCGAAACCTCTTAATAATAGGATACAGTATTCTAGTAATAATAGAATGGCTAAATATAGAGTTTAAGTAATATCTGATATCCATCTCTCTGTATAGCTACACAGCTAATGTTAGCCAGACCTACAAAACCTAAGTAATACCAATTTATTATGTAAGTAGCAGCTTTTTATAAGAAAATTAAGTTATTTACTTAGTTGTGCATTATGTTATTAGTCTGTAAGCTTTCCTAATAAAAATAAATAAACTTAAAGGGAAAAAAACTATACCTAATATCGAGAATTAAATTGCAAAATACTGAAGACCACTGGCTTTTATTCATATATGTGGGAAATCTGGTATACCTATCTATATAAATATAGTATGTACTAGCTGCGCCTCGAGGCTTTGCCTGCGCGTAAAATATGTTTTGTCATCATCATCATTATCATCATATCAGCCACAAGACGTCCACTGCTGGACATAGGCCTCCCCCAATTTTCGCCACCGTGGCCGGTCGTTCGCCGCCCTCATCCATCGGTTGCCCGCCACCCTTATAAGGTCGTCGGTCCACCTTGTGAGGGGTCTGTCCACGCTGCATCTTCCGGTTCGTGGTCGCCACTCTAGAACCTTTCTGCCCCAGCAGCCGTCAGTTTTGCGAGCTATGTGTCCTGCCCATTACCACTTCAGAGAAGCAACTCTGCGAGCCACGTTAGTTACTTTGGTTCGCCTGCGGATTTCTTCGTTTCTCAAACGATCGCGCAGGGAGACGCTTATATTATGTTTTGTATCCCTCGGAAATCAGACCGATTTTCGGGCTACAAAACCTATGTCCATCTCCGGCACCGAATCCATATTATCCATACCAATTTTCATTGAAATCGATTTCGCCGTTTATGCTTTGAGTTGTAACACTCACACATATACCCACACATACACATACACAAACTTACGCATTTATAATATTGGTAGGATTTAAGATAACAAAAACCTGTACCTATACATTAAACTTGGATTGATCATATTACTGTCATATCTATAATAAATATAATCTTATCTTTGACAGTATGACAATGTTTGTGTGAATTGATTTTGTAAATGTGATTCATATTATTTTGTACATTCTTATCTCTCAAGGGCACATGACTTAATTTTTTACTGTAACAAGCACTTACATCAGTATGTGCTTGTAACGATATCATTAAACTCGACTGTAGTAAAGACCAGTCATGATAATCACTAGAAATATGGATATTATGGTCAACTGAGCCCACAGCCCGATTAGCCCGCGGACTCAGTTGACCACTCTTGATTTTTAATAGATGACCTAGCCTACTAGACGGTTAACTCAGCCCGCGGGCTTAGTTGACCACTTGCTGTGACTGAGGGTCTACTCAACCTGCGGGATCAGTCGACTACTTTCTACCCTTTCGTGGTCAACCCAGCCCACATCTCCCCTACGTTGCCACAATAATAATATATATTTAAAATTACTATCTATCATTAAATTCTTCGCAAATAGATTGCAAAACATTCTTAAATAATTAAATAATTTTAGGTATTTGTCATAATTTTTGAATTGTCAACTCTTGCCTAAATAATTACAATAACATATTAAATTAAAATTGTGGTGGCGACCATCTTAGATTTAAAATTTATTATAATGTATGGTATTCTTCTAGTCAAGCCCTTTTATTTGATACCCATATTGAGGAAGTTGTCAAAAAATATGTAATTCGCCATTTTGTGGCGGCGGCTATCTTGAACTGATTTTCATCAAACACCTTTCAAATTAAAAAAAAATCATAATCGGTTCATCCGTTAGGAAGCTACAGACAAACACACACAGACACGTCAAACTTATAACATATCGTCTTTTTTGCGTCGGGGGTTAAAAATGAAGTCATTGGGATAAATGAAATGTCCTGATGGATCGCTGGCCCACGAGCCGCAAGAGAAAGCAAACTTGCTTGTAGAACTCTTTGCGGCTAACTCCCGAATCGACGACCGTGGCTTGCACCCGCCGACTATATCTGGCTGCGACTCCGTTATGCCTAATATTCGTATTAGGCATCGTGATGTCCGTGCGGAACTAAGGTCGCTCGATGTTCGGAAAGCCAGCGGACCGGATGGTATTCCAGCGGTGGTTCTTAAGAAATGCGCAGCGGAGTTGTCTCCTGCATTGACGCGCCTATTCCGCCTATCTTATTCCTCGGGAATTGTGCCGGAGGCTTGGAGAGAGGCGAATGTTCAACCCATTCCAAAAAAAGGGGATAGGTCCGAGCCAGGCAACTATCGACCCATAGCTGTCACCTCAGTTCTCTGCAAGGTGCTTGAGCGGATAATAAACTCCCAACTAGTCCGCTACCTAGAGGGTCACTCGTTAATTAGTGACCGACAATATGGCTTTAGGTCAAAACGGTCTACGGGTGACCTTCTAGCGTATATCACGCACCAATGGGGTGAAGCTATGGACAGGCATGGCGAGTCCTTGGCCATCGGCCTTGACATAACCAAAGCCTTCGATAGAGTCTGGCACCGTTCGCTTCTGTCCAAGCTTCCAGCATATGGTCTGCCACCCCAGCTGTGCAACTGGATTGCCGCATTCCTGCGTGAGCGCCGCATTAGAGTCCTTTGTGACGGATCGGCCTCCAATTATTTGCAGGTCAACGCTGGGGTGCCTCAGGGGTCCGTCCTGTCGCCCACTCTGTATCTTCTGCATGTCAATGACATGTTGTCCCTTGGCAACATTCATTGCTATGCAGATGATAGTACAGTGCATGGGCGATATCTCGGACATCCTGCGGCTAAACAGACTGACATCGAGGCAAAACGCCTAGAACTTGTCGCTGAGCTCGACCAAGTATTATACCGCATTTCTCAATGGGGTTGTGAGAATTTGGTCGAGTTCAATGCCAAGAAAACACAGGTGTGCGCGTTCTCTGCAAAAAAATCTCCGTTCCTTCCCCTTCCCTCTCTTCAGAACACAGCGTTACCACTACAGGATAGCCTAAGTATCCTGGGTATGGACATCAGCCGAGATCTCAACCCCAAGAACTACATCGAGTGCGTCATTAAAACCGCCTCCTGTAAACTCGGTGTCCTGAACAGGGTGAGGCGGTACTTCACGCCCGAGCAGCTCTGTCTTCTTTATAAGACACAGGTTCGTTCCTGCGTGGAGTACTGCTCTCATCTTTGGGATGGCTCCGCACAGTACTTACTGGATGCACTCGATAGGTTGCAGCGGCGAGCAGTCCGTATCATCGGAAGCCCGGAGGCTACTAAGACCCTTGAGCCTTTACAGCTGCGAAGAGACATCGCCTCAATGGCTGTCTTCTATCGCCTTTACCATGGAGAGTGTTCTGAAGAGCTCTTTGAATTAATCCCACCCTCTCCCTTTTTATCCAGAACAACACGTGCGGGACTAAAGTGCCACCCTTTCACAGTGGAATCTAAAGGGTCTCGAACCAAACGGTTCAGCACTTCATACTTTTGTCGCTCAATTAAAGCCTGGAACTCTTTGCCAGCGCATGTGTTCCCATCTAATTTTGATCCTGGGTCTTTTAAGCGGGGCGTGAAAAAGCATCTCACTAAGCCGCCATAGTGGAGGCCACCATACCAGTAGTTTGGCTTTTGGAATGGTGTCCGCCACTTCTGGATTCCACTTACTGCTTACCATCAGGCAGAGTGGAGTCACTTTGGTAGGCTAATATAAAAAAAAAAAAAAAAAAAATGATAAAATTAATGAAATTCTAACTGACTTTAAAAACAAAAATAAAATAGGATTGTGTATTTTTTTTATACAGATTAGATTGATCGCAATATAGCATTGCATCACTATATAGTTAGGTATATAGTCATTTAGTTATTCAGTTTTAGGGAAAGGAATAATTTTATTTAAAAGAAGATGGACAATAAAATTTACTTATACAAAAAACGACTCACGTCTTTAAATTTTTATTATAAAGAAAACTAAGGAAGCATTCAATGATAGTTATACATAGTAATTTTAAATAGATATTGTGTCAGCGTAGGAAGGTGTGGGCTGGGTTGACCACGAAATGGTAGAAAGTAGTCGACTGAGCCCACAGGTTGAGTAGACCCTCAGCCGCAGCAAGTGGTCAACTGAACCCGCGGGCTGAGTTAACCGGCTAGTGGGCTAAGTCATCCATAAAAATCCAAGGTGGTCAACTGAGCCCGCGGGCTAAACGGCCTGTGGGCTCAGTTGACCACAAAATCGAAATATGATAGAAAGGAATAAATATAGAGAGAAGGTCGTTTAGTCCAAGTGCTCTGTTCCAGTTGGGATACCTGTTAAGATAAGATTGTATACCATCACAATGATTCGGTGGTCACATTTTAAACATCTTTAAAACATGATAAACTTATTAACTATACATACTTAATATATCTATATTAAGTATTGATAATCTGGTATTAGGTATTTTATTTCTGCAGTCGGTATAAGTAGAGAAGTCAAAAGGGCCCTAAAAATACCAGTGGTATGGATACAATAACTATAGATCAGTGCTGATAAATGTCTCTTTTCTGTCTCGCATTTTTTAGTAATGTTACTATTCATGTCTTTTTTAATTTGTTTTTTTTTGGAGGACTGTAAACATTATATGCCATATAATTGTTTCTTAATAGTTTACTTCTGGATCCACTGATTGTTTACCATCAGGTGGAGTCACATTAGAAGGCTAATACAAAAAATATGAAGCCAACTGTATTACTTACCGCATCATAGCTACAGTTTAGCAACGAGTCCCTGTTGACTGCTAATAACATATCACCAATCTGAAGTCCACCCTGAAAAGAACAAGATTTACATTAAAATATTAGCTTCAACATAAGGATAGTGGTATCGGTTACACGAATGCAGTGACCAAGTTTGACAGCAAGACTAACAGAAATATATGAATTTTTTTTTTTTGATTGAAACATATATTTTATTTCATTGTTTCGAAGTTTGTTCGATAAATTTATTTATACATTATTTTATTTTTATTCAATTAAATATGTCAATAATAAAAACTAATTTAAATCAAATAACCCGCCCCTGGCCGCTCCCGGTGCAAAGGTGCCCATAACACTTGCCGCGTTCCCGCGCTGAATGGCAATGGCCAACCTTTGCACCAGGAACGACCCAGAGCGGGAGTCACCACACACATTATTGAGTCTGCGCCCTAATTCTCGAACGAAGTTCTTTGCCTCTGTGCCCCAACTGCCCCTGGGTTTCTACTGCTATGGGTACAAAATAGTATAAAGGCTCTAATGCCGAATACTTAAGCTTTTTTTTTAAAGAGGCATCTTCCGCAGCGGCTGACGGCATGCGGACGGTCCGACTCAGGTGGCTGGCGGCAACGGTCCTGACGCATGTGGCGTCCCAAATTAGGCACTTGCCATTTTTCCACGGTACCAGAGTCAGCCCGTCCGGCCTCTTCCCGTCAGATCTGCTCAGACCTGGAGGCTCGAGCATGCACGGAACGTTGGCCGATACGAGGGCTCTACGAACTATGTCGTTGAGAGCGTGATGTCGTGGAAACCTCCCTGAGCAGCGACGACAACTCAGAGCATGATAGCCATCAGCCTCCACCATGGAACCGCAGGTGCATATATGGGGTTCACACACTCTGCAGCCCAGGCAGAAGGCCATCGCCACCCGCAAAGAGTCATCGTCAAGTAAGGTGCCCAGGTGAGGCGACGGCAGTGCGTGCAGCCACGCTCCCGATTCTGATTGCGACACAGCTCGTAGTCTAGCCATATCAGCCCCCGAAGCCTCCTCTAATAATCTTCCCTGGATTCTCCTCACTCCCTCGTCATCCCACGCCTGCTGTTTGTGCACTGCAACGGGAATAGTTGCACTCGGGTTGCAGGCCGACCAAGCTGATACCGCACTTGACACAAACGGTATGCCCACCTCATCACCATTGGGATCTAATAGGACAGTGACAAGACTGGCAACACCGTGCGCCGACGCCAGAAAGGCTGGCAGGCCCACATCACAAGCGCGACGCACCCCAAGACCACCGCACCGAACAGGGAGAACCGCCTGAGTCCACTGGGTCTCATCTAAGGAGACATTGATGACAGACTCCACAACCGATTTCAATTATTTATCGAAATTTGAATTAAAAAAATTTGTACGGTAGTAGATCCACGCTGATTTCAGCATGAATGGGCCGGATCATCCGGGGAAGTACTACCCTCTCATAGAACATCGACTTAAGAGTAGTAGTATCCGTCCTACTGCGTTTCGTTCGGTGAGTGAGAGCGCCGGAGGCCCAATTTGCCCCCTTCCCTCTTTTCTCACCTCCCTCATTCACTTCCCCTAACCCCATTTCCAGCCGCCATAGTGGAGGCCACCATACCAGCAGTTTAAGACGATGACTTTTGGTATGGTGGCCGCCACTTCTGGATTCCACTGACTGCTTACCATCAGGCGGGGTGGACTCACTTTGGTAGGCTACAATATAAAAAAAAATGCCCAGATCGTTTCAATCATGAGACGAATTTATGAATTTCTTAATAAATTACAATGCTTGAATGTTGCAAATGCGCTCTAATTGGGCCTTGATTCGTAATCACTATGGCTATAGAGTAACTGAATAATTAAGACTTACTCCTACAGAAAGGCACGCATGCGAGTGCACTGCATGCGAGTGCGGTGCGGGCGCCCATTTTTATACTTAATTGTTAGTTCTGTGATCTGACCTGTTCAGCAGCGCTGCCTTCCTGAAGGTCCGAGACAAAGATCCCCCGACCCGCCTCCGTGTGACGACCCTCGATGATCATGATGCCAAGACCAGACGGACCCTGGAAGTATAGACAATTGTTTGATAATAAGTAGGTTTATATAGGTAGTATCTTTTATGTACAATTTTTAATTACTTAAGTATAAAATTTCCATTAAGCAATATTCAACAATTTAAAAAAGTCGTAATGGCTCAGTGGTGAAGGCATGTAAACACTTGGTCGGGGGTTCAAATCCGGGCAAGTAGCAATGTGATTTATCAAACCATAATATGTATTTTCTGTTGATCTGGACATTACTGACGGTGAAGAAAACATCGTGAGGAAACCTGGATTTCTGAGGAAGTCTGAAATCACCAATCCGACTTGAGTAAGCGTGGCGATCAATGCTCTCATACTTTCTCAGTATGAGAAGAGGCCTTTCCCTGCAGTGAGATAATAATGGGCCTGACTAGGTATAATTTATAACTATGAAATATACCGACCTTTTTGACAGTGATATCCCGAACTCCTTTGTAACCCGCGAACCGGTCTTCTGATGACTGAAACAACATACAAACGTAAGAAAGGACAGTAAACTGACGAACTGAAGAAGATAGAGTACATGGGTTTATTGCAAAAATTAAAAGACCAAAGTACTAAGGTATAAGAAGTCGGTCGAATTCGCATATTGATTCACTAAACTAACATTCAGGATAATTCAAAATATTGTTGAGTTTGAACTTTTATTTCAAGAATGGATATTTGCAAAGTTGGAATCTATATTTCTAAATTTTATTAGACTAATAATACATTTATATACATCATGCTTTTTAATTAGAGGTATATTTATACTAACAATAATTAAATGATTAAAGAAGGTATATAAAAAGTAAAGTTAGAATAGAAAAGAGTAATTATATATACACTTAGTTATGTTTAATTAGGTAGTTATTTTACTACGAGTAATTTATTTTGCAAGAAAATATAAGAGAAGTGCCCTCGTCTATATCGTCAGAGGTTAAGAGTGCAATAGAGAGAAGAACAAGGATGACTTTTAAATTTTTAGTTCACAATTTTATCTTGAAGAAAATGAAAAAAGAAAAATATAGATAATAGATTTTATCACGATCGACTAACATTTTATTTTTTCAAAGGTTAGTCGGTCGTGGATTTAATAAGTAAAGTTAGGTACCTAAGCAGTAATTAATCAGTGCAATTAGTTTTATTAGATAGCTAGAGAGTATGGAAAGAATCTAAGCACTTAAAACATGCTTAATTGTCATTTTTATTACCCTTACACGAGGTGTACACTGTAAAAAATAAACATAGGAAATGTCAAACATTATAAAGACTTCATGTATCTACAATGATATTCAAGTGTAAGAGTTTGTTTAAACGCACTAATCTCTAGAAATATCAATCAAATTATAACAATTCTTTTTGCACTCCTTATCACAAAACTTGAGAAAGGTATAATTCTTTTTGACCCACTGGATAATAAATAATTGGGCTTTTCTATGAAATACTCGTAACTCTTAGTATTAGCTCAGAGTCTTGTCTTGTCTTCATATCATCATATTTATTATTTTATTTAACATATTTAAAATACCGCGACACAACCACTTCAATTTATAGCTACGGACTCCTTTATGTGCCAGGTAAACAGGGTCATACACTGGTGGCCGAACATAGCCTAACGAAACGTGTGTGTCATCTACATCTGCCGACCCTTTCGGAGGAAAAGGCGAGTATTTTGATTACGACCGTTTACAATGGTTTGGTTTTATTTCGATGTAGTACTTTCTTTTGTAGGTCAGATACCTACATTATCATCGCTATTAAAACTAGACTTAACACACAAACAATATAGAATTTAATTTAAAAATGTATGAAGAATTTGCCAACGTATGTACCGTATGATAGTCGAAGTCTGCGGATTAGATGCTTGCTTTGCTTGTATTTTTTACTAGCTGCGCCCTGCGCCTCAGCCCTCGCGGATCGCTGGTATGTGTTTAAATAATGTGACTCGGAAACCAGACCGATTTTCGGGATAAATCATATGCCCGTCTTCGGCTTTGAATCTATGTACAAACCATTTTTTATCGAAATTGGTTAAGCCGTTTAGGCGCTAAGTGGTAACAAACACACAAACTTAAATATAAATTAGTAGGATGCACCTCATAATAAGTCGTTACCATAACATTCTAAGCATTTCAAGAACAATGCTACGGAAACACAACCAAGGCTTGTTGCTGACCCTAAAAGAAGAAACGAAACGAAGAAGAAACGGTAGTAGATCCACGCTGGTTTCAGCATGAATGGGCCGGATCGTTCGGGGAAGTACTACCCTCTTATAGAAGATCGACGTAAGAGTAGTAGTATCCGTACTACTGCGTTTCGTTCGGTGAGTGAGAGCGCCACGCCGGAAACCCATTTTCTTTTTCCTCACCTCCCTCATTCCCTTTCCCTACTCCATTCCTAGGCGCCATAGTGGAGGCCACCATACCAGCAGTTTAAGACGATGGCTTTTGGTATGGTGACCACCACTTCTGGATTCCACTGACTGCTTACCATCAGGCAGGGTGGGTTCACTTTGGTAGGCTTATATAAAATAGAAAGAAAAGAAAACAATGAATTGAGAGGATAATTGAGTCACCAGCACTTCTCACAGAACGCGCCCCTTGATCAGAAAACGTCTAAGCAATAAAGAGTGCTGCTGGCCCGTAGTTGAGTGACTGAATAGTGGTATTTGATCTGAGCGTCACCGTGCTACAGAGGGCACGTTGACGCTAGTATGGGTGACTTGAACTAATCCTGGTTAACCACTAACCACTCGATAGAAAGAAGACATACAGAATGGCGCAATTGGTTTACCTACTTTTGTACCGTGTAAAACCTACAACCTTGTACACAGCAGTCGTTACACAGACATTATTAAATCTAATAGAAGCCTCTTCTTAACAATAGGTCAGAAATATACATTACTTTGCTACGTTTAACTTATTAGTACCTCATACAAAACCCGTGTAAATAGAACGTGCTCACGTTTGTACAGATGTATAAAACTTATGTACTTTGTGTACATGTTGTACCTATATGTATGTACGTACATATATCTAATGCTGTTTTTATTGTTGATGATGAGTAATGATGACTGTGGAGCAAACGGCAAGTCAAGAGACTTGTGTAAACTTGATAGTCTTCGGTTGGAAGTATTACAACTCTAAATGTTTTCGTACTGCAATACTAAATGTTTTCTAAGAGAAAATTTAAATACACATTGTGGAATGCAAGCAAATGATTATGAACTTCCTGTGACTTACCGATTTTATTTCCTAACTCGTATATTATATCAGGATAGTTAGCAATTTGCCTCTAAATAATACATTAAGGCAGTATTAAACATAGGTATTTAGGTACCATATGTTTGGCAGATGTGTTTTTATCGAGATAAAATTAAAAAAATGACGTATTGAACTATCTACTATCCACACAGATAAGACAAAAGTAATCTATGACTGTTCAAGTATTTGTTTATTTTGCGGTATTTATAATTTTTTAAAACAGAACAGCCTTAATAATAATAATACCAGCCTGTTTACTGTCCCACTACAGGGCAAATGCCTCTTCTCATATAGAGTAGGCTTGCTCAAGGCGGATTGGCTATTTCAGACTTTTGAGTCCAGGTTTCATCATGATGTTTTCCTTCACCGTCAGTCAGAAATGTCCAAAATAAACTTAAAAAAGTACATATGATTTGAAACCTCGTGTTTACGAATCGGGTGCCTTATCCACTGACCAGTAGGAACACAATGACACTACCCATACAGTAATATTATTATGGTATTGTCTAGGGTAGAGGTACTACTAAAAGGTCCAATATGAATAAGATTTTCTATTGACTACAGTGGCAGACGCCAACAGCCCACATGATGGTAAGTAGGCTTAACTGTCGCCTAAGACTTCTGCAATTCCAGGGGCTCCGCGAAGTCGGTACTTACCGTGAAGGGAGGGGGGTAGGTGAAAAGAATGAGGAAGTTGTTCTCCACCCCGCCTGATGGTAAGCAGTCAGTGGAATCTAGAGGTGGTGGTCACCATACCATATTCTTAAACTGCTGGTATGGTGGCCTCCACTATGGCGGTTGGGAATGGGGTTAGAAGAAGGGAAAGAAGGAGGAAAGGAAAGAGGAAAGAGGGGAAATTAGGTCTCCGGCGCTCTCACTCACCAAACGAAACGCAATAGTATGGATATTACTACTTTTACCTTGCAATACTAAATTCCCGGAATCACTAACTACAAAATCTTCTA
The DNA here is from genome assembly GCA_963082885.1 of Parascotia fuliginaria. Classification (NCBI taxonomy): domain Eukaryota; kingdom Metazoa; phylum Arthropoda; class Insecta; order Lepidoptera; family Erebidae; genus Parascotia; species Parascotia fuliginaria. The sequence goes on from OY720195.1 coordinate 549,752, forward strand.
TCGCCAGTCAACATAATTTTTAGCAAAGTAGAGTTTACATTATATTTTATATTAACAAGTTTTCTTTACATTGTATGAATCATATGTTCCGGGTTCTATTCCCGGTGCTATTGTTTTTTGTTTACAGAACGTAGTGTTTATATAAGATATATATTTTATTAGGTGTTACACGAGAGATATGTATAAAGATAACATTTTTGGGAGGTCATGTTATTCAAGGTTACGACCGAAAGCTTAGGTTCAATGAGGTTGATAAAAGCATTATAGACACAATGAAGTTATGTTTATACGGAGTTTCTAGCCAGTTCTTCTCACAGCTCTACCTCGGCAGCGAACTGGCTGTTGGTTAATTGGCATTGAAATTTAATAAAATATGATTCTTATAAATATAAGAATCATATTTTATTGATCCAAATGAAATATATGGTTTCAGTTTGAGTGAAATTTTATATACCCTATGTCACTTCCACAATCAATACGAATCTAATGACACCTCATACGTTAAAATCCATCAAGTCATTTAGGCTGTAGAGCGTGCCAAAGAAATAGACATACATACTCACATACATACATAATATATACATACATACAAAACATTACCCTCCTTGACTGTGTCCGTCGGGCAATAAAAAACTAAAAGCCCGTCTGCTTAAACAAACTGTAGAAGTAAACTCATTTTTGTGCCGACGTTGCATTATTACGAGTATATACCCTATGTCACTCTCACACTTAATACAAATCTTAGATACCTCATAATGTTAAAATTTACTAAGCCATTTATGCTTTAAAGCGTGTCAAAAATAGGCATACAATAGATACATTAGATAGACAGTCTGGCAGTTGACGTTACAAAAACTTGTGTGAATCTTACCTCCAGTTTCTGAAAGGCCATCCACGAAAAATTAACTAATATAATCTCTAAATCTCATGTGAAGTACTTAAAAGCATGCTAAAATGATGGCTATTTTTTAAATCTAGTTAGTTACTAGGTAATTAGATCAAATTAAACTAAATATTCAAGCTTTTAACAATTCAATTCGTACTTCACATGAGATTTAACAGGTGATTTGTTTATTTTTCGTTGATTTCGTTTTTCGGGTTTTAGTACTGGCGTGTAATTTTATACTTGTTATTATAATGCATGTATGTTTTAAATGCACGTACGTGTGAATATCTATTTATAGTGCGGACAAAAACTTATGATTTATGCATTTACATTTTTATAATTACAGCTGGGGTTCAGTTAATGTTCACAATTAGACTTTAAGATCTGTGATATTTTTATTATGTGCACGTGTATGATGTACTAGATTCCTAGCTGCGTGGTTATGTCCGCGTCTTTGATTACTGCTCTGCTCCCGTCGCCACTAGCGTTATGTTACATAGCCCATAGCCTTCCTCAAGAACTGGGCTATCATACGCAAAAACAATTATTCAAATCTGACAGGTGGTTCCAGAGATTAGCGCGTTAAAACAAACAAACTCTTCTTATAATAGTATACCTAGATATGGTAAACGTTTTACCCAACTACGAAGGGACCACATGCGGAAAACGAGCCCGCGAAAAGAAGAAGAAGAAGAAGATGGTAAACGTATTTCAAAAATACCCAGAACTACCTACTGCCTCTGTGGTTCGGTGGTATTGTGTACGGATTACTACGCAGAGGTATCGGGTTCGGTCACCGGTTCGCGTAAAGTAATATTGGGTTTTTCTGCCTAAAATTTCTCAGTATTAGCCCAGTCTGGAATTGTGCCCGATATACGGCAACAGGCTCGCCCCCTGTTACATGGAACCTAAAATAAATAATGGCGAAAAGTGGGTGGTTAAATACATCTGCCTACCCCTTCGGAGATAAAAGGCGTGAAGCTATTTAAGTGAGTATGTATCCATAACTAGGTAAGTAAGAAATGTTTTTATTTCGATTCGTTATATCTTACTAATTAAAGGAAAGAACACAGTAAGGGTAAGGCTAAGGGACGTGTTTACCACCTTTGGCAGGGGTATTTAATGACCGCACTGAGCTGAAGCTGAGAAATGGTGTAGTTTCCTAATGTTGACATTTAAGAGCACAACACGAATAAGTTAATGTTAATTTAATTGAAATAAGATACTATGTCAAATGTGAAAGTATTTATAAAACTTGAACAGAAGTGAAATAAATAGTGTTAATCCATACTTCTATCTATATCTATACTACTATATAAAGCGGATAAGTTTGTTTGTTTGTACGCGGTAATCTCTGAAACTACCAATCCGATTTAAATAATGCTTTTTGCGTATGATAGCCCAGGTCTTGATAAAGTTTATAGGCTATATAACATTACGCTATTAGCGACGGGAGCATAGCAGTAACCAGAATTTAAAAGATCTGTAACCATGTGGTAGAAGCATGTTAGCTTTGGTCGTGTCGCTAGTGTATATTATTTATATTAATCAGCAAAAGTTGACGTATTTATGTTAATTAAAACCTCGTTATATAACTTGGTATTTTAAAACCCAGATAAGATTTCTATTTAAATATAATTTTTATGTAAATAAAGTTTTAACGCGTTATGTTTGTAGATAATAATGTCCATTTTTGTTTATTTTAAATATTATACAAATATGTATATTTAATAAAAATACTTTGTTTTAAATTATAGAAATAGTGTAAGAGACTTGAAAATGCAAATGCATTTATACTTTTTGTCGTGAATATTTTTAATTTTAATGCTTTGTGTTAGGAACTGTTTTTAGTTATTCTATATAATAATTTAGATATTAAATTTTTATTCTATGAATACAAGTACATAAGCGTACTTAGATCTATACCTAAGTATTGTCTACCAGTCAAACTTAAAGTTTCTGAAAGGCTGATCAACGAAAAATTAACTAATCATCTGTTAAATCTCATGTGAAGCCTTTCAGAAACTGAGGGTTTAACTGACAGTAATTGCTCGCAGAAAGTCAATTAATTTATACTACCTATATATACTACCTACTTAACTATAAATTGACCTACGTATTTTAAACAATTTTAAATTTCTTGCCTTCTTTTTAGACATCCACGGAGACTAGCTAGACCACGCCATAAATCCCGACGCAAGTAGGTACTCGTATTTTGTAAACTTTGATGTTTAAGATATGTTCGGTGTAATAATTAAACTTTGTTTACAATATAGTTATATTTAAACGATTAAGGAAAACTAATCAAATAAATCGTTAATTTCTTTAAAGTCAAAGACAAAAACATTTAATAATAATAATAATAATAATAATAAATCATTTATTTCGGGTCGCATAGACCCATAGATAAATACCTTACAGACTAACATACATAATACATAATATAAACTTAAAAACTTAAAAACATTTATTCATATGGTTACTTGAATTAACACAAAACGTTAACATTACAAAATATTTGCTTTGTTATACTTTCTGTAGTTAAATTAATAACTTAAACTATAAGGACGAAATTGACAGCATGATTAGTCCACCATTCTAAAACTTTCAAACTTAAAACTACATAAATCAGATGTATTTACCTACTTACAGTATCGTTAAATGAAAACTACAACGAAGACAAATCGTAGGTATACGAATGACGTTGTTCCTACTTACATAATATGTAAGTTAATTTTACCCATATTATGGGTAAAATTAACTCCTACTAAATATAAAAAAATCCTCAATTACAATTCATACGTCTACATTATAATAAAAGTGCCAGCGGCTTCGCCCACGTGGGTATATGTACCACAAAAGGAGGAAAGAGGAAAGAGGGGGAAATTGGACCCCCGGCACTCTTACTCACCGAACGAAACGCAGTAGTACGGATACTACTACTCTTATCTCGTCGATCTTCTATGAGAGGGTGGTACTTCCCCCGTCGATCCGGCCCATTCATGCTGAAACCAGCGTGGATTTACTACCAACGTTGAATGAAAGATTTTTTTCCATTGGTTCCATAGATTTTCAGTTTATCTCTAACAAACAAACATACAAAAAATTAAATCTTTTCTCTTTATTATTATTTTATTATTCAACGAGATACGACCTTACTTAGCATTTAATTGTCACCTTGACCTTTACTCACCTTCCGCTTTTTGAAGGAGATGGATGTCCTTCTCCATATTGTCCTGAGGAAGGTCGCAGGCTTGCAATACTGCTCAGAGACAGAGCGCCGCGACCGCAGCTCGGTCATCACAGTCATCACTCACTGGGTATCACTCTGTTCATCGCTATAGCACTTATTGCAACGTCACTTTGCTAAGCACTTTTGCAAATTGGAGAAGCACTTTTGCAATTTGTAAAAGCACTTTCACTTACTAGAAGTCCTTTTTTTTCGTGTACGAACTGCGAAACTTTTTTGTTTTAGGTTTTATGCCATCGCGTTTTGTAATTTAGATTTATTGCAACACACTTTTGGTAAAGTCACTTTATATAAAAGTTATAAAAAGCATTTTACTAAATATTACTGCAGTTTTTTTTTGATTAAATTATAGAAAGTTCCAGAGTCAGCGATAATCAAAATTTAGTTGCTAGTGATTGTTATTTCTGCAAAATCAATAATTTAGATTAGCAAAATTACTTATGTACGACCTTTCTTACTCCGAGAAGGTTTATCTCAAGGTTTTAGTCAGGTTATGAACAACCTTATGAAGATTTTAATATGATGTATCATAACCTTTAGTTATAAAGTATGGGTATATTACACCTCAGTTTTTTTTTTAAATACTTACTATATCATAGAAAACTCATAGAAAAAGTGACATCATTTGGTAATTGACATCATTTTACTCAAATCAATAAAATCCGCCACCTATAACAAACATCTACACTGTCACTACGCTGATAATTAAGCGTAGACATATTATAATGTAAATGAACGTCTAATAGCTGCAAAAATAGCCATAACATTACATAAGTAATACGTTTAATATACATTAAATTAACATAGTTTCGACAGTATTGCTAAAATCAGTATTTCCTGTGTTTATCAGTTTGCGGACGATAGTATTTTAGATTAGGTAATGAAGCCTGGATATATGATATAAAGGTTAGTATACAATCATTATATTGCCGCAATGTAGCAACGACATGCCGCATTTTTGTATTAGCCTATCATAGTGACCTCTGCCTTATAGTAAGTGAGGTCTAGGGGAGGTGGACTTTATTCCTAAAGCCATCGTCTGATCTGATGGCATGGTAGCCTTTATTATGGCGGCTTTATAACATGCCTTTTTACGCCCTTATAACAACTTATTAGTGCTATTGATTCTGATGTATAGCACTAAAAGTCGTTATAGTGGGTGCTCATGCTACCATGGCAGTGTGATGACATTTTTGTGGGCTATTGTAAGGTGTAAATGCTTGAAAACCCATATTCATAAGAATCCATATACTTATTTAAAGAATATAAATTTTGGATGCATTTATACATTTTTTATTGCCGAGTTAATTATTGCGGCATAATATTCTTATGCTACTAATGCTGCACAATATAATGTACACCCAGCTTATATACATACGAGAGAATACGATTATCTACACAAACCCACGCAAAACTGCTAAATGTGACCTAGCCTTGATAAGGCTGTTATTCTAACTAACGGTCACCCGCTAAAACTGAATGTCCTCGTGACAATGAGCCAAACAAGGATTTTATACCATTTAGGTAGTATACAAACATAAGTACTGCCTATCTGATAATAAGCCTTTGTTTATAGACATAATAATAATAATATTTCAACAACTACACTCAAAGCCATCTAGACCCAAAGTTAAGCTTATTAATCTCTAAAGTTAAAATTACGTAGGCTTTAATCAGGTTCTACATGCAATTACGACCTTTAAAAATCTAATATTTGTTTTTGTTGACATCAACGGGAACTCCAGACGTACCAGTTTATTGCAACTCAAAACAGGATATGATTACTTTTATTACATACTAGCTGTTGCCCGCAGCTCCGCATGAATGTAGGTTATATCCTATACAAACTTTCATCCTCTATTTTATCCTCTTAAAGCCATTCTTTCGCGATAAAATATCTCCAAGGTCTATTCTATTCCTATACCAACTTTTATCAAAATCGGTTCAGTGGTTTAGGCGTGAAAGCGGACAGACAGATACACGGAGTAACTTTCGCATTGACAATATTAGTATACATCTATAGAATAGGCACAGCATTTATTCGACGGATGTTTTTTTGAGGAACAAGTATAGCGCCTTGGGGTATCCCACATGTGTTATTTAAAATAGATTGGTTTTTCTTGATGTAATTAATCGTTGTGCTGGTTTTATTGAATAGTATAAAAGAAAGTCGCAGTCGCTTTGACGATAATTATATTTTCTTGTACTAGATTTTTTTTAAACTTTACATGTATATATCAGTATTTTTATGAGTAGACTTACAAACGTACAACCTACAAGATAGGCGTTTATCAAATGTATGTAAATATCTTTAGGTGTGATATTTACAAGTACAATTATGTTGTATATTATACAAAATATTTAGATAACGAGTATAAATTTAGGACATCTAAGCAAAATGATGTGATATAATCCTGTAATTATAATTAAGTTTTAATTGTAATTATTATAGGTTTTTTGATAAATTGGTATTATATTTAGAAAAGGCAGAGTATGTTATTTTTATTTAAGATTAACATTTTAATAAAAGACTAGCAAAAAAAATTATAGTTTTAAGAGATATGTCTCCTACGCACGTCGTCGTCATTAAAATTGTTTAGCAGCTTATAGAAGCTCTTCATTTTTGTTTTTTGCATTTTGTATGTAAATTTGTGCATAGACTCTTACATTTTTAGACAGACTAATTAAATATTAGTATCAAAGCTGAACATGCTTACTTTTACTTTTATTTATTGTATTAGTAAATACGTTTATAAATAGGTAGAGGAACTGCAGCATATTTGGGATACTGATCAAATCTCGATTTTGGAGTTTTTTAGTTTGATAGGCATTTTGATAAAGTTTCTGGTTTCTGTTATATTTAATTTAATTTATTTTAATTTGTCAATCATTAACTGTATTTTTATTGAGCCATCCCGTTTCTCTTTAAATTGATCCTCAAGAAACAAGCTAGTATTTCAAATTTGCTGCAAGATTTCTATAAATATTTTTTATAAAATGGTAAATGCATTTTTATTTTTACAATACAGAACTTGAAGCCAAACTAGTAACAGCTTAATATACCTACATTATTAATTAGTTATAATGATACGTACATTAATTATTTTATTAAGTATTATGGGTGTTAGAAACTAGTAGTCCGCGGCGCGGTTTCACTCGCGTCTTTGCTTACTGGTCTGCTTCCGTCGCCAGTAGCGTGATGTTACAGAGCCTGAAATTTTCATATCCGACTGGTACCTAGTTTCAGAGATTACTTAGCGCGTATAATATAGATATGATTCTATTAGAAATATCAGGTTTTTATGTTCCTGTTTATTTAAAACCGTAGCAGTTAAAGCTTCAGACGAATATTTTTTAAATTATAAAGAGAAATGTGATAAATATTTATAATATCGTTGTGAAAGTCTAAGCCGTCACAATATTGAAACTGTTCATTTCTTATCATGGTAATCTTGACATTATAAAACAAAACGAACAGCATCAATTTTATACATCTCTCAAAGTATCGCCTTGCTAGCTTTCCTTTTTGCTTACTGTTTTGCTCTCGCCGCCAGTAACGTGATGTTACATAGCCTAAAACCTTCCTCGAGAATTAGTTTATCATTCGCAAATTTTTCAAATCCGTCTGGTAGTTCCAGAGATTAGCACGTTCAAACAAACAAACTCTTCCGCTTTATATAATAGTATAGATAGTGGAGGCCACCATACTACCAAAAGATCTTTCGGAGTCGTTTAATGATTACCATTCTACCAATTTGTAGTGATAGTAGTCGATATACTATTCCGCTTAGACCCCACTTACTACCAGCACTCAGCACCAAACAGAGTTTTAGAGGTTCGGTTGCCAATAATAAAAATAAATCATGTTTAATACCCACTACATTCTGTTTATAGTAATTTTGTGATTTATATTTTGCTCGCAATAAATTTTGAAATTTAAAGGTATTCTGGCGCGGTAATTTCGATATTTTTACCCGGCTGCCGAAGTCAAGAAGGGTATTTTTTTCGAGCAGATGTATGTATGTGTGTATATAAAATATTAATGTAGCGTCAGCACAAAAAAATGGGTTTCTTTCTTTTTAATTTGTTTTAGGCGGGCAGCCTTTTTGTTTTTAATAATATATTTTGCTTATTGCTAAAATTTTTTAAGTTCTCTGTCTATATGAAACAAAAAACGTTTATGCAAAATTTAATTCCTGAAACTGTTTGAATTATAAATCTCTCTCATAAGCAGTTTTAAAAATGTACGACATGTTATACATATTATACATGTTTCTCACGGTACACGTAACACGATAGGTAAGCTAACACCGGCAAAAATATGTAATAACATATCTCCAATCGTAACAAGCTAATAAATACTATAACAATTAATAGAAAACAAAACTATAGGTAATAAGAGGTTTAGGTTAATTTGTCACTATTGGGTAAGCTACTGATGTCTTATCCCACGTCCAAGGCCCACCTGTTTAGGCAAGACAGATCATATTACAACAACTACACACAACGCCATCTAGATCCAAAGAAAGCAAATATCATAGCTTGTGTTATGGGTTCTAGAATGCGGAAATACACACTTAAATACTTTATTTGTAAATACATACATATTATACATAGAAACACTCAGACCAATACAAATATTCATGTTCATGCACACATATATCTGCACTGAGCGGGAATCGAACCCGCGACCTCTGCATGGCAGTCCATACACAGTACCAACGAACCGCAGATAGATCTGATAAAGTTGCCTAAAAAAAGATAGATAGAAGCTATATATAATTTTCTGCCTGATGGTAAGCAGTCAGTGGAATCCAGAAGTCGCGGACACTATTTCAATAGCCAAACTACTAGTATGGTGGCCTCCACTATGACGGCTTAGTGAAATGCTTTTTCACGCCTCGCTTAAAAGACCCAGGATCAAATTTAGATGGGAACACATGCGCTAGCAAACAGTTCCAGGCTTTAATTGAGCGACAAAAGTGAAATAATTAAAATAATTGACTCCTTTAGAAGTTCATGACAAAGACCTATGTTTTACAGCCGACGTTTTACGATATAACGATGTACATCAAGGATGCACTTAGAAATGATGACGATAGTAATACTTTAGTCTTGAGATACAGATATAGAAGTAAGATCATATTCAAATTTTATAACAGAATATAGTTATACCGTTTTTGTCCTAAATTATACAAAACAACAACCGTTATACATTGTCAAACGCTTGTATAGTTTCAAGCAGATGGTTCAACACTTGGGATACAATAATAAACAGTTGCAAATTCTCGTCACTAAAATATCCTGATATCAACTATATATCGTACTCTGGGTCCTGTAGACTATCTGGCCCGTGCGTCATGCTTGTGAACGGGTGCTACTTGGGATGACTGGTCAATCTTGGCATGTCATACTTTTAATATTCAATCCAGTATTACCTTGTCGTGCAATGTGACCAGGAGGTGCATTTACCAGTTTAATTAAAATACGTAGTCAAATTACCATACTAGATGAAACTAAATAATTGAAATCCTCTCTTTTCTTTCTTTAATCTTAGTATTATATCAATTGGTTAATTTGTAATAATTACTTTGTATGGTTCTTTGGTTGCGTTGAGTGTTTAAATTGTAACTCATTCAAATAACTGTAATTATCTAGCGATTGAAAAGAGTGGCGTGAGTTTCTTGCCAGTTCTTCTCACAGCTCTACCTCGTCAGCGAACTGGCTGTAGGTCAATTGGCTGACAAAATGTAATGTTGACTTTTCATAAGCATCATACTTTATGATCAAAATGAAATAAATGCTTTGACTTTGACTTTATCCTTCCAATATTATAAAATGCAATAGTTTGTATGAATGTGTAGATGTTTGGATGTTTATTTCTCTTTCAAGCAAGAACCACTTAACATTTTCCGGGACAGTAAACGGATATGGCCGTGATGACAATAAAACATCTATTGTGTCTACATCACTGTCCATGAAAGGGTTAATGGATTTTAATGAAACTATACAGTAATATAGCTAGATCAGAATATGACATAGGCTATAATTTAAAAGGATATGATGTTAATTGACCAAAGTATGCATCAAATCCTAATATGAAGAAGACGAAGTCACGGCAGAAGCTAGTTGTTATGTAATATCTATGTGACTAACAATTTTTCCTGCTACGCACGTCAGTAACTTTATACATTTTAAGATATACTTAATTACAAATCGTGGAATCTAAAACTTGTATGTATATTTAACTAGCTGTTGCCCGCGTGAATGTTTTTTTAATTTTCATACAAACTTTCATTTTCAACCCTATCAAGCCGTTTTTTCGCAATAAAAGATAGCCTGTGTTGTTCCTCAATCTCTATAACAAATTTCATCAGAATCGATTATGTGGTTTAGGCGTGAAAGACAGACAGAGTTACTTTACATTTATAATATAATAGAAAATAGAGTATAAATATAGTGTGGCGTCATCTATCTGGCCAATAATGACACACAGAGAAAATCCAAGTGAAGACGACGACTACGAGTTTACAGCATAGAAATCAAAGACGGCGCTGTCAACAAATATAGACCTCTGTCATACAAGATGTATAGAAGCCTAAATCGCGATATTAACATTCTCACACCAACTAACTATATATACAAGTCCCGACTACTAACTGTCGGGCAGTAGCCCACCAGGCACGATCACCTAGCCTGGTCGGAGGATCCTCCCTTTGGTTGGAGGTACAAGGTGTGCTACCTCCACAATAGTATATAGTATAGGTTTGTAAGCACACAAGTAATCTTTACATTACTTCTATGCTTGTAAATCTTCCTGATGAAGTGATCTTAACGATAGTGGCAACCGTATCATCAGTGTCGTCGTTTAGAAAAATATACAGGAAAAACAACTACTTTATACTATTTTGAGATATATAAATAGGCAAATATTGGAACTCGATCGCCTTGAACTGCAAGTAATTATTTTTCCTATTTTTGCAAAGCGACTGCGACAGACAGAGAATGCATTCTAAATATCTATGCTAGAATATTAAGCGCACATAGCTCGTTGCGCTAATTGATCGGTAAACGATCAGCGGGTTAAGCAATAATGAGTGCGGCTGGCCCATGGATGGGGCACCGCATACTGTATTTGACCTGAGCATCTCCGTGCTTTGGAGGGCACGTTATAAGTCAGTCCTGCCTGTTACCATAATGACAGCATTCGTTAGGTCAAGTCGAAGCCTGTAATAATAAATAAGTGATCTAATCAAATACTGACACTTGGTTGACCTCTAACCACTCGATAAGTAGAAGAAGAACCAGATTATGTCTTTGATAATTCTAAAGACAATAAGTAAGTATGGTCAGGTAAGTTGCTTGTTCGTCTGTTACTATGGAGCAACACGAGAGACGCGGCTACTATTTTACATTGTCGACTATTATTACCATAAGAACATGGAGGAATATTAATATTATGACGTTAAAAATAAAATAAAAAAACGTCTGCAACTGATTTTACTACATGTTAAGTAGGTGACGACAATTATAAAAACTTACAAAGCAAATTATATTATTATTACAAAACAAAAAGCCCGTCTGCCTAAAACAAACTGAAAAGAAAGAAACCCATTGTTTTTCGTGCCGACACTACATTTAAATTATGTACCCTATTTCACTCCCACAATCAATAGGTACAAATCTAATGACACCTAATATGTTAAAATCAATGAAGCCATTTATGCTGTAAGCGTGCCAAAGAAATAGATATTATATACATACGTACATCGCTCGCAAAATATTACCCTCATTGGCTTCGGCAGTAGGGCAATAAAACATAAAAACACGTCTGCAGCTGATTTTACTAAATGTCTAGTAGGTAGGTGACGACAGTATAAACTCGGTTCACGTTATTAAGATTTACAACAAGCAAAATATATTATTAATAAAAAGCAAAAAGCCCGTCTGCCTAAAATAAACTGTAAAAGAAAGAAACCCATGTTTTTTCTTGCCGACGCTACCTTTAAATTTTATGTGAGTATCCTATGTCGTTTCTGATAAAATCCATCCAGCTATTTCAGCTGTAGAGCGTGACAAAGAAATAGACATACATACATACATCCATACGCCCAAAAAACATAACCTCATTGACTTCGGCAGTCGGGCAAAAAAATATTTAAATGTAAGGAAATTAAAGATGGCAGCGACAAAACGTGACCAATAATCACAAGCAAAAACAGTTTATTAACCCTTTAATTAAGTACTTAGAATCTTTCTGTGAGTCAATGTTAACGAAATCACAGAATAGAAATCTTGCCGTTAAAGATTCTACAGCGAACAAAAAGGACAATACTGAAGTTGCAAATTCTTCTCTCTGCAAACTCTATGTAAAACGGACGATAAATCTACATAGAAAATTTTGAGAGGCTCTTTATAGAATGAAACCTGGAAACCGCCAAGTTACGACCAATAAGCAACTATTGCAGTCTTTGAGTTGCTGAATCTAATCAAACAGTCTAATAGGAACCTCAATAAGGTCTATATTAAATGGTTCCATTAATTTGCAACGAAACACTAAAATATTTGTTCTCACTAAGGTCAGTAGTAACACCTTGTTTAACACCTGATTGTAAACGTGTAAGATTCAATTATAACTTGTAGCAACATTTCTAATTGTTACTAATATAAACTGATTCATTAGTTTCTTCACACTTAAAATTATTACTTACTTAGAATTAGAATTCGCTTTATATTCGAATATATATTCCAAATTCAAAAATGCCGAATATTATTTCTAATAAATAATAGTTTCGTATTAGAATAAGAATTATAATAATTATAATTAGCACGATTTATCGTTGTTATCTTTATTATTTATTTATATTGATTACACACCGACTCTGGTACGTTTTGTTAAAACTTTACCTGTTAACTGCACTATACAAATATTATAGGTTAACACACATTTATACTATTTTCACATCCGATATCACTGTATACACTTCACTATAATCACTATTTCACACGTTTTTATCAAACTTATTAAAACCGACTAGTATTTCTATTAATATTTAGTATTTTTACTAACCAAACACACATTACTACGTCTCCAAAACTGTACTAACACTGTTTTCAATATGACACTGCTAAAATGCGAGATAATATGTTTAGTATACACATAAGCGAACACGCAATAAATACATATGAAAACGTAATCAAATATCGATCATAACATTAACATAACAGAGTTAAAAATTGTTTGAAATTGATGTCACACTTACGTCATTCTTAAAACCGTGTGAAAGATAAACACTGAAAAATGAAGCAGGCAATCGATAATATATTTTATACGGTTTCTATTAGAGTTTAATTTTGTTGTGTGTGTGATACTTAGAAAAACGCTTCGAAAATCCCTCGGGTATGATACACGTAAGTGCAAGCGAGACAGCACATGGCGGCAAGGTCAGCATATAACAAACATATAATATAAACTTTAAGAATTATTCCTCATATTTTAAATACTGGTTTTGTTTATTAATATTATGGTATTCGTGTATAATCGCCATGTGTTTTTGTTCTCGCCTTTTTTTCCTGACGACGCGTCTGACGAGACTAATTCTACGGTCTAGAATTTTAAACTTTCTTTCTTTCCAAGGGGAAAAGTATGGAAATGCCAATGGCAGTACTTATCACCGTACTACAGTCAAGAAACTGTCGAGCATATTGACCACGGCAAATCCCTCCCTTTGGGAGTGGCCTATACCCAATGATATTCTAATGATATGATTTGTAAAAGTGCCTTTATAGAATGTTAATGACTCTTAAACCACGAAGCAGGTTATTATTTTAATATACGGTTGTCTGTTTGCACTTTGATTTATCTCCAAAACTGCTGATACGTTTTTTAGATAAAAGTATTGTTTAAACAAGTATTTAGATCCCATGAACTTACTATCTTGAACAAAAATGTTTAAAATATAACGTGAAAAACCGGCCAAGTGCGAGTCAGACTCGTGCACGAAGGGTTCCGGTACCATTAAAATTAAAAAAGTGTCGTTTGTTGTATAGGAGCCCCTTTATATTTTAATTTATTTTTTTTAATTATATTATTTTATTCTGTTTTTTTAGTATTTGTTGTTATAGCGGCAACAGAAATACATCATCTGTTAAAATTTCAACTATCTAACTATCGCGGTTCACGAGATACAGCCAGGTGACAGACGGACAGACAGACGGACGGCGGAGTCTTAATAATAGGCTCCCGTTTTACCCTTTGTGTACAGAACCCTAAAAAGTTTTTTATTTTTAATTTTTTATATTAGCCTACCAAAGTGACTCCATCCCGCCTGATGGTAAGCTGTCAGTGGAATCCAGAAATGGTGGCCACCATACCAAAAGCCATCGTCTTAAACTGCTGGTATGGTGGCCTCCACTATGGCAGCTGGGAATGGGGTTAGGGGAAGAAATTGAGGGAGGAGAGGAAAGAGGAAAGGGAGGAAATTGGGCCTCCGGCACTCTCACTCACCGAACGAAACGCAGTAGTACGGATACTACTACTCTTACGTCGATCTTCTATGAGAGGGTAGTACTTCCCCGGACGATCCGGCCCATTCATGCTGAAACCATCGTGGATCTACTACCGAAAGAAAGTAGCAAATAATTTGCGTTGTTTTCTATTATTATTATTTAAACAAGTAGATATTTTTTCTAATTTAACATGCTGATGATGCGTTGCAAACATGTATATGACAGGCGTTAAAACATTTTACTAAAATTAATAGTCACGCTTACTCAAGCTGGATTGGCAACTTCAGACTTTCTTAGCAGGTACATATATGTCTCTGAATCTGAAGTGCATTTCTTTCATCTCTTAGGCTACATTTCGCTACAGGTAAGACGGTCATTCGATCAACTTTTGACTGCATGTAAAATCCTACATGGAGCTATTGATGCACCTGATTTACATGTCGAACTGTGTCAATTTTTTGTGCCTGATAATTACAACAGAGCTAGACAGCATCCTTTGTTTGCAACGTAAAAACGCACGGTTGCGCGTTCCATGTCTCCAGTATCGCGTATGTTAAAGGGGTTCAACGGTCTGCTGGCGTCAAGTCATGGGCTGGATCTGTTTGCTGATGAAGGGAAGTTGATCTTGTTTGAATGTATGAGGTATTGTGAGACGTCAGAGTTAAAGTTGTTATTTTATATATTTTAAGTTTTTACTGTGTAATCAGTGTAATTGACTGTAATTTTGTCGTTCTGATTATAAATAAATAAAAAAATAAAAAATAAAAAAACTCATAAAAAAATTTTGCTTTAAGAGTTGGTGGTAGATGAATGATGACCACCAACTCTTAAAGCAAAATTTTTTTATGAGTTTTTTTATTTTTTTTACAAAATGATTTTAATCTTACTTTTTCTTTTGTACCACAAATAAACAAGGATAGAGACAAAGTAATGTTACCTATAATAAATTAATAAGAATGCTTTAAATTGTTGTGGTAGGTTAAAATCCTGAACTACACTTTATTCTAACGTAAATTATATTTAGAGTAAAATTTAGACACCTAGAAAAATATATTGTAATACAATTTTATCTAATAATAAAAAAAGAAAATATTTGATTTTTGTATGTTTGTTTCGATTTCACATATTTTTTAGTAATTTTTAAAATTTAAGTATTTTAAGCGCCTTTGTAAATCTGAATGATGCAATACGTCACTATTGCTATGATATTGTCCTTAGGCGTTTGTTGTGAGACCGAATAAAACTTTTGATATCGAAGCGAAGTGAGGGCGGATGTCTAGTGTTCTATATCATTGAAAAAACAATGTTACACATCACAATCATATAGTCAGTGACCGCGAGAAAAAGGGGGGAGAGAGGACCAAAGAATTGATTGAGCCTCCGGCGCTTTTATAAGATGATTACCGGAACGAAGCGCAGAAGCATAAATAGTAATATTCATGCTTATACTACAAAAGATGCTTCTTTAAAAATATCGACACGTCTTACATAATAATACCAGCCTGTTTACTGTCCCACTGCAGGGCAAAGGCTCTTCTCATATAGAGAAGGCATGAGCATTAATCACCACGCTTGCTTAAGGCGGATTGGCAATTTCGAACTTTTAAAGTCCAGGTTTCCTCATAATAATAATAATAATAATAATATTCTACCACATTCACACAACGTCATCTAGCCCCAAATTAAGCAATAATATTTGCTTGTGTTATGGGTACTAAACAACTGATATACTACGTATATACACTTTTTGTTTTTTAAATACATACATATTATAGATAAATTACACCCAGACACAGAACAAACAATCATGCTCATCACACAAAGATTTGTCCTGGGTGGGAATCGAACCCACGACCTCCGGCTTAGCAGTCAGGGTCACTAACCACTAGGTCAACAGGCCAGTCAAAACCCTCACGATGTTTTCCTTCACCGTCAGTCAGAAATGTCCAAGATAAACTTAGAAAATACATTACATTTGAAAAATCACATTACCTCGTGTACATGAAGGGGGTGTCTTATCCACTGAGCCATTTCCACGTGTTACATAATACTGAACCGAATATTGAAATTCTAAAAATAACTGAAAATATGTTGAAGTTAATAAATTATAGCCTATGTCACCAGCTCCATTTATTGATTTCTAAAGGTGAAAGAATTTTTCAAATCGGTAACGTAACAAACAAATATACAAAAAATCTATTTTTATTTTTATAAGATTGGTTTAGATTTAAATAGTCAGTCATGTTTAATAACCATTTAACATCAGGTGGGTCTAATGCTTTTTTATTTGCCACCGAAATTGTAAAAAGGTCTCTTAAAGTCAAGGTTATATAAGGTCAAACCACTCACATCAACGTGGTAACAGCATACGAAGTTTAGAAAAAAATTTAGGCTTCATGTTTGCAGTTAAATAATTTTTTGTGCTAAACTTGACTGTCGTTAAGTAAACTTTAAATCGTCTTTTATTAGGATTTTTATAATACAGTTGGTAATTTCTTAAACTAAGATTTTTCTTTTTTTTTCTATCGCATTTAGGAACAAGTCCTTTAACATGACATAATTACCTATATTATTACTTACTAGCTGTTACCCGCAGCTCCGCCCGCGTAAATGTCGGTTACATCGCATATTATTATTATTTATAAAAGATTTTTTATGAAATAAACGTAGCCTAAGTTACTCCTTATTACATCAGCTACCTGCTAATCCCGTCAAAATCGGTCCAGTCATTTCAGAGATTAGCCGGAACAAACAGACAGACAGACAAAAATTGTAAAAAATGTTATTTTGGTGTATGTATATTCATATACATGTAGTAAAAAACGGTTATTTCAATATTACAAACACTTGCAAGCAAAAATAGACATTATTGTTTTATGATATGCAATTAACATTTACTCATAGGGTGGTAAAACCATTTTATTGTCGACTAAACCTATGTACGGCACTCTCACACTAGCTGTTGAAGCAGTAGCAGATTCATGGACAAGTGCAAATGGAAGATTAAGAACGATTATTTAATTTGTTTCTTACAGCATAAGTATAAAAACGCGATGGTATCTGGTTTGTTTTAATCTATTAGCCGAGATTCAGAAGCAGGCAATGTTTATGTGGTATCTTACAATATGCAATTATATACGTCATCAGACATGGAAATTATGTGTATCACAGATTTATGTTCCTAATTCCTTTAACGCCAGTTATTAATAGTCTACAATCCTAGATAAAATATATCGTAGTTAAGTGACTATTGTTCGATAGGTTTGTTTATTTAGAAACCCTCAAAGTTCATATTCATATCAACATTTTGCGCTAACTCTAAGCATACCCTACAGTCGTCTTGGAGCGTTATTTCGCGAACACGAATATACATACATCTATTACAAACGTCGTAGGACAAGTATTTTACGTTGGCAAATTCTTCTGAATTTCTAGAATTTTCGAGAATATTCTTTTTATAAACTGGAATTATAATGTAGACTTACCTCTTCTTCCAAAGCGACTGGAAACTGCGCTGGTGTCAGCGGTTTCACAGCAACGTCTTCTAATGCTGATTTTCGTCTGCAACAGATAATTTTGACATTATTCTTTGACAATCTTGGTGAACTAGTGATGATAGCCCGGCTTTCTAAGAAAACTGCAAGACTTCTGTAAGGTAGAGTACACCAACTAGTTATTGCTATAATAATACCAGCTACCGTCTTACTGCAGGGCAAAAGCCTCTTCTCATATAGAAAAGGCTTAAGCAATAATAAGAATTGACCGTCACGCTTGCTCAAGGGGATACAGATTTTTAGAACTTCTAAGCTAATATTTTAAAGAGAAAACATTAGATTTTTTGTATATTTGGCTAAGCCGATGTAACTCAAACTCTACGTAACCGATTTAAAAAGTTCTTTCACCTTTAGAAAGCTACATATAGTAACAAAGGCAATATTTTATTATTTTTAACATATTTTTTAGCCATTTTCAAAATTTGAATATTTTAAGCGCTTTTGTAAATCTGAATGATGCAATACGTCACTATTGCTATGTTATTTTCCGTAGGTGTTTAGGTTTACATTCTTTTAAGATTTAAGCATCTATAATCTAATACGAAGAAATTATATAATAAACTCAAAAATATTTCGCTACTGCATTAATATCCTTTAGACTCGCGATAAAATTAAGATAAATAGCTGCACTAGTGCGGTAGACATACTAGGCTCGAGCTGCCACGTCTCGCTAATAAATACAAAGCGTTTTTGCCCAAATGTGGAATATACGTAACTATAGCTATAAAGATTAACTAGATGACACCTAGTTAATGACTGTACTTTCCTCTTAACTTAAACAGAACAGTAAAAGTACTATAGCTAAATTCCTAAGCATTATGTCCATCCAAAGGTTGTCTGGGGAAAAACGCCTTTAGCGATAAGGCCGCCCATTGGTACTGTCGGCTGTAAGACTAGTTTTTAACAATATGTTTTTTTATATAGTGTAAAATAAAGTATATAACAAATAAATACCTTAAAATAAAATAAATTCAATTAATGTTATTACAATATATCTAACAATTCTTGCCGCAGCGCGGTTTCAGCCAGGTTAAATTACATCTTTAGTTTTTGCGTATATAGCCCAGTTTTCGATTAAGGTTATAGGCTATGTAACATCACGCTACTGGCGACGGGAGCAGAGCAGTAAGCGAAGACGCGCTGCGGAAAGCTAGTAATAGTATAGATAGATAATAAGAATCTCTTTGGAAGAGTACCTAGAGTCAATGTTAAGTACCTAGAGGACTTCATATGATTATTAGAAGTCTTTTGGTGATTTTGACTCTCATGTGTACTTCATATACACATAAAAGAGTTTACCTTTGACTATCAGGTACGAGTGCGAATTGTAGCATCAGTGGACAGTAGTATGGTACAATTAGTCCGGCGCGGCTAGCTACGTTATTTGTATACCTTTTATAGCTTCCCGCGGCGCTTTCACTCACGTTTTTGCTTACTGCTCTGCCCCCGTCACCAGTAGCGTGTTGTTACAACCTATAACCTCCCTCAAGAACTGGACTATCATACGCAAATTGGTGGTTCCAGAGATTAGCGCGTTCAAACAAACTCTTCCTTATTTTCCATTACCAACTGTCCTTAACGGTCGGGTACTTACCTTAACAAAATGATCTTGAACACAGGCCCCACAAGGCCCTTGATTATAACAGACGCGTTCAGATGACACCTTCCATGTAGCACGATACCATTCACCTGCAACAAGGACAGAGCCAATATAGTAAATGACATACGGTAGCAGATCTACGCTGGTTTCAGCATGAATGGGCTGAGTCGACCAGGCAGTACTACCCTCTCATAGAAGATCGACGTAAAAGTAGTAGTATCCATACTACTGCGTTTCGTTCGGTGAGTGAGAGCGCCGGAGGCCCAATTTCTTCCTCCCTTTTTCTTCACCTCCCCCATTCCCTTCCCCTACCCATTCCCAGCCGCCAAAGTGGAGGCCACCATACCAGCAGTTTAAGTTGATGGCTTTTGGTGGTTTGGTCCAATTTCTCCCCTTTCCATCTTTCTCCTTCCTTCCTCTCTTCACGGTAAGGTTCATGAGCAACTGCTACACAAATATAATGTCCACGTTCTTTTTCTTTTTTTTTATATTAGCCTACCAAAGTGACTCCATATAATCTGATGTCGTTAATGGGAATAATGTCTAAGTATAAATAAAAATGATATTTACTCAGTATGCTTATCGTAGTATCACACTTTTTTTCCTGAAGGAGTGAGAAGGGCTGTATAAGTTTTGCAAAGCTATTAGCATGTACTAGGCACAACTTAGCAAGGTTACATACACTACATACAATACATACATACATAACTTCACGCCTGTCTCCCAATATTGGGGTTAGCAGAGTCTATAGAACGTCATTCGCTGCGCTCCAAATATACCTCCTTGTTTATACACACACGTCGGTTACACAACACGCAGACCAAATATGTGATGATATTTGGTTTGCGTATGTTCGTCTTGGACGACCTCTACCAACTTTCCCAGTAATTAAGACTTTACACACGTCGGTTACACAACACGCGGACCAAATATGTGATGATATTTGGTCCGCGTATGTTCGTCTAGGACGACCTCTACCAACTTTCCCAGTAATTAAGACTTCACACACGTCAGTTACACAACACGCGGACCAAATATGTGATGATATTTGGTCCGCGTATGTTCGTCTAGGACGACCTCTAGCAACTTTCCCAGTAATTAAGACTTCTACTGACGATTTTTTGACAAAATCCAAATTACATTATGTGGCCCGATGATGAAATCCAAGACCTTGACAGTCCCCGTATGCACTTATACATCATTGAGCTACCGAGGCTATTACATCTGTAAAAGAAAATCTAAACGGAACATAACGAAGCCTCTGTCAACTTGGGTGAATCCCCATGCTTATAAGCCATACAAATGACTGTTATCAAACATCGGTAATATAGGTCTCATAATAAATTGTTCGTGGTGAATTTAATAGGTCAGTTTAATGTTTGAATTTGTCTCTCACTTTGTAATAGAGAAATGTGATATTCATACTAATATTATTAATACGAAAGTCTGTCTGTCTGTTACGCTTTCACGCTTAAACCACTTAACCGATTTTCATGAAAATGAGTATAGAGATAGATTAAACCTTTCGGAACAACATAGGCTATCTTTTATTGCAAAAAAAATTGCTGGAAGGGGTTGAAATAGAGGATGAAAGTTTGTGTTAAATATCGTTAACCGACTTTCACGCGGGCGGAGATGCGGGTAACAGCTATTCTTTTATATCTTACTCCTCTACTTCGTTCATTCCCGTTGAGTCACACCACTTTGTGTAACACTGTTACAGAGTGGGGAAAAAAACAGAAATTAACACTGAAACTTATTGCGAAGGTTATTTTTTCCTTTGAGTCACACTGAAACATATTAGAATCTAGTATTCTTCTTATACTCGGCTATATTTCTACATCGTGTAAATATTTATAATAAACTAGCTGCACCCGGCATGCGTTTCAATGCCACGTAATTTATTGAAAAAGAAAAAAATACTTTTTGGGCCAGAAACCGTCTTCGGGCTTCTCCAGAACATCCTCACAAAGTTTCATTACAATCTGATCATTGGTTTCGGCACGCATAGAGGAGAAACATACAGACATTGATTGTAACACTTCCTTTACATAGCTACTAGTAACTATGGCATAAATAATTTTCTTCAATTAAAGGCTCAAAAGACGCTGCTACCGTTACCCTATTATCAAAAATGTAAGCACTTCAATAGAATCTAACATTCAAATAAACAACAAATATGTTTGGTAATGTTTTACGTGACTTTAAAAATAATACCAGTAAATCTTGATCATAGAGGGCAGAACCATCCACAATTTTTAACGAATCTCATGAATATAAAGAAGTTTTGATGTGACAACTCGAAGGAAAAATGTTAGCAATCAAAATATGACGATTAGCTCATTTGATATTTTGTATTGGAGAGATATATCACCCTGTTTATTAATAAAAGGGGTAGGTAGAAGTGTGTAACATATCCGTGTCTGTGTCCATTGTCCTAATCCGCACACGATTCCAAAAGACTGATGTATTTTTACCTATATTTAACGATCCTTTCTCGCCCACGCCGCCTACAAACTGCTTTCAGTTTGTTGCTTTCAGTTGGGACATTTCTTACCCGTTTAATAGAGGTTTACAAATAAGTACCGAAGTCTATAATACATTTCGACCTAAAGACGTTTAGGTACTGATGGACATTTACTATTATCATTGCAATGTGATTTCTAAGTAAACGATGCTATGAAACTATCGGCAGGCGTCTGTATAAAAAATTACCTCTCGGTTCAAAAGATACGGTAGTATATCCACGCTGGTTTCTACATGAATGGGTCGGGTCGACAAGGGAAGTTCTACCTTCTCATAGAATATCGACGTAAGAGTAGTAATATCCGTTCTACTGCGTTTCGTTCGGTGAGTAAGTGCCGGAGGCCCAATTTTCTCCCTTTCCTCTTTCCTCACCTCCCTCATTCCCTTCCCTGCCCCATTCCCAACCGCCAAAGTAAAGGCTACCATACCAGCAGTTTAAGATGGTGGCTTTTGGAAGTAAAAATACAGTACAGACAGGCCTACATCTGGACCTAACAGATTGAATTCCGTTAGCATGGATTTATAAGAACTATGTACTTTTAATTTACAGATTATTTTCTAGTGTGGAAAAGTAAACAGGTGAAGGCCTCTTATTACACAGAGAAAGCATTAACATAGATCACCACACTTGCTCAAGGCGGATTGGAAAATTAAACATTTTTTTATATACAGATTTTACGTTAATTTTCTTTGGTATCCAAACGTTAACCTTACGAAGTTCTAAAAACAAACACTCCCAATAAAGTCACAATCATTTCTAATGAGGACACAATAAACAAAACAAATAGAAATAGCCACAGAGGAGTTTAAGATAGTTTCCATTCAATAATAACCACAAATTACATTATTTGTTTATTGTTTAGACGATGTGTGCCAATTCTAACTCAGTATTTAACGAGCCGTGAGTAATAGCTACCATAAAGTAGGGCTTTGGAGTTTAAATTAGTGACACTATCACATCATTAGTCTGAAAACGTGCACTGTGGGACACAAACCTCTGGCAAATATGTTTGCTTTGTCATCTCGCTTTTTTTCAATAACGCGTGGAGGTATCAAGCTGATATTTATATCAAATGTAGTTATTTGCTACCTCTTTAGGCTGTGTTCACAAAGTTCTATCAACGCAATTTATACTATTATATAAAGAAGAAGAGTTTGTTCGTTTGTTTTAACGCGCTAATCTATGGAACTACCAGTCGGATTTTAAAAATTATTTTTGCATATGATAGCCCATGCATTGCAAATTTACAATTATTGAAGTTCTGAAAAATATGTTAAACATAATAAAATACAGCCTATGATACCCACTTAATTTATTGATTTTTGAATTTTTAAAATCGGTTACATAGATTACTAGTTAAATCACACACAACAATGTAATCTTTTCTCTATACTTACTTTTGATTTTGTGGAATTGAAACTAGAAATTAGAAATTGGAATCTGTATCAAAACGAAGTTTAGTCCTATTTCAGCAGTGTTCACACAATTTGCCTCATCTGTACAATACTCAATTGTAAATAAGTACCTACCTACGTATATATTCCGATATGAGTTATATTTTGGCTCCGGTACTAAATCTCAGTGTGGCTGGCGTCACGCCAGTACAACAGAACAACAGATCTGATGTTCATTTATAAAAGATGGAGAGTACACACGAGGTTCATTCACGATAGGTGCACTTGTGTTTGAGCTTTTGGCAATTAAACGTAACTATATAAACATGACGTGACTGTAAAGTAGAAGTAGGTACATAATATACACTTATATTAAAAATTTGTCCTTTTCAAATTCTCATGAACCATGCCTGACTGCCTCTGTGGTTCGGAGGTACTGTGTACGGATTACCACGCAGAGGTCTCGGGTTCGATCCCCGGGTCGGTTAAAGTGATATTGGGTTGGTTTTTCTGTCGAGAAATCTCAGCATTAGCCCGGAGTCTGGAATTGTGCCCGATATAATGGCAACAAGCTCACCCCCTGTTACATGTGAATGATGAAACGTGGATGGTTGAACACCTCTGCCTACCCATTAGGGGAGAAAAGGCGTGAAGCTATGTATGTATGAAAGTATGCACGAACCATGCCAGTCAACATACGACCCACTTGGTAAGCAGTTGTTCTATGGCCATCTTCTCTCAGCACTATAGAAGCAATGCTGAGATGACATAACCCAGATGTTGCCCACTGTGAAAATAAAGATAATAAAGAAGAATAATGGAAGAATGAAGACCGACTGAGTAATATTGGGCGTGTTGGCACTGAACGAAACGCAAATAGCATGGTGATATTCTGTGAGAGGAACTTCAGTCCATGGCGTATTCCGGATAAAATCATCAGGAATCTACTACTACGAGTACTCAAGTGCATTTTAATTTGAACGCCATGTTAGTGTCACCTAAATTTAAGATATTCTACTGCATCTTTTGAGGTTAAAGCTTGACAAGTTTGTAATGTTAATTAAATTTAAAGATATAAATATTTTATTATTACCAAAGGTGTTACTGCTAATGTGTGCTAAGACAGATTGCTTCAATTTTAGAAAGAAATTAAAAAAAAATGTTTTAATCTACAGTCCTGTCTCAAAGTCTATCTTGTTTAGTCTTGCATTTAGTATAAGTAATTATTCTTATTTGGAAATCAGGTTTCTTAAAAATAATAAATCTTCTGTTTTGAAAATTGGGTTACAAAAATCCAAACTTTAGTTTCCAAAATGGCCGATACTTGCGTTTAGTAATTTAATGTGTACTGTATAAATATTTTCGTTTCAATAACCCTGAAATCATAAAATTTTCTTCTCGTTACAATAACTAGTCGAATTCACAACGTCTTCTATAAAAGACAAATGCTAAGTGTACACAAAATCACAATTTTATTCATCTTGAGATGTTCCATTAATTCAGCATCACCGGTACGTCACAGTCTTGCTATGTACCGCGTAAGAGATAAATCTCGAGCCTGTCAGTTGGACGACAGCCAAATACAGATGTAACACATAGTAATATTGTCTAGTTCAAACACTGTTTGTTATTATCTAATTACTCGTACGTTGTGCTGACAACGGTTGGTTGGGTATTTAATTTTTCCTTATTAGGCTGGAATCCGAAATTGTGCTCAATAAAGTACTAGGCTCGCCTCTTGCTACATAGGACCCAACGAAACATCAGAAACCTTAGTTTACCCTTAATCTTACCTTAGTCTAACCTTAGTCTACTAGTATAGTATTATCTTATCTGTGGTCTACCACTTTCAGGTAAACAGACATATTGCTGTGTCTGTGTATATTATTCTACTAGCTGCGCTCGCCCGTGTCAAAAATGTATTTTGTCTCCCACGGGAACCAGACAGAATTTCGGGATAAAAAGTAGCCTATGTCCGTCTCCGGCACCGAATTTATCTACATATCAACTTTAATCGGTTAAGCTGTTTAGGCACTGAATGGTAACAAACACACACACACACACACACACACACACACACACACACACACATACACACAAACTTTCGCATTTATAAAATTAGAAGGATCTAGGAAATGGTGAAAAGTTTGTACAGAGTCTGTAATTTGCTAGGAGGCGTAAATTGGCTAATCACAACATTTCCACTAATGCTAAATGAAAATTTTGAACACTGTGATTGGCCAATTCCGGTTCGCTCTTCTCCACTCTGGAAACGCACTCTAAGTATTTATATATTTATGTGAAACTAGGTGTCCTACAAATACTTTATGAATACATACACCTACAACACAAGGATTATTTTCACAAAAATAGTCAACCACAACAAACATAGAGATTATAATTATATTAGAACGTCACTGTACTCATAGGTCCCAAATACCAAGTTTATTATTTCATTCTCTCCTCCCCCTCTCTAATACGCACTGCGCATAACGAGACGAACAACCGTAGTATTTTATAAGGAAAAATATTTTGTTTCTACATTCCTTCAGCAAATCTGACCCTTCTCTTAGGATGCGTTTTTACTGACGCGGAGCTGGGTGGAGTGGAGAGGAGCGGATTTCTAGCATTGTGATTGGCTAATTCACGGTCCGCTCCTTTCCACTCTAGCGTCAGTGGAAACGTACCTTTATTTTTATTAAGAGAACCGTTGAGGTCACGTGGTCAGTGACCGGTAAATAAATCTTAGTAAATATTTATTGCATTTATTAAACCAATTATTTTGCTCTCGAAATTAACACTGCAACGGTAATTGCATCTCTCTATCTATCTCATAATTTCAACACCCTTTCCAAACAATACAAGTTATTGATCTGACGCCGACTGTCAGGTGAGGAGAAACTCCACGTAATCAGAGCGTTCTGATGATACTCTGTCTCTCTAATATCTATAAAGCGCTCATAGCTCGTTGCGCTCATGGATGGGTGACACCAAAGTTTATATGTAAAATACATGGATTTTATAATAGGGAAAAGTCAAGACTTTCAACGACTTTCGTTGTCATAGTGCTAAAATATCTTTATTCATTGGAAACTGTTTTACAAGTCAGATGTTGCACAAAGGCTGCTTTGAACATATAAAGCCATTTTTAAAATAAGAGGTGCTTGATATGGCTTTGATGTACTTCGAATCGAAATTCGAAAGATAATGCAGTAGTTCTTTCCAACCCAGAGAGAGGTAAAGAATTAACCACACAACCTTCTTTATTGCATACTGTAAACTATGGTTATTTTTATTTTGAGTCAACAATTTTTTTTATTGCCGACGAGTAAACACTCCGCCTGTTGTAAGTGGTAACTGTCATTCATAGACGACTCAGCGTCTCTGGCATTGATCTTGCAATTCCAGGGACTCTCTGAAGCCGCTGCCTACCTTGAAGGGAGTGGGACTGGTAGAGGGATTGAGGGAGGTGAGGAAAAAGGAAAGGGGAGCAATTGGGCTTCTGGCGCTCTCATCTCATCTCAAATTAACCAAGTATATCTGGTAAGCATTCAGTAAGAAGAACACACAACAACAGAACACTAGTAGTAGTTAGTAAGTATGTAAAATAGAAATCGATATTCTGGCCTGTTGGCCTAGTGGCTAGTGACTCTAAATGCTAAGCCGGAGGTCGTGGGTTCGATTCCCACTCAGGACAAACCTTCGTGTGATGAGCATGATTGTTCTGTGTCTGGGTGTAATTTATCTATAACATGTATGTATTAACAAAAAAGAATGTATATAAGTAGTATATCAGTTGTTTAGTACCCATAACACAAGCAAATATAATTGCTTACTTTGGGACTAGATGGCGCTGTGTGAATGTGGTAGAATATTATTATTATTATTAATATTATTACTATTCTATGTGAGGATAGTACTTCCCCGGTCGATCCAGCCCATTCATACTGAAACTAGCGGAGATCTACTACCTGATAGACTCAATCAGACAGAATAGACTCATTATAGCATAAATAGAGAAAAAGAATCTAACTAAGCCACCACTAATGACCATACCAGTAGTCTGGCTTTTGGAATGGTGACCAACATTTCTGGATTCCATCTTCTGTTTACCATCAGGCAGAGTAGTCACAATGGTAGATAAAAAAGAATGTTCCTAACTGACCTCAAGAATCTCATCGCCAACTTTAACTGGTGGACTGGCCTTAGCCGCAGCGCCTGCTGGGTGCAGACCACAGACGAACACGGCCATCTTGCTGCGGTCCCTGTGGCCCGCCAGGCTGAGGCCCAGCCCACCCCGGGGAGACCGCTCCAGGCGGATCGAGAGCACGCTGTCACCAAGACCTGCATACTTCTTGCGGATTTTATCTGTGAACAAATAAAAAAACTTATTTAATGCTTGATAGAAGTTAAAATACGGATCAAATCACGTGGGGTAATACCAGATTTAGATTTTTTTTTTTATTAGCCTACCAAAGTGACTCCACCCCGCCTGATGGTAAACAGTCAGTGGAATCCAGAAGTGATGGCCACCATACCAAAAAGCCATCGTATTAAACTGCTGGTATGGTGGCCTCCACAATGGCGGCTGGGGATGAGGGAGGTGGGGAAAGAGGAACGGGGGGAAATTGGGTCTCCGGCGCTCTCACTCACCGAACGAAACGCAGTAGTACGAATACTCTTACGCCGATCTTCTATGAGAGTGTAGTACTTCCCCTACGATCCGACCCATTTATGCTAAAACCAGCGTGGATCTTCTACCGTACAAATATTAATTACAATGAATTATTAATTACAATTTTTATTTTTATAATTAGACGTCCGCCATTGCTTCGTTTCGGTATCAAAAGTTTTATTCGGTCTCACATCAAACGCCCATGGAAAATATCATAATACAATAGCAAAGCAATAGCGACGTATTGCATAGTTCAGATTTACAAAGGCGCTTAAAACAGTGAAATTTTGAAAATGATAAAAAATTATGTTAAACATAATAAAATATAGCTTAAGTTACTCTTCCTTTAGCATTCAAGCCAGAATACCTCAACTGTTGGATAAAAGATTCCTCAAGTATAATATTTGAAGAAGTTTTGCACAGTTATCAATTGTATAAAACTGCTAGGACTGCGATTGCAGTTGATGATAATGCTAAAAACCACCTAAATGCATTGTTTCGATGAAGATTCGGTCTTGCAACAAACGTTTTTACAAAAGACGACTGAGTAATTTGTTTATCATGATTATAATTATGTATTATCTATATCGTTTCTTTGCATATTGTAATGCATATTAACGCAATGATTACGACTGCTACTAGCTACGGTACAAAACTAAAATTTAATATCATTACAGTGCGAGGTGTATGCTAATTAGGTCAGGCAAAACTAACTTGGTGTTATTTGGCATCTGTTTGACAGTTAAACTTCTCATTAAGCACATTATTTTGGTAGTTCGCTGATAAAATAGTACTTTACTGCCTCTGTTGTTCGGTGGTACTGTGTACAGAATGCCACGCAGAGGTCGCGGGTTCGTTGTATAATTCTTTTTACATGTGATAGCCCAGTTCTTAAGGAAGGGAACATCACGCTACTGGCGACGGGAGCAGAGTTAGAAAGCTAATTATTATAGTAAATCAAATCATTATCAGCTTACCATTTAGTGACACAGAAAACTTTTTCCGGCTATTGTACGTATAATAACTTACCGCAGCACTTAGAAGTACTTTTACAAGACAAATAGGAAAGATTTGTCTTATGTTGAATAAACAATACTTATATAAAAGTTATGATGTTGTCGGATTGTTCGTTTATCTACAAGTCCCGATTATTTTTTGGCCTACTAAAAATTAACACAGATTTCATCCAGCACTAGTTTCTCGTAGCAGTTTCACCCGCGTCTTTGGTTACTGCTCTTCTCGTGACGTCAGTAGCGTGATGTTACATAGCCTATAACCTGCCTTAAGAACTGAGCTATCATACGCAAAAAGTAAAGTCAAAACCGACTGGTAGTTTCAGAGATTAGCGCGTTCAAACAAACAAACTCTTCCACTTTATATAATAGTATAGATTGTTAGAGGTTGTGGTAGGGCATCTGATGTTCGAGGAAGGTTATTGGCTATGTAACATCACGCTCCTGGCGACGGGAGGAGAGCAGTAAGCAAAGACGCGGGTGAAACCTAAAGCTCGTCTTATTATAACCTTACATTGTCTATATCCTTGTTTTTAATGGTACGAAAGAAAAAGACAGAACACAAAGTTACATTAAAATAATACTGCTATAAGAATTTGCCTTATCTTAGTTCATCACTTTGTTTTATATGTATAAGTACAGTTAATATATTTGATCATTATATAACGGTTGAAATGTTAACCGATTTATACTTAAGAAAATCGGATTACCTTCAATGTGAAGCATACATTCAAAAGCGAACGCCCGCATAACAAGATCTTTAAGTAAAAACAACAACTGGGTCAGAGAAGTATTGCTCTATTAATCACATCTTTTAATATAGCACAACCATTAATAACGCGAAGATAATATAAGAAACCTTCATGAACGCCCGAAAATTAAACTGAATGTGGAAGCAAGAGGTTTTGGTGTTACAAAAAATATTTTTAACGACGCTCGGTTTAAAAATAAGCAATTATGATGGGCTATTGATAAGCTACTATAATATTAAAAATACGAAAGTTTGTGTATGTGTATGTTTGTCACCACTCAGCGCCTAAGTCTAAAAACATCGTCTTAAACTGCCTCCACTATGGCGGCTGGAAATGGGATAAATAAAGGGCAAGAGGAAGGTTAGGAGAGAGGAAAGGGGAGAAATTTGCCGCCGGCGCTCTCATTCACCAAACGAAACGCGATAGTACGGATACTATTTATTTATTAAATCTAATTTACTATTACTCTTACGTCGATCCTCTATGAGACGGTAATACTCTAATATCGTTTAAAGTGTTTTTGATGTTAAACAATTACCTACAACTTCAAATCATTTAGGCAATTTTCTCTTTTATTATTTTAGGAATCAAAAATTCGGTATATCATTTGTTATAACGTATTACTTTTGATTCAATCCAAGGTAACTCGTTCAATCAATTTCAATATAAAGATTTCTATATTACATAAGTCTCAAGTTCGATTCAATTCGCAGCGTGTTCGCGGCAGTCACCGACTTTTATTTGATGTACAAAGCCAGTTGTCAATGAAAGTCGGGTTTAAAGCAGTCTTATAAAAAGATATTTGAATTGGATTGAAATTGTAACATTAAGAAATACCTATGTCGGTAGGTAATTTAATCATTTTGACTCCTATCATAATGACATTAATTCTTTTTCTCCCAAGAGCTAAGTATACCTTGGATATTACTGACTTGCGGTGAAGGACAATATCGTGAGGAAACCTGGACCATAAAAAAGTTTGAAATGGCAAGCGTGGTAATCAATGTTCATGCCTTATCTGTATGCAGAGAGGCCTTTACCCTATATTGGGCAAATAACGAGCGGGAAAATTAAGTTAACGTTTTCTCGTGATGTTTTTTTGTACAATAGCAATGTGTAAAATAAACTTACGAGTAGCGTTTAAGCTTAATGCTTCCAAATTAGTAAAAGACTCGTAGTTTTCTTTGTTGAATTTAACGGTGAATTTGCGTATTTGATATGAACGTGTATCTTGAAAAAGAATCAGTTGAAGGTAAAAGCTAATAAAATATTGCATGTTGGCGCGTTCACGATGCATAGACAACAAAAAGAGTGATGCGTAGATAATAAATGAGCGAACCGATTCTGAATGATAAGCAGGCGTAGACAAGTAAGTAGTACGCGTGATATTAGAAATATAAAGTGGAATTGATACCTACACACTACTTAAATCGACACGTTCATAGATATTATGGATAAGTTAAATCAAATCAAATCAAAACTTTTATTTCGTTTAGACCACGTCAGTGACACTTAACCAGCCAATTAACTTACAGCGAGTTTGCTGACGAGATAGAGCCATGAGAAAAACTAACAAGAAACACTTACTCTCTTTAACCGCCAAAAGTTTTTACGTCGTTCTTTAGTTTACCTACTCTTATTTTTATATGGCATTTATATCTGTACTAAGTGAGCTCCACGGCTTCGCCCGCTCCTAAAATATGTTTTGTCTCCCTCGGGAACCAGACCGATTTTGGGGATAAAAAGTAGCCTATGTCCGTCGCCGGCACCGACTCCATTTACATACCAATTTTCATCGAAATCGATATAACTTGTTTGTGTACAATGAGCCGCAATAACGCAACAATCAGAGAAGTAGTGTCATGGAAAAGTAAAATTTTCTAGTGCCAAGCAGTATTGCCTAAGGTAAAAAATGGATTTAGCCGTTTAGGCGCTGAGTGGTAACAAACACACACACAAAAACTTTCGCATTTCTAATATTAGTAGGATTGAATTTTATACTTGAAGCGTGGTCGATCAAAGTAGTTGTGAATAAAGGCACATCGCCTCTAGTCTTTAACCGAATAATAACGTCGTCTCTGGAGCAAATTGAGTCAAAGCGTCGGTAATGTTCCGATGTCCCCCACCTTGATAACTAAGAGCACATTTTAGAAAGGTATGGACAAACATTTTTATATTATTAATTTGTTATGAAGCTTAAAGTATAAAATTAGAGTTATTCCGGTGTGATCCCCCAGATCTAATCTCTTAAGTTATTTGTACCTACTTATTCAAATAGATGACCGCAAAACAGAGTGGACAACATTACGTTTAATAAATACATTTTCGCGTATAGACTTTGTAATAGAACTTTTAATACTTAAGTAGGTACTAACACAATTGTTTTAAACTGTTAACTTCGCTTACTATCGTAATATGTAAACTTAATAACAAGGAACAAGCTTTTCTGTATGAAAAGGCATCAAGTCAACATTAGATAGCTATTTTTTGTCTACAAGTCCAGGTTTTCTCGTTGTTTTTGCTCGACTGCTAAAGTCAAGAAGGGTAATGTTTGAAGTGTACCTATGTATATTATATATATATGTATGTATGTATGTATGTGGGTATGTATGTCTATTTCATGGCACGCTCTACAGCCTAATCGCTTGATGGATTTTAACATATTTATGAGGAGTCATTAGATTCGTATTGATCATGGGAGTGACATTAGGTATAAATAAAATTTCAATGTAGGTACAAAAAAATGTATTTTTTTATTTTAGTTTGTTTTAGGCACGCGGGCTTTTTGTTTTTAATTATTATATTTTTCTTGTAGTTAGTAAAGTCCAAAATAAACTTTAGGTACATAAGAATTTGAAAACGTTCATACGAAACATAATATCTTAAGATATTGTACAGCAAATAAAAACTTATATAATCATAGAAGGTTGTCTAACATCCAATATGAAAACAACTAGATTAAAGCCCCTCGGAGACCGCGTAACAGCTTTACTGAGATGGCGAAGGTTACTCATAAATGAAAATATGTATTGTAGTTTATACCCTAGACATATTCTGACAATAAGCATCGTGGATTTGTTTCTATATTTTTGTATACTGTAGACGAGATTTAGCAGTATTTATAACTTTTGTACCAAACGTAATGATGCATCTGATGTAAACCGTAACCTATAAATGGACATGGCTGTGTTCTCTGTCTATACTTCTATATTATTATTTAAAGCGGTAGAGATTGTTTGTTTAATTGCGCTAATCTCTGGAACTACCAGTTGGATTTGAAAAAAAATCTTTTTGCGTAAGAGCCCAGTTCTTGTGTAAAGTTCTTGGTAGAGCGAAAGCGACGAGGGAGGAAAGATAATGACTAAAGGGTACTTAATTGAGTCTTTTGAGCTCTTAACCTGCAAGGAACTACGAATAATTTTATTTTACCTTAATGCTATAAAATCGAACTTATTGTCCCTCAAACTCAAACTCAAAGCATTTCTTTCATTTTGATCATAAAGTATGATGCTTATGAAAAATCAAAATTACACGAAGTCAGCTAATTAACCTACAGCCAGTTCACTGACGAGATAGAGATGTGAGGAAAACTGGCAAGAAACTCACGCCACTCTTTTCAATCGCCAGATAATTACAATTTTGTATGAGTTAACAATTTTAACACATCAACGTAACCAAAGAACCATACAAAGTAATTATTATATATCAACCAATTAATTTAATTACTAAAATTAAAAAAAAGAAAATAGAGGATTTCAATTAATTTAGTTTCATCTAGTATGGTAATTTGACTACGTATTTTAACGGTCATATTGAACGACAAGGTAAAAGAAACAACTAACATAAACTATTGACATCCAGCTAGAAGTACTCTGACCAAATAGAAGGACTCGATACGTCTATCAAATTGTCAGGTAAGTAAAGTGTGTGGACGTGTGAGTTATTAAATTGTGCCTCTTCAAATATAGGGCGGCAATATCGCGCAACGATACAGAGAAATATGAAGAAGTACAACTTGAAAATGTTCTTGTACTACAAATCATAGAGAAAAATAAAATTATGTTTAGAAAAAAAATGAAAACCGACTTCAAACAATACCTACATGTTCAATTTTTAACTAAAAAGTAGAAAATAATATTTTAATTACTTCATACCAAAGAACGTTGCGTTGATTCTCCTTTAATGTTCTTTAAAATATTATTTTTTACTTTTTAGTTAAGAATTAAACATGTAGGTATTGTTTGAAGTCTGTTTTCATTTTTTTTTCTAAAAATAATTTAATGTTTGAAGTCTGTTTTCATTTTTTTTCTAAAAATAATTTAATTTTTAATTTTTAGTGGGAATTAATTGTGTATTAATATATTCGGGGTTATTCGGGTTTATAATTATATAGGGTTAACGACTACCAAATTATAGTGATAACCATAGTCCACTGCTTCTAAAGAATGAAGACGCTGAAAATAAAACGACACAAATAAAAAAAATGAAAATATATTTTTCATTTTTTTTTTCACAAATGGTCACCCATCCAGGGCCACTTCGTTTCTAACAAAAAATGAATTTTGAAAATCACTTCGCACTTGTAGCATGGACATGTCAATGTCAGAAAATTCGTCGCAAAAGACATCGACGTGTTGCTTTACACGTCTTCACTCCTTGCATACGTTTTGTTACAAAATATAAAATTGAAGCCAAACCACTAAACCATTCTTTATAAAAAAACATGGGACCCGATTTCAGAGTATACCCATTCAAATAAAAGAAGAATTTTTCAAATTGGTTTATAAATGACCGAGTTCTGTTGTAACAAACATACAACTACTGAACCATTTCTTATAATAAAAAATGGGACCAATTTCAGAGTATACCCTTTCAAATAATAAAAGAATTTTTCAAATCGGTTTATATATGACCGAGATATGAGGTAACAAACATACAAAAAAAAAACCTACTATCCGAATTGATAACCTCCTCCTTTTTGAAGTCGGTTAATGAAGTTACATGTTTTTGTTTATATACAAGAAAATGTGGTAACTATAACTTATTAACGTTACTGTTTTCTAAGCTTTGCAGAAATAATGTTTAGAAAATATAACCTAGCCGTTGCTTATCACATACATAGAAGGAAACAAGGAAAGAAAAGGCACTTGCTGACAATTAATTAGACAACTGTGTTTAAAAAAAATCTGTCATTCAAAAATTAAAACTACCTACCAATTATTCAAGTTCCTGCAATATTCCTACACTTCTGTTATACCTGCATAATGTCAGAATAAGGACAGGCACATACTTGACCCGGCTATTGTCAACTAACAAAACTCAGTCACCACGCAGTACGTAACAGTCTTATTATTTTGTACAAAAGGAAAATTCCATCGTTCGAGTAAGTGTGTCTGTTGAAAGAGAACTAGCATGTTAAAAGTAATCAAATAAATAAGAACAGTGGATTATACAATACAATCATTCTGTAAAAAGTAGAGATGTGCCGTGTATGACTTGGCTGTCTAGCCAATTAGTCGGCTGTAAAGAAGCCGATTAGTCGGCCGAGCTGATCACGTTTTAGGGATTTACGTAAAGCTTCGCCTATTGCTGATTCGCGCGCAAGTCGCTATCGTAAGGGTCAGAGCTGCGTTTTTGCGTACAATATTTTTGGCGTGGAGATACCCTTAGTGAAAGAGTGTGATTAAAGTGAAAAAGCACAATTAAAATTGCATCATGTCAAAAAGAAAATACATATTATTGAGAAATATATACAAGTTAGAAGCCCGATAATCGGCACCCTTTGCCAAATAGTTGTTAACTACGATATTGGCCGGATAGTCGGCCTAACCGACTAGTCGGCAAATCTATATAAAAAGATGATGTAAAATATCTTAAGTAATAAATAAATATTTAGATCAGGGCTGTCCAGACCGGATATGATCCCGGGCCAATATCAAATTACTAAATATATTGGAGGGATAGGTAGTATAGGTACTAAATAGATTGCATAATTAAAATACTTAGATATTTTTCTAAAGAAAAGATTTAAAAGCATTTTTTTTTGCCTGTAGGTGATAGTATGTAGGCACCAATAAAATTTGGAAAAAGTGAAAAATTGAATCTTTCGTTACAGTAAAACACACTGCGGGCCGCACAAAGATGAAGGGCCGTGCTTAGGACAGTCCTGATTTAGATGTATAAGTATACTGCCGGACAAAGGTTTTAGATAGAAGAGGTTTAAAATTCCTGTAAAGAGAAAAGTATTTTCAGCCAACAGAAATACTTAAGCAACAGCAGCAAAAGGATAAAGGTTATAATTATAGATTTTTAAGAACATTGGCAGACGGTAGTAAAGGCACTAACGATATTCATGACCAGTCGCAAAACTGTAGTTTCATAAAATTGTAGATATATCACTTTGTAATTCGTTTTTAATCCTATTACAAGGCCATTAGAGTTCATAATGAGATAATGAGGTGGCTTATATTCTGCCACGATACAGGTAAAGGACTATCAGAAGATGCGGTTTTGAATCTTTTTGCCCAACGGCTGAAGGACGGTAATATTTTTAGAGCGTATGTATGTTTATTTCTTTGGTACGCTCTACAGTCTAAGGCCGGTATTACATTATCTCTTGTGCTCTTAGATGATTTCATATCTGTCAAATTCTATGATCATAGTTCTACGACTCTCAAAATATGATCATAGATAATCACATGTAGTTATTATACCGTCATATGTTCTTCATTTAAAAATGACTTACACATCTTTGATCATATTTCTATGATAGTCTTATAGCGCCCTAAATGGCTTAGTAGATTTTAACATAAGAGGTATCATTAGATTCGTATTAATTGTAAGAATGACATAGGGTATATAATATTGCACTGTAGCGTCAGCACAAAAATGAATTTGTTTGTTTTATTTAGTTTTTTTTTTTAATAATATAATTTGCTTGTTTTGTAACTAGCTAGTTTAGCCTCTTGTATAGTGTGTAACTTGTGAATAGCTCTAGTAGACGTATTGTCGGCTAGTAGGTCAAGTGGCACTTTGAATAAAAGCGAGCTCAGATTAAGATACGGCACGATACTGTGATGTTCTGTTAATGTTTCATGTGACTGCGTTTTTGTATGTTATTGTATTTATGTATGCCATATGTTATGAAATGTTTTAAAATATTACGTCGCAATCTTACAGTATTGATATTATGTGCAGCCTAACACTTAGATGTCTCAGGTTTGATTTCTGGGTCATGTCAAGTTATATGTATTAGGGTTTTCTGTTACGAAAATCTCTAGTTTTTTTTTGCTACGAATCGCTACCGAACAAGGACACCTAATTAAACTGGCAGAACATGGGTATTACACAGTTCTGCTTAATCTTTCAACAAAAACGGCGTGATGTTAAGTTATGTTATAAAAAAAACAAAAGAGGAAAGAATATAGAGATTGAGGAAGTCATTTCACTATTACTGTTCCCATGCAAGACAAACATCTCTATCAGCTCGAAGTGCTCCAGTACTGCACATCAGCATCTTCCATAGAGAGCTTAGCGAGTGGATTAGTAACAGTAAGGTGATAATTTTATAGTAAAAGATATTTAACTCGTATGTTGCGTCACAGTCTACAAAAACCTTTAAACTAGATAGCTCTCGTATAAAACTCAATCAATTGAGTGACGCAAGTAAATGGCTCCGACCCGCCGCCACTCGCCCGTTATATTAATAGCTTTTTAATGAATCTCTTGTAACTGGCGGTTCATCCTTATGCAGATGTTGATTGCACTTTTAAATATAATGTCATGGAAGTGAAACAGAAACTGACAATACATACTAAATATTTCTAAGAAACCTCTCTGTCTATTTCTTCTTTCTTCAATACGGCTTTCATTAACGTTTAGTTAGAGATTTTATGTATAATTCATGCGTATTTTTGTAGAGAAAAGCCGAGGATTTCAACGATTTATAATCGTATCATAAAAAGCAAAATGTAACCAACGCGAGTCACTAGAAAAATATAATAAATAATACATTATTTTATATTGAGCCGATACACCTCGATGCATAAGCACCTTTACGGCAAGAGTGCGTTCTACCCGCGTTGAACCCAAACCTTTATCAAATAAAAACAGAATTTTTCCGTTTTGTCGCGTACGAAATTTGCATCGTTTTATACTTTTATCTATTTTACTAGGACATTAAACGTTCATAAGGCGCGACCGGACAATACGTTTAATGGGCAGTTAAAATGATACTGAGACTTGGAGCCTACTTGTCTACCATCAGATGAAGGTTATATGGGGTGAAAGTAGGCTGGTGAACCTTGCTCCGATTAGAAGGCTATGGGTGTGAAAGAGAACTATCTATTGGAGCAGCATGTACTTTAGAAGACCACAGCTTAAAAAATACATTGTTTTAACTAGTAATTGCAGTCTTAATGTTAAACAAAGTAGTAATGGCCTAGTGGTGAAGGCATCCGCTTCGTAACACGAGGTCCAGGGTTCGAACCCGGGCAAGTACCAACATGATTTTTCCAATCTTAAGTACTTTCTATGTTTATCTGGAGATTACTGACTGACAGTGAAGGAAAACGTTGAGAGGAAACCTGAACTTCTGAGGAAGTCTGAAATCGCCAATCCGCCTTGAGCAAACGTGGCGATTAATGCGCATACCTTCTCTGGATGAGAAGAGGTCTTTCCCTGCAGTGGGAAAATAATGTGCCGATGAGTTGCAGTCAGTACAAGTCACCTAATGTTGAGAGGTCTCAATTCTTACAAGGGACAAAAACGCAGTTGTTAAAGCTCATGATGCCTCTGTCTTCAGCTGACAATATAAAACAAAGGGAAACATTTACTAACGAAGGCAGTAACTCTTTTGTTGTAAATTGACTTCTTTAGGAGCATTTTAAACTACCTACTCAGACGATTCGACACTTCAAAGCGAATTACCCATTATTGAATAATTGTCTGGGATTCAGACTAGATTATTTTTCGCCAAACTAAGGTATGTATGTATTAAATTACACAACCTCGTTTTGCGCAGTCGGTTAACGCTCGGAATACAAACGGCATACAGAATAAGAACACTGTGAGTGTGTTTTGTGATAGTACGTGGAAAGACAAAAATGTGAAGGTAGATCTAGAATCTACTTCGCATACGGAGCCGTGACATCGCCATCAGTATGCTTGTGACCACGGCCGGTGTAACCTGGTCGAAACATCAAGCAAAATAAGTTATGTAAATACCTAATGCATGATCGCGTGAATTCCCGTATATTTAGATTTACAAGGTATGAAACAAATAAAAGTAGGCATCGATAGGAAAGTTAGTATGTAAGGTCTAAGGTCCCGGCTGTAGGTATTCTAGCTTATTTTTTTTTATATAACTTTGGTGGCAAACAAGCCCTTGACCCATCTGATGATAAGTGTTAACCGTAACATATAGAGATGGCTGTGCTTTCCAAGCATTTCAGAAGTAATGATGCTTAGATAACACAACCAAGCCGTTGCCAACCACAGAAAAAGGAATGAGGAAGGAAAAGGAAAACAGAAGACGACCGGTAGGCTATTTGTGCTGCCGAAGCTCTCACTCATAGAGCGAAACATATTAGCAAGAAAATTAATGTTCTTACGTCGATCTTCTATGAGAGGGTAGAACTTCCTTGGTTGATCCCGCCCATTCGTGATAAAACCAGCTTGGACCTACTACCGTATAGTATTAAAGTAC
This sequence comes from Parascotia fuliginaria, assembly GCA_963082885.1. Taxonomy (NCBI): domain Eukaryota; kingdom Metazoa; phylum Arthropoda; class Insecta; order Lepidoptera; family Erebidae; genus Parascotia; species Parascotia fuliginaria. The sequence goes on from OY720195.1 coordinate 589,618, forward strand.
CTACCATATAACGCTTCTTCTGTTAAGCAAACCTAACCCAAAGAATACTCGTCCACCCGGCTATAAGTAATAACTTTTATTATTATATTTGCGCATAATTCCGTCAGTTTTACGTATTTTACCGTCCCTCTGTGTTTTTAGGACGCAGACATTAGGTCCCGGCTTGTTTTCCATGTATTTTTACCATTTTAGTTACTCGGATTCAAGTTTTATGTCGTCGTAAGGAGAGAATTACTTATGTGGTTGGACGGATTACTGGGGTAAATTTAATTCACAAATTTTTCGTATTATTTAGAAAGCTTACTCGCCAATGATAACAAGCTAAGTTTACATATTACAATCTTACAGATTACAGATACTTCACTGCTCATATTTTTACTGTATAAGAATTTCGGCTTGAAGTATTCAATGACTTTTGTTTAAGGAAAGTTACATAAATAAAAAATATAATGTTGGTATAAGGAAATTGAAACGAAACCATATTAGCCCAAGGACCGTTGGGTAAAGCAATTCAGGTGATAACCTCGCCGTTAAAATCATTTAACATTTACTAATTAAGTTCGATTCACAGTCACACCCTACATTTTGAGAGTTTAAGTTTATTTGCGTCTGTTCTACCTAAACCCTGGGAACGACAACTTACTAAAATGACAACTTTCGAAAACGAAATACGACTTATTTCATTGTAAGGTAGTAAAAAGAAATTAAAATAAATATTTTCACTAGAATACTTTTCTGCTATTCTCTTTATTATTATTGGCGTGATGCTATAAAAACCTAACGTTTACAGTTCACTACGTCTTCTAGGCGTTCCCAATCGAGTTGTACATAAAACTACATAATATTTGACCTACTTTGATCGAGAGACTTGAGGAGAACGACCCAGGGATTGTATTGAAATAATATCGTGGCCTTTCACGGGGAAGTTTCCTTATATAAGACTTTGACTATAAACGATTACGTTTAGTATAAGATACGGTATAACTCAGTGTTAGAAACAATACTCTTTCATAGATATTTCCCAAAGTCACTTGCAAACAGTAAACGTTAAAATGATATTTAGAACGAGCTTTTCGTAGCACGGTTTCTCCCGCGTCTTTGGTTACTGCTCTGCTCCCGTCGCCAGTACCGTGATGTTACATAGTATAACCTTGCTTGAGAACTGGGCTATCATACACAAAAAGATTTTTTCTAATCCGACCGGTAGTTCTAGAGATTAGCGCGTTCAAACAAACAAACTCTTCCGCTTTATCTAATAAGTATAGATAAAATAGAAAATTCTTTATTGTACTTACACCAAATATTTTTACATCCTACTAATATTATAGATGCGAAAGTTTGTGTACATACGCAGCCGAAGAGGGGTTACAAATACATACACACACACACACACACACGCGTGTTTCATACCTCCTTCGACCGCGTATGTAACCAGATTTTGGTAACCAGTCTCTTAAGAAATCACTGAGAGCTTATACGGCTACACCGATTTCGATGAGAATTGATACATAGGTACATAGCATCATAGTCGTAGAATAATGGCGAATCTGTTATTTATTAAACTTTACTATGAAACTTCAGCCATTTGAAAATAATAAGTTATTATAGGCGCCTAACAAAACCGTCAGTTTACCGACTGATTAATTTTAAATCCAAAATACATGTAATTTTTTTCAAGTAATAATATTTAGATAATGTGATGACTGGCCTGTTGGTCTAGTGGTTAGTGACCCTGACTGCTAAGCCGGAGGTTGTGGGTTCGATTCCCACCCAGGACAAACCTTTGTGTGATGAGCATGATTGTTTGTTCTGTGTCTGGGTGTAATTTATCTATAATATGTATGTATTTACAAAAAAAAAAAAAAAAGTATATAAGTAGTATATCAGTTGTTTAGTACCCATAACACAAGCAAATATAATTGCTTAATTTGGGGCTAGATGGCGCTGTGTGCATGTGGTAGAATATTATATTAATAATATAATAATAATAATAAATCTTTATTTCTCCTCACAATACAATCAGTTACAAGTTTAGGTACAATTTTTCATACATTTTGTAATAGTTTGTCATTGGTGTATGTTACAAATATGTTTTGTGAGGAGCTGGTGTCTGATGTAGGTTAGTACCTGTATTACAGATCACCAGGACCTCACCCACTTTTTAAGGAATACAATTTGACGTTTTATTTCAATAATTATTTAGAAAACAATAGAAACATTGGAATTTTCACAAATATGTGGAGAAAAAGTTTTATTCAATGCATGTATAAGGTATGATAATTGTGTGTGTGTGTGTGTGCGTGCGTGCGTGTCTGTGTGTGTGTGTGTGTGTGTGTGTGTGTGTGTGTGTGTGTGTGTGTGTGTGTGTGTGCGTGTGTGTGTTTACGAGTGTTCTTAGTAGAACTAACATAGCATAATTTACTTATTTAGCAAACTTTCCGTATTAATGTAGTCAAGTTTTTGCAACCAATTTCTAGTCATTCTCTTACATTTTGATTTGGGTATTGAGTAAATGGATAATATTTTATTAATTTTATTATATAAATTACAACTTTGATAACTAAAGAAACGCTGGGAAAAGCTAGTATTTAGTGTAGGTTTTGAACAAACTATGTGTTTTCTCCTTTTATTTTTATTTTTATCAGGTTCGTATTGCAATAGTGAATGTTGTTTCATGATAGTATGAAAGATAAAAAGTTGGCGAACAGTTAAAACATCCCATTGTTGATAGAGATCTGTAGTAGGATGGTAAAATGGAAGAAACAAACTAACTTTGAGAAGAGCTCGTTGGGCTCTTTCAAGTTTCAAAAAATACGTTTTAGGTGAGCCACCCCAAGATGTTATACAGTACGACAGTTGTGACTGACAAAGAGCAAAATATACCGTTCTGATCAAATTTTTGTCCGCAACTTGGCGCAAGTTTTTAAACACAGCAATAAGTTTACGAGTTCTTGCGACGAGCGTATCAATGTGAGAATGGAAATTCAACCTATTGTCAATCACCACACCGAGATACTTAATAGAGATTGTGCTTTGCAGTCTAGTACATGAACAATTTTGATCATTAAAGTTACTACATGAATGTGATATTATGTTTAGTGCTGGATTAACTGATTCTCTTAAGGTAAAGGCGATGTATTTGGTCTTGTCTACATTTAAAGTCAAAGAATTTTTACTTAACCATTGAGTCACAATATTAAAACCAGTCTGTGCTTGCAAGAATACTTCATCCCAGGTATCACCACTAAAGAGCAACGCAGTGTCATCGGCGAAAGTGACAATTTGGCCCTGAGGGAGTTCTAGTTTACATAAATCGTTGATATACACCAGAAATAAAGAAGGACCCAAAATACTTCCTTGGGGCACTCCGTATTGAATATCAACCTCATCGCTGATCCACTCATCGATTTTTACGGACTGAACTCTATTTTTTAAATAATTTTTAAATATTTTCAACTGGTTACCCCTGATGCCCACGTTTTCAAGCTTATTCAACAAGATTGGGACAGAGACTGTGTCAAATGCTTTGGCCAAATCTAAAAATATTGCCAAGGTTTTCTTCTTTTTATCTATATTTAACACAACAAAGTCAGTCAACACATGAACAGCATCCGCAGTTGATTTTTTAGATCTGAAGCCGAACTGGGTTTGTGCCAATAACTTTTTACTTTCTAAATAATTTATTAATCTTTTATTTATTATCTTCTCCAAGATCTTAGAAACCGTAGGAAGAATTGATATCGGTCTATAATTATTGACACAGTCCCTGTCACCACTCTTGTGAACCGGATAAATTTTGGCTTTCTTAAAGGCATCAGGGAAAACTCCAGTCAAAAGAGATAAATTACATAGGTAAGTTATTAGTGGAGTTAAAGTAGCCTTATTTATTTTTAAGATGTCTGCAGATATCATGTCCAATCCCACAGCACAGTCACTTTTCAAGTTTAAAATAATTGTGCTGACTTCATTATGATCTGTAGGTAGTAACACAAAAGAATCTAAGCAAGGTGTTAAAGCACCAGTTGAATCATTGCTGATATAATTAATTTTCTCAGCTAGGGTTCGCCCAATGTTAGCAAAAAACATATTAATGTTATTTATAGATTGCAAAGGGTTATTAGAGTTATTATTATATTATTATTATTATTATTATGTTGTATTCAAATTAATAAAAAGTGTTTTTTCAAAACGTTTCGTTAATTTACTACGATCATGACAATAGATTCGGTGATACATAAGAATAACACACATATAATTTTCCTAGCAGGCGAAGCCGCAGGGCGCAGTTAGTTATTTCTTACTAGGTAATGAGATAATTCAACTTTATCAAACTCTAGTAAAGAAATACTCAAAAACATTTCCTTTCAGATTGTAATCGTCAAATCAAGTTAACTATGATATGGCCAATCTTCATCTACATTTATTAAATGTACATACTCCGCTCCACCAAAAACGTATTAAAAATCCGTTGTGTCGTTTAAAAGAAGTTAGAGTAGGTTTATCAGACATAATACACTATTAAAAAAGTAACAAAGTCCGATCTTCACATTGCTTCTTATTCTTCCAAAGTATTAAACAACAGAATATCTATACCTTATGATGTTACAAGTTGTGAAACAGTATAAGATAACACGGGCAGATAAAACCTCTTAACTTCCACCAAGAGTGGAATATGACAGTTAGCAACACTAATTCTGTTTAATTTAATAATCGTGACAACACAACATGAGAGTACAGAGGTGTTAGTGGTAATGGTAGGGTTGCCAACAGCAAAAATAAGATAAAATTGGGATAGGTGGCTCACTTTTAGATAGGTAGGTACACTTTCTCCTTAAACACAGTTTAAAAGAACATAATATGCTGTTAGTTTTATCAACATATTTTTATTGATTACCTCTGTGGTTCAGTGGTACTGTGTATGGACTGCCACGCAAAGGTCGCGGGTTCGATCCCGCTCAGTGATAATATTTGTGTGCATGAACATGGCTATTTGCATTGGTCTGGGTGTTTCTATGTATAATATGTAAGTTTTACAAAAAAATAAGTATTAAAGTATGTATATCCGCATTCTAGAACTCTTATCACAAGCTATAATATATTAAGCTTAGGTTGAGTCTGGATGGCGTTGTGTGTAGTTGTTGAGGTATTATTATACGATAGCAACAATTAATTCTTGAAGTAAAAAGTTGAAAGAGCACAGAACTATTTGACTTAGTCACTGTTTTTTAATGTGATTGCCATTGACAAAATATCAAATCTTCAGCTCATCTTCTTCTCCCAATTCAGTTGGTTGTATTTTTAGCGCTGTTGAGAAAACACAGTCGTTCATAGATTACGGTTACGTACTACTTACCATCAGGTAACCGTTGCTTGTTTACCACCAAATTTCACACAAAATCTTAACCATAACGCATCAAACAAAGAAAGAAAGAAAAACATTTATTGGACACAGACAAAAGATACAAACAAATGAGGGTGTTTAGGAAAATTATCGCCTCCAGTTGGCGCCACTTTGGTAAAAGGTTTTCCATTTTGACAGCGCTATCAAAACTAATATTTTCCAGTGCTCATTTCGATGATTCACGTGCTTAAGGACAAAAGGAAATTGCTGAGAGGGTTTTCCAAAATGCCGCCCACGAGGTGGCAGCACCGATGCATCGGGTCTAGCTGTCAAGCGCTTTTTGAAAGTTAGCCCCTGATTAACCCAATGTGAAAGTTGAAGTGACGCTAACTGGTGCTGAAAATTTTCCAAAACACTCTCATTTACACAAGATAACCGACGATACAATTATTAACAACAACATATATCATAAGAAATAACACCACTAATGTTGTGATAACCCTGTACAATAGTATCTGATGCCGCGTCCCTACCCTCATTATAAAGTTTTAATGATATTATCAAACGTACAGCGAGGGTTCTCTCTACTCTGAACAATATTTACGTCTGTTTTTACTTTCCGCTGTTTTTACAACGAAAAGAACCTGTTTATACCTGATTAACTTCATTTTGTATGAAAATACGGCTCGCGGGAAAGTTTTGGGGACATTTTAGATCTTAAATTTGGTTTGCGGTTGTATACAAAGTTTGTTGCCAAATTGGAAATTTTCTGGTAAGAATATGGTTTTATAAGCAGTAAAACCTTGATGGTTACTTCAAAGAATGAAAGCGTAAATAGTCCAGTCATTAAACTTAAATCAAGGTCAAAGATCACAAAAATCGGTTTTTGCGCTTTTTTTGTAAATATCTCAGTGGTTGTCGTTCACGATGCGGATGCAGGAAAGCGGGCTTGCAATGCTCTTTAGCTTGTGGCCAATGTAATGGGCAAGCTTGTCTCAGTGCTCTACCATATCAGAGCGACTTTAACGAAGATGGAACTTTTGACCCCGAAATCATGGAAGAACTTGAGACAAATGTCGTTGAAGACGATAATGAAGACCAGTTTGAAATTTATCAGCAGCCGGAAGACGACGATGAAGTGGAAGAGGATGATTAAAATTATAAATTATAGTTTTTGTGCCCGTTATTCAATTTTTTTACTTTTAATAAAAATAAATGTATTGAATGATATTTTTTAATAAAAAGATTAATTCATTTTTTTTTCATCATGTAAGAAGTTATTAATATTAATTAGGTTAAAATTCAAATATAATTCCTATATTTTCATTTTAACAATTCTGCAATTACATGGGCAGGTAAGTGTTGTTAAGTAAATTAATACCGAATAAAAAGTGGATAGGTTAGAAAAAAAATTATAAAATATAATAGTTAATAAAAATTGACAAATATATATAATTATTGATTTATCGATAGTTCATCAACTATATATGGCGCGTTTTCGACCGGAGGCACCGGTTGACCTGAAGTGATGCTGTGACCGCGCGCTCTCCGCCCTCTATCTCGAAAACGGTTCACCGTATAAATTTTTTTTTATCAAAATTTGTAGAGAATTTTGTATTCTACAATATTGATAATAAATACAAATAGCAAACAACCCATAAGAAATGAGATATTTACAAAAAAAGCGCAACAAACCAATTGTTGTGACCTTTGACCTTGAAATTTAATAGCTGCGTACACCCTACCATATGTAAGTTTTGAGACAACTTTTAGGGTGTCAATATACAAGTATTTACAGACTTACAGCTGGGTATCTCGAATTCCGAGGTGAACTTACTATAATGACTGGACTAAAAGTATTAGTTTCCATACTATTGAATTTTGTTCAGTGAGTGAAAGAGCCGGCGCAATTACTCTCTTTGGATTTCTAGTTGCCACGTCGCCATCCTGCCCTACTAGTGGAATCTCCTCTAATTTACCCCTATTTCACGGGCCGCACGTGTTATTAATATTATTTCAATGTCCGAGGACATATTTGACCTCAGCCTGCCGAAATTTGTGCAAGCGGCACAATATATTATAGACAGAGAAGGCTGATAATTGTTATTTTATTTCACTAAATTTATTTTATTAATATAAACTTATTGCTGTTTTATTTTATAGTTTTATGTAGTCGTGCTTGTAACATCGAATTGGTGCAATTTGTAATGGTGTTATGAATGTTTATCTATACATATAATATAACTGGAGTGTCTGTTTGTAATATTGAAATAACCGTTTTTTACTACTTTTATTGGCAGGTAGCTGATGTAATAAGGAGTAACTTAGGCTACGTTTATTTTAGAAAAATTCTTTTATAAATAATAATAATATGCGATGTAACCGACATTTACGCAGGCGAAGTTTCGGGCAACAGCTAGTAAATAAATAAAAAGTTGCAATTTTCTTTCAGTATTTTACGTATTTTGTAATTGCTATGCACGTAATAAAGAAAACATTTCCTTGGTAAAATAAGAAAGTAAGTTATAAAGTACAACAGTCGGTTGGTGGCCTACTCACTTCAAAAGTTTCCTCAAGAACTCTTACAACTACAACACTTAAAAACTCGTAAAACAAAGCCTCGACAACAAAACAATGTTGTTTATTTGTTTTTTTAATTACAAACAACAACAAGTATATAATACTAGCGGACCCGACAGACGTTGTCCTGTCTTAATTATTATTTTTCGCAGAACCTTCTCCTGACAATAACAAACACAACAAAAGAAGAATTAACGGAATCGTTCCAGTCGTTCACGCGTGATGCCGTGACCAACGGAAACAAGGATTTATTATTATATAAATAGATATTTCTAATCTCCCATTCTACAAACCCTCTTTCCTACAGATATCCCCCGTAAACTTTTCACTACTTTCCCCTATTCCCCTCTCTCTTCTTCCCCACTCCTCCCATTCCGCTTCTTCCCTACCTCCCCCCTCCTTTCCCCGTCATTTCACTCTCCCTTTCCATGGCTTCTCCCTCATTTCCCCCTTGCTTACCCCTCACTTACATTTCCCTTCCCCCACCTTGCCCCATACTTCCCACTCACTTCCTTCTCATATTTCTCTCATTTTCCCCTCACTGCCCTCTCACTTCACCCTCGCTTCACCCTCACTTCCTCCGCACTTTCCCTCACTTCTTCCCTACCCCTCACTTCTCTTTCATCCCCCTCCCTTCCCCCTCTTTTCAATTTTCAAGTCGCTACCTTCAAAAGCAAATATTATAATATTTCATCCTAAATTCCGACTCTCTAAATCCACCCCAATTAAAAAAAAAATAGAAGTATTCCAAAACACTTACTTTTACGGTAGTAGATCCACGCTGATTTCAGCATGAATGGGCCGGACCGTCCGGGGAAGTACTACCCTCTCATAGAAGATCGACTTAAGAGTAGTAGTATCCGTACTACTGCGTTTCGTTCGGTGAGTGAGAGCGCCGGAGGCCCAATTTCCCCCTTTCCTCTTTCCTCACGTCCCTCATTTCCTTCCCCTAACCCCATTCCCAGCCGCCATAGTGGAGGCCACCATACCAGCAGTTTAAAACGATAGCTTTTGGTATAGTGGCCGCCACTTCTGGATTCCACTGACTGCTTACCATCAGGCGGGGTGGAGTCACATTGGTAGGCTATACTATAAAAAAAAAAAAAAAAAAAAAAAACAAAATTTCAAAACTATGAAGAAATTTCATACAATCGTTTTCATCCCTTTTTAGACCACCCTTAACATTTAGGAGGATGAAAAATAGATGTTGTCCGATTCTCAACCCTAGCCAATATGCATACAAAATTTTACGAAAATCGGTCGAGTGGCAGTCCATACACAGTACCACCGAACCACAGAGGCAGTCAATGTAATTTATCAAAGTCATATACCTACATTCTAAGTTTTTCTTGGACGTTACTGTCATAGCAAAAAGAAAAACTGCCATAGTCGTATTTTCAGGCATTTATAATTATCTGCATCGTATTTACCGTATTTTATTTTTAACGGGCCTGTTGGTCTGGTGGTTAGTGACCCTGACTGCTAAGCCGCAGGTGGTGGGTTCGATTCCCACCCAGAACAAATCTTTGTGTGATGAGCATGATTGTTTGTTCTGTGTCTGGGTGTAATTTATCTATAATATGTATGTATTTACAAAAAAAAATTTATATAAGTAGTATATCAGTTGTTTAGTACCCATAACACAAGCAAATATAATTGCTTAATTTGGGGCTAGATGGCGCTGTGTGAATGTGGTAGAATATTATTATTATTTAAAGCTGATTCTGTAGGATCGCACTACAGATTTAAAAACGCGTTTTACAGAATATTCTAATAACTAATTGGAAACTCACGAAGACCTTGTGAATAGTTTATAATTATAGTAAAATTCATTATGAACTCACAAAGAGACAATTCCAGTAGATAAAAATTGAGACTGTAAAGAAATGTAAAATAAAAGAACCCAAAAAAGTCTTTCCGTAACCTTTGTCTGAAATAATAAATAACATGTACCAGTACTAGTTTTTAAAATTCTATTTCTAAACAGTAAATATAATTTACGATAGTCATAAACTGTCATTTATGAGAAGCTACAAGATAATTTAACATTCAGTAGGTACTGATGGTGTGCTGTGCCAAAAATATTATTAATTATGTGTGTCCGTTGTGAATTATTGTATAATCAGTAATTTTATGTAGATAGGTGGCTTGTGTTTGGGTAATTTTGTTAGTTCTGGAAGCATTTTTTATGGATTTCCAAAACTTATTTTCAACCGCCAGAAAAAGTTTCTGTCAAATTCAAGAGAACAGTTTACGCATCGGATGCCTATTCATACACCCGAAATCTAAAACTTTCGACGTTTATTGAACAAAGATTTATAAAAAATGTTTCCAAATCCGTCAGATCGGCAATCGAAATACCTACTTTATAAATAATTTTACAAATCACCAGCGTTTCAGGCAGCAGTTTTGTTAAAAGTGTGGCCTAATAGTAGCGGTACCTAGTCAGAAACTAAGAATTTCATCTATTATGAAATGTCTGAATGTCATCTGATGTCATCATATCAGCCAAAAGTCGTCCACTGCTGCACATAAGTAAAGTTGCTACCTGGGCTAGTCGTGAGCCGCCTCCACTCGGTTGCCCGTCAGCCGGAAGATATGCATTTCAGCTCACGATCAGCCAAGGTGCTGAAAATTGAGTCCATACACATACAGCAGTGATTATTTAGTTGCGTTGAGTGTTAAAAATGTAACTCAAACAAAAAACTGTAATTATCTCGCGATTGAAAGGAGTGGCATGAGTTTCTTGCCAGTTCTTCTCACGGCTTTACCTCGTCAGCGAACTGGCTGTAGGTTAATTCGCTGACTTCATTTAATTTTGACTTTTCATAAGCATTTCTTATGATCAATGATCAAAATGAAATAAATGCTTTGTGTTTGAGTTTGATGTTTTTTGGCTGATGTCTGTAATTATTCACATTCTGCTCGTTTGCCCAAATTACGTAAAAACACGTTCTATCAAGTCTACTAAAAGTTAGATTGGTCTTGCCACTCCTTCACTTGCCAAGTTTTGGTATTGTCAATTGAAATTTTGGCATCGTTCGAAGCATTTATACAAGACTGGCGACCTAACCTTGCTTCAAACTTACTTTTATGCTTTTACTACACGATTACAAATCGTTGAAATCTAGAATTTTCTCTACGTAAAAAATTTATAATCCTTCCAAAAGAAATTAACTCAACTCAACGGTAAAGAAATTAAAATCCGTTGCGAAAGAAGATGGCGGACAAACAGACAGGACAATACAGTGGCTTTATTTAAAGCTATTTAGGAAATTGAGTTTGTTATAATAATATATTACCTATCTAAAATCTTCCTACCTTTATATGTAGGTATATTTATTTTTGTTTTTTTTTTTATGGTATAAGTAGCAAGTTCTGGTCGGCGCCAATCATTAGCCTAGCATTATGCCGAACCAGAACCTTTTTAACAGCATCATGAGACCATACCACCTTGGTACTAACGCACTTGTCTGTTCTCCGTGTTTGTTAAACCTACTCTTTAGTTGTTTTTTCTTCATAATGTATCTCGTGTATGTTGCTAAACTAATGTTTTATTTCTTTCTTTATTTTCTTAGCAAAAAGGGTTGGTAGGAATAGTAAATATTGCAGTATGTGTTGAAGTTTCTATATACGCTCTCATTGGTCGCTGATCGATTAGCGCAAATGACAGACTATGATTGATTGAGTTATTTTATTTCTTACCAAAGCAAGAGTTTATTTACGTGGTGTTTAGAAAAGAGCTATTAACTAATCTGTTACTTAATTATTTTATTTTGTCTTTGGTATTGAGTTCATGGGTGTGATTAATGAACAAGAAGAGGTCTTACATTTTAAACTGAAAATAGGGCAAAGATAAGTAATTGATAAAATCTTTGTTTTTGCGGCTTCGCTATTTTGCTCTTATTTAAATTAATTTAATAAACAGTATGCTATATTTAATGTAGTATATGCTTTATGACTCTTATATTAGCAGCTTTTTAAATGCATTTTCACGAGAATTGGAAAGAAATGCGAAAGAATGCCAGAATTATGTGGTCGACTCCTAATGCAGACGTTTATAAGTGGTGGTCATTGAATATCATCAAGTATACTGCTAGCTCGGCTACCAGTACCAAAAAATAAAACTGTTTAACCTTTCTTTGGGTGAATGAACGTAAATATGTCGAGCAAGCGCGTATACGTGAACCTATCGTAACTTACGAAAATCTCGCAGCTCATTGGTAAACTCAGACACATTCAAACCTTTTTATCCGAGTCGAAGCTTTCTTATTGTTACAGAATATTTAGACCATTTGTCTTGTACGAAACAAAAAGAAAATATAGCCGAGTTTCTATTATAACTTTTTGTTTTTATACGTTTGTGGAATTAAGGTTATGTTAAGTGGTTTTGTTTGAGTGATGTACCTAATAGCCGTAACTTTGTGTTCTTTGTCAAACGTTGGCATGAACAAAATCACAAGAAAATCTTATTTAAATAACCTACAATTTCTACATTAAAATTAAATACAATCCTAATTATTGTATTCAAAAATGGCCGGCTTGTGAAAGTTAGAAACGATTTTTTTACAAAACGGTTTTAAAATGACTCTTTTTTATATATTAGCCTACCAAAGTGACCCCACTCTGCCTGATGGTAAGCAGTCAGTGGAATCCAGAAGTGGTGGCTACCATTCCAAGAGCCATCGTCTGAAACTGCTGGTATGGTGGCCTCCACTATGGCGGCTTAGCGAAATGCTTTTTCACGCCACGCTTAAAAGACTCTGGAACAAAATTTGATGGGAACACATGCGCTGTTAAAGAGTTCCAGGCTTTTATTGAGCGACAAATGTATGAAGTGCTGAACCGTTTGGTTTGAAACCTTTTAGATTCCACTGTGAAAGGGTGGCACTTGACTCGGTAAGGGATAAGCAGTCTGTGTGGTATGGAAGTGGTAGACGCCATTCTAATTGCTTGCATTGTGCATGCCACTCTTTTAGCTTTGTAAGATGGTTGTTTACGTTCAAAAGAGCCGAGATTAAAATGAGAAGAAAACACGCTAGTAGCGAGATCAAGGTTTTAATTGACCGACATCAATATGCAGTTTTAATCTTCATCAAAACCGAATCTAATAACGCATAAAAGTTCGTTTATTTGTACTCGTTAACCAAGAGTTCAAAATTTTTTTTTTGCCTTTGATAGCCCAGTTTTTGAGCAAGGTTATAGCCTATGTAACATCACGCTATGGGCCTCGGCCTCGTTTTGTAATATGCATCTCTACTCTAGCATGACAAAGGTTTAAGAATGCCAGTTATCACTTTCAATGGGGATCTACCTAACTTTCCTATGAAATATTGAACATAATGAGCCGAAAGAAAATTAATCTTAAGCTACCATGTAATAAGTTAACATTCGTTTGAACTCGTTCGAATAGATGTGTCGTTATACAGATAAAGTAATATATTTGAAGATTTGACGCAGCGAAGATATTTCAACAATCAGAAAGGTTCAGTACCATTTATAAATGTCATATCGCGTGCAAATATCGGAAAAGGGTAAGATTGATACAATTTACTTAGCTGTTATCTGTATAAGTGACTTGGCCGGTACTACAAGGTCTATTTTATTACAAAGGAGTAATAAACAGTTAATACGTTTTTCATCTTAGGCCCATGTGACTGGTAACTAAGTTACCATATTTTGACTAAAGCGCTTACCACAAGCACAAGTTTCACCACAGTTTTACCTGCACAGTCTTTTCGCACGAAAATACTGAACACATGCGGGGCTATCACACGGCACAGTTAATATGCGCAACATTCCTGTCGAAATCGTCGGCGTATAAGCAATGTTTGCATTGAACAGCTTTTTCTTAGCTTTTTGTTTCGGCTCGAACACTGAACGTGCGATATACAAAAGTAAACTCCTTCTTACTGAGTTAGATATATACATAGAGTTTGATATCACGATTCAGGTTTTCGTAGTGATTTAAGGGCTACGAGCCCATTCGACCCTAAAGATTTGACCCTTTCTTGGTTTGAGTACCCATTTGGCCCCTGGAATAACAGCAGCACCTTTACCTTACGTCTGTAAATAGCGTCTTAATAGCGTTCTAATTGTCATTTATCATTGTCTAGTCCTTGAACTTGGCATCACAAGATGACGCTAAAAACATGATTTTAATTGGAGGATTACGAAGAGTGTTCAGAATTTGTCAAAACTTGTTTTCGTTTTGTTGTGTACAGTAATAAATTTAGCGCTGTCACGAAATTTGTTCGTCTTCTTACTTATACATATAACCTGCCAAAAGCCAAATTCAATTACAAAACACGAAATTATGAATTTCGTGTTTTGTAATTTTATTAATAATAATAATACCACAACAACCAAACAACGCCATCTAGACTCAAAGTAAGCATATACTAATAGCTTGTGATATTGGTTCTAGAATGCTAGAATACTTTTTTTTTGTAAAGACATATACATTACACATAGAAACACCCAGACCAATGCAAATGCAGTGGGAATCGAATCCGCGACCTTTGCGTGACAGTTCATACACAGTACCACCGAACCACAGAGGTTGTCAAAAAATGATTATCTTTCAGTATTATAATATGTAGATCGATAATTCAATCGTTTAAATCTTTCCAAATGAGTATAATTCGTCACTGCAGAGCTGCCGTTGAATTTCGCCAAGTATGTGCTGAAGCTTATTAATAGTACCGATCCCACACCTGCGCTCACGCCAAAATAAAACGTGTAAACATTATTACGAGCCATTTCGCCACTTGAGAATTAACAGAAAGGTCAAAGACTGTATATCTCAGAAATTGTGTGGAATTCAAAATCATTGTAGCATATATTCTTTGAAGAATATAATTTACATTCACTTAAATAAATCTAATAAATCGATTTGCAAACTTGTGCTGTGGGACAATAACTGGCTGTTATTATCATAATAAATATAAACAAATTTCTTTTATTTTCAGGACAGCAGATCCATAGAGTGTTAGTGACAATATAACTAATTCAGTTATGACTATCTATATTATTATATAAAGCGGAAGAGTTTGTTTGTTTGTTTGAACGCGCTAATCTCTGGAACTATCAGCTGAATTTGAATAACTCTTTATGTATATGATAGCCTAGTTCTTGAGGAAAGTTATAGGCTATGTAACATCACACTACTGGCAACGTGAGCAGAGTAGTAAGCAAAGACGCGGGTGAAACCGCGCCTTGGAAAGCTTATGTTAGTATAAATGACAGAGGCAAGTTGATACAACAACAAAAGTAACACCCTTAATGGGCAACGAACCTTAACAACATGTAGCTTGGTGAACCATTCAACCAGAGCTTATAGGAGGAGCTTGTAAAACCAAAGACAAAAGTTGCACTTTGCCGATATTGAAGTAAATATAATTTTGTCAGAGTCAGACTGAACCGCCTCACTCGCAATTTTTTTTTTTTTTTTTTTTTTTTTTTTTTTTTTTTTTTTATATTATAGCCATCAAAGTGACTCCACTCCGCCTGATGGTAAGCAGTCAGTGGAATCCAGAAGTGGCGGCCACTGTACCAAAAGCCATCGTCTTAACTGCTGGTATGGTGGCCTCCACTATGGCGGCTGGGAATGGGGATAGGGGAACGGAATGAGGGAGGTGAGGAAAGAGGAAGGGGGAAATTGGGCCTCCGGCGCTCTCACTCACCGAACGAAACGCAGTAGTACGGATACTACTACTCTTAAGTCGATCTTCTATGAGAGGGTAGTACTTCCCCGGACGATTCGGCCCATTCATGCTGAAACCAGCGTGGATCTACTACCGTATTTATGTATTATATTATATATTTTTAGCCTACCAAAGTGTCTCTGCCTGATGGTAGGCTGTTATTGGAATGCAGAAGTGCTTCTCACCATTCCAAAAGCCAAACTCTGGTATGGTAGCCTTCACTATGGCGCCTTTATAACTATATATTAAATTTCATAGATTCAAGATAGTAGGTTTAGTACCTACGGAACGCCCAAGTATCATAACTGAACGTTTGGTAGAGTTATTCATTGTTAATCCTGACTTACAGGCAACACAGTGGACGTATGGGTAGAATAGTCTCATATTGGCGTGTTAAAAACCACTTCATGTAATAGAACTTAAGCTAAAACTCATGTATTTATAAAGTCATCTTTAGTCAGTTATACGCCAAAAACTAAACAATAGATATAAATATAACTTTCACTTATATTTTGTTATACAAACTTTATCGTATACGTGAACAAAATAAATTAAGCAGGAAAATACTTAGTTTTTTCCTCAATGAGAATTCTTCAACACAAAACTGTAACAAATTTACCAACAACCCTTTTCTTTAAGGTGAATACACATTAGAGTACTTACCTATTTCTTTTTTTTTTTTGAAATGAGAAAAAAGAATGCACTGTGTGACAGATGTATAATTGCCACTTCGAATTTATTTTTCTCCATTTGAACCCATACCCAAATAGTAAAACGGGATCCTCTTACTAAGACTTCGCTGTTCGTTGGTTCGTCTGTCTGTCACCAGGCTGTATCTCATGAACCGTGATAGTTGGACTGTTGAAATTTTCACAGATGATGTATTTATAAAGGATAATAGTACGGAAACTTTTGTGAGCGAGTTCTACTCGCACTTAGCCAGTTTTTTATTCCATTCTTACTACACAGCTGGAGCATGACTAAATAAGTGTCTTGTACTAAGTTGCAACTATCACTTAGACAATGCAAGTATTCTTCAAAAGATCAACAAATATATTAACAGTTTGCAAGTCAAGCTAAGCATCAAATAAATACCGATTAACCATGTTGAAACGCTTTTCCATATGGCTTTTAATTGCCACAATTATCCAGATATACCCAATATTAACAAAAACAGTAGTAATGTATGTATATCCACCTTTACTTTTATACACCATTAACCAAACAAGACACGTGAGGCCCTTAACCCACCACGTGACATCGTCGAGGAAAAAGGTTAGTAATGGTGTATTTAAACACGTGTACACAGAAATAACTGGACCAAATGCTACGGTCAATATTTCGGAGCATTCACCGATCGATCCACTCGTTTGCTAGTTGATTTTATGACGTATGTAATTCTGAAGATACAAGTAGTAATATATTTAAGAGACTTTTATGATAGCCAAAGCATGACAGTTCTGAAAAGCTTTATCGACGTCAAGGTAGTTCGTTACGTATTAAAGCCTCTTCTCATACACAGAAGGAATAAAAGCATTGATCACTACGCTAATTTATGGAACGCTCCGAATTTCATCTTTGTTTTTTATAGATTGAGAAGAAAAGAGAGATGAAGGGTGGGAGAGATAAACATTATACTCGTAGTTTGTTTAACAGAATGAGTAAGAAACATCGTGTTAAGTAAAGAATGTTTGAAAAACAATAGTGACCTAAAACGAGTAAACAAGTAAGTAACAATTATCTATTAAGTACTCTACTTTTGTAAATTGAAATTAAAATACTTTCTTTTCGAGATATCACCCATTGTGTGTCATTTATAAAACTACAAAAATCATAAAATGTAAGATCTTAATAAATAATAAATAAATTACCAAGTTCCAACTCAGCCTCAGCATCCTCGGAGATGGTCTCCATGACCCGGTCAGCACATGGCTCAAGGTCGCGCGCGAGCGTGGTGTGCGCGCGACCGCCACGCCGCGCGCACTCCAAGCACGCGGCGTGCACCAACGTGGTGGGCGGTATTACGTCACAGGGGGCGACTACACACTAATAGTCACTCATTCTCACTTGTGAGTGTAGTGAGCGGTATTAGGTCACAGGGGGCGACTACGCACTAATAGTTACTCATTCTCACTTTGAACGCTGTGGGTGGTATTACGTCACAGTGGGCGAATACACACTAAAAGCCTCTTATTCTCACTTTGACTTCACAATTAGCACTTTATTTGTATTGTTCTTTTTTGGATTAATACGGCAGATTTTTGAGCAAAGATTAATATTGCACATGATATGTTTTTGATATCAGAAGTTTCGTTGAATACCGTATTAAGTGATACATTACTAATCACTATTTATGTTTAGGGTTAACACTTTTTGGTACGAGTTATTATTTTGTGAAATATATAGGCTAGGTACAACAATGACGATGTCTACGATTACACTATTATCTACGTACTTTTAGGTATTATATTTATATGTACGTACCTAAGTCCAATGCAATAAAATATGCATAATGGTAAAATATACACAGATGTATATACCTACATCTATGCACACTTTACTTTTCTTTTGCGACTGAGTGAGTAAAATAGTACTTATTTACCGGGTAAGAATTTCACCAACCATTTTCACCCTAAGGTTCTCCGTATAAGGATAATTATATTGGAAAAATACATCAATCCTCGGGAATTGTGTTCGTAATTTAATAGGCTCGCTTCCTATTATATAATACCGAGTACACGTGACGAAATGTGAACGTTAAATATCTATACGATAACGACGTCGAACAAAGTATTACATTTTTAAAGACGAACTTAGAAGCATCTAACCGCTATAGTGGAAGCTATCATGTTAGCAGTTAAATACGATAACTTTTGGAATAGTGTCTTCTCCTAGATTCCTTTGGAAAGAGCAAAGTCATTTTGATATAGTAAAAAAAAACATAATTCTATATTCACTAAGTGGATCTAAACCTAAGTTACAAGTCCTCAACTCCACAAAACAGCGTACGTGATCGAGGCTTATATAAGGGTAGTAAATCCAGCCGGAGCGACCAGGAAATCACTACAATCTTTTCTTAAAAAAATTTATCGCCTACAGGGGCAGACGAGCCAACAGCCCACCTGATGGTGAGTGGCACCAGCCACTTATGGACTTCGCAATGCCAGAGGCTCTCCAAAGCCGCTGCCTACCGTAGATATCTCATAAGCTATCGACGAAGTAATAACCTTGTAAAAATATACAAACTGACAAAGAACCTATCAATCAAACTTAAAATTGTATGAGCTACAATCGAACTTCCCACTGGTTTATTAATCTAAAACAACATCTATAAATATGCTCTTTATTTATTTTTTCACCATTTGAAACGTCACTACAATCGATCAGCCTTAAACTACAGTATCGGTGAATAATTAACATCCAGTTAAAAACTATTCAATCAATGTTACGTTGTTCTTTGGTACTCAATACTCACATGTTTTGAAAGAAATAAAGTTATTTATAACTATTTCCTAAGCCAGAGTTAAATCACACCTTTAACGGTAAAATTTTATTTTTACTTTGTAGGATTAGGTTTAGTACTAGCCCTAGCTAACCATATTAATTTACCGATTACATTTCAGACCCTAACTAATAGTAAGTGATTTGTATAGAAATTTAACAGAGTTAAGAAAGTAATGGATTATGCCAGCTTTAAAGAGTTATTCCGGCAGGATCCCCCAGATCTGATCCCCACTGGTTATTGTTGTTTTTCTTTTATTCCGTTCTGATCCACTATAAATTTAGTCATTCTGGTGTGGTACCTAAGTAAGATACTATCATATAAAGCGGAAGAGTTCATTTGTCTGTTTGAACGCGCTAAACTCTGGAACTACCAGTAGGATTTGAATAATGTTTAATTTTGCGTATGATATACCAGCTCTTGTGGAAGGTTATAGGCTATGTAACATTACGCTATTGACGACGGGTGCAGAGCAGTAACCAAACACGCGAATGTAACCGCGCTACGGTAAGCTAGTTATTTATAATAGATTTAGAATAATAAACGCAGTTGTACAGTCTCTGCTTACTCCATTAATCGAAGACAGGCATGAAGTTATAGATGTAAACGCAGTAAGTATAACCCTAAAATATAATATTTTACAAAAATAGTACTAGGCTAGCAGAAGGTAATGTGGTTTTTAAAAAACAGTAAACTGTAGAAGTTTAACAACCAATTTATTATCAATTGGCCATATAGGCATTGCTGGAAAGAGGGTCTTTTAAGGTATTATCACTTGGAAGCAAAGCTACTATTGAGTTAGCTGACGGATAGGTTATTTCACACTTTTTTTGGCAGTCTAAGTTTTCTCGCGACTTTTTCTTTGCGGTAACTAAGTACAAGATAAATTTAAAAAGTACGCTCAGAAAAAAGGGCCTTTGTACCTGCTGGGTTTCAACCTTTATCGTAGCGTAAACATAAGCAATTTACTACCCGATAAATAATATTATTGACTGAACTAATAATTTCACGTTTCTTCAATATATTAATATATAAGAGCTGTCAGTAAGCTTATATTATTTACATCGAAGTGTCTTCATGAATATTCAAACAAAAGGGGAGATAAATTAAGTTTATATATAGTTAAAAGTAATAGTAAACAAATCCATACCGATATTATAAATGCGAAAGTAACTTTTCTAAACCACTGATCGATATTTGATAATAATTTGGTAATATAAGACCTTGGGAAACAACACACACTATCTTTTATTGCGAAAAATTGTCTTGGGTTAAAATAGAGGATGACAGTTTGTATAAAATAAGCACTTCATACTTTTGTCGCTCAATTAAAGCCTGGAACTCTTTGCCAGCGCATGTGTTCCCATCTAATTTTGATCCTGGGTCTTTTAAGCGGGGCGTGAAAAAGCATCTCACTAAGCCGCCATAGTGGAGGCCACCATACCAGTAGTTTGGCTTTTGGAATGGTGTCCGCCACTTCTGGATTCCACTTACTGCTTACCATCAGGCAGAGTGGAGTCACTTTGGTAGGCTAATATAAAAAAAAAAAAAAAAATTGTCAATGTCTAAACATGTTTATGATTAGTAAAATTATATTATGCAATAACTGACATTTATACGGGCGGAGCTGTATGCAACAACTAGGTATGAAATAAGGTCTTGACTTTGATGATATTGACTTTTTCTATTGAGAAGTGTAGCCTGTAGTCTGGTATTAAGTCAGGTAAATGACAACAGTTTTGTCCCCTTTAGCATGGGAACTAACACAGCTGGTGAAATGGGAGGGTATGTACACCACTTCTGTAATAAAAGCCTGTTTAAGTAGCCACTTAGTTTTTTTAATAAGACAGTACACACCCAAGTACAAACACGATCTCAGCTAGTTGTCACAGATTGTCAATGTCTATAGATTATATCTTACAGGTGCGTTCGGATATCACAACAACTTTCTATGAACCACCTGAATTGTGATAGTAAATAGAGTTTTTGTATTTACACCAATTTCAGCATGAATGGGCTAGATCGACCGAGGCAGTACTACACTCTCATAGAAGATCGACATATGAATATTAGTTTTCATACTAATGTGTTTCGCTCGGTGAGTGAGAGCGCCGGCAGCCCAAATACCCCCTCGGCCCTCTTTCGTTTCCTTTTTCCTTCCTTATCCCCTTCTCCGTAGTCGGCAACGGCTTGGTTGTGTTTTCTAAGTATTATTATTCCTGCGATGCTTTGAAAACACCGTCATCTCTATAGGTTACAATTGCCACTTACTATCAGGCCGTATGCTTGATTGCCAACAAAGTGCCAAAAAAAAAACATTATTTATTGTAAATTGTAGCTAATTATGGAATGAGAATTTAATCGTACCTTTGACTCTTATTCGACGAAATAAATGCAAAAGTGCAGTCTTATAAAGCGCATATTAAAATTCCTATACCCAAATAGACAATAAAAACTTATTAGTGAAATATAACTCATAATTCTCGGGATAGTTAAGTGTAATAAGGAGGCGTACTTGTTGCTAAACGCATATTAACTACTTGTTATTAAATTCTTTGCGAAATCTACGATAGTATAGTTTATTGTTCAAGGAAAGCAAGTAAACAAGCAATATATATTATTATAAACAAAAAGCCCGCATGCCTAAAACAAAGTGAAAAGAAAGAAACCCCATTTTTTTTTCGTGCTGTAATGTAGCGGCATTGAAATATTATGAACGTCGTCCCACAATTAATACAAATCTATTGACACCTCATATGTTAAAATCCATTAGGACATTTAGGCTGTAGAGCGTGCCATAGAAATAGACATACATACTTACATATATACATACATACGCTTGAAAAACATTACCGTCCTTGACTGCGGCAGTCGGGCAACAAGGATTTTTTATAGTTAATCCTGGTCTACAAAAGTTTTAGTGATTGCGATTGTCTTACAAGTGTTAGATACTAGTTTCAACTATAGCAAAGATTAATGGCTATGATATCTTCTTTATTAGGCATGTCATAGTGCCACATACAACATGAATTCTAAGAAAAGTATGTCATACTAAATCTTAAAGTTATGAATCCGCCAGCGTACGACACTGCTCTCGTTCCACTTGAAGAACGTGCACTGCCAGTGTCAAAGTGTGAAAAGATAAAAGTAATTAGGCATAGTCCCAACAGCGGAACGTAAACTAATAATAAAATGTTAGTTTAATGTCTTTGATGCTCGATATACATGTTTGTGCCTTTACACACTATCAACTTTTTAGTTGAAAAGGTCTACTGCTGAATAAAGGCCTACTTCAAATATCGCCCCTATCCTAGGTTGGAAGTCACCCTCATTCATCAGTTGGCTCTTATATCAAGTCATTGGTGCAGCTTGTGAGAGATTTGCCACGCGTCTTCCGTTCTTATTCACTGTGCTTTGATACCTAATAAGATCAGGAACAAGAGCGACCTTATGGCACCTGGACTGAGATTACTCGACAGAAACTTGCGAACCAATATTACTCCACTCCGCGAAATCATAAGCAGCTATTTTTTTTTATATTAGCCTACCAATGTGACTCCACTCTGCCTGATGTTAAGCAGTCAGTGGAATCCAGAAGTGGCGAACACCATTCCAGAAGCTAAACTACAGGTATGGTGGCCTTCACTATTATATGTTTTTATATATTTTTCACGTTCCGCTTAAAAGACCCAGGATCAAATTTATTTATGGGAAAACATGCGCTGGCAAAGAGCTCCAGGCTGTAATTGAGCGACAAAGTATGAAGTGCTGAACCGCTTGGTTCGGGACCCTTTAGATTCCACTGTGAAAGGGAGACGCTTTAGTCCCGCACGTGTCATTCTGGATAAAAAGGGAGAGGGTGGGATTAATTTTAGGACCTCTCAGAACACTCTCCATGGTAAAGGTGATAGAAGTGATGGATGGGCAATAAGTAAGTACAAAAGTGATGGACGTGGTCCCATGCAATGATTTTGCATCACTCGTTTTAATGTCTTAGTAAGGTGCAGTAATCGTATTTTTTGCGGAGTTAATCGCAACAGTCTTTTTTTGAATTCCTGATTCGAACCATGGCTTGATCTTGGGATAAAACAGCTAATTCGAAAAAGATTGGTTAGCGATTCAGCCCACGAGCCGAATATTTTGTGGTGTAAAAAAGGAACGATCCGTAAAATAATACTTTTTGTGTAGTTTTTGATACCATTGCTAATCTTCTAGCAGCACCAAAGTAAGTGATTCTTTGACGGCATAATAAATTTTGTGATATCTTTACGACATATTAACATACATGATCGATTCGTCATAAAAACACGTCAAATGGATCAATAGTATCAATAGTAAAATTAGAGATGATTAAATCTTAGTATAGTGTGCACATATCCTAAGTCATAAATTTTACGAGTCGATAAATATGAGGTTAATTATAAATTTTGTAAAATTTTAAAGTTTACGTTGTCTAATTTGGTGTAAACTTAGTGGTTAGAGCCGTGAGCCAATCTTTGCCACAGCTTCCTTTATAGCTGGAGAATATGCCAATATTTGGCAATAACTGTGGCATTACTCATTCTATATGAGTAATCATTTTATTTAGAGAAACTACGACCTCGAATCATTGTTGTTTCGAGCTTGGGTTCTTACAGCTGAAACAATGAATACCTTAACCTTTACAAAGGATTTATAAGAGCCTGGCTTTTGAACTTTTTCAACCTTTCAATATTATTCAAATTAATTAATGAGCACTAAATTTATAATTGAACTAGAGGTCCGCCCTGGCTTCGCTTCGGTATCAAAAGTTTTATTCGATCTTACAACAAACGCCTACAGAATTCATTGCATAAGTGCCGTATTTTACAAAAAAACTACAAAGGCGCTTAAAATATTGAAATATGACTGAAAATATGACTGAGAGTTTTTAATAAAGTACCTAAACCTAATTAAAGAACTGCCGATCGGACGAATGAAATTGGCGCTCAAAACATGGCTTATATAAAACACTTTTTACACACTCAAAGAGTTTTTTGATTATAGATAATGACATAATTTTTGTTACTAACTAATGACATTTATTATTATTATTATTGTTTTTAATTATAACCTACGTAATTGATTGTATTGACATAATTTTTAATATTATTATTATTATTTTTTATAGTAGCCTACCAAAGTGAACCCTCCTTGCCTGATGGTAAGCAGTCTGTGGAATCCAGAAGAGGTGGCCACCATACCAAAAGCTTAAACTGCAGGTATGGTGGCCTCCACTATGGCAGCTGGGAATGGGGTAGGAGAAGGGAATGAGGGAGGTGAGGATAGAGGAAAGGGAGGAAATTGGGCCTCCGGCGCTCTCACTCACCGAACGAAACGCAGTAGTACGGATACTACTATATTGAATTCTTATAATTATTTGCACACTCAGATCGGTGAAATGTGTAAGAACATTATATTAACATTGTAACATCTTCACTGTACCACATTTCATGTAAAATAAACACTTCATTTCATTTCATATATGTTAAATATAATAAACTACAGCCATTGTTACCCATCTCATTTGTAGCTTTCTAGATTTTTTTAAATCGGTTACGTAGATCTTGAGTTAAATAGGAACTTACATACAATTAAATCTGTTCTCTTTATAATATTACTTTAGATACACCAAATATATTGTACGTATGCCCACTTTGTTATGCAAATCTGTACCTTGAACGTGCCCTTCCTGTTGTAACTCATTCAGTCACTCCATTAAATAGCTCACAGAAACTATTATAAACATACTAAGTGAACTGCTGAATGTTATACACAAAATAACTCCCAATTGAGAAGTTGTTCGTATGGCATAATGCTTAATTTTTTAGGTACCAGAATGAATCTCACTCAGTCAGATTGCTAACGTTGACGGAAAAAGAGAATGAAGAAGAAGTAGAAAAAGGAACAGGACGTAAGGAGGTTATTCTTTTATTTTAAAGACCAAATCCCGCATTAAGGAACCATGTGTCGCGGGGACTTTTTTTTTTAATCTTGGTAATTAAATTAATTGGTTGATTTGTAATAATTACTTTGTATGGTTCTTTGGTTGCGTTGAGTGTTAAAATTGTTACCTCATACAAAAAACTGTAATTATCTGGCGATTGAAAGAGTTGCGTGAGTTTCTTGCCAGTACTTCTCACATCTCTACCTCGTCAGCGAACTGGCTGTAGGTTAATTAGTTGATTTCATGTAATTTTGACTTTTCATAAGCATCATACTCTATGATCAAAATTAAATAAATGCTTAGAGTTTGAGTTTGACTATACAAACAAACATTTAACAGATAAAAAGTACGCCCAGACTCGAAACAAATCTTTATGGATCACACAAAGTTTTGTCCCGTGTGGGGGTCAAACCCACAACCTCGTCCACAGCAGTCGCTTGCTCGTCTACTGCACCACGGAGGTACACAACAAAACAGTAGTTTCTAAAGTAATATATCTACTATACGTTCTTATTCTCCGAAACATGAAATGATAGTATTTTCTGGTTAATTGGCCCCATTAATGCTGAAACCAGCAAAGTCCAACTACCGTAAAACATATTACATACTATATCATGCCCAATAACAAATTTAGAATTCTACTTTGCATAAACCTTCCTACTGCTACCCATAATTACTTTTTAATGTATGTATATCTGTATCTTAGCTACACTCAATTCTTAATACTTCGTTGCATTCCATCTATAGGTACCTACTATCATGTAGCGATGGAATTTGTTTGTGTAAACGCAATTATCTCTGGAACTACCAGTCACATTTTAATAATTCTTTTTGCGTATGATAGTATAGTCCTTCAGGAAGGTTATAGGCTAAGTAACAATACGCTTATGGCGATAAGAGCAGAGCAGTAGCCAAAGACGAGGGTGAAACCGCGCCGCGGAAAGCTCTATTTATAATTATTATATACTAGATAATTAGGTTGTTAGTAGATAGTTAGATAGCAAATGGTGTTCTATAGTCTCTGCTTACTCCATTCATGGGAGACAGGTTTGAAGTTATTTATGTATGTAGTTAAGTTGTTTTTATTTAAATTGATGTATCTATTCGAACTATTATATAATGTACGCCATAAACTGCCGATTAATGTTTGCCTTACGTCCATCAAAAGATTTTGGTGATAAGATCGCCCATTGTACTTATTATTGTGTTGTTCTATCATTTGTTTTGTAATATGTGGTATCCATCCATCTAAAGTCATATAAACACACATAACTTAAACCTCATACCAGAAACCCTATACTTTTGTACCGAAGTCAAGCCGATTGAGCTCCAAAAACAAATATTCTGTAGCAATGGTGAGCCAATTTGGGCGTTTGCATCTATACAAATGCACTTCACGGCGCACGTGCCTTAATAACATTCCACTGAGCTTATTGTATTTGCGAACAACGTGTTTATTTTGATCATTACAACGTATCACGCCTATATACGCTAAAAAGACAGCAGGGGTGTAGGACATAAGTTTTAAAGGGGGGCATACATGCTGGTAAAGAGCTTCAGGTTAATTGAGCGACATAAGTCTGAAGAAGGTACTGACCGGTTTGGTTTGAGGTCCTTTAAATTCCACTGTGAAAGAGTGACACTTTAGTTCCGTCGTATCGTTCTAGATAGAAAAGAATATGGTAATAATTCAAGGTATTATTTGTGACAAGCATTTTCTTATAACCTACACTGACAGACGAGCCAACAGGCCACCTGATGGTAAGCGACAGTCACTTAAGGACCTCTGCAATACACAAACCGTAATATTAATGCTCTCTTTAAACTTCGTTTGAAGAAGAACATGTCAAAGTGCTCGGGAAACACTCAGTTGGTAGTTCGTTCCAGAGCTTGCATGTTATATTTCAATTATCAGATTAGGTTAGCTAGTTACTATATACAAGCTTTATAGAGAATAATAAAGCTATTCCGCCGCTCCTAACGTTTATGATACAAGACGGTCCGACAATTGACCCCAATTAAATTAATACTACTAATCGTTTACGAGGTCTATCTATGGTTCATACTTTATCATGTTTGCTATTATTTTGGCTTTAAAAATATTTTTTTTTTTTATGAAATATGCTTTGTTGATGAAACTGAATCAATAGGTTTTATAATTTTTAACCGACTTCAAAAAAGGAGAAGGTTCTCAATTCGACTGTATGTTCTTTTTTTATATTTTTACTTCAGAACTTTCGACTGAGTGAATTGATTTTAATGTTTTAATGTCTTCCTCGGGGTTTTCGGGATAAAAAGTGAGTAACCTATGTCCGTCTCCGGCACCGAATCTATACCTATATACCAATTTTCTTAGAAATCAGTTCAGCCGTTTAGGCGCTGAGTGGTAACAAGCACACGCACATACACACCACACACACAAACTTTCACATCTATCTATACTATTATATAAAGTGAAAGAGTTTGTTTGTTTGTTTAAACGCGCTAATCTCTGGAACTACCAGTCGGATTTGTAAGGTTATAGACTATGTAACATCACGTTGCTGGCGACGGGAGCAAAGCACGCCACGGAAAGCTAGTTTGTCATATTAATGTAGGATTACAGTAGAATCTCGTTTACTAGGGCATATTATTTTGCTATGAGGGAGACAACTACCCATAGACAGTGTTAACTGCTTACTACAAGACAGAATAAAGTGATTTGGGTGTATTTGTCGCAGCCGTGAAACACAAAACTGTGTGTAGTTTTACATTGTACAAATTTGTGTGTCTTTTCTCTTATTAAACGTATTTTCCCCGTTTTTCTTTATTTGGGAAGGCTGCACGTATACGCTACTCGTACGCTAGCTCGTACTGGTACTACATTATCTTTCCGTTATGTTATTCAACTATTTTTAGCTCAAGTTAATTATTACGTTGATCATGAGAGGTAGTAACTCAATTCTTTGTCCAAAATTATAAATGTACTAGTTTGCGCCAAGGCTTCGCCCGCGCCTAAAATGTGCTTTGTCTCCCTCGGCAATCAGACCGATTTTCGAGATAAAAGTAGCCTATGTCTGTCTCCGGCACCGAATTTATCTATAATTTCTTCAAAATCGGTTTAGCTGTTGAGGCGCTGAGTGATAACAAACATACATAAATACACACAAGCTTTCCCATTTATAATTTAATAGGACACAACGTCAGTTTCAAACAAGCATACAATAAAATTTGTCTGATGATATGTGATTACTGTAACCTTAGGCATATTATATTTTCTCTATTTACTTATATAAAGATAACAATATTAACCAAGTCTTTGTCCACCATGATGCAGAAGGAAGGAAGGCGAAGGAAACGGAAAACATTTCATGTTACCATCCTTTGCGAGTTTTTGTTACAGATTTTGAGATTATACATCCGATGAAAAAAAAAACATTAATTCGATGCATAAACCTTTCCTTGGAAATGGCAATAGTCATTTTTAATAAATGAGAATAAGCCAGCAGGTTGCTTTTAACAGTAATATCCAAGCTAAGCTTAGAAAACACATAATATCACTTTAAACAAGAAAAATATATTTAAAAAAATAAAAAACCTGCCTGCCTAAAACAACCCAATGAAATTTCGCGGTGACTTCCACAATCAATACGAAACTAATGACACTTCATATGTTAAAATCCATCAAGTCATTTATAGAGCAGCTGTTAAGCATGCCAAAGAAATAGACATACATACTCACATACATACTGTTCGCGCCTAGAAAGCGTGGGCCAATGCAACCAGCACCTGCACCAAAATTAGACTGATACGAGAATGTCATTCCATTACTAGACGTACTCTTTTGTCTATGCGCTTATCTATGCTCTCACTGGCCAATCCGCGCTCGCCAACGACAAGCTGTCATCGCTTCACCAATCAGCAAGACTCCCTCTCAGCCGACTACAATAAGAATTATCAAGAGAATCTTCGAGAACATCCATTCCATTCAATTCCAAAAAGAGAATCGCACCGCACTCGCTAATAATTGCATCCGACTTTGTAAAAACTCAAAAAACCAATAAATGGTTAGTTTTGATAACGCAATTTCTTTTCTTTTGTTCCTAGCGCGAACACATACATATATTATATGCACTCGAAAAACATTACCCTCCTTAACTTCGGCAGTCGGGCAAAAAGGGGAAACAAAACGGTCAGCTACTATTAATATCTTGATGGACATGTCTCTTCGCTGGGTTTCCCGAACTTGTGGCAATTTGGAGTAGCTAAGAAATCGATACAATATCGGCTAGTCTTATATTAAATTATGTATGTTACCCTAACGACGTCGATTTCAACTATTTTATGTGACATGTAAAATAATAAGGTATATGTGTCAGTTTATTTGTAAACGAAATGGTATTAAAATTTAAGAAATTAATATTTCTGTTTTAGTTTATATAGACTTTAATTTAAACTGAATATGTGATACAGTATTTTGTTCGGTAATTGCAATTATCCTTGTTCAAAATATTAGCGACTCGCTTCGCTTGTTAGTACATAATTACAAATCGGCTCTTCAATAGGTACTTTAATATGCATATATTATCTAAACCAATATTTTAAAAGGAAAAGATTTGATTTGTTTGTTTGTTACGATTTAACTCAAAATCTACGTCACCAATTAATTAAATCACCAGTTAGATTTTAAAATTAATAATGTTATAGTCATAATATTATTTATTGTAAATCATATTTACATAATACAGATGTTAAGGTTTATTTTATTTATATCAGCTATATGTCACTGGTTTTTGTTTTCTTAATTTTATTACGTTTATTCGATGCCATGTAAGTACAAAAATACATAGATTCATTACGCCTACTTATTTCTTCTATGAGCCAAAGGTTACACCCACACTTCGTTTAGTTATTATGAGACATGAGTGCATCGCATTATACCTTAAATAGCAAACAATTTTTACTGTGTTAGATCTTTGACGATTTCATTATGAAGATTACATTCTTACGTGTGTAGTTATTTTAGGTGCTATGTGTGTAAAACCTTGACAAACTTCTTTTAATGAGAGTATTACTAAATTAATATTAATGTATTTTTAAAACGGGGTTGACGATTAAAACTAGTAAATTAATATTTTCGCAATTTTCTTGTAAGGTCTGCTTAATCTATAACAAAAACAAAGGTTCAACGAGATAGGTCCAGTCTATTTATGAACATGAAGCATAAAATGAGTATTTCATAATAATATCTGAAGCTTTTTAATATAATTATTACTAAGCAATGTCTTATCTTACAACTGAGATTACGTTTAACTGCAATTCATTGTTTAAAGCTCTTTTCATTTATCGCAATGGTTTCTTTCGGATACTAGAAAAACATAGTCTTAGATAGAGCAACCTGGGTTTCGGGTTGCTTCCATACTTATTTTAAGACTTGAATATAATGATAATGATAAAATCAATATTTCGGTGGTAAAGACGAGTTCTACATAACCTTCTTCCTTCTTTAAATAGTAAGGTAAAAGAGCGCTGAAAATGCTCATAATATGTTCCAGTTATAACCATAATTAGAAAAAATACATGCGTTATCAAAGTAAAGAGTGCCAGGTTTAAATTGATCAATTATGTAAGACATTAGGTATATTAATATACTAACTTCCCGCAGCGTGATTTCACCCGCGTCTTTGGTTACTGCTTCGCTCTTGTCGCCAGTAGCGTAATGTTACATAGCCTATAATCTTCACAAGAACTGGGCTATCAAACGTAAAAGAATTTTTGAATTCCAACTGGTAGTTCTAGAGATTAGCGCGTTAAAAAAAACTCTTCCGTTTTATATAAAGGTATAGAAAATAGATAATGTAATAGATATACGTAATAAGCATAGTTAGTAGTAACTACAGTAGTACAGTAACTTGGGATGACTGGTCAATCTTGGCATGGCTTACATTTAATATTCAATCCAGTATTACCTTGTCGTTCAATGTAACCAGGGGGTGCATTTACCAGTTTAATTAAAATACGTAGTCAAATTACCATACTAGTTGAAACTAAATAATTGAATTCCTTGTTTTCTTTCTTTAATCTTAGTATTATATTAATTAGTTAATTTGTAATAATTACTTTGTATGGTTCTTTGGTTGCGTTGAGTGTTTAAATTGTAACTCATTCAAATAACTGTAATTATCTGGCGATTGAAAAGAGTGGCGTGAGTTTCTTGCCAGTTCTTCTCACAGCTCTACCTCGTCAGCGAACTGGCTGTAGGTCAATTGGCTGACAAAATGTAATGTTGACTTTTCATAAGCATCATACTTTATGATCTAAATGAAATAAATGCTTTGACTTTGACTTTGACTTGACTTTGACTATAATGAATAAACATGTTTATGGAAGATATCTTAGATGGTTTTAAAACTCAAAATTTATATATGAGCTTCACAATTTCAAAACTAAGAGCAACTTGAGTTCCATAAATGTTTACGATAAAAGAAAAAAAAGTAATCATCGCAATAATAGTATAGTAAAATCAAAACTGAATCTATTTTGTTTTGTGTTTGTTTTTTATACTTTTACAATGTAAAAATAGTTTTAAGTGCTATTTTCACTTTTATATTCATATATAACGGGTGGCGCAAAAGTAAAGACCCTATTTGGTTCAGCTATAACATTTTTTCTAAATTAGAAAACTAGATTTAGATTTTTTTAAATGTATATTTGTGCCATTAAATTTCGTACCATTAGGATTTAAAGATGATGTCTTTTAAATGGTGACCTCCAGAGTTGATACACATTTGAGCCCTATTTATGACATTTTGCATAACGTGCCGTAACACTTCCTGCGTTTCCATTTCCATCTCTCAGGGCATGTCAATAAGCAGAATACTCGGTTCTGGGGCACTGATAATCCGCGCATTATTCAAGAAACACCTCTACACCCACTAAAAGTTACTGTATGGTGTGGCATCTGTGTTGACAGAGTGATCGGACCCTATTTTTTCGAAGACGCTGGAGGCAATGCGATTACTGTCACTGGAGAACGCTACAGAACCATGTTACGTGAGTTTTTGATACCCAGTTTGGACGAATTGGGGCTGGAGCACATCTGGTTTCAACAAGACGGCGCTACGGCACACACAGCGCGCGACACTATGGACTTAGTGAGGGACGCTTTTCCAGGCCGAGTTATCTCTCGTTTTGGCGATTTGCCTTGGCCTGCAAGATCACCCGATCTGACCAGTCCAGACTTCTTTCTTTGGGGTTTTTTGAAATCTCGGGTGTATGTGAACAAGCCACAGACTCTCGCAGCTCTAAAAGAAAACATTCGTCAAGAAATAACGAACATATCGCAGGAAGTGTTACGGCAAGTTATGCAAAATGTCATAAATAGGGCTCAAATGTGTATCAACTCTGGAGGTCACCATTTAAAAGACATCATCTTTAAATCCTAATGGTACGAAATTTAATGGCACAAATATACATTTAAAAAAATCTAAATCTAGTTTTCTAATTTAGAAAAAATGTTATAGCTGAACCAAATAGGGTCTTTACTTTTGCGCCACCCAGTACCTACACTAAGACGTACTATAATAGTCAGTCAGTAGAAACCAGGAGAGAACCATTATTCCAAAATCTATTTTTATATTAAGCTTTTTCATGCTCTGCTTAGATGTCAGGTAACATCAAAAATGACGGAGACATACGCTGATAAATAATTCAAGATTTAACTAAGTGACATAATATGTGACTTTGACTAAATAGATAATTTGTTTTTATGTCTATATCCAAACAAGTATATAGGTACGTGTAAATGCTGTAATGTAACGCTTCGATTATGTAAAATGTGCAAATTTACCGAAAATAATACTTTTCAAAAACTGAACACTCGTAAAACAAATATTAATGTTCTTATTGCCATAGTTGTTTTATTTATACTTTAATTACACCGCAACACTTAATCTTCCAAAACAATTTATCACTTGTAAACGAAATTTCGCGGCAAATAAAACTGTAAAAGAAAAACTCGGGGCGAACGGAAAATCGCGCGAAATTGGTCACGAAGAGAGTCTGACCTCGACCATCGCTGAGGCGCTACTGACGGAAAACCGAACACGTGGATCCACTGTGGAAAACCTACAAACGAAATTAGACTCTATTGCTTACATAATAGAACTTAGCTGAATATTTGTTTTCAGAAAAGAACAAATTTGAATTGAAAATTCCCTCACATACCTAGAGTATAAAAATTTGAATGAAAACGTGATTTCAATCGTATATAATACACATATAGTAGACAAGTGGTTCTCAACAACTTTTCAAATATGGAAAAGTTGACAACTCGTGAAAATTCGCCACCGGTCGCTGCTTTCGCTCGTTAGCGGGTACTTTATAATACGGTTAACAATTCAGCTCTGTATGACAGAACTGCTTTATAACAACTTCATTAGGTTCAATTTGAAATGAGTTTTTGGAAAATTGAGTTTGCGAACTGTAATGAAAAGTTTGTAATATTACATGGCATTATTTTGGTAATGATCTGAGAAAATATGCATAAAGAGAATTTGTAAGTGGAAAGGTTTCTGTCGAATGAATTTTGGGCTAAATAATGTAGGATTGGAGGGATGGATCGCGATTAAGTTAAACTAAGGATGTTTATCAAACGGCCCGAGGGACCGAAAAAGTTATATCGACTCGTATGTCACGGAGTCAACGACCGATTGAGATGATCGAACTATAACATTGAACGGGCTCTTTGAACAGATTGAAATTGAATGAATGAATGAAAATAGATCGTAATTGGCTATTGCTGGCTTTGAATATGAATTATTGGATATCATCTCAACAAGCTGAAGTATGAATGTAGACATTGTATGTTTGATTGTGTAGTACGTAATTGAAAAAAGCTGTAAATTATTTTAGTTTGTTAAATCGATTTTTGTGGCGATGTGAATTCTGATGTAATTTTACGATAACTATCCTTGTACAAACATTACATTACCAAATGGAAAACTGATAAAATTTTCCTAAATAAAATGAAATAAAAATGTATTTATTCATATAGGTTCATTAAATTAGCACTTATGAACGTTAAAATATACAAAATGTCAGCCAAATTACCTAAAGCCAGTTTGCTGACGAAGTAGAGCCATGAGAAGAGCTGGCAAGAAACTCAGGCCACTCTTTTTAATCGCCAGGTTATTTATTTTGTAAGTTACAATTTCAAGTAGCATGCATAGTGGCACAGGTAATACACTTACTTAACTCTATAAGTAATTAACTGTAGCTTTCTATAATAAAAGTAAAATGTGTGCTTTACAGGCTGCCTCAATTTGCATATTGCTACAAAAGGTAAAGGCAACCTGTGAGCTGTGGTAAATGTTTCTATGTACGAATTATATAAACTGTTAATATTTTTGTTAAATCTTCGACCAGTTCAACCCATTGGGACCATTTGTGCTTTACCCCTACGTTTTCCTAACTCCTTAAGCATCACGCCTGTAAATCACGCGTATGGCCTTGTTTAGCCACACTTGGGATGACTGGTCAATCTTGGCATGGCATACATTTAATATTCAATCCAGTATTACCTTGTTGTGCCATGTGACCAGGAGGTGCATTTACCAGTTTAATTAAAATACGTAGTCAAATTACCATACATTGAAATCCTCTCTTTTCTTTCTTTAATTTTAGTATTATATTAATTGGTTAATTTGTAATAATTACTTTGTATGGTTCTTTGGTTGCGTTGAGTGTTTAAATTGTAACTCATTTAAATAACTGTAATTATCTGGCGATTGAAAAGAGTGGCGTGAGTTTCTTGCCAGTTCTTCTCACAGCTCTACCTCGTCAGCGAACTGGCTGTAGGTTAATTGGCTGACAAAATGTAATGTTGACTTTTCATAAGCATCATAATTTATGATCAAAATGAAATAAATGCTTTGACTTTGATTTTGTTCTTGATGTGAAAATCGAATATTGATGCCATCAAACATGACCTGCACATATAGCTATTTACGTCCAGCAGTGGGCGTTTTAGGCTGATGTAACATGAAGTAAAACGGCTGTATTTATAGTTAGTATAATAGGAACACTGGAATGCACCAGTCTGTATTAAATCGCTTATCTCAAGAACCGCTCAATGGATTTGAATACAGTTTTTATTATCTACTATATAAAGCGAAAGAGTTTGTTTGTTGGTTTGAACGCGCTAATCTCTGGAACTACCAGACGGATTTGACAAATTATTTTTGTGTATGATAGCCCAGTTCTCGAGGAAGGTTATAGGCTATGTAACATCACGCTACTGGCGACGAGAGCAGAGCATTAAGCAAAGACGCGGGTGAAACCGCGCCGCAGAAACCTCTTACTATTATATACAACGAAATGTTTGTTTGTTTGAACGCACTTATCTTAGGAATTACCAATCAGATTTAAGAATTTATTTTTTCAGGATGATAGCCCAGTTCCCGAAAAAGGTTATAGGCTATTTAACATAACGCTACTGCCGACGGGAGCAAAGCAGTAAGCAAAGACGTGGGTGAAATCGTGCTTGAAAACATACAAAAAATCATACCTATTCTCTTTATATTAGTTTAGAATAGATAGACATATAACTGTATACTAATAACTAAGCTGTTTTGTTATCTTCGGCAAATTCGAGAATGTTAGA
Source organism: Parascotia fuliginaria (assembly GCA_963082885.1). Lineage (NCBI taxonomy): Eukaryota > Metazoa > Arthropoda > Insecta > Lepidoptera > Erebidae > Parascotia > Parascotia fuliginaria. The sequence goes on from OY720195.1 coordinate 625,354, forward strand.
ATATCACTCTAGTGCACTCAGGTGTTGGTTCGTTGGGTCACGATATAGTTGACACACTGACGTAAAGGATGTACAGTAAAATACACTTACTCGTTTTTTCATTACTCATAATTTGGACTTCTTTTGGGATCTTTGTTCAGATTTCCTCGCGATGTATTTCCTTGTTGTAAAAATGTAAGGTATATATACATTGAATAATTTACTGCCTTAATAAATAGACTGTCTGGTTAAAGTTTGACTCGAGGAACTAATATACTTCTAGGCATATTTTTTTAATGTTAGATGAGTTAAAATCTTTATAGTCATTCATATGTCTAAATATTTAAACATCAGTTATTTATAAATAAAATTTAGCACTTTTTGTCCCTAAAATGTGCCTAGTTATTGCTTTTTATATTTTAAATACAACTCTCCTAAAAGGAAACAAGCTCCACGTCACGAGAGACAGAACTAAACTCAAATTTAAACTTTAAACAAAATATTTATGGATTTGTCCCGAGTGGGAATCAAACTCTTGCCAGGCATACAACCGCCACGTGCATTACCACTGCGTCTCAAAAGTAATCAATTTGTATACCTACTCGCGCCTATGTTAAATAATACATTATGTATTTATGTATATGTATTATATAAAGCGGAAGAGTTTGTTTGTTTGAACGCGCTAATCTCTAGAACTATCATTCGATTTGAATAATTATTTTTGTGTATGATAGCCCAGTTCCTGAAAAAGGTTATAGGCTATAACATCACGCTACTGGTGATGAGAGCAGAACAGTAAACAAAAACGTGAGTGAACCCCCTTTCCCAAAAACTTTGTTATATAGATATATAATCATGCGCGCTGACTAAATCATCCATGTGTCACTAAACTAAAATAGAAGGTACAGCTAGTATCTCGCCATTTAGTTACATTTTTACAGCTCTATAAAATATGTTTATGAGCTACAATATATACAAACAAACTAATACACATGTTACTATAACGAATTCATTTCAATACTATGTAATTGTGTCGATTCTGTACGCCATCTAGAACCAAAGTAAGCATATATTAATAGCTTGTGATATGGGTTCTAGAATGCGAATAACTTCAATAGATACTTTTTTTTGTAAATACATACATATTATACATAGAAACACCCAGACCAATGCATAGACATGTTCATGCACACAAATATTTGCACTCTGCGGGCATCGATGGACTTGTTCTAACTAATTCATTAAGGCAGAGCGTCCGTTGTGGCTATAAATCTGAAATATTGACAGCTGACGCCTTTTAAGCATCTATTAAGGAACAATTTTGAAAAACAAGCATTCGACGCTGAGTTGTTTAAGCATTGTAAAAAAAGCAAATAAGCTGTTGTCAGCCATGAGCGAGGATAAAGAAATAAAAGAGTAGGTTACCGAATGAGATTTTGGACTGACGCTCTAACCGAACGATATGCAAATAATTTATACTAATAAATAAAGCGGATAAGATTGTTTGTTTAAACGCCATAATCTCTGAAACTACCAGACGGATTTGAAAAATTATTTTTGCGAATGATAGCCCAGTTCTCGAGGAAGGTTATAGGCTGTAACATCACGCTACTGGCGACGGGAGCAGACCAGTAAGCAAAGACGCGGGTGGAATCGCGCAACGGAAAGCTAGTACTAGCATTAGGTTGATATTTTTCATTCTATTCAGTCCAGTTACGCAGCAAGGGTTTACTAAAGAAAGAAAGGATAGAAGAAAATACTTTTATTATAATATAATTCTAAAAAGGTAACATAACCACTAATAAAAATAATAATAACAGAAGAGCAGATACACAATTTTGTGCTAATGATAATAGAATAGAAAATGAAATGTGAAAAATGTATGGGATTGACATAAGCTAACGACAATGTTGGCGTTAGCTTATGTCAATCCCATACATTTTTAATCTATTCTATTGTATAACATTTATGCCACTTGTCTATACCCTCTGGTAGACGATCTTCTACTTTCAACCTTTTTTAGTAAGTACATTATTGTGTGTCTCGCTTCTGCGCCATTCAGACCCAGTTCAGTAATATGGTAGACCGCTAGTGTCTGAAGCAGGTTTTCAATTAAACCTATGACCTATGGATGTCCTACTACTGTATAGGACTAGCCGAACTACCGCTGTTTCTAAAGACACTCAACACAGGTTATAACTAATCTTCCAAAGGGAGGCACGCATGGCGGTCAAACTGACTAAAGTAAGATGATATTTATGCACTAAAGTATTATCTACTAAGGTATTCTCAGCCACGTCTATTTTTTTTTTTTTTTTATATTATAGCCTACCAAAGTGACTCCACCCCGCCTGATGGTAAGCAGTCAGTGGAATCCAGAAGTGGCGGCAACCATACCAAAAGCCATCGTCTTAAACTACTGGTATGGTGGCCTCCACTATGGCGGCTGGGAATGGGGTTAGGGGAAGGGAATGAGTGAGGTGAGGAAAGAGAAAAGGGGGGAAATTAGGCCTCCGGCGCTCTCACTCACCGAACGAAACGCAGTAGTACGGATACTACTACTCTTACGTCGATCTTCTATGAGAGGGTAGTACTTCCCCGGACGATCCGGCCCATTCATGCTGAAATCAGCGTGGATCTACTACCGTACAAACGTACGTCTAACAATATCCACGTGAATATAATGGACTAGTTTACCGCAGCGCGGTTTCATCCGAGTCTTTGCTTACTGTTCTGCTCCCGTCGCCAGTAGCGTGATGCTAGCCTTCCTCAAGAACTGGGCTATCAAACACAAAGAATTATTCAAATCCAGCTGGTAGTTCTAGATTAGCGCGTTCAAACAAACAAACAAAAATACTCTTTCGCTTTTTATAATAGTTTAAATTTAGATATGCCGTGAATTTAAGAATGGAGATACGACTTCGAATATTTTAATAAAATTAAAATGATTGCGTTTCATTAGAATTGGCACCTACACATGCTTGGATGTGCCAGCTTCCGGTGGCCATTTTGTATCTATATCAAATAGAAATATTTGTATTTATGTAATAATTTTAATGGAATGTTGGCAATTGATATGTAGAAGTGATTGTGTTACTCATTACTTTAGACATTATTGTTTCTTTGATTTATAGTGTACGCAATTTAATTGTTAGAGTGCGATTTTAGATATTCTTTTATTTTATCTTTGGATGATGAAGTTTTGTATAAGCTGGAGTGACTAGTTATTCACTTATTGATAAGTTTAAATGCGATAATATTTAAACAAATCATTACTGGAATCGAACATAGCTGATATAAAGGTAGATACGGTAGATCTAGAAGGTGGTCTACTAGAGAGTCTAGACAAGTGGCATATGCTAATAAAATACAATAGATAAAAAAATGTATGGGATTGACATAAGCTAACGCCAATGTTGGCGTTAGCTTATGTCAATCCCATACATTTTTAATCTATTCTATTTTATTAGCATTTATGCCACTTAGACCCTCAGTTTTGACAATAGTTTCTGTGAGATCTAATAATCGCTAATGATGACTTTTCGTAAGAGAAGTAGCAGTGACCTATCTCCTATCAACATTACTATGACCAAGAGCGTTTACAAAATGCTCTAGCAAATTTTTACATACTTAGTAGGTATTACATAGTAGGCTAAAAGCTAACTACTAGCTTGCCGCGGCGCGGTTTCACCCATGTTATTGCTTACTGCTCTGCTCCCGTCGCTAGTAGCGTGATGTTACTCGAGAACTGGGCTATCATACGCAAAAATTATTTTTTCAAATCCGGATGGTTGTTTCAGAGATTAGCGCGTTCAAACATACCAACAAACTCTTACGCTTCATATAATAGTATAGATGATCATACGTAGAATATCAAAAAAGCTATCAATGTCTAACTAAAACCACTTTAAAGTTATATTAATCCAATCCAACTGAAAACTATTGAACAAAATATCCTAATTCCCAACACAAAAGAACAAAGATACAAATAAACCAGTAATATTTGTATCAAACAAAATCACGGTTTGTCACATATACTCATAATTCAGATAACTTTTGATTATATGGTAAAACTTTTTGTATTAAAAATTTCCTACAATGTATTAACACTTTTTATTTATATAACTTCGATGACTAAAAAGCATACGGCCCTGATGGTAAGTGGTATTAGTAACCTAGCATGGTTGTGTTTACCAAGCATTGCAAAAATAATGCTTAGAAAACACAACCAAGCTGTTGCCGTTGTAGGGAAATGAAATGAGGAGGGAAAAGGAAAAAGGAAGAGGACCGAGGTATTTGAGCTGCCGGTTTTATTATCTGTCTGTCATGATTTCTATTTAAAGTATCTGATTTGACTTAAAGCAAGTTGCAAGTTTTAATACCTATTATCTCAACTGACATTTAACGTTAATAGTTACTAATTTGAACGGAACCAAGAAAATAAACATTGTTCGAATTCAGCAGCGACGTAGTGGTAACAAGTTCTGTGACTGTGTTATACATTTATAAGTTGTATATATGAAGCAGTTCCAAATTGTACAAAATATGAAATTATTATAACCGAAAACGGTATATTATTTTAACATGTCCTCCATCATGTACAAAATAAGTCTATATTTAGTACTAGTACCTATTACGTGCAAATTGGATAAACCCAACGCGACACCATTCAATTTATTAAAGACAATCACACGTGGAATTATAAACCAGCTCTCCTTGACTGTTGACCGTTATTTTAAGAATGTGACGTCACCAATAATACCCGAACATAGACGAATATAGACAAACGGGGATAATTCAAACTGGTGGTGTATAAATCGATAAGTCTATCGATAAGGTATTTGGTTTGATTGAACTTATTTATTCAAAGCACTTTAACCATTAAGGTACTTACAAATATTTAGAAAATATTAACTGCAAGATTTTATATGCACAGCACTCATAGAAAAACCAATTTCATTTATTTATTTGTTTATATATAAGGATCTCCAACAAAGGCTGTACACAATTGTACCTTAGGAGTAAATAGGACACAAACATGTTTGAGTGTACTCCTTTAATTAGTAGAGATCACATCATTCTAATATTGGTAACAATAACAATTTTAATTTATATACGAGTACTTAACGAAAAATCACCGGAAAACAATAAAGAAACAAGTAAAATTATAATTACAATAAGCTAATGTACATTACAAAGTAAAAATACAAATTAAATTAAATTATTTAAGTATATTTAAATTTATAGATACAAAAGAGTTATACTTGACCTTTGTGATTTCACAACATCGTACACTAATGTGTGTAATAAATATAATTATACACTCTCAATACACTAACAAAATCTAATATGAAATTCGCCATTTTCTGGCGATGCCACATACAAACACACACACACACACACACACACACACACACACACACACACACATTTTGCACGTGCTAAGTCAGTACTCTCATACAAGACAAAATCGTACAAATAAGATTCATAGTTTACTACTACTAATATTCAAAGCCCCTATTAGGTATGCTAATACATAAAATGATTTAAAGTTAAAACGCGTGGAGTTCGGTCTGAACTACCTTATCATTCATATGAGTGTCGAGCAGACTAAGGGAATCCAGGTAAAATGCCGTTAAAAGCGTTACTAAAAAATACCTTATTAAGTTAATCATCGTCACAAAAATGGTCTGCTAAGCATGATGTTGAAACTTGTTTCTTTGAGATAGGTCTATTTCCTACAAGGACGTTTTCTGAACTTGAAAAATCAATCATTTGAACGCTGAACTATATAATTTCTGATACAAATCCCTAACACTGTGGCGTACAGACAACAGCGAAGCAATTGTAATAATTGCATCACAATATAAATATATACAGTCGTCTTTCGAGTTTCATTCTACACTACCTATTAGCTACGTTACGGTAAGGTGGAAACACTGGGCCGCGGTCGGTCTAAAAAGTAGCACTACAGCACAGCACCTAGTCAATCAGCTGATACAGAACATTAGGGAAGTACCTGGGCCGTTGACGTCCTTCATTACTAGTAACTACCAGTAAATCAGATGATACAGTACATAAGGGACAGTGACAGTCCCTACAGCTAAGTTAATCCAACAGCTGTTTTAATAAGTACCTAGTAGATATACCCCTAAAATATATTTTTCATCGATCAAATTTATAAATAATACCTTGGTATTGATTCGAAATCTATATCGATAGATAGATCTAATAACTAACATCACTACATAACACGAAAGTTCTGTTCAAGAATCGAAAGAACACATGTGCATCTATGTTTACACATACACCATTGTGTGTGTGAGCATCTATTTTTGACGTGTGAAGGTCGATCTCAATAAACAATAAGTAAACAGGTGTAAAGTATGTACATAATAAATACAGCTGTGGCGTGAATGAGAGGTTCAATATGTATTTCTTATTTATATTTTATTTTGAATAAGTAAATACTTGACAATCTGATTTAATTTCTTGTAAGTATGATTAATGATGCGCTAAAAATCTATATGGCCGTTGGGCAGAATGGTTCTTGGGCCAAGCCCTCACCTGGTGGACCGCAACCTTATAAGAGTGGCGGGCAACCGATGGATGAGGGCGGCTAACGACCGCCCAAGTTGACGAAAATTGGGGAAGGCCTATGTCAGCAGTAGGCGTAAAAGTCAAAATATCGCAAGGATCGATTGTTAGTAATAAGTAGTTTCACTTATATCCATTCATCAACTTCTTGCTTGCATCCTTCACTTGCCCGATCTTAAAACATATTGCCTATCAAATATTTAAGCATCACGTATTTAAATTACCAACTGGTTACCCATCTCACTCTCAATCCTTTTAAAGTTTGCTTGACCTCTTTGAACAACTGGCAAGCGTGAACAAAATTAATCGTTTCTATGAAACTTTAATGATTTAGTTTTCATTAAAACGATTCCGTTGAATTATTTATACGAGTTACTAGAAAGCTATGCTATAATCCTTGTAATTTTTACTTTATTTACGAACAAGAAACTTCCTACTGGAATTCTTGTCATTAGAATGGATTTAGAAATCCTTTCTTAATAGACGCTCAAAGTCAAGCTTTCGGAACCGTCAGCGACCCTCGTTTTAGAAGCTGATTGTTAGCATCTGAGCAGCATAATGACTTTGGTTCATTATTGTTTAAGGGGTTTTAAAGAGGTGTATTCAGTAATCCTATTGACGCTACAGGAACTGTTCTAATTCTTCAGAAGGAATCTTTTGAAATGGTGCCACCGTCACAGCAGCACGTGACAATTCAGCCAAGTCCTACTAATATTATAAATGCGTATAGTAAACGGCAAAACCGATTTCAATAAAAATTGGTATGTAGATAGATTCGGTTCCGGAGACGGATATATGCTACTTTTTATCCCGAAACTCGGTCTGGTTCTAGAGGGAGACAAAACACATTTTAGGCGCGGGCGTAGCCGTGGTGCGTTTCTAGTATTTCATCCGTTTTAATACCAGGACGTAAAAAAGCTTATATAAATGCTGAAATTAAATAACTATTGTGGTACAAAGAGAGTACCTATTTAAACTGATGTCACCAGCCTAAGACAGCAAGCTTAGCTGGCGTATTGATAATCGTAGTAAAACAATATTTACTAGGAAATAGTGTTGCATTACCTGGTATTACCTATATCGCCTTTTATTTATTTAAGTCTTTATACATATACATGTAAAGGCGAACTTAATAACTGAGGCATTATCTACCAGTCTACCATTATATTTTTTAGTTTTTATAACCCACGGAAAAATATCTCATATTCTATACACTATCTAATAGTACTTACATTAAAGTGTCCACTCCCTGTATTGATTATATTGTCAAACAGCACACTACCTGATAACGCTATCGCAACATAACACTCTAATTGATAGGGTTCTACAAGTAGTGGTTTTAGGAATAAGTAATTAATTGATTAGTTTATTATTAGAACATGGTAATATAGAGTAAGCAGTATAGTACCTAGTAGTTAGTCTAGTGTTTAAGGCACCTGCTTCGTGCGTACTATCGGGTCGTGGATTCGAGTATGGGCAAATACCAATGCGCTTTATTTAAATGTATAGTCGACCACATATTTACTAAACCACTTTGAAGAAATAATGCCATCAAAATTTAAATTCGATAGAACAGTAACAACTGTCATTGTATGAGTTATTCCGGTCTGATCCCCCAGATCTGATCCCCTGAGATTATTATTATTCTTAATTCCGTTCTGATCCTCTGAATATTTAGTCATTCCGGTAACTTGCCAGCAAAAATAGTTATTATTTATATTATATTATATATTGTTTTGTGATATGCAAACGACAATTACTCTATGGCTAGTAATATTATGGTAAACTATACTTTCTAAGTCTTCTTTGAAGATCTTAGATATTCATGGCTTCCCGGTGAAGGAGCACATCATTAAACCTGGACTATTAAAAAAATGTCTGAAATCGCCAATCCGTCTTGAGCAAGCGTTGTAATCAATGCTCATACCTTCTTTAAATGAGACGAGGCCTTTCCTAATATAATATAAAATAATATAAAATGTAGAATAAGTTAATGAAGAAGTTGTGATGGCTTAGGATTTTTATAACACTAGATTATGGCAAGCAAGGTCAGTAGAATCTAGTCGAAATTATTTACGACAGTAGATCCACACTGGCTTCAGTATGAATATGCCGTATCAACCGGGGAAGTACTACTTTCTCATAGAAGATCGACGTAAGAATATTAGTTTTCAAGCTAATGTGTTTCGCTCGGTGAGTGAGAGCGCCGACAGCCAAAATACCCCCTCGGTTCTCTTCTTTTTCCCTTTTCTTTCCTCATCCCGTTCTCCGTGGTCCCCATCTCTATAGGTTACGGTTAGCACTTACCATCAGGTGGGCCGTATGCTTGTTTGCCACTAAAGTTGTATTGAAAAAAAAATATAATAAAAAACGATAGATGTATAATTAACAAAAAACATTTTTAATAATAGTAATAACAGCAAATCCACAGCGTGCGTTATTTAGACCCAAAGTAAGCATTATTTTATAGCTTGTGGTATGGGTCCTAGAATGCGAATAAACATATTTCAACACTTCTATTTTCTAAATACATACAAATAATTACGTGTTACATCATGCTTTGTATGTTTAAATAAGCATCGAGTGAAAAGATACATTATATAAAAAGTAAAGTATTTACTACTTACGACCAAATCGGAAAATAATAGATAAAGCAGTGTTTTATGCGATAATACCAAAACTCAAATCGAAAGACTTATATTGCTGTAATAAGCAGTCACTCCATAGTATAAAACAAAGTCGCTTCCGTCTGTCTGTCTCTAACATGCTTAGATCTTTAAAACTGATTTTGATACGCAACAAACATTTTTTTTTGCACTTACATTGCAAACGCTAGCTGAACCTTACAAGATAGATCAAAATAAAGTACTACAGTATTTTACACCTTAAAAAGGTCTACAAAAAAGTCCGCAATGGTATATGTCTATCTCTTAGGTATAACCCACAATAACCATTTTTTATTCTTTACTTATTTTCGAAGCGATTTTAAGCAATATAGCATTATTCCTTATCTCAATAAGTACCTTAAACACATTGTGCATAGATCAATATAGCCTTTTACAGCATATAATTTAAATGAATATTGTCGAAGATATTACAGATTCACAATGCCCTGCATTGTAAACCTGTACATATATGTACATAGCGGTTGCGGCGGTAACGCATTCACTACAGAATGTCTAAATACAACGTTCACAACTTTCTTTCTTCGCACGGGTGAAATGCTGATACTAAATATAGTATCAGCATTGCACCTATGCGAAGCCGGGGCGGGTAGCTATATGTATATTTTAAAGGAACCATTTAGGCTGTAGAGCGCGCTAAAGAAATAGAAATACATACCCACATACATACATAAGTACATAATATATACATTCCCATTCAATGGTGTATATTTTTCCTGCTATTTACTACCATCATTCGGTTAGTAGTATTTAAGAATTTTAAGTTGTATATTATTATCTAAAAAACCTTTATTAGGTACCGCCATCTCTGTTTTTAGCAATAAGATCACTTCATCTTCACCAAGCTCGCCCCTTGCACATAATGATTCAACCGTTGTTTATTCTATATCAAAAAAAAAACTGTGATATTGTTTTTGTACAGCACTGCCTACCTTTATCCAGGCAACGATCCTGATGTTCAAATAATCATATTGTATCCAATACCTCAATTTTCGAATTCATCTAAAATACAATTTCAAGTATTACCTACCTACATTTATATTCGTACAAAAACTCTTAAGTAATGTACAGTTGAGAAGATGACGAACAACATGAAGTATTCATAAGTTATTTGTTTAACAATAAGGACTGACTTTCTGATCATATTATATCTAACTTTGTTAAATACTTGACAAAGGTGGTTACGAACTTGTGTGAACTTAAGAAACATTTAAATACAAAAACCTCATTGAAATAATAAAAAGAGATATATATCTTATGGTTTGCTACAGCATTTATTTCATTAGAATCTTTTTTGTGCTACCTATAATATATTGAATCGTGATTTTAATAATGCTTACACTGCAAGCCAAATGCCTTTCTTTCTATTTATTTACTTTACAGGTCCATATATTGCAGTAGGGATCTAGTTCGTCAAATATCGGTACATATTTCAATAGAATCTGACCTTAACCTATAAGAAAATTAAACGTGTTCCATAGATCGACCGATATATCGGCATTTGAATAACCAAGTTCCATTTTCAGGTAGGTAACAACTTGTTGTTTAAGTAGTAAACTTAAATAATCTAAAAGGTGAAAATAAAATCCTTGTAGAAGATTTAATTTCGACTCAAAAAGAACTATAAACCAAAACTGAAAAAGGCAAATATGCACTTTTGAATAAAGGTTACACAACATATTTTTGTTTGTTCAATTTAAACAAAATAATATTATAAAGAGAAACGATTTGATTTTTTGAATGTTTGTTTTTTTGTTATGGATATTTAAGAAATTCTTCCACAAATAGAAAGCTACAATAACAGCGAGTAACATAGGCTATATTTTTTTGGTATTATTTGAACCAGCCAATTGAACATATCAATCTTGCAAACATATAACGAAGTAAGTAGAGCAACCTTTTAAAAGACGAGAACTCTGCACTAAAGCACCTTCATGAAAGAGCTCTGTTGTTTATTTAGATGGTTATTTTAATTAAGTAGTAAGTTAAAAACTTGAATTTTTAAAAAGTATAAGAGTGAAACCTATTTGCACTTGGTCGGTTTTTTAATAACACTTGAAAAAAACTGAAATCATGTCTTCATTTAAATCTGCATGATACTCAGGAACGTATTACCCAAACAAATGTCGTCGAATTTATTTTTTAACGATTACTTGTAATCGTGAACAAAAATAGGTAGTAGCAAGATATATTTAATTTTTAATACTAGAGGTCCGCCCTCGCTTCACTTTGGTATCAAAAGTTACATTCGATCTCACAACAAACTTCTACGGAAAATGTCATAGCAATGGTCTAGTATTGCATCATTTAGATTTACGAGGGCGCTTGAAATATTAAAATTCTGAAATTAACTAAAAAAATTGTTGAAAAATAAAATATAGTCTAAGTTACCTAGCTCAACCTATTGATTTCTAAAGGTGAAAGAAATTTTCAAATTGGTGACGTAGATTTTTAGTTAAATCGTTGCAAACAAACGAATATACAAAAAAATATAATCTCTTATATTCATAATAAAGCTTGTTGCTTTTCTATTTTAGGTACTTAACCGAGTTTAACTAGTAAATTGTTTCGTTAATTTTAATCATAATTTTTGTTCGTACGCTTTTCTAAAAATACTTCATTTCATCTTCGCAAAAACAAAACACAGCTCATCACAATATGAGCGTTATTTACAACATAACTCGTAGTTTGTTTAGCAACGACTAGTTTATGATCGACTGGACTATAATACATCACCGCACAACTTCCTTATCGCTGCACTATTAATAATAATTATTGAGACCAGATGATTTGTAAGTAATCATATTAACAGATGATAGGTACTAACGTAAAGCAATATAAGAATTTGCTGACCATGTTGATAACAGTAGTTAAGTCAACTCTGATGCGTCTATAATAAATTATAGGCGAACAAATCTTGAAACTATAGTTATAAAGAAGAAAGGAAGCTAATTATGTAAATAAACGCATATTGGATTGAAAGTAAGAAAAACTAGAACTAGAAATCCTGAAATAAATAGATAGGTAGTAATAGGTACATATTGTTACTAGCTACGAAATGTAGTTTCGCTTCTGTGAGGCGTAAAGTTAAATAATCTATAACCTGCTTTAAGAATTGGGCTATCAAAGCCGAAAAGTGTTTTACAAGCCGAATAGTAGTTTCACGTTTCAAATATTCTCTGCACCTAGGACTTATGAACGATTAGCATCCACATACCCACCACTAACGTCAAGAAAGATTTTGTTGCACTCGTAGATATTATGATGAAAAGAGAACGAGTTAATTAAAAACAAAAAAAAAAGATTAATCGTATCTTAATAATACAGACAAATAACGAGTTATTCCGGTCTGATCATCATTATCTGATACCCTGGAGGATGGTTTATTTTATTATATTTTTTATTCCGGTCTGATCCCCCGTCTAGGGGATCGGAAATCATAAAAAAATTGTGGATAACTAGTTTTTCTCTCTCTTTGGCCTCTATAATTTAGTCCGAATTTAAATCATGATAGATATACGCTACTAGGCAAAAGGATCACAATTCTTATACTACACTGAATGTTGACCATCAGCTACAGTGTACTAATATTTGTGATTAAATAGGTAGGTACTTATAAAAATTAATTATTTTTATAAGCTGTTTAGTCAAATCGTCCTAAGGATTATGTTCAATAAGGCACGCATAGAAATACACATGTATGATGTATATAGAGAAGTTAAACAACGTGAACAATGTATCTTTCCACTCACTTGTTGTGTAGCCGAAGTCATCTTCATTTTCTGGATCGGCCTCCTTCTCTTCTTTGCTGCGTTTCACTGCACCTGCTGAAGCACGGTCGATCTAGGAAAGAAAATAGGGGATAATTTGCGACAGTTCATAGTAATAAGTACCTATAGAAATATGGATTATCTATCTATATTATTATATAAAGCGGAATAGTTTGTTTGTTTGTTTGAACGCGCTGATTTCTGGAACTATAGCGGATTTGAATAATTTCTCTTTGTGTATGTTAGCTCAGTTTCTGAGAGAGGTTATAGGCTATGTAACATCACGCTACTGGCGACGGGAGCAGAGCAGTAAATAAAGACTAGAAGTAAGTAAGAAATAAAGCAGAGTTCTGTAAATCTTAAGATAAATAAGATGTAAGTAGGTATTTCTCTCTGTCAAAAATTTCGTATCCCGACTGACTGCCCGTATTATATATGATGCAACAGAAATCGACTTTTTACTACACGTAACAATTATATTTTTTATAATTGGATCCGATTAAACAGGATTGAACAGTTTAACAAGAAAAGAAAGCAGCCGCTCGATATGTTTCAGAAAAATATCACCCATCCGTGAACCAATATTGCAACAAAGGAACTTAACATACACTGATAATGAAAGACTTGAAAGGTCAAGTTTCTGAATAAAAGCAACATTTTCAAACCTTTAATCACCACTTCAAAGGTTATAAATTTACGATCAAACACCGTTATCTTCTTATATGATTACAAAGAAGCCGTTCTTTAAAGAGCCTTGTAATTACCAGCAGAAAAATGTCATTAATTAAAATGTTATTTAAGCCTTTAAGATGATGGAGCACCTATTATATGTCTAAGTCATCAGTGTAGAGTTACTTCGTTTTACTCTTACGATCAATAAAGTTAATAAGATATAGATTGTCAGTTTTAGGATTGTCAAAATTATCAGTCCGTTATTCTTCCACTGCAGAAAAAGGCCTCTTAACATATAGCGAAGGCATCAGCAATGATTGCCACGCTTGCTTAATGCGGATTGGCGATTTCAGATACGAAGAATATACAAACAGACAAAATGCTCCACTGAAATAACTATCTTGTATCGATTGTAACAAAGTTTAAAATTATCACACAGCATTCCTTATCTATATCACTTTTTTAATGTGCCTTCTCTGGTTCCGTTAGGACAAAAGAAAATTGCTGAGAGGATTTCCTAAAATGGCAGCCACGAGGTGGCAGCACCGATGCGTCAGGTCTAGCTGTCAAGCGCTTTTTAAAGTTAATCTCTGATTGGCCCAATGTGTCAGTTGAAGTAGTGTCAACTGGTAGCGAAATATTTCCTAAACTCATTGGAAGCGGCCGGATTCCAGATAATAAAATAAAATAAAAATAAAAAAGCCTACAGAATTACAAAATGTTTAAGTATGTTACTATTATTAAATCTAGAGTGTTAGTAACTATTTTAATTATGTATTTATCTTCTACTTGTATATGTTGTGTACTTAGAAATTGATTTATATCTATAGTAATTTATTTATTCTGCAAGAACACCTCTGCAGGTAAAGGCCTCCTCCAAAGTGATCCAGTCTTTCCTGGATGTTGCAGTTTGCATCCAGTGTCCACTGGTAGTAAATTTTTTTTTAAACAATTTTATTGTAAGCGGCCGGATTCCCTAATATACATAAATAAATACCTAGTAAATAAATTAAGAATCTTACCTCTACTCCTTTATCAGAGTACGTCCTTCCCTGCATCTCCCGCTCGTCTTCTTCATCACTACTCTCGGAGTCTGAGTACACAGGCTTAGGAGCTGGACTTGAATCTTTCTCATCTTCATTGTTAGTGCTGTCAGCTTCTTTTTCTACATCTGTTTCTGATGTTACTGTTATCTGTAGAAAATTGGGCAGTCAGATTTTGGACTTCTGGTGATAAACAAATAATAATACCACAACAACGCCATCTAGACCTTCTATATAATACATACAAACACTCAGCCTAATGCAGCTATACATGTTTATACACACAAATATTTGCACTGAGCAGGAATCAAACCCGCGACTTCTGCGTGGCAGCCCGTACACTGTTTTACCGAATCACAGAGGTAGTAATTACCGACAATATGCAATTTTATGAGTTTTTATATTAGATTACCAAAATATTACCCACTTTTTTAGATGGCGAAATGTCATTGGGGTCTAAAATAATAATGGATAGACAAATTGCTATGTTTCCGGGGCATATTTCAAACTAGCTGTTGCCCTCAGCTCCGCCCGCGTAAATGTCGGTTATATCGCACATGAACAAATCTCTATTTATACGTTGACGATTTTTTATACAAACTTTCATCCCCTATTTCAACCTCTGCAAGACATTTTTTTGCGATAAAAGATAATTGTTGTTGTTGCCTATGTTGTTCCCCAAAGTCTAATCTATGTCTATACCAAATTTCATCAAAGTCGGTTCAGTGGTTTGGTGACACAATAGAATTATGATTTCTAAGTATTGCAAAAATAAAGCTTAGAAAAACAGTCAAGCCGTTGTTAACCATTAGGGAGAAGGGAATGAGGAAGAAAACGATTCAATTGAGAAACTTCCTCTTTTTTTGAAGTCGGTTAAAAATAGAAAAGGACGAGAACCGAAGGGATAATACGAGTGCCGGCGCTCTCAAACCATTGTATACCAGTTGACCTTTATCCATTTTGTTTTCATTTACTCAAGCTACCACAATTTCCAGTTACAATAACACGTTGGCGGTTCACGAATCCGTTTATTCATGCTTACATATTGTATACTAAAAATACGCAATGGCTAAAGGAAACAAAAAAAAAAACACTGATTGATATACAAGTAGTGACGACGGCTTCGCTCGTTACTTTTGTATATTTGTGAATCTTGACTTTTGTTTGACTGAGGTATATGATTTATATTATAGTCAAATATAGTAGTTTGTTTGTTTCAAGTAATTAACAGTATTTTACTTGTTTTAAAATGCATGTGAGTTGATGATTCAGTGAATTTTGGACAGTTTTATTTAGTGTTATTATGAAATTACTTGTTCAAACGTGGCATCGAATTTTTAGCAATTTACTGTCAATATCGACGACTGAACATACACGGACCAAATAGGTGATGTGTTGACAAAGGGCACAATTACAACCATCGTAACCGTCGTGTGTATATGAAAAGAATAATGAATGTTAAAGGGGCAAAAGAGGTATGTTTGGTTCGCAGCAAATGGCGTTCTATAGTCTCTGCTTACCTCAGTAATGGGAGACCGGCGTGAAGTTATGTATGTATGGACTAGTATTTTAGTGACATGTTTTAGTGGTACTACGTACAGACTACCGCGCAGGGGTCATCGTCTGATCTCCATGTCGGATAAATATTGTGTTTTTCTCGATTTCTAAATTCTCAGTATTAGTCCGAAATTGCGCCCGGTAAATATCAACAGGCTCGCCTCTTGTTACATGGGATCTTACATACGATTAAGTAGCTGGTAATATGGATGCAATACACCTCTGGTCCTTAGAGAAAAACAGGCATCACGCTATTTTATGTTATGTGAATTGTATTTGAATTGAATTTGTATCGGTCCTTCATTGCCAAAATTAAGAATACGTAATAATAAAATATCATTCTAATTATCTATGATTGAACGCGCATATTGTGCACACTTATCTACTAATCCTAAGAATATACACACCTAAAGTTTTTAAAAGGAAGGAGATTGTAAGTCAATTAACAATATACCTTGATTTCATGTTGCGGTGTTCTATCAGGAGCTGGTGATTTCCTGGCAGCAGGCATGGGTGACACACATGGTGATGTCGCTTCTACGTCTGAAGAGTCAGTGTTCTGAAATAGGGAACAGCGGTCAATATTTTGCCTTGCACTCACAGAAAAAGCTAGATAGGAGTAATGATAATAACAGACGAGAGACTACAGTTATAAGTAACTTAACATAACACGTAACGTACCAGCATAATGTGACACCGTTTTAAGCGGACAAGACAAGACAAGCCAACAGCCCACCTGATGGTAAGTGGCAACTGACGCTCAAATACTTCAACAATGCCAAGGGCTCTAGGAAGACGCTGTTTACCATGATATTAATGCTCTATTTAAACCTCGTTTGAAGATGAACATATTGTCATAGCGCTCGAGAAACATAGAAGCTGGCGCACTTGTGTTACTTTTAGATTTA
Source organism: Parascotia fuliginaria (assembly GCA_963082885.1). Taxonomy (NCBI): domain Eukaryota; kingdom Metazoa; phylum Arthropoda; class Insecta; order Lepidoptera; family Erebidae; genus Parascotia; species Parascotia fuliginaria. The sequence continues at coordinate 642,564 of OY720195.1, forward strand.
TATTATTGTAGGTATGTATATAATAATAATAATACCAGCCTGTTTACTGTCCCACTGCAGGGCAAAGGCCTCTTCTCACATAGAGAAGGAATGAGCATTAATCACCACGCTTGCTCAAGGCGGATTGGCAATTTTAGACTTTTAAATCCAGGTTTCCTCACGATGTTTTTGCTTCACCGTCAGTCAGAAATGTCCAAGATAAACTTAGAAAGTACATATGATTTAAAAAATCACATTGGTATATGCCTGGATTCGAACCCACTACCTCGTGTTTACGAATCGGGTGCCTTATCCACAGGGCCATTTCGACTCGTTGTATGTATATTATATGCTAATATATACATTGGCTTGTTAAAAAAAGATTGACTTGAATTGAATGGTACAAGATTATGTTTATTTTTTTAACATTATGAATTGAATAACATTGATTGATGATAATGAAAATATGGTAATGTCTTTATCGTAAGGTAATAGGAGACAATCATAATTAGCAACTATTGTATTGTTATCCGATTCATTACTATGATCAACAATAGAATTTAAAAAAACCAAGAAAACTAGTAAACTGAGTTTTAAAAAAGCATCTTATACAGCCACCGTAGTGGATGCCGTGCCAGCAGTTGCAGACTATGGTTTTTGAAATGGTGGCCATCACTGTATTCCACTGACTGCTTACCATCAGGCAGAATGGAGTCACTTTAGTAGACTAATATAAAATCCAGACTATTTCTGTTTGTAGCACCGATTCCATGAAATCAAAAAAAATTGTATTTATTAAATGCTCAACGTAATGCAAATAGTTTAGTTTAGATTAAGTCACTTGGAAAACCTACTGCAATAGGTAGATAATACACAATTATATTACCTGTGACATAACCGTTTGCGTATGAAGTATTTATTTAAATTAAATAATTACGTATATCTTATCTTCTTTACAAGATCTAAATGTACTGTTTGTTAAATATTCATAAAAGAATGTTAAATTATACGTTATTATAATATTGACCAGTTTTAAGAACATATTTTGTCGAAAATTACCTTCCCGCAGCGCGGTTTCAAAATTGTCCAGCAGTACTGGCTAATATGACGATGAACTTACCCATGCAAGTAAACTCTGCACTGTGAGCGTAACGGTGTCTCCTGCTGCCTTGATCAGTTGTACTGCGCGTTCGTGCTGTGCAGACCTCACGCAAATGTCGTCCACCTCTAAGATTCTGTCACCTGTCTGTTAGCAGAAATGACAGTTTTTTATAATAGGCAAGATATAATAATATGTTGTCAGCAGCTGCACCAGCGTGAATGTCGGTTATACAAACTTTCATCCCCTATTTCAACCCCTAAGCTATTTTTACGCGATTATAGATCTAAGCGCCTATGTTGTTTTTCAAGGTCCATTCTATCGCTTTACCAAATTTCATCAAAATCGGTTATGTGGTTTAGTCGTGAAAGCATAACAGACAGAATTACTTTCGCATTTATAATATTAGTATGTATGTGGTGGTAAAAAAAGCAGGTCACTTTTTTATTCACGTCTAGTATTAATAGCAGAAATACTTATGGTTCTTCTGTTCTATCTTGTATCGAATCGACCACAAAATTTAAAATTTTTAAATTTCATTTAGTCCTGTATTTATAAGCATTTTTACCTAAAACTAGGTTTGCTTAAATAATGCAAGTATAAGATTCTTCTTCTTTTTTCAACAACCACTCGATAAGAACAAGAAGAAGTATAAAATTTAAATTAAATAACTTTATGAAACTAAGCTTACCTGCAACTGTCCACTGTTACCCGCAGGACTGTCCGGTACTACATTTTTGATGAAAATGCCAAATATCGCCTTCTCTTCACCGTCTTCACCGTCATGATTTGAAATTATGTCAACCTGATTAAACAATATATATATATTTATCATAGACTAGCTTGCCGCGACGCCTCATAATTATCATAGACAAGCTTTCCGCGGCGCGGTTTCACTTGCGTCTTTGCTTACTGCTCTGCTACCAGTAGCGTGATGTAACATAGCCTATAACCTTCCTCAAGAACTGGGTTATCATAAAATAATTTTCAAATCCGTCTGGTAGAGCCAGAGATCAGCGCGTTGAAACAAACAAACAAACATCCACTGCCGCTTTATATGGTATAGATATAATCATATCACTGTTGAACAATATAGACTTTGCCTAAATTTCACTACCTTGGAAATACAAGGATGGAAACGTTGTACACTAATGTGGTGGTGTGGTGAAATGGTCTCATTTTCTCATTTCTATGGATAATTTTATTTCTAACACCTCCATCTTGATTGTGAGAAAATTTTCGGGACCGTTTTCAGGACTCCTGAGTATCACAGCAAAAATTCTTCATTGCTAAACTTGGCTTACAAGAACTATAGTAGATATGTGGTTCTGTAATTTCTTTACCTTTCCTCCAACGATGCTGACTCCTAGCGGTGCTCCTGGACATCGCTTTAAGGTGACCTTCCTGGGAGGGCCCCAGCGTTGAGCTACCAGGGCCTCCGAGCGTTGCTCCGAAGACACAGTAACAGTCATTGTAGATGGTAGGGCGAAACTGTCAAAAAAAGGCAAAATAATGACGAAATATAATATACCTTTGATGAAGTTTTGGTAGACTCATGCACTTTTTTATTTTTTATATTAGTTTTATTAAAAAATCTTATCCTTTTTCTTAAAACTGGGACTGGTATTCTCATAAGTCAAAACGCTTCGATCGGTACTTGAAATATTACCATGCAGTATTTTTTTTTTAGGTTGAGTATCAAAATTTATCTGGTTTCTCTTCTTCTACATTAATTCTATTTATAACACCATTTCCATTTATCCAGTTCATAACAGTTCTAATTGCAAAAAAGCCTTTTCGGCAATTACCGAGATCTGAAGCAACTATGCTTCTAGTACAAGTTATGGAAGTTTTTAAATACAATAGCAGTTTCGTATTCTGCCATATAATTCTAATAAATATCTTTAATGGCGATGTAGGGAATGCAAATTTGCAGTAAACTCATCTCAAGAAACAAAACTGTTTGATTTTTTGTATCTCTACAAAACACCTACTAGTTATAATAGATACATCTCTCGCGTCAGACGTTACATAGAGAAGTGAGAAGTCTTCAATTGAATAAGTGGTCCGTGTAACAATTGATAACTGCATGCTATCGACTCCAGACACTCGCACTACTTCTACGAGTGACTAATCAGTATAAGAATCTCAAAATATTCATAAACGTAGCTCGAAAAATTATTAGCTGCCACTTTCAGTAATAGTCAAAGCCTGACATGCTATAAAAGCCTTTGATGACCTCTCACCGCTCGTGATAAAATCAGTCGACACCGAAAATCGTTTCTCGTCGACAACTTCATTAATAAAGTTCTATGCAAAATCTACTATAAACTCTATTTTGAAATAACAAGACAGATCATCGATGCAACCATGTTATTGTCGATAAATATAGAGATAATGAATGAAAATTGCCAAAACAAATAAGAAGAATACAAAATTTTCTCTACAAAATCACCTAAACTTTCACAATAGATTCTGACAACCAGAGACTTTGCATTACACCTCTGACAACACAGTTTTTGTTACACGTGATACCTCCAATATTCCGAGACCTGCAAAACCCATATATTACTGAAACAGTATTGAAAACAAATATGTATTAACAAAGGTGCGTCCTCCATTGGAGCGAGTTATTAAAATGTGCGGCCTCGTCCGACGAATTAAAGTGGAATGAATGAACGTGCCGAGTGCTAGCTTGTATCGAGTACTGTTGAGCACATCACGTCAAACCTCATGTATTCTTACTGCTTGAGAGGCGGATTTATAATTCAAAAATAAATTACGCTTATTTCCTCATCAATATTGTTCAAGGCAAAACTAAAAGAAATCAGGCACATTTCCAATAGGTTCTAGCACTCAGAGATGTGATGCCAAAGGGTCTAGAGGTAATGTGAAATGTTCTAAGAAGTCTAAGGGTTCTGGCCCGAATGGAACACAATCTAAAGATAATATGTTCGTATTCAAACCCACAACTTCGTGTTTAGCACTAACAAGGTAATACTTAAAGCACCCAGCCTAGCTATTACGCTATCACTTATCACACTACCTAAGCACCTAACAAAACTAAATTTTGAAACGTGAAAAATGGTGACACGTCAAAATTTTTAAACAAATATTTCCACGGATACTATAATTATATATATTATAAGTAACTATGATAAGAAATAAAACCATCAAGATAGTATTTGTTCGTGAAGGTACTCAATGCATACGAATCAATCACACAACGAGGTGGCGATCAGGGGGAGTGCTAACGATGCATACTTCTATAATGTGTGTATATTTCATACACTTCAGTACAGGTAATCGATTATAACTACGTGTTACTGAATGGGTCGAAATGTATGTAATTTAACATGTTTTTGATATGGATCATTTAAGAAATATAGATGAAGCCACTATTGAGGATGCTCTGTAGAGCAGCATGCGAGTAGAATGTGTTTTATTTTGAGAGGACTTCCAGGTCATTTATATTAAAAGAAATTATTATAAATAATATATCCAGACTCTTATTTAATTACGCTAACATAGAAGATATGGCCATATTATCACTTAATAGTTATCACCTATTATTAAGCAAAGGAGAGTGATACCCTTCCATACATTTTTGAGCCCAAATGTAATAAGATAAAACTTATGTCAATTAATATCTAGTGTATTAAATAACGTTCTCTGAAAATTCTGGGCATTTTGACAATCTGAGGTAAAAGTTACCTAGGTCAAAAGATTTGGTGAAAGTAAGGTTATAAAATATCAACCTCGGTTAAAAAACCTTTACCTACCTACCTAGTCTAATTTTTGTTCTGTAGTTTATGATCCAACAATGAAAGTATCAGGTATTAGATGTTTGTTACCTACTGTAGGAAAGTACCTAGGATATCTATGTGCAAGTCCTAAACGATGTTGCTGCCTAATGCTGTCAAATAGGGCCTAAGCGACATTTGTAATAGCTACTGTTTTAAAAGAAGAAAACTACTAAGACATTAAAATAAGAAATCAAAACACATTATCATTCAGAACGACCGAACGAGTGATTTCTTTTTCACTTTGATTATTTCATTGGGTACTGTCATCTGTCAGTACAAAATAAAAATACAGAAATAATAACTCGATCAGGGCAAATCGATTTTAAGTTTGATTCTATTCTAAGGATATTTTGTTTTATTTGCAGTGCAATTTAAAATGATGTTATTTGTAATAGATCTATGTGTATAAAGCCGTATTAAATTGATAGTTTTTTAAAAATAATATTGATTTTAAAATAACTTGGTAATCGATCATTTGTAATCGATAAATCAGAATTAATTTGATTTGAGATTATTTCAATTTCCAGATTGCCAATTGAGCTGATTTTTAAATATGTTATTAAGAAAAATATAGCCATTTTTTTAAGCCACATTTCATTACATTACATTTTGGCCCAAAAGTCCCCGTCTCCTTTGTTGATCTCATTGAAGGTTTACTAAGAAATCCGCAAAAATTTAAACGACAATGCAATAATAAGAAGCGCTCCTAGTGGTTACTATGAGAACTAAATTTTCAACGTCAGGTTCAAAATTTCGCTGCGAGAAAAACGCACGTTGTCCTTTGTGTACTCGTGACGAGTCATTTTACCTTCTGTTTATACAAAAGCCATCACGTGCTTAACAAAATGATAAATACATGTCTCATTATTGTTCTAGTTAAACATCCGGCAATCTTATTGTTTTACTGGTGTTTACGTGGTTGTCTTCAATCATCATTGAACTCAATAACATTAACCTAGTTTTTATTGCAGTAGATTTGTATTGAAAGGTAACAACAGTTAGATCTAAAACACACTATTTATATTTCAAAACCAAATAAAACTCGGTCTATTCAAATTTGGACACTGGACAGTAGTATCTTTATCTACTAATACTTATGAGATAAATGAGATTTCTTATCAAAAGCGTTGTAATTGTATGTTATGAAACAAAAATAATAATATTACAGACTTAAAATACTTTTTCACAACTATGCGCATTTATGGTGGTCAATCATATCAAGATAATAATATATGGGTGCATGTGAGATTTATTTAATAAGATTAAAAAATGAAAATGAAAAAATGAAAATTTTTATTGGAATAAAAAATAAATGGTAACACAGAATTGAATCCCCTGGTATCAGAGCTAGCGTGAGCTGTGTTTCAGAAACCAGTGTCTTCTCGCTTAGACATGGAGATAAATTGTTTTAAACTAATAATAATTAACAGTTAAAAAGTAAAAAAAATAAGAATAAATGAAGTTACAGTAACAATCAAATTAAAAACGAAAACACAATTAAACGTACGTACATAGTTTAACATGAAGAGTGGTGTGTATTGTAGTGTGATATGATGTAGTGATGTGGTGTAGAGTAGTGTTGTATAGTTTGATATGGTGTGGTGTAGTGTGTAAAAGGAAAATACCAAAATAATATAAAGTAAACTAGTAAGTACGTAACTTATTAAAATTAATGCAAATAAGATACGTAGCATCGGTGTGTATGCACAACCAATGCGTCAACGAAACCAAGATAAACAGCAAAAACTCTTTAGTAAATTCAATGAGTTTTATTCAACGAGATAACTATTTTTCTAAGAAATTGGACTCGGCTTTAATATTGGAAGAAAACACATTCACTTAAAAGACTCAAAATCAAAATTAGATGGGAACACATGCGCTGGTAAAGAGTTTCAGGTTTTAATTGAGTGACAAAAGTAAACTAAATTAAAATCTACTGAGCTACTGTATAAAGTGAAGGATACGGATTCCATGTAAATAAAAGACATTTCAGTATTTTCAGGATACTCACGATTAACCTAATATCTAGGGAGCATCTGTACACACATACTTATCAACAACCTGGCTGTCTATTGTATAGATTTATTTTGTTTCTTTACGACTGTATCTCGTTCTGTGTGCCAATAAATCCCTACAGCAAAGTCACTATCGTCTTATGCGTGTTCGTTAACTTTTTCTACACCACACAAAAGATTGTCGTTTTCACTAACATTCACAGAATTTCTGGCGAAAGATGTATATGTATGATACAACCTATGTATATTGTAGGAGTATCCACACTCAGACAAAGCCGTGGTGGATCGCTAGTCCAATATTCGTCCCACTTTGATGGTAAACATGCAGTGTCCAGTTTTCTGCTCATTCAAGCACATCATCGCGTTAATAGAATGCACCGGTGCATGCTATATTTTTACAGATATGGTGAGAGACCATTAAGAATATAAGGTTTTCAGATCATGTACAAGAATACATACAACAACACTCGTAGAATCAAGATCATAGCCATTTTACTTTACCTTTAAGAAGAAAAAAATCCACAGGTAAACCAAGTTGGCTTACAGTGGCAAGCTCAAGCGAATTCAAAACCAATGTTACTCGTAGATTTGAGTTAGTGAAGTAGCAATGAGCAGGCCTTTTGCTCACGGAACAGATTGTTGCGGCAGAAAAGTTTAAAGCTACTACAAACTGGAAGATGCAGAGGCAGTCCTATAAAAACGTGCACCGACGCCGACGATCTTGGCTGCTCTATTTACAAAAGACCTTAGCCATAGTAATTCTATTTAGATATTGTTGCGTTTCTTTCAGATGGTGGTGGTTTCTAATAGTCCTAAAAGTCACATGATGACATTATTACGGTAGTAGATCCACGCTGGTTTCAGCATGAATGGGCCGGATCGTCCAGGGAAGGAATTAAAAATTCGACTTAAGAGTAGTAGTATCCGTACTACTGCGTTTCGTTCAGTGAGTGAGGGCGCCGGAAGCCCAATTTTTCCCCCTTTCCTCTTTCCTCACCTCCCTCATTCCCTTCCACTAACCCCATTCCCAGCCGCCATAGTGAAGGCCACCATACCGGCAGTTTAAGACGATGGCTTTTGGTGGCCAATATTTCTGGATTCCACTGATTGCTTACCATCAGGCGGGGTGAAGTCACTTTGGTAGGCTAATATAAAAAAATGAATATTTGCGTTTGACTTTAAGTAAGTAGGTAGGTACAAAGTTTTAATTGTAATTAGCTTTGATACATTCAACGTTCAGGGCCGACATTAACATCAGGAGGACTGTTAGCTTATCTTCCCACATTGAATCGTGACTGTAGCCCATCGGCTATGGCTTAGGTTTCTTTTAGCATATTTCCTAAAGTATACTATATTTACGTAAAACGTAATGTTTGTATAATTTTCAAAATATTTACACGTGTATCTACAATATTATATTCGTATCGTTCGTCTCAAGGTAAATTGTAAACAAACAAGTCTTTGTGTCTACTTACAATACATACTTAATATTACATTATTTATTCTAACTACTCTCAATTATATACATAACGTCGTTGGTCCAAATATTTGCATGGCCGATCCAGATAGAAATCAAACTTATGGAATTTGGAATAGAGTTGATTTTTCTTCAACGCAATATTACAAATGTTTGGGCCAACAGTTAAAGTCAAACGTTTTGTTAACTTTAAATAGATCATCTGTTTGAATGGTTGCTCATAAAATAATGTTAGTTAGAATATGTAAATGTAAGAATATGTGTAAATAAGGTAAAAAATCGTGTGTAATGGTTTGCATGTTCAGCATTTATACGCAGTGTTGTGGGTTCAAAACCAGGCAAGTATCGATGTAACTTTTTCTTCATGCAATAACCTACGTAATATACATTTTTGCAAGGTTTATTTTAAAACTACACCTAGCTACTTAAAGCATATCTATAGTATATTATATCTACTAGTAAATACGTAATAAGATACAGTAACATTATACATCATGACTGCGCATACTTATGTTCGCAATAAATGAAATTGATATCATTTGAACTAAAACAAAATAAAGGACGAAAGATCCAAACAAGTTGTCTTTTGTACGAGTTATTCCGGTCTGATCCCCTGAATCTGATATGGGGTATCGGTTTAATTATGACTCCCAAAGTGCCACGGCATTGGATTTAAGTCTTCACCAGCATCAAATATGACTATGTCCTAGTCCTCCTTCATAAGAAGAAGCAAAGTGGGCAGGCCTCTCACAAAGTGGACCGACGATCGATGAAGCCTTCATATAAGCTTTTAGTATGAAGATTATTACAAGGTTAACCGAGTCTTTTTTTATATTTTTTGTGATCAAAATTAATAAGGGCAATATTAATCAAAAATTTAACGTAATAAAAATTAATCCTAAAATAACTATTGTAAAAAATATATATGAAATCGACTTACCAATATTAAAATACAAAGTCTGTTTGGACAACACTACATATCTAAATAATCCGTGTGAAGGCCGAGTGACGAAATGTATCGCCGAAAGCCGAAACTATGCCGAATAAATGACGAATGCGAACGTTAACCGTTTGCTGGCTGGCAAGCCGTAATGGAGCAATGAGGTCGCCTCTACCTAACTCAATTACGAGTATTAACAATTTTCCACTAGTGATGAAACGTGGTCTAGAGTGATTTTTTTAATATCGATAGACGAGCATCGTGCATCCTATTAATATTATAAATGCGAAAGTTTGTATGTGTGTGTTTGTGTGTTTGTTACCACGCAGCGCCTAAACGGTTGCACCGATTTCGATGAAAATTGGTATGTAGTTAGACTCGGTGGCGGAGACGGACATAGGCTAATATTTTACGCGCGGGCAAAGCTGTGGAGCCCAGCTACGTTAGCATTACGTTAGGTAGCTAGTTTATTTATAAATAGGAAGTTAGATAAAATTTGTACTCTGCGTAAAGTATCACTAATACTACCAACATAATTTGTAGAAAAAAAAGTATGCATTTTTGTAAATTATTAGAATGCTAGATTCTAATAATTTACAAAAATGCATACTTTTTCTCCTAAACTACTGTCCCACTGCTGGGCTAAGGTCTCCCCCATGCTCTTTCATGACCTTTTGTCTAAAGCCTTACTTCTCCAATACCTTTTGTATTTATTCAGATTATCAACTACTATTACAGATAAAAAAATCTTGTTTCTTTCTTCATATCTAAACACAGTAAATTTTCTATTTATAAAACGGCCTACTAGTAACATTTCGTATAGATTTTTACAACTAAGTACAAGTAACTTTCACTTTCACGGTAATTTATCTTTTACGAAGGAATGCATAATCTAATTCAAGCTTCGTTACTGTAAAAATATACGCCTATTCATTTACAGAAAACATTGTAAACTTTTCATTATTCAATCACTCTAAATAGTTTCTGTGAGAGAAAAACACAAGTGCAGACATATTGATGTCTTCAAATACTGTTTATGTTAGTACATCAGTTTACATCTGTAAATGTTCACATGATTCATATACTGAGTATTTGTTTTGTTATTTATATTTCTATAAGCACGTTCTCTGTTTCTTTATTAGGTATTTATACTTATTATGCCATTTGAAACATTTTTGAACTTGATTTTGCTCTAGTAAAGAGTTTTATGTTTTAATTAAGTAACATAAGTATAAGCTTTCGTTCGCTGCGAAACCCTTTAGGTTTCCCAAAGGTGGTGGTTTAAAAATGAGAGCAAAACCATTCAGAACAGACAGTACTTTATTAAATGTTTACTTATTAGGTACTTCTGTCAAAGCTAAATTATGAACAACATTGCTATTATTTATCGACAATGACATAGATACAGATCGTTGTGTATCCCAACACTATTGTATTCTTTAATCCTACATAAGCCGGCACGGGTCTGGATTTTACTGTTTATTAATTTTCTATACAATACTACTGTTATAAACTGAAAATAAACTGTCATCATAGTCTTTGTGTTTATTACTAATATTATTGCATAAATATTAAAACAAAACTATAAAAGATAGAAATAAAGATGTGTCTGTATCTACCAGTCATTAGATCATCAATTTAGCTAAAAGACGACTAATGCGGGATATAATTTAGATAGTGTACCGTGGGTACACCATTTAGTAGTATCTAGGAGTGATTCTAATATCGACCAATTAACTTTAGGCAGACTGGAGTAAAGTTGGTGATATAAACCTAATAACTAACATATTCTCTTCTCTTAACTTCATCATCAATTATAAACATGGTAATTCATCCCCAAGATTATTTGCTCTGCAAGTTTACAAGAATAATACTTTCTATAGCGCTGTAACCAGAATGTGCCGATTATACAACGACATGGTGTCTAGACATTTTACCTTAGACATATTTCATAGTAGTCTCGGTAAATTCTAAAGTGAAATTAGATGGGTTCCATGTATCAACCGTTCCAAATTCGGTTAATAAATAACATATGAAATTTTTGTAATATTTTTGTATTGTCATCGTCACAAGTAACTTTATCTGGAGCATCTGTGCACACATACGTAGAGTTACAACCTAACTTTCTAGTTTCTTTACGTTTGTATCTTGTTATAATATGAGCCAATAAATAAATAAATTAATACAAAAAGAAATCTGGAGAAAAGACCAATATGTGTCAGAAATCTCCCTCAAACACTGCATTTTGTAGTATCCGCCTTAATCAAAGTAAAAGCGATTACAGTAACGTAACGTAACAGGACGCTGCTGTTCGTTCTGTGTTAATTTTCCTCCGGCCTTCTGATGTCATAGTTTACGACCATCATTAGATTGGCTGATTGTGCAAGCACTGATTGTGGGCAATGGTTTATCAGTTTCCAAAGCTTTGCCTACGATCTTTTCATATGCAAAATTTATGAAAATAGAGCGATATTGAGAAAAAAAAATCTTATCTACTGATTTAACATACACATAAAAATATTCAATACACTATTCCTACTTCAACTGTTGATATAAAAAGCTGTCCCGTCTACCTTGCATTATGATAAGTAACAGCAATAAACTGAACTAGCTCCCTCAGGATTTAGTTTGTTCGTTCATTACATTATTAGGTATCCGTCGGGTGGACTCCACTTAAACAAATGGAGCATTATAATATTATCTGGATTGGGTAATAGTTATTGAACAGTTACAAATCGGAGGATTAAAAATCTAGTTGTAGGTGAATTTGGGTGTACTTTGTTGTGAAATCAGTTATGTAGTCTACCTGGACATGATTTGGCAGTATTTAAATAGATGAATTAAGGTTGGCTGGTGTAAGAACTAACAGTCAAAGGTGGGTATTAATTGCTAATACGAGATAAGAGTATATAAATAATTTTGCTCCCAGCTCTTCATGTGGTCAAGATTGGTTATATAGACCTTTTGCTTGACAAGACCAAAAGCATATATGAACATTTTGCCTGGTAGCCGATCCGATCCGAAATGTATTATACAATGCCGTTTCGCAAACAATGAAACAACCTAATTGTGCCCCACGTGCCCAAACTGCTGCATCTTGCAAGAATTTATAGACGCTCTGTGACATTATCAATAACAGCGAGAAATCCCGTCTTTACTCATTTAATAGAAGAAGAAAAGTATGCGTGTTAACCAAGACTAGAATTAATGTATAGATAATGACAGGAGGGTAAAGTGGTGAGTCTAAAACCCTACACTGCTATAGCTACTGTAACTGCAGTTCTTCACTAAGCGAGCTGAACAATATGAGCAAAAAAATTTATGAAAGAATGTTCACTATAGATACACAAGAGAGTAGTAGTATCCGTACTACTGCGCTTCATTCGGTGAGTGAGAGCGCCGGAGGCCCAATTAATAATAATAATAATAATAATAATAATAATATTCTACCACATTCACACAGTGAATATCAAGGAACGATGGACTTTGACAACTTGAACTTGATGCCAATATTAGAACAAGCACGTTTATAAGATCAACATTCGCAACTCAACTCAATCAAAACACAACTCTAACACCTTAGAAAGAGAGATCAATTCACCTGCCTCACATCGACACTTCCAGAGAATAATAAAAGTCGTTGCAAATAGAACTCAAAGGCATATGAAAATATGGTTCAAATTAGATTGGTTAGTTGTGTTAAGGGCTAAACAGATAGAGGTAAGCCTGTCCTCTCCGTAAGGTTTCATCGCATTAGCATCACATGGTACTGAGAAAATCTATGATGACACATACAGTTCATATTTATTTGAATTTCAGGTAGGGAGGTAGTGAAATTAAAATAAATAGAAAGGTACAAAGGTTATCATAAATAACTAAATAGAACTTTATTTGTCAAAGACCGTTTTTTGCAAAATTAACCTGGAAACTGAATAATGAACCAAAAAATAACAAAAACCTACAATTCGTTTGAAAGTGCATCATTTTACTTTTTGTATTATTATTTATTAATACACAATAATTAACGAACGAACTGATATTCTTTATTCTGACTCCAATAGAGAATGACGTTACTTCAAAAGTTTATTTGTGTTTTTAATTTTGATATTTTATTAATCCTCTGAAATTCAATTCTTACAATTTAATTAAATGCTAGGTTCAATAAGAATCACTCACCTCGGTCTTCTTGAAGATATAGGAAACTTGAGCAGTCCAGCAGATTTACGCCTATCTTTTACAACAGGCACCATAAGCAAATCTTCAGCATCAGTCTCTGAACTGCCACTGTCTAAGTTCACTAGTGCAGGAGCAGACCCTCTCCTACTAGAGTTCTTAGGCACCTCCAACATTTCCCTTATCACTTCACAATATTTACACGCGTTTGCTTCAGCCATATAAGCTTGAGTTATAGCATATGCATAATTTTCCAAAAAGCACTTGTGACAACTAGGATCATAGTTCGTTTCAGCGTCAGTAGAATCCTCACTAGCTTGTTGTTTCAGCTTTACCTTTTTTTCCATAACAGCAAGGTTCGATTGTAAAATCTTATTTTGTTCTTCTTTGTGTTTCTGCTCTTCTTCTTGAAGTTTCTTCTGTCGTATTTCTTTCAAGCACTCTGCTTGGTCGTTGTAGTACTCAACACATTGTGTTCTAGGACTGTCATGCTTGGACGGCTTGGTTGGACTGCGCTTTTTCTTCTTAGTACAAATATTAACGTTTAATGGTTCTATCCGGAGCGACTTCATCTGTTTTATGATGTGTTCCTGCACGTACGGGTGTCCATATGACGCGTCATCGCCACTCGTTTGATTTGAACAATATACATCTACTGTTTTGGCACTTAATTCGTTGTCTTTGTTTTTAAAAGCTATTTTTTCTTGTTTACTAACCTCTTTGATCTGAGTATCTCCGTTCATTTTACGAGCACTCTTTAAATTACACTTTTGTGACGTCGAGTCGTCGTCCAGACATGTTTCGTAACCATCAATCTCGTGATCTATATATAGTAAAGAATTATTCTCCTCTTGAACGGAAATTCTTGTTGTAGCGTCATAGAAACTTACTGTATCTACAGTTGGAGAATTAAGACATTCCTTCCAACTTTCATCACTTTTGACTTTTTCAAGTTGTTTCTGAATTTTGACATCATTATCCTTCCAGTATTTATCAAAGCTTATTCTTTCCAACCCCGTCGGTGTAACTGCAAAAACCATTTCGTCTGATGTTGATATTTCTTTGCTTTGTTGTTTTGAAAGACACTTTTCACCAGCTGTCTCTTTTCTATTGGCAGACTTACTCCTAGTATCAGGTAGTTCTCTCGGTGCTACTAATACATCATCTTCAGTAATCGTCATATCATCATCGTGATCATCTAATGACTCATCAGATTTTGATTCTGGAACTCCATTGACTTTTATTTCGTTTGTATCTTCGATAATGATTTCTCGTTTTATCTTCTTGTAATCGTCGAGGCTAAGGTCTCCTAAAGCAGATAGCTCCTCGTCTTTTATCGAAGCTTCTTCTGGCTCGAGACATATTTGGACAACTTCTAAACCTTCTCCGTACTCTTGAAGGCATTCGTGAAAGGAATCCATCCCAGTGTGGTCATCTGATGCAAGTGAATTTAGGCATTCCTGTTAAAGAGAAAGTTGGAAATAAAATGTTTGAAATTACAATACCCTACATTAAATAACTTATTATTATCATACTCACATGTGTGATAATTTTTATAGGTCGTAAGAAACTTCAAAAATCTAGCTACTTGTTAAACTTTCTTATACCATTGTTACCCATTTATTGTACTGGTTATGTAGTAGACACTTAACGGCTTATGACTGTATTCAGTTACAAGCCATGTATAACCCACCATTAGTTATAGTCCGGCTAAATGCTAATTCCTAAATAGGTACAAAAACTCATGGAGGATAATAATGATAACTTCATTACCACGTATTTGTTTTTTAAATATCTTTCGATTTTATGTTCTTCTCTTTGACATCACCTTATTACATGTTTTTTTTTTAATTTGCTGATATTGAAAAGATGTTATAACTCGGCTATTGTTTGCTAATACTTATATATTGATGGTGTAATAACATTCATACTTTCTGTAGCTTAAAATTTACGACTAACACTAATCTTTTAGTATTACTTACCTAATATATTTAGTTAAACATAAATATTTTTTTACGAAATGGGCGACGAAGTTGTAAATTTACGTCTTTGGCAAAGTTTTGCTAGTCAGTATTTGATGGACTTTATATAATAGGTAGATATTCCGACTTCGAATCATAACTAAGTGAGCATGTCTCCTCATAAAATTTAATATTCTTTTATTCGTTACGGATATCTGAGTACTAAATAGTCTAATTAAATTATTGTTTCCCAAAAAAGTGAGTAACCTATTCTAAAGTTTATATAACTAGGTGATATTAAATAAAACACAATATTGTGCAATATATTTTATTAGCAGAGACAACGATGCGTAGACATGGAACATGGACATAAGCATCAACATACATTATATAGATAAGTATATACTTTACATAAACAATATGGTAGACGCAACAGATAATGTACAAAATTGGTAATTATGAAAAGTTCCTAGAGTTTCATAAACGACAAATTATATCGAAGAGTGCTTTTTTCTAATTCATTTAAAGTATGATGTTATTTCATAATTATAACTATTACTTAATTATTTCGGATCAAAACTCTAATAACTTTTCACAATTATCACAAGATTTCAATAAATCAACCGAATTTATAATACAATTATATTATATCTGTTAACTGAATAGTTGAGTTCAAAGACGGTACCTACTATGACATTCAACAGTGCGATTTAGGTTAGTATAATTACGACGAAGGGAAGTAACGTAAAATTTTATACTAAAATTACGTGATACAGGGATAACTAAAATTTGTTTATCTCTCGCCCTGTTTGGACGTCAAAGAAAGACAAACAAATAAAAAAATCTGTCATATTAATAGTATTATTAATTTCACATTAATAATATTATTGATTTCACATTATTAATATTATTAAGAAATATACAGGACCTACACTTTTAAATTACCTATTATATCAAATGTTGCAAACTGTAACCTCAAATTCGACATTTAACAAAAATTCCAATTTTGGCATATGTTTCTGCAATGGAACGCATGTTTCATACAGTCTTTTTTTTTTTAAATAATAATAATAGAAATATATAATATTTTTACTAAAATACTTACATAAATTAATTTGCGTTGCTTAGAGCTATGATATGTTATGAATTACCTGTAAGTATATGACTTAATTTTATATTTTAAAGCAAAGCAATGCGTTAATCCTTAAAATTGACAGTGATTTATAATTTTAAGGCATTGGTAAAAAATTTTGGGAATGTTATTTTTTATGAATTGAGATTAATTTATGTTTTATTTGGATTCGTGATCCTCCTAATCATCAGTATTTTTTTTATCTCGGATATTATTAAATCTATAATTTTATCTACGTATTGGTGTGATAATCATGACAGTCTCTAGGCGAAATTTGTTTAATATGCAACAATAAGTAGAATAGAATAGCTATCACATATTCAAATTGACAACTAACACATATTATTACTATATTACCTAATTAAACTATATTTTGCAGCTACACAACCATCGTGTAAATAGACATCAATATCTACGATCACAATTATTTAATTTGATAACTAATTTCATATATTTTTTATATGATTTATAGAGAGTTGAAGTCAACAGTAATCTACTACTGTACGCAAAATACATAAATTAATTCAAAATGTACATAAATGAAAATGTTTTATTTTCTCTCGAAAAGCTAAAAAAGAAATACTTTTCAGTTTGGAATATGGGGCATAATGCTTTTTCTATAACATTCAAATTGTACTATAATTATGTAGTTTTGGCAAAATTACTAAATATAATATAATTGTAACAATCACGACTTGCAAAATAAATTCTTTTACATGTTTTTGTGTCTTTTTAATTTTATACTCATAATTTCTTTAATTCCACTGATTTTCTACTTTACAACAACATTTTTAAGATTTATACTAATATGTTTTTACTATTTTAATTATAATTCTTTCGCAACAACCTTATTCTTCTAGTATCCTCAACATCTACATATCTTAGCTCGCATTTCCTTAGGCGTTTAAGCGTTTACAAGAAGGAAAAAGATAACATAAAGTTACAAAAGGACTTCTACTATAATCTCTTAACCATATATATCTTCGCTTAAATAAATTATTTTGTAAGCTCATCAATTTAAAAACTGGACGTCTTCTTTTTTTGTAAGCGATTAATATTTATATCAAAATTTTCAAAGTATTTTATACATTATTATTTTTATATTTGTTAAATTTCATTTCCATTTCATATATTTTTAATAATTAGGTAACAAGTACTGTATTTACTCAAAACAGATGGTAAATTCTTCAATTTTATAAATTATTACAATTAAATTAATTAGTACTGTAATAAATATTACGAATCCAACTATTACCTTTTTTTCTTTGTGTTTTACCTCATTCGGATCGAACCCGTAGAGTCTTTTGACACATTGATTACTAAGTTTATACATATATTATTTCCAAATTTGACTGAAACTACTACAAATGATTTCAGAAACGTTACACTTATGCTTTTTTTAAATATGACATTATCTGATATTATTGTATGTTATTAACCAAGGAACTACTCGATTCTACCACAATCGACACTTTATCACATTTATATAAAAAGCTATGTAGAATTACAAATTCCATTTTTCTTTTAATTGCTATTTTGCTTTTTCTTCTTCTCTATCTTCTTCACCCTCATCAGCATCACAGTTCCTCTTATCTGGAACCTCGACATTGATAGTATACTTAAATTTATCTTTCTGTCATTTCATTGTGATCTCTGCTTTTATTTTTGGCGGTACTCTAAACGGTCCATGAGGTTCTATGACGTCGTGGGTACAATGTAGCTGCAGTTCCATTATATCTCGATGTAACGACATTATCAGACGTAGAATTTTTGTGAAATACTCCAATTTCTGAAAAAACAAACCCAGCTTAATATTTATGATAGAATGTTGCGGTTAAAATGTGAAATAAGTTATTTATGAAAATATTTTTATTTTTTTTTGAAACAAAAATAAAGCATGCAATTGCATATTGTACACTAAAGGGAAATAAGTTTATTAAAATATTTATATAAACTATGGCTAAAACTAAAAGATCTTAGAGCGGTAAATTAATTCCCTTTATTGTACAAGAAGGTAAAAGTGTTAAGTTAAAATAGCATGCTACTGTTAGACAAATACTGCTCTAAGCGCAAAATAAGCTTTAGTATAGAAAACATAACTTACTTTTTATTTCCCTCAGTGTACAATATCACGACACTTTATAAATAAATAGAAAAGAAAATTTAGATTTTTTTTTAAATAATTATTGAAATTTTATTTCAATAATACCTGTGGCTCTTTTTTAAATTTGTGAAATGAACAAACAAGGGTTTTTATTTTTAAAATATAGATAGGCTTCGGATCAAATATGGTCGCTATTGTCATTTTCGGCAAAATTCGTATGAACGATTTATCAAGCTACATTCTTTTTGAATGTTTTTCTATCATAATCCGTCATAATAGTATTGACAATATTTTAAACCATTTGAGGGAAAACTTTTATTTATTCAGGATATGCCCATCGTGCTTTTTAATAGGGAGCCACAAAGTATTTATGGGGTAAAAACGATACACCTGTAAGACCGTAAAAATCAAACAAAATTCAAATTCATAATAAAATGATATTATGAGAATTATTTAAAATTAATTGATATAATTTCATTTATTATATTTGGGGGTTAGTCAATATCTATTTTCTTGTGTTAAAAATATTACTAAATTTAGTAATTTTTTTATACCAATAAGATGTTTTCTACTGGTATTCCTACCTCTTTAATATAACTTGCAATATTTATATGTTTTGCCAAATTTAAATAATTATGTTAATTATAAATTACCTGGCTACTCTGTATGCTTTGTGGTCCATTAGCCTTCTCGCCTCCCACAACGGTGCTGCAAGGTAGAGGCTTTGATATTCCTATTGTCACTATTCCTGAATCAAAGAAAACACGATATTAGCAAAACGTATTACTACTCTAATGTATTACAGTAGTAGATCCGTGCTGATTTTGGATATGCTGGATCGAACTGGGGCTCTAATAGCAATCTTATTATAATCATACTTTGTCTCTCTCCTTGTTTTAAATGGTACAAAGAAAAATAGAAGGTAAACGCGCTGAGACTGCGCGAAAAATGGTATGTAACTCGGGAACAAAGTATCCTTTTTTCAGAAGTATCCTATGTCCGTCTCTGGCACCGAATCTATCTACATAACAATTTTTACTGAAATCAGTGCAGCCGTTAAGATGCTGAGTGGTAACAAACATACAGACACACATACACACAATTATTCGCATATATACTAATGTGTTTCGTTCGATGAGTGAGAGCGCCTTCACACATTTCACATTTCACTCTTACGCGATTTCATTCTCACAAAACTTTGTGTCACCATGAACAGCCTGAAGACGTCTGTTAAAGGACACACGCCTCTCCTAAAGGTGTTTGCCATAGTGACCACCAAGTGGATAGGTAACACTGGTGTCCGTTACCTGGCACTCTTGGTTACTTTAATACTCACAAAAAGATGGAGTGGTTGAATGTTCTAGATCGGTGACATAAGCATCGGCAAGTACAACTTTTCATATCGCACCACATGCACACATTTGAGCCATAAATATTCAATTATATAATAATAATAATAATATCACAACTACTACACGTAACGCCATCTAGACCCAAAGTAAGCATATAATAAAGCACTAAACACTTTAATACTTTTTTTTGTTAATACATACATATTATACATAGAAACACCCAGCAATACAAATAGACATGTTCATGCACACAAATATTTATAATGAGCGGGAATCGAACCCGCGACCTCTGCGTGACAGTCCCTACACTACACAGTACCACCGAACCACAGGGGCAGTCAATTTGTACACAGTTAATTAAATAATATATCGTGGTACAGGGTGGTTCCCTAATAAACACACAAATTTGTTATTTATAAAACAATCTCAACTCAAAATTCTTATTTTAAAAGACACTATATTTAATTACAATAGCTCATCCTAATAAATAAATATAACTAATTACCTTTATAACGATCACAATGAACAAGAGCCATTATTAATACTACCTCTACAGACAGACGGCACTAAACAGCATAGGACTCATTACACAGCTGATAACATGACGTATATTTACATACACAATACACATTTGTGCCCACGACATTAATTATGTGGTGCTAAGACTGTGCTAACTAAAAACTAGTAGTGGCGCGTCTAGCGCACCACAGTAGTGCCACTGCAGCGCTTCCTCACGCCTCTAATTTGAAAGCGCTCTAAATCATAGTAGGTAAAATATAATCGATCGAATTGAAAAACCTCCTTTTTAAAAATCATTGCTCAGAGTATCGACGAGGCAGTAATGGACAGGTGATATCCAAAATAATAGTAAGAGATGGCATAAAAATAGATATACGTAATTTTAAATTGTAATTTTACCAATTATTGTACTAAAATTCAGTGTAGAGGCAAGCTTGACTATAAAATTCCGTAATGAATTAGTCGAATAGTCTCCACTACTGGACATAGGCCTGCTTGAATCTGAAGTCAATTCTTCGGCTAATTAAAATTTTAATGGTATGAACTAACAAAAAAACAAGCACGTCATTCTTAATCTGATAATTTTGTTGTTTGTAAAATTTTCTGATAACTTTGTTTGTTTTCGTTTAGGCATGATATACAACCTGCGTGAGGTTGGGGATAATATTCCTAACCTCATTTAGTAATAGGAGGTATTTACACTTTGACTATTAGTCGTAATGTTGCATTTTGACTCTTTAAAGCGAAAGAGTTTGTTTGTTTGTTTGAACGCGCTAATCTCTGTTACTACCAGTAGGATTTGAATAATCTGCGTATGATAGCCCAGTTCCTGAGAAAGGTTATAAACTATGTAACATCACGCTACTGGCAACAGAAGCAGAGTAGTAAGCAAAGACGCGAGTGAAACCGCGCCGTAGAAAGCTAGTAACTAATACAATTCTTTGGATATTAATTAGTAGCTCACGACAATTCTACTGTCGTAGTATTCATAATATTGCACTTCGACTATTAGTCGTAAGGTTACACTTTGCCTAATTAGTCGTAATGTTGCTTGCATGTATTCGACTATTATATTACAACTATTATCTTTGTACAATTGAGTCTATTTGTTAATTATATCTTTTATCTAAATGTAATTATTTGACTTTACAATTTGCTTAAGATATCATTTTAACTTGTAATTATTACGTGAACGCAACGTTATTTTATTATTTGTTATGATTATACAAAATGATTATAATGATATCAATAATAAACATGAATTTCATTATTAGGAGAGGATTTTGATAGTAGGAAATCCGAAATTTGCTAAAGCTAATGTTGGTACCTATTATTTTATTCTATTTTATCTACTTCATGTTCCTGTTCGCCCAAATCGGAAACAAATTCTTAAAGGTTACAGTCTGTGGGAACCAAACCTAATACTGCTAGTACAGTCGCACATAATTTAACCGTATTTTTAAACATGAAGACAGTAAAGAATATCAGTTCCCGAACATGGCTGTATGATCTCTGGTTTCGGTCCAGGTTTCGGGGAACCACACAATATGTTTCGGTACCTGTCATAATAGGTTACTAGGATATATTAGTAAACAAACAGAAGCGTTACCTGCATTAATATAGTGGTAAAACTGGTAGTAACATGGGTAACGAACGTAATTCTCAATTGTTAACCGCTTACCAAGTATCGTGACTATGACTATAGCAAATCTTTTATATCAAAAGCTGCCGATAAACTTGAAAACGGGCAGTAGTGTCACTTCCATATTTATTATTATCAACCCTCATTAATCTGCTCGCCAAGCAAAGTGGCTATAACCAATTTCTCCCTCTGGAAGACGCCTATGTCCAACAGTAGTAGTATTTAGGCTGCTAATGTAAAACATACATCGTCAAAAACGACAAAGGTTGTACTTACCTTTAGGCGCGCTCTTGATAGCCCTAACAGCGCGAGCGAGTGGGCTGCGCGCGACATCCACTCCATTCACGGACACCAGGCGGTCGCCCGGCGCCAGCCGCCCGTCCGCCGCCGCCGCGCCGCCCGACACCACCGAGCGCACCACTATCACTGAGCTGCCGGGCTCCGACGGGTCCTGCACAAACATACTCCTCAACACACATATACGGACTGCGCCGCCCGACACCACCGAGCGCACCACTATCACTGAGCTGCCGGGCTCCGACGGGTCCTGCACAAACATACTCCTCAACACACATATACGGACTGCGCCGCCCGACACCACCGAGCGCACCACTATCACTGAGCTGCCGGGCTCCGACGGGTCCTGCACAAACATACTCCTCAACACACATAATATACGGACTGCGCCGCCCGACACCACCGAGCGCACCACTATCACTGAGCTGCCGGGCTCCGACGGGTCCTGCACAAACATACTCCTCAACACACATATACGGACTGCGCCGCCCGACACCACCGAGCGCACCACTATCACTGAGCTGCCGGGCTCCGACGGGTCCTGCACAAACATACTCCTCAACACACATATACGGACTGCGCCGCCCGACACCACCGAGCGCACCACTATCACTGAGCTGCCGGGCTCCGACGGGTCCTGCACAAACATACTCCTCAACACACATATACGGACTGCGCCGCCCGACACCACCGAGCGCACCACTATCACTGAGCTGCCGGGCTCCGACGGGTCCTGCACAAACATACTCCTCAACACACATATACGGACTGCGCCGCCCGACACCACCGAGCGCACCACTATCACTGAGCTGCCGGGCTCCGACGGGTCCTGCACAAACATACTCCTCAACACACATATACGGACTGCGCCGCCCGACACCACCGAGCGCACCACTATCACTGAGCTGCCGGGCTCCGACGGGTCCTGCACAAACATACTCCTCAACACACATATACGGACTGCGCCGCCCGACACCACCGAGCGCACCACTATCACTGAGCTGCCGGGCTCCGACGGGTCCTGCACAAACATACTCCTCAACACACATAATATACGGACTGCGCCGCCCGACACCACCGAGCGCACCACTATCACTGAGCTGCCGGGCTCCGACGGGTCCTGCACAAACATACTCCTCAACACACATATACGGACTGCGCCGCCCGACACCACCGAGCGCACCACTATCACTGAGCTGCCGGGCTCCGACGGGTCCTGCACAAACATACTCCTCAACACACATATACGGACTGCGCCGCCCGACACCACCGAGCGCACCACTATCACTGAGCTGCCGGGCTCCGACGGGTCCTGCACAAACATACTCCTCAACACACATATACGGACTGCGCCGCCCGACACCACCGAGCGCACCACTATCACTGAGCTGCCGGGCTCCGACGGGTCCTGCACAAACATACTCCTCAACACACATATACGGACTGCGCCGCCCGACACCACCGAGCGCACCACTATCACTGAGCTGCCGGGCTCCGACGGGTCCTGCACAAACATACTCCTCAACACACATATACGGACTGCGCCGCCCGACACCACCGAGCGCACCACTATCACTGAGCTGCCGGGCTCCGACGGGTCCTGCACAAACATACTCCTCAACACACATATACGGACTGCGCCGCCCGACACCACCGAGCGCACCACTATCACTGAGCTGCCGGGCTCCGACGGGTCCTGCACAAACATACTCCTCAACACACATATACGGACTGCGCCGCCCGACACCACCGAGCGCACCACTATCTCTGAGCTGCCGGGCTCCGACGGGTCCTGCACAAACATACTCCTCAACACACATATACGGACCTAATAGTAATAATACCTAGTTTAGAACTTTGTATTTGTTCTACGGTAAAACCAAATCATAAAAATTTTGACATTAAATTTAATAATGCACATTAAATTTAATGACAAAATGTTTATGATTTGTTTTCACTGATCTACGCTGACTAAATTTAGTTTTTCCTATATTTATTTTTAATGAATTTTCATTTAGTAGATATTTAAGATAAATACATAGTAATAAAAAAATTGTGTAAAATCTTATAATTATACCTAAACCTAAATAAAGCTATTTGTAAAAAATTAATAATAACTAACCTAACCAATAGCATAAAATTTCTTAAAATTATGTAAAATATGAATTAAGTTAATTATATTTTTTTTTGATAAGTATATTATTAGATAGATATACTTACACAATATTATCATTGTTCATCTGGTAACAATTTACATAATTAAGCTAGTTTAAACTCTCAACACGCATGTACTAGAATTTACAGTAATTTGTGGTAAATGATGCTGATGTTAAAACTAATAACTTTAGATTTAATTACTGTTTAAAACTCTGTTTTTGACACTGTCTTTTTACCCAAATAAATGAAAAAAAAAAAAAAAAAAAATTTAAGTGCATTAATAATTTCGAACTCACGAGTTTTTACACTATTGCAGTCTACAATTATAGTGGTATCATCGGCGAACAAAACCCAATTATGATTATGTGATGCTTGAGGAAGGTCATTGATGTAAATAAAGCAACGGTCCTAGGATACTACCTTGCGGAACTCCATTGTAATTACATCTGGCTTCTAAATCGATATATTCTAAGCTGTTTGTCCTATTATAAAATTTAGTTACACGGGTAATCTGTTTTCTGTTACTTAAATAATTATGATTTAAACCATTATAGAGCTGTCCCCGGGGGACAGCTCTATAATGGTACTACCACATTTATGTAACTTATTAATTAGTATATTATGATTTACATAATCGAATGCTTTATTAAATCCAAGAACAGAAAACAAGATGGAGTTTTTTTATTGATGTTATTAAATTTTGAACTTACAAAGTATTTTTGAACTTATAAGTAGCAAGTTGAGTTGAACGTCCTTTCCTAAACCTAAATTGTTGTGTCAATATATTTGCCAAAGAAATTAAGAACTCTTTTATTTATGATCTTTTTAAAAATATTGGAGAAAATTGGTGTAAGCGCTATTGACCTGTAATTATTTATTTACGATCTGGAACCCTTCTTACATAGTTTTAGTTTTTCTGGGAAGCAACCTTGTTCTAAAGATAGATTTAGAATAGTAATACTGGGTCCTAATAAACAGGTACGCTGCGCTTGGGGATCAGCTGGTCATTCATACTAATATTATAAATGCGAAAGTAACTTTGTCTGTCTGTCTATTACGTTTTCACGTCTAAACCACTGAACCGATTTCGATGAGATTTGTTATAGAGGTAGATTAGACCTTAGGAAACAACATAGGCATATCTTTTATCGCGCAAAAAATGCTTAAAGGGTTGAAATAGGGTAAGAAAGTTTGTATGAAAAATCGCCAATGTAAACAGATCTATTTCACAATACAGCATTGGTATATGTTAATGCTCGGCTTCCTATAACGGAGCAGTCACCTAACCTGTAACACAGATTAATTCCTAGATCAGGAGTAGGACACTGTTCCGGTAGCGGATATGGCCTGTAAAATTGTACTAAATAAATAAGTACCTAGCTTAAGTAACAACTATATATACTATCACTTGTTTAAGAAATAAATAAATAAAAAAAATATTAAAAGTATTATTAAATTTGGCTAAAAATACTCCCTTTGGAAAATATGAATTTGTATATTAATCATCATATTATTTCATCATCACTTACCAAATAATCCAGTATAGAGAAGCCTAGTCCTCGGTCTTCCTTAACCAGCTGTATGTAGTCAACGTGGTCGCTCCACATTGCAAGACCGCTCAAAGGCTCCAAAGATCTTGACCGCACTCGTTCCAGGTCCTCAGTGCAAAATTCTGAAATTAGTAGACCAGCTATAGACTTGTTGCTTTAGTTGTCTCTTCTTTTTTTTATTGCCGACAGTGACAGAAAAACAGTCCACCTGATGGTAAGTGGTAACTGTCGCTCATGGAAAACTCAGTCTCTGGCGTTGCTCTTGCAATTTCAGGGACTCTGCGAAGCCATGAAGGGAGTGGTAGTAGGTGAAGGGATAGAGGGAGGTGAAGAAAAAAGAAAGGGGGAAAATTGGGCCCTTTATTAGCAATCTGCAGAAATATAAAAGGGTTTTAGTAGTTTTTTGTGGAAGTATAGTTTTTATAACACTATTTTACAAGTATAAGAGTGTCTGTCTGCCTGGGCATACATTGTTGGAATAAAAAAAAATAACTCAAATAAACCGGACGCCTAATAGGCCAAGTGGTATAAGTGCGGACAACAAACTAATCAACAAGCTACAAGAGAGAACTTGGACGAAGAAAACTTTACAGTAACTACTAAACATAAAATAGTATAAAATATATCACCACTTTCAGTCAAACAAATAGTGGTAAACTCACCATCATGATCGTGTCCAGCCGACATGACAGTAGTCGCACTGCAGAGTGACGCCACAGAACTCTCAGACTTCGCCTTGATTAGCCTCTGAGGAGGACTTAGTAGATCTTGGAGACTTCCACCGAGGATGTTACTCTGTTGATGATAGATACCAAATTATTTACTTCTTTGTTTTACGGCGGGATCAATAGAACTGACGTGAAAGTAAAAAAAAATACCTTTGTGGATGGTAATATAAGATACGGAAGACACTAAAAATAATTTATTCCTCGGTGTAACTGCTGTTCAAGATGTTCTGGTTTGATTTCCATACTGAACAAAACTGAGCCATATAATATATTATGGAAAGTCGACATAGATTTTTCCCCTACGGCGCGAGATGTCTTGTAAAACAAAAAAATCCATTGCAAAAATTGTAGACAAACTTTAATACTTTAAAATTGTTTTCAGCATTGTTCAAGTTTTATTTTAGATAAAATTCTAAGCATACAGTTCATACAGAAATTGTTTCCATATAATTACACTAAAAACTAAAATGATATCACAATCGCCTTACCCTCGCAAACCCAGCATCGGACAATCGACTATTCCCAATGAGCTGGTCTCTCTTCCTAACCACGACTAGAGACACTGGTGACGTCACAGCTCGTAACCTCGTCACCACTTCTACGTGATGTGCACCTAGTACTCGCCACCCGTTTACCTGTTGAGAAAGGGAAATTATTAGTAAAATCTTCATAATTTATTTGTAATCACATGTTAAAACTAGTTTGCACACCCAGGCAGGATATACTGACACATAGAAACTGTACCAACACCATATTCGAGCAAATAAATTAATTTTATTTTAATATAAACACGTCCCACTGCTGGACATGGGCCTTTCCTAAAGAAGAAGAAGTTACCGCAGTTATCATGTCAAGTGTACGTATTGGTAACCTGCTCACTAAATATCACCAAGCGTGACTAAAAGCAAATCCCTCCCTTTATCAGTGTCCTAAGTCCTGAAGTGGAGGTTAACAAGCTGATGATGTGATACCCTGGAAACTACTTCTCATCAGGAGAAACTTGATGTTGACATTAAGTTGTTATAGGGTTGCTCACATGAAAATCGAATCCGGTGCCGGGGAATTTAATTCCACAGTTTTGTGGTTGCCTCGAAATTGCAGGTGGATGGTTCGAATCGTGCACAGGACAAAAATTTGTGCGATCCATAAATTGAAGATGACTATAGACCTGGCTTAAGACACAAATATTTTTCCCTAGTTATACTAATACATCATTTTTATTTACCTCAAGCAACTCGTCTCCAACCCTATACATCCCAAGCCTGGCCACAGGTCCATTGGGCGCGATGGCTCTAATATAATGCCTCGCCTGAACTTCCTTGCCAGCCACCACTCGCACTGTGCCTTCTAAAGAGATACCTAAACCACTGTCCTTTTCTTTCATTATTGTGCCGACCTGGTCAAAAAAGCAAATTGTCAAGTTTTTATGTAGTGCCTAAGTTGATGCTCGAGCCTTTTGTCTTTCCTCCCTCATCAGTACAGATATAGGCCACCACGTAAGCAGTTTGACACGACGGCTTCTAGAATGGTCACCATCACTTCTGCTTCTGCCACCATCAAGCACGGTGGAGGCATTTTGGTAGGATAATAAAATGTCTGAAATCAGCAGTCTACCTTGAGCAAGAGTGGCGATCAATGCTCATGCCTTCTTTGTGTCAAACGAGATTTTTCCTCTGCGTTGGGAATATAATACTGAACTAAATTATCTGCATCAACTGATCCGGCGCCGTGTCATGGATAGGTAGATAACAAAAGCACGTCACAGTATGGTAACAATAAAAAAAATGACGAACTTATTTGCTTAGTGGTACAGGTCCTACTTCTCAAAAGTCTAACTCACCACGATATCATACTGAAACTGATGTCCTGGCCAATCCGGCTCTGCCTTCAGTATGTCCCGCCACTTGTCCTGGATCCTCCTGGCTTCCCGCTCCGACACCTCGTCATCCCTCCCTATCACTATTTCTGCTTCTTCTGAAGGAGAGGTGGGGGAGGGGAGGTGCGGTTGGATCAAAGATTCAGGCTCTGCTTCTATTACTGTTGATTCGTCGTACTGAAGAAGGGAATGAAAATATTTTGTAAGTACAATAATTTATTATAGACATTTTTACCAAAATTATACAACATTAACTCAGGTTTTCTCTTTTTTTGGACATTGTTTTACATATTTTAGAGATATTTTGATATAATTAGATAGTAATTATTTGAATTCTTAATATTGTAATACTAAAATAAATAAAATTTACAAAGAAAAAAAATTCGGACAGGAAACAGTTTTAAATTGAGGATACCCTCAATTTAAAACTGTTTCTTAGTTCACAGGCTTATATTATATTACAATTACAATCATTTCACTTTTTTAAAACCAATTCAAGATAATCTCCGAAATTCGTATTTGCCGGATATGATAAAATTGTTATTATATTTTTAATTTCATTTTTATTTGTCGATTCTATAAATGATCCTGTGATTATATTCACTTTAACTTCCTTAAATATGCTACTTATATTGTTTTGTCTTAACAAGACCATATTCATGATGGTTCATGAAAAATTCTCCTTGACCGCCCACAAAACTCGTGCTCCATAACAAGTATGATAAAAAAAACTGTTTTCTATACACTCGTTACTTACCACGCTAAAACTGTATTTAGCTAGCGACGTAACAGATGGACTCGGTGGTGCAACCGGTGATCGTCTCCCATCCTGGGCCGCGAGTGCCTTCTGTAGCTTCTCAAACCCCGCCCCGCGAAGGTACCTACAAATATCGACATTCATACTTTATTTTTAACCTTATAAAGAATCCTTCTCACAGACGAAGATAGTCCTCTATAACTTATTTTATTCATTAATTTCATTTCGTTAATTTCTTTAATTTTGTTCCTTTAGATCATTTTGCGTAATTTTTCCAATTTTTGCTCGATTGTAACCAGATTGTGTCCACCCATTTTACATCCTCTCTCCAACTGGCAGTGGATTGGCCTAGTCCTCCACAAAACTGAATTGTCTTGAGTTTCGTTATGCCAGGTTTGCAGGAAAGAATATGAAATAATGCACCTACTATGTTTGCTATGCAACTACCAACTATGTCAATCAAAAGCGTACTTTGGAGTTTCCGATTGCGTCTCATGCAGTAAAATGCTACTTCGAATATTGTAGTTCGTATAAACTAAGACGGTATAAATAGTTTAAGTCCCATTTTGAAATTTTTGACATTTAAAATTTAAGTAATTTAGTTGAAGAATTATTCGAATATAATATCTAATTAAGCTCCACGCTGTTTATCTTAATATAAATGACAAATTTTGAAAGTTTAAGGTCTACAACTAATCTTGACAGCGGTCCAAATGTAAGGAACTTTGCACAGGAAATCCACTTCAACCTTGGACTACTGCCAACGGATATTTTGACAACAAAAAATATGGTCTAGATTTCATCTGCCAAAAAAGGAAAGATACTAACAATATTGACAATTTTAAACTTAACGTCGTGTCGTGTAAGTTATTACTGTCAAGATGTCCTCCAATACTAATTTAATGAGATGCTTTGACTTGAGATTTAAAATATATCATAAGTCAACGTGGGTTATAACAAATCTAACACAACATATTTCAAAAGTCGACGTACACTAGTGTAAACCATAAGAATTAAGCTATCAAGACAATAGTAAAACCTAAATAAATCGTGAAAATCTTGCAAATCCGTTCTCAAGGCTACTAATGATTCTTACCTCAACGCTTTAAGTCTAACTAGAGGTCCTTTCGCATCTCTCAACAAAGCGACCGCGCGATGATTCGTTACACCGTGCAGTGATACTCCATCAACCTGAAAAACAAGTATCATCATTTGAATAACACATTGATTCAAGAATAAATAGCAATTAGTACGACAAGTCAAAAAGATCATCGCCTATAAGTTAGGAATGAGGAGTGAATATCTAATTTCTGGTTATACGTTTAATTAAGTTTAAAAATTTATGATGTCTTCAACATGTGGGTCTTACTGCACCATCTGACCATAGTACATCTATAAAACTTAAACGCTTTTTCCTATTATGGCTTGAATCAACAAATCTTGCGAAATTTCTTTGATTTTTCTGCCTGAAAATCGTGAAGAGAAGAGGAAGAAAAAACAAGGCGTCATCGAGCCATCGTCACTCTCACTCATCAAACGAAACGCAAGAATGTAGATACTATTATTTCACGTCGATGTTCTGTGAGATTGACCTGGCCTAGCAATGAGCTACTAGATTGACATTAAAGTTTTGGCCATTAAAATAAATAAGCAATCTATTAAAATTCACAAGAAGCTTTTACGTATCGCTAATAAATGAGAACAAATCTAATACCCCGTAATCATATTGCTACACAATAATTGGATCGTAAACACGTACTAGGGAGCACTCTGCTCCTAATTGTTGTGTATTCATTACGGCTATTACGTGAACCAATTAGCGAGCATTAGCTATTAGCAAACAAGGAACACGATAGGTACAGAATATTCGAGAAGGGACTTCCCGACGTAATCACGGAGAGCACTTTTACAATAATTAAGTTAAATACTATTTGGTTTTTGTTGTACTTGATTGTAATTAGTTTTTGTTGGAAATTAAAATAGGGATACACTGAATCTTTTCCTATTTCAGAAGCATACATATTTATAGAGGCTCTACTAAGAGCCTAGACTAGATATTAAGAATCATTGATAATAGTTTTTACAATCAAATGTGTTTTTCTCTACCGAAACAAAAATATCTCTGATCCACAAAAATATTTGTTTTGAGCCTGACCGTACTTTGAGTTAAATAAAGATTTATTTTTAATTCGTTAGACAATTGTCTTCTAAATAACAAAATATAACAGGTAGTTTGTCTCTTTTGCAAGAACAGCCATAACATCCGATAGATGTCGCTATTAGACACAGACTTCTCTAAAGTATTTTAGATTAGCGATGAATGAATGGCCCGTCCGATAATGAGTGATTCTGCTGCGCTTCAGATGGAAGGTATAATCTATACTATTCTCCTATGCTTTGTATATGCTTAGTAAAAAGCAGCCGTTTTAACTGCATATCATGGTTATGTTGCGTCAGTTTTAAAATATGGAGTATTTTTTTTTGGGGTAATTGCACTGGTAAAGAACGAGTGTTTTAGCACAAAAAAGGTGTGTGCGAGCAATATGCCATCTCCAAAGGACAGACTCCTGTAAACCACATTTAATAAAATTAAAACTACTTACATTTCCTTCAATTTTCATGTATTAAGTAGCCTTGTTTGTTCGGAGTAATTTACAAATGTTTTAGAAAACGAGTAGGAAACGCAATGAAACACGTTTGTGTTTAATACCGTCTCGGACAAAACTACTACACAGTAGTGTCTTTTGTATGACTATTACGATTTACAATAAACTACCGACATCGTTGAAAGAACTTGACAATATGAAAATATTCAATATGTAACTAATAAGTACTCTAACTCTAATACTACGTGACTGTTCTCTTTCTCTAAAGCGTTCATGTTAAATATCTGAACGATGTTTAGCCTTGACTTTGATTTTATATAAACAAATAAACGAATTCGTCTTAAAGCCAAAGTCCAAGCTTATGTCAATTTGGTTCTGAAATCTGACTATGCTTTACAAATTTTTGATTTTATTTCTGTGGGCGACTTACAAGCCTCAGAAAATAAGTAGTAGTAAAACCTTTATAATGTGATTAAACAAAAATAACTATTCCTTGCAAGCCTTACGACCCATTACTACGAATAGGTATCCAGATTCGCGTCATTAATTCTGTATTAATATTCTCGAGGAGAATTGTTATACTTGACGAGCAAGTAGGCCAAGGGCAATGTTTTGAGTAGAATTGTAATAAAGCGATGTATTCGATGATGTGCCACTTAACTTAGCTGTTTAACATTGGTGGAACGTTTTAAAAACAAAAATGTGGTGACATTTATGATTGAGTAAAGAATTTCAACTAAAGGGAAACCCGGAGGACTTACCTTAAGGCTTAGTTACTTATCGCGACAAAATTTTATCATTTAGGATATAATGTGCTATAATATTCTTCTGTTTTACATAATGGAAGTGATAAACTCCACTAACAGCAGCTTACTTTAACATTTATCTTTACATCACCCAAAGGTCGGCTGGTAGAAATTGCCCACGCCCCAAATGGTAATAAGCCCTTCGATATATTTAGTGCATATGATTGAAATAATAATATCTAACGAACCACTAGAATCAGAACTCAAACTTAAACCAGCCAGTTCTTCTCACGACTCTACCTCGTCTGCGCCTGGCTTTAGGTAGAGCCGTGAGAAGAACTGGCAAGAAACTTACGCCACTCTTTTAAATCGCCAAATAATTAATCTCGCTAGATTTATGTTACCGCTTTGGTGCGCGATTTTGGGTGTTGCAAAAAGAGAGCGTATTAGTGCTATGCAATAGGCTATGAATTCGATTAGTGTAGTGATTTGTTAAGTGTATTACCTGCGTCACACTGCATGCTACTTGAAATTGTAACTTACAAAAAAATTTAATAACCTGGCGTTTAATAAGAGTGGCCTGAGTTTCTTGCCAGTTCTTATCATGGCCCTACACTACGTCAGCAAACTGGCTGCAGGTTAATTGGATAAAATTATGTAATTTTAACGTATATAAGTGTTAATTCAATTAACTCAAATGAATAAATGACTTCGACTTTCACGATTCTTAATGCTTATTGTGTATCCCTGACACAAGGTTTTCCATATGTGGTAGTAGTCTTTAACATACCTACATAACACACGATTTTGATGACTTAAATCCTAAACAGAAATAATATATTATGTTTTTTACGATATAGAACAAGGAGCTAAATTATTTAGATAGTTGAAAACTATTATAAACGAGAAGGCATAATGTTCTTCCTAAAAGGTTAGTTACTTTAGTAAAGTTACTTTTACAATGTTTACAACAGACCGTGACCGAAGCTCGGTAGCCTCTCGACGAGCGAAGAGCTGCAGATACGGAGTAGAGTACCCTCGAGCTCGGACTGAATGATAACTGCATCAGCATTAAAGTAGATGAGTGGTTGTATTTTTGTTTAGTACATTATAGTAGATGCTCGTTGAAAATTCTTTTTTTATTTTATTATAGTCATCAATTACGTTTAACATTAACATTGCGTTTACACTTAGACTTACACTTAAGTTGCGTTATTTTCATTATGGTTACTTACTTTTTATACGGCTTTCACCTAATTCTAGCATATAAAGCAGAACATATTTTTAAAATATAGCTCCGATTAAATTGAAAACAATGAAATATGACACAAAATTGCGAAATATGACACAAACACTCTTAAACAACGGGCTCTAAAAAAACACACTCTAAAAAAATTTAACACTATCCTAACTGATACCGATTTTTAGCTCATTTTATAGGTCAGCCATGAGTTAAATAACGTGCAACTTATAGATGACAGCGCAAAATATTTGCAATTAACTTCTCAATATAGACACCAGGGGGGCTGTAAATATTCCATGCTTTACACACAAATGTTTTAAGTTGTCCCAGTGAGGCAAAGGCATGCTCAGAGCTACACAAGTAAAGTAAATATTTAAATTAAAATTCTTAATTAGAAATTCCCTTTCGTTTATATCCTTGGCACAATCCGTCAGGAATGTTGGATGCCCTCATCACTGTATCACAATTAACTGACCTTCGCATTACAAACACTGAGAAAATAAAATTCAGGTTCCTTAATAATCAGGTATAACTAAACGATATATAGGAATGTTGTTACATAAAGGGCTAGCAGAAATCCTCCGGAGCATACCAAATGAAATTTATAGGAAGGATTGCGTTTGTTTAAAGATAAATTCTTAAAGGACCGCAAGATTTAAAGCCTTTCTTTACTTTTACAAATAAAGGGCACAATCGACAGTTTAAATAAATGGTACATATTTCAGACCCTTCTCTCCAGAGAAAAAGGCAGCAAGTGTTCTGTACTGGAGATTTTGCAGTTGTATTATAATATCGTAGCTAGAAAAGAAAACCCTAAAGTGATGTAGAATAAGAAAAACAATTGAGCAATTTTAAACTTTATAAAATTCAGAACACGATTGACATTACAGAAGTGGAAAATTACAACTTATGTTGTTTTTATTAAAGATAATATGTTTAGCAAAGGACGAGTTTATGACAAAATATATGTCGAGAGATCAAAATTCAAAGAAGGTATTTTACATTTTTAGCAAAGTTTGGGTAGCAGTAAACGTGTACCGGCTGATGATTGATTGATGAAATGATTAGAATAGGTAATGTTAATTTCATAAAACATCAAAATGAAGAAATTTGATAAATCCAGCAGCGCATCAAAGTTTGTGGATTTAAAAAAGTTTGGTACATTGAGTTTTCACCGAATGATTTTATCAACCAAAATGAACTTTGGAGTTTTTGGAGCGCAACTTTTATGCGGGAAGTTAGTCTGATTGCTAAACTTAACTCGTTCCACTCGAAATAAGAGAGGTTTTTTGAAATTCAACGACTTTCATTAAATTCTCACGTTTTTACTTGTCGGTAAGTGGTTTCGTTTCGTCATTGAGATTTAAAGAGGCTTGGAAGCCTGTGGGTTCTCCAATATCTTGTTGTGTCTTAGTTTCTTTATAAGAGTCGAATGTACGTTTAAGCTATGAAATGTCCTCTAAAGAATAAATGAGGGCATTATCTTTACGCTTTTTACTAGCAAGAAGACCATTGGTGTTTCTTTCTCAGTTTATAAAAATTATTGGAGCCTACGCTGGCAATCATTTACATGCTGCCAAAAGTTAAACAATTCCTACCCTCATTACAGTTCAAGTGTGTAGCTTGATGCAATGAATTACATCTTGTGCTGATTAAGTTATAGTCCAAAATTGAGTGAATTTCTTTTTATTATATCTACAGAATTATATCGCACCCATAAGTGCAAAACAACTAAAAGATAAATCATCATCAAAAGTAAATTTTCTTAATGATGTTGAAAGTCGTATTAAAATACGTTGCCTGGTTTAGGAGAAGGTAGCGGCGAAACAGACAAAAGAACTATTTAGTAACGTTTTAGGTAGGTACAAACGAACCAGCTGAATCATGATCATGACCCACTCTGCTGATAGTTTGCTTAAAACTGTCAAACATTTAAGATCTATCATGTATAATACGTTTTTAATACTAACATAACAACACTGTTCTCAGTCTACTCAGTAAAATGTCAGTATCTATTAAAGTAATAACAAGCTCGTTGCCAATAAAATCTGTCTTGAAGCGAATTTCGACCTACTTGCATTTAGATGGATTGGCAAAATATGCATATGGTGGGTCATGATTCACTTGGTTTGATATTACTAGGTATTTAGAGATAAGTATACTACAAAACCTTATAAAACAAACCCTAGGTAATAACACAGGGAACGACGTAAACGTCAACAGTCGGGGCAGTGCGGCCAGTGAAGCGAGTGGGGCGCCGTGACAAATCGGGGGACGTAATTATTTCCGACGAGGGACAGCGCGCGTGCTGCGGGTAGAGTGGGCATTCCGACTTTCTTGGAAACAAATTATAGCGACAATTATACGAATGAGCCCAAAAACAGGGTATTTAGATTGTGTGGATATGTAAGAATTTAGCAGTAAATTTATTTAGTCTGTGGGTGTCGTGCAACTAAAGCAAATTAAATTGGTAACCATGAATTCTTTGGTAATAATATTAGCGTGGGACTTGAATTAGCTGCCGACTGTGTAGCAGACTCCGCCTAACAGTTTGAGAAAACGGAGTGATGTGATTTATGCATGTATTCAGCCTCTTCTGTAAGTCGAAAGTTAGTGCAGTTTTCAGATCTCCACTGGCAACTGTAATCTTATATCCGTATGCTAATACCCTCTAATAAAGGTACATATTTGAGATTGTCTTGAATATTTCGACATACGGTAAGAAAACATCGCGAAGCAATGTAGACCATTACAAAAATATAGGACCGAAAGAAACCAAAGATTATAGTGCTCTAGTCTAGTCAAAAACAGACACAAACATAAAAGTTTAATCGTAACACATCTGTTTTTAAAGCCTATGCTTCCTCTATCCAACAAAAAGTTTAATCTAATCAACTACATCAACGTAAACCCAAACAAATTAAGTTTAAAACTCCAACTCTAGATTCACTAAGGCTACTTACATAAGTGTAGGAACAAAGCCAAGTTTCAAGGTACAACAATAACGTTACAATATTTACAATTAGACAAACAAGTACCGGGGTTGCCTTTGTGTGGTTAACTTGTTTACTCAAACAATGGATAATTCTTGGTTTGAAGAGTTGGGTTTAAGAAATTTGACTAAGAAGATTTTATTAACGCTCAAATTAAACCTACTCGACAAGGAAAGTATCACTACCCTGTAGTATGCAAATCGTAAAACGAGATTGTTGTGACACAACTTTCACTTAGAGCGGTATTACATTATCATATAAATATAATTTCATATCTGTCAAATTCTATGATCATAGTTCGACGACCCTCAAACTATGATCATAAATAATCACATGTAGTTATTATACCGTCACATGTTCTTCATTTAAAAATGACTTACACATCTTTGATCATATTTCTATGATAGTCTAATAGCGGCCTTGTAGAGAAACGTTCTTGTTACAAATAAGACCTGTGTCACTTTTCAAAAACGTACAATAACAAACTCAAATTATAATCATACTTACCACCATTTTTAATGGATAACACACAAATAATATTAGTTGGTATCTAATTTTTTTTTGTATGTTACTTTGATTGCTTTGAATGTTAAGGGCGTTCCGTCACATATGACCTTGAGCGTTTCGCTTCCTCACCAGCCCGCGCCTCACCCGAAAAAAACATTGCGTGCGAGTCCGCCCTCTAGCGTCAAGTAGCAGTAGCACAACTATAAGACAATGACCTTACTTGTCCGAAACCGCAGAGCTAAAATCTGATAGACGCGAAAATAATGAATTATTTTTTTAGTATCTTTTATTATTTCGTTTAGTAAGTATGTATATTTTTTAGTATATATTATTTATATATTTATTATTTATATAGTAGCGAAAGCAAAGATGAGTGTTTAGAATCATGACGTTTGTTAAATATGTAGTAGAAATAAAAATAACTACTGTGGGTTAAACCAATAAACTCAAAATCCAGCTCTACCGTGGTATAAGTAAAATGCCGTTAACTGCCAAAGTCGAGTTTTGAGTAAACACTCAAAAAACGCGGCAAAAATTGAAACCGTTGTCACTTACAAATGACAACAATTATTTGAGATTTAAAGGTATCAAGATATAGATCAAATGAAATACTTTCAATTTATTCTCCTGTCAGTTTGTAAATATAATTAAATTTTATAATAAAACGTTTTTTTGCGTTTTAGTATACCATTGGTGTTACAAAAATCTAATAAATCAGCGGCTAAAATGCCACTACGCTTAGCGTAACGGCATTTTAGTGTCTCTATTTCATAAAAAATATTATTTGTTAAAAACCTAAAAAACAAAAGAACTTAATTGTAACTAAAATGTCGGTATAGCACATAATGTCAATTTAGCTTATCATTAATACTTGTGGAACTACCTCATGTTAAACGTGGTTAACGTCCGTTCACTGCTTTTAAGTCTGGTAGTCTATAAATGTGTTTAAATAAGAGTACAAAACTTGATTCATTGTTACGCTTAAACGCGGTTAAACTTAAAACCTTATAGTTTAACGGCATTTTAACGCAACAGAATTATAAAGTATTAGATCATTATCGATCAAACTGAAGTTAAAAGTTATTAAAATACACTCATTTTTTAAACTTACAACTAACACAAAACTTCCCTTAAAACAAGATTATAGGTATCGCATCAATTATTATAAATTTAGAACATGGTTTTTATAAAATTTAAATTGACTTACAAACCACTTTATAATAAAAACAAATGTAGATACTAATAATAAAAATCACAAGTAAGTTTAACTTACACTTTAAACTAATAAGCATAAAAAAAACAATTGGACCTACTTATGCAAAAAGGAACCAATCCACACATATGCCAAAATTGAGATAATTAAACAAAAAGCATAAAATGCACCTTATAACTATAATATAATAATAATATTCTACCACATTCACACAGAGCCATCTTAGCCCCAAATTAAGCAATTATATTTGCTTGTGTTATGGGTACTAAACAACTGATATACTACTTATATACTTTTTTTTTTTGTAAATACATACATATTATAGACTAGCTGTTGCCCGCGACTTCGTTCGCGTGAAAATTCAGATGGGTGCCAGATTTTACGGCAACCGTACATTGTATCAGTAATAAATATCAGTATTATCCATCTCTATGGCGAATCTCATTTAAACCCGCTACCGCTAAAACTGATGAACCACTTTCACACAAACTTCGACTCTTATTTGCTCACTTAATAAGGGTAGTTTCTGAATATTAAAAAAAGAGTATTTTCTAGTAATTTGGTAATCCTACTATAAAAACTATAGAAGTTTCATACAAACTTTGTCACCCCTTTATACACCCATAGAGGATGGATTTTGCAAAATCCCGTCTAAGTGAGCACCTATATCCTAATAGGAACGATCATGCAAAGTTTGAGATTCCTAGCACTTGTTGTTTCTGAGATTTCGTGATGAGTGAGTGAGTGACCTTTTGCTTTTATGTATATAGATAGCTTTTGCCCGCGGCTTCGCTCGCGTGAATATTGATTTTTCCAATAGACATTTTTATATTGTTTAAATACTGTTTTCCATAGTGTTTTTAATCTCCCATTCATACAAACCCTCTTTCACCTACCTAAAGATATCCCTCGTAAAAAAAAAATACAATACACAAAGGCAAATATTCACTACAATAACTTTTCCCTTCCCCTCATTCCCTATCGCCCTTTTTCTCCACTCTCCACAGTTTCCGCTTCTCTCCTCACCTCCCTCTTCTCCTCTTCACCTCCTTCAGCATCCCTTGCCTCTCCTCGAGCATCTCTTGCCCTTTCCTCCACTTCTCTCTACCTTGCCTCCTCGCTTTCTCCTCTCTTCTCTAGCACTTCCCCATTTCTTCTCCTTCGTTCCCCTCATTTTCTTCTCCCTTCTTATCACTTCTTATCCCTTTCCCTGCATTCGAGAGCTCCTGCCTTGTCCCTTCCCCCTCCCTTCCTCTCCCATCTCCCTTACTTCCCCTTCACTTTCCTCTCACTTCCTCCTCATTTACTCCTCACTTTTCCCTCACTCCTCACTTCCTCCTCACTTCCCCCTCACTTCCACTCACTTCCACTCACTTCCCCTCACTTCTAACTTCCCCTAACTTCCCCCTCACTTCTCCCGCACTTCCACCTCACTTCTCCCTCACTTCCCCTAACTTCCCCGTCACTTTCCTCACTTTCCTCTCACTTTCCTCTCACTTTCCTCTCACATTCCCCTCACTTTCTCTTCACTTCTCCCTCGCTTCTCCCTGGCTTTCCCTTGACTCCCCTTGACTTCTCCCTGACTTTTCGTACTTTTGTAGCAATATGCAAATTGAGGCAGCCTGTAAAGCACGCATTTTACTTTTTATTTTTTCTTTGCAACATAGAAAGCTGTAAGTATTTAATTACCTATAGAGTTAAGTGTATTGCCTGTGTCACTTTGCATGCTACTTGAAACTGTAACTTACAAAAATTGTAATAACCTGGCGATTAAAATGAGTGGCTTGAGTTTCTTGCCAGTTCTTCTCATGGCTCTACTTTGTCAGCGAACTGGTTGTAGGTTAATTTGCTGACATTTTGTAAACTTTGACGTTCATAAGTGTTGATTTAATTAACCTATATGAATTAACATATTTTCATTTTCCTTATTTATTTTCGGTTCATCTGGATATCACAAATATAACTTCAGTAAATCGTTCTGTATATTGTATAGCTAGCAAAAATTTTACGGAAGTAGATCTTTTAGAATAAGCAAGAATAAGAATAAGGACGGTTTGGCTGGAGATGTACATAACGACGTAAAGTGTAAGTTTTGTCTGAAAGTCAGTGGTCCGAAGGCATAGTTACCTCCTCGGTCCTCTTTATTTCCTTTTTCTCCCACAGTATCTTTACTCTGTATGGCCACCACTGCACTGAATTTGAAACAGCACCATTCACCAGCAAAACTGAATTCAAATGACGGAGCTGATAAGGATTTTCAGTTACACATGCTTTAAACAAAGCGTCATCATTCCTATGTGTATATCATTATTTCTATAGAAATTGATATTTTTCAATGTACCCTATCAAAATTCAAGGATGTTGCACAAAAATGTATAGTATTGGATAAGTAGATATATTTATTTAGTAATTAGTGTTTTTAATTTTAGGTTTTTTATGATATCGTATTGGGTTTTTATCTGTAATGATATTGTAAATACTTTTTCAATAAATAAATAAATGTTGAATATCTTCTAGTAAGTGCCCGTACGTAAGGTACACAATATCATGTACCCTTAGCAAAATAAGTAACACGAACAATTGCCAAAGTAGACGCATTGTACCCACTGTTTGAGTGATTTGGATGTACCGTGAAAATTACCTCGCTAGAGATTCATTATAAGTATAGATTACTTCAATATGTACATACAAATATATGTGTACATACATATATTTGTATGTACGTACATATTGTAGTATTGTAAATGTATAATATAATGCAAAATCGGTAAAGTAGAACTAATGTAATATTATCGCTAAGTAACGGATCCATGCGGACGACGTCACGGGGTAGTTTTACAGTACATAGACTTATAATATAATATAATAAAGATACATACATACATACATACATAGAGTGCTAAACCATAATTCTTTTGCCTTTACCTAGTTAGGTAAAGACTGTAAAAAAAAGAATAGAATTCTTTATACTGTGCCACCGTGCCGGGTCTATTACTTTCTACATACACCTATTACTCGAAAAATACGGTATTAGTTTTGTTATGTCCAGTAGGCACTCAACAATATATTATTTAATTTTAGGATTAAAAATTCATATAGTACGATAATAAAGGAACAGAGAGTAGGATTTTTAATTTACCTAATTGTGATAATTTCACAGTCTTCAAATATTTTAGTTTGGTTAGAGACTAAGACGTTTTGTAAAGCCTTTTTTCTTCCTTTCTTGCAATCAAATAAATAAATCAAAATAAGATGCATTGAAAGTAGAAGGGTAGGTATTTACTTTAGCCTAGTATCTTATCACTGATTTTATCAGCTCATGAAAAAAAATCTAACGAGGTAAATACTTGAATATTTTATCGGTATTACTTACCGATAGAATATTCAAGTACACACCGTATGTATATATAGAATGTATAGGTATTTATGCTCGTGCAAGATAACGTAGATAGTTAGGTAGCTAGCAGCAGCGTGTATGGTTGTTTTGTGTAGGTACCTAACTAGGTCGCAAACCGACGCATGTCACGTATAATCATTGTAATTTGAGTTCTATGCTAGTTGTACGACCGACGCCGACGTTCGTGTTCCGACCGAAGCACCTCGTACCTACGCCGGCGTCGCCGTCGTCGCGTCGCGTCGGTCGGAATCGGAAAGCGCCCTTGCCACATGAGTAAATATCCAAGTTAGATATTTTACTCATGTGCCCACCTACCAAACACCTAGTTCGAAATGATAGTAGACATAGACAATATTGTAGCAAGCTCATATTCATACCCCTAGGGTATATAACAGCAGGAATTTACTGATTCTTGAGGCCTGGTGTTGCCTTGATCTTATCACGAGCGACAATAGGCTCACCACCTGCTACCTAGTTTACGTGGAACTAAACATAATTAAAGGATATCCTAGGTAAGTATCTCAAAGAAGGTATTTTACTAAAAATATGAAGGTAGGTATATACCTACTTACAGGATATTCTATTATTGAATCCTTTGCATTTGTATTTGTTTCAGTCGTGAAATTTTAGTCATTTTGATGAAAAATAATAATAAATGTAGGTAAATACACTAAAAAAATCTAAATAACTAATCTAATTTATTTGCAACACTAAATCTATCCACACAATATTTTTTTTGATATTATTTATTTGCAATTATTGAATTACGTAAATAATTTTTAAAAAAACCGCATACGTCCGTCCGTCAGAAGGGCTTGCGCCGCTCTGCCGTTCTGCCTCCCGTCGCCCGCGCAGAGCCCCTGCGACGCTGATTCAGCCAAATTATCAATAACTATTGAAACATTATCCTAATAAATGAAATAAACCTACAGAGTTGACATTTGGTTTATTCCGGTTGATTCAATATAACTTTTATATTTATAACTATAGTAATTACAAAGTAATATTTCGAAATAAGTGAAATCACGTTGTTTTAATATCGTTGGTATAAGTTATATAATCAATTATTGTAAATAATTCTTCTACTATTCTAAAGTTCATGAATCAAAGTATATTGTTGGCAAAAAAAAAAAGAATAAATAGCATTAGAATCTACTCAATTATCGAGATGAAAGTAGCGGATTTCGTCGAAATTTCGTCGGAACCACCTTAAAATTATAACTCAGACTAAAATTTTAATTATCTGGCAATTAAAAAGAGTGGCCTGAGTTTCTTGACAGTTCTTCTTACGGCTCTACTTAGTCATGACATTTTTTTTTAAATTTTGACGTTCATAAGTATAATTTATATGATCCACATAAAATAAATGTTTTGACTATTGACTATTCAGATTATTACTTAGACTATTACATCCAACCCAGCTCTGCCCAAAATACATTCATTATTAATCTAAGTCAAGTAAAAGTACGCAAGCGAAATTGCTGACAAAAGCGAATACAGTAAAATTACTTTCATTATCTTTATATCTCCTTTTCAAATATTTTATATCAAGGACAATTGTTATCACCAACCTAATTTAACGCTAGTCGATATTCAGATAAACTTGTAAAGCCCATTTATGAGCTAGCGATGTGTCATTCATAATATTACGCCATCTAATACTGTAAAGCCATCATTATCATCTATATTTTTCACCTATAGGTATATATAATACGTCTGCTCCTAGGTATAAACTTCAAACATCACATTCGAAGAATTTTTATAAGGACGCTATTACACTATCTTAGAAATATGATCATAGATGTGTGAGTCATTTTTAAATAAAGA
Organism: Parascotia fuliginaria; assembly: GCA_963082885.1. Lineage (NCBI taxonomy): Eukaryota > Metazoa > Arthropoda > Insecta > Lepidoptera > Erebidae > Parascotia > Parascotia fuliginaria. The sequence continues at coordinate 686,660 of OY720195.1, forward strand.
ATATATGTCAGTATATTAACTACAAGTGATTCATAATATCGTCTATGATCATAGTTAGGGAATCCTTTAAAACAGGAATACACAGTGACTAGCGTATACGTAGCACCCATAGCAACGGAAAACACTGCTTGATGGTATATTACGTTTATATGATCAATAAGTGTATTATGTAAAAATGAAGAACGTCATCATATAACTATTATCATAGAATTTAACAGAAATGAAATTATATTCATATGATTTACATATGATAATGTAATACTGGCCTATGTTAAACAAAATCACACAGAACTGATGGATTAGCGATCTCATTGTCGCAGTCTTATCACAGGACACTGCTGCCCGCCCGCAGCGGGATGTCCAATTCATATTGAAGAAGATAGTTCTACTAAATTTTCTATAAGAGAAGACCCTTTGGTCTTTAAATTGGGCATTTTACTCCTGAAAAAGTGTAAGAAGTAATTTACTGCTATTACTTATTTCTTTCTTTTTATTTCGTCCTTTAACTGGTAATGTGTTAAAAGGTCCTTGCAATACCAACAACACAACGTAAAATGTGTATTAAATAAATTTCAAAAATCGTCAGTAATTTGGCCAGCCGTTCACTTTAAAACTTCACTCACAACATCAATCTATATATTAGCTTTCTTTGGCGCGGTTTCACCCGTGTCTTGGCTTACTGCTCTGAACCTGTCGCCAATAGCATGATGGTATAGCCTATAACCTTCCTCGAAAACTGGGTTATCTGGGAGATCAGCGCGTTCAAACAAACAAACAAACTTTTCCGCTTTATAAAATAGTATAGATGTTAAGCGTAGCACACAACATAGAGATACGTCGTCTAAAACTCAACGCCATATTATTAAAGTAGAGTTGTACAGACAACAGAAAAAGTTTGTAACCAATAATAATTCAGCATTATTTATCTGCTTTTTGAACATAAACCAAAGTACCTTTAAATTATAAAGTATACAACCAGGGTTAATTATCTGTAGTTATTTTAATTCATAGCAATAAGATAATAATTTTTAACAAAAAAAAAGAAGGAAACTGGCTTCAAACAAGAAAATAAAAAGTAATAAACCGATTTTTCTAGGATTCCATCATCAGTTTCTTGTTTTCTTCTCATGGTACCACCCTTGCAATATCTCCTTTCCAACAAAAAAAAATCATCAAAATCGGTTAGTAAACGACGAAGTTCCGCAAACACGCATAAAAAAATATATAGGGTCGAATTGTAAAACTTTCTCCTTTTTTGAAGTCGGTTAAGGCAAACCTTTAATTTATGTTGACGGCACAGTCCATGGCCGCTTTAAAATAGCATAACATTATGTAATTTTTTCCCGAAAATGTTGGCAAAGGTTATGCCAGCAAATTGTTTTTAACAAAAGTTGCATAAATAGTGCAGTAAATAATGGACTTAGTAGTAATTAGGATTATGTTGCGTGTCGTTAATGCCATTCTTACATAAAAAAATACTACTTTTTTGAATTGCTATCGTAGCAGTTCAGAGGGCATAAATGCTAATAAAATAGAATAGATTAAAAAATATATGGGATTGACATAAGCAAACGACAATGTTGGATATTCTATTAGCATTTATGCCATCAGGCCCTCAGTATACATGAGGGTGAAAGTAACGGTATACCTGACATAAAGTGGTAACCGCATCTTATGGATCTCAGAAATCCCAGAGAAATAGCATAGGTTTTTCATGTTTTATCACAGCCTCACCCTTTTTATACAGAACGACAAATACAAAATTATGCAGACATAACTTCACGCCTGTCTCCTATGAATGGGGTAAGCATAGACTATAGAACGCCATTTTCTGCGATCCAAACATATCTCCTTTGCCTCTTCAACATTCATTATTCTTTCCATACATACACATTACCTTACATTACCTTACCTATAGGTTAAAAACAACTACATGCTATTTATATATTTTACTAGCTGTTGCCCGCAGCTCCACCCGCGTAAATGTCGGTTACATCGCATATTATTATTATTTATAAAAGATTTTTTCTAAAATAAACGTAGCCTCAGTTACTGCTTATTACATCAGCTACCTGCCAATAAAATTCCCGTCAAAATCGGTCCAGCCATTTCAGAAATTAGTCGGAACAAACAGACAGACAGACAGACAAAAATTGTAAAAAATGTTATTTTAGTGTATGTACCGTATATATATTCATATACATGTAGTAAAAAAAGGTTATTTCAATATTACAAACAGACACTCCAATTTTTATATATGTATAGATTTTATTTATTTATTAAGTAGTTTGGTAAAATCTAGTAAAAATAAAGTAATGTTGATTGACTGTTAGGCGGAACGAAGTTCACCGGGTCAGCTAGAATAGTGTAAGATACAATGGGTTGGGATTATCCATAAAGGATAAAAATCCCTTTCTCGTATAATAAATACAATAAAAATTTTCTAAAGGCTTTTGAACTAAAGATGCAGCACTTTATACTTCAGTCGCACAATTAAAACTTGGAATCATTACCATCAGGTGAAGTGGAGTAAGTTTAGTCGCCTTCTATAATAAAAAAGAAGAATCGTGACTAATTCAATCTAGGTCGAAATGATTTTTCAGTTATCTAGTTGTCGTTGCTATCTGTACATTTCTCGAGTAATGTGGTAACCTAATTTGACCGTTGTCTCTCGTATTTCAACGGACGTACGAGTAAATAGGATTGTGGTTACATAAACATTATATATTTATGTACTAACTAGCTGCGCCCCACGGATTCGCCCACGCGTAAAATATGTTCTACATCCCTCGGGAACCAAAGCAATTTTCGGGATAAAAAAGTAGCCTATGTCCGACTCCGGCACCAAATCTATCTAGTTACATACTAATTTTTATACAAATCAGTTCAGCTGTTTAAGCGCTGAGTGGTAACAAGCACACATACACACAACGCTTTTATAATATTAGTAGGATTATTATATACTGAGGACATTTTCTTATTGTTTTGCTATCAAAATTATTACTAAGTCTGCTACTAGCAGAAGCCAGTAACCTATAACGTATGATCTCCAAGTCGGGTAAAATAACATTGAGGTTTTTTAAGAAATTTTCAGTATCAGCTCGAAACCAGGGAAATGGCAACAAGTTCGTCCTCAGTTAAATTAGACCCACATGTGTCACGAAACGTGAATTTTATACATCTCTGCCTACCCCTTCGGAGAAAGAAGACTTAATGTTGTGTTATCTTAAATGAAAAAAATAAAAGACTTACCAAGAAGAGGCTCAAAATCTAATACTCTAATACTTTTAAGATTTATTCCTATGCACTTAAATAAGGGTTTTGGGGATAAAATCGTATCTTACATAAAACAAAGTTCTTCCTGTGAACCCTTTAATAAATGATTGCAAGACCCAAGTGTAATAAAACGTGTTCTTCTATAGGTTAAGCGTAAAACTACGGGTTCGATAACAAAATATTTGGAGAACATCATGAATTTATAAACAGGCCGCGCGATGGCTACAGCTTCCTTCAAACATATAGAAATTTGCTGTTAAACAATAATACACAGATAAGAGTGCATTTTCAGCTCCCAGAAGGGTCTCTAGGTGTTTTTTGTGAAGCTACTCTGATAGTGTAAATCCTTCTATTGGGTCTTAAACTGTGTAGTAAATACTTCGCTAGCCCAACTCCTGAATAGTTCACAGTAAACAGTTCAAGGTGGACTGATAAAAGGGTGGCGGCCAACCGATGGATGAGGGCGGCTCACAACCGGGCAAGGTGGCGAAAATTGGGGCAAGCCTATGTCCTCCAGCAGTGGACATCTTTCGGCTGATATATCATATCAGCAATGAATTCACTAGTAAATTTTAAATTATGCATTTGCATAATATTTTATATGTATAATATAAACAATGGCCAAGTGCGAGTGCGGACTCGTGCACGAGGGGTTTCGTATCATTATCTATAAAAACGGCAAGAAAATTATGTCTGTTGTATGTGAGCCCCGAATATTTCAAGCGTTTACCTGTTTCCGTTATCAATATCGAGCAAAAACGAGGAATAAATCACGTTTGTTGTATGGGAGCATCTTAAATATTTATTTTATTCTATTTTTAAATATTTGTTGTTATAACAGCAATAGAAATACAATGACATCATCTGTGAAAATTTCAACTGTCTAACTATTACGGTTCATAAGATACAGCCTAGTGACACAGGCATAGACAGACAGACAGCGGAGTCTTAGTAATAGGGTCCCGTTTTGGTTTGGGTACGGAATCCTAAAAAGTACCTATAGGTATACACTTCATTTAAAAATATGCCGTTTTGAATGATATATATTAGTAGTTATGAGTTAAACTCTTCTCTCTCTTCTCTCTTCTTGTCATTGAATCAATCTAAATTTTATGTCTCGCAGTAATATGGTTGCTATTCGCATTATGACAAGCTCGTTAAGTAAAAACCGCAAGACCAATACATGTCCTATATAAGTAGCTATTGTTGTGACATAAGTCGGATGATATTACAACAATGCTTTAAGTACCTAAGTAAATCGAAGATATGTAGAAGAGGAAGAATCATTTGGTAGACCTAAAATAGGCTTTTTGAGGATATAAAGAAGAGTATTATAAAGTAACTCAAACTTAAAGCATTTATTACATTTTGATCATAAAGTATGATGCTTATGAAAAGTCAACATTACAGCCAGCCAATTAACCTACAGCCAGTTCGCTGACGAGGTAGAGCTGTGAGAAGAACTAGCAAGAAACGCACGCTAAAGATATATAATATATATGTAGCCTATGTTGTTCCCCGCGGTCTATTCTACCTCTATGTTAAATTCCATCAAAATCGGTTCAGTAGTTTAGGCTTTTTTTAGTAGTGTTTCCTTCACCATCAGTCAGTATAAAAACTTAGAAAGTACATAAAATCTGTATAGGTACATGACTGGTTTCGAACGAGCTCGTGTTTATAAAGCGGGTACCTTAACTAATGAGCCATCACGAGTTATTAAAGATCAGATAACTATTTATTAACCACTACCTGTTGCCCGCAGCTCCGCCCGCGTAAATGTCTGTTAACTATAATAATAATAATAATAATATGTGGACACTATCACACACTGTCGTCTAGTCCCAAGCTAAGCAGAGCTTGTGTTATGGGTACTAGATAACTGAAATATAATACATATACATACTTTTTTTTTGTAAATACATACTTATAATACATAGAAAACACCCAGACTAAAGACAAATACAAATGTTCATCACACGAATATTTGCCTTCCGCGGGAATCGAACCCACGACACCCGGCGTCGCAGTCAGTTACACTAACCACTAGACCAACGGTGCAGTCAATATCTATATCGCATTTTCCATATTAACTTTCATCTCTTAATTCGGCTCAGAAGCAGTTTACCAGATTCTAAATTCTTCAGCCTATATTGTTTCTCAAGGTCTATTATATCTCTGTGTAAACTTCATCAAAATCGGTTCATTGGATTAGGCGTGCAAGCGTAACAGACAGACAGAGCTACTTTTGCATTTATAATATTAGTATGGATATCAGTACATACCTCTACAATCCTGTCGTTGACCTGAATTTTGCCACAAAGGTCTGCAGAACTACCTTCACTGATGCTCTTCACAAATATACCGCTTAATTCTTCTGTGGAAAAAAAAAGTGTGTGTTAATTTTATGAGATAACTAGCCTTCCGCGGCGCAGTTTCATCCGCGCGTAAAATATGGTTTGCTGTATCCCTCGGGAACCAAACCGATTTTTGGGATAAAAAGTAGCCTATGTCCGTCTCCGACACCAAATCTATCTACATACCAATTTTCATTAAAATCGGTTCAGCCGTTTAGGTGCTGTGTGGTAACAAACACACGCACACACACACACACACACACATACACACATCCAAACTTACGCATTTATAATACTAGGATAATTAGAGCTTACATCAGAATCTGTCAGTTGATACAGACAGATACGTTGCTTGTTCTTAATGTAAGAATTAATTAATAAGTATTAAAGTTACGTTATAATTAAGTGGACGTGCAAGCGATCGCTGTGCACGAGGTTGTGGGTTCAATCCCCACACGGGACAAAACTTTGTAGGACACATAATATTTGTTGTTGAGAGTCCACCGCGACACAGGGCTTATTTTCTCGAAAGTTTTCTTTTAAATACGTATTAAAATAAGTATTGTTCACTAAAAGTAATGTATAATTTGTGAATAGGTAGTTATGAGAAATGAAAAGCACCTCTAGTATTTACTATAATAACTAAATTTTCCCCTAGCAATAGGATATGAACATTTAATCACTTATGTAAGTACGTCACTTCATAAAAGAGCGATAGTGCATATTCACAAATTGCTAAAAGAGCAGTTCAATGATTTTGCTTTTTTTAGAAGTCTCAACAAACAGTAAGCTGCTAACTCTTCGCACACCTTTCTACATTTGCTTCGTTATAGCATACATAAAGTAGCGTACTATCTAAGTTAAACCCTACCAATAGTTATATGTGGCCGATTGGACCGATAAAGCCGATATTTAAGGCTATCTAAACATTATACTATTTTGTTCGTATCTTATCGTAGCATATATATCAGGTAAATAGTGTACGTTAGTTTCCAGAATGGTCTGAATATTTTTAGTGGTAGTGGATTTTCAAGGCGTTTTTAAACATAAGCGCTATTCGCTGTCGCTATTGCTAGAGGTACTCGCGCGGATTTCGCTTTGGTATTTAGTATGAAGTTCTGCGGCAGTAGTATATTATTGGGCATTCTGTCCCACCTGTCGCGCAGTCGAACAAGTTCGCCTACGCTCTGTTGTGACAGAATGCCCAATAATATACGATCGACTCGACTGTCTTGTATACATTTAAACCTTTTGAACAAAAAAGTGTTTAGTTGTGTAGTAGTAGTGTTGTGTATTTTGGTATCGTTTACGGATTAATTGATTCCTAAGACGGATTTTTACGCTTACCTCATTTCATTTAATAAAACAAGACAAAGGTCTTTTAATTATTTTATTTATTTATCTTTATAAAATCTTGGAGGTTCTTCAAACAATTTGTCAACCGAACGTACGAAATCTTGCAATTTACGCCACTGCAATGTATCCGTATCGGTTTGGAACTTAATACGAACAAGTGCCTTCTTCCATAACATCATGGAATCAGTGTCACGCGCATCACTTGTTTTGTAAACTTTACAATCGACATAGTATTCGCCGTCGGTGTTTGCAGTTCGTTGCTCGGTGCCATTAGCCACACGGTTTACGAAGAACGATGATAAAACCAGTTGGTTGCTCGATGACCCACCGTTGGCCTCTGTATCAGTATCATTATTCCAACTGACCCCGAATACATCGATAGGACTGGTCTTTGTTTTCTTACTGAAACAACATAGAAAACAAAACGGTTAATTACATTATTTCTTACTCAAATCAAATGTCTCTTCCTTCGATGACAAAGATACATAAAGCTGAGGTTATCGCAAGCAATATACGCGCCGACCTCCGTTGCTGGAGGTGCCGCGAGCGCGTACCAACCTATTGCTTCACGCTCCACTGACGCGAGCGCTGCGTACGTTCAACATCGTGGGCTGGGCAAATTGATTTGTTTTCGTGTACATTAAACGGATTCACAAAGGTCACTTATAGTGTAGTTAGTAACTTAGATTAAGTTAAGTTTTATGTTATTGTGGTACACTATCGCATTAGGTTAAGCGTTACCTGTAAAGATAGTCGTATGTTGTGTATATATAAATAAATAAATAAATAAAAAATAAATGACTGTATTTTAAGCGTTGTAGAAATTATACTATGTGGTTATGCTATGTGACTGCCTCTGTGGTTCGGTGGTACTGTGTAGGAACGTCGATGTGTCACGCAGAGGTCGTGGGTTTGATTCTCGCTCAGTATTACATACAATATTATACATAGCAACACCTACACACTGAGCGAGAATCGAATCCGCGATCTCAGCGTGGCAGTCCGTATGCAGTACCACCGAACCACATAGGCAGTCAACTCATCATATCAACAATACTTGAGTAAAAATAATGTTAGTTCTTCTGAAACATCTTGTGAAACCGTCTCTGAAAATAATTTATTTAGGGTCAAACCAGACTTGATCAGTGATCAACAGTAGCTTATCGGAAGCTCCAACACCTCAATCAGCACACATACAAAATCTAGTCGCGACGGTCATGTCGTCATTTGAACGCTTGAAGTAGCAACTGAACGCAGTTAGCTAGCATCGAAGCGATCGAACGCTACAAGTCACTAAACACTATAAACCTAACAACAATGCCAGTCACAAAATCATCAATCGCCTATGATAAATGTATCATGTGTGCTCGAAGCTAAATTTTAAAATTAATTGAACGCTCGCACTTCTTATCTGAATATCTAGGCGAAAACTCAACTTTGTTTTATAACAAATTTTGATTAGGTACCTTGGTTCTAATAAATTCGTTGATGATCCTGACTTGCGCTTCCTGTTGTTGTTGGCGACAGGCTGCTTGCGTGTGTGTGTAGTTTTCTTTTCAATTACAGCAGTTGGGTGATAGACCTCGCACTCAAATTCGGACCTGAAATATAAACGTAATAACATTTAATTAAAAATCACGGTCACGGTCTCATCACGGTCTAGGCGATTTCTACCAGACAACCTTAGAAAGGACAACATAACAATTTAGACAAGTAAAGAGATGGATAGTACACAGTGAAACTTATTACACTTACATTATTTATTATACTTACATTTTTTCAATCAACAGTCGATTTCTTGAGAAGGTAGCTTGATGAGTTGGTGACGGCAGGCGGAGCGGAAGAAGTCAGCGAGCGGCAGCAGGTCAGCAATCAACACCGAAAGTAACAACAACCGATAGTTGTATACTAATGAAAGAGTACTTTGAGTACGGTATCCCTACTTGAATACTTAAATTCGACTGTATCTAGGTCTTCGAAAACATGATGTTTAAAAACGAAATCGTGTGATAATCCTACTGTATTACAAAGTTGTTGCAAACCCTTAAGTTATAGTGAATAAATCAACTACTTTTCTTGTACGTAGTGTATCAACGTAAAAATGAAGAGTAAGGAATTAGATCACAAACAGTTTCGACGCAAACAGTATCGATTGTTGATGCAGCGAAAAAACTTAGGGCTGTCAAAATAAACTATATTATCAAAAGCAAACGATGATATTTAGATCAATAAGGTAAATGTGAATGCGTGCCATCCTTACCTAATATCGCTGATTTATGGGAATAGATTTTGTTGACCAGAAAAATATGAAGGTTGAATAAAGTCAAATAAAACTGTTGAATAAGTATTGCTTGTAATATTAAATTATGAAATGGTTACTTTATTGGAAAAAGGTCGTATGATTATAGTTAATAACAGGCTCATATGACTAATTATGTACCTACCTATTAAAATATTGAAAAAATTGTTTCGCTTAAAAACCAAATATTCTAAAACATAGGCTTTCATTATCATAAAGCAGCGGTGCAGTGGTTGACTGATTTATTAACGCGAAATAAATGACGTTATTAATTTAGGAAAATAAAGGTAAATGTTAACATTTTATCACGTGTGTTAAGCGTGTTACGTTTAAAGTATCTACTTAATTAAATTATATGTATGTTTTCTTTCAGGAAGCGTTATTTACATCGAATTGTGTTGGAAAGCGTGTTTTGGAGTTTGGTCTGACTGCCGCAAGTTAAATGCAAAGCGAAATATTTATTCATAATTTGTGGAAAATAACAGGTATACCTACTTACATTTTTAATGAGTGCTAAACAGTGGTAATATAATAATATTATGACGTTTTATAGTACTTATCCAATTTTTATAATTTTCAGAATTAATTTTTAAAAACTTTGGAATCTCGCGAAACCGTTTCCAAACAAATCAAGATATTAGGTACACCGCATTACGTTGAGAAGTTTGGCTGGGAAATAAACATAAATAAATAGGAAAATAAAAGGTAAATTTGATACTTAACGTTTACTTTCTCACAAAGGAATGAGCGGGTATAGACTTAATTAAATATTTTGTATGTTATTTTCAGGAAGCATCTGATTGACTGTCGGTTATTTTTTTCTACTGAGATCACACTAGAATACTTGAAAAGCTGACCATACAGAACATGAAGCTGTGCTGGAAATTGGATACAAATACCAGATGCATGTAGTACATTAATTATTGTTATATAAGGTACCTATTTTATTGCTCTGTACCAGCTGAAAGGTTGAAAATCTAAAGGATTCAAGTACCACTTTTGTACCATTTGTTGTAATTTGTATATTGTTAGATTTGGCACACATATCGTGTTGTCGTTCAACATTTAAAATTTTGACACATCGTTCTTTAGATTTTTAACCTTTCAATTATTCTCATAGCGAATTATTTATCAGTTAACTACTTATAGTACTTTTATGTTTATACATTTATAATTGTATCAAAATGCCTCATTGCTTGGTTTGCAATGTTTATGTAGATAATCGTTGCTGGACCAGTCACTTACGAACTAATAAACACAAAAATAATAGTACTATACCTATTCTTGAAAACGTTGAAATCTTACGATCGTCGTTTAAAGGACGTATTATTAGTTACAGAGTTATTGCATCCAAAGATGAAGCAAATAATTTTCCTGAATTCTTTTTTAGTAATATTCGCGAACAAGTTAAATCTTTAATCGATCATTCACTTAAAAAACATAACGCAGTAAAAATTAATTTTCAACATTTTTGTTTATTTCTATTGTACAAAAACGATTTACAAGAAATCAAATCTTTTGCCACCAAAAATTTTGTCATACATTTTAATTATGATTTCAATACTATTTATGAAACGGTAGTCGCGTCGTTGTTGAAAAAAATTGAAGAATTTGAGGAGAGAGACAGTGGATGGTCATTTTTAAGTAGTTTACATTTAGAAGTCAATGTTAATAAGTATCAACCACTCGGTGGATCTTATTTTATAGATTTACCCAAGTTTATAAAGAACAAAAAGGCGTGTTTAAATATTCACAATAATGATAATTATTGTTTTTTGTGGTGCGTTGTGGCTGCCTTGTACCCAACAAATCGACATCCAGAGCGAGTAACATCTTATCCTCACTTTCGAGATGTTTTAAATGTTAAGGATATTTCTTTTCCCATGAGTTTTTCAGATATAGTTATTTTTGAAAGAAATAACCCCTCTATAAATATATACGTATACGGTTTAAAAAACAATAAGCTGATAACAGGTCCTCTGTACAAACCTGAATCGTGTAAGGATAAATCTAAGAGTATTCATCTATTGTTCTTAGAAAATGATAGTTCATCCCATTATTGTCTCATCAAAGATTTGCCTCGTCTTGTTAAAACCCAAATCACGAAACATCATAGTAAATTATATTTTTGCGAAAGTTGCTTATTGTTCTTTCCTACTCCTAAACAAATCGATGATCATCTATGTGGAGGAATCGTAACTATTTTACCTGAAAAAGGATCTGTATTACAGTTTAAAAATTATGATAGGAAACAAAATATTCCATTCGTCATATACGCTGATTTCGAAACATTGCTGGAACCAACATCCGTTAGTGAACCCGACACTGCTAATACATCGTTTTTACAACGACACGTGCCTGTAGCATTCGCCTATAACATTGTTTCTTCGTTAAATTACACTTTTAATAAGGAGGTATTTAAAAGTTATCGCGGTTTTGACTGTGTTTCAAAATTTATAGAATTTCTTTATGCTGATGTTAAAAAGATTTACAAAGTATTAACCGAAACCCATGTCATGACATTTACAGAAGACGACGCGCAAGATTTTCAACAAGCTTATAAATGTTACATATGTGAAAACCTACTTTGGACTAATAAAGTTAGAGATCATTGTCATATAACAGGACGATACCGTGGCGCCGCTCATAGACATTGTAATCTACAGTATAAAATACCTAAATTCATACCGATATTTTTCCATAACTTATCAGGATACGATTGTCATTTATTTATACAGAAATTAGGAGAGATGCCTGGAAAGTTAACAATTATTCCAAAGACTAAAGAAAAATATATTTCGTTTTCCAAATTCATACAGATCGCCGAAAATGAATACGTTCAATTACGATTTCTAGATTCCTTTAGTTTTTTAGGAGCTAGCTTAGACAAACTTGCGAAAACTATGCATAATGACGATTTCATCACTCTACGCTCTCATTTTCCTAACAATGATCAATTTAATTTGCTTACAAGGAAGGGGGTGTATCCTTATGATTATATGACTAACTGGAAATGTTATGAAGAAACCAAGTTACCATCGAGGCAACATTTTTTCAGCGTTCTAACTAACCAAGCTATTTCAGATGAAGATTATAAACATGCTTGTTTGGTTTGGAATGAATTCAATATAAAAGATTTAGGTGAATATACTGATTTATATTTGAAAACAGATGTTCTGTTACTAACTGATATATTCCAGAATTTTCGAAAAACTTGTAAACAACATTATAAACTGGACCCTGCGTTTTACATAACCGCACCTAGTTTATCATTTGACGCAATGCTATTGAAAACAGGTGTTCAACTTGAACTCGTTTCTGACTTAGCTATCGTACGAATGATTCAAAACGGTATTAGAGGTGGTTTGTGTATGTGCTCCCATCGCTATGCAAAAGCTAATAATAAGTATTTATCAAAATGCGATGCTTCAAAACCACAATGTTTTATAGTTTATTTGGACTGCAATAACCTTTACGGTTACAGTATGTGTCAATATTTACCCTATTCAGATTTTAGATTTTTAAATCAAAATGAAATAAACCAATTACATGTTGAATGTATTGATGACAATGCGAAATGGGGTTTCATACTAGAAGTCGATCTGCTTTACCCTGAATCCTTACACAGCGAACATAATGACTTACCTTTTTGTCCTGAAAAATGCATACCACCTGGAGGTAAAACTAAAAAACTGGTTTCAAATCTATATAATAAATATAACTATGTGATTCATTATGTGCATTTAAAAAAATGTTTGGAGCACGGTTTGATACTACGCAAAATTCATAGAGTCATCACATTTAGACAAAGTCCCTATTTAAAGCAATACATTGAATTAAATACACAACTACGACAAAAGGCAACCAGTACATTTGAACAAGATTTCTTCAAGTTGTTAAATAATAGCGTTTTTGGAAAAACCTTGGAAAACACAGAAAACAGAGTGTCTGTTCATTTGGTTAATCAGTGGAATGATACGAATAACAAAACCAAAAAGTCTTCCTACGCTGAGAGACTCGTGAACAACCCCTATTTTCATAGCGCATCAATTCTTTCCGAGAACTTAGTAACGATACAAATGAAACCAGATCAGATAATTTTAGACAAGCCTATATATATTGGTTTCACCGTTTTAGAACTATCTAAATCACACATGTACCACTTTCACTATAATATAATTAAACCTATGTATAAGGGAAGAGTGAAATTATGTTATACAGACACGGATTCTTTTGTTTACGAAATAATCACTAACGATTTTTATCACGATATAAAACATCAGTTACTGCAATACTTCGACACCAGTAACTATAATGTAGAAAATCAATTTATGTTACCTCAAATGAATAAAAAAATTCCGGGTCTTTTCAAAGATGAAATGGGAGGAAAAGTTATAACAGATTTCGTCGGTTTAAGATCTAAACTTTATTCAATAAAAACAGAGGACAAAATAATTAAAAAAGCAAAAGGAGTTAAATCTTGTGTTATTCGTGATCTAAGTATCACAGATTACGAAAACGTTTTATTTAATAGTGAAGTTATTCGTAGGCAAAATATTGTGTTTAAATCCATTAAACACGAAATATTTACACAAAGTGTAAACAAAATTGCTCTATCTAACAATGATGATAAACGCGCGATATCTAATTGTAAAATCGCAACCCAAGCTTGGGGTCATTGCTCATTTTTAAAATAAAAATGTATGTTTATGTGTATGTTAGAACAGCATAGGTTAATTAAAAAAATGTGTTTGTAATTCTTCGTTTTAATTATACGTACGAGAATTTTAGTCCATACTAACTAGAACAAATAGCAATAAAAACATTGGCACTCAACAATTATAATTGTTAATGATAACCTAGTATAATATAATTATGTATAGTAACTATTCTGTATCTGTAGATTATAAATAAGTACTTAAGTGTAATTATTGTTTATTAAATGAAGTAAATTATTAATTTACATTGTTTTATTTGTTAATACACCGTTTAATTATTGCTAACCAATAAAATTATAAACGAATTAGGTTCATGTCAATAATTCGCAGGTAACGTCAGAGGGCGATACTAGTTTACAATAACGAAATATGATATACTGCTTGTCAATGACACTATAAATGCAAGCTTGCTATTTGTTGATTGATCGAGTTCATACACGCTTTATATCAACAATTGAAAGGCTTTGTTATCAGTGGTATTTCGCTTTTATTATTATATAGATAAGAGTTATTTTCAATCAAATGTATAACGAGCATAATATGCTTTGTCATTATAATGAAAACCATCGCCGTATAACAATTAGGTCTATGTGAACAGACCCTAACTTATAATGTCGCAATGCTCGTTTCCTGTCAGGGTATTACTATATAATTATTTGCCTAAATTAGTTACCTTTAAGCTGTTTAAGAAATATTATCTGTCTCGAGTACTTGTACAATAAAATAAGAGATATTTGATCTAACAGTGTGCATCATAATCATGTCATCGGTGAGCAAAATAATTATTTTAATATTTATTTGTTTATTTGATTTTTCTTTTTTTAATAGCTAATAATTTTCTTATATTTTTTTTCAGATTTGCGATTCAGAAATTGTATTCAGCCAGTACGCTCAGGATCCTTACGAAGGACTATCTGAGATGATTTACAACGAACCCCCGCACTGCAGTCAACTTACGAAGGAAAAAAAAACCAAACGACAACGTCGAGAAAAGCCTTCTCTTAAGAAACAACCTACAAAATCTTTCGTGATGAGTAAACTGCATCGACGTGGGATAAAACTGATAAAAATATCAGTTATCGATCTCTGCAATAACAATACCAGTGATAGTGATAGTGATAGTGAGAACGTGATAATAAATGCACAATACATCGTTAAAGACGCTATTGATAGTGTTATGGACGATACGGAATCGTTAGTTAAAAAAATATCAAAATCTTTGATTGACAGCGATTTTTAATATTTTTCAGGGTTTTGTGTTTATTGTTATTTATAATTAATGTTGTAACTTTGGTTAGACAGTTAAAGTTATTTTTTGTTTTATTCTTTTAATTTAATTATTTTTATTGTAGCAGGTAAACTAGTGAAATAAACACATTTTTAAGATTTCATTATTTTTATTTACTTTAAACTGAAATACACATTTCTTTACAAATTCAAATGTTTTTTAATACACAACACATTTTTTAGGGCACACATCTTTAAATGTTTAGTACAATTTAAATTATTTTTTTCATCACAGTACTTATCATACAACACAGAGAAACTAGGACAGTTTTTTTCACTAAGGTCAGACACATTACAATTCTCACAAAGATCCTTAATCCATTTCACTTTCTCTAAACCGTTTACAACGATTTCCTTATTTTCTAGATACGGAACGATTATACGTTGGAATTCTCTGTAGTCGATATAACCCTCATTCCAATAAATGCCTCTGTTCCTTTCCAACCATTTAACTTGCCTTTTTTCGTTACTTGTTAAGTATTTAAACATATATGGTGGTTTTATTAAAAATGACTGCGTATAATCGCTACTAGCAAAAGCTAATTCCTTTATTATAAAATTATTACATAGATCTTTAAACCCCTGAACATCTACTATGATAGTATTCGGATTCATGATATTTTTCTCACAGTATTACTAAGCGGTTTATACTCAATTATGCAATCATTCAATATAAGACAGTATGCAGAAGTTTGATCAGGTATATCCAAATCAGTTTCAATTTCCACTCTTACATCCACAACCGAACCTGTCTTCAAGTTATCTGCTTGCCTGGAGCAGTCAATAACAAAGAGGGGTGCCAAGTCTTTAAATTGTTTTTCGCTTAATAAAGGTTCCGCGCGACGACCGTAATATGACTGCTGGAATCTAGTGTATTGTTCGTATAATAAAGCAATTCGGTTATTAGCAAAATTCACATTTAGATTTTCATATGGGAAGTAGTTTGAATTGAGGTATACTCTAACGTCACGAATATGACAGTGATCGAACTGAGACATATCAGAGCTTGCATTGTTTTTTCTATTTGTCTGTAAACCAATAATAACATATCTCGGTTTCTCTATTTGTGATGATGTTTTAATAGACCAAGTATGTTTCGTTGTTTTAGGTAAAGTAGGATATTCGTACAGATCCCAATTTCTAAAAATCATCTGGAGCGGTCGGTCTTTCTCTAACAGTTTTAGCAAACTTATTTTCTCTTTGTCTGACACTTTAACGTGCGGTACCCGCCAAACAATTTTATTTATCTGAACATCATCTACAACTTCACCAGTATTCAGTTTTACCGCGTTCAGGTTAGTATTGCTTCGTAACAATATCAATTCATGTCTACTATTTATCACTACTTTTTTAAAATCTTCTGCAAACCCGAGAATATTACAAAGTGGTATAGAAGCAGAAAAACTACCTCCATTAATATTTTTAGTGCCATCGATATTCCAACCCCATGCATAAGATATCTTTGACTCACTCTCATTCATTGACACAAATGATTTCATCGTAGTAGTCACACCAGCGTTTTTTATTTTATCAATTTCTACTCCATTTAGTTCGTATCGAATATCTTGAAACAAGTAGAGTAGAAAATTATTTGTTAAAGAAACGCTACTCGCTTTTTCTTTTGGATCTTTTTTGCTAACGATTATAGTTCCTTCCAAATACAAAGTGCTCGCTGAAGGTAGTATATACAGATCCTGTTGATTAATAGGTATGCGGATTTCATCGTTCCTGTTGAAGCTCGTTATGTAGGGTTTGTAAGAATGAAATTCGATTCCCTCAACAGTGTTATCGTAAGTTGGAGCAGATAAAACATCTAAGATATTCATTTTAGCAAACCGATCGTTTTAAGAAATTCCTTATTGTCCCGTGTTAATTTAATTTTTTTATTTGACCGAGGTCTTATTTGCTTGATTGTTTTAGTAGAACTGGTATTTCCCATTTGTTGAGGCTCATATTTATTGTAGTCAATCATTTTTTCTAAGATGTAAATATAGCTGCACTTCTTCACCACGTAAGTTTATTAAGCGATTGTTTATATCTAATAGCCTGATATGTATACTGCTTATGCTGTTTTGGTTGATTGGAAAGTATATAGCGTTTTTCGGAATTTCTATAATTCTGTATCCCGGGGGCACGTTGAGGGCGAATTCGTGTACAATGTGACTAGGATTACCATTTATGTACGAACCACTTACAATATCACATTCTATCCTGATCACGGTCGTAGGTAAAATGTTGACTGGTAACTCGGACACATGCCATTTATTTGCTTTCAATATCTGCTTCTTAAACCCTAATAATCGCCTAAAAGTCCCTTCTTTAGTAAAATCGATATCTTTAGTACAGAATATCAAAGTTTTTAGAGTATTGTTATTACATCGTATTAGTATTGAACAATCTTTTATTTCCGATTTTAAATAATCGCTGATATCTTGTAATTCATAAGTACCTTCAGGTAGTTCAAGGACTTCATTAGAGCCATAATATAATTTATTATTCATTTTTTCAATGTTCGGAATCGAATTAAATGTTGAGAAATGCAATAAGGCACACTCATAATGTCCGTGAAGTTGTAATGTATTAGGATAATATGTACATAAATCAGACGAGTTTCCAGTTATCGATAAGGTGAGTGACATGATGAAAATGATTGAAATAAAAGAAATACATAAAATTTATACATATTTATTCCAAAATTTCCATAGATAATTTAGACATAAGTGTCCACAGTTTACTGTATTAAATTGTTGAAATCTAGTATAGTTATAAAAAACATCACAATTTTTAAAGTACTGCATTAATTCCCTTGGAGGTTTCAAATCTCCAAAGCTATCAAAGTATTCACAATAATTGTTTATTTTAACATAAGCTACCCAATGCGTACCTTCGTTTTTATAATCATCCAAGTTAACGATACCACATTCAATCCGTTTTGGCGTCCTTGGTAACTGATCCTTCATGTAGACTCCTCGAAAGTGTGGGATGTCGCGTGCGTGCCTTTGGATGTCTACATTAGTTAAAGCACGATTAGGTAGCTCATTTTTCAGTTTTTTGAAGATTTTATGAATAAACCTTTACCATTTTTATGTGACCTTATGTATAAACCTTGGCCTAACTTTAAAGACTCCATAGCCTTATTATGTCGTTGTGTTTCTTGCAAATTTTGTTGACCTGCTTTGTAATCGTTAACAGTTTTTGCAATACCAGCCGCACCACCAGCTAAGGTTCCTAAAGCTGATAAACCCGCAAAAATTGGGATTAAAGGTAGAATACCCCCCGTCTTTGGTAAGGGTATCACTCGCGGTACTCGAATTTTCTTAATATTCGGAAATATTTTTTTTGCTGCCAAGTAAGCAGCGTTAATTAAAGTTTTACTGTCTCTTGGTTTCAGTTTTTTTATTTTTGCTCTTATTTTTGACACGAAAGTTTTAAACGTTTTAATACCGGAACCACATTTTAGTTTGGTTTTCATAGCTTTGCTCACTAACCATGAACTAAGTTTTTCGCCTTTCCCAGCATCTTTCGATTTAAGTCTTTGTTTAGCCATATTTAGTAGTTGTAAATCAGCTTTGTGACGATTGGGTAAGTCTGTATGGTTTGCATATGCAATATCGTGATGCATACAAGCTTCGTCTAGCTTATTCACCCCTCGATCACCTCGCAGCAATCGCTTTTCGAGTTTTGTTCCCGGTCCGCAATAGTTGTAACCAGGCAAATGGAGTTCGAATGGCAGATTATTAATTACACTATTAACTAGTCCATCCATTCTCTTGCATAGTAGAAAGTGTAATGAACGAAATATTTCTTACAAACCTAGTTATATATTAATAATCCTAACCTACAATTTCATCTTTATCAATCCAACTATTTTCTTCGTTACTTAAGCCCAGCCATTTTACGTAAAGTTTCTTTCCTTTCCTTTTAAGAACCTTTTCTATTAAATAAACACCAGGATAGTTAGTTTTTTGAAGTTCTTGTTCATAGAAAGATCCTCTAATGGGTTGCTTTCGATGATCTTCTATATGATATGTTACTGGTATGGTATTATTAATCCTTTTTACAGTAAATATTTCTGTTGACCAATTAGGAGTGTAACCTTTATCAAAAATATGTTTGTATTTACTGATCCGAACATTTTCACCCACTTTGAATTTAGGTCGACATCTCTCTGATGTATGTTTTTGAGTTTTTTGGATATTTTCTCTTATCTTTGACTCGTTCATCTTATTTACCTCAACTGGTTTAAATTTGGTGATACGATGTTTTGTATTATTATAGGTTTTTAAAACAACTTCTAATGGTAGACCTACCCATTTGTAGTTCCCAATAAGACTAAAGTATTTATACAGTTTATTTTTAATTGTTTTAATCACCCTTTCTACAATCGAAGCTTTCTTGGTAGAAAACGAAGAGTAGTGGTTAATATTGTAGCTCTTCATAAGCTTTTGGAATGTGACGTTATAGAATTCTGTTCCAGAATCAGTTTGTAAATGATTAGGTTTTCGATTGTTAGTAGTTAGTATTCGTTCAAATGCATGAGTAACATCAAGTTTACTCTTGGATTTAATTGGTTCTGTCCAGGTATACTTTGAGAAGCAATCAATCACCACTAAAATGTAATTATAACCTTTATTAAACTTTTTTAGATTTTGCATATCTATCAAATCAGCTTGCCATAAATCATCTATGCCTTTTAAAATAACTGAACGTCTAACAAAGTTTCTTCGAGCTGCTTTGTGTAGCTCATTAACAATTTGTTGTTTTGCCATCACGGAGTTTTTTCAAGTAATTTTTGTACTTGTGCTTTGTTATAAAACTTATCTTCCAACTGGACTAAAACTTCAGGTATCTTCGCTTTTAAAACGTTTTGGACTGTTATTTGTGCATCTTTTATGATTTGAGCACGCAACAACCCAAACACTTTATTCAGTTCACTTATTGTTTGATCACGCAATCGATCGACGTAATCCTTATTCACAGCATCGTCTGTTTCTACAGGAGATCTTATTCCTCTCAATCTAGTTTTTTTCATGTCAAAATCCCCACTTTCGGATTTTAGCAGTGCATTTTCATTGAACTCTAATAATTCAGAGAAACGCATTCTCTTATGAATATGGTGTCCAAATTTGTCTACATTCATATTTAAGGTGTATTATATTTAAAGGCTTATAATAAAATGAGCAGTGAACATTTTATACCATTTATTTATTACTTAATCAATTTAATTTCACGCAGTTCTTCAATAATTGAAATAATTTCGTTGTCTAATCCAGTGTTACCAGCAGCTCGAGACGCAATTAATAATTTTAACCTATCTACAAGTTCATTAGGGTCATCCCAATATACAAAATCAACATTTTTTTTCCACATTTTTGTCAAGGGTAAACCTTTCCCCTTTGATTGACAGCTTTGAATAGTACTTGGCTGTTTGAAAAGAGGTTTTATAACTTGCAAATATTTTTGTCCTTTATTACTTTTTATTGGTTTGTTTGAGTCAAAGTCTCGACGATGTGCGTTTGTGGCAATCAACATCATCTTATAATACTGCATATCAGACTCTGTAACGGTGCTTAAATCTACATCCTTTTTCAATAACAATTGTTTTAGTCCGGGAGTGCTTCGATATTTCTGTCCAGCAACGGTAATATAATCATTGCTGATTGTTACGAAAGCAGAACCTAACATCAATTGCCCTCGCTCCGCTCGAACACCAAATGGAATATCTGTCAATGCTTCTGAAGATATTGACCAGGATGATGTATCACGCTCTTGATTGTTCTCTCCTAATGATTGGTACGACTCGTCACTGTTGGTATCACATTCATTTTCTTCCGCGCCACTGTCTTCTTCGTCATTACTAGAACGTTCTTTCTGCAAAATATTGTTTCTTAACGGAACTTTTGTTTCTTCTACTTCTTTAGTTCGCAAGAGCTCAGTTTGTTTATTAGTATTATTAGCTATGCAATTGAGAGACTCTGTTACAGGTCTAAAAACTGATTCCAATGCTTGCTTGTTTTCACTCTCAAAATCTCGCATCCTTCGTACTTTTTTCTTTACAGCTTCTGCAGCATCAACGATTTGTCTTTTCAGTGATTTTTCCATTACGATAGAATAAGCTAGTTATCGATTAAGAACCAGTCAAAGAATAATGATATCATGTAAGTATCATAGTCTTAAATATTTGTATTTCTAATCAAAGACTACAAAAGTATCAAATTTATTTCTATAACATCCATTATTTTTCTGGCAATCTTTATTAATTACAACATAATTAAAGGGCTCACTCCATATTTTTGAACACATTTCACGAAATTCAGTCCATGTCATATCAGTGTTAACATGTTCTTCATAAACATGTCTCAAGTTGATATCATCTTGTTTGAATAGTATAATTAAGTTAGCATTATCTCTTACTAATTGTTTAGGGATTTTGCTATATGTTTGATTAAGATAAAAACAGTCGATGTGTTTATGCCTTCCCATTGCGAAATAATCACGCATGTTAGTTTGATTCTCGCAAGCAACGTCGTCAAATATAATCACAGAGTTGGGTTTCGCATCCTGAACGCTTATGACTTCCTCATTCCCTTGATATTTCTGGAGTGAGATAATTGGTACCCGTTGTAAAACTCTTTCTAAAAAAATGTACTTAGGTTGGTGTAAGGTTTTTGAATAGACATAAACATTGTGAAACATCAAACCGTTTTCATGTATAAGAAGTCCAATAAGTAAATTTGTTTTTCCACAATTCGAGGGTCCACAAATGATACATCGTACTGAATTAGGTAACAATTCTCCATGATGCGAACTACTTTTACAAAAATCATCGCAAATTGTGTTTACATGCAGCGATTGTGGTTGTTTAACAAACTTCATGATTACTGTTGTTAACAAACTGATTAACAATAAGTAAAACTGTTTATTACAAGAATATTTATAGACTTTAACACTACGTACTATCTACTGTCTATTTCGGGTACGTTTATCCGAAGCGAGAAGAACTTGCTCGATCTTCGATCGAGATAGATGAGATATTCGAAAATATTTATACTAACGGCGGTAACGAAATCATAGCGAGATCTAATTCGACGTCAAACGCCATCTATCAAGCACATAGGTCAACTCTGGACAGATAGGTAATAAAAATTCAAGCGCGTGACTGATTCCTCAGTGAGTATATACTACAAAAAGTACTACAGCACCATCTATGACACATTGGATGAACTAAAAAAAAAAAACATCAAATCCTACATCGCGCAAGCAAAGTTTTCCGCGTCTTTAAGACTTTATAAGAACCGTCTGGTCGTCATAAAAATGTGTTTAACATGACACATCGTAGTGATGCTTGACAACGAGGCACGATATGTGGTAGGTACGATATGAGCGGTGAAAGATCCTGAAGACAGTCGAGTCGATCGTATATTATTGGGCATTCTGTCACAACAGAGCGTAGGCGAACTTGTTCGACTGCGCGACAGGTGGGACAGAATGCCCAATAATATACTACTTGCGGCTACAGCGTAATAGCGAAAAGTTCATACCTTTGAGCGAAATTAACTTGATATTCTATAACGGATAGCAAAATCCGCTTTGGTGTGAACAGTAGTAATACCGCATACCCACTCGGATTTCTCTACCGCAGGCGGTAGCGAATATCAATCAGGTTTTAATAACCCTTATGGAAGGAAGAGAGAAATTCGCGTACGAGATTGCCTTCTCTAGACTTTAACCGTCTAGCTGGAGAAAAACTTTTACCATACTGAAACATTCTACATTCCCCTTTTAGAATACACAGAATTGTCCTTTAGAATTAATTTGATTTCCTCCGTGGCGCAGTGGGAGCGCAAGCGACTGCTGTGCACGTTATTTTTTTAAATAATTTCGTATTACGTTTTATCTCAAAGGCATTAACGCCACGCTTAGCGTAGGTGGATTGGTGATTAGCAGGCTTATTACACGCTGCTTCCCGTCCTTGTTGCAATTTTCTTGCCGTTTTCTTGTGTAATCGTAAAGTATATATGAACCCAGTTGTACTTACACTAGTTGGCGACAGGATCGTCAGTGACCCTAAGAGTTTTTACTTGCGGTTTTAAAATTAATTATTTTGCATAAAAATACAATATTCACTTAAATTAGATACTTAATATTACTAACATGTAATGCTTTAACGCACGTGTATACAAAACAATGTTTATCACTTTTCAACTTTTAACCTATCTACACCTATATCTATATGCTAATACTTTTCAAAGCTCTTCGCTTGCCAGTGGTCATAGATAATTTGAATGATGTCTCTAGGTTTATAACATCACAAGTATACAATCAAAATGAATAATCGACTTTGATGCAGGGTGATGCTATCCCTATTAAATCTCGACCTCTATAAAACCTTCTCTAATAAATTTTATTGATACAATATCGAATGGTAACAAAAAAGTTCTGAGACAAATAACTACCTTTTTGTTACTAACTTCACCAAAATAATACATTCAGAACAGTTCACAAAGTTATAATAAGTAGGTTATAAAGTCTACAGCTCCGATTGACCTTGTGTATTAATGATGGAATGTGTGAGAGTAGGTAAAAGAGTTCACACTAAATTTCATTCTACGCTTCGGCTTGATATACCTACTTATTCAAAATTCTTGACAGCCAAATTAGAAGAATTTATAATATACTATTATATGTATAGCGGCAGAGTTTGTTTGTTTAAACGCACTAATCTCTGGAACACTACCACTCGGATTTGAATAATTCCTTTTGCGTATGACAGCCCAGTTGAGAAAGATTTTAGGCTATGTAACATCACGTTACTGGCGACGGGTGCAGAGCAGTAAGTAAAGACAGGGTGAAAAGGCGCCGCGGGAAGCATACAAAATTAAATTGAATTAACTTGACATTGAATTAAACAATACCCAACAGTAGCATTACTGCTTAGTGTATATCACAATGTGAAACAAAAATTGGATTTTCTAAATTATTGTTTATTTATTGGAAACAAAAAAATATATACGGTCGAATTGAGAAATCTCCTCCTTTTTTTGAAATCGTTTAATAAAATAAGATGTTCAAAAGGAAGGAATTAAATAAATTAAATGTTTTTTACTAGGTCGGCAACGCGCAAGTGATGCTGCTGGTAATGCAAGCGTCCATAGGCTACGGTAACCGCTTACCATCAGGCGGAACGTGTGCTTGTTTGTCAACTTCGACGTATAAAAAAAAATCCAAAAGTTAAACAGTTACAAGTGATCATCAGACCCACCGCATTATTATCACTGATATACCTACATTAATTTTGCTCACTATATCATGCTAAATTTCTATTGTAATATTTCAAGAATCACTTAGAAATCATTTAAAACAAAAACACCGCAGGGATACAACTAAACCCACAATTCACACGTAAACATGCCCACTACGGGTTAAACAACCCTTTTAACGTGCCCTTCATATATCAACGGGATAAGGGTTAACATCTACGGTGAATCCCGATTTTAGTTCCAATTAATTTGTACTATATTTAAGAGAACCATCAGACCTGCGACGAAAATTCCTAAGGAAAATTGACTTTAGTAACTTTTTTTTTTATATTAGCCCACCAATGTGGCTCCACCCCGCCTGATGCTAAGCAGTCAGTGGAATCTAGAAGTGGTGGCCACCATACCATCTCCTTAAACTGCTGGTATGGTGGCCTCTACTATGGCGGCTTGTAATGGGATTAGGGGAAGGGATTGAGGAAGGTGAGGAAAGAGAACAGGGGGGAAAATGGGCCTAAAGCACTCTCACTCACCGAACTAAACGCAATAATACAGATACTACTACTCTTACGTCGATCTTCTATGAGAGGGTAGTTCTTCCCCGGACAACCCGGGCCATTTATGCTGAAACCAGCGTGGATCTACTACCGTCAAAACTTAGTTAGTTTATAGAAAATTTGTGTACGGTACTGTCAAAACCCAACTCATTCGTTTTTCTTTAAAAGGACTACTCCCGCAGTAGAAAACAAGCCCTGTGTCACGGGGACTTTACGTTACTTTAGTGCAGCTGGCCCATGGATGGGTGACCGCATAGTGATATTTGATCTGAGTGTCTCTGTGCTTCGGAGGGCACGTTAAAAATCGGTCCCGGTTGTTACCAAGTTAATAACAGTCGTAAGATCAAGTCGGATGCCTCTATGGGCGACCTGAACAAATTCTGACACTACGTTGACCACTAACCACTCGATATTTGATTTGAATAACAGTTACCGCAATAACTTAGTTAAAATACCTGCGTAATTACACAATATACCCACAAAAAATAAAAGGTAATGCTATTAAACAGCCAAGAGGATTACGGCTCAATCATTTCACTTTGAATAAGATTCGTTTGATTAAAACTCAAATGTAATTAGTTTTCCGCATCAACAAACTTCAGGCGAACAATAGCGGCGGTAAAGTAAAAATCCACTTCTACAATTTATCTAAAAGTATAACTAAACTTAATTTTATAAGGAGAAAAGATTTGATTGTTTGTATGGTTGTTTGTTTGCAACGATTAAACTAAAAATCTACGTTACCTATTTGAAAACTTCTTTTGCCTTTAGAAATCAATAAATGAAGCGGGCAGCATCGGCGATATTTTATTATGTTTAACATATTTTTCAGTCATTTTCAAAATTTCAATATTTTTTACATCTTTGAAAATCTGAATGATGCTATAATGTCAAAATGTCGGCTCCGGCAAAATCTATCTACATACCAATTTTCATCAAAATCGGTTGAGCCGTTTGGTGCTGAGTGGTAACAAACACACATACATACACACACAAACTTTCGCATTTATAATATTAGTAGGATTAGTTAAAATTTTCAAGTAAAGCGCTATTGATTCCTCGGTTCCAGGTGGTGCTGATTAAAACGGTACAAACTTTGAATAACATTCCTAAAGTTGGTGTAATTTGTTCAAGTTGATCACGCTAAGCTCCAAGTTACGTGCTGAATGTAAACTATTACATACAATTATTGTTGCCATTCTTTTTATTTGGAACATATTCACATTTTGCATTGAATTTCTACTTTCAGTGGAAAATTCACATATATACATTATACAAAATATTCTAATTCAAGATGGCCGACACCACAAAATGGAGAATTATTTTTTTAGTTATTTCGGATTTGTCCTTAGGACAAAAATTTTAAAATTTTAAATTTACGTTTTTTGTAATAACAATGGCTAGCAAAAAAGCATCAGATGCATAATAACTGGCGAAGGCTAATTACCATTATTTAGGTTATCCCACAAAGTAATAAAAAAATAACTTGTTCACAATTTATTCCTTTGTACATTTATTTATTACATCATTACTTTTATTACATCAACAAAACAACATTCATATTTTAAAAAAATATACACTCTTAAGTCACAAGCCGTATTTTCCGTGAAACTTTCTCAAAGTATATTAAAGTGTATTTTTAAAACAACACCAACTCTTATCTCTAGTGTAAATATTTTCGTAAGAAAATTTTTGTGACAAATATTAGACTAAAATGTATTTTTAACGAAATGTTTTGTGTACCTACATAGTAAAAATGTTTAGGTGAGTACACGAGAAATGTTTTTGTACGATACTATGAAGACTTGAAAAACTCGGAATAGAAAAAATGTAGGTGTGTTGCACAAAATTTTAACTAATATATAAATTTCTTGTAATAATGTCAGTAGCAACGAAGTAAATACAGTTTATATCCTGAAATAGAGTATTCGTGCCTTTCTTATTACCATTTATAGGTATTTAGTACGCAGGTTTACTAAAAAATAATAGAAAAACCGCAACTATTACACTAACTACAAAAACTTGTGCTATATAGACTTAGTATAAATGAACTGCCGGTTTCAGTACCGCGTTATATCAGGAGAAAGTATAATTAAGGCGAGATGCTTTGCCAATTTAGTGGTAAAATCTAAAATGCAGTGGAACTTCACTTTCTACAGTGCCTACCTTCTTCTAACCTCTTTTAAGAAGTTGTCGCTTTAGACGGACATACGCGGGCCAAATAGGGGATGTATTGACATAGGGCACAGTTACAAGCACACGTAACCGACGTGTGTATGAAAAGATTAATGAATGTTGAAGAGGCTAAGGAAGTATGTTTGGATATATATAGTCTCTGCTTACCCCATTAATAGGAGACAGGCGCAAAGTTATGTATGTATGTGTTATGTACTATCCGATGAAAATAACTCTTATAATATATTCAGGCCGCCTCGTCTGGCTATACTCGTAATACCTAAATAAGGTCTACCTTTTCAAACATTTAACTGCTAGTGAGTTGTCTGTGAGAAAATAAAATGTCACAGAATTTTCAACTTCAATCATTGCTTTAGTGTGACACGATATGTAATATAATAATTGTCCGCCTGCGATACAGGAATACTCCTAGTACAGGCACCTAACATTATTATACCTGTTTTGTATTAATATTAGGCCACTAAAATTGTACTTCTATTTAAACTGATAAAATGATTTGATTTGATTTGTTAGTACTAGAAGTTTTGTTTAAAAATTAAAAAAGGTCTCTTTATATATATTTTTTTATTGTCAACAGTGGTAGACGAGCAAACAGCCCACGTGATGGTAAGTGGTAACTGTCGCTCGTGGACGACTCAGAGTCTCTGGCATTGCTTCCGCCAGAGACTCTGCCTACCGTGAAGGGAATGGAGTAGGTGAAGGGATTGAGGGAAGTGAAGAAAAAGGAAAAGAGGGAAATTAGGCCTACCTCAGATAAATAGTCTACTTCAGATGTGTTTATGTGTATTTTAAAACATTTACACACAATAATTCTCCGAATTTCTTATTTACTTGTATTGTTTCACAAACAAGTGGCCAATCAACTTTCATTGTAGAAAGTTGACTTGTTAGTTACTTAACGTATTGGTTTAAGTTGATACCTAGTCCTTGTAATTCGTTGTTTCAAGACACAAAATAATCCAGTTAGGTAACTACATAAAAGTCTTTTCAAGTTTATATCCAGTCAACAAGAGGCACATGTGTCTGTCCACCCTGTATCAGTAATAAGATATATAAAAGCGAAAGGTCACTCACTCACTCATTCATTACGAAATCTCGAAAACTACAAATGCTAGGAGTCTCAAATTTTGCATTTAGGATATAGATTCTCACTAAAACGGAATTTTGCGAAATTCATTCCCTAACGGGGTAAAGGGATTATTCCCATCTGTCCCTCTGGTTTGTCCCCCTAGGGTGACAGATGGGAAAAAAAGGTTCCATCTATCCCCCCCTTGTTAACAGGGGGACAGATGAAACACAAACAGAACAGATGGGTGGCAAAGTTTGAATAAAGCTTCTATAGTTTTGATAGTAGGATTTAAAAATTAGTAGAAAATGTTCAATATTTCAAGAAAATAAAAATAAGTTAATTATTTTTTTAAACAACCCTTACTTGGGTGTAATAGTGGGGTGTAAGTTTGTATGGATAATCTTTTATTTTTAAAGCTATCAACTCCAAACTGACATAATTATACTCTTCACTAAAATTTATTACGCACCATTTTTTTATATTAATTACCCTTAAGTAAGAAAATAGGAGTCGCAAGATTGTGTGACATTTCGTCAGTTTTAGTGGTAGCGGGTGAATAGATTTAAATAGGATTTACGATGTACGATTGCCGTAAGATCAGACAAGAAATATTCTCAAACATGCACATAATCTGAATTTTTATAACTGGGCAACAGCCAGTTAGTAATAAGATAATGTTCATACCTTGTTCACAAACGTAGCCGGCGACAGTGATGCCCAGTCCCAGTGCTGAATCTTTACTCAACTGTACATCGTAGCTTAGTGTCTCTGGTTCACCTGTGCCGCGGACTGCCATGTCTAATGGCAACCTGGTGATAAAATAAAGACAAAGTATTTAAATCAAGTTGTTGGAATCAAAATAACGTATTTTAGTTGGTATCAGGTCCAGACTATCGGTAGTAGATCCACGCTGGTTTCAGCATGAATGGGCTGGCTCGACCGGGGAAGTACTACCCTCGTATAGATCGACGTAAGAATGTTAGTTTTTATGCTGATATGTTTCGCTCGGTGATCGAGAGCGCCGGCAGCCCAAATACCTGCTCGATCCTCATCCCCTTCTCCGTGGACGGCAACGGCTTGGTTGTGTTTTCTAAGCATTATTATTTCTGCGATGCTTGGAAAACACAGCCATCTCTATAGGTTACGGTTACCACTTACCATCAGGTAGGCTGTATGCATGTTTGCCACCAAAGTTGTATAAAGAAAAATCAGTACCCAAATAATACTAAAACAAGTATTGAACTGGAAGTAATAGAGATGGGATCTCATCTGGTAGAAGAGTTCTTCTTCGGTTCGTTATATTCCCATTGTTAAGTGAAGTTTCTTCATCATATAGAGAAGACATGAGTATTGAGAGCCACATGCACTCAAAAAACTCGAAATGCATCCGCCTATGTAGGTTTCCTTCTAAGTTTATATTGGACATTTCTGAAACATCGTGATGAAACCTGAACTGAACCGGACTCAATAGTCTGAAATTCCCAATCAGCCTTGAGCAAGCGTGACGATTTATACTTATGCCTTCTCTATATGAGAAAAGGCCTTTGCCCCGTATAACAGTAAAACAGGCTGGTTATATTATACTGTAAAAGTCCAGATAATGTCACGATATCTTCCTGTATTTGCCCACTTTCAAGGATATACGTAAGAGGCATGTAAGCACTTTAACTACTAGACAACTCATCTCTGAGTACTTGAACTTATATATCACGATTAGAAAACTTTCTGGCAACATGTTAAAGTCAAATAGAAGTCTGAAGTCATGGAACTTTGTACGTCATATAAAGATACTCTTGATGGGTTTGTAAAGTTCAACGCGCAATAACGTCATACTGTAATTGTAATTCTATTTATACAACTTAGGTAATACAATTATACGGTACATCTAATAATAATAAGTGGTTAACACGTCATGAGTGGAAACGTCGCAATTTAGTGTCCATATTTCGTGGTTTTAAATTTTTATATAATCACGAAATATGATACTAAATTGCGACGTTGTTACTCATGCATGACGCATAAACGCTCTTAATATATTGCAAATGGTTTACCCTAGAGTCTGTGTATCTAAATGGTTGCGTTATCAACCAAAGCATTATCTATTTCCAAAAGCAATGCCTATAAAACATAACCGTGCTGTTGACGTCCATGAGATAAACATAATAGAGAATAAGTAAAACAAAAAGTCGAAGAGCTAGTTAGATAACTAGCACTCTCGATCACTAGAGGCCCCATCGCCTCCACGTTTCTGTTCTGTTTGCTCCTTTTTGCCACCGAAGTGGTATAAAAGACATCTTAAGAACTACTCAGTAAACTATTCACATGATGGACCGATGACCTGATAGAGGTGACGGTGTTAGCTATTTTAGGCCGTCTATAAAAATTGGGAGGAGGTCACTGTTATGTCCAGCAGTAGTAAGTAAACGTTACCTGAGAGGCTGTGGTTGCGGCTGCGGCGGGGGCACGACGAGCGCGGGCGGGCGCGGGGAGGGCGCCAGCGCACCGCGCGGCACCACCGCCACTATGGACGCCACCGGCTAAACACGAACATAAATATACTTTACTATTAAAACAGACTGCAGGAAATCATTACATAAATCGACATTGCATGGGACTGTTGCGTGCAGGTTATGGTTCCATTACCACACGAAACAAGACTTAAACAGACACCAAGTCATGTGTGGAGACACAACCATATATACCTACCTAGTTAAGGATATAAAGTAGGTTCTTACACTTGGACCGCACAAATACGAATCACACAAAATTGTATTTTGTGTGGGAATCGGAACCAACGAGATAGTATATCTACAAAATATCTAAAAACTTACTCTATGATGCAGCCTCTCTTCAATAATGGTAGGAGGTGGTGATGGTGGTGACGTGTCCTCACACAGCGCCCCAAATCCATCGTGTCCCGCTTCTGCCAGTCGACGCTCCAACTCTATGGGGTCGGCTAGTAACCGTGATGGGATTATAGGAGCTGGTGATGCACCGAGCGGCTGTGGGGAAAGAACTTGGATTTAGGTCGGTTATTATTTTCTATTTAGGTAAGGTAAGTTTTATTTATTGTCCACTGTGGCTCATTTCAGATAAAATATGTCTACTAATTCTATTTTTTTTGTGTTTTTTTATATATTAGCCACCAGTATAGTGGCCTCCACTATGGCGCCTTAGTGAGATGCTTTTTCACGCACCGTTTAAAAGACCCAGGATCATAATTAGATGGGAACACATGCGCTGGCAAAGAGTTCCAGGCTTTAATTGAGCGACAAAAGTATGAAGTGCTGAACCGATTCGAGACCCGTTAGGGGCCTATTTCCACAAAAGCCTTCTTCAATGTAACATTTAAGAGCATAATCGCCACGCCTCCCAGGCGGATTGGCGATCGCAGTGACAATTTCATTACAGGTACCCTCCCAGTCCTGAGGGCCTAGACAAGTGGCATAAACGCTAATAGAGTATGTAAAAAATCTATGAGATTGACATAAGCTGACGAAAATGTTTGCGTTAGCTTACGTTAATCCCTTAAATTGATTAATCTATTCTATTTTTTACGGTAGTAGATCCACGCTGATTTCAGTATGAATGGGCCGGATCGTCCGGGGAAGTACTACCCTCTCATAGAAGATCGACTTAAGAGTAGTAGTATCCGTACTACTGCGTTTCGTTCGGTGAGTGAGAGCGCTGGAGGCCCAATTTCCCCCCTTTCCTCTTTCCTTATCTCTCTCATTCCCTTTCCCTAACCCCATTCCCAGCCGCCATAGTGGAGACCACCATACCAGCAGTTTAAGACTATGACTTTTGGTATGGTGGCCACCACTACTGGATTCCACTGACTGCTTACCATCAGGCGGGGTAGAGTCACTTTGGTATGCTAATATATAAAAAAAAAAAAAAAACTATTCTAATATGTAGCATAAAACCCACTTGTCTAGACACTCGGTATTTTTTAAATTTCCTCTTAGTTTATATTATAGTTTTACGGTTATCCTTACATTCGTGACGCACTTACTTAGATTTTTAGTCGTACAAGGCGACTAAGAATAAATGAAACATTAATATTCTGGGACTGTGTCCTAAATATGGCAATAGATCCACCCCTTATTACATGTGATCTAGTTTTTACCAATCGAAACGTAGAGGGAAGCACACCATTGCCCACCCGCACATCAGCTTACTGACATTTACAGTTACATAGCATATAACCTTGCTCAGGAGCTGGACTATCATACGCAAAGAATTATTTAAATCCGCCTGGTATTGCTAGAGATTAGCGTGTTCAAATAAATAAACAAACTCTCCCGCTTTATATATAAGTATAAGAATAAGAATAATTTATTGACATATTTATTTTTACAAAAAGTGTGGCATTCTCTGGTCCCCGAACTAGTATCAACTGTATTTCAGGGGCCAGAAGAAGTATAAATCACAATCTTTCTAAACTGCACTTACAATGTACAAAATTAAAAAAGTAAAAAAGGATTTCCATTTAATTAAGTAGCTACAAAAAGTAAACTCATTTACTCAAGTTAAGGTTCATCAAAAGCAAGCGGAACTTAAGGAAGGCTATGAAATCTGTCCGCCGTAATTACATCACATCCGGGCCGCACCGGAAGTGGCGTCGCTCCAGTGATGAGACGGACGGGTCTTTATTGACGCCCAACTTGTTAATTATTTACGTATACTTCTTGGAAATTGAAGTTTAACTTTTGTAGAATGACGTTTAAGTAAATGAGGAGTAGACAAATTTAAGGAAGGGAGTAAGAGCCTTTGCTGAACAATTAGGGAAAGTACCTCTGTCCTATACTTATATTCAGTACTAGCTGACCCGGCGAACTTCGTTCCTCCTAACAGTCGATCAACATTACTTTATTTTATTTTTCTAAAATAAAAGAATTTTTCTAAAATAAATGTAGCCTAAGTTACTCCTTATTACATCAGCTACCTGCCAATAAAAGTCCCGTCAAAATCAGTCCAGCCATTTCAGAGATTAGCTGGAACAAACAGACAGACAGAGAGACAAAATTTGTAAAAATGTTATTTTGGTGTATGTACCGTATATATATATTCATATACATGTAGTAAAAAACGGTTATTTCAATATTACAAACAGACACTCCAATTTTATTATATGTATAGATAGATTGCCAGAACTCTAAATATCTTTGAAAAAGTGTAAGTACCAGCTGTAAGAATTTGTTGGTTTTAGCACGAATATGAAAATTAAAATGTTTATTTGTAAACACGGGTTATACAACGATGTTATAATACAAATAATGTCCAACCATTCATTCATTCCTCCACCACTGTTGTTTACAAGATGGCTAGCTGCGTACCGATGAGTGTTTGTTAATGTACCCACATTATTTTTATTTTAGATAACTATTATACCCCTTCTTGTTTTTGACTTACCTACGTATAAAATAATGTTATGTATGTACCTAGTTGATGACTATGATGTACGGTAAAACTCGAATGAGTTTATGTTTGCATCATTCAATGTAAATCCACAATGTATGTTTTATTTTGATAAATAAAAAAAAATAATAAACCTATATTTTGCATTTAAGCGTACTTACATATTAAATCGCAACGTAACTGAGCGATGTCCAAATTTTTGGCACTAATGGGACACACACTTTCACACATTACATATTTTTAACCGACTTAAAAAAGGAGGAGGTTATCAATTCGGGTCGTATGTTTTTTTTTTGTATGTTTGTTACCTCATATCTCGGTCATTTATGAACCGATTTGAAAAAATTTTTATTTGAGAGGGTATACTCTGAAATTGGTCCCATTTTTTTATTATAAGAAATGGTTCAGTGGTTGTATGTTTGTTACAACTGAACTCGGTCATTTATAAACCAATTTGGAAAATTTTTCTTTTATTTGAAAGGGTATACTCCGAAATGGGGTCCCATGTTTTTTTTATAAAGAATGATTTAGTAGTTTGGCTTCCATTTAATATTTTGTAACAAAACGTTTGCAAGAAGTGAAGACGTGTAAAGCAACACGTCGATGTCTTTTGCGACGAATTATCTGACATTGACATGTCCATGCTACAAGTGTGAAATGATTTTCAAAATTCATTTTTTGTTAGAAACGAAGTGGCCCTGGATGAGTGACCATTTGCGTCATTTCATTTTCAGCGTCTTCATTCTTTAGAAGCAGTAGACTATGATTATCACTATAATTTGGTAGTCGTCAAGCCAAGTTGGAGGTCTTATGGTCGTGAGAAATTACAACAGCAACGGGCGGCCTTAAACCTGCCTTTACAGCACCACTGTTTATTTTTGTATATCTGAGCGATTGCTCGGTCAGTTAAATTATGATTTTTGATGATTCTTTATTGTTGGTAGATCATCACTTTTTTGTTTTGATTTGTGGTTTCTGGGATTCAGGGTTTAGCGATCGAGAAAGTGTTGACAAGGACCTTATATCTCTATTTACAATCTTACCTCTCGTCTCTACTTTCTTTCAAACGGCGCGGCGCTCTCTCATTTGCGCAGCACGTTTAGTAGGTCTACCCATATTGAATATATTTATACACAATTAATTCCCACTAAAAGTTTAAAAATAAAATTATTTTAGAAAAAAAATGAAAACCGACTTCAAACAACACCTACATGTTCAATCCTTAACTAAAAAGTAGAAAATAATATTTTAATTACTTCATAGCAAAGAACATTAAAGGGGAATCAACGCAATCCTTGATACCTATATAATACTTTACTATTTATAGTTTTTAATCAGTTATTTTGGAGTCGGTGCCAGCCAAGAAGGATCTTTAATTCTGCCTTTGCAACCAACTTTTGTAATGCACGGGGCGGTAATGGCACGCGTGGGGGATATGCCTGAGTGCACTACCCGAACGCGGTCATACCCGTTTTTATTTTTCATTTTTTTTCATTTAAATTTTATATTGTAATCTGCTCACTGACAAACTGACTTTTTGTTAATTCGTACATAAATATCTGGGGGATGTGGTATTGCCAGTGAGCATTATTTTTTTTTTTTTTATTTTTTATATTTGTTATTTTTACATTATTTTCTGATTTTAGTTTTTTTTTTTTTTTCTTTGTAATAATTTAAGTGTGTTTCGTTTAGTGTACAAAAATAAATCTTTTTCTTTCTTATTTCTTTTTTCTAAATTTAAAATATATTTTTGTATCAGTACAATAAGCTTGCAGGCATTTCATATTATTTTCACGACAAGGCCTGAAAATTCGAAAGTAACTCTGTCTGTCTGTCTTTTACACTTTCACGCCTGAACCAGAACCGATTTTGATAAAATTTAGTATAGAGATATATTAGACTTCGGAGAACAACATAAGCTATCTTTTATCACGTAAAAATGTGTGAAAGGGGTTGAAATAGGGGATGAAAGTTTGTATAAAAATCTTCAATGTATAAACAGAGATATAACCGACATTCGCGCGGGTAGAGCTACGGGCTATAAAATAGGTAGGTGGGTACACGTAAATCGCCATAAAATCTTTCATAACATAACGCGATTCAAAAACTAATAATTCACGAAATAAAAATAGAGATGTTAACATACGAATTGACACGGTATGATGTATCTGTTTTAAATATCAATACTAATATATAATACGAAAGAGTTTGTTTGTTTGTTTGAACGTGCTAATCTCAGAACTACCAGTAGGATTTCAATATTTGTTCTTGCGTATGATAGCTTATTTCTTAAGGAAGGTTATAGGCTATGTGACATCACGCTACAAGTCACGGGAACAGAGCAGTGAGCAAAGATATTACTTAACGCGGTTGAAACCAAGCTGCTGACAGCTATATCTCATACATTTCAAACAAACAGTTCGTAGACGTAAAACAACCGGCTATATTATCGTTTTACGAGCGATAAAAACTGTATGACTCATCTCGTTATGAATTATTGCAATGTATGCCTCGCGGCTTCGTCCGCGCGCCACTCCTTCATTTTATACCGATTTTCGGAACAAAAAGGAGCCTATGTTTGTCTCCGGCACCTAATTTATCTACATACCAATTTTCGAAATCAGTTCAGCCGTTTAGGTTCTAAGTGGTAACAAACAAACACACATACACACACAAACTTTCACATTTATAATACTCGTAGGATTTTATAGTTGCAGATACGTGGTTTTATATTGATTACATATGTTATTAGAGGCCGTAATGTGTCATTTTTCTTAATAATAATAATAATAAATAATAATAAATAAAACTTTGTTTCCAAAAGTAAGTACATAACGTAGTTTTAACATTGACCCCAAACTAGGCAAGCCTGTATCTTGGGTGCCAATAAAGTGGATTTACCAATAGATTTGTAACAAGATTAACATTGTTTAAATATTTAGCTGTTGAAATTATACAATGCAAAATAAAATAAAAATACAAAGAAAACAAATCAAATAATAGAACTCAGAAAAACTCTTCTGTATCATCAACAGAAGAAACGGATATTTCAGAATTTTTCTTTATATGGTTAAATGTAAGAATTGTCGAAACCCTTTTCATCCGATGTCGTGAAGATTTCTTACTGAAATATTAAATGTCTTGGTCCCTTGTACTTAACTTACAAAAATTGTAATAACCTGACGATTAAAATAAGTGGCCTGAGTTTCTTGCCAGTTCTTCTCATGGATCTACTTCGTCAGCGAACTGGCTGTAGGTTAATTTGCTGACATTTTGTAAACTTTGACGTTCATAAGTGTTAATTTAATTAACTATATGAATAAACATATTTTTATTTTCATTACATTTCTTGAAGCTGTGAAAATATCATACTTATATATCAATAAGCATATGGCATTTCTGTTGCACGCATGTTAGTTTCATATATTTCCCAACAAACCAAATCTCTGTAGAACAATGCCTGTTGACTTACTCAAAGTTGTCAAAACCAACATCTCAAAACATAAGCATGTAATTAAAATAGCCTACGAGATACGTCGGTATACACTATCGTAAGAAAATACAATGACAATTCACGCTATATCTATCCCTCTTAAAACTTAGTCATACCAATAGTTGACTTGCATACTAACAATATACGTGTGATTATGAAATCTTGTCGAAATTATTCATCGCTATAACTATTCCAGAACACGACAAGTCACTTATATTTTATGAATAAATAATACAGAAACTGTAAACAAAGTATTTGAGCGAAATATAATAACTAAAGACAATTATTTGTAACAACATAAGTAGTATATTATTGGGCATTCTGTCCCACCTGTCGCGCAGTCGAACAAGTTCGCCTACGCTCTGTTGTGACAGAATGCCCAATAATATACGATCGACTCGACTGTCTTCAGGATCTTTCACCGCTCATATCGTACCTACCACATATCGTGCCTCGTTGTCAAGCATCACTACGATGTGTCATGTTAAACACATTTTTATGACGACCAGACGGTTCTTATAAAGTCTTAAAGACGCGGAAAACTTTGCTTGCGCGATGTAGGATTTGATGTTTTTTTTTTTTTAGTTCATCCAATGTGTCATAGATGGTGCTGTAGTACTTTTTGTAGTATATACTCACTGAGGAATCAGTCACGCGCTTGAATTTTATTACCTATCTGTCCAGAGTTGACCTATGCGCTCGATAGATGGCGTTTGACGTCGAATTAGATCTCGCTATGATTTCGTTACCGCCGTTAGTATAAATATTTTCGAATATCTCATCTATCTCGATCGAAGATCGAGCAAGTTCTTCTCGCTTCGGATAAACGTACCCGAAATAGACAGTAGATAGTACTTAGTGTTAAAGTCTATAAATATTCTTGTAATAAACAGTTTTACTTATTGTTAATCAGTTTGTTAACAACAGTAATCATGAAGTTTGTTAAACAACCACAATCGCTGCATGTAAACACAATTTGCGATGATTTTTGTAAAAGTAGTTCGCATCATGGAGAATTGTTACCTAATTCAGTACGATGTATCATTTGTGGACCCTCGAATTGTGGAAAAACAAATTTACTTATTGGACTTCTTATACATGAAAACGGTTTGATGTTTCGCAATGTTTATGTCTATTCAAAAACCTTACACCAACCTAAGTACATTTTTTTAGAAAGAGTTTTACAACGGGTACCAATTATCTCACTCCAGAAATATCAAGGGAATGAGGAAGTCATAAGCGTTCAGGATGCGAAACCCAACTCTGTGATTATATTTGACGACGTTGCTTGCGAGAATCAAACTAACATGCGTGATTATTTCGCAATGGGAAGGCATAAACACATCGACTGTTTTTATCTTAATCAAACATATAGCAAAATCCCTAAACAATTAGTAAGAGATAATGCTAACTTAATTATACTATTCAAACAAGATGATATCAACTTGAGACATGTTTATGAAGAACATGTTAACACTGATATGACATGGACTGAATTTCGTGAAATGTGTTCAAAAATATGGAGTGAGCCCTTTAATTATGTTGTAATTAATAAAGATTGCCAGAAAAATAATGGATGTTATAGAAATAAATTTGATACTTTTGTAGTCTTTGATTAGAAATACAAATATTTAAGACTATGATACTTACATGATATCATTATTCTTTGACTGGCTCTTAATCGATAACTAGCTTATTCTATCGTAATGGAAAAATCACTGAAAAGACAAATCGTTGATGCTGCAGAAGCTGTAAAGAAAAAAGTACGAAGGATGCGAGATTTTGAGAGTGAAAACAAGCAAGCATTGGAATCAGTTTTTAGACCTGTAACAGAGTCTCTCAATTGCATAGCTAATAATACTAATAAACAAACTGAGCTCTTGCGAACTAAAGAAGTAGAAGAAACAAAAGTTCCGTTAAGAAACAATATTTTGCAGAAAGAACGTTCTAGTAATGACGAAGAAGACAGTGGCGCGGAAGAAAATGAATGTGATACCAACAGTGACGAGTCGTACCAATCATTAGGAGAGAACAATCAAGAGCGTGATACATCATCCTGGTCAATATCTTCAGAAGCATTGACAGATATTCCATTTGGTGTTCGAGCGGAGCGAGGGCAATTGATGTTAGGTTCTGCTTTCGTAACAATCAGCAATGATTATATTACCGTTGCTGGACAGAAATATCGAAGCACTCCCGGACTAAAACAATTGTTATTGAAAAAGGATGTAGATTTAAGCACCGTTACAGAGTCTGATATGCAGTATTATAAGATGATGTTGATTGCCACAAACGCACATCGTCGAGACTTTGACTCAAACAAACCAATAAAAAGTAATAAAGGACAAAAATATTTGCAAGTTATAAAACCTCTTTTCAAACAGCCAAGTACTATTCAAAGCTGTCAATCAAAGGGGAAAGGTTTACCCTTGACAAAAATGTGGAAAAAAAATGTTGATTTTGTATATTGGGATGACCCTAATGAACTTGTAGATAGGTTAAAATTATTAATTGCGTCTCGAGCTGCTGGTAACACTGGATTAGACAACGAAATTATTTCAATTATTGAAGAACTGCGTGAAATTAAATTGATTAAGTAATAAATAAATGGTATAAAATGTTCACTGCTCATTTTATTATAAGCCTTTAAATATAATACACCTTAAATATGAATGTAGACAAATTTGGACACCATATTCATAAGAGAATGCGTTTCTCTGAATTATTAGAGTTCAATGAAAATGCACTGCTAAAATCCGAAAGTGGGGATTTTGACATGAAAAAAACTAGATTGAGAGGAATAAGATCTCCTGTAGAAACAGACGATGCTGTGAATAAGGATTACGTCGATCGATTGCGTGATCAAACAATAAGTGAACTGAATAAAGTGTTTGGGTTGTTGCGTGCTCAAATCATAAAAGATGCACAAATAACAGTCCAAAACGTTTTAAAAGCG
Organism: Parascotia fuliginaria; assembly: GCA_963082885.1. NCBI lineage: Eukaryota > Metazoa > Arthropoda > Insecta > Lepidoptera > Erebidae > Parascotia > Parascotia fuliginaria. The sequence continues at coordinate 726,899 of OY720195.1, forward strand.
AAGATACCTGAAGTTTTAGTCCAGTTGGAAGATAAGTTTTATAACAAAGCACAAGTACAAAAATTACTTGAAAAAACTCCGTGATGGCAAAACAACAAATTGTTAATGAGCTACACAAAGCAGCTCGAAGAAACTTTGTTAGACGTTCAGTTATTTTAAAAGGCATAGATGATTTATGGCAAGCTGATTTGATAGATATGCAAAATCTAAAAAAGTTTAATAAAGGTTATAATTACATTTTAGTGGTGATTGATTGCTTCTCAAAGTATACCTGGACAGAACCAATTAAATCCAAGAGTAAACTTGATGTTACTCATGCATTTGAACGAATACTAACTACTAACAATCGAAAACCTAATCATTTACAAACTGATTCTGGAACAGAATTCTATAACGTCACATTCCAAAAGCTTATGAAGAGCTACAATATTAACCACTACTCTTCGTTTTCTACCAAGAAAGCTTCGATTGTAGAAAGGGTGATTAAAACAATTAAAAATAAACTGTATAAATACTTTAGTCTTATTGGGAACTACAAATGGGTAGGTCTACCATTAGAAGTTGTTTTAAAAACCTATAATAATACAAAACATCGTATCACCAAATTTAAACCAGTTGAGGTAAATAAGATGAACGAGTCAAAGATAAGAGAAAATATCCAAAAAACTCAAAAACATACATCAGAGAGATGTCGACCTAAATTCAAAGTGGGTGAAAATGTTCGGATCAGTAAATACAAACATATTTTTGATAAAGGTTACACTCCTAATTGGTCAACAGAAATATTTACTGTAAAAAGGATTAATAATACCATACCAGTAACATATCATATAGAAGATCATCGAAAGCAACCCATTAGAGGATCTTTCTATGAACAAGAACTTCAAAAAACTAACTATCCTGGTGTTTATTTAATAGAAAAGGTTCTTAAAAGGAAAGGAAAGAAACTTTACGTAAAATGGCTGGGCTTAAGTAACGAAGAAAATAGTTGGATTGATAAAGATGAAATTGTAGGTTAGGATTATTAATATATAACTAGGTTTGTAAGAAATATTTCGTTCATTACACTTTCTACTATGCAAGAGAATGGATGGACTAGTTAATAGTGTAATTAATAATCTGCCATTCGAACTCCATTTGCCTGGTTACAACTATTGCGGACCGGGAACAAAACTCGAAAAGCGATTGCTGCGAGGTGATCGAGGGGTGAATAAGCTAGACGAAGCTTGTATGCATCACGATATTGCATATGCAAACCATACAGACTTACCCAATCGTCACAAAGCTGATTTACAACTACTAAATATGGCTAAACAAAGACTTAAATCGAAAGATGCTGGGAAAGGCGAAAAACTTAGTTCATGGTTAGTGAGCAAAGCTATGAAAACCAAACTAAAATGTGGTTCCGGTATTAAAACGTTTAAAACTTTCGTGTCAAAAATAAGAGCAAAAATAAAAAAACTGAAACCAAGAGACAGTAAAACTTTAATTAACGCTGCTTACTTGGCAGCAAAAAAAATATTTCCGAATATTAAGAAAATTCGAGTACCGCGAGTGATACCCTTACCAAAGACGGGGGGTATTCTACCTTTAATCCCAATTTTTGCGGGTTTATCAGCTTTAGGAACCTTAGCTGGTGGTGCGGCTGGTATTGCAAAAACTGTTAACGATTACAAAGCAGGTCAACAAAATTTGCAAGAAACACAACGACATAATAAGGCTATGGAGTCTTTAAAGTTAGGCCAAGGTTTATACATAAGGTCACATAAAAATGGTAAAGGTTTATTCATAAAATCTTCAAAAAACTGAAAAATGAGCTACCTAATCGTGCTTTAACTAATGTAGACATCCAAAGGCACGCACGCGACATCCCACACTTTCGAGGAGTCTACATGAAGGATCAGTTACCAAGGACGCCAAAACGGATTGAATGTGGTATCGTTAACTTGGATGATTATAAAAACGAAGGTACGCATTGGGTAGCTTATGTTAAAATAAACAATTATTGTGAATACTTTGATAGCTTTGGAGATTTGAAACCTCCAAGGGAATTAATGCAGTACTTTAAAAATTGTGATGTTTTTTATAACTATACTAGATTTCAACAATTTAATACAGTAAACTGTGGACACTTATGTCTAGATTATCTATGGAAATTTTGGAATAAATATGTATAAATTTTATGTATTTCTTTTATTTCAATCATTTTCATCATGTCACTCACCTTATCGATAACTGGAAACTCGTCTGATTTATGTACATATTATCCTAATACATTACAACTTCACGGACATTATGAGTGTGCCTTATTGCATTTCTCAACATTTAATTCGATTCCGAACATTGAAAAAATGAATAATAAATTATATTATGGCTCTAATGAAGTCCTTGAACTACCTGAAGGTACTTATGAATTACAAGATATCAGCGATTATTTAAAATCGGAAATAAAAGATTGTTCAATACTAATACGATGTAATAACAATACTCTAAAAACTTTGATATTCTGTACTAAAGATATCGATTTTACTAAAGAAGGGACTTTTAGGCGATTATTAGGGTTTAAGAAGCAGATATTGAAAGCAAATAAATGGCATGTGTCCGAGTTACCAGTCAACATTTTACCTACGACCGTGATCAGGATAGAATGTGATATTGTAAGTGGTTCGTACATAAATGGTAATCCTAGTCACATTGTACACGAATTCGCCCTCAACGTGCCCCCGGGATACAGAATTATAGAAATTCCGAAAAACGCTATATACTTTCCAATCAACCAAAACAGCATAAGCAGTATACATATCAGGCTATTAGATATAAACAATCGCTTAATAAACTTACGTGGTGAAGAAGTGCAGCTATATTTACATCTTAGAAAAAATGATTGACTACAATAAATATGAGCCTCAACAAATGGGAAATACCAGTTCTACTAAAACAATCAAGCAAATAAGACCTCGGTCAAATAAAAAAATTAAATTAACACGGGACAATAAGGAATTTCTTAAAACGATCGGTTTGCTAAAATGAATATCTTAGATGTTTTATCTGCTCCAACTTACGATAACACTGTTGAGGGAATCGAATTTCATTCTTACAAACCCTACATAACGAGCTTCAACAGGAACGATGAAATCCGCATACCTATTAATCAACAGGATCTGTATATACTACCTTCAGCGAGCACTTTGTATTTGGAAGGAACTATAATCGTTAGCAAAAAAGATCCAAAAGAAAAAGCGAGTAGCGTTTCTTTAACAAATAATTTTCTACTCTACTTGTTTCAAGATATTCGATACGAACTAAATGGAGTAGAAATTGATAAAATAAAAAACGCTGGTGTGACTACTACGATGAAATCATTTGTGTCAATGAATGAGAGTGAGTCAAAGATATCTTATGCATGGGGTTGGAATATCGATGGCACTAAAAATATTAATGGAGGTAGTTTTTCTGCTTCTATACCACTTTGTAATATTCTCGGGTTTGCAGAAGATTTTAAAAAAGTAGTGATAAATAGTAGACATGAATTGATATTGTTACGAAGCAATACTAACCTGAACGCGGTAAAACTGAATACTGGTGAAGTTGTAGATGATGTTCAGATAAATAAAATTGTTTGGCGGGTACCGCACGTTAAAGTGTCAGACAAAGAGAAAATAAGTTTGCTAAAACTGTTAGAGAAAGACCGACCGCTCCAGATGATTTTTAGAAATTGGGATCTGTACGAATATCCTACTTTACCTAAAACAACGAAACATACTTGGTCTATTAAAACATCATCACAAATAGAGAAACCGAGATATGTTATTATTGGTTTACAGACAAATAGAAAAAACAATGCAAGCTCTGATATGTCTCAGTTCGATCACTGTCATATTCGTGACGTTAGAGTATACCTCAATTCAAACTACTTCCCATATGAAAATCTAAATGTGAATTTTGCTAATAACCGAATTGCTTTATTATACGAACAATACACTAGATTCCAGCAGTCATATTACGGTCGTCGCGCGGAACCTTTATTAAGCGAAAAACAATTTAAAGACTTGGCACCCCTCTTTGTTATTGACTGCTCCAGGCAAGCAGATAACTTGAAGACAGGTTCGGTTGTGGATGTAAGAGTGGAAATTGAAACTGATTTGGATATACCTGATCAAACTTCTGCATACTGTCTTATATTGAATGATTGCATAATTGAGTATAAACCGCTTAGTAATACTGTGAGAAAAATATCATGAATCCGAATACTATCATAGTAGATGTTCAGGGGTTTAAAGATCTATGTAATAATTTTATAATAAAGGAATTAGCTTTTGCTAGTAGCGATTATACGCAGTCATTTTTAATAAAACCACCATATATGTTTAAATACTTAACAAGTAACGAAAAAAGGCAAGTTAAATGGTTGGAAAGGAACAGAGGCATTTATTGGAATGAGGGTTATATCGACTACAGAGAATTCCAACGTATAATCGTTCCGTATCTAGAAAATAAGGAAATCGTTGTAAACGGTTTAGAGAAAGTGAAATGGATTAAGGATCTTTGTGAGAATTGTAATGTGTCTGACCTTAGTGAAAAAAACTGTCCTAGTTTCTCTGTGTTGTATGATAAGTACTGTGATGAAAAAAATAATTTAAATTGTACTAAACATTTAAAGATGTGTGCCCTAAAAAATGTGTTGTGTATTAAAAAACATTTGAATTTGTAAAGAAATGTGTATTTCGGTTTAAAGTAAATAAAAATAATGAAATCTTAAAAATGTGTTTATTTCACTAGTTTACCTGCTACAATAAAAATAATTAAATTAAAAGAATAAAACAAAAAATAACTTTAACTGTCTAACCAAAGTTACAACATTAATTATAAATAACAATAAACACAAAACCCTGAAAAATATTAAAAATCGCTGTCAATCAAAGATTTTGATATTTTTTTAACTAACGATTCCGTATCGTCCATAACACTATCAATAGCGTCTTTAACGATGTATTGTGCATTTATTATCACGTTCTCACTATCACTATCACTATCACTGGTATTGTTATTGCAGAGATCGATAACTGATATTTTTATCAGTTTTATCCCACGTCGATGCAGTTTACTCATCACGAAAGATTTTGTAGGTTGTTTCTTAAGAGAAGGCTTTTCTCGACGTTGTCGTTTGGTTTTTTTTTCCTTCGTAAGTTGACTGCAGTGCGGGGGTTCGTTGTAAATCATCTCAGATAGTCCTTCGTAAGGATCCTGAGCGTACTGGCTGAATACAATTTCTGAATCGCAAATCTGAAAAAAAAATATAAGAAAATTATTAGCTATTAAAAAAAGAAAAATCAAATAAACAAATAAATATTAAAATAATTATTTTGCTCACCGATGACATGATTATGATGCACACTGTTAGATCAAATATCTCTTATTTTATTGTACAAGTACTCGAGACAGATAATATTTCTTAAACAGCTTAAAGGTAACTAATTTAGGCAAATAATTATATAGTTAATACCCTGACAGGAAACGAGCATTGCGACATTATAAGTTAGGGTCTGTTCACATAGACCTAATTGTTATACGGCGATGGTTTTCATTATAATGACAAAGCATATTATGCTCGTTATACATTTGATTGAAAATAACTCTTATCTATATAATAATAAAAGCGAAATACCACTGATAACAAAGCCTTTCAATTGTTGATATAAAGCGTGTATGAACTTGATCAATCAACAAATAGCAAGCTTGCATTTATAGTGTCATTGACAAGCAGTATATCATATTTCGTTATTGTAAACTAGTATCGCCCTCTGACGTTACCTGCGAATTATTGACATGAACCTAATTCGTTTATAATTTTATTGGTTAGCAATAATTAAACGGTGTATTAACAAATAAAACAATGTAAATTAATAATTTACTTCATTTAATAAACAATAATTACACTTAAGTACTTATTTATAATCTACAGATACAGAATAGTTACTATACATAATTATATTATACTAGGTTATCATTAACAATTATAATTGTTGAGTGCCAATGTTTTTATTGCTATTTGTTCTAGTTAGTATGGACTAAAATTCTCGTACGTATAATTAAAACGAAGAATTACAAACACATTTTTTTAATTAACCTATGCTGTTCTAACATACACATAAACATACATTTTTATTTTAAAAATGAGCAATGACCCCAAGCTTGGGTTGCGATTTTACAATTAGATATCGCGCGTTTATCATCATTGTTAGATAGAGCAATTTTGTTTACACTTTGTGTAAATATTTCGTGTTTAATGGATTTAAACACAATATTTTGCCTACGAATAACTTCACTATTAAATAAAACGTTTTCGTAATCTGTGATACTTAGATCACGAATAACACAAGATTTAACTCCTTTTGCTTTTTTAATTATTTTGTCCTCTGTTTTTATTGAATAAAGTTTAGATCTTAAACCGACGAAATCTGTTATAACTTTTCCTCCCATTTCATCTTTGAAAAGACCCGGAATTTTTTTATTCATTTGAGGTAACATAAATTGATTTTCTACATTATAGTTACTGGTGTCGAAGTATTGCAGTAACTGATGTTTTATATCGTGATAAAAATCGTTAGTGATTATTTCGTAAACAAAAGAATCCGTGTCTGTATAACATAATTTCACTCTTCCCTTATACATAGGTTTAATTATATTATAGTGAAAGTGGTACATGTGTGATTTAGATAGTTCTAAAACGGTGAAACCAATATATATAGGCTTGTCTAAAATTATCTGATCTGGTTTCATTTGTATCGTTACTAAGTTCTCGGAAAGAATTGATGCGCTATGAAAATAGGGGTTGTTCACGAGTCTCTCAGCGTAGGAAGACTTTTTGGTTTTGTTATTCGTATCATTCCACTGATTAACCAAATGAACAGACACTCTGTTTTCTGTGTTTTCCAAGGTTTTTCCAAAAACGCTATTATTTAACAACTTGAAGAAATCTTGTTCAAATGTACTGGTTGCCTTTTGTCGTAGTTGTGTATTTAATTCAATGTATTGCTTTAAATAGGGACTTTGTCTAAATGTGATGACTCTATGAATTTTGCGTAGTATCAAACCGTGCTCCAAACATTTTTTTAAATGCACATAATGAATCACATAGTTATATTTATTATATAGATTTGAAACCAGTTTTTTAGTTTTACCTCCAGGTGGTATGCATTTTTCAGGACAAAAAGGTAAGTCATTATGTTCGCTGTGTAAGGATTCAGGGTAAAGCAGATCGACTTCTAGTATGAAACCCCATTTCGCATTGTCATCAATACATTCAACATGTAATTGGTTTATTTCATTTTGATTTAAAAATCTAAAATCTGAATAGGGTAAATATTGACACATACTGTAACCGTAAAGGTTATTGCAGTCCAAATAAACTATAAAACATTGTGGTTTTGAAGCATCGCATTTTGATAAATACTTATTATTAGCTTTTGCATAGCGATGGGAGCACATACACAAACCACCTCTAATACCGTTTTGAATCATTCGTACGATAGCTAAGTCAGAAACGAGTTCAAGTTGAACACCTGTTTTCAATAGCATTGCGTCAAATGATAAACTAGGTGCGGTTATGTAAAACGCAGGGTCCAGTTTATAATGTTGTTTACAAGTTTTTCGAAAATTCTGGAATATATCAGTTAGTAACAGAACATCTGTTTTCAAATATAAATCAGTATATTCACCTAAATCTTTTATATTGAATTCATTCCAAACCAAACAAGCATGTTTATAATCTTCATCTGAAATAGCTTGGTTAGTTAGAACGCTGAAAAAATGTTGCCTCGATGGTAACTTGGTTTCTTCATAACATTTCCAGTTAGTCATATAATCATAAGGATACACCCCCTTCCTTGTAAGCAAATTAAATTGATCATTGTTAGGAAAATGAGAGCGTAGAGTGATGAAATCGTCATTATGCATAGTTTTCGCAAGTTTGTCTAAGCTAGCTCCTAAAAAACTAAAGGAATCTAGAAATCGTAATTGAACGTATTCATTTTCGGCGATCTGTATGAATTTGGAAAACGAAATATATTTTTCTTTAGTCTTTGGAATAATTGTTAACTTTCCAGGCATCTCTCCTAATTTCTGTATAAATAAATGACAATCGTATCCTGATAAGTTATGGAAAAATATCGGTATGAATTTAGGTATTTTATACTGTAGATTACAATGTCTATGAGCGGCGCCACGGTATCGTCCTGTTATATGACAATGATCTCTAACTTTATTAGTCCAAAGTAGGTTTTCACATATGTAACATTTATAAGCTTGTTGAAAATCTTGCGCGTCGTCTTCTGTAAATGTCATGACATGGGTTTCGGTTAATACTTTGTAAATCTTTTTAACATCAGCATAAAGAAATTCTATAAATTTTGAAACACAGTCAAAACCGCGATAACTTTTAAATACCTCCTTATTAAAAGTGTAATTTAACGAAGAAACAATGTTATAGGCGAATGCTACAGGCACGTGTCGTTGTAAAAACGATGTATTAGCAGTGTCGGGTTCACTAACGGATGTTGGTTCCAGCAATGTTTCGAAATCAGCGTATATGACGAATGGAATATTTTGTTTCCTATCATAATTTTTAAACTGTAATACAGATCCTTTTTCAGGTAAAATAGTTACGATTCCTCCACATAGATGATCATCGATTTGTTTAGGAGTAGGAAAGAACAATAAGCAACTTTCGCAAAAATATAATTTACTATGATGTTTCGTGATTTGGGTTTTAACAAGACGAGGCAAATCTTTGATGAGACAATAATGGGATGAACTATCATTTTCTAAGAACAATAGATGAATACTCTTAGATTTATCCTTACACGATTCAGGTTTGTACAGAGGACCTGTTATCAGCTTATTGTTTTTTAAACCGTATACGTATATATTTATAGATGGGTTATTTCTTTCAAAAATAACTATATCTGAAAAACTCATGGGAAAAGAAATATCCTTAACATTTAAAACATCTCGAAAGTGAGGATAAGATGTTACTCGCTCTGGATGTCGATTTGTTGGGTACAAGGCAGCCACAACGCACCACAAAAAACAATAATTATCATTATTGTGAATATTTAAACACGCCTTTTTGTTCTTTATAAACTTGGGTAAATCTATAAAATAAGATCCACCGAGTGGTTGATACTTATTAACATTGACTTCTAAATGTAAACTACTTAAAAATGACCATCCACTGTCTCTCTCCTCAAATTCTTCAATTTTTTTCAACAACGATGCGACTACCGTTTCATAAATAGTATTGAAATCATAATTAAAATGTATGACAAAATTTTTGGTGGCAAAAGATTTGATTTCTTGTAAATCATTTTTGTACAATAGAAATAAACAAAAATGTTGAAAATTAATTTTTACTGCGTTATGTTTTTTAAGTGAATCATCGATTAAAGATTTAACTTGTTCGCGAATATTACTAAAAAAGAATTCAGGAAAATTATTTGCTTCATCTTTGGATGCAATAACTCTGTAACTAATAATACGTCCTTTAAACGACGATCGTAAGATTTCAACGTTTTCAAGAATAGGTATAGTACTATTATTTTTGTGTTTATTAGTTCGTAAGTGACTGGTCCAGCAACGATTATCTACATAAACATTGCAAACCAAGCAATGAGGCATTTTGATACAATTATAAATGTATAAACATAAAAGTACTATAAGTAGTTAACTGATAAATAATTCGCTATGAGAATAATTGAAAGGTTAAAAATCTAAAGAACGATGTGTCAAAATTTTAAATGTTGAACGACAACACGATATGTGTGCCAAATCTAACAATATACAAATTACAACAAATGGTACAAAAGTGGTACTTGAATCCTTTAGATTTTCAACCTTTCAGCTGGTACAGAGCAATAAAATAGGTACCTTATATAACAATAATTAATGTACTACATGCATCTGGTATTTGTATCCAATTTCCAGCACAGCTTCATGTTCTGTATGGTCAGCTTTTCAAGTATTCTAGTGTGATCTCAGTAGAAAAAAATAACCGACAGTCAATCAGATGCTTCCTGAAAATAACATACAAAATATTTAATTAAGTCTATACCCGCTCATTCCTTTGTGAGAAAGTAAACGTTAAGTATCAAATTTACCTTTTATTTTCCTAATTATTTATGTTTATTTCCCAGCCAAACTTCTCAACGTAATGCGGTGTACCTAATATCTTGATTTGTTTGGAAACGGTTTCGCGAGATTCCAAAGTTTTTAAAAATTAATTCTGAAAATTATAAAAATTGGATAAGTACTATAAAACGTCATAATATTATTATATTACCACTGTTTAGCACTCATTAAAAATGTAAGTAGGTATACCCGTTATTTTCCACAAATTATGAATAAATATTTCGCTTTGCATTTAACTTGCGGCAGTCAGACCAAACTCCAAAACACGCTTTCCAACACAATTCGATGTAAATAACGCTTCCTGAAAGAAAACATACATATAATTTAATTAAGTAGATACTTTAAACGTAACACGCTTAACACACGTGATAAAATGTTAACATTTACCTTTATTTTCCTAAATTAATAACGTCATTTATTTCGCGTTAATAAATCAGTCAACCACTGCACCGCTGCTTTATGATAATGAAAGCCTATGTTTTAGAATATTTGGTTTTTAAGCGAAACAATTTTTTCAATATTTTAATAGGTAGGTACATAATTAGTCATATGAGCCTGTTATTAACTATAATCATACGACCTTTTTCCAATAAAGTAACCATTTCATAATTTAATATTACAAGCAATACTTATTCAACAGTTTTATTTGACTTTATTCAACCTTCATATTTTTCTGGTCAACAAAATCTATTCCCATAAATCAGCGATATTAGGTAAGGATGGCACGCATTCACATTTACCTTATTGATCTAAATATCATCGTTTGCTTTTGATAATATAGTTTATTTTGTCAGCCCTAAGTTTTTTCGCTGCATCAACAATCGATACTGTTTGCGTCGAAACTGTTTGTAATCTAATTCCTTACTCTTCATTTTTACGTTGATACACTACGTACAAGAAAAGTAGTTGATTTATTCACTATAACTTAAGGGTTTGCAACAACTTTGTAATACAGTAGGATTATCACACGATTTCGTTTTTAAACATCATGTTTTCGAAGACCTAGATACAGTCGAATTTAAGTATTCAAGTAGGGATACCGTACTCAAAGTACTCTTTCATTAGTATACAACTATCGGTTGTTGTTACTTTCGGTGTTGATTGCTGACCTGCTGCCGCTCGCTGACTTCTTCCGCTCCGCCTGCCGTCACCAACTCATCAAGCTACCTTCTCAAGAAATCGACTGTTGATTGAAAAAATGTAAGTATAATAAATAATGTAAGTGTAATAAGTTTCACTGTGTACTATCCATCTCTTTACTTGTCTAAATTGTTATGTTGTCCTTTCTAAGGTTGTCTGGTAGAAATCGCCTAGACCGTGATGAGACCGTGACCGTGATTTTTAATTAAATGTTATTACGTTTATATTTCAGGTCCGAATATGAGTGCGAGGTCTATCACCCAACTGCTGTAATTGAAAAGAAAACTACACACACACGCAAGCAGCCTGTCGCCAACAACAACAGGAAGCGCAAGTCAGGATCATCAACGAATTTATTAGAACCAAGGTACCTAATCAAAATTTGTTATAAAACAAAGTTGAGTTTTCGCCTAGATATTCAGATAAGAAGTGCGAGCGTTCAATTAATTTTAAAATTTAGCTTCGAGCACACATGATACATTTATCATAGGCGATTGATGATTTTGTGACTGGCATTGTTGTTAGGTTTATAGTGTTTAGTGACTTGTAGCGTTCGATCGCTTCGATGCTAGCTAACTGCGTTCAGTTGCTACTTCAAGCGTTCAAATGACGACATGACCGTCGCGACTAGATTTTGTATGTGTGCTGATTGAGGTGTTGGAGCTTCCGATAAGCTACTGTTGATCACTGATCAAGTCTGGTTTGACCCTAAATAAATTATTTTCAGAGACGGTTTCACAAGATGTTTCAGAAGAACTAACATTATTTTTACTCAAGTATTGTTGATATGATGAGTTGACTGCCTATGTGGTTCGGTGGTACTGCATACGGACTGCCACGCTGAGATCGCGGATTCGATTCTCGCTCAGTGTGTAGGTGTTGCTATGTATAATATTGTATGTAATACTGAGCGAGAATCAAACCCACGACCTCTGCGTGACACATCGACGTCCCTACACAGTACCACCGAACCACAGAGGCAGTCACATAGCATAACCACATAGTATAATTTCTACAACGCTTAAAATACAGTCATTTATTTTTTATTTATTTATTTATTTATATATACACAACATACGACTATCTTTACAGGTAACGCTTAACCTAATGCGATAGTGTACCACAATAACATAAAACTTAACTTAATCTAAGTTACTAACTACACTATAAGTGACCTTTGTGAATCCGTTTAATGTACACGAAAACAAATCAATTTGCCCAGCCACGATGTTGAACGTACGCAGCGCTCGCGTCAGTGGAGCGTGAAGCAATAGGTTGGTACGCGCTCGCGGCACCTCCAGCAACGGAGGTCGGCGCGTATATTGCTTGCGATAACCTCAGCTTTATGTATCTTTGTCATCGAAGGAAGAGACATTTGATTTGAGTAAGAAATAATGTAATTAACCGTTTTGTTTTCTATGTTGTTTCAGTAAGAAAACAAAGACCAGTCCTATTGATGTATTCGGGGTCAGTTGGAATAATGATACTGATACAGAGGCCAACGGTGGGTCATCGAGCAACCAACTGGTTTTATCATCGTTCTTCGTAAACCGTGTGGCTAATGGCACCGAGCAACGAACTGCAAACACCGACGGCGAATACTATGTCGATTGTAAAGTTTACAAAACAAGTGATGCGCGTGACACTGATTCCATGATGTTATGGAAGAAGGCACTTGTTCGTATTAAGTTCCAAACCGATACGGATACATTGCAGTGGCGTAAATTGCAAGATTTCGTACGTTCGGTTGACAAATTGTTTGAAGAACCTCCAAGATTTTATAAAGATAAATAAATAAAATAATTAAAAGACCTTTGTCTTGTTTTATTAAATGAAATGAGGTAAGCGTAAAAATCCGTCTTAGGAATCAATTAATCCGTAAACGATACCAAAATACACAACACTACTACTACACAACTAAACACTTTTTTGTTCAAAAGGTTTAAATGTATACAAGACAGTCGAGTCGATCGTATATTATTGGGCATTCTGTCACAACAGAGCGTAGGCGAACTTGTTCGACTGCGCGACAGGTGGGACAGAATGCCCAATAATATACTACTAACATAACAATAATAACTTGACAAGTGCTGAACTTAATACCCAGCATTTAAAATAAATTGTCTATTGTGAATACTGGCTAATACAAAATCGATGTTTTTATTAAATTCCAATTTTAAAATAATTTAAGATAATTTATAAAATTATTATACCAATTACGTTTAATATTCCGAAGTATTTCATTACAATAATAAATATTAATTATCTTTTACACAAAATATAAATTTATTCAAAACCACACGGTAAGTAAATTTTACAGTATAAAATTTAATTGTTTATTTAAAATATGATAATTATCTAAATAAATACAATATAAATTATTTTAGTAACAATATTAAATAATTCAAATGGAATATAATCACAAATTGCCACAAACGAAAATGAATAATCAAAATTGAAATGAAAACTATTTTCATTATTCTCTGTGGTTTGGCTTGAACGAATATTTTAACAATGCCACTCACATCTGTTTTGGCACTATTATATTCCGACTCGTATTATTTAAATGAGATAATATTTAAAGTAGAATTATATGTATGAACTGAATTATTGCTGAACAAAGAACTTGTCTTATAAAAGACCGTGGTGTTATACCTAATCCAAAAAAAAACAGCAAGCTACAATAAATAATTCAATCCATCCATCCATAATTTAAGAGTTACACTCTTGTCGGTGGAACTGATGCAATTCCTGCCACTTCTCCCTGTCCAGAGCCATCTCTTTAACCTCCTTATACGACATGGCACTAGCACTTTTCTTTATTTGACTCATATAGTTTAGCCGTGGTCTTCCCCTACCTCGCTTTCCTTCTATTTTCCCTTCTATGATGTTTCTTATAAAGCTGTCATGTCGTATAATGTGGCCAATCATGTTTCCTCTTCTACTTTCTATTGTCCTTAGCAAGGTCCGCTTTTCTTCCACTCTTCTCAACACATCTTCGTTTGTGATCCTCTCTGTCCAACTTATTTTCTCCATCCTCCTCCAGCACCACATCTCAAATGCCTCCAACATATCCCTTTCTCTTTGTGTCATTGTCCACGTTTCACACCCATACAGTGCTATGCTCCAAACATAAGTTTTTATAAATTTCTTTTTCACTTGTTTTGATATTTTAGATGTAAATATATTTCTGTTTTTATGAAATGTTTGTTTTGCTATTGCTATTCTGGTTTTTATGTCTTGTATACATCTAGCATCTTGTACAATAAATAATTAATGACAAAATTTGAACTAAATGCGAGTTGGACACGCACATACATTTCCGTGCTAATTTCGTGTAAAATTTAACATTTCGAGCGACAGAAGACAAATTTTGCATGAGAGGCCTCTTCATTTTTATTGTTTGTTATTATACACTCTGTTAAAATTTCATCTACCAATTACGTTTCATGAGATAGATCCCACCGATACCGACGTACGGACAGCACAGACTTAGTAATTTATGTTAAAAATGGCCAATATTACGTAAAAAAATGCTAACTAAGTACCTAGTAACTTGTACAGTTTATCACAATGTTTTACTCAGCTCCATAACAAGTTTCTAAATATATTTAAATACGTCTGGTAATTTAAAATCTGTCTACAACGAAATCAAATCTCTCGTTAAACGTTTGAACACGTAGCTTGCAGAAAACAAAGCAATAAGCAGTTCATTACAGAGCCTACACGTACGTGGGCGTCTAAATACACGTTAGAAGCGAAACTATAGCCTAAGTCAATGTTAAACTGCCAAATAAGCTGAAAATGAGTAAATGTGAACTAAAGGACGGACGTAGCTTGCAGATTTGCTTTACTCAAGTGACAGGTCAGAACACTTTATAGCTCGCAGAACTGATGGCCATAGAAGTAGAAACCTGAAGGGTGACTACGAACCGAGAAAGCGTGGACAACTCCCACAATGAAGGATGGCGATATGACAAAAGTGTCTGTAATGTGATGAATTTCGGCAGCTTATGTTTTAGTGAAGGCTAGAAAAAGTTTGCCAGGCGTTTAGCAAAGAAATTCTTTCGACTAAAATGGAGTGTGAGGAGTGTGAGTGGAGAATGTATAGGGGTATATGGGTGAGTGAGAAAAAGTAAGAGAATTGATGGGGTAATTGGACCTCCGAAGCCCACTTACCGAACGTAACGCACTAGTATGTTATGTAAATATAACTTTACGTGCTCAGCTCATTCATGCTGAAACCCCTACCGTAAACATACATATTTGATCCTTATAATAAACTAGCGTTCAGCGGCGCGCTTTCACCCACGTCTTTGCATTCTTCTCTGCTCCCGTCATCAGTAGCGTCATGTTACATAGCCTATAATCTTTCTCAGCAACTGGGCTATCTTACGCAAAAATAAATATTCAAATCTGAATAGCAGTTGCAGAGGTTAGCGCGTTCAAACAAATAAAATAAAATTCTTTCGCTTTTTATAATAGTATAGATTAGGCTTATTGAGTAAGATAGCCCAGTTCCTGAGAAAGGTTATAGGCAGAGCAGTAAGCATAGACGCAGCTGAAACCGCGTAAAAACTACGGTGAAAATTAGCATAATATAATCTGAGATACTAGTGTTCCGTTTGACATATTTTTACCTGTTTAATAATACGGTAAAAGAATACGTTACGTTAAACGTGTAACAAAGTACAATATCAAATAGGTAATAAGCGATCCTTTGAGCAAATTGTGTATAAATAGATTGCTTATCAGTACCCGTATGTGTTACAAAGAAACATATTCAAAAGATCAAAGTAATATGGTATTAATATAAAATAATATATTATTTTTTTATACTTTGGATCAATTTGGGATCTGGGTTTAAATATCTATACTATAATATAAGATGGCAGAGTTTGTTGTGTTTGTTTGTTTGAACGCGTTAATCTCTGGAACTACCAGTCTGTTTTGAAAAATTATTCTTGTGCATGATAGCCCTGTTCTCGAGAAAGGTTATAGGCTATGTAACATCACGCTACTGTCGACGAAACCGCGAACTCGCGCGTGAAACCGCGCCTCGGCAAGCCAGTGTATGATATTGCTACGATTGCAGCTTTTCATTAGGCACTCAACTGATTTTCATGAGGATCCATTTCAATATTAAAAGATGCTGCAGTTTTTTTTTATTTTTTATATATTAGCCTACCAAAGTGACTCTACCCCGCCTGATGGTAAGCAGTCAGTGGAATCCAGAAGTGGTGGCCACCATACCAAAAGTCATAGTCTTAAACTGCTGGTATGGTGGTCTCCACTATGGCGGCTGGGAATGGGGTTAGGGAAAGGGAATGAGAGAGATAAGGAAAGAGGAAAGGGGGTAAATTGCTCACTCACCGAACGAAACGCAGTAGTACGGATACTACTACTCTTAAGTCGATCTTCTATGAGAGGGTAGTACTTCCCCGGACGATCCGGCCCATTCATACTGAAATCAGCGTGGATCTACTACCGTAAAATCTACTACCGTAAGTTCTGGTAAGGTTATCAATTTATCAATTATACATTCTTCATTATCATGAAGTCATAGAATACTAGTAGAGTTTGGCACGAGCTCTGTTGGCAGCATACATAAATTATACTTAATATTAAAGTATCGGCAGCTTTTATTAAATCTTCAGTAAAATCTGGATGTATTAGACGCAAGACCGTTGAACTTAGCATAAGACAAATTACCTAAACATAATATCAAATCAAATCAAATACCAAATCATAAATACCTCAACAAAATCTAAAGTTAAGATGATTATTGTGGCAAAAGTAAAAACTAAAAACTTATGCTTTCTAAAATCCAAAAGCCTTTGCGAAAACGAATCATTGTTCCAATTCGTTTCGACTTTACAAAAAGGCACCTCAGTTCAAAGAAAATTACTTTACCACGATAGCTAAAGGTTGATTGCAATAACTTGGAGCTTTGTCGGTAGTTGATGAAACTCGTATCTGTTAAACGAAGATTGTCGTTGCCCAATGAACCGTGAACGAAAAGCTAGCATATTTGATTGGTCGATAAATTGAATTATGAAAGAGTTCACCATCTTCAGCATCCTTATGTGCTTTGACAGCTAGCTGTTTACTTCAAACATATGACCATTAGACAGTGGGTGATTTCTGTCCCTCAAGAGCTTAGCTATTCAAACACAAAGAATAATAATGTGCGAGGATATTATTTTATTCAATTATACGCAAGTTGCTGATGTATTCTCTGTTTTAAAACCTAGTTTAAACAGAGAATCTATTCTTCTAGAACATTCGACAATATAACAACAATTTGACAGGATTCGCGAAATCAGGCGCGCTCAGAAGAAAATATAGTGATCCTTTGAAATTGTGTACGGAATATGACAATAAGTCATACGGCATAATTAACACACACAGTAATGTTTGATCTAAAACTAATCAAACCTAATTATCTTTTTGTGGTTAATTAGTATCACTGTACCCGCAAACACCTCTGAATCTCGACGTTTCTGTGTAAATAACTAACGTTAATTGGAAAGCACAAAGGCTAAGAAAGTCGTTCCAATTAAGCAACGAGGTCGCGGCTAAGTGACGTTTAAAATAGAAGCCTTCGTTTCGTAAATGTGTGAAAATGTTCGCGCTTCGGCAAACTTTGTAGCCAGTACTAAAGTTATATTAAAGGTACGCCAAGTTTCGAGAACTTTGAGTTTCGAGCTCTGGAATGAGTTCTATATTTTATTAGTTTCGCGATTTAAGAACTTATTGGTTTATTACGTTTCTGGAGGACTAAGGGTTAACTGAAATTCAGTTACATAAAGGACATTTAAGAAAGTTTTGTAACAGTTACCTAAATTGCTATTGGCTGGTAAGTTGATTGTAGAGTTAAGAAAAGAACTGTCAAAAAAGACAGACCACGTTTTTAATCTCTTGTGTAAGTACATCCCATGGTACTTATCTAAATACCCCTTGCAAAAGAGTCTCATATTCTCAAAGTCTTATTTAAATTCGTTGCTTCATCATTATGAAAATCACATGAAATTAATGCTAATGAGCAGAATTTGCTGACAAGCGTAGAAAGCTTTTTAATCAAGAGATAAAAAGTTTTATGTCGCAGTATGAAAAAAGCCGCTACTAATACATCACACTCATATGACGCATCATTGTTTTAAAGGAGAGAATTGATTATTTTCTACATAATGTTGGTTTGTAATGAATAGACTCTAAACAACTAACCATTTACCAGTAAGAGAACCTATAAAGGAGACGCCATTTTTATATTGTTTTCACTATTAGAATGCTTTAGTGCCTACCCATAAGTATTCGTCGGTTACTTTTAATTGACATCCTCACAGACACGGGTAGATCCTGAGTGTATATAGATCCTTCCTTGAACGATCCAACCCACAATTAATGTATGCAATTATGATCGACTAATGGATAATGGTATGGGTTATGTGCTTGATAAAATTGTAAAAAGAACTCTTCTGTAATATTTAGCATGTACTTGTTTGTTGTCCCTAATAAATAAAATAAAAAATAGACTATCATCAACTAGCACACCTTTAATTATGTTCCATTTACCTGCAGCGAAGCATCAGGAGCGCTAGACGCAGGCCTCGCTACCAGCAGTCGTACGCACGCTCCGCACTGGCGCAGCACCGCAGCCGCTTGCCGCGCACACATGCCCACAACTGATACCGCGCCGATGCGAAGCAGCATGTCGCCGCTGCGGAGACGGCCATCCTGGAAGAGGGATAGACATCAGAAACGGTATTGGAACCTGGGGATTAGATTCCACGGCAGGACATAGTCCTCCTCTAATTTTCGCCACCTTGGCCGGTCGTGACCGTAATCCATCGGTTGCCCGTCACCCTTATCAGGTTGTCTGGGTTAGTTATCGACCTTATAATGAAATAAATGAGGGGGCTTTGGTTCAGCAGCAAACTTTCGGCAAAACTAAGTGTCAGTTAGTTATCAGTCTCTTTCGTAGTGAGGCTTAGCAGTGGACGTCCTGCTATTGAAATTTGTTATTACTGTAAGTTAAATAAAGGGTTTATGATTTGATTATTGTTGTTTCGTATGATTACTATGATGACTATGATGAGTAATATAGGTTCAAATTCTAATAATTTGTACTATAGTGATGACATGTTGTCTTTACTTTGTTTTATATACTCGTATTAGCCTACCAAAGTGACTCCACTCTGCCTGATGGTAAGCAGTTAGTGGAATCCAAAAGTGGTAGACACCATTCCAAAAGCCAAACTACTGATATAGTGGCCTTCACTACGATGGCTTAGTGAGATGCTTTTTCACGCCCCGCTTGAAAGACCAAGAATCATAATTAGTTTTAATCTTTACTTGATTGGTCTAAAGTGATGTTCTGTAAATGTCTTCAATTTCGGAGGCCACTCTTAAAAGAAGCGCTTTCTTTACCCCGCTTGGTAAGGAGACAAGGAAAGGCAAAAATCTTACTTTAACAGATTACACACTGCATTATTTTAGTCACATTTTATTACGCCCACAGCACAAGCAATATATATTATTTATGAAAAAACAAAAAGCCTGACTGACAAAGTAAAAAGAAAGAAACTCAATTTTTTCTCGTGCTGACGCTACATTGAAAATTATGTACCCTATGACACTCTCACAATTAATACGACTCTAATGACAGCTCATATGTTAAAATCCATTGAGACATTTAGGCTGTAGAGCGTGCCTAATAAATAGACATACATACATACATACATATATACTTTCATACATAAATACATACATAATACATACGCTCAAAAAAAATCCTTAACTGCGGCATTCGGGCAAAAAGACACATTCTAAGACCGATGACCACACTCTAAGACTAAGGTCTTAATTGTCTAAAGCTGCCATGATATACAGCGTATAAACACACCTCTTACTATAACAACATACTCGTATTTATAACAAGAGGCTTAGTGGTCAATGGAACGTAAGCTTACATTTACTAAGCTCAACACGTATCCCAATTTTGCAAACCGTTTAATCTGAAAGCGATCATTATAATCACAGCAAAGCTCGTGCTACAGGTTACAAGTAACAGCGTCAATCCCTAACTAATTAACTAGAATACTTCTACCTACAGACATACATACTATGTAGACATATTATATAAAGAGTTTGTTTGTTTAAGCGCGCTAATATATGAAACTACCAATCGGATTTCAAAAATTGTTATTGCGTATAATAGCCCTGTTCTCGAGGAAGGTTATAGGCTATGTAACATCATGCTACTGGCGACGGGAGCAGAGCAGTAGGTAAGGTTATACTGCGTCGCGGCAAGCTAGTGTGGACATATACGTGAGTAATTGTCGCAGTCTATACGCCCACTACATGCGGTGCCTCAATCAATCAATCAATCAATCAAATATTTATTTGTCAAACATGGGAATACATACATAGGCATGCAAGGTGTTATGTGGTTACAGTCCAACCATGTTTAGCCTTTAAGTTAAGGCGTACAAATATTTAAAGTTTTAGGTAATTTAATCATCAATACCAATTAATCAATAGTACAATAATAATAATGATAAAAAATAAAAATGTCATACAATGTCAAGCTAAAATAATATCATAATGTTAATTTGTAATAGGTATATATTATTTACTATGATTAATAATGTCAAGTTAATATAAATACGAGTATTAAATAAATGTCAAATTGCAATAAGAGCCAAATTAATGTCAAGTTTCATCATTTAACAAAAATTAATAATGTCAAATCACAATGCATACGAATATTATTAACAACTCAACATTTGGTTACAAATAGAACTCATTTGATCTCATCTATTATATCCTCGTATTATATAGCCTCGTGATATAACTTTAAATATATGTCTTTTTATTCTGATTAAAAGTGTGGTTTTTGAAATACTTAACTAAAAATATCACATACTAGCTGCGGCGCGGTTTGATCCGCGTCTCTGCATACTGCTCTGCTACCTTTAACCTTCATCGAGAACTAGGCTATCATACGCAACAAAATTTTCAAATCTGAGTGGTAGTTCCAGAGATTAGCGCAATCAAAGAAACTCTTCCGTTTTATAAATTTATAAACATACGGGAATTAACGTGACCATGCATTAGGTATTAAAGAATCGACAGACCAGCAAATCAGCGATTGCCGAACATATTCTTCAAACGGACACCAATCACTGGATTGAATTTCATCGTACGCAAGTCCTCTCCACTGATTATAACTATTACTCTCGGGTTGTACGAGAAGCTATTGAAATTAAGAAACACACAAATTTCAATAGGGAAGACGGCTTCAAGCTCTCGGCTACGTGGCATCCAGTGATTCAAATTACGCAACCTCGCTTTGCGCAGTCGGTTAACGCTCGGAATACGGACGGCATACAGAATAGGGATACTGTCAGTGTGTTTTATGATAGTACGTGGAAAGACAAATATGTGAGGGTAGATCTAGAATCTACTTCACATACGGAGCCGTGACATCGCCTCACCAGTCTGCTTGTGACCACGGCCGGTGTAACCTGGTCGAAACTACAAGCAAAATAAGGTATGTAAATACCTAATGCATGATCGCGTTAATTCCCGTATGTTTATAAATTTATATCATGCAACGCGAAAGCTTAAAAGTAAATCTTCCGTTTTATGTAATAGTATAGATAATATTTTACGTTTTGAGTCATTATGGTTCTGTATCTATCTATCGAAACGTAGATAAGTGTGAATAGTGTCGCTGCGGTTTCTAGCAGTTGCGTTGTAACAACAAATGTCTGTTCTGTATATTGTGATTGCAATGTCGCGTTATAGTCGATATCGTCCACACGATTGGGTGCAACGACAAAATGTGGTCAGTGTGAATTAAACTATACCGACTACGTGTTTTTGTTGTGGTGTGATTTTGGAGCGTCTGAATAGACTGCTTGTGAACCTAACCTAGAGAACTTCGGTAGTTCTACCATGAGTTAATGACCGTGTTATTCCTCTGCGTTATTTGTATGAAAACAAACTTCAACTTCTACTGAATATTTTCCGTGAAAACAATACGTATTATATATTTTTTTTCAATACGATTCCTTTTATGACAGAACTGTCGTACTAGCTCTTACATAAAACGCACGTTAATAATTATTTGCAAGCTACTAAAACCAAATATAAATATGACTAGCACCAATATAATATATAATAGCACCAATAATAAATGCGCGCAATTGACATTTATAGGCTACACAGCTAAGGGGTTGGCTTCTAACAGAAACTGACAACCATACAAGTTGTTAAACTATTAGACACCTGTAACACATACATTCATGTCTGTGATCGCAAACATATAGACTCTATTATGTAAAGGAAAAATGGATTAGGAATGAAACTAGCAATCAATCATTCAGGCTATCATGTCCATTGTCGACGATGTAGACCTCACTCAATACATAAAACATTAGAGGGCCTAGACAAGTGGCATGTTTTTCTATCCTATCCATAGAATAGATTAAAAAATGAATGAGATTGACATAAGCTAACGACAATGTTGGCGTTCATCATCATCATATCAGCCAAAAAGACGTCTACTGCTGGACATAGGCCTTCCCCAATTTTCGCCACCGTGGCCGGTCGTTCGCCGCCCTCATCCATCGGTTGCCCGCCACCCTTATAAGGTCGTCGGTCCACCTTGTGAGGGGTCTGCCCACGCTGCGTCTTCCGGTTCGTGGTCGCCACTCTAGAACCTTTCTGCCCCAGCGGCCGTCAGTTCTGCGGGCTATGTTGGCGTTAGTTTATGTCAATCTTTGAAAATGTAAAAGATGTTTATTAGTATGTGTTAAATACTGTTGTATTATTATGTTCAATTAGATTTAGTGATAGTTATTTTAAAATTGAAGTTACAGCTGTTAATCCTATTATTCTTACTAAAATCAAAGCTATCTTTTATACAGAGAAAAGGATTGATCACTACGCTTGCTTGAAAAATTATAGGTATCTCCACGAAGCTTGCGTTTACAGTAAGTAATGTCCAAGGTAAATTTATAAAGCTCAGTGACTGGCACAAAAATCACATTATTACTTGACCGGTTTTAAACACACAATCTCAAGTATAGGAGACGTGTTGTGTTACCAAAGCCAGTATAACTGATAATAATTATAATATTACACCTAAAATAAACCTTTAATCTTAAAGCCAGTATAACTGATAATAATTATAATATTACACCTAAAATAAACCTTTAATCTTACATTATAAGTTTTAAATTTAATTAACTTTACCTCTGTACCTATTCAACACTTATTTCAACTCAATTTTATCCCAACAGTAAATAGGTTCGACTCGGTATCCGTTCTTATCATTGCCCGATCGGTACAAATATACGAGGCAATGCAATTTGCCGAGCTGCGGGCCTGACCTATATCTTACACAACGACCCGATAGGACACATCTACAAAGAAACGAGTATATATTATGTATACTATCTAAATCGCTTCGGCCATCAATCTTGCATTTACACTTACGACTGAATTTAAAAAAGAAAGAGATGGAGAATATACAAAGGAAGATGAAAAACAAAGACAGAAAATATCATTAAACTGGTAAGTGCTCGTTAAGACTTAGTTTTTACAGATGACGATAAAAATCTTTATTTTAATGCGTCCAGTGATGATCAGTAAAGAAAAAACAGAAAATTTGCTCTTAGTGGATGCATTGGTAAGGTTCGATCAAATCTTTATAAAATACTCGGATTCTTTAATTCATGGACAAATTGGAGAATTCGAGTTTAAGAAACAACATACATACGCTGAAATGATTTGCAAATGATTACGCATGTCGTGACGATCTACTGGAGATATAAAAATAAACATAACTTTATAGAAAATCGTTACGATTTTTTACGCTTATTTAGATGATTTGATAAACATAAGCTTCATGGTAGAATACAGATCATAAATAGTTTGTTATGGCACACTTCCAAAACTTGAGTGTTTCACTTATATGATATTATTGACACGACCGACTATGTGACGCCTCTATCTTATGAGCTTCAAGTAGTGGGTTTATACTGCGTTCAAAATTTTGCAGATCCTGTATAGAACTTAGAGCATAAATGCACCAAAGGAATACGTTTTATAACTTGTAGGCACAATTAAATTGCAAACAATAGTTTTTTTTTAGTAGGGCTCCCTAGACGGTTTTATACGGACCAAATAGGAGATGTGTTGACAAGGGCATAATTACAAGCACCCGTAACCGAAGTGTGTGTATGAAAAGATTAATGAATGTTAAAAAGGCAAAGAATAAATAGGATAGGATAGATGTTGAAAAGCAAATGAGGTATGTTTGGATCGCAGCAAATGGCATTCTATAGTCTCTGCTTACCCCATTAATGGGAGACAGAAGTTATATATGTATGTATGTGATATTTTTCAAGATTTAATTAAGGGCCAATTACCCAAAAGAGTCTAACTCTTTTATTTTTCTTGTACTCTCGCATTCCTTTCTCCCTCGCGTACAGTAAGAACTTTGTTGTGTCAGTTAGACTGTATGCTTGTCTGATACATAAGTTACAAAAAATAACAATTCTATCATATTATTAAACTAGCTTTACGCGGCGCGGTTTCACCCGCGTGTTTGCTTACTGCTCTGCTTCCGTCGTCAGTAGCGTGATGTTACATAGCCTATAACTTTCCTCGCGAACTGCTACCATACGCAAAAATAATTTTCAAATCCGACTGGTAGTTCTAGAGATTAGCGCGTTCAAACAAACATCCAAACAAACTCTTCCTCTTTATATAATAGTATAGATTTTCAATTTACCACCCATAGTTTATAGTTCGACATATTGACATCATCTTTCAAACCCATGAACGGTATTCAAATAACTTCACTATTTCTAAGTAAACAAGGTATCTACCAATTACAAGATTGTATCGAACATCCGTAACTCGTCACAAACTTTAGAAGAATCTTCTTCCCTCCAGTGTTGCTACAGCATCAATTGGGCATCGTCCTATCAGTGTTTAACACTTTGAACAACTTTCGTATACCTATCAATCAAAACTTGGGACATGTTAGTGAGGCAGTGATTTCAGATTTGACTTGTTTTGATCTACCTCATAGTCATTGAAATTAGCGGATATTGCAGTTATTTCTTCGCAGACATAAAAAATATCAATTAAAAAAATATTTGAATTTGATCATCTATAAAAGAAATGCAGTCTCCGTTATGAAGGAAACATTTACTTATTCATAGATGGAAATATATAACTGCGCTTCCAACTTATACTTGGCAGATTTTCCTGATGGAGTTTATTAAATCAAGTGAAGAAAAACGTCAAAGTAATGAGGTCAAAAAGAAAGCAAAAAATAGAAATTAATGTCAATTACTTCTTTGACAATAATACGTTTCATACACAAAAGAATAATAACCCGCACTTTCATCTCAAATTTAATTAAAATTATGCAGAAGCGATTTTTTTTTTATATTCAATCTTGAAGGACACCTCTTGGGCACCAGTCCTGGAGGCCACTGACGTACACTCAGCCACTGAGGCTTTTCATACCATTATTTACCGATTATTGGATTTATCAGTCCCTAAAAAGCTCTTCTTTTTAGGGACCGATAAATCCAATAATCGGTAACTAACGACAATGTTGGCGTTAGCTTATGTCAATCCTACATCAAAGTTGCCACTATTGCATACGGAGGCTCAATTACTCATTTGTTGCCCTTGGTACTTAGTGATACTACTAGTAGTAAACTTTTGAAAAAAAAAATTCTCGGCTTGATTGTGTGCGCCTAGACAAATGGCATAATTTTCTATTCTATTCATAGAATAAATTAAAAAATATATGGAATTGACATAAGCTAACGCCAACAATCTATTTTATGAATAGAATAGAGCCCCCAAATACACGCTCGACCCACTTGACTCCCTCCAACGGCGAGCTGTTCGAATCGTCGACGATCCCAATCTCACAGACAAATTGGAGTCACTGGAGCAGCGGAGGGACTTTGGCTCTCTATGCGTGCTCTATCGTATGTTCAACGGGGAGTGCTCTAAGGAACTGTTTGACTTGGTGCCATCGTCTCCTTTCTATCATCGCACCACTCGACATCGCAGCAAAGTTCATCCATACTACCTGGACACGATCTCGTCTAGCACGGTTCGTTTTCAGCGTTCATTTCTCCCACGTACGTGCAGGCTCTGGAACGAACTACCAGCTGCGGTTTTTCCCGAGCGCTATGACATGTCCTTCTTCAAACGAGGTTTAAAGAGAGCATTAATATCACGGTAGGCAGCGGCTTCGCAGAGCCCCTGGCATTGCAGAAGTCTATGAGCGACAGTTACCACTTACCATCTGTTGGCTGTTGGCTCGTCTGCCACTGTAGGCAATAAAAAAAAAAAAAAAGAAATCTATGCCACTTGTCTAGGCCCTTAGATCTGGTTATCATTAACACTTAGTACCATATGGATAGTGTGTTTGTTGTTCCCATCTTTTGTATTAAAAAGCAATACTAAGCATAAAATTGCTAAACAACAAATATAAATCTGCTCTAGGATAACATTTATTTTACAAGTATAACTTTAAACTCAAACACATTTATTCAGCGAGCTTTTTAAACAATGAACTAAAAGTTTTGCATGTAAAATGAGATTTCCATATTAATCTCAATTTAAAACGCGAAACGAGAACTTTTATGCAATCCCCTAGTTTTTGACGTTTTTATATGAAAGCATAATGTAAAACTTGGCTCTCACATGCAGATTTTAGACGACAGAAGTAAGCGGATTATGTTTTACTGCAGCATGAATTTTGATGTTAATTTTGAAATGCAATCTTAGTTATTTTAGAATTCAAGAATTTCACAAAAATAATTAAGTCAAAAATGAACAGACCTGACACTAAGTTGACCACAAACCACTCGATATTTGATTTGGGATAAGGTTTCGCTTCTTTCATCTTTTACCTTCAAACTATCAAACTAGCCAGGCTATAGATACAATGGTAATTGCGTACTGCCTTTAAACGTTAGCGATACTACCAACTTATACAATAAAATATACAGTCCACTAATTTTATTATAAATTTCGAATTTATTTTCAACTTTTCGTTCTACTATCGACTTGCCTTCTTAAAAGAAAGTCGACACCTACTATTATTAAAGCTTTTTAATACTATTCCTAAAAGACTAAAACTGAATCACTCACCCGATCAGCGACTCCTCCGGGCAGCACACTCTTGACGACGACCCCGGAGGACCTTCCTCCCACGATGCCAAACGCCAGCCCGGAACCATCGTTCACCAGCTCCACCACCTCCACCTGAGCCCATTCGCCAAACACCTGCTGAAACACTACTGCTGTTAGTGTATCTATGGACTAACTATCTAAAGACATTATGGACTACAAAACTAGGAACCTTTATCCAAGACCGCAGTTATAGGAACATGATCATCACATAAATAATATGAAGACTTTACCGATATAGTCTCTCCAAAACAGAGGTTCTTGCCATAATTTGACTGACCCGTAGTGCAGTAGGAACGCAAGCGACTGCTGTGCACGAGGTTGTGGGTCGACGAGGAACAAAACTTCGTGTGATCCATAAATATTTGTTCCGAGTCTAGGTGTACTTTGTGTGTGTAATGTATGTTTGTAAAGTCCCGCGGCACAGGGATTATTCCCTAGGACGGGAGTTGCCTTTTAGAAAAAAAAAACACTTCGTTTGAGGTAAGTGGTTGACAGCAGTAAAATGATATTTAGATATGCAAGTAACGCCGCTCTACCCATTACCTTATTTCAATTTTCTTCATGACATATTTTCCAGGCGTAGGTAGCTTATTTGTCTTCTAATAAAGGCAATAAAAATCCAAGCACAAAATAACATAGTCACAAAATAATGTCTCTTTTAATTTAGTATCATATACACCGGATGGACCTCAACACTAACAATGTAAAGTAGCTAATGTGCTTTTTTAAGAAATAAAGTTATTTTTTGCTTGGACCATAAACCTAGAAATTATCGCGTGTGCTCAGGTATCGCCGAAGCACGGTATAAAAAGATAAACTACGGCGATGAATCTGCAAAATATGCGATTATTGCAGCACATTGTGCGAAACTTTACTAAAATATATAAATGTTAACGTAGTTTATGTACGCTGAGACTAAGAAAATACTACCCTCTCATAGAAGATGGACGTAAGAGTAGTAATATCCGTACTATTGCGTTTCGCTCAGTGAGTGAGAGCGCCGGAGATTAAAACTGAAGCATTGAAGCTGATTGTAATATAAAGCGCAGTAAGCGAACCAGCTATAATTTACAGAGATTAATTATGTATGGCTTACATTATTAAATTGCTATTAAATGCTTCAGAAAAGTGCAAAAAAAATTAAATCATTAACTATTTTATTGGTTTATTCCATTTTAATCCACTAAGACCATTCTTTTGGTCTACTTATTATGAGACTTTAACAGATTTCTTACAAACTATTGCACTTTCATTACATTTTTATCTTTTGTTCATATTTAGTTTATTTCTTCGGTGGAAAGAATCTTTGCGAGAGGTTGTGTAATGAACAATACGATTGTGAATTGGATTCACGCGGAAAATTTTATCTGATCAATAAATATTTATTCTAAATCTGTGTGTGCTTTGCATTTAGGTATTTATCTACTATATAGTCATTCATTTTCGTTTGTTCATTAATTAATAAAAAAAAATTGTATGAATGAAATTAAAGGAATTTTTGGAGTGTCATATTTTCATATTGTTCTTTTTCTAACTGAGAAAATGTGGTTACAAACAAAAGAAATTTTATAAAGAGTTAACAAAACAAAAATAATAATTATATTTAGAGATCGTAACAATATTTTCTCAGCTCCAAGCACCGGCCTTTCAGCTGATAAGTAATTGTTTTAAAGCGCTCAGTTGGAACCCTCTGTAACCCACAGAGTTCGCTAATACGTGGGTACTTTTATACTTTTTACGCAGGATTACAAATCATTAAAATTCTCGAATTGTCTTCACGGTAATATAGTAGGACAAAAATGCTTCGAACTTTAGTGAAAACTTTATCAAAATCTGTTGCATGGTTTAAAAGAAGTTACTGGCAAAAACAAACAGAGAAAATAGCGAAACACTATAACTGGACACAACCCATCCTCTATTTTTGCTACATTAGCCTGACGGGAGCCCTACTTAGCGAATTTATACCTACTAAAGCTGTCCTAAAGATCCGAAGAATCCTAAAGAAAGTTATAAAATACATATAATAATGTTAATGGTGATCAACATTATTATATGTATTTTATAACTGCGCCTCTCCCTTGGCTCCTATAGCCACATAACGTTCCTGAAGAACTTAAGCAAAAAGATTTTTCAAATGTGATTGCTAGTATAGAGAATTGCGTTCAAACAAACAAACTCTTAACTTTCTTTATTTCGGCGGTTTCACCCGCGTCTTTGGTTACTGCTCTGCTCCCGTCCTGTTTTTCAAATCCAGTCGGCTTTGAAAATAGTTCCAGAGATTAGCGCGTTCAAACAAACAAACTCTTTCGCTTTATATAATAGTAAAGATAGATATTTAGAGAAAATTATAATTTGATCTTACCATGATGCGCTTAATTCGCCCCTTGATGCGAGGCGGGCGCGGGCGAGTTTCCGATCAGCTGACCTTCTCCGCCATCTTGTTGTCTCATTGACAGTTTTCACGGAAACAGCCGAACGTTACCGAAGTCACTTCGGGCACTGCGAACCTCACCGTTGTGTTGCACATTATTTTAAAGCACTGAGTTACTTTGTTGGACTCTTGTTACTGTTTTCGTTGTGGATAGGACGCTGTAACAAAAGAAAAGGGTTCAACAATTTTTTTATGAATTACAATATCATATAGACCACAGATGGAGTAAGATAGTGTTGTGCTCTGTGCTTTTCTTTCCTGCTTAGTACGATTAAAATCCATCTGGATCAGGAAATCAGAAATCAGGCAGAGCGGCGTCACTTTGGTAGGCTAATAAAATAAATACTATGTGACCGGCAAAAACATCAGGTAAAGTAAACTGTACTTTTTACAATGGCAAAAAAACTGGTGGTAGGTGTCTTAACGCAACAAATTTTTTTCTAAGAAGTTAGCAGTTTGAAGTCATAGAAATAGTTAATGTTATTGAATTTAATTGTTTTGCATGTAGAATCTAAAACCGTCAGAGATCAGACATTTCTGTTAAAATAAACAGTTAAGAGCTTTTCAAACTTAAACTCAAAGCATTTATTTCATTTTGATGCTTATGAAAAGTCAAAATTATATGAAATCAGCCAATTAACCTACAGCCAGTACGCTAACGACGTAGAGCCTTGTAAAGAACAGCAAGAAAATCACGTTACTCTTTTTAAACGCCAGGTTGATATGTGTTACAATTTTAACACTCAACGCTACCAAAGAACTATACAAATTAATATTACAAATCAACCAATTATTATAATTACTAGAAAGAAATGAGAAAATTTAAATTATTTATTTATTTATAACGTTGGTAATCACGTACGAACAATCTTACTGACATTCTTATATAATCGGTAGCACATCAACAATTCAGCCTATTCACATAAACTGCGCTGTTCAGTGATTAATATTTACTAATACGTTAACTGAAAATTCCTTAAATTAAACCTATCGCGTAAACAATAACACAGAACTAGCACACGACACGTGCCCGTACTAGTCTGATACAAACAACACGATTTGTAAACTGTGACCAAAATAACGTCGAACGGTGGGCTATGCACCTACCAAGGCCTCCTAGTGCAGCTTTTGGTAAAGCGTTATTAAAGTATTACACTGTTTTTATTTCGTCAAATATTTTTTTATTGCCTACATTAACAGACGAGCTAACAGTCCACCTGATGGTAAGTGACAGCTGTCACTCATAGACTTCTGCTATGCCAGAGGCTCCGCGAAGCTACTGCCTACCGTGATATTAATGCTCTCTTAAACATAAGTAATATTGGGTTTTTCTATCAATAAATTCTCAGTACTAAACTGGAGTCTGAAATAGCGCCTGGTAAACCTCACAGGCTCACCCCTGCTCTGTAAGGCCTAGCATACGTAGCTGAAAACACATCTGTCTATCCCTTCGTCAAAAAAGACGTGAAGTTATGTTATGTAAAGAAAAATATTGCAGAAAGGAGTGTCATCAGAGAAAACATGATGTTTTCATATATTTTAAAATGACACTCCCAATTTCAGTCAAAAATGAATGCCAAGCAAATTATTTTGGCTAATACAAAGTGCAAAATCTGACTCTAACTCTAGAAAAGCACTTTGAAGTAGATAATAAACAAGCGCTGTAAATTCCACTATATCGACAAAAATATTTAGTCTAGAAAATTCTAGTATAAATTTGGAGAGGTCATACAACCCCATTTAGTGTCGAAGCCCTCTCACAAAGCTTCATAAGTGTTCATGTCACTGCATTTCGTTCTAAAACCTAGTGACGCATCGAGCCATCAATCTAAATTCACAAATGAGAAATACGAGCTGAAAAATTGAATATATTTATGAACGAAATAAAAATAATTTGAACCTCTTTGTTTGATAGCTATATAAATGATTCAGATGTAGCTAATGGCTAACCCTTTTATCATAACATACTTATGGTGAAAAGTGATATATTAGGCGCATTGAAATTTGGCAAATTTATGGTATTCATCATAAGAGATAGACATTTTAACCAAGTAGATCTTCGCTGGTTTCTTGATGAAGCCAGGTAAATTATGGAAATATTTATTTATTTATTAAACTTCATGCAAATAGGTACAGATGCAGGGATAAACGAAGTACATACATACATACATACATACATACATACATACATACATACATACACACATACATAGCTTCACGCCTTTTATTCCCGAAGGGGTAGGCCGAGGTGTTTAACTAACCAATTTTCGCCATTTTTTAAAATTTTTAATCCCATGAATCAGGGGGCGAGCCTGTTGCCATATATCGATATCACTTTACTAGACCCGGGGATCGAACCTGAGACCTCTGCGTGGTAATCCGTACACAGTACCACCGAACCACAGAGGCAATAAACAAAGTAGGTGCAGTTAATATAAAATATCTACCGTCTGATAAAATATTGACAAAGTATAACATTGTATGCATTAAATATTTTAAACTCACACGATTTGTACACATAACTATAATTATAAAACGGGTCTACTCGTGTTAGAAAATTATTATAAGGTGTCATAGTCATAACACGAGTAGACCCGTTTTATAATTATAGTTATTGTATGCATTCTGCTACATTTTTATAGGTAAGTAAGAGCGTCTAAGTGAATTGCCTGTGTCACTTTGCATGCTACTTGAAATTGTAACTTACAAAAATTGTAATAACCTGGCGATTAAAAAGAGTGGCCTGAGTTTCTTGCCAGTTCTTTTTATGACTCTACTTCGTCAGCGAACTGGCTGTAGGTTGGTTTGCTGACATTTTGTAAACTTTGACGTTCATAAGTGTTAATTTATATAATCTATATGAATAAACATATTTTCATTTCATTTCATTTCTCCAAAAGCTCGATTATTCAAATGTTCGAAAGTACAAAAATGTTTCCCTTCTCGTGACTGGCTGTGTAATGACCTGATTGTTTTTGCCCAACATTGTTTCTACTACGCTTAAAATAATATTGTATTCTTTTCAAAATTCGATGTAGATTAGTGTAAGCGTGCTTATTCTATGTCTATACGTGAATACCTGTAAATGGCTTTATGTTTCCTATCCTATCTATTTGTTAAATTTGTACAGCTGTTGGTTTACCAATAATAATTAATTAAATAGAAAACGCAAGCGTAGCGTACAATAACCACATTATTATCTTCGTGCTCCGTCGTACCTACATGATATAAGCTAATGAACTAAAGCAATCTATTAAGCATGTAAAGTTCATTATGCAATACTTATGCGCTATGGAGATGCTGTAAAGTTTAAAGTTCAAAGATGACTAGCTCCGAGTTGACCCAGTTACACAAGAAGTTATCGATAAGTATGCTTTTACATATTATAACTTTGTGTAAATTCTTTGTGTATGTGCACCATTTCTTGAGGAAGGTTATAGGCTATGTAATATCACGCTACTAGTGACAGGCGCAAAGCAGTAAGCTAAGACGCGGGTGAAACCGCGCCACAGAAAGCTAGTCTTTCATAAAGAGAGACTAATTCAGGACACAAAATAATAACAAAGTGTGATAAACACTTATATGGTTTAATTCGGTGCCGGAGACGAACATAGGCTACTTTTTATATCCCGAAAATCGATCTGGTTCCCGAGGGATACAAAACATATTTTATGCACGGGCAAAGCCGTGGAGGCGCAGCTAGTCACATCATAATCATGAGCATGAAAACTTCCACTGCAGGGCACAGGAATACGTCTGCTAAAGAGAGCTGTTTGTCATAGCCACTGCGCTTGACAGGCGCGTCGGTGTCAACAGCAAGGTACTACTACAACCTACACAGCTGCTAAATATATTTAGACTAGCGGCCCGCCCCGACTTCGCACGGGTGGACATTTTTTTAACATTTTGGGATAAATAAAGATACTTTTGTATGGGAATATAGAATTGTTTATTTTAGGCATTTTTTTTAATTTTCTTTCTTCCTCGTACTTCAAGGAATATTATAAAAAAAGAATTAGCGAAATCGGTTCAGCTGCTCTCGAGATTCAGCGATTCATTTTTATATTATAGATAATGCTGCTATTTCTTTTCAAGTACTCCCTAGCCATCTCTTTAACACTCCTAAAAATAAATAGAGTGGTCCTATTATGTAGACCGGATCCGCTAGTTAATAAAATAAGCTAAATTAATGATTAAATTAGGTATTTCTCGGTCTGTTTCTACGTTTAATTTTATCGTTGTTTGTGTAACTTTTTACATTTCCCGCGTAAAACAGATTTCGTATAATTTTGTTGGTTCATTTTCATGAGTTTTTACATTAACTTGACCGGAATGAACAAACTACGTCGCTTCATTTATCACGGTTACTTCTTATTTTTAATGAGATTGGATCCGGAACGTTAATGAATAATCCAGTGCAACCATAACTCTATATTATGAGTAAGGATTAAAAACTAAAAGTACGTTTTTTTTATACAACTTCAGTGGCAATGGCCGACCAGGGTATTATTTTAATGTTATTTTGTGTTTTGTCTTTATCTTTTGTACCATTAAAAACAAGGATAGAGACAAAGTAAGGAAAGAAAGAAAGAAAGAATCATTTATTTGCGTAGAATACAGGTGATATCATGTATAACAATGGTGTAAAGTGCAAGCTATATTCTGCCTGTATTAGGCATGCAAATATTTATCATTATAAAATAGGTACTTATTATTATCATTTTATTATTTGAAACATTTAACATACATTTTATTGTCAGTAGAATGTCAAGGTATATTAATATAATTATAGCATATTTATGATTATCGAAGGAATTATTAGAATTATCAAACATTATATCAATTTAGTCAATTTACATTATTTCAGATTACATGTGATATTTTAGTATGTCAAATTAGAATATGTCAGATTATATTATGTCAAAATACATTACAATAACAATAACAAATTTTACAAATAGTTTTATGTTAACAATTAGTTTTATGTTGCATAAACTCTTGTATTGTATAAAAGCACTTATCCACTAGCCATTTTCTTAATTTTATTTTAAAGTGTTTAAATGGTAGTTGCCTTAAATTTTTAGGCAGTTTATTAAAGACTGATATACACATGTGATAAACATTTTTTTTACTTAAAGTTGTTCTACAAAATGGTTATAATAAGGTTACTTTATTAGGTAGTGATGGGCCCCTGGGCCATCTGTAGTGGCAACCGTAACGTGAATACTTCTTATAGAAAGAAAGAAATAAAGAAAAAGGTTTTATTTGGCACACAAAAATAAATATAGTAAAGAGTTCCAGCTGCGGTGTTTCCCGAGCGCTATGACATGTCCTTCATCAAACGAGGTTTAAAGATAGCATTAATATCACGGTAGGCAGCGGCTTCGCAGAGCCCCTGGCATTGCAGAAGTCTATGAGCGACAGTTACCACTTACCATCAGGTGGGCTGTTGGCTCGTCTGTCACTGTAGTCAATAATAAAAAAAAAAAGTTCCGCGATATGTGTACGGACTACCACATAGAGTTCTCTTCGATTCGTTTCTCTGTACCTATGTATTAAGTGTATTTTGTATATGTGAATTGAATTTTTTTAAATATCATAAAAAAAATATAATTGGCTGACATAGTAGTAGATCAACGCTGGTTTCAGCATGAATAGGCCGGATCGACCAGGGAAGTACTACCCTCTCATAGAAGATCGACGTAAGAGTAGTAGTATCCGTACTACTGCGTTTCGTTCGGTGAGTGAGAGCGCCGGAGTTTCTATATATCTAACTTGTATAGAGCATACAAACCGGCGATACAAAGCATTGTGCATATTATAATCAACACTATGCTTATGGTGGACAGATGATATTCTTGAACCGACGCTGCATTTGATCCACCTGATGTATTCTGGTCAATAAATATATCTTCTTTTTCTATTTTGGAACGACACATTTTTTTTTATAAAAAAAGTTTATCAATGTCTTTTTTTACACTCTCGACTGTCACCGTTCACTAACGTGCGCCTAAATTTTACCCGTCTTCCGTACATGGCAGGGTCGCCATATAAGGTGGTGAGCTCGGGATATGAATTAGACAACCATATCGAATAGTATAATCTTTATTACTGACTCTAATTAATTGATACACAGGCTACAGTAGGTATATAGTGCTTAGATCTATTTATATGTATATAATATAGGATGGGTTAGTATACACACTACAGGCCCAATTTTCCCCTTGCCCCTTTCCTCACCTCACTCATTCCCAGCCGTCATAGTGGTGGCCACCATACCTGCAGTTTAGGCTTTAGGTATGGTGGCCTCCACTTCTGGATTCCACTGACTGCTTACCATCAGACAGAGTGGAGTCACTTCAGTAGGCTACTATAAAAAAAAACATTATCATGATCATCTCTACAGGTAGGTGTACATGACCTATCTATTATCGTTTGTTTACTTTTATTGTATTTGCGTTGCAATTATTATCAACTAGCTCTAACAACATAGCTGTTAAAGTAAATAAGTTTCTATTAAGAGAATTGATTCGATTAATAAGAGAGGCTCCATGGAAGTTTATTAGACACTAATTGTATTATTAAAGTCAGGTAATTGAGATATGATAGCTATTGAGAACATAATGTATGTGTACGGGACATCAACATGTTCCTTGAAACAGGGTATAGGGTAACAGGGAGGCAGTTGCAGGTTGTAGTTGTAAAGCGTCAATTCTAAGGAGTTGTTCTTTGTGTTAAAAGTATTGGGATCCAAAGGAGATTAAATTTAACCGTCTGTTGAGTCAAGATCACTATAATAACGTCATGTAATTTTAAGTAGTAAATAAGTCTTATGCTATCTCTGTTACATTTAATTGAATTTTATCCACTCGTGAGCGAGTATTATGGTCAAAAGTTAGGCTGGCGAGCAAAAATATAGGCTTAAAACGCACGCCTAAATCAGGCAGGCAGTCCAGTCCAGTCATGTCAGCCAATTAAACTACAGCCAGTTTGCTGACGAGCTAGAGTCATCAGCAGAACTGGCAAGAAACTTAGGCCACTCTTTTTAACACAAGCAATATATATTATTAAAAATCAAAAAGCCCACCTGCCTAAAAAAAGTGAATAGAAAGAAAACAATTTTTTTTTGTGCTGACGCTATATTGAAACATTCTACATCCTATGTCACTCACACAATTAATACGAATCTAATGACACCTCATATGTTAGGCGTGCCAAAGAAATAGACAAACATATATACATACATTCATACATACATACATGCATACATACATACGCTTGAAAACCATTACCCTCCTTGACTACGGCAGTCGGGCAATAACATAAAAATTTAAGTAGGTAGCATGCAAAGTGACTCAGTCAATACATTACATTATCTAAACTATTACTACAATTGTTTAAATTACATAAACTTCTAACATTTCCATCTTCATATCTGACAAATTTAACAGCCAGGTCAAAACTTTGTACAGTAGCTATTCACTGAACAATCATACCTCCACAATTGTTCATTCACAACAGACTCGCAACTTTTACTGCGGTCTTCCGTTAAAGTTTGTTCATAACAAACGGAGTAATTGAAATGAAAACAAATCATAACATTTATTTTTAGTTACCGGTGTTCATTGTTTTTGAGATATAATTAATTTTGATAGTGGATTGTCATAATTAATAATAGACGAAATGTAATTTTAACCTCCTATTACTAGAAAAGGTTAGGAATATTATACCTGAGAATTTAGATTACAAAGCATGATTTTTCAAATCATATGTACGTTCTACGTTTATCTTGGACATTTCTGCCTGACGGCGAAGGAAAACATCGTGAGGAAAAAGTCTGAACTTGCCATTCAAGCAAGCGTGGTAAGTAATGCTCATGCCTTCTCTATATAAGAAGAGGCCTTTGCCGTGCAGTGGGACAGTAAACAGGCTGGTATTATTATGTAAGTAAGTATATTCATAAATACTGATGATTAAAATCTTATAGCCGTGATGAATTGAAAATCATAACTTGGCATCATATTCACATACCCGAAATTATATACATTAGGTACCTGCTTTACTGGCGTAAACAGTCAACCAAATGAGGGCGGACAGTTTACTTAGAAATTTATCAAACACGTTAGAGACGGCGGCATCGTGTTGTTTTAAGTTGGACTACCCTACCAATATTTCCATTCTTGAGAGAAGCCTGTGTCAGCATATGACGCCTAACTAATAAAATGATAATAAATTTGTAATCATTTTTAATACATTATACATCAGGTTACGAAACCCTTTGCGTGACAAAGGGTTCGGCATGGCAGTCTGAATCACAGTTTACCAATTAATTTTTAAAGTTTGACAGAAGTCTAGGTACACACCTATACTTATTATAAATCTCTAGCGAGATAAAATCTGTACATTGAATATATTTAAAAAAATACTATTAGGCGGTAATATTTATTCGATACTGATGCCAAAAATGTAATTTAGAAAATTTTTGTTTGTCTGTCTGTCTGTCTGTATGTGCAGGCATGAATCAAAAACCACTGAACGGATTTTTATCAAACTCACTACATTTATAGGTCATACTCCTGGCCAGGTTATATAGGCTACCTTTTGTCCCAAAAAAACCGGGTATCCTGTATATTCTTAAAAATGTCACAAAATTATTTATTAATATGTGTTACTCGGTGAATATCTGCAAGTGACTATACACAATACATAGCGGACAGAAACACCTATAGAGTAAAAAAAAATTTTTAATTATCTATATACATATAATAAAAATGTAACCGATCGCTGTCTGTACATGGAAGATATATGAAAAAAAAAATTTTTGGGGCCTTTATCAACGCAAATAGAACCCAAAACAATGATTGTTACAATTTTTGTCTGTTTGTCTGTTTGTCTGTTAGTCTGTTTGTCTGTTTGTCTGTGCGTTTGTTCACGCTAATCTCAGAAACGGCTTATCCGATTTAGATATGGTTTTCACTAATACATTGTGGTAAGCTTCACTTAACATTTAGTGTTTGTTTCATGTCAATCGGTTCATAAATAAAAAAGTTATGTCAATTTAAAGAATCACGTCGAACATTTGTTAATTTACTACGAAATCTGATAGAAACAGAGACTTTAACAGGTTACGGAATAGCTGATAGCGTTTTTATTTTCCGGATTCCTCTCATTCTAAACAATCCGTTTAGTTTTAAATGAGTCCAGTTTCCAGTGAGCCTATGTTTCGCGATGACAATTAATAAAGCCCAAGGTCAGACACAACTAAAAGTTGTGGGTGTGGATCTAAGTATTAGCTGTTTTTAGCACGGTCAGCTTTATGTGGCTCATCACGTGTTAGCATTCCTAGCAGCCTGTATGCTTTGATCCCCGATGGCTATACGTCTAATCCATACATCCATACTCCCATACATATTATATAAGGCTTTGTCCTGACTGACTGACTGATTATCAGACAACGCACAGCCTAAACTGCTGGTCGTAGCGACTTGAAATTTGGAGAGTGTGTTTGTCTAAATGTCTAGAGGTTGAACTAAAAAAGGGTTTTTTAAAATTTAATTCCTAAGTGTGTGAAAAGGGATGAAATCGATTATATGAATCTTCTTCATTTTTTAACTTACAGTTTTGAAATTTTATTTTGTAATACTTCTATTTAAATAAAAAATATCCTTATAATTTTATTTTGACAGGGTTGGATTTAGCTTCTGAAGCTAGCGACTCGAAATTTACAGGGAGGGGGAGGGAGGGAAAGGAGGGAGGAAAAGGAGGAACTGAGGAGAAGGAGGAAGGGAGGGGAAAATGAGAGGGAAGTGATGGGGAAGTGAGAGGAAAGTGATGGGGAAGTGAGGGGGAAGTGTGGTGGAAATGCGGGAGAAGTGAAAGGAAAGTCAGGGAGAAGTCAGAGGGAAGTAAGGGGAAAGCCAGGGAGAAGTGAGGGAGAAGTGAGGGGAAAGTGAGGGGAAGTGAGAGGAAAGTGACGGAGAAGTAACGGGGAAGTGAGGGGAAGTGAGGGGGAAGTGAGGTGGAGTGAGGGGGAGATAAAAAATAGTGTGAAAAACAGTATTTAAACAATATAAAAATGTCTATTGAAAAAAACGCCATTCACGCGAGCGAAGCCCAAAAGGTCACTCACTCATTATCACGAAATCTCAGAAACAACAAGTGCTAGGAATCTCAAACTTTGCATTGTCATTCCTATTAGAATATAGGTGCTCACTTAGACGGAATTTTGCGAAATCCATCCCCTAAGAGGGTTTAAAGGGGTGGCAAAGTTTGTAAGTAACTTCTATAGTTTTTATAGTAGGATTACCAAATTACTAGAAAATACTCTTTTTTTAATATTCAGAAACCACCCTTATTAAATGGGCAAATAAGAGTCGCAAGTTTGTGTGAAAGTGGTTTGTCAGTTTTAGCGGTAAACTGGATTCGCCATAGAGACGGATAATACTGATACAATGTACGATTGCCATAAAATCATAGAGGCACCCATCTGAATTTTCACGCGAACGAAGTCGCGGGCAACAGCTAGTTGTCAATAAATACTAGAATTTTTTGAAAATAAAGGTGTTATGTAGGTATATATACGAGGCGCGTAGCGAACGCGCCGGTGTAGTTCAATGGCGGTTTGCACTATGTATCGAAGCTAGCTTCGTGTAACATTTAATGTTTGTTTAATTAAAATTGGTTCATAAACAAAAAAGTTAGGTCAATTAAATTTATATTCAGAAAGTTATAAATGTGATTTAGTGTGAATGCGGTGAATTTTTTATTAAATTTAGTTAGTAAAACTACTGTTAGATTTTTATAATGATGCGTTTATGTGAATAGTCACTCATATATGCTGGTTTTTATTTGAAGTGCAATTTTAATAAGTTTGACCACCTACATCTTAACAAAATGACTTTGTTGTGCTGTGTTGTTTACTAAAAGTGTTGTTTTTAACATTCTCAGCGTGTGTTTGTGTTAATTGGTGTCATGCTGGCATACTTGTAACATTGAGCTGAATAGGTGTAGATAGATATTGTCATGTGTCGTAAACAATAAAATTAGTAACATTTTGATGAACGATGAAAACAAATACCGCCAGAACGCCAAAATTGTTGGTGTAGAATATGTTTAAAAAATTTTGCAACAAATTTTAGGCTGGTATTCCTTCATAAAATTATGTTAAGTCACGCTTATAAATTGTACTGCGACACTTACGTCAGCACATACTATAAACATACTTGTATGTATCGTGGTAGTACAGTTACGTTATGTTTACCTACACATTTTTATTAGCGTAGAGTTCGTAACGGCCGTTGAGGCAAAAAGGAACTTGAAAAACACAACTAAGCTGTTGCCGACCGTGCAGGGAGAAGAATGTGAGGAAGAAAAAGGGAAAAGGAGAAGGTTCGAGAGGTAATAAGAAGCTCTGAAGAGCACAAACATGAGACGAGTGATAATTAAGAACTTATAACTCAAACTCAAACTCAAAGTATTTAATTCATTTTGATCATAAAGTATGATGCTTATGAAAAGTCAAAATTACATGAAGTCAGCTAATTAACCTACAGCCAACTCGCTGACGAGGTAGAGCTGTGGGAAGAACTGGCAACAAAAACCACGCCACTCTTTTCAATCGTCAGATAATTACAGTTTTTTGTATGAGTTACAATGTTAACACTCAACGCAACCAAAAAACCATACAAAGTAATTACTACAAATCAACCAATTAATTTTTTTACCCAGATTAAAAAGAAAAGAAAAGAGAGGATTTCAATTATTTGGTTTCATCTAGTATGGTAATTTGACTACGTATTTTAATTAAAATAGTAAATGCATCGCCCGGTCATGTTGAACGACAAGGTAATACTGGATTAAGTGTTATGCCATGCCAAGATTGACTAGTCATCCCAAGTTACCCGTTCACGAATTAGAGTAAGCAGTAGCCTACGTCTCAAGCGCAATGATAAATCAGTGTATGGTCTGGCAAAAGTGGCAAGTCTTTATTCTTAGGGCGCTTTTAATTTAGACGTTTCGTGTCGATTTTCCATACAATTTATGCACAAAGCGTGCAGGACGGCACCACCACCGGTCCTGCTGTCGTACGTGTGCCGTCAAGCACGCTAAGTGCATAAATTGTTTGGAAAAATCGACCGGCCGTACGCAGTATGACAAAGGCACCGCTTGCGGAGCAGGAGCTGCCGGACACAAAACATCTAAATTAAAAGCACCCTTAAACTATACAAGTCAACTCAACTACCTTAAATAAATACTATCGAAATAAAAGGAAAAACCAAATTAGCTTGCCATTCACATATCAATCTTATGTCAGAGGCACAAAGCAGCAAACTATGTAGGTAAATTAAATCTACGAGTATACGTATTACTCAGTGTAAAGGTATGGTATAACAGCTAGCTGGCGGGCAACCGATGGATGATGTCTTACAACCGGCCAATTTGGCAAAAAATGTGGAAGGCCTATGTCCAGCAGTGGACGTCTTTTGGCTGATATGTTGATAACTGCTAATGGATAGCTGATAACAGATTTATTGGATATACTATATATATATTTTCTAGATTTTTTACTCTGAGCCCTGCGGCTACGCCCGCGCCTTAAATGGTATGTGTTTTATTAATGTAACTCAGGAACGAGACCTATTGTCCAACACGTTTAAGCGCTAAATCGTAACAAGCATACACAACTGGCTGTAGGTTAATTGGCTGACATTTAGTAATTTTTAACGTTCATAAGTGTTAATTCAATTAACCTAAATGAATAAATATATTTTCATTTTTTATTTTCACACACATACACACAAACTTTTGCATTTATAATATTAGTAGGATTGTACACAACAGAAAGATTACCGTTTTTCTGTATAAGAAGGAAACTTTACCATGCAGTTAGTACAACACTGGGGCGAAAAAGAATAGCGATTACAGTCCTCGTAAATTTTTGCGTTGTACTGGCAATAAAGTAGCTGCAAGCGTTTTATTACCTTTGTATGGCAGCGTTAGGCGAAGAATCCTTAGCTCAAGATTTATGTTATAATATAATTTAAACTCATAAATAAGTAAAGCGGAAAAGTTTGTTTGTTTGTTTGTTTGTTTAAACGCGCTAATCTCTGGAAATACCAGTCCGATTTGAATACGTATGATAGTCCAGTTATTGAGGAAGGTTATAGGCTATGTAACATCACGCTACTGGTGACAGGAATAGAGCAGTAAGCAAAGACGCGCCGCGGTAAGCTAGTAAAAGATAAAAATTACCAGTAACTAGCACTACATAAATATTCATTCTATTACTTTCTTTTAGATTGAGGCAAATCCACTGAATCCGTGTGATTCGATTTTGGGCGACATTATGTTTACTGGCGCGAGACTGACATAGAACAGGCTTTCACATTGTTTCAGCTATCGTATTTAGTGTTATTTATTGGAAACCGGGACAATAGAATAGAAAAGATGTATAAAACTGGAGGTATAAAGTGAAGAGTTTCTAAATAAATATGTATTTACATATATTGTTTTACAATGACTAGGAATGGAAGTAAAATTTTTAATCTCTTTGTATGTTTTAACTTTTGTTTTCCTTTTTTTGTGTTATATCGTACTCATCCCCTTTTCCTTTCCCCCTTTCCTTTTAGAATTAGCAACAGATAATAATAAGAAAACTACTTAAATTAAAAAGGCCACAAAGGGAAGTAAATGTCTAAAACTTTTTCGTTAAGACTATTTATAACGGTACCTGTCTATTTAAGTGGTTGAAGAGTAAAACCTCATTGTAACACTCTAACAATAACAAAAACTACATAAGTACTGAAAAGTAACCAAACAAAATTACCCTTGATTTGAACCGTAGCATATATCGTACAAAACATGTCGACACTGGCATCGCCCACGTACGCTCCCTAGCACCCGGACGACGGACAAAATAAAACGGATAATATCCTTCATTGTTCCACATCGATTCAACGTTGTTTCGAATTCTTTATTCAATGTGTACGAGAGGGTTCAATGCGAATTTTAGTTTTATGTATATTTTATAAGTTAGAAATTTGTCTTGTTTGTACTAATCTTAAGACTATAATTAACTATAAATACTCTACTAATATTATAAATGCGAAAGTTTGTGTGTGTGTGTGTGTGTGTGTGTGTTACCAGTCAGCGCATAAACGGTTGAACCGATTACGATGTTATGTATATAGATTCGGTGCCGGAGAAGGACATAAGATACTTTTTATCCATAAATTTGGTCTGGTTCCCGCATTACATTAATTAAACACATCACATACGCGCGGGTGAAGTCGCAGGGCGCAGCTAGTACTTAGTGAATAATCTTATTTGTAGTATGCAATACCAAGTGGACAAAAATTACTTGTACCACTGCAGGTCAAACGCTTCTTCGAAACGCTTGCTCAAAGCGGATTGGCAATTTTACAAATCTAGGCTTTTTTGCTATGTTTTCATTCACCGTAAGTCAGCAATGTACAAGGTAAACTAAGGACGTAAAGAAAAAGAAATACCTTT
The DNA here is from genome assembly GCA_963082885.1 of Parascotia fuliginaria. Classification (NCBI taxonomy): domain Eukaryota; kingdom Metazoa; phylum Arthropoda; class Insecta; order Lepidoptera; family Erebidae; genus Parascotia; species Parascotia fuliginaria. The sequence goes on from OY720195.1 coordinate 771,411, forward strand.
GTGAGACAATAAAGATTCTATTTATTAAAAAACAAATACTAGGTCATCTCTAGGGTTAAAACCCACAAGTACTTCGCAACAAAGCTTAGATAAACTTTAACTTAAGGCCATCTCGACTCTCAAAAGAAGATAAAGAGATATTTAAATCAAGAGCTTATTATCGAAGTACAGCATGTAACAAATACCACGTTAATTACAAATTCAATGATATGTATCAGTTCGTGTTGACAGATGGTTTGATTATTCCAATCTCTGCTTTGGTTTGCAATTGAAACTCTATTTGTATGCTAATTGTAACCTATTTTGGTAATACTTATGTGTAATTGAAGAAGATATTATTGGAGTTATTGAAGTTGGGAGATAGTCTAGGTTTACCATAAGCTATGGAGTTAGGACCAACGTTTTTATTAAACATTTCTAGTCAGTGTAGTCGTCATGGCCCAGCAGATAAAGCACCCGCTTCGTAAGCCACGAGGTCATGCGTTCGTAACAATGTGATTTTTCAAACCATTATATGTACTTTCTAAGTTTTCTTAGACATTTCTGATTAACGGTGAAGGAAATCTGGACTTTAAAGTCTGAAATTGCCAATCCGCCTTGAGCAAGCGTGGTGATTGATCCTCATGCCTTCTCTTTAGGAGAAGAGGCCTTTGCCCTGCAGTAGAACAGTGAAAAAAGGCTGGTATTATTTATTTATAGTTTTTTCCAAGTATGAAGTAGTAAGAAGAATAGATACTTTCTTTTTCTATCTTTCTGAAAGAATTTCCAAAATTCTTAAGCTTGATAGTTAAGTTATTGACTACCTTGTTAACGTTGAGGTTTCGATTCTTGGTTCAAATAGCTTTCTGTTCTGAGGCCCTAGACAAGCGCCAAAGATTTCTATTCTATTCATAGAATAGATTAAAAAATGTATGGGATTGACATAAGCTAACGCCAGGGCTTATGTCAATCTCATACATTTTATTATCTATTCTATGAATAGAATAGAAATATTTGACACTTGTCTAGGGCCTCTGTTCCTTTTTCTTCGTCGCTTTTATTGGAATGGGATTGGAATGACTTTTGTACAAAATACAGCCATATACATAACTTGGGTGACTCGTATTTATCATTATTTGGTGGGTACCTAGGTTGTATCATAAAAGTCAATGCTACAAACTTCAAAATTGCAGTGTTTGTTTATATTCCACCAAGAGTGTGATATGATAAAAGAGTCAGCCATTAGCTAAATCTGAACCATTTATATAGCTATCAAACAAAGAGGTTCAGATTATTTTTATTTCGTTCATAAATATATCCAATTTTCTAGCTCGTAATTCTCATTTGTGAATTTAGATTGATGGCTCGATGCGTCCACTAGGTTGTAAAACGAAACGCAGCGATATGATCATAATTTTTTTGGTTATAATGAGTTGGGGGTAAGAAGGGAACTGGCTATTAACTCATATATATTTAAAGTTATAAGGGGCAAAATAATGAACCCAACATTGCTGGAGATGTTACATTTTAACGTTCCGGATAGGTATATATACCGGCGACGAAGGCTGCAGTTGTTGAGAGTGCCCCGCGCACGCACCAACCTGCTGCAGGAAGCGCCTCTGACGCGCGCACACAGAACCCTCAACCGGGTCGCGGATAAAATAGATCTGTTCTGTTGCACTATGAGTGAATTTACCAGGATAACGTTGTTTATAATTTGTTATAGTAACGGGTAGTTTAGATATAAATGTATAAAATTAAAATGTGTAAATAAAATATTATTAGGTATAATTAATTAATTACGTTAAAGTGAGCCACGCTATCGCATTAAGTTTTTTCTTGTAATGGTAGTGTTGTAAATTGGATATAAATAAATAAATAAATAAATAAAAGAAGAAGCTTTGTGAGAGGGCTTTGGCACTTGAGGTTGTACGACCTTTCGAATTTTAAAATATAAAATCCGTAGAATAAAACTTATATGGATATATATGAATTTATATAACCTGTCTGCTCTTTATTTCTAAACTGGTTATTTACATAATGTATACAAAAATCACAAACAATATCACATAGATTAACATTTGATGTTTCCAAAACAACGTATAATATTAATGTTATACCATTTACATGGAAATATCGCCAAATTACCCACGGGAACCACAAAAATGATAAAGTATTACCCAAATAACAATAACATCGAAATACGTCACCCCTCATACACGGGATATAGGGCTAAAAGCGGTTATAAACTAGCGTTTAATACGCGCGTATATGTTCGTTTTTGGCAGCGGGCTTAAGCTCGTAAAAGCGCGGTTTTTTCCACACGCACATATTGTAAGAGCGTGAACGTAGTTGAAAACATGAGTCACGAAAGACGCACGGGCACTATCGGTTCGAGCAATCACGCCGGAATAAGCTCGTGTACGCACGTATGCCGAAACGACCGTGTAAGCGCTAAAAAACGCTCCTCTGAAACCGCTCTAACTAAGGGTATTCACAAGAGACTCATCATGTAACTGCAAACAGGGACAATTATGTGATAATTGTATGATGGCCGGTAATTTACGTGAATTAGGCAGTATAATAATTTAGGGACACGATTTAAAAATTGGTGACTTATTTAGTTTAGGCAATTATCTTTATTTATAGTGCTGTTGTTTTTTATTTCAGCTGAAAGACGTTTACCTAGTGTTGGAAAGAATCTTCTTCAAACATTGCTTTAACCATCACGTTTAGGAGCTGGATTGACACCATTTCATCAAGTCATAACAGACCGCTGCTGCCAGGGAGCGAGCGTCCTGTAGGTATTGTTTTATGTACGTATCGTATCGTATGTCTTTGCTTACTGCTCCCGTCGCCAGCAGCGTTATGTTACATAGCCTATGACCTGCCTCAAGAACTCGGCTATCATACGCAATAAGAATTTTTCAAATCCGACTAGTAGTTTTAGAGACTAGTGCGTTTAAACAAACAAACAAACTCTTCCGTTTTATATAATAGTATAGATGTTCTGCCGCTTACTAAGTGATGGTTCATAAAATGGACTGATTACGTTAGTTGAGTATATACGACCGTAATGTATACATTGTTTTTGTATAGGTAGGGTGTAAATACAATAGAGTTTATGTTTCTTTTCTTAAAGAGCACCTATAATAAGCGTAAATAATTATAACCAAATAATTTCTTGTAGGTGTATAATTTCACAAATCATTACATAGTATACATCAAAGTCGCTTCTCGCTGTCTGTCCCTATGTATGCTTAGATATTTTAAACTACGCAACGGATTTTGATGCGGTTTTTTTTTAATAGATAGAGTGATTCAAGAGGAAGGTTTATATGTATAATACGTGCAAAATATAGTAGAGAAACACTGGTAATTTTAGAGGTTTCTAATGTAATGCAGGGTTGCGGCAGTACCGGCCGGGGCCCGCCAGCCTCTAAAGAAAACAATGACTATGTTTTATTGTCCAATGACGAAAAGGCTGTAAACGTTGTTTAAAAAGACATTCTGTAGTATATTTAGTATCAGCATAATACCTGTGCGAAGCCGGGGCGGGTCGCTAGTACTTACATAAAATAATCGCACATTACCACACCGTTGGGATATAACATTACATTTTTATAGAAACGACACACGGCAAAGCTAATCTCAGTAAAAGTAAACTGAAATTATGGAAATTGTGTCATAAATTGTAAGACGTCGCCTTACGGTTGGTTCATATCATCTTGAATATCATTAATAATAGATATGTTCTCAACTTTCGGAAATGTATGAAACCCTTTATTTATCCATAAGGAAAGTTTAATGCATAAAGGCACAGTATAAATCGGTAATTCTTTACGAAGGATTGATAAAGCTGTAGTTTTGCTAGTGTTTACCTTAACTCAAACTCAAAGCATTTATTTCATTTTGATCATAAAGTATGATGCTTATAAAAAGTTAATAGTACATGAAGTCAGCTAATTAGCCTACAGCCAGTTCACTGACTGAGGTAGAGCTGTGAGAAGAACTGGCAAGAAACTCACGCCACTCTTTTCAATCGCCAGATAATTACAGTTATTTGTATGAGTTAACAATTTTAACACATCAACGCAATCAAAGAACCATACAAAGTAATTATTACAAATCAACCAATTAATTTAATAACCATGATTAAAAAGAAGAAAAGAGAGGATTTCAATTATTTAGTTTCATCTAGTATAGTAATAAATGAATACGTATTTTAACTAAAATAGTAAATGCATCTCCTGTTCATATTGAACAACAAGGCCTTCTTTTGATAAGCTAGTTCTGTGACAAATCGATCCGTAGTACCTATATATTACAAGTTACAGCTAAATAATTGAATGATTTACGTCACGATGGGAGACACTTACGACACACTGGGCATTAAGTGCCTAAGCATACGGTCTACGTGATGGTAAATGATTAACGTGATATCGAAGTACTCTAAGCGTTGAAACAATAATACTAAGGACATTGTTGAGAACGGGAAACGAATCTCATTGTAACCCACTAAAAGAAACGCAGCAATTTGGATAATTATCTTACGTCTATATATAAAGAGAGGGTAGCTATGTTCTGAATGATTCGTCCCGTTCATGATAAAATTAGTGAGGATCTACTACCGTGAACCATTTACGACGGAAATTAAATTATGCACATAATAAAAGATATACATACACTAGCTGCGCCCTACTGCTTCGCCCGGGCGTGTAATTTGTTTCGTAGCACTCGGGAACCAGACCGATTTTCAGTATAAAAAGTAGCCTATGTCCGGCACCAAATCTATCTACATACCAATTTTCATCGAAATCGGTTCCGCTGTTTAGGCGCTGAGTGGTAACAAACACACACACACACACATATATACACACAAACTTTCGCATTTATAATATGAGTAGGCTAGGACTTACTAGGAAAATACCGAGTTACAGACAAATAGTTATAGTTAGTCTTCAAAACGAAATGAAAACTTGCAAATGTGGAAATTGATGAACCAGTCAAACAGCCAAATTGTAAAATATATTAAAGGGTAAACTATTTCGTAAAGTCACAGGTTCTTTGTCTTATACTCAATCATTCACAAGAGAACAAGAGTTCATTACACTGAGAGGTACAAAATAAATACTAAACGAACCAATATCGATTACCATTACAAAGAGGAACATTGGGAACGAAGAGAAGTGATTAAAATGTAATATGCGCAGAAGAGATACTCTTGAAAACTAATATTGGTAGTGCTGAAGATTCCTAATATATTAGCACTAAAGACGAAAGACGGAGAAATGTTTTTACTAGAAAAACACTTTAATTTATATTTGACGGTTAAAATGGAAAATACGTGTAACAAAATTATTTTAAATCAAATAAATATCGACAAAATAATGATTAAATATCCATATGATAAATATCCTGTCTTTCTGTCTGTTACGCTTTCACGCCTAAACCACTGAATCGATTTTGTTGAAATTTGGTATAGAGATAGATTAGACCTCGGGGAACAACATAGACTATCTTTTATCGCGAAATGGCTTAAAGAGGTTGAAATAAGGGATGAAAGTTTGTATGAAAAATCGTCAATGTAAACAAAGATAGAACCGACGCGCGGGCGGAGCTGCGGGCAACAGCTAGTGACTTTATATATCCAACTAAGGTGTCTGGTCATATGCAGTTATTATATACGGACGCGGACGCTTGCAACAACAAAAGGATCTCTTGAAGGAACTCACGCGTAGACCCTGTAAAATTTTATTCAAATATTTTTAATTATTTTCAAAACCTATTTGTTTTTATTTCTTTCTTTAACCTCTAATATGCTATAATATCAGACACAATAGAAATAACATTTTGTCTCGTGTAGACCTGCTTTTAAGCAAACGATGAGTTAAGAACATAACCTTGTCCCTCACAATATGGAAGCTATTAACATGGCCATACCTTAGTGTTAAATACTATGAGAAAACATTGGGTTGGAAAATAAGTTTATTTCATTCACTTATTCATGATGTAAAAGTATATGAAGTAAATGATCATGTCAAGAAACAACACTATCTCAAAATAAAAAAAATTATACAGTATCAGCTAATTCTCCACACAAAACAACAAGTTGGTACAAAAAAATATCATTGCCAATTTCAACAATCATCGAAGTACCAATATTCCTATTATAACCATCGATCACTTTCGAACCTCAAGAGTCTCATAATAGCTGGGTTCTGAGGCATTTTCTCACAGTTCGTGGAATAAGTTTATGATCGAAGTTTTCCCGAGAGGCCACGGTGCGAGATTCTTCAAGAAGTTAAAAAGTTTTAACGGAGGTGGTAATGCGGGAAGTCGGTATTGCTTCGTCTATTTACTACGGTAATAATTTACTGTTAGGCGAACCGTACATTAGTAGTAAACACTCTTCTACACGCCTGTTATCCCCGAAGGGATAGGCAGAGGTGTTTAACGATCTTCGTTTCGCCATTTAATTTTGGGTCCTATGTAACAGGGAGCGAGCCTGTTTCTATATATCGGGCACAACTCCAGACTCCAAGCTAATACTGAGAATTTCTCGACAGAAAAACCCAATATCATTTTACCCGACCCGAACCACAGAGGCAGTAAACACACATAGTTCTCTAGATTTATAATTATTTCATTAGAACATAAAAAGAGTATTATTTTGAAAAATTGGACCTGTGGAAAGAAAGATTTGGAATAGCAGCTCATGTTCATTACAATTTAATATGTTTTAGTTTACACGCCTAAAACCAGGTACATTTTTTGGAGAAGTCCTAACAGTGACTTTTGAATTCACAATTACAGCAACATTAGACTGCCCTCCTAGACTTTTTATAGAATCAATATCGGACTAATTGTAAGAGGTGTACACTATTGCAATAAGTACTAGGTACATTCTATTTTTTACTAATTTTGGGCGGGCTGCCCACCCAGACCAATGCAAATAGACATGTTCATACACACAAATATTTGCACTGAGCGGGCATCAAACTCGCGACCTCTGCGTGGTAGTTCATACACATTACCACTGAACCACAGAGGTCGTCTAAACTAATATTATAAAGAGAGAAGATTTGATTTTTGTACGTATGTTTGTTTGTTATGGATAAACTCAAAATTTAAGTAACCAATTTAAAAAAATATTTCACATATTGAAAGCTACAATAACAGCGAATAACACAGGCTATATTTTTTTGTAGTACGCCTACCCATGCGGGCAAAGCCGCTGGCAACAGCTAGTGTGTAATAAATATAGAGAAAATATACTAAACCATATTATTACTAAAGTGCGTTACTAAAAACAAAATAAAGGTCGTAGATGGTTTGAAGCAAAAACTAACACATCAATGATGTCGAAAATTAAATAAACTTTGGACCTACAGTTGCTCGGCATTCGACATATTGAATTTATTGTGACGTCACACACAGTAAGTTAATTTATTTCGGTCATGCCTATACTGAATCCAAACCTATAGCTGAAAATTTCCACATTCATTTTTATTAGATTATGAAAAGAACGATTTCGTTTTATTTCAAAACAACGATGTGCCAGGAGTTAGTCCAGTCGAATCCCCTGTATCTGATCTCCTGGAGGATCGGCTTATTTTCATTATATTTCTTATACCGGTCTGATCCACCGTAAGCTTTGTAAGCATTGACCCGATTAAGCATTAACCTGATTTGCCAGTTATGTCAAAGTTGGAAAGCTATATAATATACTTGAACAAAAAAAACACATCGACAGTAAAACCGAAATTTGGATCACAGAAAAGCAGCTAAATTAGTAATAAATTATTTCTGAAGATTAACTGAGAATCACCAGACAGCTTATTGACAAAGTGCTCCAGCTAACGGTCTTCTTTAAAATGCAGATTTCCTCGGACGAGTTGCTTCAATATAAACTTACTCCACTCTCTTCACGGTAGACTAGCAGCTTCGCGAAGTCCTTGGTATTACAGGAGCAATGCCAGTGTCTCTGAGTCGTTCATGAACGACTGTTACCACTCACCATCACGTGGGCTGTTTGCTCGTCTGCCACTGTCGGAAATAAAAAAGAACGCATCTTAGGAAGCCTCCATAGAGGCCACAATGCAAGCAGTTTCACAACTCTTGGAGCGTAATGACTGCTTAAACGCACCTATTTTACAACATTTTAGAGAACAAGGGGTGTTCATATGACATTCGATACCCCAATTTAGTAATGTAAGCTTTCCTTCGTCATACATTTTAATGAATGAGATTTGAGCGCTCGCGTTAATTATATTTTATCATCTCTTTAGTCATTAATGTCGCGATAGCGTAGAGCTCTATTTAATTAAGAGTATATGTGCCCCCGTATGGTAAATTTGGGGAAAGAAGGAAGAATTATAACATTTCTGTAAAGCTTTAAATATTCTATTTTATGATTTTAGTACACGATATCAAATCCCTAAGACCACAACTCTTGATTTAGTAAAGTAGAATCAGGCAATACTTTGCGGTTTTTCAAGACAGTAAACTCTCAACCTAAAAAAGTTCGATGCTAAACATAAACCTTACTCAAATAAGACGGGAGGGACGGAGGACGGAGTTCTTTAATGTCAAAGTCAAAGTATTTATTTCATTTTGATCACAGAATGATACTTATGAAAAGTCAAATTACATGAAGTCAGCTAATTAACCTACAGCCAGTTCGCTGACGAGGTAGAGCTGTGAGAAGAACTGGCAAGAAACTCACGCCACTCTTTTCAATCGCCAGATAATTACAATTTTTTGTATGAGTTAACAATTTTAACACATCAACGCAACCAAAGAACCATACAAAGTAATTATTACAAAATAACTAATTATTTAATAACATTTTTGAAAAAAGAAAAGTAACGAAAATAGAGGATTACAATTATTTAGTTTCATCTAGTATGGTAATTTGACTACGTATTTTAATTAAAATTAAAAAATAGTAAATGCATTTCTCAGTCATATTGAACTACAGGGTAATATTGAATTAAGTATTAAATGTATGCCATGCCAAGATTGACCAGTCATCCCAGGTAGCACCCGTTCACGAGCATGACGCACAGACCAGCCATCATCACCTTCGCCATATTAGAGGGAAGGTGATGACCCGGCCAATACGACACCACAAGCCATGACATTTTAGTGAGCATGACAATGCAAGGCATGGGTGGTAAAAAGAACCATAATAAAATGTTATGTCTTACGAGTTCATAATGATCATGATATGCATTCACTTCACATCAAACTTTTACTGCAATAGTCAATAATTTTTATTTTTAAATTTTCCCATAATTATATAATGTTAATCAAAGTCAATATAACTACAATAATAATAATTAATCAATATAACATTATTCTTGTATTAAACGAGCAACTATACCCATGCTCTTTTATCATTTAAATAATCATTAATATTATAATAACCCTTTTGAATAAGACGGTTTTTAACAGTTTGTTTGAATTTCTCTAAGGGTAGATTCGAAACGTCAATGGGTAGTTTATTATAAAAGCGTACACCAAGACCCGCAAATGTGTTGTTTACTTTATGTAGGCGATGGTATGTACCAACTAACTTATGTTTACCTCGAGTATTCACAGAATGCATGTCACAGTTTCTTGAATACAAGTGAATATTTTTCTTGATAAACATAATGTTAGCAAAGATATATTGAGACGCCACTGTCAAAATACCTATCTCTTTAAACTTATCTCTTAATGAAACTCTAGGGCCCAAATTGTAAATAGATCGCACCGCTCGTTTTTGAAGTATAAAAATTGTCTCAATATCCGCAGCCCTGCCCCACAGCAGTATACCGTATGACATCACGCTATGGAAATAGCTAAAATAAACAAGTCTGGCTGTTTCAATGTCGGTAAACTGTCTTACTTTTCGTATTGCAAAGGCTGCTGAACTAAGTTTACCAGCAAGACACGATATTTGGGTACCCCACTGAAGCTTGTTATCTAAAGTTAAACCCAAAAATACTGTAGATTGAACAATGAGACGGGGCAAGGGCTGAGGACGCTTTAATGAGACAGGGTCAAAATTATAAAGAAACGTGCTTCAGTAAAACGATCTAGTAGAAAATATATGATACACTGTGGTATTTTAGTTATTTATTGTTCTAGCCACTAAAACCTTTTTTTGCCCAACTGCCGAAATCAAGGAGGGAATGTTTTTGAGCTTATGTATGTATATATGAATAAATAAAGGGAATAATAATAATATGTGGACACTATCACACATCGACATCTAGTCCCAAGCTAAGCAGAGCTTGTGTTATGGGTACTGGATAACTGAAATATAATACACATACATACTTTTTTTTTTGTAAATACATAGTTAGAATACATAGGAAACACCCAGACTGAAGACAAATACAAATGTTCATCACACAAATAGTTGTCTACCGCGGGAATCGAACCCAAGACACCCGGCGTCGCAGTCAGTTACACTAACCACTAGACCAACGGTGCAGTCAATGAATGTAAGTCTATTTCTTTTGCACGCTGCACAGCGTAATGGATTTTAACTTTTGAGGTGCCATTAGGTTCGCACCAATTTTGAGAGCGACATAGGTATACAACATAGCAAAAATGGGTTTCTTGCTTTTCAGTTCGTTTTAGGCAGGCAGGCTTTTTGTTTTTAATTAACATGATAATATTTTGCTTTGTTATAAGTTATTTTCTAGAATTTAGAGTCTAAATATCCAAAAATTTTGTTACAAAATGTATCTCTAATGAAATAGCAATAGAAATTAATACAAACGAAGTACCCCACAAATGTTATGTTAATATTGAAAGTGATATTCTTTGTGAAAGACAAGTGCTGAGTCAGTCTATCGCTCAGATATTATTGATTGCGATAGTTTTTGCCGCAGTGTAGCCACAGCTTAGATAACAACAGACGGTTCACAAAATCATGCCATGACAATGAAATTTTTTGCCAACCAAATAACCTATCATCAGCTATGCTAGTTGGCTTGTCAAAAATTATGTTCTATCTGGTGGTATTTGGTAACCGTCGTTCATGCAACCTGACAGTACTCAAAAGGGCTGAGAGCTAAATATAAACTTAAGTTTCTTAACACTACTGTTTATGGTTATAAATTATTTTTAAGTAGTCGTGTTTTCTTAATTCACAACGTGGATGGATCACCAGGATGGATGGACGACGTGATAATAATGAGAGGCAAATGACGGATAACGATAGCACAAGCGTTCACAAGCGTTGGTCTTCTTTCAGAAATAATCCATATCATTATATAAAGCGGCAGAATTCGTGTGTTTGATTGTTTGTTTGTTGAAACGAGCTAATCTCTGGTGTAACCAGTCAGATTTGAATAATTCTTTTTGCATTTGATAGCTCAGTGTATGAAGATGGTAATAGCTTATGTAACATAACGCTACTGGCGACGGGAGCAGAGCAGTAAACAAAGATGTAACTGAAACCGCGCAGCGGAAAGCTATTACATACATATTTTGCTATTTCTGAGTGTAAAAGACTAGTTCCATTTTCTTTAATCTGTGCCATGACTAGAAAATAAACCCTGGTGTTACTATGTTGATTAAACATAAAATATTCTTGAATCCTTGTCATTTAGTTGCTATATAGTGCCGCAGCGTGAGTGAAGAGATTTAGAAGCGCTATCAAATTAGGTAAGGGACCGACGGGAATGTTTACACGACACTGGTTATTTATTGTTGAGATTTTTATATAGGTAACAGCTGCTTAAAGACCACAAAAAAGCCAGAAGAACTGGCTTTGATCTCTGAGGCTCCAACTGCTGCAACTACTAAGCAAAATTAAAAAAACACTACCTACTTGGAAATGACGGTACAATTTTTACTAAAACACAGAGTATTTTTCTGGGTCTGAAACCTTTCTTAACTTTCTTTTTTTGTATTTCTTTTATGTCCATGTCTATATTTTTAAATTTATGTAGGTATAATCTTAATGAATGTTAAAGAAACAAAGGAGCTATGTTTGGATCGCAGCCACAGAACCTTCACTGTTCTGAGATCGCAGCAATTAGCATTCTATAGTCTCTTCGTGCTTCTTACCCTTTTAATGGAGATGCAGTTATGTTTGTATGTATGATTGAATTTTGCCCTAATTTATCTATGAAACTAATTAATCGAATATAACATTACTCTTAGTAACAAAAATAGTAGTAGCACAATTAAATATTAACTAAAAATTACGTAAAATAAAAACACGAGCTAGTGTTGAATTTTGCGCTACGATCATCCACCCAGACTAAAAGACATCCACTGCTGGACACAGGCCTCCCCCAATTTTCGCCACCGTGGCCAGTCATTAGGCCTCATCCATTGGTTGCCTGCCACCCTTATAAGGTCGTCGGTCCACCTTGTGAGGGATCTGAATACGCTGCGTCCTAAAAAAACGTGTGCCTAAGTGTAAAATAACGCATTCAACTTTTATAAATCACTTACGTCGATAAAACGCCAATGACACACATAAGTTGTTGTGCAAGTATGTTCTCATTCTGGCTAGTTGCCATATCATCTTAAAGCTCTTAGCTGTTGTCGCCAAGCTTGTGACGATTATATTGTTAAGGGAGGTTTTAGATAATAGCTAATTGGGATCATTATTGCGTTCCGATCAAAATTACTATAGAGTAGCAGCGATCTAACCTGGTTTAATATGGATGTGGACGATATGTTTACAAATCATTAAAATTTTCGACTTTTCTACAATGATACGTAAATTTTACAGAAGAGAAAAAACGTCTGTCTATCTGTCAGCCTAAATCATCCCACTGCTGGCAAAGGCCTTTCCTTATGACTTCCAAAGAAAGTGTGGATTACGATCTATTTATTTTGTATAAATCGTTCTTACCATCTTCTTTTTTTTTTATACATATTTAATAAATTTCTATACAATATTGAAAAACGTAGCTAAGCTTATTTAGAAGTTAGCGTAGGAACAGACAGGAGAAAACAGCGACTATATACTATTTATTTCATGCTTACAGATAATGTTTTTCAACTATCTGTTTATAACTTAATACATACATAACTTTACGTCTGTCTCGCAGGGGTAACCAGAGACTATAGAACTACTACTTACTACAACTTGTTGAGAACAAATAAATGTTTTTTCTTTCTTTCTCTTTCTTTCTACTATCTAAAAATACCTCCTTTGCGTCTTCAACATTGATTAATCTTTTCATACTCACACGTCGGTTACGAGTGCTTGTAATTATGTCCTATGTCAACACATCTCCTATTTGCTACGTGTATGTCCGTCTAGGGCGACCGCTACTTTCCCAGACATATACCTAAGTATTTGGATATTTTTGTCGCCTGATTTTACGACCAGGTTTCCTGGGTTCTAAGTTGACAAAGGGCAGTTAATAAACAAATCCAATGCAAAACAGATACCTAGGTACCATGCGTCAATGGCAATATTACCCGTGAATATATTAATATTTTAATAAAGGCGAACAGATGAAAACCGGGATGATATGTGCGGGATTCAGAGTCCTTTGTTCTATCAAAAGTCCATAAAACAAAACGAAATTGATCGAGTGCTTTTAAAATTTTGTATTTTTTGGTTCGCATACTTCTTTTTATTTACAGCTATTGTTTACAGAAATTTTATTTTATTAATCAAGGTGGACCACTAAATTGCGCCATTTGGACTGATCGTCAGTGGTGACTGCTATTTTTTTCTTCTTATAGAGTGGTTAGTGGTTAACCTAGTTTAGGGATTTGTACTTTTTTTTTTTTTTATATTAGCCTACTAAAGTGACTCCACCCCGCCTGATGGTAAGCAGTCAGTGGAATCAAGAAGTGGTGGTCACCATACCATCTTCTTAAACTGCTGGTATGGTGGCCTCCACTATGGCGGCTGGGAATGGGGTTAGGGGAAGGGAATGAGGGAGGTGAGGAAAGAGGAAAGGGAGGAAATTGGGCCTCCGGCGCTCTCATTCACTGAGCGAAACACAGTAGTACGGATACTACTACTCTCACGTCAATCTTCTATGAGAGGATAGTACTTCCCCGGACGATCCGGCCCATTCATGCTGAAACCAGCGTGGACCTACTACCGTAAACTGTGTACTGCAACTATTAGGCTTTACGTCCTAGAACTTGTTGTGCCACTGGATCCATAGTTACATATAATATATAAAACAAGCAACATATATTATTAAAAAACAAAACAGCCCGCCTGCCTAAAAGAAAGCGAAAAGAAAGAAACCCTTTTTTCTCGTGCTGACGCTACATTGAAATTTTATATACCCTATGTCACTTCCACGATCAATACGAATCTAATGACACCTCATACGTTAAAATCCAACAAGCCATTTAGGCTGTAGAGCGTGCCAAAGAAATAGACATACATACCCACATACATACATACATACATACATCGCTCGAATATCATTACCCTTCAGCAGTCGGGCAACAAGTGATAAAAAAGCATACAAGTACTTGATTTTAATTGATTACATGGTATGGCTCATTTTGGCACAGGCACCATCGCAAACTGAAAATTTTAATCTAGGTGCTACGGTTTTCGAGATATGAGGTCCCTGTGCCAACCTGAACGCTCAGTCAGAGAGGTATTGGTGGCTGTGCCAAACTGAGCGTTTAGGTTGGCGCAGCCACCAATACCCCTCTATAACTTTTAAACAGTGGACCGACTAATTCTGGTATTTTGCAACCAATTTCGACTAATTACCGACTAGTTCGTCATGTTAATTTATTTATTTATTTATTTGTTTATCATAATAACAACAATATAGGCTTACAGCAGAACCAACACGCTTATATGTTGTATACTAATAACAATCAAAACACAAATTAATATATTGTTCCCAAAGTATTGCAAGAATAATGTTAAAAAAATTAAACTATTACCGACCGTGAAAGAGCCGAGATTGAGGAAAAATTATCATAGGAAGAATTGTCTAACTGTCTAACACGTCAAAACTGTGGTTTGGCGGTCTGTGTATGGACTGTCATGCAGAGGTCGCGGGTTCGATTCCTGCTCGGTGCAAATATTTGTGTTCATGCACATGTCTATTTGCATTTGGTCTAGGTGTTTCTATAAATAATAAGTATGTATTTACAAAATAAAATATTAAAGTAGGAATCTATATCCGCATTCTAGAACTCAAAACACAAGCTATATAATTACTTACTTTGGGTCTAGATGGCGTTGTGTGTAGTTGTTGTGACATTATTAATCCTAATGTTCGTTTTCGGCAACAGCATTTGAATAAACAAGTTTATTTCATTAGACTAAGTTTACAAACAGGCATACAATTCGGCTGATGGTAAGCAGTTACCGTAGCCTATAAGACGCTTGCAACACCTTACCTATCACTTTGCATTTTAAAAACCTTTTAACTCTTTTCTTAAAGAACTCCAATTGTTATAATTATTCAGAAGCATCACTCAACCGTTGTCACTGATACAGTTCTTACATCGCACATGCATGTGTATAATAAACATAGCTTTACGCCTTTATCCCCGAAGGGGTGGGCAGAGGTGTTTACCCACCCACTTTCGATTAATGGCAACAGGGATGAACCTGCTGCCATTAAAACTGAGAATTTTTCGACAGAAAAACGCAATATTACTTTACGCGACCCGGGGATCGAACCCGAGACCTCTGCGTGGTAATCTGTAGACAGTACCACCGAAACACGGAGGCAGTACATGTTAATATAATCACTTCATTAAAAACACCAGGTCCAGACTCGTTGAGCAGTCACTCGTCTATTTGGGTCAACAATCTCATTTTTATCGCCTCGGCAAGCAGAACTCATTATGAAGATCTGTCTTTATTTTGTAAAAGCTCGTTGCTTGAGTGTGTGACTTGTTACATTTTGAACTCGGTTTAAATTGAGAAACTTTGTGTTTTTTACAGTGGCTTTTGATATACGATATTTATTTAATAACACGATTTTATGCAATGGATATTCTGCGCCTAATCGTTTTTACAAAATGCGCTTTAGCGCCGAAAAATCAGCATTTTAAAGAATTATTTATGGATTAAAGTTTGTATATATTAAGCTACAGTTAGTGGAGATACAATAAGGATTTTCTTTTAATTAAGCAGCAATAGAAAACATTAATCGGTAGTAGAAATATAATATTACCATACTACCTTGGTAGTGTAGATAAGGCGACTTAATTTTGGTTTTCATTTTTAACAAAAATAGTAACTCAATATAATTCGTAGTACCTAATTCTATTTGGTGCGAAAAGAGACGAAAAAGACCAGTTTCTTGTCGGATCTCTGAGTTCGGCCGCACATAACATAATTTACATGAAAGAAACAAATAAATAAAAAAGGTCCCTAAACATGTATTAGAATTTAAACACGTTGTAATCGTAGACCCATCTACGCCGTAGAACTGCTACGAGCCCTTACAATCAGAAAGGCATTTCATTTGGACCATTCATTGTTGATTATTGTTGAGATTGCAATACAAAATTGTAATAATAGGGACTTTAGAGATCTGCTGATACCAAGGGTGTAATTCTGCTCCTGTTTGATACGAGAGGCTGTGTACTCTATCATGAGTACATACTTTTATTGTGAACTAATATCGTATGGTTTATACTTCTAAATAAGTTATGTTTGACGGGTCTTTGTGTACCTAAATAATTTATATAGGTATTGTAAATATTTATAGTGTAGAAATGGCGAGACGAGACTTTAATTTGCAAACTGAGGCATCATGGGAATAGCCTCGCAGATTATTGACGCTTTTTCTTTCTAAAAATATGTCGTAAGTATTAAAATATAAATAAATTTTACAGTATAAAAATAATTTTCGGCGCGGTTTCACACGCGTTACATCTTTGGTTACTGCTGCGCTTTCATCGCCAATAGTGTGATGTTATAAAGGCCATAACTTTCCTCAAGAACTAGGCTATCAAACAGCAAAAACAATTAATCAAATCCAAATGGCAGTTTCGGAGATTAGCGCGATTAAACAACCAAACTTTTCCGCTTTATATAATAGTATATAAAGATAAAGATGTGTGTCAACTACAATTTAATGTAATTTTGTAATAGCTTGTTTCCGCTGCGACATTATTGCTTTGTGCAAAATTGTATGATAAGAGAATTGGTCTTTAGATTTTTGATTTAGATCCTATTAACACGAATATGCAACAAAAATTAACGGATTTTTTAAAAGTTTAAAGTTAATTTAATAGCTTCATTAACATTCTTTAACTGTTCTAGACCATGCGATGCACAGATAAGCGAAGTAGGTGCAGTAAACTACGTAAATAAAAAACATAAATATGGAAATATGTATATCCAAGAAGAGGCAGTAATTAAGTTGGTGTATACAACTACCTGCATGTTGTGCATATTTATTGCAAGAGTGAGAGAGGTGCTTTTTATGTACATACTAGCGTGAAGACTGATTTTTGGTGGAATAACCACTAAATATTATTAATTATTTTAATTTTATTAGGATAGATTTCAAAACAAAGTCTGATTATTCATAAATATGTAACCTTGTTATGGAACAGGGAGGTATCCTAACACAGGTATACGACTATACTTAAAAGGATACTTTCATCGTAATATAAAACTGTAAACTTAAGGATTGTATTTTTTAGACAATGTAAGATCATCGCATTTCACGATTAGCAACGATTTTATTGCTTTTTTTACCATGCTGTATTCCGCTGAGAACACAATGTCCCTACAAGAAAAAGAGTGTGTGTTCTCATGTACGCACGTAAGAAGTTATACTTCTTTGGCGTAACAATCCAAAAATACCAAATAATAACACAGCGCATACATACATAAATATTTGAATTGATATAAACGCCAATATATTTTTTATTTATTCACACTGATTATTTGTACTGATACGACACACAAAGATTCGCAACTGACTTCAGGGTGTTGCTTTTTTCTGTCGGTGTGCGCGCGCATCGTAAAAATTCACTCTCATCATTTTTCCCAATCGCGCCAAAAGAAGTATAACTTCAAAAGAAAAAAGAAACATTTGTTACTACAAGTAGGTATAACCACAATAACAAACAAATTACGAAGCACAGATACAAGATAAATAAAATAAAAACAATAAAAATAAATACATGATAACACATACTATGTTACGCTTGCAGCAACTAGGTATCCAGTTCAGCATGTGCCAGGTCACTGAGACCTGGCGCTGGTTTTCAACTGGGGTCTGTTGCCTATTAGGCAGACCGTAAGCTTGTATTTGCCACATAACGATGTTGAAACTTAAGCTATAAGCCACAAGACAAATAGTGTATTTTAAAAAGAGGTCGAAAGTCATATTTTATATAGGAGACATCATTACTGTGAGAAATTAATCACTGTCACTTAGTAAGCGCTGTTATTCTCATATGTTTACGAAAAGGTATTAAATATCAAGGTGAAAGAACCTTTGACGATGTCAGATTATGATGAGTATCAAATAGCAAGCTGAGGCTTTTGTTAAGATTATTCTCGTGCTAGGAAATAAGCCTGTGTCTTCTTATTACAATATTTAACAACATAATATGGAAATAAATTTGGCACACTCAATGTAACCGTTTATTTCCGCTGTCCACCCCCTTGCCAACCCGGGGTGGCCAGTGGGTTTTTAATAATAATCTCCGGTGGCCAGTGGGAATAATATTTTTTGAAGCCGCAAAACCGACTGTTGTGTTAAGACTGTTGTTCTTTGAAACCGCAATAGAGTAAGCTGCTACTGGTGAAGGTCTGTTTTGAATTACGACACCACAACAATATCATGTCCTGAGTCGAAATGGTCCAGTGGATAAGGCACTCGCTTCGTAAACACGAGGTAGTGAGTTCGAATCCGGGCAAGTACCAATGTGATATTTCAAATCATATGTACTTTCTAAGTTTATCTTGGACATTTCTGACCGACGGTGAAGGAAAACATCGTGAGGAAACCTGGACTTAAAAGTCTGAAATTGCCAATCCGCCTTGAGCAAGCGTGGTGATTAATGCTCATGCCTTCTCTATATGAGAAGAGGCCTTTGCCCTGCAGTGGGACAGTAAGCAGGCTGGTATTATTATTATTATAACAATATCAGCTCTCCCTGCCTTTAGACATGAAATCATTTTATTTTGGGCTAATGTCTGAAATTAGACGAGTAGGTACTTACCAAACTATATACACGTCAACTGCACCGCTACTGCTGTTATGCTAAGTGTATTTAATCACTACCCGAAACATAATTATACTATCCATTAATATTTGTTCAAGAGTCTGTACCTTATTTAAAAGTATGTTTTAAAAGTCGCTTAAGACCTCTGCCTACCCTTTCTACAAAAAGGAGTGCATTTTTAATTTATGTCAACATGAATTTTGTAGTTCGTAATCGAACAAAATAAATAATCTGACGTAGCTACCTCAAAGAAGTTAGCTAAATCTTTGCCTGCCCCAAAAAGACTTGCATCAATTTACGTTAGAGTATTTTAAATTTGTAGTCCATTAACAAAGAATAGAAACAAGCGTTAAAATATAAAAAGAACTGTCAAAACCAAAAGCTTTTTCCCTGATTAGTAAATATTTTCTCTTTGTTTTCCCGATAACTTTATCGAAGAACTCGGGCATCCTTTAAGTGGCCTCTTACGTATGCCTAGCATCCAATAATAGACGCTATTGTTGACTACCAATGGGATGATAATGTAAAACAAATGATCCATTGTACCTTCTATTTTGTTCTCGAATTACTTCGCCGACAATAACACGTATGGTCTTATCTATATAAAACATCAAAGATCGAAAACTTATTAAAATTCAACTCTGTCATGACTTAAATACACGATAATGTAGGATGCATCCAGATAATCTTGGATATCCGTACAATCAAATCCATAAAATATAATTAGGGACATCTTCCACTAAAACATAAAATCGTATTTTTACACGCATTTCAAGGTCATTCAAAAATAATTGAATGTAATCACCTATTTCATTCCTTAATTCATCATCAGTTTTAAAAACGGGTTTTTTTATTACTAGCTTTCTGCTGAGCAGTTTTAACCACTTCTTTGCCTACTGCTCTGCTCCCGTCACCAGTAGCGTGATGTTACATAGCCTATAACCTTCCTCGAGAAGTGGGCTGTCATACGCAAAAATAATTATTCAAATTCGAATGGTAGTTCCAGAAATTAACGCGTTCAAACAAACAAACTCTTCCTTCTTGCTTATAATAGTATTAGATTATTTAAACTTCTTGCACAAAATACAATGGAAATGTTCACAGAAGGACTTAATGCAAGAAGCATTCTCTACAGTCAAACTTTGGGTAATGCAGTGATATAACTAGTTTCGTGCATTCCGTAGGTAAACAACTAAAGAAAGAAAGAAATCTATATTATATAACGAGTATGAAATATATATCTACATACTATTCATAAATACTTACATAAATAAATACAATTAATCATGAATAATTACATAAAGTAAATAAAAATTAGGCAAGTTAAGATTCTCTAGTAGTAGGTACCTATAGTAGTGCTTAAAATATAGCTTGGTGCCTGTGACATTAGCCACTTCGTTTATAACTACAGCTATAATAAAATTCCTGTTAAAAAAGTTCGAGTTTAAAATTAATTTTAAGACATTTTTTTATTGTTAAGATAAGTTTTACTACAAAAACATGTTAATACAGCTATAACTAATAATAATTTGCAGAATAATTACGGTGTTATAAAATAATTTTTTAAAGTATTTTAATAGTTTAAAATAATCCCGTTTATTTTTTATTCATTTATAAGACTGCTCCAGAGATGAATATGATTTTGAGAATGATGTTATTAAAATTTGTGTTGTACCCCTTCAAGACAATAAAAGTTTAAATTAAGAACTAATTCCTCTCGTTTGATTGCATCTATTATATTATATGCCATTAAAATAATATTAGGTTATATATTTTTAATATCAAAATTTATCGATAATTACGGATAGATTGTCCTTATCACTAGCACATATTATGTCAATGACAGACGTCGCAGGCACCAAGCTATATTTTAAGCACTATAAATATTATGGCCTCATCACAGATACTCGTACAGGGCAATAAAAAAGAATTTAGAGAAAACTACCTACTGTATTTTATGTCATTAGTAAAATGCACATCATCTTAAGTATGCGAGAACATTGTCATGACGTAAATGTCTAAAATAAAAATAATAAAATTGTTATTTCGCGTAAAAACATCTGAAAACGTAGATCTACTTTTGTCACATTGTATTCTAATCTCAATGTACCCGCACTACATTTTTGTAAAAACAAGCAAAATGAAACTAAATATTCTAAAATAATAAATTAGTAATTATTTGATAAAAATTAGGTACTTAAATATTAACTTAAAAAAGGTTTATTTTTAATTTAGTCTTTTTTTTTAAATAAAAATATTTATTTTCATAAATGGATATTAGATAAGTTTTTCTTCTAAACAACAAAATAACATAAAAATATTACAAAAGAATACTTACGGGTGGTCCAAGCAATTGCAAAATGTGAAAGTAATGTCTACAAATTATTACGCTCATTGTACACAAATATTCCCGAATATATCGATTTGTAATAAGTGAAATACTTACCAAATATCAAATGAACTTCGATGCAATCCGCTCGGCATTCACCGGAGTTTATTAACGAGTAAACCACGTGAAAATCTCTACAAGCACTGTCAAATTTGAGTTATGATCACAATTTTTTTTTATTTCTTTATTTGTCAGGACACGAAGCGCATCGCGTACGTCTCGCTTCGGTCGTTGCGCGGCACTGGCGAAATGGCGGGAACACTGACATGCGCCATGAGAAATCGATGGCGAATTTTCTGAATTATCTGTAGCAGGCGCCATTTTTGAAATTTTTTCGTGTGCTCAGCAATTGTTATTTTATTGTCACATTGTCTGCGTAAAGGATTACTAGGTATTTGCACAGAGAATAAGTTAAATCAAATTTGGTGGCACATAGCTGGATATTAAATTATTTGCCCACTAGAATGTAAACTCAGTTTTTCCTTTTAGATATTTTGGTAGCGCGCGTTGTAGAAATTTAATTTATTTACATACATAAAGGCTTTGTGCAGTGGAAATAGAAAAAGGTCAACTGTATTGAATGTGATCCACGTTTTTGAGAGATCCTTCTATCCGTGTCCTACTATTAAACACTGACTACAATAGACGAGATCTGCTAGATTATTTCGTCATTCAAGTGTTCATTGATACCAATTTATATTGTCTGATGTATCTATTCGATTAGGTGATTATAATTTTAATTTGTAAAGGGAATAAGTACCAAGTTAACGAACAATACTTTAAACTTCTCATTAATTACCACAATACTTACACCTGCCAAGTGTAATGACTATGACACAATAAATATAATACTTAATATAAAGAGAAAAGATTTGATTTTTGTTTTTGTTAGCTTGCAACAATTTAACTTAAAATCTACGTTACCGATTTTAAAAAATTTTTCTACCTTTAGGAATCAATAAACGAAGTGGGTAACAAAGGCTATAATTATTTTATTATGTTTAACCCTTTGACCGCCATAAGCAAAACCGACAAACGTGTCACCGACGCCACGGGTACTTTTTGCGAAAACGGCGGCACTTTGAGGATAGGGTTGGGTAAATAGTTATCGAAAAAAATATTTAAAAAAAACGAACCTTATTTATTCCTTGTTTATTTTTTCCCGTTACCACACATATACATCAAACAATACATATTACCTGATTTTAAACAAAAAAAATGCAATTCAAATATACACACACATAAAAAAAAACCTTTTTAATGATTAAATGACATCGATTGTTCACATCACTAGGCGACTCCTTTAGTCGTCCGTGGCGTCAGTAGTGTACCTTTTCGGAGATAATTTATTAAATCGATAGTGTTGTCCGCGAGCACGATAGATAAAATTATGATAGCAGTAAACGATTACCTACTAAGTAGTGTAATTTTATCTATTTAGTTCCAGCGAAAAATTCGATCACATTACACCAGTACAGAAAATTTTGACCTCGCAACACGTTTTTTGAATACCTATCTCAAAAAACAGAACCAATCTATATATATAAAAGGAGATGTTACCACTGACGTATAGACGCACGCACAGCCGTAACCGCTAATGGTAGAAGCGTGAAATTTGGACAGCTGTTTTAATTCAAAATGCGGACGCACACTAAGAAGGGATTTTGAAATATTTTTACCCTAAAGGGGTGAAAAAGGGGTTGAAAGTTAGTATGGAAAAAATTTCAAAACAGCATCAGTCTTCATAAAAAACTCCAAAAGCAATCCACGCGAACGAAGTCGCGAGCAGTCAGCTAGTTTTTCTATATACCTACCTACTTACATAAAAAAAGGTATTTTGCTTCAACTATAGATTTGGAGGCCTTCGCTCGCTAGGTCAATAAAATATAAGTGAAAAGAAAGACATTATAATTATTCTTTTTTATGATAAAGCTGGAAACATGGCACTACGCAAAGTGCCACTTTACACACTGCACACATGTATCTGGTGTTGCGTCGTTTTTTAGATCGAGCACAAAGTTTACAGCGAAGTTTCTTTTGATTGGGAATGTATGACGGCATATGTCGAGCTGCATCTCCGGGTAAAAATCGCGTAGGCTGTTCTAAGGCACGAGATGTAGACGGTAATGTTTTATGAACTGATTGCTCACCATATTTCTGAACAAGTTGTTCTATTAATACCAATTGGTATTTTCTGAAACTAGGGCTAAAATCGTCATTGCAAGTTATTTTATAGATATGATACGAATTCAGCAAATGTAAGTCTAGGATGTGAAAAAATAGTTTCTTATACCATTTAATGGTTTTTCTTATGCATTGTAGACCGCTTAACATCATATCAGAGATATCCACGGCACCCATATTTTTATTATAGTCAATGATACACTCAGGCTTCAGTTTAGGCAAACCAGTCATTGGATCCATTTTTTTTGTTGGCCCCATTTCGTCTTTATGAATAGTTGTTAACATATGTATATTTTTTTTATCACGCCATTTCATAGCCATTATAGGGTCAGAATACAAAGCTTCTCTTTCTCCTTTTTTTAAATTCTTAAATTTTGGCATTTCGCTTCTATTCGGCTTTACTGTACCACATGTATGTATACTTCGTTGCTTTAAAAATATAGACAATTTTGGACTTGAATACCAATTGTCAATGTATAATTTCCTATTAACACCGTAATAATCTTCTAGAAGTGTTGCAACTACTGAGCCACTTACGCCTAAATTATCAAAATGTGTTAATTCCGTGTCTTTGCCGCAGTATACGATAAAATCTAAGATTATTCCCGACAACACATCACATAAAACAAAGAGCTTGATACCAAAACGATTTCTTTTTTTGGGAAGATACTGTTTAATAAGAAGTCGCCCTTTAAATGGTACAATACTTTCGTCAATGCAAATTTTTTCGTATGGTATAAAACTATTCTTAAATGTATGACGAGCATGATTTACTGGGTAAATAATTTTTGACAATATAGTTTCTTCCTCAGTCCTAGGGCCTGGTTGGCAGAAATGCAACATGCCTAGAATTGTACAAAACCGGTTTCTCGACATAAGACTACCATATATGCCGGAATGCAAGTATGGGTTAGTAGACCAGTGTTCTTCAATCGTATTCCGGCTGTTTCTTGTCATTAACATACACACAGCGAAAAATGTATACATTTCTGGAACTGTTACAGGATACCAATTTTTTAATCTTGAATGAAGTTTTATATCAATATGTCTAACAACATATTGCTGATAACTATTGGTAAATTCAACAATTTTTTCTACATAAGCTTCATTGCAATAATGTAAAAAAATATCCAATTCTGATGAGACCGACGACATCATAGACGGCGAAATACCGCTAAAAAAATCATCAAATGGCTCGTTTTTAATTTCGAAGGCTTCGGACGACCATTGAAAACTATATTCTCCAGCAGAAATGTTTTGACTTTCCTCAGTAGTCAGGTCCTAAAAAACAATTCTACAATAAGTAGGTATAATGAAATAATCGTCATGTATGTAGCTATTAATATACTAGTAGTTCGCCGCGACCTTAGACCTCGCGATTATTATTCGCGTTTTGAAGTGAAAACTTCTTTAGCAGCGTTGAGCTTTTTTCTAGTTTACAAATCATTTACAACCTCTAGGTCTAGGTAGGTCTGATTTCGACCAGTAGGTCTTATTTCGATATTACTAACATAATTTAGTTCCATAAGTATCACCTAGATGGCGCTATACGAAGTGAGAACGCGCTATGGTTTCGTTTGCGGATATTTTTATTAATATTTCAAAATCTACTAAACCGATTTTGATGCCCAACGAACTTGAAAATTCTATTGATATTTCCTACATGCCTACCAAATTTCATCAAAATCGGACCATCAGTTTGGCAGTTATCGCGGTACAAACAAACATACATACTTACATACATACATACTTGCATACATACATACAAACAATGTGTTTCGCCCCCAACTCGATTTAGAGACCTTCGCTCGCTCGGTCAATAAGTAATTACTGTAACTTACCTCAAAATCTGATAGATCTGAATCTTCATCAGAAATAGCAATAAATTGTTCGACATTCTCCACACCTTCCAGAATTGCAATGAGATCGTCATTTTCCATCGTAAAGTTACTTTTATTATCACAAATCACAACTTCCACAGGAAAAGATACATACAATATGAATATAAACCAACAAATGATTCACGGGTATTTCGATATATTTTATTTATTTTTCTACCCACATCTTGCAAGCACTAGTCGATAAATTGCATTCGCTTCTGACGTCACAAGCGGGCGCCTAAAGGCGTCCGTGGCGTATAGGGGACGTTAATTGTAAAACTATATAGAAACGTCCTTAATTTTTATCGATAACATGAAGGTATATAATTATAATATTGACATTTTAGGAAAAAAAGTGAATAATTTCGTTATTTATTAATTATTTATGATGCTAAATATTTAGAGGTTTAGGAAATTAATATAAAACACTTTTGTATACGTAACTTCAACAACTTTAACATTAATTACATATTACAGAGCTACATTGAGTGGTATTGATTGTTCTTCCGTTTCTTCTCCTTCACTTTCACTTTGGATTGGTATAAATTCTATCACTTGGTCCAAATCAGGGTCCCCTCTCAACAGTCTTATAAGATTTAAAATTTGCGGATAGGCATTTGAACGTTTGTTTTCTGGCAAACGCTCTAATTCAAAAGCCACCAACCTTGCAAAGTCTTCATTCCTTTTATCAGATGGTCTTCTATCGTCAAAATTAACATTGGGCAAATGACGAGTAGAATAAGAAATATTTTCTTTTTTTGAAGTTTTTCTGTACACCATAGTATCTGTAATAGTGTATTCTGTTTGTGTCTGCTTATTATTTGAATTTTCTGTTTCTCTATACTTTCTTTTACGACTTGAGAATGCGAATAATATCGACGGCGAAGATGGTCTCTCTTCTTCCATATTTAGGCAATGACACTACTACGACTACTTCAGATCTCAGAAAACTGAGAGCAATAAAAACACGTTTATATTGTATAGATAGATAGGTATACCCACTACAATAACATAAGAAAAATTCAATGTAGGTACTTGTAAAAAAAATACAATTTCCCATCACTACGCGACACTTAAAGATGTCGTTGGCGCTACGTAATAGTGTATTTTCATTAAATTTTAGGTAATTGTAAATTAAGCTATAAATGAATTGTTTTATATTTTTTCTTCATTCCGCCTAGGTTAAACCAAAGTTTGACGAATAATCAAGCTACCTAACGATATTATTTCAATGAGCTTAGTACAAAATTAAAGATTTTTTTGTGGGAATGCGATACAAATTTCGACTACTTAAGAAGTCGTTGGCGTCTCAGGACAGTTTCCGCTGGACGCCTAAAGGTGTACACGGCGGTCAAAGGGTTAACATATTTTTTAGCCATTTTCAAAATTTCAATATACCTACTTAAAATGTTCATTTGCAATACAGAAAACAGTTTATGTAAATTTGCAGTAAGTATAGCAATTTCGCAGAGGTAGGTAATACAATTAATATTTTATTTAGCCGTTTGTCGTGAGACCGAAAATGAGCGAAGCAAGGGCGGACGTCTAGTACCAAATAAGTATACATAGACAAGAAAGCAATTTTAAGATGAGTACTTTTTTTTATAAGTTGTAAGTTTTTTTGTAAGTGTGCTTAAGCCACTTGTTTTATTAGTTGTTGCCTATTGTATGCAGTAATTACCTCTTAGAAATTGTTTATCACCTCAAACTGTCCTGTCGTGGAACTCTGTAATTGGCTCAGATTATTGTAAATGCAAATAGATAAGTCTGTTTGCATATTTCTTTGTAAATTGTGTTTGTTAAAAAGCTGTAGAGTTTCCTTAAATAAATAAATAAATAAATAAATACTTACAATAAGCGATCTTTTTTACTTAGAGCGGACGGAACGGGCGAAGGAAACTTGGACTTATGAAAAAAAAGGCTGAAATTGCCAATACGCATTGAGCAACATGTTAAACAATGTGCAAGCCTTCTCTGTATGAGATGAGGCCTTTCTCTGCAGTAGGATAATAACGATACGGTATGATTAAATGTATTCATCAAAAAACGGTATTACCAAAGTAGTATCAGTCTTCGAAGCCCGTCATCATCAGCTTATGGCAGTCCACGGCAGGATATAATAAGCGACTTTCAAAGCGCGCCATCTTGCCCGATTCCTGGCTGACTGCAAACGGTTTTTGCCAGCCGCTCGTTGTAAATTGTCGCTCCATCTACCAGTAGGCCAAAATACCTATTATTGCGGCAAAAATTGTATGTAACACATAATATTGTGATACTTACTGTTAGTTCTGTTAAGTTATGTGTTCTTAAAATAATGTACGTAAGTGTATAGTAAATATTCTCACAGATTCCAAAATTAAACGCACACCAAATGAAATTCATATTTTATTAATTTATTGTTTAATACGCATACTCAGCTCACAGCGACTACAACTCTAATGGAAGATATAACGTAGTACAAAAGGATAGTCTGCCCTGCACTTGTCTTTATACAACTTTGCCGGCAATGTTACATTATTTGAAACATTTAACAATTAGAACTGAAAATTGAAAATCAGTTTTATTCGTTTTAAATTATTTATTTATAAGGCCATTGTACATTTAGGTATATAAATAATGCAAAAATAATAATTGGTGTACAATACAGAGTTGTTGTAAATTTAACTTTTGAGAACACCATTCTAAGGTCTGAAGAGAACATACACAAAGACAGAATACAACAAATATTGTATTGGTGTTAAATTAAAATATATATATATGGTGTTACCTTTTGAATTACCTATGAGTTTAAGAAAGGTATCAGATTCAATATAACAAACAGTTTCTAATTGTTTTATAAATAATAATAACAAATGCAAAGCAGACTACATTGATTTGTATCGAATTAATTACAATTAAACTATACTGCGATTACAATACAACAATTTGGCGACAAAATTCTTGGCCCGACAACATATTTACGCTTACAACAAGTTAAAATACACTCCATGGCAAAATAATTGGCACACCATGTATATCCGGTGGGCATTACAAGTCGGGCCAATTAAATTGATCACACACAAATAAAATGATTTTCTTCCAAATAATAATCTATTTAATAACGCCGCTATGATATAGTACATTTTACTATATGATGTTCTTTCAAAATAACTACTCATTATTTTAGTTCTCGAAACATATATGTATCTGAAAAAAGAGACCGCATAATTGGTAAATAAGGTTAGTGTCGCGAGGTACTTTGCACACATTTAAATAATAGACACCAAGTGTAACGAGTACCATTGCCGTCAAATCACATGTAATGTTAAAGTCGATGTTTCTTTTCGCCTAGCGACAAATAATGATTCAATTATTTAACGCATAGGTATAATTCAAAAAAAAAATCATATGTTTCACTTACAAAAATAGAAGCCGCCGATCTCAAATTAATGGCAGTGATATTTATATACGATTCTTGTTACTAAGATGAGAAGCTATTTTGATAGTACCCTATATTTACCATAAATGTTTAAATATTATATTATACCGTAGTTACACTTAACATTCGGTTTTACAAATTATAATGGGAAATAACACTTACAATATCTAATTCTATAATACATTTTTTATTTTAAATACCAACAGATCATTCGGTTTCTACGTTTAACTATATATTGCAATACATATATTATACATGTACAAATAAATATTGTGTCTATAAAACAGTATTACTATAACTATTAATTATTTTAACTATTAAACAGAAATTGTCCTGAATGTACGATAAAATATGTACTAAAAAGAAATCGTTATTTATAGGAGTACCTATATATTTTTTAGATAACATTATAAGGTTACGTCAATTTATGTCAGACGCTCACCGTTGCTTTTGAGAACTAAAGTATAGAAGAACTAACATTGACATAGTAACAAATGGACGTCGGGTCTAGAATAACATTCACAAAAAAGTGTCATAAGTCAACCTATACAAACACAGATACTTTATTACTTTAAAAACTAGTAATATAAACAAAGTTCATCATTCCATTTTAAACCGTACCTCATTACAACATTGCCCAATTTTACTTGCACGCGAGTAACGAAATTGCCGGGTGTTTGTTCGGACACTTTTGAGTGCAGACACGATGTCCATTTTGTTACTTTAACAATAACTACAAAAAACCTATATTGTTCAGTAGACAAGAGTAAAAATCGAATAACAACGTTTACGATATAATAATGACACAACAGTAAACCAAAAGTTACCCTGTTCAGAAGACATTGTATATCTTAAAATTGTGTCCTCAGCCTTTCAATGATATCATTTTGTTTCCAAATATTTTTATTAATTTTGACAGATAATCATTATCAATAATTTTAAAAATAGGTACTGTTTCTAAACAAATACTCATCAATATCAAACCTAAAAATTATAGAAACTTCATTTCTTATAGATACAAATATTAAATAAATATTGAAATAATTTATTATTCGTATATACTTGATAATATTATCTGCCAAAGAATAAATCACTAATTTTGCTAAGGGATCTATGAAATACAGGGTTTTGGAACCAAATATAAAAACTAATGCAATAAAAATAAAGTTTAAATTAACTTCTACAACGATTGGGAGTAGACGGATACGGGTGACGTTTTTTTACTATTTTACATAATAGCGTATACACGTGCGAAATTATTTTGTTACATAGTAGATAAGTATAAAGTAGTTACTCTAAATAATACACAATTTCTACCAGTATAACTAAATATTAAAAAAAATTTAAAAGAAAATTAAATGTAACAAAACGATTTCGCAGATGTGAATAAAAACCTTACACCTAAGGATGAATATATTTATAATTAAAAATCATCAAGATTGGAATTTTATATAGTAATAATTATCATTTATTATTATAATAGAATACACCTACACAGTAGGAAGT
This sequence comes from Parascotia fuliginaria, assembly GCA_963082885.1. NCBI lineage: Eukaryota > Metazoa > Arthropoda > Insecta > Lepidoptera > Erebidae > Parascotia > Parascotia fuliginaria. Next base: position 801,931 of record OY720195.1, read on the forward strand.
TAAACTGAAATATATTAAGCCTAACGGATAGGATAAGAATTATTAGATATTATATTTTTATTGACGACCATGCCTGTGTATTTGACGGTATAATTGAATAAAATAAAACAACCTCAAATGACGTGTGTAGGTCGAGCAAGTGTACTTGCATCTCGCTTGCTTGTAATCAGAGAAATAGAGATGCATATACTATGCTACTATAATTTTTAACAAAGGAATTTCAACCTATTAACATAGAAATACGGTTTAAGGTCAAATCTGACATATTACTTTGGCGTTATTTTAACAACACATTATAAATAGTATAGTCCTCAATAAGAATACATAGGCTACACTTTAACATCGTAACATTAGTGGAAATTGTATTCGAGATAAAAAAATTAAAATGCACAAAATGTCAGAAAGACAATGATTACAATTAGGTAAATATTATCATTAATTTATCTATTGATCGGTAAAATACTTACACTTACACACTATGCAATATTTCAAACGTTACGTTTCAAAATTATGTTAAAGTCGAAGTTTTAACATTCATTGTTTTTTATCCGTTTCATAAAGTAGAATTGCAAATAACTTGCTTTTTAACGGTACATTGAGAAAAGCATCGACTTAAGGTATTTATTTGTGTTTTGCTGACTGGTTAAGATGGCCCACATCAAGTTATCTTTGCCATAGTTGTGAAAGTAAGTAATAATAATTAATTTTATATTATATGTTTATGTGTATGTATTACTTACTTGTGAACTATGGCAGATTTGCCCCGATGGCTAAATTAGCCAGATGACAGGAATATTTTAATTATTATTTACGGAATATTTTAATATACACGCATATACTAAGACATGGCACAGCCTGACGACTACATACTTATAATCAGGCGAATGTCTAAACAAAGAGAATTACATACATACATTATATTTTTAAAATATTTTTAATTCGGTATTTCACCGTGCAGCCAGTTTTCTTACGATAATATAATATTAAAAATCTACGTTTAAAATATACATTAATCGTTTAATAAAATTAGTTATTTTTGGCATTGTATCGTGGGGTCACACGATTTTAGAACGTATATACATGAGACATAAGGGTGGGTTCGCATCACTGACTCGAATTGACTCAAAACTATCTGATTGTTTAAGAGATAAATTATTTAAATAACTTTATATAATCTAGGCATGAATGAATTACCATGACAATCATGTTATATAGAAGTATACACGATACTAAAAACAAATGCAAAAATAATATTCAATTTTAGATTCTAAAGCTTCAAACTGTTGATACATTTTTTACGTGTCACATGATCGAGCAATACATATAACTGACTACCAATTAATGTTTTCATATGTAACTAGAATTATAGTAGTTTTGCGTTGCCTCAAAATCAACCTAGTGACGTTTACAAAGAGTTGATTTTCGTTTGCAGACGATAAGGCAAATCGTTTAGTTGTTACTTGGATTGTCGTGTCATTCTACAATAAATTATAGCCTTTCAAGCTTCTTTTATATACTCAGTCAATTGTGTCGAGACTTTATTATTTTGTAATGAACTAAGATAAAGGCTTCTCAGGTATTTTAACCGCGTAATATATCATAAACATTTGGCGACCGATTTCATGGCAATGATAGGCGAATATGGCAGTGTTGTCGCCAATGTGGCAGTGTTGTCATTAAGTAAATATATATATTTCACTGTCGCGAAGAATAGCTAACATATCGTTGGACACGAATATCAATTTTAAATTCTTAACATTTAGTTTGATTGGCAAAATTTAATAATAATAACATCAAGTTTAATTAAATACGTACTTTAAAAGCATGAAGGTTCTTAATCGCTAAAATATAGCTACGATCTTCTGACGACAACAACTCGTGAGAAGAGATAGGTTTATTCTTTAGTTTAATGTGCAGTGGAGGCATAATACATTTTATTATGGTTCTTTTACCATCCATGCCCTGCATTGTCATGCTCACTAAAATGTCCTTGCTTGTGGTGTCGTATTGGCCGGGTCATCACCTTCCCTCTAATATGGCGAGGTTGCGTTGAGTGTTTAAATTGTAACTCATACAAATAACTGTAATTATCTGGCGATTCAAAACGAGTGAAAAGAGTGGCGTGAGTTTCTTGCCAGTTCTTCTCACAGCTCTACCTCGTCAGTGAACTGGCTGTAGGTCAATTGGCTGACTTCATGTAATGTTGACATAAGCATCATACTTTATGATCAAAATGAAATAAAAGCTTTGAGTTTGAGTTTGACCAATCGTGAAAATCCATCAATCAAGCGGGTGATATGGTCAGGTGTTTTAATGTTTTCTTGTTAACAATATTTAATTTTTATAATTTACACTTAGACATTTGCTTTGTGTTGTTAAGCTCAAGTGTTCTGAGTTATAAGGACAGCTTCATACATAGAAAGATAAACCTGCTTTGTTTGAAGAGAAAAAAAACAGCATTAGGTTTGTCATAGAAAGTTGTCGCCATGTAAATGTGTTTTATTACATAGTTTTGTAATTATCCTGCATAATTGTGAAAGATTTAAATTCTTTTTTAACATTAAACAACTAACGTTTACCTCATTATGGAATGAAAATATGTCGATAATTGTGTATATAAGTCGCAAGAATGCTGCATGTACATGGCACGCACTTAGCATGTACGTAGCACGTACGTAGCATGTACGTAGAACCTAGTAGCGTATACGTAGTATTTACGTAGCATGAACCTAATGAATTACACAGACAATATAAAAACCACGAGATCATGGTAATACAACATTTCTTCGATGACATAGTGATGTACCCTATCGATAAAAAAAAAACAAAGTAAACTAAAAAGGATGTCGGTTGTATTTTATTCAAAGCAATTTGATTGCTCAAAACATCACTGTATTTTTCATTCAAAAAACTTTAAGTAATTAATAATTACGAATCGAATACTTATTTTCTTACAATAACAGATAAAAGTGATGTAATTGCATTTGAAGTACAGTAGATATAAACTAAGAGATCGTATTGAACTTTAGAGTATTAAACTTAGATGCCTTCGCGTGTACCCTTTCGCCAAGATACGTGACAGTTTGTGTCATAGGTTCTTTATTAGAGTGAGTGATTTTACATTAGTGAGATAGTTTTGTGCATGTGATAGGAGATGATATTTTGTGTTTTATCACACACATTATCAAATATTATACACAAGGTAAAGAAATCTGAACTGAGAAAAAAAGTTTACATTGAGGGCATGTGGCGACTAGTGTTCGTTTTAGTGCTCTTTCCCTGCAGTAGGTTAGTGACGAGTTGGTATGACGATGATTGTTATACACATACACAGGAACCCCTTCCCGTACTAAAAGAGACAAACAAACTTGACGACATATTCTAGAAGACATCACAAGTTTAATGCTTAAATATTGAACCAATATCGAAATATTGAACAAACTTATAATACTGTTAACAAACAACCGACTACCCTACATGAAGTTAAAAAAACTCGTGCACCTTGCGAAATACCGAGAGCACTCTTCATTTCTTCGCTTTGAGCGTGACGTAGGTGGGCTCGTGCTGCGGGGGCGCGGGCCGCAGCAGCAGCGGCAGCGGCGCGCGCGCGTAGGTCGCCGGCGGCGGGGGAGCCGCGTCTCATGTTTGCAGCGCCGTGTTTATTTCACGGTGAATGGTGCTCTGCAATGGAAACAACATTGCAGTAGAAACATATATACGCAAAATAAACTATTTTTATATATTTATAGACATGACTATTTTCTAAGCATTGCAGATACTTATAATGCTTATAAAACTCAACCGAGCTGTTGCCGTCCATTACGTGTTGTCAAAGCCGACTAAGAATTTACCAGGTAACGGAAAGCAACGTTACCTACATATTAATAAATTCAATTTCAATTTCAATTCCATGTATTTTACTTATAATTTTTATTTTAAGTTTTAATTTAATTTAATTTAATTTAATTTATTTAATTGAATTTGTTTTATATTTTATATCACTTAATGTTATATATTTTTCATTTAATTTATTTATGTAATAAAATTCTATTTATAATTTAATTTATTGTATTATTGTGTGACCAATTTTATTTGTAAGTGCTGTGCACACCTGCAAGTGGCAATTTCACTTTAGACAATAATAATAAAATGTAAATAGTAATGTATTTGTGAATGCGCCGTTGGAGTGCCCTAAATAAATAAATATTACATATCACTTTATTGTAGTCACTAAAGTGAATCATCACTAATATACATAGGGATGATATTCCCAACTCACGAGCTCATCAAGCTAATCTAATTTATACGTTAATTTAATTTATACTCTATATAAGTATAAATAAAGGTGATACTCGCAACTCACCAGATCTAATTGCCTGGCCAGTTAGTCGTTGAGCGCTTGTAAGTATCACTTGCTCATCAAGGCTACGTTGATTTAATTTATGCTCTATGCTAGTAAATATAAGGGTGATATTCGCAACTTACAAGCTCATGAAGACTGTGTTTATCTAATCCAATTTATACTATACGGCAGTCAAGGCTACATTAATCTAGTTTATACTCTATGTTTGTAGATATAAGGTTGAAATTCGCAACTCACCAGCTCATCTAATTGCCTGGCCAGTTGGTCGTTGAGCGCCTGTATAACTTGCCGCTGACCGTCCTGCGCAGCGAGCGCCAACTCCAACTGGCTTTGGGCTAATTTAGCTTCTGCGTCCTGAAATATAAACACGTTAATTATATTAAATAACTATCTCTCCGCGGCGCGGTCTCATCCGCGTCTTTGGTTACTGCTCTGCTCCCGTCACCAGTAGCGTGATGTTACATAGCTTACAACCTTCTCCGAGAACTGAGCTGGCTGTCATACGTAAAAAGAATTTTTCAAATTCCACTGGTAGTTCGAGAGATTAGCGCGTTCAAACAAACAAACAAACTCTTCCGCTTTACATAATAGTATAGTAAAAGTAGTTTATTTAATAATATAATTTTACAATCGACTTTTATACACATTTCTTCGCCACAAAAAAAGCAACCTTGATAGGGAATCAGCGTGGACGTGATACAAGACAAGAGTAGAAATTGTAGTGTTTTCATATCCTAAGCGATTTTGAGTAGTTAATTCAGCCCTTGAACAACAATTACTACTTTAAAGCACATTTGGTCGCCATTCGTAGATGGGTGACTGTATTTAAAATACTAGAAGAGTATATTAGAGCTGCTTCAATCTATAGTATTTTCAATATAATATACTATAATATCACAACAACTACACACAACGCCATCTAGATCCAAAGTAAGCATATTATTACAGCTTGTGTTATGGGTTCTAGAATGCGGATATACACACTTAAATACTTATTTTTTTTTGTAAATGCATATAATGTACATAGAAACAACCAGACCAATGCAGATAGACATGTTCATGCACACAAATATTTGCACTGAGCAGGAATTAAACTCGCGAACTTTGCGTGGCAGTCCGTAGACCGTAGTAAGTACCACCGAACCATAATTCGTATACAATAATATAATACACTACCTGTTCGCTCTTCTTAGACTTGGTGATCTGCGCTAGCTCCTCGTTCTTCTGCGCTAGTTCAGCCTCTAGCTGCGCGACGCGCTGTCGCAGCTGTTCTACTTCATTGGCTTCAGCGCCTGAACAACCACGACGGAATACGTTAATGTGTGCATCTTAGAAGCAAAACACTATAATATTTTTTTACTTTTGCTTTGGTTCGTTGAGTATACAAATCATATTAATATTTATATAGGTAAGATTTATCACCAAATTGAGCAAAAATTGGTATTTAAATAAAGTATCTGAGAGAATATAAGAGAAATTCTCTTCCAGACAGACTTCATTAGCAAAAACCTAAAATAACCTGAAATAAAACTTTTACACGTTTAGAAGATTTAAATGTAAGCTCGGCAAATTCTTTGCAATAAATTAATCGGGCGTTCAGCTGAAAAGAGTCATAAGTCGAAACGACTCTTCGGAAATATCTGCCTTGTACTCATTACCACAAAGTATAAAATAGCCAAATCGTATTTTATATCACAGCCACTTAATCTACGTGCCGTCTTACCTTTACCGGCATAATGTCTCGCTCTGGCGACCTCCTCTCTGTACTGATGCAACTGACGCTTCCACTCGTCGACGTTGGCGGTGCTCTCCTGCAAGGCGGCAGTCAGCCGAAGGTTGTTGCTCTTTAGAGTGGCTAGCTCGACCTCCCACTTTTTGGCATTTGCTGAACTGGAAAGATGGAAATAGAGACATAAATATATGGATATACTTGTAATACTTGTCGTATAGAGCAAAAGTTAAGGAAAGTATACGAACATAAGTCGAAATGATCCAGTGGTCAAGGCACTCGCCTTGTAAACACGAAGTAGTGGGTTCGAAACCAGGCAAGTATCAATGTGATTTTTCTGACTGACGGTGAAGGAAAACATCGTGAGGAAACCTGGACTTAAAGTCTGAAATTGCCAATCCGCCTTGAGCAAGCGTGGTAATTAATGCTCATTCCTTCTCTATATAAGAAGCGGCCTTTGCCCTGCAGTGAGACAGTAAACAGGCTAGTACTTTATGGAACGTAGCCAGGAATTACGGTACACCATCATTATCATTCTTGTTGATTTCCGTATGTGTGCAGTAAGAGAGTACTTACTAATAGACATTATTAGTAGTAGGAACGTTTCGCTCTCAGAACAATTGAGCCCTCCAAAAGAAGAGCGCTGTAACTTCATTAAATAACTATTGGAATATTGTACCTAAACCATCTAACTTAAGGTGCTTTTTCAAAACATAAGACGCATAATTGCAGCGGTTTTAATTAGTAGGGCAGAAATACCGTCTTGGGTTCTTATTTATTCTGTACCCTCATTTTCTTTTCCCCCAGGGTCGGCATCAGCTCGTTTGTTTTCTTAGCATGTACTTTTTAATCAATCGAAATTTGTACGGATTCTTATTCTCGATAAAATCAATCAAAACGAGTCCTCTACCTAAAGTGCTTCAATATTTAGGTCAGTAATAAATAAATTTGAGATAAATTTTATAAAACACAGTACAGTAAGAATCATATTGTCTTTAATATGACTTACGGCTATTAAATATATAGATGCAATGTCCCTTGTTACCACTTTAGAATGAAAGCTTAGACGATAAATAAAATTAACTTGTTACATTGATGACAGTGACAAATAATAATAATAATAAATCATTTATTTCGGGTCGCATAAACCCATAGATATATACCTTACAGACTAACATGCATAGTACATAATACATAATATAAACTTATTAAATACATTTCACATGCACTAAGTCACTGTGCGTCCGTGTGGCACTTGCCCGCGGAAGCGACGGAACACGACACCTTGCGGCGAAAAAGTTTCCTCCATGACGAGGAGCAGATAACAAAACCAGTACTAATAAAAATTATGTAGTTTGATGATCTTTATACGCCCTTGTTATGTGTTGATTTTATTTCCTGCCAACAGTAACTAATGTTATAATAAGTTAAAGACGATACCATCACATAATCAAAGCAGTATCAGCAATATACCTTTGCTAAAAATAAGTGCCATCTCATGAAACTTTCTCTTAGTCATATTCATGTATGGCTGTTGAAATAATTGTCAATTTTGATTGTTTGTACTTCGTATATATTATAAACTAGCTGTTGCCCGCGACTTCGTTCGCGTGAAAATTCAGATGGGTGCCTCTATGAGAATATTGCGTGCCTGATTTTATGGCAATCGTACATTGTATTATCCGTCTCTATGGCGAATCCAGTTTAAGCCCGCTACCGCTAAAACTGACAAACCACTTTCACACAAACTTGCGACTCTTATTTGCCCATTTAATAAGGGTTGTTTCTGAATATTAAAAAAGAGTATTTTCTAGTAATTTGGTAATACTACTATAAAAACTATAGAAATTTCATACAAACTTTGCCACCCCTTTATACCCCCTTAGGGGATGGATTTCGCAAAATTCCGTGTAAGTGAGCACTTAAATACACCTACACCTAATAGGAACGACAATGCAAAGTTTGAGATTCCAAGCACTTGTTGTTTCTGAGATTTCGTGATAAGTGAGTGAGTGACCTTTTACTTTTATGTATATAGATAGCTTTTGCCCGCGGCTTCGCTCGCTTGAATGTCGTTTTTTTCAATAGACATTTTTTTATTGTTTAAATACTGTTTTTCATACTATTTTTAATCTCCCATTCATACAAATCCTCTTTCACCTACCTAAAGATATCCCGCGTAAAAACAATACCTATACAATACACAAAGGCAAATTTTCACTACAATAACTTTCCCCTTCTTCCCTATTGCACTTTTTCTCCACTCTCCACAGTTTCCTCCTTTCTCTCCTCCCCTCCCCCTTCTCCTCTTCACCTCCTTCAGCATCCCTTGCCCCACCTCCAGCATCTCTTGCCCTTTCCTCCACTTCCTCCAGCTTGCCTCCTCGTTTTCCCCTCTCTTCCCCCTTCCTTCTCCTTTCTTTTCCTCCTTTCCTCTCCCTTCCTATCGCTTCCTATCCCTTCCCCTCCCTTTTTCCACCATTCGAGAACTCCTTTTTTTCCGCGTTCCTTCTCCCTCCCTTCCTCTACTGTCTCCCTCACTTCCCCCTCACTTTCCTCTCATTTTCCCCTCATTCACCCCTCACTTAACCCTCACTCCCCCTCACTTCCCCTCACTCCTCCCTCACTTCCCTCTCACGTCCCCCTCACTGCCCCTCACCCACCTCACTTCCCCCTCAATTTCCCCTCACTTCCCCCTGACTTCCCCCTCACCTCCCCCTCACTTTCCCGTTACTTCTCCGTCACTTTCCCCTCACTTTCTCTTCACTTTCCTCTTACTTTCCTATAACATTCCCCCCACTTTTCCCTCACTTCTCCCTCACTTCTCCCTGGCTTTCCCCTGACTTCCCTCTGACTTCTTCCTGACTTTCCCCTCACTTCTCCCGCATTTCCCCCACACTTCCTCTTCACTTCCCCTTCACTTCCCCATCACTTTCCTCTCACTCCCCATCACTTCCCTCTCACTTTCCCCTCCCTTCCTCCTTCTCCTCAATTCCTCCTTTTCCTCCCTCCCCCTCCCTGTAAATTTCAAGTCGCTAGTTTCAAAAGCTAAAAATATATAGAATATTTCATCCCTAATTTCCCCCCTCTAAATCCACCCCTGTTAAAATAAAATTATAAGGATATTTTTTATTTAAATAGAAGTATTCCAAAACAAAATTTCAAAACTGGAAGTTAAAAAATAAAGAAGATTCATACAATTGATTTCATCCCTTTACACACACTTAGGAATTAAATTTTAAAAATCCCTTTTTAGTATAACCTCTAGACATTTAAACAAACACACCTTCCAAATTTCAAGTCACTACGACCAGCAGTTTAGGCTGTGCGTTGTCTGTTAGTCAGTCAGTCAGTCAGGACAATACCTTATATAATATGTATGGGTGTATGGATGTATGGATTAGACGTATAGCCATCGGGAATCAAAGCATACAGGCTGCTAGGAATGCTAACACGTGATAGAGTCACATAAAGCTGACCGTGCGAAAAACAGCTAATATTTAGATCCACGCCCACAACTTTTAGTTGTGTCTGACCTTGGGCTTTATTAATTGTCATCGCGAAACATAGGCTCACTGGAAACTGGACTCATTTAAAACTAAACGGAAGATTGTTTTAGAATGAGAGGAATCCGAAAAATAAAAACGCTATCAGCTATTCCGTAACCTGTCAAAGTCTCTGTTTATATCAGAAAATGTTCGACGTGATTCTTTAAATTGGCATAACTTTTTTATTTATGAACCGATTGACATAAAATAAACACTAAATGTTAAGTGAAGCTTACCACAATGTATTAGTGAAAACCATATTTAAATCGGATAAGCCGTTTCTGAGATTAGCGTGAACAAACGCACAGACAAACAGACAAACAGACAAACAGACAAACAGACAAAAATTGTAACAATCATTGTTTTGGGTTCTATTTGCGTTGATAAAGGCCCCAATATTTTTTTTTCTCATATATCTTCCATGTACAGACAGCGATCGGTTACATTTTTATTATATGTATAGATTGCTCGTCAACATTCACTACTGCAATGACTTGGAAGTTACAATATGACATAAGACTTAATAGATTTGTAATCGATGACTTTAAAACTATTGGAAAGTTCTGAATATTTTATGACTAAACAAAACGAACAGTATAGGATGTCTACTAACAATATGGACAATCTCCTGTTCTTAGAGAACCTTTTGGGAGAGAGTCCAGCAGTCTCAAAATATTCTAACGTTTTAAAATTTATTATGATGAATGCGTAACTTCGAAATTTAGGAATACTAATCGTTTTGTATCTAAACAATCTGATAGCTATTGCTTAACGAACTGGTTAATATTTGAGGTAATAAAGTAACCAAATTGTATTCTAAACGTATGACCTAAACATCATAATTTTTACCTCCCTAATACCCACTCTTTCTTTTTTAATAAACTCAAGACAGTTTTATTACTGTAAAGTCCATTGGCATCGATATAAAACTTAATTAGTGCATGCAAATTTACTTTCGCATATTCGTTTTTATAGAAATCGTTTAACAATATTGTATGCAAAATAGATCGTAAAATGGCATGCATCTATTTCTACCAATCGTATTACTGTTTAGATGTACAAATAACATGCACTTAACAACATATATAAAGCGGCAGTTTGTTTGTTTAAACGCGCTGATCTCTTGAACTACCATTCAGATTTGAAAAATTATTTTTGTGTATGATAGCCCAGTTCTCGAGGAAGGTATAGGCTATGTAACATCACGCTACTGGCGACGGGAGCAGAGCAGTAAGCAAAGACACGGGTTAAACGCGGCGCGGAAAGCTAGTAACAACATTAGGTAGCTTTGCTGGTTTCAGCATGATTGGGCCGGATCGATCGAAATATGAAAGTTTTCATACTAATGCTTTGCAAAAAATACTGCAAGGCCGTTTACAGCAGAGGATTTGTGTTGGTTTCAGCATGAACGTGTTGAATCGACCGAAATAACGCTTATTGAACATCGACAGAAAGTAGCAGCATCCATACTAATTTCGCTCGGTGAGACAGAGCGCCGAAGACAAATCGCCTTGGCCCTCTTCCGTCTACGTCCTCATTCCCTTCATACTACCACGGTCAGCAACGACTTAATAGTGTCGCATAGCATAGGTAGTTTCTGCAATATTCGAGGATTAACTCAGTGTCCACTTAACGTCAGGCGAGCCGTCGTTCACTACATTAGTTTTGTCCCGCGGGGCGTCAATATCGCATCATTTTCAATGAATCGCGTGAATTACGTTTACATAATATAGCGGTGACGTGTACAACGATTATCCATCTCCAGTGCGCTGGAATTTTGTTACATCACTAGTCTTTAGTTTCACCCGTGTCTTTGCTTACTGCTCTGCTCGCGACGCCAGTAGCGTGATGTTACATAGCTTAACTTAACTGAAACCTTCCTCGAGAAATGGTATACGCAAAAATATTTTTTCAAATCGACTGGTAGTTCCAGAGATTAGCGCGTTCAAACAAACAAATAAACTCCTCCGCTTTATATAATTGTATAGATATAACAACATGTCATTGATTAGTTTACAGTGAGTTCAATAATAATTTGTGAGTGACTTTAAAAATTGTAAAAAAATGTTAATCAAATTAATAAATAAATAAATAAAAATAAAAAAATAAAAGATAAATAAAATATATTTTTTTTAAATTATTAGTCTTATTTAGTGACACTTATTTTATTACCAACTCAGCGGCCCAAATGGCTCACATACTTCTATGCCTTTTTCGCATACAAAACGCTTATACCGCAAATTATCGCGTCTGTTGCCGCAAAGTGGCTTTCTTAGACCGATGTAATTTGCAATTCTTATAATTCTTTCGTCAAATTAATTTATTTTATATAAAGTGTTATTAAATATAAAAACATAAGCATTTTCTAGTGGGTAACATGACCAAACTCCATGAACACAACATACAGTTTCTACCCCACTACATGATAAGGTATATAGAAAACTAATGACCACTTGTTAATGAATTTCTGGTTCATGTGTCATTGGTGAAAAATTTAAAACATTTTTATCTTTCTAATTTCATGAAGTTCCGCAAGAACGCCTCCGCCTACACTTTACCTATACTTTAGTAATCGTTGGGCAGTTTTTCAGATGGCATACAAAGATTTAATTAATAAAACAATAATTACTTTACAGAGCAAACCTCCGGTATCGTATTTTGTTCGCTTACATATGGTTTATGAACAAATACCATAAAATGGCGCATATTTCCTGGATATATACGCAACACCATAATGCGATGAATAACTAGATCGTAATTATATTAGATGTTATAATAATATATTGTTGCTCAACGGAGAGATTTAGGACACAGTCCAGGTGGGAGGCAGAAGGTCTGAAATATACCTAAGTTTCGTTTTGCATCCACATTACGAGATAGAGAAAATCAACAATTGAATAATTGTTAATTTTTCTCATTAGGTAAATGCCCTGCTAAATAGTTACTATCCTTCCGATCCCGTTGCTTTTACTTCTCTTCTGTAATTACCTACTCGCGGTCGGCAATGGATTGGTCTTATTTTCTGAGCATTGATTAGACACAACCAAACAAAAGAACAAACAAAACCAAAGTCCGAAAACAAAACCACAATATATCACAAATTTACCCATTGACCGAATGAAACTTCTGTTATTAGACTTTATAATGTCCGAAATCAATGCCCCAGACGAAACTATCCATGCATATTGTTGATAAGCATGAAGATCAAACGATTTCGCTGCACCGACCGTCGAGCTGTATGCATCGTTCATCGCGTGAGTTATATAATCGTTCACGATCGATATAATGTGATATGTGGAGAGGGAACTGTAACACTTGGCTAATAGATGAAGCGATTTGTTACGCATTCTTAACTATTCGCTTAGTAATGATGATTGTAATATAAAATAATGTTACAAAGCGAAAGTGTTCCTTGGTTTTTATGTTACACTTGACATTTTAACAGTGGTACGGCTTTTAGCTGAAATTCGACTTGTATACTAAGAAGCACTTTCATTCTATACAAGACCGGATCAGTTCTGTTTTATTTGTGTGTTGGGAGAAATAATTTCTAGAAAAAGGAAAGCTTTGACTGCAGGTACAATAATTTTCCAATGCTGTGCTTCTGGTGCGGCACTAGCGATAAGGTGGACTTTTTTGTTTGCCACCTTCGGCGAACCTCGTCTGCATGGATGTGTTCAAGCTGATGTTGTGAAATTAATGCTAAGAACATACTAGTCGAAGAGCGAAAAAATAGATTAATAAAATCAATAAAATTTCGAGTGGTTATTGGTCAACCTGGTGTCAGGATTTGTTCAGGTCGCCCATAGAGGCATCCGATTTGACCTAACGACTATTATCAACTTGGTAACAATCGGGACCGACTTCTAACGTGCCTTCCGAAGCACGAAGACGCTCCGATCAAATAAGCACTGTGCGGTCACCCATCCATGGGCCTGCCCGCACTCTATGTTGCTTAACCCACTAATCGTTTACCGATCAGTGACCGCAACGAGCTATGAGCGCCTAATGAAAAGGCATGAGTTTGTAAAACGCTGTGGATGAGCGAACGTCGATCTTAGGAGTAGGAGGAAATATCTGAGACTCAGGGGAAATCTAACGCTAGCAGAGCAGCAAATAAAAAGCGATAGTTAATGATTCGTAAACTAAGGCAATATCGATGGGTCCCTACGTATACATATAATGTATTGTAAATGAAACTGTAATATGAAAATTGTTTCAACTTTACAAATATCTATTTGAAGTATAGAATTTACGCAGAACATAAAAGCTTCGTTGTGATTGGCTATTAGAAGGTCAAGCATTCGAAAGCAGAAAAAATGCACCAATCGCACCGTCCGTCTGTAGTGAGTTTCATGCTCGCGAATGTAAGTATGAGTTGTGCGTATCTTACTCTGTATGCGGAGTCCTTTATGGGGTTATCTGTGCTTAAAGTGGTTTAATAATATTTATAATAAGCTTTCCGCGGCGCGGTTTACCCACGTCTTTGCTTACTGCTCTGGTCCCGTCGCCAGTAGCATGATGTTACATAGCCTATAACCTTCCACGAGAACTGGGCTATCACACACAAAAAAAATATTAAATCCGACTGGTAGTTACAGGGATTAGCGCGTTCAAACAAACAAACTCTTCCACTTTATATAATCGTATAGGTTTGTATCTATTCATATTTTATAATTGGTGACGTCATAATGTCACAAGTGACGAAACAGTGTTGCGTACCAACAAAATTTTCAGCATGATGTCGAGCTGGCAACCCGTTTAGGCCAGCACAGCTATTATTATCCCATCCATCTTTCCTACCGCACACTATATCTACGGTATCCTATGTATCACCGATCTCCACTATACCTATTATATTTTATAGTTAAGTGCTATTTGTTTTAACGTCGTTTTTTTTTTTTTTTGTAATATTTGTCATCTAAGATTTGGTGACGATGACAAGAAACCTTTGTGTGATTCATGCACATTTGTCTGGTTAAACTTATTGTCCGTAAATCGTATATTTGTAAAGATCCTCACGAACACACAGGACTTGTTCCGTATGATGGAGGTAAACTGACAAAAAATACTAATTCAATGAAATTGTTTATGTAGAACCTATCTATCCATTATCAACAATTGTCCTTTTCGAAAGTATTTGTCTTTCATAAAACAAGATGTCAACAATTTACTAGCCACAATTTCCTATATACCAACGAAGTGCGGACATAAATACTTAGAAGAACATGGACGAAATTCATTTTCCAAGTAGAAAAAGGCTTACTGCAGACATTTTCCGACATTTCCCGAGTTAATTATAAGAGGTCCGCTAAACTTTGTTAAACGTAAGTATAATTCTTTCGACAAATTTGGATTGGTTCCAACGTTAGATGGCGATATTTTATGGACAGTATGGCTAAGTACTTGTATTATGCTTGATTTTTATAAAATTTAGGAACGTACTTTAACAGATTTGTGAAATAGAGGTACATTGTGAACTCCTGTGGTAAATTAAGTTCATCTTACTTTATACTTATACCAAAAATTAACAGTTTATATAATACCTACATAGAAACATTTATCACAGTTCACATGTTGCCTTTACCTTTTGTAGCAATATGCAAATTGAGGCAGCCTGTAAAGCACACATTTTACTCTTTAATTTTTCTTTACAACATAGAAAGCTGTAAGTAATTAAGTATCTATAGAGTTAAGTGTAGTGCCTGCGTCACTTTGCATGCTACTTGAAACTGTAACTTACAAAAATTGTAATAACCTGGCGATTAAAAAGAGTGGCCTGAGTTTTTTGCCAGTTCTTCTCATGGCTCTACTTCGTCAGCGAACTGGCTTCTCGAACTTCATAAGTGTTAATTTAATTAACCTATTTGAATAAACATATACTTCATTTCAGTTCATTTCATTTCACAGCTGAAGTTGAGAGTAGTTTTATATATAGTTTTTATAATGGAATAAAGAATAAAGGATAGAAATCTGCATTAAAGCACAAAAGCACAAAACAACCTAACTTTAAGATTTCTATCTTAAAGTTAGGTTGTTTTTAATTTTAGAGTCACCGACACTAAGTAAGCGCAAGAATTGTCTTTGTCTGGGTATCAACACTTAAACATCCTCTGTTGCCCTCAATCAGTGGCAGACGTTTGAGAGCGCCGGCAGCCCAATTACCCCTCGGTTCTCTTTCTTTTCCTTTTTCCTTCCTCATCTCCTTTTCCCTAAATGGTCGGCAATGGCTTGGTGGTGTTGTCTAAGCATTATTACTTATGCAATGCTTAGAGAACATAGACATGTCCATCTATTACGGTTATCACTTACCATCAGTTAAGCCGTAGGCTTGTTTGCCACCAAATGGTATAAAAAAAAT
The DNA here is from genome assembly GCA_963082885.1 of Parascotia fuliginaria. NCBI lineage: Eukaryota > Metazoa > Arthropoda > Insecta > Lepidoptera > Erebidae > Parascotia > Parascotia fuliginaria. The sequence goes on from OY720195.1 coordinate 817,932, forward strand.
CATAAAATGCCATATATTATACCTGTTTCTAATTAAACTACTTCTAAACATTAACAAGAAAATTAATGTAATGTGTTTGTTTTAAAGATAAAAAACTGAATAGTACCTAGTGATATATAAAAAATATGAATAATTGCAGTTTACGCTGGTAATTTGTACGACGGAAATCGGTACTGCAGAGTGAAAACATACGGCACGGTTAATTATAGCGTGAACGTCTTAACAGTGAAATTTATGCATTGTCAACATTGTTGTCACAGAATAAATAACTGTCGTGTCTAGCGTTTAATTTCCTCCACCATATAATTATAAGGTTACGGATTTAAAGATAGCCAAGTATTAATGAATAAGTTTACCTTAGAAATACCTGTCGTAAGGTGAATGAAAACATCGCAAGTAAAACCTAGACATATATAAAAATCCATACTAATATTATAAATGCGAAAGTAACTCTCTGACTATCTGTCTGTTACGGTTTCACGCTTAAACCACTGAACCGATTTTGATGAAATTGGGTACCTATAGAGATAGAATAGACCTTGGAGATCAATACAGGCTATATTTTATCCCGAAATAATGGCTTGAATGGGTTGAAATAGGGAATGAAAGTTTGTATGGAAAATGCGATATAACCGACACTCACGCGGGCAGAGCAGCGGGCAACAGATAGTATAAATATAAAATAAATCTGATATTGTATTTTCCATGTAACGTCATCCATATTTTGTAGACTGACACACGCTGCTGAAAACGCAATATTTGTTGCTTTGATCCGACATAATTGAAGCACAGCAATCAATCAACACTAAGAACTCAACAAACAATTGTAAACTCGCTATAGCTACAGAAGCTCACAAAATTACTATTTCTCATTCATCACCTCATAAGTGAATAGACATAAATGTATTAGTATCACCGCCCCCGTGCCCTTTATACCATCGTATGTTTCCAACCGATACTCCTCTACACAGAAGTCCTCGTTCAGTTGCCGGCACGCTAATAAAACGAAGTTATTATCATCAATCCGTGTCACATAGTACTCCCTCGTATATTAAGCAGTACTTTCCTCCTTACATGGACAGAGAATATGAATTAATGGGATTATTAACTGCAATAATAATTGACTGTCCACAACCTCTTATTGCAATCTTATTATATCCTTACTTTAAAAAAGAAAGAAAGAAAAGAAAGAAAGAAAAAGATTTATTTTTGTACACCAAACGAAACACACTTAATTATTACAAAGAAAAAATATAACTAAAATCAGAAAATAAAGTAAAAAATAAATATGCTCACTGGCAACACCACATCTCCCAGTATGTGTATGTTTACGAAACAAAAGGTCAGATTGTCAACGAGCAGATTACAATTTAAATTTTAAATGAGAAAAAAAAAATAGAAATAAAAATAATTTAAATAAAGTAAGTAATGTGTGAAATTGTGTGTCCCATTAGTGCCAAAAATTTGGACATCGCTCAGTTACGTTGCGATTTTTATGATAAAGCGCAACACTGATATTCTGCGATATCCGATTAGTGTATTTGACCCCATCCTTGTTTTTAATGATACAAAAGAAAAAGACAAAACACAAAGTAACATTATAATACTGCTTTATGAGGTGTGGCAGGCCCCCAGATGTTAACGTTCTAGTTAGTTAGTTCTTTTCACAGCTCTACCTCGTCAGCAAACTGGCTGTAGGTTAATTAGCTGACTTCATGTAATTTTGACTTTACATAAGCATCATACTTTATGATCATAATGAAATAAATGCTTTGACTTTGATGTTTCATATTATTGTATGTTTGTAGGCTGTGTTAATTGTAGTCCAGGACATAGACCTTCAGCTTTCTTTGTACATCACTTTACAGCTGTCTGTTTGAACGAGCTAATTTCTAGAACTATCAGCCGGATTTGAAAAATTCTTTCTGCGTATGATAGCCCAGTTCTCGAGGAATGTTAGACTATGTGACATCACGCTACTGGCGACGGGAACAGAGCAGTAAGCAAAGGCACGGGTAAAACCACGCCACCGAAAGCTAGTGACAGGTACCATTAGAGGTAATTATTATCACAATTATGGTGATGATAATATTTCATACAAACCTTAGGTTCAAAAGCTAAGACTACAACATGGAGTTCTTCAAGAAAGGAGTTAAAAGGTTTTCAACAGGGTCCGCAACGCGCTAGTGATGCTCCTGGTGTTGCAAGCATCCATAGGCTACGGTACCTGCTTACCATCAGGCGGGCCGTATCATCATTAGAATCATAAAGCCCATATTCAATGCTCGTTATAAATGTTAATTATATTATGTAATAATGTATGGTATATAGCGGTTGGCTTCCTGCCAATGTGCCCTTCAGGATCATTAACTGTTACGAGGGTATATGATATGCAGGTGACATTATCACACACACATTGTATTTATAGGAAAAATTCATACTAATATATACAAAAGTAACTCTGCCTGTCAGTCTGTCTGTTACGCTATCACGCCTAAACCACTTACCCGATTCTGATGAAATTTTGTATAGAGATAAAATAGGCAACATAGGCTATATTTTATCGCGAAATAATATCTTGAAAGGGTTGAAATAAAGGATGATATTTTGTATGGAAAATGCGATATAACTTTTTTCAATCGGTTACGTAGATCTTGAGTTAAATCACAACAAACAAACAAACATACAAAAAATCAAATCTTTTCTCTTTATATTATTAGTTTAGATATTAGTATGAAGAAATCGTTTGGTTTCAGACTCTTAAGATTCCACAATAAAAGGGTGTATAATTTTAGTCTGCATGTGACATTTTGGATAGGAAGAAAAAATGGGAGTCTTTTAAAACACTCTCAATCGTAAAAGCGACTGCCTTCACGAGTGATGCAGAGAAAAGAAAGGTAGGCACATTGCAATACCTATATAAAATGACAAAGTAGGTAAATAGAATCCTATGGACTATACAATTAGATGGAAAACCCTATAATATAATTTAGACTAGGAAATGCCGCATAACTTAGTTCGTATCCGACAAGTCGCTCGTATAATTAATAACGAAAAAAAGAAATTGTATTCTATATAATTGTAATATACAGTATTATATATCTACACAAAACTGTATTTTTTTTATATATTAGCCTACCTAAGTGACTCCACTCTGCCTGATGGTAAGCTGTCAGTGGTATCCAGAGCTTCGTAACTATGACTAAAAATCGATTTCACATACGTATTTCTAAAACTACTAAATAATCCGTAATAATTTTGAAAAGCCGTATAATTTTTTTAAATATCCTTATCCATTTTTAGTCAGTTTCCTTTACGTCGAGTCGTTCGTTTTAGATTAATAGACTATAAAAATCATGCTGGACACAAAGATTCAAAGTACGAGGAGTTGACATAGAGGGAACAATTCGAAATTTTATAATATACTTAACATTTCTGATATCCTGTGAGAAACTTCAACTGCTTAAAGCTTGCTGAATGAAATGGACTTGGACGAGTAAGCGTAAGCATAATTTCTTCTACTACTAATAGAACTACGGTACTACTAAGGTAATATAGAATGGCTTACGAAGTAGGTACTTTCCTAGTCAAACTGTTCCAACTTGAGCGCAAAATTTCCTAAGTGAAATCTCGTTATGCCCGAGATTATGTTCAAGTGTGCCATTCGTTTATTTATTATGCAATTGGTGTCAACTAGAGAAACGTAAGTGCTATGTTTGTGTATGACAATAATGAATATAATTATAGATATATCAACTAGCACTCGGTAATAGTAAACGTTTAGTGAGATTAAGTAATGTTTAAAACGGTAGATCGATGGATGGATATAGGTAGACGGCTTTTCAGTAATTATTTTTGAGACTTTTTCAAAGTTTTTCCTACACTGCTTTAATATAAACTGTAATGTATAATTATAAGTCAAAAACATTTCAGTTGAAACACGTCCATTGCTAGCTAGTGTTCCTAGAATATTTAACTCCTGCACTAGGGAACAAGCCTGTCGCAGGGACTTAGGCTCAGCGCAGACAGAGAGGAGCGCCGCGAAGAGGATTTTATTAAGGCACTCGAAAATCAACTTTAATGTTATTGAAATAAAGTGCATATATGCATGAGCCTGACAAATAATGCTCGCGAGTCGCGCGTCATCGAAAATACGCGGGAAGTCCCGTGACACCACTTTATTTCAATAGTTTTAAAGTTGATTTTTGAGTGCCTTAATAAAATCCGCTCCGCTGCGCTGCTCTCTTTCTGCACTGAGCCTAAGACATACAACTAACAAACACAAAGAACATCCAGACTCGGCATATAATATCGAAAAGAAGAAGAATTATTTTATGTTATCCAGCCAAAATGGCTTCACTTTGCCTGATTGTAAGCAGTACAGGCAATGTATTAAACTTCTTGCTTGCACTATAACGGCTTTATGAGAACCTGTTGAAGCCCCGTTTAAAAGTCCTGGGATTAATTGTCCAGTATTTCCTACAAACAAATTGCACTAACCCTAAAAACGCCTTATAAAACAAAGGCGTTATCATAGAAAGAAATCCAATTTAATATTCTTTATCAGATGCCCTCAACGACCTGTCATGTGCACAAGTACTTGTGACTCTTTGTACTGTACAAGGCTTTATGAATAGTAAGACATTTTCTGTGACTACTCTGTTCGACTGGCGAAGTATTTCAGAAATCAAACATCATATGGAACCATCCCATATATCCCATGGCATACCAGGTAACGGGTAGCTGCATGACGTGCGAATCTATGAAACATCAACTTGTTAAAGATACCAATGCGCTTGTCGGACGTAATTATAGCGAATAAACAAATAAATCACAGGAGTTGTACCTAACATAAACTGCAGCTCAGCGGCCCTACCACAACTTCTTATAGCAATTTTAATATAACCTTACTTTGTTTCTATCCTTGTTTTTAATAGTACAAAAGAAGAAGACAAAACACAAAGTAACATTAAAATAATACTACTATAAGAGGTGGGTTGCCTCCAGGTGTTTCTTTTTAAAATCGAAACAAAAACTATTACTTAATATTGATCACCGATAATAAAATATATGCATCGACGTGGAATTTCAAAAAACATATCCTATGCAGTTAATAGGTAGGTACCAAAGAATAACTCATGAGATTTTCAATATAAAATTTTAAATGCCGAGTCTTTTCCTATGCCAAACTTCATATAAACATCCTAACTAAAACACAGTGTGAACTGGAACGCAATATATAATAAAAAATATATTCATAGCGAATATTTCGCGCGTTTCGCCAACACGCCCTGTGAGCTCATAGTCAAGTGCAGTTGTTTGTTTTTAGAGCTAAATTAAGAGCTTCCTGGCAAATATCTCTATTAACTGAGTGTATCCAAATTAAGGCGTAATTTTAAGAATAAATTCGTATGAAATATCGTATATTTTCGCCCGACTGCAGAAGTCAAAGAGGGTAATGTTTTCGAACGATGTATCTACGTATGTAAGTATGTCTATTTCTTTACAGCCTAAATGGCTTAATAGATTTTAACATATAAATGTCGGTGTGACATAGGTATATAATTGTAATAGTGTTTTTTTTTTCAGTTTGTTTTAGGCAGATAGCTGTTTGTTTATTAATAATATATTTTGCTTCTTAGAAAATGAATGGTGTTGTAGACGGACTGTTTGCAGAGGAAATAGATTTCAACGCCAGGTCGGATAAAGTTAAAGAATAAAGATATTGAGTGTTTAGGTCGAGAGGTCGTAGATTGCTACGACCTGGGTTCGGGGCTATTGAGCCCCGAACCCAGGAATTGAGACACTTCTTGTAACTACTGTAAACTACTGGCGAAATGATGTTATACAACTCTGCCTACCCTTCATGAATAAAGGTAAGCTATTCGCTATGTTATACGCTCTTGAAATTTAGCATTGGAGATCTAACACAATTCCTTAACAGTATCTGATACCAATGTGGCATTTTAGAGCTCATTTGTAAATGTCAAGTTTATCTTGGACGTAACAGATGTATTGTAACAAAAAAAAATAATCAAATAGCTAGTTTTTAGCATTTAAATTCCACAGCCAATTGGAATAAAATAGAATAGAATTTTTTTTATTGTACACCAAAACAATATTAAATTTACAAAAAAATTGGTAAATAGAACATTAACACAGATATATACAATGGGCGGTCTTATCTTCTCTCCAGACAACCTTTGAATGGACTTACTGAGTAGGTACAATCTTCGTCGTCAGAGGCAGACAAGTTGAACGGCCGTCATTCATGGACTTGTACAATTACAAGGGCGTGCCCTTGTGGCAAATCCGCTACTTACCGAGAATTATTTATCTCTAAATCTCGTTTATTTAATCCTTTAGCCCTAAAAGGGTGGAAACACCGCAGTGGCTAAATAGTTAGTATTTATTTAACTGCTTTGGTGATACAGTAAAAAGTGGTTTATTCCATCCAGTCCTACCAGTAGTTCGATAGTCGAACTGTTTGGAATAATTTTTTCCAGGAGCGACTGCACCCGGACTCAGCACCAAATATTTGTGGAATAAAGTTTTGTTTTGTGGAAATCGAACCCACAACTGTTATTCAAGTTGTGGGTATATTTGGTGCTGAGTCCGGGTGTAATGTTTAATAATCTGAAATATGCAACAGAATTAACAACAGCACGCTTTCTATTCTTACCTAAAATTTGACAGAAAAATGAGATTACGGTACGGTATGGTATTATTTTAAGTTTATGATCTAAAGTAGCAGATCCACTTTTGAGTATTTAATTAGATAGGGAGTCGTATATAACATAGCTACTTATAAATAAAACCGTAAATGTAAAAAAAAGGTTAAAATAATACGCAGACATGGCCGTCCGGTGGAAAACTACGGTCTTTAGCTAATGCTTTTAGACGCCATTTAGCTACAGAAAGTTAAATCTAGACTTGAATAAAGATTGAACATAACTTACGATTTGCTTAGGCTATTGAAAACCCTTTTAGTTAAATAAGATTCTTTGCCATTTTACTGAAGTTTCCCTTTCTGATTATTTTATTATTTTTATATTTGCTTCTATATTTCATTAAGTACATTAAAACAATCTATTATATTAAATAAAATTGTAATTTATTATATTGAAAAGCATCCACTTTATTCCTGCTTATTACTAAAAAGGAAATAAAATTATTAAAATCTCCGGCACAAAATGTCCGCAATAAATTTAAACGAAACCGACATCGACTAATTAAACGCGAGCCTATCAATCCACATCCAAGTGGCGACACACAGATAAATGTTTTACCATACATAGCATGTAATAAAACTGTTACAAGTTACACGTAAAACTGTATTGAAGTCTATTCATTGCATTATTAATCTGCAGACGTCCACTGTTGGACATAGACCTCACCGTTGTCTATAGTCATAGATAATTTAATATTTATGTATTCACAAAAAAAAGATTATAAGTATGTTTATTAGTTGTCTAGTACCCATAGTAAAAGCTCAGCTTAGTTTGGGACTAGATGGCGCTGTGTAAATGTCGTACAATATTATTATTCTTATTTAATTTTGTATGGTTCTTTGGTTGCGTGGAATGTTAAAATTGTAACTCATACAAAATATTTTAATTATCTGGCGATTGAAATGAGTGGCCTGAGTTTCTAGCCAGTTCTTCTCACGGCTCTACCTCGTCAGCGAACTAGCTGTAGGTTAATTTGTTGACTTAATGTAATTTCGACATTTATAAGAATCATATTTTATTGTGATCACAATCGGCAATGACTTGGTGGACACAACAATGCCCATAAATTACTGGAACCACTTACCGAATACATGTTTGCTGTCAAAAAAAAGATTTCTATCTTTACTTTCGTGTTTTTGCTTTCTAATTTAATTTCCGTGTCCCTTAAGTGAGGCACTGATCTGAAACGTCTCTTAAAGCCGCCATGGTAGACCACCATGTTACCAGTTAGCCATGATAGAAATTGCGATGTACATACACATATTACGTAAAATATCATGTTATTTTTCTCGTAGCACGTCGAGTAAAAATAGTCACTATTTGACAGCTACATTTTTGAATACTTTTTCATGTAAAAAGTTACTCAGCATAACAGACAAGTCCACTACTATTGTTGGTAATATCTGGGACAAGAAATAGCATACAAACTCTAACTATATAAATATGTTAAATTTACTTCATTTAACTTTAAAGAGTAAGTATTTTAAACACATTCTACACTAATATTATATAGATATATAGCAAATATACACATCCTTTCTCTTTGTACTTTTTTTCTGTACTAGTTTCTCGTCTGCTCCCGTCGCTAGTAGCGTGATGTTACATAACTTATAACTTTTCTCAAGAACTGGGCTATCAACTTATCAAATTTTGCAAATTCGACTGCTAATGCCAGAGGTTAGCGCGTTCAAACGAATAAACAAATAAATAAACTCTTCTGCTTTATGATAACACTATAGATTCTTTTACAGATATGTTACTCCATTATCACTTAATAACATAGGCATCTTTGTATCCCGATATCTTCACGGGATTAGAATGTATGCGGGTGTAATTCCACCCGTGCAAGGCCGGGACTAGCTAGTACAAAAAATGCCTTAATAGCGCCAAAGAACGATAAGCTAAACCGATTACCATCTGCATTTATTGCCTACAGTAGCAGACGAGCCAAGCCCACCTGATGGTAGTGGTAACTGTCGCTCATGCACTTCTGCAATGCGAGAGATTCTCGAAGCCGCTGCCTACCGTCATATTAATGCTCTCTTTAAATGCTCGTTTAAAGCGTTGCATGTATTTATTATTATTATAATTATTATTATGAGTATTATACTCAGCCCCCCAATTGCCCCAATTCAACCCTCTCTAAACATATACCACACCACTCATGTGTAGAAGAGGGGGTGGTATTACCAGTGGTTATAAGTGAGCGTGTACTCCAACGCGTCATACATTTGTTGTTGTCACGTCGAGTGAGAGCCGTTAATATGGATTACAAAATTGTGAGTAATTACATTAGTAGTGGTGGTTAGTTTTAAATGTGATTTTTTTGTGTCGGTGGTAACATGTAAGTTTTATTTAGACTAATTTATTTATTTATTAAAAACATCATCAGAGTATATAGACGGCGGAGGATTCGGTCACCTAGGGCCACTTACTCCAACGACCACCGACTAAATTCCTTGTTCGGCCATTTCCTATTAGGTGCTTTTCCTCGTAAGGCCATTCCTCGAATGACCTCTATGTGAATTCCTAATTGGGCCACCTCCTCTAATGACCACACTGTATATTCCTAGTTTGGCTATTTCCTTGAATGACCACTATAGTGCAGTCGATGTCAAAATATATTTACACTTTGGGACCTTAACTTCTTTGAGACAAGGCCCAAAAGTATAAAGATATGTAACTTCGACTGTACCTTAATTCAAGGCTATACCTACTGTACGGGTAAGTCGGGTTAACACCCTACCAAGCCACCTCTACTGGGGTATACAGGCATTTCTATAGGATGTCTCTACCCTTGTGACCATCGATCCCGAAATTACTCAAAATAGAAAAAAGTGAAGTGGGTTTAATTACGAATTAGGTTTCAAGTATTTTAACTGTATGTTACATGTAATTAATGTTATTTGTTTTACTATTTTATTTATTATTGATCTATTCATCTTAATCTTAGTAAGTGTTTGAGTGAACATAATTATATCATGGTGTAAAATCGAGGCGGTGTTTAGGTTTTTAACATAGGAAAATAATTAATAAAAGTGTGACGTTATAATTAATATGTATTACAAAAATAACAACATAACAAAAAAGAAACAAAAACACTGCCTAAACGTTGAACTTATCATTTTGGATTCTACGAACGGCCTATCGATTGGATATTAATTGACATCAAGACAAGGAAGTTGGCCCTTAAGGGATTTACCCGTAAAGAGAAATGTGGCCATTTGAGGAAGTGGCCGTACAAAGAAGTCGCCACTAGGAACGTGGTCATTTGGGGATTGAGCCGTTATGGGAAATGTGATCGTGGCCCTTTTAGCGAAAGGGCCGTTAGGAGAATAGGCCATCAAAGGGAAAAGGCCGTTTAAGGAATGTGGCCCTAGGTGACCGAATCCACGGCGGACTTTATGCCTAAGGCATTCTCTACTGAAAAGAAGAAATATATGTACGTAATTTTAAACGCGTTCATTTTAGTATTCGTTACTCTTATTTGGAAAAAAATATTTGTAAGATCTATAAATGATTTAATCGCCGCAAATTTTAAGTTTTTAAACCCCAGAAAAAAATACCGAGACGTCGACATCGGCATAATTAAAATTTAATACGAGCTTAAATTACTAAAAAAACAAGAAATATCTAAATAGGTACATCTAAAGCTTATTGGTTATAAATATTTGATACACGTAAATTTACGGAGATCATTTCTACCAACTATTGTCTATAGCGAGAAGTTAGTGATCTTTATAAAACTGATTTTATGAAGAACGTGCGGTGTGTTTCTACAAACAATAATATCCTTTTAGTAACTTTAAAAAAAGGTAGTCAGGCTTAAAGTTGTATCTTCCAATCAAAAGATCAGTATCAGTTTTGTTGAGATATAAATTTCTTTTGAAGTAATGACAAAATGTTTTTCATACCTCATCACCACGCTTGGCAGACAAATTGGTGACCGCAGTCGCGTGATATTTAAAACAGCCATTTTCTGCTTTTTCTTTAATCACTTCTTACAACATCCATGAAAAGAATTGGAGTAGCAAGGAAAATGCAAATATTTTAATAGATCTTACGGTAGTAGATCCACGCTGATTTCAGCATGAATGGGCCGGACCGTCCGGGGAAGTACTACCCTCTCATAGAAGATCGACTTAAGAGTAGTAGTATCCGTACTACTGCGTTTCGTTCGGTGAGTGAGAGCGCCGGAGGCCCAATTTCCCCCCTTTCCTCTTTCCTCACGTCCCTCATTTCTTTCCCCTAACCCCATTCCCAGCCGCCATAGTGGAGGCCACCATACCAGCAGTTTAAAACGATAGCTTTTGGTATAGTGGCCGCCACTTCTGGATTCCACTGACTGCTTACCATCAGGCGGGGTGGAGTCACTTTGGTAGGCTATACTATAAAAAAAAAAAAAAAAAAAGATGCTAATGATGAATTCTCTTAATTATTTTACTACTGGGTACTCTTAGGGGGGTCACCGATGATCAAAACACACACATACAATAGGTAGGTATATTAAAATGTACATGGCGTACATCGCAGCAGTCCCGGATAAACGAGCGATCCCACTCATTTTTATTGCAGATATATAGTATAATCGCCTAACATTTATTTTGGAGACGGTTCAGGATGCTCAAGTAATGCTTGAGCATCCTGAACCGTCTCTGTAAAGGCTACAAACGACCTATAGTTACCTCGTATTTTATCTATGTTATTTAGGTATAATAATATTTATAGTGTACGAGTATGCGACAGACAGACCTATATTGTTATTTACAAAATGTTTTAACCGGAATTGGAACTGCTGATACATGAAATACGTCTAATTTCACTTTTGAATTTACTGAGACTACTATTAAATATATCTAAGGTAGAATGTCGAGACACCATGTCCTTGTATAATCGGCACATTTTGGTTACAGGGTTATAGTAAGAGGTATTATTTTTGTAAACTTGTAGAGCAAATAATCTTGGGGAGGGATTGCGAGGTGCGACCCATCATAAATGGGTGATGAAGTTAAGAGAGGAGAGTAAATCAGGGCAGTCTATGTGTGAATGAATGATTTTATATAAGCAGATTAGCTTGCTATATTGACGCCGAGAGTAGAGAGAGGCTAGTTTTTTTTTTTAGTTTCTTTTTTCAAATGTATTACTTTGCACTAAATAAATGTTTCTTTCTTTCTTTCTTTCTTTCTTTCTTTCTAGTTTAAATTTATGAAGTTGGTGGACATCTTTTTGTCAAATAGGCATAATGACGTCTAATGGTATTTTCCCGGTTCTGAACCCACAATCTAGTGAGCCGGATTGCTTAACTACTAGACTATCACGACTGTCACCCAAAACTATCAACTCATTACGCTTGTTAGAGTTTTACTTGTTTAAAACTTTTTAATTAATTATACGGACAGCAATCTATTATGTAGGAATTAAAAGGGACCGCGGACCAATGTAAATAGAAATGTTCTGAAAAGCTAACTTAATTGTGTTACTTTTGTAAATATGGCCGTAGTTTAACTTGTACCAAGTTTTAAACAATTTTCGTGGAGGATTTTCATATTTATCTTATAGTTTCTAAAACCAGGATGCTTGGTACTGACTCTTTGTAGCCAAGGTGTTCTCACGCTATTTTCCTTTATCATACTTTGGAATTAGTTTACCCTTTTAACATTTTTCGGGACAGTAAACCGGGCCGTGATGACAATAAAACATCTATTGTGTCTAACAGTAGTGTCTATGAAAGGGTTAAAGGTTTGCTTATATTTTCCTCACATTTAACAGCTATAAAATTCAAAGAAAACTTCGCATTGTGGTTCTCGCTTTTTGCACTAAAATGATATACGATATAAACTGCACTTACAAGTAGTTAATTTCATTTAGCTTCCTACAGTCAATAAGACTTTATTATATTACTGACTAATAGTGGATGAGAGAAAATATTAAATAATTTTGGATGAACAATGTAAAAATAATTTTAAGAGTCAAACCACTGGTATGGTCTCTACTATGGCGGGTTAGTGAGATGCTTTTTCACGCCTGCTTAAAAGACCCAGAATCAAAATTAAATGGGAACACATGCGCTGGTAGAGTTCCAGGCTTTAATTGAGCGACAAAAGTATGGTTATAGCTTTATATAACTTACAATTTGAAATGTCTATTGCGTTTATTTTCATTATTTTTCTTTCTATGCATATGTCACTACTATTTTATATAATTTTATGTGTATGTTGCACTCGACCGGCGAATGTAAAGTCCGAAGATTTACCTGTATAAGTTACCTCTGTTAATAAACAAAGCTAAGTTGTATAACATGTCCGAGTGGTCACTTCCCGACGTCTATACGACTAATTAAATGACTAACGGAAATTAAATCACAATGTAAGCCTAAGTAATAAATTTCCCTAGTCGGTAGTCAGTGGCTTCCTCACGACGTTTCCGTCATATTAGCATAATGCACCGATTATTTGTCTATTTAAAAACGACTAATGTATATGCTACTTTCTATGCAGTGGACAATAGAATTAGGTATTGTTTGTCATAAAGTAAACTTATTACAATTAAATGTAATAGTTTTTAATTATAATACAACAGTGGAATAGGTTCAGACTACAGTGTATGTTATTGCTAATGGTAGTTCATCTAATGTTAAGTGGCCTCTAATAGAATCTTGTTTAAAGTTTATCGATAGTCTCTTTTGTTCTGTCACAGTACTAAATTAATAAAGTCTAAGTTAAACTTAGAAAGGACAAACGACTTTGAGAAAGTAACATTCATTCTTGTCCAATTTTGAACACACAACGACGTCGTACCTATATAAGAAATTAGCTTTTCGCAGCGCTGTATCACCCGCGTCTTTGCTTACTGCTCTGTTCCCGTCACCATTAGCATGATGTTACATAGCCTATAACCTTAGGAACTGGGCTATCATACGCAAAAATAATTCCAGAGATAAGCGCGTTCAAACAAACAAACACAAACTTTTCCGCTTTAGCTAATCTGTCAAATATCAAATCGAACCAAAACCAAACACAGTCTGTCTAATACACAACACAAGTAAACAACTAATCACAACAAATAACTAACTAGTTAACCATAATTACGGTAATAGTATCATCTATTGCAAGTAAGAACACAATTTCTTGCACACGTAATAACAGTTGATACGGTACGTGAAAAGTAAAAGGATGCAAATCTCATGCAATTTGCCGGCGAGTGAAAATATTGCGTGCGACGGGTAGACGACACGCTAACGACACGTGAACGTGTTCCGCATCGTGTGAGCTGGATCTTTGCTGATCATCGTATTGAGCTATAAAAAGTGATAGTACTGTTTCTTTTTTATACATCGCAAGTGGTGAACTACCTGAATATAAGATGACCGTAGTTATGGACGTGGCTGTGCTTTCTAAGCAGTTCTAGCAGAAACAATGTGAAGACACAATCGTTGACGAACCACCGACATATGGGAACAGAACGAACAGTAAGCAACTAAGGCGTAGTTGGGAAATTTGGCAAACACGTGAAATTTGGCAAAGTTGCACGCAGAAAGATTAACTTGTTATTGTTTTAATTAATAAATAAGAAGTAATTATGTGGTCATTACACACAATTGGTTCTTACTTATAATTTTTTTTTTAAAGAATTACCGGGAATTATTATATGAATTAATTGTCAATTGGCAGACTTTTCATTACGAGAAAGCTATTATATACACGAGAGTAGGTAGTATTATTTCGTTATATAAAGGCCTCAAAACCCTTTTTAAACGAGACTATTTCTTTTAACGAATAGGCAAAGGTCACTTTGATACCTTGTTATGCATTCGTGGTGTTGTGTACCTAATAATAAACAAATATTTCTTCGATATATGTATATCGAAGAAATATTTGTTTATATTTTTAAACTTTTTACACTTACAGTATGTATACAGGCGGACTTAATGTCAAAGGCATTCTCTACCAGTCAAATAGCATATCCACTTGCATGCCAAAAAAATACGAGGAAGTAAGACGGTAAGTAGCGTGGCGATTTAAATAGTGACAATTTGAAAAAAAGCGCAAGACACCCGCCTTACGATCCATGATTATATAGGTCTTCAGCGATATACTAAGCAATAACACAACGTACGTGGATATAATGTAACTTTTACTTTATTGTGATATACATGTAACTAAAACACTTTAGAAAATACTTTAATTTTTACTTTAATATAAATGATTAAAATTATTTGAAAGTTTGGAAGCCTAATTACAACCATTGCAGGACAAGGCCCGCGTTTTTTTTACTGTTTTGCTCCCGTCGCTATTAGCGTGCTGTTACATAGCCTATAACCTTCCTCGAGAACTGGGCTATCATACCCAAAAAGAATTTTCAATTGCGACTGGTAGTTCCAGAGATTAGCGCGTTAAAACAAACAAACTCTTCCGCTTTATAAAACAGACCATGACTTGTCACTAACGCAATATTTTGCGAACTTTCGTCAACCGTGACATAACTATTGAATCAACAAGATTTCACCAACATAATCAGCCGCAGTTCGTATTAGCTCGATGATTAAACAAAGTGAATCAGCTTTTTACGAAGCTAAAGTTTTGAAAGAAACATTATTCGCGAACTTTTATATTTTCTATTCTGGTAGAAATGTGGACTTTCTATCTTAGGGTGCTAGAACATCACCCACATACATACATATTATACTTCAGACCTAAAACTCAACTGCTGCATAGACAATGCCTGCAAATATTAGGGAGGTTTTGCCATAGATATCATTTCTGAACTGATTGCTCTAGTGATTGCGACAGCTGCATTGTTAATATTTGACAAGTCCTTACTTTTTGACACCCATGTGTTGTGGTTAATTGTGTAATATTTCCTGTCTAACCAATAGACGGAAACTTAGAACACCGCAAGTAATATTTCGACATTCATGTACTTTTGTTTTAAATGTCTAAATATAAATCAAATCATCAAATCAAAATATATTTACTCATTTAGGTTAATTGAATTAACACTTGAATGTTAAAAATTACAAAATGCCAGCCAATTTACCTATAGCTAGTTGGCTAACGTTAGGGTAGGGCCATAAGAAGAACTGGCAAGAAACTCAGGCCACTCTTTTTAATCGCCAGGTTATTACAAGTTTTGTAAGTTACCATTTCAATAAATAATCTTGTATGCATCAAATATAGGTATACAAATCTTCATAATAATCAGTAAAGGACCAAAAATCTTTTCTACTCTATTATAATTTGAGCACAGTAAAAACGTATGTATGTCCCAAATCCGTATGTATCAAAGCACCTGACTGGGAAATCCGTGATAAAACTCTCTCCCCGGGCACATGTCTCGAATGTCATCCGCGCACGCACAAACCAAATATTTGACATCAGATTTGTATTTACTGTGTATACACATACTTATGTATATCACTCGCTTTTTTATAAAAAATTCGCGGCTTATTAAATGGAAACGTTAGAAAGGTTGTCAAAGCAATCTTTTACACATTGAACCTTTGCAGAAATTCAACAATTTACGATGGTGACAGCTGAATATACCTAGTCCTTGCGATTATACCTAGTCTGTAAATATGTAGTTATTGATTCTAAAAACGTACAATATACTTAGCTGATTACTTTTCAAGAAATCAAAGAAATGTATGATTCAACTCCTTGAACTGTCGAGATACATGACTGTCGGTTACTATTTATTACCAGTTAAGTTGATTTTTGTAACAATATATGTATAGGTTCAAAAAAACTGGATGCAACCAGCCGTGAATCGGGCAAGATGGCGCGCCTTGGGAGAGGCCTATGTCCAGCAGTGGACTGCCGTAGGCTGATGATGATGATGATCTGTATAGGTGCATAATTACTTACTTATATACGACTAGAGGTCTGCCCTCGCTTTGCTATCAAAAGTTTAATTCGATCTCACAATAAACTCCTACGGAAAAGATCATAGCAAAGTGTCGTATTGCATCATTTAGATTTACGAAGGCGCTTAAAATATTGCAATTCTAAAAATTACTGAAAATAATATGTTAAGCATAGTAAAATATAGTATATATTACCCGGTTCATTTATTGATTTCTAAAGGTGACAGCATTTTTCAAGTCGGTTACGTAGATTTTAATTAAATCGTTGCAAACAAACAAACAAACATACAAAAAATCCAATCTTTTCTCTTTATAATATTAGTTTAGATATAGGATGTTACATTTATATATATAGCTACATATATTATATATGAGATTTAGAACTCTATTTCCCTTAACAAACAATGCACAGTATTCACAAAAAACCATACGAAATACGCCTGAACTACAATATGAGCGTGTACAGGATTATTGATGCCTCATATTGAATTACCAAACAGAGCTTTGGCTGCACATTGTGACGTATTCGCCGAACAACATACAATATTGCTGTAAAGCAAATACTATAGAAATTGAAAGGTTTTGGTACGAACTAATGATATATAGAAAGTGTAATTATGTTTCGTTCAGAGATATGAGTGTAACAGAAATGTGTGGACAGATTTACGAAGAAAGAAGTATGCCTGAACAGTGTATCCATGGTATGGTAAAACGCAGGCAATGAAATTTAGATACCTTTTATCAAAATTTATATTTATATTACTGTGATATTTCTTCTTATTTTCATTCAAGTTTCTTTACATAAGCAAACTGCCAAACAAAAACTTTTCAATCTAAATTTTCTCGGATACCCTATTAATAATTATAAATAATATTTACAACCTCATCACGATAATATAACACCAACTGAAATCTGCCAAGTTAATTTAACAAACGAAACTTTTGCTGTATTACTTATCAAAACATCTTGTTATACAATAAATAACTCAAACACATAAAGTTAAAGTCTATTTTTCATTAGATTGTCATTTTAAAACGTCCTTGCATTTTTATTAAGACGGGATTGGCTGGAATCATATTGATTGAATAGTCTACAAATAATATGATTGGAGAAAATTGCATAGCGAACGTTCTTTTAAGGCAGGGATAATGTAAAAAAAGGGTAAATTGAAAATGGAACGAAATAGTCATCCCAGTTAGAAGTTTCATTTATTTGATGGAATAGATAAACATCTTTCGAGATTGTTCTTGTCGAAATTGGCTCGGTAGTGAAGCGGCAATGTGTACTACTTGCTACAGTTACTGTCGGGCTGAGGTGCAACTGGTTACCAGGTCGAAACAAGACGTTAAGAAAATAGGATCTTCGAATTGGGAGTTTTTTTCATAGCATCTCAATTCTAAAGGATCGCTATTGGTGATATCAAAATACGAAGTTCTTGGCGCCCAAATTTTTACAACCAGGGCAAAATATCCTTCCTTTACTTCTTTTATCAGCCGTTGAAAAATAAAGGCATTGATCACTACGTAATTCATGCTTTCTTGGTCATATATTCACAATTAAGTATTTAAATTATGTTTAAATTAAATTAAATAAAATGTTCATTCGGCAAAAATCAGTGTAAGCATGGTAGTACGACTTCTCTATCTGCCGAAAATAAATATACGTATAGAAAGGAATTAATCAAACAAAATACATCTGATACCTCGGCTCTTTAGTCAACTGAGGCCGCTCGAACTTATCCCACTATCGATTCGGACACGATTTTTCGGGATCGAAGAAACTTTACCTTCTGAAGACGAGGATAAATGATGTCGGTTATCAAGCTGGGATATATATTATTTAAGAATTTCTTACCTGCCGCAATTTTATTACAGCACGTACGTAACTTTTGTGGAGGAAAGGTGTTTTTTCCCGTCCCAGATTGATGCAACAGATTTTTGTCACTCTTTTATATAAGCTTATTAAAATGACTCCACTGTGCCTAATTGTAAGCAGTTCACTAACTGCTGCGAGGTACGGAAATGGAGGTCACCTAAAACCCATCGCAGGTCTACACCTGTACTATTAACTATGGTTAGGTGAATATGGCCTGGTGCCAAATTGGCTGTTTTATATTAATATCATTCATTTCCAAAATAGATTTTCTGGTAGGGTTTTATATGTTAATCAGGCCAACTTTTTATTTTCAGAGTACCCTAGCCCTGGTCCTACTGGTCGCGTGCGTTGCGGCTCAGTTCGACGACTTTGACGGTTACGAAGGATACCACAAAGCACCAGTGCATCTTCACCAGCAACAGAATCTCGACGAACACCAAGACCACGGAGAAGAGTTTGATATGGATTATCATGTGAGTTACTTTTGGTTTTTAAGTTAAGATTTCACGTAGTTATAATTAGAGATTTGCTGTGCTGTACTTGCGGGGGAAGAAAAACACAAGAAAACGACACTAGCTTTGCAAAAACGATTGTGACGTCCTGTTTTTAAGTTTAGAGAGAGAGAGCGAGAGTTTGAGAACGGATTGCTTTTCTAGCACCATAAAAACACAAAAGAAAATATCAGAAATTTCATATCAAAACATACTATCACAGTCTTCGTAAATTTTCGATGTACTCTCAAAATAGCGAACGTTTAAAACGTTTCATGTTATCGCTGAAATATTCAAGCTTGCGCTAGCGCCCCAAACAGGATTAAACTTACTCATGTTGAAAATTTAAAATATGAAATCTTGTATCGACAAACTTAATATATGTATAAGGACTTACAATACTGGAGCGATATCAATTAATGAGCAGACTGCCCGCTTAAATTGAATAAAGTTCTTTCAACTTTTTATGATGTTATTGTAGACAGTGAGGAAAAGAGATAGTAGCTTTACCTATTTACCTACTTATATGGTAGCACATTAAAAGTTCAGTCAAAAATTGCAATAAGCTTTCGCTATTAAAACTACACTAGCGCGGTTACACACGCGTCTTTTCTTGCTGCTCTGCTCCCGTCTCCAGAAGCGTGGTGTTACATAGCCTATAACCTTCCTCGAGAACTGGACTATCATACGCAAAAACAATTATTTAAATCCAACTTGTAGTTTCAGAGATTAGCGCGTGCAAACAAGCAAACAAACTCTTCCGATTAACGTCTATTATACCGTGAGCTGATGCTTCGTAACTCAACTCTAAGTATTAAAATACCTCGACAAATACAGTGGCAGACGAAATAGGACCTTGATGAAAATTTAGACGAGGCCTCCAAATACTTTTGTACAGACAGAAACTTCATAATTTAATTTGTTAAATAAAATAAACAAGTTATTCAAACCGCGGTAGCTCAGTTATTAATGCACCCGCATTTTAAATATGTTAGTTTAAAACAAGGTAAGTAGGAACGTGAAATTTTCTAATTCGTATGTACTTAGTTTATTTTGAAAATCTTTGAAAGAACTTCACATATAAAGCTGAACGTTATAGGAAAGACACGTAAGTTAGGATTTTACGACAGAAATAGATTATAAGGCTCTACTTTGGCGAGACTAGGGGTGAATCGCTAGCTGAAAATAACGACATGTCACCTAAAATAAACTTAAACTTTACACTTTGCAACTTTCAGAGTAGGCATACTATGAGAATCTGGTTTCCATTAGAGTGAATTCAGTAGCGGTTCATAGTTACGTCGTTCGCGTTATATTGTAGTCTACTGCCGTTGCTGACTGTACATTTAAGCTCTATTCTGATAGTGTTTAGTAGATTCAGTGTAAAGTTCTCAACTAATATGTACACAACCACAACTTTAGCGTATTTATATATATTGTGTAAGGATGACAATATTATAGAATACCCATATGTAGTACGTATTCTAAGGAATCATTGTTTATATAACAGAGCATTGAGTTATCATGAGTTATTATGCTTAGTCGACAATATACAAAGCCATTTAATGAAGTATTTGCAGCCCAGACGTATATAGTAGGATCATTTATACTTATCTAGACTAGTTTTAACCACTTTGGGAAAGAGAAAGATAAGAAAATAAAGATCGCCAGTCAATTTATTCATTTTAAAAAGACACATTTGGAACTAAAGTAAAAATACTATGTGAAGTCTTAAGAATTGCCAAATATACAGATAGTTACCGGACCGAGTGAAAACCCAAGTCACAACCAACCGATAAAAAGTGGGCAGCACCACGTAATAGATTATTATCCGTCACATATTAAGGTTTATTTTAGCAAACTATTAATTGCATTAATTGTAAAATTACAGGCGCATCCTAAATACTCATTCGACTACTCTGTAAAGGATCCGCATACTGGTGACCACAAGGAACACTGGGAGACCAGGGACGGCGACAAGGTTAAAGGTATTATATGAATTCATTTATCAACAAAATATAAGAATATTGATATTACTGGCGTAAATATCAGCCTTATTTAAGCCGTATATACAAACAATCATACAATACGCCTATTCCATGACTCATGTAAGTCAGGAATAACAGTAAACAATCCTTGCAAACACCAAGCTAAATCAAAAGTTATTATGATTATCATGGAAAGCTTCTCCTTTATTTCTTTACCTCAGTACCACTGCCAAACAGATTCGGTTTTGGCCTCCATTCGATTTCGGATAAGGAGTTTGACTTTTGGAATGGTGTCCGCCACTTCTGGATTCCACTGACTGCTTACCATCAGGCAGAGTGAAGTCACTTTGGTAGGCTAATATAAAAAAAAGAAGAAATAATCTGTCGAAAAATTGCCAGTACTAGTCCAGCGTCAGATATTGTGTTGGTAAATGGTAACTGAAAAACTGGACTCAGCATAGCCGAAAAAGCTGACGAAACTGAACCAAAAATACTGAAGAGTGTTATACATACGCTTCTATGCCTCTGGAGAAAAACACTGTCAAGCTAAAGCTATGAGTAGTTTGTCATATACTAAACAATTTAATTTTCTCCGTGTAATCAATAGCTTCTGGTACATATGAACTTGTGTAAGTACTTATATAAAATATGGAAAAATAATATATAAAATATGCCACTACTCTACAACGATTCGGTTCACATTGATTGCATGTAACGTATTCGTGGAATTTTCAACAAGGCACTGATTGGAATCCCCGTAACAAAACCACATCGTTCCAATATATCCATGTTGAACTTTCAAACGGAAAAGCCAATTTACTATTCTCATTTATTTTATACGTTACATAAAAATAAATCAGTGTTTAACAAGAGTGAAATTAAATAACTAGCCATTGTTTGATAATTGGATGACGACTCGATAGAGTTGACTATTCTTTATTGCTTACCACATAATATAACAAAATAAATATCAGAACAGCACCACATAAGGTAGTGACAATGGGTGATATTATCGCTTTAAAAAATAAGTTTAAAAACTAAAACCCAACTCCGGCAAGAAATGAGCTCTTAAAATTACAAAATAAGAAAATATTCTTCTCTAACATAGATATATTCGTGGTGGTCAGAGGAAAGCCGTTGTCGCATGTCTTGCCACGCATACCTCATTCTTCAGTCTCGCAAGTTTAAAATTGCTATTTTTTTAAATTTAATTGTTTATGTAAGGTAGATACATGTGGTGGCATGCGAAAACGACTTTCCTCTGACCACCTATTCTATCGAGTCGTCATCCAAGAATGACGATTATGATAAAGGACCCAACAAATAACTTCGGCCAGTTCCGTGTCATGCAGTGGACGTCTTTGATTCTTGACTTCTACTTCTTGACAATATGTGTAGAGTGAATTTGTCTAACTATTCTTAAATAAACATAAAAGCAAGAGTCACGAGAAGACCGTTATTAGTCTATTATTTTGCACGAGAAACAGAAATAATGCTAGTCAAATTTGGATGTGCTGTCTTTGTTAAAATTGTTTGTAAAAACTCCGATAGGTTACCTATGTACATAGGCCTGTAGGAAGAGAAAAGACTAGGTGTGGGAGTATCGTTATATTTTTTTTAAATGAGTCACGGTAAATATTAATTTACTTAATGTGCAACGTAAGCTTATTACAACTTTAGCTGCACCCAAGATTTTAAATTAAGTCTATCAGTCATTTTACGTTGGGCACCTGGCACGTAAAAAGGCATTTAAAGACTCTTATTACGCCTTATTATTGTATAAAAAGCTTTGAGTATTCAATTATAAAAGCTAAACAATTTGTATATTTGAACGCAATAAGTTCTAAGAACTTCTAATTCCTTAGGAGAGAGAGGATTTATAATGTCTTAATTAAATTGGTTAGTGAATGATTTATTATTAATTTAAAGCACATTAATAGTATACAGAATACACAAATAGCAACTCAAAAATTGTTTGTTTTGTGAGTTCAATTTTCACCCAAGTTTAAAATTCGTATAATCTATAACTATTTATTTTAAGCGTCTGGTATGTATTTGGTAGATATTCATTATTTTAAATGATGATGATGAAGCCACTCTTATACAAGCCTAAGCCTAGTTTCTAGGAAGATACGCTGACGGTACTTGGACTTCGTAATTAACAGAATGGCAACAAATAAACTACATTACTTAAACCCGTAAAATCTCTGTATCAACATTACTTACAATCTAATCAAATACATTGCTTCAGGAACCTACACGCTAATTGAAACAGACGGCACAAAACGCGTAGTGGAATACGAAGCTGACGACAAGAACGGTTTCAACGCAGTCGTGCATAGAATCGGAACTCCTAAGCATGAAGAATACGAGCCTAAATTTGAGAATAAATACGACACTAAGTATGAAGCCCAGCCCGCACACGAACCAGTTCAGTATCAACATGATTACGGAGGTTCTGACGAAGGCTTTGTACCAATAGCAGGTGGATTCAAACATTAACTTTTGTTTGGCTTGTATATGAATAGTGAGGGGTTCCTAGTTAAATTTCAATTTATATTTCAATGTTTACGTAATTGTTAATTGTTTTAAAACGTCAACATTTACAATAACGTACCAATTTTTAAAAAAATCCTTTAATTTTTCATAAGGTTACAATTATTAGCTAGAGATCGCTTTCTCTTACAGCCACGTGGCCAGTCAAAGTATTCATTCATTTCATTCACTCATTAATTTATTGCATAAAGCTTTGCAATATTATTAATAAGATCATAGCATAAGACGCTACTTTCGAGTTATGCTAGTTTCGCCCTGTAAACATGTTTGTCCAACAATTGCGCACGGTAAATCTAATGCAAGATTCATTTCATTGCGCCTAAACTTAATAATAGTCTACAATCTATATTTTTTCCAAACGTCTTCTCGATCAAGCGCCTTTAAAATTTTTAACATAAATATCTATCTTTGTTTTTAATTTTTCAATAAGATTTTTTTCATTACATTTAAATAGTGAAACATGTATTTTACATATTATATGAGCTGTGTAAAATACTCAATTTTACACAAATCGCGTAAAGTTGAGTGAATATTACGCGAAAAATATTATTTGAATTAATTTGTAATCAAAAATATGCACTAGAAATTAATCGCGTAAAATGAGACCATTTAAAATATTTATAAGATAATATGAAAAATCTTTATTATTTAAACTTGATTTTTACGTAAGTTACGCGGCAAAAAAATGTGCTTCTTCTTGCAATTTTTGGAGTGGTTTTGTTTCATTTTACGCGAATTATTTAATGTGAAGAAAACGTGAATTTCATAGCAGACTCATTAAGAATATAAATAATTTATTGTGATGTTGTAATGAGTAGCTATAGAAGGATTTATTTATTAGTTGTGTGAAACATATTCTTGTTTACTCTTAGGTAAGGTCTGACTGTAATTTTGTTTTAGCATTTAAGTATTTGTACAAAACTCTTTCGATTGAATAAACTTTTTATTATTATTTATTATTTTGTAATTGCAATATTTGTACCATTTTCTATAAATATTTTAACAGCGAAGTCGTACTCGCAAACTCTGTCGCGTAAATGAAAGTATTTAAATAACATCAAAAATAGTCTCTATGTCACTTACCTTAAATATACGCCTTCATTTTGGTTCCAGTTCAACACTTTTAATTATTACGCCGTAACGACACAATCGTGAATTCCAGATCCAATTTCATATTGTTATGATGCACATCGATTTCTAATTGAAATAGTACCTGGGGGCCTACCATCACCTCTTAGAGCAGTAATATTTTAACCTTTCTTTATGTTTTGTCTTTTTCTTTTGTACCATTAAAAACGAGGATAGAGTTTGAGATTGAGGTTGTGATAGGCGTAATGTACTGTAGAAAATATAATCTAAGAATCTAATCACTAACCTCTGTGCCAACGCTAGCTTGAGTCTATCGTTCTCGTATCGCAGTTGTTGTTCGGTGGACTCGGCGGGCGGCGGCTCGGCGGGCGCGCCGGCCGACGCCAGCGCGCCGCGCGGCGCACGACCCACTGTTGCGTACCCACCCTGACCAACGTAGGGTTTAGAAACCATGCTCCAAACGAAATTCATATATTTAGATAACGTCATATATAACCCCCTAATAGATTCCGTATACAGGCCAACAGATACGAACAATTCAAAGCAGTATTCGTAAGCATAAGAATTCACTAAAGTCGTGTTGACTCAGTGTTTGAGGCACCCGTTTCGTATGTATACATCAGGTCGAGGGTTCGAAACCGGACAAGTACCTATGTGACTTTCAAATATGTACTTTCTAAGTCTTATTTGAATATGTTGGATATTACTGACTTTTCGGTGGAGAAAACATCGTGAGGGAACCTGGACTCGCTCTCTTTCTCTCTCATCCCTAAAGAGAGAAAGAGAAAGAGAGAGAGAGAGAGAGAAAAAGACAGAAAAACTGGGCTAATAAAATAAAACTGAAATCGCCAATCCACCTTGAGTATACGTGTCGATCAATGCTCATACATTCTCTGTATGAGAAGGTCTTTCCCTGCAGCGGAACAATAACGAGCTCGTATCATGATGAGCTAATCTCTTAAAAACTAAAAGTCAACTAACGTGTTTTACACCGCCCACAGCTCAGCGCATACTTTCTTCACTTTTGCCCCTTATCGTTGTGGGCTCGATTTAGAACAAATGACTATTAATCCGATATCTATCATAGGGTTATCTATGGTTGGGGAGTTACCTGAAGTGAAGAGGACACTGAATGTGCTCTTGGATGTACGGGCAACTCTTCCAGTTCTGGTTTTGGAGGCTGTAACCAAATACCTTTATTATTTAAAACCCAGCAAAATTCAACGACAAAAGAAATGGAAATTAAGTTTCTGTATGTAATCGTGAGGAATATTTTTTATTGTAACTGATGTTGATTTCAAAACCGTAACATAACAATTACTTTAAATTATTAAGTCCTGATACTCCATGTTTTTTTGCCTAGATAATCATCATGAAACGAAACTTTCTGCTGGTCATAGGCCTTCCACAAGTTTCGCCACCTTGGTCGGTTATGAGCTGCCCTCATCCGTCAGTTGCTCGACGTCTTTTGCCTGGATAGACCATCTTTCGGTATTGTTGACTCAAACCACAATATTATTTCGCTCATTGAATTAATAGTGCATACCTGTGCCGGCGACACAGCTGGGGGTTGATCCTCAGCAGTAGCCCGCCCCACCAGTAACGGACTAGCGGTCGCACTAGCCACCGGAGTGGCCGCCCCACTGTTGCCATTCGTCACACTTTTGCCACCAGCCACGCCACATTGCTGAGCCTGTATAGCCTCTTTAACTTCTTGGAATTTTTCTATGAACTGTAAAGTTTGTATCGTATCAGAAAACTTTGTATGTTTAGCCAGTTGATACGAAATTTTATAGGTGATTTTACAAGGAAAAATTATGGAAAACGAAAGGATAAGATTCAGGCTAAATTTCATTACAAGTAAAATGAGGAAGGCGAAAAAAAGAAGCTATGAAATGTCGCGAGAAAGTTTGCGATTGGACTTCACAACACGTGTGATTTCTACTTTGTTAGGCGTTCGTGCCACAGCTAAGAATATCCTTAAACCCCAATAACACTTTGAACCACAATATTTACTTAAATTAATCTCAACAGCTAATTTTACATCAACGTCAAAATATCTTTGATACAATTTCTGTAATCTCTGGAGTAAATGAATTTTATAGATATCTACGCAATTTCCGATGTAATTAATTTTAATATGACTCAACTTCAAAATGTCAGCTAGTATCATAAAACATTAATAACAGAAATATTTTGCAGTAATAAAATTTTTATAACTCTTTTTTTTTTATATTATAGCCTACCAAAGTGACTCCACCTCGCCTGATGGTAAGCAGTCAGTGGAATCCAGAAGTGGCGGCCACTATACTAAAAGCCATCGTCTTACAACTGCTGGTATGGTGGTCTCCACTATGGCGGCTGGGAATGGGGTTAGGGGAAGGGAATGAGGGAGGTGAGGAAACAGGAAAGGGGGGAAATTGGGCCTCTGGCGCTCTCACTCACCGCCACCGAACGAAACGCAGTAGTACGGATACTACTACTCTTAAGTCGATCTTCTATGAGAGGGTAGTACTTCCCCGGATGATCCGGCCCATTCATGCTGAAATCAGCGTGGATCTACAAAACTCCTCGTTATAGAAATTTTATTGCTATGTATTTGTATTTATGCAAAGTAATAACGTATCTGGCTTTTTCTACGCTTTGTTTTCTACTTATTATTATTATATATTACTAGCTGCGCCCTGCAGCTTCACCCACGCTGAAATTTGTATGTGTATAATTAATGTAACTCGGGAACCAGAGCGATTTTCAGGAAAAAATTGGTAGTAGATCCACGCTGGTTTCAGCATGAATGGGCCGGATCGTCCGGGGAAGTACTACCCTCTCATAGAAGATCGACGTAAGAATAGTAGTATCCGTACTACTGCGTTTCGTTCGGTGAATGAGAGCGCCGGAGGCCCAATTTCCCCCCTTTCCTCTTTCCTCACCTCTCTCATTCCCTTACCCTAACCCCGATCCTAGCAGCCATTGTGGAGGCAAACATACCAGCAGTTTAAGACGACTGCTTACCACCAGGCGGGGTGGAGTCACTTTGGTAGGCTAATAAAAAAAAGAAAATAAAAAAAAAACCTCGAAATCTGTTTAGCCGTTTAGGCGCTGAATAGTAACAAACACAAATACATACACAAACTTTCGCATTGTTAATATAAATAGGTAGTTCATCATCATCATATAAGCTAAAAGACGTCCACTACTGGACATATGCCTCCTTCAATTTTCGAACGCACCCGTGGTAGTGATATTATTTGTTAGCGCACCAAAATGCTGCGTTTCGAGGACCCCATTTATCTTACCTTGCCCAACTCCGGTTCGGAAGCAAAACCAAGTCCGTATACAGTATTAGCTCTGACGTCGCTCCACTGTCCAAACTTCTGTGATGTTTTCGTAAACGTCATGTTTGCTGTTATCGTGCTGTTTATCACCGCCTATAACAAAAGGAATATTGAATAAAGAGTACAGATTACTTTCCTATAAGTGACTGTCAAATAGCTGTGCACTGGTACGAGCTTTAATCAAATCATAGCTGCATTTTATCTCTCCTCTGTTACACATTCACAAAAAGGATAGTCTGGATTAAAAAAACCCCATTTTCAGACTAATCAACACTATTATATAAAGCGGAAGAGTTTGTTTGTTTAAACGCGCTAATCTCTGGAACTATCAGTCGAATTTACAATATTCTTTTTGCGTTTGATAGCCCAGGTGTTGACGAAGGTTATAGGCTATGTAACATCACGCTACTGGCGACGAGAGCAGATAAGGAAGCAAAGACGGGTAAAACCACGCCGCGAGTAGCTAGTTAATCGATAAAACAACAAAATATTAGTGATAAGACTACTTAATATGGTCTAGAACATACGACTTGATTTTTGCCCGTAAGTGTCGTAAATGGCAACTAAAAGGAAATTTGATAACAAAATAACGTTATCTGCGTGCTTAAGTATCGCTCCTAACTACCGTCGTCAACCCAGCGTGATGCGTGATGACTATGGCATATACTCTTTGAAGAAACATTAACTGCAGAGAAGATTGTAAGATTCAAGTAAAATTACTCACTCAAATTCGAGCTCAACTTATACCAGACGTAAGAAAAGTTGGCGATAAAGCGTGAATTTTAAAATGATTTACTGCAGTATATACTCGTACTAGGGTTGATCAAAAGTTTAAAGTAGCGCGGATGGCAGGGGTCAGGATAATTTTGGAAGCTTTTGCCACACTCAAGTGGGTCAAGATTTAAAAATGTATTTATGGGGTAATGAGGTACATTCGTAGGTCGAGGCAAAATGTAATCAAACTGCGTAGTCAAAAAAACTAACAACATTATTCGAATTCAACAAGTATAATAAATTTACACAAATTTTGAAAGAGGAAATTTTTTAAATTAGGAATATAAATAGTTATACGCTTCAGCGACTCCTGTTAGTTTAGTAAATGATAATGAAAACATGTTATTGATACGTTGAAGTTCAACTAGAAAAGTTTGCCAAGTATCGTGTTTGAACGCCAGGGAATAATTTATTTCGATGTATCTGTTTTAAAAGACACAAGTGACTATAATTCACTACACAAAAAGTAGAGAAGGATAGGGCAGGGTCTGCCTCCTGTATATATAAATGTAGTTACAGTAAGTTGAAAGTTAATTTTATCTGATTATACAGAAGACCGATTCCTGATGCAGTATATGAGTCCTGATTGGTCAGGTGGTCCGACAACCAAAAAAACAAGTATGTGAACACAAATTTTTCAGCGCTCATTTCTCCCATGTGCAGACTCTGAAACGAACTGTGATGTGTCCCGAGCGCTATGACCAGGCCTTTTCTTCAAACGAGGTTTAAAGAAAGCATTCATATGACGGTGGGCAGCAATTTCGTAGAACCCCTGACATTGCAGAAGTTCATGAGCGACAGTTGCCACTTACCATCAGGTGGGCTGTTGGCTCGCCTGCCACTGTAGGCAATAAAACAATGCCGACCGCCAAGGTCCAAGTGTTATCGACGCAGTGCAGTATGTTGGTAGTAATCTGCTTTTATGCAGAGGTTTAAGTTTCAATTTATCAAATCAAAATCGGATTGGCTTGGCACTCGACCTACTAAAAACCCTGAATACGTAGACAAATTTTCGGACTCATTAATAAACCATTAATATTAAGATTAATGTATTCAAAACGGCCTCACAAAAAGGTGATAAATCCATTTATCCAAAAGCTGACCTCTTCGTTATTTGGTCAAAGTATCAAAGCTAGCTAGAATTAATTAAGGTCGCCTGCTGTCTACGTGTGACCTACAATGACTAACATGTGCCTAACATTGATTGGTTGCTTTAGTAGGCACGGACAGTAAGCTATTGGTTAATTTGAAGAACAAATTAAATTTGTATTTTGTCGTTCGGATTAATCAAAACGCTTTGAAAGTGATGCATGAGTAACTTTTGAAGATTTTTGTTTATGAGT
Organism: Parascotia fuliginaria; assembly: GCA_963082885.1. Lineage (NCBI taxonomy): Eukaryota > Metazoa > Arthropoda > Insecta > Lepidoptera > Erebidae > Parascotia > Parascotia fuliginaria. Next base: position 847,977 of record OY720195.1, read on the forward strand.
AACTTTTGAAGATTTTTGTTTCGGCAACGGTGTTGTAAATAAGACAGATAAAAGCATTTGAAAAGGTTAAATGAAATAACTGGCAAACAGGATTGAAAAGGTTTGAGGGTCGTAGCTCAAAGGTAAGGGCAGTGTTTTCTTTGCATTTTGGCGAATAAACATTCCCTGAGTTCTTGGTTCTTCTTGTTTGTAGGTACAACTATCGTCGTTAGTTTGCTGTTATCCGACTTTCTAGCCCAACACTTCACATTAATTAATCAGCTGTCAGGTTTCGATCCTAACCGGACCTAACGGCCCTGATGGTTTCAGTTTTGAATATTTTAAAAGACTACGGCTAATGTTTCCAATAATACGGACATTTAACTGAACGGATAGGCTAATGATTGATGTGATCGCCTCAACATTTACCACTGTGTAGCGTGCCAAGGGTTCGATATCCGAGCTAAAGAATTAAGTTCCATTAATGTTTTTTTCGAATCTGAATATATTTAATGTGCGTAATAACATAAAAGCGTTACGCTTTTGATTAAACAACGATTTGCGATGGTTTTATGATTACTAAAAAAGAACAAGTATAGGCTCAATGCCTATCATCGTGAGCTCTTTAGATGTTTGCTTCTTTAGTGGCAAGAAAAAGTAATGTTTCCAAAAAACCAGATATGGAAGTCTCTACACGTTAGGTGCTTAAAATATGTAATTAAACTTTAAAACGACATAATTTATATACCCATAGAAACTTCGCGCTTAATTCGTCAACAAATCCTGAACGTTAAGTAAAATTGAAGAGGCTTTTGTTGTTTATATTGTTCATCAAAATGTGTATGGCAGCTTTACCTACAAATGTTCAATAAACAGTGAACGGGCGGGATGACAGATAAAATACTTTGTGAGCAGGCCAATAGTATTAAGTACGAGACCTTTTTTATCTTATGGAGGACTAAAGCTTTTTTGTAAACAGAGAAGACAAAAATATTGATCACACTTGCTTACGATGTTTCTCTTGGATTTTGGGTAGTAAGACACCGTTTATGATTAGTATTATCTAAGACTAGCTTGCCGCGGCGCGGTTTTACCCGCGTTCTTGCTTACTGGTTTGCTCCCGTCGCCAGTAGCGTGATGTTAAATAGCCTATAACCTTTGTCGAGAACTGGGCTATCATACGCAAAAAGAATTTTTCAAATCCGACTGGTAGTTCCAGAGATCAGCGCGTTTAAACAAACAAAAGTATAGATAGATTTAGTCGCCTTATACAACGGGAAAATATTAACTGGTTCGGCTAATTCCGTTTATCCACCCTAAAAAAGCCACCCTAAGGAGAATACTCGGAAACGCGTGTCCTTCTATCCACCCTGAACGGGGTGGATAACCGTAATTCATATAATATGTTTCTTCCGATTTTTTACCCCAAGTACAGTTGAAAAAAAAAAATTCAAATTATCTTTTAAGTTTTAATTTAATATTTATTGTTAAGCGAATAACATAAAATAGTCTTAAAATCTAAATTGTAGGTACATGGTACTATAAGATAGAAAGCCGAAGCGGGGCTGGTGATTTTTTATAAATTTTGCAGCATGTCCAGAAAATGACCAACGCTTATTTCATTATTGAGTAGACGAATGTTAGAATTGAATGTTAGATGAGTAAACAAAACTATTTTCAGCTCAAAGAAGAAGGTAAGTATGTACATCTAAAGTATTTTAATGTTCACGAAGTTTCTTGGACTGGGTTTGTGTATGTTTCTGTGTTAATGACTGTACTTAGGCAGGTGAGAAAAACGGAAGAAACATATTATATGAATTACGGTTATGCACCCCGTTCAGGGTGGATAGAAGGACACGTGTTTCCGAGTATCCTCCTTAGGGTGGCTATTTTAGGGTGGATAAACGGAATAAGCCACTGGTTCTTCAGACACAAGACTTCGAGCACATATCAAATAGTATTAAGTTTTACAAAACACATTTAATATGTTACAAACAAAGTCTAACGAATAAATGAGTTTATCGTATTAACCTATAGGTATTCTAAAACCCATTTTCTTAAACAGACACTTAAAATGTAAATTCGAAATGTACTCTTAGAGGCATACATTATACTTGTAAAAGTTCTCGATCGATTTTAACGCTCTAAGCCTACAAGAAACCACTTCAATTGGAAATTCAAATTGCTTTAAAATATTTTAGGTGTTTATTCTCTGACAATATTTTTTGGATAGCGCCAGACATCCATACTATTATAAATGCGAAAGTAACTCAGTTTGTCTGTTACGCTTTCAAAAAAAATTAGCATTCTGCATTCCTCTTCATAAACTATAAGTGTGCAAAATTTCACACTCCTCCGTTTGCGCAATTTTCGTAAAAAGGGGTATAAAGTTTTTGCTTCACGTATTAATATATAGATTTTCTAATACTGACATACGGTGAATAATCCCGAGTCAAATTAGATGCTCTGGCCTATTTACAAACAACACCACAGGACCAAATAACAACACGCCTAATAAGATAAAGATTGAAACATAATTCTGTAAATGTTTTAGTTCTTCTTCACGCGGAAACTATGTTCCTTTACCAACAAAATATTACAAAATCATATTAGGTACATTATACCTATATAGTTTCAATGCAAGCAGGTCAGGATGTGAGAAGGAAACGCGACACCGATGTATAAACAAGCCGGAGGTGTGTCAATATGTATTGTAAACAGGTGCCGAAACAGGGCCAACTTTATGAAATAGGAGGGCAAGCAAGGGTAATAGAAATAGTGTTAAAGTTTTAGACAAGCTTGTAAAATCTAAAATAATATACACTGACGGACTCATAAACTGCATCAAAGTAATAGACGACTTTGAAATAAATATTTTAACCAAGTATGGAAACTTTCTACACAGATTAAAATTAAAACCTCTAGATTGGTTCGTGAACTTTAAAACAGCGTAGGGTCATCTCCTTAAGTTTAAGTTTGTGTACTGGAAAGGACCTTAAGACTTTTTTGAAGAAAAAACAGAAATTTAAGGAAAATTGGTTTAATAAAAAAAATGGTTTTAACAATAGACACAAACTTTATGCAAGGGTTTATTTATGTTTTAATAAGGTGTATTACCTCCACGTGCCCTTATTACGGATTCTAATCGGTTTTGCATAGATTTTGTTAGGGTTATTAAAAGATCTTGCGGAATATTGTCCCATTCTTCTGAAAGTGCTGTTCTTAGTGCTGCCACTGTCGTGGGCACAGGATTTCTCGCATATACAGCTCTTTTTACGCATATACAGCTCTTTTTAAATAGTCCCAAAAATGCTCAATGGGATTAAGATCCGGGCTGCGTGCTGGCCAATTCATTGTACGTATCCCAACCTCTTCGCAATATTGTCGAACTTGTGCAGCAGCGTGCGGCCGGGCATTATCCTGCATTAAAGTAAAATTTTCGCCTATGAATCCCATGTAAGGCACCACGTGATCTTCTAAGATCTCTGTTATGTAGCGATGTGCAGTCAAACCCCCTATATTACCGTTTTGACGGACCATGTCTATGAACACAAGTTCTGTTCGCCCGTTCATCGATATGCCACCCCAGACCATACACGAACCGCCTCCAAAAGGAACACGCTCCTCAATGCAACTTTGAGCATATCTCCTCGACGATACTCTTCTGCGACCATCTGCACCATATAAACATGTCCTACACTCGTCCGTGAACAATACGGAGGCCCATTGCTCTTCTGTCCAATTTAGGTGATCACGCGTAAATATTAATCGAGCTTGTCTGTGAGCTACAGACAACTTTGGACCATTTGCTGGTCTAAAAGGGGTGATATCCGCTTCCTTTAAGCTTCTTCTTATTGTTCGTGCACTCACATTTACTCCACGCACTTCATTAAGCTCTGTTTTGATGTTAACTGACGTGAGGAAACGATTTCGCAGGGAAGTTGTAACAATAAATCGGTCATCACGACCGGTGGTTGCTCGAGTCCTGCCTGTACCACGTCTCCTTCTGTAAGAACCTGTCTCCACAAACCTGTATATTCTAGAAACCGTAGACTGGTTTAAATTTAAATTTCTACCAATCGTTCGTTGATCCAAGCCCTCCCGCACCAGTGCTACAATTTGAGCTGCTTGTTCGGACGAAGTATCCATATTATAGTTCAAAAACTCTCGATGAGTTAAAAAACTAACTCAACAATTCTGCTGGTAACAATAATTCAATTGACAAAAGAATAAAAAATCAATGCGAATCAATTTAAAACTTTGCTTTAAATAACACGCAAATCTGATATGTACTACGAGTAAATTTTCTTTTCCCGGCTATATTCATTTGTTTTACTGCAGTTCTATTTTTAAATTTTGCTTTTTTTATAAGATTAAGAGCCAGTCTCATATTTATACAATTTAATCTAAAAAGTTTGCATACTTATTAAAAAAAATCATTTCAAAGTAATCCTGAACTTTGATACAGTTTATGAGTCCCCGTCAGTTTAGTTGAAAATGTAATGTACAAGCAATCTACACTAATATTATAAAGAGGAAAGATTTGTATTTTTGTATGCAACGAATAAACTCAAAAACTATTGGACTGATTTTAAATTTTTTTTACCATTAGAAACCTACATTATCACTGAGTAACATAGGCTATATTTTATCCTCGTACTCCCACGGGAACGTGAACCACGCGGGTGAAACCACGTAACGTCCGCTAGTACATGTATATTATTAAAAAAAAAACAAAAAGGCCGCCTGCCTAGAACAAAGTGAAAATAAAGAAACCCATTTTTTTTTCTTGCGCTGACATTGCATTGAAATATTATGTACTATAGGTCACTCCTACAATTAATACGAATCTACTGACACCTCATATTTTAAAATCCATTAAATCCTTTAGGCATGCCAAATACTCACATACATACAAACATACGCTCGAAAAACATTACTTTCCTTGACTGCGGCACTCGGGCAAAAAGTATTGATAAAATATTGATAGCTATAATTTGCCGTACGGTATTCGCTGATTTCACCATGAATGGGCTGGATCGACCCGTAAAAGTTTGGGTTCTTCGGTCACATAAATTATTTATTAGCGTAAAATATTAGCTTTCATAGCTAATACGTTTCGTTCAGTGAGTCACCAGTAAGTGATAGCACCAGAAGCCCAATTTCCGCCCTTTCCTTTTTTCTCACCTCCCTCAATAATTTTACCTACCCACTCCCTTCACGGTAGGCGGCGGCTTCGCAGAGTCCCAGGCATAGCAGTAGCAATGCTAGGGACTCTGAGTCTTCCATGAGCGACAGTTACCACTTACCATCACGTGGGCTGTTAGCTCGTCTGCCACAGTCAGCAATAAAAAAAAGAGGCCCAATCACTCTCTCGATCCTGTTCATTTTCTTCCCTTATTCCTTTCTCCATACATGGTCAAAAAAGTACACAAAAGGTTACACACAAGAATAAACTCTTTGCAGTATTCTTAATGTACAGTATAGCTACATCCAACCAGGTTTATTTGACGGTTATTTCTCATTTTACGGTCCAAAACACTATAATTCTACTAGGTAATTAGATTTATAATTAAGCAACATATACAACCGATACATATTCTCCAAAATCGCCTTTAAATAATTCTTGTAAAACAATATGATACAAAATTACCAATTTGTTTGGTAATCTTGTAGTAATTGGGCATGCGAGAGTATTAATATATTTTATTGACGACTTTTAATTTAGAAATATAATGTTTAAGAAATTAAGAATCTTATTGGGCGTACTTACGTTTATCAATCGTTTTTTAGGATACCGTACTCAAAGGCGAAAACGGGATCCTATTTCGAAGACTCCGCTGTCCGTGTGTCTGTCTGTCCGTATGTCACCATGCCGTATTTATGAACCGTGATAGTTACAGTTGAAATTTTCACAAATTATGTTTTTCTGTTGCCGCTATAACAACAAACACTAAAAAAACAGGACAAAACTATTTAAGGGAACTCCCATACAACAGAGTTTTTATAGATAAACTAGACGTTCGCCCTCGCTTCGCTTCGGTATCAAAAGTTTCATTTGGTCTCACAAGAAACCCCTACTGAAAATGTAATTGCAGTATTGCCGTACAGATTCTTATTGAAAAATCAAATATTTTCACTTTAAAATATTAATTTAGATGGTACGGAACCCTTCGTGCGCGAGTCCGACTCGCACTTGGCCGGTTTTTTTTAATTGTGGTTAATCACCAATTTGTGTTTTCCATGCTTAACAGTGCTGCATTCGATTAACATCTTCGAAACGGAACAAGTCTCAGTATATTTAAGAAAACGGTTCACGAATGGATAAATGCAAGAAAACCTCAGCCTAGCAACTGGCACGCTTCAAAAATCAATACACTATGCGTTAAAAATTAAAAGACCCTTCGACTCGGTTTAATGTGTCTTGCAGGTCGGTAAAATTAGGTAAAAATATACGGTATACCTATAGGTATGTAATCTTGCTAGTCAACTAAAATGATTGGTTTTAAATACACTTTTAAACTGGCTTTAAACCACTTTAAAACAACGTCCTTTGTCACCTTCAAAAAATAGATTTTCTTTTGTGTCTGTTTACGTAAAGAATTAACAATAGTTCTATCAATATAACCCTATACCAGGAATAAAGAATTCTTGTAGACGACATACCTTAGTCCCTTCAACGCTGATGATCCGATATAGGTTCCTGGAGGAGTCGTAGAAAAAGGAGACAGAGACGGCGGCGGAGCTGGCGGACATCCATGACCTCTTCGTCTTGGGGTCTATGTGGAACACGTGTGCCTTGCACGTAAATATCGGCTGTTCACTGGAACAACAAAACGATTTTTGTAAATATAACGTAAGAAAACATTTAGTTTTTAATGAAATGGATAGGTGTAAATGTAGTATAATTATATTTACGTCTTGCACCGGGAGTAAAGCATAGGCTTTATATAAGATTTCAGGCACAATTATGACACAGTCAAAAATACACACAAATTCTTATGGCCAACACCTCACTTTGTACCTATATCCTGAAGTAGATTTCTTCAGGCTGATAGTGAGTTAATTCACACAGTAGATAATAATCATCATGCTCATTTTCAACGTCAAAAATATCGCAATTTCAAAACAAATTTCGATTAGAATAAAGCCACGCAAATAGAATAGAATAACAGAGCACTTCAACTTTTCAGAGATTGATGAGTGTCAGTACTAATAAATTAAGTAACAATTATAATTAACTTGAAAACTTCTAGTATTGGTACTTTCACGGTAAGACATTCTTAGGTCACTCCGACACTTGAAATTTTTCGTATCTATACATATAATAAAAATGTAACCGATCGCTGTCTGTACATAGAAGATATATGAGAAAAAATATTATTGGGACCTTAGTCAACGCAAATAGAACCCAAAACAATGATTGTTACAATTTTTGTGTTCGTCTGTTTGTCTGTGCGTTTGTTCACGCTAATTACAGAAACGGCTTAACCGATTTAGATATGGTTTTCACTAATAAATTGTGGTAAGCTTCACTTAACATTTAGTGTTTGTTTCATGCCAATCGGTTTATAAATGAAAAAGTTATGCCAAGTTAAAGAATCACATGGAACATTTTTTTTTTTTTTTTTTTATATTAGCCTACCAAAGTGACTCCACTCTGCCTGATGGTAAGCAGTAAGTGGAATCCAGAAGTGGCGGACACCATTCCAAAAGCCAAACTACTGGTATGGTGGCCTCCACTATGGCGGCTTAGTGAGATGCTTTTTCACGCCCCGCTTAAAAGACCCAGGATCAAAATTAGATGGGAACACATGCGCTGGCAAAGAGTTCCAGGCTTTAATTGAGCGACAAAAGTATGAAGTGCTGAACCGTTTGGTTCGAGACCCTTTAGATTCCACTGTGAAAGGGTGGCACTTTAGTCCCGCACGTGTTGTTCTGGACAAAAAGGGAGAGGGTGGGATTAATTCAAAGAGCTCTTCAGAACACTCTCCATGGTAAAGGCGATAGAAGACGGCCATTGAGGCGATGTCTCTTCGCAGCTGTAAAGGCTCAAGGGTCTTAGTAGCCTCCGGGCTTCCGATGATACGGACTGCTCGCCGCTGCAACCTATCGAGTGCATCCAGTAAGTACTGTGCGGAGCCATCCCAAAGATGAGAGCAGTACTCCACGCAGGAACGAACCTGTGTCTTATAAAGAAGACAGAGCTGCTCGGGCGTGAAGCACCGCCTCACCCTGTTCACATTGAACATTTGTTAATTTACTACGAAACCTAATAGAAGTAGTGAATAGCTGATAGTGTTTTTATTCTTCGGATTCTTCTCATTCTAAACAATCTTCCATTTAGTTTTTAACGAGATCAGGTTCCAGTGAGCGTATGTTTCGCGATGACAAATAATAAAGCCCAAGGTCAGACACAAAAAGTTGTGGGTGTGGATCTAAGTATTAGCTGTTTTTCGTACGGTCAGCTTTATGTGGCTCTATCACGTGTTAGCATTTCTAGCAGCCTGTATGCTTTGATCCCCGAGGGCTATACTTCTAATCCATACATCCATACATATTACTGACTGACTGACAGACAACGCACAGCCTAAACCGCTGGTCGTAGCGACTTGAAATTTAAAAAGTGTGCTTGTCTTATTGTCTAGAGGTGTACTAAGAAAGAGCTTTTTAAAATAAAAAGTGTTTGAAAAGGGATGGAAACGATTGTATGAAACTTATTCATTTTTAACTTACAGTTTTAAAATTTTGTTTTGGAATACTACTATTTAAATAAAAACTACCCTCATTTTTTTTTTTAACAGGGGTGAAATTAGGGATCAAAAATTTTATAAAAAGATCTTTGCTTTTGAACTTAGCGACTTGAAATTTGGAGGGTGGGGTAAGGAAGGGGAGGGAGGCGGAGGAAGAGGGAATGGAGGGAGAAGTGAGGATGACGTGAATGGGAAATGAGAGGAAAGTGAGGGAAAAGTGAGGATGACGTGAGTGGGAACTGAGGGGCAAGTGAAGAGGTAGTGCGGGGGAAGTGAAGGGGAAGTGAGGGGGAACTGAGGGTAAAGTGAGGAGAAAGTAACGGGGAAGTTAGGGGAAAGTGAGTGAAAGTCCCTCACTTTGGGAAGTGAGTAAAAGTGAAGGGGAAGTGAATAAAAGTGAAGGGGAAGTGAGTAAAAGTGAAGAGGAAGTGAAAGAGAAGTGAGGGGAAAGTGAGAAGAAATGAGCGAAAAGTGAAGGGAAGCGAGGGGAAAGTTAGGGAGACCGGAGGGGAACGGAGGGGGAAGGTACCAGGAAAGGAGGTAGTTCCCGAATGGAGGGAAAAGGGAGGAGAAGAGAGAAAAGGGAAATTAAGCGATAGGAAGGTAGGGAAAAGGAGGGAAAGGGCTAAGGAAGAGAGGGGAAATCGAGTAGGCAGGTAGAGGGGTGCTGGAAGAGGGGGCAAGGGATGCTGCAGGAGGTAGAGGGGAGAAGGGGGAAGGAAGAAGAGAAGCGGAAAAGGTGGAGTGGGGAAAAGAGGGGAGAGGAAAGGAGGGAAGGGGAAAGTTATTGTAGTGAAAATTTGCCCTTGTGTATTGTGTATTGTTTTTGTACGAATGGGAGACTAGAAATAGTATGGAAAACAGTATTTAAACAATTTAAAAATGTCTACTGATAAAAACGATATTCACGCGAGCGAAGCCGCGGGCAAAAGCTAGTTATATCTATGTGTTATAGTTTAGATTCCGTCCCCGTCAGTTACATACAGGACAGGTATTAGAGAAAGAGAACTTTATAAGTAAAAACCGTCATGATCTTGAATTAATTAGAGAGCAAGTGCTTTTTCTCTACTGGCTATAGTTAAGATATTATTTACCCTCAACGTAAATCGATTGCCTCTTTTTATATGTAGTTTCCGAAGAACATACGGATACTCCTTCCAATGAGGTGAATAGTAAGCTAATCAGCCAACATGGCCAATTTTTTTTAAAACTGTCTTCTAGTTTCTTCTTCCACTTCTCTTCTCTTCCACTCTAAGCATGTAACTTATTAAAAATATACAATCAACGAACACAACATATCCACTCCCGAACCCGGAACAAATTATGGATTCCACGAAATTCTGTCCCAAAACTTCAGATTATAGAACAAAACTATCAAAATCTTGTACCGTTTGCAAAGTTGCACGTATGTTTTTCTATTGCACCATCAAAACCATTGAAACTAAGACAAATAAAAGCACAAGACAAATAGATACATACAGTACGCCCTCCATTTGTTGACACGGTCAGTCTATGGAAACAAATCACATAACTTTAAAAACACAACACTGCGACGCCGACCTCGCCTTGAATAATCCACTATATTATAACTTGGATAAAATGCAATATAATAAAGCGTATCTGTATTTATTATTATATTATCTATTAGTAAATCCTTGTAGGTTTCAGTTCGAATGCACCAAATTGGTATACCTTGTCATTGAATAGCGCGACATATAATTTGTGTTACGTTCGGTACAAGAGGTGAAGGTCCAAACCCTTGATTATTTTTATAGTATTGTTAAAAACAGCTATTTCCATAGGTGAACGTATTATTTTTCCTTATAGGCAATAAGGCCAATTGTCACAGGTCGGTTACTCAAGGACTAGGTATATACTTTGCGCACGTAATATACAGAAAAGAAGTCGCTTCTTGTCCTCAACTTCAGAACAGTACACAAAAACACTCATTTATCTAAAACCGCACTTAAACTTTTGTTCAATAATTATTATAATTCAAGATTTTCAACTAATATGGTAACGGTTGTCACACGAATCGATGTACCGCATGACTAAATAACACAAGGCGTATATATGAAGTTAAGTTCATATTCGACACTGCACACGTATCACAGCTTGATTGAATACTATAACAACGGCTGGTATCTACGGTTTTGTTAGACAAAAGTTACTTGTGTGTAAAGTAAAACATGATAACTATCGGAATATTTTTGATAGTGTAATATTCGTAATCTTCAGGGCTATAATGACATCATTCGATAAAGTATATCAACACGTTTTATTATTCGTCTGAAGACATCTATTACAGGAGATAGGTCTGTACCAAAGGAGGGGTTCTTGCTGTTGTCACCACTTAGCATATAGGTCGGTGACCACAGTCAGACGATATTCACTACGCGCCCGTTACCTAGCATTTTCTTAGCCATCTCTTACATTTATATGAAGAGATAAGGTGGTTCTTGCTCTAGACCACGCAGTCATGCAATCCTATTCTCCTAATCCTACTCAGTTTTTTTATCTTGTCGTAGTTCTTTTTAACTAAGTTCCTGCTGTGTGCTTATTCTTCTCTTTTGCCATTCTTTCTCTGTGTCAAATACCTTAATTTTCGAAAAAAAAATCTTATTTTCTACTTCTCCGTATACTATTATTTTAGCTCTTCTATTTTCTCACGCAAAATGGAAGTAGTCTGCCGAATATCCAATCTTATGGCCTTGCATTAATCTTAATTGTAATGAGTTTACTTAGCAGCTTTAATGCTTTAGGCAAATAATATCTGTGCTTTTTTGAATGTACTGTTTCTTGCCATTTTATATTAAAATTTTCAGAGTTACTGCATTTAGCCATGTAGAATCTGTCTCCGTGTAAGCCTTCCAAAGGTCAAGTTATTTTTAATAGAAACCCATACTCGTCTATAAGAAACTAAATTGTAATAATTTCATAACAGAGCAGCCACATTATGGTAAAGTTATTAAATCTGTAGAGAGCTACTTTCTCGACATTTAAATCCCATTTAAAACAGTAAAGTACATTAATCCAGTTTAATGTGCTATAATTGTTACTTTAAATCTCATTCACTTGTAATCCCATTGTTAATGGCCTGATGTGTGTAAAAGTAGGACAGTAGGACTCGTGAGTTTTTTTTCTCTTTTTTCCACATTCACACCATCTAGCTAGGGCCATCTAGCCCCAGAATAAGTTGAAACTGAAGGTTCATATTATAAAGGATATAAAAATGTTTATACCTGTAGAATCTGTCAAAAATCCCTAATACGTGTTACAGAAAAAGTTGAACAATTCTATACAATTACCCAGGCATTTAAAATAAATGCTTATTAAATACATTCTTGGTATATAGTTAATTTAAAAAAATATAGATTTTTGCAACGCAAATCAATAAGGATGTACAGTATCCAAATATACAGTAGAATTCCATTGCAATTCATTCATGCCTGAACGAATTGAGACAATGCAATATCGTTGTTAACAAAATTCTCAAAATTCTTCAAAATTCAAAAGGATCTCTTATTCTTTATATACAATTTACAACCAATACACAAACCTACATATCCTCAAGGCTACAATACCCTTTAGGAAAGCAAATATTGGACTCGTGAGCGATTCGATTACACGACCCAAAAGTGAAAAGTCAAAAAGAAGAAGCATTTTAATTACATTAAAAGCTAAAGATTTTTTTTTCTTTTTTTTATAGTATAGCCTACCAAAGTGACTCCACCCCGCCTGATGGTAAGCAGTCAGTGGAATCCAGAAGTGGCGGCCACCATACCAAAAGCTATCGTTTTAAACTGCTGGTATGGTGGCCTCCACTATGGCGGCTGGGAATGGGGTTAGGGGAAGGAAATGAGGGACGTGAGGAAAGAGGAAAGGGGGGAAATTGGGCCTCCGGCGCTCTCACTCACCGAACGAAACGCAGTAGTACGGATACTACTACTCTTAAGTCGATCTTCTATGAGAGGGTAGTACTTCCCCGGACGGTCCGGCCCATTCATGCTGAAATCAGCGTGGATCTACTACCGTAAATAATGACAATATTTTGCGGCAACAATAATGACAATATGTTGCCGCAAAGATCCTTTTAACATAAATACATCAATCATTGTAACAATGAACTTATAAGTACTAAAGCGTGACATTATTAAAAAACCCAATAAAGCTGAGTCGCGAAAATACGGGCGCAAATTCTTTATAGAAAGAAAATAAGATTACAACGAACTCCTTATATCTTGAAAAGGATATGACACATTACACTTTTGTTACAATAGATCATACAAGTAAGTATCGGATAAAAAACTGGATTAGTCAGACTTATTTAACAATAGATATTTAAATGTCAACGGTCGCAGACATCAAAATACTTTAAAAATGTATTAACTTCGAGGCTATTTTCTCTCTTTCTAGACCAGAAAGGTTAGGTGATAAAAGCACAGACATGTTTTAGCACTACTCTCTGCCGCTGCCACTTTTGCCTCTTGTCATTGTCAAATCAGGAAAAACTTACTGTCGAAGGTAAAATCTAATCTGATATATTGCTTTTGAGAGCAATGGAAATCTATACCCACTCTTTTTCTCTATTATTCAGTTGGAATGCTCCAAGCGAAAAGACTACTACGATAATCTCAATATGATCTACCTCCCTCAGGAACCTAGCTGCAAAGAAATTTGTTAAACAACCCTAAACTCAAAATTTTACAAAAAATCTGTCTACAAGATTATCATACTAGACATTTACCTAATTTCTTCATGGTACTTGGTTCGAAAAATGGGTCAACTAAATCTGTGTCGCAGGTGTTAAGGTCGCATTGTCTGAGTACATGTTCAGATAATTTTAGGAGCGACATATTTTGCATATGAATATGTCTGAATAATAAATTTTGAATAATGCTTTATTCATGAAGCGCATTTGCGAACAATTTTATAACAGACAATGTTTTGGTGGCTTTTTGCATGTTCAGGTTACCGATTCTTTTAATTGCCAATAGTGACTGACGAGCCAACGGTCTAAGTGGTAACCGCCGCTCAGAATAGATATTATAGAAGTTCCAGGAACACAGACTATGTTTTTGGAAGTAATTATAATTATATAAAATTGGAAACCACAGAAATTAGACTTTAAAAAGTTTTCATCATTTCAGACACGAGAATTTCACTGTAGAAAATAGACTTTCTCTAAAAGTTGTTTTATAAAATTTCCACGCTAGCCAGGCAGTTTAGTGATAGCAATACCGGCAATCATCTTTCAGGACGTTGCTGTCCATTTAGCTAACGTATGAAAAAGTCATATTTGTAGTGCCCCGCTTTGCAACCCTGTACCTCGTGGACAAAAGATCGTTAGGCTATCACTATATATAGGTTTACAGATGTAAGCAAGCCAAACCCAGCCACACCCACCGCTATAACCCTGTAACCAAGATTAATGGCGATGAGCCCCTGCAAACACCGAATTAAGACACTTGGGGCTATTTAGGAGTGCCGAGGCAAGACTATCTATTGAATCTTCTCCGGGTTGAATTGGCTGTATATTGAAAAATGCAGTAAGATACTTTGCAGGTCTCAAGAAATAGAGAGAGAAATTTACCGGGCATGTTTTTTATATTAAACATTTAGAGGAAGGAGATGGTAAAGGATGGAGGGGATAATTTTGCTTCCAATGCCTTTACTCATATAATAAAATTCAATCTATGTTTGATAGCCACGACACAGGCTGTGCCTAGTGTGGCTTCCACGGATATTTTTTGTATACTAACTGGACTGCTAATAAATATTATTATTTTTCCCTTTATTTACATCATTTCATATTATTTAAATTTTTAAATACATATTTATATAAAGTGAAAAATATACATTTAAAAATATAAAAAATAGTTTACCACCGGTATCGAGACTAGAGTCCAAGCTACCGGCGGTTAGGTTTCCAGAGATAGGAACCTCCTCACAATACGTGCCGTGTCAAGCAGCACTGCCTTCTGAATCTGGCTCTTGACCCATCCACCTAATGCGAGCCTCTTTAGGTGTTGGTCGAGGCTCTTTGCTATTAAGCCATTTACAGTAACAACTATCGGTACAATGACAGCTAAATCCACATCCCACATGTCGACAATCTCACGAGCTAAGTCGAGATATTTTATCTGCTTGTCTTTCTCAGCTTTCATGAGATTCTCGTCATGAGGGACAGTAATATCGACTATCATTGCAAGGCGCTCGGAACGATCCACCACCACGATATCAGGCTTGTTTGCTATAATAGTCCTGTCTGTGATGATGGAGCGATCCCAGTACAATGTCGCACGACCATTCTCGAGAACCGGCTCAGGGTTATATCTGTAGTACGGCACTTAGATGTCCACAAGTTTGTATCGCAAAGCAAGTTGCTGGTGGATAATCCTGGCCACTTGGTTATGTCTGTGCAAGTACTCTCCGTTAGCAAGACGCGAACAGTCGGAAACAATATGCCTGAGAGACTCACCGGGGCGATGACATGCCCGACATATGTCAATAGTGCCGTCTTTCAGGATATATTTCCGGTAGTTGTTCGTCATGATAACTTCATCAGCAATTGCACAAACAAACCCTTCGGTTTCTCCAAAGAGATCACCGAAGCGTAGCCAGGCCACGGAAGCAGAGTGGTCCACACCAGGACCGTGTAAGGCTCGAAAGAACCTTCCGTGGAGCTCCTTGCTTTGCCATACCACGCGGCGATTATTAACACCGAGTACTACAGGCCTGCGCCAGTTCTCTTTAGCCAAGGCAAGCGGGGTAAGTCCAATATCCACTGCAACCACATCACGATGCACATCCTCGCTCATCTTAAGAAAGTAGTCTCTAAGGTTGCATATCTCGCGATTGTGGAGGTTTTTGGCATTTAGAAAGCCTCGGCCGCGTTCATTTTCGCGGGATATACAACCTCATGACGGATGAACGCGGATGATGCATACGGTATGAGGTTAACAATGTGCTAGCTCGTCTATCCAGGGCATCCAATTCAGTCTGTGTCCACTTGAGTATGCCGAAGGAGTACAGAAGCAGAGGCATGACCCAACCATTACAGGCGCGCACCTTGTTGCCGCCTGACAAATTACTTTTCAATACTTTTTTAAGGCGGCTGAAAAAGCGCTCCTGTAGTGATTGTTTCACATCTGTCTCTTTAATGCCCAACGACTGCGATATACCCAAGTATTTATAGGTGTCTGCGATTAGAAGTGGCCTAAGATGAGTAGAATCAGATAGTTGAATTCCATCAGATTCCACTACCCTGCCTCGCTTTACATGCATGACTGCACACTTGTCCACTCCGAAAGCCATAGAATTACTAAAGTTTTCCGTTATCTTTAGTAACTCTTTGAGCTGGGTTTCAGTTGGTGCAAATATTTTCAGGTCATCCATGAATAGCAAGTGGGATATTATCTGACCGCCTCTACGCAATCTATTATTATTATTATTATTAATCTTTATATTATTAATACTACAATTATACATAGTAATATATTGCGTAGAAAAGCTTTCTCGATCGGTCTGATACATTTGTACAATTGTGCTGAAATGCATGAAAGTGTATGTAGCAAGGATTTACTACCATAAAACATCTCTGCAAATTATATAACAAATCCTCAAATTAAAATCTAGTTACCCGCAGTCAATTATATTTGAGAGCGATAATTTTCGCAAAGACAAATATTTAGTCGTAAACGGGTTCAAAGCAAGAATTGCCAGCAGCTGACGTGACAAACGCCCACACGTATTGTTGACATACAGTACAATACAAAAGGATTCCACACCCACTTCGCAAGGGATAAATATGTACTAACAATGTACTGCGATCATTGTTGTGTATAAACAGTGTGAACTGGTTAACTAGTAGGTAATGTAATTTTCTTCAGGTTTAGGATTCTTTAAGAATGGAATGATAAGATTTTTGTAGAGTCGACAACGCCCAAATGTTGCAATCTTCCACAGGTAGCTACAGAAATGGACACCAAAAAGTAGAACACGAGATGATGAGCAAACTTTTATGACATTGCGGCACATATAGCGCAAAAAGACTTACAAACATAGAATTAACGCATACAAATTAGGACTCTCGAAACATATACCTACTTGTAGATGACATAAATAGGTATTTGTCTCGACTTAGATCCTAATGACAGAGACGAGGAGAACGTTCATAGTAAAAGAAGTCTTCAATTTAATAACTAGATGCGTTATTTAAAACAGTAATTACAGTTCTCAAGAGTAAGAAATTGTTTCACACATATTTTGATCGTTACGGTCTGAACGCCATGTCGCTTGAGTGGTGTCCCCCAAACAATACATTTTGTATTGTGTTTTTTAGCAAGGTGTTCTGTGTTTAAGGCTGGTTTTTTATTAAAGATATTTGGCAGCCTTTCAGTTGTCGATAGCCAATAGGGTTAGCAGTTGTGACTTCACTTGCAACGTCGGCGTCGTAATGACATCTACTATTATATTCTTTCTAGAACTCATAACACAAGCTTACTTTGGGTCTAAATGACGTTGTGTATACTTGTTGTGATATTATATTATTATTATATTCAGAAAAACACCTGAACCTGAACCAGTGGAATTTAAAATCTCCAACTTTAGTAGCATCTCCAACTTTAGTAGCTTGAAATCACCAGAATACCCCATGTTACAAATTCACCCATCCAGCAAACTGGAGTCATTTGAGAAGGCAAATTAAAAAAGAAACAGTTCACTGAAATCCATCATAGTTTTTCATAAACGAAGTTCGACACTCGAATTGGCGGAAATATTTCTTTATCAAAGATGTCAGTATCTCTACTTTAAATCGAGTCATGCAAGAATGTTATTGTCGATAGACAGAGATAACATTATTTAAAACACACAAAATGTGTAGTCAAAATTTTCGCAGCGCACGTCTTATGTAAAACGAGCGGCAGTCAATCTGTTAAAAAAACATGCCCAAACATCTTATATCTTTATAGCTCTAATGATTTTATTAGCTACTTATTGGTGTTCATTTTTATATGTATACATAAGGGCAATAATATCTATGACAACAAAGAAAACTGCCAAGGTGTGGCCAGTAATGACTTTGCGATCAATCATAAATGTTTGCTGGGGACATACATACCCCTGTATACAAACATTCCATCGCGCTATTAAGTCCATCAACGTTCCTATATGTCTACAAAGCAATATTGCTAAAGCCTGATTTTACGTTCAAAGTGGGGCAAAACAGAAACGAGAGAGCTGTCGCCCAATAGAAATGACAGAATTGGGTTTGGTTGGCCAGTCTAGCTTTAAGAACATTTATTCTTTAATGAAATGTTTTATTAAAAAGTTTTTCCTGTCCTGTTCAAGGCTTGTATCAAGATTCTACATAACAATCATAGCAGCATTTTTTTTCACTGAGCCAAAGGTGTTTAGTTCAACGCGTACGTTCCGAGGTTCTATGTATCAGGCGAGCCTATACACATTTACCGGACACAATTTAAGACTCTGGATGAATACTATGAATTTATCAACAGAAAAACGATATTCATGGCAATTCATACACAGTACCACCAAACTACCTAAGCAGCCGTCAGTCGTCTTCGTCGATTCGTAAACGGAATACTTTATTTTACTAAATTGCTAACTTTAGTAGGACACGTCGTAAACAATAACACAGATAAAGAATCTATAGCCCAAACCATAATGGTTCTTGTTTCATACATAGCACAAGATAATACATTAAAAAACTTACTCTCCGATAAAGCTGTCAAGCAAATCTGTCTCAAATAACGGTGCTGCGATAATAAACTCAAACGGATCCATTTTAACACTTCACGTACAAAACAGTACTGGATACTAAATACTAAAACTGCAACTACTTCATATTATACCGTAAAAATATTCAAATTAAAATCCTAACGTTACAGATATATGGTTTATAATCCTTTAGCAAGGATGATAAATCGATAGTATCTCTGTAGATATGAATGTTAATGATAAGATAGCGAGGAAGTGTCAGAAGTTTTGGACAAGTTAATACTAGGTTTATCAAAGCAGTAATTATGACAAGTCTTGGTAGACTTACTGGCTGCGACGGATATATTTTGATGAATTAGTTTTCCAAACGTAATAACTATGACAAATTCCTGTATTTGAGACTCATCAGGGAGTGGGGTAGGTGAAGAGATTGAGGAAGGTGAGGAAAAAGGAAAGAAAGGGAAATTGGGCCTGAAATTGTCTGCGAACTAAAAACCTGCGTTCATCAACCCACCTTTCGAGAATGCTGACTATGGCAAACTCCTTCCTTTTAGAGATCTACCCCTTGCAGTGGTCGTTTGCGGACTATTAATCAGGTAGGATAGCTGCAACGTAACCTGATTTAATTTCGTACCTATATTCTTAATATTAAAGATAAATAATTCGGTATAAGGATCTGCCGACAAGCAAATTTAAAACCGCGTAATTGTGCTAACAAGTCATCTTCAAAGATTTTAAGTATCATATCAAATCTTCATCATCATACTAAATGGGTACTTTACCCTCCAATTAAATCTATGTCGTGACTCCCAAAATCGATGGAAACATTAGCAATTTACTTTTTGTTTTACAGAGACCACATAAAACTAACTGATCTCGGTAGAAATCGATTTTATGGACCATTTTATGAGTCGTTTAAGTCTGGTTGGACGATTTAATTCTGACTAACTGTCGTCTTGTTTTGACATTTTTAGGTTTTAAAACATGGACAATAAAAAGCAAAATATATTTTGAATAACATTCTTTTATTTTATTCGCAATAGAATCGTCATCATCAGCAATTTAGAAAAAGACATGCACTGTTAACGGCTCTACGAAGCTGTTAAGGCCGGTCTTGAACTACCATTATCTCATAAATACCGGAATTCATCATCTCTCTTATGCTGGACCGAAAAAAACCAAATGCAAATCATGAGAATAAAAGTAGCTCAAATAGCTCGCAAAATTGCCGCACTAAAATGGACGATTTGCAGGACACATAGCGCATATATTTTATTGTATTTTTATGACATTGCTTTATACTACAGTCAAATAGGTGTCGATTCGTGAAATCATCCCGTTTATCTCTAATCTGTCGCTAAGGGTTTAAGCGACATCGCGTGAAGGGTAATCCAAACCAATCAGCATATCGACGAGGTTTATGTACGACTAATTACTTATTTGCATAACAGATTTGGCAGATGTTAGAATACATCTTGTTTTACTTTGCGTGTTATAGACAGACAGATTTCGCGAGACAAACGTCTGTTTTCAACTGATACGGTCATTCATCAAGTGATGTACAGGTAGGTACTTACAATGGCTATAGACGACCATATTGATCGGTGCTACCAATTAAGCTCTTGAAATACAAGAAAATAATTACAATTTTCGTATTAAATTCGCCACACTGGCAGAAGGCTTAAATTTCAAACTATACGTATCCCAAGAAGTCAATTAAAAACATAATCGTAGACAATATACCCGACTATAATCCTTTAAATATATTTGTAGCCGAAACCTTGTTCCAAACTTCTGGTTAAATCACATCTCTAGAAGCACCTATAAGCACCTATAAAAGTTTAACAGCAACTTCCAATAACGACCAATCAAAGTTCGCTCATCGTTTACCGATCATTGCGTGCTACGATTCATAAACGGTTCAAATTACACTCGCATTAGTTCGGGCAACACGAGGCGAAGGTCAATATGGTCATAAACTTATCAATCTTATTCACAATATGGTCTATCTTTAGCAGACAAATAGTGACTATATGGGGAGAGGGAACTGCTAAACTAAGAATGATGTTAGTGGCAAATTTACTATTGTCAATAACAAGCAATTGGCCTGATAATAAATGGTAACATATCTCATAGACCTCCGAAGTGCTAGTTACACAAAAAACACATGCTCTAAGCTTTGCCACAGCCGATAAAATAAAGTTAATAAGGAAGCGCCTTGTTAATAAGTCACTGCAAATTACTGAACGATGTTGCGATGATAACACGCGATGATTTTTACAGGCGTTCAATGTGATTACAACCTACACCAATTATTTATCTAAAGTTTAACACGGGAAAATTATATTCTTGTTGTTATACAAAATTCCACATAATTAACGTTATGATTTCCTAATATTAGGAAAGTATTTATTAAATTTGAGCTTCATACGACGTCGATCAGATCGTTTTAGCAACGTCTAGTATGTGTATATTTATTTGACACGGTCATATTTTCACGGAGACAGAGAAGTAGACGACGAAGTGGATACCTTATGGGTTTCTTACCTTTCGAGATTTGGAATTCTAAAATTACAAAAACAAATAATAACCGATCCAATTTCTATAACTTTACAAATGGAAGCAACCAAATAACCCCATATTCATGATTACAGAACATAAATAGTATTTGTTCTGGCGAGACGACATAAACTACAGGCTTTTTCATACGTCGGACCAAACATCTCCAATCCGGAATAGTTAATCTATACCCATATATCTGGCATTTCTATATTCATATAAAAGCCATATTTCCTCAACTTTATTCATCCAACCAAAACTACTCCCATCCGGACGTTTTGTATATCTTTTCATAACACTCAGATAACCTTGTACGTAAAAACTTTTGCAGCAAAATTTTAGAGGCAGGAATTAGTACAGTCAGGTGTCCCAATTCTGTGGCGTTCCATTTTCGGGACAATACACGTAGGGATGTCAGAGTTGAATACACAACGTATAATACACGACAAATTGCTTGTCTCGCGACAAACTTAAGCGAAGTATGAAAATATACTTCGCACGTTGAAATTAAACATTAACGATTGGTATTTTGAGAGCTATTGATAAGTTTTTTATTGGTTAAGTGATACGGCAGGTACTCGGTTTTGAAACATTGTGGATAAAGCAAAACTGGATACATGTGTCTGTAAGAATAATACAAAACTTAAGAGAATGTATGCAGCTGGGTTTCAATTTGAGCAAGATTTCTCACTGTGCTCTCTCTATAATGGGAATCTTGGCTTTCACAGCGGGAAGTCGAAGGGTAGACAGCCCTGAACATACTGTTTTATACGCAGTACCCGGGACCACCTAATATTGTTTAAAATGAATGTAATATGGACGTAATGAAGGATTTAATGAGTAAATAAACTGCCCCAACATGTTTTCATATTCTGGGTAAAGTGCGAAAAGGTAGAAAATTGATAGGGCGAAAATTTTTAGATATAAGTAGATACATAAGACCTAACTTGTTTGGGTATAGGTACTTGGATTTTTTTTTCCGAAACCGACGAAAATAATACGAAAATAGACGAAAATATAGCAAGGTTTTCTAAAGGTACTTTTGAACTTAAGTGTCACCCGAGAAAATATCTGGTCCTTACATCTTCCGTAAAAAAAACAAGTTTATACTTTGGAGGACTTGACAAATATACAATTAACCTACACAAAATATGACTCACGCAGTATAAAATACAGGGATAATTGCTAAGTGTGGGAGTCGGATAAAAATAAATAATAGCGTTTATGTGACAAACAAGCATACGGGTCCACCTGATGGTAAGTGGTAACTGTCGCTTATGGACTTCTTCAATGCCAGGGACTCTGCGAAACCGCTGCCTATCGAGAAGAGAATGGGGTAGGTGAAGGAAACGATAAGGGTGAAGAAAAAGGAAACGGAGGAAACAATAATTACAAATCACATGTCGTTTTTGGACGTATACCAAATACCCGTTACAAAGACTCAAACCCAAGTCAGAGACTTTACCCAAACCAGGAATCTAACTCGAGACCCTTTGTTGCGGTCTCTATATATAGCACCACAGCACCACAGCACCACTGAACCAGTCTAATATTATACTTCTAAAATTAAAATGATGATTTTCTCAGCAGCACCCATAACATTTTTCTGCGCATAGAATAGAATAATAATTTATTTCTAAGTATATGGTACATAGAGATCTTTTATTCCGTTTGCCCAGTATAATTATGTTGCAAAAATTCTCCGATCCTAAATATACATCTACTTTTAAAAGAATGGCAACTTATCGAAAAAAAAATTATTTAACGACATGGGAGTAGATTTTATGTGGAATAGTGGTACGACAAAAACTTACATTAAGTATGCTGTTAATATGGCTACTTGAATAAGTATAATACCTAACTTATAAACACTAAAAAAACTTATGGTATAAGTACTTATAATAAGGCAATTAAAGGCTACAAAACTTTAAAAACGTTCATAGCGACTACGTGCTTTGAAAAACAACCCGGCATGCAAAAATGAGAAGAAAATGAGAGAATACCACGCTACTAGCATGAAATTAGTAGCGTTTGATCGTAGAATTAATCACCCTCTGTCAGAGACAGACAACCAGTAACCCCTGATAGTAACTAATCGCAGCTCAAGGAAGCCGCTACACACAGCGAAGGCCGTATTTTAAACTCCATTGTAAGGAATTTTTTTATAGACACTAGGGAACAAGTCCTGTACTCCTGTATCGGAGGATACTTTAAACGAACATCTAGCACAGCAATCGCACGCACTCACACATTTCCGATTTTCCCCTTTTTATTTTCTTCATCTCCCTCAATCCTTTCACGTAACCCACTCCCTTTACGGTAGGTAGTGGCTTCAGAGTCCCTAGCCTTGCAGGAGCCATGCTAGGGTCTCTGAATCGTAAATGAGCACTTACCATCTCGTGCGCTGCCGGCAATAAAAAAAATAATACATCACAGAACTAAAGTAAAAGGAATGTCCCTTTTGTAAAGTAATTATTATCGACTATTAAACAAAGTCCATAACATGGTCCAATTAATTCGCATTATTGCCCGGCTTATCCCGAATGTTTAAGGGTAATCTTTTTATACCGGTTCATGGAGCAGCTATTAATATACTAATAGGTATCGGTTTGCGTCGAATATCGGCAATTACCGTGTACGAATATAGCATGCTTATATTTGGTAAACGCAGCGTGAGGTGGGCAAGACTTCGACAGGTAAAATGGATGGGCAGGCGATGGATGAGAGGTTCAAGAGTTCAAGACAGACCAAAATAAGAGACCTTTGTACAGCAGTGAACGTCTGGCTGGATGACTATAGATGCCAACAAGTATCGCATTAAATTCACCATAGATTTTGAACCCACACAATGTTAGACAACGACGCGGCACAAACAAAAGTAGTGGGAAAAACTCGGCTCCATTCTTCAAATTTTTTTTATAGATTGTGGTCTACACTCTCTATGGATCGAGAAGAATGGAAGTCATGTGGAAACGCCTTTGTCCAGCAGTGGAAGATTTAGGCTTACAGTAACAGTAGGTAGTCTTTGGTAGCCCTTTTTGTAGACAGAATAGGCTGAAATAGGTAAAATAAAGGAATCATATAAATAACTAGCCACGCCCCACGGCTTGCCCCGCATCATATGTTTTGTATCCCTCGGGAACCAAAACCGATTTTCGGGATGAAAAGTAGCCTCTGGCACCAAATTTATCTACATACCAATCCGTTTAATAAATCGGTTTAGCCGTTTAGGCGCTGAGTGGAAGCAAACACACACATACACACAATTTCCACATCTAAATTAATAATATATCTAAAACTCTATCCTGAACGATTTAAGTGAGATTTAGGTGGCACCCTCTCTCAGTAGAATCACACCTAAATACAAATGAATGCAAAACATCTGCATGGCAGTCCATACACAATACTAACCACTGAGGCAAGATAAACATGGAATGTAATGTCTACTCTATGCCTACAAATGACTCATTGTTATCATTTCAATTTAATAGTGATAAACACAAACATACACACATACTATAATTAACAAAGTTGAGTAAGGTCAATGCAGATAAAATTGTTTGATTACAAACTTTTGTATTGTTTACATTACAATAGGAGTTTATTAAATAGGTGTTGATTCTGTAAAATTCTATTATTATTAATTATGAAACTGTCACCTTGATTTGATATTACTGTGTATGGACTATACACTGAGGCCTCGGGTTTAATTCCAGGTCAAATAAAATTATATTATGTTTCTTTATAGAGGGATTCTCTGAATTAGAAATTCTGGAGGCTGGAATTGTGCCCAGTTAATATAAATTCTTTATAAAATAAACTACACAAGTGTAGATGGAAGTAAAACTGATTTATTTCACATAAGAAAATATAAAGTATTATTATGTACCTACATATTGATAATTGATATTATGGTCAACTGAGCCTACAGCCCGTTTAGCCCGTGGGCTCAGTAGACCACTCTTGGTTTTAATGGATGACTTAGCCCATTATACGGTTTACTCAACCCGCAGGCCCAGTTGACCACGTGCTGTGGCTGAGGATCTACTCAACCTGTGGGCTCAGTCGACTAGAAAGAAAGAAAATATATTTATTTGACACAGACAAGACTACTTTCTACCCTTTCGTGGTCAATCCAGCCCACACCCTCCTACTTTGACACAATGTGTATTTAAAATTACTTTCTATTATTGAATTAAGAAATATTATATTTACTTTAATATTTGTTTTTACATTAGTAGCAATACAACTAGCAAAATGTGAATGAAAAAGGTGTGAATATATTTGTATGTTCTATTATTAAAGAGCAGTAACATTAGCTCACTGCATAGCTTACCACTAGGACCTTGTCATAATTACTTGTCAAGTATGTGACTGACCTTTTTCATTGCCGATGACAGGAAATGAGCAAATGGTACATTAGACAGTAGGTAATAAGTTATGGATTTTGGAAGCACTGGAAATATAGCTATGTGTGTTCTATATTATGTCTGAGGTTTATTTGTCTACCATGCAGAACTTATGAAGGCATTACTGCTGCCGATGCAGTGCTTTCTTTAAGAACACTAGAAAGCACATCTCACTACCTAAAAGATCTTATTAAGTGGCTAATTTAGGGCTGCCATCTCTCCGGGTTTCCACGGATTTGTCCTAGTTTAAAAGGCAACCAGGCAGCGTCTGGGCGGGGCTTCATTACTAGTCTAGGTTTAAAAATTCAAAGTCCTGGGACGCCCGCGACACACGCACTAAGCCCACAAACTACTCTGCTTTCAACTGCTTTTATGACTATGTTGCATGTCTGGGTTCTCGGCTCTAAAATCCGGAGTTTTCATGCACCTTGTCCTGGTTGCCAAATTTTAGAGACTAGACATAGGCTAAGTGCTACCTGTGTGGTATTCATGTCATTTCTGGTTTTATCGATGGGGTACAAAGTAACTAAACAAGAACCACAAAACTAATTTTTTTGACATATTTAACATGCTTTGAAGGCAGATTGCAGACCGCAATAAAGAGATTCACTTTCTCCCCTTTCCTTTTTTCTCGCTTTCAACTATCCCTTCACTCATCCCACTCCCTTCACAGTAGGCGGTGGCTTTGCAGAGTCCTTGGCATTGCAAGAGCATTGCTATGGACTCTGTGTCGTCCATGAGAGACAGTTACCACCTACCACCACGTGGGCTGTTTGCTCGTTTGCCACAGTTGGCAATAAAAAAAAGGCAGGCGACAAAGCAAACCTTGGGTTCCGTTTTGCCTGAACCCTAAAAAAACTATAAAAACTATTCTATATCAAAAAATATTTCAAAACACATTTTTGAGATATTTACTGATGCTGCAGTTATACATCCCTGATATCAGTAGATAAAACCTCTTATCATCACTCTATTTAGATTGTTATCTCAGGCATTCAAAATGATTCACGCAGAATAATAAAAATAATACACACATACTTAAATAATTTGTAGTAAAATAACATCATAATAGTGTATGGGAAATGTTCACACACAATGCATTGTAATAATTTGTAAAATGTATGGTGTAACAGTGGTGGGAGCTGGGTCACTTACTTGCCAGTCAAAATCTGATGATTATGTGCCAACATTTTTTTTATGACTAAATATTATACTTAAACATGAATAAAAACTATTTTTAAATTGATATTCGGTCTTTTTGGTCTGAGGTCAATAACTCCACACTATTTTACAAAATTATTTTTTACTTTAGGACTTATTAATAATTGTAGAGGTTTTATTTAACAATTGTTTACTGAATATTTTACGCGTTACAGTTAGAAAAAATTGTGTGTAGAAACATTATTAATCTAATTTATATGAGGCACTTGTAACGCGACGAGTAGGCACACGAGTCGGGCCCATCTGAAGCCTGAAATGATCATTCAGCTATGAAGTATATTCGCAATATAAATAGGCTAAGACCGTACGACCTTAACGGTGAGGTAAAAGCACTCTATCGTATGCAATCGATGTGCAATTGCCCGTTAAAGCGTAAATGGAGTATGTACAACATCGACAATATTTCGTTAGGATCGCATAATTTTCTCACTTAGTCAATACTTCTGTTATAATTAACATATTTTTACCGCCGAAAATAAAATCCAAAGTAAAAGCTCGCAGTTCTTAGTAAGAAAACTTAAAATATCCCTTCGCATTGGCAAAATGCATCCCCTCCCTAAAATAATAAGATTCGCGTGAATCTGTATTTTCTCAAATAAGTACACGTGTTTAGATGAATATTACACAAAAACGAATGCTATACTATTTTCTAAATCTAACTTACCCCATGGTTTCTTTTCCTGCTGTCATTTACACAATAATTTTAGAAAATATTTTACTTCATAATTTTCAGTTTTCACTCGCGAACTGTCACAAGCGGCGATCTATCATAGACTAAAAACTATTTATAATGTTACCAGCTTTGATATAGTAAACATTTGTCTATGTTTATTTCATTTTTAAAGGTTTTTTGATGAATTGAAGTAGTGGTAATTTAAAACTAAAAATAGCTTAAGTGAAATTTGAATTTTTTAAATATTATATGCAATAACTTTAGTTACAAAATAAAATAAATTAATGAAAATTACAGGATGATAGCGTCATCTATAGATAAGTAAAATTATAAGCTACTCGACGCCAGATGTCGCCATAATGAAAACTTGCATTGTCCGTAGATAGATATAGTAAATGCAGTAAACAAGTACCTATGTTTTTTCACGTTTTCCTCTATATCTATCACTCACATTAAAAAAATATGATTGAATAGGCCCTTATAATATATTGAGCCCCAGGTTAGGGCCAATATTTCTCACCTAATAATAAAGCCTACCATAAGTCATGAAATAGCAATGCACTCTTACTTTTCGCAGCGAAAGCATTAAAGTTTAGAAATTACCAGACGGAATAGGCATACAGATGGCTGTCATCATTATTCATTG
Source organism: Parascotia fuliginaria (assembly GCA_963082885.1). Taxonomy (NCBI): domain Eukaryota; kingdom Metazoa; phylum Arthropoda; class Insecta; order Lepidoptera; family Erebidae; genus Parascotia; species Parascotia fuliginaria. The sequence continues at coordinate 875,961 of OY720195.1, forward strand.
TCTAATTAATTTGTTAACAAAGCAGACAAAATAAACGAGGTGCTAAGTAATTAAAAAATATAAAAATAATCTTTGTTGGCACTCAATTTACTTACGTTTAATTTTATTTCTTTTACGAATTTAGTAGATATTAAAGTGACTGAAATCTCACTTTTTTCATAGTTTTGAGATGTACCTACTGATTTTTTGCTGTCTTATAAAAATATTTCGCAGTAGCTCTTTTAATTCCATCATTATCATTTTAACTTTAAGATTTAAAATGTCTACTGCGGGTTAAATAAGCCTCGCTTTATGAATGGAGGCCCATTTCTATAATCCTAATTGAAACGATTGACATGGAAAGTTTTTAACAGAAGGATAAAAATGCTTATTTTTTATACCACCACGTTTATATTTACGAATTGATGTAACTGTATCTATTTTTATAATAATCAACATTTAAAATACGGAAAGCCCTCGAGAAATGTCTCGTGGAAAATAATATTGTTTAAATATTATTTATCTGTCATAATCGGTAGTATCACTATTAGATAGTTTACCTATTGTTTTTACATAACTGACTGAATAAATTTCAAATGTCAGGCAGGTGAATGTTTTATCTCCAACACTCATGATAAACAGCGACAGCATCAGCCAGCTTAACTTTACGCTTACGCGATTTTTATATACTAGCTTACTAAAGTGACTCGAAACTCTGTCTAATGATAGGTAAGCAGTGAGTGAAATACTAGAGGAAAGTGGTGGTCACCATTCCAAAAGCCATCGTTTCAAACTACTCCCATGGTGGTCTCAAGTTTCTCTATACTAAGGCGGCTTTATGAAATGGTCTTTCTCGCCTATTTAAAAAAGCCAGAATTAATATACGTGGCAACATAATAATATGCTTTCTTAAAGGGTTTCAGGTTTTAAATTAGCGACAGAAGTATAAAATTTCACTTCACTGTTCGCAACTAATAAAATACTCAATCGCACAATAAAATTAGTTCAAATTTACGATAGATCTGTTCATAAAACCAACATGGATCTACTACTTACCATGAAGATGTTAGGCTTTAGAAGTACTCACTAGTAATAAAAGAACGACTCCATTGAAGGTGAAACATAGACAGCGTAGTTTTACAGCACTTCCTTACACCTACCTACACTATTCAGACCACACCCACTCTTTAATCTCCAAACAATATTAATCTTGTGTTGTACCGTTATCTTCTAGATAAATGTTTTTCCATTAATCTCATGTATATGATATAGAAAAAGACAGATCTATTTATTATTGTACCCCGCAGCATCCTATTTATATTTATTAGCTAACATTTTGTTTTAGTTATTTTGACGTTCGTATCACTCAAGTTTTACATGAATAAACCTACAACATTTTATTTAATAATATCTATACTAATGTAAGACCATTAATGAGTTCAAGTCACTGAATTCACTATCTTTAGTTGTCTCGGTGACCCAATGGTATTGCTTGAGACGGTTGTAGATAGCGTTTCCTGGAATTCTTATACGTGAATTATAGTAAATCAAGACTGAATGTAGGTACCTACTTTGTGTCCGGTCATTGGAATGTTTGTAAAGTGATTCGCAAGAGAACTTATACCATAGTGAGTATGATATTGTTTCTTTAATATAAAAATGAATCGCTGAATGTGTTGCTAAGCGCAAATCTCGAGAACAGCTAAACCGATTTCGCTAATTCTTTTTTTATAATATTCCTTGAAGTACGAGGATGGTTCTTACGGAGAGAAAAATTAAAAATATTGCCTGAAAAAAAACCCTATTCTATATTTCCATACCAATGTTCAAAATGTTTAAAAAAATGTCCACCCATACAAATCCGGGGCGGGCCGCTAGTCGGCTAAATAACTAATAGTTCACTACTGTAGCAAAATTAAACTTTCTCTCATGAACGGTAATTTGGCAATATCAAACTTAAAGGTTTAGGTTTCATAAGTCCACGTCCAAGGTAGACTTGCAAGTTATAAAAGGAAAGAATGAGAAAGCCACTTTTGTATTTGTCCGGATTCGAACTCTCACTTTTGTTGCTCCGGGCTGTGCCTATACCAAGACGAAGGCTTATAACCTGAATACTACACTCGTACCTACATAGAGTTCGGGTTTCAGAAACTTTATTCTCATTAAGAATTACATTCACGTACATGAAAACATACTTAATTATAAAATATTTATCGAGTGGTATGAACAATAACGAGCACTATTGGAACAATATACAGTCACACAATTAAATTCCTTAACAGAACCAAACCTAACAGTAGTAGATTTACGCTGGTTTGAGCGTGAATGGGCCGTATCGTCCGAGGAATTACTACCCTCTCATAGAAGATAGACGTAAGAGTAGTAGTATCCGTACTACTGCGTTTCGTTCGGTGACTGAGAGCGCCGGAGGCCCAATTTCCTCCTTTCCTCACCACCCTCATATCCTTCTCCTAAACCCTATTCCCAGCCGCCATAGTAGAGGCAACCATACCAGCAGTTTAAGACGATGGCTTTTCCACTGACTGCTTACTATCAGGCGGGATGGAGTCACTTTGGTGGGCTAATATAAAAAAAACTAGTAAATAAAAGAGGGTAAGTTTAGTATAAATACTTTTGCTAAACAAAACATCGATCTAGTTTTATTATATCGCAAAATACAAGGATCAAGGTAATAAATAAATTTGCATTTCTACTAATCTACTAGTTTCCATGTTAATGTGTTGCGTTAGATGAGTGAGAGTGCTGGCAGCCAAATTACTCTTCAGTCCTCTTCCTTTTCCCTTTTCCTTCCTCATCCTCGTATGCCTACATGGTCGGCAAAGCCTGTGTTATAAGCAATATTTCTGCAATTCTTAGAAACACAGCCATGTCTATAGATTACGGTTATAACTTACCATCAGGTAGGTAGAGCTTGCTTGCCACCAAAGTTATAAAAGTCTACCAAGATAAAAATAAGTCCTATATCATCAACATCAAAATGAGGAACACTTTATCAAAAGGACGAGTTTTTCATAGTCATCGTACTTCAGAAACGCTGTTAACTTAACTGGTCCTTTATGCCTCGTACGGCATTTATGAGAATAAATAGGATAGGATCGATATTGCAGAGGCAACGGAGGTATGTTTAGATCGCAGCAAATGGCATTCTATATACAATATGGCCCGTGCGTCATGCTCGTGAACGGGTGCTACTTAGTATGGCTGGTCAATCTGGGCATGGCATACGTTTAATATTCAATCCAGTATTACCTTGTCGTGCATGTGACCAGGAGGTGCATTTACCAGTTTAATTAAAATACGTAGGTAGTCAAATTACCATACTAGATGAAACTAAATAATTGAAATCCTCTCTTTTCTTTCTTTAACCTAGTAATTATATTAATTGGTTAATTATTTAATTTAGAGTAATTACTTTGTATGGTTCTTTGGTTGCGTTAAGTGTTTAAATTGCAACTCATACAAGAAACTGTAATTATCTGCCGATTGAAAAGAGTGGCGTGAGTTTGTTGCCAGTTCTTCTCACAGCTCTACCTCGTCAGCGAACTGGTTGTAGGTCAATTGGCTGACTTCATGTAATTTTGACTTTTAACAAAACTTTATGATCAAAATAAAATAAATGCTTTGAGTTTGAGTTTAATAGTCTCTGCTTACCCCATTAATGAGAGACGTGTAAAGAAGAAGAAGGATCCATATTCTGAACCGGCAACCACACTGTAAATAATTACAATATCACTAAACCTCTAACGTTGATTTGATTTGTTTCCGCAAATTGATACAATATTAGCATAATATTATTATCTAATTTTAAAATTGTATTACATAATACTAGCTTTACACGGCGCGGTTTCACCCGCGTCTTTGCTTACTGTTCTGCTTCCGTCGCCAGAAGCGTTATGTTATGTAGCCTATAGATAACCGTCCTCGAGACCTGGGCTAATAAACACAAAAATAATTCAATTCAAATCCTACTATTCATACCGCCAGGGATTAGCGCGTTCAAAAATACAAGCAAATAAAATTTTTCGATTTATATATTACTATAAATTGTTTCTGATTGGATTTAGTTCAAGTATCTATGGTATACTAAGATGTCACTGTATTTACATCTACATCTTAAGAACTTGAAGCGGCAATTGATGGAATAGACTTCCTTTCATTGTAAGCACAGAAAAATGTAATTTTTTTTTATATATTAGTCTACCAAAGTGACTCGACCCCGCCTGATGGTAAGCAGTCAGTGGAATCCAGAAATGGTGGCCACCATACCAAACTTAAACTGCTGGTATGGTGGCCTCCAGTATGGCGGCTAGGAATGGGGTTAGGGGAAGGGAATGAGGGAGATGAGAAAATAGGAAAGGGAGGAAATTGGGCCTCCGGCGCTCTCACTCACCGAGCGAAACGCAGTAGTACGGATACTACCACTTTAGCGATCTTCTATGAGATGGTAGTACTTCCCCGGACGATCCGGCCCATTCATGCTGAAACCAGCGTGAATGTACTACTACTGTTTTGAAAAGAATTGATTTCCTGGAAGCATCCCCAGTTGAACCAGTTCTGAACCATCTTCACCAACAATAATCAAGTCTTCGAGAAGAAATGGAGTAGTTCATAAAGCAGTCACTCGGGATGGGACCGTACAAAGTACTCACTTTCCGGAGGCCTACGTCCAGCAATGGGCGTTTGCCAGTTGATGTGATTAGACCATATTATGGTCAAATTCATTCACATAATCATAATTATTTCAGTCAAAAAGAAAGTACAAGAAAATGTGGCTGCAAAAATCGAGTTATGTAAAAATATATCGTAATTACGTGTCAAAAAACCGGTAATACTTATTTTTAAATAAACAACAGTAAGCCAAGAACCGTAACGAATAGTAATTTATTAATTCAAACCATTCGATAATAAATTAAAACACTAAGTACCTAACTAAATTCTAACTTCTTCCACTTCAACAGGGTAAAAAAACGTGGTGCAACGAATTAGATGGTTAATTCTTTAAGGCAATTCCAAAACACAGGGTCGCGAAACCCTGTGCTGTGATATAACTGCTACCAGTGTAAAACCAATTACACGAAGGTAGTCTCTGTCCTGCCATTTTATTTCCAGATGAAATCATAAATTGACTGCCTCTGTGGTTCGGTGGTATTGTGTACGGATTACCACGCATAGGTCTCGGATTCGATCCCCGGGTCTGGTAAAGTGATATTGGGTTTTTCTGTCGAAATATTCGCAGTATTAGCTCGGAGTTCGGAATTGTGTCCGATAAATGGCAACAGGCTCGCCCCTTTGTTACATGGGACATAAAATAAAAAACATATCTGCTTACCTCTTACACGATAATAAGCGTGAAGATATGTATGTAAAAAAATCATAATTTTAAACTGTTGAAAGTGCTTTTTTCTAAAATCTGTATCTTTGTGTTCCTATATTCTAAAACGACCCTACTTCTAACTTAATCGATATCACAATACAATAGATCAAAAACTTAGATAAACATAAGTCATTAATGTCCATAACTTATGTAATTACTAAAGCAATCTATAATTATCAACAATACACAATCTCGTCCCTTTTGTTGTGCACTGAGTGTTGATGAAAGTAGTTATATAAATGTAAGGCGACCGATCGCTACATAAGTGTTATAACTTAAGGTCAAGTGTACCAAGTTGCTAACTAAGCAGAGAAATTTAGTTCTTATTAAGTTTAGCAGTGACTTAGCTGAAAGTGAATACGAAAACTGCTACAGGCTGTAGCTTAGTTCCATTGGTTCCAAATGTAATTTTCTCCCTCGCTTAAGAGATGGGTAGTTTTTTAGGAGATACTCTCCAGTTCAGCTCAGTTCATCAATCTCATGTGAAGTACCTAAAAGCATGATAAAAGCATGGATAATTAGTCTAATTTAATCTAATTGGTTAATAATTTGATCAAATTAAACTAAGTATTCATGCTTTTAGCAACTCAATTGGTACTTCGCATGAGATTAGTTAATTTTTTTACAGGTGATTAGTTAATTTTTCGTTGATCAGCTTTTCAGAAACTGGGGGTTACGCTTGGACCACAGCTAGCAGCATGGAGCCGCAACTTTCCTATGCATCACTCTCTTAACATATTCCTTAAACTAGACGTTGCGGACCGTGAGGATAGAAGAGGAGGAAGGCGATGAAATTGAGCCTCTGATGTTCACCGAACTAACGAAGCGCTAAGCGAACACCAGCAGATCAATTACATCCTTGGTCCTTTTCCTTTTCCTTCCTCATAACTTTCTCCCTACCTGGTAAGTAACGGCTTTTTGTTTTTAAATATTATTTCTTCAATGTGTAATTTATAAAACTTTAAATATTTACCCGTATTCGCCTTAACAGGTAAAAGATCGATGTAATACAAATAATAAGACCGAATTTCTTATTTAACAAAATGCTCGGTTCCGCTCGAGAGTTGAGTGGACCGTGTGACGTAATGTTGCGTATGCCGCGCCGCAGATAGACAAACAAAAGTAAATTAATCAATATTTTATCAAGACACTTGTAAAATTTATTCTCTTTCTAATAAGTATTGTATTTTGGTTCTATGATGAGTAGTGGTCAAAGGTAATATATATCTACTATTATATAAGGCGAAAGAGTTTCATTGTTTGAACTCGGTAATCTCTGGAACTAACACTCGGATTTAAAACATTCTTTTTTGCGTATGATAGCAGTTCTCAAGGAAGGTTATAGGCTATGTAAATTCACGCTACTGGCTACGGGAGCAGACCAGTAACCAAATATGCGGGTGAAACTGTGCTGCAGGAAGCTAGTACTGTTATATAAAGCGGAAGAGTTTGGTTTTTTGTTTGTTTGAACGTGTTAACCTCTGAAACTACAATTTCTTATTTGCAGCAGCTATTCATTATATTTAGTTAAGTTGAAGAATGTCCACTGCTGGACTTGACCGGTAAGGAGCAGCCTTCATCCAACCGTTGTCCGACACATGTATTTATTTTTATTTTATTTCTTTATGCACAAAGGCGAGCTTAATGCCAAAGGCATTCTCTACCAGCCAACCTTTGTGTGATGCAGAGATGAAACCAGGTATCAGGTCATCCATCAGTCCATATTGGCACAGCGCCTCCAAACAGTCAAGTCTAAAGACTTGATTATAATTATGAGTTTTAAATTTGAAATAAATGAAAACTCTTAGCAAACTAGGTACTTTCTGTACTCACCGATAAGTGTCAGTTCAAGAGATAACTCAATTTAATACACGATCCAGTCTATACATTTAGATCTAAATGAAGTGCTAAGTCTAGCTCTTAAAGCGTAATAGAACATTAAGTGCTAATTCTTGTACATTCTTACACTCGCTTCCATCACACAAATTTTATCGCATGTACGTATAAATGTAGCAATTTTATAATTTTTTTGTTTAGCGTTTTACCTACTACGTTTTATTATTATCATAAATTGCAACTTATACCAAAGATTTTAAACATCTGGCGATGAACTCATCATGTGTTTAGGAGCAGATCTACATGAGACATAAATAATGTAATTTTTATTGTGTCTGATATTATAGCGATACGAAAGGTTGAACGCCTAAAGTTTTTGCAGCACTCTTACTCACCCGGATAAACACAAAAATTTAAATCATTATTCAAACTGAAAATTAAATTTACTTTCAGTTATTCAATCCATACTAATATAATAAATGAAAAAGGAAGTTTGTTTGTCTGTCTGTCACGCTTTCACGCCTAATCCACTGAAGCGATTTTGATGAAATTTGGTAGGTATACAGATAGATTAGACCTTGGGGAACAACATGGGTTATCTTTTATAGCGAAAAAATGGCTCAAAAGGGTTGAAATAGGAAATGAAGGTTTGTATAAAAAACCGTTATGTATAAACAGAGATATAAAACCGACGTTCTTCATTCTCATTAGTTAAATTACAAGTTACAAAAACGTCAAAATATCAAAAACAAAATGTATGTACCCAATTAATCAGCTAGTTCTCTGACTAGGTAGAGCCACGAGAAGACCTATCAAGAAACTGAAAACAATTTTTGTATTCGTCAACTGTTACAATTTTACGTTGGGTAATTTTATTTAGCATGCAAAATGGCTACACTAAACTCTATAGATAACATTACAAGGTAGTCCAGTGGAAGTTACTTCCCAATCGTGTAGAAATTAAGTAGACAGGTTCCAACGTACAGTAAGATACCAACCTTGTTACTACCTTATCGAGTACTACCTTATCGAGTACCACCATATATGGCTTCAGTACTACAGTATTGCAGATATGCAAGTGTTATAATGAAAATTAAATATATTTATAGATCAGTAGCTAGCCTTGGGAACTTTTGAGTTATATGTTTCTCAAAATGTGTTTACTAATCGTGTATCGAAAATCAGCCCCAACACTAACCAGATCGTCGGTTCAGCTTTTGAGTTGTGAACATTGCCATGTGCTTCTCATTTAACAGGCATACATTGATAATCACACTTGCTAAAGACAGATTCTCAATTTCAGCCTTAATTTTGTTACAATATGCAAATTGAGGCAGCCTGTAAAGCTTACATTTTACTTTTTATTTTTTCTTTACAACCTAGAAAGCTTTAATTACCTACCTATATAGTGTATTGCCTGTGTCACTTTGAATGCTACTTGAAATTGTACCTTACAAAACTTGTGATAACCTGGCGATTAAAAAGAGTGGCCTGAGTTTCTTGCCAGTTCTTCTCATGCCCTACCCTACGTCAGCGAACTGGCTGTAGGTTAATTGGCTGAAATTTGTAATTTTTAATGTTCATAAGTATTAATTTAATTGACGAATAAGCATAATGTAAATCAATGTCCAGTAGTGTCCAACAAACGACTTCGAAATCATTAAATTTTCTAAAAGTCATATTACTCTTTTAACCCAGTTTTGAATCCACAACTTTTACGATTTCCATAAACATTTTAAATAAGATAATATAAATACCTAAATTATGAACAAGTGCCAATCTGTGTAATCAATGTCCACGATACAGATTGCTGAACTCTTTCGCTAAGATTTCCTCAGTATCGGCCTCGATGTGGCCCTGTGCTGCCCCTGACCCCTCCTAAACGTTTACAAGCGGCTGACATTATGAGTAATGACACCATGATGTTTGAGGAAAGAAGAATACTCGGTTATCTGATGCAAAATCATTAATATGAGGTTATTACATTAACGAAATACGAATTGACTCACAGTTGGAAGGCAGCTGAGACATCGATTATGGAGAAAGGAAAAAGTAAATTTATTGGAAACTATTAACACAACAATTAAGTATTTAACAAGCTACGGTTCATATGCTACGTGTGTGCATTATAAAACAGCGAAAAAATTAACACAATCATGCAGTATCTATATTAGAAAAATTACGGAAAACTCACAAGGGTTGTATATTTTTAAGCTAGTTAGAATTATTACAATTATTCATTAACACTTAAATTATGGCCACAGTTGAAAAAGACCTATAAAATTATAATACACCTAATGAACTGCCAACCAAACAGAATATCTTTTATGAAGCGAAAATATTTTTATTGTACTCCACGCAAGGTTGTTTATTGTAATTAAAACTGTTTGCTTGTAGGAAGCGCTTATTGTTGTGAAGAATACCTTGCTAATTTACAAAAACAACTATATTATTAAAAACCATTAATAAATAAGTAAAATAGGTACTTACTAGAATATTTATATTACGAGCGTAATAAATTATATTATATTTATATTGTATCGGAAAAGTGTTTTAAGAGTTATTTTATTGCTGTAGGTTAATTGGCTGACATTTTGTAATTTTAAACGTTCCTAAGTGTTAATTTAATTAACCTAAATGAAATAAACAGTTTAGTTAGTTCTACAGCAATTTAATGGTATAATAGCTTACATCTTCATTTACAAACACATAGTAACGTTTTCATTACTTTAATACTAGCTTGCCACGGCGCAGTTTCACCCGCGTTTTGCTTACTGCTCTGCTCCCGTCGCTAGTAGCGTGACAATTACATAGCCTATAACCTTTAACAAGAACTGGACTATCTTACGCAAAAAGAATTATTCAAACCCAACTGGTAATTCCAGAGGTAAGCGCGTTTCAACAAACAAACAAATTCTTTCGCTTTATATAATAATATAGATAAGGATTGCAAAATCTTCTACTAAAGTAAGTGGTGTGCGTTCCCATTGAGGGACCACATCTGAATTTTAAGCTCTTAAATGCGTCAGCCTTTAGTAAAAGTTCTCAAACGATTGTAAATTCAGTCTTTCATTTGTAAAAGTAGGCATTCAAAAGTTACAAGCGGTCAAAAGTGGTCCCTCAATCGTGGCTGACAGGCATCCATATTTAAAAACCTTGTTGAAATTTACAACTGCTATTAATGACTACTCTTAGTAAAAGATTTGTTACACTACTTTATTAAATATCAGCCTTGACGGTTCATTATATAAAACGAACTAGCATACAGAAGGTGGTCCCTCAATCGATCACCATAAGTTCACATAAGTGGAGACCACAGTGGAATTTGGAAATTTCGTAATGCTTTAACGTTAGTAAAAGTATTTAAACGGTTGTAAACTCAATCTCTAGTTTTTAAAAGAAGCCCTTTAAAAGTTACAACAGGTAAAACGAACGTTCGGAAGTCAAATAGCCCATTGCTACTGCCTATCCTTTAGTAGTAGTTTTTTACAAACGATTACTTTACTAAACAATATCAAAAAAACCTACAAATTTAGCTTTAAACAACAATCAAATTTCCGCTAAGAAATCTAGCATCGGGGTGACCACACAGCAGGTTTTTTTGGGATACATATAAACTAATGATCGTTTGCTTGTATATATACACGCACACAGTAAGTGAACCAACCTGATAAGGGTAATGGCAACCGATGGATGAGGGAGATTCGCTACCGGTCAAGGTGGACAAAAGTGAAAGCGTATCTTTGTCTAACAGTGGACACTTTTTTAACCCTTTCGCTGCCAAGGTCTTGCCTCGCGAGTTCATTAGAATCGCTTACTAGAACATGACGCTAAGTAATGACAGCCTGGCAATGAAAATGTTCAGTTATAATAAGTTAATGTAATATAGATATTAAAACAAAAAAAGCATCATAGTAACAGTGAAAACCACATGCAAATCCATTGGGTAGCTAGTTATCAATAAGGGTATTTAAGAAAATATTTTTTTTTTACATTGGGCCATTTAGGGGTTCTCATTCAAAAAGCGCTTGACAGTTAGACCTGATTAGTCGTTGCTGCCACTTCGTGGGCGCCATTTTAGAAAACCTTCTAAGAAATTTTTCTTTTGTCCTTGAGCATGTCAATTATCCATTTTGTAAATTAAATATTTAAATTTTCAGAACACTGAAAAATATTTGTTTTGATAGCGCTGTCAAAATGGAAGACCTTTTACTAAAGTGGCGCCAACTAGTGGTGAAAATTTTCCTAATCACCCTCATTTAATTAGCGATTTCAGATAGACGTTTGCCAGCTACTTCCTTTTAAACTATTTATAGATTGTGTGTGTTTACATACATAGTTACTTATCTATACGGATATATTATATTGCACAAAAAAGACAATTAAATATATGAGTCATGAAGGACTGAGTATTTAATGCTCAATGATTAGAACAAGGTTCTTGGCAAAAGGAAAACATCAGCATGTTGACGGAGGAAGTGAAATTAGTATGATGCACTCGTCCTGTGTGTACCAAGTATATTTATAAATAACTTGTATTTACCTGCGGTTTTAATCGATGTTTACTGCTTCTGTAGCGCAGTGGAGTGTTTGTTGTACGAGAGGTTGAAAATCCACGGAAATTTTGAGAGATTCTAAATGGTTCGAGAATTTCTATTGTCGAAACAGACAATTTAGAATATTAGAGTATTCTTTATTGCACACCACAGGTAACAAAATAAATGTTATGTAAGCACAACAGCAGGCAGTTGCAATGGGAGGTCATAGCTAAAAGCGGTCTCTGCCAGACAAACTTTGGATAGACTTAACCTGGCGATTAAAAAGAGTGGCCTGAGTTTCTTGCCAGTTCTTCTCATGGCCCTACCCTACGTCAGCGAACTGTAGCTGTGGCTGTAAGTAGGTTAATTGCCTGACATTTTGTAATTTAAACATTCATAAGTGCTAATTCAATTAACCCAAATCAATAAATGTTTTTGACTTAAACTTAAAAAAAAAATACATTGCGTTCGTTATTTTATATTTGTAAAGTCTTTCTGACAAAGGGATTCCTACTATGGCATTAATATATTTTTTAACATAGGTACAACGCAATTCTAATCCCGAGAATAACGAGTAAGAACTATTTACTGATTATTTATCATCTTAGCCGAAGAGGTTCACTGGACATAGGTCTATCCCAAACATATTCACATTCTCTAGATTTAGTTTTTATTTTTTTTATATATTAGCCTACCAATGTGACTCCATTCTGCCTGATGGTAAGCAGTCAGTAAAATCCAGAAGTGGTGGACACCATTTCAAAAGCCAAACTACTGGTATGCTGGTCTCCAATATGGCGGCTTAGTGAGATCCTTTTTCAGCCATTTATCAAATTGATCTATCTTTACCAGATTATTACTAGGTTATTAGAGAGATGCTCACACTGTATATATTTGTTTTGTGGTACATAATATTATATTGCCGTGTCGTAAATAATAGATTATACCGTGTAACTAATACTTATGTCGTGTGCTTTATAACTGGCATATCGATTATAATTAATGTTAATAAGCAATTATCAGCTGTGAATAACCGATGCATAAATTATTACGAGGTGGTAATTATGTAAAAATTATCAGCGCCTAAGAACTATTTTTATAGAAATGACAAACGCAGGTTAACTGTTCAGAGTACACAGTTAAGTACCTATATAATGTTTTTAAGACAATTCCTGCACTAGAAAACAATTTCTTTGAGGCAGTCGCGGCATCCGCGGCGCAGTGGGAGCGAAGTGTTCCTTGACGCGGAAAAAATATTTTCGAAGTACACAAAGTTTTGTCCCATATGGGAATCTAACCCATAAGATCGTGCATTGCGGTCGCACGCACTCCCATTGAGCCACCGATGCAACTAGACCGGTTTACAATAATTTTAAATAAAAATCTTAGAGCTACTATTATTAACCACAATCTTGATAACGAGGATGACCTACTTATAAAATCATAAAAAAAACATGTTTTATTTTTATTATTATTATTATTTTTTATTATTTATTTATTTATGGAATAACAACAGCTGTTACAAATAAATCAGTTAACATAGTTCAAATAACGTAGTATAGCCAATTACAGTTATCCGTTAAATGTCTAACTAGTGGAACATGGAAGGTACAAAAACAAGAAATGTAGGCACAATATTAATATTAATATGAAATTTCCCTTACAGTTAAAAAAAGGTAAATAAAAGAGTATAGGTATGTAATGTAATGTTCAATAATTGATATATATACATGCAAATTCAACTTGAATATTCAATATTTAAGTCGAAATTACCCAGTTTATAAGGCACCCGATTCGTAAACACGAGGTAGTGGGTTCAAATCCTATGTAATTTCTAAGTTTGTCTTAATTTTTTTATGACTGACGGTAAAGGAAAACATCGTGAGAAAACCTGGCATTAAAAGTCTAAAATTGCTAATCCGCCTTCAGCAAGCGTGTGTGATTAATGTTCATGACTTCTCTTTATGAGAAGAGGCCTTTGCCCTGCAGTAGGACGGTAACTGGCCGGTATTATTCTTATTAAGAATAATGACGACCTCGCATTATTACATAATACGTTAATAGTTATATAATGTAAGATCAGTCCGATTAAGTAAGTCCGACGACCTTTTATGGGTGGCAGGCAAACGTTGGATGAGGGCAGCTCACGACCGGCCAGGGTAGCTAAAGTCGGGGGAGTCCTATGTTCAGCAGTGGGAGTCTACAGGCTGATATGATGATGATGATGTAAGATATCACTCATCCTTAGTAGAAGGCATAAGCATAGTTGAGTCAAAGTCAAAGTCTAGTCCAACCCCCAGTTTCTGAAAGGCTGATCAACAAAAAATAAACTAATCACCTGTTAAATCTCATGTGAAGAACTCACATGAGATTTTACAGGTGATTAAGCCTACTGGACTGTTTAAACCAGATATCAATCAAGAAAAATTTCCACTTCTTATTGTCTTATTAGAACTAGCTTTCCGAAGCGCGATTTCACCCGTGCCCAGTAACGTGATGTTACATAGCCTTTCTTTTTTCGTGGGAAACGCATTACGCGTACGCAAGAGTCCGATATATTCCCCGCCTCGGGGGTTATATCGGACTCTCCGACCGCACTGTGATAGCGGCCGGCATACCGACTAAACCACTACAAAAACCCACGGTTCCTTCAGACGACCAGAATGTCGAGGTCACGGAAGACGCTCGCGCATTCATCTGCGACCCCGACGGACCATGGCCTGCTCACCGCGAGCAAGCACCGTCTGATTTTGTGGCCTAGCCCCCCTTCCTCCATTGACAGGCGTTCGTGGAACACGTATGCCGCCTTCTCGAGCCTGTGCTGTTCGAGCGGCGATTGCCCAATCGCCGCCCGCAGGCTCCCTCCTATGGTAGCTGGAGATCCCGGAGCGCCCTTAGGCGACGTCCAGTGCGTGCGCGACGGGCGGGAAGCAAGGTCAGCTCCATCTCCCACTCGGCCGCCTCCTAATTAAGCATCACCTCCTCGCAAAAGGGGAGGCCTCCTTGGGAGGCGACTCCCTCCCAAGACCTCTCGCTGCGAACCATGGACAGAACTACGGCCGGCAGCGAGAGTTGGGAAGTCAACTGGCAACTAGGTCGCGGCGCTGGTCCGCCCACGCCGGATACTCCACTAGCGTGTGGAGCGCCGTGTCGCGCGGGCAGACCCCGCAATGGTGGCAGACGGACGTCTGCTCATGAGACACAGGTACGAGCCGAAGCACCCGTGACCGATGAGTACCTGTGTCAGCCGGAACGTGAGGACGCCGTGCCTCCTCTCCAGCCACTCCTCGATGACGGGACTTACCGCCACCACCGTGGCGTGCCCTATGTTACATAGCCTAATTAACCTTCCTTAAGAACTGGGCTATCATACCTAGTTCCAGAGATTAACAAACAAACTCATCCACTTTATTTGTAGGTATAGATATAGATATCGAATGACGGCAAACATTCTATGTGCTGAACTGGTAAACTCCTGGCATGGTGGTCCTCAATAATTCCAGAGGGTCTATCACCATCTCTTAGCAGTATTATTTTAATACTAGCTGACCCGGCGAAATTCGTTCCGCCTAACAGTCGAGCAACATTACTTTATTATTCTAAAATAAAAGATTTTTCTAAAACAAACGTAGCCTAAGTTACTCCTTATTACATCAGCTATCTGCCAATAAAAGTCCCGTCAAAATCGGTCCAGCCATTTCAGAGATTAGCCGAAACAAACAGACAGACAGACAGACAAAAATTGTAAAAAATGTTATTTTAGTGTATGTATACATGTAGTAAAAAACGGTTATTTCAATATTACAAACAGACACTCCAAATTTATTATATGTATAGATTACTTTGTGTTTTGTCTTTTTCTTTTATACCATTAAAAACAAGGATAGAGACAAAATAAGGTACCTATATAATAGTGCTTTATGAGGTTGTGGTAGGGCTCCAGGTTTTAATTGAACTAATTTAAAGTACCTTCTAAATCAAGTAGAAACTTTAGATTGTGGAGGATGTGGGTGAATATAATAGAAGCTTGACACTATAAATGGCGAAGTGATCTCAATAAATGTTCACATAATTATCTATGGAAATAGTACTATCACAAGCCATAATGTTCTCATTACCTAATGCTGTGGTTAATTAATACTTGATTAATTGATTATTTCATTGTCTCTAGTCATTAAGTACAGTATTGTTTTTAATACATATTTTAATAATACACATTTATAGTGCCAAAGAGGCTTATAAGACGATAGATCGCCTTGATAATTTATATCTTGTGTGAATGCAATTAAGGTTGGTTATTATTATCTTTTTTAAACACCTTTAGGTTGTGTGATAAACAGTCGTTTTGCGTCGTGTCGATGTCACCGATTTCTTAGAATTAGACAGAGAGAACTCATTTATAAAAAAGGTAATCTATCTACTCGTTGCTAAAAGTTTTTTTTTGTTGCTAACTATGGCACACGAACAAACAGTACACGTGATGGTAAGTGGTAAATATCGCTTTATGGACGACTCGGAGTCCCTAGCATTGCTCCTGCAATGTTAGCGACTCTGCGAAGCCGCTGCCTACCGTGAAGGGAGTGGGGTAGGTAAAAGGATTGAGAGAGATGAGGAAAAAGGAAAGGGGGGCAATAAACCCAAAAAGGTTTTTTTGTGTGTACCAAAATAATCATTTTTTTTTTTTTATATATATATTAGCCTACCAAAGTGACTCCACCCCGCCTGATGGTAAGCAGTCAGTGGAATCCAGAAGTGGTGGCCACCATACCAAAAGCTATCGTCTTAAACTGCTGGTATGGTGGCCTCCACTATGGCGGCTGGGAATGGGGTTAGGGGAAGGGAATGAGGGAGGTGAGGAAAGAGGAAAGGGGGGAAATTGGGCCTCCGGCACTCTCACTCACCGAACGAAACGCAGTAGTACGGATACTACTACTCTTAAGTCGATCTTCTATGAGAGGGTAGTACTTCCCAGGACGATCCGGCCCATTCATGCTGAAACCAGCGTGGATCTACTACCGTCAAATCATAATGTGACGTAGATACCTAGTGGACTTGCGACTTGCTTATTAAACTCTGGATCAATCAATTCTGAAAAACCAATGTAGAAGGAAACATTGCACTTGCACCAGTAACGAGTAAATGGTTTTATTTATAATCAAAGCTATTAACAACACTATAATACTCTTTACGTAATTTGTAATTAACTTGTATAGAGCTAATTATGTTATTATATCTGTTGTAATAAAGAATAGAGTTAGCAATGCGTTTAAAGAATGAAAGTAATTCTACTTTAATTGCGACGAAGATGGCGAAGCGGATTAATTGGTCACTATTTACGGGATGTTGCACACAGTTAGAGTGGCGACCACAAGCCGACCACAGCGTGGGCAGATCGCTCACAAGCTTGACCGACGATCTTAAAAGAGGTCGCTATTTGTGCACTCACTGGCGTCTCCCACTGGTGAGTGCACGGGCAATAAAAGGGTGGCGGGCAACCAATGGATGAGGGTGGTTCACGACCGTCCAAGGTGGTGAATATTCAAGGAGGCCTATGTCCAGCAGTTAACGTCTATATAATAAAATGATGATACACGTATCAGGCGTCAGCCTCAAGTCGCAGTGTCTATCTTCACGTGGCATAAACATTGTTACAAACATTATTGCAATTAATTATATCACGGTGGCTTAAGAGGTTTTGCTTCAAGAAATCGTCTATTGTAATCATAATGCACAAGCTTTCCGCGTGGAAATTGGTATGTATTTCATACCTGTTGTTTGTTGAATTGTTAGATCCAGACCTATTTTTGGGATAGAAAGTATCCCATGTAGTCTCTGGCACCGTATCTATGTACATACTAATTTTTATCGAAATCGCTTTAGTCGTTTAGGCGCTGAGTGGTAAGAAACACACACACAAACTTTCGCATTTATAATATTGGTCGGATTTAATAGGTTAGCAACGCACTGTTTTACTCCACAAGCTTGGAATAGGTGAGAACTGTGTTACACTTTACGAACAAGTTTAAAAAATGCAAAATTTGCCAAAAAAAATTCAAACTTACACGTTCACTGACTGTCAGTAAATTTCACCTAATTCTTGATACTATCACGTACTTAAGTGAATATATTCGTAAATTTAAATGAGCTTGACTTTGACTTTGAATTTTACCTGACCTCCGTATTTACTTAATCGATGCATAAATAAAAAAACGTACATTTGACTTATATTGTACATAAAATTTTATTGTAGATATAATGGTCAACTAAACCCGGAACAGTTATGTAAAGATCGTCGTGTTCCGCGTGGATCGAGCCCTACAAACCATTTGCGCGATAAAAACATTATTTATAACAAAATCATAAATATTAACCTTCACCGTATATGTTTATATAATTTAAAATCTTATAGTTTTATCACATAAATTATTGTATGGGCGCTATTTTATATAATTAATACTTAATGTTCCGGGTAAAAAGATCAAATGTTTGTTTAATGGCATTTTATGAGGATTACTGTATTCGTAGCTAAATAAGAGCAAGGATCCATACTTCTGCAAGGTTAAGCCCATCTGTTGCATTTCCCATCTGGATGGGATGGAAGACCGGTTTTAGCTATGATTACCCACGATGTGTTAAATCTTTAGTTACTGCTCTGCTCCCGTGGCTCGTAGCGTGATATTACATAGCATCCTTCCTTATAAATTGGGCTATCAATCACAAAATGCATTATTCAAATACGACTGATAGTTCAAAAGATTAGTGCGTTCAAACAATCAAACTTTTCCATTTTATACTCTTATATTAGTATTGATAAATGAAGGCAGTTTGTAGCAAAGTAACTGACTACATAGATATGCGAAGTTAAGCACACATGCCATGGTTGGCCCATAGTTAAGTTATAATAATAATATTCTACCACATGCACACAGCGCCATCTAGCCCCAAATTAAGCAATTATATTTGCTTGTGGTATGGGTACTAAACAACTGATATACTACTTATATACTTTCTTTTTGTAAATACATACATATTGTAGATAAATTAAACCCAGACACAGAACAAACAATCATGCTCATGGTAAGTGATCTGATGGCAAGTGGTAACTGTAACCTATAAAGATGGCTGTGTTTCCCAAGCATTACGAAAGTAGTGATGCTTAGAAAACACAACCAAATCGTTGCCGACCACGGAGATGGGGATAAGGAAGGAAAAGGGAAAAGATCAGGACTGAGGGGGTATTTGGGTTGCCGGCGCTCTCACTCACCGAGAGAATCACATTAGCATGTAAACAAATATTCTTACGTCGATCTCCTATGAGAGGGTAGTACTGCCGCGGTCGATCCGGCCCATTCATGCTGAAACCAGCTTGATCTATTAACGAATCGATTTCCTATGAGATCATACACTAAATACTTTCATTCTTCTCAAGTTCTTCTAAATAAGATTCATAGTAACAATTCATTGTTAAAAAAGTCCATTCATCTTCCTACACTCCCAATCAAATTAAGTAGTACTACGAATGCATTACATTAAATCTTGTCATTGTGTGGGTGAGAACTAGTCAAGTAATAAACGCCTTATAAATTAAAAAAAGATGGTTCCGTATAAAGAACGCTGGAAACTCAATTACCTCAGTTCTCTTTACTTTTCCTACTTCGTCCTGATTTCCTTCTCCTTTACAGTTGGCAATCGATTGAAGAAGCAACTATCCTCTGAAGCCTAGTCCTGGGGACCTATCACTATCCCTTATAGCAGTACCTATTATTTTTATTTTACTTTGTGTTTTGTCTTTTTCTTTTGTACCATTAAAAACAAGGATAGAGACAATGTAACGTTCTAATAGGATTGCTTTAAGAGGCTGTGGTAGGGCCCCTGATGGTGAAAATGCTAGCAGCCAAATCATCTCTCAGTACTATTTTATTTATTTTTATTTCTATGTCTTTCATAGTTGGTAATGTCTTGATTACATCATTCATACGCTATTCATCATCAGCTGCTTGTTTGCCACCTCAATGCTATTAACAAAAAGTAAATCTTGCCTTAGGTTAAATCCAATATACTGTTGTATGTAAAGTTTTTATAAATAAATAAATCTTATCTTATGAACTGTTCCCAACGCTCAATTTAGAGGTTATTCTGTGCAGTCCTGGTTTTCTTATAATGGTTTTATCGTCGTAGTTTGTCGATATAAAATTACAAAGTACATGCGCCTTTACCTCACTTCAAAAGCCAAATTGATACTCCATTGATAGTTACTTAAGAAGGACTTATCTCCAATAGCCGTATTTTGGCTAAAATTATGAATTACTGAAAGTTTTTCGCAACTATAACGGAACCCTGCTAACTGTTCCACAATTAGTTCAATAACGCGTTGATCCGTGACGAGTTATCCAACAACGCATAACTGTTATCACATCATTGTTCATTTAAATATTAACAAAAACTAGTTGATATGCGGTTCTCTCCAGGTTTTTTGCAGTTCTTGAAGAAGTTTATAGATATCCCATGTTATAGATGGCTCAATTTCCCCCTTTCCTTTTTCCTCACCTCCCTCAATCCTTTTACATACCCCACTATCTTCGGCAATAAAAAAAAGAGTTATTAGTCGTTTGGCCCGCCATTTGTTCGCCCGAACGGGCCAAACGACTAAATCACAATATTTATAATATTTGATTGGGCGTTTCGCCCGATGGAATTTTTCTTTCAATTTAAACACCAAGTAACATCAGCAACATAATCTGAGACTGTTTTATGTTAAAACAAATATGAAACATTTAAGACATCTTTCGCTTTCATTACAAATTGTGTACCAATTACCTGCTATTGAGCCTGCATTGGGTCAGTTAATATAATAATGCTTAGGATCCCAGACACATTTTATGATCGGTTAATATTTATTTCTTTTATTTTTTTCGTATAATGCGTAAACAAACAAAATCACAATATTATATGAACATACAATAGTACATTAAACAGTTTATCTAATTGTGACATCTACACCGTTTACCACAGATACCTTAAAATCATTTCCTCTCAGTTATAAGCTTTTTATAAGCACTAGCCAGCACTATTAGCATTAATATCAATATCATTAAAGTAATAATGGCCTGCATTAGTGCGGGAAGATAATAGATCCTTCTATGAAAAAGAAAATTGTTGCATAATAATATATTCTCGTCTAGAAAGTGTCACTTTACTAGAAAATTCATAGCTCGTAAATATAAATCGTTTTTATTTTTATAATTAATTTATTATAATATTGACAATTGTACTATCGAACCAAGTGAAATATGTTCCGCCGTAAACTCATTTTGGCAATCCATCTATTTTGGATTTCCCTGGCAACGAGCTTGTTATCATTTTATTAGACACTGACATTTTACCAAGTACACTGTTGTTATGTTGAAATAAAAAATGATCTAAGTGCATTAAACACGATAGATCTTACAAGTTTGACAGTTTTAAGCGACATATCAATAAAATGGGTCATGATTCAGTTAGTTCGATTGTACAACAACAAATAGGCCGTTTTAATAGAGGTTTGTTGATTATTGTGATATACATACTTACCTGTGATTATCTAAACTCATAAAGAGTAAGTATTTAGATTTTTTGTATGTTTGTTTGTTTTTTATAAATAAATTAAAAATCTACGTAAACTATTTAAATAATTCTTTCACATACAAAGCTACAATACTAGCGAGTAACATGGGCTATATTTTTTATGGTATGCCACGCGGGCGAAGCCGCTGGCAACAGCTAGTCTTATATATTTTTGTTGATTATTGCTATAAGAACCTTTTTTTGTAGATTATTGTAATTGGTGTAAATATTGCTGTAACACTCTAATCAATGTTTTGTTGATTACTGTAATTGATATTAATGTGAATGTGATTTTAAGTGCCTATATTATTGTTAATTGTTGAAATAATATTTATTCAACATTCTAAGGTTTTTAGATATCCTAAGAAATGACTAAAAAAACCCACAGATTGGTACTTCTATTTGTTATTGTGATAAGCTTATAATTTTAAAATTTTGATATTTTTTGATTATTATTTTAAATAACTGTGATATATAGTGCCATATTTTGTGATATCAATAATATTGATCTTATATTATGTTTTTCGTAGACAATTATTGTCATAACCATGCTTTGAGTGGGATACAAGCAATTCCTAAGTAAGTGTAGTAATTTTTAGTGTAATTTATTATATATGACTTCGAAGTTAATTGAATTTATTATCTTTATTATAACCTATGAAGCAATACAACTTATTTTTAGTAACATAATCTATTTTAATGCTGTCTGTACATGAAAAGCAATAAAAATTCCATCGGGCGAAACGCCCAATCAAAAATTATAAATATTGTGATTTAGTCGTTTGGCCCGTTCGGGCGAACAAATGGCGGGCAAACGACCAATAACTCAAAAAAAAAGTCAGTTCAGGGACAGAGCAGTAACTAAAGATGTTACGCGGCAAGCTAGTTATAAAACTTTCTTTTAAAGTAATCTACATATTGGTTAAGATTTCATCAAGCATTTCAATTCAAATTTATATCAGGCATAACTGAAAAATAGCTAATTTCAATAAAAACATCGGGGAAACCTGAACAAAAACCAAGATGCAGCAAAATTTATCGGCTGAAATGAAGATGACTAACTGTTTAAATAATTACCGTTACGAAATTATCGGTGCTATGCCAAATCTGTGCTTATAACTTTTCCAAAACCTTGCAGTTTTCAGACACGATATAAAACCTTGGCACGATATGAAGACGTGCCGTAATAATGTTTCGGCCCTTAGCATCTAATATTTAATTAATAAACTTTGTTTTGATTTAACTTGTCCAACAAAAAAACTGGATTATCCTTCGTGTAAATAGGAAACGAAACCAAAGTATTATCATTAAACGTAAAAAATACATAATTGAGGAAGAACATTAATGTCTCGATTTTGTTTAAACTTTTAAGTAATTGTAAACAATGTTTTAATAGACACAGTTATTGTTTTGGTTAGATCTGGATCTTCTTTTTTATGAGCAATAAGACCATGGACGTGGGACTGTAGCCAGTCTGTTACTATACGTAAGCGTTTATTTTGTTGTTGTTCAAATTATAATTGTTTACTCTTAGAGGGGCTTGTTAACAGCAAGCCGAAGCTAAGATTAACGAGGTTACGTAATTGTTCCGGTCACATCGAAAATCATTGGTAACATTTTTATTGACAATAATCTTGGCTCACCGATAAATATATAAACAGTAGCTTGCCGCGGCGCGGTTTCATCCGCGTATTTGCTTACTGCTCTGCTCCCGACGCCAGTAGCGTGATATTACATAGCCTATAACCTTCCTCGAGAACTGGACTATCATACGCAAAAAGATTTTTTCAGATCCGACGGGTAGTTTTAGAGATTAGCGCGTTCAAACAAACAAACTCTTCCACTTTAAAATAATACTTAAAGTATAATTATAATAGTACAGATTATAATATAGGAATTTCAGTATAAGATTATTATAAAGGTATGTATACAATTTATATAATAATATGTATGCAACCTGGATCTGCAATGTGAGTGATTTCCTAGCTAGTCATAAATCTCTGCCTACTTTTTTGTAAACAAAGCGTGAAGGTAAAATTAATAACCTTTTATCTTAATTTTCCGACTATAAAACTAACATTATTTACAACAATGAATACAAAGTTCTTTTTGCCGTAAACAAAACCATTTGATTGATTAGAACGACTTTATACAACACATAATACATAATAACACCA
The DNA here is from genome assembly GCA_963082885.1 of Parascotia fuliginaria. Taxonomy (NCBI): domain Eukaryota; kingdom Metazoa; phylum Arthropoda; class Insecta; order Lepidoptera; family Erebidae; genus Parascotia; species Parascotia fuliginaria. Next base: position 899,489 of record OY720195.1, read on the forward strand.
TAATTTTATTCCCTTTAAAGTTAATAATGTATAAATTTGTTTTGTATACCATAGTGGTCAGAGCGGCTTTATCCGCTTTGCGTTGTTGTTTACTGCTTCGCTCCCGTGCGTCACAGCGTGATGTTACACAGCCTATAATATTCCTTATGAATTAAGCTATCAAATGTAGAAAGATTTTTTTAAATCAGACTAAACAAACTTAACTTTATACGAGTAGTAAATAGATAGGAAGTATCAAAGATTCAAAGTTCATTAATCATTAATTGTATTACAATTCCGACAGATGTCGCTAATTAATTATACTTTATTGTAACACGTTGAATATATTTACATATTATTTTAATAATAGAGTAAATAATACATATTTGTTTGTCAGCTATGATCGCGTTGAGCTCTTTAAAGTTGTGAACTGTTTGTTGATCCTATGAATCTCTTCGGTAAACTTCGTATTTTTTTATAACATTACTAGCTGCGCCCTGAAATAATTATAGCAACTTTTTCCATACTATGCTAACATTTTGATCTGTTCATATTGACCTTCTTAAAACCTAAAAGATTAGATGAATTGAAGTGTAAGTGATTCAAACTTTTGTATTGGAACCGGCAAATCCTATTAATATTATAAATGTGAAAGCTAGTGAGTGTTTGTGTGTTTGTGTGTTTGTTACCACTCAGCGCCTAAACGGCTGATCCGATTACTAAGGTATATATAGGATACTAATTACTAAGGTTTCGATGCAAATGGCTTTTGATCCCGAATATCAGTCTGGTTCCCGAGGGATACAACAAAACATATTTTACACGCGGGCGTATGTTGATTTTGTTTACAGTCCGTAGATTTCTGACCATGAAGTTATGAGAAGTATTATTACTAATTAGTGTTGTTTGCACGATGAGCAAAATGTGGAGAAAGGAAGATATTTTCCTTTTATTCGGTATAATGAACCTCATCTGCCTTTTTTGTTTTCAAAATCTCTATTTACCAGCTAGGTAGACTGTTTTGTTATAAAGGTATTTCTCAAGCTTATTCTTTAACTAAACTAAAAGATTATAATCTATTTTTAGAATAAGATGAAATTGGTTTAATATGTCTAAAATAACACAACTTTGCGGTATAGGGGCTGGTACGTAAGCAATCGACAAATTATCATCATCGTTTCAATCAAAAGCCGTTTACTGCTAGGCATCGACGGTATCCACTTTATACCGTCATAAGCAGCTCTCATCCATCAGTTGCCCGCCATCTTTACCAGTTCATCAGTCCGCCCCGTGGGTCTGTCCACGCTGAGCCTGCTAATTTGTCGCCCAAGTTATGAGAAGGAGATCTTTGTGCAGCAGTGGACGTATGTCAGCAATGAATGACATTTGACAGAGGTATTCGAATTGCAGTAATTTAAAATCATTGAAATAACCGCAAACGGTAGATACAGAATTCGCAACATGCTGAGTATTTAGTTATTTTTGTAGCACCATTTCATGTGAGAACGTTATATATCGTGCATTCTACATATTATGTCAATAAACTATTACCAATTGGTTTGCAAAAAACATGAAATTTAAATATCAATTTGCGTATCATTAAAATTAAATCGATTTACAGCGATACTCGTCCATCTGTTGTGCAACCTGTCAAACCGTGAGATCCGATCTGTCAAGGTAACATTACCAACTTTCTACGCACAAGGTCAATCAAACAACAGTTTCTCCAAAAAATCTTATAATTAAATTTTAATAATAAAATCATCTCAACATTAATTACAATACACAGAGGCACCCGATGTCTAAAAGAAATTGCCAACCAAATTACGTATAAAAATCTATTTATTTCTTGCTAAACATTTGGTCAGAAATATCTTGTGACAGTTACAACGCTACTTAAAATAAAAAAGCGAAATAATTGTGCCGTTACAAGCCTGGTAACGTTCCTCTCTGCTCAGAATAAAATAAATAAAAATTAAATTACAAAATAAACGTAAAAGAGATTGGGTTGCGCAACCCGTACGTATCTAACATTATCATCACATGGATCTTACAATAGAACTTAACGAGAGTTAACATGAATGGCGCGACTGACTTAAGTTAAAAATGACTTAATTGTAAAAAAAAATACGTGAAAAATATAGCCAAAGCGCGTCGCGGCGTGAGCGGAGTGTAAGCGGCGGCACCTTTTACAGGAAATCGGCGCTCGCGCACTTACGAGTAGAATGTGTGCAATTACTTATGTAATACATTCTACAACTGACTGTTTGCGCTCTGTTACTCCGCTGAGAGCTGGCAGCACACTGAAACACGCACGATCTTTATCTCTAATGCTGCTCACATCGCATCGAGAATACTTTACACTCGATGTTTATAAACATTCTAACTACTTTTCATCGCCTCGCCGTGCACTGTACCAGTGTGCCGCCGGCTTTACATGCATCTGTCTGTATCGGAGCATGTAACGTGCCCACACAGTCTACAATCGTATTATATGTCGATTTTGCGTGATCGTTTTGTGCTCACAACTCTGACATAACTCGAAATGAAAACTCGACCGCGACGCACGCGCTTTACGCAATAAATACGCGATTCATAAATATAATTTACTAATAAATTACATGCTTAATTGTGATTACGAAACTAAACACAGCGTTTCGCGACTTACACACTAGACGAGCTTATGATCACATTTACAAAGAAGGTAACTCAGTTTGTGACGAGGAAAGCTCGGCGCGCGGTGCGGAACACACGCGAGCCGGCGCGGCTTCCTCGTGCAAAATAGATTAAAAACCAGCGGGCAGAACGTGAAAGGCGGTTATCCAACACGATTAGAAAGGTGTCACGGTCGACGGGCGCTTTCTAGCGCGAGTAGAGCGCGAGGTCGGAGATGCGGCGCTGGCGCGCGGCGGCATGGAAGCCACGCGTGCCGTCGGGGACCAGCGGCGTGCGCGGCTCCCAGCGCGGGCCCGCACATGACACGCGGCGACCGCACTCCGCTCCCGCCAGCGAGCAGCCCGACAACCGCCGCGCCAGCCACCCCTCCGCGCTGCTGCTGCTGCCGGTGCTGGCGGCAGACGCCCGCCGCGACCCGCAGTGCCACGACACGCCCGAGTCCGAGCTGTGACTGCACGTGGACACGCGCCGCGGCACCCACGTCTGGATGTCCTGCGCGCGCGGAGCGAACACGCCACTCGAGCTGCGGCGGTAGAACGGCGCTCCGTACCGGTACTCGTACTCCGGCTCCGACCCACTGCAGCACGATGAGTACTCGCACTCGTGACGCCTCGGCGTCGCTCGACGCACCGGCGCTTTCCTCTTAGGCTCTCTCGGAACACCGTTTAACTCGTACACACGCATCCCTTCTTCCTCAGAACTCTGAAGGCGGAGCGCCTCCCTCGCCGATTCGGATTCAGTGAACTCTACTAATGCACACACACAATTAACCAAACTAGGGTTCTTGTTGAGGAACTGACGCACGTCAGCGGGAACGGGGTTGCCGGGACGCAGCACCCTCACTAACGCAATCTCACCGCAGCTCGCGAACAATCTCGACACGTTTTCCACTGTAGGTCTATCTATTGGCATTCTCACAGCCACCACAGTCCGTGACGGAGTCGTCTCGTCATATGCTGGTAGCGGGTCTATCCTACGTAATTTGGTTCCCAAATCATTAATCTCCAACTTCGTAGACCGCTTCAGCGCCTCAGCAACGACCCTCCAGTCCTTAGTCAAGTGCTTCACGCGCTTGAAGCTAGATATAAGCTTCAAGGAGACATACCCTTCCTTATTTCTTCTTACATGTTTGAGCAGGAAGGCGTCTTTAGTAATATTGGCATCTGAGAAATAAAACTCAACTTGTGCCACGATACGATTAGCTAGCTCTTCGTCCGGAGGGTTGTAGGGCGGTTCCTGTGTTTCAGCGGCGACTTCGCAGCCGGAGTCTTTGCCGCCGCCGGAGCCGGCTTCGGAAGCTGTGTCGGACAAGTCTCCGTGGTCATCGGTGGACGGGCGGCGGTCGGAAGCGATGCCCTCATCGGGCTCGGGCAAGGCCTGACTGGGAGGGGTCCCCTCCATCGTGCGATACTCACACTACACTATATCATAACACGCGTGCGGCTCGCTCGGTAGCGCGGGACAGACTGCGGGCGCGCGGCGTTCACACGTCGCTTTTATAATATCGGGGGGATGTGCTGGTAGTCAGTAAGAGGCGAAGGCATTCGGAAATGATTCGAGATGACATTGCAGCGGCGCGGTGCAGACAACGTCACTGCGATACAATTAACATGACTGATAATGAGTAATATTTTATGAAAAGGGGTTATTCTTGTCTAGTAACATATTGGGCTGAAAATCACGCAATGTGTGTAGGTAGGGCGACACGCAAGTTTAGCACGCACGGAGCATGATCATTGTACCTATGTGTGTGCATTCCCATTCGGTATAATGATTGTAATTGGATGTAATTATCGTTCGTTATTTATGTTCTATTATTTATTCGGTAAATTAATAGTGTGTTAGTGGAAATCGCGATGTTAGGGTATGTGATCGATTCGCAAGTCCGCAGGGTCTGGGTGAAGCAATTGTTCGATGATAGCGTTTTAATTTTTTAATAATATAATTTACGATCGCTTCAGTTTGTGAGATTACTAACTATACGTCTTAATTAGTTTAAAAGCATATTAATTAAGGTTGTAATTATTTTTAGATATACTTCTTAAATATGTAAGTACTTTAGTTTTTTAAACGTATCTACGTTAGATAAACTCACTGAAAGTTTTTGAATGTACCTAATATTCAAAACTTCTTTCTTAATTTTAATTTTAAATTAAATCAATAGGTAGTTTATGAACATATTACTACCTGGTAAATACTATATCTACATAAAATCGATCTATATTTTTAAATAAAAACATAGTAACAATATTAATAATTTCAAATATTTTTAAATCAACCACTTGGCGATTACTAATACTATAATTCATCATTTTAAACCATACTTAAATATCTCTTTGAAATCTCATACTTACTGTATAAACTTGTACGTAATCTATCTTAAAATGAAACTGAAAAGAATAATGTCAATCACACAGAACATTTCGTGACAATGTTTAATTTTAAACAAACTGTTTCATTAATCTTCATTTATCTATCGTGCTAACATTAATCTTATTAATACGTGAAAGATAACACCTAGTAAAAAGTTTTAAGCACATTGCATGGAATAGTGCAATATTTGGGATAATGAGTGCAGAATTACAGATTGATAAAATTATAATGAAAATTATAAAAAATTAACAGCGCCCCGAGTATATACTCTGAGAACTAAATTTACTCATGCAACGTAGGTATAAAATTATGAAAAATTAACCGCGCTCCTGGTATTTACTTTGAGAACTAAAGTTTCTCAAACAAATCAAACACGTCGCGTAGAAACAAACTACAGACAGAACATATGATTAAAAAATAGCCCTTATAGCCACGATATATGACACTAAATTGCAACGATGCCACTCATGACGCGTAAACCTTTTAATTTAACAATTCAATAGAACGCTACAATTGTAAACCACTAAAACTCGTGCGCAACAAATGTTTAAATATGTACCTATCTATTGTATTTAAAATATCTAATCAAACACCTTTATTAAATCTATCTTACACAAGTATGCAATACACCACAAGATTACAACTTACAACAGAGAGATTGTTATTTAATTTATTTATTGGCTCTGATCTCAAAAACTACTGGACCGTTAGTGATAATTCTTTCACTATTATGAGCTGTTGCGTAGCTTGCGTAAGAGCGGTCTATTGTTTTATTGATGTTACAATATTAGTTTGTAAACTTGCGTTTTGCGTAAACTAGGACTGGTATTTATATTGTATTTATATATTCATAATATTAGTGTATGCAGTATTATCTATATCTATACTTTTATATAAAGCCGAAAAGTTTATTTATTTCTTTGTTCGTTTGAACTCGCTAATCTCAGGAACCACCACTCGGATTTAAATAATTCTTGAGTTCTTCCAGTTCTTGAGGAAGGTTATATGCTATATAATATCACGCTATTGACGACGAGAGCGGAGCAGTAAATAAAAATGTAACTTATCGAGGGTGAAACCGCGTCGCGGAAGGCTAGTATTGAACATTATAAGTAGTAAACATTAAGTATATTTTTGATTTTAATTAATTAATTCTTAATATTTTTTGTAAGTCTATCTAAAGATTGTCTTGTCACTTACCAACGGACATAAATATAATATTCTTCAATTTTATGGCATCATAACCGCCAAATAATAATTTCGCCAGAATCAAAGTGTATTTTTTCCTTTTTCTTACGTTACCTACGTAAGAAGAAGACAAAATTAATTCTTACGATCAATCTTTTGAAAGCAATTTCGCAATTAAATTTTTTAAAGTTTTGTGACATCCATTATTGTATTTTTTTATTTAATTTTATTCAACTCAATTACTCATTTAGAACGACGCACATTTTTTACTGCCATCATTTTGTATCAGCTTCATCGTCATACCAGCCAAAAGACGTCTACTGCTGGACATAGGCCTCCCCCAATTTTTGCCACCGTGGCGTGTTAGGTTAGGTACAACACAAAATTTTCTCGAAGCAAGCAGTTTTTATCATCATTTCGTTGAGGTAGATTTTGACTGGCCTAACGAGATTACCGTCGCCCACCCCATATTGTAATACTACTAATAAAACAACTAATTAAATTAACCCGGCATTATTCAAGCTGTTTGCGGTAAACCCTTATATAATTGTTTATACTCATTATTTAAGTTATGTGGGTTCTGATGATGTAATCACATTGTGGGATGGATGCACACAAGCAGGCTGATGGTTTTTGGAAGTCAAAAAATAATTGTTTAGAGGAGAAGCAGACCTGTAGGAAGATCTTCTTCGTGCTAAGCAAACAGCAAGTACCGCTAATAATATTTTATCAAAATATGACAACGGTCGGCGTGTTATGTATCTATGTAGAACCTATAACTGCCAATCAGTTGGCATTTAAAAAAAACATTGTGTTTTTAAAATCTACAAATGTTTGTCGTTAAGAACTCATCTAGAAACTACGTTGTCGTAATATAATAGAGAACACCGACAATTAACAAGACAGTCCTGATGAAAACACCAGAAACGAGGGCCATTCCAACATGAGCCTTATGATTTCCGAAGAGATCGGATTTTCCTATATTAAGACCCATATTCAACAGTTAAGCTGCCTGCCTAGACGTAACATTTTTTTTATTGAATGTCGTTTTCATATTTGGGTAAAGAATTTCAGATGTCTTTTAAAAACTGGTCACCCAACCACACCTTAACAATAATCTTAACTGTTATTAATTATGAGCTCCAAGAGCACTTCAAAAATGTTTCCGTAAACAGTACCTAAAACTATCGATTTCAGTAATTCGTAGAGGATTCCACCCTGACATAATTGCTGCCCAAATAACTAGGTTACATCAGCTATGGCTTCCTTCTTACGTATCGATTGACATTCTTGTAGGTGTTTGTATAATCTGTTACGTTTTGATGGACAATGAATATTGTAATTTATTGTCTAAATAACGTGCTTTCCATGGTATACCCTAGATTTACTATATATGATTGTAACCCACCCAACTAACATTAATATTGCCTACCCTCTTGTGAAGCTGAAATGAGCCGAAGTAAAATCCATATTTTGGGTCCCATGTAACAGGGGACGAGCCTATTGCCATTTATCGTCCACAATCTCAGACTCCGGGCTAATACTGAGAATTTCTCAAAAGAAAAATCTACACTTTACTCGACCCGGGGACCGAACGCGAGACCTCTGCGTGATAATCCGTACACCGAACCACCGAACCACAGAGGCTGTCTAATTGTATATTTTGGAAATATCAGAGTATCACATGCTTTCTAAATTATAATTGTTAATGTAAACAATATGTCGGCCGAGGTCGCTGGTCGCAAAATAGCGCTAAAATGACCAAGATCTTGGCACATGACCTCTGTCACTATGACATTGGTGCTACAGAATACTAAACGTAAAATTGTTGAACGTTGTCATGACAATAAAATTAATGGAGGTAAAACAATTGTTTCTAAACGGATGAGTAATAGTGTTTTGACATAAGGTTTATTGTTGAGGATTGTATTTTTAAATGGGAATACTATCGTTTTCTAGAGATGGTACAAAAGAGATTTAACAAGAGAAAATATCAAACAATAGATAATCGTCCTCATATTAGTCGAAAACAGTCCACTGCTGAACAAATCCCTTCCCTAATTTTCGTCACCTTAGCCGGTCGTTACTCTTACGTTTTGAATATTAAATATTACAGGTATATATGTGAGTGATATTAAAGTTAAAGTGGACATGTTGGCCGGAGTACTTGCACAAGACAACAGTGGAAGTCTTCCAGCCTTAATTTTAACAAAAAAAAAACTGAGTTCTAAAAGGAAGAAAACTAAAAAGTAAAAAAATTCAAATTTAAAACATAAATTGTTACCTCATGGATGCCCTTGTCAGAACTGGACTAAATTGAAATGGGACCACATGGGCAGCACCAGCTTTCAAATAAATAATAATCATCAAAATCGGTACACCCAGTTGAAAGTTCTGAGGTAACAAACATATAAAAAATATAGTCTAATTGAGAACCCCCTCCTTTTTTTTTGAAGTCGGTTAAAAATAATGAAGATGATGCTACACCTGAGGCCCTAGACAAGCGGCATATCTATGCCGCTTGTCTAGGGCCTCATATCAGAATAGATATCTATCTATTCTATTCATAGAATAGATTTAAAAATTTATGGGATTGACATAAGCTCACGCTAACATCCTCGTAAGCATATGTCAATCCCATACATTTATTATCTTTGCCTTTGGCCTTTGGTCAGTAAGTTGATATTTGGCAAGTATTGAAAGGTTATGATTTGCTCTAATAGTTATTTCGTTAGTTACGAAGAAAAAGAGAATTGATAACTAGAGGTAGGTAAACATCAAATCTCAGTTGTCCTTCCCGCCAGGTGGCATTCTTTGATATTCATTCTGTCTGTCCTTCCATCTGACACTGGGGATGTACTGGATCATGTTAAAATTTTCAGTGTGTAATTAATAATAAAAATTAAATCTTAAACAAAAGAGTACATTACAAGAATTTAACCTTTTTCTTTATATAATTATTAGTAACTTGCGGCCCGCTCCGGCTTCGCACAGATGGACATTTTTTTAAACATTTTAAGATTAATAAAGATACTTTTGTATGGGAATATAGAAAAGTGTTTTTATTTTTCGGGCCATTTTTTAAATTATTCTCTCTGTTAAAACCATCCTCGTACTTCAAGATATAATAAAAGAAAAATACCGAAATCGGTTTAGCTGCTCTCAAGATTTGCGCTTAGCAACACAGATGTGCTTAGATACTGTCTGTTAAAATACTCGTAGTACCTACGTCGGTAATTTAAACCATTCATTAGCAATTCGTACTCACTTATAAAGTTATAACATCGTTTCCCTCCGCCAGCTAGTAGGTATTATGTATGCCAATATTCTAATAGATATGCACCACGTACCATCGTTGATTAGATATTGCAGTTCATTCACAGTTTAACCTTGTTTATTTCCTGTACATGTCTATTACCGCCACATTATTCTTCTTTGTTGATAATTATAGGTATTGTAAATTATTGATAAAATTTAATATTGGGTTTTTCTGTCGAAAATTTCTCAGTATTAGCCCGGAGTCTGGAATTGTGCCCGATATGGCAACAGACTCGTCCCCTGTTACATGGGACCTTAAATAAATAATGGCGAAAAGTGGGTAGTCAAAGACCTCTGTCTACCTTCGGGGATAAAAGGCGTGAAGCTATGTATGACAAAATTTATTGATTTGATGTTAGGAAGTTAGTGACGACCTAGCCGTATAGTTCATAGTGTAATCATTCAAATGTATGACGGAATATGGTTTAACTACCTCAGTATAATTGTAAAAGTATAGTGGGAGACCTTTCTGTGGGCTCGATTCTTTATGTGTTCCTAACAAAAAGTCCTGAATCTAAGTGTACCTAATTTGGGTCCATCAATTTTACAATTGTACATTTCATCGAGACTTAGAAAACGATAAAGTCAAATTTTTACAGAAAGCTCTAGGAAAATTTAGGACTACAACACAAGACGCGCAAGTGTCCTAAAATTTTCCTAAATAATATAATAATTAAAAACTTATCCAAAAACCATTCAAACAGTAAATAGAAAAATATTTTGTGTTAAAGGAAACACAAAAAGATATGCCCCGGGTGAGGATCGAACTCACGACCTTAAGATTATGAGACTTACGCGCTGCCTACTGCGCTACCGAGGCTGTTGACGTGGCAACAAAATTAACCTTCTTTATCTGCTTTAAGAAACATTATTATAAACAATTTTTTGTCGGTTAAAATGTCAGACTTTTTGTTATTGAAAAGGTCAGTTACAGGTTTTAGATAGGATAAAAATATGTACTTAGATTAAAACTAATTTAGGTATTTATTTATAGTCCCAATAAGTACCTAATTTATTTTTAGGTAGGTACCTATGTCTAGTGGGTTATTCCCAATGTTCTCTAAAAAGGGTTCTCAAACTACTCCATTCAAAAGCAGGACGGAAACAAAATAATAAGCATTTTTCAACATTAATAATTCAATGGCATAACTTGGAAATAAATGTATAAGATTAATTTTGTTTAGACCAAAATAAATGAAGTAAGTACTTTAGAAATAACCCCCTTTACCTTTTACTACAGACAAAAAGGGGATGGCACGTACTTAGTATAATATTAAATAGAAGAAACAAAATTAAGTAAGTGCATAGCCCTAAACATATGACAACTTCGCTGACGACATACTCTACGTCATGTAAGATACCTACAATTTAATTAATCATAAGATCTTGTATTACCTACAATTAGTTGCAAAAGTAATGATTTAATTTATAAAAATAATCGTTTTAATTACAATAAATCATCCTATAAACAAAATTCTATCATCACTTCCAAATAGCTAATCATTAATTATTAAGTACAAGTTATAAACATTAAGTTAAGTTACCCTTGACATTAGCACTGCATGTTAACTCGTGATCAATAGTGCCGTGACCTAAGATTCAATCTACAGTTTAAACCTTTGCTTTAAAAACTATTTAGATATTTATTATTTTACTTTCTCACAGTAATAACAGGTATTATTCGTACATGCCAGTATATATTATGATCTTGATCTTTTGAAGTTATACTTCTTTTGGCGCGATTGGGAAAAAATGATGAGAGTGAATTTTTACGATGCGCGCGCACACCGACAGAAAAAAGCAACACCCTGAAGTTAGTTGCGAACCTTTGTGTGTCGTATCAGTACAAATAATCAGTGTGAATAAATAAAAAATATATTGGCGTTTATATCAATTCAATTATATTTATGACGGTGATAGATATTTTTTATTGATCATTTATTTTAGTGGTAAAAGTGGTTTTAATATACTGTTTTAAGTGCATTTATAGATTTAAGGTTAACTGTTATGTATGTATGCGTTGTGTTATTATTTGGTATTTTTGGATTGTTACGCTAAAGAAGTATAACTTCTTACATGCGTACATGAATACACACACTCTTTTTTTTTTAAATTAGTTACATAATGTCTCACATTCCACTACAGAAAAAGCGCCTCATACAGACAGGAACCGCCAGGCATCATGACCCTTCATAAATGGACCGATGACTTTCTGAAGTATACAAGTAATTAAAGATTTCTGGAATTAGAAATTTCTTTTATCCTTCTTGGAGCTTAATTGAATGAACTGTTTCGGAGCTGCTTTTAAAGATCAAAAAATTTCGATCCTTTGTATTTTCTACCAAATTTTTATCATAATTCACAATTTTCTTACGAAATTTTCCTTCACCATAACTCATAACAACTGGTAACCCACTTTTTTATTAACAATTTCAAGGACATAACTTAGTAACAACAGGACAAAATAAAAAATTTGGCACACAATACATTCGCGAAAAATCTTCCATCACAATTAGCTGACTTTTTTTCCGTAAACAGCATAATGTCATACATTATACATACGCCTGTCTGGTACTGACCTAGACCTACACGTACAGGAAACAATGATATCGACGTGCCTATAAACGCAGCTACAGGCTGTTTTATTACGTACATATTTATGATAAAGAGATGTCGTCGTGATGTTTGTTAAGGCCCATTTCTCTCGCACAAGGTTGAGTTTGAAATCATATAATAATAATAATAATAGTATAATAATATAATAATAATATTCTACCACATTCACACAGCGCCATCTAGCCCCAAATTAAGCAATTATATTTGCTTGTGTTATGGGTACTAAACAACTGATATACTACTTATATACATTTTATTTTTTTTGTAAATACATACATATTATAGATAAATTACACCCAGACACAGAACAAACAATCATGGTTCACATCATCACACAGCAGTCAGGGTCACTAACCACTAGACCAACAGGCCAGTCAAATAAATACCAACGTGACTTTACTTTTTGTTCAGAAACCTACTTAGTCACCGGTATCTACTTTCTTAGTTCGGCTTATCCTTTATTTAATAATGATCTAGAAAAACATCTTAAGGCAACTTGAATTTACCTTTCAGAGGAAACGAAGAGGATATCACCTTCTGCCTACCCGGGCGGCAACGTTATATTGGTTGTATCTAAGCATTGTTTCTTCATGTCGGACCGCAGCAGTGCGGAGCGGGTCGCAGCTGTAGTCGCAGCGCAGCGCAGAATGTTTGTAAAGCACATTAGGACGGGCCGGGGCGCAGCGCATTGACGGATTTTGAGTACAGTGCGTCAAACCAAAAGTTCGTCTGCGTAAAATAAACACTCTTCACTTGTACTCCAATCTGCTTGCTATAGCACACTGTCAGGGCACGCCGCAGCAAAAAAAAAACGCGACGGAATATGCGCCTGTCCTAATATAGTGTGCGATAATATAGTTCATACAAAATCTCCTATCATAAGGACAAAATGAAACACACATATATCGTAAAATGAGTTTTTAAGTGACATGTAAATAATAAAACTAGAGAAATAAATAATGTTCCGATTCTGATTAAATTTACCTAATAATATAATTAAAATTGATAATTCGCTGCAAAAGCATGAAAGCAGAATAAATGCAGTAGAGATGAGAGCACTGAGAAGCATATGAGGAATTATACTTACAGAATAGAGTAAGGAATAGCGTGACATGAGAAGAACGTGGATTGACAACAATTTGGTTCAATTTATCTCGAAGTGCATGATATAATTTAAACTACCTATAGAACGGGAATTACCGCGATCATGTATTATGTATTTAAATACCTTATTTTGATTTAGTTCTGTTTAATTACCATTGTTACTACAACCAACCACTTCTCTCCTTTCCTTTTTCCTCACCTCCCTCAATTCTTCACTTACCCTCTTCCTTCACGGTAGGCAGCGGTCTCGCAGAGTCCCTGGCATTGCAGGAGCAATACAGAGACTCTGAGTCGTTCATGAGCGACAGTTAGCACCTACCATCAGGTAGGCTGTTTGCTTGTCTGCTACTGGCGGCAATAAAAAAAAACAATATCATTAGTAATCTTGAAAATTAAGTACCTACAATTTCGTTACAAATTTTAATCAATCAAAATGTACAATTAAAATGCTTCGAAACTCATGTCATAATTAATGTTTACAGACTTGATAACTCGCTCGTTATTGTCAGTCAAATTGACAGTTATATTGATATCTATCAAATCTGTAATAGTGTTTACAAACGAGCGAATAATTGCAATGATTACATATTTTGTAATTGGATATAACTGATATATGTTAATAAATTACATAATATAAATACGACTGTCTTGTTGGTACACTGGTTGTGCGTATGGACTGCCACACAAGGACCGCAGGTTTGATTATAATTTTGCTAGGGTTTTTCACTGCTCGCATGAGTCACAGATGTGAGTGGAATTGTCCCGCTTGTCCGATTGTGGGTCGTGCTTGTCAAGAAATTATTAATATTAGCCCAGATTCAGCGATGCTGTTCCTCATGAACTCTGTGTCCTCGCTTACTGAGTATTAAAACTCTTCCACACAAGATTATGGCAGTGCTAGGCCATACACTTTTACTAAAATATATTCACCCTCGACCGCGCAAGAACTCTGGCTAGACCTGGAGGGCAGTAGGAAGTGAGCAGGAAGCAGAAGCCTTACCAAGTATCTCACTTACCTAGAGGCTGAAAGGCCCACCAAAACTAACATCCTACCTAGAGGCTGATGGGCGGCTTCCTTCGTAACTGGTGCAGTGCAGGGATGTGCGGTATTAAGGGACTACTACTGTGGTAAAATACTATCGAACCTACCCACCCCTGGGACCTTGTATTCAATCTAAATAATCTTATTTTTCTTTATTTCTCTTCGTATGAATAGAGAAAAGTGACAAATGGCGTCATCTTCATTAATTCATTACTCTTTTGGTTTGAGAACCATTGATTGTCATAATTTGGTGGACTGGCTGCGTTAGTGAATTATCTACAACATTTACGTCAAAAAAATGCTTCTCATGGCAGCCGGGTCATCTCTTTTTGATGACTAGAATAAAACCAAAAGTTAACTAAAATTAAATATACCTTACACAAAGGTTATGATTAATTACTTACAACATAATTAAGCTATGCACCTCTATAGTAGTATTGTCCAAATATGACACTAAAATAATGATCTCACTAAAACTCTTCCTTAACGGTATGGCCATGACCGAATAAGACACCTGCTCCTAAAAACCAATATAAATACTTAAATATTATTTCTAGTTAAACGATTCTAAAACTCGAAGGTCGGGCATAACCGCGGGCGAAACTAATATGTTTAAAACATTTTTTGTCTGTCTAAAACAGGTAATGCACTAATGTAATTTGACAGTGAAGTAGCTCTCTCTCTCTCGCTCTTTGGTTAAAATATTAGAATCTAATCAGAGAAGAAATTGACATTAATTTTATTCTTGGATGTTTTAAGAACTATTTGAAACAACAGCTCATAAATCCGCCATTATCAGTAACACCATTGTATCTTTTCATATCTTAATTTTTGTAATTTTTTCATATATTTTTATTTTTACTTAATATTTCACCATTGTTGCAGAATGAAAATATTATTTAATTTGATTTTTGCAAGTCGTCCTAAATGGGCCTTCCATGTAGGACTAGTTGATGAATTATAGCTGATTGTTTGTGTATAGATCAAAGATATTTCTATAACATTGGTATAGATAAAATATTATAAGGTTAATTAAAAGTAGGTAATTACCTACAAGTAATTAATTATGAAGTTTTATGTAACGTATTAGATAGCGGAACTTGGAAGAGGAATATGTCTAGCAGTGGACATCTTTCAGCTGATTTAACATATTGTGATGTTGAAGTTAAACAAACTGAAAATATATATTTATGAGAGTTAGGTAGTTATTTTTAGCTTTACCAGGTTATCGGCCACCTTTGAGCAAACTAAAAATAAACTTTACTATTTTTGAGGATCTAAAAATAATAGGTAAATACTTACATCCATAGCAAGGATCCCCTAACTATGATCATAGAGAATATGAATCACATGTAGTTATTACACCATCATGTGATCTTCATATAAAAATGACTCACACATCTATGATCATATTTCTATGATAGTCTAATAGCGGCCTAAGAGAACACAGTCATGTCCTATATTACGACTTACCGCTTACCATCAGGCTGACCTTACACAAATTTAATCTCAAAACTGTAGGCGATGTCGCAGGCTATTGCTAGTATTATCATTATTTACTGTAACGATGTATAAAATTACAAAATAATTCCTTATTGCCTTAAATTTTTCTTAGAAACTAGTTTTTAATCGAATTAATCACATCATATAGGTAAACATCCTGTACCCGCTACTTACAAGTCGTGTATCGGAAAAGATTACTTTAATTAACACGCACACGTAAAACCTATCAACCTTATATCGATATAATAAGAACTATTTTCGAATATCAATATCATAAGTAGCTTTCAATTTAACTTGGTATTACTTACGGAAAGTCGCGAATCGACAACATTATCCCAACCTTCAACAACACATACATTAAATCATTTAACCTTATTACCATTCCATAAAGTTAATTTTCCTGTGACAATGTTTGAGTGGCAGCAAATATAAGTTGGTCATTTACCACATTGCCATTTAAGATGGCCGTAGGTTACAACGGAAGGAAATAAGGTCATATGATAGCAACATTATGTTTTTGTGCATGGTGTAGAATACGCGGGCAATGTCACGCTGGCATTGAAGCTAAGATCATGGTATTATATCGTTTATTATGGATAATGGGATGCCCTTATTTAAAAGAAGTTGTTAATGTGATCGCTTAATTGTTAGGGTATATACGGCTGCCATGATGTTTCTTTTTTCTGATGATAAGTGGTACCGTAACATATGGATTTATTTGTGTTTTCTAAGCAATAAGGACCTACAGAAAAGTACTAACAAAACACAGGCAAGCCATGTAAGAAGTAGATTACAAAAGGAAGAAAGAAGAGGACCGAAAGTGTGAAGTAATTGGGCCTTCTGAACTCTTACCCGATATTCTATAACAGATTAATTCTTCCCCGATCGATCCAACTTGTCTTTATTTCTTTCTTTCACCCATGTTGAAACAAGCAAAGACTGCAACAAGAAAAGTGTGATATTGATATTACACAGACAACTCTACTGATATTTGATTCATGATTCTATGACTTGTGTATTTTGGCAATGCTACAACATTCAGTCTACCTGGATCGAGCGTCGCTATCAATGTTCATGCCTAGACCGCATTGAAGCTTCCATATTGCAGTAGGAGTATAATAGGCATACGACATCCTGCCACAGAGGCAGATGGGAAGAGATATTGATACACATCGCGACATTTATAGGCACGAAACGGATACGATAAAATCATGTGATAATTCCTTCCTGAGGAAGGAAACATGATCAGCAAGAACTGACCTAGTTCCGTATTATATCTATATACAAATTGAATGATTATTTTAAACTTTGACGGTAGTAGATCCACGCTGGTTTCAGCATGAATGGGCCGGATCGTCCGGGGAAGTACTACCCTCTCATAGAAGATCGACGTAAGAGTAGTAGTATCCGTACTACTGCGTTTCGCTCGGTGAGTAAGAAAGAAGTTAATGATACTAAATTTCTCGGAATACACATTGACTCAAAACTGAACTGGAAAATGCAGGTAGACCAAATATGTACTAAACTAAACCAGTTCTCGTATGCCTTGTATATGTTACGAAAGGTAGTGAATGAAAAAGCATTACTTAGTGTGTATCACGCGCATGTTGGTGCTACAGTAAAATATGGCATATTATTGTGGGGGAACTCTACTAATAGAGAACAAGCATTTATAGCCCAAAAAAAATGTGTTAGAAGTATTTGTGGACTTAGCCAGACTGATTCATGTAGAACAGTATTTAGGAGACTTAAAATTTTAACGCTTCCATCGTTATATATCCTCGAAGCGGCTAGTATGGTAAGAAGCAGTATTGGCAAATATGAGACATTGAAAAGTACAAGACATAAAAATGAATTAAAAAATATACAGTGTAGAACAACTAAATTTAAAATGAGTATATTTGCTATGGGAGTGAAAATATATAATAAACTACCCGACTCTCTAAAAGAGATTAATACAATAAATAAATTTAAATTTAATCTTAAGAAATTATTATTATGTAAAGAATATTACTCAATTAATGACTTTTTAAATGACAAAAATGTTTTTGACTAAGCTGGATGCCCAAAAAAAATGTAATTTTATGACTATGTATAGTATATAATATTATGTAAGTGTGTTGTAAACCATATTAAAATCACTAATTAATATGACATAATAATATTGTACACCTCTATGGTATGTTGCAGCGAGACTTAACATTGTGTAATAACTTTCTTCCACCTGTTACAAACAATAAATGAATTTGAATTTGAATTTGAATTTGAATTTGAGTGAGAGCGCCGGAGGCCCAATTTCCCCCCTTTCCTCTTTCCTCACCTCCCTCAATCCCTTCCCCTAACCCCATTCCCAGCCGCCATAGTGGAGGCCACCATACCAGTAGTTTAAGATGGTATGGTGGCCACCACTTCTAGATTCCACTGACTGCTTACCATCAGGCGGGGTGGAGTCACTATGGTAGGATATTATAAAAAAAACTAACGAAATTATTAATATATCAGGGGGATAAGATCTCGCTCAATTTGGAGCAGACTTATTATACATCTACTTTAGTTTTTATAAGTAATTTTTTATGACAAATTTAAAGAATATAGTGATATCTATTACTTTAATATTATTTTGATTTTTTTATTATTTACTCTTATTTATTATAGCTGTTGCCCGCGACTTCGTTCGCGTGAAAATTCTGATGTGTGCCTGTATGAGAATATTTCTTACCTAATCTTACGGCATTCGTGCATTGTATTAGTAAACTAGCTGTTGCCCGCGACTTCGTTCGCGTGAAAATTCAGATGTGTGCCTGTATGAGAATATTTCTTACCTAATCTTACGGCAATCGTACATTGTATTAGTAATAGCTGTTGCCCGCGACTTCGTTCGCGTGAAAATTCAGATGGGTGCCTCTATGAGAATATTGCGTGCCTGATTTTATGGCAATCGTACATTGTATCAGTATTATCCGTCTCTATGGCGAATCCAGTTTAAACCCGCTACCGCTAAAACTGACAAACCACTTTCACACAAACTTGCGACTCTTATTTGCCCATTTAATAAGGGGGGTTGCTAAATAATAAAAAAAGAGTATTTTCTAGAAATTTGATAATCCTACTATAAAAACTATAGAAATTTCATACAAACTTTGCCACCCCTTTATACCCCCTTAGGGGATGGATTTCGCAAAATTCCGTCTAAGTGAGCGAATAGGTAAGTAGGCGATCCTAATAGGAAAGACAATGCAAAGTTTGAGATTCCTAGCACTTGTTGTTTCTCAGATTTCGTGATAAGTGAGTGAGTGACCTTTTGCTTTTATGTATATAGGTAGATAGCATTTTTATATTGTTTAAATACTGTTTTTCATACTATTTTTAATCTCCCATTCATACAAATCCTCTTTCACCTACCTAAAGATATCTCTCGTAAAAACAATATACAATACACAAAGGCAAATTTTCATTACAATAACTTTCCCCTTCCCCTTCTTCCTTATTGCACTTTTTTTCCACTCTCCACAGTTTCCTCCTTCCTCTATTCCCCTCCTCCTTCTCCTCTTCACCTCCTTCAGCATCCCTTGCCCCTTCTCCAGCATTTCTTGCCCTTTCCTCCACTTCCCTCTACCTTGCCTCCTCGTTTTCCCCTCTCTTCTCCCTTCCTTCTCCTTTCTTTTCCTCCTGTACTCTCCCTTCCTATCGCTAACTATCGTTTCCCTTCCCTTTTTCCACCATTCGAGAACTCCTTTTGTTTCCGCGTTCCTTCCCCCTCCTTTCATCTACTGTCTCCCTCACTTCACATTCACTTTCCTCTCATTTTCCCCTCATTCACCCCTCACTTAACCGTCACTCTCCCTCACTCCCCCTCACTTCCCCCTCACTGCCCCCTCACCCAACTCACTTCCCCCTCACTTCCCCGTTTCTTCTCCGTCACTTTCCCCTCACTTCCCCTCACTTTCCTCTTACTTTCCTCTAACATTCCCCTCACTTCTCCCTGGCTTTCCCCCGACTTCCCTCTGACTTCTTCCTGAGTTTCCCCTCACTTCTCCCGCATTTCCCCCACACTTCCTCTTCACTTCCCCCTCACTTCCCCATCACTTTCCTCTCACTCCCCCATCACTTTTCTCTCACTCCCCAATCACTTCCCTCTCACTTTCCCCTCCCTTCTTCCTTCTCCTCAATTCCTCCTTTTCCTCCCTCCTTTTCCTCCCTCCTTTCCCTCCCTCCCCCTCCCTGTAAATTTCAAAAGCTAAAGATCTTTGTATAGAATATTTCATCCCTAATTTCACCCCTCTAAATCCACCCCTGTTAAAATAAAATTATAAGTATATTTTTTATTTAAATAGAAGTATTCCAAAACAAAATTTCAAAACTGTAAGTTAAAAAATGAAGAAGATTCATACAATCGATTTCATCCCTTTTCACACACTTAGGAATTAAATTTTAAAAACCCTTTTTTAGTACAACCTCTAGACATTTAGACAAACACACCCTCCAAATTTCAAGTCACTACGACCAGCAGTTTAGGCTGTGCGTTGTCTGTTAGTCAGTCAGTCAGTCAGGACAAAGCCTTATATAATATGTATGGGTGTATGGATGTATGGATTAGACGTATAGCCATCGGGGATCAAAGCATACAGGCTGCTAGGAATGCTAACCACTCAAACGTCCACGCCGCGAACCGTAAATGCACAGAAACGTCACGATGAAAGTGTTTAATTTCGCGCTAGAAATCGCTCGGTATGTCTACCGACAAAAACGTTTGTCAAAAGGAAGTTATACGACCTATATTAAAATTAAAAATACCGTATTATAGCTTAATGTATAGACAATATGATTATTTAAAGTATAGTCTCCAAGCCCAGATTGAAAAATTTAAAATAAATGGAGAACTTTAGATATCTAGATATTTTTCCTCATATGTCAACATTATTGGTTTTTTGTAAAAACACCATGCAATCTGCAACAGTTTTAACTATGGTGAAAGAAACTAGACTATATTTGCTTTAAAACGAGATCAAAACATTTATGCTCTATGCATCATAACTATTTTTGATAAATTAAACAAAAGAGGTCTGGTTATCGTGATTTTCGATGCAATCGCGAGATGTCTGAATGTGCAAAATGGCCGCCCTGGGCTGTGCAGACGAGATACTTTCTTTGATTTTCTAATGTTACTTAAATTATTTTGCAGTTCTACTTTACTATTTTAGTGAATTAAATTAATACCCTATAGGTAAAAAAGTTGTTACATTGTTGTGCATTAATATAAACAGACATGTAAAAGAGGAAAACAAAATAATATTTAGAACACAAAATCCGACACCAATATCTCGTCTGCACAGATCTTTTACACGTAACCGTCAAAGAACACTCCAGTGCCTATTGCGTGAGCGCATTCTATCGATGTATTTACTTACTTTGAATCTGCTTAAAACACTGTGAATTGTATTGTAAACATATATTATACTTAATCTAGATGAAATAATTAAAGTAAGAACATTCATTCAATCACAAAATATGTATTCACTTAAGTTTTATAACCAAAAATTTGCAGCCATTTTGACATACGATGAACCATCTCCAATGTAATTAGATAATTTTTCAACCATAGCGCAAATAACACTATGATTCTCTTATATCATGGACACGAGCAAATCTTTAGAAAAGTTTTGATATAATACACTATACGATTTAAGTAATAAGAAAGAAGAACTTACGACATAATTGCGGACACTCCTCAGCGTGACGCACACACAAAAGTCACTCAACTTCAAACTGATATATAAAAACAGATTAAAAAGAAATGCATTTTTTGTACATTTAGGTGCCATCTACGTTTAGTTGCGCGTCTTAAATACCAGACAATATGCAAAAAGGAGTTTTATTACAACCGTATAAAGCTGATTTGTATCACTGCCTATAGACGACACTCTAGTGTACCCGGGCGTAAGATGACAAAAACTTTTTAGTTACTCAAGTGTCTCCTGATGTTTGAGTGGCTAACACGTGATAGAGCTACATAAAGCTGACCGTGCGAAAAACAGCTAATACTTAGATCCACGCCCACAACTTTTAGTTGTGTCTGACCATGGGCTTTATTATTGTCATCGCGAAACATAGGCTCACTGAAAACTGGACTGATTTAAAACTAAACGGAAGATTGTTTAGAATGAGAGGCATCCGAAAAATAAAAACGCTATCAGCTATTCCGTAACCTGTTAGTCTCTGTTTCTATTAGAAAATGTTCGACGTGATTCTTTAAATTGGCATAACTTTTTTATTTATGAACCGATTGACATAAAACAAACACTAAATGTTAAGTGAAGCTTACCACAATGAAAACCATATCTAAATCGGATAAGCCGTTTCTGAGATTAGCGTGAACAAACGCACAGACAAACAGACAAACAGACTAACAGACAAACAGACAAACAGACAAACAGACAAACAGACAAAAATTGTAACAATCATTGTTTTGGGTTCTATTTGCGTTGATAAAGGCCCCAATAATTTTTTTTCTCATATATTTTCCATGTACAGACAGCGATCGGTTACATTTTTATTATATGTATAGATATAGATGTAATAAATATCAGTATAATCCGTCTCTAAGGCGAATCCGATTTAAATCTATTCACCCGCTATCCCTAAAACAGACGAAATTTTGCGATATTTAACGAAACTTGCCACTTTTGCCCACTTAATAAGAATAGTTTCTAGTTTGGAAACCGTATTATCAAAACTCCCGTTTAAAAACTATAGAAGCTTCATACAAATTTTGTTCCCCTATATACTCCAGGGAAATGAATTTCGCAAAATCCCGTCTTAGAGAGCACCTATTTCCAAAATTTGAAACGCCTAGCACTTGTAGTTTCTGAGATTTCGTGATGAGTGAGTGAGTGAGTGACCTTTTGTTTTTATATATGTATAGCTTCAGCCCGTGGCTTCGCTCGCATGAATATCGTTTTTCCAATAGACATTTTTATATTGTTTAAATACTGTTTTGCATATCATTTCTAATCTCATCATCATCACCATTCGTACAAACCCTCTTTCACCTACCGAAAGATATCCTCCGTAAAACAATATCTATACAATACACAAAGGCAAAATTTCACTACAATAACTTTCCCCTTTCCCTCATTTCCTCTCCCCCTTTTCCCCATCCCCTCACTTCCCCTCCCGTCTCCCTCCCGTCTCCCTCCCATCTCCCTCACTTTCCCCACACTTCCCCTTCACTTTCCCTCACTTTCCCTCACTTTACACTCACTCACCCCTCACTTACCACTCACTGACTCCTCACTTCCCTCACTTTCCCTTACGTCCCCCTCACTTACCTCTCACTTGCCCTTCACTTGCCGCTCACTTGCCCTTCACTGCCTCCTCACATCCCCCTAAGTTCCCTTTTTCTTTTTTTTTTTACACAACGCCATCTAGACCCAAAGTAAGCATAATAAATGCTTGTATTATGTGTTCTAGAAACGATAAACATACTTAAATACTTTTATTTTTGTAATACATACATATTATACATAGAAACACCCAGACCAATGCAAATAGACATGTTCATGCTACAAATATTTGCACTGAGCGAGAATCGAACCCGCGACCTCTGCGTGGCAGTCCATACACAGTACCACCAAAATACAGAGGCAGTCGATTTTCCCCTGACTTTCCCCTCCCTTCCCCTGACTTTCCCCTCACTACCCCCGCACTTTCCCCTCACTTCTCCCTTCGTTTTCTCGTCTTCCCCCTCCCTTCCCCCTCCCTCCAAATTTCAAGTCGCCAACTTCAAAAGCAAAGATCTTTAAGAGGGTATTTTTTATTTAAATAAAAGTATTCCAGAACAAAATTTCAAAGCTGTAAGTTAAAAAATGAAAACGTTTCATACAATCGTTTTCATCCCTTTTCATACACTTAAGGGTTGAATTTTTAAAAACCCTTTCTTAGTACACTTCTAGACATTAAGACAAACACACCCTCCAAATTTCAAGTCGCTACGACCAGCGGTTTAGGCTGTACGTTGTCTGTCAGTCAGTCAGTCAGGACAAAGCCTTTTATAATATGTATGGATTAGACGTATAGCCATCAGGGATCAAAGCATACAGGCTGCTAGGAATGCTAACACGTGATAGAGCCACATAAAGCTGACCGTGCGAAAAACAGCTAATTCTTAGATCCACACCTTAGTGTTTTACCTTGGGCTTTATTAATTAGTCATCGCAAAACATAGGCTCACTGGAAACTGTACTCGTTTAAAACTAAACGAAAGATTGTTTAGAATGACAGAAATCCAAGGAATAAAAACACTATCAGCTATTACGCAACCTGTTAAAATCTCTGCTTCTATAAGATTTCGTAGTAAATTAACGAATGTTCGGTGTGATTCTTAAAATTGGCATAACTTTTTTATTTATGAACCGATTGACATGAAACAAACACTAAATATTAAGTGAAGCTTACCACAATATATTATTGAAAACCATATTTAAATCGGATAAGCCGTTTCTGAGATTAGCGTGAACAAACGCACAGACAAACAGACAAACAGACAAATAGACAAACAGACAAACAGACAAACAGACAAACAGAGAAACAGACAAAAATTGTAAAAATCTTTGTTTTGGGTTCTATTTGCGTTGATATAGGTCCTAATAGTATTTTTTCTCATATATCTTCCATGTACAGACAGCGATCGGTTACATTTTTATTATATGTATATATGTATAGATTTCTTAGGGCTTTACTAGGAGAGTAAGGCCACAAGATCTCGCTCAATTTGGAGCAGACTTATTCTTAAACTCGACGACAATATCTACGTTAGTTTTTGAAAACAATTTTTAATGACAAATTTAAAGAATATAGTGATTGTGCTATGTGGTATAGAAGCAAAATAGCATCACCGCGGTAGTTCAGTGGTAGATACGGACAGTCACCCAGAGGTCCCAGGATTTAATCCTGAATCGAGATAAAGCAAAATTACGTTTTTCATTAAATAATTTTTCGGTGGGTATATACCGACGAGCTCTCCTTCCATTGCTTAGGATCCGACAAACTTGGCGAAAGGTGGGTGTTACGTAGATACTCCTTCGGGATAAAATGCGCGATATTGTTTTATGTTAGAAGCGAATACCTACTATTAGTTGTAAGATTGACTTTCATTAATTATGTGCAAGTTGGACTCGCGCACCGAGGGTTCCATACAAACTTGTAGTTAGGTATAGAAATAAATAGCATGAACGGCCATATGTTTTTTGATTGCGTTTTCATAGAACTTCACAACTTCAGGAGGTTGGAGACAAGAGTATTGAAAAAAAATTTGAGCTTGATACCTCCTTACTAAGAAAATATTTCTCTTGACATAAAAACAGATATACGGACAACAAATGATCATAAGACCCACTACGCACTATCGACTGGTCGACAGCGACTGTGACTTTCATTAATTCAAATAGATGTTTACGGTTTGGTCGACGGTCGCTCGCCTATATTTTGTTCGCCGAGAGACTGAGTCGCCGGCGATCAGTCGACAGTGCCTAATAGCTCTTAATGGGTTCCGTTTCACTCGTCGAGGTATGGAACCCTAAAACCCATTATAAGCATCATCAGCTGACACGAAGCCATCAAGTATCCCAGACGAGTAGAGGGGGATGCGGCGAGGGAGGGGTACCGTAAGTGACCTGTCATGTCAGTCAGTCCGATACTTTCAATGCCGAAACATAATAGGGTCAAGAACTTGTCGTGTACACTTATGAGCTTATGTTAAGGATTGTTGTGTGGTACACGGCAAAAGAGGTAGCGACGAAATGTGCCTACAATGTAGCAATAAACATACATAACATGTAGCTGCAGTAGAAAAATGGGTTTTGACCATGCAGTTGTGACTGTGGTGGAAACTCACAGATTTTTGTGGTATTTATCTGAATATGGCTTTAGCAGGAATAGGCCAGATAATAATGGGTATGCCCATTATTCCATTTTGTTCACTGAGTCCTCCGCCTGGCTGGGTAGAAAAGTTTTCTGAGTGCTGAAAAAAGACAGGTAAATAAATTTGCCCGATAATCAGGCAACGATGGCTGACAATAGAGAGCACATAACCAATTCAGGAAATCATGATTGAAGCGGTCAGTATTTATTTTTCGATACATTCGTACTAATAAAAACCGGTAGTACACGACTGGAGGTGTTCAGTAGTTGACTTCTTTTAACTGAGAACACATGTAAATTAAAGAATATGCTATAAAGCAAATACTTATATAAAAAAATTCTTAATCTCTGCTTACGCTCATAACTTATGTACAAACGAAAGGCTCACACCGGTATCTCCGTGAGCTTCAGCGACTAGTACATTACCTGCTACAAACACTCTAGCACAAGGTCTACTACAAAAAAAAACCCAAAACATTTACAAGTATGTACATTTTGGGATTTTTTTAATCGTTGTGGTTTAAGAGCCTTTAAGCATTTAAGTATGAAGGTCTATAAGAATTATCTGAAGACATACTTGGAAATGATTTGATCGTGTGATCTGGTCTGGATTTCTAGAATATGGAATCAGCCTACATACTTTCCGTGGGTGTCATAACGACGATTAAGAATATACCAGGATATTGGAGGAGTGTTACCAAATTACATAATAAATATTTCCTTAGTCCCCACTTAGTCTTCACTTCAAGCCTAGCGATTTACTTCGCGGGTGGTGAGGTGACCATTCTTATTCAGCTGACAGCTCTGAATCCGGTTGCAACTTGAAACATACAATATTATCAATAGAAGCGTAGCTACCGCTGTATCTGACAGATCAATGACATGAAACCATACGGCTACAGAAGGTCCAACCTCCTTTATGGTTCGCTGCAGAAGGGCGCATATAGGGCAAAGTACACCACAGGAATACTTCAGGAGCTACATTTTTCAAATTGCACTAAAATCGTATATATTCAAGGCCCTAAAAATTTAACTTAGATTTCATGTAATAGAGGACTCGCCAATTGCTTCTTATTGAGCTGAATGTATAGATAAGCGACTAAACGTAGTGATTATGGCAAATACTCGTCTTCCTTATACTTATGTCTAGCAGTGGACGTCTCTAGTTCGATATCGAGACATGTCACATTTAAAGAATTTACCGGTCAATCCGGCCCATTCATGCTGAAACCAGCGTGGA
The DNA here is from genome assembly GCA_963082885.1 of Parascotia fuliginaria. Classification (NCBI taxonomy): domain Eukaryota; kingdom Metazoa; phylum Arthropoda; class Insecta; order Lepidoptera; family Erebidae; genus Parascotia; species Parascotia fuliginaria. The sequence goes on from OY720195.1 coordinate 926,446, forward strand.
CTTATCAATAATTTTATCACTTTTTTTCTTCATTAAACAATTTTCCTTAATAACTCAATCTGTAGCCTTAATGTATTAATATGTGATTCCCAATCACGCATCCAGGTCGAGTAGTTTCAGAGAAATAATTTACAACACATACAGACGCATTTTAGACGAAGGTTAAAGGTACCTTGTAAAAAATGTGTGTCAATCGTTTATAAATAGTAACTGGTTTTTCCATAAGTTTTAATACATAGTATTAATTATATTTTATTAAGTATGAGTGTTTGTGTTAATAGGTGTAATGTCGACGAAGTTTGAACCCATCATTGCATTAGTAGATCCTTGTGGATTTCAGCATTCAGTATCTACTACAGTAAAATAGTAGCTTACTAACACCATTTATGGGCCTCGGCTGTTGACTATGTACGGATTGCCACAGTTCGGTCTGAAGTTCGATCCTCAGATCGGGTACAGTGAAAATGTGTTCAGCACCTAAGGCCCAATTTCCTCTCGTTCGTGTTTCCTCACCACCCTCATTCCGTGCATCTACCAAACTTCTATCACGGTAGGCAGCAGCTTCGCAGGGCCCCTGGCATTGCAGAAGTCTATAAGCATCAGTTGCCACTTACCATCAGGTGGACTGTAGGCTCGTCTGGTATAGTCGACAATAAAAAAAAATGTGGCTATAAATTTTTAGTATTACTTTGGATTTGCCTCGCTCCTTGCTATACGGGATTCTATTTCTTCGGAAAAAAGGCATGATGTTTGTAACACTTACGTAATTAGCCAATAACAACAAAGTCGCGACAATTTCCCCATATAAACAATGAGAAACAAAGAAACGTTCGCTATAAATAACTGAGATGAGACAGCGTTGTACAAGGTTTGTATGACCTACCACAACACTTGTTTGTATATCATTAGTAATGAATTCGTGTAACAGTCATTTTTTTAATTGTCCTATGTACCTTTATGGAGAATTTAAATTTATCTCGAAAGTATTAGGAAGTAAGAAAATCATGATTGATGGTAATGGCATTAAAGGACTGGCATGATTAGCCTATTTTAAACACTAAGCCTACCTCTAGAAACTCTTGTGAGCGTTTGAGAAGTCTGCTTTAGCTGTAATTTTAACCACTGTTAAACGTAAGCCAGTCAAACTTTCATCTTTGACCGGTTTGAATCGCCCTTAACAATCTATTGGTTACCGGCCACCTTTACCGCAATCAGCTTTGCAAGTCTCTTACACAACGCTATAGATAAAAAAATAAAAGAAATCATATATTTTCTCTGTAATTTTATTTTTTTATAAACCAATAAAAGTAATGAATTAATTCGATACATTTTAAGATCTCAATCTCTCGAGCTCAATTTCAGTTTTTTTTTTTAGTCGCCTACCAGGGGTAAAACCGCCCTGTGAGGGAGTTTATTGCGAACCATAGCGCTCTTCTGCAATTTGATACAGATTATCTTATATATATATATATTGTTTAAATCTAGTAACAAATTAAAAATTAATAACTTTAGGTGTGTTCAATTCAATTGATGTTGCAATAGGAAAGGAGTGTGTTGTGTCGAAGGAGGTGTTTAATGTGGGGGTGCATGCTGGTGTATTAAGTATTATTGAATCGTTTAAGGGTGTTGACAATTTGGGTGAGATGTGTCATGAAAGTGTTGATGGTGGCGTCATCTGTGATTATGTGTTCAATTTCAGTAAAGAGTGCTTTATAATGTCTAAAATTCGAATAAATTTGTAGAAGAATTTTTGGCTGAAAAATCTAGTCCAAAATAGGCAAGTGAATAATTAAGATTTACAATGTTAAGAAAATAAACAAACCCATGAAAAAAAAACCACTTGTTATTGTTTTACTTAATGAACGGAACATAAACAAACAATTAAGAATATCTATAAGGATCATGGTATTCACCCCAGATAAAGGAAACGCGACACGGAAGGCACATAACATTATAGCAAGGTCTGGGATGATTGCAGTTGCACATGACGCAAGCATCATTAACATAAATGTACATAAATGTATGTTTGCTATCGTGCCAATACTAGCAATAAGTAGAAAAGTACTAAAGGACCTATTGCAGATGAATGCTTAAACATTTGTATTATTAAAGTATTGGCCTAAAACAAAGTTGGATGTTTTGTAAACTATTTGTCTCGAAAAGTAGTTTTTTCTTTACGTATAAAAATAATGGGCAGACACCTCACTAGGTAGACCGACGACCTTATAAGGGTTGCGGGTAACCGATGTATATGTGTTTCCTTCATAGTCGCCAACGATTTGTTTCTATATTTCTACCATGTAACCCTTAGACAATGAAGCCATACCTCGCTTCGTACGGTAACAACTTAATTATCATCAGGACCGTGTGTATATATGCCTCCGATATTCAATAAATTTGTAACCTTTACTTTTCCTTTATCTATATGCGTAAAAGTGTGTCCCAAAAAACTCTGCAAAGTCACTTGCGCAGACAGTTTTTGATCTTACAAGAAAATATAATATAGGTATTTATAGTTTGATAGCAGAATATATCTATTTTACTTGTTATTGTTTGTCATACCGTAATTTTTTGTCAGCCATATATAATTTTATTTTATTTATTTACTTTACTTATGCGTTATATGTATGTTTTGTAATTTTTGTGTCTTCTTTGTGTACCTTTATGTGTTATAATTTAATTCAGTGGTGAGAGTCCAGCTGAAAATCAGTGCTGTTTTTATTTTGTTATATTAGCCTACCAAGGTGACTCCACCCCGCCTGATGGTAAGCAGTCAGTGGAATCCAGAAGTGGTTGCCACCATACCAAAAGCCATCTTTTTAAACTGCTGGTATGATTGCCTCCACTATGGTGGCTGGGAATGGGGTGAGGGCGAAGGGACTGAGGGAAGTGAGGAAAGAGGAAAGGGGGGAATATGGGCCTCCGGCGCTCTCAGTCACCGAACGAAACGCAATAGTACGGATACTAGTACTCTTACGTCGATCTTCTATGAGAGGGTAGTACTTTCCCGGACGATCCGGCCCATTCATGCTGAAACCAGCGTGGATCTACTACCGTAATGCTGTGCATTAAATACTGAGTTGGAGCCCTTTGCTATATGTACATGTGTGTAAATATTGCGTGTATTTATTTATATAAATCTTGTATGTGTAAGTTTAACTCTATTAATGTGTAACTTGTGTATTATGTACTATAACAAAAATAAATGGTTTATATCTAGAGCTTTGTTATTCCCCGTCATGCTCGCCATCTATTTTCCCTTCATTTTCTTTTTGTGATTCAAACTTATCATTTTGTCTCTTATATTATAAATTTAAATATAAATTATTATTGTGCCTTTTGTATCAGTTAATCATAATTAGTTTGAACGCGATCAAACAAATGTCCAGTAGATGTTAGATAGTGTTTAACAAATAATACAGGCACTTAATTTGTTGATCACAGATAATGTTTAAGGTGCTTGTATTTTTACAGTAGCTAATTCGTGATTGTTTGGACGTAGCTGAGTTGCCCTAAGGCTATTTGTGCAAATTTTTTGGCGGATTTATTTTGGGCCACCGAGAAATATTCCTCGTCACGTACAACTTTAAAAGGTACTTATAACGCTAAAATTGCAGCCTCCAAAATTCATCGATTTTTACCTATACGATCTCATCTAGCACTGTTCGATTGCCGTAATTTCTCCCACACTCTTTACGCGGGGCGTGAAAAAGCATCTCACTAAGCCGCCATAGTGGAGGCCATCATACTAGTAGTCTGGCTTTTGGAATGGTGTCCACCATTTCTGGATTCCACTGACTTCTTACCATCAGGCAGAGTGTAGTCACTTTGGTAGGATATTATTAAAAAAAACACACTTGAAGACCTGCTTCGATATTTTCCGAGTCCTTCTTTAAATGAGGTTATAAGTAGATTGCATTAATTTTAAGATAGGCAGCGGCTTCGCAGTCATGGACATTGCAGAAGTCCATGAACGACAGTTACCATTTGCCATCAGGGTGCCTAGTGTGAGTTGTTTTTACGTTAACGCGATCGAAAAGATTACCACGTTTGGATCTCTGATTGGTTAAGAGCTTGCAGCGGACCAATCAGAGTACCGAACGTCATAAACGTGTCGATCGCGTTAACGTAAAATAAACTTGCACTGGGCACTCAGGTGTGCTGTTGGCGTCTGCCAATGGAGGCAATAAAGAAATCAGACTCACATCACTCCCCAAAGTGTATTCTGGTGGGTTAAAGACAACGAGCTATGAGCGCCTCATTGTACCAATAAACCACAGTGACAGTCAGTCGCCGAATACTTAAAAATAATAAAGTCTTTATGGTATGAACCTGCCTTAACAATAAGTATTTTGCAAACAAATTTATTCTTTATCCCACGTAACGAATTATAATCTTAATTCACTGCAGTTTACGTATTTATTATAATACCCTCACAGAAACTTAAGTTCTATGCTATAAACTTTAAAGTCCAAAATAATTTCCCACAACATGGTAATCTAATTATATTTTTGACAGCAGTTGGGACAAGGAATTTTGAACTTTAACTCGGTGTAAATAAGAATTGTTTATGTGCATATATAGGAGTGTAAGTGTGAAAGGTGCAATGTCACTATTGTCACTAGAGCGACATTGAGGAAGGTCGGCGTAATGCGGGGTGGAGCGTCAGCAAAAAAACAGTGCATCAAAATAAAAAAATATAATATTATCATAAAAAAGAAAGATTAGAAAGACTGTATTGATTTGGTTAATTATGATCTTGAAATGTTTGTGGAAGTTCAGGCAAGATTTAATCGGTGACAATAATTGAAAAATTGCGAGGAAAGTGCTAAAATTGATATTATGCTATCAGGTGGCACTGAGTTCTCTGAGTCAGCTAGCTAGTAATAAATAAAAATATTAATTAATACCTATTACTTTGCCAACGCTACTTTATCTTTCACCGGTAGTATTTCCGTGAGAGGTCGCCACTTGCGCAGGCGCATGTGTGTCAATGGCACTGCTTATCGCACAGATAAGCCATTGTTTTACTATAATGCCTACTGCCGATCATAGATCAATGTGGGACAATTAATTGGGTTCGGTTTAGCAATGAAATGTCACGATCTTATTAGTTAGGCTTTTGTTTGAACGTTTCTAGTCGCTTGATGACCTCTGACAAGATTTATTTTTCATGCTGTATTAAACAAAAACAAATATATATATGTCAAGTCCACAGCAGGACATAGAAATCTTTCAAATGGAGGGGTTTATTGTCACACGCTTGGTAAGCTGATTGATATTATAATTACTTATTACGGCATTTTTTAAATGGTCACCTATCTACAAAAAGACCGCCTAATGCGCTTAACATCGTCAATATAACTACGGTAGTAGATCCACGCTGGTTTCAGTATGAATGGACCGACCGGGGAAGTACTACCCTCTCATAGAAGATCGAAGTACGAGTAGTAGTATCCGTATTATTGCGTTTCGTTGAGTGAGAGTGTCGGAGACCCAATTTCTCCCTTTCCTTTTTCCTTACCTCCTTCAATCCTTACATATACCCTCCCTTCCCGGCAGGCAGCCTGGCAGGCTGTCCCTAGCATTGCGTCATCCATGAGCGACTTGCGATCACGTGGGCTCGTCTGATACGACGGCAATGGCGGCAATAAAAAAAATTAAATTAGTTGTTTATCTCTGAAGTGCAAAAAGGATAATAATTATTTCTGTGGCATTGCCAAACTTGTCACCATTTTCCTTCTAACGCGTTTATCGAATGCAGTAACATAGTTTACCTTAACCTTAGTATCTGTACTTCCTGCTTGTACAAACACTTTCGCAATGTTGCCAGTTGTGCATTTCCTATTTATGCAGGGTCGAGTACTTGTTTACTTAATTGAATAATGTATGCGTTTATCTTGAAATGAGTTACGTATATAACTCCTGTCTCTCATTAATAGGGTAAGCAGAGACTATAGAACGCTATTTACTACCTTCTATGCCTCTTCAACATTCAATAATCTTTTCATGAGATGAGTTACTTTATGAGTAAAACACCGTGATTTTAAGGGCCCGTTCACACAATGGTCTCCGTATTTACGGTACCCGTTTGAACGGATACGACAAAATATTGTACCTTTTTACACATAGGCACAGTATAACCCGTCGTCACTGAATACTTTGTTCACAAGCAAATTCGAAGTATACCACCGCTACTCTACCAGGATGGACGTAATCGTCTTGTATTGGTACTATCGCCAGCGGAGAAAGGAGAATCGAAGTTATTGACAGCACCCACTCTTGGTGCAACGACTTAGAGCGGCTGAAGATAGGTTATGGTAGGTGTAAAGAAGAGGCCTGTGTCTAGTAGTGAACGTCTTTCAGCTGAAATTATGATGTATAAATAATATGTATGCAAATCAATAAGTACTATGAGTTACGTCGTGTTTTCAACGTCACGTTAGTAACAGCTTAAAATATTTAATTTTACATGTAACTAAATATAATAAATAAGGCTTATAAAATTCACTCTGAGAACAAAATTCTACAATACTTATTTTCATTGTACAAAATGAATAGCGCCCCTAGTACTAACTCTAAGAACTAAATTTGACAACACCAATTTGAATTTTTTACGCCGTAACGGTTAGAAAAACACCTTAATTAAAAAAGGAGCTATTGTATAACTTAATAAACAGTAAATACTTCCTTATACAAACAATATAATGTAGTAACCGTTATCTTGTCTTAGCACAAGTATATTCTGATTGCAGGGTCGCCTATTATTAGATGTATGAAGATTATTCTCGCGTTTATTGTAAACAGTTATATTATGCAGTTGTATAATGCATCATATTTGCTATTATAATATCATCACGCTTGTTTGGTTTAGGGTAGATAATGATTGTAGTGTTATTTCAAACAAGCATACAGCCTACCTGATGGTAAGTGGTAACCGTAACCTATAGAGATGGTTGTTTTCCAAGCATCGCAATAATGCTTAGAAAACACAACCAAGCCGTTGTCGACCACTGAGAAGGAAGTGAGGAAGGAAAATGGAAAAGGTTTCTTGCTGAAACCGGTGTGGATGTACTACCGTGGTATGTTGAATTTAGTCCAATTGGGTGGTAAATGAGCAATTTTGAGCTGTCGATAAATATTTACTAAAATAAATAGTAGATTAGTAGCCAAGGGCTGTAAGGCATCAATTGCACTCGAGCTAACTACTCTGCTTTACATTTCGATTGTGAGGTAAGTAGAAAAAAACCGGCATTACAGAATAAAAGTTTTCTATGCCCGCCTTTTTTCATCTTTTTTTTTTATTTTTTTTTCAAGAACGAAATTTAGCTTTGCCGTTCGATATTTAAAATTGATGACTATTATACTCATTCGAAGACAAGGCTGAATAGCGAAGCGACCTTTTTTGTCATTGGGCTGAATGCATGATGTCTATTGCCAGTATGATGGTTAGATGTACGCGAACTTTTTGAAAGAATGAGTGTTTTTTTTTTTAATTACTTACCGCCCTAGGGCTTTTCTAGCTACACTATTACTTAGAGCGCTAATTGGTCACCTACAAGCCCTATTTGGGGTTAATAAGGACCTACTTACCGAATATGAGAGATGTAAAGTTTATTTTGTAAATATTGCTTATTGTTATGCCAAAAGAATACTTACAACTATGAGACCTATTGCCAACCATGGAATGGAATGAGGGTTTATAAATATAGCCAGCATTTACAATAAAATATTCTCAATTAATAATGGTCTTAGAAGACCCCACCCAAAAATAGAAATAGGCTCACCTACCCCCTGTCATAGGGAACCCGACACAACTGGAGAAATGTGGCTATGCAGTTATATACTCTACTTCTTCGAGGTCAAAAAACTTAAAGCTATGTATGGAAAAATGTAAAATCAAAAATTCAAAATTAACTGATGATAGTATACAAATGTGTTTGTCACGAACCCATTCAGCTGATCGTTGCACAACAGATCTGATGACTGACACACGTTCACACACAAAACATTACTCTAAACATACGCATGATCTCCTTTTGATTGTTTTGTATACTAATTTAGTGCCGTTACTTTGCTTGTCAATTTTTGTAACTTAACTAATGGCTTGCCTGTGCTGCACGTAGGCATCAAAGTTGCGGCTTACCAGCTTAGTTCACTATTATTGTTGCTGTTCGGCTCCTATATGTGATAGGTTAATATAGTATATATACCAAAACTAGCTGCTCACAGATTCACCAACGTCTTTGCTTACTGCTCTGTTCCAGTCACCAGTAGCGTGATGTGACATAGTCTATAACCTTTCTCAAAAACTGGGCTATCATACTCAAAATTTTGCTGCATTCCTTGCAATCTGTAAATCGTAGGATGCAATTAAGAATAATTAAGTTAACATATATGTCGCCTACCAAAATCGGCCAAGAATTGCATTTCTTTCTAACCACTGTAACAATAAAAGATGGTTTCGAACGATTATGAAAAAATTGTGTCTTACACACAGACAGACAAAACAGTCATATTTATCAAAACGTAAATAGACGTGACAAATAGGTTACAATTCGGCTAGGGTCATGCCGTTGACACGACTCCGGTCCAAGGACAACTAACAATGCCATTATTTAATCTTCACCTTGTTTTAAACAGATTGTTTATCTATCTACCTAGTTCTCGTGCTATCTTTATTTTTTTTGGTAAGAAATGAAGATAGAGTTTTTATTGATAATTATTTTAGTAGTCTGTGGCACTGCATACAGTGAGGTCCAAGATTCGAATACCGAGTCGGTCAATACGTGAGTTTCAGAGAAAGAGTCTGTGTCTGAATTTCATCTTCTTATCGAGTGGTTAGTGGTCAAACTAGTGTCAGGAATTGTTAAGGTCGTCCATAATCCATACTAATATTATAAATGCAAAAATAACTCTGTCTGTCTAACTGTCTGTTATGCTTTCACACCTAAACCACTAAATTTTCAATGAAATTTAGTACCTTTCATCGCGTAAAAAATGGCTTAAAGGAGTTGAAATAGGAGATGAAAATTTGTTTGTTTGTTGTCGTCAATCGTATAAACAGAGATATAACCGACATTCACGCGAGCAGAGCTACTAGCTTATTGTAAAGACAAAAGTCTGAAATTGACCCTTGTTTATAATTTTACTTGCTGTTTAACCTCTTTTATAGTGGCTTTTCTATACCTAGTCCTTTTGGCATGCAGGTTAGTGACCAGAGAGCCTAGACAAGTGGCATAAACGTTATGGGATTGACGTAAGCTAACGCTAACGTTGTCGTTAGCTTATGTCAATCACATACATTGATTAGTGTATATTTTCTATTCTATTAGCGTTTACATCACTTGTCTTGGCTCACTGTACTGGTGCTCACATATACACTGCTGTCTGATGAAGCAGCCAGTGGTAGTCCAGAAGTATTAGATAGAATTTCAATAACCTTCGTGGCTAACTGCTAACATAGTCGGAGCCTCATTTATAAAAAAAACTCAGGATCAGAATGTTAAGAAAACTCATGCGTAGGCAAATATTGTTTATTAAACAACTCACTGGACTTTGAACTTACAAAGACGTAAATAATAACATTATACGATACAGTCATCATCACTTATATAATATATTTCCGAAATGTAAACACCAATTATTATAATTACTTAAATTATAATTACGCTTTAATTAAATTAATTTATGTGTAACTGATTTGGTGCGAAACTTAAAAAATATCAATTATTATATTTGAATATACTATTGTATGTTAATAGCTGCACTAATTGTTAGGGCTTTGCGAAGTTTAAAAGAATAAAGTTTATTATAGGTACTAAGTCTTGTCTGTACTCGTGGTTTCTGTTACATCACATGACATAATATCACGCCTTTTGTCGTCGACAGCACCTCTGCCTACTAAGAAAAGCTTGATGACGCTTATGGCATTCCAGGTTTTGCTAGTTATGATAATCCCGTGTAACAACAACCTAGACAAGTGTCAAAGATTTATATTCTATTCATAGAATAGACTAGCTGTGCCCGCGACTTCGTCCGCGTGGAATAGTGATTTTGGGCAGCATTTTTTGGATATATCTTTTGGTTTGTTTTGAATTATAAACATCTTCATTTAGGTGAATAAGAAAAATCTTTACAGTAAATGCTTCTCTATCTACGATATTAGACGTATAGCCATCGCGGATCAAAGCCATACAGGCTGCTACGATTACTTACACGTGGCAAATCCACGTAAAGCTGACCATGCGAAAAACAGTTAATATTTAGATCCACACTCATTAATTGTCATCGCGAAACATAGGCTCACTGGAAACTGAACTCGTTTAAAACTAAACGGGAAATTGTTTGGAATGAAAGGAATCCGAGGAATAAAAACGCTATAAGTTTTTTTTTTATATTAGCCTGCCAAAGTGCCTCTACTCTGGCTGATGGTAAGCAGTCGGTGGAATTCAGAAGCAGTGGACACCATTTCAAAAGCCAAACTACTGGTATGGTGGCCTCCACTATGGCGGCTTAGTGAGATGCTTCTTCACGCCTCGCTTAAAAGTCCCAGGATGAAAGTTAGGTGGGAACACATGCGCTGGTAAAGAGTTCCAGGCTTTAATTGAGCGACAAAAGTATAAAGTGCTGAACCGTTTGGTTCGAGACCCTTTAGATTCCACTGTGAAAGGGTGGCACTTCAGTCCCGCACGTGTCGTTCTGGATAAAAAGGAAGAGGTTAGAATTTATTTAAAGAGCTGTTGAGAAGACTCTCCGTGGTAAAGGCGATAGAAGACGGCCGTTGAGGAGGCGATGTCTCTTCGCAGCTGTAAAGGCTCAAGGGTCTTAGGCCTCCGAGCTTCCATGATACGGACTGTTCGCAAAAGGCCGCCGCACCGTCTCGAAAATGGTCGCCGGGTCCCACTATCCGGTCACCAACCTGCACGACGAACCACTCCGAGATTATGCGCAACCTGGTGGGGCAGTCTCTTTTTTTTGGTTAGGTCTAATTGGGCCCTTGTACAATGCCGCGGGCGGCCAGCGGCACCACCGTTTATACTGGTCTCCCTGGCCGGCGGGTTGACCCACACCACCCACACAATGACTCCGCGGATACTCAGCTGGTCCCACACATGCTGCGAGGTCAACGCCTTCTAGATCCAAAGTAAGCATATTATATGCTTGTATTATGGGTTCTAGAATACGGATAAACATACTTAAATACTTTTATTTTTGTAAATAGATACATATTATACATATAAACACCCAGATCAATGCAAATAGACATGTTCATGCTACAAATATTTGCACTGAGCGGGAATCGAACCCGCGACCTCACAGTCCATACACAGTACCATCAAAATACAGAGGCAGTCGATTTCCCCCCGACTTTCCCCTCCCTTTCCCCTGACTTCTAACTACCCCCGCAGTTTCCCCTCACTTCTCACTTCTCCCTTCCTTTCCTCTTCCTCCCCCTCCCTTCCCCCTCCCTCCAAATTTCAAGTCGCCAACTTCAAAAGCAAAGATCTTTCCATACAATATTTCATCCCTTATTTCACTCCTATAAATCCACCCCAGTAAAAAAAAAATTATGAGCGTATTTATTATTTAAATAAAAGTATTCCAAAACAAAATTTCAAAGCTGTAACTTAAAAACGTTTCATACAATCGATTTCATCCCTTTTCATACACTTAAGGGTTGAATTTTTAATAACCCTTTCTTTGTACACTTCTAGACATTAAGACAAACACACCCTCCAAATTTCAAGTCGCTACGACCAGCGGTTTTGGCTTTACGTTGTCTGTCAGTCAGTCAGTCAGTCAGAACAAAGCCTTAAATAATATGTATGGGTGTATGGATGTATGGATTAGACGTATAGCCATCAGGGATCAAAGCATACAGGCTGCTAGTAATGCTAACACGTGATAGAGCCACATAAAGCTGACCGAAAAACAGCTAATACTTAGATCCACACCCACAACTTTTAGTGTCTTACCTTTACTTTAATTACTTAATTAATTAATTACTTTAATTAGTCATCGCAAAACATAGGCTCACTGGAAACTGGACTAGTTTAAAACTAAATGAAAGACTGTTTAGAATGACAGGAATCCGAGGAATAAAAACACTATCAGCTATTCCGCAACCTGTTAAAATATCTGCTTCTTAAGATTTCGTAGTAAATTAACGAATGTTCGATGTGATTCTTTAAATTGGCATAACTTTTTTATTTATGAACCGATTGACATGAAACAAACACTAAATGTTAAGTGAAGCTTACCACAATATATTAGTGAAAACCATATTTAAATCGGATAAGCCGTTTCTGAGATTAGCGTGCACAAACGCACAGACAAACAGACAAACAGACAAACAGACAAAAATTTTAAAAATCATTGTTTTGGGTTCTATTTGCGTTGATATAGGTCCCAATAGTATTTGTTCTCATATATCTTCCATGTACAGACAGCGATCGGTTACATTTTTATTATATGTATAGATTACAAAATGTATGAGATTGACATAAGCGCTGGCGTTAGCTTATGTCAATCCAATACATTTTTTAAGGAAAGAACTTATGATATTTATGGGTCACAATACTTGATGACGTGAATGCTATTTTGATGATTCAAATGCGATCATTTGATTAATAGATGCAGGACAAGCAAGAAAATGATCCAAAATATAATGGACAGCAGCCCTTTGTGACAAAGCTGCTGCTACTGCGATCACAATTTGTCTAAGCGTGGCGGTTAAGTCGAGACTGCTGGTTTGCTACAAAAATGTCAGCTGCTGGATACTGGCCTGTGTTCTGTATCCAGCAATGGACGACACAGACGTCTTCGGATTGCTAGTAAAAGAAGACACAAAGCAGAGACGATGGCTTTTAGAATAGCGGCCACCACTTCCAAATTCCACTGACTGCTTACCATCAGGCAGAGTGGATTCACTATGGTAGGCTAGAAAAATTGTAATTAACTACAATTATTTTTTTAAATTATGTTTACCCTTATAACCCACTGACTGCTTTCAGGCACTATAAAGTCATTTTGGTAGAATATTGGTCTAATTAATATAAAAAATTCATTTCCTTCAAGGCAGCCCTGTTTAAATGCGCTCTAAATACATGAATGTACACACGTGCAAGATTAGTTACGTAACGCATATCACGATATAAGTACATAATGATTGGTAATGTCTAGCTCAGAACCAGTACTTGCAAAATAATCGCTTAAATGACAGAATTATAATTATTTAAAGATTTAATCCATCGGACCGATGGATGAGGGCGGCTCAAGACCGGCCAAGGTGGCGAAAATTGGGAGAGGCATATGTGCAGCAGTGGACGTCTAAAGACTAAACACGTGTAATTATGATGATAAAAGATCAAATGTTAAAAATTTACATACATTAATTCTTGCTGGTTTCAACATGTATGAGCAAAGTTTACCCATAGAATATCGATGAAAACTAGTGATATGCATACTGCTGTGTTTCGTTCGATGAGTGAGAGCACCGAAGGCTTAAACACCTTGGTTACCGACTTCCGACTCCAGAGGCCCTAGACAAGTGGCATAGATTTCTAATCTATTTTATTCATAGAATAGATTAAAAATGTATGGGATTGACATTAGCGTTATGTCAATCCCTTACATTTTTTTATATATTTTAGGGCTGCTGTTCTTTATTCATTAGTTTCCCTTCACCTTTTAGTGCGTCTTGTAGTAGCGAGTATCGCCAGTTCAATTATATTATTGATCTTGTTTCGTTTTCATATTCACGGTCCACACAGCAAAGGCTCTGTTTCCTAATCATTATTCCTTTTGTCTTCACAGTCATCTCCTTAGGTAGCAGCAAATACTTACTATTAGTTAGCCAGTATGTTTATTCTCGAAACCTTTATCCTTAAAATCAATCAGATGATATTACTCTAACTTTCAACAACACAAAAACCATAGCTCAGTGCACGCAGCACTCGAAATGTATTCGAGTTCGAGTGAAAGTCTTTCGTAACGTTCAGACAAGTCAATACACGGATGCACATAATGTCTATTTTGCTATGTTAGTCATTTCGGAGATAATCTTGTTTGATACGGTATCCGGTTTGTGGATAAACATATTATGAAATCTAAAATTGTTTGCGTAAACTCGTAAAAATAGAATAATAATATGGTTATGAATGGAAGAGAAATAAGGTTTGCATTTTAGACAAAATGTATTTTTATTAAAATAAACATCTATACTATTATATAAAGCGAAAGAGTTTGTTTGTATGTTTGTTTGTATGTTAATCTCTGGAACTACCAGTCGGATTCGAAAAATATTTTTGCGTATAACCCAATTCTCGAGGATGGTTATAGGCTATGTAACATTACGCTACTGGCGACGGAAGCAGAGCATTAAATAAAGACGCGGTTAAAACCGCGCCGCGGATACCTAGTAAATAAATAAAACCGACGACCTTCTATACGTGAAAAATGTTAAATGGTGAATGAGGGTAGCTCATGCTCGAACAATGGAGCAATATTTGGTGCAGAACTATGTCCGTCAATGGCCTGCAGACTGGAGTCCATTGCCGGGCGACAATGGACTGCTTTGGTGGAAAAGAGAGGTACAGAGAAGACGAGGACGATCGGAACACAGTTTCTTTAAAAGGAGAAGCTTGAGGTGGAAATACACCCCGATGGCCTGAAAGATATAATACCTACCTGTAGCATAATAAAGTTTACCAGCGCTTCTGGAAAGAGATTTGTATAATTACCAGCGCTTATGATGTTTACGCTGAGAACTAAACTCATATGTTTTACACTGTCAAAACGCCATACGAAAACCATCTCACTAGGTACTTATATTATTGCTACTAATAGCTATTAAATAAATGTATATTTCTAGTTTTGCAAACGCTACGCTTATAAACATGCGAATCTATTCTTAGTGATGTTATTATTAGCTAATTTCCAAATAATTATACATTTATAAAATATATTTTGATAATTTATGAAGCTCTTATTTTCCCCTTCCATTACAAAAGGTTATTTATGATAATTGTTTCCCTGTTTTAAATGTTTCTCTATATATAATCTTTCTATTATTAGAGCATGTTGATCAATGTCTAATAATACTAATGTTATTGTCCTCTGGGTCGTAGCAGTCGTAGCTAATAGCTGGATAAATCAAAAAATAATTGAGAGAAAATAAACTTTTATTTTTTGACAAACGTACCTAAAACGAAGACGGGTGCATTTCTGATAATCTGTAAAAGTGCATGGCAATGGGCATGGAATCTGGAATCATGGAATGGAATTTGCATGAAATTCAGCAGCGAATAGAGCACTTCATGTATAATTGAGAATAAGATTGCTACTTACTAGCTTATCAGTTAGTACAAGTCTTATTGTCAATGTACAAGTATTCGCCGTATCCTAAGAGAACATGTAAACGTAATAATAAGTGGTAAGTATGTATCTTGAACGAAGACATACATATGTTTTCATGTAAATACCGTTATACTAGACCCTAATAGCTATTTAAAAGTATTATATTTTCAGTAGACTTACCTCTAATAAGTGACTAGATATATGCTAAAAGCTTTTAATAAAGGTACCATGGTCATTAAGACCCAAAAAAAGTTTGAAATATATTTCAACTAGTAGTACTACGGACAACACAGAGGCGGATTACAACACCTATGTCAATAAAAGCCACAACCGTGTCAAAGATCTTCCCACAATAATATACAGATTAATCGTTAACAACAATATTTAAAATTCAAATAGTCCACAAACACGAAGCTTCTGTTAACAACGTCCGCATCTCAAATGTAATAAATTTTAACGACTCTTTTGACAAATAAACATAATATTTGAATCGTTATAATTGTAACAACCATTACTCACTAAACTCGTAAATTCTACTACCGGGAACATATTTATCTTACGCTACTACTTACGTGATGATCTAATAATATTATTGTGTAACCTGTCTCTCATGAGTTTACACGAGATCAAGTATCAATGTGACTTTTAAGTTTGATTTGTGAACTCATTTGGGCGATTTATAAGTGTTTAAAATAACTATTTTGACATATTTGATTGCACTGATAAGACTTTTTATATTATAAATAGTGATAATAGTATCTGTTGCGACACATTAATTTAATTTTAACAATATTAATATCAATGTTTGCATATGGCAAAAATTTTTTTTTTAATTTTCACAGCATTTGTATTACTCTCTGGCTTTGACAACGGCAGCGAATACATCGAAGTACCAAAAACCTAAATATTTTTTAATGTTACACTATACTACGAAGACGCAAACACCTGCAATACAACAACTACAGTCCACATTTCTACAGTATCTACAAACTTAAATAATAGCCTGGCTGATGGTGGTGCATGATGATGGATGGTCAACCCCAGATTGATTCATCTGATTTAATACTGACTCACTATACTTGTTATTTCACAGTCAATAGCAATCGGTACACTAACTCTGATTCTGATATAAAAGAACTGCTTTCAATAGCGTAAGCTCAGTGTGTTTTACAATTACTTCCTATAATAAAATAAATAATATACATTGAAGGAAATTTTGATTAAAGCATTAAAATGTATAATATTAAACCTTTTATTTCTTATAAATAACAAAAACAGAGTTTTACTCAATCTGTAAATTAATTGTTAAAAAATTAATTGTTAACCCTGGCCAGTTACAGGAGTACAAAAACAAACTAAGTTTTAACTTTTAAGGTTCTTTAAAAAAATAACGGAACATTCCGCCTCTGTGGTTCGGTGGTACTGTGTACGGACTGCCACGCAGAGGTCTCGGATTCGATTCCCGCTTAGTGCAAATATTTGTGTCCATGAACATGTATATTTGCATTGGTCTAAGTGTTTCTATGTATAGTATGAATGCATTTACAAAAAAAAGTATTCATGTATATCTGCATTCTAGAATCCATAACACAAGTTATAATAATATACTTACTTTGGGACTAGATGGCGTTGTGTGTAGTAGTGGTGATATTATAATTACCTATTCTACGTTATTGACTGTATTTGTTACTATTATGAATTTCGGTGGGGTAAAATCTTTATCAGTTTACAACTGTCGGGAGTTGGAAGGCGTACACATTCATATGGACTTTATAGCTCGCAAAAGCAGGTGTTGGTAAAACGATTCCTAAAAAGACTGTCCACCCTGGTCCCATCCGCAACTTGCCGCGTAAGGACAGGACCATAAGAAATATCATATTAGACTAAAAATATCTTAATAGACTGAAAATAAAATCACAGTCAAGAGAGTTAAACTAAGAAACTAGGCCCACAGAGTCTACACATGCTGCAGTTATTAACTTATTTACATGGATTAAAATGGGTATGACCTATAGAAATCGTATTATATTTTAATTCTGTAGTATGACCATATTTTCGGTTGTAAAACACATAACATTACGGCTTTTTTCCGAAGAGGTGGGCAGAGGTGTATATTATACACATTTCACCGGCAGGGGGCGAGACTGATGCCATTTATTGGGTACAATTGTAGACTCTGGACTAATACCGAGAATTTGAAAAACAGCTTAATATTATTTTGCTCGACCTGACTCGATCGAAACCGCGACTTTTGCGAAGTATTTTGTACACGGTATCACTGAACTATCTCTGCAGTTTTTGTTTGTTAGCTTAGTCAATAAAAAATATATAAGCATACTTTCAAGGGAGGTTACATAAGCCCCAATAAAGTGAGGGAGCCGCTCGCACTTGACCGTCTGTATAAAAATCAGTTGGCAGCCTTGACCGCGATGCCGTGCGTTGTCTCTAGCGTGTGTGTGGACAGGGTTGTCACGTGCAAACGTCGTGGATTTATAGAAATTAGGTCGCAAATAAGCGACACAAATGTTGGTAAGTGGTATTTGTAGGCTTATAGACATGGCTGTGTTTTCTGAGCATTCTAGAATCTACAAAACATATACGTCACTATGACAAAAAAATATTGAGAAAAGTGAAACCCTATTTACCACCTCTTAAAAGACAAAAAGCTCTGTTTTATTTTCTTTTTATATTAGCGTACCAAATTGACCCCACTTTATCGATATTCAAGTCAATTAGAGGCGTTATCAAACTGGTTACTAGTACACTAGCTGGGGTAAAGCTGCTAACTTTCAAAAGTTACCAAATGTGTTTCATTTAAAAATGGTAGTACAAAAATATTTACAAATATATTAGACAAAGTGTTACCCTATCGAATTCCACCAATAAATAAATGAATGAAATGAGAATAAACAACATTGAAGACATTACCTACTACCGCTATAATTATACAATAAAGTGTCAATCACTAAGTACGCAATAAGTTGACCTTAGATCTCATGTAAGCTTAATATCGATAACTTTTTTATTTAATTTTTACTTTTTACATTTATTAAGTATTTATTATTTTATTCTTTTTGTATTATTTTTTTACTTTTTTCATTTTTTTTGATGTATTTTTATTTTGGACTCGAGGTGCCAACCCTATAGTTTAAGTGCACATGTGGATAAAAGGTTTGTATATTTGCATTAACATATTGACAAGTTGTAGCCAATGTTTGTGCTACGACAGTCGACAGCTCCTTACTTACTTTATGCAAGTTATAAACACACACATATCACACACACATACACACAACACACACGCACACAAACACACATGAAATATCAGGGCTATAGTGTGATAGACAGCTAAATGTAAATTTTATTTATTAAACTTATTACATGGTAATAAAATATCGACTGCCTCGGTTGTTGAGTACCTAGTTGTTGTTGATGTCGACAACCTCTGTGGTTTGGTGGTACTGTGGACTGCCTCGCAGAGGTCGCAGGTTCGATTCCCGCTCAGTGCAAATACTTGTGTGCATGAACATGGCTATTTGCATTGGTCTGGGTGTTTCTATGTATAATATGTATGTATTTACAAAAAAAAAAGTATGAAAGTATGTTTATCCGCATTCTAAAACCTATATCACAAGGTATTATGATATGCTTACTTTGGGTCTAGATGACGTTGTGTGTGTTGCGGTATTATTATCATTATTATTATTTTGTACGGACTGCCGCATTATTGGGTTCGATCTTAAGATCGGGTAAAATGGTAATTAAATATAGTGGGTTTCCTTTCGCGAAATTCTTTAGTATTACACAAAGCATTAAAATATAAAAATAAGTTTAATGTAAATGTTGAACTTAGCATTAGGATTTCATTTCGCATTATTCAGAGCATGAAGGGACCGAATCGACCGGTATCTGCCATCTCAAAGAATATCGACGTAAAGTATTTTTTTGCGTTCCGTTAGGTGAGTGAAAGTGCCTGGGGCACAATCACCTCCTTAGTCCTTTTTCTTCTTGGTCGAAATCAGCAATAGAATAGTTGTTTTCTTTGCATTGCTTATCTTAAACAATACTCAGAGAACACAGCCAGGTTCATTGTACAGTAGTCACTATTAAGCAATGCTATTGAGCCGTATATTTGCTGCTTAAGTTGTACAAAAGAAAATCGTTTTATGAAACTTAATAGTAGTTTAATTGTATGCATTAATATTCTAAATCTGACAGCAACATGTCTATTTTAAATAAATAACTAATTAATTTTATTTAATTACATAAAATTGTATTAGTTTCCCACAGTTAAAACATCGGCTGGTTTTAATTAATTCATTGACATTGATCTTTGGCGAGTGTTATGCCCAAATGTTTTACTATAAGGTTTATGTGTAATAGTTTGTGTTTAAATATATACTTAAAGACCATTCAATAACTTAAACCTTCATGTTCAATTTGATCAAGTAAACCTATCTTTCTATTTTTTTTTAAAAACTCAATAAATTGAGTCCGGCGAGTGGTCTAACAGCTCTGTCCAACTAGTTGAACCATGAGTTTTTACAAGGAGCAGTTGTCCAACTTTCAAAATAGTTGGACCACAGCACCTTTTGAGAGTTCCGTGGTCCAATTCATTTAAGAAATAATTTGCTATATCTAAAAACCTCAATTGCTTCTTTGTGTGTATGGTACCTACTGGTTTACGGTTATATTGAACCTCTTTGCAGCAACAAAATAATTATAACTGGAGATCAAAAACAGCGATCTGAATGTTTTATTAGTTCTTATATCTAAGATTATCTCTTTGGTCTACTATTAATTACAAATAACTGATGGCTTACAACTTATATTGGTAATCATAAGATTTATAAGAATCAGAAATGAGTCTGAGATTGCATGGTCATTGTTTAGTAAGAAAACGACATGTTGGTACGTGTCAGTATTTTTATTTATTTCAAATCTCTTTCATTGTTTCATCCATCAGTCAAACCGTATGTTTCATTGGTGGTGTAAACGTGGACTTCATAAGCGACGCATATAGCAGACATATAAATAAATCAATGTGCAGTATAATCTGTTGTAGGGCTTCTTTCCTGGTGACCTCTCGCTAATCTTGTTGGCTGCGTGCATAGACTGTTTTATAAACTACGTATTTACATATCTATTGAACAAACATAACTTCACGCCTTCCATTAACGTGGAAAACAGAGACTATACTCCATTTGCTTCAAACTAACACCTCTTTTTATCCTTCAACAATTTTTAATATCTCTATAGGTACGCCGAAAGAACGCCGGAGGTTCAATTATTCCTTGGTCATATCTTTTGTACCTTCAGACAGACATAACAATGTGATCCAATAAGGGTTCCGTTTTGCCAATGAGGTAAGGAACAAATAAGCACTTGCTTAGTTTTGTTTGTACTCACAAGGCAACATATTTCTATAATTTACAGAACATTCTCATAGTTTATATAGTAATAATATGTACGTAACGCCTCAAGTTATCTAGGTCTAGATATATATAGACCGATTGCAGCCCACCAATTGTCCTTACCCATGTGTTAATTTTACAATTACTTTGTCACATAGTAATAATAATAGTCGATATATATGTAAATGATTCTGTCAATTAGGTTAATATATGTACCGTCGGCAAAATAACTGGCATATCGGCATCGGCTACTGATATAAATTATTTTGAATTTTGATATATTGTTTGATTTGTACGGTTTGCATATTATGTGACTAAATTATTGTTTTTGTAAGGGTACAAAAGGTACATTACTACACTATTTCAGATGTATTCATATCGATATGTATGTAGCTGATTAAATGAATGCAATTTGTAAAAAAATAGAACACCCACACCCGTTTGACGTTACAGATAACGTAACAATATTTGTAGCTGAGTTCAGATAGCCTATAGACAAATGGCAGTAAATGCTAATAGAATAATCAATGTGTAGGATTAACATAAACTAACGCCAACATTATCGTTAGCTTATGTCAATCCCATACATTGTTTAATCTATTATAATAGCGGTTATGCCACTTGTCTAGGCCCCTAGATTATAATCCTCTTTGCTAGGCCCTATGGTCGGACAAAGTAAGATTACCATCGACACGCTATGAATAAAAGACAAATAGGTTAAATTATTAAAGAAAGGGGCATTATAACATAATTAAAATAAATAAATATTATAATTATATTATTATATATTAAATTAATTATACTGATTGTGGGTTTAATTCACATGCGGAACAAATCTTCGTGTGATTTATTTATCTGTTGTGATTAATTTACCTTAATTATATGTTTACAAACCCCGCGATATAAAATTTATTTCCTAGTGTGCGTGCTCTTTAAAAATGTATTCAAACTAGAAAATTTAAGGAACTTAGGTTTTATTTTTCTTAGCTTTTTCTATTCTTACGCTATTTTCTTTTAATTGTTACTACTAACAACTGTAGTTAATCTAACTATTAAGCTGTGGTCAGATTCACTATCTGTTTATAATTATTATTTTAGGTTAAAATTTGTAATTATAATTTACTCATGTTTTGTTCTCTTGTAATCACACAACACAAAAAATAATTGTTTAGCATATAAGTTGTATTCTTTGTTGAAGATTACACACATAGATTTTAACGATAGCAGGTTGCTGGATTTCAGCATGAAAGAGCGGCCGTTCAACCGTGAAAGGCCCTTTCATAGAATATCAGTTTTAGTGTTATAGCAAACTATTAGTTTTCATACTAACTCATGTCCTCCAGTGAGTGAAAGCGACGGAGATAGTATTACCCTCTTAGGTCCTCTTTATTTCCTTCTTCCTACACAGAACGACTTTTTGAGCATATTTTTAGCGATGATGAAACCCAAAAGAATAAAAAGGTGTGAAATTCCACAAAATATATTATATCAAAGGGTCAAATAAACAGCTATAACCATAAAACAACATTTTATTATTATCTGTTTATAGCAACATTGTATTACATTATAGTTTTGTTGTCGGTACGTGTACATGTCGCACATATGCGTCTGCGCAAGGCGAACAACCGCGCCCAGTACACACGATCAGGTTAATAGTGATGTGACACGTCGATTCATAATACGTATCGATATTTATTTATAAGTTAGATATTTCTTTGGCGTGGAATCTCACATAAAAGACTATGTTACTTTTAGTTATTGACATGGATTATACATTACTATTATTATTGCTGTAAGTTTTACCTGTAGACTCTGGCAGAGGGGTTCACCATCGATCAAAGTGGAGCTGGATAAATGAGAAATAAATTGTATCAGCAACTTAAAATATTTTGGTTCCATACAGCGCGTTCCTTATGAGTTATAACTGCAGTATACAGTCGAACGATAGTATCTGTCAAATCTGCTTTCATCAGGTCTCTTCTCATACAGAGAAAGTATGAGCATTGATCGCAACGCTTGCTCGAGTTGTTTTCCTTCACCGTCAGTCAGTAATTTCAAGATAAACTTTGAAAATACATATGATTTGAAAAATCAGGTACTTGCCCGGATTCGAACCTCCGAACTCGTGTTTACGAAGCAAGTGTCTTTGCCACTGGGTACTAGTGACTACGAAGTACTTTCATATTATGACGACATAATGACGAAATATATCGATAACAACACTCCCATCACTTATTCAGTGCGACATGTCCTACGGCATTACATTGCAACATAAGTGAATAAAGTCACTCCTTAATGTTGTAAGCCTCGTCTCAGACAAATTTATTCGACATCAACCTTAGAGAACGTCAAGATGAATGACCAATCAGTTACAGTAGACAGAAATATATCAATATTAGTTTAGTTTTTTAATAGCAGGCATCTGAACTGTAGGTATTTTTTTCTTAATAACATATATATTATGGACAAGAATTATTGTTAAAAAAGCATTGAGTAAATATAGCTTAAAAAATCTAAAAGTTGATAACTTTGAGGCAGTAAAGGAGGAGAAGGCGAAGAACGTAGGTAGTGTATTGAGAATATAATTGGCTGGTTGGTGCTTTCACACATTAAACAAAACGCAATAATAATATTACTACTATATTTTGATCATCTATGAGACGGTAGGTACTATGAAAACAGTTCTTTTAACGTAAGTAACTGAAAATTGATACGTAATTAAAATTGTGAATCTTTACAATAAAACATCTGTTGTGTCTACAGTAGTGTCCATGAAAGGGTTAAATTATTTGAATCAAAAACGTCTGTTAGTCGTTTGTGTCATTCGAAGGGCTAAAATATGTATCGATAGCCTATGTCCAGCACTATAACACGTCGCCTGTTGCGTTGCCTAAGCACGTGTGTTATGTTGCAAGCGGCACTACACCTCGTATTGTACGGCCCTATTGACACTCCCAACTAAACTATATCATTTAGATATTTTATTACATTTTATACGACATTTCTCGCAGTATTTACCTAGTTCCTTGCTGGTTATAACATTAATAGGCCTGATCGACTGAAAAAGTACTACTCTGGTTTTTAATTTATAATAGCCTACCAAAGTGACTTCATTCTGCCTGATGGTAAGCAGTCAGTGGGATCCAGAGGTTGCGGACACCATTCCAAAAGCCAGGCTACTAGTATGATGGCCTCCACTATGGCGGCTTAGTGAGATGCTTTTTCACGCCCCGCTTAAAGAGTGTGGGAGAAATTACGCCGCCGCCCATATGACTCCTCGGTTCTCTTCCCATTTTAAGAATGAACAGTTTACCACGGTATAGTTGATTTCTTAGCTCTTTCTACAGTGCTATTAGAAAACACAGTCATATCCATATGTTATGGTTGCCACTTACCATCAGGAGAACTTTTACTATGGCTTTCTATATTACGATCACTATTTAGAAACCCGATTTTATGCAATGGATCGTTCAGCGCTGAATTGCTTGTACAATATGTCAATATGTTTATTATTGAGAGCATTACAGCGCCTAATGAAAATTCGGGATTTGAAAGAATCTTGGATTAAAGTTTGTAAAAGCCACTATTAGTCACCAAAGTTGTATAAAAAAGAATGCACCTCTAATAGCTCGATTAATTAAAATATTTCCAAATGTAATGTGACTGACGGTGAAGGAAAACATCGTGAGGAAACCTAGACTCAAAACGTCTGAAATTACCAATCCGCCTTGAACAAGCACCTTCTGTATATGAGAAGAGACCTTTGTCCTGCAGTGGGACATTAAACAGGCTGGTATTATTATTATAATTATAAAATGAAGTAAATGCTTGGAAACTACCTTAGGTAAAGTGCACTTCCGGCCGGAAGGCAACAAAGAACGGAGCCCTAAGCTAATGATAATTATGTTAGAACTAGCGACGAAGGCTTTGCGTAAGTACAAACTACCGGAAGAAGCTCTCTGAATGAATATTGTATCAAACCCGTTGCGAGGTTTAGAACAAATTTACAGATGAACAGGCAAAAGAAGAAAATATATACGGTCGCATTAAGTAACCTTCTCCATTTTTTGATTTCGATTAAAAATAGTGACATTGATCACCACGCTTGCTCTAAGCGAATTGACAATTTTACACTCGTTTTATGAGTTCAGGTTTTTTTACAATACTTTTTTTTTTCTATATCAGCCTACCAAAGTGACTCCACTCTGCCTGATGGTAAGCAGTAAGTGGAATCCAGAAGTGGCGGACACCATTCTAAAAGCCAAACTACTGGTATGGTGGCCTTCACTATGGTGGCTTTGTGAGATGCTTTTTCACGCCCCGCTTAAAAGACCCAGGATCAAAATTAGATGGGAACACATGCGCTGGCAAATACTTTTCATCAGTCAGTAATATCAAAGATAAACGTTTAAAATACATCTGAATTCTGATGTCACATAACTATTTTTAACTAGCTGCGCCCCACGGCTTCGCCTGTGCCTAAAATGTGTTTTGTCTTCCTCGGTAGCCAGACCGATTTTTTGGGATACAAAATAACGTATGTTTATCCCCGGCACCGAATCTATTTACATACCAATTTTCATTGAAATTTTAGCCGTTTAGGCGCTGAGTGGTAACAAACATACACACAAACTTTTGAATATTAGTAGGCTTTTTAAATATCTTCATCAACGTTAAGATGTTTACTTACTGCAATACATTACTTCTTCAAAAAGGAAGGGGATAACATTGTGCACGAAGTGTCTTACCTATATTATGAACCGTAGCTTTTTGTGTCCAAAAACAGATCTCAATGTCCTTTCGCGCCTCTATACGAGTATGTTCAAGGGTGCTACAAGGTGATACACAACAGTTCTTCGTCTCGTTCACCATGACACATATCCTGACCTTTTTCTCGCACCTTCTTGGGATGTACAATAATTTCCGTTTCTACATTTATGGATGTTATGCAGCATAATATTATAAAATGTAGCAGTATGTTGTATTTCTATTTTTGATGTTACAGATCATAGTTTAATGTTCGGTCTGCCACATGTAGTCTCGGATTCGATTATCGGATCGGGTAAAGTTATATTGGGTTATTGTGAAATTAAATTGCCTAACTCAAAAATATTGGACGCTTTCACTCACTGCATAAAACGCTTAGTGTGTTAATTAATAGTTACCTACTTCACGCCGATATTATACGAAGGGTAGAACTTACTCAGTATGGCTCTAAGTACTACCGTAAATTTATTAGTTTTCTACATTCTACATTATTCACTTTGGATATCTAAGCATCCTATCTACACTTTGACAAGTGATGATCTATTACAACACAACAATTATTTCATTTAGAGGTAGACCATGAAAACGTACATATTCATCTTTCAATCATTCCTTATTTAAAAACGCATATGTTAATGGTTTCAATATATGAATGATATGAAAATCTACAAATCTTAAATATTTTGAATCTGCGTCAAGATGCACTATCTTTTGTAGTGCTACAAACTTTAGCGTCGAATTATATAGGACTTTTTTACTCGCGTGTATGGTTGATTCACACATGACAACTGCCACCTGTTTTTTTATGCAAATCTTGCCTAAACGCGAGCATGCATAACGGTAACACGTGCGAGTGAAACCAATATGGGTATAAATTCCCAAAGAGCGTCATCATCATCATCTAAGCCGTTTATTGCCAAACATGGAACGCTTCATTGATTCCCAAAATGTCCAATTGAAAACAGCTAACATTCAGCGACTTTCGGACACTTTTACTAAGTCGCCTGTACATCATATACATCAGCAACATATTGATAGACCTGCGTCTTCTTATCTGTGATAACTGATAATTCAAAAAAAAATCGGCCCAAAAATAATTGGACATTAAAATTGGAACTATAGACATTACTGACTTATAGTAAATTACAATACGGTAATAAAGCTTGGACTTTTAGGACAATCCCACCTACATGTACATCACTGAAACTCCTTTAAGCCAGGATTAAAGAAAGAGAAAGAAAGAAAAAAAAACATTTATTTGTTCTCATATACTTACAGGTAAAAACATTACGTACGTTAAACATACGTTATTTGAACATTAAAAACAACAAATATGAGAAACAAAAAGGCCCTAACTCAGCTTCGTGCCACTTTGCGAACACAAAGCATTGGTGTTATTCTGGTAGAATAATAATTAACAGTGATAACTAACACGAAACACCGAATTTTGACACTCGGTTAACCTACTCTTGCTAAACCTACTGTCTTGGACCCCGCAATGAATTTTATCAGAAGTAAAAAGAAGGTGTTGGTATATAATAAAACGTAGACTGTCGGAAACTGGCAATCCGCCTTGATGCCTTTTCTGTATGAGAAGTCTTTACCTGTGGGATACCTAACAATGGGATGGTTTGAAAATGTTACTCGGCTGTAGTAGACTGCGTTCACAGCATATATAGCTCAAGTCATAGTATTAAACTACAACACTTCTCATAAAGTTATTTCAGTTTCATTCTCTTTTAATAACATTGTTATTATAAACAATATTTATTATTAACAGAGGAGGTGGCGCTTCGCCAAACGTGTCAGGGTAAGAGCTACATTAGATACACATCTTATTAGTAGTGCAATTGAATAAACAGGAACTATAATTATATTAATATACAATACGCAATCTTAAGGTAGTAACTGTATGCTGTTTTTACAACGGATCAACACACTTAGATAGGTATGTAGATATCCTCTGATAGTTTTTTTTATTCAACTTTGATGGAAAACAAGGATACGGTTCACCTGATGGTAAGTGTTAACCGTAACCTATAGAGATGGCTGTGTTTTCCAAGCATCGCGGTAGTAATAATGCTTAGAAAACACAACCAAGCCGTTGTCGACCACGGAGAAGGAAATGAGGAAGGAAAAGGGAAAAGGAAGAGGACCGAGGGGGTATTTTGGCTTCCGGCGCTCTCACTCACCGAAAGAAACACATTAGCATGAAAACTAATATTCTTACTTCGATCGAGGATAGTACTTCCTCGGTCGATCCAGCCCATTCCTGCTGAAACCATCGTGGATTTACTACCGTTCAAAACTATTAAAAATGAAAGTTAAAAAATTAAATGAATGACACATATAATGTTGTGTTCTACCCATCTTTTTCTACCTTCTCGACTTCTCATCTTCCAAGGTGGCGTCTTGGTTGAGATACTTTTCATTGTCATTGTTTTTAATATAGTTATATTGCTTTTATGCACAGTCATGTAGTTTACGGCAATCTCATAATAACAGATCTTTTAGTATCACAACTAAATAAAACATTCATGTAAGCATTGATAACAAACCTCAAACTACATAGTTGCTTATGTGAACCTACATACATATATTATGTAGGAGTGTATGTCCAGTAGGTAGGGTCAGTACGCGGATCTCACACGCAATGCCGCGCCCATTCAATCGACACACATACGGATCAAGTAGGGTCAGCAACTAAATGTTGCAGTATTGTTTTTGTTATCAGTGGTAACAATTAGCGGACTAAAAAACCTTATAAGCACAGTAGACTATAAACCAGACGCTTCTGTAAAAAGAAAAAAGCATAGTACACCCAAAGCCACAATTTCAGTAGTATCAGCGTTTTATAGTAATTTTTTTATTAAATTACGTTGGCAAGAAAGACCGTTCCGTACTGTAGCCTATGGACAAGGCTAGCAAAACACAAACTGTTTTTTCATACTTATTACTTTACTTTTTACTTTACACCCTGAGTACACCCGCACAAATACACACTCAGACTACACCCTATACTTTAATTCACACATCACACACTCACACTCAGAATTCACACAAACAACTATTTATATATTTTTCAGTCAACCTCAATTATTACTTTATTGCATCTCAATTGTAATAATAGATACAAAACTTTTCATGTTGATCTGTATGCTAGCATCAGGGGGAGGCCTGGTGACCTGTAATACAGGTTTTATTAAATCTACCTCGAGCACCAGTCTCTCACAATGGTACGTTTATACTATATGTCACATCAAACAACTATGTTTAGAATTAAGATATCTATTATTATATTTATTATTATATTTTAAGCTGAGATCTAAAAGGGTGAGGAGATAATTTAACCTCCGAGGCTCTGTAGAACGAAACGCAATAGTATGATAACCAGTACTTAACATCGATATTCTGTTAGTAATTCTTCCTAATCGATCTGACCTATTCATGCTCAAACCAACAGCACTCTTTTAATACATTTTTTAAAATATTTATTATATTTTATTTAGTCTAACGCTACATGTATTGCTAAATACTAGCGTAGATTGATATCTTAGATAAAGTTGGACATGCGAGCACTGAGTCTAAATATTCGGTGAGCTATGTGCTCAGGGACGTTAGCTATTTATTCTATGGTAGTACTTATATTATTTGATCAAATATTGGCTTTAGCAGCAAGGAAATGACCTTATTATAACAAGGTTGGTTTGATTTTGGTAATTGTGACAAATATTTGAACAAATAGGTACAATGTTACATGCCGTTATTTAGTTGGACAGCGCTCGGATAAAAATCATGTGTTTTTGGAAATTATAATGACAGGGTTTACATACGGCATTGGTTGAACAACAGGAACCTCCGCCAACTACTAGCCAAGTATACATATACAACCTAGCAAAGTTATGTATTTATTTATTACTAGCTGACCCGGCGAACTTCGTTCCGCCTAACAGTCGATCAACATTACTTTATTTTTCTAAAATAAAATAATTTTTCTAAAATAAACGTAGCCTAAGTTACTCCTTATTACATCAGCTACCTGCCAATAAAAGTCCCGTCAAAATCGGTACAGCCATTTCAGAGATTAGCCGGAACAAACAGATAGACAGACAGACAAAACTTGTAAAAAATGTTATTTTGGTGTATGTACTGTATATATATACATGTAGTAAAAAACGTTTATTTCAATATTACAAACAGACACTCCAATTTTATTATATGTATAGATTATTTACTCGACGTCCGCCCTCGCTTCGCTACGGTCTTAAAAGTATTATTCGGTTTCGGTCTCACAACAAACGCCTACGGAAAATATCATAGCGATAGTGACGTATTGCATCATTCAGATTTACGAAGGCGCTTAAAAAAAAAAAATTATGTTTATATTTTTATTCATTGTACAGACACAAAAAGTTATATAAGGAAAACTGTATCTTCTTTCTTATATACTTTTAAGACCGTAGCGAAGCGAGGGCGGACGTCTAGTAAATAATCTAGAATTTACGTACAAAGGCAAACTTAACTCAGAGCTGAGTTCTTTAACAGCCAATCTTAGAGTTGTAGAGGAAGTAATATTAGTAAGAGTACAATGAAGTGTACAATTATGAAGAAAATAACAAAGAAAGAATAGACTTACTTAGACCTAATATTAGTTAAGATTAAGTAAATATGACAGTTAAATTAAAACATGATATGAATACAGCTTAGAGCCTACATACAGAGGCTATAGACGAGTGGCAAAAATTTCTATTCTATTCATTGAATAGATCAAAAAATGTATTGGATTGACATAAGCTAACGCCAACGCTTATGTCAATCTCATACATTTTTTTACTTATTCTATGAATAGAATAGAAATCTTTGACACTTGTCTCCCTCTAATATGGCGAAGGTGATGATGGCTGGTCTGTGCGTCATGCTCGTGAACGGATGCTACCTGGGATGACTGGTCAATCTTGGCATGGCATACATTTAATACTTAATTCAGTATTAACTTGTAGTTCATTACGACTGAGAAATATAGTTACTTTTTTTAATTTTAATTAAAATACGTAGTCAAATTACTATACTAGATGAAACTAAATAATTGAAATCCTCTATTTTCGTTTATTTTCTTTTTTTTAAAATGTTATTAAATAATTAGTTGTTTTGTAATAATTACTTTGTATGGTTCTTTGGTTGCGTTGATGTGTTAAAATTGTTAACTCATCCAAAAAAAATTTAATTATCTGGCGATCTAAAAGAGTGGCGTGAGTTTGTTGCCAGTTCTTCTCACAGCTCTACCTCGTCAGCAAACTGGCTGTAGGTTAATTAGCTGACTTCATGTAATTTGACTTTTCATAAGTATCATTCTTTATGATCAAATAAAGAAAAAATATGAAATAAATTCTTTGACTTTGACTTTGACTTAGGGCCTCAGGACGGACTGCAGTCCTGTGGTAAAATTTCCACTATTGCAATCGCTTATACGTCTTTGAAGCGTGATAATTATGGCTATAACTCCTTAAATATAAGTAACAGAACTTTCAACTTTATTCAAGAACTTAGTCCTACCAAGCAAGGCTATCCTAGAATCGCTTGTGTCTTGTTGTAGAATTGTTCAAGCTGATATAATAAAACAATTATATAACAGTTAAAACCGACAACATTTCGTATAACAGACAACATTTCGACAATTATATTACTTCCATTGTTCATTTGTTGTAACTAACCATTTAGTTTAAGTCGAACATTCCTCACGCTTCAGTGAGCCACTTTGTACACATTACTATTATTTGAAATCGTATTATTGTATTATATCTATCTATATCTATACTTACTATTATATAAAACGGAAGAATTTGTTTGTTTGAACGCTCTGACCTCTGGAACTACCAGTAGGATTTGAAAATTTATTTTGCGTAACATAGCCCAGTTCTCGAGGAAGATTTTAGACTGTGTAACATCACGCTACTGGTGACGGGAGCAGAGCAGTAAGCAAAGACACGGGTGAAACCGCGCCACCAAAACCTATTAGTTATAGTTTATGAGAAATGGGTTGAAAAGCGTCTGTCTTTTTGAACGCGCTAATATCGAGAACTACCCAAGGGATTACGATACGGTTTTCACTGTTATATTGTGGGTTTCTCGGAGAAAGTTTAGGTATATAAAACATCAACCTATCACCTATAGGAGCCGAGTAGTAACGATAATAGAGTAACAGTAAACGGGTAACAACTTTTAGTACCGATGCGAAGCGAGGCGGGGCGCTAGTATAGTTTAATAACGGTAGTAGATCTCTGCAGGTGTCAATATAAAATGGTGCGCAATGATCGCTATAAAATTTAGGTTGCTAGTCAGACCACGGATGCAAAAAAAAGTTGCCCTACTAGTTGAACTGTAGGTACGAAGTACTGTAGTAGGTATTACCAAGGACAACAAACTAAATTATCTGATATACCTCTGATATATCTGATAAAGAGGGAACCTATACAATGAATAATTATGATGGTTTGTGATAAATAAACTTCTTTCGGTTTCTTCTCAGCGTATTAACGGCAAGTAGGTACAATAAAATTTTGTTAGTATAAAACACAGCTAAAAAGTCGCGCGGTCAGTAGCATCGAGCTAGCTCTATTATAAGTCAATTTCACATGAAAATAATCAAGCCATCCCTGAGTTCAGAGTCTGTTCATAGACTTGCAACTTTGTCAAGGTTTTCCGCAACGAGGAATAAAATGAGTAGCGAACAAAAAACTGTCCCGTCTAACCAGCTGAAACGATTTTAGTATTCAAATTTAGTTATCCAGTACAGCTATGTATCAGTAAAGCACAAGAACTATATCAATTTTGCAGAGCGATCCAACCAATAAAATAACACTAACCTCAGTTAATGACCCCGACCTACCATCATTGATACATTATTACATAAACGCATTAAGAAAAATCTATTAGAACATATGCTCTAACTGCGCATCTGTAAGGTCGTTCGTGATCTCGTCGTCACGACAGCGTCTAGCTAAACCATATTTCGATAAACATGACCTTATTGAGCGATGGTAATGCGTTTCTTATTTGGTAAAGTCACTAATTTTATTTATTTTTAGTTTGAGGCTAAAAATTGCAAGTTGTATGGATTTTGTGTGTAGGATATAGAAATACTCTATCTTTTTTCGGTCGGTGTTGCAAAAGGCGACGGTTTTTGTTATAGTAGTAGATCCACGCTGGTTTCAGCATGAATGGGTCGGATCGACCGGAGAAGTACTACCCTCTCATAGAAGATCGACGTAAGAGTACTAGTATCCGTACTACTGCGTTTCGTTCGGTGGGTGAGAGCGCCGTAGGCCCAATTTCCCCCTTTCCACTTTCCTCACCTTCATTCTCTTCCTAACAACCTACCCCATGGCTTATGGTATGGTGGCCACCACTTCTGGATTCCATTGACTACTTACCATCAGGCAGGGTGGAGTCACCTTGGTAGGCTAATATACAAAAAAGGCGACTATGGAAATACTAGGTTATAGGCAAGAGTTACCTGCGTATTTAGTACTGCAGTCTACAATTCGTATGCCAAACTTCTTCTGGACTGCACTCCAGGATACAGATCGCTGATGTTATTCATAAAATTGCAAAGTTTAAGTGGGATTGGGCTGGCTATGTCTTCCGAATGCCTGATGAGTTGTGGCCCAAAATTACAACTACGTGGTGCGCTGAAACAACGAGTAGGCGTCGCGACAGACCAAGAAAAAGATGGCGAGATAATTGGACAAAAATAAATAGATCGTGGTCCACACTTGCTATGGATCGAGGAGGAAGTCATGGGGAGTGGCCTTTGCCCAGCAGTGGGATGATTAGTAACAGTAACTCCTTCCATTAGGTGTGGCTTATTCCCCGCAGTAGCCGCTGTTACGACATTCACCTCTTTTTTATTAATATTCTTTCTGATTTTCCTTCTGAGAACACAGCCATGTTCTTAGATTACGGTAGGTAATCATTTTGTTCAGGTGTGCTTGTTTATATGCCTAATGCTTTTCTGCTATTAAAAAGATTGAGTTCTGAGAGAAATCTGTCCACACTATGCTGCGGGGTGCGTGGCGACCGAACATCTACGTCGCGCGTTATTACGTTTTATGTGTGTGTTCTGAATACTTACAAGCAACGTAAGAACACGCACTCCCGCGTTACACTGCGTGATACGGTGCAATGTGTGAATCGCCTTAAGGATAAGTTGCCAACACATGGATTTTTATCAAATCTGAAAATTAAACATACTTTAAACACCATTTTGGTTTGTAGTTATTATGCAGTAATACCGCACAACTTAATCGATACTACTTTTGATAGTCGCGAAAACTACTTTTTCCTTCCTGTAAGGTCGTGTGGGTAACCCCGCGGGGCAAACTTGTATATTATCGAGCAGAAAGTATAGCCATATGTGTGTCAAGTGCAACCTGTGAGTAAAGGCGTGTACATAATGTGTGATTGACCTTTTGGTGTACCGAATTGAAGCTGCAATATGGTTGACAAAATAAGTAGTGATAAGACTGCCTACAAGATTAGCAATCCGCTTGCAAGTGTGGCGATTATAACAGAAACTAAATATATTCTGTAGCTGAAAATAAGATGATAGTAATCCAAATACTTAAACGCCTGGTAACTTATCAAATGCTTCCCTCACATTCTATTCACTCAAATAAGCTTACAACACACCTGATAGTAAGTGCTAACCGTAATCTATGGGAGACAGGAGACAGTATAACCAAGTCGTTGTCAACCATGTAGAAAGAAGGGGATAGAAGGGGAAGGGCAAAGAAAGAAGACTAGATGATTGTACCTAGCGGGCTACTGCCCGACAGTTGGTAGTCGGGAACTTGTATATATAGGTAGTTGGTGTGAGAATGTTAATATCACGATTCAGGCCTCCATACATCTTGTATAGGACTGGTCTAAATTTGTTGACAGTGCCATCTTTGTTTTCTTTGCTCGTAGTCGTCGTCTTCACTTGGATTTTCTCTGTGTGTCATCATTGGCCAAATAGATGACGCCACTGCATGCAAACTAATATTTTACGTCGATCTTCCATTCATGCTAAAACCAGCAAAGGTCTACTACCGTGTTAGTCTCATATTTTTATACTATTTCGTTGGCAACGAAGAATACGGCACACCTGGTGGTATGTGACAACCGTAACCTATAGAGATGGCTGTTTTCCAAGCATTGCAGAAGTAATAATGCTTAAAAATACAACCAGCCGTTGCCGACCACGGAGAAGAGGATAGGGAAGGAAAGGAGGAAAGGAAGATGACCGAGAGAGTATTTGGGCCTCAAGTACTTTCAAACGAAACACAATAGTACCTATTGAAGCGATTACTCTTAAGTCGGTCTTCTATGAGAGGGTAGTACTTCCCGATCGATCCGGCCCATTCATGTTGAAACTAATAGATCTATTACCATATATGCATTACCATATCGGCCCGTTATTATCTCACTGCAGGGAAAGGCCTCTTCTCTAACAGAGAAGGTATTATATATGTATGAGGGTATTGATCACCACGCTTGTTCAAGGCGGATTGTAGTCTCTTAATATGCCATGTATAAAGACTATGATAACCATTTAAACCCAGTGAAATTAATTTTCGCCATCTAAATGATATTTTGTTTATAAATTATAACACACATCAGTTTAAGTCACAGCTGAAGGTCTTCCTGTTAATGAAATGAAATAGAAATGAAATGAGAATAAAATGTATGAATTCATTATAGGTTTTAAATAAACACTTGTGAACGTTAAAAATAACAAAATGTCAGCCAATTAACCTACTGCTTCAATTAGACAGATATCTTTATTCTATAACCGGTCTGGTAGTCAAATGACGTACCTAAGTACTTATTTTTTGTAATCTATGTAATTCATAATTTGTGACATGTTATTGACATTTATAATTTAAGACTTATCTGATTTTTTTTTATTTGTGACATGTAATTGTAAAATTTTATTTGTGACATGTAATCTTTTTGTTTTTTATTTTAAATTGTTAATAAGTAAACCTATTAATACATTGTACATTTCAAATACAATGCAAACTGTTTGTGAAATAAAATCCAATCGAGAAATGTAGAAAGAAAAATGGTATATCTAGACTATGACAATTATATTTATACATTTCAAGGTGTACAGACAGAATAAATATACAACTTGTAGTAATAAATCAGCCAATATATTATTATAGACGTTAAATCATTTTTTAATAAGTACAATAACGTTTAAGCCTCAAGCTGCTATTAAGTAATAATATAATAACATAATACATAGGTAAGATACTTAAAATATTTTTCCCTTGGATGTAGTAGCTTGATTTGTAATCCTGATTATTAAATACTAGCTGCGACCAGCGGCTTTACCCGAAAAATGGTATGTGTTAATTAATATAATAATACCAGCCTAATTACTGTCCCACTGCAGGGCAAAGGCCTCTTCTCATATAGAGAAGGTATGAGCATTAATCACCACGCTTGCTCAAGGCGGATTGGCAATTTCAGACATTTAAGTCCAGGTTTCCTCACGATGTTTTCTTTTTATAATCATACGGGAATTCACACGATCATGCATTAGGTATTTACATACCTTATTTCATCATCATCCAGTGATTAAAATTACGCAACCTCGCTTTGCGCAGTCGGTTAACGCTCGGAATACGGACGGCATACAGAATAGGGACACTGTCAGTGTGTTTTGTGATAGTACGTGGAAAGACAAAAATGTGAGGGTAGATCTAGAATCTACTTCGCATACGGAGCCGTGACATCGCCACATCAGTCTGCTTGTGACCACGGCCGGTGTAACCTGGTCGAAACGTCAAGCAAAATAAGGTATGTAAATACCTAATGCATGATCGCGTTAATTCCCGTATGATTATAAATTTATATCATGCAACGCAAAAGTTTAAAAGTAAATAGATGTTTTCTTTCACCGTAAGTCAGAAATGTCCAAGATAAACTTAGAAAGTACATATATGATTTGAAAAATTACATTGGTACTTGCCCGGATTCGAACCCACTACCTCGTGATTACAAGGCGGGTCCTTATCCACTGGACCATTTCGACTATTACGGGTGTGTTTATCAATGTAACTCGGGAACCAGACCGATTTTCGGATTAAAAGTATTCTATTTCCGTATCCGGCACCGAATCTATGTAATACAAAATTTTCATATAAATCGGTTCAGCCAAAATATGCTCACTTTAGGCCTAGATGGCGCTGTAGTGTAGTTGTTGTGATATTTATAGCATGCACGGTGCGGAGAGTTATCCACTAACACAGACACAATTCCAGATGGTGCAATATTACAGCATTCCGCATGTGGCTGATTGCTTTGATTGATTGATCCACTGATTCCAATCACTAACAATCTACCCAGCACATTCTTTGGGAGTGTAGTATTTGGCAAAATAATAAATAGTTTACAAGTAACACCAGTACTTATATATATTAATATCACGGTAGGCAGCGGCTTCACGAAGCTCCTATTTTTTTATTTTTTTTTATTGCCTACAATGGCAGACGAGCCAACAGCCCACCTGATGGTAAGTGGTAACTGTTGCTCATAGACTTCTGCAATGCCAGGGGCTACCGTGATATTAATGCTCTCTTTAAACCTCGTCCTTCACATGTCATGCATTGCAGAAGTCCATAACGACAGTTACCACTTACCATCAGGTGGATTGTTGGCTCGTTGCGTACAGTGGCAGTGTAGGCAATAAACAAAAATATGAGGAACTTGTTACCATTAAGGTGAGCTTCCACCAAATTAAAAAATAGCTTACATAATATTCCTATGTGATGCTTTCTTTTATAATTAGCGAATAAAACGAATTTGAATTTGAAGTCTAATACTATAGAGATTGAAATAATTGTCTCCTTCTTGTTACGAAAGAAAGACTCCTTTCCTTCATTTTACTTTTTATCTCTTAATGTATGTTCTTAAACTCTATTTCTACCTCTTTCTCTCTTCCACAAGACTATTTTCGCA
Source organism: Parascotia fuliginaria (assembly GCA_963082885.1). Taxonomy (NCBI): domain Eukaryota; kingdom Metazoa; phylum Arthropoda; class Insecta; order Lepidoptera; family Erebidae; genus Parascotia; species Parascotia fuliginaria. The sequence continues at coordinate 963,996 of OY720195.1, forward strand.
ATGTTGCAAGATGCATTTAAAAACTAAAAATAAAACAGACCATGAGTTAATAATAAGCATTTTAAAACTTTATAAGCCCACTGCTTTAGGCCATTGCGATATCAAAATTAGGAGTCTAGATAATTATTGTGTATCATGATTGTATTAGATACCTATTTATTAAAGTGTACTCAAGATACGTACCAATTGGCACTCTTAGAGGTCGTCTCACGCGACGTACAGGCAATACAGGCGAAGCAAAGAGTTAGGCTTTGGCATGTTGCTTAAGGCATGTATTCCTACTAGCTTTCCGCGGCGCAGTTCGGACCGCGTGTTTCCTTACTGCTCTGCTCCCGTCACCAGTAGCATGACATGCTACATCCATACTAATATTATAAATGCGAAAGTAACTCTGTCTGTATGTCTGTCTGTTACGCTTTCACGGCCAAACCACTGAACCGATTTTGATGAAATTAGGTATAGGGATAGAATAGACTTTGGAGAACAACATAGGCTATATTTAATTGCGAAAAAATTACTTGAAAGGGTTGAAATAAGGGATGAAAGTTTGTATGGAATATGCGATATAACCAACATTCACGCGGGTGGAGCTGCGGGCTACATAACAGCTAGTAGCCTATATATAACCTTCCTTGAGAACTGGGCTTTCATACTTAAAAAGAATTTTTCAAATCCGACTGGTAGTTCCAGCGGTTAGTGCGTACAAACAAACAAACAAACCAACTCTTCCGCTTATATAATAGTATAGATTTCGCTTAAACTGTTTGCGCGCAGTTTCACCCGTGTCAAGGTACACTTTGGTTACTTAAAAACACGTTTCATTATTATCATCATTTAATCCGAAACTATAGCCTACCAGAGTGACTCCACCCGCCTGATGGTAAGCAGTCAGTGGAATCCAGAAGTGGCGGCCACTATACCAAAAGCTATCGTTTTAAACTGCTGGTATGGCGGCCTCCACTATGGCGGCTGGGAATGGGGTTAGGGGAAGGAAATGAGGGACGTGAGGAAAGAGGAAAGGGGGGAAATTGGGCCTCCGGCGCTCTCACTCACCGAACGAAACGCAGTATTGCGGATACTACTACTCTTAAGTCGATCTTCTATGAGAGGGTAGTACTTCCCCGGACGATTCGGCCCATTCATGCTGAAATCAGCGTGGATCTACTACCGTAAAACTGCTGGACGTAGGCCAACCCTGTTTACCCCGGACGTTTTCTTTACAATATAGAAAATGATTGAGTAAAATGAACTTCTAGCACTCTAACTCACTAAACCAAAAGCAATGAATAGGTAAACTAATACTTTACGTAGAACTTCTAATATCGCAAACCAAGGCATAAGAATACTTTTTACGCTGTCGCCGGTAAGTCATGTTAACAGCCTGTTAACTCTGCATATCATGACGACTGTTGGGACATAGGCTACCCCTAATTTTCACTACCTTGGCAGGTCGTGAACCACCATCACCACCATCACCCTCATCCATCAGTTGACCGCCACTCTTTTAAGGTCGTCGGTCCACCTTGTGAAAGGTCTGTCCACGCTGCGCCATTTCGTGGTCGCTACTCAAGAAACATTCTGCCCCCACAGCCATCAGTTCTGCGAGCTATCATATTAACTACAGATCATAAAAAACTCGTATATCTTCGCCTTAATAAAGTGTACAGTAAAATGTCCGCCTTACATAATAAATTGACATTAAACACAACATATTCACCTCAGCATTTAAACGTAATAATTGCGGAGGTTAACTTGTTGATACATATACACACATAAGACTGACCTTTGATATGTTCCTATAAGTAGCTCCGTTATTTATTAAGCGTTTATTGCTTTACGGTAGTAGTATCATCGTCTAACAAAACTTCTTTTTTTATATATTATAGCCTACCAAAGTGACTCTACCCCGCCTGATGGTAAGCAGTCAGTGGAATCCAGAAGTAGCGGCCACTATACCAAAAGCCGTCGTCTTAAACTGCTGGTATGGTGGCCTACACTATGGCGGCTGGGAATGGGGTTAGGGGAAGGGATTAAGGGGGGTGAGGAAAGAGGAAAGGGGGGAAATTGGGCCTCCGGCGCTCTCACTCACCGAACGAAACGCAGTAGTACGGATACTACTACTCTTAAGTCGATCTTCTATGAGAGGGTAGTACTTCCCCGGACGATCCGGCCCATACAAAACTCTTTCATTAAGACTACTGTAGACACAATAGATGTTTTATTGTTATCACGACCGTAGACGTTTACTGTCCCGAAAAGTGTAAAAAACGAGCCCCGACAATTTAATAAAAATTACAATATTTTAGTACTATACAGTATAGTATATTGAATACTCTAACGTCTGTACGTATATGAAAAATTACTAAACGCTTTGTAAAATATACTTTTGTGATTATTAATTTAAAAAATATTCTAATAGCGTTTAAATATTACAATTTAAATTTCGTAATTTTGAATCTTTTTTTTTGAGAAATTGAAAATAGTTTATTGGCAGCAAATGTGTAATTTCGCCACTGTTTTTTTTGTGACAGTAGGAGCATATATCCAACTCTTGGTGCTTCTGAAAACAAATACCTACATCCAGATAAACATACAGATAGATTGCTCAACAGCCAACATTTGCAAAAAAAAATATTTAATATTTTTTAAACTACGGACCGTCAACTCATGTGTCACGACGGACTACGTTTACCGGATTCGGATTAATTTTTCATGGATCACATTATTTTTCATGTAGGTTTTTAATCTCTTGCACAGCTTGACACGCACTTCTTTGAACCAAAAAGGTAGTATATGCTACAAATAAATGTTTAATCATACCCATACTTTATTCCTACCTCGGTTCAAGTTCAGCAACTTGAGTAGTACCATACTCTACTGGGTGTTAATGAAAAATTTGTTTTTATATGAAAGTGGCCGTCCTCGTTCATATTTATTGCGCATAAAACACACATTGGACGCATGACGCACTTTTATTGGCTCGTAATTAATATTATTTAAAAGCCTCTCTGTCATATGATTTAAATTATGTAATTTTTAATTGTGAACTGGTTTTACTTATAGTATTGTTTATTTGTTGCCCTAGATTATGAGTGATAATCCAGGATTACGAGTAGGTACATATTACAATATACAAATATACGTTAGCGTTGCCAAAGTCGTAATATTGATCGGAGTAAGTATCTATCCAAGGAGACGCTGAAATTCTCTTTTAAGGTTAGGTGAGTCGCGCAGATAAAAGCAAAGAAAAATTGTTACAAAATGTACTTAATTATTTTAATAAATTTAATGATTCAAAATGCTGGCGATAGTAGCCAGCAAATTTATCTCCACCACTTCTGGATTGCCATGCAAAAGCCATGGTTTCAGAATGCTGGTATGGTGGCCGTAATTATGGCGGCTGGGAATGGGGTCGGTGAAGGGAATGAGGGAGTTGAGATAGGAGGAAAGGGGGAAATTAGGCCTCCAGCGCTCTTATACACCGAACGAAAATTAATAGTATGAATACTACTCTTATGTCTATCTTCTATAAGAGGGTAGTACTTCCCCGGACGATCCGGCACATTCATGCTGAAACCAGCGTGAATCTACTACCGTAATACTTAAATTGATACCGCAAAATAGTATAGGTAAAAAACAATGACTAAACGGCTACAGGAGAACCAAAAATTATGTAGGTATGTCTTTTTAGAATAGTAAATCTTGTGGTCATTGACACTAACCCCTAGTTTCTGAAAGGCTGATCAAAGAAAATTAACTAATCACCTGTTAAATCTATGTGAAGTACCAATAAGTTACTAATTAGATCAAATTAAACTAATTATTCATGCTTTTAACATGCTTTTAGGTTAGTGGTACATTTGTTAATGCTAAATTGACATCTAAAATTTCTTTTCTACTAAAGGTAATTTAACATGACACACTATACTTAATTACAAAAACAGCCCTGTGAAAACAGCAAAAACCGTGTAGCAACATCTGACAGCCCCAATTTTTTATTGTCAGCAAAAACTGGTTAAGGAATTTTATTGCCAGAATAAAATCAGTGTTACCCTTGACCTCGAAATTAAAAAAGAACTAATAACCCGAGTGTTATTTGCATATGTAGAACTTATAAGATTGATTCAGATGACCAATAGTCAATTAAAATAATTATGAAAGCTTTTTTAATTGTGTCCACCATTTCTGGATTCCACTGACTGCATATGACACTTTAGTAGGCTAATATAATAGAAGAAAATATATTTTTTATTCCTGTCAGTGGCAGACGAGCAAGCATCCCACCTGATGATAAGTGGTAACTGTCGCTCATGGACGACTCAGAGTCTCTGGCATTGCGCCAGGGACTCTGCGAAGCCGCTGCCTGTGTGGGGTAGGTAAAGGAATTGAGGGAGGTGAGTAAAAAGGAAAGGGATGGAGGGAAATTAGGTCTTTACACTTCTTTCGTTCAGTAAGTTTATAATAATCATCATTACCAGCCTGAACACGTCTACTGCAGGACATAAGACTTGGAGAAGCCTGTAGAAGGCTTAAGTGTTTTGCCATATTTACCAAACTTGCCAAGTAACTAGGTGATCGCAGTAATGTGCTATTTAGCACCTATGTCCGTCTCCGGCACCGATATTATCAACATACCAATTTTCTTTGAAATCGGTGCAGCCGTTTAGGCGCTGAGTAGTAACAAACACACACACACAAACTTTTGCTTTTTTATTGTTAGTGCGATTAGTACGATTCAGATATCGCTGCTGTCCATAGTCTGGTATATTTTTATATTGTTTTTAATAATAATATGGTTCTTTTATAATGCTTTTAATTTTAACCCTCAACCACTATTTTCTACTTTAGTCTTAGTCCACCGCGTCTGCCAAACTCGGTGACTATTACACATATTTGCTTTACTACTTTTGACACATCAATATTAAAATTCTTCTTCTTCTTCTCCTTTTTTTTGGCAACAGAGCCGACGATTGTGTCAGCTATTTCCGCCAGCGTCAAGTGTAGAATTATATTCTTGTTGATGATATGAATGGTATATTACAATGATAAAATAGAAAAAATGTAGATGAAATTAAATGACAACCATCTTCCGTGAAAACAAAAGATGGCACCAATATTAAAATTCAATAAGTCTTAGTAAGACAGTGACAACTGTCACTGTACTGAGGTAAGGCAAGTAAAAATGACATTATTGTTTTGTGATATGCAAACAAAATTAGTTCCACAAGTGCCTGATAACCATAACTGACAAATAAACTCTTTAAAATATAAAACAGATTTAACTAGCAGATGTTTTATCTGTTACATATTTTAGCAGCTAGTGGTGGGTGGTAAAGCAATTTTATGGTCGATTATTATATTTATACATAATATGTACTGTAGTGGAAGTCTTCAAACTGAGGATGTGATGTGAAAGGATCACACACTTATATTTAAATAAACTTCATAATATTTACATGAGGATGTCATTTTTACAAAAATAGAATGAAAACTGATCCTCAGTATAAATAAACATGAAGTTATTTGTTTATTTGTTGATAATAAACCTTTCTTCTGATTATATAACCTTGTTAATACAATAAATTAACTTGAATCTAAAACAGTTATGTGTTTATGCGAATAAAATTATATGTATCTTTATTGTACACCATAGAAATAGAATTAGGTAACACAGTTTAAAATTATCAACATGTTACGAGTTTTTAATTTAAGTTCTCTCACATCAAACTTTTGAGTGGAGGAAAAATTAGAAGACAATAATGAAGTAGATGAAGTAGATATATTTTATTTCTCTGTTAAATTCCTTGATAATTTCAAGACAGTAAGTTTAACAACTTGTTCTCTACTTAGTCTGGGACTTTAACTGTCCATAGATTTCCAAAAGCCATCGTCTTAAACTGCTGATATGGTGGCCTCCAATATGGCGGCTAGGAATGGAGTTAGGGGAAGGGAATGAGGGAGGTGAGGAAAGAGGAAAGGGAGGAAATTTGTCCTCCGGCGCTGTCACTCACCGAACGAAACGCAGTAGTAGGGATGATACTACTACTCTTACGTCGATCTTCTATGAGACTACTATCCGTACTTCCCCAGACGATCCGGCCCATTCATGCTGAAACCAGCGTGTATCTACTACCGTATAACACATTGTATATTTAATACTAGATACACTGCTCTATTTGCGCTATTTCAATTTAAAGCAAGAACTAGGTAAAACCTCTCCTGCACTACCGCTCTTAATAATTTCAATATTGTATCCCAATAAACTGTAAAAAAAGCCCTACAGAGCACGAGGCCGTACTTAAAGGTATTACCGCACTTACGTCAGCGTATTTTGACGGTCAACAACCGTGTGTCGCGGTCACCGTGCTCGTTTTCATTACGTTGTGTCCAACTTTCACTTTCACGCAGGCGTTTACTGCAACTCAACTAGCGCTATCTATTAGTAGATAGAAACACTAATATGTAGAATAATTACATTTATTGTAGAAAATGCAATTTAATATTGTACTTGGTATAATACAACGATTGTTATTTTTTATTAATCATGTAATAAAATTAATTAAATTACATTAAGTGTATGTAAACTTTTTTAGATTTGCGTGAAATTTAGTTCATCCACTCGCCGCTATAGTATTGATTTAGTATTCTGTAAATTCATAGAAACGAGAAACTTTTTTAGATGGCCACCAAAAGATTTTTCTTTTCAATATTTGACAGCAATGTTACTGTTAAACCACAGATAATAAATTAATAAATTCAATACCCACAACATGTTTTCATGTTTGAAGTCTGAATGCAAATCGATAAAATAAAAAAATATTTCAAAAACGCGAGTAACAAAAATACTACTTTTGAATAACACAAGACCGTACATTGCAATAGTTTAATTATTATTCTCAATTTTTAAGGCAGTGACCGTGTAGTAAACATGATGATCAGCGCGATACGCCACGCCGTAGGTCCTTCTTCTTAACGTTTATCTATGCCAATCATAGTGGGTTTTTTAGACTTCTGAGAAATATAACTAGACTTAGTACATACTACCTACTATTATTCATAACTGCTAGTTTAAGGTTTGTAAGTCATGTGAGGTACATAACATTACAGGGTATTTCGACCTTGTAAGGTGAGGTGACCCATTAAATAAACTCTTGGTCTTTTTATAAGCAGTTTGCTAACTGTACATTAATTTGATTAAATTTTAGTACGTCAGGATGGCCGAGCGGTCTAAGGCGCTGCGTTCAGGTCGCAGTCCACTTCTGTGGGCGTGGGTTCGAATCCCACTTCTGACAGACCTTTTTGAGTATTATTTTTGGCACCATCTTTGTGTTTTTTAGTATGACTAAATTTATTCGGTTCGACCATACCAACTAAAGCTGATGTTAGAATATTATCGATCACTATCTTACACCAGGGATAATAATTTTATTAATCGTACGTACCTCTACACAGTGTTAGGTAATGTTATCGTCATATATATTATGTTGTTTTTGTTTTATTATGTTTGTGTCATCCATAGTTACCTACTGTTTATCAAATAATTAGCAAAAGTTTGCTTTGATTCAATATTTTAACTAATACATGCGAACGTTCGATAACTGTTTCTGTTGTATTTGTATTTGTATTGATTGAACTTAATTAAACTTAGATGTGTAATATATCAATAAACTGTATGGGTCCGATAATGAATAAATATTATACCTATTCTGTTCAAAATTTACTTATTACGACAACGTGTAGATTATACTTTTACATGATATTCGGAACGCACCTTTAGACATAACCTCAAACTTTCTGTTTGACAATATTCATCAAGTTCTTTCCACGGACAGTCGAAAGCAAAACAAAATAAAAACTTTTATAGAATTACAAAATAGGCTTAAATATATTATGTTTTTAAAAATGACGACTATCAAAGTAAGCGATGAACAAGAACTTATCAGCAAGTTGGCTTCCTATTTAGAGAAGATTTCTAATGACTCAATTCACAACCGTGGAAAGTTTTACATAGGCCTTTCCGGTAAGTAAATTTCAAGTTTTCAAAGGTTACCTACTGTTTTTATGTTTTTTGTTCGAAATTTCGAATAGATATTTACGCTAAAAATATTGATACGCTAATAATTGAAATCTAAGAACCCACTTCTCATTTTCAATAAAGTGTTTTATCCAATTAATTTCGAAGAATATTTGAATTAAAACATCTGGAATTTGACCGAAGTTATATTATTACCATGATGGTACCTATACTTTGACCGTTTATGCATTTTACGCAGTACCTATTCAATTATCCGTTGTATAAAATTCTATATGTAGGATACAGCAAGTTAAAATAGGCATTATGTTTTACAACGAAAATTCGCTCAGGTCCTACAGATTGCAATAATGCAATTCATCACCAAGGTCATTTTGTCGTACCGGTACTTAAAGTAGGTACCTACTATTATACACGATATATATTATATTACGAGCAATAACTTTTAAGCAAAAAGTATTTAATGTAAAGTTAGTTGCAATTTATGGTCTTGTGACGTAATCTTGATTATTTAACATTATTTAACTTTGTTACGACATCGACAGAATAGACTCTCAGTCTCAGTATAAAAGCGTTTTAGAGATTTATTAGATTAGATGAGCCCATCCATACTGTGCACGAACCCTCCCGGTCCTTCGCGGAGGAGAGTAGCGGCACACTTCTTGTGCTGGGATTGGGGATGTCTCTAGGCGCTGTCGGCGTGAGGTATACTCGTGGAGTATGGCGGGTCGAGAGGGCGACACTGTCGTGACGACCGTGATAGAAACAACAAGTAGTCTCTCAATCTTGTATTGACGTATATAGGTACTCGCTCGGTACTTGCAGAGCTTCAGGGCTTCAGTGGTACTTGCGGGCTTCAGTGGTACTAGCAGAGCTTCCAGGCTTCCTGTAGTACTGTCTTCAGAGCTTCTTTCTTGAGAGTTCTTCTTTCTTGATTGCTCCGTTGCTCGCCGTGAAGTGACGATCCGTGCAAATGTTCCGCCTTTTATACACGTATCGTAGGTACCTATCGAACGTTCTACAAGGTTCCGACCAATCAGCGTAGTAGGTACCAATTGTTCTACAATATTCCCGCCAATCAGCGTTGAGTGCCCTGTCTCGCGGTCTTATTACCTAAACGTGATGCTATACAAAACAAGAATATTCTCGAATATTATCTAAATATTATTAAAACATTATGAAACTATATAATAACAATAATCAGTGAATCATCAATCATTGTTGTTCTAACAAGAAATTAACATATTCTAATACAATCTTAAGTAGAATCTTTACGAAAACATACCTAAACACAAGTATTAACAATAGAATATCGTAATTAACATTACAAGTGCATAAATCAACCCTATCTATCATAAAACACTATTTAAACATCATTAATTACATAACTACGCCCTTATCTATATAAAACTACTATGACTTAGTACATAAGATAACAGAATATAAACATATCTAAGTAAATTACATCTTTATAACGACATATCACCCCTATCTGCCTTTGAGAAACCTATTCTAATAAGATTATATCATAATTTCGTATATAAACTAACGCTATTCTGTTATATAAAGCTAATATATAAGGTGACCCTATCCTAACTATATTATTTATATGTTCAACTTATCTCTATTTAGACGTCGTCGTGCACACATACCATACTTATGTCATGGCGCACGAAAACGTGTCATCGTTGAGAATCGCAAATATTCGGGAAGAGTGAGCTCTGAGCTCACTCTTTCTGTCGTAGTCACTTGTTAGCAGCAGTGAATGGTGCACGTCGTTGTTTACATTTCTTTGTTTTTGGTAATAGTGTATCAATTATGCCTTCCTGTGCCTTTAAAAAATGTTCCAATAATACAAGAAACACAAACAAATCCAAAGGAATTACATTTCATGCGTAAGTACTGAATTATTAACTATTTTCACAATTTCTCATACATTCTACTCTATAAAATGGCGTCTGGCTAACTAGTTTATGTGTGAAAGAGAGCAGATGATTACAATTACATTATGCGGGAGCGAGACATTTCACTGTGTAATTTTTCGACGTCAGTCGTAATAACCAATTTAGGTTGAGCTCTTGTATTACTGTTGTGGATTCTAGGGTTCAATTTTAATGTGGACGTAAACAAACCGAGCAGAAACACTAGTAGCGTCAGCAATATAATTTTTTTTATAATTTTTTTTTCACATATTGTATGATACCTATACAATAATTAATAAAAATAAAGGTTCATATTTATCAGGTTCCCCCAAGAAACGCGTATGAAAGAAAAATGGATTCAAATCATTCAAGAAGAACATAAAGATGACGAATGGCTACCTACATCATTTAGCCGAGTTTGTTCAACACATTTCACTGATGATCAATTCTATCTGACACCTACAGGCCGACGAAAATTAAGTAATATTGCAGTGCCGTCTTTTCGAGTAAGTATTTTTAACAGGCATGACATACCGGCTTTTCTAAAAACGTCGTTACGCACATGTACAAAACGTTACGCTCATGTTGGTGTTAAGGCATGTCCATTATAAAACATTGAATTAAGTATTTCGTGGTATTTATATATTAACTTTATTAGTATTAAAAGTAAACATTAAAATTAAAGAACATTTTTGGTTGATTCGCTCCCCTCGTTTCCTCTTCACTTGTTCATGGTTTACAGTGTCATTTTTAAATTTTTCTCAGTTTTATAGACAAAAAAAATTGAAATATCTGGTTTTTTTTTTCTTATTTTTATAATTTATTTAAGTTTTATTTTAGGAACTAAGAAACTCATGTTAAGAAATGGATTATACTAAGGGGTACATTATGTTAAAATAAATAATTTCTTTAGAGCGTATTTTTTAATAATAAAATAAAATAATGTTTCCATTGTCAAACATTTTTATTACTCCAACGTATTCTACACCAGATGTGCTATAATTTAAAATAAAGACCGCGTTCCTAATGTTGTAATATATTTTGTGTGTCATTGTAATTTTAATGTTGTAATTGTTGTCATTTTAATGTTTAGGGATTGCAAATCACACAAAATATACATAAGAACAGAGTTTCGTTAAGTATACATAAACAATATATATAAACAGAGTTTCTCATCTATAGATCTAACATCTTAACTTAATAACAATACGAATTATAATTTTATTTGTTTTAGGTCACCACCCTTGAACCTAGAAATGATTTGCCAGGATCACCACTCTCTAATGTCTCAGTTTCTGACAGTGAATCTATTTTCGACACGCCAAGGTTAATTGACTTAAAACGGCAATTAAGAAAAGAGGTTATAAAGAAGAATAAATACAGAAAAGAGCTGCAGAAACAGAAACGCAGAGTGAAGAAACTGGAATCGTTAAATATAAGATTAAAGGAAATTATTAAGAAGTTAAAAGGAAATAGAAAAGTGGCAAAGCAATACGAAGAAAAAGTTATTAGATGTGCAGAAGATGCCAATAAGGACTTGCTTGTCTCGTAAAATAAGTCACGGCAAAAATTTCTCTTACTATTAGAAAATTTGTGTTGACATTAAACTATTATTTGTCTGCAGCATATTAATATGTAAGGAATAAATTTAATAATGTTTTACCTCACCCAAGAACACTTCATTTACTGGCTTTACGAATCAAGCATTTTCCATACTCGAAAAAAAAGTAACGTAAAATAATAATTGCAACATTGATAGTAGATGAGATGGTCATACAGAGGCAGAGCGTTTGGACAGGGAAAAAGTTTTTTAATTTAATATAGGTATACCAAAGCGGTTTAAAAAACCAATTTCAGAAAATAACTCCAAACAAATTAATAATAATACCTTTGATGAAAGTCAGTATGACACGAATTGTCATATTCTCACTAAATCATTAGACTGCGACCCTGGAATCAGTGATTTACCACAGCAGGGTGTTGGCTATATAACAGGCTGGGTAATCAGAAAGTTGTCTCAAAAAATCAAATGTGAAATATGCCTGGACAGTTTAATGTAGTCTGAAAAAAATGTCTTTTCATAGGTTAATCACTATAAAAAAGCAGTGCCTTATATTTCCATCTAAAGAAATGTTTGATGTATGTTTAAAGGCAGAATCTTATAAAAAGAAACATAATGAAACAAGAAGGATGCACAAATTTCACCCAAAAGCAGTGGGAGGAAGTGACGCAAAAAGTCTTAAAAACTCATCCATTAAAATATTTTTAGAGTGCTGTGTGATCACTCCCACGAACAATTAGTTATGTCAATGTCTAATCAATCAGAATAATGTTAGTAAAAACTATAATCAATATTTACCTAGTAGGTACCTACGCCTACACTACCTTCATCAATATACAAGAACTACAAAAAGGTAAAATTTAATAAACCAATTTTATTTGTACTGACTATTATTTAATGATCTCAACATTCGTTATGTCGTCGTATGTCCTTTTATCCTCCTATTTCCTGACAATGTGACTTTTTATTTTATGTTAGTTTAATAAATATGTTTGAAATTACTTTTGTATTTATTGCTCGTCCTATTAGAAGGCAATCGTCGATATTTCGCGCAAGTTATACCTACGTACGATTTACGAACACCTACGAATAATACTCGCACGAACTAGCGGTTTTCGCATCGACACCTTAAAACTATTTTATTGAATATTTGAATAGTTGAGAGTATGCTGACGGTACCGAGCGCTGCCGCTGCGCACGCATTGTCGATGTCGTGTGCGCGGGCATCCGTCTCACGCACGATATGCACACAGACTTGAAACGTGACGTGGATAGATTTTAAAAGGGCAGGGCTCATCTAACTATTTACAGCGCACTAAACGATCTTAGGAAAACTGAAATGATTTTTATGCCAATTTTATAATTCAAAAATCTGGTAGTGTAAGACTGACTCGAGCATCAATGCTTACGATAACAAACAATTTACTTGACACACTTACAAGTTTTTTATTTATCTACTGGATAAAAAGGTTAAATAATAAATAGTGATGATTTACTAACTGGCTGGCTAGCTGGGAGTTATGTCGTTTTAGAATTTTAAACATTATTTATTGTAAGGATGTCATCGCCATAAGCCCCTATTTTGTGTCAGGATAGTTTTTTTCTCATTGTTCAATTCTTTACCAGGAGGATCAGTAGTAAAATACTTATGCGAAAGTTTGCCGAGGGTAGACACAGAGTGGTCAGAATGGGTGTTGGCATTCTGCGATGAACGCGTGGTGCCCGAAGACAGTGAGGACTCCACCTTCGGCACGTATAAGAGAGAGCTGTTGCCGAAAACGCCGCTCAAAGAAAGCCAGTTTGTGACTATCAAGCAAGGAGTGTCAGGTATAAATACCTTCTTTAAGAATATGTATGAAACGCGTTTGTAATCCACTACATAAAGGAGCACAATGTAATTATTATTCTCTTTCATAAGTGTAGCCAGTACCTTTGATTACTAAAAAAATAAGAATCCGCCCCTGCCTCTTCATAAAGAATAGTGTAGGGCAACTAAGAACGCCTTCTAGTATTGCCAGAAGCATTATTGATTACCTACGCGAATCATCTTTCGTAAGGTGCACGGACAGATTCAGCCTACTGTTTATTTAAATTTGAGCGAGAAATTACACGATCTTGAAGACTTATATAATACATTAGGTACTCATAGATACAACTAACATACTAAATATATTATTTACAGCGCAAGAAGCAGCTACAGACTACACAGAAAAACTAAAAACAGCGTTTGGCAGTGAGGACTTCAAGTTTGATCTACTACTTCTAGGCATGGGGCCGGACGGCCATACTTGTTCTTTATTCCCTGGTCATCCGTTGCTTGCCGAAACAAATTTAAAAGTCGCAGCCATTACCGACTCGCCTAAACCTCCCCCAGAGAGGGTGACCTTGACTTATCCTACTATAAATAATGCGAGGAATTGTATTTTTGCGATTAGTGGAGCTGGGAAAGCAGATATGATCAAGGTATGTATAATCTCCTTTCAAATAAATAGTAATTCTAAGACAACAAAACTGTTTATCATGAGGACAAATTTATGCTATTAAAGTTTGCAAAAGAATTCTTTGTATAGGTACAAATTTACAAAATACATAATAACTAGTTTGTTATCAACTTGCAAATTAACTAGCTTGACGAACACGATACATCTATAATTATTCTGTTTCCAAAGTAACAATTCCAACAACTTTCACTTCAAATCTCATTCATCATCATCATCATCATCAGCCAAAGGACGTCCACTGCTGGACATAGCCCTCCCCCCCCCCCCTCTAATTTTCGCCACCGTAGCCGGTCAAATCTCATTATTCAGTACCGATTGTTCGGATAGGCAAAAGGGAATTTTCCATTTACCATTATCTTTTTGGACTCGCCTTATGCTATTGGCACTTAAAAAGGATTGGAATGTCAATCCTAACTTTTTTATAAATGCCTTTTAAATACACACAAACAATTTTTTAATACGACAATTATTTATTTCTATAATATACTAATAATCCTCCTACATTTTCAGCGTATTCTAAAAGACAAGGAAGACCTGCCAGCCGGTCGAGTGCACCTCGAGACCGGGTCTCTATACTGGATCGTGGACGAGGCGGCCGCGACACATCTTTGACGATAGCACTAGCGTGTTCGTTATTGATAACAGACGGCTGTGAGGACAACTAGTTATTGATTTATATGCTGTACCGTTTACTGTAACCATCTTGTATACGCATTACTTTTTGATGCAATTAACAAAAATAATATGTTGTTTTTTTTACTAATTGAGTTTTATTAAAACAAAATATAGGAACAATAGTATAGGGATAAGATGCAAGTGTTCATGAATTACATGTTTAATAAGTTAGAATTACTTGCTGAAATATACCAGTGCGTGGCTGGGTTACATGTTAAGGACTCTGGAAAGCGTATGTCTGTATGAAATCTCGAGATGGATAACGATTAATGGATTTACATAAGATTTTCACTGTTATGTTATTGGTTCTCCGAGTAGTTTTAGGTATGTAATACATCAACCTATTATAGGAGCCGAGCTGAATCGATAATAGTAAACTAAGCTGGGAACAGGCAACAACTTTTTCAGGCCAATTCACCACAGTCCGCTCCTGTCCACTCCGCCCAGCTCCGCGTCAATGGAAACGCACCCTTAGTACCGATGTGAAGCGAGGCGGGGCGCTAGTGGGTGGGGAAGAGAGTCAGGCGCTGCTGGTGACAAGACAGTTTGAACAAGGCCTGAGATAGGTATACAACAGAAGTGTTACACATTCTGGTGTGACGTACGTTATACATTCTTTCAATTTCCAGCCAAACTGGTTTCTCATAGAGAAACTCACCAAGTAAAATATTTAAAAAGCTGTATTATAAATACAAAAGCTGTGTTATTAGTTTTCTTAGCTTCGTGCTGTTTTAGTTTAGTTCGTTTATTGTGGAAGAGATATGCTCTCGAAAACAGTACAGTGTTAAAATTCGTGATACAATTCAGGGCATCAAGTATCTGATAATGAATGTTACAAGGGCCCGTGGACTTATCAATTATATACTTGTAAATATCTATAATATGTTCTATAAGAACCACTGTAGGTATCAGAAATCGCTTGTTTACCACTGTACCGGTAAGTAAATACATGTTCCGATCAAACAAACCTTCAAGGTTCTGCTACCCAAGTACTTTTTTTTTTTTAAATTAACTTGTGTTTATACTGTTTTCCGATTTGCGTTTGGTTCGTTCGTTCCATGGTGGGTCATAGTAGTGGGATCACGAGAAACGACGCGCCATAT
Source organism: Parascotia fuliginaria (assembly GCA_963082885.1). NCBI lineage: Eukaryota > Metazoa > Arthropoda > Insecta > Lepidoptera > Erebidae > Parascotia > Parascotia fuliginaria. Next base: position 979,790 of record OY720195.1, read on the forward strand.
GCACTGTCGGAGCAACATCGTCATCGGCATCGTCATCGGGGGAGGACGAGAGGAGGAGGGCGCGGGGCAACGGAACGGGTCGCCGACCTCTCACTCTTCCGACAGATACACCACCCGCGACACGCGCCTTCTAATAGTTTAAATTTTACCTTGTACTTAATTTAATTATACATTTATATTATACACATTTTAATACAGTCCACTCTTTTATTACTAGTCAACGATCACTTCTACGCATTGTCTTCCGTGCTGATCCTAAGGAACCGCTCAAGGTGTACACGCTAAATACGGTGACATATGGTACAGCTTCAGCGCCATATTTAGCTACCAAATGTATCACCAGCCTGGCCTCCTTAGCGGCTTCTGAAAACGTCAAACGTGCGATAGAGCACGATCTCTATGTCGATGATTTTTTGAGTGGATCTGACTCTATAAACAGCACCGTAGAGCTGTGTAGAGGCGTTATGAATACGCTTTCATCGGCAAAGTTTAATTTGCGTAAATTTAAATCAAATAACGCTACAATATTGTCGCAAATAACTGATGGTGCTGATATTTCCATTTCAAATAGTTCGTTAGACTTTAACAGCGATAACATCAATGCTGCTTCTAAAACATTAGGTATTTATTGGTTGTGCGATTCAGACTCTTTATCATATACATACTATTAATGTTGACCATAGTATGAAGGATATCACAAAACGAAAAATATTATCTGTTATAAGTCAGATTTTCGACCCATTGGGCCTGGTTGGTCCGTGCGTTGTCGAAGTAAAGTTAATTATGCAACGGCTTTGGGTTGAAAAATTTAACTGGGATGACTCAGTTACTCAGGAGATTAGGGATCTTTGGTCTTCATTTGTGAGTACTTTATCTCGTCTTAATCAGCTAAAGATACCTCGATTTATTTCCTGTAGCAACTCTATTAGGAACGAAATTCACGTCTTTGCCGACGCTTCTGAAAAAGCATACGGTGCGTGCCTCTATATACGTTCTATTGACATTTCAGGTTATGTCCACGTTCAACTCTTTGCCTCTAAAAATCGTGTAGCGCCTATCAAGTCTACTACAATCCCACGGCTTGAACTATGCGGGGCGTTATTAGCTACAAGACTGTGTACTAAAGAACGTGACTCTTTTACAATAAAAATTGAAAATATTTATCTGTGGTCCGATTCCACCATTGTACTGTCGTCGTGGCTATCCACGCCACCTAATCAACTCGAACCCTTTGTGCGTAACAGTGTCAATGAAATTCTAGAAGGTACAGTTGGCTGTTTTTGGAGTTATGTGCCGTCGAAAGATAACCCGGCGGATTTTGTTTCCCGAGGGCTGAAGGCTGATGCTATCAGCACCAGTTCCTTGTGGTGGTCTGGCCCCTATTATTTGTTAAAGTCTCAGAATGACTGGCCACAACCACCTAATAATGTCGCGAAGCAAAATCTACCTGACGTAGTTAGTCATGTAGTTAGTAGCAATAGAAATGAGCTTAATAGTAACCAAAATCTTGGTAGTTCTTTAATTCATACTCTTATTACAAAATATTCTAATTTTCATTATTTACAGCGAGTAGTTGCTTACATACTCAGAGCAATTTACAACTTAAAAAATAAACTAACTAAACATAAAGACTTTTTATCAACAGAGGAACTACAAACTTCATTAAATTGCATTTTACATAATGCTCAACTTCAAATGTTCCCTGATGAGTATTTTATTATTAAATCTGGAAAGTCCCTACCGCGTAGCAACCGTCTTATCTCGTTAACTCCATTTATAGATTCGAACGGTATTCTTCGCGTCGGCGGTAGGCTTGACAATTCCCCGTATGATTATAATATTAAACATCCCATACTTCTTTGCAGTAAACACCCTTTAACTAAATTATTATTTGAATGCGAGCACCTAAAGCTTCTTCATGCAGGTCCACAGCTTTTACTATCCACTATTAGACAACGGTACTGGCCTATAGGAGGCAGATGTTTGTCTAAGGCCATTGTCAAGAAATGCTTGAAATGCTTTCGATTTAAGGCAAAAAATGTTCAGCCCATCATGGGTCAACTACCTCCTTCCCGTAAAGACCTTCAATTTCCTTTCCTCAAGTGTAGTGTCGATTACGCTGGGCCAATTTTGATCGCTGATCGGAAGGGACGTGGCTGTAGACTCATAAAATCATATTTATGCATTTTTGTGTGCCTTGCAGTTATAGCTGTTCACCTCGAACTCGTGACGGCATTAACTAAAGAAGCCTATATAGCCGCTCTTAGACGGTTTGTATCACGCCGAGGCAAGCCTCACACTATCTGGTCCGATAATGGGACAAATTTTATAGGTGCCAGCAACGAGTTGGATAGCTTTCTTTCCAATTCGAACGTTGCTTCGGACATAGCACAGGAAGGTATTCAATTTCATTTTTCTCCTCCTTATTCCCCTCACTTCAACGGCATCGCCGAGGCAGCCGTCAAGGCCGCTAAAAGCCATCTTAAAAAGCTCCTCACACTTACGTATCTTACTTATGAAGAAATGGCGACTTGCCTTACCCAAATTGAGGCTATACTTAATTCTCGTCCACTTACCCCAACATCCTCTGATCCACTAGATTTTTCCGCTCTTACACCTGCCCATTTTCTCATTGGACGACCACTCATGTCTGTTCCGCACCCACAGGTCACCGACCAGAGCATCACACACTTGGAGCGCTATCGGCGAGTGGAGTACATCAGGCAGCACTTTTGGAAGCGTTTTAATAACGAGTATATTTCTCTGCTGCAGCAAAGAACCAAATGGGTGACTTCCACAGGCAGACTGGAGCTGGGGACCCTAGTCCTTGTTAAAGACAAGGCGCTGCCGCCTCTCTTGTGGCCTTTGGGCCGCGTCATCAAGGTCTACCCAGGCAGCGACGGCACAACTAGGGTCGTTGAAATTAAAATGAAGATAGGGACCGTGGTACGAGGCTTCAACTCAATTTGTCCCTTGCCAGTCAATTGAAGTACCCAGACTACTTCAACCCGGGCAGTATGTCGGAGCAACATCGTCATCGGCATCGTCATCGGGGGAGGACGAGAGGAGGAGGGCGCGGGGCAACGGAACGGGTCGCCGACCTCTCACTCTTCCGACAGATACACCACCCGCGACACGCGCCTTCTAATAGTTTAAATTTTACCTTGTACTTAATTTAATTATACATTTATATTATACACATTTTAATACAGTCCACTCTTTTTGCAGTCAACAAGCACCATTTTTAGTTTTTAAAAGCGTATCACTTCCACATAATATAAAAACTACCTATGGCAGTTTATATTTTTTACATTCCTGTTACTTTTGATTGTAATTAAAGTTACTTTGGGCATCATTTTGTTTTTATTTCTTGTTCATTTGCTAGTTTATTAGTCATACCAATGTGTAAGTTGTATAAAAGAAAAATATTTGGTCTATTTTAGTTGGTTGGTCAGTTGGTTCTTTCTTGAATATCGAGATAATAATATTGAAATTTTAAAAAAGCGATTTAGAGTTAAAAATATCCATTGCATACAATCAGGATTTTAAAGAAACTTGGATTTAAATGTATTAGTTGGTCAAAGTGAAGGAAAGGTCTAATATACTAATAATGTTAAGTTTATTGTCCAAGTTAGTCTGTTAATGTTTAATATCTTATTAAGACCGTTTAGGTGCAGAATATCCAGCAATAAAAGGAACTTCTGGATCTAAAGGAAGTATACCTTATGCTACCGAAACGAATTACACACAAATCAAATAAAAATTAATTAAAAAATTTTGAATTAGTAATATTTTTGAGGTGAGATATGAAATTTTTATGTGATTTGTGTGTAATTAGTTTCGGTAGCATAAGGTATACTTCTTTTAGATCCAGAAGTTTCTTTTATTACTATTTTGCGACCTGGACATTCTGCGACCTGGACATTCTGCAACCTGGGTATTCTGCGACATGGACATTCTGCAACCTAGACCTTTTGCAACCTGGACATTTTGCAACTTGGACATTCTACACCTAAACGATTATGACAGAGCAATTTGCAGTCCAAATTTTCGAGTGTCGCTAGGTGTTTGCAAGGGTTAATTGGAGAACTAATTAATAAATGACAGGCAGCACATAGTAACCAAGACATATTTACACGATGCACGATACAGTATCATTTGGAAGACTAGCCATTGAAATTAATCATTTCACTTACCTGTGTCCCACGTGCTGTTGTAGTTGGTTATAAATAAAAGTCATGCGTCAAGTTCCAATATGTGTAATCCCTCATAGTTTCAAATGCCCGCGAGATCATCACAACTGCATTCTTCCCACATATAAAAGAGCTCGACTATTACTCGTTTACATTAAGATTAACGTCCTATGACATCTCTTTTAATCATTTTTTTAATAATAAGTGTTAATTACAAAAAGTATGTCAACTAAATAAAAAATATTCGGTGCGCATAGCGTACCAAATGCTTACATACATACCATATACATACTTTATAGATATACATAGTAACTACGGGTAATTTAAACAATTGAAACCTATTGGACTTAACGAAATGAGATGCGAGGGCGCTACGGCGTATAAAATACAAGTACATAATTATATTGCATCATTATAACTAATCTTAATCTCTCAACGATTTCGTGTTACAAAAAAATAATGACAAAAAAAATATTGTCGCCGCGCGTCGTCGCTTAACACTATGAATTTATAAAATAATTATTAACATAGTTGTTTGTGTGAATTTCCATTATTTTACAAGTGTGTATGGGTGTTGAATGTATACGTAGCGTACTATATACTATCGGGGTCGGCGCACAATTGACTGGTGTGAGGGGTCGCGCCGTCGCTATGTACAGTGTCACACGACCAACGACTACTGGAGACTGTCTGTAACACATACATTACACATCGTTAGATAACACTATTATAACAACAGAGGGCCTAGACATGTGGCATAAATGCTAATAGAACAGGATAATTTGTACGGTAGTAGATCCACGCTGATTTCAGCAGTAATGGGCCGGATCGTCCGGGGAAGTACTATCCTCTCATAGAAGATCGACGTAAGAGTAGTAGTATCTGTACTACTGCGTTTCGTTCGGTGAGTCAGAGTGCCGGAGGCCCGATTTCCCCCCTTTCCTCTTTTCTCACCTCCCTCATTCCCTTCCCCTAACCCTATTCCCAGCCGCCATAGTGGAGGCCACCATACCAGCAGTTTAAGACGATGGCTTTTGGTATAGTGGCCGCCACTTCTGGATTCCACTGACTGCTTACCATCAGGCGGGGTGGAGTCACTTTAGTAGGCTATAATATATAAATAAAAAAAAATAGAGTAGATTCAAAATTGTGTGGGATGGACATGGCTGTTTTCAATGTCAAGATTGACCATGGAGGGGGGACCAAGGGTATGAGTGAGAAAAAGGAAGAGGAAAATAAAATAAAGGGGCCATAAGTTTTCTGTTGCCCTGTGGTATGTATTTATTTTGTTATCTGGGTGTTTACCAAAAAATTTGACCACTTTAAAAATGACATGTCCTACTGTTAAAGGATGGTTTCTTGAATAAGCACATTATAAAACAAGTCAAAATCTAGTTATTTATAAATAACTATAAGTCCAAAAATATACTATTTTCATATAAATTTTAGTAAAATATTATTTATTTATTATTGATTATTGTTATTATTGATTCTCAATGTATTTTTTATAATTTATAGTACTTATCTTAACTTTGACTAGAATGACACTAATAGAATATTGACATGCATTTAATAATTATTAAGTTTATAATTGAAATCTGTTTAATTTATGTTAATTTATTGTTTTTAAATTTAACTTGACATTATTGAATATTTGTAATTTCGTACAATGTTGTATGCCATCATAACTGGCTAAACATGTTGCTCTCACTATTATTGTACCAACCTGCATGCAAGCTTATTTATCTTGTATTGTACACACATGTTTTTACAAAATAAAGATCTTATCTTATCTTATCTCAAAATAAAGTGAGATAGTAGTGATTTAACCTTACTTTTGCAAATTTCTGTACGTGATTTTTCTAAGTTAACGTTCTCTAGGTTAGGACTGTGTTATTTAGGAAGATTATATTAACCGAATTTCATTATTATTATTTGATTATTGATAAAGAGATCCAAATATTAAAAATACGTGTTTTATCATGTGCCTCAAAATTATGGTTGGTAGAAAATTCCGCAACACTACGACAACAAAAATTCCCGACAAATTTTAAATGCTTAAGTCATGTAGAACGAGGTTCAGTGTGTTATTTATTAAATACGTATTAAAACAGTAACTTTTTTTGGATTCGATTATATAACCGTCATCATACTTCACATCCATAACGCGACATTATACATAATATTTCTAAAGTATTTTTATTTTCTGGTCAGAATTCCATTACGCAACGGTCTTTTTTGGTAAACGCCCATCTTTGTGCGATAGTAACCTGTGGTCGCTAGTTGGGCGCCCAGTACGACTGCGAGTAGCTCGGCTTGCTCGCCGCCGGCTTGCTCGCCGCCGCGCGCCCGCCTCCCGCTCCGCTCTCCTGGAAACATTCAACACTTGTAACGATACTTCACCTTATTTAGAACGAGTGAGGTGCTTCTTTAATGAAAAGACGATTTTACTAAAGAGCTGCAAGTATATTGATATTTACATTTAAATACCAGTCCATTATTGTGCTACTAGTGTCTAAAAGTATGTTCGCTAGCATATAGCGACCTAGCAATTTAAGGTCTATGTTTACAGGTTTGTTCATAATTTTTTATGTCAGTTATGTCCTTCAAACTTCAAAAATACATAAAAAATAGATGACCGAACACTTTCATAGATGGACTAGTTATTACTTGAAGATTAAAGAAAAAACGCATCAAATATTCTAATAGTACAAAAAAAAATAGTATGTGCTTATTTTTTCATTAAAGAAGCATTAAACTCGATTCCCAAAAGACAAATATCACAGAATATAACATTAATACAACAGTTATTTTGAGATATTACAAAAAAAATGTTAACCACAGCTTCGATAATAAGAAGCAAAGAATACACAAAACTTAGCAAGCGATTGGGAGAAGATGTATATGCAATAGGTATGCAAACATTTGTATGATATGTATAATGTACATGCAATACATGTGGAAAGGCGGGTAGTACATAATCTTAGTTGTTTACCAAGGTATAGATATATAGCGATATGCTTAACATTTTGAATGTCATTGCTAGTATACAAATGTGTAGTTTTTTTTTTATAATAGCACAAAAACCACACAACTATCTTGACCCAAAGTAAGCATTTAATAGCTTGTGATATGGGTTCTAAAATGCGGATAAACATACTTAGCTAATTTAATCAAGTAATGTAGTAAAGGGAAATTTTTAATTTATAAAACAAAAATTTAATGATAAAATTGAGTAAAAGTTAAAATTAAGTAAAATAAGTAAAGGAGGTGGCTTTAGATCGAGATAAAAGGCGGGAATTGCATCAGTTTCACCGACAAGAGTCTAAGCCCTGTTAACTAGCTGCTAAAGTGTCTGATATATATCTAACAGATAAAACATCTTCTAGTTACATCGGTCTTAAATTTTAAATTGTTTATAAGACAGTTCAAGTTATCAGGCACTTGTGGAACTGATTTTTGAGTACTATTTGTCAGTTAAGTTTTTAATAGGTTATCACGCACTTTGAACTTTGATAAATTTATTGTTAGATAACCAAATTGTTTACATTAATAATATTTTATAATTTTTTAAATTATTTGTTTTTGAATGTGAGTAAAATTAATTAATATAAATTTACTGACGCGCGTGTTTAGCTGACAACCAAATTGTTGACATATATACATAAAATAATAAATACATACAGTTTTAACATTAAGTGCTATACATATATACGTGTGCGTTAATAAATATGTATATTTGTATATATTACTTACCCGCCTATTATGACTACTGTTCACCCGTACATCCATCTACAAACGAAAGTAAACGCTAAGAAATATAATAACAAACTTAATATAACTAAGGATACATGCAGAACAACATAACTGTGTTGTTTTTGATGATTTGGAGTGTATCAACGAGTAGACATTATCTTGTGTGTCTTTAATATTTATAAAAAAGAATTTGGTAGGTTGAAAGTTACTATAGTCGGAATATTCGAATGCTGTTTCCAAGAAAAATTAATGAAATGAATAAAGTTAAACTTTAAAAAATATAGAGTAAATAGACAACAAAACATTATGTATAATAATCCCGTAATTTATTGGACATTGTTTATATACTTTTCTCACATATAATCATCTGAAAGCTCAATTAAATAATTAAAATGAACCGTTATACGTCATCATATTTGTTAGTTAGCCTAGCACTATTTGGATAGAGGTGTTACTGGCTGCAATACAGCTTCAAACCAATGCAGCCATTGCTTTGGAATGGCACATGGAAAAGGCACTGTTTTGTTGCCTATATGAAATGCAAGCTACTATTTTGCAATGACTATAACAATTGCTAATGGCAAATACATTGTTCTACGGCTATTGTAAGTAAAAAATTACTAGTGGTTGCCTAGAGGTCGAAAGTCGACCATATGTTTTTTATTTTGAAGCATAAATTTAAAAAAATATTAGCACTCTGCACTCCTCTATAATAAACAATAAGTGTGCAAAATTCTGTACTCCTTGGTCTGCGTAATTTTCGTAAAAAAGGGTACAAAGTTTTTGCTTCAAGAGAAATGTCGTAGACTTTTTCTATCCAAAATTCTCTTTATAAAATTGCTTTAGCAGTAATACAATTTATAACTTTTTACAAGTTTGCATATTCTACTCGTTTATACACTTCAGTTCAATAAAACACTCTAGAAATCATCGTGATTGTAACATGCTGCACTCTGTGTTGTACACACTGCTTTCAATAAGATGAACGATATTTTGAGAGACTTGTCGAGTTTCGGTATTGTAGATCAAGATTGCTAGGACATAGTGGAATTTGAAATAAGACTATGACTGTCCCTTCGTTTATTTTCTTTTTGACAGTTCGAAATTAGTGATTTCCTCACACGTTACCGATTCGATAAGAAATAATAATCGATTTTATTTAAGAAGAACTTTCAATCGATTTAATGTATCGGAATATATTATTATTAGTTTAAATATTAATTAAACGTTTAATGTTTTTTTTTTTAAATTATACATGAAATAAATAAACATATAAATAATTAAAAGTTTTTTCAATAAATGAGTACGTAGTAATCAATAGTCTGGAGGTTATTTGTTAAGCACAGGGCACTTCATTAGTGGGCGTCAACCGTCAATAAAGTACGATATTACTGTAGTACATTCCGTACAAAAAAAAAACGGTAATTCATAGGCGTGACCTGTCAAAAAGAAAATAAACGGATTGAAAAAATGTTACGATTCTAAAGTGACGTTTATGTCAGGTCTAGCTGTCAAGCGCTTTTTGAAAAGATTCCATCTTTTGTTTCCATCATTTAATTTCATCCACATTTTTTTCTATTTAATCATTGTAGTATACCATTATTATCATCAACAAGAATATTATTCTACACTTGACGCTGGCAGAAATAGCTGACACAAATCGTCGGCTCTGTTGCCAAAAAAAAAGGAGAAGAAGAAGAACCCCTGATTGGTCCAATGTGACAGTTGAAATGCCGTCAACTGGTAGAGAAAATTTTCTTACCCTTATTCAGTTTGAATAGCATGTCTCTTCACCATACAAAAGGTAGCAATCATGGTAACTATCAAGTTAGTAGTAGTATTCAGTGTTCATATTTAAGAAATAACTTGATCATTTAAAGTGTTAAAGTTGTAACTCATACAAACTGTAGTGTGTGTCTCAGATACACACTACACAAACAACTGTAATCATTTGGCTATTGAAAAGAGTGGCGTGAGTTTCTTGCCAGTTCTTCTCACAGCTCTACCTCGTCAGTGAACTGGTTGTAGGCTAATTAGATGACTTCATGTAATTTTGACTTTTCATAAGTATCATACTTTATGATCAAAATTTAATAAATACTTTGAGATTGAGTAAGCCTTAGTTAGTAGTTAGAAGGTCCATAATACACTACCATATGCTAGTACTCCGAAGGTCTTATTAAAAAAGTGCCGAACAATCTTGTTCTACAAGTACACAACTAACATTGTTATATTCAGTGTAGTATTATTGGATTTACATGTACTATTTTTTATATTCTGGTTCTGTGTATAAATTGAAGATATTTTGTAGAATGTATAGCGTAATGTATTACTGCTATTTAAATGTTCAAATTTTAGTGGTTTTTTTTGTATGTGACTGTATGTGTGTGTGGGACGTTTTGTTTAATTGTAACATACATTTTAACTGCGAAATAGATTTTTTGATATATTTATTTATTTAAATAAATGTTGTTATGATTTCTAAATGGTCACTAATTCGTTTGTAATTGGCCTTATTTTACCGGTTTGCCTAGTGCGGAGGGAGACTAAAGAATACGATTTGTCATCAAAGACATGCTTAGATTTAGGTAATGTAGAGGTTTTTTGTGTATTTAGGTGCATGTTTTTATTATATATTAGTTGTTTTGTTTGGTGGTGGTGTGCGGTGTGCGGTGTGTGGTGTGTGGTGTGTGGTGTGTGGTGTGCGGTGTGTGGTGTGCGGTGTGTGGTGTGCGGTGTGTGGTGTGCGGTGTGTGGTGTGCGGTGTGTGGTGTGCGGTGTGTGGTGTGCGGTGTGTGGTGTGCGGTGTGTGGTGTGGTGTGTGGTGTGTGGTGTGTGGTGTGGTGTACCTGGTGCTGCGGCGCGTGGTGGTGGTGGTGGTGCGGCGGCGCGGGGATGTACAGGTGCGAGGCGCCGCCGAACGGGGGCGGCGTGCCGCTGTGGAACGTCGCCTTCTCGTAGCTCTGGGGACCGACACGCACCTTGTGTTAGTTACCGCTCACGAGAAGTGCGACCTTTTTGAGCTTCACGAGCGATACTGGTCTTTTTAATTACGTAGATAAAGTTTCAAATTATATCGTACTGAAAGTATTAGTCACGCCGCTGCCGGCTTCTACCGTTCCTGATTGAAATATTCTTAGACTTTTAAAGATCTTGGGGCTAATTTTATTGTGGACGCTATGCTTAATATCTCTATTCTTACAAAAAATTAGCTATTCGAAATAATAATAATAATAATATTCTACCACATTCACACAGCGCTATCTAGCCCCAAATTAAGCAATTATATTTGCTTGTGTTATGGGTACTAAACAACTGATATACTACTTATATACATTTTTTTTTTTTGTAAATACATACATATTATAGATAAATTACACCCAGACACAGAACAAACAATCATGCTCATCACACAAAGGTTTGTCCTGGGTGGGAATCGAACCCACGACCTCCGGCTTAGCAGTCAGGGTCACTAACCACTAGACCAGTCAAATGCTCGCCATTATCGTAGATGCCAAGATAATAATTAACAATTGAATGCATTTTATGTGATTAGATCGTCCCCCAGCGCAGGGTACGTGTACAGACGGTACTCACATTGACCTTGTTGAGCGCGACATGTCCCTTGGCGTACATCGCGTTGGAGAGGTCGGCCGCCGCGCCGCCGCCCGCCTTACTCGCGCCGGAGTACGCGCCGCCTGGACCAGTACGAGTTAGCAAATATCTGTCACCTCTACATTCATAATAATAATAACACAACAACAACCACACAACGCCATCTAGACCCAAAGTAAGCATATATTAATAGCTTGTGATATGAGTTCTAGAATGTAATAAACATACTTATATACTTTTTTTTGTAAATACATACATATTATACATACACCTAGACCAATGTAAATAACCATGTTCATGCACACAAATATTTGCGCTGAGCGGGAATCAAACCCGCAACCTACACGCCGCGCCGGCAGCTGCCTATATGTTCCTGGCCAGACACCTACCAAATCTCCCACACTCTACATTCTTTAGCTCCGTATAAAGTCGCGATAAACTCTCTCTATGTAAACTGTGAATCTTAAAACATTATTCATGTAAATTCTGCTAGACTCGTATTTTATTTCACTCTGAACTAAGTTCTCTACCGGTCGCCACGTCTACAAACGAGGTGGCCCTTCACCGTTACAACATCAACTTGTTACGTTGCTAAAAGGTTTTCACTACTCTTGGACCCAACTGACCATTTATCAATAAACAGAGTACAAGTCATTTTGATAAAGCATAAATAATCTCGACAAAAACACCAATACTAACTTTTTGCTTGTCGGTAATTAAGGAATAGCGGTACTTATTCCATTACCATACAGTTAACCCTTAAGAAATTTCGCATACAGGAAGGCAAACATACACAACTCATACGAGTTCTATGGACACTACGATTAATAGAAGTCTCCACGACACAGAGAATCCTAATGAGGAGACTAGTGACTATAGGAAAACTATACTTGTCTTTTTTGGAATGTGAGGTTTTCGTGTTTGGATGTTAAGGGAGGAGATAAATAATTACTTCTTTATGATAGATACTATTTTTTACTGGTACCAGTGAATATACAGAGTGTATACGACGGTATGACATTAAATGCAATTACGTATAGTATGTGACATTATAAAGCGAGACAAAAAAAATCTACTTAATATCTTCAATAGTTTAGACACAGGACAATTTTTTTAATTTCTTTAATTCTAAATTAACACTATGTAAGTACGTCAAACGGTCACTGACTTAAGTCATAGTCCACGTCGAAGGATAAACGTTGCCGTTCATTACAGTTCAGTGAACTTGTCATAATAAAATGGTGTATTACTTCGTTACTATTAAAATATTATTTATTTTGTTAGAAAATTTCAAATTTTTGTTTATCGTCAAATTACTTTTGTGATTAATTAGAAATCATTATATGGGCTAGTAACACCTGGCTTTTCATTTAATGTCAAACCGTCGTATACACTCTGTATAAACAATCCATACTAATACAATAAATGCGAAAGTAACTCTGTCTGTTACGCTTACACGCCTAATCCACTGAACCGATTTTGATCAAATTTGGTATAGCGATAGATTAGACCTCGGGGAACAACATAGACTTCTTTTATCACGAAACAATGGCCTAAAGAGGGAGAAATAGGGGATGATAGTTTGTATGAGAAATCGTCAATGTAAACAGAGATATACATGCAACAGCTAGTATTTTATAAAATGACTGTACTACATGACAATAGGGAGACGACTGGCAAGCCCTACCGTTGTTGCGAACTTTCCCACACACAATTGCAACATAAACACAACGTATCGCCAAGCCGCTACAGGAACATAAAAAGCATAGTTTAGTGCATTCAAATGCTTGACAGTAACATAGCCGTACACGTCACAGCGTACGTGTAGCACGTCCCACTCCTACCCTTACACTTGTGAGCTTCAGGCAGAACAAATAAATATATCTAATAGAAGGTAATCTATGTTTATAAAAAAGCACACATACCAGGCTTGTACGAGTCCTGTGCATCATAGGGCGGCTGCTGCTGCTGTGTGTACGTGGAGACCTTGCCTCCCCCCGACACTCCTCCCACTCCCCCCACGCCCCCCACTCCTCCCACGCCGCCTACATTTGAGCCGCCGCCGTACTGTAAACATACGTCATACTCGTATTAATTTAAACAGTATAAAATATTCCGTGCACGTATTCGAATAAGTGCACAAATAATAACGAGCTAATAATTTGAACCAGTATGACTTAATTCTTTTTTTAATACACACATTATATTTATAGTAGTTCTATTTGGAATAAAACACGAGTTACCAATATGTTCGATACGCTAGTCATAACAATTTAGAAAAAAATATTCTAAATAGCTCGACAATCTTACTACTGGTAGGACTCATGCAGTCCTGCATGGAAAAACCCATACATCTATTTAAATTGTATGGTTCACTCACCGTGGGATAAACTCCATACTGGTACGTGGTGGGAGGTGGTTGGTACGCGAAGTACGCGTAGCCTGGAGGTAGTGCGGCCGCTGGCACCTGCAAACATACACGACATACATTAATATAACGTATCTGATTAAGATTATATCACTAACTCACTAATCGATACTACCTTTACTAATTAAAATAATTTTATTATTCCATATTATGTCAAAATATACAAATGGAACCCGTTGTTGAAAAAGGACACTTTCGTTTTCAGGACTGTCAAAAGACTCTTCTTTTCGGGCACATATGACATGAATAGTGCGAAATTCAACTATGACATTCTGGCTACTCTGATAGCTGACTGTCTCTTTCACCTCTTAAATAAATCCAAAATCTCAATCTAAATCTCTGACAATGCTACCAGACTGCGATTACAAAATAAACGGACACATAGTTTAATAACAGAACAATAACATACTGACAGTGTAAAGACAAAAATCTATTTTAACACCGATATTAAACTTTAAATATTATAATTGACCTGTTGTGGTGACGCAGCATCAGTTCTGCCGAACCTCTCCCCCGCGCTCAGTCCGAACGCTCCCTCCCGACCGCCGTAGCCTACTTCGTAGTATCCACCCTGTAACATACATACGATTATTTATTAAAGATATGAAAGGGTTATATTTGAAGATTTTATTATGCAACTAGCTTCCTTTAGTTACTGCTCTTCTCCTGTCACCAGTAGCGTTATCATACATAGCCAGCCTATAACCTTCCTCAAGAACCGGGCTATCAAACGCAAAAGGAATTATTCCAAATCCAACTGATTAGCGCGTTCAAACAAACAAACAAACTCTGCCGCTTTATTAGTATTGATATAGATTACGTGGATTTTAGATGTAATCTTGCTTCTCGTCACTAAAAATAGCAAATTTTCTGTGGCAAATATTAACGTCTAGACAGCACTGTTCGCGAGCATTGATTGTAAACAGAGTAAACTTCAATTTATATTCTGGAAAGTATCAGTCTAAAATCTTTAATCTCGAGAACCGCATAATGGATTTTGAAGCGATTTTTATTGTTATAGCAAGCGTATTCAGTATAAATAATATATAACGTATTACCTATAGGAGCAGGGCAGTATAGAGTGGTGATCAAGCTGTGAAACCGAAATTTATGATAGCCATATAAGCTTCGAATGTTGACACGCGTTTATATTGCAGGCATTCATTAAAATTTTGGAAAAGTCTAGGATAAAAAGTATCAGATATTGAGAGATCCAAAAGTTTAATAACCCAATCAGTCCTAATTATTTTCTTCCTCTCTAAAGTCAAAAACGGTTTGATTGTGTTTTCTTCGCATTTTGGTTGCTTAGAGAACACAAGGATGTCCATATGATATAGTTACCACTGACAGCGCGCCGCCCGCCCAGGTAACACACAAGGAGCACGTACCATGTGATGCGGCAGCGTGGAGCGCATGAGCTGGTCGTCGTAGGGCGCGTAGGGCGCCGCGCCCGCGCCGTACAGCGCGCCGCCCGCGTACGCGCCGTGCGCGCCGGCCCCCGCGCCCGCGCCCGCCGCCGCGCCCGCCGCTGCACATACACACAGCTATTTACTGGAATGACTCAAGCGCAGAATACCAGATTTGCAAAGTACCAGACTCGCAAAACACCAAAAGCGCTAATTAACAGCGAGTTAACGCAATCGACACAATTATGACAGTCGATGCTCCGATTGGCGATATATTCCCAACTGCCCCTTCATCCTCTTCATCGATGGGGCGGACGGGATATTTAATTCCTTTCTGCCCCATCGAAATTGTTAATGGGGCAGATAAGAATTTTTAATTCCCACCAATTGTGATTATTTTAATTATGAGGCTGCGGACATTTGCTTGTCCCACCGTTATATATAGTTTTTTAAAGTTTTGAATCACGAATTAAAATGTAAAATAGAAGAAAGTAACAAAAAATTTAACTTAATTTAGCGAATCACAATTGATTTATTGACAGTTTCATAAAATAATCACTAAGGTAAGAATGTAAAATCAACGATAACATTACAGAGATTTATTTTTGGGTATATTGGGTTTTTTGATACTATGAATAAATTATTCTTGTAAACTTTTTTGGCTAATCCATACTAATATTATAAATGCGAAAATAACCTCGTCTGTCTGTCTGTCTGTTACGCTTTCACTCCTAAACCACTCTACCGATTTTATTAAAATTTGGTATAGGTATAGAATAGACCTTGGAGAACAACAATAGCTTAAAGGGGTTGAAATAGGGGATGAAAGTTTATATGGAAAATGGGATATAACCGACATGCACGCCGGCGGAACTGCAGGCAACAGCTAGTATTAAATTAAAATTAAATTAAAAATGCTGAGAAACAAAAACCTCGCAACAACAAAAATCTCACAGTAATACCAACTCCTTTGCGATACAACCAAAGTAATACGTCGAATAAAATTCAGAAAGTTCATCCAATCTAATGAGAGATAATAATGTTTCCCTCTTTTCTTAATATTCAAGAATTGATCAGATCAGTACCTACGGATGAAGTTCATTATTTTGAACGCCATTATTGGGAAATTATGTAATACAAATTATCTAAGCTTCTATGAACACACAATGCCATCTATTACCAATTACAGAATTTAAACTATGCTTTAAACTAAACTGCAACAAAATGTGGGTAGAAGTGCGCGGCAAATGACACTTTTTGTATTTGACATAAATAATAATTGTTGGAACACCTAAATTATATAATTTCACTTTTCACTTTTTCATTCGACGACGAGCAATATTCTGTCTGTAAAAAACCTAAATCAAAAATTACAACGTTAAAACAAAATTTTTTTATTTTAACTAGCTGCTAGCTGCGAAAAAACGAAATACCTAGCTATATAAGTTACCAACAACAATGCAAGGTAATGCATTGTTGTTGGTAACTTTTGGAAACAACAAACATTTGTGTGCACTAATAAAACTCATAGACTTCGGCGTGGTATAGGTAGGTACTTAACACTGAGCGAAAATCCACTGACTAATTTTGTCGGTAAGGTACATGACAAAGACATTTCAACAGATTCAGTGATTTATTTCATTTACTTTCACTACACACATTACACTTTTAACTTTAAATGAAATAATGTCATGTAATCAGAATCACTAACATTCTGCTCTTGAAACAGACACACACAACAACATCACTTTCTTAGGATTCCCATAATCAATCAGGTTTAACATAATTCACGCACGCGCGACGCGACTAAGTTACGTATTAGTTAGACAATATTACACAGTTCGATTTAAACAATAACAGTCACACCGATGTAAATTGTTTACAAAAGTAATAAACAAAATAAGAGCAGCGCGGCGGCGTATTTGTTTCGGCTAACGAAATCTTTGCCCTTGCGCTAGGGATGACGATCTGAGATCGATTATTTATTTTCTAACATACCTTTTTATTCGTGATTTGGACCTTTGAAAACTATATATAACGACGGGACAAGCAAATGACCCCATAATTAAAATAATTACAATGGGGCAGATGGGAATTAAATTATTATCTGCCCTATTAATAATTTCCATGGGGCAGAAAGGAATTAAATTTCCCGTCTGCTCCATTGATGATGAGCTTGATGGGACAGTTGGGAATATATCCGATTGGCCTGCTCCAAACTCTTAACCAATTAGAGAGGCATACACGGTAAACGTTTCAATCGCGTTAACGCAAAAACAACTCGCACTCGGCACCCAGAAGTACAGTCGAGTTCTGTTTCTGCACTAACCTGTTTTAGGAACTATTTTTAAAAAGAAGTATTTTCACACGAATCAAAAATTAAGAAGTGTCAAAGTCAAAGTCAAAGTCAAAGTATTTATTTCATTTTGATCACAGAATGATACTTATGAAAAGTCAAATTACATGAAGTCAGCTAATTAACCTACAGCCAGTTCGCTGACGAGGTAGAGCTGTGAGAAGAACTGGCAAGAAACTCACGCCACTCTTTTCAATCGCCAGATAATTACAATTTTTTGTATGAGTTAACAATTTTAACACATCAACGCAACCAAAGAACCATACAAAGTAATTATTACAAAATAACTAATTATTTAATAACATTTTTGAAAAAAGAAAAGAAACGAAAATAGAGGATTACAATTATTTAGTTTCATCTAGTATGGTAATTTGACTACGTATTTTAATTAAAATTAAAAAATAGTAAATGCATTTCTCAGTCATATTGAACTACAACGTAATATTGAATTAAGTATTAAATGTATGCCATGCCAAGATTGACCAGTCATCCCAGGTAGCACCCGTTCACGAGCATGACGCACAGACCAGCCATCATCACCTTCGCCATATTAGAGGGAAGGTGATGACCCGGCCAATACGACACCACAAGCCATGACATTTGAGTGAGCATGACAATGCAAGGCATGGGTGGTAAAAAGAACCATAATAAAATGTTATGTCTTAAGAGTTCATAATGATCATGATATGCATTCACTTCACATCAAACTTTTACTGCAATAGTCAATATTTTTTTTTTTTAAATTTTTCTATAATTATATAATGTTAATCAAAGTCAATATAACTACAATAATAATAATTAATCAATATAACATTAATCTTGCATTAAACGAGCAACTATATCCATGCTCTTTTATCATTTAAATAATCATTAATATTATAATAACTCTTTTGAATAAGACGGTTTTTAACAGTTTGTTTGAATTTCTCTAAGGGTAGATTCGAAACGTCAATGGGTAGTTTATTATAAAAGCGTACACCAAGACCCGCAAATGTGTTGTTTACTTTATGTAGGCGATGGTATGTACCAACTAACTTATGTTTACCTCGAGTATTCACAGAATGCATGTCACAGTTTCTTGAATACAAGTGAATATTTTTCTTGATAAACATAATGTTAGCAAAGATATATTGAGACGCCACTGTCAAAATACCTATCTCTTTAAACTTATCTCTTAATGAAACTCTAGGGCCCAAATTGTAAATAGATCGCACCGCTCGTTTTTGAAGTATAAAAATTGACTCAATATCCGCAGCCCTGCCCCACAGCAGTATACCGTATGACATCACGCTATGGAAATAGCTAAAATAAACAAGTCTGGCTGTTTCAATGTCGGTAAACTGTCTTACTTTTCGTATTGCAAAGGCTGCTGAACTAAGTTTACCAGCAAGACACGATATTTGGGTACCCCACTGAAGCTTGTTATCTAAAGTTAAACCCAAAAAAACTGTAGATTGAACAAAGCTTAAAGTTTCATTATTTAAACTTATGCTTATAGATAGACTTTTAGTATTGGGCATAGTAAACTTAACGCATTTTGTTTTTTTGGAATTAAGCAATAGGTTATTCGCACTAAACCAGTCCAGAACCTTCACTAGTGAATTATTCACGTTGTCAATATTCGGATTCTTACGATCAACTTTAAATAAAAGTGACGTATCATCAGCAAATAGTACAATATCGCAAAAATTCTGAACATGGAATGGCAAATCATTAATATAAACCAGAAAAAGAAAAGGGCCTAAAATGGAACCTTGTGGCACGCCAATAGCTACAGGTAATCCGGTAGACCTACTTCCGTTTATATCAACATATTGTACTCTATCGCTTAAATAAGAGGCAACTAGATTGAGTGCAGCATCCCTGATACCATAATGACTGAGTTTTCGTAGAAGCGTATTGTGTTCGACGCAGTCAAAGGCTTTTGAGAGGTCGCAGAAGACACCAATAGCATCCATCGAATTTTCCCAGGCACTATGAATATGCCTAATTAATGTAACACCTGCATCTATTGTAGAACGACCTTTCGTAAAGCCATATTGCTCATTGTGTAATAAGTTATTTGAGATAAAGTGACTTTCTAATTGTTGCAATATTATTTTCTCAAACACTTTGCTTATAGCTGGCAATATGGAAATAGGCCTAAAGTTACTTGTGTCACTTTTTGATCCATTTTTAAATAAAGGAATCACTTTACTGTGTTTCATCAGATCAGGAAACACGCCTGTATCCACACATCTATTAAATATGGTAGCAAGATGTGGAGCTATACTAAATATTATATTATTGATTAGCTTGACTGAAATACCCCATAAGTCACCAGTATTTTTTGAGTTAAGTGACTTAAAGACTTTTATAATATCATTGGGGTTAATATACTGGAAACAAAAGTAAACACTGCACTCTCCCACGCTGCCCTTAGCTAAGGTTTCGGCTTTGACTGGGCAAGAATCTAAGGACTTAGTTGCATTAACCGGTATTTTTATAAAGAAATCGTTAAACGTTTGTGCTACATCTAAATTATTTGCAACAATTTTATTACTTACTTTTAGTTCAAAATTGGTATCGCGCAATTTGGTACGACCAGTTTCACTATTAATAATACTCCAAGTTGCTTTTATTTTATTGTCTGATTGTTTTATTTTATTGCTCAAATATAAGGATTTGGCTGTGCAACAAGCCTTTTTAAAAATTTTTGAATAATTTCTAACATAATCTACAAAGTTTGGATTTGTATTATATTTTTTCATACCATATAGTTCATACAATTTAGCCCTACTTTTATAGATGCCTGTTGTTGCCCAGTCACAAAATTTAATTTTAATATTTTTATTAAAAGTCTTGGGTTTGAAGATATTTTCATATTCTAATTTAATTATGTTAAACAAAGATAGGTAGAGGCTATCAGGATCGGCGCAACTAAGGTCTACATTGGTGACTTTGGTAGTAATGTTCCCGCTAAAGTGTTTCAGGCGTTCAGAAGTCACTGGCCTACATGTGATCTTATAATTTACTTTAGGTACTCTACTTACAGACAATACAATTTTTTGTCCACAGTGATCAGATGTTAAGTCACTCAATATAGAACTATCTAAAAAGTTACAATTGCAGAAGATATTATCTAGGCATGTAGCAGAATGAGCAGTGATTCTGGTTGGTTCATAGAATACATAATTTAAGTCAAATGACATGAATAAACTAATCAATCTATTACAAATGGCTGACTGTTCGAGTAAGTTCACGTTAAAATCACCACACACTACCACATGCCTATTACCAATGCTTAAGCGCTTCAGTACATCCTCCATTACAGTTTCAAATAAGGTGAAGTCACTCTGTGGTGGTCTGTATACACACACAATAACATGTTGCTCAAGTTCCACACAAGATATTTCAATAGTGCGCTCAATAGAAAGCTTAACTATATCCTTACGCTCCTTAAATTTTATACTATTACAAACATATACCAGAGAGCCACCATGAATAGCTTTCTTCCTTGCAAAAGCACTACCAATACTGTAGTATTCCTTGTCAAATATAAATTGGTCACTTTTAAGCCAATGTTCAGTGACACAAAAAATATGAATGTTATAGTTTTTTAAAAATAATTCTACTTCTAATTCCTTGCCGGATAAGCCCTGAATATTTTGGTGAACTAAGTTTAAATTAAATGTCTGCTTATCCTTTGTCTCGTCTACTAGTTTAAACTACTAGACGAAGAAATGTTAGTAGTTACACTACTCTGTCCTACCAAATTCTTCAATACCCTACAGGTACCTGTGTCATTAAATAAATTATATGCTAATAACTTAGCAAGATGTCGCTTATAAAATAATGATAGATACATAGTATCTTTTGTCAATAAAAAATTATTACTAATAAATATATTACTGTCAAAGAATTTAATGTAGTCACTATTACTACATGTACTATTGTATAGAAGTAAATTTAACTTTCCTATGTGCCTATTTTGTTGTTCAGTCAGAGCATATGAATAAGGAAAGGCGCAGATAATAAACTTACAACCTACACTACTATGAAGCAATTCCATAACTTCAGTTAGTTCTAATATATTATGTTTTGTGACTGATAAACAGTCACCATACATTAAGATTACTGTAGACTGAGAGTCTAAGTTAGTATTTTTAAATTGCTAACCAAGGTGCTGAATTTTATTCCTGGTGAACAATTATTCATAATAGGCCACTCAGTGTGGGTATTCAATAAACTACCTAATCCCAATCCAAGCTTATCAGAAAACATTATAACATTCTTAATACTAATTTTATTAACTATATCATTATCATTAATTGGCAAGATGTGATTGTTTGGGGTGAGACAGTAGGGCAAGTTATTTGTTACTTGATCACTATATGCAAGTTGGAGCGAGTTTGATTGGCAGTCTAATGACAATTTGTTGGTGACCGATGTTGATGAGCACATTGAGCACAAGTTGTTACTAGTCAGTAAGTTAACACGCTCTATGTTTTCCCTACCTACTCTAGCAACCTCATCATATTTTTTTATATACTCATATGTCTCTTGTTCATGTTGGAGACATAGTTTAGTCAGGTGAGTTTGCAGGTCTGACAATTGTAGTTCTAACTCCTGTGTATGTTGTTCATATAGTAATCTACTAGCCGTCATTTGTTCTTTATAATTCTCAAGCTCTGACTGTAAGAACTCACGGTCTCTTGCCAATTCTTTATTACTAATAGATAAATTTTTAACCTTAGGTGATCGGTCAAGACTGGACTGTAGTTTCTTAACTAATTTCTTAATTCTAGAATACCTTTTACATTGCTTAGTACTACTAATAATACTACACCTTCTTTTAGGAATGATATTGGACCTATATGACATATCGCATTTCTCTCCTAGAAGCTCAGAGTACAAGCTCTGAGTCGCCACACCACTTTGTGCCTGCATTTGATCTTGTAATGCATTTATTTCTATATGAGCATCTTTTAGGTCTAACTCCAACTCAGTGTTGCGGCTCAGTAACCTTATAAACTCATTATTACAACTACTGTAGGATTTAATTTCTAATTGCAATATGTTGAGTTGTTCCTGGTAATTTAAATTTTCAATGTGCAATACTGTTAGTTGATTCTTCAGTTCAGACACCTTGTCATTTACTTTTTCTATTTCCTCCTCACAGTCACTGCGTTCCTTTAACAGCTGCCTGTTTTCTTCTTGACATATCTTTAACTCGGCAAGAGCTATGCGGAGTTTGTTCTCTGTGTCCTTAGCCATAGCTCTGCGGGTCATCATGTGTGTGGCCATGGTCCAAGGATTTGTATTGTCAAGCACCTGCAAAGTAAGGAAAAACAGCTGAGTAGAAGAATTAAAAATAGGAAAAGGAAATAGGTTATGAAAATTATGTTTAATAGAACAACAAAGTTAGAAAGGGAGTAAAACAAAGGTTATAAAAGAGAAAAAAAAAAATTGTTAATTAGTTATAGGGACAGCTTAGTGATTTATGTGAGAATTCACTGATAATTAAGTAAGTACTTGAATTTATTGTTAAAAGTATAAATTTAATATTCAACAATGAGGGTGGAAATAAAGTTATAAAAGTATTCAATTATTTACAATAATTAGAAGAAATTTACTGAGTTATGGATGTCAGATAAGATATATACATAGCCTATTAATTAAGTTAGTAGTATAATTGTTCAGTAGTCATGTAGTAAGTGCTTGTATGTGGCGAAGGTTCCAGTCGTCTATTTTTACTTCCACTAGAGTATTGTCAAGCAAAATGAGACTGAAACTATGCATATAAGTGCTGGACGAGGCTCAAACAGTGTTGAGCTGGGTATTTGAGTGTTGTGGAGTGTTCGTTAGTATTAAATAGGTCTTATACTCCCCGGGTTTTCTTGATTATTCGAAATATGTCCGTTGCTTGTTGACACTGCAAGTGGCTAGTTGTTAAGCCAGCAAAACTTCTGTGGTGTTGTTATGGTACTTTCCACAATTACTGACACTTCTACGGTCACAACTACGCTTGTTACACGTATTACTTAACAATTTAACAATTAATAAAGTTCAAAAACTTATTTTAATTCTAAGAGCTACTTTAAATACGTCTGACATTTAGAGTTGCCAGCTTCCAATCCTACTGTGAGTGTACTGAATTTTTTCCTAGCCAAAAAAGAAATTTGAAAAACATAGAAAAGGATGAACAAATTAATAATCATTATCGAGGTGGAAGTGTGCCTGCAAAGATAAGAGCGTCTGTAGCGTCAGCACGAAAAAAATCTTTTATTTCGTTCTTTTCAGTTTGTTCCAGACAGGCGGGCTTTTTGATTTTTAATAATATATTTTGCTTGTTCTTTAAATAACAGTTATTTAACTTTGTATTACAGCATCATATTCGATACATTTTCGTCATTTAAATTTAGTGTGTGTGAGAGATTGTTGACCATTTGATCTTATATAGTTAAAAATAGATAATATTACCTGTAGTGGTTGCAACTTTGGCTGTCGACGCTTGTTGTGTTGTCGTTGTGTTCGTTAAACTATTACTTGACGCCACTGAATTGTCATACTGCAATATTAAAACAATAAACATAATTTATGTATTATTATAAACCATACATTTATATACACACTTGGGAAGCAAGAGTATGATTTTCATGGACTAAGTTGTATTTAATTTTGCAAATGAATGTTGAGATCATATTTTTTTTTTATATTAGGTTACCAAAATATGTCTACTATACCTGACGATATAAGTTATGTGTGCAATAAGTTATGTTAACTAAGTTGAAGCTTATAATTGACAACGTTATTCAACACAAGAATAATCTATGTATTTACATAAGACCCCAAATATCTGAACAAAACATGTATAGTTTAAACACAGCATGGTATAAGGCAAGTATTACCTGTTGCGTGTCCTTGGCCTGCACTTTGGGTTGCGCGGTGGGCTGGTAGGGCGTGTAGGGGGCGGCTGTGTACAGCGCGCTGCCGCCGTACACTCCCCCGGACGATGACGTTTGCTATAGGACAACATCATTACTTCTTAATAGGACAAAATTATAAAACTAATAAATAAAGCGGCAGTTTGTTTGTTTGTTTAAACGTGCTTATCTCTGGAAGTAAGTCGGATTTTAAAATTCTTTATGGTATCCGTTATTTAAATTAATTAAAGCTTTAAAATAGAAATTTCTGTAACAGAGAGTAAGATGCCCTACAAGTTTCAAAAATATTAACGTATACAAATTACACGCACTCTAAAGTAGTACGTCAAATAATGGCAAAAAATTGCCTAACTGAAATGATTGATTGTGACAAGTTTCAATAAATTTACATTAAATTATTCAGTCGATAAACCCACAAAAATTAAGCAAAGCGTAATACTATTTTACCGAGATTAGTGTCAAATTCTGTTAGGCGAGTTGACTTAGTGACAAGTAAAAAAATGTGCTCCTGTTGCTGAGTAATGAAAGAAACAGAAGATATGTATATATATGATATGACTGGCCTGTTGGTCTAGTGGTTAGTGACCCTGACTGCTAAGCCGGAGGTCGTGGGTTCGATTCCCATCCAGGACAAACCTTTGTGTGATGAGCATGATTGTTTGTTCTGTGTCTGGGTGTAATTTATCTATAATATGTATGTATTTACAAAAAAAAAAGAAGTATTTAAGTATGTATATCCGTATTCTAGAACCCATAATACAAGCATATAATATGCTTACTTTGGGTCTAGATGGCGTTGTGTGTAGTTGTTGAAATATTATTATTATTATTATTATTTATGTAAAATTTTAAACTACCATACTAAATTTAAAGGTACCTTTAAATTTAGTATGGTAGTAGTAGTAGTTTAAAATCTTCTGTTTCTTTCATTATTCAGCAACAGGAGCACATTTTTTTATGTAACTTTGGTGGCAACAAGCATAATATGTCCCACCTGATGGTAAGTGCACTCTTCAATAGGATAGAAAAACTTATCTTAACTCGACAGTTGTATGATTATGGGGTCTTCTTCCTTATTTATGAGCTCAGCTCAGTCTGGTCTTGGGAGTCTTAGGTGTCTAAAGGTCTTGGTGTGTTACAGTCATGGGATGCTAGGGTCTTGGTGTGTTGGAACTTGGCGTGTTAAATCTCGAGATGGTGAGGTCTTCGTGTGTTGGAGATTTGAAGTTTTGGGGTGTTGTGGTATTGGGGACGTGGGTGTTGGGGACTTATGGTGTTAGAGACTGGGGTGTCGGAGACTTGGGGTGTTAGGGACTTGTGGTGTTTGGGACTTGAGATGTTGGTGACTAGAGGTGTTGGGGACTAGAGGTGTTGGAGAATTGGGGTGTTGGGGTGTTGGGGACTTGGGGTGTTAGGGAGTTCGGGTGTTGAGGTCTTACCTGATATGAATTCATCATGGGCTGGTACTGTGTTAGCGTGACGCTGGAGGGGTAGGCTGTGGCAGTCATGGCGGAAGCACCGGTTAGTGAAGCGGCATTCGTCACGTTTACCTGGAATGTTGAAGCCTTCTCTAAACTTCTTAGCTTGTTCTCCCTTTATTTCTTGATAAACATTTAGTACCCATGACGAATAAATGAGGGTGGAAAAGACGATATTAACAAATTTTATTTCATGAAAATTAGTATTAGATCACTCTTTTTTAAAAACATGATTTATTATATTTTTCGTTTGAGGTTTAATTTTGAGCTTGCTTAGCATAAAAAGAAATCATATCAATACATATTATTTAAACAAAAAAAAAATTTAATTGTTACTAAATAAAAATTAATAAACACCATGCAAAATGTTGTAAAACTATTGTTATCATTGGTATTTAAATATTCACCGGAACTGGCTATAATTTAAATAATTCGGCACTAAAAGATAAAACCATAAAATGACGTTAAATTGTTCTTTCTTTCTTTGGAGTATGTTTATAAAATAATTCTATCTTAGATATATCGTATCTCACCTGCGGCGCGTACACGTTGGCTCCGTACACGGGCGGGTGATGTGACACTGCGTGATGCGCCGCGTATACATTCTGTTGTCCTACCGTCTGGGAATTATCGAACATTTTATCAATACTACTGTAAAAGTGCCTAGTTAGATAATGTCTTTGAAGGTATCATATTATCTCATATGTATAAGGTTGGGATTATTAGAGACTTTTCAAGAACAATTAATAAGCCCCGTTTCACCACTAGCTGCTAGTATCTGATATATATCTGTTGGGTATTGGTTGGTGCAAGTCCAACAAATAAAAAATTGTTCACAGGGGTATAATATAATAATAATTTTGAAGTTTACAAATACACACAAACTTGACTGCGCTGATCCATACGTGAAATTATAAAGTTTGTACGGATTCCGTAAAAAATCTAACAGATAAAACATCTTCTAGTTAAATCTTTCTAATATTTTCAAAAAGTTTATTTGTCAGTTAAGTTTATAAGGAACTTGTGGAACTGTTTTTTAGTACTATCTGTTAGTTAAGTTTCGAATAAGTTATCACGCACTTTATTAGCAAGTGGTAAACCGGGCCTTAGACTTAGTTAAATTTATTTTGGATACTAGAATTTATTATGTCGATACGCCTTATAGTCTAAAATATGTACTCTAAGTTACGAATATTGATGGTACACAAAAAGTGTTTATATAAATTGAGTAAATATCAAGAAAAACCGAATATCAATCCGACCAAAATTGCACATTGACCTACCACAAAAGAGAGTAAAGTTGCCAGCAAGATGCAATATTTAGTATTCAAGTAGTATTGGTGTCTGTTTGGTCGGATGGCACTTCTAAGGTAAAGGCGTATACAGTGAGAAGTGCTAGAGCAGAGGCGCACGTGCGCGTGTACCTTGGGGCGGTGGTGCGCGAGGTGCGCGGCGGGCGCGTGCGCGTCGCTGGCGGACAGCTGCTTCATGGACGCCGACAGCACCTCTAGCGACGCTGGCACATACACGTGCAACATTAGAGGATATTTATAGCTACGTATAAAACTATTAACAATGTATCATTTTGACATAAATATTTTATTATAATTACGGCATTTAGGAAAATTTTCGCCACCATATAGCGCCACTTTGGTAAAAGATAATTTTGACAGCGCTATTAAAACAAATATTTTTCATTGCTCATTTCGGAAATTTTAATGTTTAATTTACCAAATGAATAATTCACTTGCACATACCTAAAATGGTGCCCACGAAGTGGCAGCAGCGATGCGTCAGGTCTAGCTGTCAAGCGTTTTTTAAGATAACCCCTGATTGGCACAATGTGACAGTTAAAGTGACGCCAACTGGTGGCGAAAATTTTTCTAAACACCTTTATTAGTAGCATTTCCATGTTTCAGGTAGATCTTGTAGGCGGGGCGTGAAAAAGCATCTCACTAAGCCGCCATAGTGGAGGCCACCATACCAGTAGTTTTGCTTTTAGAATGGTGTCCGCCACTTCTGGATTCCACAGTAGTCCAGAATAGGCCAAAGTGAAGACGTCGGAGTGTTGTGTGTCGTAATACTGACTTAAAGACAAAGTGAGGGTAGTTGCCGAATCCCGAGCTTCAAGGCGAAGACGACGCCTGGCTACATCAGTCAGCCCGTGACCATGGTCGGTGTAATTCGACCGAAACGTCGGGTAAAGAGGTATGACACCTTATAATTATTTTCTAACACGAGTATACCCGTTTCATAAATATAGTTATACTTTCTACTTATAGTAATACTCACAAGTTGTGTTTATGACAGCTGGCTCTGTGGTTGTGGGCGGTTGGCTCGTCGGCGTCGTGTCCACTACTGATAAGCTCTCGTTTAACTGTAATAAACACAACATCTTTGTAACGTAAAAATAAATATCAATAGGTTTCAAACTGGCATATTCAAAGGTATATTCTTGAATATGAAACTAAAGAAGATAGGTTGGTTAGAGAGAAAACACGTAGACTAAAATTGTTCCTTCCCTCGTGATTGCTAAACACTGTCCACAATACCAAGCAGTGAGGATATTTAATAAGTTACCAGTAGAGTTGAAGGCAATTTTCTATACAAGCTCATTCAATGCAAGGCTTAAATCATTCCTGTTGGAGAAATGTCTCTACAGTATATATGACCTTTGATTTTGACAAAATGACCTTTATAAATAAATTAAGAGATAGGACTTAAATTGTAATTCATATTTAATTATATTGTTGATAACTTTGATTATGTATAATGATTTCATGATGTACTTGTTATTTTTTATATTTTACCTTAATTTTATTGTAATGTTCTATAATTATTATATTTTCAAATACTATAATTTGTTAATGAAATAAATGAAATGAAATGGCAAGCGCCCACGAGACTTCGAAAATGACGCGGGAAAATCGGAACATATTGTACAATGCACACACTGCCCCGCACTATGCGGGGGGTGCGCGACGAACAAATATCTACACCCCGCGTGAGAGAAAGAGAGATGCTGACAAACAACGCAAGAAGTGTGCGAACCGCCTTACAGTCGAAGATGTAACTTTTACTGCTAACAGTGGTTCGCTTAGAAGTATTCGAAACTATAATGCACATTTAATAACAAAAGCAGAATATTATGTAATGTGACTATGATTTATGTAGCTTTGTATTTATTTGAAGTTTAGGAAACAGATATTGCATAGAGAATTGGTGAAAGTGAAAATCCGATTTCGGATTTTAGTCCGTTTATTCACATTTAATTTATTTTGTTTACTTAAAATAAAATATATAATTGTTTAAAATATCAGAGATGCATAAAAAAATTACAACAATTTTTTATACTTTATTCTATAACTATGCTTATATTTCATGGGGTATAGTCAATTAAATGTATCGTGAAGTACCAGAAATATAATAGTAGGTGTGTAGTATACTAACATTAGCGACCATATTGTTGGGCGGCGCGTAGGCGGAGGGCGCGGGGGGCGGGGTGGCGGCCGCCTCCAGGGGGGCCGCGGGGGGAGACCCGCCACCCACCGACGACACCACCGTCACTTGCGTCTGGAACGGGACATATCAACATTGTTGAAATATGTACTCCTTGCTCTTATTAAAAAATAAATGTAATGACTGTTTACGAGTACGAAGTTAGGTATGCAAGTGACTAAGAAAAATATGGTGCCGTTTTTAGTAATTAATATATGTAGGTTCGTGGTCCATACCTTGGTGATCTCTTTGGCGGCGGGCAGGTCGGCGGGCGGCTCGGGCTCCAGCGCGCCGAACTGCACGTCCAGGAACAGCTCCGCGCCGCCCGGCATCTCCACCGCCGACGACGGGATCTGCGCACCACCACTATGTATGCATACACTCGACATGTTGGGAACAAGCGGCGTGCGCGTGCGCGTCACCGAGGCAGGGGGGGGAGGAGCGACACTACCCACGCACACGCGCGACACGCCTTTTTTCAATTCCAAACTTGCTAAGTATCATATAAAATCAAATTTCAAATCATAAACATTGGTACTCGCTACAATTCATAGAGAATCGAACTTGCTACGAGTTGTTAAAGATAAAAGGTTTGAATTACCTTGGACGGCGGCGGTACCCTCGCTCTCTGAGTTTTCCTTTGACTCGTGATATCTGTTGAACCGTACACACCGTAGTTTGACGTATACACGCCTGAAATATAACAAACACATATATATATAGTAAATAGCTAGTAGAAACGCGATTTTACCAGCGTCTCTACTTACTGCTTTGCTCTCGTCACCAGTAGCGTGATGTTACAATCTATATTATTATATAAAACGAAAAGATTTGGTTTAATTTTTTTTTTTTGCTTAAACGCGCTTATTTCTGAAACTAACAGTAGGATTTGAATAATTATTACGTAACATCACGCTACGAGGGACGGGTGCAGAGCAGTAACCAAAAGTGTAAATTACCGCGCTAAATACTCACTGTTGTCGTGCCTCTGCGACTGCTGCGTTAGTTGCGAGAGGTACTGCGACTGCGCCGCCGTCAAACTGCCCGACATACCCATAGGCTGGACACAAAACATAACATAATGATTATATTTTTTTATACGACTAAGTTTGACGACTAGCTGCTGAAGTGTCTGATATATACCAGATAAAACATCTTCTAGTTAAATCTGTCTAGTATTTTTAAAGAGTTTATTTGACAGTTCAAGTTATCAGGTACTTTATCAGCAAGTGGTGAAACAGGGCCTAAGGAAACTAAAAAGCCTGCCTAATAAACAGTTACCATAGCCTATAAACGCTTACAGCACTACAGTACACTTAAAAAAATTAACTCCTTTCTTGATGAACCCATATTGTACTTGTAGTCTTTCGGGCAAAGCTAATAATTATACACCAAAACATTCGTCTATTATTTAAAATTTTGGTTATTAGGGATAATGAAAATTGTATCAATATAGCTACTTTTTATGAACTGTCACTATTGTCTTCTTGACGTCATAGTTTAGCATCAAATGTTGTATTTACATGCAACATATACTATAATATCACAACAACTACATACAACGCCATCTAGACCCAAAGTAAGCAAATATTAATAGCTTGTGTTGAGTTCTAGAATGCGGCCATATACATAAATACTTTTTTTTTTGTAAATACATAATTATTATACATAGAAACACCCAGACCCATGCAAATAGTCATGTTCATGCACACAAATATTCGCACTGAGCGGGAATCAGTACCACCGCGCCACAGAGGTCGTCAAATACAGTATACCTATTTTTTTAAACATTATAAGATTCCTTTAAAATTAATTAATCGCAATAGCTATTTGGTCTAACATACCTGATGGTGATGTTGATGATGGAAGGTCTCGACAGTAGCTTGTGGTTCAGTGGTAACGGGCGCCGCCGTTACCGCACTCACCGGCGACTGACGACTGCCCGGATTCATTTGCTAAACATATAATATATCACAACAAATATCACAACAACTACACACAACGCCACCTAGACCCAAAGTAAGCATATATTATATAGCTTGTGATATGGTTTCTAGAATGGGGATATACATACTTAAATACTTTATTTTTGGTAATACGTACTTAATATACATAGAAATACCCAGACCAATGCAAACAGACATATTCATGCACTCAAATATTTGCACTGAGCGAGAATCGAACCCGCGACTCCTGCATGGCAGTTCATATACAGTACTACTGAACCACAGAGGACGTCAATAATGAAAATTAGTTATTTACAACTTTAAAATATGGTGTAACGTGACCTTTTACCACTACCACTCGGGGATAAAAGAACTAAATGAATGAATATGTCGCAGGCAAATTGAATAAATCCGCCGTTTACATACTGCGTAGGCATTTTGTGTAAACTATTTCAAACATCCCCAATTAGCTATACATATTGCTGGTAACATATCCGGCGTTATACTGGCAGAATTTTTAGTGGTTTTACAAACTTCGTACTATTCTTATATTAGTGTATTACTAAGTTTATATCAATATCCTAGATCTACAAAACCAAAAATTAGTGAACTAGACAAAACTCGAATATACGTCGTGTACTATCGAGGTATTGCAGTAGGTACAGTACTTGTTAGGGCAATGACCGCGCCGGGTGAGCGCTTGTGTGTGTCTATCAGTCGCTTTTGCTGTCACACGTCACATCATCGATGTATTGATGTGTGCTTACGCAGGTTCATACTACGAATTCTCACTACCACTAAAATTTCTCGGTGTATAATATGCCGAGGCAGAAACGTAAACGGCCGATTCATATAATTTGTCTGCGACATGTGTTTTTTTTTAAATTTGAGCTATTTTAAAGTCATGGTTACAAAAATTACAACAGCCGTCATTTTCCTGAACCATTTTTTTTGCTGCTGAAACATAATTCTCCAAATACTCTTTGCTTGATCATAAGCAATCATTGAGGCCCAGAAGCAAAGCGAATGGAAATGGTATCGACGCAATGTACTTACGTCGATGAGCGACTGGTGGTGTGGATGAGCTGGTATGTGCGCCGAGTTGTGGTACGTGTAGGTCGGAATGTGACTCTCCGACGGACCGTTCGCCTCTGTGCTCTCCCACTCCTGTGCAACACAATCAGGGTGTTTAGGAAAATTTTCGCCACTAGTTGGCGCCACTTTGGTAAAAGATCTTCTATTTTGACAGCGTTATCAAAACAAATATTTTTCAGTGTTCATTTCAGCAATTTTAATGTTTAATTTACAAAATGAACAATTCACGTGCTTAAGAACAAAAAAAAATGCTGAGAGGGTTTTCTAAAATGACGCCCACAATGAGCTAGCCTAGGTCTAGCTGTCAAACGCTTTTTGAAAGTTAACTCCTGATTGGCCCAATGTAAAAGTTGAAAATTTTCCTAAACACCCTCATTGTACTAATATAATAAAAAAACACGCAGATAAAAGCACAACCAATGCTGTCGCATTCTGTCTCTCTCTCTCCCTCTAGTAAACGAGAGGACAGAAGAGGATAGAAACAAAAGAAAATGAGTTTCCGTGCTACCAGATATGGTTCAACCTATACTAATGCAATATGTAACAAAAAATATTGATGTTGAGCTGAAAAGAATGTTACTCCTATTCAGTGATGGTACATATTACTACAATGTTATTCTGTTAACTGTAAGTGTGCTTTCCTTTTTCACCGTGCCAGACGTCCAAGTCACAGTTAAATAAGATTGTGATTATATTGAGGTTCTGCTATTACAAATACAAGGGAAGCTAGCTAGTATGCTTGTATAGTCGACCACATATTTGCATTATCACTTTTAAGAAAATATTTCATCAAAATTAAAAATCAATAAGACTCATTATGAAAGTGATAACTGTCTCTGTACTGAGGGCACTTGCAAGAAAAAATAGACATTATTGTTTTGTGATATGCAAACGAAATTGACTCTAACGCCGCGTACAGACGTACGAAATGCAACATGCAATGTAATACGCAATGAAAGAATTCCCATAATGTAGACGCCTTGCGCGCACGAACCGCGCACACTACGCGTACGAACAAAGCATTTCAACTCATGCTCGCTGCAATTTGTCGGTGTTTTCGCTGAACACTGTGCGCAGTGTGCAGTATGGACGGTGTGTGTGTGTACTGCGGCACGAACCATGGCCATGGAAGACAACACAGCTACGGTGGTGGCTACTCTTGATGCTCGTTCCATGTTCGCGCGCACGCCGCTAACAGATGCGAGTACGTACACGCTCGGTTCGTGCACACCCTGTGCCCTCACTTGTGAATTGTTACTTCTGTACGCGCCATAGGGGTGATAAAGCAATTTAATGGGCGACTATACAAAATGCGCACTTACAGCAGTGTTGTTCCCGGGCGCCGCCTCGTTGTCGCCCGCGACGCTCTGCGCATTGACACTGGGCGTGAATACCTGCAACACACCACACATTACTCATTACACTCACACCCACCACCATTGGCATTTCCAACCGTAACGATGATCTCCAGCTATTATGGCAGCGACATATAACAATATATATTTGAAATATATATTTACAGCTGTATTGTCAATCCCTGGGATGTTCAACATCTACAACAAAATTCATTCTATATAGTTATATCTACTAAGTTTATATAACACGGAGTTTAACGAGTTGTGGTCTTATTAGAGGAATGTAACTGTCATATAATAAATGTTGACTGAGTTTTGACTTCATTACCTACTTTTCTAGAGTTAATCCACTATTATCTAATTATTAATCGAGTTATTTTATTTGAGAGATGTCACAGTTGGAGCGCTTTAACGGTAAATGATTTTTGATAGATTCAACATGAATGTGCTATATGCTAAACACACAAATGCATTTTATTCTGTAAATGAGAGTGCTGGCATTCCAATCATCAGGGGCCCTACCACACCCTCTTATAGCAATCTTATTTTATCCTTACTTTGTCTCTAGCCTTGTTTTTAATGGTACAAAAGAAAAAGACAAAACACTAAGTACCATTAAATACTGCTATAAGAGGTGGTGGTAGATTCCCTGGACTTCTTCATGATCGACAACAGCTTACTTGTGTTTTCTTGGCATACCCATAGGCTATATTAACCACTTAACATTTGCCAACTAAATGCATGCATTTAATAAAGGCATTTTTAAAGCTGCAAGTAATTATTTACAGTATATATAACAACATTACTAATAAAATATTACAGTACTAAAATAAGACCACAGCTCGTTACCACAAACGACCTGACAATTAAGGCCGATCCACACTGAACATACGGTCATTACGAGAACAAGCCCTTTGTCGCCGGAGACTTTACAAACATAAAAAAATAAACTTAATAAAATCGATTATTGTTTGAAGCAGAAATCTATTAAAATGATTGTTAGTATATCATAATACTATGGTATTGCGTTTAACAGCATCACTATACGATAGCGGTTCTATCTATTTTTATTTGCTTAAATAGCAGACTAGTAATCTACGTAATTATAAGGAGCTACCACCGCGCTTAGACTTCAGAAAAGTACATAAAAGTAAATTTTTATATCCCTCTGATGGCCACCGTAGAAAAGAAAAAAAAACCAAAAACATTTTACCTGCAGTCGAAAAAACAATTCAAGTAAAAAATTAGATTTCAAGACTATAATAATATTAGACTACTATATTTAATTTTATTTCATTTTGAAAGCTGTGAGAAAACACTATGTTAATAACCAAACCAATCGATTTCGCATGTGTTCGTAAATGTAATAATTTTATATTAAAACATCGCGCAACAGTATGTTTGATGTGAATCGGTCTTTATAACAAGTCAAACCGTTTTACCATCAAATTCTGATTATAATGTTATTATTAGATAGCTTAGTTTTTTTCTGTGGTGCGGATTTGTGCACGCATGCGTGGTTTCCTCGCATGCGTGTGGCGTATTTGGCAGAACAGGAT
Source organism: Parascotia fuliginaria (assembly GCA_963082885.1). Lineage (NCBI taxonomy): Eukaryota > Metazoa > Arthropoda > Insecta > Lepidoptera > Erebidae > Parascotia > Parascotia fuliginaria. The sequence goes on from OY720195.1 coordinate 1,015,401, forward strand.
ACACGCATGTGGGTTGTATACGTATGTGTGTTGTACACGCATGTGGGTTGTACACGCATGTGGGTTATACACGCATGTGGGTTATACATGCATGTGGATTACACACGCATGTGCGCACATAACCGCATGCCAGAAAATTAGACCTTATTATATTTATATATATATATTATATACGCAAAAGATGACTTAATATAGGTTACTTTATTACCAAATTAGCAGATGTGATGAAGTTTGGTTTGTCTTATTATGTCAGGTTACAATAAATAGCGTTACATCATATGTATATTAGTTACCTTAGTGTCTGAGAGAGATCCGGACCACTCTTCGTTGTCCCAGTCTTCTGTGGTGGGGAATGGTTCTGCAATGTTGCCTAAACAAATTGTAGATGAATGTAAAATTTATTTGTTGTATTTTTTTGAAAATTAAAGTATATGAATTAAACTGTAAATTTATTATTAATTGGTTTGATAACGAGTTGGTATCACAAACATGGACAGTTATGAATATTGTGACATTGCTGGTAGTGAAAGAAGTTCTTTTTATAAGAAATGTTGAAAGGGTTTCTTATACTTTAGGTTAGGTTAGGATTTAATCTCCTCTGCCGGAATAATGAACTCTAGGGCTGCTCGCACACGGCGAGTTTTTGTAGCGATGTCGTTGCGCGTTCGTATCGATACAGTCGCCGGTTGTGTACCTTCGGTCAGATACTGTATCAGAATTCAAACACGATTGACACGCGACAGTAGCGATGCAACAAAAAGTCGGTGTGTGCAAGGACTGTACCACTCACCCGCGGTGCCGTCGTGCCAGTGCGCGGGCGGCGCGCGGGCTGGGCGCGCGCGGCGGGCCCCCGCGGCGCGCGCGCCCCGGGCCCCCCCGCGCCCGCGCGCCCCGCCGCGCCCGCGCCAGGCGCCCGCGCCGCGCTCGTCGCCCGGGGCCCCGCGCTCGCCCTCGCGGCGCGCGGGCCCCGAGCGACTGCGCGCCTCGCGCGGCGGCTCCACCTCGCCGTTGCCGGCCGGAGCGGGCGGCTTCTTTTTCTTTTTCTCACTGGTTTGCCACTCGCCCTGCGCAATAAGATAACCGTGTAAAACCGTGACTATGGACCGTTCCATACCGGAATGGCAGAGGCCGGCGGCGACGCGACGAGCAGAGCCACGGGTAGTACCGCTGAAAAGAAACTTTATCTATGTGCTTAGTTGCTTGCGGCGCCGTGAACTTTATAAGCAATATTGGCCTCTAAAACATTTAGATAAAGTTTAAAATTATTAGGCACTGAAAGTGCTGCTCTACCAGTCTGGAACGGCACTATAAGTTGAATATAAATACAGTAGCCACCTATAAATCATACATGCTTCATAAAAAAGCATCAATAAGTATCACCCACCTGTATCCGCTGGCTCTCCTCCAGCAGTAGGTTGCAAGCGACCACCATGTCGTTGTCCGAGTCGTGCAGCGCCGAGCACACCTCCTCCTCGGTACGACGCGTCATCTCCATTAGCTCTAGCACCTGGAACACACGTGCATCACACATTACCAAAGAAATCAAAATGCTTTATACATAAGGTCAATTATAACTTGGCAAATTCGTACGACAATTCGTAAGCATCGCGGTCTCTCGGTATACCTTGTGCTTTTTATTTATATTAGCCTACCAAAGTGACTCCACTCTGACTAGAGATGGGCGCCTACCCGGTAGAAATGGGTATAATTTGGAAAATTCTATTTATACCCATTTTTACCTACCCATTTTCAATTTATACCGGGTATAAATTAAAATACAGACAATGAACAAATTTGCTTAGATATATAACATGCTTATAATGTTTTTTTTACATTTTCGTAAAAGCTTTTTAAATAAGTGTGTATTTATTTTAAGCTTTAGGCTTAAAGTAGATAAACACATATTTAATTAGATTTTTTTGTTATTTTAATTTTGATAATCTGCTATTTCTGATTTATTTTATTAAATATAAAATAGAATACCTATTGAAATAGATATGTATTTTCGTAAATAATTTAAAATGGCAACCCAGATCAATTGAACGAAGCTCCGCCATTTTATTTAGTCAGTTACCTTAGAAAGGTTTAATTATTTATTAATACATGTTTGTGACAAATAATGTTTAAATCAAAATAGCCACTTAAATCTAATTTTAATCAAATAATCCGGCCCTGGTTGCTCCCGGTGCAAAGGTGTCCATAACACTTGCCGCGTTCTCGCGCTGAATGGCAATGGCCAACCTTTGCACCAGGAACGACCCGGCGCCGGAAACACCACACACATTATTGACTAATTCGCGAACGAAGTTCTTTGCCTCTGTGCCCCAACTGCCCATGGTCTCTACTGCTATGGGTACAAAATTGTATATAGGCCGAATACTTAAGCCTCTTTTTTAAATAATTCCGCAGCGGCTGACGGGAAGCGGACGGTCCGACTCAGGTGGCTGGCGGCAACGGTGCTGACACATGTGGCGTCCCAAATTAGGCACTTGCCATTTTTCTAGATACTAGAGTCAGCCCTTCCGGCCTCTTCCCGTTAGATCTGCTTAGACCTGGAGGCTCGAGCATGCACGGGACGTTGGCCGATACGAGGGCTCTACGAACTATGTCGTTGAGAGCGTGATGTCGCGAAAATCTCCCTGAGCAGCGACGACAACTTAGAGTATGATAGCCATCGGCCTTCACCATGGAACCGCAGGTGCATACAAGGGGTTCACACACCCTGCAGCCCAGGCGGAAGGCTACCCGCAAAGAGTCATCGTCAAGTAAGGTGCCCAGGTGAGGCGACGGCAGTGCGTGCAGCCACGCTCCCGATTCGGATTGCGACACAGCTCGTAGTCTGGCCATATCAACCCCCGAAGCCTCCTCTAATAATCTCCCCTGGATTCTCCTCGCGCCCTCGTCATCCCACGCCCGCTGAACGTGCACTGCAACGGGCATAGTTGCACTCGGGTTAAGGGGGCGACCAAGCTGCTACCGCACTTGACACAAACGGTATGCCCACCTCATCACCATTGGGATTTAATAGGACAGTGGCAAGACTGGCAACACCGTGCGCCGACACCAGAAAAGCTGGCAGGCCCACATCACAAGCACGACGCACCCAAGACCACCGCACCGAACAGGGAGAACCGCCTGAGTCCACTGGGTCTCATCGAAACATTGATGACGGACTCCACAACCGATTTTAAGATCTCGTCAAAAGAGGAAACTTCCTCGGGGCAAAGCCAAGTAGGAGTGGTTCTCAGCAGGTAAGATATTTTCAGGACGGCAAAACACATACGCAACAAGACAACTGCAACGTGTGCGGAAAGATCTTTGAGACGTTCGTGGGCGCTAAGAAGGATATGTTTTCTTGTGTTAATGGCCTCAGGAACTGCGTTAAGAAAAAAAGGAGAACCTAAAAGGTTGAAATCGGAAGAAGTAAGTTCCTTGAGGTCTGGTAAATGAGAACAAAAATCAGTGAAGTGATGACGAGCCTCGATGCTGCAGGGAAAGAAATCACACTTTGAGGGATTCACTTCCAAACCCAGCTCTCTAAGGTGTGGAATAATAATAACAAACCCAGCTCTCTAAAGTGTGGAATAATAATAACATTTAAAAGTGATCCACATTGTTGTATTATATTAACAGTTTTTATCTGTTTGTGAGTTTGTTTAACGCACTACAACAAAATTAATAATAAGTATTTTATAATTCTTTATGATTTTACTTTTAATTACTCATTTTGGTGACACTAACATTTTAGATTTTTTTTAAGTTTTCGCGATTTGGGCAGATAACATTTACTAATAATAAATTTTTATTTAAATTTATGTCAGTATTTTCTAAGTCAGTATTATGCAAAATAAAAAATGCTTTTTAATATGAGGCTGATGTTAGCCTACTTACATTTGTCATTGGAATATTATGTCTGGAAAGTATGCCATATAACAATTGCGATAAATATTTTTATTTAGTATTTTATAAAAGTACATAATATATTATGAATAATTTGATTTTATCCATGTTGTTATTGTTTTCAGAGAAATATATATGAGTATTTTCTAGTTTGTATGAGGTAGGCAAAATAAAAATGCTTTTTTAATACGAGGCTGATGTTAGCCTACTTATATTTGTAATCAGAAAGTTATGTCTGTAAAGAAAACGTTGCCATTTAAAAAAAAAATAATAAATATATTTTTAATCATCTTGCTTTTGTCTTATTTAGGCAAAATATTTGCACTATTGTTGATTAAGGCGTTTTACAGGATTCTTTTAACTTAAAATTAACCAAATCAAGTACTGAGTAATTATACCCGGTATTTTTAAAATATACCCGGTAAAAATGGAAAAAAAAATTTTCTACCCATTCTTACCATACCCACTCATTTTTACCTACCCGAATTTTTACCCACCGCCCATCTCTAACTCTGACTGATGATAAGCGGGCAGTGGAATCCAAAAGTGGTGGACACCATTCCAAAAGCCAAACTACTGGTATGGTGGCCTCCACTATGGCGGCTTAGTGAGATGCTTTTTCACGCCCCGCTTAAAAGACCCAGGATCAAAATTAGATGGGAACACATGCGCTGGCAAAGAGTTCCAGGCTTTAATTGAGCGACAAAAGTATGAACTGCTGTACCGTTTGGTTCGAGACCCTTTAGATTCCACTGTGAAAGGGTGTCACTTTAGTCCCGCACGTGTCGTTCTGGATAAAAAGGGAGAGGGTGGGATTAATTCAAAGAGCTCTTCAGACACTCTCCATGGTAAAGGCGATAGAAGACAGCCATTGAGGCGATGTCTCTTTGCAGCTGTAAAGGCTCAAGAGTCTTAGTAGCCTCTGGGCTTCCGATGATACGAACTGCTTGCCGCTGCAACCTATCGTGTGCATCCAGTAAGTACTGTGCGGAGCCATCCCAATGATGAGAGCAGTACTCCACGCAGGAACGAACCTGTGTCTTATAAAGAAGACAGAGCTGCTCGGGCGTGAAGTACCGCCTCACCCTGTTCAGGACACCGAGTTTACAGGAGGCGGTTTTAAAGACGCACTCGATGTATTTCTTGGAGTTGAGATCTCGGCTGATGTCCATACCCAGGATACTTAGGCTATCCTGTAGTGGTAACGCTTCGTTCTGAAGAGAGGGAAAGGGAAGGAACGGTGATTTTTTGCAGAGAACGCGCACACCTGTGTTTTTTTGGCATTGAACTCGACCAAATTCTCACAACCCCATTTAGAAATGCGGTATAATACCTGGTCGAGCTCAGCGACAAGTTCTAGGCGTTTTGCCTCGATATTAGTCTGTTTAACCGCAGGAGGTCAGAGATATCGCCCATGCACTGTACTATCATCTGCATAGCAATGAATGTTGCCAAGGGACAACATGTCATTGACATGCATAAGATACAGGGTGGGCGACAGAACGGACCCCTAAGGCACCCCAGCGTTGACCTGCAAATAATTGGAGGCCGATCCGTCACAAAGGACTCTAATACGGCACTCATGCAGGAATGCGGCAAACCAGTTGCACAGCTGGTTGTTGTTGCAGACCATATGCTGGAAGCTTGGACAGAAGCGAACGGTGCCAGACTCTATCGAAGACTTTGGTTATGTCAAGGCTGATGGCCAAGGACTCTCCATGCCTGTCCATAGCTTCACCCCATTGGTGCGTGATATACGCTAGAAGGCCACCCGTAGACCGTTTTGATCTGAAGCCATATTGTCGGTCACTAATTAACGAGTGACCCTCTAGGTAGCGGACTAAGTCAAAGTCAAAGTCAAAGCATTTATTTCATTTAGATCATAAAGTATGATGCTTATGAAAAGTCAACATTACATTTTGTCAGCCAATTGACCTACAGCCAGTTCGCTGACGAGGTAGAGCTGTGAGAAGAACTGGCAAGAAACTCACGCCACTCTTTTCAATCGCCAGATAATTACAGTTATTTGAATGAGTTACAATTTAAACACTCAACGCAACCAAAGAACCTTACAAAGTAATTATTACACTAGTTGGGACTAGTTGGGAGTTTATTATCCGCTCAAGCACCTTGCAGAGAACTGAGGTGACAGCTATGGGTCGATAGTTGCCTGGCTCGGACCTATCCCCTTTTTTGGGAATCGGTTGAACATTCGCCTCTCTCCAAGCCTCCGGCACAATTCACGAGGAATAAGATAGGCGGTATAGGCCCGTCAATGCAGGAGACAACTCCGCTGCACATTTCTTGAGAACCACCGCTGGAATACCATCCGGTCCGCTGGCTTTCCGAACATCGAGCGACCTTAGTTCCGCACGGACATCACGATGCCTAATACGGATATTAGGCACAACGGAGTCGCAGCCAGATATAGTCGGCGGGTGCAAGTCACGGTCGTCAATTCGGGAGTTAGCCGCCAAGAGTTCTACAAGCAAGTTTGCTTTCTCTTGCGGCTCGTGGACCAGCGATCCATCAGGACATTTCAAGGGGGGCAGCGAAGGCTTGCAGAAGTTGGATTGCACGGCCTTGGCTTGTCGCCAGTAGCTACGGCTACCCGTAGGATGCGAAAGGAGTTCTTGCCCAATCCGTGCAATGCGCTGGGCATCCGCTCTGATGTAAGTCCTCTTGCATTTTCTAGTGGCTTTGTTGTACGCTGCTTTTAGGCGATCAAGCTAGGGTCGCGCCAAGCTCGAGCCCTGATCCAAGCGCGGTACGCCGATTCTTTTTGTTTAACAGTATCGGCGCACTCACGGTTGAACCAGGGACGCGTTTTGTCGGCACTGGTGACATCTGAGGATGGAATGTAATATTCCAAGATTTCACCAGCGACAGCAGTAGCACTTTGCGACTTTGTTTTCATCCTCTATTTCAAACCCTATATGTCATTTCTTCGCGATAATGTGTGTCTATTAGTACGAGATCCCACTGCAGAAATAGTGTACTCATCGAGTATATGCTAAAAACCTAATTTTGACGCATATTTATCATCGGGAGAATATATATCTACTAGGGTGCCTATCAAAATGTGGCCGCTAGTATTTTTATTTAAATTATTTTTAAATGATTTTTCGCAAATAATTTCATTGAATTGTTATTAAAATTAAATATCGTCCACTTCACAGCAATATATATAAAGACTCTGAAAAGTCACGGTTGCCGTTGCGCACTTGGCCGCACCTCTTCGCAGCCAGGTGTAAACAGGTATGATTTTGATACCTTTTTACGTTCATAACGTACATTTATTTATTTATTTATTTATTAGTACAACCACATCATATGTATTATAACAATTATTGCAACATTATTACCAGTATAATTCTGATACACATGACACTATACATGATACATTTATTATTTATGTATCAAATTAAAGCTAACTTTTTTCTCGTTATTATGATATAAGGGTGCCTAATTAAATCTGGCCGCAAATAAGAGTTGCTGGCTGCTAAAGAAGGTAAATATTAAAAGTAGAGTGAAAGAAAGCTAGCGCGTAACATCACCAGTCAGACGAGGACAGCGATTACCAGTTGCACGACGTTTTAAAGCCATTGCGCATGCGTCGGGTGGTAAAACGATCACCTCAGACTACTGATAACGATTAATACTTTAAGGAAATTTAACAAATAAAATTGCCTAACATTGACATTCAACACAAAAGCTCACAAACAGAATGTGTAACAAGAAAGTAAGGTAAAACTACACATAAATATAACAACAGTACATAGTACGCCAATTCGACAAAGGTAAACCCGTGAGAAGAACCGGCAAGAAACTGTGGCCAGGTGTGATGAGTAGACCTTACTTAGATATTATTTTTGTATACATTAAACATTTTGGCATGTTGAACCGTATGAAGTAAGCCCAACATGACTGCTGTTGAGGAATTCCCCCGACTGTCTATGGTCACCTGTAATTGCACTTATAACCAATATGGGAGCAAAGTTCTCATCATTAGAAATGAAATAAGTCCAAACACCAAGTAATTGCTGTAAATCGTTCAGGAGTTCCCTGGACTGTCTTTGTGCTCCATCATCAGATCGATTTCAAACCTTCACTAAATAGTAGTGCCTTAAAATACTTAATGAAAAACATAACAAATGCACTAGTCGTTAGTACGATTTTCGAAAGTTCCCCTAGATTTCTCTAGGATTCCATCATCAGATCCTGGTTTCCTTATCATGGTACCACCCTTGGGATATCTACTTTCCAACAAAAAAATAAAATAAAAAAATTCAAAAAAATATATACGGTCGAATTAAGGAACCTCCTCCTTTTTTTGAACTCGGTTAAAAACGGAAGTTTGTTTATTTGTTTGAACGCGCTAATCTCTGGCACTAACAGCCGGATTTATAAAATTATTTTTGCATTTTATTTTGTTCTTGAGGAAGGTTATAGGCTATGTAACATCACGCTACTGGCAACAGGAGCAGAGCAGTAAGCAAATACGCGGATGAAACCGTGCCGCGAAAAGCTAGCAGCATACAGTCTGCCGTATGCCTGATGAGTTGTGGATGAAAATCATTTTGAGATAGAGAATCGACATCGCGGCAGACCAAGTCTGAGATAAGTTGGATAAAACAATAAGAAATTGGTCCACATTAGCTATTTACCGAAGAGTATGGTGGGAGTTTTTGACCAGTTGTGGAACAGTGCAGGCAAACAGTAACAATAACCCTCTGTAGTACTCGAGGCGTACTCACACATGAAACCGACACCGTTACTCGCTTTCCCACGGCAAGGGAAAAACGACACGGCTAATCTATAATTATGTGTGAAATTACAACATAACATTGTGCTACGTATTGTTATTTTCTGTGTTGCCTTATCTGACGGAATCGGCATCAGTTTGGTACTAGGTAGTCGCTACTAAAAAAAAAACTTTTGATTATAGTAATATCATAAAATTCATACTAATATTATTTGATATCTGTCCGTCTGTTTTCACGCCTAAACCACTGAACAGATGTGGATAAAGTAATACTGGTTTCACTATCAAATGTGTTCAACGGCCATAGAGTTATAAGTCAAAATACTGACATTCGGCCTAGAGGTTACTCTGCCAGCCGACCGACACAGTAGAGTTGATAGACGCAGATAATGTTTTGAAGGACATTGATAATAAAAAATATTATAATATTGGGTAACACTTACCATTCTTCGAACGTCAGACGCGTCTTCGCTTTTACGATCGATCATGTGTGCCATACGGAGCTGTTCTGTTGTTGCCTGGAACAAACGTCAATCATTTAAATTAGTCTTTTGAATTTTGAAAAAAAGGGAGTGTATTTAGATAACGGCTGACAGAGAGAAATAGAAGATAAAATAAAGAATATAAAATAAGAGAAATGAAGAAAAAGAATAAGACTAAATCCATTGTTGCATCTTTAGGCTGCGTTCAGACGACACGTGTCCGCTAAGTGCACGCCACGCGCGTCTCCCGCGTCAGCACCCGCGTCTCCCGCGTCAGCATCCGCGTCTAACACGCTTTGCAATTTGGTGTAATGAATTGAGTCATATACATTAATAGATGTTACATTACATTTATCGAAATGTATGCGGGGTGGGCGCATCGCGCCGTGTGCGCTGCCCTGTTAATACGCGACCTGAGCGATTTTATATCGATATATTTTAAACTTTATATTACAAAAGACAAAACATTTAATTCCAATTTTTCTAAAGACCGAGCAATGCGTTCGCGACGAGCGCCGAAAAAAAACGCGCTCGCGTACGAACACGCTAAGTGGATTACTTGGACCTTCGGCCTCTTCTAAAGAAACGTAACTGTATGGATACTACTACTTTACGTACGGGTAGATATTTTCCGGCCTATTCAGTTCATTCACCTCGATTGTCATAGCTCGATGTTTACAAGCTTCGTCACTGTTAATCCTGTCTTAAGAGCTAAGAGCTAGCTAAGAGCAGTTGGGAGAAATTGTATCGAAAATATTATGTCTATTTAAAAAATCCACAAACATGGAAAAATTGTTTATGACAGCTCTTTGAAAATAATATCATGAGTAAGAGCATCAGCCATGCAGAATGGAATCGTCATTGAGATTTGATGACGTCACTCTAGAGAAGCGGTAAGCGGTTGTGATTCAAGGACGCGAGATTACGACGTTTAAATGCCATAAACGTTCTTATTCGGCGTGTGCGGCCTCGTACGAAGATACTAATGTTTTTTACGACAAAATTACAAATCCTTTCTCCACATACACTGCACAGCATATAGGTATTACATGGAAAAACCTTCCAAAATATACGATAGCGAAAACCGTGCGAAAATCCGTTGTGTGGGTTAGAAGTCAGAGTAAAAACTGACAACAAAGTTCAGCTCATGCGCAAATGATTACCGAGTGCACCAGCCTCTTTTTATATACATAATAGCCTACTGGAGAATCCACTCTGCCCGATGTTAAGCAGTCAGTGGAATCCAAAAGCGGTGGACTCCACTATGGCGCCAAAAGCATTGTGCACATGGGTGTTATATATTAAGCCTACCCCGTAGAAAGAAAAGGCGTGATACTGATAGTTGGCAATTAATTTTTAATGCCCTTCAGAGCTCAAATTCTAAAAGACTTTCTCTACTTCTTGCAATCTAAATTATCTAAGTCTATTGTCCAGACCAATACAATCAAATTAAATTGTAAAACAACTCACGTATCTAATCTAATAAAACATAAGCTTCTAAAATTGTCTGGTTAACTCAAAAAACATAGCGTCCACAATTTCTTTGACGCGAACATTGAAGTGGCAATGTCAATGACACGAGGTCGTTACTCAAGGTCGACCACTGTTTATAATATCTATGAACGATTTTTTATCACAGATTATATTAGATTATTTCCAAACTGTGCTATGAGATGTCTTTTACTTTCAAATTCTCAATTATATTTTTTAGCGACTGGTATGTGGTGACAGAACGTTACGTGGTAACCCCAGCTCATAGAAGCGTGAAACTAGAGTTGACTATGTTCAAGGTACCTTTTCCTATCGCTGTTCTATGTAAAACAATACGGTAAACATTGTACTCGTAGCCGAAATCACAATTTCTACTGCTATCAATACAATGCTTTACTTGGGATTACTGCAAACTAGAACATATGACTGCCTTTTTCTATTGAGTCAGAGCCTCCATGTGAGGTTTTAATGTATTGTAGTTTTTAAACATTTAGACCTGAAAAAATACTATTATAAATGCGAAAGTTTGTGTGTATGTGTGTGTGCGTGTGTATGTTTGTTACCACTCAGCGCCTTAACGGCTGAACCAATTTTGATGAATATTGGTAAGTAGATAGATTCGGTGTCGGAGACGGCCATAGACGTTTTATCCCGAAAATAAGTCTGGTTCGCGCGGACGAAGCCGTGAGGCGCTGCTAGTTATAATTTGGAAATATTAGCAATAAAATAGACAATTAGAAGTCAATAAATAGTAGTATCTCAAAATATTTAACAAATAACTTGTAATTCAGTGGAGATGGGACACAGTTGGCAGTCATCCAGAGAACGACTATAAAACTAAACGCCTTAACGTAGTGCAATTTATATGATAATGCATAAACATTGGGGTTTACGCATTTTACTATTACGACTTTACTACTCTGCAAAGCTAGGGTTGCTATTATGAGGCACTGCGACATTTCTCTCTAAGGAACAAGTTCATCCTACAATATGGGCCTCAAGCACATCCTTACAATACTGCGTACTATGGGTGGGTCAGATAACAGTCATAGTTATATTATCTAAGTAGGTACCTAATATTGCGTTTCTGCTATTGAACAGTTCTCAGAGGCTATAAAAGGCGAAAAAGAAGACCGAACCTAGTTTATATCAGAAAAAACCTTTAATACCTTGGTGAATCCATACTAATATTACGAGTATAAATGCGAAAGTAGCTCTGTCTATCTGTCTGTTACACTTTCGCGCCTAAACTACTAAACCGATTTTGATAAAATTTGATATGAGAGATAAATTACACCTCGGGCGAAAAATATAGGCTATCTTTTATCGCAAAAAATTGCATAAAGAGGTTGAAAAAGGGAATGTAAGTTTGTATAAAAATTGACAATGTAAAGAGAGATATAACCGACATTCACGCGGGCGTAGCAGCGGGCAACAGCTAGTTCTACACAATCGTAAGGAAAGCCTAATAATAAGACGACATAATCAAAAATTTTAACAAACTCGTATAACGGGTACTAAATCCGTATTAATACTGCGCAATTTAACGTAAGAACGTAGATCAAATTCTGCATTACTGTCGCTAACAGTTTAAAAAAGAAAAGTATCGGAAACAAACGCGGATTACGAAATGATGAGTCATCAATGTTCTATGCAATGTCACATAACTTGTTTTGTGTTGCAAAACATTACACACGCGGTACTCCACGTGTCTTTTTGTTTGTAAAGAACGTCACTCCAAAACGCCAAAAAAGTCGACTCGGTATCTTTTAGACTATGTACCTATATTTGTTATACCTATCCCTGGTATTTTTTATAGCGTACACATTGGCAGACAAGTCAACAGCCCACCTGTTGGTAAGATAACTGTTGCGCATGAACTTCTGCAATTTCAGGGGCTCAGCAAAGTTGCTCCATACCGTGAAATTATTGCTTTCATTAAACCTCAAAGAAGAATATGTCATAGTGCTCGGAAAAGCGTTAAATCCAAATTTTACACGTACGTTAACATACGACTGTATATAAAACTGCCGTACAAGTTTTTGGGCAAAGGCAGGATCCCTTAGGGAGCTGGAAACCACAAGGAATCAACTTCTGATCCAACTTTGTAGATTTTTTATAATTTAAAAGCTGTATCTACTATAAAATTCGTCGTCTAGAGCAAAAAATAAAAGAAAAATCTCTTGGACGTCTACTTTCAAACAGTTGTTCTTGTCTTTCTTTTCTGTGCCAAGAATAAAGTAAAACGCCGACGACGAAGACACTATTTTATGTCCTCTACCTACCCCTCTCAGGAATATCGCTACAGTGTATGTGTAGTAATAACTTAACATCTCAAGAGGAATCAAACGCGTCATTCGTTGCTATCAATTTATTCAAGTGGGATGCAATCAGTTCACGACAATTGCATACGCGAGATGGAAGAAAAGTTCACAGAGCCCACGATTTTGATACATAACAAACAAATCTCGTATATGTATGTATTTCTTGAATGAAGAAATAGAAAAGAATTTTTTTATAGGCGAATAGGTCTATTGGAAAAATAGGTGGTTTTCAGAAATGAGCAACAGAATACTGCCTATGTAAGTTAAATTATTGTCCTTGTTACGCATATAAAAATCATCTCAGGTCCTTCTGTGCTTCACGTCCTACGTCAACATTCTATGGAACGATACTTTTCTGATCTATCCGGGCCATTAATGCTTAAACTAGCAATTGAAATTAAAGAGAAACTGCAGTTTTTTTTTTTACTGTCGACTGTGGCAGACGAGCAAACAGCCCACGTGATGGTAAGTGGTAACTGTCGCTCATGGACGACTCAGACCCGACTCAGACCCTAGCATTGCTCCTGCAATGCCAGGGACTCTGGGAAGCCGCTGCCTACCGTGAAACGAGTTGGGTAGGTGAAAGGATTGAGAGAGGCGAGGAAAAAGGCACTCTCATTCACCGAACGAAACGCAATAGTACAAATACCATTACTCTTACGTTGATCTTCTATGAGAGGGTAGTACTTCCCCGGTCGATTCGGCCCATTCATGGTGAAACCAGCGTGGATCTACTAACGCCAATAATTAATCGTAATTAAAAAAATATCTTCTCCAAATAGTATAAGTCAAGGCAGGACGTGTTTTATTCCTCATGTGTTTCCCCGCTAACGATTTAGATACGGTTTTCTTTATCAGAAAATTTTTGTAGGTAATCATGTTGTAAAAAGCATGAAAATACCTATATACTAAGCAGGGGCGCATCGCAAGTAATAGTTATGCTATCACTCACCTGTGGTTTAACCTTTTCCTTGGTCTGGGTTTTTTCTGTGGTCTTCCGTGTGTCCTGTGCGTGCTTGCCGTCTTTCGCGCCGCCCTTCGCACCACCCTTGGTGGCGCGCGACCCCAAACTCATCTTTAATCTATATACGTTATATTTACAGCCTCTATTTACAAGCAGCTGAAACAAACATACAAGATATAAATTTGTGATATACATGTACCGTAGATCGTTTAGGAACAATAGGGGAATTCGCAGGGTAATAAATTTTTGAGATCTTGAGAAAATTCTCGCAGAACTGATCACCGTTGGGGCAGAAAAGATACGAGAGGTGACGACGAATCTAACGCAAGGTTTACTATCATTATACAAAGAGTGTACTACGTGAGTTCGACGAATGGAAGTGCGATGAACGCTTGTGCGACAGAACTGTTCTGCGACTCACCATTTCGAAAGCATGCTTGTGCAACAAACTGAAACTCGACATCAGTTAAGTGCGACAAAAGGTTGTGCGACAGTAGTTCGACACTACGGTAGTGCGACCAACGAATGTGCGACGAACTTCGTATATATAAATAAAAATAAAAAATTGCACTATATTCAATATTATTTATCATACAAACTAGAAACTATGGAACCTATTGCTTCAGGATCTTAGGCATGATAAATTGTAATACTTAATACTAATAAAAATACACCTGGCGATCAAGATGCAGTCTAAAAGGAGTCATAAATTAGACAGACGATAACGACCTAATCAAGTTAGCTGAAAGCCCTTAGTTGCAAACCATTTAGGATTCATCATTATGGAAGTTCTTCAGTCTTCATCGTGGAAGGCACTGTCCCTCTGGACTGTTATAGCAGCCTCTGCTGCTATGCACAGATAGAATGTACAGAAAACAGAAAAAAAATTGCTGATTAGGCAAAAGTGTAGCAAAAATTGTATAGCGCTATTAGATGCCCGAAATAAAGCTTAAGCTATAAGCTTCAATGAAAGATAGCAATAGATTAAAAATACATCTATATCAGGTATATCTATCTATACTATTATATAAAGTGGAAGAGTTTGTTTGTTTGAACGTGCTAATCTCTGGAACTACCGGTCGAATTTGAATAATTCTTTTGCATATAATAGTCCAGTTCTTGAGAAAACTCATAGGCTATGGAACATCACGCTACTACAACATTTCATCGTCTATCCCAGTTGGTATCATTCAAACAGTGATTAATATTACCATAGTAGGTTTCCTATGAAACCTGATAAAGTTATAATATATATTTTTCTACCATAGATTAAAACAGACATATAAACAAGTAAGGTTGCTGCATCACTGCCAAATTTGGCACAAACAGTTGATAATTAATGTCTGCAATCATTTGAAACACTGCCAATGGGTATTTGCTTATAGTGATTATTTTTAATAGAGCTAGTATTGTCTAAATGTAGAAACAATATTTTTTAAATACTACTACGGCACAAATTACAATAAAATATAATGATAATCAAACTGTCCATATGTCTCCCCAAGAATGACTGGAGGCTGAGATCTAAATCAGTAATTAAGAAATTAAGGCCCTTATTAGATTATGATGAAATTAATTAAAAGATATTGGTAATAAACATCACATATATCACCTACCACAGTTAGTCTACATGATGCAATCTTTAGAAACAATGTAATATTTTGACAGTTATTCTACTAACAGTCAAAAAGCATCTACATTTCGCACAGCTTTACTATGTCCAGTATAAGACTGTACAAATTAAAATAAACTTAAAAAATAATTATTCAAAATAAGATGAACATAAACAACAGAAGAGAATGGTCTCTATTGACCTGTTTATGCTTTTATAGACAACTATATTGTATTGAAGACTGTCTCTTGCGGACAGTAGAGTAGTTAGTAAAATATGAACAAATTTTGCTGTTTATAATATTCATGCATATTAAAAAATAAACACCTAAATGTTGAAATCTTCATACATAAGTTTTAGCATTCACAAATTATTGTGAAAACTAAGTTATATAAATTACTATATGAATAAGTGTAGTGATTATGTGAAAAAAAAAAATGTTTTTCAGATAAAGAATCTCTAGCCTTGGCACTTGTAACCACTGCTTACTGGCAGGATCTCAACACTACCTAAAGTAGCCTTTTATTAGTCTTGGTCTAGTCTACATGTTCAAGGAGTTATTCCATAGCTGGGTTACTCCAACTTAAATGACTATTACTAGGCCTAACTCGATCCTAATAATCATCAAATCAAATTGATTGACAAAATCATTATATTAAAATATTTTTCTTTTTATAATGTTCCTTTTGTTCAACATCATTCAATAAGTAAATTATTATAATTTATAAATTACTTTTTGAGAAAGCAAAATTCACTAATTGGATTGTGTTTGTACAAGTGGGTAATAGAAAATCACTTAATGATGTGTAAACAACTGATAACTGTATCCTTCTAAAAATTAATTGTTTATTTACATTTCTTCAATTGACTTTACAATGTTTATGATAATATGAATCAGTATTGTGGCCTTTGCCCCGTAATAGGATAATAATGTAACTGTCCTGTTACTATCATTGGTAAGTAGATGTATCTGCACTTAACCCTTACAAATTCATGCTCTTAGCAACCCAATTGGTACTTCACATGAGTTTTAACAGATAATTAGTTAATTTTTCTAGTCTAAATATTCACCTTGAGCAAGCATGATAATTATTGGGGATCATTGTTCATCTTCTTACTATGACAGGGTTTTGACTAAGTATAATTAATATTTAGAAAATTAGAAATAGAAGATGACTTAATTACTTACAACTTACTTACACAACTACAACATAATTTTTAAATAGTCTTAAGTATGTGAATGTACAATAAATGCAATTAAAGGCCATTAATTTACCAAGACTTCTTTATTTGGACCTCTGTGTCCAGGGTATTTTATGGTGCAGTTTACCTCACAAGATTATTGAGACATGGAGAGAGCAGATATATATAAAAAATCTGTTTTTAGCATTACCAGTTAGTTGACTATGGTTTTTAAAGGCTTATAAAAAGCTGTAGCACACTTTTATGGTAAAGTAATAAATAAATAGAATATTAAAATATTTAAACTGAAAACAATAAGATTCCAATAATTCTCATATAGCACAAGACATTCAATGTTTTGCAAACAATAATTAACACTAACATAATCCAAAGCTTTTGGAGAGTTTATAATCTTTATTCTTAAAATTATATCTGAGAAAGATATTTCATAGCACTGTAATGAGCCATAAGCAACACTGCTAAAATATTTGTAAAGTTTTTAACATTGTTTTGCTACTTTATGAATAAATTTCAAAGGTCATTGACCTTCACATAAGGTCATAAAATGAAAAGTTGTTGCTGTATATTGCATTGTATTGCTATTAAAAAATACATACATTTTGAGTAAGTAGCTAGAATATTTAGAAATTATTTATTTACTAATTAAAGATATTATTGAGCAAAACATAGCACTAATGGATAAAACTAGTATTATTAGGCACTTATTTATCTGACAGTAAAAGTGTATACGTAAATCACAAAAAATTCGTCCTGACCTCAAGATAGGTACCTAATCGAAGTTTTGGTGTTAATTATAATACCTACTTAAAAAAGTTGGGACAATAATATTTTGAGAATAAATATTTGGTATAAATCGTGAGACTGTTCAAAATCACCTACCACAAAAACAGAGATAGCAAAGATAATACGGAAATGAGTGTTCTTCCATTGACGGGTAAGCGGTAAATTGGTAAACAAAACAATTGGGCGGATCACTGCAAAAAAAACACTATTATCTCAACAAAACACACTACAACACTAACTAAAACACATAATTCTACGAGCGTCACGTCCTAACCCACAAATTACAACGAATTTATATGTATTTTTTAGCAAAAATCGGAACAATGAATCATGAGTGTGGCACTGCAAGGGCACTTATTAAACAATGCATTTTTCGACAATTTCTACCGGAACATCGGCGGAAATCCCACGTATCAAAGTATCCACGCCATTTCAACAGCTCACGTCATCAGATTCAAACACCGCCAAGACGAAACTCAATAGGCCAGCGGCACATGTGGGGGACGCCATTCTTGAAGCACCTTTCTTGGTATCAAAATGACAGTCTTTGTTGACGAAATAACCGTGCACCGCACTAAATATCACCTCATTAGCACGCACATCAACACACAAAAACAGCGATGCTTTGATATTTACCTTATTTCAACAATAATATCCAAAATACAACTAAATTTCTAATAAAATTTACTAATTTCCATACCTGTTAGTGCGCTCAAACGCAAGCTGGTCACGTGACTTCCTAGAGTTGGGACATAGATGCAACATTTCGTAACCGATTGAGGAATAGCCAGTTAAACTGTTAAAATTGTATTAACAACGTCGGGTTACTTTGACCTATTATTATTTTTTAATAATCAATTACAAAAGTTTAGCCTAGTCTTAACAATTCTTTAAACATGTACTGATGTATATTCCTAGTTAGAATCACAATATTGTGTTATTTTAACATAGAAACTATATTTTTACACTGTAAAATATGATTGAAAATGAAAAATGTTTACTGGAATAAAAAGTAAATGGTAACATAGAATTGAATACCCTGGTATCTGAGCTAGCGTGAGCTGTGTTTCAGAAACCAGTATCTTCTCCCATAGAAATAGGTATAAATTGTTTTAAACTAATAATAATTAACAGTTAAAAATTAAAAAAAATAAATAAATAAACGAAGTTACAATAACATTCAAATTAAAAACGAAAACACAATACGAACGTACATACATAGTTGAACATAAAGAGTGGTGTGTATTGTAGTGTGATATGGTGTAATGTAATGTTGTATAGTGTGATATGGAGTGGTGTAGGGTGAAGCGGTGTGAGGTAGTGTAGTGTGATGCAATGTAGGGTAGTGTGTGTGGTGTGTTGTAGTGTGGTGTAATGTGATGTTGTATGTTATGGTATGGTGTGTTGTATTGTTCTATAAAGAGGTGCAATGTGAGAATGAGTGATTGTAGGCTAATAATTCATAACTTCCAAGACATTTATATTACAATGAGATTACTGTAGTACGAGTTGATCCACATTGGTTTCAGCATGAATATGCCTGATTGATTAGAAAAATACTACCCTCAATTAGAAGATCGAGAGTATTAGTATCATCATAGAGTTAGGGTGCCGGAGGCCCAATTGCCCTCCATTCTGTTTTTCTCACTTTCTTTAATCCCTTTACCTCTCTGCCTTAACGGTAGTCAGCAGCCTCGCAGAGTTCCTGGCATTGCAGGATCAATGTCAGAGACTCTGTGTCTTCCATGAAGTTCAGTAACTTCTATCATCAAGAAGACTGTTTGCTCGCCTGCTAATGTTGGCAATAAAAAAAAGAGTGTCTTTGTGATTATTTTCTTGCATTGGTGTAGTTTCTCAATCTTAGCGAAAGGACAAAAAGCGCGAAAGTGAAGCTATTTATTATAACAAGATTCTCTCTTTTTTACTTAAAAAAAAACAAGATTTCTCAATTCGACCCTATGTATATTTCTTTATGTGTGTTTCTTTATGTGTCCGTTGTTTTTAAACTGATGTTGATGATTCTTTTTATGTTGGAAAGGAGATATCCCAAGGGTACCATGATAAGGAAACCAGCATCTGATGATAGCATCCCAGAGAAATCAAGAGGAACCTTCAAAAATCGTAGTGACTAGTGCATTTTGTTTTATTAATTATTTGAAGGCACTACTAAGTATTTAGTGAAGGTTTGGAGTCAATCTGATATCGTGGGAACTCCTTAACGATTTACAGCAATTACTTAGTGTTTGGACTATATTCATATCAATTGATGAGCACTTTGCACAAGGTGGTGGGTTCGATCCCTACACGGGACAAAAAATTGTACTGTCCATAAAATATTTATACTAAGTCTGGGTGTTCTTTGTGTCTGTTAATTTATGTTTGTAAAGTCCATTATAGTAGGTTTAAAAAAAAAATTTGAGGGTAAATTATTGGCTTTCACTGTATCTTAATAAGAAATAGGTTTAACGGTAAAAGCATTATTAATTTATAGTTTACAAAATAAAGATAAGCTTGGAAATTTGGGAAAATATTGTAGAAATGCAACAAAAAATTACAATCAAAATATTCAATAATTTTGTTGATTTTAATATTTTTATATTTAATTTCTTACATACATACATACATACATACATAGCTTCACGCCTTTTATCTCCGAAGGGATAGGCGGAGGTGATTAATCACCCACTTTCGCCATTATTATTATTTTACTTCAGTAACAGTGCGAACCTGTTGCCATTTATTGGGTACCATTCCAGATTCCGAGCTAATTCTGAGATTTTTTCTGGCGAAAATTCCCGGATCGAAACCTCTGCTTGGTAATCCGTCACAGAGGCAGTGTAGTTACGTTCTTTTCTTGTTTTTTATTTACCGTTAATTTAAAAACCGCACTTGGCAGGGCGTTTCATGAATGTGTAGGTTTGGTGTGTTTGGTGTAGGTGTACTCTAAGCTCGCAGGTGGAAAAACGTTCAGAATCAGACACAATAAAAAAACTGATAAATGTATAATTTATAATTGCTGTAATATGCAACCTAATACAAACACATATTTTTTTTAAATTTAGACATTAGTAATTTATGTGTCAAATGCTTTCTTGTTTATTTGGTAACATTCTGATCAGAAAAAGATTTTTCATTTTAATAATCTGTCTTTAATTTCTGAACGAAAGTAACTTTCCCGCCAACCGCCAAATTTTTATATAATATTGTCAAAACAAACAAACCACTTTTTGGTTATAGTTTTTGTTATTTTCTTGTAAATTTGTTGGAATGTCTCTTCTTGAAGACATATTTTTGGCAGACGAGGCTAATGAGGCTCAAGAACTGGAAAGGGTTATTGATGGCGATGAATATGACGAGCGGCCTCGAGCACTCTCAAGTGATGAAAGTGATGATGGAGGAAATCGGTCAGATGAAGCAGGTAAGGATATCGTACAATACGTTTCCATTGTTAATATTATCTTCATCATCATCATTTCATTCGGCAGACGTTCACTGCTGAACGTAGGTTTCCCCCAAACATCGTCACTGACCGATCATGAGCCGCCATTCAGCCGCCCTCATAGATCGGTTGCTCGCAACCTTCCTCAGTCGGTCGTCGGTCAACCTTGTGAGGAACCTGCCAACACTGCGTCGCCCATTACTTAATTTTACTTACATAATATTGTCAGTGTGTACATACTTAAAGTTATTGAAAGTTGTCACTTGAACAATTCAATGGAGCGAATTTAACTTCAATAATATCGGCTTATATGTCTTTTAATGTTACAGAGGAAGATAAAAGGCGAGTAGACCCAACATCAACTAAAACAAAGAAAGTGACAAAGAATCCAAGGTTCATATTAAATCCAGCAAGGCTTACGGGTCCTAGAGGCATACAAATTATTCCTGAACATTTCAAAGATTTTAAATTTAAAGGTATTGTATGGTTTTCAGATAATTATTCTGTTCAGATTTCTGGTACTGTAAGGAATTAAGAGCCAGCAACCTTCTACCTGATAAAACAATTTGAAAAAGACATGAATAAACACAGATTAATGTCCTGTACACTGGCCCTCTTTCGAAGTGACTTTGATTTAACTTGATTTCTTAATTACCTATAATAGTAAATCTAAAACACTAATATTATAAATGGTAAAGTTTGTGTGTGTGTATTTGTAACCACTAAGAGCTTAAATGGCTGAACCAATTTGTATGAAAATTGGTATGTAGATAAATTCGGTGCTGGAAATGGACATAGGCTACTTTTTATCCCAAAAATGGGTTTGATGCCAGAGGAAGTTGAAACACTAGGCGCGAGTGAAGCTGTGGAGCGCAGCTAGTAATACATATATTGCCTTGGTGCTGTGGAAGTGCATGGACTGCTGGGCATGGTTTTAAACTCTAGTGGCGAAGAGTGACGTTTTGTAAGAGGGAAGCCGGCGCAAAATTTGCTTACCTTGAAGCACGACGTATGGTCTACTTCTACTCTTTAATAGATATTATAGTCTTAGTGATTTATCTCAAAGGGAAGCCGGTAGGAATCGGGTTATATGGACTCTTCGCCACTGATACTCACACAATTTACTCTGATTCATAAATTGTTCCAATTCTGGGCCAACTTTGTGTCCATTAATTATATGTTTGCATTGTTTGTTCTTTAATGTGGGAGTATCTCTAGGGCTGATTCCCTAGCATGGGTTCTGTTTTTATAAAAAAAAAATTCAGGTAAAGGCCATGAGAAAGAAGACCTGGATATGGTGCTAAAGAAGTTAGAACATTGGGCATATAGATTATACCCCAAGTTTCAATTTGAAGACTGCTTGAAGAAAATTGAGACACTTGGGAAGAAAAGGCCTGTTATGGTAATTTATTATTACAGCATTATTTGTATAGTATTTGTTTTTTTTGTAGCATAATATAGGCAATATTCCTGATAAACTAAGAGTACCTATTTAAAAAATACTTTTACCTCTTAGGTGTAGTTTATATTGCTGTGGTCATCTGCAAAATTTTTATATGACTTTTATGCCATTTAAAAATATTTTTACCTCTCAAGGTATTGTAAAATCACACCCAAGTACTTAATACTATATTTACAATTTGGTACGACCCGGTCTATCTACAGTTATTAGGGCCGTGCCCGGAATGTCACCTGGCCATGCTCCTTGAAAAGTAAAAAAAAATATTGGTGCATACATTGTCAATGGACATGATCATGTCCGTGCCAACAACGGGCTCTTCTTTTGTTTGACGGTCGGGTTACGTTCCGGGCATGGTCCTGATGTGTGTAGATAAACCTTTAATTGTGATTTATATTAACTTCTTCTAACCTACACCACGTTATAATAATTAATATGTCACAACAACAGGTCCATCTCCACAAAATTCGTACTGACCAATTCATGTCAGAAGAGACAGTTGTTCAGAAGGATTCAAGCGATGATGAACAACCACAAGAACAGGATGAGTTTGACAAGTTATTACAGCAACAGATAGAGTTAGCTAGAGCTACACCCGCACCAGGGTCAGTGAAGAAAGTTGTTGGTGAAGAGGGTGATAATCAATGGGCCAGGGTTATGAAGACACCAAATAGAGATGTTAGGTAAGTGAACATTTTAGTAGTATATTGTAAACTATGAATTTTAAGAATATTCATATACTTAACCCTTAAATTGGTAGTGTACCTCCTGTTGTACATAGATTTGAAAAAAATATTTCTCGTTAACCATAGAAAATTTTATCGTCACGTTTTTAAAAAACATTTAGTCAAACATTGGAGAATTGGTGGAAAATTATTTTGCTGCGCCAACACTATAAAAATAATGTCATATTCAAAATTGCCGAAAAAAGACAAGCAGCGCGTGCGACGCGAGTAAGTTTTTATTTTGTATTTTCAGTTTTTTGCACTGAACTTGGCAATGTTTTGTCTTTGCTTTAGTATAAAGAATATGTATTATTCAATAAATGCATTTCTATGTCACAAGCTAAATACTAACTTATGCATTTGAGCGAAATAAATGTATGTACATTGTACTGCACGCCGCCAATAACGCGCTAAAGTACTTGCTGTAGGCTATGGTAACCACGCAGTACATTGCCATGTTTACGCACTTTAAGGTTTTGGTTGGTTATGCTGTATTTTCTCGTAAATGTTTGCATTTTTGTTAAGGAATGTTTGTTTTGAGCTTTCTTTCTTTCTCTTTTGCCTGCAGAACTTAACCCTAACTCGCGCGCACAAGATTTTGGCCTTAGTACCTACAAAAAATGCGTGCTCTGAGGATAGTTCTACATCCGACTAGGAGTCAAATGTTTTTATACCGCCTACTCCAGAAACTTCTGATCCTCCTTCACTGGCATCTTCGTTAGAAGCCCTTAATTTATTAGATAGTTCGACAGACTCCTATAAAGAACAGAATGATGTTTCAGTCAGCTTGCTTTCTCCAACATTTAATCAAGTTTTCCCATCTCCGAACACAAGCAACCTTAACATGGTACCAACATTGAACTCTATACGGACGGCATATACAGTTGACAGACGACGAAACAAAAAACTTTCTAGCTATTCAAATCATGATGGGCATAGTACAAATGCCAGCCTACACTGATAACTGGGCTAAAAGAACAAGATATTCTCTCATCGCTGACCTTATGCCTCTCAAAAGGTATCAACAAATTCGTCGGTATATACACTTTGCAGATAACACTGCAGAAGACTCAGACCGGTACTTCAAAATTCGTCCCATAATGGAGAAAATACAAGTCGAAGAAGAAGGAAAATATTCGATAGACGAAATGATGATACCTTATAAAGGTCGGAAAGCAGGCAAACGAAAGCAGTATATGAAGATGAAACCAAAAAAATGGGGCTTCAAGAATTTTGTTCGTGCAGGAGTCTCGGGTATCATCTACGATTTTCTTATGTATGGTGGCGATGATACCTTTCGAAACCTAAAATTTAAAAATAAAGAAACTTTAATCGGTTTGGGAGGTATGGTAGTGATTGCACTGTGCCAAACTATAAAACAAAAACCAGCCATTATTTACGCCGATAATTTTTTTATGTCACCTGAACTGACGCATATTCTGCGAGAAGAGTACGGAATTTTGAGTCTCGGTACTATAAGAAATAATCGTCTAAGAGGGTGTCAGGAACTATTGCCAACTGACCTACAGATGAAGAAAAAGAAACGTGGTTCTAGCGCTCAAGTTATCTGCAATAAGAACAAGTTGGCAGTAGTAAAGTGGAACGACAATAAAGTCGTCACTCTTATCAGTTCTTACATAGATTCCCATCCTATTGAAAAATCAAGCGTTATGACAAAAATGAGAAAAAGAAAGTAGATGTAGAATGTCCCCAAATTGTGAAACACTATAACAAACACATGGGAGGCGTTGATTTGGCGGACATGTTAATTTCGTTATATAGAACCCCCTTCAAGAGTCATAGGTGGTATCTGGGAATATTTTCGCAACTAATAGATATGTGTATCAATAACGCTTGGCTTTTGCACAGGCGGGATGTAAAAATTAAATCTTTAAAGGATTTCCGATTTGAATTGTTTGAAGGATTGACCAAGTCTGATAGAATAGTTATTAACACAATTGTCACAGAAGACATACGAGAAGATTTTAAAATTCATAAACCAGTCTCTATACGTCCAACAGACAGCGTCCGATTTGATAACATAGGTCATCTTCCAGAAGCAGGGGAAGAAACAATGCGTTGCAAATATTGCAAGAATGGTAGGGGAAGCAAAAACGCAATTGCTTCCGTAATTTTCATACCAAATAATTATATTTTCTTTTATTTTGTACTTTTTAAAAAATAAATGGCTAATAATATTTTTAAACTATTTTATTAGCAACCTGGTAATGTGCATTACAGCGTACAAACAATATTTTTTTTAAATAGCCGCATATTTGGCAATGTGCATCACAGTGTACAAATAATATTATGATAAAATTTCCGCATAGTTGACAATGTACACTGAGATGTACATAGATTTTCTCAAAAATTATGATATGTATATTTTTTATTTTATTTTTTCCATGTTGTCTAACTATAAATAAGGCCGACTTTACCCATGAAACACTTAATTTTACTTTTTTTTCTTCTTGCCAATTTAAGGGTTAATAATAAATACAAATGCAAGGTGTAAGTACTTGCCTTACCACTACGCACAATGCTTCAATTCTTAACTAGGAAAAAATATTTCCATGAGACAAATTCGCAAATACTCATAATTTATTTGAAAACTTTTGTGCCTTTTTATATGTTGGTAAAATCGCTTATGTTGCCAACGGTGGTTTAGTTGCCAGGTTAGTTTGAAAAAGATTGTAAAGTTCTCAGTCAATGTAGCTCAAACAATATAACTTATTAAAACGAAGTTTCAAGTATAAATAGTTCAAATAACAAGGTGCAATGTCTATCCATTTACAGGACACATCTACCAATGCCAAAAGCAACATCATCACCATCCATAAGTGATGAACAAAAAGAAAGAATGATTAGGAATCGCAAACTAGCTGAAGAAAGACGTTTAGCAAGACTTAAACAAGCCACAAACATAGATAACACACCTACTACTATTATAGAAATTGATGAAACTGAAGAAAATAATGATAATACAGAAAATAATGATGTTATAATATCTAAAAAGAACAAGTCTAATGTAATAGATAGTTCTGATTCTGATGATGATTGTAATGTCACTGCTGTTAATGAATCCATTGCAGTTGATGTTCATAGCAATCGTAAGGAAAAAGGTGATATTAAAGATAAAGCAAGAATTAATGATAATGATAAAATAATTGATCAAAGTGATACAGATGACAAGATTGATAATTTTGAAGAAATAAGTGATAAAATTGGTATAACAGTTAATGATCAAAATGAAATACATGATAAGATTAATAATGTTAAAAAAACCAATAAGAAAGATGATTTAACAGGTGATGTTCAAAGTGATGAAGAAATTAGTGATAAAATTGATACTGAAGAAATGACTGTTGTTAATGATCAATATGTAATTACTAGTAGGATTGACAATACAGAAAAAATTAATACAAATAATTATGAAGTTACAGGTGATATAAGTGTAGTACCTGAAAAAAATACAGAAAATGTTCAAAAAGATAATTTAACAGCAAATAATGATATTAAAATAAATAAAGAAGTAATACTTGATATGGATAAGCCTTCAGAAGATGTCACAGAGTTTGCAGAGGATATGGATGTTGATTTCAGTGACGATTTTTAGTTTATGTTGAACAATAAAGTTATTTATTTTCATATTGAGTTGATTATTTGTAAAGGCACAAGAGCAGACAATAAATTAGCCATTATAACGTAATACATATTCACGCCTTTTAATCCCGAAGGGTCAGTTTAAGTCAGAGATTAGCTAATACTGAAAATTAAAAAAATCCAATATTACTTTAGAGATTAGCCTAGAATAATTTTGTCTAATGTACAGTCAATGTCGCTGTTTATTTAAACGACTGCCTTTACATATCCACATTTCTTTACTTCTTGTCGCATTGCGTCAATACGTCCACACTCAGCCACTTTTACTATAGCATCGCGATGTCTCCCTTATCGATGATTTGAGCAATAAAACTGAAATATGAAATGAATTCAGTATTTTCTCAAAACTAATATGAAGATACTAGCGGACGTCATGCGGTTGCCGCGGGAGTACGAGGATAAAATGTAGCCTATGTTACTCAGTGATAATGTAGCTTTCTATGGAATTTTTTTTTTTAATCGGTCCAGTTGTTTTTGACTTTATTCGTTGTATACAAAAATACAAATCTTTCCTCTTTATAATATTAGTATAAATAAACAAATGTTGAAGAGTCTAAAGGCTTACAAAATCAATAAAACACAAATTTAGCCACAGTTATTTATTATAAATCACAGATATACGCTTCATATTTTACTAAACAACTTTATTCTATCACACTTATAAATATTATTTTCTATACACAATGCGAACTGAAACTTTATAAAATGCAGGTAAAATCACCAAACTACAAAATTAAATATGAGCTCAAACTTGAGTAAAACAAATTTCATATTTATCGTATTAGTAGTAATGTAAGAGCATGAAAACAGGGTTGTATTTATCCAATATAATACAAGGCGCAAGAAAGGGGTTAATATGTGGGGGGTAGGGAACTGATATATTGTAGAATTCATAGGAAATATAAAAAATAATAAAAACTATTTTTAAGGCTGTTTTGTTGCAAGAAAGCCCAAATAAAATAGGTATTTCTTATGAATTCTTATTATCTTATTAACCCAAAGATATAGCGACAATAGCTAGAAAAAGTAGTAGTTTCTCATTTCGACATACCTCTTTTATGAACTTAAAACTGCATACTCCCTAACTTTTTATAAAAAAATGGATGAATAACTGGGAAAATTTAAAACTCCAAATTTATTTAACGAGGCTTTTTTACAGCAAATAATACATTTATTTTTTAATAAATACAATTAATTTATATTATAATAAAATGTTATGTACCTAATTTTTAATTTTAGTACAGACATTAAATAACAATAGGTATGCTGTGTTCTCTCTCGGCAGTTGTAGGTCAGTATCAACTCGCGCTTAAACGGGCTTATAAGCGCGTCAACGATCATATACGTTGTAGCAAATGACGTGCTTATACGCGTCTTTAAACCGCTAGTTTGAAACCGCTCATTGCTCACCGCTGGTTTGCTTCACTCACACTCGCAACTCATGATAGAGACATTGTTATAATCAACGTTCATCCTTAACTAGTAAATAAATAATTATCATACATCGAATAGTTCAAACACTCTTGGTCGTTAAAAGATATTTACAACAAACAAGCGAATTTATTTGATTATATCAGGCTGGCGATTTTATTCAAACGGTTTGTAAAATGTGTAGATTGATAGTTAGTTATAGAAAGCCTAGTCACTGAAACAGATTATTTTACTAGTTGTCGGTATATTGACAAATCTGTATAGGTCTTACCCTCTACAAAATCTGTCATCTAATTTTGAGCAACTAAGAAAGTAAACCTTGTTATCTCTTGTAGACAATCGGCCAAAAATGTGGTCTACCAGACAAAAGTTCCTTTGAAATCTGATTATCGCTAAGGTTGACTTTTCTAACGGTGTAAGAGAAATCGACCTTGTTGTTTCATGGCGTTCAAATGAAGCTAAAGCTGAATGAAGCGAAGTAGACCACAATTTTGTCTGACCGTACGTACCCTACAAAGGACTATACTAAACTTTTCACTTACAATGGTTCGTTGACAAGTTTTAGATCAGTCGCCAACTTAATAATTGCATGTATTTTATGTTAAACAATTATTATATGCTAAAATTTGTTGTTTAATCTATAAATAAGTTTATGTATAGGAAGTTTGTTTAAATGTACCCGATGGCAAACAGAAACATACCATGCTGGAAGATTATATGTTCTATAATACACCATTACCTTGAAGATAAAAGTTCGAGCCAATGGAGTGTTTAAGAAAATTTTCGCCACGAATTGGCGCCATTTTAGTAAAAGGTCTTTCATTTTGACAGCACTATCAAAATAAATATCTTTCAGTGTTCATTTTGAAAATTTTAATGTTAAATTTACAAAATGGATAATTCACGTGCTTATGCACAAAAGAAAATTGCTGAGTTTTCGAAAATAGTGCCCACAAGGTGGCAGCACCGACGCGTACACGTTATTGAACATTTTTCAATTTCAAATTTCAATGTAATAAACGAATAAGTGGCCCAAAGATGCCAATTGTTGCCCACAAGTCGAAAATGTTTTTTTTAGTCTAGGTTACCTCACGATGTTTTCCATCATAATTGAATTCAAAAAGTGCTGATTCCAACAGGTATTATTATTCGAACAAATAATGTAACAGAATGAAATATTTCTTTAAAACACTATTATCTAAATTACACTAAAGTATATACAAAAAAATATTTGGTTTCACATCAGTACATCCAAAATGTAGGTAAGTATTTTCTCAAGCATACTACAGTTTGTTCTAACTTGTCCGCTCTGACGTTAGCGAAGTTGCTACCTTTTAGTCCCATAGATTCTAAAATATACCGCATTAACATGTGACTACCTCTTTGATTCGGTGGTACTGTGTATGGACTGCCACGCAGAGGTCGGTTCGATGCCCGCTTAGTGCAAATATTTGTGTGCATGAACATGTCTATTTGCATTGGTCTGGGTGTTTCTATGTATGATAAGTATGTATTTGCAAAAAAAAAAAAGTTTTTAAGTATGTATATCCGCATTCTAGAACCCCCATAACACAAGCTAATTATATGCTTACTTTGAATCTAAATGGCCTTGTGTGTAGTTGTTGAAATATTATTTATTTATTTGTTCTGAATCGAGCTCACAACAATAAAGCTAAAAAGTTGCCCTAATCTTAAGCCCTATCACAACCTCCTATAGCAATCATATTATAACCTTACTTTGTCTCCATCCTTGTTTTTAATGGTACAAAAGAAAAAGAGAAAACACAAAGTAACATTGAAATAATACTGCTATAAGATATGGTGGTAGGCGACCCGGTATTGGCTATTTTAAGGCCAAGCATTAGTGCACAGAAATGCATCAAACGTAGTGGCCGTGGTCATTTGTTATGCTAGCAAACACCAGTATGAGTTGTGCGTGTCTATTGCCTTATGGAATCTATTAGGAAATTATCTGTGGCTGTGACACTCACGCTAACGTTAGAGTGGTCAAGTTAGAATAAAATCTGAGGCCTAAGTCTGCTATCACAATAGTGTCAGAATGGTCGATCTTTGATCTCTTATTGGTTGATTTTGACAAGTTTCAACCAATAAGAGATCAATGATCGAGCATTCTGACACTTTTGTGATAGCAGACTTAGGCCTCGGTACATACTTTTAATTGTCAAATAGTGTTATTCAATTCCGTTATATGAATTTAAAACAAAATCTCCATATTAAACAGTATTACAATTCTCAATTCCAAGATTAGCGTCTGTTTCGTACAGATTTGCCAATTAAAAGTATGTGCTAATGTTTGGAAACAAACGTTCGTTCGCGAACATTCGCGCTCAACATGAATGCTCATACATAAGATTTACATTTATTTTTTAAATCAACTATAACGAACATGAGTCTTTTAAGCATTAGATATTAACATATATGATTTTAAAATACAAAAATAATTAAATAACGCCCTATAATTAGGTACTTCATTTTTATTATTGAGTGTGTTTCAAACCAACTGATTTTCAAAAATCTTAAAAATAATAAAATATAATTTAGTTCCTAATTTCTACTGGCAATTTTAACCGTATAGTGTAATAATAGCTAGAGCGTTTTGTTTTAGCCCGAGAGTAGTGTTAGACAGAAGTTTTGAATAAAGCACTGTGACAGTAGCAATAGAGATTACTTTTGACTACTGTATGTAAAGTTGCTGATATTAAGTCGCAGCTAGTTTATGTAAAATCCCACTACTATAAAAAAAGGAGAGCAGAATGATGATAGTGATTTTGTAATAATATAACAATGTAACATGCTGCATTTTTCTTTAACTACAAGTTTTATATTTCTATTCTTTCCTTTGCTATGTTTCTCGAAGGTTCGAGAACATTAACTGAATACAGAGAGTTTCCAATGTGCCGGTACTCGTCCATCGACAAGAACCGCGAAATCTTGTAAAACATCAAGAGAAGAAAAGTCGCCTATTCGGGTCACGTTGCGCGACACGGAAAGTACGGACTTATTCAACTTAAAATGATGGACAAAATTGAAGGAAAGTTTTGCGCTGGACGCAGAAAAAGTCTTGGTTGCGAAACATCAGAGGATGGACCAGTGTTGCACGCGTAGAAGAGCTATTTCGCTTGGCACGAAATAGAAATATGTTCGTTGAGCTGACGGCCAACGTCCAGTAATGGAAACAAACCAGAAGAATTCTTTCCTTTTTAGATTTGTACCAGTGACGTGTATGAAAAATGTTTAAGAAATCTAATCACAAATGTTTTTGTCCCTAGAAAATAGAACCTGCACGATAGTATTCTTATATTACAAAACTTTAAAATTTAAGTTTAATTAATTCAATGTTTAATTACGATTTTAAATTTATCTCTAAGGTATTTTTAACTTGTTGTACCTATGTTATATCGTTTACATGTCACACGCCCACATTCTAAAGTATACCTTTTTGTTTTTTAAATAAATAAATAGTATTTTTACACTGGTATTTTGTATTTAGCCACCTGAACCCAATAAACGATCTAAGTCAAAATAAGTTGCGAGTATCTTGTAAATAGAATAATTTATCAAATACCAAATAAGTTTGCTATTGAGCGACAAAATATATCCCCTTCTAATCAATAATAACATAACTTTAAAACAAGTTTTGCGAAATTGGATCTAAAGCGAATCACTTTAGAGGTCTTTTTCCTGTAGCTTCATTTGAACAATGACAACGTTTTTCTATAGTAGATCGAAATATAAGCCGTAAATAAAAAAAATTGTTAAGCCTCCATTTTGTTCAATATTACTATTTTTATAATACGCGTAATAGAACGAAATTGATGTTGCCAGTATTCAAAATGTTGTCAAATATCCTAAACTCATAACAATTATATTAATTATAAAAAGCAACCTTAGTTCTAAAGCCGTATGCTTAGCGTATCATTAAAATGCCCAAAGTGAATATCGTGACATCGAAATTCAAACCCTAATCTGTCAAACCATAGACTTCATTTTAATTTTATTATATTCACATTTTTTCGTCTTTTTTTGTAACTACCCTTTAGTTTGTGTCCGGGATGAGTGAAGCAAAAAATGATGTGAAAATCATCCAAGTGACAGCTAATAATGATTGTTGGTTGTCATTATCATTGGTTGCGGGCGTGGTTGTCTCCTCGGTTGGTTGACGGTTGTTATCCGCAGGTTGCTGGGGTTGCTGTGGCTGCTGAGGTTGCTCGGCACGTCGATTCGCGTTGTTTGCGGGTTGTGGGTTCACGTGTAGATCGCGGAAGAAACCGATTTGGTGCCTGTAATTAAATAATAATAATTTTAATATTACTATTATATGACTATGTGAAGTTACTTCAGTACAGCGACAGTTGTCACTGTCATAATGAGTCCTATTGAATTTTAATTTCGATGGAAATTTTTAAAACTAGTAAAGCAAAATGTGGCTTATATTTTTTATCCCGAAAATCGCTGTGGTTCCCGAGGGATACAAAACATATATTAGGCGCGGGCGAAGCCATGGGGCGCAGCTAATATTTTATGTAGTTTTGTTAGTGCCATACTTATCAATGATTAAGTTGCCACACCACATTTATTAAAGATTCTGGAAAATTCTGGAGTAGCAAACACGAAGTAAGGTGGACCGACGATCTTGTAAAGGCGAGCAACAAATAAATTTAGGCAGGTTACACTGCAGATCCTTCGGTGATGCCTAGATCTAATAAAAAATGTTCACTTTTAACATAAATAACAAAATAAACACTCACAGATATCCAGCGGCAGCTAACAGCAGCACTAACAACAATCTCGCAGGACTGCCGTACAAATACACCAATGAGAACAGTATCGCCATTCGCGAGGCCGCGTACAAATGGTCCAGCCAATCACGAGCGATCGCCTCATCTTGTTCCTCTACTGCTACTGGCGGGGTTTCGGTAACCGCTGGAGGCTCAGGGGTAGGCGCTGCAGGAGCACCGCCGGCGGCTTGCCACCTAAAAATGGGGAAACACATTTAATTTTAATGGTATTTTTAAATTCAATGTACTTTTCAAGGTCACCTTGGATATTTTTGACTTATGGTGAAGGAAAATATCGTGATGAAACCTGGGCTGGGTCTGATATTGCTAATTTCAGCAAGCGTGGCGATCAATGCGCGTGGTGTAGGTAATAAAAGGTGTTTGTTGTGTACTGAGATAACAATGGGCCTCTGATAACTGGTACATCAATGATGACCTATACGTTTCTTCGAACGACAAACGTAAAACAGTACTTCCTTTTTAATATTGGTAAACAAGAAATCTACTGGTTCGGTCACCTCGTTATGAGCGTTCAAATTGATATTGTTTGTCATTTAGTAACAAGAGCTTCCTGTAAACAGTTTATTTATTCAAAATGCTCAATTGAATTTTTTATGTACCAAAATTGCATATACACACGCGCTCACTTATAACAGGTACTACGGAGGGTATTTAGGAAAATTTTCGCCACAAGTTGGCGCCACTTCAACTGTCACATTGGGCCAATCAGTGGTTAACTTTCATAGCGCTTGACAGCTAGACCTGACGCATCGGTGCTGCTCCGTCGTGGGCGCCATTTTAGAAAACCCTCTCAGCTATTTTCTTTTGTCCTTATGCACGTGAATTATCCATTTTGCAAATTAAACATTAAAATTGTTGAAATGAACACTGAAAAATATTTGTTATAATAGCGCTGTCAAAATGGAAGACCTTTTACCAAAGTGAAAATTTTTCCTCCTTCACCCTCATTAAGCTATTGCCGCGACCGAAATCCGCTATCATCAAAAAGCAAAAATAAAAACACATTATTAGCGATTTTTCACGTTGATATTTGGAAAGATATTTTTCCGGTCAGTCCGGCTCATTCATGCTGAAACCAGGAATGATATAGGTACTATCGTAATACCTATTCACTACAGACGTGTGATAAAACTCAAACACGAGACATATTTACATTGGAAACGTGCCAACACCACTATTTGTTTACTACGTTACTTCTGTTATAATAATACTTCATTACTAACAATAGAATTCTGTAATTAGCCTAGTTCGTTAGGAATCCTATCATATACAAAAATCATAATTTATTTAATCGTGCAGATATGTTGAAGCATCACTTTAAACTCATAAGATGTTTTGAATTAAGTAATGGGTAAATATTTTGGGACACATGTGCCATAACCGCAAGTCTTATTGATTACTGACTATGTAACAAGCATGTGAAGAAGAGCTTAATCTAATACAGAACTTCAGGCCTTTCCCCCATAAATGGAGTAAGCAGAGACTATAGAACGGCATTTTATACAATCCGAACATATCTCATGCCTCTTCAACATTCATTAATCTTTTCACACAAACACATGTCAGTTACGTGTGCTTGTAATGGTCCCCTTTGTCAACACATCACTTATTTGGTCCATGTAAGTCTCCCTAAACAGGAAATATCTATTTACAAGGAAGCTCCAATCACAAACATTGTTATTTTTCGGTCTTGGCAGACAAATTGGCGATCGCAGACCGACGGATGATATTTCTGTCGCCTTTCATGTGATGGTATGAAAGCTATTCGGTTGACTGATTGCGTCAATAAAATATAATATACGACCATTTAGTCTTGTGGTATTCGCTAATGGGATGTGTGACGTCGACACTTTCCGACTCATAATGAATACAATAGGTACTAAATATTATAAATACAATACTAAAATTATGAAGTGCTAACTTTTATTAAATGGCACATCAGAAAACATAATATTGCATAATTACTAGGATCGGACTCTCATCGCATCATAAAAATATTCTATTAACTATTCTAAAAAAAAAGCTACTTACATATTCGCATATTGCTGCATATACTGCAAATACGCTTGCTGCATCATCATCATATGATTGGCCAACTGAGCAGGATCATTCGGCACAGGCAGATACCCTTCACCGATATTATAATTCGGATATGGAGGCACCCTTCCATAGTTATTATTCACGAACGAACTCAGATAATTCTGCATCTCCACATTGTGGTTCTGATCGTTTTGTCTCGTCTCTGGTCTCGGTGGCTCTGTTGGCGTTTCGGTGTTCACCGGCTCAACATTCCGACGTCGCAATCCGTCTGTTTTGGGTTCCGGTGTCGGTTCCATCCTCCGGCTCGGTGTGCATACCAGATGCATTGTGTGCGCGATCTGACTCTCGTAAGTTCGAAGCACATCTTTCAAGATCGTATTGTCTTCTAGGAGTTGGCCTGAATATATTATTTTTTGCTCGTCTGTTTTCTGTAAAAAAAAGACAGATTGAGTTAGAGGTGTAAAAGATTAAAGGAATGTAAATTGCACTTCAAGAAAAGAAGGACATATTAAACTCTTTAGGAGACTTCTTCGTTGTCAGTCAAATTGGTGCAGCTAGGTGTGGCAGTAGGTAGGTAGTAATGATTTCCAGCACTTTTCAAGAAAGCATTGTTTTGGTAGCAGAGGGAAAAGGAAACAAATGCTCTAGTAAACAGTTTCAGGTTTTCATAACCTGACAAATATTTGTATGTAAGTATCGAATCGTTTATCTTTTTATTTTTTATTTATTTAAAAAACTTCACATACATACAGTATATAGGCGGACTTAATGCCAAAGGCATTCTCTACCAGTCAACCTTTTGAGGTGGTGCAGAGAAACAAAGTAGGTGCACAAGAAGTTACACAGTTTTAATAAAAAAATTAGAGTAATAATTCTAATAAAACATATTAATTATATATTTATATCTAATACTTAAACATACATACATGTAATAGTCTGTATACACATAAATAAACATACTTATAAAATAATAAAATAAATACATATTTATAGATACATATACTCGATTATCGAGATGATTCTGCCAATTTTCTTAAATACAGTTCTTTTACTTTCACCTTAAACGCAAAACGGTTAGTGAACATCCTGATCTCGAGAGGGAGTGCATTCCAAAGAAGAATAGATTGGACAGGAAAGGAAGAGCCAACAAAGTTAGAGCTATGCGAAGGATATAGTAGTAGTAGATTCTTGGAAGAGCGGAGGTTTCTGTCATGGTTGCTGGATAGTAATTGAAAATAGTGCTTCAGGTAGGAAGGACAAGTGGGAGATGTAAGAAAGGAAAAAAGGGTAGTAAGAGCGCGCAAACTTCGGCGCTGACGAATAGGTAACCACGACAACTGGGAACGGTAAGTAGACACATGATCATACTTTCGAAGATTGAAAATGAATCTAATGCAGTTATTGAGAAGACGATCGAATTTGTTGAGAAGATCTGCATTCAGGTCAAAGTAGCACACGTCACCATAGTCGATTATTGGGAGAACTAAAGTTTGCACAAGCATTACCTTGGTCTTATATGGGAGAAAATTCTTCAGGCGATAAAGAGCACGAAGGGTACTTGTGACTCTTTGACTAACTTTAATTCCTTGAGCTTGCCAGTTCAGCGCAGAGTCGATATACAAGCCAAGATCTTTAACTGTTGCACTCAGATTAATGACGGAACCATCAAACAATACAGGTGGAAGAACTGACATATCCAATCTGCGTAACATGTGAGGGCTGCCCAAAACAATGACCTGACACTTACTTGGATTTACAGACAGACCGAACCTGTCAGACCAGCTCTTAATGTAATCAAGGTCATTGTTTATTCTTGTGATACCCGTGACTACACTGTCAACGCTCTCCTGTGTATAAAGCTGCAAGTCATCGGCGTAAAGATGATACGAACACTGAAGATTTTTAGTGATGAGATTTATAAAAATAGAAAACAACAAAGGAGAGAATACCACCTTGAGGAACACCAGAGTCGAGGTTTCGCCATTTTGATGAAGATTCATCAAGACGAACTGACTGCTGACGTCCCTGAAGATACGATGAGAACCATTCCAGCGCTTCAGAAGAGACCATTAGGTAAGAAAGGATAGATAAGAGGATTTCATGGCTGACATTGTTAAAAGCATTAGAAAAGTCAACTAAAGCCAGCACAGTAACCTTAGCGTCCTCCATGCCTGCCCTCACATCACCAGTCACTTTGAGAAGAGCGGAGACTGTACTGTGACCTGGTCTGAACCCAGATTGTAGTGGGCTTAACAAGTCGTGCTCATAAACAAATCTTGATAATTGTTTATGAGCGCAGGCTTCCAGTACTTTTGAGAGGAATGGGAGTATGGATATAGGACGGAAGTGATTGACAAGAGTAGGATTAGGTATTTTAGGTAAGGGAATGATGTAGGCTTTCCGCCACAGGGACGGAAAACTACCTGTTTGAAGAGAGAAATTAATAATATGGCAAATAGCAGGGAGAAGGTAGTCTAGGATGGGAATTATCATGCGGCGACTGATATTATCGCAGCCCACAGCATTGGATTTAATGGACAGGATAGTTTTCTTGATCTCCTCTGAAGCAACAGGAGAAAAGTGAAAGTAGTCTATGTTAGGACGAGACAAACCAGCTAAATAACTTACTGTACAAGACCTGGTCTGATGATCAAGCATGGTTGTAGAGGTGAAATGACAATTGATGTCACCCAGACCAAGTGATGTATGAAAGTCTATGTGTCGCTGTTTGCCAATACCCAGAGTTCCCAGGAACTTCCAGATATTGGCAGGAGAAGAATTTGAGATATTATCGTGAATATGGTGGCGTTTTGCATTACGTATCATCATGCTACAACGATTCCTTGCAACCTTAAAAAGCTTCCAATTATCATCAGATCGATCCCGTCTAAATCTGCGAAAAATCCGGTCCCTTCGCCTCATCGCCATCCGAATGCCTGTCGTAATCCAAGGCGCAGGTAAAAGGTTTATCTTGAGAGTGTAAAAGGATTCTTCCTATGTAAAAGGTTTGCTTGCCTCTGTGGTAACATATACGGACTGCCACGCAAAGGTCGCAGGTTCGATTCCCGCTCAGTATTTAGTTCTCAAATATTTGTGTGCATGAACATAACTATTTGCATTGGTCTGGATGTTTCTATGTATAATATGTATGTATTTACAAAACTCTAATAACACAATAATATCTGCTTACTTTGGGTCTAGATGTTGTGCGGACTTGGTGTGATATTATTATTATTGTTTATGTCTAATAATATTGAACGTTATTACTCGTAGACTCTCAAAACATCTTACTAATATCCGTCCAGGATGGGAACTAGAGCCATGATACTAAACGCGTCATAGTATTGTTTATTAGTACAATAACCCCCAAAATTACGTCAGAAAATAAAACAAACAAAAAATTCTACAGATGAGTTTACACGTAATAATAATCATAATAATAATAATAATATTCTACCACATTCACACAGCGCCATCTAGCCCCAAATTAAGCAATTATATTTGCTTGTGTTATGGGTACTAAACAACTGATATACTACTTATATACATTTTTTTTTTGTAAATACTGGGTGGCGCAAAAGTAAAGACCCTATTTGGTTCAGCTATAACATTTTTTCTAAATTAGAAAACTAGATTTAGATTTTTTTAAATGTATATTTCAGATCACTTACATATACCCATTAAAGAAATTTGTGCCCAATTAGAGCATGCAATTTTAAGATTTTTAATTATTTTGTTTTTCCAAGCTACAAACGCTCCAAAAAAATATTACAATCATTAGAGTTTACATATTTAATAACATAAATGTATGAAAAATCGACATTGTAAATTTGTGTCATTTTCATGCACGATAATTAACACAACACAAAAAAATAATGGTTGCGGTCCAAGCTGGCTCGCAAGAGGACGCGCGGCGGCGCGGTGTTGCCTCCTTCTACGCACGCACACCAAATTTGTTCGGTACCTACGATTTCTTCTAAGCGAATCGTTCTTTATAAATTAAATTAAAATAAACGTATATTTTATTTTTACACTACGCTATCTGGTCCCAAAATAAGCAAGGCATAATACAAATACATACTTCTTTTATAACTACTAGCTGCTCGCTGTGGCTTCGCCCTCGCGATATATGGTATTATGTTTAATTATGTAACTCAGGCACCAGACCAATTTTCGGGATAAAAAATAAAAAGTATCCTATGGGCTATGTCCGTCTCCGGCAACTATGTACGTACCAATTTTCATCAAAATCGGTTCAACCGCTTAGACGCTGAGTGGTAACAAACAAATACCATACATACAAATTTTCGCATTTATAATATTAGTAGAATGTAAGTAAGTGCATACAATAAATTATTATTTAAGAAACTCCCAGACTCAAAACAAACTCTATGTGTTTATTCACAAAACTGTTTGTCTCTTCACGGTTGGAAACCAGCCTTCCAACAAAGGTCACCTTGGCGAGAGATTGGTTTCAATCTGCGGTTTGTGTTGCGTCTAGATGGATCTAAACCACGCATAAACCACGCACTAACACGCTCGCGAGTCAGTACCGGGCGAGTCGTCTCCTCTTCTGGCGTGAGATCAACTAGGGTTGCCACCTTCTTCCGACGGAAATCTAAACTAAAAATTACAATAAAGCGAGTAACTTCAGATAATTTTTTTTTAATTGCTGATAGTGGCAGACGAGCAAACAGCCCACGTGATGGTAAGTGGTAACTGTCATTCATGAACGAATTAGAGTCCCTAGCATTGCTACTGCCAGGGACTGCGAAGTTGCTGCCTACAGTGAAGGGAGAGGGGTAGGAGAGGAAAAAGGAAAAAGGGAGGCACAATAGTACGGATACTATTACTCTTTCGTCGATCTTCTACGAGAGGGTAGTACTTCCCCGTTCGATCCAGTCCATTCATGCTGAAACCAGCGTGAATCTACTACCGTGACTATTTAGTTATAAATTTTAACTAACTATCTTTGTATTCAATTTTTTGTTTTTATTTTATACTATATTTGTATAACTTTTTAGTTATCAATTTAAATATTTGTAAATGAAAATAAATGATGCAATACCATTGAAAAAGTGTTGCAATTATATTTTATATAGGCGTTTGT
This sequence comes from Parascotia fuliginaria, assembly GCA_963082885.1. Taxonomy (NCBI): domain Eukaryota; kingdom Metazoa; phylum Arthropoda; class Insecta; order Lepidoptera; family Erebidae; genus Parascotia; species Parascotia fuliginaria. The sequence goes on from OY720195.1 coordinate 1,055,612, forward strand.
TGTGAGACCAAATAAACCGTTTACATTATTTTGAAGTTAATATGGTGTTGAACTATTATAAAATATGTTAAAATTAGTACAAATATCCGTAGGGGCAAAGACGCTTGCAATAACTATAATTATTATAATAATATAATAATAATAATAATATTCTACCACATTCACACAGCACCATCTAGCCCCAAATTAAGCAATTATATTTGCTTGTGTATAAATATATATTATTATATATAGCAAAATTATTGGTACCTACTTATATAATACTGTACTATTTACTATTTATATTCAGTTATTATTGGAATCGGAGCCAGCCAACAGGATTTTAATTTTGTCTTTGCAACAAACTTGAACTGCACGGGGTGGCAATAGTGCGCACGGGCAGAGGCGCGTCGCGATAGCTTGGTAGCGCAGGACGTGATGCGCGGGATGTGCCTGAGTCGCGGACGGACGCGGTCAGTCAGACGTATGAGAGCAGACGTCGTTGACAGTTGTGCCTAAATACATAAAAAAATTAATACGCCGTTCAGATTAGGTATCGTTCGATTTCTTTTATTAAATCTTTATTTTACATTCATATATTCATAGATTAATCTTTTCTTTAAAGTAATTTATTTCTTTCAAAAGAAACCCCAAAGAAAATGAACTTGGCAAAGCCCCGACAACATCACTAAAAATGAAATTGACTTCATCATGATGGACAAAAAGCGCATATTTAGGGATGTCTCTGTGATCAACAGGTTTAACACCGGAAGCAATCACCGACTGGTAAGGGGCACCCTAAATATAGTCTTCAGAGCTGAGGGAAACCACACGGTGAGGTCTATATTGAGACCAACTCTGCAACAAACCATAGCTGGCTCTGAACAGTTTCAGTTGGAGCTAAAGAACAGTTTTGATGCCCTAAAACTTGAAAACACACAGGACATTGACAAGGACCTAGACAGCATGGTTACAACCATTAGGGATATGGACAAACGGTTTCGTGAGCGAAAAAGTATGGGCCGAGATTTGCGACTATCAGCTGAGACTTAAAACTCATGAGTAAGAGACGTGAAATGGTACATCATTCCTCAGACCGAATGGCTCTGTCAAAGCTCATCAAAAAATTAATACGGAGGGACCTAAGGCGCTCAAACATGCAACGCATTATGAACACAATTGAGCGAAATAAAGGTCCCAAAGTGTTCGAACAAAAGCTTGGCAGAAGCCATTTAAGACAGATAAAAACCGAGAATGGACAAATCCACTCGTCTCAAACTCAAGTTCTCGCTGGAGTCGAAGAATTCTACGGAAACCTGTACTCTTCTAACGCCGCACCACCTTCGCCATCTCACCAAGACCTGAGAGCCACCCTGACCCGCCACTTTACCGATGAACTGCCAGATACCAGCCCAGAGGAGATCGAGTTGGCCCTTGGACAGCTGAAAAATGGGAAAGCCCCAGGTGAGGACGGTGTTACGAAGGAGCTCTTGAAGTCAGGCGGCAAACCCGTGCTGCAAGAGCTCCAACGCTTATTTCATTCTATAATTCATAGCGGGAGAACCCCAAGGGCATGGAGCAAGAGTACCGTAGTACTCTTTTTCAGAAAAGGAGATAACACTCTTTTGAAAAACTACAGGCCCATTTCACTCCTGAGCCATGTCTAAAAGCTGTTCTCAAGGGTCATGTCGAATCGACTTACTAGAAGACTTGACGAGTTTCAGCCTCCGGAACAGGCCGGATTTCGCGGAAGATTTGGCACCATAGACCACATCCACACTATCAGGCAGGTCATACCAAAGACAGAGGAATACAACCTCCCTCTCTGTCTCGTCTTCGTAGACTATGAAAAAGCCTTTGACTCTGTCGAGATCTGGTCTGTCATGGAGTCCTTGCAAAGTTGACTGGCGATATATCAGTGTGCTGAAATGTTTATACAGCAACGCCACAATGTCCGTCCAAGTACAGGGTCGTCCGACAAAGCTTATCCAACTACACAAAGGAGTGAGACAGGGGGATGTCATATCCCCGAAACTGTTCACAGCTGTATTGGAGGATGCTTTTAAGACAATAGACTGGAAAGGACGTGGCATAAACATAAACGGGGAACACATTTCGCATCTGAGATTTGCCGATGATATTGTCATAATGGCTGAGACCCCACAGGAGCTCCAAGTTATGCTGAACGATTTAAATGAGTCCTCCCAACGAATCAGTCTGCGGATGAACTTGAACAAAACGAAGACCATGTTCAATGATCACGTTACGCCACAACCGATTATCGTTGATGATGTACCTCTCGAAGATGTTAAATCCTATGTCTACCTTGGACAAACACTACAACTATATAAAAACAACTTTGAGAGGGAAATCGACAGGAGGATTCAGTTGGGTTGGGCAGCATTTCACAAACTCCGTCAAGTCTTTACGTCGCCCATACCGCAAACCCTAAAGACCAAGGTGTTTGACCAACGCGTCCTGACAATTGTAAACTGATTTTCGAAATTCTTTATTTGTTAGAAACAACGTGTCCGTGGATGGGTGACCATTTGTGGCATTTCATTTTGAGCGTCTTCATGTTTTAGTAGCGGTAGACTCTTATCACTTCATGCCAAGTTAGAGGTGTCATGATCGTGAAAAATTCCAACAGCAGCGGGTGGCTACAAACTTGCCTTTACAGCAACACTGTTAATCTTTTGTATATTTGTTACGCGATTACTCCGTCAGTTAAATTATGATTTTTGATAATTCTTGGAACATTGACGTTTTAGCGACGAGGGCGAGGGATAGGTGCTTGTTAGCAGCGGCTCTCTTAGTGACTCTATGAAAAGGCGTAACATTTGAATCAGCGACAAAAATATTATTTTGCATACCCACAATTTTTTTTTATTTATATTTAGTACCTGCTGTCATGTTCATCGTGTCCCTCTAGCACTAGGGATAATTTGAAAACTGAATCAAGCTATGTGTTGGAAGTTGAAGAACTATTGATCCAAAACTGTATATAATTTTTTTGTAAGTCTCAAAAATACTATAATATTGCTGTTTTGCAAAAATATATATAGCTATTGCAAGCGGCTTTGCCTGCGCAAGTATATGTATTATATTATTTTTCCACACCGTATAAACTTCAAAATAATGTAAACTCTTTTTGATCTAACAACAAACGCCTACATTAAATATAATTGCAATACTTGTTCAATGGTATAATTATAAGTATAATTTTTAATGAAAATAAATGTGCATTATTTACTTTCACTTACAAAAATGAAAATAAATAATTCACATTTTTTTCGTTTACAAATATTACAAACTAAAAAGTTTTTTTTTTCTCTATAAGATTAGTTTAGATTTCCGTCGGAAAAAGGTGCCAACCCTAGTGATCTCACGCCGGAGACGAATCGCTCGGTATTGACTCGCGCGCGTGTTGGCGCGTGGTTTATATCCATTTAGACTAGATGCAACACAAACCGCGGTTTGAAGCACCCGCCAAGGTGAACTTTGTTAGAAGGTTGGTTTCCAAACCTGAAGATCGTGCATAATAAGTCAATCAAATCGAATAACGCACGCACTTGTCGCAGCTTGCACCGAATACTGAATGTAAACAAACAACACTTTCTACGCGCCCGTCAGCGCGTCAGGCTAACCGGGGCGCCCGCCGCCTGCGCCCGCGCTCTTCCCCGCGATCGCCCTTCTTGCGAAGAAATCGTTTTTTCTTTTAAATATTAAGATTTCGTGGATAAAAACAACACAAATTATGAATAGGGTTTTGTTACACCATAATAATCAAAAACACGTAATCTCTAATAACTTGCATTTTCTTTTGTGGCTTTTACAGAGTGTTGTAATAAAAAAATCAAATATCTATAAATGTCGTGGATAAATTCGACACAAAATATTTTGAACAACAGATAACCGAACTCTAAAACACATAACACCTCTAATACAAATTTTAATATTTTTTTAGAGCTAGTTGGGTGACGTATTAGGTACTAGTTAAATATCACGATTCTCTTGGGCAGAGATGACACAAAAAGCCTATGTACATCAGTTACTACTTTGTTATTATCATGGAAGTCAAATTTTTGTCTTTAATTTTCTTTTCGTCCAATACTGAGCGAAAAGACAAAATACCTAAATTTCTACCTATGCAAGTACCTAGGATGACACAAACTAATGTTTTAGGCTAGGCTAACGGTCAAGAACCTATATGCGAAAAATAAACAACTTTAATATTTTTGAAACCTCAAAACCTAGCGCTACGGGTCTATAAGGGAATACAGACATCGAGCAGCAACACATTTTATGCAATCGCAAGATCTACTACGTGAAAGTTTATACCCTTTTTATAGTTTTGATTTCAAAGAAAGCTAATTGAGTTTTTGGTGTTCGAGAATCATAATTCATAAGTCAACATGTATGCAAAAGCTTGCTGTTTAGCCATAATCCATACTAATATTATAAATGCAAAAGTAACTCTGTCTGTCTTTCTGTCTGTCTGTCGATAACTGATATGCACGCGGGTGGAGCTGCGGGCAACGACTAATTATCAATAAAAAGAGGCATCAAAGAAAAGCTATTACACGAACATGATTGAAAAAACTAAATTGCTTAAGTTTTTGCTGTTTAGAAGCGCACTTGTTAGATTTCTCGTATCACAGTCCAAGGTGAACAGTAATCAGCTTATTTTGCAAAGTCACGAGATTTCATACTAATATTACTGTTTTTGTTTGTAACTGATAAGGCTTCTTTTATTTTGGAACAGTGACGAAGTTGCGCTTGATATATTTTACTATGAAGATGATAGATTCCATTATTTAGTACCCATAACACAAGCAAATATTATTGCTTAATTTGGGGCTAGATGGCGCTGTGTGAATGTGGTAGAATATTATTAGAATATTATTATTATTATTATATTCCTTCGAGATAATATCTTATTCTATAGATACTGGCTATTAGACTACTAAAGTGCTATAGCAATATGTATATACTAGCTTTCCGCAGCGCGGTTTCACCCGCGTCTTTGGTTACTGCTCTGCTTCCGTCGTTACATAGCCTATAACCTTCCATAATAACTAGACTATCATACGCAAAAAGAATTATTTAATTCCAACTGGTAGAAATAAGAAATAGAAATAAGAAATAAGAAATAAGAACATTTATTTGCTCAGAGTACAGGTGAAACCAGGTGGCTTAATGGTAATAAAAGTACATACCTTAATCTGCCTAGAAAAGGCATGCAAATGTTACAATAGGTGAGTATTCATGTAAATTATAATTACCATCAATCTAAAATAATATTACATCATTCATCATCAATATTATTATCAATACGTACATCATAGTTCCAGAGATTAGCGCGTTCAAACAAACAAACTTCCACTTTGGTAGATATTCGTACTTGTTCAGTTTCAAACCCACAAGCTCGTATAGGTATATGATGCCTTAGCCACTAAGCCATCACGACACGGAAGTGACCTCCTTTTGATAAGAATAAACATAAAATTCGGCTATGTAACATCACGCTACTGGCGACGAGAGCAGAGGAGTAAGCAAAGACGCGGTTGAAATCTCGCCGCGGAAAGCTAGTTTTCGTATATGGAGGAAGGAAGGGGAAACTTAAATTAAATATTTTTGAAACAGACAGGATATACTACCTACGGTATTACCATTTCGCTTACTTTTAAAATTGTTTAATTTGAAAAGGTGAAATTGACATAAGTACCTACTAAAACAAGTTATTTAAATATTATGTATTAAGAACGTAATTATATTTAAATGTGTTTGTGGAAACAACAATTAAACATTTCAACTTTTACTAAAACTAGGTAGATGCATTCCACGGTTGAGCCGAGTTGTTTTTTTTTTTTTATATTATAGCCTACCAAAGTGACTACACCCCGCCTGATGGTAAGCAGTCAGTGGAATCCAGAAGTGGCGGCCACTATACTAAAAGCCATCGTCTTAAGCTGCTGGTATGGTGTTTTCCACTATGGCGGCTGGGAATGGGGTTAGGGGAAGGGAATGAGGGAGATGAGGAAAGAGGGGAAATTGGGCCTCCGGCGCTCTCACTCACCGAACGAAACGCAGTAGTGCGGATACTACTAGTCGATCTTCTATGAGAGGGTAGTACTTCCCCGGACGATCCGGCCCATTCATGCTGAAATCAGCGTGGATCTACTACCGTAACAATTGTTGTTAAAATTGAGGTTTTTTTTGTCAAAGATTTACGTTTATTGCATAGTTACTATATACTTACTTAAGTTTTGTGATCAATATAGATAATATCTTTCTACACTTTTTCATATTATGAAATTTTAATATGCCAAACTCCTCCACGAATACTGATAGATTTTTTGTTTTCTTTCATATCAAGTGTGAATAAAGTAAGTACGGTTTTTTGTAAGTATATGGTAATGTAAAAAAAGCGGTTATAAAAACAACGATAGCACCAACTAAAAACTAAAAAGTGCACCGCGCTAGTTCACTTACTTTCACTAACTATGATAAATAAACAACAGTAGGTAACCAATGGCGGAAAAGTGCGGTAACAATAATTTCAAATAACATGAATAGATAGCTGCGGACGTAATACAATAATATCCGCATACACCGAGAAGAAAACAAAATATAACTGATTAGTAAAACAAGTCCTTCTTTATTGTCAAGCTAAAAACTCAGACCAATAAAAAAGTTAGTTTTTTATTGGTCTGAGGCTAAAAACGACTCTTACCGAATCTAGAGAATGTTTAAAGACGAAATATAGTAGCTATTGCCCGCAGCTTAATCTCGGTTATATCTTTGCTTACATTGATGATTTTTCATACAAACTTTCATCCCATATTTCAACTCCTTTAAGCCATTTTTTCGGAATAAAAGATAGTCTATGTTGTTTCCTGAGGTCTAACCTATCTCTACACCAAATTTCATCAAAATTAGTTCAGTGGTTTAGGACAGATAGACAGACAGAGTTACATTTGCATTTTTAATATTAGTATGGATTTTACAGTTCTAATCGAAACGAAAAGCTTGTTAGTGTCCGATAAGATATGTGATCTAATGTATGTGAATATTTCGAATCAGTAATCAGCATTGAATACCTAAGACGCGGAATTTTCAGAATAAAATAAAATATTTTTCTTATTTTCACCAATCATTTCTCTACATTATGTATCCGCTAAGTAATCTACAATTATTATTTTCAGCAATTATTATCACTGATAATAATTTTATCAGCAATGGAAGTTATGTAAACAAGAAATCATTATATAGAGCAAACATATTTTAATTAAAACTATTGATTGCCTATTAAAATGTTATCAACATAGCTGTTCGAGTGTGCTGTAGATTAGCTTGATAAACGTTCATGTAACACACATAGTGCAAAAACGGGCACAAGTTGAACCATTATTCAAAATGTAACCTTATGTTTAGGGTCTTAAGATGATAATTACCTTACACACGTATTTCGTATTAGGCCTCTACTTATAGGGAGGTTTGCCTTAGTCCTTATACATGGCAGGCAGATTGTTCATTTTTAGATTTGGCTTACCAACACCACAAATGCGGTTATCACACTAATATTATAAAAGCACGAAAATTTGTATGAATGTACGGATGTGTGTTACTCTTTCACTCTAAAACTACCTACTAAATGAATTTAAAAAAAAAAAGTATTTAAGTATGTATATCCGCATTCTAGAACCCATAACACAAGCATATAATATGCTTACTTTGGGTCTAGATGGTGTTGTGTGTAGTTGTTGAAATATTATTATTATTATTATTAGTAACTTCGTTGTATGAAAGCAGAAAACTCTTGCTTGAAATCAATTTAAATTGAGGTAGAAATATGTAACATCATAAATTCCAATGTTTATATATTTGCTTGACATAAAATGATGTCTTTATCATGACTGATTACCTATTAGTCTCTGCAAGCAATTATAATTTCATTTATAATAATAGAAAATAAAATTATAGAAAGCCTTTTTTATTTCCGTTTTTGGCATTTTTTTTACATTTTAAAGATTTTTTATTACTAACTAATCTATTTAATTATTAGCATTAACGGATCCCTTCAGGGTAAAGGCCTCCTCCATACTCTTCCATTTGCCCTGGTTTTAGCAGCAGTTATCCACTCCTTATTAGCTATTTCCGTGATATCATCTGTCCACCTTTTCTGATATTTTGTGCCATATTTATTATAGGACAGTTTTTTTTCGCACAAAAATCAGTATATATCTAAACTAATATTATAGAGAAAAGATTTGATTTTGTGTATGTTTGTTTGTATGTTATGGATAAACTTAAAATCTACGTAACCTATAAAAAAATCAGTCACATATAGAAACCTACAATATCAGCAAATAACATAGGCTATATTTTTTGTGGTATGTGGGCACGTGGGCGAAGCTGCTGGCAACAGTTAGTAAATAATAAATGAATACAATTGTGTCTTTGAATAGCCACATGGTACCTCATAGTTAACTCTCACCTTTTGGACGAGGAAGACATAAGCAATCTGAAGGTGGAACAGATGATCAGATTTATCAAGGATACAAGGTTTGAAGCAGTGTCGTAAAAAAGCTGGATCAACCACACCCTCCCCAAGGGGAGAACTGGGGAAATGGGGAAATGGACAAAGTGGCCTGCAAGCACTGCGTCTGGATCGTCCGTCTGGCTGGCAGCGTCCCCATTGGAAATAATATTAATAACTCTCAACTTTGTACATAAAGTACCTTAATTATTAGGGCATCATATCTTAGTGTAAATGACAGTAACTATTGTTTTGTTTATCTATGATACACATATCACAAACATGTAATGTGGTAAATGTAGGTATGTATAATAATTATTGTGCATTGTGTATTTTTATGGCTTGTATTTGATAAAAATATGTATTAAATTATTTATAGCTCATTAAAATGACAAATTTAAAATGTACAAGTTTCTTTGTATTTGCAGAATTCAACCTTAGTTATGATTATGATTAATGGAAATACCAAAATAAAAAACAATCTATAGTGCATTCCATAGCACATAATAAAGTTGTAGTTCAAGTTATTTTTTTACAACTCTGATATTAGGGAAAGGTTACCTTTAGAAATGAACAATCAAATTTATCATTTCGGCTGAAAGATGTCTACCGCTATTCTTATCCATCGGTTACCACTTTTATTCGATTGTTGTTTGTTATCAACAATTAAATCTATCTATACTATTATTTAAAGCGGAACAGTTTGTTTGAATGCGCTAATGTCTGAAAATTACAGCCAATTTGAATAATTCTTTTTGCGTATGGTAGCCCAGCTTATAAGGAAGGTTATAGGCTACGTATCACACTACTGGCAATAGAATCAGAGCAGTATGCAAAGACAAGGATGAAACCGCGACGCGGGAGCTAGTACTACTTAATAATCCATTAAAATTATATGCTGAAAGAGACTTAGTCAGCCTGTTAGAAGCTCAACTTGTTTATTTCTTGGTTGCTTACTACTTTTAATAGGTTGTTAGGCAAATTTTTATAGAATCTGCTCATGCTATCTTCCAGTTCATGGTCAAAAATCAGTATGGTTTAAATGTAATATTAGTGTAACGTAAATAGTATTTTTTTGTGATATTTTCTGCTTTATTAATAATTGTAAGTAGGTATTATTTACATTTCACAGAAAACAATAGATTTTTTTATTATGACCTTTTCTATGTTTGTGTGGCACTAGTTTAATGTTTAAATAATTAACTCATTAAATAATAATATGTAGTATGTAGTCATTGTATTTTTAACATAGATGTACTTAGAAACAGATGGACAGTGTATTATTTAAACTATGCTAATTTAATACCAATTTATTTATGTATTGATTTATTTAATAATTGAACACCAACAGCTATACATATTAATCACATCCTAAGTCTATTTCGTTACATTAAAGTTCTTAGAAGTATGCCAATAAATGGTGTACTCAACATTTACAATATATATAGAAAGGGCCAATAAGCGTATTATTCTATACGAATAGTTGGACGGATTAAAAAAAATAATGACATCATAGGATTCGTTTGTTTGATCATACTCCCGAAATGCCGTGTGTATTTTTCTTAAGTTTTTGTTGAGATAGTGTAGAGAATATTAGTATTAATTAATGCGCGTTTCTATCTATTTATAAACACTGATAATAGCTGGATCTAAAAATGATACTCACAGGTTTACTTGGATAAACTTCAGCGAGATGTCCCTTCAACTGGCGCACGGTCCATGAAGACTGACATTCGACGTTTTGGTCCTCAATCTGCTGGTTCGGTGCTTTTACAATCAATGTCACGTTATCTGGTATCATTTTCAAACATTCAACAGTTCTCCACTATTAGATAACACAGTAACCGTGCATAAAACACCCAGTAAATTATGCAAACAATCTTTTGAATTTTGTACGCAACACAGGTATTATCACTAGAATTTTATGCTGACGCATATAAAGTACCACCAAAGTTTTATTATTTAATGTTTCGTTCGACTACGTGATGACAATGACCAAATAAATCGGTTTTGATGTAAATAAATACTCTAAATGGGGCCAGGCACTTGACAATTTGCCCATGAAATGAAATTATCTGTCGCTACTCCATTGGTCCAGAGCGTTCAGTATTGACGTCAAAATATCGTTACCAATTACTATTTTGAGGGCGATAACTATGCTACTGGTGTACTAGGTGTTTACTTTGAAATGGCTACATTTAATTGGTCCCATGGATAATCTTTAAACAATAGCCGTGACGATAGCCAATCACACAATTCAGATAAAATAGATAGTCTGTTCACCGTATCCACACGCAAAACTGAAATAACTTTAAATATTAATAACTAAACAATTCAAAATTCATAAATAATAATAATAAATTATTTAAGTTGTCCTCTTTTTGAGGAAAAAGATTAGTTTGGTTTGCAATAAAGCTGTGCAAAGCGTAATATTTATTTGATCAGTCTGCATGTTCAATTTCTAAACGACAAAAAAAACAAGTCATAATACCAAATGTCACACAAAATTATTCAAACAACAAACAACCACAGACTAAGTAGAGAACAAGTTCAAACAACCTCAAAGCTCAAGATGTTTTTTTTTTATTTCATAGTACCTATCGTTGTTTTCTTGCAAATAAATGCTAATAAGTAAGAAAAATTAAAATATAAATACATTTCACATAAAATAACAATATTACCAACTCAAAATACAATATAACTGAGTATTGATTTGAATACTCCAAAGAAGCCCATAAATATGGGTGTTACAGTGTAAGTTCATTTTCTGTTCATATTTATAATATTCACAGTTTATTTAAGGCGTAAATACACGTAATAAATACTCCTTTGTAATTTTTTAATTATTGGTTTCTTTTTAAACAAAATTATTATCAGTTTACAGCAATATCCAGTGCCGGAAAACAAGACCGGTACTTACGTGATAGAGTTGCTAACTAAGCGTATACTCGCGCTAGGAGCTTCACAGCAAGGGCAGTTTCTGGTTGACTGTGAGAGCTACTTATCACATCCTCAAATGGGTTAGTACAACACTTTTTAGTTAGGGAGGTGCAGCAGAGATGGATTGCATTAAAAACTTTAACACTCCAATTGGAAGCGGCCAAGCTAGAAAAGGTGTCTACAGAAGATAGCACTGGCTTAAACATGAATGATGTAGTAAGTGGATGAACACAGCTACAGACAAAATACATCATCTTAGCATTTGTCCCGTCCGGTAAAACATAGCTTATAGCTTATACATCTGTAATGGGGTCCACCACTGCCCTATCATGGTCATCGTTAGCAGATAGGTTGCAGCTAATAAGGTCTATATTTATGACAACAGACCATCTCAATTTTGGCCTAACCGTGCCTCATGGACCTGGCAGGTCAAGCTCTACTGTTATATTGCCGTCAGAAACATAACACTTGTAACATGTCTATGCCAAAACTTGTATTATACAGTAATAATGCTCTTAATTAACCAGACTTAGTTAACTTGGTTGATGTTATGTTTATGTTGCTAAGTACTGGTTTCCATTGCTTATGAAGAAATCTGTATAGCTCAAGTAAAGATTGTATCTTTGGCTGTAAGTATAGTCTGTATCTTGGAGACAACAGCAGTTCAAGCATTTCTGTGACCGGCCTGCGTTGTAAAATATATATATTTTTTTTTCTCATATGAACAAGCCCTAGTGCCCACAGCAGTTGCTTGCGCTCCTATTGCAGTATAGATGCATTAAAAGTGCAATCTTAGATGTCGTAAATACCGCGTTAAGTAATACCCACAAGTACTTTAATATACCATATGCACTACAAAATCACTTATTTTCAAATTACAGGCACAACAAAAACAGTCCACATCCTGCACAACTCAGAACAACCAGCTTCTGTATTCTCAATCCTTGAAAGTGGTTCAAAGAACATTCACGTGATAGCCGACGGTTTGTTTGACTTGTTAATGATGAAGCTATCCCAACACTATAAGTCTAAAACACAGACCAAGATTGAAAGTAAAGGGCCACGGTTTGAATTAGGGGATTTCTGCGTTAAATTGGGATCGGTGACTATGAATCAGAGTTTTAAAGGGATACTTATTGAGGTAATCTGTTTTCTAATATTGTTTAGAATATGTTGTAAAGACATTTTTTGTCTTTTATTCAGCTGAAATAACAAAGATAAAACTCCATTCGAAAATCTTCTAAAACTAAATCGAAGCATGCTCTAGCAGTCTTGCATTTGTGATTGATGTCTTCTGATTGGTGCTCCCTCTACTATACTAGAGCCCCCTGTTTGTGTTCTTCTGGTTTTTTAATGAAGTTTACCTTTACCATTACTAACTGTATGCATGTTACTAAAGGTCTATATTATCAAGCAAATAGTATTGTGGTAGTGTTACATGTTAATGAATATTACGTGATATAATTAAGTCAAGTCATTGTGTGGGTGGTATTTATCAGTTGTCATAAGTGGGCCATTGATTAGTCTGCCAACATTAGCAATATCATAATCTTTGCCTCCGCAGAAAAACATTCCATGTTATTGGCTGACATGTGGTTTCCCATCATCATAAAAAGGTAGGCTGATGACCTCGTAAAGGTCATCAGCCTACCTTTTAAACATATAGCACTATAAAAGATATTATCAGTTCATACGGTTGAAATAAAAATTTATAAAATCATTGGCGCCGCTGCCCTGCTATCACTTTAACACAGATTTATCCGCTAGAGGCGCCACTATTGAGTAGTGTCAATAGTGGCGCCTCTAGCGGACAAATCTAACACTTTTATTTGTTCTAGGTGGAATATCGTCCTTGTGTTATGGCGAATGCAGTATGGGGTTTGTTAAGAGAGTTTCTTCAAGGCTTACTTGGTCCTGCGGTGCCCGTTCAACCTCCTCAACACTTACTAAGTCGGATGAACGAGATATACACACCGATAGACACTATATATCAGTATTTAGAACATTTTAGCGCGTATAGGAAAATTACGGGCATGAGAAGTTCTTAATTAAAGTTTAAGATTAAAATAGAGAAAGAAGGAAAAATAATTTTAAGTATTAGTTTGAGTAAGGTTTTATATATATTTAAGTAGGTACCTAATTATTTTAATAAAAACTAATATATCAGTGTATTTTTATTTTAATACTGTCATTAAAAACGTTTAGAAATTAAAAAAATATCTACTTTGTATGAAGAAGGAGAAACAAAAGGGAATAATGATTTAGGGGATTACTCACAAATTAAAATGGAAGTGCCTACAAATATGGTTACATTCCGTTTGTCACTCATAACCAAAGAACTACATAGTAAATGTAGTCCCGCTCCGGCTCGTAACCCAGTAAGGATCATATATGCAAGTAACGCCCTTAGAAAGTAATAATTTAAACACGTATTTTGAGAGCTTATTTATTAATATATTTATATAAATCCCTTGTCAACGCAGTGTTTAATGTTGTTCGCTTCCCTAAGTCTACCTTCCTTCGTCTTGAAATTGCCAAGTTGCCAGACGTCGTCGATATTCATTATCTTGTCGCCCTGGAATAAAAAAGAACTGCTTATAATATATCTGAATATATATTATAAAAGAAAAGAAAGATTAGATTTTTTGTATGTTTGTTGGTTGTTTGTTTGTTTGTTTGTAGTAGATAAAACCAAAAACTATGTAACCAATTTGAAGTTCTTTCACGTACTGAAAGTTACAATATCAGCGAGTAACATAGGCTATATTTTTGTGGTATACATTACCTACGCAGGCGAAGCTAGCAGCACCTAGTTACTTAAAGATTGATTGTAATGAAATGAAATGAAATGCATTTATTTGTTCAAATATGGATACATATTGGTGTCATTACAGTGGAAGTCCAGCACATTTACCATTTCCATGGCATACAAATATTTGTAATTAAATCTAAAATGTATATTCTTCATACTAATAAAATTTAAAGAGTCAAGTTACCAATTTGTTACATAAAAATGTCAATTAAATTCAGGATCAATAAATTCATGCATAATTACAATAATAAAATGTCAATCAGAATTTATAATTAAGGTATTCTTGTACAGAATAGAAACATTTCTCTACTAACCATCCATGCAATTGTTTTTTAAATTTACACAAATTTAAGTTCCTAAATTGTTGTGGAAGATGATTAAATACTTTTATAGACATTACATAACTATTTCTCTTACATAACTCTGTACGTATGGTCGGAAGGACTAGTTTGTCAGGAAAACGTGAGCTATATTTGCAAACTGTCTCGTGACGTGTATATATTCCTAAATTTGTTTTGACGAACATACACAGCTCAAAGATATACAAGGATGGTAGAGTTAATAGCGATAGCTTCCGAAATAAAGGTGTAAGATCAAGACAAATCACAAAAAAAGTTGGGTATCTCGAAAATTTAATCAGACCTAGGTTAAATGAACGGATGAATTAATGGTCTCTGACATTTGAAATGGACTTCTTATGTGTGACTACGAGAAGAGACGGGGTGGTTTAAAATTTTCAGACCACACTGCCATAAAAAGCTATAAGGAATAATTACCTCCATCGACATATTAACAGCATCATCAGGAGCCAATACAATGAAAGGTGTCGATTCAAAACTAGAAGCCAGTCCGAAGTACGAATACTTCTTTATTTCTGAGAGAAACAGGTCCCAAGAATACACCTTCGATGGATCGCTCCCCAAATTCTTAATTTGATTCGATAAAGTATCATAGTAATATTTTAACATATCGTCGTAGTATAGTTCCCTTAAATCTTGAGTCGTACAAGCGTATATCATAAAGGACAAATCAAGAACCGGAGTAGCGTATCTTGCTAGCTGGAAGTCAATAATTTTGGCGTCAACAGGATGTCCATTCACGTATTTATACAAAAAATTGTTCGTCCAAGAGTCAGCATGAGATATCACTCCAGTTTTCGTGGTTTTTGTAGCAGCGTCTATCATGTCTTGATATCTTTCTGGCACGGTGAATTGCTTGATCTTTTCTACGTAGATGGTATCAGGGTATTCTTTTTCTACAGCATCAATAGCAATGCTTGAGACTCTCTTCCAAAATCTGCTGTGCCATTTCCAGTACCGTTCGTGGTAATAGAGCTCACCAATTGCATTTTTTAGTTTCTCAAACTTTTCAGGCTCTTGGTCCTTCATTGCGAATGATAGAGCGTGAAACTGTGCAAGAGTTTTGATCGTCAACATGCAAAGTTCTAAATCTATACCTTCTTGACGAAGTACATTTCTAAAGTTTTCTAATGTTGCGTCTTCAAGACATATAACATCGTTGCTCCCGTCGGAGTAAGCAAAGACTAATTTTACATACTTATCAAAAGGTTCTCTAAGGTTTTTTGTTGATTGGAAGGCTAATAACCCTGGTAGGACAATCTCGTAGAAATTGATTTCGTTTTTGAAAAACTCGTAGCTACGAAATGTGAGTTTTCGAGCTACACTTCGAGGGATGTTCTTGAGTATGACTTGAATGTGTCTAGATTCGTTGAATTTGTTCACGCCATATATTCTGATGCGGAATAACTCGCTGAGGTAAGAGTCTCCCTTACCAATTTCGCCGACATACTGAAACAAGAAATAAAAATCTAATAATCCAAAAACATGAGGTACCTAATTGAATGATTTCTACCTACTACGGTGTTTTGTCCAGAAACTATACCTAACAAAATAAAAAATATTGATAGATATACTTATAATACAAATATTTTGTCCCGTGTGAGAACCAAAAAAAACAGTCAATTAAAATCAAAGTCAGTAATCAATCACCCTGAGAGACTTATTTTACTACGACTTTTTTTTATTACTGTTAGAATTACCCTAATCAAAAATTTTGCAAGTTATTTCAGCAAGTATTATGTTTGTTAGTTTTGTTCATTTTCAATATGACCTATCCAAATTTGGAATCGATGTAAAATAACAGTCTAACAAATTGATTTGTTCTGCCTTTTTTTTGTTTCAAATTCGTATATCAAACCTACGTAGAGGTGATTTTATTTTTATAGTTTTTAAATTGCGTTGTTTTTATAAGATTACCCTTTAGATTCAAAGAATTTAGCTAGTTAACCGATTTGTATTCAAAGTTATTTATTTCTATTTTATATTCAATAACGTTTAAATTATCGTTTTATATAAATATAGTGACATCGTCTACATACACTTATATATGATTTATTAGGTATATCAGGCAGGTTATATATGTAAATTAAATATATATAATAAAGTAATAAAATAAAATGTATTTATTTTATAGTTTTGTTTCCAGTATGCTTCCTTGTGTGTAACACCTAGTTGTACTTAATTTTTTTAATCAATGTTCTAGTGAGTCAAAGACTGTGATTTCAATAAGAACTAACGGACCTGTTGCCACCTTTGACAGGTTCGTTCCCTACTTTTAGATGGGATCCAACATGGGAGCTCTGACATGGGATCCAACATATCTGATGTAATGAAGATACTCGGCGCCTATAACTTTTTTTTATACGACTTTGGTGGCAAACAAGCACACGGCCCACCTGATGGTAAGTGGCAACCGTAACCTATACACATGGCTGTGTTTTCCAAGCATTACGAAAGTAATAATGCTTAGAAAACACAACCAAATCGTTGCCGACTACGGAGATGGGGATGAGGAAGGAAAAGAGAAAAGGATCAGGACCGAGGGGGTATTTGGTCTGCCAGCGCTCTCACTCACCGAGAGAAACACATTAGCATGAAAACTAATAGGTACTCTTACGTCGATCTTCTATGAGAGGGTAGTACTGCCCCCCGTTAAAACTTCTGCCAATCTTTTCGCGTTATATAGGCGAGATGATTTGCTTAGACATTTTTGCGGTGACAGAGATCATCAGAGATGGGATCTCATTTGTAGGTTGACAGTATCAGATAAGGTAGGTACCTACCCTCCGGACTCTGTAGTGTAGGTATACATGTTATATGGTTAGAGATCTCGCTATTGATACTCTCCATAACCAGTGATTATAATGGAGCATTCAATCAATTATTGATGTATATCTTACATCTAAATATAAACAAGTTTTTACTACAATAAGATTGATTAATAGTTGCTATGGATAACCTTGTGGTGTCATTCAGGTATTAAAACAACGGGTCATTTTAATATAAAGTGTGGTACTGTCATTGATTAGGTACCTACCGATATTATATTACTAACTAGCTGTTGCCCGCCGCTCTGCCCGCGTGAATGTCGGTTATATATACCTATCTCTATTTCATACAAACTTTCATCCCTATTTCAACCCTCATAAAGCCATTTTTTCGCGATAAAAGATAGCCTATATTGTCCTCGAGGTCTAATCTATCTCTATATCAATCAAGTCTGATCTTACTCTCTCAATCAAGTCACTAAGGGACCACGGTATACCAAGGTCCCACAAGTAGGACAAAATATAAATCAGTTCATTAATTTGGAAGCTGTTTTTGTGTCATAAGTAGTTGACACAAAATCATTACAACATAGATAATTTAATTACCTACCTACTTAATTCAAAATATCTTAATATAAAAAAAACCACCTATTGATTGAGTAGATGCTAATATGAAGTCTAACACGGATAGGAGATACCTAAATCTATATCTATACATATAATAAAAATGTAACCGGTCGCTGTCTGTAGGTACATGGAAGATATATGAGAAAAAATATTATTGGGACCTTTATAAGCGCAAATAGAACCCAAAACAATGATTGTTAAAAATTTTGTCTGTTTGTCTGTATGTCTGTTTGTCTGTTTGTCTGTGCGTTTGTTCACGCTAATCTCAAAAACGGCTAATTCGATTTAAATATGGTTTTCACTGATACATTGTGGTAAGCTTCACTTAACATCTAGTGTTTGTTTCATGTCAATCGGTTCATAAATAAAAAAGTTATGCCAATTTAAAGAATCACATCGAACATTCGTTAATTTACTACGAAATCTTATAGAAGCAGAGATTTTAACAGGTTGCGGAATAGCTGATAGTGTTTTTATTCCTCTCTAAACAATATTTTGTTTAGTTCTAAGCGAGTCCAGTTTCCAGTCAGCCTATGTTTTGCGATGACTAATTAATAAAGCCCAAGGTAAGACACTAAAAGTTGTGGGTGTGGATCTAAATATTAGCTGTTTTTCGCACGATCAGCTTTATGTGGCTCTATCACGTGTTAGCATTCCTAGCAGCCTGTATGCTTTAATCCCTGATGGCTATACGTCTAATCCATACATCCATACATATTATAAAAGGCTTTGTCCTGACTGGGGTGGATTTATATGGGTGAAATAAGGGATGAAATATTGTATGGATAGATCTTTGCTTTTGAAGTTGGCGACTTGAATATTGGAAGGAGGGAGAGGAAGAGGAAAGGAAGGGAGAAGTGAGGAGAAAGTGCAGGGGTAGTGAGGGGGAAGTCAGGGCAAAGGGAGGGGAAAGTCAGGGGGAAATCGACTGCCTCTGTATTTCGGTGGTACTGTGTATGGACTGCCACGCAGAGGTTGCCGGTTCGCTTCCCGCTCAGTGCAAATGTTTGTAGCATGAACATGTCCATTTGCATTAGTCTGGGTGTTTCCATGTATAATATGTATGTATTTACAAAAATAAAAGTATTTAAGTATGTTTATCCGTATTCCAGAACCCATAACACAAGCATATAATATTATGCTTACTTTGAGACTAGATAGCGTTGTGTAAAAAAAAAAAAACGAAAAAGGGAACTCAAGCAAGTGAGGGACAAGTGAAGGGAAGTGAGAGGTAAGTGAGGGGAAAGTGAGGGGGACGTAAGGGAAAGTGAGGGAAGTGAGGAGTCAGTGAGTGGTAAGTGAGGGGTGAGTGAGTGGGAAGTGAGGGAAAGTGAGGGCAAGTGTGGGGAAAGTGCCCTCACTTTCCCCTCCCGTCTTCCTTTCATCTCCCTAGATGGGAGGAAGACGGGAGGGGACGGGAGGGGAAGGGTAAAAAGGGGGAGAGGAAATGAGGGAAAGGGGAAAATTATTGTAGTGAAAATTTGCCTTTGTGTATTGTTTACTGTTTTACGGGGGATATCTTTAGGTTAGAGAGTGAGATTAGAAATAGTATGCAAAACAGTATTTAAACAATATAAAAATGTCCATTGGAGAAACTATATTCATGCGAGCGAAGCCGCGGGCAGAAGCTATCTATCTATACATATAATAAAAATGTAACCGATCGCTGTCTGTACATGGAAGATATATGAGAAAAAATACTATTGGGACCTATATCAACGCAAATAGAACCCAAAACAATAATTTTTTAAATTTTTGTCTGTTTGTCTGTTTGTCTGTTTGTCTGTGCGTTTGTGCACGCTAATCTCAGAAACGGCTTATCCGATTTAAATATGGTTTTCACTAATATATTGTGGTAAGCTTTACTTAACATTTAGTGTTTGTTTCATGTAAATCGGTTCATAAATAAAAAAGTTATGCTAATTTAAAGAATCACATCGAACATTCGTTAATTTACTACGAAATCTTATAGAAGCAAGGTTGCGGAATAGCTGATAGTGTTTTTATTCCTCGAATTCCTGTCATTCTAAACAGTCTTTCATTTAGTTTTAAACGAGTCCAGTTTCCAGTGAGCCTATGTTTTGCGATGACTATGATTAAAGTAATTAATTAATTAAGTAATTAAAGTAAAGGTAAGACACTAAAAGTTGTGGGTGTGGATCTAAGTATTAGCTGTTTTTCGGTCAGCTTTATGTGGCTCTATCACGTGTTAGCATTACTAGCAGCCTGTATGCTTTGATCCCTGATGGCTATACGTCTAATCCATACATCCATACATATTATAAAAGGCTTTGTCCTGACTGACTGACTGACTGACAGACAACGTAAAGCCGAAACCGCTGGTCGTAGCGACTTGAAATTTGGAGGGTGTGTTTGTCTTAATGTCTAGAAGTGTACAAAGAAAGGGTTATTAAAAATTCAACCCTTAAGTGTATGAAAAGGGATGAAATCGATTGTATGAAACTTCTTCATTTTTTAAGTTACATTTTTTTTAAGTCAAATTTTGTTTTGGAATACTTTTATTTAAATAAAAAATTCGCTCATAATTTTTTTTTTACTGGGGTGGATTTATAGGAGTGAAATAAGGGATGAAATATTGTATGGAAAGATCTTTGCTTTTGAAGTTGGCGACTTGAATTTTGGAGGGAGGGGGAGGAAGAGGAAAGGAAGGGAGAAGTGAGAGGAAAGTGCGGGGTTAGTGAGGGAGAAGTCAGGGGAAAGAGAGGGGAAAGTCAGGGGGAAATCGAGTTTCAAATTCACGCTAATCTCAAAAACGGCTTATCCGATTTAAATATGGTTTTCACTGATACATTGTGGTAAGCTTCACTTAACATTTAGTGTTTGTTTCATGTCAATAGGTTCATAAATAAAAAAGTTATGCCAACTTAAATAATCACGTCATACATGTGGTATGTATTTAGCTTAGGTTAGTGTGTTTTTAAGTTAGGTTAACACGTCTTATTTCTTTATTAAAATGTAAATACTTTATCAGTTAAAATGTAAATAAAAGTTAGATTTATATTTTTCTGGACTTATTTTATTATTTATGATAAAAACATGTTAACACGTCTCATTACGGAATAGGTGGAATTAAAGTGAATTACGAAATAGTAGTAGTCGATTTACGCTGATTTCAGCATGAATGGGTCGGATCGACCAGGGAAGTACTACCCTCTCATAGAAGATCGTTGTAAGAGTAATAGTACCCATATTATTGCGTTTCGTTCGGTAAGTGAGAGTGCCAGGAGCCCAATTTCCCCCTTTCCTTTTTCCTCACTTCCCTCACTCCCCTAACCCCATTCCCAGCCACCATAGTGGAGCCACCATACCAGCAGTTTAAAACGATGGCTTTTTGTATGGTGGCCACCATTTCTGGATTCCACTGACTGCTTACCATCAGGCGGGATGGAGTCACTTTGGCAGGCTAATATATTTAAAAAAACCTTATAGCGTTTTTATTCCTCGGATTCCTCTCATTCCAAACCATTTCCCGTTTAGTTTTAAACGAGTTCAGTTTCCAGTGAGCCTATGTTTCGCGATGACAATTAATAAAGCCTAAGGTCAGACACTAAATGTTGTGACTGTGGATCTAAATATTAGCTGTTTTTTGCATGGTCAGCTTTATGTGGATTTGTCACGTGTAAGTAATCCTAGCAACCTGTATGGCTTTGATCCCCGATGGCTATACGTCTAAAATCGTATATAGAGAAGCATTTACTGTAAAGATTTTTCTTATTCACCTAAACGAAGATATTTATAATTCAAAACAAACCAAAAGATATATCCAAAAAATGCTGTTCAAAATCACTATTCCACGCGGACGAAGTCGCGGGCACAGCTAGTACATATATAAAAACGAAAGGTCACTCACTCACTCACTCATCACGAAATCTCAGAAACTATAAGTGCTAGGAGTTTCAAACTTTGAAAGTAGGTGCTCTCAAAGACGGGATTTTGCGAAATTCATTTCCCTGGAGTATAAAGGGGAACAAAATTTGTATAAAGCTTCTATAGTTTTTAAATGGGAGTTTTGATAATACGATTTCCAAACTAGGAACTATTCTTATTAAGTGGGAAAATAGGAGTGGCAAGTTTCGTTAAATATCTCAAAATTTCGTCTGTTTTAGTGGTAGCGGGTGAATAGATTTAAATCGGATTCGCCTTAGAGACGGATTATACTGATATTTATTACTAATACAATGTACGATTGCCGTAAGATTAGGTAAGAAATATTCTCATACAGGCTCACATCTGAATTTTCACGCAAACGAAGTCGCGGGCAACAGCTAGTTGAATAATATAAAGCTCGCAGAACTGATGGCTGTTGGGGCAGAAAGGTTTTAGAGTGGTGATCCCGAACCTAAAAATACAGCCTGGTCAGATCCTTCAAAAAGTAGACCGACGACCTGATGAAGGCGCGCAATGGATGAGGAAGGCTCACGACCGGTAAGGTGGCGAGATTCGGGATAGGTCACTATGTCAAGGAGTGATCAATGAGACTCTGGGTATAATATATAGGTATTATAAGACATTTAAAAGCTTTATTTCATTCTATGGCTGAAGTTCTCAGACCAGAAAATTCCGTTTAGGACCATAATGTCCACTTTCTAAAATGACCACTTCCTAAAACGACCTTATCCCAGAACGACCGTGCCCAAAACGACCATAATGACTACTAGCCCAGATTGACTACATCCCAGACCGTCCACTTCCCAAAACGAACATATCCCAGAACGACCATGCCCAAAACGACTACTTCCCATAAATACTACTTTTCGGATTGACTTTCCATCCTAGTTAAAACAAGATCCTTAGAATATACTGGTCCCGGTCAAGGTAGTCAAGTTTTTAGTTTTATATGCTACTAGCTTCCCGCAGCGCGTTTTCACCCGCGTCTTTGGTTACTGCTCTGCTCCCGTCGCCGGTAGCGTGATGTTACATAGCCTATAACCTTCCTCAAGAACTGGACTTTTATACGCAAAAAGAATTCTTCAAATCCGATTGGTAGTTTGAGCGATTTATTAGCGCGTTCAAACAAACAAACAAACTCTTTCGCTTTACATAATACCTAGTATAGATTTTATAAGCTATTAAGTAAAAATGTTTTGAATACGTTCTTATCTATTTTTAAGCCGTAATAAATGGTAACTGACGAGTTTTAGAGTAGTCCAGACAGAGTAAACAGCCTTGAGACATACGTTTTGGGCGTTTTAAATACTTAGTTGACAGGTTCTAAGATTAAAATCAACATCATTTTCTCTATGCACATAATCTAATGAATCTAGTTTTGCTTCCAAATTACGCATTGCATGAACTCCGTTCATTGACATTTTAACGAATTTTCAAAAGGTTAAATGATAGAGGTAGTCTTTTGCAAAGCTTCACGCCTTTAATTCTTTACCATATTATTATACGGGTCCCGGGTTTAATCCCTTTTATGTTTGGTCAGGCGAGCCTGTTGATATCAGGCACAATCCCAGACTCCGGGCTAGGTAGTCTTTTGGTGTAAAATAAATTACTTAATTACTGTGGTGATGCATTAAAAGCTAAATGCATCTTTTTTGTCCAATGTTGCGTTGTCTGATAGTGTGCTCTTCTGCACTACCAAGATGCCTTTTAAGAATCCAACGTTTTGGGCCTGTCTCTAGTTACTTTACAGAGATTACTCACGTGAAGAAAACTTCAGACATCCTAGTTCGGAGCCTAGAATGGCCAGCAGAAGTGTTGCCTAACTTTTAATGGTCTATCGATAGGTTGACAATACTTTCGTGACCTCGGAAACTACCTAGTCAGAATATAGAAAGTATTGGAATTTTACAATACTATCCATAATATCTAGTAAAAAAATTAAGTAATACTATTGATGAAAAGCAATGCTATCAATATTTAGGCGCGTTTTACTGCAATTACTGTCAATAGGTACTATAGATAGTTTCGCTACACCGATATTTATCCAAAGTTCAATAGTATTGCATCCGAATTTTATACATCTCAGATCACTCCTTATTTTATACATTAACAAGATAATATCATTAATTAGTAAATTGTGATGGTTACC
The DNA here is from genome assembly GCA_963082885.1 of Parascotia fuliginaria. Classification (NCBI taxonomy): domain Eukaryota; kingdom Metazoa; phylum Arthropoda; class Insecta; order Lepidoptera; family Erebidae; genus Parascotia; species Parascotia fuliginaria. The sequence goes on from OY720195.1 coordinate 1,079,697, forward strand.
TTCACTTTTTCCGCATACTTAAGTTGCTCTAACTAAAGGATATAAAAGAAACAAAACTATTAAATTTTGGTACCTAAATGAGAAATGGTCAGTTAAGGAGTAGTCTTTCTGGGATATAGTCATACTGAGATGTGGTCACTTTGAGAAGTGGTCATTGTGTGCCGTAGGAAATATCGATGATCCTAAACTGTCGATAGATAATATCACTAAAGTGAAAAGGGAAGAATAGGTTAACGTAGTTCGGGTCACAGGCGAGCCAGATAAATTAGAATTATATGGGCTGATCCCGGCGGCACTGCAATGCCGGGCCGACCCGTGACCGAGTAGAGCGAGCCCCGAACATCCCGTCGTTTTACAAAAAGCAGTTTAATATACTGGTCCCTCAATGAGGGAACTTTCAGATATTAAGCTGAAAAGAACAGATACTACACTTTGATCTTAGCCAAAAGGCCGAGAAGCGATACCGAATCAGCTAAATCCGAGGGAGGTCATTCAGTCGCGGAGAATCTCAACACCGCGGTTTAGAAAGTGACGTCAAAGGCACAGTGGCATCTACATTGTCATTAATGGAACTAACGACAGCAAGGGGTGGCGACAATGGGTGGGCAATTTTATTGTTGGAACCCTCCAAACCAAAGTAATCTGTTCTACATTAATCAATACATAGAATGTTTTTGGTTTTTTTCAACAAGGTAGAAAGTATTATATGTAATATTAATTATATAATGTGGAATAAGGTGCTGCAAACATACCTACATTTAGTGGGTAATAAAATGAGTGTAATGACGGACATGTACGAGTACCTACCTAATTAAAAAGTTTAAAATGGTGTTTACCACATGGCATTTTATATTCGGGCTCGCCGTAAGCAAGCGTGCAAATCAGCGATCTCGATTACTTAATAGTCATTGTTGTCACCTCTCACCACCTCCCCATAGCATAAGAAGTGCATGACCAACGTGCAAATATTATGATGTCTACAATTTGTCTACTGATATTCATTGCATTTTGGTGAAAGAAATTTTTTTCTTAGTCAGTTTGGGAGTACCAACAGCTCTTGCACGCCAGCGCCTAAAAAATTGGTTCCTGTTTGTATTGTGTGTACTTTTGAGAAGAAACTACTAGCTTCTTGTACGTGTAAAGGTACCCTTTATACATATTCTGCATTTAGAAGATTACTAAGATTTTCGATTTTTTATTGCATTCATAATTATTGTGAAAAGTACTGTTATTTCTATAGAAAACCAGCTGCGCCCTACGGCTTCGCCCGCGCGTAAAATATGTTTTGTAGTGCCTCTCGGGAACCAGACCGATTTTCGGGATAAAAAGTAGTCTATGTCCGTCTCCGGTACCGAATCTATATTCATACAAATTTTCATCGAAATCGGTTAAGCGTTTTAGGCGCTGAGTGGTAACAAACACTCACACACACACACACACGCACGCACGCACGCACGCACGTACGCACGCACGCACGCACGCAAGCACGCACGCACGCACGCACGCACGCACGCACGGATTAGGTACCTCGGGGCTCGGTTTCTACCCTTCTTACAATGAAATATTGCCCACCCATTGTCGCCACCCCTTGATGTCGTTAGTTCCAATAATGACAATGTAGATGCCACTGTGCCATTGACGTCACTTTCTAAACCGCGGTGTTAAGATTCTCCGCGACTGAATGACCTCCCTCGGTTTAGACTTATTTGGTATCGCTTCTCGGCCTCTTGGCTAAGATCAAAGTGTAGTATCTGTTCTTTTCAGCTTAATATCTGAAAGTTCCCTCATTGAGGGACCAGTATATTAAACTGTTTTTTGTAAAACAACGGAATGTTCGGGGCTCGCTCCACTCCCGTCACGGGTCGGCCCGGCATTGCAGTGCTGCCGGAATCGGCCCACTTAATACCATAGTAATAATAGTTCTTAATTACAGCCCCCAGGTTGACGCAGTGACGAACGGACGGTGTGTTGTTATTTAACAATAACCGCGCGATTTTTTTTTACTAAAATAAGTTCAAATACAATATTTAATATGAAGAGTAAATTATATTGTGCTGTTTTTGGTTGCATGAATTCGTCAATAAAGCATCCAGAGATAACATTTTTTAGATTACCTGGAAACTCTGAAAGGTCAGACTATAAAATAATTTTACTTAATAGTAGATAGGTACATAATGTGTGACTTTTTAATGGATAAGTATTTTCTTTTATCTCCCGAAAAAAAGATGTCTGCATTAATAAATAAAGTGAATAGAGTAAAGGAAAGTGATTGACACGAGTGAAATAGGTAGTTAAAGGCGGTTCATGAATCATGATACGGTAGGTACAGCCGCGTTAAAACCTTGGGGCACGTGTGTTTTGTTTTGTTAGTTTGTATAATTCAAAGTAAAGACTGTAAAGTATTTTATTATTAATAATAGTTGTTTATTGTACCGTGTGTATGAATAATACTAGAAAAAATAAAATTCCGATCAAAAAACAACACGCATTTTATTGAACACAAAGTATTTTATTTGTTTATATAAAAAAAGTATATTTACAATCACAAAACTAAATGGAAACACAAAGTAGGCAAATGTAATTAAAATGCTGGAGGCGGGCAGCCCAGCCCTATCGCATGTTTACGTACCGCGCGGCTGTAGGCATTTATTTTAAAAATACGGCCGAGTTACAATACTGTATAGATAATATTACCGTGGTACAGAGGTATTATACCGGTAATAATATATATAATAATAAATAATATGTGGACACTATCACACATCGTCATCTAGTCCCAAGCTAAGCAGAGCTTGTGTTATGGGTACTAGATAATTGAAATATAATACATATACGTACCTACTTTTTTTTTTTTTTTTGTAAATACATACATAGAATACATAGAAAACACCCAAACTAAAGACAAATACAAATGTTCATCACACAAATATTTGCCTTCCGCGGGAATCGAACCCACGACACCCGGCGTCGCAGTCAGTTACACTAACCACTAGACCAACGGTGCATGTAAGAATTTAATTTATTTTTTCGAATTTTCTTCTAGAAAGACTCAAATTCTTTTTCACATAGCTACCTACTATTTACTAGACAAACAAGCAATATATATTATTAAAAAACAAAAAGCCCACCTGCCTAAAACAAAGTGAAAAGAAAGAAATCCATTTTTTCTCGTGTTGCCGCTACATTGAATTTTTATATAGATACCCTATGTCACTCCCACAATCAATAGGTACAAATCTATTGATATACCTATATTGACACATAAGAAAATTTATCAAGCCATTTAGGCTGTAGAGCTTGCCAAATAAAATAGACATACATACTCATATACATACGCTCGAAAAACATTACCCTTCTTGACTGCGTCAGTCAGGCAAAAACAGAATAAACATAATACCAAACCAAAAGTCGGTTGACGTTTAAATTCGCGATTAAAATTTGTGTGAAACCGAATTAGTTAATTCTCATAAAAATACCAGAAGCGTTGTTCAACTTTCATAAATTTTATATTATTTGAATTTATCTTTGCCTTTTCTCTATACTTACCTACTTACCCTCTTTCTCTTAACACACTAACACAAATCCCACACTAGTCTATAGGCTTTGGTTTTTTTAAAGATCTGACTTATATTTTATTCCTTACACGTTAAAATAGTATAACAGCATTTCACATTATGTTACTTCTAAAGTGAAGAGTTGCGATATAATTCGTATTGATTTAAGTTTTTATAAACCAGAAGTATTAAGTTTACCTACCTCCCAATGTGTAAAGGTGTAGTCTTCCTTGAACCAGTCAGTGAGAGCTTTGTTGAGTCGCTCGTTCGTTACCAGCGGAGATACGTGCGAAAGGGTGCTGAAGTCTTCTGGCATGGCAACTGACTCTGAAATTATCAAATGATAAAATCAAGTACCTTATTTATATAAATTACGCCACAGCTTTTAACATTTGACATTAATTGAAAGCTACCCAAAAAGTATATGGAATAACATTTGCATTTGATATTTATATTATTATATTATGTAATAAAAAAAAAATATTGTTGTCTGGAAGAGATCGCTCTAAGCGATAAGACCGCTCATTGTACCTATTTATTTTGTATTTTATTTTTTTTGTATTTATTATGTGGTATGTACAATAAAAAATATTATTATTATTTATTAACTTACTTAAGTATATAAAACTTCATCATAACCTAACATTTAAAATAAAGCCACACATTTTGCACAACGCACATTTCCATTCGGAAACATTAGGCACACGTGACACAAAATAAAAGCTTAGGTTTTTTTAAAGATATAAGTTCTACCAGGTAAGAAAGACAGGAATTATAGGGTCACATGTTGACTTGGTAAAAAATACATGGGTAGACTACCGGACCTACCAGACTACGAAAAAATATTTATGATTAAGTATTGTACGGTTTTGTACCGAGTGGGTACGAACCTACGTAATTTTCACCTATCTTGACTGATTAATACAAGATGTGGATAAACATCGTGGAGAAGCCTGGACTTATCAGTCTGATTCACTTCACTTAAAGAATTTGAGCAATCCTGGTGACTTACCTTCTCTGTATGAGAAGAACCGTTTATCTTTGCTAATTCCATCTATACCACTTATTAAAGCGGAAGAGTTTGTTTGTTTAAACGCGCTAATATCTGGAACTACTAGTAGGATTTGAATATTTCTTATTGCATTTGATAGCACAGTTCTTAAGCAAGGTTTTAAGCTATGTAACATCACGCTACTGGCGACGGGAGCAGAGCAGTAAGTAAAGACACGGGTGAAACTGTGCTATGAAAGCTAGTATTATTTAACACGATTATAATTCAAGACAATCAGGAAACTTGATCCTGAATTTACCGCTTAAATTATAAATAGAAAAGTTCGGTTCGGTTACCTTTTTAAACCACACGCCACTGAAGCAAGATATACCTAGGTTATTTCACTGTAACCAGCTTTTGTTATGACGGACTAATAGCAAATGAACAAATTGAGAGACATGTATTTATAGAAAAACGATAAACAGAAAACTGGTTTTGTTCAATCCGGACAGAAGATATATAGTTCCTTTTACACGACCAATTAAAAAACCACTGTATGGCTGTAACAGTATGAAACTGCGAACTCTTTTAAATGGTCGGTTTTTTTAAAGGATATGGTCATTTTTATCTATCCTCTATTATTACAAGGTCAAGAAAAACCAGAAACTCATCATATTTCTTATTCAAGTTATGGTAATATTGATTTGAATTTAAGTTATAGGTACTTATGGTGACAAGAAAACCTGTGGTAATATGATAAATGGTTACCAAGGAGGAAGAGGAAGGAAGACGATGTATGGGTTAATTTAGCCTTCAGTGATTTCACTTAATGAACGAAGTATAAAGCACGTAGGTATAGGTACCTACTACTGTGCTTATTGCTTTACTACAGAAGGTCCATAGGTATTCTAAGTAGTTTAAGGGTAGCTATTTTTCTGGCAAATTATGGCCTATTCATGATAAAACTACCAAGGATGGTATATCTTAATAAATTAACCCCATCGTGTATAATTCCATTTTTACTCTACTACCTAAATAACTACTGATTTCAGCTTAGAGGCCGAATCGAACTGGAAAGTACAACTTTCTTCATGAGCGCCAGCAGCATGGTGGCAATCAATCAATCAATCAAATCAAATTTAATTTATGGCAAGGGAAGGGCAAGGAAGTTCACTTGCACCCCTGGCGAAAAAATATTTTTTATAAACTTAGTCCTTGAATTCAAGCGTCTATATGTTGCTATACCTACAAATTTGTTCAGATGCACCACTCTGAAAGTCATATGCGAGGTGAGGTGGGATTTTTTTTTAATTTACACTGAAAGCCAGGCACACCCCTCTAAAAGTTATATGCACCATCGTAAAAGTCAGATTCTCCCCCATAAAAATAATCCTCGCGGCGCCCATAGAATATCGGCATTAAAGTTTTCGTTTCCATACTAATGTTTTTGGTTCTTTAATTGAGAACGCCAAAGCCCTATTACCTGCCTGATCTTCTACCTTTTCCTCCTTAATCCCCTTCTCCGTTCAACGTTCTGGACCAAGGCCGAACGTCTGTAACGTGGTCCCCACTACCGCAGCTTTACAAAAAGCTTGTGCATGGCCGCATAAAAGATATAGTATCAAAATTTGAAAGAAACATGTGAGCTGGTAAAAGATCTAGGCTTTAATCGTGCGACATAAGTAAAAGGTATGTATGTATAATGTGTTATAGTTTTTATTTGCTTAAATCAGGATATTCAAGATTTTGACTTTGAAACCGGTTCGTGTAGGTATATTAATATTTTACTTGTTTATGATATACCTACGTTTTTTTGTCATACAAGTTTGAGAAAACCGAAATAATAATAATATAGGTATATTATTTAGTCTATTGTGTAAATCTCAAGGACCCTGTCTATTCTTCAAAATGTTACATTGGTTCCCACCCAAACTATTTGTATTTCATCCTCTGTTTTAAGCTGTTAATACTTTATTTACTTATTTATATTTATATTAACTTCAGTGAGGCTAAGTTGGAATGCTGGAGTGGTCTATATAAAAGATAATTTTAATAAGATATCTAAATTTTAATAAAGATAAGATAAGATTAATTATTAGTAGAACAATTTATAGTATATGTAATAAACTGCATTTCTTTGGACAAGCTCTGTGTCGCGGGGACTTTACAAATATAAAATACACCCTGACTCGGCTCAAATATAATATAATAATTTAATGTACCCACACACTGTTTCTTATAAATTTTCCTGTCGCAGGTCTGTGTGAAGAAATTTCTGATGAAATAAACAGTACCTTTGTGCTCTTGTTATTTTATGTACTATCTTTATAAGTATTGTGTGTTCATATAAATAAATACATAAATAAGTTATTTCCCGTGTGGGGATCAAACCCACAAACCTCGTGCACAGCAGTTGCTTGCGTTTCCACTGCACCACAGAGGCAGTCAGAGATCTTTTACTATCTAAATAAACTTAAATTCATTTTGGAGTAAGTAATGTTTCGAAATCATACAATATTATCTGCCGTTCGAAGTAGGTAGGTAAAGTACCTATATGTATAAACAAGGTGGTATTGAACTATTGAGTGATTTAACTTCAGGTCATTCTAAAGTAAAAAAGAATATACGCAGACTACGCAGTTCAATGACTTTTGTTCGCCAATGCTAAAAAAGTCACCTACATTGACCTGAACCAGTACAAACCGAATGATCTTTACAATGTTTTATCATCTGTAACTAAAGCAGAAATTGAGTTGGTTTGTATCTCTGGAACTACCACTCGGATTTGTTTAATTATTTTTGCGTAAGATAGCCCAGGAGTTTAGTGAGGTTATAGGCTATGTAACATCACGCTACTAACGACGGGGGCAGAGCAGTAACCAATGGCGTGGATGAAAACGTTAGTAATATAATATCAGAGCCTATTTTTTATGCTTTGGCGATAAACAAGCATTGGTGCATCTGATGGTATGTGGTAACTGTAAGCTATACAATGTATGGCATTGTTTAATAAGCAGATGAATACTCCAAGGATGTAAAGCCGACCATAAAATTAATTTACCACCCTTAGGATTAAATATCGTTTGCCTACCACAAAACATGTCTGTTTTTGCTTGCAAGTACCCTCAATACAGTGACAGATGTCACTGTCATAATGAGTCATAGTGTATTTTAATTTTGGTGGATATTTTTGTAAAAATAAAAAGGTTTAGAAAAATCTGAGCTACTTACATAAATAATAAAAAAAGCTATTTAATTTGTATAAAGTTTTATTGCCTAATAAATAAGGTACTAGGTTTGTCGGTAAAATATAATAAAGTAATAATAGTAAACATTTTAAAATAAAGCTCGATTTTAACAATTTCATACAACTAGCTATAAATTTATTTAGATTCCAAAGTAACAACCAACTCGACAAGTTTCATGGCCAAAAGAACTTTCTTCTTCTTCTCCTTTTTTTTGGCAACAGAGCCGACGATTGTGTCAGCTATTTCTGCCAGCGTCAAGTTTAGAATAATATTCTTGTTGATGATATTAATGGTACATATATTAAAATGATAAAAAATTGAAAAAATGTGGATGAAATTAAATGACAACCATCTTCCGTGAAAACAAAAGATGGACCCAAAAGAACTTTGTTTTAACCGACTTCAAAAAAAGGAGGAGGTTTGTCAATTCGAACGTATATATAGTATTATATATTTTTTCTTGATCATCATCATCTGCTGATATAAAACCTTTTTCAAACTCTATTATGACTACCTTTACTATAAAAAAATCATGACAATATTATAGTCCACTCAAAACATTATTTTAATACTTTATTTTTTTTTTATTAGCCGACCAAAGTGACTTCACTCCGCCTGATGGTAAGCAGACTAAGCAGTCAGTGAAATCCAGAAGTGGTGGCCACTATACCAAGAGCCATTATCTTAAATTGCTGGTATAGTAGCCTCCACTATGGCGGCTGGGAATGGGGTTAGGGGAAGGAAATGAGGGAGGTGAGGAAACAGGAAAGGGAGGAAATTCAGCCTCCGGCGCTCTCACTCACCGAACGAAACGCAGTAGTACGGATACTACTACTCTTACGTCGATCTTCTATTGAGAGGTTAGTTAGTTTATGCTAAAACCAGCGTGGATCTACTACTATACAGTGAGTATTGCTACTAACAAACGATTGCTATATACGATCGTTAACCTAAGATTCTTTAAAATCCCGATTTTATGCAGTGGATCGGTTAGCGATGCGCTATGTCAAAATAGTCATATTAATATTATTATGTATTGAAAAAGCGAATCAGCGCTGAACAAGCCATAGCATAAAATCTAGATTTTAAATAATCTTAGATTTAAGATTGTATATAGAAAGCGCTTGTAAATTGTCTAGTTACCATCCAGTGATATTATAATAGCCAATGGATCTTATTAAAGTACTTACAAACCTAGTTATCACAATAGATTAAATAGTGCAATTCGCATAATGATCATAAATTTATAAGTGTAATTAAAAATACTAACATAATTTAAATAAATGTAGATATTACCTTATTTGTAATGGAATTAATACTTTATGGAATAGTAATTTCTTGTAAAGTAGGTGTACCTACCTCAATGATATTATATATAACAGAAATGTTATACACTCACAAAACAACCGAAAAAAGTGTTCCGCGCAGAAGCCGTTGCACACATACAACATACGTTGTACACATTCTTCATTGATGTATGAATGAAGAATGTATGTAACGCACACTAAAGGCAATACGTTAATTAGGACGTTTTCGGGTCTTCACGATTACGCGTTCATAACTTATAAAGAATATCATTGACCTACCTATAATCAGGGCGGTATTTATTTATAAAATTTTAATAGGTGCTGTATTTTATTAAAAACAAAAATGTTAGTAATGCAACTATAAAAATGTTTCCAACTAAAAACATTACAAAAAAGATTATGCAGTCTTTTATGATTTTACTTACAATGAAAAATGGACGTTTCAATATTAGGTATAGGTACAGATTCATAATAATACTAAATTTATATAAAAAAAAATACATGGTAGTTGTGAGTTCAGAAACCAGTCATAACGACAATGGGTGTAGTTATATAAACTGTGATTTAGACGTTTCTGAACTCCATAAGCAACCAAAATATATATTACTAGACATCCGCCCTCGCTTCGCTTCGGTATTAAAAGTTTCATTCGGTTTCAAAAACGCCTACGGAAAATATTCATTGCTATGGTGCCGTATTGCATCATCAATCAGATTTATAAAGGCGCTTAGAAATTTTGAAAATAATAATAATATAATAGTAATACCAGCCTATTTACTGTCCCACTGCAGGGCAAAGGCCTCTTCTCATATAGAGAAGGTATGAGCATTAATCACCACGCTTGCTCAAGGCGGATTGGCAATTTCAGACATTTAAGTCCAGGTTTCCTCACGATGTTTTCCTTCACCGTTAGTCAGAAATGTCCAAGATAAACTTAGAAAGTACTTAAGATTTGAAAAATTACATTGGTGCTTGCCCAGATTCGAACCCACTATCTCGTGATTACGAAGCGGGTGCGCATCCACTGTAACATTTCGACTTATTTTGAAAATAACTGAAAAAAAATTGTTAAACATAATAAAACAGCTTATGTTACGCGCTATATTTGTAGCTTTCTAAAGGTGAAAGAATTTTTAAAATCGGTTACGTAGATATTAAGTTAAATCGCAACATAAAATATACAAAAAATCTAATCTTTTCTCTTAATAATATTAGTCTAGACTCAAGATATATAATTATGCTGCTACTCGTGAATAAAACAGAGCCATTTATTACAATTGTAATTGTCATGAATTATCTATGGTCATACGCCATCTTGAAGTTCGTCCCTCTCTTTACCGACTTCCGCCCTGCCATAAACTTGTATCAACTAACGACACTCAATAATAACACGTTGAATAATAAAACAGTCTTTGATTATTATACAACCCAGGCCAGGACAAAGCCTAAACAGTAATAATAATAATAATAATAATAATATTTCAACAACTACACACAACGACATCTAGACCCAAAGTAAGCATATTATATGCTTGTATTATGGGTTCTAGAATGCGGATATACATACTTAAATACTTTTTTTTTTTGTAAATACAGTATACATACAAATATCTAATAGTAACTAACAATGTATATATTTAATATTATATACGTATAGTAAAATTATGCTATGTATCGGCAAATGTTATGTACACCATCAGTGTCATGTGTATCAGAATTATACTGGTAATAATGTTGCAATAATTGTTATAATACATATGATGTGGTTGTACTAATAAATAAATAAATAAATAAATAAATACATATTATACATAGAAACACCCAGACCAATGCAAATAGACATGTTCATGCACACAAATATTTGCACTGAGCGGGAATCGAACCCGCGACCTCTGCGTGGCAGTCCATACACAGTACCACCAAACCACAGAGGCAGTCAAAATATGTCTTATATGTCTACAGTCTAATAGTCGTAATATGTCTACACATTTAAAAAGTCTCTACTGTAAGGTGCTGTATCATACATAATATATTTAGACATAAAATAACATTTTTTGCTGGGAAATTATTGCGAGATTCAACATACTGAGAACATCCTATAATATTCTACGAGCTAATTTATTATCAACATCAGCCGTAAGACTAAAGTCTCTTCCAAGCCTTCATTCATCGTTTGTCCTATATAGAGAGTTATATTATTATATATTTTATATAAATCCCCTATCAACACAGTGTTTTATATTGTTCGCTTCTCTGAGTCTACCTTCCTTCGTCTTGAAGTTACCAAGTTGCCAGACATCGTCTATATTCAATGCCTTATCACCCTGAAAATTAAAATGTTAATTGTTTAACATATTATATTTACGCTTCTTTCATTCTTTACTGTAGCAAGCAGTTTGGTATCTTTAGAGTCCCACTAGGAGTATCCAGTGTGTTGTGTTTAATTACTACATAACTTACTGTAAGGATTTAATGAAAGCCATTTCCGTCAAAACAGTTGTGATGTTTTATTATATTTGACCCCCATATAACCCTACTGTTAGTATTCAACGTGAATGGGCCTGATCAGAGGTCTGAAAGCATAAGGTCTCCTTGGTGTTGAGTCATAATCATTGAGCGTAGCCTCTGGACATTGCCGTGTTCTCTAACTATTGAAGAAATAAAGAATAAGAAGTGGTCGCAAGTTGTAATAATTTTATCTGCGAAAATGCGGATTGACATATTTTTCTGCGAATAGATCATCTTAAAAAAGTAATCAAATTTTAAAACACTAGAAGAAAACAACATCATTACCTCAATCACCATATTAATAGCATCTTCAGGCGCTAACACGATAAAAGGCGTAGACTCTAAACTAAAGGCTAGACCAAAGAACGAATACTTCTTTAATTCTGACAGAAACAATTCCCAAGAATACAACTTTGTAGGGTCACTGCCTAAATCCTTAATTTGGTTTGAAAGCGTATCATAATAATACTTCATCAAGTCATCGTAATGTTTTTCCCTCAAATCTTGAGTCGTACATCCATATATCATAAACGCAATATCAAGAACAGGGGTAGCACATCTAGCTAGCTGGAAGTCAATGATTTTTGCATCAACTGGATGCCCATTCACGTATTTATATAAGAAATTATTCGTCCATGAATCAGCATGAGATATCACACCAGTTTCAGTAGTTTTTGTTGCAGCATCTACCAAGTCCTGATATCTTTCCGGAACAGCGAATTGCTTGATTTTTTCTACATAAATAGAATCAGGATATTCCTGTTCTACAGCATCGATCGCAATTCCCGATATCCTTTTCCAAAATCTAGTATACCACGGCCAAAGACGCTCATGATAATATAGTTCAAAAACAGTGTCTTTTAACTTCTCGAACTTTTCGGGTTCCTGATCCTTCATAGCGAAGGACAAGGCGTGAAATTGCGCAAGAACTTTTAAAGTCAACATGGCATGTTCTAAATCAATGCCTTCTTGACGCACAGCACTACCAAAATTTTCTAAAGACGCATCTTCGAGACATAGAACATCATCACTACCATTGGAGTGCGCGAAAACTAACTTCACGTTTTTATCGAAAGGGTCTTTGAGCTTTTTTGTAGATTGGAAGGCTAACAAGGCTGGGAGGACTATTTCATAGAAATTGATTTCGTTTTTGAAGAACTCGCTACTACGGAAAGTGAGTTGTCGAGCGACACTTCGGGGAATGTTTTTGAGTATGACTTGGATATGATTGGATTCGCCAGATTGGTTAACACCGTGTATCTTGATGCGGATTAGCTCGCTGAGGTAAGAATCGCCTTTACCAGTATCACCGACATACTGAAACAGAAAATGAAGCTCGATTATAGCCAAGTTATTTCAGATACCTACTTCTAGCTGGCTAGCTTTAACCGTCGAGAACGGTACCTATTTCCCGAATCTAAAAGAAAGATTACTGTTTATTAACCCAGAATTTTAATTTCTTGACAGTTGCACCTAAGTCTATTTGGGTTTTCGGAAGGATTTGTTAATGGGTATCAAATATGACGCGAAACCTTCTTGTACGTCTATATGTCGCACCTAGTGTTTTCTATAAATCAAGTCAAAAAAACAAGAGGCCCTAGTTCTATTTTCAGTAGGTTCATGATTTTTTGCAAGTACGTTCCCATTTGATATGGTGTGACCAAGACATATTTATGTACCTACTTATAATACACATCAATCATAGTTATTTACATAATAACACCTAGTTTCTACACTAGCGGAGTAATAAAGTAGCTAAACGAATTTAAAGAGTTTTGGTCGAGTACTTTGATAAGTTATTTAGTCTAAGCAATCTGTCTTATTCTTTCTTTTTTTTACAATTTTAGCGGCCATGGCATACGACTCAATTAATGGTTAGTGGTAACCAATAACCAATCGATAGGGCTGTGTTATCTAAGTATAACAATGCTAGGACAGTACAAGTAACAATAACAAAATAATCCGACCTCTCGACCAAAATGATTGCAGAAGCTATAGCCCAGAGGTCAAATTAATCACAGCGTTGGGGATACTCGACTGTGAAATCGTTGTCAGTATTCAAAGACACGTTAGTACTTAGTTGGTTTGCATACCATGGCAAAATAATTGAGATACTGCATACAGCATTATTATAAACATAAATAGAATGTGTATGATTGGAATAAAGCAAAATCGAGAGAGAAACTATAGGTAGGCACTCGTATATACCATTAGAAATTTTATAATAATTGGTAGTAAGTGCTGATTTCAGCGTGAATGGGCCGGGTTGATCGGAGACTACCTAAAAGTATTAGTTTTTATACTAGAGTTTTATCTGGTGAGTGTGAAAGCCAGAGGCCAAAACCCCTCTCGGAACTTTTCCTATTCCTCTTATTCCTTTATGATTGGGGCTTGGTAATGTTTTTCTTAGTATTGTTTCGACCGGGCACTATATCTATAAATGTACTATTATATAATGCGGATGAATTTGTATGTTTGAACGCGCTAATCTCTTGAACTACCAGTCAGATTTGAATAATTCTTTTTGCGTATGATAGCCCAGTTCTCGAGGAAGGTTATAGGCTATGTAACATCAAAAACTGGCGACGGGAGCAGAGCAGTAAACAAAGTCGCGGGTGAAACTGCGCCGCGGAAAGCTCGTATTGTACACACAAGATACATAAGTATAATAGAGAGATTGCCAGCTTACCTCCCAATGTGTAAAGGTGTAGTCTTCCTTGAACCAGTCAGTGAGAGCTTTGTTGAGTCGCTCGTTCGTTACCAGCGGAGATACGTGCGAAAGGGTGCTGAAGTCTTCTGGCATGGCAACCGATTCTGTAATGGACAAATCGTAAGACCTGAATGAAAAGAACAAATGTTCACTGTTGGACAGATCTCTTCCACAGACAGGTGTTCGACATCATTTCAGCTTAGCAGGCTTTTTTTTCACAACAACTTCACACAACGCCATCTAGACCCAAAGTAAGCATATATAAATAGCTTGTGTTATGGGTTCTAGAACGCGAATAGATATATATACTTAAATACTTATTTTTAATACATATATATTATACATAGAAACCAATGCGAATAGACATGTTAATGCACACAAATATTTGCACTGTGGGAGAATCGAACCCGCGAACTCTGCATGGCAGTCCATACACAGTACCACCGAACAACAAGAGTTGTCAAATTATATTATATTATTAGTGATGGCAACACAATTATTGGTACTCTTCCTTTCCCTTTTCCTTCCTCATCCCTTCTCCCTGTATGGATGCATTTTTTTCGAATGCTGAGAAAACATGCCATGTACATAAGTTTTGGTTACAGGTTGACCATATTATGCTTGTTTGCTACAAAAGTTGTATAATGAAAAGGCGGATTAGTTTTTGTATTAAGATGAATTACAAAGAGCCGTAGCTCCTTCCCAAATGGCATTGTTCTTAATAAAAATTACTATTTATCTATGGATAAATTCTAGCTCCCACATCTTACATTAATTGCTCTGTTATCAACAAAAGATAGTATTATTTGCTATAATAATAAATATATTTATTTACAGTATAAGGGCAACACCCTATAGCAAAGGTAAATGAACTGTGTTTCTGTTTAACTTGTTGATAATTTTGGTATTGAGATTGAACCAAGCGGTTCAGTATTTTATACTTCTGTCATTTATTTAAACCTAGAACTCTTTATTAGGTGCCCTACCACAATAATTATCTTATAGCAAGGTTACTGTCTCCATCCTTGTTTTTAATGGTACAAAAGAAAAAGACAAAAAACATAGTAACATTAAAATAATACTGCTAGATAGTGGTAGGCCCCCTGCACATGTATTCACAAAATGATTCTGGGTCTGTTAAACAAGGAGTGAAAAAACATCTCATAAAGCTACCATAGTAGAGACCACTATGCCAGCAGTTTGAAACGCTGGGTTTTAGAATGGTGGAAACCATAACTGGATCCCATTGACTGCTTACCATCAGGCAGAGTGGAGTTACTTTGGTAGTACATAATACATAACAAGCAATATAATATTATTAAAAAAACAAAAAGCCCGCCTGCCTAAAACAAAGTAAAAAGTAAGAAACTCAATTTTTTTTATCATACTGACGCTACATTGAAATATTATGTACCCTATGTCACTCCCACAATCAATATGAATCTAATGACACCTCATATGTTAAAATCCATCAATCCATTCTAGCTGTAGAGCGTGCCAAAGAAATAGACATACATTATATAACTACATTATAGACATACATTATAAACATTATATGACTGCCCTGTTGGTCTAGTGGTTAGTGACCCTGACTGCTAAGCCGGAGGTCGTGGGTTCGATTCCCACCCAGGACAAACCTTTGTGTGATGAGCATGATTGTTTGTTCTGTGTCTGGGTGTAATTTATCTATAATATGTATGTATTTACAAAAAAAAAAGTATATAAGTAGTATATCAGTTGTTTAGTACCCATAACACAAGCAAATATATTTGCTTAATTTGGGGCTAGATGGCGCCGTGTGAATGTGGTAGAATATTATTATTATTATTATTATTATTATAACTACATAGATACCTATATACCTACCTACAAATGCTCGAAAAACATTACCCTTCTTGACTTCGGCAGTTGGGCAAAAAAGAAAATTACAAGTTGTTTAAGTAAGTAGGTACCTACAAAAACAAGTTTTTTTTTCAGAATAACTGAACTAACTTTTATTCTTACAGATATTTTGTGTATTATAGTTCTGGATGGATGGTGTTCTGTAATATTTATTTTTATATTTTGTATGTCATGACACATGGTATAAAAATGGATTTTCAAATTATTTATTGAATGGCAACAGAGCCCAATTTGTTAGTAATAATGTTCTTATATTTAATGTTAATAAAAACTAATAACAAATTACTAATTTGTTAAATTTTAAGCTAATAAAATTATTCGATTTTGATTTTAAATTGTGTTACCGGTTAAAAATAGTTTTCTAAGTTATACATCCATGGGATATTGTTAAAAGCAATAAGATTAAAATAACTTTTTTGTGACGACATATTGAAAGCGACTTTAGCGACTATTCGTTTTAATTTTTTTTTAATAGTCAAATTAATAAGTACAGTAACAAAACTAACGTCGATTTATAGATAAATTATTAAAAAATAGCACTGTTTTTATGAATAAACTTAAGATTCTATATTCAAGTTATAAAATATGAAAATTCGAAGCAGAAATATTACCCGGCATGCACTTTATTCAAGTAGCATTTTTTTGCTAACAATACATGCACTTCTATTTTTTTTAAATATACAGCGTTTCGTTATTTACCTTATTACAAATTACGCGCCACAGGAAGCTAGATATGGGTTATCTTGCAAGATAATAAGTTTGCACTGTAAACGAACCAAGCAATCTTTAACTTGATGAACAAGTGAGAATATAAAAACAATAATACGAATAGCGCAAATAGTCTTACCAACAAGTAAGTTTGCGAGAGGCCTTTGATCTTCCGCATTTGGTAGGATTTTGTATCCGTACAACTGACAGTTGGCAGGTGACGCGCTACAGATGACGTTGGAGGACGGAATTCTCGATAGTTTTACCGATGTTTTAAATACTGTGTGTATGTTTGTTCATAAAGTTTTATTGCTAAATTAAATAAGTTTTTCTTACAGCATGGTGAAATTTTAATAAGTAATTAAATCAATATAAACTGAACTTACTTTTTTTTTTTAAAATCACTGATATAATGGCAAGATATGGTGTTAAAATCGAAAAACTAACTAATATAAAATGTCACCGAAAGGAAACATAATTGATATTTATTTTCATGCGTGAGGTCGTCGACCGTAGTGTTATGTAGGTACTTGTAAACAGGACGATAAACTGGCATTAATCGGTCTTGGCTGTTGCCTCAGATATTTTTTAAAAGCATTGTATTTTAAAATACTTAGGTGCAAAATTAAATAAATGAGTAATAAGTATACATATGTAAAGCTTCTAGAAGTAGTAGATCCACGCTGGTTTCAGCATGAATGGGTCGGATCGACCGGGGAAGTACTACCCTCTCATAGAAGATCGACGTAAGAGTAATGGTATTCGTACTATTGCGTTTCGCTCGGTGAGTGAGAGTGCCGGAGGCCCAACTGATGCAAAGATGGCAATCCTCGCAGCATGTGTGGAACCAGCTGAGTATCCGCGGAGTCATTGTGTGGGTGATGTGGGTCGACCCGCCGGCCAGGGAGACCCGTAGAAACGGTGGTGCCGCTGGCCGCCCGCGGCATAGTACAGGGGCCCAACTAGGCCTAACCACCCTAGGAGGCTGCCCCACCAGGTCGCGCATAATCCCGGAGTGGTTCGTCGTGCCGGTTGGTAACCGGATGGTGGGACCCGGCGACCATTTCCGAGAGGGTACGGAGGCCCTTCCGTCCGGCGGATCGGCTACCACCATGCCACACAGTTAAATGACGAAGCAATACTCGGCACCTTGTCTAGCCTTGCTGCGAGGGCAGTCATCTTTTCCACGCCCCTCCCTTCACCCTCCAACATGGCAGCACGCAAAAAAGCAGCAGGTCTAACAGCGGCATCTTCCTCTCCCACCAACCCGCTATTTGAGGTGGAGTTCACTAACATCCGTGGACTCCATTCAAACCTCAACGCCGTCCACCAACACCTCGAGACGGCACGGCCGGCTTTGCTTTTCCTAACGGAGACACAAATACGCCGCCCTGACGACACGGCATACCTACACTACCCCGGCTATGTGCTCGAGGAGCGCTTTCGCGCTAAGGCCGGAGTATGCGCATTCGTCAGGGCGGATGTTTGCGTTCGCCGTCTGCGCTGCCTAGAGGACCCATCCTACCCCATCCTTTGGCTTCACGTTGATCTTGGTTCTCTGAGCCAGGTCTACGCGTGCCTTTACCGTTCCCACTCCGGAGATTTGGAGACAACTCGACTCTTTGACCATCTGAGTCAGGCGGCAGACTTAGCGCAGGAGCGTTTTCCGAACGCGGAATTGGTGTTTCTGGGAGACTTTAACGCCCACCATAAGACCTGGTTGGGTTATCTCAGAACAGACCATGCGGGACGAGCCGCCCATGCATTCGCTCTCACGCATGACCTGACGCAACTGGTAATCCATCCCACCAGGATACCAGATATTCCAGGTCAAGCGCCCTCTTTGCTAGACCTACTGCTGACGAGTCACCCAGACCAATACAGTGTTTCGGTCCACGCCCCACTGGGTAATTCCGACCACTGTTTGGTCTGCGCCTCAGTGCCTCTTGTTGCTCCCCCACGACGTTCGGAGGTAAAGCGACGACTATGGCACTACTCGTCAGCAGACTGGGACGGTATGCGGGATTACTTTGCTTCCGTCCCATGGGCATTACGCTGCTTTAAAGACATGGATCCGTCGCAAAGTGCTACTGTTGTCGCTGGTGAGATCTTGTTAGGTATGGAATATTACATTCCATCCTCAGATGTCACCAGTGCCGGCAAAACGCGTCCCTGGTTCAACCGTGAGTGCGCCGACACTGTTAAACAAAAAGAATCGGCGTACCGCGCTTGGATTAGGGCCCGAGCACGGCGCGACCCTAGCTTGGATCGCCTAAAAGCAGCGTACAACAAAGCCACTAGGGAATGCAAGAGGGCTTACATCAAAGCGGATGCCCAGCGCATTGCACGGATTGGGCAAGAACTCATTTCGCATCCTACGGGTAGCCGTAGCTACTGGCGACTAGCCAAGGCCGTGCAATCCAACTTCTGCAAGCCTTCGCTGCCCCCCTTAAAATGTCCTGATGGATCGCTGGCCCACGAGCCGCAAGAGAAAGCAAACTTGCTTGTAGAACTCTTTGCGGCTAACTCCCGAATCGACGACCGTGGCTGGCACCCGCCGACTATATCTGGCTGCGACTCCGTTAT
Source organism: Parascotia fuliginaria (assembly GCA_963082885.1). NCBI lineage: Eukaryota > Metazoa > Arthropoda > Insecta > Lepidoptera > Erebidae > Parascotia > Parascotia fuliginaria. Next base: position 1,099,211 of record OY720195.1, read on the forward strand.
GCCTAATATTCGTATTAGGCATCGTGATTACCGTGCGGAACTAAGGTCGCTCGATGTTCGGAAAGCCAGCGGACCGGATGGTATTCCAGCGGTGGTTCTTAAGATATGCGCAGCGGAGTTGTCTCCTGCATTGACGCGCCTATTCCGTCTATCTTATTCCTCGGGAATTGTGCCGGAGGCTTGGAGAGAGGCGAATGTTCAACCCATTCCCAAAAAAGGGGATAGGTCCGAGCCAGGCAACTATCGACCCATAGCTGTCACCTCAGTTCTCTGCAAGGTGCTTGAGCGGATAATAAACTCCCAACTAGTCCGCTACCTAGAGGGTCACTCGTTAATTAGTGACCGACAATATGGCTTTAGGTCAAAACGGTCTACGGGTGACCTTCTAGCGTATATCACGCACCAATGGGGTGAAGCTATGGACAGGCATGGCGAGTAATTGGCCATCGGCCTTGACATAACCAAAGCCTTCGATAGAGTCTGGCACCGTTCGCTTCTGTCCAAGCTTCCAGCATATGGTCTGCCACCCCAGCTGTGCAACTGGATTGCCGCATTCCTGCGTGAGCGCCGCATTAGAGTCCTTTGTGACGGATCGGCCTCCAATTATTTGCAGGTCAACGCTGGGGTGCCTCAGGGATCCGTCCTGTCGCCCACTCTGTATCTTCTGCATGTCAATGACATGTTGTCCCTTGGCAACATTCATTGCTATGCAGATGATAGTACAGTGCATGGGCGATATCTCGGACATCCTGCGGCTAAACAGACTGACATCGAGGCAAAACGCCTATAACTTGTCGCTGAGCTCGACCAAGTATTATACCGCATTTCTAAATGGGGTTGTGAGAATTTGGTCGAGTTCAATGCCAAGAAAACACAAGTGTGCGCGTTCTCTGCAAAAAAATCTCCGTTCCTTCCCCTTCCCTCTCTTCAGAACACAGCGTTACCACTACAGGATAGCCTAAGTATCCTGGGTATGGACATCAGCCGAGATCTCGACCCCAAGAACTACATCGAGTGCGTCATTAAAACCGCCTCCTGTAAACTCGGTGTCCTGAATAGGGTGAGGCGGTACTTCACGCCCGAGCAGCTCTGTCTTCTTTATAAGACACAGGTTCGTTCCTGCGTGGAGTACTGCTCTCATCTTTGGGATGGCTCCGCACAGTACTTACTGGATGCACTCGATAGGTTGCAGCGGCGAGCAGTCCGTATCATCGGAAGCCCGGAGGCTACTAAGACCCTTGAGCCTTTACAGCTGCGAAGAGACATCGCCTCAATGGCCGTCTTCTATCGCCTTTACCATGGAGAGTGTTCTGAAGAGCTCTTTGAATTAATCCCACCCTCTCCCTTTTTATCCAGAACAACACGTGCGGGACTAAAGTGCCACCGTTTCACAGTGGAATCTAAAGGGTCTCGAACCAAACGGTTCAGCACTTCATACTTTTGTCGCTCAATTAAAGCCTGGAACTCTTTGCCAGCGCATGTGTTCCCATCTAATTTTGATCCTGGGTCTTTTAAGCGGGGCGTGAAAAAGCATCTCACTAAGCCGCCATAGTGGAGGCCACCATACCTGTAGTTTGGCTTTTGGAATGGTGTCCGCCACTTCTGGATTCCACTTACTGCTTACCATCAGGCAGAGTGGAGTCACTTTGGTAGGCTAATATAAAAAAAAAAAAAAAAGCCTCATATAATTTTTTTTTTTTATTTAAAATATAGCAGAACATAAAATATCACATGAGAGATGAGATGTAAGATTCAGAGTAACATCTCATTTGTAGGTACCTACCAAATTTTTTTTATCAAATTTTAATGCCAAACAAGCATGATGATAAAGTGATAGTCACCGTAGCATAATATACACGTGGTTGTGTTCTCTATGACATTGTAGAAACGATGCCGACGATGTAGAAGGAAGTGGCTGAGAAAGGAAAAGGGAGTGGAACGTAAGGAAAATTAGGCTACTCTATAATAACATATCCATTGTAGCGTGTAGGCACAATAGTACTATAGCGCGTAGGTACAATACGTCTACTTAATCTTTATGGGTTTTACTCTTTGTACAATAGAGATAAGATTCCTGTAACTTTATACACCAAACTTTTGTATACTAGTAGTCGTTCAATAAACCTCAATCCATGAACATGCATTTATCAATTGCCACCCTTCTGACCTACCACTACACACCACACACACATACCGGCAAACCATCTTCAAACGGCGTTTAAAGATATATCCGTCGACGGCGACATCTTGTCAACTTTCGGTAATACGTTTTCGCTCATGCGCCCTGACGTGACTGCAAAAACCAATTCTTTATTTTGAATTCACGATTACACGAATCACCATTTTTTTGTACCATTTCGTATCTCAATATGTTTGTTACTTTTATTTTTATTTATTACAATGTATTGTTGAGTTCTGTAAACTAACTTGTTGAGAACAAATAAATGTTTTTTCTTTCTTTCTTTCATGAAGGGAAGTAGAGCTCCCCTCGCGCATTGTATGTGTAACAGTAGGTTTAGAGTTTGGGTCGTGTTTTGCGGAGCTGGGGTTTGGCATCAAGATTAGCAAGACGGCTCGTAATTTTGAATTCCTTGCTAAAGCAAGGAATTAAAAATTACGAGCGTAGCCGTCTTGGCTACCAAGCCGTCTTGGATTTGGCTACCAAGATGTTGGAGACAGGTTGGATGCAGTTAGTTGGCGCTTTAATAATCCTTGTATCGTAGATACTGTCCTCCAGAGTGACGTTTACCTGAACTGATTTCTGAGTACAGTTTTTACCAATCTGGAGTACTATTAATATCACGGTAGACAGCGGCTTTGCAGAGCCTATTTGTAAAAGTCTACGAGCGACAGTTAGCACATATCATCAGTTAGGCTCTTGAGTCGTCTTCCAATGTTGCCTACTACTATTAATAAAAAACGGTCTAATTTTAAGCTACTAGCCGATTGGAAACTATTCTAAGCAAGAAAAGCCAAATTTTATTATATTATTTCACCGCGTAATTTTGCCTCTCTAAACCAACATAATAACGTGAAGAAAATACAGTCTTTGTGCAAGTAATGTAACCAAAGGAGTGAACAAGCTGTACATAACTAGATGTAACTTAGTTTGGCTAAAACTGCACAAGGAAGTTTCAAAGCCTGGCTGTTATTATGTATTTGATAGATAGATATTAGCAATTTGTTAGCAATAGCAATGATTTAAGCCCCGGTGTGTGTAAGTGGCAATCTCCTTCTACTCTTCTCTCTAGGTACTCTGTTTTGTCCTCTTTTCCCCAATTTGCGATAGTGAGAGTTGAGAAGAGGACAAAACAGAGTAGAGAGAGAGAATGTTGTAGTAAGTAGTAGAATCATTATTACATTTGTAAATAATAAATAGAGAGAGATTTATTGTGTTAAAATCTAGTAGGTAGGCTCAATTAGTAGGTAGGTAAGTATTAATTTTTGACGACAAAAAAAGCTTATGAATGTAAACTAGATGTGGCAATACCTAACGGCTTAGGACCAAGTGTAATAGGCCGGAAATTTGTTTTATTTTCCGGCCTGTGCCACTGGATTTGCCACTGGGGTCATGAAACGGAAAAATCTTCCGTCTTGTGCCACTGTTTGTATAAACATACTCCTGTTATTCACTCTGAATTTGCAACTTTTGTAACATTCAATACAGGTAATAGCGCAGTACCGACTTATAAAGATTCCTCAGCATTTAACTACCAACCCTTTATTGTTAAAAATATGTATTATGGATAATGAATGAAAACGCTACTACCTGTATTGAATGTTTAATAATTTTGTCTAGCAATGATTGATTGATTGACAGATTTTTCTATCATGTTAGGTATCTCATTTATATTATTTTACTCCAAAAATACCAGTCGACCCTGGTAAGAGACCCTTACGTTTTTGTGCATATTAATTGGTCGCCTTTTAGTTGTTTAGTAAATATTAAAATAAACCGTGTCACCTTAACCTTAACCTTACCCAACGGAATGGACAGTCTCTTTGAAAGCGTCAAACAAAACGTAAAATTTACTGCCATAAATATTTCTTACGTCAAAATTGTACGTACAGTCACGCCCTGGTTGACATGCAAGAATGGAACCATACCACCTCTTACCGTGGGTCTCGTAAAAGCTGACTAATGTAGTACCTGTACCTGTGTACTAAATAATTAACATCTTATTGTAGTTACCAGTGCAATAGTAGCAACTATGATAGATACACTCCAGCTTTCAGGAAAAGCTTATATTTGATAAAAAGATAGCAAATATTTGTTAACACGTAATGCCAATAGAAATTGTTCAATCCTAATTTACGTAATTAGCACCGCAAGCTCTTCACAAGTTCGCCGTCAAATTGGCGGAGTCACTGTGGCTGCGTCAAGTGTCTTTCCATCTAACCTGACAGGGGGTTAATTAAAGAGCAAGATAGACATACACCATTATAGTAGGAGAGAAGGAGATAGCCGTGTTTCAAACAGGATATTCGAATTTCAATTCCCCGTTCAATAGTGTCAGTACCACACTCGTGTTATTGTTTAGTTCGGGCAGTGATTTGATGAGGTATTAACTTATTGTTCGAAGGAAGGTTAGGATAAGGGACAGTATAGCGACTTTAGGCAACACCGAATTCGCCTACACATATATGATACGGTGTTGTTATTAAGGCTGTTCATATTAGCCTAGACTATTCAGAATTTTAGAGAGATATGGATCATTTTTCTCTGATTCTGGGTTTGCGAGCGCCAGAATTCCCTTCTTTAAGTATACCTATGTCTTTCACGTCAAGTCATTGCCTTTTCCGCCGCCACTACCAATTGCTTGAAAACTCTGAGGTAAATTTGTAAGGTACCTACAAGATTTTGACAAAGTTGGTACTTCACGTCCCTCTTTTCAATAGATACTTCTATTTACATTATGCTAACGTTCTTCTAACTTGATAAAACCAAGGTACAGCACAAACAAGCATCGTTAACGAGGTGTGAAATAGAAAATAGCTTGTAGATGTGACGATGTCGCCGCCCTCGTCGTTTGTAAAGTGTAGGCACTTGATCGATCGAGTGCTCATGTTTATTGAATTTGTTAGAAAATAATGACATTTGTCGTTTTATCCGTACAGATGTATACTTCGGTAGAAAATTATTAGGTAGGTACACTAAGTCTATGGTTTTATCTCTTCTCGTGGATGTCGTAAGAGACCACTAAAAGAAGACAGCACCTGTACTTATAATGTATTTAGTATTTTTAACTTAAAACTATTCATAACTTTACACCTGTTTCTCATTAATGGAGTAAGCAGAGACTAAACAATACCAATTGCTACGACTCCAACATACTTTTTTGCCTTTTTATCATCCATTAATCTTTTTATACCTGTTTTACCCTAGACGGAGATAAAATAAGACGATAGGCATTGCCCTAGACTCTAGGGCAACCCCTATCGAGTCTCAATTATTCAAATACGGCATTTTTGCTTCATAATTCTGCTTCGTTATTCTACTTCTACCCATCCTTTTCACATGCCCAAATCACCTTAACCTTTAAACTTTAGTCCTTTTAAAATATTTTAAAAACAAGAAGTTGCGGGAAAATAGACTAAATGAAATGATTCAATATTTATTTGATAAATACGTGAGCCGACGGCAATCAGGCGACTGGCGACGGCGACCTGCAGTACAGAAGATATGGAGGAGGTAACGTTTTATTCGTTTTATTTTTAGTGTCCCATAAAGTTTACCTACATAGTTAGATAAGTAAGTTTCGGAAGCCGTTGAGGCTTAGCTTGATAGCTTTTGGAATAAGGATTATCACTTTTGAACCCCACTGACTATTACTATCAAGCAGCGTGGTTTGGTAACAATGTCAATTGCGTAGTAAATACATACATATTCTTCACGTCTTTTATCCCTGTAGCATACGGCCCACCTGATGGTAAGTGGTAACCGTAACCTATAGAGATGGCTGTGTTTTCCAAGCATCGCAGAAGTAATAATGCTTAGAATACACAACTAACCGACCACGGAGAAGGGGATGAGGAAGGAAAAGGGAAACGAAAGAGGTCTGAGGGGGTATTTGGGCCGCCGGCGCTTTCACTTACCGAGCGAAACACATTAGCATGAAAACTAATATTCTTACGTCGATCTTCTATGAAAGGGTAGTACTTCCCCGCTCGATCCGGCCCATTCATGCTAAAACCAGCGTGGATCTACTACCGTATCTCCAAATATCATCTCCAAAATTTGCACATGAATGTTTCAAAGACGAGGCTAGTCAAATTAGCTGAACGGGACATGCCTTACCAAATCAACTGTGCTATAAAGTCTGTGAGCTCGTAGCTTTGATGCGAAACGACTCGCGCTTCGCAATTTTATATCAACACGAATTTATTTTTCACACTCGAACTCACAAAGACGTGTAATTTGTTCGTTATTTGATATGATTTCATATGTTACCGTTCAATCGTGCCGATATGTGTTTTGAATGCTTTCCGAGTATTAATTTTGTTTGAATATCAAATACCTAAATAGCTGAAGAGTGATAATAAATACCTACTTTCTAAACAACTGATATACTACATATATACATTTTTTTTTTGTAAATACATACATATTATAGATAAATAACACCCAGACACAGAACAAACAATCATGCTCATCACACAAAGGTTTGTCCTGGGTGGGAATCAAACCCACGACCTCCGGCTTAGCAGTCAGGGTCACTAACCACTAGACCAACAGGCCAGTCAAAAAAAAAAAAAATATATAAAACTGTTTTGTAAAATTCTGAATAAGTATGAAAGGAGAAATATTATATATAACGGAGGCCCAATTTCCTCCCTTTTTTTTTCCTCATCTCCCTCAATTCTTTTAAATACACCATTGCTTTCGCGGTGAGAAGCGGCTTCGCGGAGTCCCTGGCATTGCCGGAGCAATGCTAGGAACTCTGAGTCGTCCATAAGCGACAGTTACCACTTACCATCACGTGGGCTGTTTGCTCGTCTGCCCCTGTCAGCAATAAAAAAAAATATAATTAGCCTCAGTAGCTATACAGTAGTAGATCCACGCTGATTTCAGCATATGAATGGGCCGGATCGTCCGGGGAAGTACTACCCTCTCATAGAAGATCGACTTAAGAGTAGTAGTTTTGTTCGGTGAGTGAGAGCGCCGAAGGCTCAATTTCCCCCCTTTCCTCTTTCCTCACCTCCCTCATTCCCTTCCCCTAACCCCATTCCCAGCCGCCATAGTGGAGGCCACCATACCAGCAGTTTAAGACGATGACTTTTGGTATAGTGGCCGCCAATTCTAGATTCCACTGACTGCTTACCATCAGGCGGGGTGGAGTAGAGTCACTTTGGTAGGATAAACTATAAAAAAAAAATAATAGTTCGGTCATTCTATGTGCGGTCTGCCACGCTGAGTTATTGTGTTTAAGCCCATAATTTTATATTGTTTTTTTTTGGTGAGAAATTCCCATCAGGTTCGCACCCTATTAATTATAAGTGAAAACATGTGATTAACGATTGGTTTCTCCATATTGTCTTTATGTTTAAGATTTTATTACTGTTTGTCTTCGTAATAAAATAAACATGGGCCTCAACATACCTAACAATTTGTGAGTGTTTACCACCTTTGTCAACTCATCAATGGTAGACTGAGAGGTCATGTTAAATCGTTAGATATCCTGAATCATTTATTTATTTATTTATCAACTTTATACATACAATATACACGCGTCTTTGCTTACTGTTCTGCTTCCGTCGCCAGTAGCGTGATGTTAGCCTGAAACCTTCCTCGAGAAGTGGGCTATCATATCCAAAAAGAATTATTCAAACCTGACTTGTAGTTCAAGAGATTAGCGCGTTGAGGAAAACAAACAAACTCTTCCTCTTTATATAATAGTATACATATGTAATGGCCGACTTTTATTACTTTAGGCATTCTCTACCAGGCTACCATAGGTGATGCAGAGATATTTCGAAGAATTATATAATAATGTAGCAACAAATATTTTCAAAACACCAATCATAAGATCAACAAAATCCAAATCTAAAATTCGCCAATACAATTTAAACCTTTCTAAAACAATTCAAAGTTTAAAAAGCTTGCCTAAGAACAAAAAACAAAGACAGCAAGCCATCACGAAGCGGTTAGAGCTGTGCTCGAGAGCCTCCAGAGTAACCAAGCATCTAAGAATAAAACTAAAGTACATATGCGCTGGGAATTTCACCAATTTGTTATACGAAGGCTTTTGGTTAGGTAGGTTAGGAGCTACGGGATTATTTTCTTCAAAATTTTAATATTCACTTTTGAATGTTTACTTTGTTATATTGACTAAGAATGTGTTATCTTTATGTGTTATACTTATAGGTAATGTGTTTATTGTCTCATTTATATAAATAATAAGATGAAAATAGTGTCAGGCGATACTGTGTGTTGTTACGTTGATAAAATAATAAAAAATTATACGGTAGTAGATCCTAGATATAGATAGATAGAGGGTAAGTATTACCCTCTCATAGAAGATCGACGTAAGAGTGGTAGTATCCGTACTACTGCGTTTCATTCGGTGAGTGAGAGCACCGGTGGCCCAATTTCTCCCTTTCCTCTTTCCTCACCTTTCACATTCCCTTCCCCTAACCCTATTCCCAGCTGCCATAGTGGAGGCCATCATACCAGCAGTTTAAGTCGATGGCTTTTGGTATGGTGGCCACCACTTTTGGATTCCACTGAATGCTTATGATCAGGCGGGGTGGAGTCACTTTGGTAGACTAATATAAAAAAAAAAAAATCTAATTTACAAAATTACTCAGGGCAGGGTCGAGACACGATCCCGGGTCTTGCGTTAGAGGTTAAGACCTAACTTGAGCGGCACCGGCTGCGAAGAGAGACGCGCAGCGAGTCCTCTAGCCCTTTAGATACGTGCGTTCCCGAGTTACAGGACGCAGCTAGTTTACTGATAAATTATATTTGTGACCATCTCTTGTACTACAAATACAAGTGGTCTCGAGAGTCAAGCTTATATTTTGCGATGTTCTTGACAAATGTACGATTGCGGGCCACATTTATCAAATATTCGAGCCGTATATTTCCATAAAGTTTGCTTATATATATCATTTTGTTCTCTTATTTTACACCGATGTGTTTATCGACGGCTGAGAAATGACGTAAATTATTTGTTTATTACCGCGTTGACGGTAAAGAGTAGACGGGAAATTTATTGTTTAGAAGTCGAGTATTTTGTTTTTGTCGTGTTTTCTTTGTTATTTTTATACAGTTTTGTCATAAATGATTTTTTATTTGGTTTTATATTTATTCCATCTTAAAACTTTGCTTGATAGTAGTTTATCGATAGTGCAAATAAACGGCTCCATTATTAAAATAATCACAATAGGGCAGGTGGGGATTAAAATTCATAACTACCGCATTAACAAATTCGATGGGGCAGAAAGGAATTAAAATTCAAGTCTGCCCCATTGATGGGCAGCTTGATGATGAGATGTACGTGGCATGATTTGATTGTGGCTGTGAGGGTTATTTATTCACGGCACTTTTTTATATATTAGTCTACCAAAGTGACTCCACTCTGCCTGATTGGTAAGCAGTCAGTAGAATGCAGAAGTGGTGGACACTATTCCAAAAGCCATCCCACAATTTCGTCATGAAGTTAAATCTACACTAGTTTTTATTGCTATTCTTGAATAAATAATATTCTATTACACACTTATCCCCTCGCATAGTGGACCGACGACCTTATAAGGTGGGTATTATGGATGAGGGCGGCTAACGACCCGCCACGGTGGCGAAAATCGGGGGAGGCCTATGTCCAGCAGTGGAAGACTTTCGGCTGTATAATGATAATGATGACATTCTTAATTACATAATAATAAACTAGCTGTTGCCCCCACTCCGCCCGCGTGAATGTCGGTTGTATTGCATTTTCCATACATACTTTCATCCCCTATTTCAACCCCTACAAGCTATAGCCATAGCCTATGTTGTTCCTCAAGGTCTACTCTATCTCTATACTAAATTTCATCAAAATCGGTTCTGTTGTTTAGGCGTGAAAGCGTAACAGACAGACAGACAGAGTTACTTTAGCATTTATAATATTAGTATGGATTTTACAATAGCGAACTGCTTTCAGCAATTACATGGTATATATATATATGTAGCTGTTAGTGGTCACGTTACGCGCACAAAGTTTGACCAAACTCGGACATGTTTTACATAAGCCTGTGGCGGCATATTGATATGGTCGCGGTGACGCGGTTATTCAGTGAACGATCTTATAGTTCTGAGAGCGCCGGCAGCCTAATTACGTCCTTGATTCCTTTCCTTTTTCCTTCCTCATCCACTTCTCCATTTACAGTTAGCAACGGCTTTGATGTGTTATTAAAACATTATTTATTTATGCAGTTTTTAGGAAACATGGATATGTTGAGATGTCAGCTACTAAATAAAACACCGTCCTTTGCAATAGCCAGTTTATCACTAAAAATAACGATACAGTAATTCCTTAACTAAAAGAATATGTGCGCTTACATACACATGCATACATCGATACAGTGTCGGCGCGGAACTATAATATAAGCGAGTCGATGTACACTATACACATCACATGCCCCTAAGTTACGGTTACCACTAACAATCAGGTAGGTTGTATGTTTGTTTGCCATTAAAGTTGTATAAAAAAAGTATCTTCTAGAGAACTATCGCTAACAATAATTTCAACTGTTGACAATGACAAAATCGTCGAATTTAAACTCACTCTTAAATGTTGTAAGCATCTGGCGATTATAAAGAGTGGCCTGAGTGTCTTGCCAGTTCTTCTTAAGGCTCTACTTTAGCAAATTAGCTGTCACTTTCCGAGATAGTAAACGTATAAGGCCGTGATGACAACAAAATATTTATTGTGTCTACAGTAGTGTCCATGAAAGGACACTGACACCTATCCTTTTTTCTGAATACGACTGCGACGTTTAGTATAAAATCATAGCCAGAATACTTGAATAATAATAGCTTAGCACTTAAAGTTAGACTTAATAAAACTTACTGTCTCTTAAATGTATAGTAAAATGAGAAATAAAAGGAGTAAATAATTTTAACAAAAAAAAAAACCGAATTTATTCAGTTTAAAAAATTCGATTTTTCTAGGATGCCATCATCAGATTCTTTTTTAGTTATTATGGGGCCACCTTTGGGATATCTCCTTTCCAACAAAAAATAATCATTAAAACCGCAGTAAACAACGCAGTTATTCGCGAAAAATATTAACGGTCGAATTGAAAAACCGCTTACCAGTGATGAAATAAAGAACTGTCAAAATTCAGAGATTTTTTGAAGTCGGTTAAAATACCGCATTTAGAAAAAATTCACTTAATTTTAAATTATTATAATCTCTTCGTATATCGTTAGTCCTAATAAAAACAACAGATTTGGCAATGCGCTATTGAATTTAAACAGCATAGAGTATTTAGTGTTATGATTATGATCGTAATAATAAAATTTTGTATATAACGGGTGGCGCAAAAGTAAAGACCCTATTTGGTTCAGCTATAACATTTTTTCTAAATTAGAAAACTAGATTTAGATTTTTTTAAATGTATATTTGTGCCATTAAATTTCGTACCATTAGGATTTAAAGATGATGTCTTTTAAATGGTGACCTCCAGAGTTGATACACATTTGAGCCCTATTTATGACATTTTGCATAACTTGCCGTAACACTTCCTGCGATATGTTCGTTATTTCTTGACGAATGTTTTCTTTTAGAGCTGCGAGAGTCTGTGGCTTGTTCACATACACCCGAGATTTCAAAAAACCCCAAAGAAAGAAGTCTGGACTGGTCAGATCGGGTGATCTTGCAGGCCAAGGCAAATCGCCAAAACGAGAGATAACTCGGCCTGGAAAAGCGTCCCTCACTAAGTCCATAGTGTCGCGCGCTGTGTGTGCCGTAGCGCCGTCTTGTTGAAACCAGATGTGCTCCAGCCCCAATTCGTCCAAACTGGGTATCAAAAACTCACGTAACATGGTTCTGTAGCGTTCTCCAGTGACAGTAATCGCATTGCCTCCAGCGTCTTCGAAAAAATAGGGTCCGATCACTCTGTCAACACAGATGCCACACCATACAGTAACTTTTAGTGGGTGTAGAGGTGTTTCTTGAATAATGCGCGGATTATCAGTGCCCCAGAACCGAGTATTCTGCTTATTGACATGCCCTGAGAGATGGAAATGCGCTTCGTCACTCATAACCAATTTTGAAGGAAAATCATCCTCTTCAAGGTTGAGGTTTATGACGCGCTGGCAGTAATCTAGACGAGCTCGGTGGTCAGCAGGCAGCAGCTGATGAGTCATTTGAGTTTTACACGGGAACATCTTTAAGTCTTTCACCAAAATACGCTGCAGGGTCCGTCTGGAAATGCCCAATTGCGTGGCACGTCGCCTCGTTGATGTTTCTGGACACTCTTCCACATCTTCGCGCACAGCATCGATATTTTCAGCTGAACGGCCTGTTCTTGGTCTCCCAGACTTAGGTCTATCCAATGTTGAGCCAGTTGCTTCAAGGCGTGTGGCAAAGCGTCGAATTGTGCGACCAATCGGTGCCGGACGGTGGGGAAATCGTCGACGAAATTCACGTTGTGTTCTTATCACTGATGAATTATTCCGTAAGAACATTGACACAATTATTCCACGTTCTTGGGGAGTAAAACGGTCCATGTTTATTTTCAGTGTATTTTACATTTGTTCTCTACACAATTTTCAACAACAGAATGACAGAAAATGTCATATATAAAAAAAAAAAGTATTTTCTTTAGTGCCAGTACTTTTGCGCCACCCAGTATAATAGTTTGAATCTTATGATCCATTTATCCTAAGTTACAGATAATACTAGCCACTTATTCCACTAAAGGTCAAACTCCTCTTGACTTACAGAGAAGGTCCATGCATTGATTACCAGGCGGATTAGCATTTTTTTTAAAACTTCAAATGTAATATTTAGTATCAAAATAGTGTATTTACCTATGAATTGAATTATTTTATTAATTCATGTATTGCGCGGCTCTAGCCGCTGCGCGAATCCGCCGCTATGAATTCACAACAACTCATAGCAAACGAGCTGTTGGCGTTTATACATCATGCCATCGACACTATGGACGAGGTCAGCATTATGCAGATCTGCAAGTCCAGTTTCACTGAAGATGAAGTAAGCAGTGGCAAGAGGCTGCTATTTGAAACTGTGGACAAGCTTGACGCCTTCACGCTGAAGAGATGGCACCGAGAAGAGCGTTCAAGACATCATCACCTTGCTAAAGGTGACCGATCCGGATGACGTGCCTGCTTTCGTGGCGAGGGAGCTGCATAAGTTGCCTCCCGTCACATTCGACCACGTTGACGTCACCAGGCTGCTTAAGGACATAACATCTCTAAAAGCGAGCCTGGCTGTAGTACACTCCGAAGTAGTGTTGCTACGCAGCGCTATTTCTACAAGTAGGTCACCTGACACCTCGAACGTGAACACACGTCGCGGGGCACAGAACGCATCCATCGCCAGTTTTGAGTCGGCGAGTTCACCTACGTCACCAGGAGCCAAAAATGCATGCGTTGCATCGTGCTCCGCCGCCGTACCTACCGAGGCTACGACGCGTGTAGTAGGTACGTCGACCCCCAAACGTGCCTACTCTGCAATTGTCGCTGCAAACAATACTACTGTGTCACAACCATCACGACAAGTAGTTATTGTATAAAGGGTTAAGCAGAGTCGCTCTGTACCTAGTACGACTATAGGTGCAAAAAACACGAAGTGTGACGAGGAAGGTTTCATCAAGGTGGAAAAGAAGAAAAGGAAGCCTACTCGTCACAACCTGTGTGGTACAGGACTGACAGGACCCAGCATGCTGCTACGTGCTGCAACACCAACGACGCAGCTGTATGTGTCCCGTCTACACCACTCTACGAAGGCCGAGGAGATCGTGGAGTACATCAAGGTGAAGACAAACCTGTCCTTGAGGGTGGAGAATGCCTGAAATAAATGGTTATTATTATTATATTAATAAATAATGTTAATAATAAAAATTATCTATTTTGTCAATACAAAATAGTTTGTTTTACTTTACCAATATGCTTGTACTAAGTATTAAACACAATACAATGTTGCTGATATGGAGGCATGTTAACTTTATTATGTTGTTTGTGTACTAAAACCAAAACATGCACTAATTGAAAATAAAACGAATTATCTACGAAATTATTCAGTTATTTGTTTGTCTTATATTTCAACTGTTTATTCATAACATTTATTGCCAAAATACCAAACTTCCAACAACAGGTAAAGATATGACCAAATATTCTTATCGGCATGCTGCGGCAATTTTGAGAAAACACAACTAAGCCGTTGCCGACCATGTAGCATGAGCAAGAAGGGAATGAGGAAGGAAAAGGGAAAAGGAAGAAGCCGGCATTCTTACTACACCTTTAGGTATTTCTTATGTACAGCCAGCAAGACATTTGCTTAAAATATTCTCAAGTTGTTTACGCTAGTGGCTTGTATCGTTGTTTCTTGAGGTCACTACAATCTCAGTAACCTCATAATCCTCGTGCCATTTTAGTACATTAAGAGCATGATACTTAGACACTTCCTTTGTTGTCTAAAGTTTTATTTGGTTTGGGTATTGATGATAGATAGACAGTAGAATCCACATATTTATAGTTAAAAATATTTAACCTTTTTCATGTGTTTTCTTTACCTACAAGTGCAAGTGCTCGTCGTTGCACTCTGATGCCGGCGCCATGCTAGCAATACGTATTTGAAATATCAGTGGCGTCTTATAACAGAGTGTTGCTCTCCGTTCTGGGAATTTCTGTGTTTATTTATTTATATACACAACATACGATGTCGACGATGTCGGTAGTAGATCCACGCTGGTTTCAGCATGAATGTGTCGGATCGTCCGGGGAAGTACTACCCTCTCATAGAAGATTTATGTAAGAGTAGTAGTATCCGTACTACTGCGTTTCGTTCGGTGAGTGAGAGCGCCGGAGGCCCATTTTCCCTCCGTTCCTCTTTCCTCATCTCCCTCATTCCGTAACCCTAATCCCATTCCCAGCCGTCATAGTGGAGGCCACCATACCAGCAGTTTAAGTCAATGGCTTTTGGTAAGGTGGCCTCCACTTCTGGATTCCACTGATTGCTTACCATTAGGCGGGGTGGCGTCACTTTGGTAGACTAATATAAAAGAAAAAAAAAATACTACTATCTTTACAGGTAATGCATTAGCAGCTTCCTGTTAGTTTCATGTGTTAGTTTGATCGCTATAATTTGTTTCATTAATAACGCTTGTGAAGTACATAAGTAGGTACGCTATATTAAACACTTCGCTAATTTAAATAATATTTTTCATGATATGATGATTTTTAATCGTGGCAAATATGTAGATACTTAAAAGTAGGTCTGTAGCCAAAATTCACCTGAATTCTAGAGATACTCGTAGAATAGGATGTAAGGACCATTTAAAAATTAATTAAATTGTTTAATTAAAATTAAAATTAGAATAAATTATCTACATATGAAACAAACACATATTTTGGGAATGACTTTTAATATATAACTTACAATATAACACTTACATTTATTAATTTATACAGAATATGTTTAATAGAGATTATAAGGTTTATTTTAAATCAGATTTGAGAGAAAGAGAGCCATGAAAAAGTTTGTCTATATATTATACCAGCTTTCGCGGCGCGGTTTCACCCGCGTCTTTGCTTACTGCTCTGATCCCATCGCAATAGCGTGATGTTACATAGCCTATAACCTTCCTCGAAAACTGGGCTATCAAACGCAAAAAGAATGTTTCAAATCCGACTGGTAGTTCTAGAGATTAACACGTTCAAACAAACAAACTCTTCCGCTTTATATATTAGTACATATTAAATTCTTTAATATGTATTGAATAACACAAATTATATGAAGCAGGACCAAGACTTTCATTAAAAAGAACGGTTTTCAAATACGTTTTAATCACCACGTATCATGAAGCTATGAGACACAGTTAAGTTTTTCTTTAACCCATATTCTTCCACCAGTTAGGACGTAACTGTGGTTTATTCCACCATTGCTGCCACCACTTTGAGGACTCCGGTTCAGACTCTGGTTCAAGTTTGGGCGTATAATCTATAGAAATACGAAAAATTATTAGTTTAGTATAAATAAATTACTCCCTAATAATAATTAATAACACATTATCATTTATTTATTTTGTTTTGAATCGAGAACACAAAATTTCATTTATATTTAATTTGTTTGAGCGATGTTTATTTGGCACAGTATCCACTGAACCCTTGAAATTCAAATGTATAAGATCTCGTACCCAACTATTATTTTTATACAATAATTAATATTTTCTATTTATTTTAAATTAAATATTTACTTTCGGTCTCTTTGATTGTGCTACAGTCTCGTACTAAAGATAAAATTATTTCATTTAATACTTTTTTGTACCGATAGTAAACATTAGAAAATTACAGAAAATATATTAAGTACAAAGCGAGCTTGACCTTAATGAGTTTTCTCCTAGCAAACATCAGAGTGGTACAGAATAATTAATTGTGTTAGAGTAAATATAGTGTATAAACTACTTACTGTTGTGCTTATTTAAATTGTTTGCTCTAATGACTGGCAGCAGTCGAAAAGCAGTACTGTGCTGTACAACGTATACTGAGCTGATTTCACGTCACATACGTTACTTATAATAATATAGCAGTAACTACAATACCAGACTATTACTGTCCTAAGCGTCTTTTCATGTAGAGAAGACATGAGCATTGATCGCCACGCTTGCTTAAGGCAGATTGCCAATTTCAGACTGAAGAAATAGATTTACTTACCTACTTATATTTTGTATTCATAAATTTTATTAAAAATATTTTTTTATATCTTTCTATTGTCACAAGTGTCAGAGGGTGTTCAAAACTAAGTTTGGTCTAGCAAAGCACACCAGAGTTCATAAAAGCAGTAGTAATTTTTTGGAGTCCCCGTTTCGAAGTCGATGAAAATATGTTTTTTATTGCTGACAGTGGCAGACGAGTAGCAGCCCACGTGATGGTAAGGGGTAACTGTCGCTCATGGACGACACAGAGTCACTAGCATTGCTCCTGCAATACCAGGGACTCCGCGAAGCCGCTGCCTACCGTGAAGGGAGTAGGGTAGGTGAAAAGATTGAGGGAGGTGATCAAAAAGAAAAGGAAGGAAATTAGATCGCTCTCACTCACTGAACGAAATAGTACGGATACTATTATTCTTACGTCGATCTTCAATGAGAGGGTAGTATTTCCCCGGGCGATCCGGCCCATTCATGCTGAAACCAGCGTGGAGCAACTTCTGTGAAATGGTTGAATATTCGCTAATAAAAACTTATTACTTCTATATGGATGCCATGGCCTCGGCGAGTGTGGCACTGGCTTTAGATTGGGTCGTCTGGTGCTAGTCGTGTATGGCCGCCGACTCCTGGACCTCGTATCATCATGTTCTATACCTGTCGTATACTTCATATGTGCTGGCGTTGTCGCTAAAGAACATGGTTAAATGAGTTACAAATCCTTTTAATGTTATAAATGTGAAAATTTGTATGGACGTTTGTTACTCTTTCACGTAAATACTACTAAATGGATTATAATGAAACTTTACAGTAATATAGCTTACTAGCATGCTACGGCGCGGTTTCACCCGCGTCATAGCTTACTGCTCTGCTCCCGTCGCCAGTAGCGTGATGTTACATAGCCTATAACTTTCCTCGAGAACTGGGCTATCATACACAATAATAATTTTTGAAATCCGACTGGTAGTTCGAGAGATTAGCGCTTTCAAACAAACAAACAAACTCTTCCGCTTTATAATTAGATATCATAATAACACATTGGCTATCTATACTATACTAATATAGGTAAGTATAAAGTGCCAGAGTTTGTTTGTTTGTTTGAACGCGCTAATCTCTGGAACCAGTCGGATCTGAAAAATTCTTGTTGAAAAACATTAATGTTCACGTTGTTTGCCGGTTATACTTACTAATTACTGTTGTTACGCCTGTCATGTTCTTCGCTGTCGTCATTTTCGGTGTTGTAGGCTTAGTTTTAGGTGCCGTGTATTTGCCATAAAATAATATATCAAAGTACGCTGTTTGACGAAACGAAAACTTGAATATAAGATGCGTTACTTCGGATCCTATGATATCATATCTATATTTCAACCATGTTTCAGTCAAATGGTGCATATACGGTTTTCTTGGATAGTACGCATCAGGCTCATGGTCTCTCGTATATTCTATAAAGTCATGGTCCTGTTGAAAAGTTTTCGTATACCTCAGCATGCTGTTTGATTTGTTTTCACAAACTGCATTAATTTCGATGCATGTATAATTTTGTTTGTCATACTTCAAATCGTAGAGAGATACCTGAATATAATGTTATTATTTACTATCTGCAAATAAGGCCGTGTTTTCTAAGCACTGCAGAAACAATGCTTAGAAAACACTTTTTTTTTATTGCCGACAGTGGCGGGTGAGCAAACAGCCCACGTGAGTGAGTAAATGGTAACTGTCACTCATGGGCGACTCTGCGAAGCCGCTGCCTACCGTGAAGGAAGTGGGGTAGGTGACGGGATTGAGGAAACTGTGGAAAAAGGAAAGGGAAGAAATGGTGCCTCCAGCGCTCTCACTCACCGAACGAAACGCAGTAATGCGGATGCTACTATTTTTACGTCGATTTTCTATGAGAGGGTAGTACTTCTCCAGTAGATCCGGCACATTCATGCTGAAACCAGTGCGAATCTACTACCGCTACAAGTAAGTTTATTTATAACAAGAATTAGAGACGAAGGAGAAAATTAAGAAGACTAAGGAACTAACCGCGGGTCTCCAGCGCTCTTACTCAGCATACAAAATGCAATTAAAAACTAATGCATGATGGGAATGTCTCGAATTCCATCTGTGGATAAGGTAAAGTAATATGGGTCTCGCTTTCGAGACATTATAGTATTAGCATAAAATATATATATCGGAGTCTATCTGAAATTGTGCTTAGTATAGTTCGCTCGCTGTTTACAAGACACGAATACCATCAGGCAGAGTGGAGTCACTTGAGTAAGCTAAAACGTGAGATTTCTATGCATATTCTTTAAAAACACATGCGTGATGTTTAAAATGAACTTACTCCGTAGACTCCAGTCACTTCCACATCTTCCTCTGTAATATTCAGGACAGATCGATCTCTGTATATAAGCATTTCAGGTTTTCGTTGGTTTGCATCACCGCAAAAACTTAGCAATCGCTCAATGTCCTGTTTCTTTGGCACTGAAATAAATTTTATTTATACTTAATTATTAGTGTAGTGGGTAGACTCCTTTAGTCTTAAGACTACTACATACAGGACATAGGCCTCTTCGAAGAAGGTTCCATAGCCACTAATCAGGTGAATTGGTGACCGCTGTGAGGTGTGAACATTTATATGTACGCTGCTATGCGTATTAGCTTTTGTCGTCCATAATGTTACCCTTAGAAAAAAATGTAGTGGTTTAACTTTCTAGATCGGAGATCATCATATCAGCTGAAAGCCTGACAGATATCTGGCATATACTTACACGGTCTTAAGACATATGATGTATTTGAAGTTTGACTTAGTATCCAAGTATCGAGATCGGGCGTTGGTGGCCCTGGATCTGGCCACCACCACTCAATGTTGACATTTGATATAGAAGGACCTTCTGGTGTTGTTGCAAATTGTATTTTAGATTCTCTTCTAGTGGGTACCTGTTCTGCTATCCAGGGTAGGAAGTAATCGAAGTCAAGGAAGCGTGCAGGAAGAGCACAACCTGGTCCCCACGTACTCATGCCGAGCTGAAATATAGAGATATTGACGACCTCTGTGGTTCAGTGGTACTGTATATGGACATATGGCAGTCGAACCCGCGGTTCAATTCCCGCTCAGTGAAAATATTTGTATAAACATGTCTAATTGCATTGGGCTGGGTGTTTCTATGTATAGTAGGTATGTATTTAAAAAAATAGTTTGTAAGTATGTATATCTGTATCTAGAACCCATAACACAAGCTATAATATGCTTACTTTGGGTCTAGATGGCGTTGTGTGTAGTTGTTGTGATATTTTTATTATATTATTATTATTCTCTTTATTTATATTTTTCATATTTATTACATTTTCGAATATATGCTTATAAACACCAAAAATACACATTTAAAAATATAAAAAATAAATTACCGTCGGCAACGAGACAAAGTCCAAGCTACCGGCGGTTATTATTATTATTATTAATCTATATTATCATTGATAATCTGTCTGACAGGATTTTTCTAGTACAAATACCAGTCTTTCTTGCGCTTTATGTTTAAATATAATGCAATGTATTGATATAGAACTGTAAGTAACCTTTGTGAAAGTGAAATAAATAAATTTATTATCTTTATTTATATTTCTTTCTTATTATTTACATTTTTAAATACGTACATATTTATATAAAACAAAAAATACACATTTAAAAATATAAAAAATAGATTACCACCGGCAACGAGACTAGAGTCCAAGCTACCGGCGGTTAGGGTTCCAGAGAGAGGAACCTCCTCACAATACGTGCCGTGTCAAGAAGCACTGCCTTCTGGGTCTGGCCCTTGCCCCATTCACCTAATGCGCGCCTCTTTAGGTGTTGGTCGAGGCTCTTTGCTATTAAACCATTTACAGTATTGACTATCGGCACAATGACAGCAGAATCCACATCCCATATGTCAACAATCTCATGGGCTAAATCAAGATATTTTATTATTATTATGCTAGTCTACCAAAGTAAGATTCAGAATTGTCAGCCATAATTCCAAATGACATTTTTAAACTGCTAGCGTTGTAGCCTCCACTATGGCGGCATTTAAGATGCTTTTTTACACCCCGTTTAAAATACCCAGTATAAAAATAGATGGGAACACATGCGCTTGTAAAGAAATTCAGGCTTTAAATAAGCGACAAAATGAAGTACTGGGGTCCTACTACCACCTCTAAGCAGTATTATTTTAACGGTACTTTGTGTTTTGTCTTTTTCTTTTGTACCATTAAAAACAAGGATAGAGACAAAGTAAGTTTATAATTAGATTGCTATAGGAGGTTGTGGTAGGGCTGTTATTTAAATGTCTTATTCTAAAGTGCACAAAACAAAAAAAAACTTCTAATGTGTATGTACCTATCTACCATTACACTTAGAAATAAATTAAAATGCTATTCTATTCTATGTCTGTTTCCCTAAACTCCAGTTTCTGAAAGGCTGATCAACGAAAAACTAACTAATCACCTGTTAAATGTGATAGGTAGTACCTCAAAGCATGCTAAAACCATGAATAATCAGTTTAATTTGATCTAAGTAACTAAATAGATCAAATTAAACTAATTATTTATGCTTTTAAGGACCTAATTGGTATTTTCAAACTTACCAAGGTAAATTTTTCCTTGTCGTAATAAACCAAAGCAAAGCCGGGATCAAACACACACGTATCTTTGGCATATCGTACACGGTAACAATGGTACTTCATAGGACGGTGCCAACGAGAGTCCAACTGGAAAAAGGAAAAATTACGCAGTCAAATAGTACTTAGGTTTAAACACCATATTTCAGAAAATTAAGAATTTGATTTGAATATAGGCGGTCCTAGAAAGAAGAAAAGACAAAGAAAATACATAGAAAAATAAAAAAAACTTCTATAGTCTCTGCCCCATAAATGGTTAACAGGTGTGAAGTTATGTATGTGACTAACCTGCTCGTTGATATAAAACTGAGTACAGCTACTGGAGTTAATAGAATCCATTCGATAGACAATTTGCTCAAGCTCACTGCTACCTGTAATTTTTGTAACATTAGTTATGATATAAAAGAGATCTATCTAAACTTTCCTTTACTTCTAATAAATAACATATTCCTAAACAATCATGCTCTGAGTCTCGTCGTTCCAAGAGACTTCTTTCCAGAGATTCCACCCATGTACGTGCAGGCTCTGGAGCGAACTGCCAGCTGCGGTGTTTCCCGAGCGCTTTGACATGTCCTTCTTCAAACGAGGTTTAAAAAGAGCATTAATATCACGGTAGGCAGCAGCTTCGCAGGGTCTCTGACATTGCAGAAGTCTATGAGCGACAGTTACCACTTACCATTAGGTGGGCTGTTGGCTCGACTGCCACTGTAGGCAAAAAAAAGGGACTTAAAGTGTTCAAACAAACTAACAAACTCTTCAGCTTGCGTTTTTTTAGCATTGTTTCTTTTATCTTTTTTCATTTCTCTTGAAAGGATGGATGGAAGTAGGATAACGAAAGAGATTTATGCAGTGGGAATGCCTGGAAAAGTTGGTAGGAGTCGCCGTAGATGGACATACACGGACCAAATATTAGTTATGTTGATAAAGTGCACAATTACAAGCACACGTAACCGATGTGTATGTATGAAAAGATTATTGAATGTTGAAGAGGCATAGGAGTTATGTTTGGACCGTAGCAAATGGCGTTCTATAGTCTCTGCTTACCCCATTAATTGGGAAAGGAAAGATATGTATATGTATGTGTTCCCTCTATACTTTGAACGATGAACTTGTTAGTATAGTTACCACATATCATCAGGCTGACCGTATGTCTATTTGCACTGAAGTTGAATAAAATAAAACTTACGATCTGTATACGCAACAGCAAATAATTTGTTAGACGAGTATGGTATAGCTACTTTCATTGAACTTGGCCAAGCTAGTAATTGACCTGTAAAGTAAAAAAACTAATCATATATTTACCCGACTGCGCCCAAAGGAGGGTAAACTAAAACTAGACAAATGACTTTTTAGAATGGGTCCCGATAGCTAAAATTTTTCTTGCTATTAAAAATATTGTAGATCCTGTTCAATAATTCACCTATTCCTATTAGTTGAGTACCCGTTTTCACTAAACTTCTTAAAGCGCCTAAAGACTAATATGGTCTAAATTGACATGTTTTGTATGACTTTGTTAAGTGCAAGCGGGTATGACGACTCTCTTGTTTTAGGTTTGTTTATTTCCAAATTACACGAAACGCAGTTGGGTTTTTTAGTTTTTCTAAATTACCGTTTTTATTTAAATAATTGGCAATGCTTGAACTTGGAGTAGTCAATCACAGCTCAGCTTTTACTTTCCGTTTATACTGCTCCTGTCCCTTAATTTTGTGAGCTCGATGCAGAAGAAATAAATATGAATGTAGTAGTTATTCCAGGCAATTCTTTTACCCTTTAGGAAAACTGTAGTGTACGTGGGCGGAGAAGGGGTAGTCGGTTTCTGACCGTCGACCGAGTAACACGTGGTAGTGCGCAAGCGTGCCGTGTTGTCGAGCCAGTGAATAGTGAAGTGTTATATAGTGACTAACATAGATAATACAGGAACAAGGCGTGACGGTATTGTCACTTACCCTGATATTGTCGAGTGTCATACTCCAAGTAAAGAACTGCTATAGTAGTTAACGTCTCTTCGTTAAACTCGGGATGTATGCTGGTTTCTTTTACTTTTGCATACCATTCATCGCGCTCTAACGTCATGAACAAAACGTTGGTTTTGTTTCTGAAAGAACGATAACACATTAACATTAACAGCGCTACCTAGATTAATCTAGACCCAAAGTAAACACAATGAAGTTATAGCTTGTGCATCTAGAATGCAGGTGAACATACTTACCTATATACTTTTTTGTAAACACATACATTAACATAGAAAAGACCAATATAAATATTCATTCATGCACACACATATTTATTTGAAATGAAATGAAATGAAATATATATGCTTATTCATATAGGTTAATTAAATTAACACTTATGAACGTCAAAGTTTACAAAATGTCAGCAAATTAACCTACAGCCAGTTCCCTGACGAAGTAGAGCCACGAGAAGAACTGGCAAGAAACTCAGGCCACTCTTTTTAATCGCCAGGTTATTATAATTTTTGTAAGTTACATTTGCACTGAGCGAGCATCAAACTCGCGACTCTTGACTTAGCTGTCGATCACCACTTACACAATCACCTCTCAGTAGCATGCCTTGTAATTTACAGAAAAAAAAAAACATTTTTTTGAGTCAGGGAAACCGTCTCGAGCGTTTCCAGAACACTTCGCGAAGTTTCATTACAATCTGATCATTGGTTTCGGCACGCATACAGGAGAAACATACAAACATTGACTTTTATGTATAAGAAGAAGATATTTCAGCTGTTGTATTTAGTGTTGTTACCTAACATCGTCCCAGCCAAGCGCTTCTAACTTCGCTATGCCCTGAGCATTACTTATTGCAACTTTATCTTGAATTAGTATAACGCCAGTCGCAAAGTTTGTAGAATTACCACCTGAAAATAACAGTGTAAACGTTTGAATCATACCTGGCAGCACGGTATAGCACTTCTTCTATCTTTTTAACTGTAGAAAAAAAAGGAGGAGGTTCTAAAGTCGACGCGTATATTTTTTGTTCTTTTATGTATGACCACGCATAATTTTTTTACAGAGTAGTCCGATTTTGATAATTCTTTTTTTATTGATAAGGTCGAAGTTGGTCCTATATAAATTTAGAAAACCTGTTTAGCGCCGACTCCAAATTACTAAGGTATACTTATATTAGTTGATGAACTTAGTTATTAAGGTTAATAAACTAAAGATTTATAATTTTTTGCTTTTCAGTTACTTTCAGCGGTTTAATTTTATTGTCAAAAAGTTTTATTTTATTTTTTCTGTTGTTTGGATTTGACATTTACTATAGCGAAAAACAGGGCAGCAATAGCACGCATTTTATGTTAGTATGGCTGCACACCCAATCTCTGAAAACTGTATACAAATCCTTTGAACGGTTTTGTGAGATTAGTGACTTTATACAGACAGACAGACACTTTCTAGTGACTTATTTTTATACTATTTTTAGATGTATAAACTTAAACTATGTGTATAAGTACCTGGTTTATAAACTAGTACGCCTAACCAGGGTACTGGCATAAACGTCAGTGTTTGAGTAGGCTTCCGCTCTTCTCGAGGAAATATATACCGCGGCGATGCACAATCTGAAATATTATTAACTTCACTTAAAGACCTTAGAATTTTCTCTCCATTTTTGTCTCTGACTCCATTTTATACTATGTACAGGTGTTCAGAAGAAACGAAGAAATCCGCAGGCCAAGGTAACTGACGTGGCTGGCAGAGTTGCTGCTCTGAAGTGGCAATGGGCAGGACACATAGCTAGCAGAACTGATGGCTATTGGGGCAGAAAGGTTCTGGAGTGGTGACCACGAACCGGAAGACGCAGCGTAGGCAGGTCACTCAAAAGGTGGACCGACGATCTTATAAGGGTGGCGGGCAAACGATGGATGAGGGCGGCGAAGTTGCGATGTTGCGAGTTTGCCACGGTTGCGAAAATTGGGAGCGGTGGATGTCCAGCAATGGACAGCTTTTGGCTGATACGACGATAACAATTGTTACAACTTTACCTATGTATATCCCAGCAGCTATAATTATCAACACCAAACTCATTATCTACAATTTAAATAAAGGTATTTATAATGTTAAGACCATTATGCTGTTTGTAATATGACTAAACACTAGAGTAATGACGAAAATAACTACGAAACTATTCAGTTATTTGTTTGCCTAATATTTATGTTGTTTATTCATAACAATTGATTACCAAAATATTAAACTTCCACTTAGCCACAGCTAGGGCTACCAGGTATTAGAAATTGTATTGTATGTTTTTCACAGCACCAAAGTTACCTACTTAAATTACTGAATACGATTTCGTCTAGCGCGGTTGGTTTCCAGCGATAATTTCCTTTACATGCAGACTGAAAAACTGTACGGATTGCTAAACTGTACCGATTACAGAATTGTACCAATCGCTCATTGTACGAACTGACAATTTGTGTAAAAGTGTACTTCGTTTCTTTTGAACATGTGTACATAGTATAAAATG
Organism: Parascotia fuliginaria; assembly: GCA_963082885.1. Lineage (NCBI taxonomy): Eukaryota > Metazoa > Arthropoda > Insecta > Lepidoptera > Erebidae > Parascotia > Parascotia fuliginaria. Next base: position 1,125,202 of record OY720195.1, read on the forward strand.
GAGTCAGGGAGAAAATGGGTAAATAACGATGCTTTTTCTGGAACGAACTAACATTTGCGGTGTTTCTCGAGCGCTATTAGATGTCCTCCTTTTTTTTTATTAGCCTTCTAAAGTGACTCCACCTTGCCTGATGGTAAGCAGTCAGTGGAATCTAGAAGTGGTGGCCACCATACCAAAAGCCATCGTCTTAAACTGCTGGTATGGTGGCCTCCACTATGGCCGCTGGGAATGGGGTTAGGAGAAGGGAATGAGGGAGGTGAGGAAAGAAGAAATGCGGAAAATTGGACCTCCAGCGCTCTCACTCACCGAACGAAACGCAGTAGTACGGATACTACTATTCTTATGTCGATCTTCTATGAGAGGGTAGTACTTCCCCGGACGATCCGGCCCATTCATGCCGAAATCAGCGTGGATCTACTACCGTAACAACGTATATATTTACAAAATAAAAGTGTACCCGTATGCGTACTTTGGGTCTAAATGGCGTTGTGTAGTTATTGTGTTATTATTATCATATTATTGCCTTATTCCGGCCACTAATGCGCAATGTGCAATGACTACCATGCGAGAAAGTTAGTTAGTAAAGTTTTTAAGGTCCAATTTCCCTCTTTCCTTTTTCCTCACCTTCCTTATTTTCCTCACTCAATTCCTGTACCTACCCCACTTCGGGATTGGCTTCGCAAAGCCCCTTTATTGAAGAAGTTCATGAGCGACAGTTACCACTTAACATCAGGTGGGCTGTTGGCACGTCTGCTACCGTCCGCAATAAAAAACAGCCTTGCAGTGGATATTTTTAAACGATTACCAGGTTATGTATAGTCTTAAACCTGTTAATGATGATTTTGACTCCTACAGTATAAGGTAAAGTACAAACAGTATAAGGAATGGGAAGGAAATGATGAAGAAGGCGATCGAAGGTAATTTCTCACAAATAAATTACATTTAAAATTTTGTTTACTTTTTTTAATAACCTTACCAAATATTAACATTCATTATTTACTTAACGCATATACAATTTTATTTACCTTTTTCTTAATAAACACTAGTTTTTAGCTATGGTAGTCATGTGTGCGAAAAATAATGTCTTATGTAAATTTAATTTGTCACTTTGTATCGGAAAAAACTATTTTTTTTTTATATCCAACTCCATTTTACTTCTGATTAAATTCGTTAGGAGATTCCAAGGCAGATTTCAGCAGCTACTGAACTGCCCAGTGTTATATATATAACACTGGGCATAGCTATATAGCTCGGTGTTCGTAACGATTAATTTGCTGTTATTCTTGGGTAATAGAGTCCCGAATACTTGTAAATTTTCTGTCAAATTCGGCTTCATGTTTTGTCAATAAGGAAGACCTAGATTCTATTATACTGCTTTATTTTCTTTTATAGTATTATCTCTTTAATTGGTTGAGCTTCTAGTAGAACTAACCGTTATACCACGATGGTACAGAGTACTTAGTTTCTTTTAAAACTGTCATTAATTGCTTAAACCTGTATATTTGTGGTCGAGGCATAGGCTTATTGTAATAGGCGTAAACCTTTCTAGGATCTAATATCTTGGTGTCCCGACCGTAGACTTCTAGTTTAAAGTGCATATTGTCTCTGAATAAAATTTCTATAGAAAAATGTATGGACAGATAACCAAAGCCGTAACACATTCCTGTAGGCCCCGCACACCATCTTCGCAAATGTATAACTGGTTTCCGAGATGGTGAATAGCCATCCGGTTCATTGTCAGCTCTGAATATAATGCAGGAGTATTCCACGTTTGTGTAGAGGGAAAGCTGTAAAATAATTGCATTAATTGAACATATTTTATTACTAACTTTTTAGACCTACTAGCCTTCGTTTCGCTTCGGTATCAAAAGTTTCATTACATTTCACAACAGACTGCTATGGAACATATTATAGCCATAGTATCGTATTGCAAACAAACATTACGTACAAAAATCTAATCTTTTTTCGGTTTTAATATTAGGGACTTGCATTGACTATACTTATGAAATCATACCGGTCCGTTATTATCTCACTGCAGAGAATGCCATGTCTTCTCATAGAGAGAAGGCATGAGCATTGATCACCACGCTTGCTCAGAGCGGATTCGTGATTTCAGAGTCTTAAAAGTCCAGATTTTCTAACGATATTTTCCTATACTTATGAAATAAAGGTGAAAAATGTTAACCTCAAAGCGAAACTGTAACTCGAGCCTCTTTAATACTGCCTCGGTACTACTAACTGTATTGTCTGAGTTCGGGACTTTGCGTGATGATTACAGCATTATCCTTTTGAAAGTTGAAACAAATTCAAAAAGATTAAATATTCAAAGAATTCAAAAACACTCTTTAAGTTGCCCAGCGTTGTAACTATAACAGATGACTTTCATAGATTATCCATCAATAATTATTTATTCAGACTCGATCACAAAAGTAAGGGAAGGGGCGGAAAGCTGCGCTATACCTAATTATCTATTTTCTTCGAATGGGTTGAATTGCACCAATCATAGTGTCCGTAGTAAGTTCTTAATCAAATCAATACATTCAAATCAAATTAATGCATTCAAATCATTTGATCAATAAGTTGATTTGATTTGAATGCATTGAATTGCACCAATCAAAATGTCCGTAGTGAGTTCTTATGACTAAAAATCCCTCTGTGGAAGAGGTTTACCTTTCTCTGTCCTACAATAGCATTCTTCAGACTAATAATGTTGGAATTATCTATGCATAGTAAAGGAAGTCGCTAAAAAACGTCTGTCTGTTTGAACGCGCTAATTTCGAGAACCAGATTAGGCCGCGGTCTTCATTGTTATATTGTGAGTTTCTCGAGAAAGGTTTAGGTATTAAATACATCAACCTATTACCTAAAGGAGGCAAGCAGTAATGATAATAGTAAACCGAGCGGGTAACGACAACAACTTTTAGTACCAATGCGAAGCAAGGCGAGGCCAGTTATAAACTAGCTGCACTCCACGGCTTCGCTGTCGCTCAGGAACCAGATTTTCGAGATATAAAGTATGTCCGTCTCGGGCACCGAATCTATCTACATACCAATAAATTTTCATCGAAGTCCGTTCAGCCGTTCAGGCTCTGAGTGGTATTAAACACACACACACACACACACACACACACATACAAACACACAAATTTTGCTTTTATAATATTAATAGGATGAAAACTCACATTGTAGACGTAGGATCGTGTTACAGGACTCGCATTATTTCTGACCAGGCGAGTTTCGTCGGTGAATATCTCCTTTATCGTCTCTTCATAGTCGCACAGACCAAATCGTTGAACATTTGATAATGCTAAAAATAAGAGCATTTAGCAATTCTTACTCTCATTTCTTTCTCTTCTCATTCTCATTTTATTGTTAAATTAATACCATTTAACAAGAAGCTTAGGTAAAACATTCTTAGTAGAAAAATAAATTTATTCAGTAAAATAATTTCGAATATAATTCATAATTAAATAAATATTAAAATTATTAGAAATATAAAATTAATGACACAATCTACCTTCATAAAATATGTATTAGTTTTGTATTCATGTTTGTATTAGTATAAGATAAGCTATCTAAATTTAGACCCCGCTTTGCGACGCCTGAAAATGGCGCTAAGTCATGTTCTAATAATAAACGTAAGACCTTTACTGTACACTTAGCTTGCAAATAAATATTTGAATTTGAATTATTTGAATTTAGGTAAACTTTGGGTTACAAAAAAAAATGTTATCCAAACAGGACGTAGCTAAAAAAAAAATGTAATAAAGAATAAGTAAAGTGTAACAGAAATACAATCAGATGATTTGGGGTCAATAATATACAAAGGGGACGATTTTTCTCGGTCTGAAAAATTTTTTGCTAGATAAAGGTTTCTTTTTTTACAATCATCGGTTTTATCAGTAAGCACTTATTAAGTACTAACAATTTATTCCAGAGTTAAGATATTTTATACCGTCATTCATTTGTTCGTTAACAAAATGTTTTTTTAAACTCAAGCCGTTCTTTTTATTCGCCACACATTAATCATTTTTGAAAATGATTAGCAATTTGTTTTAATTAGAAAGTAACTAAAATAAAACGTAAATAACAGAAAAAGTAATTAACATATTCACATACTTCTCCTCATAATAACATGGTTGTCTGCTAGTACCGTGATGGCCGGCTGACCAATCATTGTAATGCTTTTATGCACCCACTTGTGGTACTGGTTATAGTCTAAAAACCTCGCTGGAGCTTCACATCCAGGACCGTAGACACCAAATCCGAGCTGCAAAGAGAAACAGAAAATCACCAGCCTTTCTTTCTTTTTTTTAGTAGCACTTACCATTAGCAGTGAGCTCGTCGTCACTGTAGGCGATAATCAAAATATCTATTTGGCACCGGAGTAGGATAAAAAAGTTTCCTCATTCTACATTCACTACGATCTACTCAAAAGACCAATCCAATGTCTTGTAAGGTCCAGGATTCTTATATGTCTCAGGATATTCTGTGGCTTTCAATACATATGCTGCTACGATGAAGGTAGTACTTACAAGTCTCCATCTACTTCCCAACTTAATGGTCAGAATAGCACCACTCCTCCAAATACATTTACCTCCTGACAAACTCGATGCACACGCTGTATGTGTTGGCCACATGGAGGTTAAATCTAGCTGCAATCATTAAAAATAAATGTATGTAAGTTGTGAAAGGATGAAGACCTGATGAGGGTGGCGAGCTACCGATGGATGAGGGCGGCTCAAATTGAGTTAAACCGGTCTGATCCTCGAGATCTGATCCCCTAGGATTATTAGTTATGATCCCCTGCATATTTAGTCATTCCGGTCTGATTCTCTCAGTCTTTTTGACAGGTAAGTACAGTCAAGAGAAAATCAATTTATGTAATATTCATGATAAAAATAATACAAGTGCCTCTACTGTACTACTAAATAGAATACTTTAAAGTAGTACAACAGTAGGGAAGTAAATAACAGTGAAGGAAAACACCGTGACGAACCTGGACTTAAAGTCTGAAATTGCCCATCCGGCTTGAGCAATTGTGGTGATCATGTCTTTGCCCTGTAGTGGTATAGTAAAACAGGCTGGTATTATTATTATTAAGTTAAGGTTTACTATCCTCTAACAGACATCGCACATCATATAAGTTTGAAGTTCTAGGTTATAATCAAAATATCTTACACCACTTCTTCTGTAATAATTTTGGCATTCTTCGTTTGAGACGTATTTCATTTTGTATATCATAACTTTAGAGTCTGAGCAACCTGAAAAGACCAATTCTGCTGTTATTTTAAGTTTTTACATAAAATTAAACAATATAAAAAAAACGTAAGAGAAATTCGTCACATAAGTAACGCCATAACGTCTTTTTCGCCGAAGATGAAGGTAGAGGTATAACATCCACATAAAGTAAATTTTTTTATAACTATTCTCAGGAAAAGAGGAGTTATCCTATTCCTGCTAGTAAGCAGCCAGTGGGATCCAGAAATGGTGTTCACCATTCCTATGCATATAGTGTGAAATTACCAGCTAGGTATGTGTTTGGGCACAATATTTTAGACTAAAGTATGTCACCCGACCAGGTCAATCAAATGTACGACCTAATCAAGGTAATCCTGACATATCATCGAGGCTTTCTTAATTTTTGCTTACCTTTAGATAAAACCATGGCGAAGAAAATTGGATTTTTGAAATGTGATGGCGGTGAACAAATGGGCCGTAAAACTGGAAAGAACAACACAAGTCATTTTTGCCAAGGTTCCATGAGTAGTACTCATATAACTAAACATACATAGTCTGTCGAATACATAACCCTCCGTTTGGCTTTGCCGTAGTCGGGTAAAAAATTAATCGTCATCTGCTTGGTGGGTTTTATGTTAGTCGGGCGCACAAACATTGCCAAAATGAACAGCGTCCTTAGTATTTACTCTGAGAACTAAATTTTGACGCGATCTCGATGACGTAAACCACCAAAGCAAGCAGCTGACGAATACTTTTTAGTTTAAAATGATTTAAATAACTATGTTAATAATGTTTTGTTCGGTGTGAAATACCTTAAAAGACATTTTTTTTTGCCAACATGAACATGCTATATTTTTTAACTCCGCCGCGGGTGAGGCAGCTGACGCTCAGTTTAGCGATTATTGAACATTAAATTAATTGCTTATAATGCAATTTATTCGGTATGAAATTCGGAAAATCATATAACGTTCCCTTTCCAACTATTGTTTAAATCAAATTTGTAAAACAAAATACGAAATTTGGATGTGCGTTTGTCTCACAGACTAAAAATATATAGTTCGCCGAATAAACACTAGGGGCGCTCTTTTTCTTTATCACAACAAACTTACCTACATCCGATACTAGGTCAATATCCAACTGGATGATGGTCAGAGTACTTAAAGTTTTCGACTGTGCAAAGTCTGGATGATGAGTGTAGTCTCGTATTTTGATAGGTTTTCCGCTGCAGTTCTGGCCCAAAACAACGAGAGCCTGGGCTCTGAAATACAAATCAAATTACATGTGACCAGCTGCGCCCCACGGCTCCGCCCGCGCGTATAATATGTATGTTTTGTATCCCTCGGGAACCAGACCGATTTTACCGGGATAAAATTTTCGTCTCCGGCACCGAGTCTATCTACATGCCAATTTTCATCGAAATGGGTTCAGACATTTAGACGCTGAGTTATTGCTGACAGTGGCAGACGAGCAAACAGCCCACGTGGTATCAAGTGGTAACTGTCGCTCTAGAATGACTCAGAGTCCATAACACTGCTCATGTAATGCCAGGGACTCTGCGAAGCCGCTGCCTACTGTGAAAGGAGTGGGGTAGATGAAAGAATTAAGGAAAATGGAAACAGGGAAAATTGAGTTTCCAGCACTAAATATATAAAAAGAGAGTTCTCAACTAACCTGAAATCATGTTTAGGCAAAGTGTCAATTTCTGTCGCGGCGGCAAGCACTGCCTGTCTTGTGACGAGAACGACTGCCGTTGTGAATAGTATGTCATCTGCAAACAAAGAAGCAACGTTCAATTACCCCTTCGGTTCTTTCTCCCTCATCCCTTTCTCCTATAACGAGAAAGTCTTGGTTGTGTTTTCGTGCGTTGTTTCTACGATGCTTAAAACACAACCATGTCCATGGGTTACGGTTACCACTTACAGGTTGTATGCTTGTTTGTCACAAAGTTGTCTACAAAAATGTCAAACCTATATTTATTATAAAAAGTGGCAGAATTCGTTTGTTTGTTTAAACGCGCTAATCTCTGGAACCACCAGTCGGATTTGAATTAAAGACGGAAAACGGAAGGTTATTATAGGCTATCTAACATCACGCTATGTGTGACGGGAGCAGAGCAGTACTAGGGTAAAACTGCTGAAATATGAAGTAATATTATGATAACTCATGTAAATTATCTAATAACTGTCAGCAATTGTTTGATCTGTTGATAATTAAAATTTGTAAATACTGATTGTAATATCTGTACTACGTATGATGTTCACTATGACACTTAACAACTACAATATAGCAAACTATGTTTATGAAATTGGTGCGCCTACGCACCACCACGTGTTACTCGGTCAACGGTCACAGAGCGACTGACTGTTTTATGCGCGCACCGGAAAGAAATTGATTATGCCCTCTCCGCCCGCATACACTACACTGATATATTCGTAATTTAGACTCATGTAAAAGATAATATCGAGAGAAAACATAGATTTATAACAACAATCGCAAATGCTCATCGAACAAGCGTAGTGGTCAATGCTCATGTTAAGATGACGAATTATTTATTTTACCTGTGGGATAAAACAAAAAGCCAAGCCATGGGTATGTTGCAATATTGGCTTGACCCTCATAAACATGATGTACGGGTGAATCGTCGATCCCACATGATGATGATGCGACATCTGTAATACAAAAACTTAGTAAATAATAAGAACACAACCACTATCTAAACCCAGCGCTATCTAGACCCAGAGCGGCTAAACATACTTATAACACCCAGACAAATGTAAATAGTCATGTTCATTTACACAAATATTATCATTGAGCGTGAACGGAGTGTTAATCTGTATACAGTACTTACCACTGAAAAACAAAGGTTATCAAAATATGCCAAATACATTACTAACCTTTGATCAACCAGGATGAAAATATCAACAATATACTATTCAGCATTTTTCATAATTATTTTTTTAAACACAATTTCAAAATATCACTATATTCTATTTCATATAACTTGTTATTCATTAACTTATTTTAATCTCTTTTTACGTATGAATATGCAACTATTTCGATAGACAATTATTTATTAGTCCGAAACTTTATCCGCCTTGAGCAAGCCATCAATTCTATAAGAAAATAAATCTTTACCGTGTGGTACACTCACACAGTTCCTAGCTACGATGTTTCTTAGATAATTTTCAAAGACAGTTTAAACGAATCTAAGTTTAGACCCAGATGGTGTGATTTTAACTCCGTGATTTTTTAACTGATCAGTGTGATTGTAAAGACTTGCAACGAATTTATCAACATCCTTATTTTCTCCGTTACATTCTTCAATAATGATAATATTATCATCTCCTGCAACACAGTGCACAAAGAATACATATTCTTTTTCTACATTTTCTTATGCTTAAAAAGGTTCAAGACGTAATTAAGCTTCCTCAAGCTGTAGGCGGTTCGAAAACTTATTTTTTTATTTTGATGACAAAGCAGTTTATTTCTCAAATAAACACATGATCAATTGGGTGTAAGAGGTTACCGTAATATGCGCGTCGATGCCACCATAATGGGGTTGCCGGTGAGGGGGCAGGGCTTATTACCCACATCCGCAACATTCCACGTAGGGACAGCGTTCCCGGTGCACCCGGACGCTGTCACTTGTGGGCTGCTGATGTAGTATCAAATTACGGCAGCTCATCCGTTAAGGCGAGAGTAGGTGCGCAGGGAGGTTTTAGTCAGTATTTTGGCCGCTTACCATCTCAGGCCAGCGAGGCCAACATAGCCGCTTCGTTTCCCTGGACGGAGTGGTATGCGTTAACGCATTTTCCCTCTACAGATAAAATAAATTCTTTGGATACGGCTGTTTCACTTTCACTAACTGCCACAGTCACTATGGAGTTGAGTGCGATTACCATACATGAATTGTTTTTGTGATCCAGAAAATGTTTAAAGCGCATACACACTTGCATATACTTAGCTTCACGCCTTTTATCCCCGAAGGGATAAGCAGAGGTTATTAGCCACCCACGGTATTTTATGGGTTCCATGTTAACAAAGGGCGAGCCTATTGCCTTTTTTCTGGGCACAATTCCAGATTCCGGCCTAAATCTCAGAACTTCTCTATAGAAAAATCCGATATCACTTTACCCGACCCGGGATCGAACCCAAGACCTCTACGTGGTTTTATGTTTGGTAATTGTGTGTTAATGTTCGCCACGATAAACGCCATAAGATCGGAAACTGTCAAAAATAGAAACATTTCTGAATATAGTAACACAACTTAACCAGTCTTGTGAAGTCCTCTCGACCGCAAGAGTTCGCTATCAGATCGCCTAGCGCAAGATCGGCACGTTTTGATGCCAGATAAACTTGTCTCGAACATTATGTGCTGTCGATATTAACGAGACAATCATAGTTTTTACTGATCAAGCGAAAAGCGATTTTTGCTGCTAACAGTCGCATGAATAAGAATAATTTATTTTTAGTATGTAAATAATGTTTGTAAATAAAAATGAACAGCGTAGAATAAATAGGTTCGACCAGTTTTCGCTACTTTGGACAGTCGTGAATCGTGCTCATCCATCGGTTGCCTGCCACCCTTATAAGGTCGTCGGTCCATCTTGTGAGAGGTTTTCCACGCTGCGTCTTCCAATTCATGGTCTCGTCTCCACTCACGAACCTTTCTACCCCAACGGCCACTAGTACTGCGAGCTATGTATCCTGTCCATTGACACCAGTAAGGCAACTGTCACTTTATACTATTTAGAAATTACATTAGACCATTTTCATATCGGCCGAAACGTTTGTATTACAGCTCTGTCTTTCGACAATGCTTATGCCTTACCTAAGGTTCTATGTCTTTATAATTATCTATAGCAGGAGAGTTTGTTTGAACGCACTAATCTCTGGAACTACCAGTAAGATTTGAAAATTATTTTTGCGTATGATAGCCCAGTTTTTGAGGAAGGTTATAGGCTATTAACATCACACTACTGGCGACGGGGGCAGAGCAGTAAGCAACGACGCGGGTGAAACCACGCCGCGGAAAGCTAGTGTCTTTATAATTGGAATTCAGTATTGCTAGGCTTGAATTTTATACTCAAAATATATGATTTAACAAACAACGAATGTTATTTACAAATACTTTTGCAAAGATAAAATCACTTTCTCATTCAGTTCACATTATGGTAAACATATTGTATTACTGCAAAAGTGTCGTAAATCGAGATGACATTAGCACGATAGTTTAAATCTTCTTGTTATTCATTTTAAGTTTAAATTTGCGTGATGTAATATGTCTTGTATTGTAATTGTAGAACCAATTCTCATTCGTGTACCCAGTTAAAGTATTGGTTTATTAAAATTAAGACGTGTTCATTTGCTAAACAAATTTGTATTTAATTGGTTTAGACAATTTAAATATATTTTGCGTTTCGAAGCTATGAAATATTGAATTGAAATGATTTTACAAATGCCTAGAAGAAAATCAGTCAATATTGTTTACGTGTTGTCTCAATTCAGTGCTTTGGTAGTAATAAGTTATGTTTATACTCTTGGATATTGTGGTAAGCTTTTAATATAATTATTACTGACAGCAAAACCATAACTGCGTGCGAACTTAATGCATAATGTTTATATTCTTAAGAAAATAATGGTCATGATTTGTTTCAATCTGTCAATAGCTTTATGGGTTACTAGACGTTCGCTTCGGCAAACGCCTACGAAAAAGTATCAGTGCAATATAGTCGTATTTCATCATTTAGATTTACAAAGGCGTACAAACAATTGAAATTTTATAAATGACTGAAAATATGATAAACATAATAAAGTATAACCTATGTTATCCATCCTAATTAGAGCTTTCTAAAGGTAAAAGAGGTTTTTAAATCGGTTACGTAGATTTTGAGTTAAATCGGCATAAACAAACAAACACAAAAAATCAAATCTTTTCTCTATATGATATTAGTTTAGATAAGAATCTGTGTATTTCATGTTCAACAGTTTATGTTCCAGTTCAAGACGATACATACACATGTGGTAGTGTTCGCACAAATACGGAGATAGTTTCAGAGGGTCCGTCTGATATTGAGATGCATCCCTGGATGGGACTGCTTCTGTACCCTTTTGGTAAGATATTTACGGTAGTAGATCCACGCTGGTTTCAGCATGAATAGGCCCGAGCGACCGGAGAAGTACTGCTCCCTTATAGAAGATCGACGTAAGAATAATAGTATCCATACTATTGTGTATAGTGAGAGTACCGGATTCCAATTTCCTCTCTTTCTCTTTTCCTCACCTCCCTCAATTCAGTCACCTACCCCATACCCCACTTCCTTCACGATAGGCAGCGGCTGGAGTCCCTGGCATTGCAGGAGCATTGCTAAGGACTTAGTCGTACATGAGTGACAGTTACCATTTACCAATACGTGGGCTCATTGCTCGTCTCCCAGTGTCAGCAACATAAAAGAATAAGATTACGATTGACATACTGAATTGGTATTATGATGTAATTGATAGTATGTTTAATAGTGTCAAATATAACATTATTGAAACAACAGATGGTGTTAGTGTACGATGTATTACACATAAGCCTACTCTCGCGAGGTAAAAGACCTAGATAGATAGATAGATAGCTTCTTTAGTTATTTTTCATAATTTATAAAGCAAAATTTTGATACGAAACTGTTAAAATCTCTTTGATTCTATAACGTTTGCCAATCCTCTGCATTTCTTCCTGGCTGTGGGTCATGACCGGCTAGCATCAACGCCACTATACTATCATTATATTATACAAATTCTTGAAACTTCATTAGATACAAACTGTGGACGTAGTATCAACTGCAATAACTAAATCTTGGTTATTCTACAGGTGCTGATAACGTTGAGGATTTTACGAAGACTTCTGTGATACTGATTAAAAAGAAACTAGCTTTGGCGACCGCTACGGAACTTGAAAAGTTTCCGAAGCACGATTTTAGGTAAGTATACTGAGATATAATTAGAGATAAGTTTAGTCTGATCACGCATACCTAGTAAGTAGGGATATTCCTAAATCTAAACTAACATTTTATAGAAAAAAGATTCAACTTTTTGTATGTTTGTTTGCTTGTTCCGATTTAATTTCAAGATCTACGTAATAGATTTAAAAAAAAAATCTCCTTTAGAAAGCTAGAAATAGGACGGGTAACATAGGCTACATATATATTTTTTTTTTTTACATTAAGCAGAACTGTGTTAACCAATTACACTACTTAATGATACATAATTATAAATTATAAATACTTACACTAAAAAACTAAAACTACTTTTTCAATCACACTTTCATCCCACAGTACTTCATACATTCCGACAATAACACATTCCAGCCATCCGCCAATAAATCACATTCTGGGTTTAGGTCCAGAAGAGCGATAAGCTCTTTTAGTGAATGCGGTAGAGGAGAATTAGAGCGAGCAATGGTTTAGAAAGTTTAAAATAAATATTTAGTTATTTTCAAAATTTCAATATTTTAAACGCCTTTATAAATTGAATGATGTAATACGTCACTATTCGTATGATATTGTCCAGAGTTTGTTGTGAGACCGAATTAAACTTTTGATAACGAAGAAAAGCGAGGGCGAAAGTCTAGTTAAGAATATGTTGATAACTGTTAAAAGATAAATACCTACTTCTCCGATCAAATCGGCAAATTCATTCTAAAACCATTTAGAATCTACTATCGTGTAACATAATTTCAGGAAGAAATCCCGCGTGGTAATGGGTCGTAATTGCAGTGTTGGTCCGTACATCCGTGTGCTGCAATATACATATCATCCAGACTATGCTAGCCAACGCTACAGCACGCTTGCATTGATTCAGTTACAATCGACAGACGAACAAGGTATACAATGACAACTATGTACTACTGGAGGCGCTCAGTACATGCATTATGTTCCATTGAGATGCAGTTCAAGAATCGCACCTAGCTTTTAGCTTCACGCCTTTTATCCCCATAGGAGTAGGCAGAGGTGTGCAACTACCCACGACTCGCCATTTTATATTTTAGGTTCCATGTAACAGGAGGCGAGTGTTGCCATATATCAGGCACAATTCTAGACTCCGGGCTAATACTGAGAATTTCTCGATTGAAAAACCCAATATCATTTTACCCGACGCGGGGATCGAACCCGAAACCTCTGCGTGGTAATCCGTACACAGTACCACCGAATTACAGAGGCAGTCTTTTATAAACTCTGACCTTTATTACTGTTACTAACTTTAATAAAATTTTGATAGCGCCGCAGGCCCAATTGACCGCCTTTCTATTCTCGTCACGGCAGGCAGTTAGTTAAAGAATCTTTATTCTTTCAGATTTAATGCCTATATGTGCACCACTAACAAACGTTGAAGGCGCGGCTATATACGCACTGATTCCTACGCATGGTATCGTATTTATAATATTTTAATATATAGCATAACATGACGCTTGCCTCGAAGTGGTAGACATAAATACAATACTCAAGTTTCATCAGCTATGTTAAGATCTCATCTAAAGAGGGCGAGCCTGTTTCCACTTACCTGGCACTATTATAGACTCCGGTCTGCTACTGATTTTTTTTCCCAACATCACATTATTCAAGCCGGGGATTGAACTAGGTACCTCTGCTTTCCGTTCACACTACCATTGACTTTTTATATTGCCTGTAGTGGCAGACGAGCCAACTTACCTGATGGTAAGTGGCAGCTGTCGCTTATGAACTTCTGCACTACTACTTTTGTTTAACCGCCTACTTTACCTATTTTGTACAGTAACTGAAAAAATCTTTCAGATTGCATGCATTCTATGTTAAACGTTTACAAAATAAAGTATGTGGACAATAAAGCGTGCAGACATTACTACGAAATATCAACAAATAATGATGTAAGAAATTATTTATACTTAAGACATTTTGATTATATGTGGTCTTTGCTGGATGGACTGGGGAAATATCTACAATCTATAATAGTAGTATTTATAAATAGTATAATTTACCAAATTCACGTTGTTTTTTCATCTGTTTCTCTGTTAAAGTTCTTTAAGCCGCGCTGTAGACTGCAAGTAATGACGGATCACGAGCAGTTCATCTGATGGTCAGTGGCTACATAGCATACTTGACTAAGCATCTGCTAGCTGCTGTTACCAAATCATACATAAAAAGACTAAGTCCCGTAGATACTATCTCCTTTATTGTCTCCACTGTGTATACGAGTCGTGGCAGTACTAATATTCGGCATTAGAACACTACCTAGATAGTATTGTTATGATTGCAATTTTCTCGGAGTGCCCCAAGGAAGCCTATCTGTCCTAATTAAAACTTATTCTATTGACTTAGATGCATGAGTTCGATATGTGGCCAAGATACGTTAAATGTGCTCAAGGCAATCATAAGAACCTTTGCATATGGAAGAGCGGTACAGCACTCGTTACAAAACAGAAGGGCAAATGGCACCTGGTAAGTCATTCTAAAATGAGGGCTTCTTTCTCGTGTCTCCCCTGATAACAGAAATATTAGTACTTACTGTTAATAAGGTCCAAAATTGCATGAACTAGTTTTTCGCCAGGCTGTGTCAAGATATTAGAAGGTGATGTTTATTTGTTGCTCGACGTTCATTTGTTTCGTACATAATTCACCTAGTTGTACCACGGGCAAAATTATACTCATGATATTCAATTGAACTACCGACGATTTGATTGGTCAATAGTACTACTGGTACTACTAGAGACACAAGGCTGTATCGTTTGTACTAGGTAAGAAAGAAGAAAGAAAGAAAGAAAATACATTTATTTGACGTAAGCCACAGACAACACATAAATTTGCACAATACACAATAATAATAATAATAATAATAAAAAAAAAAAGTAACAAACAACCAAAATCTAGGCACATAACATAGATTAAAAGGTACTAGTTGAACTACTCAGAAGTATTACTGATCCCGTGACCCCTCCGGATCGCGAAAGTATTTTTTGAGTATGAGTACTCGTTTATCCGCTGTCACCCGACAGGGGATACACGAGTACTCAAAATATAATTTTAAAAGTAAGTTCTGTTCTCCCCAACCTAGAGGTGACAGTAAGACTGAAAAATTCTGATTTATTCCTAGGGGGAGGGGAGAGGGGGCTTTCTGGAGAGACACGAGACCAAAGCCAAAATGCCATCGCGACATTTTTAAAGACTAATGTGTCTTAAGACTTGCGTTGAAGATTACTATAGTCTGAAGGGCAAAATGGTAAAGAAGTCGGCCCTATAAGAAATTGTAGTCTCATAGATGTAATAATTGCTTCAACCATGATAATTGAGTAAGACAAAGATTCAAAGATTAACTTAAGTTAGAAATCCCTTAAGAAAAATATTGCAGTCGCCAATGATTCTTTTGCACATTCTTTCTGTAGAACCTTAAGATTTTTTGTTCTTATTGCCTGCAGCGACAGCCCATATAATGATAAGCGGTAACTGTCCTTTAGAAATCTGTAATGTCAGGCACTGCAAAGCACTGCCTACAGTGGCTGGCTCTGAGTAAAAGTTTCAGATTTTTGAGACCCAGGTATTTGACTACGTCTTTAGTGGCAGTTGAAAGTGTTGTAAAGTTCTAGAGTGGCGACCACAAACCGGCAGACATAGCGTGGGCTGACCCCCTAGAAGGTGGACCTACGACCAGGTAGTGATGGTGGGCAACCGATGTACGAAGGCTGCTTACAACCGGCCAAGGTGGAGGCCTATGTCAAGCAGTGAGGGTCTATCGGCTGATATGATGAATGTGTATGTTTCCAGTTAGGATTCGGTGTCGACGGTCCTGATTGCGACACTCCTACGAGGTTTTTCCACTACACTGAATATTTCAGTTGGGTGGAGGAGACCTTGAACAGGATCGGTAGAGTAGCCATCACCAGAATAAGCAAAAGTTCCCTTATTGTAAGAAAATGTAAGTACCTTCAATCTCATTTTGTCGCAGGCAAATTGTATTAATCCGCCGCGCCGTTTACCTTCTGCCTCGGCATTTTATAAACGCTCACAGTTACCGGCGTTATGTAATATGCCGAAGGCAATTACAAATCGTGTGAGTTTAAATATTTAAAGAATTAGCTTGGTTCACCGGTGACAGCGTAGATAATTGTATTGACATAATTTAGTTCTCTGAGTAAATACTAAGAGCGCTACTCCTTTTCTTAAACAAATATTTTACGCTTAAATTGTTTAGCCTATCCAAGTTAACTCACGAGCTAAGGATATATTTAAGATAAACATATTCAAATGTTTATAATATAAGTTTTGTTTATTCTTAAAACCAACTTAGATAAGACATTGGTTTATTCTCGCAGCTGGGTCGACTCTCCAAAGGTACGGGCCTTGTGACTCAGAAGAAACTGCAATCAACATTTACTCTGACAAGATACATATACCGTCACCCACAGAACCTGTTGGATCAGCAGTATATAATGTGAGATTTGTATTTTTTCATATTAGCGTACTATATCCAACGGTAGACGCCTTTTGGATGATATAATAGGTACTAACTATATAGGTAATAACTTCACTTCATGGTAAGCAACCTGTAGAGTGCAGGAATGATAAATACAATGAACTCTAAATGTCTTCTTGCAAAAGTACTGGCATTGTGACTCTTACTCTGGTCTTTACCCTTAACGGCTCTTTAAAGATTCCGTATCCGAAAAGTTTGGTTTCGTTACCTAATGTTGGAAGACCATGGATATCAAATAGTCTGTATGTTTATTTGCAAACAAAAATTGTAATTACGAATTAATTAATATTTGTTTCAGTTAACTTTATACTCAAAATTGGACTACAGCTGTATCTTTTTACGAACTTGGTACACTTCAGGAGTAGTACCATATCAATCAATAGCCAGTTCACCAGAAATCAAAGTGAGAAAGTTTTGTATCGGCACTACATCAGTCTGTCCCGAAACTGAATACTCCACTATATATTTCTATGTAATTATCAAGTATTCTCGCGAAGCTCAGTACCAAATAAGTTGTTACGGAAAACCGGTTAAGACTATCAATGCACAGCAATTGCTATGGTGGATTAATCAGCAGAAGACAGGGCCGGCGATGGCATGGCCCATTCCTTGGTTAAAGCCTCAAGAGTATATAGACCAGCCACCTTACCCACCTCCTGAATCGAATGCCTATCCTCATTATCCTCCTAGCTAATGACATCTGGATAATGTCCAATAAACTGCATATTATAAATAACATTAGACAGCATAATTTTTTTTGTTTACTAACCCAACAAAATGACTAAATCAGCCGTATGGTATCTAGTGGAGTCGAGGAGTGATGGACATCGTAATAAAAGTTGCTACCGTTGTAGCATCCACTTTTCTCAAGCCCAGCTAAAGAGCTCAAAATCGGAAGGAACCATACACTGAAGGTTTACATATTTTGAACTCTAATCTTAGAAATAGTTGTTTGGACTAAAAACTATCTTTCATCATCATCATTATTGTTTCCTTCACAACAGAAATTCCTTCTAGTACACTTCTCGACCAAATTGAAACAGAAAAATATTGCTAGGTAGGTGTAGGGATTGAAGGAGGTAAGCAAAAAAAGGAAAGGGGGAAATTGGCCCGCCAGCGCTCTATCATATAAATTATTTGATAACTATAAAACCAACAGCAATTTATTTATTTAGTACATCAAGAAAATGTAAATTACTACCAAATACTAAAACGTCGCTAAATTTTAAATGTCCTTCAAGTCTTCTACGTACGTAGAATCTCTCTCACAATAAAAATAATTTTGACAACAGAATTAATTTTCAGAACGGTAGACATCTTTAATCATTTTGAACGCGTTGTCCAAGAGTTCAGCAACAAATGTTTCAACTGACAGTGGTATAGTAAATTTCCGCGAGATGGCGTTATTCTCAAAAGTTAATATTTACAGAAAATATTTAATTTTCTGTACTGACAATTTTGTTGTTAAATTATCAAAATATCTTATCCATGGACGTAGGCTTCTCTTATGGCTTTGAAAATGTCACATTAGTACAGTCTGGCTTTGAATCTAAGTTCTCGTATACCTACACCTAAACTGACCTGGCCATTGCAACTGTTATATTTCATTAAATAAGTCTTTATTATTGGACACAAAGTACAACCTGACCCGGAACAAATATTTATGAATCACACAAATACCGTGTGAGAATCTATATTAACCCACAAGCAGTCGCTTGCGCTCCCACTGCATCACGGTTTTTTTTATTCACATTTGGTGGTAAACAAGCATACGGCCCACCGGATGTTAAGTGGTAACCGTAACCTATAGAGATGGCTGTGTTTTCCAAGCATCGCAGAACTAATAATGCTTTTAAAACACAACCAAGCCGTTGCCGACCACGGAGAAGGGGGTGAATTATCGAGGGGGTATTTGGGCTGCCGGCATTCTCACTCACCGAGCTAAACACATTAGTATGAATACTAATTAATATTCTTACGTCGATTTTCTATGACAGGGTAATACTTCCACGGTCGATCCAGCCCATTTATGCATGCTACTTGATATTGTAACTTACAAAAAATGTAATAACCTGGCGATTAAAAAGAGCGGCCTGAGTTTCTTGCCAGTTCTTCTCATGGCTCTACTTCGTCAGCGAACTGGCTGTAGGTTAATTTGCTGACATTTTGTAAACTTTGACCTTCATAAGTGTTAATTTAATTGACATAAATGAATAAACATAATATTTTCATTACATTTTCATTTTCATTATGCTGAAACCAGCGTGGATCTACTACCGTATAACATATACCATATAACATAATATCATAAACCAATTTAAAATATACATGCATTCACAAGTACAAAAACCTTTATTTGTTGTAAATCATAATTTGTCTAATGACAAATTATGATTTTGTTTTTAATCGCCAAAACTTTTATGTAGGTAATAATTTACCTACATAAAAGTTTTGGCGATTAAAATATTAATTATTTTAGTTGGTACAAAAACATTTATACAATAAAAAATAATAAAAATCACACACTAATTTTATTAATTATGAAGTAAATATAAAAGTAATAACTATACATCATTATTTTTAAGTCTCTGTGAGTACATGTGTGTGTGTTTTAATCTAATACCTTTAAAATTAGAAATTATTTTAATCCTCTCGGAGGATACCAGGGGTATGCATTAGACTCTGCGTGTGGATATGGATCAGGGTAGTACCAACCCCTTGCGAGATTCTGCCAAGTTAGAGGGAATTTAGCCATTGTTGGTCTTGTTTTTCGTTGATTTGTCCACCATAAAACACGTTTGGCTTCTACAGATCTAATAGGCGCGCCAAAGAAACTCATTTTATATTGTAGTTCTCGCGAAAACGTGATGATTACATGAAACCATATTGTAGAGTAAGAGGTCTCAGCGCAGAGCACGGTCGTAGCAAAACACCATTTACGAAGTTTCAACTCGGGAAAGGTTAAGTTTGTTTTGGTTTCCTTTGATGTGTACCATGCTCGTAATGCTATACATTTATATTCTATTCTTCCATACATTGTTAACTGAAAAAAGGTATGTAATTTTCATTATGAACAATTATCTTGAGTCGTGATGGCACAGTGGTTAGAGCTTCATAAACACACAACATCAAAATTCATTTTCCACTGCAGCGAAATGCCTTTTCTCATACAGAGAAGCCATGAGCATTGATCGTAACTCTTGCATGGCAAATTTGAGTTTTTAGACATTTTTTTTATTAGTCCAGTTTTCACCAAAAAGTCAGTAATGTCCAAGACAATCTTAGAAAGAGCTTATGAATTTGAATAAGTCAATTTGGCTCTTGCTTGGTTTCGAACACACAACGTCGTGTATACGAAGCGGGTGCCGTAGACATAGGACCATAAGAAAGAAAAAAAAAATATATTTGACACAGATAAAAAGACACACAAATTCTTAGAAGGTCAACACAAATAATAATAATAATAACACAAGAGCAGATATACAATCTTTCTTCTGGGTCACAACATGGTTAGTAAAATTATGAAATGGCAATAATGATGCTTACATTATAAACGATTGACCCACTCACACCGGGCAAGGTGGGCAATAGTTCGGTGTAATCGTTGTACCAATTGTTTTGTCGTTCTTCTAAATCGCAAGCACCATACCTCTGCAGTGTCGACATTGCTGTAAGTAGAAATATACTCAGTCAATTATCCTCTTGGTCTTCTTCCTTTTTCTTCATCAACAATAATTCTGTGATACTTAAGGGATGCTTTTACGATATTAGATCCTCGCTGATGTCAGCATGAATTCGCCGGACTGACCGGGAAACTACTACCCTTTCATTGAATATCGCCGTGAAGAATTAGCTGTCATACTATTGTGTTTCGTTAAGTAAGTGAGAATGCCAGTGGCCCCAATTATTCATTCGGTCCTCTTTCATTTCCTGTCTGATTCCCTTTTTTTAATACAACTTAATTGACTGTGTTAGGCTATGAAACCTTGCTTCCGTGATGCTTTACCACAATCATGTCCATAGGCTACGGTCACGGTAACTACTTAAGAAGCGGACCGTATTGTTTGTCATTAAAGATAGAAAAAAAGAAACGCCTGATGCTACTTACTTCTTCTTACAATGAGGTGGTTTTTGCCCATTCTGGTGATGGCAACTTTACCGATCTTTGATATGGAATCACGCACCCAGTGGACGTACCTATCGTAGGCGAGGAATCTCGCTGGAGCCTCACATCCAGGACCGTATGTGCCTACTCCTAGCTGGAAACCAAATGGATATGAAGACAATAATAGAAGCATTGGCTTTATGTGCTGAAATAGACAAATTAAAAATAGTATAAAAGGAAGTTGCTAGAAACCGAGATTTTATATCTATATAAAATCTCAGGAACTCCATAATGGATTTGGATATAGTTTTAATTGTTGTATAGTGCGTTTTTCAAGTCAGGTTTTAGTGTATAACATAATAACCTATCACGAGCGAGCAGTAACGTTAATAGTTAACCAAGTCGGGGAACGAATGTTCATGAACATGAACTGGCTGTAGGTTAATTAGCTGACTTCATGTAATTTGACTTTTCATAAGTATCATTCTTTATGATAAAAAAATGAAATAAATACTTTGAATTGAATTGAATTGAATTGACATGCTTTCTCTATATAAGAAGAGGCCTTTGCCCTGCAGTATAACAGTGATAATATATAATACTTACTAAATGCCACTTCCCCTCCTGTTTATTGACGAGCACTGTGCCGCTTCGCCAAAAGCATTCTCCTTTACTTAGTCCTTGAGCACACGACATATGCCTCGGCCACATGCTTGCAATATCCAGCTATGAAAACAAACGAATTTTAATTAGTACATGATTTGCCCAACTTTAGTGATAAAAAGCTTTCGACCCACCTGATGGTAACCGGTAACCGTAACCTATAAAATTATATAAAACGGGAGAATTCGTTTGTTGGTTGCTTGAACTTAATCTCTGTAACTACCAGTCGGATTTGTATAATTATTTTTGCGTTTGATAGCCCAGTTCTTAAGGATGGTTATAGGCTAACAGCACGCTATTGGGGACGGGAGCAGAGTAGTAAGCAAAGATGTAACTCAACGCGGGTGAAACCGCACTGCGCGAAGCTAGTTAATAATAATAATATAATATTCTACCACATTCACACAGCGCCACCTAGCCCCAAATTAAGCAATTATATTTGCTTGTGTTATGGGTACTAAACAACTGATATGCTACATTATATACATTTTTTTTGTAAATACATACTTAGTATAGATATATTACACCCAGATACAGAACAATCAATCATGCTCATCATACAAAGATTTGTCCTGGGTGGGAATCGAACCCACGACCTCCGGCTTAGCAGTCAGGGTCACTAACCACTAAGCCAACAGGCTAGTCATGCCAGTTAGGTAGGACAAAGCGATAAGGGAAGAGAGAAAAGGAAATGAACCGAAAGGATAATTGGATTGCTGGCGCTCTCACTGAGAGAAGCACATTAGTATGGAAACCGATACTGTACGTCAAAATTGTATGTGAAGGTTACTTCCCGATCGATGTGGCCCATTCAAGCTGAAACCAGCAACGTTTTACTACAAAAGCCTATACAATGAGAAAAAATTTTGCCACCAGTTGGCGCCACTTTCACTCTCACGTTGGGCCAATCAGGGTTTAACTTTCTAAAAGCGTTTGACAGCTAGACGTGATGCATCGGTGCTGCCACCTCGTGGGCGCCATTTTAGAAAACCCGCTCAGCAATTTTCTTTTGTCCTTATTGTACGTGAATTATATATTTTGTAAATTAAACATTAAATTAAATATATTTAATAATTAAATAATTTAATATACGAAATGAACAATAAAAAATATTTGTTTTGGTAGCGCTGTCAAAATGGAAGACCTTTTATCAACGTGGCGTCAACTGGTGACGAAAGTTTCTTAAACATCCTCATTAAAATAGATTCAAAACAACTTACGTCATTTCTTCTATAATATTCTCTACATTTCTCATTTTCTATATACTTCATTTTATATATTCGAAGCGTCGTACTAGTACAATCTGAAATAATAATAAAATCATAATAATACCACATCGCTACACAATGCTATCTAGACCCAAAGTAAGCATAAGTATGTTATAGCTTTGAATAAATGAGTTCTAGAATACGGATACTTACTAAAATACTTTTTTGCCTGACTGTTGAATTAAAGGAGGATAATGTTTTTCGAGCTTATGTTTGTATGTATGTATGTATGTCTATTTCTTTGGCACGCTGTACAGCTGGATTTTAACGTATGAGGTGTCATTAGATTCGTATTGATTGTTAGGTGACGTAGGGTATATAAAATTTCAATTTAGCGTCAGCACGAAAAAAAAATATATTTTTTTCTTTTCACTTTGTTTTAAGCAGTCGGGCGTTTTATTTTTAATTATATATATTGCTTGTTTGATTTTCCATGTAGCTACTATAGCAGTGAACTAATGATATGATTTAAATACATACCGTGTGTAGGTGTGATCGCATAAATATCATCTTCGACGAAATGCGTTGGTGGTGCACAAATGGGGATAAGATCTGCAAGAATAAAAAAATAATGTATAAGATTGGCGTGACCCGCCCCTGCTTTATAAGTACTTTAGTTTTTACTACATAATTACAAAATCTTAACTATCTCTCACGTACGTGTAGGTTCTGGGACGATCTGCCAGCTGCGGTGACATGTTCTTCTTCAAACGAGGTTTAAAGAGAGCATTAATTTCACGGTAGGCAGTGGCTTTGGCCTTGTCTATGAGCGACAGTTATGACTTTCCATGTGACAGACAAGAAAATAAATGCAGGCAATAAAGAAAAACAAAAAAATACTCAAATTTACTTTGCTAGTATGCATGTTTTATACTTAAACGCTTTACAAGATATCCTAAACGATAGGAAAGACTGTATCAAAATTCGTTGCATGGTTTAGACAAAAATAAAAACAGACAGAAAAAAATGAAATTATGTGTAGTGCTAGTGATTTTAAAGTCTAAATGTACTTAAGTCACAGTTAAAATGTTTCTCGGTATATTTTTATTGTTTTACATCGGTCAGACAACTTGTACACAAATTGATCTCTTGATGTTAACATTAATAGTTAGGCTACGAGCCCATTCGACCCTAAAGATTTGACCCTTTCTTAGTTTGAGTACGCATTCGACCCCTGGTATAACAGCAGCACCCATTCGTTCCTTTTTCGAGTACAGACGGAGTACTTACGGTAGTAGATCCACGCTGATTTCAGCATGAATGGGCCGGATCGTCCGGGGAAGTACTACCCTCTCATAGAAGATCGACTTAAGAGTAGTAGTATCCGTACTACTGCGTTTCGTTCGGTGAGTGAGAGCGCCGGAGGCCCAATTTCCCCCCTTTGCTCTTTCCTCACCTCCCTCATTCCCTTCCCCTAACCCTATTCCCAGCCGCCATAGTGGAGACCACCATACCAGCAGTTTAAGACGATGCCTTTTGGTATAGTGGCCGCCACTTCTGGATTCCACTGACTGCTTACCATCAGGCGGGGTGGAGTCACTTTGGTAGGCATAATATAAAAAAAAAAAAAAAAAAAGACGTACACAAGAGTACAGGCGGTATAAAAATCTGTATCCGTATAATGTAATTTAAAAAAGGCACTCCGCTATAAAATATATGCTATATAACAAATTCGCTTTTCCTATTTTGTAAAGTTTAAAACCATGCTAAGCATAACTTACTACAACATATTGTAGGAACAGGATTATTCGTTTGATGTACAGTTTAAAAACACTTTTTGAAAATGGGAATTTAGTTTGCTGTTACCAAACCAAATAAGCTTACCTTGTTTCAAAATCGGTTGTATTTGTATTAAAGCCAACGCGCTGTAGTATTGACTTCGAAAGTCTGGGTGATAACTGTACTCCAGTATGCGAATGTACGGCCCAGTACTGCAGTTACGACCTAATATCACTCGAGATCGTTTTCTGAAAAGTAATAGCTTATTACCTTTAAGCTGACCAAAAAAATATATTCGACATGTCAGGGAAGGGTTACTTTGGTAGGCAATTTTTTGTTTCATTTTAGCCTACTAAAGTGTCTCCATTCTACCCAATGGTAAGCAGTCAGTGGTATCCAGAAGTTACTACAATACTAAATGCCATCGTCTTAAACTGCTAATATAGTGGCCCCCACTATGCCAGCTGGGTATGGGGTAAAAGGAAGTAAATGAGGGAAATTAGAAAAGAGGAAAAGGGGAAATTTGGTCCTCCGGCACTCTCACTCATCGAACGAAACGCAGTAGTACGGATACTACTACTCTTGCGTCGATCTTCTATGAGATGGTAGTACTTCTACGGTCGATCCGGCCCATTCATGCTGAAACTAGCGTGGATCTACTAGCGGCTAAATCTACAAAAACATAGCACGTTTAAGTACTAACCTAAAGTCATGCTTAGGATATTTGTCTATCTCCAGAGCGGTCGATAACGCAAGAGTCGTTGTAATTAGTACCACAGTAGCCTTCGTAGGTTCTTCTATTACACCCGCACCTGGACATTAAAAACATTTTATTTCCTTTTAATGGCTTGTGGCGATCAGGACCTAAGAAAATTATTTGAAATTGCCAATCCGCCTTGAGCAAGCGTGGTGATTAATGTTCATGTCTTCTCTATATGAGAAGAGGCCTTTTTCCTACAGTGGGTTAGTAAACAGGCTGGTATTATTATTACTTGTTAATTAAATTATAACTAATAGATTGTGGCAATTAAATAGAGTGGCCTGTTTTATTGCTAGCTCTTCTCATAGCTCCATCTTGCCATCGAACTAGCTGCCGTCCATATGAGTCACTCATGCGATTTAAATGAATAAATAACTTTGTATTTAACAAAATTATGAGTCTTTTTTATAAACATCGTCAGATAAATAAATATATTCTGTTTCTGTAACAAATTGGTTTTGATTTTCTACTTTAGATTGACTAAAATCTTTACGCTTAGATCAGGCTATTTCTAGCTTTATAGCATTTTTTAGAACTTCGGTGACAAACGAGCTAGCGAAGATATATCGTTATGATTATACAGAAATAAATAAAACAAATGAATAAATTGTCCCACCTACGATAAAGTTGTGGAATGAGCTCCCCGTCGAGATTTTCCCGAGAGACTACAACATGGAGTTCTTCAAGAAAGGAATTAAAAGGTTTGTAACAGGGTCAGAAACGCGCTAGTGATGCTCCTGGTGTTGCAAGCGTCCATAGGCTACGGTAACTGCTTACCATCAGGCGGGCCGTATGCTTGTTTGTCACCTTAGTCGTATAAAAAAATTTTGATATGAACTACATACCATTAGCATGAAATATTGTATACAGACGAGATAAACATCTAACAAGACATGAAGAATCATACCGAACGGATATATGAGCAACCCCATCCATGGATACGCCTCGATGTCAACTTTACCTTCTCTAATTATTTCTGGGACTGCGAATGGAGACACACCACACTGGTATGGACTGCCTTGAACTGGAATATGACATTTGATATTTTGATGCAACAATTTAACTCAAAATCTACGCTACCGATTTGAAAAATTCTTTCATCTCTATAAAGCGGGTAATATTTTATTATGTTTAACATATTCTTAGACATTTTTATAATTTCAATAGGTACTTTAAGCGTCTCTGTAATTCTGAATGATGCAATAAGATATTATTGCGATGATGTTTTCCGTAAGCGTTGTGAGACTGAAGGAAACTTTTGATACCGAAGCGTAAGTGAGGGTGGACGTCTAACCCTTCCATATTTTGAGTATTTGGTATTTACATGGTGGACCGACGACGTCATATAGGTGGCTGAGAGGCTGACGGCCGTTCAAGGTGGCAAAACTTGGAGACAACAGTGAACGTATTTCTGCTGATAAGATGATAATGATTGCAATGTCTCACTTGATTGCACACACAATGATTGCAACTCACCAATGTCAGAAATTAATACAAAATAACTGATAACTTGATATTTTTGACTGCCTCTGTGGTTCAGTGGTACTGTGTACGGACTGCTATGTAGACGTCGCGGTTTCGCTTCCCGCTTAGTGCAAATATTTGTGTGCATGAACATTGTCTATTTGCATTGGTTTGGGTGTTTCTGTATAATATGTATTAACAAAAAAAATTTATTTTTAACTACCTATGTATAACCATTCTAGGACTCATAACACAAGCTGTAATATATGCTTACTTTGGGTCTAGATGGCGTTGTGTGGAGTTGTTGTGATATACTTACCAGTACTAATATAAGTGATCACTACAGCTAAAAATCCTGCTTGCAATACACAAATAATATTCTCTGTTTTACTGTATTTTATTATTATTTCCAAATTCATTTTCATCATTTTACCTAAACATATAACAGCAATCAATAATTATTAATACTTAAACACTTTCATATTATACAAGAAATAATTACTAACTTAAAACTTATTCAAATTCGACCAAAAGTCAGAAAATTGTTCTTTGAATTAAATAAGATCGCAACAGCGTTGTACTGTAATATGTTAAAAACTGAACAATAAAAATGTTGTCAATCATTAAAATTGTTAAAAATATTTGTAAACAAAATTTATTTGTTTATGATACCACAATTATTTGAAGAATCGTCGATATCATTGTATTTTGAAATACAACGCGATTGACGGAAACTTTATACATACATACAAAATATTACGCTTGTTTTCCATTAATGGGGTAAGCAGAGTGTATAGAAAGCCATTTGCTGCAATCCAAACATACCTCCATTGCCTCTTCAACATTCAATAATCTTTTCATAGACGGGCGTCGGTTATGGCTGCTTATAATTTGTGCCCTTTGTTAACACATCGTCGATTTAATCGTTGTATGTCCGTCTAAGGCGACCCCCACCGACTTTATAAAATGAATGGAACTTTATAGATTGCTTATATAACTTATCCTCAGTC
This sequence comes from Parascotia fuliginaria, assembly GCA_963082885.1. NCBI lineage: Eukaryota > Metazoa > Arthropoda > Insecta > Lepidoptera > Erebidae > Parascotia > Parascotia fuliginaria. Next base: position 1,152,919 of record OY720195.1, read on the forward strand.
AATGCGTATGTCATAACTACTTTTTTATACATCTTTAAATTTCTCTGTGTATTTGCTATGAATATTCAATCTGCAATACTTATGGGTGCATTTTAATCTCGATATCTGAGAGATGCTTACAGTTGATTTTGCAATTTGTATTTTATTAAAGTCATAAAATATGTATATTCATTTTTAATGGCATTCGTAAAAATATTTGATACCATGTCGTTCTATATTCCCCTCGAGAAGCAAATGGAAACGAAACGACGCGACGGGCAATTTTTATAAATTATCAACATTGATGCAATTGAAAATTTGAAAAATGAGGAAGATTTACGAGTTTATAAACATAAGCATACGTCAGCTCGCAGAACTGACGGCAGGAAGGTTCTAAGAACGATGATGAGGAAGATGCAGCAGACCCCTCACTAGGTGGACCAACGACCTTATAAGGGTGGCGGGCAACCGATGAATGAGGGCGGCGAACGACAGGCCACAGTGGCGAAAATTGGGGAAGGCCTCTGTCCAGCAGTGGATGTCTTTTCGCAGATATGATGATAATGAAACATAAATCTGGCTTAAAAAGCTTTGGAGTGGCGACCACGCACCGGAAGACTTTCGACGAAGACCGGAGACGGAAGAAGGTGGATAAGCTTCTTACAAGTTGGAGCAATGAACTAATAAAAGTGACGGCATCTGATGGAGGGAGCAGAGCGAATTACACTCACATTTTCTCTGCTATCCCAGGTCCTGTATAACAGGAGACAAGTATGTTGTCATTTACCTGACTCGAATTCAGATTCATGGCTGTCACTGAAAGTTTGTAGATAAAAAATCTAATATCTCTATAAGCGAAAAATCTAACATCTGTTTATACAGCCAAAAATCATATTTTTCGAGGCATGAAATTTCGGAAGGTAGTCTGAACTAAAGGGGCAGACTTGAGTATATAACGTTAATTTAAGTCCTTAAAGCTAGAGAACATTTTGATATCAAAACTTAGTTCAAATATTGGTCTCAGCCCCCGCTCCTTGTTTTAAACCTTTTTCTTCAAAACCGATGAAAGTTTAAGGTGAAGTAGTTTCCAAGTTTCCACAAGTTTGATTTGAATTTGCATAATTTGCTCTTGAGAAGTGATCCCGGAATCGTTTTGTCCCTAAAAGTATTATTATAAAAGTATTTTGAAGGATTTACTACGTAAAAGAAAGTGCTTTATTTGTTTTGTTCAAGTTATTGTTCATTTATCAGATGGTTGACCCGGTGAAGGAGTGCCGATAACAACTGCTTCAGACTTCTGAAAGTGACAATGCTTGGATATGGCCTATGAATGTGCATAAAAAATTCAAGTAAATGACATAAATTGTGCTTCATTTTAAATAGCATGTGACCTATAAATGATTGTGTTCACAAAGCATTACGGCAACAATGCTAAAAAAAACAAACAAAATGTTGCTGACCATTAAGAAAAGGGAATAACAGAGGAGAAGGAACGAGTGCTCTCATTTAGGTACTGAATGAATCGCAGAAGCTTGGATACTACCACTTTAAATCAATATTCTAGGAGAAGGAAGATACATCTCGGTCGATCTGGCCTATTCATTCTGAAACCAGTAGGTATCTACTACTGCAAACAAAAATTACAAGTATCAAACTGCTGGCATTATAACAGCCCAAATTATTGGATAAAAATAAATGTTCTAAAGCAATTGTCATTACAGAAATAATTTCTTAGATAGAAAATAAAGGATTCGCGCTCCAAATTCACGAAGCAATCAAATTAAATGTTACCAAACGCAACTCTCAACGCTTCAAACTAATAAATAATTCACGTTAACAGCCACACACTCCAGTACGCAGCCAATTTAAGATGAATAATTTAAAACAGCCAAATTCCAAAGTTCAGTCAAAGTCGAAACGGTCATTTACAATTTAGTAGCATTATAGACGTGTAACCCGGAGGGGTTAGAATGGGATCTACTGTGAGTGTGATTCTGAATAATGGATCGCAAACTGATGCGAACTCGAATGTCAACGATTCACCTATAGGAATAGCGGAACTTCACTGCTTTATAGGCGCAAATTCTTATAATGAAGGGTGTAAATTTACGTACTTTATTTTACTTTTTCTTCACATCATAGAAATCTGAATTAGTTACCTATAGAGTTAAGTGGATTACCTGCGTTACTTTGCATGCTAGTTGAAATTGTAACTTACAAAGAGTGGCCTGAGTTTCATGCCAGTTCTTCTCAAGGCCCTACTCTAGGTCAGCAAACTGGCTGTAGGTATGGCTAACATTTTGTAATTTTTAACGTTCATAAGTGTTAAATTTATTAACCCAAATGAATAAATGTCTTGATTTTGACTTTACTGTAGTAGCAAGTAGCTCGCAAAACTGATGGCCGTTGAAGTAACAAATTTCAAGGTTAATGAGAACTGAAAGATGATCTATTAAACTGGAATGTGGTAGCTCATGATCGGTCAAAGAACATATACTTAGAGGCTTATCCAGCATATATGGCTGAAATTGTGTTAATGATAATTTTATAACCATCAAGCAGGATGCAATCTACTGTTGAATTATTCTTCACAGCTAAAAGAGCAAACATCGCCTTTTCTTTTGTCCTTTTTAAACTGATATCACTTGGGGTTGATGCAAAATAATGTTTTCTTCTTTCTTCTTCTATTCTATCTGAATACATTACATTTTCTTCCACACAATTTTTTTTTAAAAGACAGCTTTCTCTCTAGGTTACAGGCCCTGTGTCGTGGAGGACTTTACAAACGGACCCTTTGTGTCCTTTAAATGTATGTTTATGAAGTTACACCCAAATTTGGAATATATTTATGGGTTACACAAAGTTTTGTCCCGTGTGGGGATCGAACCTACAACCTCGTGCACAGCAGTCTCGTGCACTGCACTACGCAAGCAGTCATTATCATAAATCTCAATTCGTGATAGTCGCTATTTGCTGAATATGTGTCTCAAATAAACTCATATGTAGTAACATAATAATCAACAGTCTTAGATTAAATTTTGTCGTCAAAGGCGTCGCTTATTGAGCATAAGTTATGAAGCTGATTAGGACATTACTTTGGTAATTTAGCTTGGAAATGAACTAAGTTCCGACAGGCAGTATTTTAGTTGAAGTAGTGATGGCCCTATAGTTACTGAACTAGCTTCAGAGACACGAAGTTAAGAGGTTTGAAACTGGGTAAATTTTAATATAAATTTATGAAAGTTATGTATATCTATTTTCCAAATTAGATCTTGATGGATTTATTTATTTTATAGACTTTGGAGGCAAACAAGTACATGCCACTTACCTGATGGTAAGTGGCAACCGTAACCTATAAAGATGGCTGTGTTTTCCAAGCATTGCGAAAGTAGTATTGCTTAGAAAACACAACCAAATCGTTGCCGACCACGGAAAAAAGAAAGAGGAAAGAAAAGGAAAAAGGATCAGGACCGAGGGGATATTTATGTTACCGGCGCTCTCACTCACCGAGCGAAACACATTAGCATGAAAATTAATATTCTTAGGTCAATCTTCTATGAGAGTGTTAGTACTGCGTGGATCTACTATCGTAAAATATTAGTAATATTACTGATACCAGGCAACGTGGCGTTAAATGGTGAAGGCAGTGAACACATAGATGGTGATGATGATATGATGATGATTATGATTACTGACATGATGAAGAAAAATAATTTTTATTTTTATTTAAAACTACGCCTACTCTAAGAAATATATTCAGTACCGTGGCAGACATTTTTTTTATTAAAGTCTGCAAAACTGAGTACAGTAATTATTATAAAAAACATACATTGATGGACGTAATGAGTAAACACTTAATTATACCCTACAATATGCAAACACAGCATGCAATAATTATTAGACTTAACAAACATAATTTACGGACATAAGTATAGTCCACAATAAAATTGCTTTACTACCTTAGAGTAAATGTCGTCTGCATATCACAAAACAATAAAGTCTATTTTTGCTTGCAAGATACCTCAGTACAGTGACAGTCACCGTCATAATGAATCTTATTGAAATTTACTTTTGATGAAATTTTTTGTTAAAAGTGATAATGCTAATTATATCGACTTATACATCTAAACTCAGATATTTATATGAATCACACAATGTTTTGCATAGCTGTCGCAAGTAATCCAATACGTTGCAATTTTTAGGTGCTTAAAGAAGTGAACACTAGTTTTTTGAAAAGTAAAAACCTCTTTTGCTTTGAATAAACCTCATGTACTTACAGTTCTTGTTTTAGCGCGAAGCGTCGTACAAAATTCTTGATTCACACCTTCGGGCACTGACGTATACGAGCTTAAGAATTTTACATTAAGTAACTCAAAAATATTAAAAACCATTATTATGAACTTTATAGTAGTTAATTTAAGGTTTATTGTAGGAATAGTAACGGATAAAACAAGTTTGTCGTTTACAAAAGGCTGATTGTGTGGTAAAGGAAGTCCCGTAGGTGGTAGTTCCTTTGAACAGTATTTGTAAGGTTCCAAAAAGCGGATTGCCTGATGTTTTGTTTATTTATTTGCTTATTTTCTTTGTGGAAATATTAGGGACAATTTGTAAGAGAAAATCTGAAACAGGAGTATTTGAACATTGAAATGAATGTTATTATTATAATAGGTAAGTGACAAATCTTTCATATAATATATTGAGTACAACGTACGACAGGATATTTTATATATGTTTATAATTATGAAAGAAAAGAAAACAGAAATGTTTTTGATATTACTTTGAAGCAATGTAAAAAATAATTAAGTACAATAAATAATGTTCTATTCTGTTATATTCTAAAAAAAAACGTCGTAAATAATGTCTACTGTTTAGTAAGTAGTACCATTGCTGAAATAACAGACACTATTTTAAAATTTTTAATAAATTATAGCTAATTTATAATTAAACTTAAAACCACATCTACTATACTATAATATAAAGAGGAAGTTTGTTTGTTTGTTTGAACCCTCGAATCTCTAGAACTACCAGTCAAAATTCTTAATAAATATTTTTTTTAAATCCGACTGTATGTTGCAGAGATTAGCGCGTTAAAGCAAACAAACTCTTCCGCTTTATATAGATTATACATTATTTTAAAGACACTGCTGGACATAGGCGTCCCTCAGGTATCACTACTTTGACCGGTAGTTAGTCGCTTTTACCCATCGGTTGTCTGCCAGCTTTATCAAGGTCATCAGTAACTTGTGAAAATCCTGGTCATGCTTTGTCTAGAACTCGTCTCTGCTACTATATAAATTTTCAGCAATTAATTCTTTGAGTTGTGTGTTGTGCTTTATGTTACTTCAGTAAAATGACTCTGCGAGTTATTCGCCGGCAGAAATAGTTAAACTATTTTAAAATATCAGTCGAAAGACGTCCACCGCTGGACATAGGCCTCCTCCAATTTTCGATACCTTGGTCGGACGTTCGCCCTCATCTATCGGTTGCCCGCCAACCTTATAAGGTCTTCGTCCACCTTGTGGAGGGTCTGCCCACGCTGTATCTTTCCATTGCCACTTCAGAGAATCAAATCTGCGAGCCACGTCTGTTACCTTGGTTCGCCTGGGAATTTGTTCGTTTCTGTACCTAATATAGCCCCCTATATTGCTGTGGTGGTTTGAGCCTTCTAACAAGACTTAAGCTACCGACCATATCTCTGTTCCTAAACATATTTTATTCTACTCTGAATATACCTACAACTAGGTCACAATAGTACTATTAGCTTTTCTAATACAATTCGAATAAATTAATAGTTCAATTCGTTTTCCCTACTGATTGAATGTTCTATCACTGTCACTGTACTATCCCATCTTTATCGCACAAAATACTACTCTATTACAATGTACTAAAGTTAAAATTTATATAACATGGACGATAATTAAAATATTTTAAACTGAATTAGTCCGGTCTAAGAAGTTAGAGTCGAACAAATATATTAAGATAATTTAAATAGAAGCGATTTAGATTGGTTTAGTTTGGTAGATCGTAGATAAGATTTATAAGGGTCGTGAATTCAGACATAAGTTACAATACACATACTTGACAGACATAATTATATCTTACAAAATATTATACTTACTTACATTAAAGTAGCTTTTTTTTATATTAGCCTACCAAAGTGACTCCACCCCGCCTGATGGTAAGCAGTCAGTGGAATCCAGAAGTGGTGGCCACCATACCAAAATCCGTCGTCTTAAACTGCTGGTATGGAGGCCTCCACTACAGGCTGAGAATGGGGTAGGGGAAGGGAATGAGCGAGGTGAGGAAAGAAGAAAGAGGGAAATTGGGCCTTCGGCGCTCTCACTTACCGAACGAAACGCAGTAGTACGGATACTACTTTAACTCTTACGTCGATCTTCTAAGAGAGGGTAGTACTTCCCCAGCGAAACCAACGTAGATCTACTACCGTAAATTAAGCTATAATATATTTGAAATCCCTAATACATATTTTAGACAAATATATTTATTGTTAGTAGGTACACGTACAGAGCTTCACAATATTTTTCTAAACGATAATGTTTAAAGTTAGTAAACCATAAGCCAGTTTAAATTTTAATTATGTTATGTGGGTTGGCAATTTCAGACTTTTTAAGTCTAGGTTTTCTCACGATTTTTTTCTTCACCGTCAGTCTAAAATGTCCAGAAAAACTTAGAAAATACTGATTTGAGAAATCACATTGGTACTTGCCCGGATTCCAATCTACTACCTCGTGTTTACAAAGCGGGGACCATTTCGACTTTTCTGGTAGAGAGATAAACACAAGGTAAAGTAGTGTATTATATATCTATAGGTGTATTGAGTATTCTAAAATTTCGGCAGCGGATATCGGATTCTGCATGTGAGGGCTCGAGTTCATCCCAGTGGAGGTAACAGAACGCCGGCTCGACGCTCGGCGAAAGTTTACACCTGATATCGACAGGAGGCTTTCTGGGAAAGCTATGAACATTGGAACATTTTATATGGGTTTAATATTATTTTTTATATTATAGGTGGACCAAATAGGCGATGTGTTGACAAAGGGCACAATTACAAGCACCCGTAACCGACGCGTGTGTATGAAAAGATTAATGAATGTTGAAGAGGCAAAAGAGGTATGTTTCGATCGCAGCAAATGACGTTCTATAGTCTCTGCTTACCCTATTAATGTGAGACAGGTGTGAAGGATAAAGGACAGACTATAGTAAGTGGTAATTGTTTTTCATGAACTAAAAGAATGAAATGTTTTATTTGAACACACACAATACAATTTAAGTAAGACATCACAGAACAAGCAAATTGATAGTGAGTTCTTCTACAATGCTAAAAACTTCGTGAAGCCAATGCCTACAAATTCGTTTGAAGAAAGAATCAAACTGAAAAAGGTCATGTCAAACTACCTGATTAATTCGGCCTTTGTGTGTACTTATTAGCACTGAGTCACCAAAGCAGTTCCAAATATTAAAATCAATATTCGCCCCAAGTCCACAGTTTATTCACAATTCGCATACATTTCGAAATCGTCCGACATAGAATACAAAATTTCTGTTGGTATCCTATTCGGTATTCAGACGGCGAGAATTTGATTTTATTATTTATACATAACCTTAAAATAACAACCCGTTTATTTATTAAAAAATATATTTGTGTTTTTCTGATGTGATGTATTGGTGATTTGAGGGTAGACGCCTCACAAGGTGGATCTGATGACACATGGTGACGAGCAACCGGTGGCTCATGACCGCTCAAAGTGAATATAATATTTAAGGTAGTAGATCCACGCTGGTTTCAGCATGAATGGGCCGGATCGACCGGGGTAGTACTCGCATTTCATAAAAGATCGTCTAATGTGTTTCGCCCGGTGAGAGAGAGCGCCGGCAGCCCCAATACCCCCTCGGTCCTGATCCTTTTCCCTTTTTCCTTCCTCATCCCCCTTCTCCGAGGTCGCCAACGATTTGGTTGTGTTTTCTAAGCATTTTTACTTTCGTCATGCTTGGAAAACACAGCCACCTCTATAAACTATTTATTATATGCTTACAAAATACAAATTTAAATTACCATTATAATTAATCAAATAAAATAAAGAACAAAAACAATAGCGCCATAAAATGGACCTTTCTTAGCACTGAGCTATGGTTCTTCAACCAAAGCGATGATAGCCTGACATACTGTAAGGCCCACTGTAGTAGCTTTGTGATTGTGAGATGCTTTATCACAGCTCGCATATACGAGCCTTGATTATTTGAAGGCATTACTAAAGAATCACTTTTTTCAATCTTGTTAGCTAGGTGTAACTCCCTGAAAGTAATCCTGGCAGCGCCCATAACCTGTAGAGATTATTTAATCTGAAAAGATTGACTTGGCCATCCAATGAAAACGCAATATACCTCACAAGAAATACAATTATTATATTAAATTAGATTGTTTAGTGCGATTGGCAAGTCAATCTTTTAATTTAAAACATAAATAATTTAAATAAATAAAGCGACTTGGTGTACATTGATCTTACAACATTTTACGGTAGAAGAACTAAGTTGCGAGTTTGCGAGACTTGATTTTTTAAAAGATGTTTTTGATGGCATCATTCATTTTCACCAGAGAAACTTAGAAGTACATCAACATGATACTAGTTGACTGAATGTTACTGTTTACATTACAAATGCAACAAACTTGGAACCCCAAGGAACCAATTAATTAAGACGCCAATATTATTCAAAAGGTTATCAGTACAGCACCATGCATATGTTGTAGTCATATCAGCAAATATGTTGTTTTGATACAAGCCCAGGATTTTTTTTATAGGCTCGTTTTTGAGGAAGGAGTAAATGTGAGAGATAACAAGATTTTGAACCAGATAATTTAAGTATTTTATATTTTAATCATTCTTTTTATAAGATATGTATTAACAATATACTTAGGTATTGTACAAGTGTTTAATTTCAATAAATCTAGGGTCTTAAAATAAACAGTATGTGAAGTGGTTAGGTTTAATTTACACATTTTTTTCCTAAATCTTGCCAGATATACAGTACTTTTGCAAGCATTATATTACCGTACACAGTTTCGGCTATTGACTGCAATATAATTTTAATTGTTATCATCTGCAATTAAATAAAATACCTAAATTTCCAACATAACGGCTACACTAATACCACTCTGACACTGTTTAGTAAGTAAACTAGTGCATGGTTGAAATTAATCGAAGTCGATAGATATTGAGGGTACTGTTAATACTACGCATTACTTCAGAGATATTGGGTTTCTAAGGGTATTTTGGATGGTTTGTATTTGATGGGTATTACATTGCAAACTTAGTATTAAAAGCCACAATTATCTATACTATTATTATAAAGCTGAAGAGTTTGTTTCTTTGAACACGCTAATTTCTGAAACTACCAGTCGGGCTTGAAAAATTATTTTTGTGTATGATAGCCCAGTTCTCGAGGAAGGTCGACTACAAACATCACGCTACTGGCAACGGGAGTAGAGCAGCTGCGCCGAGAAAAGCTAGTAATGATATAATTATAAAATAATCGGATATATTTAAGATGTGAGGATGCATCAGTAAGCAGAATATGGTTGCCGTAGCCAAAATCGGCATGGAGGTATCATCAGCGTCACCAGTTATAAAAATTGGATTACAACTATTTGTCGTAATCATCCACCGTAAAATCATTACAACTTAATTCAATATAAACAATGTTTGACACATATCTGTACAATATATTAACAACACATGCCTAAACATTGTGTCGAAAACTCAACTTGAGCGTTAAGTAACTTCAACGAAATAATGCCCAAAGGGGTTAGAATATCGCACACAACAACAGTCGGATTGTGAGACGATACTTGCTTCACGATAGCTAAGTACAACATTTTGGATTCAGAATGAATTAATCTGATTACTTGAGAAGAACTCTGTGATAGAGAATCGATAAAACAAAAATGTAATAATAAAAATATTGGTATTTGCGTTTCTTTTGGAGAAAAATAAAAACTTAATCCTGAAAAGTGTAAAAAAACAGGCCATGTGTGGAATTAAGCTGTTAAATAGTAGATTGACCTCTAGCGTTAGAATAACTATTGTAGGATGGACATCGCGAGACAATCTTTTTGACCAACTTGTACATCCGACCGATTGAATGACGACTTTTGTTCTGCACCACGAAAACAGTCTATTATTTATTGTTTCGAGTGTCGTCAGTGTGTCGTCTCAGCAATATCTAATCAATTTTACCACTATAAGCCGAAGGTTTCTTTATCATACAGGAAATGCATAAGCATATCCAGTTTCCCTCACGATGCTTGCCAAGGTAACACATACAAGTGAACAAAACGCATAAGGTATATTTGTTAAGGTTAAAGTAATCTGTGACACAGATAACCTATTTCGGGCAAGATAGACATAATCAAAAATTTTACTACACAAAATCGTACTTGTAGACGACCAATCGTTATCCATTCTAACCCTTTCCAAGTTGTTTGAAGCAACATGTTCGAACTTGTCCGGCTCAGACCGATTCATCATTATTCGACAAACTGTCGAGGGCACATTCAATAAACTTACTCTTAGTGTATTACTAAGATATTGTTAGCAGAGTTGGGTACAATAAGTCTATTGATTTATGTATTAGGTATACATCTATGAATTTATATTAGGAGGAAATTTAATATGAGCGCTCAAACATAAGAGCGGTAACGTCGCAATTAGCGTCATATTTTCGTGGTTTTAAATTTTTATCATTTAATCGGAGCTATATTTTAATATTTTTATCAGAACCCTTTTTTATTACACATAATTAAAACAATTAAACAATTGACTGCCTTTGTGGTTCAGTGGTACTGTGTACGGATTACCATCTAGAGGTCTCGTGTTCGATCCCCGGGTCGGGTAAAGTGATATTGGGTTTTTCTGTCGAGAAAATGATATATAGCAACAGGCTCTCCCCCTGTTATATGGGACCCAAAAAAAAATGGCGAAACGTGGGTGGTTAAACACCTCTGCCTACCCCTTATTGCAGTCAATAGCCGAAACTGTGTAGGGTACTATTATGTTTACTGTATCCTAGGCAAGATTTAAGAAAAAAAATCGAAATGAAACCTAACCACTTCTCACTACACAATTTATTATAAGACCCTGGTTTTATTTCTTGGTCATTGAATATACACTTGTACAAAACCTAAATAATATTGTTAATATTTAACTTATAAAAAGAATGATTAAAAAATAAAATACTTAAATTATTTGGTTCAAAATCTTGTTAAATCTCACATTTCCTCCTTCCTTAAAACGGGCCTCAAAAAAAATAAAATTATCCCGGGCTTGTATCAAAACAACTTATTTACTAATATGACTACAACATATGCATGGTGCTGAACTGATAATGTTGAACACCTAGCGTGTTCTGAATTTGAGCCTTTGAACTATTTGTGAACTACTAGAAGGGTTGTGGAAATAAAACCACGAATGTATTCTGATCTAAAAATCGAACATTTATTTAAAGTTCATTGACCTTATATACTAAGCCGTGTAACCAAACCATATCGCGATCTAATTCGACTCGCACGTCATCTATCGAATGATGTGACAACTTTAACAAAAAATATTATTGTTTCGTTTTTAACAGATAACCTTTTGAATAATATTGGCGTCATAATTAATTGGTTCCTTGGGGTTCCAAGTTTGTTGCATTTGTAACGTAAACAGTAACATTCAGTCAACTAGTATCATGTTCTTGTATTTATAGACTTCTGTGGTGAATATTGATGATTTAAAAATCTCTACACTTCGTAGGTTCAAACTCTTTAAATTTATCTAGACTGAGGGTAAAGGAAAACATCGTGAGGAAACCTGGACTTCTGAGAAAGTCTGAAATCACCAAACCACTTTGAACAAGCGTGGCTATCAATGCTCATACCTTCTCTGCATGAGAAGAGGCCTTTCCCTGCAGTGAGCTAATAATGGACCAATATGACGGGTCATAATTATAGTATTTGTATTTTTTCTCGTCAGGGGGTGCAAGTTAACCTCCTTAAACTATCCTGACGGCACCCATGCTACGGGTCTTAAATTGTATTGTTTCAAGTTCAGATAATCATATACTATGTTTGGTAAGCCTTGTAACACACTAATTAATTCTTAATTTACGAATCTTCTTAAAAAAATCTAATCTAAATAGGAATCTCTCCCTAATAGCAATCCAAAAAAAGAAATCTTGTCTACCTATTACGTTGTGTATGTGTGAGAATTCGTTGATTACTACGGTATTTTCTTGTCTCAGGGTCTCGGTAATGAGTTGGCCCTGATTACTGATAGATTAGTGACAGCTAAGCAAAACTATCACGTGTCCAGCTGTCCAGGACAGAACGTAATGACGCCCTGACTAATAGGCAATCTTTCAAAGATTAGGGGAGCGTTTATATTACACGATTTGTAAAAACATTTTTATATTTTATATACATTATCAATTCATATATTTTGAAGGGACTTACAGTATACCTATGTTTTAATAGCTATATTGCGTTATCCTGAAATACCAAAATTTTTGATGTATTATTATAAGTTAACTTCGGTGACCTATTTTTTTTTATAATATTACTCCAACTACCCACAACGCCATCTAGACCCAAAATAGCATATATTATAGCTTTTGTTATGGGTTCTAGAAATGCGAATATACATACTTACTTTTTTTTTGTAAATATATCCATATTATATAAAAGAACACCCAGACCAATGCAAACAGTCATGTTCATGCACATAAATATTTGCACTGAGCAGGAATCGAACCCGCGACCTCTGTGTGGCAGTCCGTACATAGTACCACCGAACCATAGAGGCAGTCAATTATTTTGTACATCAACAGAATGACATTTTAATATTATATTTGATATATACTGTGAGCAGATTAAAACTGAATCTTAAATTATGGACATGAAAGAGAGAAACCCAATTATTTCCTGCCGACGCGACGCTACATTGCATTATTATATACCCTATGTCCCTCCTAAAATTAATACGAATATAATGACAAGTCACATGTTGAAATCTGCTATTTAATTTAAGGCTGTTGACTTGCCAAAAAAACATAGACATGAATACATACGCTTGAAAAACATTACTCTCCTTGACTTCGGCAGTTAGGCAAAAACATCTTAACCGACCCCAAATAATATGAGACCTGGTCAAGAAGAAAATGTTTAATAAATATTCCTTGTATCGTACCTGATTTCAATTACTGTCCTATAAGTACATAGCTTTCTACAAGCATACATATTTTAAAATATTTTATCATCATTATACTGAGTGACGTTCAATGCTGCATCCTGCAAGCATCTCCATTTTGTCTCCAATGTATACGAGAAATACTTATATGCCAATTTACTAAATTTGAACCGCAAGAAGCTCGTATTGAACATGACCCGTTTTCGTAGGATAACAAGCTCTGCAGTTTATTTCTAGACCCAATGAATGCGAACCAATCATTACAGCTGCAACAGGTTCCCAAAATACATCACTCTGGAAATAGTTCTTAATTGCACACAGAATTGCTTCTCTGAAGTGAAAATTTGCAGGATATATAGCTCGCAGTACTGACGGCCGTTGGAACAGAAAGGTTCTAGAGTGACGACCACAAATCGGAAGACGCAGCGTGGGCAGCCTCCTGACAAGGTGGACCGACGACCTTATAAGGGTCCAACCGATGGATTAGGGCGGCGAACGACCGGCCACAGTGGAGAAAATTGGGGAAGGCCTATGTCCAGCAGTGGACGTCTTTTGGCTGATATGATGATGATGACATAATTTAATTCATCTGTCTTTTGTTAATTAATTGTATGACTGCTGACTCATGTTATTTGGCGTAACGTTAGTGACGAGTCTCCCAATGTAACCACTAGGTTGAAACTCTGTTCTTGTCTTTATTCTCTTTTTAGCTAATCATTTAATTAATTCATCTCCCTTCTCTTGGTTGTATCTATATTCGAACCTCCTATGTGTAATACATCAACCAGTAAATGTGGCAAGCATCATGATCGATCAAAATGGTGATGATTCGAGTGGCATTACATGAATGCCACTCGAATCATCACCATTTTGATCCATTGATGTCCAACATTGAATGTTTTAAGACTAAAATAATGATGATGGAGCTCAACATTTACGCTTGCTTCTCTTACCTTACGCTTGCCTCCATATTGGATGATCTACTTATTACAGAACTCATTTTGTGTTCCCTTGAACATTTGCACACATAATCGTAAACACAGCCGTCTCTATAGGTTGGTTACCCCTTAATATCAGGTGGGCCGTATGCTTGTTCGCCACCAAAGATGAATAAAAAAAAATATAATCGTAAACACACCGTATCGTATCCGTCACATATAAAATAGTGAAAATAATCCACGATTGATAGATGACTGGCGGAAAAATGTTTTTCATTATTCACTAATTATTGGACGACCCATTCGTACCTTTGTAAGAGTTAAATTTGTATTTTTTGTAAGAATTAAACGTTGCTCTCACCAATTATTAATAAGAGCAACGTAGTTAAAAATGATATATGAAATGAACAGCGTCCCTAGTGTTTAGTTTCAGAACGAAATTTTTTCGTCAATGTCAACAAATTACTGGGCATAAGTTTCTCTCCAAGGCATGAATTTTCGTGTGAGCACGTCCTTATAGAAAAATGTACTGTACGTAAGTGTTAAACGTAGCAGAGCAAGATACAGAATTCGTACCTATGCCTTATATAAGAGTCTGTCTATCAAAAGCACTATTGATAGAGCCAAAATTGTAAAGTAAATGCAGTATTGACAGTACAATACTTGAACGTTATATATACACATAGAAACTTTTTAATCAGTAGATTTAACCATGAACGGTATTATTATTTTGAATAGGTACTAACAAAGCAAGCAAAAACATGCTTTACGGCAATATTCATAAAGCTTATAACACTACTAAAGTTTAGATATTGAAACTGCTGACTACGATCTCTGTATGAACTGATCCTAAAAACAACCGTAAAAAAGTCACCATTGTGCTAACAATGTGGATAACATAACTTTAACTAAGATTTTAATTGTCTTTTCTGCGTATTGTAAACTATTCTTTGTACTTCGGCGCCGCCTCGACGGCACCCTGCTGCGAATAGGAAACAACATCAAACCCCAATTCGCGGTTTTAATGGACAACCTTATGTGGTAAATAAATGTATGCTTTTGTAAACGTCTTGGAAGATATTGTGCTTTGAGTTAGTTGAGAAAGGAGTACTGTAGTTAAGGAAATTACAGAACATGTGAAATTTTAAACAAATTATAATCATAGTAAAAATGGCGTATGACATGACTTTGATATGATGGCCAATCGTTTCAATAAGGTCGATAAAAATAGACTATGAAGCGAGGTAACGAAAAGTAGTGAGGCCAAGAGGGTAATTTGGCCCATGATGCAACATGCAATAGTTTATAGTAAGGTATTAATCACTATTAGCGTCGATGTTATATGAAAGTGTCGATATAAATATATCACTAGCTTCACGCCTTCATCCCCGAAGGAGTATGCAGAGGTGTTTAACTACCTACTTTTTGCTATATTTTAGGTCCCATGTAACAGAGGGCGAGACTGTAACCATAAATCGGTCATAATTCCAAATTGATATATAAAATATCTCTATCAGTAATAAGAAAATCACAAGATCTATAATATATATCTAAATAGTGATGTCACATACTAACACCAGTCTCTTATTCAAGAGCCACCTGAAAGTATTTTAAAGGTACAAAACTTAAACTCGTATCCGTCTTAAGCCTATATCAACGTAATGGAAAATGTATAAAATTCTACTTGAACTTGTCGACGTCCGAAATTGTCTTTTTGTGTCAGCAAAGTACGAACATTAGTAATATAACAAAAAGCAGTATTTTTGTTGAAACCAAGACAAGAAGAGAAAGATTTATAAGAACTATTGGACTTTAATAAAATCAATCTCATGTCATCTAAAGAAGTCAGTTTTGAGAGCGCCGGCAGCCCAAATACCTCCTCAGTCCTCTTACGTTTCCCTTTTCCTTCCTCATCACCTTCTCCGTGGTCGGGAACTGCTTGGTTGTGTTTTCTAAGCATTATTACTTCTGCGATGCTTGGAAAACACAGCCATCTCTATAGGTTACGGTTACCACTTACCATCAGGTGGACCGTATGCTTCTTTGCCACTAAAGTTGTATAAAAGTCAAAAATATATTAATTATAATAACACACAATGATATAATAACCCCCCTGTTACATGGGACCAAAAAAAAATGGCGGAAATTTTGTGGTTAAACTACTGTGCCTACCCCTTCGGGGATAAAAGGCGTGAAACTATGTATGTATGTATGCACTATCTAAACTATATTTGTATGTACTTTTGTTTAAATTAAATTGTATGTTTTAGATTTGCGAAAACCAAATCATTTTTTTTAATAGCCACGACTTAGGCTTTTTGCCTAGTGTGGCTATCACCATAACATATATCACATTGTGTAAATTTACTTTAATAAACATTATTTTATCTATTTATATGTTATGATTAGAAACATAAAGGGTAAACAATAAAGCATATTTTAATTTGTCGGCAGTCTAAATCGGAATAGTTATCACATTTTAAGTTTTATATAATAAAACATTTAAAATCAGATCTGCGAATTTTCACGTTGAAATATATATTTTCTCAGTAGAACGATTTGTTTTGTACAGTCTAGATGTATTTCAGGTGAATAATATTAATTATGCAAGCGCACTTTTATACTGTTAAAAATGTCATGAAAGGAAAATGTTAACACAAGAAAATTGCGATTTCTTCTAGTGTTTTATTTACAATGAGGAAAGCTATGACATAGAACAAAAACATACATGTCTTATTGCTTTGGTCTGGGTGTTTCTATATATAATATGTATTTATTTACAAAAAAAAAGTATTTATGTATGTGTATACGCATTTTAAAACCCATAACACAAGCTATAATATATGCTTACTTTGGGTCTAGATGGCGCTGTGTGTAGTTTTGTGATATTATTATTATAGAGTAGACGTCAACTGCTGGACATAGGTCACCTCAAATCTTCGTCACCTGACTGCAGTCGGTTACGATTACCAATTTAACAGATTTCAAAATAGTTTTAATAGATCCTATTAGAATCACGATGTCTTCGTTCGTCCGAGAGGTCTAAGCATCTGTTTTAGGGGAAAATAAGTTTTTCTTCAATTAGACGTCATTTATGTAATATGTTGTCGTCATCATTAGCCTTATTTTACTTTTTTTTTATTATACGGCCTTATTTACTTTACCAGTAATTTATTTTATGCACCTCCTTCATCGCTTCAGATTCTGTGACATTATTTACAAATAGGGATGTACCTCTTTAAATCATTCTATCAGAAAGCAATAGTGAGTGAAATTTGCGAAATGCCGAAATGGCACAGTGGGTAGAGCTAGGGCAGAGCGCTTCGTAAACACGAGGTAGTGGGTTCCAATTCGGGCAAATACCAAGGGGATTTCTTTAAGTCACATGTACTTTCTAAATCGATCTTAAACATATCTGTCTGACGGTGAAGGAAAACATTGTAAGGAAACCTGGAATTAAAAGTCTGAAATTGCCAATCTGCATGGGCAAGCGTGGTGATTAATGCTCATGCCTTCTCTATATGAGAAGAGGCCATTGCGCTGCAGTGGGACAGTAAATTGGCTAATATTATATGTATGGTATGAGTCCAAAATCTTTTTGCAAAGAGTGCTATTAGATTCTTCAAAAAACGAATATTAGCGCTAAGCCATTATAGCATTTACAGTTCAAGACCGTGATGGGCGACCTATTTAATCGCTTGTTGTACCCGCCTCTAATAAATAAGATTTGTTAGTTGAGTGCCAAAATTACTTTCCTAAAGTTAATATATATAATTTTCTATTTGTTTTGGGCACGGCTGAGGTAAAGAAGGAAACCATTGTAAGGCATCTAACAGATCTAACCTTATGAAACATAATTAAAATATATCACAAATGTAATGTAAAGAAAAGACACATGATTGATTTGGTACAATCACCAAACCTGATCTCATCGATCCCTCAGACCCTCAAATCTTATGCGAAATCTTTACAAATCTAATTCAATATTAATCAAACTAAATTAACAACATGAACAAAAAATCTTCTAAAACTGACAGCTATAAACCGAAACAAATTTAAATATTCATATACAAATTATCGATAAAAACTGACTGGGCACAACCCTATTCCATAATTTACGACGCGCCGGGCATCGCACGTCACAGCTCTATAAAATATTCATCGGTACGTACCGGATTTAACGCGAGGTCTTCGTTGCGTTGTCGACGAATTACTATCGACTGTTCGTTTTACAACACTATTATACTTGAATATATATACTATTATGCATGATTGTTTGTTCTGTGTCTGGGTGTAATTTATCTATAATGTGTATGTATTTACAAAAAAAAATGTGTATAAGTAGTATATCAGTTGTTTAGTACCCATAACACAAGCAAATATAATTGCTTAATTTGGGGCTAGATGGCGCTGTGTGGATGTGGTAGAATATATGATATATTATATTATTATTTATATTATATATATATTATTATATTAATATTGTGATGTAGAAACTACATGTCATGTCATCAAGATTTCAGAATACCGCATGTGTATCATCGTCCAAATATATTGCACTTAGAATGCTATTAAGATTATGCAATATTAGTTGTTGATAGCTTAGTTTATGGGCCCTCACAGTATTGCTCTTATGTACTTGCTTGTACAGTCATATTTTAGCTGTAAATAATGTAATGGTGCCACTGGAGCCAGGTAATCCATCAGGTTTCGGGCCAGTATGGACTCCAGTTTTTACAATAGCTTACCTCTGATCAACAGAATTTATAAGCGAAATTCATATATATTTATAAAGGTTTTACGGAAGATACATACGTTTTCCTTGCTGTATATTCTAGTCTGGATTCAATTTCCAAGAACGTATAATTGTTCGTCAACACCCGAAAACTTAAAAAATAAGACAAAGTTTATTATGTCATCCATCATAAATGCAATTTATTTAATACATGCTTAAAAAAGCCTCTCACTAAGTCGACATAGTTAAGGCCTCTATACCAGTAGTCTGGCTTTTAGAATAGTGTCTATCACTTCTGAATTCTACTGACTGCTTACCATCAGGCAGAGTCGAGTCACATTGGTAGGATGATATAAGCTCAAAGAGGAGTTCTGGCCGAAGGGTGTCTTATATCGCCGTTTCCGCGGCCGGCTACTTGACACCCCGCAGCGTAACACGACGCCGACCTCTCGTGTACAGTAGTTTTTAGTTTTAAATTATATAAAATATGTATTAGTTTATAGGTTTTATTTTGTTATTTATGTATTGAAATTTTATGGGCTCTAAATGCCTCAAATAAATGGTTATTATTATTATTATTATATTATAAAAAAATGCAAGCAATTTCAAGCTTTAACTCATTAAAATAAATGCATTTTTCCTAAGCACTAGCAAGCCTACGATGAACTTTTACTAAAGTACTTCGCTTATGATAGAATAACACTCATTCCACCCGCCTTCAACCACGTAGTGAATATTTGATTCAATACACAATACCCACTCCGCAGATTTCCATGTAACCTCCTTCAATATTCACAGCCTTTGGCTTTTATTAAAGCCTTACGGGAAATTTGGAAGCCTTTAAGTGTTGATTTTTTACTCACGTGATAAGGTGAGGTTTAAGAGTAACAAGAGGTTCTAAGAGAATGATATTGCGAGTGACGATGGTTGATTCGTACGTGGCTGATTCGTGCCTATGTCCCATAAATGCATACTTTATAACCAAGACACATTTTATATTTAATTTTTAATTAACTACTGTGAGTACTATGGGTAATGATGTTGTGCGTAGGCAGAATATTGTAATGAATGGTAGTTCCTTGTTGGCCGTGAGTGAAGTAAGAAATAAACGTATGATCGGACTATAACATCTTTGATTCCATATCCTGAACAGCAAAGAAGTACCTTTTCTACACTACAATTCATGCTCAGCTTACACTTAAATATTTATAAGTACCAGCATCCTTCCAATGACACAAAGTTAACAAAACTTACATAATACGAGTAATACATCCGTGGAAACATTATAAGAATTTACATCTTGGATAACAAAATATATAGGTACAGAAAACAGAAGGCAGTGGCTTCGCAGAGCCCCCTGGCATTGCAGAAGTCTATGAGCGACAGTTACCACTTACCATCACTTGGGCTGTTGGCTCGTCTGCCTCTTTAGGCGATAAAACAAAAACTTCTCTTAAAGTTTTTAATACAAATGTAGATTTTAGTAAATCTTTTTTCACAATAATTTAGTAAACAGGTCAAATGACTGTTATTGAAAGATTTGTTCTCAAAGCATACGCTGTTACCATTGAGACACGCCCGTTAACATTCTTGCAGTAGATCTAAATTATAGTGGCTTATTCCGTTTATCCATCCTAAAAGAGCCACCCTAAGGTGGATACTCGAAAACGCATATCCGTCTATCCACCTCTTTAGGGTGAATCAACGGAATAAGTCATTATAAGTGAAAATTGCAACAAGTTTAAAATTTCAAATTTCTATTATATTGTAAAATAAATTTGCAGTGGAGTGTATTTTACATGGATGATTAAACATTAAGAAGGTGGAGTCGAATATGTTATAAAATATGATAATACAATAAATATAAAGCTACAGGCAGCTCCATTGAGAGAGCGCCGCTTTAGACACAAAGAGAACGTAACCTTTTAACTTTAAAATGTGAAAG
This sequence comes from Parascotia fuliginaria, assembly GCA_963082885.1. NCBI lineage: Eukaryota > Metazoa > Arthropoda > Insecta > Lepidoptera > Erebidae > Parascotia > Parascotia fuliginaria. Next base: position 1,173,757 of record OY720195.1, read on the forward strand.
GTTACAGAGTACTAGCTTTAGAGAGTACAGGATAATTACATAAAAGATTTATTAGCTTAGGATTTACATGATTTACATTAAGCGTATATTAAATAGATAGCCTAAAGAGCTTCGAGTCTTACAGAAAAAATGAGATGAGTGTTCGAGGAAGACAATTGAATGCCCAAAAACTGATATCAAAAGTTTCGCCAGCTTTTAACTATAGGTACATAATTATTTTATACTCTCTCGCTGTTCTTGCTGTGTCGGCAAATGAGAGACAAAAAAATAGAACTGAAAATTAAAAAAATATTTGCTCATGCTTTTTGAATATAGAAGAGGTCTTTCCCAGCAGTGGGATAAAAACAGGCTGGTAAGTATGATGATTTAAAAAAATTGGCGTTGAATACAAAAAATATAATTCCATTCCAATCAGTTCTCGCAACTTTTTGATTTTAATATTGCTACTTCCTTATATTTAAATGCTATTATTGTATAAACATTTGCTTAAAAACTAGTTGTACAGTAATATTAGTTACAATGAGTGGCCTTATCGGTAAAAGCGATTTTTCAGAAATTTTTCTAGGTAACCTTTGGATGGATAGTATGTATGGGATTGCAGCGGTAGTGTTCGGCGTATATCTAACGATTTAAATCTCTGATTTGTCGTAAATCTAGTCGAATGTCGCGGTATTTCCAGTTTCATGTTTTCTGATGACCTTAAATTACTGTTATGTGTCCCTATAAAATGACTTGTCTTCTGGTGAAATCTTGGCACTTTCCATTTAAAAAGTTCAGCAGCAATCCATACTAATATCATACGAAAGTAACTCTGTCTGTCTGTCTATATGTCTGTTACGCTTTCACGCCTAAACCACTAAACCGATTTTGATATAATTCGGTATAGAGATAGAATAGACCTTAAGGAACAACATAGGCTATCTTTTATTGCGAAAAAATGGCTTGAATGCGTTAAGCCCTTATTTTAACCCATTCAAGCCATTTTTTATATTTATATATTTTATAAAAGTTGGTTTAAAAATCGTCAATGTAAACAGAGATATAACCGACATGCACGCGGGTGGAGCTGTGGGCAACAGTTAGTATTCAATATAAGACTCTGTATACATTCATTACTCTGTTGAAATTAATGCGGGTAGGTCCCGCGTTGGCTGACGGCTTCCTTAGATCAGATTTTGCTTTCACACTAAAGATTCGCAAGCGCGAGAAGTACTGCGTCTTTATTGAAATTACTTTAAATTAGTGTTACATTTACTAATATTATTACAAAATATTACGGGTTTTAGTATGATCTACCTATATTTATTAAAAGGTAGCTTTAATTACGTTAGTACTGAAGTGGAGACTACGAATTTAAAAACGTAGAGTATACAGGCTTCTTAAAATGCTTGTAGTTCTAACATATTTTAGGTTAGCTAAGCTAATTTTCTATCAATTCAAGAAACAAATCGACTGCTCAAAGTCGTTTTACTTAAGTGGTAATGTGTGGTGTTGCTTTAGAAATATAATATAATATCACAACAACTACACAACGCTACCTAGACCCAAATTAAGTATATATTTATATCTTGTGTTATGGGTTCTAAAATGCGGATATACATACTTAAATACTTTTTTTGTAAATACATACATAATATACATAGAAACACTCAGCCCAATGCAAATAGTACATGCTCATGTACGAGCAGGAATTGAACCCATGATCTCTGCGTGGCAGTCCGTACACAGTACCACCGAACCACAGAGGCAGGCAAACAATATCACCTCACACATCAGCAGAGTTCATCCATACTACCTGGACACGATCTCGTCTAGCACGGTTCGTTTTTAGCGTTCATTTCTCCCACGTACGTGCAGGCTCTGGAACGAACTACCAGCTGCGGTGTTTCCCGAGCGCTATGACATGTCCTTCTTCAAACGAGGTTTAAAGAAAGCATTAATATCACGGTAGGCAGCGGCTTCGCGGAGCCCCTGGCATTGCAGAAGTCTATGAGCGACAGTTACCACTTACCATCAGGTGGGCTGTTGGCTCGTCTGCCACTGTAGGCAATAAAAAAAAAAAACATCACCAGCCTAGCGGTGATTACTACAAATTCTGTTCTTGAACGAGTTAGGCTGCTTTTCCATCAGAGATGTGCTATGCAGTTATGTAGAAGCTATGCGAGCGTATGTAGCGGTGCGAGTAAGAGATGCTATGACGATTGCTGCCAGCTGTCACGATGTCGTATCTACTTTGAGCGACAAATGCGGACCAACTCTGGATTCTCTGCTCTGCACAGATACACCACTCGCGACCATATAGCACGCATCCTTCAATAAAATAAACATACCTTAGTTGAATCCGTTTTTACGAGTGATATTCTATATATATATATATATATATATATATTTGATTTGTGATATATGACTAATAAATATGATTGGTGGATATCAAACGCATCCATAGCAACGTAGAAAAGCACATTTCTGGTGGAAAGACAACCTTATCCAGCAGTAGATAGTAGTAGAGTAGCAGTAGACGCTGATTTCAGTATGAATTTATTTTATTTTATTTATTTTATTTACAAATAAAGAAAACTTACAGCTAGCACAACAATAATTCATGGTGTATATATAAAAGATGGCCAATTAAAAGTTTTCGCAGATAATATTTTTAAGATACAACTTTAAGGTAAATTTGATGAAAGAGATTAAAATCAGGAAGACAATATTGTAAATTTAGTGTGAAGAGAAGAAATCATTACACAGTATTCTTTTAAGTTTAGAGCAACTTACACTAAAAAGATCAATGTCGACCTCTGGCACTCAGCGTTGTACGAACGGCACACTCTAATCATAAATGAATTTTTCCTGTACTTATTGTGGGCGGCAGGTGTATATAGAAGGTTATGCCTTCTGAGAAGCGCAGAAGGTACACGTAAGCCAATTTTGTTCACCAACTCACTGACATTCGTTACGCCGTTCATAATAGTGTACAGCAAAGATATATCTGCTATTTTTCTATGCTCCTGTAAAGGGAGCATGTGAAACTTCTTGCAACGGCTGAAGTAATTTGACGTGTAATATTTAGAGCGAAATTGAATGTACCTTAAAAATTTTGTTTGTATGTTCTCTAATCGTGATGTATATATACCATAGTTATGAATGGGCCGGATCGTCCGGGGAAGTACTACCCTCTCATAGAAGATCGACTTAAGAGTAGTAGTATCCGTACTACTGCGTTTCGTTCGGTGAGTGAGAGCGCCGGAGGCCCAATTGCCCTCCTTTCCTCTTTCCTCACCTCCCTCATTCCCTTGCCCTAGCCCAATTCCCAGCCGCCATAGTAGAGGCCACCATACCAGCAGTTTAAGACTTAAGATTTGTAGTGTTCTACCCAGCTCCCATTTTGGCTAACGTTATTTTCCTATAATATCCTTAAACTTAGTCACCTTATCCCTCATTGTTACAAGTTCGACGTCGTATTGATTAATAACCAAAGTCTCTAACAATAGCGTTGTTCATAATTGTATAACACAGTAACAAAGAACTTTACAGCATTTTGATTTTAAACTCTATGGTCTTGAAAATAGAGATCAAAATTAGTTAACTAGTAATAATTTTATGATTTTATGTCACGATTTAAGAAAGTGTTTGGGAGAAGTGAAGAGGCTTTTTATTTCTCCTCTGTACGTACCTTAAAGTGACGTCACATTGCTGTGCATAAAGCGAATTGCCGTGCAAATAGCTTGTGAAAAATTTTATGCAAGAATCGTTAGGCATCTATTCTATAACGATATTTTTCGAAAAGGCTTTGTGTTTACGTGTGCGAATAACATAAGTTGCAGCGTGTGTGAAATGTTGTATATAAGACAGTCTTGTATGGAAACATTTCACTACTTTATTGCATAAATATATTGTTCTAATATTTATGCAAAGTAATGTACCGTGGGAGTGGGACATAGACGTGGACACATACTTGGCCAAAATGTTTTTTTAATTAGCTCATTACAAATAACAAGGAAAATTTATCTAAATATACGGCAATTCACGTGATCATGCATTAGGTATTTATATATACCTTATTTTGCTTGAAGTTTCTACCAGGTTACCTAATGCATGATCGCGTTAAATTCCCGTATATTTAGATATATTATATCATACAACACGAAACTTTAAAAGTTTAAAAGTAAAAATAAAAAGTATGTTTTTGGTCTTGAATATAAAACTACCCTATCTCTTCTCGTTGATATCGTAAAAGAAATGCCAGAAAACGACAATCCGCATTCTGAGCGTGGTGGCAATGGCACAGATCACTGTTTCTGTCATAATTGTATTAAAAGCACTAAAAAAAAAAACAATTGGAGGAAAATATGAGAAAACTCATATTTTCTGACTACACCAATTCATTTTTCAAATATTTTATTATTGACTGCAAATATATATTACGTTTCATATCATATTTGATACCAACTTCATTCTTATTCACATCACGATATCAGTTATTGGAAGATGAAATCTTTCATATTCAATGTGTAATAACTATGTTTATTACTAAATCCAGCCCCTACGACCTGAGGGGCCACCATCTCTTATAGTAGTATTATTTTAATGTTACTTTGTGTTTTGTCTTTTTCTTTTGTACCATTAAAAACAAGGATAGAAACAAAGTAAGGTTATAATAAGATTGCTTGAGGTGTGGTGTGGTAGAGCCCAAGGGCCACTGGTGGCTCATGACCGGTCACCAGATTTGGAGAAGGACTATAGCCAGCAGTGGACTTCTTTCATTTCATATGATAATAATGATTACTAAACCATGCCATACTATAAATCACGTTCTTTCTATTAATGAGATGCACTAAAGTTTGAAAGTACTGAATACGGTCCCACCTGTAAGTGACAGCCGTAACCTATAGAGATGGCTGTGTTTTGCAAGCATTGCAGAAGTATTAAAGCATAAAAAACACAACCCATCCGTTGTCGACCACGGAGAAGCGATAGGGAAGGAAGGGTGGAAAGTCTACTTGCTACTTACCCAATCTGAACCCTCATCTAAAACGAGATGAAAACCATAATATTAGATCAAAATCAATATAACTCCTAATAAATCACAAGTTATTGTTATACCACACAAATGTAACACGTTATATTAACTTGATCTGGAAACAATTACATGGGAGAATTCTCGTCACGTGGCCGATCGATAATATACTAAGCACTGAGAAGAATAATGAATGGGTGGATTGTGAAAATGCACTTTGTTAAGCGTTTATTGTGATGTTATAAGTTTTTGATGTTAGAGTGTTCTTAAACAAATCATCGTAAGTTATGTTATTCGTTTCTATGATATATATATTTTTTTCTTTTTTTATAGTAGCCTACCAAAGTGACTCCACCGCGCCTGATGGTAAGCAGTCAGTGGAATCTAGAAGTTGTGGCCACCATACCAAAAGCCAGTCTTAAACTGCTAGTATGGTGGTCTCTACTATGGCGGCTGGGAATGGGGTTAGGGGACGAGAATGAGGGAGGTAAGGAAAGGGGAAAGGGGGGAAGATGGGCCTCCGGCGCTCTCACTCACCGAGCGAAACGCAGTAGTACGGATACTACTACTCTTACGTCGATCTTCTATGAGAGGGTAGTACTTCCCCGGACGATTCGGCCCATTCATGCTGAAACAAGCGTGGATCTCCTACCATAGATTATTATATATATTGTAAAGTGACTGGCCTGTTGGTCTAGTAGTTAGTGACCCTGACTGCTAAGCCAGAGGTCGTGGGTTCGATTCCCACCCAGGACAAACCTTTGTGTGATGAGCATAATTGTTTGTATAATAATATATGTATGTATTTACAAAAAAAAAGAAGTATTTAAGTATGTATATCCGTATAATACAAGCATATAATATGCTTACTTTGGGTCTAGATGGCGTTGTGTGTAGTTGTTGAAATATTATTATTATTATTATTTTCTATAGAAAATTTGAAGTCGCTTTACAAGAAGGAAAGAACTTTACATACATGTCTAGACAATGCAAACTTTTCGTCTTATACGTCCATCTTATTGTTGGAATTTTTTATATCTAGAAAATCAATACTCTATTCTCTTATATAAAGCGGAAGACTTTGTTTGTTGTAACGTGCTAATTTTAAAACTACCAGTCGAATTTAAATAATTCTTTTTTCATTTGATAGCCCAGTTCTTGAAGAAGGTTATAGACTATATATCATCACGCTATTGGCGACGGGAGCAGAGCAGTAACGAATTATGAAAATGCGTAGGTAAAACCACGCTGTGGGAAGCTAGTAATTTATAAACTTGATTTTTTGTGGTCGAATAATATCTAAAAATCATTTGAGTACCTATTTGTATTTCTGTACAAATACTTAAATTTACAAGTTCTGTGGTTTGGTGGTCCTGTATATGGACTGTCACTGTGTATATGGACTATGGGTTCGATTCCCGTTTAGTGCAAATATTTGTGTGTATGAACATGGCTATTTGCATTGGTCTGAATTTTCTATGTATAATATGTATTTACAATAAAATAGTATATACGCCTATCCACATTTTAGAAAGAACCTATATCACAAGCTATTAATATTTGCTTGTTTTGGGTCTAGATGGCGTTGTGTGGTTGTTGTGATAATATTTATTTATTGATTATATTAAGGAGTAACGTATTTGAGGACTTGGGAACACATACATGTCCTGTTGCAGTTACCACTAAACATCAAGTGAATCTTCAGTCATTTGTTTTACATGACAGTAAGTTCCTCTTCAAACAAATCTCACATAATGTGTAAGCTCACGTCTGCATGTTTCCAAGCCGGAGGTCACATAACAAATATATAAGAGGATCCGAGCGACGTATTCTCCGCTGCACCAAGCCAAATAGAATTTTTGGAACTTTTGTTATAGAGTTGTTGATACCGCTTATGGAATTACATTAACAATTTAAGTGTATGGTAAAATGAATTCGTATTTACTTAAATTGTCTCGTAAATTTGATAGTGATATCATTTCATACAGTGCACATATGGCAACTATATCTTTAATCTTTAGGTTCCGTACTTCAAGCGTAAGTTAGTCTTGCATATTGAACTAATCCATCTCTTTTTATAGGTGCAATTAAGCAATTAACAGCAATGCTACCTGCGTAACTACCGGGCGTGGTAAAATTGCCATATTTTTTTTTTATTACGCCTCTGGCGACGGGAGCAGAGCAGTAAAGACGCGGGTGAAACTGCGCCGGAAAAAGCTAGTTTTAAGTCAAACTATAATAGTAAAATATAGAAAAACTGATGGACCTAAACCTCCTTTATGACATAAACCTCCACGAGCCGCCCCGATCCATTGGTTGCCCGCCATTTTTATTATAACACCGGTCTATCTTGAAAGAGGTCTGTCCACGCTGTGTCGTAGTATACATATTACAAGTAAATACAATTTACAGACGCCTGTTTCGGATTTTCAAAATCAGACATTAATATGAAAAGAAATTAATTATCTCCATTTCTTGATTTATTAGAGCAATAACTTAATTAAGGCTGAGACATAATTAAATTTAGCGCTGTCGAGGTAGGTAGAGGTGTCTATGGAATTGACTGTTGTTTAAGTAATAATTAAAGTAAAATATTACGTTGCCGTTTAATTATTAAAATCTCATGAGAGAATAATGATTAGTATATCTTAAGCATGGTTGGTAACAGGGTAGACAGGAATTAAATATACTCAAAGTTTTACTTGCTAAGTTTATCTTCAACGTATATCCATACTTCTATACTAATATTATAAATGCGAAAGTAACTCTATCTGTAGTGTCTATCTGTCTGTAACCTAACCTAAACTACTGAACCGATTTTGATGAAATTTGGTATAGAGATAGAATAGAGCTTTGGGACCAACATCTTTTATTGCGATAAAATGATTTGAAGGAGTTGAAATAGGGGATAAAAGTTTATATGAAAAATCGTCAATTTATAAACAGAGACGTGTTCATGATTATTAAAAATATATTTTGCGATAACTGACATTCATGCGGGCGGAGTTGCGGGTAACAGCTGGTTACTATAATATATAATACATCGAAAACATCGTGGTTTATTTTAGGGACATCAGCTTCACCTGAAATTTATTTCACAATAATTATAAGTATACCTTTAATTCTATTGAGGGATGATGAAGGAAAACGGAAAAGGAATAGGACCGAATTACGCGGCGGACATTTTTACTTACCAAACTAAACGCAATAGTATGTCGACTATGCGTACAAACTACGTCATAGAATATTTTTTATGGATCTCCAACAAAATAGGTATACTTTACTAAGTAATAATATTTGAACATGTCGTGTACTGCTCTATTTAATGGATACCACGACATACAAATAAAATTGAATAAATAAAAAGCGACAAAAATATTCAAATCACATACGACATTAAATTACATTAATATTATAATAGACTACCACAGAATAAAAAAATCTATACTCTAAATAATTTAAACTACTCTATGATCTAAACTGAAATTTAAAGGCGCGTTCCTGAGGCCCTAGACAAGTGTCAAAGATTTCTATTCTATTCATAGAATAGATAAAAAAATGTATGAGATTGACATAAGCGTTGGCGTTAGCTTATGTCAATCCAGTACATTTTTTACCTCCACCAGTACTTTTTGGCCTCTGTTGACGGTATTTTAGTTAAACTAAAGTCTATGGTGAAGGCTAAGTGTTCTACCCGTATTAATTTATTTTAATTCAGGATAAATTTTTACTGCTACCCTCAGTATAGTAATAAAGTAACGTATGAAGTACTGTGGTTTTTTGTGATTGCACTCGTAAATTAAGCTAAGTTTTACGCTTTTTATTGATAAATAAGTTATTCTATGAGGAAGTGTTTGCTGGTTGTGGTTCTCCAAACATGTGGAATCACAATTTATTGTCAATAGTGAATATCGTAAGTTTATATTGGACATTTCTGACTGACGGTGAAGGAAAAAATCGTGAGGAAACCTGGACTTAAAAGTCTAAAATTGCAAATCCGCCTTGAGCGCACGTGGTGATAAATGCTCATACCTTCCCTATATGAGAAGAGGCTTTTGCCCTGCAGTGGGACAGTAAGCAGGCTGGTATTATAGTAAATATTAACATTTCACAATAATTGGTAAGTTACGTTTTATTGTATGTATTTTCATAAGTAATTATATTGGTACGTTTTCATATTTCAATGGTAAACCTACTAACTCTGCTTACATTAAGTAAGTAGGAACATTAAGTAACTGTCATTTTCTAGGAGTTTCTTCCATAAAAGAAAAAAATATTGTAAATTTTCTTTGAATATTAATAATGATCAGTCCTTAGAAGCCTTCATCCATCGATAATTACGTCGTTAGTTCACCTTGTGAGGGATCTACCTACCGGTCAAGGTAGCGAAACTTGCCTATGCCTATGTTCAGCAGTAACGGTGAAAACATAGCACCCACTTCTCCAATTGACATAGGTATTTAAGTAAAAATTAAATACCGAGTGGTTAGTGGTCAACCAAGTATCAAGATTTGTTCAGGTCGCCTATAATTTGTTATAGGGGCATCAGACTTGACTGTTATTACCTTGGTAACAACTGGAACCGACTTTTAACGTGCCCTTCGAAGCATGGAGTCGCTCGATAGGATGAATACGGAACATCCCCACATACCACTATGCGGTCACCCATCTATAGGCTAGCCGCAATCGAAGTTGCTTAACCCGCTAAACATGTACTGATCAGTAAGCGCAACGAGCTATAAGCGCTTCAATCATCCTATTCAAGTTAAAACACAAAACTGGTATTATCAACTTTAGCACTTCATATCCGTATGCCCGATGGATGCATTCGCAATGCGCCGCGCCATTAGATTTACCGCCGCGACTACGTTCTATATAGCACTCGTTCTACATAGTACCCTTACTGTATAGTACTATGTACTAACATTATAGTACAGCGCAAAATATGGCCTTCTTTCTATGAAGAGAATACGATTTATTTTTATCTATTCAAGGCTGTTTGTCTGCAATTCAAGAATAGATTTAAAGAATTGATATTGAGTTGTTTTGGTTCTAGTTTTAGGATGGTGTATTTGTGTTAAGGTTTTTTTTCTATTACTTGCATGATCCAATATTATTGTATTATGTTAGATCTGTGCTGGTTTCAGTACAAATAGGCCATATCAACCTAGGCAGTACTATTCTTTCTAACCTTGACTGCCTCTGTCGTTCGGTGGTACTGTGTACGGACTGCCACGCAGAGATCGCGGGTACGATTCCCGCTCAACGCAAATATTTGTGTGTATGAACACGTCTATTTGCATTGGTCTGGGTGTTTCTATGTATATGTATGTATTTAAACAAAAAAATAATTAAGTATGTAAATATATCGGCGTTCTAGAATCCATATCACAAGCTATAACATAATGCTTATTTTGGGTCTAGATGGCGTTGTGTGTAGTTGTTGTGATATTATAATGCGATTCGTTTGGTGAGTAAGAGTGAGTAAGCGGCGGCTTCGTTGTTTCCTCAGTTCTCTTTCGTTTTCACCATTCTCTTTACACGGTTGGCAAAAGCTTGGTTGGGTTTTCTTAATACTGTTTCACGGGCATGTTCACCGTACCTCAACCTCTTAACAATTAGGGTCTATGCTTGTTTGCTATCACAGACGTGTATAAAAATTATTCGTTTTCATTAGTTTTTATATGCCGTCATTTGAACACACGAGTGTATTAAAAAAATACATGTCTTGAGTGGCAAAAATGTTCTTTTTTTCAATCTTGCACCGCGTAATACATCTATTCTTCTTTTTGGTATCTCCATCTAATTTCTCGGTAGATGAGTGAAAATGTGCAAGTTACTGCTGTGTAATAGAAGTGTAGGTTCAAATTCTTAGGCAAAATTAATCATAATTTACAAAATTTTGGCAATTAAAGATACTGCACTAAAATGGACTCCTTTCATTATATATTACAAGAAATTAACTAAATTTCCTTCTGCGGTTAAACTATGAAATTCTAGGCCAGATCATTGTTCAACGTAAGAAAGGGACAAGGATATACGAGTTCTATAACGGCATTTCTTTCTCGCATAGTTATTGGAGTCGAAGTAGTAATAAAATTGATTGATATTGTAATAAAATGGTTTGGCTGCACTTCTGACATAGTTTGTATAATAAATGAGGTTCTAGTAACGTTTAGCTTTTGAGTAAATTGTGAAATTAACTTCCGAGTTCAATATTTAGACTTTGTTGTTTCAGAGTAGCATATATTAGAATGGAAGTACCCCTTTTCTACAAAGATATTTTATGTCAATTGCCTGGTTAAACGAGTAGCTACTCAAACATGACATTGCGTTTTCATTTTCATCACCCATCCTGTGTTGGATTTTTTTTTTATGTCATCTTCTCGTCTGATAGTTTACTAGAGGTCGCAGGTTCAATTCCCGCTCAGTGCACATAATTTGTGTGCAAACATGTCTATTTACAATATTTCAATGTTTAATATGAATGTTTTTACAAAATAAAAAGTATTGTTTGTATATCCGCATTCTAGAATCTATAACACAAGGTATAATATATGTTTACTTTGTGTCTAGATGGCGTTGTGTGTAGTTGTTGAGATAATATAATTATTCAAATTTTTTTGGCTGATTAAAATTATTTACTACCACTAGGTTATATTTACGTGGCTAGCAAACTATAGGATTGTCATTTACTATTACCAATCAGTAGCAGTAATCATCAACATCATTTCATCCGAAGGTTGTTAACTACTGGATTTAGATACATCCATAAGTTAGAGGAGACCCCCTAATCTGAGGGGATGCAACTGATTTTCCGGGAGGTGCATCTGATGTCCATGTTCAGTGTTCATAAAAATATAATAAAACATATCAGTTTATTGACAAGGTTGTTCAACAAATTTAGACAGCAAGCTACAGACTTTTTCAAAGACTAGACTTTAACTTATATTAATTTTTACTCTTTTCTATGTATTTTTATGTCGACATGGTGGTCCTAGCGCACTTCCTTGCATCCTCCTCCCGGCGTCTATGCCTAAAGTCTATGCCTCTGCACATAAAGTGAATCGACTTGACAAAATTGGTGGGTAACTGATAGATGCGATGAGACGACGGTACTTCTCCGATGCTCAGTTGTGACGATGGTTGGTCAGCGATGGCAGCGGTCAGTTGTATTAACAGTAGAACTTGCAGAGTAACGATTTATTTCAGTCGAGAGTAGATAACGAAGTGCCCCTGGCACGAGCTTACAAGACATTTTATACTATCTTTGACAGTTACTAATGCCGGTATGTTACAGTATTATCAAATTATAACAGTTATACAAATTAATACAACAACTTTAACAGTATTAAAAATCTACAATTGGTATATTTATAATTATATACCTAGTGGAAAACGCATATTGTAACAAGATTTTAAAACAAAATCACAATGGAAAATTTAGCTTTGTTTTAAATAGATTCTAAAAAGTATTTATATTGTAGTTATTATTTGGTGGGCATCCAAGTGGTTCAAGGGTATTCTCTCGTCGGCAGGATTAGCATGGATTAAAACTGAATGCAATTATTCTGTTCTACGAGTATATAGTTAGCCGGTACTGAAGATTAGTGTAATTAAGTTTTGCTTGTTAAGTTAATAAGCTGTTTTTTTATGTACCTTTTAGTGATTAAATTAACTTTTTGTCATAGTGCCGGGAAATGAATTAAATTATTAATCACCGCTATTTTGTCATGTCTCTTATTAGAACCGGTGATTATGGTAAATATCTTTACAGCTTTTTTACGGTAGTAGATCCACGCTGATTTCAGCATGAATGGGCCGGATTGTCCGGGGAAGTACTACCCTTTCATAGAAGATCAACTTAAGAGTAGTAGTATAAATACTACTGCGTTTCGTTCGGTGAGTGAGAGCGCCGGAGGCCCAATTTCCCCCTTTCCCTTTTCCTCACCTCCCTCATTCCCTTCCCCTAACCCCATTCCCAGCCGCCATAGTGGAGGCTACCATACCAGCAGTTTAAGACGATGGCTTTTGGTATAGTGGTCGCCACTTCTGGATTCCACTGACTGCTTACCATCAGGTAGGGTGGAGTCACTTTGGTAGGCTATAATATAAAAAAAAAAAACAGCAGTGTACATCTTTCGACTTAAAGTGGGCAAGAGATTTCAAATATTTGCTGATCTGAAAAAGCTATGGCAAGCGTAGTGCCTGCTAACAAGAATCGCCTGTTACTGACATCAATGATAGCGACCACTGACATTCGGTTAATTAATTGCAATTATAAAGTACTAGACATCCACCTCACAACAAATGCCTAAAAATATCATAGCAATAGTGACGTATTGCATCATTCAAATTTACAAAGGCGCTTAAAATACTGAACTTTTAAAAATGTCTAAAAATAATACAGCATTTTTAAATATAGTCTATGTTACCCGTTCTATGTGTTGTTTTTTAAACGTAAAGAATTTTTTAAATCGGTTACTTAGATCTTGTTAAATCGGGACAAACAAACATATAACTTTTGATATTACTCCGTATACCACTAACTATGCTGGCAATACTTTTATAAGACGTTCCTGCAAATATTATAATAAAAATCTTGGCAACATAGATATTTTCTCTTCTTCACCAGGCATTTATAAGAAACATATAAAAAGTATTATTTACTCAAGGACAGATCAATATAATCAATAGTCATGGGCATTATGGTTGGTTACTAATTAAGTTACTAACTAAATACATTTAAAAATACTGTAGTAATAATAGCACTTTAATTATATTGTAAGTTTGGTTAAGTTTTTGTTTATTAACTTCAAAATTATGTATATTAGTTTATTTTTATGGAACTGTTTTGGTCTAATAGTAAACTATCATAGTATTTTTGTTTTAGTTTAAGACTGTTTGTTTCCTGAATAAAGAAAATAAAATATAATAATAAAATATAAAAAATCAAATCCTTTCTCTTTGTAATATTAGTTTAAATAAGTTTTACACCCTGTCTACCTCTTTACGGCAATAGGCAGCTATATTGTTATTCGATATTAATCAATCATCTATCAATTTACTGATATATTGATAAGTCGTATCATGATGAGGGCTCTCGTAACCTGATCTTGTTCAAAGGTGCTCCGGTATTGTACGCTTGTGGCGTAAAATAGAGACGCTTCAAAGCTTTCCAGCTAGGTCTAAACAGGAAGATTCAGCGTGGTTTTGTATATTTCCTAATTTCTGTTAGAAGTTTGTTGATCCTCTAAACCCATACTAATATTTAAATGCGTCTGATGTGCTTTCACGCCTAAACAACTGAACTGATTTTTATAAAATTTGGTTTTGAGATAAACTAGACCTTAGGGAACAACACAGGCTTTCTTTTGTCGCGATAAAATGGCTTGACGGGGTTGAAATAGGGTATGAAGGTTTACATGGAAAATCGTCAATGTAAAAGACAAAATCATGAAATTAGTATTTGGCGGCAATAAAATTTTATGCCGACATTCAAGCAGGCAGAGCTGCGGGCAACAGCTAGTACTTAGCATAAAGCAATGTCGCTATTGTTTTCTATATGTTTTTTGCTAGTTTCTTCTAAAGTTTTCAACGAATTCTGATACTGTTTTTACTATTGATTAGATAATATCTTTCAAAAAGTTTATAAGATGTAAGTATAATACATTGATATTGAGTTGAGAAAAGTTGAGAATTTCAACGATTTATAATTAAGTTGTAAAAACATAATAATTTCTACGTGTCTAGCCGGGGCGGACGTCTAGTTTGATATAAAAGAAATATTGTTAAAATAGAATTTAATAAAATTGAAAGTACGCCTTTAGCAAACGTGGCGATTAATGCTCATGCCTTCTCTTTACGAGAAAAGGGCTTTCAGAGCAGTCAGATAACAGCATTATTATAAAACTTATTGCAAGATTAAATGCCTCTGTGCTTCGGTGTTATTGTGTACGGATTGCAACGCAGAGGTCGCGGGTTCGATTCCCGTTTAGTGCAAATATGTGAGTGAATAAACATGTCTATTTGCATTGGTCTGGGTGTTTCTATGTATAATATATATGTACTTACAAAAAAAGTATTTACATATGTATATCCGCATTCTAGAACTCATAACACAAGCCGTAATATATGCTTACTTTGGTTTGAGATGGCTTTAAGTGTGTTAAGATATAATATTATATATAACTAATTTGTTTTTGCACCACACACCATTCCCGTACCCAGCAAACTGCACAAAGACATTCTGCTGAGAGGCGAGTGCTAAATGGATTTTAATTATAAAGATTATAATGTTTACCTTCCAACTCAGTAAGCCAGGTGATTAGTATAGTAGTTAACTGTACTTTACTTGCTTATTAGTAAATAAAAGTCAACGTTTAACTATTTTGTTTCTATTGTGTAGAAATGTATGTATAACTTTCATATTATACTATTACATAAAGCGGATTAGTTTGTTTATTTGAACGCGCTAATCTCTGGTACTATCAGTTGGATTTGAATAATTATTTTTGCGTAGCGTTCAGTTATTGAGAAAGGTTGCAGGCTATGTACATACATATTTACTTTTAAACTTTCGCGTTGCATGATATAAATTTATAATCATACGGGAATTAACGTGTGTTTTGTGATAGTACGTGGAAAGACAAAAATGTGAGGGTAGATCTAGAATCTACTTCACATACGGAGCCGTGACATCGCCTCACCAGTCTGCTTGTGACCACGGCCGGTGTAACCTGGTCGAAACGTCAAGCAAAATAAGGTATGTAAATTCCTAATGCATGATCGCGTTAATTCCCGTATGATTATAAATTTATATGTACATACATCACGCTACGTAAAACCGCGCCGCGGCAAGCTAATTACATAATAAATTTTAAACTATTTTGAAATTTGTTGTTTTTTTTTTTTGTTTGGAGTCTAAGTTTTCGAATGCAAACAGTGGACCGAAAAGCGGCCGTCTACTAACAAAAGGTGGATAGAAAAATTTAAGAGTAATTGGATAACAGTAACATTGTTTAGCGACGATATGCAAAATAAAGCACTTTTCTTACGAAAAAGGCATACGCGTTAATCACTAATCACCACAGTGGTTCAAAACAGTTTAACGATTACAGGCTTAGATATTTTTTCATGTTTTTTCATGATCAGTAAGTTAGTAGGTGTATTGCCTGTGTCACTTTGCATGCTACTTGAAATTGTAACTTACAAAAATTGTAATAAACTGACGATTAAAAAGATTGGCCTGAGTTTCTTGCCAATACTTCTCATGGCCCTACCCTAACGTCAGCAAACTATCTGTAGGTTAATTGGCTGACATTTTGTATTTTTTAATGTTTATAGGTGTTAATTCAGTTAACCTAAATAAATAAAATAATATATTTTGATTTGATTTAATTTTGGTAAACTCTCATTAAAACTTTTACAGTTTGATTTTTTATAAATTAACTTTTACGTATAGTAAAAAAATACAAGTTTGAAAATGCCAACCCGCTTTGAGTCTCTATGCATAGTAATCATTTCTCATGTTTTATCTGCACAAAAACCTTTACCCTTATTAAAAACAAAATGAAATAAGCCGAAACTATAAGGCAAAATAACACGGTTATATCCAGGTAATCTGTACTAACAAGGTTGTCCCATAGCGTTCTAACTCAATAACAGAGGCGAAGTTATAACAACATTTGCCAGTTCATCCTCATAAAACTAATTTGCATGTGTGTTTGCGGTTTAAGTGCTTAGGACGTGTTTGTTAAATTATATTATAAGTAACTAATCTCAATCACCCGTTAAGTTATATCTTTGATTACTACTCTACTCCCGTCGCCATTAACGTGATGTTACATAGTCTGTAACCTTCCTCAAGAACTGGACTATCAAACGCAAAAAGAATTATTCAAACCCCACTGGTAGTTCCAGAGATTAGCGTGTTTAAAACAAACAAACAAATTCTTCCACTTTATACTAACTAGCCGTTGCCAGCGTATTCGCCCGCGTGGGTAAGGCATACCACAAAAAATATAGCATACGTTACTCGCTGATATTGTAGCTTTCTATTTGTGGAAGAATTTTTAAAATTGGATACGTAGATTTGGAGTTTATCCCGGTTGAAAAATAAATTTTAATTTCGCGCCTTTCTAAAACAACTTACGCTTGTCTACTAGCTTTTGTTTTACTCACCTGTCAAGTCGTATTCTCGGTAACATTGCTCACTGTAGTTTTTGTGTTTAACAAGCAAACATACAAAAAATCTAATATTTTCTCTTTATATTAGATTAGTACGAGTATAGATAAGTTGTTGTCAATTCATATTTCAGTGAATTTTGGCTTCTATTTTAATATATATTTTAAATTTTTCTCTTTCATTATCTCTGTCCATGTGCGTCGTAAAAGAGAAAGGATACCTAGATACCAAATAATAGACAGCAGAGTTGCTTAGGTACTAAATATCTTCAAAATAATAATCTATATATATAAAAATGAATCCCTATTTCGCTTGGTCATGGTATCACGCGTGAACGGCTAGATTCTTTTTTTGTTGCATTTGATAATGTCAGGAGAAGGTTCTTATGCAAGAAAAACTAAGAAAGTTGCGCGGTGATTTAGAAAGTTTAAGATACTTAACCACCATATCATCACTACATAGTATAAAACAAAGTCGGTTGCTGCTGTCTGTCCCTATGTATGCTTAGATCTTTAAAACTACGCAACGGATTTTGATGCGGGTTTTTTTTAAATAGATAGTGATTCAAGAGGAAGGTTTATATGTATATAACATGCATAATATAGTAGAGAAACATTGATAAATTTAGATGTTTTTAATGTGATGTCGTAAATAAACAAATTTTTTGCGCTTACATTGCAACGCTGGCTAAACCCTACAAGATAGATCAAAATAATGTACTACAGTATTGTACACCTTTTATAGGTCTACAAAACAGTCTGCGATAGTATATGTCTATCTCTAAGGGATAACCCACAATGACCATTTTTATCCTTTACATTTTATGAGGGCTTATTTTCGAAGCGATTTTAAGCAATACAGCATTTATCCTTATCAAATTAAGTACCTTAAATACATTGTGCATTTAATATAAATCAATAATGCCCTTTGGAGCATGTATTTTAAATAAATATTTCAAAGATATTACAGATTAAAAATGCAGGGAGGGATATAGCGGCAGGGGGCCGGCATTCTGGAGTAAAATTAATTATACTACAGAATGTGTAAATACTACGTTCACAGCATTTGTTTTTCTTCGCACGGGCAATGCTGTTACTAAATATAGTATAAGCATTGTACCCGTGCGAAGCCAGGGCGGGTCGCTAGTAATATATAATAATATTTGCAACAACTACAACGCCGTCTAGACCCAAAGTAAGCATATTATATAGCTTGTGATATGGGTTCTAGAATGCGGATATACATACTTAAATCCTTTTTTTGTAAATACATACATATTATACATAGAAACACCCAGACCAATGCAAATAGACATGTTTATGCACACAAATATTTGCACTGAGCGGGAATCGAACCCGCGACCTCTGCGTGATAGTTCATAAACAGTACCACCGAACCACAAAGGCAGTCGAATAATGCAGCTGTCAATTTAAACTTCTCTTTAGGATATGTCTTGTGGTTATGCGATTATTTACTATTCAGAAACTACTACGGAGTATTTGTACTCGCGGTGTATGACGTCACAAATGTCAAATTATGTATTCAACGATGTCATTTTCAAAGTGTTCGATTTAACCTCAATGTCTTTAATCTATTTTACACCTTATTTCTAAATCAATAAGATTCACATTCGTATCACCATCCGTTTGACAACATATTTCCAACTTTTTTATTATAAAATATTGCTATCAAAACTAATAAACTTCTATCGAAGCTAGAATACCCAAAAAAACACTATATTAATACCTTTGTAAGGATTCATCGTGCATTCACTATTCAGTACAGTCTGACGCAATCAACTTGCATTCATTAGACCAATCAGCATTTGCGTAGTCGAGCGCGGGATACAACCAGCCAATCAGAGAAGTTATAGCTGTGACGTCACCCGAGAATAGTGATGGGGCAAGTTCGTTTGAATATGGAATTCGGTTAAAGACGTATGTTGATTAGGGTTTGCGAATAGGGTTGAGAATACTAGTAAACATTGTATTTCAAGGAAATAGTATACTGTATATTATAGTTATATCAATACTGTTTCATGGTTTAAAGATAATTATAGAGACTTGTAATTACCTATAGGGTTAAGGATACTTGAAATTGTAACTTCACAAAAATTGTAATAACATGGTGATTAAAAAGAGTTGCCTGAGTTTTTGTCAGTTCTTCTCACGGCTCTACTTCGTCAGCGACCTGGTTATAGGTTAATTTGCTGACATTTTGTAAGCTTTGACGTTTATAAGTGTTAATTTAATTAACCTATATGAATAAATATATTTACATTTTAATTTTTTCAGTAATAACAATATTACTTCTAAGCTTTCGCGTTGCATGATATAATTTATAAATATACGGGAATTTACGCGATCATGCAGGTACATACCTTTTTTTTTTTTTTTTTTTTGTATTTATTAGCCTACCAAAGTGACTCCACCCCGCCTGATAGTAAGCAGCCAGTGGAATCCAGAAGTGGTGGCCACCATACCAAAAGCTATCGTCTTAAACTGCTGGTATGGTGGCCTCCACTATGGCGGCTAAGAATGGGGTTAGAGGAAGGGAATGAGGGAGGTGAGGAATGAGGAAAGGGAGAAATTGGGCCTCCGACACTCTCACTCACCGAACGAAACGCAGTAGTAAGGATACTACTACTCTTAAGTCGATCTTCTATGAGAGGGTAGTACTTCCCCGGACGATCCGGCCCATTCATGCTGAAACCAGCGTGGATCTACTACCGTCATACCTTATTTTGCTTGACGTTTCGACCATGTTACACCGGCCGTGACATCGCCTCACCAGTCCGCTTGTGACCAAGGTATGTAAATACCTGATACATGATCGCTTAAATTACCGCATGTTTATAAATAATAACAATTTTAATTGATATACGAAGTCCCCTTTAAAACTCGCAATGACGAATATGTCATGCTTTGAAAATTTCACAGCAGATTCATTTCTAAAGCCATATGGATGTGGAAAAAATTACCTAAGAGTTACTTTTACCCTAAAAGTTTGAACGTTAAAAAAAGTACCTATTTATTAGTATGAAAATTTAAAAGTGATATTTTGTTATTTCAGTAAGAAATATTCATATTTTGCAACAAAAATGAGTTTTTGAGTTATTTTGATTTCACGCTTTGAACTTAAATAAATATGCAGCATTCGAGACCTATTCGTTAACATTTAAAGTAAATATTCTATCTTTGAAAAGTTTATCAATTTTAGTGTAGTAGTCTTGAAATAATAATTACTAATACTTACTAGTTGAACGTATAATTAGAACGGCAACGCTCGTAGAGGTCGCCTACGCTCGTAGAAGTTTGGCTACGTTCGTAGAGTTTGGCTACGCCCGTAGAGTAGCCACACTGCGAGTTTCCTTCGAGTATATTCTTAGGTATATGTAGTGGTACGTTGCACACTATGATATCTCTTTTACAAAACCGACCTAAGTAACAAGGTGCTGTATGAGGAATGACGAAGGAAAAACCTTTTACGACACCCACGAAAACACATGACAACAGATGGGATATTATATATATTTTTATTTTATATATAGTTTTCCCATATTCTAGACTAACTTCCCGCAGCGCGGTTTCACCCGCGTCTCTGGTTACTGCTCTGCTCCCATCACCAGGAGCGTGATGTTATACAGCCTATAACCTTCCTCAATAACTGGGCTATCATACGCAAAAATAATGATTAAATCCCACTGGTAGTTCCAGAGATTAGCGCGGTCAAACAAACAAACTCTTCCGCTGAATATAATAGTATAGAAACATTTAAAACTAAAAATAAAACACCGCAATGAGTAACTTATTCATATAATATATTTTTTATTTGAAAATTCATGGTACAATGTACATTTTGGACTTAATTCTCTTGAGACTTAAAATTAGGGCTGTCATGATTAATGTATAGTACGCAGAACATAATATAGGGCATTTAACACAGTCATAAATTCTATTGTGACGATTATTTGTATCTGCTGCCTTTGCCGAGCAGTGAGGGAGCACAGGTTAACGAAAAAACAGAGAAAATGATAATTTTGGACTTGAGTCACTTATCTCTCTCCTTCGAATGGAGTTAGAAAGAGAGAAGATACTCTTTGGGCTGAGACTTTGAATTTAGTAACAGAAGACGAAAAAGACATAAGACAGAAATATCAGTGTTATGTCGATGACCAAAAAAAAAATACATTATTTAAGTACAACAATTAATTAAAATGGCAGTTATATATACTGATATGAAACCTTATTTAATGAGCATGTAAATTTTAAATAAATTTCATTTTAAAAGTAAAAAAAAGTTAAAATAAATAAAGGCAATGGGTCTCAATAATGTTTAAGCTTCATATCTAAGTCCCGTTAAATATGTTTAATTTATAATAAGCTTGTTTTATTGGGACTCATTGCAAAATATGTTTAAAAAAAAACTTTCCTTTGGATGTTAAAAGGCTTGTGATAAGTAATGAATGAAATATACTTGCATTAATCTAACAAATACACTTTATAGGGTCTTAGAGAATTTGTTAGCGTCTATTAAGTATGTTACAAGTGAGTTTTTGGTACTAACATTTTTTATACGTATACTCTTACAACTATTTTATACTTAACCGTCGGTAGTGCTTTTCGAGAATGTTCGCCTGTAATAAACCTGAATAATACATCTCTTGACAATTTTGTTTGAAAATCTAATGAATTTTTGGCGGGATCACTAAAGATGTTTTTGGATCTACTGCAGATGAAACAGATCTGTTAAATACGGATCCTACTATCGAGGACTTATCAAATCTATATGTAGTTTAATTTGATCTAATTAGTTACTAATCAGATCAGACATTAAACTAATTATCCATGCTTTTAGCATGATTTTAGGTTGATCAGCCTGTCATAAACTGGCATAACTTTTAGACAATCCAACCTACATTTAAATTTCTCTGCAATCTTTTTTAATTCAGTACCAAAACTCACCAAATAAAGCATACTTTGGAACAATATTTGCATAGCTATAATATACTTGTAGTTATATACAAATTGGATAATTGTTCTAACAATTGACAGTTAATTGTTTATCTAAACATAATTACATGTTTCATAATAATACTGCACCGTAGATAACAAATTTACTGATTCCCTTCGAGGGTATTGCTGAAATTAATAATCAATCTAATCTTAAAAAGTAGATAATAGATATATTTAGTAACTTCTAGTGAAAGATTTTGATATCTAAAAATAATGTACCTAATAAATTTCTGGGGCCCTACAACCTCTTATAGCAATCCTTTTAAAACCTTACTTTGTCTCTATCCTTTAATTAATTGTACGAAAGAAAAAGACAAAACACATGGTAATACTGCTGTAAGAGATTTTAACATAATTATGTCGACGATAACGAAAAAAGGATTAAAGACAAATTTTCTTTAAAACTTTACTTAGCATTAATCCACAAATTTGAGATTAGATTAATTATTAATTATTAAATCTCAACAGAAATGTTAGCTTCATAGCATTGTCGAAGCTTCAGACATCTTTGAATAAAAGATAGTGTATTGTGACGTAACTATGTCGTAATTTTAAACAACGACTCGTTTACACTATCGTGATTGTAATAATTTAGAATTTAAAATTTTACTTCGTTTTTTTTTGCGTAGTAATGCAACATAATTAAAATAATATTGAAAATTATTTAACATCTTATGTAAGCACCAAATTAATCAACAGTTATAGCACGTTACAACAATACTATAGCACGCTTTTAACATCTTTTAATTCTGTTAAAATCATTACAGTAACAATATTTATTGAAACTTTAATGAAATTATTTATTGGCAAAAAATAAACTCACGCTGATTTATAATTTTTGTATTATATTAAAACACAAACACCTATATTAAAATAAATTCAAATTTGATAATTATATTGATGAAATTAAAAATAATTAGCAGGTGTTGTCCATTTTTAAAAAGCGTGCTTTTTTTTAATGTTGTAATTAATTAGAATAATGTCACATAATTCATTTGCCGCATTCACCTTAAAGTAAAACAAAAATTTGTTTTAAATAAGGTCCTTATTCGGGTCATTAACAATTTTATATCGTTGCATGATATTTACATTTTAAAATGTATAAGCGAATCGTATTGCTTCATATACTCCATTAGAAATTTAATATTTACTTACTACTTTATAGTCGAATATACATACATTTTTCTATAAACGGTACTATCTATGACAGTGAAGAAAATAATTTAGCTTATCGTACTCTCAGTAAAAACGAGTCGTAAGTAACAATACGTAGCTTTTATATTTTTTACCTTCTTTAAATTGGGCAAAGGTTGATTATTGCTTAACAGTTTTTCTCACTTACGCTCTTATTTTTACTGAAAGTGCGACGTAACATGATACTTTTAATACATTCTGTTTTTCTTTTGGCAATTCGCTAATATTTTTTTTAATATTTACTAATTTTCTTTAAATATAAGATTTTTAGAATAACTACGTATAGAACAGCCAAGTCGTGTTTGCTTGTAATTGAATAAGCGTGAGGCTTTCATGTTCTGAATTGATGATTACGATTCAAAAGATGTAGCATGAGCTTCTGAGTAAGGTCTTGGTTAAAATCCATGGCTAGTTACGAGTTATCATCCAGTGGTTTTTTTTTGTATCTAGTAACCAAAGTCCATAGAATTACATTTAATTTAAGATGATATGCAAGTTTTTCGTTTCGCTTCGTAGTAGTTTTTAAACACTTTCTTGTCTTAAATAAAAGTTTTGAACTCTGGATTCCACTGAGTTTTTCATGAGAATCAAGATCACAAACCCTCCGATTTTTAGTTACAGTTCTTGATAGGCTTCAAACACACGTAGAGACAAATTTGACCTCAAGAAATTCATCGACTTGCTTGCTCATAAGTTCAATAAAGTTTTATGTGGTTTGTTATGTATCTATACGTCGTTATTCTAAATAAAGTAAAAGTTTTGTGCTTTATTCTGGAGCCAAGCGCAGCATGGTGCCTTTATATATAATTATATATTTACAATAATTAACTGTATATAGTACAAAACATTTGTTTCTAAATATTTTGTTGTCTACTTACATAATCAATTCAAGGGCTATACTTTCAAATAATTTACATTGTTTTAAATATTCAATACCTTCAATGGTCAGCTGTGCTTTCACGACTAGATCTATCGTGCTTACAAATAGTTATCTCTCTTTCACACTTGCGCAGTTTCCATACATCTATCTCATGCAATCAGATCTTACGATAAAGGAGATTGGATTTTTCAAGATTCTTTTGTTGTAAGGTTTTTGTTTGAGATGAAGTGACTAATGTAAGTGAAGGTTGAAGAATAAAGAAACTGAAAACAATTGAAATGCTGAGAGACATTTTTATATCAGTCATATGCAAAAAAGTTAGTTACGAAAATATTGACTGATTTTTACTTTCAAACTTTACTTGACAAGATTTATTGTTCAAAGAATAAAATAAATTTTAAGAAATCTAAAAATTGTTTTCATCAATCAAAATTGGTCTAATAGGTAAATCTTGTTTAACAATTTCAATTGAAAACCTTATTTACTCTATTTTCGGTCTTTTTGAGCTTCCATTGTTCTAGTCACAACAAACCACTGTTGACACTTTAGTTTAACATTGTATAGAATTATAAAGCCAATGCTCACATAACTCTTCAGATAGGTATTATAAGAATCAGAATCAGAATCAGAATATTTATTTGTGAAACATAGGTAGGTAATACATAGGTGGTTTTTTTAATACAATATGTCGAGCACTATGTTTTGTCACTAGGACATACAAATAATATAATTATAAATACTTTTGAAATAATAATTAATACATTAATTAATATGAATGGAATGTGGAATGTCAATTAGTCACAAATTAGGTAAGTATGTCATTAAAATAATAATAATAAACAATAATAATTTTAAAATTAACAGAAATAAACAATAATTCTTACAACATTATAATATCTTTATATCATCAAAAAACTCATTTAAATTATAATAACATTTTTCTATGAGGATTTTATTAATTATTTTTTTAAATTGTGACAGAGGCAATTCTTTGACAGAGTCAGGAATTTTGTTATAAATTCTAGGCGCCAAACCAAAGAAGCTCTTTTGCACTAGTGCAGTTTTGCACTTTACATGTGTTAATTTGTTGACATACTGGGTACGCATTGGAGCTTTTCTAACGGCTGATATCTTAGTAAACAAATTGCTATTTTGTTTTACAAAAAGAACTGTTTCCAATATAAATAATGATGTCAGTGTTAATAATTTTAAACTTTTAAAATATGGTATACAGCTGTCTGTTGGCTTGAGATTACATAATGCTCTAACACATCTCTTTTGTGCCTTAAATACCATATCGTGATTGGTTGATTGGCCCCAGAAAATAACGCCGAACCTTAGAATTGAGCCCACCATACCATGGTAAGCTATTAGTAGCGTTTGTCTGTTGACTTTTTTTGATAATTGCGATAAAGCAAAGGCGGATTTACTTAATCGTTTACATAATTGTTCGACATGCGGTTTCCAGGTAAGTTGATTATCTATAGTTATGCCTAAAAACTTAGCCTCACTGACTGTTTCTATTTTACAACCTTCATATGAGATATCAATGTTTGGTATTTCACATCTTTGATGAAAGTGCATTATTTTTGTTTTCGTTAAATTAATTATTAAATTATTTCTATTCAACCATTTGATTATGTCACTAAGAGAATTGTTTATGTCATTTTCGTATTCGTCAATTTTTTTGCATTTTATTATACAGGTACTATCGTCTGCAAAAAGTACCATGTTATGGTCAATGGATTTCGGCAAGTCATTTATATAAGTTAGGAAGAGAAGCGGTCCTAATACGCTTCCTTGTGGTACCCCATATTGTATTCCTCGTGGCTTTGACGTGTATTTCTTTTCAAATGCGCTTTTTTCACAAATTCTAGTTATTTCAGTACACTGATTTCTATTATTTAAATATGATTCTAGAAGTTTATAGCTATTTCCCCTTATACCGTATCCATGTAATTTATTTAATAAAATCTTATGGTTTACGTAGTCAAATGCTTTAGTCATGTCCGTATAAATAGCACACACTGGTGTCTTTTTGTCTACACACGTCATTATATTAGATAAAAAGTCAAAGATGGCCATATTTATTGTGTTATTTTGTCTAAAACCTTTTTGTTCTTTACAAAATAGATCATGTTTGCTAAAGTAATCGTAAATAGATTTGTAAATTATTTTTTCAAATATCTTTGAAAATATTGGGATTTTCGCAATCGGTCTATAATTTTTTGTCTCTGCTCTATCATTTTTCTTAAAGAGGGGTTTTATAATTACTATTTTTAACCTGTCAGGATATATTCCATTAGTAGTGATTAAATTCATTATATGTGTTAAAGGCGGTGCTATTATTTTTTTAACGAATTTTATAACTTTGGTACACACATCGTCATATCCAACGGTATTCGTGTTTTTTAGGGTATTAATTACTCCAATAATGTCATCTTCTATTACCGGTAATATAAATAAAGAGTGCAATGTCAAATTATTATAGTTACTATTGTATGAACAAGTGTCAGTTTTAATATTATTCTCAATGTCGTCAATAAAATAGTCATTAAATTCATTGGCAATGTCCTTGGGGTGTGTAATTATCAAATTATCTTTATTTATAGTCATTATTTGTTCCTGAGGATGACATTGTTTAGATCTATTTATTATTTGCCACGCTGATTTCGATTTATTTTGAGAAGTATTAATTAAATGATTATTTTGTGCTTTTTGAGTCAAGTTAATTATTTTTCTATATAGTGATGAATATCTTTTGAAATCATTTCTATTTTTAGTATTAGGATTTAAACGATAATTCCATAGTAACTTTCTCTGCTTTTTACTACAATTTTTTAGGCCACGCGATATCCATTTACTTTTTTTATTAGTTTTTATGGTCACGACTTTTAGAGGAAAGCATAATTTATAAAGCAATATAAATTCGTCTATGAAATTATTATATGCTTCGTTAACACATTCTGAATCATATACATGTTTAAAGGATAGGCATTGCAAATGACTTTTAAACCTATTTAAATTCTCCTCAGAGATATCTCGTCGTTTTACCTTCCAGTATTTTAATTTGCATGTTTTATTTACTGGGACCTTGAGCAATTGAGAAGTATGGTCTGAAAGTATAAGGTCTATAACCTCTGCCTTACATTTCTTTCGACAATTGTGTGCGAAGTTATCAATACATGTTTGACTAACCAAACGCGTCGGTTCGTGGATTTCTAATTTCAGGTTATATTTTAAAAGAAAACATTCAAGTTCCAAAGTTAATCTATTTCGCTTTAATCTGTCAATATTAAAGTCTCCACATATAACTATCTTTTTGTTCGAGAGACGAGTACATTTTGTCAGAACACAATCTAATTTATTGTAGAATATATGATAGTTGTGTTTAGGAACCCGATATATACATATTATAATCATACAATGACTCAATACCTCTATTGCACAACATTCGAAAACGCCCGAAACCGACTGTTTAGATACCTCTAACAACTCTTTAAATTGTATACCTTGTCTGACAAAGATACATGTTCCTCCCCTGCTATTATTTCTAGAAAAGAAGGCAGCTGGACAGAAGTTTGTAATATGAGGTATATCTTCATTACCAGATTTTATAAAATGCTCTGTGATGCAAAGCACATCAATAACTATACCTTTACCTTGTAATTCCTCTAATTTTACCATAAGTAAGTCTGCCTTGTTCATAAGCCCTGCAATATTTTGATGCAAAATATTTATATAATTATAGAAAAAACTGAGAATTATCATGAACGGTATCAGTGTTTACATTTTCGTCCGTATGGGTAGCATGTGTAGACCGTGTTGACTGTGTAGTATCTGTTTGTGTAGCAGTGTCTGTCATTATTTTAGTTTGTTTAGTACCTTTTTTTTAAATATAATTGTCATATTTTTGCTCATAAACTAAGTGCAAAATTTCTTTTAGTAGTCTTTGTGTTATATGAATAGGTAATAAATTGTAATTAGGAGTATGTGAAGAATAATTCATATCTAAATATGTTGTATTGCTGTAATGAGAGCATATAAATTTAATTAAGCTATTTAACTTTTTTTCATTCAAATTTTTATTAAATGGCACTTCAGATACTATTATTTTTGTATTCATTGCTTTACTTAGAAACTGGTCCAAATATCTTTGAATATACATTGGGTTGTTATCATTTATACCTCCTAAAATTACAACTATGTCATTATTATCTCTAGCACATATCGAGTTCTCCGCAGTACGTAAAACATCCTGTAAACACGCTCCCGGTTTCCAAAAACAGTTTACCGTAAAGTTTTTTCCTAATAGATTCTGAAGAATTCTTTGTACGCGGCGCCCCTGGTCGTCTGCGATTATATGAATAATATACTTTTTTTCAATTTCTAAAACTGCCGTCTTTTTGGTCTTCATACCCAGTGTTGTATTATTATTTTTGTTTAGTTCAGGACTATTGTGGATTTTTTGTTCTTGCATATTATGTGCCGTTGCTTGCTTTTTTGTTTCAGCAGGCGTTGTGTAAATATTTTTAGATGTAGTGCTTATTTTGGGTGAGTTCTGTTCCATATCTGTAAGTAACTGTTTATTCTTTGACTTAGGCGTTAAGTTTTTATTAACACATTTTTGTTTTCGTTTTCGTTCAGAGAAAGGTGTCATGTTTATAGAGTCTGTAAAAGTCAATTTTTTATATGTTTCAGATAATTTTATTTGTTTGTCCAGATCTGTTTTTAACCTTAAATTTTCTATATTAAGACATTCTATTTCAAGGTGGGCACTTTCTAGTTGGTTCGATAATTGCTGTATCTTTTCCTGTAAATCCGTGATGGTTTGATTAGTGTTTAAGGAAGAATCCTGTAGGCTCAGCATTGTTGCGTCGAATAATGTGGTGTCATCGTGTGAAATATTATTTAGCGAACTTGTTCTGTGTAGTTTTTTACGATATGTTACGTTGTCATTCATCTTACTTATTTGATGTTGACCAGCTAATGTTAGTTTATAGATTAGTGGTTTCAAATACTTTACATACATCAATCAAATACTGGTAACGCCATCTAGTAGTCGTGTACATTAACTAAAAGTTGGTAGTAAGTATGTCGAGAATGTCAGCTTTTGTTCTTGTTTAATAGGTTGGTAATGTTTTAATCGTGTCTGTTATGTTGATAACATTGATCTGTCAGTGTCAAATTAAGATGTTTACTTTTTTCTTAGTGTGTGCCAAGTGAATTCATTGTGAAAGCAGCTTTTCCAGATGATTTTTGCATGTGTGGGTGACATTTAAAATCTTAAAGAAATAACGTAGAATTTCGATTTGTATATTAACTCACAATTTATTAGTACTGCAGTCCTTGTAGTCTTGAAAGAATGCTTTGAGGTTAAGTAGCATCACATTAGAGAAACTTTTTTAATCAAATAAGCACTTTATCACACTAAAATGATTTTTAATAATTTAAATTGCGCTGAGATAGTGTTTACATAGCTGGTGTTGCCAGCCGAATATAACTATTTTCATTGCTGACGTCACGTTATTTAGCCTCCAAAAAGTTCATTCAATTTCACTAAAACGCATTTATTCAAATTTGAATGTCACAGGCGGATCCCATTCATTTCTTTATTGTAATGTAGCAGAATTTTTTACTCCAGTACAAATTTCGTACTCAAAATACCGAATACGAATTTTAAATTCAAAGGTTTTATTTTTGGAATGAATTAAACGGTCGGCTGTTTACGACCATTATTCAGCATTTTAAAGTATTTGATTGGCATACCGGCCTATTATTAGAGTTGTATTGTTTATGGCAAGTACTTACTTACTTCTCATTTTGAATTTTGAACCAAACACAAAAGTAAATAGCTGGCTGGTTGTAAATTAACGGTTAGTAGTTCAATAGTAATAGTAGTAGGAGTATCAATATAGAATTCGCACTCGACATTCAAATTTAAATTTATAACGACATTATTCGCACTATTGGCGACTAGTGTATGCTCAATCAAAGCAAGTCTTGCAGCATTGCTCCTTGTATCGTTTGAGCGCGCACATGTTCATTGCTCGAACATTCTCGCAGAATCTTGAACTATCGCGGCAGATGCCATCTGTGGAGAGAACGATCGCTTAATACTTTTTTTTTATATATATTAGCCTACCAAAGTGACTCCACCCCGCCTGATGGTAAGCAGTCAGTGGAATCCAGAAGTGGTGGCCACCATACCAAAAGCTATCGTCTTAAACTGCTGGTATGGTGGCCTCCACTATGGTGGCTGGGAATGGGGTTAGGAAAAAGGAATGAGGGAGGTGAGGAAAGAGGAAAGGGGGGAAATTGGGCCTCCGGCACTCTCACTCACCGAACGAAACGCAGTAGTAAGGATACTACTACTCTTAAGTCGATCTTCTATGAGATGGTAGTAATTCCTCGGACGATCCGGCCCATTCATGCTGAAACCAGCGTGGATCTACTACCGTCAAATACCTTTAGTAAATATCATATACCAGAAAAATAGTTTATTAACGATGAGTATAGATTAGAGTATTTTGATGTAATGTAACGTTCCTACGAATAGGACAATACAGGAAAATGTTCAATGACTGGCCTGTTGGACTAGTGGTTAGTGACCCTGACTGCTAAGCCGGAGGTCGTAGGTTCGATTCCCACCCAAGATATATCTTTGTGTGATGAGCATGATTATTTGTTCTGTATCTGGGTGTAATTTATTTATAATATGTATGTATTTACAAAAAAAAGTATATAAGTAGTATATCAGTTGTTTAGTACCCATAACACAAGCAAATATAATTGCTTAATTAGGGACTAGATGGCGCTGTGTGAATGTGGTAGAATACTATATTATATTATTAATTACATTTTAAAACATCAAGCATGTTCATAAACATGTTCGAAGTGTAGTTTAAATAAACTTAAAAGCAGCTAATGCTCAGTGTTCTGTTACTAGTCTATATTTCCCCTAACGAAGTATAATTATCAGTCTACTCTAGGCCAAAATAAAATTGTGGTCTAAATTTATGAATAGTTCTTCCCATACCTCTATTCTACACTTTACATAATATCGCGTTTCGACGGTAAACAAATTATATTGCGCTGCCCCAGAAGGCGGCCACATTAAATTTTCGACCGACGATTTCTTCGCGATTATTCGTAAGAAAACTGCTTCATTACTGAGAAGAGTGAGGGATAGTCGTAACAGTATCCTAAAAACAGTCGAGGAGAACTTTCTCTCTCCCATAATGCAGAGTTTTACTAACACTAGTAAATAAGCTTTTTGGTGTAACTAACAAACTATGGAACATTTTTCTAAAATAAAGTATATTATTATTATTATTATTATACAAGCAGCCACCAAATCCTCCTGCGTGCTGGTGTTGGGACATTCAGGGTACGATGTAGGGTGAGATATCATTTAAGGTATGCCACACAAACATTCCAAATTGATACCATCTGTGAAGCCCCACCCATATTATCACACTTGACTCATAATTTTTAAAGTTACCTTTATTAATACACGGGTGTACTTGACAGGCTCTGGTAACCAGTGGTCGTGCTAGACCCTCACATGCTGCACCAGCACTGCGTTCCCGAGCTCGTCTTCTAACACCGGTCATGCGCCAGACGCAATGTAATACGCGGTGTTGACGTCCACGAGAAGAGCAAGTACCTACACACTGGAGAAAGATTGAAAATTAAAACTAGTTGTGGAATGAGCTCCCCGTCGAGGTTATCCCGAGAGAATTCAACATGGAGTTCTTCAAGATAGGAATTAAAATAATGTTATTAGAATAATGCTCTTTTTAAATCTTGAGGTTCCAAAGATCCGATAGCGATCCGATTTTTTACTTCTAGCAGTCTTCTCTTTCAGTTTTAACCTCTGCCAGTTTTAAGTTGGATTTGAATGCAAATTATCTTCCAGGCAGCTATTTCTCGGATCATCTAGATTTGTGGCCTAGTGGATATAACTTTTTGTGACCCCTAAATATTTGTGCCGAGTCTAAGTGTGAATTGTGCCTTAATCGTAATTATGTTGATAACTTCCCCGCAACACAGGTCCTGTTTTCTACTGTGGGCTATTTATACTAAAACTATTAAGAATACGACTTGCCACTTTAAAGTAAGTAGGTAGTTATCATGTGGCTGTATTACTTAAAACCCTACTGATCTTTTACTAATTATGAGAGTGCCAAAAATTAAAGAGAAAGAAAGGAAAGTAATCCAGATATAATAAATAAGTTGGAGTTTGAGTATTATTATCAGCCAGCATTCATTATCAGGCAACATATATTATTTGATTAACTTAATTTCTTATGTGACACTAAAACGAGGTCGCTAAAAGCTATAATACAAATTTTAAATTTAACAACCCCATAGGTTATAAAACATACTCTATATAGTGGTAATATAGACGCAATTACTATCCACATAAAATTGCAGTAGTAAATATTATACAGCTCCAACTTTACGAAGCAATTAAAACATAGCTTTAGCAAAACGTGATTTGTTAGATTTATTATTACTATAAGAGTGTTTTGAATTGCTGAAATAGTCTGTTTTCATTACTGAGTCTTAATCATAGCTGTACTAACAGCAAAACACGTTGTACGTTTCGATCGCGTTAACGTAAAAACAACTCGCACTCGGTACCCAGGCTACAAAATGGTAAATGGTTACCTATAATCTACGGACAAGGTAGTGTTGCTTATATATTAACGAAGACTTTGCTGTCAGTAAAGACAGTAAGGAAAGAAAAGTAAGGATTGAGGATACTTAAGATCATCTCCCAAGGTACTTGTATAAGATACATTGTAGAAAATTCTTAAATATTTTACCTTATTTTATATAACTGATACCTTCAGTCTTAGTTCTATAGCTGCTGCTGTTACTTACCTTACTCCATGCACCAACAGCCCAGGCTGCCCGGCAAGGCTTGCGCTCCCGCCTCATTTTATCAGGACGGGTGATAACCTCGCACTCGGAGTCAGCCACTATAGTACCGTTGTCACTGATGCATTCGACCCGGCGATGGGATATTGCTAGACAAGAAGTATGTATTATAATTTGCTTGTTTTCATTATACAGAATGCTGTAAATATTGATAATTTTAAATGTTGTTACCTATAATAACATTCATAAAGAGGCATCACACTAATCCCCCGAACGAGAAGACAGATATGTATAACACTCAAGCAATAAAGGAATTAGTTAAAAAGATAACGTTTGGGTCCCAAGTAACAGAGGGAGAGCCCGTTGTCATTAACCAAACGCAATTCTCCGGACTTATACTAAAAATTCCTCATCAAAAATCAATATCCTTTTACCCGACCCGGGGATCGAACTCGAGAGCGATGCACTACAATCCATACCTATTATTACAGTTGCACTAGTAATATAATAACTTGCTACTGGTACACATATAGGTATATCACAAAAGAAATTTAAAAACTAAACACTTGAGAATTGTAATCCTTACCAGCTCCGCTGTTGGCACATTTAGGTTGCGACCACGGCGCAGTCCTCCACTTAGCGCAAGACACAATGCAGTCTTGCACTTCGTTCGGCGGTTGCTTGCCCCGAGAGAGGCACTCAGCCGCCGTCGCTATGCGCGTATCATTGTCTTTTTTGCGCTATTTCAGGAAAAATATTTTTATAGTGCATGGTGTAGACTAAATTTACATGCAAACAGTATCTATTATTTAAAGTTTAGCAGGGTTTCTATCAAACTATATACATATGTATGTTAGGTATGTTGTTATCTATATAGGTAAATCATACAGCTTTTACGCAAGAAGTAAGTCATCACTCATCCACAGACTAACCGCAGTAATTGTATCTAACTTCGAAAATTTATCGATTCGCACAGTAAAAGGTAGCTTTGACTTTTCATAGTATGAACTGGAATTATCGATATTATAGCAGCTTATGTTGATGTTAATGTAAAAAAAAACTAAATCTACATCAATATACCTGACACACCGCTCCTCGGATCTGATGTCCGCGTTGCCCACAAGGTGAGGCACACGGTGACCAATCAGTTGTCATCCAGAAGAACTCGTTAGCATCAAGATATTCATACCTGAGTAGTAAGTACACTCGCATATATTTAAATAATACTATGTACATGTGAACGCAGTGTATTGACTGTTAAATAATTAAAATGCAAATACACATGTAACTGTATATTTTACATTGAAGTGTCAAAAGAGTCTGAGACACAACCAGCTGGGTTTTTATACTTCTATAGTTTACGGGGAATGGTTTCTTTATACTATCAGGGTTAATAGCTTACCATCCGTAAGTTTAAAATATACGTCTATTGTTCATTTTTTCTTCATTTTCCCAAAAAAATATAAAGTTTGTTTTGTTTAATATCTTACCTTACTTCTGTAGTAGTCTCATCATGTTTCACACTATTAACACGTTCATCGTCTATCATATTATGTCGATTGTAATCATCATTGATTATGATTATATCCGAATCATCATCCTCTGGGAACACTATTTGCTTGTCTTCGAAATTAATAACTTGCGCTTTGCTCGGCACACCGTAGTTTTGATACATGATAATAGAGTCAACGGTGCGTTGACCCCTCGAATTGCCAAGTGTCTGAAAATTCCAAAACATCTGAACATATCAATTACAAATGTTCTGAGTTACAGAAGTAATTACGATTTCAATGTCATTTTTGGGTAGATTCACTAACGAGCTTCAGAGAAAAGTAATAATAAGTAGACTGTACAAAATAAACTATACGGCAAATATTAAACGTGGTTCAAAATATATTTAAAATGATAATGAGTGTACGTACTTCAATTTATAATGCTATACTGTGTTAGTTCATAACCAATAATTAGATGAATTTGTCTACGCTAACGACTTTATATTATTACATTATTGCTACAGAAAAAGAAAATGATCACACAAGTTTTACTAACTGAACAACAACCACCTAATTTCCCAGAATCAAGCAATGAAATAATATGAAAATAGTAAATTAAAACAAAACCTTCAAGAAACCTATATTATTATAATTTTGTTGCTAGTATACGTAATAAATGTGAACACATTGTATAAGGAGTTTTCTAAACACATAACTACGTCTTAATTGAACTCAAGCGAAACGAAAATCGATCACACTCCATTTCTAAAACTCTTGATAACCAAATTTTAATTCCCAACATGCTTCATGCGAACCCATCCTTTAGAAGCCAAATGCCCTCAGTTTTGGGAACTTCTCACCTGAAGCTGCATAACAATGTAATGCAGGCAAGGCAGTACCCTGGACGCACTGCTTCGCTTCGGTGGAAGCATCTGTGACGAGACAGCACTCTTCTTCAAGTATTCATTCCCAAGCAGCGTGCAAAAATGTTAGGTTAAGCTTATGGATGTGTATGGAAAATACGTCTTTGTGCCGTTGAAAAACAAATTTATTTCAGGTATAATATTGTGTAAAATATAATTATGTTTATAATTTTTATTAAAATTATCATATACTATACTATACAAACAGTATTTAGGTATAGCTAAGTTTTAAAGCTAGCTAGAACTATGATACGATTTTAAGAGCTTGATACTACGATTGTGACGGTTGATGATTAAATAAATCTATGTAAGTCAAAACTCAGCAAGGTAACTGAATCTTAGGTCACCTAGACCACCTACTAATCTTAACATCCTCTGGATAATAACAAAAATGTGATCTACTAATAATATATTTTTATTATTATTTCTATAAGTTACAGATTTTCAGTATAATTATGTTTGAGTGTTTTAATTTCAATAATATCATCTTAAGTAACAATTACATTTCTGTTAAATAACATTGCAGGTAACAAAGTACTTTATTCACAAATCGGGACTCATAAAAACATTATGATGAGAAATTTATGCGCTTGATAAGTAAGTGAGCCAACAACAACGTCATCCAGATATACCAACTTTATGAAAGTCGTAAAATCGGTTGTAAATTTTATTACTATCATTACAAGCAAAGACAGGCCGTAGATTATCGGTCTATGATTATAAATGATTGGATTTTCGGCTATAATGTTGTTAGAAAGCGATTTTGTACGGTCGTAGCCATACATTTTTATATGATAAAAACCCCGCGTAAGATCAAAGATGTAGGTTATAAAATAGAGTCATTCGCACTCGTTGAATAGGAGTCGTTTCACACATAGTCTGTTGTTGAAATTCTACTTAGCTTTGTCATAAAATGTGGTGGAAAAGAATTTTAGTTTTAGAAGGTGTTTAAGCTTGTAGGCCATGGATTTAAACTATATTATTTATAACTTGTATTATGTTTATTAATGGCGAATAAAAGTTATATAACAGAAATAAATCAGACAGTATTTTTTTGTATACATGATAATGTTCTGCAGTATAGCCAATAGCCACATAAATGATGTTAATGCTACTGAATTTACTCAGACGTTTTTCCACACCAATCTACTTAACTTTAAATCAAACCATTTAAATATCTATTACTTAAACATGAACAGCTGTCTCGCTCTTATAACCGTGGCAAAAACGAGACAAATTATTATTGGTCAATGTTTAAACAGTGTCTAAATTGGTTTTAACTGGGTTAGTAATGTCATGTTCATACCTCGTGTTCGTCGTACGTTAAGTCTCTTTCTTGTGAGTTGAAACTTGGTGACGCTCTGGTACTTGTTGTTGCTGTGCTACCGTAGAGTGCGTCTCGAACTTTGTCCATTTTTCCTGTGGAAGAAAACATAATTTAAAATATTGGTGATATGGTGTATGATAATATATGTTTCGTAATTTATGCTCGTCTCGCTTTAACCTGAAAGGTAATTAATGGGTAAACCTCTGCTTAACCTACATATGTTAATTCCCATGTTAGTAATTAATAATTAACGAAAGTAAAGTATGTAATTAATTAACGGTAATATTAACTGATAAATATTTGATATAACTCGTCCCCTGTTACATGGGATCCGATCCAACATAGTTAACAAAACATATGTGATGACCATCTCTGCCTACCTGTTCAGAAAAAAAGGCGTGATGCAAATGTTTATTTTCATAACATACTGTTAAAATCTAAAGATATTGAAAAAGCAAAACTCTTTGTAGGATTACATCATGATTACGATAGATATACAAAAGCAAAATGCGCTGCACAAAGAAGTTCATCGTTTGCAAATAAGGATTATTAGACGTTCCTTGTTATCTTGCTCAGATAAAAATAGACTCTTGCAAATTGAACTGCATCTGCGAAACAGTAATCCTTCAAATCCGTATCTCCGTGTATGAACATTATTAGACCTAGCGATGTCCAGACGATTGTAAGATTTAGGACAATTTATTTGAATATAATTTAACTTTTTTCCTGTTTAAGCCTATCAAAAACGCTACTCTGTAAGCAATAAGTGGAATCTAGGAGTGAACAACATCTCATGAGCCATTGTGTCAATTTGCTGATATTGTGGCTGTAAGCCATCCGACACAAATGCCATCAATACTGGTCATAGCCAGATACAAGACAAGACTTCCACCATCATTTCCTTCATCCTACACGGTTGGTAATGACTTGGTTTCTGCAATACTTAGTGAATACAGACATGCGCATTAATTACAATAACTACTAATTATCAGGTGAACGTATGCTACGAGTAGATTGTCATTGTAGATATAATAATAATATCACAACATCTACACACAACGCCACCTACACCCAAAGTAAGCGTATGTTATGCCACGCACAGAATTATTTGCACTGAGCAGAATCGAACCCTCGACCTCTGCGTGGCAGTCTGTACATAGTACCACCGAACCACAGAAGTAGTGTAAATAAATGTATAAAAAGCATGTGAAACATATTATTTTGAAATGTGAATGAAAATTCTGTCTACAAACATAGTTAAAAACCTTACATTACTCTTATTTAGATCTGCCTTAAAACTAACAAAAGTTCTTTAGAAAAAGACTTTAATTTGAAACTTATCTAGTGTTTGGCAAGCACTTGGCGTCTCCAAGTAACGTAAGATCTTAATTAATTTAAGAGTAGGGTTACCAATTTCAAATTGTAAGGTAAAACTTAAGCTGGCCAAAAATAAATTATTCTAAGAATGTCTTTTAACATTTTCTCGATGTTGAATTCTAAAAACAAAAAGAAATTTAATAAAATAGGTGTCTATAATTTTTTTAACAGATGGTTACCCTAACAGCTGCAAAATTTATATCGTGGCTGCGGCATTGCGGTGTTTTGTCAAATCATTTACAACGAGCTTCTTTGGTCAAAATATTTACGTTACTGTTAATTTGTGAAACAGTTAAATTTTCTTGAAAATTGGAAGTAACACGTTCAAAATAAAATAAATAGTATAAAAAATGATAACAACATGGCACATCTTTTATCGCTGAAGGGTAGGCTGGTTTGTATAACACGTGTATACGTTTTGTCTTCTTCTTAGGCTTTGAGCTAATACTGAAAATTTCTTGACTATATAGTTCTTCTTAAATATCGGAATGGCCCAGTGGATAAGGCACCCGATTCGTAAACACGAAGCAGAGGGTTCATTGAAAAAAAAGTGGGTGATTTTTCAAATCATATGTACTTTCTAACTTTATCTTGGACATTTCTGCCTGTGAGTAAATCTGGACTTAAAAGTCTGACATTGCCAATCCGCCTTGAGCACACGTGGTGATTAATGCTCATACCTTCTCTATGTGAGAAGAGGTCTTTGCCCTGCAGTGGGACAGTAAACAGGCTGGTATTATTATATAGTTCTACACAGCTACACAGCGCCATTGAACTACCCAGAAGCTATTAGAAATACTTAAAGAAGAAAGCCCTTTACGAAGTTGAATAATAATATGTTTAATATGTTTACTTGCATTCTAAGAAGCTTTTCTGTGAAAAATAAAGGAGAAAATTCTAAGAGCGTTAGTGAAAACTGTAAGAAAACTCGTGGCGTGGTTTAGAAAAAGTAAGTTATTACGAATTCAAGAAAACAACACAAAATATTTATAAACATGCTGTCACATAAATCTTGTATATTAGAACTGTGAAACGGGCATAAATCTACCAATTCGAAGTGGGTGGTTCTCAGAGCAAAATATCCATATTATTCTGTTGAAAGATTACGTCCTCATTAAGTATGGCCTTATGTATGGCCCTTTTAATAATATTATAATAGCAATTTATTAAATCTTACCTTTTTGTCTGTTCTTATAATTCTTCCTGGAGTCCCCCGGCCGCTGCTCGTGTGACTGGTCGTCTGAAGTGCCGCCGATCATCGCTCTGTACCGACCGTCTGCCCTGCTGTTAAATATTATTATTTTATTCTATACTTATTACTTATTTATACTATTATATAAAGCGGAAGAGTTTGTTTCTTTGTACGCGCTAATCTTTGAAACTACCAGTCAGATTTTAATAATTCTTTTGGCGTAAAGAATAGCCCTTACTATTATATATACTAATATATACTATACTTAAGGTAAGTTCCAAGTAAGACCGTCGCCAGTAGCGACTGGCGACGGTCGCAGAGCAGTAATCAAGGACGCGGGTGAAACCGCGCTGTGGAAAGCTAGTAAGTTATATTTTTCTCAAAATATAGTGAAGTGACAGACCCCTCACAAGGTAGACCGACAACCTGACCAGGGTGGCGAGCAATTGATGAATGAGGACGGCTCAGAAAAAAAAAATTACGGTAGCAAATATTTACTTAGAAGAGTTATAATTTGAAAAGTTACGATAGTACTAATTTACAAATTAAATATAGCCACAAATACAAAGTACTTCTAAATTTTTAATTTAAACATTCTATTAACACAAACTTGCTTGCTGAGCACAATTATCATAAATCTTCTCAAACATTATCTGAATAATCCAAAAAAATCCAGACTCATTTTTCACACCATCCAAATAACATCGATCTCAAATAACTTTCACTCAGTATTTATTGAACTGAACGTATTTTCAAACGTACTTTACATAACTCTAACTTGTGAGGGTTTATGTTCTTGTTTCGATAAGAATAAACAACATTATTGTTTCGAGAATATACAAATACATTATACCATCTACTAGCGACCCTACTAACCTTTCCATGTAGATATTATTATTATGTTATTTACAACATGAAGCATGACAAAATAATATCTGAATGTAAAAAGTATCTAAATTTGTAGCATGGTTTAAAATAAGCTTCATTTCTACCAAATAAAGCCCTAAATATGACAGTTAATGCAACAACTTTTTAACTTTTACCTTTTATAATTAAAAGACGTCCACTACTGGACATAGGCCTTCCTCAATATTCGCTACCGTGGCCGGTTGTCGTAAAACAATATTAGTACCTTTCCAAAAGGTAACTTACCCGTAGTAGGAATATTATTTTATCTCTTTACTACAAGCCTATGCTTCCTTAAAAAACAAAAATAAATGTCCGGAAGCGAACTAAAGAGTTATAATGCTCTTAATGCCTGCACAAAAGAAAACACGGTAGTAGATCCACGCTGGTTTCAGCATGAATGGGCCGGATCGTCCGGGGAAGTACTACTCTCTCATAGAAGATCGACGTAAGAATAGTAGTATCCGTACTACTGCGTGTCGCTCGGTGAGTGAGAGCGCTGGAGGCCCAATTTTCCCCTTTTCCTCTTTCCTCACCTCCCTCATTCCCTTCCCCTAACCCCATTCCCAGCCGCCATAGTGGAGGCCACCATACTATTAGTTTAAGAAGATGGTATGGTGGCAACCACTTCTAGATTCCACTGACTGCTTACCATCAGGCGAGATGGAGTCACTTTGGTAGGCTAATATATATAAAAAAAAAGAACTACAAATAAATATTAAAATATTTTCAGTTATAAACTTACCTATCAGATAGCGGTGACGATGGTTCATCTAACGCTTTATGCCTCTCAATTTCTTCACTCGAAGGAAACTCTCCAGGCCTTGGTTTCACTAATAACGTTAGATTTGCACTTGATCTACCAGCCACACAGGTGTAGACGCCGTGGTCGCGTAGTGACAGTGCTGTGATACGAAGAGCTCCCTGACAGAAAACAGATACATTCATATACATACATATATCTTTACGCCTGTCTCCTATTAATGGGATAAGCAGAGAATATAGAACCTCATTTAGTGCGATCCAAACATATCTCCTTTGCCTCTTCAACTTTCATTAATCTTTTCATATCACGTCGGTTACGGAATTCAATGATATAAAATAATGCAAACAGCTGACGTAAGTTTAGTATGACGGAGCTTCACATAGGTGCCTATCAAAGCGAGTCGACTGTGCTTGATGCTGAGCAGTCAGCGAGGTTCAGGAGCCATAGACAACGTTCCATTTGTATGAAGAGCTGTTTACTAAGTTTTTCATTGTTCAAATATATACGCACTAGCTGTTGCCCGCATCTCCGTCCGCGTGAATGTCGGTTATATCTCTGTTTATACAATGACGATTTTTCATGCAAATTTTCATCCCCTACTTCAACGCCTTTAAGCTATTTTTTCGCGATAAAAGGTAATGTTTCTCGATGATGAGTTCATCTTACTTTATACTTATACCAAAAATTAACAGTTTATATAATATCTACATAGAAACATTTATCACAGTTCACATGTTGCCTTTACCTTTTGTAGCAATATGCAACAATATGCAAATTGAGGCAACCTGTAAAGCACACATTTTACTTTTTAATTTTCTTTACAACATAGAAAGCTGTAAGTAATTAAGTATCTATAGAGTTAAGTGTATTGCCTGCGTCACTTTGCATGCTACTTGAAACTGTAACTTACAAAAATTGTAATAACCTGGCGATTAAAAAGAGTGGCCTGAGTTTCTTGCCAGTTCTTCTCATGGCTCTACTTCGTCAGCGAACTGGCTGTAGGTTAATTTGCTGACATTTTGTAAACTTTGACGTTCATAAGTGTTAATTTAATTAACTTAAATGAATAAACATATATTTCATTTCATTTCATTTCGATGTCTAATCTATCTCTATAATAAATTTCATCATATCGGTTATGTGGTTTAGGCATGAAAGCGTAACAGACAGACAGAGTTACTTTTACATTTATGATATTAATATGGATAGTACGTATAGTATGGATGTTCTCATTTCATTTCATTACTCGTTTCGTTGTGTTTCGTATGATAAGTAAAAGCACTAAAACTTTTTACTCGGTCCACATCATTTTTATTTGTCCATCACTCCCTTTTCCCTCACGGTAGGCAATGGTTTGTTTATATTTTTTTCGTTTTGCTTTCACAATAATATGTTAAGACTAGCTGTGAATGGGTATCAATAATGTAATTTAGGAACCAGACCTATATTCAGGAAAAAAGTATCCTATGTCCGTCTCCGGCACCAAACTATACCTACTCGTATATATAGGTACTAATTTTTAACGAAATCAACTTTTAAAGAAATTTAGGCGCTGAGTGGTAACAAACACACACACACACATTTTCATACATACACACACACACACACACACACAAACTTTCGCATTTATAATATTAGTAGGATGCTGCTGTGGCCAAATAGAACTTAAAATCTTTAAAAAGTATATCATGTAGTACAGCACATGCACGGTGCATACTCGTGGTTTTGTTTATTAAATGTTTGTTGAGGCTTCGTACCACTGTGGTTAATGCATGTATATTCACATACGGGGAACAATTACCCTCGGCTTGTTCAGGAAAAGCAAATTGTTTTACTCCACACAAGAAAAGAAAATAAACTTCGTACACTATGGAAGAAAGAAGAGGAAATTTTGCAGTTGCATAAATGGAGTATAATATTGATTAATAAAATCAAATGTTTGTTTTAAAAGCTTAAAGGGAGATGATTTTTAAAACTAAAAACAATGGTTTCCAAAAAACTACACAATATGAATAAAAGAAGTTTTTACAATTTAAAAAGGGACAGATAAAAAATTAAAAACATAGTCCACACGTGGTATGTTTCAAACTTGGACATCGAATTATTTTTTTTCACAAACTTTGTTTTAATTCTTTTTGTAATAATAAGTTTTCTTTTTCAGTTCCTGATGAAGGTTATAGGCCATGTAACATCACGCTACTGGCGAAGGGAGCAGAGTAGTAAGCAAAGACGCGGGTGAAACCGCGCCAAAAGAAATTTAGTACTTAATATTTACGTAAAGCAATGACAAAACTGGTAAAAAATCAAAACACGATATAAATACAATGTTACCTTCTTAGAAATCTTATACTTCTTAGATTTGGTGATGATTTGATGATCTTTTGCCCACTGTATCTTAGTTCTGTTGTACCCTTTGACTGGACATTTGATCTTCACCTGCGTTCCGTAGAATATCGTCGCTGAACCTCCCACTTTTACTGTCACCTAAACAAATATTATAACAAAACTGTTCATACAGCAATCTCTTACAGTAAATAATTTAGAGAATTAACTAAGGAGATGTCTACTAACTTTTGACGTAAATAAATTCGTCACAAACACTTAAAACCAAAGATGATTGATGTGCTCTATTCTACAAGAAGATTTTGACGTATAAAAGCATAAATAGCCTGTAGCTTGTGATATGAGTACCAGAATACGGATAAACATACTTGGATACTTTTTTTGTAAATACGTAGTTATATTATACCTAAAAACACAATAATTTGTGAGTAAGTAAGTACAACAATTGCTTAAATTTATATCATAGCAGCAGCAGTTGGACGCCCCAAAATCAAAATGACCGGCCTTTGTTGTTCTAAAGATATCGTTACCCAAGTTTTTAAACAACTTACCTTTTTCTTCTTCGGATCATGTTGTATATACGAAGAGTTAGCAAGGGATATCTCAGGCGATGCCGTATCGAGAAGGCAAGGTCTTGAGTTGCAGGATTTGGTAGCAGCGGGCCGTGGTGAGCTGCAGAGAGAGGCTGGTCTTTCTACTACATGTGACTGCGCCATTATTTGCTTACATTCCACCTGGTGAACAAATAAATAAAGCTATTAAGTTAAAACTTTCATCATCATCATCATCATCATATCAGCCAAAAGACGTCTACTGC
This sequence comes from Parascotia fuliginaria, assembly GCA_963082885.1. Classification (NCBI taxonomy): domain Eukaryota; kingdom Metazoa; phylum Arthropoda; class Insecta; order Lepidoptera; family Erebidae; genus Parascotia; species Parascotia fuliginaria. Next base: position 1,218,083 of record OY720195.1, read on the forward strand.
TGGACATAGGCCTCCCCCAATTTTTGCCACCGTGGCCGGTTGTTCGCCTCCCTAATCCATCGGTTGCCCGCCAACCTTATAAGGTCGTTGGTCCACCTTGTGAGGGGTCTGCCCACGCTGCCTCTTCCGGTTCGTGGTCGCCACTCTAGAACTCTTCTGCCCCAGCGGCTGTCAAGTTAGAACTTTAGCAGTCTTTTATTACACAAAACTGAAGATCCAAAACTAGGCGTTTGTCATAGTGACTAAGTTTATAGCAGGCTGATTAGTAGTAATAAGGAGAAACATTGTTGTTAACTGATTTTTGTTTTATTTCCGTCAGTGATAGCAAACAGCCTACCTGATGCTAAACAAGTGATAACTGTCGCTCATGGACGACTCAGAATCTCTGGCATTGTTACTGCAATGACAGGGACTCTGCGAAGCCGCTGCCTATCGTGATGAGAATGGAGTAGCTGAAGGGATTTAGAGTGGGGAGTAAAAATGAAAGAGGAGAAATTGGGCTTCCGGCGCTTTTACTTACTAAACGAAACGCAATAGTAAGGATACTACTACTCATATGTCGATCTTCTATGAGAGGGTAGTAGTTCCCCGGTCGATCCGGCCCATTCATGCTGAAACCAGCATGAATCTACTGACGTAAAAAATTACTTAGTTACTCCGTCCGAAATACTCATGGGTAGTGATATTCTAGACCATGGACTACAGCTGAAATGCATAACCATTAAATTATATACTAATGATAGCTTCATTAATATGCTAATTGTGTCAACCATTTGCTTTAGCTCAATGAATATGCCAATGTGGTAATTTTTGTGGTTCAAATTCACTATACATATCTGTGTATTTTTTTTTATGTTGTCAAACATAAAAAATAATATTCACAATTTCAATATTTTAACAACACAATTTTAACGCCTTTGTAAATCTGAATGATGAAATACGACACTATTGCTATGATATTTTCCGTATTTTGTTTGTTGTGAGATCGAATGAAACTTTTGACAGCAAAGCGAAGCGAGGGTGGATGTCTGGTTTTAAATAACATGGTGTCAAGTAAACATGTCAAAGCATAAAAGGGCTACCCAATGCAGATAGTTCAACAATGTTAAATCTGGTCATCAACAAATTTAAATATTATTAGTCCAAGTAAAGGTCAGACACGCGATAAATTTAGCTAAACTAAAAGTTAATTTAAAAGTTTCGCTCAAAACATTTACGTTCGACATTTGGCGGTTTAATTTTGTAACAAAAAGTTCAAGTTGGAATTCCAACGCCATTGCCAGAAAAACAAGGTACCTATTAATAGATTTCAGTTGATGTGTAAAGTTTTTATAATATTAAGTGTATAAATATAAATAAATGAATGTGTAACGTCGGTAACACGATCTATAAAAAGAACTTTTGTAATTTTATTTTGAACTAGCTTTCCGCGGCTCATCGCGTCTTTGCTTACTGTCCTGCTCCCGTCGCCAGTAGCGTGATGTTACATAGCCTATAACCGTCCTCTAGAACTGAGCTATCATACCTAAAAAGAGTTTTCAAATCGGGCTGGTAGTTTCAGAGATTAGCGCGTTATTCTTTCTATCCTGACTTGAACAGGCACTACAATGAAAAGGGAAGTATATAGAAATGTGCTATGCACAGTAAACTGATAAATGCAAACCCATGAACAATTTAGTGTATTTTCAGTATTTTTTTTATTGCCGACACAACAGCCCACGTGATTGTCAGTGGCAATAGTCGGACCGACGGACGACTCAGAGTCCTTAGCATTGCTCCTGCAATGCCAGGGACTCTGCCTACCGTGAAGGTAGGTTATAGGATTGAGGTTGGTGAGGAAAAAGGAAAGGAGAAAATTGGGCCTTTGTACTATGTATTAGTCAAATGATGTGTGATTTGTGTGTGTGTGTGAGCGTGTGATTTGTACTATACAGGTTAGTGTGAGTTATATTAACGAATCCATCTCTCAATTCGACTTTTATCCGTTCGGTTGAATATAGTTTTGTAATAATACACAAATATACGTTACGTGAGAAAAAGTATTCATGAAACTTTGCTTACGCTTCGAATCTTCAACCAACATCGAAAGAAAAGCTTGGCAACTTTGCAAAGCAATTTTCATCTATACTATTATATAAAGCAGAAGAGTTTGTTTGTTTGTTTGAACGCACTAATCTCTGAAACTACGAGTCGGATTTGAAAAATTCTTTTTGCGTATGATAGCCCAGTTCTTGAGGCAAGTTATAATGTCACGCTACTGGCGACGGGAGCAGAGCAGTAACCAAGGACGCTACATCATTCATAAGAGCAAAACGAGTTTGTCTATGTATTTGGCCTTTGACATACGCACTCATCAGTCAGTCATCAATATAGAAGTCCTAAATACTTAGCACACAAGTTTGTTGTCACAGTTTCAGCTACAGCTTGATAAAGAAAGAAAAATTCTAACAACATGAGTTATTTAGTATTTGTGCAATGGTACGTTAAAGGTACTTAATTATGTAATTTGTGCCAGTTGTACCATTAATGATACTAGGAGGAGAAATTAGTGCTAATAGTACCATAAATGGTAATAGTTAACAAAATCAGTACCAATTGTACCCTCAATGGTACTGTTCAATGATACAAGTGACCCAGTCAAATAAAAAGTGCCAATTGTACCTTCAATGGTACTTTTCAATAGTACAAATGGTCCGGCGGCGATGTATGTGCTTTGGTTGACAGCTCACATATACCTATGCTAGGTAGGGCTAGTATTTAAGAAGCTATTTTAAAATGTTTGATCAAACTGGTCAGCTTATTAGTCAGCTAATTATTAAGGTTCTTTTATCAAAAAATATTCCAAATAAATGCTTAAATTTTTCTCTGTATATATTTTTTAGTAATTTTTTTTTCTCTGTATGAACTCTGCTGAAAGATAAAAGATGCTGAAATTTAAGGCACATACTTCATGTAAATTTGGTGTACAACGAACGTATAAAATAAAGTATTATTTATATAGATATACTAATAATAAAAGCACATACCTCTCTTTGTTTCAACCCTCCACCGCAAGTCTTCGAGCACTTGGACCATTCGCCTGTATGCCATCTGACGGGACAGTCCAGCACATTGCAGTACTGCCGATCTGGTGGCGGTGGTTGTGGGCACATGCTGTTTGGTACCACCACTGTGTTTGTACCACCTCGTGTCACCTGCCAAGAGGGTAATATTAGTAAGTATTTATTTTATTTTTTTTTTTTTTATATTGTAGCCTACCAAAGTGACTCCACCCCGCCTGATGGTAAGCAGTCAGTGGAATCCAGAAGTGGTGGCCACTATACCAATAGCCATCCTCTTAAACTGCTGGTATGGTGGCCTCCACTATGGCGGCTGGGAATGGGGTTAGAGGAAGGGAATGAGGGAGGTGAAGAAAGAGGAAAGGGGGGAAATTGGGCCTCCGGCGCTCTCACTCACCGAACGAAACGCAGTAGTACGGATACTACTACTCTTAAGTCGATCTTCTATGAGAGGGTAGTACTTCCCCGGACGATCCGGCCCATTCATGCTGAAATCAGCGTGGATCTACTACCGTGAGTAAGTGCTAGCTATTGCTCGCGTAAATGTCGGTTATATCACTATTTATACATTGACGATTTTTCATTCAAACTTTCATCCCTTATTTCAACCGCTATAAGACATTTTTCACGATAAAAGATAGCCTATGTTGTGCTCCGAGGTCTAATCTATCCCACATCAAATTTCATTAAAGTCAATTCAGTGGTTTCTGCGTAAAAGCGTAACAGGCAGACAGACAGTTAATTTTGCATTTATAATATTAGTATAGATTCAGACACTTCGCCTTGAGCAAGCGTAGCGGTCAACGCTCAAGCCTTCTCTGAGAGAAAAGGCCGTTGCTTGAAGTGAATAATAACGAGCGGGTAAGGTAATGATGGTGCAGTGGGAGCGCAAGCGATTGTTGTCCACGAGGTAGTGGATTCGATCTCTACAAGTGACAAAACTTTGTGTGATTCATAAATATTTGTTCCGAGTCTGGGTGTACTTTGTGTCCGATAAATGTACATTTGTACAGTCCCTTGCGACACAGAGCTTGTTCCTTAGCACGGAAGTTGTCTTTTGTCTTTAAAACAGATTAGATGATATTTTTATTAATATTAGCCTACCAAAGTGACTTCACTCTGCCTAATGGTAAGCAGTCACTGGAATCCAGAAGTGGTGGACACCATTCTAAAAGCTATCGTCTTTTGGTATAAGTGGTGCAAAGGTCTGAAACTACTGGTATGGTGGCCCCCACTATGGCGGCTTAGTGAGATGCTTTTTTACGCCCCGCTTAAAAGATCCAGGATCAAAATTAGATAGACTCACCTCATGTATACACGTGACTTCTCTGGTCTGAATACCAATGCCGCATGACTTGGTGCACTGCGAAAAGTCCGTGTAGTTCCATCTGCGTCAAATATTTACTTAAATAAGTTTACATTTTTTTTATATTGGCCTACCAAACTGAGTCCACTCTGCCTGATGGTAAGCAGTCAGTGGAATCCAGAAGTAGTGGACACCATTCCAAAAGCCAAACTACTGGTATGGTGGCCTTCTTTATGGCGACTTGAGATGCTTTTTCACACCCCGCTTAAAAGACCCAGGATCAAAGTTAGATGGAAACACATGCGCTGGTGAAGAGTTCCAGTCTTTAATTGAGCGATAAAAGTATGAAGTAAAAAAAATATTAATATGTCAATCAGTTTTAAGATTCCCTTGAGTCCCATACTAGTTCTGCTATCTATGCTATGGTTCACCGTCGAAGTGGCAATACTTAGAAAAATATATTTGTCTTCTTCATTCACCTTGGTGGACATGGGTGATCGTTGCAAGTTCTGACTCGGTTTTCAGGCTTAGTTAAAGGATCGCACATATATGGAGAAGCATTCTTCCCATCTTCGTCTCGAACACATTGTATTATTAGTTCCTGTAGAAAGATAAATTTGTAAAGTAAATCATATTCTATACCTACCTATATAACTAGTGAGATAAAAACTTTCCTAAACTTTAGAATTGTTTTTTCAGTGAAAACTATTTATTGTTAAAGGGACAGTTATTACTCTCTATTCAGTTACTTTATCATAGTACTTAATAGTAACAATAGACTGCCTCTGTGGTGCAGTGGAAGCGCAAGCGACTGCTGTGCACGAGGTTGAGGGTACGATCCTCACACGGGATAAAACTTGGTGTGATCCATAAATATTTGTTCCGAGTCTGGGTTTACAATCCGTCTGTTAATTGAGTATGTTTGTAAAATCTCCCGCAACACAGGGCTTGATTGCTACTGCAAGCGTTGTATTTTTAAGATTATAATTCATACATTGAATAAAATCGGCTTTTAATTTAAGTATATCGATTTTGAATACAGGTCACTTGCAAATACAACGTGTTATATCTACACATGCTTCAACTTTTGCAGTATCCAAAACGCATATAGTTGCACGAAACAATTACTTCACTAAAATTTTACTTTAGTTCTATAAACTCATGTGTACGACTAAACACAATATTAACTATGGCAAAAGTAATACCTGAACACCACTAAGGCAGGAAGCGCTGCAACTCGTATACCCTTTTTCTTTCCAAGAGTAAGATTTTCCAGGAGAGCCAGGAGCCACTCTGATGTTGCTTGAAGTCCCAAAGGTAAGCAACCTGCTGTGAAAATGTATAATTAAATTGATGCTAGTATAATTGATTCTATCTATACTATTATATTAAGCGGAAGAGTTTGTTCGTTTGTTTGTTTGAACGCGCTAATCTTTGAAACTAGAAGTCGGATATAAAAAAAACTTTATTGTATATGATAACCCAGTTTTCGAGAAAGGTTATAGGCTATGCAACATCACGCTACTGGCAACGGGAGCAGAGCAGTAAGCAAAGACGTGGGTAAAACCGCGTCGCGGCAAGCTAGTTAATAGTTTCAATGCGAAAGTTTGTGTGTATGTATGTGTGTGTGTTTGTTACTACTCAGCGCCTAAACGGCTGAACCGATTTCGATGAAAATTGGTATGTAGAACAATTCGGTGCCAGACGGACATAGGCTACTTTTTATCCCAGAAATCAGTCTGATTTCCGAGGGAGACAAAACATATTTTATGCGTGGGCGAAGCCAGTGGCCAGCAAGTGTAACGTAACATCATTAAGTTTGTCACAGTTTTCATCGACAGAAAATATTTTAGCATATTCTAATAAAATGTCTCATATCAGCGAAAAGTCTTCTACTAATGGATATAAGCCTATTATTTATTTTAAGAACCACATCTTTAGTCAGACCCAACATACTTATTTTTAGGAGGGCTTTCTACGTTATTCATTTACTAGGTAGCAAAACTTTCTACAATAAGTATGACGAAGTTTTGATTTACGCCACAGATTCCGATCTTAACGACACCAAAAATTGAAAGGCAAAAAGTTAGTCTATAACCAACCCTCCAAATATTTATGAAGATAAAATCTCTATGGACCATTGATATCATAATAGCAGTAAACAATCTTTAAACAACACTTCTACGTTTTCTTTCTTTGTGTAAAAGGCGAGGTGCGTTCACGAAGTTGACAAGAGGATGTACGTTTGAGCTAATTTAAAGAAGTTAATTAGTATTCGTCTACACAAAAAATACTGTAGATTAAATAAGAAACACACCGAACAGAATATTAAAAAATGGCTTAGTAACTCTGTATAAAAATTCTAAATATCACCATAAAAATTAACTAAATAGTTCCCAGATTTTTAATTTTCAACGACAGTGTTATGATATTTTTTTGCAAAAAGAATGGCTTGTTTTTTGTTCTAACACAATAACCGGTCAGCTTTTTTATTTATCGTACAGTAAAACAAAAATCAAGTAAAATGTGCGTAGTTTGTAATGATCTTGCTTTCTACCTAAGTGACAGACAACAATGTACTGAAATCACTAGAATATGTACAAAAACTAAAGTAAATAAAAAATACATATCAGAACCTCGGTTTATAAAATATGGAGTACCACAGGGTAGCGTGCTTGGGCCGCTACTATTCTTGATTTACATCAATGACTTTCCATACTCCACAAAACATGATATGGTTCTCTTTGCCGATGACAGCACATGTGTAATTAAATGCTCTAATTTGAATAAATATGAAATTGACATAAATGATTCGCTTAAAGACATTATAAATTGGCTTAACAATAATGACTTAAAAATCAATTTGACCAAAACAAAAATTATGCACTTCCATCAACGCTGTGACATACCTGACATAAATGTATCCTATAATAATCATAAAATAGAAGAGGTAAACAAGGCCAAATTCTTGGGAGTTATCATTGACAAAAAACTTACCTGGAAACCTCAGATAGAAGAATTGTGCAAACAATTAAATAAATCTGCATATGCACTTTTACAACTCTCCAAAAAAGTTAACCGTGAAACTGTATTAACAGCTTACCATGGATTAGTGGCGTCGGTACTAAGGTTTGGCGTTATTTTTTAGGGGCAATCAACAGATCGTGAATTAATATTTAGAATGCAGAAAAGATGTATTCGATCTATGTGTGGCCTAAAATTTACTGATAGCTGTGTACCATATTTTAAATCATTAAAAATATTAACGTTGCCATCGTTGTACATATTGGAAACGGCTCTTTTCATTAAAAATAACACTAATCTGTTCACAAAGGTATCTGAGGTGCGAAAGGGTCCTATACGCGCTCAATATATTGACAAATTACGCAATATGCATTGCAAGACTGCATTAGTACAAAAGAGTTTCTTTGGCATGGCACCCAGAATATATAATAAATTACCCATAACATTAAGGAGTCTTCCTCTAAAAAAATTCAAAATGGCATTGTTTAGTCTGCTTATTGACAAATGTTATTATTCAGTAGAAGATTTTCTAAATGATGTTAATATCTAATGACATGACAATGCTATAATTAATTAGATAATGCTATTATTGTATATTTTATAATTTAATTAATTATCATGGACATAATTTAAATCTAATTGTTATTTAAATAATATTTGTATGTCAAATGACAAAGCATGGCGCACTATGTTTATTTTAAGACCATTTCATGTACCCACCCATGTTTAACAAATAAAAATTGATTTGATTTGATTTGATTTGATTCAACATGCCGAAGTACCTAATAATTAAACCTATGCAAATGTCAACATTATTAATAGAAAAGCAAAAATTACAATCCCGTGAGTAAATTTTGTAAACCGGCCTCGCCTTAAGTGTTGGACTTCTGTCGATCAAGTAGTTAACGCCAACTTGATCTACATTTCTTTTTTTTATCTAAACTAATATTATAAAGAGATAAGATTTAATTTTTTGTATGTTTGTTTCGATTTAACTCAAGATCTACGTAGGTAACCGATTTAAAAAATTCTATCACCTTTAGGAAGCTACAAATACGACGGGTAACATAGGCCATATGTAATTAAGCTTAACGTATTTTACTGTCATTTTCAACATTTTATTTTTTTAGCGCTTTTATAAATTTGAATGCAGCAATACGACACTATGGCAATGTTTTTTTTTCGTAGGCGTTTGTTGTGTGATCGAATGAAACTTTTGATGCTTGTTTAGTTAGGTTCTTGTTTTCTTCTTTCAATAATGAAAGCCTAAGTAGCAGATTCTCATTGCAAATGCAACAAAGCTAAACTTAAACATTACAAATAAAAATAACTCACTACCTAGTAGGAACTCAAATAACAATTTGCATAGACATATATATGATATTAACTTTGTCCAATACAAGTATTGCTTCTAAATATTTTCTTATAAAATATATCATATTTATGATGACCGCTATTTACGTATCGAGACCCATCTGGGTACTCATAAATAAGTAATTTTCTGTGTCGTAGAAAAATGTATAATAAAACGACACTAAATTGTTTTTATGAACTGATGAAGTGTTACCAAAGTGAACAACTATAATCTATTGATGTTATAGTAAATTGTTTTTTAGTTAGGTTGCGGCAAAATGAGTATTAAATATTCAAGAAACAACACAAGCTGTTCATTAATACTTATATAGGTAGAGGTAATTTACTAGTTATATAGTTAGTATAGAGAGATAGGATGTGCATAACTATATTAATGTTTGCAGGGAATGCATGAATTTGAAACATTTTAAATAATAAATAACAGTAATGTGTGTGTACTATTGAACTAAGTGAATCATGACCCACCAATAGCTCATCAATCCATCTAAATGCAAGTAGGTCGAAATTTGCCTGATGATTGATTACCTTAGCTAGTTATCATTTTATTAGGCACTGACATTCTACTGAGTACACTCTTGTGTTGTTAAAACGTCCTAAGTGCATTATTTACGATAGATCTTCCAAAATTTACAGTTTAAGGGGAAATATTAGTTACATAGGTCATGATTCAGCAGGTTCGATAGTACCTACATAATTAGTACCTACTATTTAGTTTGGTCGTGATTGGCTAATGGATGAGTCCTCCGCTTCTAGGTTCGTACACAAGAGATTATGAGTTTAAAATATTATTTTACGCGACTAACTCAAGGTGAAGGAAAACATCGTAAGGAAGTCTAAACTTTGACCGATGATCAGTTTAACCGGTTTTTATTCCACAAATTGTTACTAGGCAGAATAACTACTTTATTTATTATCATTATCATAAATAATTTTAATACACTGATAACCAATATCTCCTCCTTTTCCAAAACAATTGATAAAGTAGTATTCAAAGTTATCGTAATAATCGGCACAAATAGTTACGTGTGGGTTATCAATAGATATGAAGTTTATCTCACGATTGGACAATGGACACTCAGTGTTATATCAACAGTCAATCAAACGAAAATGTCGCTAGAAGTCAATATTAGTGATCCTGAGGACTTCACCTCTCTTGAACTTCATAGTTCTATTGAAGAAGTAGCCAAAGCAAACGGATATGAAAACTTCGAATACAATGTTGACTGCATAAGTGGCAAAGGAGTGAATTATATAGCAAACGTATTTCGTGTAATGATAAGAAATACTGACAATGAAGAAAGTTTCAGTGTTATAGTAAAAACGTTAGTGAATACAGAAAGACAAGTGCTGTTCTACGAACTACATAAAAGAGAAGTGATTGCGTACAACAATATTGTTAATAAATTTAATGTTATACAAAACGTTTTAGATGAAGGACTAAGGATAGTGTTACCTGAATGTCTATATTCAAGTGCTAAAATCAACAATGAAGTGATAATTTTAAATGATTTAAATAGTCAAGGATTTCACATTGATGGTAAACTAGCTAAATTTGAATACCTTAGTGTTGAACAAATAAGTACAGTGGTAACTGTACTAGGACAATTTCATGCCCTTTCGTTTATATTGGAAAAACAAGATAAAGAAAAATTTGATGAAATTATATCAAATTTTCATGATGTTATATTTCAAGATAGTTTCCTTAATAAAAGTCAATTAAAAGATTATTTTTATGAGTCCTTTGAAATGTCTTTAAAATTGGTGACAAATAAAGAAGCGAAAAGAAAACTGAAGAAAGTAAAAGAAGTTCTTTTGGATTTGTTACAAACGTACACAAAGCCAGGCAAAATAAATGTATTATGTCATGGAGACTGCTGGGTCAACAACATATTGTTCAAAGAGGTGAGATTAAACAAATAATTTATTAGAATATTATTACAAACAAGCTGCGTGTCAACGCTTATGTAAATTGAAATTGTAAAATCGACTCTGTTTCTCAGATGAGTCTCATATACCGATTAGTACCATAATATATACGTATGTTCATTGACATAGCATACAGTACTCTATGTCAATGCTTACGTACATAATATTACAAACAATTTAGAGCATGGAATATAGAATACCTTTGAAAACCACTTCTATCACAAATTCTAATGATGGTTATTATAATTTGATTTTAATCGTATTTTATGGTTTCTAACTTAGCTGAAGTAAGCGAACGTGCTATGCAAAATTATATATTGTACTAAAGCTATTCGTTTCTTATGCAAATTCTGTTATGATTAGTATAGTTTCCACTTGCCACCTTAAAACAACTTTAAGCTAATGAAATTGATTATATTGGATTTTATCAACATTCGAAAACTGTATTCTTAACAAATAAAATATTTCATTTCATTTCAAATAAACATAAATTGAAAGTTAACGCAGGTACTAAATTAGTTAGAGCAAAATGGATACATTTATTGATACGAAAAAAAAACTAGCTTCTACTACAATTTTGCCTCTTTAGTGTCTTGATTAGCATACTCGTAAAAGAGACTCAAATTTGTAATATCTTTCATAATTTTAATGCCAAGCATTTATATTTCATAAAAATTTGTATAGTTTGTTATATTTACGAAGGCGAATTGTGTGACTTTTATTAAATAAGGTAACACACATTCATGAAATAAACAAGGCTTTTTTTCTATCTACGGAATAATCTAGATTATATAAGCGTAAACTGCTATTTTATTCAATAGCATAGCCTTGAAAGACAATGCATGTGCATTATCAGTAACCAATATCGTCGAGTTGTTTATTTATTTAAACGTCAGAAAGAGCTTTGTTGTACTGCAACATTTTATCTAAATTAAATTAATCTAACATAACGTAAAAAAGCAATCAAGCAATAAAGACATTGGAGTATCAGTGCTACTTTTAGAAATACGAGGCGTATGATCACCACGCTTGCTCAAGGCGGATTGGCAATTTCAGACTTTTAAGTCCAGGTTTCCTCACGTTGTTTTCCTTCACCGTCAGTCAGTAATGTCTAGATAAACTTAGAAAGTACATAAGATTTGTAAAATCACATTGGTACTTGCCCGGCATCAAACCCCCGACCTCGTGTTTACAAAGCCTTCACCACTGACCAAATCTTTTATCATTATTCCGAAGGTGACAGCAGTGTACTTATGTTGGGTCTAAAGTAAGAGTTATGGAAGCAGTTTTCACAAAATAGTTCTACATGTTCATGTAATATTATTATTCTGGTGATCGATTGGATGCTACCTCAATCCTTCTTTTTATATCGTCTCTTTAGGGTTCTCACTGTGATGTTGTAAAATTTGCTAATGTAGTTTTTCTTTACAGGAGCAAGATCAACCAAAAATTTGCTTCATAGACTACCAAGCGATGCGATACGCCAACCCAATGACCGACCTAATGTACTTTCTATACATTTGCACTGACTCCCAAATCAGATTTGAGATTTTAGAACAAATCAAGACCACCTACTACAACAGCCTAACCAAATTTTTAAATCTATTTGACATTAATGTAAATGAAGTATATAAAATAGATGATTTTAATGCAGATTTCGAAGAGTTTCAACCATATGGACTTTTAATAGCAATGGTTGAACTTCGCATCGTTACTATGACACCAGAAGAGGACGCTGTGTTGAAAGGAACTAAATTGGCTTCTAATTGGGATCTGACGCAAGTTACCGGTGAAAGTGATTGGTTCAGACATAGGGTGAATGATTTAATTAAAGAAACTGTTGATAATGGAGTATTAGATAGACTAGTGCAAAAAGTAAATAATTAAAACCTAGTAGTAATAACAGCTAGAATAGTAAAGTATTGTTTGAAGTGATTCAATTGTGATGAATGTGTTTAAAGATTTTATTGATTGGAATGTAACAGTGTGATTGTGGTACCACATAAGATATAAATTTGTTAGATTTTATTAAAGTTTGTTCTTTTAGACGATTGTATTTTAATTAATTCAAAGATAATGTTAATACATATGACTACGAACGTAGTTATTTTTATGGCAGAGATAAAAACTGTTTTAAATAGTACCAGAAATTAAATTAACTATTATTTGATTTATACAGCTTAGGTTGATAACAAGTATAATGAAATAATAAAAAGTAATTTTTGGCGACTAAGAACATGATGGTTTAGTTATATAAATATCCGAAAAAATGCTAAGAGAACACATCTATTTTATTGCCGCCATTGTGAGCGAAAAGGGAATAAGAATGGAGATTAAAAATGAGACAGCAAACAGAGACAAAGGCAGTTACTGAGTCTAACTTAATAAGCATCCACAAACAGTTAACAATGTTGGTTTGTAAGTACCCATAGGGATGGTTTGTAGCAGTAAATGCAATTATGCGATACAAAACAAGGAATAGTTAAAATCGCTGCACAAACCTTGTACGTATGAGATAATTATAAAGTTTTAACATCAAGAATATTTTAAACGTCGAGAGAAACCGCATGTGTTAAAGTCATAAAAAAATAAAATTTAAAGTTCTTTTCTAAGTTTAGTGACTAAGAAGATTTTAGGTAATTCCTTTTGAATTATATCTGTCTATATCTTACAAACTTTGAAGAAAATGCAACGATTATATATTTTTTTATATAAAAGTTTTAAGATTCGATCATTTATTTTTGAATTATTAGCTTTTTAATGTCATAGCAAATACTTATCTGATGTAGTACTTGTTTCACCTTTGATATTTTATAATATATTAGCTGTTTCCCGCAGCTCTGCCTGCGTGAATGTCGGTTATATCGCATTTTCCATACAAAATTGCATCCCATCCTTGCTTAATTCAACTCCTTTAGGGCATTTTCTCGCGATAATAATAGCCTATGTTATTTTTCAAGATCTATTCTATCTCTATAACAAATTTCATCAAAATAGATTCAGTGGTTTAGGCGTGAAAGCGTAACAGACAGAGTTACTTTCGCATTTATAATATTACTAAGGAAGTATAGATTATGATATTGTTCACTAACATTAATTAAACATTTTCGTACATACCTATCACCATTATTACTATATGATGGCACACTGGAATCTCCAAACGAAGTCCCATATGCCATAGAACAAGGTTCCATAACACATCGTTCAGTTTCCTCAGCAGGTTTTGGCCCCAAACATTTGCTATCTGGTAATTTAGCTATAGTTCTGCTAAATTCTAAAAATATCTTGCAGTGGACCTCTTTCTTTCTCCATCCTTCGCCACAAGTCACGCTGCAAGGTCCCCAATCGTCGTCTTTGATATAGCTGCGGATATAAAGTTGAGTTATTTTGCGAAATAATGTTCTTTAACTGTATATTTGTTATATTAAGATTATTTTAGTAACAACACTGTAAAATTGGTATATTAGAGAAATATATCTTTAACGAATATAAGTTTTATCTTCGAAATTAATAACATAGTAACAGTCACGTTCTCGTGCGATCTCGAATTCTGTTGCATGCGCCGTTTGAAGTTTATTGAAAGCTAGAATTAATTTTTGTAGGATTAAAAATAATATGTCACTTGCTACATTTATCCATAGTAATAAATAAACTATTATAGTTATGGATTTATAATTACATTAAAATAATGTTTTCTATCACAAGATGGAAGTTGAAGCCTATCCGAACCATACTGTTTTAATATTTTGACTGCACACAACTACATTTTATGGCGAAATTAGGAATGCATTTTAAATTTTCGTTGCTGGAATAACGGTTTAGTACCTATCAGTTGATCACAACTCTACTAAGTACATATAATATTATAGTAGTTAAACATTAACTAAGTATAAACAGACATGTCGAATACATCATGACAATTTTACGTAACACAAGCGATATTCATATTACGTGTAGGATTATAAATATTAACAGATAATTAAATATAATTAGTCAATTATACCAATTTACAGTGTTGCTATAACAATTTAATTGGTTTGTACAGTAAAATAGAATTCATATGGTTCAAAAAGTAATTAACGAAATTGTTTACTGTTTGGAATCAAATTCATATTTCAATTGAATATTAAATAACTTTTGTTAACAAAACCTAATAATGTTTTATGGTTTAAAGAAATTCTGCTTTGATGCAAAGTGAATTGAAAGAAAATTTTATCTTGCTTCATATTTGAGATTTAATTTTAGCAAATTTTATTCGTAATGTTTTCAAATCACATAAGTCAATACAATGAGATACTAAAATATGATAAGATATTAAATTTCAATAAGAGTAATTATGTTTCACCACTGCAAAGGCTTTTGAAAGTAGATACATTTTTGTGAGACTATATTTTGTCGCCAAAATTAAAGCAATTAGAGCTAAATTGGGAAAAAATCTCATCTCGATATAATATTGTCTCTGTAGCGTTATATTTCTACTACAGCTTGGGTATGTACTGCGTTGGCAGCAAAGGAAATTTTGATGTTTGTTATGTACGTCGCGTATCATTCACGGAGTCTCCCATACCGATTCTGTCTACATATCAATTTTCATCGAAATCGCTTCAGCCATCTAGGCGCTAAGTGTTTCCAAACACAGCCACACACACACACAAACACACACAGATACACACATACAAACTTTCGCATTTATAATATTAGTAGGAAGTAGGATGTTCTAGTAAGCATAGTAGAGCGTATCGTGTTGCTTGTCGATCCTGATACGTTCATAGCACGGTCATGGTATGGTACGGTGTAGTAGGCAGACTCGTTTATGATAGACAACCATATGCAAATAAGCATCACTAGCTGGGATATGGTGATATGGAATAGAGTAACTGTATCTATATCATGTGAAGTGATACTATTTCAAATTGATGATAGGCAATGACTCTAACTGATGGAAAGTTGAGTACTATTGATAGCAGTGTTGACGTGTACTAATGTCTCACTTAGATAGTACAATACATATCAATATTGCACGTATTAATCTATACCATTATTCGGAAGAGTTTGTTTGTTTAAACGCGCTAATCTGTGGAATTACTAGACGGATTTTAATAATTCTTTTTGTGTATGATAGTCCAGTTCTTGGGGAAGGTTATAGGGTATAACATCATGCTACTGGCGACGGGAGCAGAGCAGTAAACAAAGACGCGGGTGAATCAATGCCACAGCAAGCTAGTTGTAGATAGGTAAATGTATTTAAATGTCTCAAAAGAAAATTATTTATTTCTTAGACATAACTACAGATCACAAATTACAAATTGTAAAAAAAAATACACAAGATACCGAAAACATGTCTATTTGCTATTTAATTACGGTTAAGTACAGCTTTTTAAAAAAGAACAGTACAAGTTTTTGCGTAGTTAGGAATGAAACATGATTTAGTAACATGAATTTGAATATCAAAGATAATTAAATTGAAATGAACAATACATTCATGTCAGTAATAGAAACAAAAATATGATTGTTGGTTCTTCTCTTATTAGAAATTAGAACTTATGTGTCTAAAATTAGGGATTAAAGCTGTGCTGTGGAACCTACTTCTTATATATAGAAACTCATCTATTGTGGATATTGACACTGCAGGCTAAAATACACTAATACAACTCCGCGAGCTCAGATAGACATCCGATATAATATAGAACACGAAAACATAATTTTGTTTTTATTGTTTCTAGTTTTAAAATGAAAAAGATTTAATTTTTATCTGCTACCTTCTCCTGGCTTTTAGATACGTTAAAACCTAGAATGCTTAATAATATGCAGCACACTTGTAACTTAGACCAAAATTGTAGTTATAAACTACAATTTTAAAATTATCTGGCGATTAAAAAAAGTGCCCTGAGATTCTTGCCAGTTCTTATCATGGCCTACCCTACGTTAGCGAATTGGCTGTAGGTTTATTGGCTGACATTTATTAATTTTTAACGTTCTTAAGTTTTAATTTTATTAACCTAAATAAATAAATATCTTTGACTTTTGACTTTTTTTTGACAGAACTAAACTCTGCTTCATTAGTCTAAAATTTACATCTCACAGAATGATGTTTAGAATTATTAAAATAAATAAAAATAAATTCTATTTTACTGTACAATAGACGCAAACCTACTTTATCCATTTAAGTATAAATAAATTATTCTATCTATTGTAGATTCACACGGGTTAAATCATGCGAAGTTCTAAGGGCATCTATGACTCCTAAAATTTAGGGCTGGTATATGTAGAAGTATGCACCAGTGTTTTTTGTATACACCCAATACCTGGAACGAACATATTAAAAAGTATCGAATAAAAAATCTTTAAGAAACTCGTGTATCAATTTGTGTTCAAATGTTTGTGCCAATCGGTAAGTGTAAGCAAAGAATAGCAAGACAAATCGTTAGTGTTATAGTGCAAGGAAATATAAATCTTATGTGCAGTGCATAAGTAGAAAAATAGAAATCACAGTTGAAGTGAAGATGATCTGTGAAATGGTAGGGTCAGTGTAGATTAAAATACTGTGCATATAAATTTGTTCATCAATACTTGAAATGTAAGATTTCCTCAGTGTAGTGTTTGTCTTTTAATATTTACAGTAGGGATGTTACGGATTATTTCTGATATTTTACTTATTAAATATTTTATTTCTGGTATATTTGTGTTTGCTGAGTGCCTCAAGCAGTGCTGCTTTTGTGTCACATAACATTGTATAGGTTTGTATGTATATAAATAAGCATCGCTAACTTAATTTTTATTTTGACGAGAACATTAACCATCTTGAATCAGAATTGTGGTATTGGGTGACTATTTAAATAACGCAGTTTAGCAATATAATACATAACTTTGTATA
Organism: Parascotia fuliginaria; assembly: GCA_963082885.1. Classification (NCBI taxonomy): domain Eukaryota; kingdom Metazoa; phylum Arthropoda; class Insecta; order Lepidoptera; family Erebidae; genus Parascotia; species Parascotia fuliginaria. The sequence goes on from OY720195.1 coordinate 1,235,646, forward strand.
GGCATGACATGCATAGGATGTGCTTTGTTTACTTAAAATAGATACACTATCGACTTTAGTTACATAAAACATTATTATAATATAAAACTTCACTGTTGCATTAGTCGGTATGTAATGCCTTTTGAGGTATATACATCATTCACTATTGAAACCAAATTAATAAAACTAAATAAATAAAAATATTTGGTATCGGTAAATTAAATCTGTAAAAATAAACTGTGTTCTCTTACGTTAACTGATTGGTTATAAATATATATTAATGCTTGTTGGTGGAGTCGAGCTGCAAGCTACCAACGGGGTCCATAGGTGGCGGATAGAGGAACGGCCACCAGATATGGTGGTTAGCTATAAATATATTGAACAAGCAGTCCCCAACCAACAGCAGCAGGGTTATCAGGATGTAGTGGGATACCTGGTGGGACAGATTTACCTATAAAAAGCTACAAATTCCTATAACGATCCTGTGTCATGGAGAATCAGAGGCCATATTAGTACTGGCAGAAGGCAGAAGAATAGTTTTCTGGAAGGGCTTCAGTCAGTCAGTCAGATATGAAGGATCAGCTAGCCGGTATTTGAACGCGATGCAGAAAGCAACGGGTGACTAAGGAGCACAATATTCCCAAAAAAGAAACTGATACAGTTGGAACAAATATTTAAACACTTTGAAATTTTATTTGTGGAAATATAGCAGCCCTCGGTAATATAACGCATTTGTTATGTGTGATATTGTCAAAGAAATGCTACTACTCTTCATAAAATGTTCGTGTACCAGCCCAAAATGCTGCATATACATTTTAGCATGTGCGTTATTCTATGGTATATACATTTTTAAGGAACGATAATATTAAGTTGCCTAAAGTGCACCTTCTGCTCTTAATTACTTATTATGTGGCAATCATGTGCATGCTAACATAAAAGTTTTATACATCAGTTTAAACCTTATTCAATAGCAATTTTGGTCGTTTATTAATGAGACATAATTTAATATTAAACATAGAAGTGTTATATATATATAAGTTATTTACAAGTATAAGTCCGTAACATCCCGAAGTATATAATATATCTAGACTTATATACTAGGCATCCCAGGACGGGGTAGACTTTTGTGTAAGAACACTCAAGCTGGGATCTATAACGAACACTAGGAGATGGAAACGTCTTCAAAAATCGTCTTTAATTTTGAATCGGTTATATAACATTTTAAAAATGCCAAATCATATAAAGCATATAAATTTACAATAGTGATATGGGTTATACCTGAATTGTATGATTATTATATTTCTTTTTGTAATATTTTAACGAATTTTTTTATATTTATAATAAGTGAATCTTAACTTTTATATTTGATTTTAAAATTATATTTGAAATTGTTGAGCATTTTAAAAAACAAAAGAATTTTCAGCGCGTCGCACACAAAATCATTCAATGCGCGTATAAATATAACAACAAAAAAATGCTTTATAATAAATGTCTCAGTACCAAAGGAAAGGTAATATATAATCACCTTTAAATCTTCGTTATTAAAGACGATTTTGATACAAGCTAAAACCAAACTACGAGCAAAAAGTGTCGTAGGAAAGGGGTAGAGAATGTCATTCCTTGTAAAGATGTGTGAATGTTTTGAAGTAAAACCTTAAAAATCTTTGTCATAGGTACAATACCTTACATACAACCAGCCACACGCAAAGAATATTTTGTAATTGCTGAAAGAGACAACAACAAAATACTCTGAGCTTGGATATTGACATAGAATCAGAGAATATTGATCTTTATATTAGTGACAATAAGATGAATGTTTCAATGATACATGCTGCTTTGATTTTATGAACTGTTTTGAAAAGGATTGTTAAATACTACTTACGAGTAAAGTGTGGAGGCAGAGATTATAATTTTGAATAGTTTACCGGTTTCAAATGACAAGTAGTTATAATTAAAATTATCAGACTCTTTGGTCAAAAGTGCTTTTGACTTTTTTTGTAGGTTCTATGTAATATAGAAAAGAGTTTTTATTTGACAAAATTCAAATACACTACCATTATTATACCTTGCGGGCAAAGGTTATGTCTCAACAATTCTTTAACAGTAATAAATTTTTTTATGGTATCATCATACAAATCAGTTTTTAACAATAAAAATAAATATGTAGGACCTTTTAAATTGCTAAGTTGCATCGTATGAAATAAGTGGTAACAAAATATAATAAATACTTTTTCTTAGTTTGCTTCATTTCACTGTAATATGTCTACGAAACTTTTAATTGAATTCATCGATGCAGATTTTCAAAGCATTTTCTCCTACATACCTTATTAAGAACTTTGTCGGTGAATATCATAGTAAGCATCTAATAAATATAATCGCTAATACGATTCACTTATTTATAACATAACTAACAGCCCACTTGGCTTCGCACGAAAAATATTAACATGTTTTTACGACATAATTACAAATCGTTGAAATTTAATTTTTTCTACTTTAATACGGATGTGAAACTTTAATAAAATTAGTTACATGTACATCTTAGATGTTAGAGAAGAAACAGAAGAAAAATAGCGTCTTTATTTACTATTTTAATTATAAAACTACAAATATGACCTGACCTAACAAGTGTTTCACCAACCGATGAATAATGATGCCTAGCAATCAAAATGGCGAAAATTGGGGGGCGCCTATGTCCAACAGTGGACGTCTTTTATACTATTTTGCTTATAAAACTACGAGTAAATTATATGATTCCAATTTGCCTCCACACTGAACGTATTAATCAAGTCTGAAGTACTTACGTGGCTTCAACAGGAACATCGGGTTCACCAATAAGTCGTTCAGCTTTTGCTTGAGGTGGTGGATAAGGCTGTATTAACGGCTGAGTGTGGTATACTACACCAGGTAGGAGATCTTCTATTTCGTCCTGTAAGTATAATAAAATTATAGTAAGGTCAATTTAATTTAAATGATGATTTCAGAGGTTTATATTGTACTCTGCTTACGCTTCTGCATAGACGTCATAAGTTTTAGTTATTTATTTATTTTTATTTATTAAACTTCATGCACATAGGTAAAGAGGCGGACTTAATGCTAAAAGCATTCTCTACCAGTCAACCTTAGGTGATGCAGAGATAAACAATGTAGGTGCAGTTATTGAAGCAGAATGATACAAATCTAAAATAATTATGATATAAATTAAAAATATAAAAAAAAGAGTGTGTGTACTCATGTACGCACGTAAGAAGTTATACTTCTTTAGCGTAACAATCCAAAAATACCAAATAATAACACAACGCATACATACATAACAGTTAACCTCAAATCTATAAATGCACTTAAAACAGTATATTAAAACCACTTTTACCACTAATATTCATAATAAATATTTTTACTGATAATTGATCAATAAAAAATATCTATCACCGTCATAAATATAATTGAATTGATATAAACGCCAATATATTTTTTATTTATTCACACTGATTATTTGTACTGATACGACACACAAAGGTTTGCAAGTAACTTCAGAGTGTAAAAGGTTCGCAACTAACTTCAGGGTGTTGCTTTTTTCTTTGTGTGCGCGCGCATCGTAAAAATTCACTCTCATCATTTTTCCCAATCGCGCCAAAAGAAGTATAACTTCAAAAAGTATAACCAGAAAGAAAATAAACAGTGCATAACATTTATGTTAATGATAATACAATAAATAAAAAGCCGTTCTGTATGACCTTATGAAATAAAACCTACTTTAAATTATCGCAAAGTTTTTGTAATGTTATCTTTTATAAAATATTTTGATATATTTAGATAAGTGGAAATTTTGTATAACTGCATGAAACTAGTTCTATAGACACACTTTTTAAAGTCTTCACTTAATGTTAGACGTTATACTAATATAAATTATAAATACTATAAATTTTTATTTTTTAGAAAAGAAATGCATGATCCAGACTCAAAACTTCCGATGTTTGCACTTATTATGCAACAGAACTAGTTTTATATAGAAAACAAAGGAAAAAAAAATGCCAAAACAGGAGTATCCATTGTATTCAACTTCTAAAGTTTTCCAAGTTGAGTTTTCAAGAGAATGAAAAAAAGTTTTTACTTGCTAAATTGCTTTTTTACGAAACATATCTTTACGACCATTTTCTAAGAGGTAAGCAGATGTGTGAAATATCCATATTACCTCAGCTATGTGAGGTTGAGCTTGTTGCCATTTATCGGGCACATTGATATGTTCCGGCTTAATACTAAGAATTTCTTATGCAGTGTGCAGTGACTACCTCCGTGGCGCAGTGGGAGCGCAAGCGACTGCTGTGCACGAGGTTGTGGGTTCGATCCGTACACGGGACAAAACTTAAATTCAAATTCAAATTTCTTTATTTGCTAAACACAGGTTATATAAGTGATGGTACATATACAAAATAGTCCACTGTATTTGACCATAGTGGCATGCAAATTTTAAACATTTCACACATTTCAAAATTACAATAAATTAATTAAATATCTCAATACGTCATTGAGTGAATGAAACATCAAGAAACAAAATTACAATATTATTAGTGATTTATTAAAATGTTATTTAGTGGGTAGTATTATTACAATGTCATGATAAAAATAAAATATAAAATAATAAAATAAAATTGGTCAATAACACAGAATCGCATAGTTATTATTATTTAATGTCAATATTAATGTCAGATAGAAAATCATTTATACTGTAATAGGCTTTACTAATTAAAAAATCGCGTAGCATGATTTTGTATGTCTTAATATTTTCTGATTCTTTTACACTTACAGGTAGCTTGTTGTAAATCTTAACAGCCATACAAAATATGCTGTTATGTAAGAGTGTAGTCCGAGAAGGTACTACACATAGGCGTGTTTTATTGCGACTCCTTGTTGTTTTTGCAAAAAGATGAGTGTTAGTCCTAACAAACATGGCGACTTCGTATATATAAATAGAAGGAAACGTTAGTAGTCTTAGGTTAATAAAATGTATTTTACAAGAATCAGTTTTATGTAGATGGCATATTGCTCTTATACATCTTTTTTGTGCCAGAAACACTTGCTCCTTGCCTGTAGAGTTTCCCCAGAAAATAACTCCATACTTCAATATTGATACAACATACCCATGATATGCAGTTATAACCGCCTTTTGATTTACTTTCTTACTTAACATATAAAGGGCATATGAAAATCTCAGTACTTTATTAGTAATGTCATAAATTTGTGTGTTAAATGAAAGATTATTGTCAATGTGAATGCCGAGAAATTTTGTGGTGAGTGTTTCGTCAATTTGCTGTCCATCATAATTTATATTAATATTATTAATAGATTTTTTATTTCTACTATGTTTAAAGTGCATAATGTTTGTTTTCTTAGTGTTAAGTTTTAAGTTATTATTTTGTAACCAAGTTACTATGTCATGTAACGTATTATTAATTTCTGTTTCGTAGTCATTTACTTCATGCCCTTCAAATATAATAGTACTGTCATCCGCAAAAAGGACTATTTGTTGATTAATAGCTCTTGGCATGTCGTTTACATAAACCAGGAACAAGAGAGGCCCCATAACCGAACCTTGAGGCACCCCATATAGAATTCTCTTAGGCCTTGATGTGTGTGTAATTTCTGATTTAGACGCTATATCAATTTTAGTAATTTGAGTTACTTGCTCCCTGTCACTAAGATATGACTTTATTAATTCATAGGCATTACCTCTTATTCCATATGTATATAATTTTTCCATTAATATACTATGGTCCACAAAATCAAAGGCCTTACTAAGATCCATGTACATAGCTGATACGGGTACCCTTTTGTCAAGATTAGTCATGACCTTGTTTAGCATATCGTAAATTGCAATGTTTATGTTCTTATTTTTCCTGAATCCACGTTGTTCATTTGTCAGGATATTATATTTTTCTAAATATTCGTATAGGGACTTATGAATTACCTTTTCAAATATCTTCGCAAAAACAGTTATTATGGCTATAGGTCTGTAGTTTTCAATTAAGTCTTTGTCACCTTTTTTAAATATTGGCTTAATAATCGATGTTTTTAATTGTGAAGGGAAAACTCCGCATTCTATTGATAGGTTGATAATGAAGCTTAAGACTGGAGCTATGATGTGTGAGGTATGTTTAATTATTTTTGTTGTTATTCCATCGGTACCGACACTACTGGTGTTTTTTAAGTTCATGATTATATTTAATACGTCAGAATCAGTAATAGGAGATAGAAATATGGAATTTGGATTATTTGATGTCACTATATGCTTATACGTATTTTTATTATTATGTTTAACTAAACCTACAAAGTAATCATTAAATATTTCAGCCATAATTTTAGGATCTCTTACTATTCTGTCATTATACTTAACCCGTTCAATTTCTTCTATCGCGCAGTTTGTATTATTTTGTTTAATTATTTGCCAAGTAGCCTTAGACTTATTATCAGATGTATTTATGTAATGGTTATTCTGAACCTTTTGTGTTAGCCTTATTATTTTTTTATATTGTTTAGTATAGTTGATATATTGCGTTTTATGTTTTGAATCTTTTGATAACCTTGCTTGCCATAGTAGTTGTCTTTTGCGTTTACTACACAGCTTGATTCCATGCGAAATCCATTTCGACTTTTTATGTAGAGTCCTTCTTAGTTTTATTTCGGGAAAACATAAGTCATAAAATAACTTGTAATGTTCTAATAATAGTTTAAAGGCTAAATCAGGATCCTTAGTACTATATACTTCACTGAAATGTAGACTTCCAAGGCAATTCAGAAATTTTATAGTATTTTCAATTGAGTAATCACGTTTTATAATGTACCAGAATGGGATACTACTAAATTTTTTAACACAGAAGCTGACGGTCTGTGCCTTATGGTCAGAGAGCGCCAGTTCTATATTTGAGCTTCGACAGTGAGCAAGATTATGGAATATATTGTCGATGCATGTACCGCTGCTAAGTCTAGTTGCTGTCTTTATGGCATATTTTAAGTTAAAGCAGTGAAGCAGTTGCAAAAGTTCTCTAGTCAGTTTGGTGTCTTTTAATAAGTCTATATTGTAGTCTCCACATAAAATTACCTTTTTATTACCTCTCAGACAAAGTTTAGTCAAAATTTTATCTAACACATTAAAAAATTGAGACAAAAATTTATGATCAGTTTTAGGTGACCTATATATGCTTACAATAATACAATTATTGTAATAAACTTAGTGTAATTAATATTTGTTCCGAGTCTGGGTGTACTTTGTGTCCGTTAATTGTATGTTTATAAAGTGCTCCGCGACACAGAGCTTGTTCCCTAGTGCGGGAGTTGACTATACTTAAAAAAAATGACAATATTACTTTATCCAACTCAGGACCTGAACCAAAGACCTCTGCGAGATAATATGTAGACAGCACAACAACCCCGAGACAGTTGCAATTCTTTTATCAAATATTAATAAAGGCAGGGATGATCACAGAAATCGTATCATCAATTATTCTGCCATTTTGTTGCATGCTATTTTTGCAGTAGTGTATGCAAGTGATGCTATTAGAAATTTCATACTGTCTCAAAATATCTGCCAAGTGATGTCAATGCATCAGCGGTCTTCTCTCATGAATATATCATAATTATCGTATCGGCCCATTATTGTCTCTCTGCAGGGAAAGGCCTCTTCTTTTACAGAGAAGGTATGAGCATTGATCGCCACGCTTGCATAAGGCGAATTGGCGATTTCAGACTGCCTCAGAAGTCCAGGTTTCACAATGTTTTCCTTCACCATCAGTCAGAAATGTTTAGATAAACTTAGAAAGTATATATAATTTGAAACATCACATTGGTACTTACCCGGATTCGAACCCCCGACCATGGGTTTACGAATCGGGTGCCATCACTACAGGGCCATCATAACTAATCATAATATTTGACCGTAAAACATAATTATTAAAGTCGTGACGAAAATCATGGTACCTGCCTGCTATATTAAGTGATATTTTCAAATTTATATATTTCTAGCGAAATAAAAATAGAACAATATCATGCAACCTTACGAGCTGGATAAACAAAAAAAAACATAATTGCAGATTTCAAATAATTAAAAAAAGAATAGTATACCTCAGGTTCATCAGATTCCCTGTAAGCTGGACAGCTGATGCCTGTAGAGCAGGGTCGTGATATCTCCGGTCGTGACGCCGGATCGCAGCCTCCGCCCGCTGGAGTACATTCTACTCCTCGAACCTGGACTCCTTCACCGCAGGATACTGAGCACTGGACAGAGAAAAATTTTAAACCGTTTAGGTGTTTTTTATTGTTTCTGGACTTATTATAGGGTAAACCACCGGACCACAACCTTTGTTGAGTGGGTCTGATTTGCACAAATTGCTATTAAAAAACCATGTGATATTATTTGAAGTTTTTATAATTACTACTCTGCTCCCGTCGCCAGTAGCGTGATTTTACACAGTCTATAACCTTCGGATTCGGTGCCGAAGACGGACATAGGCTATTTTTATCCCGAAAATCGGTCTGGTTCCCGAGGGATACAACAAACCTTATTTTACGCCAGGCGAAGCCGTGGGGCGCAGCTAGTAGATTTTATTTTACAGACTTATAGCTTTAACAAGTCAGTTTGACTAATTAATAAGTGAAATCAACTATGAGATTTCAACATTCTGACCTTGCCAAAGTCTAGGCATTAACTTATTCAACCAACACTATTTCAAGCCGCAAAGACTAATGATCTAGATAAAATGGTTTAGTATAAAAGCTTAGTTAATTCCTCACGTACAGAAATATCGAGTTAAAACTTAAAATTGGCGACGAACTGCATTCTTCATTACATGGATATCGATTTTTATTAAATAGCGTTGTTAGCCTTTTACTGGTTGGTTTTTAAAGCTAAGTAGTGTTATGAGCTTGAGTTCTAAGTATTTTGGTTTAGATCCACTACAACGAGGATGTCTCGGAGAGCATGTTTTTGTATTTCCGAACGAATTAGTCTTCTAAATTTGCGTTTTGAAATGATAGGTTGTCAGAGTGTGTCAAGTGTGGAGAAACATGTTTTTTTTTTTTTTTTTTTTTTTTTTTTTTTTATATTATAGCCTACCAAAGTGACTCCACCCCGCCTGATGGTAAGCAGTCAGTGGAATCCAGAAATGGCGGCCACTATACCAAAAGCCATCGTCTTAAACTGCTGGTATGGTGGCCTCCACTATGGCGGCTGGGAATGGGGTTAGGGGAAGGGAATGAGGGAGGTGAGGAAAGAGGAAAGGGGGGAAATCGGGCCTCCGGCGCTCTCACTCACCGAACGAAACGCAGTAGTACGGATACTACTACTCTTAAGTCGATCTTCTATGAGAGGGTAGTACTTCCCCGGACGATCCGACCCATTCATGCTGAAATCAGCGTGGATCTACTACCGTAAACTGTTTACTTTAATCAACTCCATACTAATATTATAACGTAAAAGCGACTCTGTCTGTCTGTCTATCTGTCTGTTACGCCGTTAACCAGTGAACCGATTTTGATGAAATTTGGTATAGCTAGAAAACAAAAATGAGTCTTAAGGGGTTGAAATAAGGGATGAAAGTTTGTATGAAAAATCATCAATGTACTTATAAACAGAAACATGTTCATGATTAGTAAAAATATATTATGCAATAACCGACATTCACGCGGGCGAAGCTGCGGGCAACAGCTAGTAGTAGGTTGACAAACCACAAAAGAAAAACAAACATCGTCAAAACTTGGACTAAAATCAAAAGATTTTAGGAACACAAATTCCAAGGAACAAATGCCACGAACATTAAAATAGAGATTATTACTTTTTTAAACTGCATAATCTCTTTTATTATTTAATTTTATTATGGTTTTGTTTAATTAATATACCTGAGGAAATGAAAATAATATAATAACATTATTTTATTTTTAATAATTTAATTTTCTAACATAAAGAAATGATGTATTTAATTACAAAAGGAATTTTAATTTTTAGAATTCAGTACCAAATTATTAAAAAATAACTTGACTACATTGTCATTGACCCAACGGGGCAGTCAAATGAAAACGTTAAAAGAAAAATATACTTTCTACAAGGTAAGAAGGCCCCAAAATAACTCTAATGTGTATAATACCTAGGATTGTTCGAAACAATTTTTATAACAGAAATCGTCCTTCAGAGACTCGCAAGTTTGACTCGCGTTCGGTCAGTTTTAAACAGTTGTTCCTCAAAATTAAGTAAAAGATTTTGTATAGAAGTATTCATTATTTAATTTTATTACTGGCGACGGGAGCAAAGCAAAGTAAAACCGCGCCGCGGCAAGCTAGTCTACTATAAAATTACGAACAAAATTGCAATATGTTCACATAAAATTGCATAACACCACTCTAGTAAGTACCGTACCCCACTAAAGTTTTGCACTACATATTTTAAGAATAGAATACTTCATCGACAACATGAGCTGCTTACTGTATACTTTGTATCGGATTTGTAGGGACTTACACTGTAGTTGAAACTATGAATATGAGTTTGGAAAATTTATTAGTTGCATGGACTGAAGCGTTATACTATCTTGTTGAAATATTTACTTTATTAGACTGCTTCTGTGGTCCGGTGGTACTGTGTACGGACTGCTACGCAGAGGTCGCGGGTTTGACTCCCGCTCAGTGCAAATATTTGTGTGCATGAACATGTCTATTTGCATTGTTCTGGGTGATTCTATGTATAATATGTATGTATTTAAGTATAGTATAGTTTGGATCTAGATGGCTTTGTGTGTAGTTGTCGTGATATTATATTATATTCCTAGCCTTCCGCGGCGCGGTTTCATTCGCGTTAAGTTACATCATTGGTTACTGCTCCGCTCACGTCACCAATAGCGTGATGATACATTACCTATAACCTTCCTTAATAACTGGACTATCAAACGCAAACAGAATTATTCAAATCCAACTGGTAGTTCCTGAGATAAGCGAGTACAGACAAACAAACAAACTCTGGCGCTTTATAATAGTATATATTAGTATATTAGTTTATATGCATTCATCATCATTACCCTGAAGACATCTAAGACTGCTAAGCCGGAGGTCGTGGGTTCGATTCCCACCCAGGACAAACCTTTGTGTGATGAGCATTATTGTTTGTTCTGTGTCTGGGTGTAATTTATCTATAATATGTATGTATTTACAAAAAAAAAATGTATATAAGTAGTATATCAGTTGTTTAGTACCCATAACACAAGCAAATATAATTGCTTAATTTGGGGCTAGATGGCGCTGTGTGAATGTGGTAGAATATATTATTATATTATTATTATTATTATTATTATCTACAGCTAAACATATTTCTTGCCCAAAGGAAGGAATCACCCATAGTCTACATACTTGGCATGCGAAGTAAGCTGATATTTAATACGGAACGACGCTGCTGCCTAGCATTCTATTTTAGTAAGTATAACTGCCATGTATCTAAATACTTTGGGTTCGTCACTACGTCCATGACATAAATTCTAGAAGTGAATCTTTGCTGACAAGGTCTTATTGAGGTAATATGGATATACTTCGTTCTGTTATGTTATCAAGAGCACTGATAATACAAACTGTACGAAAGTCTACCTAAAATTAGAAGTAAAATGTGTTGTTTATCCTGTAGCTTATACTACGCAGTTGCGATGTTTACGTTGATACAAAAGTGTCAAACAGTTTTTCGGAATACAAAATATATTTTAAAATTACTTCTTTATTCTTGTTTTATTCTGAAATGCACTTGAAATATAAAATCTCTTGAATTTTTAATTTTAATAATGATATTTATTATTTATTACAAAAGTATAAGTATTTTTAGTGGCAGAGAGCATCCAGGTTTATAACTGTTAATTAATTTTTCAACGAAATGTAGAGGTAATACTAAATTCTTAAAATTTATATAATTCATTGTCTACCTAAGTTTTATATTCCATTTTTCAAACGAGTATAAAATATCAAGCACATACTTAAGTACTCAAGATCGTGAATACTTGAACCAGCTTAGCACATCGTTATTAAAAATTGGATCCTAATGACGTTAAAATAAATATCAATATCGACGATAAAATAGAAAAGATATTTTAGAATAATTGCCAATATCATAACAGAGAGAGAACTCTCGAGATCAATCGTCAAAAGACTTTAAGAGATGATAAAATTAGACTTGAAGTTAGGTCGTGATGGCCCAGTGGCTATACACCCATTTCGTATGCACGACGAGATTCGTCAGTTCAATTCAATGTGACTTTTTCAGATAATTATGTATTTTCTAAGTTTATCTTAGACATTATGGACTTACGGTGAAGGAAAACATCGTGAGGAAACTTGGACTTATAAAAAGAAGTCTGAAATCGCCGAAATCAATGCTTATGTCGAGAAGAGGCCTTTTCCTGTAGTGGCATAGTAACAGGCCGATATGATAGGCTTGCACTAAAATAAAAAGTCTAAAATTGCCAATCTGCCTTGAGCAATCGCGGCAATGCTCATGCCTTCTCTGTACGAGAAGAGGTTTTAACCCTCCAGTAGGATGATAACAGGATAGTATTGATAAAATGAGACTTACACCAGACCACGATCCTGCTACCCAAACAGGACAGTCGTGTTGATTGCAAGGCTGCGATGATCGAGGAGCTGGAGACACACAGCCTGGTTCAGCACTTAAACCTAGAGATTTAAATAAAAATTAAAACGATAGAAAAGAAAGGGTTAGATTCTTTTTCGCCTTTGTTTTGACAGATTATAGGGAGCCTGCATACTAATAGAATATAAATCTATGCCACTTGTCTAGGCCATCTGTATAGAAAATATAGATTCTGTGGATAAAATTAAATTAAACATTACTGAACTACTTATGTCTTGTTTTTATAAAATGAGATCTTTCTCGCACAGTGGGACAATAATGTGTTGATAGAAACACGTAAACATATAATTTAAGATTGAATTACACCTAGCTGAATGGAATCACCTATCTGCTGCGTGAGTGCTGTCTTTCATTCGTGCCAGCTTCGGTGTTGCTAGATGTGGTCTAATCCATAACGTACTTACCAGGTTCATAAGTATCAGCTTTGGTGACGTTGGCAGACCTGGCGCAGAGAACGCGACGGGAGCGGACTCCTCCGCCGCACGTCACACTGCAGGATGACCATTCCCCCACGTACCATCTGGGACAGAAAATAGCACAATAGCTTCTATTTTATCAATCTTCAGTACTAACGAGTGACAGGAAAAATTAAGGTGTATTCCTTTTTCCTTTTCCTCACTCATCCATTTCGCCCACATAGTCGGGTACGGCTTAAATGTATATACTAAGTATTATTTCTGCAGTAATTAGAAAACATCATCACTATAGGTTACGGTTACCACTTACCATCAGGTGAACCGAATGATTCTTTGCCATGAAAATTGTATGAAGAATGCAACGTAATATGGTGTCAGCGACCTTCAAATTTTGTACGCTAATATTGAACAAGTATATCATCTAATATATTTAAAAGCAAAAGGTCACTAACTCACTCATCACGAAATATCAGAAACTGCAAGTGCTAGAAGTATAAAATTTTGCTTGGAGGCTTTTTTTAGGACGAAGGTGTTCACTAAGACGGTTTTTTTGCGAAATTCCTTCCCTAAGGGCGTTAAAGAGGGTGTCAAAATTTGTATGAAACTTCTATATTTTTGATAGTGAGATTTCCAAATTACTAGAAAATACTAATTTTTTGAAAAAATCGAAATTTTGTTAGAAAAATCTTTTATTTTTAAAGCAATCGGCTTACTCTTTACTAAAATTAGTTATGCACCATATTTTATATTTAGAAACTACCCTTATTATACAATGTACGCTTGCTGTAAGATCAGGCAGCCAACACTCTAATACATCTGAATTTTCACGCGAACGGAGTCGCGGAGCTATTAAGCTAGTAATGATATAAAGTAGCTGTTTTAGGGTACCGTACCCAAAGAGTAAAACGGGACCCTATTACTGAGACTCCGCTGTCTGTCTGTCTATCTGTCCGTCTGTCACCAGGCTGTATCTCATGAATCGTGAAAGTTAGACAGAAGTTGAAATTTTGACAGATGATGTATTTCTGTTGCCGCTATAACAATAAATACTAAAAAACAGAATAAAAAAAAATCTAAGGGGGCTCCCATACTACGTTTTTGCCATTTTTGTAGATATTGGTACGGAACCCATCATGCGCGAGCCCGACTCGCACTTGGCCAGTTTTTTACTGTCTGTTTGGAGAAACGCAACTGAGGCAGGTATAGTTATGTAGTAACAGCGACGATAGAAGTAGGTATCTAATAACAGCCACTCACTTGAAAGGACATGGATGTGTATTACACCTGACAACTGAAGCTTGAGGTTTGCTGGACGCATCACAGAGCTGTTCTGGAGCATCAGAACCAGTGAGACGGTCGCGGCAGACAGCCAGCGACATTTTGTAACCTGAAATAAAGAGACAAATTTAGTATGGGGATTTTTTTATGGTGGTAATTAATGCAATTCTCCAAGCGTTGTAGGTAATACGATACGCAGGATATAAGAAAATGCAACTAAGTCGTTGCCCGCCATGTAGGAAAAAGGTATAAGGGAAGAAAAAGGAAAAAGGTAGGGAGATGGAGAGGGTAATTGAGCCAACTTACAATAAAATAGATACTATTACTTTCGATCGATATTAGATATTCTTTGAAGAGTAAATACTTGGCCAACTGATCCGGCTTATTCATACTTGGAATGAGGATCTGCTACAGGAAAGTGGGACTACCCACCGTACAGTCGATTTAATAAGCCAGAAACAGGATAGACAAACTTATTCTTTTGAGACCCATTGAAGCAAAGCTTAGTCCTATTAATATTGTAAATGCGAAAGTTTGAGTTTGCATGTTTGTTACCACTCGGCGTCTAAATGGCTGAAATGTATTCGATAAAAAATAGTATGTAGATATATTTGGTCCCAGAGACCGGACATAGGCTACTTTTTATCCCTAAAATTCGTCTGGTTCCCGAGAGAGACAAAACATATTTTAGACGCCGTCGAAGCCGTGGGGTTCATCTATACTTATAGGTAATAAACTGATTCTATATTAAATTCAATAATGCCAAACTAGCCATTAACATTTTTATATTTTTGTGCTTTTTTAACGTATTTTGTTGGCAAACATACCATATGATATCTATTAGTGTTAGCATCAAAGCCTATAAACAGTAATAATAATATAAATAAACAAAAACTATTGGATAATATATAAATATCACAGATTTAAGAACAACAAACCGGTTTTAATATTTTTAAATTCGCATTTCCAGAGCAAGTCATAAAAAAGCCCTATTTTATTTGATAATTTATAAAACTTGATCTTAATATTTGTTAAGTAATGCCAATCCGCCTTGAGCAAGCGTGGTGATTAACGCTCATGCCTTCTCTATATGAGTAGAGGCCTTTGCCCTGCAGTGGGACAGTAAACAGGCTGGTATTATTAATGATTTGTTGAACTATTGAGTAAAAAAAAAAAAATTATTTTTCTCACTAAACGGCAAAAGCCTAAGTTAATTAATGAACATCATTCAAATCTAGATTACTTAAAATTTTGTAATTTCTCGACTAACCACTTACGCGTATTCGTCTAGACGCAATTTTTTAGTGTCAAAATGCTTGACTTCGCCAATTTCCCAAGAGGTTCAAAAATTTCGGGTGAAAAATTACCAGCGCTTTAACAGACTGAACGTATGTTTGCATTCTTTTTTGCCGCTAGTTAGTTTTAAAAGGTTCTAAAGGCTCTGTACCAAAATTTAGCTCAAAGGATATTTATGTGCCCCTTCAAACAAAATTAGGGTGCTCAAAGTTATGTTTGTCCAAGGAGATGAAAATATATAGAGCTAGTATCAAAATTAAATTTTCTGTAACAAGATTGACAGCTTTTATTTCGTAAATAGAACTTGAATTTGAAATTTAGCTTTTGTATTAAATTTTAGATGAATTCAGATAAATAATGTTGTCAATTTTGTTTATTTTCAACATTGTGAGGTTTTTTCTAAGGAATCTAAAGTATAACTTTTTCGGGTGATAACAGTAAGTCTGTGAAGTTTTGTCGTGTTGATGTGATTCGGCCAAACGAAAAATATTAGTTTATCAAAGTACTCTTTGTGAAAGGCTCCAAAAAGTTATAGCATCGAATTTGGATATACGAATATTATGTAAGAGCTATGGAATATTTCCGCAGGGACCTACTTTTTCTACAAACATTATAATAACAAGTTGACAAATTGTCGCTTTAGGTCAATTACTAACAATCTTTTCAGACATTTCTGCATAATCTTATTCATTATTTTTAGTCCATCCATCATAATATGACCAGACGACCTTAGCTTACTCCTTGAAACTTTAGTTAATTCAATCATTCTCTACTTGTTATTTTCATTTTAACTGATACACCTGTAGTGTTAGGTTTATGATAATGTGCCTGGTTTCCTAATTGTCGATAATCTGAAACATAGTTATTTTTGTGTTTGTAATATCTACTAACTTATATGAATATTTTGTGAAACGTCAAGTTGATAAATTAGGCGACTAATCAAGTCTTCTAATAATTTGGCTACGAGCCCATTCGACCCTAAAGATTTGACCCTTTCTTGGTTTGAGTACCCATTCGACCCCTGGGATAACAGCAGCACCCATTCGTTCCTTTTAATGTAGATGTTTAAGATAGCAAGGAAGAGACAACAATGTTGTACAATCCAAGATAGTATACTCATACCTGCATACAGTTTTCCAAGGAGAAAAAAACAAGGTACATAAACAGACATTTGAATAGCGTTAATGTTTATACCATACACCGTAACGCTAGGCCGTTTTCCCTTAAAGTACAGAAACATAATTATTTTTCCATTTACGAAACACGAAACGTTCATTTAGAAGATGAAATTAGAAAAACAGTGAGCGTGCTAGTTAGTGCCTAGAGGGTTCCGCATGACTGATTTTTTTACATTAATTGTTTTTAAACGTTTCGTTTTTTTATGAATAAAATATTCGCTATAGTTATTTTAAATCTTGTGTATTTTTAATTATGTAATTGGATGTTTTAAAATTAAGGTTCATTATTATTTTAAACAAGGAGTATTTCAAGACCAAAGTTTGTAACCAGTTTCAGACCACCGTGTTTGACAACATGCACTCGTCGTATTCGAATTGAATCTTTTTTTTCAACTTTGGTGACAAAGTAGCCGTTGTTTACCGATAAGGAATAAAGGAATAAAGGAGGAAAAAAAGAGGGTCGAAGGCGTAATTTTTTTTAAAGTAAACTTCCGCACTCAAGCCCTGTGTCGCAGGTGACTTTACAAACATACATTTAACGGAGGCAAAGTACACCCAGACTCGGAACAAATATTTATGGATTACACAAAGTTTTGGCTTGTTGGTCTAGTGGTTAGTGACCTTGACTGCTAAGCCGGAGATCGTGGGTTCGATTCCCACTCAGGACAAATCTTTGTATGATGAGCATGATTGTTTGTTCTGTGTCTGGGTGTAATTTATCTATAATATTTATGTATTTACACAAAAAAAATGTATATATGCAGTATATCAGTTGTTTAGTACCCATAACACAAAAAAATATAGTTGCTTAATTTGGGGCTAAATGGCGCTGTGTGAATGTGGTAGAATATTATGATATTATTATTATTATTTCCTTTGTTTACATCATTTCATATTATTTAAATTTTTAAATACATATTTATAAAAAGTGAAAAATATACATTTAAGAATATAAAAAATAGTTTACCACCGGCATCGAGACTAGAGTCCAAGCTACCGGCGGTTAGGTTTCCAGAGATAGGAACCTCCTCACAATACGTGCCGTGTCAAGCAGCACTGCCTTCTGAATCTGGCTCTTGACCCATCCACCTAATGCGAGCCTCTTTAGGTGTTGGTCGAGGCTCTTTGCTATTAAGCCATTTATAGTAACAACTATCGGTACAATGACAGCTGAATCCACATCCCACATATCGACATCCCATCCCATATATTTCCGGTAGTTGTTCGTCATGATAACTTCATCAGCAATTGCACAAACAAACCATTCGGTTTCTCCAAAGAGATCACCGAAGCGTAGCCAGGCCACGGAAGCAGAGTGGTCCACACCAGGACCGTGTAAGGCTCGAAAGAACCTTCCGTGGACCTCCTTGCTTTGCCATACCACGCGGCGATCATCAACACCGAGTACTACAGGCCTGCGCCAGTTCTCTTTAGCCAAGGCAAGCGGGGTAAGTCCAATGTCAACTGCAACCACATCACGATGCACATCAGTGAAGGTTTTTGGCATTTAGAAAGCCTCGGCCGCCGCATTTTCGCGGGATATACAACCTCATGACGGATGAACGTAGATGATGCATACGGTATGAGGTTAACAATGTGCGAACTCGTCTATCCAGGGCATCCAATTCAGTCTGTGTCCACTTGAGTATGCCGAAGGAGTACAGAAGCAGAGGTATGACCCAACCATTACAGGCGCGCACCTTGTTGCCGCCTGACAAGTTACTTTTCAATACTTTTTTAAGGCGGCTGAAAAAGCGCTCCTGTAATGATTGTTTCACATCTGTCTCTTTAATGCCCAACGACTGCGACATACCCAAGTATTTATAGGTGTCTGCGATTAGAAGTGGCCTGAGATGAGTAGAATCAGATAGTTGAATTCCATCAGATTCCACTACCCTGCCTCGCTTTACATGCATGACTGCACACTTGTCCACTCCGAAAGCCATGCTAATAGAATTACTAAAGCTTTCCGTTATCTTTAGTAACTCTTTGAGCTGGGTTTCAGTTGATGCAAATATTTTCAGATCATCCATGAATAGCAAGTGGGATATTATCTGACTGCTTCTACGCAATCTATAACCTAGCCCTGAAATCTCTAGCATTGAACTAAGAGGGTTCAGTGCTAGGCAAAACCATAAGGGACTCAGACTGTCTCCCTGGAAGATACCCCGCTTAATCCATAACGGTTCACCAATACCCTGAATGCGACGACACTCCGGATAGGTAAGGACCATTTTCCATTGCCGCATGCATGCCCCCAAGAAGGTGCGTAAGATGGGATCTACTTTATATAATTCCAACACCCTCAGAAGCCATGAATGCGGCACGGAATCGAATGCCTTCTTATAATCTATCCAGCATGTCGTCAAATTCCTGCGGTTGCGGCGAACCTGCTGGTTAATGGTCATGTCGATAAGGAGGAGCTCCTTATTATTATTATTATTATTATTATTGTGTGGGGATCGAACCCACAACCTCGTGCACAACAGTTGTTTGCGCTCCCACGTATGCAGTCAATTGTTCTCTGGTCGTAGGTCCGATGACATATAAAGTAGACACGTGGTAGCAAACTATGGTTCTTCTTAGGAAAACAAAACTAAGTGTTGTCGTCCCAAGTCTTGATATACTCCTTAATAGTTTTAGTTTTTTTCGTCATATTCCAAATTACTCCTAAAGTGAATTATTACTGCACTCTTTCTAATGACAAATAAAATGTCAGTTAAATAACTAATGCTAGTTGTTGTAATGACTGTTCATTTTTCTGTTTAATAGCCGAAAACAAATTAGTTGCAATTGTTTTTATTTTGATTGCAGTTATTAAAGTACTTTTGTGTAATGTAATGAAAATTAAATGAGTTGTATATATTTAACCTAATTCTGTCTTAGTATTTAAATATACAGTTAATACTGTGTTTTAACTGCCACGCAGAGGTCTTGGGTTCGATCTTCGTATCAGATAAAGTGTTATTGACATTTTCCGTCACGAAAATTGTAGTATTAGCCCGGTTCTTGGAATTCTATCCATCCATAATTTAAGAGTTAGACTCTTGTCGGTGGAACTGATGCAATTCCTGCCACTTCTCCCTGTCCAGAGCCATCTCTTTAACCTCCTTATACGACATGGCACCAGCACTTTTCTTTATTTGACTCATATAGTTTATCCGTGGTCTTCCCCTACCTCGCTTTCCTTCTATTTTCCCTTCTATGATGTTTCTTATAAAGCTGTCATGTCGTATAATGTGGCCAATCATCTTTCCTCTTCTACTTTCTATTGTCCTTAGCAAGGTCCGCTTTTCTTTCACTCTTCTCAACACATCTTCGTTTGTGATCCTCTCTGTCCAACTTATTTTCTCCATCCTCCTCCAGCACCACATCTCAAATGCCTCCAACATATCCCTTTCTCTTTGTGTCATTGTCCACGTTTCACACCCATACGGTGCTATGCTCCAAACATAAGTTTTTATAAATTTCTTTTTCACTTGTTTTGATATTTTAGATGTAAATATATTTCTGTTTTTATGAAATGTTTGTTTTGCTATTGCTATTCTGGTTTTTATGTCTTGTATACATCTAGCATCTTGTACAATAAGGCTTCCGAGTTATTTGAATTGGATTACATTTTCTAGTGGGTTATTTTCTATTTTTATTGTTCTGTGTGAGTTGAAACTAGCTTTGGATATGTTTAGTATTTTAGTCTTTTTAATGTTAATTTTAAGAGAAAATTCTGTAAATATGTTGTTCATGGTGTTTAAAAGTTCCTGTAGGTCATTCTGTAACTCTGCTAATGCCGCAATATCATCAGCAAATCGTATGAATTGTATTGTTTCTCCATTAAACTTAACACCCTTATCTGATGTTTCTGAGATTTTCTTTATGGCTGATTCTACAAAATCATTAAAAATGAGTGGTGAAAGTGAACAACCTTGTCTTACTCCTTTCCTTATTCCTGCTCTTCCTCTCTCGTTTCCGATTTCTATAATAGTTTCTTGGTTCTTATATAATTCAAATATAGTTCTTCTATCTCTAAAATCCAACCCAATTTCCTTCAATATTCTCATCATCCTCTTCCAGTCAACATTGTCGAACGCCTTTTCTAAATCTATAAATGCTATATGGGTGTTTCGTCCTATGTCCATTCTTCTTTCTATGATTAGTCTCAGGGCCAAAATTGCTTCTCTGGTTCCTCTGTCCTTTCTAAAACCGTATTGGTCGTTGCCTAAGTTATATTCTATTTTATCTCTTATTCTGTGTTGGATGATTTTCAGTATAATTATGGAAGCTTGAGAAACCAAACGATGTTCTTCGCATTTTAATGTGTTCTGTTTTTTCGGCAATGTGACTATCTTAGTTGTCATAAAATCTTTTGGCATTTGTCCAGTACAATAAATAAATTTTGTTATTTTAAATATTTCTTCCACTACTTCATTATTGCTCTTCTTTACAATGTTTACTTATACGACATCTCACAGTGTTTCCGTTACTCAAATCACCTAATGTACGCGGACGACATGAAGATTTATTATACTGGGTGGCGCAAAAGTAAAGACCCTATTTGGTTCAGCTATAACATTTTTTCTAAATTAGAAAACTAGATTTAGATTTTTTTAAATGTATATTTGTGCCATTAAATTTCGTACCATTAGGATTTCAAGATGATGTCTTTTAAATGGTGACCTCCAGAGTTGATACACATTTGAGCCCTATTTATGACATTTTGCATAACTTGCCGTAACACTTCCTGCGATATGTTCGTTATTTCTTGACGAATGTTTTCTTTTAGAGCTGCGAGAGTCTGTGGCTTGTTCACATACACCCGAGATTTCAAAAAACCCCAAAGAAAGAAGTCTGGACTGGTCAGATCGGGTGATCTTGCAGGCCAAGGCAAATCGCCAAAACGAGAGATAACTCGGCCTGGAAAAGCGTCCCTCACTAAGTCCATAGTGTCGCGCGCTGTGTGTGCCGTAGCGCCGTCTTGTTGAAACCAGATGTGCTCCAGCCCCAATTCGTCCAAACTGGGTATCAAAAACTCACGTAACATGGTTCTGTAGCGTTCTCCAGTGACAGTAATCGCATTGCCTCCAGCGTCTTCGAAAAAATAGGGTCCGATCACTCTGTCAACACAGATGCCACACCATACAGTAACTTTTAGTGGGTGTAGAGGTGTTTCTTGAATAATGCGCGGATTATCAGTGCCCCAGAACCGAGTATTCTGCTTATTGACATGCCCTGAGAGATGGAAATGCGCTTCGTCACTCATAACCAATTTTGAAGGAAAATCTCATAAATAGGGCTCAAATGTGTATCAACTCTGGAGGTCACCATTTAAAAGACATCATCTTTAAATCCTAATGGTACGAAATTTAATGGCACAAATATACATTTAAAAAAATCTAAATCTAGTTTTCTAATTTAGAAAAAATGTTATAGCTGAACCAAATAGGGTCTTTACTTTTGCGCCACCCGTTAGAATAGAAAGCTTAGCAGACTGTCGATTGCTGCAATCGGACTTAGACAGATTAAGAATCTATTATAACCAAAATCAAATAAATGTAAATATACAAAAATGCCAAGTAATTACGTTCACACGAAAGCATAAAATAATACACCATAATTATCTTATTTCGGAGGAATTGATACCTAGAACATCAAAGGTTAGGGATCTCGGCGTTATATTAGACGACAAACTTGCTCTAGATGCACATATTGACCACATAACTAGTAAAGCATACAAATCACTGGGCTTTGTGATAAGAAATAGTAAACCATTTAAGGATCCACACTGTATTAAGATTTTATATTTTTCTTATGTAAGGAGTATTCTGGAATTTGCCAGTGTCGTATGGTGTCCATTTTATAAAAAATATACTGAAGCCATCGAAGGCGTTCAACAGAAATTTATTAAACACTTAAACTACGAATATAAAGTGCAAAACCTTGATTATAAGGGTTCTTGCAAATACCACAAAATTGACTGTCTTTATAATAGGCGCTTAGTAGCCGATATGCTGCTATTGTACGATATATTAAATGGTAGGTTCGATTGTATTCAACTACTCGACAAGCTACAATTCAATGTACCGGCTAAACGTACTAGGCATACTTCTTTGTTGACGGCGCCCTCAGCTTCCACTAACTACGTAAAAATGTCACCATTCATGCGTCTCCCTGAACTGTACAACAGCAAATTCGATACCATAGATCCTTTTAACTGCATCCGGAACGCCTTCAAAAAAGAAATACTAAAGATCCTAGCACCTAACGACATGTAATAGTGCAGTAATACGCGCAGTTGAGCGCGCTGTAATGAGCCACATACATACATGTATATACACAAGCACACGCACACACATACACATACGCACACACGCACACAAATACTTAAACACACGCATTCAAACAAAACCTTTTATGATAATATTTAATAAAAGTTATAGGTAGCTTGACTATAAACTGTTACCACCCTTTGTTTTCTCTATTAACTCTAAACTGTTAGCTATATATGTACTTCTTTATTGGCGTATTAAGAAACTATGAAGATTGTAATTGTTTTGTAAGCTGTGAAGTATAAATAAACGAATAAATAAATAAATAAATAATTGCTGGCGTATTTTATCATTTCTATGTATATACCATCATCACCTGCTGCCTTTCCATTCTTGATACTGTTTAGAGCTCTGTCGAATTCTTCTCTCATTATATCCGGACCTATCATTACTTCTACTTCTTGTGCATCTTCTATATCACCTTGTGTTAATCCTTTACCGCTGTACAAGTTTTCTAAATAATTCTTCCATCTTTCCAATATATCTTCATTACTTATCAATATTTTATCATTTTCATCTAGTATAGCTGTAGATTTCTTTTTATGTTTCTTATTTATGTTTCTAAAAATGCTATATGCTATGTCCATCCTTCCTATCTTCATGAAATGAGCTATACTCTCGCAGTTTTTCTCTACTTCTTTTTCCTTTCGCAGTCGACACTTCAGAGTGATTTTATTCGTAAGTTTTCTATACATTTTAATACTATTTTCATCTTCTTTATTGCGGTATTTTCTTCTTTCTAGTAATAGTTCCATTATTTCTGTATCCATCCATTTTTTCCTAGGTTTAATTTTCTCTTTACTTAGGCATTCTTCTGCACTAGACTTTATTATATCTCTAATATTGCACCATTTCTCATTTATATTATTGTCGGAATTATACCCGGTAAATAACAAATGGCAAATGACGAAGTCGTTACAAACATGGAGAATGAGGAAGGAAAAGGAAAAAGAAATAGCACCGAGGGGGTATTTAGTTCAGATGGCACCCTGTCAGACTGGCACACTAAAATACCTACATTATGCTAATTTTTATGTCAATTTGTAAACCTTGTGCCTGTCTTGAATATTTCTTTCTTCCTTTTTTTGTATTTGGGCTGCTGGCGCTCTCACTCACCGAGCGAAACACATTAGCATGAAAACTAATTTTCTTACGTCGATCTTCTATGAGACATATGCCTAACTTTGTAGCAATTAATTTATATGTGATAAAAGGAAAGATGCCATGTTATAATCCAAATTTATATTTACTTAGTCTGAGGAACTCCAAAGGCATTAAAAAGTCAGTGTTCATGTTTTGCAGTATTTAAATACACATTAAGTATTCGATAGAAAAACGAAATTGCCTGCTATTAATATAAAGAAATTACAAAAGTATGCTAAGAAAATTAACAATAATTATACTTGTTTTATTAATATATTTACCACACATAGTCATTTTAACTGCTACTAATTGTGAAGTCTGGTCACGGTAGCGACAATGGGGGAGGACTACGTTTAGCAGCGTCTCTGTGTGTGTAAAATGAATAAAATTTAAAATTTAGTTGCACTAGAGACGTATCATCAAATAAATCATCACGATTAACGGAACAGTAAAAAGTAAACTGATAAAACTAAAGAATTAGAAGAAGATAATAAAAAAAGTTGTTGCTTGCAGAATAATAATGTTTGATTCATAAAGGTGCTCCCACATCGCAAGCATTGCATGCCTGTAATATGACGTTCCAAATTCAATTTTTAACATTACGTTACAATAATGCCTCCCTGATTGCATTCACCTGTAATGTAACATTTTAGATTCAGAATATACATACTGTCTTTCCGCGGCGCAGTTTTACCCATGTCTTTGCTTACTGCTCTGCTCCCGTCGTCAGTAGCGTGATGTTACATAGCCTATTACCTTCCTCGAGAACTAGGCTATAAGATATCATACGCAAAAAAAAAATTCAATCCGACTGGAAGTTCTAGAGATTGGTGCGTTCAAACAAACCAACAAACTCTTCCGATTTATATAATAGTAGAGATGAAATGAAATGAAATGAAATGAAATGAAATATATGTTTATTCATTTAAGTTAATTAAATTAACACTTATGAACGTCAAAGTTTACAAAATGTCAGCAAATTAACCTACAGCCAGTTCGCTGACGAAGTAGAGCCATGACAAGAACTGGCAAGAAACTCAGGCCACTCTTTTTAATCGCCAGGTTATTACAATTTTTGTAAGTTACAGTTTCAAGTAGTATGCAAAGTGACGCAGGCAATACACTTAACTCTATAGATACTTAATTACTTACAGCTTTCTATGTTGTAAAGAAAATTAAAAAGTAAAATGTGTGCTTTACAGGCTGCCTCAATTTGCATATTACTACAAAAGGTAAAGGCAACATGTGAACTGTGATAAATGAGATCATTAGAGATTGTATCATCAAGTTGCAGTGGTAATGCTTAGTTTGCCTTATTCTTCAATGTTATGCTTGAATTTTATCAATACGAGTAATGCTCGATTTACCTCCCTCACTGATGTAATGCTCGTATCTGTAACGTTACATTACAAGCGCATGCTTCTGGTGAGGGAGCACCTTAAGATACCTTAAGATTCCCCGATCGCTAAAGACATAAAAATAAAGTCTCCAATAAAATGAATAGCACCCGTTTATTTTACTACATTCAAAACCTATAGAGATCGTTAAAATGAAACGATTGCCAAGTTATTCTTTTTTATCTAAATGTTACATTAACTGTATCGAAGCGTCTGCGTTGCAACGAGCGCTTTTTAAACGGATTATTAAATTTTACATTGAATTCTTTCTGAAAGCTTTTAAAAGATCTGTTATTTATTGCGAGGTTAAGGACTTGCTAGTTTTATCGAGTTATTTTGTAGGTTTCCATTGTATCTGATCTCCGGAGGATCAGTTTATTTTTATGTACAGGCCGGCTTATTCGATGAAACAATTGATTTTATTCGGTTGTTTATCTTCTCGATATATATTTTGTTTCTTCTCTATTTTTAACCGACTTCAAAAAGGAGGAGGTTATCAATTCGGGTCGTATGGTTTTGCTTGTTTTTGCGATACTTAGAGCACACCCCCATGTCTATAGTCGGTAATTTTCCAGGTAGTATGATGATGAGGAATTATTCTGCATATCTATAAAGGACCTATTTATTTTCAAGCTGTCTTAGCTAATGGTAATATCAAGTCTATGCTAATGACCAATTAGGCTTGTCGAGAAAGGAAACTTTTTATGAATACGTAAATGCAATAATATATATTCTGTGAAAAACTTATTTAATCGTAAATTTATTGAAATTGAATAAAGATTTTGGCTATCTTTCGTTGAAGCAATAATATTTTTCTTGTGTTTTATATAATTTATTGTTTAATATTTACCTAGTTTTGTAATACTTTTAACACGAACGTTCTACATAAATATTAAACATTGATTATGCTATTGCATACTCAAAATATAGAACGTTCGTATACCGTGTCGCGAGGAACTCGACAATTTGTGAATGATGCAAATGTATTATTGTCAGTTGATAATTGAATAAATTACAAGCACCGTAATCATCCACCTCACGTATAGTCAAAATGTATAAATATTAAATAGTAAAAATCATCAATAAAATATGTAGGTATCTTTCAAGCCTTAAATTTACGTACAGAACCGTCCCACCTATAAGATCTCACACCCGACCCGAAACGGTCTTTTAGACCCTTAGTAGACCTTCAGACGTTTCAATTGTTAATTAGGTGTCAGTGTCCTAATGATTAATGGGGTCTGTCAGGCCCCTTTGTCGGTTAAGGGTTGAGATACGACGGTCAAGACGAAATGAATGGTTGTGACTTTTTAAAGGGTTAAATGTGGTAAATAATTTGTGATGATTTGCTTCTTTTTGAGGTATGTTTGGATATTGTACAGAAATTGTATTATTGAAAAATTACATAATTATAAAGGTTACATAAAAGGTATGGATATGACTATATTTAGCATCATGTCGCGTGCATAAAAAGTATATTCTTATTCTTATTCGTATAAAAAGATATCCCACAATTGCTTCAACAGTTTCAATCCGTACGCGTCATACAATGCAAGGCGACTAAAGTTAGTAAGAAATGTTAGAAAAATACTCCTGTAACCTTAAAATTGGGTAATTTTATTTGCCATAAATTAATTGTACTAGACCCTATTATTATACTTTTAAGAAGCAATGCCTGAGGACCTAGACAAGTGGCATATATTTCTATTATATTCATAGAATAGATTAAAAAATGCATGAGATTGACATAAGCTAACGACAATGTTGGCATTAGCATAAGCCCTCTGTATAGCGTATGATTATCATCATTTCAAGTGCAAAGCGTGTACTACTGGAGATAGATCTTGCCTAAGCATCATTTTTATGAACCGATCGCAAAGATATATTTTTTATTATCCTGTAGGAGCGTCCCACTGCTGGGCAAAGGCCTTTCCCAAATTCTATGTACCTTATTTTCTGTCTACTCCTGCCAGTCACTCTGAAACGCATCCAGATCATGCCTCGCCATCTCCGCCCGCGAAGATATTACAAATAAATATTTTGAGACATAACGAACAGGTAAAACAATAAATGTAAGAAATTCACCTACTACCCGCGAATTTCAGTGTGGCGTGAATAATGATCTAGTTACACAACACCAAGCACGAAAGATTACAGCAAAACAAGACATGAAACTTCAAAAGCCTCCAAAGAAAGCATTAATCCAGTCTCGTTGTATCAAAATCTTGCCGATACATTAACGAAACATTGTTAATTGTGGACGTCGGTCTGTGTTGTAATTTATATCTGGAAATCCGCCATTAGTCGAAGCTTACGATAAATCAGCCTGAATTCCTTTTGTCTCTAGCGAGCAACAGTTCCTTAAGTGGAACGGTGCAGACGTGCGGTTTGTAATTTCTATACAAGATTGAAATGATTCATTCATCTGAATCATTTGCTTTTTGATAGCTAGAGTACAAATAATCTAAATCATCATTATATCAGCCGAAAATCGTCTATTGTTGGATATAAACCAGTTCAATTAAAAAAAAAAAATTGTCCTGATTGAATTTTGCTAATATTTTGATGAAGAAACTTCCATGACAAGCTTTTATAGAACGATATTAGACTTGATCGATGAGATATTTACCAAACCGCAGCTACTACGTGCTATTCAAGTCCAGTGCAAATGCCGCATGGCACCAAACACGCCACGTCAACCACCAACATACAAACTTTCAATAGAAATAACATGCGACTTATATATAGGCTAAGGTAACTGCTAACCATATAATTACTTGTATACATGTTACAATAAATCCTAAAACAAGTGGTACAAAGCCTATCATCGTCATTTTTAACCGACTTTAAAAAAAAGGTGGCGGATATGCATTCGACTGTATTTTTTTTATGTTTGTACCTCAGAACTTTCGACTGAGTGAACCGATTTTGATGATCCTTTTTTATTTGAAATCGGTGTTTTTCGTGTGGTAACATTTGGTCCAGTTTTGACAATGGAATCCATGAAAAACATTATAAGTATTAAATTTCCATTTTTTGTTTACTTTTTATCTACGTTCCTGTTTGAAGTCTGTTTTATTTTAGATAAAACCAATACATTCGGAATCAGAACGGCCTATGTCAAACTTTACATAATAAATACGAGGTTTACCAGTTAACTCTTGGTTAATCATAATATTTCTACAAAGACTAAACGCAACTCCAACAAAAAAATCGCAAGTCTATACTTCCCATTACCCCGAAACTCGCAACGACCGATTCTAATTAAGAACCCTTGAAAGATGAATACCAAGATAAGTATTAGCACTTGCGCGTTCTGCGTTACACTCATTTGTACTGTAGGCTTTTATTGTACCTATATATCTTATTATATTAGAGGAGTTACGCAATTAGTAGTACAAAATTTGGAGCTGGTCTGAGAATTTTATGTAACTAACTAGCGACGCGCACCTGCTTTGGTACTTTTATGATATTTACGTCATGATTACAATTTATTGAAATTCTCAAATTAAATGTATACGAAATGTGATGCCAAAAGCTTTTATAGGAGTAGTATATTATTGGGCATTCTGTCCCACCTGTCGCGCAGTCGAACAAGTTCGCCTACGCTCTGTTGTGACAGAATGCCCAATAATATACGATCGACTCGACTGTCTTCAGGATCTTTCACCGCTCATATCGTACCTACCACATATCGTGCCTCGTTGTCAAGCATCACTACGATGTGTCATGTTAAACACATTTTTATGACGACCAGACGGTTCTTATAAAGTCTTAAAGACGCGGAAAACTTTGCTTGCGCGATGTAGGATTTGATGTTTTTTTTTTTTAGTTCATCCAATGTGTCATAGATGGTGCTGTAGTACTTTTTGTAGTATATACTCACTGAGGAATCAGTCACGCGCTTGAATTTTATTACCTATCTGTCCAGAGTTGACCTATGCGCTCGATAGATGGCGTTTGACGTCGAATTAGATCTCGCTATGATTTCGTTACCGCCGTTAGTATAAATATTTTCGAATATCTCATCTATCTCGATCGAAGATCGAGCAAGTTCTTCTCGCTTCGGATAAACGTACCCGAAATAGACAGTAGATAGTACGTAGTGTTAAAGTCTATAAATATTCTTGTAATAAACAGTTTTACTTATTGTTAATCAGTTTGTTAACAACAGTAATCATGAAGTTTGTTAAACAACCACAATCGCTGCATGTAAACACAATTTGCGATGATTTTTGTAAAAGTAGTTCGCATCATGGAGAATTGTTACCTAATTCAGTACGATGTATCATTTGTGGACCCTCGAATTGTGGAAAAACAAATTTACTTATTGGACTTCTTATACATGAAAACGGTTTGATGTTTCACAATGTTTATGTCTATTCAAAAACCTTACACCAACCTAAGTACATTTTTTTAGAAAGAGTTTTACAACGGGTACCAATTATCTCACTCCAGAAATATCAAGGGAATGAGGAAGTCATAAGCGTTCAGGATGCGAAACCCAACTCTGTGATTATATTTGACGACGTTGCTTGCGAGAATCAAACTAACATGCGTGATTATTTCGCAATGGGAAGGCATAAACACATCGACTGTTTTTATCTTAATCAAACATATAGCAAAATCCCTAAACAATTAGTAAGAGATAATGCTAACTTAATTATACTATTCAAACAAGATGATATCAACTTGAGACATGTTTATGAAGAACATGTTAACACTGATATGACATGGACTGAATTTCGTGAAATGTGTTCAAAAATATGGAGTGAGCCCTTTAATTATGTTGTAATTAATAAAGATTGCCAGAAAAATAATGGATGTTATAGAAATAAATTTGATACTTTTGTAGTCTTTGATTAGAAATACAAATATTTAAGACTATGATACTTACATGATATCATTATTCTTTGACTGGTTCTTAATCGATAACTAGCTTATTCTATCGTAATGGAAAAATCACTGAAAAGACAAATCGTTGATGCTGCAGAAGCTGTAAAGAAAAAAGTACGAAGGATGCGAGATTTTGAGAGTGAAAACAAGCAAGCATTGGAATCAGTTTTTAGACCTGTAACAGAGTCTCTCAATTGCATAGCTAATAATACTAATAAACAAACTGAGCTCTTGCGAACTAAAGAAGTAGAAGAAACAAAAGTTCCGTTAAGAAACAATATTTTGCAGAAAGAACGTTCTAGTAATGACGAAGAAGACAGTGGCGCGGAAGAAAATGAATGTGATACCAACAGTGACGAGTCGTACCAATCATTAGGAGAGAACAATCAAGAGCGTGATACATCATCCTGGTCAATATCTTCAGAAGCATTGACAGATATTCCATTTGGTGTTCGAGCGGAGCGAGGGCAATTGATGTTAGGTTCTGCTTTCGTAACAATCAGCAATGATTATATTACCGTTGCTGGACAGAAATATCGAAGCACTCCCGGACTAAAACAATTGTTATTGAAAAAGGATGTAGATTTAAGCACCGTTACAGAGTCTGATATGCAGTATTATAAGATGATGTTGATTGCCACAAACGCACATCGTCGAGACTTTGACTCAAACAAACCAATAAAAAGTAATAAAGGACAAAAATATTTGCAAGTTATAAAACCTCTTTTCAAACAGCCAAGTACTATTCAAAGCTGTCAATCAAAGGGGAAAGGTTTACCCTTGACAAAAATGTGGAAAAAAAATGTTGATTTTGTATATTGGGATGACCCTAATGAACTTGTAGATAGGTTAAAATTATTAATTGCGTCTCGAGCTGCTGGTAACACTGGATTAGACAACGAAATTATTTCAATTATTGAAGAACTGCGTGAAATTAAATTGATTAAGTAATAAATAAATGGTATAAAATGTTCACTGCTCATTTTATTATAAGCCTTTAAATATAATACACCTTAAATATGAATGTAGACAAATTTGGACACCATATTCATAAGAGAATGCGTTTCTCTGAATTATTAGAGTTCAATGAAAATGCACTGCTAAAATCCGAAAGTGGGGATTTTGACATGAAAAAAACTAGATTGAGAGGAATAAGATCTCCTGTAGAAACAGACGATGCTGTGAATAAGGATTACGTCGATCGATTGCGTGATCAAACAATAAGTGAACTGAATAAAGTGTTTGGGTTGTTGCGTGCTCAAATCATAAAAGATGCACAAATAACAGTCCAAAACGTTTTAAAAGCGAAGATACCTGAAGTTTTAGTCCAGTTGGAAGATAAGTTTTATAACAAAGCACAAGTACAAAAATTACTTGAAAAAACTCCGTGATGGCAAAACAACAAATTGTTAATGAGCTACACAAAGCAGCTCGAAGAAACTTTGTTAGACGTTCAGTTATTTTAAAAGGCATAGATGATTTATGGCAAGCTGATTTGATAGATATGCAAAATCTAAAAAAGTTTAATAAAGGTTATAATTACATTTTAGTGGTGATTGATTGCTTCTCAAAGTATACCTGGACAGAACCAATTAAATCCAAGAGTAAACTTGATGTTACTCATGCATTTGAACGAATACTAACTACTAACAATCGAAAACCTAATCATTTACAAACTGATTCTGGAACAGAATTCTATAACGTCACATTCCAAAAGCTTATGAAGAGCTACAATATTAACCACTATTCTTCGTTTTCTACCAAGAAAGCTTCGATTGTAGAAAGGGTGATTAAAACAATTAAAAATAAACTGTATAAATACTTTAGTCTTATTGGGAACTACAAATGGGTAGGTCTACCATTAGAAGTTGTTTTAAAAACCTATAATAATACAAAACATCGTATCACCAAATTTAAACCAGTTGAGGTAAATAAGATGAACGAGTCAAAGATAAGAGAAAATATCCAAAAAACTCAAAAACATACATCAGAGAGATGTCGACCTAAATTCAAAGTGGGTGAAAATGTTCGGATCAGTAAATACAAACATATTTTTGATAAAGGTTACACTCCTAATTGGTCAACAGAAATATTTACTGTAAAAAGGATTAATAATACCATACCAGTAACATATCATATAGAAGATCATCGAAAGCAACCCATTAGAGGATCTTTCTATGAACAAGAACTTCAAAAAACTAACTATCCTGGTGTTTATTTAATAGAAAAGGTTCTTAAAAGGAAAGGAAAGAAACTTTACGTAAAATGGCTGGGCTTAAGTAACGAAGAAAATAGTTGGATTGATAAAGATGAAATTGTAGGTTAGGATTATTAATATATAACTAGGTTTGTAAGAAATATTTCGTTCATTACACTTTCTACTATGCAAGAGAATGGATGGACTAGTTAATAGTGTAATTAATAATCTGCCATTCGAACTCCATTTGCCTGGTTACAACTATTGCGGACCGGGAACAAAACTCGAAAAGCGATTGCTGCGAGGTGATCGAGGGGTGAATAAGCTAGACGAAGCTTGTATGCATCACGATATTGCATATGCAAACCATACAGACTTACCCAATCGTCACAAAGCTGATTTACAACTACTAAATATGGCTAAACAAAGACTTAAATCGAAAGATGCTGGGAAAGGCGAAAAACTTAGTTCATGGTTAGTGAGCAAAGCTATGAAAACCAAACTAAAATGTGGTTCCGGTATTAAAACGTTTAAAACTTTCGTGTCAAAAATAAGAGCAAAAATAAAAAAACTGAAACCAAGAGACAGTAAAACTTTAATTAACGCTGCTTACTTGGCAGCAAAAAAAATATTTCCGAATATTAAGAAAATTCGAGTACCGCGAGTGATACCCTTACCAAAGACGGGGGGTATTCTACCTTTAATCCCAATTTTTGCGGGTTTATCAGCTTTAGGAACCTTAGCTGGTGGTGCGGCTGGTATTGCAAAAACTGTTAACGATTACAAAGCAGGTCAACAAAATTTGCAAGAAACACAACGACATAATAAGGCTATGGAGTCTTTAAAGTTAGGCCAAGGTTTATACATAAGGTCACATAAAAATGGTAAAGGTTTATTCATAAAATCTTCAAAAAACTGAAAAATGAGCTACCTAATCGTGCTTTAACTAATGTAGACATCCAAAGGCACGCACGCGACATCCCACACTTTCGAGGAGTCTACATGAAGGATCAGTTACCAAGGACGCCAAAACGGATTGAATGTGGTATCGTTAACTTGGATGATTATAAAAACGAAGGTACGCATTGGGTAGCTTATGTTAAAATAAACAATTATTGTGAATACTTTGATAGCTTTGGAGATTTGAAACCTCCAAGGGAATTAATGCAGTACTTTAAAAATTGTGATGTTTTTTATAACTATACTAGATTTC
This sequence comes from Parascotia fuliginaria, assembly GCA_963082885.1. Taxonomy (NCBI): domain Eukaryota; kingdom Metazoa; phylum Arthropoda; class Insecta; order Lepidoptera; family Erebidae; genus Parascotia; species Parascotia fuliginaria. Next base: position 1,269,623 of record OY720195.1, read on the forward strand.
AACAATTTAATACAGTAAACTGTGGACACTTATGTCTAAATTATCTATGGAAATTTTGGAATAAATATGTATAAATTTTATGTATTTCTTTTATTTCAATCATTTTCATCATGTCACTCACCTTATCGATAACTGGAAACTCGTCTGATTTATGTACATATTATCCTAATACATTACAACTTCACGGACATTATGAGTGTGCCTTATTGCATTTCTCAACATTTAATTCGATTCCGAACATTGAAAAAATGAATAATAAATTATATTATGGCTCTAATGAAGTCCTTGAACTACCTGAAGGTACTTATGAATTACAAGATATCAGCGATTATTTAAAATCGGAAATAAAAGATTGTTCAATACTAATACGATGTAATAACAATACTCTAAAAACTTTGATATTCTGTACTAAAGATATCGATTTTACTAAAGAAGGGACTTTTAGGCGATTATTAGGGTTTAAGAAGCAGATATTGAAAGCAAATAAATGGCATGTGTCCGAGTTACCAGTCAACATTTTACCTACGACCGTGATCAGGATAGAATGTGATATTGTAAGTGGTTCGTACATAAATGGTAATCCTAGTCACATTGTACACGAATTCGCCCTCAACGTGCCCCCGGGATACAGAATTATAGAAATTCCGAAAAACGCTATATACTTTCCAATCAACCAAAACAGCATAAGCAGTATACATATCAGGCTATTAGATATAAACAATCGCTTAATAAACTTACGTGGTGAAGAAGTGCAGCTATATTTACATCTTAGAAAAAATGATTGACTACAATAAATATGAGCCTCAACAAATGGGAAATACCAGTTCTACTAAAACAATCAAGCAAATAAGACCTCGGTCAAATAAAAAAATTAAATTAACACGGGACAATAAGGAATTTCTTAAAACGATCGGTTTGCTAAAATGAATATCTTAGATGTTTTATCTGCTCCAACTTACGATAACACTGTTGAGGGAATCGAATTTCATTCTTACAAACCCTACATAACGAGCTTCAACAGGAACGATGAAATCCGCATACCTATTAATCAACAGGATCTGTATATACTACCTTCAGCGAGCACTTTGTATTTGGAAGGAACTATAATCGTTAGCAAAAAAGATCCAAAAGAAAAAGCGAGTAGCGTTTCTTTAACAAATAATTTTCTACTCTACTTGTTTCAAGATATTCGATACGAACTAAATGGAGTAGAAATTGATAAAATAAAAAACGCTGGTGTGACTACTACGATGAAATCATTTGTGTCAATGAATGAGAGTGAGTCAAAGATATCTTATGCATGGGGTTGGAATATCGATGGCACTAAAAATATTAATGGAGGTAGTTTTTCTGCTTCTATACCACTTTGTAATATTCTCGGGTTTGCAGAAGATTTTAAAAAAGTAGTGATAAATAGTAGACATGAATTGATATTGTTACGAAGCAATACTAACCTGAACGCGGTAAAACTGAATACTGGTGAAGTTGTAGATGATGTTCAGATAAATAAAATTGTTTGGCGGGTACCGCACGTTAAAGTGTCAGACAAAGAGAAAATAAGTTTGCTAAAACTGTTAGAGAAAGACCGACCGCTCCAGATGATTTTTAGAAATTGGGATCTGTACGAATATCCTACTTTACCTAAAACAACGAAACATACTTGGTCTATTAAAACATCATCACAAATAGAGAAACCGAGATATGTTATTATTGGTTTACAGACAAATAGAAAAAACAATGCAAGCTCTGATATGTCTCAGTTCGATCACTGTCATATTCGTGACGTTAGAGTATACCTCAATTCAAACTACTTCCCATATGAAAATCTAAATGTGAATTTTGCTAATAACCGAATTGCTTTATTATACGAACAATACACTAGATTCCAGCAGTCATATTACGGTCGTCGCGCGGAACCTTTATTAAGCGAAAAACAATTTAAAGACTTGGCACCCCTCTTTGTTATTGACTGCTCCAGGCAAGCAGATAACTTGAAGACAGGTTCGGTTGTGGATGTAAGAGTGGAAATTGAAACTGATTTGGATATACCTGATCAAACTTCTGCATACTGTCTTATATTGAATGATTGCATAATTGAGTATAAACCGCTTAGTAATACTGTGAGAAAAATATCATGAATCCGAATACTATCATAGTAGATGTTCAGGGGTTTAAAGATCTATGTAATAATTTTATAATAAAGGAATTAGCTTTTGCTAGTAGCGATTATACGCAGTCATTTTTAATAAAACCACCATATATGTTTAAATACTTAACAAGTAACGAAAAAAGGCAAGTTAAATGGTTGGAAAGGAACAGAGGCATTTATTGGAATGAGGGTTATATCGACTACAGAGAATTCCAACGTATAATCGTTCCGTATCTAGAAAATAAGGAAATCGTTGTAAACGGTTTAGAGAAAGTGAAATGGATTAAGGATCTTTGTGAGAATTGTAATGTGTCTGACCTTAGTGAAAAAAACTGTCCTAGTTTCTCTGTGTTGTATGATAAGTACTGTGATGAAAAAAATAATTTAAATTGTACTAAACATTTAAAGATGTGTGCCCTAAAAAATGTGTTGTGTATTAAAAAACATTTGAATTTGTAAAGAAATGTGTATTTCAGTTTAAAGTAAATAAAAATAATGAAATCTTAAAAATGTGTTTATTTCACTAGTTTACCTGCTACAATAAAAATAATTAAATTAAAAGAATAAAACAAAAAATAACTTTAACTGTCTAACCAAAGTTACAACATTAATTATAAATAACAATAAACACAAAACCCTGAAAAATATTAAAAATCGCTGTCAATCAAAGATTTTGATATTTTTTTAACTAACGATTCCGTATCGTCCATAACACTATCAATAGCGTCTTTAACGATGTATTGTGCATTTATTATCACGTTCTCACTATCACTATCACTATCACTGGTATTGTTATTGCAGAGATCGATAACTGATATTTTTATCAGTTTTATCCCACGTCGATGCAGTTTACTCATCACGAAAGATTTTGTAGGTTGTTTCTTAAGAGAAGGCTTTTCTCGACGTTGTCGTTTGGTTTTTTTTTCCTTCGTAAGTTGACTGCAGTGCGGGGGTTCGTTGTAAATCATCTCAGATAGTCCTTCGTAAGGATCCTGAGCGTACTGGCTGAATACAATTTCTGAATCGCAAATCTGAAAAAAAAAATATAAGAAAATTATTAGCTATTAAAAAAAGAAAAATCAAATAAACAAATAAATATTAAAATAATTATTTTGCTCACCGATGACATGATTATGATGCACACTGTTAGATCAAATATCTCTTATTTTATTGTACAAGTACTCGAGACAGATAATATTTCTTAAACAGCTTAAAGGTAACTAATTTAGGCAAATAATTATATAGTAATACCCTGACAGGAAACGAGCATTGCGACATTATAAGTTAGGGTCTGTTCACATAGACCTAATTGTTATACGGCGATGGTTTTCATTATAATGACAAAGCATATTATGCTCGTTATACATTTGATTGAAAATAACTCTTATCTATATAATAATAAAAGCGAAATACCACTGATAACAAAGCCTTTCAATTGTTGATATAAAGCGTGTATGAACTCGATCAATCAACAAATAGCAAGCTTGCATTTATAGTGTCATTGACAAGCAGTATATCATATTTCGTTATTGTAAACTAGTATCGCCCTCTGACGTTACCTGCGAATTATTGACATGAACCTAATTCGTTTATAATTTTATTGGTTAGCAATAATTAAACGGTGTATTAACAAATAAAACAATGTAAATTAATAATTTACTTCATTTAATAAACAATAATTACACTTAAGTACTTATTTATAATCTACAGATACAGAATAGTTACTATACATAATTATATTATACTAGGTTATCATTAACAATTATAATTGTTGAGTGCCAATGTTTTTATTGCTATTTGTTCTAGTTAGTATGGACTAAAATTCTCGTACGTATAATTAAAACGAAGAATTACAAACACATTTTTTTAATTAACCTATGCTGTTCTAACATACACATAAACATACATTTTTATTTTAAAAATGAGCAATGACCCCAAGCTTGGGTTGCGATTTTACAATTAGATATCGCGCGTTTATCATCATTGTTAGATAGAGCAATTTTGTTTACACTTTGTGTAAATATTTCGTGTTTAATGGATTTAAACACAATATTTTGCCTACGAATAACTTCACTATTAAATAAAACGTTTTCGTAATCTGTGATACTTAGATCACGAATAACACAAGATTTAACTCCTTTTGCTTTTTTAATTATTTTGTCCTCTGTTTTTATTGAATAAAGTTTAGATCTTAAACCGACGAAATCTGTTATAACTTTTCCTCCCATTTCATCTTTGAAAAGACCCGGAATTTTTTTATTCATTTGAGGTAACATAAATTGATTTTCTACATTATAGTTACTGGTGTCGAAGTATTGCAGTAACTGATGTTTTATATCGTGATAAAAATCGTTAGTGATTATTTCGTAAACAAAAGAATCCGTGTCTGTATAACATAATTTCACTCTTCCCTTATACATAGGTTTAATTATATTATAGTGAAAGTGGTACATGTGTGATTTAGATAGTTCTAAAACGGTGAAACCAATATATATAGGCTTGTCTAAAATTATCTGATCTGGTTTCATTTGTATCGTTACTAAGTTCTCGGAAAGAATTGATGCGCTATGAAAATAGGGGTTGTTCACGAGTCTCTCAGCGTAGGAAGACTTTTTGGTTTTGTTATTCGTATCATTCCACTGATTAACCAAATGAACAGACACTCTGTTTTCTGTGTTTTCCAAGGTTTTTCCAAAAACGCTATTATTTAACAACTTGAAGAAATCTTGTTCAAATGTACTGGTTGCCTTTTGTCGTAGTTGTGTATTTAATTCAATGTATTGCTTTAAATAGGGACTTTGTCTAAATGTGATGACTCTATGAATTTTGCGTAGTATCAAACCGTGCTCCAAACATTTTTTTAAATGCACATAATGAATCACATAGTTATATTTATTATATAGATTTGAAACCAGTTTTTTAGTTTTACCTCCAGGTGGTATGCATTTTTCAGGACAAAAAGGTAAGTCATTATGTTCGCTGTGTAAGGATTCAGGGTAAAGCAGATCGACTTCTAGTATGAAACCCCATTTCGCATTGTCATCAATACATTCAACATGTAATTGGTTTATTTCATTTTGATTTAAAAATCTAAAATCTGAATAGGGTAAATATTGACACATACTGTAACCGTAAAGGTTATTGCAGTCCAAATAAACTATAAAACATTGTGGTTTTGAAGCATCGCATTTTGATAAATACTTATTATTAGCTTTTGCATAGCGATGGGAGCACATACACAAACCACCTCTAATACCGTTTTGAATCATTCGTACGATAGCTAAGTCAGAAACGAGTTCAAGTTGAACACCTGTTTTCAATAGCATTGCGTCAAATGATAAACTAGGTGCGGTTATGTAAAACGCAGGGTCCAGTTTATAATGTTGTTTACAAGTTTTTCGAAAATTCTGGAATATATCAGTTAGTAACAGAACATCTGTTTTCAAATATAAATCAGTATATTCACCTAAATCTTTTATATTGAATTCATTCCAAACCAAACAAGCATGTTTATAATCTTCATCTGAAATAGCTTGGTTAGTTAGAACGCTGAAAAAATGTTGCCTCGATGGTAACTTGGTTTCTTCATAACATTTCCAGTTAGTCATATAATCATAAGGATACACCCCCTTCCTTGTAAGCAAATTAAATTGATCATTGTTAGGAAAATGAGAGCGTAGAGTGATGAAATCGTCATTATGCATAGTTTTCGCAAGTTTGTCTAAGCTAGCTCCTAAAAAACTAAAGGAATCTAGAAATCGTAATTGAACGTATTCATTTTCGGCGATCTGTATGAATTTGGAAAACGAAATATATTTTTCTTTAGTCTTTGGAATAATTGTTAACTTTCCAGGCATCTCTCCTAATTTCTGTATAAATAAATGACAATCGTATCCTGATAAGTTATGGAAAAATATCGGTATGAATTTAGGTATTTTATACTGTAGATTACAATGTCTATGAGCGGCGCCACGGTATCGTCCTGTTATATGACAATGATCTCTAACTTTATTAGTCCAAAGTAGGTTTTCACATATGTAACATTTATAAGCTTGTTGAAAATCTTGCGCGTCGTCTTCTGTAAATGTCATGACATGGGTTTCGGTTAATACTTTGTAAATCTTTTTAACATCAGCATAAAGAAATTCTATAAATTTTGAAACACAGTCAAAACCGCGATAACTTTTAAATACCTCCTTATTAAAAGTGTAATTTAACGAAGAAACAATGTTATAGGCGAATGCTACAGGCACGTGTCGTTGTAAAAACGATGTATTAGCAGTGTCGGGTTCACTAACGGATGTTGGTTCCAGCAATGTTTCGAAATCAGCGTATATGACGAATGGAATATTTTGTTTCCTATCATAATTTTTAAACTGTAATACAGATCCTTTTTCAGGTAAAATAGTTACGATTCCTCCACATAGATGGTCATCGATTTGTTTAGGAGTAGGAAAGAACAATAAGCAACTTTCGCAAAAATATAATTTACTATGATGTTTCGTGATTTGGGTTTTAACAAGACGAGGCAAATCTTTGATGAGACAATAATGGGATGAACTATCATTTTCTAAGAACAATAGATGAATACTCTTAGATTTATCCTTACACGATTCAGGTTTGTACAGAGGACCTGTTATCAGCTTATTGTTTTTTAAACCGTATACGTATATATTTATAGATGGGTTATTTCTTTCAAAAATAACTATATCTGAAAAACTCATGGGAAAAGAAATATCCTTAACATTTAAAACATCTCGAAAGTGAGGATAAGATGTTACTCGCTCTGGATGTCGATTTGTTGGGTACAGGGCAGCCACAACGCACCACAAAAAACAATAATTATCATTATTGTGAATATTTAAACACGCCTTTTTGTTCTTTATAAACTTGGGTAAATCTATAAAATAAGATCCACCGAGTGGTTGATACTTATTAACATTGACTTCTAAATGTAAATTACTTAAAAATGACCATCCACTGTCTCTCTCCTCAAATTCTTCAATTTTTTTCAACAACGACGCGACTACCGTTTCATAAATAGTATTGAAATCATAATTAAAAAGTATGACAAAATTTTTGGTGGCAAAAGATTTGATTTCTTGTAAATCGTTTTTGTACAATAGAAATAAACAAAAATGTTGAAAATTAATTTTTACTGCGTTATGTTTTTTAAGTGAATCATCGATTAAAGATTTAACTTGTTCGCGAATATTACTAAAAAAGAATTCAGGAAAATTATTTGCTTCATCTTTGGATGCAATAACTCTGTAACTAATAATACGTCCTTTAAACGACGATCGTAAGATTTCAACGTTTTCAAGAATAGGTATAGTACTATTATTTTTGTGTTTATTAGTTCGTAAGTGACTGGTCCAGCAACGATTATCTACATAAACATTGCAAACCAAGCAATGAGGCATTTTGATACAATTATAAATGTATAAACATAAAAGTACTATAAGTAGTTAACTGATAAATAATTCGCTATGAGAATAATTGAAAGGTTAAAAATCTAAAGAACGATGTGTCAAAATTTTAAATGTTGAACGACAACACGATATGTGTGCCAAATCTAACAATATACAAATTACAACAAATGGTACAAAAGTGGTACTTGAATCCTTTAGATTTTCAACCTTTCAGCTGATACAGAGCAATAAAATAGGTACCTTATATAGCAATAATTAATGTACTACATGCATCTGGTATTTGTATCCAATTTCCAGCACAGCTTCATGTTCTGTATGGTCAGCTTTTCAAGTATTCTAGTGTGATCTCAGTAGAAAAAAATAACCGACAGTCAATCAGATGCTTCCTGAAAATAACATACAAAATATTTAATTAAGTCTATACCCGCTCATTCCTTTGTGAGAAAGTAAACGTTAAGTATCAAATTTACCTTTTATTTTCCTAATTATTTATGTTTATTTCCCAGCCAAACTTCTCAACGTAATGCGGTGTACCTAATATCTTGATTTGTTTGGAAACGGTTTCGCGAGATTCCAAAGTTTTTAAAAATTAATTCTGAAAATTATAAAAATTGGATAAGTACTATAAAACGTCATAATATTATTATATTACCACTGTTTAGCACTCATTAAAAATGTAAGTAGGTATACCTGTTATTTTCCACAAATTATGAATAAATATTTCGCTTTGCATTTAACTTGCGGCAGTCAGACCAAACTCCAAAACACGCTTTCCAACACAATTCGATGTAAATAACGCTTCCTGAAAGAAAACATACATATAATTTAATTAAGTAGATACTTTAAACGTAACACGCTTAACACACGTGATAAAATGTTAACATTTACCTTTATTTTCCTAAATTAATAACGTCATTTATTTCGCGTTAATAAATCAGTCAACCACTGCACCGCTGCTTTATGATAATGAAAGCCTATGTTTTAGAATATTTGGTTTTTAAGCGAAACAATTTTTTCAATATTTTAATAGGTAGGTACATAATTAGTCATATGAGCCTGTTATTAACTATAATCATACGACCTTTTTCCAATAAAGTAACCATTTCATAATTTAATATTACAAGCAATACTTATTCAACAGTTTTATTTGACTTTATTCAACCTTCATATTTTTCTGGTCAACAAAATCTATTCCCATAAATCAGCGATATTAGGTAAGGATGGCACGCATTCACATTTACCTTATTGATCTAAATATCATCGTTTGCTTTTGATAATATAGTTTATTTTGTCAGCCCTAAGTTTTTTCGCTGCATCAACAATCGATACTGTTTGCGTCGAAACTGTTTGTGATCTAATTCCTTACTCTTCATTTTTACGTTGATACACTACGTACAAGAAAAGTAGTTGATTTATTCACTATAACTTAAGGGTTTGCAACAACTTTGTAATACAGTAGGATTATCACACGATTTCGTTTTTAAACATCGTGTTTTCGAAGACCTAGATACAGTCGAATTTAAGTATTCAAGTAGGGATACCGTACTCAAAGTACTCTTTCATTAGTATACAACTATCGGTTGTTGTTACTTTCGGTGTTGATTGCTGACCTGCTGCCGCTCGCTGACTTCTTCCGCTCCGCCTGCCGTCACCAACTCATCAAGCTACCTTCTCAAGAAATCGACTGTTGATTGAAAAAATGTAAGTATAATAAATAATGTAAGTGTAATAAGTTTCACTGTGTACTATCCATCTCTTTACTTGTCTAAATTGTTATGTTGTCCTTTCTAAGGTTGTCTGGTAGAAATCGCCTAGACCGTGATGAGACCGTGACCGTGATTTTTAATTAAATGTTATTACGTTTATATTTCAGGTCCGAATTTGAGTGCGAGGTCTATCACCCAACTGCTGTAATTGAAAAGAAAACTACACACACACGCAAGCAGCCTGTCGCCAACAACAACAGGAAGCGCAAGTCAGGATCATCAACGAATTTATTAGAACCAAGGTACCTAATCAAAATTTGTTATAAAACAAAGTTGAGTTTTCGCCTAGATATTCAGATAAGAAGTGCGAGCGTTCAATTAATTTTAAAATTTAGCTTCGAGCACACATGATACATTTATCATAGGCGATTGATGATTTTGTGACTGGCATTGTTGTTAGGTTTATAGTGTTTAGTGACTTGTAGCGTTCGATCGCTTCGATGCTAGCTAACTGCGTTCAGTTGCTACTTCAAGCGTTCAAATGACGACATGACCGTCGCGACTAGATTTTGTATGTGTGCTGATTGAGGTGTTGGAGCTTCCGATAAGCTACTGTTGATCACTGATCAAGTCTGGTTTGACCCTAAATAAATTATTTTCAGAGACATTTGATTTGAGTAAGAAATAATGTAATTAACCGTTTTGTTTTCTATGTTGTTTCAGTAAGAAAACAAAGACCAGTCCTATCGATGTATTCGGGGTCAGTTGGAATAATGATACTGATACAGAGGCCAACGGTGGGTCATCGAGCAACCAACTGGTTTTATCATCGTTCTTCGTAAACCGTGTGGCTAATGGCACCGAGCAACGAACTGCAAACACCGACGGCGAATACTATGTCGATTGTAAAGTTTACAAAACAAGTGATGCGCGTGACACTGATTCCATGATGTTATGGAAGAAGGCACTTGTTCGTATTAAGTTCCAAACCGATACGGATACATTGCAGTGGCGTAAATTGCAAGATTTCGTACGTTCGGTTGACAAATTGTTTGAAGAACCTCCAAGATTTTATAAAGATAAATAAATAAAATAATTAAAAGACCTTTGTCTTGTTTTATTAAATGAAATGAGGTAAGCGTAAAAATCCGTCTTAGGAATCAATTAATCCGTAAACGATACCAAAATACACAACACTACTACTACACAACTAAACACTTTTTTGTTCAAAAGGTTTAAATGTATACAAGACAGTCGAGTCGATCGTATATTATTGGGCATTCTGTCACAACAGAGCGTAGGCGAACTTGTTCGACTGCGCGACAGGTGGGACAGAATGCCCAATAATATACTACTTATAGGTGATATGCTTTCTATGTAGATTAATGGATTTAGGATTCAGGAGGCAAATTAACAGTTTAGACTTGGCGAAATATGTGATTATAGAAGTATAGTCTTTGACAATAGAACCTTTAAAATGTTCAAACTCATAATTTAAATTAATTAGGATCGAATTTCGAGCACTGGGCGACCACTAAAACTAGTAAATTTTCCAAAAAAAAAATTCTAAACGTATCAAAATACATTGTATTAGAAGAAGTGTTAGAGAAGAAAAATCTATTGCATCCTTGAACTTAATTTCATAGAATTGAGAATTTTACCGATTAACCTTAGTCGCTTTGTGGCTACTCTAAGTAATTACACTTTATTATGGTATTATTATGGGTATTATGTAGACCCATAGCTGAAAACACGTAAATGTTATAAAAATATACACCTCTGCTTACTGCTTCGGTGAAAACGCTTGAAGCTATGTTGTATATACAATGTTATAACGTAGTGACAAATAGTTTCAACTGAAAATTGTTATTTAAACGACATTGACGTTTCTAAAAACCTAGCCATTACAATTATATTTTTCTCACGATTGCGTGACAGATTAGGTTTACTAGTATTAGGTCAAGCAGTCAACCTATGTAGCAAATTTTATGGCACGACTTATTTGTCACGAAGTTGTGTTCTATTTTCTTAACTCATTTGTTGGTAGCGTTTGTAGCAATCGCGTCGCGTGAAAATCTATTTAATAAAGCTATAGTGCAACCAATCATGCCAGAAGTTTGATACGATGGCTTTTGGACTAAGCTCCACCACTTATCAACCTCACTGACTGCTTTCCATCAGCTTAATCATACAAAAACACTCACAGTCTACAAGTTTGCAAGCTGCAAATGTCGACAAATCTTGCAAGAGGGATAAATATAGTCAAATCTCTTGCAGAAATGAAATCATAATTTCTTGCATAGATCAGGGTAAATTATAAATTATAGAATGTCAGTTTCGGACTAGAAAGCACAGGGTAAATAAACGTCTACCAACATTAAAGACAGACGACCTAAAACGCGATCATGAACTGCTGGACGCAAATTGTCTCCAATTGACCTCTTTATTAATCAATGAAGCAGCTATACATGAAACGGCTAAATGAATATAAATATACTACCTGATAAAAGTCAAAGAGGCTGGATCAAAGCTGCCTTCAAAATAACACTTTAGAAATTGATGGAGGAAGCCATCAGCAGTAAAGATGTTGCGACTGATATGGTGATGAAACAATATATCTCACCTCCACCACACGTAGCTGAGCACAAGGACCCAGGAGTCGCCAGCCAGTGGTACCGAGGTCTGGAGCAAGAAGAGCCGTCTCCACCGCAAACGCCACACTCGTCGACCCGACGGGTTGAGCCTACTCGCAGATCGCAGCCGACGCGCTGTAGACAAAAAGTGAAGTTAGGTTTTGGTAAATGATTCATGTTCACTCTAAGTGGCTTCGATTTGTGGTGATGTTTTACAACTGATCATAGATTTCCTTCGAGTAAAAGTAAATAGCTCACAAAGTGTAAATTCTATAAATATAGCATTATTATTAAAACAAGTAATTATGTTATTAAAAAGCAATAAGCTCGCGTGTCTAAAACAAAGTGAAAAGATAGAAACCTCTTTTATTCTCGTGCTGGTGCTACATTGAAATAATAGGTACTCTTTGCCACTCACAATTAACACGAATCTAATGACACCTCATATTAACATTTAGGCTGTAGAGGGTGCCAAAGAAATAGACATACATACTCACATACATACATACATACGCTCGAAAAACATTACCCTCCTTGACTGCGGCAGTCGGGCAAAAAGTGTAGATAAAATCATAGTATTCTGTACAACTTTCAAAAGTATTTTTCGATGTGTATTATCCTAAGTATTAATAATGATTTTGAATTTTATTGACAAAAAACATTTCGTCAATAAAATTATGCTTAACGAAATTGGAAAATCATAGCATTTAAGGACTATGAAATTGCCATTAGTGAAAGGCACACAGCCAACTTTGCAGGCGAGAAGCCGATTTGGTAGCAGATATAGACCTCGAAATCACTAGTAGGAGGTGTATGCGTGTTACCGTCGCCTGCTGCTAGCTATTTTTCTCATAAAAAAGTATTTAGCAACAGTTTATAACCCATTTTAAAAATCAAATCATCAATTTCTGCCTATGCTTTTGGGATAAATATCAACCGTAAATCAATCATATAGAATTGATTATTTATCAGAGTTATTGACTGCAACTCACACGTTAAGCAAATATGACGCGTTATCATGGCAAGGCTACATCCAGTTCAGATAACGTCTCGTTTCATAACCCAATGTTTACCAAATACAAAAAGTGAAAAGTTTACCCAAACGCATTATATAGGTACTTTATTTCAGTTATGAAACGAGATGTTGTCCAAACGGGATGCAGCTATTTTTACACACTATCACACGGCATCATGAATATTGCATGAGAATATGCGGAACTGAGGTATATGTCACACCCGTACCAACACTAGCAGTATGCACTAATTGTGAAATACGACCTAGGCTTAACAGCATACGATTCATTTTCATTTAACATTAGACCTCGACTTAACACAGCTTTGTATTGCGGTTGTTATGACCTTAATAGGTAGGTAATAAGATGTATTTTTGCATGGGTGAGGTTTTAAGTAAACTAAATTGCTGGGGTGTATGCTACCTATTTGGGATAATGAAATTAAGCGAATAATTTTTGCTTCCGGGCGTGTTTGCTGTAACTTACATATTAATAGAATCATTACTTTTAATTGAACAAAATGTTGTGGGGGTGAATTAAAGTCTCAGGAGATGCAATATGAGGTCATTAATTTCAGACCGCTAGCTAAGTATGGAGTATGAAAAGGAATTTTGCACTTAGGTAATGAATGCTTTTGTTTTCATTTTCTTAAAGTTTGTTTTTAGAACTTCAAGTGTTGATTTCATTGTTTAAATAGGCACACAGGATCGTAAAAGTACGTAACAGGTATGTGTTTACGACATGACTGCTTACAAATAAATGAACTTATCTTTTTAATGAATGGGTACCTTAAAATGCAATTAGTAAAATAAATTAACAATATCGCTTTACTTCTTTTATCCAATCGATAATTAGTAAAACTATAGCAACTGTTCAAAATTGCAAATATCAAAATCAACTCTGTTTTAGACAAGAACGTTTTAAACTGACGGTGACTGCACCGTTGGTCTAATGGTTAGTGTAACTGACTGCGACGCCGGGTGTCGTGGGTTCGATTCCCGCGGAAGGCAAATAATTGTGTGATGAACATTGGTATTTGTCTTTAGTCTGGGTGTTTCCTATGTATTATAAGTATGTATTTATAAAAAACAGTATGGTATATGTATTATATTTCAGTTATCTAGTACCCATAACACAAGCTCTGCTTAGCTTGGGACTAGACGACAGTGTGTGATAGTGTCCACATATTATTATTATTATTATTATAAACTGAATCCTACAATTGAGACATACACTCATTTCCAATATTACTAAATAGGTATAATTTAGATATTCAGGTGTCACTTTGATTGTAATATATACAAGTAATTAAGGCGACCATTGATTAGACAGCTAACATACTGAAACTGTATTAAGTTTCAATAGATCTATCTATACTATTATATATTTGTTATTTTTCGTTTGTTTGAACGCGCTAATCTCATTAACAGTCGGATTTGAATAATTCTTTGCGTATGATAGCCGAGTTCTTAAGGAAGATTATAAGCTATGTAACATCACGCTACTGGTGACCGAAGCAGAGCAGTAACCAAATACGCGGGTGAAACCACGCAGCGGAAAGCTAGTCTTCGATAATATTAAAGATATCTCAAGTATGTGTATTGAAATTAATTTTAATTTTTAAGAAATCAACTACACAAACTTCACTAAAAACACCACTTAATTTAAAATACTTCCACTTTCCCTTTTTATCTTGAACGAAATTCTGCTCTTCATCCCTATTCACATCTTTCTCAAAATTGTGTCTGCATCAATAAATCATAATATCCAACCCTGCAATGTCTAAGCTTACCAATCTACTCATAGCTCAGGTACAAATCGTCACAGATCCCATTCGTATAACATAAATTTAGAAAATCAGTTTGAATCACATTTCGGGCAATAAATTACATAGATATACCTCCTGGGTGGCTCATCGTTTATTCAAGACCCCCAAATTCAGGATCACATTCACACAGTCGCGCCGAATTTTACGATTATCATAATAAAGTAGGTTATATCTATCTCTTTTAAATTTGCAGATTTATTGCGTGTGTGACTGAGATAGCTAGTTGTTTTGAGCTTTTAAAATGTAGTGTTGCTTATTTTGAGTAAGGCCCTTGTCCATTGAAACGGAGCAAGGCTGAGGAGCGGCAAACCGGAGAAATTTTACTTGTTTACTGGAGCGAAGCATTTAATGCAATCATATTAGTTAATATTTCTTCATTTTTTTACCTTGCTTTGCTTTTATCAACAGGTTTGTCTCACTATTGATAGCGTAATATTTATTGAAAAATTTACTGCATCATTAGTATTTGCTCTGAGTAATAACTTTTTTTAAACTACTTATTTTGCTTGACGTTTCGACCAGGTTACACCGGCCGTGGTCACAAGCAGACTACTCCGCTTGCGTCTGCTTGTGACCACGGCCGGTGTAACCTGGTCGAAACGTCAAGCAAAATAAGGTATGTAAATACGTGAATACCCGTACATTTAGTTTTACTATATCATGCAACGCAAAAGTTTAAAAGTAAACCCTGACAAGGTGAACCGATGGCGATGACGTAATAAAGATTACAAGCAACCGATGAATGAGAGTACATGACTGCCCACGGTGGTGAAAGTTGAAGGAGGAATATGTCCAGCAGTGGACATGATGACAAAAAATAACGAGAAAAATATACCTAGCATAGTTGTAAAGTAGATACAACAACGTATACGTAAAAAAAGTTTCTAACACTCTTCTCCCCACGGAATGCTTACAGGCAGAGTGAAGCTATTTCTGTAGGCATAAAAAAAGACTTTGTAAAGTTACTTAAACTTTCCTTAAGGTTAAGAAAACACGTCTCCCCATAAAACCATTGACCAATCAAGTGTACCCGAAGTTTGAAATAAGTATTCGCGACGCACGGCACGGGATTATGCAAATATTCTTCCAAAAGTTTCTACCTAAATAATATATGAAATTATGCAAAATACGATGAAGGAGCGTGGCGCCGAATCACACTTGTATCGCTTTTTAAGTGCTATCCACAAAATGTGTCCTTGGACACGAAAGAATCGAAGTTTGAATGGCTCTGAAGGACTGACTACTTGAACAGTTTGAAAGTAAGTTAGGTCAAAGATTGTTACGAAACTATTTTTTGGCTGCTATGAGTTTGGAACAAAATTTCGGGGATTTAAATTGCTTGCTGTCCATTGCTGAAATATTTGGATAAATATTTTATCTTTTATTGAAACACAATGTGTATGTATATGTCGCAGCAAATTGTATTAATCGGCCGTTACAATCTGACTCGGCATATTACATAACGCCGGATACGTTACCAGCAATGTAATAAGTACCTAATTTGGGATATTAAAACTAGTTTGACAACAAGTATGTCTGCTGCCGCGGCACGCCCGCTTCGCCCGCTCGGCTCGTCACAGTTCTAACCTAACCTAACCAAATCTGCCTTCGGCTTATTACATAACGCCGTACAGCGAGTGTTTACAAAATGCCGAGGCAGTATGTGGAACACAATATGTCATATAGGTTTGATAATAAATATGATTAGATTCAGTATTGTAAATTTAGTTACTGTTACTGTATTCAAAAGGTTATTTCTAAATCTGTAACTAAATTACGAACTAAACATAGCGTCAATTGGACGACGTGTGACTATAGTTATGGAATTACGAAATTCTAACGGAATTAATAGTTGAACTGATGATATTATCAATATTCCAGGCAAAATACAAAGTTATATTTTCATCCCAATACTAAGTTTTCTTTGACTTAAAGAACCTTTTTGATCAAACGACCATAATATGTATGTATAATAGATCTAAATATATAGGAAATCACGCGATCATACTTTAGGTATTTAAAAACCTTATTTTTCTTGACGTTTCGACCAGGTTACCGTTACCGTTATCGTTCACCGGTTGTAGTCACAAGTAGACTGATGAGACGAAATATTTAGATTTATTATATGATGCAACGTAAGTTTAAAAGTACTTAAATATGTATGTATGTATTTACAAAAAAAATCGCTTACCTTGGGTCTATGTAGTTGTTATTATTATCATTATTTAAGACCGGTACACAATAATAAGATAACAAAAAGACGTAATACAAGTCAGACATAATGAAAATAAATATAAAAAAAATTATAATAAAAATAAATATATATTAAATTACATTTGCTATCTCGAGAGCAGCATAACCGATGTCGCTAATTAATAATATTCTACCACATTCACACAGCGCCATCTAGTTCCAAATTAAACAATTATATTTGCTTGTGTTAAGGGTACTAAACAACTGATATACTACTTATATACATTTTTTTTTGTAAATACATACATATTATAGATAAATTACACCCAGACACAGAACAAACAATCATGCTCATCACACAAAGGTTTGTCCTGGGTGGGAATCGAACCCACGACCTCCGGCTTAGCAGTCAGGGTCACTAACCACTAGGCCAACAGGCCAGTCATTCCTTTTCAGTAATTCTTTTTTTATAATATTCCTTGAAGTCCGAGGATGGTTCTTACGGAGAGAAAAATTTTAAAATTGCCTGTATTCTATATTCCTATACAAAAGTATCTTTACTTATTCCAAAATGTTTAAAAAAATGTCCACCCGTGCGAAGCTAGGGCGGGTCGCTAGTAATATACATTTAATGCAAAGAAATCATGTATCAATACCTATTTATAAAGCAATTTGTATGTCGAACAGCAAAGACTTGAACGAATAAATAATAAGAATTTTATTTGCTTATTTTCTCCGAGGAAATAAAAGAGACATTTAAAGATAAAACTCTTAGTAAAGTAAGTTGTGATTGTGCTGGAACATTGCCAACGAATAACCACAGTTCGAGTTAACAATGTAGAGGACTTCACAGGACAATTTATTTAAAAGTGATATAGTAACTGTTTGCTACAAATAAGACTGTTGACTAATTGGCATCAGGGATAAGGTAAACATGTTTATTATAAGGATATTATGAAACTTGATAACCACCATACTAACTCATAATAAGACAGATAACAATAAGATAATAATACATTAACTGATCATGCTTGAGGCCTGATACAAGTGCCATAAATTTCTATGAATAGAATAGAACTTATTCCACTTGTCTAGGGCCTCTGGATAGAAAATGAAAGTCAATTTCTTAGTCCATAGTTGTGATTTAGACTTTTTACTACTTATACATACTGAGCAGTGGAAGTTAAGAATTAAAACTATTTTGTGCAACGATATTCATTACCGAATAGTTAGAAATTTTGTCATAAGCTTTTCTTTACCTGAGTGCGCGATATGATCTATTAAGGATAATTACTTTGTTCTGTTAACACCAGAAATAACTTTACATTTGATATTCAATCAATTAGGTTTTTCTTTTAGCACAAAATACGCTTTTAACAAACCTACTCTCTAATAGTTGCTACACATTACCCAATTAAGTACTATTCAGCTAGTTTCTGTACGTTGAAAGTACGTAGCTAAGCTAAGCTGATTCAAACGAGAAATTTCACTGTATTGTGCTCCTCATTATGAAATCTGACTCAAGATTAAGACTGAATACAATCTTAAGAAAGGGTGTAAGTTTCTTTTGTTATACGAAGGTAAAGCAGACAAAGACAATTAACATAATAATACTTTTTTCAAAAGTAATGCTAAACAAGCAGTCATTACAGATTTAAGGAGAATACAAACAATACAAACACTACTACTCTTAAAACAATTAATTAACTTTTATAAGAAGATATCTAAGTTGGAATCCTTTTAGCATGAAACGACGCAGAAAAAATACAGTGTATTGAAACCTCCAACACAATGGCGGATGTGGCCTGACATCATCAGGGAATGGGGACGCGAAATAATAAGGCTCCTGGTTTGGTACAAGATGACAATGAATGCGTTTAGCAATATGATCATAAATTATATATAATAAATTTATTGTTTAATGATTTATAATAGTCAGATGAAGGATCTAAAAAGTTTTTTGTAGAACTGGAAGGAAAAGACGCGCGACCATGACAAGTGGAAGGAATGCAGGGAGGCCATTCCATTCCATTAATTAGAATTGGGATAGACAATGTTAAATAAATTAATATCAAATTATAAAAGCTCTTTAAGCTTTAACTAAAAACATAACAAAAGCCACAAAAAATGTGTAAAGTACCGAAACGTAATAGTTAGAGATTTAGTACACTCTACTAGAAAGGATGATATTTCAGGACAGAAAGGTCAAAGTGAACTCAATTTAAAGAACTTTTCAGAAACTCTCATGAAGATTAAAGAAGACTGCCATCAAGTCAGCGTTTCCACGTATCTATAAATGCTCAAAATAAACCTAAAATCCATAGTACTATTTTAAATGCGAAAGTAATTCTATCAGTCTGTCTGTTACGTTTTCATGCCTAAACTACTGAAAGGAAAATTTGCATGAAAAATCGTCAATGAGAAGATTATATTTTTTATGCGAAAACTGATATTCACGCGGGCGAAGCTGCGGGCAATACCTAGTATCCAATAAATTTAAAAATATACCGTGTCAAATAAACTACAAGTAACAATATAGTTCCCTTGCCAACAACCTTTTAACACTTGACCCATCGCCAGTAGTACGGGGCTTCGGCGCGCCTTTGTCCTAGGCACGACGTTTGCTCCCGTTTTTAAAATTAAAACTTTGCGGTCCGGAATGTTAAGCTTGTATACACACCTAATATTTCGAGCAACCAATCACGTGCTGTTACTGAGTCTTTAGCATGAATATTGTTGTTATAATATTTTATACGAAATTAACAATAGTTATTAAAAAGTTTTAGGTTAAACATTAAGTAGGTAAAGTGTTACTTTATAAGCAGGATCACTGTACTCCCTAAGTCTTGGAGGTATCTAAACTAATGTGGCCATTACCGTACACTAAAATAATTTTACTGTAAAATTGTTGTTGATTCCAATAAACTTTTTATTATTATTTTTAATCACCTACAAAAAAGGTCTTAAGTGCAAGAAACACATGAGACGTTAGATGCGTCTAACTTCATGTCTAACTTTAGGTTTATAATTTACGAAATTAAAACTTGTGTAAGAACTAAGTAAGTGAAAAAAACAATTTTAAGACGTGTAACTTTCGGTTTAGGTCAAAACTTGTGTTAAAGAGATACGGTGTTTGAGATTAACAGGGCAACAATTGCCCCAATGCTGCAATGAATTCTTCTAGTAAACAAATTTTAAAGAAATTTATAGAACGGGCATCGAACCCGCGATCCTTAATTTAGCTGTCGATATAGAACGGGAAGTAAACCTGCGATGCGTAACTTAGCAGTCGATCACCTTACCGCTGCGCTACAGAAGTAAAAAGCAGATAAACAACCAAGAAAAAAAGAAATGCTTTCATAAACAATCCTTCATCGGAAAATATCAGACAATCTTATTTCTCCAATCAGTTTAAAATAAATACGTTTTCCTATACAATTACTTCTCAACGTCACAGCAACGACAAGAGAGGGAAAAAAGAAAATTTTAAACAAAGTCTACGTTGATTGTTTGAAAAAGAATATACCGTTCCTATTATTCTTTGTTGCAAACACCTTCGATGGAACTACAGCGCAGAAATAGATTAAAATATAAAGTTTCTTTGTGAATAACGAGATTATTTTTATTTATAGAAACGAGTGGAGCTGAAATAATAAAACGTTGAACTATAAAATGAACTAAGTAGTTGGATTAATTGCGTGCGATATTGTAACCATCTGGAGATTAAAAGGAGTGGCTTGAGTTTTTGCTTGTCCTTCTCATAACTCAACCTCATCAGAGGACCTAGACAAGTCGCATGGATTTTTATTCTATTCATAGAATAGATTAAAAAATATATGGGATTGACATAAACTAACGCCAATGTTGTCGTTAATTGGCTGTAGGTTAATTGGTTGACATTTTTATTTTAATGTCCTTAAAGGACGCTGACGAGATCTTAATGAAATAAAACATTTGTATATTGTTTTATTATTTATTTATTTTAGTTTAGCTACAGACACATTGTTTTCATAAATACTGTTGTAATTTTTGAGTCAATAAAGATTTATTGACTGGCCTGTTGGCTAGTGGTTAGTGACCCTGACTGCTAAGCCGGAGGTGGTGGGTTCGATTCCCACCCAGGACAAACCTTTGTGTGATGAGCATGATTGTTTGTTCTGTGTCTGGGTGTAATTTATCTATACATATAATAAAAATGTAACCGATCGCTGTCTGTACATGGAAGATATATGAGAAAAAATACTATTGGGACCTATATCAACGCAAATAGAACCCAAAACAATAATTTTTAAAATTTTTGTCTGTTTGTCTGTTTGTCTGTTTGTCTGTTTGTCTGTTTGTCTGTGCGTTTGTGCACGCTAATCTCAGAAACGGCTTATCCGATTTAAATATGGTTTTCACTAATATATTGTGGTAAGCTTCACTTAACATTTAGTGTTTGTTTCATGTCAATCGGTTCATAAATAAAAAAGTTATGCCAATTTAAAGAATCACATCGAACATTCGTTAATTTACTACGAAATCTTATAGAAGCAGATATTTTAACAGGTTGCGGAATAGCTGATAGTCTTTTTATTCCTCGGATTCCTGTCATTCTAAACAGTCTTTCATTTAGTTTTAAACGAGTCCAGTTTCCAGTGAGCCTATGTTTTGCGATGACTAATTAAAGTAATTAATTAATTAAGTAATTAAAGTAAAGGTAAGACACTAAAAGTTGTGGGTGTGGATCTAAGTATTAGCTGTTTTTCGGTCAGCTTTATGTGGCTCTATCACGTGTTAGCATTACTAGCAGTCTGTATGCTTTGATCCCTGATAGCTATACGTCTAATCCATACATCCATACATATTATAAAAGGCTTTGTCCCGACTGACTGACTGACTGACAGACAACGTAAAGCCTAAACCGCTGGTCGTGGAACTTGAAATTTGGAGGGTGTGTTTGTCTTAATGTCTAGAAGTGTACAAAGAAAGGGTTATTAAAAATTCAACCCTTAAGTGTATGAAAAGGGATGAAATCGATTGTATGAAACGTCTTCATTTTTTAAGTTACAGCTTTGAAATTTTGTTTTGGAATACTTTTATTTAAATAAAAAATACGCTCATAATTTTTTTTTTACTGGGGTGGATTTATAGGAGTTAAATAAGGGATGAAATATTGTATGGAAAGATCTTTGCTTTTGAAGTTGGCGACTTGAAATTTGGAGGGAGGGGGAAGGGAGGGGGGAGGGGAAGAGGAAAGGAAGGGAGAAGGGAGAAGTGAGAAGAAAGTGCGGGGGTAGTTAGGGAGAAGTCAGGGGAAAGGGAGGGGAAAGTCAGGGGGAAATCGACTGCCTCTGTATTTCGGTGGTACTGTGTATGGACTGTGAGGTCGGGGGTTCGATTCTCGCTCAGTGCAAATATTTGTAGCATGAACATGTCTATTTGCATTGGTCTGGGTGTTTATATGTATAATATGTATCTATTTACAAAAATAAAAGTATTTAAAAAAACGATATTCATGCGAGCGAAGCCGCGGGCAAAAGCTATACATATATAAAAACGAAAGGTCACTCACTCACTCACTCATCTCATCACGAAATCTCAAAAACTACAAGTGCTAGGAGTTTCAAATTTTGGAAATAGGTGCTCTCTAAGACGGAATTTTGCGAAATTTATTCCCTGGAGTACAAAGGGGAACAAAATTTGTATGGAGCTTCTATAGTTTTTGAAAATAGGAGTGCCAAGTTTCGTTAAATATCGCAAAATTTGGTCTGTTTTAGGGGTAGCGGGTGAATAGATTTAAATCGGATTCGCTTTATTACTAATATACAATGTACGATTGCCGTAAGATTAGGTAAGAAATATTCTCATACAGGCACACATCTGAATTTTCACGCGAACGAAGTCGCGGGCAACAGCTATATATAATAAAACTGTAACCGGTCGCTGTCTGTACATGGAAGATATATGAGAAAAATATTATTGGGACCTTTATCAACGCAAATAGAACCCAAAACAATGATTGTTACAATTTTTGTCTGTTTGTCTGTGCGTTTGTTCACGCTAATCTCAAAAACGGCTTATCAGATTTAAATATGGTTTTCGCTGATACATTGTGGTCAGCATCACTTAACATTAAGTGTTTGTTTCATGTCAATCGGTTTATAAATAAAAAAGTTATGCTAATTTAAATAATCACGTCATAAATGTGGTATGTATTTAGCTTAGCTTAGTTTGTTTTTAAGTTAGGTTAACACGTCTTAGTTCTTTATTAAAATGTAAATTAAAATGTAAATACTTTATTAGTTAAAATGTAAATACAAGTTAGATTTATATTTTCTTAATTTATTTTATTTTTTACTTTTTGTGATAAAAACATGTTTGTTAACACGTTTCATTATGGAATAGGTGGAATTGAAGTGAATTACGAAATAGTAGTAGTCGATTTACGCTGGTTTCAACATGAATGGATCGGATCGACCAGGGAAGTACTACCCTCTCATAGTTTTCGACGTAAGAGTAATAGTATCCATATTATTGCGTTTCGTTCGGTAAGCGCGAGAGCCGGAGGCCCAACTGATGCAGAGATGACAAACCTCGCAGCATGTGTGGGACCAGCTGAGTATCCGCGGAGTCATTGTGTGGGTGGTGTGGGTCAACCCGCCGGCCAGGGAGACCCGTATAAACGGTGGTGCCGCTGGCCGCCCGCGGCATTGTACAAGGGCGCAATTAGACCTAACCAAAAAAAAGAGACTGCCCCACCAGGTTGCGCATAATCTCGGAGTGGTTCGTCGTGCAGGTTGGTGACCGGATAGTGGGACCCGGCGACCATTTTCGAGACGGTACGGGGGCCTTTTGCGAGCAGTCCGTATCATGGAAGCCCGGAGGCCTAAGACCCTTGAGCCTTTACAGCTGCGAAGAGACATCGCCTCCTCAACGGCCGTCTTCTATCGCCTTTACCACGGAGAGTCTTCTCAACAGCTCTTTAAATTAATTCTACCCTCTCCCTTTTTATCCAGAACGACACATGCGGGACTGAAGTGCTACCCTTTCACAGTGCAATCTAAAGGGTCTCGAACCAAACGGTTCAGCACTTTATACTTTTGTCGCTCAATTAAAGCCTGGAACTCTTTACCAGCGCATGTGTTCCCACCTAACTTTCATCCTGGAACTTTTAAGCGAGGCGTGAAGAAGCATCTCACTAAGCCGCCATAGTGGAGGCCACCATTCCAGTAGTTTGGCTTTTGGAATGGTGTCCACTACTTCTGAATTCCACTGACTGCTTACCATCAGCCAGAGTAGCAGGCTAATATAAAAAAAAAACTTATAGCGTTTTTATTCCTCGGATTCCTTTCATTCCAAACAATTTCCCGTTTAGTTTTAAACGAGTTCAGTTTCCAGTGAGCCTATGTTTCGCGATGACAATTAATGAGTGTGGATCTAATAATTAACTGTTTTTAGCATGGTCAGCTTTATGTGGATTTGCCACGTGTAAGTAATCCTAGCAGCCTGTATGGCTTTGATCCGCGATGGCTATACGTCTAATATCGTAGACAGAGAAGCATTTACTGTAAAGATTTTTCTTATTCACCTAAACGAAGATGTTTATAATTCAAAACAAACCAAAAGATATATCCAAAAAATGCTGCCCAAAATCACTATTCCACGCGGACGAAGTCGCGGGCACAGCTATCTATAATATGTATGTATTTACATTGTATTTATGTATATAAGTAGTATATCAGTTGTTTAGTAACAAATATAATTGCTTAATTTGGGGCTAAATGGCGCTGTGTGCATGTGGTAGAATATTATTATTATTATTATTATTATTATTTATTTATTTTCTTTAGCTTTCTGATGTCAGTCAGTATTAATGAGCAGAATCGATTGAACGTGCTTCTCGAAGACAACCAACGTACATATATTTTGCTGCATGAGGTTGCGACGGTTTTCGTTTTCCTTGTTTTCCCTTATGTCTTTTCTCTTTCGCGGTTGGTATCAACTTAGTTGTTTTCTTAGTATTATCTTCTTTAAACATTACCATAATCTATGGATATGGGCGTTTGATTACGGTAACCACTTATTATCAGGTGGATTCCATACTTATTTGCCATCTAAATTAGTAGGTATGGTGGATTTTGTCATCAAGTAAGCCGTGTACTCTTATCTTTTTTTTATGAGCCTACCAAAGTGACTCCATCCCGCCTGATGGTAACCAGTCAGTGGTATCCAGAAGTGGTGGCCCCCGTACCAAAAGTCATCGTCTTAAACTGCTGGTATGGTGGCCTCCATTATAGTTGAGAATGGGGTAGGGGAAGAGAATGAGGGTGAGGAAAGAGGAAAGGGGAGAAATTGGGCCCCAGCGCTCTCACTTGACTCTCAACGAAACGCAGTAGTACGGATACTACTACTCTTACGTCAATCTTCTATAAGAGGGTAGTACTTGCCCGGTCGATCCAGCCCATTCATGCTGAAACCAGCGTGGATCTACTACCGTAACTTAATACAGGAATCGATTGAGTTTATTTAAATAGAAAGTTTAGGCTTCGGATGCATAAATGCCATATAAACTTGAATACAAAACGTTTCACCGATCCGCAATGAAGACCGTTTAGTTTACAATAGGATTCATAAATAGTATTTCTGAATGTGAGACGACGCGGCAACTTAAAGATAGCAAGTTCTTCAAAATTCTGTTGGTATGTATCAAATATTGTAATTTGCAAAATCATTTTTAGTCAATGTCTTCCTCATATTGAGTGGTTAATGATCAACCTAGTATCAGAATTTATTCAGGTCGCCCATAATTTATTATAGCAGCATCAGACTTGACATAATCACTGTTATCAACATGGTAACAGCCAAGACCGACTTTCAACGTGACTTCCGAAGCACGGAGATGCTAAGATCAATTAACGCTATGCGGTCACCCATCCCTCTGCTGCACTCTTTGTCGTTTAACCGTTTATCACCTCAAATGTTCATTGTAAAAATATAAAACAAAATCATACAGCTTTAATACAAAACTTACCTATTTTGAAAATGGAAGCATTTGCAGCATAAAAATATGAAGCAAACGCACCTGGGGTGTAATGTTATTAGTATTCCAACACAAACTTGATAGCAAAAGAAAAGGTAGAACATTCCAGATGAATATTTATGTTCCTGAACAAAAAAACGAGTAAAATACACCTCGCAAACAATCTAAACTGAAACGCCTCGTTAATATTGAAATTATAAATTCTCGTTTACACTGTAACAATGTTCGTATTTGTAAATAATTTGTTTGTTGTCTTTTGATGTCGTTGAAGTTTCTCAAGTACTCATAAATTTATTTGTAAATTACATTTTATTTAGTCTGTAAGGCATCATCATCACCATATCTAAATGGGATGATTGATACGCTGGATCTTCACGACGAAACCTGCTGGCTGTTTGTGTCTGACAACTATTGTCGTGGTCGGAGGCACAGATTGCTTGCGGTTCCGTCTTGCCGAAAAACTAGTGCAAGCAATTTTGGACCACATTGACAGTACTAATATTTAGTAATATAATTTTTTTATGCTAATTATCTTTTTCCTTAGCACTTGAAAAATAGGTGCATGAGATTTTCGACTTTATTAAAATATAAAAAAAAATCCAAAACATATTTTTCGTGGTATGTAGGTAGTGCTGAACACGATTATTGAAAAAAGCAAACATATTAGTACTGTCATTATGGTCCAAAATTGCTTGCACTAGTTTTTCGCCAGGCTGTGCCACAATATTATCGAAGGCACAATATTATCATTTGTTTCGTACATAGTTCACCTGGTTGTACTAAGGGTAATTATTATAGTCATGGAGTTTAAATATTGTATTGAATGATTGGAATGGTCAGTACTAGTCAGTAGTACTACTGGTAGTACTAGAGATACAAGGTTATATCATTTGTACTTCCAGTTGAACTACTGAGTAGTAACTATTACTGATCCGGAAGGGTGACAGAGGTTTTAATAGTAAGTTTTGATGTATCCCCAATCTAGGGGAGACAACAAGACTGAAAAATTCTGATGTCTCCCCTAGGAGGACGTCAAGGACGACACGATACCGAAACCGTGAAACAGTTTGTATAACAAAATTGACAACATATTGAAATAGACTAAGATTTTTTACCTTTAGCGTGTCGATGGCAATCACTTTGTCAAACGAGAACTCACTACGAATTTTTTACTACAATTAAAACTTTTTTTCTACAAATTAAAAAATATTAGGTAATTTAAATTTATCCTATACATAACAAAAAGATAGGTAGCGATATTTTTCTCTATCTATAAAAATATCGATCTGCTACCATCCAAACGCCTATTTAGAATCAATAATGTAGATATAAGTACTCAGATATACGTAAGCAAAATGCAATTTACAATTATAATGCAGAAACATTAACGTCTTATAGAATAATAGCTAAAATATTATATAACGTTAAAATAACAAATCCTTCGAGACTTGATTAAGCAAAAATATGTAGTAAGTTAGCTACAATCAGAGTGAGAGAAATTTGCATGTTGCGACAAGCGACGAATTTCATTATAATTACCGGCTCGGTTTTGACGAAACATTGCCAGAGTTTTGGAGCTTTGACTAAATTATTTTGGCATTATTGAGAAGGAAAGGGAACACTCAATTTTGAATAAGGTAAGTAAAGAGGATTCCGTATTAGGTTGTTTAAAACAAATTCTTTGGAAAAATCATTAGGATTTAAACTATACTGTATTTCATAGTTAATATTGAATACTAGTGCATTACTACTATAAAGCGGACTATACAACGGAAAAGAGACATGGCAAAATATGTCTTTTAGAAACTGAGAATTGTTATAAAGTTAAAAAGTTATGCATCACCTTTCCATTAAAGGTAAAATGTATCATTCATTACAATTCTCCAAACGAATTGGAGATGTTTGTACAGCTAATATAGCCACATTAACCGATCCCGAAGTAGGTAGTCAAATTTTATAAGCCTGAAAATAGCAGAATCAAGTACAAGAAAATCTAAGATTATCTAGAAGTTTATCAACAAGCAGATTTTACACCCGCTTGCTACCTAAATCTAAACAATAATAAAAAACGGACGAGTTTGCTTGTTTGAGCGCGCTAATCTCTAGAACTACCAGTTGGATTTGAGAAATTATTTTTGCGTCTGTTAGCCCAGTTCTCGAGGAAGGTTATAGGCTATGTATCATCACGCTACTGGCGACTAGAGCAGAGCAGTAAGCAAAGACGCAGGTAAAATCACGTCGCGAAAAGCTAGTACAAAAATAAATTGATTTACCTCTAAGATTATTTTAATAATTTATTATCTTTTATAACGAGTGAAAATAAAACGTTCTCAAAAGCGATACAATGCAGAGAGACTGAGTGCGACGGAGCTTAAGTACTTAGCAATGCAAATAAGTACACAGCTGACGAGCGGCCGTGGATTGTTGACCTCGGAAGTCAGCCGATTAGTTATTGTTTTTATTTTTACTGGTTAGTTGCCGAAAATATATTTTTCCACATGTAATATGAGATGAAAGTAAAATTTTGCAATAAAATTATATCGTAAAATAACTTAAGTAATTATCATGCAACCTTGACAACACTAGCATGGTTTAATATTGTTGTAGAAGCAATGCCAAAAAAGACAATAAAGCCATTGCCGACCATGTAGGGAGAGAGGGAGATGTAGAAAGACAGTCATGACTACGGCTCATTCATGCTAAAACATAGAATCTTTTACCGTGAAATAACCTCAAATAGATAAAAATTATATAATTATATATATAATTTTTATATGTAATTTTTATATAACTAATATGGTTTGTTGTATCCCTCAGGAACCAGACCGATTTTCGGGGTAAAAAGTCTATATCCATCTCCGGCACCGAATCGGTTTAGCCGTTTAGGCGCTGTATGATAATAAACACACATAAACTTTCGCATTTATAATGTTAATAGGATTTACTATTTTAGGTTGATTTTAGACCCAGAATCTTGTTCCTTAAAATATTCATTCACTAAAATATCGGCATTAAATATGACCCATAAAGTTATTAGAAAGGTAGTACAAGTTTAATATTAAGTTCTTTCACTAAGCTCGATCAAGAAGTTGTGAATATAGAAACCCACTTACCAGCGTTCAAGCGATTTAAAACAAAAGAAGTACCTACTCGAACCGACCATTTAGAGCCAAAATTCTACCAATAGCAGATAATTAATTATAGCCCTATACTTCCATTTGTATAAACAAAAGAGCACTTCGCAAACTTGAAATTCCTTTTCAATATAGAAAATCAAAACTGCGGCTGCGGCCATTTATTGAAGAGGCTCGCGAATAAATACGATGCCCTATTTACTGTTGAATAGTTTGCCGGATTATTTTGTTGGTTACTACGTGTAATATATAAATTTAGTTTGTGTCGGTAATAGTAGTATTTTATTTAGGCGTTTTGGTATTGACGTGCATTAGTATATGATTTAGGTAAAATGTTTTGTTTAGTGTTACAACAGGCAGGTAGGCGCGCTGACCGTTCTTTGTTGTTTTTTTTAATATTAACCTACCAAAGTGACTTTATTCTGCCGGATGGTAAGCTGTCAGTGGAATCCAGAAAAGGTGGCCACTATTTTAAAAGCCATCGTCTGAAACTGCTGGTATGGTGGCCTCCACTATGGCAGCTTTGTAAGAAGTTTATTCACGCCCCGCTTAAAGATCCAGAATCATAATTAGATAGGAACGCATGCACTGGTAAAGAGTTCCAGGCTTTAATTGAGCGACAAAGTATGAAGTGGTTAACCGTTTGGTTCAAGTCTTTAGATTCAGGTAGCACTTCACCATAGTCATCATCATCACTCACAGCCCGAATCTAACCACTGCAGGGTATAGGCCTTTCTCTGTTTGTTTGTTTTTCACTTCAGTCAGGATGATTTTCTTGCCGCTTTTTTTATGATGATTTGATCGCCTTTATTTGGTTGCTTGATTGTGATATCACGGACCAACGCCATAATATAGTTTAATATACATTTTTTAATATCTACATCAGTTGATTTTTTTGAAATTACTCGCCAACAAATTTAGTTTTAAATCTGCTTCTTCAAACTTTTAACCGTGTGTCCCTCATGTCTAAAGAAATAATATTTCATAGCTTCAATTCAAATGCTTTTAAACATAATGGTGTTAGTAATATTTTGGAAATCACTGAGACTGGCAACGGTTCATCATTCAATATCATTTCGTCTTTCAATTGCAAGAGCTGCTTTACCAAAGTTTCTAATTCTACGTTGAATTCGGTTGAAACCTCTTAAATGCTTAGAGCAATATTACTGCACCCAAAATAATTCAAAGTTTTCAGAAATTAAACTCTATTTTTGAATATGAGTTTTATATAAAATATTATATATTCACGATCGAAGAGCGGCCGCCGCCGCCTTCCCAAAATAGTCATCATAGGAGTTCCTATAGCCCTCACCGAAAAGGAGGTATTTTATTGTTTATACGAACAAAACCTCGTGGATAAATTTCAAAACTCTACCCGTGATGCCTTTCTGGCGACTATAAAATTAAGCCATAAATCAGGTAAAAGAGGTTTACCAATATGTAATTATATATATGAAGTGCCATCTACAGTTAGGAAAGCTCTTATGACTCAAGGTCGAGTCTTTATAAACTGGACGTCGTGCCCCGTTAGAGACTTCACTTTGGTTACTAGGTGTTTTAATTGCCAACAGTTTGTTGACAATTAATTTTTTTATTTATTAGTTAAATTAAAACTGGTCATGCAGCCAAGTTCTGCAAAGAATCTAGTCCTACCTGTAATCATTGTGGTGAAAACGGTCACTCTCACAAGGAATGCACCAATAAATCCTCTCCACCCAATTGTGCAACGTGCAAACGTTTTAAGAGAAAATGTGATCATAACACGGGTGACGTCGACTGTCCAGCGCGTAAATATGCAGAGGATAATTATATTAATTCAATAGATTATGAGTGGTCTTGAAAACCCTATTAATCTATTAAGTTTGTTCGTAATTAGATTTATTTTACTTGTACGTGTTCTCTATTAATAAATTTAGTTAATTTTGTTGTAAATTCAAAATTATGTAATGACCTAGATAGTAAATCTCGCTTTATTGCTATTTACACAAAATGCACATTCACAGCAAAAAAAGTTAAATGAACATGAGTAGCCTCGAACGTGACATAAACTGTATTTACTTTAACCCAGATTATAATACTATTGTAGTTATTCTGATGACGCTATTGCTTCCGTAACTTACGTAAATAGTTAATTGCGTAAATGACTTTAATTTTCTGTAACTTTTTGTTAAGATTATTTGGAAGATTATTTAGTATTTGATAATTTTCATACAAATAGACAAAAGTTGTATTAACCATTGATATTAAAATTATAATAGATACCTATGTATTTAAATTAGACTAATTAAGTTTACTTCTTAGATTTTTCATTAAGTACCTAGCTTGATTTCATTGTAATATCTAATTGACCATGCATAATTATGTTTTATCTAAATCTTGTTTAGTATTTATTTGTTTAGTTTATTATAAAGTATGTATGTCTCTTTAGGATATGTATATTAGAGAATTGTAATCCCGATGGTGCCCAAGATACAAGCATTAGCTTAGTTTGGGACCAAACGGACAGTACCTATATTGTATGTAATTTATATTATTTTATTAAAATTGTAATCCCGATGGTGCCCAAGATACAAGCACTAGCTTAGTTTGGGACCAAAGGGAAACTACCTATATTGTATATTGTATGTAATTTGTATTTATTAATAAATTGATTGAAAATTGATTATATTATTTTATTCGATGGTGCTTTACAAAAGACACTAAAGATAAACATTGCAAACAAATATGGTGACGGTATTTTCTTACTGGTTGATAAAAAAAAAATCCAAAAGCATGACAATTGCCAAGATTGTGATTTCGGCAGTTTTATTAATAGATATTTGCTCATAATTAGCGACTGATTAGAGAGAAGCACAACTAAGTAATTGCTGATTATAAAAGAATAAAGATGTATATAGAACAAGATGTCTGAAGGAATATACTCTGACCTTCGGCTCATATTTTAAATTTAAACGATGAGTTCCATCAAAATGCAATATAACCATTACTAAGGTCGATATTTTATTAAAAAGTAGATATTTCAGCATATTGTTGCTATTTATGCTCATACGTACTAGCAAGGATTAATATATTAGTTACATAACAAAATAGCCTGTGAAGCAAGCGCTAAGCTAGAATTGTGAGGTCGGATGAGTAAAAGCACAAAAGGGCCATTAATTTAAAAAGATTCCATTAAAAAAGATCAGCCATATTCAACTACGACATGCTAATTCTTTTAGAAATTGTAGTTTTAGTATAATATTTGTTGAAAAATTATACAGTTATTTTATTATTAATAGATAATATTGTATCTTTAAAATAATATTTTGCGGTCAAAATAGAAATAACAAGCGATTATTCACCGAGATGTTAATAATTATATTAATTCAATTATGCTAAAAGGCGGGAAGTCAACTTTATCGCCCATTAATAAACTTCCTCTGTGGTTCGATGGTACTGTGTAAGGACTGCCATGCAGAGGTCGCGGGTTCGATGCCGCTCATTTCAAATATTTGTGTGCATAAACATGTCTATTTGCATTGATCTGGGTATTTTCTATGTATAATATGTAGGTATTTACAAAATCCGAACCCGTATCACAAGCTTTTTATGCTTACTTTGGGTATAGATGGCACTGTGTCTAGTTATTGTGATATTATTTTAATATCTATAATATTTTATACAGTGGAAGACTTTGTTTTAATGCGCTCATCTCTGAAACTTCCAACGCGATTTGAAAAATATTTACGTATGATAGCCCAGTTCTCGAAGAAGATTACATGCTATGTAACATTACGCTACTTAAGCAAAGACGCGGGTGAAACCGCGCCGCAGAAAGCTAGTATTATTATAAAGTACATACAATATAGTAGTTGTATGTCTACTTACGAGATTTTATAAGAAACGAGGAAATTTGCAGTATAACCAAAGCAGCTAATATACTTGGCTGACTGAAGCTCGCAGAACAGAAAAACGGATCATGGTTGTGCCCATACTGATGATTTAGTAAGTTTTGTGCAAAACTGTTCAGGAGTTGTCTTAAGTAAAGATACTACAGTTTTAGGTCGTATTTATAAACGAAGCTCAGGTATTAAGTACGCGTACTTAATACCGTCTCTTTCTAACTACGGTCTCGGGCCTCTAGTTAGATAGAGACAGGGGTATGATTCAAGTGCGCGTACTCAACTCAATACCTGAGATGCGTTTATAAATACGAGCCTTAGACTCATGAATATATTAATAATAATATTTTACCACGTTCACACAGCGCCATCTAGCCCCAAGTTAAACAATTATATTTGCTTGTGTTATGGGTACTAAACAACTGATAAACTACTTATATACATTTTTTTTGTAAATATATACATATTATAGATAAATGAATAAACATTTTATTAATCCTATATAAATATTATAAAATGCGAAAGTTTGTGTGTATGTGTTTATTACCACTCAGCACCTAAACGGCTATACCGATTTCGATGAAAATTGGTGTGTAGATAGATTCGGTGCTGGAGACGGATAAAGGCTACTTTCTATCCCGAAAATCGGTCTGGTTCCCGAGGGATACAACAAAACATATTTTACGCGTGGGCGATGCCGTGGGACGCAAATAGTGTTATCCATAAACATTTTATGTTTATCTATTTATCCCCTAAATTTGTACAAAACTACAATTTATTTTTAAATCAACGTGTCTTTAGTTTAGTCTCACTTCACCTTCTTATTTGAAAATGTTTAAACAGAACAACATTTAGAAGGCTCTAAACAAATTAACTTTACAAAACTCAAAAGACAACCTTTACGAGATCAAACGTTGAATCTCTACATAGTATAAAACCACTGTTTTTCTTGTCTGTTTTGCCGCTGATTTCTTCAAAACCACAGAACAAATATTGATACGATGATCGTATAAAGCATTTCTTCTGGAAGGGTTATAAGTATACGCAGCGTGTGCAGACCCCTCACAAGGTGGACCGACAACCTCATAAGGGTGGATGGAGGGTAACTGACATTTGAGGGCGGCTCAAGAAAGGCCAAAGCGCCAAACTTAGGGCAGTACTATGTCCAGCAGTGTAAATCTTTTGGCTGATATTATAGCAGATAATACAAGCATTTGTAATAAATCAAAGGGTAAAGTTAGGGTGGGTCTCTAGTAAACCTTATAACTGAAAAGTCAACGTTTACGAGATCAAAGTTGCTTTGAAAATAAACCGTCTAGGTTTGTAACTTTATTTTGATTAAACTTGTTTTTGTTTAACTCGTCAATGTCAGGTAACGAATGTAACTTTCTGGTTGTATTGAACAAAGTTTGTTCCTCCGTTATATATTGATAATTTCTTAATAAAGAGATAATGATGATTAAATGATAGCCAATTATTTTCTTTGGAAGTACTTCGTAATGCGCGTCTAAGTATTATATTAGATCGCTTGTGGTGTTTTTGGATTCTCTTGTGTTTTGTTTATATTTTAGTCTATATATCCTTACAATACTTTCCATCACAGCTCACAATAGGCGTGACAAATATACTGTTTAAAACATATAAATAAATCTTTTGCAGATGCTTTTTTACGGTAGTAGATCCACGCTAATTTCAGCATGAATGGCCCGGATCGTCCGGGGAAGTACTACCCTCTCATAGTAGAAGATCGACGTAAGAGTATTAGTATCCGTACTACTGCGTTTCGTTCGGTGAGTGAGAGCGCCAGAGGCCCAATTTCTCCCCTTTCCTCTTTCCTCACTTCCCTCGTTCCCTTCCCCTAACCCCATTTCCAGCCACCATAGTGGAGGCCACCACACCACCAGTTTAAGACGATGGTATGGTGGCCAACACTTCTGGACTCCACTGACTGCTTACCATCAGGCGGGGTGGAGTCACTTTGGTAGGCTAATATTTATATATAGAAGTACCTACAAAGTGAAACCTATTAAGAAAAATAAAATTTGACAAATTTTCCTAATTTCTCTTTTCCTTCCTCATTTTTCTTCACCTACCCCACTCTCTTCCTAGTAGGCAGCGGCTTTGCGGAGTCACGGGCATTTCAGGAGCAATGTCAGAGACTCGCGATTGGCAAAAAAAATACGAGTATAAGTCTACAAAAATCAAAGCAATTATAAGAAGCTCCACTGAAGCAGCATCCCGAAGCGATTGTTATCAGATTCTTGTCAAAGAGGAAGGAACGTACGAGTGAGTTAACGTTGATAGGATCGTGTCGCACGTGTCGAGTGGGTGTTAAGGCGGACAATGACTTTTTTAACAGCTTTTGTTGCTACACGAGTCATGAGTTTGTCTTACCGGTGACAAAGTATTGTGTGAAAAATTACCAGCGCTGCTAGTGTTAAATTTGAGAACTAAATATTAATACACGACAACGCAAAGAAATATATTTTTGACTACACTGAAGACAAGTGGCCATAGATCTCTATTATGATCATAGAAAAGATTAAAAAATTATGAAATCGTCGCCAACATTGTCGTTAACTTATATCAATCCCAAACATTTTTAATCTATTCTATGAATAGAATATAAATCTATGCCACTTATCTAGGGACTCAGGATTGAAATAACAGTAAATTACAGTGTTATTGTTTTGTTTTTGAGGATTCCATCTAAAACCCGTTATTGTATCAGTCTTAAGTGTTTGTCGAAGTGTTTAAAGATGCACTACCAGTTTAGCAATAACATCGAAAATCGTTTTAAAATGCGAATATTTCAAATCAAATAATAAAGTTATTTAACAATTGCATCATCTTAATAATTTATCAGTGACAAGATAAATAAACCTAAAAATAAATACTACTAAATATACACAATAATACTAAAACGATACC
The DNA here is from genome assembly GCA_963082885.1 of Parascotia fuliginaria. Classification (NCBI taxonomy): domain Eukaryota; kingdom Metazoa; phylum Arthropoda; class Insecta; order Lepidoptera; family Erebidae; genus Parascotia; species Parascotia fuliginaria. The sequence continues at coordinate 1,305,545 of OY720195.1, forward strand.
TTAAACAAAGGCCCAAAGTGTATAAAAACTCGTCAATATTATACGAAGGGCGAAAGTCAGGAAACCCGACAACTAATACATTACAAATTTCAAGATTTTCAAATACCATTTCAAAATCGATTTTGGTAAATTTAACATCCTTATGCCGTTAATAATAAGGTGTAAATTTGAACGGCAATCTAGTGTAGGAGTGTTAAAATGAATTGTAAAGGTGAGAAGGTTTTTATCACACCTAGAAGGTTTAGTATAAAAGGGCTATTTGGATTTTATTTGATACTGTGTGTTTTGGTGTTTTAGATTAAATCGCGTTTTGAAAATATCTTTTTTTGTAACTGGGCAAAGATATACTAGTATAAGTGATGAAACCTTTTTTTAAATTCTGATGATAAAATATTACATACATATAAGTATAGCTTCACGCCTTTTAATCCCCGAAAGGTATAGGCAGAGATGTTTAACCACCCACTTTTCGCAATTTTTATTTGGGTCAGACGAACAGGGGGCGAGCTTGTTGCCATATTTATATCGGGCACAATTTCAGACTACGGGCTTATACTGAGAATTTTTTGACAGAAAAACCTAGAATATTAGACAGACAATTTTACTACCTACTTAATAAGTACAAAAATATATAACTTTTCTCAATAAAATCATAAAATTAATTTCAACTCGAAAAACATAGTCATAACTAAAATATTCTTGAAGAAGTAAACAACGGGAAAATGGATATTTACCATACAAATACTAATCTATGTAAACAGTAGGTTATTTAGCAAGTCAAATGTACCTCAAGGAATTAGGCCCGTCGTAAAACAAACAATAAAATTAATTATAATTGTTATAAACAGTGCTGAGTGTTTCCTTCGGACGAAATTTCGGCAATTTCTAAATTTGTATAACGAACAGCAATGATTGAAAGCTCTCGAGTAACTGTGTACTTAGTTTTATCTTTTGAATAAATAACTGAACAAATAGAACTCCATTTATAATTTGATGCCAGTGTACTTTTATATTTATTCTATTATATAAATCAGTAGAGTTTGTTTGTTTGTTTGAACGCAATAATCTATGAAACTACCAGTCGGATTTGAAAATTCTTTTTGCGTATGATTGCCCAATTCTCGAGGAAGGTTATAGGCTATGTGACATCATACTTTTAGAGACGGGAGAAAGAAAGCTAGTATAACATAAAATCACGCCTGTTTTTCCTGAAAGAGTAGGTAGAATGTATACCAAGCAAACGACACATCTGCTGGTACCATTTTGTACCGTATCCTATAAATATGTTCATTACGCATTACAGAAGTAATTATACTTCTTTATCGGCACTCATAGCTCGTTGCGCTCACTGATCGGTAAACGATTAGCGGGTTAAGCAACATAGAGTGCGGCTGACACATGGATGGGTGACTACATATTGGTATTTCATCAGTGTCTCCGTGCTTCTGAGGGCATGTTAAAAGTCAGTCCTAGTTGTTACCAAGTTGATAACAGTCGTTAGGTCAAATCGGATGCCTCTACAACAGATTTATAGGCGACCTGAATAAATCCTGATAATAGGTTGATTACTAACCACTCGATAATTAATTTGAATGCTAAAAAAATTAACTTCTCCGATGCCGGTCGTGTAAGAAGAATGAAAATGAGGGTCGAGAAAGGAATGTAAGAAGCTATCATTGCAATAATTTAACGTATGTACGATTTCGTTTAAAACGTAATAGTGTAAAAACTAAAAAGTTACGGCGATATTATATGAGAAAACAGGGATATGGCTAAACGGCTGAACCGATTTCAATGAAAATTGATTCATATATTCGGTAGTGAATGCCTTTGTGGTTCAGTGGTACTGTGTACGGACTGCCTCGCAGAGGTCGCGGGTTCGATTCCCGCTCAGTGCAAATATTTATGTGCATGACTATTTACATTGGTCTGGGTGTTTCGATGTATTTAAAAAAAAAGTATATCCGCATTCTAGAACTCATAACACAAGCTATAATATACGCTGACTTTGGGTCTAGATATGGCGTTGTGTGTAGTTGTAATATTATATTATTATTATTATACCGTTTTTTACGCGGATGAAGCCGCAGGGCGCAGCTAGTCTGCTATAAAAACATAAAGTACATAAAGTAACACAGTAAAATTTCTGCACAAGTCAGATTTAAGAATAAATGTCTCTCTGTCAGATACGAGTGAGTAATGTCCGTGATATTACAAGCTTCTATAAGCCACTGTAGCCGCTTAAGAACAGCCGTTTGTCAAGCTTTTAATATGAACAAATAATTTGCACAAAGGTTTTTCACTAGTTTGAATAAAATGAATTACTAAAGAGACTAAAAATGCCTTCGATTTCTTGAATTTAATCTTTTCTTTATTTCTTACTAGAATTCCGCCCTCGCTTCGCTTAGTATCAAAAGTTATATTCGGTCTCTTAACAAACGCCTACGGAAAATATGACAGCAAAAGTGATGTATTGCATCTTTCAGATTTACAAAGACGCATAAAATATTAAAATTTTGAAAATGACTGATAAACGTGAAAGACTTTTTTAAATCGGTTACATATATGTCTTGAGTTAAATCGGAACAAACATACAAAAAATCTAATCTTTTCTCTTAATAAGATTAGTTTAAATATAAAGCTTATTATATTGATTTTCCGCTGAAGGTGCGAGTGTATAATATACAAGCATTTGTTACAATTTCAATACTAAATTGACTCAAATATGAAGTTTTTTCGATGAAGTAAATGTTTATTCTTTCTTTCAACATCATATCAGCCAAAGGATGTCCACTGCTGGACATAGGCCTCATCTAACTTTCGCCACTTTGGCCGGTCTTAAGCCGCCGTCATTTATCCTCTCTCTTTCTTTCATATCAGATATATTTTATTTTTATTGCTGACAGAGGTAGACGAGCAAACAGCCCACGTGATGGTAAGTGGTAACTGTCGCTCATGGAAGACTCAGAGTCCCTAGCATTACTCCTGCAATACCAGGGACTCTGCAAAGTCACTGCCTACCGTGAAGGGAGTGGGGTAGGTAAAAGAATTGAGGGAGGTGAGGAAATAGGAAAGGGAAGAAACTCACCGAACGAAACGCAATAGCACGGACACTATTACTCTTACGTCGATCTTCTATGAGAGGGTAGTACTTCCCCGGTCGATCCAGTCCACAAAACAGCGTGAATCTACTACCTTTAACCTTCACATACTCGGTTTTCTAATAGCCAAACCTAAAGGTGAACTTCGAAGGGTCGTGTCAATACTTATCAACACGTCCGTGTTTCCGTCTCAATATTCAAATCTGCTTCGAACCTTTCCAAACAAACTTACATTTTGTTTCATTGCATTATCAGCATCCCTTACTTTGATTTTGTAAGTATCTGGGTCATCGTGATTTGGGATCAGGGATTTGACAGCTTGCTAAAGAGTCATCTGAATATCAGGTAAACTTTGGACAAAATTTTGTTTGGAGGGATTTGATTTAATCAGTTTGGCAAAAAGAACTAGTTTATCAATAGACTAGATACGCCCTGCGTCTGTATCTGATGTCTTTGTCTTTGAAAATGTCGAAACACTGAAACTTGACCGGCTTGACGGTCTGTGTGGAACGTTGCGTGATTGTGACCATTTCTATGTATGAAACCCTCTGATTTACGCTGAGATTAGCAAAAATCTGCTGTAGAATACTACTTATACAACAAAAACTCTTCAAAACAATGAATAGAAACATTCAATTACACGTACCTGAATCTAATGTTCATAAAAAGGTCTTATAACTGAAACTCCCGCCGCGCAATGAATAGATACTCTTTATAATACAAATAGCCACGTGCAACCCAATTTGTTGTCTCAACACGTCATTTTCGCATTGTTTTCACACAAAAAGGGCCTATTTATACCGGTGTCCGCTTCTAAAGCATAACTAACTGAATTACTGCACTGTGGTACCGTACGTGTGGAGTGTACTAAAGTGTAGGATATAGCGGCAATATTTTATATTTTTTTTTTATAAAAACGTGTTCAATTCAAAAAAAAAAAAACTAGAAAGGAGTAAAGCACTCATTTTACTTTTTATTTTTTGCATTACAAGATAGAAAGCTGTTATTAATTATCTATAGAGTTAAGTGTATTGCCTGTGTCACTTTGCATGCTACTTGAAATTGTAACATACAAAAATTGTAATAACCTGTCGATTAAAAAGAGTGGCCTGAGTTTCTTGCCAGTTCTTCTCATAGCTCTACCTCGTCAGCGAGCTGACTGAAGGTCAATTGGCTGACATTTTGTAACCTTTAACATTTTAAGTGTTAATTTAATTAACCTATGTGAATAAATGATTTTGACTTTTGACTTTTAAAGTCAAAATGGTCAAATGGTGGATAAGGCACTCGATTCGTTAACACGAGGTAGTGAGTTCGAATCTGGGCAAGTACCAATGTGAATTTTCAAACCATATATAGGTACCTTCTAAGTTTATCTTGGGCATTTCAGACTGACGGTGAAGGAAAGCATCGTGACTGACGGTGAAGGAAACATGGACTCAAAAGTCTGAAATTGCAATTGCCAATCCGCCTTGAGCGCACGTGGTGATTAATTCTCAAGCCTTCTCTATGAGAAGTGGCCTTTGCCCTGCAGTAGGACAATAAGTAGGCCGGTATTATTGTTATTATTTAATTAGACAGGAAGGGAATAAGCTATGCATATGCTAAGGATTTGGCATGCCATTTATTCATTTGTCATAAACTATATAATTATTTAAATTATAGTTTATAATAAGTCCTCATTTCAGTTGATAAATGAAATGAAACTAGTTTTCTGCAACTAGGTTTCACCCTCGTCTTTGGTTACTGCTCTGCTCCCATCGCCAGTAGCGTGATATTGCATAGCTTATGACTTTCCTCAAGGACTATGCTATTGAACGCAAAAAGAGTTATTCAAATCTAACTGGTAGTTCCAGATATAAGAGCGTTCAAACAAACAAACAAACTCTTTCGCTTTTTATATTAGTGTAAATAATTATGTATAATTTATTATACCAAACTTATAACGCTACTTCTCCTACCTTACGTCATTCACTCAGGAACCCATTAAATATTCACGGCATGAACGTACCGGGCTGAAACCTAGACCGCCCACAGATAACGACTTATACTTTTAACTAAATAGAAATGGTAACCAAATTGGTCTTCACGTTTATATTAAGTTATATTCGATTATAAAAGGTAAGCATTAGAATATGGTTGTTTTGCGGACACCTAAAATTTTATGAAAATGCTTTTTTGTTTACTCGTAATCTTAGTAACACCTACGCGGATCAAGAGATCTGCATATTTAAACACGTTAGTTGCGATCCGTTTAAAGATGGATGAACTATTTTTAAAATATTTATTCTATACTAATTAATTGGGAAACATTTATACTATTCACCTTATATAATATTAAATCGTATTTTTTATACAACTCAGGTGACAAACAAGCATACGACCCGCCTGATGGTAAGCAGTTATCTTAGCCTATGGACGCTTGCAACACCAGGAGTATCACTAGCGCGTTGCCGACCCTGTTAAAAACCTTTTTAAACCTTATTTTTTATATTTATATGTCTACTAAAGTGACTAGCTCTAGCAAGCAGTCAAATCCCGTCGCACTGTGAGTTTTCTCACAGTAGTGAGATGGTGGCATCTATTTACACTGCTTTATAAATGTTTTTGACGCCTCTTGTAAAAGGCCAGAGACCAAAAATAAAAGAAACAAAGCTCTGAAAAAAAATTTCAATCTTTTGGTTCGAGCTTTTCACTATTTTCTAGACTGCAACAGTAAAAAGCATTCTCCATTTACATGAACAAATAAAACATGTAGCGTGACAAACACGTAACGACGTGTTAAATATTCGTTGTCAATTCACACGTGATACACTTGTCACGCTTACTTCACGTGACGTGTTAAAAGATGCGTGTTTATTGTTTATTGGCGCATAATGGTAACCATTTTGAAATGAATTTCATAAATATACTACATATGGAGTACTTGTTTTGATATTTATTTTTGACACTACAGCTATCCTTATATATGTGTATCACAGGAAAATTGAATAAAGCTGACGTTTACACACCTAGGTATTTTGTAAAGTAAGCGCTCCCTGTTATCGGCGTTATGGTTATATGGCTAGTAGAAGGCAGATTAGGTTAGGTTAGAACTGTGGCCCTCTGCTATAAACGAATTATATTTGTTGTCAAACTAGTTTAAATATCCTAAATCTGGAGGCACTCAGTGCCTGGGGGCACTGAGTGCCTCCAGATTTAGGATCTATCCAAGTCTAGCAAAAAAAAAAGCGGCACGGCCGTACCATACTTTTCTCGAAGCAGTTTCGGTCATTTTAGACCCTTTATCTTCGTTGTAGATTAAAGCAGAAGCCTGAATCAGTAACCAAGCAGGCATTGTATAAACACAGTATATTTTAAATTTCATTTAATATGAACCAGTAGTTTAAAAATTATGATAACTAGCCAAAATTCGTAATTTTGAGATGCCTTATAAAACATCTTGTAAAAAAAACCAAGTCTCGCATCTCATTTCTTCTCACGTAATAAGTTATGAGATCTATGTAATACCAAGTTGGTTAATTTATTTATACTTAAGGGACCTTCTGTCTCAAGTTATTACGTAATTAGCTAACCTAACAATATCTTAAAGTGGCCATATCAATATTACAAATGTTTTAAATATATAGATTGACTTGGTCATCGCATGAAAATACAATAGTACCAAGCCAGTAATTTATATTATAATAAATTAGATTGTTTATTGCGATTACCAAGACAATCAAGACTGGCCTGTTGGTCTAGTGGTTAGTGACCCTGACTGCTAAGCCGGAGGTCGTGGGTTCGATTCCCACCCAGGACAAACCTTTGTGTGATGAGCATGATTGTTTGTTCTGTGTCTGGGTGTAATTTATCTATAATATGTATGTATTTACAAAAAAAAATGTATATAAGTAGTATATCAGTTGTTTAGTACCCATAACACAAGCAAATACTGGGTGGCGCAAAAGTACTGGCACTAAAGAAAATACTTTTTTTTTTATATATGACATTTTCTGTCATTCTGTTGTTGAAAATTGTGTAGAGAACAAATGTAAAATACACTGAAAATAAACATGGACCGTTTTACTCCCCAAGAACGTGGAATAATTGTGTCAATGTTCTTACGGAATAATACATCAGTGATAAGAACACAACGTGAATTTCGTCGACGATTTCCCCACCGTCCGGCACGGATTGGTCGCACAATTCGACGCTTTGCCACACGCCTTGAAGCAACTGGCTCAACATTGGATAGACCTAAGTCTGGGAGACCAAGAACAGGCCGTTCAGCTGAAAATATCGATGCTGTGCGCGAAGATGTGGAAGAGTGTCCAGAAACATCAACGAGGCGACGTGCCACGCAATTGGGCATTTCCAGACGGACCCTGCAGCGTATTTTGGTGAAAGACTTAAAGATGTTCCCGTATAAAACTCAAATGACTCATCAGCTGCTGCCTGCTGACCACCGAGCTCGTCTAGATTACTGCCAGCGCGTCATAAACCTCAACCTTGAAGAGGATGATTTTCCTTCAAAATTGGTTATGAGTGACGAAGCGCATTTCCATCTCTCAGGGCATGTCAATAAGCAGAATACTCGGTTCTGGGGCACTGATAATCCGCGCATTATTCAAGAAACACCTCTACACCCACTAAAAGTTACTGTATGGTGTGGCATCTGTGTTGACAGAGTGATCGGACCCTATTTTTTCGAAGACGCTGGAGGCAATGCGATTACTGTCACTGGAGAACGCTACAGAACCATGTTACGTGAGTTTTTGATACCCAGTTTGGACGAATTGGGGCTGGAGTACATCTGGTTTCAACAAGACGGCGCTACGGCACACACAGCGCGCGACACTATGGACTTAGTGAGGGACGCTTTTCCAGGCCGAGTTATCTCTCGTTTTGGCGATTTGCCTTGGCCTGCAAGATCACCCGATCTGACCAGTCCAGACTTCTTTCTTTGGGGTTTTTTGAAATCTCGGGTGTATGTGAACAAGCCACAGACTCTCGCAGCTCTAAAAGAAAACATTCGTCAAGAAATAACGAACATATCGCAGGAAGTGTTACGGCAAGTTATGCTAAATGTCATAAATAGGGCTCAAATGTGTATCAACTCTGGAGGTCACCATTTAAAAGACATCATCTTTAAATCCTAATGGTACGAAATTTAATGGCACAAATATACATTTAAAAAAATCTAAATCTAGTTTTCTAATTTAGAAAAAATGTTATAGCTGAACCAAATAGGGTCTTTACTTTTGCGCCACCCGTTATAATTGCTTAATTTGGGGATATATGGCGCTGTGTGAATGTGGTAGAATATTATTATATTATTATTATTATTAATCTATTTATTTAAAATATAAAAGATTATACTACTTAACCTTTTCATGGACACTATTGTAGACACAATAGACGTTTCATGGTCATCACGGCCATATCTTTTTACTGTCCCGGAACGTGTTAACGAATAACGCCAACGCTTGCTGAGACTTGACCACAGATATAGACTTGACATATATTTAATATAATAATTATCACAACATATAATAGCTTGTGTTGGGTTCTACAATGCGTACGTCATATATATATTTTTTGTAAATACATACAATGAAAAAAAATATATTATTGTGCATAAAAAATTATAAAAAGGCTTAATGTTATAAAACTAGTTCATAAACTAGTTAATATTTAAGTGAAACAATATTGGTATCAAATTAAATATTATATTGTGGTCTATAATTAATCATTAGTGGTTCACAGTACAATGTGTGTTGTGTGTAAATTATGCGGTTTGGAAATTAAATTTGGATAATAAAATTTTAAATAAAGTTACTGCATTGTAACGCTGTTATAACGTATCTTGCAAAGTTCAGATCTTTACAGATATAATTCTTAAAAATACATAAGAGTGTTTACGAGTCTTCAGCAACGTCACAGTTTAGTGTTTTATTGCGTGGTTTTCAATTTTTATCATTTCATCAAGGCTATATTTAAAAATATATTCTGTCTAGATGCTAGAATTAATAATATAATAATAATAATAATATTTCAACAACTACACACAACGCCATCTAGACCCAAAGTAAGCATATTATATGCTTGTGTTATGGGTTCTAGAATGCAGATATACATACTTAAATACTTTTTTTTTTTGTAAATACATACATATTATACATAGAAACACCCAGACCAATGCAAATAAACATGTTCATGCACACAAATATTTGCACTGAGCGGGAATCGAACCCGCGACCTCTGCGTGGCAGTCCATACACAGTACCACCGAATCACAGAAGCAGAATTAGGTGAAAGCTGTATAAACAGTAAAAAATCATTGCGTTTCCAGTTCTATTTATATGTAAATAATGCACTTAAAACTTAATTTGCATTATTTTCATAGTAAAATATCTGTAAGCATTATGGTTACTTACTTTTAAAATATAGCCCCGATTAAATGATAATTTAAAGCCTCGAAATATGACACTAAATTGGGCCGTTGCCAGTCATGACGCAAAAACTCTCTTTGTAATCTATAAATAAGCAGAATATCTATTTCTCTTAATCAATAATCGCCTACTTCTGTCCTTCTCACATCACTGACATCACTGACATCATGATATCACAATTTATTTTTCCTAAACTGACTTTTCGCATTTGAAACGCCCGTCCTCAGCCATTATATAATGTTTTTGTAGAAGTGAAAATAAATAAAAACATAAACCTAAATGTTAGTCAAAACACCAAAACAAATGTTGATATTATGTTTCTACAAGTTGTACAACGATTTTTTAATACGGCTTAAATGCATTGGTCAAATTTCATAAAAAATCTACTAACCTGACACCGCCCATCGATGCACATGTCAAGACTACCAGTTCGACACCTGGTGCCATCGGAGACCCTCGCAGCAAGCACAGCAACCACCACACGATCTTCTTCGTCCAGGGAAACGGTCTGAGAACAAGAACAATAATTTAGTCAAATTATATAATACTAGCTTCCCGCAGCGCGGTTTTACCCGTGATGTTACGTAGCCTATAATCTTCCTCGAGAACTGGGCTATCATACGCAAAAAGATTTTTTCAAGTCCGACTGGTAGTTCCAGAGATTTGTGCGTTCAAACAAACAAACAAACAGACAAAAAAACAAACAAACTTCTCCGCTTTATATAGTATAGATTACACAGAATAGATTATCTGCAAAAACTGAAGCGGGTAACAGATGGATAAGGGCCACTCACGACTGGCCAAGATGGGGAAAACTAAGAGAGGTCCAGCAGTGGAAGTCTTTAGGCTTCATCAATCAAACATAGACATTCCATGGCATGTAGACTTTATGTGTCCGTTACTTTAATATGCCTCTAGTGACAGAAAAAAACATACAATTAATGAGCATAAATACATCAGGTTCTGAACATTTAGATTTATGAATCACATAAAGTTAAATTCAAAATGGCTCAGTGGATAAGGCACCCGCTTTGTAAACCCGAGGATTCAAATCCGGGCAAGTACCTATGTGATTTTCAAATCAAATCATATGTACTTTTTAAGTTTGTGTTGGACATTTCTGACTGACGGTGAAAGAAGACATCGCGAGGAAACCTGGACTCGAAAAATCTGAAATTATCAATCCGCCTTTAGCAAGCGGTGAAGCTCACGCTTTCTCTATATGAGAAGAGGCCTATGCCCTGCAGTGGGACAGAAGCAGGCTGGTATTATTACGTAAAGTTTGCCCTGTGTCAAAATCGTGATCAAAACCTGTTGCAAAACAGTCGGCATAATTTTGCACCACGAGACAGTACAAAAATGAATTAGACCAAAGTAATCAATTACCTGTTGTGGTTAGCGTCAGACATTATAAAGGTTGAAAATACTAAAATATTCAGTACAAACAGAAAATTAGTGAAATTTATGTAAAGGAAATAAGCTGTGTCCAGATTGAGTCTGGATTATCTGGCTTTGTTAACGTTCTGCTACAAGTAATTTAATTTTGGGAGCTTAGGACTTGGCTTGTAGTAGAAAGCTGTTTTACTAAATATAGCTTCTTGCATTTTTATTTACAAGATTTCTTTTAAATAATATCTCACTGAAAGTAGTGAAAATGGACCAAATCGATTGCAATTAACAACTAAGGTAATAAATAAACATTTGGGCCATCATCAGATGTTTGTACTTGTTAGCATTTTATATGATCCAAAATAAACACTATCACAGTCCTCCTATAGCAGATTTGCGTAATGGTTGAGTCATTACGTACTAATACATACAGCAATAGGCATTTGTTATGTTACAAGTATAGACGTATATTTTGAACGTTAAATTTTGTTCTTAAACTAAATACAAGGGGCGCTTTTTCATAATATATTATGACGTCACCTATAAGCTAAAAGCACAAATGATGCAACATGCACTCTGGGATATAATACCTAAACTGTTCCTACAACTTCGCGTTTTCACAATATGTTGCCGCTAGCGAAACAAACTTAATTTCTTGAAGTTAACGCTCAACTAGAAATAAAACATATTACTATCGAGTTCAGATTTTATTAGCGAAGCCATAACAGTGCAATATGATATAAAATATTTAATTTCTTTTTTAACGTTTTACTGATGCTAAGAAATTTAAAACAAAATTGCTGATAGAGGATAAACCATCATCTAATGTATTCACTGCAGAACATAGACCCAAGTCAACAAGACAATGGAAGTGTTAGTGATCCCAGTAACGTCATGTTATTTCATAGAAGATCGACGTAAGAGTAGTAGTATCCGTACTACTGCGTTTTGTTTGGTAAGTAAGGAGTGCCGGAGGACCAATTTCCCCCTTTCCTCTTTTCTCACCTCCCTCATTTCCTTACACTACCCCATTATTTCCCAGCCGCCATAGTGGAGGCCACGATACCAGCAGTATAAGACGATAACTTATGGTATGGTGGTCACCACTTTTGGATTCCACTGACTGCTTATCATAAGGCGGGGAGGAGTCACTCTGGTAGGCTAATATAAATATATATATATATATATATTAATTAAACCAACGGAACGCTCCTGCCGGTATTTTCCTAATTGCCAATGGGTCACGTAAGAACCCATAGAAAGAGGTATTTTATTTTGCTTACACACCGCAGACAACAACGATTAAATTGCTATGCGTTTTTAGTATTTATTTACTTAAATTAAAATTTTCTCAGAAGCTCGTTTTAATTTATGAAATCTGCTTATCCACTCACCGGTTCAGGACTCTGTCCTGAATGTTGTGGTGTTCCTCTGCAGGTTAACGCGCAAGGTTCTGCATCATCTTTATGTGCTCTCCAATGGAAGAGTTCTCCTCCATATGGGGTGTCATCATGAGCACTGCATTGCTGCTCTCGCCAGATGTCCTCTTCTAAGAGTGAACTGTTCGCTCGGCAGGGCTGTGAAAGCAAATATACTTTATGAGTTTTAGACACTTTAAAATAAAGTCTAATTTTGAATCGCTCCGTTTGAATTGCAAGATTTTTTTAATATTTGAAACTGCATTGCACAAAGTGGCCTAATGACCTGATAATGGTGACAAGTAACCGATTGAAGGCGGCTCACGAACGGCCAAAGTAGCGAAAAATTGGGGAATGTCCATATCCCTAAATCTAGCAGTGTACGTAGATAGATATATTGATAGAATATTCTTTATTGTACACCATTTAAATGTTCACTTAACATTAAACGATAGAAAACACAGTTAAGTAAGTAGTTGTACCATTGTACAACTATTGGCGATCTTATCACTTAGAGCGACCTCTTCCAGACAATCTTTGGATGTACTTCGGGGTGAAACATCTGAATGCAGAATTTAATAAATATAAATACGATATAAAAAAGACGTGGCAATTAATAAATAATTTAACAGGTAAAATATCAAATTCAATAGATAATATCATTACAAAAGCATTTAGTAACGAACCAAATTTAAAAAACATAGCTAATAATTTCTCAAATCAATTTCAAAATAATGTTAAATCAATCATACCTAATTATGCAAATAACTTACTGAATAAATGTGATTATACTAGAATTTTGGATAGATCAATATACCTTGCTGAAGCTAAAATTATGAAATACAAAAGGTCATAAAACATATAAACCCGAATAAGGCACCAGGCATTGATGGGATTAGAGCAATAGATGTTATAAGACTATCAGATAAAATTGTAGATGCGATAACGCGACTAATCAACACCAGCATCGCTACCAGCCGTTATCCGGATAAATTGAAATCGGGCATTGTTCGCCCTATTCCTAAAGGTGGCATTACGCAGGATTACGGCAAGTACCGTCCCATTACTATTTTACCAGTAATAGATAAAATAGTTGAAAAGTACGTATGCAGCAAGGTACAGAATTTCTATTCCATTAACAACGTTTTATCGTCTCAACAATATGGGTTCCAGAGAAACAAGAGCACTACTATGCTGTTGTCTCGTTTTACTGATTATGTAAACAATTACCTTATCTTGAAAAAAACATGTAATCTTAGTCTTTATAGACTATGGAAAGGCGTTTGATACTTTGCGACACGACTTACTAGTTGAGAGACTATGTAACACTGGAGTGAGAGGTAAGCTGCTAGAATGGTGTAAAGATTACTTAAATAACCGCAGTTACCAAGTCAAAATAGGTGATATGTACAGCGACAGTGTTAACGTTAGTGAAGGAACGGCACAAGGATCTGTACTAGGCCCATTACACTATTTGACATACGTTAATGACCTAAATAATGTAATTAAATTGATTGTTTGTTCTGTGGCTGGGTGTAATTTATCTATAATATGTATGTATTTACAAAAAAATATATATATGTAGTATATCAGTTGTTTAGTACCCATAACACAAGCAAATATAATTGCTTAATTTGGGGCTAGATGGCGCTGTGTGAATGTGGTAGAATATTATTATATTATTATTATTATTATTAAATTTTGTACCGTCTATCAATTTACTGACGACACTTGTCTAGTGGCAGCTGATGCGGATCCGTTAATAGCACAAAACCACATTCAAAAAGATTTTACAGCAATTTGCAAGTGGTCGCATGATTCAGGTCTAGTAATTAATGCTAGTAAAACTAAGCTTATGCATGTCCGATCGAGTCATAATCTTAGTCCAGGTAACGAAAACGTAACAGTAGTAGCTCATAATCATGACTGCTTGCACCTTGACTTGCTTTGTACAAGTAGTTGTAAAGTAATTGAACAAGTTACTGAGTGCACGTACCTTGGACTAGTGATAGATAATAGGTTCAACTGGTCTAAGCATATAGATAAAGTATGTAATAAGCTTAGAGCTATCATGGCAAAACTTTATATTATTAAATTCAAAATACCTTTTTATGTTTTAATCACTATCTACAAACCTCTTGTAGATAGTATAGTGAATTATGGATTAAGGAGCTATGGTCGGACGTATAAAACTTATCTTGATCAAATATACGGTATTCAGTTAAGAATACTTAAAATATTGGTTCCCAAATATATAAAAATAAATACTCCAACGATCCCATGGGGCTATTTGGGTACTGCGGTGTGATGCCAATTCATAGAAAAGTAAACCTAAACTTACTTCTTGAGCAATACTTTCGCACAGAGATACAAGTTCCGAAAAGCAATTTTGGTAGTATAGCCACTAGAAGTATCACGCAGAAAAAGTTATGCGAACCCAATTTTAACAACGAGTATGGTAAAAGAACATCTCAGTATTTAATTCCCCATCTACTTAACAACTTACCCGCTGAAGTCAAAAACAAAATTACAAAAACTAATATTAAACACATTTTAAAAAAGTATTTTTTACAAATTCGTGTACCAATATAATTGAGTAAAAATAAATAACATAAAATGGAGCATTCAGTCTTAACGACAGAGCCGTGCGTAAACGCAGATAACCGGTCGCCGGCCAGCTCGGACGGACATAATGTTGTCTCTAGTAGTCTTACAGATGTGAGCGAGAGGGTAACTCATTGGTGAAATCGTTCTTCTGCGTGCGTTCACTGAATGTGTGTTTACCTACATCTACATACAATAAGTTGATAGCTAACACTTTGATAATCCATTATTAATACAGTAATGATGTTTATATAAGTTATCTATTTTTATGTGTATAGAATCGAGATTTTAGTGTCCTATATTCAATAAATAAATAAAATAAAATAAATAAATTGCCTCAAAAAGTAAGACCACGAAATTGCAACTAAGGCATAAACTTATATGTAATTATATATTTATAAAAATAGACTGGGCTTCTTGCCAGCTCCAATGTTCTTAATTCTGTTGAGATTGCTTTAAGCAAAGAGCAAACTGGTAGACATTTAATGACTTTCAAGAATTACTTCGATAACTCAGAACTAATACAGACTTGAGTTTGAACAAGATGATTTCGATAACGACGATCTATGAAAATGAACTAATTTTCTAACTAAGATGATTTTATTTTTAAGTTTTTAATAGTTAGTTGTATAACAGTAAATAGTTCACCTGACGATAAGTGGGAGCCTATGGTGAAAGTCATGTCCTCTCTTTCTGCCGTTACTACTATACAAAAATAGCAAATAGGTACGTAATCAACGATTGTCCGCAGAAATATAACAATTTCATTATTATTGTGCTTTGGTTAGTAAGAATGTCAGTGATTATTATTAATTTGACTTCACCTTTTCCTCCCCCTTTCCGATCGATAATGACTTGGTTGTGTTTTACTATCATTGCTTTTCAATGCTGAGCAAACTTAACTATTGCCATACACTACTTACTTGAAAAAAGCGGAACAATTTGGTATGAATGCAGTCTTCTGTAAAGCTCGATGTATTCTACCTGTATGTACTCGATGTATTTTATTACTAAAACCACAAAGTACACACAAACGTCTGGCATGTGTATACTTACTGGAATTCACTTTAAAATATGTGTTGTAATGTTTCAAGACCTGAATAAAACATTGGTGCCCTAGTTCCCCGTTCGGCGAATAGATGTGTAATAGTAGTAATAACTACAGGGTAGGTCATTGCTTGAAGGAAATTCAGCAAACCCACTTTTAGCTCAACAACTCAGTTAAAAAGGGTTAACAAATGTAGTTTTGTGCCTAATGTATTTTAGTCCCTTTGTGTTTGCTCCAAATTTAGGTAAAATTTTTATTTACTAGTGTTTAGTAGGAACTCGAGTATTTTGCAGAAACGAAAAAAAGGTACAATGTTGTACTGGCTATCTAAATGATAAGAGTCGTTTTGGCTGCTGGTGTTTCGATGTACGAACCTTTTATAAGCAATTATTAATAATGACTCTTGGCAGTTCCGGGGACTGCTAAGCCATGGGTAAGTCATGGATTCACAAGGAATGTCATCATATTCATTATATCAGTTAAAAGATGTTCACGTTCAAGTTTCGCTACCTTGACCGGTCGTAAACCATTATCATCAATCTCATAAAAGTTTAAAATACTATATATATTATATTTAAAATGATGCTTAGTAAAAACACAATTATAACTCTGCCCTACCTAAGAATATCTTATCTCTTTACCAAAACCTAATATCATTTAACCCAAAGCAAATCAAATGTCTAGTTAATAATCAATGGATAATTTGAAACACTGCATTGTTTGTAAGAATTGAATGTAATCATTTGAAATTACGTTAGTGAAAGAAACAGTCTGTGTTATCGCTAAGGAAATCTCGAACACGTATATTATAGAGTTTCAAAGGCAGCTACCGGCTAAGGAGGGGACACGGATATATTTCGGTTTCGGAAATTGGGTAGGTAAGGTATATTTTTATGTGAACGCGGTGAAGAATTTATATTTGGTTTTGGTTGAGAGTTTAACGAGAGTACTTCAAGACCCGTCAGTGGAGATGTTTGGACGGTTTGGGCTGAAATTATACATGATAATATATCTATAAATCAAAGTCACTGTTTCTTTAATACATTTCTTCGTTAATCTAATCTAAACCTTAAAGCATATTTTGGTACCATTTTCACTAACATTCAGACATCTTCTTCTAGAAGATTTATATGTATAATACATGTATATTAAATTAGAAAAAAAAATTCAAATGACTATGACATAAAATTATGTTAAAACTCTCTTTCTTAAATCAGGTCGCTAATAAATAACTATGCAAAGAACTAGATATTTATTAAATGTCGGTGCCCGGTGTTGACAGCGTCGGCCAGGACTGCGGTAATATCAAAGCGGTCAGTATTTCCAGACATGAAACGATTGACAGATGCAAACCACCCACCGCGTCGCAAAGTGCAACATGATGGACGTTTGAGAATATGGATTTTATTGTAACGATAGGTATAGCAAGAAAAACTGTATTTAAATAAATAATAATAATGATACCAAAGCAACTATACACGCAATACCATCTAGACCCAAAGTAAGCTTATATTAATAGTTTGTGATATGGGTTCTAGAATGTGGATAAACATACTTATATATTTTTTTGTAAATACATATATTATACATAGAAACACATATCAATGCAAATAGTTCATGCTCATAAATATTTGCACTGAGCAGGAATCGAACCCGCGCCCTCTGCGTGGTAGTCCACAAACAGTAGCACCAAACCACAGAGTTTGTTAAATTATATGTATAATAATATATAATTTGATTTAGTCAAATATAATTTGTTCTAAAAATACGGAAAATAGGGAGAATTGGAAACTTTTGAGAAAGGCCTTTGCCCAGCAGTGAGACACTCTTAAGCAAATAAAAAAAAATTGCTTGCATTGAGGTTCATGAACAGCGATTAAATACCGTTAGATCTACCTGTTACCTAATTTACTGAGTTATTGCTTGCCAAATTCTTAAAAGATATTTTTAATAAAATCAGTTTATTGATATGTCTTTATACGTTGTATTAAGTTTGCATTCACTTAATTTTGTGTTCTCTACTATGAATATTTTAATTTCATCATTATACTAAGCTACTTGACGTCTGAAAATAGATAAAAGTCCTTCCTATATATTACTTTTAGAAGATTCTTAACATTATCGCCAAGCTTGGCAAGTAGATGGCGATCGTTTCAATCATAGCATAGAGCACTACTACTTATCCTGTATTAAATGATTTTTCTGTCTCATTATGTAGTAGTTCAATTTAATCACCGCATTTGGTTAACTGATTACGCTATACTTCCATCCTGCCCGTGCCCATCAAAATGGTGGGTACAGCAGCAATAAACAAAATGATTTTTTTTTTTTTTTTTAACTCAAATGATATAAACCCGATACTGAAGATATCCAAAAAGAAACAGCTCTTAATCGGATAAACATCTGTCCCATCCCTAGTACAAAGCTTTGGTGCGCTTTACCAAACATCAAAGGTAATGCGTTGCTATCGGAAAGTATATCTGCAGCCTTTGTTTAGATATTTAATTAAATATTTACTATTTGTATTGATTAAAAACGGTTAAGTTTTATTTATTTTTATTAAATAGTAGTTATTATCATAGGCTTCTGAGATATAAAAAAAATGTTACTCTTACTATCAGCCCAAATTATCCCACTGTTGGGGAATGACCTCATGACTTCCATTCTCCTCGATCCATTGCAAGTGTGGACCACGATTTATTTATTTTGTCCAATTCGTCTCGTCATCTTTTTCTTGGTATACGCATATTCGTTGTCTTAGAGCACAACATGGTAGTAAGTAAATAATTTGTTGACGAAAATAATTGGGCTATCCTATCGTTAGCGTTGATTTCTTTCAAAGAACCTAGGTAGGCGTAACAATACAGCAATTATGATAATAATTCCCTAAAAAAATATGACAGTTATACCTGAGTACTCGCTAAACTCCAGACAAAACAAAAAAAAAAAACATATTTACCTTATGTTTAATCAGAATCAATCATCATTAAAGTCGAAATGGTCCAGTGGATAAGGCACCCGCTTCGTAAGCACGAGGTAATGGGTTCGAATCCGGGCAAGTACCAATGTGATTTTTCAGATCATTATGTACTTTCTAAGTTTATCTTGGACATTTCTGACTGACGGTGAAGGAAAAACATCGTGAGGAAACCTGGACTTAAATGTCTGAAATTGCCAATCCGCCTTGAGCAAGCGTAGTGATTAATGCTCATACCTTCTCTATATGAGAAGAGGCCTTTGCCCTGCAGTGGGACAGTAAATAGGCTGGTATTATTATTATTATATATATATTAAATTACAAAAGAGAAATTGTTACATATTAAGACTATTGCGACGAAACCGAACAGTAAGACAAAGATGAAGATAATATCGAAGTTTAAAGAAGTGCAATAAAAGTAATTAGTATTATGATTTGACTGCCTCTGTGGTTCGGTGGTACTGTGTACGGACTGTCACGCAGCGCTCGTGGGTTCGATTCCTGCTCAGTGCAAATATTTGTGTGCTTGAACATTCTATTTGCATTGGTGTGGGTGTTTCTGTGTATAATATGTATGTATTTAAAAAAAGTATTTAAGTATGTTAATTCGCATTTCTATAACCCATAACACAAGCTATAATATGTAAATACTTTGAGTCTAGATGGCGTTGTGTGTAGTTGTTGTGATATATTGTCATAGACCCGTGTTTCAAAATCAGTAGAAACATACTACCACTATTGAAGCAATTTTGATGTCACCATTTAATACGAAAAAGCTATAGTGAATATTGGGAGAGCTACGTGAAAAAGTGCAATGAGAATAACTAGTAATCCCTCTTTGAAACAAATGAAACACTAGTTAAAATGAAAAAAACTAAACTTTTTGAACAAATCCATCTCTGAAAAATGAACAAGTCCATCCTTTGAGAAACAGAGGACTCAAAATAACCGAATTGCAATTCGTCCCACTTCCAATGTGTTAGGGTTAGTTTCCAATCAAATTGGTTGCGGTTGATTAAGTAGATCCCACAAACGACCGACGTCTGGCTTTCGCAACAACTAGCGGGTAAACTGATATCCTACTATTACCCCGGCTCCACATGTTGGCTCCAATAGCACTAACAACGATCCCCCAACGTTGGAGCCAAATATATTTTCTAGATCTACACGTTGGATGAGAGTCGTTTGGGGCTAGCGTCGGGCCAACGTGCCGTGCCGGCCTTAGAGAAGCTGAATAATTTAACAGTTTGTGTCCACGTATCGAACATTCTCGAATGGCGGTGACGTCGTCATTAATTATAATTGAAATTAAATTGAGAATAAAGCGATCGAGATCTTTTTGTTATTATCGTGAAAGTTTGATGTTTTTAATTACATTTAAGCAAATGAGCGCTGTCTATTTGTTAACTGATTACCGTAGCTAGGGAATGCAATCTCGCGAGATTTTAGACGTAGCGAGACTGGCTTTACGGTCTCGCGAGATCTCGGCTAGGTCTAAAATCTAAGATTACGAGATTTCCGAGATCTCGCACAATTGGGTATTTTTACTATAATATATATATATAATATATAAGATAAAAATAAAACATACATGTAATTGGCATATTATAATCATTTATTTTAAAATAAAACACAATATTACGTTATAATATAATATTCGTCAGTTTTATTCTTATTATATAAACTGAAAATCAGCCTTCTGAATCTGCAGTATTAAGAACAAAAAACTTAAAATAAAACAAAAATAACACATCGAAATATAACAAAGATCAGCCTTCTGCAGTGTTAAGAACAAAAAACTCAAAATAAAACAAAAAGAACACTTTGAAATATAACAAATTCAGCCTTCTGCAGTATTAAGAACAAAAAACTTCGAAATAAGTGCCTACAGCATGCGCAGAGCAGTTCGCGCGCAACCGCGCTACGATACACACACCGATTTTGCTGCGCCGCTCAATCTCGCAATCTCGCGAGATCTCGTACAAAAATTGAACGAGACTCAGTCTCGCAAAATCCGGACGAGATTGCATTCCCTAACCGTAGCCTATGAACGCATGAACATATTTTTTTTTATTACCCCACCTGATAGTAAGCAGTCTGTGTCATCCTGAAGTGGTGGCCATACCATAAGCGGCTAGGAATGGGTTAGTGGAAGGGAATGAGAGATGTGAGGAAAGAGGACAGAGAGATAATTGGGCCTCCGGCACTCATTCACCGAAACAAATGCAGCAGTACGGATACTACTACTCTTACGTCGAACTTATTATAAGTGTTGTAGAAACATTGCTAAGAAAATACATAGATGCTGGCGATCATAAAGATAAAGATGAAATGAATACAAAAAAAGGGATGAGGGAGACGAAGAAAAAGAAAGGGAACCGAGAAGGTTATTTGGGTAACAACCAACCAGTGTCTGACATTATGCATGCAAATCTGAGTCATCAAAAGAGCCAATACTTTATATGGCTATTATTAGCGTGACAACACTGCGTTTTCTTAGGAAGCCACATCTGTTCTAAATCTTAACCCTAAAAAAATTTATACACCACCCGAACACCAGAACCATAATAACATTAAAAACCTTGTTCTACAAAACAATAGCCAGCCCCGATTATCCAATTCATCGTAAATATTCCCACAACAATCCGCAAGAATGTTAAAAAGGCCCTAAATCTTTCAACCGTCCACTCACACCACATTGTAACAATTTGCATCCATTGAAAAGGATATTGTAGTCCACACCACTTATGAAGTTAATCGCCCCTTCTTCGTAAACTGGGTGGGATGGGTTGATGGGGTGTAAAGGGAGCGAGTCGCGAACTGAATGACAATAAGCATTGCCTCCCGTTTTATTGACTTCCAACGTTTTTAAATCTGATTGGTAGCTTTTCTGTGTACATTTTGTGTTTTCCGATTCATGTTGACTCTTTTGGTATCAGATTACGTTTTTTATTGTGAAGCATATTCGTAGTTAAGCGTAGTGTTTTTATTCTTGGTAATAAACTGGCGAGTATTTTGGTTATTAAGGCATTTGAGTAGCTTACGATTACTTAATGAGGCTTGAGTATTATTTACTTAATCAGTCACTATAAACTATAAAAGTAACCTTGAGCTTTATAAAGGTAATTAAATAATAAAACGTTATAAATGAGCAGCGTTTTAGGTTTTAGGTTCAGGTTAGAAATAAACCAATTAAACATGTGGTAAAATAAGTACATAATACTTGTCAAAAAATACCTAAATTGGTCAGTCTATTTTGTATTATTGTCACGCGTTAATTAAATTTTTTGATTAACAGTGCTTGATAGACCATTTTATAGCACCTAAGTGACGAATAAGGATTCCACGAACCATTTAGTGAGCATATTGACATGGACACAGAAAACCGGTTAAAAAAAGACTATGCTGCTTACAGTTATCAGATAAAGTAAAAATACTGATCTTGCAACGATCTTCTTAGTATTTCTAGAGGTGCTTATTCAATTATGCTACTTGAGCTAGACGACAAATAATGAAATTGCACCATTCCTCTATATATTCTAGGATCGACTACAAAACAATAAATATAAAAAGAGACTGATATATAATTTTTATTGTGCTACAGTGTGAAGAAAATTTTAGTCCTTACAAATTCGACTTTTAAATTTAAACTGAATAAAATATAGATTAATATATTTTTTCTGTTATATATTTACCCAAAAAACTTACGCGTAGTAAAATTTATTCGCAACATAAAAGTTGATTATGTTTTTTATTGGATGCGTGCATTTAATGGGTGGAGATCGTTATCCGGAATATACGTACATTGTTAAATATGAAGAGGCTGCAAACTGGGCATTTATTTTTATGTGCAGTTGACTCGAGATAGTGATGAAAGTCATTGAGTAAATGTAATGATGATACATACTGTGATACATAACTATTACTTTAAAAGTAGAAGTTCGTCTTAAGACCAATGTCTTTGACCAGTGTGTGTTGTCAGTGATGACATAGGGAGCAAAGACTCGGTCGCTAACTGTGAGTCTTATTAAAAGACTCAAAGCCACTTAGGGGACGGTGGAGCGGGCTATGTTAGGCGTCTCCTTGCGCGATTGTATAAGAAAAAAGAAATTCGCAAGCGTAACTGATATAGCTCACAGCGTTGCTTTATTGAAGTGGCAGGAACACATAACTCGCAGAACTGATGCCATTTGGGGTTGAAAGGTTCTAGAGTGGCGACCACGAACCGGAAGACGCAGCGTAGGCAAACCCCTCACAAGGTGGATGACTTGTTAAGGGTGGCGGCAACCGATTGATGAGGGCGGCTCGCGACCGGCTACGGTGGCGAAAATTAGGAAAGGATGTGATGTTGATGATTTAAACATTAGAAAAGAGTTATATAAATATAATTCTTAGAAGAAATATTTTAGCATAACTATGAGAATGTGATACATAATAATACAAGTTTGAACAACTTGGTGAGTTAGACTTAAGTTGAAGGTTGTTACTTCAGCGAGATCTTGTACGGAAAAGTTATATGTATATCTTGTATATCTCTTTAGAAATTCGACTGTGTAGAATAAGTTGGAGCCACAAGAAAGACATATAAAGGGAAGAAAATGTAAGTTTTATGATATAGTTAACAATAAAGAATGACAACGGGAAACATTCACGGCCTACTAGCAAAGAAATTCTAAAAAGTAGTGATGATGTTCTTTATTAGTGCAATCAGTCAACCGGCACTCATAGCTCGTTGCGCTCACTGATCAGTAAATGATTAGCGGTTTAAGCAACATAAAGTGTGGCTGGCTGGGCATCCATGGACGGGCAACCACATTGAGGTATTTGATATGAGCGTCTTCGTGCTTCGGAAGGTTCGTTAAAAGTCGGTCTCAGTTGTAATCAAGTTGATAACAGTCGTGGGATCAAGTCTGATGCCTCCATGAGCGACCTGAACAAACCTTGACACTAGGTTGACCGCTAAAATTACTACAAAAATACACTTAAAAATCTTTTGCCATGATCATCATCATTTTAAAAGGCATCCTCGGCTGTAAATAGGCCTCCTTTTATCTTTTTACGGCATTCGAACGGAGTCGTTGTATTACCTAGACTGGACCACATGGTTATGGTCATTTCAAGAACAGATACGGAATATCAATTGGTCTAAAATACGTACTAACATACTTTAGTTCTTTGTTGAGTTTACAGCTACCCGAAAGCATTCAGTATGAAGCCCATGTTTCGCTAGAGATAGAGCCTACAATTTACGTGACCGTACACTCCAAACATTTATTTAATAAACTGCGAGCCTGTCCCGTCAGTTGCCGCCGCTATTGTACACTTGGGGACAATAAGCGCACAATTGTTTTTTTCTAAGTTTTATATTGTAGAAGTATTTTGTTTGGGTTTTTTTAAGTTTATGTTTCAAACATGTGTAGGACTAAAGGGTAATATGTAATATTCATACCTAAACGATTAACTTAGTGTAATTAGTTATTGGTTAATATAAACAGATGACTGTAACAATGATTCTGGCTTACGGTGCCGTTCTGTGCTTTAGTTCGCAATAGACTCAATAGGAAAGTTGCTCATTTTAGGTATTTACAAAAAATTTAAGAATGATACCTAATTAAGACGAATATTACTGCTATTGTCTATGTAAATTTTAATTTAGATACCTAATAAAAGATATTATTCAACTGTCTAATGCAATACGATCGAACAACATTTTGCTGACCCAGCAAATTATTTGCTCGATGCAATAAATTTGCAAGCTTTGAATTCAGTGTATATTCAGACTGCAAACTGGTTGCGGTAGTTTTAACTATTATAAATTATTGTCATTTAAATTCGATTTAAAGGTTAAAACAATACAAAGTCTAATTCTTTAATATAACTATTAAGTATAAGTATAACTGCTTTGTCAATTTACTAAGTGCATAACCGAATGTCTCCTCTGCTACGGGTTTAAAAATAGAATGTCTATTGCAGACCATAGATATTAAAAATATACCTTATTATGAAAAGTGTTTGCAATAATCAAAACGCTTGGCAAGCGAATGGATAACTTTTAATACGCCGCGCCGCGGACCGCACTTACATATGTTTATATCCTTTACTGTTACTGAGATTTGTCATTGGCTAGAGCGAAAAAAGAGCGACTGAACAGCACGTAGCACGCTGCCACTCTAGTAATCGACTAAGTTATAATGTCAGGTATAAAATATAATAATTGTATTAAATAATGTTAAGTTTAATTTCATTTTACTTACAATACAATCAATCTCAACAAACCATTTCTTTAGAACCCAAAGTAGTTCGTCTCGAAAAACAAAACGATCACAAAAACGCCAAGTTAATCATTTAAGCACAGACGAACTAAACAGTTTCATTAAGTTAACTGGTCGTTTATTGTGGCCGGTCGTGTAGTAGCAATTATCGTGAGTGCGACAGTTTGATTGCAAGTAACGACATCTACTTTTGTTGTTGGAAAATACTTGATAATGCTAGTTTATAGATATTTGTTTTGTATAATGTTTACAATCTGATTTCACTGTGCCTGATAGTAAGCAGTCAATGCAGGTTAAATGTAGTGGATACAATCTTAAAAATGGCATGGGAGCTACGAAAATAGCGACATTATGAGATGTTGCAACGCTGCTTAAAAATTGACTCAGGGTCGATATTGTAACGAAACAGATGGTAAAGAGTTCTAGGTTTTATATAGATAGACAAGCAATATATTATTAAAAACGAAAAGCCCACCTGTCTAAAATAAAGTGATAAGAAAGAAACCTATTTTAGTTTATTCGTGCTGACGCTACAATAACATATTATACCCTATGTCACTCTCTCAATTAATACGAATATAATGACACCTCGTATGCTAAAATCCATTTAGACATTTAGGTTGTAGAGCGTGTCAAAGAAATAGATATAAATACATACATACATACGCTCGAAAAACATTACCTTACCTGACTTCGGCAGTTGGGCAAATACTTAATAATTTGTCATTGAAAACAGAACAAAAAAGAAAATGGTTCAAGGGCCCTACCGCTATCTCTTATAGCAGTATTATTTTAATCTTACTTTGTGTTTTGTTATTTTCTTTTATACCATTAATAGTAATAATAATAATACCACAACAACCACACAACGCCATCTAGACCCAAAGTAAGCATAAATTAATAGCTTGTGACATGAGTTCTAGAAAAAAAAAACATACTTGTATACTTTTTTTTTGTAAATACATACATATTATACATAGAAACACCCAGACCAATGGAAATAGCCATGTTCATGCACACAAATATTTGCACTGAGCGGGAATCGAACCCGCGACCTCTGCTTGGCAGTCCATACACAGTACCACCGAACCACAGAGGTTGTCGTTAAAACAAGGATAGAGACAAGTAAGGGTTCAATAAGATTGCTTTATGAGGTTGTGGTAGAACCCCTAATTGGCTATTGACTGAAGAGTATATAGGTCATAGGAAGGGCTTTGTCTAATAAAGGGACGGGACACGCTACCTGTAGTCAGTTACCTACATTAAATTTCATCATATCAGCCAAAAGACGTCCACTGCTGGACATAGGCCTCCCCCAATTTTTGCCACCGTGGCCGGTCGATCGCCGCCCTCATCCATCGGTTGCCAGCCACCCTTATAAGGTCGTCGGTCCACCTTGTGAGGGGCCCACGCTGAGTCTTCCGGTTCATGGTCGCCACTCTAGAACCTTTCTGCCCCAGCGGCCGTCAGTTCTGCGAGCTATGTGTCCTGCCCATTGCCACTTCAGAGAAGCAAACACAAATTTACGCGACTAAAATTGTCTATATATTCAGTTTTATCTGACATAATGATAACTCCCTTACTCACCTGCATATTACATATCTTGTATCTAACTGGCTCGCCACGACAGCCTGCGGGGGACGAGCAAGTTCGCAACTGTCTCGATACGCCTCCGTCGCAGGTTCTTGAGCATAACGACCATTCACTCCACTGTGACCAGCCACCACGATCCTGAGAACAAGAGTTAAATTAAATTACATAGGTACATTTTAAAAAAATTGAGAAAAATTAAACTCAGAAAACATAACCAAGACGTTGTTGACCATGTAGCCCTTTCAGGTCGGTCGAACACTAGCGTGCAATTATTTTATTAAAAATCTCGCGGTTTTCGTAGTCAACTTTTCGGAACCAAGACGATACCGATCGATCGTGCATAAGTTCTTTCATGCAATAGATACGTAAGTGTGAGTGAGACAGTAGTCAGTGTTCATCACGAGGGGGGTCACAGTAAGTATTAAAAATTTTGTTGTTTTTTTACAATTTAACTTGAAATTTGTATTGTTGATATTATGACGTTACTAATGTAAATTAGTAAATAATTCTTTATTAATTTTTTGTTTTGTATCGTAAAATATAACTTGTCAAACACATGCTTGCACGATCGTGATGTTCAGGTCGGTTCAAGTTTTCGGTGTCTAAATTTGTATGGCGGTGTCTTATTAGTTCTGTCGCCTGTATGTAATGATATTCTTTTTTTTTCCTTTAGGAATGGAGTCATCAAGTGAATTGGTGCTTCAGCTCATTAATGATGGCAACGAGTCAAAAATTGAAGGAGGAGCACATGAAGAAGATGGTCTTAAATACTCAGTTTTGACTTTGATGAATGTTGATTAACCTGACCGAGATCAGACCTTACCGCTGAGTCCAAAACCACCTTCTGCGCCTTCACCAAAAGAAAGAAGAAAAGGAAGAGGACCGAGAGGGTAATAAGGCTGCCGGCGCACTCAGTTAGCCCAGTGGCTCCATGTTCAGCAGTGGACGTCTTTCGACTCATGATATTTTTATGTCATGTGAATCTACTTTGATAATAGTGTTCTAATATTAGAAGAAAGAAAAATAAGGAATTTATTTGTTATAAGACATAGACGATACAGAAGAAAAGATAGGTACGTCTCTTCTTCTCTCTCTCTCTCTCACTCTCTCTCTCTCCCTCTCTCTCTCTCTCTCTCTGTTACCACTCAGCGCCTAGACGGCTAAACCCATTAAGATGAAAATTGGTATGAAAATAGATTCTGTGCCGGAAACGGACATAGGTTACTTTTTATCCTGAAAATTGGTCTGGTTCCAGAGGGATACAACAAAACATATTTTACGTGCGGGCGAAGCCGTGGAACGCAGCTAGTTTTATAACAAATTTATAGTTGGCTGTCTGTATGCTTATATTAAATGTGTCGCTAACTCAGCATTTGCTAGGTATATTATACCTAGCGTTGGTTTTCAGTTTGCACTTCTGTAGTGACACACGGACAAAGAAAACAGAATATACATATAATACATATAGAGTAAAGTAAAAAATAATAAGAAATTTAGCTGCAGCATGATATTATTAGTTATGTGACCTTATTTTATTTACTTCAAAGGCAAATTCATTATAGCGATGTCCAAACATCATTAAAAACGCTATGACAAGAATATCGAAACCCTTTTTACAGGTCGTTTCGGAAAGGTTAAAAAATATTTTATGTACTTTATACAAAAAAAAAGTACAACAGTATCGGTTTTCTTTATATACAAGTATATAAAGAAAACCGATACTAAATAATAATATAATTATATAAAAATAATATAATTTTAGAAATATCTAAATTAATTCTTTTTACACGTACATCGTACAAACATTATACAGTACTAGCTGTTGCCCGCGTCTTCGTTCGCGTTAAATCACAGACAACCTTCACGACGTAAAAGTGAGACCGATCCAGAGGCCCTAGACAAGTGTCAAAGATTTCTATTCTATTCATAATATATATAGATTAATAAATGTATGAGATTGACATAAGCGTTGGCGTTAGCTTATGTCAATCCAATACATTTATTAATCTATTCTATGAATAGAATAGAAATCTTTGCCACTTGTCTAGGGCCTCAGTTAATTTAGTTATAAATTTGTTCATTCGTCAATAAAACAAAAAAACTCGCAAGAAGAACAAGAAAGTACGCATAAATATTTGACAACCAATGAATTGACAATACGAAATCCTCAAACAATTTGTATGGAAAAATGTTTTTTTTAAATTAATTTTTCTTCAATATTCCAATGTATTTGACTGGCCTGTTGGTCTAGTGGTTAGTGACCCTGACTGCTAAGCCGGAGGTTGTGGGTTCGATTCCCACCCAGGACAAACCTTTGTGTGATGAGCATGATTGTTTGTTCTGTGTCTGGGTGTAATTTATCTATATTATGTAGGTATTTACAAAAAAAAATGTATATAAGTAGTTTATCAGTTGTTTAGTACCCATAACACAAGCAAATATAATTGCTTAATCTGGGGCTAGATGGCGCTGTGTGAATGTGGTAGAATATTATTATTATTATTATTATTATTATGTTTTTACTAGTTATTCTGTTATTGGGGACGGAGACAAAACCAATAAATCAAAAACCATGAAAATCGGTCTAGCCGTTCTCAAGTTTTAAGTGTTCGAACAAACCCGACTTTATAGTCATAAACTCAGAAGCTGTCAACACGATATGTTTTCTTTGACCACTACACATTACATTTTGATGTACCTTCCATACTACCAAAATTAATATTGTGGTCAAATATTTTTCGAAAATTCACTTTGTTATTTCATAAAAAATCACAGATAAACATAATAATATGTAGGTTCCCTAAGCATCTCTTTAACTGAAGCCGCCTTCATTCATCGATTACAAGCTACTATAACTAGACCAAAACTGTAATTATCTGGCGATTGAAAAGAGTGGCCTGAGTTTGTTGCCCGTTGAACTGGCTGTAGGTTAATTGACTGACTTCATGTAATTTTGACGTTCATAAGCATCATATTTTTCAAATGAAATAAATGCTTTAAGTTTGACTTTATGAAGGTCACCTTATGAAGGTCCTGCTCACGCTACTTATTCCGGTTATAATAAAAAAGTTAATCTAATCTTATCAGGTCATAATAAGAAGTTAGCCGCGAATTTCAGAGCCTATTAACCAACAAAAAGGTTTATGAAACTTTTAATCGTGTTTTTATACGAAAAAAGTTAGTAAGTGTAAGGTATGATGAAGCGATTAATGTAGTCTGTAAACGAACGCTTCAAATGAAATTGTAACAAATGAAGTAAAGGAGATACTCTTGGAAAGAAGAATAGACGAAGATAGTAAGATTGAAAAAGGGAGAGGAGAGAAAAAAGAGAAAAGGAGATAGTAAGAGAGATTGAAAGAGAGAATATATTTTTATGATATGATTTAAACCTCTTTTTCTCATATCATCTATTCTTTTATACAAAGCAGAAGAGTTTGTTTGTTTGTTTGTTTGAATGCACTAATCTCGGAAAGTACCAGTCGGCTTTGGAAAATTCTTTTTGCGTATGATAGTCCAGTTCTCGAGAAAGGTTATGTAGTATCACGCTACTGGTGACGGGAGCAGAGCAGTAATCAAAGACGCGGATAAAACTGCACGGCGAGAAGCTATTAGGTATAAACGCAAAAATATGCTTACTTTTTAACCGACTTCAAAAAGGAGGAGGTTATCAATTCGGGTCGTATGTTTTTTTTCTCTTGTTTGAACTTTATTTTACGTCGTAACGAAACGATATTATGATAGTTATGGGATTTGGGACAGGCTATTTTCATGGGAAAATATCCCATGGCCTCAGGCAAACCTATTATAATATGGTAAAGTAATCTATATTTTCCCCAAGCTAAACTAACGCACGAAAGTGGTTTCTAAGCAGAGGTGTATCATATTTACTTTCCTTCAGACATACGAGTCTATAGCCACTATGAAAAATATCAACTCGACTCGGCAATTGAACTCGAAACATCAAAGTATCTTACAAAAAATTCACTGAGCAGCTGTGTTTTTAATATCCTTTGTCTAAGCTTACTCGTATCGTCTTCTTCGTTCTTTCACCCCTACCAAACACCTACAAACTCTACAAAACAAAGAAAGCCTATATGAAATTTCAAGGATGAATCATTTCTACGTGCTTTGATTTTGAAAGGGGACTCAGTGCGTATAGGATTAAATATAAAATGAATGTGACAAAGCCACTCACGACCTTCGATCGAAGTGCGAAACTGTATTGTTTTTTTTTTGTTTTCATTGATATGCTCTGTATAAATAATACTTTCAAAATAGGCTTCTGAAAACTGCGTTTGAAAAACATTACCCTCCTTGACTTTGATAGTTGGGTAAAAAGTCACATTGGCAACTATATATTATTATTTTGAAAAGGATAATGAAACTTTCATTTGACACCTACGTGTAAAAATTATGCATGTACAAATAATACAAGCAAAATATATTATTAAAAAACAACATGACCGCTTGCCTAAAACACTGAAAGAAAGAAACCCATTTTGTTTGCGTGCCGACGCTTCTATGCAATATTATACCCTATGTTATACCCTAAATACCCTATGTCATTCCCACAATTAATACGAATTTATTGACACCTCATGCGTTAAAATCCATCAAGTCATTTAGGTGGTAGAGCGTGCCAAAGAAATAGACATACCTACATACATACATATATGTTCAAATAACATTACTTTCTTGACTTCGGTAGTCGGGCAAAAAGATGAATTTACTCTAATACTACCTTCAGAAATTCTACCATTAGAATTGATCTCGCGTTAGTTATATACAATTAACGTAATGCTTTTAATCAGGCAACGTAATCTTACGTTTATAGAGTTAATCCATAACAGTAATTATATTGAGAGCTTATCAAATACGCGCGCTATATTTGAGATTAGCTTACTAAGTAATTAGTAATATGCCTAAACCAACTGTATTTGTAGTATATGTAATTGCAGAGATGCTAGTGGTCTTATAATTGGCAAACCAGCCCACGTGATGCTACGTAAATACTGTTTTTTATGACCATGACTATGTTTTTAGGCAGCGTAGAAAAAAATCTGAAAAACACAGCTAAGTCGCCGACGACCCTGGAATGCTGTATAAAAAGTAAGTAACCATAATGCTTACAGTTATTTTACTATGAAAATAACGCAACGTAAGTTTCCAATTTATTATTTGCATATAAATAGAACTGTAAATGCAATGATTTCTTACTTTTTATATAATTCCAAAAAGTGTACAGAACATATTTTTAAAATATAGCTCCGATTAAATAATAAAAATTAAAAAAACACGAATTTGACACAAAAATTGAGACGTTGTCACTTATAAGTAAACGCTCTTAATATTCTATGACAAAGATACTTCGTAACATATACTAGGAGCAGCGTGTGTGTCATATTCAAGCCTTTAATCCAAATATCGGGGTTACAAGCATAATGACACATATAGTAGTCAAACGCACAATGACACATGGTGTCTACGCAAAATGACCTAGGCGAATTGACACGTATTCTCAGACGCGAAATGACACATCGTGAAGTCTTCATAAAATGACATACGCGAATTAACAAATATTCTCCGCGAAATGACATCGTGAACCTGTACTCCTGTGTTTCTTAACAAAATCCACGTTCGCAATAACTCTCTGTGCGAATGTGGTCTTGATGATGGTTCATTAGACCATATTTTCCTTGAGTGTCCTAATAACAATCGGTCTTTTAATCTGTATAATGTCGTTCTACAAAAATTAAATATTCCCCTTCCTATCAATTTTCATTCGCTTTTGACTTATAACTCTCCAAAGTTACTGTACATTCTTTTAAAAATTTATTAGCGATAATAATATAAGATTATAATAATACATTTAGTTTAGATCAGTGTTTCTCGTTGCTGTTTAGTTTTTGTGCGTAATAATGTCATTGTATATCTCATAATAATCATTTATAACCGTTATTGTAAGTTCACTCTCTTCTTAGCTACTCATTTCATTATTGTGAGTTATTGTTTTTTTATTTTTTGTTTTGTGTTTGTCGCCTGTGCAAAATTGAGTTAATAATTGATTTACTGTTCTAATTAATCTACTACAATGTCATTGGCAGAATTAGTCGATTTTGCTCGGCTCAGTTGCCAGAATAAAATAAGAAGAAGAAGACATCGTGAACGACAACGCGAAATGATATACTAAGTATTATGTACGGGTTACTAAGTATTATTATCAGCGTTTTCTCGTGAACCTACTGATTTGTCCTATTAGTAAGACCACGAGGGAAGGCTACCAAAAGTTTGGATACTTCATGGGCTCTTCATAGAACAAACTAACGTGTCGCCAATGATCTGTCAACGTCAGATGCAATGAATTGCGCAACTGTACAGTGACGGCTTCTGTTATTGACAGTACCAGTTGATTGAATTGAACAAAATGATGCTGATGTATCATTAATGATTATTTTAATCAGAAAATTAATACTCGGTGAGCAAGACTCTCGCAAAAAGAGTTTATTTATTACGTACATCGATATTTTCTTAGAATATCAATTTCGAATAAGGGATGAGGACCAATTTACTAATTATTTTTTAATTTTATTGCCGACAGTGGCAGAACGAGCAAACAGCCCACGTGATGGTAAGTGGTAACTGTCGCTCATGAACGACTCAGAGTCCCTAGAATTGCTCCTGCAATCCCAGAGACTCTGCGAAGCCACTGCCTACCGTGAAAGAAGTGGGGTATGTGAAAGGATTGAGGTAGGTCAGGAAAAGGGAAAGGGGAAATTGCGTCTCCAGCACTCTCCTTGTCATAATATTAAAATCAATGAATATAAGAAAAAACATTATATATTTCAGTCATCTTCATGTAAAAACGTCACGCGCGAAACCAAATCTGTTGACTCATACGCTCTTTTGGTTTTATATTATGCGACATTGCTCTTGACATGTTTTAATGGGTTTCGTAAAACAAAACGTCGGAAAATATAATAATGTAAAAAATATATAAAAGACAGCTATAGCAATTATAAACTCTATGTCAAGTAATCCAAGGTAAAAAATTCCATGATGAGTTTATTCTTTTGACTTTTTTACTGAAATTGCGTATTATTGCGTTGTACTTTGCTTACAGTAGTCTCATCGCATGAGTGTTTTGCTCAATCGAAATACAGTCCCTTTCTCATCCATTGACCTATTCCATACTTTATTACATACAAAATTACATCTTATTGATAATAATAATAAAATACAAAATCATATCAAAATACAAGACAACATACTACGATATAATATAATGCAATTCACGTTCTACAAAAGCTCAACGTAGCACGTGTTCTACGGCGTAGCAACTTGTAGCGCTACGTATGAAATAACGAGCGATAGACAATAACTCCTCATTTGCTACGAGTCGGTTTTTTGTTTAGCCTTTTGTGGTGAGCCTGCCATGCAAACGGAATGATGGCGTAATACACACGCAGTCATGTTAACGCGTCATGGTCTGTGTAGACGAGCGATTTTTTGTTGCCATAATATAGATGTTTAGCTGGCCTAGCATGTGATATGTGAGACAGTTTCTCTTCAAAGACGTAATTAAAGTCCGCAAATAAAAAAGTATGAACAAGAAACAAAAAAAAACTACTAATATTTATAAAACTTATATATTTGTTAAAAATAAATTACTGCAATATTTTAGTCTTTCTGTCCCACTCCTGAGAAAAGGCCTCCCTCGCTATTCTCTTATCCCAGTCTTGGACCTTATACTGCCGGCTTCTCAAAAAACTATCCAGATAGTTGTTTAAAAGAGATGGCGATTTCTTTCTTAATCTGTCGCACCATACACTCTCTCAGGATACCAAACTTGTGCAATATTGGTCCACAGTTAATTTAACATGCGACAAACATGTAGCTAGGTCGCATTTAAGTTGGGCAACTTTTTTCTTTCTGGTATATTTAAAAAAAAATCCAATGTTTATAAGATTCTTAGCATTGCAGCAATACTTAGTGCCGCGTGTATCGTGGCCGAATGCTTATTCATTACATTTACACTTGAACTATACAAAAAATACCGATTTTTCGGCAACTTTTAGTAGCCCGTGTGTAACTCAACATAAATGTTTAATCTCTTTGTGTGTTACGATTATTATACATTGAGGCAGTGCGTATATATCATATGCAAGCCATTATCTCTATTGTACAGCGCTGGATTTTGATACCACCGAATTACGCCTTTATTGTTTTGGAAAATAAGCTTTTTAGAAAAGAGATGGTCGTTTGTTAAGAATGTTTCGTTGAAGCATAACTAACTCTAAAAAAATTAAGTCTCTTATACAACAATTTTAAAATTCCATTTAACCGTAAGTAGGAAAGCAATGTATAGTATGCATACTACAAGTCGTACGACCTTCTTGTAATACGTACTAGTCAACAAGACAGCAATAACAACAAACGAGCGTTGAAATTTACAATCGAAACGTACATACACGTCAAAGAGATATGCGTGGGGTGTAATACATGAGCGGTAGCGGGCTGCTACTGATATTTATTAGTATTATATTAGTAATGCTTTCTAGCCTTTATGCTATACACACGCATATAGGTAACAAACAATATATATTATTATAAAGTGAAAAGAAAGAAACCCTATGTAACTCCCACAATGAATATGAATGTAATGATACCTCATACGTTAAAATCCATTAAGCTATTTAGGTTGTAGTGTACCAAAAAAATAGATTTACATACATAAATACGCTCGAAATTCATTACTCACCATGAGTCAGGGAAAAAAGCAAATCAACAATTTTTCAATTTCGTTAGTTACCTACTCTTTATAAACTATCAAAACGTTCTATTTGCTCGTGTTTAAAACTACAAAATTATAACGTCATAGTTTTAAAAGCTAAAAAACGTAATAAATAAAGTTTTACAATTAAGGACGAATAATTAAATAATTTTCATGGACGCGGCAATTTTTTAAAGAATTCGAGTAATGCCTATTAATTTGCTAGTTAACACAAGTGAAGAAACTTTGATATAATATTCGTCTGCTTTATAAAAATCGCTAAATTCTTATCAATTAAATAACCCATACAGTCTCATATGCAAATTTCCACCCTCAGGGGTACAACTTCAATTTGTCAGCCCCTACCGACTTTTTTTAGCTGACGTTCTAACACAAAACAGACAGTCTATCATGATAATTCAATTAGGAATACAATTTGTTTTGTTTTATGACGGTTTTGTTCAAATGACTTCACCTTACTCAATACTTTCAACTATCCCACTCCCTTCACGGTAGACAGCGTCTTCGCAGAGTCCCTGATTGCAGAAGCAATGCTAGGGACTGAGTCGTCCATGAAGCTATAGTTACCACTTACCATGACTTGGGCTGTTTGCCTATCTGCCACAGTCAGCAATAAAAAAAAAGCAGTGGCTCACCAGGCATATCATTCAGCCTTATAACAGAATCCTATACATTACTATCACATGCATAAAAACACAATTTTTGCAATTTGTTTTGAATATTTCCCTATATATTTCGTTAGAAGTGCTATTGATACGTTTTTATTAGTATTACCTGCAGTGTTAGCCTGCGGGTGTTTTAGCGAAAACACGAAAAAGTTTAGGTTATGTTTTGTTAACATGCGGCGTGTTCGGGTAGGTCGGTGTATATTTTTGTAGAATGGTTGGTTAGATTGTGAAATTGTTTAATGTTAAAAATTCACTATATTGTTATTGCTAGCCTGTATGATCAGCCTGGGCAAGGATCTCATGACCTCCAAACACCAATCAAAGTACTATCTGGTGATAAGCTATTAGTAGGGTCCAAAAGGGGAAACACTATTTCAAATTAGTTCATTCTATGGTGGCTTTATAAGATGCTTTTCATTTGGGGATAAAATTTTGTTTGTTTTGTTAAACTCATCTTGTCATATTTTTTGGCGTGATTCAACGATTTGCTGTCTCAATTCCTCCATATGGTGATAATTTCCCCAATATCTCCCCTTTCCTCTTTTCTCACTTCTCTCATTCCCTTTCCCTACCCCATTTCCCAGCCGCCATAATGGAGGCCACGATACCAGCAGTTTAAGACGATGACTTTTGGTATGGTGGCCACCAATTCTGGATTCCACTGACTGCTTACCATCAGGCGGGATGGAATCACTTTGGTAGGCTAATATAAAAAAAATATTTGTTCCACAACTCTGATGAATTAGCATAGTATAGTTCATTATTGATTTAGCTTCTGTCGTTTTTAACACAAGTTTAGCAACGGTCTCGAGTTCCAATCCTAGGTTTCGTTAAGTAATATTAGATTTTTCTTAATTTTTTTAGTATTAGGCCGGAATCTTATGCGGGGTAATATATTAAATAATATAAACAAGTAGTGTGTAAGAATTATTTCAACCCTTTTCGACTGTGGGTGTCATACAAGACGGCTTAGAATAAATATTGATAAAAATACATCAGTCCTTTGGAATTCTGACCTTTTACATTAGCCGTAATGGGCTAAACGTGGGTGTAACACATCTTCACCTACGGTATGAAGATTAAGTATGTAGAAATTATGCCTCTGTAGTTTAGCATTGTTTACGGACTGCCACGCAGAGGTCGCGGGTTCAATTAGAAATATTTGTGTACATGGACATGTCTATTTGCATTGATCTGGGTGTTTCTATGTATATAATATGTATGTATTTACAAAACATAAAAGTATATAAGTATGTTTATCCACATTCTAGAACTCATACCACAACCTATAATATATGTTTGCTTTGGTTCTAGGTAGGGCTGGATAAAAAAAATCTTCTCTGCATGAGAAGAGGCCTTTTTCTGTAGTGGGGTAATAACGGGTCGATATGATGGTACTCATGGGAAGAAATAAAGTGGTGCCGCATTTTAGGTCGGAGACCATTTTTGGAGTCTTTTACTTCTGAATGTAGCTTTTTCTTGGTGCTGTTTATTTTTCGTATAAACAGAAATATTTTCAGTGGCATTAAAGCAGTAGTAGATAATATATATGCACTTACTTTGCCATGGTGTGTGGTATTATCGTGATGCTGTTCGATGATCTCTGGGTCCTCAGTCGATATGTCATGGCCGTGTCGGTGCGCACTTAGGTGCGGAATCTGAAACAAAGAAATAATAATAAATAATAGTCTATATTCACAATATATTATACGCAATATATTAATATGCTAGACGTCCGCCCTTGCTACGCTTCGGTCATTTGGTCTCACAACAAACAAAAATCTGCGAAATATTTATTGATAAAAGTATTGCAAATTTACTTTTGGTGTCTACTGTATTGAAAATTTACAAATATTGAAATTCTGAAAATAGCTAAAAATATGTTAAACATAATAAAAGTTAACCGCTTCATTTATTGATTTCTAAAGTTAAAAGCTTTTTTAAATCTGTTACGTAGATTTTTAGTAAAATTGTTGCAAACAAAAAAAACAAAAATCAAAACTTTTCTCTTTATAATATTAATCAGATAAACAAACAGTAAACATACTATTAATTAGTATGAAGTAAAGTGACAAATACCAAAAACTGGCAGTTGCTTTGCAAATTATTTTTGGTATTAATTTAAGGGCTAGCTTAGTTCTACACCATTACAATACCTATTACTTAATATTTTTGTTTATTTTTATATATTTACTAAACAAAATACCTATACCTATTCTTAAATGCATTACTTCTAATTTTCATTAATACTTTCTCATAAAACTATAATAAATGAAAAAAGGATAATTAAGGAAATCATAATGCTCTAACAAACGTTGGATTATTATATATATGTATGTATAAAAATAATCACTTTCTGCCACTTTACTGAGTTATTGCCGCTGCCTTAAAATTGTCAAAAGCACTATCTACGCCCCTGATGCATTCGTCTGATGCAAAAAAGACCAATAAAACTTGTAGTTAAATGAAACTGCTGTCAACACGGTGCCGAGCAATGAAAACTTCAAGTGAGTTGGGTTTTTGCAAGTTATTTTTGAGTTTTAAAAATTATTTATGTTAAATTTATTGGTGAATTAATGTGAGGTTCTAGAGTGGCGACCACGAACCGGAAGACGCAGCGTGGGCAGACCCCTCACAAGGTGGACCGACGACCTTATAAGGGTGGCGGGCAATCGATGGATGAGGGTGGCGAATGCCCGGTCACGGTGGCGAAAATTGGAGTAGTCCTATGTCCAGCAGTGGACGTCTTTAAGCTGATTTGATGATGATGATGATTAGTGTGAGCCTGTTTGTATGATTACTAATACCAACTATTGGTTTGTAGAAAGTTAGCCAAAAGTCTGATCAGTGGAGTGGATATTTGGTAGCTTCGGCATATTTTCATATAAGCCGATCATACTGTCGATTTGAAAAGGAACATAAGATTTTAACCCGTTTCTATATAATACTAGACCTCCACCCTCGCTTTGCTAGAATGAATGAAATGAAATTAAAATCACTAACACGCAGTATTTTTTTTTCAAAGCTCATAGGATGGCATTCTCCTTTACAAATATTGAAATTCTAAAAGTTGCTAAAAATATGTTAAACATAATAAAATATAGCCTACGCTTACTCGCTTTACTTATTAACTGAAGGTTTTTTTTTAAATCGGTAACGTAGATTACTATTAGATTATTCGTTTAGTTAAATGGAAAAATCAAATCTTTTCTTATTATAATATTAATTTAGATAAACGAACTTTAAATGATAATTCTACAGTTTTATTTATCACTAAATTTAATAGAAATTTTAAGTAGCAAAAAATGAGAGATTTATGCAATCTTGAAGGCATACAAAATCTCCTCAACAATGCCGTATAAAACTTGTAAGATGTGCTCTTCAAATCTCTCAACTAATCAGACTAATCTTTGAATGACTCTAGTTTTATCTCTTATTTCTGCTGCAATAACAGAACAATGACGTAACAGCCTGCACAGCCTCCCATCAAAACATTTTGTTTCCACGCTGCACCAGCCATTTGCATTCAAGATATTCTTTGTATTTTTTTATTTCGAACGAAAATGTTGATTCGGAAAACGCATCGTTGACCTCGTTTCATATCACGCTCCATATCACAAAAGCTATGAATCTGTTCTGTTTTTTTATACAACTTCGCAAACAGGCATGCGGCCAACCTGATGGTAAGTGGTAACCGTACGCAATGGACATGGCTGTGTTCTTTCAACATTGCAGGAGCTGTGACAAGAGAGCACGAGTCGTTGCCAACCGTGTGAGAAGTGGAGGAGTTTGTTTGTTTGTACGTGCTAATCTCTGGAACTATCAGTCGGAGGAAGGTTATAGGCTATGTAACATCACGCTACTAGCGACGGGAGCTGAGCAGTAAGCAAAGTAGCTGGTGAAACCGCAACGCGGAAAGCTAGTAAATAAATAATGGCACAACAGCCACACAACACCATCTAAATCCAAAGAAAGATTTAGATGGTGTTGTGTGGCTGTTCTAGAATGCAGATAAACATACTTAAATCCTTTTTTGTTGTTGTAAATACGTCGCCTTATTGGCCGTATTCATCGCCTTTACCACGAAAAGTGTTCTGAAGAGCTCTTTGAATTGATCCCACTCTCTCCCTTTTTATCCAGAACGACACGTGCGAGATTGAAGTGCCACCTTTCACGGTAGAATCTAAAGGGTCGCGAACCAAACGGTTAAGCACTTCATACTTTGTCGCCTAATTAAACGCTGGAACTCTTTACCAGCGCATGTGATCCCATCTAATTATGATCCTGGTTCTCCTAAGCGGGGCGTGAAAAAGCACCTCACAGCCGCCATACTGGAGGCCACCATACCAACAGTTTGGCTTTTGAAATGGTGTCTACCACTTCTGGATTCCACTAACTGCTTCCCATCAGGCAGAGTGGAGTCACTTTGGTAGGCTAATATAAAAAAAAATAGCTATATATAAATATAGCTATATATATATAAATTTTAGCCTACCAAACCTATTATACATAAAACATCCAGACCAATGCAAATAACGATGTTTATACACACAAATATTGGCACTGAGCGGGAAAGAGGATCGAGTAGTATTTAGGCCTGCAGCATTCCAGAACGAACTACTTGAATGGAAAGCTGAATAAGGCACTCTTCCATTTCCTAATATTACACCATTCGTCGCCTCGTGCTGTCCGCAAGAGCTTGATTGCTTTTTCTTGGCATTATTTTAGCCCGACTGCAAGTCAAGGAAGGTAATGTTTTTCGAGCGTATGTATATAATATGTATGTATGTCTATTTCTTTGGCATGCACTACAGCTTAGCTAGTTTGATGGATTTTAACTTATGAGATGTCATTAGATTCTTATTGATTGTGGGAGTGATAAAGGGTATATAAAATTTCAATGTAGCGTCAGTACAAGAAAATAAAAGAGTTATTTTAGTTGTTTTAGCCAGGCGAGTTTTTTTTGTTTTTTAATACTAATATTGCTTGTTGTTTATACTATTCCGTGATTTCTTTAATATTTTACAGACATAGCCATGTTTATAGGCTATAGGCACACTTAATATTGGGTGGGTCATATACTTGTTTAACACTGACGGTGTATAAAAATAAATTGGGTCTCACTCCCCTGTTTTTCCTACATGAAAAAACGATACTATAAAACGATATTTTAACTTTT
This sequence comes from Parascotia fuliginaria, assembly GCA_963082885.1. Classification (NCBI taxonomy): domain Eukaryota; kingdom Metazoa; phylum Arthropoda; class Insecta; order Lepidoptera; family Erebidae; genus Parascotia; species Parascotia fuliginaria. Next base: position 1,347,019 of record OY720195.1, read on the forward strand.
CATTATAAAAATGCAACTTTTTTTAAATTTTTTATCTAAATAACGAAAATAAATTTAGTTTATCGATGTATCGACACATCGAGGAAATATAAACGTTATGCGACTGTTCACTCATGCAAGTTATCCGATTCAATCGATTATATGTATTGAATTGGGACATCTTGATACGATGCCATATCGATTTTCTGTCTTCTAGTAAATGGATTTAGTTTCAATTTTGGAGATTGGAACGAACTACCAGCTGCGGTGTTTCCCGAGCGCTTCGCAGAGCCCCTGGCATTGCAGAAGTCTATGAGCGACAGTTACCACTTACCATCAGGTGGGCTGTTAGCTCGTCTGCCACTGTAGGCAATAAAAATTAAAAAAAAGATGAAATATGTGTTGCATAAAAACTGTAAAATCTATTGACTAATACCTTCTACATTTAAATTATCTAATCCTCAATATCTATTCTATTACATAAAGCGTAGAGTTTGTTTGTTTGAACGCAATAATCTCTGGAACTACCAGTCAGATTTCAATAATTCTTAAGGAAGGTTATAACATCAAGCTTCTGGTAACGGGAGTAGAGCAGTAAGCAAAGACGCGGGTGAAACCGCGATGCGGAAAGCTAGCAATAAATAAATAAAATAAAATAAAACTCGTTGAAATAAAAGCATACTGGGAACTCTGACTACACCTGGAATATCTGGCGATTGAAAAGAGTGGCGTGAGTTTCTTGCCAGTTCTTCTCACAGCTCTACCTCGTCAGCGAACTGGCTGTAGGTCAATTGGCTGACAAAATGTAATGTTGACTTTTCATAAGCATCATACTATGATCTAAATGAAATAAATGCTTTGACTTTGACTTTGACCTGAAAGGCAGTTAGAAGCGGGAAGGGAGCAGAAGCCTTACCAAATATCTTACTTACTTGGGGCCCTACCACGACCTTACTTTGGCTCTATCCTTGTTTTTAATGGAACAAAATAAAAAGACAAAACACAAATTAAATTAAAATAATACTGCTTTATGAGATGGTTTGATCTGCTTTCATTTTAATAAGTTTTAATTTATATTATTTAATATAGTAAGAATTAGATAGTTATTTATTTACTTATTAAAATTCATGCATATAGGTACAGATACGGACTTAATGCTAGAAGCATTCTCCACCAGCCAACCTTAGATGATGCAGAGATAAACGAAGTAGGTGCAGTCAAAGAAGCAAAAAAGAGCTAATATTGTGATTTATATCAAGAATATATAAAATAATTTAGGAAATAAACAGTAACATAGAAGATCGACGTAAGAGTAGTAGTATACGTACTACTGCGTTTCGCTCGGTAAGTGAGAGCGCCGGAGGCCCAATTTCCTCCCTTTCCCCTTTCCTCACCTCCCTCATTCCCTTCCCCTAACCCTATTCCCAGCCGCCATGGTGGAGGCCACCATACCAGCAGTTTAAGACTATGGCTTATGGTATGGTGGCCACCACTTCTGGATTCCACTGACTGCTTACCATCAGGCGGGGTGGAGTCACTTTGGTAGGCTAATATAGAAAAAAATAAAAAAAGTAAATACTTTAATGGCTTAAAACAAATATCAAATCAAATCACATTAAGGTATTAAATAATAGATTTTATTGTTTTATTTTTTGTTATAGTGTGGTAGAACGGTTAAGGTTAAATTATCACTATCGTCACGATCAGTGTCCTGGCTTTTATTCTCATCCGAGATAAATAATTGTATAAAATAGAAAATCATTTATTATACCTAGCCTATCAGCTACTTTGCTTGATGGTAAGCAATTCTAGTTGCAGTGGACATCACGCTAAAACACATCGTAGCAAACTGCTGGAATGGTAACCTCCATTATGACGGATTTATGAGATATTTACACGCCCCACGTACAAGTCCTGAGGGCTTAGGCAAGTGGCATAAATGCTAATAGAATAGTATAATAATATATAGGATTGACATCAGCCAACGATAATATTATCTTTAGCTTATGTCAATCCCATTCATTTTTTATTCTATTAGAATTTATGCAGTCTGGGGTCAAAATTAACACAAACTGATAAAAAAATTCTAGGTTTTAGGCAATTTTGAAATTCTACCTAACAATATAGACCATGTTTAATACTGCGAGGATTGCTTTTAAGAAAAAATTTATACTATCTACGCGAAACAATCTAAAAATGGTTGTTATATAAAAATAAACAAGAAATATAAGTAGTATCGACCGGAGGAGGGGTCAGTTAGGGTAATGTAGCGGAAAGGATCCACTGAGCCGGCTAACGTCCCGCCCCGATAAACCTTCCAACTATAATTAAGTTTTGTTTTTCACTATGCAATATGTGATTCTGGTTTACTAGTTCAAGGTGCTGAATTTTTTAGAGATGTGTAGCTGTTTTAGGAACTTTCTAGTAACATCACATTATGAAGCATCAAGATTTCCGTGAAGGGAGGCAGTGCCTACCTTCGGCGACGATTCGGCGGTACTTGTGTACCAACTATACTGAGTCCCGTGTGTGCGTTTCCACTGACGCGGAGATGAGCGAAGTGGAGAGAAGAGGACCGTGAATTGGCCAATCACAGTGCTCTTACTTTTTTTTATATTAGCCTACCAAAGTGACTCCACCCCGCCTGATGGTAAGCAGTCAGTGGAATCCAGAAGTGGTGGCCACTATACCAAAAGTCGTCGTTTTAAACTGCTGGTATAGTGACCTCCACTATGGCGACTGGGAATGGGGTTGGGGGAAGGGAATGAGGGAGGTGAGGAAAGAGGAAAGGTAGGAAATTGGGCCACCGGCGCTCTCACTCACCGAATGAAACGCAATAGTACGAATACTAGGTATTACTCTTACGTCGATCTAGTATTAGAGGGTAGTACTTCTCCGGTTGCTCCGGTCCATTCGTGCTAAATCCAGCGTAGATCTACTACCGTACGGTTTTCAATTTTAGTATTTTTTTATATAAGTTAGTCCTTATTTTGTTCCAATGTTTTCATTCACCATAAGTCAGGAATTTCCAAAGTAAACTGAGAAAGTATAAATATTTTAACAGTCAGTTCAAACCCACCTGATACAATCTATTCCGTACTATTAAATCGTACCATTTCCCCCAAAATCAAGCTAATCCAAGTCATAAATATTCAAAACGTCTGATTGTAATTTGGAAACCAACAAATTTTCAAACCAATCACCATTAATAACTTTAGAAATCAATTCACGAGATCGAAATAATGAAACAAGTAAAATGTAGCCAATTAATTGAATTGTTACCAAGTTAAGAGAGTTATTGGTTGGGTTTACAATGCTCTATTGTGACCCACTGTGTGTCGCTGAATTCATTACTGGGCTTGTTTCTGTCGTTTCATTCGTAATATGTTATCGGTTATGTATTTTGTGTGTGAATTTTGATGTTTTAATTTATTAATAAGGAGGTATATTTGGCAAATTCTATAGTCTCTGCTTACCCCATTAATGGGAGACAGGCATGAAGTTATGTATGTAATTTATTAATACAACATATTTATATAGGTACGCGTGGAAAACTTTAATTTTTGAGCATGCTAAGCGTGAAGTAGAATGTAGTTTTAGCATAGTTGAAGTTCGTATATAAAAAGAGTCCAGAAAGATTTAATTATAATTTTAGTAGTATCAATAAAATAATTATAAAAGTAGGTGTATTGGATTGACTCGATAGTTTGGTGTACCAGTTTTATCAGTGCCAAATTGATTGCAATAAAATATTACTAGAAAAATTTGAAAGCTTCTAAAAACATTAGTATGATATCACTACTAACAGTTTTTGATTCCTAAATGCTTTTACATTCAATTTTTAAACTAAATTGTAACATCTTTAAAAATAAACCAGCTCCTTATTTTCAACAATTACATTTTACTTTTATTTTATAAATACAAACACATCAAACTTATCAACTTAAACCGATCTTAATATACTCAGCTGATGTTCGCAATATTTTCGAATTAAATTTGAAACAACGAAACAAGCTTCAGCTAGAGTTTCATTTGTAGATATTTTCGTCGGACTAAAACTAGAAAGTTTTGGACAGGATGGATATTTTGAAACAGATTTTAGTTTAATAATATTGTTGTACAACCTAATACAATACATGCTCATGAGGAATATACTGATTGATCTATAAGTATAATAAGACTAACCTTCACGGTTGACACGTTATGTATGTCGCTTAATAATCCGCCCCCGTGGTTCATAGTGTTGTTAAATAGTCTATGACTCTTTTGCTAACATAGCACACATAACTTGACGCAAAACCCTTAAATTCAAAGGCACAATTTCGCGTAGAATACAAAAGAAAAACAACACAAGATAAAAAAATGTCTAGCCCATAATGTTAGTGTCAACGGAATAGCTAAAGCAGAGTGGTAACTACAGCCTACATCTAATGCTTGCAATTTCAGGAGTAGTTGTTGAACGACAATGTAGGCGTTAGCTTATGTCAATCCCATACATTTTTTAATCTAAGTATACTATTCTATTCTATTAGCATTTAATAATAATAATAATAATATTCTACCACATTCACACAGCGCCATCTAGCCCCAAATTAAGCAATTATATTTAGTTGTGTTATGGGTACTAAACAACTGATATACTACTTATATACATTTTTTTTTGTAAATACATACATATTATAGATAAATTACACCCAGACACAGAACAAACAATCATGCTCATCACACAAAGATTTGTCCTGGGTGAGAATCGAACCCACGACCTCCGGCTTAGCAGTCAGGGTCACTAACCGCTAGACCAACAGGCCAGTCATTTATGTCACTTATTTAGGCCCCCTGGATAGACAACAGTCACTGCCGACTGAAAGTTAGCAAGAAAACTTTATCTAATGGTCGGTAAGCAAATAATAGTATGTTCTTTCTCTGCTTACTCTTTCTGTTAAAAGGCGTGAAGTTATTAATCGTAACGATAGTATCTGAAACATTCTAGAGTTTGTGTTATCGCTAGAGCTTATAGAGCCTCGATAGCTACTAATATACTAATGAAATTAATTAAAGAGATATCGGCTACGATATGTGTAATAGAATTTGTACCGGTCGTTCACTTGTGCTCGTTACGTTGCACTGACACAGTGAGAGTACATACTACTGTAACTAGATTACGGGTTCGATTCCCACACGGGTTAAAACGTTATGTGATACATAAATGTCTATTAATTGTATGTTTATGGTCCATCGGGACACAAGGTTTAGTTTTAGTGCTAGAAATGTTCTTGAAAAATGGAAATAAGAAAAAATAAATGCAAAATGTAGAAAAAAAGATCAAACTTGAACGTAAAATCTAATTATCATTAACTTTGTTTTAAGTTTAAAGATTTTCTTCTCACGTAAAAAAACTTATTTAAAATAAATATAAAAAAATAAATATTTATTAAAAGCTAAATACTCAGTTAAATTTAATTTTGTATCAATATTGTTATTTTTCTTTAGGTATCGTACGGACACGTGTGTGGAACCGGCACAATGATACGGAGGTGTCCGAAGCTACTGCGCATAATACAATCAAAATAGAAGGCGTAGATGAAACCTACTTTTTCTTTATTTTTATTCCTGTAAGTAATGAGAGACGGGCTAATTCATGTGTTCAAGGTTGTGATTTATTTTCTGATAGGATATTTTTATTTAATTTTATATCTCTGTTTATACATTAATGATTTTTCAAACAAATTTTCATCTCCTATTTCGACCCTTTTAAGCCATTTTTAATATTAGCCTATGTTGTTCCCCGAGGTCTAATCTATCTCTATAGCAAATTTCATCAAAATTGATCCAGTAGTTTAGGCGTAAAAGCGTAACAGAGAGAGAGAGTTACTTTCGCATTTATAATATTAATAGAATTAGAAGCACTAGAAGGTTAAAGTACTGTGCTGCTGATGCCTATCAAAAAGCACAGTCTCTTCACAGTCAGCTTTATAATAATTTTTTCAACATGAGAACAACAACAATAGGTATCATAGCAGTTATACGTCTTCTTCTTCAATTATAACAACTGAACTGTGCTAGTAAATGTATCAGTTACTTTTGCTAGTCTCATGTTTAAATTTGTATAGATAAAAGTATCTCAGTCGTAAGCTGAATATCATCAACTTCTAGAAAGCGATTGAAAGCAGCATAGTACGATCTATCATAATATTTTCTTTGTTGACATAGTAATTCTATGAATATTGTATCTGTATAACCAAACCTGGCCGCAAACGCTTCAAGGCGTCACCCGTCACTAATACGCCAGCCGACAGCCAACGCAATTCAAATTGTTATCACCATAGCAACAGATAAACTACTAGCATAGCAGCGCTTGTTATTTCAATAGTCACTCGACACGAAGCTTCGAAAACAATACTTCCATCACAAAAGCAAATTCTTCATCAAAAATGGTGATTCTTTTAGTGAAAAGAGCTGATGAAAACCAATTTTTATATGAAACTGATGTAGAACAAGAAGTTGACGATGTAGTGAAAGATATCACTGCGATATTTAATGGAAGGTTGAAAATAATGAGAATGTGCTATGAGATCGAGGAGCTCTGGAAACATGGAACTTTTCTCCCAGAAGAGATGCAAGGATTGAATGATGATCAAGTAAGATTTTATTTTACTTTACACATATTCATTCTTAGATTAGACCTGGCATTTTTTCTTAGCTAAATCAATTGTTATAAATAAGGTTTACGGTGATAAAAATCTTTCTACAGATCCTTAACAAATATTTTAACATTGCTGCACATTCTTTAGCATATTTACAGTGCTTCAAAGTACGTTACCGCTTTGCAACAAAAACTAGCAAAATATATTCCTAAAAAATAAAAAGTCCGCCTGCCTAGAACAAACAGAAAAGAAGGAAACCCATTTTTTTCGTGCTGACGCTACATTGAAATATTATGTACCATAAATCACTTCTACAACTAATACGAATCGAATGACGCCTCATATGTTAAGATCCATTAATCCGTTTAGAGTAGTAAAGCGTTCCGAAGTAATAGACATACATACATACACACATACACTCGAAAAACATTACCCTCCTTGACTTCGGCAGTCGGGCAACAAAAGGTACTAACTAAGAATCACCTTGGTGCAGTAAAAGTAAGAGTTTCAATTCCCATATAAAACAAAAAATCCGTATTCAATTCATTTAAAAAAGTCACAATATATGATATAGAAGCCTTATAAATTTATAACTGATGTCCTTGATCGATTCGCTTGAACCCATTCAGCTTGATAAATAATATAACTTGTATTGTACATATTGTATTAGTTACCTAAAGAGGGCAATACCGTTTATTTGTTATATCTCGGACAATTTGATCCCTTTCCTTTTGTATTTCGCGATTGAGGAAGTCCGTTTTATATTAATATCGTCTGTCATGCTTTTCAAATATTACAGCGAATATCAAAGAATACTGAAATATATATGAGACTCTTACACGCTTAATAGATTACTACACTAGATAAGTGTTATGTATGGATAGCTATATACCTAGATATAGGTGAATAGTGGCTGCGTTCACTCATAAGGACTTACGTCGATTAAAAGTCAGTGCGTATTCAATCGCTAATCGTTTCACTAGTTCTGCATACTTAGCAATAAGCAACGTTTTTAGAATAAACGACTCTATTAGTAATATAGAGAAAACGGTGCTAAAGAAGTTAATTTCTAAACCCTGTTATGTTAGGGTAACTGGGGCTTTTTCTATTGGTACCAAGATGATATAGTATTATTAAGGTCTTTTAGATATAACAGCAAAATTAGTTTAAAATTAGTGATCAGGCCAGTTCTTACAGTGTGAAGAGAACTGAAGAACTTATCAATTTGTTCTCAAATTTCAGATTAAGGAGTTGAAACTCGAAGATCCTTGGGCAAAACGTTGCGCTCCTCAGAACTACGTGTTTGCCAAAGATGATATGGGACGACGCTGCGGGCTAGCCCCTCCTCCTAATATGCAAGATGTATTGAAGAAAGCTACTGAAGATGCTAAAGAATTTATCAGTAAGAAACATGTGGGTATTCGAATGCTTTTAAAAGGCAAAAGTAACTTAGTTACGAAAGAATTTTCTTTCTACTAACTACACTCATCAATTCGGTCCTGCTATGTCCTTTTTTAATTATTTTTTTATCTGTATGTTATAAGATTTCACGAACCTTTTCATTCCTCGAGTGTCATCTAATGGATTTCAAGAATAAAATGATTTAAAGAACGCAAAAAGGAACCCTTAAAACAAGGCCTTTTATCCACCGCTTTCCAGATTTCCTAAAATCTGTCAGGAGAACTATTTTCCATTTAAAATGGTATAATTTGTTTAAGTATATCAAGGTATGTAAAATATTTCAGGTCGAACTCCGTAAATGTTTAACCCAGAAAGATGTAGCAAGAGCGTTAGACGAGCTTCGAGGAGCCACGAAGATTGTATTTCCAGCTGGTCTTCCACCACATGATCCTGTACGCATGGAACTGGATAACGTCGAAGATTTGACCGGCACTCATGCTTCTACCGAAGTTATTGATCCTAATAGAGCCTGCATGTGGGCGTGTGGAAAGAAGTTCATAAGTGGGAATAAGTTGAGTGATCATTTGGGTGAGTCAAATATTATAGCGATAAAGTAGTTCTATTTCTTGATCTATAAATATTAGTGGACACGGCAGACGTTGTTCTGCCCGTACGTAGACCTATTTACCGTGAAATACTGTATATTTGAATGAAATACTTTGTCTGACTTTTTATTGAGATTGCTATTCTAACGCACAAAACTGTTTTTGACATCCAAGTGATGAGGCGATGACAATACACTTGGCACTAAGAGAGTGTAGTCTAATGTAACTGAGGAAACGTCATCGGAGCAACACACTTTTACCTTCCTTCTTTAAAAGCAAAGCGTGGTATATCTATACATATAATAAAAATGTAACCGAACGCTGTCTGTACATGGAAGATATATGAGAAAAAAAAATATTGGGACCTTTATCAACGCAAGTAGAACCCAAAACAATGATTGTTACAATTTTTGTCTGTTTGTCTGTTTGTCTGTTTGTCTGTTAGTCTGATTGTCTGTTTGTCTGTTTGTCTGTGCGTTTGTTCACGCTAATCTCAGAAACGGCTTATCCGATTTAAATATGGTTTTCTCTAATATATTGTGGTAAGCTTCACTTAACATTTAGTGTTTGTTTCATGTCAATCGGTTCATAAATAAAAAAGTTATGCCAATTTAAAGAATCACATCGAATATTCGTTAATTTACTACGAAATCTTTTAGAAGCAGAGATTTTAACCCAAGGTAAGACACTAAAGGTTGTGGGTGTGGGTCTAAGTATTAGCTGTTTTTCGCACGGTCAGCTTTATGTGGCTCCATCACGTGTTAGCATTCCTAGCAGCCTGTATGCTTTGATCCCTGATGGCTATACGTCTAATCCATACATGCATACATATTATAAAAGGCTTTGTCCTGACTGACAGACAACGTACAGCCTAAACCACTGGTCGTAGCGACTTGAAATTTGAAGGGTGTGTTTGTCTTAATGTCTAGAAGTGTACTAAGAAATGGTTTTTAAAAATTCAACCCTTAAGTGTATGAAAAAGGATGAAAAAGATTGTATGAAACGTCTACATTTTTAACTTACAGCTTTGAAATGTTGTTTTGGAATAATTTTATTTAAATAAAAAATTCTCATTTTTTTTTAACTGGGGTGGATTTATAGGCGTGAAATAAAGGATTAAATATTGTATGGAAAGATCTTTGCTTTTGAAGTTTTTCGACTTGAAATTTGGAGGGAGGGGGAAGGGAGGGGGAGGAAGAGGAAAGGAAGGGAGAAGTGCCGGGTAGTGAGGGGGAAGTCAGGGCAAAGTGCCTCTGTATTTCGGTGGTACTGTGTATGGACTGCCACGCAGAGGTTGCGGGTTCGATTCCCGCTCAGTGCAAATATTTGTAGCATGAACATGTCTATTTGCATTGGTCTGGGTGTTTCTATGTATAATATGTATGTATTTACAAAAATAAAAGTAATGACTGCACCGTTGGTCTAGTGGTTAGTGTAACTGACTGCGACGCCGGGTGTCGTGGGTTCGATTCCCGCGGAAGGCAAATATTTGTGTGATGAACATTTGTATTTGTCTTTAGTCTGGGTGTTTCCTATGTATTATAAGTATGTATTTACAAAAAAAAAAAAAAGTATGTATATGTAATATATATCAGTTATCTAGTACCCATAACACAAGCTCTGCTTAGCTTGGGACTAGACGACAGTGTGTGATAGTGTCCACATATTATTGTATTATTGTTATTGTATTTAAGTATGTTTATCCGTATTCTAGAACCCATAAGCAAGCATATAATATGCTTACTTATGGGTTTGGGTCTAGATAGCGTTGTGTAAAAAAAGGAAAAAAGAAAAAGGGAACTCAGGAGGATGTGAGGAGGCAGTGAAGGGCAAGTGAGGGGTAAGTGAAGGTCAAGTGAGAGGTAAGTGAGGGGGAAGTGAGGGGGAAGTGAGAGGGAAGTGAGGGGGACGTAAGGGAAAGTGAGGGAAGTGAGGAGTCAGTGTAAGTGAGGGGTGAGTGAGTGGAAAGTGAGGGAAAGTGATGGGAAGTGTGGGGAAAGTGAGGGAGATGGGAGGGAGACGGGAGGGAAAGGGAGGGGAATGAGAAAAAGGGGGAGAGGAAATGAGGGAAAGGGGAAAGTTATTGTAGTGGAAATTTGCCTTAGTGTATTGTATATTGTTTTACGGGTGATATCTTTAGGTAGGTGAAAGAGGGTTTGTACGAATGGTGATGATGATGAGATTAGAAATAGTATGCAAAACAGTATTTAAACAATATAAAAATGTCTATTGGAAAAACTCACTCATCACGAAATCTCAGAAACTACAAGTGCTGGGAGTTTCAAATTTTGGAAATAGGTGCTCTCTAACCCCAAGTTTTCACTGACGACACAACATGTTGTAATTAGCTACCTATCCCACTCATTCTTTGAGAGTTAAATAGTAAGATATATGTTTGCAACATGTTTTGTCGTCAGTGAAAACGCGAGGTAAGACGGGTTTTTCGAAATTCATTTCCCTGTAGTATAAAGGGGAACAAAATTTGTATAAAACTTCTATAGTTTTTAAACGGGAGTTTTGATAATACGATTTCCAAACTAGGAACTATTCTTATTAAGTGGGAAAATAGGAGTGGCAAGTTTCGTTATTAAATATCGCAAAATTTCGTCTGTTATAGGGGTAGCGGGTGAATAGATTTAAATAGGATTCGCCTTAGAGACGGATTATACTGATATTTATTACTAATACAATGTACGATTGCCGTAAGATTAGGTAAGAAATATATAGGCACACATCTGAATTTTCACGCGAACGAAGTCGCGGGCAACAGCTAGTGTAATTATAAAGCAGAAGAGTTTGATTGTTTCTTTGTTTGAATGCGCTAATCTCTTGTACTACCAGTCGAATTGGAACAAAAATGCATATGTAAGCCCCCTTGAGCTAAGCTCTTTAGAAACCTATTATTGAAAACCCTTTGACACTTAATAGTCTCACCAACTTGTCTTTATAGGCCCAAGTAAATAAAAGAATTTCGTTTTAAATTTCAGGCAAAAACAACAAAACTAAGGTAACAGTAAAACTCTGCTCCAACTCTGAAGGTGCACCAGGTCGTGAACCGGTCATGACTGAAGATGAAAGAAAGCAGTTGATGCTTCATGCGTACAGAAAGCAGGAAGAATGGAAGAAACTGGAGCAGGATGAAGATGACAGCTATTTGGACTCGAAATGGGCTGATGGCCAGAATTTAAAGAGACAGTTTCATGGAATGAAAAATATTTCTTGGAAGCCTGTCGTTAATATGAAGATGGACAAGTGATTCTGTTGCTAAGGTAGTTTAGATTTAGATGGGATGGATTTTTAGATGGAACTAGTAATTTGCTAGACAAAATGCAACTGGCCATAATATCGTACTTCATTCTTATTAAAGACAGTAAAATGGAATAGCTGTTTAGCGCTTTGTCTCATAACATATATTTAAAATGACGGAAAGAGAAAGAGACAACATGGAGTAGCAATTTCGATCTTTGTAGCTATCGGCATAAGGCAGACATTTCCAAAAAGGTGTGATTCGTTTTGTCTCTTTGCAACTAAAGGTGCGATATATTCGTTTAAACTTATTATATTAAGAAAAAGAAATCGACATGAATATGTGGTTTCTTTGCTTTTCGTTGTTTTGTGGCTTACTTATGTATCGATTTTCATTATATTTTAATTATTGTAATTTGTCTTTTTATTACTTTCGCCTGCATAGTGGCGGTCTAGGCATCACATAAATGAAAATTATTTCTATTCCACTCATTTGGCCTGGCCAGTTCGTCTAGTTGTTAGTGATCCTGACTGCTAAGCCAGAGGTCGTGGGTTCGATTCCCACCCAGGACAAATCTTTGTGTGATGAGCATAATTGTTTGTTCTGTGTCTGGGTGTAATTTATCTATAATATGTATGTATTTACAAAAAAAAAATGTATTTATGTAGTATATCAGTTGTTTAGAACCCATAACACAAGCAAATATAGTTGCTTAATTTGGGACTAGATGGCGCTGTGTGAATGTGGTAGAATATTATATTATTATTTTGATTATTATTTCCTTACTGGTGTGATATGGTGTGACGGTAAGTCTGCCCCCAAATTATTCAATACACAACAGGCAAAAGTGTTTTGTAATACACACTGTCGTTACTCTGATCGCCAGTCCGCTTGTCAAGTGTGGTGATTATAATTTTTAACAGAGGCCTTTGTCAACAACTTTCTGTTGTTAATAAACAATAATATCCTTTATTTGGTCCACCAAATTCACACCAGTCCACACTTCACATAGTGGCATTAATAACTATATTTTTGATAAATATATAAAGCCAACCATTTAACTAAACTAAATACTATAATAAATAAAGAATAATATTATAAAGAGAAAAAATTGGTATTTATATAAGTATGTTTGTTTGCAACGATTTAAATAAAAATCTACGTAACCGATCTAAAAAATACTTTCACCTTTAGAAATCAATAATTTCAGCGGGTAACATAGGCTATGTTTTATTAGGTTTAACATATTTTATTCAGTAATTTTCAGAATTTAAATATTTTAAGCTTCTTTCTAAATCTGAATGATGAAATACGTACGACCGAATAAAATTTTTGATAACGAAGCGAAGCGAGGGAATCTTAGTGTAACATATTTTCGGCTTCATACTTTGTACGACAACGTGATTGATGATGACGTGTTAGATGATTACATACAAAGATATTATAGAAAGATGTATCTTGATAAGTCACCTACAGATGGAGGAAATTGATGAATTTAATACTTTCTTATTTATACTGATTTTATGAGTATATCATTCCAACTTGCCCCGTGCGAGAGTTCTAATATTATTTTACGGCATAAATACAAATATTTCAAATTCTAAAACGTTTATATTGATACAATCTTCATCCGGTGCCGGAATGTGCTGCTGGCTCCAGCTACTGCATCATTGTATATCAGCCTTATGTAGCAAATAAGTATGTGGTGATCACTTACCACTCGAAAAGATATAACGAACTAAATATGACATTGTGATTTTCTGCTTTAGTAAGTGCCAGCTTGCCGTGGCACGGTTTCACCCACGTCTTTGCTTACTGCTCTGCATCCGTCGCCAGTAGCGTGATGTTACATGTTGTATAACCTTACTTGAGAATTGGGCTACCACACGAAAAAAGAATTTTTCGAATTCGACTGGTAGTTTTAGAGATAAGCGCGTTCATACAAACAAACTAACTCTTCCGCTTTATATAATAAGTATAGATTAGCCCAGAGTCTGGAATGTGTTCTGGAATTGGCATTGTGTGTCCTTGTGTTGTATTTTTCCTTATAACTGTGTAGTGGTGTAATACCACTATTTGAAGAAAATACATGATGTCATGATTATGCTTTTTAAAATCTATTCTCTTTTTTCTTCTCAATATTTGTAAAATTATTGTGATGTAATGGCTAAAATGAAAAGGACACTCGAGGGGAGTGGCACTGATAGCCGAAATACAGGTCATGTCTACTTCGGTTACAAAAGCTAATCTCATTTGTGTAGATAATACTTTAGCCTAAGTACAATTGTGAAACTCTAATTTTCTTTTAGAAAATTCTATAATATAAAAATGAATCGCTGAATGTGTTGCTAAGCGCAAATCTCGAGGGCAGCTGAACCGATTTCGCTAATTATTTTTTTTATAATATTCCTTGAAGTTACGAGGATGGTTCTTACGGAGAGAAAAGTTTAAAAAGATTTAAATGGCCTGAAAAATAACACTTTTATATTCCCATACAAAAGTATCTTTATTTATCCCAAAATGTTTAAAAAAATGTCCACCCGTGCGAAACCAAGGCAAGCCGCTAGTAAACAATATTATTATTATCATATATTAATATTTACAAATCACTTAGTAATTTAAACAGACCTTACTCCGCTACAAATTCTCGATCACATAACCAGCATATATAAATATCGTATAATCTTAAAGTTACGATCTTATTAGTATTATAAACACGTATACAGACAACTGATATACATAATCTATTATTCTTTGCGCTTCGCCATCGTGAGAAAACATTGTAAGCCGATTTACGTGAGAGATTTATGGATTACAATAGTTTTGTAAGTTCTGTTTCTTATTGATGATGTATTTTAATTTATTTCAAAGTATAATGTATTGTTACAATAATTATTATGCTAAGGTATATATGAGTTTTTTCTCTCTCTCTCTCTCTATTCCCGACTATTTATTCCACATAGATAGGAAGGCTGACCCCACCACGGGTCAGCCTTCCTAAAGTTCTTCTTCCACTTCGCCCTACCCACGACATCGTCTTCGAAAACGTTGCATTCGTTCATGTCTCCCAGCAACACATTTGTCCAGGTTGTTTTTGGTCTTCCCCTTGATCTTTTCCCGGGGACTCACAATTGAAGTGTCTGGTTGTTTTATAGAGAAGGCTCGAGCATTAATCACCAGTTTTGTTTAAGGCGGATTGGTGATTTCAGACTTAAGTCCCGGTTTTCTCACGATGTTTTCCTTTAACGTCAGTAAGAAATGTCCAAGATAAACAAAAAACTAATAAACTAAAAGTGTATGTAAAGATTAATGAATGTTTAAGAGGCAAAGGAGAAACTATGAAACATCTTAGACTCATATCATACGAGTGTGAATGAGAAGAGCCGTATACCCAAAGACGGAACCCAAAGAGCAAAGGCAAAGGAGGTCGCAATAAATGGCGTTCTATAGTCTCTGACACCATTGAAGGGAGACAGGCGTGAGGTTATGTATGATATCTGTCTGTGTCATGATTAAGTTCATGCCGTACCTATTGTGATATATTTCTATAGCCTCTAGTGGCAGTTGTCACTCATCATCACTATCAACCGAAAAAAGTCCACTGCTATACATAAACCTCCCCCAATTTTTGCCACCTTGTCTGGTTGCCACTTCCATTGCTTGTCGCTCATGAAATTCCTCAATATCAAAGCCTAAGCGAAGCTGCTGCTTACCGTGAAAATAAGTTTTAGATTATTCTTTAAACGTAAATCAACCTACTAATATTATAAATGCGAAAGTATTTATGTATGTGTGTTTGTTACCATTCAGCGCCTAAACAGCTAAACCAATTTCGATGAATCTGCTATGTAGATAGATTCGGTGCCGGAGACGGACATCAAATCATCCAGAAAATCGATCTGGTTCCAGGAGGATACAAAACATATTATACACGCGGGCAAAGCCGTATGGCTCAGCTAGTACTGAAATAAAACACTAACGTAATTCTATCAATTTGTTACTGTATTTTCACTGAAACTCACCTTTCATTGATGCGAAATCCTTCGTACATACACCTCAATTACCTCTACGTTCTCGTTCTACTGTAATTACGTCGCTCATTAGCGGAAACAATCCCAATCCAGATATAACTGGATATTACGAAGATCCACTGATGAGATAAGGTGTGGTTCTCAAAATGATTACTATGTGGGATATGTAAGAGATTCTTCGGGATTTTGGTGTTGTATCAAAGGGAATTTAGAATAGTAGCACTAAGATTTTTACTTAGAAGACTTAGGGAGTACCTGCACTGACCATAGAACCACGGCGAAATATAGTAATTTTTGCTGTTACTCAGGTAACTAATCTGAGGCCCTAGACTAGTGTCTAGTCATAAGCGTTGGCGTTAGCTTATGTCAATCCTATACATTTTTTAATCTATTCTATGAATAGAATAGAAATCTTTGCCACTTGTCTAGGGCCTCTGAGTAGTGTAGTTTACTAGAACTGGAATTTTAATTCGTAGTTGTTAGTGAAATTGTTATGGTTCTGTTTGATTGACATGTGATCAAGCATCTAATACTCTGATTCGTAATACCACAGCCTCCATCGCAGGAAATAACCCTTTTCGAAGAAAGAAGTTTCCCAATCAAATCAAATCAATCATTTATTCACAAGAATGTAGTGAAAAATTGGTGGTAGAAATTAACTTAACAGGTACCTATTACATTCTGCTATAACAATGGCTTGTGAATCTTAAACTTAATAATTACTAATATTAAATCCAATAACTTTTGATAATACAATAGTTTTTTTTTTAATAATGTCGAAATATATTATGTAAGAATGTCAAATTTTTATAGTCGGTAACCGCAATCGTTAGTATTAGTGAAGTGATTTTTCGTAGTACAAAAGTTATTGCTGTCCGTTGCTTTTTTATTGCCTACAGAGGCAGTGGAGCCAACAGCCTACCTGATGGTAAGTGCTAACTGTCGCTGATGGACTTCTGCAATATCAGGGGCTTCGCGAAGCCGCTGCCTACGGTGATATTAATGCTCTCTTTAAACCTCGTTTGAAGAAGGACATGGCTTAGCAGGAACCACCGCAGCTGGCAGTTCGTTCCAGAACCTGCACGTACGTGGGAGGAATGAACGCTGAAAAAGAACCGTGCTAGACGAGATCATGTCCAGGTAATATGGATGAACTTTGCTACGATGTCAAGTGATAATATTTTTTTAGTTATACGATAGAGGAGATCACACAACTAGGCACATATCATAACTGTATCTACTATCATTTTCCACCAAAGTATAATAAAAGAAAATGTACGCCAAAAATTAAACGTATATTTTTGTTAGCGAATCACCCCTTTATCGCTTGCAGCCAGCTACAAATGGCTGGTACAGGTACGAACCGGTTTAGAGCGGTTTTATTCAGTTTATACTGGTGAATGAAGTAATCCACACACATAAGCTGTCTGATAAAGACGTGATGTTAACGTTAATCTACCACTGACATGGGTTTTAAAGGATTTAAATAAAAATTTATATTTACTCAATATTTTAAATAAGCCTACTAGACGTCTGCCCTTGCTTCGCTTCAGTATCAAAAGTTTATTTCGGTCTCACAACAAACGCCAACTTAATATGATTGCAACATTACCTTATTGCAAATTTAAAAATTAAAAATTCTGAAAATTGTTAAAAAATATGGTAAATATAATAAAATATAGTCTTACTCTTCATTTATAGATTTCTAAAGATGAAAGAGTTTTCAAATCGGTAAGGTAGAATTTTAGTTTAAATCGTTACAAACAAACAAACATACAAAAAGTAAATATTTTCTCTAAATTAGTTTCGATGATATACCTTTTTTTTATCTATTTTTCTGTCTTATTCCATTATTGAGAGGCCATTCCATTATTAAGATTTACTCCTACACTAAGTATTTGCGAATGTTAATAGCCTATCAAATGTTAATAGCCTATCAAAATAGCTCCGCTCCATAAGAATCTCTCAATTAAAGCCTGGAACTCTTTGCCAGCGCATGTGTTCCCATCTAATTTTGATCCTGGGTCTTTTAAGCGGGGCGTGAAAAAGCATCTCACTAAGCCGCCATAGTGGAGGCCACCATACCAGTAGTTTGGTTTTTGGAATGGTGTCCACCACTTCTGGATTCTACTGACTGAGTGGAGTCACTTTGGTAGCTTAATATAAAAAAACAATAAGATGGTAAGTAGTGAGACTCAAGAGTGAGTTAACATTATTTTAAGAGCCATCGTGTCGCTGGCATGGTGACCTTGACCTTGGCCTTGACCTGATCCTTTTCACGTTCCGCCTTAAGTTCAAAAATTTGAGTAGAAGGAGTACCTTACAAAAATATTAATAACCTGGCAAAGAGTTGGCTGAGTTTCTTACCAGTTCTTCTCATACCCGCCCTACTCTACGTCAGTGAACTGACTGTAGATTAGTTGGGTGACAAATCAAATCAAAATGAATTTGTTCATATAGGTCAATTGAATTAACACCTTAGAATGTTAAAAATTGCAAAATGTCAGTTAATTAACCTACAGCCAGTTTGCTGACGTCAGGCTGGCCATGAGAAGAACTGGCAAGAAACTCAATCCACTCTTTTTAATCGCCAGGTTATTACAATTTTTGTAATTTACAATTTCAAGTAGCATGCACTTAACTCTAGACATTTTGTAATATTAACATTCATAAGTGTTAATTAATCCAAATGAATAAATGTCTTTGACTTTGACTTACCACCATTGTTCCACTGCATTGTGCGGAAGTGAAACAATGGTGGAAAATGAAGACCTCTTTTCATACAGAGATGTATAAGTCTATATTGTTACCTCACGATATTTTCTACACGTGATGTAGGTACACATAATTATTTAAGAAGGATCTTTATAAATCCTCATAAGAGCCAATTGTGGTTTCAGAATGTGAATTGTGAGTTAAAATTAAAGCTACCCTTTGAAGTTCTAACAAAACATTATTTTGAACATTTTCGTATCATACTTCATAGAATAAGCTTTTGTGAATTTTCTGCAAGTCGAATAAAACTGTTGTCCTTCTATGTTTGGTTTAAATTCTGATATTGCAGTTATATTTTTAGTTGATGCAAAAGATTTTAGTGTTGTTAGATAAAAACTAATTAGTAGTAATAGGAATAAATAAACCAAATCTGGTACTATTGCTAATAGTTTATAACTAGCTGCCCTTTAGTGTATAGTCATTAAGGGGTCTCAAAAAGCAGTATTATTTTAATGTCATTTTGTGTTTTGTCTTTTTCTTTCGTATCATTAAAAACAAGGATAGAGCCAAAATAAGGTTATCAGATGACTATAAAAGGTTGTGGTAGGGCCCCAGAGTCAGTGACTCCTCATCTGCCGCTGACATACGAAATTAGTTGAATTATTGCTCTTGCAGTGAAAAGCAAGCATACAACCTACCTGATGGCGATAACATTTCTTTTTGTTCTAGGTTCTAAAATCAACTTCCAGCTCTTGAGGTACCTTGAAGAGTATCAGCTAATAAGCGACCCCCAGTTCGGTTTCCATCACGGTCGGTCAGCTGGCGATTTTCTCGTTTTGTTCACACAGTTGGACATAAACATTTATTCAGAAATACGTATAAATATTGAAATTGGAACGTTCCTTTCATTCAAAAGTTCTCACACACCTGAGGGTCTAGAGACATAAACGCTAAAAGAATAGAATAGATAATTAAATGTAAGGGATTGACATAAGCTAACGCTAATTGTCGATAGGTTATATCAATCCAATACATTTTTAATCTGTTCTATTCTATTAGCATTTATGCCAGTTGTATAGACCTTACATTTTTCAGTCCAAGATCTGACAGTGAGTTGTTCTACTTTTAAACGAGCATAATAGACTATTGTGTGTTATCTTGTTGTCAATACATTGTTAGTGACGTATGTGTGATGTCGTTTATATGTTTAGAAAGTAATGTATTAAAACAGACCACTATTTTTTAAACATCTATTGTTTCCGCAAAGAATAAAGAGAATCACGGGTCCGAGGTGGACATTACTTAAGATGATATGAAGGAAAATATTAGGAGAAAACTTAGACTTATTACTAAATAACATGCATAAAATTACGCCCTTCGATAGTTTAGAGACGCAAGAGCAAATAAAAAATACCTCAACGTCCACATTGCTATCTAAACCCAAAGTAAGCATATACTCGTATTAATAGCTTGTGATATGGGTTCTAGAATGCGGATAAACATACTAAATGGTATGATAACAACCATATTTAAAAAAACCATAGGTTACGGTTACCACTTACTATTAATATGACCGTATGCTTGTTTGTCACCAAAATAGTATAAAAAATGAGGTATACCCACTAAAAAATGATAAACCTAAAATCGTTAATTTTGACAATGTCTGTGGTTTCGTGGTACTGTGTATAGACTGCCACGCAGAGGTCGCGCGTTCGATTCCTGCTCAATGCAAATATTTGTGTGCATGAACATGGCTATTTGCATTGGTGTGAGTGTTTCTATGTATAATATGTATGTATATTGAAAAAAAAAAATATTAAAGTATGTTTATTCACATTCTAGAATCCATAACACAAGCTATAATATATGCTTACTTGGGTCTAGATGGCGTTGTGTGTTTGTTGTGGTATTGTTATTTAAATTAAATTTAGGCAAACGTGGTAATACCTACATACTTCTGTCTTTATAAGAAGGAACTTTACAGAAGAAATATAATCACCTTACACATTTCTACAATCCAAGAAATATTTAGATTAATATTCAGCTACAGTTGCAATTTATAAAAGCTGTTGGACGTAACTTTTCAATCTTCGTACTTTTCTTTTGATTTTAATGACTGCTTTTATAGTGATGTAATTCTTGAGTGTTCTTGTTCCGTCAAACTTATTGCGTTCTTTATGAATGTTAAATTCTTTTGTTATTTGTTGGTGATTTTAATAGAAATGTTGCTTTGTGATAATATGGTATGTGTTGTTGATAGTAAATCCACTCTGGTTTCAGTATGAATGGGCCGGATTGTCCGGAGAAGTACTACCCTCTAATAGAAGATCAATGTAAGAGTAGTAGTATCCGTACTACTGCGTTTCGTTCGGTGAGTGAGAGCGCCGGTGGCCTAATTTGCCTTGCCCTCTTTCCTCATCTCGCTCTATCCCTCCCCCTAACCCCATTCTTAGCCGCCATAGTGGAGGCCTCCATGCCAGCAGTTTGAGACGATGGCTTTTGGTATGGTGGCCATCACTTCTGGTATTTAACTGATTGTTTACCATCAGGCGGGGTGGAATCACTTTACATATAAAAAAAATGTTATACCAAGATCCCGCGACGTGGTTTCACCCGCGTCTTTGATTATTGCTTTGCTCCCGTCGCCAGTGGCGTGATGTTACATAGCATATACCTTCCTCAAGAACTGGGCTATCATACGCAAAAAGAATTATTCAAATCTGACTGGTAGTTCCAGAGATTAGGGCGTACAAACAAACATACAACCTCTGCCGCTTTATATAATAGATAAGTTTTATTTTTCTAGAAGAATAGTAGAGATGTATACATAATATCTCATGTAATAAGAACAAGCTTATAACATAGGTGCAATTTCAAAGAATTTATCTTTTTTGTTGTCATTGTTTGTTGTTAATATTTTCACACGTCTGACAATAAAAAATTTAAAAATCTATTCACTAATCACACTGTACTTTAGTTGTCTTGCGTTTCTGCCCAGGCTAAAGTGAAAGTGACGAAAAAACCCAATGTTTTGCTTGTTGACAATCGGCCAGGAGTCTAGAATTGTGCATGATAAATTAACACCAGCCGAAACGTGAGTTTTAGACACCCCTACCCATATATTATATATTTTGAAAACCTGATTGCTAACTAGTTAACAATTAAAATTACAATATAAATAGTGGTCCCAAAGCGTATTATTATTTATTTACACCCCAGTTTTTAATCTTAGTTTAATATTTTTGCCGTTTCAACCCAGACAAAGATATGTTTTATTTCCGTTAGATCCCAAATTCTCTAAAAATTTAAATGCTAGTTAACAAGTTAAATTATAATATAAATAGTCGTTCATAAATGTTTTAACATTTATTTATACTGTGTAAATTATCCAGTTAAACATAAGCTTCTTCAACATAGGCATAACTATAACTGGGGTGTTATTTTAAGCAGCGAGCTATGTAAATATAGATATTCCATATTTTAATAGCAAGTAAGCAAGGTTAATATCAAAATGCTGAGGGCCTAGACAAAATGTTATAAATACTAAAATAATCTATACATATAATAAAATTGGAGTGTCTGTTTGTAATATTGAAATAACCGTTTTTTACTACATGTATATGTATATATACATGGTACATACACCAAAATAACATTTTTTACAATTTTTGTCTGTCTGTCTGTCTGTCTGTTTGTTCCGGCTAATCTCTGAAATGGCTGGACCGATTTTGAGGGGACTTTTATTGGCAGGTAGCTGATGTAATAAGGAGTAACTTAGGCTACGTTTATTTTAGAAAAATAAAGTAATGTTGATCGACTGTTAAGTGCAGCGAAGTTCGCCGGATCAGCTAGTAATAGAATAAATTAAAAAATCGTAATGGCCCAGTGGTAAACGCATCTGCTTCGTCAACACGACGTCGGAAGTTCGAATCCGGGCAAGTACCAACGTGTTTTATCAAATAATATGTACTTTCTAAGTTTATCTGCACATTACTGACTGACGGTGAAAAAAAATAACTTGAGGAAACCTGGACTTCTGAGAAAGTCTGAAATTGCTAATCCACCTTGAGCAAGCGTGGCCATCAATGCTCATACCTTCTCTGTATGAGAACATGTCTTTCTCTACAGTGGGATAAAATTCAAAATGTTTTTTTTTAACTTAACTTGTTTTCCGCGGCGCGGTTTTCACGGCTTTGCTTACTGCTCTGTTCCTGTCGCCAGTAGCGTTATATTACATAGCTTATAACCTTCCTCAGGAACTAGGCTATCATACGCAAAAAGAAATATTCAAATCCGACTGATAGTTTTAGTGATAAGCGCGTTCAAACAAACAAACTCTTTCACTTTATATAATAAAATAGATAGGTAGATATGTTATAAATAAAGTGGCAGTTAAACTTTTTCTTGAGTGTTGCATTAAATACAATAACGCGCTTAGGGTACTGTTGAGGCTGCCATGGAGGTATAGTGCGTCTGAAATGTTTGCGGAGACTCAAATTGATGGCTTTGCCACAATTATGAGAAAAAGATGCGCCTCTCTAATGACGCGTCTCCGTGACAGCACCAACACTATCCTGAGCGTGTTTGCTGACCGTTGGGAAACCCCGATGGTAGGTAAGTGGGTGAGGTGGGTGAATATTCACACCAAATAAAAATTGTAATAATAATTGTCATTTATTTATTTAATTACTAACATTAGGCAGTAAGATCATTGTTACTAAACACTATGGAAATAATTCCGAAATAAATGAATTTTAATTTAATTTTTTAATTAACTTTTTCATATTTAATCATTCATCAGTTCACTGTTCATTAATTCTTCAACAGTTTAATCAATTTCGTTTCTACAAGTAGTCATGATACTCGGTATTATTTTCACATTACAAAACTAATAATATAATAATAATAATAATATGTGGACACTATCACACACCGTCATCTAGTCCCAAGCTAAGCAGAGCTTGTGTTATGGGTACTAGATAACTGAAATATAATACCTATACATACTTTTTTTTTGTAAATACATACTTAGAACAAATAGGAAACACCCAGACTGAAGACAAATACAAATGTTCATCACATAAATATTTGCCTTCCGTGGGAAACGAACTTACGATACCCGGCGTCGCAGTCAGTTACACTAACCTCTAGACCAATGGTGCAGTCAAGTCAATACTTTAAGCCATTATTCTGTGAGAGGGTAATTCCTTACCCGGTCTACCTGGTCTATTCTCCTTTGACAACTGTTCAGTTGCCATAATTCATCAGTTTCGCTAACTCATTAGTTTCCTGATACGTCAAATTCATAAAATTCATTAACCCTCAGTTTCTGAAAGGCTGATCAACGAAAAATTAACTAATCACCTGTTAAATCTCATGTGAAGTACCAATTGGGATGCTAATAACATGAATATTTAGTTTAATTTGATCTAATTAGTAACTAACTACAACAACAGGTGATTAGTTAATTTTTCGTTGATCAGCCTTTCAGAAACTGGGGGTAAGTCGTCAATATCTCTTATTCCTGATTCGTCAACTTAATAAAATTCTTTAAGTCTTAAATTGTTCTAATACGCACGTTTTAATTCGTCAGTCTTACTACCAACAAGAATCTACTACCTACCAAAGTAAAATAAAATACCTACATAAATGAAATTCAATGAAACCGATAATCAGTTACACCTAAATTACTTCTCAATTTATAGTTGTTATAAAATTGAATATTAGCGCGACATGCTGGCCGCAAGTTCGGCTAACGAATAATTATATCTGGGGTAAGTGCGCCTACGTGATGTTACGGACGTGCCAAGATGGGAAGCACCCTTCACATGTGCTAGTAACTTGCTTCTACATGCAAATTTGTTTAGTAATAATATAAGTTTCAGGTATTCGAATGTGTCCTTGACCTTTCGAAAGACTCATATTGAGTTATTTGGAAAATATCGTATGCGGCAGAAATTAATGCAAAATCAGTTGTCTATACATAGGTACTATATAATTTGATGCCAGATTAATTCGAACTCTGTTGGACATGTGGTCTCCGATCTGCTAGAATATGGAATTTCTTCTCCTCTTCATTCCATTTCTTCTCTTTTCAAGTATTATACGAGTCGGGAATACCAGGTAATGGAAAGCAATGCTACCTGCTTATTATTATGTTTATTCTGCTTATTAAATAACAAATTAGTGGGGTCACCAATCCCAAGTGACTGTGACTAACTTATCCTAATCATTAAAACAGTACTACTTGCGATACTCTAGCTATAGTTGCTGTATCAGTCAGTAAAGAAAATTTTTTACTTATCTCTTCACAATCTTTACATCCCTACCAAAGCTTACCCATTTTCCTTACAAGTAGCGGTTTAGTTAATTAGCGCCAGTAACTCGCCCATCTAAACTGAACACAGCATCAGTTATTGGCGGCACGTGCGGCTTGCTGACTGCAGATTTTTCCCTTCGCGTTCCATTTCTACGATATTGATAATTCTCTGACCCACCTCAGACAATTGAGTTGCCCTCTTGTATATGTAATTGAATCGATTTATGAACAAATATTTATTTTGGAGGTATTTTCGGCAAGAGGTGTGTGTATGAATAATTTATGTGTTTCGCTTTTTACCTACATTGTTCTTACTGATTTTGAACCAATATAAGGAAGAATTTTGTAAAAAATATTCGGTAAAAAGATTTTCGGTTTGATTGCTGGCAAGTGTCAAAGTAAAATTCGAAATTGAGTATATAAATAGTACTCATAATCTACATCATAATTTAATCGTAAAAGACGTCAACCCGCGGCGCGGTTTCACCCACGTCTTTGCTTACTGCTCTGCCGCCATCGCTAGTAGCGTGATGTTACATAGCCTATAACCTTTTCTCAAGAACTAGGCTATCATACGCAAAATAATTATTCAAATCCAACTGGTGGTTCCAGAGATTAGCGCGTTCAAACAAACAAACAAACAAACAAACAAACAAACTCTCGTTTTATTTAATAGTATAGATGAATATGCTTGCATCTTAACCGATCTTGATCCTCTATCATTTATCGGTTACCTGGCATCTTTATCAGCTCATTGGTCTACCTGTGCAGCCTCCGCACGCTTACGTATTTAACTGACAAAACAAAACAGCTCTTTTCTTTGGAAAAATGCTGATCAGTTCCATTATTCTATTCTTAGTTAAATAATGCCTAAGGCCAAACTTGTTTTACCAGACGTAGATACCATATAAATAAAAGGAAAACATCCCCAATCACAACACCATAAAGCTAGCAAATATACACTGAATAATAAAAACTTAATTATATTTTAAAATAAACCTATGATCGAAAAACTCAAAATGGAAATAAACAAAAAATAACCTCTTTCATTCCAATTGGTAAAAGTTTGTAGCAATTACGTGGCATGTCCAGTTTCAGCATATTTTTATGCCAGCAGTACATTACGTAATACTATCATTACTGTGTGCCTGGAATATCTGAGCTGCATGCGAGCTGTACTATCAGCAAAAAAACTATAATTTTACTGAAACAGAATATTTTAAATTGAATCGTTCAAAATGCTGAGCTTATAAAATACATACAAGTATTTCTTTTATTGGTTAGAACAAATTTATTTAGAAATTTCTTTTGCAATTTAATTTTAATTTTGTTTTATTCGTGTTTACTTGCGTTTCATTAATATACTCAGATATATTAGTAATGCTGTTAAGGATGTTGCTGTCCGTTCTCTAATACTTCTTAATTAATGGTTTGACCATCAGCATTCTGTTAAATGATAGCACTAGTAAGGTATATAGATACCACTAGGTTGTATACATATTGCATGTTACTATAAATGCTCAGTTTTTACCAGTTTATCTATAATTTACTATATAAAGCGGTAGAGTATGTTTGTTTTTGTTTGAGCGCGTTAATCTTAGCCCACTTCTTTAGAAAGGTAAGGTTATGGACGGGAGCAGAGAAGTGCAAGGACGTGAGTTAAATCGCGCTGCAAGAAGCAAGTGTCTGTATATTTGTCAACGAATTTTAGACGCATTATAATTTGGTAACATAAGAACATAACTACCGGGTTATGACGTTCATAAGCATAACTCATGATCTAAATAAAAAAAATGAGTTTGACTTTGTATAATAATACATCCCGATACCTATAATAAGTGTTTACTTAAATATTTTGTTTATCATACTTCACAATAAACATAAACATTTTCTAAAAACCTTCATCTAAAAATCACTGATGCTTCTGATAAATATATGATATGAAAACAACTTGTAACAAGAGGCCCATACAAAAAACAAACACGACGATTTTCCCGTTTTTTTCCCATCATGGCGTCCGGGAATATTCCCATCTTATTTACCGCGCCAGTGCCGCGCCCAAAAACGAAAATATTATCATTTATCATATGCCTTATAACATGTTACCAAATACTTTATTTTACCAAAATAATAAAGTTATTCGCAGGGTAAATATATTTTTTTATGTGGGTATTAATAGATGTTCATGTGTTTGAAAACTTTACGTTGAAAGACTAGCGACCTGCCCTGGGTTCGCATGGTTTTTTATGTTTTTTGCGTCATGATTAATACATGTAGTTAGAATTCCTGGTATTTTCTATTGTAATATGCATGTGGAACAGTCTTTAATCGATAGTAAAAACCATATCTAATACTAGCGGCGCCCCATGGTTTCGCCCTTGCATAACATATTTATTTTATTTCTTTATGCACAAAACACTGTACAAAGGCGAGCATATGTTTTGTATCCCTTAGAAACCAGACTAATTTTCGGAATAAAATGTAGCCTATGCCCGTCTCCGACACCGAATCTATCTACATACCAATTTTCATAGAAATTGGTTCAGCCGTTTAGGCGCTGAGTGGTAACAAACACACACACACAAACTTTCGCATTTATAATATTAACAGGATCAAATTTCGCTGGCCAATTTACAAGAAGTTAACAGAAACACAGACAGAATAGAGAACAGCAACGTTCCTTAAGAGTAATCTAAACTAATATTATAAAGAGAAAAGATTAGATTTTTTTGTATGTTTGTTTGTTTGTTTTGATTTAACTCAAGATCTACGTAACCGATTTAAAAAATGCTTTCACCTTGAGAAAGCTACAAATAGAACGAGTAACATAGGCTATATTTATTATGCTTAACATATTTTCACTCATTTAAAAATTACAATATTTTAAGCGCCATTGTGAATCTGAATGAAGAAATACGTCACTATTGCTATGATATTTTATTTAGGCGTTTGATGTGAGACCGAATGAAACTTTTGATGCGCAGCGACATCTAGTTAGTAAATAAAGTTATTGGTTGTTAAAAGTTGTACAATGTATAATTGAATTGTGTGTTATTTTTTGAATAATAATAATAATAATAATAAATAATAATAATAATAATAAATTTATTGTTTTCTCTCACATAGAAAAGATACATACAGCGGTAAAAATACAATAGTTGGTGAATACATGTAATAAAACAATCGGGGACCGCTCTACAATCCCCAATAGGCCCCAGGTAGAAGATCCCAATGCACTCCCACCGTTCGCAAAATAAGCGAACGGGAAGAGAGGGAGCGATCTAGTCCCCAGGATCCATTTGGAGATTGCAAAGCGTGCCCTTACACTGTGTACAAATACATGAGATTTAGTCTATGTGAGAGACTGGTTTCTGTACTAGGAGACCTGTATGACAGATAGCCAGCCTCTCCAGACTCCGGAAGCGGACAAACGGTAAGTACATCAGGTAAGTACAACGTAATTTGCGAAAAGCATTAAAGTAAATGGAATTAGGTGTAATGGCTGTTATTAGGGTTTATAATTAGATTTATGTGAGAAAGGATGTGTGTGTGTGTGTGTATGAGAAGGGAAGTGTGTGTGTATGTGTGTGTGTGAGAAGGGATGTGTGTGTGTATGTGTGTGTGAGAAGGGATGTGTGTGTGTGTGTAGGTAGATGTGATTGAATAATACACAAAGTTTTGAATAATACACAAATTTATAACTATTTTGTAAGAAACTATTTATTTATTTATTTTATTTATTTATTTTTCTTTAAATAAAACAACTAGTACACGAATTACATTAAACGAAGATGCATTCATAATTATTATAGTAAAAAGTAACAATAAAATTTAACCAAACTATATAACTGGACTGAACTCCATCTTTTTGGCAGTAAGCAAATCGGCTGATATCTTTAATAAAATATCAAGCTTATAATTTAAATAATATATGATTTTAACTTTGCACACAACATACATATCATTATCCTCTTTAATAAGAGTACTCTCGCACAAGAGAACATGCTCTGTGTCGCGGGGGACTTAACGAACATACAATTGAAGGTCACAAAGTACACCCAGACTCGGCACAAATATTTATGGATCACACAAAGTATTGTACCGTGTGGGAATCGAACCCACAACCTCATGCACAGTAGTCGTTTGCGCTCCCACTGCGCCACGGAGGCAGTCATTGTGTACATATTATTATATAGGACAGATCACATCACCACAAAATACATCAATCCCTTGGAATGGTGCCCGAAATAGTTGGCTCTACTGTCTACCCTACAGAGGTAACAGCGTGATATTATGTGTTATCGTGTAGTCCTTTAGCCGTACGTAGATGTCATAAAATATTTATATTATTAAATAAAGCGGCAGAATTTGTTTATTTGTTTGTTTGACGCGGTAATCTCTGAAATTATCAGTCGGATTTGAATAGTTCTTTTAGCGTATGATAGTCCAGTTCTTGAGGACGGCTATAGATTATGTAACATCACGCTACTGGCGACGGGAGCAGAGCAGTAACCAAAGACGCGGGTAAAACTAGGAAGGAAGCTAACCTAAGATAAACTTAGAAAACACATGTTACTACAGTATTAATATCAACAGTCACATTGGTACTAGACCAGATTCGAACCCACGACTTCGTGTGTAAGAGGCAGCTCACTATGCCTATCTTGGCTGATAAATAGATAAAAACATGCTGAACAAATTCTGGCTACGAGCCCATTCGACCCTAAAGATTTGACCCTCTCTTAGTTTGAGTACCCATTCGACCCATAGAATAACAGCAGCACCCATTCGTTCCTTTTCGCGAGTACGTATAAAGTACAGACAGTATAAAAATATGTATCAGTATTCATGCATTTTGTACCAAAAATATAAGGTGTGTTATTTAGATTGTAACATTTTCGGAGGGTGTTTCCTCATCAATATTCATCGATGTCAGCGGTAGATTTATTAGCCACGTATCATTAAGGTGAGACAGGTATTTTTCATGTTTTTACACGGGATTATCTCGATGTTATATAATGATGATTGATATGGTTTTTGGCTGATTATGTTCGACTCAAAACATGAAAAGACGGTTTTTGTAAATACAGTATTTATAAATTAGTTAAAAATTAAATATAAGAAATATTTTCCGGTATGATTCCCGCTCAGTGCAAACATTTGTGTGCATAAACATGTCTATTTGTATTGGTCTGGGTGTTTCTATGTATAATAAGTATGTATTTACAAAAAAAAAGTATTTAAGTATGTATATCCGCATTCTAGAATCCATAACACAAGCTATAATAATATGCATACTTTGAGTCTAGATGGCGTTGTGTGAAGTTGTTGAAATATTATACATATTATATTGTTATATATATATATATATTTTTTTTTTTTTTTCCACATTCACACAGCGCCATTTAGCCCCAAATTAAGCAATTATATTTGCTTGTGTTATGGGTACTAAACAACTGATATACTACTTATATACATTTTTTTTTGTAAATACATACATATTATAGATAAATTACACCCAGACACAGAACAAACAATCATGCTCATCACACAAAGGTTTGTCCTAGTTGGGAATCGAACCCACGACCTGCGGCTTAGCAGTCAGGGTCACTAACCACTAGACCAACAGGCCAGTCATCATATATATCATATTTATATATCATATTATATTATATATATTATTATTTTTTTAATTGTAAGATTCACTTACTAGTGAAGTACATTTCTGTGTAGGGAATTGACTATCCCACTATATAATAGCAAAGTACCTAGTGGTCATAATATACGTAATACCTAGTTCGTAAATGCAATCTATTACTATACTTTTTTACAAAGTGGATGACTTTGTTTGTTTGTGAATTTGAATGCGTTTATCTCTGGAACTACCAGTCAAATTAGTAAAATTTATATTCTTAAGGCTTAAGGGGTCTTATGCTATGTAATATCACGCTATTGACGACAGGAGCAGAGCAGTAACTGAAGATGTAACGCGGGAGAAACCGTCCTGCTGGAAGTTAGTTAAATATAAGTATTATCATATTTTTTGTATAAAATTTAAAGATCCTGTCGCCTACGAAGTTAATTTCTGTGTAGGGTATTGACAATTCTACTATCTACTACAAAAGTATATACGACCTAGTAGTCATTATGAGCCTACATTATACCTACTTCGTTAATGCAAGCAGTCAACAATATGTGACTAAACTAACTGGGAGAGACTTTTCTAAAAGTGGCCTATTTTTAGGTCAAAGTATTTTTTTACTCTACGGTGACACTATAGTAGGCCGTGATAAATAGCGGTAGATATATTTTTATTGAAAACTCTTGTAAAATAACAAAATACTACATTTAAAAAAAATACTAAACTTAAACTATAACGAGTAGGTACTCAATAACGATTATAAAAAGAGCTCTTGAACAGCGTCTTCAACATTACAAAACAGTTCAAGTTATACTAGCTAACTCTGATAATGATCACCAATTTTAAATAACAGCATTATCAAAGAGCATCAATATAATAGCCATTTTTGTAAACGACCATTTTAAATTGAACTATATTTATAAACATATTTCAGTATATCATGGATCAATATAGAATGGAAACACAAATATATGAAGTTATCGACACGTATTCCTGAACAATATAAAACAAGACTTTGAAGCAATAAAAGAAACACTACGTTTCAAGCTTCGAAATATTTGCGAAATAAAAACTGGAATTTTCTGCTGAGATTTTCTTGAATAGCGTCTATGTAGAAATGTGAAATACTAACAAATATTATGCGTTCTTCGATATTTTATTTGTTGTTTTTACGAATTCTACAAAAGCATACGACTCAGTAATGCTAAATTGTTATCATCTAAACATGACTGTTATCTAAACAGGAACATACTAAGGAACAAGCAAAATATATTTTTAAAAACAAAAGCCCGCCTACTTAAAACACACTGAAAAGAAAGAAACCCATTTTTTTTCGTGTCGACGCTACGTCGCAATATAGACGTCAGTATCACAATTAATACGAACAATTAATGACACCTCATATTAAAATCTAATAAGCCATTTAGGCTGTACAGCGTGAAAAAGAAATAGACATAAATACCCACATATATACATATTATACATACATTCGTTCGAAAAACATTACCCTCCTTTGATTTCGGCAGTCGCGCAAATACAACGACCGTTGCTGATTGTGACAAGGTAATGAAGAAAGAAAATAATAATAATAAAAAGTTTATTTTCATCATAAATTAAATGACGGGATGTTGGAATTGCAGATTAATACTAATAGTTTTATTAATTACGTAAATTTTCTACGACTGGTGCTTAAAAAAGGAAGACCTGAGCTATAAGCACCAGCAACCTTCCAGTTCCTCAGAAGGAAGAAAATCGTGGGATAATAGAGTCAGCACGTGCTGAACAGAATGCAAAAGTTTATACACTTTTCATCAATTTATTCAATATTCGATAACTATTCGAATCACTTTGCTTTCTTTACATTGAGATCTGCTAGTCAACTTTAGCTCTCTGACTAACTTAGCCTCTCTGAGCCTCTCTTACTTACTCAAAATGCGCTATATTTTCTTTCTTTAACTCCTTCATACGTCCCAACACTAAACTCAAAGTTGTGGCATTCCAAACAATAGTTAAATTTGCAGTTGTTATTCACCCAACTTTGTAAAGTTTATATAATATATAAAATAGAAATTGTTTTGGGTAGGTATATTGTTTCCCAAACAGAGCAACATTCAAAAATTTCATTCATTTTTATTTTCTCATACCATGAATTTGGTTGGAATTTATTTGTTGAATGTTATGTTTTCTCAAAGGACGTAGTTATTTTTGTAACAGCTAAACATTACGCTATTTAAACTTAAAGGATAAGCAGATGTGTTGTACTATCACGTATTTTTAGCATCATGGGTAGCAAATAAACATGCCACTCATCTGATAGTAAATTATTCTGCTTGATAATTTCATTTTACGGATTTAGGTAAAAAGGTTATTAATAGACACATAGACGGACAGATGCATTATGTGTTGCATACATCCAATGCATTGTTTATGAAATCTAAAATACTAAAACGAAAATTCAATATTTCCTTTTAAAATTCAAAACCATAAAGAAAATTTCTTATATTGCGATTCAGTCAGAATTCTGATCCAGCTAAACATAATAGTATTGATTTGTGCGATTTGTTATATAAAATGAGATCTATTAAAAGAGAAAACAAAGTTTATATCAAAGAATAAGGACCACGACTCCGATGGACTCTGCAACAAAACAAACAATATTTGTGATGTAAAGAGCGCCATAAAACGAAATCAGGGTACAGCATTATATGAGCTATAAGAGAACTTTACGTTTATTTTGTTTGGTTTATGATCAAAGCAAAACTTATATTCTCAGTAAGTATATTTTACATTAAAACGTATTATTTCTCACAAAACTGACGGTCGTCGGGGTAGAGAAGTTCTAGAGTGGCGATTATAAACCGAAAGACGCAGCGTGGGCAGACGCCTCACAAGGTGGACTGACGACCTTATAAGGGTGGTGGGCGACCGATGGATGCTACCGACCAGCCAAGGTGGCGAAAATTAGTTAAGGCCTATGTCCAGCAGTGGACGTCTTTCCCCTGATATGATATTAACGATAACGTATTATTCCTACTATGGTAGATATATTGCAGCACTGCTTAACTACAGTGACGATGGACAGGTCATATAGCTTAACTTGTAGAAAAATATTGGCTGTTGGGGCAGATAATTTATGATTTACTTACATATATCTTGCTAGTGTTAGCCGTTACAAGCTCATAGGTCATCATATTCAAATTTAGAGGAAATAATTTTAAAAAACTCACAATTCAAACTCGGACTGCATTACCAATATTAGGCAGTTACTACTACTTATCGAGTGGTTAATGGTCAACCTAGTGTCAGGATTTGTTCAGGTCGCCCATAGAGGCATCCGACTTGACCTAACGACTGTTAACAACATAGTAACAACCGGGACCGACTTTTAACGTGCCCTCCAAAGCACGGAGACGCTCAGATCAAATACCACTATGCGGTCACCCATCCATGGGCCAGCCGCAGTCTTAGTTGCTTAACCCGCTAATCGTTTACCGATCAGTGAGCATCAACGAGCTATGAGCGCCTCCATTTAGGCAGTGACCTGGTATTACTTACCATTTCAGTACCAACTGGTACTCGAGGTACTTTCTCAAATATATTTTGACCTACTGCACTAGTGATTAAGGTGTGTGTCACAGGGTAGTTAAAGTTTTAAAGAGCCTTGTCACTGTCTATTGTAAATATGTCATTTTAAGACGACACTACAAAGGAATGGTTAAACTAATAACTATTTAGGAACACTATATATTATTCACTAGAATATTTCTGGAAATAGAGTATTAAATCCTTTTACATTTTCATCGTATTAATTTATAATGTCTATTGTAAAAATTTAATCATAGACGAATTATAATATGAAAATATCCATTTAACGTGACCTCTGATTTCTTGGTAAATGTATAGAGTAGAGAGTTCAAGTTAAAACTTTTTGATTGTACTAGGAATATTTTTTGTTCTGTTGAATAATATAACTTTATATTTTCTTTTTACGAAATAACTAATACTAATAAGTCAATAAAAGTCGACATAAGATTAAACTAAAATTAAGACTACTTGATTTATAAAGCACTAGACGTGTCCCCTTGCTTTGCTTCGGTATCAAAAGTTTCATTCGGTCTAAAACGCCTACGGACAAAATCATTGCAATAGTGTTGTATTCCATCATTCAGATTTTCAAAGGCGCTAACATATTGAAATTGAGTAAATGACTGAAAAATATGTTAAACATAATAATACCTTAAAGATGTAATCCGCTCCATTTATTGATCTCTAAAGGTGAAAGAATTTTTCAAATCGGTAACGTAGATTTTTAGTTAAATCGTTGCAAGCAAACATACAAATAATCAAATCTTTTCTATTTATAATATTAGTTTAGACGAAGTAGATACTTTAATGATAGAAAATATAATGTGAAAAAATATATACGGTCGAATTAAGAAACTTCCTCCTTTTTTGAAGTCTGTTAAAAACAGACTATTTCTGTCTGACCCGTGATAGTTATAAGCATCCGCCTATCTCGTCGCGGGACGGCCGACACTCTTTGATCAAAAATGTAGTCAAACATAATTCGATAAGATTAAAAGAAATCACTATAAAGGGTATCATGTATACCACAAATAACATTCATTTACTTATTCAAGGTCCAAATCGTAAACCTAGGAATCCTTAAGAGATTCACGTTCATACATTACGGAACCATCACAATTGTCCATCGTATAAATTCAGTAAATTTCGGCCAAACCGGTAAAGTAAAAACAGTAAATGGCAAACTCAGAGTGTAATTGAATACCGCAACATGTGAGAGAAAACCATTTTGTATTTATATCGTTCGTTTTAACTAATTAAGTAGTAATCGAAGATATTAATTCTGAATGTATATATAAGAATTGAATTATTGTACCATTTAGCTTGTTTACGTAGGGTTTGACAGACATGTAGATATGAAGCATTTTTTTTTCAGACGAAACATGAAGTGCCATTCAAATATTTGTGTATTCTAGTCTAGGATTGGTCTACGTTGCCCATAACTTATTATAGAGGTATCCGACTTGTAACGACTGTTATTAACTTGGTAACCAGGACTGACTTATATCGAAGCACAGAGATGCTCAGATCCAATACCACTATGCGGGCACCCATCCATGGGCCAGCCGTACTCTAAGTTGTTTACCCGATCAGTGAGCGAAAAAAGCTATGTCCGCCTCACAAAAAGAAAATGATGTAAAAGAAATTCATGGTGTAAAATGTTCGCAAATCATTTCGCATTTCGTAAGCGTTAGTTTACTTGTGATTATTATCCAAATAATAATCTCAAAAACTACTTACTCAAAAAGCGTATTTTGCCTTATATCTATTTCGTAAATAATAATCACAAGAAAACTATTTCCCATTAAAAGTGACATATCCAGTTGTTTTTTCCAGTATCATCAATACCAATTTAGTTGTCGCTATAATAAAAATAAAATTGTTACATTTCTACATAATCCCGTCCCTAACCCGTTTACGGCCAAAAGTAATATGATGAGATCTGGCAAGACGATTCCCTAGACACTACAATATCCGTTACCGCGTAAATAACGTACTGAACATAAATATTAGATTGACGGCAAGCAATCTACAGCGAACATTATCCTGTGATACGTTATAACTGTTATTGCTTGGGTGTTCGTGGTGAAACTGCGATATTGACGGGAAATTGATGCTTCGACTTTAGGCTATAGATATATTAGAGTTTTTTCTGGTCTATTTTAATGATATAATTTGGATTGAAATATATTTTAAGTGCTATAGTCGCTAGTCTAGAATAATCTTTACCTTAGGTGACATAACAACAACAACAAAAAGTCACTTATAGTGTAGTTAGTAAGTTAGATTAAGTTAAGTTTTATGTTATTGTGGTACACTATCGCATTAGGTTAAGCATTACCTGTAAAGATAGTCATATGTTGTGTATATAAATATATAAATAAATAAATAAAAAATAACAAGAGTCGACTCCTCGTATTTTAGTTTTGACTAGCTTGCCATGGCGCCGGCGCGCGGTGTCATCCGCATTAAGTTACATCTTTGCCTACTGCTCCGCTCCCGTCGCTATTAGCGTTATGTTACATAGCCAACCTTGTTCAAGAACTGGGCTCTCAAATGCAATAAGAGTTTTTAAAACTGGTTAAGTAGATCCAGAGATAATCCCCTACAACATCACATCATTTTTACGGTAGTAGATCCACGCTGGTTTCAGTATAAATTGTCCGGATCGTCCGGGAAAGTACTACCCTCTCATAGAAGATCGACATATGAGTAGTAGTATTCGTACTACCGCGTTTCGTTCGGTGAGTGAGAGCGTCGTATGCCCACTTCCCTCCCTTTCTCTTTCATCGCCTCCCTCATCCCTTCACCTACCCCCTTCCCAGCCGCCATAGTGGAGGCCACCATACCAGCAGTTTAAGACGATGGCTTTTGGTATGGTACCTACCGCTTCTGGATTCTACTTTAGTAGACTAACATAAAAAAAATCTTACAAACTTTACCTCTTTATAATTAGTATAAATGCCAGTTTACCTATTATTTAAAAACAGTTCATTGCTAATGTTTTCTTAGATTACACTGAAGCTAAAAGCAGTTCGATGTTGTTTTCCAACAGTATCGTTATACTGACGTTAAGAATACGAGTAAAGCTATCGTAATGGCAACGAGAGTTGGATTAGGTAAGTGTATTTTCTTATCCTATTATATTCCTTCACTTGCTTTCTGTGGCGCGGATCACACGCGTCTATGCTTACTGCTCTGCTCCCGTTGCCAGTAGCGTGATGTTACATAGTCTATAACCTTTTCGAAAACTAGGCTATCATATGCAGAAAGAATTTTTTAAATCCGACTGGAATTTTCAGAGATTAGCCCGTTCAAACAAACAAACAAACAAACTCTTTCGATTTATGTAATAGTATATATTACTTTGAAGCCTTGAGACAAGATCGTAATATGATATGAAAAGTACTGAGGTTAAAAGAAAGCTTTCGCAGACGTCGTGAAGATTAGATTTTATGTTTGTTTATTTGTATGTTGCGATTTAACTCAACATCTACATAACCGATTTGATAATTCTTCCAAAATTCACCATAATATGTCTAACAATAGGCCATAATATGTCTAACATATTTTTCCAGTCATTTTCAAAATTTAAATATTTTAAGTTGCTTTGAAAATCTAAATGATGCAATACGACACTATTGCGATTATATTTTCCGTAGGCGTTTGTTTTGTGACCGAATGAAAATTTTGATACCGAAGCGAAGCAAGGGTGGACGTCTAGTATTAGATGATTAGCTGAAAAGTCATAAAAGTAGGCCTTTTACCAACCCATTGTGTATGATGCAAGCTAGCAATATCATCAACAAGCAATATAATAATAATAATATAATAATAATATTCTACCACATGTACACAGCGCCATTTAGCCCCAAATTAAGCAATTATATTTGCTTGTTTTATGGGTACTAAACAACTGATATACTACATATTTACATTTTTTTTTGTAAATACATACATATTATAGATAAATTACACCCAGACACAGAACAAAGAATCATGCTCATCACACAAAGGTTTGTCCTGGGTGGGAATTGAACCCACGACCTCCGGCTTAGCAGTCAGGGTCACTAACCACTAGACCAACAAGTCAATAATCAGTCAATATATATTATTAAAAAACAAAAAGCCTGCCTTATGACCTTTAGGCTGTAGAGCGCGCCAAAGAAATAGATATACATAATCACATAAATACATACAATACGCTCGAAAAACATTACCCTCCTTCACTGTGGCAGTCGGGCAACAACAAATACCATCAAAATGGCAAAAATGCAACATAGCTACTTTCTAATGCAGCATATATAACTGCACTGTTGTCACAGCTAATATCATTTACCTTACAAAGACAGGCTGCCAAATTAGTTTATTCACTAACAAATACTCGAGAGAATTAGCTCTTTTCAATCCTTTGCTAGAAAAAGAATTTGCATCGATTTTTCCCCAATCAAAGACAAATACGCAAAAACATTTTTGTTTAATCAGATGTTTGTTCATTAGAAAGTTTACGAACCCCTTGACTGTTGATCGAACTTATAAAGTCTGATGCGTAAATACAGTTGTCTGTGGAGCAGACTTATAAAGTCTGATGTAAAATGGCGGTCACAAAAAAATTTGACCTTTTCTAAAATCGGTACTACTCGAACGGTGTAATTCGAACGAACGCACCGATTTTTACGGTTATAGTCGACTAAATGCCGATGCGAACGCTACCCAGCACTATAATATCCTACCAATTTAAATGTCAAATAAAAATTGTCAAAAAAGTTGCTTGTCAGTGTTGTTTACGCGCGCGACCGACCTGCTTGGTTGGTATTTATATTGTTATATATCGTTTATTTTATCATTAGCCAGTATTGTTTTTTGATACAAACGTTAATTAGGTCATGTAATATTTAATTATCACGTTTTATTCGTAAAAAAATATAATTTTGGTGAAATTCGAAACACAAATGTGCAATGGCCTCTTTTTTTTATTGTGTTTCATATATTTGTGTTATATATGTGAAAAAAAGCAGTTAGAAGAGCTGCAATTTGTGTTTGTGATAAGTTTAATAAATATACTACAGTGTGGAATAGTCAAAACTGTAAGTAATTTAAAAATTTATACAAATTTGAGCGATTGAAAAATTTTTTGTCAGTGTTGTTTACACGCGCGGCCGACCTCCTTGGTAAGTTTTTCTATTGTTATATATCGTTTATTTTATCATTTACCAGTATTGTTTTTTGATAAAAACACTAATTAGGTCATGTACTATAAACTTATCACGTTTTATTTTTAAAAAAACATAATTTTGGTGAAGTTTGGAACACAAATGTGCAAGTACCTGTTTCTAACGGTTTTTTCATTGTGTTTGGTGTCTTTGTGTTATATATGTAACAAAAGCAGGTAGAAGAGCTGGAATTTGTGTTTATGTTAAGTTTATTATATATACTACAGTGTAACAAAGCCAAAACTGTAAGTATTTTGATAATTTATAAAAATATGAACCTTTTGTTTCCACTTACGCTCGGCCACGCCCCTTTTTCGCTCCCGCCCGGCATTGTCATGGCTTAAAATATGATATTTTGTATGAAGAGGGTATATTGTTTTTTATTATATATAGTGTTTAATGTATATTAATGCATATTAACTATAACTTTTTTACAAATACGGGTATTTTATTCGATTTTTAACCATTTTTATAACTTTAGCCGTTAAGAAAACCTCGACCTTTTTTGAAATGAGTATTAACAATATAAAAACTCTTTACTCGGACTTAATATATGTTTTGTTATGAAGTATATTAAATGACGATTCCAATGACATAAGTTTTATATACACCTGCCATATAATAATTAAAAGATATGACGATATTAAAACTGCGCAGCCGCGACATTTGAATTTACGGCAAATCGCGCCAAACACCGCCACAGATGCGCCGATTCGCGCGAGAAAGCGGCCACGGCTGAAGGGACTTCGCATGAGGTCTTTTCTCGAAATGAACAAATGAAGATAGAAGAAAACTTACATCGCAAAAATTTTCTGTTTGACGTTTGTAATAATTTTACAAGTAAAGGTATTCCTACAAAAAACTAACCTTCCAATGCTCTCATAACTTCTTCATTCTCTTCTCATCAAGAAACTTCATAAGCATGTACCGGTTGCGCAGGTAAATTAAAAATTATCGATTCATTCCCACCGAGTCAAAAATTCACAAAACTTTTTAATTAATATTCACCACCTAGAGCGGGAGGAGAGGGGATATTCACTCTCTGTCCAGTGCGTGCATAAAACAGTCAGTCGCTCTCTGACCATTGACAGAGTAACACGTGGTGTGCGGGCTCACCAATTTCTTATACGTAGCTGTATCGTGTACTGAACACCACACTTAGGACAAATACTACAGTAGGTAATAATAAATATCTAGCCTGCGGATTGCTAATACAATCAAAGATCTTTCTATTTTACTGAGACAACAAAACCAAAATAATTGAAAATTCTGTCTTTATTCTAAAGATTGGTTGACAAAATTAATTATTATCTTACTTTTTTTTTATGTTATCCTACCAAAGTGACTCCACCCCGCCTGATGGCAAGCAGTCAGTGGAATCCAGAAGTGGTGGCCACCATACCAAAAGCTATCGTCTTAAACTGCTGTTATGGTGGCCTCCACTATGGCGGCTGGGAATGGGTTAGAGGAAGGGATTCAGGGAGGTGAGGAAACAGAAAAGGGGAGAAATTGGGTCTCCGGCACTCTCACTCACCGAACGAAACGCAGTAGTACGGATACTACTATTCTTACGTCGATTTCTATGAGAGGATAGTACTTTCCCGGACGATCCCGCCCATTCATGCTGAAACCAGCGTGGATCTACTACCGTCAGACTAGTTACTGGAATTCTGATACATTATAATGAGCATGTACATTACTACAACGCCATGAAGGAATTATCTTTTCATCCTTTCGTCATCATAATTTCAACCTACATGGGTTCACTACCAGGTATCCACCATCCGGTTGACTGATTACGTTAAGGTACATACGGCCGTCAGGTTGTATACATAATTCAATCACTTTTGGATGCCGGATTCAAAATGATTCGATTACCTAGTATAATTCACTTTATATGCAGCCTTAGGTAACGCTCAGTGACCTGAGAAGCTTTTTAAAGCCTGGTTGTAAAACAAATATAATTATAGACAATGATAAAAAAACCTAAAACAGAATAGTGTTGCCTCGACAACTTTTTGGTAAATAGATCAATAAATACATTTTAAATATCAAAACTATGTACCTACTACAGAAAATGTACTCAAAATCTCAAATCAATGTATGTATTTTAAAATTAACAATTATTATTGTACTATTGACTAAATATTTCCTAAGCCAACATTTTTGCCTTTCTTGGATTCTAAAGAGTCTCGAACCAAATCGTTCAGTAGGTATTTCATACTTTTATCTCATCTAATTGAAGCCGAGGACTCTTTATGAGCGTACCTATGTATTGCAATCACTTCTAAGCTAGTACTTACTATCAGGCAAAGTGGAGTCAGTTTGGTACAAATTCATTTATTTGCTGAAATGTGGTAAATACATAAGGTACGCTGATATAAAAAACAAAACAAGTAATAAATTGATGGACTTTTTCCCTATTCTCAAGTATATTTTGTCAAACTATTAAAAATGACAAAGACCCTATTTATCCTAAAAGTATGGAAATAAATCGATTGTATCTTTACAACGAGGGTTTTCCGAAGAAAATGGCGTTAGTAAAAGTCGATGGGTGTGCGTAGTTTAGTCGTGATCGGTCCCTAGATATATGACCGATGTTGATATCGGAAACTTTTTGCGACGGAAAGTATCAAGCTGTTTACTTTTGGTGCGGATAATCGAAATACAATAACTATTATAAGCAAGAGTAAAACCATTTAATAAACTAACCATTCTTCTTTATTTAAAAGTAGCGGCCCGCCCCGGCTTCGCACGGGTGGACGTTTTTAAACATTTTGGCAAAAAAAAGATACTTTTGTATGGGAATATAGAAAAGTGTTTCTTTTTTATTCAGGTAATTTTTAAATATTTCTGTACGTAAGAACCATGAATTAGCGAAATCGGTTTAGCTGGTCTCGAGATTTTCGCTTAGCAACACATTCAACGTTTCATTTTTATATTATAGATGCTAGGTAGGCGAAAAACAGAAATTAACTGTAGTGGTAGATTAAATTCTATCACGTCACGACGAAATTGTAAACAATTACATAGGTACTACAGTTCATTATATAGTCTTTAACATTTGAGTAGAATGATTTCACTAACTGTGTGCTTGTAAACTACACATTTTATTATTTTATTTTGAAACATATTGTAATTTTATCTACAGAACTACAACTAACAAAATAACAAACTCGCTATAGTTTTAGGTGGCATGCAACACTTTGGATGTCACTTGAAATTATCACTCAGTCTGGTAAATAAAAACAGTGGCTGCGTTTAATTATTTATTTATAATAGCACAGCTAAATCATACTTATTACACATTAAAAAAATTACTGAATTGCAAAACAGAGTTAAAA
Organism: Parascotia fuliginaria; assembly: GCA_963082885.1. Lineage (NCBI taxonomy): Eukaryota > Metazoa > Arthropoda > Insecta > Lepidoptera > Erebidae > Parascotia > Parascotia fuliginaria. The sequence goes on from OY720195.1 coordinate 1,389,743, forward strand.
CATATTTACATAATAATTTAATAATACGATATGGAGTTTTGCCAGCTACTCATACAGTATTGTTACGTGTCAGGATGGGGTTCGAGGTAAAATGCCAGTTACGCGATGATCAGTTTATTCAAGACTCACACAATACTCTGACAGTACCAAAATCAAGCAATAAACACTTATACTGCACTATAACGCTTCGTATATCGCTCTTCCGTATCGCTTAGATATTCGCTCGAGATCGCTGTATTCACAACTGAACGAAGTGCCGACGTTTGAACCCTTTTTATAGTCCTTCAATAGATTTCTAGAACCTTCCAGTTATTACCACAAAGATGCCGACAATTCTCGAAAACAGAACAATGAGTGTAGGTACTTAGCTGCGACGCGTAGGTATGCCTACCGCCGATGATCTATTGTTATACGTGTAGGTAGGTACATGCAAACGTTCTAGCGTAGGTATTTGTCGTATACGTGTAGGTAGGTACTTGTGAGTGTTCTAGAGCGTAGGTATTCGTCGTACACGAGTAGGTAAGTACTTGCGAACGTTCTAGAATAGGTAATAGTCGCAACATTGCCCCCCTCTTAATCATGCTCGTCCCGAGCAGCGTTAGAACCGTGATAGGGTGCTAGTCGATCGATGTGGACGATCTTCGGCTTCTTTCTATCGCCCTGTCTTATGCGATAGGTCACGTCATTGATCCTTGTGATCACTTTATAGGGACCCTCCCAGCGGGCCTGTAGCTTCGGTGACTTGCCGATTTTCCTGAGAGGATTATGTAACCACACGAGCGTACCTTCCTCGAAGCCATGAGTACTTGCTTTCCTGTCATAACGAGTTTTCATCTTCTCACTAGCCTTGAGGTTGTTATCTCGCACTAGATCATGTGTCTTATCCAGCTGTGCCTGCAAGTTTGCGACGTATTCTACTGTCGGCTTTGGCGTATGAGGAGGTGTTCCGGTAATCAAGTCTACTGGTAGGCGTATCTCTCTTCCAAAGTTGACTTTGGCCGGCGTAAATCCTGTAGTGTCATGAACCGCGGACCGATATGATAACAGGAAGAGTGGAATGTAACGGTCCCAGTCTCGTTGATGGTCTTCGACAACCTTGGCCAGATGGTTTTCCAATGTCTGGTTGAACCGTTCTACCATGCCGTCAGACTGCGGGTGCGCTGGTGTTGTCCGTGTTTTATGTATGCCGAGTAAATTACACATCTCTTGAAATAGGGCTGACTCAAAATTTCTTCCCTGGTCACTATGCAGTTCCAACGGCACACCAAATCGACACACTACTTCCTGGATCAACTTTTTAGCCACGGTCTGAGCCTCTTGGTTTGGTGTCGCAAACACTTCAGGCCATTTGGTGAAGTAATCTTGGACTACTACTATATAGCGGTTGCCGTCTTCTGTCACGGGAAATGGTCCAGCTACGTCAATGGCAATCCTCTCCCATGGGGCCCCGACACTGTACAGCTGTAGCTTGCCTCTTGATCTAGTACGAGGTCCTTTTACCGAAGCACACGTAGAGCACTTTCTGCACCACTCCTCGATGTCTTCCCGACAGCGTACCCAGTAGAAGCGTTCTCTCACCTTCACCAAAGTCTTCTTCACACCAAGATGCCCACCCGATGCACCGTCATGCACCAAGCGCAGAACAGGTGCAACTTTGTCTCTCGGGATGACCATCTGTAGAACTTGCTCCTTACTGTTAGGTGATTCCCATTTTCTATATAGCACGTCTTGTTCCAATATTAGGCTGTCCCACTGAGCCCAGTAGGCCTTCGTGATTGGGCTTGCGGCTGATACATCCTGCCATAATGGTTTCCGACCCTGAGCCTTCCAGTCCATTATTAATTTTAGATCTCTGTCTTCTTTCTGTGCCTTACTAATTTCCTCTTTGTCCCAGGATTCATCGGTCCCCTGAGTCCTGACAATTTTCACTACCTCCTTGGACTCATGCTTCAGACAGTGTTTGCAATCCTGGGTGCATGGACGTCGCGATAAGGCATCAGCGTTGGAGTGAATCTTTCCACTGCGGTGTTCTATTACAAAGTTGTACTCTTGTAGTTGTTCGATCCATCTCGCAACTTGGCCTTCAGGATTCTTAAACTGGAGTAACCACTTCAGTGCCGCATGATCTGTTCGTAGTGTGAACTCTCTTCCCAGCAAGTATTTATTAAAATGTTGTAAGGTCTTCACAACTGCTAGTAATTCACGCCGAGTTACACAGTAGTTTCTCTCAGGCTTTGATAGAGACTTGCTGAAGTAGGCGATGACCACTTGCTGTCCATTTTGCTCCTGAGATAACACACCTCCGATTCCAGTATTGCTGGCGTCTGTGTCCACAATAAATCTGCCTTCTCTATTAGGGTAGCACAGGACTGGAGCCGAACACAGTAACTCTTTGAGTCGTGTAAACGCACGTTGACAATCCGAGTCCCAAACAAAGTTCCTCTTTTCTTCCGTAAGGTGGTGTAATGGCTTAGCTATTTCAGAGAAGTTCTTCACAAAACGCCGGTAGTAAGCACTGAGGCCCAGGAAAGCTCTTACTTCGGTTTTAGTTTTTGGTACAGGCCATTCTTGCACCGCTTTTATTTTCTCTGGATCCGTTTGAACACCTCTATCCGAAATAATGTGGCCTAAGAACGAAACTTCTTTCTTGAAAAAGGCGCACTTCTTCGGATTAAGTTTCAGGTTTGATTCACGAAATCTCTTGAACACTTTCTCAAGATTCTTGCGATGTTCCGTGAAACTGCGTCCCATAACTATGACGTCATCCAAGTACACCAGACAGGCATCTCCCAAAAGACCCACTAGTACGCGTTCCATAAGCCTTTCGAACGTAGCTGGTGCATTACACAATCCAAATGGCATTACCCTGAACTGCCACAGGCCTTTGCCAGTACCGGTGGTAAATGCAGTCTTCTCCTTATCTTCTGGCCGGAGTTCCACTTGCCAGTAGCCACTTTTCAGATCTACCGTAGAGAACCACTTCATGCCTCCAAGCATGTCCAAAGTGTCGTCAATACGGGGCAAAGGATAGCTGTCTTTCTTGGTCACGTTATTCAGCATCCTGTAGTCTACACAAAACCTAGTACTGCCATCTTTCTTCTTCACGAGTACCACAGGTGAAGACCATGGGCTGGATGATGGCTCTATGATCTTGGTTCGTGCCATATTCCCAATCAGCTCGGCTACTTCTTGTTCTTTTGCTAGTGGCACTCGTCTAGGTCTTTGTTTAATAGGCTGTGTAGCACCTGTGTCGATCGGGTGTTTCACTAACCCCGTTCTTCCAAGGTCGTTTTCTTCTTTAGTGAAAATGTCCTTGTAGTCCAGTAGCAGCTTCTCTGCTTCCCGATATTCGTTGGGTGACAAACTTTTCTTCGTGGTCTCTAATAACGGGCCCATATGGTTTGCGGAAGAGGCAGTCTGGACGTTCTCTTGGATCTTCCTTAGACTGCTCACAGCCTCACATCGTCCCACGATCACGTTCTTCCGTAACAACATTGCCGAATTGCTAAGGTTGGCAATTTTAACTTTTGCTCCACTTCTAGTCATTACCAAAGTTCTGGCTGTAATTCGACTGGTATGGCGCCCAGGATCTTCCACTATGACGCAACGATCAGCCGCTATACCCTCAGGAAACCTTACATCGACTAAGGTTTCTGACCTTGGTGCCAAGGTTATCGTTTTGGCACTGTAGACCGCTATTGAAGAACAGCCTTCTAGAAAGACCTCTTGGTCTGGGAAGCTTAGAACACCTTTAGCAATATCGACAACGCACTGCTGCATTCGTAGGAAGTCTAAGCCGATAATGCAGTCATCCGTTATGCTCGCCACCAAAACGGTTTGATGATAAAATCTTCTCTCCTAGTTTGATTTTCACATCTGTAGCTCCGAGGACGGTCACTGGCTGGCCAGTCGCTGTTTGCAATTTGCAAGATGGTCGTGCGTCTTCCCACTGAATTGTTCGCCGCAGAAGTTCTGGTCGTACGATGGTCTTCGACGCGCCCGTATCTATCGTAAAGCGAACAGGTTTACTATTGATTTCTCCAGCTGTTACCAGGCTATTACCGTCACATGCCTGTGATACTTGCACTGTGGGGGCTTGACGTAACGGATCTTGACTAGCATCAACCTGAGTAGTAGCTGACACCATTCTACTTCTTCTCTGGTCTGGACAGTTGATTCGGATATGGCCCCGCTTGCCGCATCCGTAGCACATAGGCTCACCTCGTGGTCTAGCAGCTGCAACAACTTCCCGTACTTTATGCGACTTGTAGTCGTTTCGCACAGCTTCCACCTCAAGGGCATGTGCTAAGGCCGCTTCTAAAGATGTATGGTGTGCCAACCGAACAGTTGTTCTGACCTCAAACTCTCTTATGCCGTCCACGAAAGCTTGCACAACTATGTGGTCCACAGATGATGTACTGGAGGCATAGGCTCGTCGTACCAGGCGTTCAATTTCGGCAGCCCATTGTTGAAGTCCCTCACTCGCCTTCTGAGTTCGATCCTTCAGCTGAGCTCGATAAACATGCTCCAGGTGCTTATCGCCAAATCGAGCTTCCAAAGCCTTAAGGAGTGCGTCTAAGCTTCGTCGGTCTGCAGGTAAGTTCTCTAGGATCAGCAGTGCATCCCCTCTAAGTGCCAAAGTAAGCGCCGTCAGTGCGTGATCATCTTCCCATCCATTTCCTTTGGCAACTACTTCGAACTGGTGTCGAAAGGCCGTCCAGGAAGACGAGCCGTCAAAGGAGGGAAGTTTGAACTTGGGACCTCCGGAAGTGACTGTCGCGGCCATAGGCGTAGTGCTTGAATAGGATAGGACCTTGGTCTTCTGCAGCTCTTTAATCATCTTGTCATGATGGTTCATGGTGGTCTGGACATCTTCGAGAATTTCATCATGTTTGCTGGTACGTTTTTTTACCACTTCAACGTCTTCTTGAAGAGTACTGATGACGGTGCTGAACCCTTCCCACTTAGAGTCCATCATTTCTTGAAGGTCCTCACGGATAGCCTGGCGTTGACGCTCTTCAGCTTGGCGTTGACGCTCTTCAGCTTGGCGTTGAACTTCCTTCAGCTCCTTCATGGCTTGACGTTGGCCCTCCTGTATAATGGCTAAAAGAGACGACATGTCAAAGCCAGAGCTTACACCCGTAGACGCCGCAGAAGTACCCGGATCACTAAATACTGCTGCGCTAGTCTCTTCAGTATCGGCCATAATCGATGGTTCACGAGTTTCGTCTACCGCCGCCTGTCGTCGAGTGCGTACTCCCTCGTCGCGTGGTGTGACTGGCATTCTCACTTCTGTCACCAATTGTTACGTGTCAGGATGGGGTTCGAGGTAAAATGCCAGTTACGCGATGATCAGTTTATTCAAGACTCACACAATACTCTGACAGTACCAAAATCAAGCAATAAACACTTATACTGCACTATAACGCTTCGTATATCGCTCTTCCGTATCGCTTAGATATTCGCTCGAGATCGCTGTATTCACAACTGAACGAAGTGCCGACGTTTGAACCCTTTTTATAGTCCTTCAATAGATTTCTAGAACCTTCCAGTTATTACCACAAAGATGCCGACAATTCTCGAAAACAGAACAATGAGTGTAGGTACTTAGCTGCGACGCGTAGGTATGCCTACCGCCGATGATCTATTGTTATACGTGTAGGTAGGTACATGCAAACGTTCTAGCGTAGGTATTTGTCGTATACGTGTAGGTAGGTACTTGTGAGTGTTCTAGAGCGTAGGTATTCGTCGTACACGAGTAGGTAAGTACTTGCGAACGTTCTAGAATAGGTAATAGTCGCAACAGTATTTTTAAACAAAAACATGATAGAGAATACCACCTTAATCTCAAGAGGCACCACAAGTTAAATTTGAAAAGAAATTTTCGCTGCAATCTTTCGTACCAAGGGGCCTATCCGATTTCTCACTTTTGCGTACGAATACGTTAAAGTACTCCCATATCAATGCTGTTTGAAAATGCTTTGGAAGTAAGTGGTTTGCGTTTGCAAATTGGGTCTATACATGAGCTGAATAAGCAGGGTAGTTAATAACGTATTTAGCAACAAGGGAGTACCTATATTTTTAGAGCGAACCAAATATTCAATATATTATGCTGAGTATTCTGTTTTTTTACAACCTGATAACATATTTTAGTATGAGTAATTAGAATAAGAAAAGTTGCGTGAAAAGTGTTAAATTTATTACATTATTGCATATGCAATATCAAGGTACATGATATTGAAAACTGAATTCTTGAAAACATTTCTTTAGTAAAGCTTTGCCTTTAAAGGTGCGATAATATTGTAAAAATCAACTCAAATGAATACTTTTAATGGATATGTACCAATAAATAAACAAACAAAACATCAGTTAATGACTAACCAGTGATGACATACGGAGCAGAGACGTGGTCGCTAACTATGGGTCATGTCAGAAGGCTCAAAGTCGCTCAGAGGGCGATGGAGTGGGCTATGTTAGGTGTCTCCCTGCGCAATCGTCTAAGAAACGAAGAAATCTACAAGCGAGAGTTATTTATTTATTTATTTTTTTATTTATCAAACTTATACTATCATTATCAGTTGCTTTACAGCGGTGGCAATGGACAGTACACATAGCTTGCAGAACTGTCAGCCGCTTGGGGCAGAAAGGTTCTAGAGTGGCGACAAAGCTCAGCGTCCCTCACAAGGTGCACCGACGACCTTATAAGGGTGGCGGGCAACCGATGAGGAGAGGATGAGGGCGGCTCACGACTGGCCAAGGTAACGAAAACTGGGAGAAATCTATGTCCAGCTGTAGACGTCTTTTAGCAGATATGATGATAATGACATCAGTTAAAAAGATCAGAAAATTATTTTTAAAGTTTTATATTTATTTTATGTCTATGAAGTTTTCTTTGAGTATTAGCCTATTAAAATAACAAGGAACCTTTGAACAGATGAAACTAGGTATGTGAATTCTATTTATACTATAAAGTTCGCTGCATACGTATCAAGATACCTCGGACGAGAAGTGAATGGGACGGGGATGTGACTGGCTTGTTCGCTTGGCCCCGTGATTACCAGTTTCCCGTCCTGTCTGTGTGTCTGTGACCTTATGCTCTTTCATATAATATATGTAGGTAGTAGATTCACGGAGGTTTCAGCACGAATGGGCGGGATCAACCGGGGAAGTACTACCCTCTCATAGGAGATCGACGTAAGAGTAGTAGTATCCGTACTGCTGTGTTTCGTTCGGTGAGTGAGAGCGCCGGAGGCCCAATTTTCCCCCTTTTCTAATTCCTCACCTCCCCATTCCCTTGCCCTACCCTATTCCCAGCCACCATAATGGAGGCCACCATACCAGCAGTTTAAGACGATGGCTACTGGCATGGTGGCCACCACTTCTAGATTCCACTGACTGCTTACCATCAGACGAGGTGAAGTCACTTTGGTAGGCTAATATAAAAAAAAATTAAACGATATTACCAAAATTTCTCATCTTGTCCCATCCTTATAAAATCCCGTTACATATGCAACGGCCTTAAGTTTTGAAAACTGTGATACTTTATAGACATTGTAAATAATCGATTACCTACTCGGCCGTTGTCATGTTTGATCCCGATAAAGACACAAAGGCATTATTTACAATAAACGCATGAAGCCGACAGCTGTTGGATCACAAACCAACATTTAATTGGAATATTTGCTTTCAATTAATTTCAATTGGAATCTGTATACAACGAGGACATTTTCAATAAAAGTGTCAATTGTTTTACATTATATCATCAATACATTAGGTTTTCTCAGTGACTACGTTTGCCTGTAAAGGTGGTATGGTATGGTAAAGCTGGAAGAAGTTGTTGTTTGAACAAAATAATCTCTGGAACTACCAGTATCAGTAATTCTTATTGAAGTTGATAGCCCAATTTTTGAGAAAGGTTATAAGTATGTAACATCACGCTACGAACCACGAAAGAAGTGCTTCTCATGCTTCTGAAACTGACTGACTTTGCATCAAGTAGATTGCTTCTTTCTCGCTAAGTCTACTTACCACAGCTTATAGAAATGCTAAAGAAAACCGATAGTACCAACGTAGATAGCAAATACATGAATACAGTAGAACAATTGGAACGGATAATTCGTCCGTACAAAGTCGTCGCTCCACGTTATTGAATAAATATTGATTTGTCACACAAACTAGTTGGCCGACTAGTCGGTTGATTTAAATCGACTGGTCCAAGTTTCAGTTCGGTTAGATAGTCAAAGATATTGTTGGTGTTTCTAGTTTTGAGGGACGTATTTTAACATTATTAAGGTGAAATACTGATAAATTATGTATTTCAAGTCAGTTAGTTAGAGGAGAGATTTTACACAGTCAAAGAGTTTTTAGTAAAAGGTTCATGTCCCTTTTAGAAATATAGAAATGCACTGTAGATGTCGTTATCTGTAATATTAAGTATTTAAATATCTGTGATTTAATAATTTAATTTGTCTTAGTATAGAATGTTTGTAATTACATAATTAATATGAAAATTTTAATAATATTTGCATGCCAACCTTATTTGACGAAATGTGTTTCTGCTCAAACTAATTTATTAACAACTTTTGTACCACATTTTAAGCAAATAAATGATTTGATTTGATTTATTTATTTTTATACTTGTAAGTTAGAAATCAGGTTAATTTTAAAATAGCTTTGATATTTGTAACTAAACTAATATTTTATTAAGGAAAGATTTGATTTTTTGTATGATTGTTGCGATTTAACTCAAAATCTACGATTTAAAAAAATTTTTCACCTTTAGAAAGCTAAAAAGATGAGAGGTAACATAGATTATATGTTTCAGTCATTTTCTAAATTTCAATAATTCATGCTCAGAACAAGGACTAAGCGTCTTTGTAAACCTGGAGCTCTTTTTTTTTGTTTTGGTGGCTATGCCGGGCTCGCTGGTCTGAGATGGTAGGCGGCCAAAATACCGACTACAACCTCCCTGTGCACCTACTCTCCCCTTAATGATTGGGCCGCCGGAACTTGATACTACATCAGCGGCCCAACCAGCGACAGCCCACACCGCGCGGGCCCAACATCGGTGACAGCGTCCGGGTGCACCGGGAACGTTGTCCCTACGAGGAAGATTGTGGATGGGCCCCGCTTCCCACCCGCAACCCCACTATGGCGGCATCGCGCGCGCGTATGCGCGCCGACGGTGCGGCGCCCCGTTCTCCGGCGGCGGATCGGATCAGCGAGGAGACTTTCCTCCCTGAGCCGCTCCGCCGCCTCCTTCTGCGAGATGACGTCCTCACAGAAGGATGCGACCGCACTCCAACATCTGTCACTGCCGGCCATGGAGCGTAGCACGACCGGCAGCGAGAGATCAACGCCGATGACTGCGACGAGGTCCCGACGCTGAGACGCCCACGCCGGACAACACTCCAGAGTATGCTGCGCCGAGTCATCGTCGCAGTCACAGTGGTGGCAGGCAGGACTCCTCTCCCTCCTCGCGACTTTGTGCAGGTAATGACCAAAGCAACCATGCTCGGTCAAGACCTGCACCAGCCGGAACGAAAAGGTCCCGTGCTGCCTCCCAACCCACAGGGACAGCATCGGCTGGAGTGCCTCCACGGTCCTAAAACCGGCGCGCGGTACCTCCAGTCGAGTCGACCACCTGGCCATTAAGACTACGCGAGCAGCTTTGCGCCACTCGCGAATTTGCTCTGGCAGAGGGGACCGTCTTTCTGCCCGAACTTCGACCGAACGTCGATATACATTGGCGAGCACATCCGCCTCCAAATCCCACGGGAGGGTTCCGGCTAATGCGCACGCCGCGTCTACCGACACGGTGCGGTAGCCGCGTATAGCCCTGACCGCCACGACACGTTGCGGCCTGCACAGCCGCAGCCTATTCTGGGCGGTCAGAGACTCTGCCCACACCGGTGCTCCGTAAAGCGCCATCGACCGGACGACCGCGTAAAGCCGACGACAGGTGACGCTGGGTCCGCCCAGGTTTGGTAACAGCCGTCCTAAAGTGGATGCAGCCCCCTCCAGCCTCGGCGCTAGTTGGCGGAAGTGCTCGTCAAACAGCCATCGCCCATCCAACACACAAGATACTTCATCTGAGCCTGCACCCGTACAAGGACCGAACCAACGACTATCGAGGCGCCAGCGGGAGGACTGCGGCGGGGCCCGTGGAATAGAAGGGCCTCCGTCTTATTAAGGGCCACCCTAAGCCCCAGCGCCTCGATGCGCTTGACCTCCTGGGAGACACCTGTAGTGGCCAGGCGTGCCGCTTCCTGTTCCTACCCTGGGCCGCGACAAGTGCATCGCAGCCCGGGGGGAAGGACACCGCGCAGGACCCAGTCATAGCCGATGTTCCACAAGAGAGGGCCAAGGACAGACCCTTGTGGAACACCGGCCGAAATCACCCTGCGAGCGACGATGCCATTTCGGTCCTCGTACAGGACAGTCCGTTGCTCGAGGTAGTCTGCCACTAGCGATCTGATGTATTGGCACTCCATGAAACCGAAGTGCCTCCCCAATGCTGCTGAATGGCAGACTATTAAATGCGTTAGCGATGTCCAGCGACACCGCCAACAGCATATCCCCGGAGCCTACAGCCTCCTCGGCCGCAGCCCTCACCGCCAAAATGGCATCGACCGTCGAACGCCTGGCACGGAAGCCGAACTGGGCGTCCGACAGATCGAGGCCGACCTCGTTCAGGTGTCGGACGATGCGGGCAGCGAGAATCCTCTCTAGCAACTTACCCGCCTCATCCAACAACACGATGGGCCTGTAGGCTGCAGCCGAGTCCGGGGCTCTCCCCGGCTTGGGTAGAAGCACCAGCTTCCCCATCTTCCAGGACTCAGGAAACCTTCCAGACACCAGACAGGCATCGAAAAGCTCCCTGAGGCAGCTCATTGATATTTTCCTCAGGCGTTTGTTGGGAGATCGAATGAAACTTTTGAAACCGAAGCGAAGACGGACGTCTAGTAAATCTTAAACAGGCGCTTTTCCCGTGTAAGGAATCAAGCTCCTATACTCTCTTGCACAACAGTCCTATGCGCTCCCATCGCGACACCAAGGCAGTCTCAAAACAGGACTAAATTGATATTTCTTTATTCTTTGAAGGAGTAGGAAAAACACCAACGTTTACCAGTAATAGGAATTACTACTGAGATCCTATATAACTAGCGATTTAATACAGCTGGCAAAATTATGGTCTCCAGGTCATAATCCCAGAGTAGATACTTATTGACTAAAAAAAAATATAAAAAAATAAAATCGAGTATCGTTTTACCCTGAGAAACATATCTATACATACGTAAACATTTTTTTTAGTATGGCATTTTAGTAGGTACAATATAGTCGGTAAATAAGTCCGGCTATGTATAATTATTTAAATGAAATTTAATAAATAAATAAATTTTTTGACATTAATTTATTGATACATTTTGACATAATATTTTTAATGTTTTTTTTTGTATTAATTATATATGACATGATGCCTGAGCCATAATTGATCAGTTAAGTACACATTTTGTATTATTTTGTAAAAATTGTATACTTAGTATTGTTAAAATTATACATTGTGATTTGTGAAATAGAGGTACATTGCGAACTCCTGTGGTAAATTAAGTTCATCTTACTTTATACTTATAGCAAATTCAAAGTTTATATAATACCTACATAGAAACATTTATCACAGTTAACATGTTGCCTTTACCTTTTGTAGCAATATGCAAATTGAGGCAGCCTTTAAAGCACACATTTTACTTTTTCTTTTTAATTTTTCTTTACAACATAGAATGCTGTAAGTAATTAATTACCTATAGAGTTAAGTGTATTGCCAGTGTCACTTTGCATGCTACTTGAAACTGTAACTTTCAAAAATTGTAATAACCTGGCGATTAAAAAGAGTGGCCTGAGTTTCTTGCCAGTTTTTCTCATGGCTCTACTTCGTCAGCGAACTGGCTGTAGGTTAATTTGCTGACATTTTGTAAACTTTGAAGTTCATAAGTGTTAATTTAATTAACATATATGAAAAAACATATTTTCATTTTCAATTACCTATCATTCAATTTTATATCTAAAATAGTCTGCATAAACACTAAATCAACTTGTCGAGGTATCAATATTGCTGAAAATATAATTATATAATAAATTAGCTTTCCGCGGCGCGGTTTCACCTACGTCTTTGCTTACTGCTCTGCTCCTGTCACCAGTAGCGTGATGTGACATAGCCTATAATTGCCTCAAAAAGATATTTTTTTTTTTTCAAATCCTACTGGTACTTCCATTATTATGATGCAATAAAGCAGAAACCTTTCACTACTATACGCATCTTAACTTTATTGACGTTGCGTGCAAAACTTACATCGAAAGCAATATGTCGCACAATGACAGACAAATGCCAATCGATATTCACAAATTACACACATCTACCTCGAACATATGTCACGGTTTTCTGGGAGTACAATATTGACCAAGGCTGCGCATATTTTCCAATTTCGTACCACCTTTATTATAGAACAAGTTGGAAGAGTATAAAATTACCCACGTGTGAATCAGGTGGGTTGCTCGCTAAAATAAAAGATAATTTTATTGTCAAAGAACGATTCGGAGTAATATAATTTTTTTGCAAATTTTATTAATAAAAAAAATACAGCGAGGTATAATTAAGAATGATGTAAATTTACATAATGATTGTAATTAATGAGTCTAGTTTTTATATTTACTAAGTTTTACGTTCACAAAAAAAGTTACCGTCAAACCGCGAAAGGAACTGATAAGCCTATCGATGTTTTACTATTACCATAGCAGCAAGGCTATGTTTTTGTCCTTTGATGGAATTTATTTTTCACAGAACATATTTTAAAAGTTTAACGATTAAGTAAATATTATATTTTTGACAGATGACACGACTGTAAGTTGTCGCCGGTCTAAAATACGGACCGTCTTCATATGTAAGTATCGTAAAAGACGGTTATAGAATTATGAAATCAGTAGATAAACTTACTTATATCACCTTACTGCGTTTGACTATGACTAACGTTTTTTTTTTTATTGTCTACAGTGGCAAACGAGCCAACAGTCCACCAAAGTGGTAACTGTCTCTAATGGACTTTTGCTATTCCTAGGGCTCTGCGACGCTGCTGCCTACCGTGATATTAATGCTCTCTTTAGACTTCGTTTGAAGAAGGACATGTCATAGCGCGAGAAACACAGCAGCTTGCAGTTCTTTGTGAAGTCTTTGATTTAAATGGACGTCTTCAGTTATAAATATAATGTTTACATTTACATCTACCAAAATATAATTGTGAATAAATTTAATTTGATTTAAAATGAACGCACATAATTTTATTTGTCATTAATATCAGATATATCAATGAAATATAATTACAACCGTCGTCACCCACATCTCTGAATGTGTTATTGTTACTATTTAATTTTAGTTACCGATGTATCGATAAACGATAAACAATGTTGAAACGAAAGATGTAAGTTTTATTGCATTGATATTTTCTGTAGGCGTTTGTTGTAAGATCAAATGAATCTTTTGATACCTAAGCGAAGCAAGGACGGACGTCTGGTACTTATATATTTGTATATGTAACAAGTCAATCATCAATAAATTGTGCTTAAACACTATTATTTATTAAAAGTTATAATTTTCCATGCTAATGTTATAGTTGGAAACGGTTATGAAAACAGTTAATTATCGCCTCATACACAACGTTCCCGCTGCTAACGCCAATAAATTTATAGTTGAATACTAATTTGCTTGCATATTATGTTCTTTTATAAAATTAATGACGTAAAATTACGCTTTTTTGTCGAAAGGGTAGGCAGTGTTTATCCCTATGTTTTGCCAAATATCTTAGATAAACTGTAACTGAAGGCAAGATTGTTATTATTTACCGGATACAGAAATGAAAGAAAAAGGATCGCAGATTCCGAGCTAATACTGAACTTAACTTTGCCCGGCCCAGAGATCGAGTCTGAAACCTCAGCGTGACGGTGCGTAAACAGTACCCACTGAACCATTAATATTTTGGGGGACAAAAGTCGGTTCAGTTCGTTTTAGGCAGACAGGTTTTTTTTGTTTTTTTATTAATATACGGAAATACATAACAATGTTTTGTGAGCCAAAAATTGGGATTCAAAACTGGAATCCATCGAAAATAAATCTATGTTATTTATTATAATTTTTATAAAAGTTTGTATGACGATGTAATTATTTTTGTTTCTTTTTTGCATTCTCTCTTTCTGTATTATACGGTGAATCTATACTATGAAATTAGACACTATATCCAGAACATTGTTTAATTTTTACGTGAACGAAATGTATGTGATATCTTAAGTGGAACACGTATACATTCACGTGCAGTCCCGCGTGTTCGTTAGTGAACCACGCTGAAGCGTGACACAATTTTTAAGATATATTTTATTTTTACGTTCAAACATGGAATTTGTAGCTCTTCATATTTTTGTGAAGGGATGAGTGTGACGTGTTAGTTTTGATATCTTATCTTCTTATTGAGTGGTTAATAGTCAACCTGTTGTCAGAATTCGTTCAGGTTCCTCATAATTTATTATAGAGGCATCCGACTTAACCTAACGACTGTTGTCAACATGGTAACAGCAGGGACCGACTTTTGAAGTGCCGTCAGAAGCAAGTTTTGCCAGTATATTATATACTAGCTGCGCCCCACTGATTTGCCCGTGCGTAAAATATGTTTTGTATCCCACCGGAACCAGACCGATTGTCGTGATAAAATGAAGCCTATGTACGTCTTCGGCATCAAAACTATCTAACACACACACACACACACACACATACACACAAACTTTCGCATTTATAATATTAAAAGAATGTTACCTGTCACCTTTTTAGCTTTCTAAAGGTGAAAATTAAATGAAATTATATCCTACTAATTCGGATATAATTATTATAATAATTATTATAAATTATTATAATATAATTATTAATATAATTCATTTAATTTTGTCAAATTACTTAAATGATTAAGGCCGGTATTAAATTATCATATTTAAATCATATATATATGATTTCATATCTGTCAAATTCTATGATCATAGTTCGACGACTCTCAAACTATGATCATAGATAATCACATGCAGTTATTATACCGTCATATGTTGTTCATTTAAAATGACTTACACATCTTTGATCATATTTCTATGATAGTCTAATAGCGGCCTAAGTGCAGTAGTTAAATTAATTAGAACCATTTAAATAGAACCTTTGAGAATTGTTGTGTCTCGTTACAAGAATACAGAGCGCCTTAGAACGAACTAATTTACATTGAACTAGTGATGTAACACATTACTAAAGATAATTAGTCGATTTGTTTAACGTAATTGAGTTATTCAACTAATTAATGTATCGGCTTAATTGGTACTAATATTGGCTTTTAGAGGATGTGTTTGTACAGCAAACAGAAAACGTTTATATTTTTATTTTATAGTATTAAGTTTCTGAAAGAGACTTGCCCAAGTATGATACTCGTCGACATAGTTTATAATCTGCCCATTTATCTCGAACTTAGGTTTTGTGATATAGCTGAGTTTTCTTTCTTTCTTTCTTTCTTTGATTCCTTCTTTACACTTCTTTTTTCTTACACTATTCCAAGTCGTCATCATCACTATCAACGCAAGCTACCGGCATCAAGGCCTCCATTATGGCGGCTCTGAGATTATTTTTATGCCCTATATCAAAAACAGAAACAAAAGAACCACATGAACTTATAAAAGTTTTAATTGAGTCTCATAAGTATGAAGTACTAAATCGTTTAGTTCAAAATCCTATAGATTATACTGTAAAAGGATATATTTCATTTCTTCTCTGACTTTATTCATTGTTGTACACAACAAAAATAAAATTATGATATACTAGACGTCCGTCGTTGCGCTCACTGATCGGTAAATGATTAGCGGGTTAAGCAACATAGAGTGCGGCTGGTCCATGGACGGGTGACTGCAAAGTGGTATTTGATCTGAGCGTCTCCGTGCGTCACGTTAAAAGTCGGTCCCGGTTGTTACCAAGTTCATAACAGTCGTTAGGTCAAGTCGGATGTCTCTATGGGCGACCTGAACACATCCTGACACTAGGTTGACCACTAACCACTAGATATTTGATTTTTACTAGACGTACGCCTTCGCTTCGCTTCGGTATCAAACGTTTCATTTGGTATCACAACAAACGCCTACTGAAAATATCACAGCAATAGATATTTCATCGTTCAGGTTATCAGAAATACTTGAACGTTTGAATTTCTGAAAATGACTAAAACAACAAATATAGCCTATGTTAGTCTTCATATTTGTAGCTTTCTAAAGTTGAAATAGTTTTTTAAATCGGTTAAGTAGATTTTGAGTTAAATTGCAACAAAAACACAACAAACAAAAAAATATACAAAAAAAAAACATTTTTTTATAATAATA
Source organism: Parascotia fuliginaria (assembly GCA_963082885.1). Taxonomy (NCBI): domain Eukaryota; kingdom Metazoa; phylum Arthropoda; class Insecta; order Lepidoptera; family Erebidae; genus Parascotia; species Parascotia fuliginaria. The sequence continues at coordinate 1,406,183 of OY720195.1, forward strand.
CCAACCTATTTACTGTCCCACTGCGGGGCAAAGGCCTCTTCTCATATAGAGAAGGTATGAGTATTAATCATCACGCTTGTTCCAGAGCGGATTGGCAATTTCAGACTTTTAAGTCCCGGTTCCTCACGATGTTTTACTTCACTGTCAGTAAGAAATGTCAAAGAAAGTACATATGATTTGAAAATCACGTTGGTACTTGAATTGGAATACTTATTTTTTTCAAAATTTAATAATTTAGAATAAAATAAATAATATTTGCAACGGCGAGCTTAACTCAAAATTAAGTTCGCTTACAGCAAACTTTTGAGTGGTGAAAATTACTTCTTTTTTCTTTCTTCATTAGTCCAACACTATTTAGTATAATACGTTGTTTTACATGGTATAGTGTAGTTTGCAGTGTGAATTGAAACATCATGGCGGTCAACATTAGCATAATATACGTATTAAACGTTTTAATGGCCACTAGCGAGACCTACGGTTTAAAAACTTTGGAGGTAAAAAGTGTGGTTTGAAGTCGTAATCTGATTTAATAAAATTTAAGTCAAAGTCAAATATATTTATTAATTTGGGTTAATTGAATTAACACTTAAGAACGTTAAAAATTATAAAATGTCAGCCAATTAACCTACATAAGTAACTTAATTTTAAAGATTAGTCTTGATGACCTAGTGGTTAAAGCTCCCGCTTCATATGTGAGGTTGTAGGTTCAAAACCAGGCAAGTGGCAATGAGACTAATTAAACTTGTATTTTTTAAATGTACCTTGGACATTACTTACTTCCAGCGAAGGTAAACATCGTGAAGAAACCTGAACTTATAAAAACAGGTTCAAAAATTTTTCTTATTTTCGTTAAAAAAAAATTCTACACTTCTTTTCTATAAAACTATTACTATCCTAAACCTCACACTCCTTTAAGCACGCAATGTCCTTAAAAAGAGGTATAAATAAATTAAGATATACAATCCATACTAATATTATAAATGCGAAAGTAACTCTGTCTGTCTGTCTGTCTGTTACACTTTCACGCCTAAACCACTGAACCGATTTTGATTTAAATTTGGTACAGCGATAGAATAGACTTCGGAGAACAACATATTTTATTACGAAAAAAATGACTGGGAGGGGTTGCAATAGAGGATGAAAATTTGTGTGGAAAATGCTATACAACCGATATTTATGCGGGCGGAACTGCGGGCAACAGCTAGTTTAAGATATATATTTGTCATGCAAAGGTTATTTTGATTGTTTTAGTGATAAGACCGACCTTAGACGTATATTTATCTTTTGAATTATGTATTTTTCTAACTTTTATATTATTTATATGAAGGAACATAAAGCATAATGTATTCTAGTTTGTTTTTGCCCGACTGCCGAAGTTAAGGAGGGTAATGTTTTTCGAGCATATGTATGTATGTATATATTGTATGTATGTCTACTTCTTTGATACGTTCTACAGCCTAAATGGCTTAATGGATTTTAACGTATGAGGTGTCATTAGATTCGTATTGTGGGAGTGACATATGGTATAATAAATTTCAAAGTAACATCAGCACGAGAGAAAAATGGGTTTCTCTTATTTCACTTGTTTCAGACAGGCGGGCTTTTTGATTTAAAAAAAAAAGAGTGTGTGTACTCATGTACGCACGTAAGAAGTTATACATCTTTAGCGTAACAATCCAAAAATATCAAATAATAACACAACGCATACATACATAACAGTTAACCCCAAATCTATAAATGCACTTAAAACAGTATATTAAAACCACTTTTACCACTAATATTCAAAATAAATATTTTTACTGATAAATGATCAATAAAAAATATCTATCACCGTCATAAATATAATTGAGTTGATATAAACGCCAATATATTTTTTATTTATTCACACTGATTATTTGTACTGATACGACACACAAAGGTTCGCAACTAACTTCAGGGTGTTGCTTTTTTCTGTCGGTGTGCGCGCGCATCGTAAAAATTAACTCTCATAATTTTTCCCAATCGCGCCAAAAGAAGTAGAACTTCAATAATATATATTGCTTGTTGTCTTTGTTATCAGCCTGAACTAATATTTTTTTGACAAACTATCTTTTCGCGGCGTGGTTTCATCCATGTTATTGTAAACTGCTCTGCTCCCGTCACTAGTGCCGGGATGATACATAGCTTATAACCTTCCTCGAGAACAGGGCTATCATACGCAAAAAGATTTTTTTAAATCCGACTAGTAGTTGCAGAGATAAGCGCGTTCAAACAAACAAACTCTTCCGCTTTATTTAATACACTATGGATGAAAATTGTGCTTTCTGAACATTACATCGGTATTTCTTTATCAGTCACAAAAGTGGAAGAAGAAGGAAAAAGAAGAGGATTAAAATGATTGTGCCAAACGCAAAAGTATAGATACTACTGTTATACATCAATATTCTATTAAAGAATAGATAATTTTCAACTTGGACTACTACCATAAACATAAAAACCACTCTCTCATACATACATGCATACATACCTTTACGCCTTTTATCCCCGAAGGAGAAGGCAGAGGTGTTCATCTGACTAAAACGGGGTCTGACGGACGAGTACTACCGTATTACCGTTTAATCACCCACTTTTCGCCATTTTTTATTTTAGGTCCCGTATAACAGGGGGTGAGCCTGTTTAATTCCAGACTCCGGGCTAATATTAAGAATTTTTCGATAGAAAAACCCAATATATCCCCGACCCGAGGATCGAAATCGAGACCTTTACGTGGTAATCCGTACACAGTACCACTGAACCACAGAGGCAGTCACCCTCTCGTATTTCAGTTAATTTTATGTAAAAATTCAATAGGACTTTTATTTCTTTAAAATTACCTCTACGCTTCGTAGCTCGTAGCAGCTACGGTTGTTTCTACGCAGCTTGTTTATTAAGACACTGCCTTTTTATAACTTATTTAGAGGCATAGGATAAATGTTCGTACTTAAATTATTGTAATAAACAGTTGAACAAAAAGTAATTTGTTCAAGATGATTTGGTAGAAGGAAAAGGAATACATTATTTTTAAATCATTTGAGATAAATAAAGCTGAGTAAAATTATAATATATACTAGACTGGCTGCCTGAAGCGCAGTTTTACCCGCGTTAATTTACATTTTTGGTTACTGCTCTGCTCCCGTCGCCAATAGCGTTATGTTATATAGACTAAACCCTACCTAAAGAACTGGGCCATCAAACACAAAAATAATTATTCAAATTCAGAAGTTAGGCGTTGTTTCTGTAATGTTTAAAGAACACAACCTCGATAGGTTACATTTACCACTTATCAAAAAAAAAAAAACATCCTATTAATATTATAAATGCGAAAGTTGTGTGTGTGTGTGTGTGTGTGTGTGTGTGTGTGTGTGTGTGTGTGTGTGTGTGTGTGTGCGCGCGTGTGTGTGTGTGTGTGTGTGTGTGTGTGTGTGTTAGTGTGTTCGTGCGTGCGTGCATACGTGCGTGCGTGCGTGAGATTAGGTACCAAAAACGGCCATAGGCTACTTTTTATCTCGAAAATCAGTCTGGTTCTCAAGGGAGGGAAAACCTATTTTACGCGCGCGTGAAGCTGGTAACTCATTTATCATAAACTAGCCAGTAGGTTAGTTATTTTTACATATATCATACTTAGTTAGCTAAAGTTATCCCACAGCGTCACTCACAGTCGCCTAATTTTACTACAACTTAGTTAGAGAACTAATGTAATGCTAGCTCGTGTAGGAATGTACTGGCGTTTAATTATTTTGTGAACGAATGAAGTGAGGATATGATACGGTTTATCTTTAAATTTAAACTCTTGAAGTAACATTGTGTTTCGTGATCTGGTCGCTGATGTAATATCAAGTTCCGCCGCCTATCCGTTAAGGCGAAAGCAGGTGCACAGGAGGGTTTTAGTCGGTATTTTGGCCACCTTCTCAAGCCAGCGAGTTCGACATAGCCGCCTCGTTACCCCGGACTAGGAGGTATGCGTAAAGTCATATCCCTCTACAAAAAAAAAAACATGGGTTTCTGATTTGCTCCCAATAATTTATTAATTTATTCTCTCAAAAGGTTAGTAAGTACGAGTTATGCCAATCTGATCCCCTGAGATTATTATTATTCTTTATTTCCGTTCTGATCCCCTGCATATTAAGTCGTTCTAGTACAGTCAAGAGAAAAGCAGTTTATGTAATTACATAGTTAGGTCTTAAAATAAGGGCTGCACCAAATAAACCTTAGTGAGAGCTGGAGTTTGTAATAGGTTCGAAACCCGTGTGACAAATCTCCAGGCTCTCTTCTTTGGTAAGCGTTAAGGCAAGCAGATAGTTGGTAAGCGCACAGCGGGTTAAAGCGGAGTTGATTTGTGTAGGTGTATAGTACCGACATTTAGTCAGCTATTCTAGATCAAGCCCATGCAAGAGAACTTTGTTAAAATTTACTGAACAAAATACTAGATTACTGTAACTGTTTCTTCTGCATCTAAGCAGAAAACATGTTCTCAATGCTCCAATTGCTTAATGTATATTTACTGATCACAGATTGTTTTCACATAAATTTAAATGGATATTGAATAAACAAAAACTTCGTCGCATTCGAGACTGCTTCCGTGCAGTGGGAGTGCAAGCGACTGCTGTGCAGGTTGGGGATTCGATCCCATACGAGAAAAAACTTTGTGTAATCTATAAATATTTGTTTCGAGTCTGGGCATACTTTGTGTCCGTTAATTGTATGTTTGTAAAGTCCCCCGCGATACAGGGCTGTTCCATAGTGCAGGAGTTGTCTTTAAAAAAAAACGGTAGGGGTCCTCGAATATCGCGAGTGTCTAGCTCGGTACACTTAAGGATTATTCACTGCTAATACTGTTTTAAAGTCACGGTGATAGGTATAAAAGGTAGGTAATATATCTTTATAAAAATAAACATAGACTAAAACTTACCGCACAAAGTAGTACGAAGAACAAACAGCGTATCACCATGGTGTCAGAGGTGTATGACTTCTTCATATGACATTATATGAGATTTAGCTCATTTGTACCTGCAACAATTACATTTATAACATTAGTAACAATCACTTTAACTAAATATGTCAATTTTAGTCTACAAGAATGACCTGCTCAAGTCTAAAAGGCTGATAAAGACATATATTTTACTATTCTATGCAGATATGACAAACACAAGAAGTACAGAGGGCCTAGACAAATATAAGTCTAAGAAAATGTATGGGATTGACATAAACTAAGGACATTTTTGGCCTATCTTAATGTCAGGTCCATGCATTTTTTAATCTATACTATGAATATAAGCCTTCTGTTATGGTTCCTATATTCTACACTAACTTTACGCGGCGCGGTTTCATCTGCGTGTTTGCTTACTGCTCTGTTCCCGTCGCTAGTTGCGTGATGTTATACCTATATCCTTTCTCGACAACTTTGCTATCATACGCAAAAAAAATTATTCAACGCAAGTACAGAGATTAGCGCGTTCAAATAAAAAAAACAAATAAACTGTTCCGCTTTATGTAATAAATAAAGTATAAATCAGTGACTACCCGGAAAACAAAACACAATGACAACAGAACTCTACAACCTACTTTTTGTTTACTTCCAATTTGATTTCGTATCTTATAAGCGGGCGAAGAAAGCATTTCATAAAAGTTTGGCCTAAAACTTTTGAGATGGTGACTACCACTATTGGACCCACTGACTGCTTACCATATGATATACCAACAAGCAATTTAAATTATTAAAAAACAAAAATCCATCTGCCAAAAGCAAAGTAAAAAGAAAGAAATCCATTTTTTTTTCTCGTTCTGACGCTGCATTGAAATATTATGTACCCTATGTCACTCCCACAATTAATACAAATCTAAAGACACCTAATATGTTAAAATTATTAAACCATTTAGGTTGCAGAGCGTGTTAAAGTAATAGACATACATACCCACATACATACATACATACATACATTAGCTTGAAAAACATTACCCTCCTTGACTTCGGCAGTCGGGCAAAGAGCCACCATGGCAGCAGTTGCCACACTGTCACGATGACTATTAGAAATGATATACTTATCGTAATTATCGTAAACTATCAGACAGAGTGCTTTCTGAGGCCATACTTAAACCTCACGAAGCAATCTTATTTGTATCTATCCTTGTTTTTAATGGTACAAAAGAAAAAGACAAAACACAAAGTAAGATTAAAATAATACTGCTTTCAGAGGTGGTGGTAGGCCCCCAGGTATCAGACATTTTGATAGGATAATATAAAAATCTGAGACCATTTTACTGCATATATTAATAATAGTAATAATACTTTACTACATTCACACAGCGCCATCTAGCCCCAAATTAAGCAATTACATTTGCTTGTGTTATGGGTACTAAACTACTGCTATACTACATAAATACATTTTTTTTTGTAAATACATACATATTATAGATAAATTACACCCAGACACAGAACAAACAATAATGCTCATCATACAAAGATTTGTCCTGGGTCCGAATCGAACCAACGACTGCATATATTTTATAACCAGAGGTTGCAACTTATAAAACGCTTTTAAACAATAAAACTATTGACGTCAAACTGTTTGCTTCGAGCCAATTCGTTCAATGTCTAAGTCAAACTCGAATCGTCGTGATTTTCGTGAAAATATCGTTCCGGGGGTCACGTAACGCTTTGTGGTTTCGTGCCAGAATTATAGAATAGTTATGAAAACTTTGAAAACGATTTCCTAAGTATTGGCAGACAAATAGTACGAAGTTTTATTGGGATTTCGATTAAATGCTCCATTGCAGTAGCGATATCGAAATGTAAGCGAATATTTAGCGCGATTGAAATATATTTGTTTGTATGAACTGCTTTAGTGGTTAAATAGCAATGTGTACAGACTGCCACGCTGATGTTTCAGGTTCGATTCCAAGTCGAGTGTTGGGTTTTTCTTGAAACAAGTTTTCTGCATTAACCCGGACACATGGTAATCCCACAGGCTGTTATCTCTGTGTACCACTTCGAAGAAAACGGTATACCAAATAGGTGATGTATTGTCAAAGGGCGCAATTAAAAGAACCCGTAACCGACGTGTGTGTGAAAAGGTTAATGAATGTTGAAGAGGTAAAAAAAGTATGTTTGGATCGCGGCAAATGGCGTTCTATAGTCTCTGCTTACCCCACTAAACTAATTTTCACTTGACTGAACTTGCCTGTCAAAAAGACTGAGGGGATCAGACGGGAATAACTAAATGTGCAGGAGATCAGCACGGAATTAAAATAATCATAATATTTCTAGGGGATTAGATCTGGAAGATCAGACTGGAATAACTCAATGGGAGATAGGCGTGAAGTTATGTATGTACGTATGTATAACAATAATATAATAATATAATATTCTACCACATTCACACAGCGCCATCTAGTCTCAAATTAAACAATTATATTTACTTGTGTTATGGGTACTAAACAACTGATGTACTACTTATATACATTTTTTTTTGTAAATACATACATATTATAAATAAATTACACCCAGACGCAGAACAAACAATCGTGCTCACCACACAAATATTTGTCCTGGGTGGAAATCGAACCCACGACCTCCGGCCTAGCAGTCAGGGTCACTAACCACTAAGCCAACAGGCCAGTCAAATGTATGTTAAACCAGAATACATATTCTAGTATAATATTTACCATATCCAAGCTCCATATAGCAGACACCGTCGCGTGACCGGTAGCGGTTGGTAACTTTACTTCGGCGTCTATGTAGCCTTATTGATAGCAATACTTCTGGCCTTCGAATATGTATGCGGTAAAAGTATTGCGCCATATATTTATTATATAAATAACTAGACGTTTCCTCGCTTCGCTTCGATATCAAAAGTTTCATTTGATCTCACAGAAAAAGTACACGGATATAGCAATAGTGACGTATTGCATCATTCAGATAGCATCATTCAAAGGCGATTAAAATATTGAAATTTTAAAAAAGTGGCTAAAAAAAATGTTGAACATAATAAAATATAATAATAATAATATTCTACCACATTCACACAGCGCCATCTAGCCCCAAATTAAACAATTATATTTGCTTGTGTTATGAGTACTAAACAACTGATATACTACTTAAATACTTTTTTTTTTGTAAATAAATACATATTATAGGTAAATTACACCCAGACACAGAACAAACAATCATGCTCATCACACAAAGGTTTGTCCTGGGTGGGATTCGAACCCACGACCTCCAGCTTAGCAATCAGGGTCACTAACCACTAGACCAACAGGCCAGTCTATGTTATATATAGCATAAGTTACCCGTCCTATGTGTAGCTTTCTAAAGGTGATTTTTTTTTAATTTGTTACGTAGTTCTTGAGTTAAATCGGAACTAAGAAACATACAAAATATCAAATCTTTTTTCTTTAAAATATTAGTTTAGACTAGAAAAATTACTGGAGTTTTTGATAAACTTTTTTTTTATGGTAAGTAGTAACTGTAATTTAAAGGCATGACTATATCTTTTTATCGTTCTTTCTTTCCTTCATCAGTCTACCGCAGTACACTGCCTAACATAGGACTCAACCAAAGCGCGCATTCTTGTGATTTTTCCGTCCATTTTAAACTGTCACTTTTTCTGTTGCATTATAATATTTAGTCGTAAACACGAGGTTGGGGATTCAAATCCACGCACCGATGTGATTTATCAAATAATATGTACTTTCTAAGTTTTACTGACTGACGGTGAAGCAAAAACATCGTGAGGAAACCTGGACTTCTGAGGAAGTCTGAAATCGCCAATACATATTTTTTACGGTAGTAGATCCACGCTGATTTCAGCATGAATGGGCCGGATCGTTCGGGGAAGTACTACCCTCTCATAGAAAATCGACTTAAGAGTAGTAGTATCCGTACTAAGTACTGCGTTTCGTTCGGTGAGTGAGAGCGCCGGAGGCCCAATTTCTCCCCTATCCTCTTTCCTCACCTCCATCATTCCCTTCCCCTAACCCCATTCCCAGCCGCCATAGTGGAGGCCACTATACCAGCAGTTTAAGACGATGGCTTTTGGTATAGTGGCCGCCACTTCTGGATTCCACTGACTACTTACCATCAGGCGGTGTGGAGTCACTTTGGTAGGCTATAATAAAAAATAAAAAAAAATACAACTGGAGCAAGTGTGGCGATCAATGCTCATACCTTCTCTGTATGAGAAGAGGCCTTTCCCTGCAGTGGGGTAATAATGGGCCGATATGAAGATTACTAATTTATGTCAATCTGCTGTAATTTCTCTTGTCGAACCTGCAAGGATCACTACCGTCCTTGCTGATTTCAGAACTTACTACAATCATTCAAAAGACTAATTAGTTGTAGATAATCTAATCAATATTTTTAAAACAATTACTAAGACACTGAAAAGAACAGATAATACTAGACTTTTCTCAAAAAACTTTTAATCCTGTCCCGTCTTAGTGAAAAGTGTTCTGTTAAATTGAAAGGGTCTTAAACAATCCTTGTTATATAGTGATGGGACAAAAATAACAGTTATATTTAGTATCGTATAGAATCGTAACCTAGTTATTGCACCACGGCAAAGTAGGCACTTGATACGCACTACAATTTGTAATCTATATTTTTTTGAAGTTAGGTTTTCTCATTTATTTATTTATTTACTGTATTTACCACGGTCAACAATTCAGATTAAAAGTGTGTGAAACAACACAACAAACAGACATTAACATATGATACACACTTAAACTTACGGTACCCAAGCATTCTGACAAGATCACCTTCCATTTATCTGCAAACACATCACATTGTGGCCTTTGGTTTAGCAGTTTAGTGTTCAATTTTTCTTAATCTTATGTAAATATGGTCCAAATAATTTATGTCTTAACCACTAGACTATTATGACAAGACAGACACAAAATATACCAGATTAAAAAAAATTAACTTAATTATGAAAACAAAATACGAAGGCTTTTAAAATCTAAAACGCTAAATTCATATCTGGTATCTCAATCTCTAATCCCTACACAATTTTCAAGAACCACTACCTATTTATTAATTTCTAACTTAAAAATTAAATTAAACAAAGAGTTTTCTAATAAAACAATTTTTTTGGGCGGGGGGGATCCAAGCAAATTTGGAAAGGTGAGTCCTCGGCCACCGAGACCGGGGACAGTCGGACCAAAAAGAGTGGAGAACTCCTATTCTCAGCACCTATCCAATGCTGAGTCTGGTGAACGGCTTTGGGGGAGAGCGCAAAAGTCGTGTAGATCCCCAAAGCAAGGCTAGAGATTATCCTTCACGTGGTGCCGCCTGTTATTGGTCTGATTCCATAAGAAACAGATGTAACAAAAATCTCCAGCCGTAAATTCTCTCTCCCTGTCCAAACCCTCCCCTTCCTATCCAAAATACAACATCCCCTCCCATCCCCAGCATCACACTTCCCCCTACCTCCATCCCAAACCCACACCCCTTCCCTTGATCCAACCTCCGGCAACCCCGGAAAATATAACAAATGAGTGCACCGATTACAGATAAAATACCCCAGGAGGGTACCGGTACTACCAGTACCGGAGAATCCCTCCCTGGACCATCTAGTGGTCCAGGCTGTCCCACGTATTCTGGGGGGGACAAATCAGTGCCATCACCTAAAAGCAATATAAGCAAGCACCCCAGCGACCAGGTGCGTCCCGGTAGGTCTATATCTGAGACTCTCGGGGACGACTTGACCAACATGTCGATAGGGGAAAGTGATAAGAAAAAAGAGGGCGAGTGGTTGACCAAATCCAAATGGAGGAGGATCAAGGCTCGCAAAAAGAAAGAGCTAGCCTCAAACCAGGCCAAACCCACAGGTGAGCCGGCCAAAACGGCACCGACAGCACCAAAGGGAGAGGTAGGTTCCAGGCCAAAGAAATTTAAGAGGCAGGGCACAGATCCCGAAGAAAAAACCCAGCAACGTCCACCAAAGCGCCAGAAAACCAACCAGACCGCAAGATCTGAGGCACCGTGGAAGTCAGCGGCAGCCCAAAGCGACCTAGCGGTCACGGTGCAACGGGAGGACGGGGCGGCGGTGGACGAAACAACAGCTACCCAGATAAGGAAAAAGTTGGCAATAGAAATCGGGAGAGCCATCAAGAACGCCACGGACAGTCGACAGCTGACATTCGACGCCTCAGGTCTAGTCGCCGAAGGATACTTCCTTGTGACGGCTAACACCGAGGAGGCGCAAGAATGGCTGCTGAAACTCGACTTCGGCGAACAGAATGGCGTTCCCCTAAAAGTGAAGAAGCTGGAGAAACACCGGATGTCAATCTGGCTCCCAGGCAGCAATGAAGACCTAGAGTTGGAACCTCTAGACTACATAATGGGTCAAAACAGGCACAAAGTAGAACTGAGGCTCCCTGATTGGACCCTTATCCGTAAGGAAGAACTACCACTAGGAGTGAGACTAGTGGTAGGGGTCCCAGAGGAAGTCGCCAGGGAAAGCCCGATCTCACTTCACTACCAGGGCACAAGAGTACACGCTAGAACCATCAGCAAGAGTACAACGCAGGCGGATGAAAAATGTCCTTGCTACGTATGTCCCAAACACACCAAAACGCCGGGTAAGGAGCTTATTGGAGGCGGAGACACCAACCAATCCGAGGCCCATAAGGGGGCCCCGGTGGGAGGAAGAATGCCGATCCAACGGAGCGCCAACCCACACAGTACACAACAACCACGCACTAACCCGGAACTGCCCACAGGCGGGGGGGGCGGTACCCAGACTGCAACCTCACAGGAGGTTCAGTCTGAAAGCCGGAGGCCCTGCCTACAGGACAGTCCCGGGAAAAACGTCACAGGACACCCCCTCCCTAAGGCCCCGCGAAAGGACCTAACGCCTCCACCCAGTGTAGCATCACTGCAACCGCACTGGTGTGGGGGGGCGGCCGCGGACGCGACGGCTAACCAGGGAGGGAACAAAGAACACTAACATGCACACAAAACACGAACACACATCATCAAATGAACACCCACAATAACACACCACACAAAAACACACAAAAAATAAAGATAGTTCAGATAAATCTTCACCGCTGTATTGACGCTATGACGGAGCTCTGTCGATACGTGGTGGATAAGAAAATAGACATCGCTCTGCTGCAAGAGCCATACGTCTCAAACGGACGAGTAACTGGGCTCAGTGCCTTGGGAGGAGACATCATCTGCCACGAAGATGGTGAGTCAACCCCTAGGGCATGCATATACACCAGCAGCAGAGCAAGAACGCTAGGATTAATAAAAGCAGATTGTTACAGAGACCTAGCCAGTGTCATGATAACAATACAGATAGGTGCAGAAACAAAAGAAAGGGTGCTCATAGTCTCCGCGTATCTGCCCAGCGAGAAAGACTTCGAGCCACCATCCCGAGAAATGGAAGAAGTCATAAGAAAATATCAGGGTAAGAACATTCCAATTATTCTAGGTTGCGATGCAAATGCCCACCACGTAGTGTGGGGCAGTACAGACTGCAACAAGAAAGGTGACTTACTCTTGGATTTTATAGGTGCAACAGGCTTGGAAATTCTCAACGTGGGTAATACACCCACATTCGTTACCCAAGCAAGAAGAGAGGTGTTGGACATCACTATCGCAACAGATAGCATAAGCCGACACATAAGGGACTGGGCGCTAGATGAAAGCAATTCAATGTCTGACCACAAACGAATCACTTTCAGTCTAGAAACCAAGATAGAAAAGATCTTAATAAGAAACGCAAGAAAAACAGACTGGGCTACATACGAACGTCAAATTGAGAAATGGAGCCCAGGGTCAGAAACCTTGCTAAGGAGCACAACAGAAATAGAAAAAGAAGCCAACAGACTAGACGCCGCTCTAAGGGAAGCCTACTATAAGGCATGCCCACCGAAAGAGATAAAACCAGGAAAGGGTCAACCCTGGTGGACAAAGGCTCTAGAAAAACAGAGGAAAAAGACACGGCGAGCCCTCAGGAAAGCCCTGGATAGGGACGATGACGAGAGCTGGCATAAATATAGAACAGAAAGGAACATATATAAAAAAGCATGCAGGAGGGAAAACACGAATAGCTGGAGATCATTCTGCGCAGGGGTTGAAAAATATCCAGACGCGGCACGGCTAGTGAAAATGTTCTCCAAGGGAAACACCTGCAAACTAGGAAGCATAAAGGACGGAGATGAATTAATCACCGATCCTAAAAAGATACTGGAAGTAATGCTAGACACACACTTTCCAGGAAGTGAAGAGGATAAAGACAATACACCAACTCCCCAAAATCCCATAGTGGAACAGGAGACGAGGGTAATCATCACAGAAGAACATTTATTGTGGAGCCTGAGGTCCTTCCAACCATACAAGGCTGCTGGACCAGACGAAATCTTCCCGAAAATGTTACAGACAGCCATTAAACACATAAGTAAAGATCTACTAACTCTATACAACAGTAGCATCAAAACCAAGTACATCCCAAGCAAATGGAGAGAGGTGAGAGCGGTCTTCATCCCGAAACCCGGGAAGGCATCGTATCAGGAGGCAAAATCCTTCAGATGCATCAGCCTCTCCTCATTCATACTTAAGACATTGGAGAAAATCCTAGATAGGCTAATAAGAGAACAAATAGAGAAAAGTGGATCTCCATTGCACCTAAACCAACATGCGTACATGGAAGGCAAGTCAACCGAGACGGCCCTACATAATTTGGTCATTAGAGTGCAAAGATCAATAACCAATCAAGAATACGCACTAGGCTGCTTCTTTGACGTTGAGGGTGCATTCGACAAAGCAACCCCCGAATCAATAGAGGACACCCTAAACCGCGAAGGCATTGACAAAGACTTATCAGGCTGGGTGAAAAATATGCTAAAACACCGGAAGATACAAGCAGACCTAGCAGGAATCACCCACAAAGTGGTGGCAAAAAGAGGTTTTCCACAGGGGGGATGCCTATCTCCACTACTTTGGTGCCTGCTAATAGATGAATTAATAAACAAGATAAATGGGATGCATATATATACGCAAGTCTATTCTGACGACGGCGTGCTCCTAGTCACAGGCAAAGTCCTCAGTATTATGTGCGAAATCATGAACAGAGGCCTAAGAGCAGCATTAACATGGTGCAGGAGCAAGGGTCTCGACCTGAACCCTGACAAAACCAAACAAGTTTTGTTCACCAACAAGAGAAAAATAGGACGAGCTGGACCAGTGCGACTAGACAACCAAGACTTAGAAAAAGTCAAGGAGGTCAAATATCTAGGAGTAACACTGGACAGTAAGCTAACGTTCAAGACTCACATCAGCAACACGTGCGCAAAAGCCAAAATGGCAATGATGCAGTGCAAAAGGATAATAGGAAGAACCTGGGGAATTAAACCAGCAATAGTAACATGGATATACAAGGCAATAATTCTGCCAAGAATCCTACACGGAGCCCTGGTATGGTGGCACAAGGCTGCCCTAGGGAAAAATAAACAAGAACTAGACAAAGTACAAAGGCTAGCAGCCCTCATGATCACGGGCGCGATGAGGACTACACCAACAGCCGCACTCGAGATCATATTAGGGCTAAACCCCTTGGACTTAGAAATTAAAAGAAAAGCAACCGAACAATGGTTCAAACTCAGAAGCACTGACCTATGGACCGGAAACTACATGGACGTAGGTCACGCACGTATAAGCAAAAACTACGAAGAAAGACTGTCAATGATCCTATCCAATAACGACCTTATCAGGAAGGAGAAAATCTTTGACAAGAAATACAGAATACACATAGGCACACGAGATGAGTGGCGGATAGACTCCAGTGGCACTATCTGCTACACAGACGGCTCAAGAAAAGAACTGACGAAGCTATCTGGTTCCGGAGTGTACATTAAAAGTGTAGACGGGACAGAAATAAACAAGTCAATACCTCTAGGAAGATTTGCAAGTGTCTTTCAAGCAGAGATATATGCGATAAAGGAATGCGCGGAAATAGTGGAACACCTGACCAGTACGGGAAAGGTAACCATCTACAGCGACAGCCAGGCCGCGCTCAGAGCACTTGACAAAGTGGAGACAACATCAGCAATAGTCAAGGAATGCAAAAAGTCACTAGACAGACTGGCTCAGAAAACCGACCTGACGATTGCCTGGGTCCCCGGACACGAGGGAAACACGGGCAACGAGCTGGCGGATGAACTAGCCAGAGAAGGCGCTGATGAAAACTTGGTGGGGCCGGAACCCCGGCTGCCTATAGCGCACAAAATCACCAAAGGAGTAATCAGCCATAGTATTAAAACAGATACCAACCGCAGATGGAGATCTTCGCCTGGAATGAGACAGTCGAAAATCTTCATCAAAGGCATGGACAAGAAAAGGACGAGTCACATCATGAAACTCACAAGAGGAAACATGAGGCTCGCCATAGAGATTATAACAGGACACTGTCGACTAAACAGACATCTGACAGTGATAGGAGTAAAAACTGATCCCAAATGCCCGGAGTGCATGGAAAACGAAGAAACAAGTTTCCACCTGCTGGCAGAATGCCCCATGTACTCACTGATCAGATGGGAACTCCTGGGATCGGACAGACTGGACGAGGAAGACATAAGAAATCTGAAGGTGGAACAGATGATCAGATTTATCAAGGATACAAGAAGGTTTATTTATTTATTTATTTATTTATTTATTTAAGGTCAGCCAACGACTACTTACGCTATTACATTAAAAGACATATGTATCAGCTATTCTATACATAAGCGTAGTAACCACTTAAAGGCTAACACCACATGCACATTATTTGTTAACAATGAATAATTATATAATATTAAATTGATGAATTAATTTAGAATGAAATTAAATTACAATGTTATTAAAAAAATATATATATAAAATTAATTTAATTAGAATATAAAGTGAGCTTAAATTAAAATGTAATAATTAATATAGGTACAATAATCGCACAGTAATTTATTATCATACTTCTTAGAATTAGAATAACAGGTATAATTTGGATGTAATTATTTTATTATTAATATATTTAAGAATTAAATTAAATTTATACGATTAAATTAGGTTAATTTAGGATTAGCAGTTCGTGTAATGTTCAGTATTGTTTTACGATACGTACTTAAACTATCATGATGTATGTCTATTATGTCACTAAAACTGTTTATCAATTAACACATTCTAGGTATAGGGGAATTAGCACCAAGGACAGTCCGTCTTAATGGTGGGCATAGTGGTGTAATCTGATGTCGAGGGTATCTGGAAGGAGCGCGGAATCTTAGGAGACTCAATAGACCAGGACAATCCACATTACCTCTTATGAGTTTGAACATAAATACGGCATCAGTAATCTCCAAACGGGTAGAAAAGGCAGGTATCTTGAAGTACTGCAGGCGAGTATTGTACGAGGGCAGTAACTTAGCTTTCCCAGCAGAAAAGGCAAGATGCCAGAGAAAGCGCTTCTGTATTCGTTCTAGACGGAGAGCATGTACAGCATAGTGTGGCCTCCAGACGACACTGCAGTACTCCAAGATGCTTCTTACAAACGTGTTGTACAGTAAGATTTTAGTGTTGTAATTTTTAAACTCTTTGCAGTTTCTAATTACAAAACCCAGCATTTTGGATGCCCTATTTGTAATATGCTCAATATGTGGGATGAAGGTAATTTTTTTGTCAAAAACTACACCCAAGTCCTTTATTTTGTCTACTTCTTGTAATTTTGTTTGTTCCACAACGTAGCCCGCTCCTATAGTTTGCGTTTTCCTAGTGAATGTCGAATAGTAGCACTTTTTAGTATTTAGGGTCATATCATTAATTTTGCACCATTCTATGAGTCGGTTCAAATCCCTTTGTAGTTGTTCAGTGTCGCTAGGTGATTCAATTTTTTTAGCTATCTTTAAGTCATCAGCGTAAAGAAAGCAATCTGAGTAATGGAAGTGACTTGGGAGATCATTTATGTAAATATTGAATAAAATAGGAGCCAAATGAGAGCCTTGTGGGGCTCCAGATGTTATGTCACAGCCCTTAGATCGGAAGCCATTTATGACCACATAGAATTCTCGATCAGTTAAATATGACCCAAACCAGTCTAGTAAGGGTCCGGTCACTCCATACACAGAAAGCTTATAAATTAAAATTGAGTGTGAAATTTTGTCGAAGGCTTTGCTGAAGTCGGTGTATATTACGTCATACTGTTTATTAGAGTCTATGGTATGAATAAGTAATTCAGAAGGTTTGATGGGGTGCCGTGAAAAGGCTGGATCAACCACACCCTCCCCAAGGGGAGAACTGGGGAAATGGACGAAGTGGCCCGCAAGTAATGCGGGTGGATCGTCCGTCCGGCTGCCGGCGTCCCCGCTGGAAATAATAATAATAATAATAAAACAATTCAATACTCAAGATTACCGATAGTGAAATCGCATCACTATCGCAGTTCGATTCGTGAAACTTAACAAAAAGTTTTGCCAAAGTTTCTCGAAAGATTTCGAATAAAGGATTTCTGTTCCAACAATACGGAAACATGGAAATAAATGTTATTTTATTTGTATACCTTTTTATGTAAGAAAAGATTTGTAGATTATTTATATTAGCAAAATAACTGCACTCTGTATTGGCATACAGTTAGTGGGTTCCAGGAGGGCACCTTGACAATGAAGGTGTTTAGGCAAATTTTCGCTACCAGTTGGCGCCATTTTGGTAAAAGGTCTTCCATTATGGCAGCGCTTCAAAAGAGATATTTTTCAGTGCTCATTTAAAAAAATATATTTTATGTTTAATTTACAAAATGGAAATGCACGTGCTTAAAGACAAAAGAAAATTGAAGAGAGGGTTTTCTAAAACGCCCACAAGGTGGCAGCACCGATACGTCAAGTCTAGCTGTCAAGCGCTTTTTGAAAGTTATCCCCTGATTGGCCCAATGTGAAAGTTGCAGTGGCGCCAACTGGTGGCGAAAGTTTCCTAAACACCCTCATTGCTATCTTTTGCGCTCGGCTACAAGCTTGCCTACATGTACGAGCCAAGTATAATTTTATTATGAACCCATTTAGAATACGCACCCTGTTATATTAGCCACTTTCAAATAAAAAAAAAAAAGAAAAGTTATCAAAGAAAATTAAATAAAGCTAAACTTAATTACAAGGGGCCCTTTTCACCATTCAGTTGTACCGGTAAAAATGTTTTACCATTATTTAAGTGAAAGTTTACTTCCAGATTCATAATTTTGTCGTAAATCTTGACAAATGGTGTGTTTTTAATATTTTATAACACGAAGTATAATATAACTCTGCTGTTTAAAACAACATTTCAATCCATTTACTTAAAATAAATGGTCAGTGCGCCTAGTGATTTTGTAAGAGAATACGCTTTCGTGTAATTTTGCTATTAAAGCTTTATCAGGCGTTTACATGAAATTAGGTTAATACGGTTGAACGAAGGATGTATACTGGAGTTAAAAATGCAGTCTTTTCTGTGTTTATTTGTACGTTTAGTTGGAGCAGTTTTATTATTCTAAAGTTATGCTTGTTGGACTACTAGTAAAGAGATTTTGAAGTCGAGATATATATATATACTTAGGTATACGTCACGGCAGGAGTTGAGATTTACTATACAAGACCGCATCAATAGTACCACTGGTAATGCCATGACGCTTATTATTCCGCTACTGGTAATAGTCTTTTATAATCACAAGTAATGTCCAAGATAAACTTATATGAAACGGATTTGAAAAAGTTACAATAGTGACTTAATTTTAAGCCCACAACTCCACAGGTCATCACGATTAAGTAACACTAGTTTCTAGTTAATGTAATATAAATAATGTACTTCCTAAAAAACTAATTACTAGATAATAGGCCGTTATCACGTACTTACTAATACATTATTAAAAACAAAATAATGCTTTTATTATTATCTGGTTTGTTTGAATATGAGCTATTAGTTTATAATTTGTTTACCACTTATATCGATATGCTTTTTAATATGTATGATAAGCTTATCACATAATGTTATACTAAAGGCTTTTAATTGGAATTATATTAAAGTAAGTACTCTAATGTTTTTCCAAAAAAGTTTAGGTACGATTTCAGTAACATGCACTATTGTAGACCTATCACAAGGTGAACAGACGACATCATAAAGGTGGCGGGCAACCAATGGATAACGGGAGTTTATAAATTAATGATTTATTATTACTCCATTTTTTTTGCATGTTTTTAGTAATGATTGAACTGAAGTGAACTAAAATAGGTTAATCTGTTAAATACTTTTTTGTTAGAGAAGATAATTAATATATCAGCCAAAAGACGTCCACTACTGGACATAAGCCTTCCCCAATTTTAGCCACAAGTGGCCGGTCGTTTGCCGCCCTCATCCATCGGTTGTCCACCACCCTTATAAGGTCGTTGGTCCACCTTGTGAGGGGTCTGCCCACGCTGCGTCTTCCGGTTCGAGATCGCCACTCTATTCTGTCCCAACGGCCATCAGTTCTGCGAGCTATGTGTCCTGCCCATTGCCACTTCAGAGAAGAATAGTTACATAGCTATAGAGAAGATAATAGTTAATTAGATTTACTTATTACATTTAAATTAAAATTTACAATATTCACCATTGTCGACTTTATTTCAATGGAGTTTTCGATCGACAACTTTCTGCATCTTCATTTTAATCAGTTGTAAGTCGCCTTTATCTTATCTGTCCACCTTTACCAAGTTGTCAATTCCGGTGTGGGTAGTGTCGCAGTTTTTCACATAATATATTCAGGTTTTAATGCCAAGATAGTTCACAAGAAAAACAACCCTAAACAAACTTATAATGTCTGGTATTTCAAGTTAAAATAATCCTTTTTATAAGTCGTTTAGTTGACTTCGTACACATCAAAGTCATATGACCCCGTTAGCGTCCTCTGAATATTGTATTAGGGGAAAATCAATGTTTTACTCACGGCAGTATTGATTCTTTTTCTTATTTTGGACTTGGTGACTAATTTTTATAGTTAAATAGACTAATGCCCTTTATGTTTTAGGGTTTTCTTAACGGGCGGTATTATATCAGAGAAACGTCAAAGATTTTAGATCTTTAGGGTCAAAGGATCCTAAAGATCAAATTATACTAGACCTGTGATATACATTTATAAGATGTTTAGTGACATCCCCTCTACACTACATCTCTGGACCTACCAGATGGATATGAATAATTATTTTTGGTATGATAGCCCAGTTCCTGAGGAAGGTTATGTACCATCACGCTACTGGTGACAGGAGCAGAGCAGTAAGCAAAAACGCGAATGAAACCGCGCCGCGAAAAGCATTTGATTAAAGCTATTGCAGACAGGCATCAGCTAGTGATAAAATCCCACTCTCCAGTGAAGTAGGTATAAATGTACAGTTTAGCGACCATATATAAGTACTTCATTAGCGCAATCAGTTAACCCAATTATGATGATTGAATCATCACATGATAAATAACCATTGAACACAAAAACGAGCAGCAGACGTTGCTGCGATCGTCAATGAGTGTGTTTGGTAAAATTTTAGCCATCAGTTGGCGTCACATTGGTTAAAAGTCTTCTATTTGAATGCCTCTGTGGTTCGGTGGTACTGTGTATGGACTGCCACGCAGAGGTCGCGGATTCGATTCCCGCTCAGTGCAAATATTTGTGTGCATGAACATGTCTATTTGCATTGGTCTGGGTGTTTCTATGTATAATATGTATGTATTTACAAAAAAAAAGTATTTAAGTATATATATCCGCATTCCCCATAACACAAGCATATAATATGCTTACTTTGGGTCTGTGTGTAGTTGTTGAAATATTATTATATTATTATTATTTTGACAGCGCTATCAAAACAAATATTTTTCAGTGTTCATTTCGAAAATTTAAATGTTTAATTTACTAAATGCGTAATTCACGGGCCTAAGGACAAAAGAAAATTGCTGAGAAGGTTTTCTAAAATGGCGCCCACGAGATGGCAGCACCGACTAATCAGGTCTAGCTGTCAAGCGCTTTTTGAAAGCTAACCCCTGATTGGCCCAATGTGAAAGTTGAAGTGGCGCCAACTGGATACGAAAATTTTCCTAATCACCCTCATTCATCTGCCATAGGTGTAACCTATCTATTTTTTTGGACAGAAATTGTTCTTTATTCAAATTATAATAACTGGAGACCATCATTGTAACATCTAGATAATCCAAAAAGTCAAAGCAACGCAAAAAGACAACAAAGCCGCTTCTATTAAAATAAGTTCATTACTCTCTTAACGTATCTTTACAAAGAGTCGCACCTTCATTTAAAACTTTTTTACAATTAATTGTTTCTTTATACTTCAGAAAATTTCGAGCTTGATTTAATTGTACTGAGTTTTCTTTGACATTTTTTATTTGTGAAATGAGGTAGCTTTTAATAATATCTACAGTTAAATACTTGGCTGTTTTTCAATGGAAGGAAAATTGTATAATGTTAATTAAAAACAGATATGTTTTTTGCGTATTGCTTTCTAAGTACAGCGTAATGTATGTAATAATAAACACAAGATATATAGAAATACAGAGTGAGCAAACCTCTCAGAAAGTAATCTGGATGAATTGTTAAAGGTGGCGGGCAACGGAGGAATGAAGGTGACAAAAAGTGGTGAACAGAGAAAATGATGCTTGGATAAGGTGAATAGTGGACGTGTTTTAGCTGTAATAATAATAATAATGATAATAAACAGTGCCATCGCAATATTCATCCGAAATACTAAAATTTATGTTGTCAAAAACCATTCGTACTTAAAATGTGGCAGAACTACTGATCTATGAATTGTAGTAACTAGTATTCATTATCGGGTTATCAAGAATCGTAAAATAATTTTCTGATTCTAAAACCCGACGATTATACTACTGTTAATCAAGAATGTCGTAACAACGTAACACATATTTTTAAAATGCATCTTATGGCACAGATTTTAAAGACGTTTTTAACATTTCATATTTC
Organism: Parascotia fuliginaria; assembly: GCA_963082885.1. NCBI lineage: Eukaryota > Metazoa > Arthropoda > Insecta > Lepidoptera > Erebidae > Parascotia > Parascotia fuliginaria. The sequence goes on from OY720195.1 coordinate 1,428,151, forward strand.
CAAACACACGGTCGTCTTATTCAATACCACGAACACAATTTATTAAAGTAAACATGGAAATAATCAATTATGTCCAAGTCACAAGTTAAACAAACAAACTTCAAAAGTTAACAAAAGAAAGACGAACAAAACACTCTTAACAATTAAAAGGCTTTCTGAAAATAAATTAAAAGTTGTTCAAAAGGCTATCCTACAAAAATAAGAGGAAAGTAAACAGTACCTACAAAAAGAAATATATCGTTGAGTCTCAAGGCGAGTATAAGCAAGAATTCGATTATATAAAATTGTTAAAGAATTGTGGTTATAGCTAAAAGTTGACGAGTTAATGAGCTTGTACGAAGAATGAACTTGTTATAAACGTGTCGCTTTAGAAGTATAACCAGAATCGAAAACGCAAGAATTATTCTTTTTTGGAAACCAGGTTTCCTGAAAGAAAAATAATTCTGTTAACGAAACTGGTTTCCACACTTTAGTTTCCAAAGTCTCCGAAGGAATAAGATTATGAGAATAGTTTGGTGGACATTTTAGAGAAATTATTGTTTTTACAAATGTGCTAGAGATATTTAAATACAAATCTGACTAGGGAAAACTTATAAAATTCTTGTTTGTAGTGTAGCAAACCACTTGTTTGCAGTGTAGTATAAATGTATTTTGTATAACGTGATAAGTGTATTTATTATAAGTAAGTCCTTTCAAATATTTAATGAAATACAAAAAGTTTTGTCTCATGCAAACTACAACCTCGCACTCGCGATACATCACCAAGAGAGAATTTTCAATTTGACTGAAAATGAACTCAGTTTTAATTACAAATAATACCTAAACCTGATGCTGCAAATCATTAATATCCTACCTAATAAATCAATAACACCAAAACGTAGCCTAATAAACAGATTAGGGTCCTTACAATGAACGTTGGACGTAACGGAAAGTTGGCTTCCGTCCAACGCACCAGCTGTGATCGAAAGCAGTGATTGACACTATTTCAAGCCTTGTTCACGAGTGTGGATGTTGGATTTTAGCGGAGTAAAAGCTTTTGCCAGATAATGATGTCATTCGAGGATCGAAAGAGTTTTCAGGAAAAGTTGATCATAAAAAAATGTTTTTTTATCATCCTAGTATTTATTAGTTTTAAGTCGACGGCATTTTTTTACATGTAGAGATTTGTACAGATTTTGAGATATGACACATTATATACACATATAACACTTATGAACGTCAAAGTTTACAAAATGTCAGCAAATTAACCTACAGCCAGTTTGCTGACGAAGTAGAGCCATGAGAAAACTGGCAAGAAACTTAGGCCACTAAGTTAAGCCACTGAGTTGACTTATGAGATAAGAGGTAAGCATCATGAAGCAAGTAATAAATGGCAGTGGGGTATTTTTCTTTCTTTGCCTGAGTTGATGGAAAATATATGTCTTTCATTCTCTTCTATCAGCCGCCTTCTGAACACATAATTCTTTCATCTTCATGTCTTCTTTCATACATTCTCTGCATACTTTCTTTGATCTCTTCATTTCTATTTATCTTTCTACCCTTTTGCTCATGACTATGACTCTTTTTGTTACATTGGTTCGCTTTTTTTTTTTTTATTGCCTACAGTGGCAGACGAGCCAACAGCCCACCTGATGGTAAGTGGTAACTGTCGCTCATAGACTTCTGCAATGCCAGAGGCACCGCGAAGCCGCTGCCTACCGACCCATTCTACCACCTCACTTGCTTTTCCCACCGGTGGGTGCACGGGTAATACGCGTTACATTAACATTATGTCATCCCTCTTCATCACATGTCCATACCAAGACAAACCATTTTGTTTCAACTTTTCTATTATTTGTGTCACTTTCAGACATAACACGTAAGTATACTATAGACGGTAGATATACAATATGTATCCTTTTTACCACACAACAGTGTACAACTATGAGTATTAGTTTTCACATCGCGGATAAATTTGTGTGTGCCCAAAACATACGCTCAAATATTCGTCGATGTAAAATTGGCTATGTTTCGTACTACGTCGCACAAAGGTTTATGATGTAAGCGTGACTTGCTTATGGTAACTGGCAGTACAAGCTGTTATTATGTTCATGAGCGGAGCAATAGCGGTTTTATTTGAAGATACATTATAGGTGCTAAGATTTATTATAGACAAATGATCAACGAGTCTTTTCAAATAAATAATAAAAAGAGATTACATTTTAATATATGATCATAAACTATAACAACGAATTCCTTTGATTTGGCATTATTAACAAATTTATGACACTCTTGGATATAATGTGAGATTCAAGTAGATTTAGGTAGGCGGAAAATAAAGTGTAATTTGATGAAAAAGTGTCTAACAACATGATACAAAGAAACTTCCCTAAGCTTTGAGGAACACTACGCGAGGAGTCCCAAAATTCAAATTTAATTAATTCCGTCCCTGTCTAACTCGCGGTACAAGATAAAGATAGATTAATAGCTGCTATAAGCTTAATAGAATTATTATTTTATATACACAATTAAGGTCATTTTCTATTCTGTATCTATATTATGTAGGTCATAGTGTCACATTATGTCAAGGACCTGTAAACTTTCTTAGGATAAATATATGTGTTTATCGACATCGCGTGCAATGTGTGACATATATTCCATGTGCGTGGCTAGTCACGCCTCTATATGGGGGTATAACATGGTGTCCTTAGCACTACCATCATATCGTACGCTCAATAGAATATTAAACCTTCACGGTTTTTGCACCGGAGTGGTAAGTGCAGTGAAGTCAAGTCAAATAATTTATTTATTTAGGTGAAATAACACTTATGAACGTTAAAAATTACAAAAGTCATCCAAATAATCGACAGCCAGTTCGGTGACGTAGGGTAAGGCCCTGAGAAGAACTGCAAGAAACTCACACAATTTTGTTTAATCGCCAGGTTATTATTTATTTAAGCTTCTTACACACAGAATGTATAACGGCGGACTTAATGCCAACGGCATTCTCTACCAGTCAACCGGGTAATGCAGAGTTGAACCACAGTAGGTGCATGATAGCAGATAGTAAATGTAGTAAAATTGTTAATACTAATGTTGAATATTTTACTAAATAGGACCATAACAATACACATACGTACGTATAAATATAATGATAAACATACATAAAAATCATACATACTACATTATTACACATAAACAATTAAAATTACATTATTACACATAAAAATTATTACAATTTTTGTAAGTTACAATTTCAAGTAGCATGCAAAGTAACGCAAGCAATACATTTAACTCTGGTAATTACAGGTTTCTATGATTTTTTATATGTAATGTGGTAACATTCACATTTCGCCAGCTACATTTCGTCTAAGCAATACATAATTCTGTTGCCATTTCATCATCATCATATCACCCTAAAGACGTCCACTGCTGGACTTAGGCCTCCTCCAATGCTTACCACCTTGGCCGGTCATGAGCCGCCCTCATCCATCGGTTGCGCGTCATCCTTATCAGGTCGTTTTTTGTGAGGGGTCTGCCTATTTCGATTCATGGTCGCCACTCTAGAACCTTTCTACCCTAACGAGAATTAGATGTTGTTCAGTTTTGTTCTATTCTTAATTTAGAAAAATAAGCCGTTCGCGCTCGCTACCGCTTGTCAATATATCACTTGTTTCACTAAAGCTAGGCTAAAGAGCAACTCACCTCCGATTTGCCATTAATCTCGACGTGGCCGATCATTACTCATTGTCTCGTTGATGTGATTTCATGTTACAAATACTATCAAATATCCAGCCAATTATTTTACAAGAAAATGTGCCCTAATTTAGCCCGTATTTGATTAAAGTAGGTAAATATAAGTTTTTCGATAAAACGATATATTGTTGTCTTTCTATACTATTATATAAAGCGGAAAAGTTTGTTTGTTTGAACGTGCTAATCTCTGGAATCCAGTCGGATTTGAATAATTCTTTTTACGTATGCTAGCCTAGTTCTTGAGGAAGGTTATAGGCTATGTACATCACGCTACAGGCGATGGGAGCGGAACAGTATGCAAAGCCGCGGGTGAATCTGCGCTGCGGAAAGCGTGTGTTATAATATAATGTTATGTTACCAGCGCATGTGTCCCCATCCAATTTTGATCCTGGGTGTTTAACCCTTGAAAAGCCACCATAGTGGAGGCCACTATACCAGCAGTTTCCAACGATGGTTTTTGGAACGGTGGCCACCACTTTTTGATTCCACTGATTGCTTGCAATCAGGCAGAGTGGAGTCACTAAGTAGGAAATCGTTTTAAAATGTTTTTCTTCACCGTACATCAATAAAACCCTAAGTAAACTTTGAAAGTACATTTTTGAATTTTAAAACTCACATTGGTATTTGTCCGGTTTCGAGCCAATACGTTACGTTTTACAGGCACAAGGGTGTCTAAACAGAGAGGGATTTTTTGCTTTATTATCCGACGTCAAAAAAAGGGGGGTTCTCAATTCGACCGTACATTTTTTTTTATGAAATCAAATGCAGTTCGCAGGATTTGTTTATTCCTTTTACAACACTAAGGTAAGTTTAGAAAACAAACATTCCTATTACTAATACCGCTCTGGCCTATGTTCAACAGTAAAAGTTTTTAAGGTAATAATAATTATAATATTTATTTATTTATTTCACTAGCTGTTGCCCGCAGCTCCGCCCGCTTGAATGTAAGTTATCGCCCAATCTATTTTTACTAATTATGAATATGTCTTTGTTTATACATTGACGATTTTAATACAAACTTTCATCCCCTACATCAACACTTTTGAGCCATTTTTCAGTGATAAAATAAAGCCTATGTTGTTCCCCAAAGTCTAGTCTATCTCTATACCTAATTTCATCGTAATCGGTTTAATGATTTAGAAGCGAAAGCGTAACAGACAGAGAGACAGAGTTACTTTCGCATTTATAATATTAGTGTGGATCTATGATGTAGTAATAGACAGACTACAGATAAAATAATATGACCCTCTACCTTTTATATAACAAAAAGCGTGATTATACACAAATTATTAGTTACTATTATAAACTTCATATAATACGAAAACAAAGGCACAAATGAAGTGATTTTCAACTGAGTACTAGTAATGTGTTCTTTACATGACGTTAACGAGACAATTGCTTATGCCCACGGGTCAAGTCGTGAATATACAAGCCTTTGTGATGATGATACAATACAGTACTTTATTAGCTATTGTCTTCACTTAAATTAGTAACTGTGATATATTATACTATGTAGTTGGCAGCCATCTTTATCTTTGAGGTTCTGGGGCCCTACCGCAAGCAATCTTATTATTATCTTTACGGTAGTAGATCCACGCTGATTTCAGCATGAATGGGCCGGATCGTCCGGGGAAGTACTACCTTCTGATAGAAGATCGACTTAAGAGTAGTAGTATCCGTACTACTGCGTTTCGTTCGGTGAGTGAGAGCGCCGGAGGCCCGATTTCCCCCCTTTCCTCTTTCCTCACCTCCCTCATTCCCTTCCCCTAACCCCATTCCCAGCCGCCATAGTGGAGGCCACCATTCCAGCAGTTTAAGACGATGGCTTTTGGTATAGTGGCCGCCACTTCTGGGTTCCACTGACTGCTTACCATCAGGCGGGGTGAAGTCACTTTGGTAGGCTATAAAATAAAAAATAAAATAATTTTAGAAAAAAAATAAACACCGACTTCAAACAACACCTACATGTTCAATCCTTAACTAAAAAGTAGAAAATAATATTTTAATTACTTCATAGCAAAGAACATTAAAGGGGACTCAACGCAATCCTTGATACCTATAATACTTTACTATTTATAATTTTTAATTAGTTATTTTGGAGTCGGTGCCAGCCAAGAAGGATCTTTAATTCTGCCTTTGCAGCAAACTTTTGAAATGCACGGGGCGGTAATGGCACGCGTGGGGGATATGCCTGAGTGCACTACCCGAACGCGGTCATACTCGTGAAGGCAGACGTCATTGATAGTTGTGTTCAGATATACATAAAAAATTTGAGGCGCACTTATCTGATTCCGTTCGATTTCTTGTATTAAATGTATATTATTCATTCATTCATTAAATAGATTAATCAAGAAGGTTTTTTTTGCTAGTAGGTAGGTTATTTTTATAAAGGCCATTATGATCCTTCTTGGCTGGCACCGACTCCAAAATAACTAATTAAAAATTATAAATAGTAAAGTATTATAGGTATCAAGGATTGCGTTGAGTCCCCTTTAATGTTCTTTGCTATGAAGTAATTAAAATATTATTTTCTACTTTTTAGTTAAGGATTGAACATGTAGGTGTTGTTTGAAGTCGGTGTATATTTTTTTTCTAAAATTATTTTATTTTTAGCCTTTTAGTGGGAATTAATTGTGTATAAATATATTCAATATGGGTAGACCTACTAAACGTGCTGCGCAAATGAGACAGCGCCGCGCCGTTTGAAAGAAAGTAGACACGAGAGGTAAGATTGTAAATAGATATATAAAGTCCTTGTCAACACTTTCTCGATCGCTAAACCCTGAATCCCAGAAACCACAAATCAAAACAAAAAATGGATGATCTACCAACAATAAAGAATCATCAAAAATCATAATTTAACTGACCGAGCAATCGCTTAATAGATATGCAAAAAATAAACAGTGGTGCTGTAAAAGCAGGTTTAAGGGCGCCCATTGCTGTTGTAATTTCTCACGACCATAAGACCTCCAACTTGGCTTAACGACTACCTAATTATAGTGATGACCATAGTCTACTGCTTCTAAACAATGAAGACGCTGAAAATGAAACAACACAAATGGTTACTCATCCAGGGCCACTTCGTTTCTAACAAAAAATGAAAAAAAATCACTTCACACTTGTAGCATGGACATGTCAATGTCAGAAAATTCGTCGCAAAAGACATCGACGTGTTGCTTTACACATCTTCACTTCTGGCATACGTTTTGTTACAAAATATAAAATTGAAGCTAAACCACTAAACCATTCTTTATAAAAAAAACATGGGATCCCATTTCAGAGTATACCCTTTCAAATAAAAGAAGAATTTTCAAAATTGATTTATAAATGACCGAGTTCTGTTGTAACAAACATACAACCACTGAACCATTTCTTATAATAAAAAAATGGGACCAATTTCAGAGTATACCCTATCAAATAAAAAAAAAATTTTTCAAATCGGTTCATAAATGACCGAGATATGAGGTAACAAACATACAAAAAAAAAAAAAAAAAAAAAAAAAAAAACATACGACCCGAATTGATAACCTCCTCTTTTTTGAAGTCGGTTAAAAAATAAAAAAAATCTTGCTATAACCTTATTTTGTCTCTACCCTTGTTTATAATGGTACAAAATAAAAAGACAAAACACAAAGTACAATTAAAATAACACTGCTATAAGAAGTGGCGGTAGGCCCTGGTTTTTTAACCGACTTCAAAAAAGAGGAGGTTATCAATTCGGGTCGTATGTTTTTTTTTTTTTTTTTTTTTTTTTTTTGTATGTTTGTTACCTCATATCTCGGTCATTTATGAACCGATTTGAAAAATTTTTTTTTTATTTGATAGGGTATACTCTGAAATTGGTCCCATTTTTTTATTATAAGAAATGGTTCAGTGGTTGTATGTTTGTTACAACAGAACTCGGTCATTTATAAATCAATTTTGAAAATTCTTCTTTTATTTGAAAGGGTATACTCTGAAATGGGATCCCATGTTTTTTTTATAAAGAATGGTTTAGTGGTTTAGCTTCAATTTTATATTTTGTAACAAAACGTATGCCAGAAGTGAAGATGTGTAAAGCAACACGTCGATGTCTTTTGCGACGAATTTTCTGACATTGACATGTCCATGCTACAAGTGTGAAGTGATTTTTTTTCATTTTTTGTTAGAAACGAAGTGGCCCTGGATGAGTAACCATTTGTGTTGTTTCATTTTCAGCGTCTTCATTGTTTAGAAGCAGTAGACTATGGTCATCACTATAATTAGGTAGTCGTTAAGCCAAGTTGGAGGTCTTATGGTCGTGAGAAATTACAACAGCAATGGGCGCCCTTAAACCTGCTTTTACAGCACCACTGTTTATTTTTTGCATATCTATTAAGCGATTGCTCGGTCAGTTAAATTATGATTTTTGATGATTCTTTATTGTTGGTAGATCATCCATTTTTTGTTTTGATTTGTGGTTTCTGGGATTCAGGGTTTAGCGATCGAGAAAGTGTTGACAAGGACTTTATATATCTATTTACAATCTTACCTCTCGTGTCTACTTTCTTTCAAACGGCGCGGCGCTGTCTCATTTGCGCAGCACGTTTAGTAGGTCTACCCATATTGAATATATTTATACACAATTAATTCCCACTAAAAGGCTAAAAATAAAATAATTTTAGAAAAAAAATATACACCGACTTCAAACAACACCTACATGTTCAATCCTTAACTAAAAAGTAGAAAATAATATTTTAATTACTTCATAGCAAAGAACATTAAAGGGGACTCAACGCAATCCTTGATACCTATAATACTTTACTATTTATAATTTTTAATTAGTTATTTTGGAGTCGGTGCCAGCCAAGAAGGATCATAATGGCCTTTATAAAAATAACCTACCTACTAGCAAAAAAAACCTTCTTGATTAATCTATTTAATGAATGAATGAATAATATACATTTAATACAAGAAATCGAACGGAATCAGATAAGTGCGCCTCAAATTTTTTATGTATATCTGAACACAACTATCAATGACGTCTGCCTTCACGAGTATGACCGCGTTCGGGTAGTGCACTCAGGCATATCCCCCACGCGTGCCATTACCGCCCCGTGCATTTCAAAAGTTTGCTGCAAAGGCAGAATTAAAGATCCTTCTTGGCTGGCACCGACTCCAAAATAACTAATTAAAAATTATAAATAGTAAAGTATTATAGGTATCAAGGATTGCGTTGAGTCCCCTTTAATGTTCTTTGCTATGAAGTAATTAAAATATTATTTTCTACTTTTTAGTTAAGGATTGAACATGTAGGTGTTGTTTGAAGTCGGTGTATATTTTTTTTCTAAAATTATTTTATTTTTTTAAATTTGTAAATGACTAATAGTTAGTTTTTTAATTACACTAATTATCTACGTATATTTATAGCATTCGGTCTTTATTTCGGCAGGGTTAAGCAGTGGTGATATAATATAAACACTGCATGTTTCGTCATTCACCTACAGAAAAGTACAAAATGGAGTTGTGCCATAATTCAAATGATTGACAAGGCTCCTTCATACAAATTCTAAAAAGTCCACTTGAGTTTATTTGTTGTGTGTAGAATTAGGATGCTGTTCAACAAATTAACGTGAGGCGCTTATAGCTCGTTGCGTTCACTAGTAAACGATTAACGGGTTAAGCAACATAGAGTGCGGCTGACCCCTGGATGGGTGACCGCATAGCAGTATCTGAGCGTCTCCGTGCTTCGGAGGGCACGTTAAAAGTTGGTCCCGGTTGTTACCAAGTTGTTAACAGTCATTAGGTCAAGTCGAATGCTTCTATGGGGGACCTGAATGATGCAATATGACACTATTGCAATGATATAATCCTTAGGCGTTGTGAGTCTGAATGAAATTTTGAACCCTAAAGCAAAGCGAGGGCGGACGTCTAGTAACATAATAAAGGTAGATTACAATAAACATGTTGTGAACATAACCTAACAAGGTATACGTGAAACCTTATTCTTAGACATTGCACAGATTAATAGTAGAAGTATTACAAGTTTTTTTAACTTTTAACCCGTCGTATGCTTAGCAGATCTTCATGGGACACAATGTTATTTCTATTGTGTCTGATATATTATTATAGCAAACGAGGGGTTAAGATTGTTTACCGTAGGAAATCTAAGAACTTAGACGTGATAGCCGGGTCAACAACAAAGAGCAAATCTGTTCCCATTTATATATTTTATTTTTATAATTCATACACAAAAACATATGACCTAGTGCTGGCATTCTCTACCAGTCGGCCTATTACGTGATGCAGAGATGAAGCACGGTGTATAAATTGCCGTTTACCAGTTACCGATTCCGAGTTAATAATGAAAATTTTACTTATTTTCACCCGAACCGAAGATAAGACACAAGAACTCTATGTGTAGCAGTCCGTATATAGTAAGCACCGCCGAATCACCGAACCACAGAACAGTGTAAACACAAACATTAATTATTAAACTTAAGTAAAGTTTATACACAAAGTTGAACTTCTGAGCGGTAATTGTTTAGGTGGCACCCGGCCCGGAAGCCGGAAGTAGCAGCGACGGCAGCATCCGGCCTACGTCACTCGGACGCTATTGTGTGAGGCTCTTTGACGAGACCGTTTCGGCTTAGCCGACTGGGTATTATAAGTACTGTGTTTTACTGGATTTGTGACGGATTAGGAAGCACTGTATGAATAAATACGGCTTTAGCAGTTGTTTTATTTGACTGTTTTTTGACAAATTATTATTAGTCCTAGAATAGGTATGCAAATGCTATTCAGTATGTAAAACCTACCTTTTACCATGTGTCGTAAGAGAAGAAATTTAGTTTGCGTACTAAACTTATTTATTACGATATTACTATCTAAGAGTTATCGTATAGCCATAACTGGTTCTACGTTTATCCTATATTAAACAAGGAGTATTAAAAAAAAAGTTCCTTGATAATGATGTGGAATGAACTCCCTGTTGACATTTTACCAAAAGGCTACAAGAAAGAAGTTTAATAATTTTACAGGGTCGACAACGAGTAATACTTTTGGTGTTCTAGGCATCCCATAAGCTATGGAAACTGCTTACCATTAGTCGGTCCCTATATATCCTTGTTAGCCACCAGTTGTATCTATAAAAGATAACCATCTTCCCAAGGATAGAACATACCTACTAGAATTTTAATTGTTCTATTATTTCAGAGCAAAACAAATGACCTATAAAAACAATTGTTATTACTCTTTCACTTCCTACAATAAACAAAATTAATTACAAAATTCATTACTATATCTCAAGGATTTATTGTTAACGAAACAATAGAAATATGTTAATACATTTAAACTACACACATACTTAATTTTGCTACACAAAATAACACCGTATTGAAAACACATCAAGTACTATTTTAATGTATGTAGTGATCAATTTTGCTTGCGTGATGGAATGTCGCTTAGGACGTTGTATATGGATATGCCGATGTAAAATATATATTATACAATTAGGAGATGGGAGGAATCGATATCTGTCGAAGAATCTACCAATTAAATTGAGAGGAGTAACGAGGTCCACAGAACTGGGTAGAATAGACGTTCACAATAATGTTTTATAAAAGATTATTTTAAGGGGCTATGATGCAATGTTTGCGATACCAGCGATGTCCTTGTGGAACATGGTTGTGTGTACGAAACCGGGTAAGTGAGCATTTGAGTTTTTTTTAATGCTGTGTCTACTTTCTATGTTTGGGTCTTTTGAGCAGGCCGTAAAAGCATCTTGTATGTGATACTGGTATGGCCAGTAGTTTGGCTTTTAGAATGGTGTCCACCACTTCTGGATTCCACTGACTGCTTAACATCAGGCAGAGTGAAGTCACTTTGGTAGGCTAATATAGAAATAAAGGTTTATCTTGAGCATCATCATTTACAGCCCATAGATACCTACTGTTGGGTTTAGGCCCCCCTTTGTGAGTCCTTCTTTGCCTTCAGTAAAATTAATATAATAATTGCGGTAAAAACATTAGAAACCAATACATGTAAAAAAATTATAACAAAAACTTAACAAATTCATTATAATGCGGTGGTCGATGCTATCGTTTTTCTGTATGATAAGAATTTTCGCCCTACCAGCCTTCTTCAGAACTGAGACTACTGATGCCTGGTGTTGATTTCCGGTTACGCTGACTGCACTTGGTGGCAGTGTTTTTTTAATCTAAGTCTACCGAAATTACTTTATAGTAAACAGTCACATCCTGAGGGCCACATGGCTATTATAATAAATTCATTATTTAACAACATCAATTTCACAGTCCACATCTATCGATTATAAGCTCTATGCACCCCATTCATCAAACCGTACAACAATTCAAGTAACTAATTAAAACAGATGACCCATTTACATACCTATTAAGATTTACTGCCATTGTTACGATACGATATAGTGCTTCAAAGGATTTATGTAGTGCTTTTGAGGGCGTAACCGACGAGGAAAAAATTACCTTTACCTCATCGAGAGCCCTTTCATCCTATGAGAAATTGTTCTTGTGTGAACTTGGGTTGAAAATGATTTATGATTGTATGAGGTATTTTCGAATTGTAATGTTTTATATTATAGAAAGTATTTTACCCGAATCATCATAGAGGTAATTTTACTATTACATTTACATACAACTTACGTTTTACGTTGCAAAGACGTCCACTGCAGGACATGGACAATCCTAAATATTGAAAAGATTAGAAAAAAAGATTTAAAAAAAATATTAAATATCTGCTACAGGATACACACATTACATTTTATAAGTTGCAGTAATAACATAAGGATCAGAATCCTGCAGGAGGAAAAAATATTGTTCCTATTACTAAATGGTTACAATAACCGCCACGCGAAAGACAATTTGTGGATGAAATAAAGTTATTTTTTAATGCCGATATTGGCAGACGAGCAAACAGTCCACCTGATGGTAAGTGGTAACTGTCGCTCATGAACTCCTTCAATGCCAGGGGTCCTGGGAAACCGTTGCCTGCCCTGAAATGAATGAGGGAGATAAGGAAAAAGGAAAAAGAAAAATTGGCTACTAAAGTGACTCCTCCCTGCCTGATGGTAAGCAGAAGAATTCAGAAGTGGTGGCCACTATACCTAAAACTATCGTATCAAACATCTGCTGGTATGGTGGCCTCCACTATGGCGACTGGGAATGGGGTAGGTGAAGAAAATAAGGGAAGTGAGGCAAATTGAAAGGAGGGAAATTGAGACTCCAGCGGCGCTCGCTTATGGTTTAAAATAACACAAAACCACAGGTATAAAAAACTATCACCGAAGACAAACATATGTTTATGATTTGTCAAATTATTTTACTGTCTAAATATTTTTACCTACTTTGTGCCTGTTACAATAATAGTTCTTATACATAAAAGGCTCCAAAACTCAGGCCTAGATTTCAAACGTGAATCTAAAAATATGAACCAATCAACACAATATTTAAAAAGTTTTACCTATAACATATCTGTGGTAAATAATGCCCACTAAAGCCCATGCCATTATAAATAAACTATACATCATACACAAATTTATTTTAACCCTAACAAGTACGCATAAGTTCCAAGAATAACCCTTAAATGTCGAATGGTCAAAGTTGTTAGCGTGGGCGAGAGTAGGCGGTGGTCAACGGTCCCGAGATAATATCTCAAACAGAATAAAAATAAATCAATGTTTAGTGTGTATACACTTACTAGCTTAACGCAGCGCGGTTTCACCCACGTCTTTGCTTACTGCTCTGCTCCCGTCGCCAGTAGCGTGATGTTACATAGCCTATACCTTCCTCGAAACCTGGGCTATCATATGCAAAAATATTTTTTAAATCCGACTAGTAGTTTTAGAGATTAGCCCGTTCAAACAAACAAACACTCTTCCGCTTTATATAATATAGACTTACAATACTTTAGGCAAATAAAATAGCATCATTTTTAGTGTCAGTCTAATTTATAAAAAAATATTGATACGAGTCATTTTATTGTCAGAATCTTCGTATTCATATTGAGTGGTTAGTTTTCGAGGAAGGCTTAGGCTGTGTAACATCACGCTACTGGCGACGAGAGTAGAGCAGTAATACAGAGGCATCCGACTTGACCTTACCACTGTAATCAACATGGTGACAGCCGAGACTGACTTTTAACGTTCCATCCTAAGGACAGGAGCGCTTAAATCAAATACTGCTATACGGAAACTCATTCCTGAAGCCAGTCGAACTCTTTGTAATCGTTTTTACCAATCAGTGAGCGTCATGAGCTATGAGCTTCTGAAGTACACTCCTTTACTAATTAATAATTGGTAAGTATATCAAACTAAGTTTTAAGAAAATAAAGGAACAATAATATACAGGAAAAATACAGGAAAGGACAAAGACTTTGCTTTATAAAAATTAGAAATACGTAAACCTAAAATCCATAATTTCAATAAATACCCACATTTTATGTCAACGCATTATATTCTCACAGCTGTAGTTATTTTACTAGCTTTCACCCGTGTCTTTGATTACTGCTCTGCTCCCGTCGCCAGTAGCGTGATGTTACATAGCCTTTAAACTTCCTCGAGAACTGGGCTATCATACGCAAAAAGAATTTTCGAAAAATTCGAAGAAACAAACAAACAAAGAATCTCTTCCCTCTATATTATAGTATAGCTTTCTATTTTCTTTTTATTTCTTAGTTAATATTAATCTATGTCTACGCTCTCTTGTAACTTAAACCACACAACAATATACCTTCACTTATTATTGATGACAAACTCAACAATGGCGATTAATTAAATAAAAATTAACGAATACGGGCAGAGCCGCGGCAAGTGATTGGTATAATTGGGCCCTTGTTATATTGATTATATTGTTAGATATGATGAAGGATTGTCTGTTATTTTAACGAATTAATTGTTGACTAGCGTTCTGCTCCCACTTCGTCCGAGCAATGACACTAGTCTTAAAAAAACTAATTAATATATTCATCGATACTATTATAAAAAGCGGAAGAGATTGTGTGTTTGAACGCACTAATCTCTGGAACTACCTACCAGTCGGATTTGAAAAATTATTTTTGCGTATGATAGCCCAGTTCTCGAGGAAGGTTAAAGGCTATGTAACATCACGCTATTGGCAACGGGCGCAGAGCAGTAAGCAAAGACGCGGGTGAAACCGTGCTACTGAAAGCTAGTCTGAAATAAAATAAAAGAATTTGTCAAATAGGTAGTATTGAAGATTATCCTCATACTTAATAATATACTTACAACATTTCCACTCTTTTCGATGATATAAAGCTTTTTGACAACTCCATTAGAAATGCTATTTTAATATTGCAAGCGGCTTTTCGATAATCAGAGGCCCAAGACAAGTGGCATAGATTTCTACTCTATTCATAGAATAGAGTCAAAGTCAAAGTATTTATTTCATTTTGATCATAAAGTATGATGCTTATGAAAAGTCAAAATTACAAGAAGTCAGCTAATTAACCTACTGCCAGTTCGCTGACGAGGTAGAGCTGTGAGAAGAACTAGCAAGAAACTCACGCCACTCGATTAAAACATGTATGGAATTGACATAATGCCTGGCGTTAACATAAGTCAATCCCATACATTTTTTAGTGTATTCTATGAATAGAATAGAAATTGATGTCACTTTTCAAGGGCCGCTGATCTTATATTTTTTAAGACACGTATGTGATAAATGACTCTTCTGATGGGAATTACCTTACCATGGATATGGTTGTTTATACCAAAAGCCATCGTCTTAAACTGCTGGTATGGTGGCCGCCACTATGGCGGCTGGGAATGGGGTTAGGGGAAGGAAATGAGGGAGGTGAGGAAAGAGGAAAGGGGGGAAATCGGGTCTCCGGCGCTCTCACTCACCGAACGAAACGCAGTAGTACAGATACTACTACTCTTAAGTCGATCTTCTATGAGAAGGTAGTACTTCCCCGGACTTTCATGCTGAAATCAGCGTGAATCTACTACCGTACAACGTACGTACGGTTGTATTCACTAGCTATAGTAGAAACAATAATGTCTTAAAGATATTGAAAAATTACTGACAAATATATTTGAAAGGCCTCCAACAATTCTTGTCAAATAAATCAAATAATGTACAACGCAATAACAGTCGAGAATCAAATTAACTGTACATTACAATAATTGTCTGTTTCACCAAATATACGAGCGTTAGGTCGTTCTGTTCGGCGATTTTTACGTACCTAGAGTTGGACCTTTGCAATTGTTATTCCGAAACCGATACCAAAATTAGCCTCATTAATTAAACTCAAATTCAAACTAAACTTCGTCGAAAGTGCAGCATTTTTTTGAATAAAATAATCAATAAATAGATTTAGATGTTAAATGCTTACAATACTTTATTATGTAAAAGATAAATGTATTAGTGTAAGTAGTTTTTAGTAAGTATAAATATATAAATAAAATTGTTCACCTTTAATCATTGTAAGATAAGATAAATATATATTTTTTTATAATTTTACTTTTATTATTTAGGATTATATTTATTAGACTGGTGTCTCTAAATGTGTTTTATAAGACTGAATAGTTACAGCTGATGGTGTATTATTTAAGGACCTGATTTGTTAACAATTTATTAAGAATGCGCTGTTACCGGTTTCCAGGTTCGGTTTCGTCCACAGCCGATACTCAGTTTCGGCAACTTCATTTCGTCAAACACTACTTTTCAACAATATTTACGGGCCATTGTTAAATGTATTTTGTATCTTAATTACAATGTGCGCTCAATTAAAATGCTACATATCTTTAGCAAAAACTTCATACGCTCAGTTCAGAGAATAATTAACATGCTCTGTCATTTAGCTTACACTATGAAAGTCAGGGAGTTTGCCCAGGAGTAACAAATACCAATATAACTTAACCAAGCCATTGCAAAAATAAAGGTTTTTTATTTACCTATTTGTGTATAAAATATGCAACATAAATCGCCTTATGTTTCCATAACTTTTCTTCATCATCATATCAGCGGAAATACTTCCACTGCTGGACAAAGGCCGCCCCTAATTTTCACTACCTTGGCCGGTCGTAGCCCTCATCCATCGGTAGCAACTTTTTTATAGGACACAGATTAATGTGTACTTATTAAAATAATAACTTGATACCTGGCTCTGTGTTTAATTAAAAGTATATTCTTTAAGTAATTCCCTTTTCTTTAAGGTATCGAACATAATAAAGCATTTAAAACTAACGTCTTGATAATTACGTCAATACACAGAAGGTTTAAAAATCTATTTGTTTCTAAATATACTTACGTAATAACACTTTCCAAATTTCTCTTAATTGATGCAAGTTAGTACTTTGATAGCACAAACTTTTGATTGATTTCGACCAGACCACGGATTGAGTTACATTAATAATTATCGAATAAAACCGCAGTTGTTTTACGACTACAAATATATATTAAACTGAATTTGGTTAATTTAATATTACTGGTTGACCACTGGTCGAAATTTGATCGTAATTTATTCAATTTTGAACTTTGTTATTAAAGTTCTTTTAACATAATTTTATTGTTGGGTCTACTCGTGTTGGAAAATACTAGGTGCCATATCTCTTTACTCGACGTTCAATCCGTTCAACAATAAAGTTATGTGTACAAATCGTGTAGGTGAGTTTAAAATATTTAAATTTCTTTTGTTAAAAAAATAAAAGAATAATGATGGTTCATTATTATTATGACTGGATATTCTACTTATGTATCAGCTGGTTTCTACTTGAGGATCGAACGACGAGTAGGTAGTTCGAATTATTTGTATTTCTCACGAACAAACTGTAGTCATAAGAACAGCTACGGTAGTTGTACGGTAGTAGATCCACGCTGATTTCAGCATGAATGGGCCGGATCGTCCGGGGAAGTACTACCCTCTCATAGAAGATCGACTTAAGAGTAGTAGTATCCGTACTACTGCGTTTCGTTCGGTGAGTGAGAGCGCCGGAGGCCCAATTTCCCCCCTATCCTCTTTCCTCACCTCCCTCATTCCCTTCCCCTAACCCTATTCCCAGCCGCCATAGTGGAGGCCACTATACCAGCAGTTTAAGACGATGGCTTTTGGTATAGTGGCCGCCACTTCTGGATTCCACTGACTGCTTACCATCAGGCGGGGTGGAGTCACTTTGGTAGGTTATAATATAAAAAAAAAAAAAAAAAAAAGCTGAGAAACTATGACTTTTTATGCTTTTTTTGTGTGGTGTGGGTTGTTAGCCTCAGACGGCTTTCACAATCTTACGCGGACTATACGCTTAAATACAGTGTGTTGCCACTGACCCGCATTAGTGCTGGGCGGATTGGAGAGGAGCGAACCGTGAATTGGGCAATTACAGTGCTCAAAATCTCCACTCCTCGTTAGTGAAAACAGTATCAGTGGAGCCGAGCGGACCTGAGCAGGCTTTCAAATAAAATATGTAATTACGCGGGGCCCCGAGCTGGACAGAACGGAGTCGAGCGGGCTGTGGTGCCCCCGCTCGGCACCGCAGCTGCTCGACTCCATTCTATACGAAGCGAAGGTCAGTAGGTTAGATTTGAATGAATTTGACTGATCGGAACGCGGCTGAATTCAGCTTTCGTCTGCATAGATCAGCTCCACTTCGCCCTACTCCGCTACAATGGAAACACTTGCCATTTTTCACTGCTTTTCACCTCTCCACTCCACCCAGCTCCACGTCAATAGAAACGCACCCTTACTAAGGTGTCTAGTGTGAATGATATAGATAATCTTATTCAACTCACCAGTCCTTCCACTGCGATTTTCTTCATATAAACTAATAATACATTCTTATAAATATTACATTGATTTTACATTGCCCTTGGTCTCTCATGAACAGATAACGACCCACAAGGGTCACAATTTTACATAGTTATATCAACATAAAAGCACCGAAACATGGCGGCAACGGTAAATCAGTTCCCCAGCGCAGCGAGCTGCTGAATATTTGAAACATCTCTGTAATAGCAGGTTAGTAGGTCGACGCGAAACATTATAACATAAACCTAAATTGTTTTCGCTTTAGTTTGGGAAATGAACACTGTAACGTATTAATTACTTACAAATTTTGACTAAACTAATATTTTAAAGAGGCAAGATATGTAATTTTGTATGCAACGAATAAACTCAAAAACTACTGCACTGATTTCAAAAATTATTTTGCCATTAGAAAGCTACATTATCACCGAGTAACATATCTTTGTACTCTTACGGAAACGTGAACCACGCGAGTGAAACCGCGTGACGTCCGCTAGTAATTTATAAGTGTGATAATTATTATATCGTGTGGTAGAGACCGATTGATATAAGCTTTCGCATTGACTATGAACATGTTTTTGTATCGCGGACTTTATAAACAATTTTGTCAAATAGTCACTTTTCTGGAGGCCGTCACGGCCTTTATATTGCTTCGATCATCATCAGCTAAGGGACAGTCATTTCGAGACATAAGCCTTACCCGAGTATTGCCACTAAGACCGGTCGTTGTCTATTGATTGCCGGTCCCGACGGCCATCAGTTACGCGATCTATCATGCTCATCGCCACTTCAGTAAAGCAACTCTGCGAGTTACATATACAGGACTAACTGCGCCTTGCGGCTTCGCTCGCGCGAAAATTGGTGTAACTCGGGAACCAGAGCGATTTTCGGGATAAAAAGTAGCCTATGTCTGCCTCTGTGGTTCGGTGGTACTGTGTACGGATTACCACGCAGAGGTCTGGTTCGGTCGGGTTCGATCCCCGAGTCGGTTAAAGTGATATAAGGTTTTTCTGTTAAAAAATTCTCAGTATTAGCCCGGAGTCGGGAATTGTGCCCGATATATGGCAACAGGCTCGTCCCCTGTTACATAGGACCAAAAATAAAAAATGGTGAAAAGTTGGTGGTTAAACACCTCTGCCCACTCCTTCGGGAATAAAAGGCGTGCAGCTATGTTTGTATGTAAGTAGCCTATGTCCGTCTCCGGCACCGAATCTATCTACATAATTATATTCATCGGTATCGGTTCAGCTGTTTAAACGCTGAGTGGTAACAAACGCACACACATAGGTACACACAAACTTTTGCTTTATACAAAAGTACAGTTAATACTATCTATCTATATTGTAAAACCTAAGATATGAGCATCAGAAAACAAATGCTAATGTTAGTAGAACAGTTTGGCCATTTTCAGCAAATGTAGTGATCGCGTGTGTAGAAAGCATTTGATTTCGCTATCATGAGCTGAAGCGTTCAAGACGTGTACGGCAAATCACTATGTTTTACACACTCCGGTATCTTTTTGTTATTTTTGTTGTAGCTATGTGTTTGATATATTATGTCTACAGTCTAGATTATAGCACAAGGCCATGTGTTATTAAATAAATGTGAAAATTGATAACCTCATTCGTGCGTCGCGGAATACTGTCATAACTAAACTAATATTATAAAGAGGAAAGATTTGATTTTTGTATGTTTGTTTGTTTATAACGATTTAACTAAAAATCTACTTTATCGATTTGAAAATTCTATTTTAGAAATCAATAAATGGAGCGGGTAACATAGGCCTTATTTTATTATGTTTAACAAATTTTTCATAGTTCATTGTTTTAAGCGTCTTTGCAAATTTGAATGATGCAATATATCACTATTGCTATGATATTTTTCGTGGGCGTATGTTGTCAGACCAAATGAAACTTTTGATACCGAAGCAAAGCAAGGGCGGACGTCTAGTCAACTATACTGTCCGAGATAGCTCGAGTTTTGAATTTTTATCTTTTGATGAAATCATGCCCCAGACATCAATATGCTGATATTAAAAAGAAGTTAATATTGAAGGCAGAAATTTTTATTAGGTATATTGATTAACCCTTTCATGGACACTACTGTAGACGCAATAGATGTTTTATTGTTATCACGGCCATATACGTTTACAGTCCCGGAAAATGTTATAGGTATGTTTATTTGAGTAAAGCTTCATATTTTGCAAGTGCAGATATGCGAGTAATCCACGAATCTCACTAACCTTGAAACTTACGAAATTACGCATCAAAAGCATTTCTTGAAACGCACTAGTTCGGTTCGGTTGGTTCGCTTCGAGATACACCTAGACACGCAGTGTTTTACATAGATAAACTTACAGTAATGTTTACACCTCATAGTAAAAAAGTACGTACAAAAAAAAGTACAAATATTCTCATATTTGTACTTTTTTTTGTACGTACTTTTAGTCTAGTGGTAGTCTAGTGGTGGTCTAGGTCTAGTGGTATTTATTGTTTTCTTCATACACTTTTAACGTGATTATGGAAGTTATTCATCTCTTACTGTTAATACTCCTAATACAATACTGCTTACCATCAGCCTGATAGTTTGACACTTTTATTTTATTTTTAAACGGGTCTACTCGTATTCGAAATTATTGCTTTTTATTTTTGCACCTTAGTCGTAAAAACAATGTTTATTTCAATGACTGACATGGTTTACATTTTTACAATATGGAGTCTCCATTTATAGAAAATGCCGCTCTTCCACAGGTTAATAATAATTTAAGAATTTTATTTAAGTGGTGTAAGTACATTTTGTTAATTTATTTTTTATAAGATTAGAATACAAAACAATAAAAGAGTAAAACATATTATAAATAAAAAACGTGAAAGCTGGTGGCGCGCAATTGCAAAAAATAAAATAAAAGCAAAAGCAATGGAAGCATATTGATCCATTTCCTAGCTAAGGTGTGGTTTCATAGCATATTATTTATCTTTATTATGTATACTTACCATCTGGAAGGCAACAAAATAAATATTAATATTATTATGATTAAACAAATTTATTATTTCCCATGTAACGATGTAACAATAGAAACTAAGACAATGGAGCCTTTAAATCATCACTATGTACACAGTTTAAATTATTTGACAAAATAATTATATGTGATGTGTATTTTTGTATTTAATTATTCCTGTGTATGTTTTGTTTTGTTTATATTGTAATTCTGTAATTAATAGTTATTTTTCTTTGTTCTTTTCGATGTCTTGGTACTAAAATGGCAGTTACACCAGGCAGGAGGTCAAAAGTTTCTACATCAAGTTCAATCTGTTGCCACGAATTCCTTCTGTCAGTCCTCTATTAATCACGTTTTTATATTATTTTATATTGTCTGTCATAAGTATAAAGTACCTAACAGATACTTCTTGGATCTAGTAGGTAAGGTTTTGGTGGTGAATTCAGCCCTTTTTAATTACAGCTTGGCAGCAATTATTCGGCAACAAGATTGTTCCATCGAGCACATTTATTAACAATGATTAGGTACGTTTCAAAAGTTCAACATCACTCATCCGTAATCTGATAAATTATACCCTAAAATATAAAGAACACAACACATAAAACACGTGTTGTAAAACAACAATAACTTTATACCAAATCGTCTAACTATAGCCGAATCGAACATCATATATTGGAAAAAAGCTGTCAAACAGAAGTCACGAAGCGATAACACGAAGTTGATTTATAAGCTTGCAGACGAGTGCAACTTTGCTGTTTATTGTATTGATCGAACATCGTTTATAGTATACACGCTAAGGTTGACACGTTGTTTTGGAGACGAATGTAAGTTGGGTTTAATAGCAAGCCTATAGTTTTAGATTTATATACATCAGAAGGTGAAAACGGAATCTTCGTAGGATTATTTTCTTGTTTATCTGCCTATTAAGATTTATTTTGCCAGAAACCTGTTACAGTATCGATTTATGAGAACTTTTTTTGAGCTGAATTATTAAGTTTTCTTTCATATCATGGCAAATTTTTATTGCCTAGATAGACGAATTGTATACATAGACAAACACAATTTTGCTTGGAAATCAGACAATCTCAAATATTTCTATGTATATTATATTAATCGACTAGCTTTCCGCAGCGCGGTTTCGCCCGCGTCTTTGGTTACTGCTCTGCTCCCGTCGCGAGTAGCGTCATGTTACATAGCCTATAACCTTCCTCGAAAACTGGGCTATTATACGTTAAAAGAATTATTTAAATGCGACTAGTAGTTCTATAGATTGGCGCATTTAAACAAACAAACAAACTCTTTCGCTTTATATAATAGTATAGATTAGGTAGTAGGTACTTACTTAAATATGATTATAAATTATTAAGCACTATTATAATAATAATAATAATATTCTACCACATTCACACAGCGCCACCTAGCCCCAAATTATATTTGCTTGTGTTATGGGTACTAAACAACTGATATACTACTTAAATACATATTTTTTTTGTAAATACATACTTATTATATATAAATTACACCCAGACACAGAATAAACAATCATGCTCATCACACAAAGGTTTGTCCTGGGTGGGAATCGAACCCACGACCTCCGGCTTAGCAGTCAGGGTCACTAACCACTAGACCAACAGGCCAGTCTACTATTCTTTACATTGTTTCAAACCCGTAACCTCTCGTGTAGAGGTGCCATAACTACTAGTGGCTTTCCATAAACAAACTAATCCTCGATTCTTAAAAAGCTCGATTTTTCGTTCGGCGCTGAAGTGCTGTCACTAATAGATATATTGACATATTGTAAAAGCGATTCAGCGCTGAAAGATTCAATCTATAAAATCTGGTTTTCAAAAAAAAATCGTTTAAAAAAGCCACTGTATGCTATCGAGATGGCAAGTAAAAACATTATCAGTTAAAATTTCGTAAAATAAGTTAAACCTGTGCCATTTTATTAATCCCTACTCCCTGGTCCCTCTTCTTCCTGTTACGCAAAATATAAAAGGTAGGTGCACAACCTCAAATTTCCGGCTTTCTAAGGTTTTTACTAATAAAATTGTGTTAAGAATTTTTCAATGTGAAAAATCTTTTTCACAATGATATTACAAGGACGACACTCTCTTAAAATAGAAAATTTTATATTTTACTTTCCATAAACATAAAGCTTTTGATTAAGTACTTAGATTTTAAAATTTTAGTATTCAACTTTGCAGAAGAGCGAAGTTGTTGCACTACTACAAAGTTAGTGTTTCTTTTTTTATTTTTATATTAGCCTACCAAAGTGACTCCACCCCGCCCGATGATAAGCAGTCAGTGGAATCTAGAAGTGGTGGCCACCATACCATCTTCTTAAACTGCTGGTATGGTGGCCTTCACTATGGCGGCTGGCAATGGGGTTAGGGGAAGGGAATGAGGGAGATGAGGAAAGAGGAAAGGGGGGAAATTGGGCCTCCGGCGCTCTCACTCACCGAGCGAAACGCAATAGTACGGATACTACTACTCTCACGTCGATCTTCTATGAGAGGGTACTTCCCCGGACGATCCGGCCCATTCGTGCTGAAACCAGCGTGGATTTACTACCGTCTAAGTAATATTTATAAGTATTATGTTGGTGTCTAGGTATTATAGTGTTGTATTTCTTTGGTTTGTGTGGTTTCGAAGATCGCTGTAAATCGCCTTTCGCAAGTGGTGTTAAAATAGAACATTTTCGCACTCATAGCTCGTTGCGCTCACTAATCTGTAAACGATTAGCGGGTTAAGCAAAATATAGTGCAGTTGACCCATGGATGGGTGACCGCACAGTGGTATTTGATCTGAGCGTCTCCATGCTTCGGCACGTTAAAAGTCGGTCCCGGTTGTTACCAAGTTGATAACAGTCGTTAGGTCAAGTCGGATGCCTCTATGGGCGACCTGAACAGATCCTGACACTAGGTTGACCACTAACCACTCGATATTTGATTTAATAGGATATTGCTGCCTTCTTAGTAGCCACTTTTCCTCTTTATGTGATATGTGATGGTTTAACTACCTTCGGTTGACAATTAAAATTTTAATGGTTAACTAATAATATAAAGAAAAACGATTTGATTTTTTGTGTATATTATAATATGTTTACATGATTTAACTAAAAATCTGTGTAACTGATTTGAAAAAAATTTCACCTTTAGAAAGCAATAAATGTAGCGGGTAACAAAGGCTATATCTTATTAAGTTTAACATATTTTTATGCAACTTTCACGAAATTCAATATTTGTAAATTTGCAACTACAGTAGACAGCAAAAGGAAATTTGCTATTAGCATTAATGTTTCCCATTAAAAATTATGCAATCATATTTTATGCAGGCGTTTGTTTTGAGACCGAAATAAACTTTTCATACCGAAGCGAAGCAAGGGCGAACTTCTAGTAGCTAATAAACGGAAATATCAAGGACTTGTTAACGCACAAAATATAATAATAGCTTTCTACGGCACGGTTTCATCCGCGTCATTGCTTACTGCTCTTCTCCAGTCGCCAGTAGCGTGATGTTACATAGCCTATAACCTTCCTCGAGAACTGAATTATAATACGCAAAAAGAATTTTTCAAATCCGACTGGTGGTTTCAGAGATTAGCGCGTTTAAATAAATAAACTCTTTCACTTTATATAATAGTAGGTATAGTTTAATATTACCGTGCAATGAAACACCAGTTATTCCCTGTAACTAAATGATTTATTCATAAGTGCTATCATGGGAATACCCTTATCTATCATCACGTTAGAAAATTTAATGCTTGCAATATATCTGTAGCTTTACTGTGAGTTGTTAGTTTTCTCGCGTTGATAACTGGTTATAACTAGATTTGTATTAGTAAGTAAACTAAGCGCTTAGACAAGTGGTATAAATGCTAAAAGAATAGATTAAAAAATCTCTGTCTGTAGTCTGTAGGTAGTAGACCGGGGAAGTACTACCCTCTCATAGAAGATCGACATAAGAGTAGTAGTATCCGTACTACTGCGTTTCGTTCAGTAACTGAGAGCGTCGGAGGCTCAATATCCCCCTTTCCTCTTCCTTCACCTCCCTCATTCCCTTCCCCTATTCTATTCCCAGCCGCCATAGTGGTGGTCACCATTTTAGGATTCCACTAACTGCTTGACATCAGGCAGGAGAGAGTTACTTTGGTAGGGTAATATATATAATTATGTTAACGACAATGTTGGTCTTAATCATTTTTAATCTATTTCTATTAACATTTATGCCACTTGTCTAGGTCCTCTTGAATGGTAATATATAGAATACTATAAGGTTGCAGAACTGACAGCCATTGGGGCAGAAAGCTCTTGTGGAAGAAATGACTGAAATAATGATAACTATAATAATAATATAATAATATTTGTCGACGCGAGGTTGTCGACATGTGGGATGTGGATTCGGCGATCATTGTTCCGATAGTCATATCAGTTAATGGACTGATTCCTAAGAGCCTCCATCAACATCTAAAGAGTCTCGCGTTAGGTGGATGGATCGTGGGCTTGATGCAGAAGGCTGTGCTCCTTGACACGGAGGTTCCTATCTCTGGAGCCCTAACCACCGGTAGCTTGGTCCCTGTACCCGATATCGGTGGGTCTCCATACTTTTATATTTTTAAATGTTTATGACTGTATTTTTTTATGTATATTTAAAAATGTAACTTTGTGAGTATATAAGTTAATAAAGAGAATATAATAATAATAATATTTCAACAACAACACACAACGCCATCTAGACCCAAAGTAAGCATATTATATGCTTGTTTTATTAGTTCTAGAATCAACTATATTTTTTAAGTAGTTGTTCTTCACTATATTTAAGCAAAAACAGCAAAAATAATTAGTATGGCTTCATGGACCATTTGAAGTTTTGGTCATTTTGATACCTATACGAAATAAATTAAAATTACTTACTACAAAGCACACAACGCCATCTAGATTTGATATGGGTTATAGAATGCTGATATCTGTTTAAGTAAATGTTAACTTAAATATATTAATAG
The DNA here is from genome assembly GCA_963082885.1 of Parascotia fuliginaria. NCBI lineage: Eukaryota > Metazoa > Arthropoda > Insecta > Lepidoptera > Erebidae > Parascotia > Parascotia fuliginaria. The sequence continues at coordinate 1,454,643 of OY720195.1, forward strand.
ATATTCAACATCTAACCGACGCGTCATCAGACAGACACCATTACACTAGCTTGTGCGGAGAAATTATTTTAGTAAGTTCCCATTAATCAGTGCCTTTGCTATCCATACTTTGTATCAGGTATTTATCGAAGGTAAGATAAATTACCACTAACGTTGGCGTTTTGTAGCGTCAGCAAAGTAATACTTGTTGATTAAGAGATAATTTATTTCAGTATCGAGACTATTTAAGTACTTAGTGTTCATTGATTCGGAGCTTATTTTCCAAATATGGTTTCAAACTGTTTTTTGTAAGTATGTAGAAATGGGTGGCTATAACAAAAGCCATACTTGATAAAATGTCTTTATTTTGTATCGTAATAGTTTAAAAGTAAACATTTATCAAATTTCTCAAAAATTATTGCCTTTACTGATGTTAAAATAGATACAGTTATAAATAATTATAACAAATAATATTTAAACAATTGAGCTTTATAATCAACGACATAGGGTGCAAATTCAAAAGCCTTAACACAAATAAGCTTAGACCTTTGCGAAGAAAGCTTAATTCTTTGGTTCTAAATGAAACAAACCCTTTCGACAGTCTCTTTGAGTTATTGTAAAATTGAAATTGTAATTAACGAGTGCATATTGCAAAAACAACTTTATATTGTTGACATTAAAGTAGATATTGTAATGAAGGCTGAAGGGGTGACCTATTTGAACTCACAACCCGTATTAAGTGTAAAGAACATTATATTCTCGCTCGGGACATCAAAACAATGTGGAGTAGGTAGGTGTGAGTCTCTTGTGTCTGCTCGTTCCGTATTTGATTTTATAGCATTATTTTATTTTGGACAACAAGACTACCAAAGTACTGTGCTGTGTTTGGGAAAGTCACATTGGTACTTATAGGTTTTGAACTAGACTTACTGTTGCGGGATCTGTATTGGAGCGGGTGCGGCAGTATAGATGCTTCGGTGCTTGGGTAAATGAAGAATGGGATAGCAAACAAGAAATTCGAGCCCGGATAGAAATTGCCCGAGCGACTCTAAAGAGAATGAAGAAGGTTTTATGCCATCGCCAATTATCCATCAAGCTCAGAGTGAGAATGCTGCAATGCTATGTAAGGTCTGTGGTATATATTAAAAAATCGTGGTTGCGAAACATCCGAGAATGGACCATAATTGCAAGCGTAGAAGAACTACTTCGCTTAGCACAAGACAGAAATAAATTCGCAGCTCTGACGGCCAACCTTCAGTAATGGAGAGGCACTAGAAGAATAAGAAGGTTTTAAAACATTTACAAGTCTTATATGCTTTGGGAAAGCATAGAAAACAATGCCTATGTCTTATCTGTATGAGAAGAGACCTTTCCCTGCTGTAGAATAATAACGGGATGTTAAGATCCTAGGAAATCAATTGTTCCATACAAACACTAGGTCCTTTTATAGTACCAAAACTCTAATACACTGATGTATCACGGACAACTCCTCAGGTACAAGGATGTGCTAAAGCATCACATGAAGAAGTGCGACATTGAGACTTTAACATGTAAGCAATCAACTGCTCGATAACCTGAGTGGAGATCTTTGGTAAAAGCCAAAGTCAAAGACTTTAAGAAGATTCCCTTCTCTGAATTAGATGCACGACGCGATGAACTAAAAGTACGCTCAGCTTGTGCTATGAATTATAATTTTGACAATGGTGTGCTCACCTGCCCGCAATGCGCGCGAAAGTCTAGTAATAATATTGGCTACGCGAGCACATCAACGTCAAATAGAGTGGAGCTGAAGAGATCGCCATGATCGAAACCAGTCGAGGCAGGATAAAAAAGATAATTATTCAATTACAATATAACTTATTGCACATCAATAGCAAGTATTCTTACTACGTCTCAATGCAATAAAATATGCTTTTATCTTTTAAAAACTTTACACAGAACCCTAAACCGCTACACCCTTTACAGTAACAGCATGAGGTCTCACCGGGTGTCCGACGTGTGTAAAAAATAAATTGAGCCCCGTCCCAAATTAACGCGGTAAAGCGTTCAACGCCGTGTAATTTTGAATAATGTGCACGCTTTGTTTTATTTTAGATGCTTTAAGAGATGTGAGTTCAATATAAGTTGTATATTTTTAATAATTATTGTAGACTGCATTTATAAAGGGTTGTAGCTCTACCGACAGAAACTAAAACAAGTTTAAGTTAAAAAGTATTAAAAACACGATATAAAAAAGTTTACCGTAGTAGCCTGCCTCTGTGGTTCAGTGGTACTGTGTACAGGTTACCACGCAGAGGTCTCGGGTTCGATCCCCAGGTAGAGTAAAGTGATATTGAGTCAAAATTCTCAGTATTAGCCCGGAGTATGAAATTGTGCCCGATAAATTGGCAATAGTGAAAAAAAATAAAAAATAAAAAAATGCCAAAAAGTGAGTGGTTAAAACATCTCATCCTACCCCTGCGGTGATAAAAGGCGTGAAGCTATGTATGTATATACCGTAATAGATCTATGGTAGTAGACTGGTTTTAGTATGAATAAACCAGATCAAAAAAGTTTAACCAAGTCATTATACGAGTACCTATTGGTGTCGAATTAATCGCGATGTTACCTGTTTAACATTTATGTAGACTTGTTTATTTTTTCTAAAGTACGTACTACTATAGGGACTATGTTTATCACCTTAGCAACATAAAAATTCTCACCTAAACTCTTTGTGAATTTACTGCGTGAATGTTGTTTTCTTATAATAGATGCTCGGGAATTAATTGTCTGTAGTTTATAAAATATTATAAACTAGACGTACGCCACTCTCAGTTCTCTTCGGTGTCAATAGTTTCATTCGGTTTCACAACAAACGTCTACATAACATATGATTACAATATTACCTACGTCTGAGAATAATTATTGCTATACTGTAAATTTACTTTTGCTGTCTTCTGTATTATGATACCAGCCTATTTACTGTCCCACTGCAGGGCAAAGGCCTCTTAAATAGAGAAGGTATGAGCATTAATCACCACGCTTGCTCAAGGCGGAGTGGCAATTTCAGACTTTTAATTCCAGATTTCCTCACGATGTTTTCCTTCACCGTCAGTCAGAAATGTCCAAGATAAACTTAGAAAGTACATATAATTACTAGTCTAGTACTAGTCTTCTGTATTGCAAATTTACAAATATTGAAAATTTGGAAATTGGAAAAACTGATGTAATATATAGCTTAAGTTAATCGATACATTTATTGATTTCTAAAGGTGAAAGAATTTTCGAATCGGTAACTTAGATTTTTAGTTAAATTGTTCAAACAAACATACAAAAAAAACAAATGTTTTCTCTTCTTAATAAGTTTAGATTTAGATAGATAACTAGCGACCCCACACGGCAATGTACGAATTTAATTATACTTATTGCCAAGAAGTTCAAAGGTTTGTAATTATGTCGTGAAAAACAAACTAATACAAACAAACAGCCTTGCTCTGATCTGTCGTTGATAGTTGGTTTGGATGACATTAATCGTCAATTTTCGAGCCTTTTAAATTTTCTCCAGTCACTCCGGGTGAGATTAAGAAGATAATCTTGTCCATCAAATCCAATGCGCTGGCGCCGATGGTATCAGCCGCCGCATGATCCTACCTATCCTAGATTTCCTTATTCCTCCCCTTACACACATCATCAACTTTTCACTCTACGACAACTCCTTCCCTTCTCCGTGGCGTAGAGCTTTTATTGTCCCCATTCCTAAAATTGTCAATCCTTCTCTTCCTGAACATTTTCGACCCATCTCTATCCTTCCCTTTGTTTCAAAAGTTTTGGAGGCTTGTGTACATAGACAGCTCCCGCACTTCGTATATCAGAACAACCTCCTAAGTCCTCTGCAATCTGGTTTTCGGCCCGGACATAGTACCACATCCGCTCTCCTAAAAGTGACTGACGACATCAGAGCTGAAATAATATTCACTTGCTTTACTTGGCACATAGTAGGTACAGTTGAAATTGGCTCTGATACTTCTATCTGCCTTTAATCTATATCTTATTCTTATTTCGTAAGAGTATACACGTAAAATAAAATAATAATATCATGGTACCTATGTTCCCACACAGACCCCTAGTCAACTCCCTCACAGCAGATACAAAAATTACCCCAATGCCAAATAATTCATCAAAATTAAATAATCCTAATCGATTATCTAAGGTTTTGTTATCTAAATGATATAATCGGATAAACGGTCAATCGAATGAAACAATCGTTTCGTCTATTGTTCAATCGAGATAACTGTGACTTAAAAGTGGCACGTTCGCTTAATTTAATGCCATTGTGATTCTCAAAGTTTTTATACAAGCAGTTAAACAATTGACATTTTAAGGTTTAAATTTTATAGAGAATTTTATTTCCTACCAACTATACCAGTAAGGACAAGGTGACCTTATAAGAGTGGCTGGTAACATATGGATGAAGACGAATGACGATCGGCGAAGGTGGTAAAAATTAAGGAAGACGTAGACGTCCAGCTGTAGACATCTTCTAGCTAATATTGTGATACCACTAAACTAATAATAAATAATAGTAAAATAAATTAATCGCTTCTCTTTCTCTTACAAACAGTTATCTTTTGATTGGATACAATGATATTACATTTACAGTACAACCAAACTTAGTAAGAGACTGTTGCCTGAAGTAGATTTTGAGATAAATCTGTGTTACATGTCACCAGGGTCCTCCCGCAGCTTGAGTTATTTGTATAGGTGCTTGAACGGATACAGGTACAAACTATTGTATCATAGATTCTAAAATAACTCCTTTAAGATGACAATAGCCTGGTTTAAAAAATGGTGGCCACCATTCCAAAAGCCATTGTATTAAACTGCTTGCATGTTGGCCTCTATTATATTTTTACGTCCCACTTAAAAAACCCAGAATCGAAATTGAATCAGAATTTGAATGAAACACATACGCTGGTAACTAGCGTTAAAGATTTTACTAAACAAAAGAAGTTTAAAGTATTAAACCGTTTCGAGCTATCCTTCTTGTAGTTCTAGTTCTAGTAAAGTAAAGCGATAACAGTAAAGTAGTGTAGATTGACGAAGAAAATTCATCTACGAGAACAACTGCAAGGTGATAGTTTGCTCGATATAGCTTTAATAATTACATTTTATGATAGAAGTGCTTAAATACGGTAAACAGCAAACTGCAGTATTGATATTGGTGTAGGATATAATGGTATCGTTGGTAGCTCATCTCACTGTCTTATGAGTTAAAATTATACGAGAAGCGATAAGTTTTCTTACGTAAAGTCATTGGTCTTATATTGCATTCCAATTTGATCAGTTTGAATGCCTAGGAACGTCTAAAAAGTGAAACTATTCTGACGTTTATTTTTTCATTATATAGCTCATCAACATAGCTTTAAGCGAGCAGCTATTTCTGTAGTTGTTCTGTATTTTGTACCATAATATTTTAAATTAATATTATGTAGAATTATTATTTTCCTAAGCTGTCTCTGTGGTTTGGTGGTACTCATTCTCAGTATCAACCCGGAGTCTGGAATTGTGCCCTATAAATGGCAACAGGCTCGCCTCCTGTTACATAGAACCCAAAATAAAATGGCGAAACGTGGGTGGTCAAACGCCTCTGCCTAGCCCTTCGGGGTTCATTTTTCAACAATCTTGAAATATCTAAAAAGGCCGTTCTTAAAATCTAAAATAACTAAGAGTTAGATACAAACGTTATTTTTAAGTAGCAACAGATAATTCTAACTGATGAGGACGGTTTCGGATAGCATAATTGGTAATGCGTTGGGCCGGTGTCCCAAGAGGCATGGATCGATTTCTGATCTGTGATCAAAGCCTTGAATAATTGTTTTGAAAACTAGGTCACGTAGAAAGTTTTATATTAAACATTTTTATTTATGGTGACAATGGCATATTAATAAAATTTATTTTGCGACGATATTTATTAGTAAAAACGTTGCTATTACTCTCCTTAATTTACCAGCTATATTAAAATATTGAATAGGTACGTTTGCTAAACTGTCAATTGCTTAATAGGTTAATAAAAGACAACTTTCACACGAGGGAACAAGCCCTGTGTCGCAAGGACTGTACAAACATACCTCCAACTAAACGACACAAAGTATTCCCAGACTCGGAATGAATAATTTATGGATAACACAAAGTTTTGTCCCGTGTGGACTGCGAACCAACTACCTCGTGCACAGCAGTCGCTTGCGCTCCCACTGCGCTACGGAGGCAGTCAAATAATTGTTTTTAAAAATAATTTATAAGGTGGCAATTTCATGGCAATCAAACGTATACATTTCTGTAGCCAAGTTCCCTATAACTTAGGCCTAACTCAGATATAGTAGCAATTAGATTGGAATGTTTGGAGTAGAATTTATACAAGCGCCATGATATAGGAGAATAGTTTTACTGGGTGTGTCAACTGTTTAAATAGTCAGAAATAGACTCATGACATCATTACTCCCAGCCAATGCTCAGAAGAGTAGTCGACCCGCGGTTAATGTTGGTTACTTAATTTGAAACTGGAATTTGTTTTATAAAAGAGGATGATTACTGATTTTGTTAATGCTTATTTTACTATACAAAAAGGTACACAAAGGTCCAATTTTCTCCTTTTCTTTTTTTTCGCCTCCCTCAATCCCTTCACCATCCCTGTAGGCAGAGGCTTCAATGAGTCCTTGGCATTGCAGGAGCAATTCCTGAGAGTCTGTCGTTCATGAGCAACAGTTACCACTTACCATCACGTAGGTTAATAGTAGGTATATAATTTAAAATTGTAAGGTAAATTATCATTGGCATCGTCTAAGAGCGGTATTACATTATCATATAAATATGATTTCATATCTGTCAAATTCTATGATCATAGTTCTACGACTCTCAAAATATGATCATAGATAATCACATGTAGTTATTATACCGTCATATATTCTTCATTTAAAAATGGCTAACACATCTTTGATCATATTTCTATGATAGTCTAATAGCGGCCTAAATCACGTTGTACCCCCACAAAACATTATTACGGCGACACTCTGTCAACTATCGGCAATTCGTTCGCGCTTATGTGCCGTATCGTGACTGACAAAACCGAAACAACAAAGCTACAGCTCAATGACTGCCTCTGTGGTTCGGTGGTACTGTCTACGGACTTCCACACAGAGGTTGCGAATTTGATTCCCACTCAGTGTAAATATTTGTGTGTATGAACATTTCTATTTACATTGGTCTGGGTGTTTTTATGTATAATAATATGATGTATGAATTTACAAAAAATAAATAAGTATCTATATATATCCGCATTCTAAAACCCTTAACACAAGCTATAATATATGCTTACTTTAGAACTAGATGGCGTTGTGTATAGTAATTGTCGTGATCTTATTATTATAAAATCCTTTGAGGTTCTCCTTTGTCACAAGTATAATACCGGTCCTAGGACCGCTGCTAGTAAGACCCTCTGTATTATTGAACTGGGCTGAAGTATTATCGTAGCATTTGTCGTACAACGATGTTTTGTTATGTTAAAATAAACAGTAGTTTTGTAACTTAGAATTTTATTTGGTCAACGATTTATGAAATCTAGTTATTACTTTTTCCAAATTGTTTTCAATATTGTGTATAAAGTATGCATGTTATCATTTTGCGCCTTAGCATGGGTACTGAGTAATTTTTAACCTTACTTTAAATCTTCATCATCATCTTCTACAGCTTTAGGTACTCACTGCTGGGCGTAGGCCTCCCTAAGTGAATCCCAATTACGCCAATCTTGTGCAGCGCCAAGTCAGGAGTTACCGGGGACTTGTCGAATGTCGTCGACCCACCGCGCTATCAGACTACCACGACTTCTTTTACCGGTCCTCGGTAACCATTCTTTAAATCTTACAAGATAATAATTTAGTACCGTACATACATCTAGTATCTTTACGTATCTATGAAGTACCTAGTGTGATCACGAATTATCAGAGTATATGTATTCAATAGCAAAACTCACACAATCCAAAGCTTTTTTTTTAAATCAATCTTATCGTTACGTGAAATCACAAGCATTTCTTAACAAATACCAACATTATGAAAAAAAAATTATAATATATTTATTCATATAAGTTAATTAAATTACACGTATGAACGTTTAAATTTAAAAAATGTCAGCTTGTTAACCTACAGCTAGTTCGCTGATGAAGTAGAACCATGACAAGAACTGGCAAGAAACTCAGGCCACTCTTTTTAATCGCCAGGTTATTACAATTTTTGTAAGTTACAATTTCAAGTAGCATGCAGAATGACATTAAAAAAATCTATAGCAAATGTAGTCAATAAAATGTTGAGAAACACTGCTGTAGACGGACGTCTATAAGTCATAACATATTATGATTTATTCAAACATATTGCACACTGCGTCCGGCCTGTGCGGAGTCACTGTGAACAAAAATGTATCGAATGTGTTTGGTGATGGTTGCAGTTTTAGGTGCCGAGGCGGGTCTGTTTGGAGGAGGTTCGTTATTTACTTATTCATAGTATCTAAGGCCCCAATGAAGACCCTTGTGAAACCCCAACCGGTTCACTAGAGATTTAGAGCACGTTTTGTATATATAAATTAATGTACATAGTTTCTATTATTAAATTTCAGTTTGGGTTTCAGTGACCGCCTAGTATTTGTAATTTAGTGACGGATTAATTTACGAGTTTACGTGCACAATAATCTAATAATTATTTTATACAGCAGAATTCTGTTTTGGAAAGGAAGAAGTCGATCAAAGGAATGTATGTTTACAAGTTACTGTTTTATACAACTTTATGCTGAATTAAATTGGAAACAGAGGACATGCTCTTTAATTCAGAATTAACTAGTTTGTATTGTTACAATTAGAATTAGTTCAACAAGATTTAGGTATTTAATTCCATGTTCCTTTTTGGCACTGTTTCACCCATTTTATATTATCATTTACCAAATTATAAGATATCCTTTATTCTCATCCCAACTGAAAGGCATAATATAAAATTTTGATGTTTAAAATTTGAATAGGCAATACGTCACTTACTAGGCTAGGCTAAGGTTAGTCACAAGTTATCAAAATTTTAAACCAATGAACTTGAAATTTATAAGGCAAACAATTTATATCGGATTTTTTGACTGGACACAGAGAATATATCCGGACAAAGACTTAAATTAATTTGCAAACAATATCGTTAAAAACGATATTGATATTATGATGAATGAATGTTGAATCATTTGAAACATGAGATCTATATATTGTTTGTTTTGTAAGCACGTATTTAACAATAACTTTACCATTGTGGTTAATTTTAATTTTGAGTGTGTATTACTTTACATAACATCCATATTTTATATCATAATGTTTCTTCTTTTGTTACATATAAACATTGTCATGTTTAATATTATGAGATTACTAAACTCACTGAACTTGCATCTAATATTATGAATGTCATAGTGGAATATGACATTTATAATATTAGTCTTCCAATTGTTGAACTGGTTCAAGACTCTTAAACTAGTACAAGCACTTTATTTTTCTTATTGCTGACTGTGGCAGACGAGCAAACAGCCCACGTGATGGTAAATGGTAACTGTCGCCCGTGGATGTCATCAGAGTCGACATCAGAGTCCCTAGCAATGCTGCTACAATACGCCAAGGACTCTGCGAAGCCGCTGCCTACCGTGATAGGAGTGGAGCAGGTAAACGAATTGAGGGAGGTGAGGAAAAAAGAAAGGGGATATATATATATAGGGCATATACCAATGGGTACACTTATGAAACTCTGACCCTGCACATTTGAATTTTGATCCCCAGTCTTTTAAGCTATGCATGAAAAGCAACTCATAAAGCCATCATAGTAGAGGCTACTATACAAGCAGTTTGTGGCTTTTGCACTCCACCTCACTGACTCATTATTATTATCAAAGCAGGATATTTTAAGGGCTAATATAAAAAAGAATGTAAAAGCATCTCTGCTTAACGCGTTTTAATCACTAAATATCGCAATGGTTTGAATTTCACTCGTAAGAAACACAAGAGTGTGAGAAATCAAGTTCATTGAAATAGTATTGTCTTAGTTTTCCTTGTTATTGAATACTCAATAAATATTAGTGAGAGAGTTCACATTCTCAAAACGGTAATATGGAGACAATACCATAATATAGGTAGGTACTGAATAACGCTGAATGTTAGAGCAATGACAAATGCAGTTTTACAATTATTTCAAACTTAAGAACATAGAACCACTATCTCAGTGACCTTATTTGTCATAAACCATTATAAAGATGAGAGAGATAAAAAGATAAGACCATAGAAGAGCAACGTTACATGCCTACTAAAAATCATTATTAGCATTAAATAATGAAGGTGTTCTGAAAGCGTTCATTGCTGGACAGAAGTCTCTTTCAAAGATACTATAGTCACTTCGTTTGGTTGGCGGATTTGAGATCGCATAAGGATGATAATACGCATTTCTTTATTCGGTTCTTACTTACACGAGACGAGATACAATAGGATGGTGCCATTCTCTACACGAGTACACTAATTACCATACTAGATGGAAATAATTATTGAAATATTCTTTTCTTTTTTAAATCTTAATTATAGTAGTTAGTTGATTTGTAACAATTTCTTTGTATGGTTCTTTGATTGCGTTAAGTGTTGAAATTGTAACTCATACAAAAAACTGTAATCATCTGGCGATTGAAAAAAGTGGCCTGAGTTTCTTGCCAGTTCTTCTCACGGCTCTACCTCGTCAGCAAACTGGCTGTAGGTTAATTGGCTGACTTCATGTAGTTTTGACCTTCATGAACATCATACTTCATGATCTAAATAAATAAATGCTTTGTGTTTTGAGTTTGACACCATACTGTCTGTATTAATATTTAATGTAATCAATATTTAGTTGCCGAATCAACAAGATTTATTATTGTTTTAAACTCACACGATTAGTACACATAACTATATTTGTGAAACGGGTCTACTCATGTTAGAAACGTCGGGTAAAGAGGTATGACACCTTATAATAATTTTTTAACACGAGTAGACCCGTTTCACAAATATAGTTATTTATTATTGTTGTTAGCAAACATTATGAAAACACGATGACACGATGTACGGTGGCATGAATAATCAAGTGATGAACATCGAAAACTGAAATCCACTATGATGTAACCAAACAAAATAGATCAGTAAAATATTCCAAGATGCAGAACGTAGGAAGGAAGAAAGAATGAAAAAAAGAATTTCTGTGAATGTAAAGCGTTGGCTGTAAGGAAAATAAGCCTCATTATCATCATATGGACCCGTTACTATTTCACTGCAAGGAAAGGTCTCTTCTCAAGAAAACGCATGAGCATTAATTAATATTAATCACTAAGTTATTTGTAATATTAATATTTATTTTCCGCTTGTTCTGTCAGATCAAATCAAGTCCCATGAAATAGATATATGGACGCTCATTGAGACTGATATATTAGTGCAATTTTGCCCTTATTCCTTCTTTTAAAATTGCATTTTACTGGTGGAAAAGTTTAGATATGAGCTCAAAAATTACGACGAACTCTCGGAGTGAGACACGTAAAATTGGGCTACTATCCTACTGGTCGGGTTTTGTGTTTGCTTAGCATTTGTTTTATAACATGAATCTTAGCGAATTGATTGTAAGTAAATTTTCTAACACCTGATTCTGGATTTTATGACAGTCGTAATCTACCACACCAGAACCTCACTGACTGCTTGACATTAGGCAGACTAGAGGTATGTTATTATGTTATTTTGATAGAATAAAAAAACATCTTAAGCCGCAAAACGGTAACTTTTGGACATAGGCTTCCAAGCATCTTTAATTTGGTATTGCGTTGCTCTCATTCATCGGTTGCCCGCCATCTTTCCTAAATCTTTAGCCATCAGAACTTTATAAGAATAGCTAGCTTCCTGCAGCGCGTTTTTACCCGCGCTAGTAGCGTGATGTTATAGCATAACCTTCCTCAAGAACTGGGCTATCATACGCAAAAATAATTATAAAAATCTGACTGGTAGTTTTAGAGATTAGCGCGTTAAAACAAACAAACTCTTTCGCTTTATATAATAAATAATAATAGATTATGCTTATCACATGGTACACACATTCCACAAGTAACTAGATAGGTCATAATATTATTTTTATTTACGCTCCCATCATTCAATGGAATATTTTACGCAGGAGCTATTGTCGTAGTGCATTTCTAAAATGCTTTCTTCAAGATTCCGTGGGTACCTTATAAAATAATAACGGTATTACCACTTTGTTTTCAAGTAAATGGTACGGGAACCTCAAATTTGTAACAAAATAAGGAAGGGGGCAAGAACCGAACTAACTATACCTCAGTTTAAATACAATTTAGCATATAGCTTCAATGCGTATGTTTAAATTACGTATTGTACGTAACATTTTAATAATGTTGTTTAACCACAATGTTGTTTTAAGTCTAGTTTAAACCAACCTTTTTGAATTTATCTTAACATTTCTTGAGATACAGGATTTCTGTTTGAATAAATGCATACCTATTTTGTTTTGCAATGCTGTTTGATTCAAATATATATATGCAATATACAATATGCTCAAAATGTTTGAAAACCCATTTTAAGACTGTAGTCTATCGAGTCTTTAAGAGTAAATATATAGATAATAATAACATATATGCGCTCCCTCCCAAGATCAGGATGTCCACAAACCGTTTGACATTCAAGATGAAGGTAAAACAGCTCCTTGCAAAAAATTTGGCAGAATCATCACAATAGCTTAGTAAGTATTTATTTATGTATGTATATATTGATAGATATTTATTTATTCTGCGTTATGATTATGTATTTATTTACTTCCTATATACTCGTATATTTATATTATTATTATTTATGGCCGTATTTGTGTTTATTTGGAGGTAAGACAACGAACGCTGTCTATAAATTTCAACTTTTCATATCGTTGCCAAGCGAGAGCCGCTAGTACGCCGCTAGTACTCTTCTCTTGTATTTCATTCTACATTATGTTTTCCATTTCGTTCTCAACGACTCAAAAGCCATTATACTGTCGTACCAGTATTTTGCTGATTTTCTTAGTTTAAACTAGTGACCTCATATGGCTATGCACAAATATACAAAGTATGTATTATAGATATTCGAAATTCTCTTAATATTATGTATAAATCTGTTCAAAATCTGCTGCATCGTGCAGAACAAGTTTGCAGCAAAATAGAAAGGAAAAACAGTGAAGATAAAAAAACGTAAATAGAAAATACGATATTTTACTTTTGCCGTGTCTACCATTTAAAATACCTATCAAATAAAATACTTTTAAATTCTCTACGTTTCAAAAATGAATTTTAAAGATAGTAGTCAATTAATTATTAGTATTAGTGTCTAACTTTAAATGGTTATTGACTTAAATTTTATTAGTTGTGTCATTTATGGGGTGATTTATAGCACTCTTCAAGCTTAATTTCGCATTATCATCAGCAGAAAGATAAAATATTTTTTTTTTTAAATGTATTAGCCTACCAAAGTGACTCCACCCCGCCTGATGGTAAGCAGTCAGTAGAATCCAGAAGTGGTAGCCACCATACCAAAAGCTATCGTCTTAAACTTGTGAGCCTTATCATATTTACTTATTGAGTAAATATGGTGGCCTCCACTATGGTGGCTGAGAATGGGGTTAAAGGAAGGGAATGAGGGAGGTGAGGAAAGAGGAAAGGGGGGCAATTGGGCCTCCGGCAATCTCACTCACCGAACGAAACGCAGTAGTAAGGATACTACTACTCTTAAGTCGATATTCTATGAGAGGGTATCACTTCCCCAGACGATCCGGCCCATTCATGCTGAAACCAGCGTGAATCTACTACCGGCAAACTAAAAACATGGTCTTGGACCATCATTTCGCGTGCGATCTTGTAATTTGAGTTAAATTTATTACTAAAATTTTAACCCCTGATCACTCATACGGTGTTTTAATTCCATAAGCACTTTAAAGCAGCCATGACAGCTGCATAAAGTTCTAACTATATTTTTGCTAAGTTGTTTTTTTACAATCACACACTCCATCTAGACCGATCAAGAAAAGTAGGTACAAAAACAAAGTTTGATTATTTTAAATATTGTAGTTTAGCAGGTTACGAGGAAGTCACTTCTCGAAGCTTCGTTTATGTTGCTAATTGTTATTTGTATTTCATAACAGTAGTCTATAACTGGGTTCACAGCTCTTTTGTTTAATCAATGTTACTATATACGATAAGTATTTTGATAGCCCTATTACGATTGCATTGTACCTCTTTTCGCTTCGGTAACAATAATTTCATTCGATCTCATAACAAACTTCTATGGAAAATATCATAGCAATAGTCGTATTGCATCATTTAGATTTACGAAAGGGCTTAAAATATTGAAATTCTGAAAATTACTAAAACTATACTAAACATAATAAAATATTTTGACTGGCATGTTGGCTTAGTGGTTAGTGACTTTGACTGCTAAGCCGGAGGTCGTGGGTTCGATTCCTACCCAGGACAAATCTTTGTGTGATGAGCATGATTGTTTGTTATGTGTCTGGGTGTAATTTATCTATAATATGTATGTATTTACAAAAAAAATGTATATAAGTAGTATATCAGTTGTTCGGTACCCATAACACAAGCAAATATATTTGCTTAATTTGGGCCTAGATAGCACTGTGTGAATGTAAAAACAAAATATAGCATAAGTTACCTGCTGAATGTATTGATTCTTAAAAGCGAAAAAAATTTTCAAATCGGTAATGTAGATTTTTAGTAAATCGTTGCAAACAAACAAACAAACACAAAATTGAATCTTTTCTCTTTATAATATTGGTTTAGATTGTTATGGACACGTGTCAGTGACCTGATAGCGATGGCTATCGATAAATGAGAGTAGCTGAATACTTGCTAAATTGAGGCTCTAAGTCTAGAAATAAATATATTCCTTCTGATAAGATAATGATCATTACTATCAGTATAATGAAGAAGTTACTTATAACACAAACTGTAATATATGCTTACTTTGAGTCTAGATGGCGTTGTGTGTAGTTGTTGTGATATTATATTATATTTATTATTTATTTATTTCTAAGCGTCTCTGTATGTGACAAAACTCACCCTGAGTGAAACAATAATCCAAGATATTTATCACGTGTAAACCGTTGATTATATTATCAATTACTTAATTGCATTGCCCCTAATGCGTTCCCTTTCAAACACAGTTTAGTTCAAAAGTACCTAATCACTTTGCCCGCTGGCGAGTTCGCCCGCACAAAGTACCTATAAATATTAGATCACCATCAACATTATGACGACAATAACGTCACTGTTGATATCAATTATTTAGTCAATGACTTATTAGTTTGTTATGTATTTCAGATCCCTATTGTTTCGATCCAAATCAATTTTTAACTGTATACTGTCTGTATTGCAGTTTGAGTCTCTGCATTTTAAGGCTTAATTTATTGGTGAAAAGAAGTTTAAAGGTATTAAAATTTAGTTTCTCTGAAATAGAAATTTTAAACAGAAAAAACTTGTTGTACTCTTCTCGTTGTGAGATAACATAGACAACATAGCTCTACCCACCCTTTGGCAATAAAAGCGTGAATCTAACATGTAATTGAAATTGTCATAACAAGTCATTATTTTATATTAACGGCGTTATTATGGTCCAAATCACCAATAAATTATAAGTAATAAACTATTTGTTCAATAATGATCAAAGTCATTTTCGATTCCCATTTTGAAATTGTTAATAGCTGTAATGTTTATGTGCTTAGTAATGGTAGCTAAATGCCATGGGGTTTTGAAAGTGAGGATAGGACAGTACCCATAAGACTTTTATCATTGCCTGTAGACAAACAAGGGGCTTAACTAACGAAATTTGTAGCCATCAAGCTGTGTAGAGCTATCCGCTACTGCTGTGCGCTTTGTAAAATTGTACTTACACCCGAATGTATTGTAATCATAAAATATTATGTGAGTTTTAGCGATGAAATAAAAAATGCTTTTGATGCTCAAGCCTTAGGTGCTTTGTCCTTCACTTTTATTATACGATATTTTTCATTAGAGCTCCAAAAATATTTAATATTTAATTTCAAAATAAATTGCCATAGAAATATATAAACTCAGACATTCCTTTGGTCTACTCAAAAGACTACTCGTATCATTATTTCCTATTTTACTTGTATATCTCATACTATCTTAAATTGTTTCAGCATTCTTTTGTCGGGATCCAGATACAGGCAAACTTTACGCTATTAATTCCACCTGGAGGTCAACGTCATTCTGTGGTAACTATCACTGCAGACTTCGAAGGAAAAATTTGACGCACACTCAATATGCACCAATGAGAGAAATTAATGTATCAAGTGTTAACTTAGGATATCCTGTTGATAGAAAGAAATATTTATATAATCATGATAAAGCGAATATTACGAAAGAAGACATAGACGTAGTGCGCATTAACAACATGATTAAAAATGACATCACAAATGTAAGTCACGAAGATTCAATACTTCAGTCAAGACCAAAACTACTAGATGGTGACAGATATCTATCAGAACAAGAGATTGAATTAATATCAGCAATACTTCACACAGTAAAGAAGAGTGACTTAGACGCTATATTAGAAATTTTCAATTTAGCACAAGATCTTTACAACGAAATTGATAAACCAAATCCAACCGATTCAGCTCACGACACCACATATAGTGATTTAACACAAAGCTCAAATATTGGAAACAAAAATGCACAAGTGTCTTACTGGTACGAGCCTATTAATCATGGAAAACAAAGAGATGTCGTAGCTAAAACACCTATTGTAGAAACCGTGACTTCTAGTCGTACCCTCGCTCACTCAACAACACAAAAACCTATAAAGTTTCCGTTAAGTTTACTACAAAATTATACAACAACAAACGCAGGCAGATCTTACAGCGATGGAGCTCGAACTAGTAATAATCCCTATGAAAAATTACCATTTTTTTATTTACCATCAAACCTTCAAAGACAAGCTTCTTATGCCCTTACACCTGTAGATTCAGTTTATACCGTTCCTACTGTTCCTACTAAAACTACTGTACCCAAAGTAGAAGGAGGAAAATTTCAGAACGACATAAAACCGTCAATATTTTTGCCTTATCCGTTTTCTCATATCCATCCTTATTACAATTGGACTGTTCCGCAGACGATTTATTACAAACATCATTATGTAGATCGTCTGAATCCAAAAAGGGGGCGGTATTCAAAAGTGGAAACCCCAGGTATTAGTAAAAAGTACTTAGAACGTGACGCAAAACAGAAGTCCCAACATTCACGCGATCAAAATGTGGATAACGCTGTTTTAGTGAATCCATATTTAGAAAACTATCATGATGCAGAATTGAAGATTGTTGAAGAAGAGAAAGAGGTCAAGGATTTAGCAAGTCTCACTTATGATAAGAGACTAGATGAGGACTTTAAAGATACTTGGGAAATGGATGCATTATCAAAACAAATAATGGAAGATGTAAGCATAAATATAGAAAATACAAGATTTTTAAAACCATTTTTAACTAAAAATAAAATGAAGTTGGAGAATGATATGGTGACGAAGTTAGTAGAACTTAATATGAGAAGCAAGAGAAGAGCAAGTATATTTGAGCCAGAATTGTATGAAGTTTATATTGAGAAAACAACGTAAGTTTATTCTAAATCTCTTTTAGTTTTAAGATTAATAGTATAGCCATATTTTCATGACCGCCTGTATAAAGAATAAAGTAACGCTTAAACTCTTTAAGATACAACAATTAGATGAATAAAAATTACCTACTTATATATTTTTTATTTTATCAAACACACAAAAGTGTAGGTACCTTACATTTTGAGTCTAAAGTAAAAAATGCTTTCGGTAAAAAATACAAAAAAGACAAACTTATCAAGGATTAAAAAAAAAACTTGACAAATTTATCCAAAAAAAGTTGTCACTGGAATTCCATTCTCTTGTTACAACCCTGACTTCGTGTGCCATCAAAGGGGTGATTTTTATATTTGTCTTGGTTTTAAATAGACAGATAACGTTAGTTTAACATTTGTCAGTTCTAAAAGTAGGGTAAATATACCAACTATTTGCTCTGTAAATTATTTATTATCTACACTAATGTCATTTATAGGTAAAGTTTGCTAGGTTGTATGCGATAATCTCTGGAACTACTGAATTTCAATAATTGTTTTTGCGTTTAAATTCCCAGTTTTTAAGGAACATTATAGATTATGTAACATCACGCTAAGAACGACGGCAGCGGAGCAGTAACCAAAGATGTAACTTAACGCAGGCTTATGATATAATTGTTAAAACGTGTTTTAATAATCAATTAATAAATTTCAAAAATACCTATTAAATTCCTACTCAACAACTCTATTTTTATTTAATACAGCTATAAAAATCAATGTTGCCTTTATTCGAATATATTTCAAAAGCACACAAATGCTAAAAATAATGACCAGCTTATTCCCTTGGTGAACTTTCCAATTGTTGGCACAAAACCAATACTGCTTCAACTGACAATAAAAGTAACATTGTTGAAATGAATTCAATTTAACTTAATTTAATGAGTCAGTGTAATTTAAATAATATTGGCATGCCGCCCGCCGCGCCCCTGATGTTTTAAGTGTTTTAAATTGTAGCGAAGTTTTAATCACGACAAATAGAAGTGCATGAGTACTTTGAAGTAACAAAATATATATTCTTTTAATTAAAATGTTGATAATTGAAACTCTAAAGTGTTTTAAAGAAAACGAGAGGTCACAAGCACTGTGTTGAAAGACATATAAATTAAAACATATAAATAATAGAAACGAACCTCAAATCTAATTTTAAGGATCTACCTATATATAAAATGCTGAAATGTCTAGGAGTAAGGCTGCTTCATAAGTTGAAAGTCAGTAATAGAGTTTATGAAGATGCTACAGCCAAACTTTTGCTTTTTAACAAAATTATTAAAGAAGATATATGCAAAATAATCATAGAAATAGTATAGTGATTAATTGACCCGATAATAAAAATAAATATATTTCAAAATTAGCTAGCTGAAATGAAAATGGAGTGACCATCACAAGCAACCACAGAAAACGATTGTAAGTGATACGTCATAGTAAAGAAGACGCACATGTAGCGTAAGGTTTCGTGTTTCTACTCATTCATTATATATTCGAATAATTATACGTATATTCGAATATCACTTTGAATATTTATACCTACCTTTGGGATTTTTGAATTCACAACACATATAACGAGTTCTTTTTCACACTACTATACAAATACAACACTAACCAGGCGGTGTCATTTGGGTATACTAAGAGAGAAAGCTTTGAATTACAAGTCTTAGGGTCAAATTATACAGAAACGGCATGGTGAAGTCACGGCGCAGGCGAGGCGTAAGACACGATGCCGCTTCAAAAATTTTTAATACAAAATTTAGGGGGCGACGCGTCGTGAATTATGTACACAAACGGCGCGGCGCAAACACGCCGTCTTTGCCTGCCTACATTTCATACGCCTGTGCTGTACCTTCACCTTACGCCGTTTCTGTATAATTCGTGCCTAAATGTGTATCCTGTACTAATCTTGATTTGAGTTTTCTATTATAACTGCATTTTTTTTAAAGAATCTTCACCTGTTTTATTTATTTCTTATACATTGATTATTATACTTACAGATGCCAAACTGATGACACTGTCCCTGGATTCTTCAGATACGGCAATATAAGTCAACCATATCCAGATTGCTGTCCCCAAAGGATATCATAATATAGTTATTTTTATAGTATAATGATGTACATATTGATTAATTGTAATAATTATTAATTAAACAATAGTCGTCTGAATCTAAGCTAAAATTTAAATAGAATGTAATTTGTCTTTTACTTCAATTTATTTTGAAATTCTTTTAGGAATGTTATTTAATACAGAATTATTGTTGTTTGAGTTTTCAAAAGCGTGGTCAACAATTTATTTATCCACTTTAATAGCCTGTTATGTATACTTCAAGATTTATATTAAAGTTTTAAAGAAAATTTGTATAGTTGACCATATATTTGCTTTACCACATTTAGCAATAATTGCCATCAAAATTAAAATTCAATAAGACTCAATACAGTGACAACTGTCACTGTACTTAGGTGACTTGCAAGCAAAATTAGACATTATTGTTTTGTGGTTACAAATGATATTTACTCTAAGGGTGGTAAAGCAATTTTATGATCGTTCCACTAAGAACCATAGTCTAGATCCATTTTAGATCCAGTGAGAGAAAAATATACCATTCAGAGTTATAATTTTATTTATAATCAAAGATACATTTTGTCACAAAGTATACATTGAATACGGAAAAACAGTCTAAACGGAGATTGATCTCGCGACATCTTTGGCCAGTATGCCAAAATACCAAATGCATAAAAAAATATTACTAATTAAATATTATAAAGAAATCTCGCTAGAACCGTTAATAGATCCAGGTACATAATATATTTCCCAGTAGAACCAACAACTTCATATTAAGTTCTAGGAAGAAAATAAAATCGCACTGGAACATAAATGGATCTAGGCTATGGATCTCAGTGCAATGATCCCAATTTTATGGTCTACTATACCTACAATACCATCATGGCCATTTCAGCCGAAAGAGTCCTGAGCATAGGCCTCCTCCAAGCAATTACCACACAGAATATCTCCATAAATTTCTATTCGAGCCAGCAACGTGACGGATTGCAAAAGATAGAAGATAAGAGCTGATTTGAATTCAAATTTGTATCGTCGCAGGTATTTGAGACAGTGTACCTTATGATAGTCTTAAATCTTTATTTTATATGCATGCATATATATGCATGCCAACTTATTATTTGTATAAGTATATGAATTCATCATCATCCACTGTTAAATAGAAATCTGGATTCTCAAAGAAGTTTTCTAGAGTCATCACGCTAATCTACGGGCCTTTATAAACTTGCCAGCACTAATATTTTGTTTTTAGTTTATTGGTTTGGTTGTATGTACCGCACGTATGTATTTATTTATTTATTTACTTTTATTAAAAGAGTACATATATGACTGCCTCTATAGTTTCGTGGTGTTGTATACGGACTAACACGCAAAGGTTTTAGGTGCGATTCTCGGGTCGGTTACAGTATATTAAATATTATTACTGTCCAAAAAATCAACTCTGGAATTTTGTCAGATAAATAGCAACAGGCTTGCACCTTGTGTTATCGGGTATCAATATATCTTGCGAAACGTGCACATCTCTGCCTACGGGGTAGAAAAACGTAAAACTGTGAATGTATGTGTATGTACTTTTATTTATACTATTTTATTTGTTTATATTAGCCTACCAAAGTGACTCCACCCTGCCTGATAGTAAAGTAGTAAGCGGAAGAGCTTGTTAGTTTGTTTAAAAAATTCTTTTTGCGTATGATAGCCCAATTCTCGAGGAAGGTAATAGACTATGTAACATCACGCTACTGGCGACGGGAGCAGAACAGTAAGCAAAGACGCAAACGAAACCGCGCCGCGGATAGCTAGTAGTTCATACGTTCCGCAGATATTGCTTCTGGCATGATTAGAAACTGTCATGTTCAGGACTTTGACGTCCACTTACCATCATCAAGTGTGTTCTATATAAATATTTACGACATATAAATCTATTTAAACTAATTTAAAAAGTGGAAGAGTTTGTTAATTTGTTTGAACGCGCTAATCCAGTAACTACCAATGAGATTAAAATATATTTTTTTGCGTTTGATGCCCAATTCATGAGGATGTTCATAGGCTATGTAACATCACGCTGCGAACTACGGGAGTAGAGCAGTAACCAAAAATGTAACTTAACGCCGCTGAAACCGCGTTACAGAAAGCTAGATAACAAATATGTGTTATTAAATTACTTCAATGACAGTAGTCTTGCCGAGTCAGCATTTTTATTTGATAAAATTTGTTGACATCTCGATGAAAGGAGTGATAGTCAAAAAACTAATAGTATTAAGCCCATAACCTTATCATTTACTGTGAAATTAAGACATCGCATAAGAACATAATATTAAGTTAAATACCTGTCATAACTGATTTGTAAATATTTTCTATATTTTTAATAAATATTAAAATAAGTTAAAATGTTTTCTTTTTTTTGACTTTAATTGAATTGTGTAACTTCGCGATGAACGAGAAAGAGCACACGTTTGAAGAAAGAATGAATGACAGCTATGCAAACAAATGCTATGAGAAAAGTTTGATTTATAAATATTTGACCTCAGTTTGAATGTATTTATGTACTTGTAATTGTATTTTTGTAAAGCAGCTCTCGGTAAAGTACTTATTTCTTATGGCAGTGGTATAAAAATCGTAAATGTCAAAATTTTCTAAACATAATAAATACTAGGTGCGCTGTTCATTTATGCATCTAAATAGTTTATGCTATTACCAAGTAGCAAACAGATAAGATAAATAGTAATACAGGTGAGTTGATTGAACAAATAAAACTTTGTCAGTGATTCTACCCATGATACGTTGTCTATTAATTAGTATTGAACCAAAATGTCATAATTATTTATTTTCTTAATTTTACTTAGCAAATAAGTATTGTTATCCTTGTTACGACATGATTGTAAAATTTAAAAATTCTCAGTTTTCTTCTTAAATAATTAAAGGTTTTAAACCTTCCAGAAAAATGGCTCTAACGAAATGTAGTGAAAACCGTATTCAAAGCCTTTGCGTGGTTTAGACGAAGTTAGCGGAAAACCAGACAGAAAAATTAAAAAAGATTTTGTTTTATTTGGAAGTGAAAACGCACCAGTTCAATAAGAATTATCCATTCGATTGATCAAAAATTAATCCAAATGGTCTACACTATACGATATTTCATCCGAACTCATTCAATGGATTACACGTGTCTTTTTATACAACTGGGTGACAAACGTACGGCCCACCTAACGATCCTCCACCTGCCTGCATTGTAAAATAAAAGGAAACTCATCCTGTAGTCGAAGGGACAATCACTTCCAGTTTTTTTTTTATTGCTGGTAGTGGCAGACTGGCCAACAGCCCACCCCATGGTCTCTGCAAAGCCGCTACCGCAAAGAGAGGACTGGAGAGCGCCGAAAAAGGTCCAATTACCTTCACGGTAATTGGACCATCTTCGGCGCTCTCACTCACCGAACGATGTGCAATAGTATGGATACTACTTATTACTCTGTCAATCTGCTATGAGTTGAAACAGTGTTTTTTTTTTGAAGCAGTGGTAAACGTTACTTGACAGGAACAATACCATATTGGCAATATTGTTAAGCATAGGCTATGGAGTCTAAATTATTTACACCATCATTGGATTGGTGATTGCAGAAACCATATTTATTAAATTGAGCAACTTCAAGTTTCTTCACTACGTTCTTCTTCAACTTACGGTTTTACCTTACTTTACATTACTGACTTGCGTCAGTAAAGTGATTTGCGTCAATAATGTCCAAAATATTTGACAGCAATTATCATGTAGGTACTTATTTCAAAAAGCTTTAAAGTTTCGAATATTGTAACCACTAGAAAAAAAAAATTCTAAGCAACAAAAAACCAAAATGTGTCAAAAACACCAAACAAAAACCAAAGTAATTGAATAACCCAAAGAATGACATACAACATTATATACGGAGCACCGGAGCTTATAAATCTCATTCATAACCCATCATGATTAAGTAACAAAACTTTTTGGTCATAAATTATGAACTTTTTCGTTTAAAAACTTTTTTTTTGTCAATGGTAAACAACATGTGAGAGCCAGATTGATTTATAGAGGCCATTTTTTGTTGATTAATTCAAAATTAGAAGCCTATCTGCCTTCTATGGAGTTAATTGGGATTGACTAATGCATTTTTAACTAACGGGTCCTTGTTTTTTGGGGCGGGTTTTTTTTGTTAGTTTGAAGCAGGTTGAATGTCTCGATAAATTTAATTAGAGCGGGTATATTCAAATAAAGAATTTGGGTTCTTTAATGATAGTAGTAGTATAAGGAGCGTGTAAAGGATTTGAATGGATATTTTCTTGTACAGTCTACAGTAACTTGGCCCTTATGTGGATTTCTTATCATACTAGTATTTACTATGACCTAGATTTATAAATATAATACATGTGCTAAAAGCTTACATAAAAAGCATATATAGCCTAGCGGTTTTGTAAAAGTGAACAGCGTCTCTGGTATTTACTTTAAGAACTAAATCTTTCAATTTGACGTTATCATCGCATTTGAGAAATGCCCGTTAATTCAAAGTAGAAAGTTCAACTTCAACAGTACCTTATTATAATTAAAACCACAAAATCGATCAATAAAGTTATTTCCCAGATATAAATACTTTGCTATCGAAACAAAAGCCGTCAAATCTATAATACAAATAACAATTGGCAAATCGAAGGCTTCACGAAAATACAACCGAAATATTTCTAACGAAACAGATGCTAACCTTATTTGGTGAAACATTTCAAGGAAAACTTCCATAAACATAGAGGGAATGAAAAAAAGAGGGAAATGTTGTGAAGATAAATTATTGGTGATATTGTACATTGACGTGACGACAGCCTGTCAAACCATCTCTGACGAGTTGTCGTAAATGACATGCTGTAGTATGACAAGTTGTCATATACCAATATGACGTACTTATTACGTAACATATCGATGGAAGTGAAGGATTAGATGCGATCGGGATTGGAATCTCGTTTTATGGGATTTTCGCTTTGAGTAAGTGATGGAATTTTGTTGCGAATCTGTTTGATACAAAATAGAACTGACATGACGCTTTGAATTTATCTTGTTTGCTGGTTTTTACTATACGCATAATATAGTAGTTTGGGGCGTCGTATTTCTCATTCCCACTGTGTGACGTTGGATAGATTTTGTTTTTCAAACAATTAGGTAGGCTATCGCATTGAGAGGAATTATAGCGGCGTCGTCTATCTGACGTCGTTTTGGCGATCATATATATTTGTTTGTAGAGCTCTCGTAGAGAGGAAGACGAGACAATGCTCCATCTGCATGAATGCAAAGCGTTATAAAGAATGTAGCCCGCATACTTGTGAGTTAGTTGAGTGCCAGAGGCCCAATTTCCTCCCTTTCCTTTTTCCTCACCTCCCTCAATCCTTTCAACTACCCCACTCCTTTCATGGTAAGCAGCTGCTTGGCAGAGTCCTTGGCATTAAAGGAGCAATATTAGGGACTCTGAGTCGTCCATGAGCGACAGTTACCACTTACCATCACGTGAGCTGTTTGGTCGTCTCCCACTGTCGGCAAAAAAAACACCTTTTCAAACATACTAGATTTTAATGATGCAATATTATGGAGTCGAGATATTCTGATCCCAACACTAAAAAATAGTCATTAGTGACTGATTTTAAGGGTCCGAAAAATCAAATTGATACCAGAGTGACAGTCTCTTTTAAGGTCAAAATTATTAGTGACGTAGTCAGTGTCAAAGTTAAACATAAATAATGGCCGTTAAGATCAAGATCACCGAAAGAAGATGTCAGTTAACTTCAAACTCAAAATTAACTGACGCTAAACATTGGTAGAGCAATTAGTAGCAAGAGTAGCACAAGAAACGCAGGCTACTATTTTTTATCACCACATAATTTATAATAATAAACGAGACGTTGTTTTGCACGAGGCTTCCAACACAGCTTTTAAATTAACAAGCATAATAAACGGGCAACGCAGTAAGAACAGTGAGACTACCGACAAACACATTTCAACAAAACATGAATTTAAATTCTCAACACGATGAAACTTGCACCAATTAAATCTAACATGGAATAAAGTGCTTAACATAAAACAATCATCATACTAACCAAGTAGAACCATATCGTTACATTACATTTTGTACAAAAAACTTCCTTTAATTTTAAAGGGGCTCACTTAAAAAAACATTTACGCAGCGACGCCGCCGTGACTTATCGCTCCCACAACGAAAGAGATAGCATCATACACTCAGCTAAAAGTGTAAGTGAAAGGCAAGTATGCGTCAGAAATATTTAAATTAAGTTCTTCCCTTAATGTCGGACATTATTTTTTTATCGGCATGTCCAAATAAAGATATGTAGTCAACTAGATTTCTTGCCCGCTTTTTAGAAAATGTTTTTTTTTCTGGAGGGAAATTGTGAAATGCGAGTTGCGCGCCATTTTCCTGATGGCTTTACAAATTATAGTTGTTTGTGCCTTGTACATTCGTAAATTGGATGTTCTAAATTGAAGAGTTACGAGATGACGAGATCTCGCCAGGACTGTTGAGGAAAACGTTACAAGTTTTAAATTTGTTTTTCTAACTGTAACGTCTGATGAATTTTCTTGATAAGAAATATTAAAATAGATAAGGTCCCTGCGGTTGCATATTCAAATTACAAACTTTATCTTACAAAATATTACAAACTATTGTTTGTTACTTCAGTGTGACAGTACGTTTATTAATGACGTAACCTCAGTACTACATAAAGTAATCAATAAAATTGATTTATTTCATAAAATGAAGCTATTTTTCTTAAAGGGGTAATAGAAGCAAGTTGGCGAATCATGGGTACTACAACCTGCGATTCGTCAGCTATGTTGGTTCCTACATTAACCTGTAGCTAGTGCACAATTTCAGACTCTTGGATAACATAAGACCTACCCTAATCGGGGATCGAATCTGACATCTCTAGCTGGCGTTCCGTATACAATACCACTGGACCACAAAGGCAGCTTGTAACTTTCACGAATAGCAAACAAAATTCAACTGCACCGTTGGCCTAGTGGTTAGTGTAACTGACTGCGACGCCGGATTTTGTGGGTTCGATTCCCGCGGAAAGGCAAATATTTGCGTGATGAACATTTGTATGTCTTCAGTCTAGGTGTTTCCAATGTGTCGCGGATGAATGCGCGATCGTCTCCCGTGACCCCGACACTCTGGCCGTCTGGAGGAACACCGTGGGTTTTAGTCGGTATGCCGGCCGCTGTCTCATTGTGGCCGGAGAGTCCGACATAAGCCCCGCCTCGCCCAGGCGGGTGCGTACGCGTAATGCGTTTCCCACGAAAAAAAAAAAGTTGTTTCCTATGTATTCTAAGTATGTATTAACAAAAAATAGTTTAAATGTTTTATATTTCAGTTATCTAGTACCCATAACACAGGTTCTGCTTAGCTTGGGACTAAATGACGGTGTGTGATAGTGTCCACATATTATTATTATTAATTTTTTTTAACAAATTCTGTACGTAATCATTATTGTGACACAATCTCAACAACCCTTTCGGTATCATTAATAATTACCTTTATGCCTTAATTTTTTATACCACACATGATCCTTCCCGGAAACATCGCTGACAAAAACATAGACGGTTCGGACGCTTTTAAGAAAGCCATGGGATTAAGCGACGAACATGGGGGTTAGGACGAAATATTTGTTTAAGTACACGATAAGGGTCTACCTGAGGATTAAGCAGGTTCTTATACCTTTTTGTTTGGAGAGCAAGTGATAAGTTTAGATGTCACCTCGGAATTTTGTGGGTTAAGTTGATTTTTGGAAATGACTGGCTTAGTTTTAAACAGGCTAAACACAATCTTAGGGCAAGTAAGTACAGTACTTGAAGTGGTAGGCAATGCTTGAGTAGATTAACGAGATTTTTATCAAAAGTAAACACTAATTTGTTGCAAAAAAAACAGTCTTAAACCATTCGCAACTTGCTTATCAAAATCTTAGATTATTCTTCTATCACTATAAGTAAGTACAGATTACTATAATACATAACCTTACGCCTGTCTCTCAATAATAGGATAAGCAGAGACTATAGAACGCCATTTGCCGCGATTCAAACATAATTCCTTTGCCTCATCAACATTATTTAATAATAAAATTTATTTTCTCTAAAGATACATACAGATGTATTAGCACACTAGTTTAAAACAACCTTAGCTATACAATAATATTAGTTGACCACTGGTACCGAAAGTAAGATATAACTTGTTTTAAACGTACTATGGGTACCAATTACTATAAACACTCAATACACCCAACTCGAAAATATAATTCACTACCTCAGAGTAATACTACAAATAAGTTTGTATGAGTGTATGTGTGTGTGTGTGTTTGTTACCACTCAGCGCCTAAACTACTGAACCGATTCCGATCAAAATTGGTATGTAGATAGATTCGGTGCAGGAGACGGACATAGGCTATTTATCCCGAAAATCGGTCTAGTTCCCGAGGGATACAACGAACCATATTTTATGCGAGGGTGAAATCGCGCCGCGCAAAGCTAGTTAAGCATGAATTTATGCGACATCAAATACCAACTATCTACAAAAATATACTTAAACTGAAACACTCGACCCAAAACGACAATTTAAATAGGCTAAATGCTATCTTGACGAGCCACAGAAACATGCTTTGAATGTAAAAAAGTGGGTCAAATAGCAACCAAATTTCTTCTTCAGTTATACTAAAGTCCAGTTTCAAAGAATTTTTAAAGTACCTGTAATCAAAAAGTCGTTCGGTGCAACATTGCAATTTTATGGGTAAGGAGGCAACTGGACCCGTTCTAAAAGTGGGACCGTGGGGTCAGTTATCCAATTGAATATTCTTATCGATATTCTTTGGGCGACTGGCACCACTATTGCCATTTTTTATACCACTTTACTACCTGAACAAACAAGTATAAAAAAGGAAAAAAGAAAACAAATTTATTTAGCACCGACAAAAAAAATTCGTATGGTAAACAACAACAAGCGTTTTTCTTTAAACTATTTTGGCTGGATATGGTAAGTACTCGTACGGTTACTATTACTTTATATCGATATTTAAGAGGACAGATATCCGATCAATTCAGTCCATTCATGCTACAACCAAAAAAGAAATACACAAGCAAATAGTTTGTTGTGATTCCGAATGACCTGCAAAAAAATCAATAAGTAAATTTAAATTAAATTAAATTATTTTGATTTTGATTTTGATTTTGACATTCACACAGCGCCATCTAGCCCCAAATTAAGCAATTATATTTGCTTGTATTATGGGTACTAAACAACGGATAAACTACTTTTATACATTTTTTTTTTGTAAATACATACATATTAAAGATAAATTACACCCAGACACAGAACAAACAATCATGCTCATCACACAAAGGTTTGTCCTGGGTGGGAATCGAACCCACGACCTCCGGCTTAGCAGTCAGGATCACTAACCACTAGACCAACAGGCCAGTCAGAAGTAAGAAGTAATAAGTATCATCTATGATACTATTATAAAGCAGAAGAGTTATTTGTTTATTTATTTGAACACGCTAATCTCTGGAACTACCAGTTGTATTTGAAAAATTCTATTTGTGTATGAAAGCTCAGTTCTCGAGGAAGGTTAAAGGCTATGTAACACCACGTTACTGGCGACGGGAGCAAAGTAATGCTAGTATGTTATATAGGTATTTAAATAACATGCAGTTCGCTGCGGATAATACGTTTGATTCAAACAGAAATCTCACGAACAGTCATAAAAGTAAGTACTACAAACTATAGCAAACGAGATGACCTAACTGAAAGTAGAATAGTCTAGCAACGAGGGGTCAAGATGATGCTAAAATTCAATGCTTGGCACGACCCTCATTAGCGTAAAAAGATACCTAAAACATATACAATAAAATTGATTACACGTGTGGTTTAGCTGATAAGCCTTGCTGTTACCGTTACATTAGGTATTATAGGGTCTGAACCGATGGAACCGAAATCGGAACCAAACCTATGACAAGTGATCCACTAATATTTGTAGCGAAACTGGGTGTAGCCGCTGGACTTATTAACAATTTCCATAGAACCTAACTTATATTAACACAACATTTATGAACAATAATTATGAAAAATAAAGTTAAAGCAAATCAATAATAGTTATTGAGAACTTTACATTTAATAACTATTAATAACAAGCTTCCTGCGTCGCGATTTCACCCGCGTCTGTGCTTACTGCTCTACTCTCGTCGCCAGTAGCGTGATGTTACATAGGAATATAGAAAAGTGATTGTTTTTTTCAGGCAATTTTTTTAATTTTACTCTCCGTAATATAATCCTCGTACTTTAAGGAATATTATAAAAAAAGAATTAGCGAAACCGGTTCAGCTGCTCTCGAGATTTGCGCTTAGCAACACATTTAGCGATTCATTTTTATAATATAAACCAGCTGCGCCATGCAGCTTCGCCCGCGCGGAAAATGGTATGTGTATTAATGTAACTCGGGAACCAGACTGATTTTCGTAGCCTATGTCCGTCTCCGGCACCGAATCTATCTACATACCTACCAATTTTCATCGAAATTGGGTTAACCATTTAGGCGCTGAGTGTTAACTCACACACACACACACAAACTTTCGCATTTATAATATTATTAGGATGTATTGTTTAAAATACTATGACCTTCTTTTCATTATTCATTAGATGGATAAAGGCATGGATTAATTGGTCACTGCCACTTTTTTATACCTTAGCAACGACTTTAAAAGACATAAACAGGGATTATGTTGCGTTTAAATTTTTATGGGAACTTTACTGGTCTACAAAAGGACGCTTTAGCTGCATAATCTATTCCATAAGAAAATATACCTAAGTCATATAACTTAAGACGTGTTTTTACAAAACATGAGCCGAGCAGTTTCGGGTCTTTATTAGCAGACTAGCTGTCTGCAGTGCCATTTCACCCCCCTTAAGATATCTCTTTGATTCCTGCACCGCTCCCGTGAATCATAGCGTAATAATAGTTTTTTTTTTTTCTTTTTTTTTTTTTTTTTTTTTTATATTAGCCTACCAAAGTGACTCCACTTTGCCTGATGGTAAGCAGTAAGTGGAATCCAGAAGTGGCGGACACCATTCCAAAAGCCAAACTACTGGTATGGTAATAGTAACCTTCTCCAAGTATTGGGCTATCAATTGCAAAAAAAAAATCAAATCTGACTAGTGATTCCAGAGATTAGTGCGTACAAACAACAAAAACTAGATATATAGTAGGTATAGAGAGTATGAGGTGATCTTGGAATACTTCTACTTTTTAGCAATCGACGATCTTGTCTTTTAATCACATTGTTCAGAAGCTTGGAATATTAGGCCTGGAATTTTGTATCTCGTAAAGGACGGTGTGTGCGGTACCATTCTCCTGCAGTCGCTTCGGTGCTCTACGGAAGCTTGTTGTGTTAATTAACTTTCGATCTTACTTCAACATAGGCAAAGACGATAACGCTTTGGCAGTAAAAACATCTCTGCACTTTGCTATACCAGTTATTTACTATTTATTTAATAATAATTACAACAGTAAATCAATACCAATTACAATAATTATTACACAATATAGGTACGAATAAACACAAAACAACACAGATAAAAAGAAAGAAAATGAAAACAATAAGTAATAAAATTATTTTTAGAAAAAAAATGAAAACCGACTTCCAACAACACCTACATGTTCAATCCTTAACTAAAAAGTAGAAAATAATATTTTAATTACTTCATAGCAAAGAACATTAAAGGGGAATCAACGCAATCCTTGATACCTATAATACTTTACTATTTATAGTTTTTAATCAGTTATTTTGGAGTCGGTGCCAGCCAAGAAGGATCTTTAATTCTGTCTTTGCAACCAACTTTTGTAATGCACGGGGCGGTAATTGCACGCGTGGGGGATATGCCTGAGTGTACTACCCAAACGCGGTCATACTCGTGAACGCAGACGTCATTGATAGTTGTGTTCAGATATACATAAAAAATTTGACGCGCACTTATCAGATTTAGTGGGAATTAATTGTGTATAATATATATAATAATAATATTATTATTATTTATATTCAATATGGGTAGACCTACTAAACGTGCTGCGCAAATGAGACGGCGCCGCGCCGTTTGAAAGAAAGTAGAGACGAGAGATAAGATTGTAAATAGAGATATAAGGTCCTTGTCAACACTTTCTCACTTTCTCGATCGCTAAATCCTGAATCCCAGAAACCACAAATCAAAACAAAAAAGTGATGATCTACCAACAATAAAGAATCATCAAAAATCATAATTTAACTGACCGAGCAATCGCTCAGATATACAAAAAATAAACAGTGGTGCTGTAAAGGCAGGTTTAAGGCCCGTTGCTGTTGTAATTTCTCACGACCATAAGACCTCCAACTTGGCTTAACGACTACCAAATTATAGTGATAATCATAGTCTACTGCTTCTAAAGAATGAAGACGCTGAAAATGAAATGACGCAAATGGTCACTCATCCAGGGCCACTTCGTTTCTAACAAAAAATGAATTTTGAAAATCACTTCGCACTTGTAGCATGGACATGTCAATGTCAGATAATTCGTCGCAAAAGACATCGACGTGTTGCTTTACACGCAAACGTTTTGTTACAAAATATTAAATTGAAGCCAAACTACTAAATCATTCTTTATAAAAAAACATGGGACTCCATTTCGGAGTATACACTTTCAAATAAAAGAAGAATTTTCCAAATTAGTTTATAAATGACAGAGTTAAGTTGTAACAAACATACAACCACTGAACCATTTCTTATAATAAAAAAATGGGACCAATTTCAGAGTATACCCTCTCAAATAAAAAAAAAAAATTCAAATCGGTTCATAAATGAGATATGAGGTAACATACAAAAAATGATAACCTCCTCCTTTTTGAAGTCGGTTAAAAAATAAAATACATTCATGCATTATTTCCTGCCATCCATCCGCAAACATCACAGTTAGGATTGGGACACAGGAGAGCATTAAGTGTTGATAGTTCTTATAATGTTAGCCTGCCAAGTGACTCCACCCTGCCTGATGGTAAGCAGTCAGTGGAAATATAAAATATGCCATATTATTATTATAAGACAATCCAGAAGTAGCTAGTTTTACCATAGAATCACCTTACTACGGACACAACGGCAAATAGTAGTCTTTGGCAAATAGTACAGTCTTTTCTTTGCATGAAAGTATATCCAGCAGTTGAGTTCTTCAAGCTTGATGATGAGAAGCCATTGCCTTTCATTTCTTTTTCCAAATGTTCAACGTAGTATGTATTACATTAATAACTACGACTCATAGATATATCATAGTCATCCATTAGGCTTTGAATAAAATGATTTATGATAGCAAATGTTGTAATGTTTTACAAATCGACATCACGATATATTTTTTTGCAATGAAGCAGAGGTGGCGGTTCTTTTGATATTAATGTAAGCAATACTTATAAACTTTAAAGGTGATATTAGAAAAAACGCAGCCCGCGTGTAATGAGAAAGAAAATAAAAAAGAAAAAATGAACCTTGAAAGCATCTTTGGCACTCTTATACAACGAACAAAATGTAATAGTATGCTAATAATACTTTACACCAATATTTTATGGTCATATATACATACATCACGCCTGGTATCCCGAAGGGATAGGTAGAGGTGTTTAACCACCCACTTCTTGCCATTTTTTATTTTAATTTTAGGTCCCATGCCATGCAGCCTGTTGCCATTATCGGACACAATACCACAGTCCGGGCTAATACTGAGAATTTTTCGACAGAAAACCCAATATCACTTTACACGAGCCAGGGATCGAACCTGAGACCTCAGCGTGGTAATCCGTATACAGTACCACCAAACCACATAGGCAGTTCATGTTCATTATGGTCCATTTATGCTGACCCCAGCGAGGTCCTACAACATGTATTAATGTGGTCGCTAATCTGTCTCCTTGGTAATTATACTCTTATTAAGAAACTAATGCCTAGCAGTGACCATTTATTTATTTAAACTTCGTGAACATTAAATTAATATACTGTTACCAAAAAAATTCAAAACAATTCCTTACTTAATCAATATACCTACAAGAACAAAGCCCACAAGGCATTGTTACAATATAACCTCAGAATACAACCACTATACCCTAAATCTCGACCTCTCAATTTCGATATGTTAACTCGTCAGCTACAACAATGGCTTAATTTTCAAACTACCTAAATCATCTCCGACCGACGGTATGAGAATTTGTCTTAACTAAAGATATAGCTAGTTTATTGTCTAACAGAGCGTTATATTATATATCTAGAGGTCCGCTCTCTTCGCTTCGGTATCAAAAGTTTCACTAAATCTCACACCAAACTCCTACGGAAAATGTCGTAGCAATAGTGTCGAATTGCATGATTTACATTTACGAAGACGCTTTTTTTTTATATTTTAGCTTACCAAAGTGACTCCACCCCGCCTGATGGTAAGCAGTCAGTGGAATCCAGAAGTGGTGGCCACTATACCAAAAGCCATCGCCTTAAACTGCTGGTATGGTGGCCTCCACTATGGCGGCTGGGAATGGGGTTAGGGGAAGGGAATGAGGGAGGTGAGGAAAGAGGAAAGGGGGAAAATTGGGCCTCCGGCGCTCTCACTCAACGAACGAAACCGACTTTTAAAAAAAAGGAGGTTTCTCAATTCGACCGAACGAAAAAAATATATATATACATATATTTTTTTTTTATGTGTGTTCGCGGATAACTCCGTCGTTTATAAACCGATTTTGATGATTCTTTTTTTGTTGGAAAGGAGATATCCCAAGTGTGGTACCATAATAAGGAAACCATATATCCTAGAGAAATCGAGGGGAACTTTGGTACCAAATAAATACTCAATGACTATAAATACTTAAGATAAGAACAATAAGAACTTTACTACAATAGCAGTGTGCGTTCGCGCAGCGGAATGTTGTTGAATTTAAAGATTTTAATTATGCAGATATTTAGTGTATGACGTCGTATAATTGTGTATGGTAAAAAAAAATTTGTGCACGCAGCCATTGTGGAGAAATTCACCAAAAACTGATTCCGCCGGGTGAACGTTGTCCTGGAGGAACTTTTTTTAATCCATAGACTTTAGAAGAAAAGAGATGTGTCCAAAAATTTGTGTGTATTTGTGTGTAATTGTGTATGTATGAAAAAAATTAGTGCATGCATAAACTTCGGAGAAATTCAAGTTTCCGCTACGCGAACGTTTGGCCATTAGCTAGTTTTCATATAAAGCGCTTACATAGAGAGCTGTAGATTTTTGCATACGTTGTTTTGAATTTGTTTATATTTGTTTAAAAAACAGATTTAGAAAAAATCGTAGGGCTTAAAAGATAAAAATATAAACGTAAAATACGCTTATTAGGTCTTAGTTCTTAAAGTATGCACTTTGGGGTCTAGATTTTTACGTTTATACAAACCTTGTAAGTGTCAGCAACATGTTGCCAAGTATCAATGATGTTCCGTTAGTAATTAAAAAGTTATAGGACAATTTACCATGAATAGATCACTGTTTACAAAGCAGTCAAATATCACGACGTTCTAAAGGAATTGCATGGTAAAATGTATGGCAATAATTAGTGTATTTATTCAACTATTCACATGCAAAATTTCATGTCATTAAATTCAGTAATTAAAGAAAAACAATTATAATACTGACGAAGCATCGAAAACCTACATAACCCGACCAAGTTCGGATGGCTACAAAAAGCGGATGTGCCATATATCTAAGAAACGTTCTTAACCTTCCAATATAGTATTTATTAATATGGTACAGTTGCGTACACAAGCGTTAGGAAAAAATAAAACAATTGCATTTCTTGAATGAAAATCTTCTTGGTGAATTTCTCCACAATGGCTGCGTGCACAAATTTTTTTTTACCATACACAATTATACGACGTCATACACTAAATATCTGCATAATTAAAATCTTTAAATTCAACAACATTCCGCTGCGCGAACTCACACACAATAGCAAATTAAGATTGATAATAGGTACCTTTAAGTACCTAGTTATGGTTTTACTTGGCACCAACTTCAAAATTATAAAATACTTATTTAATTATTTCTGATTAATTAAATCAAAATATGAAATAGGTACTTTGTGTTATGTAAATTTATTTTTTACTTTTTAGTTTCCGACTCCTAATTGAAGTCGGTTTTCTTTTATTAAAAATATTTTATTTGTATATCGCCTCTGGGCAGAATAAATACTTTTTTCTTTCTTTCTTTCTTTATTTTCTAATTGAGTGTAAAATAGACCGTCTAAAACAATCTAGATTTATTTCTAGTTCATTTTAAGATAAGTTTGTGGTATCTTGCAACAGAATTTTAAAATAAATAAACTTTACACCTCAAAATACAATATTTAACTAAACTCATTTTCTTTTTAATATAACCAGCAGTTTTAATAATTTAATCTCCGCTCCTTAGTTGCCGGCCAGGGTTAATGAAATTCCACGTAGCTATAATCAGAGCTATTATGTCTAGTTAAATCCTATTGTGCTGCCAAACAAAGCATGTACTTTAATTTATGAGGCCCCTTTATTTTGGTCGGTTAAAAATTGGTAGAAAGTTTACTCGTGGTCTTTGGTTTAGAATATGCAAGTACTAGCTTCTCGCGGCGTGATTTCACTCGCGGTTTTGCTTACTGCTCAGTTACCGTCGCCAGTAGCGTGATGTTACATAGCCTACAAACGACCTCAAGTACTGGACTATAATAGGCAAAGAGAATTATTCAAACCCGACTAGAACTTCTAGAGATTAGCGCTTTTAAACAAACTTTTCCGCTTTATAGATACTACCATTACCTTCGGGTACTTAATGAGGTGACTAAAGGAATAGCAGGTAACGAGTTGTATTGGAAGGCAAGCAGGATAAAATTTCGCAGTACGGCGGCCAAGATACGGCTTTACAAGTTTTTTTAAATAACTTTGGTGGCAAACAAGCATACGACCCACCACTGTAACCTATAGAGATGACTGTGTTTTCCAAACGTTGTAAGTAATAATGCTTAAAAAACACAACCAAGCCATTGCGCACCACGGAGAATCAGGAAGGAAAAGGGAAAAGGAGGACTAAGGGTCTATATGGGCTGCAGGCGTTCTTACTCACCGAGCGAAATACATTAGCATGAAAACTATATTCTTACATCGATCTTCTATGAGAGAATACTACTGCCCCGGTCGATCCAGCACATTCATGCTAAAACCAGTGTGGATATCTACTATCGGATAAAAGTGGACTATGGCAATAAGTGATAAGGTACGTGTATAGTGGAAAAACTTGAGGAGGGGCATATGTTCTGCAGTAGACATCTTCGGGTTAATAATGTAATGACGTGCTTATAATGTCTTGTTTTGTATTCAAGATATTTAACAGACACAAAATACACTAAAACTCAAAAGATATTCAAAGACTGGATGGGTATCAAACTCGAACTTCACGGCACAGATTGTTACGAGACATCTAGATCGCGCGCACGTATATTCCTCTTAAAAGTTTCCTGTTGCGCCCACAGTTATAAAGAAACGGAACAAATATATATTTAACAAATATTTGTCTCAAACGGAAATCGAATCCATATCCCTATATAGCAGAAAGCTATCCCAACATTGGATAAGAAAATAATTATTCTAAAAACCCTAGAACTGTTTTGTCCTTTAAGTTTATGGCACATTAGAACAACTTGATAAGTCTTAACATGTATTGAAGATCTTCAGCGTCTAATAAATGTTTCATAACAGTTCAATTAGCGTAAGTCAAACATGTGAAAATTAAGAATATCACTTCATTAATTAGAAATAAGATGATGTTTTTCAAACGGCTAAACAGCCAACACGCCCTCGATTACATTACCTTTCAAATAGAAAGTAATCAAAATTCTGTTTATCCGTTTGGGAGCTACAATGCCACAGATAAACACACAGATTCCTACATACGTCATCTTATTTGTTGCGTCGACAGTAAATCTTTACTATTATATAAAGTGGTAGAGTTTGTTTGTTTGAACGCTCTAATCTCTGGAGCCAGCAGTTGGATTTGAAAATTTCTTATTGCGTATGATAGTCCAGTTTTCGAGGTAGGTTATAGGCTATGTAACATCACGCTACTGGCGACGAGAGCAAAGCAATAAATAAAGACGCGGGTGTAAGCACACCGCTTGCAATTTAGCAATATTAAAGTTTATAATAACCAACACAAAATCGACATTGCTAGTTTAATCCATCTTACCTTTTTTTACTGATTTTATTTCATTTTTTCATCCTCACATCTCTTCTTCAAATATCTAGTGATATATTCTGACACAGGTGGTACAATGCGTAGTATAAACACAAGGAACAAATAGATGTGGAATGTTTACCGACGCATTTTGTAACGAACAGAAATGTCGCTGAACGATAATGGGATAAGCTTGGGTTTACTTCAAAGCTAGTAGGGATTTATGATGTGAATTGTATTTTGGTTTTAGAATTGTGGTGGTATGTTGATTAGGAAATAATAATATATAATAATAATATTACCAGCCTGTTTACTGTTCCACTGCAGG
Source organism: Parascotia fuliginaria (assembly GCA_963082885.1). Classification (NCBI taxonomy): domain Eukaryota; kingdom Metazoa; phylum Arthropoda; class Insecta; order Lepidoptera; family Erebidae; genus Parascotia; species Parascotia fuliginaria. Next base: position 1,493,027 of record OY720195.1, read on the forward strand.
GCAAAGGCCTCTTCTCATATAGAGAAGGTATGAGTACACTAAAATCGTATTAAACACTCAAATCGTATCAAGACACAGCGGGACATAGCGGATTTGATTTTTCTTAAAAAAATTGTAACAAGTTCTTTATGTCCGAAGCTGCTTAGCAAGGTATCATTTAATTTGCCACGAAATTTACCTAGAAGCTCTAACAGAAAGCATTTTTGTTTGGCAAAAAGTAATACCAATTTAAGGCAGCACAGTTCATTGTATAGAATGTATAACTACACACATTGACTTGTTTCATACATCTGTGTCTGCTCTTAAGAAAATTGTGCTGTCTGGTTGAGTTCTTTTATTGTACTTATAATATTCAGTTGTTTTATTCATCGATATATTATTTTGCTTAACCTATTCATCAATTTATATGATAGGTCTAGGTACCTATTAGTTTGTTAGCGCATAATTTTGTGCATGCAGTGCTCTTCTTTAAGTAATGGGGCACTTAGACTTAAGTTGCATTGTATATTTTATTATGTAATGTTTGTACTCATTGTTGTTGGGCCAAATAAAAATAAATAAAATGAGTATTAATCACCACGCTTGCTCAAGGCGGATTGGCAATTTCAGACTTTTAAGACCAGGTATCCTTACGATTTTTTTCCTTCATCCTAAGTCAGAAATGTCCAAAATAAATTTAGAAAGTACATATGATTTGAAAAATCACATTAGTAATTGCCCGACTTCGAACCCACTACTTAGTGTTGCTGTTACTTAGTGGGTGCCTTATCCACTGGGCCATTTCAAAATCTTATTGAGATGACCTGACATGGTGTGCTCTACAATATTCTAGAACATGGATTCATTGTTTCTATTTATAATATGTAGATATTTACAAAAAAAGTATTTAAGTATGTATATCCGAATTCTAGAACTCATAACACAAGCTTTAACATATGCTAATTTTGGATCTAGATGTCGTTGTGTGTAGTTGTTGGGATATTATATTATTATTATTATTATTCCATGTGTTCTTATAAATTTCATATATGCGATTCAGTGTTGATGAACAGCTACTGAGAGTCCAGCTAACGCGTTAATATTACCATTCTGCATTCACCAATCCTCCTTCTAAACGTGATGATTGTAGCTTTTTGTTTAAGAAGAGATCTGCGTCTAGCAGTTAATGTTTTTTGGCTGATAAAATGCTGAACGAAAATCGTGATATTTTTCTGACTACCCATAATAATTATTAAAGATCTACAAGCCTATCGATTCGGTTTCGATGCATTTAACAAGCGGCCATCATTATCTGACTTCAGCAAGTGATTTTACTTTAAAATTTATTTATTTATTAGCTCATACAAGAAGATACAAACGTAAAGACACAAAGTAAATATATAAAATAGGTATTAGGTTGTAACTGCACGTATGTGTGCACAGATATTCCAAATATCAATGTAAACATATTGTATGTCCTTTATTTATTTGTGTTTATGTTAAGTGTATTGCCTGTGTCACTTTGCATGCTACTTGAAATTGTAACTTACAAACATTGTAATAACCTGGCGATTAAAAAGAGTGGCCTGAGTTTCTTTCCAGTTCTTCTCATGGCTTTACTTCGTCAGTAAACTGGCTGTAGGGTAATTTGTGTAAACTTTGACATTCATAAGTTTTATTTTAATTAACCTATATTAATAAAAATATTTTAATTTCATTTCATTTATTAACCGGATTTAGAATTGCTGATAAATGCAATCCGTCTTATTTCATTTTTGAATTTACCGAGACTACTATGAAATATGTCTAAGGTAGAATATCTAGACACCATGGCGTTGTACAATCGAAACATTCCGGGTACAGGGTTATAGAAAGAGGTATTATTATCTTTTGGAGAGAAGTAGTTACGTTTGAATTTGTGCAATTTGCTAGCATAAGACCTGGGGGCATACCACCACTTCTTATAGCAGTATTATTTTAATCTTATCTTGTGTTTGTGTTCTTTTGTACCATTAAAAACAAGAATAAAGACAAAATAAGAATATAATAAAATTGCCATAAGAGGTTGTTGTTGGGCTCCTGGACCCGTACTGTCGACCTAACAACCGTTACCTAACAACGTAATCCGAAATACCATTGCATAAACAAAATTATCACTCATAACACTCAAGAATGCTTTATAGATTACGCTCTGCTTACCCTCGTATATGAGCTTTATAATACATTAACACTCAAACCATTATTATTATGTCCCCTGTCACGAATACTTTCGATAATTGCGTTCGACGTAATGATACGTTATCAGTTTGATAGAGCGATAGCGGTAGGGTAGAGTAAGTGCTATGGTATAATAAATATATTGTAACACAACTTAACATAGTGAATGTCAACATAAGCAAGAAGCCACAGGTCAAAGTGATGTTTTTATGCAACTGAAGTCGTAACTATAGCTAAGTATTGAAAAGGGCTAGCGCAAATTACGGCGGATCGCACCACAGCTCATCGCACAACAAAAATCCACCTACATCGCTTTAGTATATTTATGTGAACTATCGCACACTATAGACGGGCCGCACCGGGTCGCAGCGCAACACACTGCTATACTACGACTAACTTACTATGTATGATAATATAGTCCACTAGCTGCGCCCCACGGATTCGCCCGCGCGTAAAATATGTTTTGTTGTACCCTTCGGGAACCAGACCGTTTTTCGGGATATAAAGCAGCATATATTAGAATCATCGAAATCGGTTCAGGCGTTTAGGCGCTGAGTGATAACAAACAAACACCCCCCCCCCCCCACACACACACATACATACACACACACAAACCTTCGCATTTATAATAATAATATTATATATTATATTTACGAGTAGATTCACATATAATTGTATTCGTCTGTTTCTAAATGACACAACGGATTTCAAAAATATTAAATCTGATGATGTAAAAATTATTTCTAAATTATCGTTTTCAGTTTTTATTATCATTGAAAGATTTCTTCCGAAAGTAAAAGTCATACATTTAAAGTGAATAAATAAAGACATACATACATACATACATAACTTCACGCCTGTCTTACATTATTAAATAAATACGTCCTTTTCCTCTTCAAAATTTATTAATCTTTTCATACACACACGCCGATTATTGATGCTTGTGATTGTGCCCTTGTCATCACCTATTTGGTCATCAAATATGCATTTATAAACATAATAATACATTAAAGCCGGTATGGGTCACTGGTAACAAAATGGCGTAGTAACAACAACACATCACTTAAACATCGCACCCTACATACGTCCACAGCTTAGTCAGTATTATCTGTTTGAACGCTGTAGACTTGTTAAATCCTTGCCTGTGAGGCTTTCGAGACAAATGTTCAAGGATCGTTAGAACGATGACATCGGTGCAGTAGCCGGCTATGGTGACCGCTACCATATGATAGGTCGGCAGCTTATTTGCTCTTTAAAATAAAAATGAATGAAATTTCTAGAATCATAAATTAATTTTATTTTTTAAGATTATAAAATAATTATTTTACAATTATTAATATTAAGTGGCTTCACTTCGCTTCGTTATCAAAATTATCTTTTTTAACAAACACCTACATAAAATACTATAGCAAATTATTGCGTGCAAATTTATTTTTGGTGTCTACTGTATTGAAAATTTACAAATAATTAAATTCTGAAAATTGCTCAAATTATGTTAAACATAATAAAATTTAGCCTATGTTACCCGCTACATTGTTTAATTCTAAATGTGAAAGAATTTTTCAAATGCTTAACGTAAATTTTAAGTTAAATCGTTGCAAACAAACATATCTACGAAAAATCAAATCTTTTTCTTTATAATATTAGTTTAGATTATATTATACTTATTGAAGAAATTAATGTGCAGCACCTAAAGTAACTTAAACTTTATTGAACTGTGATTAAATTTCGACAACTGGATGAATAATATAACAAAAAATGTTCCGGGTCATGGTTGTTCACATGGCTAAGGTTTTGTTTAATAATAAATGCATATTCAACATAATTGTATAGCATAATATACGTAACTATTTTTAAAACGTAAAGTTTATTTTAACTTTGGAACAAAAAAGCTTTTACTCATATTACAAGCATATTATTTATACCTTACACTGTAATATTCCATCCCATTTAGGCTCCTTCAAGGGCTTATACTAGCGCCATACCAAAACATAAACGTCAACATATATGTTATAATAGAAACCGAACCATTATTCACCTAGTAAAATATGCCACATTAAAGTACACCTTAAGTAAACAAACGCGTATATTCATATCGTAAACACATATATTACTTATGGGTCATAATAACCCATTACGTTGTCGTAACGGAAAGTTTCACGTCATAAATTTTATCATTAAAGGGCTTCACTAGATAAATATGACTCATATACTTTCTACAAATTGTAGGGTTATAATAATAATACGTTGGAGTTTTTATTGATTATTAATTTGAGGTTGATTCAGAACTTGCTAAAGTCCAGATTCAATCGCTGCGTTAGATAAATTTTCTGTCAACAAAATTATTTGGTTCGAAAATCGAATTTATTTCCTATTTGTGTTTCACTTCGGTATCAAAAGTTTTATTCGGACTCACAACAAATGCCCACATAAAATATGATTGGAATATTACCTACGTCTGCGAAATATTTATTGATAAAAAAGTATTGCAAATTTACTTTTGGTGTCTACTGTATTGAAAATTTACCGGGTCATCACCATCCCTCTAATATGGCGAGGGTGATGATGACTGGCCCGTGCGTCATGCTCGTGAACAGGTGCTACTTGGGATGACTGGTCAATCTTGGCATGGCATACTTTTAATATTCAATCCAGTATTACCTTGACGTGCAATGTGACCAGGAGGTGCATTTACCAGTTTAATTAAAATACGTAGTCAAATTACCATACTAGATGAAACTAAATAATTGAAATCCTCTCTTTTCTTTCTTTAATCTTAGTATTATATTAATTGGTTAATTTGTAATAATTACTTTGTATGGTTCTTTGGTTGCGTTGAGTGTTTGCATTGTAACTCATTCAAATAACTGTAATTATCTGGCGATTGAAAAGAGTGGCGTGAGTTTCTTGCCAGTTCTTCTCACAGCTCTACCTCGTCAGCGAACTGGCTGTAGTTCAATTGACTGACAAAATGTAATGTTGACTTTTCATAAGCATCATACTTTATGATCAAAATGAAATAAATACTTTGACTTTGACTTTGACTACAAATATTGAAATTCTGAAAATAGCTAAAAATAACTAAATAAATAGCGTATGTTACCTACCCGCTCTATTTATTAATTTGTAAAGGTGTAAGAATTTTTGAAATTGGTAACGTAGATTTTTAGTAAAATCATTGTAAACAAACAAACATGAAAAAATAAAATTATTTCTCTTAATATTAAGCAATTATATTAATACTAGCTTTCCGCGAAGCGGTTTAACCTGTGACTTTGCTTACTGCTCTGCTCCCTTCGCCAGTAGCGTGATGTTACATAGCCTAAACTTTTCTCGAGAACTGGGCTATCATACGCAAAAATAATTTTTCAAATTCGACTGGTGTTTTCAGAGATTAGCACGTTCAAACAGACAAACAAACTCTTCCACTTTATATAATAGTATAAATAAACTCGCCTTTAATAACATGGAATCGACCTTTTCAGAACAGAAAGGTTGTTGCGTTATAATAATATTGTTATTAAATACACGTGAATGTTTCATAACTGTAGATTGGAGTGGAGTCACTTTGGTAGGTTAATATAAAAAAAAAAGATTGAAATACAAAATGGATTTTTAAAAGCTTAGCCGATATGATTGTAATTAAGTAAAATTATGTCTGATTAGTGTTTAATGACTGTCAGGGGATTATGTTGTATTTTAATATATTGAAAGACTAGCTACGTTACTTCTTTGCTCCCGTCGCTAGTAGCTTGATATTACATAGCCTATAACCTTCCTCAAAAACTGGGCTATCATACGCAAAAAATTATTCAAATCCGAGTGGTAGTTCTAGAGATTAGCGCGTTTAAACAAAAAAAAACAAACTCTTTTGCTATTTATATACCTAATAGTATATGATCATATATTATATGGAAGCGAAAACTAAATTTGTCACATGAAGTTTGACAAGAATCACAAGTTTATTCAAACCATTATGCTAAAGCAAATAATACAGATAATAATAATAATACTTTATGTTCAACTCATGACAGAAATCTTCGCTCCTCTAATAATCTTCTTCTAGCATGTCCCTCTCATACCACTGACTTCGTTCACTCTTCCTTTTTCATTCAATCAGTATTACTTTGGAACGCGCTTCCTCTCGAAGTCAGGATGGTTACAGATCGCTACAAGTTCAAGTTGAAAGTTCGGGAACTTCTATTCGACGGATTGGCAGAGTCATCACATCATTAATTTTCATGTTATAATAAGGTTATTTATATGTATATATTTATTTATTTATTTATATATATTTATAGTACAGTTATATATTATAGTGTGTATTAAGTATATTATATATTATGTATGGTATAATATATGAATACAAATTTATTTATGTATGTTTATTTTATACTCTTTGTAATTGTTTGGTTAAACGTGCACCTACCACAATCATCTCTGCATCACCTAAAGGTTGGCTGGTAGAGAATGCCATTTGGCATTTAGCCCTCCTATGTACACGTAGTGCATAAAGTTTAAATAAATAAATAAATAAATAAATAATATAATCTAATACACAAAATAAAAAAAACACAAAATTCGCGGTTCTTCTGGCCCAAAATCTTCATATAATGACCACAGCTCGTTCAGTCGTTACGTGCTTTGTGCACCTTTCACAAAACCAGCTACACTCGTACGTATGAGATCTCAACCACGCTACTCCACATGACTATGTCACAGTGTAGGAAAGCTCAGTATGTAAAAGCTGACCTAATTATTGAATTCCAAAGAAAAACATAGCATTATAATCATAATCCTGTAATATTGTGAAAATCCATACTAATATTTTATATCTGTCTGTTAAGCTTTCACGCTTAAACTACTGAACCGATTTTGATGAAATTCGGAATAGAGATAGACTTGACCTCGGGGAACAACATAGACTTTATCGCGAAAAAATGCCTTAATGGGGTTGAAATAGGGGATGAAAGTTTATATGAAAAATCGTCAATGTATAAACAAAAATATAACTGACATTTACGCGGGCGTGTGGGCGATTGCAAATAAATATGAAAAGCTGGAATAAAAAAAGAAAAATAAAAATATAAATGGAAATCCAAACAAATTTTTTTCCCGCTCAAATATCCGGTGGCAGACGCAAAGCAAGGTGGAATGTAATTACAATGGATTGAAGCAGTGTCGAATTTTCGAAGACAAAATTGGAGAGGACGTTTACAAATATGATTCTTTTCTTGAGTTTCACCCGAAAAAAGTCGCAAGTAAATCCAATTTATTATTAATGTAAACCATGACAAGATATCACGTAGACAGATAGCACATTATACCACACGAGCTTTTCGTGGCGCGGTTTCACCCGCGTCCTTGCTTACTGCTCTGTTCTTGTCGCCAGTAGCGTGATGTTACATAGCATATAACCTTCCTCGAGAACTGGGCTATCATACTCACGAAAAATTTTTCAAATCTGATCTCTGTTCCAGAGATTAGCTCGTTCAAACAAACAAACAAACTCTTCCGCTTTATTTAATAGTTATTAAATGAGTACCACATAAGAAATAAGAAATTCCCATTGCAACTGAATTACTACAAGTGCACACTGTTAGGTAATAGAGTGAAAAATTTTTGTTTATCATAGTGATACGCATTTTTTTTTATACGACTAAGGTGACAAACAAGCATACGGCCCGCCTGATGGTAAGCAGTTACCGTAGCCTATGGACGCTTGCAACACCAGGAGTATCACTAGTGCATTTTCATAGCATATAGCATTTTCTGTTTGATAGTACAAAATCTGGTTAATTGCGAAACTGGTGAGTTGAGTATCTAATATACTCCTCCCAACGGATTTATTTAATGGTTTCTATATAAGTCTTGTATTTGTGTTTAGTAATTTTGTTTCTCATTGTATCTATTTGTAGCAATTAATGTTTCTTTCTTATTTTCTTCATATATACATTTCTTGTAATACTGAGTTTTCTTACTCTGTGACACTTTAGTGCTGTCTCCTATGATAGTAAAGTAGGAAAGTTGTACGTGAGAGCCAGTTATCTTATGAGATTAAGCTTAGCCTTTAGCAGTCCGCCTTTTGACTTACATGGCCGATTAATATCGTTAGTTGAACTGCAGCTACCTAACTGCATTCGTTCTGAAATTCGATGGAATATTAACACTTTTCGGGACAGTAAACGTATATGGCCATGATGACAATAAAACATCTATTTTGTCTACAGTAGTGTCAATGGAAGGGTTAATGCATGAGAATTAAAATAATGGTAAAAATGAAGTTTTGTCGCATTAACTGCGACAGAAATAAGGTTATTAAATATTATACTGTACAGCAGTGTACAAGAGCACCTGCGCGTTGAGTACCTAGCCTAGTCCACGTAGAGCACCTATAAATATTTTGCGCAGGTGCTCTGCGTGATAAAAATATTGATAAGTGCTCAACGTGGAGTAGGCTAGGTACTCAACGCGCAGCTGCTCAACGCGCATGTGCTCTTCGGAAGGATGCTCTTCGGATGGATGCTCTTCGGATGGGTGCTCTGGGTAGATTACCATAATTATAAAGAGAGGAATGGTCATTGCTAGAGGTGGATTGACGATTTTAAATAGATAAATTTAGAGTGTTTTCCTTCACACTTAAATAATTAAATATATTTTATAGTCCTTAGGTAGTAATGTGTAAAAGTCTTTGGCAAAATTTTCATAATGATTGAACATATTAGATTTAAAGGAAATAGTTCATTCAAAAGTAAGAGAAGTGTGAAGTATGAGCGTGAGTGTGTGTGTATAAATAAATAAGTATGGCGCTGTCATACAACATCCTCGTACAGTTCTGACTTATAACAAAGCTATTTACAATAAGAAACAGTGTATGATTCAAATAATAGACAAGCGTACTATTACATTGAAATTAAAAACTTAACAAATGCTTTGTGCCGCAAACGAATACTGTTTGAAAGGAAGTGCACATATTAATATTCATTATTTTTTGCCTAATACAAAATTATGAAAAATATAATTGTTATTTTACGCTTTTTACACGTCTTAGATGAAACAAACATGAATAATGTTTATAGGAAAAAGAAAAACAACCTAAGTATTTTTCACCATTCTATACTTTATTAAATAAAGCGGAAGAGTTTGTTTGTTTGAACATGCTAATCTCAAGAACTACCAGTAGGATTTGAATAATTATTATGTATATAATAGTCTAGTCCTGAGGAAGGTTATCCGTCTGTTACGCTTTCACGCCTAAACCACTAAACCGATTTTCATGAAATTTGTTAAAGAGATAGAATAGACATTGGGGAACTACATAGGCTATCTTTTATATACCTTCGACCTATGTCGCCTTCGCCTCTTTTTATTAATTAATTTATTTATTTAAACTTTATGCACTACGTGTACATAGGAGGGCTTAATGCCAAATGGCATTCTCTACCAGCCAACCTTTAGGTGATGCAGAGATGATTGTGGTAAGTGCACGTTTAACCAAACAATTACAAAGACAAAAAAACATACATAAATAAATTTGTATTCATATATTATATCATACATATATACTTAATACACACTATAATATATAACTATACTATAAATATATATAAATAAATAAATACATACATATAAATAACCTTATTAACATGAAAGTTAATGATGTGATGACTCTGCCAATCTGTCGAATAGAAGTTCCCAAACTTTCAACTTGAACTTGTAGCGATCTGTAACCATCCTGACTTCGAGAGGAAGCGCATTCCAAAGTAATACCGATTGAATGAAAAAGGAAGAGTGAACGAAGTCAGTGGTATGAGAGGAACATGCTAGAAGAAGATTATTAGAGGAGCAAAGATTTCTGTCATGAGTTGAACATAAAGGTTGGAAATAGGGAGATAAATAGCTAGGAATTGAGGAAGAATGTAGAAATTTGGCTATTTATATGGGTCGAAGGCGTTGAAATAGGGGATGAAAGTTTCCGCAATGTATAAACAGAAAAAGGTTCATGATTAGTTAAAATATAGTACGCAATAACCGACATTCAAGCAGGTGGAGCTGCGGGCAACAGCTAGTATTATATAAAAGATGATATTATTTCAGAGGCAAATAAAGTGTCAACCGCATTATACTATTAAACTTGTTATAATCGTTACACATCATAACGTCACAAAGTCGAATTCAAATACTTATAAAAGACTAGCTGTTGCCCGCAGCTTCGTCTGCGTGAATGTCGGTTATATCGCATTTTCTATACAAACTTTCATCCTCTTTTTTTTTTTCGTGGGAAAAATATTACGCATACGCACCCATCCGGGCCAGGCGGGGGTTATGTCGGACTCTCCGACAGCACTCAAAGCACGGCCGGCATACCGACTAAAACCCACGGTGTTCCAGACGGAAAGAGTGTCGAGGTCACGGGAGACGCTCGCGCATTCATCCGCGACCCCGACGGGCCACGGCCCACTCACCACACGCGAGCGGGCCCCGTCCGATTTGGGGGCCTAGACCCCCCCCTCCCTCGAGAGGCGTGTGCGAAACGCGTACTGCCGTCTCAGGCCCGGGCTGTTCGCGCGGCGATCTGGCAGTCGCTGCCGCAGGCCACCTCCTAACTTGGCCGCAGAGGATAGAGAGAACGGCGCGTCGCAATACCGACACTCCTCTTCCCCTGTGGCCCCACCGCGTCCGCAATCTGGCGGTTGCGGCCGCGGAAGGTAGGGAGAGCGGCGCACCGTAATACCGGCACTCCTCTTCCGCCGCGGTCCCGCCACTCCTCAGCCGCAGTGTCGCCGAAGCAACACCGCAGCCCGACCCTGTTGCGGTGGCGCCCATACAGCACCGCAACCCTCCTGATCCGCTCCATCGTGGGCTTACCACCAAAGCCCAGAGGAGCGGCGCCTCCTTGGGGTTCCTCTTGGTACACCGTGGTTCTTGGTAACCACGGTTACTAAGACCCCCGCCGCGACAAGACGAGAACCCCGTTTGAGGGGGAGACTTTTATCCCCTATTTCAACCCCTTTAAGCTATTTTTTCGCAATAAAATATAGCCTATCTTACTCTCCAAGGTCTACTCTATCTCTATACCGAATTTCATCAAAATTGGTACAGTGGCTTAGGCGTGAAAGCATAACAGACAGAAAGACAGAGTTACTTTCGCATCTTATAATATTAGAATGGATTCGTGTACCGCTCTAACATAAATTCTATTGCGTAATTCGCCTATTTCATCTCGATCGTTACAGAGCCATTGACATTATGGCTGTGAAGCCTCCCCAGTGTATGCTACCTAAATTAAAAATTCACAGCCTCGCTAATGAAACCTGAGACTGGCTTTCAAATATTAACACTGAGCTCGTCGGCTTGTCATTTATATATTTACCTACTGCTAACAGTACTGACTTTGGTGTTTAATTTTTAATGATAATTCAAACTGTGTTCAAAAATATTACGATAATTATAAAAGAATTTTATATTTTCTTAGCTGCGCCCCACGGCATCGCCCGTACCTATAATATATTTGGTATTTCTCGGGAAACATACCAATTTTCCGGATTAAAAGTAGGCTATGTCGCCGCCACTGTCACGGGTTTCATTATTATTCGGACAATTTTGATGATTTATGTTTATAATACAATACATTTCATTCACCCGCTAGATAAATCCTACTTAACGCCTTAACCGGCGTCTCTATGCGGTTTTTGTTCTAGAACGTAACCACTGATTTCTATGTGGGTATCGTAAGAGGCAACTAAGGGAATAGAAAAAAAAATAAAGCTGCTTTTACTACGTACAAAATTTTTAATTTTACTATAATCACCAATAGACCTAACATCTGGTACTATTTTATCAAAGCCCTCCAAGCTTGTAGGAGATGTATTATCTCCTGACTTTAAATGAAACGAATATCCTTAGTAAAATAAAACATTATAATAATAATAATAATAATATGTGGACACTATCACACACTGTCGTCTAGTCCCAAACTAAGCAGAGCTTGTGTTATGGGTACTAGATAACTGAAATATAATACATATACATACTTTTTTTTTGTAAATACATACTTATAATACATAGGAAACACCCAGACTAAAGACAAATACAAATGTTCATCACACAAATATTTGCCTTCCGCGGGAATCGAACCCACGACACCCGGCATCGCAGTCAGTTACACTAACCACTAGACCAACGGTGCAGTCAATGATTGATTTTATTATATAGACTAGAAGGAAAAATTACATGGAATCTCAATTTTAAATTACTGTCACCAACTGACATCTTAGGTGATGTGGCGTAGCACGACATTTTATATAAGGTCAGTAGGCATGTGCCTAATCGTCACAAGCTAAGCTCCAGCTTTTAGCAATTCAGCGGATTTAGCGTAATAAGACATTAAAAACAAAAAAACTTACTCAGGCCAAAACCAATTTAAAAATATATTCAAAAATGTTTTTGTTACTCCATACATAATGTATCGACTAGCTGATTAAATTTATAAGGAAGTAAAATTTCTTTTGCAATTTTATGTTTATTCCGTAATAAAAGTTGTTTGTGTTCTTGTGTATTTTCATTCGTAAAATATTACTGATTAATTCAATTTATCTTATAAGGGGTAGGATAGAAACATTTGGTAAAATTTCCTGATAAAAATTGTACTTAAGAACGCAACAAAATGTTCACATCAGCAAATATAAATGATTACAGGTACAAATAAACACAAAAAACTTTTATTGTTACTTTTTACCACCTGACTCTTAAACTGCTTGTCCACAGAAATTAAAACAGAAATATCTAGGAATATATCATAGGATGGCAAAAATTTCCTACAGAATAGAAAGAAAGAAAAACAGTTTATTTTTCACATTGTAGGTTATACACACAAGAATAAGTAAAAATAAACATTTAGCCACAGTTTTTTTTTTATACGACTTAGGTGACAAACAAGCATACGGCCCGCCTGATGGTAAGCAGTTACCGTAGCCTATGGACGCTTGCAACACCAGGAGCATCACTAGCGCGTTGCCGACCCTGTTAAAAACCTTTTAACTCCTTTCTTGAAGAACTCCATGTTGTAGTCTCTCGGGAAAACCTCGACGGGGAGCTCATTCCACAACCTTATCGCACGAGGGAGAAAGTTTCTCTGAAACCTCACTGTACGGGACCTAAGAGGTTCTAAGGTGTGAGGATGAACTCCCAGCCGATGGCGGGAGGTGCGATGATAAAAAGTGGCCGTTGGCACCATCCTAAACAATTCCTCAGAACACAGCCCATTATATAGGCGATAGAATACACATAAGGAGGCAACGTCTCTCCTTAAGCCTAGTGATTCAATACCGCCTGTTAGCCTGGGATTGTCGACAACTCTTAAAGCTCGCCTTTGGACCGCGTCAAGCGGCCCAAGCTGGTATCCAAAAGTAAAAAACCTATACAAACAAAAACATAAAACTGACAAAATAAAACAGAGTATCATGGACTTCACACAAGCTCGCGTGTAGATGTGCGCCTCGTCCACGCGAAAAACTGCCCATCACTCAGCTTATGCTGAGGCGCTTGATTAGTTGAAGCGCAACAGCGCTAGTTTTCAGCGACAGCCCCGTGTGACTAAAGAGACGCCATTACAGTATTAAAAATTAAAATTATATAAATAAATTTTATACGTAAATATTACATCAGCTACATATTATACAAGTTACATAAATACGAATTGGATCATCAAAACAGATTTAATTTTCATTTGTTTTACGTTCAAATCATTAAAAAAAATCTCTTATCACAACATAATTTCACTATATTTCTCCAATAATAATACAAAACACAATATTCAGATATTTCTTCTAGTTTTTATCAGAAATACTTACATTCAATTTAAAGCGAACCGTCTCGAACGACCTGAAAAAGAGTTAAACCTGGATTAAACTTTCTCTATTAAGGTAACGCTTCAACTAAGTACTTGGAATATAAATTATTTTAATGTACCATTGCTATAGCGTTTTGCGTAAAACGTCATAACGTGTGTTTTGAATAAAACTCTTAATGAAAGCGGTTTAGAAAAAAGGCAAAAAGAACTGATATTGAAAGGATTCTTCGACAGAAAAAGCATAATAATACCAGTCTGTTTACTGTCCTACTGTAGGAAAAAAGCCTCTTCTCATATAAAGTAGACATCAGCATTAATCACCACGCTTGCTCAAGGCGGATTGGCAATTTCAGACCTTTAAATCCCGGTTTCCTCACGTATTTTCCTTAACCGTCAGTCAGAAATGTCGAAATAAACTTAGCATGGGTATAGATTAATTTAATTTCGTTTTATTATAAAATATTTCCAAGTTCAAATTTTGCACAATATTTTCTTTCATTGTAAGTCTATAATGTCCTAAACGTTACATTGGTACTTGGTTTTGATCAACCTCGTGTGTAATATGTAGGCTAAAAAACGCTAAAATAAAAATATTATAACCCAACAAATGAGGGTGGATGTGTTAAATATAGACTAAATTTATCTTTCTCGGACCTATTTTAATCTGTTCAGGTCAGAATGAGCTAGCAAAAGCTGAGTTAGGGCCATTTTGTATCTCACTAAGTTTGTTACTTTTATTTTTTATTTATTATAATGTATTGTTGATATGTTCTGTAAACTAACTTGTTGAGAACAAATAAATGTTTTTTCTTTCTTTCTTTCTTTCTTTCAAATACAATTTGTTTGTCTAAAATTGAATTTTAAAATATACCCGCCTAAAGTCGACCGCGCCGCGCGGGGCGACGCGATGAAGGATGGATAGATTTTTGACCTCAATTTTGTGCGCCATAATGTCACTACAATACTAACTAGTAGTTAGTATTAAATGACGTAAATGAATGTCAGAGGCTTATCTAAACCACTGTCTAGTTAGCAGTTAGGAACTTACTAAGTCTCTTTAAACCACAGTGGCTGTAATCATGCTGCCAGATATCAAGTCATTTTGGTTTGTTAGCTATTTAGTTGTATACGGTATCTTTAGCTTACCATCAGGCAGAGTGAAATCATCTTTATAGGCTACCATAATGGCTTTTTCAATGTCATCTGCTCTTCAGAAGCTTATCTTCATTTATACTGACACTCTGAAGGAATCATCATAATTTTATAGGACTTCAAGCATCCCCACTTCGACAAGCCGGTGGACATCGATTGGTTTTGTGGCAATACAGCTCACAAAATTGGTAAAATAATACACTATATAATATCAGGGGCCCTACAACAACCTCTTAAAGCAATCTTATTTTAACCTTACTTTGTCTATATCCTTGTTTTTAATGTTACAAAGTAAAAAGACAAAACTCAAAGTAAGATTAAAATAATACTGTAATAAGCGATGGTGGTAGACCCTTGTACTATGAGAAATAAAGTCTGATATTGCCAATCACGCTGATTTCAGCATGAATGGGTCGGATCGTCCGGGGAAGTACTACCTCTACAACTATCTCATAGAAGATCGACTTAAGAGTAGTAGTATCCGTACTACTGCGTTTCGTTCGGTGAGTGAGAGCGCCGGAGGCCCAATTACCCCCCCTTCCTCTTTCCTCACCTCCCTCATTCCCTTCCCCTAACCCCATTCCCAGCCGCCATAGTGGAGGCCACCATACCAGCAGTTTAAGACGATGGCTTCTGGTATAGTAGCCGCCACTTCTGGATTCCATTGACTGCTTACCATCAGGCGGGGTGGAGTCACTTTGGTAGGCTATAATATAAAAAAAAAAAAAAAAATCTGCCTTGAGCATGGTGATTAATGTTCAACGCTCATGGCTCACACTTTGCCCTGCAGAGCGTGGGACAATAGCTAGTTTTATTATTATGACGAGCTTTCCGCGACGCGGTTTCACCCGCGTCTTTTGCTTATTGCTTTGCTCCCGTCGTCAGCAGCGTGATGTTAAATATCCTATAACCTTCCTAGAAAAATAAAATAAATTATAAAATAAACGTAGCCTAATTTATTTTTTATTACAACAGCTACCTGCCAATAAAAGTCCCGTCAAAATGGGTCCAGCCATTTCAGAGATTAACCGGAACAAACAGACAGACAGAAAGACAGACAAAAATTGTAAAAATGTTATTTTGGTGTATGTGTACCGTATATATATTCATATACATATAGTAAAAAACGGTTATTTCAATATTACAAACAGACACTCCAATTTTATTATATGTATAGATAAAACACAAAATACTCAGTGACAAAACGTAGGTATTCAAAACAGCACAAACCAAAAAAATAAGATTAAACTTTTTAAATAAGAAGATGACGTCAGCATTTTGAAAACACCAAAGGTAATTCATAGTAGAGTAAGCTCTATTGTAAGTGTAAGCACATACATACGTGATGACGCCTATAGTTTGAAGTTTAGTTACATGGGGCACGTCACTCATAAGGATAGTCAGACTGGACTGGCATTCATCATAACAAAAGAAAATAGAAAGATGAACCAAATAAACTGTTTTTCGCAGTTCATTTTTTACATACAGGTGACGCACAAAGAATAAAACATATTATAATTAAAATGAAAACAAAAACAAAACTGACAAGAGCAAAAACATACAATGAAAAAATCATTTTTTATTTAAGTGGTGTGAATATACATAGAAAAAGCAAACCCTTAATTACCTACATACGGTATAATGTACCTACTTGTAACTGGCGGCAACGTGAATGTAATACGAGGTGTTTTCCACATCTAGTGTATATCTCTTAAAAACAACGTGAAGCTACAATGCGTTTTTAAATAACTTAATCCTTTCACGAACACTGCTGTAGACGTATAGATGTTTTATTGTCATCACGGCCATATCTGTTTACTGTCCCGGAAAATGTTAAAGTCGTTTACTGTTGAGTATTAGTCTCTTCAGAGAAAATAAATTAATGTGTTTGGCTGTCGAGTTCCTGACTGCAGCAAGATGGTACGTGGGTTATGATATGGCATGTACGTATATCTATATTATTTTAAAAATCGGAAGAGTTTGTTTGTTTGTTTGTTTGTTTGAACGCGCTAATCTTAGGAATTAACGGTCGGATTTGAAAAATTCTTTACGCGTATGATAGCCTCCTTCTTGAGAAAGGTTATAGGCTATGTAACATCACGCTACTGGCGACGGGAGCAGAGCAGTAATCAAAGACGCGGGTGAAACCGCGCTGCGGAAAGCTAGTAATTATGTACTAAGACTAGTGTATTATGAGGGTTTAAAAGTCAATAACATCATAAAATGTATGGACAACTCGATCTAAGTCGATTTAAAAGATAAACAACAATATATTTTTATTTGAATCTATCTCCTGAATAAATCACCAGCTTTAAAACTTTACATATTGAATAAAGCGTTTTTAGCTTTTCAGTGTCGATGTTTTGTATAAATCGAGTTAGTTTTTCAATATCTCAATAGCCAGTTTGATTTAAATCTAGCTAGATACCCTAGATAGATAGCTACAAATCCTATCCATAGTAATATTTTCAAATTAAATGCAAAAGTTACTCTGTCTGGCTGAATGATGCTTTCACGCCTAAACCACTGAACCGATTTTGATAAAATTTGGTATAGATTTAAACTAGACCTTGGGGAACAACATAGAATATATTTTGTAGTGAAAAATGACTTGAAGGAATTAAAATAGGCAATAAAAGTTTGTAAAAAATCGTCAATATTATAAATAATATATTATGCAATATAACCGACTTTCATACGGACGGAGCTGCGGGCAACAGCTAGTAAAATATATTTGAGAATACATATAATAATAATTATAATAATAATCTATTTTTTATATTTTTAAATGTGTATTTTTTGTTTTATATAAATATGTACGTATTTAAAAATATAATTAATAAGAAAAAGATATAAATAAAGAGAATAATAATAATAATATTCTACCACATTCATACAGCGCCATCTAGCCCCAAATTAATCAATTATTATTTTGCTTGTGTTATGGGTACTAAACAACTGATATACTACTTATATTTTTTTTTGTAAATTCATACATATTATAGATAAATTACACCCAGACACAGAACAAACAATCATGCTCATCACACAAAGATTTGTCCTGGGTGGGAATCGGACCCACGACCTCCGGCTTAGCAGTCAGAGTCACTAACCACTAGACCAACAGGCCAGTCAAAATTATATCATATATATTTGACTGGTCTGTCATAATTTACCAGTTATATTGCATTTCACAATTATAAAACGAGAACCTAACTCAAACTAGTTGCTCACTTCAGGGCACAATAATACCAAACTCCGGGTTTAAACTGAGAATTTCCTGACAGAAGTATCCATTATCGCTTTACATACATAGCTTCACGTCTTTTATCCCCGACAGGGTGGGCATAGGTGTTTAACCACCCACTTTTCGCCATTTTTTATTTTGATACAAAGGGTTCAAAATCGAAACCTCTGCACAACAGTCCGCATGCAGATTTCTTATTTTAATAAGCTCATTAATGAATGTCGGTTATCGCATAAAAAAATATTTTCTCTAAATACAAAGTTGCATGATTTTACCTTTTATATTGATGATTTTCCATGGAACCTTTCATCCTCTATTTCAACCTTTTCAAGCCATTTTTTCGCAATAAAAGATAGCCTATGTTTTTCCCAATAGTCTATCTCTATACCAAATTTTAACAAAATCGGTTTAATGGTTTAGTTGTCAAGCGTAACAGTAAGACAGATTAAAATTTATAATATTAGTATGAATTACTCAATACAACAAAAACTAGAACAGACGAACATAAAACTCTCACGATAGACCGTTTTAGCACAAACGTCGACTGTACAGTTTCAAGTGGTGTTCTGGCGCATTGTGGCCAGTCATTTGAAAATTATGAACTAGGGTTTCAGACAAGTTGAGCTTGTTTGAAGTTGTAGGTAGCATTTTGAGCAAAAGAGTATGATTGCGGGTATTACGTAAGCTGCAGTAACTGTGGATTGTTTCTACCTTATGAAAATGCTAATTATTTTGCCACGCGTATTGGTATAGCCAATGCATTTGTATTAAAATATGTTCAATTCATATTATTTCTATAATACCAGATAAGAACGGGTAAGTATGAATAAGAAGTTTTGTACAAAATTAATTGTGGTTATTTATGCTAGAAATCAGGTCCAAAATATTCAAGTTAACTCTCTTTTGAACCATTTTTTTTAAGAATTAGAAATAATATTTATTATTATACAAGTATGAGAGCGGCTCGCGATAGGTTAAAGTAACACACTTAGAATACAAAGGAAACACCCAAACTAAAAAAAAATACAAATGTTTATCACACAAATATTTGCCTTCCACGGGATTCGAACCCACGACACCAGGCGTCGCAGTCAGTTACACTAACCACTAGAGCAACGGTGCAATCGAAAGTGTAAAAACTGTCCACAATATTCATATCTCAAAACTTTGAATTTGAACTGCGTGATGGTAATCTAGAATATAACTTTGACAGGTGTTGTTAATTCAAACATTATTTCCTTGATAATTAAAACTTTTAAAATAGCCTTTGGTACTCATTCGACTTTAGTACACAATGGGCTATTAACCTTTTTAACACAATGGCACCTAATGTATTAAAAAACGTAATGAAACTTAAAGAAAGCACATTACAAACAAACTCATTAATTCTATTAGAGTTTAAAATCAAATACGTATTTAAAAACTTCTAAAAACGACCGATGTCTCCACTTAGGGTACTATTAAAACAAATGTTTGAATCTAAAAACGAACTAAGAAATATAAAACCAGTGTCTTTCGAATTTTGAATCGCCTAAGTGCCTCCCAAAACGGTAATACAAACTTTTAAGATAAAATGTTAATTACTAAAACTTTACTTTCGTCACAATCTTTGTTCTCCTCCGACTTTAAGGGTTAAATAGCTTGACCTTAACTTTGACGACTTTCTTAGACGATAAGTTTTATATCTTTGTAAGTACTTACATACTGGCTGATTACAATGACATGATGTTTGCAATCTGGAAAAAAATGTACAAAGTCGCTGTTTTCTCTATCCATTTTTCTGCTAACTTCTTTTTAATTACGCAACGGATTTCAATACGGTTTTAACGTTAAGAGCATTTCTTTTAAAAGGTTTAAGTATAATAGCGACTGCCTCCGTGGTGAAGTGGAAGCGCAAGCGACTGCTGTGTACGAGGTTATGGGTTCGACCCCCACACGGAACAAAACTTTTTGTGATCCATAAATATTTGTTCGGAGTCTGGGTGTATTTTTTGTCCATTAAATGTATGCTTGTAAAGTGCTCCGCGACAAGAGGCTTGTTCCATAGTGCGGAAGTTGTCTTTTTAAAAAGAAAAGAATAATACACGTTGATAATAATAGTAAAAGGTGAGAGTTGTAACGAGTCGTAAAAAGCATTAAATTACGCACATACGAATGAGATCGCTAGTTTATGTAATAAATACGAATCACCGTATTGAACTGTGTATAAAGGTAACAGGCAACAAATAAAATGGAATATTTTAAATAACCTATCGAACTCCTTTTTTATTCGAAAAAGATATAATGTATTTTATGCTTGATTTCAGGACGATTAGATATACAGGGAGGAAAATTTTTAGCAAAATATATTTATATTCTCTAAAATCGTAACATATTGGCCTAGTTTAATCTTTAATTATTATTTTTCTTAACATTTGCAGATAAATAAATTTAATTCTAGCATATGATTTTAAAAATTCATTTTGAGTATGATAGCCCAGTTCTCGAGGAAGGTTATAGGTTATGTAATATCATGCTACTGGTGACGGGAGCATAGCAGTCAGCTAAGACGCGGCATTTAAATTGATTTCAAACTTTATCATCTGTGCAAAATATAATATATTTTTATTTCTCAATTTAGTACAGTGGCAAATGGTTAACTTGTTACTACTAACTTTAAGTTCACACATAAGTTTCATTTACATTAAATTTAAAGCAACAGAAGCAAATAATTTGTTTTACGGCGTAACAGAATTTTAGTGGTGTTAGAATTATATCATCAACGTACAACATTCGTATTTTTAGATCCAGACTAAACATTATAAAAAATTTAAGCGGTGATGTATCCCGAAATATCGTTTTGCCTGAAAAAGAGAGGCCACAAATAAGGTCTAATTATTTACCATCACAAGTGAGGGCCGTTCTGGCGTTGAAAGGGCATTTGGTGGTACCCTTAATGTCGGTCCACGAACCAAATAGAGACCTCTCTAACCTCAAACGAAGTTCGAATTACAAATTAAAGTGACCTCTGTCACACCAAAGCGTAAGTTTAGCGCATTGACTATTAATGTTTAATGCTTCATATAATGCGTCTTGTTGCCAAGTCAGTTGTGAAGGCTGTTTTACAGTATTCAATTTTAGATGCTTTTAACTAAGTTTGGTGATCTCGAATATGGTTAAAGGCTTTGGAGGAAATGAGGTCACATACTTTTGAGTTTATATTAAATATAGTTTACCTATTAGTGGTAGCTAAGTTTCGCTAGACCTATAACATTACCAAGCATTTTTTGTCATTCGACTTGGCTTCACGTGAAGGTTATCACACTTATTACACATAATTCTTTTTTACGATATAATTATATTTTTTATAATTAATCTTAAGCTTTTATTTCTTTTCAGTATACATTTAAACTGCCGAAAAAAATTCCCAAACGTTAGCAAACTACTTAGCCGTGACAGATTTCGATATTTTTAACCAGACCGTACACACAAGTCTAATTTTTTTAGGTGGTTTTACAATAGGTTGAGCTTGGAATAGAATAAGGAATTCAAAACGATTTTTTATTGTGGGTCGACTCAGGAACATAAATAGGTTGAGCTTAAAAAATAATGAATGGGATGAGATGTCATAGGATGAATACGAAACAACACAAAGATGCATCTAAATCCGTTGCTTCATTTAGAAGAAGTAAATGAACAAGCACACAGAAGAAACAGTGACTTTGTTTAATATAATCTTAAGTTCGATCTCTGGAAGGGATAATATAAATTACTTTTCTGTATAAAAATACTCGGTATAATCTCGTAGTCTGGTATTATTACTCATATATAGCAATAAGCTTATTCTCGCAGAACATAAAAGGCAAAACGTAGGTGTTATAAATCTTTGCTTATTGCCAGCGACGAAAGGTATAATTCGGCGGTATTTTATATCTACACTTTTAAAAGTTATGTACTGATACTACAGAAGCCTTAAAAAACAGAGTAGACTAACATTTTAGATTTTTATTGATAGTACTTTTTAATTGCTTACTAGCTTTCTTAGACTTTCCTACCATATCGAAAATTATATTTTTCGGCTAAGTTTATAAACTAAGGCTACGGTTCCTACAGGTGATAGGTTAATCTAAACTAATAAGAGAGAGAAAAGATTTGATTTTTTATGTTTTTCTGATTTAATTCAAATTGTACGTAACCGATTAAAACAAAACTTTCACCTTTAGAAAGCTACAAATAGACAGACCGAAAACAAATCAGACATTATCATAGACCGAATAAAACTTTTGATACCGACACGAAGCGACTATAGCAAGTGTACTATATACCAAAACCTTTCTCGAAAAATACATTTTATGACAGTGAAAACTATATCCAAATGGTTTTTAAGATGAGCGCCTTCAAACAGACTGACGCTTGCCAGCCACTTCCTTTTATCTTATGTGTAGATACAGTGCAACCTCAATGTAACAAATCGGAAGGGAACAAGTAAATATTCGTTATATCAAGTAATTTGTTTAACTGAAGTTGGTTATATTGAGGTTTGGTTGTTCTAAAATTTGTTATATAAAGGTAAAAACCTGTCGCGACATGAATCACATACTATGGGATTATGTGTCAATTGGTGTGAACGTTCTATAAAGGTATTAATAATAATAATTGAAGGTATTTACACTTTTTTTGATATTATAGAGATTGTTTGCAAAAATGTTCGCAATGTAAAGGTATATTTTACATTGACTCTTATGGACAATTCAAGGGGATTAAAAATTTGTTAAATGGAGGAAATCGTTATACTGAGGTGCGTTGTATTAAAGTTGCACTGTATATACTTTTTGATTGCTTGGTAGCGCAATTTACTTGGTAAGACAGATAAACGTAGCTTGCATGTAATAACCGTCGCTCATAAACTTGATCGATCTCTGCCAAGTCACTATCAGCAGTTACGTTAGCTTACGGAAGATACCTGTACAATGTAGCTTATTCATCACAGCTTTTATGTAGATGAGAGAAATCAAATTTGCAAATCATACTTAACTCGATCTGCATATTGTTACAGTGAATTTTGCTTCAAAATAACAAAGAAGTGACATAATAACTATTTCAAGAAACTCCTCGGACATACAAATCAGATCAAATACAGATTTTCTTTTTTTTTGTGTGACAGCAAATCTTCATGGTGTCAGCCCAAGACTCAGCTACGACTACTGCATTGTCAGCAGCATTCATTAAATTCTCCTCACTGAAATAATTATACTAAATATCTATACTCTACACTATTTTTAAAGCGAAAGAGTTTGGTTGTTTGTTTGTTTGAACTCGCTAATCTCTGGCAATACCAGTCGGGTTTAATTTTTTTTTTTTGTGTATGATAGGTAGTCCAGTTTTTAAGGAAGGTTAAGTAACATCGCGCTACTGGCGACGGGAGCAGAGCAGTAAGAAAAGACGCGGAAAGCTATTAACTTTATACAAATTAACAAAATCAGTTATAAGTTGCAGTCTTAAACTATACTAATATTATATATAATATAATAATAATAATATTCTACCACATTCACACAGCGCCATCTAGTCCCAAATTAAGCAATTATATTTGCTTGTGTTATGGGTACTAAACAACTGATATACTACTTATATACATTTTTTTTTGTAAATACATACATATTATAGATAAATTACACCCAGACACAGAACAAACAATCATGCTCATCACACAAAGGTTTGTCCTGGGTGGGAATCGAACTCACGACCTCCGGCTTAGCAGTCAGGGTCACTAACCACTAGACCAACAGGCCAGTCAAATATAAATAAAAATATAAATGCCAAAGTACCTCTCTCTGTCTGTCTGTTACGCTTTCAAGCCTAAATCACTCAACCGATTTTTTAAAATTTTGTATCGAGATGGACTAGAACTTGGGGAACAACATTTTTTGGCTTAAAGGAGTAGAAATACGAGATAAAGGTTTGTATGAAATGTCCTCACATATAAATCGGAAATAGTTGTATTTTTTATTTTGGAAATGACATTATACGTGATAACCGACATTCATGCAGGGGGAGCTGAGGGCAACAACTAGTTCTTTATTTGCTTCGTGCTAAAAAATGAAAATTTAAATATGATTATTCATATAGGTTAATTAAATTAACACTTATGAACGTCAAAGTTTACAAAATGTCAGCAAATTAACCTACAGTTACTGTTCCTTGAACTCATTATCATTATAAAAATGCAGTTCAATAGCAGCTTTCCAGATTAAAACAATGTTACTTGAAATTTAATCTACTTTCGTCTGACATTGTCAATTGGAACTGAAGTCTAAATTCTGTAGAACTATCTTTTGCTTCGGACTCTCAAAGAGGCTTTGAATTCAAGTAACAAGTGAATTCTCGATAAATAGCTATTATGAAATGGACTGCCTCTGTTGTTCGGTGGCACTGTGTACGGTCTGCCACGCAGAGATCGTGGGTTCAATTCCCGCTCAGCACATATATTTTGGGTGCATGAACATGTCTATTTGCATTGTTATGTATATTTTTTATGTATAACTAGCGGCTCGCCCCGGCTTTGCACGGGTGGACATTTTTTTAAACATTATGGGATAAATAAAGATACTTTTGTACAGGAATATAGAAAAGTGTTTCTTTTTTCATGCAATTTTAAATTTTTCTCTCCGTAAGAACCATCTTCGTACTTCAAGGAATATTATAAAAAAAGAATTAGCGAAATCGGTTCAGCTGCTCTCGAGATTTGCGCTTAGCAACACATTCAGCGATTCATTTTTATATGATAGATATTATGTACTACCTTTCCGCGGCGCGGTTACACCCGCGTCTTTGCTTACTGCTCTGTTCCCGACGACAGTAGCGTAATGATACATAGTCTATAACCTTCCTCAAGAACCGGGCTAAGCAAACAACCTCTTGCGCTTTATAATAGTATAGATAAGTACAGTTAAATTATTATTTTACAAATCAACTCCCACATTTTTGCGTTTGCGAATATAAAACCATTCTCAATAATGGAATTGACTCAAAGAAATTAAAGCAAAAGTTTATTCGGGTACAAGGACAGTTATGAGGGAAATTGCTGAAGAGACTTTAACCAATTTAAAGGATCTTGGTCCCCGCAAAGGGCTTACAACCGTGCAAGATACCGCCAAAAAGACCCGCTGAGATAATTTGAGGAGTGATTAAAATTAATTTTGCGGAAATTCAATTTTTCTCGCCTCTATGAAAGTCAATTAGTCTACATGTTTAATTTAATTTAACAAACATTTGGGTCTAATTAGTGGTATAAGGGTCCACTAAGTTTCTTTGTGATTTAATTGGCTCGTAAGAGATGATTGTTTTATTATTTTGGGGACGACCTCTATTTGGGTTGTCAAGAGGTGTGGCTGAGGGAATGGACAATGCAAGTTACTATTGTTTTCTGGATATGTGTAGTAATCTTTAAAGTTTTACTATGAACTAATATTCCTCAAAGCACACCAATTTTAAAACACACCAAATGAAGCGCATTAAAAGAATTCCTCGAAGCGTTGTTCTAGCGTGTGTTAGAACAAACAAAAAAAATATTACTACTATACCTACTACCAACGGATGCGCTTCGGTTTTTACTTTATGTAAATGAAGCGCATTTGGTGCGTTTCAAATAAAACGTTTATCAGTGACAGCAAAAATATTTTAAATAAATAAGTTCGAACAATTTGTGATTGACTTGTTAATAATATTTAAAATTTATCCTTGGTAGAATTATTATTATTCAACATTGTTTTTGTCAAATAAAGAAGAATTAGCTTTAGTTTCTTTACAATTCTGTTTATGGATGCAATTTCACTGACGTCGTTTTTATTTTGGCTTTAATACATTTTTGAATGATGTTGATGACTTAGGCTTTACCTTCGTTTACACAAATAAAGAAGTCAGTAACAGAGTCGACAAAATCACACATTTATGTCACATTTCTCACGTCTCCTCAGCTTAATAATCACAGACAATCAAACGTGATGGCAGTAGACAGTCGAGATTACACGTAGTATATAATTAATTTGTTTGAACACACTGGATTTGTATGCGGCTGTGCAGGATTTGTTTGTGCTAATTAGAGCTTTAAGTATATGAGATGAGAGCTTCTTCGTTAAGGCAAAAAGTGACAAATATTCTAAATTACCATAGTGTTCAAGCTTTACGCCTAATAGATACGGTTTACCTTTGCTTATTATGTAAACCTACAAAATAATTTGAATGGAAGAACTCCTTCCGAATAAGTATAATAGCTACAATAGGTTTATATTTAGAAAGAAAGAAAGAAACGTTTGCCACAATTACATGAGATACAACAAAAATAATTAAATTAAAAAAAATATACAAAGTACCGTGCAAGAGTGTGTCTCACAGATGTAGCAATTAGGTACCCAGTTCAGCATTTGCCAGACCAAAGATCTGATGCTGGTTTTCAACTGAGTCCTGACCAAGTTTACGTCACGGACGCCTTGCTGCCAGTTGAGTGTACCAGTAGAAGTGTGTGCAAGGGTGTATGTTAGGGTGTACGTGTATGTATGTGTTTGTGTGTGTGTGGTTATTATAATAAATTACATTTAAATAGTATTTAATATTTAGAATTGATTACTAATAAAATTATTACATTATTCATATAAATAACAAATGAATGACATAACATATTAGAATTAAATAAATTAGATAACATCGTTAAATAAAAGACATGTCAATATTCACGTTACTGAACTCACGTTGCGCGTTCAAGAGGTATTGTCACAGACGTATTCTGAAAGTGGGTAAATTATTGATCTGTCTTAAAGGAGGAGGTATATTGTTCCACACTTTATATGCAGCGCAACGAAAACTGCCTGAAATTGTGCATCTGAATTGACAGCTTTTGGGCGCATTTCCTTTTACTAGAGATCCACTGTAATTTGTCGAACAGATATGGGGGTGTCTGAGTTTTTATGACGCCAAAGAGGAGGCAAGCTAAATGCAGCTTACGACGAGACTTCATTTTTAAGATGCCATGTTGATTTAATACCGGTGTAACATGATGCCTAGGTGGTACAGTAAAACAAAAGCGTGCACAAGAGTTCTGAACTCTCTGTATGAGACACTGTGTACGAGACAACAAACGAGGACTTATAACAACATCTATGTAATTTAGCTTTGACAGCACCAATGATTCTACTAATTGAACTATTTCGTTTTCGACTTTTCGTATTCTACTATTTCGTTTGTCTTTATCTGTCACTTTGACATTTGTACTAGTAAGAAAGAGACAAACCCCATTTTAACTATAGAGGCTTTTAAGATTTTTATAAATAAGGGTATACACTAAATATAAGCAGTTGACAGCCATGAGCAAACATAGGTAATCATTGATTTCGAAGAAACAAAATGTTTGCTGCAGTTAAAGCAGCACTTGCCAGGGACTAAACATTACAAGTAGCTTTATATAGTTGCATTTTTCTAAGAAAGTATTAATAAAAATGCAAGAAAAAAACATCACAACATAAAAAAACAATTGAACAGAATTTCTGTTTTTTTTTTGAGTTTAACTAGCATTACCACACGTTTTCATTTTGGAGAGCGCTTTTCAGTTATCCAGTCACTAGCTTGTTGCGGCGCAGTTTCACCCGCGTCTTTTCTTACTGCTCTGCTACCGTCGCTAGTAGCGTACGTGATGGCACATATATACATAACCCATAACCTTCCTCAAGAACTATCATACGCAAAAATAATTATTCGAATCCGATTAGTAGTTCCAGAGATTAGCATTCAAACAAACAAACAAACAAACTCTTCCGCTTTATATAATAATATTGATTACATATCCCAATGTGACCGGTAGACTACGGGTAATGCTCCACCAAATCATCGTCATAAATACAAACAGAATAGCGCCTCTATTGGACAAAGTACGAACTATACGCAACTAGAGCGTTCATAAAATTGGATTTGCGCGGACGTACCGCTCGGACAATCAAAGGAGTATTACCAATCGGAGTCCGGAACTGATCTCGATAATTGCTGCCGCTTGGTCGCCCTACTGAGAATAATTGCTACAATTCGAATAATGATTGATGGTACGAAATAAGTGTAAAATTCGAATAGGACAAAAACGTTATTTATAATGACAAAAACGTGTGATGAAAACGTGGCAAGATAAAAAGCCATATGCCAGCAGTTTGTCACAATGGCATGGAGATGATGTCTATCGCCCCTGGACCCACTGATTATTTAGTTATTTATTAACAGCCATATATTTTCATCTTTTAATTAATCGACAAAGTTTCTTCTGTAGTCTTAATTTATCGAATTATTTTATTCAGTCCAACCTTCCATAATTGCCCCTTCTTCAAACAAATTAATATAAAATACAATAAATTATCCCATTACATGAACACGATGTTCCAATAACAAACACCCATTGTTCTATTTGCCATACCTGTCGGCAATGCCAGTGTTATTGGCAGTGACCGGCCAAGCAGCCAATAATGGGCTATAATTCATGCCAGTAGTGCTGGCACAATGGCCTAGGAACAATTAAGGCATGTGTACGATGAGAATATTTGGGTAATAAATTGTTTTAGGGTTCATGTCAATAAGGTTGATATTTGAATGGGTTTTGTTCGACGATGATGTTTAAGACACTTATAAATTATCTTTGCTGTTCAAATATTACTGTTTCGCTTGACATGGGCAGCTTTTTGCAAGATTTTCTTTAACTTCTCTTATAAGTAAATATGGGCCAAATCTCTTCGCAATGGATTGATCAGAAATTTATTTATTTATTGGCTCACACAACAAGATACAAACGTAAAGAAACAAAGTAAATACATATATGAATTTAGCATATATGTTAGATGACAGTTATGCATGTGACCTTTTTCAAATCCAATGTGGTAGAGTACCTAACAAATATGTCAGACCAGTCATTATTTTCATGCACACTCCTGACATAGTGAAAGAGATTGCTGAGAAAAATTGCAAAATTATTTATGTTTATTATTTGCACAATCGACATAGACTCAGCTGATAGCAGTTAACGTGCCCGCATCAATGTCTGAAAGTTCACAGGTGCGTGAAATCGACGTAGTAAAAATGTTTACCTAATAAACCAAATTTTATGCCCTTGCAAATATAGACAGGTAGATAGCCTTTCAATTTACATACATTATACTAACACCGAGTTTCTATACCTCCCTTAGAAACAAATAACCTTAACAAGTCAATATCGCTGCATACTAATCAAGTTATCAACGGTCGTAATAACACGTTAATCCTAAGTTGACAATCCAATTTCATATGACTATCCCATATGTAGATACGGAATGAATGAGCTGATATGTATGACGAGATTATGAAGATACCTAGAAGTTCAATTCAATGGGCTTGTTGCTTAAACTGCTTAAGGTAAGGTAAACTGTTTAAGGTAGTTTTTCGTCTAGGAAATAATAAGCCAAAGGTCCGTGCCGACGGATGAGGGCCACAAACGACCGTCCACGGTGGTAAAAATTGGGGGAGGCTTATGTCCAGCAGTGGACGTATTTTGGCTGATATGATGATGATGACGATGAAAGGTCCGAAAGATAGACTTAATAATAACAAATAGAACTACTCTTTCTTTTACCGTGGATATTGTAAGAGGTAACTAAATGAATACTAGGAAGCAGAACCAATTTCTCCTTTTTCATTTTTCCTCACTTTCCTTAATCCCTTCACGGTAGACAGCGGCTTCGCAATGCCTGAGACTCTGAATCGTTCATTAGCGACAGTTACCATGTACCATCACGTGGGCAGCTTGCTCGTTTGCCACTGTCAGCAATAAAAAAAAAACAGGCATTAGTATTACCTCTGTATAATAAGGACCAGAAATGTATCCATCAAACGTCTATAGAAAATTCCTTGCTTATGAGAGTGTTATATTCCAGCTGCGGACGTTTTCTAATAAGTCAAAAAATGGAGGCGGCTCACGACCAGCCACGATGGCGAACATTGAGGGAGGCCTATGTCCAGCAGTAGACGTCTTTCGGCTGAATGATGATGATTATGATGAAAAGAGAGCGAGAGAACGAGAAAGAGAAGTTAGACCTCCAACACACTTCTCACTTACTGAACGAAATGCAATAGATAGTATGGATACATCTACTCGTCGGTTACGCGCGCACTCTGCGTACGGACGTGTTGAGATCATATACGGTGTAAAATTATTTATAATATTACGGTCAATATGGTTCAATGCAAAAAGTGTAAATTATTCCTATCACTCGCGAAAGATGATGTCCTAAAATGTAAGGGCCCATGTGAAGCAGTTTTTCATAAAAAGTGCGTTCAAAATGTCAAACAGTTTCAACGAAGTGAAATGTGTGAGGCATGTATTAGTATAGGTAGTGAGAAAAGTCCGAAACCATCAGCACCGCAGATTGTCATTGATGTGAAGAAGGCAACGGTGGAATCCTTGTTAGCAGAGGTCAACAATAAACTGGAAGTAATATACAAAACACAGAAAAAAATTGATGAGCTCACTGAAACCGTTGACTTCTATGCTGAGCAGTACCAGCAGATGTTGGCATTTAAAGAAAACGCAGAAAAGAAACTCGGATCACTAGAAAACAAGAATACCCACTTACAAAAAGTGAATAATGCACTCGAAGAAAGAATAACAATGCTGGAACAAAAAGAAACTGAAAAATGCATCGAGATTTTTGGACTAGACGAACATAAAAGTGAAAATACTATGCAAGTAACAAAAACAATATCGCAAAAATTAAAACTAAATCCTGATAACATTGAAGAAGCAAGGAGGGTAGGAAGAGAAAAAGAAGACGAGAGCCGACCGCGAACAATTGTCGTGACCCTGCGCTCGAAATCGGTAAAAAAAGAGTGGATTAAACAGAGAAAAATGTATCTTACCAACGACGACATTCTGGCTAATAAAAATGGCAAAAGAATCTATATTAACGAAAATTTAACTAAATATATGCGTCAGGTATTATGGAATGCGAAAAAAATGCTAAGAGATAAGTATAAATATATATGGGTACAGGATCATAAGGTTCTAATAAAAAAGGATGAGAACTCAAAAATTCGTGTCATTCGGTCAGAGGATGACATTAATAGAATATGTTTTAGTAGCGAACAGTAAGTAAACAAGACACAGCCAGTTATAGCTGTGCGCGTACACACTGTGCGATTCTTACTTTATTAAAATTCAACGACATATTATCAGACATCGAAAATAAAATCGCATTCCAAAAGTACAGTGACATAGATAAGTGGAGTTCATACATGAAAAATGCAGATAAAGAAATAAAAATTGTTCACTTGAATATAAGATCGTTACGAAAGAAATATAACGAACTACTTATTGTGCTGCAGCAGTGTGCATATTGCATTGACATCATTATACTCAGTGAAATAAATATAACACAATATGAGTTATCAATGTATAGTATAGAAGGATACGATATGTATGCCAATACTCGTAAAGATCGGCGAGGAGGTGGACTTTTAATCTACGCAAAAACTAAATATAATATGGAAGTATTAAGAAATATACAAGGAGTAGCAATGGAATTAATACATAGTCAAATTAAAAATGGAAAGAAGACAGTCCATATTATAGCTATTTATAGACCGCCAAATACTAATAAGCTATACTTTGTCGAAGAATTATATAACTTATTAAGACAATTACCAGACAGAGAACATGTAATAGTATTAGGCGATATGAACATAAACATAATGAATAGCAATACGATTACAGAAAAGTATAAAAGCAGCCTGTGTGAATGCGGCCTACAGAGTGTCATCAATGAATGTACGCGGGAAGAAATAGTGAACAACCGATTAGTGACGTCGTGCATTGATCATGTGTGGGTGCGTACCTTATGGCGTGCCTCCGCACATATGCTTACTTGCAAGTTGTCTGACCACTATATGGTAGGCGTTAACTTAGCGATTAATGAAAAATGTTGTGAAACGACATGTAAAGTGAATGTAAACAGTGGGTTATGCGTGTTAAATAATAAATTAGTGCTAGAAAAACTAAACAACACCGAGTGGACTGTAATCTTAAACTTGGACTGCCCATTGGTAATGTACGAAAATCTTTGTTATGTATTTAATAGTATTTACGAAAGTTCAAAAATTAAAATATCAGTTAAGAGAAAACGAGAAACACAGCCTTGGATAACAAAAACGCTTAAACTTTTGTTAGACCGTAGAGATGAGCTATTTAGGAGGTGGAAGGCTAATCCCAAAAACAATAATTATAGGCTTGATTATACACGACACAGGAACAAAACGAATAAGGTTATTAATAAGGCAAAAAATAAATTTAGGCAGAATGAATTGAAATGTTGTGACGGAGATTTTAGAAAAATGTGGAGTGCTATTAACAACTGGATAGGTAACTCAAAAACTAATTTAGATAGTACAGTAATGCAATACCTAGGGAAAACAGATACAATTAGTAATATATGTACAAATTTTTCAAAAACATTTACAGAAGAAATCGATAAAATCAAACATCGGTGTAATTTTAAATTTTTGAATCGAGAAAACTATGTAAAGCCTTGTAACCTATCTCTTCGTTACCAAAAAGTGACGTCTAGTGAGATCGAAAAAACTATAGATCAGCTAAGTAGCAGAAAGTGTCCAGGAATAGACCAAATAAGAGTACAAGATGTAAAGCACATTAAAGGTAACATTAGTCCTATATTAGCTAAGTTTGTAAACTTATGTGTAGAAAATGGTATTTATCCCGATAATTTAAAAAAATCGATAATACGACCTATTTTTAAAGGAGGAAACCACTTAGAATACTCAAATTATAGACCAATTGCTATTTTATCTGTGATTAACAAAATTGTTGAAAAAGTCATTGTAAAGCGCGTTAGTAACTTCTTAGAGAAAAACCAAATAATCACGGAAATACAACATGGTTTCAGAAAATCACGTAGCACGGCTACGGCCTTGGCAAAATTTACAGATGATATAAATGAAAATTTAAACAAAAAGCAATACGTTGGTGTTCTGTACATAGATTTCAAAAAAGCGTTCGATACGTTGGACCATGAACAATTATTAGAAGCCATGCAAGAGTGTGGAATTCGTGGAACTCTTAACAAATGGTTCCAATGCTATTTAAATAACAGAACGCTTCATACTAAACTTGGCGATCAAACTGGCCAAGAGGCGATAATTAGGTATGGTGTGCCCACTGGATCAGTGTACGGACCTGTTGGATACATTATGCACGTCAACAGCATGTGTAGGGTGATACAAAACTGTAATGTATATATGTACGCTGATGATACATGTATGATGTACGCCCACACGGATCTAGATACTGTTGAAAGAAACTTACAAATCGATTTCGAAAATGTAATCAAATGGTCACACGACAATGGCATTATAATAAATGTAGCCAAGACTAAATGCATGCTATTACACTCACCATACCTAAAAAAGTCAATTAGAAACTTGTTTATAACTGGTCACTCATACGAATGCTTACACAAATATAAACAACTATGTAATAATTGTTGGCATATAGAATTTGTAAATCAATATAAATACTTAGGACTAACAATAGACCATCACCTAAGCTGGAAATGCCATATTGATGCTGTATGCAATAAATTAAGATCACTTCTTTGTAAATTTAAACAACTTAAATATGTAATCAATCGCGCTACTTTGTATGTTTTGTACCATGCACTTGCAGATGCAGTGTTAAGCTATGGTCTTAGTTCATACGGTAGAACATTTAAATCATACTTAGACAGAGTTCTAAACCTGCAGACAAGATTCCTAAAGATTCTTGTTGATAAAAAAACTAAAAATAAATGTGACAAAAATTATATGCAACTTTACAAGATATGTGATATCTTACCAGTACATGAAAAAGTTAAATATATGTTATCAGTTGAACAATATAAAAATGCAGAGTTTAAAACACCAAAAGCTTCACATTGTATGCTCAGGCAAGCTGTCAGAAATAAATATGAAGAACCCACTGCATGTAATTATTATGGTGAAAGAACGCGAACTTATATTGTACCGCGAATGTTTAATAGAATACCGTTAGAAGAAGAATGTATAACTAAAAATGTCTTCAAAAAGAAACTAAAAGAATTATTGATACAAACATTTGATGAAAAAAATATGCTATAGCTAAACCCTTATTATTTGTTGTGTAAATACATATTATATATTAAGTGAGTGCATAGTAGTCGCCAACAAACTGCTACGCAGTTTGGCGAAGTTTGTAGGTGTGTTGATATGTATTACTTTTTTTTGATTAATAAATAAAAAAAAAAAAAAAAAAAAAACTTATCGTTGAGATTCAATGAAAGAATATATGTATTTTATACTTCTCCTGTGAACCAGTCTATACGTAAAGCAAGGATCTAGTTATAAAAATAATTTTAATAAAATAAGCAAGCCTTGCTTATACACCAGCTTTGTGTAGTCCACACTACACAAAAGCAAACTAGCAAATATTCTAGTTTTACAAAACAAAAGGAAAATCACAAATAATACCTGCAGCGGTTTTGCAGAAAACTGCAAGAGAAATTAAAAGCTCATTCAGGGCAAGTACATATTTAATACTTGAAAACCGAGCTTACAAGAACACTGCGGAGAACACTGCAAATGTATTTAGACAATGCATTTTTTTGTGTAGTATATGGTTTAGAATGAAGAACTATGTGCTTATCTGGGATGTAGTAAGATGTGATTAAGAGAGTATTGAGTAACAGACAGCATCGAAACTTGCATACTAAAATAAGCTTACTCCGGTCGCCAACCCACCTGATGATGTGCTGACAATAGAGTCCGGAATTCATGAACCTCATCACAATCGTTACCATGCCTTTATAAGTTAATGTTTCATGTCTCGTTTCATAGATCAAAATTACAACAAAATCACCTGGAACTCTATTAGCGTACATGTGCTTTGAATGAATGACTTAAACGAGGTTTAATTTGAAATTCTTTATATTTTACTGTTCATATTTAGTGTAACTATAACCACTACTCACTAATAGGAATAGAAATTGTTAGTAGCATTCCTAGAATGGAGCTAAATATTTTTTCAAATGGTTGTTCAAGCGGAATATCTTCTAGAAAAAGCACTCGCTGCAACCCACGTCTTTTATGTTATCGATTTATTCTCGTTGGTAGAATAACCACATCTATTGTAGTAATTCCATTGCCAATTACCGAGTCGTGCGGGATGGCACTGTGTTCAGTCGATACAGTTTGAAAGTACCCTATTGATGTAATTGTATTAGAGGGAGCTATTTCATTACATGAATTGTTTTAATTGGTGCGTGTACTTTTATGGTACGTATGTTTAATGTTTTTGTATTTGGTTGAAATTAATATATATTTTGTATTTACATAATGATTAGTGTCTTATACGTAGGATTCCTTCAGGTTGAAGTTTTTAAGTGTTGGTATAAGATTAAAAAAATATATAATAGAAGAGCCGATCTAGATAAAACAATACGCTCAACATGTGTATGTTATACTTTAAAAATAGTTGAAAAAAATATCAAGAACAACATTAACATCAATTACTCCTCAATCAGCATCTAAACCCTAAAACTCAACACTACAATGATTATGGACCGTGTGTAAAGTATATAAATTACGAAAATAACCGAACCGTCACGATGTTGCACGAAAACAACCGAGTGACAAATGCAAGGGTCAACCAGTTGACAGGTGGCGAGCGGACGGACAAAAAGAAAAATGGCGGACAGAAAATGGCGCTCGGACGTGTCCCGCATGATTATGGTTTTTTTGGTTAGCACGTTAGCTTTAGTGATTTGTGTTGGACATTTTTCAAGAGTTTTAGTGGTAGAAAAATACATGGAACAAATAAACCCTTTCAACGCTACGCTGTAAGTAGTTGCTATCTATGAATCTGTTTAAAAGGCACATAGTCCCTCTGAGGCCAAAGGAACCAACAGTATTAATACTGCCAGTTCCTACGAAATTATAAAAAAATGCGGCATTTTGGTGTACAAAATGTGTTGGCTTACCTCACCGAATTGCCCTACTGAATTAACGAAGAGCAGGCAATGTCGTTAGGATATAAATGTTCTGAAGTAGCGACCATGGATCAGAAGATGCAGCTAAATTAATGTCTCTTAGAAGGGTGAAACAACGGTCCAGTGAAAGTAGCGGGTAATGCTGGTATAATAGAGATTTATATTGAGATGAGTTAATTGTACGCAGCTGTGCAGTAACAAACACACCTACTAACTATATGCCCCAAAAAATAAAAACGTAAACAAAATCTGCCATATTCTAGTGTTTATCAGTTAGAATAAATATATAAAGTAGCACGTACCTAAAAGCACAAGCTTCTTAAAGTTAGTTTCATTAAAACTAAAACGATAAAATATTACAACCAGTGTCATCAATAAAATTCATTGCAACTGAATTAATTTACTTACTACATAATGTATAACCCAATCCATCTTCACTATACACGTTTACACTAAAATATGCATGTCCATGAATGTGTACATAGAGTTCGCACTATGCAGTAATAAGCCAAGAAAATTAATAAAAAAAAATAGAGCAACAATTTTACGAAAATGTTATACATTAGTGCCACATCAAACCTTATTTCGTCGAAATTAGAAATTAACACGCGGCGTATTCGGACAAATTGCGTTAGTCCGATCCCGAGATCCCGAGATCCTATCCTGCGACATTAATAAAGGCCCAGATGTTGGAAGCAGGGGTCGAATACTGATTATCGGAAGGAATAAATGAATTAATTTTTGTAATTAGTACGAGGGAAAAATGTAAAAATTGCGAAGAGCCGGGTGAACAGGGATTTTTGTCCGAGCCATTAAGTTTTATATTATTTGATTTATGACTGTTTTACGGAACAGAATTTGCATATTAGGTTAATTGTTTTGTTAAAGCGTGTCTTAAATATTATGGCAGTAATTCGGACGTGTCGTTACTTGCGAGAAATCAATCAAAATTAACTCGTAAAACTTTTATAATTAGCTGTGATTTTATTTGGTTGGCGCTGAATATTGATGCCGTTTAATTTCTTAATAAAATTTTGTTTGGAAACTGAATATTTTAGAATATTTTTAAATAATGTCTTTTCTTACTTTACTGCTTATAATTACTATTACTTTATAATTAGTAGATATTTATAGTCACAGTTTTTAATAATTCATTATTTCATTCAAAATACGGCTACTGCATAACAGACCTCCACAAAGAATTTCTCACCTCAAATTTGTTTGCTAAAACTCAATTTACACTGAATACAAAATCATTTAGTTATAAACACTTAAACATACATAGATACAAGTTCAATCAAATCACGATGAATTGTGACGATCCGAAGCAAATTGCTCTAAAATGATGCATGTGAAAAGTGTTTTAACGAAGTCAGTAGACAACACATACACAAATATATACATACATAGATA
Source organism: Parascotia fuliginaria (assembly GCA_963082885.1). Classification (NCBI taxonomy): domain Eukaryota; kingdom Metazoa; phylum Arthropoda; class Insecta; order Lepidoptera; family Erebidae; genus Parascotia; species Parascotia fuliginaria. The sequence continues at coordinate 1,530,936 of OY720195.1, forward strand.
AAAAAAAGTAGACTGTCGTATCAGACTGTTCTGCACCGTCCCTAGTATTAAATTGCAACGCCGCGATGACGAAACATTAATTTGCTCTAAAAAGGATGCAAGCACAAAGCACTGACATTATTATATTTAGATATTGCAGCGCTTTTCAGTGCTGCATACCTGTCGACACTGATAGCGACAAATGGTGTGGTTACTCTACATGCCGTGTTGATAATACTGTGGTTTTACTAGAGATCATAGTGCGGTCGAGTAAGCCGCTTTGTGTTGAATGCATGGTTAACTGATTTATGTGACAATATCAAAAATAATGGTAATAAAATAGTTACATCAGTACTATTAATAATAATAAGAAGTTTATTTTCAGACCAAGTCCATATTACAAAATTATATGTAAATACAAACCAAAATTAACATCAAGGCTGATCTTCCTGATCAGTACTAAGGGATTCATCCCCTTCATAATGTAGGAGTCATACTTAGCAGCAATCACCTTGAGATATTATCTCGCTTGTTATCCATTGGAGAAGATACAGACTATAGTATACAAATCATTACTATCCTAGTGTTCCCGACTCGTTTCTTCTACTACTCAATGTATAGTCTTCTAGATCCGCTTTACTGATTTCTTCGTTCAAGTTTGATATATTAATATCTTTCTTATTCTTGATATTTTATCTTGCCAATATCACGATCTTCGCAAACTTGTATTTTTATTTTTATTTTAAGTACCTACTTTTTAATAATAATAATAATAATAATATTTCAACAACTACACACAACGCCATCTAGACCCAAAGTAAGCATATTATATGCTTGTGTTATGGGTTCTAGAATACGGATATACATACTTAAATACTTCTTTTTTTTGTAAATACATACATATTATAGATAAATTACACCCAGACACAGAACAAACAATCATGCTCATCACACAAAGGTTTGTCCTGGGTGGGAATCGAACCCACGACCTCCGGCTTAGCAGTCAGGGTCACTAACCACTAGACCAACAGGCCAGTTTCAATTTTTAATTCATAGTTTAGAAAATACGTTAAAATTTATTAAATTTGTATGGTAACAACTACTGTTACCATACAAATTTAATAAATTTTACCATATGAAATATATATTGGCCTTCCATAACCAACATCCTCAGGCCGTCACCTCCACTTAGCATCTTTATATCAAAATAATCCAAACCTCGTGTTATATTTACTGTTCCCTAATAAGGGCAGACACGTTAGCCCGGGGCATACAAATTTATTGGAGAAACAAAGTTAAGCTGGCACCGACGTCCTGACAAGGGGATGGGACAAATCTGATGTTGTCGTATACTGTACCCTTGTTATTCAATGTACTATAATGTAGGCTGTCTTATCAATTTTGTTATGTACTGAAAATGGGTATTTTTTTCAATTAAAAGCCTATATGTGCGCTTCAGAACATTTCTCTGAAACTGGGATTGTAAATTCCAGAAAATATTTATTTGTTTCAAGAAATAACAAGATTATTACTAATATTTTATGAAGCTCCTTTTATATTAAATACATTTTTGCTAGAATAGTTGTATTCTAAAATACTGGAAACAGTCATTAGATTCAACATGTACTTCGAAATACTGAAAGCTACTCATTAGACGCATAGTAAAACTATCCATTTAGTGTTGCTTAAGTTTTCTGCAAAGGTGGCATTATTTTCTAGTTGGAGGTCTAATAGACAATCTCATCGATACAATAGACTAACCTCTTAAGAAAATACAATTCCACTTAAATTGAAACAGGTAATGACCCTAATATTCGATAATCACGTACTAGTTACTATCACTAATTTTGGAGGGATTAAATTTGGCCATTAATATTTTGGACGGCGCAATGATCACAAATAATAGGTTTATCGTTACCTGTCGTACATTTAAACAATTCCTAATTATACGCTTCATTGCTTTGGAACTACGCTTTTCACCCTAAAGTCTTTATCGGGGCCAAATCTTGAAAGTTCAGTGTTACGAAAACGTCGAATTGAATTTTTTATACGCCTAAAAGTCGTTGTACTCTTGACAAGATATCGATGCCAAATAAGCAGATTATTACAGGAACCATTAGAAAAGAGATGAATGTCAAGTAAAATCTTGACTAAGCACGTATTTTTAAAATCTATACTATTATATAAAGTGGCAGAGTTTGTTTGTTTGTACGCGCTAATCTCTGGAACTACTAGTCGGATTTGAAAAATCTTTTTGCGTATGATAGCCCAGTTCTTGAGGATGATTATAGATTTAGCAGTAATCACAGACGCAGGTGACACCTCGCCGGGAAAAGCTAATATCTAATAGATCTCTGCTTCCAGCATGAATTTTCGGGATGGACTAAGTAAGTATAATACTCTTTTATTTTCCACTTTCTTAGCATTGTTTCTTCAATGTTTAAACATCATATCAATGTCTACACACTAACTTTTAATGTTGATTTTCAACGGTAGTAGATCCACGCTGGTTTCAGCATGAATGGGCCGGATTGACCGGGTAAGTACTATCCTCTCATAGAAAATTAATGTAAGAGTAATAGTATCGGTACTATTGCGTTTCGTTCGGTGAGTGAGAGTGCCGGAGTCCCAATTTTCCCCCTTTCCTTTTTTTCTACCTCCCTCGATTCAGTCTACCCCACTCCCTTCACGGTAGGCTTCGCAGAGTCCCTGGCATTGCAGGAGCAATGCTAGGGACTCTGAGTCCAATTGATCTCTCCTAATTTTCACTACCTCAATAGGTCGTGAGCCGCCCTCATCCATCGGTTGCCCATAAAATAATGGTGGTACATATTCTAACCTAACCTAACGAAATATTCTGAGAATACAAACGAGAAAAAAGTTGATTAAATGATTAAAATTCTTCCTTCAGGCTATGATTTTATTAAATTCATCTTCGTGTCCTTTTTACCTAATTGTGTGCGCTGGAATAAATAACATTATTACATTTTCGTACCTTTATGGGCGTGTTTTAAAGCTGGATTATGTAGTGGTACGATTGACTATATAAGCAATAAATAGGTTTGGTACATGAAATACACGTACGGTCATAAAAGAGAGGCATAAGATGGAACTCGATTATTCGTGAGTAGATATCCGCCATCAATTGCTACAAAGTTAAGTTAAAATAGTATCTATTTATTTATGTTTTTCAAATTTGTTCTTCAGGCCAGTGAACAGGTGGACTAACATAAAGAGAGACCTTAAGAAAGCCCAATTACCAGAAGTGACAACCCAGGATAAATTAACCTGGCGCAATTTAGTGAGGAGACTCGACCCCAAATATCGGGAACAGGGATGATCAAAGAAGGTCTTGTGATCTTCAGTCTAGAATATAGATCCATTCCACCATCGCTGCCTGTAGTTATTATCAGAGGCGATAAAGGTTATTCCTTGTTACGAGCAAACAATGTTACTGTACTATACTCGCCTGCCAAGCTTAATGCTTACAGGTTTCAAAGCTGCAACATAAATAGTGTATTCGAGGGCACCTTATAAACATAGCACAACAACTACGCGATGCTATCTAGACCCATAATAAGCTTAAAAAAGTAGCTCTTAGCTTCAAAATAGGTTGGCAGTAACTTCGCTATACGTCTGGATTAGTCCATAAGTAGCAGTTTATGCTTTTGTAGAAAATAAAAATACATTTCATGTATTACTACACGTATCACTATATTTAGCAACAAAAGTACACAACTTCACTCCGCCACTCAATCTCAATCGGTTTTCTGTATCATAATGAAAGCGTGTCACAACCACCGGCCACACTGAGAAATTAATTTGTATTCCATTCTTTGTGATACCATCCGTCAATCCTTTACAAATCAGTCCAAAACAAAAACACGTTACTAAAAAAAGATATATTTTTTCGCAAACAAAAACAGCCCAAAAAATGATTTACCGAACAGATTAATAAATACTTCATATATTTTGAAAAGACAAAGGTTTTAAAATATGTTTGGATGGACATTGTTTTGGTGTTCATCATGCACCAATTTGTTTTATGTCATAAGCTTTTGAGTAACTCTTTTATCGCTGTCTGCTGAAGTAAAATATGGTTCTCAATTTAGTTGTTTTGTGACAAGCAATCTGGTAGTTTTGTACGCATTTGAGTCTTGGACATCTAAATCATTTATTTGATTTGGTTCACTAAAATTAGAATATTAAATTAGTTGAATATATTAATTTTAAAATAATCTTTATTTTATTGATCGATTATTGATCTAAAGGTATTTATTTAGTATAAAATGAAAATGTAGAATCGGGGTGTGTTTGTTAATGGTGTTAGTTTGAAAGTGATACATCGTTTTGTATAAATGTGCGTAAACATTACATGTAAGTAGGTATTAATTATTAATAAGTTTCTCATGAAATGAAATGAAATGAAATATGTTTATTCATATAGGTTCATTAAATTAACACTTATGAACGTAAAAGTTTACAAAATGTCAGCAAATTAACCTACAGCCAGTTCGCTGACACAGTAGAGCCATGAGAAGAACTGGCAAGAAACTCAGGCCACTCTTTATAATCGCCAGGTTATTACAATTTTTGTAAGTTACAGTTTCAAGTAGCATGCAAAGTGACGCAGGCAATACATGTAAGTGAATATTATATTCTTATAAGAATAAAGAATTTTAAACCGAAATTGAAGCAGTCCATCTGGAAAATTGACGTCCTCCTACAAAATAATACATTAATATATCTGCTAAATTGTGATTTTAATTTTGGTGAAGAAAATACTATGGCAGCCTCTTTTTACAAGATTACATAATGACTGTGATAAACAGAGATACAAATACCGCTTCAAATATACCTTCTAGAAAAAATTATTACTTTTACTATTATGTCAATATTATTCACTCAAAGAGCTTAACGCTCTTCTGGACTTAAACTCAGCATGTGATATATTTCTATGTATAATATGTATGTATTTACAAAAAAATATATATAAGTATGTTTATCCGCATTCTAGAACTCATATCACAAGCTATAATATATGCTTACTTTGGGTTTAGGTGGCGTTGTGTGGTTGTTGTGGTATTATCGTTATTATTATTATTTGCGGATAGCTGGAATGTGTTATTGTCGAAATGTTGTATGAGGTTCTGTGAGATGAAAGTGTGATCGAAAGAGTAGTTTAGTTTTTAATGCAAGTATTTATAATCTATAATTTGTATCACTAAATAGTCTGTTTAAACTAAAATAAATAAATGAATTCAAATACAATATAATGACTAAGAATAATAAGTATAACATGCATATTAGACTGCCTCTGTGATTCAGTTGTACTGTGTACAGACTGCTACGCAGAGGTCACAGGTTCGATTCCCGCTCAAATATATGTGTGCATAAACATGTCTATTTTTATTGGCCTGGGCGTTTTTATGTATAATTTATGTAACTATTTAAAAAAAAATTATATTCGCATTCTGTAACTATTTAAAAAAAAATGTATATTCGCATTCTAGACCTCATAACATGCTTGCCTTGGGTCTAGATGGCGTTGTATGTAGTTGTTGAGATATATTTATATTATTTACTCAGTTTTTACCCAAAATTCCTGTACCTACCGTAAAAGACCTTGTACCGTAACCGTTACTTCACGCCGATACAATTTGATAATTAGTATTACATCTTGATTCAAGATATTAAAGGCACGAGCGCCCTTGCCATATTTTAATAAATAATTCCAGTTCTCAGAACACAGCTATTTTGAGCATCAAAAGTGTTCCAGGCTTTCAAATCTTCTTACTTGGAGTGTACAAATAACTTTGAATACTGAAGAAGCTCTTTAAATTTTATTCTCGAGTGAGGAATGAAACCATTTTATTTATATTCTTAGTATTTTACACAAACTTTTATTGCAGAATAGTTACCTTAAGAAATGCATTTGGGAATGTTTTAGACATAATCGTCACCCCTGTTGAGCGAATTGGCGAAATTATTTAATCTATTGTTCTTCTTCTTCTCCTTTTTTTTGGCAACAGAGCCGACGATTGTGTCAGCTATTTCTGCCAGCGTCAAGTTTAGAATAATATTCTTGTTGATGATATTAATGGTATTTTACAATGATAAAAAATAGAAAAAATGTGGATGAAATTAAATGACAACCATCTTCCGTAAAAACAAAATATGAACTCTAATCTATTGTTAATTGGCTGACAAATATTTTCTTGTAATTTGACGTTTATAAGTGTCATGTATATATGATCCACGCAAAATAAATGCTTTTACTCAGTAAAGTGTATAGTTTATTTAAACTATAATAATGGGCAGTGATCGCACCATCTTGACACAACGCCAAAGAAATAATTCAATTAATTATATGTCATAAATTCTATCGCCTTTACCATGGAGAGTGTTCTGAAGAGCTCTTTGAATTTATCCCACCCTCTCCCTTTTTATCCAAAACGACACGTGCGGGACTAAAGTGCCACCCTTTCACAGTGGAATCTAAAGGGTCTCGAACCATACGGTTCAGCACTTCATACTTTTGTCGCTCAATTAAAGCCTGGAACTCTTTGCCAGCGCATGTGTTCCCATCTAATTTTGATCCTGGGTCTTTTAAGCGGGGCGTGAAAAAGCATCTCACTAAGCCGCCATAGTGGAGGCCACCATACCAGTAGTTTGGCTTTTGGAATAGTGTCCGCCACTTCTGGATTCCACTTACTGCTTACCATCAGGCAGAGTGGAGTCACTTTGGTAGGCTAATATAAAAAAAAAAAAAAACTAAAACTGTTTCTCTTTTCTGGTTGTATGTTACCTTAGTTATTGTCACTCTGTAACTTGTTTGTATTTATTGTTATTGTTTGTTTTCATACATATTTATTGTTATTATTTGTTTATTTAATAGTTTATTTTGATATATGTGGCGTCATCCTTTTGGGTGCCATCAGAATATCAACGCTGCGGACCTCTCATGAGGTGCGCAGCATAAAGTTGAGATGGCACCCTTTCAGGCTGGCACTAAAATACCTACATTATGTCAATTTGTAAACCTTGTGCCTATCTTGAATAAATGTTTTTTCTTTCTTTCTTTCTTTCTCATGTTATACACCGTTGGGAATAATATTTAAAGCTGTCACTCATAAAGGTAAGTGTAATATTAAAACGTACAAAAACAAGGAAATTTGGGAAAATTTGTTTATTTTAGCAAAATATCTACTACTTCTTAAGTCGAGCAGCCGAATTACTCTACTATACCTACATAATGGGTAAAGAACAGCGCTCCTATTATTTATTCCAAGAACTAAATATTCAACAAAATTATTTAACGCTGTCATTGGTGACAGAATCTCACGTAAATATACGGGAATTCACGCGATCATGCATTAGGTATTTACATACCTTATTTTGCTTGACGTTTCGACCAGGTTACACCGGCCGTGGTCACAAGCAGACTGATGTGGCGATGTCACGGCTCCGTATGCGAAGTAGATTCTAGATCTACCCTCACATTTTTGTCTTTCCACGTACTATCACAAAACACACTGACAGTGTCCTTATTCTGTATGCCGTCCGTATTCCGAGCGTTAACCGACTGCGCAAAGCGAGGTTGTGTAATTTGAATCACTGGATTCCACGTAGCCGAGAGCTTAAAGCCGTCTTCCCTATTGAAGTTTGTATGTTTCTTAATTTCAATAGCTTCTCGTACCACCCGAGAGTAGTAGGTACGATCAGTGGAGAGGACTTGCGTATGATGAAATTCAATCCAGTGATTGGTGTCCGTTTGCAGAATATGTTCGGCAATCGCTGATTTGCTGGTCTGTCGATTCTTTACAGCGGCGATATGTTCTTTGACCCTTTCAACAATAGTCCGCTTAGTCTAGCCTATGTACGAACTACCGCAGCTGCAGCTAATCTTATAAACGCCCGGAGTTTGTAGGGGCAAAACATCCTTTGGCGTGCCTACCATGCTGTTTACTTTGGCCCCAGGTGTGGACCTGGAACCTGAGGACACCATGGTGAGTTTTGATGTGGAGTCGCTTTTCACCAACGTTCCAATTAAGGAGTGTCTGGACGTCGTGAGGGACAAATTGAATGACAACGAGATGCCGTTGAACTATATTGATTTGCTGAAACACTGCCTAGAGGGCAATTACTTCCTTTTCCAAGGTCAATACTACCTCCAGATTTATGGCGTCGCTATGGGGAGTCCAGTGGCCCCGGTACTTGCTAATCTCTGGATGGAACATTTTGAAGAGAAGGCATTGAGTGGTGGACCGAAGATTATCAGATTTTGGAAAAGATACGTTGATGACGTATTTAGTATAGTAACGGGCGGTAAACAGGAAGTGGATCAATATATAATATACTTAAATTCCATTCACCCAAATATAAGGTTCACTTATGAAATGGAAACGGAAAGATCGTTGTCATTTTTAGATGTCAAATTGAGCGCGAGAACTGATGGGTCCTTATCACACTGTGTCTACCGCAAACCAACACACACGGACAGATACCTACATGCTACGTCGCATCACCACCCTCGTCACTTGCAGTCCGTTACGACTTCATTGAAGAACAGAGCCTACGATCTGTGTGACCCTGAGCATTTAGAGCAAGAACTCGATCATGTTCAGGAGGTACTTAGGCAAAATGGATATAAAGTGAACAGGTGACGGAAGCAACCAACAAAAAGGGATAAACGTCCAGAGGTCAACCGGCAACCTGCCTTTTCGCCCTACATTAAAGATGTGACTGATAAGATAGGAGACCTGCTTAAACAATACAGCATCAGCACAGTCTTTACACCTGGGACCAAAGTAAACAGCATGGTAGGCACGCCAAAGGATGTTTTGCCCCTACAAACTCCGGGCGTTTATAAGATCAGCTGCAGCTGCGGTAGTTCGTACATAGGCCAGACTAAGCGGACTATTGTTGAAAGGGTCAAAGAACATATCGCCGCTGTAAAGAATCGACAGACCAGCAAATCAGCGATTGCCGAACATATTCTGCAAACGGACACCAATCACTGGATTGAATTTCATCATACGCAAGTCCTCTCCACTGATCGTACCTACTACTCTCGGGTGGTACGAGAAGCTATTGAAGTTAAGAAACATACAAACTTCAATAGGGAAGACGGCTTTAAGCTCTCGGCTACGTGGAATCCAGTGATTCAAATTACACAACCTCGCTTTGCGCAGTCGGTTAACGCTCGGAATACGGACGGCATACAGAATAAGGACACTATCAGTGTGTTTTGTGATAGTACGTGGAAAGAAAAAAATGTGAGGGTAGATCTAGAATCTACTTCGCATACGGAGCCGTGACATCGCCACATCAGTCTGCTTGTGACCACGGCCGGTGTAACCTGGTCGAAACGTCAAGCAAAATAAGGTATGTAAATACCTAATGCATGATCGCGTGAATTCCCGTATATTTAGTTCTATTAAATCATGCAACGCGAAAGTTTAAAAGTAAATAGAAACTCACGTTATTACTGATTCCATAGCTAATAGATCTACAACTTAATATCAAATATCATTTTCTGTATCAATAACTAATAAGAGTTCAGAAACTACACCTGATTTGACAACGTTCTTAACTTAATACATTATCTTAAACAACCCCTCTAGGTATTAGGTTTCTTATTGTTAAGGATTCAGCTCACAACTGAAAGGTGAAATAACGTTAAGGATTAAATTTGCTATCTTCGTTCGGTTGACGTTTGTATTGAACATCAATAGCCTTGTACAGGTCATCTTTATTATCTACAATAGACTACCTTTGAGTTGTTTTATCTTGGTTTCTAGTTCTGAATCTATTATCTGATGGTTTGCTTTTAGATGGATTTATATTTATATTCAAACCAGTGTGCCTTCAGCCTTCAGTGTGCATTCAGAACTGACCACGACCTTTCAGTCTTCTTCTTTTGCCATTTTAGGCGCTGTATGCATTAATGTACCAAAAAAATCACTTATATTCTAATCTACTTCTAATCATGATGAATGATGATAAAATTCTATGTATGTAAAAACCAAAATTTGTTTTTATGAACACTGTTAATTTTAAGGTACTATTGTAGGTATACAGAATTATTAAACAGAAAAATAAATAAAATAAAGTATATTTATGTAATTACCGTACATGTAAAACCCTTAAACATAAACTACAAACTAACTATACTACCCTACTAAGAAAAAACAATAGAAGTATATCAAACAAGTTACAGTAAAATTACCCATACGGCTAAATCAATAGAGTCGTTTCTTCTGTGTGTTTCGTTTCAGTTTCACCTTTCTTTCTTAAATCTTGTAATAAATACTGTTCATTTATATTCTTAAGTTTATTTATATGTCGACACGAACTAATGTGGGAGCTATGTTTAGTAGTAAATAAGAATTAATTATTTGTATTTGACCATTTTATATTGAATTTTATTGAAGTGTTCTTGTAAAATTATTGGTTTGATGGTGATGTTTTTAAAGGTGTGATTTTTATTACTTGTGGTGGCAGACAAGACGTAATTGATGGTGGAATTAGTTAATGATAAGTAGCCAGAGGCTCAGTTCGACTACCTGTATACTGTCTTTCTTTCATTCATTTTTTTATATTAGTCTAATCACGACGTTATCAAAGGAAATCTGAGTGCTTGCAATGTTTGCAGACGAAGAAAGACGCAGCAGCCGCTACCACCATGTGGAAAGTGGGAATAATGCTAAAGAGACAGTGAGAGCCTACCAAATTACTAGAGTCAATAAGGCTGTGGTGTATTGGAGACCATCTCGAAAACCAAGCCAAGCTGCGAGCATAGGGGCTCCAACTATGAGGGCTTAGTGAGATGGTTTTTTAGGCCCTGCTTAAAATGCACAAGATGAAAATTAGAAGGAAACACATGTCATGTTCCGATAGGATTTCAGGTTCTACTGAAGAAATCCTTGGAAATCCTTAGCTGATTGTTTACAATTTAATAAAGAAGTCGCTTAAGACTAATTACACTGTGACTTATAGATCTTAATTAATTTGATTACAAACTTAAGCTCAAAGTTGTTATGATTTTCAAAATAATCGAAAAACAAAACAGTAAAAGTTTCCATCCTGTATTTTCGCTGAAAGTTGACGATAACAAAAATTAAGCTAAAACGCAAATGCGACGTTTGCTTACGTACTTATTTCTCAAGTTTTCCTTATATAACCCATCAATTAAGGCGATAAACACCCCATCTCATAGAGCCTGTAACAATCGTAATAAAAGTTAAGAGTGCTATGCATAATATTTCTAAGAAAATGTTTTGCCAAACTAAGAGTATGTAGGGTGGAAAGAGTATCTTGTGTTATTTAATAGTATAGTGCTCCAGTCAATAAAGAATTAAACACATTTCTGAAGAAATTGCTAAGTTACTCGCTCACGCACTCTACACCCTCCTTTTCAACCATTCGTTGACTGGACTAATAGAATCATAAACTTTTATCTGTGCGTTAGTATGAAAATCATAAACTGTAAATTTAAAATGAAACACTATTATTTTAGGGTATGTCAACAAACAACCAATGGATGAGAGCGGCTCACGACTGGCAAAGGTGGCGAAATTTAGGGATTCAGCCTATGTGTAGCTGTGGACGTCCACAATAGTGATATTGTTTACCACAAAATATGAGTACCACTAATCGTCTATAATTAAATTCCAAGTTCCACGAAACCTTTTATCCAATTTTCTTACTCCTTTATTACACAGATTGAGGTAAAGATGATTGTGCAAAAGAGGGAAATCCATTGTTTTCCCTTTAAAAACGTTACGTATCCCAACTTACAACGTAGTACTAACTTTGATCCCAAGCGGTTACCGACGTCAATTTTACCCGCGAACAACTTTGAATTGCCAACTTAAATGTTAACAGTCAGAATTAGGGTTGTCATGGATAACAAACTTAATAAATTATGTAGTGTCATTTTTTAAAGAAATAATAGACAAAAAGAAAACGACATTAGGGTTTGCCAGCATCGGAATATCAGGAAAATATTACAGTGAGTGGAACATAAACTAAATTGAAGTAAAACAAAGTAAGTAAATTTTCACTGGAGACAAATTATTTGAACCAATATTTAATTATAACAGTCTGCATCTTCAAATCTTGAAATTTCTCGAGCGCTATGAGATGTTCTTCTTCAAATGAGGTTTGAAGAGAGCATTAATATCACAGTAGGCAGCGGCTTCGTGGAGCCCCTGGCATTGCAGAAGTCCATAAGCAACAGTTGCCACTTACCCTTAGGCTATTGGCTCGTCTGACACTGTAAGTTGGTGCTCTTCGTGCAAGACATTAACGCTGCAACATATTTGCTACTCAAAGTAGACAACCCTATCGATGCTGTCGAACTAAAAATAACCGTGTAACTTCTCGAATCTTCAGCAAGTCGAACAGATATTGTCAACGCTATTCTAGATAAACTTGCTTCGGTGACAGCTTTCCAATTCATTAGACTACTGATAATACAAGCCAGTTAATTTAGTGCTTATGCCCTTTTCTAACGATATTAATATAATAAGGATAGATAATGTCTTTAAAATTATTCATTGGTTTTCATGTTGATAAATTTGATTGCAATTCACTGCACGCACTGAATAAACTTGTGAAATGAATATAAAAAATTTGACAGATCGATATCCTAAGCGAGTTTTAGTCCCTATTTATTTCAAAACATTGTATGAAGTTTTTCGTTATAACATAGGTATTGCATTCATATTGTCACCACTACAGCGTAATAATAATGGATATCTATATATTGTAATAATTGCGAAGGCCATATCAAAGAAACAAATATGATTTAAAGAATCAAATGGCGGCAAATAACGTAAGAAAACCTGTACTTACAAAAAAACTCTGAGCAAGCGTGGCTATCAATGCTTCTTTATATGTGTATAAAGAGGCAGCTCTGCAGTGGAACAGACAAAAGTTATTATTATTATTTTAATAACCAAAATACCCTTATTAGTTCATAACTCTTAATAATCGAACTAGGGCTACCACTTTTAACCGTTACCGAAAAATGTACACATTTTATCCCCAAGTAGGTACAAATCCCATACAATCTTCCCGAGACACTTTACGATGGTACCGCTATCCCTTTATATCCCGATCCTGATTGCCTTGCCCTCGGGTACAGCCAGCAAATGAAATGGGTATACAAATTTATGAGTATATTTTTTCAGCACAGCCCTAAGGATTTTCATAAATGGTAACAAATTGGTTTTGTGTAATGGCAATGTTTATGTATTGTTGATCTCCATTTGTATCGGACGAGGTAATGGCGGTTTAACTATTTATTGTTATTTATTACCTAAATATTTGGGTAATATAAATATTTGAAAATAATAGTGTTGATGTTGCAATCTATAACAATTGTGTACACTATATTCAAGTGAATGTCTTCCATATTTATTTGAATTGCTCTTCCTCTCGAAATCGAAAGTTCACCAATAGTTACTTGCTTAATAACTCCAGAACTATTGAATATTTTCAACACTAATGTAGCAGATGTATCGTAATTTCCCTTTCATCTATGTTCGTAACTGAAATCATGGAATCAGTTTCGTTGTTTGGTAACCAGTTGTAAGAAAGGAATTATTATTCCACTTTGATAACTTAACTTACATAACTAGTTACAAAAGAAAACTTTTATTTCGTTGTTTTGTAACTAGTTGTGAGAGAATAATTATATAAAACGACTCGCCCGTTCTTCGTAGTGATGTTTTTTTTACTTAATTACAAATGTTTAAAATTCTGGCCTTTTTTTATAAAATGCATGCAATGCCTTCCGAAGATTTTAAATTTTGATGACAACTACCACATGAGGGAAAATTCCTATGTTGGGGGGACTTTATAAACATACATTACACACACCCAAAAAAATACACCCAGACTCGGAACAAATATTTATGGATCACACAAAGTTTTGTCCTGTGTGGGGATTCTGCGTGTAAGTCCACACACAGCACCACCGAACCACAGATATCGTCACATAGGCAGTCACTTGTAACAAAAACAACCACATTTTCAGTACTTCATTGATTTAGTTAGTGTTGTTCAAACCAAACAGTTGGTTCATTGTATAAAATATGCACGATATCCTTTGAGTTTCTCAGAGCTGAGGACCCAACAACTTTGTCAAACTAGAGATGCTCTAAATTCGGTGTAAGTTACACTCAAAGCTTTGCAGGATTTAGACTAAATATTCTACTAGGAAGGTTGAACTGACTTATTCTTTTGAACATGCCATATCATTTCATCTTTTTCCTTAAAATAAAGACTAGAACTAAAGAACGAAGAATGATGATATAGTTACTAAATTGAAAGGAGTATATGATGTTTTGGATATGTGGAAATGATGAATGGAAGTAGATAGAGTAGTTAGAGAACACAAACATGTCCATATCTTACAGTTGACTGCACCGTTGGTCTAGTGGTTAGTGTAACTGACTGCGACGCCGGGTGTCGTGGGTTCGATTCCCGCGGAAGGCAAATATTTGTGTGATGAACATTTGTATTTGTCTTCAGTTTGGGTGTTTTCTATGTATTCTAAGTATGTATTTACAAACAAAATGTATGTATAAGTATTATATTTCAATTATCTAGTACCCATAATACAAGCTCTGCTTAGCTTGGAACTAGATGACGATGTGTGATAGTGTCCACATATTATTATTATTATTATTATAGTTACCACTTACCATCACAGCCGTATATTTGTCTGCGGCTGAAGTTATAAAAAATAAAAAAGATTTTTTTGCTGTCACTACCTCATAAGCTGTAAGAAACCAGAACAATACAGCCGCAAAAAGATTTTTACCAATAATCTTTCTATAAGACTCTCTTGCGTGACGTTGGCCTTTCATTTATTATAAATGGATGGGGTGGGCAGGGTTCGAGGTCATATTATTACTGAGAGTGTGGAAAAGCTAGGTTATTTGTTCACCTTTAATCAGGTGACTAGAGCAACAAGGGAAAGGGTTCTTATGCAATTAATTATATTGCTTATAGAAGGGTTAAGTATATTGTGACAATACCTGGCATCTTTACTATTATCCTATTAATACATTAGTTTGTATGTGTGTGTGTGTGTTTGTTACTACTCAGTGCCTAAACGGCTGAACCGATTTCGATGAAAATTGGTATGTAGATAGATTCGTTGCCGGAGACGGACAGAGGCTACTTTTTACCCCGAAAATCGATCTGGTTGCCGAGGGATACAACAACCCATATTTTACACGCGTACTTACTTTATATATTTGCAATTCATTCTTATGGGTTTCGTTACATCAGAAAAGGACGGTATAACATTGTGTTATAACGACCCGTCACGGTTTCGCTTAAGTATGTGTATATATGCTTTTCGGAAGAAATTCTAAAATTGATAATGTAAATTTGTAAGTTTTTTTTTATTGACGACAGTGTCAAACCAGCAAACAGCCCACTTGTAGTAGATGAGTTCACTCATGGATGACTCAGAGGCACTCTGTGAAGCCGCTGCTTACCATGAAAATGTGTTTTGTCTCCCCCGGGAACCAGACAAATTTTCGGGATAAAAGTAGCCTGTGTCCGCCTCCGGCACTGAATCTATTTACATACTAATTTTCATCAAAATCAGTTCGGCCGTTTAGCCGCTGAGTGGTAACAAACATACACACACATAAACACAAATTTTCGCATTTATAATAATTATTCGGATTAAATTGATCACCGCGCTTGCTCAAGGTCTCAATCAGCTTCAGATTTTCTTATTAAATAATTTGAACAAGCTACGTTGTATCAGTTTCAATAGAAATAATGAATTATCTTTATTTTCGTCCTTCTTTAAAGGATCTTAACTTACGTTTTTTATACAACTTCGTTGACAAACTAGCTGATGGTAAGTGGTAACGGTAGTCTATAGACATGGCTAAATAATGAATCGCAATCACAATCAAACCGTTGCCCACCATATAGAGAGAAAGGGATGAAGAAGGAAATGGGAAAAAGAAAGAGGACCGAGGAGGACCTATTTACTTCTTAGTAAAGTAAGACTGTAAGTCGAAATGTCTCAGTGAATAAAGCACCCGCTTCGTAAACATGAGGTACCTAGTGGGTTCTAATCCGGGCAAGTACCAATGTGATTTTTCCAATCCAATAATTGTTGTAAAAAAAAATTCCAATATGTACTTTCTAAGTTTATCTTGAACATTTCTAACTGACGGGGAAGGAAAACATCGTAACGAAACCTGGACTTAAGTCTGAAATTGACAATCCGCCTTGAGCAAGCGTGGTGATTAATGCTCATGCCTCCTCTTTATGAGAAGAAGCCTTTGCTCTGCAGTGGGACGGTAAATAGGCTGGTATTATTATTATTATTTAAAGTGACTTACAATTTAAAACATGCTTCTCAACAACTTAGTTCTACAAGTTCCAAGCTTAAAAGTAAATTACTGGAATGACCATGAAAAGCCCTTATCACACAACTATTGCCTTCAATGCCTTCATTACATTCCAGCTTAGTGAAATACCATACGTAATAAGAAAGTACAATTTCTCTTTCTTAGTTATTAACCTGGTGATTTATAATCACCGACAACAGTGATAAACATCCTTGGTGATTATACCGACGTTTGTAACAACAGCATAACATATTGTGCCGCTCTTTGCTTTTTAATTCTGACTGTAAACGCGTCGTAAATTATTAGAATATTGGTTTAAGAAGTAAGATGTAGCGGGTTTATGCTTGAGCTCGTACGACTGCTGCACAATTAAAGCTTGTTTCCTACGTAGACCAAATTCATAAAATTCTGTTTCATCTAGGTGTACGCTGGTTCATTTGTACCTTATTCTCTATGTTTTTTTTTAACAGTTTGTGCTTAACTTCATCTTTAAACAAGCAAGTCGGTGCCAAGAGGTATTTTATAAACATGATATTTTGTAATTAACGGATAGAAAACAGTAACACACTTGGTTCACATATTTATTAATGACACAAAATTTTGTTCCATGTGGGAAATGAACCCACAACCGTACAGCACAGCAATCGGACTAACTCCTGCTGACCCACTTAGACAGCCAAAAGAACTTCTACACATTAATCAAGCTATCCCATTAGTGCAAAGCCAGCAATGATCTCGTTGCGTATTCAATACTCACTCGTTACAACTCCTAACTTACACCACACAAAATCCGCTTAGAAACAATAAATAAACATTACGTTTCAAAACTGACTTTAGTTACCTTAGACCGTAGCTATGTTTTATACGTAATAGCAGATATAACCATACATCAAACTAAAACATATATCTTATAATAATTACTTGTTCAAATATTATACGAATTAATATTTCGGTAAATTTTAATGAATACGGTTTATTTATATAGTTAGGAGTTAAATATTATAATGTAAAAATAAATGAGCCAAGTTCTCTTGTATCAGGAAAAAAATTGATATTTTACGATTTAACAAAAAAAAAACAAAATTTTATTTGACTTTGTATTCTAGAACTACTTGTTGCAATGCCAGCGCTATTAAAGTGTAGGGTAGATAATGCATTTAATTAATTAATCTAGGACCTGTAAGTTCCTACAAAAAATTATTACAATATTTAAAACTAAATACCATAAAAGTAATTATACTACATTAAAATTTTGACAATGTTTCTACTGACATAATCGTTTCAGGGTCCTAACAAATTAATACTGAATTGGCAGAATATATATATAATATATGATTATATAATATATAACTTATAATATATGTATATAATCATATAATATATATAATTATTATATATTGTGTGATTGCAAGCCGATTATGTTTTTCGATGATAAATGCTTTTAGTGTTCTTGAAAAAAGATATTTTAATAACAGCTGTATTAGAAAAATAATAAAAATAATTCCTTTTTCAGTTAGTGGCAGCGGTAACTAGAGTTAATTTGAGTACTTACAAAAAAAATTCTGCTGACACTTTTGAAAACTAAAGTTACCACTAAATATATAAAGGCGCTACTTGGTCATATCGGCCTATATCTATCTAGTATTAGATTAGTTAGAATAGATTAGTATTTCACTGTCTATACACATAGACAGTAAAAAACTAAAATAGCAAGAAAATTAACATGATTTCTAAGGCACTAAAAACTCAGATGAACTTACGAACTTGGCTCACCGCACTACCGTCAACGTATTTATTCAAAATGTATTATTTCCGTTTATGCCATAAAAACAGACTTAGGGTTTAAGAATATATAACATAAAGTTAGGGCTATAAAGCTATAAGGCTTACCTTTGTAATGAGTTTGATAACATTTCATTTCAAAACAGTCATAAAACAATTTATGTGTACGTTTATGACTGTCATTAATGACTTCGTAATCCAAAGTATAAGTCAAACACACTTATTCATTTGAATCATATAAATAACAGTTTTCTTTTTGTAGTTAATGACATCTGAAATTCTAGTGGCAAGAAGATAAGATGAGACTTATAATGAGAACTAGAAATCTATTTTCACAGCTTGCCTAAATAAAAATCACATTTTCTATTATTTTTAACATCTAGTTTTATCTACTTACTGCAATAGTATTCTTTGATGATTCCGAGGTATCTGAAACAAAACAGGTAATTTGTATAAACAACATGATACTTATAAAGAAGATCATAGTGATATTTGTATAAATTCAAACATACATTACGATACAAAACGTTGAAAGTATGCCATCGCTAGGTCATCATATTGTTCCCGTTGTTATTGAAGACAATCGGGTTCGCCAGGTCTTTTTTACAATTTACTTGCATATTATGACATCACGATTGACCACATTTGCCTATATCTAATCAACACGACAATATGTGCGGTCCCAACCAACGATAATACGGCAGACCATGAAAAAGATGACAGGATAAACTGAATAAAACTTACAAAATTTGTAGACCAGTATGCATAAGTACTTTGTTAGCCATAGCTGAATATAATTAAAACTAGCTTGCCGCGGCGTGGTTTTACCCGCATCTTTCCTTACTGCTCCGCTCCCGTCGCCAGTAGCTTGATGTTACATAACCTATAAGAACTGGGCTATCATACGCAAAAATAATTTTTCAAATCCGACTGCATAACAACTCCTTTAATAAGGATATCAAATAAAAGGGCTTGACTAGTAGAATAATGAACACTATATCGGGGGATTTCTTAAATTTTCAATTTATTATCTTAAATCAAAAAATATTGATTTTAAAACTCTCATCTCTTCAAGACATCAAATAATTCGATGCGACAATACATTGTCAATGTTACAAGTGTTACTAACCTATTATATAGCTGTGCATTCGGTTGTAAACCAGTTGTTGACATATCAATTGTCAAGTTTGTTAATTGGACTGAAGTCGCTTTGACAGCTAACAAGCCGCTCTGTAACGCATTCCTTAAATATTCGTATTGTTTTGTGATAACGGTTTAAAATGTATAAGCTTGGCAGGACTAATATTTAGACTGCCTTTTTTTATATTAGCCTACCAAAGTGACTCCACCCCGCCTGATGGTAAGCAGTCAGTTGAATCCAAAAGTGGTGGCTACCATACCATCGTTTTAAACTGCTTATATAGTGGCCTCCAATATAGCGGCTGGGAATAGGGTTAAGGAAAGGGAATGAGGTAGGCGAGGAAAAAGGAAAGGGGGGAAATTGAGCCTCCGGCGCTATCACTCACCGAACGAAACGCAGTAGTACAGATACTACTACTCTTACGTCGATCGTAAAGGAAGGGTAGTATTCCCCTGGACGATCCGGCCCATTCATGCTGAAACCAGCGTGGATCTACTACCGTACAATATATGTTATCATTTTTTTTTCTATTAGCCTACGAAAGTGACTCTACTCTGCCTGATGGTAAGCAGTCAGTGGGATACAGAAATGGTGGCCACTAATCTAAAAGCCATCGTCTCAAATTGCTGGCGTAGCAGTTTTGACTGTTTCGCCTCCAAGAGTCTTTCAACGCCTCGATTAAAAGACCCATAATCATAATTAGATGGAAACACAGCCATGCGCTGGTAAAGAGTTCGAAGCTTAAATTGAGCTGCAAAAGTAAGGAGTTCTGAACTGTATGGTCTATTTTAATTCTAATTTTACTAGGATGACACGTTTCTGTGATTTACAAATATTTGAAGTCTTAGTGTATTCTATGTCTGTGATAGGCTAGCCCTAAGCTATACATAGCTTATGCGCAATAAGGTAATACCTACCTCTTAAGTTTAGAGACTAACCCTTGTTTTGGATAATAACACAAAAATAAAATATATAAGATGTTATTTCAAAAAGTATAGCCAAAGAAATGTTACATCCACGTTCCGCCATTTAAATTAGGTAAGGAGCGATATAATAATTTTAACTTTATCTAATATTTTTAAGATTATTTTTTACGAAAAACATGAAAATGAAAGCGTAAATAATGCAATCAATTCGTTTCGTACACAATTTTATTTTATCTGCAGTATGTCTACTCAAGTTTAAAACATATACTTATTAACATTATATTATACTTAGATTGACTTAATTTTTGGTTCAGCGGTCACATAACTGTAGTGTGACAGTTGTTTTAGAAAACCATTTTGGAAATCATACTTGAATTTACAACCTCTAAAAGTATAAGAAAGAAAGTGGCAATAGAAAAAATCAACCTTAAAATACCTTGGACGGTGTTAACCTCCCAGACAATATTGATATAAAATTGTAGCTACTATCCGATTCAGGTTCAACGAAAGGCCACGAACGAATTGAACTGGCTCACGTTAACACATCGCGGCGATACGCTATCATAAACAGGGCGTCCACACCTGATTACTGGCTCACCAAGTTGTATGCGGTCGACTAGCCGCATTGTATGGTGCAATTTATGAACGCTCACTTTAAAAAAACTTTTACCCATTATAGATTAAAGCAAATACTTTAATCATTTTGAATTTACTACGCTGGTGTTCGGTGGCTTATGATCACTAGTGAATTATTATTTAAGCTTTTAGGCAACTAAATAGGCTACTTGATGTTAGATAGTTAAAACCGCTCATTACCAAAAAAGTGCGATATGCATAGTCTCTGGTGCCTTCTAGAAAATTCATTATTTTACTTACACCAACCATTATTATTAAAAATAATACTGTACAAGCAGCACAATATTTTCTACTATAACTTACTAATATAAATATTATACTTTTATCCCGAAAATCGTTTTGGTTCCCGAGGGATACAACAAAACATATTTTACGCGCGGGCGAAGCCGTAGGGCGCAGTTAGTAAAATATATATGTTTTAAAATATCTATTACTTACCCAATTACTTACGTTAATTATATCGTATTTTAGACAAAGCCGTTCGTGTTCTCAATAACATGAAAACAATGAAAAAGGATTAAAGAGATTAATTCGAACACTGACACCTTTTTTTATATTACGCTACTGAAGTGACTCCACTATGCCTGATGGTAAGCAGTCAGTGGAATCCAGAAGTGATGGACACCATTCCAAAAGCAAAAACTACTGGTATGTTGGCTTTTACTATGGCGGCTTAGTGAGATGCTTTTTCACGTCCCGCTTAAATGACCCAAGGGCATAATTAGATGGGAACACATTTCAGAATCTCATATCGAGCGAAACCTATATTTGATACATCGATATTTTATGTGAGAGTAAATAATTTTGCTTGGGCCACATATGCCAAAATCAATAAATATCTACTATTGTTTTTTTTTATTGCCTACAATGGCAGACGAGCCAACAGCCCACTTGATCGTAAGTGGCAACTGTCACTCATGGACTTCTGCAATGCCAGGGGCTCTAAGAAGCCGCTGCCTACCGTGATATTAATGCTCTCTTTAAACCTCGTTTGAAGAAGGACATGTCATAGCGCTCCGGAAACACCGCAGCTAATAGTTCGTTCCAGAGCATGCACGTACGTGGAAGAAATGAACACTGGAAACGAATCGTGCTAGACGAGATCGTGTCCAGGTAGTATGGATGAACTTTGCTGCGATGTCGAGTGGTGCAATGATATAAAGGAGACGATGATAGCACTAAGTCAAACAGTTCCTCAAAGTACTTTCCATCAAACATTAGATTGTTAAAACGATACAAAGAATAGGTACAAATAGTATCTCAAGCATAATGAAAAAATCTTACAAAAGCTAACTCCTTAATATCAGTGCTTTAACGTTATCCAATCATCATGTAAGCACTGCAGTAACCGTAGACACTCGATCAATTATTTATATCACTACACCAGACTAAACACAACTCTTAACACTACAACATAAAGCTGATATTCTTTTAACAGCAACACAGTCATTGTAAGTATACTACTAAAAATATCGCGTACCGTATCACCTGTACCACATCCTTATTTGATAGCTTTTACTGGATTGAATGTTATTACAGTGATTTGGCCGCACCTTTTGCGAACAGTATTAATGCTCATAATAGTCATTCGGAGCATCGGGTTTTTCAGGGACCGTTAGAGTATGTGAGGGTTTAAAGCTAGCTGTGTTAGTGTAAAAAGTTAAGTAGAATTTTACTTAGGTTTTTAAATAAGCGTACAACGATAAGGTTGGAGATTAAATTATTTAACATGCATAAAAAAGGCGGCTTTTTTACTGATCGTATCAAAAAAGCCATTTACGTCATTAGACATTTACCAGCGCATGTGTTCCCATCTAACTTTGATCCTGAGTTTTTAAGCGGGGACGTGAAAAACATCTCACTAAGCCGCCATAGCCAAATAAATAAAAAACATTTTGGTAATTATTTACTTACATTAGGTTCTATACTTACCTTTTGCTTTAACAACGATGGAAGTGTTAGGTATATGAATTTCAGCTTAATAAACTGATTTCTAAAGTTATTAAAAACTAATTTTATTGATTGCATTCATAATTTTATTTAGTTCTAGCTTTCCGCGACGCGGTTTCACCCACGTTTTTGGTTACTGCTCTACTCCCGTCGCCAGTAGCATGATGTTACACAGCCTATAACCTTCCACGAGAACTAGACTATCATACGCAAAAAGAATTTTTGAAATCCAACTAACAGTTCTAGAGATAAGCGCGTACAAACAAACAAACAAACTTTTCCGCTTTATATAAGTAAGTATAGATAATAGCTGTCAAATTATACACTACATCGATTGACTTGACAAGATTGAAGAAACCGGGTGTGATTCATGTTATCGGTACATCAAATTAATTTAAGATAATTATCATCTTATCTTTTTCTTTTCTAACGATGATAACGACATCTTAGATATCTCTATCAACGTTGTTGAGAATCTTTATGTGTAATTAATTCGATCTGATTGATAATCTTAGATTTAACGAATTCGATTTTATCAGTTTGTCATGTTAAATCTTAGAGTAATAACATTATGAAAAAATTTAAAGTCCCTAAGTATGTACCCCGGCACTACTGCTTGGCACTTCTAGCATTCTATTCTAGTTGTACCATATAGAGTTGTGAATTTGATCTGACGATTCGCACAGTGCCCCGCATCACAGAGCATAGTGCCCTTAGGCGCGGAACGGTAAAAGAGCAAAATGAAATGAAATAACTTATATGTTAATTCATATAGGTTAATTAAATTAACACTTATGAACGTCAAAGTTTACAAAATGTCAGTAAATTAAACTACAGCCAGTTCGCTGACGAAGTAGAGCCATGAGAAGAACTGGCAAGAAACTCAGGCCACTCTTTTTAGTCGCCAGGTTATTAAAATTTTTGTAAGTTACAGTTTCAAGTAGCATGCAAAGTGACGCAGGAAATACACTTAAATCTATAGATACTTAATTACTTACAGCTTTCTATGTTGTAAAGAAAAATTAAAAAGTAAAATGTGTGCTTTACAGCCTGCCTAAATTTGCATATTGCATTAAAGCGGGCGTGCGTGTTCTTACGTTGTTTGTATCTCTGTTTGTATAGAAATCACGCGTGGTGCAACATATTGAAAACGCATTGACACGTGGTGTAGATGTTCTTTCGCCACCCCAGCAGCGTAGTGCGGGGCAGAGTGTGAATCGCCATAATATCTTGGAGGAGTTTTAGTTTGCAGCGTAGACACTAGAGGCGCTGGTATTTTCACCATAATTACCACCTTTCCTTTAAAGAACAACACATGCAAAAATTAAGTGTCATTCTCCCAGAGTGTAGTCTAAAGTATTTTAAACTATTAGTCATATAAAAAAAAATTCAGGGAATTTAATACTTTGAGCTTTTTTAGAGACTTGCACATTCGCATGTTGTGACTATGTTTTCTTCTTATTTTTATTCTAGGCTCTTTGAAAGTTGAATTACTCCCTCAAGTGACTACGTAGCATCAAGACTGCGTTTTAAGTACTCAGCGACTAAAGGAAGCAGAGTGTAATCAACGCAGTAGGCTAAAAGATTAAAAGTCAAACTTAAAAACTTTAATACGTGTTGATCCTTCGACAATACACTGGCGCCACCGCATCTTTCTCTTAGGCCGGTATTACATTATCATATTTAAATCATATAAATATGATTTCATATCTGTCAAATTCTATGGTCATAGTTATATGATGACGTTCTTCATTTTCACCTATTACACTTATTGATCATATAAACGTCATATACCATCAAGCCGTGAATTCCGTTGCTATGGTTGCTAGTGTCACAGTGTAGTTATGGGATCCCTTTTAACAGCTAGCGTACAAGTAGGATCATATCAACACACTAGCACCGTCTATTTACATACAGACTGTGCTAGAGTGTTGAATATGATCCTACTTGTACGCTAGCTGTCAAAAAGGATTCCATAGCTATGATCATAGACAATATGAATTACATGTAGATATTATACCGTCATATGTTCTTCATTTAATAATGACTCACATATCTATGATTATATTTCTATGATAGTGTAATAGCGGCCTTATTGCCTACTAATAAAGGTATAGATATTAGTGATGCCGATCGATAGGCAACTATCGATACAATATCGATGGGACTATCGATAGTGCGGTAATAGTGGAAATATCGATAGGACTATCAATAGGACTATCGATAGTATAAAATATGGTATTACTATTGATGATTTGCTATGCTATGGTA
The DNA here is from genome assembly GCA_963082885.1 of Parascotia fuliginaria. NCBI lineage: Eukaryota > Metazoa > Arthropoda > Insecta > Lepidoptera > Erebidae > Parascotia > Parascotia fuliginaria. Next base: position 1,556,018 of record OY720195.1, read on the forward strand.
ATACTATCGATAGTACAAAATATAGTAATACTATTGAAACTTACGACAGTCCTATCGATATCCTAACCGATTTTCAAGGTTAACTATCGATAGTTCGGCATCACTAAAAGATATAGAGGTAGTTAATACCTAAGAAATAAGATTTTGAGAACTTACTGACATGGTATCTAACATGAAGGGACGAATATCTATAAATACACCATATTTTACTTAGACCTACACAAGCACATTTTATTTTTAGAATTCTTGCTTACGTGTAAGGTTTATTTTCCTCTAACACTTTATGTAAAATAAGTTGTTCTTCTCTAGGAACAAAGGTTTACACAAATGATCGATCACATATGAATAGCCTTTATATAAAAATGTTCAAAGAAAGTAATATTAGAACTGTAGGTTTATTTTCTAAGCTGCTTAGTCTATTTACAATGTAATGAAATGGGAATAAATAAATCTTTTTTCGATGGGATAGGCAGAGTTGTATGAAGTATGTTGAGTCGCTTAAAACAAGTGTTTTACTGGATACTATTCCAAACTCCAGGCTACTTGAACAGTGAATCTTATAAACCTGATAGTCAGTAACAATCAGTAATCGAAATTATGCGAACTAAAATACCTAAAGTTCAAAGAACTGAGACAAAAAAATGGAGACTTTCTTACAACAATTAAATTAGAACAATTGGAACAGTAAGCAAGAACTAAAACAGAAAAAAAACCTGCGTCTTTTTACTTAGATTGTTAAAACGATGAAAAGGTTTTTTTTTTTAAAACTAAACAGAAAATTAGTTCGATAGTTGTTTTACGGAATAAATTTTAGATTTACTTTAGTAATGTCCCGAAAACCGAGACTATTGTGCCGAAAAATATTAAGTTCTAAGGCGGCTCCACCTGCCTCTGGTATTTTTCGAGTAATAAGTATTTTAGCCTCCATAATTCCGATCACTGATAATAAGAGAACTTGAAACGCTTTTAACAGTGTCACCAATGCTTAAGCGATACTCCTAGTGTTGCAAACGTCCATAGGCTACGGTAACTTACGGTAGCTTACCTCACAGTGGGTTTCTTACCGATCTTTATTTGAAAACCCGATTTTATGCAATGGATCGATCAGCGCTGAAACGCGTCTACAACATAGAATCTTGGATTAAAGTTGGTATATAGAAAACCACGGTTAGACATGTAAAAAATAAGAACAGGGCCTACCATCCATTATAGCAGTATTACTGTAATGGTTCTTTGTGTTTTGTCTTTTTTTCGTACTATTAAAAACAAAGGTAGAGGCAAAGTAAGGTTATATTAAGATTGCTGGCCTGTTGGTCTAGTGGTTAGTGACCCTGACTGCTAAGCCGGATGTCGTGGGTTCGATTCCCACCCAGGACAAACCTTTGTGTGATGAGCATGATTGTTTGTTCTGCGTCTGGGTGTAATTTATCTATAATATGTATGTATTTACAAAAAAAAAAGTATATATGTAGTATATCAGTTGTTTAGTACCCATAACACAAGCAAATATAATTGCTTAATTTGGGGCTAGATGGCGCTGTGTGAATGTGGTAGAATATAATATATATATATATATATTGCTATAGAAGGTTATGATAAGGCCCAAAATGCTACATTATGCTGTTCATACTTAACAAATTGAAAGGTAAGTAATGTAGTACTCTTTAAGATTATCCATTTTACCCTAGGTTGACGTGTTTGCATTTATTAGTAAAATATTTTATGCGAAAATTTAGACGTCAGAGTAAGAGCTAGGTGTTGTTCATTTTAAACAATATTTTAAACTGCTAATGAAGTTGTACATTTCACTAGTGACCATAAATTTGGGTAGGTCGGAAAGTGACTAGAACGCAAAATGTCCACTTATGACAAACGACGACATCGCAGAATGTCAATATCGCCTAAAGTCCTAATTTCAAAATGCCATAATCGCAAAATGACTTCACACGCAAAACGACTAAATCGTATAATTTCACCATCTCTTATTGTCTACGTTTAAGAACACCTTAGACGCAAAATGACTACATCCTGGTAAAGCTAATTACACTTTTGTGTCGAGTCGTAATGGCTCAGTGGTGAGAGCACCTGCTTCGTAAACACGAGGTCAGGGGTTCGAATCCGGGCAAGTACCAATGTGATTTTACAAATCATGTGTACTTTTGAAGTATCTGGACATTACTGACTGATGGTGAAGGAAAACATCGTACGGAATCCTGGACTTAAATGTCTGAAATTACCAATCCGCCTTGAGCAAGCGTGGCGATCAATGCTCATACCTTCTCAGTATGAGAAGAGACCTTTCCCTGCAGTGGAATAATACTGGGCCGCTATGACACTTTTGACTAACGTGATAAATGGTGAGTGCATCACCGTGGTGAAATGTTGGTGTCTGCATAGCGAGTTCCTAATGCCTGCACTTGGAAATAAAGCTGTGATTCCATTCATTATAATAATAATAATAATAATACCAGCCTATTTACTGTCCCACTGCAGGGCAAAGGCCTCTTCTCATGTAAAGAAGGTATGAGCATTAATCACCACGCTTGCTCAAGGCGGATTGGTAATTTCAGACATTTAAGTCCAGGTTTCTTCACGATGTTTTTCCTTCACCGTCAGTCAGAAATGTCCAAGATAAACTTAAAAAGTACATATGATTTGAAAAATCACATTGGTACTTGCCCGGATTCGAACCCATTACCTCGTGTTTACAAAGCGGGTGCCTTATCCACTGGGCCATTTCGACTTAGCCATTCATTACATATATTTAAAACAACTTCCAACTTAACACTTCCGGGACAACAAACGGATATGGCCGTGATGACAATAAAACATATATTGTGTCTACAGCAGTGTCCATGAAAGGGTTAAAAAGGCAGACCAAGAAAATATAAGAAAATAGAATAAAATATACATATGCAAACATATTAATCATGGCATTTTTGCGATATAGTCATTTTGCGAGTAAGGCTTTTAACGACCTGCAAGTAAAATAGTACTTTCGCGATGTAGTCATTTTGCGAGTAAGGCTTATTACGACCTCGTCATTTTACAAATCGAACTGTGTGCATTCTGCGATCTCTTCGTTTATGACAAGTGGACATTTTGCGTTCTAGTCACTTTCCTACCGACCCATAAATTTACTCTTCAGAAAGTCAGAGTAAATAATACAGCCAAAATTATTCTCTGGCTGATAAGTTTGGACTCCAGAAGTATTGGATATTAGTAAATATCTATACAAGTCGAAATGGTCCTGTGGATAAGGCACCCGATTCGTAAACACTAGGTAGTGGTTTCGAATCCGGACAAGTACCAATGTGATTTTTCAAATCATATGTACTTTCTAAGTTTATCTTGGACATTTCTGACTGACGGTGAAGAAAAACATCGTGAGGAAACCTGGACTTAAAAGTCTGAAATTGCCAATCCGCCTTGAGCAAGCGTGTTGATTAATGCTCATTCCTTCTCTATGAGAAGAGGCCTTTGCCCTGCAGTGGGACAGTAAACAGGCTGGTATTATTATTATTATTATTTAAATATCTATACGAATTTATGAAACAGAAAGTTTGTTTGTTTTTCTGAACGCGCTTATCTCTGAAACTATCAATCAGATTTGAAAAATATTTTTGCATATGAGAGCCTAGTTCTTGAGGAAGGTTATATGCTATATAGCATTACGCTACTGGCAATAGGAGCTGAGCAGTGAGCAAAAACGCGCAGCGGAAAGCTAGTCTTTAATTGAAAAAGTAGAAAAATAAACGATATTTGTTCAAAGTTCTACAATTATTTTGTAGCTATCTAAGTTCTTTAGTTCAAGTATGAATAAAATACAACAACGTACTGTACTAAAATTCTTGAAAGTTAGAAGTAAAGCGAGTGCAGTGTAGGTACAGTAGGTATTCACTAAAAGCATTCAGACGTTTTCCACTTTCTAACATTGTTGCTTTGAACATATTTTTATACAGTTCTGGTATAAAGATGGTACACACGGTACATCCAAATAAGTTATTACGCACGTTATTTTTTGTTTAAAGATAAACTTTCTATGTTTATTTTAAACTATTGTGAAGAAACCGAACAGTGGAATCTATTTTTCAAGTCGACAGCAAATTTATTTATATGCTGTCGGTCCAAAACTCAGCTACGACTACTGCGTTGTCAGCAGCATTCATTAAGTCCTCCTGCGTGCAGTTGCTCCATATCAGGTGGGCCATCGTTTGTGGATTGGGATCACACTTGCTTCTAGATCAGAACTATTACAGAATCCCCTCCTGAACTAATTATTTTTAGAATACAAAGAATCTCAAACGAAACGGTTCAATATTGCTTACTCATGACTCTCAATTAAGTCCTCCTCTTTATCAGAGCATTTTAAACCTGGGCCTTTTAAGAACGACGTGATCGAGCATTTCACAAAACCGCCATAGTTGAGGTCACGATGCCAATTCCCTTTCTTTTCATTCATCGCTTCACGTCTTTTATCCCCAAAAGAGTAGACGGAGATGTTTAAGCACACACTTTTTGCCATTTTTTTTTATTTTAGGTCCCATGTAACAGAGGGCGAGCCTGTTGTCAATTACCGAGCACAATTCCAGACTCCGGGCTAATACTGAGAATTTTCCGAAAAGAAAAACCTAAATCTGTTTACCTGACCTGGGGATCGAACCCGAGACCTTTGCTCGGTCATCCGTACACAGTACCACTGAACCATAGCGGCAGTATTCATTCTCCTGTTTATTTTATTCTGCTTCATGGTCGGCATCGGCTTGGTTGTATTTGAAATGTTTAGTAAACACAGCCATATTCAAAAACTATGGTAGCCACTTAGTTATATTCCAGAATGAAGAGCCACGCGCACCTCAAAAACTTCAAAAACAAAATATTCCTTATAGAGACATATTTAAACCTTCCCATAATATATTACTCTTCTCTGGAATGACCTACCTCTAGAAATCAGGATGGCCACAAACCGGTTAACTTTTAAGCTGAAAGTACGGGCTCTACTCTTCGAGAAACTGTTGGAATTATCACGTTGATTGTCTTGTTTTTGTACATATTTAGTGTATGTAGTAGTATTTATATATTATATGTTATGTATGTATAATAATTGTTAATCGGTATGTATAATAATTATTAATATTTACGTATTGTATTATGTTTTTATGTTGTATTACAACCTATACATTTATTTTTTTGTATTACAACCTATACATTTCTTTTTTTTATATATTTTCATATCATAATTTATTTACTGCACCTACTTCGTTTATCTCTGCACCACCTAAGGTTGACTGGTAGAGAATGCTTATAGCATTAAGTCCGCCTATGTACCTGTGTGCATTAAGTTTAAATAAATAAATAAATAAATAAATAAATTACTGAAAGTTACCTTATCGAAAACCGAGAGTGTACCCTTACCTTAACTAAAAGCTTGTCAACATATTTTTAGATCTCTTTACAGTTTATGGCCCTTTTATGAGCGCAATGTGGTTTAAAAATAGCTCTTTTCTTCACTTATTATTGGTGTTTATGGCGTTAAGTATTGCAATATTATATTTATTACAAATAAAAAAAAGTCTTAGCTATTTATAAAAGTTATGGTCTAAGAATAAGTAAGTTAGGTCTACTTAGTTAGTATATTATCCACTCGATATCGAAATACATAATTTGATCATCTGGCATTAAGCCCTCTTAAGTACACATTCAGTGCATAAATTAATATTTTATATAATAGAAGTCTAACTCCCAGTTCCTAATAGGCTGATCAAAGAAAAATTAACTATACACCTGTTAAATCCCATGTGAAATACCAATTGGGTTGCTAAAAGCATGAATAATTAGTTTGATTTGATCTAGTTAGTAACTAATTAATAATAATAATAATATTCTACCACATTCACACAGCGCCATTTAGCCCCAAAGTAAGCAATTATATTTGCTTGTGTTATGGGTACTAGACAACTGATATACTACTTATATACATTTTTTTTTTTGTAAATACATACATATTATAGATAAATTACACCCAGACACAGAACAAACAATAATGCTCATCACGCAAAGGTTTGTCCTGGGTGGGAATCGAACCCACGACCTCCGGCTTAACAGTCAGGGTCACTAACCACTAGACCAACAGGCCAGTCAATTAGATAATATTAAAAAAATTATCCATGATTTTAGCATGCTTTTAGACACTTCAAATGTAATTTAACAGGTGATTAGTTAATTTTTCATTGATCAGCCTTTCAGAAACTTGGGGTGAATAACTAAAATAGTAATCTTAGTACTTTACATAAATACTCTTATAGAAAAATATAAAATTTCTAAATCGAAGCAAAATTAATTAAATTTTCTTTTATGGCATATAGCTACTGATACTAATTTTGAGCTTGAATTTGACACTGAATTTCTTCATACATTTTATAGAAATATTAATTATATTTAATTAATACTGCTTAGCATAGGAATAATTATGTAGAAATTGAGTCCATAATCAACATAAGATGGTTTCACTTGAATACAGTGTTTACCAAATATTTTATATCTTTAATAATCAATGCGAGCATTACATATTAGTGTACAACAACCTTTAAAATATTAAGCTTGAGGCATAAAAGATCATCTCTATTATAATATAAAGCGGAAGAGTTTGTTTGTTTGTTTGAACGCGATAATCTCTGGAACAACAAGTCAGATTTAAAACATTCTGATTGCATATGATAGCCCAGTTATTGAGGAAGGTTATAGGCTATGTAATATCACGCTACTAGCGACGGGAGCAGAGCAGGAAGCAGACGTGGGTAAAAGCGCGCCGCGGAAAGCTAGTATTCTAATTATACAAATTTAACATGTCTGTTTACATTAATACGAAATTAAAGTAACACTTACAACACTAACAAAGAAAAATAACACAAAAGAAGCCATTTTAATTAAAATATCGTTCAAAGCCTTTGAACACATTATGCTTTTACATTCGTATTTCACTGAACTGTGTAAAAAAAAGAGAAATTCTACTTTAAATTTTATATGATAAGGTGTTATTTATTTAATGTCGTATGGCTGTTAGGACTGTTGTTAAATAGCAAAAAATATTAATTTCAATTAATTTTTGTACAATAAAGTAAAGTTACAACTCGGGTATGCGTGTATTAATATGTTTTCAGCGAAGAACGATCTGATAAATTGCTTGATAATGACACTTTCATTGTCTCATCTTTTTTATTTGCCCGACTGCTGAAGTCCGAGAAGGTAAAGTTTTTCGAGCGTGTATGTTTTTATGTATGTATGTATGTATGTATGTATGTATGTATGTATGTATTTATGTATGTATGTATGTGTGTATGTATGTATGTATGTATGTATGTATGTATGTATGTATGTATGTATGTATGTATGTATGTACTTGGGATGACTGGTCAATATTGGCATGGCTTACATTTAATATTCAATCCAGTATTACCTTGTCGTTCAATGTGACCAGGGGGTGCATTTACCAGTTTAATTAAAATACGTAGTCAAATTACCATACTAGTTGAAACTAAATAATTGAATTCTTTGTTTTCTTTCTTAGTATTATATTAATTAGTTAATTTGTAATAATTACTTTGTATGGTTCTTTGGTTGCGTTGAGTGTTTAAATTGTAACTCATTCAAATAACTGTAATTATCTGGCGATTGAAAAGAGTGGCGTGAGTTTCTTGCCAGTTCTTCTCACAGCTCTACCTCGTCAGCGAACTGGCTGTAGGTCAATTGGCTGACAAAATGTAATGTTGACTTTTCATAAGCATCATACTTTATGATCTAAATGAAATAAATGCTTTGACTTTGACTTTGACTTTGACTTATGTATGTATGTATGTATGTATGTATGTATGTATGTATGTATGTATGTGGGTATGTATGTCAATTTCTTTGGCACACTCTACAAGCCCAACTTGATGGATATTAACATATGAGGTTTCATTAGATTCGTATTAATTGTAGGAGTAACATAGGGAGTAATTAATATACTTTACTTGCATTAAAAGTGCGGCCGGTCAAAATGATTTTCAGAAATTATTAAATTATTTTGTCTAAAATAGTATTAGCGGTTTATGATATCAGTCAGCTAATAAAGGTAAATCAAAAGCTTACTACATTTCTTCGAGCTGCTCGCAATGCAAAAATTTTTAACAAACGTCATTATTCTTACACTTAAGTATGCATTCACCTTTGTTTTTAACTTTAACAATATACATAGAAAAATAAACTCTAACACAAGAACAATATAAATCAAATTTATTTAAATCACAGCTTGTTCTAGCATTCCAAATATGCGATAACGGACAAATTTACACAGGTAGTTCTTGTAATTCTTATTTTGATAGAAGTAAGGGTTATTTTTGAGTGGTTTAGATATATGGTTATGTTAAGAGGTTGTTTACTCAGGGCGTGAGTGTGAAAATGCAGTTACGTCTGGTCGCCGACATACCAACGTTATTTTCTTGTTAGTGCGTCTAACCTATAGTACCTATTTAATGTAATTTTGTTTAGAATCCTTTTAGATGTAATTTGCATTCTACAATGTTATCTTAGATTTACATTCATCTTTATGTTTTCGGTGGCTTACAACAAATTCGACAAATAACATGACTGATATATTAATAATATTTAATACCTTTCTGTTACTGTCACGCTGCAGGCATTGATCACCACGCATAAGACAGATTGGCATTTTAGATTTCATTTTTTTTATTGCCTATAGTGGCAAACCAAGGATTATTCCTTTATTAGTGATTGGAGTTTCATCTGTCCCCCTGTTCACAACGGGGGGACAGATGAAACTCCAATCACTCTTCAAAAGTTTCATCAGTCCCCCTGTTCACAACGGGGGCACAGATAAAACGTTTTTTCCCATCTGTCACCCTAGAGGGACAAACCAGTAGGACAGATGGGAATAATCCCAAACCAACGGCCCACCTGATGGTAAGTGTTAACTGTCGCTCATGGACTTCTGCAACGTCAGGGGCTTTGCTATATTATAGATTACAGTCCAGGGGCACAAACTCTTATAGCAATCTTGTTTTAACCTTACTATGTCGCCATCCTTGTTTTTAATGGTACGAAAGAAAAAGACAAAACACAAAGTAACATTAAAAGAATACTGCTATAAGAGTTGGTAGTAGGCCCTCAGGTGTCTCTCGCAATGTATGAAGATAAAATAATAAAAAGCTTTTCTAAATTTAAAAATTATTATCATTATCATCAACCTGAACATATTCAGTACAGACTGTTCCCGACGGAAAATGTTTATGAAGAAGAGAGACTGCAGTAGCAATATGGTGATTTTTAATACATAAATAACGCTTCTAACCACTTGTATATTGTACCTTTTTTTTATTTTTTATTATCCTACCAAAGTGACTCCACTCTGCTTGATGGTAAGCAATCAGTGGAATCCAAAAGTGGCGGACACCATTCCAAAAGCCAAACTACTGTTATGGCGGCTTAGTAAGATGCTTTTTCATGTCCCGCTTAAAAGACCCAGGATCAATGTTAGATAGGAACACATGCGCTGGTGAAGAGTTCCAGACTTTAATTAAGCGACAAAAGTATGAAGTGCTGAACCGTTTGGTTCGAGACCCTTTATCTTCTGTTAAAAAGCTCAAGGCATTCTTGTAATATTAAAATTAAAATACAAAACATAACATACGTAACTGTTTAAGTTACGTTCGTCGTAATTCTCAATAATATATATCGCAACTCGTTTTGTCTCGAGCATGTTAATGTAGGAGTATTCTTTGCATTAAAGCTTCTACTGATATTTAGCTATTTAGTATCAGAAATATTTGTATAGAGAAGGATTTACAAACATTAAATAAGTACACGTAAATAATAATAAATGTATGGAATAAGCGATATACAGGTATAATGCAAGGCAGTCATGGCGTCATGTGTAATAAGATCCAATATAATGATCCAGAGTTACTGTTGTCCTAATGCTTTTAGTTCTTAGGTGTGTTAAGGCGGCTAATATAAACATTTATTGTACAAGTACATTCTCGTATAACGATTCTGTGGAATTCTACGCGAAATATATCAATAGGCCTTTACATGAAACTTAAAATCTACACTTAAGTCGGCCCACGGCTTTGCCTGCATCTAATATTTGTTGATTTACGAGATAACAGTACACGGAATCTACATACCAATTTTCATTGAAATCGGTTTAGTGGTTTAGGCACTGAGAAGTAACAAACACACATACATACACACAAACTTTCGCATTATAATATTAATAGCATTAATATTTAACTTACCATCAGATTGCTTGTTTGCCACCAAAACCACCACCCATTTGATGTAAGCATGCCGACAGCGTACTTTTATGAGATGTCGTCTTTTATCACTTTCCGACCGACCCCATAAATTAAGTCCTAGATTTTGTTTTGTTATTTTTATTATTATTGTATTATTGTGCAATTAATTTACCTCTGTGTTGTAGGTCTGTGAGTTATGTCAAATAATTTTATTGACTTTCTTTAATTTTTTCAAAAGTTATTTAAAAAAAGTTATCTAGTACAATTCTAGTCTTTTAAAACACTTATCTAAATCTTACACCATTAATACTCAGTACTGCCTCTGCGGTTCGGTAGTACTGTGTGCATTATCTCGCAGAGGTCTCGGGTTTGATCCCCGGGTCGGGTAAAATGATATTGGCTTTTTAGTATTAGCCCGGAGTCTGAAATTGTGCCCGATAAATGGCAGAGGGCTCGCCCCCTGTTACATGAAATCATAAAAAAATGGCAAAAAGTGGGTGGTTAACCACCTCTAGCTACCTCTTCGAGGATAAAAGGCGTGAAACTATGTATGTATGTAATACTCAATACTGTTCTGTTGTTTGTTTTGTATGGTGTGAAATAAAGAATATTCTATTCTACTTTATCCAATATATTGGACACTGAGTGGTAATGCACTTGGACAAATAAACTATGTGTGGGCGGTCTCAGGTGCTACTACTTGAATAAATAGTTCGATGAATGTTCTATCGATATTTAAAAACGGTTCAACTAATATCTTGTTTGTAAGTGCTTGTGTTCTTGGCTGCAAGTTCTTGCTTATTGAAGACTTATTTAAAAATAATATCACAACAACTAAACACAACGCCATCTAGAAAAAGTAAGCATATATTTAGCTTGTTTGAAGGGTTCTAGAATGCGGATATATACTTATTTTTGTAAATACAAACAACACGCAGGCGAATGCAAATAGACATGTTCGTGGAAAAATATATTTGTACTGAGCGGGAATCAAACTCGCGACCCCTGCGTCGATAAATTTACATGTTTTAGAAAACAAAATCGGGTATATTGAGTCCACTTGTACCACAGAAAGCTACTTACTATCAGGTAGGCCGAATGCTTCTCTGTAACCGAAATTGTATTATAATACTAACTTTCCACGGCGCGGTTTCACCCTCGTTTTTGCTTACTGCTCTGTTTCAGTTGCCAGTAGCGTGATGTTACATAGCCTATAAACTTCTTCAAGAACTGGGCTATTATACCCAAAAAATTATTCAAATCCGACTGGTATTTTAAGAGATTAGCGCGATCAAATTAACAAACTCTTTCGCTTTAATGGTATAGATATAAAAAATTCACTACTACTGCATCACTAAGGTAAACACCATGTTTGTTGTGCTTTCTATCAATCAAACAGTATCATAACTTTCTTTACTTACTACCTACTCCTAGGTGACAAGTAATGTACAATTCAACGCGCCTGTACTAGTCTAAAAATGCGTAGGAGTTCGGTCAAGTAGTTTCCAAGTAAATAGCTAAAATACGTACTAAATGATCGCGCAGTTAGCACTTCACTTACTCTTTAACAAACTTAGAGTATTCGTTGTTTAAATAAAGGTAGAATGCCACTCTAGGAAATATAGGGAATATGATGTTAACAAAATTTGATACAGTTATATTAGTAAAATTGTTATAAAATTATAAAATTGTTCCTGTTACTATACCGTTCGTCCCTCCATCGCAGAAACTCCCTCCTGCACATGGGCTGCCTACAGATAACGCAATATCTGTAGCTGAGTTCTGGTCTGACAAAATCTAATTGCTATCGACACGCTAAGTAGAAGAATTGGTAAAATTTTACTAAGGTGACACCAAGCATATTACACTATATTAAACAGTTACTCTAGTCTATGGACGCTTGCAATACCAGAAGCATCACTCGAGTGTTGCCCTGTAAAAACCGTTTAAATCGTCTTAATCGACCGGGGAAGTACTACCCTCTCATAGAAGATCGACGTAAGAATATTAATATTCATGTTAATGTGTTTCGCTTGGTGAGTGAGAGCGCCGGCAGCCTTAATCAGACCTCTTCCGTTTCCCTTTACCTTCCTCATTCTCCGTGGTCAGCAACGGCTTGGTTGTGTTTTGTAAGCATTATTAATTCTGTGATGCTTGGAAAACACAGCCATCTCTATAGGTTACGGTTACCACTTACCATCAGGTGGGTCGTATGATTGTTTGCTACCAAAATTGTATAAAAAAATCATAATTCACTTACTATCAGGCTGAGTGGAGTCACATTGAAGGCTAAAATTTAAAAAAAGAAACGCTACTGACACTTAGCGACTGTGAAAGATTGCAGGAAGGATAAATATGTATGAAACGGGACCAAGAAACTTTAGAGAAGCCGTCACTCTCACATCAAAACGCAATAGTATAGACACCTACTACTATTATTAATATTATTATCTTTTATACGACTAAGGTGACAAACAAGCATGCGGCGGGCCTGATGGTGAGCAGTTACCGTAGCCTATGGACGCTTGCAAAACCAGGAGCATCACTAGCGCGTTGCCGGCGCGGCTCTGGAAATTTTATTATGGAAATTTTACTATCTGCCACTGTGGTTCGCGGTACTATTTACGTATTACCACGCAGAGGTCTCGGTTTAAGTGATATTGGGTTTTTCTGACGCGAAATGCTCAATGGTATTAGGCCGGAGTCTAAAATTGTGCCCGTTTATGGCAACAGGCACCCTCTGGTACACAGAACCCAAAATAAAATGGCGAAACGTGGGTGATTAAACACCTCTGCTACCTCTTCTGGGATAAAAGACATGAAGCTATGTATGTATAAATGTATTATTTTACATCGATTCTGTAAGATGATAGATGTTTTCTCGATCGTTCAAGATCATTCAGAAATAAACAACTACTGTGCAAAATTACAAGCCATAAATGAATTTCCGTCTGACCATTGAAAACTGCCATTGTCATTTGAAATAAGTGACGTAACAAAAGCGTCGCTATCATAAAAAGTTCCAAACAATGTGGAAAATTTTTTATACAGCATTCCATTAAAATGTCGGAGGTTTTTTTGGAGGTCGAAGATTATGATAGACATACTGATCTTAATAATCAAACTAACATTAAAAATCAAGTAAATAATCATAATTTCCACAAACACCGGACATTCAAACATATAATTCTAAACGCCGTTACATTTTAAATTCAAATCGAATCAATTTTAATTGATTCCCAAATAAGAACCGATTAGTAATCGATTATTCTGATTTCCGATTTTAAATATTGATTTCCGAATAAATATTAAGTTTAGCTTCGAACTGATTGGGTTAATTACGACGGCCTACATCGAGGAGAAACCAATTATATCGATTAACACACTAATAGTTATTATCGGATGGTTGATTAGGCTTATCGTGTTAACTATCGCTTAGTGAGGCTTCCGTGGATCTGTTTATATTATAAGATTTTAGTAGTTGCTGTACAAGTATGGTATGCTAATAAATATATCAACATTTCGATGCATCTAGCATCTTGTAATGCGTTTCGATTCGATTACAACTTTACAATCGGTCTAAACATGAAATAACCTATAATCTAGATTGTAATCTAATATAGTCTAAATCTGGGTATATTTCATGTTCGTTAATTCTATATTTGTAAACTCACAGCGTCTGTTTTGCAGCCATAAAGTTATTTTTGGTTATAATAAGAAGTGCTTCTCGATCCCATCTCGTTTTAGCATGAATAGTAGTACTTTCTCACTTAATATAGGTGTAAAATATTAATTTCTATTTTCAGTTTCGTAGGAGACACCTAATCACCATCGCGGTCTTTTTTCCTTTCCTTTGAAAATGTAAATAAGCATTAAAGAAGGATCGCTAAAGGAATATGTTCTGTGAGATCTTTATTTCATTCTCGTTCCAACTTAGACGTCGTAGTCGTTCCGACTAATCGTTAAATATAAAATCAATTGGTTTCTTATAAAATTTTGTCGTGTATAATTGGCAAATGTTTAATAGTTATTTCCTATATAACTGGAGTAAGGAAATTATATAGATAAGTTTTAGATATTATATTAAATATTCACGATCCAGTTTATAAGATGCGTTTGGAAAGCTTAAAGTGGAATGTGAATTGGAACCGTGACCGACAGTCGTATGCTGTGTGTATAGTGCTACCTGTGCTACGAGCAAAGGTTACTCCTTGTAAAGTGGCTTTTTGAATTTATCTTGGATTTTACTGACATATAGTGAAAGAAAATATCTTGGGAAAACTTGGACTAAGACTTGGGCACAAAATATACAAAAATTTTGTGTACTCTACCTCATTTTTAACTGATTCAACTTTAAAATGGAATGAGATAAAAATAAAGAAAGAAAGAAAATATTTTTCTGTGCTCACAAAATCGTAACACAAATATGAATGATCGTAACAAAAACAAAGGTGAGTCAAAAAAAGGATCTTTCTCAGCACTGAGCTATGGTTGTTATACCATAGCGCTGATATTCTGAAAGACCCTTAACTGACGCAAGTGTTTTATTATCATAATAAGGGCAGTTTGACCACCCAGCACCATCCTATTAATATAAATGCGAAAGTTTGTGTGTGTATGTGTGTGTGTGTGTGTGTGTGTGTGTGTGTGTTACCACTCAGCGCCTAAACGACTGAACCAATTTCGTTAAATTTTTTGTGTAGATTCGTGCGGGCGAAGCCATGGGGCGCAATTAGTGTGAAATAAATAACACGTTACATTTACATTTAAAGTCACTTACAACAGTTTCAGCAAAATAACACTAAAATTACCACAAACTACATAATATAGTTAGACACTAATACTAAAAGTCCTAATAAAACATTATTTAAGACTTGTTGCGGTACAGTTACTGTAAGTAATTCTGATGGCTACACGTGATCAGACTTTAAACGGCTCTAAGCCTACTGGGAAGGATAAACTTCGGGTGGAGTAGAACTTACACTTTATATCTTTTAAACTATTCTTTTAAAAGTCGTTACATGAGAGTGTAAATATGTGTGTGCATTGACATTGGTCTGGGTGTTTCATGTTCATGCACACAAAATATTTGCACTGAGCGGGAATTGAAACCACGAGCCCTGCGTGGCAGTCCATACACACTTACACAGTACTATCGAACCACAGAGGCAGTCTCAAAAATAAACTGAAGTTAAATCTAAGTTAGTTAAATTATCATTGTCATTATTCTATCAGCTGAAAGACGCCCACTACTGGACCTAGGCCTCCTTGAATTTTCGCCATCTTGGACGTTCATGAGCAGCCATCATCCATACTCAATTATAATTAATACTTTTAAAAATGTAACTTCACACCTGAATTTGCTCCAACTGATATTATTATACATCCACATGCATGTACAACGGCATGTGACAAAATCATAAAGTATACACAAAGTTCAGTTACATACCGAAACTTTTTACTTTGGGCTAACGAACTTGAGATACAGACAGGCGGGTGAAACGCTGCGGTTAGAACGTAAGCTCAGGAATCTTCAACTTTTTGTTAGTCGCAATGTACTAGCAGCTAGCAAAATCAACTAGCAAAATAAAGATGGATCTTTTTACTGAATTTTATCGAAATAACCTCGAATAGTCTTTAAGGAGACCTAGGTTTAAAGTTTGAAATTACCAATCCGCCTTGTACAAGCATTGAGCCTTTATGAGAAGAGGTCTTTGTCCTGCAGTAAGACATTTAAAAAAGCTGGTATTATTATTAATAACCATGAACTTTTTCTATTCTATCTGTAAACGTCAGTAACATTCACACTAAGATTTCAATTAATAAAATACACGGATATCCCATTATAAATATAAAATATCGTATAGATATTATTAAATCTTTATTATATCATTATCACAAGTATTAATCAGCATCGTTAAGCAAGCCTTCAAAGCCATTTTGTATCAACCACACCTCTACTTATCAACAATACTCTAAAACTGTCAGTTCTAATGTAAACACGTAAAGATATTATTTTTTATTTAAAGCACACGGTAGTGAGGCAAGCCAAATTCAATATTAAAGAGCCTATTTTCAAAATAAAAGTTACATTGACAAATGCCACAGACAGTGAACTTTTTGTTAAGTAATACCTGTACTGGAATTTTTTTATAGTTAAATGTTATTTAGAATAGGGATTAAATTTTACTTGAAACATGTATTAAAAAGAAATTACGAGATATCCATTTCTTTTCTAAGAACTTGGCTCTTTTTTAACAGTATCGTTAAGTCTTATATCACATAAACAACAAAACTAATTAATATTTTGCTCTGCTTTGTCATTTATCAATATATAACAGCACAACATCGACTATTAGTCGCATATAAATTGTCTAATCAATGCCTACATTGAATTAAAAACAACACTAAAGTAGTTATAGTTATAAATGTATCTGATTGTTTGATCTTAATGGTGACCAATCTTATTAGGTAACGCCTTAAGAAATAATTAGCAAAATTTAGAAGTATGACGTGCTAGTTTGAAATAACGAAATTTATGGTAGTGACCATTTTATAATTTATAAACATAATAATATATGGAAATTTACGCGATTATACATTAGGTATGTAATACCTTATTTTGCTTGGCGTTTTGATTAGGTTACACCGACCGTGGTTAAAACCTGACTTTTAGTCAGCTTGTTTTTATATCCCAGAACTTGGCTGGACCAGCTTTATTTCTATTGCAATAACTGTACTGCAATAGCAGTGAGAAGAATAGAAGGAAAAAGAAGAAGTGTCGCTTAAAAAAAACTATACTATTGTATATAATAGTTTATTATATATAATAGTATTTATTTATAATTATATTAAATAACTTAATTTTATATTTTTATGCTTTTTAGCAAAACATGAAAGAACTATTATGCTTAATTACCATCATGTTGTACCTATGTTTACAAATAAATACTTTGACTTTGACTTAGTATAGTTTTTTTTAAGCTAGATTTATAAATCGGCAGAGTTTGTTTGTTTGTTTGTTTAAACGCCTAATCTCTGGAACTACCAGCCGGATTTGAATAATTCTTATTGCGTATGATAGTTTAGTTCTCAAGGAAGATTATAGGCTATGTACCATCACACTAGTGGCGACGGGAGCAGAGCAGTAAGCAAAGACGCAGGTGAAACCGAGCCGCGGCAAGCTTGTAAAGTAATAAATTACAATATTTTTAATTTTACTTTTTGATTTAAAACGCTCGTCTACACATACAAAGCTTTGTCAGTTTGTAAATGTAGTCAACACAGCGAAATGTTTGTTGTCGATACAAAGAAACAAGAAACGACTGCACACACTGGCCCCACGCGACAGTACACAAACACACAATATTTGTGTTTCTTTATGTACTTTGATACACACTTTCTTAATTATTAGTAGTAGAGATACTAGCTTGTTATACGATGAAGCTACTTAGTGTGTTTGTTGCGAGAATTTTATGTTTAAACTTAAGCGGACAATGTCAAAACGTATATAAAGGTGATTCGATTTTGCGTCACAACAGCAATGTGACTATTTTAAATTCACATGTTTTTCTTGAAAACACCATGAGATAATAAGGCGATTCTCACACTGCCCCACAACACGAAGCGTAGTGCGGGCGTGCGTGTTCTTGTGTTTTTTGTAAGTATCTCTTTTTGTATACAAGTCACGAGTGGTGCAACATACTGGAAACACATTCACGCGCGGTGTAGATGTTCCTTCGCCACGCACCCCGAAGCGTAGTGCGGAGCAGTATGTGGCTAGCGTCCACCACACAATGAATTTTGAGCATATACGTATTACCATATAATTCAACATATATTATAATCTTGGCTTTATATCATTTATTGACTTTTCATGATTTTGCATAAATATTTGAAGAGTGATAATGTAGCTCAGTTTTTATCAACTGTATTAATCAAACATTGTACAGTCGAGTGGCAACATAGAAAAATGAGAATCAGAGTATCTTTAGCTGGTCGGTATTATCATCTCTATTTACTATTGACAGTGTCCTTTGCTCCTTATCCGAGCTCCACACGTGTCCAAAGTGTGAATCTAAAAAATAGTACTTCCGACGCTCTCCTAACGTTAGTGCCATTGCTATTTTCTAGATTCACACATTGGACGAGCGCTGTTAGGACCAACGTGTCGATCCGGCCTTATCATAAAGTAAAAAATAAAATCTGCTTGAGAGCAGATTAACGTGTCCCTGTTGTGATTATAGCTGTCGAACTGACGCACATTTTTATCTGTGTGGAAAACAAATAAGAATAATTTTCACCCCGTTTCTTCTTGAAGATGTGGTGTGAGGCGACTGAGGTACAAAAAACAAAGTTTCTAAATAATATAATATAAGAAATAAATATCACCTATGACTAATCTGCTGAGCATGGTAACCATAGTAATTATGACAATCGCTTTTGGGATAAGCATATTTTTACAGTGAATGTTTTCAGTCTCATTCATTCTTTCATATAAGCTCCCTTAAATGTAATAAATAGTAATAAGGAAAAGTATAATAAAAATATCATAGCCTTCAAACTACAAAATAATTCAACCAACAACTCAATTTTTAATCCAATTTAAGTCTGGCCCTGAATATGACAAAGTTCTCAAACCAATTTGGGCTGAAAAAGTCGCAGTAACTGCAAGATTCCAACCCGGCCAAACAAAATAGGTCGTTACCCGCGCCGTAGTAAACATACAAGCGAAGACACGAGATTACCTCTCTATTTAGCTAGCTTATCGTTGGTTGCAGCGTTGCCAAAGATTAAAACGATATACAGATATAGCAATACGATAACAGAACGGCAAACTAATTTATTTTTTAACCTAAAATATTTTTATTTAAAGAAATAGATTAGTTTGAATACAGTCCAAGATTTTTTTGACATGCTTTATTTGAAATAAATATTGCTTATGGCTAAGTATTTTGGTCTTTTGAGTAGTGCATTGTACTGACTACACCGATTAAGATCTGAGATCTCTCTCGAGATTAACATCTGAAGCTTATAAAACAACGTGTTCGTTTTTATATTAACAAGATTTATAGACTACTAAAATATATAGCTAATCGATAAATTGGTGGTGGTGGCGTAGTCATAGTGTACAATTACTGCTATGCTCCAGATAAGGTAGTGTCTAAATAAATGAAAACTGCTAATAAATTTAAACAAAATCGAAAAAAACCGAATAATTCATGTTTAGGTCCAATTTTATCTATAATATGTATGTATTTACAAAAAAAAAAAAAAAGTATATAAGTAGTATATCAGTTGTTTAGTACCCATAACACAAGCAAATATAATTGCTTAATTGGGGCTAGATAGCGCTGTGTGAATGTGGTAGAATATTATTATTATTATTATTATTAATAGACCAAACTTAACTTAGTAAGAATTCGCGTAATGCTTTGAGTGTTTAACTCTCACTTGGAACAAACTGTATAATACTCGTAAAATACAAATGCCTCGCAGTACGTATAACACAATGCGGCAACCATTTAAAAAATAAAACGAAGAAGTATATCAGATTGTACGTCATATAATTCTTATAAAATAGGCATTATTATCATAATACTTGTCGCATCTACTTCTTAATCTTGATTCACGGTAGAGAGTCGGCCGTGTCAAATTAAACAAACCTCGGAGTTGTGACAATATTTGTGAAAGAACCACGAAGAAGCCGTGAACTTGCCAGTGTTTTGTGTGACGAACAATTGTTGTAATTGTTCGGATTTATACTTTGAATTTATATTTAGGTAGCGTTATTACTGCTGGTGAGTAGTAGTTTTCTTTCAATAGATATGCTATAGGTGGTTTGCACATGTGCAAAGGATGGATGGAAGTAGGATAATGAAAGAGATTTATGGAGCTGAAATAACTGGGAAAGTTGGTAGGGGTAGGTGATGTGTTGACAAAGGGCACTATTACAAGCACCCGTAACCGACGTGTATGTATGAAAATATTAATGAATGTTAAAGAGGCAATAGAGGTATGTTTGGATCGCAGCAAATGGCGTTCTATAGTCTCTACTTACCCCATTAACGGGAGACAGACGTAAATGTATGTATGTAGATTTTATCATCTGCCATCAGTGGAATGTAAAGTCTCAAACTAAATGGTTCAGTACTTTATACTCTTTCTTAGCACTTACAATGGCGGTAGTGGGTAACAGAGTCATAACAATTGGTGATCTAAGATGTTTCTGAGATCCATATTGATATGTGGCACAAACAATATCCGCCATACACGTGGCTGCAAAACGTCACGTCAAAATGTTATTTTATTTTTAACTATGTATCGACCGGCTTCCAATCGACATCAGCATCAAGTTGGTTCACTACTAACGTTACTGCTCGGTCTCATTAAGTGTAGATTAATGTGTTATATACCCAAGCATTTCTCAATGATGAAAATAGTATCTAAATTAGTTTTTCTATTAGCGATTTTATATAAGGCAAACGTTTTCGAGCGAATGTAAAGATTTTACACATTACCTACATTATCACTAATTAAATTACACCTCCAAAAAAAAAACCTTAAACCTTTTCACCTTAAATTTTAATTAACTTGCGGTATTTAAAACATTTCGACTAATGTTCAATCAAATCGATTTCTGTCACCTGCAGCTGCGAGGTAATCATAAAAATTTCACGCTCATAGAAAAAAGCATTGAAAACCTTGAAATTGGAAAATACTCCGACTGAAAATACATTGAGTTTTTATTGGATTAGTGGCGAAGTTTGATTCTGGAGGACAAATTAGTTTGGCAAAATTACTTGTAAGAAATATCCGAGAATAGGTCGAAGAAAGAATATAACTGGCAACTACAGTTTTATTTTATTTTTTTCAACAAATCGTATCATTCTCTAAAGCGAGAACGCTTTTAGTGATTAGACCACACATTGTCATTACTGTTTTTTTGGGCTATTCTATAATTTGTTTTGTATTATGTGGTGTGTTGTAAAGAACACTATTCTCTAAAACCAGTAAACATTTTTTTAATACCCAATTTTTTTTAAGAATATTTAAAAAAATATTGAAAATATCAATAGTTTGGAAGAAAAAGATTTTACTTTTAGGGTTGACCACAAAACGGAATGGTAAGCAATTAAGCAGCTCGTCACGTACAATTCACGAAACATCCAGAACATGACACCGCTTGGCCAATAGATCACTTTTATAAAAGTCATTAGCCATTCAGTTGTAACTGGTACTAACGAACTAGACATTGAAACTCAAAAGAAATAAGAATAGACTTTAAATAAAAATAATTCAAAACACAATTAATTAGGCTCGTAATAAAATCCTTCAAAAACTAAGAAGGTTTATGAAGACTTTAACTCGAAAAATGTTTGAAATAGTTCTAATATAATTACATGATTAATGACATTGAAGAGACACATTTATTTGAAACTGTATTGTAGAAAGCTTAAAGTCTAGCTTTTTAGAGATCCGTTTTAATATTGACAAATGGAATATTTATGCTACAATCTGGTTAGTTCTTAGGATTATTGCCTATAGAGAAGGCTTATGATAAATACATATTTACCCTCTCATAGAAGATCGACGTAAGAGTAGTAGTATCCGTACTACTGCGTTTCGTTCGTTTAGTGAGAGCGCCGGAGGCCCAATTTCCCCCCTTTCCTCTTTCTTTAGTGGAGGCCACCATACCAGCAGTTCAAGACGATGACTTTTGGTATAGTGGCCGCCACTTCTGGATTCCACTGACTGCTTACCATCAGGCGGGGTGGAGTCACTTTGGTAGGCTATTATATATATTTAAACTAAATGTTAGTGGCTATAACAGGCACGTAATAAGTCTGCATGTTTTAATATTTAGCATGATTTATGCTTACGTCACAGTATTCTGAATAACGCCTAGAAAGTGTTCGACTAAGTTCACTTTATCCAATATCTAATCTTTCCTCCTTATAATATTACTTAAGACAAACCTAACTTTTGTATCCACTAAAAACGAAATTAGCTACGGTCCCCTCGATGTGCAAGAACAGTTTTTACTTAACTGGTTAGAACAATTTTTTGTTAGCAATAAAATATAGGTCTTAGAAAGATCTGTCTGCCTGAAAAGTCTTCAAATTATTTAAGACATTACTTTTATTACATTAAATAATTGTAATAATTAATCTATTCTTTATCCATGGGATTAGAATGAAACACAAGTATATAATTCAATTAATCATTTCTATGTATAATATGTATGTATTTACAAAAAAAAAGTATTTAAATATGTATATCCGCATTCTAGAGCCCATAACACAAGCATATAATATGCTTACTTTGGGTCTAGATGGCGTTGTGTGTAGTTGTTGAAATATTATTATTATTAAATATTATTATTATTATTATTATTATTATTTTATTAAGTTGATTGATGACTTCGGTGCTACAGTTTGTTATTCTATCTTAGTTTTTATTGTTTATTGCCTCCAGTGGCAGACGAGCCAATAGTCTACCCTCGAAAGTGGTAACTGTTGCTCATGAACTTCTACCAAAAGCAAAGAAAAGAGGATTAGCAGTTCATAAGCTACAATTATCACTAATAGCTCGTTTGCTACTTAGAGCAAAAAAGAGTGGCCTGAGTTTCTTGCCAGTTCTTCCCATGGCTCTACTTCGTCAGCGAATTGGCTGTAGGTTAATTGGCTGACATTTTGTAAATTTTAACGTTCATAAGTGTTAATTTAATTAACCTAAATTAATAAATATATTTTCAATTTTATTTTCATTTTCAAACAGTTATCAAAAACATCACAAGCTCGCTATTGTCAGTTTAAATTTAGCGCGAAACGTCAAAGCGGTATTCGAACAAGCGCCTATAGGTACCTGTCCCGGCGCAACACTACGCTATTTAAATTTCCACCTTTATTTCTTAAGCAGGTATATCTACCGCAAGGCATTTGCAATAAAACATTCGCTTAACGTTTTTCCCGATAACTAATTATCGTACAAGCAAAATAGTTTATTAGAAAACAAAAAGCCCGTATGTCTAAAACAAACAGAAAATAAATAAATACATTTTTTTCTCGTGATGACGCTACATTAAAATATTACCTATGTATCTATCTTATGTCACTCTAGCGATTATTCTGAATCTAAAGACACCACATATGTTAAAATCTATCAAGCCATTTAGGCTGTAGGGCGTGCCAAAGAAATATACATATATACCCACAGACATACGCTAGAAAAACATTACCCTTCTTGAATTAGACAGTCAGGCAAAAATTAAGTTGAGTAATGTTATCTACTCAAATAATGTGTCGTTAATGCACGATAAGTTTACAACTATACAAACATGATAACACATATCTGATATGAAATCATAGTATATTTTTAGAAAAATTTACTTTTTTTATATTAGCCTACCAAAGTGACTCCACCCCGCCCGATGGTAAGCAGTCAGTAGAATCCAGAAGTGGTGGCCACCATCCCAAAAGCCAGCCAAACTGCTGGTATGGTGGCCTCCACTATGGCGGCTGGGAATAGGGTTAGGGGAAGAGAGTGAGGGAGGTGAGAAAAGAGAAAAAGAGTAGAAATTGGGCCTCTGGCACTCTATTTTGTATACTAGTATATTTTGTATACTCTTTTTGTACTATACTTTTGCATGACTAATTACTGGTTTCAAATTAATTAATTCACTTGCTCATTAATAAGCTCTATTGCGTCATTGAAACACTCGACCATAAACCATTTTATTTATAACTTTGAAAACGCAATAAAACTTTCTACTGAAATATTTTACCTGGTCAGCCCAGGAGAATTACTTATCCCGGGTAAAATGTAACCTGAATTCTTACAGAGCTGTATGAGGTTTTATAATTCATAGCCATCGCCCCTCCAAGCGATTTTGTTCTTTTGAATATTACACAATCTAGATTTCAGTTTAAAAAGAGTCCAGTTGATGTAGATTGAAAAATTGCGGACTTTTTGTTGGAAGCTTTTTACTTAGTAATATTTTATACACTAGCTATAGCAGTAGCCTCGGTGGTGCAACGTTTCGGATATAATAATAAATCGTTTTACGCCTCATGAGTGGGAACGTCGCATCTTAGTGTCATATTGCGTGATTTTCAATTTTTATCATATTACCTATGCTGAAGCACAGGTTTCACACCTAGTTCGGCTGCGGAGGCAAATGATAGACACAATTTGTACATTGTTGAGCTCATAATTGTAAAATACCTACTTACCTTAAGTTAAAAATTGTAAAGCACCCGCTTCGTAATCACGAGGTAGTGGGTTCGAATCCGGGCGAGTACCAATGTGATTTTTCAAATCATATGTACTTTCTAAGTTTATCTTGGACATTTCTCACTGACGGTGAAGGAAAACATCGTGAGGAAACCTGGACTTAAATGTCTGAAATTGCCAATCCACCTTGAGCAAGCGTGGTGATTAATGCTCATACCTTCTCTATATGAGAAGAGGCCTTTGCCCTGCAGTGGGACAGTAAACAGGCTGGTATTATTATTATTTATTATTAAGTAAGTATTTTAAAAACATATGTTCTGCTAACATGCTAGAATTAGGTAAAGTTTGTCTGCCTCTGTGGTTCATTGGTACTGTGTACGGACTGCTACGCAATACTAAATATTTGTGTGCATGAACATGAATATTTGCATTCTAGAACTCATAACACAAGCTATAATATATGCTTACTTTGGGTCTAGATGTCGTTGTGTGTAGATTTTGAGATATATTATTATATATAAAAGCTGTATAAAAAGTAAGAAATCATTGCGTTTACACTCCTATTTATATGCAAATAATACATTTAAAACTTAAGTTGCGTTATTTTCATAGTAATATTACTATAAGTATTATGGTTACTTATTTTTATACAGCTTTCACCTAATTCCAGCATGTTAAAGAACATATTTTTAAAATGTAGCTAAGATTCAATGATAAAAATTTAAAACCTCGAAATTAATATGGCACTAAATGGCGATGTTGCCACACTCTTAAGTTTCCAAAGAACAAGAAACCTTTAACTAAAGCATTTAAACCTTTTTTTCCTCAATAGTGGCAGCTATTATTCGAACACGTCTTTACAAGTAGGTAATAAGTAAGTTAAATTTGTTCGCCGATCAGCGTATTATTTGTTGTAAAAGTTTTAAAAGAAAATTATTTTCTTTTCTACTTGTTTCTTAAGTTTTGAATACGTTAATGAGGTGTGCAATTTAAAGTTTGAAGTATATTTTGCTCAAGTATTCATAGAGGTGTTCTATATGAATGATCATTGATTATATTGTAGAGGGAGAGTAATTGTGTGTAAGACTTTCTAAACCTAAAGAATAATAGTTAAGTAATAATTGTGAGACTTATCTAAAACTACCGATTTGGCTATAAAACTTTCTGGTCTTAGCATAAATTGGGCGAATTTATCGGAGATTACATCTACGTAAATTATTAGTTAGAAATACTCTTCCCGTCTTAAAATAACCGAATTAATGCTTAAAAAAATAATTAACAGCGCACCTAGTATTTACCCTAAGAACTAAATTTTTCAAATATTTTCCGTTGTCGGTGAGATAAACACACGCTTATTGACAAAGCTTACAGTATATAAACAACGTTATTGTTTTAATAATCACCTCATAAACTGAGGTCGATGGCTCCTCTAAAACTATTTTACTAGCCACAATCCTTTATCAAAATATATACCTAATACTTAACTCGGTCCCCGTCGGAACTGAAACCAATTTGGTTAACGTGTTACAATTTGTGGTGGTGCGGTAAGTGACGCATTTAATTAGAGCACAATGGAACTCACATGGTATTCTAGCTAAACAAATTGTTCCTTTATTTGTGTTTATGTCTTATACTGAAATGATCGAGTTTTTACACAACTTTATTAGCAAAAAAGCATGCGGCCCACTTAATGGTAAGCATTAACTAACCTTTAGACATGACTAGCAAAAATAATGCTTAGAAAACAAAAAAAAATCATTGCTGATAATGTAGGCAGTAAGGTATGAAAATGAAAAAATGAAAATGAAAATATTTTATTACTGCAAAAAGACTTATAAACTAGGTGACAATATTATACAAAAACAAGGATCTGAAACTCTTTGCAGATAAGACTTACATACTAAGACGAGAATATCTTTCGGTTCCTCACTAGGCAAGCCTGTATCGAGGTAACCTTTACTCGAGTAACAATTTCACATTAGTCTCCGTTTTAAAAATTATAAAATTATATACATACATACATACATAATAAATAATCATACCATTCATAAATAAAATAAATTATATATAGATAATAAAACAAGTGAGTACATTAATAGTTATCATCATATTATTTAGCTTTTAATTTTAATGATATCTTCGGTTTGCTCATATGTTAGTTCAGTTAGCCATTTGTATATAACATATTTTGCTTCTGCTATTCTCTTGTTTTTTATGTCGCAGTATCTAACAACTACATTATAAAGGCGTAGTCTAACGAAATCCCCGAAGCGTTGTGCGAACCTACTCTTAACATGGCGTGGAACGTTTATTCTGTAAACTCTGCGGCTTAATATATTGTCGTAATCGGGGGAAGATAATACAGATTTATGCACAGACACGGCGATCTTAAATATGAACAGTTGGCGAACACTGAGCACACCAGCTTCTTTATACAATAAAGTAGTGGAGTATCTATAAGGCTTTCGTAGCATCACCTTCAGAACAGAACGCTGCGCCCTCTCAGCCTGAATAATGAAAGTTTTTGCTGCACTGCCCCAGCTTGTTATGCAGTAAGTTATAAGGGACTGACATAACGCGTAGTAGACTAATATAAGAGTACTGAAACTTGCTGCATTACGCAAACTCCGCATTATATTAATAACTTTCCTTATTCGACCCGAGAGAACACTGATGTGCTCCCTAAACGTAAGGTTTTCGTCGATATGAACGCCAAGATATTTTGTGACTCTTGCACGTGTCAAAGCTTCGCAATGACAGTGTGATTGTGAATAGCAGGTGCTAGTATGGATCTTAATGCATATGTCAGTACTAGGAGCTGAGGCTGCAGTCTTATGGAAACATAAGTACACAGTTTTTTTAGTATTTAAGGTTAAAAGATTTTGCTGGAGCCAATTCGAAATAAGCGCCATACCACGCTCAGCAGAGGAGCAGACCTTGGGCCACGAACGTTCATGAAAAATGACTGCAGTATCATCTGCGTAACATAAGATATCTGCATTTTCGATGCCAACGTCATGAATGTCATTAATATATAGCAGAAATAATGTGGGCCCAAGAATGCTGCCCTGCGGCACTCCAAAGCGAATATACTGTGACCTGCTGACTGTTTGGCCAATCCTTACACACTGTCTCCGCTCCGTTAAGTAGCTTCTGAACCAATCTGAGGCTACACCACGAATACCCACACCCTCCAGTTTTCTTAAAAGTATAGGAACGGAGACAGTGTCAAAGGCTTTTGCTAGATCTAAGAAGATGCAGGCACAACAGTGTTTATTATCTAAATGTGTGCTCACAGCAGTAGTAAGCAATGTGACCGCATGAGGAGGTAAAAGGAAAAACAACGAGAACCGAGGAGTTATTTGGGCTTTGTAAGGTTATTATGTCGATGTAAAGGCAACAGAAGACATTACACCTTTCACTACAAATACATTTTGCTTTCAGTAACTATTTGATGAAAATGATGCCATCGTCACTTGTCTACTATCGAAATATGTGCTGAATTCATTTCTATTACTAAAATAAATACAATTTTGTTCGGAATGGTTCGCTTTCAGCGTTCACTTTAACCACGGATATAATATTAAAGTCTCTTCTGACATGTTTGTATTCAAATTAGTTTAAAAGATAGCACTAATGTCTCAAAAGTGGATTACATAACCGCTTGCGTTGCTGTAAATCCACGAAGGAGTACGTTACCTCTTACTTATAGTTTTGTCTGCCACAAAAACAATACTTACTACTTATTTATAAACTCATTTAACACCGAACGCAATAAAAAAACGTATCACCAAAGATGAAAAGCTTACTATTTCTAACAATATTGTTTTTGTCCAAAAGAACACGTAAAAGCCCAATTTTCATCTGTTTACTCAGAGATCATACATCTTGATATATGTTCATGACACAACAACAGACACTGACCAGGCTAAGGAAAATATTGAGTGCTAGTTTTAGTTCAGTTTATGTTATGAGAACTAGCGGAAAGTTTTGATTTACAGGTAAGTGCCTAAGTTTTCTCCAAATAATCACAAGTAGTACTTATTTTTAGTTTTTTTTTGTCTCTATTCTGTCTGTGGGTACATACTTGCTTGTCTGTTGTCATTTTTGTTTATTATAGAAAATAAAAAATCGTTGATGATTTTAGCATGAAAATGTTTACACTAAATAGTATTACGAGATTATTTTTAACAGTAAAATTTGAGTGACTTTTTCTTTAAGACTCCGAATGTTGTTGTTATGCTCCTTTATAGAAAGTCTATTGCGTCACAGAGCTATTCATCTATTGCAGTAATTGCGTTTTTATATAATAATATAGCGGTACGGTACGGTTACGGTAGTAGATCCACGCTGGTTTCAACATGAATGGGCCGGATCGTCCGGGGAAGTACTACCCTCTCATAGAAGATCGAAGTAAGAATATTAGTTTTCATGCTAATGTGTTTCGCTTGGTGAGTGAGAGCGCCGGCGCCGGCAGCCCAAATGCCCCCTCGGTTCCCTTCCGTTTTCCTTCCTCAACCTCATCTCCTTGATCGGCAATGGCTTGGTTGTGTTTTCTAAGCATTATTACTTCTGCGATGCTTGGAAAACAACCATCTCTATAGGTTACGGTTACCACTTACCATCAGGTGGACCGTATGCTTGTTTGCCACCGAAGTTGTATAAAAAAATTGCAATAATACAAGCGTCTTTAACTTATACCACACCAATCTTATTTACAGTAACAATTGAGTTTTTCTGTACAAACAAACGAAACTCGTGTAACAGCGGTGATTAGGTTATGTTGGCAAACCTTTTATTTGATCCTCTACTAAATGCACTAAAGGTTATCTAATAAAAATTTTACTGAGAAAGAAAACCTTTAAGTGGAAGGCTTTTGTACATTAGAGGAGTTTTGGCTGACATGATAGTGATAATGACTGCACCGTTGGTCTAGTGGTTAGTGTAACTGACTGCAACGCCGGGTGTCGTGGGTTCGATTCCCGCGGAAGGCAAATATTTGTGTGATGAACATTTGTATTTGTCTTCAGTCTGGGTGTTTCCTATGTATTCTAAGTATGTATTTACAAAAAAAAGTATGTATATATGTATTATATCTCAGTTATCTAGTACCCATAACACAAGCTCTGCTTAGCTTGGGACTAGATGACGGTGTGTGATAGTGTCCACATATTATTATTATTATTATTTCCTTTATTTAAATTAATTCTCAAAATTACATTTTTAAATATAAGTATATAAAAAAAACACAATACATTTAAAAATATAATAATTGGAGACCCACTATTATTATTATTATTAATGATGTTAAAAGTAAAAGAGGCGCTGGCGCCTCCTTCCTCTTTCTGACCCTATTGTGTCTCAGGAAAAATTCTGTTGTTGATTCTGATTGTCTTCACACATCTATATCAAGTATTAGGTAATTGAATGTCAAAAAATATTAAAGCTTTCATTCACGAATTTAAATAAATAAATATTATAGTATCATATTGCAGTACTAACTTAATCCGTGAGACCACTTATTTAACAGAATAAACAATGACATTGCATTTTAGAGTGAACTTAATACTTTCTATAAACAAAACGCTAAATTAACTACTGAGTTAAACTGAAATATCATCGCTTTAAACAAACCAACGGAAGGAAATACTTTAAAATTATTAGGTTGTGTGGCCATTAGACCTACGAAGAGGTTATTTATCATTTATCTTAAAAGAAAACAACCCGTTATATATTTATTATGAAGAGAACTAATATAAGTATATAAATGTAAAAATGTGTATACTTAATCGTTCTTTTAAAGGAACATGCATAATTATTAAGTTTTTTTATTTCTGTATTAAATCTTTTAACTATGTACTAATTAGAAAGTCGCTCGGTAAAAAGTAATACAGTCTACTTTTTCCCAAGGTTTTTTTTACTTTAAATATTATTGCTTTTTTCAAAAAACACCTGTAGGTATCATATAAATTATATCCCCTGTTTCTGAAAGGCTAATCAACTAAAAATTAACTAATCACCTGTTAAATCTCATGTGATCAGCCTTTCAGAAACTAGGGGTTAAACTGAAATTGAATTCAGTCTTCACATTAGTTTCTGAAATAAGCATTTTTTATTTTTACGAGTATAATAACAAAAATTATTTAAAACTTAATACACATACACAGGCGGACTTAATACCTAAAGCATTATCTACTAGTATGTAATTATGAGAAGTATAAAAACCTTTTCCCATATTTTGTAAATAAAAACATTATGCGATACGTCCCGTATAAAACTAAGCCTGTACTGTAAGCTACTATTATTAGAAAAA
This sequence comes from Parascotia fuliginaria, assembly GCA_963082885.1. Taxonomy (NCBI): domain Eukaryota; kingdom Metazoa; phylum Arthropoda; class Insecta; order Lepidoptera; family Erebidae; genus Parascotia; species Parascotia fuliginaria. The sequence goes on from OY720195.1 coordinate 1,586,861, forward strand.
CCCCTAAACCGCTTACTTAAAGCCCTCACACAGTGGTAACCACAAAAATGTAGTAACTGGTATGACTTAACACATTCCATGGATTTAGGCTCGCGCGGTCGTGGTCGACAAATATTTGCTCTTCATTAAACCTGGCCAATGGGAAGCTTTTGACCCATTTACACAAAATCCTGTTTGGTAAATTGTCTGTTAACTGTAAATCTGTTGTTAGTATTGTGTAGTAGTTAGTTAGTAGTAGTGATAGAATAGACATTAGGGAACAACATAGGCTATCTTTTATTACGTGAAAATGGCTTGAAGAGGTTGAAATAGGGGATGAAAAATTGTATGAAAAATGTATGATAACCGACATTCACGCGGGTGGAGCTGCGGGCAACATTTACTATATAATCCTTCCGGAGAAAAATTTTGAACGATAGTGAAAGCCTTAACAAAATCCGATGCGTGGTTTAAGTAACTTAGCGGCGCAACAAACAGAAGAAAACAGTGACCATTTGCTTACTATTTAAAGAGTCAAACAAATCTATACTATTATTGAAAGTGAAAGAGTTCATTTGTTTGTTTGAATGCGCTAATCTCTGAAACTAGAAAAAACCTAAACCTAAACCTCAGTTCTTGAGGAAAGTTATAGGCTATGTAACATCACGGTACTGGTGACGGGAGCAGAGCAGTAACTAAAGATGTAACGCACTAAGTTACATCTAACATTATTCTAAATATTTTCTATTCAAAATATATTGTTGTTGTTGCTCGTAACTTAAGATTAGTACGAAATATCGATGCATAAGCTGGATGCGATTATTCAAATGATATTGATTCAGTATCGAATCCAAACAGAACATTCTCTCACTAAAGTGCAACATAACTGTGTTGCCAGTTAACTTAAATATTTACCGTCATATATAAGAGCTTTATTTCTGTTATTTAAAACATTCATCACAAAAATTTGTAGTTTTTCTTTTGGGGTGGTGTCCACCACTTCTGGATTCCACTGACTGTTTACTCTCAGGCAAAGAACCACTTTGGTCGGCTAATATATAAAACCTAGCTGCGCCCCACGGCATTGCCCGCGCGTAAAGTATATCTGTATCCCTCAGGAACCAGACCGATTTTCGGGATGAAAAGTAGCCTATGTTCGTCTCCGGCACCGAATCTATCTGCATACTAATTTTCATTGTTCGTTCACGCACGCAGACACGCCCCAGATACGCACGCACGCACGTACTCACGCCACACACTCACACACACACACACACACACACACACTCACACACTCACACACTCACACACTCACACACTCACACACTCACACACACACATACACACACAAACATTCGCATTTATAATATTAGTAGGATACATTTTTACATATGAGTATATAATAAAAACCTACATTTAAAATATGAAAATTGGAGACCCACCGGCATTGTGTTATTTTTTATAAGTAGGTTGTAAGTTTTCACTAATTTGGCCAAAGATGTATCTATCCTGCCGACTCCATTCTGGCTTAAGCTTTAGTAGTGAGTGGGATCCAAAACTTCATAAAATGTTATCATAGAGTAAAGCCCTCTAAAGGTTGTAAATTCAAAGCTGGGATATTAAAAGAGGCGGTCATTACTCAACGTCAAATTAATTTTTCACTTACTAATCTAATACTTGAAAATATATTCGTGTAGTTTAACCCATTAGAGGTCACCGTACTTTATAAAGTACAAGCATATTTTTAAATCTAGATTATATATTTAAAATAATTTACGGTATCCTGCCTTTTTATTTTTCTTCATCATTAAACTAGTCAAATATACCTATAAGTATTATGCGGGTAGTGCGATATTTTTTGGTAAAAGTGTCGGTTGAAGTTGGATCACGGAAACAGCGTGCAGGTGAGTGAATTCTTTAGCAAATATTTATGAAAACACCTATTAGTTGTTTGTTTTTATGTTTCATTTGTACAAAATACATGCCAAAGTAAGTTACTAACATAAATGCAATCAAATAATCATTATAATTATAAAAATATAGTCATATAAACCTTGCTGTACTTCAGTTAGTACAATGACAACACACATGAGTAAAATAACTTTTTTCATTTCAGATATCAAACAATGAGTAGAAAACGATTTACGGTTCAAAATAATTTCCAAGGGCTTGAGGAAGCTCTTGATACTATTTTGCGTGATGACGAGTTTGATTTGGCTATCATACCGCCAAATCCTAGCGACTTGACTGATGAAGAAGAAGGTGCTGACGAAGATATGATGCCATCTTCCATGCCAAATGACAAACCTGGAACTATTGAGGTATTTACAAATAACGAGCAAAGTAATACTGATGATAGCGATGACAGTGATGACGAACCGCTGGCGTCAAAGAGAAGGCATGTGGCTTCTACCAGTCAACCAATCCCAACCTGGCGTAAATGCCCTCCTTCATATACATCTACTTCTCAACGTACTTCTGAAGTCTGTGATAGGCAGGCTGCTATACGCGAAGAACTAAATGGTCTAAACCCTGTACAAATATTCGAAAAACTTTTTGATAAAGATATTATTGACATGATTATATCTGATAGTATACTTTATGCAAATCAAAACAACAGACATGATTTTCAACTAAATTCTTCCGATTTGAAAAAGTTTTTAGGAGTATTGATATTGTCTGGGTATCACAAGCTACCTCGAGAGCCTATGTATTGGTCTGTAGATGAAGATATTGGTGTAGAACTGGTCACCAAAGCTATATCAAGGCATAGGTTTCGTGACATAAAAAGAAACTTACATCTTGTAGACAACAACCTAGCAGCAACGTCAAATGACAAAATGTTCAAGATAAGACCACTAGCAGACAATCTTATGCAGAAGTTTTTGCAGTGAGGAGTGTTTCATGATAGTATATCTGTAGATGAATCAATGGTAAAATGTTACGGTCACCACCCTGCTAAACAATTTATTCGTGGTAAACCAGTCCGTTTTGGGTATAAAAATTGGGTAGCAGCCAGTTCTACAGGGTACTGTTACTCTTTTGATTTCTATTGTGGAAAAGCACAAATCACGACTCCTGATACGTTGGGTTCACGAGTTGTCAAAAGTTTATTGGCGAATCTGAATTGTTCAAGAGTGCAATGGCAATGTAAGAAGTGCATAAAAACATTATGTATCAGGAAAGAGTGTTTCGAAAATTTTCATACATAAGCGGTCAGTGTACTTCCTAGAGTACACCCCTGTAATTTGCTGAAAATGTTACTTTCATTTTTTTTTTCAGTTCCTGTTTTTTTTACCTTTATTTTAGTATAAAAATAAAGAAAATTTCAAAAAAAGTGTTATTAGTTTTGTTTGACCTCTAATGGGTTAATATAGATAGATGGATTAAATATTATTTACTGCACATTATTTACCAAAATATTACGACATTACTTAGAGATTCCTGCCGTTAATACTAGAATAGATTGAAAGAATATTTAATTACAGCTAACAATGTCTAAGCGTTAGTATCAGATAGGCTCTTGCGTAAAAAACAGAGATTTCAATAGATATGTTTTGAACCAACTAATTTTATTTCATCATAAAATTTTCATTATCTAATGTAAAATACCAAACAACCATTTATATGCAAACGTTTTTAAACGCACCAAAAAAAAACAAATAAAGATCAACATTCACACATCAATTTAAAAAGTTAAATGAAAACGCAAGTGAACAGTGCAATAAAAGTTATTGCACCTCATTTAAATTTAGAATTGAATTCGATTACATAGATATAAAAGCAAATATTATGGTTATTCGAACATTAATCGTTCAAGTTTTAACCTACGGACATCTTAAAATTGTCTTTAAAACCATAAACTTGGAAGTTAAGGTTTTACAGGTTTAGGCTTGCAACAACAGGAGTATTACAAGAGTCCATAGGTTTGGTAAAAATATTTTACAATTTTTAAAATGTATATTAGTTTTAGAATACTTTTTGGCTACAATAAAGTACACCGTTAGGCATTTTTTTTCAATAGAAGCTAGCTGGACAACATTTTCAACTACCACTATTAGTATTAGAAGAAATAAAAAAGAGAATCTAATGACAAATTATCTTAACTGTACTTTGTAATAAATACTTCACATAAAGAGAATGACGAAGACTCCAATTATGACCAAAATATGTGGCAACAATTTAACAGTCACACATTCAGTTTTACTTTATATCACTGGTCAAAATAAAAAAGAAATATTTAAAAAAGGTACAAGAATTCCACCCACACCATTTTTTTTTTTAAATGGTGGATGCCATTAAAGATCTGTATCTCTGGCACGACGTTTATGTCCAACACTTTTATTTCTACGATTATTTAATTACTCTTGATCTGATTATTTGAGAAAATAAATAGGTGTGAAGTTTAAAATAAGAACGATAGTGGGAATATCTACATAATATACAGATTAGTAATATAAAACAGGGATCATAAAAAGAATTAATTTCACGGTTAGGAATTTTGTAAATTGTAGCGGTGTTGTCATATTACAAAAGCATCTCACAAAGCCGCCATAGTGAGGGCTACCATATTACCAATTTGACACTAGTGTTTTAGGATAGTGCCCTGGATCCACTGGTTGTTTAACATCAGGCAGAGTATAGTCACTGTGAAGAAAATATTATATGAAATGTAAACTTTGTATTTAAAACTGATCTTTTCTTACGCAAAGATCAGTTTTAAATACAAAGTTCTGGACGAAATTTTAGCCCCGTAGTGGAAAATGGAAAAGAAAAAGGTTTACTTACTAGCGCCGAAATCCTTAGATACCACTAACTTGCTCGTTTGCCACCAAAGATGTATTAAAAGAATAAAAAAAAGAGTGTGTGTACTCATGTACGCACGTAAGAAGTTATACTTCTTTGGCGTAACAACCCAAAAATACCAAATAATAACACAACGCATACATACATAAATATTTTATTCACACTGATTATTTGTACTGATACGACACATAAGATTCGCAACTTACTTCAGGGTGTTGCTTTTTTCTGTCGGTGTGCGCATCGTAAAAATTCACTCTCATCATTTTTCTCAATCGCGCCAAAAGAAGTATAACTTCACAAATAAATAAAAATTACATTGATCAATCACTTAACCAGCCTTCTTAAATATAACCTTAATATTGAAACTCCGTGCTTGAAACAGACATCTTTATTTGAAAAAAGAATCTCATAAAAAAAACAAATTCGCGCGCGAAACACTGATAATTTTTTATACCTCCCTTCTCTGTACAAAATGATCGCCCTTTTATATTTGACAAAAGCTATTTGTATAAAAAATACCATTGTTCATGCAAACAATATGTCAGAATGTTGCTTTTACGCAGATTACTTATTTATGCGTCTCGTTTGTGGTTTATAATGGCACATTTAGTTTATTTGCGACTGTTTTTGTCAGTTATTTTTGTGTTTTTGCAAGATGGTGGATGAAAATGTTATTCAGGGAACACACCTATTACAAAAAAAACAAGACGAGTATAAAACTTGTCAATTTTAAAGCATTCTAAAAAATATAAATATCGCAGAAATTCTGAAAATTACTTATACCAAATTGTAATTGGTGCTAAAGTAGCTTGGCTCTAATATAAACAGCAAATTACAATTATCCGACATCTACTTTTAACGGTTAATGCTGGCTTTCTCTTTTATATAAATTTTAATTCAAGACTCTTGAAAATGCCGATTTTTTGATCGGCGCTGTAGCGCTGTCAATATTAGACATTGTTAAAGCGATTCAACGCTGAACGATCAATTATTGCTTATAATCCTTAGTCGGGTTTTCAATTAAAGATCAATGGATAGAAAGCTACTGTCATTCATAAGTGTTATAATACGCCTAATCTAAATGAATAATCTAAAATTAGAAGTTTCTATGAATAGTGAGCTATTTCTTAATAAAATATTTTATTGTAAAAAAGAGTCAGTTTTAATTGTCGAAATCCAGGACGTCGGCAACGTCTATTAACTACCATTAGATCAGTACAATACAAAAATAGGTTCGTAATAACAGTAGTAATTTTTAGTTAGGTATGACTATGTGACTTGAACTTGAACTGACGTCAACTTAAAGAATCCTCTAAAATTTCCAAGTCATAACTACCTTGAATGCAATAATTCGGTAAAAACCGATAAGTACTGGTAATAACCGGTTATTACCGACCAACCGGGTGAGGCACGTAAATGACTTATCCCCTACATTTATTTGGTACCCTAACCCGGGTAGGGTGACTATGATTTAAAATACTAGTGTACTTGTTTTTTATTAATAATTTGTATTGAGTATCTACATAAATAATTAAATTGTTAAGAACTTACTAGAAATATTGCAATAAACGAACATGATGTTCCATTATTATATAAATGTATAAATGAAAAGTTCTATCTGATAAAACAACTTTAATAAATTATTGTTATATTTGTCTATTTTGTATGACTATTTATAACATAATACAATATTATGTCTTTCTTTCATAAAGAAATAAGCAGAAGTAACCTATGTTTTCATTAGCTATGTAATAAGAAGTTGGCTTGATGTCATTTACTAAACACAATTCCAGATTCCACGTTACAGATAGATTTTAAAATAAAAATCACTTTAATATCACTTTACTCAACTCGGTAATCGAACCAGCTACTTCGTTGTAATTCGTGCACAGATTCACTGAACTACCGTCTCTTATAACATTGAACAACATTGAACATTGAAGGAACACCCGTAATTAGCATTATTATATTGAACAATAATAAAGTCATATCTATAAGCTTTTATTACGACATACTACTTTTATTAATCGGTTCAAAAAGATCCGAATCAAAATTAAAAAACACTTTACCTCTAACATTTCAAGCAAAGAAAACTCTCAAGAATTTAATCCATCACGTGAGCCGCAAAAAGAAAGACACAGTCAAAAAACCTTTGGTGTCCAGGCATGAAAAACTTCAAAGGGACAAAAGACAAAAGGCAAAAAACTTGATTCGTGACTTCACAAGATTGTCCCAGTATGTAGGAATGAGATGGTCACGTGAGTCTTGTCCGCAGTTGGTGTAACTCGCCCGATTTTGACAGATAAGGGATTTCAGTAAAAGTTCTGACTGATGTCTCTTATTCAAGTTTTGTGTGGGTGTGATATAAGAGGTAGCGGTGGAAAAACGCTACATTTTATTTAAGTATAAATAATATTTCTATAGATAGATAGAATAAAAAGAAGTCGATGTAAAACGTCAGTCTGTATAAAATCGCTAATCTCTAAAACCGCTCAATGGATTAAGAAACAGTTTTTACTGTTACAAAGTGCGTTTTCCGAGGAAGATTTTGGTATATAACAAATAAACTTATCAATTACAGGAGCAAGGCAGCAACATTAATAAAGAACCAAGTCGATAAGAAGTAATTGTCGCTTATGGACTTCTGCAATGTCAAGAACTCTGCGAAGCCGCTGCCTAGCGTAATAAAACTCTCTTAAAACCTGTGTTCTGTGTACCTTGTATCTTATATGAATGTTAGTGCAATCCACTTTAAATCTATTATCACTATATCTATCTAACGGCGCTAATATAACAGTAACATGAGATATCGTATAATTTACACAACGTTCTCAGTGACAGTACGGCGCAATTAACTGTTCGCTACGATTAATGTCTGCACTTACATAGTGAGGCCTGTAAGGCGACTGTGGGTAGTTAGCTGTTAACCAAATGAAAACTTCATGAAGCTGTAAAAATAATCTTTTTAGTATACCTATGTATTTTTACGAATTTAAGATTAAAACAATAAAATATTAGACATTTGTTCCGCATTTGCCTCGCCTAGTTTCGCCTCGATTGAAAATTCCGCTTATGCCCCACATTTTATTCCTCTTTCGCCTCGAAAGTCATTTTTGTAAGTAAATTATTATTTTTTTCCTGTTTTGCCTCATTTTATGTACCTGTTTCGTCTCGCTTTTTTGTTTAAGCATTTTACTTCGACATTAGTACAGACAACCAAAAAAAATGTATCACGAATATTTGAAAAAAAGAAACTTAGTATCTGTGATGTATGAAAAAATCCTAGATGCACATTTTCAAACAAAAGCAATACTTAAAAGTGTCTCCAACTTTAAATACTTCACGTATACATATTTTTTATTTGCAAAATCAACCTAAAGTAGTATTTATAAAGTATTGTATAAGCGCATAATGTCAAATTATGCATTATGTTTGAATTATATTAATGTACTTACGCCGGTTAAGAAGAGACAATAAATGTTTCTTTAACTCTTCTCTTTTATACTTGCTACATAAATTACATATTAAACTTATAAGTGAACTATATTATTAATTTCACTTACAAGTCAACAATTTTTAAATCAGTCAGACTTCAGGTAAAAGCAGGTAGTTGAAAGACAAAAGAATGGGGTCCGCTCGCTTGAACCCTTTTGTTTCAAGGCCAACCAATTTGAACCAATCATAACACTACACGGCAGGGTAACTAGAAATTGTAAGATGTGTTGCTTATCTTATTGAACTATTAGTTTGTGTCATGACGTTATAAGTGCAAGGAATAGTTTGTGGTTAAACTCGTGAATTGTTGTGCTTTAATCCAAGGTAAGTTTTAATATAATTTCTCATATTATGTATCAGACACATACATTTCTCTAACTGATAAAATTCATAAACACTAATGAAATTGTTTAATTTAGTCACAATTTTCCAATATTTTAAAAGATTTTTATATGATTATGGTTACGTAGATTTTGTTGATATATATTCTTCTATTCATCTATTTCAGATCTTTAATCATTATAAATACGATGGAACTAGATAATTTTTCATTACCATCTACTTCACAACCAGATATTGCATTTATAAAATCGAAAAGAGGCAAGCCACTCCTTTTGTATGATGGATATGAACATACCACACGAAGGCATAACAAAAATGGTTCCATATCATGGAGATGTGTTAACAGAAGCTGCAAAGGTGCAATAATTACCGATATTAACAATCAGTTTAAGAAAAAAACCAAACACAGTATTTGCAGATCCAATGTGGCAATGAATGAAATTAAATTGGAGTTATTTCATTGTAAGCAGCAAGCAGCATCCGCTGAAGGCAAGCCTATTCCTACCCTTTATAATGAAAGTTTATTAAAGGTAAAAGACCGAGGCACAGATTTGATTGAAGACTTTCCAACTTTTTCAAAAATCAAGACAAGTTTATACAATGCACGCAACAAGTCACAAAATATTAAAAAGTCAACATTTAATAAGGCATTCGAAGTAGAAATACCCAAGGACTACAAGGACTTAGTTCTTTTTGATTATGGATACAAGAACACAAGAATACTAGGTTTTGTTAATAAAGAAATCAAAGAAAACATTAAAAACATAAAATATTACTTAGGAGATGGAACTTTTAAATGTGTAATAAAGCCTTTTAAACAATTATATGTCATTTATGGAGACCTTGGAAGTACTGATGAGAAAATTAACGTAATACCGCTAATTTATGTGTTACTAATGGATAAAAAGGAATCAACATATGAAACTATGTTTTCACTAATAAAATCACAAATTCCTGATTGGGAACCGACATCATTCAGGACCGATTACGAAAAAGCAGCTATTAATGGCATACGTAACGTTTTTCCTACTATTGTGTCAAAGGGCTGCTACTACCATTTTTCTAAAGCACTGTGGAAGAAGGCCAAAGAGTTAAATTTAACAACGAAAAAAATTTACAAGAAGCATGTCGCACTATGTTCTTCATTAGCGTTACTGCCATCAGAATATAAAGCTGATGGTTGGTTATACATAATGGAAGATTGCCCACAAAAAGAAAACGTTGACAAGTTTAATGACTATTTTGTATCATCCTGGTTGGATAATCAATACATGCACGGAAAATGGGATTTTTATGGAGATATTTACAGAACCAACAACCCAGCAGAAGGCTGTAATGCTAAGATAAACAGATGTATCACCGGAAAACTTAATATAATCAGTTTCTTAAGAATTATTAAAAAAGATGCTGATTTAAGTTTCTTACGATTAAAAAGCCAAGGGAATGCTCGTCGCCCTGATGATATCGATAGGGATAAAATTATAAATGATTCCATAAAATCTATGTTAAACGGCACAATTACTATTGGACATTGCTTAGAGAAAATATGTCCTTTTGTATTTTAATTGTACGTAAAATATGATTCAGGTTTTTAAATTTTTAAACTGATTTTTTTTACTTTGATGTTGATTTGTTACCTTATATTATATTTGATTTTGTTTTTCTAATTTTATAATAGTATATTTTTAGTTATGTGTACCTACCTACTATTGTAGTAATCGATCTGTGATTCTGATTGTTATTTAATAATAAACACTTTTCTAAATATTGAAATAGTTTTATTTGTCTATAATTACTAAAAATAATTTTCTCTAATTCAAGAAAACAATTGTATACTTGTAAATAATACTCAACGCAATACATAAAAAGAATCACATCCAATTTAGTTTTGCTAACTGTACATTAAGTGATGTAGGAATGTGGGACGAAACAGGAAACAAATTTAAAAAGGGGCAAATGTGGAAGTTTTTAGAATGTGGGTCGAAAAAGCGGGGCAAATGCGGAACAAATGATATTAGAACTTAAAAATTTTAAACCTGATCTTTGTCTTCATATTCATACTCTCGCGCTTCCTCAAGACGGACTGGAGATTTCAGATTTATATTTTGGAGCTTTTGTATCCTAATCCTCATTGAATCTTGTGAACTTAAAGTTGAGTTTACTGGATTGAACTCTTTACCAGCGCTCGTGTTCCTATCTAGTTGTGATCCTGGGTCTTTTAGGCGCGCCTGAAAAATCATCTCACTAAGCCGCCATAGTGGAGACCACCATATCAGAAATTTCAGACGATGAGTTTTGGATTCAACTGACTGCTTACTATAAGGCAGAGTGGAGTCACTTTGGTAGGATAATATATAAAAAATACTTCGCGTTTATTCTACTCTCGAAACACTATCACAAATAAAATAGGTATACACTTTTGTGTCAAGGTTTTCTCACGAATTTTTCCTACATATTTTGTAAGTAATATTCGAGGTTATTTTAAAAATACATAAAAATCGTTTGGTAACGTGTTCGATTTCGTTCGCACGTCATAGAGTAACTTAACCAATACGGTAGCACGTGTACAGCTACTTATATTAGGCTTCCACGAAACCTTCGATACACTATTATTACCGTCGATAACACTTTGTAATTTCCTTAATACTTCGATGTTATCATGAAAAAAACATATTTGGTAAACTCGCTCCCGCTTTCACTCCTCAATTACACCATACCGCAACGTTAAAATACCCGAGAGAAAATTCTGACGAAAATTGCTTGGGGCCTCCTCGGGACGAGCGAGTCGTTATGTGCAAACGTTAACTAAACACCGCTTACACTTTTTACATATGTTACACCACGGTGTAATATGTTGCTGAGTTGTACAAAGTATTGTAGACTTTAGTAATTAGTTATAAGGGCGTTTATTGCTTGAATTGGTTTAATAGGATATTTAGTTGTATCTGTTTTGGGTGTTAGATATTTTATAGTGTCAGCTGTTGAGTTTTTACGTTAGGCAAAGATTCGATTCCTCAAACATAACTTATCTGTAAACATAACATTAGAACTCTTGTGTTAAAACGGCTTAAAGTGAAAATTAACAAATTTTATCGAACAATAATTTTATCATCATTTATTCCTTGAGGCCTTGAATAAAACACAATATGCAACTGTATTTTATTCGGAGAACGAAAGAGTCAAATTATCGTCACTGCCTAGGAGACCTTTTTCTTCCTCATTCCCTTTTGTCCACAGGGTCAGCAGTTCAGTCGTGTTTTCTCATTGTTTCTGAAAACTTAGAAAACATTCGTTACAGGTACCGCATACTACTCAAGCAGATTTTGTATAAAAATGCGTTGTTGTTATGTTATTTTTGCGTTGAAGATGGCCATAATTCTTCACCCGTATACCTTTGACTAATGCGTAGTGCCCTAACATTTCTGTTATCAAAGAAACCACACAAATTACGCTCTTTAACTGAATGAAAACGGCCCATTACATACATTAGCTCAACCCATAACTTAGTAAAATACTAAATCATTTTGCTTTACATTTTTTTCATATTAAAGGGCCTGTTTCACCACTACCTGCTAAAGTGCGTAATAACCTATTCGAAACCTAACTGACAGATAGTACTCAAAAATCAGTTCCACACGTGCCTGTTATCTTGAACTGACAAAAAACTCTTTAAAAATATATGACAGATTTAACTAAAAGATGATCTGTTAGATATATATCAGGCACTTTAGCAGTTTTTTCAAAATTATAAATACAATATGAACATTCTGTTTTCTTACACCTCTACACGAATAGATAATACTTTTCAAAACAAAACTTCGTACAACGCAGTGTAATAACCCGCAAACGTCATCAGTTTGTCTTGCATATCTCAACATTCCTCCATAGTTATGCATAAACTTTTAACATCGTTAGGTCTTTTCACATACGAGCGGTTTCTATACCGCGTCTACGTTTTAGGAAGGTTTATAACTTACTAGCTTGCCACGGTGCGGTTTCACCCACGTCTTTGCCTACTGCTCGGTTCCTGTCGCCAGTAGCGTGATGTTACAGCCTAATAACCTGCCTCGAGAACTTGGCTAAAATACGCAAAAAGATTTTTTTTATCCGACTGGTAGGTAGTTATTTAATAGTATATAAAAGTAGACTTTAGCATGTACCTTTATTTTACTATCGGGCACATTTTTATACAACTTTGGTAGAAAAACTATTATATAAAGAGGAATAGTTTGTTTGTTTGAACGCTCTAATCTCTGCAACTGCCGATATACCGATTTGAAATTTTTTTTTGCATATGTTAACCAATTATCAAGGAAGGTTATAGGCTATGTAACATCACGCTACTGGCGACGGTAGCAGAGCAGTAAGCAAAGACGCGGGTGAAACCGCGCCACGCAAAGCTAGTAGATTATAAGTAAACTTTAGTATGTACCTTTATTTAACTGTCGGTCACATTTTTATACAACTTTGGTAGCTAAAAAGCATACGGTTCGATAATAAATAAGTAGTACCGGAAAAACAGAATTTAAAAATACTGGTCAGTCGGCAAACAAACATGTTTATCCTTGACCAAAAAAAAAATGTCCTAAAAACAGCTACAGATATATTCCATGTCCTTTCTTAAATAAATATGTCTTTAAGAGAGCCGTTTACATACACAAAAGCTTGTTTTCCCTCCGAAATATAGATAAAACCACTATATAAAACATGCTTTATAGTCACACATTAGCGAATTACTTACAGCGCAATATAATTCACGTATGTATGAAAAGACCCTTATTAACAACCTCCTTTCATAAACTCATTAATATAAAACTTGGAGCGTTTAAAACAGTGTCCTGTGACGTTACTCGTGACGTATGATTAATGACATACAACACTTTGTTTAAGTCACCCGGCGAAATGATAATTATGGTGTTTGTTTTAACGCGAGTGTAAAACTGACTCAGAGTTTAACCCCTCTTAAGAAAGGTAGAATGATATTAGATCGTTAAACAGTCTCATTAGGGAAGTTAATTTATCTTAAAATTCATTCTTTTGGTCTTCTTCTTATCGAGTGATTAGTGGTCAACCTAGTGTCAGGATTTGTTCAGGCCGCCCGTAATTTATTATACAGGCATCTGACTTGACCTAACGACTGTTATCAACTTGGCAACAACCGGGACCGACTTTTAACGTGCCCTCCGAAGCACGGAGACGCTCAGATCAAATACCACTATGCTGTCACCCATCCATGGGTCAGCCGTACTCTTAGTTGCTTAACCCGCAGATCGATTACCGATCAGTGAGTGCAACGAGCTATGAGCGCCTCTTCTTTTGGTAAAGATGTAACGGTAATTGTTTATTGTAAATATGTTCTCGTGTTTTTAGCTTTTCTTTAAGACAGCCTTAAGGTACCAAAACCTTTACAGTCAATTGTTTTGTCCCGTAAAATCGAATTACAATCTCTTACGTCATCGCAGTTTCCAGTCAAATTAATAATCCTACTAATATAAAAATGCGAAAGTTTGTGTGTGTATGTTTGTTACCACTCAGCGCCTAAACGACTAAACCGATTTCGATGAAAACTAATATTTACATAGATTAGGTACCGAAGACGGACATAGTATACTTTTCATCCCGAGAATCGGTTTGGTTCTCGAGTGACATAAATTAAATTCATAACATTTTACGCGCAGGCAAAACCGCAGGGCACAGCTAGTCTTTATATACAATCGAGTTATCCAAACTGTACGTTGTTTCAATATTAAATTCAATTGGAATATTATAATTCAGTGTAACTTTGTTTTATCAGTAAGTCGATTAGAGTTTACTCGGAACTGAGATTACTTTGTGGACAATGTTCGTGTGATAACAACGTTGGTACAATCTTAGTATAAATTTAATAAGGGATGGTACAGGTGTGAGGCGTATTGAAGAACCTACCACCCACAGGTATACACCCTCGTATTTATAGCAGCGCAAGAATGATTTTTAGGATGGAATCACCACCCGACTGACTTACCAACAGGCGGAATGAAGTAATTATGGTTATTCCGTATTCATCCTTTGACCTCTAATCCCATTTCTTCACTAATCACAATCTAGTATTCCTAACTCATCGCATTACCTAATTTTAATACTTTTTTTTTATTTCAACACAAATACATTAGTATGAAAATAAAGGACTACTCACACCGAACATTGTTCAACCAATGTTTTGCCTCGAGCGAGAAGGAGATAGAAGTTAAAGGAGACCGCGGCCTCTGGGAAAAAGCACCGAGCTTTAACCGTCACAAGTGCACTTTACCTCCCATTTTTATCAATTCATTTAAATATAATAATATAAAACAATAATACCAGCCTGTTTTTCTGTCCCACTGCAGGGCTATGGCCTCTTCTCATAAAGAGAAGGTATGAGCATTATTCACCATTATTCGCTTGTTCAAGACTTGGATTGACAATTTCAGACTATTAAGTCCAGGTTTCTATACGATGTTTTCCTTTACCGTCAGGCAGAAATATCCAAGATAAACTTAGAAAGTACATATGATTTGAAAAATCACATTGGTACTTGCCCGGACTCGAACCCTACCTCGTATTTACGAAGCGGGTACCTTATCCACTGGACCATTTCAGCTTTTAAATATAAACTCTATTTATTTTAGATTTTTAATCATGAAACAAATGTCACATACAAAGCACTAGTCCATTTTAGCACAACACAAAATATACGAAAAATTCTTATAAATTTCTTCGCACGCTAATAGAAAACTTGTACCATAAAATAGTGATAGGAACATTTCAATTAGTTATTCATTCACCTAATCGATATTTACGACGTTATTAAGGGCTTATGAGCGAAGCTTGGACAAAACTCTGACTAAATAGATCAAGATACACGTATGTTTTGACGTGGCGCTTAAACACTAGTGATGGGATATGGGATTGAATATATCGATATTTTATATAACTTGTAAATCAAATTAAATTTGAATTGTAATTCATTTTAATTTAAAATAAGCCTATGAAAAATTATCTATAATTCTTAAAATCTTTTAAATGATTGCTGATATTAATGCCGACTGTTGATCCGACAGATTCCAAAACACTTCAGAAACTATCGGCAATTCACAAGTTCTGTAGATAGAACTGTCAAAAGATTTAGACGTCGAGTTTAAGAGTAGCTTTTATGCATTCGATGCATAAACTTTTCTCTCGAATTTGAAATAAGACAGCAAGTCTGCGCTACTACGTTTGTGATATAAAAACATATGTTTATGATGGCCAATGGGGCAAGAAGTTTGAAAAAGTTCGACTAAGAACCAAAAGCCGCAGCTTGGGTAGACCTCTAACAAAGTGGATCGGCCTGATAAAGGTGGCGAGCAGCCGATGAATAAAGGCAGCTCACAATTGGCTAAGGTGGTGTAAATTGAGGAAGCCTATGTCCAGCAACAAACGTCTTCCGGCTAGTATAATAATGATGTTGAGTTCCAAAACAAAAACTTGTAAGTAGTCTCTTCTAAAATCCTATTAATATTATAAATGCGAAAATGTGTATGTGTGTGTTGGTTACCATTCAGCGCCTAAACGGCTGAACTGATTTCGATGAAAATTCGTATGTTGATAGATTCGGAACAGAAAAAGGATATAGGCTACTTTATATCCCGAAAATCGCTCTGATTCCCGAGGGTTACAACAAAATATTCTACCCGCGGCCGAAGACGTGGGACGCAGCTAGTGTGAAATAAATTGATTAACATTTTTATTCCATATTACTGATATAAAAATCTATCGCTGGAAACCAATATTTTATAAACGGATTATTATTTTAAAACGATCTGTCATAGGGGCGGAGTTGAGTTGCCCGCCGGCAGTAGCTAGTTGATATTTATAACAGCGAACGTGATTATTTATTTAGGCTGCAGCGCCTATATAACGCCTTTTTCACTTTGAAAACAAATATTTAAATAGACGGCATATTTACATAATTTATTGTTATATTTAATTTAATTGGAGTAAACTAAAAGATTATTTTTTAGCTTTTAATATACAAGTAATTAGTTAAATATGTAAATATAATTTATATATTTCTGATTCAGATAAGTTTATAAAATATTACTAGTATTATTAATTGATAATATTAAAAATGGTATTCATATATATTTTTTACAATTTACGTTTTGTACTTTATAATTATAAAAGAGAAAATTAAATGAATATGAGTAAATAAGCTTCTACCCCTAAAAGTATAAACTGAAGTTCGAAATTAACTATTTTTATCCATATTTTTCACAAAAGTTGCTTGCAGAAGTTACAGATTTCATTTAAATAAACAAAACATAACAAACATCGATATATCGATACACAAACTATCGACATTTTTACATAACTAGTGGCTGTCTATCACAAAATCTATGGTAATGCTACGATCGCATACTAATCCTTACTGGCGTAGGAAATTTGATATTTTAATCAACACGATCGAGCTCACAGTTAATACTAGTGGGCGTGCTTATTAGTATTGTAATCTGTCAGCTTGTGATGAACACGATTATATTACGAATACAAGGGGGTAAACAGAGGTGTTTGAACTAATTTTTATTTACTTACGTTGGCAGATGAGTCAAAAAATTAACTTAGTTAAAGAAGAAATTATACATAGACTAGAACCCGGCTATCAAACACAGAAATCCAGAAGTGTCGATATGAACTACATCATGAAGAGCCGCAGTTAAAATCAAGCCCGTAAGCAAACCCGTATACCGAAAATATTTTGAGAACAGCTTACGATACCCTGTACTAAGTATTATTACAACAAACAATATCTACGTGAAGAAAACATGATTCGAGATGAAATATTAATAGAAATTGGCTTTGATCAAACATAAAACGGTTGGAACACTGCCTCGCATCACGCAATGTGGCGCAGGCACGTGTGTTCTTGCTTTGTTTGAAAGTATCCCTCTTTGTAATAATCACGCGTGCTGCAACACACTGAAGACGCATTATCGGGGAGTGTAGATGTTCCGTCGTCACACACACCGCAGCGTAGTGCGGAGCAGTGTGTGGATCGCCTCAATCTTAACAATATATCAAATTCATGCTATGAAAGTTATTTTATAAAAAAAACAGATGTATCACTCACTTGTTATTCTTACATGTACAGGATTTGAAGCTGTTTTTGAAATTCTGGAGTTTTCATTGACATCTGCTACTACGAGAGTCTTATTTTTTATATTAGCCTACCAAAGTGACTCCACATTGTCTGATGGTAAGCAGTCGGCGGAATCAAGAAGTGGTGGACACCATTCCAAAAGCAAAACTACTGGTATGGTGGCCTTTACTAAGGCGGCTTAGTAGGATGCTTTTTACGCCTTACTTAAAAGACCCAGGATCAAAGTTAGATGGAAACACATGCGCTGGCAAAGAGTTCCAGGCTTTAATTGAGCGACAAAAGTATGAAGTGCTAAACCATTTGGTTCGAGACCCTTTAGATTCCACTGTGAAAGGGTGGCACTTTAGCTCCGCACGTGTCGTTCTGAATAAAAAGGGAGAGGGTGGAAAATTTCTTATATTTGGTGGCCAAGTAAATCTATTTATTTAAAACTAAAAAAAATATATATTGATAAGGGTCACTTTCAGATGTTGTTAGGTTAGCTAATGACTTAAGACAGAAGGTCCCTTAAAGGGGCTAAATAAATGAACTGACTTGGTATAACATGGATCTCACAACTTTAAAGAAATGAGTTGCAAGCTCTTTTTATTTTAGACTTCGTATCACTATATTTAGTGACACATAAAATGCCTGAACGTAACCTGTCTTGTTCTTATCAAGATCTTAAACGAACCCAAATTTGTAAACCTAAAACCAACATAAACCTACAAACTTCTATCAATTACTTTTAATCCCGCCTCCCGCATACGAATAAGAAACGACATTTCCTAAGCCAGAATAGAGTCGTCGTTTTTGTCAAATTCAAGCGGAATACAAAAGATTTGACGGGCCTTCGTTATGTTCCAATATATCCTGGCCAATGATCTGTGGAACTATGTGACGGACATAATAAACAGGATATAAAACTAGTCCTTATTTCTTTAGTTATTATCGACCCGTTCTTACAACGCACACGGGTAGTTTAATGCTTTTTGCGGCATGATTACAAATTGTAGAAATTCTCCGTTTTTCGCTAATGCGTGTATTGTACTTTTTTTTAAATTGCCGATAGTGCCAGACGAACAAACAGCCCACGTGATGGTAAGTGGTAACTGTCGCTCATGGATGAATCAGCAAGCCAGGAACTCTGCGAAGTCGCTGCTTACCGTGAAGAGAGTGGGGTAGGTGTTAGAATTGAGGGAAAGGGAGGGAAAGAAAAAGGAAAGGGGAGAAATTGGGTCTCCAGCACTCTCGCTCACTGAACGAAACGCAACAGTACGGATACTATTACGTCGATCTCCTATGAGAGGGTAGTATTTTCCCGGTCGATCCGGCCCATTCATGCTGAAACCAACATTGATCTACTACCGCGTACTTATAAAGCTTTCAAAATAATGGTTTAAACGATAGTGAAAACCATATCACAATCCATTGAGTGGTTGAAAAGAAGTTAGCTGTGAGACAGACAGGAAAAAGAGCAACTTACTTCTACTTTTAAATTTAAAATAATTACCACAATCTATATCTATACTATTTATCATAATCGTTTGTTTGATTGTTTATACGCGCTAATCTCTGGAACTGTCAGTCGGATTTGAATTGTTATTTTTATGAAAGATATCCCAGTTCTTGAAAGGTTATAGGCTATGTATTTTGACTGCACCGTTGGTCTAGTGGTTAGTGTAACTGACTGCGACGCCGGGTGTCGTGGGTTCGATTCCCGCGGAAGGCAAATATTTGTGTGATGAACATTTGTATTTGTCTTTAGTCTGGGTGTTTTCTATGTATTATAAGTATGTATTTACAAAAAAAAAAGTATGTATATGTATTATATTTCAGTTATCTAGTACCCATAACACAAGCTCTGCTTAGCTTGGGACTAGACGACAGTGTGTGATAGTGTCCACATATTATTATTATTATTGTGTAACATCACGCTACTGACGACAGTAGCAGAGCAATAACTAAAGATGCAGGCAAAACCGCGCTGCGGGAAGTTAAATTGTAAAATTGAAAATTTAATTTCAATGTTCAAAATTAAAAACTTAATTTTCAGTAACATTTAGAACAAATAATTTGTTCTTTTGTATAATTCATTTAAAATTAAATGTAAAGCTTATAGCACATGCTCAGAAAGTCGAAGTCGTCATATTTTATAAGAAATTATGTGTAATAATTTCTTATACAATATTTCGTGTGTCAACTACATAATTTTATTAATACGTTACCTCCCAGCGTTGAAGAAAGAGTTACAATACTCTATTATTATGCAGTCGACTCATAAACTATAATCAAAGACAGTAATCTGACATATTCATTAACTATGTGGTAGCTCTACTCTAGTTCCCACAAAATTAAAAAAATAATAATGTAACTATTGCACATAAGGTCTCGTACACAAGAACTTGTACGAGTTTGTAAAATTTGCATTTTAAAATGTTGTAAATATCAAAATTGCTGCCCGTTTCGTCCGCCAACTTTTCAAAATTATCTGTCGAAGCTAAAGATTTAAGGGAGCGCTGCATTCGGGGACTCGATGTTAGAACAAAGTAGAATGGAAGACATAGAGGGGTAATCTCACCAGGTTGGCAAATGAGTTATAAAGTTAATAACTAAAACTAAATAACTAAAGATATATAAAGATAATTTAATTAAAGTTATAGTGAGCTACAAAATGTTCATTAAAAATACGCCTTTACAAAGAGTTCATGAATTTATAACGGGTGGCGCAAAAGTAAAGACCCTATTTGGTTCAGCTATAACATTTTTTCTAAATTAGAAAACTAGATTTAGATTTTTTTAAATGTATATTTGTGCCATTAAATTTCGTACCATTAGGATTTAAAGATGATGTCTTTTAAATGGTGACCTCTAGAGTTGATACACATTTGAGCCCTATTTATGACATTTTGCATAACTTGCCGTAACACTTCCTGCGATATGTTCGTTATTTCTTGACGAATGTTTTCTTTTAGAGCTGCGAGAGTCTGTGGCTTGTTCACATACACCCGAGATTTCAAAAAACCCCAAAGAAAGAAGTCTGGACTGGTCAGATCGGGTGATCTTGCAGGCCAAGGCAAATCGCCAAAACGAGAGATAACTCGGCCTGGAAAAGCGTCCCTCACTAAGTCCATAGTGTCGCGCGCTGTGTGTGCCGTAGCGCCGTCTTGTTGAAACCAGATGTGCTCCAGCCCCAATTCGTCCAAACTGGGTATCAAAAACTCACGTAACATGGTTCTGTAGCGTTCTCCAGTGACAGTAATCGCATTGCCTCCAGCGTCTTCGAAAAAATAGGGTCCGATCACTCTGTCAACACAGATGCCACACCATACAGTAACTTTTAGTGGGTGTAGAGGTGTTTCTTGAATAATGCGCGGATTATCAGTGCCCCAGAACCGAGTATTCTGCTTATTGACATGCCCTGAGAGATGGAAATGCGCTTCGTCACTCATAACCAATTTTGAAGGAAAATCATCCTCTTCAAGGTTGAGGTTTATGACGCGCTGGCAGTAATCTAGACGAGCTCGGTGGTCAGCAGGCAGCAGCTGATGAGTCATTTGAGTTTTATACGGGAACATCTTTAAGTCTTTCACCAAAATACGCTGCAGGGTCCGTCTGGAAATGCCCAATTGCGTGGCACGTCGCCTCGTTGATGTTTCTGGACACTCTTCAACATCTTCGCGCACAGCATCGATATTTTCAGCTGAACGGCCTGTTCTTGGTCTCCCAGACTTAGGTCTATCCAATGTTGAGCCAGTTGCTTCAAGGCGTGTGGCAAAGCGTCGAATTGTGCGACCAATCGGTGCCGGACGGTGGGGAAATCGTCGACGAAATTCACGTTGTGTTCTTATCACTGATGAATTATTCCGTAAGAACATTGACACAATTATTCCACGTTCTTGGGGAGTAAAACGGTCCATGTTTATTTTCAGTGTATTTTACATTTGTTCTCTACACAATTTTCAACAACAGAATGACAGAAAATGTCATATATAAAAAAAAAAAGTATTTTCTTTAGTGCCAGTACTTTTGCGCCACCCAGTATTATAACTTACATTAATACTATTCCAATCAAATCATATATTAATTAATTTGTCACGATTTATATTAAAATTCTGTTAATTATTATAATAATTATACACATATTGAATTAGCATACTCGTCGAACGCCATATTCGTAATTTAGCAGCAACGATAATTTTGATGGAATGTAATAAAAGAAAAGTTGTCTTGTAATATTTGTAACAAATTTTATTTAAGGAAACTTGATTAGTACGAGTGATGTAGCTATGTTTAGATTGAACGTAAAGGTGTCTGCCCACTATACCGTACCGTACCATCACCGTGCTATGAACGTATCAGGATCGGAAAGCAATGCGATACGCTCTACTATGCCCACTAGAGCGTATCGATTACGTACTTTTATATTCTTGCCGACAATTGTTGACGCTCCGTGCATAGCACGCTACGGTGCTAGGCGGTTACAGAACGGTCTAGTTGGCATAGTCTCATACTTAGCGATACAAAGATTATTTTTTGTCTGACATGTTCCTATTACGATCATGGTATGGTACGATGTAGTGGAGCAGACTCCTTAAGCCTAATGTAATAACTCCCCTCTGTCTGTAGTCAGTGTATCTAGAAGTAAAAGACACTATTCCAAAAACCGTGTCAAACTTCGTAAATGACACATAACCAAAATTGAAACGAAAGACATGCTAGTAAAGAGTTCAGGGTTCCTACTATCACCTCATAAAGCAGTATTATTTTAATTTTACTTTTTGTTTTATCTTTTTCTTTGATACCATTTAAAACAAGGATAGAGACAAAGTAAGATTATAATTTAAGATTACTAAAAGAGGTTGTGCTAGGGGCTAGGTTTTAACTGAACAACAAAAGTATGAAATAACAAACCGTTTGGTTCGAGACCCAGAAGATTTTATTGATAATGTTCATTTTATGAAATGCGTAAAAATATCTAAGTATTCAAAGCAACAAACATTCTAGTACAATGATTCAATGTTCTGGTACAATATTTCACAGAAATATATTACAAAACGATACGATATACCGATAGATAATATTAAAATTTAAATTGTTAGTTTCAGATATTGTTCGTTGGAAATAAAACACATTTGCAATATAAAATAAACGAAATTTCTATTTTAGTAAATCAAAAAACTATAAATCAATAATAATCTTTTTTTTAATGCCAATTTTATGTATTGGGTCGTACGTTGAATTGCAAATTAAGATATAATATAGACATATTGATATAGCAATTTAGCGCTAAACGATTCATTACATAAAAACTAAAATTGTTTCCGCCATATGTAATATTTTTTTTACATTAAATACTGTCCCTGTCCCATAGTATCTTTATTTTGGTTCTCTTCAGATTTAATCCTAAGATCCCATAAAAGGTCGTAAATAAGGTAATATTTTCGTTACATTACAAATACAAGATGAAGCTTTTAAAAAAGGTCATTAATACTAATATTATGAAAGGTATTGTCCCTTTTAAAGCTAATCCACTGAACCAATTTTGTAAGCTATGGATGTAGCTTAAGGGTTCAAAGAGATTGAGGCAAATTTTGTATCAAATATATTATGAACAATCATAAGCCTATGGATGGAGACGACTTAAGACCTGTTAAGATGGACTTATTGAAGAGGTCATGAGGGAAACAGGTGCTATTCTCAGTATAAAAGTGATACGAATTGAGGAATTCGATTTTGAAACTACTTTTTTTTTATATTTATGGCCTACCAAAGTGACTCCACCCCGCCTGATGGTAAGCAGTCAGTGGAATCCAGAAGTGGTGGCCACCATACCAAAAGCTATCGTCTGGTATGGTAACTGCTGGTATGGTGGCCTTCACTATAGCGGCTGGGAATGGGGTTAGGGGAAGGGTATGAGGAGGCGAGAAAAGAGGAAAGGGGGGAAATTGGGCCTCCGGCACTCTCACTCACCGAACGAAACGCAGTAGTAAGGATACTACTACTCTTAAGTCGATCTTCTATGAGAGGGTAGTACTTCCCCGGACGATCCGGCCCATTCATGCTGAAACCAGCGTTGATCTACTACCGACCAAATATATATATAGACGTATGTCATTAATACAATCTCTCCACAAAAAAATAGTTTATTCCATCCAGTACTACCAGTACCTAGTTGGATAGTCGTTGTAACAGTACAGAGGCGATAGATCCAATACAGATTTTTGGCATTTATATTGTGCATGTCGAAATGGCCCAGTGGATAAGGCACTTGCTTTGTAAAGACGAGGTAGGGTTCGAATCCGGGCAAGCACCAATGTGATTTTTCAAATCATATGTACTTTTCAAATTTATCGTGGACATTTCTGACTTACGGTGAAGGAAAACATTGTGAGGAAACCTGGACTTAAAATGTCTGAAATTGCCAATACCCCTTGAGCAAGCGTGATGATTAATGCTCATACCTTCTCTATATGAAGAGGCCTTTGCCCTGCAGTAGGACAATAAACAGGCTGGTATTATTATTATTTATATTGTGCATATACTCATAGTCACCAAGTTTAGAACTGCAAAATCATTATATTACTACCATATCCACGAGTCGTGTTAATATAATTTCTATATCTCAAATAAACTTACTGTGAATGATTTTTAAATCCAGCTCAGACTTACCTAAAATAAAATAACATGGGTTAAAAAAAATCCAAATATTAGTCTATGTTAGCATTCTAAAAAGTTTTCACTGAGCTACCAAAAACTATATAACATTTACTACCCCTTTTCTCTGTGGGAGTGTAAGATACCCAAATTTAACAAACTAAAGTTAACAATTGGAATCAATCAATCAAATCAAATCATTTATTACTTTGCGAATATGGGTATAAATAAGTGTTCTTAAATAAATTATGGTACATTTAGCCATATCCTACCACATAGGCATGCAAAAACAATACATCATACATGTCATGTTACAATTAATTACATTTGTCATCCAAAGAGTGGCTTTATAAAATGTCAAAAGAGAATTTATTACTAAGTCAACACAAATTACAGCTATAGTTTATTAACAGTTTTATTTTAATGTCATTTTTAATTTATTATTGTTGTCAGTGTGAGGTCTCAAGTTTAGAAAATTTGTCATTTAAATAGTCTTTCAAGCTGTAATAACATTTATTAACTAAAAGGCTCTTTAGATTTTTCTTAAATAAAGTGATATTCATTGCTCTTATTTGCTTTGGTAATTTATTAAAAATCGCAGGGCCCATATGAAACACACTTTTGTGCATTAGGGTTGTATGGGTTCGGCGCACACAGAGACGAAATTCATCACTCTGTCGCCTATTGTTGGCCTTTGAGGGCAATGTAAATAAGTTTTGATTTTGGAACTGTTTCTATTGCAGAAATAGTCCGAAGAATATAAAAAACTACACAACGCTCTTTAGGCCAAAGTAAGCATATATTATAGTTTGTTATATGGGTTTTAGAATGCGGATAAACATACTTCTTTTTTTTTGTAAACACATGCATAATTATACATAGAAACACGAAGATTAATGCAAACAGTCGTGCACATGCGCACAAACAATTATTGCACTGAGCAATAGAAAATAATCAACTTGTTGTCAATTGCGAGAAGTAAAAGAATGAGAGAGAAGAAGGGAAAGGAAAGAAAGAAGACGAAATAAACTCAAAATTACAAACATATATTATTACCTATGTCATTTCTCTATATGAGGATAGATACTTTTCCGATTTATTATTATTACGTTTATGCCGAATCCAATATTCACTACTAAATAAAAGCAACATAATTAAATATAATAATAATCATAATATTGATTAGTTTAAAACAGTAGTTTTCTTTAATGATTCTTGTCGTGTGTCAACGCTGACCTGTAGGGATCATAAACCATCCAATTTGTCAGAAGGCTCATAAAATATAATTTGTGAGTAACTCCGCGGGGCGTAGCTATGCGAAAGGCCCTTTCATAAAAATGGTTGATATCACCGCGATTTAATGTCTTTTGCGTCGTACGTAAATATGAAATAGATACGAATACGACTGTTTGATTCGACAGCCATAAAAATAAACTGGGAAAAGTCTGTCATGACATTTTATTTATCGTATATTTTGATTTTATATCAAATGTGCTACGTATATATCTCACCATGTGAAGTAGAGTTTTACGATAGCATACGAGAATTTGGCATTTTACATCTTGTCATCTTCAATTAAGGTAAATAATTGCGTAATGGTGTTTCTTAACTTACGCCCTTTTTCTTCTACAATGTGACTGGGATTTTGGTAAATTTTTCTATAAAACGTGCGGTAGCTGAATAGATGCTTTGAACTGCAATTTCCTTTTTTATTACATGGTAGAAGTGTGGTGCAGTTTCCAGTCTTTAATGAAGAAATACCTTATCTCTTTCTGTGTCTTAAGAGGCCAAAGAAATGTCAGTAAATATCACCTTAATACCGTCACCAATAATGTTTAGCAAATGCAGTCATTGAGGCAAACTCTTGCAGTGAACGTTTTCATGTACGGTAGTAGATCCACGCTGGTTTCAGTATGAATGGGCCGGATCGTCCGGGGAAGTACTACCCTCTCATAGAAGATCGACTTAAGAGTAGTAGTATCTGTACTACTGCATTTCGTTCGGTGAGTGAGAGCGCCGGAGGCCCGATTTCCCCCCTTTCCTCTTTCCTCACCTCCCTCATTCTCTTCCCCTAACCCCATTCCCAGCCGTCATAGTGGAGGCCACCATACCAGCAGTTTAAGACGATGGCTTTTGGTATAGTGGCCGCCACTTCTGGATTCCACTGACTGCTTACCATCAGGCGGGGTGGAGTCACTTTGGTACGCTACATAAAAAAAAAAAAAAAATGTTTAGCTGGAGGGGCTACGGACACAGTTAAAACTGTTCTCCGATGCTTTTGATGTTTCATAAAAGACTATTGTGGCTTACTATAAGTCAGCATACGTATAAGAAAATGCGTTTGAAATAAGCACAGAATATTTTTTTACTTTTTATACAACGTACCTAGTAGATCTTGCTGGATGAGAATCACGTTTGACTTGATGCAATAGATGCAATTATTGAATAGGTAGATTAAGAACTTCTGCGTTGTAAACGAACCACAGAACTAAATGATCTGTTTATCGTCGATAGTAATCAGAAACCTTAGAAGTACTACTGGTCTCATATTATCGCAGTATCTCTGCATAGTTGACGATCATCTAAACTATAGCCGAAATCTGAGCCGTAATATTAGTTTTAAACCAATTTTGCATATAAAGGGGCCATAACTGTAGTATAATAAAATGCCTTTCAAATTACCTTTTTATCAGAGATAAACGTGCTTAACTTGTTATAGAACCTGTTGTGGTATGTAAACAGCGACATCAACTTAAAATGTCTTCGCTTAATTCCTGATAAGTGTGACTTTTGTACTTACAATATGCTTTAAGTTCGTATTATCTGCAATTATACGAATAATTTAATCAAAAAATAATCTTATGTTCATATCTCCATATTATCTCATTTTTAAGAGAGGGAATGCGTTGACACATAGCTCTCCAAAGAACAAGGTTGATATGTCAAACTCGTTTGCTTGAAAGATAGGCAACCAAAATGAAGATTCAAATCTTCGTATGCACTTGCTCTGCCATAGCAGATGAACACTGCATCAAAATAACTTCACTGTACTTGATTGTAAAACAGTTAGTGGATGAACGATTAGCGGATTAAGCTAAATAGAGTGCGGCTGGCCTATGGATAGGTGACTGCCTGGCCCGTCGGGGTCGCGGATGAATGCGCGAGCGTTTGCCGTGACCCCGACACTCTGGCCGTCTGGAGGAACACCGTGGATTTTAGTCGGTATGCCGGCCGCGCTTTGAGTGCGGTCGGAGAGTCCGACATAACCCCCGCCTTGCCCAGGCGGGTGCGTATGCGTAATGCATTTCCCACATAAAAAAAAAAAAATATAAAAAAATGAATAGGTGACTGCTTATGCAGTATTAGATTTGAGCGTCTCCGTGTTTCGGAGGGCACGTCAAAATTCGATTCCGGCTGTTGTTGATAAATAGTCGATAAGGTCTATAGGTAATAAATTATGGGTATCCTGAACAAATACTGACACTTGGTTGACCACCAACCACTCGGTGAGAAGACGATTATGAGATTTTAGGTCTAGATGGCGTTGTGTGGTTGTTGTAGTATTATTTATTTATTTTTATTTATTTCATATATGATGATTTTACATCTCGCTTAAAAAACCTAGGATCTAATAAAATTAGAACGTTTTCAAAAAAGTTTCATGTTTTAATTGACCGACATAATATGAAGTACCGCGCAGTTTCAACACTATAATATATTTTCACTGTAAAAGGGTGACTTTTTAGCCCTGTACGTGTCTTTTTGAATAGAATTTGCCTTTGCCCAGTTCCCTTTAAAACAGCTCGTTCACCAAGCCCTTTGTTATTATGTACTTTATAAACATACAATTTATTCTAAAGGGGCATAAAATATACTTAGAATCTGAACAATATGAATCACGCAAAATGGTTAACAGCCCTTCCATTTTGCCCTTGGACTCTATGCGGAGCGACTTTGAGTGAATCTTTTTGATAGAAGTTAAGCTCGTCTCGCCATTTTCTTTTAAGCCGCGCTCGCTGCAGTCATTTGAACAATGGGATCCACAGTGTCATTATTTTTGCCCAATACGGCAAGCAAGAGATTGGGACTGACATAATATTCTTTGTATTTTTAACCCAATTCTTTAGGTTGATTACACGCTAGGTAACATCACGCAACGAGCCACGGGAGCAGTGCAGTAACCAAAGATGTAACTTAACCCTTTCATGGACGCTACTGTAGACACAATAGATGTTTTATTGTCATCACGGCCATATTCGTTTACTGTCCTGGAATGTGTGAACGCAGGTTGGCATGGCTGGTTGACAAAATAAAAACAACAGTATCGTCTGAAGCATCTCTAACGAACACCTATCTCCTCAAGTTTCAAAGCCCCCCTACCGTGCTATTCACAAAACCTTTCGATTCTCTTATAAACGATTATTTATGTAATCGTAAATTAATCGGCTATTAACTTATAGCCACTTTAACCTAGTTTTGTTTTTAATTTTGTTGGTGTTAGGCAATATTTTTAGATTATTAATCGCCTTTGAAGATTACATGAATAAATATATATAATTTGAATTTATTTTTATGTCGGAGTTGAGACACCGTTTGAAGAAAAACAGCTAGATCACTATCAGCGAATGTCATCGTAAAACACCGCTAGACGAATTTTGTTACTTTTTATTGCAGATTTGTACGAATTTGCGAGTAGCGATTGCCTCTGATGATGATGCCAGCCAGCTGTTTTGTTCTAAACTGTATAAAGCCATAGAATAAATATAAATTTGTGCGCATTATACAAACTGGTGGGATTTTGTTACGTAAGCTAAAGTTATGATAACTTAATTCGCAGTGTGATCTTAATTGAAGACCACACAACTAAAAAGTTATTACGTTTCTCACACTAAGGTCATGTATTAGCCTAAGACGTTAATTAATTTATTTTTCATGATATAACTAGCTGCGCATCACGGCTTCGTCCGCGCGTAAAATATATTTTGTTGTATTCCTTTGGGAACCAGACCGATTTTCCGTCTCCGGCATCGAATCTATCAACATACGAATTTTCTTTCGAAAGCCGTTTCGAAGCCGTCTCGAACTACCACTCGCATTTAAATAATTATTTTTGCATATGATAGCCCGGTTACTACTAACTACCCGGTACTAATTAAAGATGTGACTTCGCGCGACTGAAAATTATAAGCTAGTTTTACATAAACACACTAACTAACTATAGAACTACCTTATTAAATCTTTACCAGCTTAAATTATACATCTACTTTATTTTATTTTTCCTCTTTATGGACTACGTAGTAGATCCACGCTGGTTTCAGCATAAATGGGCCGGATAGTCCGGGGAAGTACTACCCTCTCAAAGAAGATCAACTTAAAGAGTAGTAGTATCCTTACTACTGCGTTTCGTTCGGTGAGTGGGAGTGCCGGAGGCCCAATTTCTCCCCTTTCCTCTTTCCTCACCTCCCTCATTCCCTTCCTCTAACCCCATTCCCAGCCGCCATATTGGAGGCAACCATACCAGCAGTTTAAGACGATAGCTTTTGGTATGGTGGCCACCACTTCTGGATTCCACTGACTGCTTACCATCAGGCGGGGTGGAGTCACTTTGGTAGGCTAATATATATGAAAAAAAAAAAAAACGTTATTTCGACGTTATTAGTGCATGACGATTATCAACATCACGCCAACGGTAGTAGATCCACGGTGGTTTCATCATGAATGGGCTGGATCGACCGGGGAAGTACAATCCTCTCATAGAAGATCGACGTAAGAATATTAATTTTTATAGTAATATGTTTCGTTCGGTGAGTGAGAGTGCCGGCAGCCCAAATATACCCTCGGTCCTCTTCCTTCCTTATCCCCTTTTCCGTAGTCGGCAACAGCATAGCATTATTACTATTGCGATGCTTGGAAAACACAGCCATCTCTATAGGTTACGGTTACCACTTACCATCAGGTGGACCGTATGCTTGTTTACCACTAAAGTTGTATAAAAAAAACCTTTGCTAAAGATCGCTAACATCATCCTCAATTCTGAATGACAAATCTCAATTTCTTACCTTTGGCCTAAGGTTTGTCCAGCCATTATTATTTGGCCCACATAACTTACATATCGAAATATTACGAGAAATCTCTGCAATTTGATCAGCATACACAGTATCAGCTTTCAACCCATACATCAATCCCATTAATAATGTATGAACCATTAATATTTTAATGTTATAATTATAAACAAGTTTGAGTATTTCGTTATTTATAAGGTATAAATTATAAATATTCGATTGACTACTGAATAACAGATAATTATAGTTTAGTAAGACTACCGCATGTTATTAAATTTATTAGGTACTAGCTTTCTGCAGCGCGGTTTTACCCGCGTCTTTGCTTACTGATTTCCTCCCGTCGCCAGTAGCGTGATGTTACATAGACTATGACCTCCCTAGAAAACAGGGCTATCATATGAATAAAGAATTTTCAAATTCGACTGGTATTTCCAGAGATAAGCTCGTTCAAACAAACAAACTCTTGCTTTATCTAATAGTATAATATAGACTAGTGCCGTACCTTGCTTCGCATCGTTACTTAAATTTCTTGCCCATTGCTTTACTGTTATATTACTGCTTGAATCCTGTAGGTGATAGGTTGATGTATTATACAATATACTTCCTTGAGAAACCTAAAATAAAATAGTGAAAGCCCCATCCAAAACAATTGAGTGGTTCTCGAGATTAGCGCGTTCAAACAGACATACGCTTTCCAGCGACTTCCTTTTATACAATAGATTAAAAAAAAGGCGAGATAATTGATAGGTTTGAACTGCTCTGAATAGATGGAATGCGAGCAAAAAAGTATGTAGTTATATTTTTGGATTCTGCGACAAATTTGAAAATCTAGGCAACCAGTCAGATCAAGGACAAAACAATTGGAACAGGCTAAAATATTGCCTAGCCGAGGTCGGACAGAATAAATTGCAGTCGTATTTTTTTATGGCCGGTGGTAGCAGATTTGCATGGTAGATAACGAAGAACAATGTTAGGGTCAAATCACACAGCAATGAGAGTTTTCTAAAATGGCGCCCACGAGGTGGCGGCACTGAGGCGTCAGGTCCAGGCACCTGTCAGAGCGCTTTCAATTAACCAACCAAACCGTGAACGATTCTATTGATTTCAAACTGTTAATGCATTTTGATTTTGAATTTGGAAGACCTTTCACCTAAGTGGCGCCAACTGGTGGGTTCCTAAACACCTATTGAAAAGAAAAATCTCAAAAACATAGGTACATAAATCTTCAAACAAAGGTTATGCAACTGAAGGATCTGTTTAGCGATGCAGTCGTTGACTTCTTAACTAAGTAATTATAACTTCTTAAAAATTTTTAGCAAATCTCCTTTACTTTGGGCACATGTCCCAAATAAAAATATCTGTGATAAATTAGACATAATTTAGAGACAAACTAAGATAAAAATATGACACCATGTCACTAATGGAATGTCGAATGAAACCGCGCACATGTACTAGTAAAGTTATAAATCCGATAAAACACAAACTTTCATTTATAAGCGGTTATCAATTAAACTAGTTGGGACATAAATAAACACCAAATCAGAATCGATACAGTAGTTATGTATAAATTCATGACAAAACGTACATTTTTGTGGTCGCTATAAAGTGCGTATTTTATAGTCTTTGAGTATAAACAGCCTGTGATAGCTTAATCTCTACTCTGATTGGTCAGTGGGCGTAAAAACTAAATTTTATAACTGGCAACACACAAATCAAATATCGGCAACATTCTTTATTAGTTTTCATTACCATATTGATCAAGTTTCGATATTTCAAAACAAACATTTGTCGCCTTACGCGTTGGTTGAGATTTAGGAGGCTTTTATTTAATTCGTAAATGAATTCTGTCAATGTTATCTTCCATATTTCTTACAGCTCACTTAATAAATGTCATAAAATGTAGTGTCTTGTATACAATGGTGCCAAAGTAAATAGCAGCGAAAATGTGAATTCTAAAAAATGCCGTTCTTGCGAGGGAACCTAACCTACAAGTAATATGCTAAGTGGTGTATTTTAATACTATGCCGCAAACAAGCTTCATGTTTACCTGATGGTAAGTAGTAACCGTAAACTATGAATTTGGCTGTGATCGAGCACTGAAGGAATAAAAAAAAAATTCTAAGAACGTCTATGGCAACGGCTTTGGTGAGTAACCAAAGCCGTTGCCAACCGCGTATGGAGAGGGGAAGGAAGAAGGAAAAGGAAAGATGAAAAGGATCAAAGGGGTAAATAGGCCTTCGGCGCTCTCTGTAACCTAGCGAAACACACAATCATGGAAAGTAATACTCTACGTCTATATTCTATGACAGGATAGTACTTCCCTCAAGTACTATCCCGAAATGCAATTTGTTGACAATAATACTTTGTAAATTCTTAAAATGGCATTCTCCACCCACTATTGTATTTTTACTCTTGCATCAAGTCTACCACCAAAATAATCTACATGCAAAAAGCAGGTATTCGGGCATAGAGCCAAATAAGATTCTAAATCAACACCCCTGTGTCCTCAGCTTAAGCCCTTTAGCGATAATAGAGCTGGCAAATACTGCTGCAGAGCTGCTTTTCTAAACATTTAACCATGTATGTGTGCAGAAACTTGAGTTGTGGTCTCATGTAAAGTGTCTCAATACTGTTGTGCTGAGAATTTAGTGTTCGTTTCTACTCGTAGACGCAAAATCTACTAATCCCTGGTGAAAAATTTGGGATCCGCGATTATTTTTTTGTTTTTCTCTCTTTTGTTATAATTTTCTATTAAATTGACTTCACTCTGACTCTGGGATCCACGAGTTGTGACCAACGTTGAAAAAACTATCGTATTTAGCATAATGGCCAACACCAAGCGACATTGTGTGTTGATGGAAACACACGAGCATATAAAAAGTTGCAGGCTTAAATCGAGTGGCATAAACCGTTTGCCTAAATCCCATATTACAAGTATTCAGGATCGGCGTAAAATGTTTTCTTTCTCTTTATTAGTTAGTCTACTGATTTCACATTGCCCAACAGTGCCCGATGGTGATCCCGAAGGATCCAAAAGAGATAAACATTTACTCTTCTGTTATGTCGAAATGGCCCATCCGCTTCGTAAACACGAGGGTGTGGGTTTGAATCCGTGCAAGTACCAATGTGATTTTTCAAATCACATGTACTTCCTAAGTTTATCTTGGACATTTCTGACTGATGGCGAAAGAAAACATCGTGAGGAAACCTGGACTTGAAAGTCTGAAATTGCCAATCCACCTTGAGCAAGCGTGTTGATTAATGCTCATACCTTCTCTATATGAGAAGAGGCCTCCACCCTACAGTGCAACAGTAAACAGGCTGGTATTATTTTATTTACATGTTATATAAAGAATATAAATTAAATGGTCTCTTCCAAACCTGTTGTTTATATATCCTTTATATGTTACGTTTGTGCAAAACTTAGCTTAATAAAATTATTTCCACTAAGCGTTGTCGGCAAAGCGCCTTATCGTGAGCAGTTCTATTAATGTAATTGAGCTCACACGAGGCTGCGGAAAAAATTCACCTAACTAGTTTGCCGCAATGTCACTTGCAAAATGGAGGTTGAATTTTGGCCACTATTTTCGTAGCTTGTTGTTACGCTTTCTGTTTCTGTAGTCTGTCGAGTAAATGACATTAGCATCTGCAATAAGTAACAGTTTTGATTATAATGGTATTAAAACACATGGTACACCAATGAGGGTGTTTAGAAAAATTTTGCTACCAGTTGGCGCCACTTTGGTAAAAGATCTTTCATTCTGACAGCGCTATCAAAATAAATTTCTTTATTTATTTATTTATTTATTTTAAACTTTCTGCAATAAAAAGCTTGCACAAGGCGGACTTAATGCCTAAGGCATTTTCTGCCAGTCAACCTTAGGGTCATGCAGAGATAAATAGGGCAGGTGTCAAAATTGGAAAAAAAAAAGAAAATTAAATAACACAAAAAGGGATATAAATATGATATAAGTACTTACATACATTATATTAAAATATAAATAACTTAATTATAC
Source organism: Parascotia fuliginaria (assembly GCA_963082885.1). Classification (NCBI taxonomy): domain Eukaryota; kingdom Metazoa; phylum Arthropoda; class Insecta; order Lepidoptera; family Erebidae; genus Parascotia; species Parascotia fuliginaria. Next base: position 1,621,354 of record OY720195.1, read on the forward strand.
CTAAAATATAAATAAACTTACATATTATATGCATACATACATATTTATACATATATCAAATATATACAATTATATATATATATATATATATATTTATAACTATACAATATGATTACAAATGCATCGATAGAAAATAAATCTGTTCCACTACTGTTGACTACTGTCTCCCGCCAATGATCTGGTATAGAACTGTCGCACCTTAGCTTTAAAAATGTTACGGTTATTACACATCCTGATTTCGAGAGGGAGCGCGTTCCACAGAAGAACTGATTGAATATTGAAGGAAGAATGGACTAAGCCAGAGAGATGTGTAGGACAAGCAAGAAGACGATTATTCGCGGAACGTAGGTTCCTGTCATGGGCTGAGCAAAGATATTGAAAGTTAGAAGTTAGATAAGAAGGAGCGTTAGGAGAGTGTAGTAGAGAAAATACTGTCGTCAGCGACCGCAAACTGCGACGTTGACGAATCGGTAACCAGTTCAACTGAGAACGAAATGCGGATACGTGATCGTACTTACGTAAATTAAAAACGAATCGAATGCAATTGTTGAGAAGTCGGTCTAGTTTATTGAGTAGATCTGCATTCAGGTCTATATAACACACATCACCATAGTCAATGATTGGGAGGACTAGTGTCTGCACAAGCATTGCTTTTGTTTGAATCGGGAGGAAATTCTTCAGGCGATAAAGAGAACGTAAGGATCCAACGACTTTCTGACTCACCCTTGCCACCTGAGATCGCCAGTCAAGAGTGGCATCAATACATAACCCCAAATCCTTGACATTCTGGCTGAATGGCACAATACATCCATCAAAAAGGATAGGAGGAAGAGATGTAACATCTATCCTTGATAGCATACGAGAACTTCCCACTACTATAGCCTGGCACTTAGAGGGATTGACACATAAACCGAATCTGCTAGACCAATCTTTAATTGTGGTTAGATCCCGATTTATGTCGTCAATTGCTGTTGAAATATTATCTGATTTCGCCTGAGAATACAACTGCAAGTCATCGGCATAAAGATGATACGTACACTGAAGTTCATGAGTAATAAGATTAATAAATAATGAGAAAAGAAGAGGAGACAGAATTCCGCCTTGTGGAACACCACAGTCAAGATCGCACCAACTAGACATTGCCTCATCGGAACGAACTGCCTGCTGGCGTCCACGAAGATATGAAGAGAACCAATCCAGTGCCCCTGATGAAATCTGCAGATAGGACAGAATGGCTAAAAGGATTTCGTGACTGACGGTACTAAATGCATTTGAAAAGTCGATTAATGTCAACACTGTGACTTTAGTGTCCTCGATTCCTGCTCTTATATCGCCAGTCACTTTTAGTAAGGCTGAGACAGTGCTATGTCCAGGTCTGAAACCAGATTGCAGTGGTGAAAGAATGTTATTTTGGTTTACAAACTTGGACAACTGTGTATGTACACATGCCTCAAGGACCTTGGACAAGAAAGGAAGAATGGATATGGGACGGTAATGGACAAGGTTGGTGGGGTTGGAAATTTTAGGCAGAGGACGGACGCATGCTTGCCTCCATAAGGTAGGAAATTGACCAGAATAAAGGGAAAAGTTAATTACGTGGGAGATCGCAGGAAGGAGTGGATCGAGGACAGTGACAATCATGCGACGACTGATGTTATCACATCCTACCGCATTGGATTTAATGGAAAGTATAATTTTTTTTATTTCATCAGGAGCAACAGGAGAAAAGTTGAAAGGATCATAATTAGGATTAGCTAAAGCAGCGATGCGATCAACCGTCTGGCACTCGACAAGAGGATTCATAGCCTGATGCATAGTGGAGACGAAATAATTATTGAAATCATCAAGCCCGAGTGTCACCGGAAGTTCGCATGTTTGTACTTTGCCGATACCGAGAGTTCTAAGGAACTTCCATATATCGGCAGGAGAAGATGAAGAAATGTTGTTGAGAATGTGGCGTCTTTTAGCATTCCGTATCATCTGATTACACCGATTCCTTGCAGTCTTATACGAGGCCCAGTTATCAGTGCAACGATCCCTTTTAAACTTGCGAAATGCTCGATCCCTACGTCTCATCGCCATTCGAATTCCTCTCGACATCCAAGGAGCTGGAGGGTGTTTTAATTTGACTTTTCTGACAGGCGCGTGTTTATCATACAGGCTCAAAACAAAATCGTTGAAGATTTGCACCTTGTCATCAACAGTTTCAGAGGCCGTTAGAGGACTCCAATCTAGCGCAAAAGCGTCGGTCGAAATCCGTTCCTTGTCTATCCGTGAAAAACAACGCATGTGCAGAACCTTTGGACGGAGTTTTGGGGGCTTGAGGCGGTAGGACAAGAAAATGAGGTCATGGTGAGAAAAAGCAGGAGCTGGATATTGACCATAGGAGTTAACCAGGGTGGGATTAGAGATAAGCATAATATCTAACCAAGTATCGTTTCCGTGGATATTATGATGAGTGGCATCAAGAGGCAAGACATTAAGACTAGCCGACTTGATGATATTATGGAGTTTAGAGGAACGGGATGAAGAATTAAGGAGATTGGTATTGAAGTCACCCATGATGATATGATGTTCATAACTCGACCCTAAAGATTCAAAAACTGTTTCTAAATCAGTGAAGTAATCGGTAGAAGGGGGACAATAAATGACGCCAAGGACAGCTTTAACTCCTTTGACCCAAACCTCCAAGAAAATAAATTCTGCCGTACAATCAGATGAAGCTGAAACAGCTAGAGTTTTATAAATGAAGTCACTGCGTATATATATAGCTACTCCACCTCCTCGCTTAGACACCCTGTCATTTCTAATAAGAACAAAACCCGGTAAGGGATAATAAGTAGATAGAAGTTGAGGTTTGAGCCAGCTCTCCGAAATCAGGATGGCATGTACATTAGTACCAGAGAAAGCCTCTAGAAAGTCACTATAGTGGCTTGGAAGACTTTGTGCGTTTATATGACAAACATTCAGTAACGATTTGGACTGCTGGTTAAAAACATCGTTAAGAAAGTCACCCAAAGTGCTATTTGTTACTGAACCGAAACTGTCATCAGCAGACGAAGCAACAGATTCATTTGCAGAATGAAATGATAAATCATCTATATCTTCAGAAGTAATCATACTAAATATAATAAAATAGAATACAACAAAATAAAATATAAGTATAAATAATAATATAAAATTGCAAAATACTGTAAATAAATATACCTAATCTAATGGGTGAGTCTGCAGCTAAAATCTCTGCACCACCCGCCAGCTGTTACAGATAACTTAAATTAAGTAAACACATGTAACAAAAACAAAGAAAAAACTAGGTCACATTCACTAGTGAACAAGAAAAAAAAATAACTAAATACATTTAAACCAAAAATTTTATGACAAAATAATAGATTTAAGTGTTTACCAAAACGCAAACAAAAAAAAAAGAAAGAGAAATGAGAAATAAAAACATATTTGTCATATTAATATATGCTATACATACAATAAAAACAAAAAAAAATAAGTACCTATTGATTCCAAAAATGCATATATGACAGAATTAAAGTTTAAACCATAAGGATTACTAAAATAATTTTAAGTGTTGTAACAAAACAAAACGCAATGTGTTTAAAAAAAACTAATTACGCATCACATCTAACTATCACATGTCAAACAAAACAGCCTGTCATTGTCATTGTTTCAACCTGTCAAAACTAAGAAATAATATTGTAGGTACTATTGAAATAAATTAAGTTATCAGAGTTGAATAATAGCGAAGTGGAATATATAAACAGATAACAATCAAACAAATCACTAGAGAAAGTAAGAACACAATAATACAACAAGACAGCTTATAGTTAAATCTTTTTTGTACCGTTTTTAATGCTCGAAGCATTGCTCGCAGTACCACTTGTATTCACAACTTCCTGAAACTTTGGAAACTTGGACATCAGTGGGCGTAGCTCGTCCATAAAAGTAATCCTGGAACGACTTCCGTCTGGAGCCTTGATGTTAATCACACCGTCCTGTGTCCAACACGACCTCATGCCGAAGTGAAGACGGGCCCTACCAAACACTGCCTGGCGGGATTTGGTTAAAAACTCCTTAACCGATACATGGGAGCCTTTGAATTTGGTTTTAGTCCTCCAAACAGATGACTTGGTATCTTGATCAAAGAACCGTACCAATATAGGTCGATGATGGTCCTTAGTGGGACTCCCAAGCCGATGACATGATTTAATAGAAGCTGATGTGAAATTTTTTAAGCCCAATGTGTTGTTAAGCGTCCCGACAATAAGTGCATTGCAGTCTTCCTTATCAACCTCCGGGATGCCCGAAAAAATTAAAACCTTACGCCTATGACGTGACTCCATCATATCGCACATCCTTGAACATTCGCCTATTTGTTGCCGCAAGATAGATAGCATTTTAAACATCAGCTCTCGGAATGTGCGAAATTCTTCGGCGACCTTGGCAACCGTGTCTTTTGCCGGGCCACTACTCTGAATCTGGGCCTCCAATTCATCCATTCTCTTCACGAAACACTCTTCAAGGGACTTCTGTGCTGACTGGATCTCCGAAAGTTGAGACATTATGAACCAATGTGTTTAGTGACACTTATGTTTATTCAGTGAAAAGTGCAAGTAATCAGCTGGCAGGTGGTGTATATATAAAACACTTTGTTTACATTTATAACTGTGCAGATGTAAGTACACACTAATTTATAAGTTACACACAAAAAATTGTGCAATATTTGTTGTAATTAACATAAAAATAATTAAAATAAGTTTATTAAAAATGAAGCTAGTCTTTACTTTTTCACACCTACCGCCAAAAAAAACTTTCTTTCAGTGTTCATTTCGGAAATTTTAATAATAAATTTACAAAATTGGTAATTCACGTGTTTAAGGACAAAGGAAATTGCTGAGAGGGTTTTCTAAAATGGCGCCCACAAGGTGGCAGCACCGATACGTCAGATCTAGCTGTCAAGCGCTTATAGAAAGTTAAACCCTGATTAGCCCAATGTGAAAGTGAAAGTGGCGCTAACTGGTGACGAAAATTTTTCTCTAGACCCTCATTCTATGAACCACTCGTAAACTACACAATTTTTAAATATCACACAAAGTTTTTCCAATGTGGAAATCCATGGTCTCTTGCACGGCAGTCGCATTCCTACTGAGCAGTCTTTATTATGCAGGTGTTGTGTACGACACCGTTACTTGGCTACAAACCTCCCAAAACTTATAAGATAATAAAAACTAATTCTCATACAAAATAACACCTAACTTCACCCTAATATGCATTAATTGCAACATCTTATCAATAATCAAAATATTGTAAAGAAAAACAAATATTCTTATTTCTGGATAACGTATCACAACCTATGAACTTAATATCATTAATATAACTAACTTTCACGCGGAATTTAATAGATTTAACATGCATTTTAATACATGAACTATTATAACTTGACCAATATATGCAATCAAATTCAACCTATGTAGGTCTCAATTTCTATTGGTAGTTTTAGTAAGTAGCTATTATATCTTGATCCATACATACGTTAAAATTTTATGTGTAAAAGGGTCTAGTTATGCTGGAGTGTAGTCAAAGTTCTGTTTGTTTACGATCCCGTTATTTTTATATTAAACATTAGATATTGCTAGTTGTTATTAGTGTGAGAATTGTAGTTCGAAGTATTATTTTTATTATCAAAAATTACAAAGAAAAAGTCGGTTCATTGTCGCTACTCTGGAACCTTTCTGCCTCAATAGCCATCAGTTCTACGAGCTATATTTCCTACTAATTGTCATGTCAGTGAAGCAACTCTGCGAGCTATATCAGTATAGCTGTTATTTATGAGGGCCTAGTGCGAGTTTGTTTAACGTTAACGCGATGGACACGTTTATGAAGTTCAGTGCTCCGATTGGCCCGCTCCAAATTCATAACCAATCAGAGAGCTCTCAACTCGCACTCGGCACCCTGCTTCTTATCATCTTTACTGTAAAATTATAAAGATATTTTCAAAACACAGTTGTGTAAAACCCCAATCACAGATAAAATAATACTGCCCAATTCAATTACTGACTTTATACGTCAAACCCAAGAATGTGTTGACTAATTGGAAATCCCCGTTCGTTCATTACAAAACGATATTACAAAATCAATAACAGAAATCAAAGGAAAACAATACGAGAAATTGTATTGTTAACTAGCAACCCCTGACTTCGCTTATTATTATGACATTATTACAAATTATACGGTAGAAGATCCTCGCTGGTTTGCATGAATGGGTCGGATCGACCGGGAAAGTACTACTCTCTTAAAGATGATCGACGTAAGAGTAGTAGTATCTAAACTATTGTTTCTCGTCACGTTTCGAGACCGCTTAATTTTCCTCCTTTCCTCTTTCCTCAATTCTTTGATTCCCTTGATCTATCCCATAATTATTCCCAGCCGCCATAGTGGGGGCCACCATCCTGGCATTTTGAGACCATGGCTTTTAGAATGGTGGCACTACTTTTGGTTTCCACTTACTGTTTAGTTGTAGCATAATTAAAAGTTACATCGGCATCGTGTAATCCAATTACTATCTTATTCATATACTCGAACAAAGGTTGGTGTCACATTCAAGACCAAAGATCAGACAGACAGCAGTTTATTAATATCTGGAAAGATCGAGGAAAATAGAACTACGAGTATACCTACTACAACTATTCCCTAAGTTGAAACAAGTAAAATAATAGTCTAAAAAAACATCACAACAAACTTCCTACCTTTTAATTGCAAAGAGGATAATTAGCAACAAATTCTCTAACATAGCCACGATAATTATGGACATACCCTTTTGTGAGGCAAAAAATAATAACAGACTAGGCGTCCACTTCATAACGGCTCACGGAACGACCTCATCACAACTTTGTACACATTAATACGCGTTTTGTTCCACTTGTTCCTTATTCCTTGTTCTACATGTCCAACAAGACGATTTGGAACAATAATATGTTCCGTGCGCGTTAATGTTTGCGTATTTTTCCGTGTAATGTGTTATTTTTCGTGTTGTTTTATTTGTTTGGATGATATTTTCATTATTGTGGTATATTAGTTACGTTATTTGAGGATCAAGATTCTAGGAGGGTATTGAATTTGTAAAAAGATACTTGAATTATGTAAAAACAGAGATAAAAACTATCACTCTAAAATACTTATTTAGCACTAGCTGCGCCCTGCGATTTCGTACGCGCGAATAATGGTACTAAGCTTTCGAATTTATAATATTAGAAGGATTTATCCTATATTTAACCAAGCTTTTCATTTAAATAAGTAAATAAACAAAACTTATTACAATTTACGCCAAACCACTTCTCAAGTCCTCCGTTTCAAGCATGCTGATTTTTCCTTAATACATTCCTAAGAAACAAACGCGATATCCTCTCAACTAGGATCGCAACACTTATTTCAATTAAATTCACTCCTTACATTCCGACGAACGATCAGGAAACAAATGACTCTTAAACTCTAACTCTTAGTGACCCTTATACTGATTAAAACAAATGAAAATACCGAACCGACTGACGTGCTAGATATGTTGATATCAAAATTTCCATCTCGCCTTCATGTAATATTTTTTTATATTACTGTACAAAGCATTCCACAAAATTGTGACTAAATCAAATATAATGGTCAACACATACCCAACGAGAGGCCTCCAGCAGAGATCTCTGAGTATGTATTATCATAATGCTAAAATAAAGAACAAACTCGACTAAAAAAGAATCGTTATTGAAATCTAAGCTGACAGGTGTACAACAAAAAACACGATATATCACCGTTACTATCAAATCGAATTATAATAATAGTACTTTAATTACTAACACCGCAAGATCACTCGACTATTGACCAAATGTATCGATTTTATATCGAATTTGAATCGATTAATTAGCATAAAGGAACACTTTGTGACGTTATTATGAATTTTAAACAATCCAAATGTTTTACAACGAATCGTCGCTATTGGCTAAGAATAAGATTTATTGGAATTTTTATTTATATTTAATTTAGTCGATTTCTAATCGGTGCGGTAAATTATTTGTGTTTTATTTGTGTAACCGACTATTGTTATTTAAATTAATATATTTGAAACATGATTTCACCATTGCAGTTTCTTTTTTTGAACTAGAATATTACAAAAACAAGATACGGCTTCTTCCTCAGTTTTTTTCGAATGCTACGGTGCTAGTTGGTTTCAGGTTGAATGTTTCTGATTTAATTTTATCGGAGAGGTATTAATTTTAATATTGTGTAAACATAAAGAATCCAAAAATAAATAGAATAGTTAAAATTTTAAGGTTTAAGAACCATTATCGTTTGTCGCCAACACATATAGAATAGCTTCTATTAAGATATTAAACTTCCTTAGTATTAAAAGAATGTTCAACTTTTCATTGGACATCGTCCGAACCAATTATATTCTTACTACTAATAAAGGCTTTATATATTATACAGAAAAGGCATGAGCATTGATTGCTCAAGGCAAACTAGCAATTGACTTTTCAATGAGTTGTGCATTATCTAGTATTACAATTCTTTCAGAGGCAAGTCGTAAAGACGTCAAGTTTGACCCTTTTGAGTATAATAAAAGGTCAACTTTAAGTAATTTATTGCATACGATACTCCTAAAGGCTTAAATTTAATCAGGCTATTTATAAAAGCTACGATAGTATCAATTTTATTGTGGAAACGTCACATTATATGATTTTACGTAAATTTTATACGTTGAAAAGGCAATGGGCAGACACCGCTCGTAAAATTGATAACCGATGGGTACGAAAGGTTCTCGAGCAACCGTCGGAAGAAGGCCTACTATGAGATAAACTGACTATCCATTTAATGTAATAACTATCGTTGGTTGCAGATAGCTCATGATCGTTTATGGAAACGTGGAGAGAGAACTTAGCAGTAGACGTTTTTAAGCTTATGATGCTGATTGTAATAATCGAGATAAATATTCTGCTATTTATGAGAAAATTAATAGTATTATCTGCTGTCTATCTGATTTATACGCTATTTACCACAATCGGAGGTTTTATTCTTTTGAGAATTTACAGTTCCATCTTATCATAGGTCTTTCTCACTCCGAAATCTTTCTACTGTACTGTACTACAGATGTAATTTATATTATCTTAAATTATATTATCTTAAAATTTATATATATCAATTCATTTAATTTAAACTTTTCATTCTGTATTGCTGTATCTTGTCCGTGTTCATCATTCCACACATTCATTACAATATTCACATCTCAACCTTGTATTTGTAATTTTGACAACCTGTAATTTTCTTTCGTCCCTCATAATGAGCTTTAATAAAATTCGTAAGACTAATTTAATTCAATGTTGCTACAAGCTTTAAGTAGCTTTCAAAATTACTTCAAACCTCACTGACGTTTAACTTCTGGTGTTACCCGTATCATAATTTAGGTGAGTAACCGTGTTGGTGCATAGGTTAAGCCGTCATAAATGCGTCTTAGCGTTGACGTTTATACAGTATAATTCTTAATTTAAATTGTTAAGATTTTATTGGCAGTTAACTATGGTGGCTGAATCAGTATGCCTTTGCCCAATAAAAAGTGTTGAAGAGTGCGTTCCGTTTTAAAATATTTTGCGTTCATTTATTATTACGTGTGATTTTTTTATTAGAATCTGACTGGCTTTTTGTTATTTGACTCATTTTAATATAATACACAATATAGGTAGAATATTATTATGTTTATTTATTTGTAAATAACTGACAAATTAACCATACATGGAAAGTATAAACTACCCACATCGGCTATTATCTGAATCAGTTAAATTGACATCATAGCTACAAAACTTGTCACTTTTATTATATATTCTAAGCCTCTAAATTATAATAAACATGAAAAAAGATCGTATGCTAAATACAACCTACATGCATAAAACATAGGTCGTTAGCTCAAGCAGTTTAAATTTCGAATGACAAATTTATATATGCAGCTGCCAAAAATGGAACCGTGACGAATTTCGAATAACTTTTCATTATTCGTGAAGACAGTGGCGCCTGTTTCAAGTTTAAGGTTAATTTGGTAGCTGTATATTATATTATTATCCTTTTTGGAACGATGTTCTTGTCAATTAGACCTGTCAATATGTCTCTTGAGATGGGCGAATAAAATGTAAGACAAGGAAACGTGGGCGTGAAAGTCGTCAACAGCGACATTAGAATGAGAATTCTTGAATTATTACGAAGCTAAAGTGTCTTACAACTGTGAAGTGTTAAAATATGGAAAGTAAGTGAGTAAAATTCTTACTATGAGGAAGTGAGACAATTTTATTACAAACAGCAGCTTTGTTGAGGCTCTGGCATTAACCATTAACCGTAGCATTAACCGTAGAAAATTAAAAAAAAAACTAAACGACATAAAAACTTTTTGGCAGTTTACAAAATTGCCTGAATGAATCCTCTCTTCATCGTCATCTTAATAGCCGAAAACTGGACCTGGGCCTCCTCTAATTTTCGTCTTGGCCATGCTTTCTTTCAGCTGAAACATGCAGCTCAGTAATATAGGACATGGGTCTATCCCAAAAGGAAAAGTTTGCTATAGTCAGCGCGCTTGCCAGACAGATTGGTCAGTATATCGACGGAAAAATTATAATGACTTAAAAAAAACAATGACCCTTATTCATCTATATCTATTACCTTGCAAGTGTTTTAAGTACTCTAATGATTCTTTGTAATATTTATGAAGCTTCATTCAACATACTTCACAATAATTGCCGGTGACATTAAAATAGTGTTCCATAAAATAAGGCGACAACCTACGTTCCCATTAAGCGGGCGTTTTCAAAGACAAAAATATTTATAGACCATAAAAAGTGGAATTACTTTTTTCATTCGCTTTACAACCGCTATGGCAGATAAGCAGATATCTTTCATTCTTGCGCTGAAAATGGCTGAATATTTATCAAAAGACACTATAAATGTCCACTGTTTTTAACGTATGAGTTTCTCTTGAGATTGGAGAAAATTTAATCTAGAATATTTGATTTTATGTCTGCTTCCAGTTTTACAACACTCTGTGGTTCGGTGGTACTGTGTATGGACTGCCACGCAGAGTGCAAATATTTGTGTGCATAAATATCTGTTTGCATTGGTCTAGGTGTTTCTATGTATAATATGTATGTATTTTCAAAACAAAGTATTTAAGTATGTATATCCGCATTCTAGAACCCATAACACAATGTTTTTTCTTTATTACGCTTGTGAAGTATATAAGGTTCTATACAGTTCACAGTGTGTAGGATCGTCACACACCAATGTTCCCTTTATGTCGACCTCCTTGAGACTTGACGTAAACAAACTCGGCATAAAGTGAACATACCACGTCATATCTGTTTTTATTTTCATCAAACCAAAGCGAATAAAAGGCATTTTCATGTCATTGAACCTTTAAAATCGTTTATATTAAGTAGAAAAACAATGCTGAACAAAATGTTATACGAAATGATATCTTCATTACTGTTATGGGGTGAAAACAAAAGTTAAACGAGCTTTTGAACTTATACCGATCTTGGCGATCGCCTCCGTGTCCCCGTTATATTGTCGTTTAATAATAGCTTACAGTTAGTATATTTAATATCTTTTTATAACCTACTTGTATTTATTTTGTTTCTTATATCTATCATTTATTTACACTGATAAACAATAAAGAAATACATTCACATAGATTTTGATATTAGTGTAAAAAATGGTAGCCAGTCAGTGAGAGTACTTACTGGATGCACTTGATAAATTACAGCGGCACACAGTCTGTATCATTGGAAGCCCACAGTACAGCTGCGTAAGACATCACCTCAATGGCCGTCTTCTATCGCCTTTACCACAGAAATTGTTCTGAAGAGCTCTTTGAATTAATCCCACCCTCTCCCTTTTTATCCAGAACGACACATGCGGGACTGAAGTGTCACCTTTCACAGTAGAATCTAACGGTTCAGTACTTCATACTTTAGTCGCACAATTAAGGCCTGGAACTCTTTACCAGCGCATGTGTTCCCATCTTAATATGATCCTGAGTCCTTTAAGCGGGCGTGAAAAAGCATCTTACTAAGCCGCCATAGTAGAGACCACCATACCAGTAGCTTGGTTTTGGGAATGGTGTCCACCACTTCTTGACTCCACTAACTGCTTACCATCAGGCAGAGTGGAATCAGTTTGGTAGGCTAATATCTAAATAAAAGTTATAATACCATGGCTAATAAGTTTGTTTACGGCAACAAGACTATTACGATTTTTATTAAAACTAAATTCACAAATCTCCAATAAAACTAGTAAAAACCTCACAAACTTCAATATAGTAGTTAAAAAATTTATAATACTAGATAAAAAAAACCGCTTGCTTCATAAAAAATAAAAATAAAATCTCTCTTGAGAGGGAAGACGACAGTTTACAGTTATAAACACTGCTATGGCAAAATGGAAAAAGTTTGTACTTGCTTATAGCCTGACACACGGGCTGAATGATCAGCCAGCTTTGTTTTTTTGTCTACGCAAGGATCAACTTGATATAATTATTTGCTATTTCTTTTGTCTGTTTTGCTATTAAATTCTTCTAAACCACAATAGGGATTTCAATACAAATATTGTTTAGAGCATTTCTTTCGAAAAACAGATTATGCATCGCAGGAGACTTACAAACATACATTTAATGGACACAAAGATCCCCAGGCTCGGAAGCAATATTTAAGGATCGGATTTAAGGAGCGCATTCCTTGGTGTAATGGAAGCGCAACCAACAATTACAAAACAACAATACAACAATTATTTACTTCTCTTTTATTGAACTAATAATTGAAGATTGAAATACAGTTATTCTGAGAACGTCAACACCTGACGCATATCTTCTTGCCAACTGTAATAAGATTAAGTAGCTTTAGAGTATCAGTAACATGAAGGGACTATCGGTTCTCTTTCATTTAAACTCCACAATGCATAACAATATCGACATGCGATATTGAAACCAGTAGTTAAATCTCTCAGGTTTCTTACCAACTATTGTGATTGATTATCTTTCCAAAGAGTAGTAAAATCTCAATATCTTTAAAACTGTCATTCATAAACTCTATGACAGAGTTTAAAAAACTCGCAAAACAATGTATATATTGTTTTTTATATCTATAGCAGATAGTATATAGTATATATAATATAATATATATATTTACCTATAACATGTATGTATTTACAAAAAAAAAATGTATATAAGTAGTGTATCAGTTGTTTAGTACCCATAACACAAGCAAATATAATTGCTTAATTTGGGGCTAGATGGCGCTGTGTGAATGTGGTAGAATATATAAAATATAAAGAGAAAGTAAATAATTGTTGTATTGTTGTTTTGTAATTGTTGCTTATATTTATATACTTGCTGCGCCCTACGGCTTCGCCCGCGCAATAAATATGTTTTGTTGTATCCCTCGGGAACCAGACCGATTTTCGGGATAAAAAGTAGCCTATGTCCGTCTCCGGCACTGAACCTATCTACATACCCATTTTCATCTAAATTGGTTCAGCCGTTTAGGCGCTGAGTGGTAACAAACACTCACACACATACACAGAAACATACACACATACAAGCTTTCGCATTTATAATATTAATAGTATTGAGCTGTATATTACTATATTTAAAAATGATAACCTGAAAATAAATTGAAACGCCGAAGATATATCGTACCATTTACATCATGCTTCACGTGCCCCTACAGCCGAATTCACGCCTGACGGGAAAACACTAGCCTCTATCCAACAAATTGCCTTTCATTTTTTTAGGCAGTAAACCCAGCTCTTAATTGCCAAGTTGCCCCAACTTGAACATAACAACCGCTCAGTTGAAATGCCCAAGGGATATTTGGTTACCAGTTGACTCCATACAAATTAGCGTACATCCACTATTTGTTTAAGAGTAGTTCGTGTTAATTATATTTGTTTTAAAATGTTTTGAGTTTACATCTTGTTAGATTTTGGCGCCGTGTTTGTTTGTGGGGTTAAAAGCTGTCAAAAATAAACAAGATGCTAAACGTTTTTGCTTACATGAAATAGTTTCTTTATCACACGAGGTTATGTGTTCGAAACCGAGCAACTATTAATCTGACTTTTTTCATGTTAAAAAGGAGTTTTTAAGTTTATATTGGATATTACTAACTTAAAAAAACTTAGATAAAGGGAAAGAAAATAACAGATAACCTTAAACAATGTAAAGGTATGTTGAGAAAAGTGAAAAAAAACATCGTAAGGAATTCTGATTTTAAAATATATATTAACTTAGCTTGACTGTGATCAATGCTCAAAGGACTTGACCCAGCAATGGGTGTTTATGATATACACAAAAAACACAAAAATTAACTAATCACCTGTTAAATCTCATGTGAAGTAGGTACCAATGCTTTTAGGTTAGTTAATTTTTTGTTGATCAGCCTTTTGGAAACTGGGTGTTAAACGAACAAACGACAAGTTATATTGAGATTTTTGTTTAGAGAATTTTTATCTTATATTATATTATGCAATACAAGCATTTGTTACCCTTTTACGCTGGCACACTAAAATATCTTCTGTTAAATTTAATGTCAATCTGTAATCCTTGTGTTTGTCTTAAATAAATGTTTTTATATCTTCTTCTTTCTTTATTATACTCGTAGTTACAAAAAATCCGATAATTTCATACACTTTTGTAAGGATGTCGTAAATAACATACAATTACGTGCGAACCGGCGCAAGTCTCTTGTTTTAAAAACAAATATTTTTATAGCAATCAGTTAAAAAAAAACACTAAAATTCCCAAACAAATTTTAGTAAAATAACGTAGGCTGTATACTTAACACTTGTGGCGTACAAAAGTTATAGCTCCTTATTAACGTTAACTACCTCTGGTTTATACACCCTTAGTAACACTTGTTCATAATATGTCGCATATCCCAGTTTATAGAAGAAAATTTTGTGCTAGTCTTAACATATAGGTCTTAAAATTACTTGGTATACTATAAAGTTGTTGAAAAAGACACTGTGAGACCAGGGAACAAACGCGTAACTTACACAGAATACGGTAAAACCACCTTTTTATTAATAAAATTTGAGCTCATTTTGCAGTAATCGCTTTCACGCAACTATGCGTTGATGTTTTTTTATAATGCTTCTTCTCATAAGAGGCATAACATTGATCACCATGACATCAAACGAGGTGGTGGCAAAATGTAAGCTTATTCCCTAAAAAGAATAACGATCGCAGTGGCATCAGTCTTACAACAGGACTCTGCTATCCGTCTTCTGTTTGATAGTTTTGTTACATTTTTCTTTAATCTATATTAGCCTACCAAAACGACTCTACTCTGCCTGATGGTAAGCATTTAGCAGAGTTCAGATGGAGTGGTTGAGTCACTTAAATAAGCGTTTTCTTTTTAAAAAAATTACGTAATAGAATGTTTCTAGATACACATCGCTATAACATTCCAATAGTAAAACCATAGGTAAGCGTCATTCAAGTCACCTTCAAGCTATAATCGATGCTGCCGTCTGCCATAATAACAGAAACAACTCGAAGGAATCCATAAAATGGTAGAAAACAAATTATCGTGAAACAGTCATATATTACGAGTTTGTGATAAATCGATTGAAACGCTTGCTTGATTGCTCGATGGTAGGAGATAATACAAGTAAGTCATGGCAATCAATTGGGATAAATAACAGCTAAGTTCTTTAGCAGACAAACAGACTGTAGAAGGAGAAGAAAATAAGGATCGGAGAAGAAAAACAATCGATTGAATTTTCAGTAGAAAACGGTGAATAAATAAGATATTGCGTCACGTCGACCACATAATGTTATTTGTTTTACTACTTTTGACAAAAATTTCCATCAAAATTAAAATTTAATAATTTAGGACAGCGATAACTGTCACTATACTGAAGTAACTTGCAAGCAAAAATAGACATTATTGTTTTGTGATGTGCAAACGACATTAACTCTAAGGGTAGTAAAGCAATTTTATCGTCAATTATACTATAAGATTCTATTTTAATAAATGGTACAATTTATCACACTGCAATATCAGTTTTCTTTTTTTTGCGAACGATGTGGTATATGAATAAAAGGATATACCATAACAATATATTCTTTTTATAACGGTTATTATAAATCGCAATATTACATCACGTGATAGAAACATCAAATACTAACAATGAAAATAAAATCCCATCAAAGTTTCTCCATAAATCTTACAGTAAAGCAATGAACAAGCAATACAATTATTTGTCAGATACGCCATTTTTGCAAATCATAGAGAACAGTACAAATGGGTGAAGTTGGCACTCACTGCCTGAAGCCTGAATTCCAAACGTCAGAGCGCACAAACTTTTGCAATAAAAGTGCGGGTAGGTACTCAGTGTTGGCGGGATGTAATGGTTGAAACCTTGTTCAACATTTTGTGTATCGTTTATTTGAAATGTTTGTTAAAATTGCAATGAATTTGTATTGCAAATTGAGGAAGTTTTGATTGTAGGTAAAGATTATACGACACTTATCTAGGTTTACGTTTCTGCGTTCTGCCACTGCAGGAAGAAAGAAAGAGGTTCGATAATTTCACACGTTTAAATTTTAGTCCAGGTTTTCTGCCGATGTTTACCTTAACCGGTGAAGGGAATTTAGCATTACTTTAAACGACAAAAGTAAAAGAAATTGTGAGGCAACATGAACTACGTGCAATCTTGGTGATTATATTTATAATTTCTCAATAACAAAAGAGGAGTATACGACGTCACTCGCACTCAGTGTGACTAGTACAACTATTATGTATCTACTGTTTAATATTGATTTTGCACCGGTATCATTACTATTTATAAAGCGGAAGATTTTTTCTTTGAATGCGTTATTCTCCGGAACCACCTGTTGGATTTGAATGACTATTTTTGTGTATGATAGCCCAGTTTTTGAGGAAATAATAGGCTATGTAACATTACGCTACTGGCAACGGGAGCAGAGCAGTATGCGAAGACGCGGGTGAAACCGCGCCGCGAAAATCTAGTATTTGTATATAGGTACTCTTATCAATGAACAAAATCCAAAAAAACAACTTGTCATCGTTCAATTATGCTCGACTCCTAGAATAAATAAACAAAAAATACAAATTACGCAATCAAATCAAACATATTTATATTGTTTGCATCCAGTTTATCTGTTTTTATGTTTGTTGGCTTTAAGGTCTATTTTTGAATATCCTTCCAAAAACGCCATCAGCGAACTCTAACACCTCACCCCTTGGTACTTACCAGAGCGTTCCACTTTGAACAATAACTGTTATTTATATCGAGTTAAACCAATTGTTTGTAAGATGTATTGACTTCTACTCTACATTATTCATGTACGCTGAACATATAAGTATCATCACGCTTCGTTAGAAGAATTTAGCAGATTAAGAGAGAGCGCCGGAGGCCCAAATCCCCCCTTTTTTTTTCTTACCTTTCTTAATCCCTTCAACTACCCTTAACGGTAGGTAGCGGCAGAGTTCCTGGCATTGCAGGAGCAATTTCAGAGACTCTGTCTTTCATGAGCACCAGTAACCACTAAACCATCAGGTGGTCTGTTTGCTCTGCTGCCACTATCGGTAATAAAAAAATATAAGAAGTAAATTAAATAGAATTAAAGAAGTACTGTATGCTACAAGCAAAAATAATTAAAAATTAATTAAAACCTGGAACCAGCATAATGTGTTTATTAAAATTTTGGGCCTGGGTTTTCAATGATGGCCGTGGAAAAGCATTTCATGAAGCCATGTTTTACTCGATGGCTTTTAGAATGCTATTTACTACTTTCAGACCCCACTGACAGCTTACCATCAGACAGTGTGAAGTCACTTTAGTAGGCGAACACAAAATAGAAACGGTTTCCTAATCGAGCAGAACTAATTTTAAATATCTACTTCATCATATCGCCTCATTCACATCCCACTGCAGGAAAAGACATCTTCTCATACAGAGAAGATGTGAGTATTGACCGCCACGCTTGCTCAAGACGCATTGGCGATTTCAGACTTTCTCAGAAGTCCAGGTTTCCTCACAATGTTTTCCTTAACCCTCAGTCAGTAATGTCGATGTAAACTTAGGAAGTACATGTGATTTGAAAAACACATTGGTACCTGCCCGGATTTTAACCCCTGACCTCGTGTTTATGAAGCTAGCTAGAGCTAGCTACTATTTATAAGAGCAATCTCACTACTACCTTTTATAACTTTCATAACCTCCCAGAAGAATTTGTTATAAGTAAGTAGTTACCAATTGCCATACAAAATAGAACGTAGACGCTAAACAAATAGAGTACATTTTCCCATTCACATGTATAAGTCGTAGGACGTTACTACTTTTATATATCTTGATTCTTGTATAACTTTTATTCAGAAGAAAATATTATTAAATTTGAAGACTGCATATCAAAGTTATCATTTGCAGAAGTTTACGAATGCCAAACAACAAACGAAGCTTTCAACAGCTTCCATGACACCATTACACTCTTCTACGACTTATGCTTCCCCATAAAAAAAATAAAAAATGTAAACAAACCAATAAAAACCCGATATTTAACAAAAAATATTAGAAGATGTTGTATTAAAAAAAGAATACTATACCTAAAATATCACCTTGGAAAATCCAACAAGAAGCAAAATAAGATGCAATATAAAAACTACACTAAAATATTAAAACAATGTATGAACAAAGCACAGCAAATAAATAACATCAACCACATCAAAAACGCTAAAAATACCAGTAGAGCGGCATGGCAAATCATTAAAGAAAACAAAAACCAACTAACAACTGAAATAGAAATAGATTTAATTGAACACAATAAAAAAAAATATGATAACCCTAAAGAAATAGGTGACTTATTTAATGAATTCTATGTATCATTATGCAACACTTCCAATAATCAACAGACATCTATTATTAATATACCTCAAAATCCTAAAACTATTTTTCTTACACCAATAAACGAATCTGATACGCTTAAAATAATTAATTCCCTAAAAAATACACCTTCGACTGGATATGACAGCATAAACACTAAAATACTAAAAAGATGTGCGAAAAGTGTAATAGCCCCATTAACAAACATAATTAATTTATCTCTTTTAGAAGGAACATTTCCAGACCGCTTAAAAATATCTATTGTTAA
Source organism: Parascotia fuliginaria (assembly GCA_963082885.1). Lineage (NCBI taxonomy): Eukaryota > Metazoa > Arthropoda > Insecta > Lepidoptera > Erebidae > Parascotia > Parascotia fuliginaria. Next base: position 1,640,558 of record OY720195.1, read on the forward strand.
ACCTCTATACAAAAAGGGTATTAAAACCGATATGAACAATTACCGACCAATAACTTTAATACCTGTGTTATCTAAAATTTTAGAAAAGGTCATGTATAATAAAATTAGTAGTTTCATAACATCCTGCAATATCCTTAACGAGAAACAGTACGGTTTCAGGAAACAAAGCTCTACGGCCTTAGCTTGTTTTACACTTATTAAGCATGTAACAGAAGCCCTAAATAGCAAGTCAAAGGTAGCATGTATCTTCCTGGATATGACGAAGGCTTTTGACTTCGTCTGCCATAAAACCTTAATTTCAAAGCTGTCTAACCAGGGAATACGTGGAAATGCCCTAGAGTGGATAAAAAGCTACCTTGCAAACCGTCTACAATGTGTTGAAATTACCAGAACCTTTAAAACAGAACAAAATAACTATAGATCTAGCTATAAAATAAACGGATATGGTACCCCCCAAGGTAGTATTCTAGCTCCACTTTTGTTTCTACTATATATTAACGATCTCCCAAGTGCAATATATCATGACTCCATACTTTTCGCTGACGATACAACACTTATAATTAAAAACGCAAATAACAAGAACTTAGAAGTGGAGACTAACAAAGCTCTAGAAAATGCTATTACGTGGTTAGAGCAGAACAATCTTAAAATAAACATTTCTAAAACAAATTTAATACAATTTCAAACCTATGCAGCTAACGTTTCCCAACTTAACATACATTACAAAGGAACACAAATAAATTGTGTAAATGATTGCGTATTTTTGGGTATCACTCTAGACAAATACTGCAATTGGAAGCCACATATTAATAAACTATTAAATAGAATAGACCGCTTCGTATACGTCCTAAAAACAATCAGGCAAACCGTAAACGTGGATACCGCTCTGACTACATATCATGCGTATATATCCTCTATACTCAGATACGGTATTGTCGTCTGGGGTAACTCAGTAGAAGTTAATAGAGTTCTTATAGCGCAAAAGAAATGTCTTCGTGCAATAAGTGGCGCCGGCCCACTAGATAGTTGTAAGCCATTATTCCATAGATATAAGATTTTATCTGTACCATGTCTCTATATATTGGAAATTTGTGTTCTTGTAAAAAATCACTCTGAACTCTTTGAAAAATTTGACAGTACATCAAGACACAAAGGTAAACTAAAACTACCCTCAATAAAACTAGACCTATATTTTAAAAGAAATGCATACTGTATGTCAATTGTAGTGTTTAACCATCTACCTCAAAATATTAGAGAGCTTCCAATACACAGATTTAAGAACGGAGTGATCGACTTCCTACTAAATAAAATGTATTATAGTGTTAAGGAATACTTAGATGATAAGATACCTAGAATAATATCATAATTAATTATAATAATATCAATTAATCGTAATCAAATTGTAATATTTTATAATAATATAGGTATGTAATAATAATATTAATCGTTAATTCACATAATAATAATATTTGTTAATTTATTCATTTCTTTAAGTACAAATTGATAATATTTAATACCTACTACTAAATAATGTATAATTATATTATTAATTTAAATATTTTATTATAATCGCATGTTAAAACTAGTTTGCACGCCCTAAGGGGCAGAATATGCTGAACCATAGCAATACCACCACCTGTACCAACACCATATTCGAGCAAACAAATAAATTCATTTCATTTCATTTCAATTCATTTCATTTCATTTCATTTCATTTCATTTCATTTCATTTCATTTCAGAATTTTGCATTACAATTTACACTTTCATCTCGCAGTTTTGTTGTTAAATTATTATCTTAGTGTAAGAAAAGTACTGCTTTTGTATTTTAGTATAAAATTGTTATTATTGCTGCGTGTAAAAGTTGTTTTGATGAAAAGTTAGAAGCCCTATTTTGTTTTTGCTCAACTGCCGAAATCAAGGAGGAAAATGTTTTTCGAGCGTACGTACTTATGTATGTCTATTTCATTGACACTCTCTACAGTCTAAATGGCTTGATGGATTTTAACATATGAGGTGTCATTTGATTTGTATTAATTGTGGGAGTGACATAAGGTATAGAATATTGCAATGTACCGTCAGCATGAAAAAAAACGATATTCTTTATTTTTAGTTTGTTTTAGACAGACGGGCTTTTTGTATTTTAATAATATATTCGATCTCCAATCTAGAACTTGTCTGCCCTAATAGCTATTAGTTCTGCGAGCTACATGTCTAACATTAGTAAAACTCTGCAACCTATATCTAGGGTCGGCAGACTAAAGAACATAAGTCAAAATATTCGGTTTATTTTTTATTACATCATCCGTGTACATTTTGTTCTACACACAATCTGACTAAAGCACATAAGTCAAACTCAAGTATTTCGTGGGGTATTCAAGTGGCGTACTTTATCAACCTTAAGCAATTGAAACACAATTCAACGAACTAAAAAACATAACTGGACTTATGTTCTTAGGAACAATACAAGTACAAAGTTGTTTGAAGTGACAAGTTTGACTTAAGTTATAAAGAACATCAAAATGTAACATTTGTTTAGAGAATGTGGGTGCTTATTTTGTCAAGATCGTAATAATCCACCTTCAATCAAAATCTATAGCTAGTAATTTCACAAATTAGGACTTTCATTTAAAAAACCGCGCGTCGATACTTGTTTCATCTGTGACAAGATTAAGATGCAGATACAGTTGTGTCAAGAGGAATCTATTACAAACGATCTGATACTACAACATGTTAGCCACAAAACTCTAGCCGAGCAAGCTTATGACATTAAACGAGCTGACACACAATTGTGTAAAAATGATGATACATTACAGGTGCACACATTCGATTTACAGCAGTGTTTGCCAACACCTGCTCTAAGTTTTCGGTAGCATTTTACAAGCGGCAATTATGGACGTTCAATTTAACTTTCCACAACAATAAGACTGGTGAAGCTGTATGCTATGTGTGGCATGAAGCGGTAGCCGCTCGTGGCGCTAACCAAATTGCATCTTGTATTTACAAGCATTTAGAAACATTTTTTATCAAATAATACGAAACATGTAATTTTTTACTCAGACACATGCGGCGGGCGGAATAGAAATTCGCATGTCAGTTGTATGTTTACCTGGGTATTGCAAAAATATCGAACAATCAGCATAATAGACCATAAGTTCATGATTCCTGGCCACAGCCATTTAGAAGTAGATACCGATCATAGCATAATAGAAAAGACAAAGAAAAAAACGGAATTACAAGTATTTCATCCACATGATTGAATACAGTTGATCCGGTCTAGCAGCAAAAAGTTTAAGGTTGTAGAAAAAAAAAGTACAGATTTTTATGACTTTTCATCTCTGCTCAAAAGTGCTTTAGTTTTAAGAAATAAAGGTACCAATGGGCGGCAATTTAAATGGCTGGAAAAAAGGTTGCTACGCTATGAAAAAGAATTTGGCATCCTTTCTTACAAAGACACCCTGGATATAGATTCGCCTTTTTCTATATTTAACTACTAAAGAAGAGGTTCTAGTATACCTGATCATATTCCTGTAATATCTATACAGCTATTACCTATATCTATAGAGAAAAAAATGATTTAATTTCGCTGTTGCCTTTAATACCGGATATTTTTCATGACTTTTACATAAGTCTTCCCACACTGGAAACTTTACGAAATACTGGTCCAGGTACCTTAGAACCCGAGGAAGAACAACAATTCTAATTATAGATTGAGTGGTTATAATTTTTTTTATTGATTGTTTTTTTTTTATATTATAGCCTACTAAAATGACTCCACCCCGCCTGATGGTAAGCAGTCAGTGGAATCCAGAAGTGGCGGCCACTATACAAAAAGCCATGGTCTTAAACTGCTGGTATGGTGGCCTCCACCATGGCGGCTAGGAATGGGGTTAGGAGAGGGGAGGTGAGGAAAGAGGAAAGGAGGGAAATTGGGCCTCCGGCGCTCTCACTCACCGAACGAAACGCAGTAGTACGAATACTACTACTCTTAAGTCGATCTTCTATGAGAGGGTAGTACTTCCCCGGACGATCCGGCCCATTCATGCTAAAATAAGCGTGGATCTACTACCGTAAAAATTATAGTATATAATATTATAGTATTTATTTTATTTGTTGAACATTTTCACCTAACTCATACTATTCTTTTGTTCCTTATAACTTAAGTCATCTAAATATTAAACTAAAGCACTTCCATTAAAATATTTAATCTTAATAATAAGGTGTTGTTTCAGACTTAGATAATTCAAATAAACATTATTAAGTTTGGTAACCGGTAAGATTCTAAATAGTTTTTTTTAATTCCTGTAAAGTAAGGTTTTTTGACTTATGTACTTTATTCTGCCGGCCCTAGATATTATGCCAGCTACTTAGTAAACTTTCTGGTTTCATACCGATTCAAATTTATCCTTCTAGAAAATTCTTAAAACATCAATAAAACCCCAATTGGAACGTACAAGTAATGGCTTTCCGAAGCATTGTCTGTGCGAATAGAGTTGTAAATGTGTCCGTTCGTGCAATTAACATAATTAATGAGGCCGTTCATATCTAAACTCTTTGTAATTGCTATAATTATCGGTGTAATTGTATATGTACCAAATTTGTGTGAGAAAAATTTTAAGAATATCGATGTTTAGGCGCTTCATAAACGTTTCCATAGAATAATAGCAATATAATATCACCACAACTACATACAACGCTATCTAGACCCAATGTAAGCATATTATTAAAGCTTGTGGTATGGGTTCTAGAATGCGGATATTTTTATTGTAAATACATATACATTAACATAGAAATACCAAGACCAATGCAAATTGACACGTTGATGCCCACAAATATTTGCACTGAGCGGGAATCGAACCCGCGACCTTTGCGTGGCAGTCCATACACAGTACCACCGAACCTCAGAGGCAGTCAATATATATTATATATTTCCAAAGTGTTTAATAAACTTGAAGTAGAAAGTGCGACATTATAATAGGTAAAACTAACGGACCTTTGCTCGCTGTGGAGCCAAAAAAAATCTAGTAATCAATAAATAATAAAAACTTGTATTTAAAGCATGGTTAAAAAGGAAGCAAATAACAGAGAACAGTGTCGGATACGCCTGCGATAAGACTGGGGCCTCACCACATCCTCATTTAGCAATCTTACTATAACCTTACTTTGTCTCTATCCTTGTTTATAGTGGTACAAAAGAAAAAGACAAAACATAAAGTAACATTAAATTAATACTGCTATATGAGGTATTAGGCCCCCCAGGGTTTCAAAGATGTAAAGTGAATAACGCTCCTAGGGTTTACTTTGTGAACAAAATTTTGTCAATTCTCTTGGCACAACGAAATCTTTTGCGAAACGTAAATGTTACACCACCGCCTACCCCTTTCGAGTTAAAACGCATGATCCTATGATGCTATGTAACTCATATTAATAAGTTAGGATTATCGATCACACGCATGCCACACACCTAATACATAATGTATTGAAACTAAATACGCTTCAGGCATTTAAGCTTACTAAAACTATTACAAATACATGGCCATCGGCAAAATGTACCCCAATTCAATTTTTAGAACAAAATATACCTTAAAGTTATGTTTGGGTTATACAAACATGTTGGAGCCAATGTTTATTATACACTAGCTGCGACTCACGGCTTCGCCCATAAAAGTAGCCAGTGGAATCCAGAAGTGGTGGACACCATTCCAAAAGCCAAACTACTGGTATGGTGGCTTCCACTTTAAATGTTGTTGTAACTTTTAACTTGGTGATAATGTTAATATTCTTTACTCTCATCAGAAAAACCCAGCAAAGTCATCTTAACAGGCGGTCCATAATTTTATTCATGTTCTAAATTATTCGCTTGTTTAGAATGTCTTTGATAACAATGAGTGACAATTTAATTTACCCCTCACATCATCGCCGTAGAATTCTCAAAGTTGCCCGTGAATTTTAAGACATTTACTAATTATTTTCAGTATTGTATTTTCAGAATTAAATTACCATTGCATAGATATGTATAATAATATTTTATAACTACCTTTCCACGGCGCGGTCTCACCCGCGTTTTAGCTTACTGCTTTGCTCCCGTCACTAGTAGCGTGATGTTACATAGCCTATATCCTTCCTCGAGAACTGGGCTATCATATGTAAAAAGAACTTTTCAAATCCGACTGGTAGTTCTAGAGATTAGCGCGTTCAAACAAACAAACAAACTCTTCCGCTTTATACAATATTTTAATTAATTTATAATCTATTAAAATTAAGACATAAAATTAAGTTCAAAAAGGTTGGAGACCTGATCTTGAAATGGAAGCCTTGAGCTTAGTTTAGGTACAAGTCTTTCATCATATATATAACCACACATCTATCTGTACAGATTTGTTTAAATATGTATATATGTAACTATTATTATGTAAAACATGTAATGTGGTAAGAAAATAAATTATTAAGTATTAATAGGTCTTTAAGATGTTAAACATCATACTCATAACTGTTATAGTAGTATATGATAGAAAGATAAAAATGGCAAATAATAGTCAGTAGAAATGATAAGAAATTCACGTTATTTTAAGTTATATTTAATTAAAAAGAAGACATAAAAATCAAAAAATTAAAACAAATAAATACCTTTTGATTAGATACTTGATCTCCGGTTGTCGTAAAACTTACCTGGAACAATATAAAAATACATAAACTCCATTCAATACACAAACGCCTTATTGTAGACGTCTATTCCCACCGTAAGACCTAGACAAATGGGATAGATTTAATCTATTAACAAATAGATTAAAAATGGGGTTTACATAAGCACATTCTATGAATAATACAGAAAATGCCACTTGTCTAGGCCCTCTGTCCTGTTGAGTATTTCACGGCTTTTTTAAAGTAAAAACCTTTTTTTATACAACTTTGGTGACAAACAAGCATACAGCCAACCTGATGGTAAATGGTAACCGTAACCTATAGAGATGACCGTGTTTTTCAAGCATCGCAGAAGTAATAATGCTTAGAAAACACAACAAGCCGTTGCCGACCACGGAGAAGGAGATGAGGAAGGAAAAGGGAAAAGGATTAGGATCGAGAGGGTTTTTGGGCTGCCGGCGCTCTCACTCACCGAACGAAACACATATGCGTGAAAACTAATATTCTTACGTCTATCTTCTATGAGCGGGTAGTACTTCACCGGTCGATCCGACCCATTCATGCTGAAATCAGCGTGGATCTACTACCTTTACCTCTACAACGTTCAGAATAACAAAATAATGTATTTTCTTACCTTAACTACTACCAGTTAGTAATACTGTTAATTTACCTTTTTTAAGACCTTCTTCACAAAAAAAAAAGATAAGTTTAAATTTAGTTGTAACTTACACAATAAGAATATGGCATAAAAAAAACATCAATAATACTGATGTAACATACGACTGTCTCTTTGTCCAACAACACTAAAGAAATTTTAAGATTTAACTTTCATTATTCATGAACACAAATACAAGTCTTAAACATGTCTATATGTTTTGTTACATGTTTAAAAACAACATTTTAACATTAACTAATCACGAACGTTGAATGTTGTAGAACGATAAGAAATCGATACCGTATAGAATTTGCATACGAGCCAATAACAAAACTGTTTGAAAAACGGTTGTATAACACATAATGTCACTTTTATCACATTATGTTAGGGTTACCATGTTTTCTTTTAGATTGGAAATGTCCTAAGAAGTCCATATCCATACCTGGATTTATTGTCTTGCGTTATTAAAAATGTACTAAGAAAATTTAAAAAAAAATCACACATATATAGCTACACGTCTTTTTATCCTTGAAGGGGTAGGTAGAGGTGTTTAAAAGGTGTTTTAAAGTAAGCATATAGGTTATTATATATTAATAGCTTGTGATATGGGTTCTAGAATGCAAATAAACATACTTATATACTTTTTTTGTAACTAAATACATAATAACATAGAAACACCCAGACCAATGCAAATAGCTATGTTCATGCACACAAATATTTGCACTGAGCGGGAATCGAACCACGACCTCTGCGTGGCAGTCTATACACAATACTACCAAACTACAGAGGTAGTTTTTGTAGTTTTTGTTGTTGAGATAATACGGCTTTTTTAAATTCACATTGATTCTTGCTCAGTTTCCCACAACCTTGTAAGAGACGAGTATAAGTAGATATAGATAATTGGAAATATATAATAAATGGCTTAAAAATAATAACGTTTTTTATGTGTACTTTCTGTAGTAATTTTAATTGGTAGAGATAGCTTGAATTCAAAATAACGACATAACCCCCGTCGGGTTAAGATACAAATGTTCCAGTTAGGGAGCCAAGAGCTTTCCCAATCTTAACCAATTTCGTTTACTTAGTTTAATAAAAAGTTAGGAAATTAAACCTTTATGTTGTATACAATTTAAGTATACAATAAATAAAAATGTGTATGAAGTATGGCCAATTTGTGATAAAATATTGAATAGTGTTGGCTTCCACTATGGTGGCTTTACGGAATGTTTTTTTTTTTAATAAGTAAAGAATATGGTAGCCCTACTATATAAAAAATTAGAAGAATTCTCTCTTGTAAAATATTCTCGACGTCGAGTTATCGGGCATATGCTAATACAGGTAGATTTAACTCAAAGTTAAGATACGACTGAATTTTTGAGTCTAACGAGTTGCGCATAAAAGAGTTTGTTCATAACCGTATTAAGAATGCTTTATGCCTCGTTTGAATGATTTGTTTATTCGACTGTCATTTCAATAGGCCACAATAGGCTGATTGAATGACAGCTTGTTTGACCGCTTTGCTACTAGATATCGTTGTGACTGCGGTAGGTTCAGTTACCGTCCGAGATGAAATACAGCTAGAAATGTTTGTTTGAACCTTCCCTCTAATGTCTAAAATCTAATTGCAAAGGCGATGATGGCTGGTCGGTGCCTACCTACTTGGGATGACTGATCAATCTGGCATGGCATACATTTATTTTGTCGTTCAATGTGACCAAGAGGTGCATTGACCATTTTAATTAAAATACGTCCTCAAATTACCATACTAGATGAAACTAAATAATTGAAATCCTCTCTTTTATTTATTTTAAATGGTTGTATTGTAATAATTACTTTGTATGGTTTTTTGGTTGCGTTGAGTGTTAAAATTACAACTCATACAAAAAACTGTAATTATCTAGCGATTGAAAAGAGTGGCGTGAGTTTCACCAGTTCTTCTCACAGCTCTACCTCGTCAGTAATATGGCTGTAGGTTAATTAGCTGACTTCACGTAATTTAGACTTTTCATAAGCATCATACTTTATGATCAAAATGAAATAAATGCTTTGAGTTTTCATTTTGATGCACTTTGTATCAAAGAATCGCAATCGTAAAATCGTATAATTGAGCAAACTCTCGTAGCCTAAGGCTTCAGTACGAATTATTATACTCTTCCACACCTAGCTGCCCCACTGTTGGGGCAACGTGTAATGCCTCAAACTTCCAGTGGAATCTACCTCACTAAATACGATTTTAGTAGGGCAGTTTAATTTGTTGTGGATTCATATAAAAAACACTTAAAACTATATTTTAAATAATTATGACGAATTGTAACACAGTATCACCTTTTTTTGGAAGGGGCAGTCGGGGACACATAACACATATTGCCAGCCATATTAGGTGCCATATAACAGAAGGCGAGAATGTTGTTGTTATTTACCGGTCAGAATTTCAGACGCTCAGCTATACTGACAATTTCCAAAAAGATAAACACTTTGCTCAACCCGGCTATCAAACTTTAAACCTTTGCATTTCAGTCCGTAGACAGCACCACTAAACCACCGAGAGAGTTTCATTCTTATTTCACCTAATAAACGTAATATTTATTTCTACAACTAAGTTTCTATTCTACTATAAAATTGCTACAATATACCCGCCATTGAAAGCACTAGTGTCGTCCAGGATTTTATTGACAAAGTTTACCGGAGTCTCGAAGTTTGATTTAAGTACCTGACAATGGATAAACTTAGAAGTATAATATTTAATAAACTTGTGGCTATTTATGACAAGCTTTCCCCGTAGCCTTTATAAAAACGTTGTTTTTATCTTATGCATGAATTTCAGCGAACTATAGCGACTCCACTCTACCTGATGGTAAGCAGTCAGCGGGACCCAGAAGTCACCATCATTCCAAATGCCATATTCTGAAACTGCTGTTATGGTGGCCTCCATTGTGGCGGCTTTGAGAGATGCATTTCATCCCCGCTTAAAAGACCCAGGATTAAAATTAGATGGTGATTTTTCGAAACTCTCGACTTATAGTAAAAGAAAATATCGCAAGTAAAGCTGGACTGACAAAAAATGTCTAATATCACCAATTTACCTTGAACAAGAATGGTTAATCAATGCTGTAGCCTCTGTCTCTCGCTTTTATGAGCCGAAACAGTAGCAGAAGTTATATAAAAACCTGTTTCTATAAAAATATAAAATGATATATAAAGATTCATCTCTAGAGCTCCAAATCTTTATTTTAAACAGAGGGCACATCACTTGGTTGGTTGAACACTCTGATGAGCGTTGCGTACGAAATGAGTACAATACGAATGAAGCTATGGTAGTATATTCATTTTTTTATTATCTCCTTTTATTTAGAGCTTTTTATGACAGACCCATTATACACATATTGCAAGGTAGTAGATACTCGTTGATTTCAGTACGAATGGGTCGGATCGATAGAGAAAGAACTGCCGGTTGTAAAGTATTAGTTTTTATACTAATTTGTTTCATCCAATGAGTGAGAGCGCCGGACGCCCAATTACTTGCCTCGGTCTCATTGTATATTTCCAAAGATCTTCGAGACACAGGGCTTGCTTTCTTGTGCAGAAGTCGACTTTTGTAAGAGCGTTTACACAAGATGGTCACGTCGCAATTTAGTATCATATTTTCAAAACAAATTGGAGCTATCCTGCTAATATTATAAATGCGCGCGTGTGTGTATGCGTGCGTGCGTGCGTGCGTTTGTGCGTGCGTGCGTGCGTTTGTGCGTGCGTGTGCGTGTGTGTGTGTGTGTGTGTGTGTGTGTGTGTGTGTGTGTGTATATGTGTGTGTGTTGGTTAGCATTACGGCCTGAACGATTGAACCAAAGTCGATGAAAATTGGTATGTACATAGATATGGTTGCGGAGCTGGACATAAGCTACTTTTTATCCCAGCTGCAGGGGTGCAGCTAGTATTTTAATAATAACATCAGAACACTTTTTTGAATTGCGTGAAAGCTGTTTAAAAGTAAGTAACCAAATGCTTACAGTTATTTTACTATGAAAATAACGTCATGGAAATTGTCAATTTATTATTTGCGAAAAAAGCTAAAGCGAAAGCGCAAGCAGTTAATGTAGCTTATAAGCACTCTTTCTTGGAAAACCCTATGTAATGGTCTCTCGGGAAAACCTCGGCGAAGAGTAATTTCATTACCTATGCGTATCAATACCCGCATAAATGTCCATTCTTTCAACAAAAACATAAATTATCTTCTATTTTCTTTCGTTCCAATTTATACACAATAAAAAGCCACAACGCCAAACACAAACATAACATTTTATCATTTGATAAAACAGCATAAGGATAATATCTTGGCCATAAATTATAGGTTTTCGAATGTTAAACCGCGGGACGCACATAAAGCGGCAAATAAAACAAAATGTCCGTCGCCACCTATACAACCTCGTTACTTAGGGGTGACAGTTACTGTTTTAAAAAGTGAAGTTATTTTTTTTACATGGCTCGGCACGGGTAACATTTTGGAGGGTTTTTAATCCGCCGCGGTTTTATCTTTGTATACGGCGTATATGAATAGAGGTTGGTGTTTTTCTATGTTAAACTTTGAAAACAAAATATTAATAATTCTACTGTACGGTAGAATATAGTCGTAAGTGAATGTTGCAAGCTTGCAAAAAATAAATTTATGTGTTTTATACGTTAAGACAAGTTTTCCGTAAACTTGTCTTTTGTAATTACGCTGTTTTTTGCTAAACGATTTTACTGCAAGTCTTTATTCGTAATTCAAATGTCATAACTTTCGGTAAGGGTTCGAAAAGCAGTATGCAAATCTGCGCTTAACATGAATATTTAAATATCTATCTTGTTTTCATAGGAGGATTGGCAACTTTTTAAGTCCAAGTTTCCTTGTGATGTTTTCCTTTACATGTCAGCAATGTCCAACGTAAACTTAAAAAGTATGCCTGTATTATCTTTCTTTAATATAATCTATTTTATCTCCGTTTTAGTTTTCACTAATGTACCGGGACTGTTCTGATCTGTCGACATACATACATACTTCACACTTTTTATCCCCGAAGGGGTAGGCAGGGTGTTTATTCACCCACTTTTCGCTATTTTTTATTTTAGGTTGCGAGCCTGTCGAATACTTATATATTAAAATTTATATGTATATTCACATAAATACCTTTTTCCGCGTTATTATCCTAAATAAACGACATAATTCTAGTAGACACTTTAATTGCTAGTAGATTTACAAGGATATGTGTATTGAAGGAAAGAAAAAAGAAGAAAACAAACAAACAATCAATTTTTTTTTATCAAAAAGAGTTTTTTTAAACAAAAATCGATATTACTTTTTATAATAAATCAAACTGACACAACCCTACACTTTACACTATAAACTCGCAACATAACATAAAAAAAAAATTAAACATGCTTATAAAACAAACACCCTGCTTCTTCTCGCTATGGATCTCGTAATTCTCGCGATTCTCGTAATTCTCGCAAACGGCTACATAAAGACAGTGCCATCGTCACTTTAAGATGACAAGTACCTTTTCAACCAAAACAAAATAGTAAAAACTTTATTAGAAGATTTCTACAAAACTTTTGACACGTCACATGTTTTGAGTTGTGGTTACAAAGGTGTTTTGACAAATTGGCGTTTTTAGGGTGCCGTACCTAAAGGGTGAAACGGGACCCAATTACTAAGACTCCGCTGTCCGTCCGTCTGTCTGTCCGTCTGTCATCTGTCTGTCTGTCACCAGGCTGTATCTCATGAACCATAATAGTTAAGCAATTGAAATTTTAACAGATGATAAATTTCTGTAGCCGTTATAACAAAAGGTAGATAAATAGATAGATAGATATTCTTTATTGTACACCATTTAAAATTTTACATAACATTGGTCGATACAAAAACAGTTATAATAGTAAGTTGTACAATGGGCGGTCTGAGGGCAAGATTCACAGACCGCACTTTGACTTTACTTTGATGCAAAGATCTACTTTGTACCAAAAATATGTTTGAATATGAAGTTGAAAGTAATCTTCGGCAATACAAAGCTTACTTTGCTAAGGTGCCTTTGCTGTAAAGTAAAGTCACGATTGTGAATCTGGGCCTAAGAAACATATTTTTGGTACAAAGTAGATCTTTGCATCAAAGTAAAGTCAAAGTGCGGTCTGTGAATCTTGCCCTTAGGTCTAAGGTACTAAAAAACTAACAAAATTATTATTTATATTAGTATAGAAACTAATACTTTATTCTATGACTAGCTGCGCCCCACGGCTTCGCCCGCGTCTAAAATATGTTTTGTCTTCCTCGGGAACCATGAGGCCTACCACCACCTCATAACTGTTACTTTGTATTTTGTCTTTTTCTTTTGTACCGTTAAAAACAAGGAAAGAGACAAAGTAAGATTATAATAAGATTGCTTTATGAGGTTGTGGTAGGGACACAGATCAATTTTCGGGATAAAAAGCCTATGTCCGTCTCCGGCACCGAATCTATCTACATACCAATTTTCATTGAAACCGGTTCAGTCGTTTAGGCGCTGAGTGGTAACATACACACAAACTTTCAGTAACACACACCCACAAATTGTCGAATTTAAAATATTAATAGAAATATATTGACTCTAAACCTATACATAATCAACTCCCTACGTTTTAAAGAAAATGGTCATTCATACAAACCCAAACAATTGTTATTTTCGAGCCCATCAAAATACGTATATGCACGGTCAATTCGATTTATGAAAATCCTGCCCTGGTCGAAAATAGCGAACATTGTACCAAAATACAACGCAAGCAAAACTAAGGGCAATATAATAGGATAGTCTCCTAAAATTTAATTCTAAAGGGATCGCCAACTGTGACTAAAAAACAAAATTCAAAACAACGAAATCCCAAGAGCTTTCAATTTTCACAAAACGGTATAAACATAGCCTGTAAGGGTTGCTGCACACATAGGTCGGCATTAATCGGCACAAACGAGTAAAATCGAATAAATGAATGGTCGCCATGTTCGGGGAAAGTTACCAAAAGCCGAATGTTGCCGAACGTAATGTAATGGTTGCTGGTCCGCTTTTTCGTTCCACAAATGAACCGAATGAACTACAGCACAATCTGATTGAAATCAACAACAAGTGCAGTAACAAAAAACGTCTGAAATTAGAAACCGACCTAGAGTGTACGTGGCGATCAATGTTCAAACCGTATAAATTCATACTAATATTATAAATGCGACAGTAACTCTGTCTGTATGTCTGTTACGCTTTCACGCCTAAACCACTGAACCGATTTGATGAAATTTGGTACAGGTATACAGACCTTGGGGAACAACATAGGCTATATTTTATTGCGAAAAAATTTCATGAAAGGGATGAAATAGGGGATGAAATTTTGTAAGGAAATTGGATGTAACCGACATTTACGCGGGCGGACCTGCGGGCAACAGCTAGTAATAAATATTAATAATACCGAGCTAGTAAAACGAAGAAGTGCAGTAATTGCTTCAGGTTATGTTGTACAATGGTACCAAACTGATATTGCCGACTCGCCTATGTGTGTAGCAAGCATAAGCCATTTAGGAATTCTGGTCAGTGTGAAAGAAATTCACACCTTATTGCTATCAAGGGGTCCGATATTTTCCTCTATCCCCTATATATTTGCCGTTGTTTACCCTTACATACACTTTGATGGCTTCATACCCATCGACCTATACCGATAAAGATATATCCTAATCAAAGAAAAACGAAGTATATTGCAATTTATTTTGAACTTTATGCTCGTGATGTTAAATTACAATTTTATTTGTAACATTATGTATAAGTAAGGATGTTTTGTTTTCAAGATACCTACATTAAAACTGTAAGAGTGGATAGCAAATCTATTTTTTCTACACTACTATCGTTTATTATATACGATATTTTAATAAATTATAGTCTAACTATGTGTTATTCTAATGTATGTAAATTATTGCAAGGTTTCACTAAAATCCATTCAGATGCCCTAGACAAGTGGCAAAGATTTCTATTCTATTCATAGAATAGATTAAAAAATGTATTGGATTGACATAAGAACGCCAGCGCTTATGTCAATCTCATAATTTTTTTTATCTATTCTATGAATAGAATAGAAATGTTTTACACTTGTCTAGGGCCTCAGTTGTTTTTGCGTGAAAAAGTAAAAAATATCCATACACCAATACTAACTTTCACATTTATAACATTAGTGTGATTATCTATTGGACCAAAATATACCAAATTAAACGAAATCTGTTTAGTATAATAATTCCAGAATGTAATATCATGCCGCAATAAATAATATAAATTAGGCAATTATAAATTTTAACCCGAACCAATTAGCTGACTGAATATATTTTAATTAGGACGACTTATTATTTATATTATATATTCATGTGTACAGACTGGTCCTACATTGGATTATAAATATTATTGGATTCCACTGACTGCTTACCATCAGGCGGGGTGGAGTCACTTTGGTTGGCTATAATGTAAAAAAAAAAAAAATATGTTTCAGGAGGCTTGAAAATTTTTTCTTTGGACACATAATATGCACCAGCTGGGATGACACAATTCATCACCACAGCCTTAGATTTTTATTTAAAAAAAAAACGTTGTGTAATATATAGTGAATTAAATTATTGAATAATGTATGTATATTTTTTGTACCTAAGGATGACAGGGATAGTAAAAACGTTTGGCATTTATACGTGTTATGTATGTAGCTTAAATAAATAAAAATCATAGAGGCTTTGAACGAAAAGGAACGAACATAATAATATTTTTGTCAAGATAAACGTTTTAAAACTATAATCAGCAAGCAAGTAAAACAGTTTAAAAAAACACCCATTAATCCATCCAAAGAAATGTACCCATGAATGTATTATATTCTAAACCATACCATAATATTTAACCGCCAAAAAAAAGCGATATCCGCCACCATATCCGAAAAATATCCGCTCATAAAAATATCCTATTGTCATATCCTCATTTTAATAGCTCTAGTGAAGAACCATTGATTTTGCTAAGCTTAGGCAATTTTGTACTAAAGAGGGCTCTTGATAGCATAAGCGCCATTCTGTACATTGATCAGTATTTTTTGAAAAATGATAAAGAATGAATAGAAAGATACTCTTAATGAAATGTAGATTTATAATAATAAGTGATTTTGACTGCTATTGGCATTTATATAAAGTCGATAATCGTGCTAAGAGATTGTGAATTCGAGGCGAACATACATTGTTGCTTTGCTACCAGTACTTTTTTTTATATTATCGTACCAGTGACTCCACTCTGCTTTATGGTAAGCAGTCAGTGGGGTCCTGGAGTGGCGGATGTGATTCCAATAGCTGTCGTGCACTATCGCGTCTTAGTAAATTAATATGAACAAAGCTATTATTTTTGAAGTTATACTTCTTTTGGCGCGATTGGAAAAATGATGAGAGTGAATTTTTACGATGCGCGCGCACACCGACAGAAAAAAGCAACACCCTGAAGTTAGTTGCGAACTTTTTACACCCTGAAGTTAGTTGCGAACCTTTGTGTGTCGTATCAGTACAAATAATCAGTGTGAATAAATAAAAAATATATTGGCGTTTATATCAATTCAATTATATTTATGACGGTGATAGATATTTTGTATTGATCATTTATCAGTAAAAATATTTATTTTGAATATTAGTGGTAAAAGTGGTTTTAATATACTGTTTTAAGTGCATTTATAGATTTGAGGTTAACTGTTATGTATGTATGCGTTGTGTTATTATTTGATATTTTTGGATTGTTACGCTAAAGAAGTATAACTTCTTAAGTGCGTACATGAGTACACACACTCTTTTTTTATATATAAGTCTTTAAAATTAATATTGCAACATTAAGTACATTTAAGACAATATATGTGCAATGTTTCGGTTTCGTTTTTTGAGTCCTGAATATATTGGTTTTTTGTACTTAACCCCTAAAACAATTCTCATTTTTGTACAGACTTTAATGTCATCTGATTCTATTAATAAAATAAGTAAGAATAATTGACTTTTTAACCCTCCTTTGTACCACACTGCATTAAACTAACAAAGAGCTAAACAAACAACCCTCTGTACAAACCTATGTTTCATTTTCATTAACTTAAAAGTGTGCACTTCATTTAATTTAATGTACTTGGCGCATTCTCGCTAATTGGGCAAAATGGGCAAAGACGCTGCGAGAACAAGTTCGTTAACAGTAATAAGCTATTAAGTTCGAGATAGTAGACTGCTAGTAAATTTATGTGTTTGAATAATAGTAATGTTGAGTTCTAAAATATAGTGTTTGAAAAAAAGCAGGTATTTTTTTTAAGTTTATAAAAATAGTGAAGCTGGATAGATAAAATATTATTGATTTTAACTGGTTTGTTTTGATAGTTTAGTAACTTCACATACTCTAATAATGAGTAAGTAATAAAATTCACAAGTAGACACATTTCTAAAATTGTCTTGACTATGTAGGTTTCACCGCGATTTTTCCTTTCAGACTCCTTTGTTTGGCGATGTTCCTTTGCTTTTTAAGCTAATTACTTTTTCCTATTGCAACCTAAAAGTATAGGTACTTGCTATTTAAATTAAATTTGTTTTTGATTTATACTTTTGGTTAAATGCAAATCTGGTAAGTTGAGAATCTGGTCAACTGCATCGAGCCGTTAAAGTACATCTTAAAAAGTAATATTGGAAAAAGTTTCAGTTAAGACATTCTATTTGCTTGCTTACAAGCCCCCAACCACGTACCTATCTAGAAAGGTGCCTAACTACGGTGCTATTATAAAATTATATTATTATATGCATATATATTATATATATGTATATATTAATGTAGGTAGGTACGTATGATAAGCCATTCTTATTCCTTCAGGGGTCCCTAATGAAGTGTAAAGTGATATGAGGAACAAACATAGAGATATAATCATATCTGTTTATGCTCCTTTCCGGGAAAACAACAACATGAACACTTATAGAAACGCTTAAACGTTATGAGTATAAGTAGAGAAATGGAAAGGAAAAGAAAGCTACAGAAAATTTAACAGACTGCATGAATAAAAAAGTGTGCGTTTAAATAATGACCGATAAAAATGATACAAGCGAAATATATTATTAAAAAGAAAAAGCACGCCTGCGTAAAACGAACTGAAAACAAAGAAACCCATTTTTTTGCCGACGCTACAATAATATTATAATAGACCTTTGTCACTCCCATAATTTAATACGAATCTAATGGCACCTTATATGTTAAAATCTATTAAGGTATTTAGGCTGTAGAGCGTGTCAAAGAAATAGACATACTCGTACATACAAATTACAATATATATAGTACAATACCGAATTGTTGAGACTCCAAGCGTGGTTTTTTAAATCGGTCTTTTCACTCTGGCGAAAGTCACTCGTTTTGGCAGCGGCCTATGCTTTGCAGTGAAAATCTACCGAGTCTACGACCTATCTAGTATGGTATCTGTATCATGCTTGCGGTTGTCGTGTTTTTTTTTTGTATAATCTCTAAACTTTATTAGTATAAGTTATATAAGTATCTGTTTCACAGCTAACTTTTTCTAATCACGTAACGAACCTTTGGATACGGTTTGCTCGATCATTTAGTATTTTTTTAAAGTAAGAGAGTTAAGTTTTGTTTTTTGCAACGATTTAATTCAAAATCTACGTTACTGATTTAAAAAAATCTTTTAAATTTGAAAAAAGAACTCGTTATCCTTTGCGGAAAATGGTCAAAAAATTTGTCATTCTTTAATAAAATAGTCAAGAAACCGTTTAAAATCTGGTAACACAACTACAATAGCCACGATAACCAAAGTCAAGGTTATCCGCAGTAATTAAGACGGGGTCAAGCAGTCAATTACACCGTCTTATCAGTGGCCTAAAGGCTTGCTTTATCTTTATGGTAATGCCGTTAGTATTTTTGTACTGTATACTGATTTGCGTCCAGTAAGAATAAGATGTCACGAAATAGCACAATAATAAAGAAATAGGAGACGATATACAGGCGCTAGTTTCAAAAATCGGTCAAGTGCGAGTCTGACTCGAGCACCAAACGTTCCGTACAAACTTGTAGTCAATATAAATAACATGAACTTTCTTCTATCTTTTCATTAACTATATATTTTCACAACTTCATGAGGTTGCAGACAAAGAGTATCCCATATAAATAAAAAAAATATTAAAAATCTCCACGCTTTACTGAGAAAAAGTCTAGACAAACAGACAGACAGATGGGCAACTAAAGTAATTCTATAACTGTTCCGTTTTACCACTAATAATAATGTTAATAAAAATTATTTTACTACAGTTACGTTCAAGTTTTCTGCATGAAAAGTTCTTTCCCCTAAAAGAAAATAAAACAAACAATAATAAAGGAAAATATGTGAAATCGAAACGATACTAAATTTAAGCTTGAACTGCTTAAATTTTCAATGTAACTTACTTATCTATTCAGGTAAAATACTCAATTTAGACCTATTTATACACAATGAAATTTGTTTTGTATGATCGATTTATAAAGCGCGTTATGTAAATTTTGTCAACAGCCGTATATGTAACTAATACGCTTTCATTAATAAAGTTTGTATATTATACCTTCGCGTTTATAAGCCCTTTTTTAAACAGCGGTTATTGAGCTTTTGAACATAATTAATGTATTATATTTTGATACTAGCTTTCACCCCCATAAAGTTACATCTATGGTTACTGCTCCACTGCTAGCGTGAAATTTAGCCTATAACTTTCTTCTAAAATCTAGGCTATTAAATGAAAAAAGAATTATTTAAATCCGAATGGTAATTTAAGAGATTAGCGAGTTCGAATCAACAAACTCTTTCGCTTTATAAAATAGTATTGATGTACGATACTATACAGAAAAGCTGAGAATGTTAACGATTTGTAATCAAAACGTAAAAGTATCAAAGTACTGCCTAAAGCACTACTACAAGGATTTTGATTAAATTTGCTATTGAGTTAGACTAGATCTTGGAGAACAACATAGGCTTTTTATTGCATAAAAAATGGCTAGAAGGTGATGTAGAAGATAAATGAAACTGTATTTAGCGGAAATATTTTATTGCGATAACCGACATTCACGCGGGTTGAGCTGCAGGCAACAGCTAGTAATCTATTATTTGATACAATAGTAAACATGACTTCTTGTGATGTTTTAAGTACACAGATGTAGACTTGGTCCTACGGGAGACGAGACACTTTCACGAAAATGGTTGATATTTTACACTCTATTGGGAATCAAAATGTATATGACGGCTTTTAGACGTGTGCCAAATATAAAAATATATCGTAATATAACTATAGCTATATTATTTTATTATGAACGATGTTTTTCTAGTTGTTTCAATGACAAGAAACTTTTTGTTTGTATTTCAAAAATATTTATTTCTTTTCATATTTATTCACTCTTGTAAAGAGGTACAGTTTTATCAATAGGATATCAAACTCGAGACCTATAAATGAAAATTCATACACGGTACCACTAAACCATACAAGCAATCTCCATATACACACAAGCTTAATTAAGAGCGTTCACACAAGTGTGGAAACGTCGCAATTAAGTGTCATATTTTCGTGGTTTACAATATTTTTTCGTTTTAATCTATAAATTGAAAATATTTGTAGAACACTTATTAAAACGTCATGGAAGTTTCCCAATGCATTATTTGTTTATAAATAGAACTGTGATCATTATGGTTATTTCGTTTTTACAGCTTTTACGCAATTATAAAAGTGTTCTACTAATATTTTCAAAATATAGCTCCGATTAAATGATAAAAATTTAAAACTACGAAAATATGACACTAAATTGCGACGTTATAATATTAATATAGATTATACACTTGATAATACGATTACAAAACGCTGAACTATGCTCTTTACAATATTATATATCCCTCTGTAAAATAGCACACAAAGCGAGTGAGAAATGAGTTAATCAAGTCAAGTGATCGTACAGTTCGGATGCCCGGGGTTAATTCACAATTATCAAGATAAAAACGATATTTGTTCTTGTTAAGAGAATGTTTTCGCGTGGTGCCTTTGTATAAGACATTTTGTATGTATCACGAATATCGTTAAGTCTAGTGTAGTCAGTCTAGTGTAAGATTGTTTTACGTTATCGACACGTATATGGAGTTTGGTGTTCCGATTGGCCTACCTCAAGTCTTAACCAATCAAAGAGCCAAATGCGGTAAAAGTTTTAACCGCATGAACGTAAAAACCACTCGCACTGAGCCACCAGAACTGTAGTGTCGCCACTCACATTCAGCTCAGCACTAGCTACACTGTGATCAATAAACTTAAAACATATTTTATCAATGTACATTTACCGACAAAGGGCTTTAATCCTACTAATATTAATTACGAAAGTTTGTGTGTGTTTGTGTTTGTTACCACTTAGCGTTTAAACGGCTAAACCGATTTTTATACGGTAGTAGATCCACGCTGATTTTTCAACATGAATGGGCCGGATCGTCCGGGGAAGTACTACCCTCTCATAGAAGATCGACTTAAGAGTAGTAGTATCCGTACTACTGCGTTTCGTTCGGTGAGTGAGAGCGCCGAAGGCCCAATTTCCCCCCTTTCCTATTTCCTCACCTCCCTCATTCCCTTCCCCTAACCCCATTCCCAGCCACCACAGTGGAGGCCACCATACCAGCAGTTTAAGACGATGACTTTTGGTATAGTGGCCGCTACTTCTGGATTCCACTGACTGCTTACCATCAGGCGGGGTGGAGTCACTTTAGTAGGCTATAATACAAAAAAAAAAAGTTCGATCAAAATTGGTATGTAGATAGATTAAGTGCCGGCGACGGACATGTGCTACTTTTTGTCTCGAGAGATTTAAAAAAGCATATTTAACACGCAGACGAAGCTGTGGAGCGCAACTTATAACATAAAAATTTAAATTATTTCTTATAATTCTTTATTATAACGAATGTACCTATGTCTGATTTATATTTCATCCCGTGTGTATGGAGAAAAATGTCGACTTTAATATGAAAAATATGTATATTTAAGAATCATTTGTGAACATTTCGCATACATTTGACTTGAATCCCAGAGGTAATCAATTTTTACCGACTGCGCACAGACGGGGTACTGAATTATATACGTTCAATCACAATTTCAGTACTTAAACCTAATGAAGTTTTTAAACTTAAATAAAGTTATGTTCAAATATTATTTGATTATTAACTTATAGTTTAAAGTCAAGTTACAAAAAAATGTATATATTATAAATTTACTATCATTATCAGATTACTAGTAGTGATAAATCCACATAAGCTAGTCAAAATTTAAACAACTGAAAAAAGCCAATAATAATCCCTTTGGGTGACCTTGTCCACTTCCTAAATTGACCACTTCCAGAGTTGTCCAGTTCCTAAATTGTCCACTCCTACATTGTCCTTTTCCCGAATAGTCATTTCTTATATCTTAATTCGTCTACATCCTAGACATTCCATTCCTCATTTGTTATTTATGTCCTAACAAGCAATATATATATAATTTAAAAACAAAAAGCTCGCCTGCTATAACAAAGTGTAAAGAAATAAACCCATTTTTCTCTCGTGCTGACGCAACATTGAAATATTATGTACCCTATGTCACTCCCACAATTAATACGAATCTAATGACATTTCATATGTTAAAATCCATGCTATTTAGGCTGTAGAGCGTGCCAAAGAAATAGACATACATAATATACATACATACCCTCAAACCGCGGCGTGGTTTCACCCGCGTCTTTGTTTACTGCTCTGCTCCTGTTGCCAGTAGCGTGATGTTACATAGCCTGTAACCTTCCTCAAGAACTGCGCTATCATACGTAAAAAGATTTTTCTAATCCGACTGGTAGTTCTAGAGATTAGCGCGTTCAAACAAACAAATAAATAAACTATTCTGCTTTATATAATAGTATAGATATCACTATTTGCTTGCTTTAATCCATCAAAAAGCCGCTTAGATTTTTACTAAATAAATCAAATCCTCCTTTGTTTACCAACTGGTTATACGAAAAGGTTTTAATAAAATTCCCAAGAGAAAGAGGGTCTTATAATGTTCTGCAATATCTTGTACAAACAAATGCTTCTTGATGAAGAAAATTGTAGATAACATTTTAGATCGATATTGAAGTAATGAAGATGGTACATTTTATGTCAATTTCACGTAATGAGGTTGTTCAGGAAAATGTTACGTGCAACGTAAGGACAAAAGAAAATTTCTGAGAGTGTTTTCTAAAATTGCACCCACGAGGTGGCAGCACCAACGCGTCGGGACGAGCTGTCAAACGCTTTTAGAAAGTTAAACCCTGATTGGCCCAAAGTGAGAGTGAAAGTGGCGCCAACTGGTGGCGAAAATTTTTCTAAAAACCCTTATTGAAATATTGCTGCAGTGAATTTTTTTTTTATATTAGCCTATCAAAGTGATCCTTTGAAATGAAGTGGGCGACACAATACGTACTAATGATGGACAAAATCGAGAAAAAGCGTTGATCTGGACGCAGAAAAAAGTCGTGGTTGCAAAACATCCGAGAATGGACCAGTATTGAAAGCGTAGAAGAACTATTTCGTATAAGACAGAAAAAACGCTGAGCTGACGGCCAACCTCCAAGAAAGGAGAGGCATTAGAAGAAGAATACCAAAGTGACTCCACTCTTACTGATGGTAAGCAGTCAGTGAAATCCTAAAGTGGTGGCCACCATTCTAAAAGCCATCGCTGCATTGTCTTAAACTGCTAGCATAGCGGTTACCACCATAGCGTTTTTCTTTTACATTTTAAAAAGACAACTTACGCTCGGAAACAAGTCCTGTGTGACTTTACAAACATACATTTAACAGACACAAGGAACATCCAGACTTGGAACAAATATTTATGGATTACACAAAGTTTTCTCACGTGGGGATCAAACCCACAACCTCGTGCACAGCAGTTGCTTGCGCTCCCACTGCACCACGGGGACAATTTATGAGATGGTTTTTCAGGCCCCACTTAAAAGATACAAGATCATTAAAACACATGCTCTGTTAAAATATTCCAGGCTTTAATTGAGCGACAAAATTTCTTGATACTATTAGATCGGATAAGTGATAAAATGGGTGTGTTGGCATGCTACTAATTTTCCGTATTACAACCAACACTCCTATACAGACAGATGCCCGATGTTAAGCACTCAGTGAAGATTGTATAACTAGAGAAAAAAAATCATATACAAATTTCATTAGTGATGTAGCTTTCGCTACGAAGTCTACGAAACTCGTAGCAAGTTTGCTACAGATGTAGACATTGTTTTATCGTAGAACTATTGTAGTAATACTTTTAAATAGTTTGTTTTAACAATGATTGTGTGATGAAAACATTGTTACTATAAATCTTTTCTTAATTACTGGTAGTAGCAGAAGGTTGTATTATCTACTGTCTACTCTCGAATATGGAACTATCTTTTGTTCCTATGGGTTTTCTAAAAGACGACTAAGGAAATACTAGGTAACTCTGCATTGAAACTTTTAAATGATAATAGTGGTAAATAAACTATATAAAAAAAAGATCTTTACTCTGTATTAAACTAATAATATGCTAGTATAATTACTAAAATCCTAGAATTGACACATAATACTTTATATACCAGTTACTTTGTACTGCACAGTGTATCAAATAACCAATCACGTGGAAAAAATAAAGATAAATAAAAATAACTAGAGCAAACAATTTTATCGAAGGAAATCTGATATATATCCTGTAGGGAATGGTCGAAGCGTGAGATATTGTACACGTGGCACTTAATTATAAGTATGAAGTAATTACACGGTAATGTCTCTACTAAGTATTTGATTAGTATGATTTCGTAAACTATATTTGGATGATACGTAGGCAAAATTATATGTTTATGGTAGTTTGACAAAATGGCCCAGTGAATAAGGCATTCTCATCGTAAACACCAGGTCGTGGGTTCGAATCCGGTCAAATACCAATGTGATTTTTTAAATCGTATCTACTACTTTTTAAGTTAACTTGGACATTTCTGACTGACGGTAAAGAAAAACATCGTAAAGAAACCTGGACTTCTGATGAAGTCCAAAATCGCCATGCTGCCTTGAGCAAGCGTGGTGATTAATGCTCATACCTTCTCTGTATGAGAAGAGGCCTTTCCCTGCAGTTGGATAATAACTGGCCGATATAATGATGATAAATAAAATACGACTAAATAACTACTGCTACGTAATAATATAGTAAGTAACGTTACTAACAAAGATTCGTATATGTTCTTGTACCCCTTTAATGTAAAAACCACTCGGCATAAATAAACCCATAATCACTCAGTTGAAAAATCGAGACGACTAACGAACGTACATTACCAAACCATTGAAAGCATACAAAAAGAAAAAAATATAAGAAAAATGTTCTGTAAAAAGTACACGGGTCGAGTGCTCAGTTCTCACTTGCTTGGAGCTAAACGAGGCTTCAGGCGAAAATACTGATGGTTGTGTTTTTTTTTCAATGCCTCGTTCTAGTGTACGGTAACAGTCATTTGTTTCGTTTAGATTTCGAGTTCGTTGAAGAGTGCTCGACAAAATATTGTCTTATTATTTATTTATTTTTTCTGGTGATGTAAGATTTTGCAACAATGTGCATACGGCGTAGCGTTTGAAATATACTAATTTTCGTATTTGTTATTTCTATTTTTGAGTAAAGTTTAAGATTATATTAGATATTTTTCTAAACGTAATTATAAAATGTGTAATTAAAGGAGGGTTTAATAGTGTCGGTAATAGAACTGGAGGCCTACCTCTAGCAGTATTATTATAATTTCACTTTGGGTTTTGTCTTTTTCTTTTCCACCAAAAACAAGGATAGAGACAAAGTAAGGTTTTTTTTTTATATATAATATTAGCCTACCAAAGTGACTCCACCCTGCCTGATGGTAAGCAGTCAGTGGAATCCAGAAGTGGTGGCCACCATACCAAAAGCTATCTTAAACTGCTGGTATGGTGACCTCCACTATGGCGGCTGGGAATGGGGTTAGAGAAAGGGAATGAGGGAGGTGAGGAAAGAGGAAATAGAGGAAACTGGGCCTCCGGCACTCTCACTCACCGAACGAAACGCAGTAGTAAGGATACTACTACTCTTAAGTCGATCTTCTATGAGAGGGTAGTACTTCCCTGGACGATCCGGCCCATTCATGCTGAAACCAGCGTGGATCGACTACCGTCAGAATTATCAGGTTATAATAAGATTGCTATAAAAGATTGTGGTAAGGCTCCTGAGATCTGAAACATGTTTAAAATCTGAATTTCTTTATAAGCACAATAACCCATATTTTAATTTAGCGATAGAAGTGTAAAGCACCGCTTCTGTTCGAAGGCTGTATAGCTGTTGTTGTTTGTATTTTGTGTGTTAAAGACTCATAGTATAATAAATAAAAAGGTGTATACAATTACAGTGACCATTCCAATAATGCCCAATGAGGAAAACTCATATTAAATTTATTCTCAGACATTCAGCTTGTCTCTCTATGACATCAGAGTGCTCGCGCATAATGTTTTCTCTGTATATATAACACAAAATAGAACCTTTGGCAATCTTTTAGTGTGAAATTACTCATGAATATATACAATGTTTACTGTTTTTCAACAATATAAACAAGAACACGTAAACAGGTTAGTAGTTATCGTACTCGATATCAGTGTTCTCATATCAATATGCGAATTGAGAGAGCCTGTAAAGAACACATTTTACTTTTTATTTTTTGCTTTATAACATAGAAAGCTGTAATTAATTATCTATAGATTTAAGTGTATTGCCTGTGTCACTTTGCATGCTACTTGAAATTTTAACAAACAAAAATTGTAATAACCTGGCGATTAAAAAGAGTGGCCTGAGTTTTTTGCCAGTTCTTCTCATGACTCTACCTCGTCAGCGAACTGGCTGTAGGTCAATAGGCTGACATTTTGTAATCTTTAACGTTCATAAGTGTTAATTTAATTGACCTATGTGAATAAATGATTTTGACTTTGACTTTGACTTCAATAAAGGATCACGCCTTTTTCTTCGAAAGCAGAGATAAACGTTATGTATTTACAAAAAAAAAGTATTTAAATATGTATATCAGCATTCTAGAAACCATAACACAAGCTACATAAATATGCTTACTTTGGGTGTAGATGGCGTTGTGTGTAGTTGTTGTGATATTATATTATTATTTACAAACATAATAATTAACAAACATAATGTACACCTTTTAAGCTTTGGAGCAATGTTAACCGGAACCTACAGACATAGCTGTGTTTTGTTAGCATTTTTAAAACACAAGCTAGCCGTTGTAGAAAGAAACTTAGACTTGAATCAATATTTAGCAATGTTTTGCACCGTTTGAGTCGTTCAACCTCGTGCACAACAATCGCTCGCAATGGCACTTCTCTGTATCATAGAGGCAGTTCACTAGTAAATGTACCAAGTCACTATACCAGGCTAAGTATCGATTATAGCAAAATATCTTTAAATAACAGTCGCGTGCACAGAGATTTTTGACAGGGTAGGCATTATAGATTTTGGCAGGGTAGGCATTATTTAATTATGTTGCTAAAATTGTGACTTCATGCAATTATTAAGGTAGGCAGCGCCTTTCTGCCTTTAAAGTGCACGCCACTGTTAAATAATGACACAGCTACTACACAGTGATATCTAGACAAAGTAAGCATAGCATATATTATAGCTGGACATATATTATTACTTCTAAATGTGAATAAACACACCTTTTGTAATTAATTACTTAATTATTATGACTGCACCGTTGGTCTAGTGGTTAGTACGGTAGTAGATCCACGCTGATTTCAGCATGAATGGGCCGAATCGTCCGGGGAAGTACTACCCTCTCATAGAAGATCGACTTAAGAGTAGTAGTATCCGTACTACTGCGTTTCGTTCGGTGAGTGAGAACGCCGGAGGCCCAATTTCCCCCGTTCCTCTTTCCTCACCTCCCTCATTCCGTTCCCCTATCCCCATTCCCAGCCGCCATAGTGGAGGCCACCATACCAGCAGTTAAGACGATGGCTTTTGGTACAGTGGCCGCCACTTCTGGATTCCACTGACTGCTTACCATCAGGCGGAGTGGAGTCACTTTGGTAGGCTATAATATAAAAAAAAAAAAAAAGTGTAACTGACTGCGACGCCGGGTGTCGTGGGTTCGATTCCCGCGGAAGGCAAATATTTGTGTGATGAACACTTGTATTTGTCTTTAGTTTGGGTGTTTTCTATGTATTCTAAGTATGTATTTACAAAAAAAAAAGTACGTATATGTATTATATTTCAATTATCTAGTACCCATTACACAAGCTCTGCTTAGCTTGGGACTAGATGACGATGTGTGATAGTGTCCACATATTATATTATTATTATATTATAATACTTATTTTTATTACTATTATATAGAGCGAAAGAGTTTGTTTGTTTGTTTGAACGCTCTAATCTCTGAAACTAATTAACGGATATAAATAATTCTATTCTATATAATAGCCCAGTTCTTGAGGAAGGTTATAGGCTATGTGACATCACGCTACTGCTGACGGGAGCAGAACAGTAACCAAAGAGACAAGTAAAACCGCGCTGCGGGAACTTCATTCTAGCCTAACAGTAGACGTCAACTAAATAATTATTAAATACATTCTAATAATTACGATATTAACTCCTATTCCCTTTTTGATTGATTTCCAATAACATAATAAACAAATTACAAAGAAATATTTGATATAAATGACAGGCTACAGACGGTCAAGCGCAAGGTGACCCGTAGAATTGTTGCTATACGTTTGTAATATTCTGAAAGTCTAGCTACGTTATTACAATGAAGGATTTAGATATAAGTAATTGTTTCTTATTTGAGTTGAGTGTTTTGCTGCGGGATGAATTAGAATACTATTTTGGGATGAGTGAAGAAATGAGATGAGACATCATAGGATAAATACGGAATAACCCGTTTTGAGGAAATTACTTTGTTTCTAATGCTATATGACTAATTGATTCATCAACGCAGGGCCTAAATCGTTGAGGCTACAAACCCGTAATTTTGGTAGTTTACCACTAAAACCACTAAATAATATTCTTGGGGATCGATTTTTTTATAAGTCTATTTTATTTACATATACACTTTAAAGTTAAAACTACTAACTCAGTAACTCAGTATTTTAATGCAACACTGTATATAAAATTAAGTTTAATAAATAATAATAAGCTTTAACTTTAAAGTTCATTAAGTATAATTAGTACCCATATACTTTGATTTATAAAAGTTCAAATGTTTTATGTAAACACATATTTTCATCTAGCTATATCATTCTATCCAAGCGGGCGCAATCACTGGCAACAACGAGTGCTTACATATTTCTTTAAAATATGCTTTAAATTTTAAACATCAGATTAGAAACAGTACTACTACCTATCCTATTAATATTATAAATGCGAAAGTTTGTGGGTGTGTTTGTTACCACTCAGCGCCTAAACGCCTGAACCAATTTCGATGAAAATTAGTATGTAGATAGATTCGGTGCCGGAGACGGACTTAGACTTTTTATCCCAGAAATCGGTCTAGTTCCCGAGGTATACAACCAATCATTTTACGCGCGGGCGAAGCCGTGGGACGCAGCTAGCTTATCTATAATGAATGGGCTTTAGGCCCCTTTTGTGTGTCGGAACAGGTAACATAGTGGACTTTACCTGTCATGTAGACAGTTGACACACAGAGGCTCAGTTTTGAAACGCATACGAACATGGACATAATTCTGTTTAGAACTATAGGGATTGAAAGCAGGACTGTTTTAAACTATAATTCGTTATATCGAATATAATAAGTTGCACAGATATATATAAAACCTTTTTTCTTTTTCTTTAAAAATAGTTCCTACACTAATACAAACATGCATGCCGTGACATTTTTAAATATTGTGCATTAAATACTATTATTACAATTGAATTTTATACGTAAATTACAATATAATTGGTTATCCTAATAAATAAATAAACCTATCAAATAAAACATCCTGAAATTTATTTCTTCACTTTTCTATTTCACTATTAGACTTCCGTTATTCTACCGAGGCAGTTAAGTCGAAATGAAGCTACAATAGTCTTTCAAAATACCTACTTATTTAATTTCTAACACCTAAAACATTTAACTTAAATAGGCTCCAATTAGCAATACAAGATAACAAATACAGTATCTCGATACAAACTTCACAATATCTACTAGTTAACTAAATTAAAACATTAAAATTTAAATAATACAACAACTTAGTAACATTAACTTAATTATATTCGCTAAGTACTATAATTTAGACGTCGGGCGCTTATATATATTTTTATTTATTTAATTAAAATAAAACATTTATAGGAATCTCCTTTGAGCCCATTAATTGACTCTCTTATCATAGAGAGAAGGCACGAACAAAAAGAACCAGAGACATATTTTTTTTATATTATTTCAAATTTCAACACGATGTTTTCCTTTACTACAATGTTCACGACACTTCTGTTTAGGAAAAATCTAAAAACTCTAACGATACTACTATGTGACAATAAACTGTTTATTCAACAATAATAAAACAATAAAAACTACATTAACCTTTGTCAAAAATTTTACATCCAGCCTCTTGTAAATAGACGTCGATTAGCCGACTGTTCCTTTTTGTTAAAAATAATATCTAATGAAATTGATTGCCCTGACCTTTTGCAAAAACTTCACTTTAAAGCCCCTAGTAGATCTGTAAGATACTACCCACCGATATCTGTGCCTTTTTCATCATCCAATTATAGGCAGAATTCATATATTGTGCGAGCGAGTAGCGATTTTAATAACTTATGTAAGGAATATTCCTTTGACCCTTTCAACACTAAAAGCTCTGTGGTGCGCAATGAGCTAAACCGTAACTTTTTCAAATTATAATTAGTGTAAATTTATTAAATTAATATTTATTTATTTTTAAATTTCGATGTAAATTAGTGTAAGCGTGCTTATTCTATGTCTATACGTGAAAACCTGTAATTGGCTTTATGTTTCCTATCCTATCTATTTGTTAAATTTGAACAGCTGTTGGTTTTCCAATAATAAATAAATAAAAATAAATAATCCGCAAAAAAAAATTCAGTCAAAGATACAGCCGTAAATACAACTACAATTAGTTGGTTATTAAATAAATAAATACAAAAAATATACCTTCATGAAGGACGCAGATAGGGTGACGATTTAGATTCGTTTCGGGGAGACTGGCAATACAACACCTCAAATAGGGGTAATTGAAAACTTTGGGACAGGCCTTTGCCCAGCAGTGGGACACGTCTATAGGCTGATTAAACATATATATATATATATATATATATAAAGGACATGACGATACAACCACAACCAACCCAGTGCTTACATTTTTACATTCGATATGTTCTAAATAAAGGACGCTCGGCGCCATTCAGGTGATGTTAGGTAAATAACTTACAGTATACAAAAACTGTGAATATGCTGACTGTACATTTTAGAGTACATTTGGTCGTGCATGAGTCAGCATATATATTTGTGGGGTGTTAGCGACAGCGTTTATAGCATTTATTTATAAAATCAGAATTTGTGAAAATGATACAAGAAACAATATTAAGCATGATGCTTTTACCTACTAAGTGGGTGACAGAGACATATTAGACTTAAAATACTCCACAAATCTGTTGTCTTTTAGAAAATATATGTAGAAAATATACCAACTGTTTGTATTGAGTAAGACACAATTTGAAGTGTTTTTTTAAACATAGACTAAATAATAACAATCACCTCAACAATACCTAATACAGTTTGTGTCGATCCATACAATTACCCAATTTGTATATACAATGGACTTAACAAGTAATTGATATATATTTACCGCATTCTCACAACAAAAGAAAATAGGCAATTTGATTGTATTTCGGTTTAATTGAATAGGTTCGAAGGTAATTTGACGCGGCAACGCTTAAAATATTTACGTTTAGAGTAGTTCAATAAATCTTAAAAACAGGCAGGTATGAAACGTAATTTTTCAGCAATGTAAAAAAATCTTGAAATAAATAAATATGTCTTTCACTGCATGTTTATGTGCTCTATGACTTGATAATGGTTTTGGACAACCGATGAATGAGTGGATTATTCCCATTTGTCCCACTTGGGTGACAGATGAGAAAAAAAGTTTCATTTCCCCCCTCCGTTGTTTTTAAAAGAGAGGCCTTTGTCAAATAGTCAAGGTTTTTCGTTCAAAAAACTTCTGTGTAATGTATAAACAATATATGTATGTAAACTAGATAACTGTCAATGAATATTACAAACATGAGTGCACTAGCTTCCTAAAATTACTATATTTCTAAATACCAACAATATCGCGAATACTGAGACCCCACCCAACCTACAGACCCGAACGCATTTTAGTAAACAACCGAGCGATTAGCGTACAATTGAGCCGCCTCCCCTCAGAGACCGCCCTCAAAGGACGAACTGTTTCATAATTTCGCTCTAACCGAAAGGGAAAGGAATTTGGCGAATCATTTTTCGTGTCGAATTTTCTGTTTGGTATTTTGTTGGTGAAATTGAAAAACAAATGGAATATTTCAAGGTGAGAAATATTCAGCAAATACTAAACATTTTTTTACTAGTAATTGGATAAAGACGGGTGACTGGATGTGGTGAAACTTGGGACTGTTCTATATCCAGCCCGGAAATCTTCCGTCTGATATGATGATGATCATTTTTATTTATTTATTAGGTACACCAACAGCATACATATTTTACATTTAATAGAAAATATAGATAAAAAAAGGTCTTATATATGCCAATTATAGGTATACACAACATTTACCATCGAAGCAGATTTCAGCAGACAACTTTATAATAATATTAATACAAATTAAAATACTAAATAAAGAACGAAAAAAGTAACAAGACTAAAAATATAAAATGAAACAAAAAATAACAAAAAACATGATCACGAAAGTTAAAGCCAAATACTCAAACGTGAGTTAACAAATTAGACTAAATAAAGATTTGTCTGTTGCTAAAATATCGGAATTGACAAAGATAGCATGAATTATAAGGACTAGTTCTTTTAAAGACAAGAAACATAACATATTTCTCAACATACTATTATATAAAGCGGAATTTGTTTGATTGTTTAATTTAACGCGCTTATCTCTGGAACTAACAGATTTGAATAGATAGCCTTTTTGCGTTAGATAGCCCAGTTTCTGAGGACGACTATGTAGACTCGCTACTGGCGACGGGAGCAAAGCAGTAAGCAAAGACGCGGGTGAAACTGCGCCGCGGAAAGCTAATATTAAATAAAGGCATAATTCTCCTAAAAGTAAAAGAGATCAATCATGTACGGCAGTAGATCCTTGTTAGTTTCGGCATGAATGAACCGGATCGATCGGAATAGATACTATTCTTTCACAAAACATCGGCGGAAAGTAATAGTTTCTATATTATTATGTTTTTTTCTGTGAGTAAAGAAGACAGAGGTTCAATTATCTCCTCGCTCCTCCTTGTTTTTTGTTATTGCCTTCTTGCAGTCAGCAATTGCTTGCTTGTTTTATTATCATTATTATTGCTATAGAACATAGTCATGTCCATAATTTATGGTAAGAATTTCTAGTTAATTGAATTGTAAAATTGTTCTGCAAAGTTACTTCAGACAGAGCTCTTTTTTTTAGAACCGTCGAGGTTTTCTCGAGAGACTACAACATGGAGTTCTTCAAGAAAGGAGTTCAAAAGTGTTTAACAGAGTTGGCAACGCGCTTGTGTTGCTCCTGGTGTTGCAAGCGTCAATAGGCTACGGTAACTGCTTACCATCAGGCGAGCCGTATGCTTGTTTGTCACTTTAGTCGTATAAAAAAAAAACTACAAAATATAGCTAAACAAATACATTGCGACTAGACTTTAACCAATCAATTTATAAGAACTAATCATAAACAGCGACACTTCAAGCACATCACAAAAAGAACTAATAATCTTTGATCGAAAATCGCAAACTCTCAAAATAATAGGTGGTTGAACATCAGGGAGCAAATCGTCCGTCGTAATACGTTCTCCGTCAGATGTACAAAGAAATGCTATATGTTCAATCTTGTCGGTGCTAACTGTGCCTTTTGTGTCTCGATGGATTCTGCTTTTACACTTACTATTAGATCTCGAAGTTAGAAACATTATTTCGATGCGTGTTAAGAATGTTTCGTATTTATTTACGACTTTAATACGTAGTGTTTTGATAAATTAAACAATTGAAAGACTCAGGCTCCAAATAAACATTTATGAATGATACAAGATTTAGAACCTTACGTGAATCGTAACTATAACCTTTAGCAGTAAAAGTTTCAACAGGAGTAGTCAGATAACCAGTAATATACCTCTATACATTTATACTAGCTTTCCACGGGGCGGTTTCACCAGCGTCTTTCCTTACTGCTCTACTCCCGTCGCCAGTAGCGTGATGTCACATAGCCTAGCCTCCTGTCCTTCCTCGAGAACTAGGCTATTATTAGCAACAAAAACAATTCAAATCCTATTGGGAGTTCCAGAGATTACCACGTTTATTATTATTCGAGACTCGAGGATATTTGAACAAGCTGAAAATTAAAATTACAAGGTTCCAGGTTAGCTGCGAAAACCCGAGAATGAGTCACATCAGATAATTTTCGACTACGGTTTACGCATTTTAGTTGAAACACGTGAAAAAACAATATTTCAATTGAAACATGCGCTGCACTTGCACTTAATATAATGAATTATGCTCCTTTACTTACTTGCTACTTAGTCTTTTGTTACCATTCGCTGGTTATCATAATATATGTATCACATGTCTAAATAAAGGTGTGTCTCTAAAATATTTATAAACTTAATTTTCTTTTTGATTGCTCTCTTTTCCTCCACCTTTCTCATGTCTTATCGCAAAAACACTTGAAATGACACTCATCAAGAAGTAATTACTTTACTACAGCAGTTTTTTACAAATAAGAATAGAATCACAATTCTATATGTTATCAAATCCAAACTAGCAAAACTAAAGTGACAGCAAAACACGTACAAAAACTTGTACCACATGTCATTGTATTCTCTGAAGAAATCCAAAATGACGAATTCTCAGACTCCGCTGTGAACAATAACTCCGTACTATCCGTAAATCATGTTGCCAACAACTATTTTTCACTACAAACAAAGCAAAACAACAAACGAAACATTACAAAATGAAAAGAACCAATTTTATTTTGTCCTATCACCAGTCTGCAAGTTTTTCCGCTGAAATTTTATATGATTCGGGTCCTTTTTAAAACAACACAATTTGTATTTGCGTACGAATTGCTGGAGGTCTTGCTGAAAAGGAATGAATATTTTGTATGGTTTAGCGCAACCCTTGTAAATAATTAACAAAATTTTCTCTGCAACCGAAATAGTGTTGCAAAATGCAGCAATCAATTATTTATTGGCATTTTTGGACACAAATTCGACACTCATTCAAAAAGGAATTAAAATGTTTTTAACAGGGTCGGTAACGCGTAAGTTATACTTTTATAGACTAAAGTAACTTGCTTACCATCAGACGTATGCTTATTATCGCTTTAGTCATATAAAATAATGCAGAATATTTGTTTAAATACAAGCTTCAACATCAACACAAAGTTTATTCAGAGCCGGATAAACCCACTTCACAAGAACATTGTCCAATACGGCATGCAATTTTCAATAGCAAAATGTCCACTCGAGTTGCAGTATCCTGTTCATTCTGCTGCAAAATTTTATAAAGATAAAGTTTTAAACCGCAGTTTTGCGGTCATAAAACGGTACAATGATGCAAACTGCGGTTTCTGTAGAACTAGAATTATATAACCTATGCACACAACGAACACACACGTAGTCATGTAGCGGTAAATATTAAACACTAGTCTTCCGCGGCGCAGTTTTACCCGCGTCTTTGCTTACTGCACTGCTCCCGTCACCAGTAGCGTGATGTTACATAGCCTAAAAGCTTCCTCGAAAACTGGGCTATCATACGCAAAAAGAAATATTAAAATCCGACTGGAAGTTCCAGAGATTAGCTCGTTCAAACAAACAAACTCTTCCGCTTTATATGATAGTATACATAAAATAAATTGTAGTTATGTTAAAAAATGTACATCAATGACGTTGAGGTAATAAAGATATCCCCCCCGATCGGGGTTCTCACCTTGTCGCAGCGGAGGGGCTTAGTAACCGTGGTTACGCAGAACCACGGCGAAATTCATTTGGGTCGGGCTACGGTGTTGCTTCGGCGACACTGCGGCTGGAGAGTGGCGGGGCCGCGGCGGGAGAGGAGTGCCGGTATAACGGTGCGCCGCTCTCCCTACCTTCCGCGGCCTCGGCGGTGGAAGAGGAGTGTCGGTATTGCGACGCGCCGTTCTCCCTATCCTCTGCGGCCGAGTTGGGAGGTGGCCTGCGGGCGGCGATCGGGCAGTCGCCGCCCGAACAGCACGGGCCCGAGACGGCAGTGCGCGTGTTCTGCACGCGCCTCGCGAAGGAGGGGGGGCTAGGCCCCTTAATCGGACGGGGCCCGCTCGCGGTGAGCGGGCCATGGCCCGTCGGGGTCGCGGATGAATGCGCAAGCGACTCCCGTGACCCCGACACTCAGGCCGTCCGGAGGAACACCGTGGGTTTTAGTCGGTATGCCGGCCGCGCTTTGAGTGCGGTCGGAGAGTCCGACATAACACCCGCCTTGCCCGGGCGGGAGCGAATGCGTAATGCATTTCCCTCGTAAAAAAAATATATAAAGATATAATAAAAGCCCGTAATGCGCCTTGAGCAAATGTGGTGATCAATGATCGCCTCCTCTTCATAAGAAGAGACGTGCAGTGGGACATTAACGAGATAGTATATATTGCTATTATATTATCATCCTAAGATTAGCTCGATGCGTAGTCAGTTAGAGTACTATAACTTTTATAATCCTTATTCTTTTGTGCTGAATCAGCATTCGGAGATGGAGATTGATTCCGTGACACCTTGTCGGCTAGTATGCCAATATGTATGTTCTATAGAGAGAGAAAAATCCCACTGGAAATAAAATGAATCTAGACTATGGTTCTAAGTGTAATGTTCACTAGTTTTATTCGAATTTGTATAAAAGATTTAAAACAAGACTTAAATACAACATCCATCCGCAACCCTAGTACCGGCTGTTCGTGAAAATTCGACGATTTGAAACACAACGGTGGAAAATGTCCCAGGAAATTCCACGTTATTCCACGTTGCTTCACGCCTTCTTAAACCGTACAGAGCGATGACGTCGATAATAATTGTACATGTTTCTTTGAAATCGGCTTTGTCTAAAACAATCAAAGACTTACTTAATTTCAAAGTATTATACGAAGAGGTGAAAACATTTATTTTAGAAATATACAAGATGTTTATATTTCTAGTTTTTAGTGGCAACTCTCGTAATAAGCATCAAGCCTTAAACTCAAAGCATTTATTTCATTTTGATCATAAAGTATGATGCTTATGAAAAGTCAAAAGTACATGAAACCAGCTAATTAATCTACAGCCAGTTCACTGACGAGGTAGAGTTGTGAGAAGAACTGGCAATTAACTCACG
Source organism: Parascotia fuliginaria (assembly GCA_963082885.1). NCBI lineage: Eukaryota > Metazoa > Arthropoda > Insecta > Lepidoptera > Erebidae > Parascotia > Parascotia fuliginaria. The sequence goes on from OY720195.1 coordinate 1,678,510, forward strand.
CCACTCTTTTCAAACACCAGATAATTACAGTTTTTAGTATAAGTTCCAATTTTAACATTCAACGCAACCAAAAAACTATACAAAGTAATTATTACAACAAATCAACCAATTAATTTAATTACCAAAATTAAAAAAAGAAAAGAGAGGATTTCAATTATTTGGTTTCATCTAGTATTTTGACTACGTATTACTCGTATGTATAAGAATAGGCGATCAGCGGCCTATTTAATTTTTAACCGACTTCATAAAAAAGAGGAGGTTTCTCAATTCGACCATATACATATTTTTTTTTATGTGTGTTTGCTGATAACTTCGTCGTTTATGAAAGGATTCTTTTTTTATTGTAAAGGCGGTATCCTTAGGGTGGTACCATGATAAGGAAACCAGGATCTGATGATGGCATCCCAGATAAACCGAGGGGAACTTTTCTAAATCGTATTGACGACTAGTGCATTTGTTATGTTTTTCATTAAGTATTTTAAGGCACTACTATTTAGTGAAGGTTTGGAGTCGATCTGATGATGGAGCACAAAGACAGTCGAGGGAACTCTTCAACGGTTTACAGTAATTACTTGGTGTTTGGACTTAATTAATTTCTAATAATGAGAACTTTGCACCCATATGGGTTATAAATGTCATTACAGGTGACCATAGACAGCCGAGAGAATGCGAGAATGCTTCATACGGATCAATATGCCAAAATGTTAAGTGTGTACAAAAATAACACTTAAGTAAAATTTAGGTCTATCACTAAAAATTGTAAAATAAAATAATTTTTAACCACCAACTTTAAAATAATAAAATACTTATTTAATTATTTCTGATGAACTAAATCAAAATACAAATTACTTTGTGCTCTGTAAATTTATTTTTTACTTTTTAGTTTCCTTACTGTTTGAATTCGGTTTTCTTTTTGTTAAAAATTATTTTTAAGTGGTAACTAATGGGTCTTGGAAGCAGAGACAATCGAATCCACACGCCCATCACAGTGACCTCTGTTAGCTAGAATTACCAATGAAGAACCCTCGGCAACACCAAGTTATGACACTCGCGAGTCTTGACTCCTAAACCTGTTATCTTGTACCCTACATCGAATTTAATCTGAAGAGAAATGGATTAGATACAAATAAATATATCCACTTATAAAATTCGGTGACAAATTTAATTTGCCATTCATCATCATCATCATATCAGCCACAAGACGTCCACTGCTGGACATAGGCCTCCCCCAATTTTCGCCACCGTTGTCGGTCGTTCGCCGCCCTCATCCATCGTTTGCCCGCTACCCTTAGAAGGTCGTCGGTCCACCTTGTGGGGGGTCTGCCCACGCTGCGTCTTCCGGTTCGTGGTCGCCACTCTAGAACCTTTCTGCCCCAGCGGCCGTCAGTTCTGCGAGCTATGTTTCCAGCCCATTGCCACTTCAGAGAAGCAATTCTGCGAGCTACGTCGGCTACTTTGGTTCGCCTGCGGATTTCTTTGTTTCTCAAACGATCGCGCAGGGAGACGCCTAGCATAGCCCGCTCCATCGACCTCTGAGCGACTTTGAGCCTTCGGATAAGACCCATAGTTAGCGACCACGTTTCTGCTCCGTATGTCATCACTGGCAACACACACTGGTCAAAGACCTTAGTCTTGAGACACTGCGGTAGTGCCGACGTGAAGATATGTTGTAGCTTCCCGAACGCTGCCCAGCCGAGTTGGATTCGACGAGTGACCTCTTTCTCGAAATCGGACTTACCTAATCGGACTGTTTGTCCCAGGTATATGTACTCCTCAACGAATTCGAGCATCGAGCCTCCGACCGTGATAGGAGTGGGTGTAATTTGCCATTATGATTTACTTATTATTTCCACTTGCAACTGACTTATAAACAATATGTATACCTACTATTATATAAGAGTTATTCTTGTCTGTTCGTCGAGATCTGATCCCTGTTGGATCGGTTTATTTTAATTTTATTTTCTATTATAAAACAGAAGAGTTTGTTTGTGTTTGTTTGTTCGTTTGTTTGAACGCGCTAATCCCTAAAACTACCAGTCGGATTTGAATAATTCTTTTTGCGTTGGATAGCCCAGTTCCTGAGGAAGGTTATATGCTATATAACATCACGCTACTGGCGACGGCAGCAGATCAATAAAAAGACGCGGGTGAAACCGCGCTACGGCAAGCTGGTTATTGATAATTTCCTATCCTCATATTACGAAAACTATCACTATTACATAAAAGATCGCAATATCGGAACGGTTCATGTATCTCCGAAACGGGCAGCGACATATGAAATGTATTTTATTAAAGAAACAACCTTCACAAGGCGATAATTTCTGTCCTTATCGACAGTTGTGTCTCTAGGGTTATTGAGCTCTTTGTTTATTATTTGGACCTACCAATCCATACTAATATTATAAATGCAAAAGTAACTCTGTATGACTGTCTGTTACGCTTTCACGCCTAAACCACTGAACTGATTTTGATGAAAATTTGGTACAAAGATAGACTAGACCTTGGGGAACAACATAGGTTATCTTTTATCGCGGAAAAATGGCTTAAAAAAGTTAAAATAGGGAATGAAAAATTTTATGAAAAATCACTATAAACAGAGACATGTGCCTATTTAGTAAAAATATATCTGTACTAATATTATAAATCCGAAAGTAACTCCGTCTGTCTCTCTGTCAATAACTGGCATTCACTCGAGTGAAGCTGCGGGCAACAGCTAGTTAATAAATAAATATACTTAGTGTTAATGTTATGTGTAAAGGAATATTTAAATGCATCTTCCTTGCAAGAGTTTTTTTTAAATTAGGCTATCAAAAATTGTTACATTAAACCTGATGTGCAGTCATCATCACATCAGCTAAAAGATGTTCACTGCTGGACATAAGCGTCCACCAATTTTCTCCACCTTAACTGGTTGTAAGCCGCCCTTATCCATCGGTTAACCCCTATAAGGTCGTCGGTCCACCTTGTTCGTGGGCGCCACTCTAGAACCTTCTCTAGTCTTATTGAACATTGCTTATGAATTTCTTAATCTGTGTATTATTTTAGGTAAGCACGTTACCATAACAGCTCAAGGCCTAAAGAAGAAACTAATAAAACTATTAATCAATAACACGATTAATACGATTCGTATCGAATTATTCGAATAATTCGATTCGAATCAATAATACGATTCGTATCACATATTGATTCAATTGTGGGCAAAGCGGCCCAAATGCTTGGTTTTCTGAAGCGCAATACCAAAGGCTTTAGAAATGTGCAAACTAGAGTAATACTGTACAATGCGCTGGTTCGCACTCACCTTGAGTACGCGTGTGTAATCTGGAGTCCCATTTATGCCTGTCACTCGCAGCGTATAGAATGCATGCAAAGGGCGTTTACACGACATTTGGCATTTATCTCACAAGGCATATCACATCGATGCAGTTATGACCAGCGACTTCAGCATTTTGAAATGTTGTCTTTGCGCGATCGACGCAAGATGCATGACATGTTGTTTTTGCACAAAATTGTTAATAACGAAACTTCCTGCAGTGACTTGCTCCAGCAGTTAACATTCTCAGTTCCTAGGAAGCCACCTCGTTATCCCATTACCAGAACTTTCAACTTACCTTCAGCCAGAACTAACGCTCTTGCTAAATTCATCATTGGTGCGAGCGTGCAACGAATACAATATGACAAACAGTAAAATAGAACACTTAGATATTTTTCATGATTCTTTTGCCGTTTTCAAAGATAAAATATTGAAGTCATTTGCGTAGACTGCCGACTATTAGATCTATATAGTATAACCAATAATAATAATAGTTTTGTTTGCATTATATGTATATATTTTAACTTATATTTTGTTAACTTAGAACTGTATAACTAGTCAAAAAAATTTTTTGGTGTATTCTGTACATACCTGTTAAAGGTTTACATATAAGAAAATTGTTAGAGCGAAATATGCTCAGTAGTGTTGTATATGTATACTGTTGGTGTGGCTATAATAAATAAATAAATAAATAAACACCAAAACTACCAACCACAAGTTTTAGAAAATTGCACCCAATGGCGTATAACTTAGACGTTATTTTCGTGTACCTTGTTTCATTTACTTAGACCTTTTTTTCCTAGTGACGGAGTAAGTAATAAAGAATTTTGAATTTGTTACCAACGGCTTACTGAAACTGAAAGATTTCTTCAATATTTATGACTTAAGAACTTTATTATTAATTTTGGTCACAGACTTTCTACCTACCATTACTTCACAAAAGCCGTGATGGCTCAATGATGAGACACAGTTTTAAATTTTTCAGCTACATCGGTCATGGATTCCTCGAGCTAAGTCTGCATTATTATCATTTTATCATTAAAATTATGATACCATCCTCAATAAAAAATGTTACCTATAGTGTTAAATAAATATTTTACAAAAAGATGTACAATACATATATAGTATCGCCCATCTATTCCAAGAAGGGGTAGACAGGGGTGCATGTATAATACGTCTTGCCAGCTATGTTGGTTCTTAGTCTGGGATTGTTCCAGATTCGAGAAGAACACATAATACTTTATCTGAGACCTGTTCGAGGCAGTTCGTGTATAGCCTTTGTTGCTCGTGGTGACCGGTGGTACTACCAGTAGTCCCATGGACAAAATCACCATTATCACCCCATCAATCTACAGTTTACATATCATAGAAACTTTGCAATGGGTAGGGAATACCTATAAATTTGTGACAGTTTGACTTTCTTCATACGATGGATGCTCAAACGACTCCCTTGAGAGGATAGCTGAGAATAATATGGCAAATTACGTTATTTTATGTAGATAGTTTAAAGGTTTAAGCAATTGAAATGTGACACTAAAAACAATTATAAAAAAATGTTAAACAAACAAATCTAAGAATACCTAATATAAAGGAAATTCGCTGTTTTTAACCCCCGACGCAAAAACGACGAGGTGTTTGACGTGTCTGTGTGTGTCTGTCTGTGGCATCGTAGCTTCCGAACGGATGAACCGATTTTGATTTTGTTTTTTTTTTGTTTGAAAGGTGAATTAATCGGGAGTGTTCTTAGCTATATTTCACGAAAATCGGCCAAGATGGCCGCCGCTACAAAATGGCGCATTATATAATTTTGCACTACTCTCTCATTAGGGATATCAAATGAACAGCCTGAATACTATAGTAATGTAATAAATTTCAAATCCAAGATGGCCGCTACTGTATAAAGTGTCGGGAGAATTTAAAATTTTTAATTTAATTTTATATTTCATCTGTTAAGTATTTACTTACCACGTATTATAAAACAAATACTAAACAGCTCAACGTTAGGTAGTGTTATTAAACATTAGATAAAAGCACAGCATCGGGCAGAGGCGATCCTAACGCTATCAGTCAACGAAATAATGACAGCCATGCTATCACATGAAAAGGCGGCATCACCCAACGTCATGCCACAACTGTAATTGCTAATCTGGCTCACAAGCGTGGCGCTTACAAACACAATTCTTGAAAACTAGTAAGAAATACTTACATTCAGCAGTGTACAGATTTCGCAAACCATTTTAATAATAATAATAAAAATAATATGTGGACACTTACACACACCATCACCTAGTTCCAAGCTAAGCAGAGCTTGTGTTATGGGTACTAGAGAACTGAAATATAATACATATACATACGTTTTCCTTTGTAAATATATACTTAGAATACATAGGAAATACCCAGACTGAAGACAAATACAAATGTTTATCACACAAATATTTGCCTTCCGCGGGTATCGAAGCCACGACACCCGGCGTCACAGTCAGTCACACTAACCACTAGACCAACAGTACAATCAGTCATTGTTCCACAAATCAAAATTTGTATTTATAATACAAAAAATGTTTTATTTACACAACAGTTATTTTATTTATTCAGTTTCGTTAATTGTACTCTTTAGAAATTTTCACTGAATATTAGCAGAATTTTGAGTTTAACTTTTACTCACTGCTTAATGAAAATTGTACGAGTAAATAGAAAAGCAGTGAACGTAAATAGCAATTTTAGTTTTTTAAATTAGCTTGAAAATGTAGTATTTTGTTTAAATCTATATTCTATTTGACTGGCCTGTTGGTCTAGTGGTTAGTGACCCTGACTGCTAAGCCGGAGGTCGTGGGTTCGATTCCCACCCAGGACAAACCTTTGTGTGATGAGCATGATTGTTTGTTCTGTGTCTGGGTGTAATTTATCTATAATATGAATGTATTTACAAAAAAAAATGTATATAAGTAGTATATCAGTTGTTTAGTACCCATAACACAAGCAAATATAATTGCTTAATTTGGGGCTAGATGGCGCTGTGTGAATGTGGTAGAAAATTATTAATATTATATTCTATACTCACTATCATATAAAGCGGCAGAGTTTGTTTGTTTATTTGTTTATTACTTTGTTTGTTTGTACGCGCTAATCTCTGGAACTACCAGTCAGATTTAAATAATTATTTTTGCGTATAATAGCACAGTTCTTGAGAAAGCAGAGCAGTAACGTAAGACGCGGGTGAAACCGCGCTGTGAAAACTAGTACTATTATATTTTTTATGTTACTTATAATGCTCAGAGTAAGCAGTGACTGCCACTAATCGTGTGAATTCTATGCAAGAGTTTTTAAGTTCGATTTTTTTACGGAACAAAACTGTTCGTGTTGGATTTTTTAAAGATTTGGAGTATAATAAAATAATAATAATAATACTGAATCCTTTGTTGTACGTACTACAGAAGGCCTACCACCTCCTCTTACACCAGTATTATTTTATTCTTTGTGTTTTGTCTTTTTCTTTTGTACCATTAAAAACAAGGATAGAGACAAAATAGGATTGCTATAAGAGGCTGTGCTAGGGCCCCTATAGAGACTATTTTACTAGGTGAATATACCTAAAGCATAATAATATGATCTAAATGAGTTCGACTTTGACTTCGGGGATTTCCTTGTTTATCAAATCCCCTTGATACCCGATATTATTATTCCTTTGACTTATTTAATAACATGTTTTATCCTTTTTTTCTTAACCCTATTAGTAAGAGATCATATTCTACCCCATTAAAAACACATAGTTAACTCAAAGTTATACGACATTGAAAAACCGATTCTATTTTTACATGGTTATGGCGTATTTTTCAGCAATTTGTGTCATATAGTTGTTATTTTTTAGTATTAATATCAAAACTATTTGCCGTCCAATTTTCATCTCTGATCCTCTTCATCTCATCGGGGTCGAAAATAACCAATTTTGAAGGTACGACGCCTGCTCTATGTAATACAATTTACTGGCTGCAGGTTAGAGTGCGCCGAAATGTTTGTATCGATTAATAGTGTAATCTATTTCTATATTCCAGTTACACTTAACAAATAGCTGAAAATTTTGAACTATAAAGGTTCAAAGTTAGGTTAAAAGATCTTTAAAGTTTAGATTTTGCTCTTCGAGAAATCTAGCCGTATATATTATTCTAAATAACTTTGAAGCATTGGGCATAGGTAAGCTAGTATAACATCTTGTTTACGTACATATAGAAACATGAACAGTTTTATTTTTACACAAATTTTGGTCGATGTTTCTAGATTATAATCAATTCGACATCATCGATATTATATACGACCTATAACAAGATAAGCTAGCAAAATAAGGTATGTAAATACCTAATGCATGATCGCGTTAATTCCCGTATGATTATAAATTTATATCATGCAACGCGAAAGTTTAAAAGTAAATATCACGTATAACGTTAGAAACTTTCGTCTTATTTCCATCCAAAAATAAAAAAATGAGGTTTATGTTTTTGTTGGTATGGTGTCGAAGAGGAGAGCTTCTCAAGCCTACATTATACCTATTGACAAACATGTTTCTGTCATCCTTCATTACGGTTTATAGGGTATAATATAGCTGATCTAATGTAAGGGTTACATAGAGCTATCTATTTGAAAATAAAATGATGCGTGTAGAGAGCATGAAATTCTTCAAATCATTAAACGTGAAATTGATCGCGTTACATGCATGTTATATTAAAGAAAAGCTGATAACTTTAAAGAGACGTATTATTATATTTGAAGAGATCTATGAATAACCAAATAGTTCAGCAATTTGATTTTCAAACTTTAGTCGCTCAATTAAAACCTGGAACTCTTTACCATGTGTGTTCATCTAATTTTAAACCTGGGTTTTTTAAGTGGGGCGTGAAGAAGCATCTTATTAAGCCGCCATAGTGGAAGTCACCATACCAGTAGTTTGTGTTTCGGAATGGTGGCCACCACTTCTGGATTCTACTGACTGCTTACCATCAGGTAGAGTGGAGTCGCTAATATATAAAAAAAAATTCAAAGACATGTTTGTCTGAAATCGCCAATCCGCCTTGACTAATCGTGGAGATCAATACTCAAGCCTTCTCTATAAGAAGCCTTTCACTGCAGTGGGATAATAAAGGTCTGATATGATGATCTTTGTGCGAAGCCAGGGCAATTTGCTATATACATTTATTTGAAAACTCACAACCCTATTTCACAGACAACAATAAGCACAGACAAATACTTTAATAACTTATGAAGCCGCCGAACCAAAAAACTGAAAGGGAGAGCTTGCAGACGAAAATATAATATTTCATTCTTATAGCTTTGTGGAAAATAACACGAAAACAGTATAATACATCTTATTTTTGTAACTGTGACAGAAATGTCCACGTATCTACAAAATGTCCTGTCTCTTGTGATTTTCAACGAATGGCATCTACACCTTAGTTGATACTAGTGATCCGGCCGTGCTTTGTATTATGTGCTTACTTTCATGTTCTTTACATCGGCTTTTCTATACTTATAATATACATTTATTTTATATATAAACCTTCCGGAAGAAATAAACGATCATGAAAACTGTGTTAAAATTTGTTACGTGGTTTAAAAGTAAACCGAAAACTAATATAAGTAAACAGCGATTTTATAATAATTACTAGCTTTCCGCGGTGTGGTTTCACCCGCTTCTTTGCTTACTGCTTTGCTCCCGTCGCCAGTAGCGTGATATTACATAGTCTATAACCTTCCTCGAGAACGGGGCTATCATACGCAATTAAAAAATTCATATCCTACTAGTAGTTCCAGAGATTAGAGCGTTTAAACAAGCAAACCCTTCCGTTTTTTATTATACTACTTATTTAAAAAATGATTTGCGAACTAAATAATGCAAGCCGCTCATACATTAAATAAATAAATTCAGGCACAATTCCAGACCCCGGGGTAGTCCTGAAAAATTTTCGACAGAAAAACCCAATATCACTACCCGACTCGGAGATCGAACCCGAGACCTCTGCGTGGTAATCCGTACACAGTACCACTGAACCACAAAGGCAGTAAGCTGATTTACTAGTTGCAATGACTATGAAATAAAATGTCATTTGCAGTGTTTTCTACGTCAGAAACGAAGAAATTTTACAGACTTTATTAAACGTCCAATATAAAACAAATCGATCGTCCTACAAACATTGTTAACACTCGATGACTTGAAAAGACCCTTCTTCATTCTCTCAGTGAAATATTCACAATTTCCGAATATCCGCTGCCAATTGTTGGAGCTGTTGACAGACAGATCTAACAATGCTAGTTCTTTAAGGTACTGTATTATTTAGCTAATAATTTGTGGCAAAATATAAGTCTGGGTAATATGTACCAACTAACAGCTGCGGTGTTTCCCGAGCGCTATGACATGTCCATCTTCAAACGAGGTTCGTAGAGCCTTTGGCATTGCAGAAGCCTATGAGCGAAAGTTGTTATTTACAATTAGATGGTCTGGTGGTTCGTCTGCCAGTGTAGGCAATAAACAAAAGTAGAAACAAAATTGTTTAGCTTTTCCAGGATTAATAGTAATCATCAATCATCTCATGGAACAGAACATTTATGGAGATCACTAACCGAAAAATGTACCGTGAGCAAGTTTTTCACAAGGTAAACCAACACTCTGAAACAGGTGGCGGGCAATTAATTAAAATGGCAATACTTGGGTGAGACCTAAGTAAATTAGTGAACGTCTTTCGGCTAAACTAATGATTATAAAAATATTTTGTTGCATTGGCCAGTAAGTGTATAAATATTTTTATTTTGTGTCGATATTGTATAGCAATACGGTCCTTCACTGAAACAAGAATCTACTATTTTAATTCATTTATACATTACAATCGGCTAGCAAATTTTACGCCTCGTCAGCCCTCCAACTCGTTCTTACAATTGACATTTTCAAATCGTACTGCAACAGTGCGATTTGAAACTGCCAATCAATGGAATTTCAATTAAGTTAGATAAAACTGAATACCACCAATTAAGAAGAGGAAAATTTTGGAGATTAAAATGGTTTTTACGATTTTACGTAGTGGCTCAGTGGTGTAGTGGGATTGCGTTGATAGTGTTGCAAGAGGTGGGTTCGAGTCTCATAAGGTAGTAAGTAGGTAGTAATTAAGTGTTAATTAACATTACGCTTGCTTTGAATCGAGATAGAGGTGTTCAGTTGTTATGTTATTATGACTTACTAGTATTCCGCAGCGCCGTTTCACCCGCGTCTTTGGTTACTGCTCTGCTCTCGTCGTCAGTAGCGTGATGTTACATAGACTATATATATTGACTGGCCTGTTGGTCTAGTGGTTAGTAACCCTGACTGCTAAGCCGGAGGTTGTGGGTTCGATTCCCACCCAGGACAAACTTTTGTGTGATGAGCATGATTGTTTGTTCTGTGTCTGGGTGTAATTTATCTATAATATGTATGTATTTACAAAAAAAAGTGTATATAAGTAGTATATCAGTTGTTTAGTACCCATAACACAAGCAAATATAATTGCCTAATTTGGGGCTAGATGGCGCTGTGTTAATGTGGTAGAATATTATTATTATTATATAACCTTCCTCAACAACTGGGCTATCATACGCAATATAAATTATTCAAATCCGAGTGGTAGTTCTAGAAGTTAGCGCGTTCAAACAAACTCTTCTGCTATAAATAAAAGTATAGATTGAATATTTGTAAGCTAAGGAGTCATTGCTCTCCTTAAGATTCGTTTGAAGAAGGATATGCTATAGCAATCAGACAACAAAATTAGTTAATTTTCATTATTTACTGCCAATAAAAGAATCAACAACCTACATGATAGTGAGGCTTATCGAACTCACCTTTTAATGCTTCATATAAGACTAGTATTACGAATAATGTTATAGTATTCAAGAGATACAGCAAGTTCTATCTTTTGTTTTTGTAAACTTTTTTCTTATCCCTTTGATATATAACAAAAGTTGAATAATTAATTGTTCTTGTTAATTTTTTACAAGACTAAGTTCGGTTTACAAAGACATCTTGAACATCTGTGAACAGTTAATGGACACTTTGTTTAGAAACAAAACTTGTAACTCTTTAGAGTCTGGTGTTCATACGGTATCTGGAGCAGTATCTGTATAATCTATCGATACTATATATATAATGCGGATGAGTTTGTTTGTTTAAACGCGCTAATCTTTGGAACTACGAGTCAGATTTGAATAATTCTTTGAGCGTTATATAGCCCAGTTCTTGAAGAAGGTTATAGGTTATAGGTATGTAACATCACGCTACTGGCAACGGAAGCAGAGCAGTAAGCGAAGACCGCGGAAAGCTGGTAATAAAATAATAATTAATAATAATAATAATAATATGTGGATACTATCACACACTGTCGTCTAGTCCCAAGCTAAGCAGAGCTTGTGTTATGGGTACTAGAGAACTGAAATATAATACATATACATACGTTTTCCTTTGTAAATACATACTTATAATACATAGGAAACACCCAGACTAAAGACAAATACAAATGTTCATCACACAAATATTTGCCTTCCGCGGAAATCGAACCCACAACACCCGGCGTCGCAGTCAGTTACACTAACCACTAGACCAACGGTGCAGTAACAAAATATAGCCTTACACGCTTTATTTTATGATATCTAAGGTTGAAAGAATTTTTGAAATAGGGTAACGTAGGTTTTTAGTTAAATCGTTGCAAACAAACAAACAAACATACGAAAAATCAAATCTTTTTTCTTTCTAATATTAGTTTAGATTAGAATAATATCACAACAACTACACACAACGCCATCTAGAGACCCGAATGTAAATTAAAGCTTGTGTTATGGGTTCTAGAATGCGGATATAAAGTTCAGCCTACCTCTTTTGAGTTAAAGTCGTGATGTTACATAACAACAGCGGGAAGTTACTGAGTGTGCTTTACTGTATTCCATTAGTATCTGGGCACTAATGTCCATAAAATATTTATGGACTATGGACATTGCTGTACCATGTGTCCCTTACATTAGAGAGTAGGCAGTACTGTGTGTCGTAATCTACCTACATTAATATATTTATAGCTAATCCGTTATCTTTACGTTTTGTAAAGATTATTCAGGTTAAGCAAACATGTTACGGTCAAGATGCGGATGGGTGACCACGGGTTTAATACTTTATACCTAAATTGAGCATTAATCATTGTGCTTATTCTAAGTGAATTGGCGATTTAAGACAATATATTAAATTCAGGTTTCTCAGGATCTATGGTGCCCTAATCTTGCCATAATTTTCACAAAAGAAAATTTAAAAAAAATTACAAAATAAGTAGTAAAATATATGATCGACAACTGGATGTTTTACCCCTTATGAAGGTAAGTACACAAGTTGTCGGCCCATCACATTTATATTTTAGGGGGACACTAACCCTCGCCTGAATTATATATCTGCCCTTTCACCGGTCAAGTTTTACGAGTGACGGGTAAAGCCCGACACTCTGTGTGATTGGACGGTAAATTGTATTTATTTACCCGATTGCGTTATAAAGGAAGGTTATTGTTTACTAGCAACGGTGTTTTTTTTTACTTAAATAAGAAGAAATCAAGCACAGAAGCCTGATGGTAAGCAATTAAAGTAACCTATTATTTAAAATTCCCAATCCAAACATTTAATCCATTTTTTTATTTTTTTAAACCTAACAATAAAGTGTTATTAAGTTTAACTTCAAGTTCATATTTCCCATAAAACCCTACAGACAGAAAGGGCATTAAACTTATTAGATGACCCGTATTTTAGTGTCGAGGGTTATAACTAGACGGACAAGGCGTTTTGTTTGAACCCTTTTCAAGAACTTTTAGTTAGTTGACACACAACACGATGTCCTGTCGTCCCGTATCAACAACTACAGCCTTGAGGGTTATGAGGATAGACTAAGTTATGTGGGTGAAAATATTTTATATTCTAAAAGGCAAGATAATATTCTCCTGTATGTATATGAAGTGTTAAATAAATAAAATATAAAAAAATAAATATCTTACAAGGCCACTAAAGTAGAGGCATAAAATTACTGTTACAGCAATTAAAATGGTCATCAGGTAGATTGGAATAAAATTATTATTCAAATAATATATTTTTTTTTGTCACATAAAAGGCGTATTACGTCGGCTACGAGACGCTTAAATTGTCAATCCTCAGGAGATCTAGGAGGATTACCTACAATAACCTGGTAAAATGTGTTGCTGAGAGACATAAGGGAATACAACGTTTTCGAAGACGCTGTCGTAGATAGGACGAAGTGGAGGAAGAATATTAGGAAGGATGAACACACCACTATGTGGGATAAATGGCGGCAAAGAAAGAGAGAGAGAAGGCGTAGCGATTAAGAAGATGTTCCCAGACCCCACGTACTATCAGATCATTTTTACCACTAGACCACTTAAAAGTACCTAATACAGTCATATCTTAAAAGATTAAAAAATAATATGTTATTTGGTATGTTATTTGGTTCTTAATCTTGACTTTGTTCATAAATAATGAATTGGCAATTTGCTGTGTGTGCTTTTTGACGCCTTGCTTAAAAGACCCGATAAATGGAAGAAAACATGCGCTGGTAGAGAGTTCCAGATTTTAATTGCTTGAACTTTTTTATCCAAGATGTTTTAAATTCCACTGTGAAAGACTGACACCTTAAGTTTTATTGCGAGTCAAACAGACGTTCTAATCTCTTCCATATTACACCACAATTTTCTACACAAAACTTTACATATAAATCAATAAACAAGTTTGTGTACTAAATAGCGGCTATATACAAACAAAATCATGTTAGTAACTTCGCGGAACGAATTACGCAAGCACACTTTACACTCCGTGTCAAAAACTAATAACAACACACAACTAAAGAGCCTCCCTTTTATTCAATTGTTTAGCGAGTTATAAGCGCTATATGTAAAGTCTTCAGTAACTTTACTATATAAACATAACATAATCTAAAAGACCATCACATATTTTCTCCGACAGGGTAGGCAGAAGTGAACTGTCCGCATTTCTCTAGCTATATTAAGTTCGTAAAGAGGAAAGCCTTTAGCTATTTAACACAATTCCAGACTCAAGGCTAATACTAAAAACTTTTAAGGGAAAATTGTAAAATCTATACTAATATATAAAGCGAAAGAGTTTGTTTGTTTGTTTGAACGCGCTAATCTCTGGAACTACCAGTCGGATTTGAATAATTCTTTTTGCGTATGATAGCCCAGTTCTTGAGGAAAGTTATAGGCTATGTAACATCACGCTACTGGCAACGGGAGCAGAGCAGTAAGAAAAGACGCGGGTGAAACCGCCTGCGGCAAACTAGTTGTAAAATGTATGCCCACGTTGGCCAAACAACAGGTTTTATAGATTTAAATAAACCTTTTTGTACAGACGCGGGTATAAAAGACCACAACTCAAATCAATTCGAAGGATTTAATTATGTAAATTCAAAAAAAACTAAAAAATATACTAAAAACACCTAGCTACAGAATAACAAACAAATAGACGTAGTTATACATAAGTAGATTAACAAATTTCGCAGTAACGACACCAGTTTCGAACAACATGGTCTTCTATTAATTTATAGCTCAATGGAATTGTCGTAAATTATACTGTTTTGAGCTTGTTCTTGGTAATAAGTCTAGTGTTGATATTCTCGAACAAATTAAGCAATTAGTACTTTTTCAGATGGGTGACCATTATAAATTAAAATACTCTTTTATAACAAAGCTTAATTGTTCAACTTTTATCTGAGTTTAGTGGCTGCGTAGCTTTGCATGCTACTAGAAATTATAACTCATAAAAATTTTAACAATTTAGGCATTAAAATAACATGAGTTTCTTACTAATTCTTCTCATGACTGTTATCGGTCAGTGAACTGGCTGTAACTTAATTAAATACATTTTTCTTATTTTGATGGCCATAAAACTTATGTGATATCTGCAGGGTGCGAAAAGGAGCAGTCCTTAAACTGGGAAATAGAGCATGCTTTAAGTTATAACAACAAGATTTGTTGAAAAATATAACGACTCTTTTAGAAGTTATAGTCATTTAATGTTTAATCATATTTTGGTATAGCAATTTTCATCATATTTTGGTATGACAGTTGTCGCAACGTATAAAGTAAAATATTTTAAACAATTGATATGTTATTTTTTTGTTTTGTGACTAGCTCTTACAAGAGCATTTTAAATTAAAAGCTTAAACTAGTGCTTACAAAGTTAGCAAAGCACTATTTTCTGTAAACCGCAGTCTCTCAAAAACCAACACAGCTCTTAATTGAAATCCATACAAAATATAACAATAGTGCTCAAAACAACTGTTTAAAATAAAAGCGAGTGAAATTAGAAATGTTGGCGATCTCAATTTAGCCAAACCTCAGGCAGGCAGAACAGACAAAGCTTATATTGGAGCTTGCGTTAACTTCAACGCGGGAGGACTTTGTTCATAAGGTGTGGGTGTTGTGTTAGCAAATGTTCAGTTGGGTTTACACATGGTACCAATTTGAAGAGTTTGTGTGGTGTACTTCAAACGAGGTCCCACCTTACATCGTGCCCTGCGTGCACTAACACCCGCACGCAGGTGAATTTCATGGCTGTTTTAATGTGGTCACTAAGCGTCAGCTAAGAAAAAAGACTGTGGTAGGACTTTGTTCGTAAGGTAGGGGCACAGAGCTAGCGATTACAAAATATTTATTTTTGTTATAATTTGTATCACTATAACCTTCTCACGAAACTTCTATCTCAATTTAGACAAACCTTAGGCAGGCAGCGAGATAAAGCTTATACGCTTGCGCTATCTTCGCCGCGAGATGACTTTGTTCGTGAGGTGAGAGTCACAGTGCTAGCGGTGTATTTTTGTTATTAGCTTATAAGAGTGTCCTGGCTGGAGCATAGGTCTCTCCCACGTCTCTCCCAAGAGTTTCCAATTAGCGCTATTTCTGGTGTTCTCCTGCCAGTCTCTCCTGCAGGTATTATATTTTTTTTTTGTATCACTTTTAGGCAATAGCCACTTCAAGATTAGTTAGGTGAAAAAGGCATAAAATAGCCATGCCATGGCCTATAAAATGTTGCCGATATCTTGTGGCAGAATGAACAAATTTGACACGTATTCTTATTAAATGAATGTATAAAATTGACATTGATTTTTGAACTAACAAAATCTTTATATAAAGTCTACCCGCTCACACTGGTACCACACAACAAATCCATAGCAAGTTTTCAACTTGGCTCATACAAAATGGCTTTTCTTCAGGAAATTTTCATATTACGTTACTAGGAATAAGAGTAGGCCAACTCTCCTAATATAAAACCAATCTTGGACGAGATTTTATTACGTATAAGCGGTCTGTAAGAAGGATTATCTACAAAGTAATCATGGTTTTGCTTCTCCTTTTTTTTAATGTCATCATGTTACTGTCGAAAATCGAAGGACACGTTTTATTCCCAAGAGACAGTTTTATAGAACTTTAGTGGCAAACTGTTGGTTCCTATTATGGGCATGGCTAAGCAATAATAATAAGAAAACAGAAGAAAAATGAAGAAAGACAAGGCAGTCATTGGTCCTCCAGCACTCTACCTAGTAAATGAAATGCAATAGTTACAGGACCAAAGCCGTATAATTAGAGTGATCATTATACTTTGTTTTTATTTTATTATTATTTTAAATGCACTACGTGTACTCGGAGGGCTTAATGCCAAATGGCATTCTCTACCAGCCAACCTTTAGGTGATGCAGAGATGATAGTGGTAGGTGCTAGGGAATAGTCCCGGGAAATCCAGGTCCCGAAATTTTTTTTATTATGTAGTTTGGGAATACATTGTATTGTATACGTTGATTGTCTGTATAGGGTATATAGACCAAGGTGTAATATAAACTAGTATACGACAGTGGCGTGCACAGAGATTTTAGACAGGGTAGGTATTATAGACTTTAACATGGTAGGCATTATTTAATTATGTTCCTAAAATTGCGATTTTAAGCAGTGCCTTTCTGCCTATATGGAGTGCACGCCACTGGTATATGAGAACCTCTTCTCACATAGAAAAGATATGAGCATTGATTATGCATATATTATTATTATATTTCCCACTAATATTTCTTCACCGCTACTTAAAAATTTAGTATTTATAAGAAATACAAGTCACAATAGTACTTTCCTGAATTCAAACCAGGTATTTCGAATTCGTGTATAAGAAGCGTATGCCTTAATGATTAGTCTACTCTAATAAAATTTTATACAATCTAAATTAGGTGGGATTGTTTGGCAGCACGAAAAACAACGTTCGATCAATCAAGAGGGTGGCAATTTGATTAACAAGGTCAGTTTTGACAGTTTCACGGCTTAAATCAATAATTCATTGTGATTAACATCAATTTCGTAATATTTTGATGACATAACATAAAATAATAAAATTAGCAGTACTATACCTCATCCTTTCTTATTAAGTGGCGACAAACCCCCAGTTGTAGTACCTAAAAGCATGCTAAAAGCATGGATTATTAGTTTAAACTGATATAATTAGTTACTAATTAAATCAAAATAAACTAATTATTCTCAAGCCCAATTGGTACTTCACATGAGATTTAACAGGTGATTAGTTAATTTTTAGTTGATCAGCCTTTCAGAAACTGGGGGTTAGAATATTTAATAGTAATGAATACTTATGTAGTAGTGTGGGGTAACCCCACACATAAATATCTTACTAAAGTCACCAAAACGCCTACCTAGCGTGAATTTAAACAAACTCCTCTTTTTGGGCTCTTTCGTCATCTGTCATTCTTTCTTTTTTGTTATATATTAAATTCGATCTTATACATTTGCTACGGACGGAGATGGACGGAGGCGGAGGAGGAGGGTAATCGTAAATGCATATCAGTTTTGTCTTACGCCATCGGTACTTGCCACTTTTCTAGCATATAATGCTCTTAAACTACGACTACACTGCATTTAGCACTATATTTTAAGTAACTCTGCCTTTAAAGATTTGTTGCAAAGAATGTTGGTAGGAATTATAAAGCACAATATGGAAATTGAGGCGAGCAACTCTCTCAAAGTTGGGGCACGGCACTTGACTGAAGCACCACTTCAATGAGGGTGAATCAGAACTTCAAGAGACAATTATATGAAAAGACCTGTAATTTGCGAATTTACCTTTAAGTTTGTAGGTGATTCATGATACGATTTACGGTATTTAGAGTTTGGTGAAATAAAATAAAAGAAAACTACTATATTTTGAATTTAATTTTGATCAGTCAGCTTTTAAAGTCGAGGAAAAACTCCATCATTCAAAATACCACACACCTATGTTTATAATAGCAAAAGGTGATTTCAGAATTCTTAAAATTAGATACTGCGAGAAGAAAACATTAATAATTTTACTTTAAATCTATATCTACTATTACATAAAGGGTTTGTTTGTTTAAACGTGCTAATCTCTGGTATGATAGCCCAGTTCTCAAGGAAGGATACAGGCTATGTAACATCACGCTACTGGCTATGGGAGCAAAGCAATAACCAAAGACGCGGGCGAAACCGTGCTTCGGCAAGCTAGTACTAAATTAATAACAACAAGAAGAGATTTTCTTAGTCGCATTATAGAACACCCATAGCAAGAGATTAAGTCATCCCATATTCTGTACATTAATATAATAGTGGTCAATAACATCACTACAACCAAAAAAAATTGTAGGTATGTACGTACTTAGATTTGATTGACCTAATTGAGAAACACCTCCGCCTTACATAAGAAAGAAAACAAAAATAGCACTTTTTGTTTGGTTTATTTCTGATTTCACAGCTGATTGATAAGCTTTCTACAGACAGCAGATGGACTTCATCTTATAGATTGCAATTATACCTTGCATTTGCATGTGATGATTGCCTACTGGAAAGTTACGATAGCTATTAGGATACAGCTATAATAACTCTATGTTGTGTAATCGTATGTTTGTTTAGGAAAACAAGGTTGTTATGCAACTGGGAAAATACCGATGGGAATTCACAGACTTGACGGAATAAAGCATCAAAAATAAATATGGACTATAAAAATTCAAAAATTGTCGCCTTACGCAAGCATGCTGATCGATTATTCTCATGCCTTTTTTGTATGAGAATAGACCTTTATACCTTCCAGCGTCAAAACATATTATTACTATATAGCAACTAATATCGAACTAAATTGTAAGTTCAAAATTTAGTTGGTATAAACAAACATAATACAATATCAAGTTTTAGTTAGTTGGAACTTGCAAAAGACCACATACCGAACAAATACATTGAAGTTAAAATTATAGTATTCTCTTAGGGCCGACGTACATATAGCGAAGCGTAACATTGAGCATTTTTGTTTTGTGATTTCGAAAATAATAATTTAATTAGATAAAACAAAAAATATATATTATTAAAAAACAAAAAGCTCGCCTGCCTAAAACAAACTGAAAAGAAAGAATCCGATTTTTTTCGTTCCGACGCTACTTTGCAATACTATATACCCTATATCACTCCTACAATTATTACGAATCTAATGACACCTCATAAAGCTATTTAAGCTGTATAGCGTGCCAATGAAATAGACATACATACATACATACATACGCTCGAAAAACATTACTCTCCTTGACTTTGGCAGTCGGGCAAGCAATAATCTACTAAAGTCAAATCAGATATAAAAGAACCCATGTATGTGCGCGTGTATGTGCGCTACTGCGCCATCCACTATTTAGTTGGTGTTGCTCTCGTAGCATGTACTAAAGGGCGGAACCACCACTGTAGATCACATGACTTATCCTTATGAATGTCATAGTAGTCAAAACAAACTGTAATTTAGTTTGACTATAGCTAATTCGCTGACTAAAGTGGAGCCATGAGAAGATCTGACATGAAACTCAGGACAACCAATGCGCTGTACGGTGACGTAGGCTATTTTTTTTACTTTTATTTATATTTATGTATCCGTTTCCTCTGTCCGTGTGTCACTGCAGGGGTGCCAACTGAAAACCGGCGCTGGGTGTTATTATGCCCAGCAAATGCTGAGTTGGCGACCCGTTTGATGTAGGCATGCCGACAGCGTATTTTCAACAAATTCATAAATTAAGTGCTAGATTTTATTTTGTTTTTTTTTTTATTGTGAAATTAATATACTTCAGTGTTGTCTGTGGCTTATGTCAAATAAATGTATTTTCTTTCTAATTTTTTCAAGCAGAAGCTCGCGCGTTTCGTGTAGGCGCAGTGTATAATTAAACTCGAGGGCATTCCCTGTGTGCGTCGTCCCTTATTTTTTGTTTAACTTAAGGTGAGTGGTAATCTTAGACCCTAATAAAATATTTAACATTGAATGACGAAACTTTCAACCAAGTTTTAAACACACAGAGTAATAGAAATAAGTAGAACAAGTAACTATTTCGGTGACATAAAGGGAGTGCTAATGACTGCTGTGTAATGGAAACCTTTGGGTATATCTATGTATCAACTGGAAGAAGTACACTGCTCGGCCTTGCTTGTTGTGGTTGAGTTTGTCGTTGTGTTGAGTTTATCATATTTTATTATGATTGATTATTTCTACGATGCTAGATAACACAACCGTGTTTGTTACCAAAGTTGCATAAAAATGTATCACCCTCTGCAGACGGAATGGTGTTTACAGCAAGCTGATATTTTGTACGATATATTGTAACTAAATATATAGCTTCACGCCTTTTATACCCGTAGAGGTAGGCAGAGTTGTTTAACCACCCACGTTTCGTCACTTTTTTATTTAGGTCCCATGTAACAGGGGCGAGTCTGTTGCCATATAACGGGCACAGTTCCAGACTCCGAGCTAACACTGACAATTTTTCGATGGAATATCCAATATCACTACCCGACTCAGGAATCGAACCCGAGACCTCTGCGTGGTATGCCGTACACAGTCGGTAGTACTGTGTACGGCATAACCACAGAGACAACTTTTAACTTTAAGCAAGATTTTTGACCAACGGTCATCCCAGCCTAGCTTTCCAATAATCTTCGTTTTTGACCAGTAAAAAAAAATTACACAACAGTAGATTTAATTCTAAATGCCTCTTAAACGTTACAATAGAAACTAGAGTCAAGAGTTTTCAACAGCCAAAGCTATTTGCTTAACGGTTTACTCCAAGTTGGCCCTAGGGGAGGGGACGGATATAATCGTCAGGCCGTTTGCAATTGATCCCTTTATGCCTATTAGTTGAGTGAACTAGGTAATAGAATAACAACTGTTGTGAGTATACAGTGCAATTGTTTTTATGATGTTGAGGACAGAATCAGACATTCTATCACCTTTTAAGGGTCCGATCAGACGACACGCGCTCGCTAAGCGCACCCGACGCGCTCAACCGTACTCAGCACCCGCGTCTTACGCTTTGCAATATGGTATATAATAATTTGAATTTTATAACACATTAATAGATCTCACATTGCATTTATCCAAGTGTGTAGAGTGCGCTGCGCTGTTACTATGCGACCGCCGAGCGAGCCCTCGTATTTTATATCGATATATTTTATACTTTATAATACAAAAGAGAAGCATTTAATTACAATGTTAAAGACGAAGCGATACGTACGCGACAAGCGCGCTGAGTCGCGCCGAAAAAAATCGCGCTCGTATGAACACGCCCTTAAGATTTAAAAGATTAATAAAATTAGTTTTATTTTGTTCTATAGCTTATCGTTAACCTGTCTTTTATACACTAGGAGGGCTTGAAACCCAGTAAGTAAGCCATGTTACATCTGTGCGTAGCGATTTCCCATGACTTAATTTATTTTTTATTCTAAATTGTCTGATGAAAAACAAAATGAAACTGCTATTTCGTGAGTGTAAGAATTAAACCTCTGGCAGCAAGTAACCGCACGTGTCTATGTTTCTATCCTTTTCTGTCATTAAGACATGTCATATACTAGAGTGAGTAGGAACGACGGAACGCGACAGCACACAGTGCGCGGTAGCGTGACGTACCACTCGACCACACGTGCAATCAAAGTCACTCGTCAGTACCGCCTTATAAAACTTTTATATTCCTTTAATGCCTATAAAATACACATAAACGCCTTCAAACACTTACTCGAAAGAAATCACAATACCTTATTTTATATCGCGATATTTTAACTGAAGATTGTATCAAACCCAAACCCATAAAAATAACAAACTTTATTTGTCAACAGAAACGATATATTTAAAACGATACCGATTTTTGAATCGATAAGTATTATTCGAATAATTGAATCGATAATCAGCTATTAAAATTCTAAGATAAAACCTTTCAATTTCATAGTATGATAACTTTACAATGTTTCTACACTACATCCAACATTCATAAACCTTATGTTCTTCGTATTAAAGGTGATTTTTCTTTAGCAGTTTACAAATTAGATTAGTCAAATATATTTTTCTGTCACGTAAAAACGGAATTAACATTTTAGTGAGTTTCTTTAATAAGATAAATATCATAGTTAATTATATTGAAGATGTCTGTTTAAAACTTGTTTGACAAGCGAGGTCTTATTGTTGGCGTGTGAATAAGATACAGCGATTTGTTATAGACCGACTTTTAAAGATCTTTCAGCCTTTTAAAAAATGGATAAGTTTCAGAATCAGATAAATTTCTCTTATTTATTTATTTCTACATATTTATTAGGTACTACTTGTGTTATGTGAGCTTTTTACATAATTCAAACCACCTAAGTAGATTTCTAAGTAAGTAATAAATGGTTTTTTTTTTAAATTCACCTCGAAAAGTTTTAAATCGATCGACTACTTAATATTTTATTATCTACAAGCTAATATTTTAGTTATTTATAAATTATGATCGATGGACAATATTATTTATTACGAGTATTATAAAGCAGAAGAGTTTGTTTGTTTGTTTAAACGCGTTAAACTCTGGAACTATCAGTTGGATTTGAAAAATTCTTGAGAAAGGTATGTAACATCACGTTTCTGGCGACAGGAACAGAGCAGTAAGCAAAGACGCGAGTGAAACTGCTAGCTAGTAGTTATACACACATAGCTTCACGCCATTCTTCTCAAAGGGGTATAACAAAGAGTGAGGCTGTTATCCTTTAGCGAGCACACAGAAAGGGACGTCTGAGCAGAACATCATTATTTAGGCCTATTATTATCCCACTGCAGGGAATGGCCTCTTCTCATAAAGAGAAGGTATGAGCATTGATCGCCACGCTTGCTTTTTTTTTTTTTTATATATTACAGCCTACCAAAGTGACTCCACCCCGCCTGATGGTAAGCAGTGAGTGGAATCCAGAAGTGGCGGCCACTATACTAAAAGCCATCGTATCGACCTACCTGTTACGAAGCGGGTGCCTCACAGATGCCTTCACTACTGGGCTATTACGACTTTTGACCAGATATGTTTATTTGTTTATCGCTCACGGTGAGATATCTCCTAAATCGTTCAAAAATGAAACGTGTTCATTAAAATATATTTTATTAGTTTAATAAGCTGTTCAGTGTTTTATATTGAACGTCTCTTTACGTGGCAATCAGTCTACGGTCACTTAACAACCAGTAGTAACAGTTCTTAGATAAACGGGAAGCGGTTATTCTTATCGAGTGGTTAATGGTCAACCTAGTGTCGAAACTTGCTAAAGTCGCCCATAATTTAACATACAGGCATCCGACTTGACCTAACTACTGTTATTAACATGGCAATAGCCGGGACCGACTTTAAACATGCCCTCCAAAGCACGGAGACGCTCAGATCAAATACCATTATGAGGTTACCCATCCATGGTCAGCCGCACTTTTTGTTGCTTAACCCACCAATCGTTTACCAAGCTATGTGCGTCTCATCGTCGAAGCGGTTATTTCACAGTCGTCGTCTTAGCTGGGTTTTCTTACATATAGCGGTAACCAGTAAAAAATATACTTTTTATTTTTCTTCATAAAACGTAGAAAGCTGTAATTATTTACCTTTAGAGTTATACTAAGTATATTGCCTGTGTCACTTTGCATGCTAGTTTGCACTGGTGCGGCCCGCTGTAATTTGCGCTACCTTTATTGTAAAATTAGCTACCCTATTCGAAGAATTAACTCATAGGCATTCAATTCAAATTAAAATTTATTTATTTCTGAGAATATAGTACAGTATAGGTCTTAACTTAAAGTTATTCTCACATATTCTACCGGTAGCCGGTGTAGAAATATTAATGTATCATACAAATACTACGAAACAAACAAAAGATTTTAATAAATAAAGAAGTGTCTATCAGTTAGAATCGTTAAACAATGTCAAATAAATTATAATCAAAATAAAGAAAATGTTTGTATTTATTGTGCATTATCAAATTATACAACGAATTATACTAATATTTAGGTCCATTTTTATTAAATCGGTCACAAAGGAATTCTGTAAAGTAAAAAATGGTCACATTCTTGTAAGTAGTTCATAGTAATGTGCAGCTCCCTCTAACCTCCCAAAGAAATAATGTTTCGTTTTGTTTTTATACCTAATTGCTAGCTAACACGCGAACAAAGCTAAGACCTAGGTTTTAGGTAATTAACACCATTTATTGTAAGGCTATGGAAAAATTTTGTGTACTTTTGGTCAGCTTATATTTATAACTATCCCTCTGCGGCGCGGTTTCACTCGCGTTTAGTTACATCTTTGGTTACTAGCTAGTAATAAATACGTAGCGTTTGTGTTATCTATACTATTAAATAAGGCGAAAAAGTTTGTTTGTTTGTTTGAACGCGCTAATCTCTTGAACTATCAGTCGGATTTGTATAACTCTTTTTGAGTATGATAGCCCAGTTCTCGAGGAAGGTTATAGGCTATGTAACATTACGCTACTTGCGACGGGAGTAAAGCAGTAAGCACAAATGCCGGTGAAACCGCGCCGCGGTAAGCTTAGTTTATTATAAATTGTAACGCATATTAAAAATTACAATAAACCGGCGATTACCTACAGTTCTTTTCACCTTTGTCAGAGAATTGACTGTGGACGTCAACTGTCAGTTTTTTTAAATCAATCACTACGATCTATTATGGTAGTCACAAAACTATATTAACATTCTTCCTCTAAATTATAATCAAGCCATAAATAAATCACTTTGTTTAAAGCCTATTTCTTGAAGCATAATCTATCATCTTAACACTTTTAAAAGTACCCAAGACTACAACAATCTCATAAAGCAATCTTTTTATAACCTTACTTTGTTTCTATTCTTGTTTTATTGATACAAAAGAAAAAGACAAAACACAAAGTGACAATAAAATAATACTGCTCTATGAGGTGGTGTTAGGCCCCCTGGACATTTTTACAAACCTGCCCATTATACATGAAAGATTTATTACATAAACAGTATAAAATTAATTAAGTAATATTAGTATTTCTCCTGTTTATTTTCTTTTTGTAGTTGAATCAAGGAAGGAGTATGAAAGAGGCTGTTCAGCATTGAGACTCCTCTTTGCTTCACCGATCGAAACGTAGCTAGACATTGTAGACAATATTCTAAGATAGTAAATACGTCTCCGACTGATTAACGACTAAAAACAAAAAGCTCGCCTGCTATAACAAAGTGTAAAGAAAGAAACCCTTTTTTCCTCACACTGACGCAACATTGAAATATTATGTACCCTATGTCACTCCCACAATTAATACAAATCTAATGACACCTCATATGTTAAAATCCATTAAGCCATTTTGGCTGTAGAGCGTGCCAAAGAATAGTCATACATACCCACAATACATACATACGTTCGAAAAACATTACCCTCATTGACTTCGGCAGTCGGGCAAAAGCGTAAACGAAAAGATAAGTTATATACTTTGTCATCTAAACTACCACTAAAATTATAATGAAATGAAAATGTCTTGATCTGTTACGAATAAGTATTGTCGTAAAAAGAAGTACGAATGGTTTGATCCTCTTTTTAAACACAGATTTGCTTATATACAAAGTGAATACGACGGTATAATATTAAACGCAATCACGTATAGTATTTGACATTATAAAGCGAGATAAAAAAAAAACAACTAAATATCTTCAATAGTTTAGACACAGGACTACTTTTTTAATTTCTTTAATTCTGATCACTCTGTAAGTACGCCAACGGTCACTGACGTAAGTCATAATCCACGTCGAAGGATAATCGTTGCCGCTCATTACAGGTCAGTAAAATTGTCATAATAAATGGTGTATTACTTTGTTACTACTAAAATATTATTTATTTGGTAAGAAAATTTTAAAATGATGTTTTTCGTCAAATTATTTTTGTGATGAATTTGAAATCATTATACGGACTAGTAACAGTTGCCTTATTAATTTAATATCAAACCGTCGTATAAACTCTGTATACATACTTAAAAGAAACTATAAATCATTTCTTTTCTATAATTCTTAACTAACATAAGACAATTAATCTTAACAGGTTTAAAAACAACAATTTTAATTAATTAAGTGATAAATTGTCAATTTGTCATTTTAAGCAAGAAATGAATAAATAAAATTTATATGTAAATAAGTATGCTTATCGTATGTATTTAGACAATTTACAGTTAAGTTATTAATGTTGTTATTGCCAATTAAAAAATTTTACTGACTAGTCACAACTAACGACAACTTTAATCTATACTTTTATATAAAGCGAAAGAGTTTGTTTGTTTGTTTAAACGCGCCAATCTATAAAACTTCCAGTCGTATTTGAAAAAATATTTAGGCGTATGATAGCCCAGTTCTCGAGGAAGGTTATAGGCTATGTAACATCACGCTACTGGCGACGGGAGCAGAGCAGTAAGCAAAGACGCGAGTGAAATCGAGCCGCGGAAAGCTAGTATTATTATAATTAGTAATGTAAAAGAACAGATAATTACAAAAGAAAAAGAAAGAGAATGAAATGTAGAAGGATACAGGCATAGACTAGTGACATGAACGCTAATAACATAGAATAGATTTAAAAAAATGTGTGAGATAGACATAAGCTTACGACAATGTCGAACACTAGCGCTTTCCGGGACAGTAAACGGATATTTATTTATTTATTAGGAATTTATGCACTATCATTACAGGTCTATACACCTAATACGATAGCTATTACTAACTTATATCTAAAATAATATAACATATTAAAATCTTAAAAGTAATAAGTACTTACTTATCAACTAATTTTGTATAATTATATACACAATATATACATTAAAACTTTAGCGAGTTCACTCTTAGGACTTCAATTTGATATGGCCGTGATGACAATAAAATAAACATCTATTGTGTCTACAGGAGTGTCCATGAAAGGGTTAGGATATAAGTGTTACCTAGTTTCAAGTGGCAGGGCTCATCAAATTTTGTAACATAGTTGTTTTAAAATAAACAAATTATGTAACTGTGTGCTTTTGGTCAATAAAACATTATTATTATTATATTAATTTTTCTTTCTTTCTTTCTAAGCTGACAATGTTGGCGTAAGCATATGTCAATCCCATATTTTTTTTAATCTATTAGCATTTGTGCCTCTAGGCCATTAGGTACCCTAATCTTTGCTTAGAAAACATAGCCATGGGTGCTGCCAGGATTACTTTGAGACGGTCGGGTCTACATTACAATAAGTAAACAGTAATTGCAAATATATTAATAAAATTATACAATAAATTGGACAGTAACATAGACGCTTCAACTGGAAGACCTAACTTAATAAAAAATCTTAATAAATTCTAGTATTTTTTTTTATTGCCGACTGTGACAGACGAGCCCACCTGGTAAGTGGTAACTCTCGCTCATGGACGACTCAGAGTTCCTAGCATTGCTCCTGCAATGCCAGGGACTCTGCGAAGCCGCTGCCTTCCGTAAAGGGAGTGGTATAGGTGAAAGGATCGAGGGAGGTAAGGGAAAAGGAAAGGGAAGAAATTTCTCGACAGGGACAAACGCTTCCCTTGCAGAATGCTGCCAGCGCCAATAAACATAGCCATGTTCAACCAGCCGTTCATCCCTAATCCGTATGCTTTTTTTGCTACCGAATTTAAATTTAAAACAAAACACTATCTTAATTGCTATATCAAATTGATAGCATAGCTATTAAAGCGAGAGCTTTTACTAAGAATTAATAGAAATACATAAATAATTCAATTCGTGTGTCTCTCGTCGCCGTACAAATATGTATGTAATTAGCATGTCTAAGTGTTTGTAATTATACACTCACGATTATTAATACTAATTCAACATGTATTATTATTAACGTATGTTTGTGTCACCAATGAGACAACGTAAAATATAATAGTTATTTGTATATAAATATATAGCGCCTCTGATGTTTATTTTAAGATCTAAATTTATCGAATTTTAAACCGTCAACGTAAGTAATTCAAAATTTGTTATACCACATAGAATCACGATTTTTTTTCCGAAGGGTGGGCAGAACGGTATCCTACCTATTTCGCAGCTATGTTTTTTTTTCACGTAACAGACAAATAGGCCGTAGGCACACGTTGGGTGCATTTTCTTTAAAACGTTCATGCATTAATGATGAGTTTGTTTTGACTTTACTAGTTTGCATCATCTTATTGGTGCACAAAGGCCTTTACATTCGACTCTTAAGCCCGTTACGTATTCTTTTCGGATTATAACTAACTAATAACTCCCCATGGCTATAGTGAAAACTATATCAAAATCCGTAGCTTAGAAGAAATTTGCAAAGAAGCAGTGCTTTAAAATATATAGAGATAAGAAGCACTCTATTACTTTGCTAAACTGTACTTTGTACTAGAACTCAAAACATCAGTATTCTGTATTCTGTTTATAGCGGCAGACTTTGTTACTTTGTTTGAACGCGCTAATCTCTAGAACTACCAGTTTGATTTGAATAATTCTTTTTGCGTTTGATAGCCCTTTTTAAGAAGTTTATAGGCTGCGTCACATCACGCTATTCGCGACAGGAGCAGAGCAGTAATCAAAGACGCGGGTGAAACCGCGCTGTGGGAAGCTGGTATAGAGATATGAAGCAGTCTATTACTTTACTACACTCATCCTTCTACTGATTTCTTGTTCAAGCACTTAAAACATCATTTAAATCTACAATATACCTTACATTGAGTTGTCACGTTAATTTCTCAAAGTTATATTATTAGTGTATTTATGTATAATATTATTATTATTAATATTATTATATTATTATTATTATTATTGTGTTATTTATTTATATATTTATGTATATTATGTATGTGTTTCTGCTTCATTAACTGCACCTACTTCGTTTATCTCTGCATCACCTACGGTTGACTATTAGAGAATGCTTTTAGCATTAAGTCCGCCTCTGTACCTATGTGCATGAAGTTTAATAAATAAATAAATAAATAAATACATTCTACTCACAACAGAACAGTAAACATCACATAATAATTAAGTGTGACGATTAACCGACTGCGAACATGCGAGATACTATTTACACGTACTATCGTGTAATTTAAGGGCTGATATCATCTATTTTATGGCGAAGCTTGTTTGATACCATTGATTGGTTTATTTAGTATATTATGTTTTACAAGCGTATTATATTAACTGGTGTGCATAAAATGGTGGCAAAAATTGCAAAAAAGTAAGTCCTATGTCCAACAGTCCTACAGACTGGCCTATTGGTTTAGTGGTTAGTGACCCTGACTGCTAAGCCGGAGGTCGTGGGTACGATTCCCACCTAGGACAAATTTTTGTGATAAGCATGATTGTTTGTTCTGTGTCTGGGTGTAATTTATCTATAATATGTATGAATTTACAAAAAGAAAATGTATTTAAGTAGTATATCAGTTGTTTAGTACCCATAACACAAGCAAATATAATTGCTTAATTTGGGGCTAGATGACGCTGTTTTTTTTTTATATATATATTAGCCTACCAAAGTGACTCCACCCCGCCTGATGGTAAGCAGTCAGTGGAATCCAGAAGTGGTGGCCACCATACCAAAAGCTATCGTCTTAAACTGCTGGTATGGTGGTCTCCACTACGGCGGCTGGGAATGGGGTTAGGGGAAGGGTATGAGGGAGGTGAGGAAAGAGGAAAGGGGGAAATTGGGCTTCCGGCACTCTCACTCACCGAACGAAACGCAGTAGTAAGGATACTACTACTCTTAAGTCGATCTTCTATGAGAGGGTAGTACTTCCCCGGTCGATCCGGCCCATTCATGCTAAAACCAGCGTGGATCTACTACCGTCAATTTGTGTGAATGTGGTAGAATATTGTATTATTATTATTATAACAGTGCCTATCGGCTGATATGATGATGACAATGATGAATACATAAATGAACAGTGCTCGATGGTAAGCAGTAACCTAAAAGTAGTACGCACCTTCTCAATTGCAATCGCATCGTAAGAAACTATTGGGAGTCGTCACTATGGTTTTTTGCGCCTCGCTTAGCAGACCCGGTATCTTTTTTGCACTCGCCAAAATTACTCTATTCTGTTAGTAAGCATTCAGTCAGGAGCAGTGGATACGATGCCAATTGGCATTGTGGCAAGCTACTGGCATGATAGCGCTTATTATTGATTTTGTGAGAATCTTTTCATATTTAGCTATTAGACATGAGATCAAAATGAGGGTTTTCTAAAATAGTGCCCGAGGTAGCAGCACTGAGACGTCACGTCCAGGTACCAGTCAACAGTAAACAACCGTAAACGATTCTGTTGATTTCAAACTGTAAAAGTATTTTGAATTTTGATTTTTCGTGAATGGAAGACCTTTCCCCTAAGTGGCGCCAACTGGTGGCAATTTTTTTCCTAAAAACCCTCATTGGAAAAACAAAATGTATTGAGATAAAGTTGAATAGCTTGTAACACCAGCCCTTCATTACCCACCCCTACCCATTCTTTTCATACAGCCAAGACTTGTAAGCGAAGAAAGTAATGTCTTTTGCTGTCAATACACAGCTTTTTGTAAAATAATTGGCCTATAATACTCACTGAAAGATAGATAATATTACTCTAGCAAAAAGTTCTAACTCTTCTGCAGCATAGAGGAACCTGCCCAATATGCAATCATGCAGAATACTTCAACCAAAGAATAATAAACAACTCTCATAAATTACAAAACAATTGGTAATGGTGTCGCGCCTTAGCGGCTTTAACTCCGGATACAATAAAAGCGATCGGACAATATACGTTGGTAAGCCGGTAACTAACTGCACGCGGGTATGCTTTATACAAAAACGCATGCGACCGTTATAGTGCACTACTTTTTTAGTGTTCTACATCATGCGGTTTTGCAAACTGACCACTCAACAGGTTAGAACTGAAGCATTAACTTTACCCAAACGGAGTAGCTATTCATAGACTGCACCGTTGGTCTAGTGGTTAGTGTAACTGACTGCGACTATGGGTGTCGTGGGTTCGATTCCCGCGGAAGGCAAATATTTGTGTGATGAACATTCGTATTTGTCTTTAGTCTGGGTGTTTCCTATGTATTATAAGTATGTATTTACAAAAAAAAAAGTATGTATATGTATTATATTTCAGTTATCTAGTACCCATAACACAAGCTCTGCTTAGCTTGGGACTAGACGACAGTGTGTGATAGTGTCCACATTTTATTATTATTATTATTATAGACACCATAACCATTAGAGCTCTGATTAAAGTCTTCTACGTCTACTAACTCTAATTTTATAGCAAAATAATTCATTTTCAATCAAACTTTATCTACAAATACGTGAATGTTATTTATTGTATTAAATGAATTCACTATATTTATTTCTTTCGCCGCACAGTTGTAAATCTCTGTGATTTAATGTTACTGAACGACCCAGTTCTTATCGACGCAACCTCTATATGTGTGCTCCGAACACTTTATACAATTTATTATAGAGTGCAAGATTGGATACAGATCCTGAACGAGTCCTGAATCATTCAGGGAACTGTATCAATTGGATTTTGTATCTGTTTTTATTATAATCACACTTTGTTAGATGGTAGATGGCCGTATGCTCTATAAGTAGAATATAAGATCATTCCATCTTTTCCCATTGGTTTTGTAAGAGGCGTCTTAGGACCTACCAGGTAAAGGACAGCTGTGTAACTTGCGTAGATATCATCTTACAGTGGCCACCAATAGTCCTGTCAGGAGTAGTGACTATGACTAAATCGTGCTAAGTTTTTAGGATAATGATAACTTTTCTAAAGACCATAATTCTTTAATAGTTAGGATTCTTCAAAAATGTCGCGGAGTACCTACGTACAATATGGCATTGTTGACATAACACTCCATAAAACATATTTATAATGACTTATTTTTGTAATTCAAAACATTATATCGAATCTTTAAGCTATTTTTAAAAGTAAATATAAATTGTCTTTTAAATTTTATCAAATAGTTTTAAGCCTCGTGCTTACAAAATAAATGTATTGTCATTCTAAAATAGTAAACTGCCATATTGTGTTTAGATTAAATGAAACGTAACGTAAATTAATTTGGTAAAGTATTAAAATTTCTAACTGTTTAGTTAGCAAAGTTTCTGTAAAGCCCATCAAAATATTGTTTGTCAAACAACTGTTCAGTCAACAACGTTGTCAAATCAATTTGAATTTCTGAACGTTGTTTCAACAAAAACTTATTAACACAATATGACTTTTGGAATAACGATTTCTAAACTGATATTTACCAACAGTTATGAGTTAATGACTGCCTCTATGGTTCGGTGGTGCTATATACGGAGTGGATAGATATTGAGTTTTTTGTCGAGAAATTGTCAGTCCCAGAGTCTGGATTTGTGAATAAATAGCAATAGGCTCGCCCTCCTATACGTAGTATCCAAAATAAAAATGGCGCGACGTGGTTCCCTAAAACACCTCTGCCTATTCCTACAGGGGCAAAGGAACTGTGCTATGAGCATCATGCTATGATAAACATACTTAATGTTTAAATATAACTAGCTTTTCTCGCCATCTCATAATTTTATTTGGACGTTTAATTTATAGCACTAATTTAAGAGTAATGACAACAATATAGCCACTTAAGTACCCTACTTTAATAAACCTAAATAAATATTTAACCCAGCCCAGTAACAATTATACCCTTACGTTTACCGTACCAAGAACACGACTGTAATTAGAATTAAAATGTATTGTAGTAGCTCAATGGTCGAAGCACCCGCTTCGTACCTGTATGATCATGTGTTTAAAACCGAGCTAGTAGTACCAATATAACTTTTATAAATTCATAAGTGCTAGATTTAGCTTGGAAATTTACTGACGATGAAGAAAAATATCTTGAGAAAACTAAGATATACAAATACAGTCTAAAATTACTATTCAGATTTGAACAAGTGTGGTGATTAATACTCATGTCTTCTCTTTATGAGAAGAGGCCTTCACCCTACAATGAGATAATATACAATCCATACTTCCTCAATATTATAAATGCGAAAGTAACTCTGTCTGTCTGTTACACTCTCACGCCTAAACCACTAAACCGATTTTGTTGAAATTTGTTTTGATTAGTGATAGACTAGATCTTGGGGAACAACACAGTCTATTATAACAAAAAATAGCTCGAAGGTGTTGAAATAGGGAATTAAAAGTTTATATGAAAACCGTCAATGTATTAACAGAGACATGATCATGATTAGTAAAAATATATTATGCGCTATCCGACATTCACGCGGGAGGAGCTGCGGGCAACAGCTATTATCATAATTATAAAATGTAATAAAACTTATTAAATTTCAAATTCATTTTTAATAACTGGCAATTTGCCGTCTCTAGTGTAAAACTACACTTGATAAAATATAGAGGCAACGGTACAATTGCAATAAATATTAATTTTATTGAATGATAAAATGAATAATATAATTATCGCATTTATAATTAATTTAAAAAACTGTCAGTCGAAATAATAAAACGGTTTTTAACTTATTTTTTATTAAAACATAAACTTGAGTGTTTATGTTTTTAATAATCATATTTTATTAAAACTAATAACAAAGCATAAAATGAATTAAATACGCGCACGTTTAAAAATGACCGTAAATAAAAACAATTTATTACTTTGAAATGATATTTTTTATTTTGTGTAAATATAAAAATGTACAATGCTTTAAACCTATCCCATTTAAAAATAATGACACCAACCCAAAATAAGCCATCTCCTTTCTACCGCTTATTTTATACTTTACCTACTGATTTTATTAAATATGCAAATACCTCTGCAGCAACTCATAATCGCTATGTAATCCACGATAATTACAATGCTTAGTAAATTTTAAGTTAATTATATTTTATTTATCCCCTTTTAAATGAAGGTAGATTTTCTAAGAACTTAATTATGATGGTTGTAATTTATTCCAAATTAGAATATTTTTTACTTAAATATGAAAGATACTTACAATTTAAACTCGAAGAAGAATCCAAAAATAAAAAGAAAACTTTAAACACAACACAGTATCAATCCGATAAAAACACACTTCACTATTCGAAAATATTTTTGAATATTCACAATCACTTAACACTCGTAACTGTCAAACACTCGCGTCCGATTTTCGAAATACGGGAGACGAATGAAGAAGGAACGGGTCGCGTACACTCGCCTCAACAAACGAAGCCCGAATGCCTTTTGCGCATGGCCTACGGTTGTAGTACGAAACAGCGTACGTCGCAATGCGTTATTATATTTAAAAGCACCCTTACTTCGATGTCCTCAATAGACTAAAGAGTTCATACATTTTATTCCAGCTTAAAATTATGACTGACTCAATCTTTCAATGGATTAATGATGTACACAATGGTTTATGTTCAAATGGAAAATAGAAATGTCAGCGATTTTTCAAAAAAGAATATTGAGACCCTCTTGAATATTGCTGAGTTTTGTCTGATGTTGTAAAAAATGTTTCAATTTGTAACCAATATGTGAAGAATATAGTCCATTCGAAGATCAAAATATTAGGGCGCCTCGTGTCTTTAGATAAAAAAATACATATTTCGGTTTATAATTATAATTACTTATGTAAGTATACCAATAATCTAGCTTTAACAGTGGAAAATCATTCTTCTCCCGTAAAAAACGCAAAAAACGCAAGTCAAATCTCTCCTCTAAATATTTTACGATCTCTGTTTTTGATATCTTTCTTTCTTAAAAGTCACGCAACGGATTTTGATACGGACTTCATAATCATTTAGAATTCTTAAGAAAAGCTTAATATGTTTAACATGCCTAGAGAAAAGCCAAGAACTTCAAAGATTTGTAATTATGCCTATAAGGGTCGCTAGTTAATAATAAATTACATACACAACGATATACTTGAAATATAACCAAATAATAACGCTGTTAAATAATTGTAATATTAAACCTATTCCGTTTAACTTTGAACTTACTTCTTATATCTAATTTTTAAATTATAAGTTGTATATAAAGCAGCCAAGCTTCTGAACGAAATTAAAATTGTTGGACGATTTTCTTTTTAAATATTAAATTTAATTATGGCGGGCTTTAAGCCTTGAGTTTCGAAAGACGTTTTTCCGTCTTTTATTTCAACGCCATCTAGTTAATAAGTACCTAAGTAAAGTACTGATGGTTTTAAGAGCTGCATTTTGTATTATGTTTTTATTCATTCTGTTGCAAGTATAGTGAAATAAATTGAGTATTTTCTTAATTTTGAATTAAATTGATGAAATAGGAGATGAAAGTTTGTATAAAAAATGCGATATAACCGACATTCACGCTGGCAAAGCTAGGCGATGCGACTAGCTGCAGCTAGTTGATTATAAAATAACCTCTGCCACTTATTCTAAGAAGCGTAATACTATGTTTGTTTTTTATAAATGTTCCCTTTAAAATGGTAAACTATTTACAGTGCAGACAAGAAACAACTTCTTTTTTATCCAGAATAAACAATCATAGATGCATTTTTAAAAATCACAATTCAGCGTTTCAAATCAAAACTTCCCTACAGTACACTTGGGTCTTCGCCAGCCAAATCGCCATAAACAGCGTTAGGATGTAATAAAATGTCTAGACAGACAGACGTACAGTAACTCAATATTGCAGCGTATTGCTGTAGATAAAAATATAATATCTCCATGTTATTCCATCTCTAGCAAATATTTATATCTC
Organism: Parascotia fuliginaria; assembly: GCA_963082885.1. Classification (NCBI taxonomy): domain Eukaryota; kingdom Metazoa; phylum Arthropoda; class Insecta; order Lepidoptera; family Erebidae; genus Parascotia; species Parascotia fuliginaria. The sequence continues at coordinate 1,714,902 of OY720195.1, forward strand.
TATGATTTCACCCGCGTCTTTGCTTACTGCTCTGCTTACGTCACCAGTAGCGTGATGTTACATAGCCTATAATCTTCCTCAAGAACTGGACTATCATTAGCAAAAATATTTTTCCAAATCCGACTCGTAGTTCTAGAGATGAGAGCGTTCAAACACACAAACTCTTCCGCTTTATAATTTCACTCAGTTATACATAAGTGTACTACCATATACCATTCCATACAAGCTATATCACATCAGCACACATTCTAGCTACATAGTTACAGTTACAATTGTATACGGAACCCTCGGCAGCCTGTCCACCTCTGTATCACACACAAAGGTACCAACAGAACCCTATTGTTGAGGCCGTGTCTGTACCTACTATCATGGCAAGTCTCTAGTTAAACAAAATTAGATTCTAATTTACATAGCTCAATAGAATAACATTGCGACTAGTGAATACCTATTTTAAAGAGACAAGATTAGAGTTTTTGTTTGTTTGTTTTTTTTTGCAACGATTTAACTAAAAAATCTACGGTACCGATTTGGAAAATTCTATCACTGCGCACATAAATTCAGCGGGTAACACAGACTATATTTCATTATGTTTAACATATTATTTTCAGCCATTTTTAGAATCTCAATATTTTAAAAGCTTTCTTTAATCTGAATGTAGGAGTTTGTTGTGAGATCGAATGAAACTTTTGATGCCGAAGCGAAGGGAGGGCGGATCTCTAATTGAATTATATAATAATATATTTTACAATTTATGAACTATTATTTCACAATTATAAAAAAGCATCACAAATCCGCAATAGTGGAAGCTACCATACCTGTATGATATAAAACGGATTAATATAATTAGTTGAGATTTAATTTAACACAGAAACAAGAACAACGAGAGCAAACCGAGTGTGTGAGCGAGAGAGAGAGTCCAAGTCAATGAGATGCCATCTAATTCTAAAGTTAACATAGACAACAATAAACAATGTAAAGTATTCTACTAAGAAGGCGGCAATTTTTATTTAATATTAACAATATCAATAGTTTAAAAATGAAGAGAAGATGGCTTACTAAACGGCTGAACCGATTTTGATGAAAGTTGGTATTATAGTCGGTGCCGGAGTTTTTTTTGACGGTAGTAGATCCACGCTGGTTTCAGCATGAATGGGCCGGATCGTCCGGGGAAGTACTACCCTCTCATAGAAGATCGACTTAAGAGTAGTAGTATCCTTACTACTGCGTTTCGTTCGGTGAGTGAGAGTGTCGGAGGCCCAATTTCCCCCCTTTCCTCATTCCTCACCTCCCTCATTCCCTTCCTCTAACCCCATTCCCAGCCGCCATAGTGGAGGCCACCATACCAGCAGTTTAAGACGATAGCTTTTGGTATGGTGGCCACCACTTCTGGATTTCACTGACTGCTTACTATCAGGCGGGGTGGAGTCACTTTGGTAGGCTAGTAAATATAAAAAAAAAAAAAAAAAAAAAAAAGTCGGACATAGGATACTTTTTATTCCAAAAATCGATCTGGTTCCGGAGTTATATTAATTAAACACATACCATTATTCGCGCGAGCGAAAGGGCGCAGCTAGTGTATAATACAACATAGACAGACATACATAGTACCTATAATTGACTGGCCTGTTGGTCTAGTGGTTAGTGACCCTGACTGCTAAGCCGGAGGTCGTGGGTTCGATTCCCACCCAGGACAAATCTTTGTGTGATGAGCATGATTGTTTGTTCTGTGTCTGGGTGTAATTTATCTATAATATGTATGTATTTACAAAAAAAAAAAAAATGTATATAAGTAGTATATCAGTTGTTTAGTACCCATAACACAAGCAAATATAATTGCTTAATTTGGGGCTAGATGGCGTTGTGTGAATGTGGTAGAATATTATTATTATTATTATTATTATTATAATTATGCAAAGACATGACGGGCATAATTGTCACAAGAAATACCTTAAATGTGAACAATAATGTCCAACTACATTTTCCTAGAAATTCAATTTCTAATATGAAATTTAATAGAAATCTCAGTCGTAGCGGTCACGACTATATTTAGATTTTGCAACTGCTATAATCTATTATAGTGAATTATCTTCGAAATGGTAATATATTAAACTCATTTAAAGTTAGCTTTAGCTTCGCAGAGATGCACATTCTAACTATTTTAATTATCTAGCTTTCCGTGTCGCGGTTTTACTCGCACTAAGTTACATCTTTGGTTACTACTCTGCTCCCGTCGCTCGTAGCGTGATGTTTTACAGCCTATATCTTCTTTCAGGAACTAGGCTGTCCAGGTTCTAATCCACTACCTCGTGTTTACGAAGCTGGTGCCTTACTTATTCACTGGATCATTTTAACTTATCAGGCTGATAAAGTAAAATATTTCAACATCCTCATTATTATATCAGCGCCAAAACGACAACTGCTGGACATAGGACTCATTTTCAAAACCTTGACCGGTCGTCAGTCGCAGTCATCCATCGAGCGGTCGCTGGTCACTCTTATAAGGTCGTCATCGGCCCTCTTTTACAAAGTAAAATATTTAATGTTTACGTAAACTATAAAAACTGATAATAATGTAGATACATACTTAATTTGTAACTAATGCGACTTGATTTTAAAAGCATATTTAAAGGATCAAGTTACTATTTAACATAAAACAGCTAATAAAGTTATAAACTCGTAAACACGCCATTTAATAGGACATTATATTGCCGGCCATGTTTTTTCAACTTAGGGACATGTCATTGTAACCTATTTGGTACAATCGGACTCATTTTTTATAACCTATCAAGTTTTTTGAGCCGATTACCTTTATTGATGGGAGATAATCTTTGTCGGAATTTTTTAAATTATAAGAGTTAATGAGTTGTGTTGTTGTGATCCTGTAGACGTGTATTTTTTGACGGATTTTCTTGTTGTTTTTTTTCCAATTTGAATGGGTGATGAATTGATGATACACATGGGTAACATGTTTCATTGACCACAATTAATGGAGTAACGAAAGACTAAATAAAATAAAATTCATAAAATTGCACGCTTAATTAGTAGAATGCAACTCGTCCAGTTCATTCTTTCTCCACCACGCTTGATGGTAAGCAGTCAGTCAACTGCTGATATGGTGGCCTCCACCTGAGGCCCGAGGTGTGGAAAGAGGAAAGGGGAAAAATTGGACCCCCGGCCGACTCACTCACCGAACGAAACGCAGTATTACGGATACTACTACTCTTACGTCGATCTTCTATGAGAGGGTAGTACTTCTCTGGACGAACCGGCTCATTCCTGCTGAAACCAGCGTGGATCTACTACCGACCCTTGACATTAGATTATGACACGGCCTTGATATTATCCTGTTCATGGACAGAATACATTAATATTATCACGAGCTCACGTTTTTAAATTATTCTGTGACTATTAAAAGACATGGTGACTACGTCTATTTTAGATTTATTTCTAATTTTATATTTTCGGTTAGGCTCTACTTTAATCATTATTGTTTGTTTTTATTTGAGTTATGTCTTTACCTTTTTACTTAAAATAATGAAAATTAACTATAGGTACGTTTAGAGCCTAATTGTATTCACTATACTCGTAATAAGTACCTACCAACTCTGTTAATAAAAATATTTTAATTTTATTTTATTTTATTTTTTATTTTATTACGCTTTCAGTCCTTCTCCTTTTTCTCCCTACGGCTTAGTTTGGTAGTCTTCTTAGTATTATTTCACCAGTGTAAGAAGTATGTACAATCGCAAGGTTGTATATAATTCGTTGTGGTGACTGCCCGAAATTATTACTAATGTTACAGCTTAAAAAATACTTATATGGCCTTATTTTAACATCTAAATTCTAAAACCTTCTATCTCTTTCTTGCTCGTTATTAAAAAAGGATAGAAAATCGGACAATATTATGTTTAAAACTATTTACGTACCCTATCTTTTAATTCGAGGCCTGGTTGAGGCCAAGTTTATGGCCTTTTATCCGTTAGGTTTTATAACCTATAGATCGTTTCCTTAAGTACAGCTAACAAAAAATGGGACCGTCTAAACGAATTACTTCTACTATGTATTGCTTAGAAATAGATCGTGGATAAAATGTGTTATTAGATTTTGGGATTGTTGGGTTTTGAAGAAATCCCATTTTTGGTTTTACTGTCTATAATTTTTTATAATGGTGATTGGGGTTGATTTTAACAACCCGCAGGTCATTGAACCTTTGCGTTATATTTTGTTATATTCTATTTCTTGTTCTTTCTCATATTTAAAACCAAAAGGCTCAATAAGACCATAGTAACAGTCATAATGCTAAAGTGGAGATGAGTAGCATAAAAGATGAAGTATTGTGACCTGAGAAGATCGGTTAGATCAATCTATGGAAAACTTAAGATTTTGTTGATTTAAGAGTGGAGCACTTCAGGGTCATACGAAAAATAAGGATTTTCAATAATGTTAAAGTAAATGTTCTAATTTCTGAAACTGTTAATTTTGCATTTGATAACCCAAATTTTGTAGAAAGAATGACGAGGTCAAGCTTTTATATCACGCTCCGCCCGACAGAAACAGAGTATTAGCCAAGAATTAACGAGGATGAAACTGCGCTGCGTACAACTAGTCTTAAAATAAAATATTTTTTAACAAAAAGAAAACCGACTTCAAACAGGAAGGAAACTAAAAATTCAAAAATAAATTTACATAGCACAGAGTAATTCGTATTTTATTTAGTTAATCAGAAATAATTAAATAAGTATTTTATAATTTTGAAGTTAGTGTCAAGTAAAACAATAACTAGGTACCTATAGGCATTATCAATCTTAATTTGCTATTGTAATAAGGTTCTTATAGTATTTACTTCCTCGACTGTCTTTGAGCTCCATCATCAGATCGACTCCAAACCTTCACTAAATAGTAGTACCTTAAAATACTTATTGAAAAATAACAAATGCACTATTCCTCTGGATTTCTCTAGGATGCCATCATCAGATCCTGGTTTCCTTACCACCCTTGGAATACCTTCTTTCCAAAAAAAAAAAAATCATCAAAATCGATACCTACATAAACGACAAAGTTATCCGCTAACACACAAAAAAAAACAAATACGGTCGAATTGAGAAACCTCCTCCTTTTTTTGAAGTCGGTTAACAAAATAAGACTAAACTAGAGACTAGAGAATAACTACTTTTGTTTTTGTAGTCCAAACTTTTGGTCAACACTCGAGTCCGATCAAATATATTGTTAAATTGGCTCGAGCTTAAGACTTAGATTACAAAAGTTGTGTCAGTGTTCCATTTAATAAAATTAGTTATACGAACATTTGATTTTGTACAAAATGAGTTTCACGTCAACGGAACAAGTTTGGTGACGTTTTTATCTTTCGTCTAAATTGTTTTAATATTGCCCTGTTCGGGTACCGCCATGGGGTTATTAAAACAGCGAGTGATGACGCGACGCCGCAACGCTTGTATACAAAATAGGCAATTTAAAATATCTAAAGACGCAGTAGCCATGGCGGCCAAAAAACAATTTCCCCCTTTTCCTCTTTCCTCACCTTCCTCGTTCCATTCACCTACCCAATTTCTAACCGCCATAGTTGAGGCATACCAGCAGTTTGAAACGATGGCTTTTGAATGGTGGCCTTTTGGATTCCATCCTTCACTCCTTACCATCAGGCAAAGTGAAGTCACTTTGGTAGGATGATATAAAAAAACGATACAAATTTCACATATTTACCTAATTATAAAATAGTAATATTCTTACTATATACTGTTGCATTTTGATCTTACCTATGCTTGTTTGCCACCTAAGAAATTAAAAAAAGGCTACAGTTATCAATTGCAAAACTTATCTATTTATTGAAGCGAATATTAATTCACGAACACATCTACATAAACTCCCAATGTTTACACCGCTTATTTCAAACCCTCGCGTCTAACATTACAAGAGGGACGAATCAAATTTAATCTCGTCCAATTGGACGGGGTAGCTTCAAATTAAACAATATATTTTCAATATTAGCACTGTTATTTATTAAAACAAGGCTTTATTGTTTCTCACCTGTATTCTTGTCGTTATTTATATCTTCTTTTGCTTGCCCTTTTGTCTTACCGTCAGTCGTCTGTTTGAAGTCCGTGAGCAAAGTTTACTAAAGTTGTATTTTTAATTAGATGGAGTAAACTTAAGTTTCCGGTTTTTTAGAAAACAATCAATATCACAAAGTGATATAAGCTCCTGTCAGTTTACTTCAAGCCCGACGTCCAAAACTGATAACAGGTCTATCCTAACTATTATTGACATGTGAATTTCTGATAAGATCTGTAAAAAATTTTTTCGACGGCAATCAGTTTCGATATCGGCATTAAGTAAGTCGCAGAAACTTTACGAATTATGTTGAAAAATGACAATAAGGCAGCAATTCTGATATTACTTAGGGTCGACGCAAGATGTTTTTGTCCGACTGCCGAAGTTAAAGAGGGAGTTTTGGCGAAAAAAAATTTAACGGTCGGCCTTCTGCCTGACAAACTAAACTTTCTTGTGAATGTTGTTGATATATTATGCCGCCTTCTGCAGTATATAAACATAAAAGTCTTCCAGATGAAATACTGTATTGTACCTATCATATCAGTTACATGGTTTTGAAGAAGTTAAAAGAGACGGTTTGCTTTATAGTAGAGATGTTAAAATCAAACACATTTTTTAATTTAGGTCATTGGCATCACACTCATGAACATTAAAATGAAACAAATTTGCCTACAGTTAATTAAGATACTCAAGAAATATAACGTAAACTCTAGGAACTAAATCAAGATCGTAAAAGTTCAGAACGTATTTACTAAAATTAAAACAAAATAGCGCAATAGGAGCCAATACCGTATAATCGACCACATATTTGCTTTACGTTAACAAAAATTTCCATCAAAATTAAAATTCAATAAGACTCATTATGACAGTGACAACTGTCACTGTACTGAGGTAACTTGCAAGCAAAAATAGACATTATTGTTTTGTGATATGCAAACGACATTTACTCGTACGGTAGTAAAGCAATTTAATGGTCGACTATACATAGAAAGAAATTCATAGCCGCTTTCTATTTGTTTGATGTCAATCGAGCGTCCACAGAGTATAAATGTACCCCTTTGATAAATGTACCTACTTCTTTTCAACTAAGGATTATTGTGCTTAGTATTAAAATTAAAGAGACTTGGTGGCAGTGTAAGTAGGTGCACGTGACCGCTCCCCCACAATTCTCGTCTTGTCGTGGCGTGGGGGCTTAGTAACCGTGGAATGTTTTACCTACCGTTTTAGTCGGGACATCCCTCTGACCATCAGAGAAGTGATTCGATGGAGGTCCGAGGGACAGGCCTGGCGGGCATTCTTATCATCGTTGTCAGGAGAGACAGATTTGTTCTGATGCAGGCAGCCGTTCGGCTCGACACGTAATCCTGAACGGACAGGGATAAAAAAAAACAAAAATGGTACATGTGACCGCTGAGGTATAGAAAAGTTGATTGGCCAAAATTTTATATTATATAATTATGCCGTAATCTACCTAGGTGTACCAAGGGTCTGAGATAGTGTCCGTAAGCCACCCAAGTGAACTTGCCAATTAGACACCGTATTTCCCTCTATTTTGGATCTACCTACATAAAACTATCAAAATAACAATATTTTTATAACTTTTAATTTTGTAATGATACAGAGTTTATTCAAAAATAAATAAAGAAAACTTCAGTTTAGCAATTCAAAATAAAATACTAGAGAAAATCAAAAGCGCAAATATTTTGGATCACAAAGGCCCTATGAAGGATCGAGCATATTATTGTTGAATACAAATTGCCTTATATATAAGAATTGAGATGATATTGCTCGGACATTTCTCCTCAAGGACGCTCATCTTTACAATTTCGTCGAGGGTATGCTACAGTAGTACATGTAGTTTGAAATATGGATGGGTCTGGCTAAAATTCGGGATGTATATTTTGGAAATCTTGCTGAATAGGCTTCTGTCATATCAATATATTTAAATTGGATGATCGTTTTCGATACGAATCTAGGTTAATGTATCTTTTGGAATGTCAGAGTGCCCACATTCGTTTAGGAGACAGATGAGTACAAAAACCGCAAAATATAGGTACCCATCAGTATGATAATCTAATATAATCATTAGATTTCATCATTTCATTTTAGTAAAGAGTTATTGTGAACACTGAGCTATGAAACTCGAGTGTTCTAAGGATTGTTAAGCCTGAACTCTTGGATACTGAAAATTCAAATCTTATTCAAGTTTAAAAGATACAGGAGCAAAATTGGTAAGGTATGCGCTGGTAAAGACCATCATGGCTATACAAAAGTAGTTACTAAAATTATACACAAGGTACAGTTTGCGGACTCAATTTTACACAAGGTACAGTTTGCAGACTCAAGAAAATGGTCATAAAATAGTCACACAAATATGTCCTATTACCATAAAATATGCACATATAACAGTTTCATATTGGAAAGCATGAAAGCTAAAATACGGGAAAACCTTCATAAAAATACATATGTGCTATTCATATCGGACTTGCATTCAACTCTGAATTCAATTGCACTCCCTGCTCGTAGAGCTACAATAATATTGTGCAATATTGGGGATTGATATTTTTTATGCGCGCTTTTATAGCAGTGTGAAGTATTGTACAATATTTAAGCTAAATTGCAACAGACTGCTACAACTAACCAGAGGCCCGTGACAAGTGTCAAAGATTCTATTCTATTCATAGAATAGATTACAAAATGTATTGGATTGACATAAGCTAACGCCAGCGCTTATGTCAATCTCATACATTTTTTTATCTATTCTATGAATAGAATAAAAATCTTTGACACTTGTCTCGGGCCTCAGGTACCAGCTGCAGTGTTTCTCGAGGTCTGTGTCATGGCCTTCATCAAACGAGGTTTAAAGAGAGCATTAATATGAAAGAAGAAAGAAAGAAAAAGATTTATTTTTGTTCACCAAAGAAACACACTTAAAATATTACAAAGAAAAAAAATAAAACTAAAAAAGAAAATAAAGTAAAAAATAAATATGCTCACTGGCAACACCACATCTCCCAGTATGTGTATCAAAGAGTATAATAACTATACGGGAAGTGTATGTTTACGAAACAAAAGGTCAGTTTGTCAGCGAGCAGATTTTAATTTAAATTTAAATTTAATTTAAATATGTCGAATATGTCGGTAGGCAAGGACTTCGTAGAGTCCCTGGCATTGTAGTAGTCCATGTGCGACAATTGTCACTCACCACACGGTGGTCTGTTGGCTCATCTGCCACAGTACATGGGATCCAACATAGGTAGTGAGACGTGGATGTTATGTACACTGCTCTCTGATCTCTGCGATCCTTTAAGTTTTCCTTTTCTTACTTACCTGATTCCTTTTTCCTGTATACGGTCAGTAACGGGTTAGTTGTTTGAAAGTTCTTTTTATCTGAGTAGGTTAGCGTTTCTAAGTCTATAGTCTATAGCCTTAAGATTCCACTACTGAATGTTTTGAAGGGAAACCAGAGTTCCACTACTGAATATAAGCAGACTAAAGGAGTAGTTTATCATAGACAAAATTATATTACAACACCCACGGGTAGACATGGGTGGTTCTTTAACCTATAAACAATGTGACATCTATCAAAATCGCAAAATATTTTCTTTTCTTATAAATAAAAGTAATTCCTGATTAATATTATTTGTATCAGAAGGATAGCAATAAAGCTCGAAATCTAACGTAATAAAACCTGTAATTTATTACACCTGGTCCCCTCTCCCTAGAGACCGAAAGGGTTTTCTTACACCCGATAGACACTTGTGAAGTTAGGAATATTTATTTATTTATTTATTTATTTATCAACTTTATACATACAATATGTAATGGCGGACTTAATGCCTGAGGCATTCTCTACCAGTCTACCATAGGGTGATGCATATAACTTGGAACTAAAAAAGAAAATACTTTTAATACTTGCAACATGAATAATAATAATGACTATTATACATTATAAGTCTAAGTATGAAAAATAAATGGTATTATAATAGCATTAGTCAATTATGCATGTTTAAATGTGACTTTATAATACCTACTTAAAATTGGCACCCCAGAAATGGTAGTTTACAAAGGTTCAAATAATTTATAAACATCTGTATGACGCAAACAAATAATTTGAATTTTAATTTGAACATCGTTCAATCTATTGCTACACGTGTCTTCAAGGTGTGATTGATTCATGTGATCTAAATGTATATACAAAGATAGTCTGGCCACTTCTATTACTTAAAGTAATAGTAGTAATAGTGTGGATTTTAATCTCATTGATGGAACATATTCGTACGATCCACAAATATTAGTTTCGGCAGTATAGGTACTTGAATGTATGTTAGTAAGCCCGATGAATAAGAACAGTTCACAGTTCAAAGTCTTTTTTGTCCAATAGTGGACACCTTTTAGCTGAAATTATGATGATGAAAGCCTGAGTGAAACTCAACTACGCAGAACCAACTACACACAAAAATATCGCGGTATTTGGAGCACTATTACACGGTAGTAGATCCACGCTGGTTTCAGCATCAATGGGCTGGATCAACCAGGAAAGTAGGTACTACACTCTCATAGAAGATCGACGTAAGTGTAGTAGTATCCGTACTACTGCGTTTCGTTTGGAGAATGAGAGCGCCAAAGGTACAATTTTCCCCTTTTCCTCTTTCCTCACTTTCCTCATTCCCTTCCCCTAGCCCATTTGATATGGTGGCCACCACTTCTGGATTCCACTGACTACTTATCATCAGAGGGGATGGAGTCACTTTGATAGGCTAATATATAAAGAAAACTATATTTTGCAGATCTCATAGCTCTTACATGCCACGAGTTTCTCAACCCACCCTCTTTCAACAATGGTCATTATTCAGTTACAAGTGTAACAAAACGTTCAGGTGGTAACTGCTAACTAATTCATTACTTCGGACAGCGGTTTTTATGTCTTACATACACTTAAGGACAACATTATTGGTACAAATAGTAAAATCGTAATAACTCCCTGTTAGGTGAGGTTTTCCCGGGGGCTGCAACATAGAACTCTTCAAGAAAGGAGTAAAAGGGTTATTAAAAATGCGTGTAACGCGCTGGTGATACTCCGGAGGCCCTAGACAAGTGCCATAGATTTTTATTCTTTTCACAGAATAGATTAAAAAATGTATGGGATTGATATAAGCTAACGACAAATTTGGCGTTGGCTTGTCTAGGCCCTCTGGTGTTACAAAAAAATTTTCTAATACTTTTTTTATATTGATATGAAAATAGCTATATTTATTGTCGCATTCAAATACAACGTAAAACTTATATAAATGATAGCAGCGAAGATATTTACTATATTAGAACCAACAATTTTGTTCCTGCTTTAAAGGTAATTACTTAATTGGTTCCATGGGCACCAGAAGGGGTGTGCAAAGGGTGCACTTGTACCCCCCTGTCGAGAAAAAATACATAGCAACGATTTTTTTTTTGGAAGTAGATAAGTCTTTGAAATTGAAGCGTCTATACGTTTCTGTCCAAGTTTGTTGTACAACCTTGTCAATAAACTGATTGTTCCATTATATTTTTATGAACACTGATCATGGGCATTGGAATCCCCTGAAAGTCAGTTGCACCCCTTTAAAAGTAATTCTGGCGGAGTCCATGCTTAGTTCTCTTTCTTTAACATGTTTTCCTTCAACCCTTACTTCACTATTTAGAGAACACAGCCATATCCACTAACAGTAACCATTTATTACCAATCCTTTTAGCTTATATATCTATAATATTTATACGCTTATAAAACAATGTCACTATGAGAGGTGGAAGCTTTTGTTGCTCGTAAACGATGCAGAGGACACCTGGTTCCGATAAGATGTTACATTTTGTTGAAGGGGTTGGCTGTTGATATTGGCTAGATATTTGATAAATAATATGGCTGTTGTGGTGATACTCTGCAGAGCGCGGTTTTAAGTTTAAAATGTGTAAAACCGTTTTTAAGTCATAATTGACTTTGACAACAAATTACTAATATTTGCAATGCTCAGCCTTTTCTTTACTATATTATGCTTATATTATAAATATAAATGTCAACCTTATGAAACAAACTCCGTAAATGATAATATAATATAATATAATACCAGCCTATTTACTGTCCCACTGCAGGGCAAAGGCCTTTTCTCATATATAGAAGGTATGAGCATTAATCACCACGCTTGCTCAAGGCGGATTGGCAATTTCAGACATTTAAGTCCAGGTTTCCTCACGATGTTTTCCTTCACCGTCAGTCAGAAATGTCCAAGATAAACTTAGATAATAATAAAAACCATATTAAAATCTGTGTGTTCTTTGTTGTTGTTGTATGTTAATTTACCTATTTATTTAATTTGGATTTTTTTTTTTTTTTTTTTTTTTTTTTTATGTTAGCCTACCAAAGTGACTCCACCTCGCCTGATGGTAAGCAGTCAGTGGAATCCAGAAGTGGTGACCACCATACCAAAAGCTATCGTCTTAAACTGCTGGTATAGTGGCCTCCACTATGGCGGCTGGGAATGAGGTTAGAGGAAGGGAATGAGGGAGGTGAGGAAAGAGGATAGGGGGGAAATTGGGCCTCCGGCACTCTCACTCACCGAACGAAACGCAGTAGTACGGATACTACTACTCTTAAGTCGATCTTCTATGAGAGGGTAGTACTTCCCCGGACGATCCAGCCCACTCATGCTGAAACCAGCGTGGATCTACTACCGTCAGCGTGGATCTACTACCGTCAATATTTTTTCAATATTTGCTAATATTAAGACTAAACTAACCTACAAATTTCTTTGTATCATTCTCTTAGGATTTCGTGAAGTTATAAACAGAATATGTCATAGGGCAGGCCGCTGTAAATTACTTGACAAGTCTTGCGGTTACCAGTGAGTTGGCTTACTTTACTCATTGCTAAAGCTACCGATCTCAGACTAGCGACACAGTATTTCGTATATTAAAGTTTACAATCCTAAACCACGAGAATGTAAACTTAATAATTAACTCAGTTTCTTTGTTTAAAATCATGTTCATATTTTTCAATCTTTATAGTTTTTAAACTTTAATGTGAAATTTCAGTCTTTAATGAATATGGCTGTGATTTCTAAGCATTGCAGAAATACTGCTAAGAAAACACAACCATGGCTTTTCTGATCGTGTAGGGAGAAAAGGGGAAAAGTATATAATAATAATAATAATAATACCAGCCTGTTTTACTGTACCACTGCAGGGTAAAGGCCTCTTCTCATATAGAGAAGGCATGAGCATTAATCACCACGCTTGCTCAAGGCGGATTGGCAATTTCAGACTTTTAAGTCCAGGTTTCCTCACGATGTTTTCCTTGTCAGAAATGTCCAAAATAAACTTAGAAAGTACATATGATTTGAAAACTCACATTGGTACTTGTCTGGATTCGAACCCACTACCTCGTGTTTACGAAGCGGGTGCCTTATCTACTGGACCATTTCGACCTATTAGAGGATAGAGATCTAGAGGATAAATTAGAGGTAATTAGATAAACTTGCGTATAAAATTCGTAAAACTATAGTATCACATGTTCTATAACATGGGCGCCGGCAGCACTATGCAAAATGCTTGTTCTGTCAAGAAAAACATACATTGAAAAGACTAAGATTTTTTTACTATTTTACTAAGTTATTCCTTTAATTGAAATGTTTGCTATCCAAATTTGTTAAACCTTCTGAAAGTCAGAGGAACCTCCCTGAAAGTAATCCTGGCGGCGCCTATGTTCGATATAATTAATTTTGTAAAAAGAAAAGACTTGATTTTTTTATGATTGTTTGTTTGTTTGCAACGATTTAACTAAAAATCTAGGTTACCGATTCGAAAAATTCTTTTACTTTTAGAAATCAATGAATTAAGCGGGTAACATAGGCCATATTTTATTATGTTTAACATATTATTTTTAATCATTTTCAAAATTTCTATATTTAAAGCGCCTTTGTAAATCTAAATCATGCAATACGACACTATTGCTATATAATAATATTTGCCGTAGGAGTTTATTGTGAGGCGGACTTTTAGTGTTCTTTATTATTATGCATAACAAGCATAATAGGTAATTTAAAACAGAATTACTCTATTAAAACATCACGTACTAGGTTAAAGTACTTCACAGCAGTATAAACCTCGTAAATAGCATGTGTAGTTACTAGTTTTATGCAAATACATTAAAATGTAAATGAGTGTATATATATGAAACTATTTCATACTTCGCATAAATAAACAAGTCGTAAAAATGTGAATGAATATTTTATCAAGATTTTATGATAATAACTAACTTACTCTACTGTTAATTATCCCTCTGTTTTATTAGCGGATAACGCAGAGGCCCGGGTTCGATCCCCGGGTCGGTTAAAGTGTTATTGGGTTTTTCTGTCGACAAAATTCACAGGATTAGCCCGGAGTCTTGATCTGCGCCCATTGTATGGCAACAGGCTCGCCCCCTATTACATGGGACCCAAAATAAAAATGTTCTTTAATTATAAAATAAAGTATTTTTGTTTTTTTTTGTACTAATATTCTGTCCTCTAGTGTACGACGTCGGTTTGAGTGATGTCGACAACCGAGTATTTAGTGTGCTATTTTTAGTTACATGGTTAATAAGTACTTCGTGTTTTAACTACTGGCAATGGATTTTATATAGTTGAAGTTACAATAAAATCTAGTAGGTGATGGTAAGAAAGTACTGGAATCTAAGCTACGGCAAAGGCTACGGAGTTTTTTAGCTCAGTGATTCTTTAGAATAGCCGTTGATGCACAAAAGTTCTGGAATGGCGGTCACAAACCAGTCGTAGGCAGGTCTCTCATAAGGTGAATAGATGACCTGGTAAGAGTAGCAGGCAACCAATGGATCAGGACTCAGAACTAGGTAAAGTGGAGATGCTTGGGAGAGGTTTGCTCATTTGCCTCTTTAGTTGTATAAAGTAGGTATATATATCGCAGACAAATTGTATAAATCGTCCGTTTACATACTGCCTCGGCATTTTGTAAACTCTCGGAGTCATCGGCGTTAAATATGCCAAAAGTAAATTGGGTTAGATTAGGTTAGAACTGTGACCCCCGTGTGTGACCCCCTGTGCTATATATAGTCAAACATGTTCAAATATCCCTAATTAGGTATACCTACACATTGCTGGTAATATATCCAGCGATAAGTAATATGCCGAGGTAGATTGTAAACGGCAGATTCATACAATTTTCCTGCGACATTTTATACTTGATTAACATGTTTATATTTTTTGTTAGCATAGAAAGTATCTAAGCATTACCCTTCTTGATTTTGGCAGTCAGGTAAATATTCAGTTAAAACCAACTTTCCTTTTTTCTTGTATTTTATTAATTTTATGCTCCAAACTAAAAAACGATAGAATTTTTCTGCCGAATTTGATTTCATCATGATAAGTATATTATTTTACTTTATTTCCACGTTAGATCCACACTGGTTTCAGCATGAATGGGCCGGATCGTCCGGGAAAGTACTACCCTCAAAATTCCTTCAAAAAGCAAAATTTAATTTATGTTTTTAAAACGCAATAATATTAGAAAACTAATTAAGTTTTAAAAAAGATCACCCTATATCCAAAGGACACTTAGATAGTAAAATAGTCCAGTAATGAAATTGGATCGCTAGCTTTTTTATTCATTACCGGCGTGGACCGTGTCTATAGTGACGTGAGGAATAAGCTATAAGAGATAAGAGTATTAGGACTTTAAAAGGTTACAATATTAGCCTGTTTAGTGTCCCACTGCAGGGCAAAGACCTCTTCTCATATAGAGAAGGTATGAGCATTAATCACCACGCTTGCTTAAGGCGGATTGGCAATTTCAGACTTTTGAATCCAGGTTTCCTTACTATGCTTTCCATCACCGTCAGTCAGTAATGTCCAAGATAAACTTAGAAAGTACATATGATTTGAAAATCACATTACCTCGTATTTACGAAGCGGTTATCCACTAGGCCATTTCAACTGAACCGAATAAAAACCGTTAAAAAATAATAATTTTTAAATAGTGTAAAGATAAAAAGCTATTTTCCTTTCTGTTTTTCCACTTACATCGTCTAAATTACGCAACAGATTTTAAACGACTTTCACGATCGTTATGAGAAAATTTTGTTTCGATAATGGAATATAGAGAAAAGTCAAGAATATCGACGATTTGAAATCATATCCATAAAAATAGTAGCTTGTTTGATAACAAAATAATCTTTTTGAGATCACTTACAAGCTGCCATAAGTTATACCAGATTACGCTCATACTTAACATCCACGAAAACAAGCACATAAATAAACACACTTCCTCTATCAATAAAAATATGTCAGCGGTATTTATTTATTATTCAAACAGGAGGAAAACAAATAACGGATAAACGTAGAATTAGGGAGGAATGGAATAACAAGAATAATTACAGGAACAAACGTTTATTTACTTTACGTTTACATGTAACTTCCCTTTCCTTTAGCTGATTAGTTTATTATAAGGCAGCAAAACTCTGAATGGAGCGAAAATAAGTAGGTAGTAAATTACCGTAGCCCAGCGTAGAAAAGTTATAGGATTGTTGTAGCGTTAAAGCCATACACTTAGATTAATTTGATAGCACACACTTGAAAATCCAATAAGACTGTGTGCTTTAAAAGCTCAAATTACATAAAAACTATTTATAATAAACAATACATAGAAGAAATGGGTACAGCAAAATATAAGTTAAGTATGTACTGCCATTTTGTTTGTGATACAAAGTTTGTAGACCCAAAACTCTATCAGCGCATGTGTTTTCTTTCAAATTAGAGCCTTAGTAATGACTAGACTAGATGCTTTTTCATGCCCTGTCTAAATTAAAAGAGTGTGATTGATAAAGCACCTCACAAAACTGTCATAGTACATATCACACAATAATAGCTTTTAACGCGATAGCTTTTGGAATTGTGTCCACCACTCAAGGACACTAAGTGGGTTAAAATTTTTAGGCTAATACTTATATAATATCGAGCTGTTGCCCGCGACTTCCTTCACGTGATGTGTGCCTGTATGTGAATTTGGCAATCGTACATTGTATTAGTAATAAATATCAGTATATTCCGTCTCTATGGCGAATCCCGTTTAAATCTATTCACCCGTTAACACTAAAACTGACGAAACTTCACACAAACTTCTATTTTTCTACTTACTAAAGGTAATTGCTAAATATAAAAGAATGAGTATTTTCTAGTAATTTAGAAATGCTACTGTAAAAACTATCGCAGTTTTATACAAACTTTGTCATCTCTTTCTACTCCTTTAGGGGATAAATTTCGTCAAATTCCGTCTTAGTGAACATTTATGTCCTAAAAAAAGGAACCCCCATTCAAAGTTTTAGACTCCTAGCACTTGTAGTTTCTGAGTTTAAGTGATGAATGAGTAAGTGACTTTACGCTTTTATATACCTTTTTAAAAATAGATGTATAGGTATTGTAACTAAATCGCTATATCTTATACCTCCCACCAAAACCAAAATACATTGAGATCGAACATTTTAGTTATAATCTAACCAAATTCTTAACAAATATTTACATATAAATGCATGGTCACACGAACATCGAAGTGTCATGGTGGACGTCAGTGACAGCTCTATGAACCAGAAAGCGCTATTATTTAAAATACAGACGTTTATTTGAACAGGATAACGGTAATTCAATACTAGAGGTCAAATAAAATTATTATTTATTTGAAAACTTTATTAGAGCGATGTCATGGTCAATGGAGAATACAATATCTATCGCCGTATACATACTTATAAAATTCTAACTAAATATGACAAATTCTAAATAAGATAAATAAATTATTAAGCTTGGCTATACATATTTAAGTATTGACTGTTTTAGGGTCAGTAGTACTTAAGTACGGACTATCATGTAGAGGTTTCTGGTTCGATCCCAGAGCCGAAGAATTCTCAGTTTTAGCCTGGAGTCTGGCATTGTACCTGATGGCAATAGGCAAAAGACTAATGCTATATTATGTTATTGACTACTTATTCTAAAGCTTTTGAGTTTTAATAAACCATTGCTCGATCTTACTTTAGTTTTAGTACATCATCATCATATCAGACGAAAGATGTCCACTGTTGGACATAGGTCTCGCCCAATTTTTGACACCTTGGCCGGTCGTGAGCCACTCACATTCATTGGTTGCCAGTCTCATTAGGTTGTCAATCCACCTTATGAGGTGCACTTAGCTTGCTTCTAAAAGCTTAATTATTTATTATATTATAAATGCGAAAGTAACTCTGTCTGTCTGTCTGTCTGTTATGCCTAAACTACTGAACCGATTCTGATAAAATTTGGTATAAAGATATACTAGACTTTGGGGAACAACATAAGCTTCTTTTATTGCAAAAAACTTTTATTGAAAGGGTAGAAATAGATGCTGAAAGTTTCCTCCCAACCGGGGCTCTCGCTTTGTCGCGGCGGAGGGGGGTTAGTAACCGTGGTTACCTAGAAGGACGGTGAACCAAGAGGAACCCCAAAGAGGCGCCGCTCCTCTGGGCTTCGGGTGGTAAGCCCACGATGGAGCGGCTCAGGTGGGTTGGCAACTGGCGCGGGCTGCGGCACACGCCTCTCGAGGGAGGGGGGGCTAGGCCCCCCAAATCGGACGGGTGTGGTGAGCGGGCCATGGCCCATTGGGGTCGCCGATGAATGGTCTCCCGTGACCCCGACACTCTGGCCGTCTGGAAAAAACACCGTGGGTTTTAGTCGGTATGCCGGCCGCGCATTGAGTGCGGTTGGAGAGTCCGACATAACCCTTGCCCGGGCGGGTGCGTATGCGTGACCATTTCCCAAAAAAAAAAGTGATGATAGTTTGTATAAAAAATCGTCAATGTATAAACATGTTCATGCGGGTTAACCGACTTTAACGCGGGCGGAGCTGTGAGCAAAAGCTAGTATTCTATAATCGCTACAATAAACGACACTAGAAACTAACAGCCAACAATTACGCAACGAGTTGCAACTAAGTGAATAGGTAGATTTAATTGCCAAAACTACTGGAGCGGTCAAAACTTCCAACTTTGTGCAATTAAGCAAACGAGACACTTGAACTAAAGTTTTAGTTCAATTTACACGACTAAACTACTCCTGTCATATTTTTAGTTCATCTCTGGACAGTTGTCAAAGTTGTCGAAAGAGATTTTGTTGTGTGTTTTATGTAATTGTGGGTTACTTTGGTTTATGTGTGTTATATTGCAGTAGCATATAGCATTTTCAGTTGTAAGAAGGCGTAAGTGAAATGTTAATTCGGAAGATTAAATTTTATCTTGATGTATTTAACTTATGGCCCAAAATTGCTTAGAATCTATAGTTGGTAAACTGAAAACATACTACACAATGAATTTGAAAAAAGTCACATTCGAATGTTTCTCTCATGATGTTTATTTATAATTTAAATATTCAATAATCTCCCATTAAATCAGACATTTTAATCTTTTAGTCAATTTGCACCATTCCCTCTACAATTTTAACACGTTTTTTCATGTTAAATGTCAATATAACACATTTTTTAAAAGAATCTGTCTAGTTTAAGAGACTTTTTTACTAACGCCAGTATAAAAAAATACATATACATTTTCTCTGTGAATTCACCTGAAGTTTTTGCACTGAGAACAGTTGTTTGGTATATGTAATATGAAAAATATAATTATATGACGTTTTCAGTGAGAACAAAGCTCATAAAAAATGTGGACTCTAGCGTAACGCTAACCTCAAAAAATTTATAATTTTGGTTTAATATCTCTGTTTCTGTATAAGCAATCGCTACGAGATTTCATGTGGCGAGGGCACTATTTAAGAACAGTTTTTTGTATATAAATTGGTAGCCCTACTAAAAGTATTTTTCGAGTTCAACGTGTGTACATTAGCATAACGCGTTATGCTGACGTCCGCAGTAAACATAGCTTTTATTTCATAAACTTTAAAGGCACTATTTATTTGGTTATTGCTCTAATTGAGCACTATTTTTCGACACCATCACCGATTCCAAATTCCATGTTGCGGACGTCAGCATTACAGACACAACATAATTTTACTTGTTTCAGTTAGTAAATAAGACAAAGAAAAGGTTTGTCTGGTTTTTCATAGTCACTACGTGGTAGGCCGTTTAGTGACTACATTAAGGAGGTATTTAGTACCTATGAGTTACCTGAAAAGGCAAAGCAACAGAATGCTTGCCTTTTACGAAAGTGATGATAGTAGTTCCATATCAATAGGTGTGTTATTAAAATAAATAAATTATTATCGTACTGGTAATACATAAATCTCAATCAAACTCTCATTATATCATAAAAACGTTTGACCTTATAATAATAATCTATAAAGTCTAGATTTGTAGTAACAAGCTCGCGGTTACAACTGTCTAGCCTGAGGTTGTGGTTACACACAAACGTAGTCTTTTGACCCGTATTTTGTTAAAGTTAAATAATTGAATGTTTATAAATGATTTAAGTTGATAAATAAACGTATGGATCGCTTAAAGGTGAGTGGTTATTAACTTGCAATGCCAGAGGCATCACTTCATTTCTCTTTCGCGCTGTCGTCTTGACCATTATGATAAAAATATATTTTGTTCATATGTCACATTTTCACTGCATAAGGTCTGGAGACTTGGTTATTCTTAATTTATAAAATTAAAAAGAAGTTTTTAATTAATAAGACAAGACAAGTAATGGCGACATTTCTGTTAAAAGCCTGACTGAGTCAAGTACCTCCACTGAGCTCCACCATAGAAAGGTTGTGATAACAATGTTTGTGTGTCAACTAGCAACAAACGTATTGATTTCCAGTCATCAACATTTCAACCGTAGAGATGTGCTTTGCTAAACACAACTTATTTCCAAAAAGCCCGTTTTACTACTAGCAATAATGTTTATCTAGGTTTAAAAAAGTAGGTACCTACTTACTAACTTTTCTGCAGCCAATGACACAGCCTACTTACCACACACTAACAATGCTAATATATTGCTTTCATACACCGAGACAAATTCCACACATTTACTTTAATCCGATAAAAATAGTCCCACACTAAAGATGTCTGTTCTCTATCAAAATACGGAGTTGATTGAAATATATATACGAATCAAAAGCGGCTTAAGTTTACCTATTTATTTGTAATAGAAAACAGACATAATCTACGAGTGACCAGTGAGAACGAGCGTTAATTTATATGAAAAAATAAATCTGATATAATAATGATGTGAATAGACTCCATGGTGAAATGGATTAAGTATTAACTCAATATTAGTAGTAAAAATATTTGTATACAATACATCGCCGCATATATTTATACTGAGAACTAAAACGCCATTATAAATATTTTCTAGAAGTTTATTTATTTATTTTATTTATTTATTTATATGCACACACAAAACTTATAAAGATAGTACATAAAATAACAAGAGCACAAAGGTACTCTGTAACAAAAAGAAATGGCAATTTAGTAATATACCATGACTGCTGCTGCCTATCTCCAAATGTTCTTATAGTGGCCTCGCGACACCCAAGAGATTATACCTTATTTTAAAACATCCATAATAAGTAAACACATGAGACAATATAGCTAACAAAATTTTAATATTAATTTTTAAAATGAAACATTTAAATCAAATAATCGAATAATCCAATTTAATTTGCCTTTTGGTACAAATCTAAAGCTAGTTGAATACTCGGAGTATTACAAATAGGGTTTTTGACGCCTACTTAAAACTTGAGATAGTAATCCGACTCTTTTCGCTCTTTACATACGAAATTAATTTCAACTGAATTATGTAGGTACCGTCAGCAACGAAAATCATAGATAATCTCTAAAATTATATAAAAAGTTACAGTCAGTTTTCTTCAATATAAAGTAACTGTTTTCATCTATCTGTTTCGCCGATAACTTCTAAACATTTGATCATGATACGTTTTTCACGAGAAAATCAATGATATTCTTTTTAACAGATGTGTTATACACTCACAAAACAACCGAAAAAAGTGTTCCGTGCAGCAGCCGTTGCACACATACAACATACGTTGTACACATTCTTCATTGATGTATTAATGACCAATGTGTGTAACGCAGACTAAAGGCAATACGTCCCAATTAGGACGTTTTCGGGTCTTCATCATTACGCGTTCATAACCAAACATCTCTGTTAAATAGAATATCATTGAAGAAAACCTTTTTAAGTTGTCGTCCTTGTTTCAGCTCAATATAATTATAATCCTTTTTATACAAAAAAGACATGACAGCCATAGGTAGTAAGAGGCGACTAAAGAAGAACAGATATTGATCAGCAGCGCGTCAAAGAAACAAAATAAATTTGACACAGACAAAAAGACACACAAATTCTTAGTAGTTCAACTTAACTAGCACTAATAAAAATAATATCTCAAGAGCAGATGCCTATACATTTTTTACGGCATTATTGTGTGTCGCAAACGGGCCTATTTATTATTTTACAAATAGGCCCGTTACTTGCGTACTACTAAACAACACATTTCTGTAGTACATGCTTTACAACACGCTTTACAAGCGTAGTGACCATAGCTAACTACTTACTTTGAAAGAGGCCCATGTAGATCTTCAGACTAATGATGAGCTGATATAACCCTTGAGCTTACTTAAGAAAATCACACATAACAGTCCGTTGTCATCGTGCAAACTCAACCTTCGATTGCAAGTAAATAGTGACTTTTTTACTAGTATGTGTCATATATTTGAAGTAGCTTTCACATTCGATCGAACTGACGCTTTAAAGTAATGTAGTATTAGTATAGTAATTTTATTATCGTCATCTTGTAGAGCTGTTATACAGCTAGAAAATTTGAACCCTTAGTAATATTTGTGATATTTACCGTAGATCAGATGTTTAAGATAAATTTGGAAACACGCGTCACTTATGAGACGATTTTATAATTCATAAAATATTAATTGCCGATTTCAGACTCCCAGGTACACTTTGTAACTGATAAATTATTGCCTGTAGCGTCACCCGCGTTATAGGTAAGTCGCTCTAGTGAAGAAATGAAAAAGAAATTAAAAAGGAGTTTCAAAATTTCATATTACTGTAAAATATACTAAACAAACTAATAAATGCATTTCATACATCCCGGATCCAAAAGACGAAACCGCGCCAAATTTAACCGAAACAAATCCGCCATTATTCTGAAACAAAAACAAACTGTTTCTATTATAACATCACCAAAACAATGAGCAGTATTCTTACGTCAAAGATTTGCTTGCACACCATACATCAACTTGTCCGGGGTTTAAGCGGCTAGCTTTAATTGTTTGGAACGATCCAAGCCCGGATTAAACCGAAAAAAATATTACACCACAATCTTTCCCTCCATTATTTACTACGTTCAAACGCCATGTCTTTTTTTTAAATTTAATATTTCTTTTTTATTATTTCAAATTTGGAACCCACGCGCGATTAACTTTATTCTTTTTTTTAATCGTGATTGACATTGATCAGAAAGTCGTAGATCATAATGCTTGATGTTACTTTTGGAGTAATAAATTATTTCAAGTTTTTTTTGAACGAAAAAGATTTTCCGTTAGGAAATTGGTGAAGTGTGAACATAATATGAGTGGGTGAATAAACGTTATTACTAATCAGAGTATTGACTTACTTGGTATAATCTAATTAATTGTGGATCATAACCAATTAATTCTGGATGATATTAGCTGCCAAACACCCAGGGGAATTGAATATATCCCACCTTAATCTTGTCGAATTAAATTAGACGAAATTGGTGTGACGTTGGCGGTTACTTGTATGACTTTTCATATTTATGTCATCAGTCAACTCAGAAAATAGTGCGAGTGAGAAGTTGAGCCGCCTGTTTAAGCAAAAAGCCCACCATCATTACAAAACTAATGATGGTTCTGTAGCTGATTAGTGATTAATCTATAGAATAGTTGTGAACATGACACACTGACACACCAGTCAGCGTGCAGATTGACACCAATTATTATATGAGGCTTATAATTAAAAAATAAAAACTTATTTTATTATTATTTTATTCTTATTTTATTAGACAACAAACTATAGCGCACCTGGTTATTACAATATTATAAGTGAAACTTTTATCTATCCTACCGAGCAATGCAATGGATAATTTTTTAGGTTGCATATCAGTGATGTTAACTTCAACTGAAATGTTTTGCTTTTTAATAAACTAAACGTGGAATCGTCATATTCTGTGCTTCGACTGCTTCTCGCAGATGTCGCCTCTAGCACTTGCTACTACAAAAAAAATAATAAGTATATTCTAACATCTATGCATATAATAAAATTGGAGTGTCTGTTTGTAATATTTAAATAACCGTTTTTACTACATTTATAAGAATATATATACGGTACATACACCAAAATTTTTTTTTTTACAATATTTGTCTCTGTCTGTTTGTTCCGGCTAATCTCTGAAATGGCTGAACCGATTTTGAAGAGATTTTTGGCAGGTAGCTGATGTAATAAGGAGTAGCTTTTACTTTTTACTTAAACGTTTATTTTAGAAAATTCTTTTATGTTAGAAAAATAAAGTAATGTTGATCGACTGTAAGGCGGAACGAAGTTCGCCGGGTCAGCTAGTCTTAAAATATGATTAATTTTCAGATACGCTTTGGTTACAATAAAAAAAGTAAAAAAGACAAAGTGAAAAATTAAATCAAAATAATCTGGCTAACAAAAAACCTTGAATCTAATTACAAAAAATAAAAATGTCAAATCTATCGACGTTCTAATTTAGTATGTATTACCTCCATAGAGTAGGTATGCTAGAGGGACAATACACGTGTAAACTAACACCCGAAACACGTTTTCCTCTTGTACGGATATCACCTTCCTTCTACGTGTGCAAAGATTAGTACAGTATTTCTCCAAATACATGCATGTTACAAAATAATGGGGCTTTTGGCCTTGTGCATCCCGAGAATCCCAATTTGACCCTATTGTTGTAGTTTTTTTAAATAGGAAAGTACTTTAAATTTTTACTTTGCTACGAGTAGTAGCATGAACTTCATTGTTACAGATGACATTAATTCTCTTTTCATTAAAATTTTCGGCTTTTTACTATAATATTCATAGTTTTATTATAGGTACACATAAACCTTTCAGAAGAAATGATCTAAACCAGGGCTGTCCAAGCAAGGCCCGGGGTTTATCTTTGTGCGGCTTGCAGTGTTTTTTTATTACGTACCTAGATACTGGATAAAAAAAGCAATCAATTATTTTCTTTATAAAATGTGTTTTTATTTGTGCCGTCCTTCAATCTCCGGGATCATATCCGGTCTGGACAGCCCTGACCTAAAGGATAGTGAAAATCATTATCAAAATCCGTTCATTTGGTAGGTCAGGCAGTTAGGGAAAACATAGACACATTTTATACTGCTTACAGATTTATTTGCGTCTTTTATTAAGTATTTGTACATTTTTCAATAAATCAAATCATTGTGTGACTACAAACTTTAGAAAATCACGAGATAACGAGAGACGTATATTTTATTCATTAATTCATTAACACCGTTTTATAACTAAATAAATTAATGTAATACAATCAATCAATTTTGTAACCAAATATTAATTTATTTAATCAAATATGCAAATAAAACATAAATATTCTTAAAATATGATATTATTTGTGTGTAAATTTAAAATGACATGTTATCTGTTTAATTTTATCGAAAACAACTTTAAGTAGTTTTAATTAGTACCTAGATACCTATTGAAGATAAATTAAGTTTTTCAATATTGAAATAAAATTAACTTTTACGGTAGTAAGTAGATCTTTATTCTAGCATGAGAGGACCGAATTATTATTTACTAGCGACCCGCCCCGGCTTCGCACAGGTATTATGCTGATACTAAATATACTACAGAATGTCTTTTTAAACAACGTTCATAGCTTTTTCGTCATTAGACAATACAAACATGGTCATTGTTTTCTTTAGAGGCCGGCGGCCTCTAAAGAAGGCTATGTCCCTGCATTACATTAGAAACCTCTAAAATTACCAGTGTTTCTCTACTATATTTTGCACGTATTATACATATAAATCTTCCTCTTGAATCACTCTGTCTATTAAAAATAACCGCGTCAAAATCCGTTGCGTAGTTTTAAAGATCTAAGCATACATAGGGACAGACAGCGAGAAGCGACTTTGTTTTATACTATGTAGTGATTTATTTCCAAAGTCATTTTATATTTTTCTCAAATTTATATAAAAAACGATCGTAAGTACCTGTGTACTACTCATTATAAAGAATATTGACGTAAAGTATTAGCTAATTCTCATAATGTTTCGTATAATGAGTGAGAGCGCAAGAAGCCCATTTACCTTTTGGTACTCTTCTTTAAAAGAAAAATTTATTATCGTTTTATTACAACCGTAACAAAACGACATAAACTATCCAAAAGACTATAATCATTCCTGAATTTACAAAGATATATATAATCAAGTTCATAATAAATCATGACTGTAGTACCTACTACCTATGGATAAGTGGGTTTCTAGTTTGTTGTGAAGGAAGACGGCCTGTGACAACAATGCCCATTCAGCTCTGCATGAGTAAGTATTCGCGTGATTCTCTATTCAAAATTCAGGACCTTTTATTAAAATCTTATATGAATATGGAAATTTAATAGTTTATAGATTGAGAAGAGTTAGTGCCTAACAATCTACACAATGTCAATACACAGAATTGAAGCCTGCGGCTCGTCCGTTCCTTAAGAGTTCGAATTAGCCATAGGACAGACTTTTTTTAAACCATAGTATAAATAAAGCAAACACTGAAACACTATAATGTCCGCTAACTTTTTCTTACCCGCGCAAGAACCCTTCCGATAGTGAAAATCATATCGACAACCTAGGTAATTTTCATGTCGTAAGGAAAACAACATTGGTAGATAGATAACGTAAAACAAATCAATAATCCAATAAAAAAATGCATAAAATTATCAATATCACCTGACAAACATCGACAAATTAACACGAACAACCTATAAATCTAAGTCAAGAATTTCCCCTAAAATCGCGCCAACACGTGGTCCAGCTACCAATTCTAAAAATATAAATGTTAAATTCGGTGCAGCGATCGATCGTCGTGTCGTCGCCCGTCGGTGGACCCCGCTTACGTGAGACTCTACACCTGACGACCTATATTTTATTTATGAGAAATCTCGTTTAGGGAGAGGAAGGTGTCGATAAATTTATATATTATTCATCACTATTGAAATGTAGACGCTGGCGCTGTCAGGTTTAAATTTGTTTTGTTTTTTGAAATTAGATGGAGTTATAATAAAAATAACAGCTATAATGGTATCTAGTGTTGTTAAGTATCTATCGTTTGTATATCGGTTTAATAGCTAATATATTCACCCTTTGTACACGAGTGTAGGAGTGTAGCTACATTCTAAACCCGAAAAATTTATGTGACTTATGCATTTTGCAACTTTAGCCTAAAAACTAACGACATTGTAAATTAAAAGAGGATGCCTATCATACAGCAATGGTCATCTTACGGCTAAGATCATGATGGTGATAATAATTACTGACATAATATGATGATACATATATATAAATATATAAATATCGTAAATAAAACTGAACTGTAAAAAATATATAAAACGAAAAATTCTTGCCGGTCCTCTTTGTTGCTTTCTCATCTTCCCATACAAGTTCAGCAATGGCTTGAGTTTCAACATAGGTATGTTCTGTTTACTTAATTCTATAAAATGCAATTGCTTTTAAAATGAGGTGATTAACATCAGATGGCTGCTTATAACCGCACTATAGACTATAAAAGAAAAACTATATTAATCATTCATCATTGAAAAGGTCAGTAGTTCCTTACAAGCTTTGTAAGTGCAAATACAAAAGTTAAAAATTTCTGCCGTGTAGTGAAGTATCAAATAATTTATTCATAATTGTTAACTAAAACTGTTGTTTTTAATTAAATCAACTCACATTCTGCCAACTAACGAGAAAATCATATCAATATTTATAGTAGAAGCACGAGTAAAACTTTAACTAAGTTAAGCAACAATTTTAAAGTGCTCTGCGGGGATCAATTGTTCAAGTTTTAGCTTTCATTCTATAATCATGGTGGAAAATTATACTTTATATTATTCATTGCGATCATTAATTATGTTATATTAAATATGTATCAATAATGTTAATATAGGTAGTTAGGTATACTTAAATATATGATTTTTGTAGATCATCATCTCTTGCTGTATAGGTATCGTAACCGGTGGTGAAAGGAACGAACTGCAATGTTATGTGAGTACTAAATATGCTAAAAGTGAAAAATTTTGATGCCTGAAGTGTGTCCTCGAATATTGCATTGCGCTAGATTGACATCCAGATAAGAGCGGACTTAAATAACTAGGTCAGCAATCAAGTCACATAGAAAAAGTCGCTAGGAAACAAGTCCTACGTTGTAAGAGACTTATGTACGATACTTCGAATACTCTGATACCAAATACTTAATAACCGTCATAACGTCTATAGAAAAGCGAGCTCCTAATTCGCTAAACCATATCCAGGTAATCAATTCGCAGTACCAACTTTTGTCGATACAAATCTATCGATATTCCCAACCCTATCGGTAAGCCCAATAAGACAATACGGCACACTTAACGCCCGACAAGTATCCGTTACCTGTGTGCTTTTAAAAAAATATCTTCCTAACACAAAGACCGAACCCAAAAACAACATAAATGGGTCAGATTAATTAATTTTACTGCGAACTGGACCCGTACCCTTTTTTTTAATTATGGCAATCATTTTTTTTCTGTCTTTGTCATTGAGAAGTTCAGTTCTGCATTTTTTTTTATTGCGTATTTGTATTAGACTACGTTTGTTGCCTACTATCGTTTGCTGACGGCTTTTCTTGTAATTTTATTTTATGTTTGATTAGTTACTTACCCATAACAATGTTCTACAACATTTTTATCTATAATAGAACACCTAAAGGCTCTGGTTCCTGATGTCCGTTTACTTTTACGACTTAATTCCGTTCTCCCTCTGTCAGCAACGGCTTGATTTTTCTTTTGTATCGTTTCTGGTAAGAGAACAAGCGTTGTCCTGTCATAAACTTATTACTAAATATAATAAATATCGATAATACCACTCATTACTTCACATCTCTAAACCAATACATGCTTAGAAACCCATCCAAAATAACTTGACGCCCTGATCGAAAGCAGAGCATCCAATAACTAATTAATATTATTGTTGACATTTCATCCATCTTCAAATTTATTACTTACTCGATAAGTTCAATAGAAACTGTTTGTTAACGATTGAGGAGAGAATTGACGTGATTGATTGACAATACTTTTCTAGACCTATTTATATGTTTATTAGTCTAGTGGTAGGCCGACAGTGATTTTTTTATTGCCGACAGTGATGGTAAGTGGTAACTCTCGCTCGTGCAATGCCAGGGACTCTGTGAAGCCGCTGCCTACCGTGCAGGGAGTCGGGGAGGTGAGGAAAAAGGAAAGGGAGGAAATTGGGTCTCCGGTACTCTCACTCACCGAACGAAACGCAATAGTAAGAGTACTATTACTCTTACGTCGATCTTCTATGAGAGGGTAGTAGTACGTGGATCTATTTACTACTGTAAACAATTATTAAATTGTATTGAGTTTCTTTGACACAAAGTACTTACAAACATTTATTTGGGCCAAAAGACGTTCATTGATGGACATAGGTATCTTTCAAGTATCGCCACATTGACCTGAGGGTTATATGAGCCATATTCATCGCGTCCCAATGCTAGCACTATTAGTACAGTCACAGAACACCTAGTCGAAGCTAATTTATTTTTGTTTGTGATATAAATATAACAAGGTAACTAGAAACGAAATAACTATACGAACAACTTTACTACAAAGCTTATTGTAAATTTAATCCTTGTAAAATCAATTTTCCTTTATACCCCATCTTACTAATTTGGTCTAGTTAAAACTTTACAAGTCAGTGTTCAAACTTTTAGGTACTTGTATGAACTTCTGATGGAGACTTCAAATCTTTCAGCGCTATTCTTAAAGTTTTGGAGAACTTGGCTTGTATTTTTGCATTATTTCATTTGTAGTTAATGAAAACAGATTGTTATTTCATACTAGCTTGCCGCGGCGCGGTTTCACCCGCGCTTAAATTATGGTTTGTTGAATCCATATTTTACGCACGGGTGTATCTCTATCTACATACCAATTTTTATCGAAATCGGTTCAGCCGTTTAGGTGCTGAGTGGTAACACACACACACACACACACATACAAACTTTCGCATTTATACTATTAATAGGACTTTTAGTTGATAAAATTTTTTTTCTGGAGTACTTTCGCTGATAAATCTAACATGACTAGCTGCTGCCATAGTGGCTGTAGGTAGTGCTTATTATACGCTTAAAAATACGGGATCATTTGGAAGTCAAAATGGTAGTAGTGTCACTGACACCAGGGCAATATTTCC
Source organism: Parascotia fuliginaria (assembly GCA_963082885.1). NCBI lineage: Eukaryota > Metazoa > Arthropoda > Insecta > Lepidoptera > Erebidae > Parascotia > Parascotia fuliginaria. Next base: position 1,745,466 of record OY720195.1, read on the forward strand.
ATAAGTACAGCGACAGTTTTGCATCTGAGATGATAATGACGTGCACCCCTTCTTTTATTTATAATCTGTGCTTTCTGTGCTTAAAATTATAAAGATGTATGTGACAATGTAAAGCAATTACAAAGTTAGGCTTTGAGACGGTAATTAAATTGCGCTTCACGAACCATGCCATCTACAAAATTGCTTGCAGTTTTTTGCAGTTCCTCCGAGTGACGTCCACTTCCTATTAGCTAAACGTTGCAGATATAAACGGACATCGATGAATCATGTTATAAAATGAATCGCGCAATATTTATTAAATATTCAAGAATTTAGATTGCTTTTTGTAGACTGTAATATTAAATGTTAATACAAATATGGCATATTCAATTCCGGAAGCTGAATCGAATGAAGCCTCTTGGGATACCAATTATGTTATCTGACCCTCCGAAGAGCGAATATTGGCCTGATGAATTTGTAATCTTTTTTTGTAAAATAATGTTGTTTTTTTTCGAATGCCTCTGGAAAGCGTCTGTCTATCTGACGATTCCCACACTGCCCCGCATCACGCTCCGTGTGTGCTCACGTAGTGCGGGTGTGCGTGCAGTGCGAGTTCTTACGTTACTCTCTTTATATACACATCACGCGTGGTGCAACACACTGAAAACGCACTCACGCGTGGTGTAGATGTTCCTTCGTCAAGCAGTGTGTGGATCGCCTCTGTTTGTATAAAATCGCCAATCACGGAAATTAACCTTAATGCAGTTTTCAAATGGGATGATCACCTAATAGTCTTATTCCCTAGATCGGATATTAAAACAACAACACATAATTATACTAAGAAATGACATCATTTGGTGTAAAGTTTATCAATACACCTTAACATCGACTTCTGGGTCACAAGGGATTCAAATCGACCCGCAAGTAATAGAGCGTGACGATACACCTACCTCTATTATATAGCTCAATGTAACAAAAAGCGTGTATATCAAGGGTTAATAGAACAATCAATTTTAAGAGACTGATAATCTGCTTTGATGATTTCCTTTACATGTGCGTGCATGTCTGATCGTAAATCTTTATTAGGTTTCTATTTAGGGACGTGTTTCTAATTTAAATAAAATGATGAAGGACGTTTTCATAGTGCTCCTTACCACTGTGTAGGTACCGCCAAAGAATTGAGTACTTTCTAAAAAACAAGAAAAGCAAACAGACAGCCATAAAAAGAAGACCAATCCTTTCAGTTAATGTGCATTAATTCAACTAAGAACATCAATACTTTGTAATTGTCACTGGATAATGGCAATTTATTCCAATCATAATAATAATAATAATAATAATATTCTACCACATTCACACAGCGCTATCTAGACCCAAATTAAGCAATTATATTTGCTTGTGTTATGGGTACTAAACAACTGATATACTACATATATACATTTTTTTTTTGTAAATACATACATATTATAGATAAATTACACCCAGACACAGAACAAACAATCATGCTCATCACACAAAGATTTGTCCTGGGTGGGAATCGAACCCACGACCTCCGGCTTAGCAGTCAGGGTCACTAACCACTAGACCAACAGGCCAGTCATCAATCATGAAATCATGAAATGAAATCATCAATCATGAAATGCTTATACTCATTAATATCCCAGTTCTAAGTCGTTTCGTAGTAAACGTATAAACCACATTAAAAACTTTTCTATTTACTTCATAACATCAATAAATCGCCGACCATACATTCGGAGTTATCGTTCCAATCACTTAAGTCCGTTGCCAGCGCCTGACCAATTTCTGTGAGCAATAAGTGGCGTATCGTACGCATTTTGCTTGTGCTTACATCGTGTAAACATTATACGAGTACGGGTACTAGATGTGGCTTTAGTTTATTTTAGTTTTTTTTTTCTGTATCTTCTGTTTTTTATTGCCTTGTTTGGCAAACGATTCAACAGCCCACCTAATGGTATCTGGTGACTGTTACTAATAAAATTCTACAAAGCCAGGATAGACGAAGATGCTACCTGCTAAAAATATTGGTTGAAAATATTTATCTGTGGTGAACAAGTGGCTTTTTTTTTATTGACGACAGTGGCACACAAGCAAACATCCCACCCGGTAGTAAGTGGTAACTGTCGCTCATAAACGACTCAGAGTCTCTGACATTGCTCCTGCTAATGTCAGGGACTCTGCGAAGCGAAAAATAATAATAATCTTCAAATTCAGAAAAAAAATTCTACGTACCACTTCCATATATTCGATATCTCCGTTCCCCTACAACTTTGGCGATGTTCCTAGGGAGGGGGTGGTTCAATAGACAGCGCCACCGCGACGCCATGCCCGAGCTTGTTTGATAAATAAAACTTTTAATGATCAGTATAATCGCCTTATTACTCGATTTTCTTGCTTATGTTGGTACCATTAGAACTTTTGAGTTAAATCAACCTTTATTGAATCAACCTTATTGAAATACTACTACTACATTTCTTTTTACCTATTAATGATTCGAGGTCAATTAGTAATTATCTGTTTGTCTATGAATCTGAAGATGTATACAGCTAGATATACCTACATACTTATCTCCCAAAGTGTTTCCGTGTTTGTTTTAGTCTCCACACATTGGTAGGCAGATTGGTAATCGCATTATGGTGGTGTATAATAAGCAGATAATGCTGCTCACACACTCATGAAAAGAGTTAGTATACTACTATTGGTATTTAAACCGAGAACGAAACCAATGTCTTCTACCTGCTTGATCATAAATTAAATAGATGTATAATTTAGTCAGTACACTGTACCTACAGTTGTATACGTATAGATCCTATAAAATACATTCAGTAATTATAAATTATAAGTACCTAATTACAAGCTTACCTATCTGCCTGCATTAAGTTAAGATCATGAACTGCATGACAAGTAGGTACATATAGTTCTAATTGGACAAGTCATTTTCATCGATAGCTTCTGTTTATTTCAAGATTTCAAGCTTCAAATTCAAATTGAGCAATAATATACCATAGACAAACATTCTACAACTTTTTTTAAATATTCGTTCTACATTCGTTATGGTAAAATGGTTGAACGCGGGCAAGAATCTGCTTTATATCCGCATTTTATTTTGGCGCAAGTCGACGGGAGACTACATTGCGTGCGATCACCCCTACATTTAACCTGAATTATATAGCTTCGGTTCTTATTTTAAAAATAAGTTTCTATTTGATAAAATATTTATTAAGTAGGTAACTACTTTTAAAGTACCTGCCTACTCTTAGTTTTTTGCAACAATTTCAATCTGCTCTACAGATAAGATAATACTAAGAATGTCCTCTCTTAAACATTAACTATTTGAGTAACGCAGCCCAGACCTACGTCGAGGTACAAGCCGAATGACCAAAAAACCAGCGATACCTCTACGCCTCTGCCTCTAATAACTAATTTACCCAGTCAACCTTCACTAATCTTAATAATATCAAATAGCATTCATTAATCATAGTCCAAATTTATTACAAGCACTGCACTAAATCTCTACTAAATATACGTGAATGGTAACCAATTCCAATTCCATTTACAATTCCAGTAATTTAGGAGTAGTCATTAAAATCTAAACGTCCAATCAATCGGCAAATTAGGCCGATGGGTTTGGAAATACGAAACATTGCAGTTACGCAGCTCTATTGTGACTTTAGTTAGAATTTACTACTATGAGAAGCACTGAATGACGCTTTTGCGCGGTTGAATAGCGTGGAATACTAAAATATGATCTAAGCGTGAATTATTCGGCTTCACGAATTTAAATTAAAACCTCTATGTAACAAATCCCGCTATTTAAATACCGTAAATTCTTACATTTGTTTTTAAGTAAGGTACTAAAATTTAGTTATTTCATACATGCATAAAGTAATTCGTATTTTTTTTTATATTATAGCCTACCAAAGTGACTCCACCTCGCCTGATGGTAAGCAGTCAGTGGAATCCAGAAGTGGCGGCCACTATACCAAAAGCCATCGTGTTAAACTTCTGGTATGGTCACTATGGCGGCTGGGAATCGGGTTAAGGGAAGGGAATAAAGGAGGTGAGGAAAGAGGAATGGGAGGAAATTGGGCCTCCGGCGCTCTCACTCACGGACCGAAACGCAGTAGTACGGATACTACTACTCTTAAGTCGATCTTCTATGAGAGGGTATTACTTCCCCGGACGACCCGGCCCATTCATGCTGAAATCAGCGTGGATCTACTACCGTACTATTTGATTTCGTATTTTGAATTCCCCTCCATTTCTCTTGGATGCTATCATCAGATCCTGGTTTTCTTATCGTGGTACCACCCTTGGGATATGTCCTTTCCAACAAAAAACATAATCATCAAAATCGATTCATAAACGATGAAGTTATCCGCAAGCACATATATATCTAATTGAGAAATCTCCTCCTTACCTATGCCTATGTAATGTAGTCCCGAATTAGATTCTAAGATGTTCCTAAATACATAACGGATTTTTACGAAATAATCGCTCAAACACAATTAATTATTACACTCTGTGTAAGTTATAATCATCCATCTTAATGGCCCATTATTATCGCACCACTGCAGGGAAAGACATCTTCTCATACAGAGAAGATTGAGCATTGTTCGTCACGCTTACTCAAGGCGCATTGGCGATTTCAGACTTAATCAAAATTCCAGGTTTCCTCACGATGTTTTCATTCACCCTCAGTCAGTAATGCCCGGCACTAAAAAAAATAAAAAATAACGACGCAAGAAACAATGCCGCCAACATCTCAATAAAATATTAAATAAATTTTAAAATATCATCCACGACGTGTGAATAAAATTGTAAGCCAGATTTCATGGCTTGTCGTGAATCGTATTTTTTCGACGTTAAACACGATTCCAAAGTGCTAATAAAATTTGCATAAACTTTTATTGCTCAATAAAAGCCATTGATAATTTGAATGCCGATGTAGATAACTGATTACTTTTTCTAATTTAAATTATGTTTTTTCTGAACTGAAGTTTATTTATTGTTCAACACTTTTTTACAATAAAAGTAAAAAAGAATACAGCTAGCATCTTTTGTTTTCCTCGTTTCTTCATACATTTTCTGATAACTAGCCAAGTAGCAGCTATGCCAGCTATTACTAACATAGACAATAACCAGCTATGAATTTCGCATTATCGCATTATCTCGAGGATCAAGATAAGCAAAGGTTTTTGACCTTTGTGCCCGGACTGCCACGCCATCGCGCCAGTAATAAAATATGGAACAGAGACAGAGATATTGTAGCAAAATAGATATTATGGGTTTACTTAGATAGGTCAAAGTCAGTCAGATAATTTATTATTTCTTTTCTTTGGGCATGGTACACCTGCCCCTTAATATGGCAAAGGTGATGTTGGCCGTTGGCTGGTCCGTGCGTCATGCCCGTGACCAGCTATGCTACTTGGGTATAATCTATGCTACTTGGCTTGGTCAATCTTGGCAGATTTTACATGATTTCTAATAAAAATAATTTTTCATCTTCTCAAACTGGTATGGTGGCCGCCACCATAAAATTATTATAATATTAAAATCTAAAACGTAAGTTTCCTTTAAATTTGTTTATAATAAAATGAAAACAAATTAACTACGTAATGATTTTGAAGTAACAAGAAATGCAATAAAATCCACAAGCATTATGTGATTTCAGAACGCAACCGAAACACAACGGCTCGGCTATAGTTTTTGTAATGTTGGCACAACCGCCATTTCAATTTCAAACGGTTTTCGATCGTGTAGTGTTTTATGGCGTTTGTCAAACTTGTGAAACTTTTTGTGTATTGAAGTTTTTAATTCAATTATGTCAATTTTTAATGAGTTACTGCCGAAAATCTGTGAGATAACTAATACTTTTACAAAAAACTTCAATAATGATCTGGAGGTAAAATAATATTTAGTGAAAAAGATGTGATAATGATGCATTGTATCTGTTGGGAATCCTTACAATATTTCAGTGTTTTTATTGTTTTACATGTACCCCAAAGTGTTCTTTTAGTGTTCAAGTGAGTGTTGAAGTTGTAAACGTTATGATTTACAGGCGGCGTACGAGTGTATTGATAAATTCGAAGAGGAATTTCAAAATGGACGTGGGAAGGCGCGCGAGAAGGCACAGAAAGACAAAAACCATATGACGACCCTTCAAAGTATTCATGAGGACGAAGGTAAGCTATGAAACCTTCGTACATAGTTTTCTTACACTACAATGTTACACAATTATGTTATTACTTAGAAATTTCCTGTAAATGTTGTACCAATCTTTACCAATCTTGAATTTTTTTGATTTGAAGCTTTTATCTGTGCTTTCTGTAGGCTATGCAATCGCAATATATCTCTGATTCGTCAATAGCACCTATGTTTTTTGTGGTATTTAAAGTGACTTATTAAATTTTAACAATAACATTAATAGATTAATTTTGAATTATGTTTCGTGATAACAATTTTAACTTCTATTTCTAATTGTTTGTAACTTACCTGTAGCAGAACTGGACTATGAAAAGTCTTTTTTTAATGTAGCTTTGAAACCGTGTAAGAATGATTCAAATTGAATTTACCATTCCTGATAAAAGCATATTCAAACATACCAACTCCTTGGTGTGCATAGTTTATTACTAATATGTTTGACAAAAGTCTTTGATACTGAGCCGCATAGTAAGACTTCTCAGAAGAATATTCTATACATATTTGTAAAATATCACAGTAATTTTTTCAACTTCAAGTATGGAAATAGTGTCTTAAGAAAGGGAAATATTTTTTGTTGTAAAGCGACATATTGCTGATCTATTCAGGTATGAGGTTCTTAAACATCATTTTTAAAATAAAATGAGTAAAAGATTTGTGTTCTTATAGTTTATGGCAAACTTATTTAACAATTGCAGTTTCAGTTTGCGCATATGCTATTCTGAGCCAACTAATCGGCATTCAAAAATAGCCAATTAATCTGCCAATCTTAATGTATGGCAAGTGTCATTTTGTGATTTATCAATAGCATGCTCGATAGTTTGCGTTACTGTGCCGCACTCTGCTTCTCCCCTTATACATTCAAAAGTATCTATAATATAAATCCACCATTTATTGTCAGATGAACCAACAAAAACATCGGACACAGACTCAAAACAATCCAGCAACAAATCAAACATCACAAACAGTAGAAGTTCTGCTGAGAGTAACACAGACAAACCACGCTCTAACAAACGTAGCAAACATGAAGTGGATGGTCTATCTAGTCCTGAACAGGATAAACGACAGAAGAGAAACGCGTCTGTTAGAGCACAGAGTATTATTAGTAAACAGGTCAGTTCTATTTAAACTAATAACGTAATTATGATTTAACTAACAAATGTAACAGACATGAAATGGATGGTCTATCTAATCCTGAACAGAATAAACGACAGAAGAGAAACGCGTCTGTTAGAGCACAGAGTATTATTAGTAAACGGGTCAGATGCAGTCCTTTTGGCGCATTTGTTTCAACTTGCGTTTGTTTCAACTTGCGTTTGATAAATTTTTCCATCAGACTAAGTTTTGGTAGGCTAATATAAACTAGCTATTTTACACAGTAACTACCTTTCCACTATCATAAAAGCACATTCTCTTTGGTATAAGAACTCACCTGCTAGATTGAGCGACAATTTACAATGGACAGCGGGTAAAATGGGTTGCTGGGTAAAAGTTAGTGCACTGTGGGCAGTTCTCCAGCAGTAGGCTGATAATCATAATTATGATTGTAGTTCATGAACTCTCAAAATCTAAAGTGCCTCTTGTTACTTGTTGGTGGACTTGTTATCCGCATTTAGACCTCTTGGTCTTTTTGACGTCCAGTGTGGTTAGAAAAATTCATCCAACCCTGCTCTGCCCAGAAGCCCAGAAACTAGCGTCCAGTGTGGTTGGAAAAATTCATCCAACCCTGCTCTGCCCAGAAGCCCAGAAACTCATTTTAACTTGTGACACTTTGTCAAAAATTTAAAAGCGTTTACACCTTATGAGTGGCAATGCCGCAATTTAGTGTCATATATTATATTATTTATATTTAAGAATTAGGTGAAAGCCATATAAAAAGTAAGAAATCATTGCGTTTACAGTTCTTGTGTTGTGTTATTTTCATAGTAAAAAACTGTAAGTATTATGGTTACTTACTTTTTATTCATCTTTCAACTAATCCTAGCATGTTAGCAGAGCTTATTTTTAAAATATAGGTAGTTAAGATTAAAAATGATGAATATTGAACCTCGAACTCGAACCACTTATGAGGTGCAAACGCTCATAATATAAACTTTACGTTACTTAATCGCCTGACGATTCGCATGAGCTTGAACCAAACAGGTTTTTGCATCGGCCTGCGAAGGCTGTATGTGAACATGTTGCTACATGTCGGCCGTACCTACTTTATGCTATTATAAATAGGAAAGTTAATGACCTGTAACATTCAAGCATCACTATAGGATTCTATTACCTAAGTCTGAACTTATAACTAGTGCGCGAATAGGTTATATCTATACGCGAGTGAAACCTAATGTATAGATTTATACTAGCTTTCCGCGGCGTGGTTTTGCCCGTGTCTTTGCTTACTGCTCTACTCTCGTCGCTAGTAGCGTAATGTTATAAAGCCTATAACCTTCCTTAAATATTGGGCTATCATACTACAAAAGAATTATTCAAATCCGACTGGTAGTTCCAGAGATTAGCGCGTACAAACAAACTTACGCTTTATATAATAATATAGATAGTATAAAAGGAAGTTGCTGGAAAGCGTGTTTGTTTGAACGTGCTTATCTCGAAAACCACTTACTGGATTTGGTTGTGGTTCTTACTTTTATATTGTGCGTTTCACGAGGAAGGTTTAGGTATTAAATACATCAACCTATCACCTATAAGAGCCGAGTAGTATCGTTAATAGTAAACCAAACGGGAAACAAGCAACAACATTTTGTACAGTAAGTGAGGCTAGCTACATACCGCTAGTGTACATATAATTTAAGTTATTCTGATAAATGACGACTATATTGTGCATACCTATAAAGAATTAAATATGAATTACCCGACGCTTAGATTCAAAATCTTCCTACTGATTTAGGTGTTTTCCAATAGCCAGAGTTCATAAAGTGAACTGTATATTTATCAGGTGAACGTGAATCTGACACAAAAGATGCGTCGTGAAGATACTGACAAGAAATCAACTTCGCGACGTCGCAAAGAAGACGATAAGGAGAATGCTGAACCAGTGCTTAATGTTGAAAGTAAGTTATTCATCTATAATATAAAAATGAATCGCTGAATGTGTTCCTAAGCGCAAATCTCGAGAGCAGCGGAACTGATTTCGCTAATTCTTTTTTTATAATATTCCTTGAAGTACGAGGATGGTTCTTACGGAGAGAAAAATTAAAAAAATTGCCCGGTAAAAAAAAATTCTATATTCCCACACAATAGTATCTTTATTTATCCCAAAATGTTTAAAAAAATGTCCACCCGTGCGAAGCCTGGGGCAGACCGCTAGTCATTAATATTTAAAAAATTTTCATTGCATGGCAAAAATCATCTCAACCATCTTAAATGAAAATAATCCTGATCATATCAAGACATGAACACATGGGCACTGCCAGGATTACCTTTATGGGGTGCGTCTGACTAGCAGTTATAATAATACTACTTAAGTAGTGTTGTTTATTGATGAGTTGGAAAAGTTGGCAATGTTGGGTTTTAAGCCCATCAGCTGGAATCACTTAGGTATTTTTTGTACCAATATTGATCATAATAGAAGAAAAATAATAATGATAATAATAATATTCTACCACATTCACACAGCGCCATCTAGCCCCAAATTAAGCAATTATATTTGCTTGTATTATGGGTACTGAACAATGATATATTACCTATATACATTTTTTTTGTAAATACATACATATTATACATAAATTACACCCAGACACAGAACAAACAATAATACTCATCACACAAAGATTTGTCCTGGGTGGGAATCGAACCCACAACATCCAACTTAGCAGTCAGGGTCACTAACCACTAGGCCAACAGGCCAGTCAAATGTTTTCCATTTTCTACTATGATCACTTTTACGGGCATCAATCAACAATTTTAACCAATTATTATTCTATTTCACAGTAAAACAAGAGAAAATATCACTGCCGCCTGAACCAATGGATATGGAATCATTGCCACTGAATATTGAAGTCAAACAGGAAGCTACTAAAGATGAAATTGCAATGCCACCACCTATGGCTCCTGTGCCTAGTAAGTACTATACATATTAACAACTAGCCGTACCGCGGCGTCTTTGCTTACTGCGCCGCTCCCGTCGCCAGTAGCGTGATGTTTTACAGCTCAGCCAGAGACCTTATTACGAGTTATTAAAAAAATAATAGGTTTATATAATATAAAAATGAAATATATTTTTAGGACCACGCGCAAAAGTCGTGAAAGAAAAACCAGTGGACGATACTAGTGAAGAGGAATCGTCCAGTAAACGACGTAGCACCAGAACTAGGAAACAAACTGATAATGCACCTCCTGGTAAGTTCGATTGAAATACTCCCTTTTTGCCCGACTGACGCAATAAAGAGGGTAATGTTTTTCGAGCGTATGTATGTATGTAATCAGGGTTAACTTTTTGACAGCGTTTGACAGCTAGACCCGACGCGTCAGTGCTGCCCCCTTGGGGGCGCCATTTTAGAAAATCCAGCAATTTTTTTTTGCCCTAAGCACGTGAATTATCCATTTTGAAATTAAATATTAAAATTATTTTGTTTTACTTTTTTAGTAAACTTGTTTTGATAGCGCTGTCAAAATGAAAAATCTTTTACCAAAGTGGCGCCAACTGGTGGCTGGTTAAGATATTTCACAAGCTATGTTTTTGAACAATTTTTTTTCGTGATGGCACAATAGTGCGCTTTTATTTACTAACATCACTATACAATACAACATTATGTGTATAGTGGCAGACACACGATCTACCCGCGCTAGTTCGCGCAGTACTAAGCAGTTGGAGCCTGAAGACCCTACGCCAGTACCTGAGCCTAGACCCAAGCGAACCAGAGCTAAAAAGGTATGTGAATTGGTATAAATATGTCTATACAAAAATATGTCTTATTGACAGCACGGCAATGAAACTTTATTTTATTACTGAAACCTCCAATTTCTAAAAGGCTGATCAACGAAAAATTTACTAATCACCTATCAAATCTTTTTTTTCTATATTGGCCTACGAAAGTGACTCCACCCTGCCTGATGGTAAGCAGTCAGTAGAATAAAGAGTAAAAGTGGTGGCCACCATACCATCTTCTTAAACTGCTGGTATGGTGGCCTCCACTATGGCGGCTGGGAACGAGGTTAGGGGAAGGGAATGAGGGAGGTGAGGAAATAGGAAAGGAGGAAAATTGGGCCTCCGGCGCTCTCACTCACCGAACGAAACGCAGTAGTGCGGATACTACTACTCTTACGTCGATCTTCTATGAGAGGGTAGTACTTCCCCGGACGATCCGGCCCATTCATGCTGTAACCAGCGTGGATCTACTACCGGCTAAATCTCATGAAGTACCTAAAAGCAAGATGATTTAGTTTCATTTCATCTAATTAGTTAATTAGATCAAATTAAACTAATTATTTATGCTTAAATTCTTTCATGGACACTATTGTAGACAAAATAGATGTTTTATTGTCACCACGGCCATATACGTTTACTGTCCCGGAAAGTGTTAAGCAACCCAATTGGTAGTTCACATAAGTTTTAACAGGAGATTAGTTAATTTTTCGTTGATCAGCCTTTCAGAAACTGGGGATAAGTGTAGTATCCATACTATTGTGTTTCGTTTGGTGAGTGAGAGCACTAGAGGTCCACATACTTAACTTCACGCTGGTCTCCCATTAATGGGGTAAACAGAGACTATAGAACGCCATTTGCTACGATCTGAACATACCTCCTATGCCTCTCCAACATTAATTAATCTTTTCATACACACGTCGGTTAAGGGTGCTTGTAGTCGATTTTCCTCCGCTTCCTTTTTCTTTACTTCTCTCATTCCTTTCACGTAACCCACTTCACCGTAGGCAGGTGAAATAATATTGAAATAATCTTTTCAGAAAATATCGGAGCCGCCTGTGCCTGAACCAGAAAAGGAGTCTACAAACACACCAACAGAAAATGGCATAGGTATGTTTATTTGTAACTAGCGGACCCGACAGGCGTTGTCCTGTCTTAATTATTATCTAATTTTTCGCAGAACCTTCTCCTGACAATAACAAACACAACAAAAAAAGAATTAACGGAATCGGTCCAGTCGATCACGCGTGATGCCGTTACTAAGGGAAATAGGGATTTAATTTTATATAAATAGATATTTCTAATCTCCCATTCTACAAACCCTCTTTCACCTACCTACAGATATCCCCCGTAAACTTTTCATTACTTTCCCCTATTCCCCTCTCCCTTCTTCCCCACTTCTCCCATTCCGCTTCCGCTTCTTCCCTCCCTCCCCCTCCCCCTGCCTCCCCTCTCCTTTCCCCGTCATTTCACTCTCCCTTTCCCTGGCTTCTCCCTCATTTACCCCTTGCTCACCCCTTACTTACATCTACCTTCCCCTACCTTGCACCATACTTCCCACTCACTTCCTTCTCATCTTTCTCTCATTTTCCCCTCACTACCCCCTCACTACCCCCTCACTTCTCCCTCGCTTTACCCTCACTTCCCCCTCACTTCCTCCGCACTTCCCCTCACTTCTTCTTCCCTACCCCTCACTTCTCTTTAACCCCCCCCCCCTCCCTACCCCCTCTTTTCAATTTTCAAGTCGTTAACTTCAAAATAATATTTCATCCCTAATTCCGTCCCTCTAAATCCTTTCCAATTAAAAAAAAATTTGAAGTATTCCAAAACAAAATTTCAAAACTATGAAGAAGTTTCATACAATCGTTTTCATCCCTTTTCAGACCACCTTTAACATTTAGGGGGATGAAAAATAGATGTTGTCCGATTCTCAACCCTAGCCGATATGCATACAAAATTTCACGAAAATCGGTCGAGCTGTTTCGGAGGAGTTCAATAACGTACACCGTGACACGAGAATTTTATATATTAGATATATATAATATAAAAATGAATCGCTAAATGTGTTGCTAAGCGCAAATCTTGAGAGCAGCTGAACTGATTTCGCTTATTATTTTTTTTATAATATTCCTTGAAGTACGAGGATGGTTCTTACAGACAGAAAAAAATTTAAAAATTAGCTTGAAAAAAAAACACTTTTCTATATTCCCATACAAAAGCATCTTTATTTATCAAAAAATGTCCACCCGTGCGAAGCCGAGGCGGGCCCGCTAGTTTTATGTAAAGAGTCGTCCAATGATAGACAAATCATATCACGACCGAATTTTTCGAGAAATCTGTTTTTTTTTTAATTTTTGGCCGCCTCTGTGGTTCGGTGGCTCTATGTATGGACTACCAAGCAGATTTCAATGCAATAAACTGTGTGATATGCCGCTCCTTTTGGAATACTTATTTACCATACACAGTCAGAAAATACTTTAGTCATCAAATTTTCAATGTTTACAGCGTCGCCTGCTGAAAAACCGCGACCTAAGAGAACGAGACGGGCACAGAAAGCTGCGTAAGTGATAAACCGTTTATTATTTTTAATGGATTATTTCATAAAAGTTTCATTTAAGATTTATAACAATTATTTTTCTACTGTCTCTCTGGGTTAAACCATGCTTTCTATAAAATTTGTTGTAAGTTCACTTTATTTGATATTATGTTTTTATTAGGTGAATATTTTTTTTGAAATGGTTATTATGAAAAAATTTCGATGTCACATACTGGACATTTTCAATAGTGTTCTGAGACAGTACCCTGTAAGGCGCAGTTTCTAATATATATATATATATTTATTTACAATTTGTAGTCAGCCTTTAGTTACAAATACTTTTATTACAGTGAAAACCCCGAACCAAAACCAGAAACAAACAAACAAACTGAACCTATAGTATCACCTAAAGAAGAACGTATATCACAACCCGAAGTATCTTCGCCCATAATATCAAAACCGACTAAGGAGAAAAAACACATAGAAAAAGGAAAAATCGACCTTATATCTGAGACTTTACGATCGACTATTGATAGCATTGAACAACCCAAGGAAGAGAAAATACATATGGAAAAAGCGAAAATCGACCTTATTTCTGTAGATATAGGATCGAGTGTTGGTGATGCTATGGATAAAACAAGGGTTTTGACAAATGATATGGATAAAACCGTGGTGTTGCCAAATGGAGTTTATAATCATGCGCCGGTTACGCCCAAGACTGTTGTAAGTAGTTTGTATTGTATACTAACTTCCCGCGGCGCGGTTTCTGCTCTGCTCCCGTCGCCAGTAGCGTGATGTTACATATATATATCCTTTCTCAAGAATTTATTATCATTCGCAATAAAAATTATTTAAATTCAATTGGTAGTGTCAGATTAGCGCGTCCAAACAAACAAACAATATCTTTCATATTATGTAAGTTTTGGAATTACGTAAAAGCGCAACGAAATAGGAGAAGTTCACAGGTGATTTTAAAAGACGGGGAAGCGTTGTCTGGTCAACGGTGTGTAGAAGAGTTTGCCAAGCATTTTTATTCCGTCTATGGTACAAAACATCCCGAGTTGAATGTAGACACGGCTATAGCTGAGGCGGGTTGCAGGAATGGAGCAGCGCGTGTGCACTTGGATCAGTTACAGTTAGAAGATGTGTTACGTGCGCTTATAAATCTTAAGCCAAAAAAATCTGCAGGGCCTGACGGCATTCCGCCTTACATCTTTAAGGACTGTCGGTCAGTATTAGCCAAGCCGCTGCTACATATTTTTAACAAGTGTTTAAAAGATGCAGTATTTCCGGAGAGGTGGAAAGTGACTCGCGTTGTTCCGGTACCAAAGGGGGGTTCAGTAGAAATGGTAGAAGGGTACAGGCCGGTCGCAGTATTGTCGACCGCGGCAAAAGTGTTGGAAGCGGCCATTCATAAGAACATTTACTATCAGGTGAGTGCACAGCTCTCTGATGCTCAACATGGTTTTCGGCCGGGAAGAAATACCAGTAGCAACCTTCTCTGCCACATGGCTTACCTGGTGCCGACGGTGGACAGTGGGGGACAAGCTGACACTGCTTACTTCGATTTCAAAAAAGCATTCGACCTAGTCGATAATGACATGTTGCTTAAGAAGTTGGCAGGGGTTGGTCTCACTCCGCCGTTGCTGAAATTTTTTGCCAGTTACATGAGCAATAGGAAGCAGTATGTGGAATATGCGGGGCACATATCAAAGCCATATTTGACGAGGTCCGGAGTAAGTCAGGGAAGTAATCTTGGTCCATTGGAGTTCCTTCTGATGATTAATGACCTTCCAGAAGTAGTCAAGTATGCTAACTGTTTACTGTTTGCCGACGATCTCAAATTAACTCTCGCGATAAAAAACCAGAATGACTGCGCTAACCTTCAAAGAGATATTGATAGAGTAGTCGAATGGAGCAAACAAAATCTCTTACAATTTAATAGCTCCAAGTGTGTGACAATCACCTTTTCTCGTGCACGGAACATTATCTTTTATAGCTACTGTATTAATGGCTTGCCGGTGGAAAGGGTGACAGAGGTAAAAGATTTGGGAGTAAGTTTTAATACCGGGCTGACTTTCCATAATCATATCGTACATATCTGTAAAAAAGCCTACAGAAATTTAGGTTTCATGATTCGTACGGTGCGAGGGTTTACGAACGTGAAAGCTATAATAGCATTATATAATGCTTTAGTTAGGAGCCAACTTGAATGTAATGCAGTCATTTGGGCTCCACATGAGACTAAGTATAGTCTTATGCTGGAGCGTGTACAAAATAAATTTATTAGATTTTTATATATGAAGTATTATGGGGTGTACCCATTCTATCCCTTGATGTATCCTTCTTTATTTATTTTAGGTATGGTGGGATACAATCAACTAAGGGTTAGGAGGGAACTGGCACTGATTTCATATATGTTTAAAATATTAAGAGGAAAAATCTATAATCCAGTAGTTTTAGAACAGATAGGCTTGTGCGTTCCGGACAGGTACGTGTGGCGACGGCGACAGCCGCGGCTGTGGGCGGTGCCACGTGCTCGGACCAAGCTCTTGAGTGAGGCACCTCTGACGCGGGCACTCCAAACACTTAACCTTATAGCTATAGAGACGGACCTATTTTTTTGTGCTCTGAGTGAGTTCACAAGGATAACGTTATTTGTTATTTGTTACAAGATATAGTATGTATGTATAAATTGTAATTGTCATTATGTTGCTACACTATTGCATTGGGATTAAACCTGTAATGATAGTTGTAAGTTTGATTAAATAAATAAATAAATAAATGTAATTATATAAAATATCCACTATTGAAATGGATATTTTTTATTTAGTAGCTTTAGGTTAGGTTTAGAATTACCCGAAATCATTTTTCTATTATTATAATTACTGTTTCCTGCCTTTTATCTAGTAAATTCGAATAACCCATATTAATGTATATATTTCAGCAAGCAATGAACGAAACGGTGGTTATCGAAGCATGTACGAGGGAAACTATAGTGTTGAGTAAACCACAAAAGGCTATTATGGATGCTACTGTTGTACTTGATAAAGGTAATTATTACATATATAATAGTTTCCCGTACCGCGATTTTACCTGCGTCTTTGGTTACTGCTCTGCTCCCGTCGCTAAAAGCGTGATGCTATATAGCCTATAAACTTCCTCGAGAACTGGGCTATCAAACGCAAAAAGAATTATTCAAATCCGACTATAGTTATAGAGATTAGCGCGTTCAAACAAACAAACAAAGTCTGTCCTCTTTATTTAATAGTATAAATAGATTGAACAAAATATAATTAACCGAAATATAAAACTGGCAATGGCATTTTTTAAGTCTGCATACCCTGTTAATGTGTGTCAAGGTGAGATTATGTTTGTATTTTTTACAAAACTAGCTGAGTCCTGCGGCTACGCCCTCGTAAAAATAGGTATGTGTTTAATTAATAAAAAGTAGCCTATGTCCATCTCCAGCAGCAAATAAATTACATAGCAATTTCAGCGAAATCGAATCAGCTGTTTAGGCGCTGAATGGTAACAAACACACACATACATATCCCGAGGGAGACAAAACACATTTCAGCCGTGTCTAGTAGGATTATAACTTCAAATTAATACATCTCATGTTATTTGTCTATAGAGCCAAGGTCAGAAAATGTAACAGATGATAATTCATTGCTGACAGACGACAGTGATAGTCAAGAGGCATACACTCCACCTAAACAGGAGCCACCTAAAGTACAACCTACGTAAGTAATGATGTAACACATATATTTTAAGTGTTTCGTACCTCAAAAGGCATAAGTATCATTTGAAGAGCTGGCGAACAAAACGGGATAATTACACTTTTGGTCAAAATACTTTTTTTTTTTTAATCCGGTAGTTTTGGGCCAAATTGTATCCAAAGTTAGCGGTTTCGAACAAAACGGAATAATTGCACCTGTTGTTTTACTCCTCCTGTAAAATTTGGTGTCATGTAATTATCCCGTTTTGTTCGCCAGCTCCTCATTTTGTTTTCTATCTTTGTAATGTGTGGAAGTATTAAGCTAAAATTCCCAACTTCTGTCTCAACTTCCATGCCGTCAGTAAAGGGTCTTTTAGAATATCAGCGCTATGGTTTAACAACAGCTCAGTGCTGAGAAAGGTCCCATTTTTGTCTTATATATGTTTTTGTTATTATTTTTATTTTAATAATCTACCACATTCACACAGCGCCATCTAGCCCCAAATTAAGCAATTATATTTGCTTGTGTTATGGGTACTAAACAACTGATATACTACATATATACTTTTTTTTTTGTAAATACATACATATTATAGATAAATTACACCCAGACACAGAACAAACAATCATGCTCATCACCCAAAGGTTTGTCCTGGGTGGGAATCGAACCCACGACCTCCGGCTTAGCAGTCAGGGTCACTAACCACTAGACCAACAGGGCAGTCAGTTGTTTTATTCTATATATTTGTTTTGTGTGAAGTGTTGACTACCATCTCAAAGACCTTGTTCTGTATTTTGTCAATTATGCATTATTTTTCATGTTTTGTTTTATTATTTCAGATCTGCGGTACAAGAAAAAGTGCAACAGTTTGAGGAATTGGCTTCTAGAGTCACCAGGACAAAAACTAGGGCTATGGCTAAAAAGGTAAGTTAACGATTTAACGACCGATGAATTTTATTGGTCGTTAACTCCCCCGTGAGCTCCTACATACGGGCTAACAACTGAGTAAACGACCAATGTAAATGCACCTTAACTCGGTCGGTATCAAGCTACAGGGCTTTTGGACGGCTGCTTGTCATTCTCTCGAAGATAACTGCCAATGAAAACGGGCGAACGGCCTGCGGGTGCTAGCGACCTGCGGGTGCTAGCGACCTGCAGGCACTAACGACCTATGGCATGCGTTACAGAAATCTCTCGCACCCCGCATGCGGGCGATAACGACCAAAATAAATGCGCCTTAACTTTAGGTATATATTTCCAAAACTTATATTTTTGTTGGCAACCAAATACACCCATCTGAAATTAAGCATATAACCTTTGTCGTGGACACTTTTGAATTAAAATGACATAATAATGTTGTATGTTTGTTTGTAGGAGGAAGAAACAGAAACTCATACGCCACCCGACAAGATAGTGAAGCCCGTGATATCTGTGGAAACGCTTAACAAGATGAACAATATGATATTTAATGGGAAACAAGTTAGTTATTATCATTTATTTAATAGTAAAGCCCGTTAAAAATGGCCCGTTAAAATTTGCTGCAATCCAAAAATTCCTATGCCTCTTCAAAACTTATGCGTTTTTTCATACACTGTGTAATTCTGCCGTCGTAATTATAAATGCAGTAATTGCAAAATGGCTGTATCGAGAAAAACGCGGTTAAATTTTTTTTATCATTCTCTACCGTTCTCTACGTTTCGTCAAATCCTAGATGTTTAATTTTTGACTTAGTATGGGTATAATAATACAATTTACCAATAACTTTAATTTAAAAACATTGTTATGGTATAATTAATCTAAAATGTCGATTTCTGCATTTATAATTACGACGGCAGAATTGTTGCGTATTACGTTGTGGTTTTCGCAAGTGTGCGGAGATAAATTAGAATCAGTTTTTTTAATCAGCTTGTAATGGAAATAAGTACTTTTACAATGATGGTTCAACGCGTACAATACAAATGTTCGAATAAGCAAAACCCCTCGACATCCGACCCCGTGTCGTGCCCCTTCCGCTGGCACATCACGTCATATAGAAGCTATCAGCGTACATTATTATTAATCTTGTCTAATTAATTTGTAATTAGATATCAAGCTCAGCATCGAAACCACGTTCAAACATACCGACATCTAAACCAGTTTGCGCTTCAGCCTCCAAAGTATCCAGCATTAATAAAGCGCGGGAAGAGGCCGAAGCGAAGCGGGAAAAGGAAGACGCGAGGAAGAAGAAGGAAGCCATGTTAGAAGCTAAAAGGGAAGCACATAAAAGGTAAAGATATATACTTATTCTTAAGAGCGTATACGTGTTTGTACGGTAGTAGATCCACGCTGATTTCAGCATGAATGGGCCGGATCGTCCGGGGAAGTACTACCCTCTCATAGAAGATCGACTTAAGAGTAGTAGTATCCGTACTACTGCGTTTCGTTCGGTGAGTGAGAGCGCCGGAGGCCCAATTTCCCCCCTTTCCTCTTTCCTCACCTCCCTCATTCCCTTCCCCTAACCCCATTCCCAGCCGCCATAGTAGAGGCCACCATACCAGCAGTTTAAGACGATGGCTTTTGGTATAGTGGCCGCCACTTCTGGATTCCACTGACTGCTTACCATCAGGCGGGGTGGAGTCACTTTGGTAGGCTATAATATAAAAAAAAAAAAAAAAAAAAAACGTGTCATGAGTGATAACGTCGCAATTTAGTGTTATATTTTATCATTTAATCGGGGCCATATTTTAAAAATATGTTATGTCTATATGCTAGAATTAGGTGAAAGCTGTATAAAAAGTAAGAAGTCATTGCGTTTATAGGTATATTTATATGCAAGTAATATATTTGTAACTGATATTGCGTATTTTCATAGTAAAATAACTGTAAGCATTATGGTTATTGTAGGCTCTTAGTAATCTATATATATAAAAATGAATCCTTATTTCCCTTGGTCATGGCGGGGACATACGCTACTTTTTATCCCGAAAATCGCTCTGTTTCCCGAGTTACATTAAATAAACACATAGCAATTTTCGCGCGGGCGAAGCCACAGGGCGCAGCTAGTATAATATATATATTTTTTTTTTATATATATATTAGCCTACCAAAGTGACTCCACCCCGCCTGATGGTAAGCAGTCAGTGGTATCCAGAAGTGGCGGCCACTATACCAAAAGTCATCGTCGTAAACTGCTGGTATGGTGGCCTCCACTATGGCGGCTGGGAATGGGGTTAGGGGAAGGGAATGAGGGAGGTGAGGAAAGAGGAAAGGGGGGAAATTGGGCCTCCGGCGCTCTCACTCACCGAACGAAACGCAGTAGTACGGATACTACTACTATTACGTCGATCTTCTATGAGAGGGTAGTACTTCCCCGGACGATCCGGCCCATTCATGCTGAAATCAGCGTGGATCTACTACCGTATACGGATTTTATTTATGGACTGATTATACAATTCTAAGTTAACAAAATATAATTACACTCGGAAGTTAAAATATATCATCATCATCATCATATCAGCCAAAATACGTCCACTGCTGGACATAGGCCTCCCCCAATTTTCGCCATCGTAGCTGGTCGTTCGCCGCCCTCATCCATCGGTTGCCCGCCACCCTTATAAGGTCATCGGTCCACCTTGTGAGGGGTCTGCCCACGCTGCGTCTTCCGGTTCGTGGTCGCCACTCTAGAACCTTTCTGCCCCAGCGGCCGTCCATGCCACTTCAGAGAAAGATAAAACATATACATAGATATAATACAAACAAAACAGTATACATTATTGGTTATACTATATAAATTAAATAGTCGGCAGTTTACGCAAATATTTTATCTTTGAAAACGGCAATAGAATTTTTTTTTAATTTTTAGTGTATAAAAACCTCAAAATACTAATACGGTATTTGCTAGCTTATCAATTTGCTACGAATACTATGATTAGTTCATTCCACTTCTGCCCATATTGTTATGAGCTTGATTCAAAACAAATAAAACTTATGAAGTCGGAATGGCCCAGATAAGGCATCGCTTCGTAAACACGAGGCAAGTACCAATGTAATTTTTCAAATCATATGTACTTTCTAAGTTTATCTTGGACTTGGACTAACGGTGAAGGAAAACATCTTATGGAAACCTGGACTTAAAAATCTGAAATTGCCAATCCGCCTTGAGCTAGCGTGGTGATTAATGCTTATGCCTTCTCTATATGAGAAAAGGTCTTAGCCCTGCTGGCAGTGGGACAGTAAACAGGCTAGTATTATTATTGTTACGTGTCAGGATGGGGTTCGAGGTAAAATGTCAGTTACGCGATGATGAGTTTATTCAAGACTCACACAATACTCTGACAGTACCAAAATCAAGCAATAAACACTTATACTGCACTATCACGCTTCGTATATCGCTCTTCGTAAACTTCCGTATTACTTAGATGTTCGCTCGAGATCGCTGTATTCACAACTGAACGAAGTGCCGACGGTCGAATCCTTTTTATAGTCCTTCAATAGATTTCTAGAACCTTCCAGTTATTACTACAAAGATGCCGACAATTCTCGAAAACAGAACAATGAGTGTAGGTACTTAACTGCGACGCGTAGGTATGCCTACCGCCGATGAGCTATTGTTATACGTGTAGGTAGGTACATGTGAACGTTCTAGCGTAGGTATTTGTCGTATACGTGTAGGTAGGTACTTGCGAACGTTCTAGAGCTTAGGTATTCGTCGTACACGAGTAGGTAAGTACTTGCGAACGTTCTAGCATAGGTAATCGTCGCAACATTATTATTAAATTTTAATCTATAGTTTTGAATATATTATGAGTAGTTTATCATGTTCATTGTGTTTATAGGAAACGAGAGGAAAAAATGGCGGCGGCAGCTGCAGCCAGGTCACTAGCAGAGATGTCGCGGCGAGCGAACATGCAGGCCGCCGCCAGGGAACGCGAGGAGAAGCAAGCGCACGCCGACCTCAGCAAGAAGGACCGACTGAAGGAGGCTGAGCGGGTATGATACTTGATAATTATGTAGCTTCATATACTTAGAACATGTTTGACTGTCTCTATGGTTTGGTACTGTGTATGGATTACCAGAGGTCTTGGGTTCGAAACCCGGATCGGGTAAAGTTATATTGGGTTTTTCGTAGTTTGCAATTGTGTCCGATAAAGGGCATCATGCTCGCCCCCTGTTAAATTTTTTTTTTAAAATAGTGAAAAGTGGATGGTTAAACAACTCTGCCTACCCTTTTTAGAGATAAAAGGCGTGAATCTATGTATGTATGTAAAAGGTTTTTTACAATTTAGTTTAGTAGTTTTTGTGTTTATTTAACCAATTCTTGCCTCTTCAACATTCAAGACCAAATAACAGTAACAGTCATGTTTATTCCAGAAAAAACAAGAGCTAGCACGTAAAGTGGCTGAGACAGAAGAGCGTCGCCGCGCTGAAGAGCAAGCGAGACAGCAGAGATTAGCGGAGGAACAGAGGAAAGCTGACGAAGCGAGGAGGAAACAGTTGGAAGAAGCCGCTGCGTGAGTATATACTATACCAAATATCGATTTATTTTTATATTAGCCTTTCGCTCGTTTCACCCGTTAAGTACTTGGTTACTGCTCGGCTCCTGTCGCCAATAGCGTGATATTTTATAGCCTACTAGCTGTTGTCGGCGACTTTGTTCGCAAATAGGCATACTACAAAAAAAATAGCGTATGTTACTCACTGATATTGTAGGTTTTTACATTTTTTAAAATTGGTTACGTAGATTGTTTTGTCTTTGATTATCAATCATCACTTATCCATAACAAAGAAATGTACAAAAAATCTAACTTAACTCTGGATGGTCAATCATTATGCTTTGTTACAGTGTGAAGAAAGAAGCGGCGTTAATGGCGAAAGAGATAGAAAAAAGACAAAAAGAATATATTGAGAAACAGAAATTAAAACAGAGTATGAAAGAAAAAAGTAAGTTATAATACCAGCCTGTTTACTGTCCCACTGCAGGACAAAGGCCTCTTCTCATATAGAGAAGGCATGAGCATTAATCACCACGCTTGCTCAAGGCGGATTGGCAATTCAGACTTTTTGAGTCCAGGTACAAGTACATATGATTTGAAAAATAACATTGGTACTTGCCCGGATTGGAACCCCTCGTGTTTACGAATCGGGTGCCTTATCCACTGGGTTATTTCAACTGTAAGTTATAATAATTATACTTCTCCTTATTCACATATTACCTTTTTTTTTAATTTGACTGCCTCTGTGGTTTAATAGTACTGTGTACAGACTGCAATGCAGAGGTCGCAGGTTTGTTACTCCCGAAGTGCAAATATTTGTGTGCATGTACATGATCTGAGTGTTCCTATGTGTAATATGTCGCACCTTGAAATCAAAAGTGGCACTATACGTACTATTTTTTTAAACTGTTATTTTCTAAATAACTATCTTAATTACTCGCATGTTTTTAATAATTAACTAAAAGCCAGATAGTCAAACTATTGGTGAAACTAATTACCGTGTTATATTTCAGTTATTTGCATTAAATATTTATCACAGTATTAGACCAAAACTTTTAAATGGCCATACTGAAAAGCTACTGTTTTTGCATAACGCCACTTTTGTTTTCAGAGTGCGATGTATGTTTTTACAAATGTATTTATGTATGTATATCCGCATTCTAGAACCTATAATACAAGCTACAGCAGTGGCGAGCAGTCCATTTAGGCAGAAAGGCACTGCCTACCTTAATAATTGCCTAAAATCACAGTTTTAGCAACATAATTCAATAATGACTACCCTGTCAAAAATCTCTGTGCACGCCTCTGAGCTACAGTATATACTTACGAATCTTGTGTGTAGTTGCGTCACCTTTCTTAAAATTAACTGTTTTTTCTTTCAATAAATGTCTTTCAAAACTTTTATTTTTCTCCTTTCAAATAATTTTAGACTGAGGCTAAACTAAATTTAATATTTATAGATCTTTAATCCTTTTTACGCAATAATTAGATTAATATTAATAGTTTTATTATGTTTTACAACAAAATATGAAAGAGTGGAATCCCCTAAAACAGACATTGTTTGTCTAAAAGGAGGCTCAAACAATCCATTGTATGAAAAACTTTATTAGAACAAATAAAATATTTTCATTTCATTTTTCAGATCAGACCCCTCTTAAGGGTCACGGAGCTGCGCTAGAGCCCGCGTACATGGCTGATGGGTTCCAGTACCTCAACAGCGATGAGGATGAAGAGCCCGTGGAGAGACCTGTGCCTGAATGGAGCACGTCCAAGGTAAGCTTCATAGTAACTAATGTTGAATCAGACCCATCTCTTCATAGTATCAAGGCAAGCAATGTCAGAAAATTATAAATATTTACTTAAATTAAGAACTTACACAACGCGTCTGTCTCTCACAATGGTCGATATTTTATTATGTTGGCAAGCTAGAAAACGTCAGGGACAGCCGTGTACTCTTTCACTTCAAAAAGATACACTATGATACGTGTAACAACAACGGTTATAGTGTAACCCCTTCCAAACAGGTTACCTTTATACAAACCCTGTAACACTGTAACTGTAACTGTAACAGGGTAAGCCATTCAAACCTAAGACATTGTAATAAGAACTCTATGTAATTGACATTAGTTTGAAAATTGCATAACCACGACTGCACATTGTACAGGGTAAGCCATTCAAACCTAAGACATTGCAATATTGAAGGGTTATGAGAGAATAAAGCACCTTTTACAGTAATAACGTATATTTTAGTGACACAATGTTTACAACGATGTTAGCGGCGCAACTACGTAACCGAACTCACCGTACTCGGATAACATAAGATAGGTGGCACTACTCACGCACTTCGTATTACTATAACAAATATGAACTCTATGTAATTGACATTAGTTTGAAAATTGCATAACCACAACTGCACATTGTATAGGGTAAGCCATTCAAACCTAAGACATTGTAATATAAACTCTATGTAATTGACAATAGTTTAAAAATTGCATAACCACGACTGCACATCTTACCGCCGCTGACGGTGACCTTGGTGCATGTACCGAGCGATTTGTAAACTTGGAATAATGGAATCGTTTGCAAAGTGTAGGCCTAAAAATCGATTGCATGAATTTAAAAAAATTATCCATTCTTTCCTTTTACTGTAATAACACAAATGCTAAATTACAGTATAGTGTCTTTATTTAATCAAACTTGAACATAGGTATTTATGGAAATAATATGCACTTTTTGTATCACACAAATACAATAACTGGCCTGTTGGTCTAGTGGTTAGTGACCCTGACTGCTAAGCCGGAGGTCGTGGGTTCGATTCCCACCCAGGACAAACCTTTGTGTGATGAGCATGATTGTTTGTTCTGTGTCTGGGTGTAATTTATCTATAATATGTATGTATTTACAAAAAAAAAATGTATATAAGTAGTATATCGTTGTTTAGTACCCAGAACACAAGCAAATATAATTGCTTAATTTGGGGCTAGATGGCGCTGTGTGAATGTGGTAGAATATTATTATTATTATTTTATTTATTTATTTTTATTTTATTTTATTTGGGAAACATACAGTTACAATAAATAAATAATAATTTACTTGATAAACTATACATAAACCAAAACAGTTTCCACTACTAAACATTACTAAAAAGCGCCTAAAAAATTACAAATTACAAATTACAAATATATTGTGCACAATGTAAATAACCTAGGAAGTGGAATAAAAAGCATAGATATAAACATAAGCATACATGTAACAAAGAAAATATAAATAGCAGTTAATTGTGTGTAGGGACCAGACAATCGTGAACATATTTTTTAAAATTAGGTAACAAAGTTTGAAATATATCTATGAAACCATCATCAATATTAGTAAATGTATTATTATATAAATTACAGGATCTGTTGACAAATAAATTTTTTGCATAATTAGTTCTAACAGAGGGAACATGGAAAAATACTCTTTTTCTTGCACTAATACGTGGACATATTATACCGATTTTGGCTAAGAGATAAGAAGAGTCAACGTGGTTACTTACAATTTTATATAGAAAGACCAAGTCTCTTTCATTTCTACGCATCTGTAAAGATGGTAACTCTGGCAGTTCCTCCAAACATATATTATTTCTCCAAATAATATGCTTTTTAAATTTATTTTGAACCTGCTCTATTTGGTCAATATAAATATTGTATTGAGGGTTCCACACTGTGGACCCGTACTCTAATATTGGTCTGACAATTGTCTTATATAACAGCAACAATGTGGACAAACACTTAAAGTCTCTGGCAACTCTCAGTATAAAGCCCAACATTCTAAATGCTTTATTTGTGATGGATGTTATATGACTATCAAAAATCAATTTACTATCCAATAGTACTCCCAAGTCTCGTACTTCAGACACTCTCTTGATGGATACATTATTTACTTTGTAATTATATTCAATAAATTTATTCTTTCTAGTAAATGTAATGACATTGCATTTCTTAATATTAAGATACAGCATATTACTTATACAATAGTTGCATAAGTTATCAATGTCTTGTTGTAGATCATGACAGTCCTGAATACTTTTTATTATTTTAAATATTTTTTTATCATCTGCATATAACAAAAAGTTTGATTGATTAAAATTTTTATAAACGTCATTAATATATACATTGAATAAGAGTGGTCCGAGATGGGAGCCCTGTGGCACGCCCGATGTTATAGGTGTAAATGTCGAACAGAAGCCTTTGATAGTAACAGCTTGGCTACGGTCTCGAAGATAAGACTCAAGCCATCGAAGTAGATCACCATGCACTCCACTATACTCAAGTTTGTTCCGAAGAATTCTATGAGAAATCTTATCAAATGCTTTTGAATAATCGGTGTACACAACATCCACCTGATAGCCTTTGTCCATAGCTCTGGTTATATTGTCAATAAATTCACACAAATTGGTTTCAGTAGACTTTTGGCTAGTAAATCCATGTTGTTCAGGTATCAAAATAGGTTTGACAAGAGGCGTGATCATGTCACAGACAATATGTTCAAACAACTTAGGTATAACACTTAGTTTGGAAATGGGCGGTAGTTTTTAATGTCGTGTTTGTCTCCACCTTTGAAAATGGGTACAACATAGGATTGTTTCCATGAAGATGGCATATTACCAGATTGAAGAGAAACATTAAATAGTTTGCAAAGAGGGACAGATAATGTTTTATAACACTTCTGGAGAAACAAGGGAGGAATGCTATCCGGGCCACAACCCTTTTTGGTGTCTAAATTTTTTAAATATTTAACAACAGTATTCAAAGGTATGTCAATTCTAGCAAGATTTAGCAATGTGTGACCATGACCATTATTAGAAGTTACTGGAAGATTCAAAATCTCTTTCTCAAATGAAGAACTAAAGTACATATTAAATAAATCTGAAATCATTTTACCATCAGAGGAACTAACGTCTTCCAAATAAAGTCTGTCTGGTAGACCATTTGTTTTCTTTTTAGAATCAATGTATGCCCAGAAATGTTTACTGTTTTTTGCTATAAAATTCTCTGTTCTTCGCATGTAGTTATCAAAACATTCCTTAGCAACTCGTTTTTGCCTATCTCTTAAAAGAACAAACGTAGAGTAATCCGGATAATGACCAAAACGCTTCCATTTTTTATGGTATTTCAGTTTCTCTTTAATAATTTTTTTTAGGGCTGAGGAATACCATATGGGAAATTTATTACTATATACAGTTTTAACTGGCACTTGAGTGTCAATGATGTCATTCAAGATCTTATAAAATCTCACCAAAGATTGATTAAGATCATATTTATCAATAACAGTATGCCAGTCAATAGCAGAGAGCAAGTTATTAATACAGTCATAGTCAGCGCTGTGAAACCTTCTCAAGATTCTTGGTGAACTACGCAATGTGCTCACACAGACATTAGTCACATTAATGTCAAGAGCGGGATGGTGTGAATCCTCACTTATCAGAGGAAATGTTGAGTTTGTAACATTACAGTTAATGTTTCCTATAACTAGGTCGAGCAACCTATCATTTGAGTTACCAATTAAGTTGTACTGTGTCAAGTGATTAAAAGACAAAAAATGTGACAAGGTACTCACCAGGGTATCCATATTCCTATTTGTTATATTTAAGACAGCTTCATTATTTTGTTGTGTAAGTAATTATAATATAATTACTTACATGACACATTATTATTATTAAAGTAACTCAGTATCTACTTTAAATAATAACCACTTATCAATGTTAACCGTGTTAAAATTATTAGCTCCTAATTTTTGTAATTTATTTATACATATAATAAAAATGGAACCAGGGTCAGACACTAAAAGCCGTGGGTGTGGATCTAAATATTAGGTAGTTGTTTTTCGCACGGTCAGTTAGCAGCCTGTATGTTTTGATCTCCGATGGCAATACGTCTAATATCGTACCTATTTAGAGATTTTTCTTAATACCTAAACGACGATGTTTATAACACAAAATAAATCAAAAGATATATATATTCCTTGTTCAAACGAGGTTTAAAGAGAGCATTAATATCATGGTAGGCAGCGACTTCGCGGAGCCCCTGGCATTGCAGAAGTCTATGAGCAACAGTTACCACTTACCATCAAGTGGCTCGTCTGCTATTGAAGGCAATAAAAAAAAAATATTGCCGATAGTGGCAGACGAGCGAACAGCCCACGTGATGGTAAAGCATTGTGGGAGCATCATTCATCAGTTCATTTCATTTCATAAAAAATATTGAGGGCCTTTGGCACTCTCACTTGTCGAATGAAACTCAATAGTACGCATACTACTACTCTTACGTCTTTCTTCTATGAGAGGGTAGTACTTACCCAGTCGGCCGGTCCGGCCCATTAATGCTGAAACCAGCGTGGATCTACTACCATATAGTATCCAAAAAATGCTGCCGTCACTATTCCACGCGGACGAAATCGCGGGTACAGCTAGTTACTAAATAAAATTATAATAGTTTGGTTCAGGCCACGGACGTATTAGGTGCCGCGTGGATGTCCTGGATCAAATTCCTGACATTCTTCAAGTTAAACACCAATCATTTTTCCTGCGTGTTACTTTAATATAAAGTCGTAATTGGCCAAATACGTCTCACACACAAGAGATGTAAATGCCATTATAGGAAAAGAAATGAAATTAGGAAAGCACGGGCGGGAGGCACGGCTCGGGTGTAGGTATATCCCCACCTACATGCAGCTCCAAGTTTATTGGGTAATTCAGGGTAACCCGAATAAAAACTTTTCGTAAAGGTAACATCTTTAAAGGTTTAGGTCTTGGTTGTCATAATGAACGGGTTAACCATTTCAATCGGTTTCGAGCGCGATTTCACCTGCGTTAAGTTACATCTTTGGTTACAGCTCTGCTCCTGTCGCCAATAGCGTGATGTTATAAAGCCTATAACCTTCCTCAAGAACTGGGCTATCAAACGTAAAAAGAATTATTCAATTCCGATTGGTACTTCTTAAGATTAGCGCGTTCAAACAAATGAACAACCTCTTTCGCTTTATGTAATAGTATAGATCTGATATTCTACGTACATACCTCATAAAGTAATCGCGACTGTATCTCTGGAGATTATAAACATATGTGTAAAATTATAAGTATATTTCGGACAGGCACGCAAACAACAACTGTACATCCAGAGTCAGATAGGCAGCGCGCACATCGACTGCCTGTTCAGCGTGCGCGTGCACAGCCCCGACCTGCGCGACATCTTCCCCAACATCGAGCGCGCGCGCCTCAAGCGCACCTCGTCCGCCGTGTGGCGCACGCCGCCCGCGCACAGGCTGCCCGCGGTCGCCGAGTGACTCATATTGGACTAGTTAGTCGCCTAGTGGTCGAAATTCGACCATAATTATTCTTTTTTTAAATATTTTGTGCATAATTTAAAAAAATATAACATTCCGCACTCCTCTATACAGTCATGGTCAACTAATTAGGGACATTCCAGACAGTGAAGAGCAATAACCGGTTATGTACATATAAGTATAAAACTCTATTGATTTCTCAGCATCTATTATTTGCATAATTTGGTCCGATTATTGTGCTATAAGTGGCTGTATAAAAGATTAAATAAATAGAAAAAAGTATTTAATATCAAAGGTTAAACATGTATTCAATTTTAGGTATAATTTTGTAGCTGGACATTTAATTAAGAACAGTGAAGTGTAATGAAAAATAGAGTTAAACAAAACTAATAATCTGCAGTATTATAATATCTTTAACAGCTCCATTTTATTACGTGTAAAATCAGTACCCAGTTAAAATCTTTGTTAGTAATTACCGTTTGACACCGATGTGGCATAGACATTATTCGTTTCTGACATGTTTCGACAGGAATGTTTGCCCATGCCTCACAAAAAGGTTCATTAAGTTCGTCTAAAGTTGTGGTACGATAGTAGTGGCAACTTTCTTCTTGATTTCGTGCCAAAGGTGCTCGATTGGGACGAGGTCCGAGCTATTTGCTGGCCAACCTAACACCAATACTGACTGACTGGTAAGAAACGACTTGACTGAACGGGCGGTATGTTTCGGGTAGTTATCATGCTGAAAGGTCCATATAATAAGGGAGATGCTCCTCAGCATAGGGAAGCATAGTTTCCTTCAATATTGTCTTGTATTGATGTTGGTCTAAGTTACCCTGAACTTTCCTCACAGGTCCCACTCCACGTCCAGAAAATGAATCCCACATTTTAATGTTTCCACCGCCATATTTCACCTGCTTTTACAGGACGCCATACGTATTGCCTTCCATCTGAAGAAATCAAATTAACCTTGGTCTCGTCAGAGAATAATACATGTTGCCATTGGGCGTAGGTCCAATGTCCATATTTACGTGCAAACGCCAAACAAACATTTCTATGTTCTTTCTTCAACAACGGTACTTTACGCGCCACTCTTCCGAACAACCCTGCTTCTACCAGACGTCGTCGAACGGTCCTCGCTGATACACCGGCTCTTTCGTCTGCCACAAACATTTCGTGTTTAATTAAAATAGAGCCTAGAAACGGATCTTTCTTAGCTAACCTGGTTATCATTATATCTTCCTACAGAGTTATTTTTCTCGACTTTTTGTTTTGTGCACATTTAAAGCTGTGTTATTGCACCTGAAATATTGCACTGCATTGCATACCATAGTTTTTGAACAATTTAAATGTTCTGCTATCCTTCGGTATGACCACCCATGCTCGACAAATTTCATGATAATTTTTCGTAGTGTTGGATCGCAACTTTTATTTTGCTTATTTTCTTCAATTTCATTTTAAATTCAAGATTTTTAAGTTTTGAGAGTAATTCTCAAAACTTAAAATTAAAAATCTGGATTGCCGCCAAAATTACCACAAAACAATAAGAGAAGAAATAAAAAAGTATTAATATTCTGATATTAAAATTTTGAAAATAGAACGCAATATCTCAGTGTCCCTAATTAAATGACCAGCCAGCATTCTTTGAACAAATAGCTATACTGTAAAGAGGTTTAGTGTTTAAGAAGTTGTTATTGTTTGTATAATCGGGCACATCAATGACTAATTATACTTACATGTAAAAGATATTGAATATTAAGACTCGTTGGAAAATATAAAGTCTCAATTTGGCTTCACTAGAGATTTTCCCTAATTAGTTGACCACGACTGTATAAACTATAAGTGTGCGAAATTTTATACTCCTCCGCGCAGTTTTTGTAAAAATATTACCACGATCAACATGATTGTATCCTCTAAGCAGAATAAAGAAAAATCTTTAATAGCTAAAAAACAAAAACCACATAGAAGGAGGGCAGAAAAAGAAAAGGAAAGAGGAAATAATTGGCTCGTACCAATCATATAACAGATGTTATGTAATGCTATGTAATGATAGTAGATCGTTGCTAATTTCTCAATAACGACATGGCCTCTAAAGTATACTTATTACTTTTATTCCAGGTAACAAAATGGCTGAATCATATAGTCGCAGGCGGCGCTTGTATATATAGTGTATTTTTATTACAATATATTATGTAATCAATGTCTGTTTGTATGGGTTCGTCCAACCCGAAAACGACTATCATTATTTGTATTGGATAATTGTTTGTAACAATTACAATGTACTATCTAACTAGCGAGATAGGCAAACGAATGCAGGGGTTGAAAATAAAATATAAAATTATGCTCTTCAATATTTGTCTAAAAAATCGCCATTTTTGTAAAACTGGCTTTATTGCGACACCTATTCAACTGTAAAATAACTATGGCGTCATAATTTTATATTTTCAAAAAATAAAGCGATTTGACAGTTTATAAAGAGTAACTGATTGCTTTGGAGACACGGTAAAAGTCGATCCCAGCTGTTACCAAGTTGATAACAGTAGTTAGCTCAAAAAGGAAGTCTCTATAATAAATTATGGGCGACATGGAAAACATTGTGCGGACTTTCTTGGCATTCTGCTCACCCCGCTTAGGTAAAGTATTGATAATACAATAGTGACGTAATAGATAGTTTATAATATATGAAGTTTTTAATAATTGTTATGCAATTTTATACCTTAAGGCGTGTTTTTAGTGTTTCTTTTAGTAAATACATCTCTTTTTTTAAATATTGTTGATTGATTGGCAGTAATGGGGCACTTGTTGTACATGTAAAGGCCTGCACAAACGTGGGACGAAAATCCCTGAACCGTGTAAAAAATGTCTACCGAGTACTTGTCACGGACTCAACGGTGAGCGTTCATTTGTTGCCCGGAAATTGAGTGAAGCGTAAGCTATGGAAGTTCTTCGTGTGCGTTGTTGCGCCTAGTTACTTTAGTTCTATTTTTTTCGGGGACTGCCCTGTACTTTTGTCCAGTCCGGTAGCTCGGTGTCCACCGTAATTTGGGGGACTTTTTGTACGGAGTACTTTTAGTTAGTTTTACTTCCTCGTGTGCTTTATTCGATAAAATTTATAAGAGATCTATATCGGTAGACAAAAAAAGTACCCGGGGGACAGTAACTCGTCTGCGCAGGCCTTAACATTTATAAAACTCTAGATTCTGCATACAGGCCAACACGCACAATTCATACTGGCATTCGCTTAGCATAACATCTCACTACGGACACTACGATTGGTGCATTTCGAATGCTTGATCTTGAAATAGCCAATCACAGCGCACGTACATTTTTCCGCTCTGGCCCTTATTGTTGTAAGCTCGATTCAGAATGTTAATGTGGTATCTATGGATAATCTATGGACTGTCAGCAACAGTTTCGTTTAACTATCATTACGTAATTCGCGATTATTATCTAATAGGAATAAAGCTTGATAATATGTTTTGCTAATGAGGGTGTTTAGGAATATTTTCGCTACCAGTTCACTTCACATCAACTTCCACATTGGGCCAATCTGGGGTTAACTTTTAAAAAGCACTTGACAGCTAGACCTGATTAGTCGGTGCTGCCGCCTCGTGGGCGTCATTTTAGAAAACCCTCTCAGCAATTTTCTTTTGTCCTTAGGCACGTGAATTATCCATTTTGTAAATAAAACATTGAAATTGACAAAATGAACAGTGGCGCCAACTGGTGGCGTAAATTTTTCTAAACACCTTCATTGACCGAAGTTGTTGCTAAATCTACACTATTAGAAGAATTTACAGGTACTAGCAAACTGTAGCAGGATTTACAAAAAAAATCGCTGGTGTAAAGAGTATGTAATGGTCGTAAAGAAGTGGGTTTAAATCTTCAATAATTATAGCAATTGTATTGTAACTGTTAGTCTGTAGTAATCCTAGTATAAGTTTTGATAATTTTACGAAACAAAATTAACCATTATGAGTGCACTCTGATGGTAAGCAGTCAGTCACCATCTCAAAACCTATCGTGAAAAACTTTCACTATGGCGGCTATGTGAGATATTTTCACGCTTAGAAGTTCCAGAATATAAATTGGCAGGAATTGAGCGGTGTAAATTCTATTTTTTTTATATGGGGTAAATTCGATAACTATTTTATCGTTTCGTTAAATTATCAAAACTAAGTGCTAAAGATACAAAGTTTTTGTACAATTTTAAACTTAAAGAAACTAGTTCATTTCATAACCTGTAAATAATGTCATTTTGTTAATACCAAAACATTAAAAATCATGTTTGTGACTCGTTCACCTATTTTAGAATATTTTTAACTTTTAAGACTGCTAATGGATTTCGTAAGTTAGAATAAAAATTTACAGTGCGTAATGTTTTGTTTCATTCAAAATACAAGTTATGCTGACTTCGTGCTATTGTCACCTTTTTAGACCTTTGGTTTTAGGAAATGTACCCTTTCGCAGTTTTGACTTAAGGCCTGCGCAGACGAGGTACTATCCCCTGGGTACTTTTGGTCCATCGATATAGTTCTCTTATATATTGTATCGAATAACGCACACGAAGAACTAAAAGTACCCATACGAGAAACCGGACTGGAAAAAAGTACGGGACAGTCTTCGAAAAAAATAGAACTAACGTAACTAAGCAAAACAACGCACACGACGAACTTCCATAGCGTACGCTTGATCCTTTAGTCGCTGAGTACCTAAAACGCAGTCTGACCATTTCGCGTTATGCCTAGACTTAACAAGACCTAAATTGTTGTCTTAAATTTCTCTCCGCCGCGCTTCCAGCGATGTGCGCTGGGTCTCATATGATGCAAACAATTCTTTTTTTCTTGAAAAGGGCAGCTTTTTATGTCTTCATATATGAAAGTATCTAATCCCTTCAATATATCACATCAATAATCTTTAGTACAGACCCAAATGTTTGGCATACCGCCTGCTTATACTTGTTAAAAAGTAGGACCTAATGCGACCTATTCATATCGCTAAATGCTTTTTATTCATTTTTATTCATTTCATTCAGTTGTATCGCTAAATAGACTCAAAGAGAAATAGGTGTATTGGTACATAGACAAAAACCTATTTAGTCCTGGCAAAACGCGAAATGGTCAGACTGCGTTTTAGGTACTCAGCGACTAAAGGCGCTTGATGCTTTAATTTCCAGGCAATGACCGCACACTGTTCTGTGGATATTTATTTAGAAGATTCAGGGATTTTTGTCCCACGAAGACAAGTCCCTCTTTGCGAAGGCCTTTAAAAGTAACAGTGACCGTTTTTTGTTTGGCGTGAAACAGGTCATTTACTAATTTGGTATGCAATATAAAAAATATACAGATTAAAGAAAAATTCTAAGTCCATTCTGCACCACTTGCTTTGTTTGGTTTAGTAAGCCAGAGTGGAAAGACCGTTAATTTTTTAAATAATTATTATGCGGACATCATATTATCTATGAAAAGAAAACAACATATTCTAAAACTGTAACCTTTATTGCTAACCACCACTTTATCCGTACATAACGATAATTTCGGTTGAAATAAATAGACCAAGCATTCTGTATCACAGTGAAAAGATGTTAAAGCCAGTAAGTGATAATTGCGTGAGTTCCCACCGAAACACAGAACACTCGCTCGAGAATGTCAGCATCTTACGTACATACTATTGAAACGTGGTTACATCTACATCGTTTTGAGAAATGGCGCCAAATATGACATTTAATTTAAAAATCAAATACGCCATCTTGAAAACTACATTTTCCTTTACTGAGAAATGGCGCCAAAAATGACATTTTATATTTGACAGTATCTTGAATTTTTTTTTAAGTTGGATACATAGACCAATTATTTTTTAATATGTATATATATAAATCGAAATAATAGCAATAGGATTATTTTTTTTAATCCAAAGCAGCGGCACCAGAGATAATTTCGATAAGTTCTCTAGTGATGACGGCTTGGCGGGTCCTGTTGAAGGTTAGAGTTAGTTTGTCGATCATTTCGCCGGCGTTCTTAGAAGCGTTGTCCATGGCCGTCATACGGGAAGATTGTTCGGAACAAGCGCCTTCCTTGAGCGCGTAATACAACATGGAGGCTAAAGAGTACTCCATGTATGATTGAAGCACGTCCGAATCCAGGGAGTCGTAGACCGTCAGTTTGGGAGCGGACTGTGGACAATATTTTATAATTAAATTCTGTTCTTAATGGAGTTTATAGCGTACTTAATATGATACAAAAATATGTATAAGTATTTCGTTTGATTCCCACACTTAATTTAATTATTTTGTTTTGTTAAACAATAGACTAGACTCCACGACACAGGGAATCCTAGAGTGGAGTCTAGGGCAAAATACATTTTGTAATACTTTGTTTTGATACATCTCATAGGTAGTTCTTTTTAAGTCAATACTGATTACTGTCAAAAATGAAGGTTATATAGAAATAGTTGTTAAAATAATGCTGATGTGCACTAACCTCCACAGCCTTCCTGCTGAACAGGGGCAAGTCCGACTGCTGGTAAGACACCACAGACTTGAACTTGTTGTACACGATCTTACCGGAGCCGAAATCGTACTCAGAGTTGAGGATAGCTCCAGAGATCTTTGACGCGTCTTGGAATGTCGGGGGGAGACGACCGATCTGTATCATCACATTAATTTACTTATTTAGTAATTAATATAAGTGAAGGCGCATTACATTTGTCGTTAGCGCCCGCCGCCCGCACGCGGAGTGCGAGAGATTTCTGTAACGCATGCCTTAGGGCCCGCATGCGAGGAACCGTTTACATTGGTCGTTAGCACCCGTAGGCCGTTCGCCCGTTCTCATTGAATTTTTCTGTTAGCTTTGAAAGAATGACATAAGCAGACGTACAGAGTCCCCGCATGCTTGATACCGACTGAGTAAACGACCAATGTAAATGTGCCTTTAAAGGTCACATTATAAAAGATTTATACATCAATGCATCTTTTTCAAGAGGAACATTTTTCTTAAAAGACATTTTAGTAAACGATATTGGTCTAAGTATTGCGGAATTAATGCTAAAAAGACAAGTAAGTCATTGCTAATGGTGAAGTAGAAGAGAATTAGTGAGGAACAGGAAAAAGAAGTTTGAAATGTAATTGGGTCTCTTAAAATAATTATCCACCGACTGCTAACCATCTGGCAGAGTGACAATTATTGGTAGGACATATAAAAATGTTTCTTTTTATAATTTCGAATGCATTAACAGACAATAATTAGTCGGCCCACTCAGGTGTCTCATTGTTGTGCCCTACTTTTTTATATTGAATCCTAATATTATAAATGCGAAAGTTTGTGTGTATGTATGTATGTGCGTGTGTGTGTGTTTGTTACCACTCAGCGCCTAAACGGTGAACCGATTTCGATGAAAATTGATATGTAGATAGATTCGGTAATGGACCTAAGACTAGTTTTTATCCCGAAAATCGGTCTGGTTTCTGAAGGATACAAAACATAGTACGTGAGGCGCAGCTAGTTGAGTATAAAAATCTTAAATATAAATGACTTACTTCATTACAAACACTGATGATATGCTTGCTGTAGAGTCGCTGCAGTATGGCGCGCGACTTGTCCCCCACACAGATCACCTTGATGTTCTCTGCGCCGGGCTCGCTCAGACGGTTGCGGATCACCTTAGAAACGCCCGTGTGGACCGCGCCACAGAGACCTTGGCATAAAAAAAGTAATGAAAAATTAATGTTGCTGCCTTTGGAGATATTCATCATCATCATAACCATCAATCGAAAAACCACTCTCTCCCAATTTTTGCCACAATAAAAACTCATCACAAAAAAAGAGTCAGTCAGTCAGAGTAAGTCAGAGTGTCTAACTTTAAAATCGATTTTGATGATAATTGGTATGTAGGTAGATACAGTACCATCGGTCTGGTTCTCGAGGGATAACAAAACATATTTTACGCGCGGGCAAAGCCATGTGGTGCTGCTAGTTTTTTACATAAACAAGCTCTATTGTAATAATTATATATTTGAGTATTATAAAATACAAACTCACCCCTATCAGAGGTCATAGCAATGTACAGCTGCTTGGGTTCATCCTCCGGAGGGGCAACCTGGAAACAACCAATCACATTATATTAGAACTAAATATACGTGAATTCACATGTTTTGTGATAGTACGTGGAAAGACAAAAATGTGAGGGTAGATCTAGAATCTACTTCGCATAAGTAGCCGTAACATCGCCACATCAGTCTGCTTGTGACCACGGCCGGTGTAACCTGGTCGAAACGTCAAGCAAAATAAGGTATGTAAATACCTAATGCATGATCGCGTGAATTTCCTCATTCCGCCTAACAGTTGATCAACATTACTTTATTTTTCTAAAATAAGCGTAGCCTAAGTTACTCCTTATTACATCAGCTACCTGCCAATAAAATTCCCATCAAAATCGGTCCAGCCATTTCAGAGATTAGCCACAACAAACACGACAGACAAAAATTGTAAATAATGTTATTTTGGTGTGTGTACCGTATATATATTCATATACATGTAATAAAAAACGGTTATTTCAATATTACAAACAGACACTCGAATTTTATTATATGTATAGATAATCCAAAAATGCTGTGTCTTACATTCATAATAAAAATTATTGTGAGTGTACACACTTAATTTATTTGTGTTCAATAAAACACTAAATATTTTTAACAATAGGTGTCATACCTCAGCTCTCTCGTAGAACTGGACAGCGCCCTCGCCGTATGGGCGAGCAGCCTTCAGGTCACGCTCAGCACGGGTATACCTGTACAAAACATACTTATTATTATCCTTCCTACTTCTATATCCTACTAATGGTATAAAAGGGAAATTTCGTTTGTGTGTGTTTGTTACCATTCAGCGTCTAAACTGTTGAACTGATTTTAATTAAAATTGGCATGTAGAGAGATTTGGTGCCAGACATTTAATCCTGAACATTGGTCTGGTTCCAGAGGGAGACAAAACACATTGTAAATGCAGGCAACGCAGCCAGTATAGTATAAAAAAAAGTCAGTCCTGCTAAACACTTTTGGTCACTTCAATACGGGTCATTTCTATATTTATGTAATAGGTACCATAGGTATCTACAGTGATATGCAATATTGAAACTAATTCATTATTAGTCGAAAATAATAGTCTATGAAAATCAGCCTAAGCTTCTACTTTCATGAAGATTTTTATTTTGCGTAGCTAACATTTTTATACTAGAGCAACAACAGCAAAAGCTATCTATCAAAGAGGACATGTTTTCACTGGAAGGCACACTAATGGCAGAATATACAAAAAAAGCTCCTTTTACCATAGTTTTTTTTTTCTATTATTTGTAGTCTATGCACATTTGCTCTGAGTTAGGGTGTACTTTGTTAAATAATTGTATGTTTGTATAGCCACCCATGACACAGAGCTGTTTCCTAGGCCATAAAGAGTTGATTTTTCTATAATTTACTTATTGTAAATTATAAAAATTTTAAATACAAATATTTAAGTACTCACAATTAATAAATTTTACTTTGAACTGTATTATTTCTCTAAATTAATCAACATGTTTGGATCTCCTCATCTGCATTGTTGTAAATAATAACACAGGGTTTAATAACTAATTCAAAACCATAAATAAACATAACCAATAAATCAATCAATTTAATCTGACATAATTTTTTTTATTGACACTTGGTATTTAACTAGAAAGTATTTAAATGTATTGTATTTAAAATGATGAAATGCAAATTTTTATTATTGTATTTTGTATGGGTATTGTGTATAGGTGTGCTATGCTAATATTACCTAATGCTCTACTGGGTGCTTTTAAATCATGTCAATTAATCTGTCCCAGTAAACTTCTCAAATTTAGGGAAAAATTGATTAACTTGACACAGTATAATGTACTCTATGACTTGACATTCCAATCAATAGGCATGAAAACTCCTTTTTCAAAATTAATAGTTACTGATTAAAATAACAAACAAGGCAAAGGAACTCACTTGGCAGCCGACACCATCTTCATGGACTGAGTAATCTTCTGAATATTCTTTACTGACTTCAAACGGATTTGAATGGACTTTAGAGTAGCCATGTTCCTGTTCTGCTGGTGGTTGACTACAGCCACCACCTGGCACATGCCCGGTGCCGCACGACCCAACATTTCTCAGGCTCTGTAAGATATACACAAAATCAGATGATCCTAAATACAGGTTATGTCCTTAGATTAAAGTTATGTAAGAGCGTTACACTAGCCGACATTGAAGCACTATCTAAGTGATCACTAATCCAGTGTAACTAAAATGAATTAAAGGATTGATAACATTAACGCTATTTATTAAATTTCAACTAATTACTAACATAAATGGGCGTTTCTTTGGTCTAATTCAACACCAGCCGACGAAAAATGTCGCTGGCTGAAACGATTTATTACGGGATGACAGAAAAAATCTTACTCTGAGCGCGACGTCAACTTTACAGATAAAATCAGAACCAGTTGTCGAAGCAGGTTACTTTAGCTAAAGTAATCACTTCGATAATGTAATGACATCAATGTTTCAATACCTCATTCTTTTCATTAATATTTTAAAATAAATTATTTATATACATGCATAGCTTTCACTCATGGACGTAACATATTAAACAAGACTGAGTACTCGCACTTAAAAAAGTTCAAAAACAAGCCGAGCTGAGCGAGATTATTTACAGAAGTCGTGTGTCACTTTACACTTCTAAACTTTACTTTACTTTTTGTTCTCTAATTTTAAACTCGACCAGTAGAATACAAGAAGTTGTCAAATTTTGCTTCGTTAACTTAAAATTGTCACCTTGAAAAACCGACAGGCAAGGGACAAAAAATACTACCGCTGTCTCGTTTTTTATATGTTGTTGCCCTAGCTTTCTCTTTTCTGTGCGACTGCATAACAAAATTCTCCATCTACCGATCGTAGTGATTTTATGTGTTTGGCAGTCTTACCCCGAGTTTTCACTGACGACACAACATGTTGTAAGACTCTTTAAGAGTTACATAATAGGATAGATGTTTGCAACTTGTTTTGTCGTCAGTAAAAACGCGAGGTTAGTGATGATGATGATCATGTGTTGCGGGCATTACCACAGACAGACTAGGCATTACTTGCCCGTACATTTAGTACTTGTTCTGTGCCCGTACATCACTTTGACATTGCTGAGAGCCTAACGTATTATCTAGTAATGTACCGAGTCCGCCATTTTCTGTACTCGTCGAAATTGTTGAAATA
The DNA here is from genome assembly GCA_963082885.1 of Parascotia fuliginaria. NCBI lineage: Eukaryota > Metazoa > Arthropoda > Insecta > Lepidoptera > Erebidae > Parascotia > Parascotia fuliginaria. The sequence continues at coordinate 1,786,840 of OY720195.1, forward strand.
CAAACCCGTTTTATTATTCAGTCATAGCAATGATATTCTATAGTAAAAAGGTAACAATTTAAGAACTTAATATTTAGATATAAATCACATCTACTAGTCTGTAATTCAGTACAATCATAACCTATTTTTAGGTAACTTAAATAATAATGATTACAAAAATAAACGGCTTTATTAAAAAAAAAATCTGTCAACTCAAAATACAAATTTCTTTTAGTAATACCTTTAGAATCAGTAAAAAGATTTAACGTGTCGAAACCTGTTTCTATCAGTAGGGCAGTGGCCGAGAATCAAAACGAAAGTACCCGAATCCCACGCACCGGAAAGGGCGACAGCACACATATCCAACAAAATTGACTCTAAGGGCATAAACATAAAGTAAAGACAGGTTTTAAGTACTCGGTTCAGCACTCGAGTACTACAAATACTTAAGATTTTTACTCGAGATTTCAGTATCCGAATGCATTGGTTTGAGAACTCGAGTGCCTAAGTACTCCAAGCTACTCGAGTCTACCTGACTTGGCCATCACTAGTGACATCTGATCTGACTGACTTGACTTTTCGTTTTGTCATCTGAAGTCATCTCTCCTGTGCGACTGTGCGTGCGTGTGAAGGAAGTAGTGTTTGTTTATTTGTCATTTAATTTTAATTTCAAAACATTATTACCATGCCCGAGCCAAATAAAACTGCGCCAACTAATCCTGAAGAAATCCCAGAACAGCCAACAAGAGAAATAAGCCAAACAGACTATATAAACAAGAAACTTTTAACTTCGCTATTCAAAAGAATGGACGAAGGAGGTGAATCAAAGTTATCAAAAATGCTCGAAGACGATAATAAAACAGAAGATCACGAGTGGGAAGACTAATAGTGTATTCTAAATTTAAGTTTCACTTTGTATAAGCATTCATGTAAGTAAATTGATTTTTGAAATCATTGTGTACTTTTATTTCTTTGCGCAGATGCGTTGAGCGTTGACGCATTCATTGTTTCTTTTGTTATTGTTTTAGGTTTTTTTTATTTTCAACTTGTAACATGTGTTTATGAGACAGAGTTAAGTTTTCTCAGACTTCTTGTTAATCAGTTTTTTTATTTTATTTCTCTTTGTTGTTATATTTTCCTTACCTAATTAAATTCATTAGACATCTAAACGCGTAGTTTCTACTATGAACTACGTACGTACCTACAGGGACATTTTCCGTTTGCTAGAGGAATTTAGTATTTAGGTACAGTGATTTGTTGGTAGGTGATTTTTAGGACAATATTATGTATAATTAGTTATATCACCTGAGTGCCGAAAATAGAATAATTATATTAGGTAGTGACAGAGACAATTCTTTATGAAAGTTGCAAGTCCGAGGGAAGTGGATGATCAGGTCAAATACTATGCTACATAATACAGAAACTAATAAAAAGAAGAAAAGCATTTGTTCCCAACGAGTCACACTCATCTGTCTCACTGACTGGTTGGGAATTTTTTTATAAAAAAATCCCAACCATATTATTCCATGGGATCTTTTTATTAGTTATTCTCCAACCAGTCACTCGTTGGGAACAAATGAAGAAAAGTAGGGTAGGGTTAGGTAGGGTTACCTAATCAGAATCACCTACTTTGTAAGCTGCAGCAATAGTTTAGAACCATTATTGCTATATCAGTTTGCTTTCCACAGTCATAGTAGGTCACCTAACTATGGTAACATCCTAACAATATAAATGTGAAAGTTTGTGTATGTATGTGTGTTTGTTACCACTCAGCGCCTAAACAGATGAACCGATTTTTTGAAAATTGATGCCAGAGACAGACATGGGCTACTTTTTATCCCGAAATTCGGTCTGGTTTCCGAGGGATACAAAACACATTTTAGGCGCGGGCGAAGCCGTGGGGCGCAGCTAGTTAACCAACAAATACTGATATATCAAGAAACTTCACTTAAACTACACTTACCTACGCTCTGACCGCACTTGATATGTAACGTTACAGACCCGAGCTTTACATTTGTGAGGGAGCGCAACTTTTAATGATACAATGTGAAACTTAATGCTAAAAATCGAATCTGTAAACATTACATTACATGTGAAAGGTTCGCGCGGTAAGACAGCAAATAATGGTAATTTTTTAACATAGCGCCTATACCACCGATCTTATTCCTCGGGAATTGTGCCTCTCTCCAAGCCTCCGGGGCTTGGAGAGAGGCGAATGTTCAACCGATTCCCAAAAAAGTAGCCAGGCAACTATCGACCCATAGCTGTCACCTCAGTTCTCTGCAAGGTGCTTGAGCGGATAATAAACTCCCAACTAGTCCGCTGCCTAGAGGGTCACTCGTTAATTAGTGACCGACAATATGGCTTCAGGTCAAAACGGTCTACGGGTGACCTTCTAGCGTATATCACGCACCAATGGGGTGAAGCTATGGACAGGCATGGAGAGTCCTTGGCCTTAGAGTCTGGCACCGTTCGCTTCTGTCCAAGCTTACAGCTTAAGGTTAGCCACCCCAGCTGTGCAACTGGATTGCCGCATTCCTGCATGAGCGCCGCATTAGAGTCCTTTGTGACGGATCGGCCTCCAATTATTTGCAGGTCAACGCTGGGGTGCCACAGAGGTCTGTCCTGTCGCTCACCCTGTATCTTCTGCATGTCAATGACATGTTGTCCCTTGGCAACACTCATTGCTATGCAGATGATAGTGCAGTGCATGGGCGATATCTCGGACATCCTGCGGCTAAACAGACTGACATTGAGGCAAAACGCCTAGAACTTGTCGCTGAGCTCGACCAGGTATTATACCGCATTTCTAAATGGGGTTGTGAGAATTTGGTCGAGTTCAACACCAAGAAAACACACGCACAGCGGCGATCAGTCCGTATCATTGGAAGCCCGGAGGCTACTAAGACCCTTGAGCCTTTACAGCTGCGAAGAGACATCGCCTCAATGGCCGTCTTTTATCGCCTTTACCATGGAGAGTGTTCTGAAGAGCTCTTTAAATTAATCCCACCCTCTTCCTTTATATACGGAACGACACGTGCGGGACTAAAGTGCCACCCTTTCACAGTGGAATTTAAAGGGTCTCGAACCAAACGGTTCAGCACTTCATACTTTTCTCGCTCAATTAAAGCCTGGAACTCTTTGCCAGCGCATGTGTTCCCATCTAATTTTGATCCTGGGTCTTTTAAGCGGGGCGTGAAAAAGCATCTCACTAAGCCGCCATAGTGGAGGCCACCATACCAGTAGTTTGGCTTTTGGAATGGTGTCCGCCACTTCTGGATTCCACTGACTGCTTACCATCATTAGTTAGTTTGGTAGGCTAATATAAAAAAAAATATAAAGTACCTATTTACACTACACATTACACCCACTATACCAAAAGCCATCGTCTTAAACTGCTAGTATGGTGGCCTCTACTATGGCGGCTGGGAATGGGGTTAGGGGGAAGGGAATGGGGGAGGGAGGTAAGGAAAGAGGAAAGGGGGGAAATTGGGCCTCCGGCGCTCTCACTCACCGAACGAAACGCAGTAGTACGATTACTACTACTCTTAAGTCGATCTTCAATGAGAGGGTAGTACTTCCCCGGACGATCCGGCCTTAGAGCATTAAACCAACCGGAGAGGCCACTGACAGGCGTACCCCTCTGCCAAAGGTACCAGCCCACCGGTCATACCCGATATATAAAACTAGTTGACGCGCGTTCCGCATCATAAGTCACCTATCAGTGCATGCGTAATAGCGTCTCAATAGAAATGCCGAATTGCAGTGTATTTTGGTGTAAAAAGCGTTCAGCGACATCAAGTCTACAAAAGGATAATATTACATTCCACCTGTAAGTATTATTTTGTTCTAATATTATTAAATATGGCATTAAATTAGCAATTTAACCAAATAAAATGCTAATCATCAAGTGTTGCCAGGCTTATCATCAATACTCCAATCTGGGGTAATATTTTAAGTTGAATTAACATAAAAACTAACCTTTCCTTTTTTATATCTCGCCTTGTTGACATATCTAATAAGTTTCATTTTGGATGTACATTATTGTGTCACCGTTCCCATATTTATTTATTTTTAATTAAAACCAACGAAATTTAATAGCAACAGACAATTAATTCAAAGTATTATTTGGTTTGAATATACATACATACTTAGGAATAATACACGTAAAATTGACACGTAATAATTAATTACAATCTTTAATCCACACTAGAACAAATTTCAACAGGTGGTGGTTATTGAACATACATCCTTGTGCGCAGTAGTAAAATAAAAAAAAAAGAGTGGGTACCCATGTACGCACGTAAGAAGTTATACTTCTTTGGCATAACAATCCAAAAATACCAAATAATAATACAACGCATACATACATAAATATTTGAATTGATATAAACGCCAATATATTTTTTATTTATTCACACAGATTATTTGTACTGATACGCCACACAAAGATCCGCAACTAACTTCAGTGTGTAAAAGGTTCGCAACTAACTTCAGGGTGTTGCTTTTTTCTGTCGGTGTGCGCGCGCATCGTAAAAATTCACTCTCATCATTTTTCCCAATCGCACCAAAAAAAGTATAACTTCAAAAAAAACCGGCTAAATGCCAGTAGGACTCGCGCGCCGAGGGTTCCTTACTATCAGGGATCAGAAGTATTGAATAAACATTAGTAAACATAGTAGGAGAGCCCGACCGCATAACCAGATTTGTTTGTCGAACAATGTTTAACAAATAAATTTAGCCCGACCGTATGACGGGCTTTTTTGATAATAATTACAAAAAAGTGTGCTAGTTAGAAACACTGTTTTATTCTTCCTGTAATATTGACATAAACATGAATTAACAGAATTACTTCTAGTTAATTCATGTTTATGAACTATTTACTTTACTTTCATCTATTTCAAAGTGCTTAAATAAAAAAAAACCTTAAAATTATAATAGATTATTATTACCTAAAACTGTTCTATATAAGATAATATAAGATAATGCTCATTTTAATAAGCAAACATAATAATCATGAAAATAATTAAATCTTTCGCGTACTTATATGAAATCCTAAACATCGATACTAAATATCGACAGAGTCAAGCTCTAACTGTTTTACGCTAAGGAAGCGTAAACTAATAGATGTCCCTGTGTGTGAAAGTGATTGTGTGTGTTTAGTTTAAGCTAGTGTGTAATAATTTTATTGTGTGCGTGTATAACGACGCGATTTAAAAATGCATTAGTAGTTAACATTGTAATTAGTGTGCGTTGCTCGCGTTACCCCGTCCCCCGCCGAAAGTGGCAGACTTTTGCGCAAGGGAAATAGAGCGCGTGTCCACTCCTGTTGGTTTAATGCTCTAAGGATCCGGCCCATTCATACTAATCAGCGTGGATCTACTACCGTACATGATGTCCGTAATGTGATTGATTTATTTCAAGGATCCAGATTAGTAAAACTTAAATCTGCAAATTTAACACTAATAATTAGAAACATACTTTCATTAACTTTTAGTATGATGCTCGTCTTGAATACTTTAAACTGATTTCCCTTAACGATAGACGCAAGTTTTTAGATCTTATGTTCTTGCATAAATTATGTAATAATAAGATAGATTGTCCAGAATTATTATCTGAAATAAAAATTGCTGACCCGAGCAGATTACCGCGATCATGTGCCTACAAGCTGTTCATTTTAAGCAGATACCAAACTAATCTGGGCCCTAATTGTGTGCGTTCGCGCAGCGGAATGTTGTTGAATTTAAAGATTTTAATTATGCAGATATTTAGTGTATGACGTCGTATAATTGTGTATGGTAAAAAAAAAATTGTGCACGCAGCCATTGTGGAGAAATTCACTAAAAACTGATTCCGCTGGGCGAACGTTATCTACACGAGACACAATGTTATTTCTATTGTGTCTGATATTGTAGCATACGAGTGGTTAAATAGAATGTGCAGACAGTACAACGATCTTTCCCGATCATTGGATTTGGACATTTTTGGTAATACTCAAGTCTAATTTCAGGTGTAAAATTATCGAATATATGCGTTCTTAGTGGTATTTATTGCGTTTGTTGTCTACTCACATTTTATTGGCCTTTGTTTTTAATTACCTACTTATACTTATTCTATTTTTGTTTTTAATTACCTACTTATACTTATTCTATTTTTTTGTCATAATTTCATTTCATTTTATTATTCATTACAACTTATTATTGTGTTTTTACTTTTACTCATTATATTGTGATAAGTTTAGCAGTATAAATATTTTAAGTTAGATGTGGTTGCCTATTGAGAGAGCACCAGGCATGCATTACCTAAGTTTTTGTTACTTTTTTTATGTATGTGTTTCTCTTGTTGGTAATCCTAATAAATAAATAAATAAATTATCCATTTTCAGAAATATTTCGGCCAAGCTATAGTCCCTCGTCCATACAGGCTCCTTCCTAAGAGTGGCTGTATAAAATATGTATTTTTTTTCGTGTTATAATCAAAACCCTTTAGTGTCAAAATAAAACAACAAAAAACAGTAACTTGAATAATATTTATGTACTACACACATGTATTCAATGAGGAATGTTCTTATTTACATAGGTTTGCAGTGATGTTATTTACGTTTCATATACATTGTTTTTACTCTAATCACTACGCAACGTAATACTGAACAAATCTTGTTGCGCAAAACGTATTAACAAAACAAGCCTAAGCTTTAATACCAAAATTATTGCAACAATTTTTAAATATATATACTTTTTTCATCAATTCAAAATGGCATCTTACATATAAATAACATTATAAATTACACACATCTATCAACAATCTGAACTCAAAGTAATCTGATTTATGTCACAAAAAAGAAAATCAAAAAAAATCTGTACAGATACAAAAATATGCTTTTTTAATAAGATTTGATTAGTTTATGGATAAATATTGTCTATTAAATAAAATTGTACGATGAACTTCATGCTATAGCTTGCGACCAAAGTACGTTGGTCGATAGGCTCAGGATTAATAAACCTGGTAACATTACCTGAAAATAAAACATTGTTTGTTAGATACTTCTAATATTTATTCGTGTCTTTTATTACATAAATTATGTATTAATCACTTAATAAAGTATAAGTAAAGCCATAAATAAAGTTGGCCGTGCATATAGTGTGCTACTAGAAAAAGTAAAACATTGTCTTAAGGCTTAAAATTTTTATACCCATACTTTTTTTCGAAGTACTTATATGCGAAAAAATAATCTATAATGTCTAAGTTGTCTAGTATTGTTATGCAGTCTTGATTAGGCTTTTTAATGGCTTTTCCAATTTCAGCTAGAAATTTAGTTAAGGTATGCATTTATTTAAATTTTGATTGTATTATCACTCTAATATTAACTCTAAGAACCATGCAATAAGATTCAAAACTATTTTGCCTATAATTCACAAGACCGAAGGTATAGTTACCTAATAAACGGGTTGCACTTGTGTGTACGTCGTGTTAATTCTTCTCGATCATATCGATGTTGATTTTGTAGCACACGTACGGGAAGTACTCGGATGAACCAAACCCAAGACCGGCTAGTTCTGCGTTCTGTAAACATTGTGTCATGTGTTAGGCAATTTTATGTCTTTTTCTTTATAAGGATAAGGTTGAAAATTAATAAGAAATAGTTCATAATGTTCCTAATTTTATGGAGCGTCGTGGTATGTAGAGCTTAGTGGTATATGGCATTATGTGAACTGGTATATGGCGTGATGTGAAGTGGTATACGGTTTGACGTATGGTGATATATGTTGTAATTTGTAGTGGTATTTGGTGTGATTGGTAGTGGTATATGGTGTGATGTGTAGTGGTATATGGTGTGGTGTGTAGTGGTATATGGTGTGACGTGTAGTGGTATATGGTGTGATGTGTAGTGGTATATGGTGTGATGTGAGGTGGTATAAATATAGTGTTGTGTAGCGGTATATGGTGTGATGTGTAGTGGTATATGGTGTGATGTGTAGTGGTATATGGTGTGATATGTAGTGGTATATGGTGTGATGTGAGGTGGTATATGTAATATGTGGTAGTATATGATAGGATGTGTAGTGATATGTGGTATGCTCACGTCCTGCGCGCTGGAGGCGTGGTGGTGCGCGGAGTGGTCGAGGTGCGCGTACAGTTGCTGCAGTACATCGCGCAGACGCTTGGCTCCCTTGCGCGCTGGAACCAGTACGGCTGCCTGGAAGTTCACCGGCAACCCGTACCTACAACAACAACCACACCGTTAAATGCAAGAAATCTCTTCCAAAGTGACTCCAATCTGCCTGATAGAAACCAGTCAATCACGAAAACTATTGTACTGCCAATAAGAGGTTTAGTGATGATATTTACCTGAGTACGGACTCAACAAAGACCCGCAAAGCCTTGACATGGATCCAAGCGCAGAAACACTCGGAGAAGTTCACCTTCAACCATCGCACCAGAGGACCCTGGCAAACAGAAAAAAATGTGTTAAAATAATAAAAATATATTGATTTATTTTATATAGTCGACCGTTTAGGTTTAGTTTTTGAATCATTAGCACATAACGTAAAACATGAAGACGAAAATATTTACAAGATGACAAAAAAATCCAAAAAAAAAACAAACAAAAAAATCTGCATGGAAAAAAAAATCGTACAAGATATTTTTTTAGTTGCAATAACACAAAAGTTATTAATGATTAAAAACGGTATTTTATAGCACTAAAAATATTATAATTTTATCTATCAAATAACAAGTATGTACTCACAAACTGCTTCTTCTTATCGGTAACAAGCTTGGTGATTTCATTCTTGCCGGCGGCGAGATCCGCCTCGTTGTATGAAAACTCGCGAACTACGAACTTACGCTCGCGAGCGTGGTGCTTGAATTCGTCAGCCACCTAGAAAAAGATCATTCATATTATAATATTTACAAAGGGTTATACTGAACTAGTTCGCAATTCTCTCAGCTAATAACATCACAGGCTCCATTAAGGCACCCGCTTCGTAAACACGAGGTAGTGGGTTCAAATCCGTGCAAGTACCAATGTGATTTTTCAAATCATATGTACTTTCTAAGTTTATCTTGGACATTTCTGACTGACGGTGAAAGAAAACATCGTGAAGAAACCTGGACTTAAAAAGTCTAGTATTGCCAATCCGCCTTGAGCAAGCGTGGTGATTAATGCTCATACCTATTAAATACTATTTAAGAGGCCTTTGCCCTGCAGTGGGACAGTAAACAGGCTGGTATTATAATAAGTAATAACATCAAAATAAGTTAGTGCCTGTATCTTTGGCACCATCGGTATTACGTTTTTATACCTTCGCTTCGTAGTTACCTTTTCCTATAGAAATTGATAGTGTGGCGTCATCTATCTGGCCAATAATGACATACAGAGAAAATCCAAGTGAAGGCGACGACTACGAGTTTACAGCATAGAAATCAAAGATTATAGACCTCTCCCATACAAGATGTATAGAAGCCTAAATCACGATATTAACATTCTCACACCAACTAACTATATATACAAGTCCCGACTACCAACAACTGTCGGGCAGTAGCCCGCCAGGCACGATCACCTAGCCTGGTCGGAGGATCCTCCCTTTGGTTGGAGGCAGTGGCGTGCATTCCATAGAGGCATAAAAGCACTGCCTACCCTAATAAATTCATCATAATTTTATCTAACTAGCAATATGCATAATGTATTATATTAAAAGAGATAGATTACCATTATTTTATACTCAGCAATATGTATATTTTCACGCGTAATTCAGGAAAAACAAAAAAATGAAAATGATTTACTCTTTCAATTTAATCAACACAATATTACTTTACATCTATCTATGATACAACAGCGCCATGGTCGTGCTCGCGGAATAATCAGAAAACAGCAATGCCTAAAAAAACACACATGCAAGCTTCTTATGCTCTATATATACACGCACGCACCCAGACGCACGCGATTGATTTTCTTCGCGACTAAAGCACTGCTTAATTGAACGACACGCCAATAGAAAGCGTCAATTTTGAATTAAATTGAATTAACCAATGACGACGCATTTCATGAGTTCTCATTGCTGGATTTGTAGTTTGAGTAATATCCTATTAAATTAAATATGTATCTATAGATGACATTTTAAGAGTTTTTGTAAAAGATCTAATTTAGTTACGTAATATTTATAATATTTTATTATTAATATTTTATTCGCGTCAAAAAATAGCTAGTCGCCATTACCTAATGTTTTGTTTTGTTTTGTTTGAGTGCAGACAATTAAATTGAATTATGGTGTTTATGACTTATATTATATTAGTGGTAATGTAATTTTTTTTGTGGTGTGATTGTGTTATTTTATTATGGTTGATGTGATTCAGTGGTCAATTTATTTTTGTTATATTATAGATTCAATACCAAGTGATTTGTGATGTTAATGATAGGTTAAGTACAGAAAAGGCAAACTAAAATTTAATATTAAGTAAGTACTTTAGCAATTAAACATATAAATGCCTCGGTTTACCTATATTTACAAAGTAGACAATCGGTAGGTACCTACATAGTCTCTTGTGTTTTCCGTGATAGCTATTTCATAAGTTACAAAACGTTCGTAATACATTACCGATCTAACTAACAATAAATTTTCAATTCGCAAAGAAGCTTCATCATAAGTGAGTGCCTCTGTGGTTCGGTGGTACTGTGTATGGACTACCACAGAGGTCATGGGTTCGATTCCCACTTGGTGCAAAAATTTGTGTGCATGAAAATGTCTTTTTACATTGGTCTGGGTGTTTCTATGTATAATATGTATGTATTTACAAAAAAAAGTATTTAAGGATGTATATATCCGCATTCTAGAACCCATAATACAAGCATAAATGCTTACTTTGAGTCTAGATGGCGTTGCGTGTAGTTGTTGAAATATTAAATTATATTATTATAAGTCAATTGGAGGTGGTCACTCAAAATTATTATAACCATTAATCAACACATTTCGGCAAATTATGTTATGCCTACCCTATCGAAAATGTCTGTGCACGCCACTGGTTGGAGGTATAAGGTGTGCTACCTCCACAATAGCTTTGATCTCTTTTTTAATTATTTTAAACTCACACAATTTGTACACATACTTAATTTTTTAACGGGTCTACTCGTGTTAGTGCCATACCTATTTACCAGAAGCGACGCACGTTTCGGTCAAATTACACCAACGTGGTCCCGTGACCATGACACCTTATAATGATTTCTAACACGAATAGACCCGGTAAACAATAAAGTTATCTTTCTTTCTTTCTCTCCTTTGCATCCACATGATGAGGAGTCTGCTTTTCGGGTCTTTTTTCTCGGATACAGTTGATAAGACCACATAAACTAAACCCTCATACACCTAGTACCTAGGTAGTTGTTAAAATTTTAGTATTCTATACAGCAGAAGTACTATCTTTTAATTTTCTGGTTCCCTATGAAAATTATCGTTTTACTCTGCTTCTTGTGAACAATAAATAGTAATAGGTATTATCGAATCAAGTGAATCATAACCATAGAGTTCATTTTGCAAATACATCTAAAGGCAAGTAGGTCGAAATTCGCCTGAAGACAGATTTTCTTGACAACGAGCTTGTTATCATTTTATTAGACACTAGACATTTTACTGATTACATTGTTATGTTAGTTTAAAAACGTTCTTAGTGCATTATACACGATAGATCTTACAAGTTTGACAGTTTTTTATATTTTTTTATTGCCGACAGTGGCAGACGAGCAAACAGCCCACGTGATGGTAAGTGGTAACTGTCGCTTATGGACGACTCAGAGTCTTTGGCATTGTCTGGGACTCTGCGAAGCCGCTGCCTACCGTGAAGAAGTGAGGTACGTGAAGGGATTGAGGGCAGTGCGGAAAAAGGAAAGGGGTTTTAAGTTTTCAATTTAAGCGAATTACCAGCAAAATATATCATGATTCAGTTGGTTCCATCTTGGGCCTTCGACTTACCTTCTTAAACAGAGTGACAGTGAACAATCCATAATCACTGTCAGCGTGGATGAGCTGTGACGAGCGAGGCACGATCATGTCGGTGATCTTCTCATAGTTCGCGTTCCAGTCGTTGAACATTGACCTGATTGCAAATGTACAAAGTAAAATGTACCATAGAATAGTATAGTATAACTGCATCGTTTAATTTTCATTGAGCCACAGAATAGCAGCTAAAACAGAAGAGTCATTCCTTTATTTTGTTCGAGAGCAAAAAGAACACTTGTATAACAAAACTGCTACTGTGAATTGTGCTTATATGTCAGTAAACTCACTTGGGCACAATAACAAGCAGTGTGGTGAGGTACTCGCTGTCGAGAATGAAATGCTCCTTCTTCACCAGGTCCGCCAAGTTGCGGGTCAGCAGACTACCACTAGAATTAAAAATGTAAAGGTAATGTATACAGAATATATGCATAACAGAATAATTATACCAAATTTTAAAAAATTTGTCGAAAAAAATTTATTGGGCGCTTTCACTCAACGAACAAAACACTACTATAACTTAATACTATATTATTATATGAGGGTATACAGCAAAAATCTACAAAATACTTTGAAAATAATAATAAGGACGTCTTATTAAAAATTCATATATAAGGAAGTAGTCTAAAATTTTCTAAAAATGGATTATGATTGCCAAATTATCAGGCATTTATAATATTAAATACATTATACAAATGGGAACACGCACCCACAAATTAAGACTTGGGACAGTGAAATCTTCGTTTCAAAAACATTCCTATTTCACCGAGTTATAAATATAAACACTTACGTCTGTTTCTTCTCCAAGTTCTGTAAGTTACCCTTGAGTGCGTTATAGGCGCCGGATTTCACTTTAAGATCGGCGTCGATCTGTCCCACCTAGCAACAAGAGTATATAAATTAATCCTCGAAGCAAGACTTGAGCTGGCAATCGTACAAAAACACCGCAGTAAGAATTATAATGCTATTTGAGATTTTACCTTACACATCTTGCTGTAAAGCCGTGAATTATTCCTAATTGTCGGTCTATACGTTAACGTATCACAATTTTGAGTTAAATTAATGTTATACAAAATAAGTTATATCGGCTCCACTTGCAAAGGAAGGAGTTTGCCATATCTAATCACCACGCGTGGCGCAGTGTATGGTAATGGTACGTAGATACATAAAAAGTCGCTTCATACCTGGTAATTTCTTAGTCCTCTTACAACACAAATGGATAAATAAAAATTCCAGAAATAACAAATATAACTGATAAAATTAATTACCTGTTTACTAATAATATCAGCAATATTACGCAAGGACTGCTTGATGGGATATTTCGCCATATCCCATTGGAAACGAGTTAGGAAAGCTGGTAGATCGCCTGTAAAACAACACGAATATTAGAACAACACCAAAAACAACACAAAAACATCACAAAAAATGGAGGTGATATATTTGCCAATTGCATTTTTTGTTAAATAAATTATGACAAATTGCACATTAAAAAAATAGCATTTAAAATTTGCTTTTATGTATTTTGTTATCTTTTTAAACACATGATTAAGGCAAAAATAAAGTTAAGATACAGGCCTTATTTTTAATCAACATACAAGTTGTTACACTAAAAAGTTTTAAGTGCAAAACATAATATGGTAAACGAAACAAACGAAATGTAAGCGTAGAATTATAAAAAAACAATAAATACAGACTAGCTTAAGTGCTTAGAGACTAACTAGTACATTCATAGCACGGGGCTAGGTAACATGCGTTTCAAACCATGCACAAAACATGCTAAAACGTATTTAAAAATATTATCATATTTCTAAATGTATTTTATATTTATAGAATAAATTATAATTATAAGATTTTTAAATACGAGTTCAAAAAACTACATCATATTTTTAATTTTAAAAATGTTTTTACAATTTATATTTATATAATGTAGTTCTTAAAATGTTTATACATTAATCTATAACTAATACAACTAATTACATAATATATATTAAATAAATTTTGCGAAACCAAAGTACCATATAAAACTGAAGCTTGTTTTTTATAATTTATTATACTTTTATCATTTTGCAATTGTATAATTTTAAATTTATAATTATTAAATAATCATATAGATTTTGATCCGTTATTAGCAACAATTTTGTTCATATTAACTATTATAGAACTTAACATAGTTCTGACCAACGAAATTTGGTTGTAATACTTGTAATCGTCATCATTTTAGTCTAAAGACGTCCACTGTTGGAATTAGGTCTCTTCTAAGTTCCGCCACGTCGCCGTCGATCGGTTATGAACCGCTCTCATCCATCGGTTGCCTGCCTTCGCCACCCTCATCAGATCGTCGGTGTAGTGTCGTGGTTTCAGAAAGAGGTGATTTTATGTTACATATTTAAATTTATTGGCAATATAAATCTTATGATTTGGAGATTTTTAACGTCTCAAGTATTTGGAACTTTGAGATAGTTTCGAGCTACCTATATGTTTTATAGTTCAAATATTTATAGTTCCTTGCAGTAATGTTAAAGATTCATAACGTCCCAAATAAATTTCGTATGTATTATACTAATAAAAATTACGCGGCTACGACCCCTTAACTTCGTGCGTTAAGTACCTTGACCTATCCTTTCAAAACATATATTAATATTTTCGTATACCCCGTTGACCCTAATTTTCTATGCATTCGTGGGAATGCGGCTAATTTATTAATATTAATAGAATGCGACTTTCGCTATCCAACTGCTGTTTCAATCAATAAAAAATATATCTTTTAATGCTAGTATAATAAAGCTGAAAAGCATAAAAATACTAATCTCAGAAAATACAACGGATTTGAAAAATATTTATGAAAGATATTTTTCAAGTTATTTTCTAATTTAATTTTAAAGAGACGGCTTCTGTAGTTTTTAATTGTAATATTTTATTTTTCAGGCTTATAAGTTTATGGAAAATATTTAATAATTTTGGCCTTTTGAAAAATTTGCCATACAAATTTGTTATTTAGATCTAGTTCGTTCGATTATTTTGGATTAGGCATCCAAAATATCCCTACGTTTGTAGAGTTAGTAAATAATACAGGCACGTTGCAGTTCACTCAGTAAGTTTTTAATAGATGTAGTATAGGTAATTTGCAAACAATCTTGTGCCGTTTTTCTACAATATGAAATTTCATTTGGTACTGCAAATTTCATCTTAACTTCTTTTTGTGGTGAATGTAATAAAAAAAAAACAGAATTTTATCTTGTACCGGTCAAAACAATGCCTATTTAGTTTTGTTGAGTGCAAGAAAAAAGAATAAGAATTGACAAAACCATTACTGAGCAAAATTATACGATATTCTGTTATAAAAAAAACTCGACTTATTTTAAAAATGAATGATTGAATGAATTAGAGGCGGATTGCAAGAATTTTCACCTAGAAAACTGTATTATAGATCCAAAATAAATCTTAGCTTATGATATTTTTTTTGGCTCAAATAAAGAAAGATCCAAATAAATAGTAAAACATAATTTTCTGTTTTATATTTTTACGTTCTTCAAATGCTTTTTTTTATAATTTAGTAATAATTTTTGATTCTACATCCTTTTGAGCTTATGACAGTAGATCATAATAAATGCAATGAAACAAGAAATAATTGCATTATTGAAATACGAGAAGTACATGCACGAAATTATACTCCCGACACATTTATCTGCTATACTACTACACAGAATATGTCTAGGTGATTCCAATAAAAACTTTTATCGCGTAATAAACCTAGTTAGAAACTTTACGCCTCAATCCCCATAATTTCTTATTATTATACCATATTATATAACACTTTTCTGTTCTTTTAAGTGATAGTAAACAACTAACTGCATCTCATTTTACGGTTTTAGCACAAAATCAAGGTTGAAACGTGCTTTTCAATGTCCACTATTTTTGGCTCCAACAAAAACAGTTGATGGCTTTGCAAAAACATATTCGATGGCAACCGCTATTGTCCAATTATTAGGGTTGAGAATTAATTGCTATAATCCTATTACTTTGCAAAAATCTAGACTTATGAGAAAAATAAATAGTACACTAGCTAACTAGATACACGTTTTCCAGTACAAGTCTTATTCCTTATTGAACCGATAGTTTTGATTTTATACAAAACAAAATAATTATGCATATAAAAAATTACGTTCCGGTTATCTTGAATATGTATAACTACTACGTCAAATATCATATCTAAGTCCGTCCCGCAGTTTTCAAGTTATATGTTTTAAATAAACAGTATTTCATTTCTAAATACGTAAATAGATATATGTAATTTTATAGAAATTTACAAACATATACTCTTTTGGTTATAAAAATAAAATACAACATTGACATTAATAAATTAAACAACTAGGCAAACGAAAAATAACTTAAAAAGCGTGTAAAACATTCAACTGTGTATGAAGCTTCTACTGGGCATTCGTGATATTATTGCAAATGTAAAGGTATAAATAGACGACCGCAAATGGTACGGACAGTACCACCACATTTGCAGCGGTCGTACCAAATGCGGTGGTGTCAGAAGACTTTATACCTTTAATTTCGCAGTGCCCGGTTAAATAGACTACACACTTGACACATCACTCGTTTGTCTAAACGTTTACACATGTGTTGTATTGTGAGACGTACATTTGTGTAATTATTTTAAACGTAGCCACTATTCGTAGCGTCACCCTAAACTTTTATAGAAATATTTGATTTAATTACCTATAAAGAAAGGTACCTATTAAAAATTTAGGATAGCGCTCGCGAAACACAAAACGGCCAGCGCCATCTGCCGTATATAATTGTGAAAAAATATCTAGATAGATGATATTTGAATTAGTTTTAAAAATGAATGATAATAATAGTAATAGTAAGAGGTAATATATAACAATCACTGCCATCACACCTAAGGGTTCGCGTTGCAGTTAGCGCTGTACGTGAACGAAGCTTTGTGTCAAAAAGCCTCGTTGCCTATCAAGACTTTACAGGGCCTACTGGGATTAATTGAAAAGAACTTGACTTGCAAAAATTTAAGTGAAAACAGTACCAAAAAATCAAGTTCCGTTCAAAACTGGGAGTTACTGGTTAGGCGAGGGTTAGGTCTCCTAAACCTTGACTGAGAACGTGGTGGTGGCGTTCCTCTTCCTCGTCATCATCCCACCGCGGCGAGCTGCGCCCACTTGACAGTTGCGACGGGTGCGACGCCTCGTATTCCGAGTGCTCCCGATGCTCGCAAGGCCAACAGCCGTGGTGATCAGAGTACGCCGAGTCACACACGGGAGACGTAGGCGTGGGAGGCGGCTCGCCTCCGCCCGGATCCGCATATGAGTCAATGCCTAGAGTCGCCACAGTCCATCTCGTCAAAGCCTTTCACAGACCTCCTAGCCATTATAAATATTCGCAAATATAGGATCTTCAAACTTATTTTAAATTCAATTCTAAATCGCTATGACTGCTTTTTATTCATTGTTTTATGGCGGTTGTAAAGCTATTCCAGCGTTTAATGTCCTTGTTTCCTGAATATTGGATCTCGAAATGGATCATCAAAATAATACCAACGCTTCCGTGAAATTAGGATTTAAATATAGGATTTTAGTAGGTAAAGGACAGGAGCAAAAGAATAGATTTTTATAAAAATATTAAATATAAATAAACTAAATAATAATAATAAATTAAGAAGCGCAAAGCATAGACAATTTTCCAAGCTTGATATTGCTAAGCTATGAATGTCTTGTGAGGCAGTGATTGCTATTATCTATGGTATGAAGACATTGGTACAGTAATAGTTCTTAAATTAAGACATTAGTGCGACAAAATAACATAACAGATTTATTAGCGAAATGTGTCTTAATTGTAAATCTAATGAAAGTATGCAATGGATATGATTATTATGCATTATATTCAGAGATTGAAAGTACAAGAAAGAAACGAGACATGAAGGCGGTGTAAGTTTTATAAAAATAAATATGACCTGTGCCTTTACATCATAAAAATTGGTTAATCCGGGTTACATTGGATTCTACGTAGGTGATTCAGTGGTCGTACGGCTGGTAAATCAACTATAGACGAATATTTGTAAGGGAAGATTAATGCCATAAGCATCCTTGTCTATTAAGAATTACGTTACGCTGAGATAAATCAGAATATAGATTTATTTTAGAACAGTCGCAGGTCAAAAATTTAAATGTCATTACACAATTGATTAACTAATTTGATCAATTGATAATTGATTGATAAATGAGAATTGATAATTAATTGATCAGATAATTTCAACCAGTTAGTTGATCAATTGTCTTTTTTTTATACAACTTTGTCTATAAAATTGAGATGAATAACCTTGACCTCATATCCATTACATAATAAGTATTATCAGTATTTTACAGTATTATCTAATATTATCAGTTATCACTTAGCAGTCACACTTTTCCCGTTTTGTAAGATAAAGTCAATCTGTTGTTCAACAATGAGAATTATGATGTAATACACGTCTATCAAATCGATACTAAATGGCTGCAAGTTTATAACTTTTTTAAATTATATCGTCGGTGAAATATTGTTGTTGTGGTGTTTTGTGTCTTATATGTACAAACAGATAAAGGTCAGATGGTAATTGACTCTATGAATGAGACAAAATTGATTCGTGTATTGGGTTTATTAAGAAAATGTTTTTGAATATATTTCGGCAATTAGGTTTGGGCCAGCGTGCATTGATTAAAACCCCTGGTTCACTTGAATCTTTTTTTACCATCAAACAAAAAGGACGGAATTATTTTATGTATTTAATTACTTATGAGTATGTATTTTTATCATTTGGTATCGTTTGTGCTTTGTTATTTCGATTTTATTTCATTCATCGCAAACACAAATTAGAGCTCTACAGAGAACAACGAGAAGTCAATTATAAACATTTACTGTGTAGGATTAAGTCTTAAGTGGCAAGGGAAGGCAATTACTTTTCTCAATACACTAAATGTGCAGACAAATTACGAATTGTAGTCGACTTTACAACGCCCAACGTTTGGATTAATGCTGAGGCAATCAACGAATTTAATAGCTCCAAAAATACTGGTATATTTCTTTGGTCTTGGTCACAGTGGTATTATAACAGCGAAATGTAGCTGGAAAAAAGTTGCAGATAAAAAACTGAAAATATTATTTTTAAATACTCTTTTTCTAAAAGGCGGGTAAAACAACCACAACCTCAACTCTGAGCTGCATTTATCTTCGACAAGTTCAACGCATTTGCATTGATCCTGAAACCTGAGGTTTCAGCAATACACTTTGCTTTACCAACGGTCAAAGTGAGTTTATTAATAAATAATTATTATGTGCGATGATAATATTCAGGTATACATTTATTTATGATGATTACTAAATCATGAATATCAAGCTGGTATAGGCGATTATTATAAATTCTATTGTGTCATCCTATCAACACTATCGAAGTTGTGAAAATGTTTCTATATTTTTACTGTGTAGTAGCTCAGTAACCTATTAGTAGTTAGTACTATTGAGCGTTTTTGCTGGCAAAAGTTCAATGTTAGGTCAGGGCCTGGATTTGTGACCGATAACTTGTGACGGTAGCTTTGAATAACGTTTCGAAAGAAAAGACGGGATGCTTTGTACACAATTTTTAAATTTGAACCAACGGTATAGAAAATATAATATACAAAAAGCCATGTAGAATCGACTTAAATATACAAAATGAACGAATGCATTATGCGTTTAACACATTATTAACAACTAATGACGTCATTTAGTACATCCGTGATAATTTGATTTAATTTAAAATTATACACGTAAAGCTAACTTCAAATAAATTCATTATTACAAAAAACGTAGAAACATATTTATTACAGAAGCTGTATAAATTAAATTTATAATATAACTTAAACATAGTTTACAATAAAAACAATCTCAGCGAAACAAAACGCTTATATACCTTTGTAAACATATAAAATATTCAAAGCGCAGATATTATATTCCAAGCTCGCACTTTACACTATTACAATGTTCTGATTCGGTACAGTAAACTATAACTTTTATACAAGTTTATATAATTTACACTGCATAAAATCTATAAATATATCTACTGAGTGTAAACTTAAACTTTACAATAGTTTATTTTATAAAGTTTAGTAAATATTACTGTACCGAATGTGAAACTTATATAAAAATAAGCTTTATTTACATACACTACTGAAGAATTACTCACTTCCGCAAACTTTTTTCCATTTCTCAGACACTGAAATGCAATCCGAAAACACTAACATTCTCATTCTAAGGAATATTAAATTAAATACTATTGTGTGGTTATAAAACTAATTAAAATTATAAAAATAATATCAAAAAAGCGATTCGAGAATAATTAATGTATAAAAGTGACATTTAAGCTCAATTTACAGACAGTATAAAAATAAACCGCGTAAACCGTTGGGTAAAAAATGAATATATAAATATTAAAAAAAATATTCTAATACACATAATAGATATTTCTTTAGATATTTATTCTATCACCTACCTAGAAAACTATATTAAGTAATTATTTTTTTAAAATATCAATGTAACGGGTTACCTTTTGCTGGATTCTTCCGATTAGCGTAAACGCCAATATTCGCCGAATCTTGTCTTAACGCGAAATTTATACGACTTTTTAACATATTATATATTTACCTATTAAATGCAACATAAATATTTTTATATACATTCCATAAACTAACATATCATACGAAGGTGCATGGTGCAAGGAGGTTCGACATAGCCTTAAGTAAATGAACCTCCAACTAAATATACAAACACTGTTCACTTAACATTCTCAGCTTTTATTTATAGACGAAACATCCTTTCTGTTTTAAATATTCTTTTTATTTGATGCAGTAAGATGATAAATTGCTGCTTAAAAACCGACGTATTGTTAATAACTGGTGTTACCAGTTTTAAAAAACTAATTTAGCAATTATCGTGAAGATGTACGCTACATTTGAATTAGAATTCTTAACTAAATCTTTTTAATATGAATACAAGTACCGCATCAAATAAGAATTTTAATTACACACATATGAATGTACATGCTTTTTACTTTTATCTGCTAAAAAGAAATTCAGCATTTTTTATACTGGCAAGCTTCGGATATAAATTATATTATATACTTATGTACATTAGTGCTCATATAAGTACTTAGTGTGTTATAAGGGGTTGAGATGAGATGTGTTATGTGTGAGAAAATGTATAAAATAATATAAACATTCCTGGGTGTTATTAACTTTATAAATTGCAAATTAATGGAATATTATAAAAAAATTATAAAACCAAAACTGACCGACATTTTTAAAGTAGGCAGTCAATAAATAGGACATGCAAAAAAATAAAAAAAAGGTAAACATAAATGTATAAAAAAAAATAAAATATATAAAAGATTAATTCAACCATTGAGATTCAGCGACACATGCTAAATAATTTTTCGCACTACTCTGTGCTTTTAACTTTTTTCTACACCAGTTCATTCTGCTTCTATTTTAAAATTAGTTTTTCATGCTGGCAACATCAGATCCAATTCCTTATAGCTCTCCTCTATAGTTTCCCAAACATGCCATGAAAAATTTATTTATCTCACTATTTTTAATTTTAAGTCATGCAAGATAATCCTATTTTATTATTTAACGTCTATTTTTAATTTTTGAAATTCAAACCTTTATTTTACTTCCAAAAATATCTATAAATGGCACCAAACAAGACAAATCTGATTAAAAATAATTTAAAGGTTTCATTTTAAAAAACAAAAAATAATGTTTAGTGCCATATTCAAAATAGAGAAATGACTTACTGTTGTTTGCCATAAGGTTCTCATGAAGTTTATCGCGTTGGTCTTCCAGTACCTTTCGAAAACAAATAAAAAATCAATAACAAATTTTTTTAATGTTTCAGTTATATTTAGATTTTGACTTTAATATTATAGTTGCGAAGTAACTTACTTGTATCTAATGGCTCAGTAATTTTTTTATTTGGTAAAAATTTGTGCAAAGGATTTAAAGAATAAAATAGATTTTAGACCCTTGCAGAGATGAAAACCGAATTCCATGCAGAGAAAGTCAAAAGTTCAACCAATATTATTTAAAAACAGTAAATAATTCTATGTATGATTTCCTTTGCCCAGCAGGAGGACAGTAACAGGTATTATCTTTTAACAAAAATAATAGATTAAATTTTATTATAAAGAAAAAGATAAATAATTGGCAATCAAAACACTCACCTCACCGAGGTACTGAGCGACCTTCCTAGTAACACTCTCGACGAAAGTGTCAAGCTTACCAAGATCATCTGACAGCCCCACCAACTGATCCAATGTCCCCACCTGCAAAGATATGTGTTTCACAATTTAAAGTACATTGTAGTTTTGTATTAAAGGAAACATGTGTCAGTAGAACTGCTAACACAGAGAGACCTTCACTTTGTAGCGGGCATATAAGGCTGGGACAATAACAACATGAATGACACTTTTAATGCCATAAAAATCTATAAAAAAAACTTTAGACTTTCAGGAGACACCTTAAAATTTTCACTGGTCCATCTTTTTAAACTGAGCATTCATTTATAAACTGAAGATAAAAAAAGCTGTGTCCTAAATAAAATTGACTTATTTACAATTCTAAGCGTTTTCTATGAATTACCTAACCAGCTTTTTTTTTTTGTTATTTACATTTTAGTTCATTTTTTGAGTAGTTAAGATCTTGAGTCAAAATGTGTTACATAGGTGCAACTTATGATTTGGGCTGTTAAAGCTAATACTTTAACATGTCTTGTGATCTTTGGTTTTTCATTTTATTACAATCTAGGTTTCCTTGCAGAATAATTTCACACCAAAGTCAGTAATGTCCAACTTCGACAGTTGATTAAGCTTAAAATTAATTTTGATTCTTGCCTAATATCAAATCTTCAGCTTAGTAGACAAATAGCATAACCATAGACTAACACAATATAAATATATTACTACTAAGTAACATCACATTAAGGATATATTTTGACAAACTAGATGTATCTGAATTACAAATAAATTAATAACAAATACAGATATTCAAGAAATCAAAATTATATTTTTATTAACATTATGGATAATTATAATAAATATACCACAATAAGTTCCAAGAATCAAAATGCTCTTGTCAAATAACAATAAGATAAATATTAATTTTATAAAATAATAATTGCAAGATGTGGAAACAAACTTTGGCAGATTGATATATCTTAAGTAGTTTTTGAATAGTTCATATTATGATCTATGAATGTAAAATTATATTCATATATGAAAATTAGGATATGTCAGGTAGTAAATATTTGATCATTATCATCAAGACATCCACTGTTGAACATAGGTTAGCATAAAACATAAAGAATTTTTAATAAAAACAGTTTAATTAGTTCAAGGTTGAGTCCAGCTCTCTTCAAATAGGTCACATGTTATGCATTTGTTTTAGCTTATAATTTTATTCATGTATCGGTAACATTTATGTAATATAAAAAAAATAAAAAGTACCTTTAGGTCAGGGATTGGAAATTTGTAGTTGACACTGAGGTTGCCAGACTTGGTGGCATTGTTCAGGGTGTCCCAAGTCTGCTGGCACGTCTTGTCGCCGGGGGCACTAATCACCCAGTATTCGGACATTTTCACCACTGGAATAACACAACCATTATAATTACAACCAGAAATTATTAAACCTGGAATTAAACCTTTACCATTAAAACGTACGTTGTATCGACTGTTACATGTTTTAAACAATCGAAAACAATCTCATTGTCCAAAAAATCGATTTTATGCTTCTCCTTCGAGTGTATGCCCCGCGAATGCGGACAACTATCTGCTACTTTTCAGCAAGAGCAACGACGCAATGGGTCTGTGAACCGAATCAATAACGAGCTTGATTCATCGGCACCCGCTCGGCGGTCAGACATCCTGGCGCCGGACGAAAGTCAGCCCTAGAATATCACCCCAAACCACCCCTTACACTCCGTCACTACCGACTTTGACATGTTTTAGTCCCGCGCAAAAGCATTTTACAGCGACATGCCTGGCGATACACACTTTAATAGATCACAACACTCACCTGAAACTTATAAATTAATGCTGTTTAATATTAAATATTTGAAACAGCAAATAATTTGGCGAAATCACAAGACAATTCGGGACTAGCCCTTCAACGCCATGAAAATTCACGTGACGCGGTGCTGCCACCTATAACAACTGTTAATGGACAGCTGATTTACGTCAATTGTCTATGTAAGATAATTTGTTTGAAAACCTTTTTTGTTAAATTAATTTTTTAAGAAGCAATAAATGTTTTGGTAAATTCTTAGTATTAATTTACGTTACTTTGCATTCAATTTTGAGACAGAATTTCAATAGCTACGAATACTAAACAAAAAAAATGAATAAATGACAGTTGACTTTGCCAGAAACGCCAGAAACGAAAATAAAAAAAACAAGTTGTCTTTGTCCACCACTGCGTTTCTTTAGACGCAGTTAGTATTGAAATTTTCTCTACACATCTAAAAATGTGCTATGCCGCACAGCACTAAGCGACTTAATATCACAAAAATTTATGTGCTGTCTTTGCTATTTTTTTTTAGGACAATATTGCTTGACATTTGCCATGTTCACATTACTCAGTGGTGAATCATTTTTACTAGGGGACATGTCGCGTAGACAAATCGCCCAACATGAACTTAATTAGTGTCTGCATCTTTGTGGGACAATGTCCCTTGACATATGATTTGTTTTTAAAAAAAAATCAATGCCTGCCCTGTGTCGCGGGAGATTTTACAAACATACAATTAACGAACATAAAGTATACCCAGATTTGGAACAAATATTTATGGATCACACAAAGTTCTGTCCCGTGTTGGGATCGAACCCACTACGGCACAACCTCGTGTACAACAGTCGCTTCCTTCCGCTCCCACTGCACCACGGACATAGTCAAAACTTGAAAAGACTTGTGCTTGTCGGGCTCATTAAATTTATTAATATTGAGTCCATAAAAATGTACCGATAGCTCTAAGCATCTAACTCAAATACACAAGGAATACTTGTATAATGTGTTGCCTTAAAATTAAATGTTTCAATTCATATGACGCACAATATATGTAATTGGGTGGCAATCCAATTCCCTATTAGAAAAAAAAACTCAAAGAAAACTTTAAAAAAGGACTACACGGAAGACTAGGCAGTATGGTCGAAAGAAAGCCTGCCCATTGGGCAAATTAGAAAAAAAAAAAAAAAAAAAAAAGGAAAGAACTGTCGGTGTCAAAATTAATCAGGTTACGAAACAAAACAAAATGCGAATTTATGGATTTTTATCGAAGAAAGTCGGCGACTTAACTGTAAAGTATTCAAATTTTCCCGAGTCTTACGTTAAAAGGAGTTATGAGCAGGTTATTAGAATTATTTAATTTAATAATACAGTCTTGATGTTATTGTGAACACATAACCTTTAAAAATATTTTTCTTTTTTTAGGTTTATTGGAAGAATCCTTCGAACTATCCTCAGTACCCAAAGGCTCAGATAGCGCGTAAAAACTTTCGGTTCACAACAAACAGACCATGGACTGGCCAATTTAAGATGCAGAATGAACGAAACCTTCATAGAAAGAAGGTGTTTTTGGAACCAGTTGGAGAATGGAAGTTCTTTAAGTAAGTGCATAGCGACACTATCAAGATTGTGGTGTGGGCCTGCTGATAAGTATTATATTTTGTGCTATCATGGTCCTAAGGTAAGGTGTTTTGGCAACAGATTCTGACTTTGATTCTTCAATTGCGAGCATGATGTCTGGAGACTAACACTCCTAGGATTTATCAAATTCTTTCTACTTGTCGAACCTTGGAAAATTCTTAATTTGCAGTTGTCACTTGTGTCGGGTAGAACAATTGCTTATCTAACACAAGCAATAAAAATTGCAGTTTCCATCTAAACTGACTTCTACTACTTACTTTTACATACTTCTTCAATATCAACATCTTCCATTGCTAATATTTATCCATTCTTCATATCTAATGTATTAATGTCATATCAATAGAGCCTCCTTTCAGATTCACCCAACTTTGATATAGGGCCTTTCTAGGCTAGTCATACTACCATTCTGTATCTAATTAATTATTTATATACTTTCAGAGGAGATCGTGTAGAAATAATGGTGGGCAAAGACAAAGGCAAACAAGGCATAGTTAGCCAAGTTATACAGGAACGCAACTGGGTTATTGTGGAAGGTCTTAACACACATCTGAGAGTTGTAAGTACCTAAGTTTTTTTGTTATTCTCGCCTTTGTTGTTGCATTTGTTATACTTGTCTAGTCACCTCAGCAATGTACATGAAATGGTCACGTTTTGTGATTTTCACCTCATGGCGGAGTGTGGTTTTCCCCACCCTGTTACTTTCATGTACCATCGAATCCTGATTAGGCCATGTTTTTCTTAATTTTTGGGAAAAATCAGTTTCACCCGCGTCTTTTCTTACTGCTCTGCTCCCGTCGCTACTCAATTAGCGTGATGTTACATAGCGAATTTTTCAAATCCAACTGGTAGTTCTAGATATTAGCGCGTTCAAACAAACAAACAAACTCTCAAAACAAAGGATATTGTTTATGAACATTTTTTGTTACTTTCTGTGTGTTACTGTTTCTTTTTAATTACAAAAGCAAATTAGCAAAAATTATTTATTAAAAGTTAGACAAAATTAACTATATTAGAATGATGTTAAATTATTTACTCAACTAAAGTGGCAAACAAGCTTGCACTCTAAACTTTTCATGTTTGCAACACTAGGATTATCACTTGCATTACCTGCATACAAAATTATATATTAATCAAAATGGATACCAATCCATTGCAAACTCAGAACTCTTTGACCTCAGAAAACTGAATGTTTTTCAAACAACCATAATGCCAGCTAGACCCAAAGTAAGCATATATTAATAACTTGTTATATGGGTTCAAGAATGCGGATATACATACTTATACACTTTTTTTTGTAAATAAATACATATTATACATATAGAAACACCCAGACCAATGCAAATAACCATGTTCATGCACAAAAATATTTGCAATATTGCTCTGCATGTACACAGTATCACCGAACCAGAAAGGTTGTACAATCTTACAAAATCTTCCTTGATTGAACCTTGTTGGAATTCCAATTGAAATATGAATACATGTTTAAACCTTTTTAGGTAGGCAAAGACCAAGCAAAGAATTTCCCTGGTATAACAATTCAGTCAGAAGCACCACTGTTAGTGACTACAGATGTAAAGCTAGTAGACCCGGAGACATTGAAACCTACGGAAGTTCAATGGAGATTTACTGAAGAAGGAGATAAGGTAATAGCAGTAGCCTGCGATTACGGGTTTTGTATTGTGAATCTTATGGAAACTTTAATAAGGTTGCATTTATTTTGACAAGCTGGTAAAATATTAAAATGAGCTTGTAAATTAATATCAAGCGATTTGTTGACACACCTAGACTTACCCCCAGTTTCTGAAAGGCTGATCAACGAAAAATTAACTAATCTCATGTGAAGTACCTAAAAGCATGGATAATTAGTTTAATCTACCTAATTTTTACTAATTAGATTAAATTTAACTAATTATTCATGCTTTTAGCAACCCAATCGGTACTTCACATGAGATTTAACAGGTGTTTAGTGAATTTTTCGTTTATTAGCCTTTCAAAAACTGGGGGTTAGTGTTGTAGTAAATTTATAGTGCACTACTTTGCCGCGGCGAGTTTTCATCTGCATCTTTGCTTACTGCTCTGCTCCCGTCGCCAGTAGCGTGATGTTACATAGCCTATAACCTTCCTGGAGAACTGGGCTATCTTAGGCAACATTTTTTTTTAAATTTCGGTTGGTAATTGCAGAGATTAACGTGTTCAAACAAAGAAACGAACAAACTTCCGCTTAATATAATAGTGTAGACAGGGCAGTAATTTTATGTAAATACTTACTAGCACATGGGTCCACTGAATTATATTCGTTAAACAATTCCGCAGCAGCCCTCAAGCACAGCAATTAAGATATTCTAAAATGGCGCCTACGAGGTGGCAGCACTGAGGCGTCAGGACCAGGCACCTGTCAAAGCGATTTTAATCAACCAATCAACTGCGAACGATTCTATTGATTTCAAACTGAATGAATTTTGATTTTGAATTTTGGTGGCGACAACTGGTGGCGAAATTTAGTACTCATAAATAATTAAGACACAAATTATAGTAGTAAAAATCTATGGAGTACTAGATAACTGAAATATAATACTAGAATACATAGTAAACACCCAGACTGAAGACAAATACAAATGTTCATCACACAAATATTTGCCTTCCGCGGGAATCGAACCCACGACACCCGGCGTCGCATTCAGTTACACTAACCACTAGACCAACGGTGCAGTCAAATCAGATAAGATCACTTATGTTCTATATATTTATATTATAGGTGCGCGTATCAATGGCAAGCAGCAGAATTATCCCCATACCGAAGGCAGCATCAGAAACCATTGACTATAAGAGCAAGGAGTTGTATCTAGAGAATGCTGATAAAGATACTAGTGCCGATGCTGTTACCAAGGTTGGTACACTACTGAAGCCCAAAGTTTTGTAAGAGACCTCTATAGGAATATCGGACAACGGACATTATTTTTTTTTACACACAATTAGGCTCAAAGCAAGCATATCATAGCTTGTGTTATGGGTTCTAGAATGCGTATATACATACTTTAATACTTTTTTTTGTAAATACTTACTTAATATACATAGAAACACCCTGACCTATGCAAATAGGCATACTCAATCACATAAATAATTGCACTGAGCGAGTATAGAACCCGGGACCTCTGCGTGGCAGTCCCTATGCACCACCAAATCACAGAGAAGAGTTAGTTACATTTTTGGTGTTTTTGTATAGAAGTTGATTGAAAGTGTTAGTCAGCGCCATCTTTGTTTTCTATGCAGTAAACTAGTAGTCGTCGTCTTAAAGAGTGATTCAAGAGGAAGATTTATATGTATAACTAGCGACCCGCCCCGGCTTCGCACAGGTATTATGCTGATACTAAATATACTTTAGAATGTTTTTTTAAACAACGTTCACAACTTTTTCGTCATTAGACAATACAAACATGGTAATTGTTTTCTTTAGAAACTGGCGGCCCCCGGCCGGTACTGCCGCAACCGCTATGTCTCTGCATTACATTAGAAACCTCTAAAATTACCAGTGTTTTTTTACTATATTTTGCACGTATTATACATATTATAAACCTTCCTCTTGAATCACTCTATCTATTAAAAAAACCGCATCAAAATCCGTTGCGTAATTTTAAAGATCTAAGCATACATAGGGACAGACAGGGAAAAGCGACTTTGTTTTATACTATGTAGTGATACGTGCATAATATAGTAGAGAATCACTGATAATTTTAGAGGTTTGTAATGTAATTAATGCAGGGAAATAGCGGTTGCGATGGTACCGGCTGGGAGCCGCCGGCCTCTAAAGAAAACATGTTTGTATTGTCTAATGACGAAAAAGCTGTGAACGTTGTTTAAAAAGACATTCTGTAGTATATTTAGTATCAGCATAATACCTGTGCGAAGCCGGGGCGGTCCCCAGTATTTTAAGTATTGATCGCAGCAGTGGCGTCTCTGCTTACCCCATTAATGGGAGACAGGCGTGAAGTTATGTATATGTATGTAAACAACTCTCTGCGTAGAAAGAACTCTTGTCTACGAGAGCAACTAATCCAAGCTGATTTAAATTTTGCAGGTAACTTTTGCGCCAAAATTGCGAACATTCGAGATGGATATAATGGAGGAGATGGGTATCAAAGAGGAAAGAGTTCCAGCTAAGTCTTATTGGTATTAGACAAAATGTTATGTGATTGTGTTGTAAATTATACCTAATATAGTTTTATGATGTATATTGAAGTTTTATTTATAACAAGAAGTTTCTGTTCTTGTCAAGAACACTTATTAATAATTAATTATTTATTACTTAAGTAATCATTTGAAACATAAAACATCTATATATATAAAAATGAATCCCTATTTCCCTTGGTCATGGCATCACGCGTGAATGGCTAGATCAATTTCGTTAATTCTTTTTTTGTTGTGTTTGTTGTTGTCAGGAGAAGGTTCTTATGAAAGAAAACTAAGAAAATTGCGCGGTGATTTTTTTTTTTATATTAGACTACAAATTGACTCCACCCCGCCTGATGGTAAGCAGTCAGTGGAATCTAGAAGTGGTGGCCACCATATCATCATCTTAAACTGCTGGTATGGTGGCCTCCACTATGGCGGCTGGGAATGGGGTTTGGGGAAGAGAATGAGGGAGGTGAGGAAAAAGGAAAAGGGGGAAATTGGGCCTCCGGCGCTCTCACTCACCGAGCGAAACGCAGTAGTACGGATACTACTACTCTTACGTCGATCTTCTATGAGAGGGTAGTACTTCCCCGGACGATCCGGCCCATTCATGCTGTAACCAGCGTGGATCTACTAAGTGATTTAGAAAGTTTAAGAATACTTAACCACCATATTAAATTAAAACTTTAAACCGATTTCGATGAAAATTGTTATGTAGATAGATTTGGTTTCGGAACATAGGCTACTTTTTATCCCGAAAATCGCTCTGATTCCCGAGTTACATTAATTAAACACATAGCAATTTTCGGGCGGGCGAAGCCGCAGGGCGCAGCTAGTGTACAATAAAATTTATAGGTTTTAGCAAAAGAAAAAAAAATAGTGCAATTATTTTATGTTATTTACGTATTTTCAAAACATAGACCAACATAACTCGGTATTCCCAGGCGGTCACCCATCCAAGTACTAACCACGCCCGATGTTGCTTAACTTCGGTGATCGGACGAGAACCGGTGTATTCAACGTGGTATGAACGGTATGAACATTGGCTAAACACAACAATTTAACTATTATAATCTAAATAAGAAATTTTATACATCAAAATTAATGTGGTGTTTTATTTTTACACGCCTGCAAATTTAAGAATAACCTAAATAGTATTTAAGAATAACCGATTCGTAATCACCTATTAGGCCATAGGCCAACAGGCTCATAGGCCAATAATAGGCATCAGGTTCTGCGAGATAGGTGTATTGGCTTGCTTGTCCTTTACCACTTCAGTAGAGGCTCAGCTCAGACTAGGTGGCGAGCTACATATATTACGCACTTTGGTTCTTCTGTTGGTTTTTTCGTAAAAAACTATCTATAAATTTTATACATAAACTGTTATCTATAGCGAAAGAGTTTGTTTATTTGTTTGAACGCGCTAATCTCTGGAACTACCAGTCACGACCAACTGGCCCAGTTCTTGAGGAGGTTATAGGCTGTAACATCACGCTACTGGCGACGGGAGCAGAGCACTAACCAACGCGGGTGTTACCGCGCCGCGGGAAGCTTTTCATATATTTAAGAACAATAAATTTGTTCCTGCCATCGCCAACGTCCATACCACGTTGAATACACCGGTTCTCGTCCGATCACCGAAGTTAAGCAACATCGGGCGTGGTTAGTACTTGGATGGGTGACCGCCTGGGAATACCACGTGATGCTGGCCTTTTTGCATTATATTAAGTTTTTGTAATATTTTCTAGTTGTATTTATTTATTTTTAATATTTGATATGAATATTGTTTTATATTGTAATCATTTTGACCTTGACCGGTTGTCATCCATCGGTTGCCTGACATTTTTATCAAAGAAAAAATTAAAGAAGAAAAATGATTTATTTTGATATAATCCTTAGAGCATTAGATGGTTTAATGCTCTTATTCAGATCGTCGCATCGTCACTCAGGGAGCATTTGAGCGGAATATGTAGGTATTAAGTATGTCTTCTTGTAATTTCGACTAAAAATTAAAACTTCCCAAAACAAAAAAAATATATTAAGTATTATTTTGTTTTGGGAAAATCTATTTTTATTGATAAACGGGTCTTGAGTAGACCCGTTTAACGATAAAGTTATTATGGTGTAGGTAGGTACAAATGGAATATCATTGGTAAATCGTGTGAGTTTAAATATTTAATCTAGCGTTTGGGTTTGCCGTAGTCGTCTAAAAATAAAATACCTTACTATATTTAACTATAATTTTCATTAAAATTTCTTACTTATATTATGAATATTAAATTTCAATGTACTCTCGCCAACGTCCATACCACGTTGAATACACCGGTTCTCGTCCGATCACCGAAGTTAAGCAACATCGGGCGTGGTTAGTACTTGGATGGGTGACCGCCTGGGAATACCACGTGATGTTGGCTTTTTTTGCCTTTTTGTTACATTTGCTTATGTAACTATATAAATATATATACTTATACATATATCTTTTTGCATTTACATTTATTTTTAATATTTTTTATAAGAATTTTGTTACATATTGATGATATTGATAAAAAAACATTTTAACCTTGAGCGGTCATAATCCAACATCGGTTGTTTGCCTTCTTTATCATTTTATCATCGAACGAGTCGTCGTTCGTGAGCATTGGAGCGAGATATGGATTTTATCTTTAAGTAAGAGAAAATTAGGAAAACCCACAGAAAAACTAAAAGGGCCTGTTAAAGCTTAGCTTGTATAGTTAGGTAATTTAAGTACCGAAATGGCAATAGGCATTACTTTTTGCTAACTGATAGCAAAAGTTCTGGATCAAGAAAAATAAATAAAAAAGGTGGCGGGTTCCCTACAAACCACGAGGTTGCGTTGCCTGCCTCTGTGGCACATTGGGAATGCGCTGCGCGTACGACTATGTACAAGGTCATGAGGTCGATTCTCGCACGAGACAAAACTTTGTGTCATTAACTCATTACAGATCATGTATATGCAAAGAACTTACTTACTTAAACTACACCCGAAAGTAGTGTGTAAAGTGTAGTACTTATTT
This sequence comes from Parascotia fuliginaria, assembly GCA_963082885.1. Lineage (NCBI taxonomy): Eukaryota > Metazoa > Arthropoda > Insecta > Lepidoptera > Erebidae > Parascotia > Parascotia fuliginaria. The sequence goes on from OY720195.1 coordinate 1,819,741, forward strand.
AAATGTTTATCAAAATTACAGTCCCATGCGTTACCGTATTAAGAAAAATGTTACAATCTAAAAATAAAACACTAGAAAAACGTATATTTGGGTCACTGTCCCATTTTTTAACCGACTTCAAAAAAGGAGGAGGTTTCTCAATTCGACAATATAATTATATACCTACGTATATATTTTTTTTATGTGTGTTCGCGTTTATTAACTCTTCTTAAATCTTCGTCGTTTATTAACCGATTTCGATTATTCTTTTTTTGTTGGAAAGGAGATATAGTGCATTTGTTATTGTATTTTAAGGCACTACTATTTAGTGAAGGTTTGGATTCGATCTGATGATGGAGCCGAAAGACAGTCAAGGGAACTTGATAACGATTTACAGCAATTTCTTGGTGTTTGGACTTAAATCATTTCTAATGATGAGAACTTTGCACCCATATGGGTTATAAGTGCCATTACAGGTGACCACAGACATTCGAGGGACTTCCTCAACAGCAGTCATGTCGGGCTTAGGTACTTCATACGGTTCAATATGCCAAAATGTTTAGTTCATACAAATGTAATACCTAAGTAAGATTTAGGTCTATCCAGCATTGAATGAAGTCGGTTAAAAGGTAAAATAAATAATTTTTAACAAAAAGAACACCAACTTCAGCCAGGAAGGAAACTAAAAAGTAAAAAAATATTATTTTTTTTAGAGTGGTGTGGTAAGGATTTCAATAATAGCTAAAATATTGTCTCTATTATGTTATTATTAGTGAAATACCGCCAAACACATGGTAGTGTGTGTGTATTGTTTTTTACTATTTAGTTTCCTTCCTGGTTGAAGTGTGTTTTCTTTTTGTTAAAAATTATTTCATACATTAAATTACTTCCAAAAATACCTACTTTAGTTTCAAATAACTCAATACAAACACAAAATTTTGATATGCTGTCGCCAACGTCCATACCACGTTGAATACACCGGTTCTCGTCCGATCACCGAAGTTAAGCAACATCGGGCGTGGTTAGTACTTGGATGGGTGACCGCCTGGGAATACCACGTGATGTTGGCCTTTTTGCTTTTTTTTGTAATTATAAAATTTACTTTATTGTACTTTCTACAACTTACGAAATTTATCTTTATTTCTTAGTGCTCTTATTTTTGTAAGTTTCATACAAGATGTGTAAAGTATGGATGCTTTTTAAAGTAAAAGTCAATAATAAATCACACAGTTTCGGTGATAGCTACCTATGATTTTGAAAGGTTATCAACTTATCACATACTCAAGATAATCATTGTTTTTCTTTATCATATCGTTGTTGCTACTTGCTATTGTAAGTATTGTACTCATAACAATATTCATATAAATCTCAGGCTGTCGCAAAGGTTCATAAACTTCGGAAGTAACCTGTTTTTTTTAATTAATTAGGTAGGTACCAATTTGTGTAAGAATTTTATTACGAGCTTGACCTAAATCTAAATGTTCAATTATAGATATTTAAAACCAAAAAAAATAGCAATCATAATTAAAAGCAATTTAATAATAATTTATAGTTAATAAAGAATAAAAAAAAATGAATAAAAATAATAAATAATATAGAACTTTGTCGATGTGGAGAATTGAAAACTGGGTAACCTTTTATCACACATCCCTCTAAGGTGTTAAGTCATGAGAGCATGAGAGTAAACATTTGTTAAGCAGTAGAAAAGTGTCGGTTAATTATCGTGTGTAACTTCGTAAAGAAATGTAATTGATTGAACTTCCGTAACAAAACATCTGTTAAATTATTTATCTATACGGGATGCACTGAATGTAATTTACCGGAAAATGTTTATCAGCAGATGTCGCTTCCAATCGGAGTAAAAAGTAAACATTTATACAAGTTATTAAAACAAAACATACAAGAAAGAAGTCTGTGTATTTAGTCTTTGGTTTCCCTTTAGGCTGTGTGGTCGGCAGTCTATGAAATCATTCCATCTTTTCCCGTCTGTGTCAAAAAAGGCGTTAGAAGAAATACCGAGTAACGGCCAGTAGCATCACCTTGTGGTGATGACTTACTTATAGCAAACTTTTATCTTAAAAAGAGGCTTATGTCGAGATACTTTTTCAATCGGTTCGACCACAGGGTTCGACCTATTTATGAAGAAATAAATAACTTAAAAAAGAAAATAGATAAGTATGAATTGCGTGGTATATGACGTCAAATCATAAAATCGCAGCAACTTAAACATTGATAATATCAATGCCATTACTTCTTAGATAAAAGTTTGTTGGGGGTAAACATGTTTTCAATAATTGATGACGCTTATTTGTATTATAATCTACGTATTTATTAATTAGATATTGACAGCTAAATAAATAAATTTCATAGATTTACGCAATAGAAAAGTAAGTTACTATTTTATCATTTCATGGATTTATTTACATCAGGTCTGTTAGCATGTTTCTTACGGCCTATATAATGTTACCTGGTTAGCTATCTATCTTAATCCATGACTGTGTTCTTAAAGTACAGAAACAATGACAAAAAAATCAAGGCATTATTGACTGGAAGAAGTACTGCTGACCGATGACTGACCAAACGAAAAGCAGTATGAAAAATGCCACCCTTTTAAAGTTGAATAATGGATCTCAAGTCTCAAGCCAAAAAAGATCTGTTTTTGTACCCACTTTATATTTTTGTCGTTCTTTAAAAACCTGGAACTCTTTACTGGCGCGTTGTATTCTCAGCTAATTTTGATCTAGCCGACTAACTACTAACCATTTGGTTTGAGTTCCTTTAAATTCTACTGTGAAAGAGTTGCACTTCAGTCGCACACATGTCGTTCTGGATAGAAAGGGGGAGGATGCGATCAATTTAAAGAGTTCTTCAGAATATTCTCCATAGTAAAGGCGATAGAAGACGGCCATTGTGGCGACGTCTTTACGCAGCTGTATAGGCTCAAGGGTCTTAGTGGCCTTGGGCTTCCGATGATACGGACTGCTCGCCGCTGCAACCTATCGAGTGCGTCCAGTAAGTATTGTGCGAAGCCATCTCAAAGGTGAGAACAGTTTCCAAATTCAAAAGATGTTCCTAACGCCTCTAAGATTAATCAACGACTAATGCCGCCTAACCTACCTACAGTGGGTCCTTCGTTGATTCACACCACAAGCTGTTCGATCCACGATATGCACAAATACTGTATTGCACAAATACTCTTTTTCAATTCCGAAGTAGGTTGTTTGTAATGTGAGAATAGTGAGTCAGTATTTTCTAAATTCGCATCACAACAACCCAGGTGTTGTCTTACTCAACGACACATTATCGTAATCACCTAATTGCTAAATTATCGATTAACATACAGCAGTTATACTCGCCATACAAAGTATAAATAATATCAATAATACATCACTTAGTAACATAAGATAGCTATTACTTTACTTTCGTTAATCTATATCACGCGGGAACCACGTTTGTAACGATCAAAACATTTCTAGATTATTTAATCATATATTGAAGGAAATTAACCACTGTACCTAGATATTTTCCTAGCAGATAAAAACGTTTAGAGATTATTAGTAACTTAAACGATGCCTGTATTTAAAAAGGATCACTTTGAACCTATTTCCGTAGGTGTTATAAAAGCAGCTAGAGGTTCCGTTACCTGCGTACCAACCCATCTGCCTGCGTACAGTATTACGATGGAGTGATCGGCGAAATGCCTTCCCTAAAAGCAGTTAAATAGGTAGGTACACTACTCTCTAGAAGAAATACTGCTCGCACGTAAATCAAAACCGTTCTTAAGATTGAAGTGTCACCCTTTCAGATTGCATAATTATAAAGACTCGCAACAAAAGATTGGATAGCATAGTTTATACTTACGTAATATTTTGTACAATTACAGCCTGTAACTCGTTACCAGCGCAAATAAATGTCTTCTTCTAATTTTAAACACGAGTCCTTGAAAAGGCTACAGTGTTAGCCATTGTCAATTTTTACCATCAATATAAAGTTCAAAGTAAACTAAAAATTATTTTTTTTTATTCACCGTAAAATTCAGGCCCTCATTTATAATAATCTGATGCCTACGTGAGGAAATGCACGTAGATGTATATAAATTTGTTTTATAGCAACCTTTGGAATGTAGAATTTTTTGATCGTAATTAAAAAAAAACAACAGTTTGCAGTAGTAGATTATTTTCATGCTGCAACAGCATGAATGAGTTGGTTCGAACTGACTACATGTGTGGAATGAAGAAAACTAGTCTCGGTGATTCAGTAGATAGTAAATACTGTGTACTATCCGTATGATAGATAGGTATTAGGTTCAATATCCAGCTCGGGTAGTATATTATATCGAGAAGTTTTCAGTTTTGTCCCGGAGTCTAAAATGGCAACAGGCCTTCTCTTACATGCGACTCAACAGCTTAACGTGGATGTCTACACGTGTATCTTCCTCTATGTCATGTAATACCCACTAATCTATACTATTATATAAAGAAGAGTTTGTTTGTTTGAACGAGCTAATCTCTTTAACTATCAGACGGATTTGAAAAATATTTTTGCGTGTGATAGCCCAGTTCTCGAGGAAGGTTACCTATAGGCTACTGGCGACGGGAGCACAGCAGTAAGCAAAGACGCGACTGAAACCGCGCTGCAGAAAGCTAGGTAAGGTAAGGTAGTTGAATATCGTATTTTGTAAGTAGATAATATGTTTGCGTTTCTTTTTGTTTCCCTTCTCCTCAAGGTCGGTTACGAATCGGTTGTGTTTTCTCAGCATTATATTCTCTCAATACCTTCTCTGTATTAGCAGTGGCCTTTCCCTGCAGTAGGGTAATAACGAGCTGGTATGACGATAATGATTTTTGCTATGTTTCGAGAACGGTTTTCTTCAGTAGAAAATGTTTGCTATTCGCGGTTTCAAATTGCGGATCAACTAGGGAAACCCAATCGATTTAGCACTTGTTTGCTTGTCATTAATGTTGTACAAAAAACTAACACAAACGTGATTCAACTTCAGAATACAGACTAATAATTGTTTATACTTATACCTGTTTATTATAAAGAAAGTTAATGTATACCACGTACTGACAGCGTGATAAGACTGATAAGCTAATGTTTTTCCTTCAATAACAAACAAGCACACTGTCGAACAAATAGTAGGTAAGTGGTATTGTAGCCTTTGGACATGGTTGTGTCCTCTAAGCATCGTAGGAACAATGCTACGAAAACACAATTAAGCCGTTGTTGATCGTCTAGGAAGGAAGGGACGAGGGAGGAAAAGGAATAGGGGGAGGAGGGAATTTAGACCTACAGATCTCATAGTTACCGTACCCATTTCTAAAGTACGAGATTGAAGGTCAAAAATACTTAATACGACACGCGGTTTCATCCGCATGGTTTACGTTCCCGTGAGAGTACGAGGATAAAATATAGCCTATGTTACTCAGTGATAATGTAGCTTTCTAATCGCAAAATAATTTTTGAAGTCGGTCCAGTATTTATTTGGTTTATTCGTTGCATACAAAAATACAAATCTTTCCTCTTTATAATATTTCAATTCAATTTTATTGCTCCATCTCTTTACAACAAACTACTCAGTTTACATAAAGATTGTAAAAAGTATAACAATTTTAAGTTTCACTCGATAGTAACTGACTGGTTAAATGACTTCACCTATCACGATATTGAAAATATGCTACTCAAACAAATCTAAAATGACGCATCCACACTCTCTCTTACACACCAATCACACGCACACACACATACACTCACACGCACACACACACACACACACACACACACACACACTCACACACACACACACACACACACAACCATTTGTTCACGCAGTTCTTTTTATTATTTTTAATTTCTGTTTACTGTATAATTCTAGTACTTAGTTTTTGACATACTACGCAATTTTGGTACTTACGTTTAAAGGCGAAGACACTGGCCCCTGAAATACAGTTGATACTAGTTCGGGGACCAGAGAATTGCACACTTTTTGTAAAAAGAAATATGTCAATAAAAAAAATTATTTGTTTAGATGTAAAAAAGGGTCTCAAAGGGTCAAAACACTCTGACCTACTAAGGTAACAACCACGACTATAATAAAGATAAAAAAAGCAAATAAGTAGCAATATTGCATTTAATAAACAATAATCTGACTTGTTATCACTATAAACTATTTTTAAAATGAATAATTAATAATTTTTGCACACTGTTTAAAGTTATAATCTAGTTTACACGACTTTACTCCTGTGATCAGTGTATATTTAAGATAATGATGACGTATGTATTATTATTATAAAGTGCTTTCCCGTAACAATAAGATAATTTAGAGCGTTAAAAAATGGTAAGTATACGTTAAACTCGAGTCCTTCTTCATACAGAAAACTGACAATGTTTTTGCCCAACTGCTGCAGTCAGGGAGGGTAATGTTTTTCGATCGTATGTATGTATATGAGTATGTATGTCTATTTATTTGGCACATTCTACAGCCAAAATATTTTAATGGATTTTAACATAATGAGGTGTCATTAAATTTGTATTAATCACGGTATCAATTTTATTGTGGGAGTGACATAGGGTACATCATATATTACTACGTAGTGTCAGCACAAGAAAAAAATGGGTTTCTTTCTTTTCACTCCGTTTATGCAGGCTGTTTTTTTTTTTATGTAAAATTAAAATTATTAAAAAAAAAACAGCGATCTATCCTTTACTTACTTTCACTGTAAAATAAAAACAAGCAAACTTACTTGCATATAGTATTAACTAGCTGCTAGCGTAAAAATGGTATGTGTTTAAATAATGTAACTCGAGAACAGACCGATTTTCAGCATAAAAAGTATCCTATGTCCGTCTTTGGCACCAATTCTATGAAATCGGTTCAGCCGTTTAGGCGCTGAGTGGTAACAAACACACACTCATACACAAACTTTCGCAATTATAATATTATTAGATATCGATAACACCGGACGAGTCATTGTAGTTATAATGGCGCATGACGAATGCGTGCAAATCACGCTGCAGCCGTTCGAAGTATTTCCTTAGATAAACATAATCGTTTATAATACAATGAAGATTATAATCGTAGAGTTTATTTATATTATTTGACGACCTCTATGGTTCGGTGGTACTGTGTATGGACTGCTACGCATAGGTCGCGGGTTGAATTCCCGCTCAGTGCAATTATTTATGTGCATGAACATGTCTATTTGCATTGGTTTCAGTGTGTTTATAATATGTATGTATTTACAAAATAAAAAGTATTTAAGTATGTATATCCGTATCTAGAACCTATAACACAAGCTATATAATATAATATATGCTTACTTTAGGTCTAGATGGCGTTGTGTGTAGTTGTTGTAATATTATTATTATTACTTTGGAGGTTCAGAGATTTCGTAAGTTAAATACAATTATGAACCGTATGAACCGTCGGAAGACGCAGCGTGGACAGACTCTTCAAAAGGTGGACCGAAGATCTAAAAAGGGTGGTGAGCAACCGACAGATAAAGGCGACTTACGACTGTCCAAAGTAGCAACAATTAGGGGAAGCCTGTGTCCAGCAGTGATCGTTTCGACTGATAAAATGATGATTTTTCTTCTTTATTTTAGAGCTCAGGGGCCCTACTACTACCTCTTATAGCAATGTTATATCCTTACTTTGTCTCTATCCTTGTTTTTAATGGTACAAAAGAAAAAGACAAAACACAGAGTAACAATAAAATAATACTGCTATAAGAGGTGGCGGGACCTTCTGCTCTTGTCGGCGAAGAATCCGCTACTGTTCTCTTTCTTTTGAACTTCTTGATGCGACTTGACTTTAACATTTTCTTAATGATGTTGATGTACCGTATTGCTTACGTATTGGTTGACAAATAAATGACTATAAACTGCCCATTTTTTAAAGGAGAACCAACAGAGTAGTTTGTAAACGACATGCATAGTGTTGTAGAGTGGTGATAACGAATCGGAACTCGCTTCGTGAGCAAACCCTCAAAGTAGACCTACTAACTGATAAAGTTCGCAATTAGTAGACAAGGTATCGACTGGTCAAGGTTAAGATGTTTAGAGGATAATATCCAAAAGTTAGTATTTTGACTAAAATTACGTTAAAAAAGTAATTACATAATAGACAAGAATTTTTGGTCTTCAGTTTAGATACTATTGTGCATGTATACAAATTTTAAATAGAACTTTAATTGAAAGACTGAAGGTTGTAACTCGTATAGACCTACCAAAAATTGTAATTAATAATAATACCTAATACCAGCCTGTTTACTGTCCCAAAGATGGCAAAGGCCTCTTCTCATATAGAGAAGGTATGAGCATTAATCACCACGCTTGCTCAAGGAGGATTGGCAATTTCAGACTCTCTTAAGTCCAGGTTTCCTCACGATGTTTTCCTTCACCGTCAGTCAGAAATTTCCGAGATAAACTTAGAAAGTACATAATAATTATGATTTGAAAAATCACATTGGTACTAGCCCGGTTGAACCCACTACCTCGTGTTTACGAATCTGGTGCCTTATCCACTGAGCCATTACGACTTCGAAATTGTAATTACCTGTCGATTAAAAAGAGTGCCCTGAGTTTCTTGACTGTTCTTCTCATGGCCCAACCTTTGTCAGCAACTTTGGCGTAAGCAAGGTTTAATCCACTAGTAAAGTGTTGATACCTCTTTGATTATGAAATTCATAAGTGACAGGTAATTATACATATGACCTAATGGATTGTATAATAAAATTTGTATAGTAATAAAGTAGATACTTTGATTTTGACTATTGCGCTGCAATGACATGAAGATTGTATTGTGTTTTATGTGTAGTGAGAATATAATTCTCTTAACTAGACATTACGGTAGCAAGGCTACCACCATCAACTTCAAACCACAGAAACTGATTTACTTTTATTATCATACAGATTTGGATTTTATGTCGCATATAGAAGAAAATATAATAAAGAATGTCGCTAAGCGATTTTGAACTCTAAAGTAATAAAAACATCGTGAAATTTTCTGAAAAGATTTATTTTATCTTGCGTCTTTATTCCACCAAAGTTTAAACATGTTTTAAGTAAACTGCATGTAGTACCTAGTTAGTTCTATTTATAGTTTTTAACATTTGAACTCTAATTTGCGATAACATGTTTCGCCTTTTGTTAATTAGGAATAATTAGGATGCTAATTAACATAGCCTTGGTTTCCTAGTAGTGAGTACGACTTTACCAAGAATACTGTAAGAACGCGAGATAATACTGTGACTGACACTTCGAATCCGAAAAGAAAGTTCATTTAATAAACCTAAAATCTAAATTTGCTAATCTGATAAAGGTGTTTTTGAATCTTTCGAATCAGCAATCGACATTATGATCAGAATTAAATACTCGAAAACTTTGCTAACAGTTTAAAATAAAGGTGATATGATTAATCATCAATTCATCATTAACATCTAATCAGTCCAATGATATCAACTGCTGGACCTAGTGCTCCCTCAATCATCTTCACCTGGATTAGCAGCCCACGTAATGGTAAGTGGTAACTGTCGCTCATGGACGACTCAGAGTCTGTGGCATGCACATTGCTCCTGCAATGCCAGGGACTCCGCGGAGCCGCTGCCTACCGTAAAGGGAGTGGGTAGGCCTAGGTAAAGAGTTAGGGAGGTGAGGAAAAAGGAAAGAGGGAAATTGGGCTTCCGCCGCTCTCACTCACCGAATGAACACAATAGTACGGGTACTATTACTCTTAATGCATCTTCTATGAGAGCCTAGTACTTCCCCGGTCGATCCAACCCATTCATTCATTCATTCATTCATCATTTACATGTTAGTGCAGGTATCTGGTAACGAGCCTGCCAGCCAGCACTTCGTGTTTCTGTTCGTGGTTGCCATTCTAGAACTTCCCCAATCAGGCCATCAGCTTCGGGAGCTGTAGGTATTTAATTCTAATTGGTATAAATATGTGACCTACAAGCCTACACCTGACACTATTTTTACAGTTTCAGATTACGATTACTGTTTGTGAATAATATTGTTTGTTTTCATGTTCAAGCTTTACATGTTTAAATAAAAACAGTCACTTCAAAGTCCCATTTATTGAAATATTCCAAAGAATTTACACGAGTAGTGTATTGATTGTGCAATACATTAAAACCTGGAACTGTAATATTAATGCATGTTTTTCCTTTTAATTTTCATCTTAGGTATTTTAAGCAAGACATACAAAAAAGATCTCGTTAAGCGGTTGAAGTTGAGGACAGAATCTTTGGTTGCGTTCAGTGTTAAAATAATTATTGTAACTCATACGAAAAAAATGCAATTATCTGATGATTGAAAAGAGTGGCCTGAGTTACTTGCCAGTTCTTCTCACGGCTCTACCTCGTCAGTGAACTGTCTGTAGGTTAATTAGCTGACTTCATGTAATTTTGACGTTCATAAGCATCATATTTTATGATACATATGAAATAAATGCTTTGAAATTGAGTTTGACAGTAGTATTCATCATTTTTGGAGACTGGAGAGATAGATTAATGTAAAAAGAACAGTATTATATACTACTAGCTGCGTCCCGGTCCCACGGCTTCACCCGCGCGTAAATACTGTTTGTCTCCCTCGTTTAGTAGTTTAGTATCCTATGTCCGTCTCCGGCACCGAATCTATCTACATACCAATTTTCATCGAAATCGGGTCAGCCGTTAAGGGGCTGAGTGGTAACGAACACACATGCAGGCATACATAAACACCAAACTTTTATAGGCTGTAAAGGTCAGCTTTTATCTGTTCTTTTTCTGAAGTACTTAATCTTACGGCATATCAAATGCACGTGGTCACTCTAAAAAAGGTTAACAATGTTATTAAAATACATTTTTTTATTATGTCAATATGAACGTGACTGATAGGCCACCAGTTATGAATAGCAACACTGAAGGGGCTCACAAAAGATAAATAAATGTAAACTCTTTTGTGAATATTATTCATCTTTTCAAAACAAATATTAACGGATTTTACGATATTTTGTACTCAACTGTACTGAGTGTGCGAATATGATAAAATAAGTGTGCTCTATGTAAACTAAGACCAGAGTTAAAGTGAGTGCCACAACCTTGGCCATAGGTAAATAGACTTTATTAAAGGCATCGCGTTCACGTAATAGCGCAATAAAATTATTGTTGTTTAAAAATGTTTCGAACGTTTATCAATCACACAATCACAGAAATCAGTTTATCATAATAATAATATGATAGCAGTTTTTCGCTCCTGTACTATGCAATGTAAACGGTAATATTAATGTTCAAGTGTCTTGGTACAAGGTAATCAAATGCAACTGTACAATACACCCCTCATCATCGTATTCATGCGCGAGTCGCTTAGCAAGGAGGACGGAGGATACCATCAGTGCCGTGGAGAATACTTTTTTAATCTGTGCGTGTGATTTTCGAAATTAGAACAATGAATCTTTTTATTGTGTTTTGTTATTTAAGTGCATTTTTCTTGGATGCCAGTGTGGTGAGTTATTGTTTAATTTTCTAAATTTATTTTTTACGTTATTTTATTTGGACAATATTATTTAAAAAAAAATTCAATGATTTTAATAACTGACATTATTAGTACGTAATATAAATAGAATAGCAATAAAAATATATGGCATTTTATAAAATGTGCACAATAAATGTTAAAAAGTAGGGTAGACACAAAAGGCAGGTAATGATTTCTCCTTCTAATGAAATGTAACATTATTTAGTTTAGATATTTACTCTTTAAATGCTTATTATAGTTTAAATAATAACATGCCTAGCATAGTTTATAAAAGCAAATTATAAAGAAACAATAATTTTATGGCTAGGTATTGTTACCCACAAAAGACTTAGATAATTAGGTCGTATTTAAGTATATAAATTATCGATTTATAAATATATAATTATAAATTATCTTATTATTAAATAATTATTTAAATGAGTTGCATAAACTAAATAATGTTTTATTTTAACAAAGATCCTAATTTTTTAGATGATCTAGACTCGACTAAGAAGCCATTGACTGTTGATTAAAAATAAATAAAAGTACTACATAGCCATAACAGTATAATAATAAAAAGTAGGTATTCTCATTCGAAATCCAAATATAAATTTACTGTCAAAACAACAAACCGAACCAAAATCTTCCCTACCACGCAACGTGCGCGTGTTACATTCAATCTCTCTTTGACACACGGTTAAAAGTGCATTGTTGTTGTTTTGTCTCTGTCTAAGGTCGTCCCGCATCCCAAATCATAAAGGGACTGCGTGATGTAGGGTCACGTAGGCTTGAATTCATTCAAAAGAAGATAATTATTATGTTTACCTATAACTATGACCTCATAGAGGTTTTGGGATCTTGGTTGTTGAATCAAAGACACAAAAGTAATGACATAGGTAGGTAATTACTCACTAAAGAAATTTGCTTGCCATTTTATTATCATACATTGCGTACAAAAGTATTTTCTGGAACCAAATATTATAATAGCCATTAAAGGTCCCAAGACTAATAATAATATTTTTAACCGTGGTGTTTTTATGGATCATTGTCATAATCATAATGTAGATAAATTTGTCGCCCGCTTTATAATAGAGAGAAATGGACTTTTTTAGGGTTACGTATCCAAAAAGTAAAACGGGATCCTGTTACTAAGACTTTGTCCGTCCGTCTGTCACCAGACAGAGTCTTATGAACCGTGATAGTTAAACAGTTGAATTTTTTTACAGATGATGTACAAATACCTATAAAAACAGAATAAAATAAATATGTATTAGGAATCCATCGAGCCAAGTGCGAGTCGGACTGACGCACGATGGACGTGCGCCAGTCCGTCTCGCACTTGGCCGGTTTTATTTATAAGTAATTCTTGCGGGATTCAAGACCGTATGTTTTGCAGTCGTAGGGTCTCCCGGTGTTAAAGCTGGATGTTCGTTAAAGGTTCACTGTTACATGGGTCACAGTAATGATAAATGACCATGTAAGATGGGACTTAACTGTCCCTTAAAACCGTTCGATCTCGCACTTATTCAGTTACTAGACTGCACATGTGTTCAGCCTTAAGAAATAAATAAATATATTTAATAATTTTCGGGGAAATGAGTCTTAATTCGCATAATACAAAGGTGTTTATCAAATAACTTTTATCTGCACTTACGTCTTTGTACTTTGAGGTTAATGTTTGTGTCTTATTCAGTGAGGAACAAAAGGTTATAATAATTTATATCTGTGGTTTATAATATCAAACAGTAAATTAAAAAAAATATAGGTGCTTAATTTGAAACATTGAATTACATACTCACTTGTCTTTTATGTAATTAGCTTCTTTTATGAATAATTTGTGTCATTCTTTGTTGTTTTATATTCTACTAGCGACCAGCTGGCCTCGACCCGGCTTCGCACAGCACAGATGAAATATCCCTTGAAGATATCGGGATGAAAATTAACTAATGTTACTCAGTTGTTGGTAGTAGGTAATTCCAAGTAACAGTGCTTTAGTGAAATAATTTTAAAAATAGTTTTTATTATTTATAAAAAGACGAATCCCGCACTACGGAACAACCCATGAACTACGGAGTACTTCCATCCAGACTTGACACACACAAAGTTTTGTTCCGTGTGGGTTTGAACTCAAACCCTCGCGTGCTGCAGTCGCTTGCGCTTCCACTGCGCTATCGCCACAGAGGCAGTTAACTTTTAAGTTTATTTTTTGTAAATATTACCTATTACTAAATTCCATGGCGTATTACTTACACGTCTAGAATTGACTATGGTCTTTGCCCTGCCATTGACATTATTCTTATCATGAAGTATTACACTATCGCATTGATGTGAAGCGCAATCATTGATTTACAATCAATGACAATGTTAATAAAAAATAATAGCTTCACGCCTTTTATTCCTCAAAGGGTAAGCAGAGGTGCAAAATAGTCATAGCATGTGACAGCGATTGAGACTGTTGTCACCGAGCGCAGTACCAGGTTTCAGACTTTGAGAAATTGTCGCCAAAACCTAATAACACTTTACTCAACCCTACCATAGATTACGAGACCTTAGCGAGTTAGAAAGAAATCTTTTTTTGCATTCTGGAACTTGATTAATGATGGGAAGTCTTCGTAGCTATGCAGAAGAACAGCTGCTCCTCAGTATTGTACTTACAGACAGTTTTCTGAACAAAACAAATCGGCTACCTTATCCCTAAGGAGATGAAACGTACTAAAACATACTAGTCTTTAATAAATAACTAATGTTTTGTAATTAAATCTTAAAACTACACGCATAATAATCACTTTCAGTTCTGACAATTCATACATATTTTGTTTCACGTCCGCTTACCAAGAGACGAGTTCCCTACCAAAATAAATTGTACAAATGTCATTAAACAAATTAACACTGTATTACAACTGTTTAATGTTTATTTTTGATTGTTTCAGGCATACAAGGCTGGTGTGTTGCACATTGACAAAGAATTGTCAACCAAGGAGTACGCATCTTTTGTCTATGAAGCTCATAAAGAAGTGAGTCAGTCTGCATAGTGTTAATAAACTTGACTTTTTTAGTTCTATATTTATACTGTGTTATTGTGTCTGACGGTTCATTGATACTGTGTACGAACTGCCACAGAGGTCTCGGGTTCGATTTCCAGGTAGTGAAATTGGCTTTTTCTGTCAGTATTAGCCAAAGTCCGGTAAATGTCAGCAAGCTCTGTTTTATAGGAATCAACAATAAATCACTAAGTATACATAAGTTAAATGCCTTGCGGTAATATGGCAAACAAATTTCGATTAAATTTGGCCTAAATATTTTTCAACATTTGGAGACACACTGCTCTGCTTACCCCCCTAAAATAATAACAAAGCCCAAATACCCCAGATTATCACACTTAACGCACTGAACATCTGACAGTTCATTCAACTTTGTATGAATATTTTAACTTCTCAGGGCGAGCACCTCGCTACCAAATTAAGTGTCAACTAAAAATACATACAGTGAGCTCGTCAATTATCTAAAACGTGAAATATCTCAAATACCTTTGGGCCTACCACTACCTCATAAAGCAGTATTTATACTTTGTGTTTTGTCTTTTTCTTTTGTACCAATAAAACAAGGATAGAGACAAAATAAGGTTTTTAAGATTGCTTTAGGAGGTTGTGGTACCCTGGTCATGATTTTAGTCCTTTCTTTTATGTTTGATGTCATTTTGACTAATAAAGTAATGATGGAAGCCACCGTGGCTTAATGACCTGCTTTCCCATGCCTAAAAATCTAAATTTATACGCCTGTAACGAATTTTTGTTTTACGATTTTGATTAATCGACATTAATTTTGGTAGCGTTTGATGTAAGAAACTTTTAGTATTATTGTGGAAGGCATGACTAAAGTGCCATTCTTTAGTCATGCGATCTGTAACAAGCAAATCTCCGTCTGTGTCGTTATGATTTTGTATTTTTTTTTTAAATGAAAATTCATTGGTTTCAGAAAGTGGATATATTCGTGTTGCCTTCCCCGGAGCTGAAAGAAAACATAGAGAACTTCGATGAGGTATGTTTCAGTGTAATAATAATTATTCAACATAACATAGCAACACGCTAGTTTTATCCAAAGAGGTAAGCAGAGGTGTATATAAAGTCCACGTTTTACCAGCCAGGTCCATGCAACAGTCCGACTGACGTATGGTACAAAACCAACGTAGTATGAAAAACGTGGGTTTAAATCTTTGCTTATATCTACTGCTCAGCTCCAGTCGCCAGTAGCATGATGTTGCATAGCCTATAACCTTCCTCGAGAACTGCGCTATCATAAGAAAAATAATTATTCAAATCCGACTGGTAGTTCCAGAGATTAGCGCGTTCAAACAAACATACAAACACACAAACTCTTCCGCTTTATACATAAAAAAAAACATGATGCATTATGAGGCGACTTCGATAGAATTTACCGCCATCTTACTATTTTCAATGAAATCTACTTGCACTAAAGATGATTAAAATATTGCATTGAATTCTGCGTAAGATATTGCACATTTTTGGTCCAGAACTGGCTAGGGAAATCAAAATTGAAACGAAAGAACAAGAACAATGAACTATATCGTAAGTATATCGTTATTAATATTTTGTTTGTGACTTTTTACAGTCCGTCAAGCTTCTATCAAATGCTGCTAGAAAAGCAGAACTGTATTTAGTTGCAGCATTATACGAAAAGACCAGCTGCCGAAACGCTATTGAAACAGTAAAAACCATCCTCGTGTTCAACAGAAATGGAGCTATCATATCTGAGTAAGTAGTTCTTTAAAATACATTAAAGAGGACAGTTTTCAGCTACTATTATAAAGTTTTTGCTACTGCCATTGTAACACTAATTATTCGATTTAGTTCCTCAATTTATTTTGAAGCCAATAGAATTTCGATTTGAATAATACTTGTATAGTTACAGAAAATCTACCTCCAATCTGGCCAACTGCACCTCCACTCCATCACAGCTGGTCACGTTTACCGCAGACTTTGGAGTGACCTTCGGCTTACTGATGGACGAAGACATTGTTGTACATGATGTAGAGCATATGAAGGGGTTAAAGAACTTTATTATGAGTGTAGCTAACAGAGAGGACACTATTTTAAATGGTAAGGGTTCTTGGTTGGATCTATGGATATATTTATACTTAGTTTAAACTTTTAGGTTGAATTTTATCCTAATTTGATTTATAGCTAGTAGATATTGATATTTTGTCTTATCTTTATCAATATATCCATCTCCTAAACACGTGGTAATGGGTTTGAAACCACTAACATTTTAATTAATCAGTACTTTTTAAAATACTCATATAATTGTAACGTACTACCCTGCTATTATGAGAATATACTACTGACAAACTACAACATGGAGTTGAGAGAAACATGGAGTTTAAGAAAGAAGTTAAATGGTTTTTTGCCACACACAAGATCACTTCTGGCGTTACATTACAAGTGTCAAGTCCAGATTATACAGACTACAGTGTCACTTTCATCATCATCATCATATCAGCCAAAAGACGTCCACTGCTGGACATAGGCCACCCCCAATTTTCGCCACCATGGCCGGTCGTTCGCCGCCCTCATCCGTCGGTTGCCCGCCACCCTTATAAGGTCGTCGATCCACCTTATGGGGGGTCTGCCCACGCTGCGTCTTCGTCACCTAGTGTCACTTTAGTTGAAACAAAATTATGTACTTTTCTTTAATATGTTCTTTAACTGCATTTGTCTTATCAAGATACATCAAGAAACTTAATCAATATTCTACCTTTCCAGGAGGTCAGTTGTCTCCAGCTTGGAGTTACGTGAACAATGTCAACCTGATCTCTAGTAAAGGCATCTTTATCGGCAAGACTGGTTTGAGGACTGGTACAAGCAGACTGGTTACTGCTGATATTGATGGAATTGGATCTGGTAAGTTTTTATCTATGAGTTCAAATCTAAGAGCTCCTTAGTTTTTAAGGTATAGGTTCACCTATTTAAGGTGTAAATACATCTTGTGTGGTCATCAATATCATTTCACTTCATTTTACTCGAAAGACGTCTAGCTAGACATAGACCGCTCGCAAGTATTACCGCTCTCATAACCCTCATCCATCGGTTCGCATCGGTTGTCACCCATATGAAGTCATCGGTATACCGTGTGAGAGATTTGTCAAGGCTGCGTTTTTCGATCGTGATCATATTGATCCCTAATTTGTACTCAATGTTTGTTTACTACAAGCCTTTATTGAAATGACATTACTTAGTGGGTTCAATTTGAATGACTCACAAAGATTACGATTTTTAGTACAACAAGAGTTTAGCAGTTTTAGTTACACAGTGTTTACAAAACATGTTATTATGTTATTCAGTACATTTATCAATAACTGATAAACTTATGACAAACAACTCACAATGTTTACCACGATGACGTAACATAACACATAATTTAGTAATGACGCAAAGCCAATTTCGCGGATTGATCGATCTGTGAAGTTAAGTGTACTTGTTACATTCAACTTATGGATGGGTTGACTAAAATAGATTAACATTGTGAGGAATCCGTCTGCCTCAAGTTTTATTATGAACTGCGGTCACCAATTCGCCTGCCAAGCATGCTGACTATAGTAAACTTTTTCTTTTCAGAGATGTCTGTTTAGTAGTGAACATTTTGTTTGGATTGCATAGAAAATTGAGAAGGCTATCATAACGCCAGTTCATAATGCAAGAGTTCTGAATTACAGTACTATTTTTACCTTTACAGAAAACCCTGCCGTGCCAATAGTCCAGTCCAACAGGTTCTCCAGTCAAGATCTAAGCCAGTACGTCATGAAACCGCTAGATCTGAAAGCAAGCGTCCAGGGTTATAAAGAAACTGTTTGCCATGAGAGCTTCTGCTGTGAATTTTTTGTCAAGATTAGTGATATGGGTATGTACACCATTACGGGATAGCCTTGGTATCTTAGATATGAGCCTTCGCTGAGACTTTACTTGATGACCTTATTACTTTTGCCTTGAAACAGAAATTGTCACCATTCTTGAACACCAGTGACTGCTTCAAGCATCAAGCAGAATCGAGTAATTTTAGTAGAACAAGTAAAAGATCAATTTTTCAAAATATTTTGCGATTTGTAAGAAAACTATGTAAAGTATACAAATATCGCATTCCAATAAAGAATCTGCATTACTAAGATAATAAATAAAGCCTATCTTGTTCACTTTCTTGCAGGCCTCAAATCAGAGATGTCATACAATTTGGTGGTATTCGACGGGGTCCACTCCCTCGCTGGTCATCGCAATATTGGCGCGCAGAACTGTGCTGTGGTTGCATGTGTAGATGAGAAATACAATGGTTTGCGGTAAGAATTTTTATAATTATCATACCTGGAATGAGGAACCAATAATTTAAAATTTTAATAATTAAATAACTTTGCAAACATGATGATATAAATAATGGTTACCTATGTAAAAAGTGCAAAAGCTTAAAGCATTTAAAAGACTACTATGAACTAACATTAAAGTGAACCCTATTTATAGTAAATATTCTGAACCTCATAAGGTGTGTTTTCAACGGTAAATCTATTTCTTTGCAGAGCAACAAACAACACCAACATTGTATTCAAAAGAATCTCAATAACTGCCAAATTCACAAAAGAAAATATCCAGTATCCGATCATCCAAGCATCAAAATTGCCAGCTGAAAATTTCAAATTCGAAACGAATTCTAATGATTTTAAACAGGTAAGACTGGAAATCGTCGATGGTCAAAATGTTTTAAACTTTGGTATCTTAGGGCGGGACTTTTCTAAAGATTTTGATAATTATGGTGTACAGAGTAAAAATTCAGAGAGCACTTATGATATTTACGATTTAATATTCAATGAAGATGTTCAAGAATTTTTCGATTATGTTTGGATTCGATTAAGAATATTAATTATTATTGTATCGATATATGTTTTGGAAATGTTGTAAACCTTTTTTGAAAATATTTTGTTAAAAGGTTGTATGATCTAAATTGTGTTTAGATGTATATTGAACTTTATAGCAATAGCAATAATTTTTTTTATAACCAAAATAATATATATTGAAAATTATGACGATTTTCCTAAGGGTTACTAAAAGTAACGTTCCTTTGAAAGCTTCGTCGCTTAATGCCGATGCCGTTTAAGTTACGAGGTTTGATTGTTAGTGATAGCAAGTAGCTTTGTTTGATAAGACTGCAAAAGTATATTAAGAATTCGATTTATTGTGCAGTTGTAGAGTTGTTGCAAGTTTTTTATATACATAGGTAACTTAGGTGGTAAACAAACGGGTCACCTGATTATAAGTCAGAATTTTGATCATTTCAGGCTTTTTGTACCTAATTAATGAGAGAGACTCTCTCTACTGTTTTCGCTTATTTCTTTGTATGTTGTAGGTATATTTTTTGGTCAAATAGAGACTTTAGGTGAAATACAGAGGCAAAATTTATGTCAATACTTAATAGTGTATATTAAGTCGACATGAAGTATATTTGATATGACTACACAAATAGTTCATTAGAGAACTATATCCGACCTGTATCAGTCATTGAGGAATGCAACATGATTGATTTAGTACCTTGATTCACTGAACTATATCCGGTTTTGTGCAACCTTAAATTAAATATTTAATAACGATACAGGTTTCTAGTATAATGTTATAAGAATAGCTTCTGATGGATTTACGGAACTGTATCCTGATATGCAATCGTCACTGAGTAATAAAACCAAATGCACTGAACTGATGCTGTATATATTAAAGTTGTTAATTTGGCATGGTAGGTGTAAGCTTGCTTACAGTACTTCTATGTTATTTAAGATTTAATTTAAGTCTTAGATTTGCTTTAAATCTATTAAGAAACGTAGTTTTGTGTATGCTGCACACATTGACCTACAGTCTCATAAACATTTATTATTGTGTAGTCTTGTGTTAAAATGCTAAGTTTTGTCACCGGTTCCAAATGATACATACCCTTTATAAAATTAAGTACTGGATAAGAGTTCTAGTTCTTTTTATTAAGTTTACATTACTAGTACAGTATAGTGTTAGAAAAAGTAGAAGTTTGTAAGTCGTTAGAAAACCAGTGAGTAGTTATTTCTTCGCGTAATAGTTGTTTATTATGTAGACTTAACAATATGTTTAAAAATATTAAATAAAAAAGCAAGGCCAATTGCTTAATAAATAATGTTTTTGTAATCTACTTTCGATGGTGAGTGAGTATGGGACATCAGTTCACGGAAAGTTATAATACCTAAAAATTAATAATTTTGACGCACCTATTTACCACCGAAAGTAAATAAAAAAAATAATTATATTGAGGATTGCTGTGATATTAGTTTTATGCATGATAAATATAAAAGATTTTCTATATAAGAAAACGTCTTTCATTTATGTATACCTTTTTCTAAAATATGTAGGAAAGATTTTACTTTATTGAATTCCTGAATATAAACTGTGACATTTAAAAATATTATTAGTATAAAGACTATGAATGCCACAATAAATGGAATACAGTTTATTGTATTCTGCGTGCCCAAACCAGCACCTCGGCGAATAAAATTAAACTGCTGACAACCTGATATGTGTAGCTGAGTTCCGGTCTAATAAAATGTACAGTTTAATTTGCTATCGATACTCAAAAAGAAAAATATATTGCAAATTTTTGCTTAACCTTAGAGGACCCGCGGCGCTCTTATAAATTTGTTCGTATTATATCACAGTAAAGTGGCTGTGATATAATATAAAAAGTTTTGTAACAGCCTGTGGCTAAACAAGGATATGATGAAGCTGTGGATTACTTAAAATATAACTTAATGCTGATAAAACATATAGTTATAAAGCGCAAAAGTATAGATTATAATAAATGAGATAAATAAAAAACAACATCATAATGTATGTATTTATAAGATCCTTAGATTATAAAACATAGTTCATAGCATCGCCAAGTATGGTATTGTTTTTGGATACATATCTTTAAACCATAAGATATAGTTTAATATTCCATGAAAGGTATTCAAACTTATTATAAATTATTACCCCCCATTATTAGGAGACAGGCGTGAAGTTATGTATAAATTAAAAACATTTAATATCCAGTAGTAGAAATTTATAATAAGATGAGTAAGTAAACTCAATGGAAACTATATCGTTCTTTATAGTTCAAAAGCACAGAATGAGACACGGATTTAAATCATCTATTTTATGATATGTATCCGGAACTATATCCGCAATCGGGTTATCAACATGACAACGTATCTGCTTAGTTCAGTAGTTCAATGTCTGTTAGTTTCCCGTCCATGACTTCTGCGCTTTTTGTGGGTCTCGATGTATCGTACATGGTCCTGATCATCGTCGTATAATGTCTTCTCTATCCAACGCATGTATGCTTCTACCTATAAATAATGGTAAAAGAAAAATTATACATTATATTTTATTTACTTACGTAGGTGTGTGTTGCCTGTCATGCATGACATACGGAGCAGAGACGTGGTAGCTAACTATGGGTCAAATCAAAAGGCTCAAAGTCACTCAGAGGGCGATGGAGCGGGCCATGTTAGGCGTCTCCCTGCGCTTTCGTTTAAGAAATGATGAAATCCGCAGGAGAACCAATATAACCGATGTGGCTTGCAGATCTGCTTCTCTGAAGTGGCAATGGGCAGGACACATAGCTCGCGCAACTGAAGGCCGTTGGGGCAGAAAAGTTCTAGAGTGGCGACCACGAACCGGAAGACGCAGCGTAGGCAGACCCCTCACAAGATGGACCAACGACCTTATAAGGGTGGCGGGCAATCGATGGATGCGGGTGGCGAACACCGGCCACGGTGGCGAAAATTGGGGGAGGCCTATGTCCAGCATTGGACGTCTTTTGGCTGAAATGTGATGATGATGAAGTAAGTATATAATATTCTTTTATAGAAATTGATAAATTGATGAACTGACCTCATACCTTCAGGCAAAAAATATACATATAGAAAAATTACGTAAAACGCTAAAAGATAACTGCTTACCTAGTTGCTTACTTAGTTTGATGGTAATAAGACTCCTGGACTAATTGGTATCACTTTTTTTTTTTTTTTATACTTGGGAAATGCATTACGCATATGCTCGGGCAAGGCGGACTCTCCGACCGCACTCAAAGCGCGGCCAGCATACCGACTAAAACGCGGATGCGTTGTTTTCCGTTAGACCCATTACTACGAGTACTAAGACGTTTTGCTACTAGAAAGTCTTGTTATTTAGTCAATTTACAGTTTGAACATTTTGCTAAATAAACCATTTGATATGTAAGTAGTTGGGGCTACGAGCCCATTCGACCCTAAAGATTTGACCCTTTCTTGGTTTGAGTACCCATTCGACCCTTGGGATAAAAGCAGCACCCATTCGTTCCTTTTCGCGAGTACGTATAAAGTACATACAGTATAAAAATCTGTATCAGAATAATGTTACATTGTCTTAATACATACCTTTGTATAAACGTCAGGTTTGCCCCTAGCGCAGGGTATGCCCCAGGATACGACCCCAATTTGTCTGCCTTCTCGTACTAAAGGACCACCAGAATCACCCTGTCCAAAACAAAATATACGAGAATAAATCATTATTATAAATAATATAAAATACGAGTGGGGGTCATAATCACCGTCAAGCGTGACAAGTATCTACTTAATTATTCATAGCAACATTGTATATTACTTTGAGAAAGCTTACGTGAAGTTTAAAAGTGGATTTGGCTGGAAGCGAAATACAAAGTGACCAATTTTCAGTGGTACTGTGTAGGGACTTTCGCGCAGAGGTCGCGGGTTCGATTTCCGCTCAGTGCAAATATTTGTGTGCATGAACATGTCTATTTGCAATGGTCTGGGTGTTTCTGTGTATAATATGTAGGTATGTATTTACAAAAAAAAGTATATAAGTATGTAATATTTTAGAACCCATTACACAAGCTATAATATGCTTCAAAGTAAGCATGTATGGGTCTAGATGGCGTTGTATGTAGTTGTTGTGATATTATTATTATTTTATGAATGTCTTTAATATTGCCGTCTGTCCTCTCTTTCTATACTTACATGACAAGCACCTTCTCCTTCTCTCGTAAGCGCACAAACTTGTGTCTCGAACACAGCGTTGACACTTTGATGGGCCTCCTTGCATTCCTCGTACGTAATAGACTTTAGTTCCAACTGCATCAGATCGTTTGGA
The DNA here is from genome assembly GCA_963082885.1 of Parascotia fuliginaria. Taxonomy (NCBI): domain Eukaryota; kingdom Metazoa; phylum Arthropoda; class Insecta; order Lepidoptera; family Erebidae; genus Parascotia; species Parascotia fuliginaria. The sequence goes on from OY720195.1 coordinate 1,843,425, forward strand.
AGACGGCCAGGATACTGCGAAAGATAATGTTGGTTAGTAAAGCGGAATGATAGAAGCTACAATACACATTAAGAAAATCCGTTAATTGTTACTAAAACAAACAAATATTAAATACCCCTACAAAACTTTTTTATTGAATGGGTGTCATAAATGCGACCATCAATTTTTTTTATTATTATTGTTAGTGGCAGACGAGCCACAGCCCACCTGTTAGTAATTGGTAACTGTCGCTTATGGACTTCTTCAATATCAGCCTGCGAGGCCGCTACCTCGTAGAGAGACTGAGGTAGGTGAAGGGAGTTGGGTATGTGAAGGGAATGAGAGAGGTTAAAAAAGTGAGAGAAAATTGGACCTCCGGCACTCTCACTCACTGAACGAAACGCAATAGTATGGATACTACTACTCTTACGTCGATCTTCTATGAGAGGGTAGTACTTGCCCGGTCGATCCGTTCCATTCACGCTAAAACCAGTAAGGATCTACAGCCGGTGTTTCTATTCATCATTCGTTTTCTTTTATGACGTCATAAACTTTTCTTTGCTCTCCCCTTTTTTAGATCCCTCTATATTTTATACTTCACTTACCGAGGTAGTTCCCCACCCAGTTAGCGTCAAATCCTCTCCCTTCATCACTGGTTCATCGTTCAACTCTATCGCGTCCACCTCAGAGCTGAAGGCGATCTCCTCTTCAGTGAACATGATCGCTATGTCGTTTCTTATACTGTCTCGGTCGTATTCTTCGTGCATCACTATCTTACTAATGTTGTAAGCTGTTCCGCCGGCTCGCAGCTGATTTGTACCGACTATTGCTTGTAAGTATTCTGGTCTCATTCTAAAATAAAAAAAATATTTATTTGCTAGCTACTACTTACTGCTATGAAACCCCTATGAACTATAGTCAAAGAATTGTATATCGTACTCGTAAATTTGTCTCGGGTAGGAAACAAGCCCATGATACTCAATATGAAAGCAGTACTTAGCGATGTACTTTAAACACAAGACTACATGTAAAATTAATTTTAACTTTGTTTTTAAATCACTATGGTGCAAACTATTTAATAAAAAATAAATAATAATAAAAATAAGTTTATTTACCACCACAGGATACAGTGAGATCAAGATTTTCTTTGCAATATTAATAAATGATAGATAAACAATTACACGTAAATGTAATCTAACAATTTCAGTCAAAGCCTGAGAATTATATAATAGCAAAAACATTATTGGAATTGCTATTATGAAATGTTAGGCTGTATTAACAGCCTAACATTTAGACAAGTAAAGTAATAACTGCTTTTACATACAACTTTGGTGGCAAACAAGCATGGCCCACCTGATTGGTATGTGGTTATTATAACATAGAGGGATAGCTGTGTTTTCCAAGCATAGCAGATGTAATAATGCTTAGAAAACATAAGGAAGCCGACCACGGAGAGGGGAATGAGGAAGAAAATGAGAAAAGGAAGAGGACAGAGGGTATTTGGGCTGCCGGCGCTCTCAATCACCGAGCGAAACACATTAGCATGAAAATAATTTTTTAATAAATAAATAAATAAATTTTATTTATTACACAAACACAGTAACCAAAATACAATTCAAAACTTACAATATGTTACAAATTTTGCAAAATTGTAGTAACCCTGTCTCCTAAACTAGGCCGAGAGGCCTGTATCTTAGGAGAACAGTGTTCGGCCTAATGGATAACAAATTGTAGTGTTCAAGTAGTCAAGTGTATTGTATTGATGTGTGACTGCGTGCGTGCGTGCGTGCGTGCGTGCGTGCGTGCGTGCGTGCGTGCGTGCGTGCGTGCGTGCGTGCGTACATGCGTGCATGCGTGCGTGCGTGCGTGCGTGCGTGCGTGCGTGTTTGTGTGTGTGTGTGTGAAAACTAATAAACTTACTTCGACACTTCTCCGGTCGACCCTAGTTTACCTACTACCATTGCATACTATTAAAACCAGGTTACATTTACCTGTCCACACAATGAGCCGCTGTCAGTATAACCCTGGGAGTGACAAGAGAAGCTCCACAAAAGTGCCAAACACCGAACACTCGTAGCGAAACCTGGTAGGGTATCGAGCCATTAGCTGCTTTATTACCGCCCACGATCCTCTCCCAGTCCTGACGACGTTCTAGAGATGAAGATGAGTAGAATTCTGATGATACTGCAAAGAGAATTTTAGATTAGGTATATTACAGACGTTACTGCATCTCCTAAAAGATGAAGTTTGAAGTTTTTACTTAGTAGACAGACTGCTGACCTCGGTAAGTGATAAATTAGTATGAACGTCACGATTGGCAGAATGAAGGTGGTTTTTATTCTAGACCGGAAAGCACACTGCAACATCTATGTGATTTTTATAAAATCTATACCTAATTCACTAACACTATCACTACATAGTATAAAACAAAGTCACTTCCCGATGTCTGTCTGTCTGTTCCTATGTATACTTAGATCTATAAAACTACGCAACGGATATTTTTTAACGCTTTAATACAGAAAATCGTGATATTAAATATGTAATCACTCCGACTCAGTGATAGAAGCCCAGACCTTTGCGTACCAGACGTCTGTACAATGTCACTGAACCAACAAAGCAAAATTAAATGGTCGTAAATACATTTTATTCACAAAAAGAAAAATTTAAATTACACTCTTGTCTCTGATAAAAATAGCTGACATTTATCTCATAAACGTTATTAAACTGTAATAATTTAAAAAGAAAAATATAAGCATGAAATAAAAACAATAATGTTCGTGTGTGTGTAATTTGCATAATTACTATGCAACATGTAACAATTAATCACCTAAATTGTTACGGAACAACAAAAAACATTTGTCAGAAGTGGGATTCGAACCCACGCCCACAGAAGTGGACTGCGACCTGAACGCAGCGCCTTAGACCGCTCGGCCATCCTGACTTAATGAAGTTAGGCGAAATTAACCATTAGTTACTACTGCTTTGTTGTACGACGAGACGACGTTGACGTCACAGGTAGACATGATAAAAATAGAACTACGATCAATGTTAACGTGATGAATAAGTTTAGACCTTATCTCTATACTTATAAAGTCTATTCGAGTAAGTAAGTTATAAAATTAATAGAAGTTACTGAGATAAATTGATTCAGTACATCTACTATAGGTTTACTATAAATAAGGTAGAGATCGAAGGTACTAGACAAAGTGGATAAGAAAATTACCTCAAAGAGGTAGACAGATGTTATGGGAACGTCTATGTGGTTATGGTATAAGTATGATTATCTCATTATCGACCGAGTTCGATTCATGAGTTCGATTTCCGTCTGAGACAAAATATTTCCCGATTGTTATTGAATGTTGTCTATCTTACTGTCTGTATGACGCTTTCTATATACGATCTTTAATCTAAGATTCTTTAAAATCTAGTTTTTATGCAATTGATCGTTCTGCGCTAAAACACTTTTTCATACCTAGTCTCACGTTCATCAACTAAAAGACGTACACTGCTGGACATCGCCCCAATTTCCCTCACCTTGGCTGATCGTTAATTTAACAAACAGAGAGTACACCTTTCAAAAATATTTATCTTTGCCGAGAATCGAACCTAGGCACGTATGATACATTGTTAAGTAAACCGCTAGACTAAATTGCATTCTCTTCACTGCAACTATGTCATCTTATACTAATAAATAAAGCGAAAGAGTTTATTTGTTTGTATGTTTAAACACGCTAATCTCTGAAACTACCAGTCAGATTTGAAAAATTCTTTTTGGCGTATAATAGCCTAGTTCTCGAGGAAGGTTATAGGCTATGTAACATCATGCTACTGGCGACAGGAGCAGAGCACTAAGCATAGACGGCAAGTTACTTTATTATATTCAAATCATGAGCTATCAATTGACACGTAGATATTTTGTAGCGGATATAGGTACTTACTTAGTACGCTATAGTTCTTATATGTTAATAAGACCTAGATACAATATATCATATTATTTATTTTATAGCTAAGCTATTTAGTAAAACTTTGACGGCATTGGGAGCACGTGTGATTGTACAATAAATTGCCAGCAAGAACGATTTTTTTTTATTTTATTGTAGTCTACCAAAGTGACTCCACCCCGCCTGATGGTAAGCAGTCAGTGGAATCCAGAAGTGGCGGCCACTATACTAAAAGCCATCGTTTTAAGCTGCTGGTATGGTGGTCTTCACTATGGCGGCTGGGAATGGGGTTAGGGGAAGGGAATGAGGGAGGTGAGGAAAGAGGAAAGGGGGAAAATTGGGCCTCCGGCGCTCTCACTCACCGAACGAAACGCAGTAGTACGGATACTACTACTCTTAAGTCGATCTTCTATGAGAGGGTAGTACTTCCCCGGACGATCCGGCCCATTCATGCTGAAATCAGCGTGGATCTACTACCTCCTAAATATTTTTTATAAATCGCAGCTTTTTTTAGGCGAACTAAACTGAAATAGCCTGCAGAATTTCTTATTGAGTGACATTGGATAGGACACATACCTCGCAGAACTGATGGCTGGGGACAGAAACGTGGGTAGACCCCATATAACATTAACTGCTGACCTGATAAGGGCTATTTAGGGCTAGATAATAGTTTATTACTAGAGGCCCTAGACAATAGTGGCATAGATTTCTATTCTATTCATACAATAGATTAAAAAAATTATGAGATTGACATAAGCTAACGCCAACTTGTCGTTAGCATATGTCAATCAAACTCATTCATTTTCTATGTCACTTTTGTAGGGCCTCAGGATAATCGATTTTGTTTTTATAATAATAATAATAATATTCTACCACATTCACACAGCGCCATCTAGCCCCAAATTAAGCAATTATATTTGCTTGTGTTATGGGTACTAAACAGATATACTACTTAAATACATTTTTTTTTTGTAAATACTTATATATTATAAATAAATTACACCCAGACACAGAACAAACAATCATGCTCATCACACAAAGATTTGTCTTGGGTGGGAATCGAACCCACGACCTCCGGCTTAGCAGTCAGGGTCACTAACCACTAGACCAACAGGCCAGTCAAGAAATCTCAAAGAACTCTTTGTTAAAATAAATTACTATATTGTTATTAGATTATTAAGCTGATATCTCGTGTATAAAATCGCTGTTTTTTCTCTGTTAATTTCGCAGCTCTTCTAAACCACGCAACAGAATATGATACAGTTTTCACTATTCTTCAGGGCATTTTTTCCGGATGATTTGTGAGTAATAATACACAAATATTATAGTAAATATAAATTGTGAATCATTTCGTTAAAAACCTTAAAGTACCTACGATAGCTAGAATGTTATAAGTTGCTTACCAAATAAAGGTAGAACACCAATCACAAATAAAAAGTTATAACCAACCATTTTGAACAAATATCTATCACTGATAAAAAAAATAGGGAAACTTATTCATTTATATTATCTTGCATCTGACGCAACACGTTTTGTACTAAATTCTTATGTTGATACCCGTATGCAACGTAATATATTACGTTGTGCACGCGCATTGCAATTCCTTTTGAATTAAAGTATTGATAACTAGTTGGTCGTTCTGGAATTTATTCAAATCTATCTACCTGAAGAAGAGCAGCTATCAAATGGAGGAATTTTCCATACTCAAACTCAAAGCATTTATTTCATTTTGATCATAAAGTATGATGCTTATGAAAAGTCAAAATTACATCAAGTCAGCTAATTAACTTACAGCCAGTTCGCTGACGAGGTAGAGCTGTGAGAAGAACTGGCAAGAAACTCACGACACTCTTTTCAATCGCCAGATAGTTACAGTTTTTTGTATGAGTTACAATTTTTACACATCAACGCAACCAAAGAACATAGTTACATTAACAGGATTGGTGACTAAAACAAGATAATATATACGAAGGTAACGCGTTACCTGCATGATTTACATACTAAATATGTAGATATTTAGTATGTAAATCATACAGGAACTCCCCTCTTTCCCTTAGTTGTTTCTTACAAAAAAATCGGTAAATGATAGAGTGATGCAGTTTGCCAGGTGTATAACGAAATCTTAAACCATATACACAGTATGTATTAATATTCGCGAGCAGCTCTATACAGGATGTAGGCGATTTGTCACGGAGTATCATTTGTTGCGCGTGCGCTGTCAGACTAATGAAATGGTACAGATGAATACTAAGTACGATAAGATGCGAGAAATGTTTAATCATACATAGTTTAAAGGGAGAAATTTGATTAAAGTACCAGTTTAAATTTAAATTTAAGTTCGGCTTAAAAGTCTGTTTGTTTTTTGGTTAATGTATCCCTCCTATCCTATTTAATTTTAAGTCCTCCTTGTACTTTTATTATGGCAACCGAGCCAACTTATGTGTCAGCTATTTTTGCCAGTGTCAAGGGTAAATAAATTAATGGTAATTAGAATATTAAAAACTGAAAATTTTGGATGAAATGACAACTATTCGTCGTGACAACTATCGTGAAAATACAAAAAAATCTTTTTATTTTGGTAACTAAAAATTTTCTTTTTTTGGTAAAAATCAAAATTCAATGCCACCTTTGACAAATCTGTCATTATTAGTTCCATGTATTTTGTACAGGTGGCGCCGACGAATCGATTCTAATGTGCCTATCGAATGTCAATGTGCTGTCATTACCACATGCCGGCATGGAGGCCGTATTCATTTATTATGTTCAAAGCTATTCTGTCGCCAACTTCAGTTAACTTTAATGCAAAGTCGCCGTCAAGAATAAAAAGGTGTGAACAATGATTAAAGGAAAGCATGCATATTACTATTGTGTTAAGAAAAATCATCAGCGATACAGAACTTGTACATTATTGTACAAGTATTTGTATAAAAGAAAAACAAACTGTCTATTTATATCGGTATTCGTACATATAATAGCGAAAAACTTATTGCATACCCAAAAAAAACGATCGAATATTGAGTTTTTCTGTTGAAAATTCTCAGTATTAGCCCGGAATCTGGAATTGTGCCCGATATATTGCCTCGAAGGCTCGCCCTCTGTTAACGAGACCAAAAAAAAATTTAAAAAGGCGAAATGTGGGTTGCTATACAATGCATACCCTGATAAAAGCTGTGAAGCTACGTATGTATGTAAATGAGTTAGGTATACAGAGTTTTAGTTTTTTTAGTTAAGTCAAAAAAAGTCAAAGTCAAAGACAATTAATTATTCATTTGGGTTAATTGAATTAGCACCATAAGAACGTTAAAAATGTATAAATGTCAGCCAATTAACCTACAGCCAATTCGCTGACGTAGGGTAAGGCCATGAGAAGAACTGGCAAGAAATTCAGGCCACTCTCTTTAATCGCAATGTATTACAATTTTTTGTAAGTTACAATTTCAAGTATCATGCAAAGTGACGCAGGCAATACGCTGGTATTGTTTCTGTTACAAGACAAAAGGGATTATTTTTTTCGTGGAAAACGCATTACGCGCGCACCCGCCTGGGCGAGGCGGGGGTTATGTCGGACTCTCCGGCCACAAAGAGATAGCGGCCGGCATACCGACTAAAACCCACGGTATTCCTCCAGACGGCCAGAGTTTTGGGGTCACGCGAGACGCTCGCGCATTCATTCGCGACCCCGACGGGCCACGGCCCGCTCAACGTCAGCAAGCCCCGTCTGATTTGGAGAGCTTAGCCCCCCTTCCTCTATTGAGAGGCGTTCGTGGAACACGTACGCCGCCTTCTCGGGCCTGTGCTGTTCGAGCGGCGATTGCCCAATCGCCTCCTACGGTGGCTGGAGATCCCGGAGCGGCCCACGGCGACGTCCGGTGTGGGCACGACGGGCGGGGAGCAAGGTCGTCAGCTCCCTCTCCCGCTCGGCCGCCTCCTTGGCGAGCATTACCTGCTCGCAAAAGGAGGCGACCCCCTCCCAAGCCCTCTCGCTGCGGACCATGGACAGAACCACGGCCGGAAGCAAGACAATATTGCTGCGGTAACTATCTACAAGTATTTATCGTGGCGTTGTTTGTTTGTCACCATAATTGCATCCAAACTTGTTTGTTTATTGACATATTTCTACACAATGGATTCCAAATTAGTGGTGAACATGATTTATGAATGTACGAGAAAACAATAATATTGTGATTTCGAACTTCATTAATCTGTCAGTTACTACTCAGAACCCTATTACAAGATACATTGTTTAACGACTATTATTAATATCCTATTCTTACCTTTTTTGCTATCTGAAATAGATATTTTTTGAGTTAAACTTGCCAATATTCCATTATTTTGCTTCACTTGAATAAGATATCTATCAGGCGATAGTAATCTAGGATTGTAGATACATTATTAAAAACGGGCGTTAATGTGTAATTATATATTCAGTGCCATTGTTATTACCTATTGTAAGTATATTACTTTATTTATTACTAGTGATATAAAAGTGGTTGATAGAGACGCGCATGTGCTTTGTGTTTGTTAATTGTATGTGTATAATAAAGTTTGCAACATAGGAACTACTAGTGCGGGAACATAGTACCTAGTAACTGAAGAAGAACATCTTACACCAAGTTTCTGAAAGGCTGTGAAGTACCTAAAAGAATATCCAAGCTTTTAGCAACCCAATTGGTACTTCACATGAGATTTAACAGGTGATTAGTTAACTCGTTGATCAGCTTTTCAGAAACTGGGGGTTAGTCTCGCTAGGCCTAGAAAGCGGGATGACCTAAGTGCTTATGCGGAAAACTGGATAGTATTGTCATAAAATATCTAGAGGTGTGGAAAATGATGGAGGATAACTTTGCTCAGCAGTGAGACAATTAATAAAATCTCATTGTCTTCAGCTGGGTAACCAACGTCACCAATAACATTAAATTTAAAATATTATTTTATTTTGAAGGCCATTTAAAAAATTCTGAAAGAGAACTGGCTTTTACTGATAAGACCATCGTCATTACTTAATGTTGTGGTGTTCTGTTATTTATTTTGTGTGCTATAAAGAATATTCGGTTCCATTCTAGATGTGATGACGCTCAAATGCAATGACCTGGACTGCCACGATGATCCCGAGTTTGAAACTTACGAAGAACCTCATAGACTACTCCGATATACTTGGCTGGGAGCATTGCAGTACATTCACAGTAAAACAAATTTCGTACATACCTAAAAGTAAAATGTGTGTTTGTATCACCAGTGTAAAGCGTCTCTAGTGTTTACTCTGAGAACAAAATTTTACTCTGTCATCTGTGTGAAAGACACCAAGTCATAATATTTATCTACTGGCTAACCCCAGTTTTTGAAAGGCTGATCAACAGAAAATTAACTAATGACCTGTTAAATCTCATGTGAAGTACCTAAAAGCATGCTAAAAGCACGGATATTTACTAAAATTCGATCTAATTAGTTACTAATGAGATCAAATCAAACAAAAATATTTATGCTTTAAGCATCCCAATTGGTATTTCACATAAGATTCAACTGGTGGTTAGTTAATTTTTAGCTGACCAGTCTTTCAGAAACTGGGGGTAAGTATTTAAACGTTACTTAATTTAATGTCCTGTTTCATGCTGTCTTGCTTAATATAAAATTTAGCGACTGCTTTTGATACTTAAGAGTAAAAAATGTCTTTAAAAACTTAAAAAAGGGCTTTGCTCTGCAGTGAGATTGGCTGGTACTATTATTAATATAATATTTTTAACCATAACAGTTCCTGACACTAGACACGCTATTCACTTGATAAGTAGAAGATTAAAGAGTGAAATAAAAAGGTATTTTTTTCTGATTTCAGTTCAAAAAGGTAATCCACATTACTTCAGAGTCCCTCGTGTTGTGCTCGTCAGCCGCCAGTTCGTACTCGCTACTGCCTTCGATGCAGCTGTTATACCTCCTGGCTATGCTTTGTTAGTATCTATTTTTAAGGGAAGAAATATTTGATATATACATTAACTAGTTTCTAATTCAGCAAAACAAGAATGAACTTAGAGATGGTAGGCTGTATGCCAATAAAACAAGGAAGGTTCATGGACGAAGTCATACTCATGACGGACCATTCATAAATAAATTTTCTTTGGAAATCCGATGCCGGTACTACCGCTACCCAGTGGCGTGCACAGACATTTTTGACAGGGTAGGCATTATTGTTTTTTAATAGGGTAGGCATTGTTTAATTATGTTGCTAAAATTGTGATTTCAAGCAATTATTAAGGTAGGCAATGCCTTTCTGCCTGTATGAAGTGCCGCTACCATACAGCAAAGGTATCGTGTTTTTCGCTGATGCAGCTTCAAATTATGGCGACCGAACAGTCAATACACAGAGGGATTTAAGTTGGTAATTTGGCTGCCTACCATCTTAGGTCAGATAGTCTGTCATAATCGCTCCTTTCCTTCACAAACGGGGCGGTATTCGTAAACGTATTTATTCCTTACAATCAAACAGTGATATTGGAACGATCTCATTAAATACTTTGCGTATAGATTGTAAGTTTTATTGCCTTTAACTATCTTTAAAATAAAGAAACGTTTCAGAGGTAACGTAGCCTTCGGTGACTATGAACGGGACGCAGCAGAGTGTCAAATAACGCAGCAGATGTTGATCGAGAACAAGGTACAGTGTGATCCTGTCATCCTACTGATGCCCATAGCAGACGTGTTGCTTCACCCAGAGTATAAGCACTTTGATGTTAAGCATAGTGTTGCGCTACTAAAGCTGCTTAGACAAGTGAGATCGTGTAAGTAAATCTATACTATTATATACTATCTATACTAGTATAAATTGCGTAAAACCTCAAACGAAAAAACCGTATTAGCTGCTTATCACGGACATGTATCTTCCATCCTAAACTACGGTCTTGTTTTATGGGGAAATTCAACAGACTTTCAGAAGGCATTCTTGGCGCAAAAGAAATGCGTTAGGGCCATTGTTGGAGCACCGCCATGGGAATCCTGTAAACCACTTTTTCGAAAGTTTCAGATCCTTCCTCTGGCTTGTATGTACATCCTAGAGTCAGCTAAATTTGTTAAGTCACACCCAAAACTCTTCAATATAGCTAGCGACATATACCCGAGAAACACAAGAAACCCAAACAGAATTGTATTTTCAAAGATACCTAAAACTACTATGTACCTGAAAAATTGCACTGCAATGTGTGGTCGTATTTTTAACGCTATACCAGACCATTTTAAACAGCTACCTTACGTCTTGTTTTGTAAAAAGCTTAAGCTCTGGTTGTTGGAAAAATCGTACTACTCAGTGTCACAATTAATTAAAAAAAAAAATTTGTATTATTTTTGACTAGAATTTTGAATGACATCAATATGAATGGCAAATTATTTTAATATGTAGTGTTTTTAATGCATGTCTAAAATGTTTTTGTAACCAAATATTTGCATGTCAAAAAACTGTCAAAATGTATCAGGACTTTTTATTTTTCTCAAACATGTTTTGTTTTTGACACACATGTACCATCTATATGTACCTACATTTTGAGTAAATAAACTATCTTATTTTATCATATCTTATCTTATAAAGCGGAAGAGTTTGTTAGTTGGTTTGTTTGAACGCGCTAATCTCTAGAAGTACAGGTTTGATTTGAATTTTTGCGTTTGATAGTCCTATTCTCGAAGAAGGTTATAGGTTATGTAATATCAAGCTACTGGTGACAGGAGCAGTAGCTAAAGGTGTAAGTTCACACAGGTGAAACCGTGCCGCGGAAAGTCAGTACTTCATATAATTTTTGCTGGTTTCAACAATAAGCTGGATAAATATAAATCTCTGGCTAAACTTACTAAATAATGTTAGCAAAATTTTAACTAAGAAGCGGACCTAAAACTAACTCTATTCGGGATAAGTATCAATACTTTTATAGAAAGTGTAACATTGTAGTAATCGTACTAGGTACTGCGTTTAGTTTGGTAATTTAGAGCGTCAGTTATCTGATTACCAGATCCTTTTCTTCTGTTTTCTCATCACCTTCTTTAAGATTGGTAACGAAGTTAGTCTAAACTATGAAAGGTGCCAGTAATTAAGTTCTGCTACAACACAAATTTGTAAATTGGCCCCTATGATATACATAATTAGAATTGTTCTTTCTGTAGCGTTTTCATGTACATGCGATTCTTCAGTAAGACATATTTCATAATTAAGATTGTATACAAAAGTATGTAAACGTTTTCAGCTTTCATGTTGCCTATATGCTTACCGAACATAAACTTCTTTAGTGAGGACGGCGAGCATTTGTTGAGACATATTGACTTCGTTTCAGGTAAGTAAATAACATCATGCCTTTTTTATTGGGTTAGGTAGAAGTACCCACGTTTCTTTAGCTATTTGGATTCTGTTGCTATTTACCGAGCATAATCCAAGACTAAATGATACTGAGACTTTTGTCTCTAATCATCAAAAAACAAAATCCTATATCGGTTTTACTCGACTTGGGGATCGAACTCAAAATATTTTCTGAACTTAACTTTTTAATAAATGGCGTTTACTTAAGTTTATGAGTGGTGGTCGTGGACTTAGGATAAATTTAGTAGTTTGCGATAGCTATGCTTGACAAGCGCATTATTTTGTGATTGCAATAAGTTTATATATTGTACGCCATTAAAGCTGCTGCGTATTGCTTAGTGTTCTATTTAGTCATGCCCGTAGCTGCAACCTCAGTTGTAAAGCTTCGGTTGAACTGTAGCCAAGTGCGCGTTGTTCGTGTAGTTTTTTTTTACCAGATTTACTATTTAGTTGTTGAGACCAATGGTCCTGTTCAAAGCCGTCTAGTGCGCGAGGTATGCTGGTGTCTTAATCGACACCGACACCACGATCAGATAAGGTGGTTACACATTCTAGACAAAACATGGCAAATATTCTAATTTGTATAAATTATATATTTCAGATGCTCCGAGAGATTTTATAGAAGAAGAAAAAGAGATGAAACTTCTTAGTTTAGAGGAAACCGAACTTTGTTATCCAGAAAAACCGAAAGAAACTAGAAAAAAAGTAAGCTCACGTTTTATTGTCTCTAAAGTAGAAAACGTAGTGGAAAAGTTAATCCATAGCAACCCGGATAACTGTGCACTAGGAAGGAATCCCGAGAGGTACAGGTCTGAGTTTTACTTTTAAATTTATTTATGTTTTAAGGGTCTCAATGTGACATCATTTGCTGAAAGACGAACAGTATGTACAACGGGCTGTGGATTCAGATCTGGAGCACCAACTGCAGTACACGAGTTGACTGGACATTGGACTTTAATCGCATTAGCAATAGGTATAATATTTAATAAAATTAGATATTGTTTCTGTTGTTTATAGTGACTTTTTCCCATACTTTACTTCATATTTGAGCCTTTGTGTGTGGTATGTAATTGCCTTCGCTGAATCAAGTTAGTAAGGATTCTGCTCTTTTGCTTGTGTTGACTTCATGCCACTGTGCTCTATTTGACATACATACATAACTTTACGCCTGTTTTCTACAAATGAGGTAATTAGAGACTATAGAACGCCATTTGCTTCGATCCAAACATACTTCCTTTGCCTCTTCAACATTCATTAATATTTTCATACTCACACGTCGGTTACGGGTGATTGTTATTGTAATTCGAGATATTAAGTCTAAAAAGTAACAATAATTACCACTATCTTGTATGGTCGTCCAAAAATGTGGTATATCAGTTTTGACAAAAGTTTCTGTAACATCTAATTTATCATCGCTAAGGTTGACTTTTCTAGCAAAGTGTAAGAGAACTCGACCTTGTTGTTTCAAGACCTTCAAATAAAGCTCAACCGCAGGGTGGTAGATCACATTTTTGATCGACTGTACGACACATTTATTTTCTTGGCTACCCTGATATCTAGTAATCAAAAATTCTATAATACTATATTGATTTCAGGCGGGACACCATGCCCCGATCCTTTGCACGAAGCTCCAGTGAAGTACCAATATCACATCCAAATCTTTCCATACGTACCCTGGATTACAACAGCACTCACAGGCAAAATTGTCTCTGCCTTCGCTAAAAATGACCCTTTTGGTAAAATATATTTTGCATATTGAAGATTAAATAGGTAGCCGTATTTTCTGTTTAAAATATGGAATCACCTCATGTATTTACCTAGGCGTGCTTTTCAAATTGGCTGGTTAAGCAAACGTAGTGATTAATGTTCATACCTTTTCTGTGTGAGAAGTGGCCTTTCTTTGCCCCTTACAAATTTGACCGAAAACCTAATAAAGGTCGCGGGCAACCGATGGATAAGAATGGCTTACAACTGGCCAAAGTGGTGAAAATTGGGGAATATGTTCAGCAATAGTTCTGGCTCATATGATGATGATAGCAAAATTAACAGTCTGTCTAATCAAAGTCTCCTTTACAGGTTATGCTCCTCAAATGGGACGTCGTGGTAACAGTAAGAAAAGTTCTAAGTCTGCTCCCTCATGGTGGTTTGTGGGACATACCTGGCTGGCCGGCATTCGCTGCTTCGACAGAGGTTCCATGGCTAAGGACCTTTACAGATTCTACTACGAACATTTGCAAATAGAATTCCATGAGGACATTACCACGCCGATTCTTATTCATTTAGAGGTTTATAATAATAATAATAATTATACTGTTTAATTTTATTACGGCTTCAATCTGAGAGTAAACAGTCCAGAGGTGGACACCATGCCACGGCGGTTGGCGTCCATTGGCGGTTCCCATTACGACGGCATTGACAATTGTGACAAAATTGTGCTGGTAAATAGTTCCAGGTTTTAACTAAGCGACATAAGTATGAAGTAATGAACAATAGAAAAACATTTATTGTGCTATAAACATGACGTACATAGATATACAATAAAAAGCACTTAACTTAAAAAAAAATCAAATACTTCTTACATAAACAATGTTTCTATATAAATATATTATAATAATATTTATTTGTGTGCATTAACACGACTATTTGCATTGACCTGGGAGTTTCTATGTATAGTATGTATATATTTACAAAAAAAAGTATTTATGTATGTTTATCCGCATTCCAAAACCCATACCACAAGCTATAACATATATGCTCACTTTGGGTCTAGATAGCGCTGTGTAGTTGTTGGATTATTATTATTATTTTACAGGTTGATGCGCCAAAAACCACTCGTATTGAGTGTGTTAAGATTATTCTGCCATTGTTTGCTAGAATCCAACCTACTATATGGGGTCTTCACACTTCAACTATTAAGGTACGTTTACATAGAAAGTATAATATAGTCAAGTATTCATTTAAGGCACCTTTACGGTAGGACCTTTCTGGGTTCATCTGAGTAAGCAAGCAACAGCAAAACTTCTAGAATACCTGAATAGCGGTTTTTACTGTGTCTTGTGTCTTCTATATGGTTCTAGCATAAGATTAGAGAGTCTTAAAGATATTGTTTTGTTTCAGCTGAGTTTCACAGTTACTATGCGAAACAACATTCAAGTAATGCAGGTGGGATGTTGGGGACGTAATGTTACAGCGAAAAAGAAACCAGCTATCACAGCATCAACAACAGAGAGTCCCAATCCCAATCCCAAACCCCCTCCCAACTTTCTACGATTCGAAGATTAATATGCACACACAAAATACAGCGTCGGAGATTTCCCTTCGTTCCGCTTCCCTTTTCCTTTTCCTTCCTCATTCCTTTTCGATGATTGGCGGTTTTGTTGTGTTTTTAAAACATTGTTTCGGTATTGCTCAGAAAATACAACGATGTCATAGGTAACCTTCCGAAAGAAATAGATGATAGCGAAAACTGGCGTAGAAAGGTTTAGAAGAAATAAACAGAATAAAACTACGATTTTTATTTGCAGATAGGAATTAATAAATTACAGAAGCTATTACAGCACATTCTATAAAAGTAACGATTCCAAATCGCAAACGTACCCTAAAACCCTGGATAACTCCAGGTTTGCTAAGGTGTATTAGGCATAGAGATAAGTTACATAAACAGCAGAAAAAAGTTCCAAATAATGCCATACTCCAGGTTACTTACACAAGATACCGAAATTTTTGCAGTAATTTATTACATAAGGTAAAAGTGGAATATGAGAGAAATGAATTCAACAAAAACAAAAGAAACCCAAAAGGTACTTGGAAAACCATAAATAAAATTACTAATCTAAAGCAATCATCGTCCTCACCTAGTGCCCTACTATGTCAGTCCCAGGACCCGTACGTCACAGTTGATGCCGTAAACAATTATTTTGCGAATATTGGCTCTACACTAGCTAACGCTATTATATCAAGATATAAGTCTCCAGAGGAGGCAAACACACCCTCTTTAAGCCCTAATGATTCTCACTCTATCCGAGATTCTATGGCATTATTCGACACGGATTTCGGGGAGATTGATACAATTATCTCCACGTTAAAAACTGACACAGCTACCGGAATAGACAATATCCCCAGTAAAATTTTTAAAAGTGCCAAAAATAGTCTCACACCACCACTTACATACGTACCTTAACTTAACCTTTGCCTAGCAACGGGTACATTTCCAGACGTTTTGAAGATTGCTCTTGTGCATCCTGTCTATAAAAACGGTGACAGAAAAACTGTAGATAATTACAGACCGATATCTATTATTATTATATTATAATAATAGATATCGGTATATATATAGATATTATATATTAACCTAAAGAAAACTAGTTATATAACGTTTTCTCATCAAATAAACACCCAACCACCACCTCACTTTTGTATTAAGGCACATACCTGTTTTCATAATAATAACTGTATCTGCCCCAAATTGCTACAAAATGATACAGTAAAATATCTCGGTCTTATCATAGACAAAAATTTAAGCTGGTCTGCACACATAAATTCATTAACAGCACGAATGACAAAGCTTATTCCAATATTTAGGAAACTAAGACGTTCAGCTGACCTAGATACCCTGCTATGTGTTTATTACGCACTAGCCCAGAGTATACTACAGTACTGTATTATAACATGGGGTGGGGCCGGAACATCAATTTTACTTCCGCTCGAGCGAGCTCAAAGAGGTATACTGAAGGTTATTCTTGGCAAGCCAAGAAGATATAGTACTGATCTCCTCTATCGCGAGTGCCCAGTGCTCTCAGTAAGACAACTCTTCATCAAATGCCTAATTATCCGTAGACACAAATCCACTACTTTCAAACCAATCTCAAAACGAAACAAAAGCAAAATTCACTCTATACCTCGCCATAAAACAGCACTTGCTCGGCGACAATATTATGTCCTTGGTAACGTCCTATACAATGCCGCGAACTCTCAAAACAATATTTATCCATTACCAATAGGCAATCTTAAAACAGTTCTTATGCACTGGCTTAAAAATTTAAATTACACTGCAACGGAAGATTTAGTAAACAACAAATGAATATACTACTACCTCACACAGTTAACACCCACAGACATACACACGCAGACACACACACACACACACACACACACACACACACACACGCACGCACGCACGCACACACGCACACACAATTCAATCGTTAAAATTATGTAATTCCTTTCATAATAAGTATGACTTTTTTTTTTTTTTTTTTTCGTGGGAAACTCATTACGAGTACGCACCCGCCTGGGCGAGGCGGGGGTTATGTCGGACTCTCCGGCCACAATGAGACAGCGGCCGGCATACCGACTAAAACCCACGGTGTTCCTCCAGACGGCCAGAGTGCCGGGGTCACGGGAGACGCTCGCGCATTCATCCGCGACCCCGACGGGCCACGGCCCGCTCAACGTGAGCGAGCCCCGTCTGATTTGGGGGGCCTAGCCCCCCTTCCTCCATCGAGAAGCGTTCGTGGAACACGTACGCCGCCTTCTCGGGCCTGTGCTGTTCGAGCGGCGATTGCCCAATCGCCGCCCGCAGGCATCCTCCTACGGTGGCTGGAGATCCCGGAGCGCCCCACGGCGACGTCCGGGGCGGACGCGACGGGCGGGGAGCAAGGTGGTCCGCTCCCTCTCCCGCTCGGCCGCCTCCTTGGCGAGCATTACCTGCTCGCAAAAGGAGGCGACCCCCTCCCAAGCCCTCTCGCTGCGGACCATGGACAGAACCACGGCCGGCATAATAAGTATGACTAGCTTAATTTAAGTTAAGTTTTCATATAATTGTTCCAAATTTAATTTTGCACCTAACTTATTAATTCACTTTATTTTATTATCATTTAAAAATGTATTTAAAATTTAATTGATTTCCTAAATTATTGTTTCAATTTCTTTTGTAACTCTAATTAAATTCATAAGATGAAACCAATAATTTTTCAGAGTGGAAGACGCTGCCGACTGTAACACAATTTATATTAGCGCAGTCGTCAACGACAACCTCTTATATCATGCAACGCAACAACTGTTTGGTTAAATTAAATTAAATTATTATTTATTAAGTGAAATAAGAGAAAATTGTAAAATTGATAAATGAATAAATAAATATTAAAAAAAAAAAAAAAAAAAATAAAAACTGATACGTTATCCTAATGAGGAAAAGTGGCAGCTCACCTAAAATCACAAATACTATCTTTATATGGAAAATGTATCATTTTAAGTCAATAAATATATATTATTTAGAAGTGTTGTTTCTTTCAGCTCTTAGTAGTTAAACTATATTTTTGAATATGCATTATTTGTCAGCTTTACGTGTTCCAAGGAGTCATTTGCTGATGATCGCCTATCTTCAGCAAATTACTCCTTGGTACACTCCTTCATGGGTTTTCAAGCGTAGATTACTTTAGTTGAGGCTATTCTAGCTTAGGGGTTGACGGCTATCGCGTTTCTAAAAGAAGTTCAATAAAAACTTCCATTTTTCTGCTAGTGAAACTATTTCTACAGACCACGCAAGAAGCGAGAAATGAAGTTTTAAAACTGTCGCCCGGTATTCGCGCGTTCCTTTTTGTCGTTATTCCACACTTCACACTAATTGAAGATTCTGTTATTCAGTTGCACACTACTATCACATTAGGCGTTCTATACGTTAATAGTTGAGCAGCGACTATAGCAGTGGCGGATTTATACATTTGCCGTCAGTGACTATTTAAATTTCTAGGTTTTAGGTATAAAAGTATTTTTTCAAATACAGACGTTAGAGTTTTCAGTATACAATACTGTATAGCACTAAAATATTGTACCAAATATTTTTGTTAAATTGTCGAACCTCGGGTTTTCTGTGTATATAATAATGTTTTTTCATTTCTGTAACCCAAAAAAAATTTTGGCCCACATTTGCCGCCTCTAAAATCTGCCTTTCTAGGCTCCAGCCTACTCAGCTTGCTGGTAAATCCGCCATTGGACTATAGTAAGATAAGGCCGTGAAACAGACCGTAGACAGTGGACACCTCGACGATAAATGCAATCAAAACTTCCGATCACTTATATTTTGGATTCCAAACAAACCTGTTTACATGATATATTATATACATGAAAATAAACAACGACATCAGATTTAAAATACCGATGTACAATATTCAGTTAATGAACCAGTACAATGGTTATTAGTTCAAGAGTGTGTACTTGCAAAGTGATTATTGTAGTAGTGGCCTATTGTGAGTGTAGCCCTGTAATGTGACAGCGTTCTTATAATAAACAGTCTTACTAAACACAGAGTAGGGACGGAATAACTATTAAGTATTATCTACTAAATAGTTACCTATTTATAATTTTTTCTTTAGTTCAAAAACTATCAATAAAGCAAAAAGACAAAACACAGAATAATTATTCCCTCGCTATTTTACGTTGATTAAACAGGGCCATCATCTTCAGGCCAGACATTTTCTTTCGATACGAAATTGAGGCAATTAATCAATACTTATTATATAAAGTGAAAGAGTTACTTTGTTTGTTTGAACGCGCTAATCTTTAAAACTACCAGTCGGATTTCAATAATTCTTCTTTTGCGTTTGATAGCCCAGTTCTTGAGGAAGGTTATAGGCTATCTAACATCACGCTATTGGCGACGGGAGCAGAGCAGTAACCAAAGATGTACTGTAACGCGGGCGTACTTTTACTAGCTATTATTTAATTAGGTACATATTTTTAGATTTTTTGACAATAAAATGCCAAGTTTTCGACTGTCACGATGATCCAGCGTTTTATCCTGATGACGGACTACTGGAGTCGCTACAGTTTACCTGGTTAGGAGTGCTACAGTACATAAATAGTAAGTATTAGATTAATAACCATGATAAACTAAGAAAATCTATGTACTATTATCTAACGCAAAGAGCTTGTTTGTTTCAACGCGCTAGTATCTAAAACTTCCAGTGAGATATGAATAATTCTTTTTGCGTATGATAGCCCAGTTATTTACGAAGTTTATAGGCTAACAAAACGCTACTGGTAACGGGAGCAGAGCAATGCAAAGACGCGGGTGAAACTGCGCCGCGGAAAACTAGTAATAGGTATACATGAAATACAAATGTAGACAATAAAATGTTAAACCTTAATAATTAGCTTTCATTAATTAGCCATAATGATCGTCGTCATCAGTTTAAAGATATCTACTGCTGAACTTCAAGGTAAACGAAGAGACAGACTTTTAAAGTAGTTTGGCAATACAGACGCCATGTTTGGTGGTCGATCGTGACCGCAGTGATAACGTTGCTTCTAGGCATCCTTTAGGACTTCTATTGAAATAAATGATGATGAGTCAGGCAAGTTCACACTTTGTGGCATTCAACACTAGATAGAAATTTCCGAAGAAGTGTGTTTAGCTTTATACCCTTTTTAGCACTGACAGTGCGATATGGTATTACAATTAGTTGATTGCTTATTTGATTTTAGTTGAGAAAGGCAACCCACATTACTTCCGAGTGCCGCGTGTGGTCCTCATCACCAATCAGTTTGTGATGTCTACTGCAGCTGACGCGGCTGGGGTACCACCTGGATATGCGTTGTTAGTGACACTTTATTTTGTCTAATTAATTCACTAAAAAGTACCAGCTTATTATTCTTCTACGGCAAGACCTCCGTACTCCTAGCCACTGTTACTTTGGAATTGCAAAGTAAAATGATGAGACGATAGTTAAAGTGATCGTGAATAAAGAATTAGATGAAAAATACAGTTGAGTTGAGTTGCAGTAAAGTTCAAATTCATTGATTACGTGAAATTATGTTAATTATATAAGTTATGCTTATGAACGTCCTCAAAGTATTAAAAATAGGGTTTCAGCTAATCAGCCGACAGACAAATTCTCTAACTAAATTGGAGACATGAGAAGAACTAGCAAGAAATCGTTAGAAACCGTGGACTAAGGCGTGATGTTACATAAGCCTATTAGACCATTAGACATACTATTATAAATACATCTACACTATTATATAAAGCGGAAGAGCTTGTTTGTTTGTTTGTTTGAACGCGCTAATCTCCAAAACTACCAGTCGGATTTGAAAATTCTTTTTGCGTATATATATAAGTTAAAGGCTATATAACATCATGCTACTGGCGACGGAAGCAGAGCAGTAAGCAAAAACGCGGGTGAAACCACGCCACGGAAAGTTAGTATGTTTTATTACTTACTTCTTTTAGAGGCAACGTAGTGTTCGGCGACTATGAACGCGACGAGAATGAGTGTGGAGTACCAGTGAAGGAGGTGGACGTGATAGCTCAGTGCGATCCTGCTATCCTTGTGATGCCTATCGCAGACGTGCTGCTGCACCCGGAGTATAAGCACTTCAAGATTAAAAACAGTATTGCATTGATGAAGCTGCTCACTCCTGTAAAATCGTGTAAGTTATAGTACGGTTTAGACAAGTGACATAAAAGCTAATAGAATAGAATAATAATAATAATAATAATAATAATATTCTACCACATTCACACAGCGCCATCTAGCCCCAAATTAAGCAATTATATTTGCTTGTGTTATGGGTACTAAACAACTGATATACTACTTATATACATTTTTTTTTTGTAAATACATACATATTATAGATAAATTACACCCAGACACAGAACAAACAATCATGCTCATCACACAAAGGTTTGTCCTGGGTGGGAATCGAACCCACGACATCCGGCTTAGCAGTCAGGGTCACTAACCACTAGACCAACAGGCCAGTCAATAATCAGAATGGATTAATCAATGTATGGAATTGACATAAGTTAACGACAATGTTGTCTGTTTAATCTATTCTATTTTATTAGCATTTATGCTACTTGTCTAGGCCCTCTGTGCAGCATGACATATTTTATGATTTATTTTAGGAACAAGTTTTTTATAATGTTTACCATAATGTAAACGTTTGAAGTCCAATGTTATTTATCATTAACCATCAGTTAGGCTGCATGGCATCAATAATAGTGGTAAGTAGAGTGAAAATGCATCTTACATAGAGAACATACCCATACACTTTAACAAGAAGGCTTTTGAGATGAACTTTAGAACCTCACTGGCTGCTCACAATCAAGAGTGGAATTATTATAGACTAGTATTAATAACAAATAAATTGAAAATTTAAAAAATACCCGACATAGTGTTCTTTATTCTACTAGTCAAGCCTTTTTATTTGATATATAAGGGAATTGTGAAATAATGAAATCCGCCATTTTGTGACGCCGGCCATCTTGGACCGATTTTCATCAAATATAGCTATGAACACTCCCGCTTTATTCACCTTTCAAACAAAAAAGAACAAAATCGGTTAATCCATTCGGAAGCTACGATGCCACAGACAGAAACTCAGGCACGTCAAACTTATATCAACCCGTCTTTTTTCATTAGCTTTCATGTTTCCAGTATACATGCTGCCAGTCTGTTTACCTTACAAGAACTATTTGTTTAATAAATACGGTGGGTCAGCTAGAAAATTACTGAGGCACGTCGATTTTTCGGCTGGTAAGTTATTTACAGCAAGTATTTTTGTTTATTCATGTCAAAACGAAACGACCAGATTGTGGTGCTTTCTGTATGGAAACAATCAAAGACAGAGACACTGATTAATTTTTGATAAACTGGATCACATTGCTACATCAATTGCCTGATGGTCCCACGGACATCTTAAAATATTTTACATAGAAAATTAACAGATGAGTTGAGAACTATATTTTCTTTAAGTAAATTAAATTAAAAACAATTAAAAAAAAAGAAGGAAGTGTAGTCGAATCAGCAAAATTTGTTTAAAGAAAAATAATGGGATTGACATAAGCTAACGACAATGTTGGCGTTAGCTTATGTCAATCTCATACATTTTTTAATCTAATAAGTATAATTATTTTTAAAGATAGCATTTATGCCACTTGTCTAGGCCCTCAGTCCTGCTTCGCTCTTGAAGTTCAAAGAATTGTAACATTTTGGGATCTCTTAATTGCAGATGCTCCTAGAGATTTCACGAATGAAGAAAAGGAACTTACGACTATTAAGTTGCTGCCTCGGGAACTCTGTTATGTTTATGCACCATACAGCAAATTTAGCCATAAAAAGGTACATATTGCCATATTACTAATTTAATTTAATTTCAAATAGTTAAGATTTAAATAAAAATAACTAGTTTTGTACAGTGATCAAACAGTGGTACTGTGTAAGGTACGGACTACTATGAAGTTTTAAGCTTGACCTCCTGGTCGGGTAAAAACATATTAGATTTTTCACTCAGGCTGTTTTTAGTTTTAACTCAGACAATCCCGAAACTTTTTAGTTACAGAAAATAATATAGTCTTTCAAAATCTAAAGCAAATTGTACATGCAATATTTAAGAAATCGCTATGTCCACTAATAGTTTACTAAATGAAAGTAAGATAACTGCTTTAAGCCACCCCCGGCATTTAGTCCGCTTATAAAATGTACATATTTTAAGAAATTTAATTATAAAAAATATTCTCTAGCCAAATCTGACTAGCTCTACTCATGGCAGAACAGTATGCTCAACAAACTGTGGGTTCCATTCTGGAGCACCTACCGTCGTCCACGAGCATACGGGACATTGGACCATAGTTACAATGGCTAAAGGTAAATACAACTTACTACTTCTTCGAAGTTACCGACCCAGAAATAATACTACCAACGCCATCAACATAAACACCTACTATGATTGGAGTATTCGAATGTTTGAAATTGAAAAAGTCAATCACAGCGCAGCTTTGAAAGTTATTATGTTTAGTTATTACTTAGTTAGATAATGAGTATTTAGTTATTAAGATTAATAAAATAAAGGTTTATCATATTTTGCTTTTTTCAAATCAAATCAAATCAAAATAATTTATTTGCATTAAACATGTGTGGTCATACAATCTCGATAGCATTCTTGGTGTTGTACATAGTTTAAGTGCAGCATGTTTTACCTTAAGAGGTGTACAAATGAGTAATCTCCATTAAATAATCTATTTTTGAATAAAATTGTTAAATACATAATAAATGTCAGAAAGGAATTAATTATACAGAAAATGTCAAAAAATAAAATACAACAGCGAACAGATAATGGAACATACATTATCAGTCTAGAATGAGTCATTTAAAAAGTCTTTTATATTATAATAACATTTGTCAATTAGTATTCGTTTTAGTTGTTTCTTAAATAAAATTATATTTGATGTTTTGATTTCTGCAGGTTTCGGTTAAGTTTTTTTATTAAAAAGGTTTTATATGATCTAGAATCAGAACAATTAAACGTTAATGCGGTATCTATTAGGGGGTAATATATGCAAGCTACTAACTTTATATGACTATGTTCCAGGAGGTCCGTCATGTCCAGACCCTATGCGAAGTCTTATCATGCCTCAAGTGGCACACCATATACCTATTTATCCATATATTCGATGGATCACAAGCGCTATAACTGGCAAGACTGTTGGAGCCGTGGTTAAAGATGATCCATTCGGTAAATATATTCGTAATTTCGAGATTTAATTTGCAGTCACCTTGATTTGTAGTGATCATAGTTCGTATTTTCTCTGCTTAGCGTATTTAAACTAAGGAGGTGCCATCTAAAAGTCAAATTGCTACTTGCCCAGATTCGAACCCGCTACCTGGTGTATAGTGTATACGAAGCGGGTGCCTCAAGTTCTGAGCCATCACGACTTTCTTTCTTATCATAGGACAAAGTATCACACAAAAATATTAATATTATTGTTCTGTAAAGGTTTCTCCATGGCCCGAGGTACCCTTCGCCAGGCTATGACTCTATCACCTTATGAAAAGCAACCGAAGCGTAGGGGATGGATGGGACATTGGTGGTTGGGTGGCTTGAGGTGCTACGATAGAGGAGAAGCCGCTGAAGACATGTATAGATTCTACTTCGATATCTTCAAGGTGACACCATCTCCGTTGAGAGTTGTTATGATGACGCATTATTTGAAGGTTTGTACTTTTTCTATATTCGGTGACAAACAAGCATACAGTCCATCTGATGGTAAGGGGTAATCGTACCTTATGGACATGGCTGTGTTCTCTAAGTAGAAACAATGCTAAGAAAACACAACCAAACAGTTGCAGGTCGTGTAGGAAAAAAAAATAGGAAAAGGAATAGAACCGAGCGGGACAATTAGGCCACCGGCGCTCTTGTGTTTTTTTTTATTAGCCTACCAAAGTGACTCCAGTCTGCCTGATGGTAAGCAGTCAGTTGATTCCAGAAGTGGTGAACACCATTTCCAAAGCCAAATCTTCTCCACTACGGCGGCTTAGTCAGATGCTTTTAGACGCTCTGCTTAAGAGACCCAGGATCATAATTTGATGGGAACACATGCAGGCTTTAATTGAGCGACACAAGTATGAAGTGCTGATCCGTTTAGTTCGAGATCCATTAGATTCCACTGTGAAAGGGTGGCACTTCAGTCACTTACGTGTCATTCTGGATAAAAAGAGAGAGTATGGGATTAATTCAAAATTTAATTGTATATGTTTATATTAAACGTTTTCCTACTGCGGACGTGTGGGAAGGCAGGATGGAAGGCTTACCGTGCAGAGATCTTACGTTGAGTTTTTCTGTAGAAAAATGTCAGTATTAACTCGAAGTCTGTGCCCGGTGAATAACAACAGGCTTGCCTCCACATACATGTTTGCAGCCGAAGACACGCCTTCAACATCGTATGAGTATATTGTGATTGATTTACAGATTGATGCACCAATAACTACGATTATAGATTGTGTCAAAGTCAAAATGCCCTGGTTTGCTAGAACTGAACCAAGAGTTTGGGATCTTCACACATCAGCAGTAAAGGTATAATAATTATTCTTAAACACAGAAAATATGTCTGAGGGCATAGACAAGTGGCATAAACGCTAATAGAATAGAATAGATTAATCAATGTTTGACATAAGCTATATGGATTGACATAAGCTAACGCCTACATTGTCGTTAGCTTATGTCAATTTCATACATTTTTTATTTATTCTATTCTATTGGCGTTTATGCTACTTGCCTAGGCCTTCTGGTGTCTGGTGTTTAACTATTTTTAATATTTCAGATTCGTCTTCCTGTTTTAAGACACAAGATCCCTTATAGAATCAATATAGAAGCCTGGGGTCATAATGTTTCTACAGGAGCATCTGCAGTCAAAGAGTCAGGACCTAAACAGAGTAGTACCAATGCTAGTGGAAGTGACAGTAGTAGCAGCGAAGTGAGCGGTAGTGTGGAGGAAAACAAAGAAGAAGAACCGTAAATCAACATGCATGGATTCACGGCGACATATTGGGTATGAATTAACGATTGTGTACAGCTAATTGTTTTATTACCACCTAGAATTACCACTAAAGAAGAGAACTGTTAATTGAAAATATCAAAAACTATCAAAATTGATCACAATTACACAGAAAAAGATATACAGACATACAATATGAACAAACCGAAACATACAGAGAAGAAATCCATACTAATATTTAAAATGCGAAAGTAACTCTGTCTGTCTATTACGCTTTCATGGCTAAACCACTAAACCGCTTTTGATGAAATTTGGTACAGAGATAGAATAGACCTCGGGGAACAACATAGGGTATCTTTTATTGCGAATAAATGGCTTGAAGGGGTTGAAATAGGAGATGAAAGTTTGTATGAAAATTGCGATATAACCGACATTCACGCGGGTGGAGCCGTGGCAAAAAGGGAAGATAAGAATAAAACAATAAATAATACCTAGTTCAAGACTTAAAGATAAACTGAAATTAACTGATCTGGTGAAAGAAATTTCTAATGAAATAAGCAGTTCCTTTGTGCTCTTGTACCTGTATGTACTTTCTTATAACTATTATGTGTGTGCATTAACTAATACACACATAAATAGCTTCACACCTTTTATTCCTGAAGGGGTAGACAGAGGTGTTTAACGACCCACTTTACGCCATTTATTATTTTAGATCCCGTGTATCCCAAAGTTGGTCCCTTAAAAACAAGCAGTGCGCAGCCGCGCATCATGATTTACGTATTTAATGAATTTGCTTAATATTAAAACATTAGTTGAAGAACTTAGTTATTAAGGTTATTAAAATAAAGGTTTATTATTTTTTGCATTTCAATATTTTCGGCGGTTTTTTGTTGTTAAAAAGTTATACCAATATTGTGTGTTTTTTATATCAAACTAGAGTCATCCGTAAGGAGAGCGCTCTACCTGTGCTTTTAAAGATTATAAAAATCGTATCAAATTAACACGTCCAGTGGATTATACGCAAAATGAAATGAAATGTCTATTTAAAACCTTATTGAAGATACTAGTTTCACTTGCGTCTTTGCTTACTGCTCTGCTCCCGTCGCCAGTAGCGTGATGTTACATAGCCTATAACCTTCCTCGAGAACTGGGCTATCATATGCAAGAGTTTCAAATCCAAAACAAACAAGCAAACTCTTCAGCTTTATAGAGTATAGAGAGTATAGTATAGATTTTAGAGGATTAAACTTTCGAGTTTTGCCTGGCAGTTCATCCCTAATACCACAGAACCACGACGATTATGGCAGGCTTTAATATACCTCAAATATCGTTCCAATAAATTATAAACTAAAGTGGGCGTGTCTAATAAATCGTTTTGCTAACAAGGCGAATAAAGACATGAATACTATCAAACAAGTATAGACGTTAATGTTTATAGTTAAGGTGTAATTTTGCTTGTATCTACAAATAAAGATGCAATAATATTTGATAAATAAAACGCAAGGATACAAACAAAGGTAATAAATGCTGTACCGTCAGCAGAAAACTGCGAATATTTTTTTTGTACTTTTATTTTCGCATTGATTACACTAAAAGTTAAACGGTTAGACAAGACAAATAAATGTTACCCAAATACTGACTGTTCCAGTTTAGTTTGTAATAATAAAAACTTAAAAGAATTGAAAAGGCTTTTCGAGTTAATTGTGATCACAATAATATGCATTCACTAATATGCACTGGCATCTAAATTTGTAATACCTATATAACACAAATAAGTCTCATTTTATTTTGTTTCTTACTAAGTATTATGAATAAATGATTTAAAATAAATGTCGGTTCACTCTGTAATTCGTCTGTCCAGATTATGTTATACAGGACAAATTATGTATGTTAAAGACGTACAATCAATCGAACATGAATATTCATACGCGATTATTGCTTGATTTAGAACAAATTAGCGGATAAACAGACAGGAAAAGCTTTACTTTATATTGTTTAGAGATATTTAAGATGTGATATCTTTACCTAATGATTGCCAGTTTTTTTTTTTTTTTTCACATTCACACAGCGAGATCTAGCCCCAGATTAAGCAAATATATTTGCTTGTGTTATGGCTACTAAACAACTGATAAACTACTTATATACATTTTTTTTTGTAAATACACAACCTCCGGCTTAGCAGTCAGGGTCACTAACCACTAGACCAACAAGCCAGTCTCAGCCAGTTTCTTCAGAAAAGCTGTGATTTACTTATTAACATCATTCGGCTGAGTCATTGCGTTGTAATAAAAACGTCCAATAATACTTTGCTAGTGATCAGTCTTTTGCTGTCGGTACCCTGTCATTATCTACGTGCACTAACTGAAGTTGGCATGTAGATTGCATCGCCTTATAAGATTGGTAACTCTATCAATATTATACACAGGATGAATTTAGTTATTCGGCTGAAGAACACTTAAATGATTTTTTTTACAATTTTGGTGGCAAACAAGCATACAGTGCAAGCATTTAAAACAAGCACGTTTTTCTAGTTCTGTTGGGTCTTATATAACAGTTACTTTTTGCCAGACAATTCCAGACTCTGAATGCAAAATTTAATCTTATTTTACCCGACCCGAGACCTCTGCATTGCAGCCTGCACCTACTTACCATCAAGTAAGCCGTGTGTTTGAATACCATAGAAGTTATTATATTACTTACTAGCTTGCCGCGGAGCGGTTTTACCCGCATCTTTGCTTACTGCTCCTCTCCCGTCACCAGTAGCGTGATGTTACATAGCCTATAACCTTTCTCGAGAACTGGCCTATCATACGGAAAAATATTTTTTTAAATCCGACTGGTAGTTCGAGAGATTACCGCTTTCAAACAAACGAAACTTTTCTGCTTTATATATATACTGTTTTGTATTAGTAGATTATATTTTCACATATAGTTTTCGCCCTGTATAATATAAAACTGTATGAATAAATATCTGTCGGAAACGCCCAACTGCATGCGCAATCGACTTGTTTGCGCATGTGAACTTGATTGTTTAATTAAAGACCTCATATAGCATTGATTAACATGTTACCTGTTCAAGCAAGACGATGAGACTATCTCAACGATCGAGATAAACAAAAACTCAAAGCATTTATTTCATTTTGATCATAAAGTATGATGCTTATGAAAAATCAACATTACATGAGCCAGTTTGCTACGAGTAGAGCCGTGAGAAGAACTGTCAAGAAACTCACGCCAGTCTTTTCGATCACTAGATAATTTCAGTTTTTTGTATGAGTTAAAATTTCAACATTGAATGCTACCAAAGAACCATACAAAGTTAATATTACAAATCAACCAATTAATATAATTACTAAGATTAAAGAAATTGGTTGATTTGTAATAAAAAAAAAAATAGGTTGATAGGATCTCAAATATGTATCTCTCACTTCTTCTTCTTAGTGTGCCGTCTCCTTGTGAAGTTTGGCAATCCTTTTTCCACCTTGGATACCGCTGTTCTAAACAGGGAACACGTACTTTTGCCAAACAATTGTCGCAGATTTTTGAGCTACGATTTTCTTCTATCTCTCACTTTGAAAGTACCAAAGAGAGCTCAATTTGTAATCTTCCCTTTTCTCATCTCTCTCATTTTCTTTACCCCACTTCCTTTACGATAGGCACGGGCTTCAAAGAGTTCCTGGCATTGCAGAAGTCCATAAGCGACAGTTACCATTTACACGTGGGCTGTTGGCTCGTCTGCTACTGTCAGCAATAAAAAAAAACAAATGATTGGATGGAAGTGATATCCAGTGGTTCCCAATAAATTACCCTACTACCTATTTATTGTATCAACAGGCTCGATACCTGGAACCTAAAATAATAAAAAAATGGCTGAAAGTGGGTAGTCAAACACCTCTGCCTACCCCTTTGGGGATAAAAGACGTGAAGCTATTCACGCCTTACATAATATATTTATTGTATTGGGAGCAAAAAAGATAGCGCGCAGATGTGCAGCCAACAGTGTTCCTGGAGCTTCTTAGGTGCATGAACGATAATTACCTCTTAACTTTAAACACACAGATACAAATTTGACAAGTGAATCTTTGGTTATTCATGTTATGATGGACCGAGTGGGTGATTGGGTCCCAACGTATATGAAGGTATGTAATAATATATATTAATAAAAATAAAATAATATATATTATGTGGTGATTAATATTACTCAGATCGATTTGGTCCATTCTAAAACTAGAAAGTTTTCTATCGTCTAATAGTGGCTTTCTAATACAAACTTCAATCCAAATCCGATTTTCGTTAGGCGTTGAAGCGCTGTTAACAATAGACATAATGACGTAGGTATCGTAAAAGCGATTCAGCGCTGAACGATCTATACATACGGGTTTTTAAATAAATACCGTTTAAAGGAGCGAAACTGTATGCCTATTTATAGGATAATTTTTTTTAAAAGTTAGTGTAAATACGTCAATACTTCTACCATTTCTTTCAATCAGTAATTGGAGAAACATACTTATTACGTAAAGCTTTTTGTTTAAAACAAAACATCGAACATGTTCACATACGTACTTGCTGCTAATTTTACTTGAACAAAAACATTGCATTGTGTTTCATGTAAGGCGAGGTACGACTGATTTGTGTCCGAGATTTCTCATATAACTTTTTTCCGTTAAATTTTTTCTATGAAATGCAATTCTGTCTAAAATTTTTGTACTTTCTTACAAAAATAAAAAAAAATACGTCTAGATTAAGGCACCATCAATCACTTTTTATAAGTGTCGTAAAAGCAAAGGACGGAATAACCGGTAATATGCATAGTGTTACCTTCATATGGAAGATCCAATCTACTTGCCAAGCGCAGTGACCATAAGGATGTATCTGATCTCTTTGGGGAATCAGTTTTATTATATTTTTTTTTTATTCCGGTCTGTTCCTCTGTGTGGTGGATCAGAAATAAATATAAATATTTTATTTCGGTCGTATTTAGATGTCCTTAGGACAATAATGAAGTTAAATAAAAGAAACAAAAGAAGCCCTGTATCTTATCCCCTGGCAAATCAGTTTATTTTAATATATTTTCTATTCCGGCCTATTCTTCTGTGTAGAGGATCAGAAATAAATTTAAATATTTTATTTCGGCCGTATTTAGATGTCTTTAGGACAATAATGAAGTTGAAGACAACATAAATAAAAGAGGCCCTGTATCTGATCCCCTGGAGTGTTAGTTTATTTTTATTATATTTTCTATTCCAGCTGTTCCCCTGTATAGGGGATCAGAAATAAATTTAAATATTTTATTCCTGTCGGATTTAGATGTCTTTAGGACAATGAAGTTAAAGGAAAAAAACAAAATAATCCGAAACGATTGCCGTACTCAAAGATGAATTGGAAATACTATCATCTTCGATATGGAACATAGGAAAGATACCAAATACTGTGAACTGCTAGAACGATCTATTGAGTCATAGTACATTGTAGGGGTTCAGTGAGCTATATTTAGAATTTATGATCAACATGATATAATAAAATGATCAAGGTTTGTTCAAAGGTCTTTTGCTATAATCGACACGCTTGATAGATAGATTGGCAGTTGTACGACCGAAGTGCTTTTATCTATTACTAGATGTTCGCCCTTGCTTCGCTTTGGTATCAAAAGTTTCATTCGGTCTCAACTAACGCCTACGGAAAATATCATTGCTATAGTGTCGTATTGCATCATTCAGATTTACAAAGGTGCCAAAAATATAAAAATTTTGATAATGACTGAAAAATAATGTTAAAAATAATAAAATATAGCCTATGTTACTCGCTCCTTGCACTCCATTCATTGATTTCATAAGGTAAAATAATATATTACATCGGTAATGTAGATTTTTAGTTCAATCGTTGCAAACAAATAAACTAGTAATATTAGTATAAAAGAGTAAGGGCAGATAAAAATAAATAATCCCATCTTATGTACCCTTGTTCATTCAGTTACAGAAGAGTAAAGCATAAGTTGTACTATGTTATAACTTGTTTATTTAAATCCATCATCAGCCTAAAGACGTTCTTTGTAGTATTATACGTAAAAGCTTCTCCCAAAAGAAGAAACAATCTACCAGGTAACGGGCACTAGCATAACCTCAGATAACGTGCATACTAGATGTCTACTAACCTAACTGTGGCCGCAAATCTTCTCTTAGAAAAAGGCTTATTTCTGCAGTTGACGTCTACAAGTTAAGTTATCTGAAGCTATAATCTATTTTGAATTCTATTAACTCTTTCTATTCCTTACTCTAAGTGTAAATTAAATATCAAATATTAACGTAAGAGTAATAGTATTCGTGCTATTGCGTTTCGTTCGGTGAGTGAGAGTGCCGGAGGCCATTTTTTCCATGTTTCCTTTTTCCTCACCTCCCTCAATCTCTTCATGTACCCCACTCCCTTTACGGTAGGCAGCGGCTTCGCAGAGTCTCTAGAAATGCTCCTGCAATGTGACTTGAGTCGTCTATGAGCGAAAGTTACCACTTACCATCACGTGGACTGTTTGCTCATCTACCATTGTCGGCAATAAAAAAAAAAATTACCCACTCCCCGCTCGTTGCTATGAGACCTCGCCTACGTACCTATTTATGAAAACAGGGCAATTTGTGCACCAGTAACACAAAGTATCTGATTACCTTTGATATTCGATACAACATTATAATAAGCTTTTGTCATGGCTCTGTCAATTAGTTATTTAAATAACATTATTTATTTTTACCAGTTGAGCAATGGTATATATCACATGTTCTATATTTATAGGCAAGCTGTTGCTAGGCTAGCTACATGTAATATTATAAATAGGTGTATGAGATATGGAAACGTGTTGCTGGACGCTGGATAAGGGCTGTTTTGAATTGGGTCCTTTAAACATCAATGACGGGGTACTACGTTTAGCAGTTTTACTCCTGAAATAATAATGATAGTTGTGATACTCGAAGCAAATCATAGAGATATTGATTCCGTATTGAGTGCTGGAGGCCCATCTCTTTCCTTTTTCTCACTTCCCTTAATTCTTTCGCCTACCCCACTCCCTTCACATTAGGCAGCGGCTTCGCAGAGTCTCTTGCTAGGGATTCTGAGTCGTCCACGATCAACAGTTACTACTTACCATAACGTGGGCAGTTTGCTCGTCTACTTCTGTCGGCAAAAAAAAAATATAAGCATTATACAACTGAACTTCTAAGCTATCTGTAGTTCACAAGCCGTTTGTTTATCTGATAAAATTAAAGAATTAGCTCTGTCTCGCGAGGTACTTTTACAAACATACAATTAACGAACACATAGTGCACCCAAGCTCAGCCCAAAAATCGAATCACATAACGTCCCTTTTGGGAATCAAACCAAAATCTGTACGGTGGTAGATCCACGCTGGTTTCAGCATGAATGGGTTGGATCGTCCAGGGAACTACTACCCTCTCATAGAAGATCAACGTAAGAGTAGTAGTAGCCGTACTACTGCGTTTCGTTCGGTGAGTGAGAGCGCCGGAGGCCCAATTTCCCCCCTTGCCTCTTTACCGACCTCCTCATTCCCTTCCCCTAACCCTATTCCCAGCCGCCACCATACCAGCAGTTTAAGACGATGGCTTTTGATATAGTGGCCACCACTTCTGGATTCTACTGACTGCTTACCCTCAGACGGGGTGGAGTCACTTTGGTAGGCTAATATAAAAAAAATATCTAAAAGACAAATATCTAAATCAGCATCATCATATAAATTACAACACAATTAGTTATTTGCACTCGATATATTTTAAAATAGAAGATAGTAATTCAACATAATATAAAAAAGATATCGGCAACTACGTATTTGTTTGGAAGTTTTGGTATTATATCGACGATGTTACGGTTCAAAATTGTAAAAGGCATGTTGTATATTGATTCTTTATTCCATTAAAGGTCTGATTTATTCTCGTAAAATGGTTTTAATTTATGACAGATTGTTAAAAAAAGGGGCACGCGCCGACCAGGTGTATAGACCCCATGGTTAATCTTCATTGTGTGCTTAGACCCTTCATGGTTTTACTATAAGGGTTGGACTGACATGATTTGTACTCAACTGTGCAAACAGGGTAATGTTATTTAAATATTTTAACCAAAAAAAAGTCTCGAAACGGGAAGTGACATTTCGCGGGAATTTGATATCTGAGACTTCGTTTCAAAATACTGAACAAAGTTCTTATTTTATGTCAATGTTATAAACATAAGTAACCTAAAACGTTTTTAATTTTGGCATTTAACAACATAATAATTCAGTTTATTTTAAAATATTATTTCATTTCTTACAAATAAAAAGAAACAGTGAAAATTTAACCCATATTCTGGTATAGGTAGTACGTGGGTTTTTATGCCCCCACGTATACCAGGAACTTTTAGGAACATTTTCCGAGAACTTTTACTTACAGAGAGAGGTAAAAGTTGTGTTCTGTTGAAATTATGTCTAATAAACTTGAAACTTACTAATACTACGAGATTATGAAAGCTTATAAAAACAAGATATTGTATTAGCCTAAGTAAGTATTCAAGTGTTATTTATGTATTATATTTTTTACCCTTGCCTATATTTATCGTTTGTTACCGCTTTTTAATGTCTCGGAGAACTTCAATTCCTAATATCTTTTCTGGTATATTTTACTTGTAATCCAGATAGTCTAATGATGTTTACCATCACCATGTCTATGTCTTATAGACATATTAGTACCTAGGTATTTAGCTAATTACTGTTTAAGCACAAGAGTAAGTTAATTACCGTGTCCAACAGACTATTACGAGACGTCACGACAAAATTGAATATTATCTAAATTCAAGTAGTATTTTACCAACAACTTGCATCTGCTCAAGCAAAACTGAACCCTAACTGTGCGGAATAATAGTCTATTTTATTTAAATCTAACATAATTTCTCAATTTTTCTATGAAAACATTAGGGTAGGTCTATACAAACTTGAACTAATATTTGATTTGGACCCTCGCGGTTTATGAAAGGGTCGCTAATTGTTATTTTGTAGCATATTTTGTTAAGTTTTCGTAATTATTATTAAGTTTGTATTGGTTGGATTAAATGCGCAACGCATTGACCCCATTTGAATAAACTTTTGATAGATTAAAGTCAATGTACCGTACTTGATTGTGTGGCTTATATTTTTTGTTAGAAATTTGTATTGTTTATACCTGGTGTTTTTAATTTCCTGAACTTTGTATTTTTATATTCATAGTGTCACAGGATGTAAATGGCGTAAAATATTCTTAGACCGTGTTTAATAGGTGGGTTCTAAAGGTGGTGTACTTAAAACCAGCGTAGACATAACTTTTTAAATAAATATAATTATGTATAATCGACCACAAATTTGCTCTACCACTTTTGATAAAAAATTCCATCAAAATTAAAATTCAATAAGACTCATTACAACTGTCAACTGTCACTGTACTGAGGTCACTTGCAAGCAAAAATAGACATTATTGTTTTGTACTAATAAATTGATTTACCACTCTTAGAGTACCTAAGTGTCGTATCATACTCTTAGAGTAAGTGTCGTATCATACGACACTTACTCTAAGAGTGGTAAATCAATTTTACTGTTGACTATACTTTTTAAGTATACTTTAAATATGGCTGAAATATAGTAAATAAAATACATCGTGACAAAATCCGAATTTATGAAGCTGTACGGGAGTTATTTCGGTCTGATCCCCTGTATCTGATACCCTGCGATAGGGGTACTTTCTCCGCAGGTCTGTTAACATAATATGTACCACTAGGGTAGGTTTCCTCAACCGGTCTGTATCAATATCAGCTACAAGTTTACCTTTCTCCAACATTAGTCATCGACTAAACAAATAAAGAGTCAACAGTAAAATTGGTCCAGTAGACCAAATATCCCCCTACTTCGCCGGTGGTCTAATTGACTTATTTGGGTTGACATAATAAAGATTGATAGCTATATATACAAGATCATTTATATCTATAAATGTTTGGTACTTTCTGTGTCATTTGGGGGGATTGGATATATATTTGATTTGGTGGTGAAATTGTTGCCTTTAACTTACTAGTACTGCTTACCACCAGGTCGGCCATATGCTGGTATACCTTAATGGGACGTACTGTATCGCACAACACTGTTCCGATTTAACTTGACCCACATATGACGACCTCTGACATAGACATTGTGATATACACGGTACTGCAGTTCGACGATATGTCCTAACATAATAAATACTTAGACGTCAACGAAATATGTAATTAGTGGTTTATTTGTCATTCATATATTTGAAATAAAAAACTTCAATATATTTAAATGTAACATGTTAAAAAACTATACAACCAACTTGATACCATGGATATGGCCCTGATGGCTAACTATTTCAGAAAACAAAAAAACTTTAAGCAGTAGTTAACGAAAAGTTTACTTATTTAATAAGATAGCTGGTTTTCATTAGGTATTCTTATTTCATAGAGTGGTTAGTGGTCAACCTAGTGTAGCGGCACTACACTGTTACAGCAATCTTATTATAACCTTACTTTGTCTCTATCCTTGTTTTTAATGGTACAAAAGAAAAAGACGAAACACAAAGTAATATTATAAAAATACTGCTATAAGAGATGGTAGGAGGCTCTCAGGTCGCCCATCTGTTATCAAGACATCCGACTTTAGGCATTACGACTCACACATACATAAGTTTAGTTGTGCTATTTGTTTCTATTGCCATCACCAAAAATCTGTAGGTACTTATCTAAACTACACAATCATTTACTAAATTCCGAAAAAACATAAAACGGACCGAAACTGGGGATATACATTCCTTTTACGTAAAGTTAGTGACGTAAATACTACACTCATTAGATAAGGATGTTCTCTGATATATTAAAACGTCCTTAACTGTCCATATTAGTGTTGTCCTAATAGGTTTGTCTAATCGATATTAATTCATTTCGGCGCCGAAAGTTTTATTAGTCTGCGGTTGATAGTGTTTCTTTGACTTTTAAGTCGTGTTTTTGTTTCTAATGGAAATAGCAGCTCAGAGTAAAATAATTAGTTTTAAGGAAAAAAAACAAAAACCGAATTCAAAACTATACCTAAACAAAACAATAAATAAAAGTAGAATTTTCAATATAACTAATTGAATAAATCATCTATGTATAATTTATTTTTGTTGATTTTCAAAAAGCCCTGACCCAATTGCTATCAAATGAGGCACCACGTCTGAAACATGACCTACCTTGCACAAAAATCATGAAAATCATAATTGGTGGAGAAATCGTGTAACAAACATACAAAAAAAGCATACGACCAGAATAAATTGAGAACCTCCCTTTTATTGAAGTCAGTTAATAAAATAATCTTAATTTGCAGTAAAATGCATGTATATTGCCGATCTTTCAGGACATTAAGATATGGTGTATGTTGTGCAGTTATTAAACAACAACAGCTTGTGTTTTTAAGCATTTGTTTTAAGCATTGTTACTGCAATAATCATAGAATATACAAACAACAGCTAAACACTTGCCTATCATCAGATCACTGAACTGGGGCCTAAGTCTGCCATCACAATAGTGTCAGAATGATCGATCATTGATCTCTTATTGGTTGAAACTTGTCAAAATCAACCATTATGAGATTAATGATCGACCCCTGGCTGTCACGTATAATGAGGTGGTGAATTTACCACTACATGAAATTCTTCAAGAAATAAGTAATAAGTTTTCAACAAGATCGTTAACGCGTAATTGATACTTCTGATGTTGCAAGTGTCCCAGGTTATGTTAACTGTTTACTTGCATGCTTGTGTGCTTATTCACCACCGTAGTGATATAGAAAATGAAAGAATAAGCTGTATAGAATAAAAACAGTTTATGATAACTAATAAGTATTTACTATAGACCTGGTTCACGTACACCATTAGGTAACGGGAGCATTGTTTTATCTAATATTTGTGAACCGTGTCAATTTATTGTGTTATGTCATTTCGTCCCACTTTCATAACAACCTTATCTTCTAATGAGTTGCACAAGGATAGAATAAACTTGAGTGTTTATCCTCTAACGAGCTTTTATAGTTTCAAGAATGTAATTTCTGATATTTTTTTTAGAAATTTATTTAATTCTTTAAGCATAAATTACATACAAATTTTTCAAATATCTTAGTCTATACCTAAATTTAAAAATAATAATTCTATAATTTTAATCAAATAACCCGCCCCTGGTTGCTCCCGGTGCAAAGGTGCCCATAACACTTGCCGCGTTCCCGCGCTGAATGGCAATGGCCAACCTTTGCACCAGGAACGACCCAGAGCGGGAGTCACCACACACATTATTGAGTCTGCGCCCTAATTCTTGAACGAAGTTCTTTGCCTCTGTGCCCCAACTGCCCATGGTCTCTACTGCTATGGGTACAAAATTGTATAAAGGCTCTAATGCCGAATACTTAAGCTTCTTTTTTAAAGAAGCATCTTCCGCAGCGGCTGACGGGAAGCGGACGGTCCGACTCAGGTGGCTGGCGGCAACGGTGCTGTTTTTTTAGATGTTTATTATTACCAACTTATGCTACTCTACAATGTATGTGGTTCTTTTCAATTTTCGATCCTAGATCTTTTAAGCGTAATGTGAAAAAGTATTTCACGAAGCCGCCATATTTACCATACCAGTAATTCATTATGAGGTTTAATGGGATGATGTTTACCACTCCTCAATAAGCTGCCTATTATCAAGAAAAGTGAAGTAATTTTTTTAGGTACATTTTAAAATTTTTTTCATGTCTTATATATCTTCGAACAATAACATCATGTATACCACTCGACCTATTGCTGAAAATCGTATTAATCAGATATCAACCGTCGCTCTCATTTCAAAAGGAAGCGGGGGAAAGTGGGCCGCGAATTTGTTTCCACTCATAATCCCACCATCGGTACTCTATATATCAATCTGAACCTTATGTTATACACAACAGGGATGTTAATAGAGTAATAGATGTATATCCGCTAAAATACTAACCTGAAATGGTTCAATTAGATTGTTATGTAAGAATGTTTTGATGTGCGAATTATTGTATCAAGGCTGCTTAAAATAAAAGCTCTACAAATCAAATTATACATTCACAAGAAGGAAATGAGGAAGGAAAAAAAAGGAATAGTGTCGAGACTGGCGCCCCGCTCTCGGCACTCGCACTCACCGAACTACCGTAATAGCACAGAAAGTAATACTTTTCGTGGATAATTATTTTGAAATAAAGTAACAAGCTAGAATCTACGGAGAATTTACGAGTGTAGTATCTCTGAATTTCGACAGTTTTTTATTTCGACATAAACTCAACTTCGGAAAATCGTAGTGTCTGCTTAGAATACAGAACAAACAGTTATGTTCTGTATTCTGAGTTCGACTGCTAAGGTAGAGCTTTGCTGAACCTCTGTTATTGAAGAAATCAGTGTTATTGTAAGTGATTTTAGTCGTCAAAGCTCACTACATAATATATATTCCTAACAAACTATCGCCCCCAGCTTCACAAGTAGAAACATAATATTATCTTTATGAATTTTTTGATGTATGAGCTATATTATTGTAAAGATTAATTAAAATTTATTCAGTATTTGTTGCGCGAAAGACTAACAAACATCATTACAAACTTTTCTCATACAAAGAAGGCAATAAAAATATGCATAATTATTCACTTCAAAAACGAATCACGAAAAGATTCAGATTATGACTCAAACGGCATCTCGTGGTCACTACGCCAAATCAATGAAGATTCCGCGAAACTTTTGTGTCTTTGGGCCAAAATGTATTGTGTAAGTAATTTAATTAAATCGTACACAATAGAATAAGCAGATTGAGTGCAGACAAAAAAGCACATCAACAAGAGGCCCCAAATCATGACAGATTTGAATAAAAACATTCTTCTAATTGCGTCCACGGTTAAACATACAACGCCATGCCTTGAACATATTTTCAACAACAACATTCATCAATATACGTAAACATGGATAGCTGTTGATAAACTTGTGAAAACCCTTTGACTATCAGTCGCAGAAGAATGATTATTTATATTTCTGTTAACAAACTTTCAGATACTTGGCAAAATATTGATAAAAACCTAGCACCTCGAATTTGCGTCATATAATACCATCATCGAATAGTAAACGAATAGAAACAAGTTTCTAAAGGGCGTGTAAATTTGTTACCAGTGTGTTTACTAGTTAACATGCATTTGTTTCACAGGCGATGACCTAACCTGAAGCAAACTTGAAG
This sequence comes from Parascotia fuliginaria, assembly GCA_963082885.1. NCBI lineage: Eukaryota > Metazoa > Arthropoda > Insecta > Lepidoptera > Erebidae > Parascotia > Parascotia fuliginaria. The sequence continues at coordinate 1,884,202 of OY720195.1, forward strand.
AGATTGCTTGAAATTGTTCCGCCGATTTTGGCGTTGCGGCGACGGCGACGTAACGCATGTGTTTTGGTTCTAAACGGAAAATTTACAGCGTCCCTGGTGTTTTCTTTTAAAACTATTTTATCTTAGTTGTCACCTGTCAAGCGAATTTGGTCTTTGTTGCTAATGTAATTGTGTAAACAAGCAGCAGTTTTATGATTTAGCAATGCTGTCACTTATGCGACCTTATTTATTTTCACAACTTTTACACTGTACACTTCCCGCTATCTACTCAATAAGAATCATTGTCGTAGGTCCCATTTAAGGGCAGTCAAAATTACATGACAACACAAACAGTGTGAATAAACATTAACCTGAAACCTTATTTGGAAGGAGAAAGCTTTCAGACGTACCCGAAATTAATGCTAATCAGAGCCCGAGTTATAAGTGAACAGAGATTTGGAAAAAGGGTTATGGCGTTAACGAACGAACTTTTGACTCGTTGCTTGTGCTATACGGGTGTCAAAATAAAATGCGGTGAATATTTGTGCATATATAAAGATATATAATATATTATATAAAGCGGAAGAGTTTGTTTGTGTGAACGCGTTAATCTCTAAAACTACCTGTCAAATTTGAAAATTTCTTTTTGCGTATGATAGACCAGTTCTCGAGGAAGGTAATAGGTTATGCGCCGCAGGAAGCTAGTATTATAATACAAATTAAGCGGCTTGATATACTTTACTAGTGTAGCCATTAATTACTCAACAGGATGATGACGTTGTTTCACCAGATAATAGGCAAATCATGCAACACAGGATAGGTAGCAGCGTCCTGTGATAAGAATGCCATCACTGTGATCGCCTATCGTCTACCAACTATGTCAATTATAACCAAAACCTTCAAAATTAATTAATTTTACTTTGATTCCGTAGCTCTATGTCGTAACATTTTGTGCTCAATAAATGTTTTTATTTCTTTCTCTCTTAAATGAGCAATAGTTAGAAGATTTTTTTCAGCAGCGAAGTCAATAATATCCATGAAAAATGTAGTACAAATTTATAAGCCACTTCACTATTTGCTTAATAGAATCACGACTAGAGAATAGCTTTTAATGAAAACCTAAACACAACAATAGCTGTAATCCCGCTTGTGCTTCTCGCTTGTAGTGACAAGCCCTTCTGTTGTTTGTTTAAAGTCCCTTTGCATGACAAATTGCTCTCCTGCTGTGTTTCTTTGTTTACATTAGAAAGTTTTTTTCTAACCTCCATGTTCGATGAATTTCTCCAAACGGTTGTAAGATGACTGCGGGAGAGGTCAAATGGTACGAGATAAGATGTTGTAAAAACACTAACTATGATATTGATAAACAAATGTTTTGTTGATTTTGAAGTTCACGTGTGAAGACTGGTGACGGTTAATGTTTGGGAAAGAATATGAGATAATTTTTTTTTTATAAAACTTCGATAGTAAATAAGGTTACGGGCCACCACCGTAAGCTATGAACATGGTTGTGTTCTTTAGTCATTGCAGGAACAATGCAAAGAAAACACGACTAAACTGTTGCCAACCGTTTATGAAGAAGAGAATGAAGGAGACAAAAATGGAGACTAGATTATTGAGCCCTCGGATCCATCCCGATCCCTATAATAGCGCTTTCAAAATTTCGCTTCCAATTCATACCTCAAGACATGAAACATAATTCCGTTTCACAAAACTATCAAAACCCATAATAGGATAACAAAAATAGGTTGATTTACATTTCAATGATTCAATTGAAATAAACTCCACGTAATTACAAGTTTGATGACGTTAGTTAAGATGTAAACACATAATTTCCTCTGTAGGCAAGCAGTTAACTTTATTATGCTAGCTAAATTCTAAACTATTTCTTGACGTCTTTGTGGTTCGTGAAATTCGTCATTGTTTTAAATAAGTCTATTATTAACTTCAAATCAATACATTTACTAATTGTTTATATCGATAGAGGAAACACAGATGAGGTAATTTTCATCACAAATTGTTGCTTAAAAGTTATATACTGAGAGAAATATTATTGTAGGTAAAAGAATTTCTGAACTAGATGAAACTTTTTCTTACATCAGCCTGAAGGGCGATTTGACATACGGGGCATGCCACACTGCAGCATTCCTTAGTTACATTTCTGCCTGAAAAGAAATCATAAAATACAATATAAAGAAACATAATATTATTTGTCTTGGATGGCAATAAACTTTATTACACTCAGCGTAATAGTAGTGGACCAGCTTAATTGATTAGAAAACTTAAATGTCGTTTAGTTTTGGTGATAAAATTTACTAGAAATGGAACACGTCTCATGGTGGGAATGCGAGCTTTTGCGTGGGCGTGTTCTGGTTTTGATAAATCAACACCTTAATATAAAGTGCTAATGAAACACATGATTCAATATGTCACGAACGTAGTAAACGGTGATTATTATAATATATATTTATACTATTTTTTGATGCTCGCCATCTAAATAAAAAGTGTTGGACTTCTGCATGCCAGAAAGGTAACTAGGTGGTTATATTATTACATATCAGCTATTGCCAGCGGCTTCGCCCGCATTGGTAGGCATACCACAAAAAATATACCATATGTTACTCGCTAATATTGTAGCTTTCTATTTGTGAAAGAATTTTTTAAATTGGATGCTTAGATTTTGAGGTTTTCCATAACAAACATACAAAAAATCTAATCTTTTCTCTTAATAATATTAGTTTTATTTAAAAAAAAATATTGTTAGGTCTATTGTGACATGAACAAAAACTTATTTTGTCCTAACGCTTATTTTAAATAACATTTAGGCAAAACCCGAAATTGACAGACTGCGTTTTAAGTACTCAGCGACTAAAGGTAGAGTTTCATTTTGAGGTTTTATGTTATTCTTATTTATTAAATGACATTATACTTGTCCTATTATGTTCTTTTTTTAACAAAGTAGAGAAAACTTCTGGATTCCACTTACTGTAATAGTATTGCCTTCTGTTGTAACGGATAGGTTAACTCTCTTTTAATTTTTATTTTCAATTTTAATTCTATTAAAATAAAGTTTAAATAATGTTGTAACATCACACTATTTCATTATTATAGTAACGGCTAATAATACCCATCTCTGCTTCAGCCAACCTTGACGCTAACCTTAAACAAGCACCTATCCTCACCAGCTCAAAACAATTGTCTTCAATCAAATGTGTATGATTGTATTTTGTAAATATTGCTCTGAAGTATAATTAGGAGTAATGTTTAAACAATTTATCATTACACTGTACGTGAAACTAAACATATCGACTGTACCTATTTGCGGTTCTGCTTGCGAGAAATAAATCTATACATGTAATAAAATTGGAGTGTCTGTTTGTAATATTGAAATAACCGTTTTTTACTACATGTATATGAATATAACGGGTGGCGCAAAAGTAAAGACCCTATTTGGTTCAGCTATAACATTTTTTCTAAATTAGAAAACTAGATTTAGATTTTTTTAAATGTATATTTGTGCCATTAAATTTCGTATCATTAGGATTTAAAGATGATGTCTTTTAAATGGTGACCTCCAGAGTTGATACACATTTGAGCCCTATTTATGACATTTTGCATAACTTGCCGTAACACTTCCTGCGTTTCCATTTCCATCTCTCAGGGCATGTCAATAAGCAGAATACTCGGTTCTGGGGCACTGATAATCCGCGCATTATTCAAGAAACACCTCTACACCCACTAAAAGTTACTGTATGGTGTGGCATCTGTGTTGACAGAGTGATCGGACCCTATTTTTTCGAAGACGCTGGAGGCAATGCGATTACTGTCACTGGAGAACGCTACAGAACCATGTTACGTGAGTTTTTGATACCCAGTTTGGACGAATTGGGGCTGGAGCACATCTGGTTTCAACAAGACGGCGCTACGGCACACACAGCGCGCGACACTATGGACTTAGTGAGGGACGCTTTTCCAGGCCGAGTTATCTCTCGTTTTGGCGATTTGCCTTGGCCTGCAAGATCACCCGATCTGACCAGTCCAGACTTCTTTCTTTGGGGTTTTTTGAAATCTCGGGTGTATGTGAACAAGCCACAGACTCTCGCAGCTCTAAAAGAAAACATTCGTCAAGAAATAACGAACATATCGCAGGAAGTGTTACGGCAAGTTATGCAAAATGTCATAAATAGGGCTCAAATGTGTATCAACTCTGGAGGTCACCATTTAAAAGACATCATCTTTAAATCCTAATGGTACGAAATTTAATGGCACAAATATACATTTAAAAAAATCTAAATCTAGTTTTCTAATTTAGAAAAAATGTTATAGCTGAACCAAATAGGGTCTTTACTTTTGCGCCACCCGTTATATACGGTACATATTTCAAAATAACATTTTTTACAATTTTTGTCTGTCTGTCTGTCTGTCTGTTTGTTCCGGCTAATCTCTGAAATAGCTGGACCGATTTTGACGGGACTTTTATTTGCAGGTAGCTGATGTAATAAAGAGTAATTTAGGTTACGTTTATTTTAGAAAAATTCTTTTATTTTAGAAAAATAAAGTAAGGTTGATTGACTGTTAGGCGGAAGGAAGTTCTCTGGGTGAGCTAGTATGTATAAAATATATATTATTAAAAAACAAAAAGCTTGTCAGCCTTAAAAAAACCAGCTGAATTTTTTTCCTCGCACCGACGCTATATTGAAATATTATGTACCCTACAACACTCCCACAATTAATACAAATCTAATGACATTTCATAATTATGGTTAAATCCATCAAGCCCTGTAGGCTGTAGAGCGTACCAAAAAAATAGACATCTATACTCACATACATACATACATACGCTCGAAAAACATTCCCTCCTTGACTTCGGCAGTTAGGCAAAAAGAAATTTATAGGGTCTCGAATTAAACTGAACTACATTTGTAGGGTAAATTCAAGCTTTTTATCAGCGCATGTATTTCTTCCAATTTTCATTATGAGTATTTTAAATGGGGTATGAAAAGGCTACTATGTTAGCAATTTTCTAAGATGGCGTTTGGAATAGGATGTTCACATTTTTAGACCCCACTCATTGCTTACGAGTAATTTTAGTAGGTCAAAAATGTATTGAGCATGGTTATTAGAGATATCGTTTCTATTGTTTGACCTATTATTTTTCTCTGTTTCTTTTTTTTAACAACTAGTTGCCAATCTCAATTGCCGATGTGGCCTTTACATAACATGCTTTTCTATTTAATTTCTATCTTTTCTAATTAACAACAGCTAATGATATATCACCTGTTCACATGTCATACGACACTAGACACTATTACAACATAACATTGCATAGCTATGAGTATGGCATCGAATTGTTTAATTCATGTGAAACTGTGTAATCAGTGTAAAATTGTGTGCAGCTGTTGTGTTGCTTAGTTAGCAATAGTTTTAGGGTTTCGCATTTACATAGTATAATAATAAAAGGAAAGAAACCATTAATCATTACAAATTTAGCAGAAATACGTCCTCTACTACTGAGCACTAGCTTTCACCCGCGTCTTTGCTTACTGCTCTGCTCCCATCGCCAGTAGCGTGATGTTACATACCCTATAACCTTCCTCAGGAACTGGGCTATCCAACGTAAATAGAATTATTCAAATCCGACTGGTTATTCCAGAGATTAGCGCGTTCAAAAAACAAATAAGCTCTGTCGCCAAGTATTAAGGTGATTTTCCACCAGAGTGGCGAGACGAGGCGAGGCGAGGAGAGAATTGAAATCGCACTGCCCCTTTTCCACTAAAAATAGCCATCGCGGTCACAAGTTATCTTTACAGGCTATATGTATAACCCAATGCGATAAGTAGCAACATTCAACAATAAGCCTATCGCGAGAAGCGTGTTTCTGTTGCAAAGTCAATTTATACTCTATGATTGAAGTAATACGGTTCATTTTTACACAAACAAATATTTCAATTCTCTCCTCGCCTCGCCTCGTCAATCCACACTGTTTCCACCAAAGATGCGCTGGGAAAGAATTGAAAATTTGCCATACAAATTTCAATTCTCTCCTCGCCTCGCCTCGTCTCGCCACTCTGGTGGAAAATCACCTTTATTCTGACCGGTTGTGAGCCATCTTCATTTATAGGTTGTCTGCCATTCTTAAGACAGTCGTAGATCTATCTTGTGATAGGACCAGTTCATACTGTGTCTTTCAGTTCGCAGTTACCACTTCAGAATTTTTCTGCTTTAACGGCCAGAATATCAACGTTAACGTTTTCATACTAATGTTGTTCCACTCGCGAGTGACAATGCTGCAAGCCTTATTATCCCTTCAACTCTCTTATTTCTTTCTTTCTTTTTTTTCTGTCAATGACTTGGATATGTTTTCTAAGTATTGTATCTACAATACTTACTTATAGATTATTCAACTACTTATTATCAAGGGAACCATAGAATTGTGTACCAAAACAATAGACTAAATGACCTGAATGAACATTTATAAATCATAATAACATTATGTCCATTACATCATGAGGTGTCATCACAAATGCAAACAAATTAACGTCCTATAAATATTAGTATCAAGCATTGAACCGGCGACCCTTCGCACAGCATGTGTGTCATTTAGGTCAATATGTGTTCCAGTTTACACATCGAGACTGGCGACAAATAGTCTGATGAATCTTAGTGACAACTAGTGACACGTCCCGGTTTTGCACAAAGTACTTATGGGACATTCCAAGAGTTTCGTCATAGCAGGCTGTCAGCTGTTGTCGCACCATCGAGCGACGTGCGCCGGCGCTCATACTCATGTCTTCACTGCCCGAACGACATGTGTGGCCGCGATATTTATATGGTGCGAGTGAGCGGCGTTACACAGCGCGCGCACGTGAGAGCGAGATGGGTGCGCAACCGAAGATCTAGTTTTATTTTTCTATATACCTTAATATTTTGAGCTTTTTGGATACTGAATATATATAAGGTGCAGTCAAGAATAAACGTGGTTCATTCCTTCGCCACTCGCCTTTGATTTATCTCCAACACACTCAGACCCAACAATTGGTGACCCCGACGACAGGATGGCACAAGAATATACCAACTCTCAACCGAATACCGGCGAAGAAAGCAAGCTCATCATAAAGTCCGAATTCGATCTGGCAGCGATCTCCGTGCAGTCGAGATTGTTACCCTTCTGGCGAGAAATACCACGTGCCTGGTTCATACAATTTGAAGCCGTTATTGACCCGTTGAAGACATCAGACGAGCAGAAGTTTAGATACGTCCTGCAACAGTTACAAGCCACCGATTTAGAACATATCACCGACATCCTCTATAACCCACCTGCCTCGAATAAGTACGATGCGGTTAAAAATCGCTTATTGACGGTGTATGACAAATCCGATGTGAAGAACTTCCAGAAGCTAATCAGCGGTCTCGAACTGGGCGATCAAAAACCTACGCAGTTGTTACGGAGAATGCGAGAAGTCGGCAACGGCTTGATCACTGACGAGGGACTTCGAATTGAATGGCTCAACCATCTCCCCACGCAAGTACGCGTCGTGTTATCAATGAATGCGGACTCAACGTTAGACACGCTCGCTGCCATGGCTGACAAAATGGTGGAATACTCCGAACCCACGACCATCGCTGCAGTGACTACTTCCACTTCCAATAGTTCACCGATTGTGTCTGAACAGCTAAATGTCTTATCGAAACAGTTAGAGAAACTTACTTTAGAAGTGGCCGAGTTACGGGGGCGGTCCACGCACCAATATCGACGTCGGCGACCGTTCTCCTCCCGTTCACGCTCAAGATCACGGCAGCGGCAAGATAGCAAGAAACCCGGCGATCCGACGTGGGAGTGTAGGTTTCACTTTCGTTACGGTGACAAGGCGAAACGCTGCGAGTCGCCGTGCTGTAGAAGGAAGAATACTCAAACGAATTTAAACTAGTGCCGACAGCGACGGTGGCGGACGTCGGTGTCTTAAGTACCACCAACCGCCTTTGTGTCTTCGACCGCCACACTCGGGAGCGTTTCCTGGTAGATACCGGCGCAGATGTGTCCGTGCTGGCGGCGAGGACAAAATATAAAACAAAAACGTCGAGCGCCTACAAGCTATATGCCGCAAACAATAGCCCCATAGCAACGTATGGTGAGAAGACGATCCGGTTAAACCTCGGCTTACGGCGAAGTTACATGTGGCGATTCGTAGTAGCGGACGTGAAAACGTCTATCCTGGGTGCTGATTTTCTACGTCACTACAAATTGATCATCGATTTACATAAAAAGAAGCTCGTCGATAGTGTCACCGAATTAACAGTCGACGCCTTAGAAATCGTAACTAGCAGTGAAACAGTACAAGTCATTAGCTCCGACCAGATGTATTATGAAATGCTGAAACAATACCCAGAAGTGCTGAGTACCACGTCTCTGAAACAACCAGCGAAACACGACGTTGTACATCGTATAGATACGTCAGGACCACCACTGTTCGCGCGACCACGCCCTCTTCCGCCCGACAAGTATAGAATGGCTAAAGAAGAATTTAATCAAATGCTCGAGCTAGGTATCTGTGCACCATCAAACAGCCCATGGGCCAGCCCGTTACATATTGTCAAGAAAAAGGATGGTGGATTACGCGTGTGCGGGGACTACCGCCGACTTAACGCGGTTACCCTACCGGATAGATATCCTATCCCGCGCATACAAGATTTTACCTATCAACTACATAAAAAGAAGATATTCTCCAAGCTGGACCTGAAGATGGCTTACTACTGAATCCCCATTGCGCCAGAAGATGCACAAAAAAACAGCAATAACAACGCCATTTGGGTTGTTTGAATTTAAATGTATGACCTTCGGCCTACGTAATGCTAGTCAAACGTTCCAAAGGTTCATGCATCAAGTACTGCGGGGAATAGAAGACTGCTTCTGTTTTGTCGACGACATTCTTCTGTATTCCGAAGATGCCGATGCTCATAAGATACTCCTACTACAAGTATTAGAACGACTAAAAAAATATGGCGTATCGTTAAAAATCGAGAAGTGTGAATTCGGCAAAAACAGACTGAACTTCCTCGGCTATGAAGTATCAGCAGAAGGTATTAGCCCCACAAAAGAACGAACAGAAGCAATTGCAACGTATCCCAAGCCTAAGACAATAAGTGAGCTACGTCGTTTCTTAGGAATGCTCAACTTTTATCGCAGCTGCTTACCCCACCAAGCCGAACTACAAACTAAGTTGAACAAGTTTTTACATAACCGCAAACGTAACGACAAGACGTTGATTGAATGGACACCTGAAGCGGATATAGCTTTTGAAAAGTGCCGTCAAAGCATTCTAAAAGCTACAGAGCTGATGCACCCCATACCCGACTGTGCTCTCGCCATTATGACAGACGCTTCAGACAGTAGTCTCGGAGCGGTTCTACAGCAGAAGGTACATAACGAATGGAGCCCTCTGGCCTATTTTTCTAAAGCCATGAGTGCCACTCAACGTCGCTATAGTGTATATGATCGCGAATTACTCGCAATATACATGGCGGTGAAACACTTTCGTCGACTCATAGAGGGATGCAGCGTGACCATATACACAGATCACAAGCCACTGGTAAACGCATTGCTACGGCCACCGAGCAGCAGCGACACCCCCCGCCGAGAGAGACAACTATATTTTATAAGCCAGTTCTGTTCGAACATAAAATACGTACAAGGCGAAGATAACACCGTAGCCGATGCATTATCGCGCATAGAGGAGATACAATGCCCTGCGGTCATCGATTACAACAGTCTGGCTAAAGATCAACAAGAAGACGCGATTCTAAAACAATTGAAAATTCAATCAAATTTAAAGTTTATCGAAATCTCATTGCCGGGAATCAAACTGCCAATCATCTGCGAGAACACTACAGGAAGGCCAAGACCATATCTACCGACTACGTATCGTTTTGAAGCATACAAAGCGCAACACGATCTATGTCACCCCGGCGTACGCACTACGCGTAAGCAAGTAAGCTCAAACTTCTTCTGGCCGAGCATGAACAGAGACGTGAGCATATGGACAAGAGCATGCATTAGTTGTCAACGAGCCAAAGTCACTCGGCATGTTGTAACTCCGCTGGGTGAGTTTCCCCCGTCGCAGCGCTTCGAACATATACATATAGATATCGTTGGACCACTGCAACTATCCAACAATTATCGGTATTGCGTAACCATTATCGACCGATGTACAAAATGGCCGGAAGCAGCACCAGTACAAGACATAACCGCTGAGAAGGTTGCAAAGACGCTTTACGAGAACTGGATAGCAAGATTTGGTTGTCCACTTCGAATATCCACCGACCAGGGGCGACAATTCGAATCATCATTATTTAAATCACTATTGAAGAGGTTTGGCATTACGAGAATCCGCACTACTGCTTACCACCCACAATCTAATGGGCAGATTGAGCGCTGGCATCGCACTATGAAGGCCGCGCTTATGGCGCGCGGGGCTACTACTCAATGGTCAGAAGAACTACCCACCATATTATTGGGATTACGTACGGCATTGCGTAGCAACAACAACTTAAGTCCGGCTATGATGACGTATGGAGCCACACTTCGTCTCCCATGTGACTTCATCGCACCAACTAAATCGAGTATTACGGAAGAAGAATACGTGCGCCGCCTTACAGACACCATGGCGACAATACAAACGAGGCCGCGCGCAATCAACCAGTGCACAGATATATTTATGTATAAAAATCTCGCTACATGTACGCATGTTTTTGTGCGCAACGACACGATTCGATCTCCGCTAACGCCACCGTATGAAGGCCCCTACGAAGTCATAAAGCGCTACGACAAGTTTTACAAGCTTAAATTACCGCTACGCACATCTGTAGTATCTATAAACATACTGAAGCCGGCATACGTATTGAATGAACACTGCAAGAATAATCAATCAAATGAAGAAACAATAGAAACAAAGAATGACGTGCTCGATGACATCACAAAGCCTTACGTCACAACGCCTTACGTCACAAGATCAGGCAGAACAGTGAAGCCCGTTGTACGCTTCGCTAGGGGGGAGTGATATGGGACATTCCAAGAGTTTCGTCATAGCAGGCTGTCAGCTGTTGTCGCACCATCGAGCGACGTGCGCCGGCGCTCATACTCATGTCTTCACTGCCCGAACGACATGTGTGGCCGCGATATTTATATGGTGCGAGTGAGCGGCGTTACACAGCGCGCGCACGTGAGAGCGAGATGGGTGCGCAACCGAAGATCTAGTTTTATTTTTCTATATACCTTAATATTTTGAGCTTTTTGGATACTGAATATATATAAGGTGCAGTCAAGAATAAACGTGGTTCATTCCTTCGCCACTCGCCTTTGATTTATCTCCAACACACTCAGACCCAACATACTTTAATGCAACATGATCACAAATCGACGAAATTCTCGGTCTTTCTCTAATCCTACTAATATTATAAATTCGAAAGTTTGTGTGTGTGTATGTTACCACGCAGCGCTTAAACGGCTGAACAGATTTCGATAAAAATTGGTATGTATGGTATTTAGGTTTGGTGTCGGAGACGGACATATTTAAATGATAAAGAGGGAACTTCATCAGCGCATATGTCTTCTATCTATTTCGATCCCGGGTCTATGATTGAACTACGTATGAAGTATTACCGTTTAGATTCTATTAAGAAAAGTGTGCACTTCAGTCCTGCACGTAATATTCTTAAATAGAAAGGAAATGGTGAGATTAACACAAATTTATAGAACCAAAAGAATTTTAATATTATTCAAGGTCAAATGAACAATAAATTAAATAATATAATAATATAACTATAATGCCTATATTAATATGTATTAATTAATTGATATATTTTAAATACCGGATGCATCAAAATGTATGATTGTTCGACTTATATTAACTGTTATTGATTTTTTAACGAATCACTTTCTTAAACAACTAAATATAGACTATGGATCCGCCTTCACTTTACTTCACTATCAAAAGTTGCAGTAGGTACTCCGGTTTGGTTCGACTTCTATCAGTATAAATGATAGGTAAAAATATCACAACAACTAATAATAATATCAGAACAACAACTACACACAACGCCATCTAGACCCAAAGTAAGCATATTATTATATTATATAGGTTGTGTTATGGGTTCTAGATACGGATATACATACTTAAATACTTTTTTTGTAAGCACATACATATTATACATAGAAACACCCAGACCAATGCAAATAGACATGTTCATGCACACAAATATTTGCACTGAGCGGGAATCGAACCCGCGACCTCTGCGTGACAGTCCATACACAGTACCACCAAACCACAGAGGTCGTATAGGTTTATGTATTCACTCTCTAATCGCTCCCTCATGTCTGAGGATCGTGGTCACATTGGGGTAACGTTTGGAGCGGATGATCTGCTTCCACCGGTTTCGATCCAGCGTGTCTGTCATGTTCGCGTAGAATTTGGAGGAAGATGAGTCTTTCACTTGATCTGCCCATATAGTTGGTGAACGACCACGCGATTGTTTGCTTTCGATGTTCCCAACGACACTAAATTTTTCCAGACTCTCATCGCCTCTGCGTACTTTAATCTCGGCGTACTAGGTTTATGTAGTGCGTTTTTAGAGTTTTGGTACGTATTTACAGGTATGTATATACCTACGAAAACTCGAATAACGCACTAAAGACACAGTGATTACTGTATCCAAATCCACTAAGCATTTCTTAAGATTAGGAACAGACAGACAGACGTTTGCTAGCGATTTCCTTGTTACTATGCATAGATCATCTTACAATTGATTGCAAATCAAAACTATTATAAGTTACCTTACATTAACCTATCTATAAATTTATCAGGCGAAGGTCTACTTATATTAGTCAACTTACACTTTTGTATATAACCATCATAATTTGATCTTTAGCATAATGGTAGTTATAGATCTGTCTATAATGGTGGTGTATAGCTTTTCTATATAAATCCAATAAAACAAGACCCGCGGCTACTTTGTTAGATATTTGTAATTGGTATTCTATATAGATGCTCTATTGTTTATCGACCACTTTGTTCGCTTAATTTATAATACAATAACATTTAAAGATTTCTTTGAAATAGTAAACATTATTTATATGGAATTCATTGAAATATTTACACAACTGTATTGTATTAAGTATGTTTTGGAAATCAGCTTTGATTCTGGTTAAACAATCATTGCTTAAACTACTTAATAGACGTAAAAGGTTACTACCTTAAAACACGAATCGAACTCTTGACGGGTTGATATTCTCATTCAAATTTCAATACCTACAGGCTTAAAATCAAATAAATAACTTCTGAAGTCAATCAAAAAAATGTAAATGTAAACGACAAAGTTGGCGTTAGCTTATGTCAATCCCATACATTTTGTTATCTATTCTATGAACAGAATAAAAATCTATGCCATTTGTCTAGGGCCTCAGACAAATAAATATTTGTCAAAATTTAGTTCTTAAAGTAAATACCTGGGGCGCTGTTTTAATAAATATTTTGCTATGTTACTGGTGTTTATCACATTTTAACTCATAGCAGAAATATTAAATAACAACCACAGCCTACATTACACTTTATGCACATAGCAGATTTCATGCCATAGGTGTTCTCTATCAGTCAACCTATACCGCGAGATGAGATTCAAAGTTTTGAAAATGAGTTACATTTTCTCTTTTAAAAAAAGGAAATATAAATTTATGAAATTTAATTTAACAGTGTCTTCTTACTTAGTCTAAAATATAAAGGCATGGCGTTCATGTTCATGCTCTATCATAATTGTGTCACTCACTATAACTAACTTTAAATAAAACACAAAATAGTAATACCAAATCAAATCAAGAACCCAAAAAAAAAAACATTATTTAAAACTTGAAACATTATTCGCGAAATTCACCTTAGGTGGGCCAAATTAACATAAATGTGGAGTCAATTTGGTGTTTAAATCGCCGTGTAATACTATCATTATGTTGAGGCATCAGAAAGCTGTCTGTCTGAGGTGTGTAGCGAATGTGTGGTCTTAATTACGGTTTTTGGAAGTGTGAGCTGAAATGGTTCCGTATTTTAAAGATGTTTTTTTATACGAATTGGGTGACAAACAACATTATGGCCTGTGTCATCGTAGGTAGTTATCGTAGTCTATGAACGCTTGCAACACCAGAGGGCCTAGACTGTTTACCCGCGCATGTGTTCCCTTCTAATTATGATCCTGGGTCCTTTAAGCGGGGCGTGAAAAAGCATCTCACTAAGCTGCCATAGTGGAGGTCACCATACTAGTAGACTGGCTTTTGGAATGGTGCCCACAACTTCTGGGTTCCACTGACTGCTTACTTAGGCAGAGTGGAGTCAAAAAATGTATGGGATTGACATAAGCTAACTATAATGTTGGTGTTAGTTTATGTCAATCTATTCTTTTCTATTAGCATTTATCCCACCTGTCTAGGCCCTCACTTTAATTTCTGTTATAATAGACTAACTTTCCACAGCGCGGCTTATGCGCGTCTTTTCTTACTGCTCTGCTCCCGTCGCAGTCGCCAGTAGCGTGATGTTACATAGCCTATTATAACCTTTCTCAAAAACTGGGCTACCATACGCAAAAAGAGATATTCAAATCAGACTGGTAGTTTCAGAGATTAGCGCGTTTAAACAAACAAACTTTAACAAACTGCTTTATAATAATATAGATAGTATAGATTCGATTTTGTAGTCTCTTTGGCAACCATCGACGTGGCGACGGGTTGTTCATTTCGTAAGCATTTTTATCAGTCAACGTATAAACATAAATTCTATGCCACTTTGATTCTCCTGCAGCTGGTTTAACATAACGTAAGTAGTTCAATGCTTTCTCCGTGCAAATAGTTGTGTAGTTGTTATTATTATTCTCTACCATTAAACCTATGAACATCAAATCTACGGGATATGTCAGCTACTTTGATTCTTCTCCTCTCCATCTCTTAAAGTGACTCAGAAAAGTGCTCTTTTTTTAATATTGTTCTTATAAATGTCATAATTTATTCTCCGTTTTTCAGCTAGGTTTGCTTTCAAAATCTTGGGGTCTAGAGACCACCTGTGCAGTAAATTTTATATAAATTACAAACTCTCCGCGAGCCCCTAATATTTTGACATTAATATTCGTGTAATGATATACTTTCACATATAAAGTATTAGTTTATTATTCTTACCCGAGCTATTAGTGACGGTACGTTAGTTAACAATAGTTATTACTTATTATTACTTTCATTACACCGAAGACATTTAGGCTGTAGAGGTTGCCAAAGAAATAGACATACATAAATTTCTTCCAAGCGACAGGAAAATTTCGTAAGAAACATAGGTACCTGCTATATTTCAGTTTCATAGGCATACACAGTAATTCAAAGCATTAGTTCTGACAGGTTTTTACGTAATACGACGAACATTGTACGTGCAAAGTCGTGACGTATAGCTAGTTAAAAATAAAAATTAATCAAACTAAGCACGAAACCCATTTGTTAACAGCGCCTTACCGTCTGTTTGACAAAATACTTGTGTTTTTTCTATTACCAATTCGTAGCTCATACGTCTGTTTCTTTGTAATACACATACATACAAATATAATGTATAGGTAATGTAATGTGAGGTTGTGTGTGTGAGGAACATGTGTTGTAACCTTTCTTAGAAGTTGGGCAAAACCAGTGATACGCATTTGTTTTTAAATAGATAAACCTAATATCAAAATAGTTTTAAGACAAAATACGTTTATTTGGGAATGTACACCCTCTGCTCAATTATATAAAGTTAAAATTTTTCAAATGATATTTGTATATACGTCTCTCTTTCATTGGGTGTGAGAATCTCTTCCGTGTAGAGAGGTTTAGAAGCTTGTAAAAAGTTTATATTATTATGTTAGCTGATATTGTTTTAACAAGTGCGTTTGAATGTCTTTCTTAAAACATTTACACTCATTTTACTGTTTAACAAAAACAATTTTGTAGTTTTTTGGAGATGGCTTTCGCATTAAGGTATGATTCGTAACGCAGGCGACTTGAAAATGTAATTCATAGATGTATCGATAGAAAATCATTTATTTGATTATCGTTTTACTAGCTCATGTGTTATCTAAGTTATCTTCCAATTTTGATCTTAGGTTTCATAAGCAAGGCGTGAAAAAATGAATAATTATTGAAATTATACGGCTTATGATACCATTATCCTAGCCATTATAAAACGGGCAGCATCGATCGACAAAGTAACTACTCTTAGTAAAATAGTAGTACCTACTTTAATAGCACTTAGGTCGGAGGCAAAGCGCCGAAGGAACGATTATTCGTTACGATTTGCTACTATTTTTTTAAATATCCTTCTGTTGCAATGCCTTGATTGGAATGCCAGATTACTGTTACTATTCCTGTACTGTTCCTGTATAATCATACCATCATTGTGATAAAAATTTAATAAACTATGTTAATAATTAAAACATTTTAATAACGCAAGTCCCCCACTACAATAATAATTCTCACAGATAATATAAATTAAACAACTTAATATAAACATAAAGATTCCTTTACCAACAAAAAGGTTTTAAATAAAGACTTTTCAAATAGGAATATGAACCATGTATCTTATACACAAGTTTGAAATTACCCCATACTGATAATCATGTTACGCCCTTTTTTTATTGGGAACAGTACATGTGTGTATTTGTTTTCTTTTTATCTGACGTATATTAAGTGCAGAACTTCAAGATAAAGTAAATAATCTTGTTTTGTGACGTCATGGTAAAAATCCTAGGCAAAAACTTCTAGACAAACTATTTGATTACGGTACATTTTATATTAGTCTACCAAGGTGATTCCGCTCTCCCTGATGGTAATTCAGTTCACTGTACCACCATGCAAATTGCCAGCGGTCTTTAATCTCGGCTTTAATATCAGGCATACGAGATATCTTTTCAACCAAGGTGACTTCACTCTACCTGATGGTAAGCAGTCAGTAGAAACCAGATCTGGTGGACACCATTCCAAAAGCCAAACTACTGGTATGGCAGTTTCTGTGTTTCGAAGAATTTTACCAACACATTGTTACAAATGATTTTTATCAATTTAATTACCATTGCAGGGAAGCCTCTCTTTATATAGAAAAGGCATTAAAATTGCTCACCGTGCTTATGAGTACAGAGACAGTAGACGTCTTTGAGTTTATTGATGATGTAGAGTAAAATATAGACATGTATACGCAGAAACCCAAGAAAAGATCTTAATAATAAAAATATACAGTTCAGTGTTCCTTGGTGAAGCCATGCAAATATTTATATACACATATATAAGTGCTTCTTAAATAACAACAACAGTAGGTAATGTATAAGGCAATAAAAAACCTATTTGCAATGTTGTGGCTCATAAAATCCTTAATAAAAACGTTTTCTATTAACCATTGCTTCAATTTTACTGTTTATTTTGTGTACTATTTTATTAACACAACTAGCAATCCATCCTGGCTTCACATGTGGCCACCATCATGTTTTATGATTTAATAACAAATCTTTTCTATTATCAGCTTTTCTCTATCATAGTATTCTATCAAACCAAGTGAATCATGACCCAGCATAAGTTCACTTTGCCAATCCATCTAGTATGCAAGTAGGTCGATATTCGTCTGATGACAGATTTCCTTGCCAATGAGCTTATCATTTTGTTCATTACTGACAGTTGTTAAGTTACGTTCTAAGTGCATTATACAGATAGATCTTACAAGAATGACAGTTCTAAGTGAGCTATCAGTAGAGTGGGTTTCAGTTGGTTCGATTGTAGGTAATAAATCTTCTGTAAGAAAAGCTAAAAAAAAAAGCTCTAAATTATATTAAAAACTCTATCAAAATTCGTTACGTGGCTTAGAAGTTACAAACAGAAAGATATTTTCTTTGGTTTATTTCGTTCAGAGATAAATTTGAATACTAAAAAAATAAAAAAAATCCTTCAACTTTTGCGGTCTATGACATCATTTATAGATCGTCCACATGTGGGCAAATAATGGAAATAAATAGACAGTGTGTAATAGTGTTTCTGTATTTTATATTAATGTTCTACGTCAAAAAAGCTATGACATTGCTGAAGTGTTTAGAACAATAGTATCATCGTTCACTACAGCAGTAAAAGACGTCCACCCTGCAGTGCAGAGAGAGCAGCTTGGCAGTTTAGCAGCTACGATATTTCCTTAGTCGCATTAGACACCTAACAGAAAGAGATTGGGTACTTCTATAATCTAGACCGAAAACGGTATGGCGACATGTCTTTTTTATTGTCAGACGAGTAAACAGCCCACGTGATGGTAAGTATCGCACACAGGCTTCAGCAATCCCAGGGGCTCTACGAAACCGCTGCCTACCTTGATATTGATGCTCTCTTTATACCTAGTTTGAAGTAGTACGTGTTATAGTGCTCGGGAAACACAGCAGATACCGTTCCACGATTTTATGATCTATTTTACTCTCAGCAGTGAATTCGCCGAAATCTTTGGGGAAATCTTCATATCAGTCATAGCAAACCATATTCCACTAATTACCATATACATCAGTACTGTAAACAATGAGTAATACTTCCCAAATAAGATATTCTGTTTATTTATGGTTAATTTTGTCTATTTGTTTTGGATAAACAAATTTGTTATATTATTTTAGCTGTTAGGCTATGTCAGTTTATTTATTATGTTTATTTAACTGTACTTAGTCTTGTTACCGTAATTACTTCATCATTATCATTATTCTAAGTAGTGAGGATTTAATTCCAATCTGATACTGATGTTTGTAATTTGTTTAATTTCAGTGCTGCGTAAAGGTCTCCAATCAAGACCTATATTGTCTGGGGCCAATGTGGATCTTCTTTTCTTTTTCAACAGAAAACGTTGTTACATCATGTCATACAGAAAAGGCAGAAAAGATTTATATTTAACACAAAGTTTCGTTTGTTTGAAAATCTTAATCAATTTCTTGCCCAACACAGTGCACGCACCGCTGAGCCACAAAGATCGTCAAAACATTGTTTGTTAAAAATCTAGATTCTTTTTATTATGTTTGCCTTCACAGTATGTCAGTCATGTTCAAAGTATACTAGAAAGTGTAAATATGGCTTTGCAAATATTTATTTTATTTTATTATGATATTGTGTGTAGTTACAAAAAAAGACAAAATAAGAAATGAGTATATTAGAGCAGGTTTGAAATTGGTACAAATAACATAAATGCCTTCTCTATAATTATGAGAAAAAGTCTTTACCCTGCAATAGGACAGAGTTTAGACTGGTATTGTTATTATTATATATGAAATAATTAAATCTCGATTATTAATAATATCCAAGATATATTTACTGCGATTTTGAAGATAATAATGATTTTCAAAGTCACATTGTTACACCTCAACCTCACAACCTGAGTGTCTAGCAAGCTGCTGGGCACTTCTTACCGGTTCATAAATAAGGTTTTCAAAAAGAGGCATCAACACTTTTAAATTTGTACTGATCTATTACGATTACCTAGACTCTTACACTGTTATTAATAAGTCGTGACTTTGCTTATAATGGGTAGGTGATTTACGATGTATTTGCAATTATCCATAGTAATCAGGCTATCATTATTGACCTTAAATTGAATGTTATAAACATAGAAATATCTTGTGCATTTTGTAGCTTCAACATAAAGGTCATTTTTCAGTGTAAAATTTTTGTTTGAAAAATGAATAGCGCCTCTAGTGTTTACTATGAGTTCTTTTCATGGGTCCTCTAGTCTCACTACATGTACCATGGATCAAATGGATTAAAAGTAAATGTGCCACGTTCTTCATGTATCTTCACACTAAGCATTCCGACAAGTACATCTCTAATTACCAAAATCTTTATGAACTGACTCATGACAACACGCGTTTCAAACATTAATTCATCTCGATTGATTCAATGAGTACACTCAACTGCATGTCGAGGGAATCCCGAACAATCGTTCTACCAACTCGGAAAGGCCTAATGTTCAGTTGAGTCAATTAGGTCTATTAGAGATTGGATAACATTTTATTAAAGAAGGGGCAATTATTTGGGCCAGTAGTATTTCTCGGAGTTCTTATAGGAACCACAAATAGAAAATTATATTTTTTTAATTTCTTCCATTTTATTCTTCTTATTACTCATTGTGTTTACTCAGTATTGTTTGTGAAATACTTGTATCTGGTGGCCCACGTGTTTGTTTACTAACTGTTATAAAAAAATATAAATATTACCAATCCTATTTCCAAATCACTTATATAATATTACCTGGCTATAATGTACATAAACCAAATGTGCTAATAGGCTCTAAATATAATCTTATTAAAAACATTATTGTAAAAAAGCAGGCCAACACCCCTCGAGTTTATCTTACAAAATACTAGAGTACTTACTAAATAAAAGGAAAACACAAGAAGTAACCTCGATTGATAGCAATTATACTACTACTATGTTAACCTCTATTTACTATGGTATCAAGAGTATGTTGTAAATCTTATTGGTAAGTCAAAGTCGAAGTCAAAGTCAAAATATTTATTTCATTTTGATCATAAAGAATGATACTTATGAAAAGTCAAATTACATGAAGTCAGCTAATTAGCCTACAGCCAGTTCGCTGACGAGGTAGAGCTGTGAGAAGAACTGGCAAGAAACTCACGCCACTCTTTTCAATCGCCAGATAATTACATTTTTTTTTGTATGAGTTAACAATTTTAACACATCAACGCAACCAAAGAACCAACAAAGTAATTATTAGAAAACAACTAATTATTTAATAAAAAACATAAAACTTCCTCCTTCGAACAAAAGACAGCGTTAAAAATTGATTTCTTTATAAATACGGTAATTTATTACGGTAATATGAACGGTAGGTAGAAGCTTCGCGGAGTCCCTGGTATTTTAGAGCAATGCCAGGGACTCTGAGTCGTCCATGAGCGACAGTTACCACTTACCATCAGGTGGACTGTTAACTCGTCGTAAAAAAGAATAACAACACAGCAACAGCTACAAAGCGCTATCTAGGTCTCGATAAAATAAATCAGATTTAAGCTTAATGTTGAAACAATTCTTCCAATATCAGTACCTCCTAATTTAGTGATCTAATTTTGATCTTAGGTATTTTAAAAGAGGCGTGAAATAGAAACTCATAAATCCGCCGGAGACCACAATACCAGCAGTTAACAGACTTTTGGAAAGGGTGGCCACCAACATTCTGTATTCCAATAACTGTACCATCAGGCAGAGTGGAGTCATGTTGGTAGACTAACATAAAAAAAGTACGCTTTATTAAAGAACTTGGCCCATCACTTCATGCGCTTAGAATTTGGCATAACAAACTATTTCTTGGAATTTTCGTGGGTTTTTCATGAATAAATATTTGCATATTATTATATTTAGGTGATTTAGATACAATAACTGAAGGCCGACGGTGCTATCGAGTTTATTGATAGTAGATTATATCTAGAAGAACTTTCTCTACTGATCCCCAATTTTGAAATGTCTTAGCAAACACAGCGAAGGTTCTACTTTGGTTTGGTTGCCCCTGAACCATGGTTATATTATAGAGGGTTCTTGCTCTAGAAATAAAAATAAAAAGCTCGGCAGTCCTATAAAAGAGGTATTTGCAACTAAAAATAGCATCGAAAACAAGAGAAAATAAGAATTATCTTGGTCGGTACTTTGCCATGTAAATTGTCATTCATCAATCGTCACGACACATCAATATACTCGCAGTTACTAAGTGAGGAAATAACAATAGGTATTCTAAATCGGATACAGAATGTCAAAAATACATATTTATTTCTTTAGTTCCTATTTTGTTTTCTTAGATAGGTTTGGACTAAAATCATCAAGTTCTAACGCAGCGTTCGATACAGTAATTATTAAATCGAGGTTTAGTTTTGCCTTTAATATTTCGTTTTTATAGACTCTTAAAATAACAAGAGGGGCTGTCGCTATTTTGTCTATAAGTGAATGATATTTAGTTGTTAAAACTTGTTATCAGAATAAATTTGATTTTATTTTATTATTTAAGACAGCGCATTCCTTTTCTATTTATCAAATTTTGAGGCAGATTATTGCCATTTTTAATTAAGTAACTATCACAATTACGAATTCTGGCCTAATACGTACGGAGAAATTAATGATAGACAAACACAATATTAGTTTGCTCAACCAGGGAATATAACTTGAGTTATAGTTACTTTTTGTTTTATTAAATTCTCATTACCTAGATTGTTTTTTTATAATTTCAATTTTAGAATGTTTTATAATACATACTCGTATATAGAATGAAATCTAAATAAAAAACAAAAATGTGCGTTGGCCGGGAATCGAACCCGGATCAACTGCTTGGAAGGCAACTATGCTGACCATTACACCACCAACGCAACTGATAGATGCCGCGAATTTACCGTTCACTATCCACGACGTGATTATAGACCGGTTTCGCCGTGAATGACGTCACAACATGGCGGATTGATTTGTAAAAGTAATAGTACAGATAAATTACTATGTTTATGTATTGAGACACCTACGTACGTAAATAAGAAATACCTACTTTCGTCAAAGTATTTTTAGATAATAATAAACAAAATACTTACCTACTTTGTACGGGTGAATGACTTTTACTTTTATTTTTGCTAAAGAAAAATATTTTTATTTTTACTATGTACATATTGGATTTGGATAGAAAGTGCTTTTGGCGCCGCAATTATTTAATTTACTTTTACAAATGTCTGTTATGGTTAATATTGTAGGCAATGTTATGAAAATAATGAATTAGTCTAGTGCAGGTATTTACGAGTGAAAGGTTGAGGTTTCGAATTTCAATAAACACATGCAATGGCTTAAATAAAATTAATTTTAATATGATTAAATGATAGTCAGCCTTTAGAAATCTGGGGCACTACTACAACCTTATATAACAATCTTATTATACCTGTACTTTGTCTCTATCCTTGTTTTTAATGGTACAAAAGAAAAAGACGAAACACAAAGTAACACTAAAATAATACTGATGTAAGAGGTGGTGGAAGGCCACCTGAAGATGTCTACCGCAAGATTTGGGCCGCTCCGTTTGTCGTAGTTACCACTAGCAAGCGAGTTGGTGCTCGCAGATGATTTTCAGGTCCCGCCTGATAAGAATGGCTGGCAACCGATACAATAAGGGCGGTTCACGACCGATCAATAGCTCAAAAATTGGGAGAGGCGTCATGGACGCCACCAGGTTCATTTTTACGAGGATGCAACTGACTTTCAGAGGGGTGCTACCGATGTGCATGCTCATAAAAATTCAGTGTTCATAAGAATGTATAGGATAATTAGTATATTAACAAGGATGAACCAAAAATTTTAACAGCTCCTTGTAGACGCTTTAACTCAGAACCACTTATAAAAAATTATTAATATTTTCTATGTATTTTTTTCATCGACATGGGGTGCAAGTTCACCTCCTGACGCCTATGGAAGGCCTATGTCCAACAGTAGACGTCTTTGGGCTAATAGAACTCTTTGACATTTATTTCCTGAAGCGTTGGTGCGGTTTCCTATTCTTTTCTAAAAAAAACATAGATGCTGTGTGTATTTCTCTGCCAAACATTAGCTGGTACGGCGTTTTACTATTAGCATTTGGCGTTCGTCGGAAACGAGTTCTCAATGTGATGATGATACATAATGATATGGCATATTAAGTATGATAAAACAACTTTAAGTGTGCGGGTGGTGGCTTGGTCCCTACAGGACAAAGCTTTATGTGATCCACAAATATTCATTCTGTACTTTGGCATACCCTGGGGTATGCCTAAGTACACTGATCATCGATTCACTTATTTAATATTAAACCTACTCAGTTATTCCTAAGTATTTAAATTTAAACAATTGAAGTGACAACCCTAATAATGCAATTCTTATGCATTGCCAAGAAATAATAAGTTCAACATAATGCAAAGGGTTGTCCCAATTTCCATGTAATTTTAATTTGTTCAACGTCTTGTGAACCAAAATAAATGTTCGATAACTTAATGTGTGTGTAATTTAAAAATTGACAAGACAGGTGTTATACACAAAACACAACTAATACTACATCAAGCAAATATCAACTTTATATTAACACCCGAAAAACACAAAATCGCTAATCGATATTTCAATAATGATGTTACCTTGACTTTAAGCAAAAATATACATTATGAGTTAAATGTTAAAGTATCATTTTGCTTGTAAATAGTCCCCTAATGTGAAGGAATGAAATATTGTCTTATAAAATTTCTTGGTTCCGTATGGAAGGTTTACGTGGGAATGCAGGGTTCCTGGCGGAAGTCAGGAATTATGAGGGATAGACTTATGTGACCATGACACCATATTGCTATCATACGTAGGTATCTATGTGATAGGAGCAAAAATTTTGCGATAGATGAGGCATAAATTACGAAAAAACCAATTATGCCTTTTTTCTTGAAGGGTTAGGCAGACGGATGTAACACCCACATTTAACCAGGTATGAAATTAATGCAAATTTACAGACCTAGAGCTAATACTAAGAATTGCTCCATAGAAAACCCTAATATCATTGTACCCCAACTGGCGATCGAACCCAAAACCTCTGGCAATGTAGTCGCTGTATTTAATATAAGCCTGATAAAAGTTTGTATTACTGTATAAAAACATTTTATAACGGTATTGATTACATAGATAAAAAAGAGATCAAACTAACCATACACCGTTAGGATTACATTACACTTCTATTGCGTCATATTTTAAGGATATTATGACAGCTTTTTAAAAGCTAACGGTAAGCAACATTAGTATAACAAAATAAAATTTTAGAAAGTTATACCTATACCGTGAAGGACTATTACACTTACTGCTTTATTCATTTCTCAAACGGACCTACAACTCGGGTTTCTCGAGTTAACGACTTAGAACATCAGAAGTATACTAGGATGTTTTCATAAGCCTTGCTTGCTTGACTTGCTATTAATATCCTTCTTCAAATGAAGTTTAAAAGGACTACTTTTTATCTTTCTTATCTGAAGCCCTAGTAGTAAGTGTCATAGATTTCTATTCTATTCATATAATATATACTTACCGCCAATAGCTTGGCGGTAGCTTATGTCAATTTCATATTTTTTTAGTCTATGTATTCTATGAATAGAATAAAAAACTATTACACTTTTCTAGGCCCTCTGCTGCCGTAAGGTTCAACTGAATCAAAAACCAACAGACCAAAGCACTCCAATTCTTGAAAAAATTTAGGTTTTGAAATTTCTTTTTAAAGACATTTTAAAATATCTCTTTTCGAATTCCTCAAAGCTTGAACAGACCTACCTGATCTCAAAATAAATCAGGATCATTTTAGTGCCTATCTACACGACATTTCTAAACGACACCCGCATAAAGATTATCGCTAGTTTCAAGAGACGCCTAAATTTTATCTCGTGCGCGTCAACTATCAAAGAGACCTTGTAGGACAGTTTGTAAAACGCCTGATAAGTGTAGAATGTTAAAAGGGTCCTTAGACCTTGCCACTAAGTTTTAGATAACATAAGATTATAATATTTCTATTAAATTTTTTATGTATCTATAAATTATATTTTGAGGTTTTTATGCATGCCTGTACGGAATGTTATAATAAATCATCGTTTTTTTAGTTCTTAATTTTTACTTACGAAACTTGTCAATACTGCTGATACAAAAACCTTGTAGGTATTAATTCTATTGAGAGCTTCTAAAATACGCGTATAGTTAGGCCTTTTCTTTCTTGAATCTGCGCTTTTATTCCATTTGTCTACAGTCGGCAGATTATGTTTGATGTTCGTTTATTTGCAAAACACTGAGTAACACGTGTTTGCAAGCAAAAATTAAAGTATTTTATGTATTTATGGTATTTAAAGGTGATGTTAGGTGCTCTTTGATGTTAAAAAAGTAGGGCCTAATGCAATTAAACATCTGTTTTGTTGAATTTGGGCAGTTATTGCAAATGAGGACTCAACTCAAGGAACTCAAGGAACTTTAAGTCAGTTCCTTAAGTAATCACCGCATAGTTAATAATTTATTTTTATATATTTTTTTTTTATTTCTTTATGCACAAACACTGTACTTACAAAGGCGAGCTTAATGCCAAAAGCATTCTCTATCAACCAACCTTTGGGTGATGCAGAGATGAAACTAGGTAGGTGCTTTATGTAGTGAGTAGTTAGAGAGTGCCTAGAGATGAGTACTTACTTAAGAAGAGGTTTACTTATGAATACCAAAATACACAATTAAGCAAATCAAATACTCAATCTATACATATATATCATACCAATATGTACATACGTATACAAATATATACATACATATACCAATAAATATATAAATATATACATCATGAACGCTAAGATGATTCCGCTAATAACTTGCTGTACAGCTGACGAACTCTTGCCTAAAAGATGTCACTTTCTCATCATTGTCCAAGTAGATTTAAGGTCTTTACCGCCAAAGCTTTGTAAGAAAAAATACTACCTAAGATGTAGTAGAAACGTTTTATGTTAAAGAGACTTGATCACATCATCGAAGTAAGGTTAAATAGAAACTAAAGTAGTATCCGATCATGTTTCGGCATCGGGCATCTTAACTGCTTATAGGGGTGTCACTAACTCTAGCTACTAAAATGTACAACAATAACAGACTAATATTTTACTTTATGACATATTGCTCACAGAACGGACGGTCATTATGTCACAAGAATTGTTAGGGCAGACTTCTGCCAAGTTAAATTGACGATGTCATTATGCGGAAGTGGAAATACTTGTGAAAGGACTATGTCCAGGAGTGGACGTCTGTTGGTTGATGATGATGATGTAACTTTTACTATTTACTTAAGAAGAGGTTTAATATAGAAATGTAAATGATATTAAATATTTAAAACTGCACACACAACTAAATTCTTTAAAAAACACAAGAGTAAGCACTTTTCTTTCTTTCTTTCTTTCAAACGTGGTTTGTCGTGATTGTCAGGATAACCTTATTTTTTTTAATATCTAATATTTTTGAAACCATGTTCAATAAATAAATCGACCACACTACTCCTGTGGTAGTAGTAATTGTGATTCGGCAAAGTTAAGGTAGGATTAATGTAAGGTAGACTAGTTAAGGAAGCAGTAGCAATGACTGTTTAAAAGTATAAAAATTTGTTACTCAATATTTTAGGTATGGCAGTTTCAGTCTTCGAGGCAACCCTAGTTAAATGAATTCGAACGATAAAAATATTCTATTAGGGGTATACAAGACTTATACGTTCTATTAACTCGTCCAGTCGTTTTCAATTATAGATTGAAAACCATTTTATATCCTGGCAGGAGAAAACGGCTGTCGTTGTAGTGGTTGCATGTATAATATTTACTGAGGTCATAGATTCGTTGCTTCGGATAAAAGAGATATAAAATATTTCAAAAATAGAAATGTACTTTATCAACCCTTCTACCCCTTTATTTACATCTATTTACTTCGATATCTTTATCAGATCCACCCACGCTGCGTCATCACATTGCATGGGACCTGATATAGTTGGTGAAATAAATATTTTGTTTCAAGAGTCTCGGTGTTATGTAGACGTGGAATATTTAATGATACTGTATACGGACTGCTTATAGAGGCCTTTATCGTCTCGGATAAAGATATATTGTTCTTTCTTGACAAGAATTTTTCTCGGTAAATAACAATAGACTCATTCCATGTTACATGGAGTCCTAACAGCTGGCAATATGTAAATATTATATATGTCTGCGACCCAATAAAACAAGGCTTAGTGATATGTTATGCTGTTATTTAATCAAGCAACATACGTTCACGACCAATTTATTTAAACAAAAATTGTAATACTTGACCTGTTGTATTTGATTCGCAGTTAGGAGATATAGGTAGAGATCTGATAAGTATCTCGAGTGTTCCGGGGGTCTGTATTGACTGTTGACACTCTTTGACTCATCAGTAAACGTTTTGATTTATAAGTTCCAGATCGTCTATTGTTTTTTAAGTAGGATTGACAGGCCGAACTAGTTTAACAGTAATTGTAAGACTGACGTCAACTGTGAAGACTACTAGAATTGTGAAAAGAGCTAGAATATGCGTTTGGATTCTTTTTTGAGTAACTTGTATGACCATCATCATTGCAGGCGAACAACTTCACTTGACAAGAATTTATAAAAATAACATTAAGTACATTTTTACCATAATCGCCATGTTTGCCAGATGAATTGGCAATCAAAATGGTAGCATTCTATAACAAGACGCTGCAACTGGTTTTATGTTGGGTAATATACCTATCGTCTTTGTATGTGATGGTTGAAACCGCCTTTTTAGCCAGGTGGTTAATCTGATAACTAATGTTATATTCTTTAGTAGCATCGTTCCCGTCATAACATTGCAGATCCAGTTATTTTGTGCAATACCTATTCTAGGTCGAAATGCACCATTTTGTAAGGGTTATTAATCTAATTAATTTCAAGCAATATGTAGGCGGAGCGTCGTTATAAAAACAAACTACTGTGATCCACATACAACTATTATAAAGTTGTGCTTGTTGCATAGGAATGATGACAACAGTAATTATACAGTTGCTTTTTAACTGTTATACTATTCTTTCCATTTGTTTGAAAATATATGTTTTTTTTTAGTTAGAGTCTTTAGTTTTAGTGAGGGTTTAGTTAGTTTTTAGGAAGCAGACCGAGGAGGTATTTGGGCTGCTTGCGCTCTCACTCATCGAGCGAAACACATTAGCATGAAAACTAATATTCCTACGATGATCTTCTATAAAAGGGTAGTATTTCCCAGGTCTATCCGGCCCATTCACGATGAAACCAATGTATGATAATGTATGAAAATACAAAATTATGACCTTCGCTATTGTAGATGACTAAGGATAATGTTAATTGCCGAATGATATTAAATTAATGCTTCTAATTTACATTAAGAAATTATATTCCTGTTAATAAATGAATGTTTTTAATTGTTAATTTAATATTTTATTTTCTATAATGATAAATAATCATGATATTTTTTTTAGTATTATTATAATATTATTTTGAATATTCAATAAAAAATTTGATTTGTGGATTTGTGTGAAAAGGCATAGTGAATATATTAATTTATTATTTAAGAACATGATGTACTCACGTTTTCACAAATAAATAATTCTGATTCTAACATAGTCATCAAACATGAAATAAATACAAAGTAAACCCAGATTCTGTACCAAAACCTTAGACATACAAAATGTTCACAGCAGAATGCCATCAAAACCTTATAAATAACAGTCGTGCAATACCACTGCACTGTAGTAAATAGCAAAAACTACTACAATTACAACTCCAGCAATAATCAATAGTATATTAATTTCCTGAAGTAGGTATGCCTAGCCTATGCCCTTCTAAATTAAAATCATCGTTCCAGGTCATTGCTCTTCCTCAACATAAGTAAGATCTTCTAATTCTCACGGACCATTACTAGATACCATTACCATAACAATCTTATGCAAGTTTATAGCGGATACGTTTTTTCGCCAATAAAATGCAGTAAACACCATATAAATGCTTGTACTCGTTGAGTTAGTTTCTCTATAATATGTGTTGTCTTTATAGAATTATGCTGTTTATTTTTTATGCCTTTTAAATTTATAAGATCGGCGCAATACTCGAATTAACCGTTTATATATTCGTCCAGTAATGGAGGGAAGTATCCAGCCCCTCTTTATCGCTTCTGATAAAATAAATGTGTTGCGGCATCCAGGGCAATAGCAGTTGCAGTCTGTTAACCAGTTCCCGACATTCCTGACTGTCGCATTGAATTGTTCCAAAAGAATTCTTCGCTATTAATTCTTGCTGTCAGGAATATCTGTGATGGGTACACACCCATCTACAGCTATCCATCTAAGCTACACAGCTTAGATTGTTCAGACCGCAGCATTAGTTTATTTTGTTTTTCATAGTAGGTAAACACTTGTTCACATTGTTGCACATAGATACACTTGTACCCGAAGGTAGTCTTTTTCTCTCTTACGCAATCCTGTCATAAAATGGCCTGAGAGAGAAGCGAACTCAAGATTCAAATTCATTGCTGCGAACGTAGTAATTCCCTTAGGAGCTAAGCTACTGAAGGTTGTGGCCTTCAGTAATGTATAGGAACTTCCCCAGTCGGGATGCTCCAATTCGTGAGGGCAATCTAGAAATTTCGCTGTGACCTACTTCTCTTAAAATAAATAACCATTAACGATCAGTTGACTCAACTGGTTTGCGGTTGATATATAATAATTGAAATATATTTTTATGCTAAAATGAGGTGTTACACTAGTATAAGCCCATCAGCTAGGTTGTTCCTTATATGACTATTGTATTTAAAACACATAGACATAAATAATATTTAAAAAAAATCATCTAATATAGCCGTTACCACTTATAAGAGAGAAGCAAATGGAGAATAATAAAAAAAAATTAAAGGTATGTTATACCAGTAAAAATCAAAGACATTTGTAACTTTTCACCAGTTGTCACTTTAAACAATTACACAATGTAATGGTGTTAGTCTTACAACTTGGAGGCATAAAACATCTATTGCATGATCTAAAGACGCAAAGGTTATAAAGCGATTAAAAACCTATAACAATAGCCTCAAACGCCATAACAATAATTTTTATTTTCAACAATAAAATAAAACACAGTTACAAGCGAAAGAACATCTAAAGGATACGACCCCGGCAACACTTTACCTGAAGTTACTCACTTCCGAATTGTTTCCGTCTTCTCTGCACCTTATAAGGAAACCATTCTACATTGAAATTCCTATTTTACGCGTTTAGACACAAGGCCTATTTCCAAACGTTTGAAAAATACATTCGTTGCAGCATTTGATAGTAACAACTTGCAAGTGACTTTTTATTTTATAGTCATAAGCAAAAGGTTGATTTTTCTATGCTGGAGACAAATCTTAACCGTGCATTATAGCAGTGCAAAGGTCAAACGCGTATAGAATTTGAACTCTATGGCTTAAGCTGTAAGATTTTTTATTATCTGTCTTAAAACATGTGCTGGGTCATTTGTGATTTCCGATTGTGGTGTAAAATAGTTTGACTTTTTAATATAAAAAAGGTAATATTTTGTTGACATGTGATTTCTCAATGGGGGTCATAAAAACAGGTAAACAGACCAATAGTTTAATTTAATGAATTTATACTTAAACATTTATAAAAAAATGAAGTTATGCTCGTATAAAATACTATAGCTAGCGGTAATTAAGATTGAAGAAATTCGTTGCAATAAGACTTATAAAAATCTAACTGCAACTGTTCTGTAGTAAGTGTAAGTGCTTTATTATCACCTAAGGCAAGCTTCGATGTTTGTGAAGGTTCTTAAGCAATTAACCTATTATCCAGGCTGTTATTACTATTAGAATGATGATTACTATTATACATACAGATAGTTTACTTATGCTTTTGGTGAAGTTTCATGCTTCTATCACTCAAGGATTTTTCAAAGTTCGGTTTATCTACAGAACTTTAGAAAATCTTAAATTTGAGCTAAGTTCATACTCGATGTTCTGCAGGAGTTTCAAATTTCACATAAGTTTACCTTTGTACCTATTATATGCAAAATTTCGTGTGCATTTCTGTTTTGTACAATCAATAATTACAGAGCAGATTTGTGAAGTTTTGAAACTAGATTTGCGATCTTACTCAAATATTCCAAATCTTTCTTATCGCCGTATTTCCCGAGATCGGCGTCTTTGACATTGTTTATTTTAGAATAGTTATCTTTGACAGATTTGTCTACATTATCAGTAGTTAATCATCTCGCACATTGTATGTGAAGTGCTAAATCTATGAGTGATTTGTTATAACCCAGAGGCCTTTGGACAAGAGAGATCTTTCGAGATTGAAAATGTTTTAAAAATAAAAAAGAGAATGTAGTAAGATTAAAAGTAAAAACTAGATCATTTGTTTGTTTAGAAATGGCTCTCCGGATGCCTATAATATAACACTGTTTTTTTTTGTCAAACAACTAATTTTGGCAAAAAAACACATTGGCAACTAAGATTCGTAACCAATTCTTAAAAAATAAGAAATAATCTTGCTGCGCAACTAGTCGCTCAAAAAGAAAATCTCTTTCTTTACAATGGCATTTCCACATAGTTAACGACTATTTTTGTCATAATAAAAATACGAGATAAATTTTGTTCCTGGAGTAATCACTAGAGGCGCTATTCAGTTTAAAGTTTTCTACAACAGGTAATTTTTATTGTTTTTTTGCGAATCGGCAGTGATATAACATTTTATGATATTTTAACTATTTTAGTTCTGCATTCACTTTTATGTCTTGTTGCGTTTAGATCGTGGCTATTAAAATTAATGGATGCCTTTCGTCTCTTATTAATAACAGACCGCTCGAATCAGAAAATCACAGTTTTAGTAACGCTACATACGTAGTGTTGAGTAGATGTGAATACACCAGTACCTTCAAGCTTTGGTTCGTGAGAAACAGATAACGCTTTTATCTGTAAATACAATTTATGATGATTTTACTTAATTTAAGAACCTATTGACACTATGTTTTTACCGTGCCAGTAATATTTAAGATATGTTAAATAAAAAAAACCCTTTAGGACTTTGACCAGTCACCAATTCATCATATCGGCCCATTTCATATATACAATGAAGGTATGAGCATTGATCGCCACGCTTGCTCAAGGCGGATTGACGATTTCAGACTTCCTCAGAAGCCCAGGTTTCTTCACGATGTTTGCCTTAACCGTTAGTTAGAAAAGTCCAAGATAAACTTAGAAAGTACATAATATGATTAAGTCACATTGGTAATTGCCTAGATTCGAACCTACGATCTCGTTTTTACGAAGCGGGTGCCTTATCCACTGAGCCATTACTAGTCACCAATTACAATGACACTATTGTTGCTTCTTGTCTTTTGTTGGTGGACTCGTTGTCCGCAACTTGACCGCTATGTTTTGTGCGTCGTCATTCTTCCTTATTGTTACCACTAACTTACCTCCTATCAATTTATTTATTCTAACAATACAGGCCTAGAATGCTAATAATAAAACAATATGACGCTAATATGAAAGTAAATAGTTTTTCTCATCTATTTTTGTACAAATGACTGTGTTTTACTAGAGATCTAGGTTTCTATAATCATAATTAGATTTACAAAAATCTATTAAATAAAGATTTGGAAAATTTGTAATTTTTTTTAGTTCATTCGAATGCGTCAAAGAATCATCCTTTTACATGCGAATTTAGTAATACTCCAATTATAAATAAATTGGTCATCGAACTTGAAGTACTTCATACAGTAAATAAATTGTATTGTGGTGTTGATTATTACTATAAAATTACGTTATGATACATCGCCAAAGAAAATAGTATTATTTAAATTCAAAATAGATCATAGAGAAAAAATGAAACAAAATACGTAGTAATTTACACATTGATCATTGGCTGAAATCCTTTCAGATGGATTGATTAAACTCTTGGCATTGCAGCAGTCCTTGAGGCAGTTAGCATTTATCAATTAAACTATAAGTATAGGTACCAATTTAGCCGAAAGAGGAGAGCCGGACTTGTCTCCACTTCTAGACCATTCCAACTATCGCTAACTCGCCCTAATCCTTAATTTAATAAATAATACTATCATACTATAGTAGTTATAAATAGAAACGAACTTGTCGATGAATGTCGCAGTTTAGTTTTTCGCTGTAGTGTCTGTCGAACCTTAGTCAGTAAAATGTTATGTGTAGACTTAAAAGTACAGGGTAAAAATTAATAGTAAAAAATACATAGAAATATTACTAGACAATGTTTAGACCATAATTTTATCTGACAAGTAGATAGAGACCATTGATGTTTATATTCTAAATTCACAGTAAGGTAAATAACATAATGAAAACTTATCTAAAGCTTTAAAATACAGCGTAAGGAAACTCAAACTAGGTATAGACATAACAGAAATAACAGAAATAGAAATAGAGCACAAATCTTTTGACCTATATTTTGATAAACATTAAAGCTCAACATGCTAAATTTTCTTCTTTCTTTCTTAAAAAACTAAAGATTACAGTGCTGTGACCTATTAACAACAGCAAGCAGGATTTTATATTATCTTATGGCCCGGCCCTTATGGGTCATACCATAAGATAATCATAAGAATATTACGGTTTATTCCAGTAAGAAATGAAACTTTAACTTATAATTTGCCGTTCACTACAATAACTTACCACATACTCAATATTTACAGTAAGATTAATTTCTAAAAGGTTTATTGCAAACTTATTAGTAACGAGAAACTAAAGCTTCTAATCGAACAATATAGTTAACTGCTAAACGTGACTTTGAGTGCACTCAGCAATTAGTATCGGTTTCGCTTACTGTTGCTGTCTCTTTCTGCTCTACTAGCATTGTAACTATAACTACATTCACTGTTTTACCAGTGAGTTCTAAATTAACAACATCTGTTATTATTATTATACGTAAGAACAAACTGTTTTAGATTTTCTTTCTAGGTCAATAACAATATTTATTTGTAGCACCAGGAAAACCTAGGTACAACGAACTAAACACTAAAAATATTTTTAACAAGAATTACTACTGTCACTAATCCAATTAAAACTAATAGGACTATAACAGAAAATGTATTTTAAAGCTGCGCAATAAGGTACACAATGCAATAAACAATAATTTCAAATAGTACTCATTAAATTTGGACACATGCCACTTATTATCTAAATAGTAACAACAACTTTAATAAACTCTGCACGTTACCTTCTAAGAAATATTATTATACACCATTTGATAAACAGACACAATTAAAGTAAAAATAGAAAAGGAAAAGAATAGTGAAACTGGCTATCATATTATACGTAACAGAGGACTGTAAGAGATATAAACATTAATTAAGGTTATGATATTAAACGAAACGAATGCCAACAGAAAGCTCTATGCGACGCGTACAGTTTATTTTTTTCATTCATACAAAATGACAAATACATTCGTCCGACTTACTAACACAGATAAGAAAGCTATATGCAATCAAAAATGCACCCTATCGTAAAACCTCACAGTTAAAAATCGAACGAACGCATTTGATAATCTCGCACATGGGGTTATAGTAAACACGAACGCCGGCGCAGCTCAGTCAGTCAGTCGTTGATCGGTGTTGTAAGCGGGCAGTTATAGAAAGGCAGACTTTTGCCTAGTCGCGAGCATATTTAAACGAAACGCGAATTTCGATTATAATTTAGGGTGTTTCTCAAGGAATTATTTTAGGTCCTGTGTAAAAGATATAATTATTACAAAAATATTTTGAGTGAATAGTAGTGTAAGTGTTACGTGATCTATTGTACAGATGCTGATATGCATGGTGAGTCTTATTTGGAAATTCTTCTTACGTACGATGCGTTTCAATGAGTCCCATTGTTTAAGCACGGTCTTTTTTATTCTCCTTTGAATCAACACTTTCATCTGCATTGTTTATTTTCTAGTTTATCAGAGCTCTAATTAAAGTGCAGTGTTGTAAAGATTGTCGTAAAGTCTTTTTATGTTGTTTTACTTTGGAATGTAAATTTTATCGTTGGACTTTGTAGAGTAAAACTAAGTTTATGTAGTAGTAATCTTTAGTGAAAACATTGTTGGTTCTAGCAATGAGTTTGTTTATGTTGACTTAGTTTACTTGATTTTGATAGTGCCATAAAAACAGCAGTGATAGTGACTAAATATAATGTTTTATTGTAATTTTCTGGTAGCTGTTCTACAAATAAAATTACAAATTAGTCTAATAAATTGTTGATATTTATCTGACTAGTAGATGATTTAGTTAATAGTATTTCTACTATTATGATACAGTTTCAAGAAAGTATCTATTATTTTTGGAACATTATTTCTAATGTGATGATAATCAAAATAATATTATGTTTATCCTTTCTCTCGATTTGTTGCTATTCAATATCTTTATTGATGTATATCACTTTCTCTATTTAGTTCTGCTATCGGAATTTTAATCCGCAAATTGTTGATGAATCAGTCTCATTGATTGATGACTCTTAGTTATTTTCGCGGGATTTGTATTGGTGTATTTTCATTTCAATGGTAGTAGCAATTTAATAGTGACATTATAATCAACCCATAGTAGGTAATAGATTATTATTATTGATCTTTAGTAGCAAAGTAACTTTTGCAACAAAAGTGAAAATATCTCTATTATAATAGATAATAATGTATTTATTATGCTTAGAATTTTATGATGAGTTAAGCTCAGTTAGATTTTTTTTTATCTTTCTTTTGTATGCTTTTTACCTGTATAAAACAAAAAGATTTTTAACTATTGTTTAAAGGTCCTAAAAGGCCCTTAATTTTGTAAATACGAATACTTATAACTGTGTTTTACGTATTCCATCTATTTTATGACCAAATTGCAAATTTACAGAGAATATTTGAATTAAGTATAATGAATGTACTAGCTGTTTCCCGCAGTCACGTGAATGTCGGTTTTCCCATATAATTTAATTTCCGAAAAAAAAATACGCTGCTATTTTATTTATGATTTATTAGATTGTCAATTTTTCATAAAAACTTTAATTATTCAACCCCTCCAAGCCATATTTCGTAATAAAAAATAGCCTATGCTGATCTTCAAGGTCTATTCTATCTCTATACCAAATTTTATCAAAATCCGTTCAGTGGTATAAGGCGTGAAAGCGTAACAGACAGACAGAGTTACTTTCGTATTTATAATATTCGTATGGATAGTATGGATAGTTGCGGTATTTTTTTTTGAAGGAGTAGGCAAAAGTATATAACTTCTTGTCAGTTCTATTGGATTCAGTATAACAGAGAGTAAGCTTATTATCATTTACCAGTCACAATTTCTTGACTCTGGGCTAATACTAAGACTTTCTTTGCTGAAAAACCCACTATCACTGCTACTATTATATAAAGCGAAAAAGTTTGTTTAAATGCACTAAATTCTGGAACCACCAGTCGGATTTGAAAATTCTTTAAGCATATGTTTGATTTTCGACAAAGAATCGTGTCTGTGTGAACAAGGGTGACATAGGTAGTAGATAACACATTAATTTCCTTGAAATAAGTTTAATTTATTGTAGAGCTGTCTTTTTGAATTAAATTTTAGGCTTTCTGTTGTTTTTTTGTGCTCAATATAAGCGAACATCTATGTATTCTTTTTTAATAGCTTTTACAAGACTAATTTTGTGATTGAATAGCTGCTCTATTATATAGCCTAGTTCTCGAGGCAGGTTATAAGTTACGTAACATCACGCTACTGGCGACGGGTGCGGAGCAGTAAGCAAAGACGCTGGTGAAAACGCGCGTTGGAAAGCCAGTTCATTATAAAGTTCATAACATTGTAGCTTATTTTTTTTTTTTTTTTTGTATATTATAGCCTACCAAAGTGACTCCACCCCGCCTGATGGTAAGCAGTCAGTGGAATCCAGAAGTGGTGACCACTATACCAAAAGCCATCGTCTTAAACTGCTGGTATGGTGGCCTCCACTATGGCGGCTGGGAATGGGGTTAGGGGAAGGGAATGAGGGAGGCGAGGAAAGAGGAAAGGGGGGCAATTGGGCCTCCGGCGCTCTCACTCACCGAACGAAACGCAGTAGTACGGATACTACTACTTTTAAGTCGATCTTCTATGAGAGGGTAGTACTTCCCCGGACGATCCGACCCATTCATGCTGAAATCAGCTTGGATCTACTACCGTAAAAATTATTGACAAACTTCACTTGTTACAATTT
Source organism: Parascotia fuliginaria (assembly GCA_963082885.1). Lineage (NCBI taxonomy): Eukaryota > Metazoa > Arthropoda > Insecta > Lepidoptera > Erebidae > Parascotia > Parascotia fuliginaria. Next base: position 1,921,994 of record OY720195.1, read on the forward strand.
AAACAATCGAATTGGGACTCCTTGAAATATAAAATTTATTATCATAAGATTCAATTATACAGGAAGCATAGTCTGCTGATATCGTAGTACCTACTATCTTATATTGTATGTAATAAATCATTAAATACTTGCACACAGTCTTAGACAATTGGGTCGTGTATAACTGTTTGCATTCCCACAGTGATTGTCCCAGTCATCTCAATAGGCTTACATCATTGCAATTGTAAATATTGTTTTGTTGATATCATATTGTTTCTTGGTAATGTTATTATTTACTTTTATAATATTTCTACTGTCATTGATTTAACATGTATAGCTAGAAGCTCTACGCCTTTTTCTTTGATCAGACACAGGTGTAGTATACCTACAGCCAGCTAAATGTTAGGTTCGATGTTATAGAGGGTACAAGCTTATACTCCGGACAGAAAAACCTAATGTCTTTATATCTGATTCGGGGATCGAATTATAAGAATACTAATTTCCAGCAACGCGGTCTCACTCGCATCTTTGGTTACTGCTCTGCTCCCGTCACCTCTAGCGTGTATTACATAGCCCATAATTTTCCTCAAGAACTTGGCTATCATACGCAAAAAGAAATATTCAAATCCGACCAAAAATAAGAAGAATAAACAAACAAACAAGTAAATTCTTCCGCTTTATCTAACGCGACAGTCAGAGTAGAGAGATCACAATTAAAAGTTAAAAGAACTTTGACTAGGCTTTCAAATAAGAGATGATTATGGTAGTATATATGTATTTTATAATAAGATTATAAGTTATAATTGACAGTCTTACAACTTTTAACGCAACCACTCTTTCTCAATTGAGGAATTAAACTTGGATGTCACACAGCATTTCCTAGGCATACGTGATGATGCATAGAATCACGAGGTTTGAATCCAAGTGTTTCATTATAGCCGTTACTTATATATCTATGGAAATATTTACATCTATTAGATAATCTTATCTAAAAAACTTAGGTGACAACTAAAAATAGAAAACAGATGGTTTTCCTTAAACAATATTTAAATATAACTCTTCTATGAGTTAAAATGCGTAACTATCTCTAACAACAACGTTACATTTTTTTCCAGTACCTTAAAGAAGATAGTGATTTCTAATTCTAGACCTGAACCACATGGAACATCGAAAAATTTTTGTACCAGAAATAAACAGCAAACCTAGTGTTCATTCTTTAAACTAAAATTTGTATTTTATACTGTCACAGGCCAACGGACGTTTATTGTAGAGTTGAAGTTCTATCAGAAGGTTTAGTACAAACAATATAGTATATTTATATAGTAATTATGTTGCAAAAACATGAATAAACATAAATAAACAAAAACTGTAGGTATATTTTGCTGCTTGCTGCTACTCTAAAATGATAATAGAATTTTAAGAGTTTGTAATCTTATCACAATCTTGATAAACACGTGTTGTGTATATTGATAACGGTATCAGTTGATACAAGCTACTGTAAAATAAATCTTGATTTGCTTACAAAATCTTTAGCATGTGTGATAATAACTGATAAATGATAAGAGCTAAGTGAAGTAGGTAAGAGAATATATACAAGGATTCCAATGGTTCGAAAATTTTTGCCTCGGTGCAGGTGGTTCAATGGTGATCTGAACAGACTAAAACGCAGCGGTCTCGGGTTCAATCCCAAAGATGGGTTTAGTGTGTATTAGCTGAGGACCGATAAATGCAACTAGCTAACCTAATGTAACTTGTTATCCAATGCAGAAAAAGAAATGCAAAATGAAGGCATTTTCATACGAAAAATTATGGCTATTGCCATACCGGATTACGGTGGACCAGTACATCAACCCTCATCTCCCATCAATGTCCAAATGCTCCGGTTAGAAGCAGTTTGAGTGCAGCGTCTTTCGGCCATCTATATGTTTAAGTAGGTATTTAATCTATTTTATTTATAAGTAGCTGTTGCCCTCAGTTCCATCCTCGTGAATTTCGGTTATATCGTATTTTCCATTCAAACTTTCATCCCCTATTTCAACCCCTTAAAGAAATTTTATTCCATAAAATATAGCATGTTGCTGTTCAACCAAATGTCTATACTGACATTAGACTTACAATTTTCGCAGATGACACTAATGCTGTTATAGATGCTAATAACATGATAAGCTTGACGACAAAAGTTAGTATAGTAGTAAATGCCTTTTCATGGTGGTTTACAGTAAATAAATTAATAATTAATACCACAAAAACAAAAATAATATTATTTAAAACAACAACTCGGACAAAAGATGACTTACAAATAGAATTAAATAATGACAAAATAGAGGTAGTTAGTGATGCTAAATTTCTTGGTACACATATAGACAATCTGTTAAATTGGAAGACTGAATTAAAAGCCATAGATGCTTCAATTTCATCGGCATGTTACGCATTAAGGACCTTGAGAGAAGAAATGGATGTCGAACATCTGAAAACAGTGTATTACGCACTCGTAGAGTCTAAATTAAGGTATAGCATACAGTTTTGGGGACATAGCTACAGCTATAACAATAGGAGAGCCTTTATACTGCAAAAAAGGGCAATAAGAACAATTATGCGTGTACCACAAATAGAAAGCTGTCGACGACATTTTGTTGAATTGGGCATCCTAACCGTACCGGGTCTATACATTCTTGTAGTTCTAAGCCACTTTGCCAAATATGTGTCAATTTTTGAAACACATGAAGAAAGACAAAGTAGGGAGCAAACTAGAAGAAAGGACTTTAAGGCCCTAATACATCCTCAGCTAAATGTAGTAAAGCATAGTTCTCGTTACCAGGCTGTTCAGTTATTTAACAAGTTGCCTGAAGAGCTTAAAAAATTGATATACAGAAGTTCTTTTAAAGTAAAACTTAAAGAGTATCTGTTGAGTAGATGTCTGTATAATGTTGACGATCTCTGATTCTTTTCTGTAGAAATATACTTTTTAGGCCTTGAGATATTTTGAAAGAATCTAAAATAATAATAATACCTATTACTAATAATTATAATGACGTTTCGAAATCTAAGTGAAAACCCACAGGTAAAAAGACCATAATAACTTAATGTTTTAGTGTGTATTGTGTAGGCTTAGAAAATTCAAATACAATGTATTATTGTTAATGAATAAATGACTATTGACTATTGACTACTAAATTTCATCAAAATCGGTTCTGTAGTTAAGGCATGAAAGCGTAACAGACAGACAGACAGACATAATATTAATAGGAGTATTGTCTTTATCGGCTCGCCTGTCCATCTTGCAGGCACTGGCATTTATTTATGTTACTGCAATTCTAAAAATGTCACTTAACTATTTGACCCATAATCGCTAAGATAAGGAGACGGAAGCATACCCCATTTACTGGTTCTTGCGCAAATCATTAGCATTATGTCCTAACTACCTTAGCAACAGTTTGGCCTGAATTTGTAACTAGCCAGTGAAATATAGACTGAATCAACAAAGCACTGCATTATACGGCTATTGAAATGTTACATGACTTCGAAATTTGTATAGAATTTGCTTAATATTTCCAGCTTATTCAGAATGTTACGTGCAAGTTACAGGAAAAACTGTTTTAAACTGATTTATGTTAGGCCGAATTTCCCAGAACTTAGTTGTAAAATTATAGTGCTTTTGATTAGTAAAGTAGATGTGTTATCCTATACGAAGTACTTATACCTTGGACATTATATTATGGTGGGGAAATTTCAGCTAAGTATAATAATCAAATATGGCGGCAGGAATATTTTTGGCTTCTACAAAGCTATGCTAGTGGTATTGGGTGCGCTTATTCGACACTATTGTTACCTCAAGTATCGTGGGTTTGATTTTTAAATGAGTTCAATTTGGTATATCACAATAATCACTCTACACACAACGTCATCTAGACCCAAAGTAAGCAATATATTATATAGCTTGTGATATGGGTTCTAGATACGAATATACATACTTAAATACTTTTTTATCTTTTGTAAATACATACATAGAAACACACAGACCAATGCAAATAGGCATGTTTATGCACACAAATATTTGCACTAAGCGGGAATCGAATTCACGACCTCTGCGTGGCAGTTCATATACAGTACCGCCGAACTACAGAGGTCGTACATATTTGACTCATTATTTACATTGTGATATACAAATATTTACTTGTTTCGAGAGTAAAAGTACACTGCGACAGTAGGCCCACCCTAATGCTTAAAATATTCATAGAAAAAGGAAATCTAGAAATCGCGGCTAGTAGGTCTATTGTGAGTTAGCATGCCAGTCTTTTTTTTATTTGCTACAGTGGCAGATCAGCTAACAGCCTACCTGATGGTAAGTGGTAACTGTCGCTTAAGGACTTCAGCAATGTCAAACGCGAAGCCGCTGCCAACCGTAATATTAATGGATTATTGCTCAACTTAAATCTTGTTTGAAGAAGACTGTCTTACCAGTGACTGCGAAAAATATTTGCTTAAAAATTAATAGCGTTTCTAGTATTGACTCTGAGAACAAAATTTTTTAGACAAACGGACGTTATGCCACCTTTTATTTATTAATTATTTACCCTTTAATTATTGCACTAGCCTTAAGATATCTACTGCTTTACCTAATACATAGGTAATGACTTTATCAAATGGCAAACATCCCATTTGTCATAGCCACCACTTTTGGTGGATGAATTGATCTTAGTGACATATAGTATTTATAACATCAGTAATGGTACGACACGTTAACTAGTATACCCTTAATAGCATTTTACACCCACGGGGAAAGACGGTACGCTTTCATATTGGAACCGGTCATCACATTAGAATATAGAACTACACTATCTCTAACAGCATGTGACGACCTCTGTGGTTCAGTGGTACTGTGTACGAACTGCCAGAAAGCGGGTTCGATTCCCGCTCAGTGCAAATATTTGTGTGCATGAATATTTGCATTGGTCTGGGTGTTTCTATGTATAATATGTATGTATTTACAAATAAATATGTTTATCCGCATTCTAGAACCCAAAACACAAGCTATTACTATGCTTACTTTGGGTGTAGATGGCGTTGTGTAGTTGTTGTGATATTATTATACAAAATATGTCTTATGAGTACAGAATCATTTAAACATGCAATTAAAAACCGGTTAAGTGCTCGTGCACCGAGGGTTCCGTACAAACTTGTAGTCAATATAAATACCATGAACAGCTCTAATATATTATGATTGCGTTGACATAGAACTTTTTTCATAGCTTGAAGAAGTTGCAGACAAGAGAATTTTACTGAGAAAAAGGTCTTGACAGACAGACAAGAAATGATTTTATTTATTTATTTTTATTTATAAATTTTTACACAAAATGAATGCACAAAGGCGGATTTAATACCAGGGACATTTTCTACCAGTCAACCTTTGGGCATGTAAGGGTTTGGTCCTATAAAGGTTCCGTTTTGCTAATTGAGTTACGGCACCCTAAAATTGCTAAATGTCATATAAGTACGCAATCATTTAAACATGCAAACAAAAATACCGCTGGCGATGATGATCAAATACGTTCGATTGATCACAAAAACTTGATCATTATGAGCATGATTGATTGCACTAAGGTGTTCATTACCATACCATCTGATACGAATGATCGATGTTACAATGATGTCTTTTGGGAGGTATTTGTGGACTTAGGGCTGGTGCCCTAAGTCTAACTAAGTAAGTAGGTGTGTTAGTAATAAGATTTAAATTGAGGCTGATGTCGCTATTGTCACTTACCTACTATTCCTTATCAAGGGCGACTTATCTAAAGTAATATTTTTTTGTTTTTTATTTATATCTTTTTTTACACTATCACACACCGTCATCTAGTCCCGAGCTAAGCAGAGTTTGTGTTATGGGTACTAGATAACTGAAATATAATACATAATATATTATACGTACTTTATTGTAAATACGTAGGTGCTTAGAGTATTCTAAATATGTACATATTTAAAAATAATAGGAAAACCAAAACCAAATAGGAAACACCCAGACTGAAGGCAAATACAAATGTACATCAAACAAATATTTGCTTTCCGCGGGATTCAAACCCACGACACCCAGCGTCGCAGTCAGTTATACTAACCACTAGACCAACGGTGCAGTCTAAACTAATATTATAAAGAGAAAATTTCATTTCTTGTATGTTTGTTAGTACCGATTTAACTCAAGATTTACGTAACCGATTTAAAAATAAACGAAATGATGCATCACGTTACTATTGCTATGATATTTTTTGTAGGCTTTTCTTGTGAGACCGAATGAAACGTTTGATACCAAAGCGAAGCAAGGGCGGACAACAAACTTTAAATATTTTACACCAGTCATTATTTTTCGTCCAGCAAGAAAAAAAAAGTTTATTTAGGACAAGCACAAAGTGTACAAATTGATGTTAAACATAAGAAGAGAGTACATCTTATAATGTCCATAATCCGTCCTATAATCACGACCGATAAACCTTCACACCATGTGAGAGTCTGAATGAGTGCAATCTCAACTTTATGCTGCAATGAGAACTGAGAGGCCCGCAGCGTTAATATCCTGATCACACCTCTTTTGTGTGACGTCAAAGATATTAAGAACCACCAGCTGCGGTGTTTCCCGAGCGCTATGACATGTCCTTCTTCAAACGAGGTTTAAAAAGAGCATTAATATCACGGTAGGCAGCGGCTTTGCAGAGCCCCTGGCATTGCAGAAGTCTATGAGCGACAGTTACCACTTACCATCAGGTGGGCTGTTGGCTCGTCTGCCACTGTAGGCAATAAAAAAAAAAAAAAAGTAAACAAATAAATCTAAACACCTATAGAGTCTGCTCACTACACCATACCATACCATGACCTATCAACATATTAGACAAATAAATATCCTTTGTATTGAAAAGTATGAGAATATGCCTACTAGTCCGTTCCGTCACCGACCAGCACCGTCGCGTGCCATGCACGGAGCGTCAACAATTGTCGACGAGAATATAATAATACGCTCTAGTGGGCATAGTAGAGCGTATCGTGTTGCTTGCCGATCCTGATACGTTCATAGCACGGTCATGGTACGGTACGGTATAGTGGGCATACTTCTTTAACCTCTGTTCCTGCCTACACCTTGGCAAAGCAAGCGTGAAGTCTAGTACCGTTATATTCATTATCATGAGCTATGGCTTTTATCTCAAATGTTCATTATGCATAGTAACGTTTGACCCTGCTATTATGACGTACATCATAATACCAAACTAGACCCTCACTTGAAGCCATAAGAGAGGCGGTGTACGCTTGCGCTTGTAAATAAATTTTATATTTTTTTTATTGCGAAGTCTTTTAATAAAAAAATTGTTGTGTTTGATTATTTATTTACACTTTTTTTATAATACATTAAAAAAAAATTATAAACTGTTTTTTAATACGACGGACGTTAAGGTGGTGCTGTTTTAAAATAATATGTACCGTTAAGAACTAATTTGCAATATTAAAATGGGCCATGTAATTAGCGACAATTCCTCATGGATTTCAAAGACGTTATAAAACCAGTGGACAGTAGTATCTTTCAGCATTTTACTACTATAGTGCTGGCAAACGAAGATAATGAAAAGCAAAACAGAAAAGAAACTCAAAATATCTTGCTTTATAATATCACAACATAATATCACAACAACTACACACAACGCCATCTAGAACCCAAAGTAAGCATATATTATATAGCTTGTGTTATGGGTTCTAGATACGCATATACATACTTAAATACTTTTTTTTTGTAAATACATACATATTATACATAGAAACACCCAGACCAATGCAAATAGTCATGTTCATACACAGAAATATTTGCACTGAGCGGGAATCGAACCCGCTACCTTTGCGTGGCAGTCCACACACTGTACCACCGAACCACAGAGGCCGTCTTTAAGACCGTTACTTATTACATGACCCTAATAGTGTAACTATAACTGTACTAATTTTATTTAAAACTGCAGTGTCAAATCGGCACTATCAACCTTACTAATAACTACTACAAATGCAAAAGTTTGTGTGTGTGGTTGTTACCACTCAGCACCTAAACGGCTAAACCGATTTCAATAAAAATTGTTAGGTACATAGATTTAGTGGTGATGGTGCCGGAGACGCACATAGGATATTTTTTGTCCCAAAAATCGATTCCCGAGTTACATTATTAAAACACATTTCCCGGGTGGACGAAACCGCTAGTTGTATTAATTCCGTTGACCGCTTGTGTCTACCCGCTAGTTTCACAGCTCCACACAACACAAACATATAAACTGCATTGTAAACACAGTTTGTTTAACTGTAGACCTAGTTGTGAGGACAATACTAATAGTTCAGGCCTATGACACAATGTGATTGTTGGATTGGGCCTTGTAAAAGGTTCATGTTGAGAATGTAGGTAGGTATATAACCTACTAGCCTTCTGCGGCGCGGTTTCATCCGCGTTATTGTTTACTGCTCTGCTCCCGTCACCAGTAGTATGATGTTACTTAACTTATATCTTACATATTATTACTTATGATGTTACTTAAAGCCTGGAACTCTTTGCCAGCGCATGTGTTCCCATCAAATTTTAATCCTGGGTCTTTTAAGCGGGGCGTGAAAAAGCATCTCACTAAGCCGCCATAGTAGAGGTCACCATACCAGTAGTTTGGCTTTTGGAATGGTGTCCGCCACTTCTGGATTCCACTTACTGCTTACCATCAGGTAGGGTGGAGTCACTTTGGTAGGCTAATATAAAAAAAAGAAAAACCTTCCTCGAGAACTGTGCGATTATACGCAAAAAGAATTTTTCAAATTCAACTGGTAGTTTCAGAGATAATCGTGTTCAAACAAACAAACATTAAAAAAACCAAACAATTCCGCCTTCATTTACTTAAATTACTCCTTCGAAAGTAGGTACTAAACTTTACGTATCTTGAACATTACTGACAAGGTAAAAAGTATACTTAAGTGTTGCAGTGTAGAGATTGACTGCCTTGTTAGCTTCGCGAGGCGCGGTTTTACTCGCGTCTTTGGTTACTGCTCATGCTCCCGTCGCCAGTAGCGTGATGTAACATAGTCTATAACCTTCCTCGAGAACTGTGCTATGATACGCAAAAAGAACTATTCAAATCCGACTGATAGTTCAAGAAATTAGTGCGCTTAAACAAACAAACAAATTATGCCGCTTTATATAACTTTAGTCGAGAATTTTTAGTACACAGTGGAACCTATTTTAAGTACTTTTTTTATGTTTAAGTCATTTTTGTAAAATCAATTTGTTATGCAATATTTTATTTGCTTTTATTCCACACTAATATATGTTAAAATCATTTAAAAAACACAATCAATAGCCTACTACATCCACTTATCACCTTAACTATAAAAAATCACTCGATGTATATTCAATAAAACAGTCAACTACACAAACAATTAGCTCAATGTTTTTCGAACAAACATTACTTACTTTACGAGCTTTTAATTCACGTTTGATTAAATTTGAGACAATCTTCTCGAATCAACTGTCGATGTAAGTCCGTGATATATTAGGTCGTATTAAAACAAATTGGTTTTAAAGATAAATGTAGGTTTTCATTCTTGTTTTTATCTTATACTAGCCTACCTCTTTCTTTCATCCGCGTATTTGCTTACTACTCGGCTCCCGTTGCCAGTAGCGTGATGTTACATAGCATAAACCTTACTCAAGAAGAGGGCTTTCATACGCAAAAAGAATTTTTTAAATCCGAGTGGTAGTTCTAGAGATTAGCGGGTTTAAACAAACAAACTCTTGCGTTTTAAGTATATAATAGTATAGATAATGTTTTTATATGTTATTATATTATAAAGAATTTACTCTGTCTGAGGTTTAAGAATGGCGGAAACCATTGAATTTTTCAAATCTGAGTCCTAGTTCCAGAGGTTAGTGCGTTCAAACAGACAAACAAATTTACGCTTTATTTATAAGTAAGTATAGAAAATAAATTTGTATATATATAAATAGTGCGTAATACAAATAGTGTAGCGCAAACATGGCCACCTGGCTATACACGTTTTTGTGAACGTAACTGAACACATTTATGTTTATTACTTACTAGTCGCCCGCCCTTGCTTCGCTTCGGTATCAAAAGTTTCATTCGGTCTCAACTAACGCCTACGGAAAATATCATTGCTATAGTGTCCAATTGTATCATTCAAATTTACAAAATATTGACATTCTAAAAAATTACTGAAAAATATGTTAAACATAATAAAATATAGCATATGTCACCCACTTCATATAATGACTTCTAAAGGCAAAAGAATTTTTAAATAGAAAGAAAGAAAGAAAGAAAAACATTTATTTGTTCTCAACAAGTTAGTTTACATAACATAAACAATGCATTGTAATAAAAATAAAATAGGTAACAAACATATTGAGATACAAAATGGCCCTAACTCAGGTTTTTGCCACTTTGCGAACACAAAGCAGCGCTGATATTCTGTTAGAGCCAAGATGTATGGTATTCCGGCATGACATCAGCACGGATTGATCAAAGAATACCTTGACATTATTATCAATCGTTGCTAAAATCTGTGTAGATTGAAAACAAAATACTTAAAATAAATAAGTATATATAATAATGCTCTTATAAAATGTTTAAATATAAACCTTTAATATATTATAGTTATTATTTTAATAGTAATATAATCTAACAATAATTTATTAAATCGGTAAAGTAGATTTTTAGTTAAATCGTTACTAAAAAATCATACAAAAATCAAATCTTTTCTTTTAGATTGGTGCATTATAGTAGTATTCATTCATGTAACCCGCTTAATAAGGTTCTACTAAAGCCTATAGTTTCATGTCATAGGCAGTATAGGGATATAATTGTTAATAATTATATTTTATTTAAGTTTAGCTTAGACACTACTGACTTTCGTTAAAAGATAACATGGTGAGGAAACCTGGACTTACAAAAAAAAGTCTGAAATTGCCAATTATTATTAATACATTCTAAAAAGTATCGTCATAAACTGCTGGCATGGTGGCCTCCACTAAGGCGTTCATGTGAAGGGAGGTTCTACATTTTCAATTGGCACCCACACCTGACATATATATTCCCTCACAGTCCTCAACCTACTTAAAAGTGCTAAGAGCTTAGTTACAAATAGCACTTAGCAGTTATTAAATGTAACTATGTTCTACAGTAGTTTAATTAACAAATGTAGCGACAGTTTGTGTTTCAATTGTCAACAATTAGTTGCTGAGTGCACAACCGGAGTTCTAACGGTGTTTTACAAAAAAGTGGAGATGTTTTTATATCGAAATGTGAAACAAGCATACTGCATACTTGGCTTGATGCTAAGTGGTGAATGTAGCCACGCCATAGCTATGTTGTCTAATGCCGCGTACAGACTTACGAAATGCAACATGCAATGTAGCAATGAAAAAAATTGCATTGTGAAGAAGCCTTGCGTGCAGGATCATAGCATTTCAACTCGTGCTTGCCGCGATCCGCAATTTGTCGGTGTTCTTGCTGAACACAAAGTGTAGACGGGTTGTGTGTGTCTGTACAGCAGAACGCGTATGAACCGCGCGCAAACCATGGCCATGGAAGAAAACACAGCTACGGTAGAGGATACTCTATTCATGTTCACGCGCACGCCACAAACAAATGCGAGTACGTACATGCTCGGTTCGTGCGTGCCCTGTGTCCACACTTATGAAATGCTCGTTCTTTCTATGTTATATTGCATTTCAATTCATTTAAGTCTGTACGCGCCATAAGAGCACTCGGCCACGGTGGGCAAAGGTATACAGCCAGCGACAGCATCGCGACTGTATCGATGCGAATGCGCTACAGCATCGCTACAAAAAGCGGTCTAGCAGAGATAATGCTAAGAAAACACAACGAAGTAGTTTCCAATCGATGAGACGAAGGCAGAAAGAGAAGGAAAAGGAACAGAGCCGAGGTGATAATTGGGTCTGCATATCTCTTATCTCTTACTCGTCAAACGAAATAGCTTTTCCCCACTATAATACATGCATGTACTAGCTTTCCACAGCGCGGTTTTACACGCATCTTTGCTTACTGCTTCGCTCCTATCACCAGTAGCGTGATGTTACACAGCCTACAACCTACCTCAAGAACTGGGTTATCATACGCAAAAAGAATTATTCAAATCTGACTGGTCGTTTCAGAAATTAGCGCGTTCAAACAAAAACAAAATCGTTTGTTTTATATAATACCTAGTATAAATACACAGTAATCTTTCGGAAGAAATGTTCTAAACATTACCTATTTAAAGCATCATAAAGGTGGCGGGCAACCAATGGATGACGTGACTCACGAGCGACCAAGGTGGCGAAAATTGGAGGGACTATGTCCAGCAGTAAACGTCTTTCGGTTCGGCTGATAAGATATGATACACATAGACAATAAAAACATAAAAAAACAAAGGCAAAAACAGTGACTTTATATTTTGTAAATTACAACAACAAAGTTATCATTATAAATAATAGGTATAATACAAACATAACCTTAAACTTTATCTTATTAGTCCTACAAATGAACAACCTTGTGGCGGCGTCCATTCGTTTTTACAGCGGCCACACTCGTAAAATGAGTTATGGATAAAACTTTATGCGCTGGTTAATTAGTTTTGTGTATGCTGGTCTCGCTTCGCATGAACTATGGTATTAAACGCTGATAAGACAATGTTAGGAAAACATTACTTACATTATACACGAATTATAATGTAAAGAAATGCAAAATGATAATTGATAAGATTGACGGTTCAAAACCGGTTTATGTGACTTCACGAGCTTGGCTAAACCAAGGTACATCGTGCTATGTTTGATAGAGTCATTGTCATTCATTCCCAAGTTACACATTTCTGAGAGAATTTGGATACCAGAATCACCACTCTTGGTAATAATAATAATACCAGCCTGTTTACTGTCCCACTGCAGGGCAAAGACCTCTTCTCATATAGAGAAGGCATGAGCATTAATCACCACGCTTGCTCACGACGGATTGGCAATTTCAGACTTTTGAGTCCAGGTTTCCTCACGATGTTTTCCTTCACCGTCAGTCAGAAATGTCCGAGATAAATTTAGAAAGAACATATGATTTGCATTATCACATTGGTACTTGCCTGGATTCAAACCCACTACCTCGTGTTTACGAATCGGGTCTGGGTCATTTCGACTTTTGGTAAGCGGATTGTCAATTGCATTTTTTAGTAGGACGACAGTGCCTGTTTTGTAATAAACTAAAATTTTTTTTGGCACATTTTATGTGTTTAATTCTCTATACGATCGTTATGTATGCTCGTACGACCACGGAATATGGCAATAGGGTCGCCTTTGTCTACCAGTATCTATAAGAATAACAGCGTAAGAATTCGAACTCAAGATTTAACCTCACTTCCAATGACCCACTGAGCCACTATACAAAATTAATCATCAATTAAACCTCTTCCATTACATTTTGACTAAAAACTAACCACGATACAAAGTACCAATCTGTCACGAGTGTCACGTTACGTTACAGTTCTCAAGAACAGGCTTGAAATCGATGACAGACGGAGTTAAGGCCAAGATTGAAATGTTACGGTTAACGCGATGACTGTGACTTCGAGGATTTAGAGATCCGTATGTTGGGGTATAAATTGTAATGATAGTAGCAGACGAGAAAACAATCCACGTGATGGTAAGTGGTAACTGTCGCTCATGGACGACCCAGTTCCTAGCTTTGCTCCTGAAATGCCAGGGACTCTGCGTAGCCGCTGTCTACCGTGAAGGTAGTGGGGTACGTGAGAGGATTAGGAAAGTGAGGAAAAAGAAAGGGAAGTTATTGGGCCTCCGGCACTCTCACTAACCGAAAGAATCGCAATAGAACGGATACTATTATCTTACGTCGATCTTCTATTAGATTGTAGTACTTACCTGATCCAGCCTATTTATATTAAAACTAGGACTAATAGAATAAAAAAATTAATGTTGTATTCTTTCTACGAAAATACTAAAAAAATGTGTAGTAAATTTTGCATATTCTGTTCGCCATTACAAAGCAATCTGTGCGTCGCAGAAAAAAATTGAGACGGTAAATTCTTGCTGGTTACAGTATGAATCTACCGGATTGATCAGAGAATACGCCAAAAAAGCAAATACTACTATATCCGACCCGGGGATCAAACCAGAGTTCTCTACGTGGCCTCCTGTACATAACATCGTTAATACATGTGTGTACTTAATAATACATTTTACATTATTGCACTAATGACTAATCATACTTACTCAATCACAAGGTTAACGATCAAAGTCTTGACAGCTGTACGTTTTGTGGGATACAACTAACAGAACTACTGTGAGAGTGTTTTCCTTGGACAATTCATTTAAAAGTGTTGTTTAAAAGTAATTTATACCTATATTTAGTAACTGATCGACCATTAGCAATTCTGACTTTGCACGGTGTATAGTTATGTAATCTAATTAACATTATAAATGCAAAAATTTGTGTGTGTGTTTGTTACCACTCAGCCCCTAAACGCCTAAGCCGATTTCGATAAAAATTACGAAAATTGGTTTGTTTCTCGAGTTACATTAACTAAACCATTATCTAGTAATAATAAAATAACAATAATCCTAGCTCATTATTACAACATTTACTTAATGAATTGATTTCTCGAGCTAAAATTTATTAAAACACATCAACACATTGTGTGAAAAGCCTTAAAAATGTCATTGTCAATGTCACTTTCAAATCTAACTATATGTAAACTTACACGTAACTAAAATTATATTAAATCTTAGTAAGCCCGCTTGTATGGTATAATTTTCTCAAGAACAGCTATACCGACTTCTTATCAAGTAAGTTTTGCAGTTGATTCCGTTATTCTTGGTATACTACTACGAGGAAAATTTACAATAGGAATTCGTACATGACGTTTATATTTTATACAATTTATTAATATATACCTATTAATAATACGAGGAAGGTAGCTAAAAGTTTCTATATTGAGTGAGCTAAAAGGGCGATGGAGCGGGTTAGGGACTCCCTACGCGATCATATAAGAAACGAAGACATCCGCTAGTAAACCAAGGTAACTGATGTGGCTCGCAGAATGTGCTTCACTGAAATGGCAATGGGATGGACACATAGCTCGCAGAACTCATGGCCGTTAGTGCAGAAAAATTTTAGAGTGGCGACTACGAACCAGCAGACGTAGCGTGGGCAGACCCCTCACGACCGGCCACGGTGAGGAATTGGGAGGAGCCTAGCAAACCATAGACGTCTTTCACTGATATGATGATGTTGAGTGAAAGTAGATTCCAAGCTAGCGACTAGTGTAATTCCTCTCTCAGAGACGTCACAGCATAGTATGACAGGCGAATTGGATAATGTAAGACACAGTAAGCTGCTATTTTTTAGTCCGCAGTTTACTTTGGTCGGCTCTTACAATATATTGGGATATTCTGGAATGTAATACATTTTAATTAGGCTAATGATAAGTAAAAGTGTAGCTTAAAATCTCAGGTCATTCAACAACCAAATAACTTCGACAAAATATCCTATAACGTCATATTTATATATTCTTATCGCTTTATAATTCCATTCCTCCTTCCAAACCTTTCAATTTACCTTTTCACTTAAGTCACTCGTTGCGAAAGTTGTCCAAGGTATCCAGATTCCTCCACACCACGAGATTCTTAGAAAAGTAAACCACTATCATAATATACCGTGGTGCCAAACAAGGAATTCAATGGTCCTTGTGCGATTTACACCGTGGTTAGAACAGCTCGTGGTGTGAATTGACGAAGGACCGTGAAACCGCTTTGCAGAAAGCTAGTTATAAAATATCTGCGGAACCATAAGTACATCATACTTGCCAGTTCTTATTTGTCGACGTGTCTAATGTAATAAGTCCGTGACGGTAATACTATACTGCAAACTGAAGGTATTAAATCATACAACTTATTAACTTGTTACTTTATTATTTTATGACTATACGAGGCATTTATGTAGGTACCTAATATCATTTAATTTTGTATTTCCCCTATAAAGTAGACGTTACACTAGTAGGTATGTTACACTATATTTAAAATATACACTATAAGATAAAAAGCATCGCACAGTTTTGGTACAAACGATATATGACCAAATATTATGGTATTCTAGAAAAACTATCTTCAACCTTCAAATAATACTTTCATAGAATCTTCTTCATAAAGAAGAGATGAAGATACAATAACGATGACCTGTCACCAATAAATATTTCACTAATTAGAGCTCTCATAAGCTGAACCGATTTTTTCGAAATTTAAGGTCATCAGAAAACATGAATCTGGAAGTACCGCCACACTCTGCTGGTCAGCAGCAGGAAACAGCAGCCCGCTTGTGGAATGCACTACCTGTAGCAATAATATAATAATATAATAATATAATATTCTGCCACATTCACACAGCGCCATCTAGCCCCAAATTAAGCAATTATATTTGCTTGTGTTATGGGTACTAAACAACGGATAAACTACTTATATACTTTTTTTTTGTAAATACATACATATTATAGATAAATTACACCCAGACACAGAACAAACAATCATGCTCATCACACAAAGGTTTGTCCTGGGTGGGAATCGAACCCACGACCTCCGGCTTAGCAGTCAGGATCACTAACCACTAGACCAACAGGCCAGTCAATATATAAATATATAAATAAGGCAAGCGAAAACATTGCACTCATTTAAAAAGATAGTGAAGGATCACTATTTATCACTAAAATTTACTGGTACATAATGCTATTTCTTTTCCTATTCTATTTAAAATATATATTGATATAAATATAATAAATATATACGTACATATATATATATATTAATTATACCTTTATTATATTGTTTTTATATATTTTGTATTATATATTTATACAAATATGTATATGATTATATATAATAAACATTTATTAACACCATCATTACTTACTTTGAAACCCTCATAAGTTTACAACTATTATACTCTATCAAAAGTTAACTATGTTTACTTATTTTAATGAAGTTTTTATAACAACAGGGTTGTGGACCCTAATATTTTGGCTAATTAATTTTAAGTAATTATGTAGAACAAATATACTTAGAGGTGCTGTTTACTATTAAAGATTGTGTTATGATAGTGAGGAAGCAATTTTAAGTTTTGTCATTAACAATAGTAATTTTAAACAATACGAGTCAAGGTAACTTGTTATGGGCGGTGGGCAACCTTACCGATAAATAAGGGCAGCTAACGACCAATCGGGGTAGCGAAATTTTTGTTAGGTATTGGCCTCTTGAGTAATACTTTCGGCCGATATTATAATGCACTAAGTCCAAGTTGTGTTGATAATACATACATACATAGCGTCACGCCTTTTTTCCCATGAAGGGGTAGGCAGAGGTGTTTAACTACCCACTTTTCGCCATTTTATTATTTTTAGATCCCATGTAACAAGGGGCGAGCCTGTTGCCGTTTATCGGGCACAATTCCAGGCTCCGGGCTAATACTGAGAGTTTTGAGACAGAAAATCTCAATATCACTTTACCTGACCTGGGGATCGAACCTAAGACCTCTGCGTGGTAATCCGTACACAGTACCACCAAACCACAGAGGCAGTCTTGTGTTGATAATAGTTTTTTCTGAACCACGTTATGATCTGAAGTTCGTTCTAAAAACTTTATTGGCGGCAAATTAATCTCTTCGTCTGTATGCTAGTGATATTTATTTGTTCTAGGACGCGGATAAAAATACTAATTGTTTATTGTTGTAAATAACGGGTGGCGCAAAAGTAAAGACCCTATTTGGTTCAGCTATGACATTTTTTCTAAATTAGAAAACTAGATTTAGATTTTTTTAAATGTATATTTGTGCCATTAAATTTCGTACCATTAGGATTTAAAGATGATGTCTTTTAAATGGTGACCTCCAGAGTTGATACACATTTGAGCCCTATTTATGAGATTTTCCTTCAAAATTGGTTATGAGTGACGAAGCGCATTTCCATCTCTCAGGGCATGTCAATAAGCAGAATACTCGGTTCTGGGGCACTGATAATCCGCGCATTATTCAAGAAACACCTCTACACCCACTAAAAGTTACTGTATGGTGTGGCATCTGTGTTGACAGAGTGATCGGACCCTATTTTTTCGAAGACGCTGGAGGCAATGCGATTACTGTCACTGGAGAACGCTACAGAACCATGTTACGTGAGTTTTTGATACCCAGTTTGGACGAATTGGGGCTGGAGCACATCTGGTTTCAACAAGACGGCGCTACGGCACACACAGCGCGCGACACTATGGACTTAGTGAGGGACGCTTTTCCAGGCCGAGTTATCTCTCGTTTTGGCGATTTGCCTTGGCCTGCAAGATCACCCGATCTGACCAGTCCAGACTTCTTTCTTTGGGGTTTTTTGAAATCTCGGGTGTATGTGAACAAGCCACAGACTCTCGCAGCTCTAAAAGAAAACATTCGTCAAGAAATAACGAACATATCGCAGGAAGTGTTACGGCAAGTTATGCAAAATGTCATAAATAGGGCTCAAATGTGTATCAACTCTGGAGGTCACCATTTAAAAGACATCATCTTTAAATCCTAATGGTACGAAATTTAATGGCACAAATATACATTTAAAAAAATCTAAATCTAATTTTCTAATTTAGAAAAAATGTTATAGCTGAACCAAATAGGGTCTTTACTTTTGCGCCACCCAGTACAAATATAATTTGTTAACTGATAACACCGTCATTTGTACTGCTACCAGCTTTGTTAATTTACATAATATTAGGTACGTAAATATAAATTTATAACATTACACATTTAATTTATATACAAAAATAATATTCTATTTATCTACAAGAAAGCTCAGACATAAGTAGTATTAAAATCGCATAATGAGCCATTTTCCCAGCAAATATTCACTGTTTACTGGTTACGCATACGGTGACCTATGTAACCTAATTAACCACTTTGGTAACCTAATGACCGGTTCCCATAGCTTTTCCCTAAGTTGGAAACA
This sequence comes from Parascotia fuliginaria, assembly GCA_963082885.1. Taxonomy (NCBI): domain Eukaryota; kingdom Metazoa; phylum Arthropoda; class Insecta; order Lepidoptera; family Erebidae; genus Parascotia; species Parascotia fuliginaria. The sequence goes on from OY720195.1 coordinate 1,941,011, forward strand.
TTGACATAAGCGTTGGCGTTAGCATAATTATGTCAATCCAATACATTTTTTAATCTATTCTATGAATAGAATAGAAATCTTTGCCACTTCTCTAGGGCCTCTGTACCTGACCTGTACTACGGCGCAGTGATACTGTGTACGGCCTGCTCTTCACACAGTTAGTAGTGTTAACATTGTAACTCATACAAAAAACGGTAATTATCTGGCGATTGAAAAGTTTGGACTGAGTTTTTGGCCAGTTCTTCTCAGAGCTTTACCTCTAACTGGCTGACTTTATATAATTTTGACGTTCATAAGCATTATACTTTATGATCAAAATGAAATAACGCTTTGAGTTTGAGTTTACAATTAATTCAAGTATGTTTTGAGCAAACATTTAGATGTTCTCAATCAAAATCAAAAGCAGTTTTTGTTGTATATTTGCTGTCAAATGGAAACCGATGCAAGCTTTCTAAGTCTTTAAGTTATGTATGTATTAACGCCTAACAAAATAGATGGCGCAATATGTTAATTGTGTCGTGGTGTTTATAAGCTAATCTCGGGATAAAAATAAACAATTAATTGTTATTATAAACATAATCTAAGACATAAGTTTTTACGCGTAAGACATAAGTTTCTACGATCGCTCTACTTAACACCGCAGCTCTATAATCTTTTGTAGGTTGTAAATTACATTCCAGGTTTCACAATACCTTCCTTCGAAAAAATGTGCATAATAAACACAGTCTTATTAATTGTATTATCCTGCTTTCATCAACCAGTTTTATAGTTTATGAGGTAAAAACGTAAAAGACAGACATAGATTAACTAACTCAATTAGGTTATTAGTAATTTTCTAATTTGATTTAAATATTCATATTTACGAGAAAGTTTAATAGGCTGCTTTTACTTATATATAACAAGTTTTTAATATAAAAGATTAAATCCAAATTATTGTAATGATTAATCATCTTACATTTACACCAATAGTCGTTGGTTAATTCGCTACTGCTGTGAAGTAGATTTGGTTCGAATCTAAGCCGTGACAAATATTAATCGACTAACTCGCACTCGCTTCTCATCAGTATCAAAAGTTGAGGTTTTTCAGCTGGGTGCGCTTTTAACTTTGCTACTCGGCTCCTAAAGGTGATAGGATAATACATTATTATCAAAATCTTCCGCGGGAAACGCACTATATAACAGTAAAAACTGCATCCAAACCCATTAAGCAGTTCTCAAGTTTCAGACAAGCAGTCGCTTTCCGGCGACTTCCTTATCATACGAAAATCGAAAACTATACAGATATTATTTTTTAAAATACGACCTTAAAATAATCAAATGTAATATTATATTTCTGTGGCACACGTCAACGTTATTAAAGAAGCTATTATTTTAGTTTTTTACTACATAGTTTAATGACATAAATTCTAAGGGTAGACCACCAACGAAGTAAATGATTTTTTAACTCAAATATAAACCAAAAATTTATCTGAATTTGATTTAACACAAACAAAATAAAGTTCAAATTTGAATGCTTTTTTAGTTCGTTATAAAGCTATTTATAATAACATCTACATTATAAAGAAATAATACAGTCACTCCTTTAAATAGTTCCCTAATTTTGACAGGCGCTTAAAACCAAATTATATTTAGCCATTTTGAAAATGATTTTGAATCTAAGTCTGTCTTTATCATCAAGCATTAAGGTTTATATTGTTTCGTATTTTGTTGACATGAGTTGCATTTAAAAGTTGGTAGGGCTACGGCCTGATGTTGTGTGGTCCGTGGTTTTTTGTTTACAATTCTGTATTTTGATTGAGTTTTTGTTGTTTATAACATAATTAACTTCTTTGTTAGCTATTAAGTTGTTTTAGAGAGGTTAAACAATTATTTTCTTTTCTTATTTTAATCCGTTCATTAAACATAAGGGTAAAGGTAGTTTTATATTTTAGACCGGTCACCACATCGCGCTATTTTTTTAATTTCCAGTAGCAGCTTGCAAACCATAGTTGACTTTTTACATCATTAAAAACAAATCCTACATTTTACTACATTTTCTTTAACAAAAGAAACTCAAATTAATTTTTGGAATGGTAGCCACCACTTCTGGATTCCACTGACTGCTTACCATCAGACAGAGTAAAGTCACTTTGGTAAATCGAAGATATTTCTCCTTTGATGCATAACTCAGATCCAGTAACCCTTGAACTATTCTCCATTCGTGTGAAGGTAATGGTTGGTGACTGTCACAATTAAACCGATCACGCTTCCTTATCGCCTCCTGTAGCGGTCATTGCACAGTACCTCATATTGATTAAATATTAGTTTACGATGTGATATTACGTGTTCACGATATTGTATGTTTTTTTTTTTTTTTTTTTTTTTTTTTTTTTTATATTATAGCCTACCAAAGTGACTCCACCCCGCCTGATGGTAAGCAGTCAGTGGAATCCAGAAGTGGCGGCCACTATACCATCGTCTTAAACTGCTGGTATGGTGGCCTCCACTATGGCGGCTGGGAATGGGGTTAGGGGAAGGGAATGAGGGAGGTGAGGAAAGAGGAAAGGGGGAAAGTTAGGCCTCCGGCGCTCTCACTCACCGAACGAAACGCAGTAGTACGGATACTACTACTCTTAAGTCGATCTTCTATGAGAGGGTAGTACTTCCCCGGACGATCCGGCCCATTCATGCTGAAATCAGCGTGGATCTACTACCGTGCTAACGTATGTTTTGTTTTAACACACATACCCATACCGTGTCCCACACACACGGTGTGGGTGTGTGTGTTTGTTATTACTACACACACGCATTTGTAATATTTATAGGATGACACAATTCACATCCAGAAATTTGAAAAAGGACCTGATTGAGTTAAATATTTGACTCGGTCAAAATCAAAATAAATAGCCTTAGCCTACATATTTTTGTGTTTATTATCGGGCTATTCCTTGATGCGCATCAACTTGGTAACACAATCACACAAAGCCATCTAGACACAAAGTAAGCATATATTATAAGCTTGTGAGGGTTCTAGAATGCGGATAAACATACTTAAATATTTTTTTTGTCAATACTTACTTAAAATACATAGAAACACCCAGACTAATGCAAATAGACATGTCCATGCACACAAATATTTGCTTTTAAAAATCGAATCCGCGATCTCTGCGTGGCAGTCCCCGCACAGTACTACAGAGGTAGTCAAATGGAAAAAGGTGCGCTAACAAAAAATATTACTACTACTGGTGCGTTTCGAGGAGTACTTTTAGTGCGCTTACACATGCTTGTCCCATTTAATATAACTTTCTTAACTCTTGTTTCATGAACGAATTAAAATTCTAAATTGAGTAACCCGCAGACAGCTCGGTGTCTATTTCTATTCCCGTGTCAGACTTGGTCGCGGTTACGTAAACCATGACATTTGAACGACCGACGTAACATCATGATATAAATGCAGTCGCGTTAACCCTTCATGGTTTTTAAACTATTAATTAATATTAAAAAGAAAAGATCATGATTATCTTCGATTATATCTTTATTTCTTAAAGAACATTACATTGTTCTCTTAAAAAGAAAATTAACTAATTTACATTAGGTTATTTGGAAACAGGCGTTTAATACGACTATAATGTATATGTAATAATGTTGTCAATTTTATTATAATTGTTAAAACAGCTTATACAAACTTTAATTATCTAATATGCAGTTTTATTTTTTCTTAAATATGGGTAACGATGCAGAATCTTTATCACTTTTCAGTAATTTGATGGAAATTGGATATTTTTCTTACCGTATAAAGTTCTAACTGATGGCACTTCTAAATTATCTTTGTTTCGTGTGTTATACTTGTGTGATTTTTGTTTAAATGATATTTGTATGTGTAATATTTTCAATTCATTATCATTACGTCGAAGTAAACTGTTAACTTGAAAAAGATAGTGGGCAACTGCTAGATATGGATTAAATGGCCGAATATTTCAATATTGCAATCGAAAAATCCAAAGCTTAATCCTCAGCATTTTTTTCAAGGTCTTTGAGGGGCAGTTGACTTTTAAATTCAGATTTATTACAATGTATGCCTGCAGTGTTAATATACCGGGTCTGCTCGAATCAACAAAACTACTACCTCTGTGGCGCAGTGGGAGCGCAAACGACTTCTGTACGACGTTGTGGGTTCGATCCCCACGCGGGACAAAACTTTGTGTAATCCATAAATATTTGATCCGAGTCTGGGTGTACTTTTTATCGTCCCCCGCGACAAAGGGCCTGTTCCCTAGTGAGGGAGATGTCTATTAAAAAAAAAATTGTTTGCTGTCTCATGAATATAGGCGTAATACTAAATGGAACAAGTTATGTAACCACGGAAAAGATTACAAACATCTCACAAATGGAGATACTATTTTATCAACAGGAACACGACATTACTAAGGCAATGGTAGTGTAAAATGAACTTACATACTCGTAATTCATTCCAGAGCTTTGTTAGAACATCGGTGCTACGTTCATTTTGACAGGTAGTTTATGTTATAAAAGGAAAGTTCTCGGTGTTCGACTGATGTGTATTTGATATTAGATATCAAGACTGTTATATTATAATGATTATTATTTGATATAAATAAAAGATAATTAGTGCGAGTCTTCTGACTCAGTAACTCATATCACTAACTCTCTCCTCTTAATGCGAAACAAAATAAGTTTATGTATATGTAGAAGTGTCCTTTACAGTAAAATCTTCTTTTAAAGTCAACCAAGTAGATTAAATTATGTTATTAAAATAAACACTGAATCTGATTATAGCGCATAATGCATCGGTTTTCTAATTGTGTCTGAACTTTTAAATGGGCATGCGTCCTGCTGAGTAATGTTGTTCAATAAATAAAATTATTTTTAGAAAAAAAAAATGAAAACCGACTTCAAACAACACCTACATGTTCAATCCTTAACTAAAAAGTGGAAAATAATATTTTAATTACTTCATAGCAAAGAACATTAAAGGGGAATCAACGCAATCCTTGATACCTATAATACTTTACTATTTATAGTTTTTAATGTTATTTTGGAGTCGGTGCCAGCCAAGAAGGATCTTTAATTCTGCCTTTGCAATAAACTTTTGTAATGCACGCGTGGGGGATATGCCTGAGTGCACTACCCGAACGCGGTCATACTCGTGAACGCAGACGTCATTGACAGTTGTGTTCAGATATACATAAAAAATTTAACGCGCAGATCAGATTCCGTTCGATTTCTTGTATTAAATCTATATTTTTCATTCATATATTAATAGATTAATCAAGAAGATATTTTTTTGCTAGTAGGTAGGTTATTTTTATGAAGGTCATTATGATCCTTCTTGGCTGGCACCGACTCCAAAATAACTGATTAAAAACTATAAATAGTAAAGTATTATAGGTATCAAGGATTGCGTTGATTCCCCTTTAATGTTCTTTGCTATAAAGTAATTAAAATATTATTTTCCACTTTTTAGTTAAGGATTGAACATGTAGGTGTTGTTTAAAGTCGGTTTTAATTTTTTTTCCTAAAAATAATTTTATTTTTAAACTTTTAGTGGGAATTAATTGTGTATAAATATATTCAAAATGGGTAGACCTACTAAACGTGCTGCGCAATCGAGACAGCGCCGCGCCGTTTGAAAGAAAGTATAGACGAGAGGTAAGATTGTAAATAGAGATATAAGGTCCTTGTCAACACTTTCTCGATCGCTAAACCCTGAATCCCAGAAACCACAAATCAAAACAAAAAAGTGATGATCTACCAACAATAAAGAATCATCAAAAATCATAATTTAACTAAGCGAGCAATCGCTTAACAGATATACAAAAAATAAACAGTGGTGCTGTAAAGGCAGGTTTAAGACCGCCCGTTGCTGTTGTAATTTCTCACGACCATAAGACCTTCCAACTTGGCTTAACGACTACCAAATTATAGTGATAATCATAGTCTACTGCTTCTAAAGAATGAAGACACTGAAAATGAAATGACACAAATGGTCACTCATCCAGGGCCACTTCGTTTCTAACAAAAAATGAATTTTGAAAATCACTTCGCACTTGTAGCAGGGACATGTCAATGTCAGATAATTCGTCGCAAAAGACATCGACGTGTTGCTTTACATGTCTTCACTTCTTGCATACGTTTTGTAACAAAATATACAATTGAAGCCAAACCACTACATCATTCTTTATAAAAAAAACATGGGACCCCATTTCGGAGGACACCCTTTCAAATAAAAGAAGAATTTTCCAAATTGGTTTATAAATGACCGAATTCTGTCGTAACAAACATACAACCACTGAACCATTTCTTATAATAAAAAAATAGGACCAATTTCAGAGTATACCCTCTCCAATAAAAAAAAAAAAATTCAAATCGGTTCGTATATGACCGAGATAGGAGGACAAACATACAAAAAAAAAAAAAACATACGACCCGAATTGATAACCTCCTCCTTTTTGAAGTCGGTTAAAAATATACCTATTTACAATTTCTCGAAAATAAAATAATTTTACACAGCCCACTTAAAAAAAAGCAGTAAAATAAATATTGTAAAACAATTACTTACTCATACAAAAACAAATAAAAAACACAATAACTAAACTAATATTATAAAGCGAAAAGATTTGATGTTTTGTATGTTTGTTTGTTTGCAACGATTTAACTAAAGATCTACGTAACTGATTTAAAAATGTCTTTACCCTTTAGATAGCTTCAAATATGACGGGTAGCTTATACTATATTTATTATATTTAACTATTTTTGTCATTTTAAAAATTTAAATATTTTAAGCGCCTTTGTAAATCTAAATGATGCTATACGACACTATTGCAATGGTATTTTCCGAAACTTTTGATATCGAAGCGAAGCGAGGGCGGATGTCTAGTTAATTATAAATACAGTTGCAAAAGTAATAAGTGAGTCACGAGTCAATCAACCGTCATATTGTTGGGACTCTAAAATAGATTACATGTGCTAGTTAGTGCTTATTTATATGGATACACTAGCTGCGCCCCACGGCTTCATCCGCGCATAAAATATGTTTTGTATCCCGCGGGAACCTGACCAATTTTAGCCTATGTTCGTCTCTGGCACCGAATCTATCTACATGCCAATTTTCATCGATACTGGTTCAGCCGTTTAGGCACTGTGTGGTAACAAACACACACATACATACATACACACAAACTTTTACATTTATAATATTAGTAGTATTGTGTAACAAATGTTTGAACTACATTGTCATCTTGATGAGATCTTCTTAGAGTGGTTAGTAGTCAACCTATCAGGATTTGTTCAAGTCGCCCACTTAATAGAGGCATCAGACGTGATCTAACGACTGATATAAACATCGTAACAGCCGGAACCAAATTTTAACGTGCCCTCTGAATCACGGAGACGCTTAGATAGAATTCCACTATGCGGTCACCCATCCATGAGCCAGCCGCACTCTTTGTTGCTTAACCCACTGATTGTTTACAGATCAGTGAGCGCAACGAGCTATTAGAGCCTCAAATGAAGATCTAGATGAAATGAAATTTGGATATGGTAACCCGTCTCTTATGTACGAAAAGGAAGAGTCCAAGTCATACATAGATATATGGATTTTCTCTTTCTAGTTAAAATTTTAGTAATATTTTCCTTATATACTCGTACATTTATTAGCAACTAGCTGTTGCCCGCAGCTCTGCAAGAGTAAATGTCGGTTACATCGAATATTATTATTATTTATAAAAAAAAAATCTAAAATATACGTAGCCTAAGTTATTCCTTATTACATCAGCTACCTGCCAATAAAAGTCCCGTCAAAATCGGTCCAGACATTTCAGAGATTAGCCGGAACAAACAGACAGACAGACGAACAAAAATTTAAAAAATGTTATTTTGGTGTATGTACCGTATCTAAATTCATATACATGTAGTAAAAAACGGTTATTTCAATATTACAAACAGACACACTAATTTTATTATATGTATAAATAAGAAAAGGATAAAATCGACGCTTACCAGGAAGTGTCATTGTTTCTTATTTTAATGACATTTACATGTTACGTCATCTCTTCGACGTGACTATGCGCGCGCTGTGACTCCGCTCGCCGCAGTAGAACATCAGGGTGCCAAAACGGGGAACAATAAACAAGAGGACTCCACATCCATCTCCACTCGAAGCTGTGTTCCGATAATATATATTAATAATAATTGCTTTAAGCACTTCACATGAGATTTAACAGGTGATTAGTTAATTTTTCGTTGATCAGCCTTTTAGAAACTGTGGGTAAGATATCAAATGCTACATTGTATCGAACATAACAAAAACACTACAGAACTGGCACTATATTGTTGAAGCTATCCAGATATCTAACCCTCACTGCTGGACACAGTAGCCATATGAACGTAGTCGAGGTAACACATGTATGTATAGGAGTATGTTTAGTGAGGAGACCATCATGTTATGGGAGAAAAAAAGGACATACGGCAATATTTCCTAATAATTAGTTTGCGTAGTTTATAGATATGACTGATTACCCCCTCGGTCCTCTTCCTTGTCCCTTTTCCTACCTCCTCCCTTTTTTCTTGCATGGTCAGCAATGGCTTGGTAGAAGTTTCTAAGTATTTCTACAAACATACAAAACTTAGCCATGTTGGTTGCGGTTACCACTTGCCATCAGGTGGAGTGTATGCTTGTTGCCACCAAAGTTGTCGATAATAGACATTGTAGAATTAATGTCGGAAAGCATAACAAAGTCGTTGCTGGAAGTGGTTGGTAGTGGGAAGGAGAGGGAAAGAAACTATCCGGCGCTATAACGCTAAACTACTTCCCTAGTCAATTTGTCCTTTGCATAGTGAAACCAGTTTTAATTAAAGCAATAAATAAACTAGATATAGATGATGTGTTGACAAAGAGCACAATTACAAGCACCCGTAACCGACATGTGTGTATGAACAGATTTATGAATGTTTAAGAGGCAAAGGAGGTATGTTTGGACCTAGTCGTTGCTTACCCCATTAATGGAAGACAGGCGTGAAGTTATGTATGTAAACCAACCTGACACTGCTCTGTGCTTTATGAAAAACTGCTTGATGTGAAAGCATTAAAAATCAAGTGAATAAATTTTCTCCCCAGCATTTATGCTTTGTGGCGATCAATACTCACACCTCTGTATGAGAAGAGGCCTTTCCCTGCAGTGGGATAGTAAAGTGTAAAAACGATAATTCATGCTAAACCTTAAAACGTAATCGTAGACAATAACAAAACATAAAACAAATTTCCATTCCTTTTTTCCTCCGTCCGTTGCCATGGTGATGGTGACCCTAATAAACCAACGGCTGGCATTCTACAAGTGTACTGCATCGATGTAGCACGTTTTGATTATGTACCGAGCAGTACGTAGGCTTTCTATTGACCTAATATATGCATATTAGGTCGTAGCCAATGTAGCTAGCAGTAATACTGGCTATTATAAATGTAGATATCTTTTTCATTGGGAATATGAATTAAAAATTGAATTTGATGAGACTTCAGCCTATAATAATTTTGAAATGAAAATTTATTATTCAACTCGGGAATCAAATCCGAGACCTCTGCGCGTAACAATCTGCATACAGTATCACCAAACGACTGAGGCAGTTGTACTGACAATAATATTTTTATACCGACTATACTTTGTACGTACTCGCGATAAGGAAATAATGGCTCTAATTTGAACCATTTATGCTCTTTGTATGTAATTTATAACTTTAAAGTATTTTTATGACTGATTTCTGAACAAATCTCTGATTTTAATTATTTACAGAAGTTATTTTAAATAAACTAGGTAATATATTTTTGGTTGTATTGCTGAGTGCCTTTTTAAAATAACATTATACTGGTACAGATTTAAATACCGTCTGTACTTTATACGTACTTGCGAAAAGGAAGGAATGGGTACTCAAACCAAGAAAGGGTCAAATCTTTAGGGTCTAATGGGCTCGTAGCCATTTAAGCGTATTTAGCCCCGTATTCAACAATAAACAATTGTTTTTTCTTATGTTCTCACGTCAATCACAATTTTCCATAAAGATTCGACCTTCAATGCTCTAAAAAATTACAAAGAACGTTAACTGGCCAAACTTAGTACTAACTCGTTACGAAATTCGACCTCTATGACTATGGCTTGACCTTAACAAGTTAGTGTTGTAAAAAAGTATGGGTAAATAGCTAACACAAATGTACAAAATTTCATACTTTTGAAATATCAGAATTTTGTTTCGTTTTATCTTTTCGCGGTGTCCTAAAAAGGAAAACTGGAAGCAGTATCACCATATCGGTAGTAGATCCACGCTGATTTCAGCATGAATGGGCCGGATCGTCCGGGGAAGTACTACCCTCTCATAGAAGATCGACTTTAGAGTAGTAGTATCCGTACTACTGCGTTTCGTTCGGTGAGTGAGAGCGCCGGAGGTCCACTTTCCCCCCTTTTCTCTTTCCTCACCTCCCTCATTCCCTTCCCCTAACCCCATTCCCAGCCGCCATAGTGGAGGCCACCATACCAGCAGTTTAAGACGAGGGCTTTTGGTATAGTGGCCGCCACTTCTGGATTCCACTGACTGCTTACCATCAGGCGGGGTGGAGTCACTTTGGTAGGCTACAATATAAAAAAAAAAAAAAAATATATCATTTACTTTGCCAAGCATGCTGTGGCAAGAAAGTGATGTGATGACTATGGCGTAATCTAACCTTGGGAAGAGATTTAATGCAGTGGGCGTTATTATGCTAATTTATGATGTTTAAAAAGCTAGGTACTCGTTAACGAATGATAAAATTTAGTACTCAAAGTGAACACTTGGAGCGCTGTTAGGTTTTCATACAAATATATTTCGACTAGTTTTCCCGGTTTCGGTTTCACCCGCGTTTTTGCTTACTGCTCTGCTTGCGTTGCCAGTAGCTTGATGTTACATAGCCTGTAACCTTCCTCAAGAACTGGTGGGCTATCACACGCAAAAATATTTATTTAAATCCGACTGGTAGTTCCATAGATTAGCGCGTTTAAAACATACAAACTCTTCCGCTTTATTTATTAGTATAGATGTCACTAGTGAGTGTCACATTAATTAATATACATTGGATTATTGACATCAATTTCACTATGAACTATTGAACTATTCTTCTTAACAATGACAGACTTTATTCACTGCCTTTTTACCTGTCATTCACATCGATCATCGTCAACAATAACAAAAAGTATCCTAGTTGCAATATAATCTAGTTCCTAGTGTAAAGCAGTTTGTGTGAGAATAAAGGCCTTGTATAAGATTTGTAGTATGTTTTTTTGTTAGTGAGAAATAGTTCGGATATTTTCTCGGATATAGTAAAACTAAATATACGGCAATTGACGCGATCATGCATTAGGTATTTACATACCTTATTTGCAGACTGAGACTGAGAGTCTGCTTGTGACCACGGCCGGTGTAACCTGGTCGAAACGTCAAGCAAAATAAGGTATGTAAATACCTTATGCATGATCGCGTCAATTCCCGTATATTTAGTTTTACTGTATCATGCAACGCGAAAGTTTAAAGTAGTTAGTTAAAAGTTTAAGTAAAAATTTCTCGGATGTTCCGTTCTGTTTAAGCAGACCTTTGAGATAATTTGTGACATGTTTTTGTTACAGTTTAGGTCATAGCTTATGTGGCTATCGTTTACTTTGGCATATAGCAGTAAATAGTTCGATTTAAAATATAAAAATGTAACATTTGAGCGTCAACCTATTTCTCTTTCTTTAGACCAGGTTAATACTAAAAATTTCTCGAATCCCACCATCGCTTTACTCTCGAACTCACACAGAGTTTTTAGGTCAAACCAAAAAAGACTTTCTTCTCTTTCTTTCTTTGTGATATTTTCGCTAACTGGCTCTGTGGTTCGGTGGTACTGTGTACGGATTACCAAGCAAAGGTCTCGGGTTCGATTCCCGGGTCGGGTAAAGTGGTATTGGGTTTTTCTGTTTAAAATTTCTCAGTACTAGCCCGGAGTCTGGAATTGTGCCCGATATATGGCAACAGGTTCGCCCCCTGTTACAAGGGACCAAAAATAAAAAAAATGGCAAAAATTAGGTGGTTAAACACCTCTGCTTACCCCTTCGGGGATAAAAGGCGTGAAGCTATGTATGTATTTTTGCTTACGAACTTAATGTAGGAAAAAACTATCTCGTGTTCGACTTCTTCGTTCTCGTTTACTCTAGAACAGCATTTTTGTAAGGCATGGTACCTACTTATCCACTCGCGACATTTTCTTTGTCTATAGCATTAAATATAGTCGATATTTATATAATAAGTTTACGAGCACTCTAGTCCATTTGTGGTTTATTGTAGTCGCTATTTTCTTATTACGTCTACACGGTATTGTTAAATATTTCTGTATGAAGATAATAAAGGCTATGTTTTTGTTTCAGGTATGTGGTTGAAATAATGGTAAACCTTCAGTGGAAAAAGAGAGAAATAACAATTTAGACGCTATGGCCATAAGCAAAAGGTATATATTTCTTAAAATGAATTTCGTCTTACAACCTTTTTCACTAAGGGTGAAGTAATACAAAATATTTGGGTGTTTCTTTGTATAATAATGTATGTATTTACAAAAAGAGTATTTAAGTATGTATATCCACATTCTTGCGAATTTGGTTCTAGGTGGTGTTTTATGTTGTGGTTGTGATATTATTATTATTTTGAAAAGGTGCACTTGGATTTGCAGATATTATAGGTACCGTGTATACAATATAGGTACATAGAATAACTTAATCATCATTACGTTGTAAATTAATAAATAATAATAATAATAACAGCCCGTTTACTGTCCCACTGCAGGACAAAGGCCTCTTCTCATATAGAGAAGGTATGAGCATTATTCACCACGCTTGCTCAAGGCGGATTCGCAATTTCAGACTTATAGTCCAGGTTTCCTCACGATATTTTCCTTCACCGTCAGTCAGAAATGCCCAAGATAAACTTGTAAATTATTGTCTAATAATAACGGTTATAGCATTTTTATTACTGTATCTATTTATTTTTTATTTATTGTATTTTTTATTTATTTATTTATAGTTAATTAAAACGGGTAATTAAAACCAATTACAATAATTAACATAGAACATAAATTAGGCTAATACTTAATTCATTAAATTAAATAGAATTTACAATATTAATAATAATTAAATTACAAATTATAGATTTTCTAATTATACATCAGCGGCGAAGCGTCCATATAACACGATTCCTGCCGGGTTCCCTTTTAAAATATGCCCTGACCTCCTTATACCTATCACTGCTTGAGTGTCTACTCAAAGTCTAAGTAGCCTTCCGAAACTCAAAACATTTTAGTGCCACCGGCTTCCCTCCTCGGCAAAGTAACTCTTCGCTACTGTTATACATAATAATATACATACAATATTACTAATACGAAATTGTGAAAACCCTTGCATACCTTTTCTCGCTAAATTCCAGACATACTCTCATTATGAATAAGAATCTCTATATCATCATAAAACAAGGTTAGATAATATTTTAAAACACAACATTCGCTTAAAAAATCACAATCATTGTGCAGATTTATTAAGATTTAATGTATTTTACATAGGACTCCCACTACCTTACTATTTGGTCCAATGAAGCGCAATTTTCTATTTGTTCTGTTCTTTGCACCGAGAGCACCGGTATTACGGGTGTTTAGAAACATTTTCGCCACCAGTTGGCGCCACTTTGGTAAAAGTTCTTCCATTTTGACAGCGCTAAATCAATATTTTCAGTGTTCATTTCTTAACTTTGTATGTTTAATTTACAAAATAGATAATTTACGTGGTTAAGGACGAAAGAAAAATGTTGAGAGGGTTTTCTAAAATGGCGCCCACGAGGAGGCAGCACCGATGCGTCATCGTCAGGTCAAACTGTCAAGCGCTTTTTGAAAATTAACCCCTGGTTGGCCCAATGTGACAGTTGAAGTGGCGCCAGCTGGTGGCGAAAATTTTCCTAAACACCCTTATTACCCCATTGGACCTCTCTCTTTTCTCTTCACCTTGCACATTATTTTCTTTCTACATGGTCGGTGGTTGTGTTTTCTAAGCGTAATTATTATCTAACTTCGGTTTAAAAATCTTTATTTCTCAAAGAACATTACATTGTTCACTTAAAGGGAAACTTAACTAATTTACATTAGGTTATTTTTAAACAGGCGTTCAGACTAAATATAATATGTAGTAATTTTGACAATTATAATTGTTATAATAACATATACAAACATTAATTATTATCTAATAGAAGTAGTTTTAATCTTTTCTTAAATATAGGTAACGATGCAGATTCTTCAACACTTTTCGGTAATTTGTTGTATAGCCTTACTCCCTCAAATTGGATATTTTTCTTACCGTATAAAGTTCTAACTGATGACACTTCTAAATTATCTTTGTTTCGTATGTTATACTTGTGTGATTTTTATTTAAATGATAGTTGTGTATGTGTGTTAGTAGTTAATATTTTCCTTATAGTTAGGCATGTGTGATAAGTATATAATTGTTCCAAGTTAAATAATTTAGTTTTTTTGTACAGTTCTACTGTTGGCGTTAGGTATTTATAGTTAAAACTTCCATAGGTTACGGTTATCACTTACCATGAGGTGGTTTGTATGCTTGTTTGCCACCAAAGTTGTAATAAAAAAATATTTTTTTTTGTTTCCTTGGATTCGATGTCTCAGGAAGTTATCTGAAATAATATATAAAACGATTTTTGTTTTCATTGTTGCATAGAAAAATAAATATTATGTTCAAGAACCGCAAACTGTCGATCACGGCGTTCGCATAAAACAAAACCGCGTTGTATTTACGATGTATTAAAAACTATTATAAATAGACAATACAGAACAAATTCACATGTGAAATCTGCATAAACATTTACGCAATAGACCAAAAAGAATATATTGAACTTTAAGCCTTTGAGTTAATGTTGAGTTTGAATTGTGAAATGCTGTCACACTACCTTACAAACAATGTAATGTTATAAAATTTGCAAAATCTGAACCTTTAAAAAGTAAACGAGCGTTATGACATGTCATTCTTCAAACGAGGTTTAAAGAGAGCATTAATATTAATAGGCAGCGGCTTCGTGGACATTGCAAAACTTTTTTTTTTTATTATTATATATATGGCCTCTACTATGGCGGCTGGGAATGGGGTTAGGGGAAGGGAATGGGGGAAGTGAGGACAGAGGAAAGGAGGGAAATTGGGCCTCAGGCGCTCCCACTCACCGAACGAAACGCAGTAGCACGGATACTTCTACTCATACGTCGATCTTCTGTGAGAGGGTAGTACTTCCCCGGACGATCTGGCCCATTCATGCTGAAACCAGCGTGGATCTAATACCGTTAACTTACTATTAAATAAGCCATTGGCTTCTGCCACAGTCGCCAATAAAAAAAAACAACGATGTACCTGATGCTTTCTGAGCCAAACATCATAGGCCATTGGTTGCTCGTTACCAATATATCAAACAATTATAAGAGTACTTGTCTTATAACAATACAGTTCTACCTGACGTCAATAGTTAAATTTGCCTCATACAGTCATTATTAAAGTATACTAAGTTCAGTAAGTTATAATTACTGCAAAAAATCCAATTATTATAACGTTTTGTTTATTGACTTTACATAACTTCTAAAAATTAATAGAAATTTTATGAGATTTTTATTTATATTGGTGATTCATAGATTATTTATAGCTTCACGCTTTTATATTTAAAAGGTTATGTAGGAATGTTTAACATCTGTATTATTACGGAAGGAGATAAATTAAACTCTGTTATCATGTCTGGTGTTTCACAAGGTTTACTTTCAGCCAAAAGTTATCCAACATAGATCCTTCCGAAGTTACGATACATTGAACGGTCAAAAGTCGCTTCTACTATATGCCACCCTCTGCCAGTTAAGTCTAACTCCGTCAACTCATCGTCTGGAGTGCCATAAGGTTTCATTTTAACACCTTCACTATTATGTCATTCATTTACATAGGTGTTGGAAAGGTTTAGTAATACTTTTGTATGTGGATATTACTGTGAGAATCTCAAAAGTAATTTATGTTGTCATAGCTGCGCGCTGCTGCTTCACCCGCGTGGAAACTAGTGTGTGTTTAATTAATGTAACTCGGGATTCAGACTGATTTTTGGCATAAAGAGCATCATGTCCATCTCCGGCTCAGGAAGACAAGTCTAAGAACCTATTTAAGACACCAGTCTCCCATATACGTAATTAATATTACAAACATTTAAAATTAAAACAATCTGTCGGGTACTTCATCCAAACCGAAAGGTTCAAATATTGAAAGTTCTATTGACTGCTATACATCCATATGGTTAGAACAGACGGAAACGGAGTGTCGAAGAAATTCCACTGAAGTAATTATTCCACATGTCGGACAAGACCGTATTCTTATTATATTGCAAAGTCATTAAATTATATACCTAATTATATAAAACTAGCATTCCGCAGCGCAGTTTCATCGGGGCCTTTGGGTACTGCTCTGCTCCCGTCGCCAGTAGCGTGATGTTTACATAGCCTATAACCTTCCTCAAGAATTACTATTATACGCAAAAAGAATTATTCAAGTACAACTGGTAGTCCCGGGGAATAGCGCGTTAAAAAACATACAAACTGTACCGATAGTGTGTTTCCGATTAGACTTTTGAACTGCCTGGACCTCACTGACTCATTACCATTAGGCAGAATGAAGTGCTTAGTTATATTCTGTCTTCTGTATGATGTACTACTTACCCAGCAGTGTGTAAAATAACCTAACCTTCTCAATATGTTTATGAGTGTACCGGATAAATCGATAAGAATAATAGTTTTGGATGAGTGAAGAAATGGGATGAGACGTCATAGGATGAATACGGAACAACCCAGCGATTTAATATCAAAGTGTAGTACCTATACTATTATATTTAGTTCGATGAATGATAGTTCTAGAGAATCATTTTTTCATTCATCATTTGACGGTAGTAGATCCACGCTGGTTTCAGCATGAATGGGCCGTCCGGGGAAGTACTACCCTCTCATAGAATATCGACTTAAGAGTAGTAGTATCCTTACTACTGCGTTTGGTTCGGTGAGTGAGAGTGTCAGAGGCCCAATTTCCCCCCTTTCCTCTTTCTTCATCTCCCTCATTTCCTTCCCCTAACCCCATTCCCAGCCGCCATAGTGGAGGCCACCATACCAGCAGTTTAAGACGATAGCTTTTGGTATGGTGGCCATCACTTCTGGATTCCACTGACTGCTTACCATCAGGCGGGTGGAGTCAATTTGGTAGGCTAAAATATATAAAAAAAAAAACAAATTAACCACTGTTTTCTTCTTTTTCATATCCCGAAAGAACTTGGACATATTGTATCTTCAATGATTATACATAGACTATATTAACAAGCGAGTCGCAATGCAACCTAATATTATATTTAAATAAAAATACTCCGAACCATTATTACCAGCATCAATAAATAAAACATTGACTCCAAATATAACGTAACAACAATCATACAAAAGTTGAACGTATTTTCAAGTACTACAAAATCAAAGGTATTCATATGACATCCTGTTATATTCAAAGCACACCGTATCTCTTGGGGTATAGGGTTCAAAATGAATTGTATTGATGTAGATCTTTAGTATGGTTTAATGCATTCTGGATGGAAGAAAGCGGGCCTTGTTACTGATACTTGACACTAAGCATGTGTCCATTGTTCTAAGTCACGGTATTGTTAAGAGCTTGCAAAGTTCAGGGGAATAGTGAACCTTTGTATGCTTGAGGAATACTTGGAGACTTTAGTGATTCTAAATGGATATCATTATTGTTTGAAGGGCTAATAAGAGTGCTTGGCAAAAGGCGTGTTGTTTTAAGTGTCGGTCTTTGATTCTATTGTGTAGTATTTCTTTTAAAATGACATGTTGCGGCTGAAATTCTCTGTTGGCGTAGATCAATAGATAAAACATTTATAAAACTTTTTCAAACATACAATTAATGGATACAAAGTAAGTACCTATATAAAGACTTCTGACATTTTTATATGGATTGGATTACAGTTTTGCCCTTTTTGGAAAACGAACACAATTTTAACTCATTAGACAGCAGCTGCATGCACTTTACTAACGTATTGTAATCAATAAAAGTAATGTAATTCTTGATTACGTTATTAATGGCTTTAATAAATTAGAGTTGCAAACTTAACTACCTATCCTACGAGATTTGATTTTGTCTTCCTAAAATAATAATATAATAGTAACATTTATTTGCATACAAGGTATTGTAGTACAATTACATAATATTTTAAAAACCTAAAAAAAATATTAAATAGGCATTTTCTTTTCCTATGTAGAATAATTAATTATTAAATTCATATTAAAAAAGTCATATTATTATGTCCAATGTTAGTAAGTCGTAAGACAACGCACACGCGCAATATTCAAGTGGCTTGTAGTTCAACGTGGCTCAGCTGAGCGCAAAGCGATCGGTAACACAAACGAAATCGGCTAACGGTAGGTGCATTCAATCCTATGTTTTAATTGAGTTGTTAAAATATTACCTATTATATGAGATGAACTTAAGGTATATGGTTGTTTTACATGTGTAATTTTACTACAATAAGTTTGCATGTCTAAATATCTACCATTTTTTGTCCAAATAAAAATAAAGTAGGCTTTTATTGAGTAGGCACAGTAAAAAGGGTAAAATTTATTAATTAGTGTGTTAATAATATCATCTTTTTAAAGATCGTCTGTTAATCTCTATTACATTATGTATTTAATTTGAATAAATATTAGTAAATAACCAATCACTTATTTTTTATAGTGCCTAATTGATCTAGGCTGATTTCAGCATGGACAATCCAGATCGGTATGGAAAGTGTACTTAAAGTTACGTTGTTAATATTAATTTAACAAAACCTTCTAAAATAATATTTACTTAAAGAATTATCATGCATACCTTGTAATCACGTAAACAAAAATGTTTAAACTCAATTTTTAATTCTGTGAGTTAACCAATAAAGTCTAATATTGTTTGCACCAATAAACATGTTATCAACAACCTTACGAATACCTTATGTTTTCTTTGTGCAACTACAAAAAAATACGCAATTTAAATCCAGTACTAATTACTTAGTCATCTTTAGTAATTGCTGTTTCTCTTCCCGTATTCGTCAAAGAAAGTATGAATAAGTATTCTGAGAATCAAACAAGGTAATCAAGTTTCTTATCTTGTACGAACAAGGTGGCTTGTTGTTGCTAAACGGTAATAATGCAGAATATGTCGCCCTTAGAAATGTAAAGATGCTTAGAGAAGCTTACATCTATATGTGCATAATCAAATGTGCACGTCACACACACACACACACACACACACACACACACACACACACGTCACACACACACACACTTTTATTTTTTACTTTGGTATACTTACATACTTAATTTTTCCATACTTTTTATTATTGGAAGAAAGAGACTAGCTTCCACGACACAGGGAATCCTAGTGTGGAGGCTAGTGATATTTATATGTAAAATGTAAACTTTTCTTTGGAACAATAAAGTATTATTATTATTATTATTATTATAAGAAATAATGGCAGCTGGGTCACCTTCACACCTTAGAACCTCCAAGTTTCCCTACGGTGAGGTTTCAGAGAAACTTTCTCCCTCGTAAGATAAAAAAGTTAAAAGGTTTAACAGGGTCGGCAACGCGCTAGTAATGCTCCTGGTGTTGCAAGCGTCCATAGTCTACGGTAATTGCTTACCATCAGGCGGAACGTATGCTTGTTTGTCACGTTAGTCGTAAAAAAAAATATTGGTTTGCTTTGGAAAGATGGAGATGCTTTCGAGAAGAAATGATAGTAGGCTTTACATAGCTCTATGAAAATGTTTTTATCTGAGTTTGACTAAGAACATAAATGGGTATGAATCTTCGTAATTGTTAAAACACACAATCACACAATCTGAGACCTCGGTATGATAGTCTGACTTACTAAGTGTATTTCGATTTACCGGTATTTTGATTTGAAAATAGATAATGCAGAAAAAAGTATTGTCTACATTTCTAAATAATTAAAGTTGTGTCATATGTAGTAACGTTAATGCGAGTACATAATTTTGAGTGAGTTTCAGTCGTGGATATTCTTAGTAAATCTTTATTATCTAATACACCTATATAATAGAAAGTATAACATTTATTGGTGTTATATTTCATTGAGGTATTGTTGTTTTATGTAACATGTTTAAACTGAGACCGTAAAGCATATGTAACAAAACTAGTTTATTTCCATAATATGCATTACAAATATTATAATAATAGCTTTTCGTGGCGCGGTTTTACCTGAGAGTAATATGGTTCGTTGTGTGCCTCGGGAACCAGACCGATTTTCGGGATAAAAAGTAGCCTATGTCCGTCTCCGGCACCGAATCTATCAACACACAAATTTTCATCGAAATCGATTCAGCCGTTTAGGCGCTGAGTGGTAACAAACATACACACACACACACACACACATACAAACTTTCGCATTTATAATTAGTAGGATAAGAGGCCCTAGACAAGTGTTAAAGATTTCTATTCTATTCATAGAATAGATAATAAAATGTATGAGATTGACATAAGCGTTGGCGTTAGCTTATGTCAATCCAATACATTGTCTAAGGCCTAAGGTTACAAAGCGTGGGCATACCCTTCACAAGGTGGACCGACGACCTGATAAAGGTGACGGGCTACTGATGAATGATGAATGGCGGCTCAAGGTAGCGAAAATTGCAAAAGGTCTACGTCCAGTCGTGGATGTCTATTGGCTGATATGATGATGATTAGGTTACGAGTTATCTTAACTCGAAGTATGCTAGCACCTACTGCCTTTACTTGTATTGACATTAAGGCACACTGAGACTACGATAATTGTGCACGGGAAGGACACAATATTCACCAAACGCGGTAACAAACATACGGCCCACCTAAGGGTAAGTGATAACATTAACAGGGCATGATTGTGTCGTTTAAACATCACAAAAATATTCTTTTAGTAAAGTTCTAAGAATACTACAAAAAAACCAGCAAGAAATCTTGATTTTGACCTCAAAACTAGGTCAAAGGTCTTAACCGTATAACCACGTCTTGTTTTTGATAAGATATTGTGATATTTTCCCACCCACATAACAGATAATACGAGATAAAACACCCATATACAATATACAAGCTTAATATCCTCATACTTTACCTCTACTACATATAATATTGATGTTAAAAGTTGGACCACATCTGGCAGCACAGAATAGCACTTTCCTATGTTTTTATCCTTTTTTTTTCACTCATATTCTTTATTTACGAGAGCGAGATAAAGGGCGAGAGTAAATAACAATTCTGAGTAGATCCTTAGGTATTGCGCCTACTAATAAGGCTTTTTTTCTTTAAAAAGACAATCCCGCATTAGGGAACAAGTTCTTTGTCGCGGGGGACTCTACAAACATACAAATAATGTACAAAAGTACAACTCGGCACAAATATTTATGGATCACATAAAGTTTTGCCCCGTGTGGGGATTAAACCTACAACCTCGTGCACAGCAGTCGCTTGCGCTCCCACTGCATCACAGAGGAAGTCTAAGACATTACCATAGCTAAGCAATTTCTTGGGCTAGCAAGGAGTGTGTTACCTAGCTCTGCCAACCCCTTCAAGGAAGAGTCATGAAGTAAATACATACACTTCGTGAAGAAACAAAACAATTGCAGGCACAAATGTGTTTGCTCTAAAAATGTTTCAAGGTACACTTGTGTACACAAGTGTCAGTGAACAGCAACATTACACAAGATTAACTAAGTTAAATAGTAATGAACAAACGCTGCACCTGTGCGCGACTGTACTTAGACTTTGAGCGAATACGCGTGTTTTGCTAACATTGCTTACGTTACGTTATACGAGAGATACGACAAGGTGTGTGTAGAGATTTTTTTTGTATTAGCGTGTGATTTTTTTTTTGTAACAGATAAATCCTGACGTGATGGCTACCATTCTAAAAGCCATCGTCTTAAACTACTAGAATGGCAGCCTCCACTATAGGGGCTTTGTGAGATGATTTTTCAGGCCCCGCTTAAAAGATCGAGATTTGTACCTTAACATTTTTTGGACTAATTTATTTTCGGTTACATTTAAAAAGTTAAAATTCTTGAAATGGAAACAATTTTGTCTACAACAGTACTTATAGCCGAGTTTTGTTATCAAGGACAGTTGTGATAAGGTGTCTGGTATCAACAAATACTAGATAACGGTATAGTGGGTACCTTCCATAAGGAGCTGCTATTACCGAATTGTTTAGATTCCATGTTTAGTCAAACAAAAGAAGTGATTTAACTTTGTACATTTCTATTTATCTAGCAATGGAAATTTTACCAATTAAATAGGTGATATATTGACAAAGGGCACAATTCCAAGCACCCGTAACCGACGTGTGTGTATGAAAAGATTAATGAATGTTCAAGAGGCGAAGAAAGTATGTTTGGATCTCAGCAAATGACGTCCCTATAGTCTCTGCTTACCCCATTATTGGATGTATGTATGGAATTTTTAAACGATCGTAAGAACCGTATCAAAATCTTGTACATGGCCTTGAAGAAGTTAGCAGAAAAACAGACAGAAGAAAACGACTTTGTTTAATACTATTAAGTGACTAGCTTTTGGCCGCGACTTAGTTGGCGTTAAATTAGGATTTGGTGCATATTTTGGTTAAAATACCTTTGTAAATTTAGATAATGTCTAATTCTGATGTGTAAATTAGATTACCACAAAATTTCATTAAAATTCATACAGGAGGACAGCCATAGATACATTCAAAACTTTTGCATTTATAATATTAATAGGATTACGCTAAAGTTTAAGATTGCCGCGATATAACACAAATTCACAACATTTACGTATAATTTTCAAAGCGATACGATTGATCGATGTTGAGTAGTATCGATTACAATTATGTAAATGTAGCGCCAGTCAAATTTATTCACTCGATTAATTTCCATTATGTAGATTTAGCAACAGATATCAAAGCCATAAGGTGCTGTAGAGTAGCCGACAGACTGCAAGCTCAGATATATATATTTGCGCTGGTTTATAAATATAAGTGCATTATATTAATATCTATACTATTATATGAAGAGTTTGTTTCTTTGTTTGAACACGCTAATCTCTGGAACTACCAGTGAGATTTATATAATTATTTTTGCGTATAATAGCCCAGTTCTCGATAAAGATTATAAGCTATGTTACATCGTGCTACTGGCAACGGGAGAAGAGCAGTAAGCAAATACGAAAATAAAAACGCGCCGCGCAAAGCTAGTTTGACTTATAAATTTATAATGCATACGCATGTATTACGTTCACTGGAGGATTATAAGCCTTTCGTAAAGGGAGACGTTTGTCGTAGTCCGACGCTTTATAAGCGTATTGATGACCGGCGTAAGTTAATCGTATATGTACGTTTAAAGCTGCGCTAGTGTTACACGGTATTGCTAAATTATTTTATGACAGTCACGAGTAGAGATGGGGTGGTTACCTAAGGCAAAGTCAAATACATATTTATTCATTTGGGTTAATTGAATTAACACTTAAGAACGTTAAAATTCCAAATTGCCAGTTTGCTGACGTAGGGTAGCCCCATGAGGAGAACTGGCTAGAAACTCAGCACACTCTTTTTAATTTATGGGCAAGGATATTAAAATTTTTGTAAGTTTCATTTCAAGAAGCATGCAAAGTGGCGCAGGCAATGCACTTAATTATTAGATTCATATTTTAGAGCGTAAGCCATACCAATTTACATCGAAATCGGTTTAGCCGTTTAGGCGCTGAGTGGTAACAAACACACACACACATACTAACGCACAAACTTTCGCATTTATAATATTAGTAGGATTAAAATAATATAAATATAATTTAATAAAAGCTATTTGAAGCTATAAAGGTGCTTGATAAGAAACATTTGGGTTTTTGAATATGTGTGAATTGAGATGGAAGTAAAATTTACATTATAAGAATGGAAGTAGTCAGAGGCCCTAGACAAGTGTCAAAGTTTTCTATTCTATTCATAGAATAGATTAAAAAATGTATTGGATTGACATAAGAACGCCATCACTTATGTCTATCTCATACATTTTTGTATCTATTCTATGAATAGAATAGAAATCTTTGACACTTGTCTAGGGCCTCTGTTTACCTTACAGCTGGCGATTCTTTAGGCATTTAGAAGTACCCTATAAACATAAAATTAATTGACACAAATTACATCCAGAATCCCATTGTTTTGTATTATACAAAATGTTGCTTCGTGTGGAAAACTAATCAATGTAGAACCTCCCGGACAACAACCGTAGATACATACACTGATTCTTCTGATTCTTGAAACTTTTGATTTACTCGTAATTATATGTGTATCATTAAGTGTGTACAACAAGACCTTTCAGTATCTACGGGTTGTTTTAACAAAAATAAATATGTCGAGAATATACCACCTGTCATGTCCTTTAAACGAAATAATAATTTTAAACCAACACCACCGACGGTAGATCTGTCATGGCGAATTACCAACGGACCTTATATTTGACATACTGACTTGACTCGTTGACAGTTAATTAAATATTACCGATTATTTTGAAAGGAATAAAGTATGTAATACTTGTTTTACACCTGACTGAGTGAACACAGGTGTTGCACTTACAGTGTCGTATCTAATTATAGTATCTACCTACCTTTTTACCTTTTGCCGAAGTGAAGGTAGGTAATATTTTTCATACAGAGGAAGCACGAGAATTCATCAATTCATCATGTTATAGGCAGATTGGTAATTTAAGAATTAGCTATGTCTAGGTTTTCTCACCGTCAGCATCATCATTCTTAGCCTATAGGTACCCACGGCTCGGTGTAGGATTCCCTTTGTGAATTACACTTACGCCGGTCTTCTGCTAAGCCAGGAGTTACCCGGTCGTTGACCCACCGCGCTATCGATGACGCCACGACTTCTTTTGCCGGTCCTCGGCAACCATTCCGTCAGAACTTTGTTCCACCTGCCATCACTACGTCTAGCCAAGTACATAGATACATAGGTACATAGGTACTGTGATAAAGTCGCTTAGTCGTGGGCTTGTTGTCCGCATTAAGACCTCTTGGTCTTCTTTACGATAAATTCACATTAGTAAGTACTTGCTCGGAGTCAAATTCATAAATACTTTTTTAGTATTAAACTGATGATTCGGTATACGGCTAACCTGATAATAATAAAATTGAGGAAAGGAAGAGATCGAGTGTTTTCACGACATTTAGCTTATAATAAGATCACACACATTACTATTATCTAGTCTCTTAGGGCTACAGAAAAACATAATGTGTCTTTTCAAATAAAACAAGTTTCACTTAACATTTTTCCAAAAAATCATTAGTTAAATTCCACGCAAACAAAGCCGCGGGCAACAGCTAGTTGGCAATAAACACAGACTAATTAAGGCTTGATTGTTCAACAGATTATATACAAAAACTGCCAAAACCAGACAGGCGTTTCATGGAATCATTATGTGGTTCGTCGTTAGAACGTGGAATTGGCAGAAGTTCAACTTTGTGCAGATATTCAGATGTTTTAGGTCGACGACTTTTTTACTCTACCACAACCTACTAGCAAATTATATACATACTTTAGTTTTTCGCGGCGCTGTTTCACCGGTTTCTGCCCCCATCTTACCATATTTGGTAGAGATTTTGTTCAGTGTTGAAACTTATCTGTAATGATGATTTTTTTTAGCGTGACAAGTGAAAGACATATATAGTTATGTCCCGCAGTATGCTATTTCACTACACAAGTCATACATGCTTCGTCATACATTTATCTTAAAAAAATTAGTAATGACGGGTTTGTTGCGAAATGTTTTAAATACAATACAAATTAATTTACTGCCTAAATTCTGTTTGTTGACTCTTCACATTCGTCGAATTGATCGAAATAGCATTTTATAGGTCCAACATTTAGGAGAAAGCATTTTATTTTAATGTTGTTTTGATGCCAATAAATTGTTTGGTATGTTTTGACAAAGCTACGGTCACTATTTTGATTATTATTTTATTGTAAGGTGGCACAAATGACACAATAGGCAACCTCGTTCTTTAGAAGTTTGATTTTGTTGCCTATTTCAATTTGAGAAGTATTATAGTATTTAATAAATCAAAAGAAAGAACATATAACCAAAATCGTCCTGCATCAGTATCGTACATTATATAATACTAGCTGTTGCCAGTGGCTTCGCCCGCGTGGGTAGGCATACCATGAAAATATAGCCTATGTTAGTTACATATTAAAGCTTTCTATATGTGAAAGAATTTTTTTAAATTAGTTACGTAGATTTTGAGTTTATCTATAACAAACAAACATATAAAAAAATAAATCTTTCCTTTTTATAAAATTAGTCTAGGGTAGTTGTTTCACGCTGGTTTCATCCTGAATGGGGTGGATCGACCGGGGAAGTACTAAGAGTAGTAGTATTCGTACAACTGCGTTTCGTTCGGTGAGTGAGAGTGTCATAGGCCCAATTGCCGCCCTTTCCTTTTTTCTCACCTCCCTGATTCCCTTCCGCTACTACTATAAAGAGTCGTTACTTTGTAGGTATGTCTAAAGCTGATGAACCTACTTGTTAATTTTGGGAGATACCGTATGTATGATACATTTTATCAGCGATGTTGGGTTTCATATATCCGGATTAAGTCTGTTACTATATACCAGACACAATTCCAGACTCCTGGCTAATAATGAGAATAGCTTAACAAGAACTCAATATCATTTTACCTTTCCCGGCGATCGAACCCGAGACTTTTATGTGCCAATACGTACTAATAAACCATAAGTGCTTTCATCAAAATCACGGTTTTTTATAATCAGCGGCTCGCCCCGTTTTTGTTCGTGTACAAATTATATTTAGATATAAAATGTATGAAATTATAATAAAACTTGCAGAAAAAAAATCGAGTGAATGATAGTGAAAATCCGATTTAAATTTGCTTAAGTAGTTTACAAGATCTAAGCGTACAGACAGGACTAACTTTATTTTAAACTATATGTAGATTACGTTACACATATCTTTTTGATGCTTACTTTCATCTCAACTCATTTTATGCTTGCCTGAGCTGTAGGTACGTTCTTATATAACATTCCATTTATATCCGTAACTTATATATATACAATAAAATATATCAATAAAATACAGACGTGTATCGATTGTGATAATAAAATTATTTTATATTATAATAAAAATTATATAATAGAATTACAGAACCTACGTATGTATGTTATATAATGGCATTATATCTATACATCTATACATATATAATAAAAATATATAATAAAAATGTAACCGATCGCTGTCTGTACATGGAAGATATATGAGAAAAAAAATTATTGGGGCCTTTATCAACGCAAATAGAACCCAAAACAATGATTGTTACAATTTTTGTCTGTTTGTCTGTTTATCTGTTTGTCTGTGCGTTTGTTCACGCTAATCTCAAAAACAGCTTATCCGATTTAGATATGATTTTCACTAATACATTGTGGTAAGCTTCACTTAACATTTAGTGTTTGTTTCATGTCAATCGGTTCCTAAATAAAAAAGTTATGCCAATTTAAAGAATCACGTCGAACATTTGTTAATTTACTACGAAATCTGATAGAAACAGAGACTTTAACAGGTTACGGAATAGCTGATAGCGTTTTTATTTTTCGGATTCCTCTCATTCTAAACAATCTTCCGTTTAGTTTTAAATGAATCCAGTTTCCAGTGAGCCTATGTTTCGCGATGACAATTAATAAAGCCCAAGGTTAGACACAACTAAAAGTTGTGGGCGTGGATCTAAGTATTAGCTGTTTTTCGCACGGTCAGCTTTATGTGGCTCTATCACGTGTTAGCATTCCTAGCAGTCTGTATGCTTTGATCCCCGATGGCTATACGTCTAATCCATACATTCATACACCCATACATATTATATAAGGCTTTGTCCTGACTGACTGACTGACTAACAGACAACGCACAGCCTAAACTGCTGGTCGTAGCGACTTGAAATTTGGAGGGTGTGTTTGTCTAAATGTCTAGAGGTTGTACTAAAAAAGGGTTTTTAAAATTTAATTCCTAAGTGTGTGAAAAGGGATGAAATCGATTATATGAATCTTCTTCATTTTTTAACTTACAGTTTTGAAATTTTATTTTGGAATACTTCTATTTAAATAAAAAATATCCTTATAATTTTATTTTAACAGGGGTGGATTTAGCGTGGTGAAATTAGGGATGAAATATTCTATACAAAGATCTTTAGCTTCTGAAGCTAGCGACTCGAAATTTACAGGGAGGGGGAGGGAGGGAAAGGAGGGAGGAAAAGGAGGAACTGAGGAGAAGGAGGAAGGGAGGGAAAGTGAGAGGGAAGTGATGGGGAAGTGAGAGGAAAGTGATGGGGAAGTGAGGGGGAAGTGAAAAGGAAGTGTGGGGGAAATGCGGGAGAAGTGAAGGGAAAGTCAGGGAGAAGTCAGAGGGAAGTAAGAGGAAAGCCAGGGAGAAGTGAGGGAGAAGTGATGGGAAAGTGAGGGGAAGTGAGAGGAAAGTGACGGAAAAGTGACGGGGAAGTGAGGGGAAGTGAGGGAAAGTGAGGGGGAAGTGAGGGCGAGTGAGGGGGAGATAAAAAATAGTATGAAAAACAGTATTTAAACAATATAAAAATGTCTATTGGAAAATACGACATTTACGCGAGCGAAGCCCAAAAGGTCACTCACTCACTTATCACGAAATCTCAGAAACAACAAGTGCTAGGAATCTTAAACTTTGCATTGTCATTCCTATTAAAATATAGGTGCTCACATAAACAGAATTTTGCGAAATCCATCCCCTAAGGGGGTATAAAGGGGTGGCAAAGTTTGTATGAAACTTCTATAGTTTTTATAGTAGGATTACCAAATTACTAGAAAATAATCTTTTTTTAATATTCAGAAACCACCCTTATTAAATGGGCAAATAAGAGCCGCAAGTTTGTGTGAAAGTGGTTTGTCAGTTTTAGCGGTAGCGGGTTTAAACTGGATTCGTCATAAAGACGGATAATACTGATACAATGTACGATTGCCATAAAATCAGGCACGCAATATTCTCATAGAGGCACCCATCTGAATTTTCACGCGAACGAAGTCGCGGGCAACAGCTAGTTATATTATATAATTTATATGCAACAAAAAGTCAAGATTTGTATTCTTCGATTAAAAGAGTGGCCTGAGTTTCTTGCCAGTTCTTCTCATGGCTCTACTTCGTCAGCGAACTGGCTGTAGGCTAATTTTCTGGCATTTTGTTAATTTTAACGTTTTAACGTTTTTTTTTTATTTAAGAATTTATTCACCATAAAAAGATACATTGTTTATAATACATATCCAAAATCGCCAAACTGCTGGACAGTTTGTTGGCGATAGTGGCGCTCTTGTTCTAACAATAAATTTGCACTTAATAGGTAAGTAGGTACATAATAGTTTTTACATAGGTAGGTTAGGTTAGCTATCTTTATATAATATTGTTGGTGAACTATATTTATTACATTAAATATGACTATATATATTATGTTATGTAGTTACTTATGCATACATTTTCATTATTAGTAACTTTATTTAGGTATTATAGTGACTTAAATATTAATAGGTATTTTATTTATCTATAAGAAGTAATGTTTCAGTCCCTTTTTTAACTTTACTGTGCCCATTTCTTTGGATTTGTTTCTTAATAAATCTATTTTGTTGTATAGTATTGGGGTTACATATCGTCTAGTTCTCTTACCATAATAATTTCTAATGGATGGTATTACAAGTTTACCCTGTTCAGTCTGTCTTGTGTTATATTTATGACTTATCAGTTTTTTATGTATATCTATGTTATATTGTTCTATTGCTAATTGGTATTCTACTCTTGCATGTACTGATAAAATTTACATTTCTTAAATAGTTGGTCATAGTCTTGTTTACAGTCTGCTTTTACTTTTTTACTTACTAGGTATTTTATTAGCCTAATTTGAAGTTGTTTTATTCGATCTAATTGTGTTTTAAATGTAAGCCCATAGCTGCTTATACCATAACTTATCAGGGACTCAGCAAGTGCATAGTAAAGTACGTACAAAACTTTCCAACTAACAAAGCTACTGAGCTGAAAGAATTTACCCAGAATTACCTCTAATTTACCACACACTTCATTCACATGTAGCTTCCAATTAATATTACTGTCTACTATTAAACCTAAATATTTATATTTATTGACCTCTTCTACATATGTGCAATTGCAGCCATTTTTATTATTATGTAAACATTCGTATGTATGCCCTGTTATTTGTATTCTATTGCCCTGTTTTATATAATTACTGTACGGTGAGCTTATAAACATTATTTTCGTCTTAGCTAAATTTATAATAATTCCGTTGTCATGTGCCCATTTAGTTATATTTTCAAAATCTGTCTTTATGCAATTTTGCGCTTCTGTCGCGTTGTTTGATGAATACAATAAACACATGTCATCCGCGTATATAAACGTTTTACAATGTTTTATGACATTGATTATTGACGTGCATTATGTACCCGACCGGTCCGAACACCGAGCCGGTCGGCACACATAGTTTCACACTTACCTCGTCTCCCGTGGTACCGTCGATGGATGTGTGATCTGTTATCCAAGTACGATTTAAACCAGCGATTGACGGGGCCTCGAATCCCACACTCATCCATTGCACGCAGTAGCACATCGTGATCCAGAGTGTCAAATGCCTTTTTATAATCGACAAAAAGCGCCGCCACAAAGTTACCTTCGTTAAGCGCGTTGTTTACATAGTCGGTGAAATGCGCGAGCTTGTCAACGTAATATTATATAAATTATATTATCGATTCTGTGTTAAATATTTTTTTATTTGACTGTACTTTACGCCGGTGTGCGAGTTGACGAATATAAGAATAGGTAAATTCAAAAATGTGCCGTCTCCCCCGATCGGGCGAGTTTATTGCGGGGGAGTTGATGAATAACTCAGCGCTGTGGCGGTGCTTCGCCCTCGCCTGAACCCGTGCTGCGCGTCTGTTATTATACCACTTGTTTCTAAGTAGCTACTCACCTGATTCACTATTACTTTTTCTACTATCTTATTTATTACGGATAATATTGCGACTGGTCTATAGTTAGTATATTCTAATTGGCTTCCTTGTTTGTATATGGGTCGAATTATTGACTTTTTTAATAAGTCTGGGCAAACACCTTCACTTACACACATATTAATAAATTTGGCTAATATTGGACTAATCTCTTTTTTAATTTGCTTTAAATCTTTTACTCTTATTCTATCTGATCCTGGTGCTTTATTACAATCTAAATTATTAATGTATTTCTCTACTGTACAAGCTTTCACTTTTTTAAAATAAAACGACGTATCACTTGACTTAACATAGGAACTTCGATCTAAGAAATTATTATCACAGTTATGCTTTATTTTCTGTATTTCTTGTGTAAATGTTTCCGAGAACTTATTACAAATGTTATACATAGTTTCCTTCTGTCCTAAATATTTTTTAACTACATCTTCTAAAGTGTTAATTTAATTCACCTAAATGAAAAAATATGTTTTCATTTTCATTTTCTTGACTGTTTTCTTGTAATAGGTACTAAATTAATGAAGTGACAAAAAATTTACATGTTGTAATTAATATCTTCCTATTTCATCCATGAGCGACAGTAAAATATGCAGCTGCGTATAATATTCACAATAAATCAGAGAATTTACGAGTTTGCACTTACACCATTATACTTAACGATCCACGTGCAGAAAATAAATGATTGGAGGAAAATATGAATAAAATCAAATAAATGTAATAGACGTCAAAGGAAGATAAACAATAAATTAAAAATTAAAAAAAAAACACCGACTCATGTAATTTGCCATTTTGTGGTGGCGGCCATCTTGGATTTGATATTTTTACCATCTTGGACCGATTTTCATCAAACATAGCTAACACTCCCGACTAATTCACCTTTCAAACAAAAAAAAACAAACTAAAATCGGTTCATCCGTTCGGAAGCTACGATACTGTGGCATCGTACACACACCTCAAACTTATAATACCCCGTCGTTTTTGCGTCGGGGGTTAAAATATTGGCATTAGTCTTTATCGTATCGAGTATCGTAAAGCCAATTTATATTGAAAATTAAAATTATAGTAAGAATTGCTATATTTGCTATATTCTGCTTAACACTGAAAAGAAAAATGTAACTTTCGTAAATGCACTTAAAAACATCGTCAACGTTATCTCTACGGCATAATGCAGATAGTATGCAGAATACTTTGTATTACACATTAAATAAGAATGAGAGAAGGCTCAACTATACATCAAGTTTGCAGACCCTTACTTAACCAGTAAGCTTACTACCGCAGAAACCGCAGAGTATCGAATTACTTACGGTATTTCCTTGCAACTTAACATAGAACTTTTTAAAGCTTTGGGTATAAAGTTTTATTAATAATAGTTATTGTCTAAAAAGGTTATGCATGGTAAACAGGTGATGTGTTGACAAAGGGCAGAATTATAAGCACCCGTAACTGACGTGTGTGTATGCAAAGATAAATAGATGTTGAGAAGCAAGTTCTTTTTATATTTTTAACAATAAAATCATACACTCGACGCTGGTAACATAACTTTCACAATAGTCTGCTTAGTCGCCATAATAAACGGAGAAGAAGAAGATAAACAATACTCACTGAAAGATTTTTATTACTGCCGACTGTGGCAGCCGAGCATACAGCCGACGTGATGGTAACTAGTAACTGTCGCTCATGGACGACTCAGAGTCCCTAACATTGCTCCTGCAATGCCAAAGACTCTGCAAAACCGCTACCTACCGTGAAGGGAGGTGAGGAAAAAGGAAAGGAGGAAAATTGGGCCGCCAGCACTCTCTTTCTTAATCTCTCAGATTTCTTGTTTCTGTGACGTCATCTATCAAGGCAAGTGCAGAATATATAGGCCATACATGTTCATGCTTTATATTTTGTTTGGGTCCGATTCAATAACACGTTAGGCCACACAAAAAGAAAATATTTTATTCAAAGATTGAAGACATTATTATAGCGCCTGTAGTAATTAACACCCACTTAAGTCAATTTAAATGATATAATAATGTGTATTATTTTATTGTAAGCAAGTACCTACTGTAAATAAATTTGACTTAAGTAAATTATAGTAAGACTAGCTGCACCTCACGGCTTCTCCCGCGTGTAAAATATGTTTTGTTGTATCCCTCGGGAATTATACCGATTTTCGGGATAAAAAGAAGCCTATGTCCGTCTCCGGCACCGAATCTATCTACATTACATGTCAATTTTCAATGAAATTGGTTCAGCCATTTAGGTGTTGAGTGGTAACAAACACACACACACACACACACACACACACACACACACACACAAACATTCGCATTTATAATATTAGTAGGATACTGTATCAAGTATCAAAATGAAGTCAATCAAAAAGCACACATAAATAAACCTTTTTTAAGTCATACATTTCTTTAAACGTTTGCCTAATAATATCACAACAAGTATTGTTTACATAACAAAACAACCAAAGTATAAAAGTACTGGTATCGCAGTATAATGTCATCAGCTCGTTACTTAATACCTCATACCTTGAAGGACGGTCGCTTATCTTTAGTAATGAGACTCCGTGGGATTCTCTGCTGCTTTAGTAACAAAACATTATTAATATAGATAAGAATAACTTCGTATAAGTCATTAACTAACTCATTAAACAATAGTTGAGAGCGCTTTGGCTAGTTTTGAAACAAGTGTTTGAAACAGAATGATATTTCTTTTACAAAAACTTGTTTCCAAATGAGAATTAGGCGTCTGTTAGATGACGATTGATAAAAGAGAATAAAATATAAAATCATTTTGTAGTGACCCTAATAAATGTGAAACCAAAACTTACGAGATAAGATAACCTTTGAAGTAAAACTTTCAAGTAAACTGTAAAGAAATTATAAGAAAAGAAAAAAGAAGATATAGGTGATGATTGAATCTTCGAGTTATACTCGTGCTTTAGGCTGATATTATAAGGTAGAAAAACACCCAGACCAATAAGGCGATACACACACTGCCCCGCATCACGGAGCGTAGAGCGGCCGTGTTGCGTTGTTCATATTTCTCTATATATACAAACCGCGCGTGGTGCGACACACTGAAAACGCATTCACGCACGGTGTAGATGTTCCTTCGCCACGCACCCCATAGCATAGTGCTGGGCACTGTGTGGATCTCCTAAAACTAGTTCACGTTCATGTTGATGCACACAAGTATTTTGCATTAACTTAGCAGTCGATCGGTCGCACCACGGTCGTCAAAGTATAATAGGCCTGTACTAAGGCAGTCAAATGTTTTAATAAATTTCAATATCTTTTGGAAATGCTAGGAGCAAAGTTAGCATGAAGAATGAATTCGTTTGACTCGACATCGGGCAATTAAGCTCCCGGATATCCCCAAGGAAACAAGCATTTTTTATTGCTAGAAAGGCTAATACATAGGCTGTCAAGTTCGTTATTATATACAACTTATACAGGAGGGATATACACGCAAAAAGAATTATTTAAATACAACTGATAGTTTTAGAGATTAGCACGTTCAAACAGACAAATAAACTCTTCCAATTACGCGTATAGAAGGATCTGAAACTTGTGTTAGACAGTTACGTTGTTTTCTCTTAACAAAATACTAAATGGAACAAAGAATATGGAAAGCTAGACTTAGTTTTAAGACTTTCTAGGAAACACTTAAACACTGATTACCGACCAGTAAATATCTGTATGATTTAGAGAAAGTACAGCCTATAAGACTTTTGTATAAGATACTATTGGTTATTAACATGCAGTAATAACCGGTGTAGGTGTTTGTGAAGTAAACCTGGTGATTACCGTAGCGGTTAAAGGCAGTTTACAATAATGGTGTATGTTGATCATTGTTCTGGTTAGTGACAAGAAAGTAGATGTTTTATGTTGAGAAATAGGCTAGAGGCTTTGATATTTTGTATGTGGAAACGTGTATTGCATTAGTAATTTACCTGTTTATTTATTACATAATTAGTTAAATATTTATGGTGGTAATAGAGAAACAAACAGCCACTTGGTGTTAATTGATTATATATTAAATAGACGCGATTGCAAATAAAACATAAGAGAAACCTTTGGCTAATCCATACTTCCAATAATATTATAAATGTGAAAGTTACTCTCTCTGTCTGTTACGCTTTTACCCCTAAACTATTTAACCGATTTTGATGAAATTTGGTATAGAGATAGAATAGACTTTGAAGAACAACATAGGCTATGTTTTTGCATAAAATGGTTTGAGGAGGTTAAAATAGGGGATGAAAGTTTTGCTCATTGCTTTTTCTAAATAGTATTATTGAGAAACGCAGTTTTCTTCTCTTTTCTGAAGTATGTACATTTACTAACTGAGCCTTGCAGCTTTGCCCGCGCGAAAATTGGTATTTTGTTTAATTAATGTAACTAGTGAACCAGAGTGATTTTCGAGAAAAGTAGCCCATGTCCGTCTCTGGCACCAAATCTTGGACCAAATTTTCATCAAAATCGGTTCAGCTATTTAGACGCTGAGTGGTAACAAACACACACACACGCACACACACACACACAACCACGCACACACAAACACGCACACACACATGTTCACAAACTGTCGCATTTATAATATTAATAGATTCCTTTAAGTAATATTGAAACTAGACATGCAATTGTCACTCGCCAGTCTTACTCTATATATTTGTCTGGTACTCATAGTAAACGAAGATTGGCTGTAACTCGTTTATGCAACTGCTACTATCAAATTAACCGCCACTCGTATGTCACAACTGAAGAGATTTACGCTCCTCTTGTATACAGGACGGTGCAGTAAAAAATTGTAATAAAATCTGGGTAGGAACTCTAACCCCCAGTTTATGAAAAGCTGATCAAGGAAAAATGAAGTAATTACCTGTTATATCTGATTTTAAGTACCAATTGGGTTACTAAAAGCTATTTAATAAATATATATAAATAAATAATATTAATAATTAATTTATAAAAATAATTATCTATGATTTTAGCATGATTTTAGGTACGTTAAATAAGATTTAACATGTGATAAGTTGATTTTTCGTAGATCAGTCTTTCAGAAACTGGGGGTCAGTATTAGGTGCAAGGTTAGCCGTGCAAACCCGAAAACTTTCTACTTAACTAAACTTCTTTCTTTTTCTTTTTTCCTTCTAACTTTTTATATTGCAAGTTTATTTTAGAAAAATGAAGGAAGAGAAAACTTGCGAAAAAAGTAAGAATGTTTATTTAAATTTTAAGGTTTTCCACAGCGGTCCACGCACTAGGCGTACTCTGTATCGCAGGCGACAAAAATAACACATTTATGACAAAGAAAGCAACCTAAGTTACGAATCGTAAGAGTTGAAACAGATATATAGATTACGTAGTCTTGTCTTTTGTAAGAATTAAACCCAGAACTAATTACACGTCAGTCACGTACTACTAAGGCCGGCTTGTCACGACTCTCGACCTTAAATAAATACATTGCAATTTTCAAACAGAGATTATTACACACAATGACTGCTTCTACGGTGGTACTATGTACAAACTGCTAGGCAGAGGTCGCGGGTTTGATTCTCATTCTAACATGTCAATTTGCATCGGAGTGATTCTATGTATAATATGAAAAAAAAAGTATTTAAGTATGAATAGCCGCATTCTGGAACCCATAACACAAGCTATAATATATGCTTAATTTAGGTCTAGATGGCGTTGTGTGTAGTTGTTGTGATATTATAATTATTATTTTATAATGCTTACTCTGAAAATCACAAGTCAGCAGCTGGATTACAATACCATGTATTTATGTTGTAGATATAGTTGCTGTGACGCTTGCAAAAATTATTATTCAATCCGGTATTTTAATTCAGAATTTGTAACTAAAGTACGTAAGAATAAAGCTCATTTTCCATTAATTACTTTCCTCTTCTGAGTCTGAGCATTCCAAGCAGCCTCTTAAGAACTTATTAGCGCATACCATGTTAATATAGTAGTTACATGGAAGAATGGAAAATATGTCATTTAAGACAGATAATTTGAGTTCTCAGATGATGTACCATGTATTTATGTAGTTCCTCAAGTTATAACGACATGTCAGTATGGCTTTAAGTGATGACTAAGTCTAAGCTTTACATTTGTATGAGTGAACTTTGATGTGTTAGGTATGTTATTTGTAAGTTTTGGATTTTAAATCTTAAATTGTTTCTTATAAAAATTTTGATTTTTAAATTAATTGTTTGGTGTCGTTGGGATGGCCCAGTTTTAAAGGCACCCATAATCACGAGTTCGGGGTTCGAGTCCGGACAATTACCTTTGTGACTTTTCAAATCATTATGTACTTTCTTAGCTTATCTGGACTGGACATTACTGACTGGTGGTGAAAGAATACATCGTGAGGAAACTTGGAAAAGTTCGAAATTGCCAATCCACCTTGAGCATGTCATGTCATGTCTTCTCTGTATGAGAAGAGGCATTTCCCTGCAGTGGTATAGTAAGGGGCCGATAATAATAATGATAATATGTTGAACATTATTTATGTATTTATTAACTGCAATACTGAAATAAGTTGATATGTATATTCAGTGTATTTGTCTATCTTACGCTGTCACGTAAGGTAGTTATCGAAGTAACCTTAAACGCTTACTTAAGGTCAAGTTAGGAAGTGGACAAAGTTTCCCGGAAGGATTCATTCATACAATGAAATATAAGCAGCGCCCCTAGTATTAACTGCGAGAACTAAATTTCTACAAAATATTTTTGGCTGTCAGCTGATGAGAATTTAAATCACAGAAAATTTTATTAATAAATTTTAACCGCCACCATCCTATATAATGGCCCAATCCACGTGCCTACAACATGTTCGCACTCCATATTACATAAAGTTACACTAACACCTAAAGGCACGTGCCACTACAGCACGTGCAGTGCGGCTCTTATAGTGAATTGGATGAGTGTGAACTACAGATCAAATGCAATCTTGGTTCAGTTTAATTTTAAAACGGCGTATTTAACTGTGAATTCTTTGCTTCTAGTGAAAAGTGGTACAAGTACCTGTTTTTCCAATTGGACTTGCAGCCCTTTTCACTTGAGGCACATAATTATATTGATCTTTGCCTTTTATGATATTGGCCTCATAAGCTAGAACAATTCAATTCTTGGGATCTTTTCAAACTCAAATTTTTTAATTTTAATCATAAAGCAAGATGCTTATGAAAAGTCAAAATTACATGAAGTCAGCCAATTAACCTACAGCCAGTTCGCTAACGAGGTAGAGCTGTGAGAAGAACTGTCAAGAAACTCACGCCACTCTTTTCAATCGCCAGATAATTACAGTTTTTTGTATGAGTTAAAATTTCAACACTCAACGCTACCACGAACCATGCAAAGTAATTATTACAAATCAAGCAATTAATATAATTATTAAGATTAAAGAAAGAAAAGAGAGGATTTTAATTATTTAGTATGGTGATTTCGATTAATGAGGGTGGCTCTTTTTATTAGTCGTGCACTCTTGATAGAGTGGTCTTCGGTTATGTGTGGGTCTACACGAATGACGCTCCTTGCTATGCGTCTCCATGTAGCTCTTTTTGAAGCGTTGTGAGAGCAGTCGGACATGGTGGTGTAGAGGTTGGCTCACTACTGGTTAAATAATAATAATAATAATATAATAATAATAAAACATTTATTTTCAGGTTGCATAGACCCATAGATAAATACCTTACAGACTAACATACATATTATACAATAAAACTTATAAGTAATTAACACGACTTATTTCGGCGTCAAACTCTGGTCCTGTGATCAAGAGGCTTGGGGGAATCTTTATTTTCCAGTGGACGTCCTTTGACTCAAACGATGATAATGATCTATTGTACTATATTTTAGAAGTTCACGATTCTGCATCATTGTTTTAAAATATGTATACCATACCAGTAGTTTGGCTTTTGGAATGGTATTTACTACTTCTGGATTCCGCTGACTGCTTACCACCAGGCAGAGTGGAGTCACTTTGGTAGGCTAGTAAAAAAAGCCGTTAATATTACATGTTGTCGAGCCAGCTGAAGGTCATCTTAACTATCATGACACTTGGATGGATTTACAATCAAGATAAATCAAGAAACAGAATTCAAATCTACCAGTAGAAGTCATTACTAGTGGTCTAGTAAATTTAAACTTGCAAGCTGGTTATTATCTCAGAGCAAGGTCCTTGGAAATAAAAGTACTTGAACTTAGCAGCTATTATGAGTTAAGCCACTCAATTGCAGTTTTATTGCAATCATCTCGGATTTTATAACTTTAACGAGTAATAAAACAGCAAAACTATCTACAACCTTTATTTAAACGAAGATTTTAAAAGTAAATCCTAGCTATAAAATCATTATTATAAAATAAAAGGTCATATGAGCGGTTCATAATCAAACTAATCTACTCCTTATTACCCATAAGTTTTCGGTAATAAATGTACTAGTTTATTATCACGATAATGATCAATTTTGTGTGGTTAGGTGCCACTTACATGGAAAGCTATAAAATGCTTAGTCATGTACTTAGCATTGCTATAAAAGACAGACTACTAAATAAACAGAAATGCATCAACATAAACATACACATGTTATGATCATTCTTGTAGCGTTTATGAGCTCTATCACATAATGGTAGGCGCACACTAACAAATACATGAAGTACATAGTTTTGTGTAGTTGTTGAGATATTATAATTATTATTATTAACTAGTAATTTATGTTGACTTTCTTTGAGAGTAGTAGTATGCTCTTTCCCTTTCTATATGTATGCCTCTGCACCGTTTTTCGTCTTAACATAGAAAATATGCATATATTTTGAAGTAGTGAGTGTGCGAAGTCCTTTGCAATTCCTGTTGCTACTTTAACGAGTCCTGTACTAACATAATCGAGTAAAATATGTAAACATACACTGGCTTTGTGCATTTTACGACTTGTCAATTGTGAACTGAACACATAATTTATGCCTCAGTTGTGGCAGTTAAACAACATAGCCTATAATGACATTGTCAGGTTCAATTTAGGCTTGCGTCGGAGGCATATTAACTTCAAGACTTTATTAGCTGAAGGGACAAGACTGGCTGCTCTTTCTGCTTTTAAATTAGTGAATTTTATTCCCTACACACAAACTAAACCTTATAAATTAGAAAAATAAGTTACTGCATCGATAGTTCAGTGGTAAAGGAATCGAAGCAGAGGATCCTACTCCACTGCCACGTAGAGATCTCGGATTTGATTAAGAATCAGGTAAACTGACTGAATGACGGTTATATAGGACCAATTTAGCTGATAAAACGTAGGAGCTGTGCGAATCTGTCTATCGTGTCCGTAAAAATAATCGTAATTCTTTGTCTAGAGATGGATTGTACTAGGTAAATCCGGTACTAGGTGCGCCTATTCCTAGTCCGTTCGAATACTAGATCCA
This sequence comes from Parascotia fuliginaria, assembly GCA_963082885.1. NCBI lineage: Eukaryota > Metazoa > Arthropoda > Insecta > Lepidoptera > Erebidae > Parascotia > Parascotia fuliginaria. Next base: position 1,981,633 of record OY720195.1, read on the forward strand.
AATACCTGTTCTACTTAGTCCACCTAGTCTCAACCATTTATGATAATTTCCATTACTTGGTAAATATGATCTACGTAATCCACAACAAGCATCATATATCAGGCACTCAAGCGACTTCAGAAATTCTTACCTTTTCAAACTAAAGTTACTCTTGCACAGTCCCTTCTACTACCACTCTTAGACTATGCGGATGTCTCTTTTCTTGATGCTAAGGAGGAACACCTAAATAAACTCGAACGACTACAGAATCTGGGCATCCGCTTCATTTTCGGTTTGCGAAAATACGACCACGTTTCGGAATTTCGTAAGAAACTGAAGTGGCTACCTATTCGGCAGCGTCGAGATACACACATTCTCTCCCTTCTCTTTTCTGTCCTTAATAATCCTACTTCTCCTTCCTACTTGCGTGAACGCTTTGAGTATCTTGTACCCTGTGGTAAACCCTGTCGATCATCATCTTCTCTTCTACTTCGTACTCCTCTTCATAGTTCTAGCCGTTACGACGGTTCTTTTACTGTTCAGGCGGTTAGGTTGTGGAATTCTCTTCCTCATGTCATCCGTGAAAGTACTTCTGTGGATGTGTTTAGGAGAAGAACAAGAGAACATTTCCTGTCATTGGTTCATTAGTATACTCGTATTTATTATCGGTCATAATTAATGTATGTAAGTTTATCAATTTTATATATCATTATTATATTATTATGTGTGTATTATTAGTATGTAAGTTTATTTGTTAAAGTATACACTATAGTATACAAAATAAATAGTTAAGTTTTAGGTTAATAACTCTATCTCTTTTCATTTTTATCTTTATTTCGGTTGTACACTTCACTCGTTCTCACACTAATATTTTTCCTCTACACTCTGGGTTTGCTGGTAGAAAACTCATTACTGAGTTAAGCTCGCCTTTGTACATCAACAATTTGTAAACATTATGTAAATGATTTTTTGTGTGTACAATAAAGAATTAAAGAAAGAAAGAACAATATAAGTATCAGGTCAATGTGAAGTATGTAGTATCTAGTCCTCGCATGATACTCGACTACGTGTACATGCAAATATAACCTCTAATATATTGATAAAGAGTCAAAAATCGTGTAATTTACAAAAATACTAGGTGGATCAAGTATTTCAAAAATTGGAACAGGTGCGGCCTAGTTTTGTAGAATACATAGTGCACGGATCTGTTCTAGTAAATACGCCTTATCACAAGCTTTGTCTTAAATAACATAACTTCGAGCCGATCTTCCTATTGAGAGTTCTATGCCTCATAAGATAAAAAATATGTCTTTAGGATCACTCGGTATCATATCTATCTGTTTATTATCTGCCAAGACATATTTATTCAAAACACAGATAGAAAATGTGAGGACATGGCTGTGTTTCTTAAGCATTGCACAAGTAATACTAAATGCCTTTCTTTAATAGTATGCGAAATGTCTGTAATTGTATATCACATGCTACCCCGATTACACTTCACTTACCATTAAAGTCATAAATGAGTATAAACAACATAGTAGAATCTCGGGTGCATAACACAATTAGTACTTATTCTACCAGCGTCTACGCCATTATTTAATGTTAATTATTAGTCTCTTCATTCCGAGTCGTAAGCTTTTATTTCTAACCAGCTGTTGCCCGCAGCTCCGTCAGTGAATGTCAGTTATATTTCTGTTTATATTGACGATTTTTCACGCAAACTTTCATCCCTATTTCAACCCCTTGAAGTTATTTGTCGCGATATAGGATAGCCTATGTTGTTCCCCTAGGTCTAATCTACCTTTATACTAAATTTCATCAGTATCGGTTTAGTGGTTTTTAGGCGTAAAAGCGTAACAGACAGACAAACAGAGTTACTTTCGCATTTATAATATTAGTATGGATGTGTATCTGCGACGAGCTTTCACTAGAAAATGTGCAAACTACTTATGATTTGGATGGTACTGGTTAGGAATACAAAATAATTAAATTAAAAAGAAATACCAAATGGTATTAGAATGTAGTACTGGTTGAGAATAGATCAGATAAAAGGCGAGAAGCTATATAAATATGTATGTATGTAATTTTTATTGACGATAGTGAAAACGGTATCAAATGTGCGTGTTTTAGAAGAAGTAGAAGAAGAAACAGCGACTCGACTTTAATTAGAGAAGACATGACCGTAAATGCTATTATAAGGTACATTTAGTGTTCAAATAAATCTAAAGAGGGTAAGCATTAAGTATCACATAAATGTTTAGAATATGAAAGTGAGACAATATGTTTGCATGTTTAATAAGCTTAAACAGTTCAACATATTTTGAATGAACTTTAGCACACATGTTAAACAATGTACTGTATTAACATAAAATAAATTTTCATTAATTGTTTTATGTTATAAATTTCAGCTGGAAGACAGCTAGTGGTCGGCGTAACTATATTTCCGCGGCGCGGTTTCACTCGCGTCTTTGCTTACTGCTCTGCTCCCGTCACCAATAGCGTGATGTTACATCGTCTATAACCTTCCTCGAGAACTGGGTTATCATATACAACATTTTTTTTCAAGTTTGATTTTTAGTTCCAGAAACTAGCGCGTTCAAACAAACAAACAAACTCTTCCGCTTTATTTACTAGTATAGATATATTATTTAATTATTTTGACTACGTGTTTAGATGTGATCTTCACTTCAAATTTATTACTTTAGTGTTGCCTTATGTTTGTCAGATTCGGTGACAGTTTATATTTAGTTCTCAATGTAAACACTAAGGACGCTGTTCATTCCTTAATAAAGTCTATACGAGATACGCACTTTAATTCATTGTCGACTAGATAAGTATTAACTGTCGCTTTATGGTTCTACATTCTAGGTAACTTTCACATACATATAGGAAATCGTATATTTTCATACTTTATTAGACAGAAAACTTTTAAGTAAATTACGTCGTAGTAACAAAGTGATACTTAAATACGGAATCATTTATTAGATATTACGAGAAAAAGTAAGTAAGGAAGTAATTGGGGTTAAGTGCGATTTTAAATTATAAGGAGATTGAATTATTATGACGGTTACATCGATATTAGAATATTATTATTTAAAGGAAGTAGAATAAAGAACGAGGAAATCATGTTAAACGAATGGTTACGGTACCTGCTTGTATTAATCTGAGTTTGAGTCAGTTTGGTTAGTTACAATACATACTTACTAAGGGTTTAGATATAGCTGTATAGGTTCATCGTCATAATATCATCCAAAAGACGTCTACTGCTGGACATAGGCCTCCTCCAATATGCGCCACCGTGGCCGGTCGTGAGCCGCCCTTATCCATCGGTTGCCCGCCACCCTTATAAGGTCACCGGTCCACTGGTCTCACTGCGTCTTCCGGTTCGTGATTGCCGCTTTAGAACCTTTCTGTCCTGCCGACACTGCCACTTCAGAGAAGTAACTCTGCGAGACACATCGGTTATTTTGGTTCTCCTGCGTATTTCTTCGTTTCTTAAACGATCGTGTAGGGAGACATCTAGCATGGCCAGCTCTATCGCCCTCTGAGCGACTTTCAGCCTTCTGATAAGACCCTGCCTGTATAGGTTATTGTTCTATTATTATTTTAAGACTTAAAAAAATGTTCAAGAGCTTTGACTGAAACATCAAGCCTACTTTAGATTCATATCAATATAATTACATACAAGAGAGTAGCTGCAATATTCATTTCATTAAAATACAAAATCCTATGCATTAAAATTGCAAAACCGTATTAAATTACACACTCATGTATAATTTCATCAAAGTAATTTAGTCTCTTATGAAAGCTGGTATCGATATCAGCCCTTGTTCTGTTGCCAACTCGTCAGTGCTCATTACTTGCTTACCGATGATCGAAGGTGGAAAGATTGGCATGATAATTATTCATGAAATACAGGACACAGATTGCTTTCTCAAGTTTCAGCGGGTTTAGGATCTACCTAATTATATATGCTTCAAGTATAACCTTGAAGGTTCGTGATGTTGAAATTAGAATGAAATCCGATAAGAGAATTTTTATGAAATTTGATTCATAACCTAATTGATGTATTTATTTGATAGCGTATGCTGTTTTGAAAGAACCAAGCTTCTTCTAGATTATTTAACAATCTCTTGGTCATCAACTATGTCAAGTCTTTGGCAAAGAAAACCCAATCCTATTTCTTTGGATGCCTTTTTTTATTATCTTTTCATTTATTTTAAATAACCTATTGTATCTAGAAGCATAATATACTAAAGCATAATGTTTATCAACATGTAGTAATACAGAGAAAAGCACTGTTATTTAGAGAATTTATTAATTATTTAGAAAACACAAACATTAATCACCATTGTTCAAGACAAATCAACAATATTAGACTTACTTATTTCTCTTTATGTCAGTAAAGGCCAAGATAAATTTATCAAATCCATCTAGAAGAAATTAGAAAGAAAATGATTTATCTAACTTTCAAAAATCACATTGATATCGAACCCGTTAGGATATAACGATTATTTAAATTAATTCGCGTGAAAAGGCTGTCTGTGCCAATAATACTGATGTATTGATGCGAAATCATTAGTGATTACATGCGTAGATCAGATATGACGCAACTCATTTTAGCGCTAAGTGACGATGATCGACCGCTATAATGAGACTCCGATTAAAAATGTATCGGTTTTATATGTCACGATACGTGGACGATGCGATGTTCAAAAATAAGATTAAATTAAAATGTATTCGAAAATAGATCGAGAATTAAATTCAATTCATTTTTCATAACAATTCAATACAATTTAAACATCCATAATATAGTAATAAATTAAATGTCATTCACTGTGCTTGTTTTCACTCAGCGCCTAAACGGCTGACCCGATTTTGATGAAAATTGGTATGTAGATAGATGCCGTGCCGGAGACGGACGGATTTTTATCCCGAAAATCGCTTTGGTTCCCGAGTTATAGCAATTTCCGCGCAGGCAAAGCCGCAGGGCGCAGCTAGAGATTTTATAAAACATCGTTTTTCATAATACCAGCAATACAAAAGAGTTTCAAGTGCATTATGATTTGTATCGCATAACGATCTCATACGTTTGAAAATGAATTCCGCAAAACATCAGGCAACCACCCTATCTCATTAATTTTAATAAATATAATTTAAGTTAACTTCTTACCCGTTCCCTAGCGGATAAAGCCTTGTCAGCGATATGAGCACTAAGCTACATACAGCACGCGTGATCTAAATGGATTAATTTGATCTAACTGTTATATTAGTCGTTTAGTCTGAAAGTCCCTTTAAAAATATGTAACCTGTCGATACGATGCGATACGGGTAATTTGTGTAGTTATTACGCATAATAACCGAGTACAGGGACTCGTTAAAATGCGTTCATGAGAAAAATTGCTCAAAATATCTTTTATTTTTTGTAATTTTACGGCTATTACGGACTTTGAATGCTAGATTGAGTTTATTATAAAGGTTAGTGCTGCTCGTTTTTTAGATCAAAGTATCGATTAAGACGTAAGCATTTTCAAGTATTTTAGATATAATATTACATTATCTAGATTGTCAAATTTATCTAATAGTAGGTAATAAGATTTGGAAGTAGATTATTATTATTTATGTCTCTCTATTCTACTTTTTATATCAGCCAAAAGATGTCTATTACTGAATAGAACTCTCCCTAGGCATGTACATTAAGCTGTCCTTATTCCTGATTACCAGATATGATATTTCTGGAGTGGTTAACGCTTAGCGGTTAATTAATTTTGCGTTGGGAACGTTCACGATTGATAGACGTGCTGGTAAACCTTCACACCTTTACTAAATAAATGTGCCATAGACACAAAACATTTAACAAGCTTTTAAAGTGATTGTCATTGGATTCCTTGCTTGTCTTGCTTTAGGTTCCACACTAGTAATAAGTGATTCTGCAATAGTACCAACAAAATTACCACTTCCCACTGACGATCAAATGTCTGCGCGTGTAATAGGTTTTGTATCCCTAGAGAACCACACCGATTTTCGGGTTAAAAAATCTCCGGCACCGAATCTATTTACATACTAATTTTCATCGGTACAGTCGTTTATGCGCAAACACACATAAACTTTTGCGTTTATAATATTGGCAAGATAGATAAAACAAATGGATGTAATAAACATATTACAACACCAAATAGCACTCAAATTCAAAAAAAGTATGAATCAAATTGTATTCGAATTTATTTCTTACTTATCAAGCGGGATTTTAATCGTATACGTATATTGCCGCGTTGAGGCGCATAACTCGAAGTAGCATCGTAATAAAACGGTTTAATTAACTTTTATGTGTGTGAAGATTTAACTGTTTTGGTGTGTTTTCATTGCATTTTGTTAGCTACTATTTTTTTTCTAGTAAATATAATTAAACTTTCGATTCGAAGAATTAAATCGGTTGTTTCTGCTTTTTTATTTATTAAAATAGCATCTCCTGTTGTAGGAACTAAGCTTGATGTTACAGAAGCTTTTACTTTATTTGGAACAACAAACAGTTACACAATAAGCATGCATACTTTAAACTAACAAATGTTATTGTGTAAAGCTTTCTTCACAGAATACGTCTAATCAAACATACAATAATAGACATAATGCACACAGAATCTGATTAACAATTAGATCACAAAGTTTTGTCTATGAACTCTTGCGGTTCCTAAAATTACCCTCCAATATACGAACAGACAACTCGCAATCTCTTTTCATTATATTAAAAAGAGAAATATGTATATAGAATCTCGTACATCACATTGTGCAATGGACACACACATAACTATATCTAATAAACATTATCAAGTGTTGTGAACATAAAATAAATTTCAAACTTATTTTTGATGGTTTCCGTAAACCTATCACTTGTTACTTTTTAATTATTGAATTTATGTTTTATTTTTATATTGGTCGGTTTGTTAGAGTATTGTATAATAGTCGTAATATTACATAGAATTTATATAACATCTGTATAACTCTGAAGTGGAGACATCGAAAGGCGTTTCGTGGACCGACGACTTGATAAAGATAGCTGGAAAACCATGGCTGAGATCGGAAAAAGTGGTTCTTGGAGGTAGATTTATATCCAACGGAGGACGTATTTTGGCTGAAATAGTAATAATAGAATCACGCTTGGTTCTCTAAAGTAAAGGACAAAGAGGTTTTACATATTTTTTTATACAACTTGGGTAGCAAACTGATGGTAATTGGTAACCGTAACCTATAGAGATGGCTGTGTTTTCCAAGCATCGCAGAAGTAATAATGCTTTGAAAACACAAACAAGCCGTTGCCGACCACGGAGAAGGGGATGAGAAAGGTAAAAAGAAACGTAAGAGGACCGAGGATATTTTTGCTGCTGGCGCTCTCACTCACCAAGCGAAATACAATAGCATGAAAACTTATATTCTTACGTCGATCTTCTATGAGAGGGTAGTGCTGCCCCGGTCGATCCGGTCCATTCATGCTGGAACCAGCGTAGATGTACTTGATGGACATTCTGTTATACGTTTAGCCATACTTAGGTCGCTCGCAAAGGTAGGGACCTAAATCAACAAACAAACAAATCAAAACAAATAAGGTCGAATTATGAATAATAATCTCCATATTTTTAGTTTCTATATCACAACAACTACACACAACGCCATCTAGACCTAAAGTAAGCATATATATTATATAGCTTGTGTTATAGGTTCTAGATAGGGATATACATACTTAAATACTTTTTTTTTGTAAATACATACATATTATACATAAAAACACCCAGACCAATGCAAATAGACATGTTCATGCACACAATTATTTGCACTGAGCGGGAATCGAACCCACGACCTCTGCGTGGCATTCCATACACAGTACCACCGAACCACAGAGGTAGTCATAATAATAGTAATAGTAACAGTATTTACAACAGTATAGTCTTTTAAACACAGAAATTTTCCTAGACATGTCTGGCGTCTAATGTGTGAACATAATATTTTGAACGTACGGCCTTGGTGTAAAAGTGTTGTTGTGACTGTTCAACTCATAAATTACTCGTTTATTTACTTCGATCTTGTTCTACAACTTATAGTGGGGTGAGCTTTATCCGAATAAAAGTAAGAAAATAAGAAAAAAATCTGTTTTTGCGTGAGTGTTTTCAAAATTGTGATATTGTAATTATCTATCTATACCTACTGTTCTATAAAGCGGATGATTTTGTTTGTTTGTTTAAACGCGCTAATCTCTGGAACTACCCGTCGGATTTTAATAATTCTTTATGTGTGTGATAGCCCAGTTATTAAGAAAGGTTATAGGTTATGTAACATCATGCTACTGGCGATGGGAGCAGAGCAGTAAGCAAACATGTAAAACGGCGCCGCGGAAAGCTAGTTTAAAATAATTACAATGTCACTATAGCGTCGTCAAATGTGTGAGTAAAATAACATTCAGTGTCAACGCGTTGTTTTGGAATGTAACGCAAAATATGTTTACTTAGAATCTCGTTACTTAGATATTTTTAGATGAGCTTTTTACTAATAAATATAAATTACATTTCAGCTATTCTCATTCTCATAATAAAGTTTGATAACTTAATGTATCGTATTTTTCACACTGGTAATAATATAAAATATTTCTATGAAAAAAAAAAGCGCCTCTAGTATTTCTTTCAAGAACTAAATTATGTCATTCGTCTCCTGTCACTTTTCAAATCATAGCAACAGTTAAAGTAAACATACCTATCATTTTTCAAATAGCTCGCTAACAAACCACACATATTCTGACAACTACAAAAACATCTTTTCTGGAATGTGTTCCTGTTTATAATTTTCTATTCGTAGGAGATAGCCATTAATGAAGATAACTTACGATTTCCGTTGTATATAAACATTTAATTACGTTTTATGGCAGTTCTAACAGATGATTAGAACTAATAGATGTTGAACGGCCGCTCGCACCTGTTTCTATGAAGTTATTAATAGGTTGATCAAGTGACGTATGGTTGCTTAGGTTGCAAACTGTACTTTCAATCAGGACATATAAGATCAAATTTACTTATTACTAGCTGTTGCCCGCGTGAATGTCGTTAATCGCATAATATATGTATACTAATCATGAACATTTTTATACATTAACGGTTTTTTTATACAAACTTTTTTTTTTTTTAGGGTTATGTCGGACTCTCCGACCGCACTGAAATCATGGCTGGCATATCGGCTAACACGGTATTCGTCCAGATGGCAAGAGTAACGGGGTCACGGGAGACGCATATAACCCGACAAGGGAAACTGACCAGTTACCTATACTTATAACTAAGCCCAACCAAGCAAAATACTCGTACAGCGCTCCTAGTGTTCTCTTTAAAAACAAAATTATCACACACAAATATTTTTGACAGCGTGAGAAAAATGCACTAAACAAAATTTTTGATAATTAGTATAGCGCTAAAATAAAGATAATGAAAAAGATTAACTGATATACACTTTATCTTTCTTATAATCTCTTATTCGATAGAAGACGATAGTAGTTTAAATTGGGTAATGATACTACCAGTTTATTATTATACCACTACAGGTTAAAGGCCTATTCCTCAGAGAGCACTGATCACCAAGCTTGTTAAAAATAAGTTGCCTGTGTTTGGTATATTTTTTTAATGGCTTCATCTTGTTAGTGAACGTTTTCCAAAATGGCGCCCACGAGGTGGCAGCACTGAGGCGTCAGGTTCAGGCAGCTATCAAAGTGCTTTCAATCTTTGATAGATAACCGTGAACGATTCTATTGATTTCAAACTGTGAATGAATTTTGAATTTGATTTTGTATTTTTGTAAATGGAAGACCTTTACCTAAGTGGCGCAGACCAGAAACGGTCATTCGTTTCACTGATGTGATCTAAATGAATAAACGAGATTCCTTTAAAATCGTACTAAAAGACAAATTGAACCAGTATTGTACCAAAATAGTTCAAACTATTAATAGTATGTTTATCTAAGAATGAACCATGGTGTACGGTTAGACCTTGGTAAACGCATAATTCCGTTTTGTTACCATTGACCTGGATATATGTTACAGGGTTATGATATAGTGCTGCGTTTTATATAGCTATCGAGCTTTACTGAATAATCAATTATTAATGTTACTCTGAGTTGTACAGGTCATAGAAAAATATGTAATGAAAATAATTGCTAAGGCATTTTCAACCTTGTTATATCTACCAAAGTCTACCAAAGTGACTCAATTCTGACTGATGGTAAGCATTCGAAAACGAAAACTTCTTAGTTCACCATCAACTAAGTCACAAACCACAATAATGTATTAATTTATTCAAAAATAATTCGCAGTGATTTACACTACGAAAATAAACAAGGAGCAATAATTTCTTCTCAGAAAATATGTATTGAGATGGATGCCAATAAACTAATAAACGTATTACTAATCAATTGTCTATTAAATTACAAAATAACTAATTGTTATTCAGTAGTAGTCGTTGTATTACTAAGTTTATTATAAACTTAGTATAATAAAATTGCTAATGAAGTTATTTCCACGAATACGTAAGATGTTTTTAAAGTAGACAATACATACGTTATTCTAGAATATCCATTAATCAAGGAAAGTCCCTTTGAAAATCGATATAACTTTGTAGCGATTTGCTATGATTAAGATAATGAAGATGGTTATATTTTAACTAGCTTTCCGCAGCGCATCTTTTGTTGCTGCTCTGGTCCAGTCGCCAGAAGCATGATGTTACATAGCATATAACCTACCTCAAGAACTGGACCATCATACGCAAAAATAATTATTTAAATCCAACTGGTAGTTCTAGAGATAGATGCAAAATGTACAAACAAAAATAGAACTAAAAGAAATGGGACTTTAACCCCATTCTTGTACCAGGTAATCCCATAAATGCAAAACATTTAAACATTATATAAAGAAATGGACGTATTGACTCATGTTTATTTATTGAAATTTTAATTTTGTTTTAGCGAGATTTTGTTTGTGCGTCATTCAATATGTTAGTCTGTCAAAATTTGTTAATCAATGTACTCCAGAACATATATCTAGAACCAGCCTACATTCATCATCATCATCATCATCATCATATCAGCCAAAAGACGTCCACTGCTGGACATAGGCCTCCCTCAATTTTTGCCACCGTGGCCGGTCGTTTGCCGCCCTCATCCATCGGTTGCCCGCACTCTTATAAGGTCGTCAGTCCACCTTGTGAGCGGTCTGCCCACGCTGCGTCTTCTGGTTCATGGTCGCCACTGAAAAACCTTTCTGCCCCAATGGTCAGTTCTGTGAGCTATGTGTCCTGCCCATTGCCACTTCAGAGAAGCATTTCTGCGAGCTACGTCAGTTACTTTGGTTCGCCTGCAAACTTCTTCGATCGCGCAGGAAGACGCCAAGTATAGCCCGCTTAATCGCCCTCTGAGTGACTTTGAGCCTTTGACCGTCCTACATTATTGCGTGGTTATTTTGTAGGAGGCGATGGGAATACAGTTAAATATGTAACATCGTTTTCTCAGCCCGTTGTATTTACACTGCAGGGTGAGACCTCCTACAGAAAAGGGTTTGTTCGCCATTCTCGCAACAGGGCTAGCTGGATTGCACAGTTCGCCTGGCAAGCATAGTTGAGAAACTCAAAGTTGTCATTTTAGGAAGTTCTCATTCTCAGCCTGAGGGCACGTATTTCTTGAAGAAAGTCTAGTCTTAAGACTGATGATCAGAATTGCCTATATTTTTATTGCCGATTGTGGCAGACGAGCAAACAGTACACCTTATGGTAATGGTAACTGTCGCTCATGAACGACTCAGAGTCTCTGGCATTGCTCCTGCATTGACAGGGACTCCACGAAACTGCTGCCTACCGCGTAGGGTGTGAGGTAGGTGAAGGGATTGAGGAAGTTGAGAAAAGAGAAGTGGGGGAAATTGGGCCTTATTTGTCTGATAATAGTTATTGTATTGGGTTATTTTAATACAATAACTATTACCAATTGCTTACTTTTGAGAGCGAATGTTGATCATGGAAAAACTACTAGTACACTATCGCTCATTTTTATACTGTGCCGCCTAACCTTAGCGCCTCTCTAAACACATTACTCCATAAACTCTGTTTATATCCAATCTTGTCTTTTCATCCGGCGTGTATTTATTTACTGAGCGTTCAGGAATAACGCATTGTTTTAACACAAATAATTACCGTATCCGTTTCTTTTTATGTCATTTATAGTTTCTGAACGTGTGGTCCAGCGGTCTTTTTGACACTTCGTCATTACTACTATTCTAAGAATCACTGCAAGTGCTTGCTGGTAGTGGGTTATATCCTCATACGGACCGTAACTTAGTGTGATCCATAAACATTTGTTTTGGGTTTTGGTCTTTTCTATCCGTTCATCGAATGTTTATTAAATACTCCGTGACACAGAGCTTGTTCTCTAGTGTGAAAGTAGACCTTTTTTTAAAAAAAATATGGATTTTCCACCCTATTTTTTATGTCTGTAAAAACATAACTTATATCCTATACCAATACTGCTTACAAGGCGTGGAATTTAAGTGTAATATTTATTATCCTATTTGTTATCATGATAAATTGGTAGCATGGTCGACCAGGAATTTTCTCGAATAATAAATTAAAAAGTAACGCTTCTAAAAACTTTCAGGTACAATTTAGTTGATGTAATTATAATGTATTTACTAAAACTTTTGATTCATCATATCAGCCAAAAGACGTCCACTGCTGGACATAGGCCTCCCCCAATTTTCGCCACCGTGGCCGGTCATTCGCCGCCCTCATCCATCGGTTGCCCGCCACCCTTATAAGGTCGTCGGTCCACCTTGTGGGGGGTCTGCCCACGCTGCGTCTTCCGGTTCGTGGTCGCCACTCTAGAACCTTTCTGCCCCAGCGGCCGTCAGTTCTGCGAGCTATGTGTCCTGCCCATTGCCACTTCAGAGAAGCAACTCTGCGAGCCACGTCAGTTACTTTGGTTCGTCTGCGGATTTCTTCGTTTCTCAAACGATCGCGCAGGGAGACGCCTAACATAGCCCGCTCCATCGCCCTCTGAGCGACTTTGAGCCTTCGGATAAGACCCATAGTTAGCGACCACGTCTCTGCTCCGTATGTCATCACTGGCAACACACACTGGTCAAAGACCTTGGTCTTGAGACACTGCGGTAGTGCGGACGAGAAGATATGTTGTAGCTTCCCGAACGCTGCCCAGCCGAGTTGGATACGACGAGTGACCTCTTTCTCGAAATCGGACTTACCTAATCGGACTGTTTGTCCCAGGTATATGTACTCGTCAACGAATTCGAGCATCGAGCCTCCGACCGTAATAGGAGTGGGTGTAACATGGACATTGGTCATGACTTTAGTCTTGTCCATGTTCATTTTTAGGCCCACTTGTCGAGAGACTCTACTGAGGTCATCGAGCATTGCACTGAGCTCCTCCACGGTCTCAGCCATGACCACGATATCGTCCGCGAATCGAAGGTGAGTGATGTACTCGCCGTTTATGTTGATGCCAAGTCCATTCCAGGTCAGAAGCTTGAACACGTCCTCCAGTGCAGCGGTGAACAGTTTCGGAGATATAACATCTCCCTGTCGTACTCCTCGCTGCAACTGGATAGGCCTTGAGCTCTGACCATTAATTCGTACTGACATAGTGGCGTTTTCATACAAACACTTCAGCACTTCGATATATCGATAGTCAATATGGCACCGTTGGAGAGACTGCAGCACAGCCCAGGTCTCGATCGAATCAAAGGCTTTCTCATAGTCCACAAACGCTAAGCACAGGGGCCGGTTATACTCTGTGGACTTATGTATAACCTGCCGCAGCGTATGTATGTGGTCTATGGTACTAAAACCTTTTCGGAAACCGGCTTGTTCGGGAGGCTGGAAGTCGTCGAACCTGTTTGCGAGACGATTAGTAATGACCCTCGAGAACAGCTTGTAGACGTGACTCAGGAGTGTGATAGGTCTGTAATTCTTCAGAAGGGTTTTATCGCCCTTCTTGAAGAACAGCTCCACCACACCCCTGTGCCACGTCTGTGGCGTTTTGCCCTCGAAGAGGACGGCACTAAAGAGCCTCTGAAGGGCCTTCAGGACAGGATTTCCGCCTGCCTTCAGTAGCTCGGCTGTGATTCCATCCTCACCCGGCGCCTTGTTGTTCTTGAGCTGTCTGAGAGCCGTACCAATCTCGCACAAGCTGACGTCCGGGATGTCTTCGGTGTAATGTCGAGTTAACCTAGCTCTTGGATCTGATGCTAGGCAGCTAACAGGTGCATGTTGTGTCGTGTATAACTGTCCGTAGAACCTCTCGACCTCCTCTAAAACCTCTGGCTTAGACGAGATGAGCCTGCCGTCCCCAGTCTTCAGCTTGACAAGTCGGCTCTGCCCGACAGACCGACCTCGTGCGAACACTTTCAAGCCTTTGTTGCGCTCTATAGCCTCTTTAACACGTTGTGTGTTAAATTGGCGAAGGTCGCGAGTCAAAGACTTGGAGATCCGTCTGTTGAGCCGCCGATAGTCACTAGCTTCCTCTGGGGACCGCAGTACCATCCTGCGCCTTTCGTCCATAAGTTTGAGGGTCTGGTCGGTGATCTTTTTCGGTCCTTTACTGTGGTGGGCTTTAAAGATGTTCGACCCTACCGAACGGACAGTTTCCACGAACCTGTTGCTGTATTCGTCCACGTCTACGCAATCGCCGAGGCTTTCGAAGCGGTTATGAAGTTCGAGTTGGAAACTCTCGGAGCTATGAATTTGAATCGGTGCAGGTCGGAGCGCAGACTTCATCAGTCGAGACCGGTCCAGCCTAGGGTTGATATTTAATGTGCCTCTTACCATCCGGTGATCGCTTCCGGTTTTCACCGCATTGATCACTGAGACATCATTAAATATTTGCCGCCTGGTCGACAAGATGAAGTCAATCTCATTTTTTGTGACACCGTCAGGACTAATCCAGGTCCATTTGCGGCTATCGCGCTTCTTGAAGAAGGAGTTCATCATAAAGAGGCCCTCCTTCTCCATGAAGTCAGCCAGCATTTGGCCCCGGGGATTCCTGGATCCAAATCCAAACTGCCCCACTCTCAACTCGTTACCGCCTCGTCTACCCAGCTTCGCGTTGAAGTCCCCCATGACAACAGTGTATTGGGTCCTAGAGGAATGTATAACTCTGGAAATGTCCTCATACATAGCCTCGACCTCATCGTCGGGGTATGTCGAAGTGGGAGCATAAACCTGTATGACCTTCAGCGAATACCGTTTGGTGATTCTGAGTATAAGGTATGCTACCCTCGTCGACACACTCTCGATTTTCACCACGTTGTTCACGAGGGACTTGTGGACGATAAACCCGACTCCACCTTGGGACAGTTGGTCGCCCTCCCGGAAATAGAGCAGGTTACCGGACTTAAGGGTTATCGTGTCCTCCCCCTGTCTTCGGACTTCTGACAGTCCCACTATGTCCCATCGTAGCCTGCTCAATTCTTCCTCCAGTTCAACAATCTTCTCGTCATTCCGCAGTGTGCGCACGTTGTATGTTGCCAGGGCCAAAGGTCGTCGGTTTGGGTAGCCTGGCCGCACCCGGGGATTCTTCGCACCCCCTACCCCGCCGTTACCATGGCCGCTACCGTAGCCAGGAATAGCGGGATGACCGGGGACTGGGGGCCATTTCTTCTGGTGTAGCTCCATTTAGGGGGATGTTGCCATAATCGCCACGCTTGGCAGGCGGGTTGGCGATCGCAGTGGTGGTAGCTTTATCACAGGACGCTGCTGCCCGTCCTGTGTTGTGCTGATTTTTCTACCACCCGTTTTCGTAACGGTTTAACCGCCGTTATTCGGTAGACTGATGGACTGACATCATTTTGTCCTTAGTCGCCTTGTACGACACCCACGGACAGAGAGGGTTGGGGCTATTCTTTCCCGGCCACCACGCGGGGGTTTCAAGACAATTAAATTCCCCTAGGACCTAACCCAATTGTCAGATATTATTTACACAATATTCTATTGTTCGAGGCTGTATTTTAAGTATATGTCGGTATAAATTGGAGCAACGAAAATTTGTTGGTTATTAATGTTATTTATTGTGACAGTTGTGGCTTGGAACGTGCTAGAATTTTAGGTATTTCGAAATATTTAATACCTATATAAAGCTGAAGATTGTTAGTTTGAACGCGCTAATCTCGAGTTTGAATAATACTTTTTGCTTTTGATAACCCCGTTCTTGAAAAAAGTTAAAGGCTATATATTATCACGCTACACGCCACGGGAACAGAGCAGCAACCAAAGATGTAGAAAACAGATAAAATTCCTTACTTTATAGACCAAAAATAAACTTATAACAAATTAGGGTATAGTTACCACCACATAAGTCATCTCTCCCTCATAAGTCTATTTTTGGTCAACTCTATTTATCTATAGGGTGGGCAGCAACTTGATAAAGGAACAGATCCAGGGTAAAACGAGCTCTGCACGACATTGGTTTGATCATCAAATGCGTATGGCAGGACTGTGTAGCATTTTCATGGCTTGGCTGATAAAATTCTTTAGATATTTTCATTTTGGATCCTTGTATACGTGCACAAGTTTTAGGTACTTATAGTTTACAAATAAAAATGTTAGCCCGTTTTACTGTTGGGTAAAGTCCTCTTCTCATACGGAGAAGGCACGAGCATTGACCACCAATTCCAGTCATTTTTTTATATTCTAGAAAAACATCTGTAAAACACTCGATCATAATGATAGAACTATTCAAGAAAATATTTGTTTTTCAATAATTAATGATTTTTCCATTGTTTTTCAAACATATAACTGGTACCATCTTTCAAGAAGATATTGAAAATAAAACTGAATAGCACAATAGAAATATTTCTCCTAATGCTTTGATTAGTAATATTTAAACAACTCCTTGTTTTGAACTGTAACCGATAATGGGTTGTCTTGAAAAGAAATATGTCAGTATTGTGCGAGTTGTGGAGCTGAGCATCTGTACAACAGGTGTCTGTGAGTTCTTTAATTTTATTATAAATTTTGATTAAATTTTAAAATTGTTCCTGGGTCTTTTAAGCGGGGCGTGAAAATGTCTCACTATGCTGCTAAAGAATTTTTCAAATCCTACTGGTACGTCCACAGATTAGCGCGTTCAAACAAACAAACTCCTCTCCTTTATATAATAAGTATAGAAAGCCTTGTTTTCCTAGGAATATGATAACTGATGAATATTATGTGGACTTAGTACTTACACACCGACATTTAGTCCCAAGCTAACCAGAGCTTGTGTTATGGGTACTAAATAACTGAAATATAATACATATACACACTTTTTTATAGTAAATACATAATAAGAATACATAAGAAACACCCAGACTCAAGACAAATACAAATGTTCATCACACAAATATTTGCTTTCCGCAGGAATCGAACCCACGACACCCGGCGTCGCAGTCAGTTACACTAACCACTAGACCAACGGTGTAGTCAAAATAATTACAAATTCAATTATTACATCAAAAGACTTAAAGTATTTTGCCTCAAAATTAACCTATTTTCTTTTGTTTCAGCTCCCATCACTATGATACCCCATTCTCATCAGCGACAGTAGGAAGAGAGTTTGTGAGCAAGTGCAGAACAGCCGTGTTTATGAGTGAGAAGAAGTTTTGTGGTCAGACCGGTGATAAGATTGGTGATAAAATGACGAACATTACACCGGAGACGCGAATTATGATGATGAGATCCAGTGATGGAAGAAATAGTTATAGAAGACAGGTATGTTCAATTGCTTTAAAATTATGTTCCCAAGTAGCACCCGTTCACGAGCATGACGCACGGGCCAGCCATCATCACCCTCGCCATATTAGAGGGAAGGTGATGACCCCGCCAATACGACACCACAAGCACTGACATTTTAGTGAGCATGACAATGCAGGGCAGGGGTGGTAAAAGAACCCTAATAAAATGTATTATGCTTTACGAACTCATAATTATCATGATATGCATCCAATTCACATTAAACTTTTACTACAATAGTCAACATAATTACAATAATAGTCAATATAATTACTATAATAATAACCAATATACCTTATGATAATAATAGTCAATATAACTACAACAATAACAATCAATATAACATTAATCTTGCATTAAACGAGCACCTATACCCATGCTGCTTTATCATTTAAATAATCATTAATAGTATAATAACCTTTTAGGATAAGGCGGTTTTTAACAGATTGTTTGAATTTTTGTAGGGGTAAATTCATAACGTCAATGGGTAATTTGTTATAGAAGCGTACACCTAGACCCGCAAATGAGTTGTTTACTTTATGTAGGCGATAATATACCAACAAATTTATGTTTACCTCGAGTATTCATAGAGTGCATGTCGCAGTTTCTGGAATACAAGTTTATATTTTTCTTGATAAACATAATATTGGCGAAGATATACTGAGACGCCACCGTCAGAATACTTATTTCTTTAAAAATCTCTCTTAGTGAAACCCTAGGGCCCAAATTGTAAAAAGATCGCACTGCTCGTTTTTGAATTATAAAAACTGACTCAATATCCGCAGACTTGCCCCAGAGCAGTACACCGTATGACATCACGTTATGGAAATAGCTGATATAAACAAGTCTAGCTGTTTCTATGTCGGTAAACTGTCTTACCTTTTTTATCGCAAAGGCTGCGGAACTGAGTTTACCAGCAAGACACGTGATTTGGGTACCCTATAGAAGCTTGTTATCTAAAGTTAAACCCAAAAAAACTTTAGACTCAACAAAGCTTAAAGTTTCATTATTTAAACTTATATTAATAGCTAGGCTATTAGTATTGGGCATAGTAAATTTAACACATTTAGTTTTCTTTGAATTAAGCAGTAGGTTATTCGCACTAAACCAGTCCAGAACTTTCACTAGTAAACTATTCACTTTATCAATGTTAGTTTCCTTACGATCCACTTTAAATAAAAGTGATGTGTCATCAGCGAACAGTACAATGTCGTAAAAATTCTGAATATGGAATGGCAAATCATTGATATAAAGCAGAAAAAGAAAAGGCCTAAAATGTAACCCTGTGGCACGCCCATAAAATATTGCAGCCTTCTTTTCATATTTTATACTAGCTTGCCGCGGTGCGGTTTCATCCGCGTCTTTGTTTACTGCTCTGCTTCTGTCACCAGTAGCGTGATGTGACATAGCCTATAACCTTCCTCAAGAAGTAAGCTTTCATACGCAAAAATAATTTTTCAAATCCGACTGGTAGTTTCAGAGAATAGCGCGTTAAAACAAACAAACTCTTCCACTTTATATAATAGTATAGATTACTCGTCAATATTTAAATACAAAATACAATACGTAGGTTAACTATTGTAAAACCTATAAACATAGCCAAACTAAATGCCACTGAACTAAATATTCCAGATACCGAAAACGTAAAAATGTAGATAAAAAATCCGAGAAAACCTTATTATTATTTCTATTTCGATCTCACTTTTATGATGAATCGTAAACATCAAAATGTCCACCTGTATAAAACTGTAATAAATAACCAAAATACTCTAATTATACATAATTACCTTTATTAAATTAAAGTGATGCTATCAAAAACTAATCAAATTAAAAATAAAATTATACATTTGGTATGCACGTTTCACAATTCGTCAAATTCAGTGACATTAACTGGGACCATTAATTTTCACTACACAAAACATTCAAAAACTTGTTTATTACCAAAGCAATAAAGCTTTATTTTCCGTGAAGGAAATGTTTATTTAAATTTTGTCTACGATAAACCTGTTCTACATATTCAGTGAACTTTATACTAATAGAAATAAAATTCAAAGTTGCTTGTTGAAACTGTATACGGTTATTTGTTTTTGGGGATAGAATGTGTGGCAGTGTGCCGGTCATTGGCCTTCCAAATGCTTCAGATAGAGTAGGGTAGTACGGGATGTGCATCGAGGTCGATTATCTTTTTAAAAATGGAACACTCGGGGATGTTGAAACGTATGAAGCAATTGTTTTTTCCAGTTCAATTGTCCATTTAAAATACATTTTAAATGTATATCGGATTTCCTTAATGTATGTGTCAGATATATATTTTATATTTATTATTTTGTTTTGGAATTCGATATTGTAGTATGCCTATCAGCAGTGAACGTCTTTCTCCTGTTAGGATATTGTAGTTACGATAAGACATTATTTTATAAAAGAAAATATCAGTATAGCAGTATTTTTTATAGAGATTCTTGCTTGAACTTCACAATCAATTATTGAACATTAGTGTATTCGATGGTTAGATCAGTTAAACTTTATACATTTCTACCCGTAACAATTTTCAAGGCGTTAGCAAATAAAAATTTAAATAACAATTTAATTTAATTATATTTTTTTAATTTTATTAACATTTATATATTAGCAACAGAACAGGACAAATTTACGGCCTAACTGATAAAAATAATAACCTATATACATTGCATTCTACAACCAGAGGCTAAACCAAACACATGCCTAGCGTAATATTATTGCTATTTGTAAACATCTGTAAAAAATACTTTATTTTGAGAAAGTCGCAGCAGATAGTTTATGCCATGATTTTTTATCATCGATATCGATAGACCAAACACAGTCACATCCCTACAAAGCCATTCACACATGCTGTTCGAAACATTGATCGATTCGAACGTGCGTGTTTCGTGTAACACTTAGAACACCCTATACATATCTGTACCTTTAGTAGTGTATCTCTTGTCGTGTTGGAATTTTTAACACTTTGTCCACTTTAAAAATATGAGGGCTTAAAATATTTTGATTTGGAGATAATATTTGTAAAAGTTAAAAATAAGAGATGGTACAATGAGATTTAAATCGAAATATTTCTCGATTAAATTAAAAGGAGAGGGCAAAGGAAGAGGTAACGTTGCTGTCCATTATCTAGTACACCCTTAGTCGCATCTTGCGATACTTATGTGAATAGATGAAGATGATGATGGGTCCCAAACTGGACCAAAGACCACACGGGTCTAAAATATGAAAACTGCTTGCCCTTTCAAATTCAATAGAGATAAATTATCTAAATGTTTATTAATATCAGCCATTATTGCACCTGTGTATAATTATTTCGGTAATATCAAAGAATTATGATTACAGTTTATTATAATAGTAGACATCTATTAGTTCAAATACCTTTAGCATAATATTAAGTGTCATTATAAATATTAAAGTGACTTTTTTAACTGTACACAAACATTTGAATGTCCCAGTACTGGGTGTGTAATTTAAGAGTTTTCATGATGTTTTTGAGATGTTTTTTTAATGAAAAAAATCTCTTACTCTCTTTCTGTCGTTTTAGGGTCGTGAACTCTTCTTATGTATCTTTAACACAGGTCTTTTATTTGTTGCGGTTATTAGCGAAGTAGAAGTTGTTGTCGATTTCAGATGAATCTTCGTTTATACAATACTAGACGGTTACCCTTGTTTGCTTCGGTATCAAAATTTTATTCTGTTTTTTAGTATTCATTTTTATTGCGACTACAGAAATACATCATCTGTGAAAAATTTAACTGTCTAACTATCACGGTTCTCGAGATACAGACTGGTGACAGACGGACAGACAGCGAAGTCTTAGTAATACGATCCCGTTTTATCCTTTGGGTACGGAACCCCAAAAAAAATCTTAATATTATATCTATCTCTTTCTCCCACAGATCTTAGCCGCATTAGCGGTCTCGCTCGGACCGTTTGCGGCAGGCCTCAGCAAGGGTTACATGTCACCAGCTATAGCCTCGATGCAAGAGTCTAAATCGCACGATGCCTTCACAGTAAGCGACCAGCAGGCCAGCTGGATTGCAAGCTTGAGTTTATTAGGTAAGTCATAATCTTAACATTTTACCTTACTAAAGTCTGCAGTCTTTCTAAGGACCTCCAAATCAGCCATACATTTGATCATAAATTTCTCGACTGTTGAAAAGCGAAGTAATAATATAAGATATGCAACTATGATAATATATTTAGTTGTTTAGATTTGTGTAGTAAGCATACTTATCGCAGTTAAATTGAGGATGGGTAACTTGGCTAAAATACTTTGAGAACCTTTAATGCCTTCTAAAGCATGATAAGCTGTCCAACTTCTAATTTCTGCATTTAGTTCAGTGCCAATGCTGGACACAAGCCTCTATTAAAAAGAAGAGCTTGTAAGAATTATATTATGATAACTACAAATAAGTACCTACTAAAGAAAATACAATCATCATAAATTTGCTACACCTGCCTTATTTCTGTATACCTATATAGGAATGCCTATGGAGCTAACTAAGCTCAGCGGTTTTTGGCTTTTATAGTTATGCTAATAACCTCTGCGCCCCCTTCCTTTACCCCACTCCTTTCTTCGCCATGGCTGAATGCATACAACCATGTCCATAGAAAACTGAAACCACTTACATTGCATATTTATTTTAGTTTAATTTAGTGCTTTGGGCTTTTCAATGGGGTTATTTGTTCTTCGTTTTCGTCTACTCTTGATTTCTTTTCTTGTATTTCTATAATATTAAAATTACCAAAATCCAAAAATGGTTAAGAGTAATATTCTTCCAATGCTTAGCTTTATGACTCTTCTGAAAATTGAGTAGTAAAAATTTATTATGAATATGTGACCCCAGATCATTGTTGTGCTATTCGTTTTACCTAAGAGCTTTACATTTTTCTATTATACAATACCTACGTATGAACGTTTCTATAGTTACGTATGCTTACATCATGGCTGTATTAGCTTTAGACTAATCGTAATTCTGCTTAACCAAAGTACTTAAATACATACTAAAAAGTCGTAAAATGGCTACATTGCGTGGCGTTGTTATCTCAATATCTATGTTTAAAGCTTAATGATATATCGTTTAACGAGTTGGAATATTAGTATAATACCTATGGTGGTGTAAGCTGTCTGTCTGATAGTAAATTTCAATTGCTTTTGGACCTCAAAAGCTGGCTGCAATTGGTGAAAACCCTGAATTATAAACCTGTCACTATCATTACAACAGGAGGAAGTACAATTAAAATATCTAAATTAAAAACATTACACTATGTGGTAGAAAAACGCTTCCAATTACGAAAAACTTTAATAGTACTTAATACTAAACTAATATTGTAAAGAGAAAGATTTGATTTTTAATCGATAGACGATTTCATAAAATCTTTCAGGTTAGAAAGCTACAAGTAGGACGGGTAACATTGGTTATATTTTATTATATTATTTTAACATATTTGCCAGTCATTTTCAAAATTTTAATGTTTTAAGCGCCTTTGTAAATCTGAATGATACAATATAACATTGCAATGATATTTTTTGTAGGCGTTTGTTGTGATACCAAATTAAACTTTTGATACCGAAGCGAAGCAAGAGCGGATGTCTAGTATTACATAATGTTATGCTGCTATAAGCATACCTAAATTAATAAAGTAACACCATCTTTCTCTGAGTTTTCAATAAACAGAATACAAATAACCATACAAGCGTTAACTTGTACCACTCAAAAGGCTCGTCAAACAATTAGCTATAGGTTCAGCTGTTTTCGAGCTGTAAACACACAAACACACACATGTTTTAGAAATAATTGTTTAAGTGAGTGCCAATAAGGAAATGGGTGTTTGCGAACATTAAGATGGAGGAGTTAAGGTACTAGAATATGTTAATGAAGAAAAACAAAGCATTTGAAGAGTTGTATAAGTTCAACAATATAAAGATAAAACTATTAAGAAAAGCACGTTAAAGCTTTTAAAATTAAAATGTATGGTCTATAGGTATCTCAAAATGTAATTTTTTATGTTTGTTTGTACACACTTACTAAACATATTATTAAAAAACAAAAGGCCCGCCTTTCTAAAACAAACTGAAATGAAAGAAATATTTTTTTTTGTGCTGACGCTACATTGTAATATTATTATACCCTATGCTACTCCCACAATTAATACAAATCTAATGACACTTCATATATGTTAAAATCTATTAAGGCAATTAGGCTGTAGAGCGTGCCAAAGAAATACATACATACATTCGTATACGCTCGAAAAACATTACCCTCCTTGACTTTGGCAGTCGGGCATAAATGGACAACGTTTCTCGTGTTAACTTTTAACTAAATTTTCTAAATTTTTTTTAAAAGATTATCTCATTTATTAAAAATTGTTTATTAATGCATGTTTTTACTTTATTTTAGGTAGTCTACTGTAAACTTTACAAATAAAATATGAAGTCTTTAATTATTTTTGGAAGGAGATTTTGAGGTTAATTTTGAATAGTTTCAAACTTCGGTCTAATACTGAGAACTTTTCAATAGAAAACCCTAATATCACTTTAAGTATTTATACAAAAAATTCTCAGCATCACTTTTGTTTACTCTTAGACCTACATTTTCCCATACAAACATTTTACGCAGTCACCCTGGTACGATGGGACAAACAAATGGTAAAGCTATTCTATACTAATATTAAACTCTTCTTTAAATATCTTTATAAGTACAATGGACAATCATCATATCGACCCGATATTATCCAACTGCAGGGAAAGGCCTCTTCTCATACAGAGAAGGTATGAGCATTAATCGTCACGCTTGCTCAAGGTGGATTGGCGATTTCAGACTTCCTCAAAGGTCCGGGTTTTCTCACGATGATTTCTTTCACCGGTAGTCCGAAATACTCAAACTCAAACTCAAAGCATTTATTTATTTTTGATCACAAAGTATGATGCTAATGAAAAATCAAAATTAAATGAAGTCAGCTAATTAAACTACAGCCAGTTCGCTGACGAGGTAGAGCTGTGAGAAGAACTGGCAATAAACTCACGCCACTCTTTTTAATCGCAGATCATTTCAGTTTTTTGTATGAGTTACAATTTCATCACTTAACGGAACCAAAGAACTATACAAACTAATTATTACAAATCAACCAATTAATTTAATTACCATGATTAACAAAAATAAAAGAGAGGATTTCAATTATTTAGTTTCATCTAGTATGGTAATCACATCGTACTTGCGCGGATTCGAACCTACGACCTCGTGTTTACAAAGCGGGTGCCTTATACACTCCATTTCGACTTTTTAACAATTGACAAAGCAATGAAATAATGCCGTTTATCACTAACCAAGTGGTTCAATACATCTTCCATTTTTTGCTTCCTTCCGACACTTGTCGGTACCATGAACTCGATAAAACAATGACTTATATCTTGTGCAATACATTAAGCTGCGTGCATATGTACGGATAACAAAATCGCGTAACATGAGTATTCTATAATATAAAAATGAATCGCTGAATGTGTTGCTAAGCGCAAACCTCGAGAGCAGCTGAACCGATTTCACTAATTCTTTTTTTATAATATTCCTTGAAGCACGATGGTTCTTACGGAGAGAAAAAGTTAAAACATTGCCAGAAAAAGAAATTAAAGAATCGACTGTTAGGCGGTACGAAGTTCGCCGGGTCAGCTAGTGTTAAATATATATGAGTATGTTTATCCGCATTCTAGAACCCATATCACAAGCTATTAATATTTGCTTACTTTGGGTCTAGATTGTGTGGTGTGGTTGTTGTGGTATTATTATTCTTAAAATGTTGCAAACACCATGTCCTTTGTAACTTTGTAATCTTGTTTTTGGCAAAATAAATATTCTTTACTTTTTTCTTCTCTTTTAATATCAGTTTTTATGGACTATGCTGATGATATTTCGACCCTCAGTTTTGTATAATATTGCTAATGAATAGAGTCCATTCCAGATTCCAGATTCCAGAGATTCCAGAGTCTGTGATTCTTGATGATTTTAACATATAAGTTACGAATAAATAGGTGTGTGTATCATCATTAACATTATTTAAGATAGTAATCAAACAAAATCAAGATAGCGTTAATTTATCTATGTTTTCCGATCCACATTTATATAAATTGTACCTACTAATTGGATTGTATAGGTACACAAGTGGTAAACAAGCATATTGCTTACCTGATTATCGTAGAACAAGACTGTGGTCCTAAATAATGTTACCGACAGCCACCGTGCTATATAAAGACATAATCAAAAGAGGTTAAGGACGAAAGCAATGGGGTAATTGAGCCTATGACAATTTATCTGCACGTATGATCTTAAGGTTGGAAACCAATAACATGTTTGAGGATAAGAACCCGATGGGCGTTAAAGGTTTTCAAACAAAGTAGTTAGATAAAATGGGGCGTAATAAATGGATTCGTACGTGCGTACGCGACTTAATACTGGAATTGAACTTTTCGGCTGACCGGTCATGTCAACGACCCGAATGAACTTGTCAATTTTCATTCATGATGAAAGATTGAAGTGGATTTCAATGTTTGGTATAAATCTTGGTCCACATTCTTCTGGAACTTTAATGGAAGTTAATGTGTTTGTGTCTCTCCGATGATCATCATTATGGTGTATCAGAAACTCTTTAGAACGCTGTCTCTATGCTAAGCAGATTTAAAACAATGTCATGTAAATGTTATGTATGTCACAATGACCAAATGATTTTACGAATTAACAATATTTATTGGAGTCCATGTTTTGTTTTCACGGAAGATGGTTGTCATTTAATTTCATCCACATTATTCTATTTTTTATTATTGTAATATACTATTAATATCATTAACAAGAATATTATTCTAAACTTGACGCTGGCAGAAATAGCTGACACAATCGTCGGCTCTGTTGCCAAAAAAAAAGGAGAAGAAGAACAATATTTATTATTGGCGACGAGAAAAAGTCAAATAAACGTTTTGTAAGGAGGTAACCTACTAGATAAGTCAGTGACAGTGTGAACTCGTCTCCGACAAACGCCAAATGCTAATGGTCAAACTCCGTACCAGCTAATGTTTGGCAGAGAAATACGCACAGCTCTACATGCAGGGTTTTATGAAAAGAAAAGAAGACCGCACCAATGCTTCAGGAGGTCAGTGTCAGAGAGTTAAAAACTGTCGATCGGGTACAGGCTAGTGACTACACAAGTGCCACGCAGCCGATAGATGTCCACTGCTGGACATAGGCCTCCCTAAATGTTCGCCGCCTTGGCTGGTCGTGAGCCGCCCTTAATCATCTGTTGCTAACTTTATCAGGTCGTCGGTCCACCTTCTAAGACCTTGCCTACGCGTATAGGCAAATTTTCAAAACATATGCGTCACTATTTCTCCGCATATAAAATAAATCTATACTAATATTATAAAGAGAAAAGAATTGATTTTTTTTTTTTTTTTTATATTTACCTACCAAAGTGACTCCACTCTGCCTGATGGTAAGCAGTAAGTGGAATCCAGAAGTGGCGGACACCATTCCAAAAGCCAAACTACTGGTATGGTGGCCTTCACTATGGCGGCTTAGTGAGATGCTTTTTCACGCCCCGCTTAAAAGACCCAGGATCAAAATTAGATGGGAACACATGCGCTGGCAAAGAGTAGTAGTAGAGAGATTTTTTGTATGTTTGTTTGTTTGTTGCGATTTAACATAAGATCTACGTATCAAGTTTGAAAATCTTCCACCTTTAAAAAGCTACAAATAAGACGGGTAACATAGGCTATATTTAACATATGTATATTATACATTTTTAAAATGTTTTAGGCGCCTTTGTAAATCTGAATGATGCAAAACGATACTATTGCAATTATATTTTCCGTTGACGTTTGTTGTGAGACCAAATGAAACTTTTGATACCGAAGCAAAGCTAGGGCGGACGTCAAGTAAATAGTTAAAGATACAACAAAGTAATTAACATAATGATTAAACTAACT
Source organism: Parascotia fuliginaria (assembly GCA_963082885.1). Taxonomy (NCBI): domain Eukaryota; kingdom Metazoa; phylum Arthropoda; class Insecta; order Lepidoptera; family Erebidae; genus Parascotia; species Parascotia fuliginaria. The sequence goes on from OY720195.1 coordinate 2,009,392, forward strand.
TGGTACTGACTCATATATCATGATCTGTTTTATCCTTTAATACATATCCGGTCGTTGTATAAACTGACTGCGACTATTTGCTATAGTTTGATAGGCAAAGATATGGATATAGATAGATATGGCAAGAGAGACCTATCATTGGATCTTGGCTTTGACAAATTGTAGTAACGATGTGAACACGTCTGTCCTGATGACGTAGTTGTAGTAATCAAACCAAACACAAACTTGTGTTGGCTTTTAGCTTAGTGACACATAGCCTAGTTAGTTAATAGACACTCTAGCCCTATAGCCTTTAGACTAATCGAAACTTGTCTACGTCTAACCATCGAATTGAAAACCAACTCCTGAACTAAGAAGAAACACGTTTGAATCGCAAGCATCCATAACAGATACAAAGTATTGTAGGAAAGCAAATCCTGCATTAGCTCGATAAATAAAAGACAATTTCATTCAATTAAAAAATCCTGCTTTTTAAAGATAGAACATCAACGACTCGGTCATATGTTTTTCAACGTCAACTAACAAGTAATAAGCAAAATATATACAAACCCCATTTTTTTCTCGTGATGACGCTACATTAAAATATTATATAGGTACCTAAGGTACCCAGTGTCACTCTCGCAATCAATACGAATCTAATGACACCTCATACGTTAAAATCTATTAAGCCATTTAGACTGGAGAGCGTGCCAAAGAAATAGATATACATACCCACACACACATACGAAATAGTACATACAAACATACATTACTCTCCTTGATTTCGGCAGGCAGGCAAAAATTACCATAATTTTTATACACATTTTTCAAACAAACAACGCAGCAAATTCGCGAAGCACTATTTTCACAATAAATCAGCAAGCGCTTTAAATTATGCTGAACACACAAGGCAAAGTATACTCGACAATTATGTTGTCCACACCTAATATTTAAAGTGGTCGGTTAATATACAGTTAAAATACGAGTAAGGATGAGAATGAAACAGAACAGAGATACCGATTTAGCAATCGAATAGTTTCACAATCGATTTTCTGGAAAGTAATCGGTTTCGAGAAATGTGCTAGTATTTTGGTTTGTTTGGTGAATGTTCAATGTTGAAAAAGTAAAACTGAAAATCAGGGTAATGTTCTTCAAGTGCATGAACTTTTTCTATTTTTGGTACACACATAGATCTTGATACTCTATCTATGTAAAAAAGGGTCTTTAGTTCGCGTGGAACAATAGTACGAGTAGAGTTGTGTTTTGACAAACTTTATTTATATACATATTGGCTGTAGCTGATTTTTACGACTATTAAGTTAGACTTAGCTTTGACAGTTGCTACTTTTCTTCTAATTACTTGCTCGTTATCAAAACCTTTACCACTATCGTAAATAAAATCAACTCCAAACTAACAGTTAGTCATCTGTTGATATTCTGCATAATTTCCTGTACTGTGGCTGCAGTCAAGCTGTCTCATTTTTCAACGATTCAACAGTTCAAAGCCAGACATTATAATCAATTGCTGCAGCATCAATATGATCTTACAATGATTATATAATACTAGTTATGACCAACAAAGTCATAAAATTATTAAACTCGTTGAAAGATCTTAGGCCTCTTTCACGAGTATGATCACCATATTTGCACAAGATTAGAGTTTTCAAATACATACGTAAGTACCTAAGCTTTATACTTTACTGAATACAGTGATGTAAAACAAAAATCTAAACGTATTTTGAAGAGTTTTCTTGATTTGGTTGAATGTTGTTATATCTTAAACGAAACCTGTGTGAGACTTTAGAGACTTACAAATGAAACCAGAGGGTCTTGGTGTACTAGAGACTGAAATTAAATATTTGTAGATCATAATTTTGTTTAACTCGAACCCACAAGCTATACTTATTTTGTAACGGTAGTAACGACTTGACCACTTAGACCGCTAGACCTGACATCGATCAATCGTGGTGGCTTAGTAATTAGGGTACCTGTTGCGTATTCACGAGGTTGCGAGTTTGACACCAAATAAGTGCCGATGTGTTTTTAATTTAAACTTAAATCTACTTTCGTAGTTTATCTTAGATATTATTAAACTTACAGCGAATGGAAACATCGTGAGAAAATCTAGATTTAATAAAAAAAAGTCACCTTGAACAAGCGTGACGACCAATGCTCATGCCTTCACTGTACGAGAATAAGTTTTTCTCTAAAGTAGGTTGTTATGATTATGATGAATCTACTCGAGATTAATCGATAAATTCTTACTAAATCGATTTTAAATGCAAACGTATTATTTTATCCATCTCTAAAGCTACAACAGTATACCATAAATTGGCTACTTATCTAAACAAATCAAACGTTTTGCCAGTTGATTCAAACAGTTTGTTTAAGAAACTGTTTAACGTTTAATAGCGAAACAGTTCGTTTAACTAATGGTTTGATTTCGAATTAACTGTTTTCGTAAAACGTTTTGGCTCCTACTTGTAGTAATAGTGGCTCAAATGTTTTGCTTATAAATGCTAATTAAAACAACACAGTTGGAAACTTGTGAAAGTAATGTTTAAAATTGGCAATTGATGTATTTTTAAACTAGTGGTTTTCATAAGATTTTCTTTAACGTTTGTCTTAGTATTTGGCACTATATGAACTGCTTCTGTTTAAATAATAAGATTTAAATTAAATTTTAAAGATTCTTGTCCTTGTGATTTAACATATTCCTGTGTCTGTGTAGACCAAGGAAATATCTGGAAAAATGGCCTCCGTGTTAAATATTACATTAATGTAGTTTTATTTATTCGTACTTTAATAATAATAATAATACCAGCCTGTTTACTGTCCCACTGCAGGGCAAAGGCCTCTTCTCATATAGAGAAGGCATGAGCATTAATCACCACGCTTGCTCAAGGCGGATTGGCAATTTCAGACTTTTAAGTCCAGGTTTCCTCACGATGTTTTGCTTCACCGTCGGTCAATGTCCAAGATAAACTTAGAAAGTACATATGATTTGAAATATCACATTGGTACTTGCCCGGATTCGAACCCACTACCTCGTGTTTACGAAGCACGTGCCTTATCCACTGGACCATTTCGACTCATTACAGACATATTCGTACTTTATTGAACACATAATAAGATATTGATAATTAAATTAGCACCGACAAACAAAACAAGTACTTAAATCAAGTACTTCTCCTAGCAAACAACTAAGTAGATAGGTCTGCGATCTATTTGCCAAGTAAGGTATTCGTGGTTATGACAGACCTTAATCTTTGGAAGAAACTTATTAGTCGGCAATTAACGTTTCCTGGTTGATATTAATGATGAAGACATCCCGATGAGTGTTGTAACTTACGACTAAGTGAACACCAAATCACAGACATCAGTACTAAAATTAACTCGCACTAGACACCCTGAAGTTATGTGATACTGATGATAGAACTAGACTATCTGGCTTAACAATGGCCGCCACAGTTTAAGGGTTATGTGATTGCACGAATTTGATTTGTTAGTATACAATTTGTGTTCAAATTCTTTTATTAATTGAATAACAATAGGCCCTAATTGGTTATTTCGTCTTTCAAGAACAGCTCCAATGCCTGCTGAAATATCGTACAAACAAACCGTATCACGCCCTAGTATCGATCCACACTTAAATATTTTCAAAGTGTAAACATGACTTAAATTAACATAGATTTGTGTTAGTTAGCTACATTGACTGAATTTAATAGATTTTGCATTTTCTATTGAAATTTGCATTTATTAGTATCCAATCTTGTCTCAGTAATAATCGTTCGTCAAATTGTTTTAATTACGGCATAACTTCTATCTAACACTGTGTCACCGGTGACAGCGTGGAATACTTTGTATGAATAATTAACAGCGTCTCTGGTATTTACGCTGGGAACTAAATATATCTGAAATATTAAATTAATATTTATAGATGAAAATTAAGTAAACTTCTTTAGGCGATAATAAAATTAATTTATAAAGTATATCATAAATAAATAAATTCATGTTAGAGTTAAAGAAGGTTAGCGATTTCGATTAGGTTAATTTCGATGATAAAATATCGAGTAATTTAGATGGATAATTGATTAAGTTAGATATCCCAAAATATACATAGACTGAGTGCCGTAATAAGACTACATAAAAAAACTGAGGCACAATACACTTTACAGAGAATAATAACAAACGCAAATATGCAACGCACACACGACTTTTTGTAAATTACATAAAAAATATATCATGAGGCATTATTTTTAATATCATCACTTACTTATTACTATTATTACTTACTTATTTAATTTTCAAAATGTGTTATTGTTGGTTTTAATTTAAACTTAATTAAATAAATCAAAATAAAAAACATTACCCTCCTTGACTTCGGCAGTCGGGCAATAAATGAAGATAACATTTACATTACAAATGTAATGTACGATTTTAACCTTTCCGCTAACACGAAATTAAATGGTTGACTAACATAAACGAAATGGTCGCTTAGGTTAATATAAGATTTGCGTCAATACAGCAACGATGTCTGTGACAGTTTGAAACCAAAGCTCAAGCCCTTAGAAGTTAGCAAACCATTAAAGGCATAGCAGAATAACCAAGGCATTAAATTTTGATATCAGTGTCTGGTATTACGCGATTGCAAATTTGTGGTGAAGTAATATATGAGTTTTATGGAGATTTCGCAAAACGGTTTCAGTGGAATAAAGGCGTAAAATTTATCGTTCACACCTGTACCTTTTCACGGTAGTAGATCCTTGCTGGTACTAGAAGTACTACCCTCTCATAGAAGATCGACGTAAGACTAGTAGTATCTATATTATTTGGTTGCGTTCTGTGAGTAAGAGCGCTGGAGGCTTAATTTTCCCCTTTTTTTTTTCTCCATCTCCCTCAATCCCTTCACCTACCCCAATCTTTAACGGCAGGCAGCGGCTTCTCAAAGTATGAACCCAGAACTTGCCAATGTTTTCACACTTTATATTGTATTTGGATGACGACTGCTAAATAGTAACTAAAACATTGGCATTGCGGATATGAAAATAGGGTAATATCTGTTCTCTTTGTTTAGGCTTAATATAGCTGTTCTTATACTTATCATTGTGACAAAATTCGACCATTATGGAACATTCTTAAGCAAGATCGCAAGGGTACAAATGCCGATTTTAAGAACATCGTAAATCATAAGAAAGCATTACGGAACATACATTACAAAGGGAACTGCTTAATGTACATCATCCAAGACTTTAGATGCTAATACTAGTGTTACTACACATTACAGAAACAGTATGAATAAAATAAATTATTTCTTCAGAAATATTATAAGATGATATGGAAGCTTTTATACCAACTAAACAGTGGCGAAGGGTCCATATAACCCGATTCCTACCGGCTTCCCTTTGAAATAAATCACAAAGACTTTAATATCTATTAAAGTGTGGAAATAGACCATACGTCGTGTTTCAAGGTAAGCATTTTTTGCGCCGGCTTCCCTCTTACAAAACGTCACTCTGCGCCACTGCAACTAAAGATACAACTGCAGATTCAAATATCTGCCAACCTAAATTTTTTCAACAACACCATAAAAGGCATATCATTAAACATTGCACCATACATCCTGTTCTAGATATATAATAACACATTTTAAACAAATTACTGCAATACCATGTAGTTATCTCACTGTTTTCCTAGTCAATTCTATTTTATTACCTATCATATCAGACAAGCCAATGGTCCACTTGACGGCTTTGAAAAGTGAATATTACTTCTGGAAAGTTAGACCAGTCAGGCAGTTCCATGAAATTGTTATTTGTTTAAGTCTTGTCTAAGTATGTATTAATTTATAGATACAAGATCATTCTTCATCGCTCTTGAAAGAAACACTGAGAGCGAACTGTGATACGATACGATCCCACATTTTTTTATTGCCGTCAGTGGCAGATAGGCAGATAGTAAGTGGTACTGTCGCTTATGAATGATTCAGAGCTTCCGAAATTCCTGGGACTCTACGAAGTCGCTGCTTACAGTGAAGGTAGTGGGGTAGGTGAGGGGATTAAGGGAAGTGAGGAAAAAGGAGTGAATGAAATTTGGACTTCCAGCGCTCACATATAACGAACGAAACGCAATAGTACAGATGGATACTACTACTACTCTTACGTCGATCTTAGAGAGGGTAGAGGTTCCAACAGTATCCAAGCTAAAACCAGCGTGGATATGTAACACCGGGACAGGGATTGTATCTAGATAGTACAAGAGAGAATACTGCATTGGTTTACAGTTGTATGTAATATGGTATTTAATGTACGAAGTGAAATATTACTTATTAGTAGACATACTGGTTTTAAAATATATATTGTCAGGAGAATAAATGAATTTTTACAAAGCACTTCTCATGGCTTAAAACACTGATTAAAGTTTACATGACTTTTCTCTCTGTTGACAATATGAAACAAAATCCGTAGGTAGCTTTTTTGTTCATCGGGTATAAGAAACATTTGCATAGAAAAGACTCAGCGCCTCTAGTGTTTGACCAAAGAACTAAATTTTTTTAAATCTAACGGCTAAATAGAAGTACTAATATCCGGATAAAAACACGCACAAGGCTTATATAACTTATCAAGAACAAACTTCAATAGTAGGTCATCAATATTAATCAATGTAAACACAAGAATAATCCTACAAAATATTATAATCTGCTAAACGTACGTCCACATCCTGTCTGTAATGTAAACATTGAGTTATGATTACACTCACTCAAACACGTGTACAGAATGTTAGAAAGGTTTCTATAAAATTTATAGAATATCATCATTTGCCTGGTTTTCTTCTAATTTACATAATTTACATCAGGGTCGGTTGCACATATAATGTAATTTTATACACTATAGTCATCTCCTGTTAGGCCTTATGTCATAGTTATAGGGTACTTTACAAATTAGTTCTTATCGTAAATACGAGGTGCGCTGTTCATATTTAAAATTCATGCGACAAATGCACTAAAAGTTGTATTAAAGCCACAATTTTTGTTTTCAATAATAATGATTTTTATACAAGTTAAGCGAACATGACTGTGTTATTTGTTGACATATTTGCAGATGATAAAAATGATAAAAGAAAGAAATTAATGAGATAAGAAAAAGAAGAAAGAGGTCCAAAGTGGTAATTGAGTTTCGGGCACTCGTTTAAAGAACGAAACACAAAACAATATACTAGGGTAGTACTTTTCCAGGCAATGGAAATTAATACTGCTGCTAGCGAGGAACTATTACTTTTAAAGTACCGGTAAGATACTAATACTATGTTAATATAGCTAACCCTTCGAACGCTCACTGATTGCATTGATTTATAGTTCAGTGTACAGAGATTATAAAATGTATATACGTTATTTATTATAGGTCCGGTTTATATTTCGTGACTGTTAGTTTATAGGATTGTAGATAAAGAAAGATACTATTACAATGTTTCTACTGGTAGCTTAGTTGTTGTGTATTAAAGTTCAATTGGAGTTATATCTTTAGTTCTAGTCTTTTAGATCTAGTTCTTTAAACCCTTAATGCAAGAACAATTTTGATATATTTTTTATCAATTTCATTCTCGGCTCTGTAGTCGACTAGTTAACATCTCGGACACAATACTTATATTCGGACACAGTGTAAAATTTGTCAGTTTGTACACTGTCCGAAACGTCAGTAAGCCCTGTAGTCTATGGTTTAGAAAATAAAACCACTTCAGCATCTCTTCGTTGGTCTTAATGGTACGGTAAGCTTAACTTTAACTAACCTTCCTGCTTAACAAGAGATGCGCATATCTAGCTTTGAATTCTTCTGTCTGATGCTACGATTATAACGACGAAATAAGCTTTTAATTTGTCTGAGTGAATCATGTATGAATCAGTTCCAACTTTGCCGGGAATTGAATCAGTTAAAATTGTTTAAGGTAATCCTAACTACTAAGTCATGTGGAAAGAAGTCTATTTTAATACTAAAACAATCGCAATAGATATTAATAATAGCTCCCCGAAGCGCGGTTTAAGCCGCTTTGGTTACTGTTCTGCTCCCCTCGCGTCGCTAGTAGCGTAATTTTACGTAGCCTATAACCTTCCTTAAGAACTGGGCAGTCATACGCAAAAAGAATTATTCAAATCCAACTTTATATAATAGAATTGATTGTAAACATCGACCTACCCAGGTTTCTAGTACGCTCGATAGGCCTGCCTGACTACTTTCTTCAGAGAAACTTATTATCTAAGGAATAGTTCGCATGAAACATATCTATATTTATTATCGGCTGTAATGTTAGAGGGAGAAGGGAGTTAAAAAAATTTGAACAGGGTCGACAACGCGCTAGTGATGCTCCTGGTGTTGCAAGCGTCCATAGGCTACGGTAACTGCTTACCATCAGGACCGTATGCTTGTTTGTCACCTGAGTCGTATAAAAAAAACTCTGACAAGGTGAACCTGATACGGGCGGCGAGCAACCGACGCATGCGGCTGATGATCGGTCAAAGTAGCTTTCGGCTAAAATAATAGCGATGATTGAAATTTTAAAAATAAGTAGTTAAAGCTGCATTTTAAATGCAAAGCTTTGACTGCGAGAATAATGACTATAATTTTTTGTCATCTATTAATACGTGAAGCAATAAACTTTGTACTTTTGAAAAAAATTCGCGGACGGCAAAGTATACAATTTCGCACATTTATAGTTTATATAGAGAAGGAATGCAGAATACTAATATTATTGTGAAATTATGCATAAAAAAAAATTATGATCGAATTTCGACAATTAACGACCACTAGTATACCTACAAAAAGCTTTTACAATCCTGATGCTACAGAACAAGGGTAGTGGCGTGCACATAGATTTTTGACAGGGTAGGCATTATAGATTTTTAACAGGGTAGGCATTATTTAATCATTTTGCTAAAATTGGGATTTAAAGCAATTATGAAGGTAGAAGTGCCTTTCTGTCTATATGGAGTGCACGCCACTGAAGAAGGGTATGACTAAAACCGTAGGGTTGAAGTGTTCTGACCCGGTAAATCCCCGGTTTTAATATTATATACGATACAATCACTTTGTTTGTTTGTTGGAACCTTTACGATCTTATTTAGTCGACGTTATATGTTTGGTGTAGACTATGCCTGTCTCTTAATGTGTGGTTCGTGTTATGGTTCTGGTTTCTCCATTCAATTTCTAGCCGGAATGATTAACTATTGTTTGTGATTTAAACAAATAGATTTATTGTAGGTAGTATTTGTTAAAAGCCTTTGAGCACTACATGGGGTACCGGTAACCTCAAACAATACATTTTCTATTGTGTCTGGCGGCTTGGTAGTCAAAGTGTAGTTTAATTTTTAAGCACAAGCATAATTGAACTTTGATTGCTTGAGTTCTATTGATACCTAACGGTAATTGTAACTGTAGTGTCAAAGAGCAAAGGGCTATATTTCGCTGGATCAGCTGTATAGTCATCATATACATATATATGTATATATAGCTATTATAATTATTTTCTGCTTAAAACAAACTTACTGCTGGACATACTAGTAAAAGATGTCGAGTAAATACTTGAACTAGTCCTGTCAAATCACCGATTGCTCTACAATCTTAAAAAATCATTAGTTAAGCTAGCATCCTCAAGAGTTAAACTATCATAATTTTCCAAAATCAACTGCTAATGTCAGAGATGCTAATTATTATTTAATTTTATTTTATTTACAATAATGAAAGCTTACAGCTAACTTAACAATAGTGCAGGTTGTGTTCATAAAAAGGCCAATTAAAAGTTTTCATACATAATATTTGAATATAAAATATAAAAGAAATTAAATTTAAAATATAAAAAATAATATAAAAGATAATATAAAAGCTAAGATAGTTGTTGAAAAGATAAAGCAGAAAGACAAATTTTGTATGAAGAGAAGTCATTACACATTACTTTTTTAGGTTTAGAAGCACTTATATCTATTAAAAAAATTGATGTCGAACCTCTGGCACTCAGTGTTGTACGATCTGCACGCCCTTATAAAAATAAATTAATAAATTCTTTAAGACTTTATTAAAACTATGTAGAAATACCATGTTAATGATATACTGTAATCATAATTCATATATACCCATAAAAATGTCTGTCGATCAAAAGAAAACACTTCTTCAAAAGTTACTACAAAATTGTTATTTATTAAGGATAATTGAATTAAATTATTTGCCCTGAAGCTATTGGGTTTATAAGGCCGAGTGCATACTATCGTGCGAGAATGATGTCCTGTCTTTGTGTTTATATTTTATAAATTTTATTTATTAACTTACTTTAATTTCAGAACATCTTTTCACTGTTTTTGGTAGGCTATATAATATCTATATATAAAAAGAAACATTCAATAGGTAAAAGGCAATGTTTTGCTAAAACATAATAATATTATGTTAGGATTTTTAAAATTACGTATAAAAATAATAATAATATAATAATAATAATAATATTTTATTGCCATACATACATTTGGTAAATTAACACACATAGGTACATATTACATATGACAGTAGGGCAAAGGGGATGGTCTCAGCTGTATGCTGATAAGGATAGGTGCTTATACAGCGCTGGTTTTCAGACCATTCCACTTGCTCGTCCTTGGCTGTAAGTCGAACGAGACCCAGTTGCAAGTGGGTTGTTCCAATGTACACATTTACAATTAGGCTATACTTTTTTTAAATTAGGTATATTACTATATTTATAATTACAAACTGTTACTATTTATTAACATTTACTAGGACTTTTTGTGTTGCCGTACGGACGTTTTATGTGTGTAGATGTGTGTATACTGAGTGTGTATGTAGTATGACAGTGATGTAAGTTATGTGAGTTTGGTAGATGAGCTTAGGAGATGAATGTATTTTTTTTTTTTTTTTTATATTGTAGCCTACCAAAGTGACTCCACCCCGCCTGATGGTAAGCAGTCAGTGGAATCCAGAAGTGGTGGCCACTATACCAATAGCCATCCTCTTAAACTGCTGGTATGGTGGCTTCCACTATGGCGGCTGGGAATGGGGTTAGAGGAAGGGAATGAGGGAGGTGAGGAAAGAGTAAAGGGGGGAAATTGGGCCTCCGGCGCTCTCACTCACCGAACGAAACGCAGTAGTACGGATACTACTACTCTTAAGTCGATCTTCTATGAGAGGGTAGTACTTCCCCGGACGATCCGGCCCATTCATGCTGAAATCAGCGTGGATCTACTACCGTGAGAATGTATGTTGACTATCCTGCTCTAAAGGTTGCTTCGAATAAAAATCATACTTACATTTATGAAAAGGTTACACACACATTAACATATCAAATAAAAAAGAAATGTATGAGTAACTCACATTACATTTTAATACCTTTATTTTTTCTACCTCTCACAAAGTTTTTGTCTCCCTCTCACAAAAGATCGCATCTAAGTATTTTTGTTAAGTGTTTTCCTTCACCTGTTTCTTATCAGATGCTCTAAGTTTACCTCATGCCCTATCTTTATCACGATTTTGCAAGCCTGTATCTTAACGTAAATTTTGCAAAGAAATATTGTTAATATAGAAGCTCACTAACAACCTCGTGTCCTTTAGGCCGTTATGCAAAAGCCGCTGATATGTACGAGGACTAAAACCGTTCATCACATAATGATGGTAATTTGTCGCACAAATTGCTTTCGCTTAAATAAAGATTGTGCGTACGGAAAACAGATGCGAATATCGATATCTAGTAGGATCAGAATTAATAAAAAAATCATTTTGTGTCTTGTTTTTCAGATTTTTATTTTTAATTAATAATTAAAATGAAAAAAAATATCTTTTTAATACAACTAAAAACTCATTCATTTATACAAGTAAACTATTAATTTATATAAACTCATTAGCTTATACAAATTATTCAAACTCATCATCATAATCTTTACTAATTAAATCATATTAGACTTCAAGCCAAGTAAGTTGCGCTTTGGAGTTAGCTTCCAGCTTAGTAGCGTATAGTATTTTACATTAAGAACCTGCTGAACTAGACAATTAGTAGCCTCAGAGTGCTCAGTTTCTTACATACTTTAACACTAAAACAGTTCACTTCTGCTAAATATGCGATTTAAAGCACGATGCAGTAGTCTCAAAATAAAAAAAGGAGAAAAATCACGTTTGTTGTATGCTAACCCCCTTAAATATTTATATTATTCTATTTTTTAATATTTATTATTCTAGCGGCAACAGAAATACATCATCTATGAAAATTTTAACTGTCTAACTATGACGGTGACAGCCTGGTGGCCTTAAAAGAAGTCAACCATCAAGTGACCCGTGACAAACAATATTTTAAGCCAAGTGTACTAACCCTGTAAATAACTCCTCCAAAATGAGTGCCGAAATCTGTTGAAAAGATTCCTTCAAGACATAAATCAATAAATGCACCAAGACTCTACAACAGTCCACTTGGATACCGAAGAGAGAAAATAACAGTCGTTATTTATGGGTGTCTGTCGACATAGGCATTTGCGGTATTGTTTTTGCGTTGTAAAGGATATGCATTGCACTTTTGGTCTCGATACCAATTTATTTGCACGCAAATAAACAGCTGGGGTTGAAAATGACAGCGCTTTATTAAGTGTAAAAATACATGTGAAGTTAACATCTAAACTAAAGATGTTTGTTTGTTGAAATTTAATTCAAAAACTACTCGACCAATTTTAAAAATTCTTTTGTGACTACTTCTATGATGTCATAGAAATTCATGATATTACAAGCGATACCACCTTCCATATCCTTAAACAGTGTTGTAGTTTTATTTGATTAATATTATTGTTTTGCACAATACCATTTCAAAGATCGTGTACTTCTCTTAAATTTTACTAAATGATAGATTGTTTTACTGTATATTGTCTGTCCAATCTGTTTGTACGAACAGAAATATTACTGTTTAGCCAATCATTTATTAATGCAAACGTGTGGCCATACTGATGCTATAGATTTAGTATTTTTGAATTGGTTGCAACGTTTTATGTTATTTATATGTTTTTATTGAATTTAATGCATGTGATACCGGCCATAGGCATTCTCTACCAGTCAATTACGATAATAAGATAAGAGTAAAAAGAGATTTAAAATTAAAGTAGTAAATTTGACATGATATTTTATTACAATTGATTATATTATGTAATATTAATAGTTTTTTTGGCCTAGGCGTCTCCCACCATCTTCATCCTATACTGCCACATCCTATATTAATAGGTTTAAAACAATGTGACTTTATGAAATTATAAGTACGTACTTTAGAAGTTTACAGTGGTCTGAAGAATACTCTAAATGGAAACCGCGACTTGCGTCTACAATGTGCCTTGAGTGACTGTTAAGATCACTAAACTCTTCTCTTCTTAGGAAGATATATTGTAATCGAAGTAGATAAAGAGGTTCATGCATAAATATGGATAACAAAACTATATATTGCACCAATAAATCAAAACTTCCCTCAATATATTTTACCGAACTAAAATAAACGTGTAGTTTAGCCAAATCGAACTTTGTATCTCGGCTAATCTGTAACATCTCAGCAGTGCAGACAGAAATAAACGACACACGGACAGGCAGAGCTATATTTACTTGCAATCATTCAATACGGAAAACGATTTGAATTGATATGTTGAGATGAAGTTATTTCACATATTATTTGCTGGTGCTGTTTGGACGAGAGTATTTTGATTATTTCAGTGTGATCCGATAACCTGGTAATAGGAAATAGAAGATTAGTCAAAGTAAAGAGTCATAATAGAAGCCAAAGATCTTTTGGCAGAAACGATTTTAAACCGGGCTTTTTATGTTTTTTTTAAAAGACGCGATTTATTTCCTTCTCTCAATATGTTTAATTACATACATGTATAACTTCACGCCTGTCTCCCCTTAATGGTGTAAGCAGAGAATATAGTACGCGATTTGCTGCGATCCAAACACACCTTTGCCTCTTCAACGTTCATTAATCTTTTCATATACATGATGCACGGATGCTTGTGATTGTGCCCTTTGTCAACATAATAACAGAAATATATTTCTCTACTAGTTAAACTTATTAAGAAAGTGTAGAAAAGTTGAACTCTCGAAAAAAATGTGGCCTGCGCTGTGACCGCCTCTGGAGCTGTCACTCATCGAGCGAAATAAATAAGTAATAATAGGTGCCAGAACCATCAAGGAGCGACCACCATAATAAATAGCCTGCTTTAGATTTTACTCGCTATCCTTGATTTTGATTGTCAGAAAACTAAAGTTTACAAACTCATTGTGATTACTAGCAGTCTTAAAATAAGAATATCTCATGTTGGGGATCTTCCAACTGATAATAACGATGTTTATATCGCTGCACGTGAGTCTGCTTCTTGTAAATGGATGCGTCAACACGTTTGTAAGAAGAGTTTTGTTTATATTCGATATTTCAAAATGTATGCAGTTTGTGAGATACAGAGATCTTGTAGGTATATCGCTGTGCGATGTAGCAAGTGTCGAGGTGTAACAACAACAACCTACGTACATGCTTTTCTAGAGTACAGTAGTAAATGGTCGAATATTCTCTAGGAAATAAAGTCAAATGAAGATGTAGGGATTGGAACAAAGGCTTATCACAGGACTGTGATAAGACTGTCGCCAATGCAAAATTGAGTATCTAGCGAATCGAATATAGCAAAAACCTTTCAGTATTTTTTCATTATGGTGGAGTTGTTTGCTCACCTAATGGCAGTTACCACTTACCATTAGGTGAGCAAACAACTCACCTAATGGTAAGTGGTAACTGTCGCTAATGGACGACTCAGAGCCTCTGGCATTGCTCCTGCTAATGCTAGAGACTCTGAGAAGCCCCTGCCTACCGTGAAAGGACTGGGGGTAAGTAAAGGGATAGAGGGAGGTGAGTAAAAAGAAAAGGGGGAAAATATGTACCCAAAATTAATATTTGGTTACAATGATAATGATTTTATAGCTGTTCACGAATGTCTTGAAACAGTAAATAATAAAACTAATTATAGGAAAATATTATAATAGTAGCTTTAACATTATCAACATTTGCTGCATTTCCTATTGATTACCAATGCATGTTTTACGACGTCAACGCAGCAAGAAAGCTTGAAGTGATTTATTCTGTGCTTTTAAATAGACTCAAATGAGGCAACGGAATAAATTATGCAGTGTCTGCCTCTCGCCATCGTTATAAGATATTTATACCGATTACATATCAAGGGATCCAAACTATCAAGAAGGGTTTAGAGGCATAAAAATGGTATTTAGGATAGTATCTTATCGATTTTTTGAGAAGGGTAGAATGATATGTAAATTTTGCGATTAATTTCACGCTAAAATAGTAAAAATTCTGCCAATGCCACTTAGTTTCGGCTATTTATTCCTTAAAAGAAGACCTAGGTTCGTGTTATAAACTGCAGATAATTTTTTGACGATAAACGCCGGAGACCCATTTTTTTCTTTTCTTGTTGCCTCACCTTCCTTAATCACAAAATATTTCTATCCGAAGAAAACGGCTAACTGTACTCAAGGCTAAATTCCTGAGTTCCTTTACAAACATATTGTTTCCGGGGAAAAATACAAATATTCTCGTGGACAAAATGAAATATCAAACCCGAGTAAGGATTCCAACCATTTGTATTGGATACTGGAGAATCTTGTATCGTAATAGCTAGTGGATATCATAATGTATTTGTTTTATTGAAATAGTTCAGCTCAGAGCTCTTATTGTATTATACGAAAGAGTAGGTAGAAAACTATTACGATTAAGATTTGTTGATTTTATTAGAGGAATAAAATAATTAATAGTAAGTGAAGCTACCAAAATTTTAAGTCTTGGCGGTTAGCAGATTAATTGCAAAAGTCCCACATTTTCTTTATTTTTATTCTATTTTAATAAACATATGCTTTATATATATATATTTTTATTAAATTCATTATTTCTGGCAAATCCGAATGAATATTTAGGACAATGTTCAAAAACAGGCTGATCAAAATTAGGACAAATAAATTCAAAAAATGTTTGTAAAGTATACGACTACTAGGTTTTTTACTATGCGAAGCCACTGCCTAAGGTGATGTTAATGCTCTTTTTAAACCTCGTTTAAAGAAACATATCTCGTAGCGCTCGGGAAACAAATCAGCTAGTAGTTCGTTCATGAACGTTGGATATGAATAGGTTATATATAGTTCGCTTTTGGTCGATGTCATGATAATTTCTCAACAAATTTATTATGTTTAATTCTATCCTATTTTAACAATCTATACTTCTCTTGTCTCCAGGAGCGTTCATCGGAGGTATCTTAGGCGGTATGGCGATGCGACTTGGTCGACGTAACGTGCTCATCGCAACAGCTCTCCCCTACACCCTCGCGTGGTTAGCAACAGCGTTATCTACTGGCGTGTACATGATATCTGCAGCTTCGTTCTGCGGGGGCATGCTCATCTGTTGCATCAATATGACTACACAAGTAAGTGTTGGTTTTATGTTTTTTGTCATCAATAAGATCTTGTTTAAATATTTTGTTTCATGGACTTTCACTATAATTGCTGCCACGCTTGAGAAGCGGATTGACGGGTTCAGTGGCAGCAGCCAGTGTTATGCAGCTGGATCTGTATTAGATAATTCTGCTGTCTATTAATGTATTAGTTTGGCCATCATCATTTCATTAACTGATTGCTAAAGCGAAATATACCACCAATAGATTATTTAAACTTTGCTAGTAGGTAGTGTGGTCACCACTTTTAGATGCTTTATTAACACAATACGTACATACAACCATTATACACATTACATTTCATAAAGGTTCTTTTACCACCCATGCCCTGCATTTGTTATGCTCACTAAAATGTCATCATTTGTGGTGTCGTATTGGCCGGGTCATCACTCTAATATGGTAAAGTTGATGACAGCTTGTCCGTGCGCGTCATGCTCGTGATCAGGCTCTTCTTAGGATGACTGGTCAATCTTGGCATGGCATACATCTAATACCTATAATTCAAAATTACTTTGTCGTTCAATATCACCGCAAAATGCATTTACCATTATATTTGAAATACGTAGTCAAATTACTATACTAGTTGAAACTAAATAAATGAAATTCTTTCTCTGTTTCTCCTAATATTGGCAAAATAATATTAGTTGTTTTTTTTTTAATATTTTATTTGTATCGTGCTTTGGTTGACTTCAATGTTAAAATTCAACAATTATCTAGCGATCGTAAAGAGTGGCCTGAGTTTCTTGCCAATTCTTCTTGTGGCTCTACTTTGTCAGCTAACTGGCTGTAGTAGGTTAATTGGCTGATAAATATTATTTTATATTTTGACGTTCATAAGTATTATTTATATGATACATCTCTTCTTGTCTCAACTAAAAAACATATAAAATGAGACTTTATGTTTTTAGATAAAGTTTTATAGCAAACTTAAGTTCTACACATGTAACTTATTAAATGCCATTCCTAGATCTTTTTGTTATCATCAATAAAACTTCGTCTAAAAACGAGCGAAGCGAAGTATCAATAAATCAGAAAGTAACCAATAAAATCTAAAGGCTAAATGTAAGTTCTTCCTGATTACATAACCTTTTAAACATGAGTATATCATTAGGGAAAGCCAAGTATCTGTATGACCAATTAAGGGTATCTATAAAACATTAACGGCCATTGAAGATATACTATTACAGTGCCTTCAGGATCATAAAACAAGAATGGGTAGCTTTCCTTTATCTACGATTGTAATAGCCTGAACGTCTATGTATGGGACATACTTTTGTAGGGAATAGAGAAAACTTGACTAGTAGATCTCATTAAAAACTTGATGATTTCGATGTAGATTATAATATTATCCTGGAAAAGAATTGCCGCCTAGTAAAAAACCACAAATGTTGTGTGTTGGCTAGTGGCTGGTGAGTTTTCAGTGTTCTTAACCAATGCGTTGGAATAATAGCCTCATCATTACGCTGTTTTTTTTTTTTTTAATTACTAGCTGCGCTCTACGGCTTCGCCCGTTCTTAAAATGTGTTGTATCCTTCGGGAACCACATCGATTTGCAAGGTAAAAAGTAGCCTATTTCCGTTTCCGGCACTAAATCTATCTACATAACAATTTTCATCGAAATTGGTTTTACTGTTTAGGCGCTGAGTGGTAACAAACACACACACAAACTTTCGCGTTCGTAATAATATTATGATAACTGTATACTAACAAATTGCAATAATTACACAATATACAAAATAATGCAATAAACACAGATTAAAAAGGAAGAAAATAAAAACAAATGTAATACACATTCATGCATCACGTTCACAGAACCGCAAGCACTTTAACAATATTTTCTGCCTTCAAGAAGACTTATATTTATTTATAGCTGTTGCCCGCGACTTCGTTCGCGTGAAAATTCAGATGTGCCTGTATGAGAATATTTCTTACCTAATCTTACGGCAATCGTACATTGTATTAGTAATAAATATCAGTATAATCCGTTTCTAAGGCGAATCCGATTTAAATCTATTCACCCGCTACCACTAAAACAGACGAAATATTGCGATATTTAACGAAACTTGCCACTCCTATTTGCCCACTTAATAAGAAGTTCCTAGTTTGGAAATCGTATTATCAAAACTCTCGTTTAAAAACTATAGAAGCTTTAAACAAATTTTATTCCCCTTTATACTCTGAAAAAATGAATTTCGCAAAAACCCGTCTTTGAGAGCACCTATTTCCAAAGTTTGAAACTCCTAGCATTCGTAGTTTCTGAGATTTCGTAATGAGTGAGTGAGTGAGTGACCTTTCGTTTTTATATATGTATAGCTTCTGCCCGCGGCTTCGCTCGCATGAATATAGTTTCTCCAATGGACATTTTTGTATTGTTAATACTGTTTTGCATACTATTTTTAATCGAACTCTCTAACGATATCCCCCGTAAAACAATATACAATACACAAAGGCAAATTTTTACTACAATAACTTTCCCCTTTCCCTCATTTCCTCTCCCCTTTTCCCCCTTCCCCTCCCCTCCCCTCCCGTCTCCCTCCCATCTCCCTCACTTTCCCCACACTTCCCCTCACTTTCCATCACTTCCCACTCACTCACCCCTCACTTACCACTCACTGACTCATCACTTCCCTCACTTTCCCTTACGTCCCCCTCACTTTCCCCTCACTTATCTCTCACTTGGCCTTCACTTGCCTCTCACTTGCTGCCTCCTCACATCCCCATGAGTTCCCTTTTCTTTTTTTTTTTTACACAACGCTATCTAGTCCCAAAATAAGCATATTATATGCTTGTATTATGGGTTCTAGAATACGGATAAACATACTTAAATACTTTTATTTTTGTAAATACATACATATTATACATAGAAACACCCAGACCAATGCAAATAGACATGTTCATGCTACAAACATTTGCACTGAGCGAGAATCGAACCCGCAACCTCTGCGTGGCAGTCCATACACAGCACCACCGAAATACAGAGGCAGTCGATTTCCCCTCTGACTTTCCCCTCCCTTTGCCCTGACTTCCCCCTCACTACCCCCGCACTTTCTCCTCACTTCTCCCTACCTTTACTCTTCCTCCCCCACCCTTCCCCCTCCCTCCAATATTCAAGTCGCCAACTTCAAAATCAAAGATCTTTCCATACAATATTTCTTCCCTCATTTCACCCATATAAATCCACCCCAGAAAAAAAAAATATGAGAGTATTTTTTATTTAAATAAAATTATTCCAAAACAAAATTTTAAAGCTGTAAGTTAAAAAATGAAGACGTTTCATACAATCGTTTTCATCCCTTTTCATACACTTAAGGGTTGAATTTTTAAAAACCCTTTCTTAGTACACTTCTAGATATTAATACAAACACACCCTCCAAATTTCAAGTCGCTACGACCAGCGGTTTAGGCTGTACGTTGTCTGTCAGTCAGTCAGTCAGTCAGTCAGGACAAAGCCTTTTATAATATGTATGGATGTATGGATTAGACGTATAGCCATCAGTGATCAAAGCATACAGGCTGCTAGGAATGCTAACACGTGATAGATACAGGCTGCTAGGAATGCTAACACGTGATAGAGCCACTTAAAGCTGACCGTGCGAATAACAGCTAATATTTAGATCCACACCCACAACTTTTAGTGTCTTACCTTGGGCTTTATTAATTAGTCATCGCAAAACATAGGCTCACTGGAAA
This sequence comes from Parascotia fuliginaria, assembly GCA_963082885.1. NCBI lineage: Eukaryota > Metazoa > Arthropoda > Insecta > Lepidoptera > Erebidae > Parascotia > Parascotia fuliginaria. The sequence continues at coordinate 2,029,571 of OY720195.1, forward strand.
CTGGACTCGTTTAAAACTAAACAAAATATTGTTTAGAGAGGAATAAAAACACTATCAGCTATTCCGCAACCTGTTAAAATCTCTTCTTCTATAAGATTTCGTAGTAAATTAACGAATGTTCGATGTGATTCTTTAAATTGGCATAACTTTTTTATTTATGAACCGATTGACATGAAACAAACACTAAATGTTAAGTGAAGCTTACCACAATGTATCAGTGAAAACCATATTTAAATCGGATAAGCCGTTTTTGAGATTAGCGTGAACAAACGCACAGACAAACAGACAAACAGACAAACAGACTAACAGACAAACAGACAAACAGACAAAAATTTTAACAATCATTGTTTTGGGTTCTGTTTGCGTTTATAAAGGTCCCAATAATATTTTTTCTCATATATCTTCCATGTACAGACAGCGACCGGTTACATTTTTATTATATGTATAGATAACTAGCTGACCCGGCGAACTTCGTTCCGCCTAACAGTCGATCTACATTACTTTATTTTTATTTTTTTTTATTTTTTTATAGTATAGCCTACCAAAGTGACTCCACCCCGCCTGATGGTAAGCAGTCAGTGGAATCCAGAAGTGGCGGCCACTATACCAAAAGCTATCGTTTCAAACTGCTGGTATGGTGGCCTCCACTATGGCGGCTGGGAATGGGGTTAGGGGAAGGAAATGAGGGACGTGAGGAAAGAGGAAAGGGGGGAAATTGGGCCTCCGGCGCTCTAAATAAAATAAAAGAATTTTTCTAAAATAAAAGAATTTTTCTAAAATAAAAGAATTTTTCTAAAATAAACGTAGTCTAAGTTACTCCTTATTACATCAACTACCTGCCAATAAAAGTCTCGTCAAAATCGGTCCAGCCATTTCAGAGATTAGCCGGAACAAATAGACAGACAGACAGAAAGACAAAAATTGTAAAAAATGTTATTTTGGTGTATGTATATATATATATATATTCATATACATGTAGTAAAAATCGGTTATTTCAATATTACAAACAGACACTTCAATTTTATTATATGTATATATAGTAAAAGTGCCATAAATACACTTGGCGATATGTATGGAACCTTCATCTACTACTTTTACAAGGGAAATTAACTGTTCATCTAGTATTGCACATTTCGTATTTTGAGTATTAAATGTGTTGATAATCCGGTATTTTCGGATTAAAGGATGCAATTACAGTAAACAATAAACTTGTGAACTAAGATCTTGTATGCAGCTAATTTCAAATTTCAAATTATTTATTGAATGGCAAGTAACAATGTTCATATATCTAATGTTATTAAAAACAATAACAAATTACACATATTCAAGTCAAACATTTATAATGTAATAAACAAAAATAGAATAATGTGATGTAAATAATGTGATGATTTTTAAAACTTTAGAAGTACAACAAACCACTACTTATTAGCAAGAACAGCACGATCAGCTAATGTTGCAGTTTTTTACGATCAGCTAATGTTGCAGTCTTTTGCAGAACAAAGACGCATTCTCATCAAAATTGTTCCTATACTAGCTTTCTGCGGCGCGATTTCACCGGCATCTTTGCCTACTGCTCTGCTCCCGTCGCCAGTAGCGTGATGTTATATAGCCTTTATCCTTCCTCGAGAACTGGGCTATCACACGCAAAACGAATTTTATAAATTTGACTGGTAGTTCTAGAGATTAGCGCGTTCAAACAAACAAAATAAGTCTTCCACCTTATATAATATTATATAAGCGAAAAATTCTGTGTGGTCTCTAACATTAAATAGGTACTAACATTTTTAGAATACTGTCATTTCACAAGTTAGTTTCCTCTGGAAAATCCCTCGTGCATGACAAACTGGTGTTCTGAGCACACAGGACAAAGGACGTTTACAAATGGTTACAAAATAAACAGACCATACGAATTGTCGACCACTTTTGAGAAGTGAGCTTTGACAGACGTCACTAACTTCGTAAATGGACGGGGGCAAGTCATAGAATATATACAGAAACGTTAGTGTTTTGTGCCTATATATAATAATACTAGCCTGTTTACTGTCCTTCTGCAGGGCAAAGGCCTCTTCTCATATAGAGAAGGTATGAACATTAATCGCCATGCCTGTTCAAGGTGGATTAGTCCAGGATTCTTCACGATGTTTTCCTTCACCATTTGAATTCTTCAAGATTTGAAAAACCACATTAAAATTGTACTTGCCTGGAATCGAATCCAATACCTCGTGTTCACAAATCGGGTGCCTTATCCACAGAGCCATTTCGATTTTTTAGGTATGAATTATTTCAGACTTAAATGTCTGAAATTGCCTATATCGTCGTTGCTACTTTAGAATCTCCTATGTGATACAATGACAATTACAAGAAAATCAATAAAAACAGTCTACTGAAAAAAAATCAAAGATATCACTCAAAGTTAAAAACGTAACTTATTATGGTACATAATTATTCATTTTATTATGTTCATTTAAATAATAAATAAATAGCGACTGTTGTATAAAAAATGATTGCAGCATTACCACATAGGATATTTTATATAGTATTTTTTATTGAGTTGTCACACAGGAGATTTTGAAAATCGTAATTAATATACTTTTTTAATGCTCTAAGCACATGAGAGTTTTTGTATACGGTACATCTTCAAATTTCGAATCGATTGTTATTTAAAAGTCCGTTTCACTAAAAGTGACACATAGGAGGTTTTAAAGTAGCAACGACGATATGTAGTTTAGAAGTAAATCATTCATTAGTTAAGTTGACCAAGTGATTAATGCATCAGCTGCTTCGTATAAGTTTGTGGGCAAAACCTAGCAAGTACCAATTTTTCAAATTCATAATGTACTTTCAAAGGGCATCACTGATTTACGGAAGAAAAACATCATGTGAAACGTGGACATAAAAAACAGTTAATCTGCCTTGAAAAACCGGTTTGATCAATGCTCACGCGAAAAGCTGGCGAACAAAACGGGATAATTACACTTTTGGTCAAAATACTTTTTTTTTTAATCCGGTAGTTTTGGGCCTGCTGAATACGAATATAAACTCATTTTCAATAAAAATAGCCTAAAACCCTATTTAAATTGTATCCAAAGTTAGCGGTTTCGAACAAAACGGAATAATTGCACCTGTTGCAAACAAAACAGCATAATTGAATTTTTCTAATTTAAATATTTTCCTTTATAAATAGATAGCGATCAGGTTTTAACATAATGTCAAATCAGGTCACAAACTACCTAAAAATAAAACAAAAACCCAAAATCCCACTGTGAGTACGTGATTCAGTTTCATACTCCTCCTGTAAAATTTGATGTCATGTAATTATCCTGTTTTGTTCGCCAGCTCCTCATGCCTTCTCTATATAAAAAAGGCCAGTGCAAAAAGGTCTTAACATAAGAATATTGAAATTTGATGGTATTTTAGATAGTCTTTTCACAAGACGTCATTACTGTGTATGTTTATCTTTCTATTTTTAGATATTGCCCTTAATGGAATGAAGACATCTATATTATTATATAAAGCGGAAGAGTTTGTTTGTTTGTTTAAACGCGCTAATCTCTGGAACTACCAGTCTGATATAAGAAAATCTTTTTGCATATGATAGCCCAGTTCTCAGGGAAGGCTATAGGCTATGTAACATTACGCTACTTGCGACAGGAGCAGAGCAGTAAGCAAAAATGCTGGTGAAACCGTGCTGCGAAAAGCTAATAATTAATAAAATCGATTCGGCAGTTTGAACAATATTCTCATCTCTACAAGGTTCATTTTTAGACAGAAATATTGCGTCTTAGGTTTCTTTTCTACCAACGTACTATTAGACGATTTAGCTACTATTCCATTCATTAATATACAAAATAAGTTACGAATAAACTCATAAAATCTAAATCGTCTATTTGTTATAACACATACTAAAACAACCACAACTTCAACTAAAACCAATAATATACAATATTTACTGCCTACCTCGTCTACATAATCTTTGACACAAGTGTTTCTAAGAAAAAATCGTAAAAAGGGAAACGCTCCTTTTTATAGCTTAAACATGAACTTGTTAAGTATAATTTATGTAAAATTTTGTATTGTAAACAATTTTACGATTGCATAAGTAAAGCAATAGAAATATGGTTATTGCGGTATGCTATTTTAAAGAATTTTAAATGATTGTGTGCATTGTATAGTCAAATAATAAAACTGAAGCAGTTGTGTGTTTGATTTTGTTAATTTTAGAAACTAATCACTCGTTTCAAAAAGTAATATCATTTTACGAATGGTTTAAGTAAGACAAGCCTTGATCATTTTGTCATAAATCGAAATAATCTTGGTCTAATGTGGATTAGTCTTGTGGTCTCTCGTTTGGAAAATTATTGACTTACTGCTTACTGCCGATTAAAATTATAGATTCATTCACATACAAAGGAATAAGCATTAATTATTCGCATAAGGTAGGTGGTAATTGACTGTGGCACCTCCATTTTAGAAAAGTTCTTTTAATATGTCTAGTGAACAACTTTAGGCTGTTGATATCGCTTACGCTTACTTTTATAAGTCTCTAAAAGGTCAGCTGGTTTTATTCCATATAAAGGTTTTACAAAGGTCACGTATGTTCATACCTTTTAAGCGTATGTGTGGTCCATCAATGTGAGACGTAAATCATTTGTCATATACCAATAACGACGCAATAGTCATTAAGAAGCCCATAATGTTTGACTAGGTTGTGGTGAGATAACTATGTATTCGTGTGTATGGTACGAGTATACGGTGTTGCATAAAATGCAGCAAGAACAATCGGAATATAAAATGTTGTTAAAAGTAAAATAAAAAACTGTAAGGTGCTTAATATAAAACAAAATATTGATCAGGACCCCAAAAATTAGAAATTGTAATTCACGCAAAATTTAGTAAAGTTATTTCATCATGAAAATCATCAACCTTTGAATTGATTGCATGTTTTTTGGATAAAATATAAGATTAGCATAGTTTTGTTAAAGTAAAATTTTTATTTGCTGTTGAAAAATATCTTACAAAATATCGATATACGTCAGAATTTTGTGTTGCCTGCAATCATGAGAAAAAGAGTTTCAGAAAGAATATTTACTTTTAAACTTTCGCGTTGCATGATATAGTAGAATTAAATATACGGGCATTCACGCGATCATGCATTAGGTATTTACATACCTTATTTTTTTTTACATACGTTTCGATCGGTTAAACGTTTAGTTCTACTTTCAGAAAGAAGTAAAAGAAAGTAGATCAAGAAGATAATAGAATCTCCAACATTCTTTGTCATTCAACAAAATCCAGTAGTATTGTACCTACCCAGTGTAATACCCGTTCATGGTAAAACCAGAATGAGTCTATATTGAAAAATCATGACCCAATTTTCATAAGCTTTATCTAAACCATGATACACGTTTCAAACATTCTTGTTCAATTTATGAAGAACTTACTTTAACTACGGCCATGCAATATTAAATTACCACTAAAATATTTATCTCTGTCGCAGTAATCACTGAACAAAGCTTGCATTTTATGACCGCTGGTAATGATTTGGAACCAATATGTCATGAGAACATCTTCTCATCTTCAGTGTCAAAAAGCCGTAAATCCAGATGTCAGTTATATCATTATTGTCTTATTCTGATTGGTATTAACTAGATAATTGAGTAGTGTAAAAGAAGAAGAATATTAGTGAACACTAACAGTTGTGCAATAAACAAACCTTTCATATCAATATCAAACTAAATACAACAAAACTTTCTCAAAATTAATTGTTATCAATAAAACAACAGTTATATACACAACCAACAACGAAAGAATAAACGGTGCTTAGCTAATAAGAATATAAATCCTCATTTATACGAGCTAAGACGACAAAGAATGTTTTAAGTTACGATTATAATATTTTACCGTAGATTTTTCTCACGGCAAGTAACTGGTAGACTGCTATTAGAACAGTATAAACCTTTCCTATTGATTTTCTATTGCGTGGCAGAGAATTCTAAGTTTATCTGGACATTACTGACATCTCTATAATAATCTCGACACCTTTTTTATGGTCAGATATTATACTTATTCTCTGTCGGAATCTAGAATCACAATATTATGAATGCATTATCACTGTACTGTGTTGTACACTGTGTGTAAAACACTAAAAAATTAACAATTATCTCTCACACTGTATATAACGCATCCATAGTTATAATGTTATGAATAAAGATAATACTTGAGGTGTAAAGATAGACGCTTATGAATCAAACACAATGAAAAGCGATGACTGGAACAATTACCATCAATTTACCTACTTACACACATCACATAGGCAGTGGACTTTCTTCGCTGTTTAAAAAGTACGACGCGCGTAGAAATGTACCTTATTTTCTTAAGCTGCAATTTGGAATGGCGGTGATGTGTATAGTGAACATTGAAGCGTTTTATTCAGAATCTAGCGTTTAGGGCACTACTAGTTTTGGGCGGAGTGATGTGGTGGATGTGATTTTCGGGTTTTCTATTGACTTACTGAGGGAATAGCGCACCAAGTCTTTTGTACAAATTTGTATCTTAACAGTTTATCTATTAAGGAAATCTTGCCTTGTAACTTTTGCTGCGAGTACAAATATAATATTAATACATTAACTAAGTTATTTTATTTTCAGTATAAAAAAATACTTCCCGAAAATGTAAGTTTGGTTATTTATTTATTTAAACTTTCTGCAATAAGAAGCTTGCACAAGACGGATTTAATGCCAATGTTATTGGACAAAGTCACAAATAAACTTTTAATTTTACATTGTGAGATCTTGATACTTGGCAAATTTCATGATTCTAGGTCAACGGCCAGTACAAGGCTTTGATTTATTTCATTTGTATTTCCTTTCAGGAAAAAAGTTTTCTATTGTATTTTTCTTTGACATGAAAACAGACTGTTATGTTGTTTGTTTCAACAAAACTCAAACGTTATCAAAGAGTCTGAACATTTGAATATATTAAATCTATCGGAGACACTGCAACGCTTTGATCTACTACCCGTCAAGAGTTTAGTTTAATTCTGCACAACTGCAAAGACAAAAACACTTCAAGAGAAGTCTATATAATTTATCAGCAATAAGTGTTCATTTAAAATAACGCATAATAATATTAATATAATAAAATAACTACTACACACAACGGCTTCTAAAACCGAAGTAAACTTAAATTATAGCTTATTTTATCGGGTCTAGAATGCTGTTATACATTTTAAAATACCTTTTTTTTGTCAATACATGCATGTTATACATAGAAACACCCAGACCAATGCAAACAGATATATTCATGCACACAAATATTTGCACTGGTTTGCATGGCAGACCGTACTCAGTACCACGAAACCACAGAGGCAGTCATAACTTCTTCAAACAGAGCATCGCTTCACGCTCCAGCTCAACAATAAAATTTGTGGTCTTACTCTGGCCTTGTGAAAAATATCTTACGTTTTACGTGTCAATTATCTTTTGATTTATATACTATAATTGCTATAATTATACTTTAAGTGTCGGGGTCTAAAGCTCAACTAATAAATCAACAGCTACTAAGCAGTTTTGTCATAGCCTAATAGTTACGGTATCCGTTTCATATGCAAGAAATTGCAACAGTTGGCAAGTTATTGATGTGTTGTATGCAAAGTTTGTACTTTCTAAGTGTTGAACATTACTGGCACACGATAAAAGAAAATAATGTTAAGAAAAGTTACTCTCAACTTCAGGAAAATTATAAAAAAAACAATAACTTATAATGCACAAACAGTGATATAACATATTAATTAAACATTTAAGAAACCCCCGACATAGTGTACAATTATTCTATTAGTCAAGCCTTTTCATTTGATACTCATATTAAGGGAGTTGTGAAACAATATAAAATAAACTCTGCCACTTTGTGGCGCCGGCCATCTTGAACCGATTTTCATCAAACATAGCTAAGAACTCTTCTGACTAATTCACCTTCCAAACAAAGAAAACAAAATCAAAATTAGTTCATCCGTTCGCAAGCTACGGTGCCACAGATAGTCACACACACAGACAAGTCAAACTTATAACACCCCGTCGTATATATTGATAAACCAGGTTTTAAACTTTGTGAAAATTTACACATAAACATTTGAGGCATATTTATTCGCGTTATACCTTCTCACTGAAGATACGACAATACGTATAGAAATATGTAATTCTACATCCCCATGATTACAGAAACACAATTTTGTTGCGAAGTGTATTAGGCCATAGCACCGATGTCTGAAAATGAGTATAAATTAGGTGGAATAACTTATCTTCTCTTTGTTCACAGGTTTACGTAACAGAGATAGCAGTCCCCGAGATCAGAGGTTGCCTCAGCTCGGTCCTAAAAATCCTGAGTCAGATCGGCATTCTCATATCATTTTCTATCGGCGCGTATCTTAACTGGTACCAACTTGCCCTGATGGTAGCTGCAGCACCCATACTACTCTTCTTCGCACTATTCTTCATCCCTGAAACTCCTTCCTCTCTTCTTTTAAGAGGAAAAGAGCAAGAAGCAGAAGAGTCTCTACAATGGCTTCGAGGTCCTGAAGCTGATATTCGTCAAGAGCTAGCCACAATAAGAACAAACATATTAGCTAGCAAACTGTACAATGGTGGACAAACAAGCAAACTGAAGGCATTGCTTTCAAAAAGAATGACAAGGCCAGTGCTCATTACTTGTGGACTGATGTTCTTTCAAAGATTTACTGGAGCAAACCTGTTTAATTTCTATGCGGTTAAATTATTTAGGAAGACTTTAAGAACTATGAACCCGCATGGAGGTGCTATAGCTACTAGTGTAGCCCAGCTTCTAGCCTCTTGCCTATCAGGAATGCTTATAGATAATATTGGGAGATTACCTCTGCTGATGATTAGTGGAGTAATGATGTCTATAGCGCTCGCAGGGTTCGGATCTTACGCATACTACGAAGATGTCTTCAGGAACTCTACAGATATAATGCATAATGAACCAGGCTCCTATGATTGGATACCGTTACTTTGTGTGTTAACTTTCACCATTGCATTTTCTTTGGGTATCAGTCCGATATCCTCTCTCCTTATAGGTGAACTATTTCCTTTGGAATATAGAAGTACAGGAAGCGCTTTAGCCACAAGTTTTAGTCATCTTTGTGGCTTTGTAAATGTTAAAACGGCAGCTGATTTTCAAGATCATATAGGTCTTTACGGTTTATTTTGGATGTATGCGGGAATTTCAGTCTTATGTCTTCTATTTGTGGTGTTGTTCGTTCCGGAAACAAAGGGCCGAGAAATAGATGAAATGGATCCAAAATATGTTGAATCGTTGTGTATTAACCGATAGTCTTTAGTGTTAGTTTCGTAACGGTTTGATTCATAGAAGATTGGAGTTAAGCGCATGTTTGTTGAATACGTGGCATTGAACACTGTGTTGCTAGTCACTTGTCGTGCAATTATATTTAGTGTAACAGGTCTATGCGATTAGTAGTCAATGTGCGCTTAACTTGAGCGATGTTCGTATTGCTCATGTCGTCCAGCAGTATTAATGTTAGTATTTCCTTAATGTGCCTTTAACTAAAAGTTCCTGTTTTTCATCACAAGACTTAAAGAGATTGCATCAATTTTTTGATTCGATGTTTTAGGTGCTAAAATTTACAAAAATGTATCTTAATTTGACAGATTATGGACTATTATGCATAATAATTATACTTGTATGTTTACATCTTCAAATATTGGTTCAAATAGTTTGTCAAATGTTGGCTATTAAATTGTGCTTCCAAAGATGCAATTTCTTTCTTACCTTCTTCGCATTTAGCAAAATGCTGTCGATCTGAATACTGTCGGTACCTTTATCGATTGTTTTACGATACTAGTGATATTTATTGTAAATAGTATTAGTTTTAGTTTGTAAATGCGAGAGCTATTGTTAGAAGAAAAAACTAAGTATTTTTACACATGATAAATCTAATCAGATAGTGAACTTCTAATTTAATGAAGTGCAAATTGCAGTAAATAGTTTATAATATAGTACCTTATTACAAATGAAAATTTATAGTTGATATTTTAAGTGTGACAAGAATTTATAGTGGCAGTAATCGATTTTCCTACTGGTTATTTATTTACATAAAATTATAGATATTTATGCCAGAATAACAAAATAATGTACGGGTATGAATTATACAGTTGAGATCACAAAGGTATACATATTTTTTTTTATATTAGGTCTGCCTCTTGCATTTCGGCAACTTTCTATCAAAGTATTTTGCTAGTCCGAAATTGTCCTGATCGTTCCGTCATCATATAAAAGGTAGGCATTAAGTTTTGTCTTTAGAGCTTGACATTGTTGCGATATGTGCCCACAAATCCAAGTATAGTCTACCTATTTCAATATTACAAAGAAAAATAGCTGCTTTTGCTCGACTGCTGAAGTCAAGAAGTATAAGTTATTTATATGTATGTCTATTTTTTTGGCATGCTCTACAGCCGAAGTTAATTAATAGATTTAAACATATGAGGTGTCATTAGAATCTTATTAATTGTGGGAGTGATATAGGTTACATAATTTTTCAATGTAGTGTCTGCACGAAAGAAAAAGCGGGTTTCTTTCAGTTCTTTTTTTTAGGCAGACGGGCCTTTTTGTTTTTTTTAATAATAGTATTATTTTTCTTGTTTCCACTCTGTTTTTAACTTATAAGCCACGCAACAAATTTTAATAAGGTTCACTATTGTTTAAAGAATTTCTTTGGAAAGGTTCGTATGTAAAAAACATATTATTGTAAAGAAATGCCGAAATGCAAAGGTTTGTAATGATGTCGTAAAAAGTATCCATATATAATTGCTAATTCGCCTTGAGCAAGCGTGGCGATCATTGCTCATGCCTTCTTTGTATGAGAAGAGGCTTTTTTCCTAAAGTGGTGTAGTATCACGCTGGTATTATGTGAGAACGGGTCGCTAGTAGAAATATATCATCAAAATTTGTTATATTTTGTAATTATTTATCGAGAGATTTTCAATTTGCAATGTTTAGAAAAAAATTGGTGCTAAACTAAGGTGCCTTTGCATTTTATGTTTTCAAATATAAAGATAAATGTTTATTGTATGTAGTGAGTGTATATAGAAACAGTATTATTAAGTTTGTAAATATATATAATAGATATTTATGTAGTAAGTACTTGTGTTTTATAGCACATTGCCATAAAATGAAGCTAATTGATATTATTGATTTGTACTTAAACATGATTCGAATTTAAGTGTTTCAATAAAAAACTTTGTGACCTTATTTAGTGTTTCATTTAATTCATATACAATTACACTTATCTAGTCCGAAAAAGAGGCAAGGTAAGAAAAACTATAGCGCTCTTTTACTAATACATGACTCTAGCTTTCCGAGCGCGGTTTCACCCACGTTTTTACTTACTGCTCTACTCCTGTCACCAGTAGCGTAATGTTACATAGCCTTTAACCTTTATTAAGAACTGGGCTGTCATACGCAAAAAGATTTTTCAAATCTGACTGGTAGTTCCGGAGATTAGAGCACAAACAAACTAATCCGTTTTTTATAAAAATATAGATTAAATAATGATCTGTTTGACATGATGCCATTAACTCTTTTGAATTAAAACCATCAGTAAATACTACAGAAGATGTTCTCTAACAGCATTCATGTTTTATGACAAACCTACTCGTAGCTTGAATATAAGACACCTAATGTTGTATACATACAAGGTCTATAATATAATTCAAAACGGTAGTAGATCCACGCTGGTTTTAGCATGAATGGGCCGGATCGACCGGGGAAGTACCACCCTCTCATAGAAGATCGACGTAAGAGTAGTAGTATCCGTACTACTGCGTTTCGTTCGGTGAGTGAGTGAGCCGGTGGCCCAATTTCTCCCCTTTCCTCTTTCCTCTCCGCCCTTATTCCCTCCCCAACCCCATTTCCAGCCGCAATAGTGGAGGCCACGATACTGGCAGTTAAAGACGATGGCTTTTGGTATGATGACCAACACTTTTGTATTCCACTGACTGCATACCATCAGGCGGGGTGGAGTCACTTTGGTAGGATAATATAAAAAAAAACAAATTAGCACCCAACAACATAGTCTAATGTGTCACATTTTGACCAAAACTCCCAACAGAATATAGGCATCAGCCGGAAGCGTCACAATGGTGACACCATTGTATCCCATAATTCAATCGTTACGATGTTATGGTGTTGTGAACATGAATCCCATGGATGGACGTAAATTGAGCATGTCCGAATCTATGGCGCGAAAACATCACAGGAAGTATATTATGTTTATTATTATGAAAATAAATTTGAAGATGTTTGTTTAACGTTTTTATTGTCTGTGGCGACGGATGAGTACATATGGACCTCTGAAATACATGGCTCTAGCTTCAACGCTGTCATTTTTAACTATACTAGTATTAAAGTGGAAGAGATTTTGTTTGTTTGTTTGAACGCGCTAATCTCTGAAACTAAAAGTCGATTTTGTAAAAAATGTTTTTGCGTATGATAGCTCAGTCCTCGAGGAAGGTTTTACATGTAACAACACGCTCCTGACGACGGGAGCAGAGAAGTAAGCAAAGACGCCGACGCCGAGCAAGACGATTTTCTGAAAATGGATTTCACACAATTTACAGTATCTACTAATACAAAATAACAGGTACCTAACAGAAAAATACCAATGGTGTAATGTCGACATCTATTCAAAAAACCTGTAGCCCTTCAGCTGTGTGGCGGCCATATTGCAGTTTGGCAAGCCCATTAAATAATAATTTAATGTACCAACATATAAAAAGTTTCTGTTTAAGTTAAATTTCGTCATTATGTTGCATTTCCTTTATAAGTTCGTACTGGGATGTCATGCATTTCACTTCACAACACCTGAATAAAAACATATAGCAACATTTCTCTCTCGTGATTCTTTGAAGTTAATATTTTTAATTGGCACTCATTTTAATGAGCGGGCATGCTGCGGTATGCTGAAACAAAAGGTTCACAAATAAAAGTATTAATAAACTAGCTGCACCCCACGGCATCGCCCGCACTTAAAATATATTTTGTTGTATTCTTCGGGAACCAGATTGATTTTCTATATAAAGTTATAAAGCAGCCTATGTCCGTCTCCGGCGCCGAGTCTGTCTACATACCAATTTTTATCGAAATCGATTTAGCTGTTTAAGCGCTAAGTGGTAACAAACACACACACACACACACACACACACACACACACACAAACTTTCGCATTGATACTATTAGGAAAATAGAGTGAGCAGAAGAAAAATGAAAAGAATTGAGTGTTGCTTAGAGGTCTCAGGTGCAATCCCGGGATTAGATAAAGAGTATAATATACAGAAATACTCAGTCTTATCCTAGACTATAGAAATATTGTGCATTGATTGATAAGACGACCTCAAGGGCGGCGGGCAACCGATGGATGACAGTGGCGAACGATCGGCCACGGTGACGAAACTTGGAGGAGACCTTTGTCCATCAGTGGACGTCTTTTGGCTATTATATTTTTGAAGTTATGCTTCTTTTGGCGCGATTGGGAAAAATGATGAGAGTGAATTTTTACGATGCGCGCGCACACCGACAGAAAAAAGCAACACCCTGAAGTTAGTTGCGAACCTTTTACAACCTGAAGTTAGTTGCGAACCTTTGTGTGTCGTATCAGTACAAATAATCAGTGTGAATAAATAAAAAATATATTGGCGTTTATATCAATTCAAATATTTATGTATGTATGCGTTGTGTTATTATTTGGTATTTTTGGATTGTTACGCCAAAGAAGTATAACTTCTTACGTGCGTACATGAGTACACATACTCTTTTTTTTCATCATGATGATTGATTGATTGCAGCAGATTTGCCCCCTATAACGCAAATTCAATATAGCTGATGAAATCTTTGCTTTACCTTTATACTTCTGCCTACTCCTTTCAGAGAAAAAAGGCGTAATGCTATGATGATATAGATATTTAAACGAAATGCATTTAAAAACGCATTAAGATTGAAAGTCAATTTAAAAATCAAATGTACTAAACAAAAGCATTATAAAGTAAATAAATTATCATACAATTCATAATGGATCACTTAAAACGAAAATAAATCAAAGTACTTAAACCACTTGAGAGATAACTCAGTTTCGAGTGGACTCAAGTGTATGATGCACTGAGCTTAAGTTTATAATTAAAAACTTGTAAATGTACCGCAATGGTTAAGCTATACGTATCTTAAATGCGAGGTTGGGGGTTCGAAATCGAGCAAGTAGCCGATCCACTAAAAAGATTAAGATTAAAAGACACAAATAAAAATGTGACTTTTCATATCATAATAATAAATGTAGGTACTTTCTAAGTTTATCTTGGACATTTCTGACTAACGGTGACGGAAAACATCATGAAGAAACCCTGGACCTAAAAGTCTGAAATTGCCAATCCGCCTTGAGCAAGGAGCGTGGTGACTATTGCTCATGTCTTCTCTGTATGGGAAAAGGTCTTTCCCTGCAGTGGGACCTTTTAGGTCTTTTAAGAGCAAGTAACTGGCTAAGGTGGCAAAAATTGAGGGCGACCTATGTCCACTAGCCCAGCAGTAGAGTTCTTTTAACTGGTATTTTGATGATGATGAGCTGTTGTCGGGATTTATCGGTTTTTTTAGTGAGATGCTTTTTCACGCCCCGCTTGAAAGACCCAGGATCAAAATTAGATGGGAACACATGCGCTGGCAAAGAGTTTCAGGCTTTAATTGAGCGACAAAAGTATGAAGTGCTGAACCGTTTGTTTCGAGAGCCTTTAGATTCCACTGTGAAAGGGTGGCACTTTAGTCCCGCACGTGTCGTTCTGGATGGTTGTCAGAAAACGAATACAGTTCCTTAATTCAGAACTGAACTATCTACCACGAGTTCCAAGATTATGCGTCTTGCTTAATGCTTCCCGCGGCGCGGTTTCACTCTTGTCTTTGCTTACTGCTCTGCTCTCCTAGCCAGTAGCGTGATGTTAAATAGACTATAACCTTCCTCAAAAACTGGGTACCGGGACAGTAAACAGGCTGGTATTATTATTATTGTAGTGTAATTATCTGGCGATTGAAAGGAGTGGCGTGAGTTTCTTGCCAGTTCTTCTCACAGCTCTACCTCGTCAGCGAACTGGCTGTAGGTCAATTGACTGACCTCATGTAATGTTGACTTTTCAAGCATCATACTTTGATCAAAATGAAATAAATGCTTTGAGTTTGAGTTTGAGTTTCATTAATATTATAAGCTGTTACAAAGATTACTATTTTAAAATGAATTTCAATATCGCTATCTTCAGACAAATCTTTTAAAGCAGATTCCCATTCAACTGTAGTCCAGTCAATCGATACATTACAACACTAGCGCGATACATGAGACAGAGAATATACAAAACCGCTTGTTAGAAAGTGACAGCGACACAAACAGACTAGATCCAAGTTAGTCCGTAGAGACTATTTCATATTTTAAATGGAAAATGTATATGTTGAATAAAAATGTATTCTTTGTAAATAGTGGTGGGATTTGAAATTAATAGCGGATCTGATGACCCGATAAATTAGAGACTATGTATAAATTATATAAGTAAAAATTTGTAAGTAAAATAAGTACGAAGTAAATAAGTAGCGGTACTAAAGTGCCACCATTTTACTGTTCAATCTAAAGGGTCTCGACCCAAAGGGTACATGCTTCATACGTCTGTCGCTCAATTGATGCCAGCAGAAACAGCGCATGTATTTCCTACCAACCGTGAAAAAGATTCTCATAAGATATAGATAGAGGCTATAACACCAGCAGTTTGAAACGATGGCTTTTAGAATTGTAGCACACCCACACAACACACTGCTTACCATCAGGCAGAGTGGTAAGCACTCTGCCTGATGGTAAGCAGTTTGGGCAGAGTAGAGTAACTTTGGTAAGCTACTATAAAACACAAGCTTCCCGCAGCGCGGTTTCACCCGCGTTTTTGATTACTGCTCTGATCCCGTCACCAGTAGCGTGATGTTACATAGCTTATAACCTTCCTTAAGAATTGGACTATCATACGTAAAAAGAATTATTCTAATCCAAATGATAGTTCCAGAGATTAGCGCGTTTAAACAAACAAACAAAATCTTTCACTTTATATAATAGAGTCATAGGTTCTATTTCTTTTATAAAGTCTTTCTTGTAACCTTTGTCACGCTCTTACGTATCGATTTTCCTTAAAAAAACCACAGTCTTCCACTAAGGCAGTTATCTGACTAAGTATCTACGTAGCTATAGTCTCCTAGCACGTACTTAGTGTAAACGAACAAGTTACAATCAACTGAAATTGTTATTATATGTACCTACATAGAGACAAGGGGAGTGTAAATTTGCTTACACTGAATATAATTAAGCCGCATTGTAGTGTAAAACAGTCTTAGTATAAACAGTTGATTAGTTAGAAATAAAAATGTTTTTGAAATTTTTCTTACATGCGTTGGTGGTGTAATGGTCAGCATAGTTGCCTTCCAAGCAGTTGATCCGAGTTCGATTCTCGGCCAACGCATATTTTTGGAATATTCATATAAATTGTGAAGTACTTTTTGTAAGTTACCTATTTTGGTGGTTGATGGGATTCATTCACAGAGCTTTTCGAAACGGTCCCCGATGTGAACACGATAGAAGATTACTATCGAAGAGTGAACTGTAGACTGCTGTGCGTCTAATAAGTGCCCGAGCCATATTTGAACAGTTAAGTACACATTTTGTATAGTTTTGTTAAAATTGTATACTTAGTATTGTTAATTTTTTTTTTTACATTGTGATTTGTGAAATAGAGGTACATTGTGAACTCCTGTGGTAAATTAAGTTCATCTTACTTTATACTTATACCAAAAATTAACAGTTTATATAATATCTACATAGAAACATTTATCACAGTTCACATGTTGCCTTTACCTTTTGTAGCAATATGCAAATTGAGGCAGCCTGTAAAGCACACATTTTACGTTTAATTTTTCTTTACAACATAGAAAGCTGTAAGTAATTAAGTATCTATAGAGTTTAGTGTATTGCCTGAGTCACTTTGCATGCTACTTGAAACTGTAACTTACAAAAATTGTAATAACCTGGCGATTAAAAAGAGTGGCCTGAGTTTCTTGCCAGTTCTTCTCATGGCTCTACTTCGTCAGCGAACTGGCTGTAGGTTAATTTGCTGACATTTTGTAAACTTTGACGTTCATAAGTGTTAATTTAATTAACTTAAATGAATAAACATATATTTCATTTCATTTCATTTCATTTTAAGTATTTTGCAGTACCATTCCAAAAGTAGGAACAGTGTTCCACGTAAGAGCAAACTATACTATATTGAAGAAACTAATTACATAAGTCCTTAATGCCAGATTATGTTGCTATATACAAACATATGTACACAATAAAAGCTCGAGCACATTGAAGTCGTGAATTCGATATGCGCACTGAAAGTCAAATAAACAGAGTTTGTGCGGCCATATTGCGAGCTTGAATTATCGCTACATACAGGCTGCGAAGTTAAGAGCAAAATATTGTTACCGATATTAATATCTTCTAATTAAGTATCCTTCTCTAATAAAGTGTGGAAGAAAGGGAAAGAAGATATTTCTGCTGTAATAGCAGATGTGTGAGATAGGTTTTGTTTACTGATTAGTGGCGAACATTTATTTTGCTGCGTTTGCCAATATAAGGTTCTCAACTCAATTCTATTATTATTATATTATAAATGCAAAAGTTTGTGTGTGTGTGTGTTTGTTACCATTTAGCGCCTAAATGGCTGAACCGATTTTGATGAAAATTGGTATGTAGATAGATTCAGTGCCGGAGACGGACATAGACTTCTTTTTATCTAGAAAATCGGTATGGTTACTGAGGGATACAACAAAACATATATAATGCGCGGGCGAAGCCGTGGGCGCTTCTAGTCTGTAATATAGTAGAATATTTACTTTAATTTCTACGTAGATAAAAGTCTATTTAAAGGATCTAAAAGCTAATAAATTTTGCAGACAATGAAGGTATTTATTTTTGTATATTTGGACACTAGTGAAATTATCCAGTTTAATAAGCCGGATTAGTAACATATTTGGTATATTCATTTCAGATTGCTGGAAGCCTGTAAATTTTTAAAGAAGGTTAGCTCTCTTAAGGAAATGGGAGTAAATTTTCTCTTCTCTCATTTCTTTATTTGATATTTTATTCCAGGACATATCTATACCTACTATTATATAATGCGAAAGAGTTTCTTTGTTTGAACGTGCTAATCTTTGAAATTACCAGTGGGATTTGAAAAATATTTTTTGCGTATGATAGCCCAGTTCTCGAGAAAGGTTATAGGCTGTGTAAGATCACGCTACTGGCGATGGGAGCAGAGTAGTAAGCAAAGACGCGTCTGAAACCGCGCCGCGGAAAGCTAGTTATACTTATAATAAAACAAATCAATATCATCATATAAGTGTTATGAGTAGGTACTTATCTATTCACTCTCACAGAAGTTATATTTGTGATGATTTCTTAGAAATGTTCAAAGAGCACAGTCATTTCTACAAGTTACGGTCACAAGGTCCAATTTCTCCCATTTCCTTCTTCCTTCCTTAATTCCTTCACTTTCCCCACCTCTTTCACGGTTGACAACGGCTTCGCGAAGCCCCTGGCTTTGATGAGCGAGAGTTATTACATAACATCACGTGGGATGTTTGCTTGTCTGCCTTATTACTATTACTACCTATATATATTAATACCTACATAAGTAATATATATTACTACCTACCCTTAACCCAGTAGACCACATTAACCCCTAGTTTCTGAAAGGCTGATCAACGAAAAATTAACTAATCACTTGTTAAATCTCATGTGAAGTACCAATTGGGTTGCTAAAAGCATCAATATTTAGTTTAATTTGATCTAATTAGCAACTAATTAGACCAAATTAAACTAATTATCTATGCTTTTAGCATGCTTTTAGGTACTTCATATGCGTTTTAACAGATGATTAGTTAATTTTTTGTTGATCAGCCTTTCAGAAACTGGGGGTAAATCTCTTATATAGTGCCTACACAGAAAACACTATATAAAAACAATATTTATTTAATTCAATACACACACAGTCTGTATAACAGTGTACATGACAACTCATTTCGCGAAAGCAACAACACTAATCCTAAGCAGCTCAAGCAACATTCACTCGTAGGGGCTAATTGCTGCTCTTACTTCACTACGGTTTTATTCCTATTCGGGACTTATACACTTTTGCAGAAGATTATAGTACCATCTGTTATATGAAACTTGTTTTTTATGTAATACTTATTTTGTTTTTAGCTTTGGCTTGATTTTGGTATATAGATTTAATAGCTTCTCTCTACGGCTTTGCTCGTGTGGAAATAGGTATGTGTTCATTTACTGTGAATCGGCAACCAGACCGATTTTCGAGATAAAAAGTGTCCTATGACCGAATCTTTCTTTGGGTATCTTATGAGGCTAAGTAGGATATACCTGTGAACAAGGTAGTGTTCTCTAGGGATTGCGGAAACGCTCTTAAGAAAACACAACCAAGCCGTTTTTTACCCCAGAAAAAGGAATGATGAAGGGAATTTATTAGCTTATTGAGATAAAAACAATATAAAGTAACACAGTAATCAAATCGCCTATATGATTTTTTTATTAAAAAATATCACATATAGCAAAAAATAAATTGGCGTTGGCCGGGAATCGAACCCGAATCAACTGCCTGAAAGGCACCTATGCTAACCATTGCACCACCAACGCACCAACGCTGCTACCTCAAAAAATGCTTGAAAACTAGACTAGGCTAGTCTTTTATGAAAAAATTACGAAAAAATAATTTTTAACTGAAATTGAACGATGTAAGAGATATTAATAAGTTTTGAAACTCTAACTTCGTAATTCCGTAAAAAAGGAGTTTGATCCAATATTATAATGTTATAATTTAATAGATTAATTTGGAACAGCAAAACTTTCGACATTTTTTAATCTCGTTATTCGTTAGTCAAAGCACATTATGTAATAAGCCTGCCAGCCGTTCTTCTTCTGCTTTTATAGTATTTGTGTTAAGATTTAGGTTGTTTTTAAACCTAACTAAGTAACTCATTTATTTCTTTTTCTTGCTTCGTATTTCTCAATGTTAAAGTTCGTAGCCGTCCCTCTGCTTCACTTTCGTATGACCTTTCTCCATCAGTTTTTATCACCGTCTGTGTGGATGGCGTTGTGAATTGTAGTGTCCATTCAATTTAAAATTTTACTTCTATATCATCAGTAATTAGTAGTAAGTCCACCACAATGTATACCCGGGAGGGTTTCACTTCCATACACACTGGCATTTAATATTCATTATAACGTTTATATAGCTCCAACGAGAATATCATTACCAGAGGCTCGGAAGCCGCGATACCATCGTTCCCACATTATATCATCCCTAACAGAAAGGGGTGCATTATCGTCTTACCCTGACATTGCCGTGGGATATAGTCTTATTAGGTAGGTACCATATGTAAATACGAGTATGTAATGTTTAATAGACATGTGCGTGTAAGTTGAGAGTACACAGATCCCTAATTTAATCTCTGGCAAGTATAAATGAAGATTTGTACTTATAAATAACGAGTATTTTAGAAAATCCTACTATCAAAACTATAGAAGTTTCATACAAACTTTGCCACCTCATTTTACTCCCAGGAATGAATTTCGAAAAATCCCGTCAGTGTGCACATACGTCTTAAAAGTCCCCATGCAATATTTGAGGCTCCTAGCACTTGTATTGTTTCTGTGATTTCGTGATGAGTGAGTGAGTGACCTTTCGCTTTTATATATATAGATTTGGTAGTGCCTGCATTAGCAAAAGATATCCTAAGTAATTTTATTAACATTCAGATAAAGATATTAAGTATTTACACTTAAGCTCTTCAATATTTGGATTGATTGGGTATTTATCACGACTACCGTACGTACGTAAATACGTAACGTAACTACGTACCATTTTAAGTGTTGCAATACGAACAGAGTAAAAGTAGTAGCTACTTGTTCATTTTAGCCGACAGATCACTGTAAGTACTCTATGTACAAAATAATTACTTAAAATTCCATAAATTTTTCAAAACCCTACAAATTTCAACAAAGGTATTCCTGTTTATGTTATGAGAAAAATAAAGACAGGGGAGTGTTAATATGTCAAGCCTGGCCGCAATGAATCCCTTCTGCAATAATAACATCCGTCGCTTTATATTTTATACTTATACCAGCTAAGGCCTATACAGAGTAGCTAGCAATAGAGTACAGGAAAATTTCGGCATTGTTTCAATTTTTAATTTTCATGATAATATTATTAGACTAGCTTTCTGCGGCGTGGTTCCCCGTGTCTTTGCTTACTGTTCTGCTGTCGTCGTCAATAGCGTGATGTTAAGTCTATAACCTTCCTCGAGAACTGGGCTATCATACGCAAAAATATTTTTTTAAATCCGAGTGGTAGTTCCAAAGATTAGCACGTTAAAACAAACAAACTCTTCCGCTTTGAGCTAGGAACCGTTTCGGGACATCAGGCATTCCCAGGACACCCTACTAAAGTTTCATCAAAATCTGATCAATGGTTAAGAATGCATAGAGGACAAACATATAAACATTGATGCTTGTAAATAAAACTTTTAGTATTCCAGTCAGTTTTCTTTCTCTTTTTATGTTGGCAACAAGAACCTTCTTCATCCTTAACACCGTTTATTCAGCCAGTCAGGTCCAACTATGAACTGCTGTCTAGGCTAGTATAGGTGTCATTATGGAGGTACACATAAAGAAACTTCTAGATTGCTCTAGATAGATTACATTATCTAAATTTCTACCTACACAATGAAACTTATCGCTCTGTTCAAAGACATACTTCTCTGAGTGTTTGAAATAAAAGTTAAAGGTTTAAAACATAAACACTATCATTCCATCTTTTGTTGTACTAACCATTGTGTGTCCACCATGTGGTCTCAACATTTACCGTTCAATATATCAATACTTCTACACTGAAGTGCAAACATCTGAACAAATACAGTACAATAAATCCTTTCCGTGCACTTTATTGAAGCAACAAACATACGCGTTGGTGGTGTAATGGTCAGCATAGTTGCCTTCCAAGCAGTTGATCCGAGTTCGATTCTCGGCCAACGCATATTTTTATGATTTTGCATAATTATTTTTAATAAATTTTAATAATAATAAATCAGGTGTTTAAATTTTTTGTTTACTGTTAGCCTAAATCATTCCAGGGCTGGGCAAGGGTCTCTTCTTCGTCTTTCATTTTCTTGGCTCTATTACAATTATGGACCATCACCAAAATGTAGTATTTGGTAAAAATAATTTAATTTTTTGAAGCAAAACAATCTTCATTTTAAAAGACTCAAAAGAAATTACATAGAACCATGTACCTAATAGTCGAAAGCATCCTACGTGACGTCACAACTGAGACTCGGTGCAACTGAACAAAAGGCGCATTACTAATGGGTCTCAATTCTTTCAAACACGATTGCTCTTTTCAGTACAGGCCAGTGTACAACCTGATTCTAACCCTACTCTGTACACACCCCATTTAAGATGTAAACACATAAGTATAGAAAGGTACCCCCTCCGCGAGGGGGCGAGTGGTAGTCAGTCGAAGCGGCCAAGTGCCGCAGAACGCACGCGTGTATCCACGCGCCCGAAAAAGTAACCCAACAAAAACATTTTATTATTTAATTTATTTCATTAAATACCTTTATTATTTCTTCAATAAATAATAATAAAAGAATAAAAAAATATATTTTTCAGTGGTCTAAATAAACGCATTGCAGCAATACAGAGACAACTGTTTTGGAATAGTTTAGCGTGCCGAAAAATACCTTTCCTAAATGTTGCCTATCCTTTTTTCTTTTTTTTAGTGTAATTATCGTCAACTGGAATGCCTTTTGGATAATGACGGGCTGAACAAGTGAGTTGACTCATCGATTGTAGATATTATGCTTGACTTTTGATATTTTTGACCTTGGAGACCAAATAATGCCACAATCGTGACCCAAAAACAACCATACAGATCTACAAGCAAAGCTTCAGCGGCAGTTGCTAAATGAATCAAGTGAATCTAGAATTTAATCAGATGCCAACTGGAATTAGAAAATAAATCCAAAATCGCTATAAAAAATAACACGCTTAAAATATGTATAATTGTATTTATTCTTCTTCTCCTGCAATGCATATTAAATTAGTATATTCCATCGAACATTGAAATTATTATTAATATCAGCTTAAAATGTAAAATTTTCAATAGTACCACTTTTATATCTCTCCAATGATCTTCTTATGGCGTTAAATTAAAGCTTCCAGCACGTATGTTAGAGAATCAACATCAAAAATGTAATTTCATTGAATCACATACTTAGTAGGTATACATTCTTAGAATGATAAGATTCTGAACTTGCAAATAGATTACATATTTTTAAAGATAGTGTTATATAATATATATATATATAGAATGTAGATCAGACAGCACAAAAAAAATCAGATGTACATATCGAGTTACTATTGTTTAAATCCATAAATGTTAATTTCACTTATCAATATTGGCATGAGGTTGAAATTGGTACATTGTAGACTCCTATTTGAATTGGAATGGCTTTAAAAGATATGATAACCTGTTGTTTTTATATTAATATGCTTCCAAATAAACAAATCGGACCTTCCATGTTATAAAGGCATCTTCCAAATAAAGGTTTTCCATTGTTTTTGAGTTGATGACTGCAGTAAGGTTCTTGCTAGATATCTAGTATTACCTTTGTCACTTTTTACTACAATTTCTAGACCAGTTCATGTTCAGGATTGACTGAGGGAAGGCAGAGAAAAAAAGCACGGCAATTGACTTCACCAATATTCTCACACAAAAAAAAAGATTTTTGGCACTAATGGGACACACACTCACACATTACAAACTTTATTTAAATTATTTTTTTATTTTTATTTTTATTTTCTCATTTAAAATTTAAATTAAAATCTGCTCGTTGACAAACTGACCTTTTGTTTCGTAAACATACACATACTGGGAGATGTGGTGTTGCCAGTGAGCATATTTACTTTTTACTTTATTTTCTTTTTTAGTTTTATTTTTTTTCTTTGTATTAATTTAAGTGTGTTTCTTTGGTGAACAAAAATAAATCTTTTTCTTTCTTTCTTTTTCTTTCTTTCACAATGAACAAAATGCAATATTACCTTTACGTTAATATTCTACATCAGCAGGCAGAAAACATTCACTTTAATTTAATTACTTGCGGTACATTTTAAGCTTACTGAAATATATATTTTTATACTTTGCGTATGCCGTGCCTTTAATAGAATAGCTTTACGGCATCTTATTACCCTACTGGATTCTATGTTTACGATTATGTGGGTAGACGTGATATTAGTGCTATATACCTTTAGTTAGTTTCCATAATCCTCTCTTAAAGCTTCTGTATCTATAGGTTTATGGGTATGCTTGAGTTAGAATCATGAAGATGACAGAGACTTTAAGAGACATTTTTAATGTCTCTTAAAGTCTTCTGGATATTAGCATGTTTGGTTTAAAACCACGTGGTTGAAAGGAAGAAGCGCTACAATCAAAAATTACTGTCCAAATATCAAAAATCTTTATCTATACTAGTATTTATATTTAAAATGAATATAATAAACAATTACAGGACCGATTGTAAATAGAATGTTACATTAAACTATGTAGCAGGCTAATTTGTATCCCAATATCTCAATGATGTCTGGATCTACGCGGATAAAATTGCATCCATGAAAAGCCAAAATTTATCGTTAGTCGCAGATAAAATTGAATGCAGAATAAAGCCTCTTCCAGCAACATTTGGATCGATGTTGTGTTGCCAGCGTTGCCAACTCATTTCCTGGTTTTTTGGCACCTCTATGCAATATTATGAAGGTACAGTAGCACCACGCGTATTAAAAATGCCTTATTAGGTTCGTTAGCGGTAACTAGGTCAGCGCGGTCCCAAATGTTTATATGTCAGCGAAAGCTTGTTTCAATCCAAAGGATTTGTGTGTAATTTTGTTTTGATCGTTGCGTTAAGGAAATTATAGTCTTGAGAATTATTTACCTAGAAATACCAACATTATGGGAACTCATCCTGGGAATCTTCATCTTATTTTAATTCAAGGGTTGCTCTTACTATGTCAGACACTTTGCCTCCTTCAAAAAGTCAAGAAATATTATTGTGCTAAGCCTCTTTGTTTTACTCGTCACCTGGCTTTTTGACATCACGTTTTTTCGGCTTTTATTTATTTATTTATTTACTTATTAGTACAACCACATCATATGTATTATAACAATTATTGCAACATTATTACCAGTATAATTCTGATACACATGACACTGATGGTGTACATAACATTTGCCGATACATAGCATAATTTTACTATAAGTATATAATATTAAATATATACATTGTTAGTTACTATTAGATATATTTTTTTAATTTGGACTTAAATTTATTAAATGAATCGTGAAAGATGTCAATGCTTGGATCGCGAGTTTGCATAAAATTGTACAAGTCCAGTGTTCTGTTAATAGGAGACCGTTGGCCTAAGTTAGTTTTTGAAAAAGGGGTATGAAATATTTTTTTTGTTTTGTGTCTTGGAAGATGATAGGGGATTGCTAGAGATACTTTCTGTAGTAGATGGCTACATTGTATTTGGTTATTGAGCAATTTGTGAAGAAAACATAAGTCTTGAATACGTCTACGATCATGAAGGGTGGTCATTCTAAATTTAGATAAGCGTTGGTCGTATGGATTTCTATGAGAGAAGCCGCTGCATGAGAATGCTAAATGTCTTGTGAACTTCCGCTGAATGCTCTCAATTCGTTGGGAATGAACAACATAGGATGGAGACCATACAACACTACCATATTCGAGACTGCTGCGCACGAGTGCGTTATACAAAAGTATTTTTGTGTTAACATTGCCAAAGCCGACAGTATTTCTTCTTAGAAAGCCGAGCATTTGAGCACCTTTGGATATTGCCTTATCTATATGTGACACAAACGTTAACTTTTTGTCAATGATGACGCCCAGATCTCGTATTTCCTCAACTTCAGTTAGAGACTTGCCAGCAATCTCGTAGTTTGTCACAAGCGGTTTTTTTTTCTTGGTATATTTAATATGGTAACATTTGTCAACGTTGAGAGTCATGCGGTTCAAATTACACCAATCCAGAATCTCATTAATGTCGTCTTGTATCAAGTTTGAATCTGTAAATGACTTAACTGTACGAAAAATTTTTAGATCATCAGCGAATAGAGAAATTTTACAATGTTTAATGCGATAAGATAAATCGTTAATAAATATTAAAAAGAGAACCGGTCCCAGATGGGATCCTTGAGGGACGCCAGATTCAGCGAAATAAGTTTGGGATTCATATCCATTGACGACTACACTCTGGGGTCTACCATGCAAATAAGATCTGAACCAATTCAGTAGCGTTCCTGCCACACCGTACACTTCCAATTTTTGCATAAGGATTTGGTGGTTAACTTTATCAAAGGCGCTGCTGAAATCGGTATAAATTGCATCTACCTGTAAACCGGAATCAACTGTTTGAGATATATCTGAAATAAAGGGGACTAAGTTTGAGAGTACGGAACGGCCGTTACGAAATCCATGTTGGTAGTCGGAAATACTATTATTTACTAAATTTGTTATGATGGGATACAGAAGAGACTCAAACAATTTTGAAAAACATGAAAGTATTGATATTGGACGGTAATTTTTCACATTGGCGTGATCTCCTTTTTTAAAAACGGGCATTATACGTGCCTTTTTCCATTCATCAGGAAAAATTCCTTCGGCTTTATTGTGGACGTGCCTCAAATCTTCTAGTTCTGTATTTTGATGTTGGAAGACTACTTTTCACGTGTTATTTAGCTGTTCGGAGAGTGAAGAGTGAGTTTTCGGATCCTTTACTTTAAGATTAGATTAGATTTATTTTACTAGGTCAAGTTGCTATTTCACTTTGGAAGTGCTGTGCCAAATAAAACTTTATATTTATTCATAGCTACTGATTCGATTATAAAAAGTCGGTGTGCGAAACTTTCTGGCGACGCAATGTGATTTACGATGAAACTTGTCGATCTATTCAAAATGTCAAATGATGACGGATGTAGAAGTTTACATACTTTAGAGTTGATAGTTGATGCGAAGATATCTAGATCAGTTTTATTTCGTCAACAATTTTACTACCAAAAGTTTAATACCAGTCCTGTGTCTGGCATTGTACTTGAACTATATTCACTGCATAATCTTATTTACAAAATAAACGAATTGTTGTCTTGATTCGCCTACTTTTTATCCAATGTCAAACAAGTAGGCTCTACAATTAATAATTATAACAAAATACAACCAATCTGTTGCCGACAGAGAGTGAACTATACTTTAACAAAGCCTTTTTTATGGCAGTCGAACAAACAGTCCAGGTGATGGTAAGTGGTAACTGTCGCTCATGGACCACTTAGAGTCTCTAGCATTGCTCCTGCAATACCAGAGACTCTGCAAAGCCGCTGCCTACCGTGAATGGAAAAAGGATTAAAGGAGGTAAGGAAAGGAGGAAATTGAGAAATTGAAAGAGACTTTCAAATATTTTCTTTACAGCCTTCATGGCAGTTACCTACTCCATGTCCAACGAATATTAAGTTTTTGCGGAAACCATAACTTTACCAGAATCCTAGACAGTTTCTGAAAAAAATGACCTAAGCTTGGATAATAAATACAATTTGAAACTTAATCATACCTTAGGGTTAGAATTTCGTCACTGCTTCTCCAAATTTTGAAAGATTTTAGTAGCCGGTTTATACAAGATGCAATAATACTATGCTACCAACCATCTAAATTAATTTTGTAAGACACTCAAGAATTTTGCAATTGCCTCTATTTGCTTCAAAAACTTTTATAACAACAAATAAGGTTTTGAACAACAATGAATTTACATAAATTCTTCTTAAAAATGTCTATATCTTTCTTTTATCTAGTTTAATGCACCATTAACTAAATCTCTAGGATATAAACCAGTATAATGTAGGTCAGCAAAAAACTTTAGACGACTGTTAAATTACTCTTACTGTCTAAAGTAGCTCTTAAGTCTCTATCTTTGTCAGTTTCACACAAATTTTAGCGATAGCAAGACTTTTGCGCTGGCGTTTGAGTATCTGGGCGTATGCCAATCAAGTTAATATCTTTGCTCATTAGTCATTACTCATTATGATCATCTTTTTACCCGACTGACCCAGTCAAGGAGGGTAATGTTCTTCGAGCGTATGTATGTATGTATGTGAGTATGTATGTCTATTTCATTGGCACGCTCTACAGCCTAATCTATTTTAACGTATGAGGTTTCATTAGATTCGTATTGAAAAAAAAATAGTTTTTTATTACTTTGTTTGAGGCAGGTTGGCTTTTTGTTTTTTAATAATATATATTGCTTGTTGTATTGCAAGTGGAAATAGATATACACAGATATGACATGCCTTTTTCAAACGAGATTCACGGTAGGCAATTGCTGCGGGCAGCCGATGGATGAAGGCGGAGAACGACCGGCCACGGTTGCGAAAATTGGGGCAGGCCTATATCCAGTAGTGGACGTCTTTTGGCTGATATGATAGTGATGAAGAGGCAATTTCTTCGCAAAGCCCCTGAAATTGCAGAACGACATACGACTGTAGGTAAAAAGTAGATACAGTCCATAAAACACATAGGTGATAACCGCAACTCATTATCAACAGATTTAAGAGCTCTATGAGACCCCAGTTCATCATAAAGTTTACCATTTTCATAAAACCTAGTCTAATAAAAGCTATGTTTCGATTTTCAAGCAATTTTATTTTTATCCAAGCAAATATGAGATTAATAAATCAAATCAGTTTTGATTGAAGACTGCACTATGACAAAGCGGTTTAACAATCTCGCTATTTGCAGCATGTTCTTGGTGCCCAATAGAATCAGTAAAATCTTTTTCATTTTCAATTTGAATAGCCTGCCTAATGCCAATCTACTTCAACAAAATCGGCTTTTTTTTACACAGAAAATTGTAATGATCTATAGATATAAGTTTATTGCCTGCATCACTGCATGCTGCTTGAAATTGTAACTTTCAAAAAAATTTATTTACCTGGCAATTAAAAAGAGTGGCCTCACTTTTTTGCGAGTTCTTTTTATGGCCCTAACCTACGTCAGCGAACTGGCTGTAGGTTAATTGGCTGCCATTTTGTAACTTTTAACGTTCATAAGTGTGATTTCAATTAGACCAAATGATGACTTTGACTTTGGCTGAATCGCTTCCATGGCCATCATGGTTTACGGGCTACCTTCGGGTCACTCACAAATCTATTTGGGAAAAGAGGATCGCCTCCTGCTCAAATTTCGGACCTTCGTCGATACACATCAGACCGTATTTCCACCCCTGAAAGTGTCTACAGCCTATTGTGATGCTTACTATCAGACAGGTTGGTACACAGTTGAGTTCTTATTTGAATTCAAAGTTACTATATTATATTTAATACTATGGCGGAGCGGCAATGTAAATACCTATATTTTATCTTGGAACTTTAATCTTCTATGTGGAAAATACTTCAGATCAGAAAGGCAAATTAAATCAAATTAAAATATATTTATTCATTTAACATCTCCCAAAATGTAAGTTGATACTAGCACTTCATTGTTGAGATCTTTTCTACTTTACTTATTCTAGTTTAGGCTACCATAAGAAATTTTTTATAAAAAATATAAATTTTGGATTTTTTTAAATAAAACCTTTTACTATCATAGTGTAATTAAGAGATTTCTCTTACACATATTGTTACGCTCAATTTAAGAGAACAAAGGTCACAGATAACAAAGTAGTCGTATTGCGTTAGATAACATTTGTTTAAACAAATCAATTTATTAAAAGTTGCAATACATATTATGTATATGTTATTTAACATAGCTGTCACGTGCGTTGGTGGTGTAATGGTCAGCATAGTTGCCTTCCAAGCAGTTGATCCGGGTTCGATTCCCGGCCTACGCATATTTTTTATATCTTCAATAATTGTTCTATGAAGTTTTATAAGTATTTCTGTGCTTATGACGGGATCATTTACGCAAGAGTTTTTAATTTAAACTTTGAAGAAATTTGGAGGGAGCACTTACAGTTCGCTGATTTGTTTGGAACAAAGTATTGTGTTCCATATTTGTATAAAATCTTGTTTGTTTGTGTATACCTATGAATTGATTGATAAATTGCTGTTTGAATTTTAACCTTATGTCAATCCGTATACGTGTCATATAACGGGTTCAATTTGATAAAATGCTATTAGGAAAACGATTTTATTAATGTAGACAAACGTAGACACAACCAGTACTTTAACTGTTATATAGAGCATATAATGTAATTTAAAAATTCTAGCCCTTAAGGTTTCATTGGCCTTAGTCACTACCAGTCGGCTGGTAGATTGGTGACCTAAGTAAAATCGCAACGCTGCTGATTACCTAGTTCCTTAGTCGCCTCTTACTGGAGCCTCTGTGCCGAGAACTATATTATGTCCACTTATACAATTTATTAACCATTTACAAAAAAAAAGTATTTAAGTATGTATATCCGCATTCTAGAACCCAAAACACAAGCATATAATATAATATGCTTACTTTGGATCTAGATAGCGTTGTGTGTAGTTGTTGAAATATTATTAAATTTAACTCATCAAACAAAAAACAAATTAACATCGTCACTTAACATTACATGTTTACGGACTTACAGGCCTCGGTGAAAGTCAGGGTCGAAAAGCCTGCCCCTAATTATATATGGCGGTCAGTCCCTGAAAGGAAGGGGTACATTTTTCCAACCTACCCTCATCTCTAGAGCCTGCTAAACTTAGAGATAGTAAGTTTCATGCGGGTTTAGTGAACTAATTTAGCTTTAGTTTGATACTTTCAGCCGGAGTTTTCTTGGAAACTAAAGCTATGGACTCTTATATTTTATTTGTTTTTCGTTCCCGTTTCTCGCATGCGGAGTAAATGTAGTATCTAGAAGTTGTTAAATTATGTAAGACTAACTAGGCTTCGCTTGAGTTTACTAATATTTTTAAGTCTTTGAAATTTGTGGCTTTCTCTACTGTAATATGCGTGTATGTTAAGCATTCAAACCATTCGTCAGAAATTCTCTAAACAGAACTAAAACTAAATCAAAATCCATTGCGTTCCTTAGAACTTAGCAGATGAACAGATATGAGAAAACAGTGACTTTAGACTATTAAGAGGTTTTTTTTTAAAGATTTGGTTCAATTGCCAATTTGGTTGACTGCCTCTATGGTATCGGTGGTACTGTGTACGGACTGCCACGCAAAGGTCGCTGGTTCAGTTCCCGCTCAGTGCAAATATTTGTGTGCATGATTATGACTATTTGCATTGGTCTGGGTGTTCCTATGTATAATACGTATGTATTTACATAATTACTGTTCGAAGGTTACAGTCATGACGGTCTTATCACCGCATGCTGCCTATTCTGTGTTGTATGTTTTTCCTGCTGATGTTTGATAGCCATCATTTCATTGACTGATTCTGCTAGTGAAGTATTTATGATCGCTTGCTTGTTTTGAGTGATTGTGATTGTCACTTCCTACATCGTCTCACTATTAGTCGTTACCTGTAGACTCGGTGGGTCGACCCAATTTAATTAACGTTTATTTTTAAATAATAACACTTCTACAATATTTATATTTATTGATTTATACTAATATTATATAGAGAAAAGAATTGATTTTT
Organism: Parascotia fuliginaria; assembly: GCA_963082885.1. NCBI lineage: Eukaryota > Metazoa > Arthropoda > Insecta > Lepidoptera > Erebidae > Parascotia > Parascotia fuliginaria. The sequence continues at coordinate 2,061,398 of OY720195.1, forward strand.
GTTTGTGATGGACATACTCAAAATCTATAAAACCAATTTGAAAAAATCTTTCACTTAGAAAGTTACACTATCAGCGAGTAACATAGGTCATATTTTTTGTGATATAGCTCTTATGCGGGTGAAGCCGCTGGCAACAGTTACTTTCAAATATATTACAGAGACAGCGACTGGCTTCATAATAAACTTCGATAGCACATCTAGAACTTACCTCACGGTGGCGATGTTCATTATGTTTAATAATAATAAAAATAATAATATTTCAACAACTATACACAACACCACCTAGACCCAAAGTAAGCATATTATATGCTTGTGTTATGGATTCTAGAATGTGGATATACATACTTAAATACTTTTTTTTTTGTAAATACATACATATTATACATAGAAACACCCAGACCAATGCAAATAGACATGTTCATGCACACAAATATTTGCACTGAGCGGGAATCGAACCCGCGACCTCTGCGTGGCAGACTATACACAGTACCACCGAACCACAGAGGCAGTTAAAATATTTCATTAGAACACAGTTGGCAGACGGAGCTAACATTATCTCATTACATTCAATTAAACTTTGACGTCGTTTGACATCTTTCCAAAACTCAATACAAAAACCGTTAATCTATATCTATACATATAATAAAAATGTAACAGATCGCTGTCTGTACATGGAAGATATATGAGAAAAAAATTATTATTATATTTAATTATTATTTATCAACGCAAATAGAACCCAAAACAATGATTGTTACAATTTTTGTCTGTTTGTCTGTTTGTCTGTGCGTTTGTTCACGCTAATCTCAGAAACGGCTTATCCGATTTAGTAATGGTTTTCACTAATACGTTGTGGTAAGCTTCACTTAACATTTAGTGTTTGTTTCATGTCAATCGGTTCATAAATAAAAAAGTTATGCCAATTTAAAGAATCACGTCGAACATTTGTTAATTTACTACGAAATCTGATAGAAACAGAGACTTTAACAGGTTACGGAATAGCTGATAGCGTTTTTATTTTTCGGATTCTTCTCATTCTAAACAATCTTCCGTTTAGTTTTAAATGAGTTCAGTGAGCCTATGTTTCGCGATGACAGTTAATAAAGCCCAAGGTCAGACACAACTAAAAGTTGTGGGCGTGGATCTAAGTATTAGCTGTTTCTCGCACGGTCAGCTTTATGTGGCTCTATCACGTGTTAGCATTCCTAGCAGCCCATATGCTTTGATCCCCGATGGCTATACGTCTAATCCATACATCCATACACCCATACATATTATATAAAAGCTTTGTCCTGACTTACTGACTGACTAACAGAAAACGCACAGTCTAAACTGCTGGTCGTAGTGACTTGAAATTTGGAGGGTGTGTTTGTCTAAATGTCTAGAGGTTGTACTAAAAAAGAGTTTTTTAAAATTTAATTCCTAAGTGTGTGAAAAGGGATGAAATCGATTGTATGAATCTTCTTCATTTTTTAACTTACAGTTTTGAAATTTTATTTTGGAATACTTCTATTTAAATAATAAATATCCTTATAATTTTATTTTAACAGGGGTGGATTTAGAGGGGTGAAATTAGGGATGAAATATTCTATACAAAGATCTTTAGCTTTTGAAGCTAGCGGCTTGAAATTTACAGGGAGGGGGAGGGAGGGAAAGGAGGGAGGAAAAGGAGGAATTAAGGAGAAGGAGGAAGGGAGGGGAAAGTGAGAGGGAAGTGATGGGGAAGTGAGAGGAAAGTGATGGGGAAGTGAGGGGGGAGTGAAGAGGAAGTGTGGGGGAAATGCGGGAGAAGTGAAGGGAAAGTCAGGGAGAAGTCAGAGGGAAGTAAGAGGAAAGCCAGGGAGAAGTGAGGGAGAAGTGATGGGAAAGTGAGGGGAAGTGAGAGGAAAGTGACGGAGAAGTGACGGGGAAGTGAGGGGAAGTGAGGGAAAGTGAGGGGGCAGTGAGGGCGAGTGAGGGGGAGATAAAAAATAGTATGAAAACAGTATTTAAACAATATAAAAATGTTTATTGGAAAAAACGACATTCATGCGAGCGAAGCCCAAAAGGTCACTCACTCACTTATCACGAAATCTCAGAAACAACAAGTGCTAGGAATCTCAAACTTTGCATTGTCATTCCTATTAGAATATAGGTGCTCACTTAGACGGAATTTTGCGAAATCCATCCCCTAAGGGGGTGAAACTTCTATAGTTTTTATAGTAGGATTACCAAATTACTTGAAAATACTCTTTTTTTAATATTCAGAAACCACCCTTATTAAATGGGCAAATAAGAGTCGCAAGTTTGTGTGAAAGTGGTTTGTCAGTTTTAGCGGTAGCGGGTTTAAACTGAATTCGCCATAGAGACGGATAATACTCATACAATGTACGATTGCTATAAAATCATGCGTGCCTGATTTTATAGCAATCGTACATTGTATGAGTATATATTCTCATAGAGGCACCCATCTGAATTTTCACGCGAACGAAGTCGCGGGCAACAGCTATTCATGAATATATTTTATACCTGATTGAATTTCTCAATCCGATACGACTCAAAAAATATCTCATATCTTATGATTTCTCTGTATGAAAGAAACTTTTAACCTGCAGTAAGATAAAAATGGACTATTACTTCAACAACAATAATAATATGGTCATCATTATCATTTCAACTGAAAGAACATAACACGGCATGGCCAAAGATTTATACTGTTAGAATTCCCCAATGCACCGTTATCGCAAAATTCTTACCTATTAATTACCTACCTTTTTTTTTATACGTGGGAAATGCATTACGCATACGCACCCGCCCGGGCAAGGCGGGGGTTATGTCGGACTCTCCGACCGCACTCAAAGCGCGGCCAGCATACCGACTAAAACCCACGGTGTTCCTCCAGACGGCCAGAGTGTCGGTCACGGGAGTCGCTTGCGCATTCATCCGCGACCCCGACGGGCCATGGCCCGCTCACCGCGAGCGGGCCCCGTCCGATTTAGGGGCCTAGCCCCCCTCCTTCGAGAGGCGCGTGCGGAACACGCGCACTGACGTCTCAGGCCCGTGCTGTGCGGGCGGCGACTGCCCGATCGCCGCCCGCAGGCCAACTCGGCCGCAGAGGATAGGGAGAACGGCGCATCGCAATACCAACACTCCTCTTCCCCTGCGGCCCCACCGCGTCCGCAATCTGGCGGTTGCGGCCCCGCCGAGGCCGCGGAAGGTAGGGAGAGCGGCGCACCGTTATACCGGCACTCCTCTCCCGCCGCGGCCCCGCCACTCCTCAGCCGCAGTGTCGCCAAAGCAACACTGCAGCCCGACCCAGTTGCGGTGCCGCCCAAACAGCACCGCAACCCACCAGAGCCGCTCCATCGTGGGCTTACCGGCAAGGCCCAGAGGAGCGGCGCCTCCTTGGGGTTCCTCTTGGTTCACCGTGGTCCTTGGTAACCACGGCTACTAATCCCCCGCCGCGACAAGGCGAGAACCCCGTTGGAGGGGATTAATTACCTACCTGCCAAATTTTAGTCGAAGTTGTTTTAAGATTACATTTTTAGTCAATTGAAATTACCAACATTATCAGATATGAAAATATTTTTTTGTTTCAAATAGCCTATTTCACGGGATATGCTTTTCATTACGTATTTTTACGTTTTTACGGACAGTCTCTAGTATAACTATAAATAATGTGCATTTTTATTATTAGCTTCATCAAAATGTTAAGCCAGTAAAAGAAACCCAAATAAGTTTATTATTCTTCGTATTTTTCTCCTGATTTGTTAGGATGTTTAAGTCTTATAATTTTGAGCAGTGCCAGGTGGGGTTTTTTGCCAGCTGAGACCTCCCAATATAAATTGTCTCAAGTTTCACGAAGTATATTTTTTGGCTTCGACTAAAATGAACCAGAAAATCTTCAAATGAGGTTAATAAGAAATGCCAATATTATTTTTGTAATGGCCCAGATTTGAATCGTTGAAAAATGAACGTAGCAACTTTAGTATTACGTGCAAAACTGATTATAAGAACATTAGGTAGAAAAATTAAATGCGATTATTTCATTTTTTAATCAACTCGTTACGTTTAGCATTTAGTACCAGGTGTTGTTTGTTTTAATCGTAAGTGTGTTTTCTGATTTGTTCCTTTCGATATTTGATATACGTCCTCTTTTAATACAGAAAAGGTATTAGCGATTATTAACTATTATTTACTATTATTTTATTTATTTATTTTTATTTATTTACCACGTTATTTCTGTGTGCAATGGTCGGCCAATGATAAAATTCATAAACACTCTTTTATGTACCGTCTAATTTTGATACGGGATTTTTAAGGTATCAAAGCATTCACCGCTTTTGAACCCCATTGCTTACGAGACAGTGGAGTCACTATACAAAAAATCCAATGCTACAACACAAAACTCTGTATTTTTCAGTCAATTCTAAATGCCAAAGGTTTTATTATCTCCACAACTGTGGCTGAAAAGGACCTCGCACCAATTTAGATTTCTGATAACAAAACAAAAGAACTGTCAGAAAAAAGCTTTTTTTTTTATAATTTGTTCGTTTAAGGCGTTAACTCATAAATAAAACAGGTGAAAGGATTTTGTACAGCGTTTTTAAGGGCGTTATTTTGATTTAATATTATTGAAATGTTATAAAATAAGTAAATTTTTGTAGATTGTTGCCAGAATATTTTAAATATTTTAGGAGATGATTTGAGTAAAGTCAGCCTAAGTTAAGATGGAGCTAAAGTTAGGAATAAGTTAGTTACAACATAAAAAGGTTTCGGTTATATCCATCATACAAAAGAACATACTTTCAAGTATGTATATAGTGGTGGCCATCATCCCGAATAACATCATAAGTAATGTTGTATATTAGCTTGCTATGGTCTTATTATATGATTTAATGATGGTATGATTGCGGCAGATCGACTTCATTTACCTAATTTTACTTCACGATCGAAAACAGCTTGGTTGTTTTTTTTTTCAAATATTATTTTTGCAATACATAGAAAACACCTTTTAACATTACGACGATAACCACTTAACATAAAATGCATGCTTATTTGCCATTAAGCTAAAAAAACAGAACAAAACACAACGAACAAGAATGAATAAACAATGGACGGTTTGACACGAATTTTCCATTTCAATCAATACGAGTTGACTGATTGTCAGAATAAACACAATAGAGCTTGGTTTTGAATACGATCGTAATTAATTGTTGTGGTGAAAAATTGTTCCTTTTGTTGCTAAGGAAATGACTATAGGATTCACGTTTGTGAATCATGTTGAACTTATTTGATAAATTGGGAATTTATTTAGTAAAAGGTTTGATTGCAGGGCAAAAACAGAAGAAAAATTTAAATTAAGACCTAAACTTTAAAATATATCTTACTTCTGCCTGTATGGTGGGTAATCATCTATGAAATAAGTGGGGTGATATTAGATATAATTATCATGTTAAAATTGATATTGACGATGATACTATCTTAGCATCAAGAAACATATTTTGTTCCTTTCAAAAAGACTATTACGAAAATATTATATTTTCAATATTTGACGCACATATCTATATCTATACTATTACTGGCGCAAGAGTTTGTTTGATTGTTGGTTTGTTTGTTTTAACGCGCTAATCTCTGGAACTACTAATCGGAATTCAAGATTCTTTTTGCGTATTATAGCCCAGTTCTTGAGGTAGGTTATAGGCTATGTAACATCACGCTACTGGCGACGGGAGCAGAGCAGAAAGCAAAGACGCGGGTAAAACCGCGCCGCCGAAAGCTAGTAAAGTATAAATTTAAAAAAATCATTAGGTCATTTTAATTGTCGTTACTTCAATCATACTCGAGTTATTTAGGTTACCAAAAAAAATATGGGTACCAGACAACATTATCTAGATAACTTTTATCAAAATCAAAACACTTCGTGTCGTGAATAATCGATCAGCCCTTCCCTTAGTAATACATGTATAATTTCATGGCCGAGAGTTTGTAGACATAACCCAAGACCCGAGTCATGCTGAACTCATAACCATGTCTACCCCCGTTAAGTAATTTTAGATGTATCATCAAAACCCTATTTCGGTATCCGAGATGTTTGACAAATGTGTTTTGGGTACAAAAAATGACCGGTCGAGTTCAGGTACAGAGTAAAAGTAGGGCTTGTTAATTTATCATAGTATTTGGTCATTACTTTTAAGAGAAAAGGGATACATACCGTAGTTGAGTATTGCTTTTTAGCATAAATAGATTCGGATTTATTGTAGAAGTATTTAGCCTTTCATAGAATATCAACGTACAATATTAGTATCTAATTTATTGCGTTAAATAAGCAGAATTCCTTTGTTTTTTTTCGCCTCTTCTTGTGCTGATTTTGCCTTTTTATCCATCAAGATATTGCAACATCACTGTCTAAAAGAATGATTATTTGAATACCGTAAAACCGACAACAGTGTTGTCTGCGTAATAATCATGACATAAGACTTAAGTTGAAATACTTAAGTACAAATAAGCACTGTAAACAAGAAGATAAGATCTAAACTTGACACTAAGAATATTTTAGACAAAGATTGAATAGAAGCTAATTAAGTTTATAAACTCCCAAAGAAATGCGTTGGCCGAGAATCGAACTCGGATCAACTGCTTGGAAGGCAACTATGCTGACCATTACACCACCAACGCATGTATTATGTTTTCTCAAATACTCGACTGCTTATACAATTTGTAGACAGTAGAACTTAAACATCCAGTATAGGTTGAACTCTAGTCTTGTTTAAGTTACGACTACTTATAGATCAAACCAAACTGGATAATTTACTTTTAAAACAATATTATTACAATTGAGTAAACATTAATTAAAATACTTTTGTGTAGTAAAACCGTTTTATGTTTAGTATTTACCATAGGTTAACATTTTTGATGTTAATTTAAACCTGATACCTCCATAGGTTTACGAAACAAGTTGCTTGACATATAGTCGGTCTACGAAGTGATCCCTCGAGGAACCTGGCAGATATTGCCCTCTATATCAAAATACCTGAAGAACCAATAAAAAAAATAAAACCTGTCACCAAAAATGATCTGCTAAGAGAGGTTAATATACAATTAATAATTTCAACAGAAAAATATGTCTAACTGGATGTAGGTATTTTTGGTAGATATTTTAATTATCTGTTTAAGGATGTTTATGTGTCGTTCGATGATTAGATTCTATTGCAATTACAGGACAGACTACGGCTTTACATTTCACATACCCAGTCAACAAAAAGGCGCTACACCATACTGTATTTAAGGGTATTCCTTTTAAATTTTGACATTGTAACTCATTTTCAAATGTGTAACTATCTGGAAATTAAAGATGTCTGATTCCGCTTTTTACTTTGAGTAATAATTATCATATCATTAAACCACTCATTCATAGGTTGCTCTTTTTAACTTGTTTTCCTTTCGAACATGGTTCTCTTGTAAATTAATATTACCAATACATCTATTTTATTCATATACAAATGTTACTACACATATAGATATTGGCAAAGAGACGATAACATTAGATTTATTCGTTGTATTGGGACACGTGCTTGATGAAATTGAATTTATGTCAAGTGATTCGGAATGTGAACTAATATCTTCTATGAACAGTGATATATTGCTTTGTTGAGTGATTAGCTTTATGTAGATTGAGGTTTTAGGTTATTGTTTATAGACATGTTGGTTGAGATTGTTTTTAATTGACCAGAGCAGTTTAATTTTTGGGATATTTGGTGTACTCGACTTTTTCCAGCACAATTAATTTTTCCCAACTAAAGTTATACGAACTTGAATTAAAGAATAATCGAATTGATTAGTTTTTTACGCTCTTGATTGTAGTTGTGATATGGTAAGTTTAAGTTTATATTTATCTACTTTCAAAATTTATGTTGTACATTACTGAAGACATAGTGAAGAAACCCAATATGAAAATTTTCATAGCTCTTTATAATGTTACAAGCATAAAGCTTATATTATCATCAACTTATCCAAGCTAAGCATGCAATATTAGCTTTTGAAATGTCCCTCAAAGCAAATCCGTCCACAGTCAATGTTGTTTATTATTTCGGTCACTTGTCAAAGAAAATATCTCGGGATAATAAGTATTGGGAACTGGATGGTCGTTCTTTGCTTACACATAAAATCTCTTTCAAGATTTACGACTCTGATAAACAGATGTCGTCTGAAATCAGTAAATATTGTATTCTGAGAGAAGAATATTTTTCGTTGAATAAATTTTTCTTTAGCAGAACGATTATGTATTTCAAATTATTAAAATAAAAAGTTTGCTGCCGCGTTAAAAATGATGAAGATTTTTATGCAATGAGTACATGGTGCTCAACAAATACACAACGCTATCAAAACTCAAAGTATTTTCATCTTTAAAAGATGGTTTTTGACCACAATAAGGCATTTAGGGTATACTTAATACGCAGGCAACTCTGTTGTCAAATTCATGTTATTCTCGCACATGATAGCAAAGAGAAGTACCCTAATATGTCATTGAATTACATTAAATTTTATTCAAAACATAGAACGACGTCAATACACAAAAGAAAATTAATTAATGTTTACCCAAATGTATAATATTGATTTAGAAATCATCCAGTTTAACTAAATCTAAAAATATTTATAGTGTAAACGACATCTGAGGTCTATTAATACTGGATGCTCTAGATTGTACAGTCTACCTGTGTTAACCAGTCATGTAATTGAGAAGTCTTAACACATGCGTTGGTGGTGTAATGGTCAGCATAGTTGCCTTCCAAGCAGTTGATCCGAGTTCGATTCTCGGCCAACGCATTTCTTTGAAAATTTTCATATTTAATTAGCTTATTTTCTCGCAATTTATTCACTAACGTTAAATAAACCTTCCAAAAGAAATTTCCGAAATTAATAGCGTATATATACCCTCTTTCCATCGACAGTACTAAGTAACGGAACGGGTGGGAATAGTGGAGACAAGTTTGGTGTAAAGTACAGTCTTATAAGTCACAAAACTTAAAAAAAAAAATTACCGTCAGAAATTAAAAAATTACTCAACAGAACAGAGGCCCGAGACAAGTGTCAAACATTTCTATTCTATTCATAGAATAGATAAAAAAATGTATTGGATTGACATAAGCTAACGCCAGAGCTTATGTCAATCTCATACATTTTTTTATCTATTCTATGAATAGAATAGAAATGTTTGACACTTGTCTCGGGCCTCAGGTGGGATTAGACGCTATCGTCTCCGACACCGGCTAAGACACACGAACAGTATGTCGCAAACGGCAGAGGTAACTGCAACCGTCGACACGGATCGGTGGCAGCCGTCGATACCGATCAACTGGTTTTTAAGAGCTCTAAGGGAGTAATCACATAAGAGATATTATGCAGATATCTACCTGTTTTCTAGGTATGTATCAACCTCTTGCGGTTACAGCTTCTATTTGGGAGGTTTACATTGGATTGGAATTTTCTGAGTATGATGATGATCACATTTAGCGCTGCGGCTTATTATTTCTGCAGCATAATGCTAAGGTAGGAACCATTTTTTGGTCTCCTGCAGGATTCTAATCCTAATGTTATTACTGCAACTTATAAATTGTAATGTGAATATCCTGTAGCATCTTATTTTTTTTTATTTAGGACTCTCTTCCTGTTTGTGCATCAGAATTTACCAATAATTAATTGGAATTCAATTCCCAGACAAGGCATCTAGTTACATTTCCTGGCGTGTAATTAGTCTCTGGTTAGATTTATCGAACCAATTATTAGTTCCAATAAAGACTACTTGATTGTCGTTAAAAACAATCAGTGTTTATACAATTATTTCAATGTTGCTGCGATGACTTATAACGAGAAGTTTTTGATTATACTAAAATTATAAGGAGCAAAGATTTGTTAGTAATCAATAAAGTTTGGTCCACCCAAGCTTCGCACAAGTACTTAAGTATATATTTTTACGACAATATACAAATCTCTAAAAAACACGACCTTTTCCTTATGTATTATGCATGCATATAAAACTTGTGATGACTCTCAATGATGGGGAGAACTGTATCAAAACCCGTGTCGTGGTTTACAAGAAATTAGCTGAGAAACAGATTTACAGTGACTTTCTATATATCGATCTATTACAGATCTTTATTTGAAAACTCAAGTTTATGCAACGAATCGTTTAGCACTGAATCGCTTTTACAATATGTCAATATTTATTGACATTGTTTCAGCGCCGAACAAAAAATCTGGATGTTCAAGAATCTTTGATTAAAGTTTGTATAAATAAAGCTACTGTTAGAGACTGCTGCACAGATTTACATTGATGCAGCAATTCGTCTTGTCCACTTCCTAACTTGACCACTTCCAAAGATGTCCACTTTCTAAATTGTCCACTACTATATTGTCCTTTTTCCGAATTGTCATTTCACATATTCTAATCGTTTGCATATTACGTACAAATGGAAGACAGAATTGAAGCTAATTAAAACGCGAAAATTCACAAAGAAATGCATTGGCCGAGAATCGAACTCGGATCAACTGCTTGGAAGGCAACTATGCTGACCATTACACCACCAACGCACATGTCAAGTCTTTCAAATATACGTCTAACTTTTATTTTGTTAACAGTACAATTTATTGACTGCTCTGTGGTTCGGTGGTACTGTGTATGGACTGCCACGCAGAGGTCGTGGGTTCGATTCCCGCTCAGTGCAAATATTTGTGTGCATGAACATGTCTATTTGCATTGGTCTGGGTGTTTCTATGTATAATATGTATGTATTTACAAAAAAAAAAAAGTATTTAAGTATGTATATCCCGCATTTTAGAACCCATACCACAAGCATATAATATGCTTACTTTGGGTCTAGATGGCGTTGTGTGTAGTTGTTGAAATATTATTATTATTATATTATTATATTCCAGTATAGTTGGCACTCTAATTTAGTTTATGTTCAATTATCTTGAAGATCAAGTTGAATTGGTTGTTATAAATCAATATTGTTACATTTGGGTAAATATTCATTAACTTTCTGTTGTGTTTAACACAAATAATGTATATATATTTCTATAAAATTATAGAAAATTTAATCGCCAACTTTAGAGCAAGATATTAATTGGGGTATTTACAATAGTCACATTGAGATATTAAAATATGAGTATCAGTAAATGTCGAACAGTTTCCCTACTGTCACTGGCACAATAATATGGCAAATTAAATACACTGAAGAAAATAGCAGACATATTAATTAGCAAACCACAGACATTTTATTAATGACTAGACGTCCGCCCTTGCTTCACTTCAGAATCAAAAGTTTCATTCGGTCTCCATCAACGCCTTAAAACATGATCACAATATTACTTACGTCTGCGAAATATTATTGCTATACTGCAAATTGAGTTTTATTGTCTTCTGTATTGCAAATTTACAAATATTGACATTCCGATAATTGCTACATACTTACATGTTGAACATAACATATAGTCTATGTTATATATTGCCGAAGGTGAAATTATTTTCAAATCGTTAAAGTAGATTTTAGTCAAATCGTCACAAACAAACATCCAAAAAATTAAATCTTTTCTCTTTATAGTATTAGTTTTGATAATAATTCTTTATTAACACATTAAAAAAATACAGTTGATAAAGTCTCTAATACAGATAACATACCCAAAAATTTACAATCTTATAAGTATAACAATGACAGTAAAGGTTATTATGACAAAATTCAACCAAACGTAATATTTGTGTGTAAAGTAGAAGAACATATTAGTAGAAATAAGTACTTTATTTTATATAAAATGAAAATGTACACTAAAAGCAATAGATAATAAAGCTTTAGGATTAAAAGTGTGTATGAAAATCCTGCTTCAATCCAAATATGTATGCAAATCAAATCAACAATCCAATCAAATTGAAAACTGCATGCAATCCGATTATACGTCAGCAGATCGTACCAATCATAGTTACATCCGTTATATATCCGTCACCGGTCATTTTATTATCCGGATTAACCGGATTTCACTCGATTAAACTGGCACGTGTTTGAACCGTATCGTTCAGTACCAGGTTTATTACTGTTTTATATTCAACGATACGGGGAAGATACGAGATCGACTTGAATATGAGAATGATAGATTAATTAAGAAATAATAATTGTTGAAAATTACTTGACGAATCGTACATTATGAGTGAAAGAATGAAAGCTAATTAAATTATGAATATGAGCAAAGAAATGCGTTGGCCGAGAATCGAACTCGGATCAACTGCTTGGAAGGCAACTATGCTGACCATTACACCACCAACGCACATGATAGAGTATTTGAAAATGATATAAAAAGAATACTAATAATATAATAATAATATAATTATGTGCCTATATATTTATAAAAGAGGGATCTAAGTATGCTTAACCGTCATCTAAAACCCATATATCACAAGTTATGACGTATGCTTGCTTGGGTCTAGATAGCGTTTTTTTTTGTGTTATTATTATTAACAAAAGAAATTAACGTTTTCTTAGGTTTTCTATTTTTTCTTGTTCTATGTTCAAAATCCTTTTTCGTTTTAATAATCACGCTAAGAGCAGCGGTTCTTCGTCAGAGTCCATCGTGAAACTAAATATACAACACTATGATACTCGAACCAAACGACAGCAGCGCGGCTGCAGCGCTGCAAGGCGCCGCCCGCGACAAATTTGAAGGCTATATATATAAGACTTTCTTTGTTTTCAAATCTTCAAACCTTTTTATCGAGATTGGCTTTCGTTTTATTTGACAAACAACATAATTATATTTGAGTCGATCAATCGAACCAGTCAATCACTGTCTCATGTTGTCAACATCAAGTTCGTCCTTTTCGTGTTACTCCTTGAGACTTTTTTATCCTATCAACAAAAAATGTTTTTACGGCCTGTGAGTAGAGCATCTTTTTTTATATTATGACTAGATTATAGCTATTCATAATATATCACAATAATGTAGAAAAATCGATATCTATCTATCTATCTTTTTGCATTGGCTATGTATCATCACGCTACTGGTGACGGGAGCAAAGCAGTAAGCAAAGACGCGGGTGAAACCGTGTCGCAATTTTAATATATTCTATTCTGTTGGCATTTATGCCACTTGTCTAGGCTCTTTGCTCGTCCTGTTTAAAATGATTTTCTGGGGCCTTCGCGAGTGATATGTGATGCTAGTACTGCGGTCGTGATTAAGGCAAACATCTTCCTAATGCAATGTGTGGGCGTAGGGGTGGCTTTATAGGCATTCGCCGGCGTTTATTCTGATTGTGCAATATATACCTAAAAATACAACTCGTCCAAAATACCACTCAAAAATGTTAATAATAATGAAATTCCTGTTTCGACCGGATCGTAAAACTCAGCGGCTGAAACGTCTACTAAGCCGTAGGGATGGCCTTTTCAAACTATGAAAGTTTTTTGTCAGAAATGCTCATACCGTTCAGACAAACACGCATTACATTTAGGTATACTAAACGAACCAACCGTAAGATATAAACAAATTGATCATTCCGCTCATTCCATAGAGGCTGTACTTCGCAATAAAACAAATGCGACATAGTCCTTTTTGTGCCTCACAAAAGCAGTCAGAAACAATACGAACCTATACGGTAAAATAATCGTAAATCAATATGTTTGTTCAAAACGTACTTGCCTCGAATACTAAATATTTTGATTAGGCTTTTACGTACTTTTTGGAGAATACAACAAATAATATGTAAAGAATTTTATTAAATTACAGAGTAATTTTTATATGTGATGAGGATGACACTTATTTATCAAAGAGAGTGATCGGTGTATAGATGAATCGAGAAAGGGAAACTATAGAAAAGATGAATATGAAAGAAAATTAAAGAAATAAATTTTGCGCCAATGCCAAGTTTTATCAAATATATTTATAATAAAAATAATAATAATTTATTTTCTCACCACAATAGTTGGTTTTATACATTTGTTGGTTGTATACTTATTGATTACATTTATTTATTTATTTATTTATTCATAGGGACATTTAACAGTTATATGTTAGGTACAATGCTATTATAATGCTATAGTATGTCAGTATGAGTAAACAAATAACCCACACCAATGTCCGCGGAGTAATTTTACATATATATATATATATATATATATATATATATATATATATATATGTGTATACGGAAAGGAACAGCAGCTGCAGTCTCAAGACAAGCATTTTAAGATTGCAACTGCTGCTCTTTTGAACTTGTAGTGTGAAAATGTGAAAATATCTATATCTACGAGGTGTGTATTATATGTATCTAACAGGCGGCGCAGAGGAGTCCGCGCGCCGGCATGCGTTCGGCACTTAGCCGTGTAGAACAGAAATTCATCACCATCATAAACTTAATTTCAGACAAAAGACGTACATTTAGCTCACGGTTTATGGTTAAGAAATGAGTTTGTTCATAATACGACAGTGAAAACCCGCTGTTATTGCTACGGAAAACACTTTTTCTTCTTTTTTTATTTTATATTAGCCTACCAAAGTGACTCCATTCTGCCTGATGGTAAGCAATCAGTGGAATCCAGAAGTAGTGGACACCATTACAAAAGCCAAACTTTTTTTTTTCAAATTCCAATTGCAAAATTGGAATTTGGATAAAATGCCAAATTCATAATTTATTTTGCAAAAACACAGGTACATTAAGGTGTTACATTAGAATATATTGTCCAAACCATGTTTTACCATGTTGATGTGCAAAAATGAATTGGTCTCTACCTATTATGGAGGCTTATTGAGATGCTTTTTACTCCCCGCTTAAAAGATCCAGGATCATAATTAGATGGGAACACATGCGCTGATAAAAATTTTCAGTCTTTAATTGAGCGACAAAAGTATGAAGTACTGAACCGTTTGGTTTGAGACCTTTTAGATTCCAGTGTGAAAGGGTTGCACGTTAAGATTGTATTAACCAAACTTTTTCTGTTCATTTGCATTGTTTTTGATACGAAGTGCAACTTTTGAATTTCGGCATTGCTTTGACAGTTGGACTATCTTATCTTGCTGAAACTGTTTTTGTCAGAGCACTTTTACCCTAGTAGCTTTTGTTTCTTGTCTTATACCGATCAGATTTAAATTTTTTTTTTGCCAAATTCTCTAGAAAGGTTATAAGCTACATGGCTACTGGCGAGCAGTAAGCAAAGACGCTTGTGAAACCGCGTCGCGGCAAGTTATTTAAAATAGTTTAACCTTTGATTTTGACAGTGATTCACAACACTTGATGTCACCAATAGCGAAAGGCAGAATACCATCGCATGAAGTCAAAATGACGCAATTCTACGTTCATAACACTTGTGTTACTCGTACTTACCTATATTTGTGTACTTATTAAATGTTTATGTGCTTTACGTATGGCATATGACAGTAACACAGTTTAATACGATACCGCTAATTGATTTCGTTTAGCGGACGAACGGGGACGTAAATGATATAACATAAAAACGCAATCAAGACCGAACCTTTAGACTTTGTAAGCTTTTTGTAAATAAAGTGTATAAAGTCAATGACCTCTATTTAGATGTTTTTTACGTTATTGTAGAAGTTGTCACACAGTGTTGTTGCAGCAACATCTTATAGGTCAACTAGTACTTTTACAACCGCAAACTTCGCGTCGCCATTTTAAATAGAATGAAGACTATATTATATTAGTCTTTGAAAGTTTAAAAAGGTTTTGGTTGATCAAACTTCTACGGAAAATATCATAGTGTAGCGTACCTAATTACCTATCTATTGTTTTTATTAGTATTTAATATATTTTATTTATTTTAACACCTATTCACATACCTATATTAAAGTATACTAAACAACTTAGACTGTAGGTTGGTCTGCGTGGTATAGGAACTACACGAAGAAACATAAAGTCTAGAGGTTATGTGAGATTGAGAAAAAAAAAGAAAAAAAAAAAACTGTCACTCGTGCTTACTCCTATTTTTTCGTGTAACATTGTGAAGATTTTAAAAATCACAATATACGGTAATATATGCATGTAGCAATCTTATTTTTACAATAGCAATATTATGATGTATTGCATCATTAAAATTTACAAAAGCGCTTAAAATATGGCAATTTTGAAAATAACTGGAAAAATATGTTAAATAATAAAATATAGCTTATGTTACCTGTCCTATTTACAGCTATCTAAAGGAGAAAGATTTTTTTAAAACAAACAAACATACAGAATATCAAATCTTTACTTTTTATAATTTTTATTTAAACATATATCTCATTATATCGTGATATAAAGAAGTGATATAATGTAAAAATAATGTTGTGTACTACCACTTAGCGATCGCGAGTACAATTTCTTCGTATATATATATATTATAGATATATTACACCCAGACACAGAACAAACAATCATGCTCATCACTATCACACAAAGATTTGTCCTGGGTGGTAATCGAACCCACGACCTCCGGCTTAGCAGTCAGGGTCACTAACCACTAGGCCGCCAGGCCAGTCAAATTTGTTTATTTATTTATTTATTTAATCTTCTCGCACAAAATACAATGTAAATGTACAAAGGCGGACTTAATGCCGTCGGCATTCTCTACCAATCAACCTTTGGGTGATGCAGAGACAAAACTAGGTAGGTGCATTCCATAGTAAACAACGAATAAAAGAAAAAAAAGAAAAAAAAAAAGATATATATATATATATACATAATATATGAAATATATCAACATATTGTACGTAAATAAGTATATAAATATATCAATATACATACATGACTTATAAGTAAACATAATAACTTTACCACCGCTACTGTCGGTACCGCGCGCGCGCACTAACCTGCTGCAGCACGCGCCCCTGACGCGCGCGTTGCGTGCGCTCAACACACTGTCTCAGCATGTTGATTTGTTTAACTGTACTCTGAGTGAATTCACAAGGGCCGCTTACTGTGTTGGATTATTTAGTTAGTATATGTATTTATATAATATAAAAATTATAGTTCAGTGTTTTTTTTAAATTAATTTATATTTAAGTAGATTTAGATAAGTTTATACACTATTGTAATAGGTACGAACCTGTAAAAATAGTTGTATATTGTGTGTAATAAATAAATAAAAATAAATTTATTTATTTATTTATTTAATAAGGGTCTCCAACAAAGGACATACACAATTACTTGACATTTAAGACAGTCCACATATTATATCGTGTACTCCTTCAATTATAGGAGACCTCAGCATGCAAGTAAAATATTAATTATGACAAACACAGATTTAACACAGATCAAAAATATTAAAAATTAAAAAACAGAAAACTTAGGCACTATAATAGTTAGGAATTTAAAAAAAAAAAAATTAGAATTTAAAATAAAAGATAAACAATAATAATTAAAAACAAAGCATCAAATTAAACAATCAGAATAAAATATTTAAAATCAAAAATAAACATCTAAAATAGAACATAAAAAATCAATAATAATTAACATCAATTATGTTTTTAAAAGTGGTTTTAAATTTATGTAGAGGTGCACTGAGATCAAGATCGTTGCTTTTAGAAAGAAAGTTATATTGCTTAAAGAGCCTCGGTATAGGGGCAAAGTGACCAAGATTGGACTTAGCAGCTGGGATTGAGAAGAGATTGTAAGTTGTTTTTCGGGGTAGACGCGACGGTATCGTTATTGTTAACTGTTTAATTGTAAATAAATAAATAAACTTAATAATATATTTAAAATAAAAAGTAAAAAAAAGTTAAGATGATTCCGCCAGGAATTTGCCATAAAGCTGTCGCACTCTTGTCTTAAATATCTCACGGTTAGTGGACGTCCTGATTTCGAGAGGGAGAGCATTCCAGAGAAGAATAGCTTCAATGTTGAAAGAAGAATGAACAAGACTAGAGCTATGAGGGGGACAAAGAAGTAAAAGATTGTTAGTAGAGCGAAGATGCCTATTATGGCTTGAACAGAGGTATTGAAAATGGGGGTCAAATAAGAGGGTGCATTAGGAGAATTAAGTAATGTGTAAAAAGTAGTCAACGCATGAAGACTACGACGTTGACGAATAGGTAGCCAACGCAGTTGGGATCGATAAGTAGATACATGATCATCCTTACGGAGATTAAAAACGAATCGAATACAATTGTTAAGAAGTCGGTGGAGTTTATTGAGTAGATCTGCATTCAGGTCTAGATAGCATACATCACCATAGTCAATCATAGGGAAAATTAAGGTTTGCAAGAGCATTGTCTTGGTTGCTTGGTTGTTTATTAAAAAGATTTTTTTAAAACAAACAAACATACAGAAAATATTTTACTCTTTAATTTATTTAAACATATATCTCGTTATATCGTTAATATAGAAGTGATATAATGTAAAAATACTGTTGTGTACTACCACTTAGCGATCGCGTGTTCAATTTCTTCTCGAATGCAAATATTTATGTTCAAGAATGCTATTTCTATTAGTCTAGTTGTTTCTATATGTATTAAGTAAGTATGTATTTATAAAAAAATATATTTTAATATGTTAAAGAACCAATGTTCGGGACGAGTGTTCCCGAAGTGTCGAATGGTTCGTGGAGTAAAGAAGAGACTTTACAAATGTTTGGCAAACAAGTTTATTTCAGAGACAATAAGTACATACAACGTATCAACTATAACAATGCTATCAACTATAAGATGTCGGAGACGAGATGTGCTCGTGCTCTATGTTTATACGTATTTTAGAACCCACTCACTTTGAGTCTAAGGCTCGTATTTATAAACGCATCTCATGTATTGAGTTGAGTACGCGCACTTGATTCATGCCCCTGTCTCTGTCTAACTAGGGGCCCGAGACCGTAGTTAGAAAGAGACAGTGTTAAGTACGCGTACTCAATACCAAAGCTTCGTTTATAAATACTACCCTAAGATAGCGTTGTGTAATTGTTGTGTTGTCTATACTATTATATAAAGCTCAAGAGTTTCTTTCTTGTTTGAACGGGCTAATCTCTGGAACTACTATTCTGATTTTTGCTCTGAAACGAACTACCAGCTGCGGTGTTTCCCGAGCGCTATGACATGTCCTTCTTTAAACGAGGTTTAAAGAGAGCATTAATATCACGGTAGGCAGCGGCTGCGCAGAGCCCCTGGCATTGCAGAAGTCTATGAGCGACAGTTTCCACTTACCATCAGGTGGGCTGTTGGCTCGTCTGCCACTGTAGGCAATAAAAAAATATATATATATTTGTGCTTGATAGCCCAGTTTTTGAGGAAGGTGATGCTTTGTAGCATCACGCTACTAACGATGGGAGCAGAGCAATAACTAACTTTACGCGAGTTAAAACTTGCCGCAGAAAGCTAGTTAATAATAATAAATATAATAATAATAATATAATAATATATTTATTTTCTTTTCAACAAAAGTAACTTAAAAATCTAGTGTTGTAAAGTAAAAGTTTCAATCTTTTGTGGGAGACTGGTATCTACGCTAGGATTCTGGACGCTGTCACGCAGTCTGCCAGCCCCTTAAACATTTTTCACATATAGATTACTGTATTTAACTAGTTTAATTAAATAGTTAAAAAAGAAAGTGGAGTTATCTATAGAGGCGATAATAAAGAAATTATGTTAGTTGTAACTGATTCCAGTAATACATACGGCAAAAAGACTTTACCGTATGGAAATTCAACCGAGTTGATACGAGATCCTTGTAACAGATAATATTTGCAAATTGCTTAACTGGACATCACGTTGACATTACACATTGGAAATGGCAGACGACAAGTTTTAATTATACGAGTAAATTGATTACCACTGAATGTGAGATAAAATTATGTGATAGTTACATGTTTCAAATTATTGATTGTGCTTGCAATAAATGAATTATAATATATTCATTATAATAATATAATAATAATATTCTACCACATTAACACAGCGCCATCTAGCCCCAAATTAAGCAATTATATTTGCTTGTGTTATGGGTACTAAACAACTGATATACTACTATATAATTATTTTTTTTGTAAATACATACATATTATAGATAAATTACACCCAGACACAGAACAAACAATCATGCTCATCACTATCACACAAAGATTTGTCCTGGGTGGGAATCGAACCCACGACATCCGGCTTAGCAGTCAGGGTCACTAACCACTAGGCCAACAGGCCAGTCAAATTTGTTTATTAAAATGTAACATAAATTAATGTCTTTCTGCAGTCCCTGAATTGAATTTTTCTTTTGCATTCTCTTGTATCAGTCATAAAGTATACTCAAAACTATTATGTATATTAAATTTTATTTCTGAAATATACATACTAGCTATTTATATTTGTATTTGTTTATATTGGCCTTCCAATCTGGCAAACGAAAAATTACTTTTTATATTAATTGTTATCGTAACATAGTGTTTATTTATTACATCTTTAGCCTTTTAAAAACGATGTCTATAAATGAGGTTTAAGAAGAGGTCACACCATAATTAGTGGTACATTCAGCTAAGAACAAAACTATCTGATCATACGTTGACTTTTAAAATATTGAGAAGCATGAACGAAAAATTACTTTACTTTTTTATTAATTGTAATCATACTATAGTTTTGATTTAGCCTCTTAAAAACGATGTCTTTAAATAAGGTTTAAAGAGAGGTCACATCACAATTAGTGGTACATTCAGCTAAGAACAAAACCATCTACTCATACGTTGTTTAAACAATCCGTGTTTTCATTATGTTTATCAAACTGATTGGCACTGCCGGCAACGAACTCAATACTTGCATATGGTGTTTGTTTTTGCTTGATCATACTTGCATTTGTATACACTACTATCTACCTGCAGTGCGCTTTCACCCACGTTAATACACGTTTTTTATTATTGTTCCTTCCCCGTAGCACTTAGCGTGATGGTTAAAAATTAGGTTATCAAATACAAAAATATTTATCAAATCTAATTGGTAGTTCCAGAGATTAGCGCGTTAAAACTAATAAAATTTCTTGAGATTTATATATTAGTATAAATATACACCTTGCAAGATTGTACCCGTCTTTTACGTGTTTGCAATTTTTCATCAAAGTTAGAATTAATTTTATTTAGATTACATAAATGTCACTAACGCTGACGAGAGGGCAAAGTCATAGAACTAGTGAAAACTCAAGTCACTCATCAATACTATAACTAGAATTTGCATGCAATTTTTACTGATGGCACCTTCAAGTAAGTCTCTCAGCATTTTCTTACTCACTTCGTCTACGATCTGCAAGATCAGATCATCAAGATCATGCCAGTGAATAAAAAATAAACTTGCCCCGAACAGTAATCAGCAATGGGTTTTTGCAATAGCAAACTCATGACATCTACCATAACATCGAAATTGTTAAGTACTACAGTCACAGATAATTGACATTTCATTACTGTTGCAAAGCAATTTACAACTGCTCCAAACAACCATGTTATGATGTACATTCCAACATAAAATTTTGCTTTAACAAAACATAAATGACATAAAAAACACGGAAATAAAAATATGAAGTACGAAATGATCTTTCAACAAAAAACTCTGGCACAAAAACCGAGGAAATGAAAAAAGGAGAAGTGTATATTTTTCGTAAACGAAATAAGCACATAGATACGAACGTAACCGCAGAATGTTATTGTAGAACTTTGAACTGAATAAGGTATTCATACAGGTTTTGCTGTGTATAAATATTTCAAACCATTGTGGCAGTAGTTAGAATTAACATTACATAGAAAGTTTGAAAATGTAGCGAGTATTGAATTTAAAACGAATTGTTCTCGTAGATAGGTAAAATAATAATAATAATAATAATAATAATATTCTACGACATTCACACAACGCCATCTAGCCCCAAATTAAGCAATTATATTTGCTTGTGTTATGGGTACTAAACAACTGATATACTACTTATATACATTTTTTTTTTTTGTAAATACATACATATTATAGATAAATTACACCCAGACACAGAACAAACAATCATGCTCATCACACAAAGATTTGTCTTGGGTGGGAATCGAACCCACGACCTCTGGCTTCGCAGTCAGGGTCACTAACCACTAGACCAACAGGCCAGTCAAAATAAATAATAAAAAAATAAATATTCTTTTTCTTTTCTATTACACCACATAATACAAAACATATAATAGGATAGCATTAGGTACCTAGTGACGGTAGTAGATCTGATACGGTAGTAGATCCACGCTGGTTTTAGAATGAATAGGCTGCATCGACCGGGGAAGTACTACCCTCTCATAGAAGATCGACATAAGAATATTAGTTTTCATGCTAATGTATTTTGGTGAGTGAGAGCGCCGGCAGCCCAAAAACCCTCTCGGTCCTCTGCTGTTTCTCTTTTCCTTCCTCAAGCCTCTGTCCGTGGTCAACAACGGTTTGTGTTTAGCCCGGACTACGTCTGGCATTATGTAAATGGCAACTAGCTCGCTTCCTATTACATGAGACTCAATTCTGGCGATACTTGAGTATTACACAGCTCTACCTGCCCCTTGAAGGAAAGAGCGTGAAGCTATGAATATATAAGTATTGTAACAGAATTTAGAACGTTTCCAGAATTGAACAAGTTTAAAAGTGACCCAGATTGAATTATGAAGGAGACCTTAACAGATGTTAGTATAATAAAAATCCAGTTGCTATAACTGAAGTTTCAATGCGGCGATTTAAGTTCGACGTTTGATAGTATTTTTTCATATCTATGCATTTGTATTAAATTGAAATATAAGAATTTTTTATGCAGGCGGGGGATGCTATTATATACTACTTATACTTATTTAGTATCACCTGCGTCTTTGGTTACTGCTCTGCTTCTATCGCCAGTAGCGTGATGTTACATTGCCTATATCCTATAGCGGCTATAACCTTCCTCAAGAACTAAGCTACCATGAGTAAAAAGTATTTTTCAAATTTGACTGGTAGTTTCAGAGATTAGCGCGTACAAACAAACAAATTCTTTCGCTTTATAAAAGAGTGTAGATTTTACAGCCTTCATTTAGTTTATAGGCCTTGACTGCTTCTGTGGTTCGGTGGTACTGTGTATGGACTGCCACGCAGAGGTCGCGGGTTCGATTCCCGCTCAGTGCAAATATTTGTGTGCATGAACATGTTTATTTGCATTGGTCTGGGTGTTTCTATGTATAATATGTATGTATTTACAAAAAAAAAAGTATTTAAGTATGGATATCCGCATTCTAGAACCCATAACACAAGCATATAATATGCTTACTTTGGGTCTAGATGGCGTTGTGTGTAGTTGTTGAAATATTATTAAAAAAAAAAAAAAAAAAAAAAATAGGCCGTGTGGTCCTTGGTCGACTTCTACTCTTCACGTAGGTATTATAAGAAACGACTAATGCAATACCAGTTATTTCATAATTATAATATAATATCTCGACAACTACACACAACGCCATCTAGACCTACTGCAGGGAAAGGCCTCTTCTCATACAGAGAAGGAATGATCATTGATCGCTACGCTTGCTTAAGGCGTATTAGCTATTTCAGATTTCCTCAGAAGTCCAGGTTGTTTTCGTTCACCGTTAGTCAGAAATGTCTACGATACACTACGTACATACGATTTGAGAAGTCGCATTTGTACTTGCTTGGATTTGAACCCACGACCTCGTGTTTGCAAAGCGGGTATTCACGAGGCCATTTCGACATTTTATTATCGTGTTTTTATTTTTGTAAGAAACATTTTAACTTAGTGTATAATGTTTATTTAAATTGTTAGTTGCCTGTTCTAATCACTTTGCCACTATAATGGAAGGTGCTAATACCCAATATTGGCCGGCTTCGATCTCATAGATAGGCTGAGAAAGATCTCTCTATCGACCTTAGCTAGAAGTTTCTAGAAGTCTGGTTAATGCTCCATTGCCAACCGTATATTTATATTTGTTACCTTATCTTTGTTGTATTTTTATATTTGTAAAAAACGTTTTAAGTTTGTAAAATGTTTGTTTAAATTGTTAGTTTAGTAACCAGTGTGGTATGTAGTAATTTATATTGAGTAGAATTAATTGTGCCGAGCACCCTCCTGTAGTTTTTTCAATCGGCTTTGTAGCTCTGCCCACCAACAATGCTTTAAGGCAAATAATACAACGTATGTTAGATTGTGTACATTACTTTGTTTTCCATTGCTAGACTTAATTAATGAAGTAATTCTTTTACTACATTTGAAGATAACGGATGCCTGGAAAAGTTTCCTACCTTTAGTTACGTTGTATAAAGGTTTTTTATCATAATCTGCGTTTACGTTGATTTATCTACATACCGTTTTTACTTAAAATTTGAACTATGATTGATTGTGGTCTAAGCTGTTTGGAGAAGCGGTGTCAATATTAACTCAATGAGATTAACAATTTATTAGGAGGATTATTTGACTTCGCTTCGATTTTACTTCACTCCAAGCAAAAATTGTATTTTTCTTATAAGTATGTAAAATGTGTAGGTACCCATGTTTATAATGTTAATCGTTCCACTAAGCTATAAAGTAGCTATAAAAAGGTTTTAAGCTATTTTTCCAAAAAACTTTTACCTTCCAATACTGCCTTACTAACGACAAACGTATCAGCTACAACGTCAGTAGTTTCTAACTAAACGACTTTAAAGCACTGACTTTATTGCCCTTTTTTCACTGTCTTTAAAAGCAGTTACGACCTTCTAGAATAGAATAATGATGTCGCTTCCAAGGTGACAGCAATTAATACAATAGGGTAACAATTTAACAATTTGGCAGCGACTTGTTACCGCATTGCGTCAAATATCAGCATACTATGTTACCATTATTTGTGTTTGATTTGAAAGTTTTCGATTTTCAAAAACGTTAGTATTAACTGTCTGTAATAGGAATGTAGAGGGTGATGAACCAAACGGGCGATTAAGTGCTTCATACTTGTCGCTCAATTATATTGTGACAATTTACTAGCGCATGTCATCATCATCATCATATCAGCCAAAAGACGTCCACTGCTGGACATAGGCCTCCCCCAATTTTCGCCACCGTGGCCGGTCATTCGCCGCCCTCATCCATCGGTTGCCCGCCACCCTTATAAGGTCGTCGGTCCACCTTGTGAGGGGTCTGCCCACGCTGCGTCTTCCGGTTCGTGGTCGCCACTCTAGAACCTTTCTGCCCCAGCGGCCGTCAGTTCTGCGAGCTATGTGTCCTGCCCATTGCCACTTCAGAGAAGCAACTCTGCGAGCCACGTCAGTTACTTTGGTTCGCCTGCGGATTTCTTCGTTTCTCAAACGATCGCGCAGGGAGACGCCTAACATAGCCCGCTCCATCGCCCTCTGAGCGACTTTGAGCCTTCGGATAAGACCCATAGTTAGCGACCACGTCTCTGCTCCGTATGTCATCACTGGCAACACACACTGGTCAAAGACCTTGGTCTTGAGACACTGCGGTAGTGCGGACGAGAAGATATGTTGTAGCTTCCCGAACGCTGCCCAGCCGAGTTGGATTCGACGAGTGACCTCTTTCTCGAAATCGGACTTACCTAATCGGACTGTTTGTCCCAGGTATATGTACTCGTCAACGAATTCGAGCATCGAGCCTCCGACCGTAATAGGAGTGGGTGTAACATGGACATTGGTCATGACTTTAGTCTTGTCCATGTTCATTTTTAGGCCCACTTGTCGAGAGACTCTACTGAGGTATGCCTAGCGCATGTGTTACCTTTTAACTTCTAATTGATGTCGGATCACGTGTTTTTAACATGGTCTGGCAAAGCTGCTACGGCATGGTCTATTATACCAGCTGTGTTTTTATACCCTAGTGACTGCTTAACATCAAACATCAAGAGTTACTTTTGTAGGCTATTATAATAATAATATGTGGACACTATCACACACCGACATCTATTCCCAAGCTAAGCAGAGCTTGTGTTATGGGTACTAGATAACTGAAATATAATACATATACAATTTTTTGTATATACATACTTATAATACATAGGAAACATCCAAACTGAAGACAAATACAAATATGTTCATCACACAAATATTTGCCTTCCGCGGGAATCGAACCCACGACACCCGGCGTCGCAGTCAGTTTCTCTAACCACTAGACCAACGGTGCAGTCAACAAGATTATAAAGCTCTCGCGTAAAAAATTAACGATGATGTTTGAACTACAGTTTATAATATTTAGATTGATGTGCAATCGGACACAGTACTTGTTTTAAATAATCTATTTTTAAAAATGTAGAACAGTCTGTTCTACTCAAGTAATAATGCTATGACTCGTCTCTCTACATCACTAGGTTTATAGCAAAAATCTACTAAAAGAAAACTCAGATCTTCCTCTTTCAATGCAACGCTAAATAAATAACAATCTTTGTATCGACGCAAATCTTAACAAAACGAGTAAAAACTAAACAAAAAAGCTCTACAATTTACGATACTGTTCTTCTTTATTGTTTCGATATCTGCAGTTTGTTTAGTTTAAGGATAAAACAGAACGATTTGTTCAAAACTTTTCATTGTACATAACTTTGGCACCAAAAGGTTTCCATTAAATCCTTGGATTGCGACCGTTTGATAGTTTAATGAACCATTTCGTAGTTGAACTATATACAACCAAAACTTTACACATAAATTTGTTAATGGATAAATAACGAAAGAAAACATTAATTTTACATTTAAGTATAATATTATTATTATTATTTTTACATTATTTACTGATTTTAGTTTTTAATTACTTTTAGTTTTACCTTTGTATTAATTTAAGTGTGTTCTGTTTGGTGTACAAAAATAAATATTATCTTTCTTTCTTTCTTTCAAATAATCATTATGTTTATATGTATTTTTGTTTTAAATATTTTTGAAACATACATACAACACAATAATAATAATATAATAATAATATGTGGACACTATCACACATCGTCATCTAGTCCCAACCTAAGCAGAGCTTGTGTTATGGGTACTAGATAATTGAAATATAATACATATACGTACTTTTTTTTTTTTGTAAATACATACATAATATACATAGAAAACACCCAAACTGAAGACAAATACAAATGTTCATCACACAAATATTTGCCATCCGCGGGAATCGAACCCACGACACCCGGCGTCGCAGTCAGTTACACTAACCACTAGACCAACGGTGCAGTCTATGTGCCATAATAACTAGGTACAATGATATTCTATTTCTTAATTTTCCTATATTTTGAAGTCCATTCAAAGGTTGGATAAGGCCACCCAATGTACCTAATACTGTGCTGTTCTGTTATTTGTTTTGTAATATGCGGTGTGCAATAAAGAATATTTTATTTTATCGATATTACTACGTTTCGTTTAGACAATAATGCTAGTACGGGTATACACGGATGAACAAAATTCATACACACACGTTAGGGGTGCTTGTAATTATGTCAATACATCACCTATTCGGTCAGTGTATGTCTGTCTTAGAAGAATTATCTAAAGTAATATTATAAAGAGAAGAGATTTGATTTTTTGTGTATGTTTCTTTGGAAGTATTTTCCGATTTAACTCAAGATCTACGTAACCGATTTAATAAATTCTTTTACATTTAGAAACTTACACATATTACGGGTAAAATAGGCTATATTTTAATAAGTGTATAATATTTTTTTGTAAATTTGAGTAGTTCAATATTGGGCAATTTGCAAAAGTAAATTTACAGTATAGCAATATAATTTTACAGTCGTAGGTAATATTGCAATCATATTTTATACTAGCTGATCCGGCGAACTTCGTTCCGCCTAACAGTCGATTCTTTAATACTTTATTTTTCAAAAATAAAAGAATTTTTCTAAAATAAACGTAGCCTAAGTTACTCCTTATTACATCAGCTACCTGCCAATAAAAGACCCGTCAAAATCGATCCAGCTATTTTAGAGATTACCCGGAACAAACAGACAGACAGACAGACAGACTGACTGACAAAAATTGTAAAAAAATGTTATTTTGGTGTATGTACCATATATATATTTAAAAACATGTAGTAAAAAACGGTTATTTCAATATTACAAACAGACACTCCAATTTTATTATATCTATAGATGAGTGTTTGTTGTAAGACAGAATTAAACTTTTGATACCTAAGCAAAGCGAGGGCGGATGTCTAGTAAAGAAATATAACTGATCGTGTTTCAGCAAATTGGTAGGGGTGACAATAACGTATACAGTTAAATGTTCGTAAAGATATATCGATGGACCGGCTTGTACCGCACTGCGCCAGACGGAGCACCTAGTGATGTGTATTTTATCGATATTATTATTTTTTAAAACAGGGATGAAACAAATAAAAGTAACAGAGTCAACATGAGAGATTGGGATATATTCAAGTTCAAAATCAAATTCATTTATTCAAATAATATTTCACATAGTTTTTACAATATAGGCTTAATCTGACATGTAGGAACAATCATATTATGGGTATTACCTGAACAAAATTATATTGAATGATAAACCTGTATTTCAGGTGATATGAAAGAAAAGTGATGATTAGATTGCATAAAGTATAATATTAAAAAAAGGAAGTGTGTATCATGGTGATGATACTTGTAGAAGTGAATGGGAAAGGAAAACAATTTAAGCCAATCCCAAGTAGGACCAAAGCAGGCTTCAAGATTGTGAAGTCTGTTATCGCTAATTTTGATCCGCTTTAAAGCTAACATGGTTACGGTAGTAGATCCACGCTGATTTCAGCATGAATGGGCCGGATCGTCCGGGGAAGTACTACCCTCTCATAGAAGATCGACTTAAGAGTAGTAGTATCCGTACTACTGCGTTTCGTTCGGTGAGTGAGAGCGCCGGAGGCCCAATTTCCCCCCTTTCCTCTTTCCTCACGTCCCTCATTTCCTTCCCCTAACCCCATTCCCAGCCGCCATAGTGGAGGCCACCATACCAGCAGTTTAAAACGATAGCTTTTGGTATGGTGGCCGCTACTTCTGGATTCCACTGACTGCTTACCATCAGGCGGGGTGGAGTCACTTTGGTAGGCTATACTATAAAAAAAAAAAAAAAAAAAAAAAAAAAAATGGTCATAAATACATGCCTTATTTATTTAGAAAACTTTTATTCTGCAATGAGAACATAATGGGCTTAGACAACGACGAATATAATGATAATAATAATAATAATATTCTAATAATATTCTACCACATTCACACAGCGCCATCTAGCCCCAAATTAAGCAATTATATTTGCTTGTGTTATGGGTACTAAACAACTGATATACTACATATATACATTTTCTTTTGTAAATACATACATATTATAGATAAATTACACCCAGACACAGAACAAACAATCATGCTCATCACACAAAGGTTTGTCCTGGGTGGGAATCGAACCCACGACCTCCGGCTTAGCAGTCAGGGTCACTAACCATTAGACCAACAGGCCAGTCAATGTAATTTTTTCTCGATATTTTATACAATTATTTTCATAATGTCTCATCTCTAAGCATAGTTCGCGGCGCTCGAGACACTCATTCACCAAAGGAACGTTATTATTAGTTATTTTGCATACCAAAAATATTATACTTTCACGGCTTATTTCCTTTATAGGGTAAGTAGAGTGGTTTAATTATGGTGAAATAGAAAGTGAACCACAGTGGCTTATGTAGCCAATTATTCACGGGCAATTTGTTGTGGAGGATTTACGATTACAATGTATTTTTTAAAATTTTTGAGACCTTTAAGTGAACTTAAAACTTTGTGAAAAAATAAGTATAGAGCTATGCATAAGCTTTTAACGTCATCATTATCAATCCAGATGAAGGTCAACTTTTGAATAAATGCCTTGTCCCAGAAATTACATCTATATAAATACTATTATATATGGCGGAAGAGTTTTTTTGAACGCACTAATCCCTGGAACTACCAGTTGGTATTCAATAAATATTTTTGCATTTCATGGTCCAGTTCTTGAGGAAGGTTAGGCTGTTATACCAACAATTTTCCTCGTTCCTTTCTCATTCCTTAAATTTTTTGTTAGCATTAGGTGGACTGATTGAAGTTTTAAAGTGTGAAAAGAGAGATTGTCTATGTCGCAGGCAAATTGTATGAATCTGACGTTTACGTACATCGGCGTTATGTAATATGCTGAACGCAGATTGGGTTTTATTTTATATTAGCCTACCAAAGTGACTGCACCCCGCCTGATGGTAAGCAGTCAGTGGAAACCAGAAGTAGTGGTCACCATACCAAAAGCCATCGTCATATGAGGCTGGAAATAGGGTTAGGGAAAGAAAATGAGGGAGGTGAGAAAAGAGAAAATGGGGGAAATCGGGCCCCCGGCGATCTCACTCACCGAACAAAACGCAGTAGTACGGATACTACTACTTTTACATCGATCTTCTATGAGAGGGTAATATTTCTCTGGTCGATCCGGCCCATTTATTCTGAAACCAGCGTAATATGCCGAGGCTATATGTAACCGAGGTATTGATACTATTTGCCTGCGACTTATACAATTTAATAGTAATAATAATAATAATAATATGTGGACACTATCACATACCGTCATCTAGTCCCAAGCTTAGCAGAGCTTGTGTTATGGGTACTAGATAACTGAGATATAATACATATACATACTTTTTTTTTGTAAATACATACACATAGGAAACACCCAGACTGAAGACAAATACAAATGTTCATCACACAAATATTTGCCTTCCGCGGGAATCGAACCCACGACACCCGGCGTCGCAGTCAGTTACACTAACCACTAGACCAACGGTGCAGTCATTTACTAGTATAAGTAAGGGTTGTCATTTACCGGCACAAGTAGTATACTATTATTTATTCTAAATGTTAGTATAATATGGTTATATTTTAAGATTTCTCACAGTTTGCGATTATCGAGTACATTTTAAATGTCCAAACTAACTTTGATTACTGCCCGGGATGGAATCCCTTGTGCTTACAAGAATTAGGCCAACACAGCGATATAATGTGCTACTAAAACATAGTTGCTTTTAGTTCATTATACATCTAATCCTCTTCATATTCTGAATCTGCATAATAATATGCATTTCACTGAAATTGTACTGAATTCTATTAGGCTAAGAGCCAAACGGTGACGTAACAAGCTTTACATTTAATTGAATCACATACGAGTAATGGACTTATTAGGTATTGGAAACTACCATTGCGTTAAGGTTTCGTTGTCTCTGCGGTAATGAAGAAATGTACAGCGCCTCTAGTATTTACTTCAAGAACTAAATTGTGTTATAATTACCCTTGTCATAATTAAGGAAAATAATGCACGTGACTCGTGTCTTAACTACAAAATTGTTACATTTATATTAGTGCCTCTATTATTATGTACTTTCAGAATTAATTATGTTACTAATTTTAAGGCTAATTTTCTGCAGAACTTAAAACTAAAAACATAAAACAGCGCCCCTGGTGTTTATATTCAGAACTATCTTTACTTGAATTTTGTGCTGTCAAAAAGACATGCACGTGTCTCGTAGTAAAAATAGAAAATGTATTGGCAAAGCATGGCGTTAGTACTTTTATCTGGTAAGAAAAGTATGAAGAAAATATTTGAAAATATACCGTGTCAAAGACAAAACGTTTGTGGTGAGGGTCGTCGTTGATTCGCCTGTCTTTTATCTCAGACTATCTTCGATCAGCAGCTTTTGATGAGACTGTAACTTTTTTAATTTGTGTAGCCTTTATTACGTACATTGATTATGTAAATTATGTACTCCGTAGAAATAACTGACATCTATTATACATATTTTGAAAATAATAGTAAAAAATCTCGTGGTTTGCGTAAATATGTTTTTCATGATTTTCAGAGGGTCAAGTGGCACAAATGTTAATAGAATAGAATAGAAGATTCAAAAATGTATGGGTTTGACATATGCTAACGCCAACATTGCCATTTGTTGGCGTTCTGGAGTGTTTATTTCATAAATAATACTTGTTTATAACATAAATTAAATATAGACAAGGACTAGGTTCTTAAATTTTATAAGTCTTATCTTGGAATACATTTTTACGACCTCTTTGGTGTAGAGCGATCGACTGCTCAAGGGTTATGATTCCCGCTCAGTGTAATTCTATGTGTTCATGAACATGATTATTTGCAAAGGTCTATGTGTTTATATGTATAATATATCTGTATTTACAACTAAACATAAATGTAATAACATGTTTAATCTCATTCTTAATGAATATCTTTACAAACACATATATTTTTATAAACAGACACGAGATAGGATAAAAAAATTATGCATTTAATTATTTTCAAGAGGTTTTTGAGATAAACGCTTTGTAGGAAGATGAATCGATATATACAGCAGCTGAGTTTTATGTACCGTTTTGCCTAAAGCTTTATAACATTAAGGTAAAGTATGAAGTAGAATATAAATTGAACTGATCGTAACAATTTTGGAAACCTCCAATTATGAGAACGTCCAAAAGCGATGTAATTAGATCTGTGTCAATAAGCAGTAAGATATAGAAATTATGTTAAAGTATTGTTAATACTAGTACAGGAATGACATAACCTTCTTTACGAAATTTGTAAACGAAAATATCAGATTAAAACGGAGTTATAGACATATTATTATCCTTTAGTGATCGTGAGCAGGATAAAAAAGGGTTTTAAGCTGCTGCTAACAACCTTGCACGACAATAAACCTTTGTATTTAAGCCAAAACTCTTTCTAAATATAGCTTGAATTACGTCACAGAAAGCCTTTCTTGCTTTCAGTGTTTTATAAACATTGTACGTAGAAATGAAACATTTATTATTTAAAATAACAGATTTCATTTCTAAAGAAATGCTTTTTATAGACACGTATTTGCTGAAGCGTAATCACGCTAAGACTCGACTTAAAAGATATAAAATACACTCGTTGCGACTGTAATTTAACTATCCGCATTTACACTTCAGTAATAACGTAGTAAAACTGGAGCAGAATGACGGCCAACTCGCCGCCCCATTCGGATCCCACAAATCCGTTGAATCTCGCCGATCCCTCATTAATATACGATTCTTTTCTTTTCAGGCGGGAAAAATCTAATAAGAGGACAATGGCCGGCTCCCGCGAGAGATTGCTCTATGAAAGAAGGCCTGATTGCGAGTATGAATACGAATTTAGACGTCGGTATGAACCGTACAACAGAGAAACCAATCGATACAGGCAGGAGAGGCGCCGCGATCTTCACGACCGACCCAGACGCAAAAACGGATACGTTTACGAAGATATATATTCTGATTTCGATGAAGCACAAGGTCGATTATCTCTCTTCAGACCCATTAGGCCCGAATATCTGAATTTACCGACAACTTACGATATAAAATATAACTCTCTACCCAGAAATTACTACAACTATGATGAAAGAAACAGTCGAAGATACAAGAAGGATCATTACGATTTTCGAATCGAAAACGAGAGGCAACTGCGCGAATCTTATGAACCTTATAGAAAATCTGTTAATGGTAGACCAAAAGACATTAATCTTTTAAAAAATTCGACTTATCCAAGTAAAATTATATCAAATCCTGTTGGATCCAAAAATCCAGTAAATCTTCCAAATAATGTCAAAAATACTTTGAACACCACAAGAAACTCTTTAAATGCCCCAAAAAACTCAAATGCTACTCCTAAAAACGTTGCTGTTTGTAAACCTCATCGTATTTCCGATAAAAATGCGCGTTATTGGACATCAGATCCACCTGAGAGGAGGCCTCGTCTGAAAAAAAATGAAGAACCTAAAAAGAACGTGAAATTTTCAGAAGTATCTGGATGCAACCGCAAAATGGTTGTCGATGATCCGATCTTTGGTAGAAAAGTGGTACCAGTTCGTGAATTAGAAGTTTCGCTAGACCAAATGATACAGAACGGTTATTTTGAGAAGCACAATATACCGATATCGAGGCCTATTGGCGAGGCGAAGGAAGAGATAAGAGGTGTTCAGTCTGGAAGTTCCGTGCCAAACGGAAAGTGCTTATCGGGGAACGGGAGGGAAAACCAATCGTCGAGGAAAACAAGACATCTGCCGCAGGTTAGTTCGTTTTTTATTAAAATAGCTGGCTCTTATAGTTTATTTTATGTATAAATTTGTAGATACAGACCTTTAAGTTCGTAAATTCAGTATACAGATTAGACTTTCAAGTAACGTTGCTATCTAATTTACATAATTATTATGTACTAGCTGTTGCCCGCGACTTCGTTCGCGTGAAAATTCAGATAGGTGCCTCTATGAGAAAATTGCGTGCCTGATTTTATGGCACGTACATTGTATCAGTATTATCCGTCTCTATGGCGAATCCAGACTTCTCCCTGACTTTCCCTTCACTTCTCCCGCATTTCCCCCACACTTCCTCTTCACTTTCCCCTCACTTCCCCATCACTTTCCTCTCATTTCCCCATCACTTCCCTCTCACTTTCGCCTCCCTTCCTCCTTCTCCTCAGTTCCTCCTTTTCCTCCATCCTTTCCCTCCCTCCCCCTCCCTGTAAATTTCGAGTCGCTAGCTTCAGAAGCTAAAGATCTTTGTATAGAATATTTCATCCCTAATTTCACCCCTCTAAATCCACCCCTGTTAAAATAAAATTATAAGGATATTTTTTATTTAAATAGAAGTATTCCAAAATAAAATTTCAAAACTGTAAGTTAAAAAATGAAGAAGATTCATATAATCGATTTCATCCCTTTTCACACACTTAGGAATTAAATTTTAAAAAACCCTTTTTTAGTACAACCTCTAGACATTTAGACAAACACACCCTCCAAATTTCAAGTCGCTACGACCAGCAGTTTAGGCTGTGCGTTGTCTGTTAGTCAGTCAGTCAGTCAGGACAAAGCCTTATATAATATGTATGGGTGTATGGATGTATGGATTAGACGTATAGCCATCGGGGATCAAAGCATACAGGCTACTAGGAATGCTAACACGTGATGAGCCACATAAAGCTGACCGTGCGAAAAACAGCTAATACTTAGATCCACGCCCACAACTTTTAGTTGTGTCTGACCTTGGGCTTTATTAATTGTCATCGCGAAACATAGGCTCACTGGAAACTGGACTCATTTAAAACTAAACGGAAGATTGTTTAGAATGAGCGGAATCCGAAAAATAAAAACGCTATCAGCTATTCCGTAACCTGTTAAAGTCTCTGTTTCTATCAGATTTCGTAGTAAATTAACAAATGTTCGACGTGATTCTTTAAATTGGCATAACTTTTTTATTTATGAACCGATTGACATGAAACAAACACTAAATGTTAAGTGAAGCTTACCACAATGTATTAGTGAAAACCATATCTAAATCGGATAAGCCGTTTCTGAGATTAGCGTGAACAAACGCACAGACAAACAGACAAACAGACAAACAGACTAACAGACAAACAGACAAACAGACAAACAGACAAAAATTGTAACAATTATTGTTTTGGGTTCTATTTGCGTTAATATAGGTCCTAATAGTATTTTTCTCATATATCTTCCATGTACAGACAGCGATCGGTTACATTTTTATTATATGTATAGATTACTATTGAGTACTATATATTCTGTAATACAATAGAGACGTAGATTTTAAAGAGTGAATTTATGTCAACAAGGCATATCATGTTCTAGATGCATATCCACCATTAAATCTTAATGTTCGTCAATTTACTTATCAACAATCAATTTTCTATATCGAGTAAGCTATCTACCTACATACAAATTTGTATGCCTTGGTGGTGTTGGAGGCTGTCTCGTATTTTTTTTATTAATAAGTATCTGATTGAGAAAATATGGATCCTTTGCATTTTATTCAAAATATGTCTATGTTTTTATTAGTAGGTATGTGCATTTTTTGGTTGGCTAGTTTCTGTGATTAAACATACATTCACCAATAACCACCATCCAAATTTGTAATAGAATTTTCCCAATGTTAAATTCTCTACTTTCATAACTTCTTAATCACAAAGTAATTTAAATCAAACTGCAACACTATAAAGTTCACTTTTGTTAAAAGTTTGTTCTGCATCTGGCGTAATGTCAAAATAAAGCATTGTTCCCTCTCTGGGGTGCATCTCAACAATGGCCTGATTAATAGCTGCCTGAACAAGGTGGTTGGCCTACTGATAAAAGTGGGGCTGGTACTCGAAAGCTGGAGGCCTAAGTACCTCATAAAGCAGTATTATTTTAATTTCACTTTGTGTTTTGTCTTTTTCTTTAGTACCATTAAAAACAAGGATGGGGACAAAGTAAAGTTATAATTAAATTGCTTGAGGTTGTGGTAAGGCCTCTGATGACCTTAGGATCTCTTTAATGACGTGTGAAGTGTGTTTAGTCTCATTGTATATTTAACTTTAAAGTGTTTTTATTATTTAAATGAATAAAATAATCAAAAACAAACTAATTATTTTATATTGTGACTGTTCATAAAAGGCCATTAAACTTCGAATTTTTGGTATATTTTTTTATCTTTCTGATTATCTTACAAGAAAATCATGCATTTCTCTTTATAAAATTAACGAAATTATTATCGAATACAATTTTACATTTTTTACGGTAGTAGATCCACGCTGATTTCAGCATGAATGGGCCGGATCGTCCGGGGAAGTACTACCCTCTCATAGAAGATCGACTTAAGAGTAGTAGTATCCGTACTACTGCGTTTTGTTCGGTGAGTGAGAGAGCCGGAGGCCCAATTTCCCCCTTCCTCTTTCCTCCCCTCCCTCATTCCGTTCCCCTATCCCCATTCCCAGCCGCCATAGTGGAGGCCACCATACCAGCAGTTAAGACGATGGCTTTTGGTACAGTGGCCGCCACTTCTGGATTCCACTGACTGCTTACCATCAGGCGGAGTGGAGTCACTTTGGTAGGCTATAATATAAAAAAAAAAAAAAAAAAACACAATGTACTCCAGACTCGTAAGAAATATTTATGAATCACACGTAAGTAATATATATATATAACACATTAGTATTTAATGTGAATCTGTATGAGAATTTTAATTACAACCTTTTGTACAACAGTAATACCATATTATACGTATTATGATACTAATGACACACCAAGGTATAGGTCATATTTCTATATAATACAACTTATCAATACTTAATATATAAATGTGTCTGTCTGTCTGTCTGTTACGCTTTCACGCCTAAACCACTGAACCGATTTTAATGAAATTTAGTATAGGTATAAAATTGACCATGGAGAACAACATAGGCTATATTTTATCGAAAAATGGCTTGCAGAAGTTGAAATAGGGGATGAAAGTTTGTATGGCAAATGCGTTATAATCGACATTTACACTGACGGAGCTGCGGGCAACAGCTAGTTCGGTATATTTTCGTTCTGACTAATTTTCTTTACAAATTTTAGACTAAGACAAGTCCTGTGAATAAACCTAACATTACCATACGTTATAACCACCAAAACTACGACCAATTTGTCACTTTAGAACCTTAACCCATACGCGTAATAAAAGTAAAATAGGTACTGTTTATTGTTAGGTACTGCCTTGCTAAAAAAAAGACGTAACTAGAAAACATGAAACACAGTAAAAACGCCGTTAATCTGTTTACCTTTAGGCTTATTTTTCTGAAAATAATATAATATGGTTACGCTTTTCTTTTAGAAGGGTAGGACTGTTTACTAGTAGGTACTGCCTAGCTAAAAAAAGACATAACTAGAAGACATAAAACACTATAAAAGCGCCGCTATGGAGTTTAATTTTAAGCTTATTTTTGGTCTCCATATTTCACTGTGGAATGGACGACAAACGGTGTTGTGAATACGTGGGTTGAAAACAAAATGTGCTATTAGTTAGAAAAGGTGTGATCGGGATACGACGGAGAAAAATAGGCGCAAGTTGTAGCGACCAATATTAAGGTGTTAGGTAATGTACTGAACGCATGGTGTTAGTGGTTAAAAGGTTTGAAAATAGGTCAGCAGCAATATTATTATTTCAAAGTCTAAATTTCCGTCTAATCTGAAGCAAACGTAGGTATGAGAACACCTTTACAGTGGATATAATTACGATTTATAATAATACTAACTTATATCGCACTAATTAATTAATTAACTTATCTCTGTTTATACGACGATTTGTCATACAAATTTTCATACCCTATTTCAACCCATTTTTCGCGATAAAAGCCTATGTTGTTTCCCAAGGTGTAATCTATCTCTATACCAAATTTCACTAAAATCGGTTTAGTGGTTTGGGCGTGAAAGCGTAACAGACAGACAGAATTACTTTCGCATTTAAAATATTAGTATGACTAAATAGAAATAAAGACAATAGAAATGCTTCTAAGAGAGGGCCTTTCGCTGTAGTGGGACACGCAGCTGGTAACATACCAGCTCCAGATGGTAATGATAATGACGAAACAATAGCAAATACCGTTTACTGCTGACAATAAGCCTTGAGTTGATAGATACTTTGATTTACTTACTTACTTTTATTATATAAAGTGAAACTACACCCACCATATAATACAAAAGGTCTGCATCACACAATAATTAAACTTGTGAAATGCACTACTATTACACCCGTGTAGAAATTCAACTCAAATTCTTCCACAAGCACCTCCCTATTACACCAATATCGTTTCTAATAACCATTAAACTTATTAACTACACATTAAATATAAACGATAATAAATAAATGATGTATCTATCCTAATATCCAAAGCTAGTAGTGGTTAGTGACCCTGACTGCTAAGCCGGAGGTCGTGGGTTCGATTCCCACCCAGGACAAACCTTTGTGTGATGAGCATGATTGTTTGTTCTGTGTCTAGGTGTAATTTATCTATAATATGTATGTATTTACAAAAGAAAAAGAAGTATTTAAGTATGTATATCCGTATTCTAGAACCCATAATACAAGCATATAATATGCTTACTTTGGGTCTAGATGGCGTTGTGTAGTTGTTGAAATATTATTATTATTATTATTATTAATAACTGTCAAAAACAATAGCTCAATACAGTAATAATGCTATTACAATAGATGTTTCATTACATAGTTGTGCTAACATTATCTTATGTACTCAATGTCATATACAATACTGTATCTCTCTGGGAGCTAGGGTTGGCACTAAAACAAGAACAGGAATTACCGAATTTTATTTTGGGTAAATCTAAAATGAGAGCACATTTTTTTTTCAGAAATTGTTGGCGGCGATGGTATAAAACTAATTTCGCCAGGTTTGGGGGATTCCATGTATCAGGAGCGAGTTAATTTTAAAGTCTAGTTAATACCAGAATTTTTTTACACAAAACGGAAAGCGAACTTCGACTTGTGTATACAGAATCACTGAGGCAGTTGACAGGCCTTTCAGTATCTTTTGTGCTTTATTTGTCAGGTTTATTCACTGTTTTTCTTAATTTTATGGTTAAAAACTTTTCAATCTACCTCACTGTTCAGATTGATGGACGAAATATTTTTATACAATCTTTTTTTTTTTTAATATTTACTATAAGGTAAGGACAGCTATGTTCCTTTCAATGCTGCAATAAGAGTGCTATCAGCTATTGTGCATATTGGTGATTGATTTTTATATAACGGTAGTAGATCCAAGCTGGTTTCAGCATAAATGGGCCGCTCCGTCTGGGGAAGTACTACCCTCTCATAGAAGATCGACTTAAGAGTATTTGTAGTATTCGTACTACTGCGTTTCGTTCGGTGAGTGAGAGTGCCGGAGGCCCAATTTCTCCCCTTTCCTATTTCTTCACCTCCTTCACTCCCCTTCCCTAACCCGCCATAGTGGAGGCCACCATACCAGCAGTTTAAAACGATGGCTTTTGGTATGGTGGCCACCACTTCTGGATTCCACTGACTGCTTACTATCAGGGGGGTTGAGTCACTTTCGTAGGCTAATATATGAAAATAAAATAAAAAAAAGGCTTCTTAAATTTTTAATTTATATGTTATATATGTTAGTAAACACAAAGCTATCGAACTAACTGTATGTTTTTAAATTATCCTCATACACAAAGCTCCAGGATCGACCGGGCAAGTACCTATCTTTTATCTTTTTTTAACAAGCAAAAATGTAGGTATTATCAAAAGTGCAAGATTCTTTTTGTACTTTAATCATCCAACATTCGTTGTGACAGCCCTATCTAAGGGTCGTAACACATTATTCACAAGGGGAGCCAAGGTCACCACACAGCCGGTTGTAATGACCACCAATTATTTCCACTAACATACATATCGGGCATAAACGTATGAAAATATATTCATGAGATAGTTTGGGTTGAGGAAATGGGAATACAAGAGGCTGTCTAATGTTCTCACAATGTATTTGGTTAAATTCTATGTTATATTGTTGGAAATCCAACCTTGACGTTTAAAGATAGAGTTGGTTTTGACTTGACAGACTATATTGAATCTTACTTGGTATATTGAGAGATGGTTAATAACATACTTGATTAGATACAGAGGAACCAACTATAAAACAATAATGTACTATGAGCGTTATGACATATTCTTCTTCAAACGAAGTTTTATCACGGTAGGCAGCAGCTTTGCGCTCAGCTCCTGGCATTGCAGAAGTCCGTGAGCGACAGTTACTACTTTAGGTAGGCTGTCAGCTCGTCTGCCACTGTAGTTAATAAAAAAGGCGTGTCCCGACATGCACATTAATTTAAAATCACTCACACTAACAAAGAACAGATGACGAAAATTTTCATGTATTTGGCGAGAGGGGAATATACGTAAAGGCATCTCCCTAGTTTGAAAATTTTGATACTCAAGATAGGTTCTTAAAGCATAGTAAGATATGTAATATTTTACATTGATCATCATTCATCATACTAATATTTCTAAATGCGTAAGTTTGCGTGTATGTATATGTGTTTGTTAACACTCAGCGCCTAAGCGACTGAACTGATTTCGATAAAAATTGGTATGTAGATAGATTTGGTGCTAGAGACGGACTTAAGGTTTTTTATTCCAAAACTCGGTGTGGTTCCCGGGGGAGACAAACATATTTTAAGTACGGACGAAGCCGTGTGGCGTAGTATATATTTTTTACATTATTCTATAAATAAATTGATCATAATCTTCATACGTGCTCGTTATTATTCCACCAGAGCAAAGTCTTCTTTCTTTGAAGAAGATATGAGTATAGATCACCACACTTTCTCAATGAGGGGAGCTTGTCAAGGTGGGTAATGTTTTTCGAGCGAATATAAGTGGGTATGTATGTCTATTTATTTGGCACACTTTACAGCCTAAATGGCTTGATGGATTAACTTATGAGGTGTCATTAGATTCGTATTGATTGTGGGAGTGACATACGGTATATAAAATTTCAGTGTACCGTCAGCACGAAAAATAAATGTATTTCTTTATAGTTTGTTTTGGGCAAGCAGACTTTTTGTTTTTAAATAATATATTTTGCTTGTTAAATTAAATTTCTAGACAATATACTTATTATTATAAAACAACTCGTTATTGATAACACAGTAATGACTTGTATTAATTAATAATCTGTCGATAGCAGACGGATTAAACGTAAGCTTTGGGCTCACGTAATGAACCGTGGCTTTGTTTGTATACCTATACACACATCACAGTGGAAGAGTGACGTAAAATAAAAACATTGATTATGTAATTCAAACTTTGAGTGTGGATTGACTAAGGTACTTAATACCTATTCTGTCACAGTCATACATATAATACATACAGATCACAATAGGACATTTTCTTTAAACAGTACGATAACTAAGTATCTCTTTCTTTTGTTTTTTTAAAATAAATATATTCAAAAGTACATATTTACTATACTATTTAGTTTATTTACGTTCACTTCGAATTCCTCGTGGTCCCAAGGGAACATCGCATATGTGATCTACTGTCATGTCCATCGTGTCTCTCCAGTTGCTCTAAGGATGACTTTAATACTGTATTAAAGTTGCCAATTTTTGGTTTAAAATTGTCTAGTAGAGAAAGAAAATTGGAATGAAAGAAGCTCGTTCTCTTCTTTCCTCACGAACAGCAACGGCTTGGTTGTGTTTATCTAGCACTAGCTGCGCCTTACGGCTTCACTCACGTGTAAAATGAGTTTTGTCTCCCACGGGAATTAGACTGGTCTCCGGAATCAATTTTTTTGTTGAAATCGAAATCGGTTTAGACTTTTAGGCGCTGAGTGGTAACAAAAACAAACACACAAACTTTCGCATTTATAATATTAGTAGCATTGTTTCTGCAATGTTCAGATAACATAGTCATATTATGTAGATATAGGTTATGATAATCACTTAGCATTAGGTACGCCAATAAAGTCGCGGAAGTATATTGTAAATTGATTTAGAGAATTATTCGATCTCGTGCACTCGGTAACATCCCATCCTTAGTCCAGAGTTATTTAGAATATTGTAAATAAATGTAGTTGATTTTGGTTAATTTAGGCTACG
Source organism: Parascotia fuliginaria (assembly GCA_963082885.1). Classification (NCBI taxonomy): domain Eukaryota; kingdom Metazoa; phylum Arthropoda; class Insecta; order Lepidoptera; family Erebidae; genus Parascotia; species Parascotia fuliginaria. The sequence continues at coordinate 2,103,765 of OY720195.1, forward strand.
AGCCGAAAGACGCAGCGTGATTCTAACAAAATGAACCGACGACGACCTGATAACAGTAGCGGGCTACGGATGGATGAGGGCGGCATACGACCGGTCAAAGCAGGGTTTATATCTACGTAGGGTAGATGTCAACCATTCTACCAATCTATATATATAAAAATTAATCCCTATTTCCCTTGGTCATGGCATCACGCGTGAACGGCTAGATCAATTTCGTTAATTCTTTTTTTGGTGTGTTTGTTATTGTCAGGGAAAGGTAAGAACCTTTCCCTGACAATAACAAACACACACAGTTTTTCTGTCATAAGAATGACAGAAAAACTAAGAAAATTGCGCGGTGATATAGAAAGTTTAAGAATACTTAACCACCATATTAAATTTAAACCACTAAACCGATTTCGATGAAAATTGGTATGTTGTATGATTTGGTTTCGGGACATGGGCTACTTTTTATTCAGAAAATCGCTCTGATTCCCGAGTTACATAAATTAAACACATAGCAATTTTTACGCGGGCAAAGCCGCAGGGTGCAGCTAGTCATAAATAAAATGTTAATAATAAAAAAATATGCAAAATAAAAAAGTAATTTCATTTAAAAGTTTACGACCCTGTAAAAGTAAAACCTATTCATAAAAAAATTAAACAGTCATTGTTTAATATTTAAAACATTCTAAGGTTTTGGTTTTAAACTTTTCACAATGCTGGCTGTTCTGCATTCAAATAAACGTTTATTAAAAATAATTTAATTAAAAAGAAATCTCTAATGGCATTTTAAAATTGTAGGTACGCGTATAGCCAGTAGATGTCATTTTACGTGGCTAAAAAGATTGCAAATATTTTCGTTGTTCTTTTGTATTATTTTGAAATTGAATTCAAATTGCAACTTTAGTAGAAAAGCGCAAAATGAAATATGTCGAGTTCGTTGTTTTGTTCTCGTTTTAATTAGCCTAAAAACTTTAAACACCTAACAGCTTAGTGTATTTTAAATTATGTTTTTTTACGAAAGTTGAGATGTGGCGTAGAATGTATTTAATAATAATAATAATATTTCAACAACTACACAACGCCATCTAGACCCAAAGTAAGCATATTATATGCTTGTATTATGGGTTCTAGAATACGGATATACATACTTAAATACTTCTTTTTTTGTAAATACATACATATTATAGATAAATTACACCCAGACACAGAACAAACAATCATGCTCATCACACAAAGGTTTGTCCTGGGTGGGAATCGAACCCACGACCTCCGGCTCAGCAGTCAGGGTCACTAACCACTAGACCAACAGGCCAGTCATTGAACTCATTGAGTAATATTTTAATGTACCTATTGAGTTTTTCGGGAGTCGTAGCAACCCGTACTATTACAAATGTTGTAACAGATTATAAAATTGGTACATGTGATCCGATGTTCACAATATCACTACAGATTGACACCCAGAAGTCCATTATAAAAAAGGCACTAGACAATAATTTAATTCCAACCAATATTTTTTACGCATGACATTTAATAATTATTTATTAAATCCATTAAAATAACAAAATGCAAACCAAGAAGGTAATTATTAAGTCAAAGAACTAGGTTTGTGGGAAACCTTGCAACTGAACAAAATGGATACTTGGAGCTTATATTTTATCTGTGTGTTCTTATTTTGAACGTGTTCACTGACCGTTAAGAATCTTGTTATAAATATGCATTCGATATTATTAAATCACACATAAATATTTTTTAAATGACGTTCTAATCAGTGAGATTCTGTAAGTGTGTTTGCTTGCCTTATTGGCAGACTAGAATGACATTCTGCTCTAGTCTCTAAGCCAAGAGTTTCATCAAAATCCTTAAATCTAAAGTTTTAAGAGCATAACTACGAGCAAATCAACTTCAGGTTTCTTGTATCTCTAAATCAAAATCAAATCATTTATTTGTTTAAATGTGGTATAAACAGTTGGTACATTTATATTTATTGTAAGATATCCAGCACATTTGCCATCTGTATTTTATGGCATACAAATATTCACATTTTACATACCTAAAATACAAATTAATCATTAAAAAAAATCTTAATATATCTTATGTTATACACATACACACCAGTGGCGAAGCGTCCATATAAGACGATTCCTACCGGCTTCCCTTTTAAGATATGCCCTGACCTTCTTATACCTATCACTGCTTGATTGTCTAATCAAAGTCTAGCTGGCCTTCCGAAACTCGAAGTATTTTAGTCCCACCGGCTTCCCTCCTCGGAAAAGTGACTCTTCGCTACTGATACACACACATAACATTACATTTTTATAAAAATTAAACCATTGTAAGGTACCTAATAACATTTTACGTCATTAAAATAATAATTTGCTTATGTATATTTTATACAATTTATAGTTTATAATTAAGGAATTCTTTAACTGAATGGAAACAATTATTGACAAGCAATCTAAATAATATTTAAACTTACTAATAGGCAAGTCTCGAACATCTTGTGGTAGGTGGTTAAAAGTGCACATCAAAATTTTCTTGCAATGACAATTTGCTATGTATTTATTAGCAGGCGAGCAGCGACATCTCCTTAAGCTTTGCAAACTGAGCTTGATCTAATTGTGATGTGCATGAAAAAGTTTTAAATATAAAAATCCCTTCTCTTAATGTTATTTTCTGAACACTTACCTATAGTAAATATAATTAATGCACAGACTCACGAAATACTCGCAATAGAAAGCAAAACTACTCCTGAATTTTATATAACTTACAGTTTCCGCGACGCTGTTTCACCCTCGTTTTTGATTACTGCTCTGCTCTCATCGCCGGTAGTGTAATGTAACGTAGCCTTTAGGTAAAACCTTCTTTAAGAACTGGGCTATTATACGCAAAAAAGAATTTTCCAAATCCGATTGGTAGTTTCATAGATTGGCGCGTTCAACCAAACAAACAAACTGTATAAAGTCGAACTCGAACTAATTAGCGACATTAATCCCAGAACATATAGACTAACGAACATCAGGATTATCCTAACAAAATCAATTTAAACATAACTCACAAAACGTTTCAAATTCATCCTCATTAGCTTAACGACCAAGGGATTAATCCCACTTGTTTCAAACTCAAAGTAACTGGATAGATTGAGTTATAAGTCTATTTTTTGCCATTTGTTAAAGTTTGTAACAAGTAGCATGACTCTTATTAATGTTCGTACAAGTTAAAAGGCTTAAATAGGTAGTGATACTCCTGGGGCCTAAGTCTGCTATCACAATTTGTGTGCATGAACATGGCTACTTGCATTGGTCTGGGTGTTTCTATGTTTAATATGTATGAATTTACAAAAAAGAAAGTATAGACTGGCCTGTTGGTCTAGTGGTTAGTGACCCTGACTGCTAAGCCGGAGGTCGTGGGTTCGATTCCCACCCAGGACAAACCTTTGTGTGATGAGCATGATTGTTTGTTCTGTGTCTGGGTGTAATTTATCTATAAGTAGGTATTTACAAAAAAAAAAAAATATATATATAAGTAGTATATCAGTTGTTCAGTACCCATAACACAAGCAAATATAATTGCTTAATTTGGGGCTAGATGGCGCTGTGTGAATGTGGTAGAATATTATTATTATTATTATTATTATTATACAGGCTGAGAGCCGCCGGCTTCTAAAGAAAACATGTTTGTATTGTCTAATGATAAAAAAGATGTGAACGTTGTTTAAAAAGACATTCTGTAGTATATTTAATAATACCTGTGCGAAGCCGGGGCGGGTCGCTAGTTGTACATAAATTACAGCAGGATTCTGTTACATGGGGCTAATTGGCAAAACGTATATAAACACCTCTGCTCACCCTCCGCAAATGTTACTACATTATCTATCTATATTAATACATAGAGCGGAAAAGTTTGTTAGTTTGTTTGAACGCGCTCATCTCTGAAACTACAAGTCAGATTTAAATTCATTTCTGTTTGGTAGCCTAGTCTTGACAAAGGTTATATCTATATTAATATCACGCCACGAGGTGAGCAGTAACCAAAGATGAAACATAACGCGGGTGAAGCCGCGAGAGCTAGTATTATATAAGATCGTGTTACACAAACAAATATTAATTACTAAACTTATTAATTTTCTAACACAATTACTTTAATTTGATATATTCCGTGTCATGTCGCAGTTGAGTAGGTATACATAACATCTAATATTGCGTTCATGAATATTCAGAGCAAACAGGTTACATAGAGACTCAAGTCATTATATTGAGCTTGTGTAGTACATCCATACTAATATTATAAATGCAAAAGTAACTCTGTGTCTGTCTCTCTGTCTGCCTGTTTCGCTTTTACGCCTAAACCACTAAACCGATTTTGATAAAATTTGATATGGAGATAGATTAGACCTCTGGGAACAATCTTATCTATCTTTTATTGCAATATAATTTCTTAAAAGGGTTGAAATAAGGGATGAAAGTTTGTATAAAAGTTGACAATGTAAACATAAATATCTATAACCGACATTGACACGGGTGGAGCTGCGGGCAATATCTAGTTATTATATAAATAGTTCTTAGGAGGATTTAAGGTTATAAAGTCAGCTTTTAAAATGAAGTGGTTCTTGTCTAAGAGTTATAGGTCTTAATCAAATCAAATGAAATCATTTATTCATAACTTACTTAGATACAAATTAAAATAAGACAGTTCTGTAACTGTACGTATTACAATTTAGATGCCTGTACTAGGATATAGTTCCATTATAGTTAGTATAAATGGATAGAAAAATATACAGTCGTGATGATATAGCAGTGTGTGTATAGGTGAAAAACAAAAATGATGATTGTAGATAAAAGCCGCAACAATACTCTGGAAGTTACCGAGATTGCAAACTGCGAAGTGATTCAGTCATATGTTTATTTGGGTTCACTTGTAACAAACACTGGAGGTTCTGAGGCGGAAATCAAGCGAAGAATAGTGATCACTCGCACCGCTATAGATAAACTATCCAAAATATGGAAAGACCGCAATATCACGAAAGCCACGAAGATCCGCCTCGTGAAATCATTGGTGTTCCCCATCTTCTTATACGGAGCTGAAACATGGACAGTGAGAGAAAGGGAGAGACAGCGAATTGACGCTTTGGAGATGTGGTGCTGGAGAAGGCTTCTACGTATATCCTGGACGCAACATCGCACCAATGCGTCCATTTTAAAAGAACTCCACATCAAGGAAAGACTGTCAACCCTTGTTCGATCCCGTATACTACAGTTCTTTGGGCATGTGACGCGAAGAGAAAGTGATTCCGTAGAGCGCCTGGTTGTACAGGGCCGAGTCGATGGCTGCAGATCCAGAGGACGATCTCCTTTGCGTTGGACCGATCAAATCAAGGCTCTAACCCAAAAACCTCTCAATGAATGCGCAAGACAAGCTTCCACCAGAGACAGATGGAGAACGGTAGTGAGATGCTACCGGGAAACACGCGTGACCACGACTACTCTGTCAAGAGTAAACGACTGAGAAGGAAAGGTATAGGTGAAGATAGGTGGCCTATTATAAATAGCAGGAGGCCCAAAAATACCTATTTTTATCTTTTCGTCCTGTAACTGTAGGCGCAGAAGGTTACATGCATACAATTTTAATCGACTTCAATATTGTTTTCTCATGGATGCTATTGTCAGAACTGGACCAAATTAAATGAGTTTACACGGGCAGCACCAGCTTTCAAATATAAAAAAGAATCATCAAAATCTGTTCACCCAGTCGAAAGATTTAAGGTAACAAACATAAAAATACAGTCGAATTGAGAACCTCCTCCTTTTTTTGAAGTCTGTAAAAAGTACAGACTCTATAGACAACCTCTGTGGTTCGGTGGTACTGTGTATGGACTGCCACGCAGAGGTCGCGGGTTCGATTCTCGCTCAGTGCAAATATTTGTGTACATGAACATGGCTATTTGCATTGGTCTGGGTGTTTCTATGTATAATATGTATGTATTTACAAAAAAAAAAAAAGTATATAAGTATGTTTATCCGCATTCTAGAACCCATATCACAAGCTATTAATATATGCTTACTTTGGGTCTAGATGGCGTTGCATGGTTGTTGTGGTATTATTATTATTATTATTATACTTCGCTAGGTATTTTATTAGAGCCCGGCCAATTCGACTTACTTATGTTAAAACCAGCTAGAATCTGCTGTTGTATAAACTTACTAACACTGTACGAATCTATAATAGTATTATAAAGAGAAAAGATTAGATTTTTTGTATGTTTGTTTGTTTGTCTCTATCTAAAAATCTACGATACCGATTTGAAAAATTCTTTAACCATTAGAAATAACTAAATTCAGCGGATAACATATTATATTTTATTAAGATATAATTTTCAGTTATTTTCAGAATTTCAAAATTTTAAGCGTATTCGTAAATCTAAATGATGCAATACGAAACTATTGCTATGATAGTTTCCGTAGGAGTTTTTTGTGAGATCAAATGAAACTTTTGATACCGAAGCAAAGCAAGGGTGGACCTCTAGTATTTTATACAATAATGAACCGTAACAAAATATATTTACCTAGACTAGATAGCGTAACTATAACCTAACTACCTTTCTAAGAGATTCATTCTTAATTTCTAAAAAACGGTACCTGATACCAGAAGAAACTTATTTTTAACCGACTTCAAACGACACCGACTCCATAATAACTGATTATAAATTGTAAATAGTAAAGTATTATAGGTATCAATGATTGCATTGATTTCCCTTTAATGTTCTCTGGAAGTAATTAAAATATTATTTTCTACTTTTTAGTTAAGGATTTAACACGTAGGTACTGTTTTGAACTCGGGTTTTTTTTATATTTACTAGTCGTTTATCTTAGTAGGATTACTAGTCCAGAGAACTGTGGCTCTCTTTACAGTGATGGGCGTAATAGTTTATAGGTACTATTCCATTAAAAGTTTCGATTTACAATCCATTAAATATTTTATGCACTGTTAGCACACAAAAAGCATTAAATAAATTACACCTTTATTCAATCTCCAAAATATCACGTTTCAAAATATTTTTGTTTGCCGAACATGATTGTAAAAATATCTATTGGTTTGCACAGCCTTTTACGATTCGCTCTCAACGCGGTCTGAGGAAAGGCACGTACGATCGTGACGAAATAGATTGTGTTTACCTTAACTAAGGTGTATTATAGGTTTATTACCTGCCTGTTAGAACTAAAGGGGTTTTTCGCTGCTATATAAATGTTAATAAGCGTAAAAAACTTGTAAGTAACGGCCTAAGTAAAATGCGAAGTTATATACTTTATACTCTTTAGTGGAAAGACCATAATGAGTGACAAAAATGCATCTAAGAGCCTGTTATTAGGAAAACTTTATATTTTTTAATCTTTTTAAATAGGGCATCATAGCGAATCATTCTACGAAGAGTGGGTAATTTCTGAGATGATTCTTCACTACGTACAATTTTTTTTTCGTTGTTTCAATTACTCTTATATACCTCTAAATTTTCTTTTGTCGGGTTATCAGTTCTGCCGTTAAAATATTGCAGAGAATTAATCCGCCATCTTGATAAACTTACATCGATTCTTCAAATCTCGTGTTCCTAATAAAGTTGGTCCCTCATCTACAAAGCTATCACTACGCCTTTTACCATAAGAGCAACCTTATTTAATACTTTATTGTACACATAATAAACATATCAACAATGACACATACATAATAGAGCAAGTACAAAGGAGAGCTAAATTCATAAATGAGTTTTCTCCCAGCAAACCTCAGAGTGGTAGAGGAAATAGTGATTGTGTAAGAGTAAATGAACCTTTTCGACACTAACACGATATATATCTTCTTTTTTAGGTACTAGCCGCTCTTGCGGTGTCCCTGGCTCCATTTTCTGCAGGCCTTGGTAAAGGATACAGTTCACCAGCTATAGCATCGTTGCAAGGTCCTGGAGCCAATGCTACCAGGAGAGACTTCCAGTTGACAGATCAGCAAGCATCTTGGCTGGCATCTTTATCTTTTCTCGGTAAGATATTCTTGTAACCAAGACGTTTTAGATGTCAGTAAATAACGTAGTATATTACTAAATCTATACTATTATATAAAGCGGAAGAGTTTGTTTAAAAGCGCAAATCTCTGGAATTACTAGTCGGATTTGCAAAATCTTTTTGTGTATGATAGCCAAGTTCTCGAGGAAGGTTATAGGCTATGTAATATTACGCTACTGGCGACTGAAGCAGAGCAGTAAGCAAAGACGCGGGTAAAACCGCGCCGCGGCAAGCTAGTAATGTATAATTAGATTAATTAGGGAGAGGTATACCTATTATGTTTACGTAGCAGATTTCTTAGCAACACTTTTGCTGCTGAATTTCATTCGCACCGCTGTCATAGTAATTTTACTATTTACAATCGTAATATTCAAATAGACTAAAAAAGTTATCACATTCCAAAATAATTTCCTAGTAGTAAAAACCTACTTTTATTGTAATACACTGACGGACTCATAAACTGCATCAAAGTAATAGATGACTTTGAAATAAATATTTTAACCAAGTATGCAAACTTTCTATACAGATTAAAATTGAAACCTCTAGATTGGTTCGTGAACTTTAAAACTGCGTAGGGTCATATCCTTAAGTTTAAGTTTGTGTACTGGAAAGGACCTTAACACTTTTTTGAAGAAAAACAGAAATTTAAGAAAAATTGGTTTAATAAAAAAAATGGTTTTAACAATAGACACAAACTTTATGCAAGGGCTTATTTATGTTTTAATAAGGTGTATTACCTCCACGTGCCCTTATTACGGATTCTAATCGGTTCCGCATAGATTTTATTAGGGTTATTAAAAGATCTTGCGGAATATTGTCCCATTCTTCTGAACGTGCTGTTCTTAGCGCTGCCACTGTCGTGGGCACAGGATTTCTCGCATATACAGCTCTTTTTAAATTGTCCCAAACATGCTCAATGGGATTAAGATCCGGGCTGCGTGCTGGCCAATTAATTGTACGTATCCCAACCTCTTCGCAATATTGTCGAACTTGTGCAGCAGCGTGCGGCCGGGCATTATCTTGCACTAAAGTAAAATTTTCGCCTATGAATCCCATGTAAGGCACCAGCCTTACATAGGATTCATAGGCGAAAATTTATCGCTACATAACAGAGATTTTAGAAGATCAAGTGGTCGTGATCTTCTAAAATCTCTGTTATGTAGCGATGTGCAGTCAAACCCCCTCTATTACCGTTTTGACGGACCATGTCTATGAACACAAGTACTGTTCGCCCGTTCATCGATATGCCACCCCAGACCATACACGAACCGCCTCCAACAGGAACACGCTCCTCAATGCAACTTTGAGCATATCGCTCCCCGCGTCGACGATAGACTCTTCTGCGACCATCTGCACCATATAAACATGTCCCACACTCGTCCATGAACAATACGGAGGCCCATTGCTCTTCTGTTCAATTTAGGTGATCACGCGCAAATCTTAAGCGAGCTTGTCTGTGAGCTACAGACAACTTTGGACCATTTGCTGGTCTAAAAGGGGTGATAGCCGCTTCCTTTAACCTTCTTCTTATTGTTCATGCACTCACATTTACTCCACGCACTTCATTTTCGAAACGATTTCGCAGGGCAGTTGTAACAATAAATCGGTTGTCACAACCGGTGGTTGCTCGAGTCCTGTCTGTACAAACCTTCTGTATATTCTAGAAACCGTAGACTGGTTTAAATTTAAATTTCTACCAATCGTTCGTTGATCCAAGCCCTCCCGCACCAGTGCTACAATTTGAGCCGCTTGTTCGGACGAAGTATCCATATTATGGTTCAAAAAATCTCGATGAGTTAAAAAACTAACCCAACAATTCTGCTGGTAACAATAATTCAATTGACAAAAGAATAAAAATTCAATGCGAATCAATTTAAAACTTTGCTTTAAATAACACGCAAATTTGATACTACGAGTAAATTTTCTTTTCCCGGCTATATTCATTTGTTTTACTGCAGTTATATTTATAAATTTTGCTTTTTTTTTAAGATTAAGATCCAGTCTTTCCATATTTATATAATTTAATGTAAAAAGTTTGCATACTTATTAAAAAAAATCATTTCAAAGTAATCCTGAACTTTGATGCAGTTTATGAGCCCGTCAGTTTATTAAGGTAGACATAATTTTAATTAGAGACAAAACTTAATTAAAATTCTTAGAGTTGAAGCGTAGCATGATATAATACGAGTACATGTCGTGTAGAATACTTACATTTACTTTGTTTACAAGTTAAACGAAACGGGTTGTTGTATTAAATTAAATATTTAGAGACTAGTTTCATATGTATAATAAATATATCACATTAACAACTACACACAACGCCATGTAGACCCAAAGTAGAATTATATTAATAGCTTGTGTTATGAGTATTAGAATGAGGCCATAGACATACTTAAATACTTTCTTTTTGTAAACACATACCTACATTATTATACATAACCCACCCAGACCAGTGCAAATAGTTCATGCACACAAATATTTGCACTGAGCGGGAATCGTACACAGTACCACTGAACCACAGAGATCGTCAATAATTTGTATGTATCTAAAGTATCTAAATATGTTTCTCGGCACTCTATAGCCCATATCACAAGCATATAATGCTAATTTTGGATAGTACACATACTACAGTGCGTTAAGCGCTCATAGCTGTCGCACACGCACACCTCTTACTCTCACCTGTAAACGATCAAACACATCTGTCATAGCGACCTGTCCTATTACAGATACCAGTCTTCGAAGTCTTCGAAGCATATCAATTTGTCAACTGTTGTTTGTTATGTAACTGTACATTCGATTGCTATACCTATCTACTTTATAAGAGAAAACAATAAAAAATATTATTATTGTTATTACTACTAATCTCTCGATAAAAAGAAGAAGGAGCAAACTGTGCGTGCATCAAGAGTCTTGGAAACCAGCACTGGCCAGCAATTCTACTTAAATAATGCTGTTGTTAACAATACTATTTAAGAAGGATCGCTATGGCTACTAGCTTCTGAAGTGGACCACCCTGCGGCGCCGGACTATTTGTACCATTGTAACGTACCTTTCCAGTAATACTGTCAATCATATTGCTATGCGATCGTTTTTCACTTTAAAGAATAAAACTAGAATGATGTCTTCGTGGCTTTTCCATTCACTACAAAATACATGACAATTTTTGTCTTCTGTTCTTTAATCAAATGACCAAGATAAAGTATTTAAACCTGATATACCAAAGAATGTGACACATGCGTTAAATACCCAGAATATGTTTAAGCAATTTTAGTAATATTCAAAAAATATAGGAACGCACATATCACATTTTTTATTTTGAGTGTGTAATCATTATACTTAAACTCAAAGCATTTATTTCATTTTGATCATAAAGTATGATGCTTATGAAAAGTCAAAATTACATAAAGTCAGCTAATTAACCTACAGTCAGTTCGCTGACGAGGTAGAGCTGTGAGAAGAACTGGCAAGAAATTCACGCCAGTCTTTTCAATCACCAGATAATAACAGTTTTTTGTAAGAGTAACAATTGTAACACATTAATGATGTAAGTGATTTTATGTTAGTGTGATAGTTATGGTTTAGTGTACATCTGACAGTACACGACATTTTGTGTTTAAAGTTCGGTTTAAGGATCTTTATTTCTCAGAGAACATGACATTGTCCACTTATAGAGAAACTACTAATTTACATTAGGTTATTTTTAAACAGGCGTTCATACTAAATAATGTAGTAACTAATTTTGACAATTATAATTGTTAAAACAGCTTAGACAAACATTAATTATGTAATAGATGTAATAGTTTTAATTTATTCTTGATGATGTTGTCGTATGCTGTACACCCGAGCCCGCACATAAAGCGCCAGACAAAATTCTTCTCGTCAAGCATTAGAAAGCGTCTTCCTAATTTAATGCTCAGAGTTCTTTATTACATTTATTCTGTTAGTTGTAAGAAAATTTTGTGTGATGATGGATGGGGGAGGTTTATCATTGGTTTAGCTTGAGATACCTACTTGAAAGGTATGTCTTCTGTATTACCACAGTTAAGATAATACTAGTATATTAGTATAATGTATAGGTAGAAATTATAGACAAATTAATTTTCTTTGATATTATCATAAACAAAATAGAAGTCTTGTTAATTTGGTTCAATCTTAGATAAATTCAATTAAGAATTACGAAGAACCCGTCGGGCCGACAACAATATTTGTTGATTGCCTGCTTTTCTATGAAGGGTGATGTTTAATTTGTTATTAAAGCTGCTTCGTCGTAGTTCTAATTTAATATTAGCAACCGCTTGGTTGTATTTAAGTACTTCAAGAATGCAACCGTGTCATACCGTGTAGTATCAGTTGAGCCCCAAGCAAAATTGTCACATAGGTTATATAAAAAATTAAACGTTAGGCATCGTAAAGAAAGTAAATTTCTCCAAAACTGATTATTAAAATTCAGTATTCGCAAGAGTTCTTTATTATCAATCTGACATATACAAGGCATAATGATGTGTGAGGGAGCGTGAAAGAGACTGTCAATATCAGTATCAATTTAAAAAATCGTGTTCCAGGTGCATTATTCGGAGGCATGGCAGGAGGTGCAGCGATGCGCCATGGACGTCGTCGAGTTCTTTCCTTAGCGGCAGCTCCCTGCAGTTTGTCCTGGCTTCTAACTACAGTCGCTACATCAGTCAGGATGATGTGTATCACCGCCTTCCTTGGAGGTTTCTGCTGTTCCATATTGACTATGTTATCACAGGTATGTCAATATTTTTGATATTATAAAAAGTAAACTAAATTATTGTGCCTATCAAAGTCAAAACCGACTTTTATGTTTATAAATAGTAACCAATAAAGCCGGTTAACAAACATGCAATTGACCAAGACAAATTATTTAAACCTGACATGTCAAAGAATGTGAACATAGGCATACAGGTCGAGAATATATTTAGGGAATTTTACTACTATAGTATTATTCAAAAAATATGGGAATGCAAAAACCATAATTTTGTATTTTGTGTGTGACATCATTATATGATTTATCATCTCACCAAGCTCCCAAATCTTACTTATTGATAACGTGGTATATGCAATTTAACTAAATATAAAGATAAGCCATGAAATACTCAGGGTACTTCTTATGAATAAATGCCGAATAATACCAAAAGAATAAAATAACTTACTGTAACTCAAATTAAAAGAAAATATACTTTAAGCCGGCGCAGTAGGCTTTCATTTATCTTAATAATCAAAGGACAAAAAGATTTCAAAGCCCGCATGTCTCAACACAATTAGAATTGACAAAGTTTCAGAGATACGGGATCATAATTTGATTCATTTGTACTATTTGTCCTTCAAATTATACTTTTTGTTCAGTTTTATCATTCAAATCAACGTAATTGTTCTTCACTGATAGATCTGTAACTTCAAAGTATTTTTTATTAATGCCAGCTTTAGCTTTAAACGCTTGGTATTTTTTTTAATAAGGGCGATCTTTAGGTGTAGTTGGAAAACGTGTGCATAGTTGGTTCTTACTCAAAATTTTAATTCACCATTATCTGACTTGGTTTTTGATTGGTGAAGAGTCTGTAGTGTAGTTTTAGTTTCAGTAGTACATTACCATCTTTAAGTGTTTAGCATTAACAAATTTTATTAAGTATCATCTTTATTGGCTTATATATTTTGGGTTTGACTTCTAATCTAATTAGTTACGCTGTTATTTATAATAAACAAGAAGTGATTACGTTTAAATAGGAACCCATTCACAGACTGGCGGCATTAATTGCATAAGCCAAGCAAGTCTATCATACGGTAGTAGATCCAGGCTTGTTTCAGCATGAATGGGCCAGATGGATCGAGGAAGTACTACCTTCTTATAGAAGATCTACATATGAATATAAGTTTTGATGTGTTTCGCTCAGTGAGTGAGAGCACTGGCAGCCCAAACACCCCCTCGGTCCTGATCTTTTTCCCTTTTCCTTCCTCATCCCCTTCTTCGTGGTCGACAACGATTTGGTTGTATTTTCTAAGCATTACTACTTTCATAATGCCTTGAAAGCACAGCCATCACTATGGGTCACTTACAATCAGGCGGGCCGTATGCTTGCATGCCACCAAAGTCGTATAAAAAAGTCTATAGAACCGTAGGTACCTATGTAAAGATATTAAAATTTATTCAAATTATCTAAGTTATATAAAAATTTTCTCTAATACAAAAGCAATGTAAGAATCTGATACTTTTTCAGTATGAATAACCATGTATTGTTTTTTTCATTACATTATTCAAATAAGACAAGATGGATTTAGAAAATCTGTATGGGAAATCTATTTTCAATCAAAAACTTAAGTGTATACTATAAGTACAATATGCCACCACTCATAATTGACAAAGTCTAACTTTGGAAAGTTGTATGTTTCGTCGTAAAGGCCTGGCGGGTTGGTACGTCACGTCGGCTCGAGCTAATACAGAAAATTTCGCTCAAAAGGAAACTTTTCACGATAGAATTACTCATTTATTACTTCAAAAGCAGTTAAAATTAAATTAATTTGCCTTTTGTTTGATATACATATTTTTAGTAATTTATATAGCTTGCACTATATATAGAGAGAGATAGAGACTTCTCGTCAAATTGAGGAAATATTTTGCAATAGGATTAAAAAAGTATTGGTACATTACAAGTCACCCTTTAGAAAGCTTTATGCATTACTAGCTGCGCCCCACAGCTTCGGGAACCAGACCGATTTTTGGGATAAAATGTAGCCTATGTCCGTCTGCGGCATCGAATCTGTCTACATACCACAAACACACACACACACACTCACACGCACACGCAAACGCACAAGCACACAATAATAGGCTGTTTTTCAAATTTACTAATGCAATTAGACTATCGAATGATGACGTTCAAACAATAACATACGTAGGTCGCATGAAAGTACAGAACAAGTACTTAATAGTCTCCTATGATAAAACTGCGATCATAATACATAAGCTTATAGCTATACATAAGCTACATAAGTTCTACATTTAACTGGTGGGATCACCCCACCAGTTAAATGTAGAAATTATGTCAAATACCGACCGATTGTATTAAGCCTATGTCCAGTAGGCAGTAGAAAACTTTTATCTGAAATAATAAAAATAATAAATAATATCACGCCAACTACACACAACGCCATCTAGACCCAAAGTAAGCATATAATATAGCTTGTGTTATGAGTTCTAGAATGCGGATATACATACTTAAATACTTGTTTTTTGTAAATACATACATAATACATAGAAACATCCAGACCAATGCAAGTATTCATGTTCATGCACACATAAATTGGCACTGAGCGGGAATTGAACCCGCGACCTCTGCGTGGCAATTCGTTTACAGTACCACCGAACCACAGAGGCAGTCAAATAAACTTAGGATGATGATGATGATGATGATTAATTTTGGAAAAGAATTTAGTCAGATTTTTTTTTATAAATGTGGTTTAGGGCAGTTATCACCAGGTATTTAAATATTTAGCCATTTGTGACCCAAAGTTGAATCAAGTCATCAAGTTTTAATCAAAATTCTATTTATGTATTATTATGTTTCAGGTATACATAAGCGAGATTTCAGTACCAGATATCCGCGGCTGCCTCAGCGCAGTCCTTAAGATCGTCGGCCATCTTGGAGTACTCTTCAGTTTCACCATCGGAGCATACCTTGACTGGCAGCAACTGGCACTGTGCATATCAGCTGCTCCCTTACTACTATTTTGTACAGTGTTATACATACCAGAGACTCCAAGCTATTTAGTGTTGACTGGAAGAGATGAAGAGGCATATAAAAGTCTGCTATGGCTTCGAGGTCCAAATTCAGATGTAGCCCAAGAGTTAGCAACAATACGTACAAATGTTTTAGCTAGCAAGAACTTTAGTCAGCGACAGAGTCAAATGTCTAGAAGCCAGCTTATAAATTCTCTCGACGTAAGAACTATGAATAGATTGCTTGGACCAATACTTGTAACATGCGGTCTTATGATGTTTCAACGATTTTCAGGAGCTCACGCATTTTCTTTTTACGCTGTACCAATATTTAGAAAAACTTTTGGTGGAATGAACCCTCATGGGGCTGCGATCGCTGTGTCTTTTGTACAATTGCTTGCCTCTTGCCTTTCTGGATTGTTAATAGATACAGTAGGTCGTCTGCCTTTACTAATAGTCAGTTCAGTGTTAATGTCTATGGCTTTAGCTGGGTTTGGAAGTTATGCATATTATGAGGAGGTGCATCGCAATCAAAGGATTCAAAATGTGATGTTTCACCAAACTATAGGTCAGAACGATTGGATTCCTTTGCTTTGTGTGTTAGTATTTACAATAGCGTTTTCTTTAGGCATGAGTCCGATATCTTGGCTTTTGATTGGTGAGTTGTTTCCTTTAGAGTATAGGGCGTTTGGCAGCGCGATGGCAACGG
Source organism: Parascotia fuliginaria (assembly GCA_963082885.1). Classification (NCBI taxonomy): domain Eukaryota; kingdom Metazoa; phylum Arthropoda; class Insecta; order Lepidoptera; family Erebidae; genus Parascotia; species Parascotia fuliginaria. Next base: position 2,120,239 of record OY720195.1, read on the forward strand.
CGTTTAGTTATCTTTGCGCGTTTGTAGGTGTTAAAACATTCGTAGACTTCCAACAGGCGTTGGGTTTGCATGGTGCGTTTTGGTTGTACGCCTCTATAAGCGTTGGAGGTCTTTGTTTCGTGGTGTGCTGTGTACCGGAGACCAAAGGGAGGGACTTGGATGAAATGGATCCGAATTACGTTCAAAGTCTATCGCCTAAGAGGTAAAATGTTAAAGGCAATTTCGTGTTTACTTAAAAACTTTTTGGATTAGAAGTAGATATTTTGTAGATAAGTGAATATTGGATAAGGTTGAAGTGCAAACGCAGAAAAGAATAGGAAATTGTATATGTATAGTATTGAAACTTTTTAACCCACATCTGTTATCAAACATAGTACTGTCAGTAATTGATGCTCGTTGTATTGCAATCGTAACTAGAAATCTGAATGCCTAGTGCAAGTTTGTTTTACGTTAACGCGATCGACGCTTTTATGACTTTTAGTGCTGTGTTTGGCCCGCTCCCAGGTCTTAACCAATCAGAGAGCCAAACGCGGTGAACGTTTAAGCACAAGTCTTTTCACCCTGGTGAAAAGACTTGGGGATTAACAATATGTGGGTTAAAGAATTTACTACTTAATATTCAGAGAGACGAAGAAAAAAAACTCTGATGAAGTCAATTATAATGGTACGAGCCTTCATATTCACTTATGAGTAGTAATAAATATTGGTAATGGTTGAAACATCGGTGAAAAGGCCTTCACTTGAGTAGAGTAAAGTAGGCTAGGTAAGATAGAACCCTGTATTCAAAAGTGGCTTAAGACGGCTCAGTTTTAAAGTAAACACGAAATTTGTAAGTAGGAAAAATATATCGAGTCCACCGCGAAATTTTGGCTGTGCTTATTAACATTTTTTATAAAACAAGTAACGCCACTAAATTTTATGGTGGTCGATCTTAACCTTTAGAAAATTAGTAAAAAAACAAAAAAAAAGATATATTATACTCGCATATCCTTATCCATATCTTTGAATAGTTTGTTTTATGGCCAAATTAATTAACTGTCCAATTCCAATTCAAGTTATTGGTAAAAAATTAAAGAATTGCATTCTTTAAATATGTATATAAATACTCTCGTGTACTGAAAGAAGAAACGGGTCCTGAAAATGCAAACTTTCATTTCTTGATCAATGGATCGACCATGGTTGCTGTAAGTACCAAGTATTAACTCACCAGGCACGACTGGTCTGCTGATAATTGCTCTGCCCTCGTCAGACTTATAAATGACAGAGACCTTAACTTCTTTTAAGTGATCGGATCATTCTGAGCATGAATTAACTAAACAGCTCATCAGTTCAATAACCAACGGAACTAATACAGATTTTGGAATTAGCCAATTTATTAATGGTTAATAACTTAGTTCGTTTAAGATTGCAGTGGTCCATATTTTACCTCTCTAACTCTCCTTAGACATAAAGAAAAACGTACTAGAAAATATTTCCCTTCTCGAGAATAGCGAAAGTATCTATCTATACCTACTGGTTAATATTTTATCGAGCTTTCCTATCTTTACTATGACAATAATAATTAAGACAATAATTATGATAACAAATTATTATTAGCTTAGAAAATTATTTCATTATTACTATTATCAGAATAGCATTATTAAATGAATAGAAAAATGCAATCAGTTATTAGGTTAGATTATATTCTTGAAAATATTTAACAGCTTTTACATTTTTTGCATTTAAATAAAAATGAATGATGAAATTGAAAACTAAAATATAAAATAATAATGTTATGCTCATTTTTTCTTCTGTGTCTACGAACATTAAAATTAATTCAAAGAAGGCATTTTTCGGTGAATTAATGTAAAATTATGAATCACTACTATTATTAGAATTTGAATTATCTCATGTCATTATTTGAGTGCTGCTCAATATTTTTGAAATTATAATTTTATTACATTGAAAGTACAGAAAAAATATGCGTAACTTGCGTTCATGGTTTTAATGTTAAAATAAAAAAAAATATATGTATGAAATTCAATGACATCCGCGCTATGATTGAAATGTTATGTTACTATTAGAGATTGGATTAATATTGCAAAGAATGTCAGCCTTATCCATATCGGAAACGGTCTCGAACGAAACGGAAAAATCTGAGAAAAACAATTGAATGCTTCAACTCTTTTCATACAAGCAATGTATATAAAACCAGGTCAAAATAATTATTTCGTTAGAGTCAGCAAGTTAACAGTGTTTTTAAATCTTAACGCAACTCACTTTGTGTTGAATCTATATCCCCATGTAATTTTAATTTATTATGCTATTCAATTACACTATTATTATTATTTTTTTAAATCTTGCCATATTATTAAAGTATAATTATTATTGTAAGTGAATCGTTTGTTTGACTTATTTATTTGTAAGAATATATTGTTTTATTAAAACGTTGATTTTTCTAAAATTTTAGACTAAATTGTGTTTTATTTTATAAGGTAGTAAATATTCTTTTTTTTTTCTTTTCATTTTGAACTTTATATAGAAGGCTTTATAAAGATTGAACATTATTTAGTCTACAATTAAAAAATGTTTATTTTAACAACGATCTGTCCAATAAAATTATATTTCATTGCAGATGTATTGTTCTAGTAGAAACATGTTTCGAAGACGTCAAATACTACATAATATATTGTTATTTGTGAAAAATAGAAAACCAGTTATTTTCATGATAAAGAAAATTTACAACAGAAAATTTAAAAACAAATAATATTGAATTCTATTACAATGTTATTTCGTAAAATGTTATAAAAATACGCTATTCAATGTAAAATTGTATTTTATACAAATTACCTGCACTTGTTAAATAATGTCAATAGTTTTATTAAATCAAAAACATCATAATGATTATAATTACACTATTTGGCGTAATAATTATATACAAATAAGTAATTAAGCCACTAATACTAGAAGGCCTAAACCCCCGCAGTAAGAGTAACATAATAAATATGTTAAACAATTATTATTTGCTAATAGTTTAGTAAAGAAATTATTGGAAAAATAATTATAGTTAATAAAACATAATCACACGAAATTATTAATAGACAAATTTAATAGGTTGTGAATTTATACATTTTCTAGATTTTTTATAATATTAAAATGAAAGGTGTAAAAAATATAGCGTCGCTTCATAAAGTAAGTTCCCTTCTAATCTGCTTGCTTGCATTAGTATTGTATGTAGGATCGAGTGAATGTGTATTACTCTAATTATCTGTATTCTTGATAATAATTAATTATAAAAATAATTACTGTGCCATAATTATAATTATTTTAGTTTAACAATACAGTTATATAAAGCAATTTCTTAGGTAGGTATGTTGTTTAATCAAAATTTAATGTCCAAGATGCTGTAGGAGTGGAGATCCATCAATTCTCCACTCATTACCTACCAACGTAAGTACTTTACTGCAGCATCTTGATTGCCAATTCTTTACATTTTAGCGGATATTATACACAACACCCATTTCTTTAAGGTTGTCTCAAAATTGTTATAAATCAAAACTACAGTAATATAGCCCATGACCATGCGAAAATTTAATTAAATTTATCAAAATATTATGTTGTTACAAGTACATATGTTTAGCAATACCTATTAAATTTACTATCTATGCCATGCATTTATACTAATTAATAAATGTTTAAAAATGAATTACGTGGTAATTTTGAGACAACAAAATTTATATTATAATTTTTAAATAAATAATATTTATTTATTTTGTCTTGATATAATAATTAATTTACTGACACAATTGCTTGAAGAGTGTACAAGGTTAATTCTTCTTAGTATTAAGGCTTAGTCTTTTAGCTACTTGATGTGGTAGTGAAGTGTGCCTGTCTTAGCCTTTATTTCGTTTAACAATAAGTGACTGCCTGTCGCATGTGGCACGAGTGGAAGTTTTAAAACACAGTGTATTCTAATCTTTTTTAACAGAAATAAACTTTAATATATAATTTAATAATTTATAAATTATTATTAATTCTATTGAATTTGTTTAAATATTTTTAATTATAACAATAAAATATATATTATTTATTATTGTCCTAGGTATATTTAATTTTAGTAATACTGAAAACATTAGCATTCTTTTATTTTAGAAACTAATATACAGAGTGCTCATTTGAGATCTAATTATTATAATTTCATATTGGGTAAAAAGAAAATGTTTGAAAAAGTTTATTATCATAAGGACTCTATAATTTGGGTACCATAAATTAATTTTAAGGCGTCAGACAAGAGCCACGCTATACTACCTACTTCAACTGTCTTTTTTTGGTCCCTCTTCATACATATTTATATAATTTTTTTCTATCTTTTTCTGTTGCATTTTTTCCAGTTATACTTACCAGTTTTATTGGAATGTTCCCTATAAGTCAAGTCCCTGTATGACGAGTCTTAGAATCTATTGCTCTTAGAACAATAGACTCTATTATACAGAGTGTATACGACGGTATGATATTAAATGCAATCACGTATATTTTGTGACATTATAAAGCGAGACAAAAAAAATCAACTAAATATCTTCAATAGGTTAGACACAGGACTACTTTTTTAATTTCTTTAATTCTAAACACTCTGTAAGTACGTCAAATGGTCACTGACTTAAGTCCTATTCCACGTCGAAGGATAAACGTTGCCGCTCATTACAGGTTAGTGAACTTGTTATAATAAATGGTGTATTACTTCGTTACTACTAAAACATTATTTATTTTGTTACAAAATTTAAAATTTTTGTTTTTCGTCAAATCATTTTTGTGATTAATTTGAAATCATTATACGGACTAGTAACAGCTGCCTTTTCATTTAATATCAAACCATCATATACACTCTGTATATCATACTCGACACAAAGGCTCAACGTAAAGGGACTCGACATAAAGGTAACATTTCATTATATTTTCAAAAACAATTTTCTTTCAACCCAATATATTCGAAAATTATATTATGAAGGTATTTATTAACTTTTTGGCTTGCAGTTCCACCTTTCGTAGTTTAAGATAGAAAGGCTTTAACTAGCTTAGTGTCTCTAAAAGACTTTAGATTGTACAAAATACTTATAAAAACTATAACAATTTTACTAAAGATTATTTTAATTTTTCTCTATACTATACTTATGCAACGAAAATTGGACAATAAAATTAAATGACAATAATATTAACGAAATGTCAATAGATGGCGCTGTTTGACATTAAAAAATATTAAAAGATTATTCAAACTTTTTAATTATTATTTATTTCATATTTTACAATGACTTAAAATTGTTTTATAATTTGTGATCAAACTAGCGCCACCTAAGTAGAGATGCTGGCAACTGTGAGAACTACTATGAATTTTAGACGTAGGCTATTCATGATTGACAATAAAAGAATAATTAATTATTAAATAAATAAACTTATTTGTTTAAAAGTTTTCCTCTATCTTAGTACTTTAAGTCAAATCGAATATTATACTACTACTTCTAGAATGTTTACGTAATGCTGGAAATATGCCTAAATGAAGTAAATATTAGATTGATTTTTTAATAAATTAAAATTGTTGTTTTATTTTCCTTCAATATTTCGCCTATCTTCCATTAATGATTTACCTAGGCAGAGGCTGTAGAACTCTTATTTGCTGAGATCCAAACATTCTCTCTTCTCTTCAACATTCATTATAGCTACATAACCTTTTCATACACCTACTACTTCATATGCCTGCAGTGGCAGACAAGCCGGCCCACCTGATGGTAAGTGGTATCTGTCGCTCATAGTAATAATAATAATAATATTTATTTATTCATTTATCAATTTTACAATTTTCTCTTATTTCACTTAATAAATAATAATTTAATTTAATTTAACCAAACAGTTGTTGCGTTGCATGATATAAGATGTAAGATATAAGAAGTTGTCGTTGACGACTGCGCTAATATAAATTGTGTTACAGTCGTGAAGATAATAAACTTAAAGATAATAGACTTCTGCAATGCCAAGAGCTCTACGAAGCCACTGCCTACTGTGATATTATTGCTTGTAATTTTGCTCTTCGCCAACACTTCACCTCTTTGGTCTATCCATCCGTCTAGGAACTTAGACTTCAAGAGTTCTCACTCACTGAGCAAAATGCATTAGTATGGAAACTTACAATAGTTTACATAGGTATTCTATGAGAGTACTTCGCTGGTCTATCTGGCCCATTCATGCTAAAATCAGCGTGGATCTATTACTGTATATTAAAAAAATTCGTCACAATTTGCATTTTATAACAATAAAAATATATATTTAAAGTGCTGTAATTAGGTAAGCGTAATACGGTAATACGGCAATATATAAATAACACATGATGTTGTTTATATATTGCTGTATATACTGCGGGTAAAATTCAGCCTTGAAGCAAGTCTTTAACCCGCGACCCGTCGCGTGGGGTCTTTAAAAGCCCGACTATTACAAAAATGCATAATTTATATATTTGAAACTGTTGCACCAGTTCAGTGTTTTATGTACCTTCCTAAATATAGTATTAATGGTACAGTTAACGTAGATATTAGCTAGATCGTGCACAAGCGCTGAAAGATATGGACATGTTTTGAACACACAGAGCTCTGAAAGATCCCACGCGACGAATGATGTTAGTAAAATCAAAGTGTATTATTTTTCTAATTTATTTAATCTGTGTAATTGTAAAATATAATTCATTTTTGACATTGGGCCATTTACAAAATTAATAAGTTCCAAAACCATTGTGGGCAGTGATTGGAAGAGGATATTTCTAATGATAAGCTTGGTGGTGACGATGAGGATGTGAACGCTATATACCTGGTGAAATAAGGGAAAACCACACAAAATCAGATCAAAAATGTAAAGATTAGTATTTGGAGTGTTGACTATGATTGACTACGATTACATACTAAAACTATTTGTAAAAAATGTCTTATAACTATAATTAAAGTATAATAATAAATTTGAGGCTGATTTGGATTTATAAAAGTTTATACTTACTTTTTTTAGTTTGTTCAACATTTTTTTTATGTTAACTATAAAGTTAATTGTTCCCTTGTAATGCCATAAAACGAAATAAAAATAAAATTTTCTTTTATTTTTAGAGACTACAGAAACAAAAAAAATATGTTTCAATATTTAAATTATCTTAAAAATATATTATAATATTTAATTAGTATTGAAGTAAATTATTATGAATTATTTATTTTAGTTTTAATGTAAATTGAAAGCAATGTATACAATATTCGGGCTGATACTTATAATTTATTATATTATAATGCTATTACCAATTGCTACTATAATACACTATAGACGAACTGCGTTAGATAAAAAGGCCGTCAGACCGAGGGTTAAAAGAGTTTATATATCATTCATAAAGTTTTTCTTTAGTACATGTACTAAATCGGCTTCAAAACTTCAGTAGTTTTCAATGAGAAAATGCCAGACCGACAGTCTAGTAGGTTATATCCAAGGGTCGAGGTCATATCTTCTATTACGAGCTCCGATATGCGAATCTCATGAACTGTGTATTAGTGTTCCGTCGTGTCGTTTTCTATCGACATTGTCTCTGTCTGTCTGTTATATATACTTAGTACGTACAGTCAATACACTATCTCGAATATTCCATCCTCTTAACTTATCGAGAAGTTGCTGGTCAACCTCGTATCAGGATTTGATCAGAAACCTCATAATTTATTATAGAGGCATCCTGACCTGTCAATCATCAATATGTTAACAGCCGGGACCGACTTTTATAGTGCCTTCTGTTCAGTATAGGTACGGCACAAATCTACACACACACATTACGTTCAGAACACTGGACTTCCACTACAAGAAGTAAAGGAACTAGTAGGGCCCTATCACAACCTCATAAAGCAATCTTATTATAACCTTAGTTGTCTCTGTCCTTGTTTTTAATGGTACTAAAAAAAAGACAAAACACAAAGTAACATTAAAATAATACTGCTATAAGAATCGGTGGTAGGCCCTCAGAGGCCCTAGACAAGTGGCATAGATGTCTATTCTATTCATAGAATAGATTAAAAAATGTATGGGATTGACATAAGCTCACGCTAACATTGTCGTCAGCTTATGTCAATCCCATACATTTTTTATCTATTCTATGAACAGAATAGAAATTTATGCCACTTGTCTAGGGCCTCTGAACGTTCCACGACACGTCAACTCCAATGTTCGTCATCCAACTGATCATCGTCACTATCATATAGCCGCAAAACGTCCACAGCTGGACAAAAGCCTCCTCCAATTTTCGCCACCATAGCCGGTGGTGAACCGCCCTCATCCATCGGTTGCCCGAACCCTTATCATCGGTCCACCTTGTGAGGGGTCTCATTCCAACTGCTGAAAACTCGGATGTCCTGAGGTATAATGAGGTTATTCAAGAGCAGCAGTGTCTTTCATAAATACCTAAGATCTACATTTGCACGATGGTATGTGGTAATTAATAATGGACTCCTTCAATGCAAGGGGCTTCGCGAAGCCGCTGCATACCGTGATATTACTGCTCTCTTTAAACCTCGTTTGAAGAAGGACATGTCATAGCGCTCGGGAAACACCGCAGCTGGTAGTTCGTTCCAGAGCCTGCACGTTCTGGAAGAAAATGAACGCTGTAAACGAACGTTACATAATATACTGCTACAACTGTATTGTATTTATTTAGTAGGTGTTGTTAGCTTCAATATGGCATTATGGATATTATCAAAAAATGTTGTCAGTTATATAAATACTCAAGGTTGAGTTTTAATATGCAATTTATGCAGGTTGCCTAAATAGGTTGAGTATAATAAATATATTTATTTCCATATAAGATTTAATGTTTTGCTAAATATAAATAATTTTAAACAAAAAATTATTTTATTTTTAAATCTTGCTAAGGTATTATTTTTGTACGAACAAAACATTTTGAAATATTGAACCGTGTGAAGTACCTAAGCCCGACATGACTGCTGTTAAGGAGTTCCCTCGAACGTCTATGGTCACCTGTAATGGCACTTAAAACCCATCATTACAAATGAATTAAGTCCAAACACCAAGTAATTGCTGTAAATCGTTGTCGAGTTCCCTCGACTGTCTTTCGGCTCTATCATCAGAACTACCCCAAACCTTCCAAACCAAAAAATAACAAAATGCACTAGTCGTCAGTACGATTTTCGAAAGTTTCCCTCGATTTCCCTGGGATGACATCATCAGCTCCTGGTTTCCTTATCATGGTACCACCTTTGGGATATCTACTTTCCAAAAAAAAAAATAATCATCGAAATCGTTTCATAAACGACGAAGTTATCCGAGTACACACATAAAAAAAATATACGGTCGAATTGACAAACTTCCTCCTTTTTTTGAAGTCGGTTAATAAATAAATAATTAATTAATATTTCAACAACTACACACAACGCCATCTAGACCCAAAGTAAGCATATTATTAATGCTTGTGTTATGGGTTCCAGAATGCGGATATACATAATTAAATTTTTTTTTTTTGTAAATACATACTTACATAATAAACATAGAAACACCCAGACCAATTCAAATAGACATGTTCATGCACAAAAATATTTGCACTGAGCGGGAATCGAACCCGCGACCTCTGCGTGACAGTCCATACACAGCACCACCGAACCACAGAGGCAGTCAAAAAAATGTTACTTATTATGAAGACATATAGTTACTACAGCTGTAACTTATGTTATGAACTTACGGTGTTCTCTTTAAGTGCAGAAGTGCTGCGATTTTTACCCCACAGTTCATTAAAGCCTGTTACATCAATAAAATTTAAATTTTATCGTACCTACTAATACTATGTATTACCTAACTCGCCTAACTAACGCCTCGCATCGCCTACTCATTTCAACATAAATGAGCAAAATAGACCGGGGAAGTAGGTACTATCCTCTTATTGAATATATCAACATAAGCTTATTAAACTTTATAAATAATAAATTACATGTATTATAGTATCATAGAAGATCGACCTAAGAATATTAGTATTCATACTAATGTGTTTTGTTCGGTGAGTGAGAGCGCCGGCAGCCCAAATACTTCCTCGGTACTCTTCCGTTTCCCATTTCCTTCCTCACCCCCTTCCCCGTGGTCTTCAACGGCTTGGTTATGTTATATAAGCATTATTACTTCTGTGATGGTTGGAAAACACAGCCATCTCTATAGGTTACGGTTACCACTCAACATCAGGTGGGCCGTATGCTTGTTTACCACCATAAAAAAAATAGTTTATGTAGTTTCCCTTTGTTCCCAAACTAAGCTAGTGCTTGTGCCTTGAGAACTATCGGGATTACAATTTTAAATAAAAATTTATACAGACTATCTTACATACATTATAATATAAACAAAACACAATAATAATTTAATAATAGTTTTGCGCGTTATGTGTGCGACGTACAGCGGTGTTGTAAGTTCTCATGTAGCGTTCCACGAAACCGTCGAAAAATGATGTCAAAAATAATAAAGAAAGTCTTTGTATTTTAGAAATTAATTGGAATATTATATTATCCTTCATTCCTGGGTTTTATGCTAGTTTATCCCCCAGTTTCTGAAAGGCTGATCAACGAAAAATTTACTAATCACCTGTTAAATCTCATGTATATCATTCAAGTAGCTTTTCGGGTCACGGTTTCACCCGCGTCTTTGCTTACTGCTCTGCTCCCTTCGCCAGTAGCGCGATGTTACATAGCCTATAACCTTCCTCGAGAAATGGGCTATCATACGCAAAAATAATTATTCAAATGCGATTTGTACTCCAGAGATTAGCGCGTTCAAACAAACAAACAAACTCTTCCCCTTATATAATCAGCACTTTAGTATTTTCTTGTTTAATTCTTAGAGAACACAACCTTTTCCGAAAGCCTTACTATTCGCACGATTTACCATTAAATGGACCATGTGCTTGTATACAACATAAGTTGCATAAAAAATAATAGCTTTGGTAATGAAAAAATTAAGTTCGTTGACCTGAATTGTAATAGTAATAATTCATAGATGTCCATTTTTAATTATAACAAGGGCATTGACTTACCGTGGTATGGCAGGATGTCAAATAAGTTATACAGAGATAATCTTTTTGATTATTTAACAGGAAATGTCACTAATCAAGAGATGATATAATATACTTACTCGTATTAACAACATTATTAGATTTAAATAGTGCTTTAAACTGTATTTTATTAAAAACTAGCTGCGCCCTGCAGCTTCGCCCGCGCGGAAATTGATATGTGTTTAATTAATGTAACTCAGGAACCAGACCACGTATCCTATGTTCGTCTCCGGCACCGAATACCATACCAAATCGGTCATCATCGAAATCGGTTTAGACGTTTAGACGCTGAGTGGTAACAAACACATACGCACACCAACTTTATCATTATTAGGCTCAACGCAAATGGGCCACTGACCACCGCTACCGGTGGCCAGCGATAGCCACTTAACACGCTTTTTAATATATTTTATATAGACAAGTGAAGCCACTCGCTACAGCCACAAAATGTATGAAAAAGCGAGTTAAGTCACTGTCGTTGGCTACCAGTGGCGGTGGCCGGTGGCTCGTTTGTTCCGAGCCTTAGTGTAGGACTAGCGACCCGTACATGAATACTATGTTTTAACTAGCTTTCGTTAAGTCTTTTGTTACTGTTCCGCTCCCATGATGTTACCTTCCTTAAGAACTGGGTTCTTTCAAAAGGATATTTCAAAATCGGTTTAAAAACTCTTTACAATATTTATATCTATACTATTATATAGAATGTATACGACGGTTTGATATTATATGAAAAGACAGCTGTTACTAGTCCGTATATTGATTTCAAATTAATTACAAAAATGATTTGACGAAAAACAAAAATATTAAATTTTCTAACAATGTAAATACATACATACATAATGCATACTTATAGCACATAGGAAACACCCAGACTAAAGACAAATACATATTAAATAAATAATATTTTAGTAGTAACAAAGTATAACACCATTTATTATGACAAGTTCACTGACAGTTTATCCTTCGACGTGGATTATGACTTAAGCCAGTGACCTTTTGACGTACTTACAGAGCGTTTAGAATTAAAGAAATTAAAAAAGTAGTCCTGTTTCTAAACTATTGAAGATATTTAGTTGATTTTTTTTGTCGAGCTTTATAATGTCACATACTATACGTTATTGCATTTAATATCATATCATCGTATACATTCTGTATAAAGCGGAAAAGTTTGTTTGTACGTTTGCTTGTTTTAACACGTAATCTCTGGAACTATAAATAGGGTTTTAATAATTTGTGTGTTTGATAGCCCAGTTTTTAAGAAAGGTTATAGGCTATGTAACATCACGCTAATGGCGACGGGAGCAGAGCAGTAACCAAAGATGTAACTTAACGCGGGTGAAACCGCGCTGCGGAAAGTTAGTACATGCGTTTTAAGAAATTCATTCTATAGAAACAAGCCGAGATTCCAACGCATTTCAAGCATATGGGTAAGTAAATAAAAAATAATGGTAAAACATTAGACAGGGTTTTTAAACGTTCGGGTTCATAAACTCTGAGCGATTTGGAATAACATTAAGGTGCTCTCTCACCAGAAGCATTCATCTTTAATTTAACGTTACAAATCCGCGGTTTAATTACATCACTGGGGGAACCTGTAATGTTACAGCTTTGCATATTTCATTGGTGAGTGAGAAATCCGAGCATTACAGTAAACAACTTGATACAATAATAATCCTACTAATATAATAAATGCGACAGTTTGGGTGTATGTGTGTGTTACCACTCAGCGCCTAAACGACTGAACCGATTACCATGAATATTTGTTTGCAGATAGATTCTGTGCTGGAGATGGAAATAGCTTACTTTTTATCCCGAAAATCAGTCTAGTCCCCGAGGATTACAAAACATGGAGGAAGCCGTGGGGTGCAACTAGTATGTAATAATAATACAAGCGAATGATCGTCAAGTCATGGTGACAGTATATTATGGTAATTAAATTACAATAATATACTATTAATTAAATTTTAAGCATTATGCTTATAATTTAATCTGAAATGTTACATTACAAGCGAATGCTTCTAGCGAGGGACCACCTTTATTTGCTTCACTAATTAAGAGGCAGTAATATATATTTAAAACGCACTGTGATACCACTTAGTATTGTACGGGAAACGGTAGCGATAATATTATGTGTCTATAGAAAAAAAAGGAAAATATTTGAACAAAATGAACACTTTTATAAATATTATTGTACTTCTTTTATTTTTGTTTAGTGTGTACAGTTTAAATGATTTTGAAGAGTTAGAGGAAGTGTGGTGGGGACCTAAGGAATTGGAAAAACATCCTGATACAAGAATAAGGCCTTTCAGAGTTTTATTTGAAGATGAGGTAAGTAAAATGATGCTAAAGAATTTACTATTTTACTTGCGTTACTTGGAATGCTACTTGAAAGTAAAAGTCACGAAAAAATGTAATGTACCCGACAAAAATGTTTGTGTGACAAATATTGCGGCCCCTTCGAAGGCCCCCTGAGGATGAGGGCCTCGGGCACGTGCCACGTGTGCCATTATGGTAAAGACGGTACTGCTCATAATAATATATCATTTTAGGGAATTAAAGACGAGACCTTTTAAGTAAATAAAATTTAGACAAAAAATAAATGCAATTATAATAATTAATTACTTTATTTTAACTATTATATTATATACTATCCGCATTCGTACTTTTTTATATGATTTTGAGAAAAAGAAATAGAAATAATTATAATATAATCTATTATTATCTGACCTCAATTAAAAATAAACTTATATATTTACACTCTTTTTTGTTATTTGAAATATTCTTTTGAAATCATTTTTAACCGACTTCAAAAACGGAGGAGGTTACGCAATTCGACCGTATTGTATATGACGGAGATCCCATTGGGTTGGGTTCCTCAGATACACCATCCTCTTTATGCATCTTGTTGGAACACGAAATAACACCACAGACAGTTAATTAATATCTTCTTTAATGATTATAGCACTTTACTAATCACAAATATTCACAAACTGATAGTATGGAAACGGATTGTCTTTTAATAATAATAATAATAATAATATGTGGACACTATCACACACCGTCATCTAGTCCCAAGCTAAGCGGAGCTTGTGTTATGGGAACTAGATAACTGAAATATAATACATATACATACTTTTTTTTTTTGTAAATACATACTTATAATACATAGGAAACACCCAGACTAAAGACAAATACAAATGTTCATCACACAAATATTTGCCTTCCGCGGGAATCGAACCCACGACACCCGGCGTCGCAGTCAGTTACACTAACCACTAGACCAACGGTGCAGTCAGTTTTGTAAGAACAGTCCAGCTCGCACGTGCTCACTCAACTCACTGATTCGTTCACCACAGACAAGACATTGACGTCTTGTCAGTTTGACAACTGACAGCTGATGTTCTTACGAACGACAATACCCGTTAAATTGACAGGATAGTTTGAATGTTGTCACTAGTGACCTCTAATCGTTAGCATAGGGTAATATCTTGCTATTTAAGTGACACTTTGCGACATATATATATTTTTTATGTGAGTGTTCGCGCATAACTTTACGTGTATAAACCGATTTTAATAAAAATATTATTGATTTTTCAACTCGGCCAATAATGCCTTATAATTAACCAGCTATACATCTACTTAAGTACTAAAATTTGAGTTACTGGATAGCGATACTATTAGGAATAAAAATTAATCCTTTTGGCCGAAGACAACTCTCGTACTAGTGAAGAAGTCCTGGGTCGCGGGCGACAACTATTGCGTGACTGGCCTGTTGGTGTAGTGGTTAGTGACCCTGACTGCTAAGCCGGAGGTCGTGGGTTCGATTCCCACCCAGGACAAACCTTTGTGTGATGAGCATGATTGTTTGTTCTGTGTCTGGGTGTAATTTATCTATAATATGAATGTATTTACAAAAAAAAAAAATGTATATAAGTAGTATATCAGTTGTTTAGTACCCATAACACAAGCAAATATAATTGCTTAATTTGGGGCTAGATGGCGCTGTGTGAATGTGGTAGAATATTATTATTATTATTATTATTATTATTATTATTATTAACTGTGCTTTATTATTAAAATTTATGTAACATGCTTAGTAACTAATAATAATTATATTATTATATTTGTGTCTTTTTATGTCTTTTATAATTTGTTGAATTTTCCTTATATATACAGGTAATAAGAGATTTAAAGAATCGTCTCAGAAAGCACCGTTCAGTCACACCTCCTTTGGAAAATGTAGGATTTCGATACGGCTTCAATACTGACTTCCTCGACCACTGGGTAGACTATTGGGCCAATCAGTACAAATTCAAGGCACGAGAGACATATCTAAATCAATTCCCGCAGTATAAGACCAATATTCAAGGCTTAGATATACATTTTATATGGGTTACACCCCAGGTAAGGAAATTTGGATTACATTCGTATGCATATTATGTACAAGCACCTTTGTCGTTTTGTAGGCCATTTCACGTAATTATTAGCAGTGCAGTAAAAGTTGTTTCAATCAGACATGGTATTTTTTTTATACGACTAAGTAACAAATAAGCAAACGGTCTGCCATAAGCAGTTGCACCATCAGAAGCACCACTAGCGCGTTGCCGACCCTGTTAAAAACCTTTTGAATCTCTTATTGAAGAACTTCATGTTGTAGTCTCTCGAGAAAACCTTGACGAGGAGCTCATTCGGCAACTTTATCGTACGAGTGAGAAAGTTTCTCCTAAACTTTTCTGTACAGGACCTAAGAGCTTCTAAGGTGTGAAGATGAACTCCCAGCCGATGGCAGGAGGTGTAATGATAAAAAGTGGCCTTTAACACCATCCTAAATAATTCTTCAGAACACAGCCCATTAAACAGGCGGTAGAATACACATAAGGAGGCAACGTCTCTCCTTAAGCCTAGTGATTCAATACCAAGCCTGTAAGTCTGGGATTGTTGACAATTCTTACAGCACATCAATGGACCGCGTCACGAGGTCCAAGCTAGTATCCAGGTGCTCCCGCCCAGAGATGGCAGCAGTACTCCATGTGGGAACAAACTTAAGCTTTGTAAAGCAATAGTCTCTGCCCCGCAGTAAAGTACTGCTTCGGCCTGTTAAGTACACCGAGCTTTTTGGATGCCAACTTGGCTTTAGCCTCCAAATGATTGCGGAACCGGACGTTGCTGGAGATGTCGATTCCAAGGATATCAAGGCTTTGAGATGTTGTTAGGGCTGTGTCTTGAAATTGCGGCGTGTTTACAAATAAAGCTTTCTTAGTGGTTTTCGTGTTGAAATTCACATGGTTTCACACGCGTCTTTGGTTACTGCTCTGCTCCCGTCATCAATAGCATGATGTTTTATAGCTCATAATCTGCCTCAAAAACTGGGCTATCATATGCAATAACTATTATTCAAATCCGATTGGTAGTTCCAGAGATTAGCGAGTTCAAACAAATAAATTTATCCGCTTTTTAATAGTAGATATGGATAAAATCGTTGTAAAATCATTAACGATATCAGGTTTATTTCCAGTGAAATTCTTTCAGTCTTGAATAGTAGTGTTACTCCCGTGATCTTCTACATTTATTGTTTTTTAATAAATAAATCGAACGATTAGTTGTAATTCTGTTATATTTTTTACTTTCATTAATTTTACTGTGTTTCCAGGTCCCACCAGAAGTCACAGTAGTTCCACTACTGTTCTTACATGGTTGGCCTGGTACTGTTAGAGAACTTCAAGAGTGTATACACTATCTAACATTACCTAATGCGACGAGATCAATTGCTTTGGAAATTGTAGCCCCTAATCTACCAGGATTTGGCTTTTCTAGTGTAAGTATCAATTGTCAAGTCGTTTTTCTTACAGGGTGCAGAAAAGTGGTACATCTAAAGTTGGAAGTAATTGATATTTTAAAATCCAATTATTAGTCAGCCTTGACAGACGGAAAAATACTTAAACCTATCTCGGTTATCGTTATATAATAATAAAATATTTTGCTTT
Organism: Parascotia fuliginaria; assembly: GCA_963082885.1. NCBI lineage: Eukaryota > Metazoa > Arthropoda > Insecta > Lepidoptera > Erebidae > Parascotia > Parascotia fuliginaria. Next base: position 2,137,303 of record OY720195.1, read on the forward strand.
ATGTCATAAAACAGGTTTTTTAACGGTCAAACTGCACAACAACCAAATTTGCTAAAATACAAAATAGTTTGTGTGTCTTAAGATGATGGCTAATCGCAGAAGATAGTAGAGAAAATATTTTTGATCGACCAACATGAGATCATCAGATGGCCATTATCAGGGCCGCCTGAAGATAAAGTTATTGAAGTTATATTTTATGTTAATGAATACAGTATGCTTAACTGATTTTAGTGAATTATTTCTACTGTATCAGCATAACGGTATAATATGAATCAGCAGCAGTTTAGAGTGTTGCTTTTGTTGTTGTGACTGCAATTAATAAAGATACAAACAAACCTCTAGAAATATACAACGATGACTCCTTGTCACAGGCCGCTGTCCGACCAGGATTAGGAGCAACAGAAATGGCGGTGGTCCTCAGAAACTTGATGCTCAGGCTTGGTTTCAACAAATTCTATATACAAGGAGGAGATTGGGGATCAAGTGTAGGCACTGCTATCGCTACTTTGTATCCAGAGGTAAGTATCATATCAGCTCAAAAACTTCTACTGTTATACTTCGACTTTTACTACGTTGAGCGGTTCCGAGTCGCTCTTATCTAAACCAACTTAACTTCTTTTAAATAATTTACTATTTTACGTTTAGCCGGAACATTTTGGAATATTTAGACGTATGCTTTATTTGATATAGTATTAAGTTCTTTTAATATTTTTCTTCACCAGATATCAAAGATTATGGTAAACTCGGGAAGCACAAATACTATAAAAGTTCACATTGTTCACTCAGTTTAAAATCCGCATCATCATCAACAAAAAAGGAAATTTTAAATTTCGAAATCGCTAAAATTCCAACTAACGCTTCTATTTTCTTCCTTCTCCGTCACGGGCGCCACTTATGACCAAACAGGCTAGTATTCTTGTTGCTCATTTAAACACACATTTTGATTTCAGGAAGTTCTAGGCTATCACACCAATTTTCCGATAGCACGATCTCCTTTAGCATTAACATTATGGATTATGGGATCTCAGAACCCATCACAAGTGGTAGACAAAGCTTTGGAAGACAGACTTTATCCTCTTCAAGATGTTATCGGCTGGCTGGTCAGAGAATCTGGATATTACTATCTACATGCAACTAAGCCCGACAGTTTAGGTGTGTATATTTTATATATTGCGAGTGGAGACAAACATATACCTACATTTTCTTTTTGTTATCTTAAAATAATAGATACTTCTTTTGCAAACGCAAAAAAATCACAATAATAATTTACCACGATGTATTTTTCAGTCACGATGTGACTTTGATATTAGGCTTTTTTGAGCATAACATTATCTTTATTTACATTTAAGCGTATACAAATAAGATCAGGTTACTGTACCAAGGACTTTAACACAACCTCTTATAGCGATCTTACTATAACCTTGTCTCTATCCTTGTTTTTTATGGTACAAAAGAAAAAGACAAAACACAAAGTGACATTAAAATAATGCTGCTTTATGAAGTGGTGATAAGCTACCATAAGCTAAAAAAATGTATGAGATTGACATAAGCGCTGGCTTAAGCTTATGTCAATCCAATACATTTTTGAAACTATTCTATGAATAGAATAGAAACCTTTGCCGCTTGTCTAGGGTCTCAGAACTTATAAAAAAAGTCTGAAACTCACCAATCCGCATGGAGCAAACTTTGCGATTACTGCTGATGCCCTTTCTATACAGTTTCCGTATAAGGGGATAGGTAATAACGGGCTGGTATATTGATTTACTAATAATATTTAAACAACCAACTCATTTTTCAGGTGTAGCTATGTCAGATTCTCCAGCAGGCTTACTTGCCTATATTCTTCAGCTAATTTCCACTGGCACCCGCCATCATAACCCGAACACTCAAGACGGAGGCTTAGAAGAGCATTACAGTCGTGATAGTCTATTGGATATTCTGACGATTATATGGGTCACTAATTCTTTTACTACTTCCTCAAGAATCTATGCTGAGAGCACAAATTTGAGGACTTATAATTCGAGTTTTTCTACGTAAGTGTGATTTTCTATTTGGCTTAACGAGTTACAATCATATTAATAAATTATATTAATTGTAAATTAATAATAGCTATTATAATTAACGCATTGAGTGAACGTAATAAGCATATAATTATTGTATATATTATTTTAAATAAATAAACCAAATACTCAACAAATCTAGCATATACAGTAATCAGTGATTGGAATTTAATTGAGTAGTTATCACTAAATATTGAGTGAAAATTGTATGATCGACATAAGCTAACGCCAATGCTTAAGTCAATGCCATACATTTTTAATCTATTCTATGATAGAATATAAATCTTTGCCACTTGTCTAGGGACAGGTTTATCGTATCGCATGTCACTCTCTGCGTATTGAAAAATTAATAGTCTTTAGAGTAAACACTAGAGGCGCTGTTGATTTCATACAAATATTTTTCTGTCCACATGGTAACTTATTGTTACAGTTACAGAATGCTTGCAATTATGTTTATCGAAACATAGGTTTCTCATGGTTAGTTTATTTGTTTATACTTTTCACCCAATCGATGACCTATACTCACACCAATGCGTTTCTCTACCTTTTTTTTATATTAGCCTACCAAAATGACTCCACCCCGCCTGTAGTTAGCAGTCAGTGGAATCCAGAAGTGGTGGCCACCATACCAAAAGCCGTCGTTTTAAACCGCTAGTATGGTGGCCTCCACCATGGCGGCTGGGAATGGGGTTAGTAGAAGAGAATTAGGGAGGTGAGGAAAGAGGAAAGGGGGAAATTGGACCGCCGGCGCCGAACGAACGAACCGCAGTAGTACGGATACTACTACTCTTACGTCGATCTTCTATGAAAGGGTAGTACTTCCGATCCAGCCCATTCATGCTGAAACCAGCGTGGATCTACTACGGTGTAAATTCTACTCTACAAAAGCTTCTCTCTCCGCTTTTGTTTTCAATATTTATCAATCTCATAACCCAAAATCTTCAGTGCGCGTATCATCTGTATGCCGATGACTTGCAACTTTACTCACAGGCTAAGGTAGGTTGTACATATACAGCAATTAATGAAATGAATAGTGACCTAGACCAAATAAAAAATTGGTCAAATAGGTTTGGTCTTTTGATAAATCCTAACAAGTGTCAGGCCATCATGCTAAGGAGCCAACACATGGTACGCTTGTTAGATACAAGCAAGTTACCATTAATCACCTATGATGGTTCGACTATAGAATTGAGTGCCAGTGTCAAAGATCTCGGCATATACATTGACTCCGATCTCAACTGGCAAGCTCAAGTGACTAGCGTGAGCCAACGAGTCATCAGTACTCTACGCGTTCTTTATCGCCTGAAAAACTTCCTCCCATCCACTCTCACGTCTGCATACTCTCACGACCCTCTATTCTTTCCTTACTTCTCCCACTCCTCCCTACTACCTATTGGACTATTTTAAATTTCTATGTACTAATCATAACCGAGTCCTCCGTTCTTCCAATAATTTACTCCTTCAATGTCCTTCTCATAGTTCTAATTTTGTAGGCTCTTCCTTCTCTGTTCAATCTGTACGACTTTGGAATGCGCTCCCTCTCGGAATCAGGATGGCCACAAACCGTTTGGCGTTTAAGATCAAGGTGAAAGAACTCTTCTTACGTGGGCAGGCAGACTCATCACAATGATGTCTATCATCTATTATATTATGATATGTTTATGTATGTTTATGTATGATTGTATATATATGTAAGTTTATGTTTGTATTGTTTATATTATATATATTTAATTAGTTAATCTGTTTTGTAAGTATTAGTCGCTTCTACTCTACGGCTCTTCAAATGCACCTACTTTGTTTCTCTCAGCACCACCTGTACTGGTTGACTGGTAGATAATGCCTCAGGCATTAAGTCCGCCAATATACTATTTATGTAGATGAAGTTTTAATAAATAAATAAATAAAAGCAAAAATAATAATTAATACCTATTTAGTAGAATTGCGTATCATCAAAAGAAAGTTCAACTATATGAACGTATATGAGATTAGGAGCTAACACAAACTAACCCATTTAAAAGAGGCCTATATTTTACACTAGCCTTGCGCGGCGCGGTTACATCTTTAGCTACTGAGCCGCCCGTCGCCAATAGCGTGATACTGTATATATCTATACTATTATATACAGCGGGAGAGTTTGTTTGTTTGTTTATACGCGCTAATCTCTGGCACTACCAGTCAGATTAAAAAAATCTTTTTGCGTATGATAGTCCAGTTCTTGAGAAAGGTTAAAAGCTATGGAACATCACGCTACTGACGACAGGAGTAGAGCAGTAAGCAAAGATGCGGGTGAAACCACGCCGCAAAAAGCTACTAGACTATAAATTTCCTCAAGAACTGGGTTATCAAACGCAAAAAGAATTCAAATCCGACTGGTAGTGCCGGATATTTGCTGAAACAAACAAACATACTCTTAAGCTTTATATAATATTTTCCATTTTTTATTTTCAGAAAACCAACACCAGTCCCTACATGGACAGTTCACGCGAAAGACGAAATCTTCTACCAATCGCCAACCATGTTGAAATTCAAGTTCCCAAATCTGCTACACTCTACAATTCTGGAAGAAGGAGGTCACTTCATAGCATTTGAAAAACCTAAGATATTCGCCGATGATATATTTAAAGCTATCGGTACATTCAAAAAATGGCATGAGATGAAAAAATATAGAACTGAATTATAAATTATGCGATAAAAACTCATTAATTTATAGATAATGTTTTAACTACATCAGGATCGCGTGCTTGGTTTGCTAGATTCCCACTGAGATAAAAATAAGAATTGTGTAATTAATAAACAATGTTCTGATGGTTCAATACAAGTGCTGCCATCTCTGTTTCACATTTTGTGTTGTCAGTTGAAAGTACCGCAAGAAATCGTTTTAGATGCGGCGCTAGTGTCTAACTAGCGCTTACTTCTTTACAAAATAAACTATTAATTAAGTATTATTTAAGTTATATAAATTAATAATAAATTTTCTTTAGAAGTTTAGTTTTTTTTTATATCCTACGTAACGGAGGAAAGTAAATTACCTACTTAGTAACAAGATTCTTATTTCCTTCACAGGCAAACTTTTTGATTTTTTATACGAAACTGTAGGTAGGTACTTTTAAAACTATTATTTTTGGTTACACAAATATCAAGTTCATTTCAAATAACAGTCCTGTGATCCTTATTCTCTAATCTTCTATAAAATATACTTAATAATTTTTAGCACCAATCTTCGATCAAGTTTAGTTCACCTACTAAAAGTTTGAGCAAAAATATTTCTTTACGTCACTTCTATTTATCAATGGTAAGTTTATTTACCAACCTAATTGTGTAAAAAATGAGCATAGGTTAACTAATCATTATTTTGAATAACACACATCATGATGAAATAAATATACTAATGTATAAATCTGAAGAGTCTGTATGTTTAAACACGCTAATCTCTGGAACTACTAGCCAGATTTCAATAGTTCTTTTTGTATTTGATAGCCCAATTCTTGAGGAAGACTATAAACTATATATAAAATCACACTTTAAGCCACGGGAGTAGGGCAGTTGTGAAAGACTTATAATAAAGTTAGTGAAACCGCGAACAATACTCATACTCATAAAATGTCAGTTACATCTCATATAGGTACCCATGAGGCAACGCCCCACGCCTCGGTAGTTCAAACACAAAGCCACAGCTACAGGTCGACTGCCTCTTAAAAATCGATTGTAATGATGACGAATAAATGTTGTATGAGTGGTTTTTTATTTGGTCGAAGGTCGAGCTGGTTGATGTCATCAACGCAGCGTCATAAATTGATTTCTAAGCGACAGAATACATAATTGAATAGTACTTTATCCAATCCGATTTAATTTTTTTTTGTATTAGCTTAACAAAGTCACTTCACTCCGCCTGATGGTAAGCAGTTAGTAGGATCCAGAAGTGGTGGCCACCATACCAAAAGCCATCGTCTTAAACTGCTAGTATAGTGTCACTATTGTGGCTGTGAATGGGGTAAGGGAAGGGAACGAGGGAAGTGTGGAAAGAGGAAAGGAGAGAATTTGAGTCTCCGGCACTTTCACTCACCGAACAAAACGCAATAGTATACGGATACTACTTTTCTTACGTCGATCTTCTATGAGGGGGTAGTACTTTCTCGGTCGATCCGGCCCCTTTATGCTGAAAACAGCATAGATCTACTACCCACCGAATGTCAAAGATGGAGTTTAGCTCTTTTTCAAATAAGCTGCGGATTAGATGTCAACAACAGTCCTAACCCTCGAAATTTGATACAGCAACTAATAGGTATCTATTACAGTGTCACATCACTATTCATCATAGTTTTATTTATTGTATGGCTTAAAGAATAATAATAATATCACAACAACTACACACAACGCCATCTAGACCCAAAGTATGAATATATTTATAGCTTGTATTATGGGTTCTAAAACGCGGATTTATAACAAGCTGGTGCACTTTTTGTGCACACGGATTATTGCGCTATATTTTGTCAAAATTAGGGTTTCAACAGTAGGTAATAATGCTGGTAAGAATTTATCTACAAAAATATGCCAATCAATATATCTAATGGACTCGAATATACAGCAGTCCACTGTCTATACTACATTCCATCACAGAAAATAGAGACTATGTGTACTGTAGTACACATAGTCTGTCACTGTAGTACTGCCTTTGTAGTTCGGTAAAACAGTGTACGAACTGCCACGCAGAGGTCGCGGGTTCGATGCCCGCACAGTGCAAATATTTGTGTGCATGAACATGACCGCATTAGTCTGAGTACAAAAAAAAATATTTAAGTACCTATGTATATTAACCGCATTCTAGAACTCATAACACAAGCTATAATAATAATATACTTACTTCTAAGCTAAATGGCGTGGCTTAGATAGTTATGCTATGTTAATAGAACCACAGTCGTTCCGCTTGCCGCTATCATTAAAGCAGTAGGGAATATAATGAAAGATCTTGGCAATGTCACCCTCTAAATACGCCATTACGATGTGTTTCATGAACAAATTTAAAATTTTAATAACAATGGCAACAATTTACTTGATATTTGACGACATAACTAAATCAAAGTTGATGGTTTTATCTCACTGTTTCTTCGCTAACTTGTTTTAAACTACGCCACAGTTTTTGATACGGTTTTTTTTTATACACTGGCGAGCAAAAAAATCGACTCACTTCATACTTTCGCACTCAAAGTGTTCTAATTTTAAAATTAAGACCTAAATCATAATTTAGGTCTTAAATTCTCTAAGTTCTAGATGTAAGCTTTAAAAAAAAATAACAATACTACAGTGTTAACTTTTAGACATTGTCACAATAGTCGGGGAACAGTAACTCTATGATTTCGTACTCGTTAACTAAGTTAGCATTGCGTGACCTTAGGGCGTATAAAAGGTGACGTCCCCTTTCACCCTTATCAGTTGACCGTGAAACGTCAACACATCTCCTCAAACTCTAAGCAAGAAAATTTCCCGGAAATGGATACAACAGCAGAAGCAGCGGCTCAAGCAGTTATCCTATTGCAACAGGGCCTGAGTCAACGTTAAGTGGCTCGTACTTTGCAGATGAGCTAGTCAGCGGTATCAAGAATATACCGAAGATACCGGAAGACTGGTGGCTTTCGCCGACGAAGAGATACCGGTAGAAATCGGTCCACTTCGGAGGCAGACGATCGCTTTATCGTCCGTACTTCGCTGAGGAATCGTTCTCTCACCGGGGTCCAAGTTCAACGGGAGCTCCGAGAAACACGTGGGATAGCTGTAAGTTCTTGGACAGTGAGAAGAAGACTCAAAGCAGCAACCCTCACTCCAAGAAGACCAGCAACGAGTCCCAAATTGACTGCAGGTCATCGAGCAGCCCGGCTACGTTTTGCAAGAGAACACGTCGATTGGACTGAGGATCAATGGCGCTCTGTTCTCTTCTCGGGTGAAAGCAGAGTATGCCTACATGGTAGCGACAGAAGGAGAAGGGTGTACAGAAGGCCGGGGGGAGCGATACGCACAATGCTGCATAGCAGAAACTGTTGCGTACGGAGGAGGTTCCTGCATGGTGTGGGCTGGCATATCAATGGAAGCAAAAACTGAACTGGTTTTCATTGAAACTAGCCGCTAATTTGAACGATGTCATAGAAACTTTACCTATCCGGAACAAAGCACTTTCAACCCATACTAATAAGTACATGTTTATAAAGTAATGTAAATGTGAGTGTAGCAAATAGATTGCATTATTAATTTATTATATAAGTATCTAAGTGACAAAGCCGCTTCTAAGACTATCTATACTTTAAAATTTTATAGTTTTATGTCTGTTCGGCACGCGTGATTCAATACATAGGATTAGACTGCCTCTGTAATTCGGTGGTACTGATTACCACGCAGGGGTTTCGGTTTTGATTCCCGGGTCGGGTAAAATGATATTGGGTACATATTCTCAGTATTAACCCGGAGTCTGAAATTGTGCTCGATAAATTATTACGTGCTCGCCTCCAATTACATGGGACTTAAAATAAAAATGGCAAAACATGGATGGTTAGATTCTTCTTCATATCGTGTCGACACGGGCGAGTCAAATCTGTAAGGACCAGTATGCTGCCACTAACAGTGCGTTGTCTGTAGCGTTGTACAGGTCCATGAGTGTACTGGTATCAGGGCACACAGGGCAGGATAATAAATATTTCGTGTTCGTGGGAGGGACACCACACAAGCAAGCAGTTGCCAAGCTGAAGCTCCATCTGTTCATGCTTTCTTACTTCGACCGGCTTGAGTTCGACGCTAGTTCAAAGATTTCCATGTCGGCCAAGCAATGTAATTTCCAGGTGGAAGGTGCTCCGACAACGGCATAAAATGTATTTATAGGATTAGAAATACAACTATACATAGGCTTTATGATATTTCTAGCTTTAATAAGTTTAAATATATCTAAACCTAACATTGCCGAGACGTCCACTGCTCTACTGAATTAAAAATGTCGATCAAAAGTCAGTCTAGTTCTGGACCAAAAATACAAAGTTTATGCTGATAAATATCACTGCTGCCTATTACTTTATCAATCATGGTTTATGAAACCCAGGATAACAAATAAGATGGCTCTACATTCTACGCTGGAGGCCACTTTGCTTTAATTAATAAGAATAATAAAATAGATAATACCTATGTCAATTTCCCCCCTTTCCGTTTTTCTCACCTTAACTATATTTATGAAACGGGTCTAAATTTCGGAAAGTCTACTCGTGTTAGAAAATTATTATAAGGTGTCATACCTCTTTACCCGACGTTTCGGTCGAATTACACCGACCATGGTCACGGGCTGACTGATGTAGCCAGGCGTCGTCTTCGTTATTGTTACACTGTTTTGTAAAAAGTCATTGCTACGACACACAACACTCACGACGTCTTCACTTTGGCCTACTTTGTCATAACTGCGACGTTCGCACCTGCTGATTACTGGATTCCAAGATGGAGATAAGCGGTATCCCGTCTTCTCGGTTGAAATTTCTGTACTTTTTAATTTTAATCGCTTCTCGAGCTATCCTGGAGTAGTAATGGCGATCAGTGGAAAGCACATGTGGCTTATGTAGCTCAATCCAGTGTTGGTTCCTGACTCTAACAGGTGTTCAGCAATCGCAGACTTATTTGTTTGATGGTTCTTGACAGCTGTGATATGTTCTTTGACCTATCCTCTATTGTGCGCTTGGTTTGTCCAATGTAGGAACTTCCACAGCTGCAATTCACCTTGTGGACACCAGGTGAATACCAGACGGATGACATCTTTCGGAGTACGCAGGTGATGACATATTTTGGAGTGCGGACTGTATACAGTCTTTATGGAGTATTTCTGTAGTACTGTTCCAACTTTGTCCGTCACTCCTTTTTTATAGGACATAAAAGCTGGTGCTCTGCTCACTTCTGCCATCATTTCCCTCTTCTTTGGACGTCGCATGCTTGGCCGGTATCCATTCCGCTTTAGCACCTCCTGAACATGTGTAAGCTAACTGTTCAAGTGTTCAGGGTCACATAGGTCATATGTTCGATTGGTCAGTGAGGTTACGACTGATTGTAATTGCCGCGGATGGTGGTGTGAATCGGCGTGAAGGTATCTATCTGTGTGTGTCGGTTTCCTGTAGACCGTGTGTGCTAAGCACCCATTTTCTCGAACCATTACTTTCACATCGAGAAAGGCTAAAAAATCAAATAATCAAAACTCACCATCACTTCATCTGGTTCCATTTTCACAGTCCTGAGGATGTCCACAAAATGGCGAGAGTCCTAAAGGACCTTGTCGTTCGTAAACGAACTACAAGGTCTTACCAACTACTGGTTGCAGTACCGAGCTTACGTGTTTCGCTAAGTCGTAAGTAGGTGAAGAGATTTGAGTTACAATTGGGCGTAAAGGCACGTTTTTTTTATGTACTTTTGGTAAGCCATATATTTTCGGTGGTTAAACGGTCGTAGATCTGTGTATACGTTCAAACTCGTCGTCCATAAATAGGTCCTTATGGTCTTTGATAAGTGCTCGTATACGTTTTGTGACTCTGGACGTTGGATTATAAGACACCGGCTTATAAACCGACGTATCACATAACAAACTCCGTATTTTATTGTCATAGTCGCAGTTATTCATCACTACGGTGGCGCTTCCCTTATCGGCCTTAAGCACTAAAACATCACATATATCCACTAGCAGGAATTGCTCCTCCAGCGGTTCGTAGAGCGGTGGCAAGTTCTATTGAGAAAACTAAAATGGAAAAAGAAAACCGACATCCGATGCACGCTTACACCCCGGTGCCGCAAAGGCTAAAAAGTCGCAACAGTTTCGCCAACCTCGTCCTCCCACTTACCGGTGAGAGGTCACAGGTCAGACTCAGGCTGTGGCGGGATGGTGTTTCCGCTACTATACCGTTCGTCCCTCCATCTGAGAAACTCCCTCCTGGACATGAGCTGCCTTGGCCGACTTGGAAGTCTCTAAATAGACTTCGGACTCAGGTTGGACGGTGCAAAGATAATCTTGCCAGATGGGGATTCATCGATGATATGAACCTAAGCTGTGTATGCGGTGTCGTTCCACAAACGATGGAACACCTTATGTCATGTCCTGCGTGTCCAAACACCTGTACTCTGCAGGAATTGTTCGACGCTACAGATAACGCAATATCTGTAGCTGAGTTCTGGTCTGACAAAATCTAATTGCCATCGACACGCTAAGAAGAAGACTAAAACATCCACATTATCCCGCAATCCTTTTAGTGCTTGACGCTCTTCCATAGAAATATTAGGCTTGGGTGGCTTTGACTTTCGTAATATAACGGCAACATCCTGTCTAAGCGTATCCGCTTCGGTAGACGGCAACTTGTTACGCATTATAACCTCTTCAATGCCACTTATGATGTTTTCATACGGAATCCATCTGGGTGTCATAGCATAGTTTAACCCTTTAGCCAGGACGTTCTGTATATTGCTATCCATATATTATGTATTAGATAAATTAATAATTTTCTAACACAAGTAGACCCGTTTCATAAATATAGTTATGTGTACAAATCGTGTGAGTTTAAAATATTTCTCACCTTCTTCAATCCCTACACCTACTTCACTTCCTTCACGGTGAGCAGCGTTCCTGGCATTGCGGGAGACTGAAACAATGCCAGGGACTCTAAATCGTCCATGAGCGACAGTTATCTTTTACCATCACGTGGGCTGTTTGCTCGTTTGCGACAGTAGTCGCCAAAAAAAAAAAGTTTTAAGAGAATTTTAAATAGGCTGCCTTTAAAAATTAATAGTACTAATAACTGAATAACGTAACAGGTATTCAGGATACGATACATATTTTGGACAAGAATAGCATACGTCATTATTTTTTATCTAAATTCAATACGAGTACATACACGGGCATTTCCAAGCTATTAACAATGATATAATCTACTAGCGTAATGTATTATGTAACTTACAAGACTTGATTTTCTTTTGTTGTATTTTCAATAAAACACGTTATAAGCTTCAAGACTAAAAAAAAAACAATAAACACAGGAAATTACATCAACAAACATACTTATCTTTAGTTTGAAATAGCGGTCAAGCTGTCAACGTAATCGGTATGTTCCCATTCATCTATAACATGCCCTTCACTTGTACGATGTCCAACAATTTCATCTGATCTCTATTATATAAATCGGAAGAGTTTGTTTGTTTCTTTGAACGGACTAAACTGTGGGAATACGAGTCGGATTTGAAAAATTCTTTTTGCGTATGATAGCCTAATTCTCGAGGAAAGTTATAGGCTATGTAATATCACGCTGCTGGTGACGGGAGCAGAGCAGTAAGCAAAGACGCGGAGGAAACCGCGCTGGGAACTAATTTAAATCAATTTGACAAATACTTATTACGTCATCATCATTTTGATCGTAATAATCCTTTGTTGTACTTAGGCCTATCTGATCGATTTCAAATAGGGTCTATTGGAAGCAATTAGCATACAATATCTGCATGCTACTTTTATCAGGACATAGTGGTCTTGTTGATTAACATCCTTCCCTAATTAATTAAGTACCTAATTACTATTTAACTGGAAACGTTTAATGTGATCGTTCGTGAGCCGCAAGATCCATAAACAAAATGGCTGTTATAATGTCGCAAAGTCGCGTTACTGAAGTTATACTCGTAATAGGCAGGACGTGTACATCCTTAGAAGCCCTTTTAAACTTTTGCGTAGTAACAGCCTCTAATATCTCAGGCATGTGTGCGTACTCTGTCGGTAGTCACAGAACTATTATATATGAAGACATTTGTACCAAAATGTATATATATAAGCCACAGCTTTACATCCGCGTCATTCGTTTAAAATGTGATGCGGTAATTCAAATCAAAATCTCTATTGAAAAGAACATTTTTTAAAAATGAAGACTGGTTTAATTATTTTAGTACTTATTGTTATAGTGTTAAGGGTTAATAGTTTCAATTTTCGGACGGCTCCAGAACAGTTGCCCGAAGAATGGTGGGGTCCAAGGGAAGCGCAGCAGTTCCAAGATACAACTATTAGACCTTTTAGAGTGGAATTTTCTGATGAGGTAAGTGAAACTAAGTTTTATATAAACAATTGTATATGTTGTCGTTGTAGGATTATTAAGAACTAGAGCATTTATTTCGGTTACTTATAAAGCAAATCTTTTTACATAATGATGTACAACATTCTTTGATTGTTATTTTGCAATTGTCAATATCAGTTGATTTACCTTTGATAATGTATAGATGCTATTTTCTGTAAAGTCTAGTATAAAATCTGACTCTATTGATATAATTATAAAATTCCAGTAAGTTAAGAATACTAAGAAAATATTAGGCTACAGAGAGCCTTATCACCTAATTGCAGTCACGAGATAGTAACTTTAGCAAACATCTCTTTTTGGGACATTGAAATACAGTGAAATTGATACAGCCTGATATATCAAATATTGGTGAATTAAATTTTAAGTATACTTTGTACAGCTTGCAGTTTAGTACGCCAGATTAGTCATCTTCTTCATAAACTACAACAAGCTAACCTTATTTTAAAATTACAGGTAATAAATGATCTCAGATATCGTCTTCTAAATCACCGGCCGGTCGCGCCTCCGCTAGAAAACGTTGGATTTAATTATGGCTTTAACGTCCTTGTTTTGGACTACTGGGTCCAGTACTGGGCTAATGGATATGACTTTAAGGCTAGAGAGAGATATTTAAATCAGTTTCCCCAGTTCAAGACTAATATTCAAGGCCTGGATATACATTTTGTGTGGGTTAAACCACAGGTAAGTAATGATATTTCTATTGTATGTTAAACAAAATAGGTATGTTTTTTTTTGCATTTAAATTCTTAACTTATCAATCAGAGATTGTACAGTTGCCGTTGTAATTTTAAATTCATTACCTATTTGGAAAATGGTGGTTTCGAGGAAAAGGCGAATAAAGATTATTTTTTTAAATCTCTATGTAAAAATTTTACTGTATTTTTGGTAACTATTTAACTGATTGTCTGTACTTTGATAAGTGCCTCCTCTTAACTTTATTTTCAATAAAAATAAAATAAACAATAGCGGTTACTGCATTTATAATTACAACGGCAGCATGGGCGTTTAACAAATTATGACATTTATTTTAACCAATAAAAAAGATACGTGCATAATGAAAATTTTAAGCCTAATGTAAACTAAATATTTTAAACTCACACGATTTGTACACATAACTATATTTATAAAACGGGTCTACTCGTGTTAGAAAATTATATGAGGTATGACACCTTATAATAATTTTCGAACACGAGTAGACCCGTTTTATAAACTAATGTAAATGTTTTCCCAAAAATATCCTAAATTAGATGTTGGTTTCTTACTGTTGATGCTTTTTCACGCTACATTTAAAAGTAAGTAGGGCGTGAAAAAGGCGCTCTTAAGACCACATTATGGGGACCACCATTTAAGTAAATTGTTATGTCCAAATAATAGGAGTAGAATTGTTAACAGACAGCAGAATAATAGTAGACAAATGTAAAGAAACAAATAAAAACAACAGTTTACAATAATGAATATGAAAAATTCAATTTATTTATTTATTTGGCTTAAAAAACAAATTACAATCACAGCAAGGTTATCAAAATAATAGTTACAATATAAAGCTAGATTTGACTCTTTGTATGCACAGAAAGTTCCAATTAAAGTGAGGGTAGGTTGTATTAAATTTTAAAAATCAAATGAAGAATAAAACTAAAACTAATGTGTGAGTGTGTTAGTACTAAATTATGAATAGTAATCAAACACAACAGTCATTAATCATGTTTATTACATAACTAACTGTTGCCCGCGACTTCGTTCGCGTGAAAATTCAGATGTGTGCCTGTATGAGAATATTTATTACCTAATCTTACGGCAATCGTACATTGTATTAGTAATAAATATCAGTATAATCCGTATCTAAGGCGAATCCGATTTAAATCTATTAACCCACTACCCCCTAAAACAGACGAAATTTTGCGATATTTAACGAAACTTGCCACTCCTATTTTCCCACTTAATAAGAATAGTTCATAGTTTGGAAATCGTATTATCAAAACTCCCGTTTAAAAACTATAGAAGCTTCATACAAATTTTGTTTCCCTTTATACTCCAGGGAAATGAATTTCGCAAAATCCCGTCTTAGAGAGGACCTATTTCCAAAATTTGAAACTCCTAGCACTTGTAGTTTCTGAGATTTCGTGATGAGTGAGTGACCTTTAATTTTTATATATGTATAGCTTCTGCCCGCGACTTCGCTCGCATGAATATCGTTTTTCCAATAGACATTTTTATATTGTTTAAATACTGTTTTGCATACTATTTCTAATCTCATCATCATCACCATTCGTACAAACCCTCTTTCACCTACCTAAAGATATCCCCCGTAAAACAATATACAATACACTTACGCAAATTTTCACTATAATAACTTTCCCCTTTCCCTCATTTCCTCTCCCACTTTTTCTCCTTCCCTCCCGTCTCCCTTCCACCTCCCTCACTTTCCCCACACTTCCCCTCACTTTCCCTCACTTACCACTCACTGACTCCTCACTTCCCTCACTTTCCCTTACGGCCCCCTCACTTCCCCCTCACTTATCTCTCACTTGCCCTTCACTGCCTCCTCACATCCCCCTAAGTTCCCTTTTTCTTTTTCTTTTTACACAACGCCATCTAGACCCAAAGTAAGCATATTATATGCCTGTATTATGGGTTCTAGAAAACGGATAAACATACTTAAATACTTTTATTTTTGTAAATACATACATATTATACATAGAAACACCCAGACCAATGCAAATAGACATGTTCATTCTACAAATATTTGCACTGAGCGGGAATCGAACTCACGACCTCTGCGTGGCAGTTCATACACAGTACCACCGAAATAGGTAGGCAGTCGATTTCCCCCTGACTTACCCTCTCACTTTCCCAACACTTCTCCCTTCCTTTCCTCTTCCTCCCTCTCCCTTCCCCCTCCCTCCAAATTTCAAGTCGCCAACTTCAAAAGCAAAGATCTTTCCATACAATATTTCATCCTTTATTTCACCCCTATAAATCCACCCCAGTTAAAAAAAAATATGAGGGTATTTTTTATTTAAATAAAAGTATTCCAAAACAAAATTTCAAAGCTGTAAGTTAAAAAATGAAGACGTTTCATACAATCGTTTTCATCCCTTTTTCATACACTTAAGGGTTGACTTTTTAAAAACCCTTTCTTAGTATACTTCTAGACATTAAGACAAACACACCCTCTAAATTTCAAGTCGCTACGACCAGCGGTTTAGGCTGTACGTTGTCTGTCAATCAGTCAGTCAGTCAGGACAAAGCCTTTTATAATATGTATGGATGTATGGGTTAGACGTAATAGCCATCGAGGATCAAAGCATACAGGCTGCTAGGAATGCTAACACGTGATAGAGCCACATAAAGCTGACCGTGCGAAAAACAGCTAATACTTAGATCCACACCCACAACTTTTAGTGTCTTATCTTGGGCTTTATTAATTAGTCATCGCAAAACATAGATTCACTGCAAACTGTACTTGTTTAAAACTAAACGAAAGATTGTTTAGAATGACAGGAATCCGAGGAATAAAAACACTATCAGCTATTACGCAACCTGTTAAAATCTCTGCTTCTATAAGATTTCGTAGTAAATTAACGAATGGTAGATATGATTCTTTAAATTGGCATAACTTTTTTATTTATGAACCGATTGACATGAAACAAACACTAAATGTTAAGTGAAGCTTACCGCAATATATAAAAATAAAATAAATATATGAAAACCATATTTAAATCAGATAAGCTGTTTCTGAGATTAGCGTGAACAAACGCACAGACAAATAGACAAACAGACAAACAGACAAAAATTGTAACAATCATTGTTTTGTGTTCTATTTGCGTTGATATAGGTCCTAATAGTATTTTTTCTCATATATCTTCCATGTACAGACAGCGATCGGTTACATTTTTATTATATGTATAGATACTTATCCAAATTCACAAAAAACAATCATAATAATAATTATAGTAAAAACAAAAACATAGCAAAGATGAATTTCGTCATAGGTGTATTATTGTACTCTAATGTAGAGGGAATCACAAAAAACGGTTCATACGTCAACAGTTTTTACATTATTTTTCTTGTGGCTGTTTATGACGTTGTGTAATCTAGTAGTGTTCGTGCAATAGATAAGTATAGATGATTATCTATAATATTATGTAAAGCGGAAGAGTTTGTTTGTTTGAACGCACTAATCTCTGGAACTACCACTTGGATTTGAATTGTTCTTTTTGCGTATGATAGCCCAGTTTATGAGGAAGGTGATAGGCTATGTCACGCTATTGGTGACGGGAGCTTAGCAGTAAGCAAAGACGCGAGTGAAACCGTGCTCTAGTAAGCTAATAGTAATAGAGAAGGTATTAGAAACATATTAGTTCGTTGTCTTTGCTTGTGATGGTAAAACATTTTTTTAAGAAATTCTGCGCCTAAAACAAGAATAGTGAAGTTAAAATAAACACTACCTATATAAATAAAAAAAGCCTAATAATATAAAACAAAAAAGCCTTACCAATAGATTGCAATTTTCCAGTAGTAATCGATCCGCGCTGAAAACTTCCTTAAAAAGCGTTTGACTAGCGGCAGGGAACATTCGGCTTTCGGGCTCTTATGTAACTGGGCCAGGCAGCGTATGTAAATAAATAATTCCAAAACTATAAGAATGCAAAAGCTTTGACAAGCATCAGATCAGCTTATTAATATTACATCTGAGCTAGTGTATAACATTAATAAAATAATACTTACAGGCAATTTAGAAACTGGACCATTTTTTAAACAGCTTTTATTAAAGGACTCAACTAAATCGCATTACCGTAGTAGTGGCCTCACTAAAAACTATAAAAGATCATTGTACTCAATTAGCACCTTCTTCATTAGTGGTATATTTACCTACGCTAATATTATAAAGAGATTTATTTTTTGTTTGTAATGATTTAACTAAAAATCTACGTTACCGATTTAAAAATTCTTTTACCTTTTGAAATCTATAAATTCAGCGGGTAACAGGTAAAATAATATTTTCAATCGTTTTAAGAATTTCAATATTTTAAGCGCCTTCATAAATCTGAATGATGCAATAAGACACTATTGCTACGATATTATCCTTAGGAGTTTGTGAGATCGAATGAAACTTTTGATACCAAAGCGAAACGGAACAACCAAGTGAAGGCAGGCCTCTAGTTATTATAAAATAACCCTTAATACGTGCGTGCAACGAATACAATAGGTTAAATGTTATACTCGACCAGTTGAATATCTTTCACGACTCGTTCATAAGCTACAAAAATAAAATGTTGAAATCATTTGCATAATCTTCGTCATCACTACTGTTGCAGGTTTCTGCACTGAGATACTGCTATTATTGCTAATTTATAGTCCTTTTAGTACAATTTATTCTGTCTGATTTGAACAAATAGTCATAACTTTAATAATGTCACTATTTTGGTGTAAGCTGTGCATGCCTTTTACCGGTATACATAAAAGAACTATTATGTAATACTGTATTTTGTTTTTCAATGTTGTATAGGTGTACTGTTGGTGTGTCCATAATAAATAAATAAATAAATAATAATATAAACGTGTTTGTAATTTTGCAGGTGCCACAAGGAGTCGAAGTAGTGCCATTACTATATTTACACGGTTGGCCTGGTACCGTTAGAGAACTGTACGATTCTATACCTTACCTGGTCTCTGCAAACTCATCAAGGTCTTTTGCTATTGAAGTTATAGCTCCGAGTTTACCAGGATTTGGATTCTCTGATGTAAGTATAATGTACAATAAGAAGTGGTACTGGTTATAGATTGTTTAATAGTTCTATAACACATGTTTGCTTTACCACTTTTAGGAAAAATTCCATCAAAATTAAAATTCAATAAGACTCATTATGACAGTGACAACTCTCACTGTACTGAGGGCACTTGCAAGCAAAAATAGACATTATTGTTTTGTGTTATGAGTATGTTATAACGATATGTACTCTAGATTTCATCTTGACTTTTTCACAGAGACGTGATTTTGTTAATGTCATTTAAAAGCTTAAATTGTAAGTAGGTACTTAGTTCTAGTAGCTGTAATATTTGACTGTTAAACTTTGATAAAATTATAAAAACTTTAAAGTGGCTCCATAATTTTATTATCAACTTATGTTCTGGTGTAATGTTGATCATAAGGTAGACCGACATATAAAACAAAAATTAAAAAAAACACCTCGAAGCGAGACCAAACCCGCACCTCTGAGTTAGACGATTCACCAAGCGTAGAACGGACGTGCGCGTGTTCTTGCATTGTTTCTAAATATCTCTCTTTGTATACAAATCACGATTATGCATCACACTGAAAACGCATTCACGCGCGGTGTAGATTTATTTATTTATCATAATAACAACAATATAGGCTTACAGCAGAACCAACACGCTTATATGTTGTATACTAATAACAATCACAATCAAAAATTTCTTAGTGATAACATCAATATTATAGTAAATTAAATTTAAATGTTCCTTCGCCACGCACCCCGCAGCGTATGCGGGAAATGTGTGAATTGTCTTACTGTTTGAGCGCACTACCAACTATGCTATCAGAGCTACTTACTTACATAAAGATACTTTCATATTTATTTTACTTTCTCAAATCATTAAATTGCTTCAAAATCTATACTATTATATAAAGCGGAAGAGTTTGTTTGTTTGAACGCGCTAATCTCTAAATCTACCAATCGGATTTAAAAAATTATTATTGCGTATGATAGCCCAGTTTTCGAAGAAGGTTTTAAGCTATGTAACATCACGCTACTAGCGTCAGGAGCAGAGCAGTAAGCTATGACGCGTGTAAAACCGCGCCGCAGAAAACTGGTCTATTGTAATAAGATACCATACATTCTGTTTTCATCATCGCACTCGCAAATTATAGTTACGCAACGGTAAACATTTGGAGCGAGACCTCATTATAGATGTACTCGAAGCACTTGACGTTTGGTTTCCTGAGATCTCAGTTATCACAAAAATTATAAATTTAATGTACAATTTTGACCAGGTTTAATGTAACATGCGTTCTTAAAGTATGACAAGAGAACTTTGCCCTGCAGTGCGAGCTTTAGTTTATACTAGCTGCGTGCCACGGCATCAGTTCGGCCATTGAGACGATGAGTGGTAACAAACACACACACATACATACACACAATTTTTCGCATCTTAATATTAATAAGATTTTCAGAATACAAATCTGTATAATTTTTCTTTACAGACTGCAGTTCGAGCAGGATTGGGAGCGGCGCAAATGTCAGTTATATTCAAGAACTTAATGCACAGACTCGGTATTTACAGATACTATATTCAAGGTGGAGACTGGGGATCAACTATAGGATCCAATATGGCTACTTTGTATCCACAGGTAAGAACTTTATGTTTTATTTATGTGATGTGCAAAATCAATGAACTAAACATTGTTTTATATCAAGGCATATAACACCAGCATAGATAGCATTAAGCCCGCCTCTGCATGTGCTTGAAGTTTGATGAATAAATTAACAAATTCCTAAAAGCGTTGCGTCACCTACTCGAACCTTAGACTTACACTTATTTTCTGAAAGGCTGAAAAATGAAAATTTACAAATCATCTGTTAAATCTCATGTGAATTATTAATTGGGTTGCTAATTATCCATGCTTTTAGCTACTTTTCATGAGATTTTAACAGGTGATTAGTAAATTTTTTGTTGATCAGCCTTTCAGAAACTGGGGGAAGACTTTTTTAATCACATGGAGAAGGCAATTCGACTGATTCAAGCACCCTATAAAGAGGGTGAGAACCGGTAAATTGAAAGAGGTCTGGAGGAGAGATTGCAGTGTAGCAATAGACGTCTTTTGACTTAGATGATGAAGATTTTTGTTATTGCTGACTGTGGCTGACGAGCTAACAGCCCACGTGATGGTAAATGGTAACTGTCGCACATGGTCGTCTCAGAGTCAGCATTGCTCCTGCAATGCCAGAAACTCTGCGAAGCCGCTGCTTACCGTAAAGGAAGTAGGAAGAGAAAGAATTGAGGGAGTTGAGGTAAAAGGGGGAAATTGGGCTTGATGATTATTTGCATATTCATTCAAAAAGGTCTGTAATTTCTTCAAGTTTTGTAGTAAAAACTTGCACTAAGTTTATGCAATACAATGTGTAGTAAAAAGACTATTTTCAGGAAGTTTTAGGCTACCACAGTAACCTAGCTGTGGCGCTACATCCTAAAGCATTAGCAATATGGGTAGCAGGATCTGTGAACCCATCAAAAGTGGTAGCTCCAGAATTAGCAGATAGATTGTATCCAATACAAAATATTGCCATTGGACTGATAAGAGAGACAGGGTTTTTCCATCTGCAAGCGACTAAACCAGAGAGTCTTGGTAAGTATTAACTTCCTTCTTTCTGTGAGTTAACATAATCTAATAGTTATTCTTGCATTAGACGGCGACGCACGACCGGTCAGGATGGCGAAAATTGGGACATCCAGAAGTGAGCGTCTTTTGGCTGATAATAATGTTGATGATAATTCTTGCATTAATTTGTGGTAAACAATATTTATTTAGTTGTCTTCGTCCAGAATCTTTACCAGTATTCCAAAGAAGAGTACAGTAGCATAAGCAGACACTTTACCAATCACCATCGATGGACCTTCATGTGCACCTGGCATGACTATGGTTTTTCATTAGGTATACCAGTTGATAGTGAAAAAAATATAATGGTTGTAAATTTATACAAAAACGCGTATCTATTAAGTGGTCGATCATAAAACCTTTAAGGTTTTAAATTTGTCTCATAAATCGTCTGCTCAAGTAGTATAATAAATTTCTTCAAAAAGTAAAACGTCTACTCATCAGCAGGTATTCAATATAGCTGCTGCACTGATTATATTCTGATTTAAATAAATTTCTTGTTTTCTTATACTCCTTGTTTGAAAAATATCGTCATTTATGACTGTCCTGTTGGTCTAGTGGTTAGTGACCCTGACTGCTAAGCCGGAGGTCGTGGGTTCGATTCCCACCCAGGACAAACCTTTGTGTCATGAGCATGATTGTTTGTTCTGTGTCTGGATGTAATTTATTTATAATATATTGTATGTATTTACAAAAAAAAAATATATAAGTAGTTTATCAGTTGTTTAGTACCCATAACACAAGCAAATATAATTGCTTAACTTGTAGCTAGATGGCGCTGTGTGAATGTGGTAGAATATTATTATAGAAAATTATTATTATTATTATTAGTAGCATTTCTTTTATATCGTTTTAACAGATTTATTCTTGCTTTTCAGGAGTAGCTATGTCAGATTCACCAGCAGGCTTACTGGCATACATTCTTCAGTTATTCTCCACTGGTACTGACAAAACTACTGTGAACACTGTAGACGGAGGCTTAGAGAATTATTATAGTAAAGACGCTTTGTTAGACATATTAACTATATTCTGGGTCACTAATACTTTTACTACGTCTATTAGAATATATGGTGAAAGTGTTAATTTAATGACGTTGAATTCGACTTTAGCTTCGTAAGTATCATATATTATTTGTAACTTATATGCAAGACTACGTCTGTGATTCGGTGTTACCACACAGAGATCTCGGGTTCGATCCCCGGGTCTGGTAAAGTGATATTGGATTTTTCTGTCGTGAAATTCTCAGTAATAGCCCGCAGTCTGGAATTGTGTCCGATTTATCTTAACAGGCTCGCTCTCTGTTACATGGGATCCAAAATAAAATGGCGAAACGTGGGTAGTTAACCACCTCAGCCTTCCCCTTCGGGATAAAAAAGGCGAGAAGCTGTTTGTATTTATGCAAGATGAAAATGGTTATCGCAGTCGCTCTCTAAGCAATTTAAGCAATACTAAGCAAATACAATCAAAATGCATAGCGAGAAAGATTCCTACCACTATTATCAATTTGAGTTCTTAGTCAATATAATAGTATTTTCCTCAATAAATAAAATCTAAATCCGAAATATTTAATTCTCTTTCCGCCAAAATTTTCTATAAATCCTACAAACTATCTAATACTAGCTTTCCGCGGCGTGGTTTCACTCGCGTCTTTGCTTACTGCTCTGTTCCCATCGCCAGTAGCGAGATATTACACATCATCACATAAAGCATTCGCATTCTAGAACCCATAACACAAGCATAATATTATAATATGCTTCCTTTGAGTCTAGATAACGTTGTGAAAAAAAAATAAAAAAAAGAAGACTTTTTTTGATAGTTTCCGAGATTAGCGCGTTCAAACAAACAAACTCTGCCGCTTTATACAATTTATCTAATATTAAGTTATTGAGAATGACTCTTATGCGACAATCGAATACACTTACATACAAATAAAACATATTGAATTTTCCTTTCAGAACACCAACACAAGTACCAACATGGTCAATCCACGCTAGAGATGAGATAGTCTACATGACTCCTAAAATGTTAAGGACTAAATACCCCAACCTACTTCATTCGACCGTTCTCAGAGATGGCGGACATTTCCTCGCTCTTGAACAACCTCAAGTACTAGCCAATGATGTTATAATAGCCATAGATAGCTTTAGAAGATGGCATCAAGCAAAAGGAAGAAATGGATATTAAAGACTTATAGAGAATAATATAGGCTTAATAGACTAGATACTTACATATACAATAGTTTTAATATCCTACAGATTTACCATATTCATTAACATACTCCATCTCATTCTGTTATATTTCGTATTTATAAAATGACGTAATTAATTTCACACCGTTGACAATAAAAAAATATTATTAAGCAAAGCTCTGGGTGTTGAATGCGAGTTGTTTTTACGTCGTGATCGACACTTTTACATTACTTTTAGACGTTCTGTGCACTGATTACTTCGCTTCAAGCTCTTAACCAATCGGAGAGCCAAACACGGTAAACGTTTCGATCGCGTTAACGTAAAAACAACTCGCATTCAACACCCAGAGCTTTGCTTAATAATAATTTTTCTAGACTGTTTGTTTTGAACGAGGAAAAAAAAAATGTTGTTGGTCGTCCGATGGCGCGGTGGATCGACGACATTCGGCAGGTCGCTGGTAGCTCCTGGCTTTGCACAGCAGAGAACCGGCATACCCAGTGAAATTCACAAAGAGGGGCCTATATCCAGCAGTGGTTGATGCGTACTGTGTATGACATTGATGATGAGAAATTAAAAGCGCTCTTAGTATTTAATCTAAGAACTAAATTTAACCGAAAAAAAGTACGCGTGACGAGAATAGTATTTGCAAGTTACGTCACTTAAATGTTCGAAAAAAATGGCATGCATTTATAATAGATACATTAAAATTATAATTTAAAAATTATTTAACAATATTACGTTAAAAATGTAAGGACGCAAATGATAAAATTGAATTAAAATTTGTTTTTAAATAGATAGTGTCGCCATCTGCGATATAAACTTAATACTATTTACATTGTAACATTTACTACTTAGTTCCAATGGACGCCACTAAGAAAGTCTTAAAAACGTGGCGCTAGTATAGATACGTGCTAGTGATTTTGAACGCCTTCTGTTTTATTTTATTGTTAACCAGCGACCCGCCCCGGCTTCGCACGGGTTTTATGCTAATTCTAAATATTTATTTTTAAACGTTCGCATTGCATGATATAGTAACAACAAGCAGACTGCTTGTGACCACGGCCGGTGTAACCTGGTCGAAACGTCAAGCAAAATAAGGTATGTAAATACCTAATGTATGATCGCGTGAATTCCCTTATATTTAGATTTACTGATATTAAATATACTACAGAATGTCTTTTTAAACAATGTTCACAGCTTTTTTGTCATTAGACAATACAAACATGTTTTTTTTAGAAGCCGGCGGCTCCCAGCCGGTATATACCGCCGCAACCGCTATGTCCCTGTATTACATTAGAAACCTCTAAAATTACCAATGTTTCTCTACTATATTTTGCACTTATTTAAACCATATTCTTGAATCACACTATATAATAAAAAAACGCATCAAAATCCGTTGTGTAGTTTTAAAGATCTGAGCATACATAAGGACAGACAGCGAGAAGCGACTCTGTTTTATACTATGGTAATACGTGTTTTTCAAAAATAGCTATTTACCTTGATTCATCGACCGTCTTGCTTTTCCCGAGCGTACCTAACATTTTGTGTTCTCAACAATTTACAAGACATTTTTATTTTATTCATAAAATATAACGCTTTTTTGGGGGATAGGTGATGTAAATTGAAAATAAAGTTTTACTATATGCCTCTGTATTCCGTAAAAGTTTAATCATGTTATGCCTGTTTTCTTTCATTTTGATTTATTACTTACATATTTATTCTACTTTTAATTTTTATAAATATAGAATAAAATTGGTGAATTACATTTTCTTTATCTTATGTTTTTTTTAAAGCTTCTAAATGTTGAGCTTGTAAATGACTCGAATGGAAAACCATCACAAAATGTTTCCATTTTATTGTATTGTTTAGTTGTAGCCACAGTAAAACTATGTATATGTATAATATTCTGAATGTTAAAAGCTAAATTATTGTATTTTTGTGAATTCTGTTTTGAGAAATAAATGTGTTATACCGTAAATAGTGGCACTTGCAACCAAAATGTCAATCTTTATACCTTCCAAACTAAGTTAAAAAGTATTTATATGAAAAAAGGAAAGCAGAATGGTTATTTAAGATTACATACTCTCACTGATGAAGACCATTGTTACAAAAACCTAAAAGCGACCCTAATACGTTACAAGATAATGAGGGTAGACGAAATATATTATTTCTGTACTACAATAAAAACTGGGTATATTGGCATTCCAGTTTATTTATTAAATAAGTGTAAGTATGCTTTATATTTTTTATAAGCTTTATAAGTCGATAAATATTAGTCTGAAGGGTGCGTTTTCATTGACACGAAGCTGAGCGGCGTGAACAGAAGCGGATCGTAAATTGGCCAATCACAGCTTTTCCACTGATGTGGAGTGAAGATTTTGATTTTTTTAGCCAATTCACAGTCCGCTCCTGTCCACTCCGTCCAGCTGCGCGTCAATGGGAACGCATCCTAACTGCTGTTTTAGGCTTATTTTAGTGTGTACAGTCTTTGAATAGCAAAAGTTTCAGCTTTATGATTTATGGATATTAATTTTTTGAAGCAATCGACAGAATCTATAATATAAAAATGAATCGCTGAATGTGTTGCTACGCAAATCTCGAGAGCAGCTGAACTAATATCGCTAATTTTTTTTAATAATATTTCTTGAATTACGAGGATGGTTCTTTAAAAATTGCATTAAAAACACTTTTCTATATTTCCATACAAAAGTGTCTTTATTTATCCCAAAATGTTGAAAAAATGTCCACCCGTGCCAAGCCGGGACGGGCCGCTAGTTGTATAATAAAAACAAGCTTATGAGTCTTGATAAAAGTATCAAGCATGCGATAAAAGAAAATCATAACCAGTACGTGATGATTATGTTTTTTTTTTTATTTATTTATATTAGCCTACCAAAGTGACTCCACCCCTGATGGTAAGCAGTCAGTGGAATCCAGAAGTGGTGGCCACCATACAAAAAGCTATCGTCTTAAACTGCTGGTATGGTGGCTGGGAATGGGGTTAGAGGAAGGGAATGAGGGAGGTGAGGAAAGAGGAAAGGGGGAAATTGGAGCTCCGGCACTCTCACTCGCCGAACGAAACGCAGTAGTAAGGATACTACTACTCTTAAGTCGATCTTCTATGAGAGGGTAGTACTTCCCCGGACGATCCGGCCCATTCATGCTGAAACCAGCGTGGATCTACTACCGTCAAAAGAGTTTTCATAAGATTGTATGAATTATTTCATAAAAAAAATTTTCGTTAATTTCAATGCACATGTAATTTAACAATTAAGGTAGATGACCTGTAACAACAGGGCAAGGATTCCCTTGACTGCCATCAAGACAATTTTTCTGAAATTCTAATATACATATTGGTTTCAAGAATTGCCAAAAAAATAAGATTGGGTTTTTTTAATCATATTTTGATTATTAAAAGTAAGCTTCTATATTCAAATCCCGGTTTGCAGCTCTTTTCTCAAAATCTTTACTTTTCTTTAAACATTTTCTGACGTATAATGTTAAAATAACTTTATTCTTTTAATATTATGCGGTTTAGTATATTCAAAGTATAGAGTAAATTTAGTAACTTCTTTGAGAAAACTAACTTAAGAGAACGGTTCTTTAGTCTTTTTGTCCGACTGCCGCAGTCAAGGACGGTAAAGTTTTTTTTATGTATGTACGTAAGTATGTATTTCTTTGGCACGCTCTACAGCCTAAATATCTCTTTTTACTTTGTTTTAGGCAGGCGGGTTTTTTGTATTTGAATAATACTACATTGCTTGTCTATACCTCTTACCATACCTCTTATTTTTTTTATCTATTCACATTTTCTTCTCCCTTCACGGTTTTGACGTTGCTGTGTTCAGAATAAATCTTAATTAATGCAACTCGGGAACCAGACCAATTTTTAGAATAAAAAGTATTCTTTGTCTGTCTCCGGTACCGAATCTATGTACATACCAATTTTCATAGAAATCAGTTCAGCCGTTTAGGCGCTGAGTGGTAGCAAACACACACACACACACACACACACACATACATACACATACTCACACACATACATACACACATACATACACACATACATACACACATACATACACACAAACTTTCACATTTTATAATATTATGAGGATATATTGGCTATACCAAAATGGTAAAAGAGTAAGGACTTTACAGCCATACCAAACGTTGCCGAAAGAACTCTGCGTAAATCATCTGATATAAGTTGCAAAGGCTGGAGAGAGGCAGTTTTTATCATAGTACTTTAAATAGGTGTAGGCAGAGTGGATATAAAAAATAAGGTGTTAACTAAAACCCATTGACCGTCATTCCCGAGGAACCTTGACCTTTTTTTCTTATGAAACACTTTGATTGTTATCTTTTTCGGTAGAGATTTCTCAAAATATTCTACTATAAATATTCACTTCCAAAATCTTGCATTTCAGGAAATTAGTAATAATCTCAGTAGCATGTACAGTATCTTGAATAAACTTAATATGTATCTCTGTTTCATCTTTTAAACGAAGCTTTGCTAGAAGCCAACCTGTTCGAGTTGAAGATTTATTAGTAGCTTTTCATTTATTTTTTTGTTGTTGTATGCTATAGTGATTAGCCACGTGTTTTTTATAATCATTTTTTCAGCCAAAATATTTTTACCGGTTGATAAAGATCTAAAAAATATATTCACGCTTGGTAAGTGTATTGGTGGTCACAGAGATGACAGTATTATTCCAGGACGTTAATGACCACTTTAAAAATGTAATGTAATTAAAATTGTACATAAGCGTCTCAGTTGGTAATAAGCATACATTTAAAAATTACGTTGTTAGTCTAAGTTTTCATTTAAAAATATTGTTTTGAGTATCCTTTCGTCTTTTTGTTCCGGCCTAACTTTCGAAATACTTATTATTGATGTGATAGAATGACTATTATTAATTAAATAATACAAGCCTATAATCCAGCATGACAACCTACCACCACCTCATATAGCAGTATTATTTTAATCTTACTTTGTGTTTTGTCTTTTTCTTTTGTACCATTAAAAACAAGGATAGAGACAAAGTAAGGTTTTAATATGATTGCTTTAAGAGGTTTTGGTAGGGCCTCAGGCGTCTACAAGTTGGACCATCTACCTGATAAACTCCCTCTTGTGCTATCAAATTCTCTAACGTGCTTAGCTCGCGTGACGATATTTGTCAGGGTCATCACCTGCGGGTTATAACCCTATAAAACATAATCGTTGTAACACACAAGGTCTCTCCGTTAAACCCAAACTCATTAGTTTGTATATTTTATTTCATTGTATACAGAATGATACAACGATACTAATATATAAAGCGGAACAGTTTGATTGTATAAACGTTCTAATCTCTGGAACTATCAGGCGATTTTTTAATAATACTAAAAATTATTTTTGAGCTTAAGAGCTCATAGTTCTTAAGGAATATTATAGGCTATTTAATATCACGCTAAAAACAACAGAAGCAGAGTAGTAACTAAAGATGTAACCGTAAACCGCGCTGTACAAAATAAGATATAAATATAGCTTAACAAAATTATTCAATGAGTTTACTTGTTTCACTAATAACGTTAATATAACCAATAGAAAATGTAGGCTAATATGATTACAGTAAATTTGCTAACCAGATAGAACTGTGAGATAAATGAAAACTCATGTCATGCTTTTCAATGGTCATATTATTTTAATTCGTAAGTTATAATTTCAAGTAACATTTAAATGACGCAGCTAAAAACATTATACTCTATACAAAAATTACAAGTAAGTAAATTATAATAAAAAAGGACAATTAACGAGGGTTTTTAGGAAAATTTTCGCTACCAGTTGGCGCCACTTAGGTGAAAGGTCTTCCATTCACAAAAATTCAAAATCAAAATTTAAAATTTATTCACAGTTTTAAATCAATAGAATCATTCACGATTGATTGGTTGATTAAAGCGCTTTGACAGAGACCTGATGATTCAGTGCTGCCACTTCGTGGTCGCCATTTTAGGAAACTCTGTATGATTTAGAGTGGCCAATTAAAATAATCGGAGTTTTAAATTAAAATGCCGCCACTTTTTAAAATGATAAATATTAATGGGTTATTATCGCATTATGGGTACTGCTTTGCAGGTAAAAGTTATTAGTATTACGACAGTCAATAGTATTAGGAGCGTTGGTAACCCTGATATTACCAAGATTAGTTACAAGTTACCATCTAATCGAACTCACTAACAAAAAATTTATTAAAGTAGTATTCTGTAAATCTGTCCTTTACAAAATTAAGTTATTCCTGTTAAACTGTGTTAATTTATTTATATTATTTCCTTGAATATTTCTCAAAGACATAATGGACAAATTTGTCACCCAAATTAATTAACTTCGCTTAACTCAAAAGCTATTCACAAATCGGTACACCTTTCAAACATTCAAAGTATCAACCCTATTACATCGACGTAGCGTGCGCAAATCTATTTCCCTCCATTTCGCTAGCTACGTCAGTCCGTAGCGGTGCCTCGTAGCAGTCGGGTCTACGCAGGTTCTACGCGGCCCTTTTGTTATCAAAAATCTTATTTTCTGTATTAAAACCGCACCCGTTGATGAAGTAAATTGTGTTTTTGTACCTATTAGTGCTACCAGTGATAAATATATGAGCTATTGTGATTAAATGTTGCCAGTGGTTACAGTGAAGTGTTCACGTTAATATTAGCATTGGATTACGTTATATTTTTCTCTGTTATCGTGTTTGGGACTTGCTAATACCATTCGGAATGGCGTGTAAGTATTTTCTTCGGATCATTAATACTTTCCAATTACATTTGTAACAATAGTAACGTTGGCAAATAGATTGATTATACTAAAACGTTTAGTATAATATAAAGGCCTTGAACCTTTTAAATATGCTATATATTTTAGTTACATCGTAATGTATTAAGTATGTAAAATATAAGCAATCATTTAAAGAATTTAGCTAAATTTAGGTCTGTCAGATTCTGAGTAAGGGTCCAGGAGTCTTGGACAGAATTAAAGACAGATTCGCTTACTGATTAGCAAGATGGATGTAAGATAAAATAATAGTAACAAACATTAGTTTTATTATAACATCTTGCCTGTGTTTAAAGCATTAATTAAACTTATTGTATCATTAGCTGAAAATCGTACACAGCTAAATTAAATCTGTGGACGTTTACAGGCCCAGCGTACTCCTGGGACGAAGTATGCCTGGTGGTCTGGTCATATAGATGTGTCGTAGTGATCTACTAACTATGGTCATCATTATCTCAGCTGTAAAACGCTTTATGAACTAACCAATGATTTTTAAAAAAGTCTATATTAGAATCAGCACTGATACCATTATCAGTAATTTACTTTTTAAAAACCAAGAAAATATTATTTCTATTATATTAAATTTCTGTATAAATGTATCTGTTGCTAATTTACATGAAAGAAAACATCGTGAGATAACCTGAACTAAAAAATATATTCCAAAAGATTTTTTAGGCTATTATATAATAATAATATAATATGTGGACACTATCACACACCGTCATCTAGTCCCAAGCTAAGCAGAGCTTGTGTTATGGGTACTAGATAACTGAAATATAATACATATACATACTTTTTTTTTGTAAATACATACTTAGAATACATAGGAAACACCCAGACTGAAGAAAAATACAAATGTTCATCACACAAATATTTGCCTTCCGCGGGAATCGAACCCACGACACCCGGCGTCGCAGTCAGTTACACTAACCACTAGACCAACGGTGCAGTCCAAGTATTAAAAACAACCTTAACTATAAGATATAATAGTAGGTTATTCTATATTTTTTTGTAATTTACTCTTGTACGTAATAAGGCCAAAGGTTATTTAGTTCGTTTTAGTTAGGCGAGCTTTGTTCGAAAAGCGTGTTAAAGTTTATGTGTTCCAAAAAACTAATTAAAGGGCCTAGACAAGTGACATAAATGCTATAAAAAATGTATGGGTTGACATCAGCTAACGACAATGTTGGCGTTTTACATTTTAAAATCTATTCTATATTATATTCTTTTTATATTCTAGACTGGCCTGTTGGTCTAGTGGTTAGTGACCCTGACTGCTAAGCCGGAGGTCGTGGGTTCGATTCCCACCCAGGACAAATCTTTGTGTGATGAGCATGATTGTTTGTTCTGTGTCTGGGTGTAATTTATCTATAATATGTATGTATTTACAAAAAAAAATGTATATAAGTAGTATATCAGTTGTTTAGTACCCATAACACAAGCAAATATAATAGCTTAATTTGGGGCTAGATGGCGCTGTGTGAATGTGGTAGAATATTATTATTATTATTATTATTATTCTATTAGCATTTATGCCACTAGGCTCTTTGTTGTTTTATTAGGAGTTAACGTACATATTTTTACAGAGAATAAAGTGAAATATACTGCTGACTGCATATCAAGCAGAGTAAAATCATTTATGAAGACAAAACGAGTTCCAAGCTAAAAAAGAAAGTCGTGCTATCTGCTTAATAGCATATTTATAGTCTAATAAAAATACAATCTAGCATGACAGCTTTTTTCTGAAGAGGTAGACAGGAGTGACCTACGTTTCACCGTGTTAAGGCCCTTAAAACAGAGGGCGAGCTTGTTTCCATTCATCGTATAAGCCGAAATACTTTCACTGTTGGACATAGGCCTTCCCCAATTTGTCGCCACCGTGGCCCGTCGTCAGCCGCCCTCATCTATCGGTTGCCCGCTACTTTTCCATTCTTATTTCCATTCGCCGGGCACAATTCCAAACTCTACACTAATACTGATTTCTAAACAGAAAACTCCATCAATCACTTTACCCGACGGGGATCTATAACTTCTGGCAGTCCGTAAACAGTACAAAAACAACAAGGCAGTCATAAAAAATATTTTATACCGACTACAAAAAAAGAAGGAGGTTCTCAATTCGACTGTGTGAACTGATTTTGATATTTTTATTTTATTTGAAGGCCGGTGCTCCCGTATGGTCCCATTTCAATTTGATCCAGTTTTGACAATGGCATATATGAGACAACAGTATTGAAGTAGATTTTTTTGTTAAATTTTTGGTTATTACCTACTTGCATTATACACTAGATAGTCTTGTCAACAAATTCAATTTCTTGCCAGATAATCGCAGAACGAATGCTTCATTGAACGTGTGACATTGATTCTCAAACAAACTATTGTATTCGTAAATTACTGTGTTCCTGATTATTTGCCACTAAAAGACATATAGGTGGATTGCACTTCTGCTTATCACAAAATGCTGCTGTTCGTTCTGTGTTGGATTTTTGTTTGACATCTGTCATTTAGGTAACTAATAATGCGTTAGTAAAATATGTATACACGACAGCTAGATGTGTCATAATTTAGTTGACTGATTGCGATAGCGGAAGAGTATGTAGTTTGTTTTTTGAACGCGTTAATCTGTCGAACTACCAGTTGCATTTGAATAATTATTTTTGCAATTGATATCCGAATTCTTGAGGAAGGTTATAGGCTATAAAACTACAGGCTATTGGCGTCAGGAGTCGAGTAACCAAAGATGAAACATAACGCGGGTGAAACTTCGCCGCGGAAGGTTAGTCATAAATAAAGCGTAAAAACACAGGACTATAACTTGCCCCAATCAAACTACAATAATTACCTAAATATCAGAATATATTAGGATGCATCTTCATTTCGAATAAGAAATACAGAAATAAAATAATATACATTTCAACATATTGCCGACATGTGCTTAGAGATTCTACACGAAGCTATGTCAGGAGGTAATGGCTCTTCAATTGCTTGTCGAAATTCTTTTCGGGAGTAGGAATGTTGTGTTTATAGCGTACGTTCATAAACATGTTTTAAAGAAAACTAGGTATAAGAAATAGTAATATCATTCTTTGTGTCTTTTTCCGAACTATAGGATTGCTTAAATGATTGTAATTAAATGAATTAATGACTATCATATGACATGGCAAAAGATACCTCGTCTTCGACCTACAATATTAATCAACCTATTTCTTTCCTTGTCTGTAAGAGGCGAGTACAAGCAAAATATATTATTAAAAAACAAAAATCCTGCCTAAAACAAATTGCAAAAAAAACCTCATTTTTTTCTCTTGCTGACGCTACATTAAAATATTATGTACCCTATATCACTCCCACAATCAATACAAATCTAATGACTCCTCTTATGTTAAAATTTAGGCTGTAGAGCGCGCAAAAGAAAAAGACATACATACCCACTTAAATACATGCATACATACATTCGCCCGAAATACATTACCTCGCCTTGACTTCGGAAGTCAGGCAAAAAGAAACTATTTAAACAACGTTACTTTGAATATTATAAATGAAGTTTTCGGCTGATATGGTGATGACTACTTTTTGTAGGCTTTTCACCACCTCCTAAAGCAGTATTATTTTAATCTTACTTTGTGTTTTGTCTTTTTCTTTTGTACTATTACAAACAAGGATAGAGGTTGTGGTAGCGCCTCAGGTCTTTAATTCCTAATTGAGACTGAATCCTGGAAACCCAAAAAAACATTACTAGTTTTTCATAGATAATGTTTAGATTACGACAGCACAGACAGACTTAACGCTCTCCAGGGCAGTGTTTACGACCTTTATAAACCTAAAAACAAATCTGGGTGAAGCAAGATTAGTACTTAAAATGTAAATTGAGTTGTCTAGGCAAAGGGTTAGAGTGTAATCGGGTCTCGGTTTGAGCTTGCTATTACAAAACATTATATTTATGTTCGCTTTTATCATTATTGGGAGTTCAATAATGTTATTTATACTATAACTAGTTTAGCGCGGCACGGTTTTACCCGCGTTTAACTACATCTTTAGTTAGGTACTGCTTCACTTCTGTCGCTCCTAGCGTGATGTTATATAGCCTTTATTTTTTTATATTAGCCTACCAAAGTGACTTCACCCCCTCTGATGGTAAGCAATCAGTGGAATTCAGAAGTGGTGGCCACTATACCAAAAGCCATCGTCTTAAACTGCTGGTATGGTGGCCTCCATTATGGGGGATGGAAATGGAGTTAGGGGAAGGGAATGAGGGAGATGAGGCAAGAGGAAAGAGGGGAAATTGGGCCTCCAGCACTCACACTCACCGAACGATACGCAGTGGTACGGATACTACTGTTCTTACGTCGATCTTCTATGAGAAAATAGTACTTCCCCGGACGATCCGGTCCATTCATGCTGAAACGAGCGTGGACCTACTACCGTACAAATCTTCCTCAAGAACTGTGCCATCAAACGCAAAAATATAGATTAGCGCATACAAACAAACATACTCTTTCGCTATATATTAATATAGAAGATATTGTTATTCATATTATAAAATTGCTAAAGATTGTGTTTAATGTAGGCGTCAGAATGAGATGATTTTACCGCCCAGTAGTGAAGTATTCTTATTATGTATACAATGTAGTGGCCGTGTACTCCATTAGCGTAATTAATCAACTGAATTTTGTTATTCTAAACATAATACCTGCGGGATAAAAATATTGTTAAAGCATGAACGTACCGTGTGAGATTAATGTGGCATCGGAACGCAGCGTGCGAAAGGAAGGGAAGTATGTGTACGGGTGAGAGGGAGAGAAAGGGCGGAGAGAGTTTCACGACGGACGTACTTACGGGGTAATGCTTATCCTATAAAACGTGCGTATAAAACAAAAAGTTTTCTAAGTATTTTCCTCGTTAATTTTTAAATATAATCCCACATGCCTTTATTTTTTTTCTATGCACATTTGATGTCAAAGAAGCATACTACGTCTCTGAAGGTAACTTTGTGAGTAACCGCAACCTGTGGACATGGTTGTCATTTATAAGCATAATAATGCTTATATTAGAAGAGGTAGCGTTGTGAACAAGTCATTTCATACCGACTAAAAATCATAAAAATATATAGCTTGCCCTTTATACTTAAGAGCTCTGAACGTCAGCAGCTCAGGTAGCGGTGGAGTCAAAAGTTTGGCAAAAAAAATTTTTTATGGCATTTCATACTGAACGTTACATTAGTTCAATGGTTATTAGCTCATTTTAAAGTAATCGTCAGCTGCTTGCACGTGAATGCGTTATTCAATCGGGCGCATAAACCTTATTGCCAAAATGAACAGCGCCCCCTGGTATTTACTCTGAGAACAAAATGTTGATGCGATCTCAGAAGGCTGAAATCAGCCGTGCTGCCTTTATGTATAATACATAAAAAAAAGTTTCTGCATACAAAATACTAGATGATTCTGAGATCAAAATTTTTCAGAGTAAATACCAATAAATTTTTATGCAGTGAAGAAAGGAGTTAAAAGGTTTTTAACAGGGTCGACAACGTGCTAGTAATGCTCCTGGTGTTGCAAGCGTCCGTAGCCTACGGTAACTGTTTACCATCAGCCGTATGCTTGTTTGTCACCTTAGTCGTATAAAAAAGCGCGGTCCAGCTAACAATTGTACTTTAACCAGCTCCGTGTCCACTCATATGTATTACCAATCTTTACCAGGCCAGCGTTTTATCATTGCGTCTCTTTGAAGTTTTACTGTGTCACTATTTTGTACATTCACGGCACCACAATCCATACTAATATTATAAATGCGAAAGTAACTCTGCCTGTCTGTCTGTTACGCTTTCACGCCTAAAACACTGAACCGATTTCTGGTAAAGAGATAGCTTAGACCTCGGGGAATAACATAAGCTATCTTTTATCGCGAAAAAATGGCTTAAAGGGGTTGAAATAGGGGATGAAAGTTTGTATCAAAAATCGTCAATGTAAACAGAGATATAACTGACATTCACGCAGGTGGAGCTGCGGGCAACAGCTAGTATCTAACTATATGACTTTAATTACTTTTTGAAATTAGGTATAACGATAAGTTTGCGTGTCAACTTTTGCAACACTCGTTATGAACGTTTAATATTACAGTAATAAAGTATAATTCCTACAGTTATTAAACTATTTACATAATAATTAATAAATTACTCAGTTTTATATACGATAGCCATGGTACTGAAGTTGAACGACATATAATTAAAAAAATTATACTCTACTTTAAGGTTAGTCTATGCTTAAATTAAAGCCGTTTAACTGAACTAGTTTCATAGAAGTCTAACCGATGATGTTATGGCTTTATCGTTCCCCAAGAAATGGGCTATCATAAGCAAAAACTCAAATCCGAGTAGAGATTAGCACCTTCAAAAAGACAAACAAACTCTTCTGGACAAAGTAATAAAAAGTACAAGTACGCTAGTAGTAGTACGGTAGTAGATCCACGCTGGTTTCAGCATGAATATCACTGCGTTTCGTTCGGTGAGTGAGAGCGCCGGAGGCCCAATTTCCCCCCTTTCCTCTTTCCTCACCTTCCTCATTCTCTTCTCCTAACCCCATTCCCAGCCGCCATAGTGGAGACCACCATACCAGCAGTTTAATACGATGGCTTTTGGTATAGTGACCACCATTTTTGGATTCCACTGACTGCTTCAGGCCATCAGGCTGGGTGGAGTCACTTTGGTAGGCTAATATAAAAAAAAGACAACTTCTCTAGTATAGATTAATTTGGCAATGCTTATGAAACAATCGCCATGGAAAAAACAAAGTCATGTTGGCTTCGTCTTACTACGTGGTGAACTTACATCGTAAGGGCTCTTTCTTCACAGTGAGCAAGCAGGGCGTTAATGATCCTGTTACCAACGGGTTAACAATTAACCATCACGCATCCCTTTCTAGTTTGTCACTTTAGTTGATAAAAAAACTGGGTCTCATTAATCGAAAAATGCATACTTCTGCGGGATTTCCGCTTTTCCTTCTCCTTTGAAATTTCTTTCGCCCTCAAGGTAAGCCGCATTTTTGTTTGACTCGTTGATGAAAAAAAAAAAACACTACCAACACAAGTTAAACCTCTTTTAAAACTCAAACTACCTCGATCTTTATGTGAATGCTCATCTCGAGAACAATTAAACCGGCCGAGTGCTAGAATAATAATGCCACTTATGAACAACTAGCTCATGTGTAATTAAACTTTGTTCTAAGAACAAATGTTGTGCAGTTTTGTTTCGGTTGAATGACATTAAAAGTATAATGCAGCATTTCGCGGCACTAATGTAATCTTATACTATTATATAAAGCGAAGGAGTTCGTTTGTTAGAACTTGCTAATCTCTGGAACTACTAGTCGGAATTGAAAAATTCTTTTTGCATATGATAGCCCAGTTCTCGAGAAAGGTTATAGGCTATGTAACATCACGCTACTAGCGACGGGAGCAGAGCAGTAAGCAAAGACGCGTGTAAAACCGCACCGCGGCAAGCTAGTTTTATGTATAAGGTAACAATAGTCTTTGATGTTGGCAATAAAGTAATAAT
Organism: Parascotia fuliginaria; assembly: GCA_963082885.1. NCBI lineage: Eukaryota > Metazoa > Arthropoda > Insecta > Lepidoptera > Erebidae > Parascotia > Parascotia fuliginaria. The sequence continues at coordinate 2,175,418 of OY720195.1, forward strand.
AAAATGTATAAATGATAGAACATGAATGAGACTAAGAGCTTGAAGTTTGCATAAATTAAACCAGCAGGTAATTTGAACTGTGGATGTTGACTATGTTTTACTATATTTTTATGGCAGACGAGTAAACAGCTTACGTGATGGTAAGTGAAGTCTCTCATGGAGTCCCTAGTATTGCTTCTGCAATGCGAGGGACCCTGCGAAGCCGCTGCCTACCGTGAAGGGAGTGGGGTAGGAGATAGGATTGAGAGAGGTGATGATAAAGTAAAGGGGGAAAGTTGGGGAAATGTGGCCAAGTTAACAATTTAGAATATAGAACAATGATAATGTGGTTCCTTTGGGTGTCTTAAGAACTGACTAGGAAAATTCCAATTAACAAGCAGTTTTAAGTTTACAAGCAACTATATCCGTTCATACTAAATTCAAATTCAAATCATATATTTGCGAAATATGGGCTCACAGGGATCTTACATTAGTACATGTATCACTATACTCAGCTTTTAAGCATGCCTAATTTCATATATTATATCATTATTCGTTATTTATTTTTACTAATATTTTTCTTTAATAACCATATTACTCCATTGAACCTTAACCAAAGCTTCGGATTCAGCAGTTATGTTCTGTGTATAGCTATAAAGCAACTCTGCAAGCTTTGCCAATGTCACTTAAGTTTGCCTGAGAATTTTTACTATAAGTAAATACTATATGGAGGACTTATCTGCCGAATGTCTAAATTTGTGTAGGTATATAATTAGATGTTAACTGTAGATACGTACTTACCAGCCCAGCATATTATATTAGATGTACCCTATAGATATGTACTTACGGACCCGAGCCGTACATGAAATATCCCTTTGTCCTACCATTCATAAATTACATCTACATGACTTGTAGAACAAAACTCAATTCATTCAACATTTATACCACGTGAACTCGCATACAATGCTTAGAAACTGTTCCACTGGCAAATTGAAATAGACTTTTACTACTACACAATAGGTATTTTTATATTGTATTTAACTAGCTATTGTAGCCGATAAGCGTTTGTGCTAGATTTATTTTAGGCTAAACACAAAAAGTAGAAGAAGTTTGCAAAACAGTGTACTCGTAGATCTACAATAATTTAGCGTATTTCTCTGATAAGTGTGGCAGGTTAAAAATTGACAGAATTTTGTACTCAAAGTAAATACTAGAAGCGCTGTTCATTTGAATTTGCACCTCAAATCGAAGACCGTGGGACGTTATCTCATCGTAAAACTATCAAAACATACAACAATACTAAAACTGCATCTGTTACCTTTTCATATTGATTCAGAGGCCTATACGCGAAGCGTGAAGACGCAGCTTACAAAGCCGCTATAGAAGGGACTGTACCAGCAGACGCCGTGATAGCTTTTGGTACGATGTCTACCACTCCTAGACTTTACCAAGTGCTACTTTCAGACACAGTGCAGTCATTTTGGTAGGCGAAAATAAAACTAAATCCAAGATGACAGTAAACTTTAAGACGAAAAATTTATGACTCTTCTGAAAAGAGGCTCTCTAGGGCATTAAGTTTATATTGTACTGCAATAAACTGCGAAGAAAATCAGTTACGTGACATTTAGACGTCGTAATGGACCATTCGGGACTTAAGTATAAGTGTCACTGACCAAAAAGGTGATAAAAGTATACGATATAAATTAGTTGTGATGGATTATTGGTTACGCACACTCTATCTCTTTTAATAATAATATCAGCCTGTTTACTGTCCCACTGCAGGGCAAAGGCTTCTTCTCATATAGAGAAGGTATGAGCATAAATCACTACGCTTGCTCAAAGCGAATTGGCAATTTCAGAGTTTTAAGTCTAGATTTCCTTATCGATGTCAGTGTTCCTTTTAGTTAGAAATGTCCAAGATAAATATAGAAATACATATGATTTTGAAAAATCACATTGGTACTTGTCCGGCTTCGAACCCACTTCCTTGTGTTTATGAATCGGGTGCCTTATCCACTGGATCATTTCGACTATCTCTTGATTCATTTAAGTAACCTAAATGATACGTAAAAAAGGCAAAATAACAAAAACGAAATGTACGCCAATTTACCCACAGGCTCGAACGTTCGCTCGAAACTCAGGCTACTCTATTTAACTGCCCTCTCTCTCAAGCCTGAAGATGTTCTCTGCAGAACAGAAGCTTATCCGAAATGAGGAGTTTTTAATAGTCACAACACTTGGAAGACTACAAGATAGGAGGATATTTTTTTTATAAGCCTACCAAAGTGACTTCACTTTGCCTGATGGTAAGCAGTCAATGGAATCCAGAAGTGGTGAACACTATTTCAAAAGCTAAACTACTGGTATGGTGGCTTCCACTATGGCGGCTTTGTGAGATGCTTTTTCACGCACCACTTAAAAGACCCAGGATCAAATTGAGATGGGAACACATGTTACGGTAAAGAGATCCAGGCTTTAATTCAGCGACAAAGTACCCTCCGGCCACTAGGATCCCATGTCGCTACTTCTATGGTAATAGTGCAGCCCGTTTCCCAGTATTTCTTTAGTCTCGTACGACACTTATGGAAAGAAATGGGGTGGTTTATTTAAGACTGAAGACCATACGGATAAATAGGTACGTTAAAATGTTAGCAACTTTTTAACCTAGTATATTAAAAACAATTTTAAGTGCACCTGCACTAACAAATTTATGTTTGAAATTAGCACAACCGTGTAAAGGATTTTACAGACGCAATTATGTCAAGGTTAGTCAGTTATGTGATGTTTATAAATGACTTCTATTATAACGGTAGTAGAGTTCAAATTTAGGATACACTGAGGTTTCACTTACGCTTTTTTCGCATACATTGGAGCAACTCGCCGAAGGCAATTTAGCAGTCGTATATAATTGACGACCTAGTTGGCACAATAGAAGTGCGTGTGACTACAGTACAAGTAGTTGTAATATTTAAAAAGCTAACGAGATTAAACTTTGTGCTCATAATTTATTTTATGTAAAATTTATGCAATAGGCCGTCAACCTATCATTAAAAAAGTGGTCGGAAAATCTCTCAATACTCAATGAAACACACCTGTATTGCAGCTGCGTCCTGTGTTTGTAATCATCAATCCGTCAACGGAGTGCAAATATCACTCTTTTATCCCCATGTGTAGCTGTGGAAGTCTCAGAACAGAAATAATAAATGCCTATAATATATAGTAACACTAGTTTGCCGCTGTGCGGTTTCACCCGCGTCTTTGTTTATTGCCCTGCTCCCGTCGCCAGTAGCGTCATGTTACATAGCTTATAACCTTCCTCGAGAACTCGGCTATCATACGCAAAAGATTTTTTTAAATCCGACTGGTAGTTCCAGAGATTAGCGCCTTCAAACAAACAAACAAACTCTTTCACTTTATATAATAGTATAGGTATAGGTATGTAAAATGTATTGGCAAACGCACATCGTCACAGGCAGAAGTGATAGAGATTGTCACTAAGCATTTCATACATTATTGTTAGAGAAATCGGCTTACATGTTTACGTGATCCTACCCGACACATGAAGTGATTTAGTGAGTACAATGTTAAACGATACAAACATAAAGAACAAGTTAATATTATAAAGCCTATATTTTATTATAAATAAACATGTTTGATCACAGCATGAAAACTATGTTTCATGTTGTATAATGGAAAAGCCGTGTTCTGAAGTGGAATATTGATAAATAGAGATATAGTTGTTTACAGGGATTAATAATGTTAATGCCTATGTAATACCCATAAAAAGGTTATACATACTATATCGCAGAAATCGTTTTTTTAAATCCAGAATATACTGAAGGAATCTATGTATATTGTTCTGCCAGCTGTGAAACATAAGTAATACCAGAAACACTAAATACCAGATTCGCAAATTACCAAACTCTCAAGACATCGGATCGCCATATACCAGATACGAAAAACACCATAAAGTCATACATCAGCCATAATTCATAAAAATATTGTGTAATTTTATCTAGTGTTTTATTAAGTACTAGAGGCCCGCTCCGGCTTCGCACGGGTGGACATGTTTTTTTTTTTTTGATTCAGGCCAAATTTTAATTTTTTCTCTCCGTAAGAACCATCCTCGTACTTCAAGGTATATTATAAAAAATGAATTAGCGAAATCGGTTCAGCTGCTCTCGAGATTTGCGCTTAGCAACACATTAAGGGCAAAATTCACAGACCGCACTTTGACTTTACTTTGATGCAAACAATTACTTTTCTTAGGCCCAGATTCACAATCGTGACTTTACTTTACAGCAAAGGCACCTTCGCAAAGTAAGCTTTGTATTGCCGAAGATTACTTTCAACTTCATATTCAAACATATTTTTGGTACAAAGTAGATCTTTGCATCAAAGTAAAGTCAAAGTGCGGTCTGTGAATCTTGCCCTTAGCGGTTCATTTTTTATCATATAGAGTAGCATCCCGTGGCGCGGTTTCACCTACGTTTCTGCTTACTGCTCTGCTCCCGTCACCAGTAGCGTGATGTGACATAGCCTATAACATTCCACAAAAACTGGGCTATCATTCGCAAAAAGAATCATTAAATTCCGACTCGTAGTTTCAGAGTTTAGCGCGTTCAAACAAACATTCAAACTCTTCCACTTTACATAATAGCGTAGATGTTATGCTTACCTTCTTGCCGGTAATTGCACCTTCTATTCCTTGCTTAATTGCTCGCCCGCTGTGTTAATTTATTCGCATTGTATAGCACCTTACAGTAGCAGAAAGGCTTAAAAGCAAGTACAGTCATTTGCCAATGTATACCGTAAATTAATTGACACAAAGTTAAAAATTTTTTACACATTTTAGTTGTGTATTAATGTAGATTAATCCCCCACAGAAGGCGTGCTTCTTATCGCGACACGCAAGATGTTGATAATATAAAATAAACGTTGTTATGTTTAAATATTTGAATAAAATGTTTTTATGACAAATAGTTAATGTTTTTTAAAAATAGCGTGAGAGTGAGGTGCGTTTTTATTAGGTTTTTGTTTTCATGTAACTAACCTTTTTGGTAACAATTTACTCCCGAATTTCGACTTTGTAAAGGTTTCTAAGGGTTACTGTTGATTTTCTTTAAGAACTGACTTTTTGCTCGATGGCGTAGTAAGAGTTTATTTTATTTGTTAGAACGTATATTATATTTTATATTTTTTTTTTTTCTGAGTGGCAGCTTAGCAAACAGTCCACGTGATGGTTAGTGGTAATTGTCGCTCATGGACGACTCTGAGTCCCTAGCATTGGTCCTGCTATGCCAGGGACTCTGCGAAGCCGCTGCCTACCGTGAAGGGAGGAGTGAGGGATTTACCTAAGAATACTATCAGAAGAAAATTGTTTTTAGGTATGATAGTTAAAAAACATCAAAATCCATTACGTGGCATAGACAGCGTAGAAAACAGTCGCTTTACTTCTCCTAATAATATTATAAATGCAAAAGTTTTTCGTGCTTGTCACCGCTCAGCTATCTACATACCAATTTTTATCGAAAACGGCTAAACCAATTTCGGTGAAATTTGGTATGTAGATAGATTCGGTGCCGGAGACGGACATAGGCAAGGTTAATATTGGTCTGGTCCCCGAGTCCCCAAAATACATTTTAGGCGCGGGCCAATGCGTGAGGCGCAGTTAGTATGTATAGAAGATGTAATATTATTATATTGTGTAATATTATTTTTCATAAAATAATGTATATTTATGTGTTGGCAGCTGACAAAGTTATTAAACTCATTCGTATTCTACAAGCCGTCCGTCTTTCAGTAGAAGGGGCTGAAAGACATGTATTAGACGTTTTTATGGCGACTGTCTGGCCTAATATTTTATAGTTCCAGTTATTATTTCTTAAGCTTTTGATTATCATAAGAATTATTGATGAAAAAGGGAGTCTAAAGACAGTGCCGAAAAATTCAGATTTTATCACTAGACGCGGTTTTTTCATATAACCTAAAACTTCTTGTCCGTTAAATTTCCTAGCTCGAAAGTAGTATTTTGAAATACTCAAAGTTAAAATAAGAAAATTGCTTACCATCATTTTGGAGGTTACATAGCCGTGCTCGTTTGTCGTTTATTAGGTCAGGTCTCTGTAAAAGTGAGGTTAACAACGCCAAGATGATGACCTTAACCTTATAGCATTTTTTTTTATATTAGTCTACCAAAGTCACATCACCCCGCCTGATGGTAAACAGTCAGTGGAATCCAAAAGTGGTGGCCCCATACCAAAAGTCATCGTCTTAAACTGCTGGTATGGTGGCCTCCACTATGGCGGATGGGAATGGGGTTAGGGGAAGGGAATGAGGGAGGTCAGGAAAGAGGAAAGGGGGAAATTAGGCTCTATCACTCACCGAATGAAACGCAGTAGTACGGATACTACTACTCTTACGTCGATCTTCTATGAAAGGGTAGTACTTGCCCGGACGATCCGGCCCATTCATGCTGAAACCAGCGTGGATCTACTACCGATAAGTATAAACTCTCTGTAAAGCTTTGTAAACCATAGTAAAAATTGCCATTGTATTACGGTTAAGACATTAATAAAGGTTATCTTGTATTTATTTTGTGTTAGCGCAGTAGATATAGAGGAGGACAGGAGAAGCTGATGGGAAAATCAACCAGCTCAGGATGGATCCGGTGACTGCAGCTATTGCAGTTAGGCACCAAGCGTAGTGATTATGACAAATACGTGCCTCAAACTTAGAGCCGGCTTTTCAGAAATAATAATTTAAAATGGTAATCAATAATTCTATCTATAATAACTACACTAATAATAATACCGGCCTGTTTTACTGTCCCACTGCAGGGCAAAGGCCTCTTCTCTAGAGAAGGTATGAGCATTAATCACCACGCTTGCTCAAGGCGGATTGGCAATTTCAGACTTTTTAAGTCCAGGTTTCCTCACGATGTTTTCCTTCACCGTCAGTCAGAAATGTCCAAGATAAACTTAGAAAGTACATATGATTTGAATAATCACATTGGTACTTGCCCGGATTTGAACCCACTACCTCGTGTTTACGAAGCGGGTGCCTTATCCACTGGACCATTTCGACCTATAACTACACTAAATAATAATAATTCCTTTATATTAGAAAACTATATTATAAAGCAACATTCTCTATGTTTAAATATATATTACATCTTTAATATAAAAATGAATCGCTGAATGTGTTGCTAAGCGCAAATCTCGGGAGCAGCTGAACCGATTTCGCTAATTCTTTTTTTTATAATAATCCTTGAAGTACAAGGATGGTTCTTACGGAGAGAAAACTTTGAAAATTGCCAGAAAAAAAAAACGAATTGACTGTTAGGCGGTACGAAGTTCGCCGGGTCAGCTAGTACTATTATATTATGTATGTGAATTCTTCCACATATAGAAAGCTGGAGATGCCGTTTGTATGAAAATATTATTATAATATAACGGAAGGATCTCGAAGTACTCAAAACAATAAACAAAGGAGGCTGGAATATTTTGGTTATGTGATCCGTAACAATAAAAGTTATAATATAATAAGAATATAACAATATTACAACAACTACACGCAACACCATTCAGACCCAAAGTAAGCATATATTATAGCTTGTGTTATGCGTTCTAGAATGCGGATATATATAAATATATCCGCTATATATAATAAATACTTATTTGAAAATACATACCTACAATATTATACATAGAAACACCCAGACCAATGCAAATAGACATATTCATGCATACAAATATTTGCACTGAGCGGGAACCTCACCCGCAACTTCTGCGTGGCAGTCCGTACACAGTACCACCGAACCGCAGAGGTCGCCTTTTATGCACTTCTTCAACTAACATTTCAGGAAAAAGTGGCAGGCAGAAGGAGGCCTAGACGCTGAAGGATATCATGGCTCAAAAACCTGCGACAATAGTTTGGCAAAAGCACGCGTTACCTGTTTAGAGCAGCGGTATTCAAAGTGGACATTAAAAATAATATGAATTTTACCATGTTTTCTGCGCCTTTTTAATTAATAAATTAAATATGTCGCAGACAAACCTACGAGTGAAAAGCTTTCACTAACAGCTACATCAACGCGAAGTCTGTTTTACGTTAACATTTTACAACATTCACAAAACTCGCATTCTCTTTAACCAGAGATGTTCTCTTGAATATATAATGTAGAAATATGCAGCGCTCTTTACTTTAATTATGTATCTTAATTAACGCAGATTGCAGCATGTTAACAACATATGTAACGTAGTAGGTTCACTTTATAATTTTACTAGCTTTCCGTGCTTCTTTGCTTACAGCCTTGCTCCCGTCGCCAGTAGTGTGATGTTACATAGTTTATAATATTCCTCGAGAACTGGGCTATCATATGCAAAAATAATTTTTCAAATTATACTGATAGTTCCAGAGATTTTCTTTTCGTGTCGACAGCAAATCTTTTTATATTGTGTCAGCCCAAAACTCAGCTACTGCATTGTCAGCAGCGTTCATTAAAGCCTCCTGCAGTTATTCGGGCACGCAGGGCACGGTGGGCCATCGGTTGAGGATGATGTCTACTTAGAAGACAGCTATTCTATATTTAATTGTATAAAGAATTTGTTTTTCATCTTCTTCTTCTTCTTCTTATATTATAAAAATCAATGTTTGTATGTTTGTCCTCGATGCGTGTCAAAACCAATGATCGAATTGTAATGAAACTTTGTGAGGATGTTCTGGGGACGCCCGAGACTATTCCTAGCCCAAAAACTCCTTTTTTGTAAATTACGTGGCATTGCAACTCATGCCTGGTGCATAATTCTTTAACATATTATGTACAAAGTAGTCTTGGTGAATTCACTTAGTGCACAACCAAACAAGTGAGCAGCGCACGCGGTAGCGGCGTTTTGCTCAGTAGATTGGTGGCACTCGCGGCACCGACAGCAGCGGCGACCAGCGTCACCGCCATGCGTATCTATCCGGTCCACACAAACCGACAAGCCCTAACAAGTCGGGATTGTGGATTAATTAATAATTTTAATCCTTAAGTCCCTAACTTCTGAGACCCTGACCATTGGGTTCCTATCTACATGGTAATCATGTAAGACAGGCTTATGCGCCCGCGAGGTTAGGCATTTTTTGGTGTTAAATTTCAAACGGTTTGCCCTAAATAGCCTAGTATAGCCTATAAGGTTATACGCTATGGAACTGAGCAATAAGCATAGACACGGGTCAAACCGTGCCCAGAAAGCTAAATACTTATAAAAAATATTACAATACTAACAGGGGTAAATAAAAGCTAGCGAATACTTTAGACGTTTGGATTACAAATATGCTGACTTTTGTAAATGAATTTGCATTGCAGATATAGAGTTTAAAGAAGTTCATACACGTATTAAATACAAAACTTTAGTTTTCTTGAAAACTTCTCTTTTCCACGGAATATACGAAAAAAGATTATAGATATTTCACTTAATAAATGGTTTTGTGGAATTTTCTAAAACTTTGCGTTCTGGAAAATTCCATTAGCAGAATCATCTATACTTTAGTACAATTACATGGGTTACAAATACACCAATACCATACAATTCCCCAACTAGAACTAGAACCCATAAACTTTTGAGACCGTTCGAAGGTCCAACTACCTCTTCGATCCTCATTCCCTTTTTTATACAATAGGCAATAGCTTAGTTGTATTTTCTTACATAAGTCTCTGCAATACCAACCCCCAGTTTGACAGGCTTTGAACGACTGATATCAACGAAAAATTAACTAATCACCTGTTAAATTTCATGTGAAGTACCTAAAAGCATGCTAAAAACATGGATAATTAGTTTCATTTGGTCTAATTAGTTACTAATTAGATTTTAAACCCAATTAAACTAAATATACAAATATTTTATGCTCCTAGCAACCCAATTGGTGCTTCACAAGCGATTTATAGACAATATATATTATACATATAATATATTAGACACTACAGCCATGTATGTAAAGATACGCCTACTTATTTACTACCAAACTTATATAAAAAACCCTAATACAATTAATATAAAATAGGAATACAAGTAATAACCCTATAAATTTATATTCTGGTTCAACACGATAATATTACGTACAAACAAATATACATTAATTCTGACCTCAAACGTCCCGAGCTATTATAATATATAAAGGGTTGCTATAATAATAAAACTAGCTTACGGACGGGCCCACCTCTGATAGTAAGGGTTACCCCTTACTATCAGAGGTGGGCCCGTCCGTAACCCGTATGACGGTAAGCAGTTAGTGGAATCCAGAAGTAGTGACCACCATTCCAAAAGTCATCGTCTTAAACTGCTGGTATGGTGGCTTCCACTACGGCGGCTGGAAATGGGAAAGGGGAAGGGAATGATGGAGGTGAGGAAAGAAAAAGGGGAGAAATTGGGCCTGCGGCGCTCTCATTTACCGAACGAAACGCCGTAGTACGAATTCTACTACTCTTACGTCGATCTTCTATGAGAGGCTAGTACTGCCCCGGTCGATCCGGCCCATTCATGCTGAAACCAGCGTGGATCTACTACCGTAACTCTATGCTTAATTTGCAAATTTGGCTTGCCAATCTGGGTATCATTCGGGATCCCTTACTTCATATATCTATAAAATACGTTAAAATTTACCGTAACTATAAGTAGACAGACACTATAAATAATCTATCCTCCATTTTCTGATAGGCTGATTGATCAACGAAAAATTTACTAATCACCTGTTAAATCTCATGTGAAGTACCAATTGGGTTGCTAAAACCATGAATATTTAGTGTAATTTGATCTAATTAGTAATTAACTACATGAAATTAAACTACTTATCCATGCTTTTAGCATGCTTTTAGGTATTTCACATGGGAATATACAGGGGATTAGTTAATTTTTTTGTTGATCAGTCCTTCATAAGCTGGGGGGTATGTGTCATATATATATATTTTTTTTTATATATATTAGCCTACCAAAGTGACTCCACCCCGCCTGATGGTAAGCAGTCAGTGGAATCCAGAAGTGGTGGTCACCATACCAAAAGCTGTCGTCTTAAACTGCTGGTATGGTGGCTGGGAATGGGGTTAGAGGAAGGGAATGAGGGAGGTGAGGAAAGAGGAAAGGGAGGAAATTGGGCCTCCGGCACTCTCACTCACCGAACGAAAAGCAGTAGTAAGGATACTACTACTCTTAAGTCGATCTTCTATGAGACGGTAGTACTTTCGCGGACGATCCGGCCCATTCATGCTGAAACCAGCGTGGATCTACTACCGTCATATATATTGTAATAGTTCTATATTATCTACTAACCAAATCATTCTCAATGAACTGTCAATTCACAATGAAGCTTTCGGGTATTCAGTGTTTAATTGGATACTGTCGGAAGTACAATACCGATGACATTTCCCTTGTGTCTTGGCTACTGAGGTGTGTATTGTGTTACTACGTAAATGCGAGTTTCTATTTTTCTATATTGTTATTATTGCTTTTAATAGGATTGATTTTAAATAAAGAAAATTTGCGGTTTATGAAAAGAATAAAATTGATAAATACAAACTATATTAGATAAGCATTTCAAAACACAAGCTAGCCGTTGCTGAGAAAAAGCGTTGTAGGGTTAAGGGGATAAGGAGGGAAAGGGGAATAGAATCCTTTCTAGTTTTCTGACTGAGAGGGCAGTTGTGCTGCCGCAGCTCTCACACACCGAATAATTAATAGCAAGTTTTGTGATCGATTACTCATGCCATCTTTGTTGTATAATATGTTCATGGGCGACGCCAGAATTGCTTCCAGAGGGGTGCATTCGCCTTTCATTACGCAAACTCTGCGTGCTTAGTTTATAATAAAATATATAGGAACATAATACATTTATGAACAAAGCTGGATGACAAACCGGACAACACCTCAAACGTGATCTATGTATGTTTCAGTCTAGGGAATGCTCCGAGGAACTGTTTGATGATATGTCATCTCTTCTAGCACAGTTCCCTATCAGTTAATACAATTTTGACTATTATTAAGGGCATTCAATTTCAAACCAATAAATTAACACACACAAAATACCTCGTGATACTATTTGTTAAAATACAGTAACAATTACTTTTAACATACGTTTTAATTTTAATACCATGTTATGTGCCGTTATATTTTTATGACACACAGTGTTAACTGTAAAATTTGTAGACAATGAATTGAATCGTAACAGTTCAATATGAAACATTTTTATGTTTTATTTTTACTGCAATAAAAACTTATTCTATAAGCTTAAAATTCAAATGAATTGGTTTGTTGAAATAAAGGCTGGCTGTAGGTTAATTGGCTGACATTTTGTAATTTTCAGCGTTTATATGTGTTAATTTAATTAACCTAAATAAATAAATAAATTTTCATTTTCAAAGACGATATTAGCACTCTCTATCTAGAACAGCTAGATGCTCTATACATCCACTACACATTTTACGGGCGGAGATTAAACTCAGGATACGTCTTGTGGCAATTAACAGCAAAATTACTAATAAACTACAGTATGTTAGATGCTACGTAGGAGATTAAACACTTACTTATATAATATTACACTTCTTATCCTCGAATAGGTAGACAGAGGTGTGTTTCATCAGCTAAGTTTCTTGCCAGTAGAGTTGGCCTCACGCCTTTAACTTTGCCAGCATTTATTTCCTATGACGTTATTATGTAACTATCTTGCATGATTTAAATAAATAAATGAGAAAACTCAACGGCCATTGGACATTGCTCGACCTATCTGGTCTAGGCACTGTTCTCATACAGAAAATAAATCTTTTTCCTTTTTTTTCAGTTTTCATATTGCGCTAGTCCCGAACGTGGCCACATTGACTACACTGTCTTACCAGGCAGCCTTCTTATAGCAGTTCTTCACCCTCTCATATAGCAGTATTTATTTCAATGTTAATTTGTGTTTTGTCTTTTTCTTTTGTACCATTAAAAACAAGGATAGAGACAGAGTAAGGTTAAAATAAGATTGCTGTAGGGATCGTGGTAGGACTCCAGGTACCTAAATTAAGGTACAAGTTCACCAAATCAGAGAAGACAGGATGATTATTGATTATACTGAGGCGCATGACGAAACTAATTAAAAGTAAGACAGAAACCTGAAAACAGAATACAATAAATTTCTTTATACGCAATTCGGGATTAACTACACTACTTAGAACAAACTGCTGCAAACTTGGTTGTTCATGGCTAAGCTTCGCAGCGACCTCGAAGCTACTCAGAGTTTTACACTTCCAACTTATATAGTTGTTTGTATAAATTTGAGAGTATCCGTATGTTATTAGACGTTGAACATAGAAAACATTTTTGTATAGATTTTTAAATTGAATTAAATTAAAACGGATTTTAGCTGCCTACTGTGGATATTATCTTTAATTTCTAATTTCCTTATTTGTCTGGTTAAATAATAATAACTGTCGTCTAGTCCCAAGCTAAGCAGAGCTTGTGTTATGGGTACTAGATAACTGATATATAATACATATACATACTTTTTTTTTTGTAAATACATACTTATAATACATAGGAAACACCCAGACTAAAGACAAATACAAATGTTCATCACACAAATATTTGCCTTCCGCGGGAATCGAACCCACGACACCCGGCGTCGCAGTCAGTTACACTAACCACTAGACCAACGGTGCAGTCTTGTTGAAATTTGTTGTTCATTTGAGACTAAGCAGTCCCCCGACTTATCATTATCATATCAGACGAAAGACGCCCACTGCTGGACATAGGCCTCCCGTAATTTTCGCCACCGTGGCCTGTCGTGAGCCGCCCTCATCCATCGGCTGCCCGCCACTCTTATAAGGTCGTCGTACCCCTGGTGAGGGGTCTGCCTGCGCTGTGCCTACAGTTAGTTGAATCAAGAGTCAAACGTGAAGAATAGTAGAATATCCATAGTATATACGATTGCACTCTTTACAGGCTTCTCAGGATTAACAAAAGAAACGTAGGTAACATACCCGCTACCGTATATATAAGCGTACGGCGTTAACACGTACGTTAAGTCCCCTATTACATACATTACGTTTTATACCTACGGGTAAATTATGGATGTAAGAAGATGGTGTTATGTGTTCTCTTTATTGTACCAATAATAAGGATTTTATTTTAGTCTTTCTAAGTGCCTCCAATCTGCCTGATGGTAAGCAGTCAATGGAATCCAAAAGTGAGGGCCACCTTTCCAAAAGCCATCTTCTCAAACTGCTGTAAAAGTGAAAAAGTATTTATAATATGAACTGGTAGGTATAGTATGTTTAGATATTAAGTAGCAAGATACAAATAACCCACCTAATATTTAGTGGCAGGAAACAGTTACTGCGTTTGAAGTATTTAAATAATGCTAATAGAACATAATTAAGTTGGTTTCGAGTGGAAAGAGAGATGGGAGTGAGAGAAATAGGGAAATGAAGAAAGCCTACAGTGCAAGCCTCCTCACTCAACGAATAAAACAGAAAAGAATGAATAATTGAATTATTATTCAACGGTACGTCAATATTTATGTAATTGTATGAAAGATTCAGCTCACTCATGTTGAAATCAGCAAAAATCTACTAAAATATGGATATTATAATCAACGAATCGTTTTTCTGTAGTAATCTTATTACGTTACACATAAGAAAACATGATCCATTGTTTTTAGTTAATGTAACCATGTGAAAAGTTCTTCAAGGTAAAAACGATCCCCAATACCTCATTAATCAAAATCAAGCCTTAGCCCTTACCTAACAGGCTATAAATCTAACAGGTGGATACTTATGTACCTTGATTAAATACCGTCGGTGAAATGGATTCGTTCTCAATTTATCGTGAAGATAAATACTAAATGTTACGGAGTATGTAGTTTTAGATACATTTTTGTAAAAGAAACAAAGGAAGAAATAAGTTATAGAATGAACTCTCTTCTGTCGCTCATGGATGACTCAGAGTCTCTGGCATTGCTTCGGCGATGCCAGGGACTCTGCAAAATCGCTGCCTACCGTGATGGGAGTGGGGTAGGTGAAAGGATTGAGGAAAGTGAGTAAAAAGAAATGGGGGAAAATTGGGCCTCCAGCTTTCTACGAGGGTTTTAGATCAACATAGGATTATTAAAGAAAAGTTCTCGAAATCGTCCATAAGCTAGATTAACTACTTATCAGTTGGCGGGCCATGTGCTTGTTTACCACATAAGTAAGTTGTATGAGAATAAATTAAGCGATATTTCTAATGTTGTATACCCTTATTCATATTTATTTTTTTTTAAAAACACAAACGGTTTAGGTTTCGCTTTAAAATCTTAATGCTGTGTACCTAAGGGATGCCAACCAACGAGATTAATACTACCATATCGGCTATCTGCTTCTGGTATCGTCGTAACGCAATGTCTTTTTGTACTGTAATAGACATTTGAGTTTCGACGACCAAAATCCAAATTCTTAGTTATAATTTAATTAAAATTAAGATCAAACTTATTATCGGCGATAGCTTTTTGGCAGCAGAAACATAATGAGACTGACTGACTGAAGTCTCAGTATTTGATATTTCATAAATCAAGTTTATTTCATCACAAAAATCACCAGCGTTGTCAAAAATGCTTTAATTTATATAATTATTGTTCTCGAGTTTGACTTCTCGAATGCTAAACATGTAAACTAAATTCTTCCACAAATTACATAGCTCTTAGCTCTAAGCCAAATTGTTCGTCTATCTAATACATATGCTATGAGGTCATCTGTCTATAAACTAAAACAAAGGTTTATTGACCCAAAAGTTTTGGCAACGGACGTGTCCAGTTTACCGACGATGCAATAAAAAATATTTGAGAGACAGAGACCTAAACACATGAAACGCCTTTTACAGAAAAGGATGGAGATATTACAGGGGCAACGAATATTACAAGAATTTATGTAAATTTAGCTCAGCCTAGATATTATAATATAGGAAAACAAGAAAGTGCTTGAAAGGAATCGTGACGGGACGTAGAAAAACGAAGATGCAATAATAGCATTAGCTGGCTAAATATAAATAACCTCAAAATAAACATTCAAAAAACTAAAATTATGATTTTTAAAAATAGAATAAATAAATTAGGTAATTTGGATATAAATCATGACGGCATAAATATATCACAGGTACATAATACAAAATTTTTAGGTATAATTATTGATAATGGTCTTAACTGGAAGAGCCACGTAGAAAGTTTGTGTACTAAAATAAACCAGTACTCTTATGTTCTATATATGCTGGAAAAAAGAGCATCTAAACCCACATTACTGACCGCCTATCATGGATATGTGGCTCCAATAATACGTTACGGTATCATTTTCTGGGGGAATTCAGCAGATGTACAACACGCATTCATAGCCCAAAAGAAATGCATACGAGCTATTTGTAAAATTAAAACAACAGAAAGTTGTCGACCCTTTTTCACTAGATTGAACATTCTTACTCTACCATGTATATATATTTTGGAAACTGTAATATTTGTAAAAAAGAATTTAAATATGTTTGAGAAATTGACGAGCAAAAGACATAATTTAAAAATAAGTGTTCCGCCTAACACAACAGCCTATTTTAACAAAAGTATATTTTGTATGGCACCTAGAATTTATAACCACTTGCCTAAGTCGCTTCTTGAAGAACAAAATGTAAATATTGTAAAGAAAAAGTTTAAACAAATTTTGTTGCAAAAATGCTATTACAGTGTTAATGATTTTTTATGTGATGAAATGAAATAATACCTAACTAACACATTAAAATCTAGTATTAAGTTTTCTAGTTTTATATAAAATATTGCAGCCGCAAGGTTAAGTACTGTGTTACCTAATTGTATACTTACTACACAACATCTCTTACACCTGTATTTGCAATTCAAATAATAAATAAATAAATAAATAAATAAATACAGAAGAAGAGCGTAACCACCAAACTATTTATATGTGAAATTGATACCTAGTTTTACGTTCGTAAGGCTCAATAATTTAATTATATAATATAACTATTTGTAAAACTGCTACCTGCGATGTATCAATCTTCCTCTCTTCTAGTATGATATGCCCGACATCCATCCATGATGATCTGCTATTTTATGTTACCACCATTCATCATTTCAGTCAACAAACGTCCACTACTGGACATATGCGTCCCCCAATTTTTGCCACCTTTCGTCGCCGCCCTCATCCATCGGTTATCTGCCACCCTTATGAGGTCATCGGTCCACCTTGTGTCTGCCTACACTGCGACTTCCAGTTCGTGGTCGCCACTCCAGAACTTTTCTGCCCCAAATTTCACATTATGGTCATGCAATAAAGATATTGATTATTGAAAATGTCTAGTGTTCATGTTTTAAATACATAAAAAAAAATTAAATTGATTCTTTCGAGAAACAATCTTGGATAATCCTATAAATAAATAAACAGTGATGAAATTTCGTAATGGTTTGAAGTTTTGATTTGGAATCAATACTCTTTTTAACCGACTTTAAAAAAAGGAGAAGGTTTCTCAATTCGACCGTATATATATATATATATATATATACATATATATTTTTATGTGTGTACGCAGATAACTTCGTCGTTTATGAACCGATTTTGATGATTCTTTTTTATTGTAAAGTAGGTAATCCTAAGTGTGGTACCATGATAAGGAAACCAGGATCTGATATCATGATAGCATCCCAGAGAAATCGAGGAGATCTTTCGAAAATCGTACAGGCTACTAGTGCATTTGTTATTTATTTCATTAAGTATTTTAAGACACTACTATTTAGTGAAGGTTTGGAGTCGATCCGATGATGGAGCCGAAAGACAGTTGAGGGAACTCGACAACGATTTACAGCAATTACTTGGTGTTTGGACTTAATTCATTTGTAATGATGAGAACTTTGCACCCATATGGGTTTTAAGTGCCATTACAAGTGACCATAAACAGTCGAGGGAAATCTTTAACAGCAGCCATGTCGGGCTTACTTCATACGGCTAAATCTAGCCCCAAATTAAGCAATTATGTTTGCTTGTGTTATGGGTACTAAACAACTGATATACTACTTATATACATTTTTTTTTGTAAATACATACATATTATAGATAAATTACACCCAGACACAGAACAAACAATCATGCTCATCACACAAAGGTTTGTCCTGGGTGGGAATCAAACCCACGACCTCCGGCTTAGCAGTCAGGGTCACTAACCACTAGACCAACAGGCCAGTCAATATTGTGTATTCTGTAAAATAGACTTTTCTCGGAGTGCTTAAATTTGAGCGCAAAAGTATTTAAAAAGATATCTCGCTGTTGTTAGCCGTAAAATGTCACAAGTTTTATCACTTGAACAAATTAGTAACCTATAATTTTAATGTATATTCAGATCTCTCAAAGTCAGTTAAAAGCAAATTAACCCAGTTTCAAGAGAGCTAGTTTATTTGAAGGCTCATTTTGCATAATATTAGCAACTTATGTATATAAATAAGACTTTGGATTTTGAGCTTAAAAATTTATTTTATTTATTTATTAAACTTCATGCACAAGAAAAGACACAATAGAAATAACATTGTGTCTCGTGCAGATCTGCATCTAAGCATACAACGGGTTAATGCTAGAAACTTTCTCTACCAGTCAACCTTAGGTGATGCAGAGATAAACGAATTAGGTGCAGTTAAAGCTTTAAGAATTTCGTTTATAGTACCTGATCTACACATATAATAAAATTGGAATGTCTTTTTGTAATATTGAAATAACCGTTTTTTACTACATGTAGGTATATGAAAGTATATACGGTACATACACCAAAATAACATTTTTTACAATTTTTGTCTGTCTGTCTGTCTGTTTGTTCCGGCTAATCTCTGAAATGGCTGGACTGATTTTGACGGGACTTTTATTGGCAGGTAGCTGATGTAATAAGGAGTAACTTAGGCTACGTTTATTTTAGAAAAATTCTTTTATTTTAGGAAAATAAAGTAATGTTGATCGACTGTTAGGCGGAACGAAGTTCGCCGGGTCAGCTAGTAACAATATAATACTCGTGAACTATAAAACTTGCCTTTTCTAAATTAATATTTACTTTTTATCTGGAGTGGTCAAAAAGGCAATTGAAAAAACATCATATAAAGCCGCTATAGTGGATGCCTCTATGTCAGTAGTTTGACACGTTTTTTTGGATGATGTCCTCCACTCCTCGACCCCCAGACTTTTTTAAATCCTTCTTGAGCAAGATAATGGCCATGGTCATGCCTTTTATGTATTTAAAGAGGCTTCTAGCAGTTGGAATCTACACTAATATTATAAATGTGAAAGTAACCGTTAGTAAAAAAGTTACCGTAGTCGTTACCTTTTGAAAGATATTTTACAAATTGACTATTCCATTAAACATAACACTTATATGAATTCTTTAAATATTAATTGCATGGCAAAACCGACGCTAATTGACAAATGTACTCAGACCGATGATATGTCAAATTTAGATAAAGAAATAAATAATTTTCACACGGTAAAAGGTAGCAATACTATAAACAATATTGTCAATCATGAGGACAGTGTATTAAATAATAATCTTTTTCGCCACTAAATGTTTATTCGTATTGCATCAGAACATCGCAGGTATATTAAATAAATCTGACATGTTTTCGATTTGCCTTGATGAATTGGCTGAAAATAAAAAAAATGTAGACGTATTGTGTATTACCGAGCATTTTATGATGTCAGGTTACGAAGCTAACTTATCTATACCTAATTTTACTCTCACAGCATGTTACAGTCGCAATAATTCTAAAAGAGGTGGTGTTTGTATCTTAGTAAGGAACGGGCATTTGTACAGGAAATTACCAGAGGTGGCCCAATATTCTATACCAGGTGTTATGGAGTTTTGTGCAATAGAGTTAAGCCACTATAAAATCGTTGTAATTTGTCTATATAGGGTTCCAAATAGAGAAAACTTAATGGTTTTCCTAAATAAATTGGAGCTCTTACTCTCAAATATATGTAAAAAAAGGTACGACAATATAATTATAGCAGGAGATTTCAATATTGATGTATTAAAAAATAATAATGTTTCGAAAGAACTGAAATATTTATTACAAAGTTTTAACCTTACGCTGGCTATAGAGCAACCTACAAGATTAATATCAAAAACATGCATTGACAATTTTGCACATAATTTTGGCAAATCATGTCATACGGAGGTGATAGAGTTCGGACTATCTGATCACACTGCTCAGTTATTGAAATGCCCAGTAAATTTAAAATGTCTTATAACATATTGGCGTAAAATGCAACGAGACTACTCAAGTGAGAATGTGCAGAAATTTCGGGCGTGCATTCAAAATCTATCGTTTTCTGAAATCTATGAAACACATGACCCAAACAAATCTTTTGATGTTTTCATGGAACAATTTAAGCTTTTTTACAACTTATGTTTTCCTTCTAGACTGGTAACTATTCATGTTATTAAAAAGCCGAAATGGATATCTCGTGGGCTCAAACTGTGCAGCATAAATAAAAGACAACTTCTGTGGAATTTCAGACGAAAACCTTCTATAAAAAATAAAATGACTTATCTTAACTATACAAAACTATACAAAAAAATTATAAGACTAACAAAAAAATCACAAAATGACTATCAAATCAAAAATTCAAATAACAAAAATAAACTGACATGGCAAATAATAAATGGAAAAAAAATAAATTTACCTGACACAATACGATCAATTCAAGTGGGTAATCAAAGTCTAACTAATCCCGAAGTGATAGCAAATGAATTTAACAACCATTCTATTAATAAAATCATACCGATACCAGGTTCAGGAAAAAATGTAACTGCCCATATATTAAGTCGCTCAAACTCAATGTTTATGATGCCGAGCAAACCGACAGATATCTTAAATATTATAATTCAACTTAAGAACACAAACAGTGTGGGGTATGACGAGGTCTCTACAAAAATTGTAAAAGTAGTAGGTGATTTAATTTGCGAACATCTAAGCCATATATTAAACTTATGCATATACCAAGGCATGTTTCCTGAAAGCTTAAAAATGTCAGTGGTTAAACCGTTATATAAAAAGGAGAACAAAGAATTAATGCAGAATTACCGACCCATTTCACTTATTTCAGTATTTTCTAAGATTTTTGAGAAATTTATATACCAAAAACTAAATTCTTATTTAGATAAAAATAAGATTTTATGCAATGAGCAGAATGGGTTCAGACAAAATAAGTCGATAAATATGGCCATCTATAACTTTCTTAACACGATAATGACAAATATTGATAATAAATTACCTGTCTGTGCGGTATATTGTGATATGTCTTTAGCATTTGATTATGTAAACCATTCCATATTATTGAACAAACTAGAGGCATATGGTATTCGCGGCAATATATTAAATTTGTTCAGCTCTTACTTATCGAACCGTAAACAAGTAACCAAAGTCACCAGACTAGATATGAATAACAAAAAAGAAGTCACATACACATCTCAAACTAGATATATATCCTTCGGTGTCCCACAGGGAAGCGTTTTAGGGCCATTATTGTTTATTATATACATCAATGACTTACCTAAAGCATCTAACCACCCTATGACATTATTTGCTGACGACAGCACGTTGACAATTGAATGCAAAAGTATTGATACATATGAATGGGACATTAATAATACGCTGACATCTATCGTTAAATGGCTTGACAATAATAATTTAAACATTAATCTTGACAAAACTCTAATTATGCATTTCTATCAAAAAAAATGACTGGACCAAATATAGTTTTAAAGTATCAAAACAGTACCGTACAAAAGGCTGAAGTTACCAAATTCCTAGGTTTGACTATTGATCGTCAGCTTAATTGGAAGGCTTATATTGAGGTACTAAGTAAAAGACTAAGTAGCGCCTCTTACGCTCTATACAAATTAGCCCCAGTAGTCAGCACTGATGCGTTACTCACAGCATACTATGGTCTTGTGGCATCCCTATTAAGCTACGGCATCATATTTTGGGCCAACTCCACAGATAGGGACATTGTGTTTAAGATGCAAAAAAGATGTATTTGATCAATGTTTGGTCTTCAATTTTCAGACAGTTGCGTACCTTATTTTAAAAAATATCGGCTTCTGACACTACCGTGTTTATATATATTGGAGATTGCTCTATTTGTAAGGGCAAATCCTTATTTGTTTCCACGATTGTCAGATGTTAGACAACGCAGCAGGCGTGACAACTAGACTATGTGTACATGGTGCCAAGACAGCACTAATGTCAAAAAGTGTAGTGTGTATGGCGCCCAGAATTTTTAATAAAATACCGACGTTCTATAAAAATCTACCAGATAATATTTTCAAGAAAAAACTTAAAGAATTGTTATATTGTAAAGCTTATTATAGTATTAATGAATTTTTATGTGATACAGCTTTGTCAAACTAACTGTATATATTTAGAATGACATTATAATAATTGTAACTGACATTTGTAATCTTACTGACATAGTACTATTAATCTGACATTGTATTTTTAATATTATCTGAAAAATTGTAACTAACGTTAACCATTATGTACCTATAGTTTGCACGCCATAAATGGCAGAATATGTTGTACCACTTTTCATACTGTAACACCTTTTGTAACCATATTCAGACAAATAAATATTGATTGATTGATTGATTGATTGGTAACTCTACCTGTCTGTTACGCTTTAGCGCCTAAATCAATGAAATTTGGTATAGAGATAAACTAGACCTTAAAAAACAACATATGTTATCTTTTATTGCGAATAATGGCATGAAAGGGAAGTAAGGGATGAAAGTTTTCATGAAAAATGCAGAACTGCGGACATCAGTAGTATTAAAATAAATATGAACAAAACTATGTTTAGTACTTGTTAATAATGGAATAAGCTAAAGGACAAGAATTGCAAGCACTATACAAGTATGTCTGCTTCAGTGGAATAGTGAGAGTGTATATGACTACAATAAACTATGAGGTTCATTCGAAACAAACCAATATGTAACAGGTATTTGTACCAAACGAGTCTAAATATTTATAAGACAGAGCTACGCGAAGTTCTTTTTAAAATAGAACCAAAAAATAACAAAGTTCTCGCAGAATATACATAATATATATTTTCCATTTTCTAATAAACTTTATAAAATAATATTGATGAGAAAAGTAAAAAAAAAACAGCGAGAAGGAATGAGCCACGAATCAGTAAAGGAGAAAATAATAAAAAAACATTTTTGTTTCATTTCGTTAAAGCTTGTATTTTTATACGACTGCTGAAGCTAAAAACATTACCCACTTGGGTAATGTTAATAAGCATTTTCAAACAGTCAATGATAAGTAGAGAACATCACATAGCATCACGATTTTTCCCCTGAAGGGTAAGGCTTAAAGTAATCCAATGTTTTGCCCAGCTCAAATACTGAATCCCATGTAAGAAGGAAAAGCCTTGTAGTAAATCGGTCACAATTTCAGACTTCGTGCTAATTCTAAACATTTCTCGAGATTAAAACATTTAATATTCCTTTATCCGATCCGAACCTTCTGCAGAACAGTACACAGCACCTACCACTTAATCCTCTGAGGCAATTAGGATATCAAAGAGATGATTAAGTCTGTTAATATGAGTAAGTTCTGCATTCAAGTTATAGTATTAAAAAGTTATCACCACAGTCTCCAATGGCAGCATCTTTCTTAAAATCAAAAGGCAACAAGTAACATCTTTTTCCATACAAAATACTTCCTTACACTTCTGCGATCGCTTTAGAAAATGAACGCTGCCTTGAAAAACAAATCTATTCAAGCCGTTCTGGAACGTATCTAAAAGTCAAATGGGGACGCATTCCTTTGAGGTTATTCATCGCCAACGGTGCCAATCTTTACACAAGTGTCGCTTTTAACTTTGCTTCCTATTAAGGCTTCAAAATATGAATGAGATAAACACTTTAAAGTATTGATTTTAAGCTTTAAACTTTGTTCAATTAGCCTTTGATATACATACATTACTAATCATGCTTAATTGTTTGCCCTCGAACGGATAGGTAGACAACATACACACAAACTTAGTTATTGACGCAAATCCAGGCTCTCGATTAAAGCTGAAAATTTCTCTCACTCGATGGATTGAACCTTAGACAGCCTCGAAACATCCGATGACTTTTGCATAAATAAGGTAAAAAAAAAAGTTCAACAAAATGCTATCTTTTGCAATGAAGTAGAATTACCTACCTTGGTGTTACAGCAACCCACAATTTTTTATTCGGCTTCTAAGTGTGATTTGTATACTTTAATTAAATATTATATTAAATTTATATTAAAATTATATTAAATATGAATATCCGCATTCTACTTCGAACGAAGACGAAGCGTGGGCAGATCCTTCACAAGGCCGACGACCATATAAGAATGGCGAAAACTTTGGGCAGGCTATGTCCAGAAGTGGACGTCTTTTAGCTAATATAATGATGATGATCCGCATTCTAGAACTCATAACCCAAGCTATAATAACATATGCTTAGTTTGAATCAAGATGACGTTGTCTATAGTTGTTGTGATATTATTATTATATTTGTAGAGGCTAACGCTAAACTGCTCTTGTATGACAGTTGTTGCTGCCCCTGGATTCTTTCGCGGCTTTTTCTCCATTGCAGATGTTTTTAAAATAATTATAAATATTTTTCGTGTAGCCAGGTAAGAATTACGCTAGCTCTTTTAGTCAGTGGGTTGGCGATTGGCATAAAACGAATGACATATTTCGTGTATTTTCAGTCCAAAATAAATGTTGTCAAATTCTATGCTACAATTTACATGCTCAACAAGCAAATAGGGTTAACGTTCAATTTTACAGTATTTTCACGACTCACAATTCGATAAAAATATTACTCCTAACTGTTTTATTGACCTTCGTTAATACAACTTTTATATTTATATTGTATTGACGGTAGTAGATCCACGCTGGTTTCAGCATGGGCCGGATCGTCCGGGGAAGTAATACGTTTCGTTCGGTGAGTGAGAGTGCCGGAGGCCCAATTTCCCCCCCTTTCCTCTTTCCTCACCTCCCTCATTCCCTTCCCCTAACCCCATTCCCAGCCGCCATAGTGGAGGCCACCATACCAGCAGTTTAAGACGATAGCTTTTGGTATGGTGGCCACCACTTCTGGATTTCACTGACTGCTTACCATCAGGCGGGGTGGAGTCACTTTGGTAGGCTAATAATATAAAAAAATATACATTTTATTTTCTTTATGCTGGCTGAACGAAAAACACTGAATACAAACCAAATATATTAAATACAGTTTTTGCTGGTCATTTGTGGTTCTTAATTAAAAGTCAGTGTATCTGAATACTACTACTTTTGTGCTACTTTTTTATGCCACTTAATTCGTGAATAAGTATATTACATAGTTGCTTTATCCCATGCGTATGAGAACTTTTTAGAAGCATTGTATTAATTAGGTTACTGTAAATGAACGTGAAAAACGTGTGAAAATGAGAGTCGAAATGTGGATAAGGCAACCGCTTTGTAAACACGAGGTAGTGGGTTTGAATCCAGACAAGTACCAATGTGATTTTTCAAGTTATATGTACTTTCTAAATTTATCTTGGACATTTCTGACTTACGGTGAAGGAAAAGATCGTGAGGAAACCTGGCCTTAAAAGTCTGAAATTGTCAATCCGCCTTGAACAAGCGTGGTGATTAATGCTCATACCTTCTCTGTATGAGAAGAGGCCTTTGCCCTGCAGTAGGACAGTAAACAGGCTGGTAAATGAACGTATAAAATTAATTTGTACGGTGCAAATTAATTATATATATAAATACTATTACTAATTAGTTCATACCACTAACTCGGTTATTGACGTTTTGAACACAAGCGTTGCGGTTTTGATGCGATTAATTTACTAACGATCGATAACGAAGTTTTATTCCATTATTATTAAAGTTAGGTTTTCATTGACACAATCTTCATTACTTTGTAAACCATCGTCAGACGGTCTGACATA
Organism: Parascotia fuliginaria; assembly: GCA_963082885.1. Classification (NCBI taxonomy): domain Eukaryota; kingdom Metazoa; phylum Arthropoda; class Insecta; order Lepidoptera; family Erebidae; genus Parascotia; species Parascotia fuliginaria. Next base: position 2,201,398 of record OY720195.1, read on the forward strand.
TTTGCTGAACTAGGTCTATTTTGCGCAGCCTTGAGATACGTGATAAATAAAAGTCGTAAAAATATTCATTAGTTCTTTTGTTTATACAATTTTGGTGACAAATAAGATCTCACGTTGATTCTTCCTGATGGTTGCGTTCCGTAAGCTTCACAACCAAGCCGTTGTCGAGCTAACAGGGGAAAAGGGATGAGCGGGAGGGGGGAGGGAAGGGAACCGAAGTCCTCAGTCGATAAGTCTCGAAATCAGCATGGACCGTATAATATAGGTACATTGATTTATCTACTTGTGTTGTTTTTTTTATACTTTGGTTGGTTTATTAGGCATGACTCCTACCTACGTCCGCGCGTAACTTGATTAGTTTGCCAACTGAAAATCAGCACTGGGTGTATTATGAATGACACCCGGTTTTATGCTGAGTCGGCGACCCCTTCGGCATAGGCGTACAGGACAGCATTATTCGCTTTGTTTTTTGTTTTTTATTTTTTATTCTTACTGTGTATGTTTTGTTTTGTATAAACTGTAGGTAATTTTATAAATCATTTCCTGTGCCCCTGTGACGAATTAAATAAATTTTCTTTCATTTTCTTTCATTCTTCTTTCTTGTTTAACTATTGATACTTTATGTCTTGTCTGTGCTCAAAAAATATTTTTTCTTTCGTCTTTTCTTTCTTATTTTCTGTTGTTTCTATAGTTTTCTATACTTGATCGTATGGTAGACGAAAGCAAGTTCAAGAAAGTTTTTGAGCGGCCACTGCAGTTAAGCAACATCAAGCTTGGTAATTACGTGACTCACTGTTATGTTTTCCATTTAATTTATTATCTCATTAGGCATTACGTTACAAAAACTCCAGTGGGTCCAACGTGCTTAGCATAATTAACTACTTAGATATTCTATTATACTTTCGTAAACAAAACACGTAGACAAAGTAAATGTAATTATATATTTAAGGACATTAAAAAGTTCTATTTTTAGAGGTAGGTATATTAAAAAGACATCTAAAGACTCCATCTACTTTATATTTTTCTGCATTACGTTAGTTGAATGACGCTTATGTGGCAATAAGTAAAAATTATATAAGCAGTGTTACTTATTGAACTGTAAAATCACTTAAAATTAGATTTTAGATTAGTTAACGGGGTACTTCATTAGTGCAGTTGCCAAGTTAATTCACGCAAGAAATATTATTACCTAGCCTACCTTTTAAAATAATTAATAATATTTTTCACTTAGGTTTTTACTTTTTAACCGACTTCAAAAAAGGAGGAGGTTTCTTGATTCGACCGTTTTTATGTATTTTATATTTTTACATATAATATAAATAATATATATATATATATATATATATATATATATATATATATATATATATATATATATATATAGTTCTTATAGTATTTACTTGGCACCAACTTGAAAATTATAAAATACTTATTTAATCATTTCTGATTAACTAAATCAAAATACGAATTACTTTCTGCTAAGTGAACTTATTATACAACTTTTTAGTTGCCTTCCCGAAGTCGAAGTTGAAGTCGGTTTATTTTTTTTATAAATTATTTATGTGCACACTTTTCACACACAAAATCAAGGTAAATTTAGACTTGCTTCTGGGTCGTAACATATATATAGTCCGTAACCTTTCTTGATCAAATTTGTTCAGGTCACAGTTCCAGCAGAAAAGAGCAATAGCATTTAATTACGGTTGTATATTTTTATTTTACCTTTAATGTAAACAAGCTAAATATATTTTATTGAAAAACTTTTTAGTTTGTTTTAGACAGGCAGTGCCTAAAACAAACTATAACTAACTAAAAAAGAAAGAAACCATTTTTTTCGTGGAGACTTTACATTGCAATATTTGGCTTAAAGATATTTATTTCCTCAAAAAGAACAATATTACAGTTCGCTTATATTGAGAATGACTACAATATTTTAATAAGCATGCATATATTTATATTTTAACTATATTACTCCCACAAATAATACGAATCTAATGACACCTTATATGTTAAAATCCATTAAGCCATTTAGGCTGTAGAGCGTGCCAAAGAAATAGACATACATACAAAATATACGCTCGAAAAACATTACCCTCCTTGACTTCGGCAGTCGGGTAACAAAATAAGCATTACTTTGAAATTATTTTACGATAGATACTTGCTGGTACTAGAATGAATGGAATCCCTCTCATAGAATATCAACGTACAGTAATACTACTAATGTGTTTCGTACGGTGGCTGAATAACCTCGGTGTTCTTTGTTTGCACTTTTTCCTTCTATTCCCCTACCGCTACATGATCGGCAACGGACAGTCAAAGTCAAAAAACAGAAAATTTTATTACTTACATTATCTATACATAAAGCAGAAGAGTTTGTTTGTTTGAACGCGCTAATCTCTAAAACTACCAGTCGGATTTTATAACCTCTCTTTGCGTATGATAGCCCAGTTCTCGAGGAAGGTTATAGGCTGTATGTAACATCACGCTACTTGCGACGGGAGCAGAGCAGTAAACCACGCCGCGGAAAGCGTTTGTACGAGTATATATTTTTTGTTATGTCCAACCTTTTTGTTAAACTATGAATGCGTTGCTCTTGTGGGTGATTGTCTGTATCTAATAAATGTTTTTGCTTCTTTTTTTATATTATAATTTCTCTGTAATTTTGCTCCTTTTTATAAATTGACCGACATGGCTACATAATGTATCAAAAAGCCAAGAAACGTACTATAATAATAAATGATTGTAGGGAGAGCCCGCGACAAAAACCTGCCACAATAAAGGCTGGGAAAATTTGTCACACGTTGTACTAAAATGGTATTTTCGTACATTCTTAGGTAGCACAATATAAACAATATCGCTGCTTTGTTAGTAGAGCTGATCATAAGAATTTTGGTATTTAGAATAAAAGAAAATCAATATATTTTTGTCTCAGTATTGGTAAATTATTGACCAATCGCTGTATTTAAGTCTTTTCGCCTCTGTTGAGTATGATTTGAAAGCAACATAAAACAATACATGCAAAATAATTAACCTTTTTATGTGAAGAAAAACTGAACTTCAATGATTAATATATTTCTTTTAACTTTCGTTAGAGAATTCATTATAAAACTAGATAAAACCGAGAATTTAACGATTTGTAACAATATCGTAAAAAGCATAAACTTTATCATACGCAAAGCAGGGGCAGGTCACTAGTCTCTATAGTTTCTAACGTCGCGTCGGTTTAATCTGTGTGACCTACTTCTAATGCGATAAGGCCTTTGTCTCCCGGGACAACTATTGCTAGCGATTACGTCGGGAAAACTCGATGAAATTGGGGACGGCAGTACTTAGTTAGTGTTAACATAAATAAAAGTAATTATTTCAGAGTTAATTATGTGGTTGTTTTATTTGAAATACCTACTAGCGATCTTCTTTACACGAGTATTAAGAGAGTTTAAGACCTAACTATGTACCTACTAACCTTTTTGAGAAAATAAATGAATAAATTATTAAATTATTATATATTTACACGAGTATACAATGTATGTTATAAATATTTTGTATTTTATTGTAAACGTTCCGCAAGAAATCTTCGAGCTAAAAGTCCGTTGCGTTGTTAGAAAAAAAACAGAGAAAAAAAAACTGATTCGAATTAAGAACCTCCTCCTTTTTGAAGTCGGTTAATAAGACTAGAAGAAGGTTAAAAAGAAAAAGAAAGAAAGATTTTTGGTAGTGATGACGATATATTCTTTCTATGTCGAGTCCCCCTAAGTCGAGTCTTTGAGTCGAACATGATATTTAATAGTCTTTTGTTCTAAAACAATAGATTCTCAGACTCGACACAAAGGGACTCGACATAAAGGAAACATACCGTGATGACTATGACCCTAATCAATTGGTGGGTCCTATTAAGAACATAATGCAGCTAGACGTCATGCTGGTGATAATGACAATATTAATATCATTCATAATTTACTTCATTCATTACAATCCCTCAAAGAAAATATTTTAGGGGAGGAATAGTTTCTTCGATGTTGTGGGATACGTTCAATAACTTGAACACATAAAATACTATAACATTACTGGTATCAGTGAGCATATAAAATATATTACAATACTTGGTAATACGAATGAACTACATGACTGTGGGGAGACGACTGGCGAGCTCTGCGTTACCAACAAGAATCGCAATGTAAACACAACGTGTCGCTAAGCCACTACATGAATAAATAAAGCATGTGTATAAGGACAATAATGTCGTCAGGCAATTTACATACGCCTAGGATAATAACGAGGGTAGTGTCATAGAAAAATAGCGACGGTTAATAAGAAACATAGAATGCTATAGGAACAAGGGTTTCAAAGATTGAGAGAACATGTAGAAGACATCTATACTAATACATATTACGTAGAGGTAAAGTTTATGAGTTTATGAGGTTCTAGGATGTAATCTCTGGATCTACTGAAGCTAAATTATTTATTTTTGTTTGAGAGCCCAGTTCTTACATCACGCTACGAGCAATGGAAGCGGAGCAGTAACCAAATATGTAACTTAGCGAGGCTGAAACCGCATCGCAGAAAGCTAATCAGAGAAATAGAGATAGTTGCGGTCAAACTGATATAAAATTTCTGTGATTTACAAATTACTGAGATAAAAGTCTACGTATACTCATAGATCGTTTCTTTTTCTTGTCTTTTTATTTTATCTTCAGTTTCCTAAGGCCTTTGTCCAGTGGTAAACTTTAAATCATTTTTATTAAACTCTTTGCCAAATCATAATTTCTTTCAAAAAATATCTTTTGACAATGCTATTCAAAATGTATAAAAAATTTCTTCACAGATCATTAGTGTCAAAGTTTGCAGTAACTTTTGAATACTTCGAAACTGAACGCGTGGGTTTTCAGTTATCGAACCTTGTGTCACGTGTGGGCTGTGCGTGTGGGTGTACGCTTCGATAATGTAAGATTAGCTATATTATATAATATAATCGATGTTATAAGAAGAGAGATTAGCGTGAAGAGATTGTTAGAGTAATATCTGATAACTAAAATTAGCTTTCTACGTGCGAGTACTTGCATAACATATTAGGTATCTAAAGTAATATTTTAAAGAGAAAAGATTTATTTTATTTAATGTTTAAGATAAGAAATAGTTTATTTATTTTTCAACACAATATACAGGAAATAATTATTTAGACAAATTTACATAATTTATATGCTCATATATTGTGGAAGACTGATGCCTAAGCTAGGCTCGAAGCCTGTGTTTCAGTTCACCAAGTTTCCACCCCTATTTTCATTTTGTAAAATTGTGTTACAGTGTGTTAACCAAAATTAAGTAAACAAATAACAAGAAAGAACAAAAGGAATGAAAACTACATGACAAAAAAAAATATAAAAAACAAACGAAAATAAAAACGTAATATATGTGTGGTGGTTTGTTTGTTAGTTCCGATTTCACTCAATATCTACGTAACCGATTAAAAAAATTCTTTCACCTTTAGAAAGCTACAAATAGGACGGATAACATAGGCTATATTTTATTATCTTCAACATATTTTTCAATCATTTTCAAAATTTAAATTTTAAACGCCTTTGTTAATTGAATGATGCAAAACGTCACTATTGCTATGATATTTTCCGTAGGCATTTGTTGTGAGTTTGAATGAAACTTGATACAGAAGCAAAGCGAGTGCGGATGTCTAGTTTGAAATATTTACATTAGGTTAAAGTATCAATAATAGTCAAAAGCCTGCGAACTCTATGTACGCGTCCACGTTATCAGCATCATGTTTTTGATGCCACGTTTGTTATTTAGTGACTGCTGTAACGATAGTAAGCAGATAACACTGATGCCCGTTACCTTTTTTTATTGCAGACAGTGGCAGACGAGCAAACAGCCCACATGATGGTAAGTGGTAACTGTCGCTTATGGACGACGCATTGCTCCTGCAAAGCCAGGGACTCTGCGAAGCCTCTGCCTACCGTAAAGGGAATGGGATAAAAGGATAGGTGGAAAATTTACTCTCCGGCGCTCTCATTTACCGAATAAAACGCAATAGTACGGACACTACTACTCTTACGTCGATATTCTATATGAGGGTACTATTTCCCCGATCCGTCCGGCCCATTTATGCTGAAACCAGAGTGGATCTACTACCATAAATGATAACATAACTTAAGTTTGTTTATTACACGTAACTAAAACTATCTTTATACAAACATAGTTGACAATAGGTATGATATGTGGGCTTTTATTTTTGTTTGCGTTGAGAGGTTAATATCCTAGTGATGTTGTTTTATCTTTTATATAAATTTATAACCGTGAAGCTGTTGTGTATAATTTACGAGCACATATATGGCACTAAGGCGGTTTTATGAGATGATTTTTCACGGCTTGCTATAAGGATCAAAGGTTAAAATTAGAAGTAAACACGTGCACACAATGTAAGAAATATATAAACCAAAATAAATAACAAAAGATGAATTAGAGTGAACAGTGACATAGTCCAGATAACGACGACACTGCTGAAGCGCCCATGTTTCATAACAAATACGAGTCGTCCAAAACTTTGCGACAACTTCTTATATGACGTCGCGAGAGAACTCTTAACAAATTGGACCGAGAATAAAGTTTAAGACAGATTTATTAACAACGTTGATTCGTAGCATTTTTGCAAACGCCTATTGTATACAGAAAATAATAAAATGCCTAAAATAACTGGCCATTTCGGTCACTGTCTTTTAAAACGAGTAACGAGCACAACTTAAAAAAAACAATAGCTATTTTTCTTTGTGGTTTAACAACCAAATAAAATTATTCTTGGTTGATTATAATACTTTAAAGCCCTCTGATGTTAAAGGAAAGTTAAATTTGTTTACAAAAACAAAAAATAAAAGAACATCATTTGCTGCTTTTTTTGATAATTGTCTTACTAGGGTGGACTGAAATGTTTTATAAATAGAAACAAGTTACTTGAATTATATTTAAGTTAGTTTTTAGTCTTTAAAGCATATTATTATGCACTTTGATTAGTTGGAAGCCTTCCTTGTATCAATATAAGGGCTTACGTCCGATCAAACCGATGTATCCAATACATTTATCAGATCATTGGTCGCCATTACAGATTTTGCCACCAAACGTCTACAAATTCTTTTGAACTGTCGGTGACTGCTAACTATATTATTATCAGCCTAACCACAGTCTTAGGTGCATAACACTGTGAGATACTAGCTGTTGTTCACAGCTCCGCCCGCGTCAATGTTTGTTGTATCTCTGTTTATGCATTGACGATTTTTCATACAAACTTTCATCGCCAATCTCAACCCCTTTAAGACATTTTTTCGTGATAAAAGATAGCATAATTGTTCTCCGCGGTCTAATCTATGTATGTCTGTACCAAATTTAATCAAAATCGGTTCAGTGGTTTAGGCGTGAAAGCAAAACAGGCACACAGACAGACAGAGTTACTTTAGCATTTATTAGTATGGATGATGAAGACAATTTCAAGACGATGATATCCTACGAGTATGAGTACATTTATCTGTAGATTTTGCCTAAGAAAGGCCAACTAAATTGAAGACAGAACTAAAAACTTTACATTAAAATTTATAAATCGTGCTTAATTTAGAACGAGCCGCTCTACTTTCAAGAACTAAATTATTCCTTTAAATTAATAAACCGAACATTATACCAAGTATTATCGGTACAATAAAGAGTATTTTCGTGAAGCCTAAGGCTGTATTAATACCGATTATTTTCTATTACACGACATTAACGAAATGCGACATTGAACAGAACAATAGGCTTGGGTGAAAATGGCTATCGATAGCCTATTATTTGGTTTTGCGTTGTTGGGAAAATTATAGAAGTTTTGGACGCAAATATACTGTAGACAAAGCTTCTTCCATTTACCTATACATTTTTTTAAATAATATTTGTACAGACTACTCATTCATGCATAATTAATGTCTGTGTTTAGTGTACTAGTTACACTCGAATGACATACTGAATCGTATTAATATTATAAATGCGAAGGTTTTGTATATATATTATATACCCATATACATACATATATGTATGTTTATGGGTTTTTTACCAGTCAGCCTAAACGGCAGATTCGGTGCCGAAGAGATGCGTATGATCGTCTTCGGCACCGAACCTGCTGTTTATCCAGAAAGCGGTCTGGTTCTCGAGGAGAAAAACATATAAGGCGCGGGCAAAGCCGTGGGGCTTAGCTAGTTAACCTTATTTTTCTATTTAATTTCTGTGCTGTGTTTGCTTCTTTGCAACATACTACATTGCAACATCGTTTACCCCTACATACCAACCGTATGTAGGGGTAAACGATGTTCAAAAATAATAAACAAATCGTTGCTGACCGTGTTGGTAGAAGAGGGTGAGGGAGACAAAGAAAGTGGGTTCTGAAAGTAATTGAGACTCTCCAATGCTCTCATTTAAACGCATTAAAAAGAAAAAAAATTGCTTTTGGAATGGTGTCCAAATTTTTTTTTTTTTTTTTTTTTTATATTATAGCCTACCAAAGTGACTCCACTCCGCCTGATGGTAAGCAGTCAGTGGAATCCAGAAGTGGCGGCCACTGTACCAAAAGCCATCGTCTTAACTGCTGGTATGGTGGCCTCCACTATGGCGGCTGGGAATGGGGATAGGGGAACGGAATGAGGGAGGTGAGGAAAGAGGAAGGGGGAAATTGGGCCTCCGGCGCTCTCACTCACCGAACGAAACGCAGTAGTACGGATACTACTACTCTTAAGTCGATCTTCTATGAGAGGGTAGTACTTCTCCGGACGATTCGGCCCATTCATGCTGAAATCAGCGTGGATCTACTACCGTAAATAATATAATACTAAAAACTAAACTTTAACAGATATATTTTTAAGCACAATTAAGAACTTCACGGTGATAGATCAACGCTGGTTTCAGTATGAATGGGCCGGATCGTCCAGGAAAGTACTACCTTCCCATAGACGATCGACGTAAGAGTAGTAGTATCCGTACTACTCGTTTTGTTCTAGTGAGAGCGCCGGAGGCCCAATTTCCTCCCTTTCCTTTTTCCTTAACTCTCTCATTCCCTTTCCCTAACCCCATTCCCAGCCACCATAGTGGAGGCCACCATACCAGCATTTTGAGACGATGGCTTTTGGTATAGTGGCCACCACTTCTGGATTCCACTGATTGCTTACCATCAGGCGAGGTGGAGTCACTTTGGTAGGCTAATATAAAAAAATTAAAGCTAGTATGGGAAAATAAGACTTTCTGTCGCTTACTGAGAGAGTACTCTGTCGAAACCTAAAAGGATATAATTTCCTTTATTAGAAATCTTACGCTCAAATGGTTATTTTGTTATTGCTAGCCTTTAATGGCTGTGTCAACTGGTCAACTTTTACTATTAAAACGATCCTTTAAAACTTTTGTGGTATAAAGAAATACCACATTCAGCATTTGGAAAATTTTCAATCGCAGTGACATCAATTAATAAGTTGGTGCTACCCGTTTCAATGATTTTGCGACATACTCATGCACATGCACATGCATGATGGTTTGGCCACCATCATTAGTTTTTTATATTAGCCTACTAAAGTAACTCCACTCTGCCTGATGATAAAGAGTCAGCAGTATCCAGAAGTGGTAACCACCATCTAAAAGCCAAACTACTGGTATGGTGGTTTCCACTATGGCGGCTCAGTGAGAGGGTTTTTCAGAGGTCTTGGGTTCGATCCTTGGTTCGGGTAAAGTGACATTGGGTTTTCCTGTCGGGAAATTCTCAGTATTAGTCTGGAATTGTGCCCATTACATGGCAACAGGCTCGCCTCCTGTTACATGGGACCCAAAAATAAACTGGTGAAATATAGGTAGTTAAACAAACTCTCTTACCCCTTCGGGGATAAAAGGCATGAAGAGATGTATGTATGATATAGAGGGTTCGAACTTAGATTTGTACACGATAATGATTTTGAGAAGAGGTCATTGCCCGCAGTAGAACAGTAACAGGCTGGTATTATATAATTAAAATGACAAGGCTATTGTACTCAACATGTTTGTTATCTCTGCCTACCCCTCTTAAACACATGCATTTTGCGAAGTCGTGACACATTCATTCTTCGTCTTTACCAACGACAACACATGAAAAGTTTATGAAGAACTTTATTTGACTGTTCTATATCAATATTGCAGTAAAGTGTTTTGGCAAACGCTTTGAACCTTCTGGTATCCTAGTGGGTATATTTATTGTTGTATAGAATTAATATTTCTAACGTGATCGGTGCATTGGTAAAATAATAAAGAAATTTAAATGAAGAAGTTTTGATTTTAAGGGCAGAAAGAATAAAAAGTTTAAACAACTTAGCTGTCGCGCGGTCCTATACTACTTCACTAGCGCAATCAGATAATGAAATAATGACAGTCAAACCACGTGAAATCACACAATCACATGAAACGGTAGCCTGAAATCATACATAAGATTACTGCAACTACAATCTCCTCTAAGTTAACAAGCGTGATGCATGGACCAACCTAAATGCATTCATCTATTAGCACAGCCACTGACACTATATAAAATATAAAAGAAAAGCCTGTGTTGGCAGCTAAAGACTCAATTTATTTAGCCAGCAATCGTTTTCGTCGGCAGCTAATACGGTCCGTACACCCGGTATACTAAAGTAAAGTTTTATAATAATATAACAGTAAAACTCAAAGTAAATTTAACTGACTATATTGGTAGAGTTATAGATACAAGATGATTCGCGACAATTGATTACTGAACGCGAAATGATGTTATGATAGGTGAGACGCGGTAAGTTATTTGATGATTAAACGTGAACGCGAACTGATTTTAATACAATTAATTAAAGTAATGATAGGAGTAAACAGCTTACACAGCACAACGTATAAGTTGAGCAATGTGAGCTATGTATACTTAACCAGAAACGGACTGAGCAACACTAGGATGTATAAATATGAATATAGTTATGATGTTACAGAAGGTTCTGCCATATTTTACCAGAAGGCATGCAAAAAAATATATACAACAAAAGAAAGTATTTGACCTTAAACTAAATTCTTGATCATTAAATATTTAAACTAACAAAAAAGACAATAATAGCTGTGAGCATCACTATTACTCAGTGGCGTGCACTCCCTAGAGGCATAAAGGCACTGCCTACCCCATAATTATGTAACTGCCTCTGTGGTTCGGTGGTACTGTGTATGGACTACCACACAGAGGTCGTGGGTTCGATTCCCGTTCGGTGCAAATATTTGTGTGCATTAATATGTCTTTTTACTTTGGTCTGGGTGTTTCTATGTATAATATGTAGGTATTTACAAAAAAAAATATATTAAATATGTATATATCCGCATTCCAGAACCCACAACACAAGCATATATGCTTACTTTGGGTCTAGATGGCGTTGCGTGTAGTTGTTGAAATATTAAATTATATTATTATAAGTCAATTGGAGGTGGTCACTCAAAATTATCATAACCATTAATCAACACATTTCGGCAAATTATGTTATGCCTACCCTATCGAAAATGTCTGTGCACGCCACTGCTATTACTATTATACTGCGTATTATGTACTATTAAAACAATATAAAGCGAGTTTACTATCCTAACCTAACTAAACAAAGCAAACACAATAACATATCTGGTATATTTATCAAATAAATTAAACTATCAACAGATTTCACCTTAGATAAACATTTTGCCATTTATACGAAACGCCCACAATTCGTAAGCAAAAAGTTCGATCAATCGTAACTTCCCACCCACATCAAATACAATATTTACCAAAGGTTTCGCAAAATCACATACACGAAACAAAATTACAATAAGTTTATACAGTCGACAGCAAAAGTATATGGCGGTTATTTTCAATTTTGTGGAATAAACTTGCTGAGAAAATTTACTATACCTAATATTAAAATTAAATTGTACCTTGTTTATTTACTTACTTATTTATTAAATATTTTGTATATAGGTGTTTATTATCTAGTCTAGAGGATAATATGGAGTATATTATGTCCAATTTCCGAGGCATCCTCTACACTAGAGAATACCTTGGGGGCCCTGCGGGTTAATAACGGGCCGATAAAGAAGATGATACTTTCATAAATGGACAGTCAAACGCATTATTATTATTTTTTTTTATATGTAGCCTACCAAAGTGACTCCACCCCGCCTGATGGGAAGCAGTCAGTGGAATCCAGAAGTGGTGGCTACCATACCAAAAGCTATCGTCTTAAACTGCTGGTATGGTGGCTTCCACTATGGCGGCTGGGAATGGGGTTAGGAAAAAGGAATGAGGGAGGTGAGGAAAGAGGAAAGGGGGGCAATTGGGCATCTCACTCACCGAACGAAACGCAGTAGTAATGATACTAATACTCTTAAATCGATCTTCTATGAGAGGGTAGTACTTCCCCGGACGATCCGGCCCATTCATGCTGAAACCAGCGTGGATCTACAACCGTCGAAAATCATCGTAACCTATTGTTATTTTTAATTAACAGAAACGTTGTTAGCGAATAGGTGCTATGGTATAACCTAATTGCTTCTCACACCAAATAGGTATAGCTACTGGGGTTAAACTGGTTTGAGTTTATCCAACAGCAAAACGTTTTTTATATCAGCTTGAATACGATCTACTGCCAGACATAGGCTACGCTCAAAAGAAGGTATTTGCCAGGTCTTACCATTATCTGGACTGATAGCCAATACAAAAAAAAAATAGTTTATTTAAATTTTGAATAATAAAATTTTGAATAATAAAATGTTGAATAATAAAATGTTGAATAATAAAATGTTGAATAATAAAATTTTGATTAATAAAATTCTAAGCCATCCTGTATTACCTACATTACATCACGGAATCATCATCATCATCATATGGCCGGTCGTTTGGCACCCTCATCCATCGGTTGCCCGCCACCCTTATAAGTTCGTTAGTCTACCTTGTTTGTGGTCGCCACTCCAGAACCTTTCCCACGGCATTACATTATAGAATATAAAAGATCAAAAAATAAAAATGAAATGATTTATTCAAATCATTTCTCTTTTATTTTTATCTTCTCATTTGAGTGAATGATTGATTTATTATTTTCAGTACATTTAATTCTAAAACATCACGGACCACCACGAACAAACAACAACGAATAACCAAAGGAAAATCACGGAAAATTAGATCTAAACTTTCAAACAATACACACTAAATTGCTTTGTGTTTGAATTTGTCAATCAAGTTCTTCATTATAATCGTATTATTCCAGAGTCGTATCGACTAAAAGGTACGACATCGTGATATCTTCCGAAACAAAAACAGAAATTTTAGAAATCACAAAAGGTAGTAAGTTTATTGTTAGGTATATAATCAGCTTCAACAACAACCCAAGGACTGCGTTTTCCAAACATTGGAGAAATAATGTCAAGAAAATACATACAAACTAATCTCGACCATGTAGGCGATGCGGGAGAAAAAGAACAGGGGTGACCTGCTTACACTTACCAAACGAAATACATTATATAGCAGCTAAGTCTGTATTATACGAGAGGAAACATTCTCTGATCCGGTCTTTTCATGCTACCAATCCTGTAAGAATAGTGGTGTAAAGTCAATATTTTTTTGTTCTTAGGCTTCTACACCGGACGATAAGAATCCTCGCAACAAAAGCTGAGCACTCGTCGACGTCGTCAGTGGCGAGAGAACGCGTACTCAATGATCGCGTGCGTGCGCTGTGACAGCTGACATGAGCTGAATGACGTCATGTCCACCAAGAAACACTCGCCACAACCCAGTGAGTAATCGATTGATTGATTGATTGATGTGTTGATTGAGTGATTGAGAAAAGTTTGTATAAATTGTAACGTTGATGACGAGTTACATTAACTTACATCTGACGGATATAATTATTATAATATTTCAACAACTACACACAACGCCATCTTGACCAAAGTAAGCATATTATAAGCTTGTGTTATGGGTTCTAGAATGCGGTTATACATACTTAAATACTTTTTTTGTAAATACATACATTTTATACATAGAAACACCCAGACCAATGCAAATAGACATGTTCAGGCACACAAATATTTACACTGAGAGGGAATCGAACCCGCGATATTCGGGAAACACTTACGCGTCGTAGATTTTAGTAGTTTAATTTGTTTTTAAGATTTATTTTTCAAGTTTATAGTGTCTCTTGATTTTCTTGTTTAGGAATTTTCAGTCTTGTTGTCCTTATGTTCAAAACTTTACAGACACCAATGTATTAATGTTGATTTCAACTTTACTTCAAAAATCGTTTATTATTGTTAGCAGAAAAGTTTTAGACAGAGAAGTTGGAGGTTTCATTAAAATCTCCGAACAAGATGACGCTATGGCAGAAGTTTCAAGACTGTCGATAACAGAATCATTATTGAATAAAAAAAATTGTTACGAAAGTGAACCAACGCATTTTCTCTGAATTAAAAATTAAATAAACCTAAAAGAAATTTAAAGAAATGACCACACTTTTTTTGCTAACATTAAATATTTATTATAATTGTTTCTAATATATTACAATCTCTGATAATAATTGCCCATCATAATCATAATCACAACGAAATTCTTTATCTATTTCAAGAATATTAATAAACTGAAATATTAAAAAACAATTGCCACAGAGCAAAACTTTTTCCTTGTATAAATTTTCACAAATGCTTAACGGGCTATCTAAATGGACGAGATCTGCAAAAATCACAAAAGCTGCAAAAGCCGTCGTCGAAACTACAAAATAAACACAAGAAATTACGCTACTCGCTAGAACTGCCACCAAAAAAATCTAATTATAAAGAAATAATTCAAATTAAAACTAATGCGCAATGTGCTCCCAACCCTTACACAATTTATTTTGTCCGTTTCATAAATTATTTTATTTTAATCCCGATAATGTTATCCTAAATTTAAAAAGATTATTAAATTATTTTTCTAGACCTTTTTTTAAAGATTTTTTTAATTTAATTTTTATTTGTGTTAAAAGAAAATAATTACCGTTTAGCCTTTCATAATTTAAAAGATATTAAAAACAGGATTGTTAACCTCGTTGTATTACGTTTATTATTACTGTGATGATAAAAAATAAAAGCTTAGTGATGACTCGCGCTTAATAGATCAGACGTTTATTATAAACCTATGAATCATTGTCATCCTTTTTTACTTAATCATTCAACACTTTGTCACACTCTTTGTCTCTATCCTTGTTTTTAATGGTACAAAAGAAAAACTCCAAACACAAAGTAAGATTAAAATAATACTGCTATAAGAGGTAGTAGTCTCCTGGACTAATCTTTCCCAAGTTTGCACGGCTTTCACTCCCAACAAAAGCAGTGGGAGAATTTATATCGTAGTGGCAGCAATCTTATCAAACACTGCTGCTGTACCTGTGTTGGAAGATTTTTTTTTCATCATTCGGTTGACTGAAAGCTTTATATATAAACCCATCCCTTGAAGCCCAATTAAACGATCTGTGTTTCATGAACCGTAATACATAAACAGCTGAAATTTTCAAAGAGCGTGTATACTTATCTGTTGCCTTGTATGACCAAAACCACTATATCTTTACTAATAAAAAAAGCAGATGAGTTTTTTTGTTTGTTTGAACGCTTTAATATCTAGAACTACCAGTCGGATTTGAATGATTCTGTTTTCATTTGGTAGCCCAATTCTTGAGGAAGGTTATAGGCTATGTAACATTACGCTAGTGGCGATGAGAGCAGAGTAGTTACCAAAAATATAACTTACGCTAGTGAAACCGCGCTGCAGAAAGCGAGTACAATATAAAGTTAATACCGCTCTACCTCAATCACAAAATTCCCGCCTACTAGATGCCAACTCGTTTCACGCAAATAAATCGCTTATTTTTCCCTTTCGGCATTCTGTCTTCTCCAAATAGTACAAAGCAAAGTCGATGTTTTTTCTGTCTGTTTGTCCACTAACTTCTTTTATACGACACTATGGAGTTACGTTTTTTGGAAAGAAGCCCAGAGGTGACATACAAAAAGATGAAAAAAAATCTACAGATACAGAAAATAAAATAAAATTAAATCTAAAATCTAAACTTCAACAAATATATTTTTTAAACAAGATTCGAAACGCTTGTTTGCACGTCACATCTATGCAGGAATTAGGGGACTCCACTCAGCTTAATGCTGTGGTGACAGCAACGGCGGCTGCTGGTCACCTGACAGCGCTTGGTTTACAGTTACCCATTTCACCATCGTTCAGAAAATTTATTTCGTAAGGTTTGTATACTACATGCATATATCTAATGAAAAGCAGATAATATCAACGATTTGTAATCATTTATCAAAACATATTAGTAGGCAAGTCCTAAACCGCGGTGAATCGCTAATTTCAACCATCTAAACTTTATATTCAGACTTTTTTAAACAATATCCTGCCTACTAGATGCCAACTCGATTAACCCAAATATAATCGCTTATTTTCTCCTTCTCATTTATTTATTTATTTATTTATTTATTTAAACTTAATGCACACAGGTACATAGGCGGACTTAATGCTATAAGCATTCTCTACCAGTCAACCTTAGGTGGTGCAGAGATAAACGAAGTAGGTGCAGTAAATAAATCATGATATGAAAATATAGGTATAAGAAAAAAAAAGAAATGTATAGGTTGTATAATACAACATAAAACATAATACAATACATAAATATTAACAATTATTATACATACTGATTAACAATTATTATACATACATAAAATATAATATATAAATACTACTACATACACTAAATATGTACAAAAACAAGACAATTAACGTGATAATTCCAACAGTTTCTCGAAGAGTAGAGCCCGTACTTTCAGCTTAAATGTTAACCGGTTTGTGGCCATCCTGATTTCTAGAGGTAGGTCATTCCAGAGAAGAACAGCCTGGATTACAAATGAGGAATGAATAAATTCAGTTGAATGGGAAGGACACGCAAGGAGAAGATTGTTTGAAGAACGAAGGTTTCTGGCATGAGTGGAGCATAAATACTGGAAGAAAGGAGTTAGGTAAGTAGGAGGAGAAGGCGAGTTTAGTGGGAATAAAATCAAAATCAAATAAAATCAGAATAATTTATTTGCGTTAAACATGTGCGATCATTCAATCATATCGGATAGCATTCTTGAAGGTGTACAAATGTGTAATCTCCATTAAATAATCTATGTAGTTTTGAAATATATGGTATTATTTATTGTTGAATACAAAATTAATGTCAGAAAGCAATTAAATATACAGAAAATTTCAAAAAATAAAATACAACAGCGAACAGAAAATGGAACATACATTGTATGTCTAGAATGAGTCATTTAACAAGTCTTTTATATTATAATAACATGTCAACTAGTATTTGTTTTAGTTGTTTCTTAAATTATATTTGATGTTTTTATTTCTGCGGGTATTTTATTATAAATCTTAGGACCCACGCAAAATACACTTATTTATACTGAAGGCATCACAATAATGTGATGTGTATTTTCTGTATATAGCCACAGAGTTGATAATGCCAAATTACACTTTTCCATTGATGTAAATAAAAGTTTTATTCCGTCTATCTTCATCATTTTCATCTGTTTCTTTCCTTATACCAACAGTATAATCAAGTGGCGACAGGATTCTTGGCGTATCGCATTGCCATTAAAAACCTTTGTATGTTATACGATATGGCTGGAATAGATGTTTGACTAACGGCATTGATATGTGTGTCTTTATACTTTATAGAATTTGTTGTTGTTTTCTTTAATATAATAGCTTTTTTCCTCAAAGGACAGATAGGCAGAGATATAAACTTTCGCAGGCTATGGTAGGTTAGGAAATATCGAATTAACCAACGCAGGTTAGGCAGTCCACAAGTAAACAAACAACGTAATTAAGCTTAAGTTTTAGCAGCCCACGCAACTTCTAAGTGTCACAACTCGGTATTCATAAGGATTTCTTACTACTGTTAAACCTGATCACAGTGAAGGGCATAGGAAACAGTACAGTTTTCAAAATCTACACTCCGCATCAGTGGAAAAGCTGTGACTGGCCAATTCACAGTCCGCTCGTGTACACTCCTCCCAGCTCCACGTCAATGGAAAAGTATCCTAAGGCTTGCTGCTTGAAATCAACTCCTTCGGCAATTAATTGAGGAGACCTATATTTAATGGTAGACGCCTTCTTCTTCTCAGTCATTACGCTCTTGATAGAGCTGTTAATTGTCATGTAGTATTTGGTAGGAAGATGCAATGCGATGTTTCACTTTTTCTTCCTGTTGGAAGTCATCCTGCTGTATTCACTATCGAACTGGTCACAGTAGCTTTGATTGACCTTACAGCCCAGATAATTATCAATATAAAAACCATACAATACATTTTTCCTTTTACATTGTTAATAAGCTTTGTACGTGTATTCATGTATTGTTTATGAAGTAAATTCTCTGTATATTTTATGTTGCGATCATTGTCACGAGTTATTATTGTAGTGTAAGCTGACACGGAATATTGCGTGCTTTAGCTAATCAACTAAATGTGCACTCAGGTAGGGTTGCAGTGCAGGATATGACCACTGTCCGGCATTACAACTAGCACTGTGACTGTGAAAATGAATGCATGTAGTGTTGTAAGCTGACAGTTTGATTTTGTAGTGGTAGACTCCATCTTATATGTCATCGATTCAAACTCATGGTGGCTTACTAACGACTATTGTAGCTTTATCTATACTTCCATAATAATATCATAAATGCAAAAGTAACTCTAGTCTGTTTGCCTGTTAAGCTTTCACGCCTAAACCACTGAACCGATTTTAACTAAATTTGGTATAGAAATAGAATAGACTTTGGGCAACAACATATGCTATCTTTTTTTGCGAAAAATTGGCTCGAAAGGGCTGAATAAGAGATAAAATTTGCATGAAAAATCGTCATTTAACGATAAACAGACAATTTATGGTTAATAAAATTATATTATGCTGACATTCACCCGGGCGGTGCTGCGGGCAACAGCTAGATTAGAATATTTTTGCCGACAGTCTTATCAGAAGATCCCAACTATCAGTTGTGTGTTGCGTAATTTTTCTGGCATCTTCTCATGGTTTGACCTCATCAATCAGTCGATTGATTACTATAGTAAAGTTGGTTGTTTAAACTTGGTCAGTGGGCCATAGAGTAATCACTTTCCGAGGCTTTATTGTCATTTAGTCATGCTTAATAACAAAAGATTTCTTTTTTAGCTAAAACTCTAAAAAAGAAATCAAAGCTATAACCTTTTGACAAAAGACATTTTAGGATTCTGAAAATTCTGACAGCCCTGAGATACGGTAACTACTTAAGCCGTACGTAGAAGTAGTATGTAAAATTGTTACTGTTGAATGACGTGTAGAAATTTTAATAATTACTTAAACACGGCGTTGGCCGGAAAATGTCAGAGTAAAGAATTTTACAAGCATTTTTAATAAGTATTATATACCGAATTTTAAATATTTTAATCTATACTATTATGTAAAGCGCAAGAGTTTGTATGTTTGTTTAAACGCGCTAATCTCTGAAACTACAGATCAGATTGAATAATTCTATTTGCGTTATATAGCCCAGTTCCTAAGAAAGGCTAATAGGCTATGTAACATCACGCTACTGGCGACGGAAGCAGAGCAGTAAGCAAAGAAGCGGTTAAAACTGCGCTGCAGAAAGCTAATAGTAGATATTTATAATAGAGATAAGTTATTAGTTATAATTGTTCTGAACGTCTTCGTGCTTTGGAGGACACGTTAATTATCGGTCCCAGCTGTTACGGGCGGCATTCGGTCAAGTCAGATGCCTCAACAATAAGATGTAAGAAACCTGAATAAATCTTGACACAAGGTTAATCATTAACCACTCGATAAGAAGATAGAAATAAGAGGTAAAAGATCTGAAAGGTCAAAGAGAGCTTAATTATAAAACCTTAGGCCAACCGTAACCTGGTAAACTTTAGCAAAAAAGATCGCAAAAGATCAAATTGGTAATCCGCATTTCCAGTTCCAAACATAAGATGATAAAAAGTTTGGTTAACGACCTTTCTAAAATAAAACTTTGTTTATTTGTCACATTTCATACAGCTAGCACAACATACTATTGATAGCCTATTTGGAAGCAAAGTTCGAGGCTGCAAACTGTCGAAAACTTTAAGAACTTTCAGACTTCGGAGTATCCGTATCGATTTTCATAACTTAGGACAACTATTGTAAGACTTGTTAGGTGACAGGTTAAATTAAACAGCGAGTAGAAACTAATCACTTATTATAAAAACAGAATTGTTGTAAGAGAAAATGAACCTGACTACTCATTTGTTACTTATTATGCTTTTCGTTTTTGCTTTACTTATAAAATAATAATATTCTACCACATTCAAACAGCGCAATCTAGTCCCAAATTAAGCAATTATATTTGCTTGTGTCATGGGTAATAAAGAACTGATATACTACTTATATACATTTTTTTTGTAAATATATACATATCAAAGATAAATTACACCCAGACACAGAACAAACAATCATGCTCATCACACAAAGGTTTGTCCTGGGTGGGAATCGAACCCACGACCTCCAGCTTAGCAGTCAGAGTCACTAACCACTAGGCCAACAGGTCAGTCTTACTTAGTACTTAGGTCTGCAGCGAGTTTTTGTCTCTTTTCTACAAGTTTCTAGTTAATTTTATCTACTTCTGCTTCATTTAATTACAGCAACAGATCCAACGTATGTCTACTATTGTTGCCAATATCTAGTATAAAAATTAATTATGTTTATGACATTTTAATCTATACTATTATATAAAGCGGAATAGTTTGTTTGTTTGAACGCGCTAATCTCTAGAACTATTATTTGGATGTGAAAAATTATTTTTGTGTATGATAGCGCAGTTCTCGAGGCAGGTTATAGGCTGTGTAACATCACGCTACTGGCGACGGGAGCAGAGCAGCAAGCAAACACGCGGGTGAAACTAGCTAGTGTTATATACATACAACTATCTTTTGTGAGAAACATTTTCTTAAATAAAATGTTACGCCATCAAACAATGACACAAACGCACGTTAACGTTTAAAACATTAGTTCTTAAAGTAAATACCAAGAGCACTGTAAATTTTTCCAACCAAAATATTTGACTCAAAGTGTAGCTATAGTTGTAAATCTTCAGTTATTTTTTTATTCTATCTGTCCTCCGTCTTGAAGTATTTTAAGAGATGCAGCAAACATTTATAAAGAGTGAAACAGCTCGTTCATTGAAGATCAAAAATATTTCAAGTAGTCTTGAGAGTAAGAGCGCGGGGATCAAAGTTTTTAATTGACTGCTAGAACATTGCTCTTGACAAAACAACTTTTTAATTCACTCATGGTATGAAGATACTCAGTTGAAATGTTGTTTTTAAAACGTACACTAGAGAATAATTTTGTGTCTCGGGAATTCCGACAGTCCATACTTTACTAGTAAAAAAAGTAAGGTGTTTACTCTTTCCTTTTTTTTGGCCTACAGCGGCAGACGAGTCAACCTACCTGATGGTAAGTGGTAATTAAAGAAAGACTTGTCATAGCACTCGGGAAACACTGCAGCTGGCAGTTCGTTCTGTGAGGTAATAGATCCTCCATGGTTTCAAAACGAATAAGCCGAACCGACCAAGAAAGTATCAAACCTCTAATAGAATTTCGATATAACGTATCCGAACTTTTGCGTCTCGTTTCCTTCTTCCCCACACGTTTGGCTGCTTTTAATAGCATTGTAATTATTGGAGGGTACAGCCACGTCCATGAGTTTGTATAAAAAGTCTTTCTTGCTATTTATTTCTTATCTTTTCATTTACATTCTTTATTGTAAACAATAAACGAAATACAATAAATACAGATTTAAATAAACAACATCGAGCTGTCCATTTCTTAGCCTTGTATTTAACAATATTTAAATGTCAAAATCATATCCAATGTTACAATAACTATTCGTTGGAAGGAAACAAGTAAATATTCGTTATGTCAAGTAATTTGTTAAACTGAGGTTGGTTATATTGAGGTTAGATTCGTTTAAAATTTGTTATAAAAAAGGTAAAAAACTGTCGCGACATGAATTATATAATATGGAATTAAGGCTCAATTGGTGCGAACGTTATATAAAGATTGTGGGTTGAAAAATTCGTTAATTAGAGGTATTTACACATTTTTAAGAGTTGAAAATTCATATTAAAGAGGTTGTTCTTAAAAAAATTTCGCTATGTAAAGGTTATTTATTTCACATTGACTTTTTTAGACAATTCAAGGGTATTACGAAAAATTGGTTAAATCGAGGAAGTCGTTATATAGAGGTGCGTTATATTAAGGCTGCTCTGTATAAAGTTATGAGGGTCAGGTTATAGGTACCCATATACAAACATAACTGTAGTTTCCAGGTAACCTTAGCTATTATAACTCATATACAGGCGCACTACGTAGACACACCTCAAGTGCGGTCACCCGTTCCCGACATAAAAGCATCCGTTGTTAATTATCACCTTCAAAGAAATGTAGTAGCTTTTGTGAATTCCGAAATATCACACCGCATTGCTAAAAAGGTAGACAGAGATAATTATAACACTAACGTTAGACATGTACATAGAGCTCTATATGTACAAGCAAGAGGCGAAGCAAGTCTATTGGAACATTTAAACCACAATTCTAAAGAATGAATTTATTGAGTCAATGGATTTATCTGTAATCAGTCAGTAAAAGTTTTATCTCTACTGAATGCACCAATCGAGTTTATCACTGAATCATTCAAAGGTTGAATAGTAAAAAAATACCGGTCAAGTGCATATTACAGTGCAAACTAATAAATACTTCATTAATTACATTACGTTAACATGACACGGTTGACTTAATTATGATATATAATTATATAATAATAATACCACAACAACTACACACAACGCCATCTAGTATATGTATGTATTTACAAAAAAAAGTATATAAGTATGTATATCCGCATTCTAGAACCCATATCACAAGCTATTAATATGCTTACTTTGGGTCTAGATAGAAACACCCAGACCATTGCAAATAGCTATGTTCATGCACACAAATATTTGCACAGAGCGGGAATCGAACCTGCGACCTTTTACGTGGCATTCCATACACAGTACCACCGAACCACAGAGGTTGTCATTCAATGTCAATTCCAAATTTAGACCGACATTCTTGACATAAAGACCCTGTTTGTAATGATTTGTTTACAAACGTCTATTTTACGAGATAAAGGGCCTTAACAGACAGCCAGACTACAAAGTAATCCTATAATGGTTCAATTTTTCCTTTTGAGGTACGGAATCCTAAAAATAGTAGATATCTTTTGAATTATTATTATTTTATAATAGAGTCCTGGCGAAAGCAAATTATTAAATCATCGACAACAACACCTAAATGATTACCAAGAAGAAGAAATACACATCATATTCTACGTGTGAGATGATTGTGTGCGATATATTCGAACTCAGAGTAACGACAACGTGTCTAACCTGTCGAGTTCTGGCTCGAGGATATCTTTTACGTAATACGTGCAGGAAAAATCTTCTCGTATTACATATGCATTAAGTAACTATATGATTGTATTGTTTGTATATTTAGCAACAGAAGTAATGATACATTTAAATATTTTCAATCAGGGAGCCTACCATCACCTCTTATAACAGTATTATTTTAATGTTACTTTGTGTTTTGTCTTTTTCTTTTGTACCATTAAAAACAAGGACAGAGACGAAAGGAGGTTAAAATAAGATTGCTATAAAAGGTTCTGGCAGGTCCCCAGGTAGGTCATCGGGTAATCTATTTTTTGAAACACAACAGCCTAAGAATAAACTTTGTGTAATGAGGCAGTTTTGTCTCCAGCCAATTATGTTTCCGACACAGATTGAACAGCTCTTTTTACACAGAAAAAGCACTCATCACCATACGCGCTAAAGGCAAATAAAAACAAAATTGCATAGTTTACAAACATGCAATTAACAATGTAGCAATATTCAGAATTGAAATCAAATATTGTCGAATCGAAGCACGAACTCATGCATAACAATTGAACACACTCCCACTGGCAAGGCAAGCAGATCACATTGACACTATTTACAAAAAAATATTAATACTATCTTATCTACATATATTATTATATAAAGCGTAAGAGTTTGTTTGTTTGAACGCACTAATCTCTGGCACTACTAGTCAGATTTAAATAATTATTTTTGCGTATGATAGCCCAGTTCTTAATGAAGATTACAGCCTATGTAACATTACGCTACTGGCGATGGGAGCACATCAGTAACTAAAGACGCAGGTGAAACTGCGCTGCGGGAAGCTAGTCTCTAGTATACAGTTGCTGTTTGTTCGTTCTCGGCTATTTTCTTCTAAACCACGCATCGGATGTTGATACGGTTTTCACTACCGTATAGAGCATTTCTTCACGAAGGTTTATAAGAATAACTAGCCGTTCGCCCTAGCTTCGCATCGGTATCAAAAGTCTTATTTACAACAAACGCCTATGTAAAATACAATAGTAACTTTGTTTGCGAAATATTATTACTATACTATCAATTTACATTATTTTGCCTACTGATTACAAATTTAAAAATATTCAAATTCTGAAAATTGCTAAAAATTTGTTAACACTTTAACAATAAAACATCTATTGTATTTACAGCAGTATCCATGAAAGGTTTAAACATAATAAAATGTAGCCTATGTTACACGCTTCATTTATTGATTTATACAGGTGAAATATTTTTTTCAAATCGGTAAAGTAAATTTTTAGTTAAATCGTTGAAAACAAACAAACATACAAAAAATCAAACCTTTTCTCTATAATATTAGTTCAGAGACTAGCTATCTGTTTCACCCGCGTTAAGTTTTATATTTGGTTACTGTTCTGCCTATAACCTTTCTCAAGACGTTAAGAATTACTATAACAAATGCAAAGAAAATATCGAATTCTACTGGTTCCAGAGATAAGCGCGTTCAAAAAAAAACGAACTTTTTCGCTTTACATTTTAGTTTTAAGTCGAAAATTTTAATGATTTGTAATCATCTCGTAAAAAACATAAAAGGAGCCACCTGCGAATCAGATGAAGAGCCGCTGGTTTATAACAGGGTCAGCAGCGACAAAACAGAATTCACATCAATACTACGATACTAAAGGGTCTATGACGATGAATAAGAAGATATGTTAGCTTGACCGATGTTATTACTTATTCAATACTACTAAAACACATCAACTAGTTCTCAGTTATATTGTATATGTATTTGTAATTTTCAGAATTTCGTTGTTTTAGACCTGATGTCCGCCCGCAAGAATGTCGGTTAACACATTTTTCGTACAACTTTTTATCTCTATTTCAACCTCTTAAAGACATTTTTCGTGTTTTAGGTGTGAAAGCGTAACAGACAGACAGACAGTGTTACTTTCGCATTTCTAATATTAGTATGGCTTTACCGATACAAGTATATTATTATCAATAAATAGTGTAAAGATGGTAGGTATAAAGAAATATCACGTTTTAGGGTCAAGTACTTGAAGAAGTAAAATGGAACCCTTAAATTATGATCCCTTTGTTGTTAATCTGTCTGTCTGTCTGTCAAGACCTTTTTCTCAGTAACACGTGGAGGTATCACGCTGAGGTTTCTATTGAATACTCTTGTCTGTAATTTCTTAAAGCTGTGAAAAGAACAAAGTTCTATCATCATTCATATGATTTATATTGATTAAAATTTTGTACGGATCCCTTGGTGCGCGATTTCGACTCGCTCTTGACTGTTCTTTTATGATTGTGTCACCAAGGCAGTCTTTTTCATAAGTATGAAATTCCTTACGATATTATTCTGCACCGTATGTCAGTAATGTCCGAGATAAACTTACAAAATGTATTGTTACAAATGTCCGGTTCCATGAAAATATATTTATTCATATAGGTTAATTAAATTAACACTTATGAACGTCAAAGTTTAGAAAATGTCAGCAAATTAACCTACAGCCAGTTCGCTGACGAAGTAGAGATATGAGACGAACTGGCAAGAAACTCAGGCCACTCTTTTTAATCGCCAGGTTATTAAAATTTTTGTAAGTTACAATTTCAAGTAGCATACAAAGTGACACAGACAATACACTTAAACTCTGTAGGTAGTTAATTACAGCTTTCTATGTAGTAAAAAAAAATAAAAAGTAAAATGTGTGCTTTACAGGCTGCCTCAACCTCGTGTGTAAGCAACAGGTACATTAGGTTATCATAACAGACATTGATGATGATGATGACCAGCCTCTTTATTATCCCCCTCAGTACCGAACCGTCCATGTACCAAAATAACCAAAACTTCAAATGATCCATGAAGCAGTATGTCAATTCATGTAAATTGATCATTTTGTAAAGATGTCTTGATCGTATTGTACCGCAGAGCAAAGGCACCTTCTCATATAGAGAAGGAATGAGCATTAATTACTCAAGGATGATTAGCAATTTCAGATTTTTGAGTCCAGCTGAGCGTCAGAAATGTCCAAGATAAACTTATAAAGTACATATTTATGCTTTAAAAAATCACATTGCCCTGATTCGAACCCACTACCTCGTGTTTACTAATCGGGTGCCTTATCCACTGGACCATTTCGACTTACAGATATTACTTAAATAATTGTAAATATGATTCTCTTGGAATTCAGGCCTATCGTAGAAATAAAATTAATGTTATGCGAATTGAAATTCAGCTCTTTTATTATGCTACTATTGAGTTTAATAAACTTTAGCTATCTACATTATTTCTAAAGAGGAACGGAATAATTAAAATATTTAAAGTTCTTGACTGGCTGAATTAAATATAGTGAATAGTATCAAGTAATCGATTTTATTTTAGCTTGTAATGTTCTTTCTACTCTTATTATAAAACTTCCTAGCTATACTTGACCATACTTCTACATTTCCATACTAATAATATAAATGCGAAAGTGAGTCTGTCTGTCAGTCTGTTACACTTTCACGCCAAAACCACTTAACCAATTTAAACGAAATTTGGTATAGAGATAGATTAGTCTTTGTGGAACAACATAGGCCATCTTATATCGCGAGAAAACACCTATATGGGGTTGAAATTGGCGATGCAACTTTGTATGACACGCGGGCGGAGCTAGGGGCTAGTATGATACAGATAAGAAACTCAATTTTCAACAGAAAATAATAATAGTCTAATCATGAAGAACTCGCCTTGGCCAGGAATAAAATAAGACGTCACAGTAAATGCATTGTTTGAAAAGAAATCGCTTATAAAATAATTTTTCTATTAATATTATAAATGCGAAAGTTTGTGTGTGTGTGTGTGTGTGTTTGTTACCACTCAGCGCCTAAACGGCTGAACCGCTTTTGATGAAAGTTGATATGAGTACATAGATTCGATGCCGGCGACGAACATACTCGTAGGATACTTTTTATGCCGAAAATCGATCTAGTTCTACAGTTATATAAATTAAACATATACCATTTTTTACGAAGGCTAAGCCACAGGGCGCAGCTAGTAATATCATAACATCTACGCACAACGCCATCTAGACCTATACGACTAAGGTGACAAACAAGCATACGGCCCGCCTGATGGTAAGCAGTTACCGTAGCCTATGGACGCTTGCAACACCAGGAGCATCACTAGCGCGTTGTCGACCCTGTTAAAAACCTTTTAACTCCTTTCTTGAAGAACTTAATAAATAAAAAGAAATAAGCTTTTATAGCTTAGTATAGGTTCTAGAATGCGAATATACATACTTAAATATTTTAATTTGTATACATTGGTCAGGGTCTTTCTATGTATAATATTATACATAGAAAGACCCAGACCAATGTAAAAAATATGTTCATGCACACAAATATTTGCACTGAGCGGAAATCGAATCTGCGACCTCTGCGTAGCAGTCCGTACACAGTACCACCAAACCACAGAGGCAGTCAAAAGAGTTATGCTGTAGTACATTCTCTTCTGAAGTCAATACAATGACCATAACAGGTTTATTCTTGTTCTCAGAACGATCAGAAGCACTGAGCGGGCGTCTATCAAAATCAGCGTCGGAGCTATCATGTGCTCCGGTCGCTGCATCACCGCCTCGCGCTCGCTCTGCCCATCATCACGCGCCGCTCTCCGTCGTACACAGGACTCAACATTTCTTCACTAACTTGAAGGTAAGTAACATCTCTAGTTTAAAAAAAAGTCGCTGCTTTCTTCCAAGACAAGCGACTTGACCCGAAGTACTACACTTTCTTAAAAGATCGACTTAAGAGTCTCCATGCTATTGCGTTTTTTTCAGTAAGTGAGAGCGAGGCCCTCTTATGTCAACCCCCTTATTCCCTTCACCTACCCCATTCTCAGCACTTTAAGACGATGGCCTCCATTTCTGAATCGTCGGTGATATCCAGAAATGCAGAAAGAGTGAAGTTACTTCGGTAGGCTCATATTAAAAACAATCTCTCTATTCTTTTTCAATTTAAGTCAGTATTCATTATAATTTAAACCACATTCTTTTCTTTTTATACCATATTCTTAATTTAATCTAACAGATTAGCCCAGATCAATCAAAGAACAACCCTGTAATCCTACCACGAATTTATTATTGTCGTGCGTGCTAACAGTTCAGTCATAATTGCATAAAAATTTAGTTATCAGAGCAAACACTAGAGGCGCTGTTCACTTCATCTATTCTATACATATAATAAAAATGTAACCGATCGCTGTCTGTACATGGAAGATATATGAGAAAAAAAATTTTTGGGGCCTTATCAACGCAAATAGAACCCAAAACAATGAATGTTACAATTTTTGTCTGTTTGTCTGTGCGTTTGTTCACGCTAATCTCAGAAACGGCTTATCCGATTTAGATATGGTTTTTACTAATACATTGTGGTAAGCTTCACTTAACATTTAGTTTTTGTTTCATGTCAATCGGTTCATAAATAAAAAAGTTATGCCAATTTAAAGAATCACGTCGAACATTTGTTAATTTACTACGAAATCTGATAGAAACAGAGACTTTAACAGGTTACGGAATAGCTGATAGCGTTTTTATTTTTTGGATTCCTCTCATTCTAAACAATCTTCCGTTTAGTTTTAAATGAGTCCAGTGAGCCTATGTTTTGCGATGACAATTAATAAAGCCCAAGGTCAGACACAACTAAAAGTTGTGGGCGTGGATCTAAGTATTAGCTGTTTTTCGCACGGTCAGCTTTATGTGGCTCTATCACGTGTTAGCATTCCTAGCAGCCTGTATGCTTTGATCCCCGATGGCTATACGTCTAATCCATACATCCATACACCCATACATATTATATAAGGCTTTGTCCTGACTGACTGACTGACTAACAGAAAACGCACAGTCTAAACTGCTGGTTTAAAAAAAAGGACTTGAAATTTGGAGGGTGTGTTTGTCTAAATGTCTAGAGGTTGTACTAAAAAAGGGTTTTTAAAATTTAATTCATAAGTGTGTGAAAAGGGATGAAATCGATTGTATGAATCTTCTTCATTTTTTAACTTACAGTTTTGAAATTTTATTTTGGAATACTTCTATTTAAATAAAAAATATCCTTGTAATTTTATTTTAACAGGGGTGGATTTAGAGGGGTGAAATTAAGGATGAAATATTCTATACAAAGATCTTTAGCTTTGAAGCTAGCGGCTTGAAATTTACAGGAAGGGGGAGGGGGAAGGAGGGAGGAAAAGGAGGAATTAAGGAGAAGGAGGAAGGGAGGGCAAAGTGAGAGGGAAGTGATGGGGAAGTGAGAGGAAAGTGATGGGGAAGTGAAGAGGAAGTGTGGGGGAAATGCAGGAGAAGTGAAGGGAAAGTCAGGGAGAAGTCAGAGGGAAGTAAGGGGAAAGCCAGGGAGAAGTGAGGGGAAAGCGAGGAGAAGTGAGGGGAAGTGAGAGGAAAGTGACGGAGAAGTAACGGGAAGTGAGGGGGAAGTGATGGGAAATTGAGGGGGAAGTGAGGTGGGTGAGGGGGCAGTGAGGAGGAAGTGAGAGGGAAGTGAGGGGGGATTGAGGGGAAGTGAGGGGGAGTGAGGCGAAAGTAAGAGAGGGAGTGAGGGGAAGTGAGGGAGAGTGAGGGGGAAGTGAGGGGTGAATGAGGGGAAAATGAGAAGGAAGTGAGGAGGAAGTGAGGGAGACGGTAGAGGAAGGAAGGGGGAAGGAAGTTCTCGAATGGTGGAAAAAGAGAGGGGAAGGTATAGGAAGCGATAGGAAGGGAGAGAAAAGGAGGACAGGAAGGAGAAGGAAGGCGGAAGAGAGGGGAAAGCGAGGAGGCAAGGTAGAGGGAAGTAGAGGAAAGGGCAAGAGATGCTGGAGGAGGGGCAAAGGATGCTGCGGAGGTAAAGAGGAGAAGGGGGAAGGGAGGAGAGGAAGGAGGAAACTGTGGAGAGTGGAGAAAAAGTGCAATAGGGAAGAAGGGGAAGGGGAAAGTTATTGTAGTGAAAATTTGCCTTTGTGTATTGTATATTGATTTACGAGGGATATCTTTAGGTAGATGAAAGAGGATTTGTATGAATAGGAGATTATAATAGTATGAAAAACAGTATTTAAACAATATAAAAATGTCTATTGGAAAAAACGACATTCATGCGAGCGAAGCCCAAAAGTCACTCACTCACTTATCACGAAATCTCAGAAACAACAAGTGCTAGGAATCTCAAACTTTGCATTGTCACTCCTATTAGAATATAGGTGCTCACTTAGACAGAATTTTGCGAAATCCATTTCCTAAGGGGGTGAAACTTCTATAGTTTTTATAGTAGGATTACCAAATTACTAGAAAATACTCTTTTTTTAATATTCCGAAACCACCCTTATTAAGTGGGCAAATAAGAGTCGCAAGTTTGTGTGAAAGTGGTTTGTCAGTTTTAGCGGTAGCGGGTTTAAACTGAATTCGCCATAGAGACGGATAATACTCATACAATGTACGATTGCTATAAAATCAGGCACGCAATATTCTCATAGAGGCACCCATCTGAATTTTCACGCGAACGAAGTCGCGGGCAACAGCTAGTTAATTAATAAATTTATGCTGTCCCGGTGGAACAGGCACTTAGCAATAAAATTAATTAGAGCACTCAAATGGCTCTAACTTGCTTATTAAAAAAGCTGTACTTATAAATACATTTTAATATTTTACTCCAATATATATTATGTATAAAAGTGTATACTGTGTGCTACATTCCATGCCGTACCATGATTAATGTCACTTTAAAAATGTTGTTAGTAATTATGTCTAAAACATAACTACCTTGAGTGGCAAACTCATACATCAGCTTCAAAATTTTCATTTCATTCCTCAAGCATTTTAGGGTTTGTACTTACCTAAATTTATCCGGAAATTAAGCGACCTACATTAAATAATAAACGCACCTCTTTTTCATACTAAATACTGTTACGTGATTTAAAAGAGCTACTAGTAAAAAAAACCTACAGTAAAAATTGTTGTAACATTACTGAGATCGCGTGTAGCCTAGCCTGTAGCGTCTTTGCTTACTGCTCTGCTCCCGTCGCCAGTAGCGTGATGTTATGTAGTCTATAACCTTCCTCGAGAACTAGGCTATCATACGCAATAAGATTTTTTCAAATCTGACTAGTAATGTCAGAGAATAGCGCGTTTAAACAATCAAACAAACTTCCGATTTATATAAGAGTATAGTTTTGAAAGGTGAACTGGAAGCGACTACTTAAGCACCAACGTGGCGTTTTATTTTAATAAGCAGTAGATATTTTTAAGTATATTTTAAACATAACTCATACCTATAATAAGCGGCTTCGTAGAGTATTCTAGGGACTTTAAATCGTTCATGAGCGACAGTTACCAATTCCCATCACGTGGGCCGTGTCCTGCCATTGTCGCCAATAAAAAAAATTCACTTTGATTATTCATTGCGAAAATGTTCCTGAAATAGATTTATTTTCTCTCCTTATCACTTTTTTTTTTTTTTTTTTTTTTATATTTATTAGCCTATCAAAGTGACTCCACCCTGCCTGATGGTAAGCAGTCAGTGGAATCCAGAAGTGGTGGCCACCATACCAAAAGCTATCGTCTTAAACTGTTGGTATGGTGGCCTCCACTATGGCGGCTGGGAATGGGGTTAGAGGAAGGGAATGAGGGAGGTGAGGAAAGAGGAAAGGGGGGAAATTGGGCCTCCGGCACTCTCACTCACCGAACGAAACGCAGTAGTAAGGATACTACTACTCTTAAGTCGATCTTCTATGAGAGGGTAGTACTTCCCCGGACGATCCGGCCCATTCATGCTGAAACCAGCGTGGATCTACTACCGTCACTTATATTACTTCAGCATAACGTTCGAAAAGGAGAAAAACTTTTGTGATAATGTTACTTAAAGTAGGCCCTCTGGATCCTCTATTACGAACACCCTTCGTAAAGTTTATAATTTACGAGTCCGTGTCGTTTTAATGTGAAAAGGCAATCCTTGTTGTTGTTTATAGCTGTCTGAGCCTCTTTTTCATGATTACTACCAAAATAGACGTTTTGAGGTTGTGAATAGTAAGTTTTTTTGCAGGAATATTTGACTGTCAGCAGCTATTGTATTTATTATATAAGTGGCGCAATAGTTTTCGTAAATAGATTTTCGTTTTTATTGTTAACAATCTTTCCGCGACGCGGTTTCACCCGCGCTCAAAATATGTTTTGTTGTATTCCTCGGAAACTAGAACGATTTTCGGGATAAAAAGTAGCCTATGTGTGTCTCCGGCACCGAATCTATCTACATGCTAATTTTCATCGAAATCGGTTCAGCCTTTAGGCGCTGAGTGGTAACAAACACACGCACACACACACACATACACATTATGTTACCACTCAGCGCCTAAAGGCTGAACCGATTTCGATGATGGCTAAGCAATCTATCGTACCATGAAACCGAATCTTTATTTACCGTTTAGTTATGATCAACTTTGTTTAAAATTTTCTCGACTAACATCGAATTCTACGCTCTTACTTAATTTACAAATAATTTCTACACACCCTCTGACACACACTCACTCATCCTTTCCCTTAACACATGCAGAGGACCACTACACTACACTACACTACACTATTAGTTTATTATTGCATTATTTGCTTTTGTTTATAAAAAACTTATCTATATTCACATAAAGTTTACTAACACTAGTTGTATTTCTGTGATGTGGGCTAAAATAAACTAATGTAACCCAAACCGAGGAGTAGAGGCGCCGTATGCTGAAGCCGAGGTTTCACACCTAGTTCGGCTGCGGAGGCAAATGATAGACACAATTTATACATTCTTGAGCTTATATTTGTAAAATACCTACTTACCTTAAGTTAAAAATTGTGAATGTAAAAGTTTTTGAACCAATAAATTTATTATTATTATTCTCTTTATTTATATTTTTTTCTTATTAATTACATTTTTAAACAGGTATATATTTATATAAAACAAAAAATACACATTAAAAAAAAAAATAGATTACCACCGGCAACGAGACTAGAGTCCAAGCTACCGGGCGGCGGTTAGGGTTCCAGAGAGAGGAACCTCCTAACAATACGTGCCGTGTCGAGAAGCACTGCTTTCTTATTATTATTATTATTATTTCCTTTATTTAAATTAATTCTCAAAATTACATTTTTAAATATAAGTATATAAAAAAAAACACATACATATAAAAATATAAAAATTGGAGACCCACTGGCACCGGGTACAGGGACCAAGCTACCGGCGGTTAGGGCTCCAGAGATAGGAACCTCCTCACAATGCGGGCCGTGTCAAGCAACACCGCCTTCTGTATCTGGCCCTTGACCCAACCAGCCAACGCGAGCCTCTTAAGATGTTGATCGAGGCTCTTAGCAATAAGTCCATTCACTGTAACCACTATCGGAACAATGATCGCCGAATCCACATCCCACATGTCAACAACCTCGTGAGCTAAATCCAAATACTTGATCTGTTTGTCTTTTTCAGCTTTCACGAGATTATCATCATGAGGGATGGTGACGTCGATGATCATTACAAGGCGCTCTAATCGATCTATCACCACTATGTCAGGCTTATTGGCAACAACAGTCCTGTCAGTGATGATAGATCGATCCCAGTACAATGTCGCACGACCATTCTCGAGAACTGGCTCAGGATTATACCTGTAGTAAGGCACTTCGGCGTCCACAAGTTTGTACCGCAGAGCAAGTTGCTGGTGGATGATCCTGGCCACTTGGTTATGTCTGTGCAAGTACTATCCGTTAGCAAGACGCGAACAGCCGGAAACAATATGCCTGAGAGACTCACCTGGGCGATGACATGCACGACATATGTCGATAGTGCCGTCTCTCAAGATATATTTCCGGTAGTTGTTCGTCTTGATAACTTCATCAGCAATTGCACAAACAAACCCTTCGGTTTCTCCGAAAAGATCACCGAAGCGTAGCCAGGCCACGGAAGCAGTTCGGTCCACATCTGGACCGTGAAAAGCACGGAAGAACCTGCCGTGGAGCTCCTTGCTCTGCCATACCACCCGACGGTCATCGACGCTAAGCACTACAGGCTTGTGCCAGTTCTCCTTAGCCAAGGCAAGCGGGGTCAGTCCATTGTCCACTGCGACAACATCACGATGCAGAGCCCCGTTCGCTTTAAGAAAATAATCTCTAAGGTTGCATATCTCGCGATTATGAAGGGTTTTGGCATTTAAAAGACCGCGACCACCACACTTTCGCGGGATATACAACCTCATGACAGACGAACGTGGATGATGCATTCGGTATGAAGTCAGCAATGTACGGACTCTCCTGTCCAAGGCATCTAACTCAGTCTGAGTCCACCTAAGTATGCCGAAAGAGTACATAAGGAGTGGCATGACCCAACCATTACAGGCCCGTATTTTGTTGCCGCCAGATAATAAACTATTTAGTACTTTTTTAAGGCGGCCTATAAAACGTTCCTGTAATGATTGTTTCATTGCCTCTTCCTTTATACCTAAAGCTTGCGACATACCTAGATACTTATAGGTGTCAGTTACTAGAAGCGATCTAAGCTGAATAGAATCAGAGAGTTGAATGCCCTCAGATTCTACTATCCCACCACGCTTTACATGCATGATTGCACATTTGTCTACACCGAACTCCATTCTGATCGAGTTACTAAAGTTTTCTGTTACCTTTAGTAAACCTTTCAGCTGGATATCAGTAGGCGCAATTAGTTTCAGATCATCCATGTACAGCAGGTGGGATATGACTTGACCACCTCTACGTAACCTGTAGCCTAATTCTGAACCCTCTAGCAATGTACTGAGAGGATTCAGAGCCAGGCAAAACCATAGGGGACTCAGGCTGTCACCCTGGAATATGCCCCGCTTAATCCATATTGGTTCACCGTTACCCCGGACATGTTGGCACCCTGGATAGGTAAGAACTGTTCCCCATTGCCGCATACATGCCTCCAAAAAGGTGCGTACAGTAGCATCTACTTTATAGAGTTCTAGCACCCTTAGGAGCCATGAATGCGGCACGGAATCGAATGCCTTTTTATAATCTATCCAGCATGCCGACAAGCTCTTTCGGTTTCGGCGTACCTGTTGGCTAATGGCCGTATCGATTAGGAGGTGCTCCTTAGTACCACGGGCTCCTCCCTTACATCCATTCTGAGAGATAGACATTATCGAATTTTGTTCAACGTGGTTATTAATTTTGACTCTCAGGATAGACGTAAGCAATTTGTAGACCGATGGTAAGCATGTGATCGGTCTATAATTACTGGGATCCGTGGTGGTACCGGTCTTATGGAGCAGGTGAGTAATTCCAGTTGTTAGAAACTCGGGTAGCGTTCCAGATTCTAAAGCGGACTGAAACTGAGATGCCAAACGAACATGTGAGCTTCGTAGCCATCTCAACCAGAAATTATGCAGTCCGTCAGGTCCTGGAGATTTCCAATTAGTCATGGAACGGACTGCATTTGTCACATCATCGGCTGTGATGACTACGTGAGCCATGTCTGTAATTTTCTCACATGCTCGATTAACATCCCGCATCCAGTCCCCCTCGACATGATCAACGGGCATCGACCAGATGCTACTCCAGAATTCTTTTGTGGCAGTAGTGTCCGGCAGTTGACCGTTAGACCCGCCGTTGATCGGTCGCTCCCAGTTTCTGTATACCCACCTTTAATCGTTCTGGAACATGCGATTTACAGTATATCGGTCCACGCGTTTTCGATATCTGCTGATTCGGTTTGCCCATGCACAGATCTTCTGCTTTAGGAAGTCAATGCGCTCTGTGACCCTAGACAAATAATCACTACGATTAATACCCAACCCAGAGAATGCCTGGTTCACAAAGCGCATCACTTTCGGGCGAGTATTGCCCGTCCTAAAGCAGATTAGCTTGCCGATAAGCACCCTTGCCTCAGCGATGCGCCGCTCAATCCTGATCTGCCAAGCCGGTGTACTTGCCTTTTGCTGCACACGGTCAGCTATTGGGAATTTTACGCCTGCTAGCCGACATGCCGCGGCAGCTGCACAATACAGGATTGAATGGGTATTGCCGAGATTTTCACTTCCATCAAAATATTTTACTAATAGTGAATCAAGGGTACTTACCAGCACCATATTTTTTCTGTGCATTATTATTATTATTATTATGTTCATCTTAAGGTTCACTTAAGCAAACAAACTCTTGTGATAAAACAATTATGAGTTATGATTTTTGTGATTCACAGAAAAACACTTCTCTTTTCTTATCCCCTCGTCAATTAATTTTGTATTCTCTTAAATTCGTCTGAGTTATACTTAATCCTCTTTTCGACCTCAACTAACAGTAAAATTAATTTCACAATTTAATTAAATAGGTTAAACAACATTTGGGTCAAAACTGTACCTTGATCAATTTCTATGAGCTAAGGTTGAAAACTACAAATTTAGACACGACAGCAAGTCGTCTCGTCAAATCAGTTGCAGCCCAATATAAATTGACTCGCTTTATAAAGTGATAAATGAAGCAAATAAGTTGTCCTCGTCCATTAATTTATAACGCACTCTAGTGTGTCTTCAACAGTCCAACTATTGTAAGCTTCGCGTATCGATTAAAATGAATTGGCATTTTATATCTCATGGCCGAATTTCAGCGACACATTTAATTTTGTTAAAAAGCTTTCTAAATTGCGTGTAGTTTGCTAAAATGTGTTAAGCTCAATGAAAAATTTTGATAATACAATTTTTAAACGTATTTATTAAGAACGAAAAAACAACAAC
Organism: Parascotia fuliginaria; assembly: GCA_963082885.1. Taxonomy (NCBI): domain Eukaryota; kingdom Metazoa; phylum Arthropoda; class Insecta; order Lepidoptera; family Erebidae; genus Parascotia; species Parascotia fuliginaria. The sequence goes on from OY720195.1 coordinate 2,238,662, forward strand.
AATTTAAATAACTTTCAATCTGATGATATAAACAATATTTTATTTGTGAAAGTGATTAAATAAAAATGATTCTGGGAACTCTTCCGCGAAAAAAATCTCCGAAAATGAAATATGCTCGTCGGACTGCTTCGCTTTTTTGTAAAAAAGAAAAACTACCTCAAGTTTTTATAAGGAAATTCAGTTTATTGGTAAATACATTATTGATCTACTTGTTAGACATTCTTTATTGTGTATTGCATAGTTTGAGGCCAGATTAAAATTTAGCACAAACCCTATTTAATTTGTGAGGGTCATAGAAGGATAAGAATAATTTTGTAAGTAATATATCAATATTTTTAGAATTGTGTTTGAAAGATGTAAATAATCTTTATTTTTGGTCTTCGCTAGGCTGCGAGGGCTTACGCATCATGAGTAGCAACGACACATTTTAGTGTCATATTTCATAGTTATCAATTTTATCATTATATTTCAGATAAATTCTGAAAATAAGCTTTGACAACATGCTAGAATTAGGTGACAGCTGTATAAAGTAAGTAACCATAATGCTTGCAGTCATTTTGCTATGAAAATAACGCAACTTAAGTGTCTAATATATGAATATAAATACACACGCACGCACGCACGCACGCATGCATGCACGCACGCACACGTACACACGTACACACAAACACACACCACATAAACACACAAACACACACACACACACACACACACACACACACACACACACATACACACACACACACACACAGAGAGAGAGAGAGAGAACTTATAGATATAGATCACACTATCATTAATAGTATTAATAAATTATTACCAATGTATCTGCTGTCAAATACATTTAAGTACTGCGTATTTTCCAATGTAAGTGTATATCTACATGGCAAAAAATGTTAATTGTTTTGTATTATATAACTTTTTCATAGATTATAAATATTAGATTGTTACATGTATGATTTTAGCATGTGGTGATTACCTCTAAGTATTTGTTACACTTTTGTTATTAGATAAATAGATGTATCACTATGGTAATGTTCAGTGTAAACAAATGTTGGTGATCCATAATAAACAAAATAAAAAAAAAAAAAAAAAATATAAATAGAACTGTAAACGCATTGATTTCTTACTTTTTATTAAGCTTTCACCTAATTCTAGCATGTTCAAGAAAATATTTTTAAAATATAGCTAAGATAAAATGATACAAATTTAATAACACGAATTAAGACGGTAAATTTCGACGTTGCCACTCATGACGCGTAAACGCTCATAGAAACAAAGCTAAATTACTTCTCAAGATTTTCCCTGTTATAATTTTTATATTTAATTCGACTGCTGTAAGAAATACTTTGTTATACCAGTCAGAACATCAGAATAAACATATTTTTCTGTGTCAAAAGAACGTATAAACCAATTGAATAAAGCTCCAAGTATAATTTGATTTTTTATCCAACACAAATGTTACAAATCTACGACAATGGCAAAATATTACTGTCTATTGAATTTGTGTGTTTGGCGACTGAGTTGCTGAATTACATTATTATGTTACATAATATTTCGTTGGGTTCGAAAAAATTACGTTTTATTCATTTCTTCATTTTTAACCGTTAATATTTTTTTATTTATCTATACTATAATATAAAGCGAAAGAGTTTCTTTGTTTGTTTGAACGCGATAATCTTTAAAACTACCAGTCGGATTTGAAAAATCTTTTTGCGAATGATAGCCCATTTTTCGAGAAAGGTTATATAGGTTTATATATAATCACGCTACTGATGACAGGAGCAGAGCAGTAAGAAAAGACGTACGTGCAACAGCGCCGTGGAAAGCTAGTATATTTAGAATATTTGGTGTCTATTTTAAATTGTATATTTGTAAAAATAACAGGAAAAGTTTATCATTCTTAAAATAATATCTAAATATGTACGAAACGCCAAATTTTGCACTTGCTTAAATGGATCCTTAAATATCATTCTTAATTTCCTAATAAATATTAATAGACACTGTTTAAATTAATACTCAGTAACATCTATGTACTTAAACTCCTAAATAAATTACTTTGCCGCTTTGTTACAAATTGTTCTTCGTCTTAATTTGTCAAAAGTCTAAAACAGTAGGTATCTTTCCCCAGAACAGCCGTTCAAACCTTGCCGTTTGTAAAGGTTTTATCGCGGTTAATCCTGGCTTAAAGGAGTCGGCTAATGAGTTTGTCGATAGAATTTTATCGTAGGACAAATCTTTATAGTCATTGCCAAAAGTCTGTGACGAGAATTGTCTTGTAAAAAAATATTTAAATAATATCTTAATATACGTGCTTTATTTTTCGACACGTCAAATTTATTTGTAGGTTAATTTAGAGCAAAGACTAAGAAGATTATAAATCAAATGCAGATTGTGAAGTTTTATGTTTCCACTAACAAAATTCAGTAAGCTTGTGACGATACTATAAATAAATTCTTATAAAATTCAGTGAAAGATAGATAACTAGATATAAAGTTTGTTCTTTGATTATAAAAAAGCAATAGAAAGTGTAAATATTTATTATTTACTTTCACATACTTCATATGAAGTCTTTTGTGCTTTATTTTTTTTAGTTTAAGAGCGATCACACAAAAGAGTAGTAACGTCGCAATTTAATGTTATATTTTCGTGGTTTTTAATTTTTACCATTTAATCGGAGTTATATTTTTAAAATATTTTTAGAACACTTTTTGGAATTACGTGAATGCTGTATAAAAAGTAAGTAAGTAAAGCTTACAGTTATATGCAAATAATACATTGGAGACTTCCATTGAAAACAATTATAAAATATAGCTTCGATTAAATGATAAAAATTGAAAACCACGACAATACACTAAAATGCGACGTTGCCACTCTTTTGTGTGAACGCTCTTAAGTTCTTTCAGAGCGTTCACTTTCACTGTGTGTCAGCAATCACAACCTTATCATCAATCGGTTTCCAAAAAAGGCCGCCAGATTTACATAATATCTTCCAGTCGGCTTCTTGGTGATCATCTTACCTACACTTCAAAACAATTACTACTGAATAGTCAAGAAAAGCCCTTCAATGTAAAACAGTAGTCTATCAAAATAAAACTTATCGTTGATTTCCATCCAATAAAAAGTTCGTATGAACTGAGCTGTTATAATTGAAACCGTTCGCTGACGCGAGCTGATCGCATCAATCAACTTGTGACGTCATCTACCGACATGATCGACCAATTGATGACATATTCGTTTATTGAAGTCAGCTGGTTTCACAGCTATATTTTTTCTTATATGTATGTTTTTAATATTACTTGAATTTGGAGACGTAATTTTGGCTGCAGCAATCGAAGCTTTTTCTGTAAACTTATAATATTATATGTTTTGGATGTATTGGAAATAAAGAAAACAGTTTATTTTCACATGCAAGTGGTACACACAAAGAATAAGAATATACATTTAGCCAAAGTTAAAAATAATATAAACAAACATATAAAACTGACTAAGCAACAAAAACAGTATCATGGACTTGCACAGAAGCTCGCGTGTAGATTGTGCGTCACGTCCACGCGGGAAACTTAATTATATGACTATGTAATGTATTTAAAATCAGAAATATTATTTTCCTAGTTAGCAACATTTTTTTATCTTGAGATGTGATATGGACTTGGTAAGATTTTTTCTCTGCTCTTCTCGCTCAACTTGAAGCATTTTGACTAGGAAAATATTTTTACCCTGCTCTGTTTAGATAATACCACTTTCTTTGGCAAGTATTATTATCAGTGTTCCCTGGATGACGTACCATATTTTATAAATTTTAATTATTTTAGTCTTGATTCGTCTAACTTTGTATACTTAACCTTCGATATCAGTAGCAACCTACATTATCCACATATAACATTTCGGATATCCTTTTGCGCCATTTTAGTTCGAACGCAATCAATTTAATTTCCTCCAATATTCGTTGCGCATCTCATGCCATCCTCACATTCCAGTCACGATGGCAACGCAGCCGCAGCCGGGAGCGATGTCCAGCTGGTACTACGTTCACGCTGGCACCAGGACCCGACTCCAGCGGTACAGAGTATGCTGGAGACCAGAGCTCCGAGCACAGCACGCCAGCACACTCGCCGAGACATCGGATGAAGAGGAGTAAGTTCATCATATCAGTCTCGATGTCCAGCCGGTACTATGTTCACGCTGGCTCCAGGAGCCGACTCCAGCGGTACAGAGTATGCTGAAGACCAGAGCTCTAAGCACAGCACGCCGGCACACTTGTCCAGACATCGGATGAAGAGCGGTAAGTTGATTATTTTTGATCCAGTTTTGTTTTGAAAGCGATATTAATTTTTGATGACTACATGAGTAGAATGAGCGAGGCCAAAATTAGTGCCTGCGTATCTTTGTATCTAGATCACATTATGTTCTAACATCCTACAAACCATTGAGCACAATGAGTGTAAGCAGAATCGGCTAATTCTTGTTTTCAAGTTTTCTGTGCCTGCAATAATTGTTTTAAACAAACAAACAACTTTCTATTTAACTAAGAAAGAAAAACGAAACTTATCTTGCTTTGTTGTAATTGAATTTCAGTCATTTAATATTTTGGATCAAACGATCAAATCGTAAAGTTCTGTTTGAAAATTCATAATGCGAATTGGCTGATGAAATAGGCTCTTATGTAGATCAAAAGGTTCTTCAACAGTAATATAACAATGCCCTACACAGTACACTTGTAAATAAGGATCTTAGTCAAGTTCAAATAAGCATAGTTTGAAGGGGATGTCTAAGTACGCTTGTAAAATTATACGACAACTAGTAGGAATCTCATTATGTTTCATTGTTTAATGACATTACAAACCTTATTGGTATATTAGGTAAGGTAGTTATTGCAAGGACCATATAATTTGTAGTATATTATCAGTTTAAGAGATAGGGCAATAATTAGAGCATATAATTCTTGCTAAACGTTTACATTAAAAATTGATGATTTAAATTAATTAATGTTGTTATTTTAGAAGTAAGCAATATTTTAAACGTGGCAAATTTGACGACATAGGAATAAAGTTCTTTTTGTCGTCAAATCCAAGGTGATCGTTGTCGCAGTCATTTCTTACCAAGGAGACGTTGAAAACATATGGAAATGAAGAACTCTGAATAACTGTCTGCAAACATTCTAAAATAAAACAAGATTCTGGGTTAAATGTAAAAGTTTCATATAGCAGGTCTGTATGTATACTGTCGTGAATGTGGTTAAAATTTAGTGTTTTATACGACACAGACAAATAACTTCATTGGTGAAAGTCCTTGTTTAACACTACTACTTTTGCATTTTGTTTTCTTACACTCAAAGTATTTTTGTATATTCACATTCGATGACATAATAAAAGTTGATTATATAAACAGATATCTACCTCGTAAAATGTCTATATACGCCTAAACGTTGATTCAGCTGATTAGATGTACTTACTACCTAAATAAGCTACAGTGGTATACTACCGCTGTTTGACCCGCGTCTTCGGTTACTGCTCTGCTTTTATCACCATTAGCGTGATGTTACATAGCCTATAAGTTTCTTTATTTATTTTCATCAATCAATCTCCTCCGTTTTATAAAATAGTATAATAGATGATACTATTCTATAATACTCTAGATGACATACAAAGATAAACGTTCATAATGTTCGTTTCACACGCATTATCTGATTTGAAGTTCAACCATGAATTTTTGTCACCGGTGCGTGCGGTAGGTAGTGAGGAGTGGTAATACTAGAAACACTGTTTATTTTCAACATTTTATTTTAAGTCATGGTAGAGCTAATGATACAAGCCGTGTCTGCTACTGTGACAGAACCTGAGATGGTCTATCTTGTTATGAATAGTTAAGTGTTTCTCTCAGTCGTTTAGTGTTAACAGAGTAGTCGTGTCCACGCGTCCTGTTCCCGTAGCTTCACAATACCGTAGATATAGAATACCTCCATCCATCGATCCATCCTTCAGAATACCTCCATCTGTCTAGCCCAGGATTTTCTTCCATTCTTAATGCTTCGTGACGCTGTTTTATCATAACCATTATAAAAGTTACAATGACCTTTTAAATAATGTAATTTTCCATTTATATAGATTGAAGCAATAAAGAGCGCTTACAAACGTCATTAAACCGTTTAAAGTTTATATGGTTATAAATTTTACGGCACGAAGTAGGTATCGTAGTAAAATTTAATAATTTACTTACATTGACCTTGAACACCCTATTTCGAATCACGGTATTATTCTAATGAGTTTATTATAAACCTTAATATGTTAGCATGAATACCTACCATTATTTACCATAAAGTTAATTTGAATTTATAATAACTGAAGAATCAACGTAATGACTTAAAGTTAGTTAGTCATAATAAATTTTAAAGTTTATGGAATTAATGCAATTCCCGCCACCGCCCTCGGTCTAGCGCCCCACCTCCTTAGTTCTTAATCTTTAGTTAGTTATTGAGCACTACTATTTTAATTTTGACTGAAATTTTAACTGATAAAAATAAGGATAATAATGTGAAAACAGTTTACTTTTCAAGTGAAGGAGACACAAAAATCAACAGTATACAGAATAGAATCTCATTATACATAATGACCTAATGATGCCTTAGTTTTTTAAGGCCCTTTAATTGTAAATCTGTGACTTATCAAATTCACTATTTATATGTGTACCTTATACCTTACACTGTTACGATGAAGGAAACATGAGAATTATAATCTATGTTTATGCCTTTCTGTAAAATAAGCCAATAGAGTGAGAAAATAATTTATTTAGGTACAAGTTTATTTAAAATATCGCATGTGTGCCCCATAGTGACCTCGCGCCTCTATCCACGTGAATAGTTTGCCTTAGGGATATTCCGCCACTGTGCCTAGATATTATTAAATGAAAAAAACAGTTAATTAAATTAGTGAAAACAATTACAAAACCTAAAAGATATTAAAATCCTATCCACTAAACATCAAAACTATCTTTATAGTTTAAAGACAACCTAGGGTGTCTTTCGCGAGAAATAAATCAGGCGAGTATGTTGGCAGAACGCCAAAATTCAGCCGATATCTCTACTGACTTGACCAAAAAAGCTGATTGTAGTGAAAGGGTTGTTCAAAACCAAGATATTGTCTTGGGAACCTGTAACTCAGCACTTTTTTAATGCCGACAGTGGCTAACGAGCAATCAGCCCACGTGATGGTAAATGGAAACTGACGCTCATGGACGACTTAAGCTCAGCTCAGACAGAGAGAAGCGCAGCGGAGAGGATTTTATTAAGGCACTCAAAAATCAACTTTAAAACTATTGAAATAAAGTGGTGCGCACGGGACTTCCAGCGTATTTTCGATGACGCGCGACTCGCAAGCATTATTTAGAATATTATATATTGGTAGAATATTATATTTGTCAGGTTCATGCATATATGCACTTTATTTCAATAACATTAAAGTTGATTTTCGAGTGCCTTACTAAAATCCGCTCCGCTGCGCTCCTCTCTGTCTGCGCTGACCTTTACTGTCTCTGGCGTTGCTTCTGCAATGTCAGGGACTCTGCAAGGCCGCTGCCCACTGTGAAGAGAGTGGGGTAGATGAAGGGATTTAGGCAAGTGAGGAAAAAAGGAAAGAATGACAATTGGGCTACCAGCGCTCTCACTGACCACTCAAAATGCAATAGTATGGATATCTACTACTACTCATACCTCCTATTCATACTGAAGCGAAGATCTACTACCGCAATTATATAAACATTAATGAAAATATGTGTAAGAGGCACAGTGAGATTTTTCTTGGGCATCTTTCTTGGTTTACTCTAATAACTAAATATTCATGTACGAGTATTTTACGCTGTACTAATGAATCAAAGACATGATAATACTACCCATCTGACTTTGATCCTGGGTCTTGTAAGCGGAGTGTGAAAAAGCATCTCACAAAGCTGGCGTAGTAGAGGCCACCATAGCAGCAGTTTCAGACGAAGGCTTTTGGAATGATGACTAACACTTCTGGATTTCACTGACTGCTTACTATCAGGCAGAGTGGGTCAATTTGGTTTAGAGTAAAAAGAAACCGCAAGGTCAAAAAGGTCAGGTGGTCAGATATAACAGATGCGTGTATATGTCGTGATCAGGACCGTGGAGGCGCTCCAAAAGCACTCGCTTTCTCCCATTCATAGTCTTCTCTTTAGAAACAGCTTCCCAGTTAATTCCGGACGCTGTCATTTAAATTATGTCATATATCAAGAAAAATAAAAGAAAATATATATTTCCTTTCGCAACCACAAATCTTATCTAGTACTTACTAATTGTAGATAACATGTCCAATTGCTTTCCTCTATTATAAATGGTAAAGCTTAGATTGTATAGAAAATAAACGTAGTGTAAACTGAGAACAATGGACAAGGTAAAAAGCTCAGATTATTTTCCTTAATTGCAAAATAACAATAGAAAAGATCGGCTTTCAATGTTTTCACAAAGCGAATGACTTTGTTAAAGAATTATTTTCCCTAAATTCGAAAACAACAAACAAACAAACGCTTATACAATATATAATAATACGCAATACTTGGTAAATTAATTTTCAAATTAAAAAGTTCAAGTGCGTGTCGGTTTAGCGTATTGGAGGTTTTGTGCACACTTACTGTCTGTAGTCAATGTAAGTAACATAAACAGCCAAAATCTTGACATAAATATTAGATTTTTTTAGCATAAAGAGGTTGCACACAAGAGTGAGAGTGCCGGAGACCTGTGCCGGAGACCTGATTTCCCCTCTTTCCCTTTTCCTCACCTCCCTCAATCCCCTTCACCTGCCCCACTCCCTTCGCAGTTGGCAGCAGCTTCGTAGAGTTCCTGGCATTGTAGGAGCAATGCTAAGGACTCTGAGTCGTCCATGAGAGACAGCTACCACTTACCATCACGTGGGCTATTTGCTTGTCTGCCAATATCAGCAATAAAACAAAGAGTATTTGATATAAATTAAGCTTTACACCATCTTTTATTTCTACGAGTTACTGAGAAATAGTCTTGACAAAGACAAAGACTAAGTGAATACATATACAAATAACGCAACAAAACCATATAAATATATTTATATCAAGTACATTTTGGAGATAACTAATTAAAAACCTAGTAGACTTAGAAACGTTTAGCTGTTCACTTCATCGAGCACTAATTCATTGATCTATCTAAACCATATCAGATGCAGCATCAGTGGGCAGTAATTTCGATTTCATGAAATACCAATATAAATGGTCGAGAACGTACCTTTAACTTATAACGTTTCATCTTTAACGTGATAATTGTTTTAATAACCGTTGCGTAGTTTAGAAATAGCTCCTGGAGAAAAGCACAGATGAAAAAAATTAATTTTGACGTAGTCTACTAAGAGCACCCGTCCGATTGGCACCTTCGCGAATAGCACCTAGCCTAGTCCACGTTGAGCACTTATCATATTTTTTGGAATGCTCTCCGTAGCATAAATGAACACCTTCATCGGACGTTAGCTCTGGGTGGACTACGTTCGAATTAAATAATGGTTCTTATAAGCGGGACGTGTAAAAGCATTTCATAAAGCCGCCATGATGGAGGCCACCATACCAACAGTTTATAACGATTACTTTTGGAATGATGGCCATTAATTCTGGATCCGTATGACTGCTTACCGTCAGGCAGTGTGAAGTCATTTTGGTAGGCTAATATAAAACTTTTATTAATTTAGAGATTATTAATACAAATATTTAAGTTATCATCGGTAAGTAAACCATGCGTAAACAGCCTATAGTACCTACAATTCTCTTCATTATTCAGCTACTAGCTTCCTACCAATAAACGTTTGCCAAACTTGCAAACGAGGTCAAAATACTTATAGTCTATGAACTACTCTTTCAAAAGTTTTTATTACGTTATGCAAATAGCAAAGGGTATTGTCACCAAGTTCAGTGAACTTATAGTGGCTTTAATCTATTTGTTTTATATTACCCTATCATCATCATCATCATATCAGCCAAAAGACGTCCACTGCTGGACATAGGCCTCCCCCAATTTTCGCCACCGTGGTTGGTCGTTCGCCGCTCTCATCCATCGGTTGCCCGCCACCCTTATAAGATCGTCGGTCCACCTTGTGAGGGGTCTGCCCACGCTGCGTCTTCCGGTTCGTGGTCGCCACTCTAGAATTTTTCTGCCCCAGCGGCCGTCAGTTCTGCGAGCTATTTGTCCTGCCCATTGGCACTTCAGAGAAGCAACTCTGTGAGCCACGTCAGTTACTTTGGTTCGCCTGCGGATTTCTTCGTTTCTCAAACGATCGCGCAGGAAGACGCCTAACATAGCCCGCTCCATCGCCCATTACCAAATACCACAGTTCAAACCTTCGTAGTTTCAAGGTGACCTGTCGTTAAATATTTTATAAGAATATTTAGTACTTTAACTAATAGAGGTGCTTTTCATTTTTTTTACCAATATTTGAACTTCTGAAAATCATGGTAGAAAAGTACCACGATTTTCAAACAAAATTTGTAATAATCTGGCGATTAAAAAGAGTGGTCTGAGTTTCTTGCCAGTTCTTCTAATGGCCCTGCCCTACGTCAGCGAATTGGCTGTAGTAATCTACAGCCAACTGACTGGCTGACATTTTGTAATTTTAACGTTATTTGTGTTAATTTAATTAACCCAAATGAATCTTTGACTTCGACTACCAGTTTTATGTTGTTTATCTCTCAGGTTAATTTTCCAAAACATTTCAAACAACATCGTAAATTTCTTAGATAATAGAATGACTATAAGTATGAGTCGTAAAAATTAACTACCATATAAACCTTGGAATAGTTAAGGCCATTCTTAGAAGTTTTCGGCTTTAAGCTTTTCTTTTTAATTTACTTTTCTTACATTAAAATATTTCAAAGCACTAAATTATCAAGTAAATCGTATTTTGCATCAATCAATGACTAGTATAATGTCTACTTGGAGAGTAGCGCCAAGGTACCACAAACCTTATAAAGCAATCGAAACTATACTTATCAGACAGAGTGTATACGACGGTATGATATTAAATGTAATCACGTATAGTATGTGACATTATAAAGAAGACAAAAAAAATCAACGAAATAAATATCTTCAATAGTTTACACACAGGACTACTTTTTTAATTTCTTTAATTCTAAACACTCTGTATGTACGTCAAACTGTCATTCTTAAGTCATAATCCACGTCGAAGGATAAACGTTGCCGCTCATTACAGGTCAGTGAACTTGTCATAATAAATGGTGTATTACTTTGTTACTCCTAAAATATTATTTATTTTGTTAGATAATTTTAAATTTTTATTTTTCGTCAAATCATTTTTGTGATTAATTTGAAGTCATTATACGGACTAGTAACAACTGCCTTTTCATTTAATATCAAACCGACGTATACACTCTGTATAAAGCGGAAGAGTTGTGAGACAGAATGAAACCTTTGATACCGAAGCGAAGCAGGGGGCGGACGTTTAGTATGTTATAAATTTAAATCCTCAATTATTTAGGTCATCCATTAAAAACTTTTTAATCTACTTTTTAAATGAATCCTTTCTTAAAAACTAATTAAGTTTTTAATATGATTCTGGTGGCAATCTTTTAAAGCCATCTCTATTTCAATTAAAGTTTCTCTGTTTCAATCGTTTAATATTACCACTCTGAATCAATTACTATAGCTGTTAGTGAATCGAATAACAAATGCTTTGTAATATAAACCATTTGTACTAAGAATACGAGTATTGTGTTAATATTCAATGAGATCCTACAAATTACAATGGAGTGCTTGCTCAATAACCATTCTGATCGATTTGAATGCCAACCCTACAATACATAATACAGGGTGCCGAGTGCGAGTTGTTTTTACGTTTAACGCGATAGAAAAGTTTACCGCGTTTGGCTCTCTGATTGGTTTTTTTTTCATTTTTTTTTTTATTGCCTACAGTGGCAGACGAGCCAACAGCCCACCTGATGGTAAGTGGTAACTGTCGCTCATAGACTTCTGCGATGCCAGGGGCTCTGCGAAGCCGCTGCCTACCGTGATATTAATGCTTTCTTTAATCCTCGTTTGAAGAAGGACATGTCTTAAAGGAAGGTTAAGTGTTTGGAGCAGGCCAAAGTTTTAAATAGGTTAGCAAAATGACTCGTCTCTACTTACTGATAAACACAATCAGCGGTGTTAAGAAGTATAGATACCATCTCAAAAACCGGGGTGTCAAACTTATCAATGGTGGTCTCCACTGTGGTGTAGGGCGGCTTGATGCGATGCTTTTTCTCGTCTCGTATATAATAAATAAATGATCATAAAATTAGAAGATAAAACAAGTTTAAAGCTTTTAAAATTGAGTGACAGATGTATGATACTAAACAGAGTGCTCAGTACGAGTTTACGTAGACATTCGGTGTTGAACTTTTCTATCGTTATGATAATTACCGCTAAATGTTCGCGCTACCAAATTTTAGTTCCAAATACGCTCACCGAGCGCTGTACAAGTTTCCATAGAAAATTTTACTATTACGATAGCTATTCAATAGGCATAAAATGTTCGTGCTAGAGGTACTAATTAGCCCGCTCCACAGGCTCTTAACCAATCAGAGAGCCAAAGTCGGTAAACGCCTCGATCGCCTTAACGTATTTCGTATTACGCAAAAAAGGCTATCAAATGCTAAAATAAAATTAAAACTGCCTAGTATTTTTAGAGTTTAGCTTGTTTTAACAAACTCTAATATCTAAAAAATTATATGTCATATGACTTCAACATTTCTACTGTACTAATAATGAGTTTTATTAAATGAATATCGTATGAATGTCATAGCAGTCTAATCGTATTAACAGCCGTTCAGTTCCCATGACGTCTCAACCTGCTTATTAGATCCCCCAATAAGCCAATGACATTGAGGATTCTTCAAAATGTTATTTATTTTCAGAATAAAGTCAAAGAACGTGTGTTTACATACGTTGAATTTTTTATTTGTTGATTTTATTATTATAAGGCTGCTAAACCTATACCAACATATGCCATAACTGCCGATTAATGTTGGGTAAGGAGGCAACTGGACCCGATATCAGAGAGGTACCGAGGGGTCAGTTACCCAATTGAATATTCTTATTGATACTCTTTGGGCGACTGGCACCACTTAAAATAAATATAAAGGCTACAAGCCCATTCGACCCTAAAGATTTGACCCTTTATTAAGAGTTGTAGATTCAACCCTTTTTTGAGATCCTATTCGTACCTATTTTAGGTACGAATCCAGAAAAAATAAAATAAATATTTTTTTTAGAGCCCATACAATATATAATTCAATCCTTGTACAGTCAGCAGCAAAAGCATTCGAAATTAAACTCAAAAATTGGTATTAAAATCATTAATTTTTTTTATAACAGAAAGTATAGTAAATAATTAACTGAAATCATAAAATGAAACAACAATATGACAACGCTTTTTCAATCACAAAGAAAACAATAATATTTAAAAGGTTCTTAACATAATATTTTTGGTTATTATGTAGGTCACAGTGGCGAAGAGTGACGTTTTGTAAAAGGGAAGCCTACTACTCTTACGATAGATATATAGATCCACGCTGATTTCAGCATGAATGGGCCGGATCGTCCGGGGAAGTACTACTCTCTCATAGAAGATCGACTTAAGAGTAGTAGTATCCGTACTACTGCGTTTCGTTCGGTGAGTGAGAGCGCCGGAGGCCCAATTTCCCCCCTTTCCTCTTTCCTCACCTCCCTCATTCCCTTCCCCTAACCCCATTCCCGGCCGCCATAGTGGAGACCACCATACCAGCAGTTTAATACGATGGCTTTTAGTATAGTGGCCGCCACTTCTGGATTCCACTGACTGCTTACCATCAGGCGGGGTGAAGTCACTTTGGTAGGCTATAATATAAAAAAAAAAAAAAAAAAAGTATTAAAAGCTAAAATATAATAAGTTCTAAATATTGTACCTATCAAAAATATATAATTTGTATAACATTGTAAAAAAAAAACAATCAGTTTTTTCTAGCGACGGTACATTTTACGTCACATGGTTGGTGGTCCCAGTCGACACATTCAAAAATGTTATTGGGCGACTAGGACCGCGGTTCCAGTTCCTTGTGGTCCCAGTCGCCTAATTACCCTAATGCTTTCCTCAAGTCCATCCAGAGGTTGTCTGGAAGAGATCGCTATTAGTAATAAGACCGCCCATTATCACTAATTATTATTGTGTTGTTCTATTATTTAGTTTTGTAGTGGTGTGCAATAAAGAATATTATTCTGTCTATCTATAATACCTACGTCTAGTCTCTACAAAAACAAAAATTCATACTGTTTTGGATCCATTAAAACTTAAGTTTTCCTTTTTTTTCAGACCTTATTTTTTTAGATCTTATTAAACCTATTATAAAATTGATTGTAAGAATAACAACAACAAAAATATCAGCCTACTTAATCTTTGGTAGGTAGCTTAGTTTTATGAGGTCGATTTTGCATCAACTAAGGTAAAATTCCTTGCAAAAACCTATGTAAATCTATACTAATAATTAAAGGGGAAGAGTTGGTTTGTTTGTTTGTTTGTTTGTTTGTTTGTTTGTTTGAACGCGCTAATCTCTGGAACTACCAATCGGATTTGAATCATTTTTTTTGCGTTTCTTTTTATAAGTATTTTTGTCAAACCTCGATGGACAGGCTGCTTTCTGACAGCCAACGTGACTGTGTCCCAAGCTTATGTATCACAATTTTCCGCCTATTTCATTTACTCGGAAACAAGAATTGCGAATATTTAACTCTCTTGTCTGAATGTTGCTTTTCAGATTACCTACGACAGTTCGACAGTTATTGCGTGTTTATGTCACACGCGACAGTCGAGCGAATTTATTTAATTACTAACACATTTCTAATGCTATTAACTAAATTGTCAACAACATTAGCGTTCTAGAAACGATAAAAGTTCGTCGACATTGTTTCTATGAATACTAAGAATTTCAGTAGTATAGTAATGTATGATAGACTTCGAACACAGGTCGGCCGAACTAAAGATATTTAAATACTTTAATTACTTACCTAAATCACACAAACAGTTTCTAAAACTCGTCCTCTTAACATATCATCAGCTTGATGATGCCCACAAGAACAGGCCTGTCCCAATGGAATGTGTGTTGCATAGTCACAGCGCGGCAGCGCTCGGTAGGCATACTTATTGGTAAGCGCAGTTTTAACATAAAAATATTCAAAAACAAAAGCTATGGTAAACGGTAGGTACCTTTAAATATTGTCTACAAATACATGCGTTAAATGTCGATTACATTATAAATGCAGCTGGTTTTTTATATATGGTATTGTGGACAGAATATTGTGGTATTTCTAGCTTCTGCATTCATTATATTGCTCGCTGCTAGCAGTGTATGCTCCTTATCTGCACAGACTGCAAATAAAAGCATAAAATGTTGCTTTTCTATAGCACGCATTAATTAACTAAGCTACATTTACTCCATTCACCAAAACGACTTTACAATATTACTTAAATCCACATAATTATTCATGCAAGGAGCACAGCGCCATCTGTGATCGTTACTTAAAAACGAGAGAATAAATAAAAGTGTTAGCAATGCCATCTAGCTAAAATAACAGCGACTATTTTGCTGTGTTATTACAGAAGTAGTTTGAGTATTTCTCGACGCCGTGGCGCTAGTAATATTAAAAAGATAGATTTACACCACAATGAAAATTAAATATTTATTTATTACTATTTTCACAGTTGAAATATCAGGTCTTTTGCAACAAATAAAAGCAAGGACTTTAATAATTTCTTTTAGAAATCAGCTTCTACCTACCATATTTTGTAGGACGAAGATAATCCGGGTGGATTTGGAGCTAGAAATCGGCTATGTGAATTTTTCTAAGGGCGGACACACAACGAAGCGTCAAATGTACGATTTTACACCATATTTTAAATTGTCCTTAATTAAACCCAGCAAGTTTAGCTATGATCGCATAATTTAGAACAAGTAGGACGAAGTCAAGTAGTTTTATTAACAGAGTGTTCTTTAAAGAGTGACCGAGACGAGTAATTTGTCGGTAGCGTCTTATTACTTAGTTAGCTAGATATAATTAACTTTATTTAATGATGTAATTTGTGAAGTGATAAAAAGGAAATCAGTGAAATTTTTAAATAAGCATTTCCATCAACCTAATGCTTTATTGAGTCAATGTAATTTATGTCTTAGACTTATCTACCCACCTACTCAATGATGATTATCTACTTATCTAAATGTCAAGTGTTTTAGATTATTAGTTATGTATAAAGGCAGGAATAATATTATAACAAAAGGTCACAAAAAATATACAGCCATAGGTGCTTACTCTTAATTTTGATCTATAAATAAAGGACTCAATGCTGAATATAAAAATGAAGGAATTTACCAGTGTCTAGAATATTGAGAAATACCTATACATCGTGAACAAAAATGCAGTTACTTCAAGTGTTAGCTGATACATTGACAGGTGAGTAAATAAAGATTTTCGATTATTGTTTGAATTGTGATCTTTTTCAATTTTATCTTCATCGTCTCTTTCGTCTTATGATTCAATAACGATGGTCGAGTACCCATCGATAAGCCTAATTTCATGAGCAGCTGATAAGTATAGGATTAAGCTGTGCCCTACTTAATTCGTGACATTGATGCAGGGCCTGCTGGGGCGATCTCAAACATAACTTACCTCTATTTATTAGGTGTTATACAATCTTGAAAGTTTTCCCTGCTTTCTAAGAAAGGTAGCTAACTATTTGAAACATAAAAACGCCTTGTGTGTGAGAGCGCCGAACGCCCAATTTCCTCCCTTTCTTGACCTCTTACATTCCCTTCCCCTACCCATTCCCAGCCGCCATAGTGGAGGCCACCATACCAGCAGTTGACGATGATTTTTGGTATGGTGGCCACCACTACTGGATTCCACTAACTGCTTACCATCAGGCGAGGTGGAATCACTTTGGTAAGCTAATATAAAAAAAAACATCAGTCAGGATATAATTATCATGGATTGGAAGAAAGACAGTAATTGATTAGATACTAGACTGAAGACAAATTAATAATTATACCTAGGTACCTATCTACTAGGCAAATAAAAATAAAATTACCGTACTTAATATAATTTATTATGGCGCCTACCTGTGTAAACAACCACAGATGTAAACAAGACCATTTGCGAGATTTATTTCGCTTCTTGAACATTAATTAATGTTTCATATAATTAAACCCAGTAAATGAGTTTGACTTTCAAATATTAGAAGTCCAAGGTTCACTAATAAAGTACCTACGTCACATGATATTGTTGTCTACTTAGTGTATTCTTCAGTTCTCATAAATATACATAAATAGCTAAACTAAGTATATACTTAGAAACTATGGAAGAAAGAAAGTTACTAATATATGAGACAAGTAAAACATTGCATTATAAAATAAGAAAGAAGAAATGATGTTTGGATCGTAACAAATGGCGTTTTAAGGTCTTTGCTTACCCCATTAGTGGGAAAAAAGGCGTGAATTTATGTAAGTATTTATAAATTAAAATGTTAATCTTGGGTACATTACCTAAGTATTGCACTGAAATACGTTCTTATTCATACATTTATTTATATAAAAATCTAAGCTTTTCAGATTCTGCTAGCTCTTAAATTTAATTCTCTCAGTTCAACAAACACTTTTACTAATTCTTCCTGCTGTTGATGACACGCTTTCCAACTTTTCTTCTTTCAATATATTTTAAGAAAAATATTCCATATTTCTATTTTATTTGGAAAGATCTCGAATAAATTGTGAATAGAATTTTAATGACTGGTTTAGGTGTTGGAAGCGTGGTTTCTTTTAAAGGGAAGTATGATAATTCTAGCGCTATTATTATAGAAGGAACAAAATACCTACCAACATTAAGTTTATTTGTACTTAATAGAGGAAAATAAAAATAACTATAAAAAATATATGGGACCCGATTTTAGGGTAAGTATACCCTTTCAAATAAAGAAATATTTACCAAATTGGTTCTTAAATGACCGACTTCTGTTGTAACAAACATACAACTACTGAACCAATTCTTATAATAAAAATTTGGGACCAATTTCAGAGTATACCCTTTCAAATAAAAAAAGACTTTTCAAATCGGTTTATAAATGACCGAGATATGAGATAACAATCCTTTTTTAAGTCGGTTAATAAAAACCAACTGAACTTTTTTTCTTCACAACCTCGTAAACTGTAATAATAACCTACCTACTTACTTAAAGAGTGTATTGCCTGCGTAACTTTGCATGCTACTTGAAATTGTAACATACAAAAAATTGTAATAACCTGGCGATTAAAAAGAGTGGCTTCAGTTTCTTGCCAATTCTCCTCATGGTCCTACCCTTACGTCAGCAAACTGGCTGTAGGTTGATTGGCTGACATTTTGTAATTTTAACTTCCTTAAGTGTTAATAAAATTAACCTAAATGAAACGCATATCTTTTGATTTTGAATGAAAGGAAAAACTATTCTAGCACGACGTAGAATACGGACAAAATATAATACACAAATCTCAAAAATACATAATAGTAATTTTATGATGTTCCATTATGTTACGTAGGTATATGTATTAATTTGCACTATGAGCGGTCGTGCATGAAGATAAAAAATCCATGATTTTATTATAAAAATATAGCTGAAGTTGTTTTTACACTTTTCTATGATTAAAGATTTTACAATTATTATAATCAATTGTATCGACGAAATTATTTACATCAAATCGTAATCTTAAAAAAAAATATTACGCACCTAGTACCGATTTGTGTTTTGTCAAGTAATTCAGTATTTCAACTTTACAAAGCAAGTCTTCGGTAGTATAGTGGTCAGTATCCCCGCCTGTCACGCGGGAGACCGGGGTTCGATTCCCCGCCGGAGAGATTCTTTTTTACTTTTTATTACCTTAGTAGAACAAACATTATCTGAAATTCAGAATTTTAAATAACTATACCTTTAATATAAAGCAGAAGATTGTTTGTTTGAACGTGCCAGTCTCTGGAACTTCCAGTAGGATTTACACAGACCGTCCTGCAATGTAGTTGAATAATTCTTTTGAATAGTTCTTCCACTTAACGCGGATGAAACCGCGTTGCGGGAAGCTAGCTAAGTAATAAAAATAACAATTAAAAGAAAACGAAAAAAGAAAAAACAAGAAAATATTTGTAGATAATAAAGGATATAATTATTATTACAAACTATTGTAGGTTGTAATACTTATTATTGTTTTGTTTATTTAATAAGTACAATGTTTTTACTTTGTATTAATAACATTATTATTATCATCTATTCACATTGCAAAATAGTATAATTATGGACTTACAGTGCCACCTAGTGACAACTGTAGTAAATAGTAGTACAAGTTATTGATAATAGATTGCGCTTTTTAAAACTTTTGTTCAATCTATGTGGACTATTTTAATTAAAATAATTATATATTATGTAAGAGTACCTTTTTTTTTTTGTGTTCTTAGATGGGTCTCTGGTTAGTGATCCTGCCGCACGTGTTATGCCCTTGCACCACACACACAATATGTTAGTTTTGGCTTTTGTATAAAAAATGTAGTTCTTAGAGTAATCACTAGAGGCGCTGTTCATTTGTTGTACAAAATATTACACTGTCACGAGTAAGATAAGCATTAGGTGCCTAGTGCTACTGTTAGGTATTAAATTACATCAAAATTTTACGGTATTTTAATTTATTGGTTGTGTTGTTTTCGGTGTAGAATATGGCATTCCAATCTCTTCCTGTAAGCTTCCAGTTATCTGGTATTAGATAGCACCATTACCTGCACACTACAAATCACCTTATAACTGACATCTAACTGCGAAGCTCGGTGACTATAACATAGCAAACACCTCCATTTACACGTATACGGTACCTACATTTTTCCGATTGCAGTATCTAACTGGGAATACGTCTGTATTGTATTATTGTCGGTATTAGATTATAGTGGTACCTGTTTAAGTACTTATATTATGAAAATAAAGTACTTATTTTGTATTTTTTTTGTTTTTGGAGAGGTTACGACGTTCTGCAATGTAGTTATCTAGATTGCACGAAGTCAAAATCTTTCATTGGTTTTCAGGCTCCAGTTAGGATTTAATCACATGACATATCTTATTAAATAAACTTTATAAATAGATATATTTTATATAGAAAGAAGAAACTCTTCCGCTTTAGTTTCTTCTTTCTCCGGAACCCTTACGGTAGTAGATCTACGCTGGTTTCAGCATGAATGGGCCGGATCGTCCGGGGAAGTACTACCCTCTCATAGAAGATCCACGTAAGAGTAGTAGTATGCGTGCTACTGCGTTTCGCTCGGTGATTGAGAGCGCCGGAGGTCCAACTCCCCCTTTTCCCCTTTCCTTACCTCCCTAATTCCCTTACCCTAACCCCATTCATTCATACCAGCAGTTTAAAAATATGGCTTTTGGTATGGTGGCAACCACTTCTGGATTCCACTGACTGCTAACCATCAGGCGGGGTGGAGTCACTTTGGTAGGCTAATATAAAAAATAAACTACTAGCCGGATTTTAATAATTCTTTTCGCGTATGATAGCCTAATTCTTGAGGAAGGTTATAGGTTATAGAAAATCAACAACCAATATATTGACGGGTACGAAACCCACGAACATTTCGTGTAGGAAAATGTTTTCTTTTAAATTATATTTTCTTAAATTTTCTTTTGTTTTTAATAGTTATTCTGCTATTCGGGACGGAGACGAATCCAACAAATCAAATACCATGAAAATCTGTCTAGCCGTTAGCGAGTGTGAGTGTTCGAACATACCCGACTTTATTTATACAGATGTAGTAAATATTTAGTAGGTGCATTCCAAATAAGTTGAGGTCATCAAAAGGTCGTTGGAAGAATTTTTATGTCTGTGTAAATTGAGTTGCATTTTTAAAGAGACCGTCGCTGGGGAGTGCTTCTGTTGACGTGAAATTGGGTTAAAGCTATAAAAATGTATCACGAAGGGCTGAATTCACAAATTTATGTTTAAATTAACAATTTTTTCAATTATATATCAGCCAAAGGACGTCCACTGCTGGACATAGGCCTCCCCCAATTTTCGCCACCGTAGCCGGTGGTTTGGTGCCCTCATCCATCGGTTGCCCACATTTTCATTACATAAGTTTTACGATTTAATTCAAAATTAATAAATAGTGGGACTAACCCCTGTAATTGGCTTCGTGCATTATTAATACAACCAATTAGAGCTAATTGCATGTTAGTCTAAATAAATACCTTCATAGATAAAAGGAAGTCGCTATAAACCGACTGTCTGTTGTATATAATCGCTTATCTCAAGAACCGCTCAATAGATTTGGATTTATTGTTACTGCTATAAAGTGTTTTGAGTATCGAAAAAGGAATACATTAACTCACAGTCTTTTAAGTTCTTCTTGTTTTTATCGTTTCGATAGTAAACAAAGTTTGTGCTGACCCAGTGTAGTGTACTGACTTTAAGTGTTGGTTGACTCATGTGCCTACGTCACGTGAGTCTGTGTTCCGCTTCCAGAAATTGTTATTGGGCGGAGTGTTGTGAAGTGGATTGTGCACGCGTGTTGTGGTGCTGGTGAACCGTAAAAGAATCTAATAAGTAGGACAATACACCCGTAATATACGGTCTCGTCGCAGCCCGATGGCCTACTTATCCCCTTCAGTCTTCCTTATCTCCTTAATCCCTTCCTAGATGGTCCACAACGGCTTATTTATCCCAGCGCATGTGTGAATCTGGGTTTTTTAAGCGGGGCGTGAAAAGCATCTTACTAAGCCGCCATAGTGGAGGCCACCATACCAGTAGTTTGGCTTTTGGAATGGTGTCCACTGCTTTTGGATTCCACTGACTGCTTACCATCAGGCAGAGTGGAGTGACTTTGGTAGACTAATATAGAAAAAAATTGTTTTCTTAACATTCTTCCTGCGATGTTTTAAGAATACAACCATGTCAGTTAGGGTCACATACCTTGAGATGGATCGTATACTTATTTGTTACCGAAGTTCTAATCTTTTCCTTCCAAATCAATTAAACAAGTAAATATTGTACGAGGAGTTAGAAACATAAAGTTGTTATCACAAAACTTTCAACTGCGTCGCTGGGGAGATGTATAAACTTGGAACGACTCGAGTTTGTAGAACACAGCTGTTATTACCAAATAGTTAGATTATATTAGTTTCTCTGTCTATTGTGTGTCGGAATTGGTGCCGAAAATAATCTAGCAGTTGCGTAACTAATTTCAATTAATTTTAATAAAAAACTGATTGAAATTTAACTTAGAAAGGTAGATAGATCCTTGTTGGTTTCTGAATGAGTGGATTAGATATACCGGGGAAGTACTACCCTCCCATAGAAAATCGACGTAAGAGTAGTAGTATCTGTACTATTGCGTGTCGTTCGGTGAATAAGAGGACCGCACTAGAGGCCCAATTTCCCACAGAACAAGTACTAAGCATAGAAGTACTATTAGGAGAATAAAGCGTACACACTCAGAGACAAATAGAAGTTTAATAGTGCTACGATACCTTCTGACAGTTTATCGATATAGATAGATGAAATTTGTCTATGGGCTATGGTAAATTAACAGACATGCTAATATCAAATGAGGTCTGGTTGCATAAAAGCTCTCGTAAACGAACTACAAGAAACAAACGGCCGTTTTACACCTCACCGGAATGGCATAGGCCTGCAGCGGCGCCAGGAGCACTTTCAATGTGAAATAATTTTGAAGTTTATATTCATGTTTCATGCTGTAAGTTCAAACACAATGTAAACTGTATATGAATAAATTAAATAAATTGAAATATACATGATCGATCCACACACTACCTCGCATCACGGAGCGTAGTGCGAGCGTGCGTGTTCTTGTATTGTTTGTAAGTATCTCTCTTTGTATAGAAATCACGCGTGGTGCAACACACTGAAAACGCATTTAAGCGCTGTGTTAACGGGACAATCCCACCCACATGCCCATCACTGTGACTCCTGTAAGCCAGGATTAACAGTGATATCCAAGAAAAAACACCGAGCTTTGACACTCGGGAGTCCCGGGGACTGCTAAACCTACTGTCTTGGACCCCGCAACGAATTTAATCAGAAGTAAGAGGAGGAGTTGGAAATAAAATGTCCACTTCCCTCCATTGCAAAGCGGGCGACAAATTTAATCTGTATAGGATTATGACCTATTAAAAGAGAGCACCACGGACTCGTAATATTAAGGGACCTATGTGAGCTATATCTGATTCCAGTAATATGTATGGCAGAAACGCTTAAACGCACGGAAATTCACCCTAGATGACACAAGATCCTCATAATAAACTGGTCCTGATGTAACTTGTAAACTATTTAACATTATTTCGCGGTCTTTACGCCAAAGACTACACTCCCAAAGAATGTGATGAGCAGACTGTTCTTGATTGGAACACTGACAACTCGGCGAATCAACTAACTTAAACGAAAATAGTTTGCTCTTAAAGTTACCATGACCCGTAAGAAATTGGGCGACACAGTGATCTACCTCTATCCATGTTCCTTCCAACCGCTTTACAACTGATGGAAAATACTGGTACAGGTGGCGCCCCTTAGTTGAAGTATCCCAGCGCTGCTGCCATTCGCCTATAAGACTCCTATAAACTTCATTTTCTTCTCTAAATATTCTAATGATTTTCTGGCGATCGCGCGATTGTAAGAAGTCACTATTCATGCCTTCGTGAGTTGTATAATACATAGCCGCTCGTCTCTGAACCTCAAGATCAACCGGAAGAACACCTGCCAGTACTGGCAAAGCCTCAGTGCTAACTGTCCTATATGCCTTACACAGAAATATTAACGCAAGACGTTGACTTTGAAGCAATTTGCGCCTTACAGCACCTATAGTTGCCCTATCAGCCCATACAGGCGCCCCATAACACATACTTCCTAAATAAGTAGCACTATAAATTGTTTTAAAAGTATTAAAAGAAAGACCCCATGTTGTTGTTGATATTCTAGTTAAAGCGTAAAAACTATTTTTAGATTTTTCCCCAATTGTAGTGATGTGATTAACAAATGAAAAGTTTCTTTCTAATATGAATCCTAAGTAACAAACTGAATCCCTACTTTTAATGCTAATATTATTAAATTTTATTCGAGGTGGTGTTTTCAGATTTCCTTTTAAAAGAAGCTGAAAAGTTTTGTGAGGAGCGAACAATAATTGGTTACGTTTTCCCCAGTCAGAGACTAGACGTAAACATTTATTCGCTAAATCCTCTAATCCAGCCCTGGTATTAGATTGTATAAGTAACAGGCCATCGTCAGCATATCCAGTTAATGTACAGCCAGTTGGTAATGGCAATGAAAGGGAATCATCAAACCCTAAGTTCCAAAGATACGGCCCTAGCACTGATCCCTGAGGACATCCCATAGTCAGTGGCTTCGACACAGCATGGTGACCAAGTTTTAGCTTAGCTGTGCCATGCATAAAATATGTATAAATTAGCGAATATATGTTACTAAAACAACCTCGTGATTTTAATTTCATAAGTAATATTGGCCACCATGCGTTATCGAAGGCACCAGAAATATCTAAGAAAATACCTATCACATATTGACAAACAGATTTAGTAACAGTTTCCCTAACAGATATAACTGCATCGACTGTTGATCTACCTATTGTAAAGCCAAATTGGTTATCACTAAATTTTACCCCTCCCGGTATAAGCCTAGGAACTACGAGACGTTCTAACAATTTTCCTAATGATGGTAGTAACGTAATTGGTCTATATGACTTAGGGTCGTCTGGTGGCTTGTTGCCACTCTTTGGTATTATTCTAATATACCCACTACGCCAAATACTAGGAAATACACCCTCCCCAATACACCGCCTAAACACACACAGAATTGCATCCCCAGAGATCCTACACGCCTCCTTAATCATTTTATTTGAAATCTTATCATCACCTGAAGCTTTGTTAAGTGGCAGAGATCTAACAATATTAATAAACTCGTCAGTTGATGGTAGGTCTGACATAGGCGACACAGGCGGTACAGCAGCCCATTGTCTGATCTCTTGGTGATACTCAGTGTCGTCCTCCGGCCGATCGTCAGGTATAAGAGTATGCAAAAGATATTTAGTTGTTTCATCTATACCTATAGAATGAGCATTATTGATTTTTATGTTTCCTATGTAAGCAAGTTCAATAGATCTATTAGCTTTGAATTCATGATATATAGGTGACCATGGACCCTCCCTATCAAGCCTATCAACTATTTTACGCAACAAGTTACCTTTAGACTTTTCAACAGCAGCTCTATAACGTGACCTGGCAACCCTAAGAGCAATAAGCGCGTTGTTATAAGTATCGCCCGATATGTTACGTTTCTTAATGGTATTCATGCATATAATCATTCCACCAATCACATCTACGAGTGCTTGTGACAGATTTTCGGCCAAAAGCAACATCAGCGCAATAGGTAAAAGTATCTGATAAGATCTCAGCACTTTCTTGTGCAGACAGCTCGTTACGAGTGAAGTCTTTAGCATGCATACCAAAAAGAGTACCAAAAAGCTCCCAGTTTCCCCCTCTAGTTTTATATCTAAAGCTAGCAGCATTATCTTGAGGATCCCGCGCCACTCTAGTAGTGAATTCATACACGATTAAACGATGATCACTACACGACGCGTCCGGAAGAACGCGCCACCTATCAATACGAACGCCTCCACAAGAAAGTGTGACGTCAATAGAAGATTCGCCCATTGGGCTCCAGAAAGTAGGTGGTGCATCAGGGGTATTGTGTATGAATAGATTCATTTCTGCAATGAAATCTTCGACAGCACTGCGTCGATCCCTATCAGTTGCCCTATATTTGCCATACCATAGCGTAGATGACGCATTGACGTCGGCGCCAATGATAATTTTGTGGCCTGCAAGAGACCGCAAAACATGGCGAAGATGATGTAGGTGAGGAGCGACAGGATGGGAGTATTGGAAGTAGCAGCTCACGACATAAACCCTGCAGGACGAGGATGTAACCTCCGCAACTGCACAGTGTGGCGTCATAAGATTAGACAATGACGTTACAGTAAAATTAGAACTCGATACGTATATCCCAGCTCGTGATCTGCCATTTAGCTGCACAATTTTCCTACGCAAATGAAAAAGTTGATATTGCTCCTGTACTAAAACAATGTCCAGCTTATGTTCCAAAACTAATCGATCTAACTCTGATGTTGCCACCCTATCGTTATGTAGATTCAACTGTCCTATAACAAGATTTGCCATTTCTAACTATTAGTTGTGAGTGTTGTGACTAACTGGTTTATTAGTAAGTAGTGCTTAAAATAAGTTGTTCTAGCTTAAGCTTATAAGTAAGACACTGTTGAGAGCCGCAACGATGATCACTAGGTTTTTTAAATCTCTTACAGGCTATGCAACTAAATTTAAAATCTGGGGTGTTCTTGTTGGGACAAGCTCGAGTATCATGTTCCCCAGCACAATTTGCACAAGCAGGTGTTTTGCTTGTACAAAATTTAGATATATGGCCAAACTGCTGGCATTTCAAACAACGCACTATGTCAACGTCATCAATAAACCTACAAGTTGCCCAATCTATAAAAAGCTTATCTTTAGTAGTGGCCAGATAGTTCCTAACCGCAGGTTCTACTTCTAAGCCTATCCATTTACGACCATTATCTAATTTACGCCTACGAGTAATTCTAGTGCTCTTAACAAAATCCTCTTCCATAAGTGCCATTTCGTCTTTGATGTTTTGACGATATAAGGCAGTTATAAATGCCGAGTCCTCCATAGTAATTGGGACATCTTTAACAAGTATACGAGGCCTACGTCCTTTCGGTTTCTCCAAACGTAACCCTACAGATTTAATAGCATCTACGGACTGCAGTTTCTGTAGCTGCTTTTCATTAGCGACACGTAACACGACACCTGACTTTGCGGTCTTCTTAACGCCGACAATTTGAAAACCGTCGTCACTAGGTTTAATCGCTTTCATGAGCGCTTGTTTGGTTGCTGAAGATGACGCAAAGTCAGCTGATCGCTCTGTGGTCGGATAGGCGACAACACACGGCAGAGATGGTCGTGACTGAACCGTGGCTGCCGACTTAGGTGGTACACGCAGTTTTAACTTTTCCGCATACGTTTGTTTATGCTCGAGGTTCGGTTTCGATAATGTTTGTTGAGTGTTTTTTACATTATCTAATTCACGCTCGATATTTGCTAACTTAGTTTCATTACATGACGACTTTATCGCTAACAAAGAAACTATACCAGTAATGCGCTGAGTGAAATCCATTATTGCCGTTTTATTTGCTACATTCATACGAGATCCCTGATCGTTAACTAATTCATTAATTTTCGCCAAATAATCAGCCGCCTGAGCTACTAACGAACAATAGTCCCTATCTGAACTGCTATCGCTTAGGTTTAAAATTGAGCTATCCTTGCCTAAGTTCATTGTTTGCACTCGCTTGGCTCCTTCTAAGGGAGAAACAAATGTAGGTGAAATGTCACTGAACAAGCGTTTCGCCGTAGGTGTTACAAACTCCCTCCCCCCACTGTCAGGGGGCTCGCCCATGTATTTTGACATATTTGTTTAATAAAACTAACTAACTTATGAACGACCTGTTACTAATAAATACGCAAAATATATAAAAACTACAACAAAAACAGACTAAAATATGAACAAAGTCGAAACGATACCTACCTACTTTCGAAAGAAAAATATGCAGTAATCTCGTTTAAATAAAAACTATTAATACAATTTATAAGTTCAAATAACAAACCTATCAGCGTCCTATACTACTACAAACGCAAAATATATAAACTATACGAAAACAAAGCAAATATAAATTTAATGTTTGAATGTTACCTATCTACCCACTTTGTGATAAAATAACAAAGAATGACTTACCGATTTTCGTTGAATTTAAAACTATAATACACTTATATGTAGTTAAAAACTTACGAAAATACACCTAAACACTTAATTAATCACCCAAAACAGTACACGAGCCGGGAAAACGTATTTTAACCGGGTCTTAATATTTTTTATTCGCAGTAAAGAACGTCCCACTGCTCAAGCACGGAAGCGTAAATAAATATACCTATTTATCCAATACTATACATTTTTGTGCAATATCTTTGAATTTTGACAGGGTACATTGAAAATATTAATTTCTATAGAAATAATATTAATAAGTCGTATGGCGCGTGACAATGGAGCAAATTTGAGTAGATTCGTCCTCACCACTGGAACGTTAAACGTGTAACAATATAATATATAACATAATTCTCTCTTAATTTACTTCATGGATCTTCCGGTCTGATCTTTCGGAAACCTGCAAAAGAACACAATGTATGAAACACTATGAAAGGTACAAAGATAGTTACCACAAAATCGTTAACACAAATTATAGTAATATTTTTGTCATCGATAAAATATGCAGCACAAGTCACAACACTATTGAACATGACTACACAAATTGGTAAAAATGTAAAATACTTAAAAACTACTGAATCGAATGGCAAACAGACGATTATAATATGATTGCAGTATAGTAAAGTATAAATCACTTAGGTATTTTGCACGTATATATAGGTTTTTAGTATATATTATTGGTTTGTTATCTACTCACCGATGGAAGTTGACGATTTAAACTTGATTTTCTTTGCGAAAAGAATGTAATTTACAACCTACAATAACGCAGGACATTGCTTATCCAATGGGCTTAATTTTACTTCACAATAGCACTATGTAATTATTAAATAACATATATTATTTCACAAAACAGATAAACAACAATGAAAATTACGAGCGGCGGTTTAATCCGACTAAATTGTCTAGAGGCCTTGACAAGTTGGAACATTTGACATTAGTTCACTTTTTAATTCGGCATCCAAAGGTAACCAAAGGTAACCAAATTGACGTTTCTACAGTGTACACCGGGCGTCCTTAGCAAAATTATTTGTCTCTTTCTTTTCAATGTATCCGGCTTATTTGGAAAAATAGGACAAGTATATGAGGGCGATTAACACGCCTTCTATGTATGTACTTGTTCTGTGCAATTTCCTTTCCCTTCACGTCCCTCATTTCCATCACAGTAGACAGAGACTTCGCAAAGTCGTTGGCAACCCAGATGTTCATGAGTGACAGTTACTATTAACCGTCAGGTCTGCTCGTCCACCACTATATGCAATAAAATAAAACTCGTATAGCAAATGAAAAACATACTTTTTATTGTACCTATAAAATATTTTATTTTATTTTTTAACCCAAGGAACCTTAAATTTAATGCAATTGTAATCGTTGTTGTTAATTTTATGTCCTTTTCGTTTACTGCTGTTCTTTTTTAATTTATCTTCATTTGTGTATTTGATTAATTGTATATTAGTTATTACTTTTATCTTAACATTTTTAAATAAGTTTTAATTGATAATGTTATTAATATTGTTATTGCATGCTGTGATCTTCTGTAATTGAAGAAGCACTTGAATTACTTGATCAATTGACTGGCCTGTTGGTCTAGTGGTTAGTGACCCTGACTGCTAAGCCGGAGGTCGTGGGTTCGATTCCCACCCAGGACAAACCTTTGTGTGATGAACATGATTGTTTGTTCTGTGTCTGGGTGTAATTTATCTATAATATGTATGTATTTACAAAAAAAAATGTATATAAGTAGTATATCAGTTGTTTAGTACCCATAACACAAGCAAATATAATTGCTTAATTTGGGACTAGATGGCGCTGTGTGAATGTGGTAGAATATTATTATTATTATTATAATTATTATTTACTATTATGCCTGTGAAGTGTATTCTTTCTTGAAGATCCTAACGAAATAAATATATCCAATATTCAACAGCCTTCGCAACATCATAGTAGAAGTAAGTAGAAAGATTGTTAACCTACTTGCATAATTTCGAGCTTACCTTATTTCAAGACGCTCGTAGTAGCAGTTGTCCACGAAAATTCTATAATTTCTAAGTGCTATTTAAGTATTCAACACCTATATTACTTTAGTACGTTAAGTTAGAGTGGAGACAGGTTTCAAAATTTTATTAGTAGACTTTTATACAATTTCTGGCATACGGCCCGTCTGATGTTAAGTGGTAACCATATTCCATGGGTGTACGGTGCAACCATACATTGCGAAATTACATTATATATCTTGTCAGCATTTTCACCACAACGCTTTGTAATTCATTACATTTATATATAAATTAGTTCACTACCGGTCGTCAACCGCGTCGCGTGTACTCACTATCATTTTATCATATATCATTTTCTATCAATTTGTACTTAGCATTAGAACTTTAAAGTAATAAACAAACTCTCTAAACTATTTCTTCGTATCATTCAATATCATCATATCAAACTAAAGGAGTGTTCGGTAACGTACCACACAATGGGTATGGCTATATTTTCTAAGCATTGCAAAAATAATGCTTGGAAAACATAACTATGTCGTTGCCAATCATATAGGAAAAGAGGATGGGGAAGAAAAAGGGAAAAGGAAGAGGACAGAGGGTAAATGAGCTGCTGGCGTTGTTACCCACCGAGTGAAACACATTGGTATTTAAATAATATTTCACGTCGATATACTATGAGAGCCGGTCTTTTCGGTCCATTCATGCTACAATCAGCACATAGCTTCACGCCTTTTATCCTCGAAGGGGTTGCCCACTTTTCGAAAAAAATATTTTAAGATCCATTTAACAGGAGCTAGCCTGTTGCCATTTTTCGGACACAATTCCAGACGCCAAGCTAATACTGAGAATTTTCGACAGATAAACCCAATATCACCCGAGACCTTTGCGTGGTAATCCGTACACAGTACCAGCTAACTACCGAACTACAGAGGCAGTAAAATCAAAAAGGATTTAAAATTCTAGTATCACTTTATCCGACCTGGGGATCGAATCAAACTTAGAACCTTTACGTGAGTGGCAGTCTGTACAAATTGCCACAAAGCCAAATCACGCAGTTTACATTAACGCATTCCTATCGTTAGCATTGGGATTTAATATCCCTATCTCTAATGAAACAAACAACTTGGGTAAAATATTTGCACATTTCTACTTTTAGGAAATTTATTGAGTCACAAGATAACCATATAAATTTATTAGGAAGAAAACTGGACGGCAATAAAATGTTGTTTGCTCTAAGAAAAACAAGAAAGTTCAACAACCATTGACATATAAAGGCTTCAAGGTCTCTTTCAGTATGGATTGGACATTATAGAACAAATATTTGTATAGCATAGGCTGAGTTTAGGTGCTTTTGTACAAAATAGTAGTAGGTAGTAAGGTAGTAGATCCACGCTGGTTTTAGCATGAATGGGTCGGATCGACCGCGGAAGTACTATCCTCTCATAGAAGATCGACGTAAGAGTAGTAGTATCCGTACTATTGATACTGTTGCGTTTCGTCTGGTATGTAATAGCGACGGAGGCCCAATTTCCCTCGATTCCTTTTTCTTACTTTAACCTTTTCATCTATTCCACTCCTTTCAGGGTAGGCAGCGGCTTCGCCGAGTCCCTGGCATTACTTGAGTCGTCCATGAGCGACTGTTTGCTCGTCTGCATTGTCTGCAAAAAAAAAAATATATTAATAATGCGTCTAAAACCCCATAGCATAAGTTTGCATATTATGTTTACTTTGGGTCTAGAAGTAGTCTATAAGACTGTGTAGTTGTTTTAAAAAATTAGGCTTGATTACCAACTTTTACAACGGACAATCCTATAAGACTTTTGTAAGCCAGGTTTAACACTGTGACGAACCCTTAGGACCACTGAGCTTTGACACTGTCTTCCAACATACCAACATGTTATCTAAAAGTCACGATCATCGTACAAATATCATTAAGCGACTATTTAATTGTAAAATTTAATGTTTTGCGAATAAATACAGAATAAATTATAGATGTACAAAAAAGAATTTTCTATTCTATTCTAAATACAAAACTTGACTCTTAAAAGTGACGTCATAATTTTGATATTCATCTTCTTCTTTTGTTTCAATTTCTTCCTTTAAATAGTTTTGGATCAAAATTTGACATCAAATTTTGACTTCAACGCAGAGTTTGAAGTAGTGCTTAGGTCATTCCTAGGTACAAGTAGTGGGACACAATGGACACGACAGTACCATTTTGTTGCTCCGGAGCACCACATTCACACTGAATGTTTAAATCATCGACAAATCTAGGGATTTGCCGATCACTATTCATAAGAACCACGAATACTTCGTGTGTTTTGATAATTCATAAGAAGTGTTGTATTGCGCACAGAAATAAATACTCGTATTGAGATAAAATTTGGGACAAGCCAACATAAAAACTGGTTGCCAAGTACGAAAGCTGATATAAAAATAAAAAGAAAACATACCTACTCCTTTGAAGCATACACCTCTATAAATAATAAACGAGTCTTAAGCAAGTGAACGCAATTTAAGCAAGGTTACGTTACGCATACTTAGTTTAGAAGTAAAGAACGCCATTTGCTACGATTCAAATATACCTATTTTGTCTATTCAACATTCATTAATCTTTTCATTCAACACACACGTCGCCACGTCAGTTACCGGTGCCTTTATTGTGCCCTTTGTCAACACATCACCTTCTTGGTCCACATATGTCCGAAAGCATTCTATTCTATATAATAAGGTAGATTACCTGACCGTACAAATTATCATATCAGCCACAAGACGTCCACTGCTGGACATAGGCCTCCCCCAATTTTCGCCACCGTTGTCGGTCGTTCGCCGCCCTCATCCATCGGTTTCCCGCCATACTTATAAGGTCGTCGGTTCACCTTGTGATCTCGACTTGCGACCGTACAAATCATAATGCTTTAATTACAAGATATTTTTATTTTCAACGTCTATCTTCCATCGAGTAACAATAACATCTGTGTCACTTACGAATATATAGACACTAGCTGTCCGCAGCGTGGTTTAATCCGCTTAATGCTCTGCTCCCGTCGCCAGTAGCGTGATGTTACATAGCTTATAACGTTCCTCAAGAACTGGGCTATCAAACGCAAAAACAATTATTTAAATACGACTAGTAGTTCTAGAGATTAGCGCGATTAAACAACGAACGAACTCTGCCGCTCTAATTAATAGTATAGAAATAGTAGTAATATATATTTAAGTACCGATACTTACTGTAGTAGATTCTTGTTGAATTTAGCAATAGGCAGTCGGATCGACAAGACACGATAGACGTCGAATGAGGGCGACTCTGAGGGCCTAGATAAGTGGCATAGATTTCTATCCTATTAATAGAAAAGATTATAAAATGTATGGGATTGACATATGCTAACGACAATGTTGGCGTTAGCTTATGTCAATCCTATGCATTTTTTAATCTATTTTATGAATAGAATAGAAATCTATTCCATCTAAATTTTATGCGTAGAAAGTGTTCTGTACAGCTCAGATCACCAGATCACCGTTTTAAGTGTAGTCGCTTGCTTCCTTATGAGACCCTGACCAAGGCAAAATTCTATTACTCGGTATCTATTTATTTGGGCGATTTTCTTATACCTTCGAAAATGCATCACTCCTTAGGGGTTTTAGTGAGCATTATAGCGGAATCGCTTCGATTTCAAGACTTCGATCTGAATTAATACATAACATCATAAAACTAAATTTATCCATCAGCAATAGGTACAATGTGGTTTTAACCTGGCTTTAAATGTCGATTATGCTAGCACATTATAAATCCTCAAATCTTTTTACAAACGTTTGCCCAATAGATACATTATTATTCTGAACACATAGTTCCTAACTTAGTAATATTGGTATGCTGTGTGCGGTCAATGTAGGACCATCATTTGTAAGCGCTAAGTCCAAATGCGACCTTATTCTATGACATTCAGCCAGTACGCCCCCGCGACTACAGCGAGGCAGACGCGTTCTAGTATTCTAAATTCAATTTCCGCGGCTATTTTTTTACCGCGTTTTTATATGTCATCATTGTCATTTTACTGACTTTTTCTGATGATTTTTAATTAATAATTTAGTGAAGTTTGTTGTTTCGTTCTGGAATGCAATGGATATGTGATGTGTTGTGAAACGTAACATAGTTCGGAAATAGAAGATTACAATGGCCTTTTATGAGATGACAGCAGTGTAATTGAATGGTTTTTCGGTTTGTGCTAAAATAACAAAACATTATATTTAATCATTATTTTGGGGATAGGTACCTCGATTTTACGAGTCAATGTTTCTTGTTTTCCGTGATAATATTATGTATTCCCTTTTAAGCCTTTGGGCCAAAATTGATAAGATTTTCGTTGCCAACTTGGTACTTAAAACTTCCTTCATTTAGAATTTCCTAAATGAAACAATGTTTGTTGGGATAGCAAAATGTTAGATATAATTCGTTTGGAGCTAAAAACATTTTTGTTTTCTCTTTATTATTTAGTAGCATGTTTATTTAGAGAGGCGTTTGTGTTTAATTAATAAACATTGTTAGGTTAGGTAATGGTTTGTATATTTTATCTGTGTTAAGCTTCTAAATAAAAAAAAAATTAATATAATGTACCTGATTAAACATTTATATAAAAAAGGACTTCCTCCGTGGCGCAGTGGGAGCGCTAGCGACTGCTGTGCACGGGATTCAATTACCAAACGAAATAAAACTTTGTGTGATTCTGTAATATTTGCTCCTAGGCTGGGTGTACTTTGTGCCTGTTAATTGCATGTTTGTAAAGTCACCGCGACACAGGACTTGTTCCCTAGTGCAGCAGTTGTCTTTTAAAAAAAAGAAAAAATAATTTGAAGTCTAATCCAAGTGCTTATTTTTAAACACTTTTTTTTATAATACTATAAAATATAAATTATATTCTCTATGCCTATTATAATAGAGACCACCAGCAAGGCTTATGGCGTATGTTTGACAAATTAGGAGGCCAATTTTTCTGTAGTACAAAGTTTCATGTCAATTAAGAGTATAAAGTTTTTCAACACATTATAATAGCTTAGCTGGAGTATGATAAACCATTGTTTGCACAGTAATCATACAGATAACACGACATTGT
Organism: Parascotia fuliginaria; assembly: GCA_963082885.1. Lineage (NCBI taxonomy): Eukaryota > Metazoa > Arthropoda > Insecta > Lepidoptera > Erebidae > Parascotia > Parascotia fuliginaria. The sequence goes on from OY720195.1 coordinate 2,273,757, forward strand.
TTTTAGACGATGTAGGTTTTATTATTATCAGTAATTAGGTGATACGCTATCATTATTAGTTTAGTTATATAGAGGCTGCTAAGGGCCTACGGTTCATTTCCTAGATAGGACAAAATACGAGTGGTTAGTAGTCAACCAAGAGTCAGGATTTGTTCAGGTCGCCCATAGAGGCATCCGAACTAACGATTGTTATCAACTTGGTAACAACCAGGACCGACTTTTAACGTACCCTCCGAAGCACGGAGACGCTCTGATCAAATACAACTATGCGGTCACCCATCCATGGGTCAGCCGCATCTACGTTGCTTAACCCGCTAATCGTTTAATGATCAATGAGCGCAACGACCTTTGAGCGTCTCAACTGCCTTATTTTTAAATTAATAAGTAAATTAATAAAGAAATAGAAAAAGAAGTAAATAAATATGTTTTAGCCAAAAAACGACTAAGGAAACATGGACATAAAGTCTGAAATCGCCAATCCGCTTTGAGCCTTCTCTATATGAGAAGAGACCTTTGTCCTGCAGTGGGACAGTAAACAGGCTGGTATTAATTTTTATATTAATTTTCTTCGCTATGCTACAATGCTCCACGTTTCAAATTTGTAGCTACAGTGCTACGAACACGCTACGTATTCGTAGCACTGTCTACGTCTATCGTAGGCGTAGTATTTTATGAATCACACACAATTTTATCTTGTGATAATTTAATATCTGGCATTACGGGCATTACTCACGTTGTTGTGAACGTTAGTGTCATCTCCTTAGCCAACTCCTTCAAATAATAATAATAATACCACAACAACCACACAACGCCATCTAGACCCAAAGTAAGCATATATTAAGAGCTTGTGATATGAGTTCTAGAATGCGGATAAACATACTTATATACTTTTTTTTTTGTAAATACATACATATTATACATATAAATACCCAGACCAATGCAAATAGATTATGTTCATGCACACAAATATTTGCACTGAGCGGGATTCGAACCCGCGAACTCTGCGTGGCAGTCCATACACAGTACCACAGTACCACAGAGTTTGTCCAAATAAAATGGCGGTGATGCTACAAACTTGACTTGTATGACATTGAACCAAAAACATATTATACTTACACCTGTCACACACACTTCAAATATTCTTTACGCCAATACTTCATATTTTCTACATCACTGCGTTCCAATCCCAAATGCGATGAGAATAACACATCCTGAAAATAAAAAGGTTAAAAGTGAAAGGTCAATGATTTCACAACCCCTTAAAGGAAGCGTTTTCATTGTAATAAAGGAAAAATCAAAAAGGAACAATGAAGTTTAGCAAGATAATGAACTCAAATATGATTTTATGACAGACTTAAAAGTATTACGTTAAATAAAATGTAATAGAGATTTTTAAATTTTTTATTTATGTCAATTCATAAATGTAACAATTTTATTACATAGGAGATCATTTTAATAGCAGCATTTTGAAACCACCTAGGTTTATAACAAAGCTATAAAAACATTTACATCGATATTCCTTTTAAAATAGTAGTATTATTCAGGAAGATTTTATACTAGCATTCCGCGGCGCGGTTTCGATCGCGCCTTCGCTTAATGATCTAGTCCGACGCGTGATATTGCATAGGCCTTACCTTCCTCAAGAACTGGTATATCATAAGCAAAAATAATTATTCAAATCCGAGTGGTAGTTCCAGAGATTAGCGCGTTCAAACAAACAAACAAACAAACAAACAAACTCTTCCGCTTTATATAGTAGTACAGATTTTCTAGTAGCGATTTGAGAGCTCTTATCTAAAGGCATTAAAGTTTTTGAATTTTTTTCTTATTTCCATACATGTTATTAAGTTTACGCCAAAACTCGCATACACATAAACACTCACACAAAAGACACTAAGTACATACTAATAGTAGGTGACAACATACTTTTATTTTAGTAGTAACTTAGTAAGTTGTTTATTTTTAGACACATAGATCTTTTTCATTTTTTATTTCTCTTTATTCTACTGGTCCCTAGTAAACAGGCATGCCTAGTTTAGGGACTGGTATTCAATGCCACTGTTAGGTTAGGCATAAATATACCTATAATGTATTTCGTGATGCTGTAAGAATACTGACGCAATACTCATTTGACTACCCGTAACACAGGTTTATTCCTAGCTCGGGAGTCTAATTTTGTTGCGCCGGTGATCTGTGAACAGCAAAGTGTATATTGTATCTGTGTATTATATGTGGTATTTCTTGTAATGCACTTTAAACAAATAAAGATTATTTATTTATTTATTTTGTTTGTAGGTAGTGAGCTTTGAATGAATAAATACCGATTTTACTTCTATAATAGTGCATACAAATCAATAAATCGTATTTAATTGGCCTGAGAAGCGCTAAAACTGAAAGCGCTTTAATTCTCTATCAATTGTTTGACGAATTCGCAATATGCATTTTTTGCGGTAGTAAAACCATGCTAGTTTTAGCATGAGTAGGTCGAATTTACTAGAAAAATACCTACAGAATATCGACATATTATTATACAATAGAATATTCTATGTTGTTGCATGCCACTTAATACAAAAATAGTACTTAGAATCCATACTATTGGGTTGGAATTTGTTTAGTAAGTAAGGACGTTCTCTTTTTTCGTATTTTCTTTTCCTGGTGGTCCGTTGATCACCAGCTTGGCTGTCTTTTCTTAATATTCATGAAACAACTTTCGCTACAGGTTATGGTAACCACTGAACATCAGATTCTTAAAAGAAGAAGTTTTTTAAAGTTTAAAGTAAAACTTCAATAATCTTTTATATTAATAACTAGCTTTGCACGGTGTGGTTTCATCCGCGTCTTTGGTTACTGCTCTGCTTCCGTCGCCAGTAGCGTGATGTTACATAGCCTAAAACCTTCCTCAAGAACTGGGCTATTATAGGCAAAAAAAAAAATTTAAATCCGACTGGTGGTTTTAGAGATTAGCACGTTTAAACAAACAATCTCCCCCGCTTTATATAATAGTATAGATACTAACTAATAATATACACTACCTACACAAAGATTTTGTATTACACGTAATGTAATAAACCCTAAGAAAGGTTGTTTAGGCAGGGAATAACGACATGTACGCAGTTCTCTGTGTAACCACATCGAGCCATTTTCACCAATTTATCGTAAGCGACACATTGACCAAACTTGAGATTTGTACCGTAATAGTAAATATTTATGGTTTAAATCACAATTTTAATAAAAGTGTCCTTTACAACACAATAGCGGGAATAACTCGACATGTATAATGGGGTTACGGGTGATAACTAACAGTTACGTTGTACCTTATTTACTGGCATGTGATAGCCGATGGTTAACCTACAAAAAGAGTAAATTAGAAGACATGCTATGGAAAAAACGCACTTATGGAATAATATCACTTATTATAATAGCACAACAACTACACACAACGCCATCTAGACCCAAAGAAAGCATATAATTATATAGCTTGTGTTACCTAACGTTAACTTTTATACATATTAATACATAGAAGCACTCAGACCAATGCAAATAGACATGTTCATGCAAACAAATATTTACACTGAGTGAGAATCGAACCTGCGGCTTCTGCGTGGAGACCAAACACAGTACCACCAAAACACAGAGGTCGTCAAAAATAAGGAATTTATCTTTAGTTATGTTTTGCTAAAACATATCTAATTTACAAATGTCTTTCTTTTGCTTTTCTAAAAAGTAAAACACAATGTGATTAGAATATGATGGTGACAATACGGTAGCCTTGACTATAATCTATACATATAATAAAATTGGAGCGTCTGTTTGTAATATTGAAATAACCGTCTTTTACTACATGTATAAGAATATAAATACGGTACATACACCAAAATAACATTTTTTACAATTTTTGTCTGTCTCTCCGTCTGTTTGTTCCTGCTTATCTTTGAAATGGCTGGACCGATTTTGACGGGACTTTTATTGGCAGGTAGCTAAAATAATAAGGAGTAGCTACGTTTATTATAGAAAAATCTTTTATTTTAGAAAAATTAAGTAATGTTGATTGACTGTTAGGCGGTTCGCTGTTTGCTGGGTCAGCTAGTTAAAAATATAATACAAATAATCCCAAGAGTCATAGTAGGTATTCTAATCCTTAATGACATGTTGGTGTCACTTCCCCTCAACGCTTCCGTGCTTGAGCAGTGGGACGTTGTTTACTGCGAATTAAAAATATTAAGACCCGGTTAAAATACGTTTTCCCGGCTCGTGTACTGTTTTGGGTGATTAATTAAGTGTTTAGGTGTATTTTCGTAAGTTTTTAACTACATATAAAGTGTATTATAGTTTTAAATTCAACGAAAATCGGTAAGTCATTCTTTGTTATTTTATCACAAAGTGGGTAGATAGGTAACATTCAAACATTAAATTTATATTTGCTTTGTTTTCGTATAGTTTATATATTTTGCGTTTGTAGTAGTATAGGACGCTGATAGGTTTGTTATTTGAACTTATAAATTGTATTAATAGTTTTTATTTAAACGAGATTACTGCATATTTTTCTTTCGAAAGTAGGTAGGTATCGTTTCGACTTTGTTCATATTTTAGTCTGTTTTTGTTGTAGTTTTTATATATTTTACGTATTTATTAGTAACAGGTCATTCATAGGTTAGTTAGTTTTGTTAAACAAATATGTCAAAATACATGGGCGAGCCCCCTGGCAGTGGGGGGAGGGAGTTTGTAACACCTACGGCGAAACGCTTGTTCAGTGACATTTCACCTACATTTGTTTCTCCCTTAGAAGGAGCCAAGCGAGTGCAAACAATGAACTTAGGCAAGGATAGCTCAATTTTAAACCTAAGCGATAGCAGTTCAGATAGGGACTATTGTTCGTTAGTAGCTCAGGCGACTGATTATTTGGCGAAAATTAATGAATTAGTTAACGATCAGGGATCTCGTATGAATGTAGCAAATAAAACGGCAATAATGGATTTCACTCAGCGCATTACTGGTATAGTTTCTTTGTTAGCGATAAAGTCGTCATGTAATGAAACTAAGTTAGCAAATATCGAGCGTGAATTAGATAATGTAAAAAACACTCAACAAACATTATCGAAACAGAACCTCGAGCATAAACAAACGTATGCGGACAAGTTAAAACTGCGTGTACCACCTAAGTCGGCAGCCACGGTTCAGTCACGACCACCTCTGCCGTGTGTTGTCGCCTATCCGACCACAGAGCGATCAGCTGACTTTGCGTCATCTTCAGCAACCAAACAAGCGCTCATGAAAGCGATTAAACCTAGTGACGACGGTTTTCAAATTGTCGGCGTTAAGAAGACCGCAAAGTCAGGTGTCGTGTTACGTGTCGCTAATGAAAAGCAGCTACAGAAACTGCAGTCCGTAGATGCTATTAAATCTGTAGGGTTACGTTTGGAGAAACCGAAAGGACGTAGGCCTCGTATACTTGTTAAAGATGTCCCAATTACTATGGAGGACTCGGCATTTATAACTGCCTTATATCGTCAAAACATCAAAGACGAAATGGCACTTATGGAAGAGGATTTTGTTAAAAGCACTAGAATCACTCGTAGGCGTAAATTAGATAATGGTCGTAAATGGATAGGCTTAGAAGTAGAACCTGCGGTTAGGAACCATCTGGCCACTACTAAAGATAAGCTTTTTATAGATTGGGCAACTTGTAGGTTTATTGATGACGTTGACATAGTGCGTTGTTTGAAATGTCAGCAGTTTGGCCATATATCTAAATTTTGTACAAGCAAAACACCTGCTTGTGCAAATTGTGCTGGGGAACATGATACTCGAGCTTGTCCCAACAAGAACACCCCAGATTTTAAATTTAGTTGCATAGCCTGTAAGAGATTTAAAAAACCTAGCGATCATCGTTGCGGCTCTCAACAGTGTCTTACTTATAAGCTTAAGCTAGAACAACTTATTTTAAGCACTACTTACTAATAAACCAGTTAGTCACAACACTCACAACTAATAGTTAGAAATGGCAAATCTTGTTATAGGACAGTTGAATCTACATAACGATAGGGTGGCAACATCAGAGTTAGATCGATTAGTTTTGGAACATAAGCTGGACATTGTTTTAGTACAGGAGCAATATCAACTTTTTCATTTGCGTAGGAAAATTGTGCAGCTAAATGGCAGATCACGAGCTGGGATATACGTATCGAGTTCTAATTTTACTGTAACGTCATTGTCTAATCTTATGACGCCACACTGTGCAGTTGCGGAGGTTACATCCTCGTCCTGCAGGGTTTATATCGTGAGCTGCTACTTCCAATACTCCCATCCTGTCGCTCCTCACCTACATCATCTTCGCCACGTTTTGCGGTCTCTTGCAGGCCACAAAATTATCATTGGCGCCGACGTCAATGCGTCATCTACGCTATGGTATGGCAAATATAGGGCAACTGATAGGGATCGACGCAGTGCTGTCGAAGATTTCATTGCAGAAATGAATCTATTCATACACAATACCCCTGATGCACCACCTACTTTCTGGAGCCCAATGGGCGAATCTTCTATTGACGTCACACTTTCTTGTGGAGGCGTTCGTATTGACAGGTGGCGCGTTCTGCCAGACGCGTCGTGTAGTGATCATCGTTTAATCGTGTATGAATTCACTACTAGAGTGGCGCGGGATCCTCAAGATAATGCTGCTAGCTTTAGATATAAAACTAGAGGGGGAAACTGGGAGCTTTTTGGTACTCTTTTTGGTATGCATGCTAAAGACTTCACTCGTAACGAGCTGTCTGCACAAGAAAGTGCTGAGATCTTATCAGATACTTTTACCTATTGCGCTGATGTTGCTTTTGGCCGAAAATCTGTCACAAGCACTCGTAGATGTGATTGGTGGAATGATTATTTAGCTGAACTTCGTAGATGTTACCGTAGGGCGCGTAGAAAGGTTAATACCATTAAGAAACGTAACATATCGGGCGATACTTATAACAACGCGCTTATTGCTCTTAGGGTTGCCAGGTCACGTTACAGAGCTGCTGTTGAAAAGTCTAAAGGTAACTTGTTGCGTAAAATAGTTGATAGGCTTGATAGGGAGGGTCCATGGTCACCTATATATCATGAATTCAAAGCTAATAGATCTATTGAACTTGCTTACATAGGAAACATAAAAATCAATAATGCTCATTCTATAGGTATAGATGAAACAACTAAATATCTTTTGCATACTCTTATACCTGACGATCGGCCGGAGGACGACACTGAGTATCACCAAGAGATCAGACAATGGGCTGCTGTACCGCCTGTGTCGCCTATGTCAGACCTACCATCTACTGACGAGTTTATTAATATTGTTAGATCTCTGCCACTTAACAAAGCTTCAGGTGATGATAAGATTTCAAATAAAATGATTAAGGAGGCGTGTAGGATCTCTGGGGATGCAATTCTGTGTGTGTTTAGGCGGTGTATTGGGGAGGGTGTATTTCCTAGTATTTGGCGTAGTGGGTATATTAGAATAATACCAAAGAGTGGCAACAAGCCACCAGACGACCCTAAGTCATATAGACCAATTACGTTACTACCATCATTAGGAAAATTGTTAGAACGTCTCGTAGTTCCTAGGCTTATACCGGGAGGGGTAAAATTTAGTGATAACCAATTTGGCTTTACAATAGGTAGATCAACAGTCGATGCAGTTATATCTGTTAGGGAAACTGTTACTAAATCTGTTTGTCAATAAGTGATAGGTATTTTCTTAGATATTTCTGGTGCCTTCGATAACGCATGGTGGCCAATATTACTTATGAAATTAAAATCACGAGGTTGTTTTAGTAACATATATTCGCTAATTTATACATATTTTATGCATGGCACAGCTAAGCTAAAACTTGGTCACCATGCTGTGTCGAAGCCACTGACTATGGGATGTCCTCAGGGATCAGTGCTAGGGCCGTATCTTTGGAACTTAGGGTTTGATGATTTCCTTTCATTGCCATTACCAACTGGCTGTACATTAACTGGATATGCTGACGATGGCCTGTTACTTATACAATCTAATACCAGGGCTGGATTAGAGGATTTAGCGAATAAATGTTTACGTCTAGTCTCTGACTGGGGAAAACGTAACCGATTATTGTTCGCTCCTCACAAAACTTTTCAGCTTCTTTTAAAAGGAAATCTGAAAACACCACCTCGAATAAAATTTAATAATATTAGCATTAAAAGTAGGGATTCAGTTTGTTACTTAGGATTCATATTAGAAAGAAACTTTTCATTTGTTAATCACATCACTACAATTGGGGAAAAATCTAAAAATAGTTTTTACGCTTTAACTAGAATATCAACAACAACATGGGGTCTTTCTTTTAATACTCTTAAAACAATTTATAGTGCTACTTATTTAGGAAGTATGTGTTATGGGGCGCCTGTATGGGCTGATAGGGCAACTATAGGTGCTGTAAGGCGCAAATTGCTTCAAAGTCAACGTCTTGCGTTAATATTTCTGTGTAAGGCATATAGGACAGTTAGCACTGAGGCTTTGCCAGTACTGGCAGGTGTTCTTCCGGTTGATCTTGAGGTTCAGAGACGAGCGGCTATGTATTATACAACTCACGAAGGCATGAATAGTGACTTCTTACAATCGCGCGATCGCCAGAAAATCATTAGATTATTTAAAGAAGAAAATGAAGTTTATAGGAGTCTTATAGGCGAATGGCAGCAGCGCTGGGATACTTCAACTAAGGGGCGCCACCTGTACCAGTTTTTTCCATCAGTTGTAAAGCGGTTGGAAGGAACATGGATAGAGGTAGATCACTGTGTCGCCCAATTTCTTACGGGTCATGGTAACTTTAAGAGCAAACTATTTTCGTTTAAGTTAGTTGATTCGCCGAGTTGTCAGTGTTCCAATCAAGAACAGTCTGCTCATCACATTCTTTGGGAGTGTAGTCTTTGGCGTAAAGACCGCGAAATAATGATAAATAGTTTACAAGTTACATCAGGACCAGTTTATTATGAGGATCTTGTGTCATCTAGGGTGAATTTCCGTGCGTTTAAGCGTTTCTGCCATACATATTACTGGAATCAGATATAGCTCACATAGGTCCCTTAATATTACGTGTCCGTGGTGCTCTCTTTTAATAGGTCATAATCCTATACAGATTAAATTTGTCGCCCGCTTTGCAATGGAGGGAAGTGGACATTTTATTTCCAACTCCTCCTCTTACTTCTGATTAAATTCGTTGCGGGGTCCAAGACAGTAGGTTTAGCAGTCCCCGGGACTCCCGAGTGTCAAAGCTCGGTGTTTTTTCTTGGATATCACTGTTAATCCTGGCTTACAGGAGTCACAGTGATGGGCATGTGGGTGGGATTGTCCCGTTATGTTGGTGTCGATTTAATTCTATCGACCGGTTTTGATTTAACGAGCTGTCAATTAGGGCATTACGTAGACGTAATGTAAATATTATATTATGAAAACTAATGAGTACAGAGTCAGCACTTTATAAACTTTCATACTACACTGATCGATGTCAGTGTAATATGAAATTTAATAAACTTTGTTACTTATCTATACTATGGTCTACAAGAAAAAAATACGCTGAATTTTTTTTTTTATGTACGAGTTTAATGGCAAACAAGCATACGATCATTCTTCTATGTGTGTGGGTATGTTTGTGTGTGTGCGTGCGTGCGTGCGTGCGTGCGTGCGTGCGTGCGTGCGTGTGTCTGACAAATTTGGCTTTTGTAATATATACGTTGTATGTTTGACGGTAGTAGATCCACGCTGATTTCAGCATAAATAGGCCGGATCGTTCGGGGAAGTACTACCCTCTCATAGAAGATCGACTTAAGAGTAGTAGTATCCGTACTACTGCGTTTCGTTCGGTGAGTGAGAGCGCCGGCGGCTCAATTTCCCCCCTTTCCTCTTTCCTCACCTCCCTCATTCCCTTCCCCTAACCCCATTTCCAGTCGCCATAGTGGAGACCACCATACCAGCAGTTTAAGACGATGGCTTTTAGTATAGTGGCCGCCACTTCTGGATTCCACTGACTACTTACCATCAGTTGGGGTGGAGTCACTTTGGTAGGTTATAACATTAAAAAAATATATATCATATGGAGTTACCCATGCAGTCCGAGCGCTGTAGATAAATCAGTTAGATCTTACATTTACATGTTCTAGAATAAAACTTTAGTTAACAATATTTTCTTCTTTTAATTTTTGCAATTTACGATCATTGATTAAAAGGATTGATTAAATTGTTTAAAGTAGCTATATATATTGTCTTATATCCACTTATCACAAGCTATATTTATTTCAGAAGCAAAGTATATGAAACAGAGAAAGCTGACTTCCCCTCCTCCTCTTCTATTTTAGAAGGGTCTTAAGAATCTAGAAGGTCCTGAGTCGTAATCTTCAATAATGAAGGTCGTGTCTAGTTTGAAGTTTTGTTGATCTCTTGATGTAATATGCTATGCCGTATGTCTCTGGTCTCGGTGGTATTTGGGTATTGCCAGGTCACTTAGCGTCTTCACTTGATCGGACCAACTGGTAGATGAGTGACCGCGTGGTCTTTTCCCGTCAACCTGTTCAACCACCATTAGCTTCTTCAGGCTGTCAGGGTCTCTACGAGTGACGTGTTCAAAATACTTGAGTATACGTTGGCAGCAGATGGTAGACAGTCTCATGGATACTCAGAGGCCCTAGACAAGCGGCATAGATTTCTATTCTATTCATAGAATAGATTGAAAAATGAATGGGATTGTCATTTTTTAATCTATTCTATGAATAGAATAGAAATCTATGCCGCTTAACTAGGCCCTCTGAGCTCCTTAGAAGGGTATAGTAACGGTTTTAAGTGTTTAAAACATTTTCTAAAGAACCTCGAAGACAGTATTTTAAAATATAATTTGTTCCTCGTATAATATAATTATTTTCTTATATTAACATATCACACTGTTTGTACAGCATGTACTTATATACAGGTATTTTTAGTTATCCTGAGCCTGCCCCCTTTGACAGAATCCTGTCTACGACTTTAGACGCCTAAAGAACTACTTAAAAGCAACCTTATAATAAGTAAAACAGCCATAAAGAATTTAAGATCGTTCTAGTAAAGTGCTCTGAGGCCCTAGACAAGTGTCAAAGATTTCTATTCTATTCATAGAATAGATTAAAAAATGTATGAGATTGACATAAGCTCTGGCGGTAGCTTATGTCAATCTCATACATTTTATTATCTATTCTATAAATAGAATAGAAATGTTTGACACTTGTCTCGGGCCTCTGAACAGAATTTGCTTACGTTTGTACAAATTTAATGAATTACGGTTTTGTCGACGAGGGCACTCGTAACGTTGAACAGTTTAAAAGCAATTGAAATACAACTTGTTTGACGTCATAATGGTCATTTATTTCTAAGATTTAAACACAGTTACATAATACATATAAGCAGTGGCGTGCACTCCATATAGGCAGAAAGGCACTGCCTACCTTAATAATTGCTTAAAATCACAATTTTAGCAACATAATTTTAAATAATGCCTACCCTGTTATAATCTATAATGCCTACCCTGTCAAAAATCTCTGTGCACGCCACTGTATATAAGTAGGTAGACTCTACGATCGCCTAAGATTGACCGGAGAAGACCAATCCTCTCGTCGAATAGACTAAAATATTCTTTATTCACACCACATATTACAAAGTAGCTTGTGTTTTTTATATCAATGAGCATTTTGTCTGCTACCATAATCAGAAAATAATAAACAAGCTCTTTGTTTATGTGACGTTCCAATACTGCAACGAAAGCACAACGTGTCGCTGACAATACAATCTCTTACTGCTTGACCCCGTTTCCTTTAAGAGAAGCGGGATTGACTGTGGCTTTATTTTAATGCTATGGGTGGCTATGGTGAGGGCGGCTCACTACTAGAGACAGTGGCAATACATTAGGCTTCTAACCAACAATGGAAAACTTTCAGCTGAAACGATCATAATGAAATCGAATGTAATTTTATTTTTAAGACATTTAGTACATGTGATTAATCATAATAATCCTATACAAAAAACACTTAATTAAAAGTGGCTCCTAAATCTTGTCTACCTTTTGCCCAAATACTGAAGTGCATGCTTTAAAATATTTTTGTTACTATAATTAATACTAGCGTCCCGCGGCGCGGTTTCACCAGCGTCTTTGATTACTGCTCTGCTCCCGTCGCCAGTAGCGTAATGTTCAGAGCTTATAGCCTTATACAAGAACTGGGCTATCATACACAAAAAGAATTATTCCAATTCGACTGGTAGTTACAGAAATTAGCGCATTCAAACAAATAAATTCTTTCTCTATATCTAATAGTATAGAGCGAACTTGGATCACAAAATCCTACTTGAGAAGCTGGCCTTTAATGGTATACGTGGCAATTTATGGCGTTGGTTTAAATCCTATATTACAAATCGTACACAGAAAGTTGTGTTGAACGGTCATGCATGAGTCTGACTACATTAATGTAAGTTCTGGTGTACCACAAGGTTCAATTTTAGGTCCGCTTCTATTTGTTATGTTTATTAATGATATCAAAACCTGCTTTAAATTCAGCAACTTCTTACTTTACGCTGATGACTTAAAAATTTTTCATAAAATCGATCAAGTAGAAGATCAATTCAAAATTCAACAAGATCTTGACCGTTTTACTACATACTGTGTTAAAAACAAACTTACACTTAGTATTAATAAATGCAAAACTATTGCTTTTACAAAAAAGAAAAATATAAGTATTTATGGTTATAAGTTAAATAATATACTCCTTGATAGAGTTGAACTTATACGAGACCTAGGAGTCTTATTAGATAGCAAATTGCACTTAGACTCACATGTTAATGCTATTGTCAGTAAAGCTTTTAAAATGTATGGTTTTATTTTTCGCTCCAGTTCATGTTTCACTCAGCCTTCAACATATCTATACTTATATAAGTCCTTAGTTCGTTCGCAGCTTGAATATGTCGTGCCCATCTGGAACCCAATATATGACAAATATGTTGTTGCCTTAGAGGCGGTTCAAAAAAGTTTCTACGCTGTATGCATTACAAATGCAAAAGTAGTAGGTTTTCATATACAGATTTGCTTACAAAATATAACTGTATAACATTACAACACAGGCGTCTATACTTGGAAGCAATGTCACTATACGATCTTTGTCACAGTGGCTATGACTGTATTTCACTAACGAACAAACTATGTTATAGAATACCTACAAAGACTCATAGTCGTAACTTGTGTAACATTTTTGCTACCACTAGATGTCGAACTAACGCTGGCAAACGATCACCAATGAACCAGTTAGTTGAATCCTATAATAAACATTTTAATTCTATAGATTTAATGGCAATACGTCCTAGTACTTATAAAAAACTTCTGTTAGAAAATATAAAAAAAATGTAATAATTTACACATTAAAAGTAAAATTATGTTAAATAAACACAAATATAGACTATAGACAATTTTAAATGTACTCTGATTTTATTGTAGCTTAACGTAAAAAACATATGTTATTGTTTCTTTTTGATTTATATAAGTACCTATAGATTAGTTCTCAAGAATAATTCCATGTTAAGTAATTTATAAAAGTAATATGTGGTAAATGTCGTTGGTGTCACAATTATTCACAAACCATTATGTAAAATCGTACAAACTATGTATTGTGTCACTGTTTGTTTACCTAAATAAATAAATAAAAAAAAAAAAAAAATAGATTGAACTGACTGAGATAGAATAGAATGAAGCTTAAAGACAATTTATTTATTGGTACAGCAATCTATACTGTAAAATCTGTCTACCTATACGATACAGCTTTCTGATAGACATAATAGGTCTTTACCCTTTATTACAAAGCCATAAAAACATTCAAAGTGATTGAATTTGAATGAGGTCATTACGACAGGAGCAGAAGCAGTTATGAAGAAGGTAAATTAGCCAGATTGTATTAAATTGTCTCCAGAATGAGTAAAACATTTTAGAGGTAATTGCCCGACGGATACAACGAGCCGATACATTTTCATTAAAGCTTTACGTTGGCAGAATAAAAGCGTGAATAATTGCTTAATTCCGGGGTAATTTGACTTAAACAAATTGGTATTCGTCTTGCACTTACTTACCACCAAAATTTTAAGCAGAACTGCGATTTTATACCAAAATTAGTACCTACCTATTGCAATATGCGTTATAATGAAGCATCTCCGTACGATACAGTTCCAGGTCGATTCATCAAAGCTGATCAAAGTAGTATGATAAGCCATATATAAATTCGTATATGCGTATTGCGTATGATATAATCTTCAGTCTTTATTTCTCAAAGATGTAAGCAGAGGTAGAACGCATTTTATCTATCCCAAGTAAAAAAACGTGTTAGCTTTTACATACTTCTTTTTTTTTTGTAGTTGAACTGCTTTCCAAAAAAGGCGTGCTATTTGTTGTAACATAATGTATAGTAAATTATGTTTAAAACTCTTTTTGGCTCGTGACTGTTTTCATAAGTACCTACCACGACAACAAAATTCTCTTTTGTAAGCACTTTTAAGCCTTTGAATGCTGCGTCAAATTGTGACCGCCGAACAATAGATTTTCTTTTGTCTGCAGTAAAATAGACGTAGTATCGAAGACATGGTAGATGGGATATTGTATTTATTTTATTTATTTATTGATAAATAATATTTACAAAATCATTATAAATTAAAAACTCAATAAGATATAATAAAAACCTAAAATTAAAAACAATATACTTAAAAGTGTTATTTAAATATTACAAGAGTCTGGAAAAAGCATGGCGATGCGAATTTGGTACAGAGCTGAAAACTATGAATGTCCGCCATTTCAATTCTAATCTCGAAAGTTTTGTAAGTAAATGTGTAATTGCCTTAATGCGGTGTTAAAATATTATGTAGACAAAGTTTAATAAATGTTTCATCTAATGACTACTCGACATATGTCTACCATATCAGTTGGTCATATCTGGTGGCTATGGCACCGTCTGTAGCGTGGTCGATTGATAGGCAGATTGGTACGCATCCTTAGGATTATTTTCTTGCCCATGGAAAGCGATAGAATAGTATAACACACACACAGTAGTTCGACATTCTAGAAAAGACACCACCATTGCTAGACAAGAAGTTGGTATGCCATAATCACCATCACCACGTATGCGGATGGATTTGTGACCACAATACGGTTATACTAAGTAACGATACTGCCCGTATCCTAGTACTCCCTTAGTCGGTTTAAAGAACTTTATTTTCATTCAGACAATATGTCACTTACATGAAAATAACAAAAATATATTATTTATCAGTAACCCAGTGCGGGTAGAAGTAAAAAATAAATAAAAATATTAACAAAACAAAAACGATTATTTCATTTTTATACTATAGGTAGTTTTTTGATTCACATTACTAAGGTTTGTTATGGTCCAAGTTACAATCTTATAGTCAGTTCTTATTTTTTTTTATTTCTGACAGTGGCAATGTGATGGTAATTGCTAACTGTCGGTCATAAACGACTCAGAGTTTCTAGCATTGCTACAATGCCAGGGACTCTGCGAAGCCGTTGCCTATCTTGAAGGGAGTGGGGTAGGTTGAGAATTGAGGGAGGCGAGGAAAAAGGAAATTGGGAAAATTGGGCCTCCAGCACTCTCACTCACCGAACGAAACGCAGTAGTACGGATACTACTACTCTTACGTCGATCTTCTATGAGAGGGTAGTAACTCCCTGGTCGATCCGATTCATGCTGAAACCAGCGTGGATCTACTATCGTGAAAACTACTGACTACAAAAAGGAATAGGGTGATTTTACATTATATACTTACCAAAGACATACAAAAAATGTGTTCAGTGCGGTAAGAAAAAGGGGGCAGTTAGCTGTCAAAACTAAGTGACAACTGACTTCTCTCTGCACAGTATTGTCAGTACAAATATTCTAACCGCATTCAATCTTAGAGTATTATTATGTAAACTTTAGTTTACTTATGTATTCTCCAAACATTCAATTAAATATATATGTTTTATTATTATTGATTATTAAATACAATACTAAATAAATGTTTTTACAGGTATACAAATAAAGAAATTATATGTGCCTTACAGATAATGTTGCCAGATAAATAATATGTATTAATCTAATCTAACATACTGGACATAAAAACCTTTCCGAATGGCGATACATTGTGGGAAAACCCAATATACTACCACCTTGACAGATTGTGAGCTCATGAGCCGATCCTTCACATCCTTCGAGTGATGAGGCCCAGGAATAGAATATCGACGTAAACTTGTAGCATTCATACCACTGTTTCTGGTTCATAGAACGCCCACGAGAACGGAAAAAGTAATTTAATTAAGAGTTACTGAGGCGCTTATGGCTCATTGCACTCACTGATCGGTAAACGATCAACGGGTTAAGTAACTAAGAGTGTGAAGGGCTCATGGATGGGTGACCGCATAGTGGAATTTGATCTGTGCGTATTCGTGCTTCGGAGGTCACGTTAAAAGTCGATCCCAGTTGTTATCATGTCGACAGTCATTAGGTGAAGTCGGATGCCCGTATAATAACTATCGAGTGGTTAGTGAACAACCTAGTGTCAGGATTTGTTGAGGTATGGACTACCTCAACAAATCCTGACACTAGGTTGTTCACTAACCACTCGATAAGAAAAAGAGTAACTATCCATATTTCCCTACTTTATCCCTTTCCTTCTTCAATCCTTATTCATAACGGTCTGTAACAGTATGGTTGTGTTTTCATAGCATTGGAACCAAGACATTTAAGATACGGCCATTTTATAATAACTATTTAACATTAGATACAAGCAATAATTATTAAAAACAAAAAGCCCACCTGCCTAAAACAAAGTGAAAAGAAAGAATCCCATTGTTTTCTCGTGCTGACGCTACATTAAAGTTTTATTAATCTAAGGACATCTCATACATTAAAATCCATCAAGAAATTAAGGCTGTAGAGCGTACCAAAAAAATAGACATACATACATACGCTCGAAAAATATTACCTCCCTTTACTGCATCAGCCAGGCAAAAACAGCTGTAAACAAACAATCAACAATATAACAATCGCTTGCTAGTAATCTTATTACCTGCCTTAATAGAATGAGCCGAGGTCATAGGCTACATTACATCACTGTACCTATTTATAGGTTATGCTATCGACAGAATACCGTAGATAATGTTTTGAACTTGCTTTTACTTACGTCAATAACTGATAAAAAGATGTACCAGATTTTTGTTCGCTTCGTGCGTATATGTGGTAGGTTTTATTATCATGAGATACAAAACTTTGTATTATCTATAAATATTTTTTTAAAAATGTAATAAAAAATGTACGTCGTGTCTCTATAGACTAAGTTACAAGGTATATTTTTATGTAGATATGTTAGTGAAGTCTGTTATAGTAGAGTTATTTTACATTCGTAAAGTTCTCAAACTGCGCGACACAGGGCTTGTTCCTAATTGTTGGAATTGTCTTTATAAAAGAAAATTTTCTCTAGCTGGTGTCGTAAAAGAAGACAAAAATAATACCAGGAAACGAGAAGAGCGTTATCTGCATACGAAAAATCATCTTACTGCGGACACTAATCAGCTTTAAGCAAGCATGGCGATTAACGCTCATGCCTTCTTTGTATGAGAATAGGCTTGCAGTAGGAATAATAGGCTGGCAGTGCTGGCACTATTCATTTACAAAAGGAGTACCTCTCTACATGTACTCTGAATTTACAGGTACCTAACAAAGATTAAATTGAATTCATTAGTCCACCATTAATTTCTCAAGTAAGTACCCTCCTCGAGCTTAATTAAGATTTAGTTAGTGTACACTTACTAAATCTTAATAAAAACCCTCTAAACTAAACCAATAAATGTAAATGTAACAAGTCGCTGAAAATAATGTATATTTCCTTCTTCGACCAATTTTTCTTCTAACACCTTCAATGTAGAAATACTAAATAAAACTATTCTGAAATGTACCTTCGGTATAATGAAATAGAGTTGCCTAATCCCGCTTCTGGGTTTAGATCACTTTTGGGTGTGAATGTGTAGTAAAATAAATTGTGTTCTCTTCGTACCTTTTGTAACTATACTGTAACGTGTTGTTGTAATTCCATTATCTTTTTTTATACAACTTTGGTGGCAATCAAGCATACGGTCCACCTGATCGTAAGTCGTAACCGCAACCGTAACCTATAGAGATGGCTGTGTTTTCCAAGCATCGCAGAACGGCAGAAGTAATAATGCTTAGAAAACACAACCAAGTTGCCGACCATGGAGAAGGGGACCGTAGGAAAAGGGAAGGGGAAGAACCGAGGGGTTATTCGGGCTGCCGGCGCTCTCACTCACCGAGCGAAACACATTAGTATGAAAACTAATATTCTTACGCTGCTGATGCTGATGTAATAAGGAGTAACTAAGGCTACATTTATTTTAGAAAAAATCTTTAATTTTAGAAAAATAAAGTAATGTTGATTGACTGTTAGGCGGAACGAAGTTCGCCGGGTCAGCTAGTCTACAATATTGTCGATAAATTAACTTCAACGTTGTATTGGATTGTCGATCGCAGTAATGTATTACGATAGTAAATCCTAGCCGGTTTCAGCTTGAATAAACCGGTTCGATCGGGAAATTATCCTTCTCCTTAAATTACAACGTAAAGTAATAGTATCTGTATTTATTGTTAAACGGGTCTACTCGTGTCAGAAATTATTATAAGGTGCTATACCTATTTACTCGACGTTTCGGTAGAATCACACCGACGGTGGTCACGGGCTGACTATGTTGGGCTGTCAATCAGCTCGTGATCAAGTTTGGTTACTTACATAGAATAATTTCAAACACGAATGGATCCGTTTAACAATAAAGTTATATGTACAAATCATGTAAGTTTAAAATATTTAATAGTATCCGTATTTTCGTTCCAATTAGTAAAGGAACTAGAGCTGCGGCCTTTCAAATAGATATTAAAATATTTTTGTTAAGTTAATTTTACTAAACATTACACTAATGCTACTCTTTAATTGTCTGTACGTAATTTCTTAGCTTATGCTGGAAATTACTTTAACGGTGTAGAAATACATCTTGAGAAACCAAAAAAAAAGAAGAAACAAAGAAGAAAGAAAATATATTTATTTGACACAGACAAGAAGAGACACAAATTCTTACAAGGTCAACACAAATACAAATAAATAATTATAATAACACAATTAAAAGTTTAAAGTTAAAATTATTGTGTGTCTCACGGAGACTTACTTATCTATAAAAAGCTTCAAGTCTGAAAATATCAAGTCGCCAGCAAGTGTAGCTCAGAGGCCTTCACTCAATATGGTATTTCGAATTGGTCTTCTTTTCTTGAACTTTATAACTGACTAGCCTTCCGCAGTATGATTTCACCCGCATCTACAGCTTACAGGTTACAGCTCTCGTCGCCAGAAACGAGATGTTACATAGCCTATAACCTTTTCTCAAGATTTGAGGCCTTAGACAAGTGTTAAAGATTTCTATTCTATTTATAGAAAAGATAATAAAATGTATTGGATTGACATAAGCTAACGCCAACGCTTATGTCAATCTCATACATTTTGTTATCTATTCTATGAATAGAATAGAAATCTCTGACACTTGTCTAGGGCCTCTGGACTATCTTAAACAAAAAAAAATTCAAATTTGACTGGTAGTTCCAGAGATCAGTGAATTCAAAATTAACACATTTACGTTGTTATTATATTTCTTGTTGTATCGACGTACAAGCTGACTTGAAAAAATATTTTTCATAAGTACAACCTTTTTACCACCTGTTAAAAGCTACAATTGCGTAAACATTGCAACTCTAACTTCAATCTATCACTTTAAATATGTGACATTTTAAACCTAGCCAAAATAGCAAAAACGACAATGATAATGTGTTGTTGCTTGCAGTTTTATTTCGCTATTTAGAAATATCACGGTTTTCATTTCAAAGCTCGCTCGCTCCGCTTTTACTAGTGTACTAAAAAATTTTACATCATTACAAATCTTTGAAATTTTTCGCTATTCTCTTGTTTATATTATGTATAGTTGACCATAAAATTGCAACCCTTAGAGTAAAATGTCGTTTGCATATCACAAAACAATAATGTCTATATTTGCTTGCAAGTTACCTCAGTACAGTTATGGTTGTCACTGTCATATTGAGTCTTTATTTTGCCCTGTGCCACTGGATTTGCCACTAGGGTCATAAAACGAACAAAAACAAAACACTAGGGTCGAAAAAATCTTACGTCTTGAGCCACACACACAAAAACAAACCTGTTTTTGAAAAACCTCTATGTAACCTTTAGTGGAACGCAGGTGTATACACCTCTCACAAATCCTTTAGGGAAAACGGTGCGCGGTGTATAAATTTACAATATACTATACATAATTTCACGCCTGTCTCCTGTGTTAGTGGGGGTAAGTAGACAACGCCATTTGCTGCTATATAAAAGTAATAATATATAAATAAAATCATATTAATCTATGTAAGCCGCACTGACTTGTTTTTTTTATACGATTCTTAGCGCACGGTTTGTTGTGTGCTTTCGTGTCTTTTGAGGGACCTCCAACCATGTGTAAAGACGATACGGTTTTAAACAATGAAATTGATTATACTAACAAAGCAAGGCATACTGACATTGTATTAATCATATTCTTTAAATAAATCGTATAAACTCGTATAAGGTTTCACTGACGCATGTCCTCAACCTCGTAGCTAATGAGATGAAGTTCACACCTACGCTTAATAAGATTAAAAATTGATGCATTTCCGTGTAGGAACCGAACTAGTACAATATTACACACGTCACGTACTACTGTGACACAAAGACAGATTACAGATTTTTTTATACCTACATCTTTGGTTGCAAACATGAATACGGCCCACCTGACGGTTAACCTTAACCTATGGCTATGTTTAAATTACAGAAAAAAGCCATTTTTGACCATATAGAAAAGACTAGCTATTGCCCGCAGCACCGCCCGCGTGAATGTTGGTTATATCTCTGTTTATACATTGTCGATTTTTCATACAAACTTTCATCCCCAATTTCAACCCCTTACTCATTATTTCGCGATAAAACATAGCCTATGTTGTGCCTCGAGGTCTAATATATTTCTGTACAAAATTTCTAAATCGGTTTAGTGGTTTAGGCGTGAAAGCGTAACAGACAGACAGAGTTACTTTCGCATTTATAATATTAGTATGGAGAATAGAAAATAAAAAAAGGTGTAGGACCGAGGTCATTGGAGTGCAGATGCTCTCCAATAGAAACCTTTTCCATTTCTCTGAGTTAACCCAAAAATTGCTTCTAAGATTTTTTTCTTAAAACTTAATACAAATCGGTCTCTCCTATGTTACCTAGACAATGGCTTTTACGACCAATATTTGCATTTTTTTTGCTGAAAGATTATACGCCTATTTCTAATCTAATCCTTTAGAAGGTTTAAGGTGCTTTAGACATGCATAATGCAGACTTCTCAAGTGGATAAAATCTTTATTTCATAGCGTCAATCTCCATAATCCGAGCTTATGCTATTTTTATTCAATTTTAGCTGCGCTCCACGATTTCGCCTGCGTGTATAATATGTTATGTATCCCTCGGGAACCGGAAGTTTTCGGAATAAAAAGTATTCTATGTCCGTTTCCGGCACCAATACATACCAATTTTCATTTAAATCGGTTCAGCCGTTTAGGCGCTGAGTGGTAACAAATACATATTACATACATACACAAACATTTCGCATTTATATTATTAGTGTGATATCTTCTTTCTTCCTAGATTGAGTGATCAGTGGTTATGCTTTTATATTAAGTCTTATAGTGCAAATTATATTTTTCTCTTTTAGCCTCCATTCCCATTGAAATTTAAAAGTTATCTACTAAATGGTTCTGCGCTTCATACTTTTTCGCTAAATTACAACTTGAAACTCTTTACAAGTAAATTCCATTTAATTCTCAGTCTGACTCTGACACAAAGGATTTCGTAACAACGTAATAAATAAAACGTATAGCCTACCAAAGTGACTCCACCCCGCCTGATGGTAAGCAGTCAGTGGAATCCAGAAGTGGCGGCCACTATACCAAAAGCTATCGTTTTAAACTGCTGGTATGGTGGCCTCCACGATGGCGGCTGGGAATGGGGTTAGGGGAAGGAAATGAGGGACGTGAGGAAAGAGGAAAGGGGGGAAATTGGGCCTCCGGCGCTCTCACTCACCGAACGAAACGCAGTAGTACGGATACTACTACTCTTAAGTCGATCTTCTATGAGAGGGTAGTACTTCCCCGGACGGTCCGGCCCATTCATGCTGAAATCAGCGTGGATCTACTACCGTAATAATAATAAAGTTTATTTTTGAATCCCTTATAATATAATATTATAATATATTATATCTCATAATATATTAATAATATTTCAACAACTACACACAATGCCATCTAGACCCAAAGTAAGCATATTATAGCTTGTGTTATGAGTTCTAGAATGCAAATATACATACTTAAATACTTTTTTTTGTAAATACATATTATACATAGAAACACTTAGACCAATGCAAATAGGCATGATTATGCACACAAATATTTGCACTAAGCGGGAATCAAACCTACGACCTCTGCATAGTAGTCCATACACTGTACCACTGAACCACAGAGGCTGTCACTCCCATTTCTTGTTGCTCCTATTACTTGTTGAGCGGCGATAGTAATGCACACGAAAAAATTTAAGAGTCTACCTATTATCGCTTATAGACAGACAGTAGAAGCTTAGTAAGTAATAGAGTTTTGCACTCTTTAAATGGAGCGTAAAAAGGACCATCTCTAGTAGAAAACACCCGCATCATTTAGTTACAGTTCTTTAGGAAACAAGTCTTAACAAGTCCTTGAGAGAGTCAAACTTAAGCCAAATAAAGTAATGTTATTACGCTGCTCTAAGTTAGGAGAGCCGGCACTGAATAGTAATTGGGCAACAACGTTGGTAATAAAGAATTATCAATTACCATTCATATAATTAAATCTGATTATGTTTGTTTGTATAACTTTTTTTTTATTATTGCTGACTGTTGCAACCCACGTGATGGTAAGTGGTAACTGTCGCTCTTAGACGACTGAAACTACCAGTCGGATTTGTATATTTTTTTGTTGCATATAATAGAGCAGTTCTTGAGGAAGGTTATAGGCTATGTAACATCACGCTACTAGCAAGTACTGGGGCAGAGCATTAACTAAAGATGCGCCTAGTAAAAATATAGAAAAAGAAAGCTAGTATTAATATATATTCAAAGAATTAAGAAGTACCTTGTGTTGTGATCAAACGCTGCCAAGATGTCGTCAAAATTGCTAGAAAATGGTACAGAGTTAAACTACGCTAAATACTTAAGGTTCAACTATTTATTTATTATTATAATTAATTTTATGCACTGTCACTTTACGCATATAAACTTTAACTATACCAGAACTCACACCTCCGCGCTATGCGCACTAATGATTTTTTTCACATAATAATAGAGGTACTTATTATTATTTAAAAACGTACTAATATTATAAAGAGAAAAGATTTGATTTTTTGTATGCAACGATTTAACTATAAAAATCTAAGTAACCGATTTAAAATATTCTTTCACCGTTAGAAATTAATAAATTCAGCGGGTAACGTAGGCTATGTTTTATTATGTTTAACATAGGTATTATTATTTGCAGTTATTTTCAGAAATTTCAATACTTTAAGCGCTTTCGTAAAACTAAATGATGCAATACGACACGATTGCTATTATATTTTTCGTAGGGGTTTGTTATGAGATAGAATGAAACATTTGATACCAAAGTAAAACGAGACCGGACCTCTAGTTATCCAACAAAGCAGCAAGAAAAATCTTCTCCTGATCTTTATAAACTTAAAACCAAAAAAAGCCTTTAATTCTAAGTAATTTTCTCAATCTTATCTAAGCTTTTTATGTAAAAATTGGATTTCGTAGACTGGCAAGTTGACTAGCAAAACCGTATGCAAATTTTCTATTGGTGTAAGAAAATCGAAAAACTTTATCTCCATTGGCTTAATACTAAAGGTTGTTATGATAATAGAACCTTCGCTATAACCTTTCAAAATTAGGTTAAATTGTTATGAAAACGTTCTTAGTTCCGCCTACGGGTGATATCAAATTTTCTTTTGTTTTAAGTAGTTCGTTGTTTTAAAACTGTTGTGTGTAGAAAAGTCTAAAAAATCCCTTCATATTACTACGTAATGCATATACCTAATGTATAATTTATTTAGTGGCAAAATACTATTAGCATTAGCTCTTTGTCACGTGAGACTTCATAAAAATAAATTTAGGAAAAGAAAAGAAAGAAAAAAAGAAAAAACATTTATTGTGCTATAAACACGACGTACATAGGTACATAACAATAAAAAGTACATAATTTTTATATAAGAAAAATACTTCTTATTGTTAAACAATTTTTCTTAAACAATTATGACCAATAAATTTAGCAAATAATCTCTAAAATAATTAAACTAGCAGTAACTTGGTAACAAAAAAAATTATTAATGTGTTTTTGAACTGTGTCAAACGTTCAAAACTTGCGCAGACAAAACACAAAACCCAGACTCGGAATATATTTACGACAAAAAGCTTTGTCTCGTGTGAGAATTGAACCCACAGCCTAAGGCACAGCCGTCGCACACACTTTCACTCCATCTCCGTGGCAGTCAAATCATCACACATTTTGACTGCCTCTGTGGTTCGGTAATACTGTGTACGGCAGATGCCCGCCCAGTAAAAATATATGTGTGCATGAACATGTCTATTTGCAATGGGCGGGGTGATTCTATGTATAATATGTATGTATTTACAAAATCAAAGTATTTAAGTAAAATGTCCGCATTCTATAACCCATAACACAAGCTATAATATTAGCTTACTTTGGGTCTTAATGGCGTTGTGTGTAATTGTTGTGATATTATTATAAACACATGTTACCCCTCCCTTAGTTTTCGTTTCAGATAGCTCTATCATTCAGTTATTACTGAAACCATAACTCCAAAAATTTCTTGTTCTTGTTTTACTTTAAAACTTCGTTCTTTCATTTACAATAGTGCCTATTTGACGGTATTACAATCCCGAGAGTAGCTAAAGCCATTTTTATGATCTACTAAAACTAATCTTTCTTTAGTACAGTTTGTTGGTCGTATATCTATTTGATATAGTGAAAGTCAACCTCAGTATGTACACGATGCGTGGGGATAACCATTCATACTGCACTCGAGGAAGTCACCTACTGAGCACAGTGGCGAGGAAACTAACAAAATCCTCAAAATCATGTTATGTTATGGGCCCGTCAGTGTATAACAAACTACCACAAAAAATTCGAGATAAAATATCACTAGATAGTTTTAAGACTAATCTTAGATGCTGGCTGATCGAGCAAGCGTTTTACTCACACGAGGAATTTATGTTAACCTAATTTATATTATTGTATTTTAATTCCCTGACATTTATTTTAATTTGATTATTGCTCTGACATGTATTGTAATTGAATTGAATATTTATTTTAATTTACTGATATTGATGAATGAATGAATGTATTGAATGTTCAAAAGACCTGTAATATTATTATTACCAATAAATGACTATTGACTATTGACTATTGACTATTGACTATATCTGTGCTATCTCGTTGATACCACAGCTTTACAGTTACATATGTGTTTGTAAGTAAGGTTACAAGTTGTGTTTATGTTTAGCAAGCGGTCATAATTTTATATTTTAAAACAGCTGATATACAAGGTTAAAATTTTCAAATAAACAAGGTTGGATTTTTTTTTTATATTTGCCTATTAAAGTGACTCCACTCCGCCTGGTGTGAAAGTGAAGGTGGTGGCCACCATACCAAAAACCATCGTCTTAAGCTGCTTGTATGGTGGCCTCCACTAAGGCAGCTGGGAACGCTGATTTCAGCATGAATGGGCCGGATCGTCCGGGGAAGTACTACCCTCTCATAGAAGATCGACTTAAGAGTAGTAGTATCCGTACTACTGCGTTTCGTTCGGTGATTGAGAGCGCCGGAGGCCCGATTTCCCCCCTTTCCTCTTTCCTCACCTCCCTCATTCCCTTCCCCTAACTACATTCCCAGCCGCCATAGTGGAGGCCACCATACCAGCAGTTTAAGACGATGGCTTTTGGTATAGTGGCCGCCACTTCTGGATTCCACTGACTGCTTACTATCAGGCGGGGTGGAGTCACTTTGGTAGGCTATAACATAAAAAAAAAATAGCTAATAAAGGGCGGCACATATAAATTCGTAGCTGTTATAAAGTAGAAGCTATTTGTGTGTGACAGGTCGCAGCGCGGCGTTCGTATTCAAGATGTCACCTAAAAAAAAACCACAGAAGTACCTCTCTATCTAAACTAATATAATAATGATAAATGATTATTTGATTTTTTTTGTATGTTTATTTGTTTTTATGCAACGATTTAACTAAAATCTACTTTACCGATTTGAAAACTTCTTTTAATTTTACAAATAAATAAATTTAATAATATAAGGCTATATTTTATTATGTTTAAGATATTATTTTCAGTCAGTCATTTCAATATTTTAAGCGCCTTCGTAAATTTAAATAATACAAAACGAAACTATTACTATGATATTTTCCGCATGAGTTTGTTATGAGATCGAATGAAACTTTTGATACCGAAACAAAGCAAAGGCAAATCTTTAGTATAGTATAAAGTAAAGTCGCTGTTTTAATCTGATCGTTTCTTATAAAGTACATGTCACGGATTTTGTTATGGTTTTCACTGTTTAGACAATAATTACCGGAAGGTTTATGTCTACAGTAAGCGAGTAACATAAAATGAGAGAAAAACAGAACAATTTAATTAGTAATTTTATATGCAACTCACAGAACAAAACATGTTATATACGCAATCAATTTTGTAACACAATAACAACAGAGGGTGAGTATATTTACAAAGTACAATTTCAAACTTTGAGATATTACAATATACACAAAAATTTTTTTACCACTTTAAATGACTGAGAATTAGACATCGCACATCGCTGTGCAGGTACAGAATCAGAGGTCTCACTCTACCAACTACCGATAGAGTTACACAAAGACATAACTTTACACATTTTATCCCCGAAGCGGTAGGCAGAGGTGTTTAACCACCCACTTTTCGCAAATTTTGATTTTAGGTCTCATGTAACAGGGGGCGAGCCTGTTGCCATAAATCGGGCAAAACACCAATTTTTTTGAGTTACATCTACACCTACTAGGATAAGTTAAATATTTATAAAATACAATAGTTATATATTTTGTTACAATTTGTTTATTTATTTATTTATTTTATTTACTTTATTAAAAACAGTACATAAGTCCAATTACATTAATCAAAGAACTTATATAATATACACATTTTATACAGCGAAAAAGAAAGTATAATAGTGACACATTACAACAAAAAATAAAACACAAAATAATACAATGTAACTCATCTTTCTCAATATAAATATATACAGTTAACAATTGTTAAGTTAGACTTCTATCTAATCTGTTTATGTGTTGTGTAATCAATCAAAAACGCTTGGAAGGCGTGACGACCGGTCGACCTGACGCTAATATTATGAGCCATCCTAACTTCGCGAAATGTTACTGCTGATAGTTCGGGAATTCTATTAATGAATTACCTAATATCAGTCAATACTTAATACATAAAGTATTTTTATACAACTTCAGTGGCAAACAAGAATACACGAATAAGAATACCTGATGGTGAGTGGTAACCATAAACTATAGATAATTATGATCCTGGGTATTTTAAGCGGGGCGTGAAAAAGCATCTCACTAAGCCGCCATAGTGGAGCCCACCATACCAGTAGTTTGACTTTTACAATGGTGTCCACCACTTCTAAATTCCACTAACTGCTTACCATCAGGCAGAGTGGAGTCACTTTGGAAGGCTAATATAAAAAAAAATCAAAAGCATTGCAGAATTAATGCTTAGGAAACACAACCAAGCCGTTATCGACCGAGAAGCAATAAAATAATGAGCCAGAGAATACGGGCATTACGAAAAGAAACGAAAGAAAATCTAAGGGATAATTGGAACCTCCGGCTAACCCTTGACTGATTTTATTACCGTTCAGTCATGTAGAAACTTAGTTAGTTTTAAATAGTATAATTGGGTTTTCCCCTATCTATTTCCGTATACTTATTTTAATGTGGTTTTCTCTGTCGTTTATAGCATTTCTGCCGGAGGTTTTTAAGTGGGTATGTATAATATCTGCTTTTTATGTTAAAGAATTGAAAAATTTTAACGATTTGTAGGTTGTAATTGAATGGTATTAGTACCCACTTGCGAAGCAGAGGATAATAGACATTATGACATTACGAAAAACCTATTGAGGTTTTTTCTAAAAGAAATTTGCTAAATAACGTGAATATATTTAGCAACAGCTAGTATAATTTTTATTTTTAATATCAAAATATTATACAATACAAAATTTAGTTGATGTTAATTCTAGTCCACTACTCATAAGTTGGTCGCAAAACAATTTTCATTGCATTGTGTTGTGTATAATTTTCACGCGTTTATGTGAAAAGGCTGTCACGGCCTGTCACGTTAGTAGCACGTGCCGACAAGAGCAGATTACTTCAAGCTCATAAATTCGTTTATCAGTATGCTTACCCTCTTTTAAATGCGCAGAATAAACCTCATTAAACCAAAGAAGCTGAATTTATTTTGAGTTTTTTTTATAATATATTAGCCTGCCTATCACAATGACTTCAGCCTGTGTCATGGTAAGCAGTCAGTGCGATCCAGCAGTGGATTATCAATAATCAAAAATCATTTATTTACTTTTAAACTTCATAAATTAAATTATTTATTTGTTTATTTTTGATGAAAGTGATATCGTATCAAACACGCCAATAACTCAGCAGTTTTCGAGATCAAAATTGTAAAGAAACATATTCGATATTAAATTTGTCCAAGGTTAACTTAGAAGCATATTATTTAGTTTATTGGTACTTCATCAGTTTCTAATTCACGACTTTATGCAGTATAGAGAGGAGGCGAAGAAGGAGAGAATCATAAATACACTAGCTGCGTCCCACGGCTTCGCCCGCGCTTAAAATATGTTTTCTCTCTCGGGAACCAGACGGAGTTTCGGGATAAAAAGTATGTCCGTCCATCCACCTATATCCGTCTCCGGCACCGAATCAATCTACATACCAATTTTCATCGAAACTGGTTCAGCCGTTTAGGCGCTGAGTGGTAACAAACAGACACGTACACACTCACACAGACTTTCGCATTTATAGTTATAGTAGGATAATTCAATTGAATGGTACTAAACTAATTCAGTCGTAAATTCATATAATACGAACTCCTTCTAATTGGATTTCTTCCAACAGGATTTCATTTTGATTTCTGTTTCGGAATAAGAATTGTTACTAAAAATCTCTGGAATATTTATATTTACCAAATGAATTTAGAACAAGTTGTCCGTTTCACTTTTGAATCCAAAACTTGTAAGTGCAGTAAAATATCGACGTGAAGTAGTGAAATCTGGACTATTGTATTTTATTTGACGAGCATTGGAGGTGTAATTACCTGTTACGGCAGATTTATATTAGAACGTACCGTGCCCTGGTCGTGCCGTGTGCACGGCCCGGACGGAGTACGGCTTTGAAACGTTAAATACATTTTGTATGAAGGAGTTTATATTACCTACACAGTGCATGATTCGCCTCCCGTTCTAGTCCTGTTTACTAACGTACGACGCTCAAACATACAATACTCGACACGGCACGGACATGGACTGATCTAAATATTCCCGTATATCACCTTTGTTTTTCTTCTCTTTCCTCATTCTTTCCAATAGCTAATGAATTGCTTTATTTTGCTGTCTTAGATGTATTTCTGTAACAAATTGAAACGTCTGTACAGTCGTATCTAGCATTGCCAGGCGTCCAGATAAAGCCGGACATAGTAAGACTTTTTGAATGCTTGTCTGGCCAAATTCGGGTCCATTTGGCTTTTGTACGGCTTTTTACGTTTGACCAGCCACTCAAAATTTA
Organism: Parascotia fuliginaria; assembly: GCA_963082885.1. Lineage (NCBI taxonomy): Eukaryota > Metazoa > Arthropoda > Insecta > Lepidoptera > Erebidae > Parascotia > Parascotia fuliginaria. Next base: position 2,303,869 of record OY720195.1, read on the forward strand.
AGAAGATTGATGGTTAATGATGCAACTGAAAACCAGCGTTGGAAGCATCTGCATCCAACACATGCTGAGTTGTGACCCTATTGACACAGCTTTATGTTAGTTACTATGTTTTTATCTTTTTACAAATGTACATATGTGTTAAGTTTGAATCTGTTTGTGACTGTTGTGCCAATTAAATATTTTCTTCCTTTCTTTCTTTCTTTCTAAAGAAATGCTCGTTTTACATACAATAATTGAGGGTGAACGGCATTTTTACTCAAATGTCCGGCCAAACTGTCTGGTCTGCCCGGCTATTAAGTTTAATGATCTGGCAACCCTAGTCGTATCCGTCCAAACGTAACAATGACCACTTTTCATCAGCAACGTCCTAATAATTAAATACTATTTATACTTGTTTGTCACCTAAATAACTGGAAGACATTCCCAATGTCCGTTGTCACTGTATTCACTTGAAATGTCTGCTATTAATGTTATCATAGATCATTTTATTATTGACGTAACTTAAGGTAACTTAAGTGTATATAAATAGGTTTATTGTAAATGGAACGATTTTTTACTGTTCTGTTACATATACGAAAAAATGAAACCCTAAGCATAAATCACTTAGCTGTCAGTCTATCTGTCAGTGTCAAGATTATAATTTATACACAACTAACTTGCCGCGGTGTGGTTTCACCCACGTATTTGCTTACTGCTCGGCTCCCGTCGCTAGTAGCGTGATGTTACAAAACCTTCATTGAGAACTGGGCTATCATACGCAAAAAGAATTTTCAAATCTGAATGGTAGTTTCAGAGATTAGCACGTTCAAACAAACAAACACTCCCGCTTTATATAAGAAAAAAAGAAAGAAAATACATTTATTTGACACAAACAAAAAGTGACACAAATTCTTAGAAGGTCAACACAAACACAAATAAATAATTATAATAACACAATTAAAAGTAGATAGACAATACATGTTTTTATCACATTCTTTATTGAGTGTCTCACGGCTGCGCCAAATAGGCTCAGTTCAGCAGTATGCCAGACCGCTAGTGTCTGACGCTGGTTTTCAACTGGACCTATGAGGTGGTCACGGACGTAAATCTTATACCTAACTAGCTGACTCGGCGAACTTCGTTTTAAACATTACTTTATTTTTCTAAAATATAAGAATTTTTCTAAAATAAACGTAGCGTAAGTTACTCCTTATTACATCAGCTACCTGCCAATAAAAGTCCCGTCAAAATCGGTCCAGCCATTTCAGAGATTAGCCGGAACAAACAGACAGACAGACAGACAAAAATTATAAAGAATGTTATTTTGGTGTATGTACCGTATATATATTCAACATGTAGTAAAAAAAGGTTATTCCAATATTACAAACAGACACTCCAATTTTATTATATGTATAGATTATAGATTTTATGTGTGTAATGTAATTAAATAAAAATATGTGTATAAATAAATATATAAGTATAGATGGAACGACGTTTAACCTCGCGTTTTCACTGACGACAAAACATGTTGCAAACATCTATCTAACTAGGAAACTCTCAAAGAGTGAGTGGGATAGGTAGCTGTTTACAACATGTTGTGTCGTCAGTGAAAACTCGGGGTTAGGGTTGTGTAACTTATAAGGAAAAATGACATTAAAATCACTTTGTTGTCAGTCTATCTGTCAAAGTGTCAAGATCTATAATTTATACCAATTTATTTAGGTACCTGTCCGTTCTTCGCACGGGCGTACTAATGTGCTTTTACGACATGAGTACAAATCGTTGAATAATCGCGTAGCCGGAAAATTATATGATATACTAAACGTTTTAATTTTTGCTGAGTGTATAGATTATGTGCATTGTAAGCTTTTTTAAAAAAGTTAGAAGTTTTATGACGGTGCTAGCTAAATATCTATTATTTAGGTATTTCGTAATTTTTCGTGCAACGTAATGTATATGAAATTAAAAGTTGAAATATTAAGTGTTTCTAAGAACTATCTCATCTTCATATTGTAAAATTTGTAGAAAAATGTATTATGTGGAACAACGAAAATCACAAAATCAGTCTTTTCTATGTAAATAAAATTTTAAAATGCCTGAAATAATATTTTAAGACTTTTAGTGGTTAGTAATATACCTGTTAAACAAAGTTTAGAAAGTTAGTTTGTGTGCTTTTTTGTTTTTTTTTTTCGTAGCATACCCACGCAATAATTAATTAATATGGATACTTTCTAAAAATTATTCACCGGGCTCAGAATTTAATGAAATATTATTATTAGAAAATGACTGAAAATAATATGTTAAATAATAGCTGTTAATAAAGATACGTAAGTCTGTATTTTCTTAAAGCCTGAAAGTCAAGGCTCTGAAGGAACGCGATAGCGTTCCTTCAGAGCCTAAAAAAAAAAAAAAGCCTATAAAAAAACACGGCCATTTTTGTTGCATATTAGGTACATACGTTGCGTTGCTCCTAATATATTACTACTGCACGATGAAGGATTCTTCTCATACATATTTCATACGTTTGGAAGTAAATCTAAATCCTGTAAGGTTACTTTCTCAAGTCTACCAGTGTTCTATAGTGGATCTTCTGGTTGATAACGATATGTAAGTATATATATATGTAGGTCCATTCTAATATGAATAATATAAATGCGAAAGTAGCTCTGTTTGTCTTTTTTTTATATTAGCCTACTAAAGTGACTCCACTCTGCTTGATGGTAAGCATTCAGTGGAATCTAGAAGTGGTGAACACCATTCCAAAAGCCAAACAACTGGTATGGTGGCCTCCACTATGGCGGCTTAGTAAGATGCTTTCACGCCCTGCTTAAAAGAGCTAGGATCTAAGTTAGATAGGATATCTGTTACGCTTTCATGCCAAAACCACTGAACCGATTTTGATGAAATGTGGTATAGCAGAATAGACCTTGGAAAACAACATAGGCTATCTTTAATCGCGAGAAAATGGCTTGAAAAGTTGAGCGACGTAAGTTCGTATGAAAAAAAACAGATATAATGTTCATGATTAGTAAATATTTAAAATGCTATAACCGACATTTACACATTTTGCTATAACTGCTAGTTTTACATAAATTCGTAAATCAGTAATATTACTTGTACCGCTTTCAACCCTCGAACTAAATGCAATAATCTGATAAAAATACTATAGCAAAATTACTGTGTAGTATTTATACAGGCCGTGTCCACCTAATGTTAATTGTTAACTATAATCTATGGACACGCTTAGGAGCGGTAAACAAAGATACATACAACATACCTAACGCAGAAGAAACTGAACAGCTTCTAAAGTTTTGTGTCCTTGACATTCTTGGCACTGGTTGAAGGACACGTTTATAGATATTGTTCACAAATTTCAAATTGAATTTTATAATAATTTATTATAAAATATTTACTACCAGCTTGGTTATATTTTCTACAATGGTTAGAGAACACAGCCATACCAGTTAATAAATAGATATGTATGCTTGTTATCCATAAATAATAAAAATAGCTTGATATTATTTTTCCGCAAAGGTAAACTTGATAGACAACTTCTCCATCATAACATTACGGAACTAAAACAACATCCACAAAAGGCATACCTATTAGGTATAATGACGCTGCGTTGGCGAAGGAAAAATATTCCTCAAAGAATTTCCTTTTACAAAACTTCATTTCGCTGTAGTTGAGCACCATTCTTTTATAATGTCAAAGCTGAAATATTTATATTTTTATTTTGCTGCTTTCATCTCTAAGGAAATTTTTACTTCACGAGTTTTGTAGAATAATTAAGGTATAACAGGTTTTACAAGGACAGACAAGAGGGCCCAGACAAGTGACTATTCTATTTAAAGAACATATTAAAAAATATATGGGATTGATATAAGCTAACGATGCTTATGTCAATCCCATACATTTTTAATGTATTCTATGAATATAATAGAAATCTGTGCTATTTGTCTAGGCCCTAAGACTTGTCCCTTAGCATCGGTGGTAGATAACAATAATTGGACACCGTGGACAGACATAATAGTATCTAAATTATGTAAATGAAATAATAAAGACTCATCCTTGCCAGGGCTACCACCATATTTTATAGCAGTATTATTTTAATCTTACTTTGTGTTTTGTCTTTTTCTTTTGTACCATTTATAAAATAATTTTAAACAAAAAAATAACCGACTTCAAACGGGAAGGAAACTAAAAAGTTAAAAATGATTTACTTAGCAGAAAGTTATTCGTATTTTGATTTAGTTCATCAGGATTTTTAAGTTGGTGCCAAGTAAAACAATAACTAGGTACCTATAGGTATAATCAATCCTAATTTGCTATTGTAGTAAGGTTCTTATAGTATTTGCTTGGCACCAACATCAAAATTCTGATTAACCAAATCAAAATACGAATTACATTCTGATAAGTAAACTTATTTTTAACTTTTTAGTTTCCTTCCCGTTTGAAGTCGGTTATTTTTTTTGTTTAGAATTATTTTATTTTACGATTTTGACACGACATGACTGCTGTTAAGGATTTCCCTGGACTTTCTATGGTCACCTGTAATGGCATTAAAACCCATATGGGTGCAACGTTGTCATCATTACAAATGAATTAAGTCCAAACACCAAGTAATTGCTGTAAATCGTTGTTGAGTTCCCTCGACTGTCTTTGTGCTTCATCATCAAATCGACTCCAAACCTTCACTAAATAGTACTGCCTTAAAATACTTAAAGAAAAATATAACAAATGCACTAGTCGCCAGTATGATTTTTGAAAGTTCCTCTCGATTTCTCTGGGATGCCATTATCAGATCCTGGTTTCCTTATCATGGTACTACACTTGGAATATCTACTTTCCAATAAAAAATAATTATCGAAATCGGTTTATAAACAACGAAGTTATCCGCGTAAACACAAAAAATATATACATATATATATATATATATATACGGTCGAATTGAGAAACCTTCTCCTTTACTTGAAGTCGGTTAAAAACAAGAATAGAGACAAAGTAAGGTTATAATAAGATTGCTTAGAGGTTGTGGTAGGGCCCCAGGTTGCCACCACGTTTAGAAAGCGGATTTGCGACCTTAGTAAAGTTAATTCCGCTGCCTGTTTGCTTAAAATATCAAACAGTTTCAAAGTAATGATCTTCAACTGGAAGACGCAGCGTGGGTAGATATTATCTTACAAGATAAACTCATGTCCTGGGGTAGAGGACGCCACGAACACCAGCTCAAACCCGATTAAAGTGACAACGACAAAGCCTAAGACAAAACGCTTCAACGCCAGAATTTACTTTATGCCAATTGCCACACAGCTCAAAATTCCTAAATTACATTTCTCTTTTTACATTTTCACGGAAGTCGTGCGTAACCATAAAAGCAAGGCCAAATATTGTAACGTTTGCATGTCTTTACTAAATTTATCATATTTTTTTTGCATTTTAGAGGTTCACTAGATCATTATACTATCCATCGTTTGATAGTCGTTGGTTTATTAGTACCATTTAGGTAATAATTACAGTGCGGTGTTTAGTGAAGTAAATCCTACAGTAGGCTAAAGTTTTTGTTGTTATTAATTTCAGTATGAATCCTACCCTCATAATATATAGAGACTGAGAATTAATTCGTATAGTAAGTAAAAGCGCCAGAGGACTAATTACTTCTCTCCCCCCTTTTTTTTCTCCTCCATCATGCCCTTCTTCTATCATGGTCGTCAATGGCACTTAGTTTCCAAAATTTGGAGAAACAACTCCTGCAATGCTTGAAATATACAGTCCTTTGTATTCAACTTACCACCCGTATGCTATAAGCTAATAATACATGCTACAAGTTACGGGGCGGATTGGGGCGTACGCAAAATTCCGGCAATACTAAATTCAAAATGGTTGAGGAAAAAAGCGAAATATATACCTAGTTACATATTATAAAAAAATATCTATAACGATATTCTCGAAGCTACATGAAGTTATTTCAATAACATACCGATAGTCAATATTTCACAGCAGCAGAGTTATCTGTACATTTATCGCCACATCCCGAGTTGATTAACAAGCTTTGATAGCAATGTTTTTGTGGATGTAATTGCAGATTTTGTTTTATTTATATATATATAGAACAATGGAACTGAATTCTGATAACAGTTAATAGTTTGTTTAGTTTAGAATAACATAGTTTTGGTTATAATTTTACGTGAATGCGCCTAACAAATTACAATGATACTCATTTCTTTTATGTTTAATTTGTTTGAGATAGGGTATAGAGGTGGTTGGAATATTGTAGTTAGGAATACAGAAGTGCTTTATGCTGACACACGTAACGTATTTCACCGTTTATTTTACGTCAATACAGTAAATTGAGAGTATAAACTTTTTGACGGCTTCTTTTGTACAAAATTAAATCTAACTTAACATTAGCTTACGGCTGGACATAAATATGCCTCTCATAAGGCGCGCTATCTTGCCCGATTTTCGGCTGTTTGGAACCAGTTTTTATCTAGTATCTATACCTCACATAACTCCGCACATCGATGTTGTCATTCAGTTTTTAAACATAAACCGACAAACCACTTAATAGATGTCCAGTGACGTCACAAACATGTAGTTAAATGTGCACAATATGGCGGCGACGAATAGCGAAAGCCTTCCTCAACTGTATGCTGATGAAGAAACTTAAAACCGCTGTGAGGAAGTGGCGGAGTATGCGCCTATTCCGGAAGAGAGAAGGTGAGAGAAGGTTCTAGAATACAAACCTGACAAAAAAATAAAGTATGACATATAGGCACAGATCGCACATTCATATTTCTCCTCTCTGAAGTTAGCTCATTAGCATAACTAGCTTTACGCTGCGCGGTTTCACCCGCGTTTTTGCTTACTGCTCTGCACCCGTCGCCAGTAACGTAAAGTTACATAGCCTATAACCTTTCTCGGGAAGGAGAACTGGGGTATCATACGCTCAAAGAATGTTTTAAATTCAACTGTAGTTCCAGAAATTAGCACGTTTAAACAAACAAACAAACTCTTCCGCGTTATATAATAGTATTAGATATTGACCTCGTAACCCTTCACTCCCTGTCATACAAATAGTCCCAAAAAACTTTTACTACGTAGGTATACGTATAATATGTTGCCTAACTTCAGAGCGGCTTATACCTAACAACAAAATTAGGTTGTGTTATCTATACTTACTAGCTTAATACTCAGAGTTTTCCCAAAAAAATTAAAAGTAAGTTTACAGAACATCTCACAGTTAACTTTTTCGTATTGTTCTCGTGGAATTATGGCTTATGGCTATTTATTTTCTCAAAAGAATAGGTACATATTCATTTGACTGAGAAAATACAGTTAGAAGCAAGTGCCAGAGCGGTATACACAAAACAAAGTAGGTACGGAATTGGCCTATTTGAAAATAAGTTCCATTGTTGTAGGTTTCATGTTTTAACTATTTTTATTTTATTGACGATATTAAAGATTATAATCGATAATCTTGAATTTCTCGTTGTTTACAGATTCAGTGTCACGTCAGGTGTCAACTGATCCAGCGCCGTCCACTTCTGGTACTCCAGCACACTACGCTAGAGCACCACCAGCAGAACTCTTACAATTAGTAAGTATCACAAACGTCTTTTATAATGCCGTCTCTTATATGTATATAAGACTATTGTTCGAAGAGTTTATTTAGTAAGGTTTATAAGTATAATACATCATGCAATAAAAAGTAAGATTAAAAATATTAATAATCTAAAAAAGACTTTAATAACACAAATATGAGGGAAATCCATTGTCACGCCATCTATGTAGTACTTATAGCGAAACTTGCATCTCTACCTACTACATCAAATTGTAAAAGTTCAAACAACTACTACTACTATATAACTTCTTGTCGGGTAAACCCTGAAACGAAACATCCCGTATTCGTAACATTTATGTCTACGAAATAAGTAAAAGATAATTACTTATATACCAACGTAATTGAATTCATTCCAATGTTAATATACTTTAATCTTTCTTTCTCACTATAAAACAATTTATTACCAAACTACCTAAAATAGCAACATAGTTACGATATATAATTTCAGAACTATCCACACCAAAGTTTCTGTTAAAAGTAATGAGAAGAACTTAGTACTTGATGCTATAATGCATTAACAAATATCAAATTAGCTTTTAGTACCTCAAGGCTTGTAATTAAAGCATAGATGCAATCATCATAACGACTAGACTTAAACGTATCAGCGCCTGAAGGAAATGTTATAGCAATGTATTGGCTGTTATTTCTGATAGCGTTTTATTAGCATTTAATTTTCTAAGTACTAAACATAACTGACCGTAATAAAAAAGATACATAAGGGCTGGATCTACCATATGGCTTTTTGGGCTTCAGCCCAGAGCCCCGTGGATTCCTCAGCTAAGTCAAGTCAAAGTCAAAAATAAACGATAATGCGAAAATATTCATTATTTATTTAATTGAGTAATTACGTGAGCCCCTAAGTGGTAATAACCCAGGGCCCTCTAAACTCACAGTCCGGCCCTGAATACATATATATTTGCGTAATAATAATAATACCACAACAACCACACATCGCCATCTAGACCCAAAGTAAGCATAATTATGTTAGAAACTTGTGATCTGGGTTCTAGAATGCGGATAAACATACTTATATACTTCTTTTTTGTAAATACATACATATTATACATAGAAACATCCAGACAAATACAAATAGCCATGTTCATGCACAGAAATATTTGCACTGAGCGGGAATCGAATCCGCGACAGTCCATACACAGTACCACCTAGCCACAGAGGTTGTCAAATAAAAAAAATATGTGTAGCAAATTCGTATATTTTCATATTCTGCTGTCTGTACACTTCAGTTCTTTCTATCCATACTTTCATTCTAATATTATTAATGCGAAAGTAACTCAGTCTGTCTGTCTATCTGTTACGCAGTCACGCCTAAACCACTGAACCGATTTTATTAAAAGATATAGAGATAGAATAGACCTCGGAAAACAACATAGGCTATCATTTATTGTGAAAAATGCCTTGTAGGGGTTGAAATAGGGGATGACAGTTTGTATGAAAAATGCGATATCTGACATTCACGGGGGCGAAGCTGGGGCAACAGATAGTTATTATCTATTTAAAGGGATTGACATAGATTGGAATGCCCGGCCTTTAACACAAGGAATCTTAAAGTATGATCCAGGGTTTCATCACATTAAAAATTTTTATCATCAACATTTCAGCTGAGCCGTCCTTTCTTGTCTCTCCTTTGTCGGACAAAGGACATAATATAATTATCGCCACGTGCCATCGCCGTATTGAGATTTAATATCAACACGCTTAGCAATCCCTGTGGTGTAGCGTGTAAACGTTACCTGGTTATTTTTATTAAAATATATTAGTTTTTAATTAAAATAACAACGAACAAATCAAACAAGAACATATTTTTATAGCTCTTAAAAAATAATAGCTGATATCTGATTTTAAAAGGTTTCTACAGAGTGTTATAAAAATCTTTTATATTTTTTATAGCAAACGATCAAACGGCCCATCTGATAGTATAAACTGCTATTTAAGGACTTTAAAAAATGGAAAACACTGCGTTAGTAGCTTAGAGCACTTAGAGAAGATAAACTAGAGTGTTGAATGTGACAGTATATAGCTATATTTTGCTTAAACATTGTCAACTACCTACCTACTAAAAGAAAAAAAGAGGAAGGACCGAGGTCTGTTGCGCGTTAGAACTAACTAACTTTTTACTTTTTTGAAAGTATAGATAAATTGGTGATTGATCCGATCCCTACTAAAACACCAAGGATGTTACTATAAAAGTAAACATTTCATTTTTATATTTCCGCAGGAGCCAGACGAAGGTCAAAGAGTAAGGGAGCAGCATTTAAGGCAATATTCGTTCTTCCAACTAAGAGTGCATTTGAAGAGAGGACAAAACTTAGTCGCAATGGACAAAAATGGTGAGTTGATATAACTATCCCACACTATGTTAAATAACTTTTCGTCAGCTTATATTGATATTTAATCAAATTCAAAATCTATAAATTATTATTTTTTTCTACTTTACTTTCTTCAATTAAAAAGAAATCTAATAATGCCAATCTACCTTGAGCAAGCGTGGTGATTAATGCTCATGCCTCCTGTAGATGAGAAGAGGCCGTTACTCTGCAGTGGGACAGTAAACAGGCTGTTATTAACCAACTGGACCCAATTAAAATCTTAGCCACCCAGGCAGGCTTTATTTTTATTCATCTCTACGCTACTAAAACAGTGTAGTTTTACATATTAATCATAATTTATTTATAAGATTTTGGATTAGATAAAATATTAATTTTAGCTGTTACAACAGAGTTTAAAATGCTTAAAGACTTTTGAAATTAACGAAAAGAAATTAACATAGAGACTATACATGAAAGTATATACGAAAAATATGTTTTCCAAATAACAAACTACCTCACTACTGAAGTTCCAGTACCTAATGTAGGAAGTGGACAACTTTGGAAGTGGTCAAGTTAGGAAGTGTACAAGGTCGCTCGGAGAGACCTAAACCACCAACTTCATAAGTCGGGCAATTTTGAACTCTTTTATATGTAGAAATATTATTTATCAATACTAATATTATCACTGATTCCACACTGAGCTACTACAACTATGCGTATTTATGAAGCAGATGAAAGAAATATGTTCTTTGTAATAATTACCTATTAAGTACTATCTGTTTGCTACTAAAGCTATGCAGAAGAACAAAATTAAACTTAATTAAATAATGCCTCAATACTTATTTCGTATTAAACAAATCTGCTTTATAAATAAATAGCTAGTATCCAAAAAATGAAACATCACCTAACTTCAAAAGATCCTTAAATTCATGCCATCTCTCTTATTTTAAGTTACTTGATAGAGACAGAAAAACTTTTAAGTCTAAAGTTGGTGTTTTAGTATTTGGATAATAGCGAATCTAATGTTAATTTAACACGATTTCTTCACACTACACTGACATTACAATTAGATAAAGCACAGAAACAACATTATAGAAGATTTCACTATGCCAAAAGCCACAATACACAACGCCTCTATGGTGTAGCCACCATGAAAGCAGTTGCAAAGTTTCAACCTCCGTTGCATTTAATTGTAAACCGTAATAATTATGTAATCCACCAAATCCACGCTGGTTTTAGCACGAATGGGCCTGATCGACCGGGAAAGTACTACCCTTCTCATAGAAGATCGACGTAAGAGTAGTAGTATCCGTACTATTGTGTTTCGTTAGGTGAGTGAGAGTGTCGGAGGCCCAATTTCCACCCTTTCCTTTTTCCTCGCCTCACTCAATTCCTTCACCTACCCCACTCCCTTCACGGTAGGCAGCGGCTTCGCAGAGTCCCAGACTGTGAATCGTCCATGAGCGACAGTTACCACTTACCATCAAGTAGACTGTTAGCTCATCTGCCACTGTCGGCAATAAAATTAATAAATTATAATGATTTAAATAGTGTATTTATGTAAGACTTTCTTTCTTACCTTGAGCATAGATTTTGAAACAAATTTAGTTGAAGAGACAAAATCTATGGATGAAATTGAATAAAACTGCATCATCACAACTTTTATAGCTTTCAATCAGCTAAATTACCTATCTTTGAACTTTCACTTTCGAGATAAAATTTTTTTACTTACCAAAATCATAAAACTCGAAAAAATATTACCGTTATTTTGCTACATAAATTTATAAGCACATCACACAAAAACACAACAAACACAATATTATTGTTATTTTGCATGTTTTATTATGTTATACTAACAAATAATGCTTTTGCTTTCTTGTATGACCACCTGTAGTTACTTATTATATTTTTAATCTGTTTTTCTTTTACTTAAGCATTAAAATTAACTACTAATCCAAAAGTACTGTCTTGTCTTCTAAAATTATAAGTTAAAAATAAGAAGCAACAAAACAATCAAGGCAATGATCAAATTGCAAAATAAATAAGTACAGCTAGGTTTTAATTTAAAGCCAATTCTCGCACGTCTAGCTTGATGAATTTTTCATATCTTATAAGCATCGCTTTAATCAGAAGATCGTTTCACAGTCACGTATTTTAATCGTAATTTAAGAACAGTATAAATTCTCCGATTCTAATTGTGGTTAGTGTTCAACCTACTGTCAGGATTAGTTCAGGTCGCCCATAATTTATTATTGAGGCAATGGTGACAGTCGGAACCGACTTTTAACATATCCCCGAACCTCCGAAGCTCAGAATAAATAAGTTTATGACAGACTAGTTTTCCAAAACGCGGTTTCAACCGAGTTAAGATACATATTTGGTTATTACTCGGCAATAGCGTATTGTTACATAGCCTATAACCTTCATCAAGAACTGGGCTATCAAACGCAAAAAGAATTATTCGAATCCGACTGGGTAGTTTCAGAGAATATCGCGTTTAAATTAATAAACATACTCTTCCGCTTTTAGTATAGATAAACTGTAAGAAGTCGCAATGGTGAATATTCTCGTATTCAGAACCTAGACAATCTAGGACTATTTACACTCAACGGGGTTCTCGCCTTGTCGCGGCGGGGGGGCTTAGTAGCCGTGGTTACCAAGGACCACGGTGAACCAAGAGGAACCCCAAGGAGGCGCCGCTCCTCTGGGCTTTGCCGGTAAGCCCACGATGGAGCGGCTCTGGTGGGTTGCGGTGCTGTTTTGGCGGCACCGCAACTGGGTCGGGCTGCAGTGTTGCTTCGGCGACACTGCGGCTGAGGAGTGGCGGGGCCGCAGCGGGAGAGGAGTGCCGGTATAACGGTGCGCCGCTCTCCCTACCTTCCGCGGCCTCGGCGGGGCCGCAACCGCCAGATTGCGGACGCGGTGGGGCCGCAGGGGAAGAGGAGTGTCGGTATTGCGATGCGCCGTTATCCCTATCCTCTGCGGCCGAGTTGGCCTACGGGCGGCGATCGGGCAGTCGCCGCCCGAACAGCACGGGCCTGAGACGGCAGTGCGCGTGTTCCGCACGCGCCTCTCGAAGGAGGGGGGGCTAGGCCCCTAAATCGGACGGGGCCCGCTCGCGGTGAGCGGGCCATGGCCCGTCGGGGTCGCGGATGAATGCGCAAGTGACTCCCGTGACCCCGACACACTGGCCGTCTGGAGTAACACCGTGGGTTTTAGTCGGTATGCTGGCCGCGCTTTGAGTGCGGTCGGAGAGTCCGCCTTGCCCGGGCGGGTGCGTATGCGTAATGCATTTTCCACGTATAAAGAAAAAAAAAAAAAAGTAAGTTAGGCAGCTACGTCATTTGAGAATGGCCTCTGAAAACATATATAAAATAACGTGTGAAATTGTCTCTGTTCTTGACCTGTTATTAAAGTGAAACACAAAAATATTTTGACTAATGTTGTGAGAAACAGCATTTCAAATGAAATAATGCCTAACTGTAACTTGTGTTGATTATTATTAAACATAGGTACAAAAGCCAAAACAAAAAGACATGTTTATTTTGGAAACGATGGGAGTAGAAAAGATCTTGATTTAGCATTAATTAATTTACATAATTATGATGATGTGATGATATTTAAGGTAGAATATATACTACTTATCTCAGCTAAAAGTTGCAGAATAATAATTTCTTTATTAGCGCTAGCATTCTGAAACCAAAATCTTGTTCCGAATGCGGAGACAATAAAATCTAAAACTATGTGTAACATATAAATAAATTACAAACAAAAAGTTTAAAGAGTTTGAAAGTTAATCTATAAAACTTTGCGATATCTAAATAGTATTCAATAATAATAATAATAATAATAATAATAATAAATCATTTATTTCAGGCATCTAAGGCCCATAACATGCCAATACATACATAAGAAAAATTATAAACTAATACATATTTTATATAAACTAAAACTAAATAACATGAATAATGATATAAGCAACTACAACACATCTCAAAAGTAGGTAATTTTGCCAATTAACAAAGACTTTCTTATCTGAGCGTTCAGTTAATCCAATAAGTCCAAGTAAAGTCAGTGAAAGTTAGCTTAGTTAAAGAACAATCGAAGAGTGCTAAGACTTCTTATTTGAATTTTTTATTGGTCGTAAGACTATTTATAAAGTTCTTCATTGATATTATCCTGTTCTTGCTATCAATATTCTTGCTATTAATAGGTTCTGGAGTAGAGGCCGCGTACAGGGAAATACGAGTTTTAGACACTTTATTGCTAGATAGGGCAAGGGTTTGCAAAGGGCGGCTAAAAACTAATTGCATACTAGTGCGCTTTAGGAGAGGCCTGTGTCTGGATGATGATAAATATCGTCATACAACATACAAATAAAAAAATCGCTATTTTGATTTTCTAAAAATACTGTTTATTTTTAATAAATTATATAGGCAAATTCTGTGTTTAGAAAACCTGTGTTTCATTTTGTAAAGACCTCAAAATATTATTTACTCTCAACTCAAAATTAGCCCTGTAGTATGTCCCCTAGCTTACATTTTCTTCATTTATTTTGGCTTCTTACTCTTCTAACTGTAGCTTTTTGTGGGGTCCAAAACCAGGCTTGTTATCAGGCACGAGTGATCCCTACGTGAAGTTCAAGTGTGGTGGGAGGTTGCTGCATAAATCCAGGATAGTTTATAGAGACCTGAATCCAGTTTGGGATGAGTGTTTTACAGTTCCTGTTGAAGATCCGTTCCAACCAGTTCAGATAAAGGTGAGTGGTTTGAATAACTTCAATCTGTGCGTTTAAAATACACCCTCAGTGTATTATGCTAGGCTTATATTGCATTGTAAATAGGTACTTAAATATATACAAACCTATATCTACATAATAAGTGATAGCAACAATTTATACTGACAGTTTACTGTCTGTGTTCGTCACTGTAGTAAGTAAGTACTTAGTTGGTTTTAGCAGAATATCAGCGTTACTTGTTCTTTAAAGAGGTAGCAAGAAGCTGAGCTAAGAACATTTTTGTTTCTCGACTAATTTTAGTTGACTTATTCTTATGTTGTTTTATTGTTGTTTGAGAGCAAAATAAATGTATTGTCTTTTTTCTTTCTTTCTTTCTAAATAGAACAAAATTAACAATTTACTTAGAGTCTAACGTTTCGATTTTCGAATTTGTAGAGTTAAGTAGTTGCCTGAAGTTTATAGCACCCATGTTTCACTAGTTGTTTTAAGACCTATGTAACAGAGAGCGAGCCTGAAGGCCTACATTGTCGTTAGCTTATGTTAATGCCATACATTTAATATATTCTATTCTATTAGCATTTATGCCACTTGTCTAGGCCGTTTGTGGGCATTTACCGTGCATAATTCCAGAATTTGAACTAACAGCAAAGGTTTATTTTTCAGTGCTAATGCTGAAAATTTCTTGACAAAGATACTCAGAATCTCTTATACTTATCTAGGGATTAACCTGAGAAATGACCACGAAAGCAGCCATCATTTATAAGAATACTATATCATTCGCAGTAAATAAATTTTATGGAATGAAATATTTGGGCCCGCATTCTGCCATTCAATATAAATAAGTTACGGTATAAACGTCTTTATGTCATCAATATAAGACTCACATTTCCGAAATTTATCCCTATGTACTCGTAGTTTTGCGTTGTTGATATTAATCAGAGCAGCACTGTAGGCCTCGGCATCGAGGTTATTACGATTTATTGGTATTTATTTATGTTAAGTCGAAATTGTGCGACTCCTTCATAGTAAAATCTAAAGAATTATGAAACAAACGCACCAGTACTTTATACTCAAGAAAATTAAAACCTGGAAATCTCTACTAGACCATGTGCTTCCTTCTACATTCGGCATTTCTAAGGCCATATATGCTAGCAGTTTGACATAATGGCTTTTAGGATAGGTAGTGTCTGCCACGCCTAGATTGTACTGACTTCTTACCATTAAACAGAGTAAAAACATAGTCTAAAAAAATATTTACTTCTAGTATAATATTATAATGTTCCACTTTACTTGGTCTACTGTCAGAGGAGTTAAAGTTATTCACGTTTTCCAGGTATTTGACTACGACTGGGGTCTTCAGGACGACTTCATGGGTTCCTGTCATCTAGACCTGACAGCGTTGGAGTTGGGTCGAACACAAGACCTAGTGCTGTGTCTCCGAGATCCTAGTAAGCCGACTCAAGATATGGGAGAAATTGTGCTTAACGTTACCTTATGGCCAAAGTCTCAAGAAGATAAGGAGCAGGTAAGATTATTGTTAAGGATGTTTTGAATATGGCAGGCAATCAATGCACTATCGAACCAACTGAATCATGACCCATTTTGCTAATAATTCGCTTAAAACTGTTAAACTTGTAAGTTTTACCGTATCTAATGCACTTAGAACGTTTTAATACTAACATAACAAAAGTGTACTTAGTAAAATCTGTGTCTAATAAAATGACAACAAGCTCGTTGCCAAGAAAATCTAACTTCAGGCAAATTTCAACCTACTTGTATTTAGATGGATTGGAAAAATGAGCTTATGGTGGGTCGTGATTCACTTGGTTCGATAGTACAAGGGAGGCTTAGTATCAGTCATAGTTCAGCAGTCCAGAGAAGTCTATGTTAAGCAAAAGCTGTTGTACTGAAATGATATTGATGAGGAATAAAACTCTTAATAGTCATTCTAGATGTAAGTTCTGGCAGGTAACCAATTTTGAGTAGCTATGAAAAGACTGGTGGTCCATTTACCCACTGACACCACCCATCTGTAAGTGCAGGCGAAATTTCTGTTTACATGTGCTACGTATTACTGACTTTGGCATTGTGTTGTAACCAGAACAACTTGGCTTTCTTACTTTATTTTTTGACATACTTTTTGATGTATCGGTGTGATATACTTTTTGATCACTTTATATATTTAAGATTTAAAATAATTTATAAATAATACAACCATGTTTTTGTTTTTCTTATGGTGGAAGCAGCAAGTTGAGATTTAGTTCTTGCGACATCAGGAACTTAAACGATTTCACTTCACGTGAATGCTTACGACCCCACGACCTGTGTAAAACCTCATTTTGTTTCTTAATTTTATTACAATTCCTTCTACATAAGTAAAACTAAGTAGGTTCTGTAACCTGTGGTAAAACAAACAAACCTGTAGCTCATACTTAGAACAGCTTCAAAGTCAACACGAAAGTAATTTCACACTGAAGTGCGAGACATAATACATAATGACTTGTATTTACTTTGATTACATTAGCTCTACATATATAAGGTAACTTGAGTACTTACGTGGTTTGAGCTTTATGAGAGAAAATCAATAGAACAAAAGATATAATTCAAAACTGTTTGCGGCAAAAGTTCATTGCTGATTTGAGCATGAATTTTTATCTCTAAAATGTTAGTCAAAATCGTTGATTTTAAACGAATTCAAAAAGAAGGAGGTTCTCAATTGAGGTCGTATGATACTACTACTCTTACGTCGATCTTCTATGAGAGGGTAAGTACTTCCCCGGACGATCCGGCCATTCATGCTGAAACCAGCGTGGATCTACTCTCTTACTGTGATCCTTTGATTGACGGCTCTGATGTGTCTTGATAGACCTTTAAGGACTAAATTTAAACGGCGTAAATATTTCGAAAAGATTCTTGTCATTATCACCCTTATTACCCTTTGTTGCCCATGGTCCACCCGCTTGGTTACTTGGTTTATTGGCAATTATTTTTATGGTTCACCAGTCAGTATTTTTATGTACATACAATTGCAATACAATTGTCACACGATACGCGTTGGCCAATTGACATAATAATACATGTATTGCATATGCCACGGAATGGTTGGCTGATTCCTCGTTCGTCACGGCAAATAATCTTATGTACATACAAGTAGCCTTCTTGCTAAATTTCGTTGCAAATCAGCATACAGACAATGCATTTTTAAAGCATAACGTAATACATTATTTATTAAATAGTTAGGCAGATATCTAAGTATAGGATTATACATATGTGTAAGCGCTGACTGCCACGTTAAAGACTCGGTTTCAACCTCCGGCTTAGGTGAGTGATATTGAATTTTTCTATCAATAATTTCTCTTTAAATAGGTTATAATTAACCCTAAAGTCTGAAACTGTACCCGGTGAATAATTACAGCCCCCAACTCATCCCCTGTTAAATAAGACTTAACATTTTCGAAACATGGAGTGCTCCAAACAAACTCTTTTCTCATTAGACCATTGTGTTCTTAAAAACTGCACTCTTATTCAATCAAAACAAAGTTCTAATTCAATTGCAACTAAAAAGATCTAACGAGCTGAATAAACTTTAGCTTGAATTTCTCGGAACTAATTGGCAGTCGTCCTTGGAAGAACACGAGCAAATCAAGAAACGGAACATACTTCTTTATTTAACTAGCTACATTGTATACCTCTTTGCTTATGCCCTGCGTAGACGATATGTTTGTGTCCCTGGCGGACAAAACTCCCGCGTCTTTGTTCACTGCTCTGCTCCCGTCGCCAATAGCGTGATGTTATATATCCTATAAGCTTCCTCAATAACTGGGCTATCAAATGCAAAAATAATTATTTAAACCCGACTGGTAGTTCCAGAGATTAGCGCGTTCAAACAAACAAACAAACTCTTTTTATAATAGTATAGATAATTCAGAATGGTAATAAACTGTCTTCCATGTCGTGAGAGATACCTAGTGGGCAGCAGCCTTATCTGCGTGCAATCATGTGTTTAAATTTTCTTGATCGAATATTACCGGAACGTCAAATTTCTAACTAATTCCTAATACCTAACTATTTCACTAAAGATATTTCAGCTATTAGTCTTGCATAGCTAGCTTATAATAAAGATGTAAACATTTAAATTAAAATCGGGACCCGAAACTGCTTTGCTCGGAATAGGTACCTTTTTAGTACACTGTCAACTATATTATTAGCGATTTTACCTGGAGCGTGATTGGCTCGGTGCTTTTGTAACCTATGTCTTGTGATAACGTCACGCTTTGTTTACATCTACATCTAGATATTCTAATTTTGACGAGATAGATGCTAAAAAAGTAAAGCGTCATACAAATAAATCCATTTTTGCAATGTAACTTTGTACTGAATAGGTATACGTAAGGTCTTTTTATATTATTAAATAAAAATAATAATAACAATAATAAAAATATGTGGACTCTATCAGACACCGTTATCTAGTCCCAATCTAAGCAGAGCTTGTGTTACGGGTACTAGATAACTGAAATATATACATATACTTACATTTTTTTTTCTAAATACATAGGTACATAAAATACATAGGAAACACCCAGACTGAAGACAAATACAAATATTCATCACACAAATATTTGCCTTCCGCGGGAATCGAACCCACGAAACCCGGCGTCGTAGTCAGTTACACTAGCCACTAGACCAACAACGGTGCAGTCAGTTCTATAAATACTTTGAGATTTTGGTTTTCATGGTCAATGTTATAACCTCGAAAGGCAAGCACAGCGTTTGATGCAATTGTTATATTATATATAAACTATGCTTACCTAAGTGTAATATCTAAAAATGATAGTGTATCTTTTTGAAATAAAAAGTAAGTCAATAAATAAGGAAAGTAGTCATTTTTTTATACGCCTAAGGTGACAAACAAGCATGCGGCTCGCCTGATGGTAAGCAATTACCGTAGCCTATGGACGCTTGCACCAGGAGCATCACTAACGCGTTGCCGACTCTGTTAACTTTTGTACTCCTTTCTTGAAGAATGTTATAGACTCTCGGGAAAACCTCGACGGGGAGTTCATTCCACAACCTTATCCTACGAAGGAGACAGTTTCTCTGAAACCTCACTGTACAGGACGTAAGAGGTTCTAACTATCTTCCTTAAAACAGGTTTCGAACACACGCCTTTTAGAATACCATCTTAGTTTTGCAATGCAGTTTTATTTTCGCGGTATTAAATTCAATTCGCAATTTTGTCCGACATAAACCGTCTACGCAGATCTTACCGGTAACCGGTTACTATAATGAGTATAGCCGCACGTGAATTTTGTACTTTCGTTTAGTCAGTTGCTCGACGCGCTCGCGTACGCATGTCGAGTGTACACAAAAACAAAACAAATATTACGATAAGAACTTATTTGTGTTTGAAACAATGTGAAATAGTTACATTTAATGTGTTGTGTAGTGTTATTAATGCAAAGTGTAATAAAGTGTGAAAGGTGAGGTGTAATAAGTGTAAATGTACGTCTAGGTTTTATTTCGGTCTTTTAGGTCTGTTGATAAGTGTGTAAAATCATGTTTGTAGTTATTAAATTCTACTTTTAGTGTGATTGGTACACTAAGGTAAAACAATACACATTATTTAGATTATGACATTGTAGACACAAACAGATGATTTTGTAAGGTTTTACTTTTATCGTCCAAAATCCTAAATCTTCGAATAACTATATACCTACTTAGGTAATTAAATAGCCCAGGTACCCTTGTTTTACCTATCAAAGTAGGTAGGTAAGTACCTACCTATTAAAACTTCACAATATACTGTAGTAGATCCGAACGCTAGTTTCAAAAGAAAGAAAGAAAGAAAGAAAGAAAGAAAGAAAAATACTTATTGTGTGCTCACAAAGTAGTAAAACAAATATATAGGTAGGAGTAAAAATACAGGTGAGACAGAAAAGAAACCTTTCTCAGCACTGAGCTATGGTTGTTATACCATAGCGCTGATATTCTGAAAGGCCCTTTACTGAATGAATGGCATCATTTCAGCATGAATGGGTCGGAAAGCTCGGGAAGTACGTACTACCCTCTCATAAAAGATCGACGTAGGAGTAGGTAGTAGTATCCATTTCATACCATCGCGTTCCGTTTGGTGAAAGCGCCGGAGGCCCAATAATCCCTTTCCTTTTTTCTCACCTTCCTCATTTCCTTCACCTACCACTTTATCTTCACGCACCCCGTTCCCTTTGCCCAACCCTCTCACTTTGAATATTATAGACCAGGTAGCAACTTACCTTGATATAAACTTTGTAACTTCAATATTTACGAAAGTATATTATTTGCAAAAATAATACAGGAAAAAACAGATAAGTATCACTAGATATGGCTTTATTTAGCACTCAATATAAGATATAGAAATTTGCATTAACAAAATGTGCTTGAATAAAAAAAATAGATATAGGTATTTTCTGACAACACAGCGTCAATCTTCCAGTATTTAAACATACAAAGATGCTATCTATCGTGTAAGGGTCATGTCATTATGTACCATAAGCCTACGTCACTCTGTAATTTGGTAATGGCAATAAGACCGGAATAACTCAATAAAAAGCATAGGTAGTTATGTATAGGACTCGACAAACGATCCGTTCAAGGAAATCTAAGTCAAATAATGCATAATGTTAGGAATTTGACATTTGTATTGGTTACAACAGGACAAAATTTGGTCATATTTTGCACCATTTATTATTACACTGCAGGACAAAGGATTTTTTTAATACAACTATTGATACCGACGATACCTAGCTAATGGCGGATTGACAATTTTAAACTGTACGGTAATGATCTAGAGATCCTTCTTCAAACGAGGTTTAAAGAAAGTATTAATACCACGGTAGGCAGCGGCTTTATAGAATCTCTAGCATTGCACAATACCATCGGGAGGACTGTTGGGTCATCTGCCACTGTAGGTAATAAAAAAAAGAAGGAAGAAAGGGATCGAATCTTCAAGATTGGAACCATAGACCACTGAACTGCTAAGGTAGTTCTATATTTGTTTTGGAATCTAGAAGTAGTGGACACCATTCCAAAAACCAAACTACTGGTATGGTGGTCTCCACTATGGCGGCTTATTGAGACGCTTTATCTTATTTAAATGGGAACACATGCGCTGGTGAGGAGTTCTCAAAAGTATGAAGTGCTGAACCGTTTGGTTTGAGATATCTGTTTGAGACCCTTTAGATTTCACTGTGAAATCGTTGGCAGTTCAGTCCCGCACGTGTCATTACTGATATTGAATTAACTGATATAATAGTAATAATGAAATAGTTAGCAATTGCGTTATAAAATACAAAAACATTTTAATGAAAACATTAAACTTTCTATTATAGCCTTTGCTATTAACAAGGACATGAGCTATATGTAGTAATTATCTACCAAAATACCTTCTAAATGAAGGTTTATTTATTTATAACTGTCAATATGAAAATAACTAGTTACAATTTATATGGTACAAATAAAATATCTTAAATATATAGTGACCTATAATAGGTTTTCATTGAAAACCTACTTTACGACTAAGTAAATGAAGTATAGCCAATTAGCCATAAACGTGTGTAATTTAACTTTATAACAACCTACTGTGATGACTACATAAATTACATTTAATATTTCATTTTAAAACGGTGCCCGCGAAGCTGCAAATTGCATTGTGACATGAGACGTGACCCCAGGTTCTTAATATGGTGCTAAAAGGTTGTTTAAAACCTGTTCGTATTTCTTTATAGCCTAATAAATACACTTATACCCAGTTTCTGAAAGGCTGATCAACAAAAAATTAACTAATCACCTCTTAAATCTCATGTGAAGTATCTAAAAGCATGCTAAACGCATGGATAATTAGTTTAATTTGATCTAATTTTAATTAGTAACTAATAAGATCAAATTAAACTTATTATTTCTGCGTCTAGCAACCCAATTGGTACTTCACATGAGATTTAACAGGTGATTAGTTAATTTTCGTTGATCAGCCTTTCAGAAACTGGATCTTAATATTCTTTATTAAGAAAAATATAACTCAAAGAGTCGTTTTACCAAAGTGATGGACAGCAAAACTAAATCATAGTTAAGGCAGAAAAGTTGAGAAATGATGTGCATGAGCAGATCCTTAAAAAGGTGGTCCGACGACAATAGTGATTGCTATATACACAAGTAGGCAGCTGTTGACTTAAAATATGATTATGAAATGTAGCTATTCCCTTTAGAAATCTTAAGGATTCAAATCAATAAGAACAATAATAACAGGCAATAAGACAGCTGGCAAATCACGAGATAATAAACCTACCAATATTAATAACTTCATTTATATTCTTTATTCAACTCACTTCACTCAGCTTGTTTATGAGATATATAAGATCACCTTGACTGATGTCTTTTGGGACCTATTGTAAGGCAAGGTGTTAAATAATGCATAGTATGATAGGTCTTATTTTCAAAGACTAAAGATTTTTTTTAAAAATACAGTGGATTTACTCGTATTTTTCTCCTGGTCGTGATGTGTCCAGCAAGACAGTCGCATAAGTTACCCACAGGAAGCGATAAGGCTATGATGAATACTTGTAAATATACACATTATTACTGAGTGGGTCGAATGAAGAAGAAGTACGAATTTTAATAGTTTTCTGCTACTTTCGCTTAACACCGCAACGAAGTTTGATATTGTTTTCACCATCGTTAAGAAAATATCCTTACCAAAAAGTTATGTCAGACATATAAAGAAAAACTGAGAATTTCAGTATTAAAACATGCTAAACATGCGAGTGCCGAAGACCCAATTTCCCCTCGTTCCTTACACCTACCCCACTCCCTTCACGGTAGGCAGCGGCTTCACAGAGTCCCTGAAGTAATTTAAGGCTCAGCGCAGAAAGAGAGGAGCGCAGCGGAGAGGATTTTATTAAGGCACTCAAAAATCAACTTTAAAACTATTGAAATAAAGTGGTGCGGACGGGACTTCCAGCGTATTTGCGATGACGCGCGACTTGCAAGCATTATTTGTCAGGTTCATGCATATATACACTTTATTCCAATAGTTTTAAAGTTGATTTTCGAGTGCCTTAATAAAATCCTCTCCGCTGCGCTCCTCTCTGTCTGCGCTGACCCTAAGTCGTTCATGAGCGACAGTTACTACTTACCGTTACGTGGACTGTTTATTCGTCTGACAATGTTGTCAATAAAAAAAATCTATTACCCTCATGCGAAGCCGAGGTGGACTGCTAGTACGTAATTACCGATGTGTAAACATCACAGCAAAGGTTATCACGTTATCTGAACGTAGTTAATCTCTATTTACGAGGACTTATGTACCTTGCTTATCATGGTACTTGATGTCATTAGTGGCTATGGAGTTTTTAACCATATCTACTCATCATTGCATTATGGTATTTTTCAAACATCTCCCGTCCGGCAAAATTATCTTTCATAACTTTTTTATAGTATCTAGGCAATAAGTATAATCATAAATTTAAAATATCTTTAAAATGAGTTCAAACAGTTGTAGATTCCACTATTGTAGATGGTGATGCTGCATCATCAGGTCAAGGTTAACACATTCTTGCAATATTATTAAATTAACAATACCAATAATCGATTAGAGGCCTATAGAAGTTGCTTACATCATTTTTTAACTAGAAAAATGTGCAATATTATTTGGAGTTTGTCTATTTCGTTTTATCAACGGTCATCTAAACACGTCCTTTCTTTCTATCTTTCTTTGATTTTTGCTAATTCTTCAAAGTTGAAACTAAAAAAAAGGATCCTAATATTTTTGCCGGTAACATTATTGCTAATCATTCTCGCATTCCGCTATAATTAGCTCTTGTTTACCTTGTAGTTATCGTATTTCTACGAAACATGCAAAATTTATGCTTTATTTTGTATTTTACCATACATGATCTACTAATAGATATTGACGATTGTACTAACATACATGTAAATATCAACTTCTCATTTCTGTTTCACTGCAAACACTGTTTTAGGTGAGAAATAAGCGTCAGCAAGTCACGCCACTTGAGTGCTTGTGGCTTAGCTAAACTAAAATCGCTGTCTACTGTGAAGATAGTTCTCTCTTTAACCATTTCAGACATTTCATTTCAGAGCTTACATGTCCAAGCGAATCGTGCTGGATTAATTTGTATAAATTCTATTCTGCTGTCGTGTAGTGGTTGATAAAAAATATAACAGTAGCACCATCTTAAACAATCACTTAGAATATTTCCATGAATCGAGTGGCTCTTTGTACCGCTCTTGCCCCAAGATGATAGCAGTATCAATATACCTTTATATTCGTAGCAGAACTCAATGAGGGTGTTTAGAAAAATTTTCGCCACTAGTTGGCATCACTTAGGAGAAAGGTCTTTTATTTTTATTTGACTGGCCTGTTGGTCTAGTGGTTAGTGACCCTGACTACTAAGCCGGAGGTCGTGGGTTCGATTCCCACCCAGGACAAATCTTGGTGTGATGAGCATGATTGTTTGTTCTATGTCTGGGTGTAATTTATCTATAATATGTATATATTTACAAAAAAATATGTATATAAGTAGTATATCAGTTGTTTAGTACCCATAACACAAGCAAATGTAATTGCTTAATTTGGGGCTAGATGGCGCGTGTGAATGTGGTAGAATATTATTATTATTTACTAAAATCTAAAATTAAAATTCAAAATTCATTCACAGAAAGCGCTTTGACAGGTGCCTAGACCTTACGGATCAGTGCTGCCATCTCGTGGGCGCCATTTTAGAAAACTCATTGTAAGCGTCTACCTACCATTTTGCCCGTCACCCACTGTCTAAATAAAAATAGGACCTGAAATTTCGACGTCAAAAAGTCATATGCTATTCGGAAACACAAGGTTACGACATGCGACATAAGCTAGTACTACGATCAAATAGATTTACTCACTCATAACAAACTTTATGGCTATGTTCAAAATAGTTTTAGAGTGAGGTTAAATCTATATCATATACCAATCCGGAACCGTCATAGCATGGAGTTATATAGCAACGAGCTCAAAACAAACTTTACTTTAGAATTAGAAAAATCGAAAACATCAAACAAACAATCATAATCTTTGACACTAATGTTTTAACATAGACCTATTCCCTCTCTTGAAATCAAACTTGCTTTCTTATTAAAAAGGTATTAACAAAAGAGAGAAACTCGCAAGTTAAAGAGTAAAATCAAATCAAACCCTGCTCGTATTCATTATTTGGTGAAACCGGTGACCTACGTAACCTAAATAACTTTCCTTGGTGCATTGAGTATTCATTGAACATAAAGTAGTTTTATCCCCTGTTAGGCGTTGACATTTCTAGAATAATCTAGAAAATATCGATAGTTATATCAAAAATAATTTCGTTATTTTCTTTAAATTATTGCCTTACAGGAATATTTACAACGAAGGCTGGTAATCATTTCGTGTAATGGCACTATGTGTCATACTCGGTACTTAAGTATCATGGCAATTGTCTAAGATGTGTTTATATACTTAGGTACATCTTAAAACGTGAGTTGACATAAAATATATACTCATATATAAAGCGGAACAGTTCGTTTGTTTGTTGAACGAGCTAATCTTGGAACTACCCGTCGGATTTGAATAACTCTTTTTGCGTACGATAGTCCAGTTCTTGAGGAAGGTTATAGGGTGTGTAACACCACGCTACTGGTGACGGGAGCAGAGCAGTAAGGAAAGACGTGGGTAAAACTGCGTCTTTGCTTACGAAAGCTAGTATGTACATAAAATTGACTTTGAAGGAAAGCCAGTATGTACATAAAATTAACTTTAATTTTTCCTACCTCTATTATTATCATCATCATGTGGGTATACTAAGATACGCTAAAGAAAATTATGAAAATCTGAACGGATCCCAGGGTAAGCATGATAATTAGGTCTTATGTAATAGAGTTGCCATATAACGGACAAATTTAGACTCCGGGGCTAATACCAAGAATAATCTGTCGACAAAAAACGCATTAAAATTAGCAATTTCCTTGACGTATAAATAAACATTAGCAGTAACAAATAGCATAATGTTCATCGTTATCACCGGCAACAATAAAACATGGTAATTGTACCTGCTGTTGTTGATGCAAGGTTGTTCAGTGACCTTCCCGATATCCAAAACTATGCCTTTTGAAAAGTGACGTATCTAGTTTAACAGGTTTTGGAAAAGTGAATCAGAAACCTTTTTTGTGCTGGGTTCTGGTTAGCAGGTAGTGTTGGCATGCTTTCTTGATCGGCTCCTCAGCTCTGAATTTACTACGAGGTAAGACAGCTGGATTTTTAACATAAATCTGAAATTGGTAATTCTCATTGAGCAACATGGTGGTCTATGCAGTATTCTCAGGATCTCTATGTAAGAAAAGATCTGTACCTACTCTGCAGTGGTACAATACTAGGTAGATACCTATTATTCTGAATTTCTGACCGAATAAATTCACAGGTGAACATACGCGTTCACTAAATATTGAGGGTTTGTACTTGACAAGCACATGGACAATTGCAGTGGTGACCGTTTTATCGAAGAGCCCTGCTGCCGCGCTATGTTAAATGATTTTTCCACCTATTCATAGCTCTCATGTGGTGATTTGAATACCACCAGTAAGTAGGAATCACCTATTTTATTTCATTTTCAATAATATTAAATTCAATTAAATTTAAATATTTAATCCTTTCGCACTAAAATCACTGTTTAGTATCGACAGAATTCGGATAACTGAAACTGTTTATGCTACTCTCAAGCCCTGATATAAACATACACAGCTTTGTGTAACGTTTTCAATGTAATAACAGTATACCTTACATCTGTTGTGTCTAAAAATATACAGCATTTTATATTATGTGTATTGTTTCGCCTTAAAGATTACGTGTTTTAAAATATTCGACGAATTCGTACCTACTTATTGAAATGATCGAATTTATGATGGTCGGTACTCCTGCTATGCTCTCGGTTAATGTCAAACACAAAAGTGTTCACAAAAACAAATTAACATTTAGATACCTACTCGTATTTTTTTCGTAAGCGGTTTTGATAACTAACAACACACAAGTTGAAGTGAGATAGTCTGCTCTTTAGCAATTTTATCATTAAGAAAGTTTCTTGGTCATGTTATTTTTACATGAAAAATGTTTAGTTAGCTATGCCTATGAAACAATAAGCTTAAATTCTGGTTCACTATTTAAAACCCGATTGTTGTTCACCAAACTGCCTTTCTATTAAGCAGAGTGGGTTAATTTCGGTAGACTAATATAAAAAAGCTTTAGCTAATAATAATTAATAGTTCTAGATATATCTTGTATTGAAAAAGTAACAAACATGTTTGTGAGCGCACGAGATAACAGGTGCTCCGACATCATTTCAAAAAATCAAATGTACGAGATATTCTTAGAACATTTTAGCGCCGATCAATACCCGGCATCTAAATTTACCTAACGATTTATTTGTTTAATTAAAAGTGAATCTTTGACGAAATTTTAATCAAAATGACGGAAAAAATCGAGCGTTTGAAAACGCGTTACAAAAAAATGCAAGTAAAACTTCAAGATCGTATGGATGAATTTCAAGAACAGATGCAAAATAAAATTGAAAAATCGAAACTTTCTAAGTTAATCTCACATTTGTCTGAAGACAGAAGTTCAAAAAGTTCGTTTGATGATAATTCTGAGGCTGCAAGTGATGCTGATAATTTAAGTATTCCTTCATTTGTCATCGATGAAGTGAATGATCCTAAGGAAGTTTGCAAGCAGTTTATAAGTAACGAAAAGGGCTTGCTGAAAAGTCGGTCAGCGTGTAATCTGGCGTTTGAGAATGACTCAAACTATGACAGTTCTAGCGGTTCTTGTATCTCTTGTTTGTCTTCGAGTGATGAAATTGAAAGGTAATTCATTATTTTGTTCATTTTTATAGTGGCATATGAATTTGATCTTCGTGTATCATTTCAAGATGCTTTTGTTTATTGTGCTTTCCTACTGGCTAGTGTTAATTGGATGTGTTCTCAAAACATTTTAATATCAAAGTCAGCAAAACTTTTCAAACTATGATTTATAGTTTTATTTGTTTGCATATTGATGTTTTGTTTATTTATACTTAACTACTCTTTAAATTACAACTATTAAGTATTTAAATATTTGAAATGACGGTAGTAGATCCACGCTGATTTCAGCATGAATGGGTCGGATCGTCCGGGGAAGTACTACCCTCTCATAGAAGATCGACTTAAGAGTAGTAGTATCCGTACTACTGCGTTTCGTTTGGTGAGTGAGAGCGCCGGAGGCCCGATTTCCCCCTTTCCTCTTTCCTCACCTCCCTCATTCCCTTCCCCTAACCCCATTCCCAGCCGCCATAGTGGAGGCCACCATACCAGCAGTTTAAGACGATGGCTTTTGGTATGGTGACCACCATTTCTGGATTCCACTGACTGCTTACCATCAGGCGGGGTGGAGTCACTTTGGTAGGCTATAATATAAAAAAAAAAAAAAATGATGTTAAGTTGAAAAATTAATTACCTAATAATAGTCAGTTGTTTTATTTTCTGGTGGTTGAAAAACTACTACAGATATCGAGATATCAATGCATAATACTAAGTTTTTTCTAGGTGAGAACCATATCTTGCATAGCAGTTGCTCGCACTGCAAAAGTCACATTACATAAAGCTGAATCAATATTCTTACATTTTAATTTAACCAATTCTATTACACTTTATTTGCCACCACAGAGAAAGATGCCAAGAAATGCGCCCGAGAGCCGGCAGTCTTCCTCCTGCATCATCTCCAGGGTCTTTGGAACAGTCTCCAGCTATAGTCGCCTGTACCGAACTGATAGAGAAGCTTGGCAATCGTTTCCCTAAGCTCAAAAGTCAGGGTGACAGATTCCATAGGGTAGATATTATTTTAATGAAAGTTTTGGGTGTGTTAACCTGAGGTGTGCTTGTATTAACCTGGGTTATTGGTGAATATTGCTATTAATGTACTAAAAATGGCTTTGTAACTAATTAACAACGTTAATAATAAATAATAAAAATACCTTGTTTACTGTCCGACTGCAGGGCAAAGACCTCTTCTCATATAGAGAAGGCATTAATCACCACACTTGGTCAAGGCGGATTAACAACGTTGTTGAGGGATATTTATGTTGGAAACATCAGTTGATTTCGAAATAGATTATTACCTACCCCCTCGGTCCTCATCCTTTTCTCTTTTCCTGCCTCAACTCCTACTCCTTTGCCAGCAACTGCTTGATTGTAGCAGGTTTTGGCGTAATTACCCGGTATTCTTAGTGGAGCAGAGTTTTATTCGTACTTATTACAGGATATAGGTATTTAACATAATTATTATAAGTTTGAACCATAATTATAAGTTAGAAAACAAATTATCCCGATGAACAAAATTAAATATAACATAAAAACTTTTCGATTAGTTCATTACGAACTTTGTCATATCGTGATTGATGAGGTCATTAGAGTTTATCAATTTTTATACTAGCGATACGCTCCGATTTCTCGTTGGAATTCTCGGCTTTTATTTTATATATAATATGCATGTATTACATATAAACCTGCCAGAATAAATTGTCTTAAAGATAGTGACTTAAAAGAGTGAGTTTTTACCGTAGTTGAATTACACTAGTTTCGGCATGAATGGGCCGGATCGACCGGCGACTCTCGGAGATCCTCTCATAGAAAATCGACGAAAGAATTTCAGTTTTTATGCTTATGTGTTTCGCTCGGTGAGTGAAATGAAATGAAATGAAATGAAATATATGTTTATTCATATAGGTTAATTAAATTAACACTTATGAACGTCAAAGTTTACAAAATGTCAGCAAATTAACCTACAATGAGTGTGGTGAGAGTGCCGGCAGCCCAAATACCGCCTCGGTCCTCTTCCGTTACCCTTTTTCTTCCTCATCCCCTTTTCCGTGGTCGGCAACGGCTTGGTCGCGTTTTCTAAGCATTATTACTTCTGCGATGCTTGGAAAATACAGCCATCTTTATAGGTTACGGTCACCACTTACCATCAGGTGGGCCTCGAGCTTGTTTGCTACTAAAGTTGTATAAAAAGTTTGTTGGTTTAGTTTTCCTGGAAAAACAAACAAAACGAAACTTTAACTTTGCTTAGTAATATGTAACCTACATTATTGGTTATTAGGTTATTTGCATGTAGCAATTTACGATATTGCATGTTTAGTACCTTTCATTACACTGTTTTTCCATATAACGCTGCATTAAATCATCCAAAGGTTGTCTGTAATTTTAGCTATAAGACCGCCCATGCCTTGGTTTACACATAAAAAAAATATCTATTTAATAAATTTTTTTGGAAAAGTCCGTTGCAGGATGGTCGATTTGCGGCTTACCAATATTGTTCTAAGTTCTTAAGTAGGTTAGTAATCGAACTAACTACAATCATAGTATCGAGGCGACTACCATATTCGCTAGATCATGTGTGATAATACATTTTATACTTTATTCTATTCTGTAGGTAGGGAAAAATTGCAACAAGGAAAACTTTCCTGCGTAATTTCAAAAACAAGTAAACTGTTCGCATATAATACGATGTCATTTTTAGACCTAGATACAACAAAGGTGTAATGCACAGTCTATGGTACTACCACGTAAGATGTAAAGCCGTATAAGTTTAAGTGGTAATAAAACAACAGTTTTAATCGTGCTTGATCTTTTAGGTAGCTGTTATTGCCGCTTAACAAGCACAGGAAAAAGTAACAAAACTATGAATGATAAGATAGAACGACGATTCATTTTTTGGGTTTCCTCTACTAAAATTATCAACACTAAGCATGTAAAAGCAATGAATTGATCCCACCCTTGTCTTTTAACATCTGTAACGACACCGGTGTGACGCCTTTCACAGTGGCATCTAAAGTGTCTTAAATCAAACGGTTTAGTTGGTAGATAGATAAGTACTTTTACAATTTTGATCTCGGATCATAAGCCTAGCATCTGAGAAAAATTCTCATCCACTTCTGGACGCCACTGGCTGTTTACTATCTGGCAGAGTGAATTTTTTATAGGCTAGGCAATTTAAATCATTAATGTCTTATTTATATCTAGTGTGTTTTTATCAAACAACATGCAATTACACACACAAATGATATCGCTAATGAACTCTTATTGTTGTGAGTTAATCATCCAAGTTTGAAAACTGATTCAAATAAGAATACGTTGGCCATGTGTGCGCCATCATGCATAAGGTATTTACATACCTTTTTTTGCTTGACGTTTCAACCAGGTTACACCAACCGTGGTCACAAGCTGACTGGTGAGGCGATGTCACGGGTCCGTATGCGAAATAGATTTCGTTACGGTTTTTACGGTTGTATTCTGCTTATCAACAATACGGGCAGGGTTGTGAAGAACATACGTAGTCTACTGCTGAACATAGAATTTCCTCTTAAACAATCACATTTTGTAATAGTTTTTATGTTAGCATTGTTGCTGGTTCCCATATTAATGAGTCAGAGCATGCGACTGTGTAACTACTACCCTGTTATTTGTGGAGTTATGAAATAAATATATATTTACCCTCAAGGAATATTATGCATAAAATATTAGTTTCCATAACTATTTTTATCATTTCGGGCTCTTCCTCATATAAGAACTATATGCAGCAAGCCGAGCAACTAACTATGTATTCTGTTGTTCTAGTTTAGAATAGTTTCTTTTTCTATCGGATTTGTTTATTGATTTAACTCACAAAAGCAAGATTTGAGATGTAACATACTTACTACTCACTGTCTGATGGAAAACAGCCGTAAAAATACTGGGAATATTGTAATACAAGGTCACCAGTTGGTCACTTCTCCGAAGAACTCAGAAGACGTTCCTTACTGACATTCTAGTGAGCTACTAGTAAGCTGCCTTCATTCATCGGTTGCTCGCCACATTTACGATGTTATAAGATAAAAATAACTCATAAATAAAACATAAAAATTTTACAATAAGTAGCAGGTACTTTCAATGATTTGGTTCCTTTACGTCTACTGGAACAAAAGCGCAAGGTTGTCAGAGCTTCTGATCTAGTAGACGGCGACTCAATCCGTGTTGACCATCGCATAACCATATAACACAAGGTTTTGCAAAATAGATAAAGTGTTTTTCTGTAGCTTTCTTTTATACCTACTTAGTACGTTCTTCTTTGGTAATATAGAAGCGGTTCTTAGTTTGATTTCGATCGTCTCTTTTTAAACGACTTCAAAAAGAAGGTTATCGATTCGGGCCGTATGTTTCTTTTTTTTTGTATGTTTGTTACCTCATAACTCGGTCAGTTATGAACCAATTTGAAAAATCCTTTTTTTATTTGAAAATAATCTAAATTATATATATAATTAATAAATTTAATCTGAAATTGGTCCCATTTTTTTCATAAAAAAATGGTTCAGTAGTTTGGTTTTAATTTTATATTTTTTATTTTCGTATGCAAGGAGTGAAGACGAAAATACGAATTTTTTGACATTGACATGTCCATGCTAAAATTACCAAAATTCTCTTTTTGTTCTTTGTTCTTTGAAACAACGTGGCCGTGGTTGGGTGACCATTTGTGTTACTTCATATT
This sequence comes from Parascotia fuliginaria, assembly GCA_963082885.1. Taxonomy (NCBI): domain Eukaryota; kingdom Metazoa; phylum Arthropoda; class Insecta; order Lepidoptera; family Erebidae; genus Parascotia; species Parascotia fuliginaria. Next base: position 2,337,144 of record OY720195.1, read on the forward strand.
TTCTGAGCGTCTTCATGCTTTAGAAGCAGTGGACTCTGGTTATGACTATAATTTGGTAGTCGTTAAGCTAAGTTGGAGGCCTTATGGTAGCGAGAAATTCCAACAGCAGCGGGCGCCCATAAACCTGCCTTTACAGCACCACTGTTTATTGTTTGTATATCTGTAACGTGATTGCTCCGTCAGTTAAATAATTATTTTTGATAATTCTTTATTGTCCGTAGGTCATCACTATTTGTTTTGGTTTGTGGTTGCCGGGATTTAGGTTTCAGCGATCAGCAAAAGTGTTGATAAGGACTTTATATCTCTATAGTAGAAAAAAAATTAAAACCGATTTCAAAATAGTACCTAGTGTTCAATCCTTAACTAAAAAGTAGAAAATAATATTTTAATTACTTCATAGCAAGGAACATTAAAGAGGAATCAATGCAATCATTGATACCGATAATACTTTACTATTTACAATTTATAATCAGTTATTTTGGAGTCGGTGCCAGCCAAGAAGAATCTTTATTTCTGCCTTCCAAGCCGTCTGTAACTATTACCAAATTTGTTACAGTACTTACTCAAAAACACTCGACTAAGCGACGTGAATAAGCGACTGAAGGCACAAATATGGAGTTCAGTGGTGACCATCGTCCTGGTTGAAGCCAAGAATCTTCCAGCTATGGACATGGATACCAGGTCCAGTGATCCTTATTGTAAGTTTAGGTGGGTATATATTGCTATTTGTATGTTGTCTAATTTTGACGAGCTTGTAGATTGTTATGAACTTATGATAGATATTTATTTGATTTTTGTAAGGATTGCGTGATGACTTTGGTTAAGGTACTCTAGCCTTTTATGTAAGAGTTTCAATGTTTTATTTAAGGCACGTATTGGCATACAATGAAGTAGGTAAAATATTATAAAGAAACCATAATTAATAATAATAAATAAAGCACAAAATATGACAGCTTCTCTTAAAACTGACTAATTTCATAATGACTTAATTATAAAAGTGTCTTTCTACCTTTTTACTTCTGGTGTTTCTTTTTAACTTCATCTACATTTTATTTTCAAACAACGAAAACAGCTCTTTCCAAATCCGAAGCGATACTTATGCACCTAAATCCCAGGAAACATTTGAGAGTTCTAGGGACTGCTAAATTCAAGTCTTGGACTCGAGTAAATTTATTATAAAAAATGTCTTGTATGTATAATACATGACTAACTACTACCTACTTATTCCTTCAGGTTAGGTAATGAAAAATATAAAAGTAAAGTAGTATGGAAATCATTACACCCGTCGTGGTTGGAGCAGTTTGACTTGCACCTCTACGACGACCAAGAACAAGTTTTAGAAGTCACTGTGTGGGATAAAGACAAGCAGACCAAAGACGACTTTCTTGGAAGGTAAATAACATCAAACTCATTTATTGACACTAAGCGTGTCCATTGAAGGGGAGAAATATTCACCAGATGCGCTCCACGGCTTCGCCCACGCCTAAAATGTGTTTTGTCTCCCTCGGGAATCAGACCGGTTTTTGGGATGCCGGCACGAAACTTATCTAAATATAAATTTTTATCGAAATTGGTTTAATAACCATTTAGGCGCTGAGTGACACACAAACTTTCGCATTTATAATATTAAAAATAGGATTGGTTAGTTAGTGGACAGGCTCTATTGTGATCATCAAGTATGCTCAAGGCGGATTGATGTCTTCAGACTTGAGAACACTTTTCAGTGGTAACCTTGGATCCCTCGCTATTTTTATCACTTTAGTATAGTAGTTCAGTCCTGTCGGTGCTTCGATCTAAAATGAAGTGGGTGTCGTTAACAACAGGATTACCAGGTAACGGGCACCAGCGTTACCTGGCTTTTATTTTTAAGTTCAATCTAAACGTTGCCTGGAAGAGATCACTTTTAGCGATAAGACCACCATTCTCACTTTCTAAAGTTGTTTTGTAATGGTGTGTAATAAATAATATTCTAATCTAATTTTTCAGATGTGCAATAGACTTATCAAAATTAGAAAGAGAGAAGACGCACAACATCTGGCAGGACTTAGAAGATGGTAACGGCTCAATATTCCTGTTACTCACGATCAGTGGCACTACACAGTCTGAAACTATAACTGATTTGAGCAGTTATAGAGAAAACCCTAGGGATAGAGAGATTATTGAGAGGCGATATGTAAGTAACAATGTTTTATACTTGCAAATGATGGATCTTAGTAAAATTTATATGAATGATTCATGATTATGTTCATGATATCCCTTGCCACTAACAGATTTATATTTGTGACTAGCTGCGTCCTGCGGCTTCGCCCGCGTGGATGTGATTAATTAATGTAACTCGGAAACCAAGGCGATTTTCGGGATAAATAGTATCCTATATCCGTCTCCGCCAACAAATCTATGTATATGTACATAACAATTTTCAGGTTCAGCAGTTTAGGCGCTGAGTGGTAATAAACACACACAAACCTTTTTATTTCTAATATTAGTAGGTAGGATATGATCGTCATATCGCACGCTTAGTTGATTAGGGGCCCAAGCAAGATGAAATTGCCGACCAAACTTTGCGCCACTGATGGTATGCTTTGAACCAGAAGAACCTATCAACTTATTTACGTACAAGCTGTCTGAAGTAGTCATGAAAAGAGTTAGCAAGAAATTTTGGCGATTTTATTTGTCACATATTTTTTGAAATATCAGCTACAATTTTGCCATAGTAAGGAAGGTAAGTCGGTCAAAATAAAACGATCTATGATACTTAACTTTAACGAGTTGGCGTCATAATATTCTCCGAGTTTTTGCAACGATACTAAATTTAATAGAATACTGAATTCTGTAGGATTAAGCCAGCCTCATCTGGTAGCTTCAATAATATAAAATCGCTTTTATTTTTGCTACAGGCGTGGTATCACCTAAACGAACAATCGAGTGGGGTAGGCTGGCTGTGCGTCAAGGTGTACGGTGCTAAGGGTCTGGCGGCCGCTGACCTCGGCGGCAAATCAGACCCCTTTTGTGTGCTAGAACTGGGAAACGCGAGGCTACAGACCCATACAGAGTATAAGACGCTTACGCCGAATTGGATGAAGATATTTACTTTGTGAGTAGAGTATTATAGGTTGTATGTATTTGTCTTCTATGTGTTTTAATTTGGCTATACGATTAACGGATAATTATTGTAAGGCGGGGTGACCGATTTAGGGTTAAACCACATCTGGCTGCTACTAGAACCTTACTTTTTCCGTACGATTCTGTGTGACAGAAAAGGATAAAAGCAATATAAAAGGTTAGCACGTAACCGCCAGACGTAGTTTAATTTTTAGTAATTTTTATATCATTAAAATTGTAAGGTAAATTAATCAGGAGACCTAATTTGGAACCTTATAACTAAACCTTGACTGGCCTGTTGGTCTAGTGGTTAGTAACCCTGACTGCTAAGCCGGAGGTCGTGGGTTTGATTCCCACCCAGGACAAACCTTTGTGTGATGAGCATGATTGTTTGTTCTGTGTCTGGGTGTAATTTATCTATAATATGTATGTATTTACAAAAAAAATATGTATATAAGTAGTATATCAGTTGTTTAGTACCCATAACACAAGCAAATATTTGCTTGTGTTATTTAATTGCTTAATTTGGGGCTAGATGGCGCTGTGTGAATGTGGTAGAATATCATTATTATTATTATTACCTTCCAACAAACAGGAAGGATCTATTAGAAAGGATTGTCTAACGATACTGTAATCTGAACAAATATTATAAAGTAAAAAGATTTGATGTGTTGTATGTTTGTTTGTATGTTTCGATTTAACTCAAGATCTACATCATATATTAAATTATTTTCAGAATTTCAATATTATAAAATAATGCCTTCGTAAACCTGAACGATATAATACGAGACTATTGCAATTATATTTTCATTGGCGTTTGTTGTGGGACCGAATGAAACTTTTGATTCCTAAGCGTCTAGTTAGATATCTCTAACTAGACGTCCGCCTCTAAAGAATAATGACATGACATTTATGTTTTCTATCGTACTTAATTGTCACCTATCACTTATTTATATCTTGTCTTTAATAACTTGATAGATGGCGCTCTTCCACGAGACTATTTACAAAAACCTTTATTCATTTCAGTACAGTTAAAGACATAACCTCAATATTAGAGATAACTGTGTACGACGAAGACCATGATCATAAAGTGGAGTTTCTAGGCAAGTTGGCAATACCACTGTTAAGTATAAGGAATGGTGAGAAGAGGTGGTATGCTTTGAAGGATAAGAAGATGAGGGCAAGGGCGAAAGGAAACTACCCACAGATTTTGTTGGAGATGCTTGTTATATGGAATCCGGTAATTTAATCTTCTTTTTATTCAAAGGAAATACTTAATCATTGTTCTAAAATAAAACGAAGTGGCATTTTCACATATAGTCCAGAAATTATCCCGATGTTTTTCTTCGCGATATTTTTTTTTATTGGCGACAGTGGCAGACGAGCGCATAGCCACCTGGTGGTAAGTGGTAACTGTCGCTTATAGGCGATTCAGAGTCCCTAGCATTGCTCCTGCAATGACAGTGACTCTGCGAACCGCTGCCTACTGTGATGAGAGTTGAGGAAAGTGAAGAAAAAGGAAAGGAGGGAAATTGGGCCTTCGGTACTTTCACTCACCGAACGAAACGCAATAGTAGGGATACTACTATTCTTACGTCGATCTTCTATGAGAGGGTAGTACTTCCTTAGTCGATCTGATCCATTCATGCTGAAACCAGCGTAGAATAACTACCGTCGTCCGGTCATCACTGTACTATAAATAATATTTAAAAAATCATAATTCATCGATTATTATTTTATATACGATCTTAAATTAATTTTTACTTCTTATTCTTATTCTCTACTTATCACATCGCAAGGTTACCCAAAGTCGTGTATTCCGACTTTAAAAGTAAATAAATTACTGCTGTTAATCTGAATCATCAAGGCAAAGGCCTCCTCATGACTTTCATTCTCTTTGGTCAATTGCAAGTGTGGACCACATTCTTATTGTTTTATCCAAACAGAAATTGATAATATCTAATGTTACAGCTAAAAGCGGCAATACGCGCAGTAAATCCTAAGGAACCAAAGTACATGCATCAAGAAGCGAAATTTAAGAGACAGTTGTTTATACGAAACGTGATGAGACTGAAGGCTATTATAATGTGGTTCATTGAAATTGGCAAGATTTTGCAGTAAGTATACAAAAAGGCACATTCGAAAAAAGGCATAACTTCTGAAACAGTATTAAGTAATAAACAGTTTTATAGTTTATAGTTATAAGGTGCAAATTGATAGTGATACTTATTCAATTTTTTCCACACGTCCCACCATATAATGTGGTTCATTGAAATTGGCAAGATTTTGCAGTAAGTTTACAAAAAGGCACATTCGAAAAAAGGCATAACTTCAGAAACATTATTAAGTAATAAACAGTTTGATAGTTTATTGTTATAAGGTGCAAATTGATAGTGATACTTATTAAATTTTTTTCACACGTCCCACCACCTGATAGCTAAATCAAGCTAGTTGTTGTAATACAAAAGACGCCCGCCTTTATGTTTTCTTATTTAAATAGTAAGAAAAGAGGGATTAGAAGGTAAAGGAGCGACTTTTCTTTTCTTCTTTCTTTTTCTCCTTTTCTTCTTCTCCTCCTTATTGCTGGACATAGGGCTGCCGTGGGCCTCCCTTCGCCATCTTGGCTGGTCGCTCACTATCCACATCCATCGGTTGCCCGCCACCCTAGTCAGATCGTCGGTAGACCTTGTAAGGAATCTAAGCACGCTGCGTCTTCCGGTTCGTGGTCGCCCCTCCAGAATTTTTCTGCCCTAACGACCATTAGTTCTAAGAGCTATGTGTCCTGCCCATTGCCATTTCAGTAAGGAGACCTTGAAAGCTATACCAGACACTTTGATTCTCCTACGGATTTCTATAAATTAATATTAGTTATGAAAATATAATATTGTTTTTATTTTCTATTTTCTGTTATTTCCAGAGACTGTTTCGAGTGGGAGTCAAGAATCAGATCATTTATGGGTCTTCTAGTGTGGCTTGCGTTCTGTTACTACTATGAAATGTGGATGTTGCCTTTTTTGATACTTATGTTCTTTGGAAGAAGTTGGCTTATTTATAGGCTCACTGGTAAGGATAGTATTATAATACTAAACGATGGACCAATTATAATTTTACTAAACGTTAATTGCATAATTTGATGATTAAACGTTGAGATAATCGATAAATGTAGCACTTTCATTATTATTTTTTGGCATCCAATTTGCTTGCTTCAACACATTTTATCATAAGTACCTTATTTTGATTTTTTTCTTAAGTTTTCTTTTTTAGCAATTTTAAAATAAATTTTTAGCAGCAAAAGTAGATACATAAAAATTATTATAATAACTCATTATTTTGTAAATCAGTAATTTACTTCACATTATTACTATTGATTACGAACACAACTCCTTTTTGACCAATTTCAAAAAAGGAGGCAATTTCTCAATTCGACCGTATAATATATATTTTTATAATTTATATTATGCTTTTGTTTAATTTACTTTATGTTTTGTTTTTAGTTGAGTTCAAGTTATTGGTCAAATATTTTTCAAGTGGTCGCTTGTCTTATTTTGCCCGATTAATTGATTATAATACTCCTGTTACGACCAGTAAGTTATTAGACGTTGTGTTGCATGTTGTATGTTATTGCAGTGTCACCTGAAATTCATAATGAGATGCGTACCTACTTAGGTAGAAATTCAAGTTACAGAGTTTCAAGCAGTCGATGTACCTAGTATTTATTACTATTATTCTTAGAGATATCTATATTCTACGGTATTCACTTGTCTTATGATTGTTTAACACTTAATAGTAGGTATAAGTAGGTATAATAAGTGTATTTGTACGGTAGAAGATCCACGCGTTTAAGGCGATGGCTTTTGGTATGGTGGCCACCACTTCTGGATTCCATTGACTGCTTACCATCAGGCGGGGTGGAGTCATTTTGGTAGGCTAATACAAAAAAACGATTAAAAAGACTGATACCTACAAGCTAGAAGTAAAAACTGCCTTTTTCGCGGTCTATTTTGATACCAAATTAATAGTTTTATTAGAGTCGCATGAACACCCAGTTGATTATATTCGTGAGTGATCAAAGGACACTAAAGAGTCGCTTATGAGCACCCAGGTGATCAAAGTGCAATATACCTTTTTTCCGGGCTTTGCATGTATTTGTCAAGAGTGAGAAATGACTTTATCCTGTAGAGTGAACGATTGTTTTTGCAATAGCAGGATAAGGTAAAAAAAACGAATAAAATAAATTAATGTTTGCTTCTGCTTCCACTGTTTCCCACGCAAATTGAAATTGTTTTTTTGTTTCGGGCACAACCACTATCAATTTGCAATCACTAAATGAAAATAATACTTTAAGAGCGTTTACAAAAAACTCAAACTCAAACTCAAAGTATAAAAAGTACCTAAGTAACCATATTGCTTACAGTTCTATTTATAAGCAAATATTACTTTGGAAACTTCCATTGCGTTATTTTCATAGTAAAATAACTGTAAGCATTATGGTTACTTATTTTTTATAATATAGCTTTCACGTAATTCTAAAATGTGTTCTGAAAACATTTTTAAAACATAGCTCTTTAGAAAATCGTATCAATCAACGTGCTGCTATGACATTTGTAAACTTTAAAAACAACATTCTCAAAAACTCTCTCTTTTGTCTGCGAAATCGTCACAACCAAATAATGATTTGTAATTTATTCAAGTATTTATAAAACTTTTCAGGCGGTAACCCATTATTAGTACCAGTTGATGATGAGGACCTACTAGCTGAAGAAGACGATGAGGATGAGGGTGAAAAGGCAAGTACTTATTTTTATACCTGCCGTTATTGAAGAGACTAGACCTTCAGGCTCGTAGGTAGTCATCACGCAAACATTTATCTCGGCCGAGAATCAAATCTTATTCTCTCACTCTCTTTCTCTCTCTCTCTCTCTCTCTCCTCTCTCTCTCTCTCTCTCTCTCTCACTCCCACTCTCTCTCCCTTTCTCTCCCCCTCTCTCTCTCTCTGCCAGCATTTTTCCCACATAGCGGTGGTGTCTGCTTTTTGTGTCTTTCTTCTCCATTCTGGTGTATGTTTCTGCGGAAACATTGCAAGCACTGAGATCTTTTTTCATGACTCCTGTCTATCTCACTTTCCGTCGGCCTCATCTGTTTTGGATGTTCGAAGTCCGCGATATATATATTTGTCTTTATTTAACAAACAATTAACAGGCGAAAAAAAACATCCCTACTTAGACCAAATGCTTATAGACCACACAACGTTTACCACACAACGTTTTGTTTTATTTGAAAATCGAACCCACAAGCGCTTCTGAGGCAGTTTTTACTAATACTTTTTATTGTTTTAGGAAGAAAAGAAATCTTTAAAAGAGCGACTACAAGCGATACAAGAAGTAACACAGACTGTACAAAACGCAATAGGTTACGTCGCTACTCTAGGAGAAGGTGTTAAAAAGTAAGTACAAATATTAGCTTTCTAAACGTGGCCAGAGATTAAAAAAAAAACTTAAGAAAGCCGCTCTCAACTATTCGTAAAGCTGGCGTTAAATGTAATATTGATAAATAAAAAAAAAGTGTAATAATGATATCATACCAATATGACCACAGCTACATACAAAGGCCTCTAGATCCAAAGTAAGCATATTATGTTACTAGCTGACCCGGCGAAGCCATTTCAGAGATTAGCCGGAACAAACAGACAGATAGACAGACGGACAAAAATTGTAAAAAAATGTTATTTTGGTGTATGTACCGTATATATATTCATATACATGTAGTAAAAAACCGTTATTTCAATATTACAAACAGGCACTCCAATTTTATTATATGTATAGATGCTTTGTTTGTGTTATGGGTAGGTACTAGAATATGTACATATTTACATATTATTTATAGAAACAGTGTGACCAATGCAAATAAACATGTTCATGGACACAAATATTTGCACTGACCGGGCAGTAAACCCGCGACCTCTACGTGCCGAAGGCGACTCGCCTCGACTATCACGAAGAGGTCGCGGGTTCGATGTTCGATGCGGGTTCAGTGGATGGAGTGTAGTTCTGTAACACTCATATTTCGCCAGCTCTGCTGAATCCATGTAGGTAACAGGAGAACCTTGTTGTCATCATGATACAACAACTCTAGACTCCGGATCTACTTGCTGAGAGTTTCACGACAGAAAATCCCATTCCCGGGATCACACCGGAGACCTTTTCTTGGTAGTCCGTACACACTTAACCACAGCAGTATATCTATACTTCTTATATGAAGCGAAAAAGTTTGTTTGTTTAAACGCGCTAATCTCTGCAACTACTAATTGGATTTGAAAAATATTTCTGCGTATCATAGCCCAGTTTTCGAGGAAGGTTATAGGCTATGTAACATCGCGCTACTGGCTACGGGAGCAGAGCATTAATCAAAGACGCGGGTGAAATCGCTCCGCGGAAAGCTAGTTGCTACTATATAAATAGATTTTACATCTCTCATATTCGGTAAGTAGGTCCCTATTACCTCCAAATGGGGCTTGTAGGTGACCAATTAGCGCTCTAGGGTAATAATGTAGCTAGAAAAGCCCTAGGGCGGTAAGTAATTAAAAAAAAACACTTCACTCTTTCAAAAAGTTCGCGTACATCTAACCATCATACTGGCAATAGACATCATGCATTCAGCCCAATGACAAAAGAGGTCGCTTCGCTATTCAGCCTTGTGTTCTTATGAGTATAATAGTCATCAATTTTAAATATCGAACGGCGAAGCTCAATTTCGTTCTTGAAAAAAAAAAAGATGAAAAAAGGCGGCAACAGAAAACTTTTATTCTTGTAATGCCGGTTTTTCCTACTTACCTCACAATCGAGATGTAAAGCAGAGTAGTTAGCTCGGGTGTAAGCATCAATTGCACCCTCGAACTATAGAAATATAAATATCTCGGGCTGCAATTGATGCCTTACATTACAGCCCTTGGCTACTAATCTACTTTTAAGTTTTCATTATTAATAGTAAGTCGTCAATAACGTTCAGTAGGTTCCTAACTTATGTATTTTTCTTTCAGCTTGATGAACTTCACAGTGCCATATCTAAGTTATTTAGCAATACTAATGTTATTTGGAGCTATGTTAGTACTATATGTCATACCACTTAGATACCTGCTTATGTGCTGGGGTGAGTTTACTTGTATCTACTAACTTCTACTAACACTACTTTGAAAACACTTGATCGCCGGCAGTTCATCACCCCCTCGATCCTCTTCCTTTTCCCTATGCCTTCCTAATCCCTGTCTCCCTGCATATACAACGGCTTCATTGTGTTTAACCGACTTCAAAAAGGAGGAGGTTATCAATTCGGGTCGTATGTTTTTTTTTATCTAAGCATTGTTTTTTCAATGCTTAAAAAAATGCATTAAAAAACATATAGGTTACGGTTACCACTTACCATCAGGTGGGCCGTATCCTTATGGCAACCAAATTTAAAAAAAACTTTGTTTGATATAACATAACATGACATGACATTACATTACATAGCATGACATTACATTACTTGGCATGACATTAAATTACATGGCATGACATTATTACTATCCTACAGAATAAACTAAATCTCTTTATCTTGTTCTGTTGTAGGTATAAATAAATTCACAAGAAAAATCCTTCGGCCGCACACTATTCCAAATAATGAAGTACTAGACTTACTATCAAGGGTACCTGATGATGAAACTTTGGTACGTATACCTAAGAATACTAGTTTGTTATTATACTCCTGCAGGATGCTTTTCTTACAATGCTTATCGTAGTTTATCTTAAACATTAGATACTGACGAAAGGTGAAAAAAAACATCATAAATAAATCTGCATTATGTTTGTAAAGTCCCCCGCGACACAGGGCTTACTCTGTGACCCAAGATTAAATAATAATAATATGTGGACACTATCACACACCGTCATGTAGTCCCAAGCTAAGCAGAGCTTGTGTTATGGGTACTAGATAACTGAAATATTAATACATATACATACTTTTTTTGTACATACATACTTAGAATACATTAGAAAACACCCAGACTGAAGACAAATACAAATTTTCATCACACAAATATTTGCCTTCCGCGGGAATCGAACCCACGACACCCGGCGTCGCAGTCAGTTACACTAACCACTAGACCAACGGTGCAGTCAAAAAAAACAATAAATAAACCTTACGAACACCGATTTATTAGACGGAGACGGCTATATCTTGGACTCCGGCACAAACTCAACCAGAAATAAAAAGTAGGAGTTCTTAAATCTATCAATTTACTAAAATATATATTGTTATTGTATTATTTGCAGTTGGACTGTAGAGAATTAAAACCCCATCCACCGAACGATCACCGGCGCGACGCCAGGAAGAAACACAAAGCTTCGTAACACTCTCCCAAGGCGATCCGACACAGGGTCCGACTGTACGTGCAGAACCTTAGCAAGGAAAAAGTGTAGTGAAAAACGTGCAGATACTATAGTAGATATGAGATTATACAAGTGCTTAATAGAAAATTTTAACAACCCTCGACTCAAAAATGCATTATTACTAAAAAAAATTGGTTAGATAGAAAATAATCCGCGACTCAAAATACCTTTAAAAAGTATGTATTGCAAAATTAGGTCAAAATTATGTTATTACAATTTAGGTACACGTTACTAAGTAGAAACAAATAATAATGATGTTATGATGACAGCTGAACAGATAGTCGCAAATTGGTTCATCAGTTTATGAGCTACGATGCCCTAGACAGACAGATACACACTGAGTTTTTTTGTTTTTTGTGTTTGGAGGTTACATAGACCACAGATATCTGTACTACTCGCTCCAACTGACGTAGATGATAGACAGAGTGAGATAGATATACACCAATCATCTCTTTAACTAGGTCTGGTCTTCGTATGACTTTTTTAATAGAATTGTATTTGATTGGTACCTCTAGACTGAAAGATCGTAAGCGGAATTGTACATGTATAGAAATTTGATCATTATTGTACTAATGAAACTAATACAGAATTGTCTGTAAAACTATTGGTGTTAATAGCTATATTGCTTTCGGCTTTTCATTTTAGGACTCCGTTTCCACTATCGCAGGCTGTAAGAATACACGCTTCATATTCTTAATGGTAAGCGAGAAAATCTGAATATTTATTAACTCTATTGATCTTGGAAAAAACTGCTGCTCATAGACTGAATAGCGTCAAAAGTACAGTTTGCTATGACAATCCTTGAACTAATCAAGAACTATATGGCAGCACAGTAGTGGAAACGAAGCTTAGAGGTACCAAACAATTATGTCCTTCAGCGTGATGTTAGAGCTCTCTTTTTTTTAAGTTTAAATTCTTTGTTAGAATCTTCATTTTATTATTGAAATTCAGAACAAATAGACGTCATAGTGATATCAATGAGGGTTTTCTGGCGCCCATGAAGTGGCAGCACTGACAACACAGGCGTTAGTTTCATGATCTGTCATAGCGCTTTTCAACCAATCAACTATGAACGATTCAATTGATTTAAAACTGACCTTTCACCTAAATGGCGCAAATACCCTCATTAATTTAAATAAACAGTTGAGTACCAGTGACGGCGTGAAAATAAAATTATTTAACTGCGTTAACAGTTTAGTGGTACGGTGTACGGTCTGTTAAATGGTTTCCGATTCGATCCCCAGACCGGGTAAAGAGATGAATTGATGATAACCTAGGTATTTAGTCTGGAGTCCGGAATTGTGTCCGGCAAATGTCAACAGACCCTTATTACAAGGGACTCGACATAATTAGTTAACAAAACGTGGGTGTTACTGACCTCTGCGTACCCTTTTAGGGATAACATGCAATGTTGTATTGTATGATCGTCCTTGTCTTGTTTTCTGGATAAGTTGATTTAAAGAACAATTTATTTTACCAATATCTGTGATTTTGAAAGATCTGTGAATATTAAAATTGTTTTATAAAACATGACACCAAATATTTTAAGCAATAATAATATTAATGTTGCATACATAGAAATCGTAACAAAAACAAAAAAATAACACACAAAAACAGAATGTTTTCTATGCAATTTTGGTGGCGAACAATTGCCACCGAAATATTACAGCCCACCTGATAGTGGGAACCGTAACCTTTGCATCTAAAGAAATAATGTTATCAAACCACTACCAAGTCGTTGTCAACCTTAGAGCCAGAAAGAACTGAGGGAGAAAAAGATTAAACGGACAAAGTAATTTAGGCCTTCGGTGCTCTTGGTATGTGGAAAGTGATGCTATACTTACGGCGATATTCTATGAAGCGATAGTACTTACTTTTTCGGTTGATCAGGCCCATTCATGCTAAAACCTACAGGGATCTTCTACAATACAAAATATGTCTGCCCCCCCTGATAAAAACCGTTACAGTTAATTTAGCGTGATGTTATTTTGAGTTTTATTACGATTTCTGGGATTGCTTTATGTATGTAGGTAAATATTTCTTCCATTGTTTTTTTAATACTATTTAGATAGTTTGTTAATTGAATTAAAAATAATTATTTTGTTTGACACATTGCATACTGCTAAACTACTGCCAATCTGATATTAGAAAGTAAAGTGGCAGGAAAATAAATGATTTTGCAGTATCTACTTACAATGTTTGTTTGCATTAGGTATACTGCTACTGCCATCTACATCGCCTTTTTACATTAAACTTATTAGCAAATGATTATTATTACATACTCTAGTATGTAATGGTTTATTAAAGGTCAGATTTACTGCTAATCTATTGGATTGTTTTAATGGGTTGGCAGTACACTAAATGAGTTTGCAGTTCTAATATAGGTACCTAAATGTTGTGTAAATTAGAGGAGCATTTTAAATAAGATTTGTTTAACAAATACAGCTCCATTTAGACGTTGCATTTAAGTATTAAATTTTATAAAATCCATAGATTACAAATAATTAACATGTAGATAGGGTTTTTTAATGATGCCATTTTTGTAACAATGTTGAAATTGTGTTAATGTTACTATTTTTAAAAAGCCGTTATAGTTCATTCCTCTACATCTTACATAATATAGAATAAGACTGAGACCAATCTCATTAAACTACCTGATTGCTAGATATCGTGTTTGTAACTACTTTTGTCCTAGATGAGTATTTAGTACGACCTTTTAAAATACCTCCTCGGTTTTCTAATGTTTTCAGAATACCAGTCTAGTTAGTAATTGAATTTACCAAGTAACCGTATCGGCTTACACACATAGGCGTGTACCTTTTCGACTTTTATTCTGGTTTAGTTTAGCATTACAAATATGACACATTTTTGATTGTAGCTATATATAAAATAAAATGTTAAATTAAGAAGGACAAGTAGGACCTTATCGGCTAACGGAACATGTAAGCTGATATAATACCTAATTGTCTTTTAGCTACCCGATTTCGTTGTTTCCTCGTATTCTGAATAAACCGACAGTTGTTGAGGTATTTTCAAGGTTTATATATATACAGAAAATAAACTATTTCAGCTTTTCTTTAGCTGATATCTCATTCAAATTTATAATCTATGTCTAGTATAGTATTAGATTAACCTATAACTGTTTTCTATAATAAATCTCTATTTTATTCTTGACCACTGTACTTAAACAAAGATATTCAATGTTTATCTATTCAGTCACGAGAATATGCACAAAATCATGCACAAATAAATACCATTAAAAGTTATAATATCTGTGATGTAATCTCTTCTATGCTTAATTATAGTTTTTCATAATTTTGCCAGTTTATTTTATTAGGTACCTCTGTAAGCCGTTACGGCTTGCACCTGTATACGGCTTGGTCTTATGGGCGATATTACCTATACGTACTGTAGGTACCTACCTACCTACTACTGCTTATTGCAAGTGTGATATTTTCTCTTGCAAATTGTGCAAATCATCAAAATTGTGCTAGCGATTTTTGGATCCTCATGACGTTGTAAATAAATAATTAGGTATATGTATGTACAAACTTAATACTATTTTACTTTAGCCGACTAGTGGCTTTCGTCAGGCATGGTTTGTACCTATTACCTTCTGCCATGCAACAATTGCCTCATGGCTTTCCCTTGAAAATATGCGATTATGTAAGAAATAAAGCGATTAGTAACTGCTAGTTAAACTCTAATAGCTGGTGGTAAAAATAGTTGCTACGATTACACTCTTCGTCATTCACCTATAAAATGCTGACTGAAAAAATAATGAATCTTAAACGTTTGTCTAATAAAAAATATATGTACAAGACCTATCAATAATCTAATGACAATTCAATTGATTGGATTGTTGCCGAAATTAAACAACAATATTGCTTATCTAGTCATTTGTTTTATGATGTTCTGAATTTTGACTTTAGAGATTAGATTTACATAACCCGTAAAACAAAGTAGTAGGAAGGTACCTACATAGAGTTGCAATATAACAAAACAACTACAGACATTATTTTTGAGTTAGCCTCCTTTCAGTACTGGATTAACATCAATTCTGATATTTATTACATAATTATTAACTGCAGGTTAAAATTTTTCATAATTATCTATGTACATGTACCTATTATACTTCTTCTTATTACTCGTTAAGTTTTTTAATTATATTTTACGATATAGATATAAATGGCAAGACTGAATGTTGGACTAGGTAGTGACGTAGATAATAGTCCAATTCTTGGTCTTGCCATTATCGTTTAAATTTATTTAAAAGAAACTCTTAAAACTGCTTGTATTTATAGTAGCTACTCACCTACCTTATTAAAAATACCGCGAGTCCATTTTCATAATTATTATATCGATCAAAGTGTATTTATTTTTATGAAGCACAAAAATAACAATGTTAATGCTTTTCATATTTTAAAAGATTAAAAAATAATGAGATTATTTGTGTACTTTTATTTACGCCAACATTTCCAAAACTAACAAGGTTTGAACAAACTATTGAATCTAAATAAATATTTACATGGCAACACCTCTTAGAAGAATCTACGATCTTCAGAAAGAAAATATTAAATTTTTTGTATGTTTGTTTATAACTTTTAAAAATTCTGTCGCATTAATAAAATTAAAAAAATTACTTGAAT
Source organism: Parascotia fuliginaria (assembly GCA_963082885.1). Lineage (NCBI taxonomy): Eukaryota > Metazoa > Arthropoda > Insecta > Lepidoptera > Erebidae > Parascotia > Parascotia fuliginaria. The sequence goes on from OY720195.1 coordinate 2,353,318, forward strand.
CTTCTTACTTTACTTGCATAATGTATAGGTATTGTCTAAGCGAGTGACTTGAGTAAAATTACTTTTTAATTATGAATTTTGTAAATGAAAATGATGCAATACCTTTGAAGAAGTGTTGCAACTATATTTTATGTAGGCGTTTGTTGTGAGACCAATTAAACAGTTTACATTATTTTGAACATTATGTTGAACTATAATATAATATGTTAAAATAGTTACATAATACCCGCGCAGGCGAAGCGACAAAAATATTATTTTCCATAAGTACCAACTTTATTATTTTTTTATAATATTTTTAGTACCTGCTGCCATTGTCATCGTGTCCCTCTACTTGCACTAGGGATAATTTGAATTCTACATAGAGCTTTGCGTTGGAAGTTGCAAATTATTGGTCCAAAACTGTATTGGGAAAGAAAAATATACGAAAGAAGAAGTATTGTAAAATATAGTACCTACGAAACTATAAAATTATTATAATATAGTACGGGTGGCAACCCTAGATCACGTACATACTCGCAATGTGTTGTAGAAAAACTCAAAAATTGGACCTTGCCTCCCAAACGGATTATATTTATAGAATTACTAGCTGTTGCCCGCGACTTCGTTCGCGTGAAAATACAGATGAGTGTGCCTGTATGAGAATATTGCGTGCCTGATTTTATGGCAATCGTACATTGTATGAATAATAAATATCAGTATCATCCGTCTCTATGGCGAATCCAGTTTAAACCCGCTACCGCTAAAACTGACAAACCACTTTCACACAAACTTGCGACTGTTATTTGCCCACTTAATAAGGGTGGCTTCTGAATATTAAAAAAAGAGTATTTTCTAGTAATTTGGTAATCCTACTATAAAAACTATAGAAGTTTCATACAAACTTTGCCACTCCTTATACCCTCTTAGGGGATGGATTTCGCAAAATTCCGTCTAAGTGAGCACCTATATCCTAATAGGAACGACCATGCAAAGTTTGAGATTCCTAGCACTTGTTGTTTCTGAGATTTCGTGATAAGTGGGTGAGTGACCTTGTGCTTTTATGTATATAGATAGCCTTTGACCGCAACTTTTTTCCAATAGACATTTTTATATTGTTTAAATACTGTTTTTCATACTATTTATAATCTCCCATTCATACAAATCCTCTTTCACCTACCTAAAGATATCCCTCGTAAAAACAATATACAATACACAAAAGCAAATTTTCACTACAATAACTTTCCGCTTCTCCTTCTTCCCTATCGCTCTTTTTCTCCACTCTCCACAGTTACCTCCTTTCTCCCCTCCCCTCCCCCTTCTCCTCTTCACCTCCTCCAGCATCTCTTGCCCTTTCCTCAACTTCCCTCTACCTTGCCTCCTCGCTTTGCCCTCTCTTCCCCCTTCCCTCTCCTTCCTTATCCTCCTTTCCTCTCACTTCCTATCGCTTCCTATCCCTTCCCCTTCCATTTTCCACCATTCGAGTACTCCTTACTGTCCTCGTCCCTTCCCCCTCCCTTCCTCTCCCGTATCCCTCACTTCCCCCTCACTTTCCCCTCACTCCGCGTCACTTCCCCCTCACTCCGCGTCACTTCCCCCTCACTTCCCTCTCACTTCCCCGTCACTACCCCCTCACTCCCTCCTAACTTCCCTCTCACTTCCCCTCACTTTCCCCTCACTTTCTCCTCACTTCCCCCTCACTTTCCCTCACTTCCCCCTCACTTCCCCGTCACTTCTCAGTCACTTTCCTCTCACTTCCCCTAACTTTCCTCTCACTTTCTTCTAACATTTCCCTCACTTTTCCCTCACTTCTCCCTGGCTTTCCCCTGACTTCCCCCAGACTTCTCCCGCATTTCCTCTACACTTCCTCTTCACTTCCCCCTCACTTCCCCATCACTTACCTCTCACTTCCCCATCACTTCTCTCTCACTTTCCCCTCCCTTCCTCCTTCCCCGCAATTCCTCCTTTTCCTCCCTTCTTTCCCTCCCTCCCCCTCCCTGCAAATTTCAAGTCGCTAGCTTCAAAAGCTAAAGATCTTTGTATAGAATATTTCATCCCTAATTTCACCCCTCTAAATCCACTCCTGTTAAAATAAAAATTATAGATTATATAGAAGTATTCCAAAACTAAATTTTAAAACTGTAAGTTTAAAAATGAAGAAGATTCACAATCGTTTTCATCCCTTTTCACACACTTAGGAATTTAATTTTAAAAAACTTTTCTTAGTACAACCTCTAGACATTTAGACAAACACACCCTCCAAATTTGAAGTCACTACGACCAGCAGTTAAGGCCGTGCGTTGTCTGTTAGTCAGTCAGTCAGTCAGGACAAATTTTTATATAATATGTATGGGTGTATGGATGTATGGATTAGACGTATAGCCATCGGGGATCAAAGCATACAGGCTGCTAGGAATGCTAACACGTGATAGATCCACATATAGCTGACCGTGCGAAAAACAGCTAATACTTAGATCCACACCCACAACTTTTAGTTGTCTGACCTTGGGCTTTATTAATTGTCATCGCGAAACATAGGCTCACTGGAAACTGGACTCATTTAAAACTAAACGGAAAATTGTTTAGAATAACAGGAATCCGAGGAATAAAAACACTATCAGCTATTCCGCAACCTGTTAAAATCACTGCTTCTATAAGATTACGTAGTAAATTAACGAATGTTCGATGTGACTCTTTAAATTGGCATAACTTTTTTATTTTAAGAGTAGTAGATCCACGCTGGTTTCAGCATGAATGGGTCGGATCGACCGGGGAAGTACTACCCTCTCATAGAAGATCGACTTAAGAGTAATGGTATTCGTACTATTGCGTTTCGCTCGGTGAGTGAGAGTGCCGGAGGCCCAACTGATGCAAAGATGGCAATCCTCGCAGCATGTGTGGGACCAGCTGAGTATCCGCGGAGTCATTGTGTGGGTGGTGTGGGTCGACCCGCCGGCCAGGGAGACTCGTAGAAACGGTGGTGCCGCTGGCCGCCCGCGGCATAGTACAGGGGCCCAACTAGGCCTAACCACCCTAGGAGGCTGCCCCACCAGGTCGCGCATAATCCCGGAGTGGTTCGTCGTGCCGGTTGGTGACCGGATGGTGGGACCCGGCGACCATTTCCGAGAGGGTGCGGGGGCCCTTCCGTCCGGCGGATCGGCTACCACCATGCCACACAGTTAAATGACGAAGCAATACTCGGCACCTTGTCTAGCCTTGCTGCGAGGGCAGTCATCTTTTCCACGCCCCTCCCTTCACCCTCCAACATGGCAGCACGCAAAAAAGCACCAGGTCTAACAGCGGCATCTTCCTCCCCCACCAACCCGCTATTTGAAGTGGAGTTCACTAACATCCGTGGACTCCATTCAAACCTCAACGCCGTCCACCAACACCTCGAGACGGCACGGCCGGCTTTGCTTTTACTAACGGAGACACAAATACGCCGCCCTGACGACACGGCATACCTGCACTACCCCGGCTATGTGCTCGAGGAGCGCTTTCGCGCTAAGGCCGGAGTATGCGCATTCGTCAGGGCGGATGTTTGCGTTCGCCGTCTGCGCTGCCTAGAGGACCCATCCTACCCCATCCTTTGGCTTCACGTTGATCTTGGTTCTCTGAGCCGGGTCTACGCGTGCCTTTACCGTTCCCACTCCGGAGATTTGGAGACAACTCGACTCTTTGACCATCTGAGTCAGGCGGCAGACTTAGCGCAGGAGCGGTTTCCGAACGCGGAATTGGTGTTTCTGGGAGACTTTAACGCCCACCACGAGACCTGGTTGGGTTCTCTCAGAACAGACCATGCGGGACGAGCCGCCTATGCATTCGCTCTCACGCATGACCTGACGCAACTGGTAATCCATCCCACCAGGATACCAGATATTCCAGGTCAAGCGCCCTCTTTGCTAGACCTACTGCTGACGAGTCACCCAGACCAATACAGTGTTTCGGTCCACGCCCCACTGGGTAATTCCGACCACTGTTTGGTCTGCGCCTCAGTGCCTCTTGTTGCTCCCCCACGACGTTTGGAGGTAAAGCGACGACTATGGCACTACTCGTCAGCAGACTGGGACGGTATGCGGGATTACTTTGCTTCCGTCCCATGGGCATTACGCTGCTTTAAAGACAGGGATCCGTCGCAAAGTGCTACTGCTGTCGCTGGTGAGATCTTGTTAGGTATGGAATATTACATTCCATCCTCAGATGTCACCAGTGCCGGCAAAACGCGTCCCTGGTTTAACCGTGAGTGCGCCGACACTGTTAAACAAAAAGAATCGGCGTACCGCGCTTGGATCAGGGCCCGAGCACGGCGCAACCCTAGCTTGGATCGCCTAAAAGCAGCGTACAACAAAGCCACTAGGGAATGCAAGAGGGCTTACATCAGAGCGGATGCCCAGCGCATTGCACGGATTGGGCAAGAACTCATTTCGCATCCTACGGGTGGCCGTAGCTACTGGCGACTAGCCAAGGCCGTGCAATCTAACTTCTGCAAGCCTTCGCTGCCCCCCTTGAAATGTCCTGATGGATCGCTGGCCTACGAGCCGCAAGAGAAAGCAAACTTGCTTGTAGAACTCTTTGCGGCTAACTCCCGAATCGACGACCGTGGCTTGCACCCGCCGACTATATCTGGCTGCGACTCCGTTATGCCTAATATTCGTATTAGGCATCGTGATGTCCGTGCGGAACTAAGGTCGCTCGATGTTCGGAAAGCCAGCGGACCGGATGGTATTCCAGCGGTAGTTCTTAAGAAATGCGCAGCGGAGTTGTCTCCTGCATTGACGCGCCTATTCCGCCTATCTTATTCCTCGGGAATTGTGCCGGAGGCTTGGAGAGAGGCGAATGTTCAACCCATTCCCAAAAAAGGGAATAGGTCCGAGCCAGGCAACTATCGACCCATAGCTGTCACCTCAGTTCTCTGCAAGGTGCTTGAGCGGATAATAAACTCCCAAGTAGTCCGCTACCTAGAGGGTCACTCGTTAATTAGTGACCGACAATATGGCTTTAGGTCAAAACGGTCTACGGGTGACCTTCTAGCGTATATCACGCACCAATGGGGTGAAGCTATGGACAGGCATGGCGAGTCCTTGGCCATCGGCCTTGACATAACCAAAGCCTTCGATAGAGTCTGGCACCGTTCGCTTCTGTCCAAGCTTCCAGCATATGGTCTGCCACCCCAGCTGTGCAACTGGATTGCCGCATTCCTGCGTGAGCGCCGCATTAGAGTCCTTTGTGACGGATCGGCCTACAATTATTTGCAGGTCAACGCTGGGGTGCCTCAGGGGTCCGTCCTGTCGCCCACTCTGTATATTCTGCATGTCAATGACATGTTGTCCCTTGGCAACATTCATTGCTATGCAGATGATAGTACAGTGCATGGGCGATATCTCGGACATCCTGCGGCTAAACAGACTGACATCGAGGCAAAACGCCTAGAACTTGTCGCTGAGCTCGACCAAGTATTATACCGCATTTCTAAATGGGGTTGTGAGAATTTGGTCGAGTTCAATGCCAGAAAACACAGGTGTGCGCGTTCTCTGCAAAAAAATCTCCGTTCCTTCCCCTTCCCTCTCTTCAGAACACAGCGTTACCACTACAGGATAGCCTAGGTATCCTGGGTATGGACATCAGCCGAGATCTCAACCCCAAGAACTACATCGAGTGCGTCATTAAAACCGCCTCCTGTAAACTCGGTGTCCTGAACAGGGTGAGGCGGTACTTCACGCCCGAGCAGCTCTGTCTTCTTTATAAGACACAGGTTCGTTCCTGCGTGGAGTACTGCTCTCATCTTTGGGATGGCTCCGCACAGTACTTACTGGATGCACTCGATAGGTTGCAGCGGCGAGCAGTCCGTATCATCGGAAGCCCGGAGGCTACTAAGACCCTTGAGCCTTTACAGCTGCGAAGAGACATCGCCTCAATGGCCGTCTTCTATCGCCTTTACCATGGAGAGTGTTCTGAAGAGCTCTTTGAATTAATCCCACCCTCTCCCTTTTTATCCAGAACAACACGTGCGGGACTAAAGTGCCACCCTTTCACAGTGGAATCTAAAGGGTCTCGAACCAAACGGTTCAGCACTTCATATTTTTGTCGCTCAATTAAAGCCTGGAACTCTTTGCCAGCGCATGTGTTCCCATCTAATTTTAATCCTGGGTCTTTTAAGCGGGGCGTGAAAAAGCATCTCACTAAGCCGCCATAGTGGAGGCCACCATACCAGTAGTTTGGCTTTTGGAATGGTGTCCGCCACTTCTGGATTCCACTTACTGCTTACCATCAGGCAGAGTGGAGTCACTTTGGTAGGCTAATATAAAAAAAAAAAAAAAAAAAAAAAAATATGAACCGATTGACATGAAACAAACACTAAATGTTAAGTGAAGCTTGCCACAATATATTAGTGAAAACCATATTTAAATCGGATAAGCCGTTTCTGAGATTAGCGTGAACAAACGCACAGACAAACAGACAAACAGACTAACAGACAAACAGACAAAAATTGTAACAATCATTGTTTTGGGTTCTATTTGCGTTGATAAAGGTCCCAATAATCTTTTTTCTCATATATCTTCCATGTACAGACAGCGATCGGTTACATTTTTATTATATGTATAGATATAGATTAACTTAGATAATATTTTAATTCCATACACAGTAATTTTGCCATTTATTTCAATAAGAAAACACCACATTTATTTTAATCTACTGCATTTTTACCATATAAACACTGAAAATATGTTTTTGAAGTCGGAAACACTGGATTGGTTGAAAACCCCGCGCCGTCTATCTAGACAGTTTATAACAATGCTCCAATTAGACCTTGCCCACTTTGGTTGGAAACACGCGCTCATAAACCAAGGTCATTAGACAATTTGGTTTACAACAGCTATAGCAGCCGTCAACACTGTTTGCAACAAAGCAAGGTCACCTTCGTTTGGGTGCGTGTTTCCAACTGTGTGGAAAGCCTAGTATGGACGTTACGCCATCCCTAGCCATGATGCAGTTATTTATCTGTGGATTGGAGCGTTAAAGAATAAGATTGTGGGTAGGATGTATAATTTTAAGAGATCGCCGATCGTGACAGCGTGGTTGTAGTGTACCTACTCCTAAGATGATGGCAGAAAGAAGTCCTGAATTTTAAACTGCCTTAGAGGTTGTCATCCTCATAAATAAATTTGTTTATAACTACACAGGTAAAATATATTTGTCTTTCTGAGACTGCATTTTTCATGCTATATTATTTTACAATGTAACATTCATCAAATAAAATATCTAATGATGTGTCTTTGTTATTCTCAAATTGGAATCATAAAATCTTGGAGGCTAAATTCAAACTAACATCGAATATTGAAACTCCTTTACTTATTATTTACATCTAGCAACATTTTGCAGCGATGTAGAATAATACCAGTGCCATACAAAATAAAATAATCACCAATATTGGGAAAAACAATTTATCCGTAAAATTAAATCTGGAATGTGGCTCATAAAATAGAAATGTCTCGGAAAATAGGAATTCCTTGATTAAATATTAACTAAAGGGTAACGTGAAGTAGTCTTAATAAAATGATAATATTTATGGATGCAGCTCAAAATTTTTATCATTAATAATTCCTTTTTTTCACTTTTTACTGAAACAATACTTCCCGAAAATTGCTTTTGTACGTACAAAATTAGCTCGTCGATCAAAAACATTCAAGGTAAAAAATTAGAGACTTATTATAATAGGTGCCTAGATATTTATTATTTACGTGTTTTTATAACTATCTACCTATATCATGTAATTTGACTTAAAACTTATAAAAATTAAATCATTTTTTTTATTTAGGTTTATGTAAACAAAAAACTATGACACAATAGGTACTTACTTACAATGTAACAATTTGCCACCAGCGACATTTACCACATATTTACTAAAAGGTCTAGAAAACATTAGATATTGTTGAGACGAGATACAGTGGATTTTATACATAATCATCATCATCATTATATATTAACCAAAAGACCTCCACTGCTGGACATAGACCTCCCTTAATGTGAGTGATGTTATACTAAATTTAAATAAATTTGTTTTCCAACAACATTTGTTTAGGTAATTGCAATGTGCTATTAGTTTAAATTGTTCTAAGTTGAAATTAATAGTTTCTTAAACATACTAGGACGTCTTAAACGATTCAACCAAACGGAACACTGGCGACCGTTTATCAGCATTTATTGGTAGCAAGTATTTTACATAATTACGACTATGTGTTCTTGCGGGTATTCTTTAACATACTCTCTTTGTGAGTGGAATACAATCATAGTTGTTATGACAAAGGTCATACAGTAACATTGCCTGTAAATAGAGACGCCTTTTTTCTGCTAAATTTAAAGCAAGTTTTAATATCATTGATATAAATAATTAAAAAAAAAGATTCTAATGTTGAGCCTTGCGGCACGCCTGAAGTGAAAAAAAATCAGACTCATGTCCGTTTAGTACAACATTTTGTGTTCAACTGATATTATATGATTGAAACCAACGCCATAGATTTCCTTGAATACCAAACCAATGTCTACAAAAGTATTGGATCCACCCTGTCAAATGCCTTTTAAAAGTTAGTGTAAATGCTATCTATATTATTATGTTTATTATCACCATATTTTAAAATAAATAGGATGTATATTAATACATTTGTAGTTGTAGAAGGTTTTTTTACGAAACCATGTTGTTGAATCATACCTTAACTTACCTTAATAATTTTATAAGCAGACTGCTTTTTAATCCAGCTAAATGAATAATGAAATTTTATATACAAATATGGGTAAATCAAGTTTAACACTGGCAACATTACCTGATAAATGTTGCAACAGCCGGCGCAGCCATTACTTTTTTTTTCACTGTCAATAACTTGTCAACGCGGAGCCGTCGTAGATTGCCTGCCAAAGTGCCAATCTAAAAAATCAAGACCACACTGCAATTCCTTACGTTACCACCATGGCTTCCAAAATAAACGAGTACAGAGATAATTTAGAGCGAAACCTGAGGGATAAAAGCATGCCATGGACAAAATATTTTGAGAAAGTTGAACAGAAAACTGGCGTGGACCGAGTATACATTTTCATTGGTTGGTAGAGTTTTTTTATTTCACGTTTATTTATAACTTTAGCGGTGGTTTTAACGTTTATTTTGTGTTGTGCAGGTTTGGTCGCGTTCACCGGTTTATATTTAGTGTTCGGGTTTGGCGCTGGATTAATATGCAATTTGATTGGGTTTTTGTACCCGGCTTATATGTCAATGAAGGCATTGGAATCGCCATCAAAGGACGACGACACTAAATGGTTGACATATTGGGTGGTTTACGCCTGTTTCTCCTGTGTGGAATATTTCTCAGACTTCATTGTGGGCTGGTTCCCTCTGTACTGGTTGATTAAGGTAAGTGATAGTTCCATACGTTACGCCCTAATTACTACATAAACGTTAGATAACTTCTCGTAATAATTGAGATTACTTTCATTTACTTACTTTTATTTTATTTTACTTTAAGTGATATAACCTATAAGATTGAAATTGAAGGTATATCTCCATTTCTCTGAATAACCAATGTCAGACACAATAGAAATAACATTGTATCTCATGCGCCTAAGCATATTCGGTTAAAGGCCAAAATTAAAGATATTCCCCTATTATTTTAGTAATTTGTAAACTGATTAACCTTAGAAGTTTAAATTAAACTAATAGTTCTGTTCTTAATATTCCAAAGTACCTACTTCTGATTTTTAAGAATCTAGTTTTCTCACTATATTTTCCTTCACTTTATGCTGAGGGCAAGATTCACAGACCGCACTTTGACTTTACTTTGATGCAAAGATCTACTTTGTACCAAAAATATGTATCTTAGGCCCAGATTCACAATCGTGACTTTACTTTACAGCAAAGGCACCTTCCCAAAGTAAGCTTTGTATTGCCGAAGATTACTTTCAACTTCATATTCAAACATATTTTTGGTACAAAGTAGATCTTTGCATCAAAGTAAAGTCAAAGTGCGGTCTGTGAATCTTGCCCTAATAGTAAGAACAACACATGATTTACAAAATGATGTTACTTGATGGGTTTTGAACATACGGCTGAGATAGATACTATTATAATTAAGTTATTCCAAAACTTATGGAAGTAAAAAACAATACACCATTGTGTGAAGGTCATAATTATAGTAGTTTTAGACTTATATTAAAGGTCATATAGTAGTTTTACAAAAGAGTGAGACTTTATAAAAGAATAGTATCCTTATCTTAACATTTTAGTGGATTATCTCCAGAGCATGGATCTTTAATATCTTTTGTGCTATTTGTACCTATCCATTTTATGCATTCCATAAACTCAAAAGAAGCCTGCTGAATTCATATAGTTCTGGTTTCATTTTTGTTCATAATAGGTTAATCATTGTTTTATAAATGGATATACTATATTCACAATAATGCATTTTTATCCAGTATTACAGATAAAATTAATCTTGTTAGCAACAAAACAACTATTGTATGTTAGTAGATTGTTTTAGTTTATGTCACCTTAATATCTATAGCAATATAGTACAGCGGTACTATCACATTTTATTTTAAACTTGTTTAGCTTGTTGCGACGCGGTTTCACCCATGTCTTTGCTCACTGCTCTGCTCCCATCGCCAGTATGTGATGATACACAGCCTACAACCTTCCTCGAGAACTGAGCTATCATACACAAAAAGAATTTTTCAAATCTGACTGTTGATTTCAGAGATTAGCACATTTAAACAAACAAAGTCTTCTGCTTTAATATAATAGTATAGATATAGATAAACTCTCCTAAGGAGGCCGTTAGAGGTGTTGTCTCTGTGTCTAAGCCCTTTTATGATCGTTTACACCTTATAATGTCGCAATGTAATGTCATATTTCGTGATTTTCGGTTGTCATTGAATCAGAGCTATATTTTAGAAATATGTTTTGCAAAAATTTTAGAATTTGGCGAAATCTGTATAAAAAGTAAAGTAACCATAATGCTTACAGTTATTTTACTATGTAAATAATGTAGTTATTTATTTTTACTATGTGTTATTTGGAAATGGATTGGTTTATCACAGAGAGCTGATGCTGTGCCCGTGGTAAACATCTGTATGTTCTCTGCTAACTACTTCTAAACCATGTAACAAATTTTCATATGTTTTTCACTATTGTTTAAAGAGCCAGAGTCAGTCACTAGTGAAGTACTATTAGATTGTGTATACTTCTAGTGAACTGTTAATTAAGTCTGTTTTCTCCTTATGCCTTAATGGAGCTTACCTACTACACCGTATCATACCATGTCTGTGTTATTAATATATCAGGCAAAAATTCCGTAGACTAGACCGTTCCGTCACCGACCAGCACCGTCGCGTGTTATGCACGGAGCGTAAAAAATGTCGACGAGAATATAATAATAGGCTCTAGTGGGCATAATAGAGCGTATCGTGTTGCTTGCCGATCCTGATCAAATAGGCCCATTTGAAAACCAGCGCCGTGCACCCGTGCTCGGCATTATGCTGAAATGGTGCCTATTTGGTGCAGTCATGAGACTGCTGTTTATTTGTATCTTCTTGTCCTGTCTTTACCTATAATTGTTAATTAGTATGTCTCGTGTTATGTACCAAATCAACGTTTTCTTTCTTTCTTCTTTCTTTCTATTTCTTTCTCTTTCTGATATGTTCATAGCATGGTCATGGTATGGTACGGTGTAGTAGGCAGACTCCTTAATGCAAAGGCCTCTTATACTGAGAAAGCATTATGCCAGCTATTAATCAGAACTTTTTATCAAACATGGTAAATGTCTGATTATATTGAAATTTAGATAAGATCTAGGTTTTATATCTAGTAATAAAACTAGTTGTAAATCTAGACCTTATCATAATTATCTTGTCAGCTAAATTAATGTTTGCCTGTGTTACAAGAGATTATTATTTAGACTGCATTTAAATTTTGCCTTGCTGGTTCCAGCTTCTATAGCGACGCGCTCCTTTGCACGTGGGTATTTTTGGGCTTTTTACGACATGATTGATAACAAATCGTTTCGATTCTCGACTTTAATTTAATATGCTTAATCTAAACTAATGTTATGATTGTTTGTTGGTTACGATTTAACTTAAGATTCAAAATTCTTTGAGTTTTACTACAAAAAGGACGGACAACATTGGCTAAAAGTGAAGTTTAATTTAATCTCTGGAACTTCAACTCGAATTCGAATAATTCTTCTGCTTCTTGGTTATAAGCTATCACGCTTCTGCCGACGGGACCAGAGCAGTGAGCAAAAACGCAAGAAAAACTGCGCCGCGGCAAGCAAGTTTAAAATACTATTAGTAAATAAGTAGTAATAGTCCTAAATATCCGCTTAACTTGATGTCGTTGTAAATTATTCTTTGTTGTTTCCAAGCATTGTTTATGGTTTCAAAATAATTAATTGTTGAACTAGTTTAACTAATAGTGAGGCCAAATAATGTCAATACGAATAATTAACAAAATGTATGTTAATTAAATAACATTAGTATTAGAAACACGTCGTAAATATGACTCGAACAGTAATTATTTAGCAATTAGGAAGCCACAATGTCACGGCAAATTTAATTGTTCTCATTCTGTTGTACCAGTGACTCAATACAATATATATAATAGGTCAAAGTCAAAAACTCGTATATTCATTTAGATCTATACTATTACGAAAATAAAGCGGAAGAGTTTGTTTGTTTGAACGCTCTCATCTCTGGAACTACCAGTCGGAATTGTATAATTCTTTTTGCGTATGATAGCCTCGTTTTTGAGGAAGGTTATAGGCTATGTAACATCACGCTACTGGCGACGGGAGCAGAGCAGTAAGCAAAAACGTGGGTGAAACCGCGCTGTGGGAAGCTAGTAAAAGAATATAATAATATCGACGTAACATATAAGTTTTCATGGTGGGTTTCGCTCGGTAAGTGACAGCGCTCGTAGCCCCTCGGTCCTCTTCCTTTCCTTTTTCCTCCCTTCTTCCTACGTGGTTGGCATCGACTTAGTTATGTTTCTTTTTTCTAAAATGCTTGGTGCCAATTCTTTAACCTCATTGTAAGTTAGAACCATTGGTTTTTTGCTTGATCTGTGTATGATACATAAGAATGTCTTAAACAAAGAGATGTCTAGGAGTCGTAACTGGTAGTTCAAGAGATTAGCGCGTTTAAATGAACACTGTATCATATTAGTAGATAGATAATAACAATGGTCATAAAATACAAAGAATATGATTGTTATGGATTGCAATGCAAATGTCTCGTATTCATTTCCTAGGCCCTAGACGGCATTGTGTCCGATAAATGACAACAGTCTCCCACTTTATTACATTAGAGTTCTTCTGCCTACTCTTTCAAGGATCATGATGCTTTGTTGTGTCATGCTTATTACTTAAACTTGTGAAATAATATTACTTTTTGTAACATGAACTTTGTCTTGAAGCAAATGAATAAGATACTTAGTAATTATTATGCAATACCTTAGTTGTAAATAGGCATAAGAAAATTGCTCTGTATAGCAATTTTTATCGTATGGCTATGAATATAAGGTTTCTTAATGTGTAATGGTTTTTGATGATGTGTTGTTTTTATGATGATGCAGTATTGTTTACCACTGACGTGTGGTTGCAGATTTGACCTTCAGATCGAGTAGTTTTACTATGTTATTAGACCGGAATCTTCCGAGCAAGGTTACACGCTCAGTTTGGCGTCAGTCTGGTCCATCAGTCTGGTCAAAATTATCATGTACTTGCCCACAGATTGACAGACTGATGAAAATGAAATATTTTATTTTTTTCTTGTCAGTCCGTTTTGAATGATGGGAGAATGATCGTGTAAACCGGTCGCGTCAGTCACCGTCAGCGACACAATGCAGAAAGACGAGTCAAGTGACCAGTCTAACTTCCATTGGCGTACTTTTCATCAGTCTGCTGTCAGTCCATCATTCTGGCTGTCAAGTCAGTCCATGATTAGAGTGTCAGTCCGTGTGCTTGGTTGTCTCAGTACCCTTAACATTGAATGTTGTGGGTTCGATTCCTACCCATAAATGTTGTTCTCGGTTGCAGTAGCGAAGAGTCACTTTTTCGAGGAGGGAAGCCGGTGGGACTAAAATACTTTTAGAGTTTCGGAAGGCCAGCTCCGATTCCTGATCCTGTTAGACATTGAGTAGACACTCAAGCAGTGATAGGTATAAGGAGGTCAGGGCATATTTTAAAAGGAAAGCCGGCAGGAATCGTGTTATATGGACGCCTCGCCACTGCTCGGTTGGGATATCAAACAATTTAGCGAGTCTCGGTAGAATATTGGCGTGATAAACTTAAGTTATCCTTATTTTATCATCATTTTGGTCCAAAGTCCTACTTTATTACATTTGAGGTATTTTATTGCCCACAATTATTAGGGCTTGGCAGATTGTCCGTCCTGTGTTAGTTCATACCCTCTTATCATTTGATAGGCTGATGGCGCTAGTATAAGTATATTTGCACCCCGCTATTTTGTCTAGTTCGCTAGTTATTATTACAAATTGATTTCATATTTCATTATTACGATGACTAAAGTAAACTTTCCACGTAAAAAGATAAATTGATAAGATAATGTAAAATGTAGATAAAAATGTCATAATTCTGTCTCTACTACCTAGTCGTTTGGCTGCTATTTTGGTCACATCTAACAATAAATATTTTCACTACTTTTTACACAATGCCGGTAGTTTAAGACGATGACTTCTAAAACCCACTTCTAGATCCCACTGACTGCTTACCATCAGGCAGAATGGAGTCACTTTCGTAGGTCCTAGAATCCATTTTAAATTTACTTAATTGTCTAAACTGGACGTATTTACTTTTAATTTTTCGCGTTTCATGATATAAATATATAATCATACGGGAATTAACGTGACATCGCCTCACCAGTCTGCTTGTGACCACGGCCGGTGTAACCTGGTCGAAACGTCAAGCAAAATAAGGTATGCAAATACCTAATGCATGGACTGGACGTGTCAGCCGGTAAAAGTCTTATCTCATCTTATCTCATCGTATTTAACCTATTCCATCCCACTGCTGGGCAAAGGACTCTTCCATAGTGCTCCACAGCTCTCTAGTGGACGTTGGTATAGTCCAGTCGTCCGCAAATATACGTCAATATACGTCGTTTAATCTCAGTATCGTGGTTACGTAACCATCTAAGGGATATATTCCTATGATCAATTTTTTGCTAGGTAGGCAATCATCTCTTCTTCGCTTATTTTTAGCTGACTATCACAAAGTAAAACGTGAAAATGTTTGATTGTGTCCACGCAAACATAATGTAAATAGTCTAATAGCGTAGAAGATAGTGTAATAGGTTACTGTTTATTACAAGTAGTACTACTTCCAAAAAGTGCCAAATTACTTCACTTAAATCCTTTTACAGAATACAATACTATTGTTCATTACGTCTATGACTTGAATGCGGACACTATCGTACTTGATATCAGTGTTTTATTATTTACACAATTGTGTGGAATATGTACGAATCTTATATACCTAGATAGCTGTGAAATATATATTTAATATCTAAGGGATTTTACAATTTAAGGTGATACACGCTTGTCCCTTTCTTGAACAACACAACTTTCTTGAAAAAGTGAAGAATTTATTATTTCGTTATAATATTAAAAACACACTGCGGGCCGCACAAAGATGAACTGTAAGCCGCATGTGGCCCGCAGGCCTTGCTTTGAACAGCCCTGGTATAGATCACTAAAGTAACGCAAAACGCTTTCAGAGATCATTGTTTCAAATTATAAGCGTGATTTACGTTCTTGTCAGTTGTCTAGTAAAAATTGTTTTGTTTAGCAATAGAATCCATACTTTGCATAGTCATTATGAATATGATTACAAAATATATTAATCATTCACAATGACACATTGCTCTGGTATTTACAGTGACCAAAAATGTAGTTATCGATTTCCAAAGAGGTCGATTGGAAGCAACTTATAATAATAATAAATCTTTATTGAAACCAAGCCTTACATATAAATACAATACAATGGTGAATATAGTTTACATGTGGTAAGAGGCTTATCATTGAAAGCATGATCTCTAAACAAGCCCCTCCATACAAAGTATAAAACAAGCGAATGTTTCTTACAAATACGTTACAAACAACATAATAGTAAATGTAAAAAAAAAAACAAAAAAAAATATACTGAAAAACAAAAATAGAAAACTTGCACTCAGAATATCAGCGCCGCTTTGTTTTAAAATGACACGAAGATGAGATAAAACTATTTTTCTCTTATTTTATTTTCCTTTTGTTACTTTTTTAAATTAGATTAAGACTTGTCTGAGAGGCAAATTTTTTTTTTCATTCTTTCATCCAGCATATTCGGGCTTTTATCAGGTCTGTAAATGTAGCTGGAGGACGACCTAATCTGAGCTTTGTGTGTATAAATTTGTATTTTACTGAATTGTATCAGTTCCAAAGTTTTTATTTTCAATAAGCAAATAACAAATCAGCACACAGTATTATGAACTCTAATCTGTACGTTATGTTAAAGTTCATATTGTTTTGTCTGCTTCGTGTCACTAAAACTTTTTGTTTTTTTTTTCCACAGTGCATCTTCATCATATGGTGTTATCTGCCGACTGATTACAATGGTTCGCTAATCCTCTACAACCGTGTTATTCGTCCATATTACCAGAAACACCATACAAGCATTGATGATCTCGCCAATTCAGGTATGAAATGAACTAAATATAAAAAGTTACGTAAAAAGTACAGAAGACAAGAAAATATCTAAGCACACTCACCACTATTTCTCTTTAAAGTAGATCTCAACACATAAGTCTTAAGAATCATTTTTACGTAGCGTTTTATGCACATACGACTTTATTCTTTAATAAGGCAGTACTGCAGACTTATGTATGCGGGCGGCAACGATTCATATTAACTTGTGTGTGTGCTTAGAGAGTTTTTCAGTCTGATGTTCTTGATTTTATTTAATGATACTCTCGTCAACAAAATGGTTCGTTCGTCAACAAATGGAGATTTTGAAAAAATAATTGTGCTGGAGAGTTTTAAGATTAGTTTCAATAATGTAGGCTATATTTTACCAACTAAAGCTAAGACAAGATCGAAATTGCCACAAACCTTTTTTCTTCACTGAAACATTTTAGTAATCTTGCCTAACGCACTAAAGCAAAATCTGAGGCAATCCCTGAGGAATATACGATATTATGATTATGAATTTTAGATATCAAAAAGATAGTGGACAAAGCCAACAAAACCGTGGATAAAACTATGAAAAAGATTGAGAAAGCCTTCAAAGACCTATAAGGTACAGGTACAATCGCTAAGCAAGCTTTGCATGGCGGCGGTTTTGTACGCACGTAACATAGTCATATATAACATTAGGGCCGGTATTCACTGACAAGTTGCACATACGACTTTGTTCATTCGCGTCCTTTTAAAGTCCCTGTCATTATAAAGATGATGTGACATTGCGTGGAGATATGTGTTCTTCATTTCGTTCTGATAAGTTTGTTACGTGAATACCAGTCCTACACATTGCTCGTATGTGACGTAACAGGGGTATAAGTAGTGCAAATTGCTTTCTCTGTCATAATGAGATGTTCTTTGGAGAAAAGGCATTATTTTTTATGGGTGATTCCTGAATCGGTGTTTTTGTGGTGTGGATATCACTTGTAAATGTGGCTTAACATTATGGCAAGAATATGTGTAAAGTATGCGGTATATACTATATAGAAATGCCACAAATAAAACCATGCGTTTGTTTGATACACCAAAGTGCGAAGTGAAGGCAGTAGAAATTGTAACGATTTAGCCACTATTTAAAGAAATAATTAGCATTTTAAGGCAAATTTAAATGCTTATTATTTTGAATGTCCTGTTAAACCTTATACAAAAGAAAGCATTTATCAATCGCAGTCAATTAATAAAACATAAACAGCTTCAAATGAAGGAAATCTTAAAAGTAATATAATGGATTCAACCTTAAAAATTTGTAATTTTAATGTAATAAATAATAATAATATTGCCACAATTCGTATTACGATATGATTAAAACAATTTGCTATAAATAAAATCAAAAACATTAACCTACATCACGGAAAATTGTTATCGTGCTGTCTTTTCACACCAATATTACAAGAAAAAACAACGATTTTGTTTTGAATTTATAATAATTACATATAAATTTTATGGCCGTAAATCTTTTTTTGCAAAATCGGCATCATGCAAACGAGCCTTAGCACTGCCTTTTGTGGAATATATTTTGTGCACAATCAACCAATTAGATTAGGTCTATTTTAGAATATTTTCACATTTTATTTATGCAAGCTGGGTTTTATATTGTTATGTTAAATATAGGGTAACTGTTTTGATGACACAATTCAGTAACAGAGAATATATAAAAAAGGAAATTTAGTACAAAAAAAACACTATGTCTGCATTTTATTTTATTTTATAAAAAACGGATACTTTAAAATAGAGTTTTACTTTATACTTTTCGGAGTAACTGAATTTTTCGAAAAAGAAAATTGATATAAAAATCTTTACTTACCACATATTTTTATATCAAAAGTAAAGAAATAGTTTTATTTTGTATTTAAGTACCTTTTTTCATCAAGAAAATAAGTCCAAAAATCTTTGCCGTTTTTTTTGTCTATTTCTTATTTATTTAGAACAACCAGTTTTTGTTACATTGTTGTTTCGATGAATTGTTCTTTGTTGCACAAATACAGCAAATCTCCAGCGGTTGGTCCAAGGTGCAAGTAACAAGATAGATAGTTCAATGAGAAAATTGACAGAGAGTTAACATTTGTGGTACCAAAAAATTTTTGCTTTGCAATATGGAGTATGTCTTTTTCTTTTTCGTATTTTTCTTTTAGTTTTTTTATTTTATAATGTTTTTGTAGAGTATTTTTTATCACTCAGTAATACGTAACATATTTTTTGTAATTTATAATTACTATGTAAAATCGTAGTTTTTGTAAATTTGTATATTTTTACGAAGGTATTGGCGCCAAGTAATTTAAAAATATTTTTGTTTGTCCTTTTTTAAATACAAATATACTTGTAAATAATCACCTTCATAACACCACCAGAGATTACAAAAATAACACAAAATAGAAGTTCTATTAATAAATAATCAACGATAAAAAAGTATAAAGTGAATAAGGAAAATTGAGGTATAAATAACCTAATGAGACTAGTAAATGAAGCTAATGACTAAAGATTGACTGAAATTTCATATTCGGCAATTATACTGTATTCGGTTGCTTTTAGTGAATTCGGAATAAAAAAAATAAAATCTAGAATGAAATAATAAAAAGCTCATAAAATTGTCAAATTTTTTACAATCTTTTTTCATACCATATTTGGCTTTCAGCAGTATTTACACTCGGCCCATTACTACTAATAGCGCTTCACTTTGTTACCAATTACGTTACATATTGGTTCATATATCGTTTTAAAGGTGTTTACTCACGGTGTTTCTTTTCCCTGGCGACTGATGAACTCGTACCGGCGTTCAGTGGGAAAATAATGTCTGTGGAAAAGTTGCTTGAATGTTCTTGCGCTCAGCAATTGCGTGAACGTGGAATCGGTTAGTAGACACCGATTTCTGTAGTTTTACCGAGTTTAGTACGTAGGGTCGTTATTTATTTGTTATATGGGACCGGAGAATCGCAGCCATAAAAGAATTCAAACAAAATTATGTAACGGTAGTCTCAATTTTAAAATGGAAAAATACATTTGCGTTAATACATTTTCAAATAAAATAATAATGTCTCAATTATCATCCAATGGACATAGCGCCGATTTCTGATGAACTTCCTCATGATCAGTAGCGGATCCAGGAATTCGATTTAGGGGGATTCAAGTACAATCGACATGTCTCCTTTTATATCTATAACGCAATTTAGTTATTGTAGTACAAAGTTTTTTATAATCTCTGGTGAAGGGTGTAATATTATATTAGTTTAACATCTCAACTGTTATTTCCATTTCCCTATCCTATTTGTAGATTTTATTAGATTGAATATTAATTTTCGGGTATTTTTAGTTCATTTATTTTTCATTTTTGTGTAGTTTTCTTAAAAATCTATATAGAAATAGAAATCTGACCCCCCGTAGTCCATGTCTATCCCTAACCTTACACAATCGATCGTTTTAGGTAAACAAGAATAAGCTGAAATCACAATCAAATTTCTTCACTGGTAAGTCCCATTTGCATAACAAAATGCTTGATTTTTGTAGCTGGCAAGAATGATTAAAACGTCAAATAAATTAGTCTAACTCTGGCGTTTTTGCTTAGCTGACGTCTGTTGCTATTACAAAAGTACAAAAAAAACTCACAATAAATACTAGACAAGTTTAAGTGAGAAATAAGGCTCTTAAGACTCTTAATGAATGATATATTTTTTGTGAGTCCATTATTCATCATCATCATCTCAATCGTAAGATTTTTACTGACATCATAGACCTTTTCCATTAATTTGTATTAGAGATAGCGTATATCGGTCGTTTTCGGACGTCTTCGGTCTTTTAGTAACTTTGATGGCTATTGTAGAACTTTATCATATTATAGTAGCATAGGTTTATAGATAACATGTTACATGTGACGCGCATATTATTTTTATCGTAGTCAGCAATGATTAGTTTAACAAAATTGTTTGGTCGATTTATCAATTGAGTGACTTTTTAAGAGCAACCGACGTCCAGAAGGGCGATTCTTTTTAGTTTTGTGTATTTACTCGCTTCAAAATTTAATGCCATAAATTAATTATTGTAGTACTTTATTTTAGTAGAACATTTAGAAGCAATTTGCCTACTAACCCATAGTTATGTTGTATCAGTGTTCCTTGCTTTTCCCTGTTATGTATCTTTTGTGGGGTATTCATCTGGAGGAAACCAATAAAATTTTCAGATAATTTTTAATTACTTTAATATCTATTAATTTCATTATAACATAGCTTTTATTGCATTGAACCGTCGTCTGCCATTTGATGGAAAGAAGTAAGTTTTATTTATGATCATGGGAAAGCTGCGAAGTCACGGCAGTATATGACAGTTCCACCCGCTACCATCTTGTAAAAATGAGAACTGTACTAGCAGCTTAAATATCTGTCCAGCTGCCAGTATAGTGCGTTGCATTAGTTACTTCTACCGTCTTTATTCCTGTTTTCTAAGAAAATCATGTAAGCTTTAGGCCAAATGATAGGTAGGTACAAAGTTTGACTTAACTTAGTAGTAGTTTCGGCCAGACGTAGAAAACGAGCAATATCACAAGAACAATACACTATTAGTTATTTATTCATAATTTAACACGGTCTGTGGCACGCATAAGCCCTGATTCGTCTGTTTGTCGTACTGTCTCAATAGGAGTAAATGAAAACTCCGCAACACAGCGACAAAAAAAAATAAGTTAATAAAAAACTCATTTTTTTTTCTATTCACCCTGTTTGACCATATTCACCGTGTTGCTTGCAGTTGCTACGCAAACTGTTTTCACTCAATGAAGATTTCTATTACTAGTTGCTGATGCACTAAACACATTAACATGCGGACTCATAATCATAACAGTATACTCATACACTGTAACTAATTAGTTATTATGTGAAAAACGCTTATACTTACTAAATTAATTCAAAATAACAATATTATATAACACATTTACTTATAAATATTTTGAAAAGTTGCACATATTTAATTTATTTTTTATTTTTGCCTAGTTATATAATAGGTAATAATTTAATAGAATAAAATTCTCAAGTCTTAAGTTTGCAGCAGCTCTTTTCAATTACTTTTGTTCCTAAGGCTTTGATTTGGTAGCGAAGTTTAAATGGAGTGGTTGTCTTTCGTCAGCTCATTTACTTAGTTTCACTTTTATTCTATAAAATTATAGATGCAATTTAAAAATAAAACTGTCTCTGAAATTGTATAAATATTTTGGATTTTTCGAGTTTTGGGACTAAATTAATCTCTAGATATTTTCGATAAATGTAAATTTATTTAGAAGGGAAGTGTGAATAGGATACGAATACAACTTTATCAAATGCCGTTTTATGACCCAATGCCCGCAATAGTAGTAAAACATGACCTTGTTACTAAGTAAATGTATTTTATGTTTTATAAATCGGTATGTTTTTTGTTCCACAGCCGGCCGCCTGGTAGCCGAAGCAATCAGAAAGACCAACTAAACTAAATAAAGTTGTAATAAAATATATAGGGAGCGAAAGTACAAACAATTTCAGCACCTATTTTCACTAGCTTTGCAGCACTCACAATGAAAATAAGAAGAAAATAACAACTTGAGATGTGTAGGTTAAAAGATACAGGTCCGGAACTATGTCTTTTGCGTTTTAGTTCAATCAATCCTATAAAAACCAACGTATACCCGTTAGTAACCTCAAGTGGATACGGGATACATATCTTAGGACCTGAATCTGATACAACTGTCTACATTTTTGCTAGTCGCCTTCTGCTTTGTCAATTATAAGTTGTAATCAACATTCTATCATATTCTGTAATAGTCCTAAAGTGGTGGTAACGTCATAGGTTTGTTTTTTCAATAATTTTGCACCCATTAAAATTGGAATGTCGGTTACAGATTGAGTGCTTTAGAGACTTTTAAATATTAATAATGTTTTCATAAGATCCAAAAGCAGCCTTTGTTATTCGGCTATTATTTTTCAATTTGTGAAATTCCTTCTGTCCCGGTAAAGGGCATGACAGCAATTTTGTATAAACCTTGTATAATGTTAAGTCTTTTTATAATTGAGACATTTTTGTATTTGTTTAGTTTAAAATTATTAGTTTAATCTATTTTTCCCGGCGTGTGTGATCTTTAGGGATTGGTATCCATAGAAGCGTAAGTAAAGACCATTAAAGTTATTTTAGTTTCCCTGTATTAAGATCTCTTTTGTGGAACAATGAATTTCTTATAATTTTTTCTCTGTATAGATTTAATTTTGCTCAAGGAATGTTAGTATTTTTTTTCATATTTAAGTTTGTTTTAAGGTTGGATACTATTAGTATGCAAATGTTGCCAGATTAAAAAATATGGAAGTGTTGCCATATGACGAAAATTATTTTTGAAGCTAAAATGCATGAATAAGTATTTTTGTACTATTTGAAGAATTATATACGCATATATTTTACAGCTAAAAACCCCATGTTTTTTAATTAAAGTATATAATCATGTTTTAAGTGTTTGGTGTTAACGCTTGTGGTGTAAATCGGTGTTATGTGCCTTTAAATCTCGGCTGCCATCAATGTATATCCACTTAAGGAATTGTTATTCAAGTCATTTTTTTCACATAATAAAAAAGGAATTCATTGTAAATATTGTTTTATTTTA
Organism: Parascotia fuliginaria; assembly: GCA_963082885.1. Classification (NCBI taxonomy): domain Eukaryota; kingdom Metazoa; phylum Arthropoda; class Insecta; order Lepidoptera; family Erebidae; genus Parascotia; species Parascotia fuliginaria. The sequence continues at coordinate 2,376,669 of OY720195.1, forward strand.
TTCTCTTTAACCCAATATACGAGTAAAGATTACCATCCTCAGCTCATTATATTCTCACAGGGTCTGGTCCAGTCCATCTATTCAAGCTATGTCACTAGCTTGAATGGATGGACTGGACCAGACCCTGCCTCAGTTGGAACTTCAGTGATTTATAGTGATAGTGATGTCTTGAAGTTTGCCAGTTATTAATAGGCTAAAACAAAAAGCAAAAAGGGTGAAGAAAAAAAGGCAAGGAAAAATGTCCGTGGTCTACCAAGGTGGGCTGAGGTGGACCATCGGCAAGAAAAAGTGCCTGCGGTCCACCAGGTGAACTAAGCAGGTGGACCACGACCCATTCCTGTTCCAGTTAAAAAAAAGTTAAAAATATCTACTTATAGGTTATAGGTATTTCTGTTTTTGTGTAATAAATAAATTTATTCCCTTTATTTACATCATTTCATATTATTTAAATTTTTAAATACATATAAAAAGTGAAAATATACATTTGAAAATATAAAAAATAGTTTACCACCGGCATCGAGACTAGAGTCCAAGCTACCGGCGGTTAGGCTTCCAGAGAAAGGAACCTCCTCACAATACGTGCCGTGTCAAGCAGCACTGCCTTCTGAATCTGGCTCTTGACCCATCCACCTATTGTGAGCTCTTTAGGTGTTGGTCGAGGCTCTTTGCTATTATGTCATTTACAGTAACAACTATCGGTACAATGACAGCTGAATCAACATCCCACATGTCGACAATCTCATGGGCTAAGTCGAGATATTTTATCTGTTTGTCTTTCTCAGCTTTCATGAGATTCTCGTCATGAGGGACAGTAATATCGACAATCATTGCAAGGCGCTCGGAACGATCCACCACCACGATATCAGGCTTGTTTGCTATAATAGTCCTGTCTGTGATGATGGAGCGATCCCAGTGCAATGTCGCACGACCATTCTCGAGAACCGGCTCAGGGTTATATCTGTAGTACGGCACTTCGATGTCCACAAATTTGTATCGCAAAGCAAGTTGCTGGTGGATAATCCTGGCCACTTGGTTATGTCTGTGCAAGTACTCTCCGTTAGCAAGACGCGAACAGCCGGAAACAATATGCCAGAGAGACTCACCGGGTTGCGATGACATGCCCGACATATGTCAATAGTGCCGTCTTTCAGGATATATTTCCGGTAGTTGTTCGTCATGATAACTTCATCAGCAATTGCACAAACAATCCCTTCGGTTTCTCCAAAGAGATCACAGATCACTGAAGCGTAGCCAGGCCACGAAAGCAGAGTGGTCCACACCAGGACCGAGTAAGGCTCGAAAGAACCTTCCGTGGAGCTTCTTGCTTTGCCATACCACACGGCGATCATCAACACCGAGTACTACAGGCCTGCGCCAGTTCTTTTTAGCCAAGGCAAGCGGGGTAAGTCCAATATCCACTGCAACCACATCACGATGCACATCCTCGCTCATCTTAAGAAAGTAGTCCCTTAGTTTGCATATCTCGCGTTTGTGGGTGCTTTTGGCATTTAGAAAGCCTTGGCCGCCGCATTTTCGCGGAATATACAACCTCATGACGGATGAACGCGGATGATGCATACGGTATGAGGTTAACAATGTGCGGACTCGTCTATCCAGGGTATCCAATTCAGTCTGTGTCCACTTGAGTATGCCGAAGGAGTACAGAAGAAGAGGCATGACCCAACCATTACAGGCGGGCACCTTGTTGCCGCCTGACAAGTTACTTTTCAATACTTTTTTAAGGCGGCTGTAAAAGCGCTCCTGTAATGATTGTTTCACATCTGTCTCTATGCCCAACGACTGCGACACACCCAAGTATTTATAGGTGTCTCCGATTAGAAGTGGCCTGAGATGAGTAGAATCAGATAGTTAAATTCCATCAGATTCCACTACCCTGCCTCGCTTTACATGCATGACTGCACACTTGTCTACTCCGAAAGCCATGCTAATAGAATTACTAAAGTTTTTCGTTATCTTTAGTAACTCTTTGAACTGGGTTTCAGTTGGTGCAAATATTTTCAGATCATCCATGAATAGCAAGTGAGATATTATCTGACCGCCTCTACGCAACCTATAACCTAGCCCTGAACTCTCTAGCATTGAACTAAGAGGGTTCAGTGCTAGGCAAAACCATAAGGGACTCAGACTGTCTCCCTGGAAGATACCCCTCTTAATCTATAATGGTTCACCAATACCCTGAATTTGACGACACTCCGGATAGGTAAGGGCCGTTTTCCATTACCCCATGCATGCCCCCAAGAAGGTGCGTAAGATGGGATCTACTTTGTATAATTTCAACACCCTCAGGAGCCATGAATGCGGCACGGAATCGAATGCTTTCTTATGATCTATCCAGCATGTCGTCAAATCCTTGCGGTTGCGGCGAACCTGCTGGTTAATGGTCATGTCGATAAGGAGGAGCTCCTTAGTACCACGGGCCCCTTTCCTACACCCATTCTGAGAGATAGAAATGACCGAATTTTTCTCAACATTTTCGGTATTTTGATTCGCAGCGGACTGAAATTGAGATGCCAGTCGAACATGTGAGCTACGTAGCCATCTCAGCCAAAAATTGTGCAGTCCGTCCATCCCTGGTGACTTCTAATTAGCCATAGGACGGACCGCATTAGCTACGTCTTCAGCTGTGATGACCACGCTATCCATTTCTGTAATTTGCTCACACGTTCGCTCAACATCTCGCATCCAGTCACCTTCGGTGTGACTTGCGGGAACCGACCAGATTCCACTCCAAAACTATCTTGCAACAGTAGCATTTGGCAAATTACCGCCATTACCTTCACGATTTGGTCGCTCCCAGTTCCTATATACCCACCATTGGTCCTTTTGAAACATGCGATTGGTTATATAACGATCCACTCGTTTTTGTATCTGCGTATTCGGTTAGCCCATGCATATACCTTGTTTTAGGAAGTCGATGCGCTCTGTGACTCGCGATAAATAGTTGTGGGGACTGATACCTGTCTCCGAAAATGCTTGGTTCACAAAGCGCATCACTCTAGGACGTGTATTCCCATTCCTAAAACAGATTAGCTTGGCAATAAGCACCCTTGCTCTAGCAATACGCCGCCGCGCCGTTCAATCCGGTACTGCCAGGCTGGCACAGAGGTCCCGCGCGGCATACGAGTGTCAGAGGTTGGAAACTTGACAGCCGCCAAACGACATACAGCCGCACAATACAGGATTGAATGCGTATCACTAAGACTTTCACTTTGGTTTAAAAAGTCAGGCAATAGTGAGTCAAGAGTACTTACAAGCGCTAGGTTTTTTCTATGCATCGGCAAACGAGGCCTAAATTCTTGAGGTGTGAATCGATAATCGTCAATCGCACATTTCAAAGCGTTCCAAACCTCCTCATTGCATCGAGTGTCTACAATAGGAGTACTGTCATCTCCTTCCACTATAACATTATTTTGCACTTGTGAATAAATTAATTAATTAGTAAATTTAATATTATTATTATATAAAAAAAAAAAATTTCTTTGCCTGGTTTATCTAGGTTGATTATGGTTAACTAAAAACGATTTTGTTTACTACTCATAAAGTTAATCACGGAAACTACAATTTTAAGTTTTTAAATTACAATTTTATTAACTACAAAATAAAATTACAATTACAAGCTATGTAGAGGTGGTGGTGTTAGTTTCTTTAGCTTTTTCAGCTTCCAGTTTGGCTCGGTTGTCTCTTTCAGTTTGTCTGTTTCTCCAAGCTGTCATGTAGGAACGCGGGTGGATTGGGAAGAAGCCTGATAGACCTGGAAGCAGACATGATTATGAGAGTACAGTATATTAAGCTAGGCTATGTTCCTGAATTCAATGATTCAGTGTTAGGTAATGTTTTTTGATGCATTTCATCACCCTTAGAGGGTGAGTATAGGTATTGTTGTTCATAATAAGCCTATTACTATAAATTGAGTCAAGATAGGCATTGTTATAAGATAATTTTAGGCAGTTTAATTCTCATAACAAATTATTCACTGAGTGAATTATAAATTTCACAAGTTTACTAGGTTTTGAACACATGCTTCAAAAATAGTTAAAATAAATAGTCAAAAATAGTTAATAACAATAATATCTATATTATTATATAAAGTGGAAGATGTTTGTTTGAACACACTAATCTCGAGGTTGACTGGTAGAGAATGCCTTTGGCATTAGTCCGCCGATATACTCTGTGTGGGGTCACGTCAGTTAACCTTTAGTTTTAAGTGTTTTGTATGGGACGCGTATGTAATGCAAGCGCAGCGCCGGCAGTCGCTCCCTAATACTATCCATAGTAAGTTGTTCCATAGTTCTCTACTTAGTTAGCCGTTCCCTTGTATTTGTTTGTACCGTGACTCAATGTAAAAGTAAGAAGTAAATAGTGTACCAATCTTAAGTATTTTATTTGAAAATTCCTATGCGTCGTAACATTGAAGAACACATATGTAAAGAATAGATAAAATTAAATAATCTCTAGAACTACCAGTCGCATTTGAATAATTCTTTTTGTGTATGATAGCCTAGTTCTTGAGGAAGGTTATAGGCTAGACTGACAACAGGAGCAGAGCAGTAGCCAATGACGTAGGTGAAACCCGTGTGAACCCGGTGTATTTATAATCAGAAAACAGTACAAACTATACCAACCAAGCAACTCAGCAACAGGAGTGGTAACATGAGCTCCATTCCCAAGCCAGTGTTTCAGTCTCTCCAAGTTCAAAGCTACTAACTTCTCATTGTTCACATTAGGCATAGGGTCATATGAACCTAGTTGTTCTATGACGGGCTGGGTGTTGATTCTTTTTCTCTGCAAAAATAGTATTTAAAAATATGATAGTTATACTGTTGCTATGACAATTATTTTAGTATCTGTCTCTTATGCACAAAGTTGAGGGATCCAAAACTAAATAAGCATAAACTGAAAATGAAATTATTCTCACACATTTTGCTGACACAGAAACAGCACCTGCATCAGCAAAATTATATTGAGACATAGACGTTTTGGCAGGCAACATTGTTTGTAGCAACCATCACAATATTACCATTCCCAAAGAGGTGAATTTTATGCTTTTACCACTGCAGGTGAGAAACGGTAAAGAATACGTCAAAGATAAGCTGTAGCTTTAACTAAATAGGAAGTCATAATATATCATCTAATGATAAGTAGAGTTTGTGGACCATTCACAATCAAGCGGACTGTAGGGTCCTCTGCTACTATGTCACTATAAAAACTTACAATGTCTCCTACTTATACAGTAACTATAATGTACAAAACGGTTAACTTACATGGGTCACAGAAATGTGAAAAAATGGCCTATTAGTACATCCATGACGAATCAAACGTATTGATTTGGCTGCCCTGACGTAAAACTTGCCTGTACCACTTGCTGGTGGTAACGACATTGTTTTTGTTTCAGTAAATTTAGTGTTTTTCAATATTAATTAAATGTCTACTTGTACTTTAATAAAAATAACCTCAAATTCTTTTCTATGACATTTGATTGAAATAAGACAATTCGTTCGTAAATTGATTACATGCCGCCGGTGTAGTCAACTAACAGGATTTCTGAACGTTTTCGTCAAATACTTTTTGTTAAAATTATCATTTTTTTTTTTGAAATATGTGAATACAGCCCATAGTTGAATTTAAAAAAATATCTACAAAAGAATACTGACATTTTGATGCTTAAACTAATCACCCATCCATTCATGAGATAGGTAAGCGTGCTTCATAGTAATAACGTCTGCGATCTATTGATTCGCGTACCTACGTGTTACTAAAACAAGTAGGTAGGTACGAAGAAGATGTACAAATTAACAGCAAGATGTTACTCCACCACTTAAATTAAATGTGATGGCCTCACTTACACCGTTTGCTTGTCACAGTGCGTTGCTGACAGTATATCAGTATCAATACCCAGATCTACCGCTACTAGAAACAAAAAAAAATAGTATCAGTTCGTTTGTTCCGGTAGACAAACCATGTAACTGCATTATAACTTCAGGAAAATAACATATAATATAGGTACTTTAAAGGTGTTAGCCATTTTGTTTTCTGTATGAGTAGGTACTTATCTAACTTCTGACTCGTTTAAAACATAAGTACCTACCATAAATTAAAATTTTCTAAAAACCAGATAGATACGTGGCCTATACTATTTTTTCATAAAACATTTAGTTTATTATAATATTTAATTAGCTATGATAAAATGACCTTTCGCTGAATGTTCTGCTTCCCTGGTCAATACGTACCCCATACCTGAAGATAAGTATTTTAACATTAAATTTCACGATTATTATTTGGCTACCAATATCTTTTAATGTACAATAATTATTATAATTAAATATCTTTGGACATCTGAACTACAATAATCCAACAAAAAAGGTTAATATACATTTTCAACGTCAACAATTTTTGTTTAATTCCGTATTGTCAACTCACAGGTACAGGATTTCATAAAGTTTGTGAGGTAATTAAACCAATAAGAGCTAGCGGCGGTGGCGCCACTAACGACCGCGGCAGAACGAGCGACAGTGTAATTTTTTACGAGGCGTGCACAGTTTGCGATTCTCCAGCTTTTCATTCATCGTCCCACTGCATAGTGTTGGGTGTTTATCGATATCTGAAAGTACTTTAATAAAATTCTGTGTACGGTATCATACTAAGTGTACAGGTTCGGCACAGTTCAGGCTACCCTACGGGGGTGCAGCAGGGTCACCAAGCACAGACATTTTAGTTTTAGTTTAGAAAATGTACTTACCTAATTTTAAGAGAACTTGAGGCACTGCGTGAGTTTTTTAGGACATTTCGTCAAAATTTTCACTGTTTTAGGTTGTAGGTACCCTCACTCTACAAAAGAACTAGAAGTCAACAACACTACACATTATATAGAGTTGTGATTTATGAGTAGAGTAAATTTCAGTTTTCGGAAGAAAAGTGCTATGCAAAGCAAATAATCCTTGAAACATCGATATACGTTACATTACTACCCTTTTTCCGATCACTACCACCGCCTCTGACCGACTTAAGTCGACCTTACTATAAAAAGAGACGACAACACACGTATCGAACGGATTAGAAAAAGACAAAAATGTAAGTGGGTCACGGGATGAGAGGCGTCTCGGCGCTACCGCTTTTATTAAGCGCTGAAATGCTGAAAAACATGACTCTAGGGAAATGGGTGGTTGAAAACAGAGGTCTATAAATAGATACCTGGGCCCTTTTGAGAGAAAGAACTTATAATTTATTGTGCTATAAGTGGCGATGTGTTTTTTAGGCTATAAGGTTTATGTAGGAGTAGATTTATTTATAAAGGCGCTGGACATTTATTTTACTCTAATCCTGATTACGAAAGTAAGCGTTGGTTTTTAGAATCTGTTTAAACTAGACAGCATTACTTATTTAAGCCAATAAACACGATAATATTCTATCATCACAATATCAGTCTGAAAACGTCTGCTGATGAACATAAGCCTCTACTGAAAAAGTAGAAGGTTAGCCATAATCACCGCAAATTGCGAGCGGGTTAGCGACCGCAGTGATATCTAGATGCCGCGGATGCGCAAACAAATAAATTTGCCCTCGTTAATATTTTTGTAATACATTCGAAATAAAATTAGTCTGACACCACAATGTGCGCGCGCTGTTCAATCGATCTGAACGCGAGCTAATTTAACGTAATCGGTTACATTGTAGTCATAATTACATAATAATGCCATTCAAGTCAATCAAATCCAAAAATATGATACAATGTTAATTAAATTACGTTAGAGTTGTACGGCCAGCCTCGCTCCAAAGTCCCGCCGCACGACAAACGCAGACCAGGAATCAATCGGTAGCGCTCGAGCCGCTTAGTTGTACGAGGTCCACGCATGCGCAAGGAAAGGACGATCGATGCGGCGGGCGTTTCGTTCAGTGGTCGCGTATCCGTCGCGCAGTCCAGTGCACAATGCGTTCCCACTGACGCGGGAAACGAGCCAAGCTGTATCTCCGCGAGTACGCCGCGGAGGACGAGCGGCCGCCGTGCCGGGAGGAGTGGCGCCGGCAGGAGTGGGCCGGCGGCGGCGCGCGCGGCCGCCTGCCGCAGGTGGACCGCAGCCCGTCGCGCCGCAGCCCCTACCTCACGCGCGACGATGAGCCCTCGCCCGCGCCCGACGAGCGAGGCCGCTCGGCCTCAGCGGGCGCCCACCACCGGCGGCCTCGCCCGCTGCGCTACCAGTCGCTGGAGCGCGACTATGACCGCTCCTACGCGCCGCCGCCCCCGCCCGACGAGGACTACTATCGACGCGAACCACCCCCCCTGTTCCTTGGAGAGCTGCAATCTCAGAATTCCGATCTACAAAGAGAGTTGGGGAACCTTAAAAAAGAACTGGAATTGACTAATCAGAAACTCGGCTCCAGCATGCATAGCATTAAGACCTTCTGGAGTCCCGAGCTGAAGAAGGAGAGGGCGTTGAGAAAGGAGGAGAGCGCCAAGTACAGCCTTATAAACGACCAACTGAAACTGCTCAATCAAGAGAATCAGGTTAGTATTCACCCTTACCAATATAACCTCTTTTAAGTTCCAGTTTTACTTTTTGTATTATTTCAAACTTTAAGCCGTGATATTTTTGAATTACCAGAGACATAATTAACATCAATCTACGTCGACTTACTTAGAAACTTCTTTGATCTATAGTCCTATTAATTTCTTTTCTACGACTAACCATATTTTACGCTTTCTTCCCTTCGGATTAAAATTCTTCATTTACTTAATTTATGAGATTGTAAGCTCGTATTTTGGTTCATCTTAAGCCGTTAATCCTTTTAGATTTGGAACACGGATCTACTAGCAAATTTGTTCCAAAATTAAATTGAAAACAATGAGTCACCTATTAAAATCTGTTTTTTTATAAATACAGCTGTTTCGGAGCATACTCTGGATAAAATCAACAAACAGTGATGAGTCATGACATCCAATTCGCCGCCTCGTCTACGACAGCTTGACGAGTCTTACGTCACGCTTCGAAAATTCTTACGTTCATTGGTGTGATAGGTCAATGGAATAGTTCTAGTAATGCACTGTTCCACTTCGTAATCTCAGTTCGTCCTATTTAATACCAGACGTTCTAAGTGGTTCAAATAAACTAAAAGGATGACTTACTTTCATAAAGCGACTGGCTGAAAACACACGTTCGAACTAATTGCTTTTAAATAAAGAAAATAAAAATCCTATTTCAAACTTATGTTCCAGACAATGGAATTTTTGTATTCTTATTTCGAATACAAATGTATTTTTTAAACTAAGAAATCTGTTGAATGGTCAATTTTGAATTTAATTATTCCAATTTCAAAATTCAGACATGTTTTTCTAATTTTGAAAAAAATATACCGAACCTAAAACCGTTTAGATCTCTGGAAATTGGCCCTAAACTGTCTTATTACAAAGTATGTAATATCCTAGCGCGCTTAATAGCCAAATTAAAGTAGGACGCCTGTCATGAATTTGCGCAGAAGTAAGCAGATTTGCTGTAATCGTTTATGGGAGTGAGATTCGGCACAGTAACAGCCGTGCCGAATCTCGTCGCTGACTACATATTACGAGTAAATTGGCCATAGGAGACCTAATGAGATAAAAAGAAAAGACAACGTTAATATTTATATCTCTTTGAGCTTAGTTCAAGCACTAAAACTGCTGTTTTTCAATAGTTGGGATAAAGTTAGCCAAAAAAGGAGACAAAGAAATTCTTCGATTAGATTTCAGTATCAGTATTTATTTTTCGGGTCTACACATTTTTAATCTGGTTCTACTTTTTGTGCATTAGGTGCCGTAATGCGTTAAAATATTCACCATCGTTTCGTCAATTCGTAAGATTATTTTGAATTAAGACATTTTACGATCCAGACGTTTTGCTTGTAAAATATTTAGTGTTCAAATATCAAGACGTCCCCTTAACTGTTGATCGACATCGACATCTTGCAAAGTGGACATTTTGCTTGTAACCCCTATGGAATGTCTTAAAGTGTAGAAGAGAACTACCACGTGTAATTCTGTAACCATTTACTCAGGATGTCATCATCTTTATAAGCTTGGAGACGTTCACTGTTCAATATAAGGCTTTAGTTTAGTCGCTATCCTAATCGGGGTTGGTGACCGCATATCAGATAATAATATTTAGTACGCAAATACCACTGCCCGTTTCTTAGTGATGCTTACGCGAAGAATTAGAACAGTTCTAACACTCGGCCAATCTTGATTTATAATCTAAGGAGAATATTAATATTTTTAACTGCTTGTTACCTCTGGTACCCATAGTACCTAGCATGAACGTCAAATATTGTTGCTTTGATTTTTACATGTATCAAATATTTGTATACTTAATTGATTATTATTAGTTTTTTATACAACTTTCGTGGCAAACAAGCATACGGGCCACCTGATGGTAAGTGGTAACTGTAACCTGTAGACATAGCTGTGTTTTCCAAGCATCGCACAAGTACTAATGCATAGAAAACACAATCAAGCCGTTGCCGACCACGGAGAAGAGGATGAGGAAGGAAAAGGGAAACGAAAGAAGACCGAGGGGGTATTTGGGCTGCCGGCACTATCACTCACCGAGCAAAACACATTAGCATGAAAACTAATATTCTTACGTCGATCTTCTATGGTCATCGTAAACTATGGACATGGCGACTGTACAAACATTGTAAAACCACAAGAATAAAACCGATCGTAAGCAGAAGGTAACAAGGGTAGGGTCGAAAAGGGACGGACAACCAAGGAGGTAATTGAGTTGCTTGGTTTATTGTTATTTATAAAGTCTTCCGCAACAAAGGGCGTGTAATTTATGGTAGTTACCTTAAGAAAAGCATAAGGAACAGATACATTTAATAAACAATCATGGTAATGTTACTTAACATACTTAAAGAACTCTGCGTGGTAGTTCGTATCATTGAACCACAAAGGCAGTGTTTCTTAACACTTTTAATATTTGATTTTTCATTTACTCATATATTTTATACTCATTCTCCATAACTGTGGCGATTTTATTTAAAGCTTTAAAATTTAACAAATACAATTTGCGTTTCGTAGCGACTGCGTAAATAAAATAATAAGTATTATGTATGAAAAATTAAGAGCGCCCCTAGTACCTACATAATCTGAGAGTTAAATTTCGTCACCTGACACCGATGCACTAAAAACGCATGGTAAACTCATGGTAATTGTTTATGATAGAGCAACTGATTATTAAATATAATTATTTAAATAATGTCAAAGGTAAACTGAAAAAGTCCTATTGATACGCTTCGAAACCATAATCTCGTACGTAAGAAGCGAGTAGCTTAGCTAAACCACAAGGCCAACAATACATAGGCTTATTCAATAATCCGGAACTGGCTACTACGTAAATAATATTTAAAAAGTAATTATTGCTTTTGAAAATAGAACTCCTTGGCTGTAGAATGCAGTTTGTTTCACCCGACTGTCAATTGTTTTCATAGTATGGCGCGATTTTAAAAATTGCGTGTGATTATCACAATGGATTTAACTCGAGAAATTTTTCGTACGATGATTTATTATGATTTTCGACGAGGTCGTACAAATAGCAGCCCTCGTACTATATTGTATGTACTACCTACCGATATAATTATATGAAGCAGACATTTGATTTAGAAAATTGTCTGTCTAGACAAGATTTCATTTAGATCTTCGTTTGCTAAAACGTCAATCAAATGAAATTGAATGATGTCTTCTTTTGTTCGAAACGCACGCCAATATTAAAGACATTCTTTTATTTTTATTTGAAAAGTTTTACACAAGGTAGCTTGTATCTACTTACAATTATTTTTAAATAAAATCTATATCACAAAACTCGCAGCGCTATTTTCTAACACTGTATAATTACAATTATTATTAATGTTTAGACAATCATCATCATAGGTACTAGCTGATTACCATCCCACTGCAGGGAGAGGCCTCTTCTCATACAGAGAAGGTATGAGCATCAATCGCCACGCTTGCTCAAGGCGAATCAGCAATAGTGTTTTTTTTTCGCAGGTCTTCTAAAAGCTAGAGTGACAGTTTATTCACAGCATCAAAAGAACTCTATCTGCGACTCACATTAATATTCGGCTCATGTAACTTAGATCATACGAGGTGGCGTCAGTTGACTTATTTTATCTTAGTACAGATCCCTCAAAGCTGCTTAGTATACGTAATATAGAACAGCTATTTATTACTAAATCCAGAAGTATTTAAAGATTTTTAAAATAAACTAATTTTTTAAAATACCAGCCTGTTTTCTGTCCCATTGCAGAGCAAAGGCCTCTTCTCATATAGAGAAGGCAGAAGCATTAATCACCACGCTTGCTCAAGGCGGATTGGCAATTTCAGACTTTACTTTTAAGTCCAGGTTTCCTCACGATGTCTGTGTTCCTTGTAAATGTATGGGATTGACATAAGCTAAGGCCAACATTGTCGTTAGCTTATATCAATCCCATACATTTTTTAATCTATGCTGCGAATAGAATAGAAAACTATGCCACTTGTCTATGGCCTCAAAAGAGGATAAGGGTGGGAAATGAAAAAGGAAGTGGATCAGGGGGTGATTGTGTTACCGGCACTCTCACTCACTAAAAACGCATTAGCATGGAAACTAATATTTGACGTCGATATTCTATGAGAGGGTAGTACTTCCTCGGTCGATCCGACCCATTCATGCTGAAACCAGCGAGGATCTACTATAATAAAAAGTAGTGCATAATGGTGCTGTAAATTTGTTTTCATGATCTTCTATCTAAAACGTGACTTGATTTTGTATACGCGTTTGTAATGTCCTTAAAAATCGGCAATAAATAGTTTAAAAAAAAGAGTGTGTGTACTCATGTACGCACGTAAGAAGTTATTCTTCTTTGGCGTAACAATCTAAAATACCAAATAATAACACAACGCATACATACATAAATATTTGAATTGATATAAACGCCAATATATTTTTTATTTATTCACACTGATTATTTGTACTGATACGACACACAAAGATTCGCAACTAACTTCAGGGTGTAAAAGGTTCGCAACTAACTTCAGGGTGTTTTCTGTCGGTGTGCGAGCGCATCGTAAAATCATCATTTTCCCCAATCGCTCCAAAAGAAGTATAACTTCAAAAATCAGAGAAGTAAGATGCGAGTGTTATTGCTGCGCTAGTGTGTAATCCTTAAAGGTTCTTGCTTTTTATATCCTTTCCTCGGTAAAATAATCTAAGTATTATACTAGCAAATCTTATATTTCATTTCGAGTGAAGATTTTGCACAGTAAAACCCTTACTTTCACTACATACCGATTACCGTAAATACCCAATATAATGGAAATCAGTGTAATTAATGTGATGAGGAAGACAGAATGAGACAGAGGGATCTTGGATGCAGGGCAATTCAGGATGGTCTTTGTAGAAGTAGGTACTAGCAGAAGTTCTGGTCAGCAGCACTCATCTTCAAGTAACCGAATGATTAAATATAAATTTTTGTGTATAAGAACTGCCTCAGTGACACATTGGCAGTTGTGACTGCTTATTTACTCAGTTCAATCCTTGGATGCCCCAAAAACCAGTTTTAGGTTAAATATAGAGTGACAGATTAGTTTGGCGCTTCTAATTCCTTCTGAAATAGGTTAAGTTTCCATTACATTTGATTTATATTTACGCTTTCAAGCAAATCAAACTACCTACCCAAACAAATATCTAGGATCTGACCTATTTAGCTTCGAATTATTCGACCTCAATTTCAGGAGTCTTTAGACCATAAAAAGAATAATACAACACTATTCTATTTCACTTGACCTCTCCTAGACATCCTTTATGCATTAGTCTAGTAACTTGTGCCAAATATGACACTTGGCATTGTCTCAAAATGGGGATTTAAATCATAGTGAATCATTTTTGCTAAGCCACTTCCATTTCTGGCACGGATGCCGTTGTCCTCCTAAATATGGCAAAATATTGGCAGGCATATAATCATTGCCTTAATCTTAAGCCCAATAACCCTATCGATTTTCTTCCTTTTCCCTTTTACTTCCTATTTTTCTTTTCTCTACATGGTCGGCAACGGCCTGGTTGTGTTTCCTAAACATTATTTCTGCTATGTTTAAAAAACATAGCTATATCCACAGGTACGGGTACCACTTACCACTAGAGGTCTTAGACAATTGGCATAGATTTCAGCATAGATTAAAAATGTACGGGATTGACATGAGCTACCGCCAACATTGTCGTTAGCTTATGTTAATCCCATATCATTTTTTTTAATCTATTCTATGAATAGAATCCATGCCACTTGTCTAGGCCCTGGGTATGCTTGTTTGCCACCAAAGTTGTTTAAAAAACATTTTTAAAAGGTATTAAATAAGACTATTGCTCTCATCATGGTAAGTATTTAATATTTCTACTCTCTCGCTCTCTTTAGAGCTCTGAAAGTAATGGTATGAATTTTATTCGTTGAATAAATACTCTTTACTCCTGTCACCCATTATCGAGGTAAGGTAAATACGAAGAGTGCTATTTGGTTTATCGTAATACAGATTAAATTACGGTATTATAATTATGTCATGGTGTTTTTAACCGACTTCAAAATAAGGAGGTGGTTTCTCAATTCGACCGTATATAGAGAGCCGTAGAGCCTTACTTGCTACAATAGCACATTAAGATCGATAGGCACCAACTTTAAAATTATAAAATAGTTATTTAATCATTTCTGAGTTTTTCAAAAAAAAACCTACTTCATTTGAAATAGGTTTTTTTTTGTTTAAAATTATTTTATTCTGAATTGTATATTTCGGTATCTTATAGACAATACAAAACCAGTTATAAGAAAACATCTAAAAATCTAACTAAATCAAGACAATGGTGGTTATGAAAATATATTATGATTGTGTAGTAGCGTCGAGGAAAAGCTTGAAAAATACAAATAAATTTTAAGTCACATTGATTCTTGATTTTAATAGCCTGCTTGCTGCTAAAATATTAAAACAACAGATACAGCATAAGACTTACCGATAATTTACAATACAGTGTTTATTTGACTAATCAATTAGGTCATGAGATATAAAAAATGCCATCAAATTAAAAGCAATAAAATTGTAATATTTAAATAAAAATGCCATCTGCCTATCTACCTATTTAGGTATCTCATTCATTGTAAGCTCGAGACCGGGAAACGGGTCATTACCGCCCAACTGCATTGCAGGAGACCAGATTAATTCATTCTCTTCATCACATTATTATTCAGTGAACGTATTGAAAACAATTATAAAGGTGTTGCAGAATTTTGTTTAGGTAGCTTGCAATTTTAAAGTATATTGGTATGCAAAATAGAATAATGTGAATAAAGTTTATTGTCTTTAAAACCTGATATAATATTGTTAGGTACTTTGATGTGCTAACACTAAAAAGGTAAGCGAAGATGTTCTAAAGTGTCGTTAACTATAATGAATGGGTCGTGTAAAAATGTATTTTTAATATAGTAATACGTCAGTAGGCCTATAACTATATTCTGGATACACTTTCTAATAATCTTATTCAATAAAGTGCTAAATTTTTACCTGACATAACACAAGATTACTAAAAGAGTTATTTTTTTCAATACTTCTGACGCTATCATAGTCTGATGATGACTAATGAGAGAAGACAGAAAAATAGAAAACATAGCTTCTCGAGGCTTTAAGGGACTTTTCGAGTCACATCTCATGACCAGTAGATCACCAACTCATGATAATAAAAAAGCTAGTTTCACCATGAATGTGCCGGATCGACCGGGGAAGTACTACCCTCTCATAGAATATCGATGTAAGAGTAATAGTATCGGTACTATTACGTTTCGTTCGGTAAGTGAAAGTGCCGGCAGCACAATGTCCCCTCTTTGTTTTTTCCTCACCTCCTTCACTTACCCCACTCCTTTCACGGTAGGCAGCAGCTTCGCAGAGTCCCTGGTATTGCAGAAGCAATGCTAGGGACTCTAAGTCGTCCATAAGCGACCACTTACCATCACGTGGGCTGTTTGCTCGTCTGCCACTGTCAGCAATAAAAAAAGCTATACATTATAATTAAATTCCTTTTATTCCATCCAGTCCTATCAGCACAAGACTCCTTACGACAACATGTTATGTGAAACACATTATGAACCAGTACATAATCACTATTATGGCAATTCGAACGTTGACACCATTACACGTCATCTTGGCTCCAAGCCAGCGTCCTCCGACGGCTGTAAACGCTGTACTACACCTGTTGATGGTATTGTTAAGCTTTGAATCTTTAATGAGGATTGTTGTATTGCAATTTGATGCATCATTTGCACCACGGTTAACTCTTCATAAGGTTGGCAATGGCTCCGAAGCACGGAGACGCTCAGATGGAATACCGCTATTTCACTCATCCATAGACCACCAGCTGGTCATTTATCGAACAGTCAGCACAATGAGCTATGAGCGCCTCAGTATTAAGCAAACTATGTATACTCAGTGATCATAAAAAAAATCATATATAGGCATTGCCTGAATCACGCTCCTTTGCTATTTTCATTGAAACTACATTAAAGTGATATCCAAGAATTGTTCAATAGATTTCGGCAGCTATTGTTTCGTCGTTTCCGCCTTTATCAGTAACAGTCTGTACTGCTATTAGGCCCTTTATCAAAGCATTGTCAATGGCGATATCTCCATGTACAACGGCATTTGAAAAACTATCGTATTAGTATATTATTCAATAATGGTATTACTTAGTTTTGAAAATATAGGCAAGGCTCGTATATGCGTGTACTATTGTCTGTTCCATAGGCATTGTTAAGAAATTTTTTTGTTTACACACGTGATGGTAAGTATTAAATATAACCTTTGGCCTTACATAGATGTTTACTAAGCATTGTAAAAACAGTGCTAAGAAAGCAGGTTGTGCTTTCGGGTTCGTGTAGGGAGAAGAAGATGTAAGAAGAAAATAAAGAAGAAAGAAAACATTTATTTTGAATTCACACAAAGATACGTACAATAGGTACATATTATTATAAGTATGTCGTTTTGTAACATTATTAAAAATTCTTACATTCTTATCCCTGTGTGGTTCAAAAATGGTCCTTGGCTCAGCATTGTGCCGCTTCGCGTAATAATGAAAGCGTATTCTGCAACGGCACAAAACGGCAACGGAAAAAGATTGGTGAAGTAGTCGGGCCTCCCGGCGCGATTTGGGTAATGGTTGAGAGAATTTACCAAACGAAACGCATTAATATGGCATCTAATATAAATTTTAGAAGATATTCTGAGAGAGCAGTACAACCCTGATCCATGGTATATTCATGCTAAAACCAGCCAGGATCTTCTGCCGTAATTATTCATTCTACCTGAATACGATCTCGTGCAGTACGTTATTACAGTTATGGTTGTTCTTTATAGGTTAGAGCTTTTAGAACCTTAAAATCTGTTGCACTATTATTTCATGACTGTTCGTTCAAGTGTTTGGCTACCTTATATTCAACGGTTCGTCAACTTTCAGCTTCGTATTTCTTCAATACACTTTTTGTAAACCCTATTGTTTCGGATTGAACCGTCAAAGTTTATATTTGTTGTATTTACAGTTTTATGAATTGTAAACTTTTTTCAGAAATTGATCGTTTTTGATGAAAGAGCAAATCTCAGGAACTACCACTCGGATTTGAATAATTATTTTTGCGTTTGATAGCCCAGTTCTTGAGGAAGGTATATAAATAACAAGGTCTATGTAACATTACGCTACTGGAGACGGGCGCAGCGCAGTAACTAAAGACGCGGGTGAAATCGCGCAACAAAAAACTAGATAAGAAAAAAGCTGATTTTCTCACGATGTTTTCCTTCTTCAAATATAAGAGATAATTAATCATCACTATCAGATTGTAATATTTCAATACGTTATCTCAACCTCAATAAGTGTACAAATAAACTAACTATTTTATTTACTGCGTCAAATTCAAGCTTTTAAAAACACGTTAATAATAAATTCATACATAGCCTGAACCGCCTCGTTTGCGAATAAAAACGCTAAAAGGGGTCAAGCGTTCAACCAATTGCTCTTATCTATATGAAGGCACGTAACTTTGTGTGCTGTTTTAATTGACGTTTATTATATACTAACAGGTATATATCTGATATATAGCTGAAAGTATTTATTGCGAAATTAAAATGTATGTTAGAACGCAAGGGCCAATTGACGTGATGCTGACATGAATGGATTGACATTCAGTAATTTGCCTAAGCCGTTTTATGGTTTCTTCCTCTATATTACGCTGGATTGGTTGAAAATAAGACAATCGAAAAGGTTTGTAAAAACCGCTGTAACTACAACTACCCCTTTGATAATCTTCCGATTCCCCTTTCCCTCATTCCCTTGTTAACAATCGGCAACAACTTGGATGTGTTTTCTTAATACTCAAGACGAGAGGTTTATCAACAACCTGATGTCCCATAATAGGTCTAGTAACATTTAACACGACTCCCACCTTGGAAAAAGAGCATCACTGATAATTTTAAAAACTAAAAATTAAAGGTCACAGTACAACAAATTTGACACAATTATTTATAAAGACCGCAATGTTTAGTCTGCTGCAGCACGTACTCAAACTGCACCGAGAAAAGAAAAATATATTCTCTAGAGCCGATAAAATGACGTATTTGTTATTAGTTCAAAAGAGTAAAGTTATGAGTTGGAAACAACGTGTTCCTAGCTAGTTCCGAACACTGCAGGCACATTATTCTTTAAAAACTTCTAAAAGTCAACGAACTCTATTGGTTTTTACGTCGATATTACATCTAGGCATGCGATGCACGTATTAATCAATTTTAAACAGTTTTTGAGATCTACTATCAATATTCGTATTTGATATATGGTATATTACAACGAATGACAAATAAGCATGCGGCCTATATGATGGCAAGCGGTAATCGTAACCTATATTACAAGATTACATGGTACAATCAAAGCCTTTCGGGACATCCTGTCCGTTTCCTAAAACACCCGTTTCCAAAACGTCCGTTCCAGTTTTTTTAAATGACCGTACGCCAAGACTCGTTTCTCATAACATCTGTTTGCAAAAGTACCCATTTCTCATAGCATGTATGCCAAAAGATCCGTTTCACATGAGACACGTATGCCCAAAAGATTCGATTCTCGGACCATCCGTATAACAAAACATACTACAAGATACGTTTCTTGTGACACACAAAAAACCTTATTTATATTTTGACAAAGACAATATACAAATTACGTTCTGCAGGCTGTAATGAGAAG
Organism: Parascotia fuliginaria; assembly: GCA_963082885.1. NCBI lineage: Eukaryota > Metazoa > Arthropoda > Insecta > Lepidoptera > Erebidae > Parascotia > Parascotia fuliginaria. The sequence goes on from OY720195.1 coordinate 2,395,946, forward strand.
AAAATAAAAGAAGTAAGAGTAAACAATAAGGTGTTGTCTGCTGTAGGTAGTCAGAAAACCAACTCTTGTGATTGTCATGTATGGAAGCATGTCAACGCGAACCGGTAATTTAACATGTAACATTGCACTTTTAACCAGATATAAGATCCATACAATCCAAAGCTTAATTTCAAACATGAGTTATGTTCATATACGTTATTGCACGTAATACAAAAATATTCAGACATTCCGTTCAACAATATAGCCTTATTAAAATTCTCCTGGAGAATAACTCTTGTTGAACATGGAACGGTGCCGGATGAATATATGTCTGGAATGCTTTATTAGATCTACTAGCCTTTGGCAGCGCGGTTTCACCCACGTTAAGTGACAGTTTTAATTACTGCTCTGCTCCCGTCGCTCGCAGCGTGATGTTACATAGTTTATAACCTTCCACAAGAACTAGGCTATCAAACGCAAAAAGAATTATACAAATCCGACTAGTTGTTTCAGAGGTCATCGTGTTCAAACAAATAAACTCTTTCGCTTTATGTAATAGTATTTCGGCGAGATATTCTTGCATTTTGCTATGCACTCAATACACTAGATGAACATGAAGTGTGTAGAAGTGGCGTCAGAGAGGCGGGTCAAAAGGCTAAATACTCGATAGCTACTTTAGCTAATAAGATGTCTAGTGACGTTTTGTAAAATGCGTTCTCAGCTTGCAATTTTATTTGATTATAAGCAGCAGATTTTGTACTGGTTGCAAAATTCAATTTTGAAATACTTGATTTTGTATAAAATAATATTTTGTATGTATTCATATTTTTATAACTCTTTTACCGTAATCACTGTAATATCGTAAGAAGTGAGTAACTATATATTGGAAAAGGCAAACATCGTTTGCAAGATTCAATTTAATCATAACTTAGCAATTATAGAGAAATTTTTGCTAAGTTTTTTCCTGTTAAAACTTATGACGAAAAAAAACAAAGTAAGATCGCCACCTTTTTACATGGATAATAATATAACTTAATTTGAGCACATACTGCAAAATATAGATTTTAGTGCACTTGACAAAAGTTTAGACCAGTCAGCACTGGAGCAATGTCTAGATAGTAGCTAAGTAAGAGTTGCCAGTGTTAAGAAAAGTGCTGTTGAGTGAAACGAAGTTAAGCTTACTTCAATTAAAGGAGACATTGTGATATTTGTTGAGACTTAAGACTAACTTAATAGATTCTTCTGGTATCAGTAATAATAAATTGAATCAATCGAGTATCCAAAATCTATCCTCTCATAAAATGCCGACGTTAGGTCTGTACTTTATAAGTTTATCTGGACATTACTGGCTGACGGTGAAGGAAAACATCGTGAGGAAACCTGGACTTGTGAAGAAGCCTGAAATTGCCGTCTTCAGGTATTGTGGCGATCAATGCTCATACTGAATGAATAGAGGCTTTTTCCTGCAGTGGAATAATAATGGGCAGATATGATGAAGGTAGGGCTGTCCATTCTTCTACATTCCGTTCCGTTAGTAATAAATGAACACACATTGTTTATTTTATATGCTATTATATATATCAAGATAGAAAACCAAACCAAGTCACCAACACAGCCAACAGTTCTGGCATTTTAGATGACTATTATACCTACTTACCTCAAATCAACCGCTTGCTCTGCCATCATTAGCAATATAAATAAACGCAGAAAATCTTCTAAAACCCATTCATTAATCATTGCATACTCATTCAGAACAAAGGAAGCTCCGCTACTTCCAATCCCTTCTTCTAATTCTCATTGTTTAACTATTACATAATAATTTAAACTTGACCCTCAGGACAAACTCAAAGTTTAATGTGTTATTGTGTTTTATATGAATAAACTTGGTTTGTTAAATTTTGCTCTGAGTTGTTAATACCAGCACTTTGACTTTTTTATACTTTTAATACTTATATTCATCAGATGTTTAGATATTGTCCAGATTATCTAGCCATATCAGTTATATAAAAGTAGAATGATTTGAAAATATGTAGTTGTACATCATTCATTTTTTAGTTGAAAACATAGAAGCGTCTCTAGTTTTAAATAATTATTTGCATTTAAAAAGTTTCTAGTAAATTAATTAAGACTTTTGAATACAGCAAAGCATATTTACCCGTAAACAAAACAAAATGGTGGAGTCGAGCACATTCGCAGTGTACGGTCTAAACTTTAATAATTAATTTAACTAAGTAACAGTTTTTAAATTATAGGGCTTTTAGTAAGATAAATGTACTGTGTCCCACTTAGCTGTAGTTTTGTCATCCATAGATTTAGTTTCGACTAATTTATTATGTATAAGCTTTGACATATTAGGTTATTATTATATATTTTGAGTTTGGTATGCAATTTATTTCAAAGGTCTTTTATTTGTCGATTTTACATTTTTTTATATTTTTATTATATTTATATCATGTTAAGTCAAGCTAAGATCTCTTTTCATCCCTATCACTTATCGTGGTCTTCTCCATATCATTGAAAATCGTTAAATACTTATAATAATTGTTTTGTCCTCGAGACAGACAGAAATAATAATTAAACACCCGACTAGTTGTTAGAATAATTATTCCATGTGATTACTAAATTTCAGCTTCATAATTTATGTAGCTTTTACCTTCCGCATAAAAAAATATATCTAGGTTTCTTTACGTCATTCTCTGACTGCCGGAAGTCAAGGAGGGTAATGTTTTTTCTAGCTCTACCTCGTCAGCGAACTGGCTGTAGGTCAATTGGCTGACAAAATGTAATGTTGACTTTTCATAAGCATCATACTTTATGATCTAAATGAAATAAATGCTTTGACTTTGACTTTGACTTTCTTCTTTGACAATATCAAAATTACACATTTATAGCACGGGGCCTAAAAATTTCACAATGATTCTTTGAATCGAAACCCCTTTACTACTGTTTAATTTACTCTTAAATACAACGTGTTGAAAGTGAGTGCTTAGTGAACTTATATTTTAATTGTAACTTTGCTTACGCTTCTAGGTCTGTCACAATTTAGACTACACACAGACGTGACGTAAAATACTTTACATTATAGTTAATAAAACGTTCTAATTCCAATCTAAGTTGCCGAAGAAAATACGTTCTTTTAATGTACTATTATTACTAATTTATGTCCTGATGTTTGCGCCTAAATTTATTTGCTACGTTTATGAAGCAAAGCATGATCTTATTCAATATTCAAACTTATTCTAAAATCACTATTACAACCTTATTAGTAAAGCATAGAGAGAAAAGATTTTCTTTCTGTCTCTCTTTTACTAAGGGTCGTGACCTCCTTCACTCAGGTCTGCCATTTGTTGTAATCTTTGATGACATAAATAGTATTGTGAATTTTGGGTTTGAATAAACCGCGAATTATATATAGGTCGAACTACCGCATGAAGCTACATTTTCTAGGAATGAAATATATTTATTCGTGGATTATAGGGATCACATTTCGCCATTTCGCATACGAATATTTGTGTCGAATTTATAAAAATAACAAAGCATCTTCATTTTGTTCATCTTTCATCAGTTTTCCAGAATTAGCTTCTAAAATTATGATAGGAACCTCAACTTTTGCTTCAGAAGTGTAGAAGTTTCAAAAAAACTATAGCTCATTAAATACATTTTCTCAAACAAAAGAACATTTACAGGCAATGATCGCATCTTATCCCTCTTTTAGTGAGGTAATAAATTTTATAGTGTTATTAATATTTCATTGGTCATCGTTAACTCGGCTGAAGCTATTTATGTGCACGATCGATCTGGCTACGTGGTGGTTTTGGTCTTTTTATAGTTTAAGTGCATTAACCTAGTCTGCATAACATCGACGAAGATTTAGTTTATTGAATCGAATGATAAATTAATACCGAGCATTAGCTATATGTAACCACCAGAAGTAACGTAAATTTTTTGAAATTTAGTTCTCACACTAAACACAAGAAGCGCTGTTCATTTATCATACAAATGTTATTCTACAGTTTATCTTCTTGAGTGGCTGAGATTCGAACTCAGTAACAAGTGTATGTACGTTACGTCTTCACGTCATTGGATCGTCAAATGCAGGCATTGAGGTTATTTTTAGCCAGGCTAATTATAAAGTCTCGTTGACCTGTATGTTCAAAATAATGTTTTATTTTTAGATTGCTGTTGATATGTTGATGTGGTATTACACGTTTATTGACTTTGCAAGATTGTTGAGTCTTAGGGAAAAAGAGATGACAATTTAGCTAGAATATCTTGGTGATGGTTGTCGGCAATTCCTGACACTATTGAAGGAAAGGGTACAGTGTCTTGCTTTAATGGAAAAAAGCCTTGTTGATGATGAAGAAGCGTGTGTCTGTTGCATAAGTGCTACTGCTATTTTCTATTGAAAACCGCTTAATTCGTTCAAAGAAAAAACATTGCTTTTTAAATTGATTTTCTTTATTGTATTAGAAGTTGTAAAAATTGAAAAACGTAAAATTTTTACTACTTGTGTTGCGGCTTGATTTTATAGCGTCAAGGAGCTATGGATTTCCATAATTTGATATTAATTACGTGTTCAATTTTTATTGAGATATAGAACCATAAAAAATCAAAAAAAAATAAGTAACATTAGTCTATCGCTGTACAATGTTACACCTTACACATAGACTTTTCCCAATTTAGGTACGCCATAACAGTCGGTCCTTCGCCTAGCGCATCCAGTATATACCCGCCAAAAACATATAAATATGAAAGATACATTTGCAACAATGTATTGTGTACAGAACCTTATTTAGCAAAGACTGTAATGGACGGCCTTAATGTCGGTACCCTGGTACAGGAATATTATTATAGGTGTTGTCGCTTATCAGCAAAAACAGACAGACCCCTGAATAAATTCTGATTTAATTGGCCACGTTCATATGGCTGATTACAGTACAAAATGTTTTTACTTTGTCGTAGATAAACATACGAAATCTCTAGAATCAAAACAGAAACACAGATTTAAGTTACAAATTGTATAATATTAACTTAGCACTTAAGAAGTTTTCACTCAACCGTTAAGTAACGGACAGTAGACAAGCACAATACATATTATTACATTATATATCTACTTAATAGACCAGAACATAAGTAAGTATTGACCTCTCTTTGAAATATAATCATTTATTCATCAACTATGAAGGCTCATTAATGTATGAAATATTTATTGCATTTAGTTTGGTATTCATTTTATTTTATGGAGTCCCACGGATCTATATTAATTTATTAAATATTTAATAACAAACAGATACAAAGTATAGTCGACCATAAATTTGCTTCACCACCCTTAAAGTAAATATCGTTTGCATATCACAAAACAATAATGTCTATTTTTGCTTGCAGTTACCTCAGTACAGTAACAGTCGTCACTGTCTTAATGAGTCTCATTGAATTTTAACTTTGATGGAAATTTTTGTTAAAAGTGGTAAAGCAAATACATTCATTCTCGAAATACTGAAATGACATTTAATTTTAAATTTAAAAATTCATTCTCATGCTTTCTGACACTTTGATAAATTTAATACTTTTAAGTCTAACTAAAAATTGAATTAATTAATTAATTACCTAAATTATTAATGAATTTCTATACTGAAAATAGTTTTGTTTATTATATTCTAACACGTACAATTAGGTCACTGAATTACACTTTTGACAATAAAAATATAGCTCTTTATAACATATTTTCTTAGAAAAAGATGGATCATACAAAGTCACAATATCCTTGATATGATGGACAGTGACATATTACGTTTATGAGATTTTATATCCCAAGAGTCTCAACATAATTATGTCTAGTTCGAAATATCTTGTTATTTTATGTTGTGTAAAAGAAAATAGGCTTTATTGTTAGTGAAAATAATGATCATTTTTGTTCTCTCCCTAACTATTACATCTTACTAACATTATAAATGCGAAAGTATTTATGTGTGTGTGTATGTTTATTACCCTAAGCGCCTAAACGGCTGTACCGATTTTGATGAAAGTTGATACCTATGTACATATTTTCAATGCCAGAGACGAACGTAGGATTTTATCCCGAAAATCAGTCTGGTTTCTAAGTTACATTAATCAAACACATACCATTTTCATTGCGGGCAAAGTCGCAGGGCGCAGCTAGTAGGCCGTTTAGTTAGTTAGTTTAGAGTTACGTGGAATTTTCAAATATCTGTCTAAAAGGAGTCTCGGAAAACGGCGTTATGCTCTATTATAGGTACGCGTAGGTAGGTACTATAGTATGTGTTTCAAGTGTATATTACCATATATAATAAATACTCTTCTTTCTACTCTTTAAATATTCAAATCACATACGGGTATAAGCGACATTATAACACATTTTACGAATTTGGCGTTTGTACTTGAAATTTTTTCTTCATAAATATTTTTTGAACGCAGGATGAAATTAGCTTTTATCATCCCGCGTTCAAAAAATATTGTATAAACGTTTTTTCTGGGCGACTTCTAGGTACTAGCTAAACCCGACCTTTTCTTCGCGTGGAATATATTTCATCCCCACAAGGTTAAATTAAATTAAAATTAAATGAATCCCTCTTCAAACGAGGTTTAAAGAAAGCATTAATATCACGGTAGGCAGCGGCTTCGTAGAGCCCCTGGCATTGCAGAAGTCTATGAGCGACAGTTACCACTTACAATCAGGTGGGCTGTTGGCTCGTCTGCCACTGTAGGCAATAAAAAAAAAGTCTATGTCCACTCCTCTTGGGATTCAATGTTATTTCTTACTAAATTTGATTATCGGTTTAATAATTTGGACATAACATAACAGACAGATATTTTAACTTAAAATAAAAGTATAAAAGTAAAAAATAAAATAATAATATTATAAAATTTAAAATTAATATAAAATTTTAAAGGGCTTCTACACGATAAACCTGTATGTCCCTGTGTAGGCCTTCCAAAGATTCAGGTTTACTTTTAATCAATAGAAAATATACCCATGCATAATATATTAGATACATGTACTTGCCCGGCTTCAAATCTTCAACGTCATATGGGTAACTAAGCCATCAGAGCCTTATTTATTGACTACCTGCGCCCACGGCTTCGTATGTTTTGTATCCCTCGAAACCAGACCGATTTTCGGGATAAAATGTACGTCGGCACTGAATCTATCTACATACTTTCATCGAAATCAATTCAGCCGTTTAGGCGCTAAGTGGTTACAAACACACAAACTTTCGCATTTATATTATTAGAAACATAATATATTCAACAATAATTTAATAACTCTATGCATATTCATTACCAGAGTAATGAATACAAGAGTAATGAATACATTAATTACGTGCATTAATCTTTTAACCACAGCTATTACAGTAATTGCTATTGCAACTCTGAGCCAAACCACGGTAATAAAACTATTACAGGTTGCTATAACATACAAACTTGTGTAAAGTATAGACCATAAAATTGCTTTTCCATCCTTAGAGTAAATTTCGTTTGCATATCACAAAACAATAATGTCTATTTTTGCTTGCAAGTGCTCTCAGTACAGTAACAGTTGTCATTGTCATAATGAGTCTTATTAAATTTTAATTTTGATGATATTTTATGTTAAAAAGTGGTAAAGCAAATACGTGGTCGACTACACAAATATTTGTATTTGTGTGCTTTATATCTGTTAATTCCTGATAGGACTTGTTTAAAAGTTGTTAAAAAAAGGAAAATTTCTCTGATGCTTTTACAGAAATTTCGGTTTTATTTTTTGTAAAGATTCTAATGTTTTTTAGTAGAGATTTTGTCTTGGAATTTGCTCTAGCTGCCTTGAATTTTGCTTTTTAATTCAGATCTAGGAAATGTACAAACTTACAATAAACGAACACAAAGTACAGTGTAATAATAATAATAATAATTGGTTCTATCGGGCCTTACATGGGCCTGATATAGACCGTGCTGCTTCCGTTGCCTGGCTACGCTTCGGTGATCTTTTTGGAGAAACCGAAGGGTTTGTTTGTGCAATTGCTGATGAAGTTATCATGACGAACAACTACCGGAAATATATATTGAGGGATGGCACTACTGACATATGTCGCGCATGTCATCGCCCTGGTGAATCCCTCAGGCATATTGTTTCCGGCTGTTCGCGTCTTGCTAACGGAGAGTACTTGCACAGACATAACCAAGTAGCCAGGATCATCCACCAGCAAATTGCTCTGCGATACAATCTTCTAGATGTCGAGGTACCGTACTACAGATACAACCCAGACCCAGTTCTCGAAAATGGTCACGCGACATTGTATTGGGATCGCTCCATCATCACAGACAGGACTATTATAGCTAACAAGCCTGATATCGTGATGGTGGATCGATCCAAACGCCTTGCAATGATAGTTGATATTACCGTCCCTCATGACGAGAATCTCATGAAGGCTGAGAAAGATAAACAAACAAAATATCTTGATTTAGCCCATGAGATTGTTGACATGTGGGATGTGGATTCTGCTGTCATTGTGCCGATAGTCGTTACCGTAAGTGGTTTAATAGCAAAGAGCCTCGACCAACACCTAAAGAGGCTCGCATTAGGTGGATGGGTCAAGGGCCAGATCCAGAAGGCAGTGCTGCTCGACACGGCACGTATTGTTAGGAGGTTCCTATCTCTGGAGCCCTAACCGCCGGTAGCTTTGACTTTGTCTCGTTGCCGGTGGTAATCTATTTTTTATATTTTAAATGTGTATTTTTGGTTTTTATAATTATATATTTGAAAATGTAATAAATATGAAAAAATATGAATAAAGGAAATAATAATAATAATATTCTACCACATTCACACAACGCCATCTAGCCCCAAATTAAGCAATTATATTTGCTTGTGTTATGGGTACTAAACAACTGATACAACTACTTATATACATTTTTTTTTTTGTAAATACATACATATTATAGATAAATTACACCCAGACACAGAACAAACAATCATGCTCATCACACAAAGGTTTGTCCTGGGTGAGAATCGAACCCACGACCTCCGGCTTAGCAGTCAGGGTCACTAACCACTAGACCAACAGGCCAGTCAATGTCAGTCAAAGTCAAAAAAAGTGTCCGTTTAATGTATATTTTTAAATTTTCGTAATACATTTCAGTTGCCAGACAGTGCTGCTGTGGTGCTATCCTGTGTTAGATAATTCAATAATAAATTGTAAAAAATAAAATGATATATTGTTCGCATGTGGATATTAATTGAATTGGCTGACAAAATGTAATGTTGACTTTTCATAAGCATCATACTTTATGATCTAAATGAAATAAATGCTTTGACTTTGACTTTGACTTTGAATGATGGTACCTATAGTGACAAAAATTGAAAGGATTACGCTAAGGTAGTTTCGACATGTGGAAAAGATAGATGGAATTAGGACAACGAAAGAGATTTATGGAGTGGAAAAGACTGGAAAATTTAGTAGGAGTCCTAGACGGACGTACTAAATAGGAGATGTGTTGACAAAGGGCATATTAACAAGCATCCGTAACCGACGTGTCTATGAAAAGATTAATGAATGTTGAAGACGCAAAGGAAAAAAAAATGGCGTTCTATAGTTTCTGCTTACCTAATATGATGGACAATATTGAACATAAACTGTTAAAACTGGGCAGATTACGCAGGAATCTCAGCACAATTCAATTTTTTTTAGTTATTTTTAGTCAGTCGGGTGTTTTGATTTTTAAATTGACAAATTTACATTTTCTTGTTTTACACTAACGATCCGCCTTGCTTCACTCGTAGATATTTTATGCTTTTTACGTGATAACTACAAATCGATCAAATTCTCAGTTTTCCTTCACCATAAGCATGTGTTATACCTATTTATAATCTTTCCTAATTAAAAAAAAAATTATGGCGCGAAAATAAATTTTATTTTAATTATATTTTATGATTTTTCATTATTGTTGCATGCTATTTATGTATATTTATAATTACTAACTTCAAGGTGTAAAAGGTTCGCAACAGACTAACTTCAGGGTGTTGCTTTTTTCTGTCGGTGTGCGCGCACATCGTAAAAATTCACTCTCATCATTTTTCCCAATCGAGTTAAAAGTATAACTTTAAAAAAAAACATATTACTACCTATACTACTCGCGCGACCTCTTTTTATAGAAGCCTAAAATCATTTTACCGAACTCAGCCATAACATATATCGCCAAAAAATATTTCTAAAACTAATGTTTCTGTAATAATTCCGAAACTCATTCACACAGTTCACGAGATGAAATAAAAACAAAAAATAAATGTTCGTCTCAATGACTTACGTAAGGAAATACTATTTTCACTAGTCGGCACGGTACGATCAATGAAAGAGCGACCGTATCGCCATCTAGTGACAGGTGGAGTAATCGCTATAATTATAGTCTAGACGGTCTAAATGTGTTCTTGTATTTATCAATGCCTTTAGTGTTTAAAATTAATATTGATAAAATGTATGAGATTTATTTCAGATAAATATTTAGAATCTAGCCACCCGCCCTCGTATCAAAAGTATTAAAAATCGTAAAAAAGGTTAGCAATACTGTCAGCGAAATATTATTGCGGTAATGTATTGCAAATTTACAAACATTGAAGTTCTGAAAATTACTGAAAAAGGAAGAGAAAAATTGTCGAACAAAATATATCTAGCCTTCCCGCCACTATTGTAGCTTTCTAAAGATGAAAGATTTTTTTAAATCGGTTACTTAGATTTTTAGTTAATTTAAATCCTTACAAACAAACATACAAGAAATCAAACCTTTTCTCTTTATTATATTATTAAAGACGTTTATATTATATTATACTTCTAATAAGACTTCTTCAAGAGATTTACTTATATTTATTCTAGCTATGTTTTAAAGGAAGATGGTTCCTAATAAACTTTATAAAAGATGAATGAAAAAATAAACAGTAGGTACGTCATGATAAACCTTGATGCTTTATATTTGTACTAAATTTACAAACGATATCTAGGAATAGCGTTAAAAAGTATGGGGAAGTCCCTTACTGTATATTGAAACGACAAATAAATCTAATAAAAAATACCTAATAAAATATAGGTACCTAACTAAAGTTAAAATATATAATAATATATATAATGACGGTAGTAGATTCACGCTGGTTTCAGCATGAATGGGTCGAATCGACCGGGGAAGTACTACCCTCTCATAGAAGATCGACGTAAGAATATTAGTTTTCATGCTAATGTGTTTAGCTCGGTGAGTGAGAGCTCCTTTTTGCTTCCTCATCCCCTTCTCCGTGGTCGGCAACGATTTGGTTGTGTTTTCTAAGCATTATTATTTTTGTAATACTAAACACAGCCATCTCTATATGTTACGGCTGTCACTTATCATCAGGTGAGCGTATGCTTGTTTACCACCAAAGTCGTATAAATATCTATATATATAAAAATGAATCCCTATTTTCCTTGGTCATGGCATCACGCGTGAACGGCTAGATCAATTTCGTTAATTCTTTTTTTGTTGTGTTTGTTATTGTCAGGAGAAGATTCTTATGCAAGAAAACTAAGAAATTTGCGCTGTGATTTAGAAAGTTTAAGATACTTAACCACCATATAATCACTACATAGTATAAAGCAAAGTCGATTCCCGCTGTCTGTCCCTATGTATGCTTAGATCTTTAAAACTACGCAACGGATTTTGATGTGAGTGTTATTGTTTAACTAGGTTATATTTATCATTATATAATTATTTTTTTAATAAGTTTTTTTTTGTTTTGTCTTTTTTATTCCATTTTGGGTTTATTACGGATTTTGACACATCTTTCAAATGAAATAGAAAACTTATTACAATACTAAATACTGTCCGTGTTTAGATTGAAAAAAGCAATAATAGACGCTACAAGTACAAACAAGAGTAATCTAAATTGACCTCGTATTTTCACAAGCGAGTAAGCCGTTTACCGGTTTTAAAAATGGCCGCAAGTGACTGTTTAGAACGTTATTTTAAATTTAGAAGTCGTCAAGAGCTCAGATTGTCAATTGTTTTTTACCTGAATATGGCTTTTGACGGTATTATCTCTGAGGCTAAAAATAAAATTAGGTCTGATAAAATTTGATATTTAAATAACTGTTTAAAAAATGATTCTATATTTTTTATATGGCAACCGATTTTGTCGATAACTGATGTTATCAATACATTGGCTGTAGGTACATTTATATAGACTTAGTATTAATAGCTGTGTAGTCCTCTTAATCTGCCTCGAAGCGTGGTGATTAATGCTCATGTCTTCTCTGTATGAAACGAGGTCCTTTGACCTGCAGTGAAGCAGAAACAGGCTGGTATTATATTACATACTAGAGGTCTGGTCAGGTCCTCGCATCGCTTCAGTATCAAAAATTTCATTTGATCTCACAACAAACTCCTACAGAAAATATCATAGCAATAGTGTTGTATTGCATCATTTAGATTTACAAAGGCGCTTAAAATAATGAAATTCTGAAAATGATTAAAAATAATATGCCAATAATAATAATAATATAATTAAATATAGGTTGTGTATCTCACTCAATTTATTGATTTCTAAAGGAGTAAATTTTTCCAACCGGTAACGTAGATTTTTTTTATATTAGCTAGGTCCTAAAATAATTAATTCAATCATTTGTTAAATCGTTGCAAACAGACAAACAAACAAACTTACAAAAAATCAAATCTTTTCTCTTTATATTATTAATTTAAATATATTTGTCGTTCTTAGCTTTCCCCGACTTATATTGTTTTATAAATGCCCACATTTTTGTATTGTTACCTGTGCATACCTACTGACACAATTATTCGTCGCATTCGGGCATACCTACTAAAAAATAAAATCACGCACGTTGCTCCCTATTTTTCCCTCATATTTTACTAATCAAAGTAATAAATTACACAGTTAATCTGGTATTAGATGTATGTTTATTATTTAAGGAAAGGAACCGAAAGAAATACCAACTTTTTGTAGTTAAACTAGCTTGCCGTGTTTGCTTACTGCTCACTCCCGTCGCCAGTACTTAGCGTGTTCTTACATAGCCTATAACCTTTCTCAAGAACTGAGCTATCATACGCAAAAAGAATTATTCAAATCCAACTGGTAGTTCCAGAGATTAGCGCGTTCAAACAAACAAACCCTTCCTCTTTATGTAATAGTATAGATGTAAAGAGTCTCGAATCAAAAATTCTATACCAGGGGGCCTTACCTACCTTATATGCAGTATTATTTTAATGTTACGTTGTGTTTTGTCTTTTTCTTTTGTATCAAAAAAACAAGGATAGAGACAAAGTTAGGTTATTGCAATATGAGGTTGTGGTAGCCCCAGCGCTTATTTCTTTTCAATTTTGATCTCGACTCTTTTAATCTGTCACAAAGCGTCGTAGCGGGGACCAACAGTTTGTTACAATGATCTTAGGCCACACTTACCATCGCGCAGAATAAAGTAGAAAGAAACTGACTCCGATATCCATTTAGAAATAAGATCTTTGATATTACCTGAAATTAATTCAATGCATTTATTTACGTAAGTCGAAATGGCTCAGTGGATAAGGCATCCGCTTCGTAAACACGAGGTCGTGGGTTCGAATCCGGGCAAGCACCAATGTGACCTTTCAAATCATATTTCTGAGGAAGTCTGAAATCGTTAATCCGCCTTCAGCAAGCGTGGCGATCAATGCTCATACCATCTCTGTATTAGAATAGGCCTTTCCTTGCAGTGGGATAGTAACGGACTTAGATTCAATTTATACCTACGTTGTAGCCGAAACAGTGGTCAGTTAGATCGACAGTTTTTTATCATCTGTCTACCGAATTAGTACATAATTCCGTACATGTACATATGCACTAAATAGATGATTAGTTATCTATCGCCAGTAGTACTCAATTAACCAATCGAAATCTGTATTTCCATAATCCGATTTAATGGCTATCCAGCACGTTTGGAGGTCAGGCCCAGGACTGTGGCGCCGCAAAGTGCTCTCCAAGGCAAAGAAATCTCCTTTTAGTTAAGAAAATACTAGAAGCTGACCGCGACAAGATCAATTAGTAACCTCACAGGCATATTAGTACTAGACAGTTCTGTTACAAGCTTCTCATTGATATATTAATATGGCTACAATCATGCAGCTCCAATATAGACACTCAATACTATAAATCGTACCTTAATATCGAATAATACATAAATATGTCTTCTATTTATTGCCACAAAGTCTAAAATCGAACACTCATTTTACAGTTCTTTTATATTGTGAGCTTTAAGCGTGTTCCAGCGGTGGAAAAGCACAAGACAAAAATACCTCTATTTAAAATTATATCTTCTAGTATTACCCTAAAGGTCAAAATTGACAAATCAAACACTTATTTCACATTGAGAGCAATACCAGCACATCCAGTAGAAGATAAGGATAAAATAAAATAAGTTTATTTAATATTGTATCTTAAATTTATAACTACAAAGTCTAAAATTGACAAATTCAACATTTTACATCTTACATTGATATACTAACTTAGAGATATACTACACACGAACCACGGCGCTCGTAAAATCGATACGGCTACGATCTGAGTTACTAGACAGCTACGAGAAGGGGAGGCTGGCAACCCCTTTCCCCCTTTCATAGCAAGGCGAGAGCTGGCAATAATCAGCTGCCATTTTAAGGTGCTCCTTCACCATGACCTGTAATCTAAAGTTACAGCTTCAATTTTAAGCATTACGTTACAGTACTATCTCCCTGAAGGCCGAGCAATTGCTTGGAATGTGACATTCCAGATTCAAAATGTTACACGTTGTATCATCAAGTTGCGTACTGTAATGCTCTGAGAGGGCCTAGTGCGAGTTGTTTTTACTTTATCGCGATCGAAACGTTTACCGCGTTTGAGTCTCTGATTGGTTAAGAGCTTTAAGCAGGCTAAACGGAGCACCGAACGACATAAAAGTGTCGATCGCGTTAACGTAAAACAACTGTTCGCCTCCATCACCAATATAATGCTTAAATTGTAACATAACAGGTTGCGCATTGTTTTTCTCGGTTCACCTTCCTCACTAATGCTACTACGTCCGCACTAATGCTCGGGACCTGTAACGCTCGCGATGAGGGAGCACCTTTACGTAATTTAAATTTTATTCTCGTTGAATTTTATCCCTTCAAATGCAAATCATGTTATGGTTTTTTATATAATATTGTGGGTGACCTTAAAGTATGCACGTATTCATGTATTTTGACTGGCCTGTTGGTCTAGTGGTTAGTGACCCTGACTGCTAAGCCGGAGGTCGTGGGTTCGATTCCCACCCAGGACAAATCTTTGTGTGATGAGCATGATTGTTTGTTCTGTGTCTGGGTGTAATTTATCTATAATATGTATGTATTTACAAAAAAAAAATGTATATAAGTAGTATATCAGTTGTTTAGTACCCATAACACAAGCAAATATAATTGCTTAACTTGGGGCTAGATGGCGTTGTGTGAATGTGGTAGAATATTATTATTATTATTATTATTATTATAATTAGTAGTATTGAATATTGCAATAATGTTTTGTGTGCGAGTACAGTGACCTGCCTTCGCTTCGGTAGGAAAAGTTGTAGTTTTTCTACTTGGTTTATTAGTATCGTCGCTGCTCTGCTGCTATAGGTGATAGGTTAATGTTTTATATTTATACTTTCTATTAAAACTTTCACGAAATAAAAAACTTTTTATTCATTAAAAATAGGTATGCATAATGGGTAAATAAATTTTATAAAAATCGACTATAATTTTGTGTGTCTGTATCACAGGTATAAAATACAATATTTAGTCTAAACGTTTCATGTAGTTATATTCAAATCCATTGGCCAGTTCTTTAATTAGTGACTAGCTTTCTGCGGCGCGGTTTAACCCGCGTCTTTGGTTACTGCTCTGTTCCTATTGCCAGTAGCGTGATGTTAAATAGCCTATAGCCTTCCTCGAGAACTGGGCTATCATACGCAAAAAGAATTTTCAAATCCGACTGGTACCTAGTTCCAGAGATTAGCGCGTAACGAACAAACAAACAAACTCTTACGCTTTATATAATAGTATAGACATATTATTATACAGACAAACATTTTCTAGCGACTTTTAAAGATAGCTATATTACTCTACTCTCTTTATGTTCTCTCGTTTAAAATGTTTATAAAGTACATAATAAAACAAGTTTATTCGTTACAAGACATTGTAAATTTAAGATCTGGGTTAACAGCCTTTTGTTTGGTTCTTCATCAACAAATTTTGCAACAAATTTAAACGTTATTAAATCTTGAAATTTATGGAATAAAATTGATTGATAACTTCCAGAAAATGATCCTTATAACCTGAGTGGGTAATTCTTCTTACCCAATCTAACTCGTTGTGAGAAGTTTTTGTAATATTTGGCCTAGTTTTACTTCTGAGAATAGTGGCATGAATATATTCTATATAATTTAATTAAATATATAGAATATATTCTAAATATATTCTATATATTTAATTGTCTTTTGTTATTGTTAGTCGCTTTGTTGATTACAGAGTGACTTCATCAGCAAACAGGCTGTACATTGTCAATTGACCAATCTATATGAAATAAACATATATCTTAAATTCAACACAAAAATGTATTAAGAATCTAATTGTACACACCAAAACGGCCCTTATAACCATCGCAAAAATATCAAAATACCATAAAATACATTATTACTGCAGTCTCTTTTAATCTCTCGCCGTGACCCGGTCACACTGTAAGTTTAACTCACCTTTCTCTGAACGACCTGGGGCCCTACTACAACCTCATGTAGCAATCTTATTAGAACCTGACTCTGTGTCTATCCTTGTTTTTAATGCTACAAAAGAAAAAGACAAAACACAATAATACTGCTATAAGAAGTGGTGGTTAGACCCTTTGTACGTTAAACCTCAACTCATAGCGTGTATAATCGCTTACGTAATCTGAGCCTCTAGACAAGCGGCATAGATATCTATTCTATTCATAGAATAGAATAAAAAATGTATGGGATTGACATAAGCTAACGCTAACATTGTCGAAAGCTTATGTCAATCCCATAATTTTTTTATCTATTCTATGAATAGAATAGATATCTATGCCGCTTGTCTAGGGCCTCTGAGTGCTTAGCGATCTATGCATCGAGTAAATAAAGTGACTGGCCTCAATTCTATGTAATACCTTATATGTTAGAAGTGTTTATAAGGCATATAATAGCAAAACACAGTAGAGGTTTCCTAGACGATGTGTCTCATCAATATAGGCTATTATAGGCTATGTAACATCACGCTACTGGCGACGGGAGCAGAGCAGTAAGCAAACAAGCGGGCGAAACCGCGCCGCGTAAATCTGGTTACACACGACAGACAGTTGCAAGTTTTATTAGTTAGCAATAGCCCAATGATTTATACATTCGTATGCTCAAGGTTTTAAGTCAAGCCCAGACATACGATGAATGAAACCATCGTGAACTGTACCTACCTAAACTGTAACTGGTATACTCTTCGGGGATCCGAATTCCTCCCTTATTCCGAAAACAAATCCACAACTTGATGAACTTGTACTATAAAATCAAAGCCTTATTAACAGTGACTTTATATCTACTTTAATCCAAGATTTTTTAAAGCCCGACTTTTTCTTTGACGCTGAAGCGCTGTCAATATTAGACATATTGATACATTGTAAAAGCGATTCAGTGCTGATCGATTTATCGCACAAAATCTGGTTTTCAAATAAAGATCGGATATAGAATGCCACTGTTTAGTCAATATATGTAAGATTAGTGTTCTTTTCGTTATTATAAAAATACTTCATCAGGTAGCCCTGTGAGGACGAATCATCCATATAAACCCTAAAATTTCGGTAAACCCTAAAACATTCCAAAGTAAAATCAGTGTCATGACTCCGTCGAAAAACGTTGAAAATGTTTGGAGCATGAATGTTTGAACCGTATACGCAACTGTGGGCCTTGAAAATATTGATTCAGTTGAAATTAAGGAAGAAATGGGGCAAAGGGAACATCGAAGGGTCAGTTAGGGTGAGGATATGTTAGCGCAGCGGAGCGGTTAGCGATTTATTTAGATGGCTTAGTTAAATTATATACACCAGTAAGACCAATTGATTTTCTTGGCTCAAATTAGTTCTAGTAATTAATTATTCATCGGAGTTATTTTTCGACTATCGGTTTTAATTTAATCGACCACTGATTTGGTCATATATTGATTACTAGCTTTCCACGGGACGGTTTCATCTGCGTCTTGGCTCACTGCTCTGCTTCTGTCGCCAGTAGCGTGATGTTACATAGCCTATAACCTGGCTCAGGAACTAGGCTGTCATACGCAAAAGAATTGTTCAAATCCGACTGGTAGCTTCAGAGATTAGCGTGTTCAAACATTGTTTGTTTCTTCTTTCTTCTGCTTTATAATCAATCAATCAGAATTACTGATTGATTGATTATAAAGGCAGATAGTAATAGATCTACGGTAGTAGATTCACGCTGATTTCAGCATGAATGGGTCGGATCGTCCGGGGAAGTACTACCCTCTCATAGAAGATCGACTTAAGAGTAGTAGTATCCGTACTACTGCGTTTCGTTCGGTGAGTGAGAGCGCCGGAAGCCCAATTTCCTCCCTTTCCCCTTTCCTCACCTCCCTCATTCCCAGCCGCCATAGTGGAGGCCACCATACCAGCAGTTTAAGACGATGACTTTTGGTATAGTGGCCGCCACTTCTGGATTCCACTGACTGCTTACCATCAGGCGGGGTGGAGTCACTTTGGTAGGCTATAATATAAAAAAAAAAAAAAAAAAAAAGATAGCATACCTATGTGTAACCGTTAATGTGATGAATGAAGTAAAAACAGAAAAAATATTCCCTATGAGTTACACTGTGTCAAAACGACACTTTGTTCAGTCACACTGTTACATATTGGTGTGACTTAAAGGAACAAAAAGTAGCAATATGTCACAGTGTTACTCGACAGGAATTTTATTCCTAATGAGTCACACTGTTACATATCTAGGTGTGACTGAACGAGAATAAACCATTCGCTTCACGATCAGTAACAGTAGCGTAACGTCTCCTAGCGTTGTTTCTGCAGTACTTACTTAGAAAACACAAGCGACTTGGTTTGTTTGTTGGTTCTTGGACATGTTTGTTTGACACCCAAAGGATCTAAAAATATTATGATATTTACTCATGTTGTAACGCTCTAACGGCTGGGGGTAAAAGGAAAATATTGTTCTTTTCAAGCATATTTTATGAAATATTTTTCCTTTAACACCCTCCTGCATTATGGAACACCTGTTTGGATTTTAAAAATATACAACAGACGCAAAATACATTAAATAAATTCTTCACAAAAACATAAAAACTAAAAGTTTTTTGTGTAAAAACTGAGGCACACATAGCTCGTTGCACTCATTGATCAGTAAACAATTAGCGGATAAAGCAACTTAGAGTGCGGCTGGCCCATGGATGGATGACCGCATAGTGGTATTTGATCTGAGCATCTCCGTGCTTCGGAGGGCACGTTAAAAGTCGGTACCGGTTGTTACAAAGTTGATAACAGTCGTTAGGTCAAGTCGGATGCCTATATGGGTGACCTAAACAAATCCTAACACTAGGTTGACCACTAACCACTCGATATTTGATTTGTGTAAAAACTTCTGGAAGAATAAAGCAGGCATGATACTATACAAACTATATGATATAGAATATATCCAGGGTCTTACCATAACACCCGCCAGTCCGCCAATTCGCTTAGAAAACACAACTAAGCCGTTGCCGAGCATTTAAAAAGAAAGGAGATGAGGAATGAAAAGGGAACAGAAAGAATAGGTAGTGGGAAGCTGCCGGCACGCCTGCTGAGCATGTTGCGTTTTGTTTTGTAAGTGAAAGACCCCGAAGAACAATTCTTCTCTTAGTTTGACAGTCTCTGTATTACAGTGTGAGCGCAGGCGACTGCTGTGCACCAAGTTGTAAGTTCGATCCCCACACGGAGCAAAACTTTGTGTGAATTTATTATACATATTTGTTCCGAGTCTGGGAGTAATTTGAATGTATGTTTATAAAGTCTCCTGCGATACAGAGCTTGTTCCTTAGTGCGAGCGTTGTCTTTTTAAGAAGAATGTGAAATGTCCTCTTTCTTTTCAGGCTTCTCTTTCATTTCCTTCTCCCTTATGGGCAACTACTCTTATGCCATCGTAGTCTTCTCCGACCCCCGGGATAAGATGTTGTGGTACCTAAGATTATTTCCTTACGTAACTTACAAAAATTGTAATAACCTGGCGATTAAAAAGAGTGGCCTGAGTTTCTTGCCAGTTCTTCTCATGGCTTTACTTCGTCAGCGAACTGGCTGTAGGTTAATTTGCGGACATTTTGTAAACTTTGACGTTCATAAGTGTTAATTTAATTGACCTATATGAATACACATATTTCATTTCATTTCATATGGAAGTACTGCAATCTAAAAAAGGACCGCCTAATCTACAGCCATGTCTATTATGTAATATTACATAATAAGATATAGGTACTCATGATACAAAAGCATATACATGTAAAAATATTCATAAGCCTATTTATATGATAATTGGAGGAGACTTATGTCCAGCAGTTGACGTTTTTCGGCTGGTATGATGATGAAGAAAGCATATTCTGTCAACACTTCGATTGCTTTCCAATAATTCCTATAGTTCGCGACAGCCCCCACTAAGATACCTCCATTTTCAATAGTTGTCGACTCATGCTGTTCATTTCCATACATTGTTATTAGACACAAATATTTTTGGCGTTTGCCGATAGCTGTCATTGATTTATAACTATTTGATGATGTCAAGCTATGCAATCAATAATATTAATACTGATAAATACTATGATATTTCTGTTGAATACAAATTGTGGCAAATAAAAAGATCTTAAGGGCCAAAATAAATCTGAATAAATCTGAATCATATAATATATATATATATTTTTTTTTTTTTTTTTTTTTCACTATCACACACTGTCGTCTAGTCCCAAGCTAAGCAAAGCTTGTATTATGGGTACTAGATAACTGAAATATAATACATATGCATACTTTTTTTTTTTTTTTGTAAATACATACTTATAATACACCCAGACTAAAGACAAATACAAATGTTCATCACACAAATATTTGCCTTTCACGGGAATCGAACCCACGACACCCGGCGTCGCAGTCAGTTACACTAACCACTAGACCAACGGTGCAGTCAATGTATATAAATAAATCGCAATAAATCTGAATCATATGTTCATATGATTCAGATTTATTGCGAGGTAATTTAGAAAAATGAAATGTCAACGAAGCAATCTATGTGCCAGCAAATTGTAGGCAGTTTATTGGCAAAGTTATAGCAATTAGGAGTCCTAGCAAGAAACTAAAACCATTAATTTTTTAGTCCGCTCTAAATCAGCAATATTCCTGTTATATGGAAATAGGCTTCAATTACATAAAATCTAACACAGCTGGGTAATATAGTGCAATTTGTAACAAAACGAACAGTAATTACCATTACATACCTATATCCGAGAAATATGCCAGTAGTAAACAAGTGTAGCTATTTGAGAACCAAAAAAGGAATTCTGAACTCAATCTTACAATTGTGTCAAATGAAGAAGTAAAACGGTACACATTTTGACGGTAGTAGATCTTTGCTGGTTTCAGGATGAATGGACCAGATCATCCTAGAAAGAATAATTTCATTTAGGTTTTTTGAAACAAATAGTTTCGTAACGATTGTGTTTGAAGAATTCACTTACAGAAAATTACTAAAAATAAATTAGTGAAAGAAGCAAAAGAATTTAGTTCAATTTATATCTTGTCAAATTAAGTCTCGAAGATTTAAAAGATTGGATTCTAAAATAAACTTCAATTAGGATTAAAGCTTTTCAAAGATTTCGTTTATCATGAGACTCCGGCTTCGAATATTTTCCCGTCTGTTTCTTATCTCTTAACGTAAGTAATGGCAAAATCCGGTAACCGTTAATAGTTATATTACAAAATATTTATGTTAATTTAACAAACTTATGTTTGCACATGGATTTTTGGATTTTTTACTGCTAGAACAGGTATTTGTGAGTCGAATCTTCTGATAGCCAAATTGCCATATAATTTTGTACAAAATTTTTACGCGAGTAAAACTCACAGTTGCTGATTTTTAAAATATCTTTAAAGCAGAAAATGTACTCGTTATTCTAAGTGGAATGATCCTTACTTTATTTTTATCTTATACATATAAAGTTTGAACCCGTTTAAAACGCGACTATTATTACCTACATTAACGAGTCGCCAGGTTGCTATTTCAAATAAGATAATTCCTCACATTTATAATAACATTTAAAACTTGGTAATTTCAACAACTTTAGAAACAAATTAACAATATAAAATATTAACATAAAGTTTATAATATCCCTCGTACTTATTTATACTTTTGATTGTTATAAATAATGCAAAAACAGGCCTTTTCCAATTTTGATCGGCCGTGAGCCACGCTCGTCCATCGATTAGCCACCTGTGTTAGACCGTCATCCAAATGGATGGACACGTTTTTCCATTCAAGTTGTGTCTTCTGGTTCATGGTCACCACTTTAGAATTTTCTGCTCTAATGATTATCAACTCTGGAAGCTGTGTGTTGTGTGTTTTATACAATTATGGTAACAAACAAGCATACGACTGGTCTGATGCTAAGCAGTTACCAGACCAAGACCAGACGCTTGCAACACCAGAGGCCCTAGACAAGTGTCAAAGATTTCTATTCTATTCATAGAATAGATTAAAA
This sequence comes from Parascotia fuliginaria, assembly GCA_963082885.1. NCBI lineage: Eukaryota > Metazoa > Arthropoda > Insecta > Lepidoptera > Erebidae > Parascotia > Parascotia fuliginaria. The sequence goes on from OY720195.1 coordinate 2,418,722, forward strand.
AATGTATGAGATTGACATAAGCGCTGGCGTTAGCTTATGTCAGTCCAATACATTTTTTTATCTATTCTATGAATAGAATAGAAATCTTTGCCACTTGTCTAGGGCCTCAGGAGTATAACGCGTTGTCGACCCAGAAACCTTTTAATTTTTAAGTATATAATTTATTTTTGTTGCTTTATCACGATAATAATCATCGGCTCCGTAAGGAACCTGGTATTTTTTCACCCGGTAGTTTATAAAGAAATTGTTCATGCAACGCTAAGGGTTGCCATATCGTACATGCCATCGACCGTATTTACCCTCCCGTCGTAAACTGCACAGTAATTACTGACTTATACGAGCTATAATCAAAGCACAGGTTTTTATTATAATCGCGCGTAATATTTTAGTATGTAAGTAGTGAACAGGTACAAGTTGTTGGTGAGATTAGAACAGCGCTCCTAGTGTTTATTATGAGAACTAAATTGTTGCACACAAAAATGAACTTTGGGAGACAGTTTTAAACTGAGAACAGAGGCCCTAGACAAGTGTCAAAGATTAATATTCTATTCATAGAATAGATAAAAAAATGTATGCGATTGACATAAGTGATGGCGTTAGCTTATGTCAATTCAATACATTTTTTAATCTATTCTATAAATAGAATAGAAATCTTTGCCACTTGTCTAGGGCCTCTGGAAAGCAAAAATGGAGTAACAGTACATAGGTATAGAGCCCTACCGAATCCAGGCTTTGCTTGAAGATACTAAACTTGAGAGCAAATATGGAGATTCTACTCCATATGCTGGGTGACATGAAAAGGAAACATTTAATCTGAGCTATATTTTAAAAATATTTTCTGCTGATATATAAAAAGTAATTAACCATAATGCTTACAGTTATTTTACTATGTAGTAGGTACATTAGTAATCATTTGTAAGGAACGAGCAACGGAACGACCATATAACTAATTAGCTAAGATTAAATGATAAAAATTGAAAACCACGTATTATGACACTAAATTACGACGTCGCCACTCAAGACACGTGAAGCCTTTTACGACTGTTTTCATAGAAAACGCACTCGCTCAATATAACAGTAAGCATCATCACTGTATCACAAAAGGAGAATGCATGGCAGTCAATTGCCCAAACAAGAACCACCATAGATGCTATAGAAAAGCTCACGGTGAATCCTACAAAATTGACAGCAAAAGAAAAGTTTAATGAGTCTCTTAACACTACTCGGTCTAAAAACACACTTTTTATTTCAAGAGCTCTCTTTAAACGTTCAGAATTCTTAACAAAAATTTCAAATGCAAGGATTTCTGATTCATAGCTTAATTCTGAATGAAACAGTCGTTACTATAATTGGATCGACATTATGATCCTTGAATACTCTGAAGAACATTTCTGCGAAAAGAAATTTCGTATAATTTTAATAATATGGTCTGCAAACTCACGAGCGATTCGCTTTGTAAAAGGTTTTCGCTGAATTGGATTGGGTTTTGTGTTATAAGAAGATGGTACAACATTTGTAGCGATTTATACATATATGGGAATAATACAATAAGTCGTAGCTTGAAGGAAGTTGAAATAGGGAATAAAGTTTGTATGAAAAATGTGCGATAACTGACATTCACGCGGGCGGAACTGCATTAGCTATATTCTCTTTAATATTTATTAAAGAGAGAATTTTCAAACTCGGTTTTGTTCTCTGTTAAAATGAACCTACTAAACCTTTTTGACTCTTCGTCAATTATACAAATTAACAGTGAAAGGAGAAGGCATAAAATGATTGCTCTCAAGAGACTTTTCAATTCACAACCCGGCTGGTAAGCGAACTTTTATTGGCAGCCGACAACTCATCATGTAGGTGTGGCATGTTTTTAAAATTTTAGTATTCTGAAAACACTTTACTTATTGTGCGGCAATTTTGACACAATGTTAAGAGCGTTCACTGTTTCTCTTTTTTGGTTATGTTATCGTATAGTTATTGTCACTCTGTCACTTGTTGTATTTATTGTTATTGTTTGTTTCATACATATTTATTGTTATTATTTGTTGTATTTAATAGTTTATTTTGATATAATTATGTGATGTCACCCTTATGGGTGCCATCAGAATATCAATGCTGCGGACCTCGTAAGAGGTACGCAGCATAAAGTTGAGATGGCACCCTTTCAGGCTGGCACACTACCTACATTCTGCTAAATTATATGTCAATTTGTAAACCTTGTGCCTGTCTTGAATAAATGTTTTTTCTTTCTTTCTTTTCTTTCTTTCTTCTTTCTTTCACATAAGAGTGGCAACTACGCAATTTAGTGTCATATTTTCATCCATCGTCTTAAACTGCTGGTATGGTGGTCTCCACTATGGCGGCTGGGAATGAAGTTAAGGGAAGGGAATGAAGGAGGTGAGGAAAGAGGAAAGGGGGAAAGTGGGCCTTCGGTGCTCTCACTCACCGAACGAAATGCAGTAGTACGGATACTACTACTCTTACGTCGATCTTTTATAAGAGAGTAGTACTTTCCCGGACAATCCCGCCCATTCATGCTGAAACTAGCGTGGACCTACTACCGTATGCTATACCTATACACACCACACCAACACCACACGATACAAACATTAACAAAACACAAACCATTGATGATACCTACTGATGTACACTTGGCTTAGGCCCGTGCCATCTGGGGGCAGAGGCACGCAGTTTTACCGGCTAGTCGAGTAAAATAAAACAAAAACGAAATAATATTAATATTACAAAAACTACACACAACGCCATCTAGACCTAGAATGCAGATATACATAGGTACTTAAATACATTTTTTTTCTAAATACATACATAGTATACATAGAAACACCTAGACCAATGCAAATATTTATGTTCATGCACACAAAACATTTGCACTGAGCGGCAATCAAACCCGCGACCTCTGCGTGGCAGCCCTACCAAATCACTGAGGCAGTCGATATAGTCTATTTTATATTGCTGTCACAAACGTACTTTTGTATAGTTAAAGTATAGGAAACAATTTCAATGACTTGGGTAAGTCAAGATGGTCAGTAATACATGTCAGTCGAATTGCATACAGCTGTCTATGCAATTTAATAGCTCGATTTTTACAATGTTTTTCTAAGTTATATATATCACTTCGGCTACATAATTGAAGTCTTATATTACCCGTGATTTTTATTTCATTTTATATAGCCGTTATTTCTAAGAAAATCTAAATTAATTCTTATGGCAATTCAATATACAGTGATGCAGTCAAAGCTCGAAACTTTACGTTAGCCAATGAATAACAGAACACTGTTAGAGAAATTCTAAGAGCTATAAATAAAGAAGTTTATGTTGCAAATAAAGTAGAAACTAATGCTTTTTATATCAACTGAGTTAGAACGTTTCTTGTTTTGATTGAAAGTAAAGTGAAAAGTTTTTGTGGAGTGTTGTGAATAAGTGATGTACTTGAGGTTATTTTAAAAGAATATGCCTTGAATTTAAATCGTAAAACGTGCAGCGTTAGGTGCATTTTAGAAGCCTTTTTATTTTCGTATATTACTTTTATTCGTAAAGGATAGTATTATTTTGTTGCCTCCCATTTTCACTACCTAGAGATGTGCTGTTCTGTTATTTCTTTTTTTATATTATTATGTGGTGTGCTATAAAGAATATATTTTTATCTTTCCATTTTTTTAAATCGTTAACAAGCAAATCATTTAAAAAAGCAAATGTATTACCATACGTCTGTATATTCTTTTGGTTGAGCCAGATTAGGCTAAAACCAGTGAGTATCTACTACAGTAAAATTGTATTTATGTTAATAGGTATTATATTGCCAATTTTTTTTTATTTTTTTTTTATTTATTAAACTTCATGCACATAGGTACAGAGGCGGACTTAATGCTATAAGCATTCTCTACCAGTCAACCTTAGGTGATGCAGAGATAAACAAAGTAGGTGCAGTTATTGAAAAAGAATGATACAAATCTAAAATTGTTATGATCTAAATTAAAAGATTTTTTCAAATTCATGAATCTAAATATATTTCATTTTAGAATTTTATACTAAATCTGTTTTAGTATAGCGTGCACTAACTCAGTTACGAAAATATTTATTTGACCGTGTAAAATAAATCAAATAAAATAGTTGTAGATATGAAAATAAGCTTATTGGGTATACAGACTATTTTAGAAGAAAGTAATACAAATAACTTCATGTGGTGCCGGCTAAGAATTTATTATATTGTTTCAAGTTCAATCGTCGTGATTTGTCCTGATTATTGTACTTTGAGTCTATCAAAACCTTATCTCCGTTTTATCTATATTAGGACACTATCCGACAAGCGAGAGTCTAAATTCTGTTTCTTAATCATCATCGTCTTTATCTCCGTCTCTCCGAGGACAAGGTTGATGTTTAGTCTTAAATTTTGTAGTATAACAAAGACTTTATATGACCAATAAAGTAGAGGCGACTGTGACCACCACTTCTACATTTCATTAACTGCTTACCATCAACAAACCTACAAAAATATCGATCTTTTTTAAATATTATATACACTAAAAGCAATGTGCGTCTAATGTAATATAAACGACATGGTAACAGCACGACTGAAACTAATATTGAACAGCTTAATGTTCCTACAATTGTATGAAGGCTACATATTATGAATATCGAGGGATATGTTACGAGATCGTTTCAAGTTCATTCATACAGAACATGACGTATTATCATAATATTATTCAGGTGCACAATAGACTTGGAGCTATTATAATTTAGCTATATTAAATGTCTCAACTAAATATCCATTTACCAGGCTTTAGATCAAGCAAAAGACAACTAGTCCAACAGTATACATATTTAACGTTTGAATTCACTATAAATTATATACTCTCGGCTTTTCATAGCTTTCTTTAGTCCATTTTGATCTTGGGTCATTAAGCGTTACATGAAAAAGCATCGCACAAAGTCGTCATAGCGATGGCCATCATTTCAGATTGACACAATGGCTTTTGGAATATTTGCCACCACTTTTGGATTCCACTGAGTGCTTACCATCAGGCAGAGTGGATCCAGAGAAAAGAGTTGATGCTCTCCACTCAGCTTAATATTTTTAAGGTTCTTTCACAAAATCCAATCAAACTTGTAACAATAGCTAATGTACCAATATTTCCACAGAAACAAGCTATGCTAGTACGCCAACTAGAAGAAGAACTAAGACTGCGCCTGCGGCAACCAGCACCCGAACTGCAACAACAACTAGAAGCATTGTTTGCCGAGAACGAACACCTGCAAAGAGAGATCGCGATATTGAGAGACACGATAAAGGTGGCTATAACATTTCTTGCGATACAGTAATATTTATTTTACACCTACTTAGGCAATAAATAATTTTAAGGCCATCCTTAAAACATATTTATAACTGTGCTTCTATTCTAAACATATACAAAAGCATTAAAGTTTTTGTATATATTTTTAATAATAATAAACAAATTACATTGTACTCATATTTATTCAAATTACATTAAACTCATAATTTTAGAATTTGGGATGTTTATTATAAGATACGAACAATTCAGCCATGAGAGTAAAAGACGCTATAAGATTGACCATTCATAAAAAAATGGCTGTAAAATAATAAAAGCTTAAGTTTTTAGCTCAATACGTTGTGTAGTCTAGCTATTTTCATATGATATTTCAACAAAAACTTAAAACACTGTTCAATTTGCCAAATTTCAACAAAAAATTTTAATATTACTTAGTAGGCTCCATTCTAACTAACCAATATTGTATCTAAACAGGAATTAGAACTGAGGATCGAAACACAGAAGCAAACCCTCCAAGCAAGAGATGAAAGTATTAAAAAGTTACTCGAAATGCTGCAAAACAAGGGAATGGGTATGTAGCCTCTTTTTGTTTCAATAATGTACTATATACTATAGCAGAAGACTAACTCCGAATTACTTTCAGGCAAAGAAGAAGAAAGGCAAATGTTCCAACAGATGCAAGCGATGGCACAAAAACAGGTAATTATCCTTATTTTCGGATGTCTCGTGTTAATATGCATGAACCGTGAAACAAAATTTCTAATGGAAATTCAATTTTATACGATTTATTAGAAATTTTGTCGTCGCCTAGTATAATCTCTCCTGCACTGTGTAACGTAGCTGTAGTATGGTATGTTGTGCACGTCACTTTGCTTCCTTATATTTATGTATTTACGTATATGTGTACCACATGGGCGTTTTATTTTGTGATACCTTTATCATCGTTCACTGTTTCTGTTAGTGTTGCTCTTGATAGTGTTTCATTTCATTCATTTCTTGACTCTTGAGCCGAATGTGACTGTCGCGTCGCCTTTTATGTGTAACTGATCGATCACACTCGTTGGCTTCATACAATCTTTTCCTCAGATATCGCTTTCTCACTCCCACGGACTTTCAATACCTTTCTGTTACACTGTCAAAGCTTGAGCCTCGAGCACCACTTACCGTTTTCTTATTCCTTTTCCCCGCCACCTACACGTCGACGAAACAAAACAAGTTTTTAATTTTACTTTTTCAAAATTTAACCCTTGACAACGAATTCGGCCTTAACACCACAAATGAAATATAAAATTATATATCGACACGAAACACAAATAAAATCACGACATTGCATGTTTAGCAGCTCATTATGTCCCCGTCACATGAACCTTAGAGAAGACCGTCTCGTATAAATTTTTATTGGACATTCAGTTGAGCAATCATTGTTATTAGAAGCAAAAATTTAATTTGTACCGCGTTCATCTGGGGCTGCGTCTCGTCGACGGCGCATTGTGGGTCGTTCGCAGTGACCGCGCGGCTAGTTCGCAGTAGCAGTATCTGTCACGGCCGACCGGCACGCAGCCCCAGCAGGCGCGGCGAGACGCGTCGCCGGTCGTAGGTAGGTTGTATGTTGAGCGGAGCCGCCGTCGGTGCTGGCGGCGGCGGGCGGCGGCGGCGGCTGACCGACTCGCGTGACTGGCAGGAGCTCAAGGCGACGGCGGACACGCTGCGGGCGCTGCAGGCGCAGCTGGAGCGCGCGCTGGCCGCGGCCGGCCTGCCCGGCGGCAGCGCGGGCGCCACGCTCACGGCGGTGCTCGAGACCAAGGAAGCGCGCATCGCCACGCTGGAGCGCCAGGTCGCGCTGCTTGAGAGCGAGCTGGCCGCGCTCGTGTCGCCGCCGCCGCCCTCGCTCGCGCCCTCGCACACCTCGCTTTACGATAAGGCCGACCCTCCCTTCAAGAGACAAGTAAGTTTTCTGCTGAACGACGTGCGGGTGATGAAGGACGGGCGCACGAGCGCGCCGCCCCCGCGCCCGCCGCGCCCCTCACTGCGAGCGGCGCATGCGCACGCGCGCGCCTCACCCTACTATAGTGCCACCACTCTGTGACGTCGCCCACGACCGACGAGTACCGTGTCAATTTCTCGCTTTAAGTCCGAACTTAGCCGAAATCGTCGCCGACTGTGTTGACTCGTAATATTTTTGTGTAAACTTGTTCGTTGTTAAAGCTATTTTTATTAAAATAAGAGGAATTATATTCTTGAAAGATGTCGATTTAAATATTTTTGTTAAATAGGGCCTTAGAAGAAGCGAATATATAAATTTAGATGTAAATTGTATGGTTAGATGAAACATGTGAGGTTGATTACTTTGACACCAAATTTGACGATTTAGAGATAGACTGTTATAAAATAAAGACTGTTGAGGTCGAACGCATCGAAAGATATATTATCCTCCTAATGATAACGTTTCTGTGAAACCCCTTGATCTTTTATGATTTGATCATGTTGTGCTTTCGGTGTTGATCGCAAGTCATCGTCCAGAACCAGCTCCAGCTTTGTTCCCGCGTCACCCGCATCAACATCAACTAGCGTAGCTCATCACGACCCGACCTCTGTCATGTAGTGGTCATGTCTCATCAGTCTCTCTCACAGTAACGGTAGATAAGTGTATCACAACGTAGGCGCCCGTGCATCTAACGATGTTTACTGTTGAACTACATTCTTTGTTACTGTTCATTACGATTAGATATTGGAAGGCTGGAAAACTTTCTATCGACGCTCATCGTCGCTTCAGATATTCATATTTATTAGTATTTAGTGTAGAAAGTTTTCCAGATGTTTATGTCCATTTACTGTTTAGTGATACGGTACGATTTTTATTCAATATTTATATCTAAGTCGATTAATACGTTTTATGATTGCATGTCGAGAATATATGAAAGTGTGAGATTTATCGAAATGTCTTCCATGGCACTGCTCTTAAAACCGTGTTCAATACTATAGTGCTGGAAACATTTCGTGCCATATACTCGTATATACTAATACTAATTATATTGACATAAGAAGCTTGCGTTGCTTTTTATATATAATCTCGGTACTAACGTCACTAATTTAAAGAGTATATTTGATCATTTACTGATCAGTAATGTTAAGTAGATTAAAGTTTTTAACATCAGTATCATTTCCGCCATCACTTATTGCCTAAGTAGATAGATTTCTTTGGTTTCTACTTCTGGAGTTTTCTATTTCTTGTGTTCTACTAATCAAATGTTTGGATTTATCTAATTCTATACCGACTTTCGGATGGATGGTGAAATGATGAGCAGCTGGACGAATTCCGGTTGGAGATCCAGAGACGAGACCAGGAGATATTGGCGATGGCCGCTAAGATGAAGGCTTTAGAGGAACAGCATCAGGACTACCAGCGCCATATCGCCGTGTTGAAGGAGTCGCTCTGTGCTAAAGAAGAACATTATAGTATGCTGCAAACTGACGTAAGTTTCCCTTTGACTGCGGATCTTAATTTCTCTATCAGGAATTATTTGACAGATGCTTTGATAAAATAGTAAAAAGTTCTTGAATTTTACGAATAGGCTTATAATCTTCTTTATTAAATATAAATTAAAATAATGTGATGAAATGGCTTTAAGCTAACTTAGTCTAAGAGACATTAGGAAAACCCTAACGACTACTTTGAATACCTTTCTCAAAGTAAAAGCAACTGATTTAATATGATCCATATTCGTGACATGAAAGAACTAATGGTGTTTATTCACGGCGCAATCATCTGTAGCTCTACCATGAGATAATTTACGTATTTCGATCGATTATGACATACAATATTCGTATGTAAGAATCAACAGCTAGTATTTATTTATAATTCTATGCACTGCATGTGTACATAGGAGGGCTCGATGTCAGATAGACACTTGGTCAAAAAAATACTTTTTTTTATATTTCATGTTGTCTAGTGAGACAAATTCACGCTAACTCATGGTAGGAGCTATGAGAGCAATTTAAACATGTGGAAGTGGGTACTATATTAAGCAAGAGTATCGATGTTGGACTTGCTTAAGCTCTTCAAGTTATATCAACCGTGGAAAAGCACCATAAAAGACCAAAAGGCCTACTGGACAAACCTAACAAAAATTTTCTGTCAACTTCAATATAGAAACAGAAATGCTACCATGCACAGGTGGAAGAACTGAAGGCCCGCTTGGATGAGAAGAGCAGGCTGGTGGAGAAGAAAACGGCTGCGGCTATGGCAGCGGCACACGAGCTCGCAGAATTTAGGGATCACTCCGAAATTAAGGATCGCAAGATCAACGTGCTGCAGAGAAAGGTAAATTGTATATGTTGGAGATGATAGTGTAGAGCACATTTGTGCTACGTCCATTGGTACCTATAAGAAATTTTCAAGTAGTTGTTAAAGGGCAAATAGAATATAACTTGTTCACCCGGGTGATATTATTAAGGACTTTATTTCAAAATGTATAAGGTATATTCATGAATACCACTTTTGTTGGTATCACGCGGTTGAGCAAAATTAAACATGTAAATATTTTGTTTGTTTCACACTACTTTTAGTATCTTTTGTTATAGATATGATAGAGAAATCGCCACTTTGTTTTCACTTGTTTTGACTAGATTGTGTATCCAGCTGCTAAACCTAAATCAATAAACGTTAAAACTAATAACTGCTTAAGTCTTAAGACTGGTTCTTTTTTTTTAAATTTCGTTGAATATTAGTGACAAAATATTAAGAAAGAAACAGATGCTACGTAACATACAGATAAAACATAACCCAAAGCAGTTTTCACACATACATTATAATTTGTGACGGATATTAAAATAGTAATATAGAAAAAAATTAAAATAATAATATAACAGATAGGTAACAATTTGGATGTGGAAGATGACACAAAATATTCATTATTAAAAATTATTGTTGTTGGAAAGCGATCTTTTAAATTAAGCCAGAGATATTTGAAATATAGCTACGTCATCATTATGTACTACCACCAATTGCAATTAGGTTGTTTTGCGTGGCAAGTTATTCGGTTAAAAGTTTTCATACCATAATGGTCCTAGCAGTAGGAATGTGAATTTAGTGTAATAGTCTAATAGTATGAATATGTGAAGCTGTGTACTTTTCTTACTTCACACACATAATAATTGTTACACTAATGATATAATGGAGGTTTTATTAACATTTGAAATAACTATTAAAGTTAAATTTCATCGTAAATTCTTTAGAAACAATCGCATGACCGATTATATCGCTACAATAGCTTTAATAAATTGATTTGGTTTCTAAGCTACTTAATACCATAACCTACTATTTCGTTTTCATATTTGTTTATTTTATTACTCTTCCACCTTCATGTATTAGATAAGTATTATGAATTCAGATGCACTCTGAATTATCTATATATTATATACATATTTTATTCCAATCGGATACTATAGTTATCTTGTGACAGATTTTTGGTACAGTTAACAACAAAATACATACATAACTTCACTCCTGTCTCCTATTTCGCTATTTGTCGCTATTTGCTGGGGAGGTGGCAACCTTGTTTTTCAGTTTTTATGCTTTAAAATTGGATGAGTTAACCAAAACTGGTTGACTTACATTAATTATTCACCACATAATTATTATATAAGTGTAGTATAATAAAATATATATTATAATTTTCATTCTTTTCAATTCAGTAGTCAGTCGCTTCTAAACGCGCGACCCATCCATATTTTTTTATACAATTAATTGAACATTTTCAATTACTTGTTAGGCACTATATTGTTGTTGTTTTCAGTATTGTTTGGTTTCTTGATATTATTGATCTGCCTTTTATGCCCTATGTCATGGTCTAAAACTGAAATAGAAATATTTTTAAACATTACTTTAAAATATATTATAAATAGTTTATTTAATTTTGTTTTCTTTCATATTTCTTATAGCTTGTAATTTAAACAAGCTTACAACGAATAGGTTACATATAAAAATTTTCATATGTCACATAATATCGTTGTTTGTTGAAATAGCAAATTTATCTACACAACTTTAATTCCTGGGTTGAATACAGCGATATGGGCTTTCATCGTCGTCATCATCATGATCATCCTTAGCATCGACAGGCCATAGGAACCCACGGTTAGGTGTACGCTCTCCCTTTGTGTGCAAGCCAGGTGTTACCCGCGACTGGGTTTTGCTAACGAGAAATTTTCTCTAAAATGTCTTGTAAATGACAACAAGCTCGTCTTCTCTCACATGGGGTCCACTTTTGTCTATGTCTTCAGCAGAAAAAGACGTAATTATGTATGTTAAAATTTATTTATAGTCATTCCATGCCAAACCCAATACAACAATGATGTTGTAATTATCTTTACGCCCTTTTTGGAATATAATAATAAATAATACTTTATTTCTGGCATCTAGGGCCATAACATTTCAATGCATAAATAACAAAAACTATAAACTAATACATATTTTATATAATTTAAAATTAAAAACTACTGTACACGAGAGGTCACTAATATATCGACGGATTATTCTTTAAAACAAAAGCTTTACAACCAATATTAGTTTACTCCAATTCACGATGTTCAAATAAAACAACAATTTAAAATTTGCATCTATGCATTTAGTTGATTGCACAGATCTAGTTTCGATGTGACCAGACATCAAAGAGAAACAGCAATCGGACCACTTCCAACACGATTTGTGTCCGTTTCAATTCTCCTAGTCCGATTCAAACGTTGAATATTTGATGTCCGATAGCGGGTCGATTGTTAATACCTATTTCAAATTTAGATTTCATTATAATTTTTTTGTTAAGGTGCCCCTTATCGCGAACACTCACCTTTAATGTAACGTTACGTTTAAAATACTACGCATTGTACCTATCATCAAGTTGCGCACTGTAATCCTTGGGTCGCCTCCCTCACCAATGTAATGCTCACATCTGTAACTTTACATTGCAGGTGAATACTCGCGGTGAGGAAGCACCTGTAGGTTAACAACTGGTCATTTGACCAAACAATTAAGTTTAGATGATTTAACTGTAATTACAATTAACTATGTAACCAAACTTATTATAGTAAATTTGCAAATTGCAGGGCTGTACTCATACAGAGAAGACATAAGTTGAAATGTACTCAAAAGCTGTCTAGGTATAAGTCAAATTTAATGTAATTAACAACTTGACTTCCTAAGACGAGTAGGTCAACCGATATAGTATAATTTAATTAATGGTACCATCGAATTCGATATAGTTGTTACTAGTTCAGCAAACGCAAAGGTGAAAAATATGTGGTTGAATTTGGTTTTCTTGTAGTGCCGACTGTGGCAGACGAGCAAACAGCCTACGTGATATTAAGTGGTAACTATCGCTCGTGGACGATTTAGTTACAGACTTTGCGAACCCGCTGCCTACCGTGAAGGGAGTGGGGTAGGCATTGAGGGAATTTAGGAAAAAGGAAAGGGAGGCAATTGGGCCTTGCTTGGTCTTGTCCTCAAGTGTTAATCAAGTAGGCTACTTACTCATCTGCCAATATAGCCAACAAAAATAATCATTTGATAACCGATATCTTGTCTCATAAATTTCTGATGTATTTATCAGTTTGCGTGTCTGAACTTTTGAAATTTCAATGCAGCCATAACGCAGATGACCTAATGCCATCTGACTTTACAAGCCACTTACAGTCAGCGCGAATTCACAGTCAATGTGCGTTAATAAAAGTAACTTGGAATTATAATCCTGCCTACAAACGAATCGCGTAGTCTCAGTTGGCAGTTTTTCGAGATGTTCGAAAACACTTTCATACTTATACTGTGCTAAAACTGCAACCAAATTGCAAGTTTAAAATTGATAGTACATAATGTAGATCTTTTCTGTACCTACTTAAGAAAAATGAAATGAATTGAATAAAAAAAATGAAATGACAAGGTAAAATATCTTACGGATACGTCCTCACTTTCGCAAAAAGCGACAAACAAAGGTTTGACATGCCAATGCTTTGCTAGCTAAATAAGGTTTCATGTAAGCCTACAGAAATATTCCATACATTATACAATTCTAACGGATTGATATATTTTTCTAACATTATCCTTGGTCGCTTTGTTCGACTGAAAGGCTTATAGCAATTCTTCTAGTGTAATGCCACCATAGGGGGTAATGCCGTAATGGAATATAGGAAAAACGTTCCTTTTATTTTTCTCGTCTATAATATCGAAGCCTAGTTAGCACGCCAGCTAAAGAAAATAGAATGTAACAGTTTAAAGCGAAGGAAATGTTGTTAATCTAAAAAATACTGCTTAAACGGAGTTAAGGTTAAGAAAATATTACTTAATCAAACTGATACTCCAACTAACTGATAGTTTAGCTTATTTTTAGTAAAGAACTGTAGGTTTTTATTTTGTAAAATAGTTTTTTAAAAGTAGTATCGAGCTATGATAATAATAATATGCTAATGATCTTACGCTACAAAGATATTATTTGTAGTGTAAGATCATTTTCTTTTATAATTTTTAGTTTTTGTTTTTTTCGTAAGCTCGTTTTTGTGTTGTGATTTTGTTCGTCTTTTTGTTTAAGGTATGTTTATTTATATTTTATTATTATTTATTCTTTTTATTTGTTTCATTTTAAAACCGTCGTTATATTCCACAATATTAAGTGTTATGATTTTTGCAGATCGAGAATTTAGAAGACTTATTGAAAGAAAAAGACAATCAAGTAGATATGGCTAGAGCTAGACTGAACGCCATGCAAGCTCACCACTGTTCTTCCGAAGGCGCCCTCTCTTCTTTAGAAGAAGTAATAGGAGATAAAGAAAAGCAGATACAACAGTTAAGAGAACAGAGAGACCGAGCTGAACATGAAAAGAACGAAGAAAGAGAATTGCACGAGAGAGAAATAGCCGAATATAAGATGAAACTTCATGCACTTGAAAGTGAGGTTGAGAAACTTGGTGCTAGGCTCGAACGAGCTCAAGCTGAGAAAGATAGACTTGAAGCTAAATTGGAAAGTTCGCAATCTGAACTAGGCAAGTCTAAAGCAGAGTTAGATAAAGCAGCTAGTGAAGTTGGAAGATCCGGTGCCGATTGGGAAGCAGCAAAACAACGTTTGGCCAGACTTGAACTTGAGAACGAAAGACTTAAGCATGAATTAGAGCGATCTCAAACTACGTTCGGTAGGAGTACTTTAACTACATCTCAAGAGTTAGATAGAGTGCAAGAAAAGGCAGATAAGAATGCTGCTGAGTTAAGACGAACTTTGGCGGAGTTGAGAGTGACTCAGGCAGATGCTGAGAGAGCCAGGTCTGAAGCAAGTGGTTTACAAGATAAATTAGAGAAATCTCAAGGTGAAGTGTATCGTCTCAAAGCCAAACTAGAAAATGCACAAACGGAACAAGATAGCTTAAAGGAAGAGTATGATCGGTGAGTGATCCTTTCTTTAAAATTAGAGAATAATAGTACTACATAAATATTAAAAAAAAAACATTAACTCTAAAACTGACGATGTCCTTGGACTACGCTCTGTGATTGCCTATTAACAGAGTCATTAACTTTGCCACTTTCAAGTACTTACTACAATTTTTCTAACTTGTTGCGGTTGAACAGAAGTATACATATTTCACAGACGAAATATTTCATAGTACAGCTTTTGAATGGGCAAATTACGTTTTCGAGTTCAATTTTGACTTTTTTTAAGAAATTGACACATTTTTGCAAAAACTACTTATTTACAGAAGAATCAGAAAAGGTAGTCTTTTCATTACTACCGTTACATGGAGGATCGTGTGTTCGACTTTTATCCAAAAACAAAAGTTTGTAATACCCTCTGCGTAAAATTGAGTTAAATTTCAAAATTGTCCCACAGGTTGCAATCGTCAATAAGCCGTCTACACTCCGAGAGAGACAAAGCAGTGGCTGAGCTGGACAAGGCTAGAGAAGAGCTGGAACGAACACAAGCTACCCTCGGCAAGGCTCAACTCCAACAAGATAAACTTCAGGCTGCACTCGACGCTGCTCACACTGAGATCGACAAGCTACAGGAGAAACTCGATAAGGCAGCTGCGGAAAATAGGAAGGTGAGATTGTTTTTTTATACGACTAAGGTGACAAACAAGCATAAGGCTCGCATGATGGTAAGCAGTTACTGTAGTCCATGGACGCTTGCAACACCAGGAGCATCAATTGTGCGTGACCGACCCTGTTAAAAACCTTTAACTCTTTTCTTGAATATTTCCATGTTGTAGTCTTTCTCGGACGACTCTTCGTCGATGAAACGACATTATCGTACGAGGAAAAAGTTTTTCAGAAGCCTTAGTTAGCCTAATAATTAGTGTCCCTCAGTCTCCTTCCCTTTCCGTTTTCCTCTGTCATTTCCTTCTCCCTACTCGGTTAGCAAAGGCTCGGTTGTGTTACCTTAGAATTGTGTTTGCAATGTTTAGAAAAATGTGTGAAAGTGGTTCGTTGATCACGTAGTAGAACCGTAATAAGACCTACAAAAAGACTAAAGCTCTTTAATTAAAACTCTTTAAATATTTTTTTATTTTAAATATGTTCTTAAGTACATTAATTGACTATGTACATATTAGTTACATAAAACCACTTAATTCGTTGAATAAGCGACCTAAAAAGAAAAACTGCAAGCATTTTTAAAACTACCTCCTACATAAACTGTATTTCTGGTAAGATTTCTGTGACTGACATTTTGTTCGCTTGGCTGATTACCTAAGTATTCACTTAACTTACTTGTAAATAATTCATACAAACTTTTATATGCAAAGAGGATTAAACAAAAAAGGATTTTTACCATAGTTGGAGTTGGTTTTTACAAAGAATCAATACATTATTTGAACTCTCTAGATGCCTAAAATCTTTGATTTAAGTTCAGCGAGACAGTTAATTAATTCAACTTAATAGAATTAAACATAATAGCTTCAATATTGAATTGTTTATTACTAGCATCACTCGATGCTCTATCAGGACAGGGCAGTTAAAACAACAAAAGCCAATTTCTAGCATCACGCACCACCACACCAAATAACCAAAGTAAAATCTCAGGGGCCCTATACATTTACGCAAGCCGGCATAAATCTGCACGGTCGGGTGATAAAATCAAATAATAAATGAGTGTTTGATAAAAACCGATTATACCGAGTAACCGAATATCCATGAAACATTTATCATCAGTTGTGCGATTAAGATGAGTAGCTTATTGGGTAAGCACTAAGCAATAGTGGGATAGCATTGAATGAATGTACTATCCGATTGGCACTCGCCGATAAAAGCGAAACGTTTGTAATAGACTGAAAAAATGCTACAGAATCGGTACCGATCCACCCTCAGAACAGTGAAGTAGGTAGAAGTGCCTTGTGGGCGGGGCACGCGCGCTACTGATATGAGCAAATGCTCATAAGTTGATAGAAACTCACTTTAACGTCAAATAGTCGCTCTTGTAGTGTGCTTTCGTGCAAAGTTCCGAAAAAAAAACCAATTATGCTGTCTTGCGCTGTCCTAACCTTGTAGCAATAGAAGTAAAGGATGTAGTGTGAGCCGAGGAAGGATTTCTTTTCACCGATAAGTCCGAAAACCTTTAAATACTAGAAATATTTGGAAATATTTAATAGTATTATGTAATTTACAAACGAAAACGATACAATCGCAACATATTGTAACATCATACATTGCTGACAATGCCGTAAATAGAATTTCATTATATATAAGTGGCTGCGTAATGTATTGCGTTCACAGAGATATGCAGGCAGATAAAATATTACGACAATTTGTCAGTCATGCTATCTTTAACATTGAAATTATTGCCAGTAATATAATATTTTGCTGATCTTGGTAGTACGAAACCATAATTTTTGTGTGCAAAAAGTGTGCAAACATCATTGTTTCTTTGATGTTAATAATTATGAAATATTATTTAATTTAAGCTATATAATATATAGCTTTATTTAGGCTACTTTTATTCAACATATCATATTCTTACCTTATGTAAAGTTGGTCATGCGTGATATTGGCATGATATCTAGCTACTAGCTAGATTACCAGTTATATCATATTTAGGTAAGTACATATTTGTGCAATTTATATCTGTACCAGCGACCCGCCCCGGCTTCGCACAGGTGCAATTCTGATACTATATTTACTTAAAATCAGCATTGCGCCCGTGCGAAGAAAAACTGTGAACGATGTATTAGAAATTATGTAGGTAGTATATTTACTACAGAATGCCGGTACCGCCGCGCCGGAAACCCTGTGTTCCTGAATTTAAATCTGTTATATCTACGAAAATATTCATTTTAATTACATGCTGTAAAGAGTCATTTTGATCTCAATTATACGCACAGTGTATTTAAGGTACTTAATTAAATAATAATAATAATAATAAACTGACGGACTCATAAACTGCATCAAAGTTCAGGATTACTTTGAAATGATTTTTTTTAATAAGTATGCAAACTTTTTAGATTAAATTATATAAATATGGAGAGACTGGCTCTTAATCTTAACAAAAAGCAAAATTTTAAAATAGAACTGCAGTAAAACATATGAATATAGCCGGGAAAAGAAAATTTACTCGTAGTATCAGATTTGCGTGTTATTTCAAGCAAAGTTTTAAATTGATTCGCATTGATTTTTTATTCTTTTGTCAATTGAATTATTGTTACCAGCAGAATTGTTGGGTTAGTTTTTTAACTCATCGAGAGTTTTTGAACCATAATATGGATAGGTACTTCGTCCGAACAAGCGGCTCAAATTGTAGCACTGGTGCCGGAGGGCTTGGATCAACGAACGATTGGTAGAAATTTAAATTTAAACTAGTCTACGGTTTCTAGAATATACAGAAGGTTTGTGGAGACAGGTTCTTACAGAAGGAGACGTGGTACAGGCAGGACTCGAGCAACCACCGGTCGTGATGACCGATTTATTGTTACAACTTCCCTGCGAAATCGTTTCCTCACGTCAGGTAACATCAAAACAGAGCTTAATGAAGTGCGTGGAGTAAATGTGATTGCACGAACAATGAGAAGAAGGTTAAAGGAAGCGGATATCACCCCTTTTAGACCAGCAAATGGTCCAAAGTTGTCTGTGGCTCACAGACAAGCTCGCTTAAGATTTGCGCGTGATCACCTAAATTGGACAGAAGAGCAATGGGCCTCCGTATTGTTCACGGACGAGTGTAGGACATGTTTATATGGTGCAGATGGTCGCAGAAGAGTCTATCGTCGATGTGGGGAGCGATATGCTTAAAGTCGCATTGAGGAGGGTGTTCCTTTTGGAGGCGGTTCGTGTATGGTCTGGGGTGGCATGTCGATGAACGGGCGAACAGAACTTGTGTTCATAGACATGGTCCGTCAAAACGGTAATAGAGGGGGTTTGACTGCACATCGCTACATAACAGAGATCTTAGAAGATTACGTGGTGCCTTATATGGGATTCATAGACGAAAATTTTACTTTAATGCAGGATAATGTCCGGCCGCACGCTGCTGCACAAGTTCGACAATATTGCGAAGAGGTTGGGATACGTACAATGAATTGGCCAGCACACAGCCCGGATCTTAATCCCATTGAGCATGTTTGGGACAATTTAAAAAGAGCTGTATATGCGAGAAATCCTGTGCCCACGACAGTGGCACTAAGAACAGCACTTTCAGAAGAATGGGACAATATTCCGCAAGATCTTTTAATAACCCTAATAAAATCTATGAACCTATGGAACTGATTAGAATCCGTAATAAGGGCACGTGGAGGTAATACACCTTATTAAAACATAAATAAACCCTTGCATAAAGTTTGTGTCTATTGTTAAAACCATTTTTTTTTATTAAACCAATTTTCTTAAATTTCTGTTTTTCTTCAAAAAAGTCTTAAGGTCCTTTCCAGTACACAAACTTAAACTTAAGGATATGACCCTACGCTGTTTTAAAGTTCACGAACCAATCTAGAGGTTTCAATTTTAATCTGTATAGAAAGTTTGCATACTTGGTTAAAATATTTATTTCAAAGTCGTCTATTACTTTGATGCAGTTTATGAGTCCGTCAGTGTATGTGGACACTATCACACACCGTCAACTAGTCCCAAGCTAAGCAGAGCTTGTGTTATGGGTACTATTACTTTGATGCAGTTTATGAGTCCGTCAGTGTATGTGGACACTATCACACACCGTCAACTAGTCCCAAGCTAAGCAGAGCTTGAGTTATGGGTACTAGATAACTGAAATATAATACATATACATACTTTTTTTTTGTAAATACGTACTTAGAATACATAGGAAACACCCAGACTGAAGACAAATACAAATGTTCATCACACTTCCGTGGGAATCGAACCACCGACACCGCACGTCACAGTCAGTTACACTAACCACTAGACCAACGGTGCAGTCAAAATTAATTAAATAAGATTTAAATAATACTTAATTAAATAAGGATTAATTCTGTATTGCTTAAAATCGTTTCGTAAATAAGCCATTATTTCTCATAAAAAGTAAAGTATAAAAATGGTTATTGTGGGTTATTCCTAAGAAATGGATATATATGTATATATATATACCATCGCAGTACATTATTTTGATCTATCTTGTAGGGTTCAGCCAGCGTTTGCAATGTAAACACAATGTGGTTATTTACCACATCACATTAAAACCTCTAAAATTATCAGTGATTCTCTACTATATTAATTATTATGCATTTTATATACATATAAACCGTTCTTTTGAATCACTATCTATTTAAAAAAACCCGCATCAAAATCCGTTGCGTAGTTTTAAAGATCAAAGCATGCATAGGGACAGACAGACAGACAGAGGGAAGCGATTTTGTTTTATACTATGTAGTGATATATTCCATTATTTTTAAAATATCCATGAGTATTTGCCACATTTAAGTCATACCGAGCGTAACACAGGTTCCGACCTCACAGAGGTCGTGGTCTCGATTCCGTCTAGGTGTAAATATTTATGTGCAAGAACATGACGATTTGCATTGATCGGGGTGTTTTTATGTATAACAAGTAGGTATGTATTTACAAAAAACTAAAATTATATATTTTGCACACAACTTTAAGTTATTATATTAAAGTTTCATATACAATGTCTTCTATTTTACTGATCTTAGCAGTTCACGAACCGATGATGTTTGCACAATGAGTATTAACTGGCAATAATTACTGAGATGTCAAAGATTGCGCGTTTAAAAAACAACCCCAATACTATGACGAAAAGCTTTTTTTTTAAATGTTGGAATTATCGTGCAAACTTGACCAATGTCCGTTATGTGTCATCCAAACCTGACCAATTACCGTTAAGTCATGTATGTATTGCAAATACGACGTATCATCTAAGTGTGTGTAACTGGCGACAGTGGTTTCGGTACAAATGTTGTTCGATAGCACTTCTAACCTCCTTATAATGTTCTGTGGATCCACCTATATAAGTAGCGCCACTTTAGTAGAAAAATATATTTTTGTAAGTAGACTTGAATTCGATTAAACGATATAATTGTATAACAACATTAGTTTTGTAATATAGAAACGATCCAAGATAGAATCATATAAAGTTACAAGTATGAAATAAAACCAACTATTTTTATAAAATCACAACAATAAATTTTCATCTATATGCCCCTTATTACAACTTCCCATCTTTGCAGCTACAAGTGGACCGTGAGAAGCAAGCGTACGACTTCGAATCCCTACAATCCCAGCTGGACAAGGCGCTTGGTCAGGCCGCCCGTCTGCAGAAAGAGAGAGACACCGCACAGTTGGATGCAGACAGGTTCCGTGACAAGAATGATAAAGCCCAGGTTAGTATTTTTATAAACTTTAGGAACTAAATACTCGTAATTTCAAATAGGCAGACATATTTGAAAAGACCCACATCTAACGCCAACGGTGACGGCTGAAATCATAGAAATATAATGTCCTGCTAATGAGTACTAGCTTTTAAGCTTTAAAGGATAAAAAGACTAAGGATTGGGAAGGAAGGATTAGATAGAAGACGATTTGCTATGAAATGACTTACTCCAAATTCAATATAATTTTTTTACCCCTTGGCCATGATAGCCTAAGAGGTTAACCAAGCAAAATTTAATATATTATTTTAAAAGTTATTTAAACTTTTCCGAACGTCTGAAATGGTCCATTGAATAAGGCACCCGCTTCGTAGACACGAGGTATAGTGGGTTCGAATTCGGGCAAGTACCAATGTTATTATTCAAATAATATATACTTTCTAAGTTCATCGTGGACATTTCTGACTGACGGTGAAGGAAGGTAATTGCCAATCCGCCTTGAGCAAGCGTGGTGATTAATGCTCGGACCTTCTCTATATGAGAAGAGGCCTTTGCCCTGCAGTGGGACAGTAAACAGGCTGGTATTATTATTATTGTTATTAAACTTTTCAAGTTTGCTGACTTTTCCTACTTTAATGGATGTGGACAGCTCATGATCGATCTAAGCGAGGATACAATTATCGTCTGTACTGAAATAATGGTGGTGATGATGAGTAGTCTTTCTTTTTTTTTTTTTTACGTGTGAAATGCATTACGCATACGCACCCGCCCGGGCAAGGCGGGGGGGTTATGTCGGACTCTCCGACCGCACTCAAAGCGCGGCCAGTATACCGACTAAAACCCACGGTGTTCCTCCAGACGGCCAGAGTGTCGGGGTCACGGGAGTCGCTTGCGCATTCATCCGCGACCCCGACGGGCCATGGCCCGCTCACCGCGAGCGGGCCCCGTCCGATTTAGGGGCCTAGCCCCCCCTCCTTCGAGAGGCGCGTGCGGAACACGCGCACTGCCGTCTTGGGCCCGTGCTGTTCGGGCGGCGACTGCCCGATCGCCGCCCGCAGGCCAACTCGGCCGCAGAGGATAGGGAGAACGGCGCATCGCAATACCGACACTCCTCTTCCCCTGCGGCCCCACCGCGTCCGCAATCTGGCGGTTGCGGCCCCGCCGAGGCCGCGGAAGGTAGGGAGAGCGGCGCACCGTTATACCGGCACTCCTCTCCCGCCGCGGCCCCGCCACTCCTCAGCCGCAGTGTCGCCGAAGCAACACTGCAGCCCGACCCAGTTGCGGTGCCGCCCAAACGGCACCGCAATCCACCAGAGTCGCTCCATCGTGGGCTTACCGGCAAAGCCCAGAGGAGCGGCGCCTCCTTGGGGTTCCTCTTGGTTCACCGTGGTCCTTGGTAACCACGGCTACTAAGCCCCCCCGCCGCGACAAGGCGAGAACCCCGTTGGGGGGGGATGATGAGTAGTCTACCTTAATACCACTAACCTTATTTATCCTCTCGTATGCTATAATATCAGACACATTAGAAATAACTTTGTGTCGTGTAAATCTGCTCCTAAGCACACGATGATTTGAATAACTAAAAAAAATGTCTTTTCTATATTGCAAATATTGGGTATCTACACCGTTTATTGAAGTATATAAAAAAACTTTCACTGTAATTAATCACATAGATTAATATGTATAATTATTGGTATAATAAATAAATAAGTCACTCGACTCACTGCGAATAAAAACATCGAGAGAAAACCAAAAAAAAACAATTTTATACTAAACTATATCCTATAAGTTAACGGCTAAAATCTATTTTATTTCATCAAAAATAGCAACTGAAAACCTACTACTGTCGACTCTATCTCGGTAAAACTCTGAGCACGTAAACGGAAAAGGCTGAATTCTTTATGTATTTGGTTAAAAAATTATTTCTAAATGTGGACTCTGCGGATCAAAGCTGTCTGTTTTAGGATACAAAATTGGTAGGAATCATTTAGAAATTTTTGTTTATTTTAAGATATATTGCACTCTTGAATTCGGGTACTACTACATAAGTATAATATACTTGACAACAAAGTCAATAAACAATTTGAAACTCCAAGAATACCTCTAAAGGATCTCAACCCAAATGCTTTTTTTTGCTTTTTAGAGATGTTTGGTTAAAACATCTCCTAACTTTTAGGTAGGTACGTAAATAATGACTAAATTACGGCACCAATTGTTACAATGAACATTATGTAAATGTAAGCAAATATGTGTTGAAAGAACAAACGGTTTTATACCTTACGGATCATTAAGTGGTCATAACTGTTCAATTAGTTCTATGGAACCAATCAATTTAGGTTTCATTGATTGACTGAAGATTGATTGTATGTTCGTACTTTCAAGATAGCCATTAAAATCTAGTTGGCGAAATCAAGTGAATGATAGCGGTGAAACAATCAAATTGAAATACAATGCTAGCTCATTAGTGGTAGTGGTCTATGTCAAGTATTTTTTTCCTACTTAAAAATACACAACTGCATTCTTTGTAAGGGTTAATCAATGTGTCACCTTTGCTTAATGTCCGTTGGCAATTTCTTATAGATCATTCAGAGCCTTGAAACAAATATTTGTGTATTTAAGATAAATTACGTGACAAACTATTTTACCCATTAGAACATAATCGCAGTTAAAATTTAAAAGATTAACCCCCCGTTTCTGAAAGGCTGATCAACAAAAATTAACTAATCATCTGTTAAATCTCATGTGAAGTTCTAAAGTGAATTGCTAAAAGCATGAATAATAAGTTAAATTTGATCTAAGTAGTAACTAATTAGATCAAATTAAACAAATAATTATCCATACTTTTAGTATGGTTTTAGGTATTTCACATGAGATTTAACAGTTGATTAGTTAATTTTTTGTTGATCAGCCTTTCAGAAACTGGGGGTTGGTTACAAAGCATTTAGTCACTGATTCCGCAACAATAGCAGGCGCCGACTCGTCTAGTCAGACCTGCCAGACTCAAGTGGCAGATCTTACATAAACTATTATTACTATGCTTACGAATTTTATTTCTAGTTCAAGATCGATACCGTAAATAATTTTAGGTACGTTGCTATTCGAAACTAAAGATGTAGACATTTTCGATTTTAGAAAAGCAAATATCAATCGATATAACAAAAAGCTTGTTACACGACGTGTAATAATTTATCAATATTTCTTTGAAATCTGGCAGTCCTTTTTGTTTAATAGTATTAATAATGCTTCTTGTTTTTTAGGAACACTAAAACTGTTGCTTGCTAGATGTCAGCCAGTTTGCATGCATCTAATTCTTTGACAATTTTAGATATATTGGAACCTTTTTTTTATCTAAGTCATGATTTTTTCTTCTTCTTATTGTTTTGACGGTAAACAAGTTTATATTGTGTTGGCACAGAAGGTGGTCACATTAACTGCATTGACAGAAGCAGCCATTAAATCATCCTTATTATATATTTCTGTACATGTACTTATCATTTGGCCTTTACCATTAAATAAATTATTGGTTATCATCGATATTCTCAGCTGTCAAATATCGTTTCCATTGTGGATATAAGAGGTGATTTTATTCGTATTATAAGAATTAAGAATTAAGTACTTTGTCTGACCAAGAATATCCCCAATAATACGAACCTTCCAGTAGGTACTTGAACTTTTAGAATTTTTTGCATTAATGCTATAGTCTAGATATTTTCTATGCTTAACTGCTACTAAATTTTAATGTGGCAGACATTAAAATTTCGTAATTAGTATATATGGAGAAAATTGATCTAAAATAAAATTGCCTGTTCTTCATAGGCTCATAGCCTCATAGCAAGCAATAAATGAAGTGGTGTTTTTCCCTCAGAAAATATTTCTCAATACAAACACTAGGAGCGCTGTTTATTTTGTCATACCAAATTGACCGCTGTTACCGATGACAAAACGCCAACTCATAACTCTGAAAAGTATTCAACTCAAACACAATTATACATTTAGATCCCATGAGTAACATTTATGAACGTCAAATTAACAAAAAACAAATGTCAGTCAATGTTGTATGTAGCGAAACGTGAGTGTTATATTCTGGCTATCTTTTCAAAGAAACGGGTGATGCTATGTTATGTCAGTTTACATTTAAACATAAACTAAATATGGGTATTTTCATCGATTTTCTCTATCTCTAATTTTTAACGGCCTTTTTTTATAATCTATCTTTAATCTATGTTTTTTTTTATGTTTTAGGCAATGGATCGCTTTTTCATTTTAGACATAAAAACATTTTTAAATAGCTATTCAGTGTTGAACAATTCATAGCATAAAATCCGGATTAAAAAAACTTAGATTAAAAATCAAATATGAAAAGTGGCCGTAAATAGTATTAAAGCCGCTGTACTATAGTACATTTTTTTTTAGGTATATTTATTTACATTTTAAAACCGAGAATTATAAAGAGATTTGTAATTATTTCGTAAGAACATAATTAAGTATAGTAACTACTTGTAAAAGCCGGGCTGGGTAGCTAACAAGCAATATAGTGAACAATACAATTGTTGAACAAAGCGTTCTAATAAAATATTTATGTTGAGACTAAAATAGTTAGATGAGTGACCCAAATTGGATAGACACCGCTATCTGTAGCATTCGATCGCGCTATTGGAATAAGCTTTCTACTTAACTGTAATATAATATCGATTGTAGCAGTTTAAATAAGCTTTGGTTTGATGCATTTATATTGTTTTGGACGTATACGGTTATTGCCTAAAGCTGTTTCTATTGTCGTATTATATTACTTGACTTCTTCTTCTTCTCCCTTTATTATGGCAACTGAGCCAACGATTGTGTCAGCTATTTCTGCCAGCGTCAAGTGTAAAATAATATACTAGTTGATGATTTTAATGGTATAATACAATGATAAAAATAGAAAAAATGTGGATGAAATTAAATGACAACCATCTTCTGTGAAAACAAAAGATGGCTTCCATATTACTTGACATTGCAATCAGTTATCGTGACAGCGTCATATTTGATTGAGATTTAGTTCGTAGTGTAATTACTAAGTGCGCTGTTTATTTTGCAAATGGCCCAAGAAATTTTCTTGAAATTAGTTGGACTTGGATTGCAGTCCTATGACATGAATCATCAGTACCATATCATATGTATCATACAAATTTATAATATAATAATAATAATATTCTACCACATTAACACAGCGCCATCTAGCCCCAAATTAAGCAATTATATTTGCTTGTGTTATGGGTACTAAACAACTGATATACTACTTTATATATATTTTTTTTTGGAAAAACATACATAATATAGATAAATTACACCCAGACACAGAACAAACAAGATTTGTCCTGGGTGGGAAACGAACCCACGACCTCCGGCTTACTTCAACTATTTTAGGAGTCAGCGCCACTAACTACTAGGCCTACAGGCCAGTCAATTTATGTAATAGATAATCGTTATTTTTACAAGGTTCTCATTGGAACTGACTGTCAAATATCGGTATTGATCTGCTGTTGTTTGTGAAGATTAGATGACAGTCCCTCTTTTACTAACAATCAATAGGGAACTTAGCCTTACAGTACGAGTGTACCGATGCCAGTATATACCGTGCACTAGCGGAATCCAAAAGAACATTAAGCGCTGCAGACGCGATAAACAACAACTAAAAATTACCAACCAACAATAAATAATTTTTAAGTAATAGTAAAAATTTTATTTAATATTTGGCAACAGGATACCTACAAGTTTATTGGTTGTAAATCCGGAAAAGGTTTGATAGTACATTGACATAGCACGTTGTGGAAACTTGCCAACATCGAGAATGTGAACCCGAGAAAACTCGAAACGGTTCTATGATTTCTGTGTATATATGGAATAGTTAGTATTCCTGAGGTTAATAAATTATATAGTTCATTTAAAATTAAATATATTAAATTGAGGTTCTTCAATTATTAGCTGGTTTTGCCTTTCCATTGAAAATACTTAAGACATGTGATAATTCTTGCGTAATATTGGCACTGTCTTAGCAGCTAATTTAGTGGTTTTCACTGCGCTTGTAAACACTGTACTAATAGCCCAAGCTATACCTTTGACAGCGAGTTTATTATAGTCAATTTCAACATTGTCATTTTGACTACTTGCTAATATTGAGCATATCTCAACAGAAAACTTAATACTACTTTATCGGACGCGGAATCGAATACGAAACGTCTGTTTACACAGTAGCACTAGAGCACTGAAGCAAATTTATTTACTATTCAAATTCAATTTCTTACTTGTTATTATTTCAGAGTTTGGTAGCCCGCATCCAAAAAGAACGTGATGCAGCTCTTGCCGACGCAGCCAGTTGTCGTGAACGTGCTGAAGCAGCGGCCGCGGCTGCCAACAGAGCAGCCAGGGACAGAGACAGTGCTGCCACTGAACTTGATGTTTTACGCGAACGATGGGAGAAAGCACATCAACAACATCAGAAGCTTACCGTAAGATAAATCTCTTTTAATGATCGAAAATTTAACTACCCATAACGTAATTAAATTATGTTACATATATCAGATATGTTGGCGAATAGACTGAAATCATATACTACTCATACTGACATAATAGAGCATTAAAATAGCAATAAACCTAATCTAATAGTGTCCCTATGAATAATTAAATAAAAATATAGCTATGCATTGTGATACGATTTGGTGTTTGGAAAATGAGACAATCAATCTACTTTGCGAATGTGAAGATACAAAAAATTGCTTTTTAAGACATGATTTAGGAGTCAAAAGGAAAAAATTGGGAACTCAACTCAAATCAATGTTCAGAAAATATAACATTTTGACCAACCAATGGGCTATTTGCGATGTTAGCGGTATGATAAAAATACGTCAGTGTTATATTTGAAAATGTCTATATCCCAATAGTCTAAATTATAATTATATTATTGTTTTCGTTTCAGATGGAACGAGATGATGCCTTGACGGAAGTTGAAATATTGAAAGAGAAGCTCGATAAAGCCTTGTACTCTACACAAAAAACCATCGAAGAGAAGGAGACCGCGCACAAAGAATACGAAAAAATGCTTGAGAAGTATGATAGGTACATTTTATTCTACTGCGATATAACTATGGGAAGAGAACTGGTCGTTAAATGATTATGAGCGAGACAAGTTTCAGTCCTCCTTCTAAAATTATAGCGTAGTAGGTACATGTCGTCTTGTGTTGGTGGCGATGTTCGTGCTAGAATTTGGAAAACAAAACCTTAAGAATACCCTGTAACAGAAATTTTTATTCTTTTCAGATCGCAGAATGAAATTTATCGCCTGCAAAACAAGATAGAGATACTAGAAGCGGACAAAGATCGCATTGAATTAGAGTTTGAAAAACAGGCTCATCTAGCAAACAAATCGCGAGATGATCAAAGGAAACTCCAAGACGAATTGGCTAGATTACAAGAAATGTATGATAGAGCATCTTTACAGCTTGGTCGAACGAAAGAACAGGAAGAAAAGGCAAAGGAAGACATGGATAGACTAAGTGTTGACATAGAAATGGTGCGAGAACGATATGAAAAGGGTCAAATTGAGTTACGTAGACTTCAGGGCGAGAAGGAAAAGCTACTTGCAGACAGTGAACGTTTACAATTCGAGTATGATAGGGCTATGACACAGTGTGGTAAAGCACAGGCTTCAAATGAAAAAACTCAAGAGGAAATGGCTAGAGTACAGATAGAACTCGAAAAAATGTATGACAAACATGATAAAGTATCAGCTGAGCTTAGGAGAGTACAAGCGGAACTTGATAAGGTAAAACAAGATGCCAGTGGTGCAAGAGAAGAAGCCGAGAGATACGCGGCTCGATACGGCAAATATCACGATACCAAAGAAGAACATGAAAGAACTAAATTGGAGGTAGAAAGACTTCGCACACGTTTAGAGAAGACCACCATTGATCTGGAGCGGGCGCGAAAGGCAGAAGAAGAAGTTGTACGTCTACGATCGGAGCTCGAGCGCGTTGAAAATGTCCGAGGTAAATACCAATTCGAACAGGACAAATGGACCAACGAAGTCAACAGACTACAGGCTGAACTTGATAAGACTAGGGAACGCTACGAGTCATCACAGGCTGATATTCAACGTTTACAAGCAGAAAAAGAACAAGCAGAAACCAAGTTCCATGAAATGAATATACAGTTAGAAATATCTAAAGGTGAAGTGGCGAAATTAAGTGCAGCGTTGGAGAAACAACGAACGGATTTAGAACGCGCTCATATTGAGTGTGAGAAATTCCGAGATCGATGTGAGAAACTCAAATTACGATCAGAGCAACTGGATAAGGATAACGAGAGACTTAAAGGTGAATTGCAGCAAATCGAAAGAATGAAACTACAAGCTGTTGCTGGAGACAAAGCAAGGACTGAAGACAGACTTGAAATCGAGCGTCTTCGAGACAAACTTGAAAAGGCTATTCAAGCAAGAGACTCAACAGAAATGGAGGCTGGCCGATTAGCTAAAGAACTGGAAAAATCTCAGATGCATCTAGCGAAGTATCAAGAAACAAATGAAACCACTCGTGTGGAGTATGATAGAATGACAAACGAACTTGGTCGAATGCATGAACGTTTAGAACGAACAATATTAGAGATGAGGCAAATTGAGCAGGAAAGAGATGCCCTGCGAGCGGAAATACAAAATACGAGACGAAATGTTGAACAGCAGCAAAGAACATTGGATCACCGAACGCAGGAGACTTTAGTAAAACTACAACAAGAATTGGCTCAGTCTGTTAGAGACAGAGAAAAGATGGCGTCAATTTTGGAACAGAGAGATAAGCAAGCCGACGCCATAGAAAAACAAATAGTTAAATTGGAGGCCGATACAAAGCAATTGACAATAGAACGTGACCAATTAGTTGCACAACTAGAAAAATCACAAGATATGTTAGTCAATTTCCAGAGGGAGCTAAACGCATCGGAAGCAGAGTTGCAAAAACAGAGAGAAGAAGTACGCAGATTAAAAGAAGAACAGCGTAAAATGGCACAAGATACTGAACGTGGTGCTAAATCAGTCCTTGAAAACCGTGAAAGAGAGATCGTTAAATTGCAACAACAAGTCCAAACCGTCACTAAAGAGAAAGATACAATTAGACAGAGAGCAGAAAAGGCTGAAAAGGAAGCGCAGAGAGTTGGTGAAATTGACAAATGGCGTGCGGCTGTTGAACAAGAAAAATCTAAGGCTATTGCAGCAGAAAGAGCGTTGGCTGAATGTCAACAGCGTTTACAGGGTCTCGAGAAACAGTTCCATGCACAACAACAGCAGTTACAGCAGATGACTGCACGTGGAGGGGCTGATGTTAGAGAAGTGCAGAAACAGCTTGAAGCAGCTCAGGCCGAAACAAGGGCGCATGCGGTGGAAAGAGAGAGATGCCAGGCACAGTTGGAGATGCTTGTACAAGAATTGGAGAAAAGCCAGGTCAGTTGGAGGATCGCCCGGCGAGAGCGAAGTGACGCGTAGTAGTTGAATCGAGTTAATACGTGGCCATTGTTATTTTTTTGCTTGTTTAGTATGTGTTAAGTACCTAGTAGGTTGTTGTTGAAAATGAAAACTATAGAATTTACAGTTTAATTATATGCCGAAGACATTGTTAGCTTTGTAATGAATCGATCGAATCGATTTAAACTATCAAAAAGTTTAACTACATGATGATGATGATAGAAATTATATATTATTTTTATTTATATCTCAAGATACAGATTCAGTATTAAATTTACCGGCTTAAACTCGATTGAACTGCCACAAAATCGTTGTCTGCTTCGATCATTGCACCGGATAGATAAATAGTTTTCATTTTGAATGTTCATACTATTTCTGTTCTATCATTGGCGGTCATTGTTTTTGTATTGTGGTAGCATGTCACCAACGGCCCGCGGGGCATCCTCCAACCCCTTATTCGCATTTATTTTGTTAATTTCATCTTCAACGTGGAACTTAATGTTTGAGACGCAAAGTTGTTGCACCACATTTACACTGCACCGGGAATGCAACCCTACTACCATGCCACAAAATTTTTCGTTAGATGTAAATTTGGAATGATTAATTTTTAAAATAAAGTCTATTTTTACAACACATTCTGCATGAATAGTGTCAAAACAGTAATTCAAAAAGCCACTTAAGAAGTCATGTATCTTCTTCTTTAGTAACTGATTTGTATTGTCATTCCAAATTTGCGATCTGATTGTTCGTCTCTCAATAGTACCTATCTCGTCTCATTTACTGTTTCAATACGCAAGTTATATAGTTAGAGAAACAAACATAAAGGTGTAAGCAAACGAGTCAGGAACTACTCAGAGACAGAGTTTAAGTATCTGATTGTCAAAATTTTATGGCAAATCATAGTAAATATATTGGTGACCTAAATTGGTGCAAGAATGTTGCAGCTTCGTAATCTGAAGTGTTAATTTTATATCTTTTTCCAGCTATTGTACTGTGTATATTTGCAATCATTGTTCATCTAAATAAATGTTTTTAGGAGGACCATTTTATCATTGAATTATTTCGCTGCAACTAAGTAAAATAATATGTTTTGCAGTTACTTGTAAGATAATTACGCTTATCGATATTTGCGATGTTTCGTATTAGCTTTTTAAGCTTTCGTGATTTGACTCTCATCCTTGGAGCACTTTCCTTTTAGTCAAACATTTGGTGGTAAATTGTTTGTACTGTTGCCTATATTAAACACAGACTATTTATTTCAAAAAAAGTATATCCTACTTTTATCTTGTTTGCTAAAGCAAAAAAAATCTAGCTTGTTTTGATAAGTTTGATAAAAAGAAAATAATATCATTCTCAGCAAATTTTAATAGAGTTTTAATCATACATGTCTCACAGACAAGAATCGATAATACTCGTACACGATCCAAAGAAAGGTAGAAAAATTATAATATGTGTCAATTATTCGGTCTAAATTATGCAGATAATAATAATAATAATAATAATATCGCAACAACTACATACAACAAGTTGTCCACTTGTAACCAATTTCAATACAATTCAACTTCTACATCACGTTTTTATTACATCTTTGGTCATCCACAAACCACCACACACACTCCCATTAGTTTTTGATCAAATTCCGTCGGCAAACAATTTGCTCTGATTGCATGTTTAACTAATTGGAATATGCCCATAATCCCTACCATAGCATAACACATTATTTTCATACAACAGCTCGATCTCCGCGAGGCGACGAAGAAATTACAACAAGCGGGCGCGCAAAACGCCAAAGCTGGGGACGACACAGCCCAAGCTAAGAAGCATCTGCAAGAGGAGTTTAAGAAGTTAGAAGATGCAAAAAGACAGTTTGAGGAGCAGAGAAGAACGGTGGAGAACAAGAGAAAAGACGTGGAAGAAAAGGAGAAATCGCTGACGGAGCTTGACAGACAGTTAAAGAAACGGAAAGAGCAAATGGACCAAATGGAGGCGTCACTTAGAAAGGTTTGTACAAAAGTCTATTTATGTGTTATAAATTAAGACTGTTTTATTTATAAATAAAACAACAAAAATCAAAAAGTCAGCAATCAAGCTAAACTACTTTTACCCAGTCAGTGTGTGAAATCTAGTAAAAACTTTAACATCTGGCTATCGAAAATGTAAAATATAATGTAGTAAATACTTGTAAGACTAATCCCACCATCCTACGTTATTCGGCATCACGCAGAAATTTCTTCCTGATATACAAAATAAAATATAACTAAATTAAATTCTAATTAACTCTAGGAGAAATGATACCAAAGTACACAATGATACAAAACATAAGAAATAAGCATTAGTTAATCGCACAAGTATTTATTTCGGTTACGAAGTAAACCATCGATGCAATTGCCTTGACTGATAGACCCTATATTAATTCACGCTTCTTTGTCAGGCTGGTGGAAGTACAGCAGCAGTATCAGAACTGAACCGCAAGCTGACAGACACACAGAAAGAGGCTGAGCAGCTCAAGGCTCAGCTCGAAGCTAGCAAAGAGGAGGCGCAACGTGTGACAGCTGACACCGAGCGACTACTACAGTTGGTACAGATGTCGCAGGAAGAAGCAGCACAGAAGGAGAAATCTATTATGGAGTTGCAACAGTAAGTGTTTTGTTTACAGACTAGCTTTTTCCGGCGCGATCTCATCTGCGTCTAATCTTACTGCTCAGTTCCCGTTTCCATTAGCGTGATGTTACATAGCCTATAACCTTCCTCAAGAACTGGGGTATTATATGCAAAATCATAATATCAATTTCAAATCCGACTGTTAGTTCCAGAGATTAAGTTCAAACAAACAAACAAACTCTTCCGCTTTATATAATAGAACAGATACAAATAATACTAATTATAATTAACAGTTTGATTAATACAGAACATGTAATGTAACATGTTGGTAGAAGAATAAAGATGATTAGACAAAGGAGGCCTTATAAAGTTAGAGAAGAAAAATAGAACGTAGATGCATCAGAAGAGTGATGGAATAACTAAGTGATGATGAGCATAATATAAATGACTTACATACAATATACTGAAACGTTACTTAATTTTAGATGGTCCAACGCTATTTGTATTACTTTAGTATGAATTTTAAAGTTAATTAGCAGGTTACAGTTTGAGTATTTGGGTGCTTTTGAGATATTTTTGGCCAAGGCAACTGGGGCACGATAATGCAATTATTGATGGATGGACTACTTTCCAGGTCTGTCAGAAATCTTCAAGCCAAACTGAAAAGTCAGCAGCAAGCACAAGCACAAAGAGAAGAGGTAATGTTTTTCATAACTTATGTAAATCAAACAAAAATTCTTATTTAATATCATTTTATAACATTGTAAACCAACTAAAATAGAATAATATTAATTCTAATAATTACTATTAATTGATTATAATTATAATTAATTCTGCTGACCCACCATTATCATTCTAATATTTAGATTAGTAAAGAGGCAGTCAAAGTTTTAAAAAGCTACAATTCTTTTGTTGGACATGACATACAATATCAGGATTAATATGTTAGGACAAGTATGTATAAAGTTCTCTATAATGGCATGTGTTCTCTATAATGACACGTCTACTGGTCAAAAAGTGCAGAGAATATTAAATTTATGTGTTTAGTGTACGCGTTGTCTTTGAACCAAAAACGGTCTTTTAAAACTTTATCTGCCTTCTACCAATGACTGTTTAATTTACTAATGTACTAACAAAACTAATATTTTTCCTACACAGGCTGGACCCGCTGGCTTCCTCAAAAGCTTTTTCTAAGTTAATTCTTCGCACCAAGACTGTCGTTCATTTATTTGCTCTTTTCATTTAAAAGTTTTCTTTAACTGTCCGTCTAACATCCAAGCGACCACCACATTCCACGTCTTTCGATAAAACATCACATAATATTTGAAATGGAAGTTCGTATTAAGAAATGTTATCAATATTTATATTGAATATTTATAAAGAAGTGTTCAGATAATAATACATTGACCTCTTGAGGCTATCACCTCAACGCCGTTCACTCCTCAAATCGTTCATTGTAACCTGCACACAAATACGATAAATAAATTAGTTTAGAAATAATTTTTAAGTGATGTTTAAAAACAAATAACGTATCGTGTTCAGCGGGAATTATTTTTTAAGTAATAAAATATACCATATTGTAAAACTGTTAAGTGAACATGTATCTAGCTCGAGTATGATGTCCACTAGTCGTTGTTACCAAGCTTATAACTTGTTATGCGATTAATCATAACTTATAAATAAAACAATATCTATGTTGACCTTTCACCAATTATTTTTTGGGTTGATATTGTTAAAATTTTGTTGTTGAAGTAAAACTATTCGTTTATATTGATTTCTTTTTGTTTATTTATTTTCATCTTTCGAACCCTACGATAGGAACTGACGCGCGCGAGGCAGAGTGAGCTAGTTACTATGAGAGAATTGCAAAGTACATTGGCACATAAAGATATACTCAAAGCTAAGTTAGAAGAGAGCAAATTGAAGATGATTGATTTAGAAATAGAGTTAAATGAATCATCGCTTATATTAACAGAAGTACTAAAGATATCCGACGGGCCGGAAATAAATAATATTAAAAGGAGTAAAAGCTTTTTTGAATTACAAAAGAGTGGTAAGGTAGTGGATAGGCTTGACAGATGCAGGTTTAGTAAGAGTGACAATGATTTAGTATTGCACGGTAGAGAGAAAAGAGAACCACCGAACATAAGTAAATTGAGCAGAAAGATATCGGATATGACGAAGGAGATAGGTATCAAGAACTCAAAAATTATAGAACAACAGAGATGTATATCAATTTTGGAAGAAGCGTTGCGAGAAAATAATAATATAGCTGAATTTGAACAATTATTGGCGGTTGTGAGAAGTAAAGATGAAAGGATTAATGATTTGGAATTAATAGTGAATAAGAAAAGTTTGTCAAACGTAAGCGAATGTAAAGACAAGAGAATACTGGAGCTAGAAGAAGCTTTGAAGGAATCGTTTATGATAGCGGCGGAAAGAGAAAAAGTATTTTATGAAGAAGAACAGAGAAGAATCGAAACTTTGAAAAAGGTAATTATTTTATTTATGTAAATTTATCTAATAAGATTTTAATACATTTTTGTCAGTATGTCTGCATTTCCCAGATGAACTTGAAAAGTCATGAGAGGTGTTAATTCAAAAAATTTGTATTGATACGTCAGGCCTAACTATCTGCATATATGAGGCGTGTAATGGTATTCTGTCAGGCTTATCACGACTTGAGTATAATAATCACCCATTAACGCTCGTGGCGTTTATACTGCCACCTAATGTAGAACTCCAAAAATCTTGTAATAATATTATAAACTAATTAATTAGGATTTTAATCTACTGTTTCGTATAGGGTTTCTAATTCTTCGGTATTCAGCAGACCACAGCTTAACTGCTAACGTATATAATTTATTTTTAGATGAAAAAAATGGAGCAACGTATCCGTTCGCTACAGAATGCTTCAGCGCTGAATTGTGAAACTTGTTCGTCAGTACTGAAGCGCTTGAAGCGGCTGGAGGACCAGCTGAGCCACTGCCAAACCAACAGGGACCATGTGCTGCGACAGCTATCTCATGTTATGTAAGTGGTATCAGACACTACGAACAGATTTATTGATATGAATTTCGTTTATTGGCTATGGTTCCATCTGGTGAATGAATTCTTTATAATCACCATAACATCAGCCGCAAAACGTAGATTGCTGGACATAGGGCATAATATCAACCTGTTATTATACCTGTACCTGTAGTGTTACGGTCTCTTCTCATTCAGATAAAACATAAGCATTAATCCCCATGCTTGGTCAAGGTGGAGTGAAAATTTCAGACGTTTTTGGAAGTTTCTTCACGATGTATTCTATCACTGTGAGTCACAGCTGTTCAAAGATAATTTGGGACATAATTGTGTAGAGGGAGCTCCGAAACACTAATAGTATTTAAAGAGATATAAAATTTAATATACTGCTGTGTTTCATATTCGTTTTTCTTCAAATGTGTTTAATAATTTCAGTCAAGACGTCCTGGAGTGTGCGATTAGTGAGAAAGACTCTCAGATAGCAGAGCTCGAGTTCAAAGGAGTGTTAGATGAAAGTGAGACAAACAGATGTGAGACGCTCAGGTCAGAGCGAGACAGACTGCTCAATAGGCTTAAGATTGAGGTAAATATTGCTGTCAAGTGACGTAACGTGGTTACTATATTATTATTATATTTGAAGAATCAAAGATTTTAAACGTTAAATTAAATCTATTCGTTCTTTTTTAGCCTTGTCTAGTTTTTTATAAAGATCGCATTATTACTGAGAATACTGACAGAGACGCGCAATTACTCCTGCATATCTGCAGGTGTAGTTGTTCGAATCTAATTGACTTTCAAATATTTATACAAATGCAATCTTTAATAAATGAATGCCTACGTCATTATCTAGTTAATTTACTTTCAATATGTATTTAGTGACCTGCAGTTGATATAACTACATAATTATTTTATATTTTTCATCAAAATTACATCTGTAAAAATAAAACAATTTATCTCAAGACGTTCAGTGCTAAACATAACTTTCTTCCAAAGGGCAGAACTTCCTTTGCGTAGTAGTTCCTAAACGTTTACAGGCTAATGATGTTAAAACTCATAAAAATTGTATTAAATTCCAGAACGAGCGGATAGTGCAGTTGGGCCGCAGTACATTGGAGGTTATTCCAGCAATTCCAGAAAGTTCACTGCCGGAGTTGACTCTGGCAGACGAGTTGCTGCCTGTCGCGGACGACAATGTAATTGTTTGGGTATACAAGTCACGATATAGAGAATGAGAAGCATGGTTTGATGCACCATCAAAGGAAAGTTGCAGGTCAC
The DNA here is from genome assembly GCA_963082885.1 of Parascotia fuliginaria. Lineage (NCBI taxonomy): Eukaryota > Metazoa > Arthropoda > Insecta > Lepidoptera > Erebidae > Parascotia > Parascotia fuliginaria. The sequence goes on from OY720195.1 coordinate 2,456,210, forward strand.
AGGTAGGGTCTTTGAGTCCACGAATATCAAGGTATCTACAGATTGTTTTGGTTTCAGTTATAGCTCATGGCATAAGTTAATAATCAATCTGAAGATACCGCAGTTGGTTTTGAAATTTTGAATTATTCGGTCGATTTTGGTCATATTGGTTGAGTTTTGACAACTTCGTATAGCTACAAACTATTTGAACTCTTAAATTGACACGATAAGATCAAATATCCCAAAGCATATTTTGTACAGAGGTTCCTTCCATATTCTGAAAACTGATTTTCCACCTATCAAATATTTCTCATTATTATTGTATCGTAACTTCTGTGTGATTGTCATATAATGATTGTCATTTAATGACAATCATTATATGACATACATACATACATACATATATGACACACAGATCGAAATATTGGTGTTGAACTTTCTCAGTTCATAGATAGGTGACCGATTTCTTAATCACGTCCCATTGTTAAGTGTGCAGCGCTGAATTTCTGAAGCAAATAATTGCTTCTGAGATCTGGTCCATAAACCCTTTACATCTGACAATTATGTCAATGCTTAAAACCTCTGATCCTAAAACTGTTCATGGGTAACTCTTCTAACTTCAGGTGAAATATACACTTCAATACTTTGATCATGGAACAGAAAATCTATTTTATTTCAAAGTGTTTTTATCTCAAATATCTTATTTATATCTGATACAGAATCTCTTTATATGACACTTACTATTGCCACTTCTTTTTCGGTTCCGTGAGTCTAACGAAATTCCTAGACATTACTACTGATGCTCTTTCGGGATTGTCTAATAACAAATTTCACATTTTTATGTTTTGGACTTTCTTATTCTTCTGATTCTGTATTTACTTTCACGGTTTTATAGTCATTCTCCTTGGATGCAGTTTTAGAAATTGCTGCAATTGAATTGCAATTGTAACAATTTCAAAAACACTTTCAAATGTTTTTAGAATGACTAATATGGAAAGAGGTTTTAGCTAGCACAGGAATCTACCATTTGTTTCTTGTATAAATAGAATCAACTCAAAGGCTGGTTTCAAAATAAGATTTAAATAAGCATTTTTTTACGTTTTTCAAAGCTACAATTAATTATAATGATAGACTGAAGTCAATATCGACCAACGCCCGCCAGATTTGACTTCACAAAATGGCCACCACAAATTGCTAATATTAACAACTACTGACACTAACAACGATTTCAAAATTGACAATTTTATTGTTATAAAAATTGCTCAATTTACTAAATAAGTGTGTGGGTGTGTTCTTGCAATTAATAAAGGCTTTAATGTTAATTGTGTCTAAGACGTGTAATTTGGTCTTTGTACACTAGGTGTAGTAACCGACTATGATCTTGGTATTTCAATGTGCAGAGGGGAAAAAGCATTTAATTCTGTAATACTTAACAAGAATTGCGAGTAAGGAAGAAAAATTGGGCCGCATAATATAATTTCAGAAATTTAAAATCTATGAAAATCTAATAAAAGGTTGAAAACACACCTTGGTCAGGCTCTACTTATGAATTAAAAAGTAAGATATCAGGGCCTAGACAAGTGGCATAAATGCTAATAGAATAGAATATTATAAAAAATGTATGGTATTGACATAAGCTAACGACAATGGAGGCGTTAGTTTATGACATTGACATACATAAGCTAACGACAATGTTGGCGTTAGCTTATGTCAATCCCATATGCCATAGGCATAAGCCCTCTGAATGGTAGAAATGAGATATGACTCTCATCCCATGAATATTTTATTGCCTCGTCGCCACAAATATAGGCCATGTATGTCTAAGACAAATAATTTATAATTTAACGGCTAGTAAGAAGTTCAAGATTCATGTCGGTTACTAGAACACAATACATAACTTTAATATAGAAATACGCTTCTAGTATTAAAGCTGTTATTTGGGGAATGTTTTTATTATCATCAGACTGTTCCCGTCCATTGCCAAAGCGTTGTTCTTTAGATAGATCTTAGAGATCTTAAGATAGACCCTAGATATCTTAAGATAAGGCTGGTACAACATAAGTCCATGTTACACTTCGATTACAGGTGACATCGATAAAATATTATGTGAAAAGAAGGATGGACAACAATGGCATACAAATACAAATATTTTATATAGAGCTATAGAATTTATTATATTAAATACAAATCAGTAGTCATAAAATGATAAAAGAATTGTTGGTATCAAGTTACAGCAATGTTGGCTGATGATAAATCACTAACTAATACTTTCAATCTCAGTAACGTTAGAAGCTCTGTAGGTAGCATATTACGGGCTCCATCTGCAACTGTCAATATATCAAAAAAGGGAACTATTATTTATTACCAGACCATTACAGTGGGTACTGTCTTTATGGCAAGATTTCATAGAATTTGGTAAGTTTACCATTAGGCGAGTTTGTACTTGAAAAAGATAAACTTTTTTACTTTAGTGACAAAGATGTAAATGTCTGAAAAAAAACACGTTATAATGAAGTATACTGATTTGTATTTAATAATATAATTCTGTAGCTGAATATTTGAAACGATTATATGTTAATTGGTTCGTAATGACGACAGGAGGAGGACATCCCAGCGACAGTGCTGTAACGTCGAATGCAGCTAAGTCAAAACGTAAATCTGTTTGTGGCCTTAGCCCTCATCACTGCACTAGTCATTCATCACCGCTACCTTACCAACTCATCAAAGCTTATCACTCCAGCATTCTGCCAAAGAATTTATAAGAAACGCCCGCTTGCAACTTCTGTACCTTCCAAAACCAAAGAAATTCTGTACATACCTAAATATATTTGTTTTTTGTTTTTATTTTTTGTTTTATTTTCAGTTCTAACTGGTAAGAGATTATTTTTTTATCTCATGCAATTGATGGAACCAAATTATTTATATTATCGTGGTACTTACTACACTCGTTATTGTAAACCCGTATAGAGCAATAAATTACCGATTATTCTAGAACACTTGATGTCTATTTTTAACTTAAATCTAGTCAAATCTATCAATGTTCTAATGCTTTAACATACAAATATATTAATTAAATATATATCTGTTTTATTACAACGTGTAGAAAACTATCGCAGTCAATCAAGTGGGAAAGAGATAAAAAAATAAAAGAAGATTGAAACCCCATTTACTTCATAGCTGTAACAAACATTGTGATGCTTGTTTTGTGCATGTTGTACTAAAACATTAATAGTAGATTAATTATAATATTTTCCTCCTAAAAAGGATTTTGAACTTTTAACCCAAATTTTGGCCTTAAGGATTTATTTAGTGGTATGTTACTTTAATATAAGTAGACACTGACATGAAATTAGTTATTAATTTGCAACTGTATGATACTAGCAGACAAAACTCAATAAATTTTTACATATCATGCACAAATTATATGAAAAAAATTGCATTCAAAGCTGACAGTCTGCATATCATTACTAATAAAACTTAGCTTGTTATTCATAAATCATATAAACCCCTTAGTAAATTGGTGTTCGATATTTTCGTGAGACAAGCTTGTACAATGTCAAAAGCACTGCCTTACATTCTAAGTAAAAGTATAAAAATATTTTTTGTTAAGCGAATGCCTCGTTTGCTAAGAAAGAACAGGGACGTCCGCTCTCTTTGACTGTAAGAGTTGAAATGAACGGAGAACTAGCAAGACGTCAAAATCTTCAGTTATGGCAGCTACCGAACTTATAGTTCGAGTGTTTTTATATTTACGTGTTTTGAGCTTTTTATAATAATAACATTATACAAAACAGTATTCTATTTGTGATAACAGTACACGGTGTCCACAAAATCCAATTTGTGAAATATAATTATATAATTCCACACGTTGTTACTTCTCTATATATAATTACAGAATATCATTAATTATTTGTATAACTAGTTAAGTAAAGCCATTTAAGCTTATTGCTGTTTTAAGCAATTGTTTTTTAATGATAAAAAATGTCCTGGTTTCATAAATTGGATTGTCGGCATCTAAAACATCGAAACAAACATGTTTTCTCGATAATTTATTAAGGACATAAGCCGGTTACGATTGAACTTGTAATTAATAAGTGATATTGCATTATTTGTTATGTTGTATCGAATATCCTTTAGTATGTAGTCAGATTCTTCCTGTTCTATCCACTAATTTATATAAAACGTTGTATTATTTAATCACAATTTATAGAGTGTTGGCAAATTCTGTGGCTTTTATACACATTCGCTGAATGTAGAATGTATATGTACGGTAGGTGGGATGTATAGCAAGGCTGCGTTACGTTGACGTATTTTGAGATTACGTCGTTGACTTCACGTCGTTCGGAATTCTCCGAGCGCCCTGTTAACACTATTCCTTCCATGGTTCGAGGTAACGCAGCTGAATGGTATAACCTTTTGTATTGAATCAAGTGTAGTTGAATTGTATGATCAAGTCACAATAATTAAAGTAAACGATATTAGTTACTTGTTACATATTTAATGGTATATAATAACAGTGGGTCGTATTGTTTCACAAGTTGTATTGACCGAAATTATGCTGAGATTATAAAATACATGTTCTTTGAAAATATAATATCTTCATATACGGAACGATATTGTTTGTTTTCTTTGGTTGTTTATTTTATATACCTTGTCTCCTCCAGAGTCTAGAATATTAAACCACCCATCCCTTCCTGTGGCTGTTGTAAGAATCAAGTAATATTTATTAATTGTAAAAGTATTTACAATCGGAAAAAAACCCAATACGATATTATAAAAACCTAAAACTAAAAACAATATAACTAATTTAAATATACCTACTTATCTAGTATATACATGTTTTGCAACATCCCTGAATTTCGGCCGGGCACATTGATAAATATCGATTTCTGTAGAAATAATATTAATAAGTCATATGACACGAGACAAAGCAAATTTTAGTAGGTTCGTCCACGCCGTTGGGACGCTAGCCCTCAAATACACAAACGGCATGTTAATAACGGCAGCCGTCGACACTGATCGGCGGCAGGCGTCAATGCGTCGGCGGCAGCCGATGACTCGTCGACGGCTGTTGGCGGTAGCTGCCGACTAGAATACTGACGACACACAATAGGCAAAAAAGTCAATATATTGGCCAAAAATTATCCAAATAAAAACAAAATATTGTCGTATACAAATTATGAAATCCCTCCAAAAACATTATAACGTAAAATGGAGAAGCTACTTACAACATTTTTTTTTTACTAAGGAAAGTTTAAGAGAATAATTCGTGAAAATTTTCAAGTGTTTTGACATTAAGTACCTACCAGATAATTATCTTCAATAGGTAATTTGTGACCCATTTCTTAAAAACTGCAACGAAAACAAATGTTTTTTTATTTATCACAAGTATCAATAAATAATGTTCATTAAAATAATGGTGTTTTCATTTTAATCAATCTTTTTTTCCAACAAGTTGATATAATTATAATTAAGTGTTTTATACTAAAACAGTCAAAGTAAATAGTGAACAAAGTCACCTGCTTTATTTTTGCTAATTCGCCTCTGTGATGCATCGAAATGTGCGCCGCTATGGAATGTCGACGTCGAACGTCTGTCGCCGACTGCCGCCGATCCGTGTCGACGGCTGCCGTTGACATCGTGCCGTTCGTGTGTAAGAACGCTACGTGCTGGGTCGGGGCTGCGCGCACTCACGTACCCTTACTTTGGTTAGGTACCAACCCGCCGCCGTGCCGTCAAGAGTGTTCATTGCAAATACCTGTTATTAATTATTATTTATTTAATAGAAAGACCGATGTCCTGCAGTGTCAAAGGTGCAAATCGACATTTTTATGGGGATGGAATGTAAATATATTATAGTAATTAGATAAAACTGATAAAGTTAAGAAATCCTCGATAAGTTTTCCAAGAGGTTTCTGAGTCCTCTAGACTCCCGAGTCCCGAGTGACATAGCTCGGTGTTCGTCAAGGCACTTCAATGGTAATCCTGGTTTAAAGTAGTCATATTAATGGGTGTATGGGTTGAATTATCCCGCGTTATTGTATTACCATCGTAAATTTTTAAGTTCCCATCACTGTGACCATCCCATCGGTGGCAGCGTAAAACTGTAACAAGATATATAGTTCTCAAAGTAAATTTTACAAATGAAACAAATGCGTAAAAGTTCTTAAAAAAATTGAAATATCTACAACTATTTATGATAAAATAAAATAAATACTATGAAAATAAATACAGACAAAGATACACATATTATTAGATGGGCTGTTTAAAAATTCGTCAGCTTTGTCTGTAGTACATTTAGATGTTAGGCGGTACCTACTGACAGAAATAAAAGCTAACTTTACGAACATATTTTTTATTAATGACCAAATGTACCTAAAACTAGAACAACAAATAAATATTTGTAGATCATACAAACTTTTCCTCCGAGAAATCGATTTAAAATCCTCTACAGTTTTGAAGGCTTATTTTTTAAATTTCCTACTTATACTTCACGCATTTACTATTCTTTATCAATGTATCTTATTAAATTAAAATTAAAAAGTAAAACATTTGGCGAACTAGCCGATACTGTTAGTCAAAAACATATTATTGTGTAAAGCGCCACCTATTATTGAATAGCAAAATGTTAATAATATTTGTTTTTTCTACTCAACACAAGATGTCAGTAAATGTTTCAAATAGCTCTCGCGCCGCTGTATCTTTATTCACTATCTTGAAACAGATTATTACAAATTTATAATTATCTTGACATAGGAATTTCATGACTATTGTCGTTTTACTAACGACTACATTTATTAAAATTTTTAGTGTAGTTGGTCAAGTCGACATGAAAATTATACTAAACCGATTTCGATGAAAATTGATATGTAGATAGATTCAGTGCCGGCCATTTTAGTAGGCCACTTCTTATCTCGAAAATCGGTCTAGTTCCAGTGGATTACAAAACACATTTTAGGCGCAGCTAGTCATATATAACTTCTACAGCCTAGCTAAAGACTTTCACTGCAGCACTAGCCTTTTCCAAAAGAGGGGTCAGTTTAATTGGCAGGTTGGTAACCGTAGTTAGTTGGTATTAAAGATAAAGATATATTTATTTATCAGAATATTGTACTTATATATCCGTTACCTTTTCTTTCCTAATTCGCCTTTTATCGTGTACGGAGACAAGACGGCATAATATTCTAGAGGAGACCACACGGCCACGGCCTACTTACTACCTAAATCATCGTAAAGAATTGATGCCTTAGTCTCAACATTTAAAAACTGCCCTTTCCAAACCCTTTCCGAAACATAGAGTACCTACAGTTTACTATTAATTAAACCGAAACTAACTTTTCACATTTAGTTATATCCGAAACTGTGAGAGTAATCCTGTTAAATCAGAAATCGGCATTGGGATTTAATTTACGAACCGATAAGTATAAAGCAGCTATGTGTAATAAAAGCATAAAAAAACTTATCATCTCTGAGAGCCTAGACAAGTGGCCGACGCTAATAGAGTAGATTAATCAATGCATGGGATTGACATAAGCTAACGACAATGTTGCGTTAAATTTTTGTCTATTCTATTAGCATGTATGCCACTTGTCTAGGGCAATACCAGAGTGTTATTGTCCTACTGCAGGGCAAAGACCTCTCCTCATATAGAAAAGACATGGGCATTGATCAGCACGCTTACTCAAGGAGGATTGACAATATTAGTATCCTTCACGGCAAGTAAGTAAGAAATACACTGTTTCGAACCCACGAAAGCACCAAAGATTTACGTAGGTTTATGATGACGAGGCTATAATAGCAATATTCCAGACTTATAAAACTATTAACTGCACAGGCTTGCCAGCTGTTGCACCGCTACCGGAAGTGCGTCGCACGACCGGAAGCAGGTGCGTGAGTTCCGTTCACAGTACTGCACCAGTGCATAACAACACAAACTTAATTCTACACTTTAAAAACCCTTATTCCCCTTATTAACGGTCGATAATAACTTAGCTTTATTGCTGCAGTAAGTTTGCGTCTGTACTTTGAGAAGATAAAATCTGCAGTTTGTAAAGTCTTTAACGTGAAGAAATAAAGGTCATTTTTGTTTGTATAATTTAGTGGTAAACTAAGGGACACTTTCACTTGCTTTAATTTTTATACGAAAGTTTTTTGTTAATTTCTTAAGTTTAGGTGGTGTTTATTTTTAATCGTTCGCTGGACAAAAGCTTCTGCAAAACATTTGAAAAGCTTTTGCTTTAATCACCAAGTTTTTCAGGAGAAACCGCGATCGCCGTTTTTAATTTGGGTGATTTATTCCCACCTTTTCAAGACTTTTTGATTCCAATCATTCGGTTGATTGATTGAGTAAAGTACCAGGTTGTATGGAGAATGGGTCTCAGGTAGAATTGCGTGTTAGCAGAAATTGTAATTACGTATTATAACGACAAAAAACGTCCTAATCTTGTTGCCAGCACCTACTTCTCACGACTTTCAGCAAATGGCTGACATTTTTCCTTACATAAATACCTAAACATAATTCAAAAAACATAAGTTGGACTTTAACATAAAGGCAACCATAGGCTTAACAATCATAAAAAGGACTAAAACACTTCGGGCCAAACTAACCTTATCACATAATTACTATGGTTTATTTTTTATATAGTGCAACACCGTCGTCCGTCATGCCGAAACCTTTAATTATGCAATTTAGTCGAGTTTACGAACGATCGAAACTTACAAAAATTATAATATAACTGCTATATAATCCGCTCTTGGCGATCAAGCTAAACTGCAGTCAATGTTAAAACATTTGATACTATCAAATTGTATATAATTATTGAAATAGTTTATAAATAAACGTTTTTGTTTTTTATTACTGGCAATGAGTGGTATTTCTCTAGTAGGTTAAGTAGGTAAACATCATTCATAGACCCTATATGAGGGTTTACGCGTCATGAGTGGCAACGTCGCCGTCGCCAATTTAGTGTCATATTTCGTAGATTTCAATTATCATTTTTTATCGGGGCTATATTTTAAAAATATACCTATTCTGTGTATATGCTAGAATTAGGTGAAAGCTGTATAAAAAGTAAGTGAGCATAATGCTTACAGTTGTTATACTATGAAAATAATGCAAAATAAATTTCAAATATATTATTTACATTTAAATAGAAATGTAATCGCAATGATTTCTTACTTTTTATACAGCTTTCACCTAATTCTAGCATATAGATAGAACATAATTTTAAAATATAGCCCTGATTAAATGATAATGATTTAAAACCACGAATTTTGACACGACGTTGCCACTCATGAGGGCTTTCTCATGACGTATAAACGCTCTTGAGACAGTAGTACTACAGAACTGCTTCGGTGGCATAAAATACATTCTATAGACTGAGACTCTAAAACTCGGTGGTATAGTGAGAGTACGTGCGATTACTGTGCTAGAGGTTGTGGGTTCCCACACGTACAAAACATTTGTATTAGTAGCAAACAAGCATACGGCGGCCATCTGATGGTAAGTGGTAAGAAGGAGTTAGGGATTGAAAAAATAGAAAGAAGAGGACCGAAGGGTTAATTACGATGCCGGTGCTCACATGAGTCCAAGAACCATTCTCTTTTTCTTCATCAAGACGTTCCCAATCTGTAAATACCCTAAGCATTCTTGAAGGTCACAATAGAGTCTGCAACTGTTGAAAAAACCAATCGTGCAGGAAAATAATTAACCTTGTAATAAAAGCTAAAAATAAAACTTATACTATGCAGTTAACTCTTTATGGATTCTTTAAATGCAACTTTATAAAAGCTACAAAGAAAATTGTGGAAATTAATTTTGTTTCTGTACATAGGTAGGTAATTTTTTGTTCTGTCATTTTGTAGTTATTTGGACACACATATGTAGGTAATATAGGCTATTGTAACCTTGCTTGATTTATATATTAATAGTCTTTCGCGCAGTTTCACCCGCGTTAAGTTACATCTCTGGTTACTGCTCTGATCTCTTCGTGAATAGCGTGATGTTACATAGCCTGTATCCTTCCTCAAGAACTGGGCTATCAAACACAAAAAGAACAATTCAAATCCTACTGGTAGTTATAGAGATTTGCGCGTTCAAACAAACAAACAAACTCTTCCCCTGTATGTAAAAAGTATACATTACGATCACTTCTTTTGAGTGCGGTAATTGATGCACACACATAAAGTCTTTTACACATTATTTTTTATACGCTATTTCAAGCTAATATCATAATTAATTGGATCTAATACAACTACCATACCCAGAGCACATTTCTGACATCGCCTGAAGCGTTACCTTCCATAGAACTCAGAACTAAGAGCTCATAACAATTAGGATAAAGCTAACTCGATACTAAATTATATTAGGTAAAAATGGTATGTGTGAGAGTTAGTAGGAAAGAGAGGTTCCGCAGATGCGGCATTTTATAAATATATTTTAGTCCAATTGCTAGATACTACTAAATAAGTAATTTTAGCAAATAAGAACTTACTTAGAAATGTGAAATAATAATCACCTTAATAATTAATTTAAAAAGGCGGTCTATTTTTTTAAATAAAATATAAGTATAAAAAATATTATTATTATTATAGCGACACGCTGGTTTACTCTAAGATTATTTTTCTCATAAAAATATTTTAACGACAACATGAACTGCACTAGAGAATAAGACCTGAGTCCTCTACTACAACAAATAGTTTTACGATTCACGATTAAAAATAAAATAAGTATTTCTTAACAAAATAATTCAAAACTTTACACTCATATGAAAAGTGTTACTTCTACTATCAACCTGCTCCATTTGAAAGAGAAAAAAAAGAGTGACCTGAGTTTCTTGCCAGTTCTTCTCATGGCCATACCCTACGTCAGCAAGCTGTCTGTAGGTGAATTGACTGACATTTTGTAATTCTAACGTTCATAAGTGTTAATTCAATTAACCCAAATGAATAAAATGTCCTGATTTTGATTTTAAGAAACCTTTTTGACTCTACTTACCAAGGACCCCTAAAAATACAGAGGCTGAAGAATGGAATCATTTAATTGGTGAATGGGTTTGAGAGACGTGTCTGGGCTGTGGTTCTGGTTAAAAATACCGATATAATAACGGTATAGTTTAACTATGGATAAATAATAAGCACGTCCCCTGCAGGACATAGGAGATATCTTCCATACGAAGGTGTTTTTTGTATCTATACAAGCTTGGCAAGCGGTTAAGTGGTCATGGTATGTAAAAATAAATACTATTAATATTATAAATGCGAAAGTTTATGTGTATGTATGTGTGGTGTGTGTGTGTGTGTGTGAGTGTGAGTGTGGGTGTGGGTGTGAGTGTGAGTGTGAGTGTGAGTGTGAGTGTAAGTGCGAGTGCGAGTGCGAGTGCGAGTGCGAGTGCGAGTGTGAGTATGAGTGCGAGTGCGAGTGAGAGTGCGAGTGCGAGTGCGAGTGCGAGTGCAAGTGCGAGTGCGAGTGCGAGTGCGAGTGCGAGTGCGAGTGCGAGTGCGAGTGCGAGTGCGAGTGCGAGTGCGAGTGCGAGTGCGAGTGTGTGTGTGTGTGTGTGCGTGCGTGCGTGCGTGCGTGCGTGCGTGCGTGCGTGCGTGCGTGAGTGCGTGCGTGCGTGCGTGCGTGCGTGCGTGCGTGCATGCATGCGTGTGTGCGTACGTGCGTGTGTGTGTGTATGTTTGTTACTACTCAGCGCCTAAACGTATTCACCAATTACGATGAAAATTGGTTTGTACATACATTTGGTGCCGGAGACGGATATTTTACTTTTATCCAGAAAATCGGTCTGGTTCCTGAGGCAGAGAAAACACATTTTAGGCACGGGCGAAGCAGCAGGGCGCTGCTACTAAGTAAATCAGTAAATGATGATATTTAGTATGCAAGTAACACTGCTACATGTTTATCCTGGCAGTGGCGGATCCAAGGAGGGAGGCAAAGGGGTCCAAGCCCCTCCAATTGCAACGACAATCTACAAAAAATAAGAAAGAAAGAAAGAAGAAGAAAGAAAAATTATTTATTGTCAGCAATACAGTTGCGCAGTGGAATGACAATGACAAACACATTCTTAATCTAACTTAAAACACACACACTGCGCGGCCGCAGTATGTGTTAGTGTTTACTTTCTTAAAATCCTACTTTGGTGGAGTCAAGCCAAAATATCTAAATTCCAATGGAGTGGGATACGTCACTTTTTGACGCCTCTACGACGACCTTTCGACTTTAATGAGGTTTGTTTCGTTTTCATCCTATGACGTCTCATCCTATTTCTTTACTCATCCTTAACTAGAATTCCTAACTGATTCAATTACATTATTTTAATAAAGTTATTTTATTCAACCGAAATGCGTTTCTTAACTACCTGTGACAAATATTACCGATAAAGAATGGATAGCAGAACAATGTGAATATTATATGTTACCTATTTACGTGAATATTTTTACTTTTTTTTACAAAAAAAATGTGTTGATTTTTTAAATATAGATATAATTTGTTCAATTTGATGTCTTTTTATTTAAAAATTTAAAAAAAATAGTTAAGTAACCTAGTTATAAACGACTTTATTACCTACTAGCTGTGCCCGCGACTTCGTCCGCGTGGAATAGTGATTTTGGGCAGCATTTTTTGGATATATCTTTTGGTTTGTTTTGAATTATAAACATCTTCGTTTAGGTGAATAAGAAAAATCTTTACAGTAAATGCTTCTCTATCTACAATATTAGACGTATAGCCATCGCGGATCAAAGCCATACAGGCTGCTAGGATTACTTACACGTGGCAAATCCACATAAAGCTGACCATGCGAAAAACAGTTAATGTTTAGATCCACACTCATTAATTGTCATCGCGAAACATAGGCTCACTGGAAACTGATCTCGTTTAAAACTAAACGGGAAATTGTTTGGAATGAAAGGAATCCGAGGAATAAAAACGCTATAAGTTTTTTTTTTTTATATTAGCCTGCCAAAGTGCCTCTACTCTGGCTGATGGTAAGCAGTCAGTGGAATTCAGAAGTAGTGGACACCAGCCAAACTACTGGTATGGTGGCCTCCACTATGGCGGCTTAGTGAGATGCTTCTTCACGCCTCGCTTAAAAGTCCCAGGATGAAAGTTAGGTGGGAACACATGCGCTGGTAAAGAGTTCCAGGCTTTAATTGAGCGACAAAAGTATAAAGTGCTGAACCGTTTGGTTCGAGACCCTTTAGATTGCACTGTGAAAGGGTAGCACTTCAGTCCCGCACGTGTCGTTCTGGATAAAAAGAGAGAGGGTAGAATTAATTTAAAGAGCTGTTGAGAAGACTCTCCGTGGTAAAGGCGACAGAAGACGGCCGTTGAGGAGGCGATGTCTCTTCGCAGCTGTAAAGGCTCAAGGGTCTTAGGCCTCCGGGCTTCCATGATACGGACTGCTCGCAAAAGGCCCCCGTACCGTCTCGAAAATGGTCGCCGGGTCCCACTATCCGGTCACCAACCTGCACGACGAACCACTCCGAGATTATGCGCAACCTGGTGGGGCAGTCTCTTTTTTTTTGGTTAGGTCTAATTGGGCCCTTGTACAATGCCGCGGGCGGCCAGCGGCACCACCATTTATACGGGTCTCCCTGGCCGGCGGGTTGACCCACACCACCCACACAATGACTCCGCGGATACTCAGCTGGTCCCACACATGCTGCGAGGTTTGTCATCTCTGCATCAGTTGGGCCTCCGGCTCTCGCGCTTACCGAACGAAACGCAATAATATGGATACTATTACTCTTACGTCGAAAACTATGAGAGTAGTACATCCCTGGTCTATCCGACCCATTCATGTTGAAACCAGCGTAAATCGACTACTACTATTTCGTAATTCACTTCAATTCCACCTATTCCGTAATGAAACGTGTTAACAAACATGTTTTTATCACAAAAAATAAAAAATAAAATAAATCCAGAAAATATAAATCTAACTTGTATTTACATTTTAAATAATAAAGTATTTACATTTTAATTTACATTTTAATAAAGAAATAAGACGTGTTAACCTAACTTAAAAACAAACTAAGCTAAGCTATAGCTTAGCTTAGTTTGTTTTTAAGTATGTATATATACATACCACATTTATGACGTGATTATTTAAATTCATGCTACAAATATTTGCACTGAGCGGGAATCGAACCCGCGACCTCACAGTCCATACACAGTACCACCGAAATACAGAGGCAGTCGATTTCCCCCTGACTTTCCCCTCCCTTTCCCCTGACTTCTCCCTCACTACCCCCGCGCTTTCCCCTCACTTCTCCCTTCCTTTCCTCTTCCTCCCCCTCCCTTCCTCCTCCCTCCAAATTTCAAGTCGCCAACTTCAAAAGCAAAGATCTTTCCATACAATATTTCACCCATTATTTCACTCATATAAATCCACCCCAGTAAAAAAAAAATATGAGCGTATTTTTTATTTAAATAAAAGTATTCCAAAACAAAATTTCAAAGCTGTAACTTAAAAAATGAAGACTTTTCATACAATCGATTTCATCCCTTTTCATACACTTAAGGGTTGAATTTTTAAGAAAGGGTTTCTTTGTACACTTCTAGACATTAAGACAAACACACCCTCCAAATTTCAAGTCGCTACGACCAGCGGTTTAGGCTTTACGTTGTCTGTCAGTCAGTCAGTCAGTCAGGACAAAGCCTTATATAATATGTATGGATGTATGGATTAGACGTATAGCCATCAGGGATCAAAGCATACAGGCTGCTAGTAATGCTAACACGTGATAGAGCCACATAAAGCTGACCGAAAAACAGCTAATACTTAGATCCACACCCACAACTTTTAGTGTCTTACCTTTACTTTAATTACTTAATTAATTAATTACTTTAATTAGTCATCGCAAAACATAGGCTCACTGGAAACTGGACTCGTTTAAAACTAAATGAAAGACTGTTTAGAATGACAGGAATCCGAGGAATAAAAACACTATCAGCTATTCCGCAACCTGTTAAAATATCTGCTTCTATAAGATTTCGTAGTAAATTAACGAATGTTGGATGTGATTCTTTAAATTGGCATAACTTTTTTATTTATGAACCGATTGACATGAAACAAACACTAAATGTTAAGTGAAGCTTACCACAATATATTAGTGAAAACCATATTTAAATCGGATAAGCCGTTTCTGAGATTAGCGTGCACAAACGCACAGACAAACAGACAAACAGACAAACAGACAAAAATTTTAAAAATCATTGTTTTGGGTTCTATTTGTGTTGTTATAGGTCCCAATAGTATTTTTTCTTATATATCTTCCATGTACAGACAGCGATAGGTTACATTTTTATTATATGTATAGATTACTAAAACAATATTTTCTTCAGACCGTCCACACAAACCTTAGAACTTGTGGCTGATTTCGTAATCGGTTGAACTAGGAATTCTTACTGGATGAATTAAGAATTTAAAATAAAATACATATTTGCTGTCGGTTGAGTAAGAAATGTAAATAAATTGAGTAAGGAAAAATAAATTATAGGATGAAACATCATCGGATGAATACTGAGGAACCCTATACAGTCTCTACTTACCTATACTTTTTCGTAATTCATTAATAATGAAATGTACGAAAAGAAAATGTTTAATACATACAAATAACATCACACCATTTTTCCCAAAATTTTTTTTTTTTATATTAGCCTACCAAAGTGACTCCACCCCGCCTGATGGTAAGCAGTCAGTGGAATCCAGAAGCGGTGGTCACCATACCAAAAGCCATCGCTTTAAACTGTTGGTATGGTGGCCTCCACCATGGCGGCTGGGAATGGGGTTAGGGGAAGGAAGTGAGGAGGGAGGTGAGGAAAGAGGAAAGGGGGAAATTGGACCTCCGCCACTCTTACTCACCGAACGAAACGCAGTAGTACGAATACTACTACTCTTACGTCGATCTTCTATGAGAGGGTAGTACCTCCCCGGATGATCCGGCCCATTCATGTTGAAACCAGCGTGGATCAACTACTGTAAAATAGGTAAGCAGGGGTGTGTATCACTCACATTTCGATAGTTATGTTGAAACCCATGTAACAGGAGACAAGGTCGTTGCCATTTACCGATCCTAATTCCAGACTCCATACTAATACTGAAAATATCTTGACTGAAAACCCCAATATTACACGAACCGGGAATCGAATTCGAGACATCAGACACAATACCACCAAACCACCGAAGCATACTTACATAGTAATACACTATCTTAAACTTACTTTAAAGTCAAAAAACGACTTTTTAAAATAAGTTTCTAAGCTAAAACATTATCTATTATCCCTAAAAGCATTGAAAAGGTCCTCCCACGTCGCGTTGAGTCTAGTCAAATAAAGTAGATAACCACATAGTATGTAGACAGCACTCAGATTATTAATAGTAAGTACATAATAAGTACATATAGTATGTAATGTGAACCGGACCGTGCAGTGGACATCGGCTGTGTAGGTGTAATGAGAGGTTTGATACTTTGTATTTAATTTATTTCATAGTAAGGTAAATGACCAGTGATCGGAAAGAGGGCTAAAATACCTAATGCTCGAATAAATACAGAGACAAGTATACAAATACAAGACTAAATATGTTTTTGCCTCAATTGTCTCGGTTTTTGGGACATTATATGTAAGGGCAACTTACAGCAGTTGGAGGAGGCCTAGAGGATGTCCAGCCGTGGATGTCTATCAACTGAAATTTTGCTGGTGTTAAAACGTAATACATGACTTAAGGAGTTTTCTCGAAATAGAATTAAAAAGCAGCTAGAGTTTCTTGCCAGTTCATCTCATGGCTTTATTTTAATCAGCAAATTGTATAATATTTCGTATATTGTGATAAATAAAAAGGCGGCCTGATATTTCTAATGTTGCTTTTTACGATGCCCACCATGTAAGAGTAAAGATACTCATCTCTTTTTGCAGCATTCCAGTGCTTCCATATTTAGATCGTAGATGATATAAACATCGTATGATCCATAAATACTTATTTATTTCGAGCCTGTGGATAGCTTCATGTTTGTAACTCAAAAAATTATAACAAAACAAAGTTTTAATATAATTTTTGAGACGTTCATCAACAACGTTAGATATATACAACTATAACTAAATACTAATTACCTATTATTAGCAACATTTAAGGATTTTTTCTTTAATGTATACTATTATATGAAGCGGAAAAGGTTGTTTGTTTGTTTGAACGCGCTTATCTCTGGAACTACCATTCGTTTTGCGTATGATAGCCCAGTAAGGAAGGTTAAAGGCTATGTAACATCACGCTATTAGTGACGGAAGCAGAACAGTAAGTTGCGGGGTTTATTAAAACAACATTATTTTCGTAATAAACGATCAAGACTGTTCAATCTGAATAACGGTGCAGCGATACGCGCGCCTGCGTGGGACATACACTTTGTATATATGCAATCTACCGACGCGTATGCAAAATACTTGCTGCATCACATATATTATATGTACTTATATCTTCCTGTTTTAAATACTTACATGACAAATAGTACAGGAATAATATAATAGGTACAAACGGTATAAACAGTGATATTCTTGGCGTTGCCGTCCATGGACAACGCAACTCTTCAAGTATCAGCTTAGACCATATAACTAGTATCAGCTACTTTGGTTATCTTGTGGATTTTTTCGCTTCTTGCTAAGCACTGGCCAAAATAGAGATTGTTTAGACTACTTTTGACTGAAATTATGATGTTAAAGACGTTTGTGATGTTTTACAGAAATTTAAAAATCGATCGTAACTATACATAATAAAAATAAAAATTCGAATTTGCAAATCGCATTAAAATAAAAAAGGTGCATCTGCAAAATGATATTACGTAGTTATATGTCACTTATCTTATAGTTATTAAATGTCTATCAATATTCATTTTTGATTCGGTGCATCTCCAGTTATACAAAAATCTAAGCATACTACTAATATTTAACAATATGCTGTTACGTCGATACACGTAGGTATTCTATTACTTTTCAATATAAAGGCTCTGAATATTAGTTTTAAGTTTTTTAAATTTATTTTGGGCACAATCTAGGGCTAAGACGGACGTCCAAAGGAAAAAAAACATATACCTACTGTATAACGTACAGGGCCGCACGAAAGTTACTGTTATCTTGGCATATCCTCTCTAGGCGAAACGTCTATAAAGTATGCGATTTATTATCTTAACGTTTGCGAACAACGGTATACAGTACTTGATGCGCGCGCCGCTCCCCCCTTGCTGCTATTGTTACGAAGCTCCCATAAAGTACCATATTCGAGGTAGAGAATATTTCCATCTCTGGTTCCAACTTCCAACGTTAATAACTCGGCGCATGTACAAAAATTCAAATATAAACTTATATGTTTATGATCAGTAAAAAATCACAGATTTTTTGGTGCAAGAATCATTGTAAGGGTCTCTCGTTTAATGCTAAAATACAAAGCTCTTAAATAAATTCCTTATCTCTCTGGCGTGTATTTTAAATGCGGTACTTTATGTGCATGCATGTCTATAGTAAACCGTATTTCTGTTGGCATAAATGCGGGAACAGAAACTCGGTGCTTGCTTGGTCTCGGAGCAACCCTTCGTCTTATTCTCCGTCCTTGTCTTGCACGACGGTCGGCTGCGCTCCTCTACGTACTAAGCTGGTGGTCCACTAAAACCTGTCTTAAAGCTTTGACATAATTTATTTTTTATTTGAAATCACAGTTTGTCATTGTGATGATGAACTTTGAGAATTTGCAAACGCTACTTGTACAATGACATAATTTTGTTTTATTTCAAAGATTTTTTTGAATCATTTTTGAAAGCAGAAAGCATTCAGAATTACAAAAAATTTAGCATTTGTTTAATAACATTAACATAAATGACTATGGCTTATCTTAAATACAAAAAAGACAATATTAAATTTAAATTCTACATTAAACATTGATATTTATCATTCGTCATTCTGGGCAATACTATTCTCAGTTATGACCAGAATGTCTGATTCCGAAATTCGATTTTCTACTCTATTTTAGAGTTCGGTAAAAATATCAGAACCGCCTGAAATTAAGAATATGGTTGGATCTCTGTAACTATAGTTTCATGGCCTATTTTAAGGCACATAATCTAATTAAGAAGATATGAATGTGCTTCTTACCATTTTTTCACATGATGCTCACTATATGTGATATGAACATGAGAATAATGTTAAAACGTATTGTTTTTATATGTGAGAGAAGTTTTTAAAACAGAGTAGATCTATCAAAAAAAATATAATTACATTTTCTACATTTACGATAAAACACATCTTTTCCTATTAAAATATGAAAGGTAGCTCCAGTATCAGATACTATAAGCTATAAAATAAAGTATAGCTTCAGTTATCAGCTGGATAATGTGCATTAAGCCCGCGTCGTCCCGGTCGCTGTGCGCGCCTACGTAGTTATAGCGCGAATGTACTTTTGCCCACTTTGATATATCGCGCGCGTCTCGCATAGCCGCGTTACTGTTTAGTTTTAGTTCCCTTATTTTTGATTTTAAGACTGTTTTTCTTCCTATTCACTTCATACCATAATGGTAGCGGTCGTGAATATACCTGAGAAACTCTTATTATAGATGTAACTTCAATATATGCCGCTCTTTGGTAGTGCTGAGTAAATTATGCAATGTTTTGCTTGAGCAGATCCCTCTACTCTTCTGATCAACGTTATACGAGCAACCAAATAAGAGCGATTACACTTAGGCTTTAGTTGTTATGTTTCATAGATTTGCAAGTAAATACTCCAAAAAAAAAATGTAAATTTGTGGTTGTATCTCATATCTAATAGAAATTTAATAAAGAAAGATTTAAATTTGCTAATTATTCTTTTATACATTATTATAAGTCATTCTAATTTGTTATTCATAATGTTTGTAAATCCAAAATTACATCGATGTATTCTAGACCCTATTTTTTGCAACTGCAAGCGAATGTTTCTAATAATATAAAAACGGACAAATTCTGCAAGATCTGATAAATTTTATAATCGAACAACAATGCTTCAGTCAATTTGTAGTTTGTACTGCCCTTTGAATAATTTGTATTCATAAAAAAAGGATAGAGGATATTTAATCAAGCAAAAACTAATTCCATTAAGTATTGATAAAAATAAATTTAATACAAATCCAATTTCACGAAAAAAGTGGCCTTGTATAGACGTGTAACTTCCCGGAATCGTTTTTACATAAACAAAGTTTTTAGCTGCGTCAAGGTATTATAACGAAGGTTACATCAAAGTTCACTTCGTTAGCGAATGTAACATAAATGATTCGAATGGGTATAAAATGTTATAATGGCGTTTAACGAAGAATTGCATATTTACCTGTGTGCTAAAACTGTTCTTTGTGAGATTAAAGGTATATATGAAAAATGCACGAATATAAATAAAGAAGAGTGTGTGTACTCATGTACGCACGTAAGAAGTTATACTTTTTTAGCGTAACAATCCAAAAATACCAAATAATAACACAACGCATACATACATAACAGTTAACCTCAAATCTATAAATGCACTTAAAACAGTATAATAAAACCACTTTTACCACTAATATTCAAAATAAATATTTTTACTGATAAATGATCAATAAACAATATCTATCACCGTCATAAATATAATTGAATTGATATAAACGCCAATATATTTTTTATTTATTTACACTGATTATTTGTACTGATACGAGACACAAAGGTTCGCAACTAACTTCAGGGTGTAAAAGGTTCGCAACTAACTTCAGGGTGTAAAAGGTTCGCAACTAACTTCAGGGTGTTGCTTTTTTCTGTCGGTGAGCGCTCGCATCGTAAAAATTCTCTCTCATCATTTTTCCCAATCGCGCCAAAAGAAGTATAACTTCAAAGAGAAAAAGTATTTTTCTAAAGTTATTAACCTTTTTTTAAAGTAATGTATGATTCCTTTAAAATGAGACTATAAACATTGTATAATGTAAATATCCGTAGTAAATTATTTGTAAAATAATTGTAATTCATTTTTTTTAATAAATACCAAATGTCAAAAGTGCAGTAGCACCCATATTCTGTTCGGGAGTGACGGGCTGTCTAGAAGCGGGCGCTTTTTTTACATCGAGAGCCCATCCGACGAGCGGAAAACAAAAAGTCTGGATTTATATATTTTTTTATTATTTTATTTATTTCTCTTTTATTTTCGTTAAATTTTTGCATATCGCCGCGGCCGGTTCATTGTTTATACTTACTCTGTAGCCATTTCGCGGGCTTTCGCCATTTTGGAATGTCAACTGTCACGGTGTTGATCGGCGGGTATCTAAAGAATGACGGAAGGTGGCATATGTTTTGATACTGTGTGTGGTCTATCTCAAAATATAATAATAATTACCTAATAATAACACAACAACTGCACAACGCTATTGACACCCAAAGTAAGCTATGTTATAGCTTGTGTTATGGGTTCTAGAATACGGATAAACTTACATAAACACCTAAGTAAGTACTTTTTTGTAAATACTTACCTACATATTAATTATAGGTACATAAAAAACCCAGAAATTCATGCACATAAACATTTGCAATGAGCGGAAATTGATCCCGCGACATTGCGTGAAGTTTGTACTCAGCAAGTACCCCCGAACCACGGAGGTAGTTAAGTTATGTAAGTATAAGTACCTAATATTCGACCGAGATAGGAATTTGTGATAGATTTATATAGCTAAAGCTACTACTACTAGCTACTAGCATGACCTATAAAGAGAATTTATAATGATCGATACTCTTCTCAGTAGGATGCCCTCGGGGGTTCGCTCATATATCATTAGTACCTACGTTATCTTATCGAAATTGCAACTTTGCTATATTTAACATAAAATGTTTTAGTTTATTTATGCGATTCAAGAATAGTAATGCCATATTGTGATACTGTCATTATAGACTGGTTTGATGAAATGGCCCTCCTGATGGTAAGTAGTAACCGAAGCTTATTGATTTTCGGATTGCTAGAAGCAGTCAGTGGAATCTAGAAGTGATGGTAATTCCACAAGCATCGTCTTAAATTGCTGGTATGGTGGCCTCCACTATGGCGACTGGGAATGGGATAGGTGCAAGGAATGAGGGAGTTGAGGAAAAAGAAAAGGGAGAAAATAGTTCCTACGCCTCCGGAGGTTTCGCTCACCGAGTGAAACATATTAGCATGAATAGATACAAATATTTTACGTCAATATTTTATGAGAGGCAGTACTTACCCGGTGAACCCGGCCTGTTCGTGCTTCAGCTGGTTTCACCCAGCGAGGATCTACTTAACATAGAACAATATTTAATACTCAAGTACTTACTAAGTAGTCGCAATGGCCCATTGGATAAAGTACCCGCTTTGTAAACACGAGGTAGTGGGTTTGAACCTAAGAAAGTACTAATGTGGGTTTTTTCAAATCAGAATATGTACTTTCTAAGTTTATCTTGGACATTTCTTTTATTTTATTATATTTGACGGTGAAGGAAAACATCGCTAGAAAACCTAGATATAAAAGTCTTGAGCAAGCGTGATGATTATTGCTCATACCTTCTATATATGAGAAGAGGCCTTTGTCCTACAGTAGAACAGTAAACAGGCTGGTATTATACTCAATTACTTCTGCTTACCCTCACCTACCGATTCCCTTAAAGTTTACGACACCTATGAGAAGTTACTCAGTGGTCTGCTGCTTAGATACAGTGCTGTCCTATTCTCATTGGAAACCACTACAACAGGACTGAATTAAAGCCCTTATCCAAGCAATGCCGGGGGCTGGTAAAGCCCAGCCTAGTTATTAATATTTCTCCATAATATACCAAGCACAAAAGGTTGGTAAACAGGTCTCTTTTGTGCAGTCGGATCCCTATGGAATAAAACATCAGGTACCTGCTCCGGTAGATGTACAAACATTGTGTTTACATACATACCACTGAGTACTGACGTGGACAAAAGTGGTATATTTTAATTATTGATTACTGTATGCCATTTAATGGTTCCGAACTTCATCCTTCTTTTGCTTAATTAAAACTTGAAATTTGTACCAACGCATGGTTCTTTCAAATTTTGATTCTGGGTTTTTTAGAGTAAATAATACTATGACGGCTTTGTATTTTTTTTTTATATTATAGCCTACCAAAGTGACTCCACCCCGCCTGATGGTAAGCAGTCAGTGGAATCCAGAAGTGGCGGCCACTATACCAAAAGCCATCGTCTTAAACTGCTGGTATGGTGGCCGCCACTATGGCGGCTAGGAATGGGGTTAGGGGAAGGGAATGAGGGAGGTGAGGAAAGAGGAAAGGAGGGATATCGGGCCTCAGGCGCTCTCACTCACCGAACGAAACGCAGTAGTACAGATACTACTACTCTTAAGTCGATCTTCTATGAGAGGGTAGTACTTCCCCGGACGATCCGGCCCATTCATGCTGAAATTAGCGTGGATCTACTACCGTACAAAATTTCAAAAAAAAGTTGTATCATTTAAGGCAAATGGATGTATATCCTGTACTTAATATTTACTTACTATGCAGGACCTAAGCTTCAAACAAGGGTGATTTATCACACTTGCTCCATTAGATGCAGTGCATACATTGTTGAACCAGTTGCAGGCCTTCACCGAAGAGCTGTGATGAACCTAATGTATTTTTGCCGCAAACAGAGAAATAATATTTAACAATTATGAAATGTAACATTTCTTTTATTAACATTTGTGCATGTGCCTGTACCTTGTTCATTATACTCATAATACGTATATTGGTAGTGTTTAAAGCAAACATACCGCGGGCGATACCTGCAGTAGAACATAATCTATGTATGTATACCAACTATGATGTAATGAAATGTAATAAAAGAACCGTATTGATTTGTAGAAAGGAATGTAAAACCATTGTGAAAGGAAATGTGGAGCTACAAGTTGAGGTTTTCATTGTAGGTTTACTTAGGGAGCAAACAAGCATAGGTAATGTGGTTCTAGCTTATGGACAGGACTGTGTTCTTTAAACATTGCAGCAACAGTGCTAAGTTAATACAACTAAGCTGCTTTTGAGATGTTGGAAAAGGAAGGAGAAGGAGGGAGCTCGAAACCGAAATAATAGCTAAATTAAACGTAAGTATATTTTTCTAAAGGTAACCTACTAGTCTACTATCGAAACTGTGGCATAAATTAAGGTTATGACTTCGATCACTCTGTTAACTTAAAACCCACAGATAAGAAATCACTGCTCATATTGTCGCGTTGATGATTAGAATAGAAAGAAAATCTAGTGATTTAACAGTTACAAAGTTAATATCTAAACTAATATTATAAAGAGAAAAGAGTTTCAATTTAACTCAAAATTAAGAAGGGAAAAATGGATTATATTATATTTACTGGCCTGTTGGTCTAGTGGTTAGTGACCCTGACTGCTAAGCCGGAGGTCGTGGGTTCGATTCCCACCCAGGACAAACCTTTGTGTGATGAGCATGATTGTTTGTTCTGTGTCTGGGTGTAATTTATCTATAATATGTATGTATTTACAAAAAAAAAAAATGTATATAAGTAGTATATCAGTTGTTTAGTACCCATAACACAAGCAAATATAATTGCTTAATTTGGGGCTAGATGGCGCTGTGTGAATGTGGTAGAATATTATTATATTATTATTATATTATATTTCATTAGGTTAAACGTATTTTTCAATCATTTTTAAAATTGCGCCTTTGTAAATCTGAATGATGCAATACGTCACTATTGCTATGATATTTTACGTAGGCGTTTGTTGTAAGACCGAATGAAACTTTGGATACCGAAGCGAAGCAAGGACGGACGTCTAGTATTTGAATAAAAAATATAATTAATAATGAACAAGAAAGGAAAACAGAAAGAGATTTTAGGGCAGAGTTGCGACACAATCCGAGATCCAGTTTTAGAGGCTGGACTTAACTTGAGCGGCTTCTGCTGCGAAGAGAGACGCGCAGCGGGTCCTCTAGCCCTATTTAAGGGCGCGCCGACGTCGCCGTAGCCGTCGCGAGGCTCGCCGTGGGGAAGGTGCCTAGCACGTCACAATAATTTACAGAAATTTATTTCATATCTATTATTTCATGAGTGTCGTTTAAGGCAACTAAAGGCAATACTAAGCAGCGAGCAGTGACCTCTGAACTAAATATCACGTTATTACGGACACTAATTAGTTGGTCAAACGTGATGGCTATTACAAAAATTTTGCTGCGGATATATGCCTTTTAATGATAAGTGCATTTGTTCAGAGTCTATACCAGTTGGCCACACCCTAAAGATTTTCTTCCATTAATTTGATCAGTAAAACGCGTCCGACCGGTTTTAACTATCGAGTAATCAGCAACAATGTAGGCAGCCATTTGCAATCGCACCGTCTAAACATTGAAAAAGCTATTATTTACTTGTTTTCGTTTTCCTTTGGAGACAATTAAAATTACTGGTTACAATGACGGGTTACTTGATGGTGTAATAACAATTATATTAGTTATGGATGTGGTACTGGGTTTTTAAAAATTCTCTGTTTGTTTTGTTTCCAGCAGCCTGGCGCATACCTACTACGGCAGCACTCCAACGCATTGCAATGCAACCGCCTGAGTGAGATTCTTTATAAAAAATTTACGAAAGTGATGTAGGATGATTTTTCTTACACAATGCGATGCGGTGTGGCCCGCCGTAATATGCGCCAGCCTTTAATGGTAACAGGCTTGCTTTCTGTTACTATGTACTCTCACTAGGCACTATATACTTTTTGCTTACTGCTTCGGGAAGAATGGCAAATATATTATTAATAATATTTTGAATGTAGTTCTTCCTTTTTCATTATAGCAGTTGCCGACACTGACAAATGTAGCAGTTATTTTTTTGCCAGAAACTAAAAATAACAGATTAATTCATTACATGATTTTCGTGCTTCTCTGTGTGATTATTTTAGTCTAAATAAGTCCACAGCTGGACTGGACTTAGGCCTCCCCTAAATCTCGCTATTTTGACCGATCGTGAGCCCTCATCTATAGGTTTCCCGCCACCCTTAGCTCCCTAGCATAGCTGTGATAATTTAAGCGAATTTTTCCAATTGATTTATTGCGTTCGTCAAGTGCATACATCCGCTATATTGTGAATAATGACGTCATAAAATCTATGTTACAATAAAAACCAAGCCTTACAACTCCAATTTAAGTGTGCACACTTATTTCTAACATCATTGATCACCACGTACCAACTTTTTTGCATCGCGTGCCATGTGACAGACAGACACACGGACAGGGCAATTTATAATATGTCCCTATCGCACGATCTTGGCACGCTATTAACCACCAGTATAACTAGATCTCCTATTCATAAGGATTATTGTGGAAATTAAGCTGCCAGTATGAGTTTTGGGGATCCTTTTATGTTGGTTTTTAGAGTTGCAACGATAGCTGTTACGCTGGCGATTTCCAACTATACTACAAATTGTACGTATAATTATTATTCACGAAAGGGTTTGGATATTTCGTTCGTGTTGCGTTTTTTTGATTGATAACGATCTCATGATTCATCGGTAATATTTTACTAGGTTTTGTTGGAAAAATTAACCGGCACTCTGGTCTAGCAGCTAATGTAGGCTTAAAATGTATATTCGTAAAGTAACTTTTTTGCATGCGCACCTAGCATGGTTCATTGCACCCCCTGTCGAGCAAAAATACTTAGAAAAATTTTAATTTTTTTATTATGCTTTGAGTTGAAGTGTCTGAAAAAGAATTTGAAGTCGTGATGGCCTAGTGGTAAAGACACCCGCTTCGTAGACACGAGATCAAGGGTTCGAATCTGGGCAAATACCAATATAATTTTTTAAATCAGTACTTTTTAAGTTTATCTGGACTTAACTGATTGACGATAAAGAAAAACATCGTGAGGAAACCTGGACTTCTGAGAAAGTCTTAAACCGCCAATACGCATTGAACGCACGTGGTGATCAATGCTCATGCCTTCTCTGTATGAGAAGAGGCCTTTCCCAGCAGTGGGATAGTAAAAGGCCGATATGATGAAGTGTCTATAGTTTGCTGTCCAAATTGTTGTCTAACCTTGTCAACGAATGTATTGTCCCATTATTTTTCTTTTTAGAAGACTAAGCATGCAGAGTTTGCTTAATTAAATACAGATGCACTTCTCTGAAAGTAATTCTTGCGGCGCCCATGCTATTTGATACAACTTCGATGGCATACAATGACTTATCTTGTGATCCTAATCTATGGAAATGCATGATTGTTTTCTAAGCTAAGAAACACAACCAAGGCGATTGCGTAGAAAGAAGAGGATGAAGCACATAAGTAGTTAAAGGATGAAGAAGCTGGCGCTTTCACTCACAGAACTAAACACGTCAGTATGGCGACTAATATGTGACGCAGATATTTTTTTTATTGCCGACAGTGGCAGACGCGAAAACAACCCACCTGATGGTAAGTGGTAACTATCGCTCATGGACGACTCAGAGTCTCTGGCACTAGCAGGAATAATTCCTGCTAGTGCCAGGGACTCTGCGGAGCCGCTGCCTACCGTGGAGGGAGTAGAGTAGTAGGGTAGGTAAAGGGAAAGAAGGAAATTAGGCCTAAGATATTTTGCAATATTTAGAGAACAGCTATGTCCCTAGGTTATGTTTATTTATTTATGTTGCTATTTGCCTTCATTATGATAGACTCGGCAAGTAAAATACCTTGATTCAAACGACCTTAGGTATTTAATTAGTCTAGCAAAACGAAACTGCCTCATGATAAGCAGTCAGTGTGGTCCAAGATTGGTAGACAACATCCAAAAGTCATCGTGTCAAACTGGTTCCAATAAGTCGGGTTCACTTTTCCAATTTACTCCCTTTCTTCTTTCCTCATATCCCTCATATCCTACCTTACTCTCTTCACGGTAGGGAGTGGCTTCGCAGATCCCCTGGCATTGCAGAATTTGAATTGGCACTTACAATGAGGTGGACTTTTGGCTCGTCTGCCACTGTAGGCAATAAAAGAAATATTTTTATTGCTTGTTAAATATAAATACAACAATAAAGTATAGGTATGTACTATTACGTGTGGGTATAACAAGTATTCCTATAATTCAGTGCGGGCTGGGGCAAGAATTTTGTAGTTTTTAATAAATACCAGTGCGGGGTCGACTCCGGCCATTTTTCATTCTTCTCATTACTTGCAACCCTTTGCAATTCCACCCTAGTACCGACAGCATAGCAACAGCTGAGAAAATAAAACATGAATTGTTCAGTTTGTATTAAGAGGAATTTTTTGAGTTTTTGATTGTGTTACTTTTGATATTGTACTCATTATTGTACTATTAGCTTAAATTTGAGATAGAGTTTTATTTTAAGTTGTTTTAAGGGTCTACGCTTGCTTGCAAATTATATATATAATTGATTTTAAAATCATTTATTAATAAGAATAAATAAATTAAAGTATTCAGTAGTTATTTTTATCTTTTTATAACTTTGTACTAAATGACAACCCCCTCTCATTTCTAAATTCTCTTTTCTTTCATTGCGTGTTGTAAATAAACTTTTCGGAAAAAAAAACGCTGCTCATAATAGCAAGTAAAAGTCATATCAAAAAGCGGTTACGTAGTTTAGAAGAAATTAGCTTAGAAACAAGCGAAAGAAAACAGTGCCTTTGCTATAAACTATTTTGAAAAGAAATATGAACACTATACTTTCAGTTTTTATACACACCTACTTTTAAAGAGTAGAGCATATTACGGCCCAAGTGCGTACTGCAGAATTCAAGTCAAAGGACTTATTAGTCGTAGAATAGCATTGCGTTGCGATGCGGCCCGCTTATAGTGTACGATAAGTTCATATAAAATGTATTAGAGTGTTATAGGAAGATTTTTATTTATGCGATGGTATGCAGCCCGCCGTAATTTGCCCTAGCCTTTAAATAACTACATTACGTACTTTACGTTTTTATTGAATTTAAAAGAAATAGGTAAGTTAAATAATATTTTTTATCTATTTCGTTGCACGCAGTACCTGTTATACAGGGTGAGGTCCCCGCTTAGTCCCGCAGGCATTTTTCATTCCGACTTGATTAAATCCTCCCGTAGCGTTAATATATGAAACCTGTATATTACAACTTTTTTTTTTTTTTTTTTTTTTTTTTTTATATTTTAGCCTACCAAAGTGACTCCACCCCGCCTGATGGTAAGCAGTCAGTGGAATCCAGAAGTGGCGGCCACTAGACTAAAAGCCATCGTCTTGAAACTGCTGGTACGGTGGTCTCCACTATGGCGGCTGGGGATGGGGTTAGGGGAAGGGAATGAGGGAGGTGAGGAAAGAGGAAAGGGGGGAAATTGGGCCTCCGGCGCTCTCACTCACCGAACGAAACGCAGTAGTACGGATACTACTACTCTTAAGTCGATCTTCTATGAGAGGGTAGTACTTCCCCGAACGATCCGGCCCATTCGAGCTGAAATCAGCGTGGATCTACTACTATTATTCTATACTTATGTAACTGAAAATACATATCTATATAAGCATTAAATCTTTTTGATAGCTACGCTTGCTTAAGACGGATTGATTTCCTCAGTAGTCCAGGTTTCCTCACTATGTTTTCCTTCACTGTTAGTCAGAAATGTCCAAGATAAACTTAGAAAGTACGTAAAATATGATTTGAAAAGTCACATTGGTACTTGCCCGGATTCGAACCCACGACCTCGTGTTTACAAAGCGGCTGGCTTCTATCCACTGGGCCATTTCGACTTTATATTTTATATTTTTTAAGGCGTGATAAATCATCTCATAAAATCTTCATAGTACGCCATGCCAGCATTTTAAAATGATGGCTTTTGGGGAGGTATCCATCACCCTTAGCAACGACTGTTAACCATCAGACAGGAAATAATATAAAAATAAAGGTTTTATTTACCTAAGTCAATATTGGCTTATGTTGAAGTAAAACATCACGAGGAAACCTGGGGTCCTACCACAACTTCTTATAGCAATCTTATTAAAATCTTACTTCGATTCTATCCTTGTTTATAATGATACAAAAGAAAAAGACAAAACACAAAGTAACATCAAAATAATACTGCCATAAGTGGTAGTGGTAGGTCCCCAGGACTTAAAAGTCTGATATTGTTACCATACTGGGTACCTAAACGTAGCGAGCTATGTTATAACCTACATGCTCTATAGGAAAAGTCCTGTGGTAGGAAAGACACGGTCTAGTATTATTTTAATAGAAAATGGATTGATGTTGCAGAAATATGCTACTAATATTATAAATGCAAAAGTTTGTATGTGTGTATGTGTTTGTTACCACTCAGCGCCTAAACGGCTGATCCGATTTAGATGAAAATTGGTATGTAGGTAGATTCCGTGCCGGAGACGGACATAGGCTACTTTTATCCTGAAAATCAGTCTGATTCCCGAGGGATACAACTAACCATATTATGCGCGGGTGCAACGCCGCGGAAAGCTAGTAATACATAATACCTAAATACATATAAATCTGAACTGCCAACTATGTAAAAACATGTCATAAACCACACTATGTAATATACCAGAGGTATATTTTACTGTAAAAAATGTGGTAAATGGTAATACGTGACATTTTTAATGATTTTATGTCAAAATAAGACATAAAAATGTCAACAGGCTATTGAAATAATGGCGTAAACACGCACTTGATGCCATCGCATATTTGTAAACGTAAATAATTCCCGCTATAAATAACAGTGTGGGAAGTAATCATGGATATACGTTAAATGTCAACCTGTTTAAATAATATAAGACAGACAACAGATGGCGGCAGAGGAGCAATGAGTATAACACCAGTTTTTCCAGCTATGGTGTTCTGTGTAACAGGGGGCGAGCCTATTTACCAGGCAAAATTGCAAAGCAGTTTAGAAAATTTCTTGAAAGGAAAACTCAAAGTATCCACTTTACTCGTATCTCTGCGTGGTCTGTGTCTACACAGTACCATTGAACCACTGAACGAGTCTGAAGAAAAATATTTGCGTGTGACAACGGCTTTTTATCTGTTCATCATCCTTTTAAGGTAGCTTTACCGTAGTCACATAAAAATAGACTTGTGAACTTTAATGGCAAAATTGAGGCGCTCGTAGCTCGTTGCACTCACGGATCGGTAATCGATCTGCGGGTTAAGCAACTAAGAGTGCGGCTGGCCCATAGATGGGTGACCGCATAGTGGTATTTGATCTGAGTGTCTCCGTGCTTCGGAGGGCACGTTAAAAGTCGGTCCCGGTTGTTACCAAGTTGATAACAGTCGTTAGGTCAAGTATCAAGTCCTGTATAATAAATTACGGGCGACCTAAACAAATCCTGACACTAGAGGTTGACTACTAACCACTCGATACGAAGAAGAATGGCAAAATTGACACAGCCATAAAAACTAAAATGAAATAAAATAGATCATCCAAAAATCAAAACAAATATCTCTACCATTTTATTATAAATTGCAATAAAAATGTAATTTTTTAGAGTCGGAGTAATAATTTACGAAAGCGGTAAAACATTTCAACGTAGCTTTAAATTATATCTATAAAACTAATATATTTCTTTTGCCAAGAAAATAATATATTGTACGTTCAGGTGATAGATGGATTGGAAACCTTGGGCAGTAATTTTGTTTATTTTTTATTATCTAGGAAAAGTTTAAATAAATAATATGTAAGTCTTGGTCTCTCAATGGCCCTCAATAATAAAATTGTTTTTTTTTAAAACATATACTTACCTATACTTAGATCTTCTGTGCTTTATTTTTATTCCTAGTTTTAGGACAATGTTTTCACGTGGCAATGCCTTTAAAAACTGTCCTAAGATCTTTTCACCCCCCCCCCCTCCCCTTTCTTCACGGTAGGCAGCGGCTTCACAGAGTCCCTGGCATTGCAGGCATTGCCAGGGACTTTGAGTCGTTCATAAGTGACAGCTGTTACCACTTATCAATCACGGAGGCTGTTTACTCGTCTGCCACAGTCGGCAAAAAAAAAAGCAGCTTGCGTTCACTATTGAACATAATCTACGTATGATAAAATTGCATAAGTACCTATAATAAGTAGTAGATTTTTATTTATTTGGATTGTAGCAAATTAGCTTCTATAGTTTCTGCTTACTGGACAGGCGTTAGTTTAATATACTTGCTGGTATCATGAATGAGGCGGATTGACACAATTTGAAAGAAATAAATAAATAAAATATTGACACAAAGTAGTATGTGGGTAGGTAGTATCCATTCATACTGTTATGTTTCGATGGGTGGGTGAGAGTGCTGTCCCGTATCTCCTGTCTCTTCTTGAATTTTCTTCTCTTATCTAATTTTCATCACCCTACACGATCATAAATAGTTTTCATCTAAGTTGTATAGTCGACCATAATTTCTTTACCATCCTTAAAGTAAATGTCGTTTGCATATCACAAAACAATAATGTCTATTTTTGCTTGCAAGTGATCTCAATGGCCTACATTGACAGTTTAAGACATAATGAGTCTAAATGAATTTTTAATTTTGATAAAATTTCAAAGCAATTTTTTATTTATAAGAAATTTATACACTATCATTACAGGTCTATTACACCTAATGCGATAGCTATTACTAACTTATATCTAAAATAATATAACATATTAAAATCTTAAAAGTAATAAGTACTTACTTATTAACTACTTACTTTTGTATAATTATATTTTTTTTTATTTTTTTATTTTATTGTAAGGAACATAAAACAGTTACACACTGAGGATTTACATGACAACCAAAATGATATACATAAAGTTTGTAAGAGTGTAACCCACACCAATGTTCGCGAAATAATATCAGCAATGATAAAAAACTAAAAACACGCGCATAAATAGAGAGCGATGGTGGATTACTCCAATAAGTAATATGACAGGTTATTTCAAGGTTTCAATAGCTAGTCTACGAAATTGTGAGTATGGAAGTGCAAGTATGTCCAATTCAAATAGGTGTGTGTTATACAATTCAACAAGGCGGCGTAGAGGAACCCGTGCACCCGCGTTAGTTCTACATCGTGGAATGTAGAACAGCCGAGGAAAGCGCACCCCACGCCGCATTACAGTTCTAGGTACAGAGTAACATATTTGGTTATTAATGTCAATACAGTCAAATTTGTTGTTACATAGATTATGTAGCATAGTGATAGAAAGTAATGTACGTCTAGATTCCAAGCCCAAAAGTTTATACTTGCAAAGAAACTGCTCGTACGGTAAATAATAGTGATAACAGCGATATTGCATAGCCCGTAAGAATTTCTTTTGTACCATTTCTAATCTTTTTGTATATGTGTCGTAAATAGGATTCCAAATTTGGACTGCGTACTCTAGTTGAGAACGAATTAAAGTGTTGTAAAGAGTTAAAAATGTGGTAGGCCGTTTAAAATCTTGTGAGGACCTCATCACAAAACCGAACATCTGATAAGCCTTATTGACAACTTTGTCTATATGGAGATCAAAATGTAATTTTGAGTCTAACGTTATTCCTAGATCTTTAATAGAATTAACCTTATCTAATCTAGTGCCCTGTAACATGTAACATATACACAATATATACATTAAAACTTTTGCGAGTTCACTCTTAGTACTTGAAAATATACAAACACTATTGTGCAGTCTATTAATGTTATGAAGAGCGCGGGTGAGGTGTGCTTTAGCAGGTTAGTTCTGGCTGTGGGTATCGCCAATAGTGGCGGACGCCTTCGCTTCCATACATAACGGTCCGGTACCGATATACACAGACGCTGCAACACCTCCGGGTTCGTCTCTATATACGCAATATTGAGATAATATATATAACTACGGAGAATTCCCTTCTCACCCTTAGTTCATTGTACCCAACCATACCAAGTACAAATAAATTGGGATACATTAATGGGTAAAAAGGGTACACCCCGTACAACCTTAAATATAAATAGCGGGTAAACTTATTCTGTACACGCTCTAGCATCAAGCTGTACTTTGCTTCGTGTGGGGCCCATATCATTGCATTGTGTTCTAGGTGACTCCTGACCAGTGCATCATAAAGAGCCTTGACTGTGCTGATGCTGGTGAACCTTGTTGACTGCCTTAGTACGAAGCCTAAGTTTCTAAATGCTTTCTTGCATATATTAGTTATATGCTCACGAAACGTCAGTTGAGGTGTGAGACAAACTCCTAAATCACGCACCTGTGTGACTCGTTGTATGGGGACCGCTTCCATCCTATACTCGTAGTGTTGCGGTGTGCGAGCTCGGGTGAAACTCATTACCGAGCACTTGGACACGTTGAAGTTCAGTTTGTTAGCATGACTCCACGAAACGACCCTGTCTATATCATCCTGCAAGCGTTTACAGTCAGACTCATCATCATATATGTGGTCGACTATACAAAAAATAATCGATTACGGGCGAATCCGGGTAAGTGATGTATCAGCAAAAGCTATAGAATGGCGGTTTTTATTTCTTGTTATAAAAAAATTACGACTCATTCAGAATAAGTAAGGTAGTTTCGTCAAACATAAATTGTTAAAAGCAAGCCAAAGTTCAGGAGTAAAAAGTACCTATTAAGTAATTAAGACGATAATGTTTTTTTACATTAATTTATTAATAACATAATATTTTTTACTTCTTAACACGCATTTTATTTTTAACACATCTTTGTGGTATTATTTATTTTTATAACTTCAGTGGAAAACAAACATCCCACCTGATGGTAAGTATCTAATAAAAAAGAAAAGATCTGAAAAAAAAAGACACCCATTTTTCTCGTGCTGACGTTACATTGAAATATTATGTAACCTATAATAATAATAATAATAATATATGATATTGCAGTCCCCAACACACATAACATACAGAATGCTATCACTGAAAAAGTTAGTAAATACGCAGAACTCAAAGAAGAAGTTACTAGAATCTGGAGACAAGACAAGGTGTACGTCGTGCCAATTGTTCTGTCAACGACCGGTATAATCCCCAAGCCTCTTCATCATAGCATTAAATTAATAGATCTGAAAGAAACCCTTTATATAACTTTACAGAAAGCAGCCATTCTAAACACATGCAGAACAGTCAGAAAATTCATGCAAATAGAAGAAACCACAACATTACACACGACATTACATACAACATCTACCACGTAAATTATCACCACACACTGCATTTATTTGGCTGGCGCCCGTAAATGTAGTTAAAACCAGTTTAACAGCTGAAAAAAATAAAAGGAAAGAATAATAATAATAATATTTTTTTGTTTATCATAATTTGGTTTTTACAATTTTTCTCTTAATCTACTTAATATAATTGTAAATTATATCATGAAGCGTTTCATATATGATAAAAGACCGATGACGACCGTACTATAGTGTAAACTGTGCTACAGTCGCCAGCGCCTTCCACCCTAAGATTGTTACAAAAAAATTGCATTGTTTCGCACATCAAAAAAGAGAAAGCAGAGAAAAACAATTAAAATCTAAAGCAATTTTGATTTGAGTTTGGTTGTACATTATTAATAAGAAGTGTAATATTTAAAATATGTATAGGTACCTAGTTAGAATACTGTTACCACTCGAGAGATCCTGATCATCATTAAAGGTAAGTTCAATCTGTGTTAGTGTGATGTATGTGTTTGGTAGAGTAAGTTTATATGATGTGTGTGTGTGCGTGTGCGTGTGCGTGTGCGTGTGCGTGTGCGTGTGCGTGTGCGTGTGCGTGTGCGTGTGCGTGTGCGTGTGCGTGTGCGTGTGCGTGTGTGTGTGTGTGTGTGTGTGTGATTGCGTTGTGAGTATTGTATTATAGATTTATTCCATCAAGCCATTTAGGCTGTAGAGCGTGCCAATGAAATATACATACATAATACCCACATACCATACATACGATCGAAAACCATTACCCTTCTTGACCTCAGCAGTCGGGCAAAACACTTCTAAGCGGTTGGCAACACAGCCAACCATGTAGGAAGAAGGAGAAAAGTTGGAAAACCACACACCAAAAATGCTTTCCTCTCACACACCAAAAGATACTAATATACTTATACCTAACTAATATGTAACAAACTAATCCTATTAATATTATAAATGCGAAAGTTTGTGTGTGTGTGTGTTTGTTACTACTCAGCACCTAAACGGCTGAACCGATTTCGATAAAAATTGGTACCTATGTAGATAGAATCGGTGCCGGAGGCGGACATAGGCTACTTTTTATCCCGAAAATCGATCTGTTCCCGAGGGATACAACAAAACATAAGCCGTGGGGCGCAGCTATAGTATTCTATATAAATGATAAGGCACCAGCACCACTTCTTCGATCGATTCGCCCCATTCATGCTGAAACCAGCAAGGATCTGTTACCGTATAAAAATCTTCGTATATTTTATTTTAATGTTGGTGTAGGCGTGTTTATATAAAAAATCAGCGGATGTCATATTTAGTGTCGTAAGTAACGGTCTGGTGCGAATTGGTCACTAAAATACCCTACCCCTAAATAATGACAAAGATGACTGGAGTATACCCAACTGGTGGGAACATTTGGAAGACATGTATTAAACTAATATTTTTTTTATAACTTTAGTGGCAAACAAGCATGGACATGAAGCTGTTTTATAAGCATTGCAGAAATAAAGGTCAGAAAACAACCAAAACCGCAACGGTTTTAGTTATAGGAGGGGTTGGGAAAGAAACGGGAAATAGAAGAGGACCGAGGAAGTACCTATACCTACTTAATGGCGCCTGGCGCCCTCACTCACAGAGCGAAACCATTCTGTGGCGAATCACGTTAGCATAGAAACTAATATTTTACGTCGATATTAAGAGAGAATAGTCCTCTGTACTACCAATTGTTTATACATTCAAATTACATACAAAATCTGCAATCAATACTCATCCATACTAATTTTATACACGCGATAGTAACTCTGTCTGTTACGCTTTCACGCCTAGCTACTGAACCGATTTTCATAAAATTTGGTATGGTACGCTAGTTTCTTATTGCGAAAAATTGGCTGGAAAGGGTTGAAACAGGGGATGAATATTGTATGAAAAATGCGATAACCGACAATCAGGCGAGCGGAGCTGCTGGCAACAACTAGTATTAAAGACTTTCTTTGACAATAGGTATAAGTCGCAAGTACCTACGTAAGATAATAAAATTATTTATGGACTTACCTGCGCGTTTAACGGGAAGGTCCTAAAGTGAAAAGTATTTTTTTATGTCCAGTTTACGATTCCTGTCGGTTATGGGGCGATTCTCGAGTCATTGGCACGAGATTTACTTTGGAGGAATACCTATATCTAAGTAGCAGGATGGATAAGGATTTTAGGTTACTTTTTGAATGTTTTGAATATTTTGTGACTTACTTTAATATTTTGTGATAAGTGGTTGGTTATTAAGTCGAAATGGCCCTGTGGATAAGGCACCCGATCCATAAACACGAGGTAGTGGGTTCGAATCCGGGCAAGTACCTACCAATGTGATTTTTCAAATCATATGTACTTTCTAAGTTTATCTTGGACATTTCTGACTGACGGTGAAGGAAAACATCGTGAGGAAACCTGGACTTAAAAGTCTGAAATTGCCAATCCGCCTTGAGCAAGCGTGGTGATTAATGCTCATTCTTTCTCTATGAGAAGAGGCCTTTGCCCTGCAGTGGGACAGTAAACAGGCTGGTATTATTATTATTATTATTAAGTGGTTAACGCAATAGGTTACGAAAAGATGGTTGTGCCCTTCATCGTGGAATATACGTACGCTAAGAAAACAATCTAACGCCGATCGTAAAAACAAAAATAAATACCTACATAAGCAGATTTTTATGGAAATAAGAGCGAAGAAAGTTTGTAGATTTAAAAATAGAGGCGCTCTAGTACACTAAACAAAAGGCAATAAATAGTAAGTACACAATTCCACACACGAAAACTTTGCGCAGCCGGTATTCAGTGAAAGGGCAGTTTAAATCTACGTACTAGTTACCTTACTAGATCAGGGGCCATACCACAACCTAGCAATCTTATTAGTACCTTACTTTGTCTCTACCCTTGTTTTTTATGGTACAAAAGTAAAAGACAAAACACAAAGTAAGTATAAAATAATACTGCTTTAAGAGGTGGTGTTAGGCCCCCAGGTTCATTTATTCTGGAACCGGCAAGCATAATACTACCGTACAGCAAAGACGAAATTCAGTAAGGGAGTATTTATTACTTTGTTGCATATTACTTTGAAATACCTATACAATATACAAGTGAATAATTTTTTCGGTAGCACAATTAAATTGCAAGCAACTGTATTGTAAAAATTTATGGGTTTAATTCTGACATGGTACAATAATGGTACAAATTTTTACATACTTATATTAAGTATGTACATTTTACTCGGACCTAATAGGTGATGTGTTGACAAAGGGTATAATTAAAAAGCACCCGTAACGGAGACGTGGGTGTATGAAAAGATTAATGAATGTCGAAGAGGCAATGAAGCTTACTTACGTTTGGATCGCAGCAAATGGCGTTCTATAATCTCTGCTTACCCCAGTCATAGGAGACAGACGTAAACACGTAGATCTAGGCGTGAAGTTATGTATGTATGTAGAATTATGTTTTGTCTTGTCTTGTATCTCATAGGCTTATATATACTAATAATAGAAATGCGAAAGTTACTCTGTCTCGCCACGTCTAAACCACTGAACCGATTTTGATTAAATTTGATAAAGAGATAGAGTAGACTTTGGGGAACCACATAGCATCTTTTATCGCAATAAAATGGCTTGAAAGGGTTGTAATAAGGGATAACCGTTTGTAAGAAAAACTGTCAATGTATAAACAGAGATATAACCGACATTCACGCAGACAGAGCTGCGGGCAACAGCTATCAGAGGCCCTAGACAAGTGTCAAAGATTTCTATTCTATTCATAGAATAGATTGAAAAATGTACTGGATTGACATAAGCTAACGCCAACGCTTATGTCAATCTCATACATTTTTTAATCTATTCTATGAATAGAATAGAAATCTTTGACACTTGTCTAGGGCCTCAGGCTATAAAGCCCAGCAGTATAACTGTGTGCTGTGCTAATCTTCTCGTTTTGGCTACGATAAAGATCAGAAATATCATGCGTGCGGTCATCACTAAGTAAAATTAAACCATGAGAAAACTGACAAGAAACTCTTTCTTCAAATTTCTTTTCCGATAAGTAGCTACTATAATGCTGGAGTTACCGATCGAGTTTTTTAGCAAATAGTTGAAAAATCTTAGAGGGTAGAGTGGACCGGCACGGTAACTATGCACGCGTTGACTATTTTCTGGCTAAGCTGTTCGCTGCGATAGAGTGCATCTTTAGTTTAAGTAAATGGAATATTTCGAGGTTCGAAGTAAGAATTTTTTATTTGTGTTTAAGATTTAAAACTTAGATTTTACAGTATTAAACTTAGATAAATATACCTACTACAATATTTGTATTGAGCGCTTGCTAAGGGTCAATTGAAATTTTTAATTTTTACTATCAATTCTAGATTTCATCAAGTCACGATTATTATGTAATACTAATAAGTTATAGAAAAAGTTATTTGCTTCTGCTCCTTGCATTGCGTTGTACCGACTAATAATATATGTACTTAAGTGGTGATAATAAATAAATTATTAGCTTCAGAATTAATCGTTAAATACAAACTGACGAACAAAAAATTGCTTAGTAGGTGACTTAATCAGCTGAACTAGCGTGACAGAATACCCACCATCGTTGTCAGTCACTGTGCTTTAAGCACTCTTTGCTTCTGAAGATTCCAGGTGCAGAGTTTGTTTAGTACGGCGTTCGACTCATATTTCGATTGTCGAACTTAACTATCATCCTTTGTACTTATAACTATGTACCATAAAAAAATATATACCTATAAGCCATTCCATGCGCACCTTTTTTGCTAACAATTTTAGCGGTAATATTTTTTGAGAAAAATGTTGATTAATAGAGGTAAAAATTATACAGGTAGTATTTTTTTTTATTACCTGGGCATAGTAAAACTCCGTGGTAGGGCTATTCGACGCACTATATAACAGCGTATGACTCATAATCTCAGACTGTCATGTAGATGCCACAGCCCTGTCAGTTCGCTACAAAAACCCGCGCGGACACTTCAAAGCCACCGCCAACCGTCGCACTCCGCTTAGGGCTGCCACACAGTATTTTCTTTTTATTAAAACCTTTTAATGTTATTTTGATTAATTAACGATACTTGTCACTAATCGCTTTTGTCGTTTTTAAAGGATGTCGACGTGAGATGTCTTTGAAAAGGTTGTACCACATGAGGTGCTTTAAAAAATATAAGCAGGTTTAATTTGGGTTATTAAAACTTATGATTATAATATGTAGAACTACACAGTTTAGAGGCACTAATTAACAACTTATAATTATGAATAAATCTGAGGTAAGGCCCTGCTGTTGCAAAATGAGAGACCTTTCGCAAAATACATAAAGTATGAACATATTCGAGATGCGAATTTTATTACATATACTAGCTGACATATTACATGTACTAGCATACAAATTTTCATTCCCTATATCAACCCCTTTAAGGCATTTTTGCAATAAAAGATTAGCCTATGTTGTTCCCCGAGGTCTAATCTATTTCTATACCAAATTTCTTCAAAATCGGTTCAGTGGTTTAGGCGTGAAAGCATAACAGACAGACAGAGTTACTTTCGCATTTATAATATTAGTATGGATTATGGATTGTAGTATGTAATAAAACTTAAATGGACGTGTGGTTTCCAACATCCATCCGATTTTTTACCGTGAGTGACGTCAGAAACGACTATAACGGGTTACCTGTAAATATAACTCTGGTTTGCGCAACCTGCGTACTAACCACATGGGACCCACCATAGCACCTCGGCCAAGCCTGAGGCACTAGACAAGTGTCAAATATTTATATTCTATTTATAGAATAGATTAAAAAATGTATGGGATTGACATAAGCGACCGTCAACGCTTATGTCAATCACATACATTTTTTATTCTATTCTATAAATAGAAAAGAAATCATTGACACTTGTCTAGGGCCTCTGGTGACTTATGGTAACTTCTCCTTTTGGGGCAAGCTTTTTTCCAGCAGTGGACTTTACTGGCCGGCAAAGTAATAAAACACAGCATAGAGTTCCACATTCTTTATATACAGCACAGTACATTGATAAAGAACTTAAAAATAATTAACATTTTGCTCTACGTTACACAATAAGATAACATTTAGCCACAGACAAGCGGAACTCGACGCATACAAAAATTACAAAAATATTTTCATTACTTGCAACACTAATGCGCAGAGTCCACAGATTATAATTTAGAAATTATAGCATAGAATAAATAAATTAATATTTATAATACAAAAAAAAGATATTTTATCTTAAATTGTTACAAACATTTAAAATTAAAATTATTTTATTTCAAAATCTAACGAAATTAAATTGTAAAATTTATTTGATTAAAGAGCATAAATTATAAAAACAGAAAATCATAATAAGTTGTTACAAATTAAGACTGAGGTAGCCTTGTATTTTAAACCATACAGAAAAAGGTTGAACCACCAAAATTTGTTTCAACGGAAAAGCAGCTCAGGTAACCTTATCGTCTATTTCAATCATACAAAAAATGGTTTGAACTACAATCTGAGAAATAATTAAAATTTCGCAGCTAAATTGTATATTACTAAGAGATTCAATGGCTTTGAAATACTAACATTGGCAACTGATTATGGGGAAAACATATTTTATACGGAAATTATGCATACTAGATAGATAGATAGATAGTATGCTGTTCTAATAAGAACGCCGCGCGTTTGAACCAAGCTATAGGAAAAACAATTCTAATCCATCTATATTAAGATTCACATTATCGAAACGTGTATTACAGTTTCTTGGATAGTAGTCAGCAAAAATTTCGCAGTTGTTGGTGTTTTTTAAAAATTAATAGAAACAAATTAACGTCCAGTATTAAAAAGTCATAAGACATCTCAAGATTTACACGGGATTATCTTTCTTGTATAAAGAAGGTAAAGAATTGAATATATATTTTAGAAAAGGGTTAATAAATACAATCCTTAAAAATATACAAATTAAAAAATGTATCCAATTACAAAACTTGCACCTGCATTTATTATTATTATTATATACACATTGCCCTATTAATATTCGAATTGGGTTGCCATTTTAGAAAAATTACAAACTACCCCCTTTTTTAACACGAGGGTACTCGGTATGCAATTCTAATAATACATTTTGTACAGCATATATTTATTTGCTAGCTTTACGACTATTTGTTAAAATTGTCTATACACACAATGTTATAAAGTAGGAAAGTCTGGAAAACGAGAACAACCTGTAATATAAATTTGTTTTTTTGCCATAACGTCACAGGTCAAAGATTTAATGAATTGCAATTTTTCATTAATGACAACAAATATCTACCATGTATGACAGTTATTCGAAACTAGAGTAAGATAGTTAATATTCCAAAAACGACACACGGTGTCGATTAGAAGTGTGATTCTTGAGGTAAAATCATCGCGAGCTTTGCAGAACCATTTAATCGTTTAAGCTACTTGTGATTGAATACCGCTTACATAAAATAATTCTCTTAAATTGAATAAATAATTTAAATAAAAGTAAAAAATATTACAATTGTGTGATACAGACGCCATTTGTATTGTCAATATTATTGAAGTTAAAAACTGGAGATATTCCTTTGAAAAGCACCAAATGAAACGCCCAAAAGTATTTTATTAAATGCACCAAGTTAGAACAAACAACAAAAAATATTACTACCAACTGGTGCGTTTGAGGAAAACTTTTGTGTGCATTTGGTGCCTTTCAAAGTTGGTGCACTTTAAGGAATACCCCAAAATCTGGACATTAATGTAATATTGCTACTAGAAACTGACTATCATATTCTCTTCCTACGGATAAAGCTAGACACAGAGATGGTAAGAACGAGAAAGACGCGGCTACAGTCTTTCCTAATAGTAGTAGCACAGTTTATTATACTTAACTTAAAACCTTAAAGCTACAATAAATACTTAGTCAATGCAAGGAACACAACAATAGGACCGCTAAAGTTTTTGGTAACTTACAGAAAAAAAAACAATTATTTTATCATCAACATATTAAAGACAACCTTTTTTCGCCCATCTGAAGCGAAAGTAATTAGTATTACAAAATATCTATCCTTGTTTAAAGATTATTTCTTTTTCTCCGGTTTTAGAGGAAGATAGTTATAATTTAATCCAAATATATCTCTAAGATATGTTTAAAATCAATGTTCTAGTGATTTAATGTTGATGAGAAGAATTGTTATGGAAGGCGATATGGAAGTGAACGATGAAAAGGGAACAGAAGAACTGATATATTATTTCTTGTTAGATCCACTGGGTTGCATCTGTCGTTATGATCTTGTACATAAGCAGCCAAGTACTCAATAAATATATATTTACATTGTATGCCAATTATTAATTTTTAATTAAATAATAATATCTACTCAATTAAAACCACACTAAATCACACCTTTTTTATAAAATTGTGGTAAATTGTGATCGAAAATATTATGCAAAAACAATAAAGTCATCTATATAAGTAAACTAATTTTTGTTTACACGAGTTTTTAGCCAAGAAAAGGAAAGGAGTATATTGGCCTATGGTACAGGGTACTGCAGAAATATGATCGTAGGTATATCACACGCCGTAGGTACTTATATACAGCGAACCATTTTAAAGACAGATCTTTTGATAAAAAAGAGATACTGAAATCCTCACCGCTACATTGAATAGTTTGAAATGTTACCTACAGGGGACGTAGCTACAAATTGGCTATAGTTTAAAATTGTCGCATTGCCAGCATAGCGACAACATAACACTTAAGCGACAATTGCTGTCATTACGAGATTGTGGACCATTCACAATTGTTCCGGAGCATCCGTTCGAATGATTGTTTCGATTACAAGAATTTCATTTCAGTCTGTTGATTATTATTTTGATTATTGTTCTCTAGTTAAAACTATAAGAATAAATTCAGGTTGTTTGGATGTTGGTACCGGTAGTCTAAAGTTATCTTTATAATTTACAAGCGACCCGCGCCAGCTTCCCACAAGGACATTAATAATTCTTTACGAGTCAGGTACTTACAAATCTTTGAATTATCGGGTATTTTCTATAATAATATTATGCATGTCCGGAAGAAATTATCTAAACGATAGTGAAAGTCGTATCAAAATCCGTTGCATTTGGTCAGAATAGCTGTATCTTTCACGTAATTCTATATTATTTTATAAATTTAAATTAAAAATAAAAGATCCTCCAAGAAACGTGACTACTGGTCTCCTAGATTAGCCATAATGTATTTTGCTATTTGTGGCCGGCATTGCTGGGTTAGATATTTGTGGAGACATGCCCAAAAGTTTATTAACCTTGTCCTGAGAATTAGAAATAAATAAAAAAGAAATTAACCATATTGGTCAACCCGATTTTTAAACGAAGAAATTATTATACGCGTATAGCAATGGTGCTAGACAATCATGTACTCATAGTCCTCTAATAGCGATAAAATTATAATTATGCAAATTCATAGATAATGAATGAATTAATTAAAAATGCCATTACCGACAATT
The DNA here is from genome assembly GCA_963082885.1 of Parascotia fuliginaria. Lineage (NCBI taxonomy): Eukaryota > Metazoa > Arthropoda > Insecta > Lepidoptera > Erebidae > Parascotia > Parascotia fuliginaria. Next base: position 2,500,799 of record OY720195.1, read on the forward strand.
TATTATTTGTAAATTTTGAGGCACGCCGTATTGCTAACTATTATTTTGCAAGACTGTATTAGCAACGTTGTTGTGATGACCTAGTATTTACTAACCTGATTAGTTAGTTCTATTCTCAAAAATCTGAAATCTTATTGCGATCTTAATCCAACACTCAGCGCTAACTTCTTGAAGCATCAGTATCATACTCGAACTTGTCTCTTAAGACAGTTATTATAAAAAATATTTAAATCACTATTCTTATCCGTCCTTCCTTTTTTAAATATTTACAATTCAATCATTTGGCAGTGACCAGCTGGTCTTTCAATTTATTTACATCATCAAATTATACTGAAATTAGGTTGCATGTCAAGATTCAGAGGGACATAATTTTATTATAGAAGTAGTTTTAAATCTGCAAGCGGTGTTGAACCGCCCCTGTCTAAAAGACTACTATGAGGGAAAGAAACTAGAAAGTCATAATGACACTACTATCTACATAAACATAGCCAAAAAAAATTTAACTTACACCTTTTGTTAATAAGAATAATTAAGTCAAAGGTAAGCTACTGAGTTGTGGCGTTCAATTATCAAAATAGTACTTGCCATTGAAATTGACCTTTTAAACTTCTGAATGTTGACATGTAACCTACTAAAAAAAACTACATCTAAAATAAGTTTTCATTTTCGAGATATTAAATGGCATTAAGTAGAGCTTAGTGAGGAATTCAAACAAAGTCTCTGCCAAATTCTTAATACACTTATACACTACTACACTAATGACCTTTTTGCGCCAGTTTCATATATTTAGAATTAAAATTAATTTACTACTTTTCGGTTCAATCCCACCCAGATGCCCATCGCTATAACTTCTGTAAGCCAGGATTAAAGAGAGCCAGAGTAAAGAACCCTTACGGACGCCGAGTTTTGACACCCGGGATTCCCGGGGACAGCTACCAACTTTCCTAGATAGTATAGAAAGTTTTGCTCAGAAAAAGGTTTTAAACAAACCTGCCGCAACAAACATATTTTATACCCTACAGAACAAGTAGATTCAAATTTGATCATTTTATAGACCAGAACCAGAAACCAACGATCTTCTATAATCTATTTCATTTTACCAACAAAACATTACGATAGTTTATTCTACCATTCATAGCATAACATAAATTCAGATTAAGTATATAATTTAGAGTAAGAATACTTAAGAACCAAGATAATTAATAAGTAAAAAATGAGAAAGAAAATGGGTACAATATAACATAATATATGTTTGTATGGGCAACAGTGTCGAAAGCCTGTGTTAAATCTTTTGTCACTGACTTCTTAGAATGAGACCAAATTTTGTTTCAAGATACGTAGCATGTGAGATAAACATTGAAACAAAGATACAATGTTACATTCAATCATAGAAAATAATATAGCTCATATTATTTGCGTTCATATTTCACTTCAAACAATTTTTACCCTCTATTTACAGTAATTATATTACGCAACAACTACTCATTGTCGCAATCATAAGACAATCAATTGAAAAGGTCTATACATAAAGCGACATGTCTAAATATTTAATGTGTTATTTTGGACATTTAAAATTATAACACAAAATTATTCTCGTATAAAGTAGCGATGGGATAATGACAAGATTCAAAATAAAATTTAAATATATTCGTCTAAAAATCGCCATCATCATACAAAATTATTAAATAAAAACTATATTTATTGTAAGTATTTGACTCTCAGAAAATTATGACGTCATCATTTTGTATTTTAAACCACGAACAAATAGGTAAATCTTTTTGACAGTTTAAAGAGTCATATTTTGTCATCATCTCCAATGACAGTAAATAATTTGATTAGGTCCTAGCCTTGGAAATGTCTCTTTATACATAGTTACATAGAGATCTGTATCCATTCTTATAGATTCAAAAGCTTACGTATCGTATGTTCCTTGTTCAAGAGATCATGGTCTTGCATCGTTCGAAGACTCCACGTCGCTAGAGCTGCTCGACACGGATTTCTTCGGTTTGTATTCAGTTATAACTACAGTTACTCCACTCACAGTTACCTGGCGACAAACGCTTATGTTACGTAATTGAATAAAGGTACAGTCACATTTGTTTGACGGTTGACAAATATTATATCGGTCAGAGTAAAAGACCTACAAATATGAATTTCTGTCATTTTCAGAATGTTAGCATAACCACAGTAGGGCTTGCCATCTGTCCGAGTTTCCCCGGATTTGTCCTAGTTTAGAGAGCATTCAGGGAGCGTCCGGGCGGGACTTCATTGTAGTCAGAGATTAAAAATTTAAAGTCTGCTTTCAACTGCTTTTTATTACACTATGTTTAAAAAAATCCGTTGACATGTCCGGAGTTTTGGGGCTATAAAACGTTTCTTTTACGCGTCTTGTCCTGATTTTAGAGATGGCAACCCTACCACATAGCATCACGAAATCACGAGGTCGTCTCATGACCTGTCAAGATATCGAAACTTGAGGAAGGCCTATGTTCAGTAGTAGGCTTCTTTCGGCTGAAATGATGATGATAATAGCATCACGCTTTCCCCTTAGAGGAGAAGTAAAGAGGGGAGCAGTAGTGTACAGAACGCCAACTAAGTTAGATCCCATGTAACATGGGTCCCATGTAATCTGTTGTCATTTATCGGGTACGATTCCAGATTGCAGGCTAATATTTTCTCTAGAGAAAAACCCAATAATATTACTATTTCATAACTAAATCATGTTAGGAGCATAATAAAACAATTAAATGACTGCCCCGGTAGCGAAATAAGAGTGCGTGCGGCTGCAAGAGGTCGTGAGTACGATTCTCACACAAGATAAAACTTTGTGAACACTGTAAACCTATTTTATATGATTCAAGTATGACTGGATTTTGTTTTTTTTATAATGTATGTTGAAAAAAATCCCCACGGAATAAAGACAAGACTTATAAAGAATAAAGTAAAACTATAAATAAGTTTGCAAATAAAGTGCATGTGCAATAATACTGATCATATGTTTGAGTGGACTGAAAACTTCTACCATAACATTGTCTAATGCTGGATTTGTAAATAAGTTATTTTTGGTAAGAGATCTATCAAATGTGGCATTACCTTTACACTACACCACTAATCTGTACTGACAATAGATCTGAAAAGTGCTAGTAACGGTGTAAGTAAAGGTGCAGCACAATCTATCTATGGCTCATCAATGTGTTTGTGAAAATCAACAATGCGAAGTAATTCGTGTGACAAAGTGATATGAGACCTGAGGTTTGAAGCTTTACTTTGGAATTGTTGACGAGTATTATACTTGGGGCACACAGTCCAGTTAGTTACGCTTGATTTAGATAAAGAGCTCACTCGTCGAATCAAACTCAGTAAGGCAGCGTTCGAGAGCACTATTTCAGCAGTTCCAGGTGACGGCTTTTGGAATGGTAGTTACCACTTCTGGATCTCACTGACTGTTTACCATCAGGCAGACTGGAGTCACTTTTGTAAGTAATATATAAAAAGCTACTCAGGTCTGCAATACTAATTTTTACAATACTGTTCTTATATTATATTTATGCACCGCACAAAAAATCTTCCTAATTCACTTTAGTACATTTAATATGAACTATCGCACACTACGAGCCGCACTGGGCTGCATCGCAACGGACTGCTACACTACGTCAACTGTGTGCTTTGATGCAATTTTGCCTTCAAGTGACTACCCAGAAAACCATCTAAGGATTACACTCTAAATCATCGCGTATAAAATAAAGTCAACCTACGCTAGGTGATAAAGCCTATTAAGGTATAATAACAGGGGTTAGATGTACCCGGGGCTAGGGTACTAACGGCTAAATTGCGCTTTCATTCATCCTACGACAAGATAGTGATGGCAGTTAATTCTTAGAAGTTATACGAAATGATTCTCTGTAATGGACTCTGATAGTTAAGGAGCGAGTATCTTCTAGTTGGCGACCTTTGTACTCGTCCGTAGTCTTCGGCAAGTGTTTTGGATAATGTACGCAAGAGGACGGCAGAAAGGGGAATTAACGACGCTTATAGACTACATCATTGTTTAACACCAGACGAGATGGTAGTCAAAAGCTAGCCAATCTATTATTAGAAATAGTATAATGTCTGACGGTAAGCGATTACCATAGCTCATGGACATAGAATGCCGGTAACAATATAGCAGAAACTTGCACAATCGTGTGTAACACTTTAACCAGTCCGCTGACAAACAATATAAAGCAGGCGAGTCACTCGCGTAAGCGACCTATAATTTCACCGATCACGAGTGTAAGATAGTGTTTTGTGGAAGAAGTTGTTCAAGCGTTTCATTAGACTTTAGTCCCAATAAAGTCGCTATAGCCTTTTTATATGAACATAAGACAGCCAATGACCCATCGTATGCTAAGCCTAGCCAACTTGGCAGTACTCTGTACCTGACCGTGAAATAGACGGGAATGAGGAAGAAGAAAAATTAAGCTGATCAAAGATATTTGATTTGGGCCTCCAGCGATCGCATTTATCAAACAAAACTCAATGCCCCAATTGCTTATTTTTCCTGAAAAGTAATACAACCGAAATCAAACTAAACTTAAAGGTTGAACCTGTGATATTTACGAGTTCCACTAGTTGAGCTAGTAACTCATAATAACCTACTGCATACTCTGAACTCCTTCTTACTAAAAGAAAAAGATGATAATGATTCTTAACTAGGTATAGCACCATAAATACATAATTATCATAATTATCAGCCGAAAAATGTCTACTGCTGAACATAGCCTTCCCCAAGTTTTGCCGCCATGATTGATCGTGTGCCACTCACTCATTGGTTGCCCGCTTATCAAGTCATCGGTTCACCTGTGAGGTCCCTGCCTAAACCATCAAATATCTTAATAATTACCTCTCTAGTCTGTGCAGAGCTTCGATCCACATTGTTAAGTCTGGGAGGATGCCGTCGCTTCTTCTTAAGCGAATTAGCTGACCGTGGTCGTTTCTGTGAACTGGTTGGTGCTGTGCCGGCAGCCTGCGCCGCCACCAACGCTGGGTTGATTCGGGGCTTACGGGTTGATGTACCTGAGCAGCAAAACAGGTTGGTATATTAACCTGGGTAAGAATTGCCTGAACCCTTTCATTCTTCAGTAGGGTTAAGGGGCTCAAGCATCCCAAACGCTTCTACATGCTCAAAAAATTTTATGTACTTGTTGTGCCGACCCCGGATCGGGATCAAGTTACTCCGAATCCAAAACCTGTATTCGTTACTGTCAGCCTGTGTATGTGTTTGGTCAAGAATTTAGCAAGATTTGACTTGATGTAACAACGGCCCTGTAGCTAAACATCTGGAACTTGAATTTCTGGTATCTCTAAAACATCATGTCCATTAAGAAAACAAAGATAGTAAAATAAATCGTTCAGGGACCGTCGTCGTCAAACAATAATGTCCAACCAGTTAAAACTACGGGCGCTGTTGTTCTATCATTACTTTGGTTTTTATTTAATCGATTGACATTAATTTCTATGACCAGCTTTAAAGAGGACAGGTTAATTAACTACACCTCAATGAAGGAATCCAGACCTATCCCTCTCACTGCACGTTTGTTTAAAAAAAAAGTTACTTCAGGACAGCTGTAAATACGCAAGACTTGAGTAGTTAGCTAAGTAAATCAGGATTTACTGCATGCCATTTGAACGTAGGAAAAATCTTAAAGAAAACTATTTAGTGTGAGTTTGTAACGGCATGAGTATATCGCGTATTGAGATTTTTAAGTTTCTACAACTGTATTTTCTCTATTTTTCGCCTCTAAAAAACAAGATTTAGAGTTGGACACCAGGCAGGTACTTCTTGCCACTGACCTGACCACTAGGTGGGTCGTTCCTTTGGCTAGTCAGCCAAGAGCAATAAAAAAAACTTCTACGCTACAGCAGACCACTGGCCAGATCAGACATATTTAAGTAGCTGCTGAGGTCTGAGCGGTATTTCGTACTTATCAAATCGTATAAATACACGTCTATCACTATTTCCAATAAAGGCGAAAGCGAAGGGTGGTAAGCAATTACCATAGCCGTAAAAAATAAATAAAAAGCAAACTGTCACGTTGAAATATCATAGCGATGTTATCAGCAGATTATTTATACGGTAGTAGGTCCACGCTGGTTTCAGCATGAATGGGCCGGATCGTCCGGGGAAGTACTACCCTCTCATAGAAGATCGACGTAAGAGTGGTAGTATCCGTACTACTGCGTTTCTCTCGGTGAGTAAGAGCGCCGGAGGCCCAATTTCCACCCTTTCCTCACCTCCCTCATTCCCTTCCCCTAACCCCATTCCCACCCGCCATAGTGGAGGCCACCATACCAGCAGTTTAAAAAGATGGTATGGTGGTCACCACTTCTAGATTCCTCTAACTGCTTACCATCAGGCGGGGTGGAGTCACTTTGATAGGCTAATGTATAAAAAAAAAATCAGTAAAAAGTTGTAGTGTGTAGGTATAATCTTATAAGTTAAAAGCTGTTATTTATGTTTATCGTACCGTAGAGAATGGAGTAAACCGGTAAAGTAGGGGATATGGTTTCTAGTTCCTAAGTGATAGTTGCAATGTGTTGTTTAACAGTTGCTTGCACGTAAAAATGATATTCACATTCTTGGAAATGGCAACACTGAAACATGACAGCGAAACTAAATACCTAGTGATGTCAATTAAAATCTGGCACTCTTTAGTACTAGTGCGTGTAATAAGTTGCAAAATTGAAGGTATAAATAAGCAATCAAACATATCTTTTTGGCCTAATGGGATCCATCATTTTTGCTTCTATCGACCTATGGCGCCATTTGCTACGAACCAAAAATTCTCGCATCGACATTAAATTATTAGCGGTACGAGTACTTGTAATTTGAACCTCCGTCAACAGTATTTACTCAGACTGGTCTTGTGGTTAGTGTAACTGACTGTGACGCCGGGTGTCACGGGTTCGATTCCCGCGGAAGGCATTTACTTGTGTGGTGAACATTTGTATTTGCCTTCAGTCTGGGTGTTCTCTATGTATTTTAAATATGTATTTACAACAAAAAAGTATGTATGTATTATATTTTAGTTATCCAGTATCCATAACACAAGTTCTGCTTAGCTTGGGACTAGATGACTGTGTATGATAGTGTCCACATATTATTTATTCTATGGGTACAAAGAATGCCCTGTACCTTGTATGATACTCTGCGTGACATTTCGAACACAGTATCACTGAATCATAGATGCCATCAGAAGTATAATCTTACTTTTATATAAAGCGGAAGAGTTTGTTTGTTTGAACGCGCTAATCTCTGAAACTACCATTCGAATTTGAAAAATTCTTTTTGCTCATCACGCTACTGGCTGCGGGAGTAGAGCAGTAAGCAAAGACGCGGGTAAAACCGCGCCGCAAAAAACTAGTGGTACCTAGTAGGTATAAATTCACAAAATAATTAAACAATCTATAGACTAAGTTCTTAAACACATTTCGTACATTAGCGAGGCATTGTACGCCGCGGGGTGTTCTCTCGAATTTAGTTGTACGAGTATCGAATACTCCGAACACCTACAACCCGGTGTCTGCATAAGTATTATAGTTATAGTCAAAGGTTTATGTAATCCGAATTTGAGTACGATTACGTAATGGTTTTAAGGAAAATGTAGCGTAAAATAATGTAGTTAATAGTGTATTTATTCTAGAGTTACCTATAAGAACCTAGGTTACCAACATAGCTTCCAGATTACAAGTAATCTAATTTTCACACAATAACTTATGTTTAAAGCGCAACTACACTAGGCGACATGTCGCGGCGACATAGGTACATATCACTCAAAATTTACATGCTATGTAATAGCTACTTTGTAGGACAATGTCGCTCGACATGTGCGTTGTTCACACTACCCAGACTCCAAAAAGAAAATCCCGGAACACAAAGCGACACGCGTCCTGAGTAAGTCCCTCGACATTCGCCCAACACGTAATTACGTCCCGCGCGATGTCGCCCGACATTGCTTGCGACATTCACACATAGCACGTAAATTTTGGGTGATATGTCTCCGCTAAATGTCGCATTGTAGTTGCGCGTTTATTAATAAACATAGAAAGCACATAATAATATCACTTTGACACTTTTCCGGGTTTGAATTGAACCCTCAACCTCTTTTATAACAAACGATCACCGTAACTACTACTCGCGCCAGTTAAGTTAGGTACTTTAGCATTACAAAAAAATAATAATATTAACATTACTATCGTTTTAACGGAGTCAAGAAGGTACCTAGTAAGTGCCACCTTTTAACTAAATAAACGATATGTTTACGTGTAATAAATTTTAAAAATCTTATCGAAGTGCGCTCCAAAGGTTTCAACACAGCAGAGTAACGCTACTTGGGCCTTAACACCTCCCTCCCTCCCTGCCTACCCCCCATAAACATTGAAAACGTGCCTACTTACCCATATCTGTCCTTCATCGAGTAGAGGTATTTACGTCAAAAAAAGGTCAACGAACATTGACCAACCAAATTGAGAATCGGAAAAGTTATTTCGTCATAAAATTAAGTAACGTGCCTTTTGTTTTGGTCGGGTTATACCTACGATAAAACTGAGTTTTCTGGCGTTCGAAATTGGAATGCAGTTTGTTTACATGTAATTTATTGTTAATTCATAGGCAAGATTGTTTATTTATCTCACAAAAAAGATCTTACATGAAAAGAGTTCTAATTACGAGAGTAATTAGTTTTGCTTTGATGTTAATTTTACTATCTTTAACTATGTTAATTTTTATTAGTATATATTTGATTGTACGATGTTAAAAACAATATTATATAAAATTGTTTATTTTACTGCACCAGGTGTTATATGTGTAAGTACAAATCAAATCAAATCAAAATCGTTTATTGCGAATATAGGCAAATATTATACAGGTGTTATATACCTAGTCAGTACATGTTTGCTGCTATATTCTGCGATTTGGCGTGCAATATTTTCTACAATAAATGTAGATAATAATAACTAAGTATTAATTTACATCATGTAACCTATTAATAAGTATTAATAAGTACATCTACTATCAATTTCATGTACTTAATCTAATCCCTACTATTTTATTAAAGGTACGGTAATTTTTGTTCTTTAAATTTTAGCGAAGCTTACCAAGGACGCTAGTTAGGCTAATCAATACTAAGTTTTCGTCTATGCCCATTTTAGGTTATGTTACAGCACAAGCGCCGTCTTAAAGAGAAGTAGCGCTAATGTATTATGTAAATGAATTTCTGCTTTTTCTGCATACATAGGCCTATAACGATAACAGTAATATACAAAACTACGTGGCCAAGTAAGTAGGTACATAATATATTAAGTAGGTATGTATGCAACAGAGGTCGTTCACACCTACGTTAATTAGACTAACATACATGAAAACTATACATAGCATTACCTTTTCTAACATCACACATCGAACATTTGAAGGCTTCTGCATTATTCCTATATGTACAAACGCTGCAATCCCAATAATTTTCTTCAAGCACTTTTGACGGCCTCTTGGCTCTCCGAATGGCATTTTTCTTGTCCATTTTAACTCACACTTACGTCTAATTATAACTAGCACACATTAATCATGATATTTTTTGTTTTAAACAAAAGTTTTTTATGCACAAACGTAATATAAATCGTCTGAGAATCATTATTTTTGTTTTACTGTGCACATAAATGTACACTTCTTTACGCCATGACAGATAGTTGATGTTGCGTCGATAAAACAGTGTGAAGGCGCCACTTTCTAGCGAACCGCTTTACCGACGAATGTGTTTTTATATTTTAACAATAGATGGCAGTAGAGTGAGATACATTTTATAAAATGACAGTGTGATAAAGTTTAAGCTGCTGGCTTGCAAGTTGTAAAAACTAATCGGTACCTAATCGTGTGGGATTACTAATAAAAAAAATAACATTATTAAAATGTTCCTATCGTAGTTCATGTGATTTGGACAACAAGGGAACTATTGCGATCTCTACTACAGTTCTGTGGCACACCTTTAAAACTTATATTTTAATAGGGTAAATATCCCATAATTTGGCATGTTAAGGCTCTTATGACTTTAAGATTTTTTAAATACATTTACTAAACGTGTGCTTGATAGCTTTTGTATGACGAATACTGTTATTTTGTCAGAAAGTTAATGTATGAATTGCGAACTTTTAGTCCGATTTCTTTTTATTACTTGTTTTTTGTGAACCACTAGTTTGAATTCTATTGGCTTTGCTTCTAAGTTTGTGAGTTGAGAATGAGTTATGAGTTATGAAATAATGAGTTATGATTGTTGATTAATAAAATAATATAAAATATATAAAGAATTTAATAATTAGATAGATAAGATAAAGATATATTAACAGGATTAAACCCAATCTCTGCCATGTGGTGAATCCATCTGACTAATAATTCCTCTTCGTTGTAAGAACTGTCACATACCCAGAAGAGTTTGGCACTTTATACACCTTTGAAGTCTTGTAAGCCATCATTTCGCCATTCTTAATTGATGCCAAAGCTTAGTCAAAATTTTCAGTATAGGTACTATACTTTTTGTATGGCATTGTGTACGTTGCATGTTCCTAGAAAATCAACAGAACTGATATTTAATTAAATTATTAATAAGCTAATGTGCGATTGAATGTGTGTATTAATTGATCTATCACGAACTTGGAAAATACTTAGTAAGAAAATAGAGTCTCTTGTTTCGTGTTATTGATTCTTGGAATTTCAAACTCGTATTATGAGAATCAATAGTGAACAAAACATATCCCGAATTTAACTCATTAGAAACTTAATTAAATACTTTATTTGCTTTTTAATTGTCATTTAGCAAGAAAAATGTATCTAGAATATCCCTGATTCGGTAGTGACACGAACTAGGACACACGAAAAATACCGCTATTTCGTGAGTCCATTTATTGCAATTTTGAAGTAATTCTATGTTTGCATATAACTGTTTTATAAATCAAATCAATTGTAAAAGAGCACATAAAAGCAATAATAAAAGTTTTATTCAATCGAACTTACCTTTTCCTTTCCGTAAGCTTAAGAAGCACGATCACTAACTACACTCAATAACGCAATACACGCACACCTCAAAGCTATTCGTGGCAGGCTGAGTTTTTAGCGTCGAATTGCTGTCACTTTAATCGCGAAAATGATGGTACTTTGGTACTGGTACTGGTACTCTGGTATTGGTATTTTTTAGATAGATTAGATGATTAAGATTTTGTATTAATGTATAATTAAAACAAATAATAATAAATTTCTTATTTTTTACCCCAGAAACGAAACTAACGAAATAACGTAATAACACGAATTATGGACTCTTTACCTTATCACTACATAGTATAAAACAAAGTCGCTGCCCGCTGTCTGTCTGTCTGTCCCTATGTATGCTTAGATCTTTAAACTACGCAACAGATTTTAATGCAGGTTTTTAATAGATAGAGTGATTTAAGTGAAAGGTTTATATGTATATTACATGCATAATATAGTACGGTAACACTAATAATTTTAGAGGTTTCTAATGTGATGTCGTAATTAAACACATTTTTTGCGCTTACATTGCAAACGCTGGCTGATGCCTACAAGATAGATTAAAATAATGTAGTACAGCATTGTGCACCTTAAAAAGGTCTACAAAAAGTCCTCGATATTATATGTCTATCTCTTAGGGATAATTCACAAGAACTATTTTTTTATCCTTTACTTTTTACTAGAAATAATGGCTTATTAACTAAGCTTTTACGAAAATTTTAAGCAATACAGCATTAATGCTTTTCCAATTAAGTACCTTAAGTACATTGTTAATTTAATATAGATCAATATTATGGCACTTTACAGCATGTAATTAAAATGAATATTTTCAAAGATATCACAGATTTAAATTGCAAGGACATAGCGGTTGCGGTGGTACCGGCCGTCCAGGGGCCGGTGGCCCAAAAAAAAACATGTTTGTATTGTCTAATGACAAAAAAGGTGTGAACGTTGCTTAAAAAGACATTCTGTAGTATATTTAGTATTAGCATTGAAACCGTGCGAAGCCGAGGTGGGTCGCTAGCTTATAACAAATACTAGTATCCACCCTCTCTTCGCTTCGGTATCAAAAGTTCAACTCACAACAAACGTCTAGGTACACAAAATTTGATAGCAATATTACCTACGCGTCTGCGAAATATTAATGCTTTATTTAAGTACTTACTGCAAATTTACTTTTGTTGTCTTGTGTATTACAAATTTACAAATATCGATACCTATTATGAAAATTTATAAAAAATATGTTGTCTTTGCCTAGTAATATAGGCCATAGTCTGTCGCCAGTAGCGTGGTGTTAAATAGCCTATAGACTTCCCCAGGAAACAAGCGTCGTATTTCCAGAGATTAAGGCGTTCAAACAAACAAACAAACATAGTCTTCCGCTTTACATAATAGTATAAATGAATTACTTGTTTTTTAGATGGAGCTTTCAAATAATTTAAGTCAACAAACAAAAGAAAAAGTCTGTCCAGTACACTGAAGATGCCCTCAAAAAAGCTCTCGATGATAATATCCAAAAAGAAGGGAAGCGAATAAGAGAAACATGTAGACCTTATCAGATTGTTATTTTTGAATTAATATTTTATTATTAGGTAATTATTTTAACTTATTAAAACTTACTAAAACTAACTAACTACTTAAGAAAACATTACATCAAATTATTACCATATTTGATTTAAGAGGCAAAAATTCAAATATTTGTAAAGTGATTATAAATGTTTTAATGGCATATTTTTCATTTTAAAATAGCTGTCGCAAACACGTTTATCGGTCGTAAAGCGAATTTTTCGCTATATTTTCACTTTTTCAGCATTTTATAAATAATTTAGTATAAATGTATTTTATTTTATGTTTTTGTATCTAAACTAGACTATATTTGGGTAAATTCACATTATCATAAACTTGAAGACAATTTTTTTTTCCTTATCTTAAGTGAGCAACTCAGCTAACTGGTCGCTAACCGGCGCAACGACCCTAGATTTTTAGTTAAATCGTTACCAAACAAAAAAAAACATATTTACAAAAAAAATATTATAAAATATTATTATAGCGGCGACTCAGGTATCTTGAGAAATTTGTGTAAATAGGAAGAGTCCACATTCAGTGAGTTGCGCTTGCGAGTGACTCAGTAGGTATGACAGAGCGTATCAACGGGTATATAGGTACGAATAACTATAAATAATTATGATTCATACATTATTATTACATCAAAACAGCTAAGAACGTACTATTGAGATACTACCACACATTCAGACAACTTGACATCGTTAACGAACAATTTTTAGATCTATGCCATTTTATTAAAGTCTAAAATAATATAACAGAACACAAATGAATAGATTCGACCGAGCGACAAAAAGGTAGGTGTATGCGGATTTCTCAGAAATGTCGACCTTTTTTTAGTCGAACTATGTGAAATTGTCTACCTGAGTCTGGCAAGGTTTTTGTATTATTCGCATTGGAATGTTCATATAATTTAAAATTTTGAATTTTGTATGATTTTGATTACTTACTAGATAGATTTATCAGATTTATTGATAGTTTGTAGTTTGTGGTATTACTGTGTGGTCTATGAAAATAAAAAATAAATAAAGGTACCTACCTACTTATTAGTTTTTGGAACTGGTGACAATTTTGGCAGATCTTTAGGTAATTTATTTATTATTAAATAGGTAGGTAGGTACTTACTAGCTTCCCAAAGCGCGGTTTTAGTCACGATAAGTTACATCTTTGGTTACTGCTCTGCTCCTGTCGCCAATAACGTGATGTTACTAAGACTTATGTAGCCTACAACCTTCTTCAAGAATTGGGCTAGCAAACGTAAGAAGAATCATTCAAATCCAAACTAGTAGTTACAGAGTTCAAACAAACAAACGAAGAAACTCTTCCGCTTTATACAAATTATTAAATAGGTAATAATAGGTAGTATAGATTTATTGAAAGATTTTGGTCATATTTTTTATTAAGACGTTGATTGTTCGTGACATAAATATTAATGTAATTTTGCATCTAAAGGTATTAATCTCCTTACTGTGTCGTCCTGTAAGTTCATTAATCGTCGTCCTAGCCACTGATGCCCACTACAATGATAAAAGCTACGTTTTAAGCTCAAGGCGAATTGGGGATTTCAGACTTAATATTTTCTAGTTTCATAATAACATTAAGTCAGTAATAGTTGCTTACTTACGGTAAAGGAAAACGTCATTGGTAAACCTGGTTTTACCCACAATGTTTTCCTACTTAACGTAATCAGTAGGTACTTACATAGGTTTCATATATTTTCTTTAAATAAATAACCAAACTTTGCAAGTCTTACAGTAAGTAGGTATTATATCTAGGTACCTATATAATAACACAACATAATAACAAGTAGATCTTCAGGATCAATGATATTCTATTTATCAGATATGTTATACACTCACAAAATAACCGAAAAAAGTGTTTCGCACAGCAGCAGTTGCACACATTCAACATACGTAGTTCTACTTCACACATTCTTCATTCATGTATGAATGAAGAATGTGTGTAACGCAGACTAAAGGCAAAACAGCAATACGTCCCAATTAGGACGATTTCGGATCTTCACGATTACGCGTTCATCATATCTGATAAATAGACTTTCATTGGGCAGGACTATGTAGTTCGCAAATTTAATTATATATACAAATATTAATTACTAATATACTTACCTACTTAGTGTCGTACCTACCCTAACTGTTAGACTATTTTCGTGGATGACGTCACATCACTATAATTGTATACCGTCTTTATCTCACCCGTTAAGAACTTAGAGCATTGGTTTAATGCTCTAAGGTTAAGAACGACAGGGACAGCACTAGTTACTTGGCTAAACTATTCGCAGTTAACGTACTTACTTATATTAAATTAAGATCTTGTATGAAACTAAATACAAATATATTTATTTATTTATTTACCAACTTAAACTAACAGTAACACCACACAAATGATATTCTGGTTCGTACCTAAACACGAAATGGTGGGTTCGAGACCGCGCAAGTACCAATGTGACGTTTTCCGAGTTCATAATAATATTGTACTTGCTCTTTAAGTTCATCTCGGTTGTTACTGACTCACGGTAAAGGAAAGCATCGTGAAGAAACCAGAGGCCCTAGACAAGCGACATAGATACCTATTTATTCATAGAATAGATTAAAAAATGTATGGAATTGACATAAGCTCACGCTAACATTGTCGTTAGCTCAAAGTGCAAAAAAGTGCGAGTTGGAATCGCGCACGAAAGTTTCCGTACCATTACTAGGTGTAATATTTATCTAAAGTGTGTATGTATTAAAAAAATGTATATAAGTAAGTAGTATATCAGTTGTTTAGTACCCATAACACAATATAATTGCTTAATTTGGGAATAGATGGCGTGGTGTGAATGTGGTAGAATATTTTCTATAAAAACGGCAAACGAGCTCCTTAAATATTATTTTTTTCTGTTTTTTAGTATTTTTTGCTATAGCGGCAACAGAAATACATCGTATATGAAAATTTTAACTGTCTAACTATGACGGTTCATGGGATACAGCCTAGTGACAGACGGACAGACAGACAGCGGAGTCTTAGTAATAGGGTCCCGTTTTACCCTTTGGTTACGGAACCCTAAAAAAGTTTGAATTCGCTAATCCACATTTATTTATTTATTTATTTATTTGTACAATAGAGTGTTACAAGTATAAGGTACAACAATATTTATGTATACATAGTTTAAATACCTTTTTTTGTACGGCTGGTACTTAAAATAGGAAAACCTGAGCTATAAGTACCAGCAACCTTCCGTTGTCACAATTTGTATACAAACAACTTATTATGTTTATTAACATGTTGAAATAATATAAATCTAGGATAATAATATAATCTTAGGTAGCACTTATTAAAAACTTAAGAAGAAAAAGGTAAGTACATATTTAATCAGATTAAAGTAAACCTTGTGTGATTTAGTAAACGTGTGTGTGTGGTATGTGTGTGTTCGTATTTGTTTGTGTGTGCGTGTGCGTGTGTGCGTGTGCGTGTGTGTGTTTGTGTGTTAGGATAGTGGGTGCAGTAAATTCTCCGTATCTTCATATGATAGCTTCAAGAGCCATCTACTAACACTAGCTTTGAACTCGTGCTTATTATTTTTCACTATGCTTAGTACCTTATTAATTTTAGTATAAACATACCGTCCAAGGAAACAAAAGAATCTCTGACTGAATGAAGTCCTACGAGTGGTTGCGGGTGGGAGTTTAGGTCTACGACCAACAGTCTGTTGTGAGGACGAGCCACATTGACCAGTTCTTGAGATGTACATGTGTTGTCTTAATGCAACCTGAAGAATAAAGAGTTGTCGCACTGTTAGGACTTCACAGTACTCATAAAGGTCTTTGGTAGGGTATCGAAACGGCTTAAATGTGGCTACCTTGAGGACTGCTCTCTGTGATCGTTCAACTTTTAATAAATGACTCTTGGCAGCGCCACCCCAAGAAGAGATACAGTACCCTATCAAGGACTGACAAAGAGCATAGTAGACCATCTTTAGGACACTAGGCTCAGCTACATATCGTAAGTGCTTAAAAGCAAATATTAGTTTGCGAACTCGGCCTGTCAAGAGATCTATGTGTGGTGTGAAAGTTAGTCTTTCATCTAGAATCACGCCCAGATACTTGATTGAGGTAGCATTTTCTAATTTTGGACAATCACATGTGAAGTGGGTACCTATTGTATGTTTGTGGACAGTAATAAAATATTTTGCCTTGTCAAGTAATATTACTGGCTTTTTTATAGAAAAGGTCAAATATTTAGTTTTTTCGACATTTAAGGATAAATGGTTAAGCGTTAGCCAGTGAGTTATTTTATTAAGACCAATCTGTGCTGCATCAAATGCCTGTTCCCATGTGGACGCAGTAAAAATAAGAGCCGTATCATCAGCAAATGCAAAAAGTTTTCCATGTTCCAACTTTATCTTGCACATCTCATTCACATATACTAGAAAGAGCGTAGGGCCAAGTATACTGCCTTGGGGCACGCCGTGTTCTATTCCTAGATAATTACTAAGGTGCTCTCCTATTTTAACGCATTGTGTTCGGTCAGTCAGATAGCTCTGAAACAACTTAAGCTGATTATCTCTAACACCAATTCGTTCCAGTTTTTTTTTTAATGCGGGGATGGAGAGAGTGTCAAATGCCTTGGCCAAATCGAGGAAAATACCAATACACTTGTCACCTCTATCCAATGACTCAACTATATGATTAGTAAGATCATGGACAGCATCGTTAGTAGACATATTGTTACGGAAACCGTATTGGTTATTTGACAGAATGTCATTGGCATCTAAATAGTTTTTAAGACGTCCGTTCATAATTCTTTCCAAGATTTTAGACAATGATGGCAACACTGAAATTGGGCGATAGTTTAAGACACGATCTCCATCTCCAGATTTATATATAGGATGAACCACTGACCTTTTAAGCAGATACGGAAATTCTCCGTTGAGTATGCAAAGATTGAATATATGGGTTAAAGGAGGTATTAAAGTTGTTCTGTACTGCTTCAGAAGACCAGATGATATACCATCAATACCGATTGCACAATTAGTACGTAAGGTTTGTATTATATGCTCTACTTCTCTCTCATCAGTTTCCAGAAATATTAGTGAATGAGGATGTGAAGAACAAAAAGTTAATTCAGCATGGTTTGTGTAATACTCAACTAGTGAGGCAGTGTTGTTGGCCAAATCTTTGCCAATGTTGGTAAAAGTTTCATTAACAGCGTTAATGGATTCGGCAGCTGAACCTTTAATTTTAAGTAAGGCGATGGCTGATGACGGTGCCCTTTTAGTGTGAGTAACTTCTTTTATTACATTCCATACCAATTTAGGATTAGATTTGGCTTTGTTTATCTCATCTCTTTCATATTGTCTTTTAAGATTTTTGAGCATCGAATTGCAGAAATTTCGGTATCTTTTAAATGATATCTTAAAAATTTCATTATTCGGCGCACGTTTGGTCTTGATGTACATTCTGTCTCTGTTTTTCATACACCTTAGTACGCCCGGAGTAATCCAGGGTTTTTTGATTCTCATGCGATGTGGCACAGCATATGTCTTCGTAGACATTTTGATAGCTCTAGTTAATGATTTTACAAAATATTCGAGGGCAGTGTTTGCATCAGTACATGTGTAAATATAAGAAAAATTGCTATTTTCTAATAGTTTTTCTAGCCGGTTATGGTCAATTTTGGTTTTTATAGTAGGCTGATTATCGAATCTTATTTTATCAAGTGTAACTAAGACGGCGTTGTGGTCAGTGATAGCAGAGTCGATAACAATAGTTATAGCACTTAGTTTAGTCTTAAGAAATACATGATCAAGACATGTTTTATCATGAGTAGCTAGATTATGAGCTGGCAACAGACCGTGGCTAGCGAGAAGGTTCAAATAATCATGAGCTTTAAAGTCAGTGTTACCATTTACTATGTCTATATTGATGTCGCCTATAAGCACTATATTTCCAAACGTACGATTGGAGATTAACACCTGGTCTACGGAGGATAAAAAATTTGATATGTCCTTGAATGATGGAGGTCTATATATAGCAAAAATAGATGTATCATTACCCATTTTTATTTGTAAACAATTAGCGTCCATTAAATGCTGTTCGATTACAAAAGTGTTAGTTATGTTATTCTTAATGTACACCACAACTCCATCATTTTTATTAAATGTTTTATTAGTTGGAATGCATTTATATCCGTCTAATATAGGAATATTAGGGTTACAGGTTAACCAACATTCCGTAAGTATTATAATATCATGCGACAAGGAAATTCTGGATAGCAATGTCAATAAACCATTCATATTCGCTGAGATACTACGAATGTTCTGGGTTATTATTTTGAGACTTTCTGAAGTTATCAATCTTACACATTTCTCTGGTTCGCACCTATAGAATTCTGATATTTTAAAATCATCTATGGCATTTATATGATTATCTAGAACATCGAATGTTATGGTAAGTTTGATATATGACCGGTGTTAGTGAACATTGATTGTAAATGTAGTGCAAAATTAGATAGCTCCAAGCAGGAGAAAAGGTTTATGTTATTATTAATTTTATTTAGATAATTGTAATAAAAATTTGTGTAATTGTTCTGTATGTATAGGTGAAAGGTTGAGATATGGTTGATAATTATGTTTATATGTGAAGGTTTGTGCAATCTGTGTTCGTTTACTAAGTATAGTAGCGGAGTTAATAACAAATTATTATGTATAACTATTTTGAAACTTGAACTTAAATTAGACTTAAAATACAAAAAGTAAACAATGGTAAAAAACTTATACTTATAGTAATATTTTCAAATGTGAACAAAATAGTCATATTTTAGTAACAAGTTTAGCAAGGCTTATTTCAGTTTCGATACGGATTGGAGGCTCACCTTCCGTTTTGCGAAGATATACGAAACCGCGCGAAGTCCAACAGTAGGAGTATCCATTCGCCCGTGCAAATTGACGAGCTGAAAAAAACACTTTTTGGGTTTTGGGTGTTAGGGCTTCTGATATAAACACAGGCTTGACTGGACCTGGAATGTTAAGATGCCCAGTATTCAATTTTTCGGATAATTGTTTCTTTTTATTAAAGTTCTTGACGCCTTGCATAATTTTGTCCTTTTTCATGACACTGTTTAGCTCGACCATAATAGGTTTAATGCCTTCTTTGTGTGTCATAATTCTATATATATCTTTTATATCATAATCTTGTAAGTCCACATCTATAGTTTCCGACAATTTCTTAACTATTTCACTGGCATTTTCCTTTGATTCAAATTTTCTATTATCAGGTAGGATGATAGGTACATTACGTATCTCTAAACTAGTCGATTTACTTTTGCGCTCCAGGTTTTCTATTTTTTCTTCCAACTTTTGTATTGTCTTTCTGTCCTCTGCCCTTTCGGATTCCAAGTTTTGTAATGTCTTGAGTATAGTATCATATTTATCCGATATAAATTGCAGGCTTTCCATCAGTTCTTGATTCTTCTGTTTGAGTTCTATAAAATTCTGATTAACCTTTGCTGATAAGGAGGAGATCAAGCTTTTAAGTTCTTTATGATCTTCATCTTCACGTTTGCGTTTATGTCTCACAGAACCATGACCACTACCACTCCGCTCAGATGCGGTATCTGATTCATATACCTGAAGCGCAGAGCTAGTTCCCTTGGGATGTTTGGTACCCGAAGTTGAGGTGGATGAAGCTGGTGGAGGCGAGTGTTTAAGCGGCATGGTGTAAAAACTTCTTTATTCTCAACCTGTGCTATGCGCTTAAGACTTGTGTAGTTATCAGTATATAGTTTTTTTTTTTTTTTTTTTTTCTTTAAATTATAAGGCTAATTTCTTAAATAAAATTAGTATTTTTTTTCTAGTCTTTAAATAAAAATAAAGGAATTAGCGATAAAAATTTTGTTGACTAACAAAAAGAAAATCTCGATCACGAGCTTGATCTTAAGCCCTTGCTGTTGTCAGTATGATAATTAAACCACTACGTCATGGGCCAGGTAACAATGCTGTCGAAATATTGGTTCAATAGCGTAACTATTGGCTGATGTTTGTAATAGTAAACTTCTGATTAGCTCTGTTGTCCTGGTACTTTTTATATTGCTTTCGCTGATGCATATAATATGTATTTGTCTCTCTCACCCGTGGGCGGAGCTTCGCTGGAGCTTGCGTAGATGACGACTGGCACAGACGTACAGCGACCTCTTTATTATTTCTGCACTCCTATTATTTCTTATATTTTTATTAAATAATTTTTGATTTATTTATTATTTTTTTATTTAAAACTGCGTTAGAGCACACGTCTACTCGATACCGAGGTCCGGAGGGAAGGGGATCTATACATTGAGGAAGCAAGGCGATCTATATGCTCATGCCTTCTTTAAAAGAAGACGCATTTCCCTGCAGTGGGATAGTAACTTCTATTAATATGGCGACACTCATTAATGTATACAAGCTGTAAAAGTTAAGTACAAAAACTTCTAAACTATCCTCCAAATACTGTCTGTAGTAACGCGAAGTATGACCACGCTGTGCTTATGACCTGTCAACATAAAAATAAAACTTTTAGCAAACTATTTGATGGCTATTACCATAAAAAAATGCTTAAAAATAAGTGATCTGTTATCAATAGGAGCCCATGAGTCCAAATTGGATGTAATTCCAACAACAAATACTTAATTCCTTTTCTTAGTCGTCCCTCTCCCTACATGGTCGGTGACGGCTTGGTTGTGTTTTCTAAGCATTATTACTGCAATAAGTGCTAAGAAAACATAGCCGGATAATTAACCGTAACCTATAAAAGGTTACTGTTATCAATAAAATTATCAGGTGCGCCGAAAGTATGGCTGTTTGCCACCAAAGTTTAATTATTTGTCATTCAAAGTGAACGTGTCATTCAACATTTTAAAAAAACTAAGTACCTACATGAAATAGAAATTCGAATTTTAGATTTCTTTTTAATTTGAAATTAGAGCTGCCGGCTAAAAAAAAGTTAAATTGCATTTGCAAATGGCAACCTCATACGTAAAGAGTCCTAAATAGAATTTCATTAACAGCATAAAGGCTCACAAAATAGCTAAGAGCCTCATAAAATCGTTTTAACATTCTAGTATATTTTTAAAAGTAATCTGAAAAGCACCTCACCCGCATAAATGCATTCAAATTGACGTCTGCGAATCCCGACGCTGTCAATTTGCACGGCTCCTGTGCTCTAAACAAAATAAAGCTGTTTAACAAACTGAGAGTGCAGTCTGTGTCTGTCACATGTTTTTTGTGTCTAGCTCTGAGGCAAGAGACAATTACGTAATTAGATTTTTCGTTTTATTTAGTAAGTTAATTTTAATAGTTAATTTTGGTTATGTAGTAGATATCTAATTAAGAGATCTTTTGACGATTTGTAATTTTAGTTTGCCTGCGTCACTTTGCATGGCCAACTCACGAAAAATTGCAACAATCTCCTCGTTACCCGTTTATTGCCAATTTTTTATACTGCTTTACCTTAGTTAGAAAATAGGCGGTTTGTTCGGTTCTTGCCCCCTTTCTTATTTTGCTCCAAATTTGAGGTTTCCTATAGCATTTGCCCACTTTTTAGATAACCTTCTCATTTGTTCTTACTTTGCCCTGTATCGCACACACATATCAAACTATTCTTATGCAGTAGGCATATGAATAGTTTGATATAGGTAGGCATATTGGCTGGCTTCTCTATGAGTATGATGTTCTAAAATCCTGCAGCATACCTAGTTTGCACCAAAAGTAGCTGGATCCCGACTGAAGGACTAGCTGAATACCATTGACTATTATAAACAGCATTACTGACTTCCATACTCTGAAATATTAAATTTTTCTGACTAGAGAACAAGTTATCAAAATTGATTATTAGAAGACCAGCAATATACCTATTGTATTTTGTTTGGACTTATATATTTACGGTAGTATATCCACGCTGATTTCAGCATGAATGGGCTGGATCGACCGGGGAAGTACTACTCTTTCATAGAAGATCGACGTAAGAGTATTAGTTTTCTTGCTAATGTGTTTCGCTCGGTGAGTGAGAGCGCTGGCAGCCCTAATACTCCCTCAGTTCTCTTCCGTTTCCCTTTTCTTTACCCATCCCGTTCTTCGTGGTCGGCAACGGCTTGTTTGTATTTTCTAAGCATTATTACTATAGCGATGCTTGGAAAACACAACCTCTATAGGTTACGGTTACCACTTACCATCAGTTGGGCCGTAGGCTTGTTTGCCCCCAAAATTGTATAAAAAGGAAAGTCTAATTGCCCTCCTTTCCTTTTTCCTCACCATCCTCAATCCCTTCACCTACCCTACTCCCTTCACAGTAGGCAGCGGCTTCACAGAGTACCTAGCATTGCAGGAGAAGGAAAAAGGAAAACATTATTGGAGTGAAAAGTGTTGGAGAAAAATATTAGTAGATCATAGAATATATTTGTCTCAAATATAATTCTGAGTCTGACTTGAAGTAATGTCAAGGCAAAAGGCTCGGTAAATGGCGATCCTAACAGCCTACCTCTCAAGCAAAATCACTCAACCGTATGATAATGCTGAAACCACCAAAAGAGGAATTATATAGCACGGCACGAGCAGCAGCGTTCTATGATAAGACTCCTACCCACCCTATTATATCTGCCGTCATTAACACGCCTACCAATTGTAGCGATTTCGAGGAAAGACATTATAAATCTAAATATTGTCAGAAGTCTTTGTTTCAGCAGTAGACGTTTTTAAGATATTTTTGAATGTTAATTAATACTGGATTTAACCTACAGCACTCATCAGCATGTCAGCGAAGAAACACAAGAAGAACACTTGCATCAGCCCCATGAAGAGAAACGTCAGAAATGTGATAGTCGTCTCTATGTCGTCTACAATCTGAAAACGATAAAAACAAATAAATTTCCTACGCGAATGAAATTATTTTATATTTGTGGTACTTACTTTGTGCCTAAATAAAGCCTTTTGGCATTACTTGTACGGTAGTAGATCCACGCTGATTTCAGCGTGAATGGGCCGGATCGACCGGGGAAGTACTACCCTCTCATAGAAGATCGACTTCAGAGTGGTAGCATCCGTACTATTGCGCTTTTCATTCGGTGAGTGAGATCGCCAGAGGCCAAATTTCTCACCTCCCCTTTTTCCTCTCACCTACCCTACACCCTTTACGGTAGGCAGCAGCTTCGCGGAGTCCCCCTGACATTGCAGGAGCAATGCCAGAGAATCGGAGTCGTTTATGAGTGACAGTTACCACTTGCCATCAGGTGAGCTGTTTGCTCGTCTGCTATTGTCCGCAATAAAAAATGAAATTTACGAAAACGAACTAAACGATGTGCTTGATATTATTAAAAAAGTGAGATTGACATTAGGATTGTAATTCCCACCAGAAGCTGAACTTTTAGAAGGTTAAAATTTAAAAGCATAAAAACAAAACGCTGTACCTACACAAAAAGATCTTAAAAATAATGTAGTAAGTAATTATAATATTAAGCAATGTGCATTTGGAAGAGCCCTCCCAATAAAGGTTCATTTCATTTCAAGGTGAAGCGACGGCCTTATATGGGTGGCGGGCAACCGATGATAAGGGCGGCTCACGTCCGGCCAAGGTGGCGAAAATTGGGGGAGGCCTATGTCCAGCAGTGGACGTATTTTGGCTGATATGATGAATGTGAATTTAAGCAAAACTGTTAATGTATTTAAACACGATGCGCAAGAAATAAAAGAAAACCATAATTACCGTAACATTAAACCCGGTAAGACAAATCACTAATGAGCTGGATAAAAAGTTGAATAACGTCGATTTGGAGTAGATTATTTCCAGAATATTGGATGACCTGCAAACAGAAACCATTTAATTAGTTATTGAGTTAATCTGTAGCAAACTGCATTATCGTCATCAAGCAAGAACGTGATTCGAAGTAAATTGCCCTGTAATCTGAGGACCTAGCTAACGCCAACGCTTATGTCAATCCCATACATTTTTTTCTCTATTCTATGAATAGAATAGAAATTGTTGACACTTGTCTAGGGCCTCTGATTGTTCTGTAATCTGTGGTAATATAGCCGCTGAAAATGTAATTTTGTAATAGCAATGCAGTCTTACTTGAATAGGTCTTTCGGGACAGACCCCACAGGCCTAACATCATGAAAGTAAAAAGTAGACTTATTACTTATGTAGAACTTGGAAATATAATAATGACAAAATACAAATTTCTTGCGATGACCCAAGTTATAGAACTTCTTACCGTATCAGAGCTTGATGCCATTTCACTAAGTCAACAAACTTTCCATGAAACTCAGCATCTGGATAATCTTCGGCTTTAGAACTGCTTCGTGCTGGTATAATTCTCTCAAGATCGTATTGCAGCAATTTGAACTGAACTCTTATGTGGGTGCAGCACGTAAAGAATAGGTAATCCGCTGCACCCATCTCTAGTAACACTACGCATTCTGTAAATATAGTAAAGGCATTCATATTATTCCAGGCTTATTGTCTTGTAGTTATAGCTATTGCATACACGCCTTAGCAGCTTTTTAAAAAGTCTATCTTATTGGTATATTTATATATATTCGATCCATGTATCAAAATTAACTGACATCTATAAGTAGGAAGACAACACCACCCAGTTAATGATGCTTTGATTGCCGTTTTCCTGTAGGGACGCTACGTCTGTGCCAATTTGCGTGAGAAATCTGCTAAAATATATATTGAATATTATAACCTAAAATGTTTAGACCGTAATGGAGTTTTTCTTTATTTTTTTCTTGCATGTAAACCTCTAAACTCATATTTAACGAGTCGATCAAACTACATTTTAAATATTTTTTTTTTGTTAGCCTACCAAAGTGACTCCACTCTGCCTGATGGTAAGCAGTTAGTGAAATCCAGAAGTGGCGGACACCATTCCGTAGGCCAAACTACTGGTATGATGGCCTCCACTATGGCGGCTTAGTGAGATGCTTTTTCACGCCCCATCAAAGTTAGATGGGAACAGATGCGCTGGCAAAGAGTACCACAAAAGTATGAAGTTGGTAATGTTGGTGTCAGAATAAATACGTGATGTATCTATTATTTACAATAGTAAATCTAGCTAGATATTTTTAATAATCACAGTAGAACGGCCTTACCTGACCAAATCTGATGACCATACGCAAACGGCCAATATTTAAGCTCGTACGGAATAAATGAAAACACATCTAAATACGGCAAAATCATTTCAAACTTATTTGTATTATAATACTTCACTGCAATCATTATTATAGGCGTCATATCAAATACTACAATCATAAAACAACTTAAAACATACAAAATGTTAATAACTGCATTCAGGAATCCTGTTTCTTTATTAATAATTTCTTGCTTGTCATCACATTCTTCTCTTTCGTTTTCTTTCATCTCTAGTTCTTTTAATAGTTCAATTAGTTCTTTTACATATTTTTCGTTCAACATATGGAAATGAGACTTAATCATCGCGAGGATGCTGAAAGTGAGGCATGGAGCTACACTAGTTAGTTCTATAAAATTCTTGCCTTGATTTATGCCAATGATGATGTAGTATACTGACGCGATTGCAGCTGATAAAACCCAGATGAAGTTAAAAGCATATAGTGAACGATATTTGAGCATATCCATAGGTGTGATTATATTCTTTTGTAAATTCATACCGGAATACTTGAATAATACTCCGAGTTTGTCTAAAGATTTCTCAAATAATAATGCTTTTGCCATGATTTTCTTCTCAGTAAAAGCAATTTTATCCTTAATATTTTCAATATTTTGCTGATTTTCTATATTTTTGTCAACTATAGTGGCGTTATGTTGCTGTCATAAAACTGAACTGCATTATCGAAGTTTGTTCAATAGGTAGATGTATGCAGATATAAAGGCAAAACATTTGTTTACTGTAAATACAGTTACAGATCTTGGTATGAAATAGACAGGGTATTTGAATTTTTTTTTTCTTAGCTTGATTATTTTATATTTTGTTATGTTGCAGGCACAATATTTTTAAAATGTTTGCCCTTGACAAAGAAATACTCTTTAGAAGTATCTAATTTGTCTTTTGTTTAAAATTTGTTGTAAACTTTTTCTTTGTAGGTAGTGCCGATATCATGTAAGTAGGTTATCTAACTGTTTAAGGAGGATAATGTTTTTCTATATTATCTTATCTGGCTTTACATATAACGTACTCGCTTTCTGTGGCACGGTTTTACTCGCATCTTTGCTTACTGCTCTGCTCCCGTCGCCACTAACGTGATTTTACATAGCCTTTATTCTTCCTCGAGAACTGGGCTATCATAAGCCAAAAACCAACTTGTAGTTCCAGCAGTTAGCGCGTTAGCCTTCCGCTTTATATATTAGTATAGATTACTTCTTAGCACTTTATTTCTTCTCATTTCTCTTTACAAACTTTTTTTCTTTCTTTCCTGCCTTCTAAAATATATTCTTCTAAACTGCCATGTACATTAATTTCCACAGTCTATAAGCACTATTACACACATGGAGGGTAATAATGAAGCAGTAATTTAGTGTTTTTTGTTTTGTTGTATAAATATTAAATTAGATAACTTAAACGTAGCCGACGTTTAAGGTGGAATAGCAGTAATTAATACTAATTTGTAGTCATTTGGTTAGTTATATAATTAATGCTATTCCAACTGTATAAAATTGTGTACCGTTTGCAGACACGAGGTAATAATTTTATTATAAAGCACACATTTTACTTTTAATTTCACAACATAATAAAGCTGTAATTACTTACAGAGAGTTAAGTGTATTGCCTGCGTCACTTTGCATGCTACTTGAAATTCTAACTTACAAAAATTGTAATAACCAGAGGCCCTAGACAAGTGTCAAACATTTCTATTCTATTCATAGAATAGATAAAAAAATGTATGAGATTGACATAAGCGTTGGCGTTAGCTTATGTCAATCCAATACATTTAGTGGCCTGAGTTTCTTGCCAGTTATTTTCATGGCCCTATCCTAACGTTAGCGAACTGGCTGTAGATTAATTGACTGACATTTTGTATTTTTTAACGTTAAGAGTTCATTCAATTAATTATTACATACGCAAAAAAAAAAAAATGATTTTTTGATTGTTTTAGTGTTACATTGACCAACATTTTAAGTAAGGCTTGAAAAGTTATTTACCTTATAATAGTCGTAATAGCCGTCATAGAGGACATCGGGCTATCAATTTACTGACCGCTTATCAATAGGTAGGACGAATATTTTTTGTAGGCAAATGTAAAATAGAAGAAGAACAGTTGCTTTGATTGCTTTAGAAAACTTGACAATAGGTACTAATCTTATAGTTTTTATTGCGCATGTAATACATATCTTATTAACCCTTTCATGGATACTATTGTAGACACAATAGATGTTTTATTGTCATCATGGCCATATACGTTTACTGTCTCTGATAGTGTTAATAAATAATTTCTAATGCGCATGTAGCTACTTACTTATTTTTGCATGAAATAAAAGTTTTACTCTTCTTACTTTCAGATGAATTATATCAAACATCCATCGGTTGCCCGCCACTCTTATAAGATCGTCGATTAACATTGTGAGGGGTCTGCCCACGCTACGTCAACCGGTTCCTGGTCGCCACTCTAGTACTTTTCTGCCCCAACGGCCGTCAGTTCTGCGAGCTATAATGTCCTGCCCATTGCCACTTCAGAGAAGCAACTCTTGAGAGGTGAACGACCGGCCAATGTGGCGAAATTTGGGCGAGGCCTATGTCCAGCAGTGGACGGCTTTTGGCTGATATAATGATGATGGGTCATTTACTGAAGATCCACATATTAACAAAATACCTTTTAAATTTATGCTTCTGCCAAACTTTCAGCATGATAAATCAATATTTCCACGGAATATGGTGCAATTATTTTACGAGCTCATTAAAATGCACAGCCCATTGTAGCTTCACGTTGGAATTATGATAACAAAATTATAGGGTTCGGAACCTAATTATTGGCTAGCAATATCATTTTATATTATGATTTATAAATTACTAGCTGCGCCACACGCCTTTGCTCGCGCGTCTAATATGTTTTGTATGCCTCGGGCACTAGACCGCTTTTCGGGTAAAAAGTCTATGTCCGTCACTGGCACCGAATTTATCTACATGCCAATTTTCATCGAAATCGGTCCAGCCGTTTACGCGCTGATTCGTAACGAACACACACACATACAAACAAACTTTCGCATTTATAATATTAATAGAACTAGACGTTCGCCCTCGCTTCACTTCGGTATCACAGTTTAATTCGGTCTTACAAACGTCTACATATATAAAATATGATTGCAATATTACCTACGTCTGCGAAGTATACTTGCTGTATAGAAAATTTACTTTTGCTGTCTTACAGAAATCAATTTATAAATATTTAAATTCTGATAGTTGCTAAAAAATATGTTAAATATACCTAATAAACTAAATTCTATTTTACCCGCTTCATTTATTGATTTCTGATGGTTTTCAAATCGATAACGTAGATTTTGAGTTAAACCGTTGCAAGCAAACATACTAAAAATCAAATCTCTTTAAAATAGTAATTGTAATATATATATATAATAATAGTATGACAAAAATTGTATGTTACTTATATAATAGTACCTAGTATTTGAAGATTTAAATTAAACCAAAAAATATTTATCTTCATACTTATGTCTGTCAATTGAAACTTAAAACCAAGAAGTTTTTAATCAGCGCTGGTGATGTTTTTTTTCAATTGTAATTTTTTTTATACAACTTCAAAGGCAAACCAGCATACAGCCCACATAATGGTAAATGGCAATTGCTACCTATAAAGATCTCTGTTTTTAAGCATCGCAAAAATAATGCTAAACAAATAAGCCGTTGTCGACCATGTAGGGGAAGAGGATGAGGAAGGAAAAGTTAAACGAAAGAAAACCGATGTGGTACCTAATTGGGTTTTCTGTGCAGTATATTTTTGAATGGGAATTGAGAATAAATAAAAAACTGTTCAGGTTCTGAAAGTTGTGTACATTTGGGCATTTCTAAAAGCTAAAATGTAGAGTGTGAAAATTCTTAAAGTACCTATTTTTGTTGTACATAGAAATAATATTAATTTTAATGTCTTATGTAAGTTACATATTATGGTGTACAATAAAGTTTATTCTATTCTATTATAATTAATATTAAGTAAGTAGTAGGTATAGCTGATTTGCGTATTTTTGCATGTTGAAACTCATCCTAACATTCAAAATAGCTCGTAGCATACATACTTTGCTATTATTATGGTGAATTCTTGCTTAACTAAATTGTTTCCACGATATTCTTATGCATCTGGATCCGCATATAATGTTTGTAGAAGAGCGAAGTAGGACCATGCTGTGCTGCCTATCTAAAAAAACAAGAAATAAAAATTATAAAAAATATATAACACATGCCTTTCTGCTGAAGGCAGAGTATATCTCTCACGTGACAGTAAAGTATTTGTACAACTCTTAATTAAATTCCCCAATAGCTGGTTGCACGCACTGATCGCATAGTGCTATTTCATATGAGCATCTCCGTGCTTTGAGGACACTATAGACGTCAGTCCCAGCTGTTACCATGTTGACGAATAGGCGATGACAATCAGTCAAGACGCTGCTAGTTCTGTCTTAGATAATTTTCCTGCCATCTTCTCATGTGATGTCTATCCTCCACCATTCAGTTGACTGATTGCGCTAGTATACGGCAGATGCTAGATTGTATATATCTATTTCATTAGTAAGCAATGAAGTCACCACTTTCTGAAGCCCGAATAAAACCAACAAAGGTTAAACACTAAAGAGATACCTACCTTCATAAAAGCCTTCAGGTTAACATCAGCAAAGCTCGATGCTGTCAATTTACAAGGAGTTTGTGATCTGAAAGAAATATAAATTTAAAAAGAAAACTCGCGACTATATTTTAGAGAGGTAGGTACTCTGAGTTGCATTTCTTTTCTTTTTTTTTTAAAGATAGCTTTCGCACTAGAAAACAAGCCGGTGTCGTGGGGGACTTTACAAACATACAATAACGGACACAAAGTACACCCAGACTCGGAACAAATAGTTATGGATCTCACAAAGATTTGTCCCGTGATCGAACGCACAACCTCATGCACAGCAGTCGCTCTCAGTCCAAATGCACCACATAGGTAGTTTCTTCTAGGTTTTGCCTACTTTAGAAACCATGTACAAGCAGTGAGTCTATTGCAATAAAATCAATCATACTCATTCTTAAAGAACATGTTAACACTTAAGAATATTCAAGGTAATCAAAAGAACAACTTGCATATTATTATGATGAAGCCTGTCCAATCAGAATCAGATCTACATAACCGCAGCCTACCGTGATATTAATGCTCTTTAAAAACCTCGTTTGATGTCACGGGACAAGCAAGAAGCAAGAAGATGCAACCAGCGACGATTAAATTGAAGTAAACAATTACCTTGTTATTATTAGCAGCAAAGACCTTCCGAGAGCAGTATCAGCTAAATACCATCTGCAATTGTATATAGCATCGCCTACTAACGTGCCCTGTGAAGTTAAAGACATGTAAGTTGATTCAAACGGAATAAAAAAGAAAACCAAAAAACCTTATTTGGGATTGATATCGATGAGTATAGAATAGCATCATTTGAGAGAAGAAGATAGTAGGTAGACAAATATTTGTGATTATTTACTATCACATTGGATGAGTAAACAGAAATAGTAAGTAGCGAGTTATTTCTGGAGTATATCTTTGGTTAAAACTTTATCATATCGGCCCATTATTATCCCACTGCAGGGAAAGACCTCTTCTCATACAGATAAGGTATGAGCATTGATCGCCACACTTGCTAAAGGCGGATTGGTGATTTCAGAATTCCTCAGAAGTCCAGGTTTCCTTACGATGTTTTTCTTCACCGTCAGTCAGTAATGTTCAGATAAACTTAGAAAGTACATATGATTTAAAAAATCACATTGGTACTTGCTCGGATTCGAACCACTGGGCCATTACGACTTACCATAGTCAAAACTTATCACAGTGAAAAGTTAACTTACCGATTCTATCAAAAGATCGCCGAAGAAACACAACAAGAATATTTGGAAAAGACTCATCAGAAGAAAACTAAAGAAAGTTAGAACGAAAGCTACATCATCGATTGCCTGAAAATATAATTAATGAACATTATCAACTTCCAAACAAGAAAATTTCCAAAGTGGTAACATAATGACATGGTGGTTCTCAAAGCACCGTAGAAACATTGCTAAGAAAACACAAGCAGGTCAGGGTGTAGCAAAGAGGATGCACGAAAAAATATTATATATACTATGGTTTTAAGACAAGACGTGAAATTCAGAAATAAAAAAATTGTGGAAGAAATATTTTTGGGACTTCTAGTTAAAATATTTTATTTAGTTTTTGTAGGAATTAACTGGTTATATTAAGGTTAGTTTTTTTTTCAAACCCAGAAGTAGAGGCCCCTCGCCGGCGACCTGTGTGGCAGCTGACTTTAGAGAAAAAAGAAATGTGTCATTTTTTGTGCACCCTCTTTAGTACACTTTGACCCTCAAGCAAGCCGTTGTCAGTAAAAGGAATAATCGCTAAATTTCATGTCAGTGACAGATAAAATATAACAAACCACTTATTTGAATAACGTTTCAGTGTGGGCGAATAGAGCGTTCATGACTCTCGGATATTGTAAAATCTGATGTGTTTTTCTTTACCTCATACAAATTTGTTAAGTATTTATAGAATCACAACACACTACACAGGTGTGAAACATCTCTTCGCATCAAACCTAATTGCTACCACTCTACCCGTAATATTAAATAACAAATATTTTGTGTTTTGCTTAAGAAACATAGATTCATGAGGTAGTGGAAAATAACATTGGAAGCAATTATGTCGCCAATAGTATGTCTAGACACTTCTTTGCATGTTTATCAAGCATCTATGAATATAATATAAGAATATTTTACTCTAATTTGTGTAAGGTAAACAATTCTTACCGTTACATTGAAACCCGTAAGACAGATGACCACAGAGCTTGCTATAAAATTGAATAAAGTTGATCTTGTGTACAGAATTTCTAATAACTCCACGCAACTGTAAATAACCTCACAATTAATATATTAATTTAGGCACACAGCAACATTATAGACGTTCAATGGAGATTGATAATAAATCCATTGGAATTGAGACCCTTGAACAGCTTTGAAGTAAAGAGTAAAAGGTTCATTAGAAAAGCAGAGAGCAATGACTAACTGAAATTTATCTCTTTAAACTATGTCCAAGATAAGAGTAGGCACCGTATTTTTTTTTTATATAAGCTTATCCACTCTGCCTGATGGTAAGCAGTCAGTGCAGAGTGGAACCGGGAATCAAATGTTTCTTTAAAATATTGAAAAATTCTAACATTTGAGAATTTTAAGAGCACTAAAAAAGAAACGGATGAATTTTACAAGAATAGAATTTATAAAAATTGTGCCTCGATAATCTATAGATGAATACCACCGCAATGATACTCCATACCTGATCAACTGTTGATGCCACTGAATCAACTTCGCAAGGTTCGATTTAATAGCTTCCCTATCGTGTACAACACCACTCCTTGGCTCTGGTGGTATCAGTCGTCCGATGTAGAAGCTTAGAAGGTGAAATTGCATCCTCAAATACATACAAAAGATGTAGAACATGCAATCGACTGCGCAAATACCGAGGACTACAACGATCTCTGAAAACAAATAATTAAATGGATTTTTAGAAAATAATACCATACATTAGTGCCGTAGTTTATGCGAGCGGAGACTGGGTATTTGTTATCTGACCGATGCGAGCAGAGAAGGGTAGTCTCTCTCTGATCGTTGACCGAGTAAGACGTGGTGAAGCGCGAGCATCAATTTCTTATACGTAGCTCGTTGTACCGCGTGTCGTCAAGTAAGTAAATAGTGAAGTGTTATAGTATAGCGAACACTACACATAGCACATCTAGCTACAAGTGCATACCAAAAATGTACACAGTCTGTGTACGCATATTTTACAGGTTCGATCCCTGGATCGGGTAAAATGATATTGGGTATTCTGTCAAGAAATTATTCCAACTATATAAAACGACGTCATACCCCACACAAAGTCCCCTTCCAAGATATTCGTAAACAGAGGTAATAGTCTGGTTAGATCTATTGACGGTAGTAGATCCACGCTGATTTCAGCATGAATGGGCCGGATCGTCCTGGGAAATACTACCCTCTCATAGAAGATCGACTTAAGAGTAGTAGTATCCGTACTACTGCGTTTCGTTCGGTGAGTGAGAGCGCCGGAGGCCCAATTTCCCCCCTTTCCTCTTTCCTCACCTCCCTCATTCCCTTCCCCTAACCCCATTCCCAGCCGCCATAGTGGAGACCACCATACCAGCAGTTTAAGACGATCGCTTTTAGTATAGTGGCCGCCACTTCTGGATTCCACTGACTGCTTACCATCAGGCGGGGTGGAGTCACTTTGGTAGGCTATAATATGGAGATGTGCTCCACGTGCCTCTTTTACTCTTAAAATTGTCTTATATCACTAGGCGGTATGTACGAGATCATGACGTAGACAAACTATGTCTACGTCGTGATCTCGTGATATGTGGTCGAAAAACTTCAGGATGTGGAATTATACTAAATAACTAAACGTGTCCGATATAAATAGTTAAATAAGTTCTTACCCGACCATATCTGCTGCAAATACACCCACGGATAATACCTCAAATCAAACGGATCAAACGGGTACAAAATCAGAAATGGCAATAGCAGCTCTACTTTATTTGTCTGGTAGTATTTTAGTACACTCAGCATTAACGGAGTCAAACCGAAGAATATAATAACGAATATATACGATGCACTTATTAATTTTACTACTCTGTTTAAATAATTATGTTCTTCTTCAATAATTTTCTCCGCCTCAGGATTTTTTTCACGCATCTGTTGTTTTATTTCTAATTGTCGTATATTATTTATTAGTTTATCCGTTGTACTCTCATTTATAATGATATAAATAGTTTTTACGTCGCATAATAAAGAATATATCAAGCAAGGAGTAACGTATGTTAGTTCTGTGAAAGTTTTGTTTTCAATGACGCCTTTGTAAAACCAGACTATAGCCCCTAAAATATCCACGTTTATGCATAAAGAATTAAAAATATACATGGACCAAGAACGGTATCTATCCGTAGGTGTTTTTTCTACAGTTTTTATATTAATGCCAATGCAAAGAAACATGAATTCGATTTTTTTGATAGTTTTGTCTATAAGTAATGGTTCAGCCATCTTCAGAGACTTCTTTACCGTGAGTTCGCTAACGTATTGTAATAGGTCCAATCAAATTTCTTTTATATAACGATTTACATAATTGGTTTTGCGTTACACAGTCTTATAACTAATAGACTTGGACTTTTAAAACTGAGTAGTGTTATTTACTATATATTATCATGCCATTTTATTTCGTTGTTGTCGTAGAAGGAGAGAAAGAGAGTAGATCTGTCCTATTCATGCTGAAATCAGTGAGGATCTATCATCTTAAAAATATAGAGCTTGTATAATATCGGTAGCCCAATTACCCTCTCGGTCCTCTTCCTTTTCCCTTTTCCTTCCTCGTTCCTTTCTCCCTATATGTTCGGAAATAGCTTGGTTCCTTTTTTAAGCATTATTTCTTGTTGTTATAGTTAACACTTACAATCAGGCCGTAAGCGTAAGCTTGTTTGCCACTAAAAGTTGTATAAAAAGAAAGACAAGGCGATCGGGAAATACACGTCAGTTATTTACAAACAATTTCACAGAAAATGGAGATACGCAAAAAAACCTGTTGGCTCAGGGCCATTAGTCATACGTACGAATATCGGTGTACGGGACGCAAAAGTGCCTGTTTGTGTGGCGTGCTTCGGGAGGGACGTTCAGATTGAGTTCGGGTGGTTTGTGATTGAGATGTTGGTATGAAGCGTTTATTATTTTGAAATGTTGTTTTGTTTATATTTGGAAGGTTTAATTTTTATGGGTAAGAAGATTGTTTAAAGCGTGGCTATACGATCTTTATTTGAATACCTGATTTTATGCAATTTATAATATGTCTATTAATGAGATCGCTCTAATGCCTAAAAAAATCGGGATTTTCAAGAATCTTGGATTTAAGTTTGTTTAAAGAAAGACACTGTTAGTGAGACTATTTTATGAGTATAATAATATTTTCGGATGAAAAAGTATTACCATGTTATTAAATCATTTATCACTCTCAATGTTGTTTTGTTTACTTTTTTAAAAGGTCATCCTTAAATATAATGGACACAAACTTAAAGAACAACTTAGAATCATTTTTTAAATTAAATATTTAAATATTTGTATATGGAATGAAGGAAAAAAAGAAACGGAAGGTGATCAAGAATGTAACATAAACTTCTTTCACATATAACATGTTACACATATTTAAGAAATTCCTTAAATCTTGCACCGGTAGTAATTATTATAAGTATGTTGCAGAAGCCAGCGTCTTCCCAATACATTATACTTAATTAATAAGAGAATACAATACATTATAGTTCCCCATACATTATCACTACATAGTAAAAAACAAAGTCGCTTCCTGCTGTCTGTCCCTATGTATGCTTAGATATTTAAAACTACGCAACGGATTTTGATGCGGGTTTTTTTAATAGATAGAGTGATTCAAGAGGGAGGTTTTTAAGTATATAACATGCAGAATATAGTAGAGAAACACTGATAAATTTAGATGTTTTTAATGTGTAGTCGTAAATAAACAATTTTTTTCGCTTACATTGCAACGTTGGCTAAACCCTACAAGATAGATCAAAATAATGTACTACAGTATTGTATGTCTTAAAAAGGTCTACAAAAAAGTTTGCGATAGTATATGTCTATCTCTAAGGGATAACCCACAATAACCATTTTTTATCCTTTACTTTTTATGAGAAATAATGGCTTATTTTCGAAGCAATTTTAAGCAATACAGCATTAATCCTTATCAAATTAAGTACCTTAAATATATTGTGCATTTAATATAAATCAATAATGCCATATCCAGTATGTAATTTAAATAAATATTTTCAAAGATATTAGATTAAAAATGCAGGGAGGGATATAGCGGCAGGGGGCCGGCATTCTGTAGTAAAATTAAATATACTACAGAATGTGAATACACGGGCAATGCTGATACTAAATATAGTATCAGCATTGCACCCGTGCGAAGCCGGGGCGGATCGCTAGTAGTTCATAAAAAAAAACAGCAGGTATGAACTAGAATCAATTAATTTTTTTTTATAAAAATTATATTTATTTTCTGTGATGCTGGTAGTATTTTTGAAGGATAAACGTCGTAACAAGGTCATCCGACGACGAACTAAAGTAACCGAAATAGCTCGTAGGATAAGCACGTTGAAGTGGTAGTGGGCCGGCCATGTCTGCCGAAGGACAGATGGCCGATGGAGCAAACGAGTCCTAGAGTAAAGACCGCGACTCTGTAAACGTAAGGTAGGACGACCCCCAGCCAGGTGGACCGACGACCTGAAGAATGGCTGGGACTGGATGCCGCACGCAGAGGACCAAGTGTTGTGACGCAGATTGGGAGAGGCTGGTATAGGCTGATTTGATTTGATTGAGGTTCTGTAATCTGTGATAGTAGTAGGTAATAACTGTTAGAAATGGAACGCAACCATAGAGTAGCACACATTTTTATTTTGTGGTCGCCCATCTTTTCTTTATTCTAACACTTCTAAAAATTTCCTTGTAACAGTAATTTATTTTAATAAATTACACGATTAAATATTTATTGCTAATATTCCTTCAATAACGCACTTTTTTAATCTAAACAAAAAAAAAACAATAGATCGAATTATTTTAACTCACAATACATATTATCTATTAGTAATCATTAAGCACTACAATCAAACTATTATTATTTAACTTACATGCTATCTTTTGGTAGTTAAAGTTTAACTTATTTGTTTGAGTGATTTTGTAAAGAAATATAACTAAGATTATACTTAAGTGTTCTTTTTAATTAATTTTTAACTTCTACGCAGGCCTAATGACTAGTGATGACATATACAATTAGTTTATTAATGCGGTTGAGACATCTTATTTATTTGGTCCTCTGTATAAAGTTTGTAACAGAGCAAAGTAAGACCATGCTGTACTGCAAATCTGGAAAACAAAACTCAATTTTAGACTTATAAAAATTTTATTACTTAAGTAGTAGTTATTATAAGGAGTAAGTAAAAAATAACATCAATCTGCTGCTGTCATACAGCACACAAAGACCTCTTCTAATGCAGAGAAGGCATGAACATTGATCGACAACGCTTGCTCAAGGTAGATATCAGATATTTTTCAAGTTCTGAGATCGTTGTGATGTGAAAATGTAGGTGTATCTAATTACCGATTTTTTTTATTGCCGACAGTGGCAGTCAAAGAAACAGTCCACGTGATGGTAAGTGGTAACTGTCGCTCATGGACGACTCAGAATCCCTAGCATTGCTCCTGAAATATCAGAGATTCTGCGAAGCCGCTGCCTACCCTAGAAGGAGTGGGGTAGGTGAAAGGATTAAGGGAGGTAAGGAAAAAGGAAGTTGGCATTCGGCACGTATATTCTCTCTTAGATAGTGTCATTTGTATTAAATTTTTGCGTAGTTAAGGAGAAGTTAGCAGCAAAACAGATAGAAGAAAGCAGTGATTTTACTTTTGTACTACTTAATGCTTAATGATACGAGGTATTTAATTCAATTCGATTAAAAAGTTATTACACTTCAGATTGTTCTACAGATTAAGTAATTACGGATCCTGTGGGGCACGCAAAACGAGAGAGGAAGAAAAAATAACTCATGCTTTTATTTTTCTTTTTTGAATATGGACTAATCTTACTACATACTTAATATTATAACGTGGAAAAAATTGATTTTGTGTATGTTTGTTTTCAACAATTTAATTAAAAATCCACGTTACTGATTTGAAAAATACAGGCTATATTTTATTGCGTTGTAACTATATTTTTTAACAATTTTCAGAATTTCGATATTTGTATTTGCAATACAGAAAACAGAAAAAATAAATTTGCAGTATAGCAAAATTAATTCGCAGACGAAGGTAATATTGCATTTATGTTTTATGTAAGTAGGTTTTTGTTGTGAGGCCGAATGAAATGTTTGATACCAAAGAACATTACCTTCATAAAAGCATTCAGGTTAACAACAGCAAATTTTGAAGCTGTCAGTTTACACGGCGTTTGTGACCTGAAATAAAAATAAAAATTAAACTAGGTATTTAATACCTAGCTGACATAAAAATGTTTTTTTTCCTAAATTACTAAGTTGAACTTATGAATGACAAAATAACAAAAACAAAATGCTATTTAATTTATCTATACTCAGTTCGCTAACGACGTAGAGCCATAAGAATAATGCAAGAAACTTTGATTCAGAATTTCAAACATGCAGAGGAATGCAGGCGAGTACTATATAATAGGTACATATTTACCATAAATATAACTAAACTAATGCTTATTAACGTAATAGTAGAGTTTCTTATTAAGTACAATCTTATTATACCTATTGGTGTTTAAAACCAGCTATTTATCGAATGTGAAATCATACTAACTCCAATATGTTCATAGATTACCTTGTTTGTATCAAAAGTAAATATTTTCCAAGATTAGCATCAGCTAAATACCATTTAGAATTGTATATAGTATCAGCTACTGCCATACCCTGGAATAAGATGTTAGTAAGGTTTTAGTTAGAAGGACATAAACCTTACTCACTAGGAAAACGGTCTATTCCACATTCATCATGGATGATCTGGGTGATGGCAACTTTTTTTTTTTCATGTTATCCTACCAAAGTGACTCCACTCTGCCTGATGGTAAGCAGTCAGTGGAATCCAGAAGTCGTGGCCACCATACCAAAAGTCATCGTCTTAAACTGCTGGTATGGTGGCCTCCATTATGGCGACTGTGAATGGGGTAGGAGAAGGGAATGAGGGAAGTGAGGAAAGAGGAAAGGGGGAAATTCGGCCTCCAGCGCTCTCACTCACCGAACGAAACGCAGTAGTACGGATACTACTACTCTTTCGTCGATCGATCTTCTATGAGAGGGTAGGCAAATTCATGCTGAAACCAGCGTGGATCTACTACCGTGACTACAACTTCATTGATCTTAAGATATTTATTGATCATCATACTCGCCGAAGAACGTCTATTGCTGGACATAGGCCTTCCCTAATTTTTGCTACCTTGGCCGATCATAAGCCGCCCTCATCTATCGGTTGCCCATTTATTGGTATTGAGTCGAGACATTTAGTACTCTGACACTAGACGAATCTGCGTTGGTAGTGTTGTGTAAGCTTGTAAGCATAGAGTATGAATAACAGTGGCTTTTTCTTGAAAATCCCGATTCTGATTCGTTCGGCGCTGAAGCGCTGTCAATAATAAACCTATTGAAATATTGTAAAAGCGATTCAGCGCTGAACGATTTATTGCATAAAATCGGGTTTTCAAATAAAGATTGGTATGTAGAAAGCCACTGAATGTAAACTATTGTAAGGCTTTAGAATTTCTTGAAAGTATCTCTATATCAACGAGACAAGCTTTGTTTTCTACAATACAGGCACAGTGATTGTACTGTTTACATCTTTCACAATGTTATGTATACTTACGCTCCGATTTGTTTATTGGGCAAACCTATACTTGTTCGCTACTTGAGTGGTAAATATAATAATGAATTTCATTATATACCTACGCATAGGTTCTAGGATTTGTGAAGTATGAAAAAACAATTGCCTGATAAATACAGTTAGATATACATGAAAAAAAAAACACTTAGCAGCTAATTACATACCGATTGCATCAAACGATCGCCGAAATAACACATATAGAAAATTTCTAGAAGACTCGATACAAGAAAGCAGAGAAAAGTGAGCGTAAATG
The DNA here is from genome assembly GCA_963082885.1 of Parascotia fuliginaria. Taxonomy (NCBI): domain Eukaryota; kingdom Metazoa; phylum Arthropoda; class Insecta; order Lepidoptera; family Erebidae; genus Parascotia; species Parascotia fuliginaria. The sequence goes on from OY720195.1 coordinate 2,541,364, forward strand.
CTATGTCATCAAGCACCTGGCAACAAAGATAAACTGTTAAAACATATTCTTACTTCATAAAATAGTTATCGAAGTCGACATAAAACAAAGTACAAAACTACTTGACGTACAAGATACAAAGTTTGATTAATAAAAATAAATTGATTGTGAATATCCGTGGGTCCAGCTCTGACAATGACATCCATGAGAAAACTATATAATAACTCTAAAATTAGCACTTTTTTACTTTTTAGTTATCTTACTGGTTTTTGTTTTTGATTAAAATCTATATTTATGAAAGTAAAGGTAAAATAATTTGAACCTCGAAGCAGAATACAAACGCGCGCTTCTTGTATGCCTTGCCGCAAGTTGAAATAGTTCATGACTATAATACGTCGTGTTATGACGTCATGCTTCATTCGGTACTTGCGTACTTAAATATCATCCTACTGCGGTCGCCATTTGGATAGTCTTGTCTTAAACATCTTCTGGACAATGTTGACTTACCATAACATTAAATCCTGTGAGGCAAATAAGCACAGAGCTAAATACGAAGTTAAATAACGTAGATCTTGTGTACATATTTTCTAAACAATCCACACAGCTGAAACAGATGAAATTGTTGGGTTATTCCCAACTCGACACGAGAGACTGGACACGCGTGAGACCAGTTGGTAAAATTCGAAATAATAATAATATTCTACCACATGCACACAGCGCCATCTAGTCCCAAATTAAGCAATTATTTTTGCTTGTGTTATGGGTACTAAACAACTGATATACTACTTATATACATTTTTTTTTGTAAATACTTAGATATAGATAAATTACACCCGGACACAGAACAAACAATCATGCTCATCACACAAAGATTTGTCCGAGGTGGGAATCGAACCCACGACCTCCGGCTTAGCAGTCAGGGTTACTAACCACTAGGCCAAACAGGCCAGTCAAATTTAAAAATTAGTATTAAGTAGGTACTTAATATTTCGCCAAGATTTTAACGCGTGTCCACTTAGTGAAGTTTGAAATAAATTACTTTTATGTTTTTGACAACTGGACACATTTATTTTTCTTGATTAGTTAGAGTTTGAAAACCTGGACTTAAAAGTTGAACCTGCCAATTCATCTTGAGCGCACGTGGTAATTAATGCTCATGCCTTCTCTATAAGAGAAGAGGCCTTTATCCTGCAGTGGACAGTGAACAGGCTGGTATTGTTATTTTTTAATATGTAGGTATATATATATTTAAAAAAATGGGACTGATATTTTTTTTGTTAAATGCGCTTTATGTGCAAATAAGCTTTACCTTTTTAACTCCTGATGCCATAAAACTAACTCGACTAATTTTGATCGTATCGCCTCTTTGTCCCGCAATACTTCACTATGTTTTGAGTCTTTTGCAATAATATTTTCAAAATAGTATCCAAGAAGAGCAAATTGTATACGAATATATGAACAAAATATGTAAAACATAAAATCTGCTGAACAAAGTCCAAGAATCACGATGCATTCTGAAAAACAAAACATGCTTATTTACGTTTATTATTCTAATTATCATTATTAGATATCTAGCTTTCCGCGGCGTAGTTTCACACGCGTCTTTTCATACTGCTCTGCTCTCGTCGCCAGTAGCGTGATGTTACATAGCCTATAACCTTCCTCAAGAACTGGGCTATCATACGCAAGAATTTTTCAAATTCGACTGGTAGTTGCAGAGATTAGCGCGTTCAAACAAACAAACTCTTCCGCTTTATATAATAGTATATAATATTACATAAACTGCTTTTCTCTTGACTGTACTTACCCGTCAAAAAGACTAAATAACACCGAAATGACTAAATTTATAGGGGATCAGAAAGGAGAATAATAACCGAAGATCAGATCTGGAGGAACCGAACGGATCGATAAAAAACTGGCGTCACGTTCCGGCTTCGCTCAAGATTATTGTTGTGTCTAGGATATAATTACTTATCTTTGAAATTCTATCAACGATTGTGAAAATCGTATCAAAATGCGTTGCGTGGTTAGGAAAGTTTAAAGAAACAGACAAACAACGAGTTTTCTTTACACTATTTAAAAGTGTCATATAAATTTATATATTTACAAAGAAAAGTTTATGCTGAATTAATAATAATAAATAATACCACACAACGTCATCTAGACTCAAAGTAAGCATTTTGTGATATCGGTTCTAGAATGCGGATAAACATACTTAAACACTTTTTTGTAAATACATACATACTATACATGAAAACACCCAAACCAATACAAGTAGTCGATGTTCACACCAACAAATATTTGCACTAAGCGGGAATCGAAACCGCGACTTCTGCGTAGCGTAGACAGTACCACCGAACCACAGAGGTTGTTAATTGTTTAGTTGCAGTTTAAGTAAAGACATTTTCTAAAGAATATTCAGGCAACTTTCTATCTTTGAGAGAAAGGTCTAAATTCATTAGAAGTCCTGAGCCTGAGGAGTGACTGTAATAAAGTGATCTTACAATTTAAGAGCGGTTCTTTAGATCACGACAATTTAGTAAACTTTATTAATGTTTCTGTATTACTTACCTGCCCAAAGCTGTCTGAAATACACCCACGGATAATATCTCATGTCATAAGGATCAAATGGAGATACGACCAAAAACGGCAATTCCAACACCACTTCATTGTTTTTTAAGTAATGTAAAAGCATAAGCGTAACTGGGCTTAAAGCAAATCCAACCAGGACAGCGAAGAAGAATATATTCAGCACTTTCAACACTTTGATTAAATATTCATGGTCGGTCGTCATAATATTCTTCGTCTCTAAATTTTCCATCCGTTTCATTTGCTCTATTTCTAGTTTTCTTATTCTATCAATCAGTGCGTCTATTGCGTTCTCGTGTTTGACCATATAGTATGCCTTTATATTGGCCAGAGTAGACATTAATGCGCAAGGAGCCATGAAAGTGAATTCAGTTATACTTTTATTCTCCATGACACTTTTCCTGATCCAACCAACAACACCAAATACTTCAATGTTTAACCAAATAAAGTTAATAATGTATATGGTCCGAGAAAGATATCTGTCTTTTGGTGTTTTCTTTCTTACTCTTATGTTAATGCCGGTAGATCGACACAAGTATTCGATTTGTTTGATAGCTTTGTCTATCAATAAAGTTGGTTCTGTCATTCTTGAGATTAGAATTGGTAGTATAAATTATAACAAATGAAAAAGGTATGATTGTTTAATTTTCACAAAATGTTTATTTTAATTTTGAACTTCAATCTGTAATAATAAGGTAAGCGTTATGGTATTAGTATACTTAAGCATCAAAAGATTTTTTGATAGCCTGCATTTGCAGACGAGCCAACAGTCCACCTGATGGTAAGTGGTAACTGACGCTCGTGGACTTCTGCAATGCCAGGGACTCTGCGAAGCCTCTGCTTACTGCGATTTTAATGTTCTTTTTAAATTTCATAGTAAACTTTGAATTAGTGTCTAAGAAATATTTAAGTTTTTTATTGTGAGGAGCTGAAGAAGCTATATAGACATAAAAAAAAACTATATCAGACTGTGTAATACAACGAACTTTACCATTACCATTGTGAGAAGAAATAAATAAATATATTTTTCTGCCGGTTTCGGTGCTGGCGACTGCTAGTTGTTACTAGAGTTTTAGAGCTAGCTCTTTCACGTACTCTTATGAATCTGTGACTGCAATAGCTAATTTTTCTTATAAAAGTGCATGTGTACAGGTTACAGTCATGTAAGGACTTTGTTAATATGATGGCTATAGGAAATCAAGCCTATAATAAACTAAACAAAATATAATAAACTCTCTTTTCATCGTGTGGGAGAGCTTTTAGGACCGGGACTGTTAACGCAAAAGTCACCTAAAATGTATTTGAGCTCTTCTTTTCTGTGCTCTTCAAATTTTTGCACTTTATCATGCACTATACGTCTCCAGGTTTTGCGCGTCTGTGCCTGTGTTTCCGATTCGAAGGCCTTTATTTTGCACAACTTAGTAACGGAGAAATTGGTCACTCTGTCTCCGCTTGCCGTCCTACAGTTTGAGTAGAAAGCACGCTTCGCAACTCGGTCATCCGACATCTCATGTCCACACCAGCGCAGTTGCCATTTCATTAGGTCCGCTTTCTGAGTACGCCGCTATTTCACTGACATTCGCTCGACGTAGCACTTCAGTTAAATTATCATTTATTATCATCATAGCCGATAGACATCAATTGCTGGACGTGCCTTTCCCAATTTTCGCCACCTTCGCTGACCGTGAGCCGCCCTTATATCGGTTACCCGCCATTCTTATTTTTCTTTCTGTCTTCAGTCTTTGTTCTGCCTTCTTTCTTTCTTAACTGTTTAGGCATAATGTAAATACACTACTTAAGTGGTACAAAAATAGACCTCGACCACTTCTAAACATTTTAACTTCTACATGTCACTGTATGAATTGCAATTAGTGTAATACAGTAGTAATTATTTATGACAGTTAAACGACAGCCGAGGCCGTGAAAAATAATTTTCAATATTTTTTTTAATACTTAGTTGTTTAAAAATTAATGGATAAGCTATTTATTTTGTCAAAGTTGACGGTTTTGTGGAAAGCTAGACGTGTAGCTAATTATTGTTTCTAAATTCTAGTTTATTTTATTTATTTTTTAAGACCACACCGCACTAGGGAACAAGTCCTGCGTTTTTATACATGAAGAGTAGGCATATGCATCGATCATATAGACTTGAGCTTGACCATTGATCACTGTTACTTACTTCTAATTTTAAGTTTTTAAAACAAGTTAAAGAAATTATAGAAGTTCTGACGCTCTAAGAAATTGTGTCCTACTACTGCAATGTTCTTAAATAGAACAAAAAACCGGTAGATTTATTTCATGCCCCTTGACGAAACAATCCCACCCACATGCCCATCGCTGTGACTTCTGTAAGCCAGGATTAACAGTGATAACCAATACGAAACACTGAGCTTTGACACTCGGGTGTCCCGGGGACTGCTAAACCTAGCCCGTCTTAAGCTCCGCAAAGAATTTAATCAGAAGTAAAAAGCAGGACTCAAATTTAATTTATATAAGGTTCTGACTCTATTAAAAGAGAGCACAACGGACAAGAAATATTAAAGGACCTATGTGAGCTAAATCGGCAGAAACGTTTAATTGCACGGAAATTCACCCTAGTTGACATCTAATCACAGATCCTCATAATAAACTGGTCATGATGTAACTTGTAAACTATTTATCATAATGTCGCGGTCTTTATGCCAAAGACTACATTCTCAAAGAGTGTAATGAGCAGACTGTTCGTTCATGATTGTAACACTGACAACTCGGAGAATCGCCAGTTAACTGCATTTGGGAATGTCCATACTGCTTTCGGTGGAGAAGCTGATAGGAAGATAATATAACAAGCAATGAAAGAAAAAAATGAGCATAAGAATTCTTCACGATCACCGTATCAGATTAAAGCTTAGATAAACGAATTAATAAAAATATAATAATCGAATAAGAAGCTTTTGGAGAGCTATTACGATGACAATTATACTTATTAATCACGATCAATATCTATTACTTACATAACTTATTTCTACTTTTGCTAATTCATGGATAACTTAAGAGACTTTCAACCCCTTTCACTGTAACTTAGATAATAGAAGAAAATAATTGTAAAACTAATATTTAAATTATATTACTTTAAGTAGAAGAGAAATCTAAAATGAGAAACGTGATTTAGAAGTTTAAGCTTTAGGGAACTTAACATAAGAAATACATTTATGTACAGGCGTATTTTGTCATAACATTCTTTTCCACTAAAGATCCGATAGGTATTTTCATGTGTTATAACTTATAATTAATACTTGGTTAAAAGGTGTTAAGGGGTATTTAAAAACCATATGATTATTGTAAGTACAAATTAAGTAGATATTTTAGTTGTAAGTGGTGTTACAAAATTTTCTTGAATATTAGGTATGGTTTATTGTGTAAAAGTTCATTAAAATTATATTTTATAACTAGCCTTTAAATAGCTAGCGTTTCAAATCAAAGCATTTATTTGCGTAATACAGGTAACATGAAGATATTATAATATAAATACATTTGACAATCCGTATACTACCATTTCTGGTATGCAAAGTATCACCCGCGTTAACCCTTTCATGGACACAACTGTAGACACAATACATGTTTTATTGACATCACTCACTGTCCCGGCAAGTGTTAAGTTACTGCTCCGCTTTCGTTGCCAATAGCGTGATGTTATAGCTTGTAACCTTCCTCAAGTACTGGGCTATTAAACGCAAAGAATTATTCAAATCTGACTGGTAGTGCCGGATATTAACGCGTTTAAACAAATAAACTCTTCCTCTTTATATAATAGTAGTTTTATATTCCCATACAAATTTTCTTTATTTATCCCAAAATGTTTAAAAAATGTCCACCCGTGCGAAGCCGGGGCGGGCCGCTAATAGTATGCAGATAATACTTTAAATGTCAACCACAAACCCCACATTTATCTCGTAAACGTCCCGGTATGAAATTGATCGTCCCTTGCACCCCTACCCACTTGTTGATCTCGAGATTGTGCAACTTCTGAATCGGATGGTATTGTGAAGTGACGGCTTTATGTATTGTATGTTGTAACTCGCTACTCGCTAGCTGTCAAATTGTCTTGCTTGTTCCTGTTTCAGATTTTATGGATGCTGTGTAGTTTTATATTTCGTTTTAACGGAAACTTTTAAAAACCAAAGTGAAAATTTATGAAAAGTTTATTGCCCAAGAAAATAAAGGATTAATTAGAATTAAAATATTAAAAGAAATACGTGAATTTAGGCCACCAAGAGAGTGACAATGCTGCCATGCAAACGAACGCTGTCCACTGCTGGACATAGGCCTTTCGCCACCGTGGCCGGTCATTTGCCGCCCTCATCCATCGGTTGCCCGGTTTTAAGTAATAAATATATATAAATAAATAAATAAACTATTTTCCAGAAGGTTTCGAAGAAAACGGCGAAAATATCTTTAAGCTAAGTCGCACTGATGCTATAATTGCGAAATTTGGTGTGGATGATTAAGTAAAATAAAGTTTTTTGTTACTCTTTCACACAAAAAACTACTGAATGAATTTTGAGGATACTTTACTAACACATACTACTATTATTGATCATAAATCGAAGTAAAATATAGACATAATTCATAAAGATATTGTGTAAATTTTTAATTCACGCAAACGAAGCTGTGGGCGACTGCTAGTCTAATATAAAGTAGAAAACACAATTTCTAATAAAGTAACAGCAGTGTTTGTTGCAGTCTAAATGATAAATGAAAACATGCATTCATTTGATCTTCTTATTTTCACGAAGCAACAGGTCGTACGGATTTGTCGATATGCCAACTTTAATGTTACCTTTTATTAAAGCTTTTTTCGTCGGATATTTTTCGACGAAACAAAGTATTTTGTTTTCTTGCTATACTATAGCAAATCTGTACTAATATTACTAGCTGCTCGCAGCGCTGTTTTACCCGCGTTAAGTTTTGTTTGATTACTGCTCTGCTCCCGTCGCCAGTAGCGTGATGTTACATAACCTATAACCTTCCTCAAGAACTGGGCGCTATCAAACGCAAAAAGAATTATACAAATCAGACTGGCAGTTCTTGAGACTAGTGCATTCGGCAACAGTCAGTCGTCGTTCATCGATATTCTTATAAAAGGACCTTATAAACATAGCATTACGCTTGTTTTTCTTTAAAGGGCTAGGCATAGTTGTTTATCGCCAAGTTTCTCCAGCTTCCATCATAGTTTGACCCCATGTAGCAGAAGACAAGCCTGTTATTAATGGGCGAAACGTTATACTCCACGCTAATACTACGGAAGTAGATCTACGCTGATTTCAGCATGAATGGGCCGGATCGTCCGGATAAGTACTACCCTCTCATAGAAGATCGACTTAAGAGTAGTAGTATCCGTGCTACTGCGTTTCGTTCGGTGAGTGAGAGCGCTGGAAGCCCAATTTCCCTCCTTTCCACTTTCCTCAGCTCCCTCATTCCCTTCCCCTAACCCCATTCCCAGCTGCCATAGTGAAGGCCACCATACCAGCAGTTTAAGACGATGGCTTTTAGTATAGTGGTCGCCACTTCTGGACTCCACTGACTGCTTACCATCAGGCGGGGTGGAGTCACTTTGGTAGGCTATAATATAAAAAAAAAAAAAACTGCGAAATTTTTGACAATAAAACTACCATCATTTTAACCGACTCAGGAATCGAACCTGAGGCATCTGAATAACAGTTTGTTACAACCATTCTGAATTCGGCTACAGTCTTTCATCTTTTTATGTGACAATAATAATAATCTTTCTCAGACATAACAATAGCAGTCATAAAAGTTATATAAAAAATTAAAATATTCGTGACTATAAACCGAAAAATAAAGTCAGCCCGTATTTACATAACAAAAGGTACGAATTCAAATTAATTAATTATTTACATAAGGTACTTATTATTTCTCAAAGTAAAGCCCTCTACATACTCACGGTCACGTATTACCTAAATTTGAAGCGATGAATAAAAACTTACTTAGGAAGATACTTTTGGGTTCAGATCGAATAAGAATCAAATCAAATGCTTTATTTGCAAACATGAGCATCTATATATATATAAAAATGAATCCCTATTTCCCTTGGTCATGGCATCACGCGTGGACGGCTACATCAATTTCGTTATTTATTTTTTTGTTGTTTGTTATTGTCAGGAGAAGGATTTTATGAAAGAAAAACTAAGAAAATTGCGCGGTGATTTAGAAAGTTTAAGAACCACCATATTAAATTTAAACCGCTAAACCGATTTCAGTGAAAATTAGTATGTAGATAGATTTGGTTTCAGGACATAGACTACTTTTTATTCCAAACATCACTCTGATTCCCGAGTTACATTATTGCGCGGGCAAAGTCGCAGGGCGCAGCTAGTATACAATAAAGGTGTTAGATACAATTTTATAAGTGGAGTAACAGAAATCAATTTAAATAACAAATAGTGTTTCTACAGTCATTAAATAATTATTAGAAGAAAAAGAAGAAGAGAAGAATAAGAATCAATCGGGTCAAGGACTTGCTGTGGTTTTTGCTGTTAAGTATTAAAAGAGGTAAATATGTAAATAAAATAAACGGATTTGAAGAGATCATGCGTAAATGAACCGTTTCGCTGTTGCAGCGGGTATGTGCTAGTCCTAATAGGCTCCTGAGTTGCATTGCGGGCAAACATGACAGCCCCATATTCAAACACCTATGTAAGCTTCAAGTACTAACATAGTAAATAAGGTCTATTGTATACTAACAAATATGGATAAATTTCTGAAATTAATAGATTGTTATTATTATTATAAATAAATACCAGGAAACACAAATATAAGAATAAACGTGACTTACAGTCACGTTTATTCTTATTTTTCCTAATCTCACAACGTGGAGTTTATATCTTCTCGCGGCTGTCGTTTATCGCAACCAATCCGCCTGCCAAACGTGGTGATTATGGCATTAATGCCTCTGTTTGGGCTTATGTCCAGTAATTGCGTCATTGTGATGATATGTAACTGTTGCAAGATGAAATTTACTAAAATAAACGTGGTTTTTAAATTTCTTTGCTAGTGGAAGTGCGATGTTAGGAATATAACTAGAGAGATGCCTGCCTAGCATGATTATGGTGATTATGGCAGGCTCCTTTTCAGAGGGACAATATATTCAGCAGTGAATCTGTCTGCCTTCCAATCGAAGAACAGAAAATTAAAATTATTTCAAATCATTCTCGCGTTCAATTGTTCGCAAATGTTGCCGCGAGTTCGTTTAGAAGCCGTTTATCTGGAACTACCTTTACGCCTAATAACCGTTTTCTCACATTAAGCCACTACATATTTAAGGTTTGAGTGTTTGGAATATTTGATAACGCCTACAATTTTCGATATAAATAATTAAATCTTTATACGGTTTAACTAAATGGTACGTTTAGGCGGCCATTTTTATTAACAGTTGCTACATAACAATTATAAAATTATGAAGAAATAATTACTGTTGTCCAGCGGTTAAAGGGCTGAGTGCTGTGGGTTCATTTTCTTTTGAAGGCAAATATTAATATTTTGTTTTATGGTGTAGATTATGTGTTTATAAAGTCCCGTAAGACATAGAATTCATCCCTTGATCTGAGAGTTAAAAATAAGAAAAGAACTTTAATTGAACCCTCTGTCCATTTTCCATTTTTTACTATTATTTACTTTATTTTATAGAGAGGGCATTAGCATTGATCACTATGGATAGGGGGGATAGGGGTTGGCAGTGTCAAGCCTTTTAAAGCATCGTAAAAATTTACATTTGCACAATGTTTTCCTTCGCCGTAAGTAGCGTGCATAGTAAATTAGAAAAGTCAGATGGATAGGTAGATACTTAATTCATTTCGAACTTAGAATATCGTATAGAGGAGACAGATGCATTGATCACTAAAGCCATCACTTTTTACGACAAGGTATAAAATCCTTTGCCTTTACTCTAATTTCATCAAGTCTTATTAAAACGCAGCATGCTGATTTAACATTTCATTCAGTTTAGATCGCATGCAGTTTCTTTGTTCGTTTATCAAAAAGGCTGAGTAAAAAAAGTTTCGTTGCATCCCGCGCAGATTGGATTACTTATAAATTTAAGGTGGGCTTAGGGTTGCAAGATGTCTTGGGATGTTTTAAATATATACCAACACTAGCTCTTGCCTGCAGCTTCACCCCCTATACCAAATTTCATCCAAATCGGTTCAGTGCGTCAGGCGTGCAAGCGTAACAGACAGATAGACAGACAGAGTTACTTTTGCATTTATAATATTAAGTATGGAAGTATGGATTACTCTACTATGCGTAATGTTAAGCAGTCAGTGAGGCCAGAAAGTGGCGGACACTTTGGTCCAATGATGGTCAGACTGTGTCAGACTGCTGCTATGTAATTTTACTTCGCGTAATTTTAAACCTGTGACTTTTTAATTAAAACAATACTACTGGAAATAATCATCTCCCTCTGCTATGACTAGTTGTGGTTCACTTTTAAAGAACGGTTGCTCGTTACCATCATTATTTCAGTTCACCTTCTGAAGAGAATTTCCTTTAGATTTTCCTTTATTTTCTTTCTTTTGCTGTTTTAGTAATGTTCAAGCTGCAATAAACACCTATGTGACAACCCTAAATTAGTCTTAGGTACATTCATCGAAATAAATGTTTTGATATAGAAGAATTAGTAACCTGATTGTATTAAATTACAATACTTTTGTTTATTTTGTTTTGCTTGAGATGACGTGATTTTGTTTATGTGATTATTTGTTTTAATATTGTTTCTTTACTGCTTTGAACATGTCTGACTGACGGTGAAGAAAAACATCGTGAATAAACCTGGACTTAAAAGTCTGAAATTGCCAATCCGCCTTGAGCAAGCGTGGTGATTAATGCTCATGCCTTCTTTATATGAGAAGAGGCCTTTGCCTTGCAGTTGGAAAGTAAACAGGCTGGTATTATTATTCAACCTCAAAACCATTCAGGCATCTTATTAATAGTTTATGTCACATGTCATCATCACACCAGGTTATTACTTTCTCACTGCAGGGAATAGCCTTTTCTCTTAGAGAATGCATCAGCATTCATTACACGCTTACTTAACGCAAACTGGCGAGATAATAAAGTATGATCATCATCACTATATCAGCCGAAACACATCCACTGGACATAGGCCTCCCTGAATGCTGAGCTGCCTTATACCATCGATTGTTCGCCTCCCTTAGCATATAAATGTAAACTAATATTATAAAGAGAAAAGAAGACAAGACGAAATTTCTTTCTTTTTTTTTTTTTTTTGTATTATAGTTTGTTTGTTCCTCAAGATCTATATAACCGATTTGAGAAACTCCTTCACCTTTAGATAGCTACAAATAGGACGGGTAACATAGGCTATATTTTATTATGTTTAACATATTTTTTGAGTATTTTTTTAAATTTTAATATTTTAAGTGCCTTTGTAAATCTGAATGATGCAATACGTCACTATTGCTATGATATTTTCCGTAGACGTTTGTTGTGAGACCGAATGAAACTTTTGATACCGAAGCGAAGCGAGGGCGTATCTCTAGTTAATAATAACTAGGTATATTGATACAATTTTCTCTGCATATTTATGTCAGTATGACGCATGACGTTTAACTAACCCAGAGTTCACTGTATTTTTTGCATAAATACAATATTTACTGTTAAATGTATTGTTTATTGACGTCATTTATTAACTAGAATACATTTTGAATTATTTTCTATTTTTAAATATATTTTTTTTTTCAAGTTCATCCAAAGGTTGGCTATTGCTATTGCTATGTCTTTTTTATTCTTTTATACAACTTTTGTGACAAATAAGCATACGGCTCACCTGATAGTAAGTGGTAACCGTAACGTATGCATGCCTGTGTTCTCGTAGTATTACAAAACAGCGCTAAGAAATCACAACGGAATAGGTAGGTAAAGATTTTAAAGCTCAGATTTTACTTTTTACTTTTCATTTTTCTTTACAACATAGAAAGCTGTATACCTATAGAGTTAAGTGTATTGCCTTTGTCAATTTGCATGCTACTTGAAACTGTAACTTACAAAAATTGTAATAACCTGGCGATTAAAAAGAGTGGCCTGAGTTTCTTGCCAGTTCTTCTCATGGCTCTACTTCGTCAGCGAACTGGCTGTAGGTTAATATGCTGACATTTCGTAAACTTTGACGTTCATAAATGTTAATTTAATTGACCTATATGAATAAACATATTTTCATTTCATTTCATGTCATTTCAAATTATATAAGTATAAGGCGAACCACATACTGCCACGCACTACGCTGCGGGGTGCATGGTGAATGAGCATCTACACCGCACGTGAATGCGTTTTCAGTGTGTTGCACTACACGTGATATGTATGCAAAGAGAGATACTTACAAACAACGCAAGAACATGCACGCCCGCACTACGCTCCGTGATGCGGAGCAGTGTGTAAATCGTATTTTGAAGCATATTCGATGTTTTCTTTCCGTTCCTCCGCTAACTACCTGTAAATCGTGCAACGAATTTTAAATTTAGTTTTTTACTATAGATCGTTCAGAGAGTTTTCCGGAATGTTTATAAAGTAGGAATACAGTATAATACATCTTACATTGCATAAATTGTAATTACAATTACACATATATAAAAAAGAATATTAAAACCATTTTTATTGATATTGTAATAACAAATAAATAAATGTAAATCTTTATCACAAAATTTTAATAATTATCTCGCCAATTGTACGCTCTATACGAAATTTTTATAAAGTTCATGTTTAGGGTCCACTTGACGGACAAGCCCACAGCTGGGTATCGGTATTTACCCACACATGTGCATATTCGGTGACGTATGGGCCGACAACCCCTGCTGTGCTCGCGACCGAGACCGATTTAGGGTTGTCACGTACTTATAATTCATTGTAAAAATTTTTTGAAAATTTTACTATAAAAATATACTAAGTATGTAGGTAAATATGGTAATAAACCAAAATAGGTTGTAATCAGACCCCTTACTTGGTGCACCGATGACCTAATAATGGTGGTAGGCAACCGATGGATTAGAGTGGCTTACGCCCGGAGACGGTGGCGTAAATTGGAGGAGGCCTATGTCCAGCAGTGGACGTCTTTTTGTTGATATGATGATGTTAATGAGATTGTTATCGTTGTAATCTCACGTCCGCTGACAGAGGCGAGATATTATCTGCCATAAGACCTCTATCTATTGCGAGTATACACGTAATCTTACTGCGGTCGTTTATCGACTTGCAAGCGTGTAATTTTAGGAACAAAGTTCGATTTGCTTTTAAAGATTTTTGCTCAAACTGCAGCAGTTCAGCTACGACTAAGGTTATGTTTTACATGTGCCCCTTCTAAAACTATGAGTAGATACTGTGTATCAGTGGTGCTGTCTGATACTCGTAAGATTTTTATTTATTTTTCTTATTTCTTTATTAATTTTTTGATTTGGTACTGTTAACCTCTGTTTAAAGAGAAGAGATAAAATATAACATTAGAAATTCTCTATTTCATTTCATGTTTTATTAAACGAGACGACCCTATTAAACTAGCTCATCACACCCCTTGCATGTCATAGCCCCCTGCAGTGTTTGGCAAGTGTGCACACACACACACACACAATTGACAACCCATAAATTAAAAGAACCTGTTCGTGGAGGGTAGTTCTTTGTCACTTAAAACTTTGTATTTTATTTATAGTTGGTACTACCAAAATAATATACAAAGACTACAAATAAAAATCAATCTTATGCAACACAAAATAAAGTCGTTCTTAAATGAATAACATGTGTGTAAGGATTAGATTATGGATCGAGTAATTTAAACCTTATGATTTATGATCCAAAAATGAAAATCATTTCACAAGAAATATTAAGTTCCTATAAAGAAAAGGTCGGAAATAGAGTAGAATTGATTGAAGTGGCTTCTAAGAAAGGTTACACGCTGTGATATTTAGTAGCTAAAGTTGTCAAGAAGACGTAATATCTTGATTCTTCGAAATAAAGGTAGAGAAGTGAATGATTTAGCTTTATGTGGTTTCGCATCCAAATCAACAAGGCAACACCGTTGTCATAGCAACGCTGTCGTTTCGACTGGTCGGTTTCAAGTGCTGTTAACACAAATACTATTGCTTATAGAAGTACCTCTAACTCGCAAGAAATTACGGTCAAGATAAATGCCTGATTGTTGAATAACGAAGCCAAGTAGCACTATTATCTTGCTGATATGTTATTGCTGGTGAATGCAATATTCAGATTCTATGCAAAAGAAAAATAGGCGTCCAATTGCGAGTACCATATCATCCATTTCTTGTGTAGTAGAGGCCTGGCTAATGTCAGCATTTGTGGCTTCCATCACTTCAAATTACACTGTCTGCTTACCAACAAGTAGAGTGAAATGATTTTTATCATCATCAAAATCAGCAAAAAGTCCACTGCTGGACATAGGCCTCGCCAAATTGCCGCGACTTTGGCCCGTCGTGAGCCGTCCTGGGGGCCTATCACTACCATTTAAAGCAGTATTATTTTAATCTTGCTTGCCTTTTCTTTTATACCATTAAAAACAAGGATAGCGACAACGGATTGCTATATGAGGTTGTGTCAGGGCCCCTGTGTTGTTTCTGATGCTTTTAAATGCCATGAATTGTGGTTACCACATACTATTGAAATATCCTTGTGTGTAAAGAAAAATAGAATCTGATTCACTGAAGCAGTTTCTAAGAAAGGCTACATGCTGTGATTTTTAGTAGCTTACCTTGTCAAGGTGACGAATTTATATCTTAATTCTTTAAAATAACTTTTATGGAAAGTTTAGTAGATTTTATTTTCGATTATTCGGGTAACATTTTGGTTTCTTAGAATTGTTTCCTCATTGCTTAGAAAACATAACCATGTTCAAGACAGTATCTACTTAAGTAGCCTAATATTTTTTTTTACTGACAACTCGCACACTAGGGAACAAGCCCTGTGTCGCGGGGGACTTTACAAATATACATTAAAATTTAACGGACTCGGAACTAATTTTTATAGATCACACAAAGTTTTGTCCCGTGTGGGGATCGAACTCACAACCTCGTGTACAGCAGTCGCTTGCGCTCCCACTGCACCACGGAGGCAGTCATTAATTGTATGCTTATTTACTATCTACAACCTACTATTACACAAAAGTAGTTTACTTAAGTATGCAGATATAGCGGTAGTTTTGTTAACTTCTGTAGATGAACTAATAGCCCTCCTTATAGTAAGTAATACCTAACTATCGCTAATGTATTGACTTCTGCAATCTCAGAGACGCAATGCCGCTGGCTACCGTGAAATTATTGGCCTGTAGTAATCGAGGATATATGAATAATAATACTAATACCAGCCTGTTTTTACTGTCCCATAGAGAAGGCATGAGCATTAATCACCGCGCTTGCTCAAGGCGGATTGGCATTTTCAGACTTTTAAGTCCAGGTTTCCTCATGATGTTTTCCTTCACTGTCAATCAGAAATGCCCAAGATAAACTTAGAAAGTACATATGATTTTGAAAAATCACACTGGTACTAGTCCGGATTCGAACCCACTTCGTAATGGTAAAATATTTTCCACAATATATCCACGAGGATATATTGTGAAAAAATATTTTACCCTTTTCAGTAGCAGTCCCTACGAGTCGAGTTATTTACGACTTTTACAAACAACTCACATAACAAATTATTATACGGCCTGCATATTCATAGAATTAAAATACAACAATAAAACATTAGCATGTTATTCTAATTGTCACAATTGTTTTAATGTAAAAATTTATATATTTTATTTTATTTATTTGTTGCCTAATAAAAATATGCCACTATATATTTTATAGGTTTCTGGAATTCTTTATATTTTTCTTAATAGCCATTATATGAAAGCAATTGCTAAAATCAGCCTAGGTGTTTTTTCAGTGTCCTGTGTCTTTTAATTTCGCTTTTGTTACCTATATATATATTATGTTCTCTTGGACATACTTGCCATAAAAAATATTTGTAAAACTAGCGCCTCTAGTGGCAATTTAGGCAACTACTTTGACAACTGTAGGCAAGCTAATGAATGAAACAGTAAAGTATTATCCTGAAGCTTTGATGGTGCTCTCAGGTGGTTTAGACGTTTGTTTTTGTAATTCGGTTCGCCGACATAATGTTAAGGAAAGGCCAGACATTGAGCTTTGAACTCGTCTACTTTAGCATCATTTTCCTCCGCAGCGTCTTGGTGGTAGCCCTAGGGCTGGGCCATACTATCATAGAAAAGAATTCGATTTTAGAGAAGCTCTGACTGTCTCTGTTTAATTATTGTCTTATCATTATTTATACCATCAGTTTTTACTGCTGAACATATAAGGCTTAGCAGGTTTTTGTGAACTAGTTGGTGACCTCAGTAAAATTATTAATACACAGGGAATGTTGCTGCTTATTGCCTGATAATGTCTTAATCTTCTCTTTCGATATGTTTACCAATTTATTTCTACTCTATGTATATCTTCAATGTGTATAAACCTAAAAAAATACTCTGGATATTCGAAAACGTTTCTTAACCTAAACAAAGTATCTGAAGATTCAAAAACTTTTTTTATGTACCTGACTTTAAACTGACCTATATTTAGTCAAACTTCTCAATAAACGAAGCAAACTTTCATTCAGTCGAAAGTTTTCAATACTTAATTTTTTATCGCAACTAAATACTCAAGAACATTTTTTTTAAAGAAACACGTAAAAAGACTTCGTGTATCGTGCGATACAGATTTTACAAAGAAAAAAATGTTAAAAAAAAAAGTGGAGGAAAAAAGTCGGGCCGCCGCGCCGCCGGCGTCGCTCCGCCCGTCTCGTGTCGCGCTCCAACTGATACACACGAGGGAAATTTCACGAGATATTAGGTCTGCAGATATAAAACATAAGAAAAAAATAAAAATCAATCTTCAAATGACTGGCCTGTTGGTCTAGTGGTTAGTGACCCTGACTGCTAAGCCGGAGGTCGTGGGTTCGATTCCCACCCAGGACAAACCTTTGTGTGATGAGCATGATTGTTTGTTCTGTGTCTGGGTGTAATTTATCTATAATATGTATGTATTTACAAAAAAAAATGTATATAAGTAGTATATCAGTTGTTTAGTACCCATAACACAAGCAAATATAATTGCTTAAGTTGGGACTAGATGGCGCTGTGTGAATGTGGTAGAATATTATTATTATTATTATTATTATTATAATCAATTTGAAATTGACAAAGATGGTACCAATCATTTTGAAATTGACAATGAATCTTGTGTATGTGTAATAATGAGCATGAACTGTGATATTATTATAAATTACGTTTACTTCTTGATATTTTAAATAATAATAATAATAATAGCCTTTTATTCCTAAACATAGGGTTATAAGAGGTCCCTAAGTTCGGTGTGCCTATTGGCATAGGCCTCCTCCAATTCCTTCCATTGGATCCTGTCCCTTGCTACTCTCAACCAGAATGGTCCCGCTGTCTGTTTCAAGTCATCTTCCCATCTCCTGACTTGACGACCCCTACCTCTTTTGCCGTCTCTTGGTTGCCAGAGGGTGACTTGCTTACTCCATTTGTTAATGGAGTGGCGTAGCAAATGTCCAGCCCATCTCCATTTTTGTACGTCTATCCGGGTAAGAATATCTGTGAGCTTTGTTCTTGTTCTCATGTCTACGTTCCTGACTCTGTCTTTTATTTTTAACCCTAGCATGCTTCTGTCTTTGGCACGTTGGCATTTTGTTAGCCTTTCCCTGTGTTTGAATTGTTGTTGACCAAGTTTCACAGCCATAAGTAAGAACTGGTAGAATACAGGTCTCGAATGTTTTCTTTTTTAT
Organism: Parascotia fuliginaria; assembly: GCA_963082885.1. Lineage (NCBI taxonomy): Eukaryota > Metazoa > Arthropoda > Insecta > Lepidoptera > Erebidae > Parascotia > Parascotia fuliginaria. Next base: position 2,559,793 of record OY720195.1, read on the forward strand.
GTGATTGCCTAGATCCTTACCTTTTACTATTTCCTTCAGTGACCAGTATTTTCTCCATCCTTGGGCTATTCGCCTGTTTATTTCCATTTCATCTGAAGGGGATAGTATCTGTCCTAAGTAAATATATTCTTTGACATAATCAATCTTGTTGCCATCTACCATAACGTCTATTTCTCTTGAGTTTGACATCAGTTTTGTTTTACTGGCATTGATTTCCAGACCAACTTCTCTACTTATATTTGCTAGGCTCTACATCATTTGTTCTATTGCTGCTGGACTCTCTTCAAGAAGCACCAGATCATCGGCAAATTTTAGGTGATTTAGGCGAGTTCCATTAATTTTCAGACCTAAGTAGTCCCAGTTTAGTTGTCTAAAGATGTGCTCGAGTACGGCGTTAAATAGCGCAGGGGATAGAGAATCGCCTTGGCGTACGCCCTTTTTGATAGGAAATGATTCTCCTGTTGATTCTAGTTTAATACTGGCCTTGCTAGATTTGTATATACTCTTAAGTATTTCTATATAGTTGCTCTGAACCCCTTGTTGATATTTTAAATATTCATTTATTAACTTCGACATAAAATAAACAACTTACACCCAGTTTTTGAAAAGCTGATCAACGAAAAATTAACTAATCACCTGTCAAATTCTAAGTAAAGTACTAATTGGGTTAGTAAAATCATAAATATTTAGTTTAATTTGATCTAGTTAGTAACTAATTAGATCAAATCAAACTTTTATCCATACTTTTATCATGCTTTTAGGTACTTCACATGCGATTTAACAGGCGATTAGTTAATTTTTCGTTGATCAGGCTTTCAGAAACTGGGGGTTAATCAATCAAAATTATTAAAATGGAACAAAAAACTCTCTCCAGATTGTGCTGTGTTAAGCACTGTTGATGGGATCTATTTCTAGTACTCCAAAGGAAAGGATTATTAGTAGATTTACATAAAGTACAACTATTTGTTGTTTTTGCAAGAGCTTGTTAAGCTTGGATACTTTTGAGATATTATCAGATGGACCCCTTGTGTCTCTCATGTCAATGTCTGCTACCATCATCGCCAATAAAGAAATATATTTTTATACTCATAGCCTAGTTAATCCTAGTACTATGTCCAAATAAATTACCGACCAAACCAGTTCATTCCTAGAATCAAAAGCATAATTTTAATTACATTGAATATTCTCAGTAAGATCAAGACATCTTATCGCGCAGTAACAATCTCTTGTGCGACACAGAATCCGGTATCGTTGCATGCCAACGCACACGGGCTCCCTCTGTCGTGTCCCACCACCAACTAAATCTAACAGCTCAGCTTGGCAAAAATATACCTTAACGTAAAATAATAAGAGTTATATTTGTAGCATTATTAAATTTGTGTATCGTGTCGGTCCCGCAAATTTTCATTCACAGTTCTCTCAATCGAACTTGGTTTTTATTTCTAGACCTATAAGACTTTGCGAGTTCTCAAGGTAAATTTGTGTTTGGAGCCTTTCCATTTGCTCTTTAGTATCTCAAAAATGAGTGTTACTGCCTCGTAATAACGTTGTAAATAACTGCATCGACATTAGAGTCGAAGTAAGTAGCTGTAGATGTATTCTTTTATGTTTTCAAGGAATTTCGGTGTTTGTTACAGATTATATAAGGTTGAACTTTGCGTGTGTGTGTTGTGCTGTTGTTTGATCAGCTACCTACCTGAGTTTTTACTGAGATACCAGTGCATTGTCTATTTGAGGCATTCTTATGCATGTCTCATAGCGTGTTGATAATTTCATATTAATATATTCAATAATTTTGTAAAATGTTGCTGTTGAGGTCAGTTGCCGGGGTAGTCAACCGTTAAACAGAAACGGAGTAACTATGTATTAGCATAAAATGTTTTTAGCCTCTGCTGTAAAATAATTGTTAACTCTTAGTTTACCTGTGGCGTTATTAAAACTGGTTATACCATTTTCAATAGTGTTCTCGTTATTTATTGCGTTTATCAGGATAGTTTTACTTGATTTATGTTTTGTTTTAGCTTGAAAGCGCAATTGTATTCTGTTTTATTTGTAACTATTACAACTACTACCGATCAGCTAAGGTGGTTTTATGCAGTTGTCATGCAAAAATTTGCTATGAGTTTTTTTTAAGTTTGTTGTTAATAGTAGGACTATTGATAAAGTATATTAGTAGTCATATTAGTTTAGTAAAAAGCGACATAGTCAGTTCAGAATCAAGATTTGCTAACATAGTATCAGTAAATTTTTTTATTTAGCTCTAATGTGGTAAAGAAGTATTCTATTCGAAGTGTCTGATGCAAAACAGTTACCTAGCAACGACAAGAACACCATGTGCGTCTTGTCAGGTGGCAACCTGCTGATCTAACTTCGTGATTTTATGAGAATGTGAAATATTCGTGTAAAAAATTAACAGCGCTCCGGTGTTTACTGTGAGAACTAAATTTTTTATCTGTACTACTATATAAAGCGGAATAGTTTGTTTGTTAGATTGAACGCGCTAATCTTTGGAACTACCAGTTGGATTTGAATATTTTTATTGCGTATGATAGCCCAGTTCTTGCGGAAGGTTATAGGCTATGTAACATCACGCTAAAAGCCACATATTTTACACATCGTCATCCAGTGCTAGAGTTGTAGACCGCAAAAAAACAAAATGCCAACCTTTACTTATAGAATAAGAGTGACAGGGACTCCATAGAAACTCTCCTTCTCTCTTTCCTCTAACGGAATAATTTTCCTTTAATTAGTCGCAATTGGCTTTTCTTCGTTTGCATACTCAAGTATGGACTTCAAAGCTATGGTGACATTTGCTACATATTATTTTGCGACCAAAATTGTATTAGAAAACATAATGCTAATGAGTAAATACTTAAAGATCATATAGCAAGATTTCTCTCAGAAGCTGTAAAGTAGCGTTACTATGCAGTGTATTAACATATGCAGCATTCCGGAATGTTAAACCAAAAGCATTACACATATTACATTCAGGTTTCGAGGTCGCAGTAGTAACGGTTATGGCCCTAAAGCAGATTAAAAGATATGATACAGGTTCTAACGTTGAAGACATTACATCTACGGAAGACGTCAAGGTTTTGGTTAGCCATACTTCCTATTAATATTACGAAAGTTTGTGTGTGTGTGTGTGTGTGTGAGTGTGTGTGTGTGTGTGTGTGTCTGTCCACTCAGCCTCTAAACGGCTGAACCGATTTCGATGAAAATTGGTATATATAAATAGATTCGGTGCCGGCGACGGACATAGGATACCTTTTATCCAGAAAATCGGTCTGGTTTCCGAGAGATACAACAAAACAAAATAAAAAAAACGTAATATTATAAATGCGAAAGTATCTCTGTCTGTTTGTTACGCTTTCCCGCCTAAACCACCACTAAACCGATTTTGATGAAATTTGGTATAGAGATAGAAAAGACCTTGGACAACAACATAGGCTATATTTTATAGCGATATATTGCCCTCATATCGCTTTATTATTTATTCATGTATTTATTTTACTTATTTAAGCTTCCTGCAAATTGCACAAGGTGGACTAAGAGTCAACTTTAAAGCGATACAGATAATAGATGTCACCTCAGATACTTCTGATTTATTATCACTTTCTGGGACAGTAAACGTGTCTACAGTAGTGTAAATGAAAGGGTTAAATTATGACGAGTTGTATTAGCTATCCTAAATCTATATATATAAAAGCGAAAGGTCACTCACTCACTGACTCACTCATCATGAAATCTCAGAAACTACAAGTGGGTCTCAAATTTTGCATGAGGGTTCCTTTTAGGACGTAGGTGCTCACTAAGACAGGATTTGCGAAATTCAACCCCTAAAGGGGTGAAAAGGAGGGGTAAAGTTTGTATGGAACAATGTGATCCTTGGTCTAATCTACTTCAAATTTTGCATAAACATTCTTTAACAGAATTGATGGAAGACGGTATCGTATTTTATTGAAAACATCTCATAAAGACGCACTATGGTACCATGAATTTTTACTACTATAACGGTGTCCGTTATTGACAATTTATTGCGTTTATCAATAACTGAAACGTAACATCTATTACCAGTTGATTGTTTCTATTTTCTGCAACAACACTTTAATAAACTTCAAGTAGCTGTTAATTTAGCTAGACGTTGTGGTAAAACATTATTAAAATTCTTCGTTCTCTCTTCCGTAAACTTTTATTTATCATCTTCATATTCTATGTCATTCATGTAAACTATTTATATGAGTTTGGGTTTGACTTTAACTTTAAAATATATAGCGGCTTGGCAACACGTTGTGCTTACATTGCAATTAAGTAAGGGGACCTTCGCACAATCGCAGAGTTCGCCAGTCGTCTCCCCTCAGTCATGTAATTCAGTCTTAAACATACTTACATAGTTTATGTATTAACTGGTACTAGCAATTATAATATTGTTTAATCATGAAGTCAATTTATTTATCAAACCTACCAATTAGTTTAAACAAATTTTGCTTACAATATCTTTCTTTACCAAATGAAAATACAATATAATTGAAAAGGCATTTACGAATTAATATCACCAGCGCATGTGTTTCCTGCAAAATTAGATCTCGGGTTTTCTGAGCGAGGACAATAAAAAGCAGTCGCCACATTCGAAACCATTCCAGCATTTCAACTCAACCGCTTTTGAGATTTTGTCCATTCTTGGGCTTCAAATCTTACCATGTGACAGAGTTGAGTAATTTTGTATCAAAAATCCGGTTCCAAACCTTCAACTTCGTGCAAGATGGGTATGGTAACCTGATAATGACACGTATACAATTATCTGTTTATATAGATGGGACCTTTCGACCTATCACGTTCATCGTTTAAAGTGAGGAGGTTTCAAATATCATTACGTTAACTACTGGGTGTTAGTAATGAAGAGTCTGTTATGTTAGTCATTTTGGCATAATCAGAAATAGTTACGTGAAGAATTTACTTTTTGTATTGAATAAATTATGTATGGTGTCATATATAAATAGATGTGTGCTATAGGCATTGCACAAACACTGTTCTAAAATACACAACCAGGTGGTCTATTAAGCGAGTACAAAAAAATTTGACCGGCAATTCAACCGATATTTCAGAGGTAGACTTTCTTAGTCGATCCTACTCATTTATGCTGAAATCTATTAAAAAAGAAATAATTACGAAACATACAGGCTTGTCACAGCACATCCCAGTAGTCGTAAACTACCACTGTGCAGGCGCTGAGCCAGTCAAATTTCAAAATTTAGATTTTTCTACACTGGTGGCACTTTAGTTTTGCAGGTGTAGTAATAAAAAGAGAGGCATCAACATCGTACTCTACAGATCTATAGAAGTAAGAAGTCAATAGCCGCTGGCTATCGCTATGATCTACAGTCAGGTTTGTCATACTAAGTTTCCATTACACCGGCCCGCGTTCGAGACAATGCAGCGAATTAAAATTCATCCCACATACGCTGTCGTAACTATTGAATTATGAATAAATGTGTGAACTAAATACTTATACCACTTACTACGGGTCGTTACCTCGTCGGCCACTGTATTTAAAAAGAGAAGAAAAATATTAGTAAAAAAAAATTAACCTACTGATCTAATCACAAAATGTCGGAGACTATTTTAATTTTCTTGCTACTAGAACGACATGGGACTTATAAAAATAGAATGAAGAACCCATTTAAATTGATAAAAAATTGTCAATGATGTCAATGATCACATTATTACTCTATAGAACTTTGTTGTTTCAATGAGGAACAGCGTTATTGGATAGGAATATTTCTAATCATAGTTAAAATACTGCACGATAGCGTTCTGAAAACGTGTGTTGCTGCATGTACCTAGAACTCCAAAGAAATGGGTTTGTTATAGCTTGAATGTTGCTTATAGTAAATGCTATAGTGGTCACGTTGTTGTCTTTGAAAAAAGTTGATGAGCTTTAATTTTCTAGTATCTTACTTAATTAATATACAGAGAAAACTTATTTAGGTTAGTACAATCAATAAAGAAAAAGTTAGTGAACTTTCACAATTTGTGGGAGCCAGATAATGGAAAATCCCATTGTGTTCGTGGACAAACGTCTTCATTCACAGTATTGTGCTAATAAAAACTGAATATTTATTATTTTCTATAGATTTTTGAATATACAAATGGCGGTAATTTTTAAAAGAGAGTGCCCACTACACCGTACCATACTATGACCGTGCTATGAACGTATCAGGCAAATAAATATTATTTGTATTGAAATGTATGAGACTACGCTCACTAGACCGTTTCGTCACCGACCAGCACCGTCACGTGCCATGCACGGACCGTCAACAATTGTCGACGAGAATAATAATACGCTCTAGTGGGCTAATCGTCGTCATAGTAGAGCTAGTCGTGTTGCTTGCCGATCTTGATACGTTCATAGCACGGTCATGGTATGGTGTAGTGGGCAGACTGCTTAATACGTAGTATGCGTAAGGGCGTGCGACTCTATGCAAGAGGCAGGAGGTTTTGTACAAGCAATTAATATTTCTGTTTCAATTCTGCGTGTTGGTTTTTTTACTGACAGTGTCAGATGTACTGTACTGTGTACTGACAATAGCCTGATGACTAGGCATCAGCCTGTTTGGCTCGTCTATATGGTAAGTCGTAATTGTCGCTCATGGACTTCTGCAATAGCAGGGACTCTGTTTACCGTGAAGGTGGTAGGGTAGGTGAGGGGAATGAGAAAGGGGAGAACAAGAAAGGAAAGGGAGGTAATTAATGTGTATTTTGTGTCTGTTAATAAAATTGTATGTCTCTAGTGTAATAGCCTAGTGTTTAAGGCACCGAGCCCGAAACTGCCCAACTACTAACGTGATTTTTCACTCAAATGAAGATTCTAATATATCTTGAATTATATTCTTAAATAGGGCAAGAAATGCGTGGATCAATGCTTATATAATATTATTATCTTCTATGTTTTAAGGTAGTTATATACCTACGCTACGCTAAAACTAAAACTAAGGAATCTTTGTCGCCGAAGAGATAGAAATAAAACACAATTGCTTCTCTAACTTTTTATTTCTTGAGTAATGCATAATTGCACCCGCAAATAATGTGATACCTAATATTATTCAGTGTCAAGTCGCAATTAAGTTTTAAACATATCTATTTAGTATAGTGGTTCTATACATATCTGTTAGAGGTATATAAATAATATACTTCGAAGGCTGAATGAGCCTTCAGAGTGATCTATTCTGTTAGAATTGTTCTTACAGCGAAATCATTATCAGTTGTCTTATCTGCCTCTTCATGGCCATGATATACATTCATTGCTAGAGTCATACTATCATTAAGGTAGCCCAAAAATTGAGTTGTCTAAAATTCCCTACGTTGTCAAGTGCACTGACTTGTTGTATGTGAAACATTCTACAGAGTGTCAAATTTAACATTCTTCGTCTTCTACGCTGATGTCTTGTTGTTACTCCATACTATTTGTACATTGTTCTAAGAAGAGCAAAGTATGACCACGATGTGCTTAATATCTGAAAACAAAAACATTGACAATGTATTCTTCTTGATCTTTGACATCTATATCATATATAGTAGTAGTTCAAAATCAAAAGGCAAATAGCAAATTTATGTAAGACCTGTTGATACCAGTTACTTACTCTTGTAAATGCTCTGAGATTGAGGTCGACAAATTTCCAAGCAGTCAGTTTACAAGCTTTTTGAGACCTGTAAATTATTTAAAACTTTTTATTTTTGAAAACTTTTCCATTTAGTAACAAGTTTTGTGTTGCGGGAGTTGAAACCACTCTATTTCTTTTCGTGGCTGCTGTAAAGACTAAAGTAATACCAACTGAGCAGCGGGCAGCACCGTTATACTAAACATCAATTTGCTATTGTCACTGATCCTTCTGCTTAGGGCTCTTTCAATTTAGGCGCTTGGTATCAGACTGCTGAGATGCCGCAGCGGAGCGTTAGCAAATCGCTGACATAAAGATGCATGTCCTGCAGTTAACGTCTTTAGTCAAAGTCCTCAAGGGAAAACAATAGTGGTTTGGTAACCAAATTAAAAAAAACAACACAACAGCATGATTCAAGTTACGGGAAAATGCACCTAAAATTGAAAATGTTATAATTTCTTTTTCAAAAGTTGTTTTGGTTACTAACACCTTACTTTCTTAGCATGATTACTAACCTGATCATAATCAGAAGTAAAATTTTCTTCGCATCTCCGTCTACTTCGTACCATGAACTTTTGTATACAGATTCACTCACTTGAGAGCTCTGGAAGAGAAGACATTATCTTTAATTGACATTCTTTTACACTGTTTAGTAGCTTTATACGTTACTAGCTATTGCCCGCAGCTCCACCCGCCTATTTCAACTCCTTTAAACCATTTTTCGCGATAAAAATAGCTTATGTTGTTCTTCAAGGTCATCTAGGTAATCTATCTCTATACCAAATTTCATCAAAGTCTGTTTAGTGGTTAAGGCGTGAAAGCGTAACAGACAGACAGACAGAGTTACTTTTTTTGCATTTATAATATTAGTATAGTTTGGATCCTTGCTGATTACTGCAGTAATGGATAAAATCGAACCGTGCAATGCTACTCTCTATCCACACAGTTTTCGTTTCGATACAAATGCGTATCGTTCGTTGAATAGAAGTGCTGAGGTCTAATTCCCAAAAAAACCCTCTGTCATCCTTTCCCTTTTCCTTTCTCGTACCCTTCTCCCTACACGGTTGACAATGGTTTAAATGTGTTTTCTCAACATTGTTCATGTAACGTGTGAAAAATGTAAAATGTGAAAACACAGAATATGTTCACAGATTAAGTTTAACACTTACCATCAGGTGGGAAGTATGCTCGTTTGTCACGGAATTTGTATAAATATATCGAAAATCGTATAAAATCTTCATAAATTCCAAAATACATAATCACTACAGTTATCCTGGACCCACAGACTGCTTACCATCAGGCAACGTGCTGTCATTTTGGTAGGATATAAATAAAAAGTTATAAGCTCTAAAGTATGACAAATAAATTTAATCGTAACCGTCTTTACGACATGAGCTTTGCTTAATTTAAGTTGCAGACCACCCTGCACGCTCACTGGAGTGCGACCCAGGACTGCAGTTTTAACGTTACTTGTAAGTACTAAAGTTAGTATTGCAAGTACTATCTAACATAATAACAACGTGTCTCCGTAAGACACTGTTGCTACATCGCTCCGTCAAATGAGCGACAGTTACCACTTACCATCAGGTGGGCTGTTGGCTCGTCTGCCACTGTAGGCAATAAAAAAAAAAATGCAGACCAGCTGCCTTATTCTAACCGTTCGTAAAGTATCTGTTTCATATTTTATGCCGCTTTTGCAGTGCCGATTGACGATACAACAGACTCGAAGACAATTTTTAGAACTACTTAGTTCATAACGAAAACCCGCAAGTTTTTGTAATGAATGGAACTGTCAAAAGCTTTAGATTTCTAGGTATGAATAGTAAAATTTTCTTATTTCAGATTTGGATTGGGCGGTTTTTGACAATTGCGAATTTGGTGGTAGCTGCATTAAGACCTTGTAGATTGCCGAAAATATCTGCTAAAAGTTTTTTCAAATCTGTTAGTGCGAATTGGTTAAGCAAGCAAAAATGCTCAAGAAAAATAATCGTTTTATTTTGTAAATATTTGTAGCCGCTCAATTCACAGTGTCGCTTGTTAGAAACTTACCGAGTGCATTAGTATATCTGCGAAGTAGCAAAGCAGCGATGCCTGTGACAGTGCCATCATCAGGAACGTTATATACGCAATTAATACATTCATCTGTTCTGTGATCTAAAACATAGGCAATTGAAAATATAAAAAAAAAATTATAGAAATTAAAACACATTCCAGACAGAGCTGTTCTATCTCTTTCCGTGATGGTTGCTTGCTTTCTTACATGGTATAAACATTGATCACCAAGCTTGACAGTCGGTTTGACGCCTGCATTGCTTTCTTTCTTTCTTTCTATATATTGCACTGGTGTTGCTGATCCCTATACCTGACATTCTCTTAGTCTTGTATTACTACACAACAGAAAGAGATAAGACAGTTTTATATTCTGGACCGGGTACCACAAGGCCTAGACAAACATAATTAGTTAATGTTTACCGTAATAATAAAAGCGCTGAGACAAATCAAAAGGGAGGCGGCAGACATATGAAATAAATTTGATTTCGAATACACAAATTCCATTCGATTCACCAAACTGAAACAATCAGGAATATAAAATATAACTTCATTAGAAGACGCAGTTTAAAATGGTTCACAAGATGAACCATCACTTTTGAATGAAACTGATTGCTTACCATGAAGCAGAGTGGAGTCACTTTGGTAGTTCTACGATAAAGGGCTTAACAGATACATGACTCGTTACCTTTATATGACAATTTATAGCCCTATTAGGTATGAATTAACATGAAATTTTCTTACCGAGTAACAGCGTAAAATAATTTGAATGTAAAAATGAACAGCGCCTCTGGTAGTTACTTTGAGAATTAAATTTAACGTCTGTTACCGTCAGCAATATGAATGTTACATCATGATAGAGCTATATGTGCGTATGATTTTAGAGTTAAAATATTAATCCTACATATCATAATAAATGCTCTCTTATAATACTTACTCAATCAATTCCTGATGTCTACGTACAGCCTTAGCCAAATTCTCCTGAATATTATACGTATTATTCGTAGTATTAACTGCGTTCTCAAAATACAAACCGAGAAGACGGAAGTGCATCTCAATGTAAGAGCATAACACGATAAAGAGAATATCACAGCCAAAAGAGTTTAAGCAAGTAACAGCAGCTGTAAAAGATACTTTTATATAGTTGTAGCGACTCTGTTTTGCTCCCATCACCATTATAGCCGAAAGGGTCTATGTTTTTATATGATTACAAATCGTTTAAATTCTTGACCTTTCCCAACCTCTTTTTTTTTATTAGCCTACCAAAAAGACTCCACTCTGCCTGATGGTAAGCAGTCAGTGGAATCAAGAAGCGGTGGACACCATTCCAAAAGCCAGACTACTGGTATGGTGACTTTGACTGTGGCGGCATAGTGAGATGCTTTTTCCTATGCTTTGATCCTGGGACCTTTACCCAGTTTAAAGGACCCAGGATCAAAGTTAGATGGGAACACATGCGCTGGCAAAGAGTTTTAATTTTAGGCTTTAATTGAGCGACAAAAGAATGAAGTGCTGAACCATTTGTTTCGAGACCCTTTAGATTCTACTGAGAAAGGGTGGCACTGTAGTCCCACACGTGTCGTTCTGGATAGAAAGTGAGAGGGTGGGATTAATTCAAAGAGCTTTTCAGAACACTCTCCACACACTGTGCTGGATTTTTTTTATTGCCGTCAGATCACGTGATGGTAAGCCATAACTGTCGCTCATGGACGACTCAGAGGCCCGAGACAAGTGTCAAAGATTTCTATTCTATTCATAGAATAGATAAAAAAATGTATGAGATTGACATAAGCGTTGGCGTTAGCTTATGTCAATCCAATACATTTTTTTCTAGCATTGCTCCTGCAATGCCAGGGACTCTACGAAGTCGCTGTCTACCGTGAAGGGAGTGGGATAGGTGAATGGATCAATGGAGGTGAGAAAAAAGGAAAGGGTAAAATTGGGCCATGTATTTGAAGTCACAAAAGAAAATTCGAAATTTGCCTGCAAATCGATGTTTTTTAAACCTGTTAAGCATCATAGAACGTACATGTATTTCCAATAAACATTGGGAAAGCAGTCCTCTAAACGACAGTACCTATAAAACAATGTTGCTATTTGCTGCTGTCTGGTTTGCCGCTAACTTCGTTTTAACCACACTACTAATTTTGATAACTACAATTTTGGTTTCTACTAAAATTATGTAATTTCTTTCAAAATACTTAATTATAACGGTAGTAGATCCACGCTGGTATCAGCATGAATGGGCCGAATCGATCAGGGCAGTACTACCCTCTCATACATGATCAACGTAAGAATATATGTTTTCATGCTAATGTATTTCGCTCGGTGAGTGAGAGCGTCGGCAACCCAAATACTCCCTCGGTCCTGATCTCTTTCCCTTTTCCTTCCTCATCCCCTTCTCCATGCTTGGCACCGATTTGGTTGTGTTTTGTATATAATTTTACCTTCATAATGCTTGGAAAACACAGCCGTCTCTATAAGTTACGGTTGCTACTTACCATCAGATGGACCGTATGCTTGATTGCCATTAAAGTCGTTTAAAAGAACACTTAATATGTTTAATGGAAGCTATAATAGAGAAAAGGTAAGAATTTCAAAGATTCGATAACAATGTGAAAAAAAGTAGTATCAAATAACAACTTACTTGCTAATGTTTGATGAAAATATATCAATGGCCACCAAGACGACTCATATACATCGTAGAAATGATATTCAACTAAAAATGGGTAAATGATAACCAGCTCTCCAGTTTTTATATAATCGTTAGTCATTAATAACGCAGGTACGAAACAAAACATTATTTGTACCATAAAACTAATAGACGGCATTAGGACTAATACAAGATTTATCACTTTGATTGAACCTTCCATAATTTTCAGTTCATCTTCAGATAAATTCTTTTTTTGAAAATTACAATGAATCTCTCTTAACTTATAAAAAAAATCGACTAAAGTATCTCTATTTTTATAAAGAACTGCAATTTTTGTGGTAGATAAAACGCTAGTAGTTATACACGGAAGGTTAAAAGAAAGTTCCACTAAAGATTTTCCAGTTTGAATGCAGTCTATGACATAATAGATTTCTCCGATGATGACTGAGTGCAATATAATAGCGTTGTAATAAAATAATTGATAGTTCACAAAATGATCGACATATTTATTAAATGGTTCGCGAGATATTTTGATGCCAGATAATAAAAGAAAAATATTTGATATTTTAAAAGATTTGTCGAATTGTTTTTTGTACACATCTGACTGTTTCTCCATATTTTGAATGTTCTGAATTCAAATGACCGGTATGGTTCACAGACTAAATAAAAGTAAAGATAAAAAATATTTATAAAAATAATTCAATGACGTCTTGAAGCCCTTTGACAGTAACTAGTAGTAATTAACCTGTTTCATTGTCTTTAATTAAGTTTAATATAAACCTATAATTTACAATCGTATTGTTATTATAGGCAACATTTTTATCTTTGATTATTACTCTTTGTTTAATACTCATTGTTATTAGTTTAAATTTCTCATCACATTTTAAATAATGTCCTCGGTTCTACTTATATCTCTAAGGCCGGTTTTACATTATCATATTTAAATCATATAAATATGATTTTATATCTGACAAATTCTATGATCATAGTTCGACGACTCTCAAACTATGATCATAGATAATTACATGTAGTTATTATACCGTCATATGTTCTTCATTTAATAATGACTTACACATCTTTGATCATATTTCTATGATACTCTAATAACGGTCTAAATGAAGAATACATTGTTTTATAGCTGACAGTGGCAACGAACAAACAGCACACATAACCATAACCTTTTTCGACTTTCTTTAACACCGTTTAGTAGCTCTAAACGTTATTAATTCCTTGCTGGTTTCAGCAGTAATGGGGCAAATCGACCCTTGAAATACTCCGGCCACATTAGCAACTAAAATTCGCAACCAGTTGTTAAAAAAGAAGAAAATATAATTCTGCTACATAACTAGATTACTACCCTATATACACAGTATTAGTTTTGATACACATGCTTTTCGTTCGATAAGTAAAAGTGCCGGAGGTCTTCAGACGTTTTATTTTGTAAATACTCGCAGCTGCTCAATTGCCAGTGTGTTTTGCTAGAAACTTAGCGAGTGCATTATTATATCCGCGAAGTAATAAAGCAGTCATATCTGTGATAATGACATCACCAGGAGCGTTATATACGCAATTATTACATTCATCTGTTATGTGATCTAAAACATAATTGAAAATATAAATATAAATTAAATGATACAATTATAATTTGAGAGAGACCTGTAATAATGCTTTAAAAGGCATTCCATACTTGAATATTGATCTATTCTATGTCTTCTCGTGACTGTTGTAAAAAATAGTTAAGGAAACCAAATAGCAGGTTTTTGCGTTACCTACGCACGCATAGTAGCAGAAGTGTCCTGATGAGGCTATGGAATCAATTCCAATACATAAAAACATGAGTCAAAAACTACATTTAGTAGAAGATTTACTTTGTTCTTAGGTTAGAGTAGATTTTCTTGTGTGAGAGTAGATCTTAAAAAATGTTTGTTAAAAATATTTTCTAATTCCAAAGTTAAAACAAAACAATGATAAAATATTTTGTTAAAAATTATATGCATTATTTAACAATAATAAAATTAGTTTATGTATTTTATTGCACAGACAAGGTGATATAAATGATTTAATAAACCGGCGGCCATGACACTCCAATTCAGACAACCTTCAAATGATTTTCCTCGAGTTTACCTCATTAATGTCGTTTCTGTTCTAGAACATTATCTGATTTATTTTGTTGTTGCACTACTAAGGCATTAAGTACAGTTTGTAATGTCCAATTGTCAAAATGTCCAATGGGCATAAACAAAGAAATATGAATAAATTGTTAACGTAATAATAAAAGCGTTGAGACAAATTAAAAGGTAGGCAGCAACCACATGAAATTAAAAAAAACTGACACAAAAAGGAATAGATAACTTGAGTAGAAGACGAAGTTTAAAATGGTTAACAAGATGAACGATCTTTCTGAATTCCACTGATAGCTTACCATTAAGCAGAGTGAAGTCACTTTGGTAGTTCTACAATAAAGGTTTTATCAGAATCATGACTTACCTATGGCAATTTATAGCTCTATTAGGTATGAGTTAACATGAGTCTTACCGATTGACAGCCTAAAATAATTTAAATGTGAAAATAAACAGCGCCTCTGGTAATTGCTCTGAGAATTAAATTTAACGTCTGTCACCGTGAGGAATATGAATGTTAACTCACATTATAGCTACTAATCTTACGTTCATCAATATATTTTTTCAATTCCAAGGTTATTTTTTCAGTACGTACTCATAAATCATCAAGGCTGGATTTTTATGAAAGACGAACTGTGTTTCTCTGCGACACATAAGACTCTCTTACTTTAATAGCCAAGCTTATTTAGTAGCATAAGATTTCTATAACGAATAAATACTAAGCAATAATTACTTCGTGAATCACTCAAAAACACATAAAGGGTAATGAGGATATTTATGGGACCCTTTCGCATAGTCCATTAAGTATTTTAGTGATGCTATTTAGCATAGGCTATTGTTCTTTCCCAAACAGCCAAGAGCGTGTATTGAATAGCGACACAGTTTAAAATTGTACAGCAAGTCGCAAAATTAATGTGTAACTACTCATAATGTAGTTGAAATAGAACTTTAAACATCTTTAATAGGAGCGAAAAACATAAATGTGCCCAATGCAAGAATGGAATACCGTTTTGTAAGGAAAATTCTTCATGCGTCTAAAAAGAAGCTTAGTCCTGCTATCACCAACCACGATGATTGAGACGTCCGGTGCTGAACTCAAGCCGCCTTCATGGGGAAGAAAACGAATTGTTATCAAAAGCACCTATCAATGCATTCATGTCTCTGACTACCTACCACATTAAAATGGGTTATTTACCAACTCGACACGCGAGACTGGTGATTTAACAGGTGATTAGTTAATTTTTCGTTGATCAGCCTTTTTGAAACTGGAGGTAAGTGTTTTATTTTAAAACTTGCCATGAGCGATTATTAACCTGACTGTACATTTTCTTTGCAAAAAACTAGGTGTGTCCAGTTGACGAAAACTTAAGTGTTACTAATTTCGAGTTTGACCAAGTGGACACATGCGTATCCAGTCTCTCGTGTCGAGTTAGCGAATAACCATTGTTACCAGAAATAAAACTGCCTAAAACTAATAAACACTATTAATACAGTTATAAATTCTATGAAACTTGTAATTAGAATAATAGTTAACACCGTCAAAAAAACTGTTAGATCTAAGAATTTTCTGGGAATTTGACAAAAATAAACGTTTCCATTATTAAGCGAGAGTACAAAATATTTAGAAATGAATTATTTAACTGAAACAAAAGAGTTAATCTAGTCATTTGAACAGTATTAAAAATAAAAATAGCTTTTAAAAAAGAACTAAAAGAAAGCTAATCTTTTGCTGGAACTCTTGATCTTCAATAATGGTTGATAATCCTATTAATATTATAACTGCGAAGGTTTGTATGTGTGTATTTGTGTGTGTTTGTTTGTTACCACTCAGCAGCGTCTAAACGGCTGAACTGATTTCTATGAAAATTGGTATGTAAATAGATTCGGATTGGCAAGCTTGTTTAATGAGATATTTTATTTAGCGAATTAACTGTTGGCAAATTACTGACACTACGCCTTATTTTTTATACTATTTAATAGTATAAAGAAAAGCCAATGTTCATCTGTTTCTTAGCTAACTTATTGTAAAACACGCAACATATTTTGATTGTTAAGGGAATGTCTTCTGAATGTATTTTTATGTATACTTATTATAAGTAGAAACTGCCGAGATTTAAGAAATTTTTAATTTTGTTGAAAATATATGTAAGTATAAGTAAACTCATGCAAAGTAAGAGCTATTTGCTAGTTTTGAGTAAAATAATCAAGCATTACACACGTTACACATATTTGTAAAAAAGCCTTTCGTGACGACTTGGTATTTGAGTAATGTTAATGTTAGCGTGTTCAGTTGTTCTTGGCCTATATAACGAAGTGGACTGCAACAGGCTGGATGATTTATTCAATTGTTGGCTTATATGCTGTTATTAATTACTAATTTAAAAATACCATTTTACTAATGTTTTAAAATAAAGCCTTTCCAAAAGAGAAGTTGATCAACAGTGATCGGCATAATGCAGGCTAAAATTTCTAAAGTTCAAAGAACAGAGGCAAAAAAGTGGAGACTTCCTTACTAAAACAATTTTTCAATGAAAATTGTCACAGTAAGGAAGTACAAAAACTGAAAAAATAATCTTCTGTGTCTTTTCACTTACATTGTTGAATCGACGGAAAGAAAATTACATTAAAACAAAAATAGTAAAATAGTCCGATAGTTGTTTTAATATATTAATTTTAGATGTACTTTAGTAATATCGGGAAAACCGAGACAATTGGGCTGAAAAAATATTTAGACCTAAGGCGTCTCCACTTGCCTCTGTTATTTTTCGAGCATTAGGTATTTTAGCTCCCATAATTCCGATCACTGGTTATAAATCACCACGCTATATTACAGTCTAGCTTACCACGGGGAGTTTCACCCACGTTTTTGCCTACTGCTCTGCTCCTATCGCCAGTAGCGTGATGTCACATAGCTTATAACCTTCCTCAAGAACTGGGCTATCATACGCAAAAAGAATATTTCAAATCCGTTTGGTAGTTCCAGAGATTAGCGCGTTCAAACAAACTACACTCTGCCTGATGGTAAGCAGTCAGTGGAATCGAAAAGTGGTGGACACCATTCCAAAAGCCAAACTACTGGTATTGTTACCTCCACTATGGCGGCTTAGTGAGATGATTTTTAATTATTCTTACGCTATAATAGTTTAGATTATAATATTTAATTCGACAACGTCCTAATTGCGAGTTGCCTAGTTAAGGCTCAAATTATAGTTCACACTTTGACCTCTGCAGCGTTGTACATCACTATGATATATAACATGTCACTGCTGCTTTTCACATACGCTGTAATACCATGCAAGGAAAAAAAGTTTTAGTACAAAAATAAGCTTGCCTTGCTTTGCAAAAGGTTCATTCAAGTTAATTTGTCGTTTGAATTAAGTGGTAATGAGATCATAAAAACGAAACGTAAAGTACGCGGCCACCGGCGTACTTTTTATCAATCTGCTGTCAGTCTAGATTGACCGTGTAATCGTAAAAATCATCCACCACTCTGACTTCGTTCAAGTCAATCCAGACTTTTGGACCAGCCTGACGCCAAACTGAGCGTGTAACCTTGTTCTTACATTGGCTTTCTTCTTTCCAGTCGTATCTTCAATATTAAAGTCCGCTTTGATAGGTTTCTGGCAGCTTTTTAAATATTGTCCGCCTTTATACATTGTCTTTAATTAACTTTAACAGTTCAAACTTATAATTTACATTTGTATTTTAGTTATAGGCAACAGATTTATCTTTGGTCATTATTCTTTGTATGTTATTAAAATTTGTTGAGAAATTTGAACTAATAAGAATGATTATTAATTCTTATTAATTCAAATTTCTCATCAAGTTTTAATAATGTCCTTGATTCTTATACCTCTAAATAGAAAATACACTGTTGTTATCTCACGTTCATCATTTATACAGTTTTGGTAGCAAACAACCATACCTAATGGTAAGTATGGTAACCGTAACCTATGCATATGGTTATTTTAGGCATTGCAGAACCAATTCGTTCTTTCCATTTTCTTCAATTTTCTCATTTCAGTCACCTAAACCATTCCCAGTCGCCAAAGTGGACCATTTAAGCAGTTTGACGATGTTTCTGGAATGCAGGTCAACACTTCTGGATTTCACTATCTGCTTACCATTAAGCAGAGTGGAGCCACTTTGGTAGATAAAAAAAGTAAAAAAAAATACAATGGTAAGAAACTACAATTTTGTGCTCTTGCCGAGGGTGACTTATGTAGGAATAAAAGGAGAAGGGAAGAAAATTAGAGAATCTGATAGAGGTTTCCATCAATTTCACTCACCGGCCGAAACACTTTTACTCTGGTCGTGTCAAACAGTGACTGAAAGAAGGAGATAAGGAAGAAAATGGAATGGGATGGGGGAAACCGAGGATGTAATTGGAGCTCCAGCTCCCTCACTGAACGAAATAGGGGAATTTATACTTTGTACCGATGTTGTAGAGAAGGTAATACTTACTTAGTGTGTCAGCGGTGAGTTTGGCTCTATACTGAAACCAGCAAGTATTAACTACCGTAAATAATTGTCAAGTTTTAATTTCGTTGCCACATTTTAAATAATAAACTTTATTTACATCCTTATCATAATTATAGTGTTAACGACATAAGTGTTAATTATTTAATTACACATAATTATATTCAAATTATAGTTCTAATTTTGTAATAACAAGATAATTAAGTATTAATTTGCACATTACTAGTTATGTAAAGTTTTATATTGCTTTACTTACGCACGAGGAGACAATAAACATAGTATTAAATTTTATTTTATAAAATTAAAAAATAGCGAATAAAAGAATACGAACTGCGATATTCTTAATTGTCGGAAACGGCAAATCTAAAACTTTTGATAGTTCTGTCCAAGACTTTGAGTTGCCAAAAAGTAACTGTAAAAAGTGTTAGAATCGGCGTCAAATTTGGAAACTTTACAAACATTTGAGAATAAAGCTGCAGGAAATAAGATGCAGCGGCCAGCGCTATTTTACGGCGGTCAAATCCTCCTCGTAAGCAGTCCAGATTTTTTCTGTCCTCATTATTACTAGCAATTTCTAAAAAATATCGAGTAAAGCTGAAAACTCAAACACAAAATTAAATTTCTAACAACAAACAATAGTTTTTTATGATCTATGAGACACAATAACTATAATTTCAACCATTTCTCAAAATTTTGGTGACTTTGATCCGCCGAGTTCAAAAAACTCAACCTTCAAAGTATTTAAAAAAATTGTCGGTAGAATAAAAGGCTCTAGGTTGAGGGAATCATGAATCCTTATTCTTATTCCCTTTATGACAGATCTCACTTTCAACAGAAAATAGTCATAAGACGATACACGACTTTTTGGCAATATGTACGATCTGCTTAATGCCATAAGGTTTAAAACTGCTAAATATAATCTTATTATACACCATATTTTGAATTGAGGGTGCGATGATGTTCTACCTGTGTCGGCTCTTTGAAACGTTGGACCTCTGTCAAAGTTTTGTGTACGAGTTTCTGGTGAAAAAGGATTTTGTCACTGCAGATTATGAATTCTTGTAATTCGTGTTTGTAATAACTGTATTTCCGAAGATTTCGAAGACTTTCCAACGAAATATTATACCTTATATTTTATTTGAGAAGCTCTAGAAAACTAACCTATTTAAGCTACAAAAGAATATAATATATCATACCTATGTAACAAATTAGACTAAAGACGGTTGACAAATTTGGAGCGCCAAACTCTGCTAGGGTGGCTGTCAAAGCAGCTCTACGATTTAACAAAATATAGTAAGTACCTCATTGTGAAGTATTGACAACAAACAATTATAATGAGAGTTTTCTTTTTTCTCTTTCTAATGTAGAGTTATTTCCATGCCATAATAGCTCTCTGGTATGAAGGTACTGACAAAGCTACATCATCCTTTTTTTCTCTTTTTAATTAAAAAAGAGATACTTTATACCATCAGACTATCTCTCTTCTGTGAACGTATGATAAGTCTACATCATAAATGCAACTAAAGGTGAGTATAGACTGGA
Organism: Parascotia fuliginaria; assembly: GCA_963082885.1. Lineage (NCBI taxonomy): Eukaryota > Metazoa > Arthropoda > Insecta > Lepidoptera > Erebidae > Parascotia > Parascotia fuliginaria. Next base: position 2,580,294 of record OY720195.1, read on the forward strand.
GCAATTTTTCAGTTTCCAAAGCATTTTCATGTAATGTAACGTAGATTTGTTACGGATCATTATTTTATTTTGATTCTAAGTCTTTAAATAAAGAAGCATTTCAAAGAGACGAGATATTTTCGTACTAAACGAAGCTATATTTGCTTGAAAGTAGCTACGGGAAAAATGATTGTAAAGTGAAAACTTGTGACACTAAATTACGATGTTTTAAATGACAATAGTGTACGCCACCATGAGTTTGTCAACAGGCAAGCGGTATGTCACACAAGTTAGGACAGTGTCCACTGTATGCCACTGACTGCTTACGTACTGTCTATGCGGAATCATTTTGGTAGACTGTTAAAAAATTGAGAGTTTCATAGTTCCAGTTATCTGCCAGTCTTTGGCATAAAGACCGCGACATAATGTTATATAGCTTACAAGTTACATCAGGACCAGTTTATTATGAGGATTTTGTATCAACTAGGGTGAACTTCCGTGCGTTTAAGCGTGTCCGAAATACATATTAGTGGAATCAGATTAAGCTCACATAGGTCCCTTAATATTTCTTGTCCGTGATGCTCTCTTTTAATAGGTCAGAATCCTTTACAGATTAAATTTGGCGCCCGCTTTGCAATGAAGGGAAGTGGTGACTTTTATTTCCAACTCCTTCTTTTTACTTTTGATTAAATTCGTTGCGGGATCCAAGACAGTAGCTTACAGGAGTGACAGTGATGGGCATGTGGGTGGGATTGCCCCGATGAGTTTCAGTTACCTATCAGCTCTCTTCCCTTTGCTCGTTCTTTTTTATTTCACAGGCAACAGCTTGGTTGTATATTGCCGATGTAAGCAGCATCTATCGTAGGTAATACCTATAAAATAATATATTTGCATGATGAACTCAATGGCGTGCGAGTATAGACCGACATTCGTGCTTTGAAATTTGACATTGTACTTAAGAGCCTGTCCAGATGAGGCGCTTTACGCGCGAGTGCACTCGCGCGTCTAAACTTCTATTCCGTCCAGATACCGCGTTTTACGCGCGTTTCTAAGCTGGGAGGAATCCAGTCAGTTGCAAACATGGACTCGGAGACAGCGGTTGTGTTGTGGCTTGCATACCGTCGATGGAAACATCGTAAACGAAGAGAACGTCGACGATTTAATGTGCACCCAATTCTACGTGACAGAATGACGCACAGTATGTTTATAACATTATATCCAAAGCTCAGAGAACACAGTGAAAAGTTTTTCAACTACTTTCGGATGTCAGTAAGATCGTTCGATGAATTACTAAAAATTATTCAAGAAGATTTGACTCCATCTCAAAATTATATGATACGGGATACTGTTTCTGCAGAAGAAAAACTCGTGATTACTTTGAGGTAATATTTTTTATTATTAAAGAATATGAACAAAAAGAACACAAATTAGGAATCATCAACCATATAGTTATGTAGGTTTCAATAATTAAATAGCTAACAAAAATTAGGAATCATACAAACTTAACATTTAATCACCATATAGATCCATCAACTCAGATTCTTGTGAATCTTTTGTTGAAGCTGGTGATGGGGTTGTTGGGTTATTGTAAGCAGGTGTTGATGGGGTATTGCGTGGCATAGTACAATAACCTCGATTGTAAGTCGAAAATGTTTCAGGAGGAAACGAAGATGTTGAAGGCTGTAATGTGCTATATCCTGTTTCTTCAAAATAATCTCTCTGTCCGCGGTGCGTCATTCCTGTTTGGAAATGATATTGTGTTGAAGGTAGGTAGGCAGAACGAGCCGTTGAAGGTTTATGACTCAGGGCTTGTTGAGCTTGAAGTACTTTCATTAATTCAATTTTTGTTTGAAGTCTGTTTTCCTCTGGTACTTTAAGAAGTTCTTTATGTAATGACAAACAAAATAATTTGTCATCATCAGGCTCCGTTCGGTTTGATGTATCTGGCTGATGTTTAGATCCTAAATTTGTTTTTATGATGGCTAGAAATTCTTCATCGGCCGCATTTAGTTTTTTCTTCTTTTTTGCCTGACTAACTGGAGGTCTCATTACATCTTCCCCATCGCCAGAAAAGTCCTGTTCTTCAGCTGCAGCAGGCGTAGTGTTAATGTTGCTGTCAGTTGTTTTATTGTGTATCGATCGTTCGAGGAACATCAAACGTTCAAAATACAAATACTTGGTTTTGCCGGAGGCTCCTGATCCAGAAGGAGTGGATTTCTTCTTCTTCATTTCTCTTACAAATCCATCACGCAACCCTGTCCACTTCTTTTGCAATGAATTACCTGTGATCAGTAAAAGGTAGAAATGGTTAATGTGTGTTTGTATTCTCATACGTGGATTCTAGAAGCTTTGAGGTACATTACATTGTCTATATTGTAAAAGAAAAGATTTAAATTCAATATTATAAACGTAATTTTCTTTTCAGATATTTGGCTACAGGATGTTATTTTGCAGACCTGCATTATGCCTACAGATTGGGAAAGTCTACAGTTATCGAAATAGTACAGAAAACTTGTTACGTCATATGGCATAAACTGAAAAATATAGTAATGAGAGAACCTACGAAGGCTGAATGGGAAGAGATATCTAAACAATTTCAAAAATACGCAAATTTTCCAAATTGCATCGGCGCCATTGATGGCAAGCATATTCGTATTATAAAACCTAATGATTCTGGGTCTCTTTTTTATAACTATAAGAGTTATTTTTCAACTGTTTTGTTGGCTGTATGCGACGCAAATTATTGTTTTATTGCAGTAGATATCGGCGCATATGGAAAAAGTAATGACTCCACAATTTTTAAAGACTCTGTTTTATATAAAAAACTTGTCGAGAAAACTTTAGATATTCCAGACCCAAAGCCAATATCGCGAACAAATATAACTCCCTTACCCCATGTGATAGTAGGAGATGAGGCGTTCAGTCTATCTGAACATATAATGCGCCCTTATTGTGGTAAATCTCTAACAACCAAGAAACGAATTTTCAACTATCGCTTATCCAGGGCCCGGCGTTACATTGAATGTTGCTTTGGCATCTTGGTAAATAAATGGAGAATATTTCATAGACCGTTGAATGTAAACATAGAGTTTGCAGAGAACATTATTAAAGCTTGCTGCGTTCTTCATAACTATGTACGGTTAAGGGATGGCTATAGGTTTGACCACACTCTTTACGAAACATCTCTTATACATATAAACACTGAGGCAGTGAGGCCTAATAGGAGATCGCTGAATACAAGAGACAGATTCGCTGATTATTTTGTTGAAGAAGGCAAACTGCCTTGGCAAGATAAAATGATATAGTCGTTGTAAAGATTGAAGACTGAAATGTTGATGAGACTTGAGAGAGAGATCGTACAATTTATGTAGTACCTATGTATGTAGTCTGGAATAATATAATTAAATAAACTTTACTTACCTAAAGCTTTTTTCTTTTCTTCAGAATCACCAGCTTCACAAAAAATCTCCACAATTTCCTCCCAGTTCCTGCGTTTTATGACTCTATTGGAATAGTCTGATGATTCCATATTCCATATGGCTTCTCTTTTTTCAACTTCATCAATAAAAAGTTCTGTGTCGAAGTTATCACGCTCCATTTTAAATTAAATACGTCCACCCGCAACGAACTCGCGCGTCGTACTGGACGCAGCAATGGCGCTCGAGTATCTCGACTCGCGCGTCGCTCGCGCGTTGAACGCACGAGTCGAGAGTCCCGCTCATTGCACGCGTTTTACGCGCGAGTGAGGTTATGCGCGTAGGCATCTGGACGGGATATATGTAGCTCTAGTATCTCGCCAACGCGCGTTTAGCTACGCGCGTTATGACTCGCGCGTAAAGCGCCTCATCTGGACAGGCTCTAACTGTACTTTTATTTTTTGATAACTCCTACATTAGCCTTACAAGCCGTGTCACGAATCAAAGCCAGACCTTGGGAATAATTATTTGTGAAACAAATACAAATATTAAAAATAATGAGAATTCAATCTATGATTACAAGATGCAGCTACTGAACTGACCCGAAGTAAAAAATAAACAGTCATTCAGTCAGTAAGTCACACACATACGAGTACTTTCCGTGATACTTACATACATTTCGTCAGTGTCGCTACCCTAAACCACATCACACACATAGATGACTGGATTATGGGCCAGATGTAGCAGGTGGCAGTTCTTGACCTTTTTAGGTAGTTCCTGTTTCTGAAAACATACCCCACCTGTAATTTGTATAATTCTTGGCAGAGAAAGTCAGCCTCACAAGCCTTTAATCTTCTTACCTATGTATTTTAAACTCAAAGTCATTTATTTATTTGGGTTAATTAATTAACACCTATTAACGTTAAAGTAACAAAATGTCAGCCAATTAACCTATAGCCAGTTCGCTGACGTAGGGCAAGGTCATGATAAGAACTGTGAAACTCAGGCCACTCTTTTTAAACGCCAGGTTACTATTTTTTTTGTAAGTTACCGTAATTATTATGAAGGATGCTAAGTGACACAGGTAATACATAATGTAATTACCTACTTAATTCAGGTCATCATCACCATCATACCAGCCTGTTTTTATCCCACTGCAGGTAAAAACCTCTTCTCATAAATGCTTCCTCAAGGCGTATTGGCGATTTTAGAATTTTTTTTTATTAGTCCAGATTTCCTCACTATGTTTTCCTTCACCATAAAGTCAGTAATGTCCAAGACAAGATCTTCAAGAAAGACTTCATCATATCGACCTATTATTATTACTCTGCAGGAAAAAGCCTCTTCTCATACAGAAAAATATGAGCATTGATCGCCATGCTTGCTCAAGGCGGATTGGCGATTTGAGACTTCCTTAGAAGTCCAGGTTTTCTTACGATGTTTTCCTTCACCGTCAGTTATAACGTTCATATGAATTTGAAGTCACATTGGTACGTGTCTAGTTTCAAACTCCTGACCTCATGTATACGAAGCGGGTGCTTAAACCACTGAGTCATCACGGCTTATTTAATTCAGGTCAACAATATTATTATTATTAAATAGTTAGACTTGCTTCACAGTGTAAGGGGGAATTGCGAAATAACTAGGTACCCAACTAAGCAGAACTCGAGATTACAATCACAAGTAGGCGAAACCCGTTGATACGCCTCGTGGGTAGATACGCAACTTTTTAATTGCGACCGAATAAATTATAACTCATATACATTGCCTTACATGAACACAAATCTAACGGCATACATAAATTTGTACAGTTTTTGTAAGACATTTATTGAATTTTTATACTAAAGTCAACTATGTTACCCGTTTGTTTTCTTTTACGGTACTTTTGTTTCTTTTTTTTTCTGGTTAAAGGTTTTACGCGCCGCCACAGCTTTTACCAAACTCAAGTTTATTTGGGTTATAACTAACTTACGTTGAAGGAAAACATCATGAGCAAAATCTAACTTAAGAGCATAAAGTTTGAAATTGCCAATCTGTCCTGAGCAAGCACGATTATTTGTAAATCTATATATGTCTTCTTTACATGACAAGAGACTTTTGCCGTGCAGTATTAATATAATGAGCTGGGGCCTAGTCTGCTATCACAGTAGTGTCAGAGTGGTCGATCATTGATCTCTTATTGGTTGATTTTAACAAGTTTTAACCATTACGAGATCCATGATCGACCATTCTGAAGCTATTGTGATAGCAGGCTTAGACCCCTCATACAATATTTTCTACCTTTACCTATTCAAGTGTAAGAAATTCTTTTAGTTTCATATTCAGAGCTATACACACATATTCAAAGTTATAACTCACAAGTATAGCTTAATGATCCTTAATTGTTTGGCAGCTATGACATCATTGATGATTACAATTGTCTAGGGTAATGACCTCTCGAGTATTTGCACTGACCATAAGCTTAAATTACTCTATTATAGTGTACTTTAGTTAATCAACAAGTTATAATGCTGTTTCTTTTTCAATAAAAAATGTATATTTATTAAAATAAATACTGAATTGATATTTATGCATTTTACCTATTGCATGGATTTACACTCAAACTTTAATATGCGTGTGTTTGGAAATTCTTTCACTTTTACTCTCTCTCCCTCCAGGCGACCTTGTCCACTTCCTAACTTGTCCACTTCCAAAGTTGTCCACTTTCTTATTTGTCTTCATGCTAATGATGGAATGACTATTTCGAAAATCGTTTCATTATCATCATTTTAAATTGAAACAGCTGAAGTTATTGTTTATTTAATATCTATTAAGTTACATTAATGGTGACTTGTGGTCTCCAGTCTAGAATTTTTTAGATTTTCTACAGTGAGTGCGTTACGCACTAACTTATGATAGATAATGTTCTGTACCACTACCTTATGTTCAATCTCAAATACTGTCTTATGCTATCTCTGTCCTTTTTATAGAAAAAAGTTAACTGGTGTTTGAGTATTTATTTTCTATAAACCAGCCAAAACATATTTAAAGAAAATTTTGTATTCAGGACAAATACAAGAGGTGCTGCTCTGTTATAATTTCGTACTCAGAGTGAACACTAGAGGCGCTATTTATATCTTATGTTAAACTGCCTCGATCTGTTTGGCCCCTTCAAGCTAAATGCAGCTAACTAGTGTATACCAAAGAACTTGCATATCACAATAGAAATATAAGTAACAAAAAATTAAGGCCAAATCTCCAAGTGGGACGCTTCAATCACAGAAGCATTAAGACTGACATTGATTACTCGAAGTTCGACGATGTCAAGGCCTACAATTGTATTACGCCTTCGTAGTTTCTTTAGTTTCTACATTTTATTCATTCATGGTTAGATTTTGCAATGGTTGAAGTGTATTTGGTATGTAGGAGGAAGAAAAGAATATATTGTTAAAGGAATTCGAAATTAACAAAAAGTTGCCCGCAAAAAAAGACATCGTGAAGTGTAATTAACTAGCTTGCCGTGGCACGGTTTCACCAGCGTCACTACTGCTCTGCTCCCGTCGCCAGCAGCGTAATGTTACATAGCCTATAACCTTCCTCAGGAACTAGGCTATCATACGCAAAAAGAATTGTTCAAATCCTACTATTAGTTCTAGAGATTTAATTCAAACAAACAAACAAAAAAGCTTTTCCTCTTTATGTAATAGTATAGGAATAAAATAAATATCTCTTTGGGAAAAAAAGATGTGGAAATGGACTAATTCTGTAGATCGCCTCGCGTGAAAACCAATGCAGTTAATATTAGATACATAATTATTTATTTAATAAATACTGTTAAACCGTAGGTACTATTCTAAACTACCTACAGTGGAATTGATACGTTATTCAAACAATTCCTAAGTAAGTGTCCATTAATATTCAAATAAAATAATATTAACTTGCCTTTTAAACTATTTTTATCTTCAATAGGGATTTTATGTTTATTAAAAATTGTATTGTCTATAAACGAGCCGCTAAACATCAAACAAACTATAACTACCTGCCTTACTAGCGGTACAAACTCATTTAAAATGTTCAAAGTAAACGTCAACAAACAGGAAAACAATTCACCGAACAAAAGAGGCAATAATTAATAACTGTATAATTATTTAAAGACATACGAACTCCCAAACGAAACAGTACATAATAATATCATTAACGGAAAAGAAAAAAAACAAAAGAACATAGCGACGGAACATATTTATTATAAGATTTCGAAATTTGAAAATTATTGTTCCCAATATGAAGTTGTTTTTGGATGACAAAAGCTTTGAAATTACTTTATTAGCGTTATAACTAAAAGTAAAAATGTTTTTATGGTTATATTTGGACGAAAGTAAAAATGAATTATTTTTGTATTGAAATGCCGACAAAGTAGTGTTTTGAAATAATGTGGCAAAGTTTTGATTGTAAACTATCCATTAAAAACTTAAAATAATAACACAGATCTGCCAATAATAAAATAATATAAAATGAGCTTTCTGCTCGAGATATAAGTATGCTTTTCTGAACTTCTACCGCCTCTGATTACGTTACTAATTTAATTAATTGCAAAAATAAGATGAATGAGTTTAAAAATATAGTTCACTTTTTGCCATAAGAAAGCAAAATGCAAAGGAATGACAGAATTAAAAATATTTAAAAACACAAGGAAAATGATTTACTAAACTATGTATATTTAACTCCAGAATACTTATGCTCAAAATGTTAAATTATTAGAAAAAAATCACAGTTCCATTCCAGACAATACTTGAAAAGTATTTAATTAATAATAATAATAATAATCATAATATTCTACCACGTGCACACAGCGCCATTTAGCCCCAAATTAAGCAATTATATTTGCTTGTGTTATGGGTACTAAACAACTGATATACTACTTATATACTTTTTTTTTTTTTTGTAAATACATACATATTATAGATAAATTACACCCAGACACAGAACAAACAATCATGCTCATCACACAAAGGTTTGTCCTGGGTGGGAATCGAATTGATTGATTAATGTATTAATTGCTAAGAGTTAATTATGCTAAAGATCATACAAAATATATTTGATGCGCAAACCTCAGATAATTGTCAGTTCTATACTAATATTCTAAATGCGAAAGTAACTCTGTCTGTCTGTTACGCTTTCATGCCTAAACCACTGAACCGATTTTGATAAAATTTGATATTGAGTTAAAATAGACCTTGGGGAACAACATATGATATCTTATAAGTTGAAATAAGGGATAAAAATTTGTATGAATGTCAATATATAAACAGAGACATCTTCATGATTAGTAAAAATATATGCGATAACCGACATTCACGCGGGCGGAGTTACGGACAACAGCTAGTATGTATAAGTTCTGCACTATACAGTTCCAGGCAATCCCTTTCTTTGGCAGATACTTATATCTAACAGGACGTTTTCACACTGCTATACTGCTGAACTAGACCTATTTGGAGCAGCCGTGAGACACATTCTATCAACCTGTTAAAACTTTATCTGTTTTTGTGTAGTCTCTAATATAAAAATGAATCGCTGAAAATGTTGCTAAGCTCAAATCTCGAGAGTAGCTGAACCGATTTCGCTAATTATTTTTTTGTAATATTCCTTGAAGTACGAGGATGGTTCTTACGGAGAGTAAAATTAAAAATTGCCTGAAAAGTATATTAAAGAATTGACTGTTAGGAGTTACGAAGTTCGCCAGGTCAGCTAGTTGATAATAATTGTATCTTATCTGACTGCTTACCATCAGGCAGAGTGGAGTCACTTTGGTAGGCTAATATAAAAAAAATATCGGTTACTTTGTGTAAATTTGTGTGTGTCTTTTGTCTGTATCAAGTAAATGTATTTTTTGTTTGTTTCTTTCTTTCTTTATATGAAGATAAAATAAGTACTTTTATGTAGCAGTAGTCGACTTATGCCTGATAATAATGATGATGATATTGTGATAAGAAGGTTCACATTACTTCCATAGATATCGATTTCTATGATTATAATAATACCAGCCTGTTTCCTGTCCCACTGCAGGGCAAAGGCCTCTTCTCATATAAAAAAGGTATGAGCATTAATCACCTGGCAATTTCAGACCTTTAAGTTCAGGTTTCCTCACGATGTTTTCCTTCACCCTCAGTCAAAAATGTCCAAGATAAACTTAGAAAGTACATTAATATTTAAAAAATCACATAGGTACACTTTTATGAAATCAGACGACTCCTTTGTTTTTAAATATAATGTCCTTCACGAATGACCATTTATTTGTTGCAAAAAGCGTTTAAATTAGTTATAGACCTAAACAAATCCTGATACTAGGTTGACCACTAACTACTCAATAAGAATATTGATAAGAATATGTTTAAAAAAAAACAGGTTTAATGCAGAGATTTTAGTTATGGAGGCTCAATGGATTATGTGAACATCAAACTCATTATATTTCAGTCGAAACACGTCTATTGCTATACATAATGTCTTGAGCAGAAATTTCCTGGGAGTGCCAGGGAGTGCTGGTGGCCCAATTTCTCATAATATCTATCTTTTCTTTTTCCTCACCTCCCTCAATCCTTCCATTTACCTATCCTTCACGGTAGGCAGCGGATTCGTGGAGTCATTGCAAGAGCAACTCTAACTCTAAGAGCAGACTCTGAGTCGTCCATGAGCTACAGTTACAACTTACCATCACGTTGGCTCGTCTGCCACTGTCAGCATTAAAAAAAATCACAACTTTCATCGTTAAGCTGTCCTGATATATCAATTGAGTCACCTTTATCAATGAGGGTGTTCAGGATAATGTTTGCCACCAGTTGGTGCTACTTCAACTGTCACATTGGGCCAATCAGGGATTAACTTTCAAAAAGCGCTTGACAGCTAGACCTGACGCATCGGTGCTATCACCTCGTGGGCGCCATTTTAGAAAACCCTTTCAGCAATTTTCGTTTGTCCTTATGCACGTGAATTATCCATTTTGTAAATTAACATTAAAGTTATATTATATATATAATATATATATATTTGTTTTTGATAGAGCTGTCAAAATGGAAGATCTTTTATCAAAGTGGCGCCAGCTGGTGTCGAAAATTTTGCTAAACATCCTCATTTGTTGTTCTGTCTTGTAAGGAGTCTATCTGCTGCATCTTCTTCGTGGTCATTGCACAACTCACACAACATTCTCTACCAGTCGACCTATTAGGCGATGCAGAGATAAAGCGATTGAATTAAATATTAATAAATATATCATTAATTTTAATTATTAAATTATTTAAATCATGGAGATGCACTTAGCCAGTAGAGTAATAATAGCTGCTAGCCTAAGCAGCACATACAACAGTAACAGTATAACGAAAACCCCAATTTTAACCATTTAAATTTTATGTCAGTGCAAAGTATGTATACCTACTTATTTCTTTTCTATACTTTAAATGGTAGAATGCAGATAACCATGACGTTAAAAAAGTTTAACTTTTTTAGTATTTGAAGGCCAAAGTATATCTCGGTTCTTATAAAGCCTAAAAATGTAGTAAAAGGAAAAGTTGTGTATGTCTATAAGTAAAAAACGACTACGTACCGTTTGGACAACATCTCGTTTCGTAACCCAAATAAAATACCTAATATGTTCTTAAGTATATTAAAAAGTCGCGTTTGAAAACTTTTCGCTTTTTTCTTTGATAAACTTTTAAGTAACGAAACGAGATGTTGTCTCAACGGTATGTAGTATAAAAACGTGACAAATCACAATAGCTTGTTTAAATTGGCTAAACTATGACGTCAGAGTATACGTCACCCGTGTGTCTGAAGTACATTATATAAGATGAAAACTGTGGCCATTATGAGGCTTTCAAATATTCAAGGTTTTTTTTGCAAAGGTTAGGTAGAGATGTAGTTTACCGTTGTGAGCGTTTTGTTTTAAATAAATAGTAGGGCCTTCAAAAATAAACAAGGATTTCATTAATTTCTGCCCTCAAGATTTCTTTGAGACACTAATGATCTTTCATAACATGGTAAAATTTTATGGATACTTAATTTACACTATCGGAAATAAGAAAATAAATTTCGAATAAATACATACTAGGTATTTCATTCATAGCCCTTTATTTATCGTTTATAATGTATATAGAAATTAAAGTAGATAAAATATGTATATTCAAAAGTCCGAGAATTCTATAACAAATTCGTAAAGTATTTAAATTCTCACATAAATTAATAACATCTACCTTTAAAGTTTTAAAATCCAGAAAAGGATAATAATTTATTTTTTACTTTTCTTTTAAATTTAATTTCAAAAATAGAATTTACTAATATTGTGTATATGGCATTTGACGTCTCAATTTTCAAAATGGCGTCATTCATACAATTTTAAAGTAGTGTCACTTCTAATATTGGATAATAATGATTGTTCATTATCATACAGTTGTGTTTATCATGTTATCTAGTTGCAGGCGCCACGTTTATCTATCGGCCCATGTCGGTAACATTCATAACCTTCATTTGATCGCTCATGTCTTGGCGGAAAAAGGTTATAACGAAATATGTCTTTACAGAAATGTGTGTCTTTTGCGCATTGCCGTAATGGTTATTATTGCTAAGTGATAATTTTGTGGTTTTACTTCTCATTTCCAGTGATCTTTTCGAATAACCTTTAGTGGAAAAAAGTTATAACGAAATATGCCTATGCAGAAATGTGTATTTTTGTCCATTGTGATAATGGTTAAAATTGCAAAGTATCATATGCTATTTTGCTTCTCTATTCTAGTATAGGAAGTGCTCTGTATAGTTTTGTTATGTATTTTAGTAGCATAAAAGTGCCTTTATAGGTGAGGCAGATTGCGTACCTATTCTATCACTAACTCACAAGTACTTTTTAAAGTGATAACGTTTTATAAATCGATGAACGCCGACTGCACGCACGAAAAAATGTCACGTTCCGCGTGCAAGCGAGAGCGAAGAACAAGCGATAGAGAGACACGATCGGCCTAAGCGTTCGGCTTGTCACGCTAGACATTACGTAAAATTATCGTCCGTAAACCGACTTTACAGATAACAAACGGTTTTTTGTATTATCGTTACTGACAGTCCAATAATATTACCAGCCCGTCATTATCCAACTGCAGCATACAGACCTTTACTCATACCGTAAGCATAAGCATTGATAACGAGTATAACGCTACGCTAAGTATGTCGTATTACATGTAAAAATAGAAGCTGTTTAAAATTGATCTTTATGGGTAAGAAATAAAATTTCAAATTAATTGCAACTTAAACGATGACTTTTAATACACATTTCTCCTATATTACATTCGTTTTGTACAAAAACAACGTATTTCTTGAAGTATACAATGTATTTTATCTCAATTCGATCTCATGCGATGATCACAATACACTAAAATTAATTAATCTAATTGTAATATCAAAAATTACGTATATACGAGATCTTCTTTTTACATTACATACATAGGGAGATAACATACAAATTACATTCACATCAGTTAGATACAAAATGCAGGTTTACAAAGTAATTTTTCATGTTTTGGCAAATAATTGTCAACATGAAAAAATTTTTCGGACAAAATAACAAATCAATTTGCTCAGTAATAATAATATTACCTTTTCCAAGACTTCAATTTTACAGATCAAGTTTCTATCATCTGTTTTTTAAAACGCAGTAAAATATAAACTTTAATATTTAAACTTGTATTTGTGGACATTGTTTTATGTAAATGAGGCTTTAAGTTGGCATTTCATTTGGTGTAATTTAGCCAAAAACAACCTTCTACACTAAAAGGCTGTTTACTTCTAACGACTACTTTGGACTAATTAAAAAAACTTTTATTTGAGTCATCAGTACACGGTCTTATATTTAGGTATTTGTCAAATTTGGTAAATTTTAAGTAAACTCTATCTAACACTAAGCATATTTATAGATTTGCGTAAATTTCTTAAGATACAAGAACAGAAATAAACTTGATTTGCAAAACTTTTCACATGTAAATTATGAATAGGTGTCTCGATAGCAGTCACAGATCAATAATTATCATTTGTAAATTTTTATTTATGGTTACAATTGCAAAAAACGGTAAAATACCTGATAGAAATAAAACAAAACGCCTTAAAAGGATTAAAATAAAAGCATTCAAAAAGGTTTGTTTAGATCGTAGCCAATATATTTCTAAAGTTTTTCTTTACTTCAGGAGTAACTTGATAATCTTAAGTTGTACGTGCAGTATCGTTACACATCCAGAGAAACAAGAACTCAAAATAAAAACGAAACCAAAATATATGAAAACCATTCTCACTTTTTGAAAATTATGCTAACAAAAGAAATACTAAACGTAAATTTAATAATAACAATAATATGGTAAAGAAATATGATATAACATTAGAGGCAAATTTAACATAACATTTTAAAAATAGTTTAGCTATTGTTGAGTAAAATGATACCAAAACAAAGTTTCTAAATGACGCAACCAGGGGAATTAGAGCAAATACCGCACAAAATAGCTGCGAAATATTCTAAATTTCCTTATTTAACTTTGAAAATTGTAATGTGAATTAAATTATTTGAAATATTCTGCTTTAGTCATGATATAACTACGTATATGCAGATAAGTGACAATTTATCTTAGCTCTTTGAATTAAGAGTCGTTTTTCACAAAACTTTTATTTCTCTTGTGTATTACTTTGACATAACGCATTTTGGTCTTAGGTGTCGAGGTGTAGCTATATTTATTCAACTACTTTGATCGATTTATCTATTAGCGAAAAATTTAAACCATTAAAGGTCTATTACCACGGTCCGAATTTTAAATAAATATTTGTGTTAAACCGTTTTTTTTTCATCAAACTCACACATTACTAGTACTTGACCTATTTATTGTTGTTAGGTTCAACTTAGTATCGCAGTATCGTTTACATTTTTCCACTGCGCAAGCAAGTTGCTTGAGTATTACAAAAGTGGTAACTTGTGATATCCCTGTGATTTGGAAGTATTCAATCTATACTTATAAAAAGCGGAATAATTTGTGTGTTTAAACTCGCTAATCTCCGGATCTACCAATATTTGAATAATTATTTTTGCGTTTGATAGCGTAGTTCTCGAGGAAGGTTATAGGCTAAGGTTATAATATCACGCTATTGGCGACGGAGCGCGGCGCAGAAGGCTAGTTTACTGTAACCACAAGATTATTTGCTTTGTTTGTGTCTATATTTAGTAAGAGTACAAAAATATAATGAAATTGTAACTTTGGAAAAGCATAACGCTTCCAACTATATTATGCATCGAACTTCTACTTCAAAAAATAAGAATTAAATTACTTTAAGTAAAACATTCGTAACTATTCGTATACGATATTACCTACAAGTGCCTTGTATATAAAAAATACAAGCAACACTAGACCGCAAGATATAAAAATATTAAGTTCTTTATCAAAAATACGAATCTACAAGGTCACTAATTGCAAGACCATTTATGTATATTTTAATTTATTTTACTTTGTATGTATTTAGAGGCATCAAACAATTCTGGTCTATAGCTACAGGATCAAATGCTTTTCATAAGTCTAGAACGATAATTTGAGTCAAAATATTTAGTAAAAAGATGAAAAACTTGCAGCTCCAATTATATTTTATTCTTCATTCAACGAATAATAACAAACAGATCACAAATTTTCTGTTTTCGTTTATTTTCAAGTAAATTTGAATTGATTAACAAAATTTAAGCAAATTTGTTAAAAATATTGTAATATTTTCAAACCTAAATTCATTTATACATTTAGATCTCAAGTGTACTGAATATCAAAATAACAAAAACAAATGTCAACCAATTAACCTACAGCCGCTTTTTTATCACTTGCTAAAATTAATAAAGGTAACAATGATTAATTCTTGCTAGTTTTTCTCATTGGTCGGTAAGTAGACCAATGAGAAAAACTAGCAAGAATTAATCAATGTTACCTTTATTTATTTTAGCAAGTGATAAAAAAGAAAAATTTTCTATAAAAAGAAACAAACAAATTTAATATTTGTTTTTTATAAATGAGTTAGAATATTTGGCTGGGAAATAGTTTATATAACAAATGAATATAAGTGTATCGCTGAATTCCTTGCATATTAGAAAGTTACAGATATAACCTTTTTGTTATAGAGACATGTTACATTTATAGGGATTTCACAACTACCGGTCGTTACCAAAACGCAGTTCAGTCCCATTTTTATCAATCTGACATCGAACCCGTGATGCAATTATCAGAAAAAGTGTTTTCGTTATCAATCCTTCGGTTACAACAGCGATCCAAAAATGCAATCAATCTATTAAAGGGGCCATTCTGGTAAACTAAGAAAAATGCAAAATCAATTGAGCAGTCGATTTAAACCTATATGTAATCTGCGTATGTAAAACTTTTATATAAAATAGCTTGTGGCAATAAGAGCTGGTTTTGCATGTTGCTTTTATGAAACAAATGATAAATGATATTAATTCATCACTGTCAATGAACGTTACGTCAACAAGTGTTGTAATATTATTCATTTTATTGAACTATCTTAAAAAATATTAAAGCTACATGAGTACGATTATATTTTACGTAAATAAACTTATTCTTGTCTAAATGTCTTGCTTTGGCGTTTCGAAAAAAACATCAAGAAAATGTTACTGATTTCTTTTTTCAAAAAAGACAATCTTTTATTAATCCATTTTGTATTACATTTTACGGATATATTGACAGTATAATTCAAAATCTATGTTATTCGATAATAATTACGTTGTTCGGTAAAAGTGTTTTCATTTTATAAAAGCAGGATTTAATTTTTTTTGCGTCTGATAATATAAAGATATAAGGTAGATAGCACGATGTACTTCGATAAAACAAGGATATTTATTTTTACAAATCATTAAATTAAACACTTAAGTTTAAGGAAGTTGTAACGATTTATTTTATAGTTTTGTAATTAAGTATGAACAATGCCACAGTTTTATTAATGTACACTAATAATGAATCAATCATGTGTGGCAAAAAATCGTTATTAATCCGTTTCAAGTTGCAATTTTAACTTGAATCTTGTTAATTTTTATCGTTTTGTTCGTATGTGTAATAATTATGATTTATTACAAGAAATCAATCCTGTTTGATAATTAACTGAGTTTTATCTCCCAAATCACTCAATCATCACAAAATTAATCATAAACAACCTAACTTTTAACAATTTGGATAGTTTCCTAATTCGCACAAGATCGAATCAAAACATTGACAATTTGAAGAATGGCTAAATAACTACCTAACTAATGGAGCAAATTATTTAGATAAACCAGACCTTTTTAAAAATTACAATAGTTCTATTATAAAAATTGATAAACATGCAGAAGTAACAAGTAATGTAAAAGACAATAAGAAAGTAAACAAGAAACATTCAAAAAGACCTGGCTTAACAACGCGACTAGGCATTGGGGAAACTTTCTTCAAAACTTAACCGCAAAGTTGTCTTTAACACAAAATACAACGGACAGAAGAAAACAACATACTCCAAACAAAACATACGAAAAGGAAGTGACCCCATATCCTAAAATAATTCAATAATATCTTAAAAATTGGTTAATTCCTTTATTCAGTGTCCAGTATACCTACAACCTTGGCGCTCCTTCACTTCAATATGGCCGTCGCACTCACACACGCAAACGTACAGACACAAACTAGTCTGTGTGTGGTCACCGCACATGCCACAGACCGAGGTTAAGTACACTAAGACGAGGCAACTTCACGATATGGTCCAAACCTTGAGGGGTAATACATGTGCAACCATATAAGTCTATTGCTTTCAGGTTACGAAGACCATCACCGAGAGCACGTAGGCCTCTGTCAGTGACTCTCGTGCACTGTCCTATATTTAGCGTTTCTAGCTGTGATAGCCTGGCAACTCGCTCCAGGCCCTCATCTGTCAGACGGCAGGCACTTAATGATAGTGAACGCAGACCAGACAGGCCCAATGTGGCGTGTGATAGCGCCTCATCACCCACCTTGTCGCAAAACGACACGTCCAACGCTCTCAGTCTACCACTCTCCGCCAGATGCGCTACCCCAGCGTCTGATACCCCATCACAAGCCCTTAAATTTATATCTTCTAAGTGAGGCAACCGCGCCAGATGTCTCAGTCCGGCGTCAGTCACCGCTACGCAAAATGAAAGATTTATAGATTTTAATTGAGGAAGACCTGTAGCCGCGTGTTTCAACGCTTCGTCCGTCAACCTTTGGCAGTCTTGTAGTCCCAAATGTTCTAACTCTGGAGTGCCTCTCGCCTCGCCGCCACCGCACAGATGAGCTATGCCTGCATCATTCACGTGCCAACATGACCTCAAGTTCAAACGTCTTAGTTTCTTAAGCCCCCAAGCGATAAGCAACAGTCCGGTATCAGTGATGTTGCAACAGCCACCTAATTCTAACTCTTCTAAATTTTTCAGTGATTGCGCTATTCTACCGAGCGACGAGTCGGTCACTTGTTTACATAATGATAGATCTAATCTTCTTAAAGCTGGTAACTCAGCGGCAAACGCGCTCGCCAGTGCCGCATCCGTCACACTGTAGCATCCGCTCAGAGATAACGACTCGAGACCCGGCAGAGCGGCGACCGCGTCCCTCAGGCCCCTCCGGAGAGACAATACTTGTAATTTCCGCACACCTCTTCTGGCCAGTGACGCAAACAACACAGGCGCTGGCCTCCGCAGATGTAGAGCGGCTTCGACTCCGCGCCACACGGAACGACGATCAGCTGCGTCGCGCCAAGCGCGGCAAACTTGCGCCGCACGGCCTCGATCTCGCACGGGCAGCCGCTCGAATATCAGCGCCAACAGTTCCGGGTATAGCCTCGAGATGTGTGTCCCCTGAGGTTCAGGTAATTCGGACACGTGAGGCGCGGGCAAGTGCGGCCGATGTAGTCTGTAAGGCGCACTGCGTTGTTTCCTCCTGTTCGTGCTTGGCTCTCTCAGTTCGGTGAGACCGAGCCGTTCGTCCCGCCAGGACATCACTTCCTCCGTCCACGCACTCATAGCGGCGACACTGCACACTATAACATGTCACGATGCATCGGACCGGTTTTCGGTGAAACTCGTATGTGTGGAGCGAGCGGGGCGTGCGTGCGTCCCTCGCGGCTGCTCCTCGTGCACTGGCGGTCGGCGGAGAGCGGGCGGCCCCCCCGCACTCACTCCCCGCTCCCCGCGCCCGCCCGAGCGCGGCTATTGGTCGCGGTCGGCGGCACGTGACGCGCGTCGTATCGATTCGGAGGCTCTGCGGCGGCATTTTTAAGTTGGCGGGCCGAGAGCCCGCCTTCGTCCCGCGCGGCCCTCGACACCCGCCGTATACACTAAGCGATGCGCAGATAGTTTAAAATGTATCATCGGAATATAAATGAATGCATAACTAAAGGAAAACATTGTGGAAATTTTGTGTTGTCACTTTATTTTCTATTAATATAGAGTTTGGCTAAAGATACTCATAAAAGCAAACAATAGTCACATTTACCTACTTCAGATTACTCTATTAAGCATTATGATATTATTTTATCATAATAGAATACAAAAGTGTAAAAATTTGTGTATTTCTATGATTCCTATGTATCTACAGATACTTATGGAGCGAAACCATTAGCGAATGAATGTTGTTTCAATTTATTTTTGATTTTATTAAATAAGTTTTTGATACATTTTCAATCTGTTTCACTACAAAACAGACAATAGTGGAGTACGAGGTTTACTCATTACTCAAAACGCATTTATTTTATTACTTAGTAACTGCCTAGGTACTTACAAAGTTCGTACAGTTTCGCTAGCTAGACGAACTTTTTATTTAAAAAAATCTTAAAGTATTCCTCACAGCGGATCAAAGGATTAGGCATAAAAATAACATCAACCAAGTAACACAATCTTTGACCCTAGTGATAAGGCGGCAAAACAACTCGACGCGACGTATATTTTCGTTCGCGCTGCACTTGCCGACGACATGCGTCCACTTAACCAAGGGCCCTGTCAACTGAGGCGACGTTCTTTAACTTCATAGACTTAAGAACTCGTCTTGTTGTGACATAGGTCAAGCAAAACTGGTTTTTTGATATCACCAGCCAACTATTACAAGGGCGACCGGTTGCGAGCGTTCCAAATATGAATTTCGAATTGAAACGTGTTCCAGAGAACGCGGGCGAGTTGGCGAGTTGGACCGTTTAGAAAATTAACGGGTCGGGCCTAACGTTCCTGAATTTAGAACGTTCGTTTTAAAACTTTTGCGAGATACCCATTTTAAAATTCTACTAGTATTATAAATGCGAAAGTTTCTATGGATGTGTGGATGTTTGTTATTCTTTACGCAATATCTACTGAATTGATTTTAATTAAACTTTACAGTAATATAGCTTATACATCAGAGTACGACATTGGCTATAATTTTTTAAGATATCTTGTTAATTGGCCGAAATATGCACCAGATCCTCATGAAACGCGGAGGAAGCTAGAAATATTATAAAAACCTCTAACATGTCTTGTTTTTGTTAAAATATGAAATGTGCGTGCTAAGTAAGTCTATATAAAGTGAACCGTGAGAAAAGTTTTTCTGTTGCGCTATTCTTTTTAAGTGGATACTATATTGTCACTAAGTTTTCAGTTTTTTTCACTGACGATTGAAGTATTCTTACTATACATAGAAGGCATTAGCAAAGATATAGATCGTTTAAAAAAAATATGCTAAATAGTTTGTAAACACCTAATATGTACCTAGAAGTTGGTAGAT
This sequence comes from Parascotia fuliginaria, assembly GCA_963082885.1. Classification (NCBI taxonomy): domain Eukaryota; kingdom Metazoa; phylum Arthropoda; class Insecta; order Lepidoptera; family Erebidae; genus Parascotia; species Parascotia fuliginaria. Next base: position 2,600,455 of record OY720195.1, read on the forward strand.
AATTTTGTTTTCTTTTAGATATACTTAGGTACCATGATTCAGCTCCAAAACGGTCACTGGCTAGGCTTAAGTATTAGAATTTTTTGCCGTAATCATCGTTTGGCAGGCAGATTGATAAACGCAGTAACAGTAGTCGTATATCTTCAGAACGCTACTGGTAATAATATCTCAACATGTGAAAAATACTTACTTATCTACTTCTTGCTAATTCTAAAGTGAACTAGCAGTTAAAGTCACACTTTAGGAGTTGTTATTTAATTAGTTAATTACATACATAGATAACTTCACGTCTGTCTCCTATAATTGGGGTAAGCAGAGACTATGGAACGCCATTTTCTGTGATCCAAACATACCTCCTTTGCCTCTTCAACATTCATTAATCTTTTCATACACACGTCGGTTACGGGTGCTTGTAATAGTGCCCTTTGTCAACACATCACTTAATTGGTTAGTGTATGTCTTATAAGGCGACCCCTATTAACATTTCTCTTCTTAAATATAGAGATCATATCTCCATTTATGATCTCTATATTTAATTTCGTTTAATAAATTCTTTAAATTGTTTATAGAAAGGTCGCTGTTGCTCTGTTAACTTCTTCAAAACCAGACAATGGATTTTGATACGAAATTCACTGTCATTCTTTGAATTCTACCTGTCATACTTTTCTTACATACATTATACACTCGTGTAACAAAATCGTGTTATAAAGTACTAGCTTCCCGCAGGGCGGTTTCATCCGCGTTAAATTACATCTTTGCTTACTGCTCTGTTTCTGTCGCCAGGAGCGTAATATTACATAGCCTGTATCCTTCTTCAAGAACTGGGAATGAATTGTTCGTATGGTATCCGATATAGAAACCACCATAAAAGTGAAACCACCATCACTTCCTTTAAGTATTGACAAAGGGAAAACCAATCAACAAACGTTTTTATCTGTGTTCTAAAAATCGCCTTACTGTAGTCACCAATGAAAGCGTCTGCCAAAGCGTAATATGGCAAGCTTTTTAGCTATTAGCCCATCTAATGGTAATGATAACTGTTGCTCACGAACTTCTGCAATGCCATAGACTCAACGAAGCCGCTACATAAGAAATCGAAATTTATAGATAATTTTGTATTTAATAAGTAAACGTCTTTGAACTAATTGACAAAAATAATTTATGTAATTAAATTTTAAATAATCTTACATTTAAAATATTTAAATAAAGATACATAATTTTATTACAAAATTAATGAAAAACTTAGGAAATACGAATCTATTATTTGATATGCCGGTAGTGTGTTTTTAAAATAGCGCTCATTATTAACAGTGATATGATAAGTTTTATTATTTTATCTCGCTTATTTTGTCGGTTTCACGCCTCGGTTACTTCTTATCTCTTGACTTAAATAGGGCTCTTATATCTAGTTCGATAATAGAGGGCGTGCTTATAACGTTATTTCTGATAGTTTTTAATATTAAATTGTGTAATTAATGACATTTGGACACATATTTTGTGCTTTTTATAAGCAACTTCCACATAATGTAGCTATAGCTAGTTTGAGATCGATTGGAACGCCAGATTGTTAAAAAAAATATTCGTTATAATTTCAAGTAGCATACATAGTGTTACTAGGTACACAAAATTATCGATGGGACCACAACTTCTTTTACAGCAGCCGCACGCGTTTTCCACTGCGTCACCGGAACATTTCATGTTTCTTAATTCTTCCTCCATAAATATAGGATTAGGATGGAATATAACTCGATAACCATACCTAGCTCGCATAACGTTGGGCAGAAAAGATCTAGAGTGGCGATTATGAACCGGAGGATGCACCCCTCACAAGGTTGACCGACGATCTGATACAGATGGCGGACAATTGATGGATGAGGGCGGCTCACGACCAGCCAAGGTAGCAAAACTTGGCAGAGGCCTATGTCCAGCAGTGGACGACTTTCGGCTGATATGTTGAAACCAATCGATGTCAAGCTCTCAGACTCGTAAAAAAAGTGTAAAAAGTATCTACTATGTCATAGCGATACAGGTATTTTATATTCCAGAAGACCTAAACAGGCATAGACTTCTATTCTATTCATACTAAAGATTAAAAAAATTATGAGATTGACATAAGCTAACGACAATGTTGGCGTTAGCTTATGTCAATCCTATTGTGTTGCTGTCATTTTTTAATCTATGCCATGTCTAGAGTCTCAGGTCTCTGCGGTTTAAAAGCATCGTACGACCGTCTGCGTCGTAGTGAGGTCCATCTGCTACGTTAAATAATAGCAATTGGGTTGGGTGACAAACCCCTGGGTAACATTGACTTTTTGCCCGACTGCCGAAGTCAAGGAGGGTAAATGTTTTCGAGCGTGCCTATTTTAATACTTAGGTAGGTACAACTTTGGTGACAAACAAACATACGACCAAACCGTTGCCAGTTGTGAAGAGAAGGGATGGACAGAGGAGAAGGAAAATGGTGGGAACTGTAATTGGACTATCCAGATAACGCTAGCTACGGGTATAAGTAGATATGTCTTTTTAAATAAGTTTATCCAAATTGCGTTAATTAATATAGGTACTTACCTACTTGGATAAATTCCTAGTTGAACTACCTACTACAACGACACTTGAATATAATATTTACCGTTTTTACTGATCGTTTAATTCTTTCTTCTGAGAGGACAAGTTCGTCTACCTGCTGTGGCTGTTTTTTCGTCTACCTGAGACCCTTTCGGTGCACGATTCTTTAAAATTTCAACTAAGTGTATAATTTTGTTTATGCTTTTATATTTATTACAGCAAAGTTGCGATTGGAGATTTGTTTTTTTTTTGTTTTATTGTAAACTTACAGTGCCACCTAGTAGCGAATAGAGTATACTTTAGACACGGTTCCGAAGCGACATCTGGTGGCGAGTAGCAAGTTGTAAACAAATTTAATGTGTTTGTAATTAGTTCTTCAAATTTGTAATAGATGACGGTTTAAGCAAACTGTAAAATTTTAATGTGGTTTAATAATTTTTGTGGTTAAAGTGAACCTATAATGTAATATGAAAATAAATATTATACTTATTTAATGTCCAAATAATCAGTCAAATAAAAATACAATATAATTGTAGTTATTTTACTTAATTAGGGTACCTAAATGTTTTACGCCATCTAGTTAGTAACATTGAAAACTAAGCAACTTAATTAAGGTAGTTTTATTGGTAGATGGCATTAACATTAAATACGGCATCTTTATATCCTATATGTATTTTAAAATATAGGCAGAGATGTATTATTAAGATGTTTTGCTTATTTTTGCTCAGTTTAAAATAAATAAAATTCTAAAGTATTAATATTATTATATTTTGTCGAACATAAGAGTATCGACACCGTGTTGTAAAGAATTGGGTAGATACATGACACTATTATATTATACCAGTGTAGTTTTTTACCACGTTTGGAGAAGATGTAGATGGTCTCAAGGTGGTAAAAGAGTGGACTGTATTTAGTTACAACTGGTTTACTTCAAATAAGAAAATTACGTTACAATAAAATTAATAAAAGAAATAAAATATGTCCGAGGAGTGCGGGCCGCGCGCGTCTGCCGACGTTGATAGCTATGTATAGTTATGTATACCAGCGCTGTGTCATTACCTGTTTTTAAAGATATCGCTTTTCCTTTTCCACTTTTTCATTCTACAACAATATAAATATTTGACCCTTAAAATCTGTTGTGCTTTTTTATGTTAGGGTACAAGTTTTCTCACATTTTTCTTTAGGTAGGTACTTACCTACCAACTGTAGCGTTAGTTTTGCCACAGTCTTATTATTATTACTGTGGTATTGCCAATCAAACTTACCTACTATCAGAATTAATTTGCAAAACTAATAATGTACCTATGAAGAATATCGATTCTTTAATAAACTAAAAAAAATATGTATCTACTACTTTTATAAGTCGGTTAAAAATAGAATTGTAATGGTCTATGGTTCAGTGGTAAGGGTATTATCAGACGTAAGTCTCGGATATGAAATTGTGTCCGTTGAGAAATTATCACTAGGTATTAAGCAAGATTATTAAGATATACCTAATGCTCCTTACCCCTTAAGTAGGTTTTCTGTAATCTGTGCCCCCTACTACATAAAACCCAACGTAGGTAGCAATCCCTGAATATTGTTGAATGTTTATTTATTTATTTAAAAAACTTAATGCAGAGACGTACACAGGCGGACTTAATGCCGTAGGCATTTTCTACCAGTCAACCAAGGTGATGCAGAGATGTATTTAATATGTTATGGTCCCGCTTCCAATCAACTATTGTCAGTACTAGCAGCATTAGATTCTATCGCGTGATTCTGTAACATTAAACATCTTACATTATATGCGCGCCTGGTACAAGCGATTAGATGTGTATAGGAAACAATAAATTTAAAATTTATTACTTAAAGCCGAAATTATTAAACAATATTAAAATCTGCGTTACAAAATCAAAAAGATATACTAAGCTTGACATCTGGCTTCACCCGGGTAATGCCCATAATTCAGCTACCGCTTATTGCGTTTTTATGAAATTAACAATGCTTTTTGATAATCATTTTGTGTACCTACCCATTAATTATTTCCTTATCAGGTCTCCCCCAATTTTCGCCACCTTGGCCAGGTGACTTATCAGTCAAATAATTCTTATATCACACACGATTAAAAAGGTATCATTAAAAATTTTCTTAACTTTTTGACTCGAACATGTGATGAGGAGGGATGACACGCGTGTATCGAAGAATCATCTGTATCAGAATATAGGCACGGATAAGATAATACTTATACGTAGAGGAAGGCAGCGGAAGTACGAGACTAAAGAAAAGATGAAGGAAATAGAAGGAATTTAATTACATAATATGTAATACGGTTTCAATATTCAAACAATTGCCTCCTCGGCAGAAAATACCCGAAAATTGAAAAATAATTACTACCCTAGTCCAACTACGATAGTAGATCCTTGCTGGTTTAAGTATAATGCCAGATCGGCAAGCCGGGGTATTAGGTACTACCCTCATAGAATGCCGACGTAAAATAAGTTAATTCTTTTGGTGAGTGAGAATGCCAGCAACCCATTACCTCCTCCGTTCTTTTTGTTTTCCGCTTTTTCTTCCTCATCCCCTTTTCCCTACGTGATCGACAACTTGACGGTAGTAGATCCACGCTGGTTTCAGCATGAGTGGGCTGGATCGACCGGGGCAGTAGTACCCTCTCATAGAAGATCGATGTAAGAATATTAGTTTTCATGCTAATGTGTAATGCATCACGGCCGCAGTACCGCAAGCACTCTGACAATATTTTCTGCCATCCATCTTCAAACAGATCACAGTTAGGATTGTCACACAGGAGAGCATTGAGTGCTGATAGTGTGCGCGGCACAGGTGACATGGAACGCGCTACAGTGCGACATGATGGAACAGCGAACAGCACGTGTCTTCGGTTGCGACGATAGTTGTCAGGAGTAAAAAACGACACAGCTCGTCATGTTAATCTGGTGAATCAATTTTCCCACTAAGTACATAACTACAGTCTGGCACATGTCCCGCCTGACTTCCAGTGAGTAACAAACTCTGTAGCGCAGAGGTAGCAATCGTCTGCTAAATCATGGGTCGCAGTTCGATTTCCGTTCAGCGCAAATATTCGTGAGCACATACATACTTGCATTGTTCGAGGTATTTCTTTGTAGTATAGAACGAAAAAAGGTATTTAATTAAGTTTATCCGCTTTCTAAAACCCATATCACAAGCATAACTTAACACCATATATCACACAGTATGCTTATTTGGGTCAAAATAGCGCCGTCTAGTTGTTGTGTTATTGTTTACTTATTAATTTTTTTTATGACCAATTCACTCACAAAGGTGGAGCCATGAGAAGAACTGGTAAAAAACTCAAGCTACTCTTTTTATAGATGTGTGCCTGTATGAGAATTATGTCTGCCTGATCTTACGGCAATCGTACAATGTATCAATGTATATGTGTATTATTACTGATACAATGTATGTATCAGTAATAATCAGTATAATTCGTCTTTATGGCGAATCCCATTTAAATCTATATAACCGCTACCACTAAAACTGACGAAATTTCACACAAACTTGCGACTGCTAATGCGGTGTCTGACTAATTTTAGTGTATAGAGTATAATAATTATGTGACTTTTTAGTCGATAGTTTAAAAAATAAAAGATTTCCATACAAACTTACACCTACTGGTTGCGAATCTCAGTTGATAATGTGACGGAAGGGCCTATTTCACCCCTATGTAAGGGTTGTATAAAAGAAATAATTAGTTTTATACAAACTTTGCTTCCTCCCGCCCCTCTCGCTTTTTACTCCATTAGGGGTCAAATTTCGCAAAATCCTGTCTTAATGAGCACCTACGTCCTAAAAGGAATCCCTATGCAAAATTTGAGACCCCTAACGCTTGTAGTTTTTGAGATTTCGTGATGAGTGAGTGAGTGATCTTTTGCATTTTTTTATATATTACATAGATAGATGTAGAACATTCTAATGATGAATGTTCTACAAGTAAGTAAGTAGTTCACATCTCACCATTATTACGAAGTAACACCATTAAACATTGACTTGCCAACTAATCATAGAAGCTCGTTAGACTTGACCCTAATGTCAACAAATTTGTCAAAGTAAATGCTTTAAGAGGTAAAACATCGCAAAGAAACCTGGAGAGCGAGAGAGATGTATTGATATAAACACTAAACCGAACTCATAAATCATGGAAACTCTAGTAATAGAGTTAATCTGTTCTTAGTGTTTTAATATACCTTTTTAGATCCACGCTGGTTTCAGCATGAATGGGCCGGATCGTCCGGGTAAGTACTACCCTCTGATAGAAGATCGACGTAAGAGTAGTAGTATCCGTACTACTGCGTTTCGTTCGGTGAGTGAGAGCGCCGGAGGCCCAATTTCCCCCTTTCCTCTTTCCTCACCTCCCTCATTCCCTTCCCCTACCCCATTCTCAGCCACCATACCAGCAGTTTAAGACGATGGCTTTTGGTATGGTGGCCACCACTTCTGGATTTCACTGACTGCTTACCATCAGGCGGGGTGGAGTCACTTTGGTAGGTTAGTACAAAAAAAAACCTACCTGCCACTGTTTAAACTACAAAAAAATATTTTGTATTTTAATAATAATAATATAAGTAGACTCTATCACACACCGTCATCTAGTCCCAAGCTAAGCAGAGCTTGTGTTATGGGTACTGGAACTGAAATATAATATATAAATACTTTTTTTTGTAAATACATACTTAGAATACATAGAAAACACCCAGACTGAAGACAAATACTAATGTTCATCACACAAATATTTGCCTTCCGCAGGAACCCACGACACCCAGCGTCGCAGTCAGTTACACTAACCGCTAGACCAACGGTGCAGTCATGAATTTTTTAACAAATATGATTTTTATATCTATTTGTGCAGTAGCGGATCTAAGGGGCTGTGTGAGGGCAGTTTGTACTAGTTTGGCCATCATACCTGGATCCAGAGAAATGTTTACTATGAATCAAAATTAGAGTTGTCGTGCTCTGTGACTCAAAGCTTTTCAGCGACCACCAAAGTTGATTGAACGAATGGTTGCTTCATAGGTTGTTTTCATAGCCACTTTCAGTTTGATAGCTGAAGTGATTATACATAAAAGATACTAATTGGTTTTATAAGTTTTCAAAGAAATCAAAGTGAACTATATATGTTTAAATAAAGTTTACACGAAACCTGAAATCTTAAACATACATATACATACATTTATATACATACATACAAAAATAACTTCACGCCTGTCTCTCATTACTGGGGTAGGCAGAGATTACAAAACGCCATTTGCTGCGATACAAACATCCATCTTTGCCTCTTCTACATTCATTATTCTTTTCATACACACACGTCGGTAACGGGTGCTTGTAATTGCCCTTTGTCAACACATCATCTTTTTGGTCCGCGTATGTTCGTCTAGAGCGACCCCTACAACCTTTACAAGTCATTTCCGCTCCATAAATCTCTTTAGTTATCCTACTTCCATCCATCCTTTCCACATATCAAACACCATAACATACTCCTTTAACTTTAGGCACATTTTCTATTAAATACAAATAGAAGAAAGTCAGCTGTACTTTATAGAGACGAGACAGTGGATTCAAATTCTCCGTTCTTTAAGACAAGATAGTACCTTTTAAATAATAATACCTGTACTTTATGAAATCATCCAGATTGTATCAATCCATAGAATTGTAAAGGTCACTGATAATCTGTGAGTGCCCGGTTTTATCGCTAAGCTAAACCAAGTTACTCAAGCTCGCGACACGCCAGTCTGCCTTCACGCGCCGGGGAACCCACACGCTTTCACTTAACCTAACTTAAACATAACTTAATCGTAATTTAATTCGAAAAAATAAGACTTTTTGTAATAAGAACGTTAACAGTTTGAATAGTGATGTATCTGTGTTTGGATATGTGATTAAGTGACAGTTAAGTTGTAAGTTAACATCTTAAGTTAGCGAGTGCAAAGTTTTTGTTTTTGTTTTTATTTGATATCGTTGTGGAATGTTTAATTTTAAGTGTAAAACTCGTAATAACATGTTCAGATTTGCTTTACTTAGGTTATTATAGTGTAACAGAAAGTAAAAGTTTAAGTTAAGTCAAAGTTTTTTAATGTTGACAAATGAACATACAATCATTTATGGGATGCGCAGGTACTATAGTCTATAGGTAAAAGTTTTAATACCAGGAGTATCAGAAAGGAAACGGCTATTCTTGCAGCCTAAGAGCATATTTCACCTGCTGAAAACACAGCGATTTTGTTAGTACTGTAGCTTTACCATCAACGTATGCCAAAAGACGTCCACTGTTGGACATAGGCCTCGTACAAGTTTCGACACCTCTACCAGTCTGCCATACACCGCTGGCCTAAAGCTCTTCTGTTCCTAAAGTTCCTAAAGTTATCTGATTGGCTCATATTTTAGTGTTTAACAAAACCGTACGTTTGAATTAATTAATACTACTTCATTACACTTTGTTTCATTGTATGACAGCGTGAAACTTTTATTTAAAAATTTAGTACTTATTGTGTTTACCAGGAGCGAGGTTTTCATATGTTTTCTCCGTTTTCTCATACAAATGTTTGCTCTATTACGATTGCTACTGATTTCGATTTATTCAAAAGTAGTCTATTTGTCGTCTCGTAGTCGTCTCGTAATCTTGTCGTGTATAAAAAGTGGTACAGTTTAAGTTTGATCGCCGCTCGCATAAAGTAAATTAGTCACGGTGCGACTATGGGCATTGTGTTCTTCAATTCTAAATTATTAGGGGCGTTTGTTACACTATACTTTTTGTTCACTAGATTATTTTGTATGGAAGTTAATTCTACTATTATGGAGTTCGTAGTTAAATAATACGGCTAGAAAAGACGTGTCGATGCGTAGGTATGAAAGTGCATAATATCTCTCACATAGAATACGAACCTAAAATTCTGCCCAAAAAGAGATTGCTATGCATAATATTACAACAATTACTTAAATGCTTACTTTGGGACTACATGGCGTTGGGATATTTTTATAATTCGCTTAATTATTTTTTTCAAAATTATATTTTTTTAAAGGTAGGTAGATATATAAAAACATAAGTACATTTAAAAATATAATATATGGAAACCTACCAGTATCGAATGCAGGGACCAAACTAACAGTGGTTAGGGCTCCAGAGATGGAAACCTCCTCACAATATGGGCTGTGTCAAGCAGCACTGTCTTCTGTATCTGACCCTTGACCCAACCAGCTAACGCGAGCCTCTTAAGATATTATATTACAAACTGGTTAGTTAACAGTGAAGTGCTATTTCGAACGCAGTATTAGTGTTGCCCGTTTTCTTGTATATCCTATGCTTCTATTACGCCACACAAGGAAAGAAATGTTTGATTTCTTGTACACCTATTATAAACTGGAGATCACACGATGCAATACCATGTCCATTTAACCCAAATTCTTGCACAGTAGTCGCACACACTCCCATTGCGTCACAGAGACTCTCTCGTTTCGCAATGGAACTGTGAACATTAAGCACATTACACCTTTGGTTCCGGTTGTTACACGAATCATAAATTAAATCTCCATTAGTAGTTTGATTCAGCAGTCAGTTTGGAGGACTGGCAGTCTTTTTATTAATTAATTTATTTATATATTTATTTTATTTCTTTATGCACAAAACACTGTACAAAGGCGAGCTTAATGCCAAAGACATTCTCTACCAGCCAACCTTTGGGTGATGCAGAGATGAAACCAGGTAGGTGCTGGTGATTAATCAATATCAATTTCATATTCTCTTGTTATTGTACAACTTGTGACAAAAAATGAGAAATAGTTAAAATATGTCGTGATGATCCAATGGTTAAGGCACCTACTCACGAGGTTGTGGGTTTGATATTAGGTAAGAACCAAAGTGACTTATTTAAATTTATATGGAACTAGCTTTACGCAGCGAGTTTTCATCCGCGCGATAGTTAATACCAGCTCTGCTCCCGTCGCTAGTAGCGTGATGTTATATAGCATACAACCTTCCTCAAGAACTGGGCTATCATACGCAAAAAGAATTTGTCAAATCCGACTGTTAGTTCCAGAGATAAGCGCGTTCAAACAAACAAACAAAACAAACAAACTTTTCCGCTTTATATAATAGTGTAGATTTCCAACTTTGTTTAAATCATTCGAGTGTGAATGTCCTAAGACTCGACTAACTGCCTGTTAGGACACCCAACGGAAGACATATTTTAATGGTTCATTTCTCAGCCGCAGTAAAACTATTGGGTACTATTATTTTATTATAATATAATAATATAATATAATATTTAAACAACTACACACAACGCCATCTAGACCCAAAGTAAGCATATTATATGCTTGTGTTATGGGTTCTAGAATGCGGATATACATACTTATATACTTTTTTTTTGTAAATACATACATATTATACATAGAAACACCCAGACCAATGCAAATAGACATGTTCATGCACACAAATATTTGCACTGAGCGGGAATCGAACCCGCGACCTCTGCGTGGCAGTCCATACACAGTACCACCGAACCACAGAAGCAGTTATTTGTTCTAAATTCTTCATATTTCTTTAATGCATACTTTAATTTCATAAAATTTCTATAGTTACATCTAAATCAACATTATTATCTTACTATTAAGCTATAAAATACTACCTTCTCCGTTTAGCGAAGTAATCTCTTAATCAAGATTGAAGTTTATCTTATCAGTATCGATGGTACTCTATAAATTGGTTCTTATCTTACCATGTGGTGAACTAACGCTTATTAAAAAGCTCTTAGCAACTTTAGATTGTTACGTTCAGTTTACATTATAGAATGGAAGTGAATGAAATATTACTTAAAGAAATTATACAAGTTTTACGCGTCAAAAAGTTAATTGAAGAAGCTCTTTGTATCTCTATCTAATTATTTCCGACAATTAGCGTCTACTTAATATTTCAATTTAGCCATACTTGCCTACACATTATTTTAAGTGATGATTTGTGAACAAATTAGAATGATGAGACTGACGTATAGTCTGATCATGCCTTTACATAATTTAACAAATGTTTACAAACGACACATTGCCAGCATCTTAGATTGCTTAAATTGTAAGTACATAGGTACTTTGTATTAAACTTGTCGTTGTTTTTCCTTTCTCTTGCGTTGTTTATTTTTGTTTTCTGTAACATTCACAAATTGAAGATTTCTTTCTTCCTTTACTAAGTCCGTGTAAAGTACAAACTTGATCAAGTCGCATTTCTTACTCAGAACTCTCGCGCATTCTTGTAAAATTTGTCACATCTACCTATTTTGCACATTATGCAGTTGATATAAAGTATATTATGCTATGCATGTCGTTGACTCCAACTTCGTTTCGTAGTAATGTAAATTGAATCTTAATTATAAAACGTAAATAATGTTTTAATTATAATCTATGTGAGCAAGTATTTCGTTGCCGTTAATTGGGCATAGCAAACGAGTTAACAGGTCAGAAAGCGGCAACGAGACTATAAGCACTAGAACCAAAGTTTATTTATTTATTCATTCAAGCTTACATCTAATTTAATAGGTAAATATCTCAAGGCCAAGGTCTTTGACCAGTGTGTGTTGCCAGTGATGACATACGGAGCAGAGACGTGGTTGCTAACTATGGGTTTTGTCAAAAGACTCAAAGTCACGCAGTGGGCGATGGTGCTGGCTCAGTTAGGCGTCTGCCTGCGCGATCATTTGAGAAACGCACAAATCCGCAGGCAAATCAAGGTAACTGACGTGGCTCGCAGAGTTGCTTCTCTGAAGTGGCAATGGGCCAGACATAGCTCGCAGAACTGACGGCCGTTGGGGCAGAAAGGTTCTGGAGTGGTGACTACGAACCGGTAGACGCAGCGTGGGCAACCCCTTTCAAGGTGGACCGACGACCTTATAATAATGTATGAGGGTGGCTCACGACCGGCCACGGCAGTGAACATTGGGGGAGGCCTATGTTCAGGAGTGGACGTCTTTTAGCTGATATGATGATGGTGATGATGATGAATAGGTAAATAACCAATGCAATAGAGTTACTTAAGTCAAATACAGCCAGCGAATTTAGTTTTTTCTTAATTGCACTGGAAATCACTTCGGAACCGGGGATGCCACCTGGGTCGATTAAGCCGTGGTACTCTTGCTGGCCTCATCAAAAATAACTGTATTGTATGATACAGAAGTAGGATACTTTTAAGAGCGGAATTTATTTTAATTTTCATATGATATTGATAAGTGAATGTCCATCAATCGATTAACTGTTCACAGGTTAACAATTGTCAAACTGTAATGTAGTTTGTGCAGACTTTATGTTTGTTATTGTGTATACATTTTTAAATAAATATATTATAATAAATGAGCCAGTAAAGTGTATACTACCGCTAGGTTGTGATTCCGCTTGTGGGTAGTAGAATCGTCATTTTCAGACGCCTTACCTATCGAGCAACAGAGGGGAAGAACTTGTTTACGATAATAAGATTCACGCCCATGCTTGGCTCTTACCTAATCTAATACTAAGCATTTAAATTCGCGATCAAGTACTTTTAGCCGATCCACACACTGCCCCGCACTACGCTGCGGGGTGCGTGGCAAAGGAATATCTACACCTCGCGTAAATGAGTTTTCAGTGTGTTGAATCACGCGTGATTTGTATACAAAGAGAGATACTTACAAACAACACAAGAACACACCCACCTGCACTATGCTGCGTGATGCGGAGCATTGTGTGAGTCGTCTTAGCTTAGAATAATTCTCTCGTACTTCGTTTCCTTCTCGTTTCTCAATCACTTTTACTACCAGTATATATGTGTATAATATATGACGTTTACTTCACTGTCGACAACAGATTGGTCGTGAATGTTTAGTATTGTTTATTTAATACTTAGACACAAAAACATGTATATCGCAACTTCAAGCAGCCTTTTGTAGTCCACTCCTAATCATAGGCCCACCGTCAGATATGACGTACTTTTGTATCGCATCTTCTCGTTTTGTATAAAATTTTAATTAGTTAGTTGAATATGTGGCATTTAAAGTATGTCCTGCAATGGAAGCCTTTGAGTTAATGAAGATAATAGCACAAGACATATGGGGACAGCCCTAACCACAAGATAAGAACCTAGATAACACAATGTAGAAATAATAACATCTGTTTAACCTTACGCTCGTATGTCGTGATGATTCAAAGCCTAATTAATGAAATACAATATTACCGGGTCAACAACATTTAACATTGGTTTCAAATACAAAGGTCAATGACATTGAAGCGAATAATATTATAGTACGTTTGAAAATTAACTAATTGTAACAGTTTTTGTATCAAGTCAAAACTTCTTGAGCCGCAGAATGTTGTGTTGGAATGAATACGGTAGCTTTCGCTATCTGTACTATTGCTGATTGAGTTAACCTCGGTGTAGAACATGGTAGCACGGCATCTCACCCTTTGAATGTAGTAAGAAAGTCTACAAGCAAAATATATTATTAAAATTAAAAAGCCCGCCTAGCTAAAACAAGCTGAAAAGAAATTAACCGCTTTCTTTCTCGAGCTGACGCTACATTGTAATATTAACCTATGGACCCTATGTCAATGTCAGTCCCACAATTATTACGAATCTAATGACATCTCAATATGTTAAAATCCATAGGCGGTAGAGCGTGTCAAAGAAATAGACATACATACATACATATTCTCGAAAAAGATTACCCTCCTTAACTTTGACAGTCGGGTAAAAAGTAGCTTTATCTGCGTATTCAAAATCATCTAACTATGGTCAACAATTTGCCTGCGAAGCGGTATGCCGTCCTTTTGAAGTAGTTCTGCAGAAGACATCTTCAACTTGATGCATTATTGTGAGTGTTCTGTTTCTTCTTGAATTAATTTATCTCCAAACGCTGACTACAAACATTACATTTAGAAGGTTTTTCTATAATTGACACGCTTTGTGAGCAGCTGGCATTATACCACAAAATTAACCAAAAATACATTTGTTCTCAAAGTACAATAGATACGCTATTCTATAGATTTTTTACCACTAATATTTTTATTAAATCATAATAGAGCTACAAAAAGTATTGTATGTTTATTTGTCACCTTTGTCATTCCTATCTCATATAGTATTTTAATTTTGGTCAAGTTCAATACTTATTATGTGCTAAACTAGACGTTTCTCTATTAATTTCATTTTAACATTAACACACAATAAAAGTGTAAAAACAATAAAACAATTGTAATAATGTAATCGGCAGCCATTTTGTTGTGCGTGTGACACAAGATGGCGTCGCACAGTGTGTTTCGGTTCCTGATACTGCTGGCCGCGCTCGTGTCGATCCTGGCTGAGAGGAACGAAACCAGGAGGTATCCCTGGACTAATGGGAGCTGGTTGTAAGTATTAAACTTTATTTACCTACCTACTACATATATTTATTTTAAAACCATAGAATTTTGTTATTGTCTAATTAGAGTAATTAGACTTAAAATAATTTATAAATTATGGTAGTTTGGTAGGATATGCGGTTACAGATTCATAGAGCATTTAAATGCTTAGTTTTAATTTAATATTAACTATAAAAATTATACCTAATTTTTATTTATTTACCCGAAGTTACACAGTTTTTTTTCTATATTTTGTGTATTGCATAGTTAAAGAAGAAGTAGAGGTTCAAAGAGAGCATTAATATTACGGTAGGCAGAGGCTTCTTAGAGCCCCTGACATTGCAGAAGTCCATGAGCGACAGTTGCCACTTACCATCAGGTGGGCTGTTGGCTCGTCGGCTACTGTAGGCAATAAAAAATAAATTGTTATCTTGAGGAATGATGTGGAAGTGAAGCTATATCTTTCGTTATGCTGACACAAGAAAAAAGCGACAGTAATTTGTTTTAAACTGTTATTTAAACAATTTTTGCATGCCTCACAGGTAGAATGTACAAGGATTCCTAATTATGTAACACCTAACTCATACCTACATTCTTTGCAAATAAATGAATCTGTTCTATTCTATTTTATTGTATTGTATTCTATTCCATATAAATTAAAATTATTATAATCTTGCAATACAATTCTTATTCCTTATCAAATCTTCAAATATTGAAATTCGTGGTAATTCGAGGAACTAATCTAGTCTAGTTTACTTGAGATATGCGATGTCGATATCTATTAGTTTAGACGTTAAACAATATATTTCTGTAGGAGGTAGGTAAATGTGTTTCTACACTTTCTTTCTTTACAAGTATATTTAAAGTAGAGATATCTGAGGGTCTAAAATGTATGGGCTTGAAATAAGCTAACGCCAACATTGTCGTTAGCTTATGTTAATTCCATACATGTTTTAATCTATTCTATTTTATTAGCATTTATGCCACTTGTCTAGATTCTCTGTATCGTAGGTGAACAGCTCTCTTGATCTTTCTTTGATCATCAGATTGTGCCAATAAGGGCAATATAATGTCCATGTGACTTTTCAAATAATTGTGCTCTCATATATCGTCGACTATAAAACTTGGTTAGTCTCGAATTGTTCGCCATCTATTGAATCACCTATTTGATAAAATGTCAGAACATTACTAGCGTCTTCATCTTCTGGTGCCACCAAAGAAAATTGTCATTTACTAGCTGCGCCCCACGGCTTCGCCCGTGCTTAAAATGCGTAGACTGTTTTGCGGGCTAAAAAATTAGTAAATAGAATCCGGCATCGAATTTATACCAATTTTAATATCTCAACAGTTAGGCGCTAAATGGTAATACACACATACACACACACAAACTATCGCATTCATAATAATTAGCTGCAAAAATAGCGCGTCAATGTGGAGTGCTGGAATTGAATTTCTTCTTACCAAAAAAACACTTCACTGGTTTAGGTAGCCTCTTTTCGGGCTTTTACAGAATGATCACACTTCGCCATAACTGTTTCAGTTTAAGCAAGAAACATCATAAAAGTAATCTCGTTTATTATTTATTATTAATCTCGTTTTACCCTACCTTTTTAACTTAATACTTATAATAATATCAAGGGACCGCAATGTAGCCTTACTATAATATTGATTCTATGTCCATACGTTTGATAAACCGTCTAGACGAAAGCTCAGGTGTACAAGAAAGTAATAAAGGTTTTATTTTTATTACGATATGAATGAATGTAGCTGTATTATGAGTTAGCGTGCGCATTTTGCATTGGTCAGACATCGTTGGTTGACATCGTAATTATATTTGCAGGTAGGTATTTAATAACAGCGCCCCTGGTGTTTACTTTAAGCATTAAAAGTAGCTTTTGGTAAAACTACAATGACCGTTAAATTTTTTTGAAATTACATACACTGTTCCTATTGTGTAGTTTGTAGAATACATATTAGTATACTGTGTAAAGAACAATTCTAATCTTCTAACGAATTAGATAGATAGGTGTATATCGTGGGAGAGGAAAGGCAACGAAACGGGTGTTGAGTATTTGTTCCCATAAAATAAAACACACATTAATAACATCATATATTTACTTTATTCATGCACACATATCGAAGAAGATGTTATTAAGTTCTGCGGATGGCTCCCAATCAGACCGAATGCCGTACACCCAGAACTGGTACTGCAATCTTGAGATACCCTGCGACGTAAACATCAGAGTGAGTGAGTCCTGTAAACATAATAAGTTAGCATTAGCTCTCACGCTATAATTCACAAAAGGGAAGGGAAGAGGTGTATAATTCGTTATGTCAACTACATTGATTCTCGTGGAACAAGAGCCTATTGCCATATAAGAAATAATTACAGAAGCCAGTATAGAACTGATAATTTCTCGACAAAGAAAGCCCAACAGGGAACCTGAAACCTCTGCGTGGTAGTCTAGTCCCATTTTTTTACTGCCGACAGTGGCAGACGAACAAACAGCACACGTGACGGTAAGTGATAATTGATCGTTCAAGAACGACTGAGAGTTCTTGCGAAGCCACTGTCTACCGTGAAGGGAGTGGGGTAGGTGAAATTATTGAGGGAAGTGAGGAAAAAGGAAAGAGGGAAATTGGGCCTCCGGCACTCTCAATCACCAAATGAAACACAATAGTGCGAATATTATTACTTTTACGCCGATCTTCTATGAGAGGGTAGTACTTCCCCGGACGATCCGGCTCATTCATGCTGAAACCAACGTGGATCTCCTACCGTGAAAATTATATAAAAATGTTTGAGAGAGATTTATTTCCTGTAGGCGTCTTCAGGTTAATGATTAAATAGTTAAAAAAATTCTTCTGCGACAAATAACCCTAATATTGCACGATTTTTACATCTAGCACATTTTGTATGATAGAGATTATACGAGATATCAGTAACTTACTTGTAATATTCCCCCTTCTATGATATATCCATTGCTGGCTACACCATCAATATGTAGCACTACTTGGAAGCCTGTAACTAAATACTTTTCCTCTTCAGAGTTCGGATCCCGCTAAAATAGTAAATAGTTTTGATAATTTCCTTTTATTAGTAACTAAACGTCTGCCTTTGCTTCGCTTCGGTATCAAAAGTTACATTCTGACTCACAACAAACTCCTACAAAAAATATCATAGCAATAGTGACGTATTACATCATTCAGATTTCCAAAGGCGCCTAAAATATTGAAGTTTTAAAAATGACTTCAAAAATATGTTATCTGTCATATTTGTAGCTATTTTAAGTGTGTTGTTTTTTAGTTTTCTTGTATTGCCGACAGTGGCAGACGATATTTGTACAACAGCCCACGTAATGGTAAGTGGTAACAGCTGTCGCTCATGGACCACTCATTTTCTTATGCGAAGCCGCTGCCTACCGTGAAGGGAGTGGGATAGATAAAAGGATTAAGGAAAGTGAGGAAAAAGGGAAAGGGAGAAGTTAATTGGTTATGTTTAAGAACAGTACGTAAGTTATGTACCTTTTAATAAAAGGTACTTAGGTAGGATACTTACATTAGACGTTGGATATCGCAGCGTAAGGTTAACATCCTGCTGTGGAAACGTCCAGGCGTTAGTACCGTACAGAATCAGGTTGATACCTGTTGATTAATTCATGCTATTAATAAAGTTACTCAATATTACCTGTGTTGATTACTATGTTTGTAAATGAGTCTAAGATAAATTGTAGGTTGAGTCTGATTTGTATCTTTAGTGGTCCGCTCCCGGCTTTGCCCAGGTTCCGTAACTCGTAGAGCGTACTAATCTTTACCATTAACAAAATATAGGAACTCCACTACACTATCAGTACTTTGTTTTACATTATTAAATGTATCTTTACAACCTGTATCACCTCTTTGCGTTCGTTTCTAATAATATCTTCTATGTTTAAATATCAACCTACTAAATAATCAACATTTTAAAAGCTAAAAACATTACCCTCATTGACTTCGGCAGTCGGGCAAAATCAGAAGAAGGTGAGATGAGTACAACAGTGGAGAAGAAAGTAAAAGACTAAGGTACTGTTTTACCACTTACGTGTTATAAAGTGCGTGATAACCTATTCGAAACTTAACTGACAGATAGTACACAAAAATCAGATCATCAAGTGTCCTTAAATGACAAATAAACTCTTTAAAATGTTAGAAAGATTTACCTAGAAGATGTTTTATCTGTTAGATATATTTCAGACACTTTAACAGCTAGTGGTCCTTAGGGTTTAAAGTTCTCTGATCTGGTGTAGACGTTCAGCCTTAAGTTATGAAAAGCTTTATACTTAAATTAAGTTTCAACTTGTGCAGCAGAGAGAGTGTGAAAGTGTAAAAATGCACGACTCGTAGTAATGCTAGTAATCAAAATAAATAATTTAACTTTATCGTATTAGATTACAACATAAAATTTATTTATTGTACAATAGATATACAGTTCAGATAAGCTAATATAAATTTCATTACTTTATCAGCTATACGACCCATCACTCATATACACTATTATTATGGAAAAATTAAGTGCAGTTAAGTTGTAATATTTACAGATCATGCGTTTGCCTTACCAGTGGGCAGTGACAATGACAGTGCGTACAGCGCCCCTGGCGTTTACTGTAAAAACTAAATATTTCCATAAAAATGTCATTTGATTTAGTTATCTGTATAAATGTTAGAGGCGCTGTCCACTTGGCTTATAGTGTTTTGAATTTAAGATACCAACTGTTACAAATGTGTATTCTTTACGGGGTAAAGCTTTTCTGAGGCCAAAATGAACTTGGAAAGCATAAAAGTTTCTAAAATTGAACTTACCTGACATATGATCAGTAGAACAATAATATTTATTAATAGTTTTATATACTACTCCATTCATTTGTCCAGAAACTTCCGCGACGGCATTTTCTACCACCTCCACAGGTTTTATATTTACACATGTTATTTTATACACATAATAAATCAATACTAATATATATATTATTTTCATCGACGTTTCTGAGCAGTCGTCTGAACGTAGGCATAATAAAACTGATAATTATTAATTATTACGTGTAATTAGTATTAAATGATATGATATTATGATAAATTATGATAAGTTTTTCGTTTATCATTCAGGTTAAAATGAATCATTGATTAGATTGTATTATTTGAGCTTCTGAACAGTAGTAGGTAATATAATTCTTGGTTCACGTTATTTTAGTTTTTCTGAGTTCGTTGACATGATTTTGGGACCTAATGCATTTATTTGTTCTCTGTCGTCTGCTTTATTTTTAACTTCTTGATACAATTGGAGTTTTAGTTTCCTTTGATTTGTTGTATGAAACTTGTGTAAGGAATAGTGTTAAGTTAACACTTTTTTAAGTATAAGCTATTAAACATGTGCCGCCCTCATTCGTGGTACTTTTTTAGGTACCAAGTGATTTATTATTTTATTCTATTCGCAATTCATCTCGCTCCTGCTACTACCTTTGGTTGCCGTCTATCTTCTATGTCACAGAACTAATGAGAAAAAAAATTACTAGTAGTTCTGCCAACAGAACTACTCAACAGAACAGGTGGTGGTAGAAACTGGTGAGTTGAGAAACTGGTGAATTGAGAATTCTGGTAAACTGCTCCTGAGGGATATGGTCTATTGACATATCTGGCACCGGTAATATATGAATGTAAACCATGGATGCTAAAATAAAAGAGAAAGACAAATGTGGTGCTGGCAAAGAATAGACAAAATAGTAAGATAATAAATCACAAATTAGTAAAATGAGGACAGTAGATAATAGTAGAAGACTTGTTGTACTGTTTACTATTTTGATTTATACCTACCACTTTAATAAATCCATATATCTGAAGGGAAAAGCAGATTTCAGGCACAATTGCTAGAAACAATTAATATTACCATCATTAGCCATGTTCCGTTCTTTCTGTTTATAGTGTTCTGTGTATAGTGTTTTGAAAAGATATCTTTACTTTTCCAGTTACCATATATTAGTACTTCGTCTACATCGAAGTTCTAGTTTCTCCAATTTGCACCATTTACTGCAGAGCGAAAACTGGGTAGATCGTAAGTATAGGCATCCTTTAAAATTGTTCGAATTAATCCTGCGATGTCTGTGCGAGATGACTGGTCTGAATTTTATTTATTTACTAGCTGTTGCCCTCAGCTCCACCCGCGTAAATGTCGGTTACATCGCATATTATTAATATTCATCAAATATTTTTCTAAAATAAACGTAGCCTAAGTTACTCTTATTACATCAGCTACCTGCCAATAAAAGTCAGGTCAAAATCGGTTCAACCATTTCAGAGATTAGCCGGAACAAACAGACAGACAGACAAACAAAAATTGTAAATATGTTATTTTGGTGTATGTACCGTATATATATTCATATACATGTAGTAAAAAACGGTTATTTCAATATTACAAACAGACACTCCAATTTTATTATTTGTATAGATTTATTTAAGACGAACACAACGTGTTATCTCAAAAATTATATTATCTCATACCACTTCGAAATTATTCATTAAAAGTAAAGTATTCTGAGGGTAAACCGATATGTCATTCTTCTGAGGTTAATATGTCGAACAAATTGATGTTCACACCGAAATCCTAGCAATTACAGATTGAGCTACCAGCGTGCAAAGTAGCGTTTCGACAGCGCGGCCACGTACTTTCTGTTTTGGGCTGATTTCGTCAGTTTGACTAAACTGACATAGTATTTATTGCTTTTATTAGTTTCGACAAATTAAGAAATTTCTTCTTGTAATAGTTTTATTGTATAAAGTTTTAAGTTTTAAAGAAATAATCAACAATGAAGAATCAACAACGTTATGATAGCGCGGCCATAACTTTCAATCCTAAATATTTCGTAACATATTTATCTAGAACTTCTAATTCTTTTTTCGACAATTTTCGATAAATTTAGTCTTCAACAGACAAAAAGAATTAGATGTCTAACCCAAGCGGTTGCTGAGATCTCCATGGCCGCGCAATCGTACACGTTACGTTGGCGCGGCCAACTTAAAACCCTTATAACTTCTTTATTTCTACTTTGACAATTTTTTTGTTTGTACCCTTCGATTTCGACAAATTCCGACAAAATATTGGGAAAAGTTTTTTTCTGATTCGATAACTTGGCGGAGCAATCGTAACGCACACTATATTTTGGCGACACAAAGTCGGCTATAAATGAATTGTCATAAATTGAGTACAGATTAAGTATAATGTACTTTTAATGACAAATATTTAATGTAGCGGCAAGATCAAAAGGCTGACGTAAATGACAATGATGATAATATTTTTTTGTAATTAGCGGTTTGACTCAGGTCACTATGGCTAATTGATCTATCCATTGGATTATTATGTACTTAATTTTAGAAAATAATAATATATGCATGTCTAAAACAAAATTAAACATTTCTTCCTATGGTTTATGATTGAACTTGTTAAAGCACAGAGTATTAGACAATTTCGAATTTGTGTACTATATTTCAGGTTTCTTAATACTGGAGCGCTTTTATTGTATTATTTTTTGTAATATTCGAGGTTTCGCACGATATTTTTTTAACGTATAGCTAGGGCAAAATTAGAAAGCAGATCCTTTTTTATTTAGTGGGAAATACATTACGCATACGCACCCGCCATAACAAGGTGGAGGTTATGTCGGACTCTCAAAATGCGGTCGGCATACCGACTAAAACCCACGATGTTTCTTTAGAGAGCCAGAGTGTCGGGGTCATAGGAGACGCTCGTGCATTCATCCGCAATCCATGGCCATGGCCCTTCACTAAACGCGGGCGGAGATCTCCATCGAAAGGCGTGCGGAGAGCAAGTGCGCCGCCATCTGAGCCTGTGCTGTTAGGGTGGCGATCGCTGTCCGCAGGCTACTACTCAGGGTTGCTGGAGATCGACGACGGAGCGTATGCGACGGAGGGAAGCGTAGTGAAACGCACAACCTCGTTTAAAGCCTTGCTAAGTGTGGTATAGTAAATCGAGTTAAAGGCTTATGTTCAGCAATATATATTGACCAATATCTGTCTATCAGACCAATCTCAATCAAAAACATAACACTGTATTTTACCTAACGCCAGATAAAAAGCTATTTTAAATATTTTATGACACCACTAAACGCATCAACTTACTCTATCTAAATAATTAATTACCTTAAACCAGTTTGTAACAAAACCGAACACCCTTTTGATCTCGGAAAGGGCTCATTAACGCTACTTAAACACAGTTATGGCCCGTAATAATCACGGTTGGGCCTTATATTGTATGTATAATGTGTAGTATGGCACCAGTAAATAAAGTTTAGAGGTGACCTGGCTAATGATTTGTGGCAAATAGTTTGCTTAGGCTTGAACGAAAGAAATAATATGTTATATATAATATCAATGGATCTGCTCATTTAGTATATTTAATGTTATTTATTAAGTTAACTTATTTACATTTATTAATTCAATCTCTTGACTTAACTATACTATATGGCGACACTCTATAATATATTATATTGCTTTTTATTTCTCTCTTTCTTTTTTATTCCTGCAATAAAGAATTGATCTATGAAAAGGATAATTTGTATGTAATGGGAGATTTTAATGCAGTAGTTGGAGAGGCAATGGAGGGGAACATAGTAGGTAGATATGGACTTGGAAATAGAAATAAAAGAGGAGACAGGCTGGTACAGTTTTGTAAGGAGTATAATTTAACTATAACAAATACAAATTTTGAGCAACCTAAAAGAAGAAGGTACACTTGGAAAATGCCAGGCAATATAGGAAGATTCCAGTTAGATTACATATTAGCGAAAGAAAAATACAAATACATGGTACTTAACTCTAAAACAAACCCGGGAGCGGATATTAGCACTGACCATAATTTACTTGTTGGTAAAATTGACATAAATATCAAAAGAAGTAAGAAGAAACGTAAAGCCAAAGATATTGATCTCAATAAATTAAAAGATGATAACATTAGAGTGACCTACAGGAACTTTTAAACACCATGAACAACATATTTAAAAAAAAATCTCTTAAAATTAACATTAAAAAGACTAAAATACTAAACATATCCAAAGCTAGTTTGAACTCACACAGAACAATAAAAATAGAAAATAACCTACTAGAAAATGTAATCCAATTCAAATATCTCGGAAGCCTTATTGTACAAGATGCTAGATGTATACAAGACATAAAAACCAGAATAGCAATAGCAAAACAAACATTTCATAAAAACAGAAATATATTTACATCTAAAATATCAAAACAAGTGAAAAAGAAATTTATAAAAACTTATGTTTGGAGCATAGCACTGTATGGGTGTGAAACGTGGACAATGAAACAAAGAGAAAGGGATATCTTGGAGGCATTTGAGATGTGGTGCTGGAGGAGGATGGAGAAAATAAGTTGGACAAAAACGAAGATGTGTTGAGAAGAGTGAAAGAAAAGCGGATCTTGCTAAGAACAAAAGAAAGTAGAAGAGGAAAGATGATTGGGCACATTATACGACATGACAGCTTTATGAGAAACATCATAGAAGGGAAAATAGAAGAAAAGCGAGGTAGGGGAAGACCACGGATAAACTATATGAGTCAAATAAAGAAAAGTGCTGGTGCCATGTCGTATAAGGAGGTTAAAGAGATGGCTCTGGACAGGGAGAAGTGGCAGGAATTGCATCAGTTCCACCGACAAGAGTCTAACTCTTAAATTATGGATGGATGGATGGAATAAAGAACAACTGCTACAATTTTTTTTTACGTTAATATCATACACAACGAATACTCATATTCAACATTTTTAATTTCGTCAGAACTTGATACTATCAAACTAATATTGAAGAATTCAGAAGTACCTATCTATCCACTTTATGAAAACATCACAACAATAAAATATGAACTCTTTATACGCTAGGAAGATCAACGGAATCTCTGTTTAATAACAAACTGTAAGCGACAAACTGTTTGCGTAATAAGTATACAACAATAGCAGGACATAGTAAGAATAAGATTTATTACGTAGATAATGAAGAGATTTATACGATTCAACAAACTTCGGACATCTCTCTTGCATCTCAACCTAATAAAAAGTGTACAACTGTCATAATATAATCGATAAGCAAAAGAAATTCTAAATTGTAACTAGGTACGTTTTCTCTTACCATTTTTCGTTATCTTTTATACATGTTTCGTACTCGCTTCGGTTGACTACGAAAACGTAGCTTTGTTCTGTACCAATAAGGAATAAATGGTATTTTTGGTCGAGATGGCGAATAAGTCTTTTTACTAGCTGGTTTGAATGAAAGAGTTATTCTTACTTTTACGAAACCTACCAGTTACGAAAAATTAATTATCTACCTGCGGTTAATTTACTGACTGAACTATCTCGCTATGGCTCGTCAATGCTCTAAATAAATGTGCACGTAGCTTTTTTTCACAAAATAATTAATTTAAAAAACAGACGAAGTAACTGTCACAGTAAATATAAATACTTTCTTTATCCCAGGCTCTTGTCTTTCCTTCCTTTTGCCTTAGTTGAACTACTACTTAGTTGTGTAAAAGCAGGAATATTAATTCTCTCATACTTACATCTCTCGACGTAAATATTGCGTTTCGTTTAGGAGGCCCAATGCCTTCCTTTCCATTTTCCTCACCTTTCTCAATGCTTTTACTTACCCTACTCCCTTCAGGGTAGGCAGCGGCTTCGCAGAGTCATTGCAGTAGTAATGCTAAGGGCTCTGAGTCGTCCATGAGCGATAGTTACCACTTACCATCACGTGGGCTGTTTGATCGTCTCCCACTGGCGAAAAAAATAAAAAAAAGATACTTGTAGAATAATATTCGTTGGACATTATGACCGTTTAGACTGTCCGGTCCAATTCATGTGAATAAAAATCATTACCGGACATTTTATTCTATTGTCATATTTATCATAATATTTCTGTTTCAAATTTTATTGTATTCTAATTCTTTTCCATTGTATTATTTTATTATTTTGATTGTTGATTATTGTTATATGCTGACCATTTATTTATTATTTACTACTATTTTATTACTACTATGGATTTTATCTGAAATAAATGTATTTTGATTTTGATTTGATTTGATTACGTATCTATATTTTTGAGTTTTATTCCATGAGTGATAGTAAGGACCAATTACTGTCTTGATCACCTTTTTATTCTTCACCGCATTGACAATAAAAGCTAAATATGTTTTGCTGTTGGGATGTCAATAAGGATAACGGGAAGAAAACATTTTACTTATTAAACAAAAACAAAAGCGAGATTTCCAACAATTTATTTAAAATAAATTTAAATTGCATACACTTGCACCTTAAACCTATATCCAATACCACGCTTGCCACTCTTCAATCTTATTGTAACTTGGTGGAATCCAACGCCACCTGAAGTGATATAGGAGATACCATCACCTTCCAAATCATCGACTATCACTGCTCTGATAATTTCGTTGTTAATACCCTTCACTCTCACATTTTGATCACGATAAATAAGAGGTATTGGGAATTTGTGAAAAGTTTTGTCGTAAATTAAATGAGAACCATAGGTATCTCCTATGGCAATGTTGCCACGAAATGTTGGAGTATTGGCGGTTACGACAACCACAAATAGCGCAAGTAGAAGTATTTTTGACGCCATCTTCTTGCTTTGTGTGGCATGACTGTATATTTCCTAACTTTTATAGGCACAATATCATAAGATTTTTGTGGTTTTATTATTGTTTTTTTATTATTTTACTCGTTATGATGAGAAAGAAGGCTATTAAGATAGCTATAAGTTAAGTTACAGTTATTAACTGGCTATTTATTGGTGACAAGGTTGTTATTCCTGCCTAGACAAAATGTGTGTGTTATTTCAGCGTGAAAGAGTTTAAAAAAAATTAACAGCATTCATAGCTTAATTTCGAGTAGGGTTTGACTTACCGGCTTTTGATATGTGTGTGTATGTGTTTGTGTATTATGTTACTAGACAAGCACTGCGACAATCTACAATAAATATGACGAATATGTTAGCTTTTACGCAAGAGAACATTAAACATATGTTATGACCATTATGTATCAACACACTAGACGCAATCACAGGCGATCGAGTTAAAATTTTTGCTACTGAAGATTAAGTTTACAGAACTCAGTAAGGCAATTTCAGTAGCTAAAATTCTACAACCAATTAAATAACATTAATTTATCTAACAAAAGATAACATAATAGACATTCACATAAACGACTCAATAATAATCAAATAGATATAAAAACCACAAACAGATAAACCTATTATTTAAAAGCAAGGAAACATGCACTTACAATAATAGACACAAACAACATGAAGACGGTAATAGTACTAGCGTTAATCGCAGTTACAATCGCAGAAGAACCTCTATATAGAGGCAACATTGCCATCGGAGATACTTTTGGTTCTCACTTAATTTATCACCAAATTCATGAGAAATATTCAATACCGTTGGTGGTAAGAAGTGAAGATATAACAGTGAAGGGTATTAATAATGAAGTTATAAAGGCAGTGGAAGTGAGTGACTTGGAAGGCGGTGGAAAGAGCTATATAACTTCTGGAGGAGTTGGTCATCGTCAAGTTTCTCTAAAACTTGAAAGTGGTGAACGTGGTAGTGGATATAAGTTTTTGGTAGAAGTTTATGCTATTTGATTTTGTAATAAAATATGTCAAATCATTCGTATTGTTTATATTTATACTTTAACAAGTGATAGTAAACACTACATTATCGCAATTAGTCATACCAATGATGGTAATCAAATCATTACATCATCAGAAGGCGTTTGATTTGTTTAACATCTAAGCAGTCCACAGACCATCTCCAGGTAACCTTAAGATATTTTCGTATATCGTTTTTTAATCAAATCCTAAGTAAACTTGAAAACTAAATATTACTTTGAAGTCATATTGATTCTAGCCTAGTACCGTAAATCGTACGCTCGACGCCATAGAAGCGATATGTCCTCATCACGTACCATAAGAAACTGTAAATTTTTCTATATTAAAATCTCCTGAAGCAATTAATATAAAATCATTACCAAATAGTTGTTCAGTACTCCATCTGCTGCTTTAGTACCCATTTAGTTAATTAAATTGTTTATTATACACCTTAACGTGATGAAATAAGGGCTATAATCGAACGAACAGGTAAGGCTGTCCAGTTGTGTGGTTTCCTCTTGACTAGTACATTTACTTGGGTAGGCAGACGTGTATGAGGATGGCATAGTCAAGTATCAATCTCGAATATGGCTTACTGCGTTTAAAGTAATTAATACGTGAAGAAAATGTTTTGTATACTTTTTTAAACCATAAAAAGATACAATAATAACAAATTTAAAAAAGAGAGTTGAAAGTTGAAAATAGACCTAAAAACAACACAAAACAGTTGTATAGATCTAGAAATTAAACTCTTAGCTTTAGTTTAGCTGTTGATACAGAATAGATATAAAAAATGGCTAGTTTACTATTTAGGAAGGATCAGGCGGTCTAGTATGTAGCACACCAGGTAAAAGGTTAAAAGTCTCTTGCCTAAAACCTTTTAATCTCTACTTTGATGTAACAAGTCGAATTATAACTGAAACCTAGTTCTAAAACAAATAGAGACAATACGTGCATAGATCAAGGCAAAGTGAGTAGACAAATTTTCACTAGCGCGCTTTTTGTACCAGCATCTGAGCTGCCGAGACAAAAAAAATAGAAAGGTATCTCTTTATTCTTTACATTGAACGTATAGAAAGATGAATA
Source organism: Parascotia fuliginaria (assembly GCA_963082885.1). NCBI lineage: Eukaryota > Metazoa > Arthropoda > Insecta > Lepidoptera > Erebidae > Parascotia > Parascotia fuliginaria. The sequence goes on from OY720195.1 coordinate 2,629,190, forward strand.
ATTTTAATTAACCTCTATAGGTTTTCACATTTTATAGCACCTATAGGAATTAATTGCACATTTTAAAGTACATACCGCATTGCTCACATATTTATTGTTTTTATTATTAGTTATAATTATTGTTTATATGAAAATAGATTGATAGAACAAATAAATAATGGGAAGAATGATCACACTTCACATATACATTTTGTATATAAGCAAACCTATATCGATGACTTTCTCATTATCGCTACTACCATGCTCAAGCTAGTGGTGTTGTTAATATTTTTCATAGTTTTAGCACAGTGTAAATTACCAATGGTCGGCTTCATAGTGAATCCAAAAATCGAGCCAATTCTAACGAAGTTAGTGTTCAGTAAGTCTATAGGAGAATATGTACCGCACGAGAAGTCAGGGTATCGATGGTTTTCTAAAACTGCTCATATCAATGCCATAAACTGAAGATATGATGGTAAACTTTCATAAAAACATGAAGAAACAACAGATGTACGGCTGCTTAAAGGAATATCTACACTGGGATAATCTATTATTGCAACTTCGTTATGCCCCAATTACAGTGTAAAATAATTGAAGAAAATAACAAGCAAACAAAAATTTACAAACTTGGTGTTTGTAACTTGTTATCGTGAAAATCAGATGTGCCAAATAATCTTGGGCTCAACAGTAAATTCAATCAGAATAAGATATAGAAATTTTCAAGAATATTATTTTTTTTACTAATTCAGCTTAATTAGCACCCAAAAACTATTAATATAGCCCAGAATCTAGTCATACATTCCGCAGGATCCAAAAAAAGATAAAAATTATCTAGGACTTTAGAATAAATTAAATCAGAAGCAAGATGAAGGAAATTTGCAAAAAATATTTTGCTTGGCCAGTATAATAATAAAGTGTTCATTAAATTCAGAATAGATCTAGCAGGATTTCAAACAGAATGGAAATACGACTATTCAGAGGTTTCAAAAGAAACGAATTTAAATGATAATGCAAAAAACGCACAAGTTTGTACATGTGAAAGTGCCGTACATAACAATAGACTAAGAACATTTGCAGAAGCAAACGAAAACAGTAACCATTCTAATCAAACAGTGACCATAACTCCTCGAAAGAATGACCAGACCCTTTTAGCGTAGTGATGTAGTGTTGTAAAGGTGACATTAATGATTTTAGTTCAAAAAAACTATGTGTTCAAAAACAACGGGTAATTATTATAATTGAACTATGTTTTATAACAATTGGTTTTAATACATAAAAATATTTATAACGACTGAGGCCCTTGAGCCATGATATTATTTTTCGCATCATGCAAGATCTTTAACTTACAAATTGACTATACAAGTTTGTAGAAATTGATAATGTATATAATAATAAATGAATTAATAGCTAAATAGATCAGCTCCGTCGCTGGTCACAGTACCGTTTTTAGTAACATTGTTAAGGTCATTAGTCACACTTGGCTCACTTCTTCAGAAGCATTGTCATACAAGTAATATTGTTTGTTCGGGAGAGTGCTTTCGATTACATCAGTACATTTTACTTCTACTCAGCTAGCCTTGCAGTTATGAGTTCGATTGCCACACAAACACCAAGCAAAACTTGATTTGATTTACAAATATGTGTTTTTAGTTTGGACTTGAGTGTTGAATGTAATAATATGTTTATAGATTAACTTCGTGACTAGGAACTTGTTTTCTAATGCGTAAAAAAAGTTGCAGGTACATGGATTATGATCTCACTCAATTAGTTTCATTCTTGAGGTTTTCTGGAAGAAATATAAAACGCGCACTCTTTTTTAAATTATTTATTTTGTGCAGATTTAATTTATGTGTGTATGTAAAGTATATACTATTGTTCCAATATGTGGAACGTGTAATTCTGGTCACGTTTGTTTGTTTACCAGAATTTGTTCTCACGAAACCCGGTCGCAAAACAAAACAAACGATTTTTAATAACGTGACTGTTTAAATTAACATTGACCGAATTCAAGAATAACATACTTAGTGCAACATTCTTTCTTCTCTGTCTGTCACCACCAGGAAGCGAGAAGACAATTTTGCATAGTAGCTAAACTTTAGTCATAAACATATTGGACTAACTTACCGTAAATGCACAATTTTAAAACAAATAAGTATTTGTGAATAATAAAAAGGAATTCGAGAATTTAGGGTCAAATCCGCATTTAAAGGGAAACGATTTTTCTAGATCTGAAAAAGATTTAGATAAGATAATAGATAAAACAAAATATAATATTAGAAATAAATATAATAATTATCATTTGGCTCTGTGGGAAATTAAACTCTACTTATTATTTTTTATATTATTAACCATACTACTCTATCTCACAAAACTCGAAATCGATATGGCGTATAATTTACTCAACGTTACTAGTTATCACACTATCTGCCCGAAGACATTCAAAAGAAAGGCTTTATTACTTGATTGGCTAGTACTAACCCATATCAAGCTTGGCATTTACATTTAATGCACAATTGTATTACGCTGCTGCTTGCTTTCTGATATGCCGGGACTCACATTTTACGACAACCATAAAAACCCATAAAAATATGGTGGTTTCATATAGGTACTCTAGAAGGCCTTAACGCATTTAAACTGTACGCGTTAAACTACACTTATAAATAAAATATAACTAAAAAAAACTATACTATGTATATACTAATATGTATATGTAATATACTATGTAGATACCTACGCTGAACATTATTATATAAAATTTGCAACCTAAAATTTGTAGTTATGTAGGTACATTCTACCTTGCAAGAATAAATACGTTGAAAGTACTTACCAAATTGTAACAGCTACACATAATTATGTCTTTTTATCAGGTAAATTTTCAAGACTGCCCAAGTGTCCATGCATTTGTGGTTTTCTCGAGTGTTTACTTTCTCTTCGACATGTCTTTCATATTCTGTGTATTTGCCTAATAACGCTTATGTTTTCACACAAAACTCACTACACTCACACTATACACAACACTTTGACACATAATTTCAAACTGCACTCACTACAAATTCGCGGCCGACGCTGCGCTGACGCCATTGCCGGGGTTTTCACTGAAGAGTGAAGACTGAAAACCGGACAATTCCGGAGCGGAGACGGTAATGTGTTGCCATATTATAAATAAATAAAATATTTTTATAAAATTAATAAGTATTAAATTGTATTCTTATTTATCTATAAAATATACATAATTATATCGTATTAATTTAACCTATATATGTAGTTGATGTAATATTTACTTATATTATTTATATTCATTTAATTTTAATTTTTACTGTAATGCTTGGCGTCACTTTAGTCACACGGGGCTGTCGCTGAAAACCAGCGCTGTTGCGCTTTGAAGCGCCTCAGCATTAAGCTGAGTGACGGCCAATTTTTCGCGTGGACATCTGCACGCGAGCTTGTGTGAAGTCCAGTGCCATGGAACTCTGTTTTATTTTTGTCAGTTTTATGTTTTTGTTTTTTTGACTGTGGCTGAATGTTTATTTTTACATATTCTTGTGTGTGTCACCTACATGTGAAAAATAAACTGTTTTTCTTTCTTTTCTTTTCTTTCTATAATAGTATAAAAATAATTTATTAAAAATCACGTGATCACTAAAAACTTTCTAGCAAACTGCGTGTCAACGTAATCTAGTTGAGGTACTACTTTGCTAACAGGAGCAAAGTAGTTCATTACGCTTCATTGGGATCATTCTTAAACACTTCGATCTCAAACTTGTACCCTCCTAACACATTCGGACTTTCAACTCGAATCGTCACGCTCTTTAGACCAATGCCACCACTCTCTACATACGCCTTGTCTTCCTTGTCTTCCCTTAAATCCGTCACGTATATACCATCAATTATTTCATTCTGTGGTGCATTAATCACGATATCATCTGTCTCGGTCGCTTCCTTTATTTTATTGTAAATTCTTGTTGATCTATGAGAAGTATAGCCAATACGTATATCATTGGCTTAAACTACGCCTAAGTACACAATCAAAGCCGTGAATATAATTTTTGAGTACATTTTTGTCGAACGTTTTGTCTCGTTATGCGATAAATAGATGTGTGTTCATGCTTAAATAGGTAACTTCTATGATTATACTTCAATTGGCGATTACCTGTGAATGAATAAATTTACCACATAATATTGTGGATATTACGGTTTACTAAGAAATTACATCATTATAAAAAAAAAAAAAAAACAGTTTATTTTATATTATATAGGCGAGCTTTAAAAAAAACTTAGCAGGTTTACATTTGGAAATGAAATGAAAAGCTATTGCAGCTATATTAGACATTGGTAAACATAATTGTATAGGTTTACATTTACATAAATAGGTTACAATGTTTAGAACAAAATAAAAACTTAGGTAATTTATAGAACAGTGCAGTACAGTATCTATTACAACAAGAGCGTTTTATACTTTTGATCAAATAAAATCTTTATTTCGGACTCACACTTAGATTATTTACATTCATATTGTTAAATTACCTAGTTCAAAATTTGAATAATCAGTGCAGGAGTCTTTTAAAATAATTATTATTTTAAAGGAAAGTTAAAATCGCTTGCTAATTGAACAATGCGATGGCATCAATTTCATTCAAATTTCAATCAGCATTCAAAACCTATCGCTAGTTGACGCTTTTCGAGATAAGTTAGTGTTGTAACAAATGATTGAATTTGATTATAAAGGTGACTATTTTACACAATGTTTGTGTTCACACAAGGAACGATGAATAACCTTTATACGTGCGTCGTCAATACATCGTTGATGTGCTAGTGTATCACTAATATAGCATTGTTTACTATTTAATTCATAAAGCAATTTATTTATATTATGATGTGTGTGGTTTAACTTATTTATAAGAATAATTAGTTCATCATATATTTGTAATGATCTTTTACGAAGACTATAAGATCTAAGTATGTAGAGTAGAATCTGCAACGTGGATTTACGATCTGGTAAAGGTAGCAGAATGGAGACGCTTGTGGAAAGTCCATGTCTAACAATGATAATGTTGTCTTAGATTATACAAAGCTAATTAGCAGGAAGAATTCCTTTACGGAATTTTACTGAAACTACTGTTAATCAACAATAATAGATAGCAGTAGCGAAGAGTTACTTTTCCGAGGAGAGAAGCCGGTGAAACTAAAATATTTTGAGTTTCAGAAGGCTAGTTAGTCTTTGAGTAGACACGCAAGCAGTGATAGGTATAAGGTGGTCAGGACATATTTTAAAAGGGAAGCCGGCAGGAATCGTGTTATATGGACGCTTCGCCACTGATAGATAGTCAGACTGTTCAATTCAATTCATTTATTCAAAAAACAATATAATATTGTGTATGAATGTACAAAAATAAATAACTAAAAATATAAAGTGGGTTACAATATATGAATTAATAAGCCAAAACAAATTATCAAAATACAATATTACATAAATTCATGAACACATTAGCGTATTAGATACAATAGAATAAAATTATACATATTGAAGAATTTGTTCCAATTACATTGAGATTAATTTTCCTTCTTGTTCTTGTACACCGCATCATCTATAACATAAAAATGAATCGCTGAATGTGTTGCTAAGCGCAAATCTCTAGAGCAACTGAACCGAATTCGCTGATTCTTTTTTTATAATATTCCTTGAAGCACGAAGATGGTTCTTACGAAGAAAAAAATTAAAAAAATTAATAATCGACTTTTAGGCGGTACGAAGTTTGCGGGGTCAGCTAGTTGTAAAAAAATTAGGCAAAAATCAGAGAACAGTAGCCGATACTTCGCTCTTAAATAAAGAACTCAGTTCCTACATAAAGAAGTTACCATTTCAGTATGACGTATGATTGAATAAGACCTTCTTTCTAGATACCAACAAGAAAACTGCTGTCTTGTCTACTACCACGCAACACTTTAATAAAATGGTGGCCAAAATAAATGATTCAACGTCCTGTCCGCTATTACAATGACGTCAGTCCCATCGATCAAACTGATAATTATAATTAGCAAATATTTTGCGAACTATTACGAAACATAATTAGTCAAGGTGAAAAAGACAAACTTAACACAATGTTAAAGAAAAGAGTTTAGAATAAACAATTTCACCTGCCGATCCATCGCGATGAGAAAATAACATTACGTGAAAACTTGTAACCTATACTATTATATAAAACGAAAGAGTTTGTTTGTTTGTTTTGTACGGTAGTAGATCCACGCTGATTTCAGCATGAATGGGCCGGATCGTCCGGGGAAGTACTACCCTCTCATAGAAGAGCGACTTAAGAGTAGTAGTATCCGTACTACTGCGTTTCGTTCGGTGAGTGAGAGCGCCGGAGGTCCAATTTCCCCCCTTTCCTCTTTCCTCACCTCCCTCATTCCCTTCCCCTAACCCCATTCCCAGCCGCCATAGTGGATGACTGCTTACCATCACGTGGGGTGGAGTCACTTTGGTAGGCTATAATATATAAAAAAAAAAAACACTCGCTAATCTCTAGAACTACAAGTTGGATTTAAAAAATGCTAAGGCGTGATGTTACATACCCTATAACTTTCCTCGAGAACTGGGCTATCAAATGCAAAAAAAATCAAATTAGACGTTAGTAGTTTCAAATTCAAACATTCAAACAAACTCTTCTGCTGTATATAACAATATGGAATATACAAGCTAGATGCAATCTCAAAAAATAAAAGCTCCAAATATTTTTTGTTACATTATTTTTACTCGAGAGAACTCTGTCTTGAATACTTTTACAAACACATTAACTATCACAGACATGAAAGTATATACTTTTGAAACTTGTTTTTCATACAATCAAAGTCGCAAACAAGCATGATCTATCTGATAGTAAGCAGTTACCGTAGCCTACAGACACTTGACACAGAACCTCGCGCTTTACCGTCCTTAGTTCATTTCCTAGACTATTTTTATGATTGGTTCTAAAAACTAATAATAAGTTTAACTAATTAACAAACGCATTTAAAGTGACAATAAAGTTAATTAAAGAGATATTTTTCATTAGTATAGGATGACGTTATAATCTCATTTAATTTCGGCGAAACGATAACGACACGTTTTTTACTTTAGGCAAACAAACAAGGGGCTTCTCTGCCTATGCGTAAGGATTTGTTCAACGTGATAGATTTTGTGCTGAAAAATATTATCAATCTGTTGTTGGTCATCAAAAGACGAGATGGAGAAAGGAAAAAATAAATAGAAACTGAGAGGGTATTGAATGCCACTTAAAAACAAATACTAATTATTCCTTTATTTCATTGAGTGAATATTTACTCAATGAAATAAAGGAAGGTCTCATACTGTATTCTACAATAACCCATTGAAAATCAAGGACATTACATATACATCACACCTTTCCTTCGAAATCCGATAAAATATTATTATTTTGTATAGAACGACTGTTATATGACCTCTGTAACCCAATTACTGGACAATACGAACATAAAATAGCCTTATTCTCCCAAAGGGGTAGACAGATGTGTACAACACTCACATTGCTAGCTAAATTGAGTCCCATATAACAGAGGTTCCAGACACGATTTTCAGACTTCAAACGAATACTGAGAATATCGCGATAGAGTACTCAAGATCATTTTACTCGACTCGGAAATTAGACCCACAGTAGCCAAACAATCACATTATCTGACTGACGTCAAGGCGGCTGCTTACACGTCTGCAATGATAAAAAGTAAAAGCTATTTTATTAATACTTTTCCCTGTCGTATATATCGTCGTCGTGTCGTTCTCGAACCGTCGCTTATAACACTTCGCGGTGCTGTAATACAATATATTGTTTCATTTGCCAAGTGATTCATGACACGTGCTAATTCTGAAGCAAACAGATTCAAGATGACAGTTGACAATTATTGTGTTTATATCTCACGATAAAAATGATTATTTTGGGTTATGAAGTAAATATTAGTTTTACGTCTTCATACTGCCACGTCTGCCCTATGATATGACTTGAAGGTTCTTTGAGACAGTCAATCTAACTCATGGTAAATCAAGATGGTGGAAGAAGTAGGACACAAAAAATAAAAGTTGTTTTACCTTGATTATGTAGATTAAAGAGTGTTGAAGGCGAGGTCTTTATCAAGTAGAGGCATGATGCAGGCTAGCAGTAACAGTAAATATTAGTTTTAATACACTGGAAACACTAGCTTCTTGTGTTTCACCTGTGTTTTTGCGTACTGCTCTGCTTCTATCGCCAGTAGCGTGATGTTACAAAGCTTAAAATCTTCTTTAAGAACTGGGCTATCATACGCAAAAATAATTCTTCAAATCCGGCTCGTAATTCTAGAGATTAATCGTGTTCAAACAAACAATCAAATTCTTTCGCTTTATATAATAGTATAGACTACTGTTGAACACAGACTTTTCCTTAATTGGCTAATTTTTGACATAGCCCGCATGTATGACATTTACACCGCAGCAACCGACAGCAGTTTTATCACAAGACGCTGCTAGTATGCTGAAGATACACTAGATATAGGTACTGCCTTATTAACTCTATCTTCTGGCGCTGCCTGCCATCATGCGATTAGTTACTTAGTAATAATACTATAGCACTTATTGTCTTTGACTTTAGTTAGCACATCAAACATATACTTCACCACGTCACTGAAGCATTCAATCGAAGTGATAATGAAAAGTCTTCATAATATTGAACAGGAAAAATATTCTAGTGTAAAAAGTTAAATATTCAGTCGGGCAAAAATATAATGAGAACTATGTCAAAGAATGAAAGGAATAACTGAAAGTGAGTCACGACCAACGGATGGATAATACAAACATTTACATCATACTAGCTAATACTATGAGTCGAATTACGACTACTAGGATAGGCACAATGGTATCTACTATTATTAATAGCATGCTGAGCAAACAGTATTTTCATGTAACAGTTGATTGAAATCACAAAAAAAAGATAAATTTAGAAACGAATACATCCACGGTAGTTTCAAGGTTGTCCCAATACCCGACAAGTTAACTGAAAGCCATCTACGGTGTGATGCGACGAACGAATGACCATGTAGTCAAAAAGGCACTGATCCTCCCAGAAATCAAAAAAGAAAGAGGATGTCAACCTGTGACATGATGGACCAGCATGGCCCGACTCGTTAAGAGGGAAAATCTACCCGATCTGACAACCAAAGACAGATAGACTTGGCGCAAAAATTTTGGGAGAGCCGACCCCATCTAAAGTGGGAAGAGGCAAAGAGAAATAAGAAATTATTTGAAATTGGAACTTGAATTCGCTCCATATCAGATATCTTACTCAGATGATAAAAAGCGAAAGCAATATTACATTCTTCTCAAAATTCGATTCCCGTTTAGCTGATATCATATCAGCAACGAAAAGCGCTGGTGTTTAATTTTAGAATAATTACTGCGAACCGCAAGATAGTTTGATCCGTTCTCGATGTCAATCTAGGGTCTGTGTTTAAGCAACGGTCGGATACGCTGAAAAGTTATATAAATATGAATGAAGGCGGTAAAAGTGGGCAAAGTGGAGACACGGCTGACATAATTGTCCAGCAAAAGACATATTTTGCCTCAATTGATAGAGCCGGTTGAAGCAGCCCAAATAACCCCTCGGTCCTCTTCCCTTTTCCTTCCACATCCCCGTCTCCGTGGTCGGTAATAGCCTAATTGTGTTTTCTAAACATTATTACTTTTGCAATGCCACCACTACCACCAGGTCGTATGCTTGTTTGCCACCAAAGTTGTATAAAAAAACACTCAACAGAATTTACACCCGTCTTTCATGATGGTGAAAACCCGTGAAACATGACGGTATGTAAACAATGTTTGTTACACCGTGACATTGAATCAACACACGTCACGACATGATGGATACTCCTCATACAGCTTTGTTAGTTCTAAAGTTGGATGATATTATGTGAGAGTGAGGCATTTTATTATAAAAACTGCGTAGAACTTAAAAAATAACTTTTCTTAACTACTTATTTTATACTTCTGTTTAAGTGCAGCTTACTACGCTTCATATTACGCTTAATATAAAGCTTTATATAGGTCTATTTTAACAATTTTGAATAAGAGTTCATCCTACTCCAAAATCGTAATAGTTTTATGTTCTCGATGTTATTATCCAATATTGCATGATGACGACTCACTGCTGTTTTTATTGGAAATCAATGGGGTACGCATTCATTATTTATATTTTTTGAAGGCTTGAAGTTGAAGCAGAGCAACATTTCCACTGACTGCTCCAAGTTTTGCCATCAAACAATCGATGCGTCTGCGTCAACTTATGCGATATATGCATAAATTGTAGTCCTGATAATGTAATACAAAATACTAATTTTTAAATTCAATAATTTAGGCTTATTTTTCTGTACAACGGAGGCAACGACAAAATGTGTCATCGAAAACTATTTCGTACAAAAATTACCCTAACGTACAGTCAAAATGAAAACATTATTATATTGTCATAACAAAAAACGGTAAAAGAATTGTAAATAGCAAAACAGTAAGTTTTAACGTTCGGTTTATGCTGAAAGAACCATTTTCTTTTAAACTTTAATAAATCTTACGATTTTTTTCTAAAGTAGGCAGAGGTCCTCGATTGACCAGCCGTGGTAGGTCTTAAATAGATATCTTTTTAATTTTGAAAAAATAGGAGTGTTATAAACATTAAAAAGTACCGATCACCCTCCGAACAAACTGCTTTATAAATCGGAGAGCTTATAGCTGTCAGCTACAGTTTTTAGGATGATATTTTGATCCCATCCCCTCATTCTCTTCATCAGCGATTAGGTTATTTTTAAAACATTATTAAATGATTAACATAGGTGGTCTATATCGAATAATAGACAAATTTCGTCTAAAAATAACAAATTTAAAAAATTGACTTCTTGGACATAATTGACTCCTTTCTTAATTTCAAAAGAATCGCTATATACCATATTCCTTCAGCTATATTATTAACTTCACTTATTATTAACTGATAAGCTAATAGCGTAACAAAATAAATAAAATTTTATAGATTAAGTATAAATAACAATTACCTGCCGGTATAATCGAGATAAAGCCATAAATCGACGTGTCTAACCAATTATTTTGTTTGCAAAGAATATTTATAACAATAATCTAATCTGTCTAACTAATTGGTTAGCACTTCGATTTATGAGTATACCTCGATCATACCGGTAGGTAATTATAGTATATCGCCATATGGTTGTAGAAAAATAAAATCATGTTATGATTTATTTTTTTGTACAATCTCTTCCAAGGTCGAAGACCACATAGATTGGTGACGAAAAAAACTACAAGCTTGCTAAATAATATATTAAACTTAAAACGTTATAAAACTGTTTCAGTTCTAAATAACACCATCCCTATCTATATAAAATGAAGCGCTCCAATTAACACTTTAGTGTTAAACGAACGACAAAATGAAAACCTTAGGCCTTGCCTTACTTCTTTGTTTCATTGTGGCCTGTGCCGGTCAAAGCCATGATTTGGTTATCGGCCAGGCGACCTATGGAGACGTTATCGTCTACAAAGTTGACGAATACAAATATGGTTTTCCCTTCATCGTAAGAAAAAGTATCATCGAGTATCCAGAGCAAGGCCATAAGAATTTCGCTTTGATTAAGGCGATATATATCAAGGATAATGAACGCGATGGCACTGGCGGATACCCCTCGATCTCCGCTGGAGGTGTGGGTCAAAGATTCGTGAAGGTCAAGCTCAGCAGTCAAAGAGGATACGGGTTTAACTTCACCGTGACGATTTATGGAAGATATGGTTAAGAATTGTGCGTGTTATAGACCTAGTGAAAAAGGTTGTAAATGTTGATACCAGTTGGCAATTTTTAACGTTAACGTATTTAGAATAGGATTAAAATTGTCATGGCATTTCATAACTTATACATATCGCTACTTCGGGGAAGAAAGGGCGTAAAAGCCACTTTTGGCCAAAATGAGTTAATAATGCAACTTTGTTTAGTTTTCGACGCTCTATCGATCTGTATATTTAAAATTTCAATATTCCCAAAAAAATGGCTTTTACCCCCATGATTTTTTTCTCACCAAAACCATTTTTATTAAAAAAAATTGACGTATATGACATTATTTAATTATTTCAAATTAATAAGGGCGTATCACCATAGTATGAAAGAATATTTGGTCGTAAATACAATATTTATTACGTAATGACTCGCTGCCTCATTTTAAAACAGTAGTAGACCAATTACTAGATACCGACGAAGAAGACGATGTAGTAGAGGAATTAGAATGAATGGGTACTTATCTACATTTTAATTTCATTAGAATAATGCATGAATGATTAATAAGTAGAAGAAAGATTTATTTTACAAATTATAATTAAAAAAAAAGGTTAAACAAATAAGAAAAAGAAAAAAATATATAAGAAGAGAAAGAAGATGAATAAAAAGAAAGTAAAAGATAAAAAAAATAAAGAAGAATACGATTACAAGCAATAAAATTAAAAAAGTAAGAAAACGAAACAAAAAACAGAAAAGGAAATAGAAAAAAAAGAAGATTACTAATTATTGTCAATTTGATTTGATTTATGAATGAATAAAACTGATTTGCATCTTAACTAAATTTATTTATTTAATACACCAATACCTACCTAGTAGAATAAATTACAAACATACCATTATTTTATACTATTTTATCAATTTTAGTTAATTTATTTCTTAATTAATTAATATTAGATGATAGTAATTATTTATCACAGTTAACTTAAAATTTAAATTAATGAAAATAATCAAAGTTCAATTCAATTAAATCTTTTCTTTTGTTTCACTATTCATGAATCGTGTGCATTTAACTTAACAGGTAGGTAACCTAATTCGTTATAATAAATTTTGTAATATAGAACTATGATAAATCAGATAATAATAATTATTATGCTATTATTTTGAGCTTCTATGCACCTTAATTTCAATATTCACCACATTAAATCTTACAAAATTATAATAATTGTAGGTTTACTCACGATAATTGTTATAAGTGGTGCAGTCATTACGACCTTTTCACTGTCTAAAGATGGTTTATACGACACGATGTATGTTAGCATTATAGATATTTGTGGATTTACGTCCTATAGTACGTATTTATAGACGGTGTAAAAGCCATTTTTATTAAAATTTTGGGTCGTAAATCCATCCTATCTTCTAAACCATAAGGTCTACTTAAAATTAAGCTTCTTGATATTAAAGAGCACTTAAATGCAAGTAAATATCACCAATTCATTCGAATTTAACTCTATTGCAAAAAAAGTTATTTTCCAAAATTTAAAAAAAAAAACGTTTTTTCGCTCCCCTGTAAAGTTGCTATTTTGGCTTTTACGCCCTTTCTTCCCCGAAGTAGCGATATACTGTTTCAAATTTGGTATTAATACCCTCAGTGGCAAAAGGATGTTAATGTTAACAATTTAGAATAAGGTAAAAATTTGCATTTTATAACTTTTTTTGATTAAGTATTGCGGAAATTATCTTTATGATATTCAGGATGTAAAAGCGAGCATAATGTTATATATTGCTAAGAATGAATTGTTCATAATTGTAGCAAAATTTGATATTACACTGCTATTGTAAAACGGCGTAAACTCTATTACACAAGTAAAGCGAAATCCCATGTTTTGCAGTTACGTGCGACTTCTTTAACAGAGCAAAATATTGTCGAGTTGTAAGGCGCTTAAGTGATTGTAAATAAAAATTACTATTTTGATATAGTCGTAACTCAAAACCACAAGAGCTGAATATTATTTACTTATGTTAGTATTTTCGTTTAAATTTACTTTTTATATTATCACAGGTGTTCTGTTTATGAACGTAAGTGCCACAAGAGCAAAAGAATATTCATTAACTATCCATTATTTGACCATGTTTTAATTATTTCAAAATAGTGTGACATTTTCTGTAAAGCATCCTTTACAAAGATCTGTGAAATTATGAGAAATTTGTCGCTTCTGTCAAAATGAGAGTAATTTGTCGCTGTGTTATAAACAAGGGGTAACAACAAGGGGTGACAACTATGTCTGTATTATGACGTGCCAAAAAGCTGGAAATATATACAGCACTAGTCATTTTGTATTAAATGTCATTAAGATACAATTTGGCAATAGTAAAGGCAAAATGGAGAGTCCATTCAGTCCTTTGATTATGATCGTTTAATCGAAAGTATTATTTATTAATCAGTTATAACTACCATTGTATACACTTGGTTATGTTTAAATAAATAAACTGCAATATTAATGTTATAATTTTATATTCATATTAAATCTACGCAACCAACTAAATTCCAAATTAAGAGCAAATAGCTGTTTTCTTTATACTATTAGAGATAAGTTTAGGTTGTATCACGAGTTTTGCATGAGACTTTGACTCATCAACTCTTCTGTTGGTGTTTATCAGTAATTCATTACGATTACTATCTATACTATTATATTTATTTATTTATTTATATTTAAGGATCTCCAACAAAGGATGTACACAATTGTAACTTAAGGGTAAATAGGACACAAACATATTTCAATGTACTCCTTCAATTAGAGGAGACCACATCATGAAAATATTGGTAACAATGAATAACTAATTAAATCTATGTATTACATAAAATATTACTAACAGAAATTGAACAAAGAATTAAAATTGGATAAAGCGGAAGAGTTTATTTGTTTGTTTAACCGCGCTAATTTCTGGAACTACTCTGGATTTGAATAAATATTTTTGCGTGTGATAGCCTAGTTCTCGAGGAAGGTTAAGGCTATGTAACATCACGCTACTGACGACGGGAGCAGAGCAGTAAGCAAAGATGTAACTTAAATAATAATATAAAATAATAATATCAACCTATTTACTGTCCCACTGCAGGGCAAAGGCCTCTTCTCATATAGAGAAGGTATGAGCATTAATCACCACGCTTGTTTAAGGCGGATTGGCAATTTCAGACATTTAAGTCAAGGTTTCCTCACGATGTTTACCTTCATCGTCAGTCAGAAATGTCCATGATAAACTTAGAACGTACATATGATTTGAAAAATCACATTGGTACTTGCCCGGATTCGAATCCATTAACTCGTGTTTACGAAGCGGGTGCCTAATCCACTGAACCATTTTGACTTCGAAATTTCGAGATGTAACTTAACGCGGCTGAAATCTCGAATTTTGAATATAATAAAAAACTTGTCTACACCAATATTACATATTTATTCAAACAAAATAAATATAGACTAAATAAAGTTAATATACATCATTCCCTCAACGAAGCAAAAAGTGCAAAATACCAACTTGGAGCATATTAGCTGTGAAACGATTTGGTGGATCCCCAGAGATATGAATTCGCTTAACGCTCTACGTTGGAATTTGAGATACCAGTATGAACATTTAATAATGTTTAGATTGAATACTAAAACATTATGACTTCAAATTTATTATATAAAAGCAAAAGACATGAAATTTAAAAACTAATTGAAGTATGAATCTTAAATCTAGTTGTAAGTTTTGACGTTTTGTTTGATGAATGACAGCAATGCCAGGGACTCTGCGAAGCCGCTGTCTACCGCCTATGCCTTTTAAATCATTGTCATCTTAATGAGTCACAAACAACTATAGATTTAGTATTATGTTCTGACATCTAAGTAAGCAATAATATCTGTATCTTGAATCTTGTACACAAAGGTAAGATAAGACATAGAAAATACATTCTTGATGTTTTTGATTTCTTTACGTTTTCTCGGAAAATTCTTGTCCTTTATTTGTCATGTTGACAGATCGAATGATGCAGTGAAATGTATGACTGCTTTGTAGCATGTAGATTTGAATCTATCCAAATTTTTATGATGTGTAAATATTTGTTACGAGTCTATGTTATTTGTGCCCGTAAATGAAAATGAAGAATGAAAATATATTTATTCATATAGGTTAATGAAATTAACACTTATGAACGTTAAAATTTACAAAATGTCAGCCAAAAAAAAGCCTTTCGTCATGACATATTACAAAACATATAGCGGAATAGCACGACGGAGGGTTTATTTCTTAATGCAAGAGTTGACTTAAAAAAAATATCACATAGAAACCGATAAAATTCCTATTTGAAAATTTTTATCTGCTTATAAACATAATATGGATAATTTTCCAGTGGCATATCATATTTAAGCCCCTACCGAAGCCTTGACTTAATCTGCAAAAATCTAAGTTATTTTACATACTTTAATCCAAACTTTCTCTTGTTTCAGCAACATGGGCCTCTTAGAATTCGAAAAATGGTCAAACCAACCAGACTTATTTACAGAGAAGTCTCGAGTTTGTGCCCGTCTTCGAGGCTTAACTCCTGGACAACGACGCGTGTGCCGACGGCATAAGGATCATATGCCTGTTGTCAGTACGGGAGTGAAGCAAGGAATTAACGAATGCCAGTACCAGTTTCAGGCGCGAAGATGGAATTGTACGGTGACTCAAGATGCTACTGTTTTTGGACCACTTACGTTAATAGGTGAGAATTTTGAAGTTTTTATAGACTAGTGCAATTTTACTTACAAATTGTGTGATTTTATGTGATACGATTACATTCCTAGAATTAAGGAAAAGATGTTGTCTTCTCATACAGAGAAGACATGATTATGGATATAGGTATACATCAGATTGCTAAAAACTTATTTTTTCAGACATAACTCTGTTTTACATGTTAAAGGTCCCTTCTGACGTTTCCTTATTATATATATAACCATAATTAAATTACGAAGCCATAACAACTATTCACACTGCACGCAACAACGGCCTTCCTTCCTCCTACCCCTTCCTTCCTTCCTCCTATCCTTTCACCTACTCCACTTCCTTCATGGAAGCAGCGGTTTGACAGAGTCCCTGGCATTGCAAGAGCAACTTTAGGGACTCTGAGTCGTTTGTGAGCGACAATTACCACTTACCATGTAGGCTGTTAGTTCGCCTGCCACTGTTGGCAATAAAAAAAAGCCGCCATAATAAGCAATGTCGGTGATTTTTCCTTTCTGTTTCCATCAATATTATCCAAACCACGGAACATATACGAGTATTTTAACTCGGTATCACAACGTTTAGAGAATTATTCCTAAAGATTTATATGTAATACTCATCATCATATCAGCCAAAAGACGTTCACTGCTGGGCATAGGCTTCTCCTAATTTTCGCAACCTTGGCCGTTCGTAAGCCGCCCTCATCCATCAGTTGCCCGCCACCCTTATAAGGTCGTTGGTCCACCTTGTGAGGGGTCTGCCCACGCTGTGTCTTCCAGTTCATGGTCGCCACTCTAGAATCTTTCCTTCCCAACGACCGTCAGTTCTGCGAGTGTTGAGATGTGTCTCGCCCACTGCCACTTCAGAGATGTAATACATGCATATTATAGCACAGAAAAGCCAAACCTTTTATCACAAAAATTGGTTTGGTTCCCGAGGGATACAAAACACGCGGACGAAGCCGTGGTGCGCAGCTAGTGTTAAATAAAGTATTTTTCGTTATCTCAATGCTCAAGCAGTAACACATATATCTGTATAATACTAGTATATGTGTTGAAAATCTAGCTAGTAGAGCTCTTAAATCTTTCCTACTTTCCCGACAACTGCGAGACAGTTAGTGATTTATACGAAGTTCCTACGTTTCTACTGGTCTCATTGTTCTGGCAAATAGTAGTAAAATTAAGGACATGGATGTATTTATACAAGAGTATTTGTTATAAACATTTAGAAGGATATTGTTTTAGTTGTAATCTATATAACGTTTCAAAGGAAATCGCTAGAAAGCGTCTGTCTGGATTTGAATGCAGTTTTTACTGTTTTAAGGTGCGTTTTTCAATTAAGGTTTAAATATATAATACATCTCTGAGCCGAGCACCAAGCCGGGTCACTGCAAGCTTTGATACTACTAAAATGAAATTTAACACAATATCACCTAATTTACCCGAAGAAGTAAGCAGAACTATATAATACCCAACATGCTGATCATGCTGTCCAGTGCCGTAAATAGGGCGGTGCCACCGGTGCCCAGGCACAGGGCGTAGACTCTGGGGGGCGCAAGAGTGGTCAGACCAGGCAGGACTATTATTTTTTCGGTTTGCTCCTGATAAGTGCCCGCTGCGCCCTAGTGCTCGATTCCAACACATACGTACCTACATGCCAGTATCATCAAAAACGTCTATTAAATTAGACAAAACATCGCGCTCATTTTTCTGGCGGCGCACGAGCGTATTTGTGTTTAGTGTTTATCGGAGTTAAGCCGCCGGCCGGCTACACGGTCGGTCGGAGACTAAGCGGCGGGCGGGTACGAGCGGGCGCTATAAAGATTTTTTTAACAATGCCAGTGACTGTATCTTCCTGCGAAATATCATTTAGTAAGCTAAAATTAATGAAAACTTACTTGCGCTCGACGATTGGCCAAGAAAGGTTGACGGGCTTAGCGATTTTGTCGATTGAACGCGACATAGGAAGGTGTCTGTCGTATGAAAAGGTTATCAACGATTTCGCAATGAAGAAAGCGCGAAAAGTAAATCTTTAAAAAAGTTTATGGCTTGCTTTAATAAATCTTTACTATCTGAACTCATTCATTTGTGGTCTCATTTATTTGTGTATTGTATAGTTGTGAATAATCTTGCAAATATTTTCGAATAAACGTTTTTCACCAATTCATACTTAAACGCAATTTATATTATGCTACCTTCCTTATTCAAAACTCTACCATACCAAGTACTTAAAATTAAATTAATTTACAGTTTACTGAAACTTTGCAGGGTGTTATTTTATTATAGAAGTATGAAAACCATAGTGGCCCAAAAATTAAATCTTAAGCATCAGGGTGGGCGACGCATTTGCACTAGTGAACTTGCGATTGAGTTTTAGTGAGTGAGACACAGTGGGTGGTATAATAGGCGAAGGGTCCACTTAACATCAGATGGCTCGTCTGCTTGTTTGCCTACATCAGTTCTTTAAAAAAAAGAATTTTCTTCCAAAAATATTAGATAATTGGTCCACCAACACCAAGTTCCTTGTGCTTTATTTTATCACCCTGAATGAAATAAAGTAGGCCTATACATAACATTGCTCTAGGGTACCTATAATAATCTAAAAAAACAAGGGCGCAATTATAGAAGCTCGTACAGGGCGCAAAAAAGGCTATTTACGGCACTGATGCTGTCACATAACAAAAGAAAAGCTGTACCAATATAAAAATTAACTATACCGAACTGTATAAAATTTACGAATATTGGGCCTATAGTAAACCATGAGTAAACATGGAATAAAAGTCAGCGTCTGTGGTGTTTAATCAGAGAGTTAAATTTTGATCTCAATAGGTAAACCCTACATCAGGTTTGTGCGGCTCGCAGTGTGTTTTTAATGTTGTATCGAAAGAATAAATTTTTCACTTTTTTTAAACTTTATTGGTACCTAGATAATTTGAAACCACTACAGGCTAAAAAAACCCTATCATATCTTTTCGTTATGTGATTTTTTATTTGTGCGGCTTTCCAATCTATTTAGTAATTTGATATTTACCCGGGATCATACCCAGTCCGAACAGCCCTGTCTTACATCATTATGGGAAGAGCGCTCATGCTGTTTATTTCGAGAACTAAATTTGCAAGTAAATATTGCACTGACACCTATGGCACAAACACATAAAATTGCTGTATAAACTTTAGAAAGAGAAAGAGTTTATTTGTTTGTTTGTTTGAAAGCGCTAATCTCTGGACCTACCAGTCGGATTAGAAAAAATCTTTTTGTGTATAATAGCCCAGTTCTCGAGAAAGGTTATAGGTTATGCAACATCACGCTACTGGCGACGGGAGCTGAGCAGTAAGCAAAGACGCGGGTGAAACCGCGCCGCGGAAAGCTTGTATAATATACATAGTAAAAGGTTTTCTACAAAACTATCATATATACAAAGGCGGTATATATCTATTTACGATATTTTTATTACATTATATTACGTCTTTGCTCTATGTTAGTAAGAATTTATATTATCTTGATATGAAATAATATATTAATGCCTACAGAAATTGAGTCTAACATTTCGTTTTTCTATTGCTTTGGGAAATCTGTAGTTTGTTATTCTAAATTGATCTTAAAATCTAAAAGGATAGAGTACAATAACATTTTTCATATGTTGTTACTTGTGACCTTTTGATATTAAATAATGATTTTCAAGCTAGCAAAGAGACTCATAACAAAGTAATGGTTTCATTTCGTGTTAGTTAAGGTTATGGTTTCTTCTATGCAATATGCTGAGAGTTCGAGGTAAGTAACAATGTGGCTCACTCAGCCAATATTATGTTCGTAAGTTTATCTTGAAAGAAACTTACGTTAAAATAGAACACCGTGATGAAACCATAACTGTAATAAATGATATCAAACTCAAAGACATTTTTCATTTGGGTTAATTGAATTAACACTTATAAACGTTAAAACTACAAAATGTAGGTTTTAACTTTAGGTTCATGAGAAGAACTGGCAAAGCTCAAGCCACTATTTTATTCGCCAGGTTATTATTTTTTTGTAAGTTACAATTTCAATTAGCACGCAAAGTGACGCAGGCAATACACGATGCTTAAAGATATCGAATTAGGCCGCTATTAGACTATCATAGAAATATGATCAAAGATGTGTAAGTCATTTTTAAATGAAGAACATATGACGGTATAATAACTGCATGTGATTATCTATGATCATAGTTTAAGGGTCGTCGAACTATGATCAAAGAATTTGACAGATATGAAATCATATCTAAATAATTTAAATATGATAATGTAATACCGCCCTTAAGAATAGCAAGCATTTAAAAGCTAAATCATTAGCGATGTGTGGTCAAGCTCAAAAATTGCATTGACAAAGATATATATTATTATTTTGATTAAATTGTTATTATTTTGTCAACAGCTTCCCGTGAGACCGCTTTCACCCACGCGATCACAGCCGCAGGCGTATCTCTGTCCGTCTCCAGGGCCTGTCGTGATGGTAGACTGTCAAGCTGTAGCTGTAGTAGAGCGGCCAGACCAAGGAACTTGCATAACGACTGGGTTTGGGGCGGCTGTGGAGATAACCTTGAGTATGGGTATAAGTGAGTATAAATAGGTTTTTGTTTATTAATTAACTTATTTTAAAACTTAATACATTGATGGGCGGATTTGGATATTTTCTACCAGTCTACCATAGACTGATGCAGAGACATGACAAAGTAGGTGCATGTATATACAAAAACGTTTAAAGGTTTTTGATACTTTAAATACGACATTTATTTTTTCAAGTTTTGGAGAATAATGCTGTTCTTTCGAATCCAGGGAAGTACCAATGTGATTTTTTAAATCATATGTACTTTCAAAGTTTATCTTGGACATTTCTGACTGACGGTGAAAGAAAACATTGTGAGGAAATCTGGACTCAAAGTCTGAAATAGCCAATCCGCCTTGAGCAAGCGTAGTGATTAATGCTCATGCCTTCTCTATAAGAGATTTACCCTTCAGTGGAACAATAAACGGTACTAACTGGTATTATTATTATTTATTATTATTGACGTGTAATTTTACTAGTTGACTTTGGGTGATAGCATGAGTAGTAGAAAAGAGGGCATGAAATAATCACATACGGCATTCTACTGATAGTTTAGGCCTATCCCACGAAGTGCCACAAAATACAATGACATGTAGTCATAATGAATGTTTTAACAAAATCTATCAAAATTCTTAATAATATGTAGACATAAAATTTCATGAATATATGCTTCGTAAAGTGACAAAGTATATACCCATAACAATAGTTACATGTTTTAAGATAGCAGTAAGGTATCTTTGCTATTAGAAACAAAAGACGCCTGCAGCAGACTATAACATCCAAATATCCCTAAATCGTATCTCTTTTAACAATCAAAACTTTTCTACAAGTTTACAAACTTAGACGTCTAAACAAACAACAAAAGAAAATACTTCACTGTCTCTAAAAACTACAAACCTACCAAGCACATGTTCGCCGCATACCTACAACTAGATTATACTACAAATAAAACTACGAAAGCAAAAGACCACCTTTTCTAGAAAACCACACTTCTATACAACTCTAACATACGTTATACTACCAAGCACTTATGTTCTCCGCATATCCACTACTAGATTCTACTACAACTAGAACCTTGAAACCCTCGTCTAGTTGTACGATTTCTATAATAACACCGCCTTGCACTCATGAAGTCCTGTGCGTAGATTATTATTTTATTTAAATACGTTCCAGCGTTCGTCCCTGTACTGAAATGTCACTTTATACGATCTCTTCGCGCGTCCTGTTTGCCTGGTACATTTCCCCCACTTTATTGAAATTTTCCCCGCAGCAAAATTACTTTATGTATGGTATGGACAAATAAATATTTTTTTTCTATGTTATCGTTTTAAAATAAAATATATACGGTCGAATTGAGAAACCTCCTCCTTTTTTTGAAGTCGGTTAAAAATGAAACAATAAAGTATATGGCTTAAGTACAACAATTTAATCATTGGCTATTGTTATTAAACAACAATGTAATTAATTCGGCCTTTCTCTTATGGTATTTATATTACTTTATTTCAGTTGATTAAATTCTACTTCCAATTTCTTCTAGTCATTTCTACTATAGTTCAAAACGATAAATAAAATTTAAAACAATCTATCAAGCTAATAAAAACATTCAAAATATTGTGTGTTAAAATCAAATCAACCGCGCCAAGCATTATTACAGTTGACTGTTCTTTAAACGAACATTTAAAATATATTATCAAACAATAAAACGAAAATCTACCTGAAAGGTAACGTGACATAAAAAAGTCTTTCATTCATTGTTCTGCTGAAAGTATCAGGTAAAGCTCACCTGTTTCAGATCGTACCTGTGTACCAGGGTTCCAACGCTCATAGGAAGGTAAACCATTACCTGTAAGCACACATTCAAACCATTATACCCACCTGAAATTGCCTTGCGAGCGTGAGTGTTCGTACCCGCTTTCCCTATGTTCGAAAGAGAGAAAACGTTGCATCTCACTTGCACTATACAATTTTACCATAGCAACGAAAGAGAAAATGCTTCCCATTCCTTTCAATTTTCGGTTTTAAACAGGGATAAGTTATAACGATGAAGGTGCATTTTTACTAGTGTGGGTACCTGAAAATTCACGGAAAAAGGTGTTCAGGTATCTCCTTCATTTACTAAAGTCCTGGTACGCAGGTAAGAAATAAGACAGGTGAAAAATTTACCTTGTTCTCTCAGGTGGAATCAATGTCTTTTTACCTGTTTTAAAAATACTCAAGTTGATTTCAATTTCTCAGGTTGGTTTAGTTAAAAAATCTAGTAATTTTT
Organism: Parascotia fuliginaria; assembly: GCA_963082885.1. Classification (NCBI taxonomy): domain Eukaryota; kingdom Metazoa; phylum Arthropoda; class Insecta; order Lepidoptera; family Erebidae; genus Parascotia; species Parascotia fuliginaria. Next base: position 2,652,554 of record OY720195.1, read on the forward strand.
TCATTCTTTTTTGCTTTTCAGAAGTGTACGTAAAGTTGCAGTTAACTTAATACATACCACATGTAATAACTACTTATAATCTATATAAATGTAATTTAAATTAAATTCTACTTCTAATTTGAAAAATGTAATTTAAATTAAATTTATATAGACTAATTAACATTTTTAAACAAACTACATTTAAAAAACCATTTACGGAATAATGCAATGAAGAAGTTAAATAATAAACGGATACAAAAATTACGTAAATGTTACAAATAAGATCTCATTAATTCAGCTGTCAGTTGGGCTTCACGGGTGTCAAACCATGGCTACAGACAGGTTGAGTACCAGGGGAGCAGACTGATAGAAGAGTATATTGCGTAGACGTCAGCTACGGCTACACCGTGCGCCATGATTCACAAAAAGTAGAGTAGGGCTAGGTATCACAACCTCTCTCTCATTGCCACCACTTGATTCATTTAACTATGAGATATTTAAATTCCTATCAATTTTGATCTCGGGCTTTATATTCGGGGCGTGAAAAAACATCTCACTAAGCAGCTACATTGTGGGATGGCAATTGCTATGGTGTTTGCCCACTTCTTGACCCCACTGACTGCTTACCATCAGACAGTTTCATTTTGGTAGCAGAAAAGCTAAAATACATACTTATAATAAAAAATACTACCGCCTATACAAAATTATATGTATGCGTAAGAGTCAGTAAAAATAAATTACATTTACTTCAACCTCAAAATATTTTTACCCGACTACCGAAATCAAGGAGGGTAATGTTTTTCGAGCATATGTATGTATGTATGTATGCCTATTTCTTTAGCACGCTCTACAGCCTAAATGTTCTAATGGATTTTAACATAAGAGGTGTCATTAGATTCGTATTAATTGGGAGAGACATGCCAAGGCCATGCAAACGTGCCAAGGCTACATTACAATGTATACCCCGGCACGAAAACAAATGGGTTTCTTTCTTTTCAGTTTATTTTAGGTAAGCGGATTTTTTTGGTTTTTTAATAATATATTTTGCATAGAGTACTTACGAGTATGTATAATTTGATCAAATAACTTATTCAAATTCCTCCTTTTGTAAAACGAGTAATAAGTTTCTACGTAGCATCGCGTAGCACCGTACGGCACCTCCTTGGTACACATGCGACCCTGGCGAGTTTTCACGTACTGAAAGGGTTAAACTGCCGTTGGAAAGTGAAAGGGTTAGGCAATTCAACAGATAAAAGAAAATAATTCATGATAGAATTTTCATTTGTAGAATAGTTAAATGAAAAATGTCCGAAATACTTTTAATATAGTTAAATATTTGTACCTAATGTGCATAGCTCTATTCCTCGAAGGGGTATGCAAAGGTGTAGTTATAAAGCTAGCTGTGTTTGATCCCATGTTATAGGAGATGAACCTGTTGTTTAAAGGGCAATCCAGTTTCCGAGCTATTATCAACAATTTTTGGACGGATTACACTCAAAATCACATATCCAACCCGCAGATATCTGCAAAGCATTACATACTACCGAACTACCGTCGCAATATTTTTAAATTATATCTGGTGACTGGTAACCTGGTATTCCCTTATTCACCTTTTAGGATATCCCTAGGAGGGTGGCTCCATATAGGAATATTAAAACTTTTACCTTGAATTAAACTATCTTCCTATCCAAAATAATACGTGCAAAACTAAAGTAGTGCACGAAGCGCCTGTGGAAAGGTGTATCACCTTTCCACAGGCGCTTCTTTCACTACATCTATACTATTATATAAAGCGGAAGAGTTTGTTTGTTTCTTTGAACGCGCTAATCTCTGGAACTACTAGTTTTGATTGGATTTGCAAATTCTTCTTGCGTATGATAGCCCAGTTCTTAAGAAATTTTTTTAGGCTATGTAACATTACGCTATTGACGACGACGGGAGCAGAGCAGTAACCAAAGACGCGGATGAAAACACTCTGCGGAAGGCTAGTACTATTTTAATGTCGAAGTTAACGCTTGTAAACTGTTTACGTCTGTGCTATAGTTATATACACCATTTAACCAATTTGCTAAGATTGAATTCAAAATCGTGTCCATCACACTTCTAGACTCCATAGACTCTTGACTATTCGTTGTAGTCTTTTTTTAGGTGTTAATTATATCGCTTTTGTACGTGCCCGTTTGTAAAGAGCAACATTTCTTTGGTTATTGTAATTACCACAGTACTGTAAATACTCTGAGCACTTGTAATCATTATGCAAGGCAGTTATTAAATAAAAGATAACACTGCCTAACAAAACGTTTTTTCACTGCTCAGCGTTTTTTGTCATTTCCATTTTATTACTTTTTAAACGACCGTTTTCAGAAAAATATGGAATTTTCTGCATATTTTCAGTTTTTGCTACCAGGGTAACATAAAATCAAGGTGCTTTTTCTGAAACTGTTTCATTCGTTACATTCACGCTTTTTTTTCAGCAGTGAAACGTCACGGTTTTGAGGCTGTTTTACCAGGCGGTTAGGAGGCGTAAGGAGGTTGATTACTTGAAGTCGTGACGTCATGACTTTTCGGAACTGTGTGAGCTTTCTGTGGCGGTGATTGGTTGAATGCCTCGTTGTGCTTACGGTAAAAGTTCTTTAAATGATAAATTAATAATATTATAGCATGAGTTTGATTATCGAGCTCAGCCTCAAAAGTTACGATTTTTCTGTCATAGAATTACTCGGTTTCTTAAAATAGATTTACGAATATTGTAGCTAAAAGGCTTTTAAAAGTACTATTTTTTGTAAGGTTTATTGCTCAAGTTGAAGGAGCTCTATAAAAAAAATTCAATCTATTGAGGGTCATAGTCATTGCACCACTTTCAGACCCGCCGTTATCTTTTGGTTGTCCACCACCATAATCGTTTTAAAATAAATACCGTATACAAAAAAATAATCAACTGCTGAATGTGAATATTGGAGGTTGTGTGTGGAGAGAGAAAGCAATACAGAAATAAGCAACCTGATATAAGAATAAAATAATTATTCCTTCTTGCCTATTCTCTATCCTGGAATAGTAGATATTTATTTAAACGTTTCTTAGAACAAAGCTTTGTAAAAATCCGGGGCTAAAGTATTAGGAGAATATGATATGGCAGCAAGCTCAAAAGCTATCCTAAAATATTCTAATCCTCGCTGTGTGAAGTAACTCACACGCGCACAGAATGGGCGGAGTTTCTCAACCCACACTAGCAAACGCGGAAAACCGTGGAGAGTTTTTTAAGTTTTTTTTATAAGAATACTTTAAAAAAGCTTTTCCGATTTGTCTGTTTGAATTTTCTTCACTAGGACTACATGGTCCTCAGAAGGTAAAGAATGATCGGTATGCGAACAAGAATGAAGAAAACGTTTTCCCCGAGAAGAGTCCGAGCTTCATAAAGGAGATTTTCCCGCATTCGAGTATTTTTGTGACTAGGCGAACATAAGAGGGTGGACGTCGGAAAGTATTTGTGGAATCCTTGCTATGTAGGTAAATCTCAGGGACCGAATGCCGGGGAAATCTTAAATTTTCGTCTTCAACAAATGTTACCCATTTACTAAGAATTGTGTAATATGTATGACTGCACCGTTGGTCTAGTGGTTAGTGTAACTGACTGCGACGCCGGGTGTCGTGGGTTCGATTCCCGCGGAAGGCAAATATTTGTGTGATGAACATTTGTATTTGTCTTTAGTCTGGGTGTTTTCTATGTATTATAAGTATGTATTTACAAAAAAAAAGTATGTATATGTATTATATTTCAGTTATCTAGTACCCATAACACAAGCTCTGCTTAGCTTGGGACTAGATGACAGTGTGTGATAGTGTCCACATATTATTATTATTATTATTATTATGTAGTTGCTTGATTGGATGTAATTATTTTGTATGGTGCTTTGGTTGCGTTGTGAGATACCATAAGTAATACTAGAAATAATAATTAAACTAGTCATAAAAAATGTCTGGGTTTTAGCTGTACGTGCCGTATACCTAGCTTTAACAAAAGGAAAACATGACTTCCGTTATACATTAAATAAGTAAAATAGGTACATGTAAAATGTATGCATTATATTCATAATTCGATTACAACAAATACAAAAAAATTAAATTAAAAGCAAATTTTGAAGAACACGCCATGCGCCATAGTGTAGGCCGCCATACCAGCAGTTTAAGACGATGGCTTTTGGAATAATGGCCACCACTTCTGGATTCCTCTGATTGCTTACCATCAGCCAGAGTGAAGTCACTTTGGTAGGCTAATATAGAAAGAAAGAAGAAAGAAAGAAAGAAAAATGATTTATTTTGATATAAACACACGACACATTAAAACAAATAGTTATCGAAACAAAAATTAAATTGAAAAGAACAGTGCACACAGAAAACAAAGTAGGGAATAACATTTACATAAGCGTCATGTGTAGGCTCAAAAAAGGACCTAGTTCAGCATGTGTCAGGCAAAATGCCTGACGCTGATTTTCAACTAAGCCCATAAGTGACCTACAACCGCCAAAACAATCCACATTAAAATAATAGGAAAACATGATCTTCACACACAACATACAATAACATTAACAAAATAACTAAACTATACTATTTATATAATAAAAAAGTTACTTAATTATATCATTAAACTTTATGACATACTTCAACAAAAAATACGATACAGACACACACACAACACATACTCGTGCTAAGCTAATAAGTTTTCTATCACACAGTGTAAAACTCCACATATTATATAAATGACGTATTTACGTTTGTCATGTTAAGCTTCCGCTGCCCATCAATTAAGAAACAACGAAGGTATTTTTTGAAAGTGCCGATGGTCTTGCACATTCTAATAGGCGGAGGAAGGTTGTTCCAAATTTTTGAAGCTGCGTAGCGGAAACTACCTTTAAACGCAGTAGAGTCATGAGGTAATATGGATAACTGCAGAGAACATTTTCTGGATTCACAGGATATAAAAAAAGCGGTTCTTCATATACCCATGTTTTCCAGCCTTGTAGGTCATATTTAACAGGAAGCAAGTCTATTGAAATTTACCGGGCACGATTGCAGACTAGAAAAACCCAATATCACTTTACCCGACCCGGGGATCAAATCTGACACCTGTGCAAGGCGATCCGTAGATACAGAGTATCACTCAACCACTGGGACAATTAATCATAAACTAACCACACTACTACTAGAATAACCTACGATATAAATTGGGCATGTATTCAAAATATTCAGTAGACAAATTAAATAAATACCTTTTAAAACCCAAGTTAACGTTACATTTATTTCACGAGCGCAACACAGAAGGGATAACCCGGATATAACCCGGGTTTAGCCGGCTACGAACGCTTAAATCCGATAACAAAGTACTAGGAGAACATACTTGCTAAGGAGGCGTTAATCCGCCTTCTTTAACCGGGTTGGTAATCATTTCACAATAAGAAATACTACGAGAATATCTCTAAAACAAATAAATAACATATCTATAATTATTTCTTATATAATATTAATCTTTCTTTATTAAAATAACTGGAAAATCTACCTATTAGTTTTAATAACCTCAAATATTACGACATACATTGCGGGCCATATACACAAATCATTAATATTATGGAATACGCAATGTACGTCAAAAATTTTCGTCGCATCTTCTAAAATGAAGTACCAGGAGCGAAAATTCACCCTTGGAAAACCACCCTCTACGAAAATCAAAAAAATTGTAATGTATTCTACGTCCAAGCTATAAGGCTGGTTTTTCAATGCAGTTAGGTTTTGTAGCTAATCGATAACCTCGTAGACATTGCTACGCCCACCACGTAGCATAGGACGTAGCAATAATATATCTGTTTCTTTTTAACGTGTGCTCTCTTTCTCTCATTATGAAAGCTTTTCTTGTACCAGGAGTAAGAAGGAAAAGTTTTTACATGACAAATTGGGAAGTTCTTTGGTAAGACAGAATCACGACAGAACAGTGAAAGATTGAATTTATTGAAAGAGATAATATGAGGAAAACTTATTATAAGTTAGTCACGTCTCAATTTATTGTGGAAAGCACTTATATGCATGTTATACTGTTAGCACTTCTACGGGCCAAATAGTTGAATAGCGTATATTGTTTAGTGAATTGTAAAAATTAATACTTAACTATGGGTTTAGATCTTTGTAACTTCAGCGAACAATAAATGTAGCGTGATGTTACATAACCTATAACTTAATTAAAATTTTATGTCGTTTTTCATTGGATGTTGTAAATAAATAAATTGTTAAAGGTTTACGGAAGTATTTGTGGACATCAGAGAACGGGAGCGGAAGGTGAAGAGAGGCAGCCACGAGCAGGGTCGCCAGCTGATGAACAGACACAACAATGAAGCTGGCAGACGGGTAAGCATTTACCGTATGCTATAACATTTTTTTTGTTTACTTCTTAACAAATGGTTACCTATGGAGATGGCTGTATTCTCTATCATAAACGGCATTAACTTTTTACTTTATGGTAAATGGTTACTAGTAACCTACGGACAAGGCTTTGGTCTCTAAGCCTTTTGGAAACAATGCTAACCTTTATATAAAAAATAAACTGTTTTTGTTTCTTCTTTCTTTCTTTTCTATACTATTTAAAAAGGGAAAGAGTTTATTTGTTTGTTTGAACACGCTAATCTCTGAAACTACCAGCCAGATTTGAGGTAGGTTATGGGCTATGTAACATTACACTACTTGTAACGGGAGCAGCGCAGTAAGCAAAGACACAGGTTAAACCACGCTGCGGGAGGCTGTAAGTAAATATAACCCGATTGTCAATCGTAAAGTTAACGTTATGAGAAGAAAAAGACATATGTTTAAGGTACTTGAGTCATCGGTGCTTTCATAGATCGAAACGCAACAGTATGAATCTTATGAGTACTATACGCAAATATGATTACAAGCTTTTCACGACGCGGTTTTATCTGCGCTAAGTTACATCTTTGGTTACTGCTCGGCTCCTGTTGCCAGTAGCGTGATGTTACATAGCCTATAACCTTTCTCGCGAACTGGGCTATAATACGCAATTATTAAATCATCCATGGACGGGATCGACTGGGGAAGTACTACTCTAATAATAATAATAATAATATGTGGACACTATCACACTCTGTCGTCTAGTCCCAAGCTAATCAGAGCTTGTGTTATGGGTACTAGATAACTGAAATATAATACATATACATACTTTTTTTTTTTGTAAAGACATACTTATAATACATAGGAAACACCCAGACTAAAGACAAATACAAATGTTCATCACACAAATATTTGCCTTCCGCGGGAATCGAACCCACGACACCCGGCGTCGCAGTCAGTTACACTAACCACTAGACCAACGGTGCAGTCACCCTCTCATATAATATCGACGTAAGAGCAGAAATATCCGTACTATTGCATTTCGTTCGGTGAGTAAAAGTACTGGAGGCCCAATTTCCTCCCTTTCCTTTTCCTCACCTCCCTCAATCCTTTCACCCCCCTTCACGGTAAGCAACGGCTTCGCAGAGTCCCTGATATTGAAGGAGCAATGCTAGGGACTCTTGATGAGTCATCCATGAGAGGCAGTTACCACTAACCATCACGTGGGCTGTTTGTCTGCCACTGTGTGCAATAAAAAAAAATCAGCAAGTATAGGTACTTGTTTTCATTGTAATTTTCATTTCATAGACCTCCCATCTCCGCTTTGACTGGCCGGTCATAATTCATCAGCTACCATCGATTGATCGATCGATTTACATAAAATAAAATTATCTCGTAATCCAATACTTACTCAAACTCACAAGAATAGCGGCAATACTGGCATACTGGCAAACTGGCAATAAACTCAGCAATTATTGCGAAATAACATAAAGATGCCAGAGAACGACCGGGTAGAGCTATAATCGGGAGTTATGCCATCTTGTACGAGAATACAGTCACAACATTGATAAGGCCTTAGAAACAGCGATTTTGATCATAATCGAAATATTTTTGACTAGCTATTGCCCGCAGCTCCATCCACGTGAATATTTTATTTCCGCTAAATAATTTTATGATTTTATCTTCTACATTGACGATTTTTCATACAAACTTTCATCCCCTATTTCAACCCTTTCAAGACATTTTTTGCAATAAAACATAGCCTATGTTGTTTCTTCTTCATCAGATCTAGTCTATCTCAATACCGAATTTCGTCAAATTCAGTTTACTGGTTTAGATGTGAAAGCGTAACAGATAGACGATTTACTTTCGCATTTATAATGAGTATGGATTAATGGGTATACCATTAATCCTCATATTATAAGTACCCATTGATTGGTCAATTATTGATACCAGTAACAGACACACTTTGAACTTCGTTTAAATCGTGGTCACGGTTTAAACGAAGTTCGAAAGCGAACACCAATGTGACTTTTTACTAAATCAATAAGTACTTTCTTAGTTTACCTTGGACTTTACTGACTAGTCGTGATGGCTTTATAAGCACGGGTTCGTGAATTCGAAACCATTACCTTGAACATTACTGAATTGCGGTAAATCAAAACATCGCTCGTGAGGAAACCTGGACTTTAAAGTCTGAAAGCCGCTTTGAACAAGCGTGGCGATCACTGCTGAGCTCCGTCTCTGAATGAAAAGAGGTATTTTCCTTGCAGTGGAATAATAAGTAAACCAAGAGGTTGGCGTCTTGTACGTAAGAAAGTCTTAGTAGTAAGTTTAATGGCCTCACCAATAAATAAATAAAGTTAACGACTACAGTCGGCTAATACCGAGTATAGCCTCGATAGGTATTACCGCAATGTCGTCGCAAATTAATCTTTTAAGTCGGATTATATCGGTCGTAGTTGGAATGTGCCGATATTCTTGAGGTAGGGTCTCATTTAACGTACGAAGTGACATTAATATCTTAATCTTACGGTTTTTGCGCTTATAGGTTTGTTTTGTGCAAGACAAATGCATGCGATTCTGTGGGTCAAATCATCACTATTCATCACATAACTCACAAAAATAAATATAAGTATAGTTCCAATTGTTATTAAAATGTTAAGTCTCATATACAGACAAAGACCTTCTCCTAATTTTTGCCGCCTTGGCCGGTCGTCCTCATTTATGAGTATCAGAAACGTATTTAATAACGTACTAATATTCTCTTTAAGTAAGACCAACGCTTTATTCCTCGTCGACGTCAGATTATATTCGGTTCGTAAAAATACGTAACAGCCATTGATACGCGATCGCATTGTGATATAAACCAGACTTATTTTCTTTATATAGTTGTCATAACATAAAATACAAGAAATTGCGCACTTATTTGTTATAACTGGGTTATTGTGTTATGTATTCAAAGTAACTATGTTTTGCTAATTCCAGCAGAATTATTCAAATATCAGGGCAGGTACATTTTGTTCTTACGTGTCGTGTTTAAACCATTAGTTTGAAGTTCACTGCCGTATAATGTAGAGGTGAACTGTGCTGACCATGGCAAAGTCCATTTGCTCTTTTATAGGTCTATTAATAGGGAGAATGAAGAAACTTACAATCTCGATAAGAAAATGCACTAAAGGTGATATTTTACACCACATTTTCAGAACGTTTTTAATGGATATGGAAACGAACCGCTTTTTTTTTGTTCTAGAATACAGTCTTGTATAGTAACTTGCTCGTACAATTACATACGCCATTGCCGAATAAAAACGTATACGATAATACAAGCCTGTAAAACGGACTACCTGTAGGCACTAGCGACTAAATCAAAATCCTTCCTTAGAAAGAGGCCCATGTACAACATATTTATATACTTTATTTTATTTTTATACTAACCGCTGCCCGCAGTCCACCCGCGTGAATGTCGGATATATCTCTGTTTACATTGATGGTTTTTAATACAAACTTTCATCCCCTATTTCAACCCCTTCAGGTCATTTTTTCGCGATAAAAGATATGTGTTGTTCCCCGAGGTCTAATCTATCTCTCTAACAAATTACATCATAATCGGTTTAGTAGTCTAGGTGTGAAAACGTAACAGACAGACAGACAGAGGTACTTTCACATTTATAATATTAGTATGGATTTTACATGGGTAGTGAAATCTATTGTATTATTAACTATCATGTTCTTCTGCTCCCTACAGGCAGTGATAGCAAAGTCCCGTGTGACATGCAAGTGCCATGGAGTATCAGGATCTTGCAGCCTCATAACGTGCTGGCAGCAACTTGCCACATTCAGAGAAATTGGTAAGTGGAATATAACATTTAACCTTAGGAACGGTTTTATTGAATTTTTTTATTTATCAACTGTATACATACAATATGTAATGGCGGATTTAATGCCTGAGACATTCTTTACCAGTCTACCATAGAGTGATGCGGAGATATGTGAATGCAGGTGCACAAATAAATAAATTTTGCCAAAAAGTACATTACTTAAATTATATAAATATAAAATACACATTACTACATAATTATATACCTATACATACAATTATACACATTAGATATATATATATATATATATATATATATATATATATATATATATATATATATATATATATATATATATATATATATATAATACACACAATTTGTATACTTAATAATAAAATTATCATACAAATATAATATTCTAGACTAAAGGAAATGTGACAATACCAGAGCTGTAACGAAACTGCCATTTTAATTGCTCAGAAGCAAGTTTCGAACTTTTATTTTATCTAAAATGCGTGACGGTTTTTGGACGTCCTGATTCTAAAAAAAGAATACCATAGAAGGATGGATTGAATAGGTTAGTGAAGAGTGAATAAAGTTAGTGTTGCTCGATTTTTTAGAGCATTTAAAACTGGATAATGATGGCCTCATGTTAAAAACACCGGTCTGTCATACAAAAGATTGTGGTTTCAGAACTTTAACGGTTCATCGATACACTTTGCCATTACATTACTGACTTAACTGAGTGTATTGCTTTTACTGAAAATATTGTGAACATATTAACATTATTAGATTTCGAGTTGAACAAGGGAGCGTAGTGATGCATTCGCATGCCTTCGCTGTATGGGACTAACCGTAGAACAAGCCTTAAGTCAAGAGTAGTAGTCTTATCCGGCAATGAGGTACTTAAGTAGTTATAGGTACTTAGGGCGCTAGCGCCGGTGGCATGTACTCACTGAGAAATCTTAAAATAATTGGGTACCTACGTGTTTTATACGCCATCTCGTCATGCCCGTATTTCCTTTAATTAGAGCTACTATTCCCACCAAAATACCTTAAAAACTTTCATCATTAAAATGACAATACCAATCCTCGTAAAACGAACATTTTTTGTCCAAAGTATAATTTTATAAATGACGGGATATTATACACCCATAACATTATGAGTACCTGGACAAAGAGAGGGTCCGGAAGGGATACAATCAAAATTATATGTAATTAACTTCACAATGGGTCATTTCGACCCATCTTAACATAAATTGTATGGATTTTAGAAGGTTTTTGTTACTCTTTAGAATCATTCCGTTTCCGTGATGGTTTAGAAGCGTCCTCTGTTTCTGGAACATTATTAACTTCGGTGGCAAAGAAGCATACGACCCATCCAATTGTAGGTAAGTGGTAACCGTAACCTATGAAGTTTGCTTAGTTCGGTAACCGTAGATCTGTGGAAGGAAAAGTAAGAGAAAAAGGCAATTGAGCGTCTGGTGCTCTCATGCTGTAATGCTGGAATTTCTATCATAAACAGAAAGTGATAGGATGGCGGTCAAATCAAACTTTATTTCTTTTAATTTGATTTCAATTTAGTCTCTCTATCAATCAAGTTGAAACAAAAGGTATAAAATGAATCTCAAATAGCCGCGCTAATAAATAAAAAGCTTCACTAATTGTTGGTCATATACAAACTTTACCGTCATTTAACACAGACCCAGCGTTCCGTAACACACAATTAAACATACCGATTCCTGAACTGCATTGTTCTTTAATAGACTACGGACCACAGATAATGAGTGACCATTACTTTTACAATCTCTTGTGTGTTTCTGTCACCCTGGTACTTGAGAATTAATACTCAGCGTAATAGTTTTAATTGTTCCCCAGATTTTGTTTTATGGGAGACATTCATTAATCCTTTGTTAACTTTGTTTGGAAGTTAAACCGTTTTTTGTTCTTTTTAATTTAACTTATTTCTTTATTAGGGTGCTGTCTTAAACTGATAAAACTGATAGTTACAGCATGGTGCACCTATTCTCTGTCTATTGATTCGGTAAAGAAATCTTTGATATTTCGTTTATTCATAACTTAACTGAAAAAGATGTGAAGCTACTATGCTATATTACATATTCAAACAGAGTTTTTGATCATGATGAAAGTAACTTTTTGCCATTTACGGAGTAGGCTACAATTTCAAATTCCGAGCTAATAGATAACTACAATTTCTCGACAGAAAAATCCAGTATAATTTTACCCGAAGATGAAGAATTGAAATAAGGGCATCGAACTCAAGATCTCTACGCAAAAATAGCACTTACCTACATCATTTTATTTTCCACACAACAAATAACTTTGTAATCACAGACCACCCAACTAAAGCAAGTTTATGTTAAACAATAAATAAAAGAAACATAGTAAAAATTAAATCCTTTAATAATAAAAGATCACTATGGTTATTACCGAGTTATAGCTTTTGGTAGCTCGTAAACAAGTAATTGGATCTTTTTACTTGTAATAACCTCTTTAATGACCATAAAATATGATTGTTTTTTATTTCTATGCAACTTAATCGAGTTGACCTACTTAAAATAGCTTTGTTCTTATAAATTTTTGCTACTGTGGTAACGTTACCGTACGATACCGTTTATGCACCTTATAAGTGACTAAATAACAATAAATTATGTAATTGTTATTTACTTTTTAAAATAAAACTCACAGAAGAGTTTCTTTGTTTTTTTTAAGCAGTTCTGTGTCATGTCGCAGCGTATTTTACAAAAATACAATAAATAGACTTAAAGTATTAAGTATTATATCGACACACCCTTTGAAATGACTAAATCACAATTATTGACCTTACACAAGAATAGAAACGCAGAAGGCGCAATCGCTTCTACCAGCCGGACTCCACGATTTATAGAAGAAACCGCGTTCTAGCAGTCTCTTTTATTTGAGAATAATCTGCCTGCATACAATGTATGAAATCTACCATCCTACTTAAAACAATAAATATTCAAGCACCTACACTAAAATTAAACCCCATTAATTCTTAATAGGCATAATAACACTCATTACATCAAAACTATTTGACATCGATACATTAAATTTAATATAGATTACGATATGAAATTCAAAGTACTGATACAAAATCATAGGTTTATAGCTATAATTAGCGACATTTAAATGAATGAGTCGCGCCAATACGCCATCTTGCAGGCGTGCGCGTAAATCAAACGCCCACTGGCGCCTAAAGCAAAAGAATAAAGAATACAGCCACACTTCATAAAATTTATGGTTTAAATATGCTAAATAATTGTTTATGGATTTTAAATGCAATTAAAATTCTATTATTTACCACTAAAAAGGTTTTCGTTCGTGGTTATTGCAATTAAATAAGTTGATAATAAACTTATTGTCCATGTTCTGACGAAATGTTCTATGCCAAATTATCTTTATAATTCTGCACTTTAAAAATTATATTTACAAAACATATATTATTGTTTTATAGATAACAAAAACTTTAAACAGTTAATTCATGACAAACTTTTGTATGAATTTCTTGCGCTTAAAACAAGCGTCTAGAAAAAGTACTTTAAACTACTTACGAGAAAGTTACTCTCTGTCTCTGTCTCTTTGACAAGGTGATTTTTATCTGGCAATTATATAGCTTCCGCGGCGCGGTTTTACCCGCGTCTTTGCTTACTGCTCTGCTCCCGTCGCCAATAGCGTGATGTTACTTAGCCTATAACCTTCCTCGAGAACTGGGCTATCATATACAAAAATAATTTTTCAAATACGACTGGTAGTATCAGAGATTAGCGCGTACAAACAAACAAACTGTTCAGCTTTATATATAAGTATAGATAAAGTACTGTAAACCTGTTTTTCCACAGGTGATTATCTGAGAGACAAATACGAAGGTGCTACAGAAGTAAAAGTGTCTCGCCGCGGCAAGCTTCGACTCAGCAATCCACGGTATACGCTGCCTACAGCACAAGACTTAGTCTACCTTGAAGACTCGCCCAACTATTGCGTCAGGAATGAATCTTTGGTAATTATAGAGCATTTTTCTATTCTCTACGTCCAAGTAAAAATCAGACAAATAAGTTTAGTGGCTAACCAACGCTTGTGGTTGCTAGAAGCACAGTTGGTTCGCAAGAACTCTGTCGGCTTGTTATTCTGCCACAATCCAAGCACTGGAATTAGCTACTAATTTGAGTGAAATGTCCGCTACAAGAAAACTGGTTGTGTCCTGCTTTTTTTATTTTAATAGCGTCAAAATGCTCACAGGACATTTATACTTCTGCCAAAAACGGTTGTTACTATCGTCGTACTCATGTTAAGGAAACGGATTGTCGATCGGATCCCGCGTTGCAATGTATAAGTTTCTTGTCATTGTCACCTTCTTAAATCAATTCTTTACTTCTCGACGCCATATATCTTATTATAATAATAATAATAATAATTATATGTGGACACTATCACACACTGTCATCTAGTCCCAAGCTAAGCAGAGCTTGTGTTATGGGTACTAGATAACTGAAATATATTGTATATTGTATCGAAAACATAGGTACAACCTCGGTACAACTAATATGTCAATGTAAACCTTTATCGGTGGGGCCTGGAGATCCGTAATACAGGATTTTTTCCTAGCACGTAGTCCAGTCCTTCACAAAGTCACATTTTAAACTGTATTGTACTGTTTCGATGTATCACCATTTTGTCTTTGTGAAGTGAAAATAAATAAATTTTATTATTATTATTTACTTATTATTTTGCATACAAAGTTTCATCCCCTAAGTATTTCAACCCTTTTAGGCCATTTTTCGCGATGAAAGATAGCCTATATTGTACCCCGAGGTCTAATCTATCTCTGTACCAAATTTCATCAAAATCGGTTCAGTGGTTAAGGCGTAAAAGTGTAACAGACAGACAGAGTTACTTTCGCATTTATATGTATTATAAGTAAGTAAGTAAGTGAGTATGGATGTTTCATAGATAAGAAAGTGAAGTATTAAGTATAAAATTACTATAATTTTCTGTAACTGACCAATAAAACGTATAATTTAATTATCCGGAACAAATAGGTACCTAACGGTTATTAATGAACCATTACGAGTTGGAATGCCTATTTAAGTACAATTAATGTTACTGAGTAGACTTTGACAAATATTGTCGTTTCGTAATCGCTCAGAGTCATGTACTTATACCAATACATCGTTGAGAAAATACGTATTGAAACTTAATCATCATAATACCTATTCATTTGCATGCAAAACTGTGTAATGGTGAAGGCGTATAATCAACGATAGTGGTTTATTTCGATGACACGAATGTCAATTAACCAGAATACCTAAGTTCAAAGCGAATTCAACTATAACCAACAAACTAAATTCGAGAAAAACTCGGGACACTGTTTTCAATCCAGGTAATCACAATTTTGTAAACGCGTAGTAAAGGAGACCTCCAATTCCCTACCCACTTCCAGCTTAAATTGGAGCAACCCAGCGTTCTAATGTTCGGACGTTCGGTAGTATTGCTAGGCTGCTGCCTGATGTTTTTAGTTTCGTATGAGACGTACTGCACTGACAGTAGAATAGGTCGTACCTTGTTGTGCCAGTACGGTCCATCTTTTGTTTTCACGAAAGATGGTTGTCATATAATTTCATCCACATTTTTTCTATTTTATCATTGTAATATACCATTAATATCATCAACAAGAATATAATTCTACACTTGACGCTGGCAGAAATAGCTGACACAATCGTCGGCTCTGTTGCCAAAAAAAAAGAAGAAGAAGAAGAGACAATCTTGACAAACCACGAGTTGAGTTATGTCAAGTGTCGAGGACACTTCACTCATCGTCTGCAAATGAAAAAACAAAAGATGAAGCTCAGTAACATTTTACAATTGCAGCTCCTCAACAATAAAATGCCCATTATAACCAAAATGAGAGCACTAAAATCATAACTTACTTTGCAGGGTTCTCTCGGGACATCTGGCCGACAATGTAACAGAACATCTTCAGGAATGGACGGCTGTGCTCTCATGTGCTGTGGCAGAGGATACAACACGCGTCGCCAAGTCGTGAAAGAACGCTGTGGCTGCAAATTCCACTGGTGCTGTCGAGTCGAATGCAACACTTGCGTTAGAACCACTGAAGTGTATACTTGTAAATAGTTTTGTCACACTTGTCCAAATAGGCTCTTGATGTCTTTGTTGAGAGAGCTATGTTGACAGATCTTGGTTTTTGTCAGTACCTAGTGCTCATAAAACTTTAGAGTAATAAATTATAGAAGGGGTGAAGGAATGACGAATGATTTAAAAGCCACAGAATTCTAAAATATCAGCATTAAGTGTTAGTTTCCATAATTTTGCGTTTTGTTTAGTAAGTAAGAGCACCGAAGCCGACCAGAGGCACAAATAACTATCTTCTTTTTTATTCTTTTTCATATTTCCCTTTTCTATTCTTCATAAAGTTTCATGGAATTACCAGGAACCAGTTTCAAACATCTCAAAAAACACGTAGCCAATCATCCCGATTTAAGGTTATTGCTTAATGCATATTGTAGCGGTATGTGGGTAACCTACTTTGTGTTAACATAATTATATATCGAAATCTATCGAAATGGTTAAGTATATGATATTTTTAAAAACTAAAATTTAAACGATCTCATATTATTGATAGGTTATTGCATTTAAGATAATTATTCACAAATAATTTTGTGTAATTTATTTTTAAAGTATTTAATATAGTAGATACCTAATTTAATATTGCTCAGTATTTAATGGTAGATATTATAGATTAACTTTAGTTTAAGTGTATTTAACTAACAAGCGGTTGTAAATAAGTTTAATAAGTAAAATAAAAATTTGTTTCTGACATACATAGAGCAAATTTAAAAAAAAAAATTTAAGAAATTAAAAAATATGTTGCAAAATTCGGTCTCAAGGCAAGAACATTGATTTTATAAAATTTTACAAATCAATGGGTAAGAATAATGAGTTTGACCTAGTCCGAGCGCCATCTAGGAACAGCATTATTGATCATTTTTAAAGCTTTAGTAACGACGCGCGTTAGCATAATATATTAAAGCTTTTAAACATTATTGCGACTGCAAATAATTCTCATAAAATAAAATGTTTGCAATTCAATAGCTCCAATATAGGTACCTACCTAGTACCTAACACAGTCATGTTTGCCGTCAATAAAACAACCAGTAGCTAGTACATAAATTGTAATTTTTTATCAAGAAATAAAATTGTTTTACATAATTAAACAATTAAATAATTATGTCTATTAGTGACATGCAAAACACAGTCGTGGAGTTGCAGAAAATAGCCCATTCATACCATGTACCTAGTACTCAGTAATTCATATTTTGTAAATAAAATAAATTAAAAAACTTTGCTTGATTACTTATGTAATAAAAATATTTAAGTAATAAAATAGTATAGGATGGATGTTGCATTAAAGTATTTTAAATGTAAAAATATTAATCAGTATTTAAATGAACTTTAAATTGTAAAAAAAACAATATTACACAATTTAATAAGATGGTTTTTTTTTCAAAAAGTTTACTATGAGATGAGATGTGGAAGCTTCCGTCTTTCGCATTTAAAGCACGACCTTCACAGTTGGAAATCCGCCCACAAAGCAAGATTGACCTTGCTTAAACCAAGAATAAAATGTAATTTGGTCTACACAGTTTGCAACCCAACTGTTATGATCGTGATATAGAATCGTCCTACCTTGTCCATTATACTGTAAGAGGCAGGTATACCTACCGACTTTCAATTACAAAATGGAAATACTCAAATAGTACGTAATATAAAGTTTAACACAATTTTAAACATAAGTAGAGTAAACGCAGTTTTTTTTTAGCATAATAAGTACCTACTTCTCTGTCTGCTGTCCATATTGGAACAGTAAAACTATGTATACTGTTTAGGTAGGTAGGTACTTTTATTTATTTTATAATTAGCTACGAACTCATGCATTAAAAGACAAGACTTGTTATTAATTCTCGGCAAATAAAAAGTAACATACCTACACACACATTGTTTTATTTTTTTCATCATTTATTTAGGAAAGTACTTACACAAGACCCATTACAATCGTAAAATTCCTAAATACATAAAGTAATACCATGGTTTTATTCTGAATTGTAACATAACAATATGTATACTGTGGCCCCCTAGGCACCAGCCGAGAGAGCGAAGCGAGTGCTATAAAATATCTAGTTTATATTATATCCCTAATTACGTTTATACATTGCTGGTAACATATCCGGCGTTACGTAATATGCCGAGGCAGATTGTAAATGGTGTATAATACAATTTGCCAGCGACATAGGTATACACCGGTAAAACAATTCTTACCAAATTATCAGTGCCGGATTAAGCCAGCGCGGGGCCTGTAGCAAATTCTGTCAAGAGGCCCTTGGTTTGCTTTAGGTTCTAAAGTTTAGGATATTAAATAAAACAAAACTGTTACAAATAAACTTTTCTAGATTTAATATGGGCAAACTTAGAGATAACACTTTCAATATCGACTTCTCTAAGCAAATCATGCTCTACATTCAACAAAGTGAGATGATTAAGACGTTCTTGGCCCATCGTGTTCCTTAATTCATTTTTAATACGTTTTAATGTTAAAAAAGAACGTTCGCCATTGCAGTTAGTTATCATGAGAGACAAGTAAATGCGCAAGGCAATTTCTAAGTTTGGGAAACAAACAAGCGATTGTTTACGCTTGCGCTCGGATTGCGCTCCGCCCGGCATTGTCATGGCTTAAAATATGATATTTTGTATGAAGAGGGTATATTGCTTTTTATTAAATATAGTGTTTAATGTATATTAATATTTATTATAGGTTATTTTATTCCATTTTTAACGATTTTCATAACTTTAGCCGTTAAAAAATTCGATCTTTTTTGAAATGAGTATTAACAGTATAAAAACTCTTTCCTCAGACTTAATATATGTTTTGTTATGAAGTATATTAAATGACGATTCCAATGACATAAGTTTTATAATACACCTGCCATATAATAATTAAAAGATATCACGATATTAAAACTGCGCAGCCGCGACATTTGAATTTTCGGCAAATCGCGCCAAACAGCGCCACAGATGCGTACATTTGCGCGTAATAGCTGCCACAGCTGAAGTCTGCAAAACATACCTAGTAAAATATCTTACCTTAAGTGAAGTTATTCTCGTTAATATTTTTGCCTTTGTACATACAAAAACTCTTCTATTGTGTTTTAAAAAAGATAATTGAATGAGTTGCACACAGCGCTACGTCACGCACGAAAACAGTACTCGAAGCAATGTCAAAACAACTTTTCTCAAAATAGCTCACATCTAAAGTGCTTTTAAAAGTTTTTTACGTTTAAAAAACTTATTGTTAGTTGTATAGCAATTTCTTATTGTTTGATAGTCAATAGAATCCTATTTTATTTGTTCGAGTTACGACTAGCTCGATCGATGACAATGTCAGGAAATTCCCCTTTAAGTTTTGCAGTGCTGCCAACTTGCGTGTAGTGCAGTGCAAGTAGTACAACACATAACTTATGGTGTGGCCAGCGCTCAATTTTAGAAATGTGGTACAATTTAAAATTATTGTTGTAGATTTTGATACCAACGTTTCTCGTGGTAGGTATTATACCTACACCTAGTTATAGTAATTTTAAAAAAAGTTTAAAATCCAAAATATCCAAATGTGCATACCTTAAGCCCTTATTTTATAGTAAAGATATTCAAGGAAATTAAAAGTCGACGAACACATAAAATGTGTAATTTTTAATTGAATAACTTTTTGTTTATAATTTGAATAGTTCATTTTTAAATTACCCGCCTTTTTACTTGAGACTCTGAAACACCTTGCTCTTAATCTACCGTCACTAGCTTTCAATAATCTCGAAACATGATCGATTCAAAAAAGGGTCAGCTATATTCACTCATAAAATGAATCTATATTTTATAATAAATCAACCAACCACAGTAGATTGGATCGTGACTGAGTTAATAAAATTTAAATAGTTCGCCTGTTTTCTTATTATATTAAAATCGATTAAAAAAGTACAATCTTAGCTATGTAAACTCGCAAAATAAATGTATACCTATATAAAAAAATAAAAATCTGGCCGCTTGAAGGGTAGAAATGTGGTATAGATGCTAGTCTAGTAGTAATATATCGATTATAATTAAACATTAGAACATTAATGTTAAATAGTTCGTGAAATACCTACTTATTTTTACGATTTAACGTGACGAAATCGAGTTTTAGATTTTCAAGTGGAAGTGAAGCATAGCCTAAGCGCTTCGCGTTTAAGTTATGCAAGATATTTCACGCTCCTATCTAAATTAATATTTTTTTATTACGGTCAGACAGGCGTTGGAGCGCGGGGCCCCCAAATTCGCGGGGCCCGTAGCATTTGCTACTCTTGCTACGTGGCTAATCCGGCACTGCAAATTATCAATATTCTACATTATTGTACATTTTGATTAAATCTAGGTGACTCAAGTGTTTACACCAGCGCTGAGTCAAGCCCGACCACTCATAGAGGATGTCTTTGACTAATGAAGTAAAGTTTCCAAAAATGTTTTCAAAAAAATATCAAGAGAACTGTTAATTGTAGCAAGGTCGTTTAAATGACGTACCATCTTTGATAAAAGGTTATAAAATTTATAATAAGAACGAAATATGTACAGAGATTTAAATCGTTTTTTTTTTGACAAGCATATTAGATCTACAGCACTAAATTTGTTATTGAAACTAATTTTAGATAGCAGTTCAGTTGCATCTATGATCTATCCAAAACCTAACAGTTGATTGATTTTGGATACTTTAATTAAGTAATAAAGTAATTAACACGAAATGAAAGCTTGATGTCAATTAAGATGCCTAAATCTTTTGGAACTTCATATCGATTATGTCCTCGTCCCTCAGTCATACTTCTATGTAAGCTTGTTGCGTTTGTTATTAAATGATGTGACAAAGCACTTGTTGACGTTTAAATACATGTAGTTTGTCTTGCACCAATCTCCAACATTTATGTTTTTCTGAAGGGCCAGGCAGTCATCTTGCGTTAGAAATCTGTAAAAATATTTTTAAATCATCGTCATAATAACAAGCAGTTGCAAGACAAGAGTTGAATTAATTCATTGATGAAGACTAAAAACAATAGCGGCTCCAAATGAGACCCTTGAGGAACGCGAGAAGTTACCAAAGTAGGTTTGGAAATATGGCTCCTGAGTGAAACCAGTTGAGTTCGTATATCAAGGTATGAGCAGGTTCATCCTTAGAGCATTAAACCAACAGGAGTGGACACGCGCTCTATTTCCCTTGCGCAAAAGTCTGCCACTTTTGGCGGGGGACGGGGTAACGCGAGCAACGCACACTAATTACAATGGTAACTACTAATGCATTTTTAAATCGCGTCGTTATACACGCACACAATAAAATTATTACAAACTAGCTTAAACTAAACACACACAATCACATTCACACACAGGGACATCTATCAGTTTACGCTTCCTTAGCGTAAAACAGTTAGAGCTTGACTCTGTCGATATTTAGTATCGATGTTTAGGATTTCATATAAGTACGCGAAAGATTTAATTATTTTCATGATTATTATGTTTGCTTATTAAAATGAGCATTATCTTATATTATATAGAACAGTTTTAGGTAATAATAATCTATTATAATTTTAAGGTTTTTTTTTATTTAAGCACTTTGAAATAGATGAAAGTAAAGTAAATAGTTCATAAACATGAATTTACTAGAAGTAATTCTGTTAATTCATGTTTATGTCAATATTACAGGAAGAATAAAACAGTGTTTCTAACTAGCACACTTTTTTGTAATTATTATCTAAAAAGCCCGTCATACGGTTGGGCTAAATTTATTTGTTAAACATTGTTCGACAAACAAATCTGGTTATGCGGTCGGGCTCTCCTACTATGTTTACTAATGTTTATTCAATACTTCCGATCCCTGATAGTACGGAACCCTCGGCGCGCGAGTCCTACTGGCATTTAGCCGTTTTTTTTTGAAGTTATACTTTTTTTGGCGCGATTGGGAAAAATTATGAGAGTGAATTTTTACGATGCGCGCGCACACCGACAGAAAAAAGCAACACCCTGAAGTTAGTTGCGAACCTTTTACACACTGAAGTTAGTTGCGGATCTTTGTGTGTCGTATCAGTACAAATAATCTGTGTGAATAAATCTATACATATAATAAAAATGTAACCGATCGCTGTCTGTACATGGAAGATATATGAGAAAAAATACTATTGGGACCTATATCAACGCAAATAGAACCCAAAACAATGTTTTTTAAAATTTTTGTCTGTTTGTCTGTTTGTCTGTTTGTCTGTTTGTCTGTTTGTCTGTGCGTTTGTGCACGCTAATCTCAGAAACGGCTTGTCCGATTTAAATATGGTTTTCACTAATATATTGTGGTAAGCTTCACTTAACATTTAGTGTTTGTTTCATGTCAATCGGTTCATAAATAAAAAAGTTATGCCAATTTAAAGAATCACATCGAACATTCGTTAATTTACTACGAAATCTTATAGAAGCAGATATTTTAACAGGTTGCGGAATAGCTGATAGTGTTTTTATTCCTCGGATTCCTGTCATTCTAAACAGTCTTTCATTTAGTTTTAAACGAGTCCAGTTTCCAGTGAGCCTATGTTTTGCGATGACTAATTAAAGTAATTAATTAATTAAGTAATTAAAGTAAAGGTAAGACACTAAAAGTTGTGGGTGTGGATCTAAGTATTAGCTGTTTTTCGGTCAGCTTTATGTGGCTCTATCACGTGTTAGCATTACTAGCAGCCTGTATGCTTTGATCCCTGATGGCTATACGTCTAATCCATACATCCATACATATTATAAAAGGCTTTGTCCTGACTGACTGACTGGCTGACAGACAACGTAAAGCCTAAACCGCTGGTCGTAGCGACTTGAAATTTGGAGGGTGTGTTTGTCTTAATGTCTAGAAGTGGACAAAGAAAGGGTTATTAAAAATTCAACCCTTAAGTGTATGAAAAGGGATGAAATCGATTGTATGAAACGTCTTCATTTTTTAAGTTACAGCTTTGAAATTTTGTTTTGGAATACTTTTATTTAAATAAAAAATACGCTTATAATTTTTTTTTTACTGGGGTGGATTTATAGGAGTGAAAAAAGGGATGAAATATTGTATGGAAAAATCTTTGCTTTTGAAGTTGGCGACTTGAAATTTGGAGGGAGGGGGAAGGGAGGGGGAGGAAGAGGAAAGAAAGGGAGAAGTGAGGGGAAAGTGCGGGGGTAGTGAGGGAGAAGTCAGGGGAAAGGGAGGGGAAAGTCAGGGGGAAATCGACTGCCTCTGTATTTCGGTGGTACTGTGTATGGACTGTGAGGTCGCGGGTTCGATTCCCGCTCAGTGCAAATATTTGTAGCATGAATTTAAATAATCACGTCATAAATGTGGTATATATTTAGCTTAGCTTAGTTTGTTTTTAAGTTAGGTTAACACGTCTTATTTCTTTATTAAAATGTAAATTAAAATGTAAATACTTTATTAGTTAAAATGTAAATACAAGTTAGATTTATATTTTCTGGATTTATTTTATTTTTTATTTTTTGTGATAAAAACATGTTTGTTAACACGTTTCATTACGGAATAGGTGGAATTGAAGTGAATTACGAAATAGTAGTAGTCGATTTACGCTGGTTTCAACATGAATGGGTCGGATCGACCAGGGATGTACTACCCTCTCATAGTTTTCGACGTAAGAGTAATAGTATCCATATTATTGCGTTTCGTTCGGTAAGCGCGAGAGCCGGAGGCCCAACTGATGCAGAGATGACAAACCTCGCAGCATGTGTGGGACCCGCTGAGTATCCGCGGAGTCATTGTGTGGGTGGTGTGGGTCAACCCGCCGGCCAGAGAGACCCGTATAAACGGTGGTGCCGCTGGCCGCCCGCGGCATTGTACAAGGGCCCAATTAGACCTAACCAAAAAAAAAGAGACTGCCCCACCAGGTTGCGCATAATCTCGGAGTGGTTCGTCGTGCAGGTTGGTGACCGGATAGTGGGACCCGGCGACCATTTTCGAGACGTTACGGGGGCCTTTTGCGAGCAGTCCGTATCATGGAAGCCCGGAGGCCTAAGACCCTTGAGCCTTTACAGCTGCGAAGAGACATCGCCTCCTCAACGGTCGTCTTCTATCGCCTTTACCACGGAGAGTCTTCTCAACAGCTTTTTAAATTAATTCTACCCTATCCCTTTTTATCCAGAACGACACGTGCGGGACTGAAGTGCTACCCTTTCACAGTGCAATCTAAAGGGTCTCGAACCAAACGGTTCAGCACTTTATACTTTTGTCGCTCAATTAAAGCCTGGAACTCTTTACCAGCGCATGTGTTCCCACCTAACTTTCATCCTGGGACTTTTAAGCGAGGCGTGAAGAAGCATCTCACTAAGCCGCCATAGTGGAGGCCACCATACCAGTAGTTTGGCTTTTGGAATGGTGTCCACTACTTCTGAATTCCACTGACTGCTTACCATCAGCTAGAGTAGAGGTACTTTGGCAGGCTAATATAAAAAAAAAAACTTATAGCGTTTTTATTCCTCGGATTCCTTTCATTCCAAACAATTTCCCGTTTAGTTTTAAACGAGTTCAGTTTCCAGTGAGCCTATGTTTCGCGATGACAATTAATTAGTGTGGATCTAAATATTAACTGTTTTTCGCATGGTCAGCTTTATGTGGATTTGCCACGTGTAAGTAATCCTAGCAGCCTGTATGGCTTTGATCCGCGATGGCTATACGTCTAATATCGTAGATAGAGAAGCATTTACTGTAAAGATTTTTCTTATTCACCTAAACGAAGATGTTTATAATTCAAAACAAACCAAAAGATATATCCAAAAAATGCTGCCCAAAATCACTATTCCACGCGGACGAAGTCGCGGGCACAGCTAGTAAAAAATATATTGGCGTTTATATCAATTCAAATATTTATGTATGTATGCGTTGTATTATTATTTGGTATTTTCGGATTGTTATGCCAAAGAAGTATAACTTCTTACGTGCGTACATGGGTACCCACTCTTTTTTTTTATTTTACTACTGCGCACAAGGATGTATGTTCAATAACCACCACCTGTTGAAATTTGTTCTAGTGTGGATTAAAGATTGTAATTAATTATTACGTGTCAATTTTACGTGTATTATTCCTAAGTATGTATGTATATTCAAACCAAATAATACTTTGAATTAATTGTCTGTTGCTATTAAATTTCGTTCCAACTAAGCAGAGCTTGTAATTGGAGTATTTTGTTCTGATTACATAGTAACAAGACACTGACATGAGAATGTATGAGTAGATTTTTATTAGAGAGATATTTTATCTGTTCAGATAACAAAAAAACAACAGAATATATTTCAGAAAGTCTTTATTTAAGTAGGTATAATAAAATACTGAAAAACTGTGCAATTTAAATTAACCTTATAAATCTAGTTTAACTAATCCTAGGTAATGCAATAAGAGGAGGTAGCGCACAGCGAGTTTACTTGCTAAAAACTGAGCTCTCCGCCGCTTGGGGGGTAGGGAGGAGGTAGCAGTGCTGGCAGCACAGAAGGCTTTGTCTTTTAAGCTGTTAGTCAGATACTTGTACGCTTAGGAACCCACTTATATGATTCCTACAATATTGGACCCAAGCGACTCGAGGCGCTGCTTCTTTTGAAAATCTAAAACAAACAAAAAAAAAATAATTTAATACTGGAAAACCAATATCGATATTTATGATTAAACTGTCTCATCTCTAATTATGCTAAAGTGTGACCAGTTTCTTAAAAATAAATATGCTTATTTTTGTAAGAAATGAGCAATTATCTTTCGGAATAAAGTGCACTAATCTTGTATATTTGGATTTATAATCTCATTTTACTTGTTCATTTAATATTATTTTGTGCATTACTTGGTAAAAAAAACCATTGGTTTTAATTAAAAATAAATAAATATGGGAACGGTGACACAATAATGTACATCCAAAATGAAACTTATTAGATATGTCAACAAGGCGAGATATAAAAAAGGAAAGGTTAGTGTTTTTATGTTAATTCAACTTAAAATATTACCCCAGATTGGAGTATTGATGATAAGCCTGGCAACACTTGTTGATTAGCATTTTATTTGGTTAAATTGCTAATTTAATGCCTTATTTAATAATATTAGAAAAAAATAATACTTACAGGTGGAATGTAATATTATCCTTTTGTAAACTTGATGTCGCTGAACGCTTTTTACACCAAAATACACTGCAATTCGGCATTTCTATTGAGACGCTATTACGCATGCACTGATAGGTGACTTATGATGCGGAACGCGCGTCAACTAGTTTTATATCGGATAAAGACCGGTGGGCTGGTACCTTTGGCAGAGGGGTACGCCTGTCAGTGGCCTCTCCGGTTGGTTTAATGCTCTAAGGGTTCATCGGTACTAGCTACTGTGGATACCCATCATCGAAAGCTTTCGACAGTAAACGATGATTTATTTTATCTTGTCGAACGCCATAGAAAAGTCAGTATATACCGAGTAGACTTGACCACCAACGACGAAAGCATGACACCAGATAATTTTTATATTCAAGTAGGTTAGTTAGAGTCGACCTGGCTTTTGGAATGGTGTTCACCAATTCTGGATTCCACTGACTGCTTACCATCAGGCATAATGGAGTCAATTTGGTAGTACAATATAAAAAAATTGTCTATACTAATATATAAATAGAAAAGATTTGTATTTTCGTATGTTTGTTTGTTTGCAACGATTTAACTAAAAACCTACGTTACCGATTTTAAAAATACTTCCTTTACTTTTAGATATCAATAAATTGAGCTTGTAACATATAAGTAGGCTATATTTTATTAAGTTTAACAATTTTTCAGTCGTTTTTAGATTAAATACATATAATAATGTTAAAATTTACAAAATGTCAGCCAATAAACCTACAGCCAGTTCACTGACGAAGTAGAGCCATGAGAATAACTGCCAAGAAACTCAGGCCACTCTTTTTAATCGCCAGGTTATTATAATTTTTGTAAGTTACAATTTTAATTAGCATGCAAAGTGACACAGACAAAACACTGAATGATGCAATACGATACTATTGCTATGATAATTTCCGTAAAAGTTTGCGGGGAGTGAGATCGAATGAAACTTTTGTGGCGTCATCTATCTGGCCAATGATGACACACAGAGAAAATGCAAGTGAAGACAACGACTACGACTTTTTATAATGCTAGTTAGTACATTGCTCAACAAATATAGACCACTCCCATAGAAAATGACGTATGGGGGCCTGAATCGCGATATTAACATTTTCATACCAACTAACTATGTATACAAGTTCCCAACATGTACTTTAAGTTCCCGACTACCAACTGTCGGGCAGTAGCCCGCCAGGCACGATCATATAGCCTGGTCGGAGGATTCTCCCTTTGGTTGGAGGTATAATGGTGTGCTACCTCTACACTTTTAATACCGTTGAATATGCCTGTAAAGATTATTATAGGTACACCACAGATTCTTTTATAGTGGGGGGTTATAGGAGCTGTTTTCCACTACTTTATGTTATGTCCCTCACACACACACACACAGTATAAAGCAAAGCAGTGCCCAGTGGGTCGTGCGACCTGCTCGTGGTTGCTCGTCGCGCTCGCTAAGAACCAATCGAATGCTACCTGAGCTACCTCGATCTAACTAAATGACTGAATTAACATAAATTGAAATCTCATTATCATAAATTTTGTTAATTTATAGAGGAATTCCGTTTTTCTAATATAAATTCAACTGTGATAATAATATATGATAATAAATTGCATCTCTGATTTCAGATTTGCGTTATAGCCTCAGTGTTGTGTACATTCGCTTAAAATTTAGCAATATGCTTGTTCTCTACTTAGTCTGTGGTACTATGGTTTTAAACTTTTTCGAATCTATGCGAACCATAGAGTGAGTATACACAAATGTCAAATTTGCGCAGCGCGCCCCCATTTTTATTGGCAACTAACTTCGAAAATTTATATTTTGGATTATATTCCGATTTCAAGTACTTTACCCTCTTTTGAAATTTATACCTGAAAATTGTGATTCTGGTTTATAAAATAAGGAATAGTGTGATCCACACACAATAATGGGAAAACCGTCGTCTTACAAGCTTTCTGTTAGTTAATTTTCTTC
Organism: Parascotia fuliginaria; assembly: GCA_963082885.1. Taxonomy (NCBI): domain Eukaryota; kingdom Metazoa; phylum Arthropoda; class Insecta; order Lepidoptera; family Erebidae; genus Parascotia; species Parascotia fuliginaria. The sequence goes on from OY720195.1 coordinate 2,680,980, forward strand.
AATTTTACATAGATCACACGTTGTTTTGTTTATTTACAACAGAATAAGTATGTAAATAGTAATATTATTCACGCATGCTAAGCTTTAAATGTTTTAAATTATGCTACAATATGGGTGGCTGGTGTAATTTTGAAATAGGTGCTTTGTGATATGATTAAAACTGACTAAAACAACAAACTGCCCTTGTGTTTCAAAACTGTGAAGTGAAGCGTGATTATATTGCTTTTTGTATACGTACTCTTTTTAAATTACCAGTAGTCGATTTACCTTATAATATTAAAACATAAATTCACTCACTTCAACAAAAAATATTAAAGTTACCTCAAATACTACATTAAATAAGAATACCTACATAAATAATATGTAGATATTTACTTGTATCATAACAATTTTATTGATAATAATTAGTACTTATCTTCTAGTGCTTAATTTATGATATTACACCTCTTTTTATTGCACTAGAATAAAATTAAAATCAATAACCAAAACATTTATGTATTTCATAATCAATGTCTGTCATAATATTTTTACTGCTTGCATTTTGTTTTAAATGGTGGAGGCGGAAAGACAGATTGCCTGCTTTTAAAAACTCAATTATATACATTTTATTATGAAAATAACTAAGTAATTTGTAAATAATTATTTTCAGAGAAAATCACATCACTTTATGAACATAAGTATTAGTAACCAAAAAATACAAGCTCCAATGAGCACGCAAAAAATAGAGATGCACAAAAGAAAGAAACGCTCCAAAACCAGAAATAAAATTAGAAACTTATTCTCTAAACTGAAGAAACAAAATGAGTTATCTACATCGTTAGATACAAATGACTGTGATAGTGTAGAAAATACTCCTATATCAGGCCAAAAGAGAAAATGTTACACACAGTCGTTCAACTCCATAAAGCGCAGAAAGAGTGATAGTGTGATCCTCATAACAGATGACGATACAACCAACGCAAACATTAGTTCAACATCTTTAGTATCACCGTCCAACGCAAATGTTTGTTCAACAACTCTTGTATCACCAGATAGATACACAAGACCTATCAACTGTTCAACCCCTATCAACCAAAACGACAGCAACCTCATACAAACAATGATAAAAAACTTTAACAATAACGATACTGTAAATGAAGAAATTGTAAACCTAACCAAAGAAATACATCAGGATTCTTATTTAACTATAGATTTAACTACAGATGGGGAAGCTAGCAAAACAAATAATACTGTTATAGATTTAGATAAAACTGATTTACAAAACGATTGTACACTTGTATCTATATCAAACGCTAGCCTTTCATTAAGCGGAGAGTCCAATGTTACTGTCCTACAGAACAAAAGAGTAAATAAAAAACAGAACCAGATAAATAAATTCGCAAAAGGCATATCTAAGTTAAATTCTTTAGAAAAAGGAAAATTGCTTGAATTGATTGCTCAAAATATTTTTAGTGGATGTCAAATGAAAACCGATTCAAAACTTAATCTTAAACCTGTTGTAAGTATGAATAAAAAGTATTTATAAGATTTCTCTGATAATGGATGGACAGAAATATAAAGCTTATTATATAAATATCAGTCTAGTCATAGTTACTAGGTAGATTGGTGATATTAAGTTTTAGTGCACAGGTAATACCAATTATGTGATCCTTTAGTCAGCTTTTACATCAGTGGTTGAATTATTTTCTGACCAACCGTAGCCCTACTTTTAAAAAACTTAGTCAATAAATTTAGTTCTTTATGCACTTGAATGATATAAATGATATTTGATAATGGGGGTCATAATATTGGGTAGTTTCTGATTAGGCAAGCAATGTATGTATTTGGAATCTTAATGGTAGATGAATAGAAGTTTAGCTTCTTTTTTCTTAGTTGTAGAAGAGGAGAAATTTAATTAATCGTTTTTAAGAACTGAAATCTAATATGAGCCTTTCCAACAACTCTACAGGAACGCCATTCGCAATCTATAGAAACAGGTCAAGACACATTTATCAAGGAGGTTATATTAGGTGAAGCCAGGTCGCGCAACAGTATAGGCAGTAATATATACCATCCAAGCAAAGATCAGAACAATAAGAAGGGATTGAGAATGATTATTATTGATGGAAGTAATGTGGCTATGGAGTAAGTAGTTTATTTTTAATTTTTATTTATTTTTGAAGGTTCTACTGCACTAAGATAGAGGAGGTAAAGGTAAATTGTACTCACAGTGAAAGACAGAATTACTGTACAGTGATATCTAGAGGAACTAGAAACCACAATGGCATGGATGTTTTCTAAGCATTGCTTCTTCTATGCTCTAAGCATAACATAAACAACACCATTTTAATAGATTACGGTTTTCCTTCTACAATCAAGTGGACCATATACTTATCGCCGAAGTTGTATAAAAAGCCAACGCTACAAAGAAAATCAATTAACCTATAATATTGTTGTACCAATTTTTAATAGTTAGACAGAACTTTCTGGTTTCTGACAACCCATCATTTTAATATAAACCTACTAAAATAACTTCTATCTGGTCGATGGTAAGCCTAACAGTGGGCCTTCACTATTGCAGCTTTTTAAGACGCTTGTTATGTTAGATCTGTATGGTACACTAGCTACCCGCGGCGCCGTTTTATCCGTGTCTTTACTTACTGCTCTGCTCCCGTCGCCAGTAGCGTGATGTTACATAGCATATAAGCTTCCTCAAGAACTAGGCTATCAAACGCAAAAAGAATTATTCAAATCCCACTGGTAGTTCCAGAGATTAGCGCGTTCAAACAAACAAACTGCTGCTTTTATAATAGTATAGAAGCGGTTTTTATTCTGAAACTAGCTTGCGTCAGCTGTGCGTTGAAGTCGAATTACTAAATATCTTTATATAACGTAGGTAATTTAATTCGTATTTATGTGTCTACCAATAGTTTTCATTACTGAGGGCTGTCCCTACTGTAAGTAAGTAGGTACGTTATTATGTACTTAGAATTTAAGGTGGAGCGACGACCTGATAAGGGTAGCGGGCAACTGGCCAAGGTAAAGAAAATTGGGGCAGGAATATGTCCAGCAGTATTTTGGCTGAATTAAAAAATTACATCTCTGTCGATTAGGATATGGAAACTGATTCTTCCTTTGGGTGTTGTAAAAGTTAAAAATACGCAGGTAACGGGCAGCAGCGTTAAATAATATAAAAATCACCCGCAGCCACTAATCCACCCGCTAAGCATGGTGACTAATGATGTACTCTTTTAGAGAGGTCTTTGCCCAACAGTGGACATCTTTAAATGTGATGATAATCCTACACAATTATACATTTGATTCTCTTCTTTTCTCATCTCCTTACATGGTCGGGAACGGCTTTGTTGTTAACAATATCTAGAAAACATAGCTATGTCCTTAGATTGTGGTTACCACTTACAATCAGATGGACTGTATTTTTGTTTGACAATAAAATTGAAAAAAAAATCTCCATAAAGGCCTATTCGTTACCACCTGCGGTGGAGAAATCCAAGTGGGTATGTGGTAATACTACTGTTCACACCAAAGCAGATTTTCCTTACATACAAACATGTATCACAGTTCACATGTTGCCTTTACCTTTTGTAGCAAAATGCAAATTGAGGCAGCCTGTAAAGCACACATTTTACTTTTTATTTTTTCTTTACAACATAGAAAGCTGTAAGTAATTAATAATCTATAGAGTTAAGTGTATTGCCTGTGTCACTTTGCATGCTACTTGAAACTGTAACTTACAAAAATTGTAATAACCTGGCGATTAAAAAGAGTGACCTGAGTTTCGTGCCAGTTCTTCTCATGGCTCTACTTCGTCAGCGAACTGGCTGTAGGTTAATTTGCTGACATTTTGTAAACTTGACGTTCATAAGTGTTAATTTAATTAACCTATATGAATAAACATATTTTAATTTTCATTTCATTTCATTCCTATCTTTGTGAGTGGAATATCGCTTGAGTTTAAATCACGAAAGTATGAACTTTTCGGCAGTTCGAGTGGGTATGCGCTATTCCGCTCTAACCGCGGCACTTCATACTAAATACCTGAGAACATATTCATACCGAAATCCGCGAACAAATAATCATAGCGACATTGAATGCTGCTTATATTTGAATAGGTTAAATACACCATCTTGCTTTATTCTATACTGTACCATGATATTAAAACTTGTATGATTTCAGACACACAAAGGGCAATAAGTTTTCAGTGAAAGGATTAAAGATTTGTATAGATTATTTTGTAAGACGCGGACATGTTGTTAAAGCTTTTGTACCTAGATTCAGGTAATAGTATAATAATAATATTCTTCTACATTCACACAGCGCCATCTAGTTCCAAATTAAGGAATTATATTTGCTTGTGTTATGGGTACTAAACAACTGATATACTACTTATATACTTTTTTTTTGTAAATACATTCATATTATAGATAAATTACACCCAGACACAATCATGCTCATCACACAAAGGTTTGTAGTGGGTGGGCATCGAACCCACGACCTCCAGCTTAGCAGTCAGAGTCACTAACCACTAGGCCAACAGGCCAGTCAAATTTATATAGTGTAATAATTACAGTCTATTTACTGTCCCATTGCAGTAAAGGTTTCTTCTCATACAGAGAAGGTATGAGCATTGATTGCATCACTTTCTTAATATGGATTGGCGATGTTAGACTAAGTCCAGGGGGCCTACTACCTCATAAAGCAGTATTATTTTAACCTTACTTTGTGTTTTGTCTTTTTCTTTTGTACCATTAAAAACAAGGATAGAGACAATGAGGCTGTGGTAGGACCCCAGGTTTCCTCACGATGTTTTCCTTCAGTAATGTCCAAGATAAACTTAGAAAGTACATAGTGATTTTGAAAAGTGACATTTGTACTTCACCGGGTTCGCACCCACAACCTCGTGTTAGCCACCCTCCACCCTTTAGCCACTTGGCCATAACGACTAAAAAGCTTGTAGAGTTTATCTACCGCGGTGGGGTCAAGTCCTTCCCAAACCCAAATTCTGCGAGCTCAGATAATTTCTTACCGTGGGTGTCGTAAGAAGCAACTAAGAGAAACCAAATAACAATTTCAGTTTTTTTAGGATTCCGTATCTCTAGAGGAAAAATGGAATCCTTATAGGATCATTTTGTTATCTGTCTGTCAAGACCCTTTTCCTCAGTAACCGTATCAAGCTTAAATTTATATCAAATGCTCTTGCAATCTCTTGAAGCTGTGAAAAATTATAGTTCTATATTAACACAATCAAAAGATACATAATGGCCATACGCCATACATGTAAAAATAATTATATTTTCATAGGTAATTACGAGTTGGTACAGAACCCTTGCTGCGTGAGTTCGACTCACACTTAATCGATTTTTTCTTCAAGGAGCTCTAAAGCTGTTAATCTTTTCTCGTGTGTGTCATAAGCAGTGAACAAAGTTAGATTTTTTTTTATATGAGTCTACATTTCCTCACGATGACACTTAACTTTAAATAACTGTACTAAAATAAATGTACTATACCCTTCTTATAATTGAATTATATATATTTTGTGGCCGCTTTTATTTTTAGGTGTAAATTTGGAAAGAGTACGGACCCTAAACTATTAGATTCCTTAGAGAGACAAGGATTGGTGGTGTATACGCCATCTAGAGAGATACAGGGTCGAATATGTGTACCTTACGATGATAGGTATGTAAATTCAATTATTTAAGGTTTTGGTAGTATTAAATAAGGGATCATTCCATTTAAAACCATAGTCTAGTTCCATCTTGGTTCTAGTGAGATTTTTTTCTCCTTAGTACCAAATATGAAGATGCTGATTCTAGTAATAGTTACTATATTAACTTAGCAGATAGTGTTTTTAGCAAAAAAAAAAAATTTCTTCTCACTAGAACTAATTTAATATAGGGCCTGTTTCACCACTAGCTAAAGTGTCTGATATATATCTAACAAATAAAACATCTTAGTTAAATCTGTCTTATATTTTAAAGAGTTTAATTGTAGGTTATCAGGAACTTGTGGAACTGGTTTTTGAGTACTATCTGTTAGTTAAGTTTCGAATAGGTTATCACAAACTTTATCAGCAGGTGGGGTGAAACAGGGCCATAATCAGTAATATTTTTTTGTTTAGCCGATAAGATGTTCATATAGCATTCAGAGTTTATCATTAAGGATATATCCTGTTACAAAGTATTAATCAGTATTCACATACGTTGAATAAGAAACACGATCTGAGTGGAGATCCCGTGACATCTTGTATCCATAATTGCGTGTATTTGTATGTTTTACGGTAAAAGATCCACGCTGGTTTCAGCATGAATGGGCCGGATCGACCGGGGAAGTACTACCCTCTCATAGAAGATCGACGTAAGAGTAGTAGTATCCGTACTACTGCGTTTCGTTCGATGAGTGAGAGCGCCGGAGGCCCAATTTCTCCCTTTCCTCTTTCCTTACCTCCCTCATTCCCTTCTCCTAAACCCATTCCCAGCTGCCATAGTGAAGGCCACCATACCAGCAGTTTAAGACGATGGCTTATGGTATAGTGGCCACCACTTCTGGATTCCACTGACTGCTTACCATCAGGCGGGGTGGAGTCGTGGAGTCACTTTGGTAGGCTAATATAAAAAAAGCTTATTTACTAATGCAAAAATTATCTTTTAAAAAAGAGATCGTTAAAGTTTAACGTATTTTTATTCTATTTACAGATATATAGTACAATGCGCCGCAGAATTCGACGGTATAATAGTATCGGGTGATAATTATAGAGATTTATTAAAAGAGAATCCACGGTGGCGATTTGTTATAGAAAACAGATTACTTCCATTTACTTGGGTGGATGATATGATCATGTTTCCCAAAGACCCATTAGGAAGGAACGGACCAACATTAAATGAATTTTTACAACATCCTAACACTACTATAGATGTATAACTTGTAGTGTGTATTGAAGAAATTCTCATAATAAATGGTAAGTTAGAATGTGAATGAAATGTGTAGTTATGTTCTTATTATTGTGTATGTATAGTCGACTCTATACGTGCTTTACCACTCTAACAAAAAATTCTATCAAAATTGAAATTTAATAGTACCTATTACAACTTTCTATTATTCTTTTATTATTTTTATTACTTAATAATAATAATAATAACAGCCCGTTTTACTGCCCCACTGCAGGGCAAAATCCTCTTCTCTAGAGAAGGTATGAGCGTTAATCACCACGCTTGCTCAAGGCGGATTGACAATTTGGGACTTTTAAGTCCAGGTTTATGTTAATAGACCTGTAATGATAGTGTATTAATTTCTTAATAAACAAATAAATACAAATAAAATACTTCAAAAACTGTCTCTGTACTAAGGTCATTTGCAAGCAAAAATAGACATTATAGTTTTGTGATATGCAAACGTCATGTACTCTTAGGTGGTAAAGCAATTTTATTGTTGACTATATAACAGATACATAGCTTCACGCTTTTTACCCCAAAGGGGTAGTTAGAGGTTCAGCGCAGCTCATAGGTTTCACTCCTGCCCCTTATTATTGTAAGCTCTATTTAAAACAAATGTTATTGCGGTATCTATTAGGGACTAAAGCACAATAGTCGTTCTGCCTTTCTTATAAGGTTCAATTCTCTTTACAAACATGATGTATTCACATTTTATGTTTCAGGATTGCGCCTATTGTGTCCAGTACTTGTACTAAACGTGGAATGTATAAAATAAAAATTGTAAAATTGTAAAAATAGTTACCTTTTTATTTAATAACTGTCACAGATTATTATTAAAATTATAAAGAAATATAAGTTAAAGGTATATTTTAACATTTTATTTTGGCTATATTAATTTTAACAAAAAAAGCATTATTTTTTGTCATAATTTGTTGTGGTGATGTAATTTTGATTTAAGTTTAATTGTAGCACATTGATCATAATATTAGACTCAATAGTATTAAAAGTTTCTTTAATGTATGTATTTAAAGAAACTTTTTAAAAATAGTCTCTATGTAACAATCCTAAAGACGCATTTACATTAGTTGTTAGTGCCCACATGCGGGGTGCTAGAGATTGCTGTAACGCATGCGGGGAACTGTTTACATTGGTCGTAAGCGCCTGCAGGCCGTTCGCCCGTTTTCATTGGAATCCTTAATACCGACCGAGTTGACGACCGAGGAATTACATTGGTCGTTAGCATACGGGCTAACGACCAATGTGAATACGCCTTAAAAGCCATCGTCTCAAACAACTTTCATTGTGGTCTCCACTGTGGCGGGTTTGTGAGTTGCTTTTCACGCTCCGCTTAAAAGACCTAAGATTAAAATTTGGAAGGCCGCAAAATGCAGTTTCTCTTTATTCTCGAAAATATATATAATCTTTTGATTTTCATTGTTATTAATGCCAGCAGTTCGTTCCTCGAGATATTTTTACTTTATTTATTAAAATTTAAGTTTTAAGAAGTCATTTATCACAATGTCCATGTTGAATATTGTGAAGTAGCTATCTGTGGCGGTTAAGTCATTAAAATAATTAAGGTATATGGAAAATGTTTTGACTGAATAGGTGATAAATATATAAATATATTTTATTGCTATTTAGATACTGTAAGGCGGGGCACGAAGCTATCTTGTCTTGAAACTAAAGGCTTGTAGCTAAAGATGCTACAAAATAGCTTTTACTGAGTAACCAAATACTGAAACTATTCAGTTTAATATAACCTAGCTTCACGCCTTATCCCCAAAGAAATAGGCAGAATAATATAATAAATTTAATAGCACTTTACTCTGATCGAAGCCGACACTGCGTAGGGTTGTGACTATTAATAATAATAATAATAATAATAATAATATTTCAACAACTACACACAACGCCATCTAGACCCAAAGTAAGCATATTATATGCTTGTGTTATGGGTTCTAGAATGCGGATATACATACTTAAATACTTTTTTTTGTAAATACATACATATTATACATAGAAACACCCAGACCAATGCAAATAAACATGTTCATGCACACAAATATTTGCACTGAGCGGGTATCGAACCCGCGACCTCTGCGTGGCAGTCCATACACGGTACCACCGAACCACAGAAGCAGTCAATTAGCTAGTCTGTAACCGTTAACCTAGGCTATATAGTAACCGATGATCCAAATGTTTAAAATGCCGTCGTGCCTCGCACTGCAGTTCTTAAAAATTACATACATAGATTTATAATAATGTTAAATTATATATTACTTTGTAAAAATATGTTCTCAGTTTTTAATTTTTAATAAAAAAAAAGCTGCTACATTTATATTTTATTTATTCTGGCAATACTACTACCTTTTAAATTTATATACCTAAGCATCAAATTTCTTTTTTTAATGTAAATATTTACTGCATTGTAGGACATGCAGAAAAGTTTTGGAGTGGTAACTACCAATCTTAAGACACATGTAAAGCTTTATCCTTGTAAAAATAGAACGATACATAGTAATTATATCTTGTGTCCACCATATTTGCCAGACTGCCGAAGTCAGGAAGTGTCATTAGATTCGTATTAATTGGGGTGATTAAGAGTACTTATATTAAATTGGTGCTTACACGTTATATTTGAATTTAATAAATATTTCGACTACCGAACTACTGTCCTACCAGTAGTTCGATAATCGAAATATTTATTAACGGACGGAATGAACGACATATAATTGTTTGCACTCTAAAATGATGTAGGTAGTAAGTAATTAATCGGTAAGTAATCGGTAGCAACATGTGTTATTAAATCTTTAAATACACTTAAGATTGCGTTACAAGCGATACGTAGGAGGTGTTTTCCAGTATCATTCAAATCAAATATTGCTCTAACAATTTTGTGAGGCGTTTTTTTTTTTTTTTTTTTTTTTTTTTTTTTTATATTATAGCCTACCAAAGTGACTCCACCCCGCCTGATGGTAAGCAGTCAGTGGAATCCAGAAGTGGCGGCCACTATACCAAAAGCCATCGTCTTAAACTGCTGGTATAGTGGCCTCCACTATGGCGGCTGGGAATAGGGTTAGGGGAAGGGAATGAGGGAGGTGAGGAAAGAGGATAGGGGGGAAATTGGGCCTCCGGCGCTCTCACTTACCGAACGAAACGCAGTAGTACGGATACTACTACTCTTAAGTCGATCTTCTATGAGAGGGTAGTACTTCCCCGGACGATCCGGCCCATTCATGCTGAAATCAGCGTGGATCTACTACCGCACTAATGACTGAATAATTTATTATATCATGCATGAACCATATGATAGTTTTGGTTTCTTATTTCATAGCATTGTCGTGTGTTCAATTATAAGTTAATGTATTGTAGTCTGTTACAAATAAGTATATATATATATATATATATATATATAAAAGCTACTTTAGTAAACATGACTACGGCATTTTGTTGTGCAGAAACTTGAAACGACTTACTTGAGGAAAACGAGCATTTAATGATGCACAAACGTTTTTTCGAGTTATTTTGACTAGTCGATTAATGAGTCCATAGATACGATTTCCTTATGTTTGTTATGTAATATTGATGTTGTTTAATAATAGGTATCTATACTTATCTTAAGAATTTTAGCTAGTATTTTATGAGGTTAACCACGGAACAAAAAACAAGTAAGTACCTTCTCTCCTCAAGTGTTTTTCTTGTTCCGCGTAGTAAACAAACCCTCAAGAGCAGTTTACCAGATTCTCAATCCATCAAATTTGCAAAACGGGCCACTACATTATAGACGAAGTAGGTATATAACATTAATATTAGAATCGAGGACACAGCCAGGCGGGGAGTTTGACTAGGGCGGTACACCTGTCAAAGAATAACGCAGGTGTCCTAAGGCCAGCTCAGCGAGGATAGAAACCTCGCATAGAGCAAAAGGGCAAAAGCTGGCTTGATCTTAATGTTCAGTACGCATACAGACTGCGAAAGCACGGCCTATCGATCCTTTTATATAAAGAGTGTTTAGCAAGAGGTGTCAGAAAAGTTACTACAGGGATAACTGGTTTGTAGCAGCCGAGCATTCATAGCGACGTTGCTTTTTGATCTTTCGATTTCGGCTCTTCCTATCATTGTGAGGCAGCAATCACAAAGCGTAGGATTGTTCACCTGCTAACAGGGAACGTGAGCTGGGTTTACCGTCGTGAGACAGGTTAGTTTTATCCTACTGATGGCTTGTCGCGATAGTAACACTACAGTACCATTGTAACCATGGTGTCGGATAATTGTGTGCGTCAAGATGAAGGGACCAAGTCTTGGATGTCTGTCATACATATACAAAAGATTAATACCATTAATCTACTATTTGCTACCTTTGCTATAATTTTAGCTACCTCTTCATTAGACATATTATTTAACAAAATCTTTGGTCCCTCCATTATGACGTCAAGTTGGAGGGACCAAAACGTATACTGCTGATATACCTACTGCTCCCTGGATTGTTCTACCTAGTTAGTGTTTTAATACCTTAATCCTACCTTAATAATATTGATTTGGATTGAGCGTTATATACATAGTTTTGAAAATATCGACTAATACAAGTTGATCGTATGGCTCATCTTGGCACAGCCACCATCGCGAACCGAAAATCTAATTACATGACGTTGGTGTTGTACTCGGTCGAGCGGCCGGTGGTGCGAGGCTACATCCGCGAGCTAATCTCTGAAAGCATCTAAGAGAGAATCTCATCTAGGCGAATTTGGCAACGATATGTTTGAGTTCCGAGAGTCGAGAGGCTATAAACAATGTGATATTAATAGTCTCATCTCGTGAGGGGGGACGTCGAAGCCCATTTGTATCACGGAGATCGATGCTGTAATATTTAATTGTGTCATGGCTCCGTAGATGCAGATATAACTCAGTTAGTCAGAGCGCCGGAGGCCCAATTTCCCCCCTTTCCTCTTTCCTCACCTCCCTCATTCCCTTCCTCTAACCCCATTCCCAGCCGCCATAGTGGAGGCCACCATACCAGCAGTTTAAGAGGATGGCTATTGGTATAGTGGCCACCACTTCTGGATTCCACTGACTGCTTACCATCAGGCGGGGTGGAGTCACTTTGGTAGGCTACAATATAAAAAAAAAAAAAAAAAAAAAAAAAAAGTTCGATGTCGGAGCTCGGAATAGTCTGCAGACACTTACGTCGGCGAGGTGTTTTAAGTGGCAGAGTAGTTTTTTGCTACGATCCGCTGAGACAGCCTTGGGCCATTTGGTTCGGTTTATAGTTTAATACACGAACTGCATATCTCCTGCTGACACGTATTTATCCAGGAGCACTTAAAACCTCTACACACCTAGAAACCCTAGAATCAAAATATGGATGTTTGGATCGTATCAAATTTCGTTCTTGTCTCTGATTACCTCGTTAGGTATATGAAGACAAGCGTAGTTATAAATGTTATGTGGGGTGAACTAAATTAAAGACCCATTTCGATTGTAATATTTTTAATAAAATGATGCTTATATACAACGCACGTATTGTTGAGCCCGTTTTAACTTCGAGGCCGTGAAGATTGTACATAAAAACGTGTATTTAATGATAAGGCCTATAATTCTTAAAAATACACATTATGATTACAGACTACAGACTTAAATCTTGTTTTTTTTTTTAATTTACGCATTTAAATTGCACGTATTATATACGCTTATATTAATATGAATTACAATTCTATAAATACGGGCGACAGAGTAGCATCAAAGCTTTGGCAATAGTCTTAAGAATTATATAAAAAGCTTTCTCACTAGAAAACAAACCCTATGTCGCAGGGGATTTTACAAATAAGTTTTATGGGAATCGAATCCACAGCCTTGTGCAGTGAAACGCACTCACTGCGCTACTGAGGCAATATTTTAATTATAATAATTAGGTTTAAAGGCAAAAGAGTGGCCTAAATTTGTCAGTAATTGTTGTGAAGTTTAATCTGTTGTCTTATTCTGGTTATTATATCATTGATATCAGTTTGAACTAGACATTTTTAATGTCTACTATCGTAAAATGTGTATTTACTAGTTTTCAGCTTAGAGACTTTACATAATGCTTATTAACAAGTCTTACTAATAAACATATTATCAACGAAATATCAATTCAATGTTTTGTCCCTTTTTTACAGTTCAAAAACCACAGAGACAGAAAGAGACAAAACATAAGCTTGTCGCTATGAAAGAGACAAAACTTAAGTTTGTCGCTATATTAAGTTTATTGGTAAAACTAAGTCGCGACTAAACAGCGTATAATTGCACTCATATAAATTATACATAACGTGCTTATAAAACCACAAACACATATAAAATACGAGAATATTTTACTTTTAACCTACCAGTGACTACCATGATGGTAAGCAGTCAGTGGATTCCAGAAGTGGTGGCCACCAAACTGCTGGGATAGCCTTCACTATGACGGCTTTATGAGATATAGTTTAACTAACCCCGCGTAAAATAGTAACTCGAAAAGGACATTGGTCACCATTTATAATTAAAACTATAAAGTTAAGGTACTCCCTTATTCCTAAAAATCATATAAGCTTCTTTATTCAAAATGGGTATGTCTCTTCTTCTTCTCCTTTTTTTTGGCAACAGAGCCGACGATTGTGTCAGCTATTTCTGCCAGCGTCAAGTGTAGAATTATATTCTTGTTGATGATATTAATGGTATATTACAATGATAAAATAGAAAAAAATGTACATGAAACAACCATCTTCCGTGAAAACAAAAGATGGACTCCCATGGGTGTGTCTCTTTCTTACTAGTACAAATGTCAAAGTGACAGAAAGGGACAAACGACATAAAAACCTATTTTAGATATTTGATGTTTATGAATAAATCTTTAACTAAATGCAGTTCTGAAATCTAAAAAAAAGAAAGAAAGAAAACTTTATTCAGGGCCTTTAGCTGTTTTAATATGGAATTATAAAACAATCTTTGAAAGTTTTCACGTATATTTACCAAGCATTACATAAATAAAGCGTAAACATCTAAAAATATAATTTACTTATTATAAAAATAACATACCTTATCATTAATCTCACTTTCCTTAATCAAGCTCTTTGCTTACATTTACACTGCAGTCTTTCAATTTATAAAAACATGCAAACTAAAAACATAAATTGCTAAGCTTTTTATGATGCGCTGTCTGTCCGTCTGTTCTTGTATCTCATGAATAGTAATAGGTAGAAATTGTAATTTTTAGTGTTTAAAAGAAATATTAAGAAGGATTTTCATATAATAAATTATTTTAACTGTGAAGATACTCTTATATTACTTCTTATATTTACGATAGAGTAAGAAGTTTTGAAAGAAATCACAACTTTTTGGCACTACTACATAAAAAAATCATTAGAATTGTTGCTAATTTATGTTTATCGAAAATATCTCAAGTTTCGATAGTTCAGAGACAGTTATAGTAGCAAGAAAGGGATAATCAAAACGTCAATTTTCACTTCAAAACAGTTTGTATCACCTTTCTTACTGAATTTAATAAAATATAGCAAATCTGAAAATTTCTGGGGAAAATTAGACCTTGACGGTGTTAAGGATGGAGATAGAAAAGGTACCAAAGAAAAGGTGTATGAGCTAGAAGGGAGTTTACTTAGATGAAGGCTTATAGAAAAGAATGGAAGAAAAAAATTTTGAGTCCTTATGTTAAATAGAACTCCTATACTCAGTTGTCGTAAACAGTTCTTTTCAAATCCAATGAAAAAGTTTACCACATAAATTAAAAATCTAAAACATTCTACAGTTTTATCCGAAACAAAGATATTCATAATCTTCATTAAATGATGTGTAAAGTGTTTTAGAATTATGTCAAATCGACATCAAATACGGTTCGGAAACTTTACGAATGGTTGAGAATTAAACTTCTTGGTACGCATAAGATAAAAATGAAATTTTAGCTATGGCCACACTTATCATTACAATTCCTATATTTATACCTTTTGATTCAAATATTCATGATAACCAAAACTTTAATTAATTTAATTTGTTAAATACATTGTTGCTTTTCTAAAACAATAGTTATTACCATATTATATTAAAGCAGCAATGTACATTGCCTAGCGATGTCCACGGAGTTAAGCAATACCTATTCTTATATCACACGTCGTCTTTCGACAACATTCTATCCAATTTTAACTGTTCTAGTTGCAATTGTCGTCTAATAGACCCTAATTGTGTTAAAATACTAACATTTCTTCCTTCTTCGTTAGGCAGAGCTTTTAAAATATTTTTCTGAACGGCAGGCACTTTCCATTTATCTTCTATTTTTTTCATAGCTTCGCTCATCTTTGTATTTTCCGTGGTCTCGTTCAGTATCCTCGGAGAATGTCTTAACACAGGTATGGGTATATCATCGTCTAATTCTCTGGACGGTTGTTTTTCAATCACTTTTGGACGGTTTGCTTTTGGTTCGTGTATCAACGCTCTTTCTACTATCACATGTTTTTGCGTCTTTTCTGTGGGCAAATTTTCTGCGGGCATGTACTTTTCTGTGGGCATTTTATTTTCTGTAAATCGGTGATTTTCCGGTGACATTATATTTTCTGTGGGCATGTTCTTTCCTGTGGACATATACTTTTCCGCGGACCTCATATTTTCTGTGGACATTTTATTTTCTGCAGGTATCTTTTCGGTGGACATAACTCTTTCATTTAAATCTTTATCCTTTTCCTTATTGAAATTCAAATTCCTTCTCAAATAACTATCAACATCATAATTGGAAGAAAATATCGAATTATCCGGTATATTCATTGAATACGGTTTTTTGGGTATTTTGGGGTAGTACAGAGGTAGTTTGGAGGGTATTGTGTCGCTTTTAGAAGTGTTAGTGTTACGTTTGGGTACTATTTTATTCGGTTGGGACGTTACACGTATTAATTTATTACGTTCGGCGTCTATTTCACGTTGTAGTTCTGTGCGTTGATGGTGATATTCTGATGCGTTTTCTTTCATCTGTAATTGGTTAAATAGGTTGATGTTAGGTTCGAATATTAAGTGACGATTACTACTTAGGTGGATTAATGGCTCATTTAAGTTTTTTTAATACCCCTTTGGTGGCAAACAAGCATAGTCCACCTGATGGTAAGTGGCAACCATAACCTATAAAGATGGCTGTGTTTTACAAGCATTACTTAAGTAATAATACCAAATTGTTGCCGACCACGGAAAAAGGGAAGAGAAAGGAAAAGGAAAAAGGATCAGGACCGAGGGGGTATTTAATAATAATAATAATAATAATAATATTCTACCACATTCACACAGCGCAATCTAGCCCCAAATTAAGCAATTATATTTGCTGGTGTTATGGGTACTGAACAACTGATATACTACTTATATACATTTTTCTTTATAAATACATACATATTATAGATAAATTACACCCAGACACAGAACAAACAATCATGCTCATCACACAAAGGTTTGTCCTGGGTGGGAATCGAACCCACGACCTGCGGCTTAGCAGTCAGGGTCACTAACCACTAGACCAACAGGCCAGTCAATTTGGGTCGGTATTACTATTAGTAACAAAAAGGAAAATAATAACAGCACCTGCCTGTATGCTATTGTGATAGTGTATAAGCCATTTTCACACTTGGCTTATATTATGCCCATTTCAATCAACAATTCGTGCTTAACGTACTATCGAACCAAATGAATCATGACCCACCATAAGCTCATTTTGTCAATCCATCTAAATAAAAGTAGGTCGAAATTAGCCTAAAGACAAATTTCCTTGACAACGTGCTTGTTATCATTTTATCAAACACTGACATTCTACTAAAAACACTGTTGTTATGTTAATATTAAAAATGTATTAAGTGCACACATCAGTTTGGCAGTTTTAAGCAAAATATCAGCAAAATGGTCATGATTCAGTTGGTTCGATTGTACATAAATATAAATCACAATAACTACAAAATACAAAAAAAAATACAAAAATCTTTATTTCCAAAAAGCCTTATAACTAGTACAACTTACTTTCCAATGGTCCCCGCACTAGGTTCAAGCCTGTATCGCGGGAGGCCGTGTTAAGATTATCAAAAAAAACAAAAAATATAAAATATAATTTAACTAAATAAATAATAATAATAATAATAATAATAATAATATTCTACCACATTCACACAGCGCCATCTAGTCCCAAATTAAGCAATTATATTTGCTTGTGTTATGGGTACTAAACAACTGATATACTACTTATATAATTTTTTTTTTTTTGTAAATACATACATATTATAGATAAATTACACCCAGAAGTTTACAAATGTTTGCCTTAAAAAAAAAAACATACGACCCGAATTGATAACCTCCTCCTTTTTGAAGTCGGTTAAAAATAAGTGGCGAGACCAATCTTATCCATTTCTGTAAGCTAAGTAAGAGCGTTTACGCGTCATGAGTGACATCGTCGCAATTGTCATATTTCGTAGTTTTAAATTTTTATCATTTAATCGGAGCTATATTTTAAAAATAATTATGTTCTGTTTAATTGCTAGGATTAGGTGAAAGCTGAATAAAAAGTTAGTAACCAAAATGCCTACATTTATTTTACTATGAAAATAACGTAAGTTTTAAATGTATTATTTGCATATAAATAGAACTGTAAACGCAATAATTTCTTACTTTTTATACAGCTTTTACTTAATTCTAGAATATGCGACATTGCCACTCATGACGCGTAAACCCTCATAATAATCGCGACTAGCATGTTGGTCTAGTGGTTAGTGACCCTGACTGCTAAGCCGCAGGTCGTGGGTTCGATTCCCACCCAGGACAAACCTTTGTGTGATGAGCATGATTGTTTGTTCTGTGTCTGTGTGTAATTTATCTATAATATGTATGCATTTACAAAAAAAAAATATATTTATGTAGTATATCAGTTGTTTAGTACCCATAACACAAGCAAATATAATTGCTTAATTTGGGGCTAGATGGCGCTGTGTGAATGTGGTAGAATTATTATTAATATTAATATAATCCCCTATTCCATAGACCCACTGCTAAAATAAAGGCAAATAAAGCGAAACTCACACTAGCAGTAATCTGATGTTGTCTCCCTACTTCCCTGTCTTGAGCCACTCTTAACATCCTTAACTGTTCTTCTAAACGACGCATTTCTGCTTGCTCTAACATTCTGTAATAACAAACAATCATTTTAAAATTATTTACATACGGATAGCGTAGCTTTCTCTTTGGTTAAAAAAATATTAAAATCGGTTCAGCAATTTTACAGAATTAGCGTTTTTTTATTTTTTTGGGTTCCGTACCCAAAGGGTAAAACGTGACTAAGACTTCGCTGTCTGTCCATCTGTCACCAGGCTGTATCTCATAAACCCCGATAGTTTAGACAGTTGATATTTTCACAGATGCATGTATTGACTGCCTCTGTGGTTCGGTGGTACTGTGTAATGACACATGAACATGTCTATTTGCATTGGTCTGGATGTTTCTATGTATAAAATGTATGTATTTACAAAAAAAAAAGTATATAAGTATGTATATCCGCATTCTAGAACCCATAACACAAGCATATAATATGCTTACTTTGGGTCTAGATGGCGTTGTGTGTAGTTGTTGAAATATTATATATTATT
Organism: Parascotia fuliginaria; assembly: GCA_963082885.1. Lineage (NCBI taxonomy): Eukaryota > Metazoa > Arthropoda > Insecta > Lepidoptera > Erebidae > Parascotia > Parascotia fuliginaria. Next base: position 2,699,536 of record OY720195.1, read on the forward strand.
ATTTCTGTTACCGCTACAACAACACGACCCTTGACAATAGACTAAGTCAGGGTTACTGATCGTAAATTCGATTCCCGGTTTATACAAAGAATGAACTCACTTCTCTCTACATTTCCTTTCCTCTCTTATCCTCTGTTGTTCCTCTATTTGGTTCTTGAGTTCTTGTTGATAAAATAGTCGACGTTCAGCTGCTTCCTATAAACATTAAAATAGTTATATAGACTTGCTAAAAAAGTCGAAATCGTCCAGAGAATAAGGCATCCGCTTCGTAAACACGAGGTAGTGGGTTCGAATCCGGGCAAGTACCAATGTGATTTTTCAAATCATATGTACTTTCTAAGTTTATCTTGGACATTTCTGACTGACGGTGAACAAAAACATCGTGAGGAAACCTGAACTTAAAAGTCTGAGCACCTTGAGCGTGCGTGGAAATTAATGTTCATGCTTTTTCTATACGAGAAGAGACCTTTGCCCTGCAGTGGGTAAACAGTAAAAAGGCTGGTATTATTATTATTATTATTACTTGCTATTCAATATTACTAGTACTATACCAAAACCGATAGCAGCTGATTTACAGTGGTTTTCTATACACGATCTTTAACTTAACGAACTTAACTTTAAAATCCGATTTTAAGGAATGAATCGTTCAGCGCTGGACCGCTTTTTACCCGAATGTCGAAGTCAAGGAGGGTAATGTTTTTCGAGCGCATGTATGTATGTATGTAAATTTCTTTGGCACGCTCTACAGTCTAAATGGCTTGATGGATTTTAACATATGAGGTGTCATTAGATTTGTATTGATTGTGGGAGTGACATAGGGTACATAATATTTCAATGCAATGTCAGCAAGTTGAGAAAAAATGGGTTTCTTTATTTTCAGTTTGTTTTAGGCGGCGTTTTTTATTTTTTAATAATATATACTTATTGCTTGTACAATATATAAATGTCTAATATAACAGCGCGTCAGAGCCGCATCTAAAAATGTATGGGATTGATATAAGCTATCGCCAACTGTCGTTAGCTTATGTCAATCCCATATTTTTTTTTTTTTTTAAATCTATTCTTGTAGAAATTGTTTGGATCCATCTTTTGTTTTCACGGAAGATGGATGTGATTTAATTTCATCTACATTTTTTTCTATTTTATCATTGTAATATACCATTATTATCATCAACAAGAATATTATTCTACACTTGACGCTGGCAGAAATAGCTGACACAATCGTCGGCTCTGTTGCCAAAAAAAAGGAGAAGAAGAAGAAGAAGAAATTGTTTGTGTTAGGAGATAAATGATACTGAGTTATTAGTTATTACTGAAAACCGTATACTAACGATATCGATTTACGTACTGATTTATTTTATGTCGTTCTGTGTGAACGGTGTAAATTTGATGATTAATCTATTTAGTATATTAATAATAAAATGATGTGTGGTACGTCGTACAATTCTATTCTATTCTTAGCGTTTATGCCAATAGTCTAGGCCCTCAGCTAACTAACAAGCATGTATATATCATGTATATGTATATGTATATATTTGACTGGCCTGTTGGTCTAGTGGTTAGTGACCCTGACTGCTAAGCCGGAGGTCGTGGGTTCGATTCCCACCCAGGACAAACCTTTGTGTGATGAGCATGATTGTTTGTTCTGTGTCTGGGTGTAATTTATCTATAATATGTATGTATTTACAAAAAAAAAAAAATATTTAAGTAGTATATCAGTTGTTTAGTACCCATAACACAAGCAAATATAATAGCTTAATTTGGGGCTAGATGGCGCTGTGTGAATGTGGTAGAATATTATTATTATATTATTATTATTATTATATCAACAAGCGTTTTTAAACATAGTCTAGAACATACCTTTTCAGCTTGCATATTCCTAAGCCTTATAGCTTCAGCGTCGAATATTGACGGCATATATGTATGTCGAAGGTCTGTTGATAATCTGTCACGACTGCATTTCTTTAGAAGACACGCACGCTCTGAAAAGTAAGGGTTTTATAAGTAATAATAATAATAAATTTTTATTTCTCCTTACAATACAATCAGTTACAACTTTTGGGTAAAATTTTTCATACATTTTGCAACAATTTAACGTTTTATTTCTAAGTACATTCATACATACATAATTTCATATAAAATTTTGATTTTGAAAATACCCTATAAACTTTGATTGATGACCTTAAATGTCGAAATATACGTTTTTCGCGGCTTAAAGGTCATAACTTTTTTTACGTTAACTTAGCAGTTCGATTTTTCACAGTTTAAAGAGACCGTATACTTAAGTATATCGTTTTAATTTCAACTCGATACCACGCGTTCCCGAGGTCTTGAAAAACAGACGAACAGACAAAGTGATCCTATAAGGGTTCCGTTTATTTCCTTTTGAAGTATGGAACTCTAAAAAATACACATACCATCAAAATCCCCATAGCTTCTTCGCCTTTCCCGTGTATCGTGGGCATAGTGCTGTGTGGGCGCCCACGCGTGCACGCTGCGGGGAGACAACTCGCGCTCGGCTTGTGTTAGTTGACACTTGCTCGGAGATGGAGATAGCTAAGTGATAATAACATTGTTTTATTAAAACTTAGATCTTGTTATGTCCAGCGGCCTTAAAAAAATAATTTAAAGGAGGTATATTTAATTTAGTCATATTGTTTTCAATAATTAGAAAGTAAAAAAAAAATTCTTTAATTAAATAAAGCAAAAGAAAAATTTAACTACATAACAACGGGACAATCCCACCCACATGCCCATCACTGTGACTCCTGTAAGCCAGGATTAACAGTGATATCCAAGAAAAACACCGAGCTTTGACACTCGGAAGTCCCGGGGACTGCTAAACCTACTGTCTTGGACCCCGCAACGAATTTAATCAGAAGTAAGAGGAGGAGTTGGAAATAAAGTGTCCACTTCCCTCCATTGCAAAGCGGGCGACAAATTTAATCTGTATAGGATTATGACCTATTAAAAGAGAGCACCACGGACACGTAATATTAAGGGACCTATGTGAGCTATATCTGATTCCAGTAATATGTATGGCAGAAACGCTTAAACGCACGGAAATTCACCCTAGATGACACAAGATCCTCATAATAAACTGGTCCTGATGTAACTTGTAAACTATTTAACATTATTTCGCGGTCTTTACGCCAAAGACTACACTCCCAAAGAATGTGATGAGCAGACTGTTCTTGATTGGAACACTGACAACTCGGCGAATCAACTAACTTAAACGAATATAGTTTGTTCTTAAAGTTACCATGACCCGTAAGAAATTGGGCGACACAGTGATCTACCTCTATCCATGTTCCTTCCAACCGCTTTACAACTGATGGAAAAAACTGGTACAGGTGGCGCCCCTTAGTTGAAGTATCCCAGCGCTGCTGCCATTCGCCTATAAGACTCCTATAAACTTCATTTTCTTCTTTAAATAATCTAATGATTTTCTGGCGATCGCGCGATTGTAAGAAGTCACTATTCATGCCTTCGTGAGTTGTATAATACATAGCCGCTCGTCTCTGAACCTCAAGATCAACCGGAAGAACACCTGCCAGTACTGGCAAAGCCTCAGTGCTAACTGTCCTATATGCCTTACACAGAAATATTAACGCAAGACGTTGACTTTGAAGCAATTTGCGCCTTACAGCACCTATAGTTGCCCTATCAGCCCATACAGGCGCCCCATAACACATACTTCCTAAATAAGTAGCACTATAAATTATTTTAAGAGTATTAAAAGAAAGACCCCATGTTGTTGTTGATATTCTAGTTAAAGCGTAAAAACTATTTTTAGATTTTTCCCCAATTGTAGTGATGTGATTAACAAATGAAAAGTTTCTTTCTAATATGAATCCTAAGTAACAAACTGAATCCCTACTTTTAATGCTAATATTATTAAATTTTATTCGAGGTGGTGTTTTCAGATTTCCTTTTAAAAGAAGCTGAAAAGTTTTGTGAGGAGCGAACAATAATCGGTTACGTTTTCCCCAGTCAGAGACTAGACGTAAACATTTATTCGCTAAATCCTCTAATCCAGCCCTGGTATTAGATTGTATAAGTAACAGGCCATCGTCAGCATATCCAGTTTAAGTTTAGTTTATTAACTACATAACAGTCAATTTAATAATCGCAGTCTTGCCGGTATGGTCAATGCGATCCTGCAAATGCGTTGCTTGTCTTTTTATAACAATAGATGCCTTTCAGCTTAAATATAATTTTTTCAATAACGTTTTATCTTCTACTAGCTTCCCGTTTCACCCGGTATTTGGTTACTGCTCTGCTCTTGTCGTTAGTAGTGTGATGTTACATAGCTTATAACCTTCCTCAGGAGCTGGGCTATCACACGCAATAATAATTATACAAATCTGAGTGACAGTTCCAGAGATTAGCGCGTTCAAACAAAATCTGTCACTTCATATATTAATATAGTTTTAGTCATGTTGTCAGTATTCCGAAATAAATAATAATATTATAAATGCAAAAGTTTGTGTGTGTGTGTTTGTTACCACTCAGCGCCTATACAGCTGAACCGAATTCGATGCAAACCGAGCCATCTACGTACGTGCCGGAATCGGACATAGGTTACTTTTTATCCCGAAAATCGGTCTGGTTTCCGAGGGATACAACAAAACATATTTCACGCTCAGGTGAATCCGTGTGGCGCACCTAGTAAATAATAAAACTTACTCGAAACATATCAGTATCATCCGTCTGAACAGCGACCGACAGAGGTTGAGAGAATCCGTTGACTTGTACACCGGTGTCCACTTTACTGAAAGGATAAAACGCAATATTATTAATATCCAAAATGTATTATAAATTAATATTTATTTTTTTATAAATTTATTTTTATTATTAATATTTGTAAATTTGCAATACAGAAAACAGCAAAAGTAAATTTCGCAGACGTAGGTAATATTGAAATCATATTTTATGTAGGCGTTAGTTGTGACACCGAATGAAACTTTTGATACTAAAGCGAAGCGAGGGCTAGTAGTCTAGTCAATAATAAAGATAATAGGGGTAAGTGGACAAAGGTGTTATCTGACAAAACTGAAAAATCGAGTTTTTTGCATGAACATAGGTTTAAAGTGATGATAAATCGACAGGTGGGCTCAAAATATCTAATTTTATTCATATCCAAAAATACAGACCCTAGCAAAGGTGTTAACTACCCAATGTGCATACATTTAAAGTTTGCAAATGTGTTATGGGCATATACATTTTCGAATAATCATTTACACTATTACGTTTTAAATAATGTTATGTGATATCAAACCATGTACCTTTTGCATGTTTGAAAAATTAACACGATTTAATAAAAATTAATAATTTTTATCCGACTGGTAGTTCAGAGATTAGCGCGTTCAAACAAACAAACTCTTCCGCTTCATATAATAGTATAGATTACTTTGTCTCTATCTCTGTTTTTAATAATAAAAAAGAAAAAGACAAACACAAAATAACATTAAAATACTACTGCTATGGCCGAATGCTTGTTTGCCACCAAAAGTTGTTTAAAAATTGTTTGTTGTCTGTAAAATCGGTTTACGGACGATAATTTTATGTGACAACGTCTTGCGTCTCAAGCCGAACGCTTAGGCCGATCGTGCCTCTCTCTCGCTTGTTCCTCGCTCTCGCTTGCACACGGAACGTGACTTTTTTCGTGCGTGCAGTTGTTCATTGATTTTGAAGACGCTATTACGTCAAAAAGAATACTAGGGCAAAGGAATACGCTGTTAAAAACGCAAACTGCTAACAGGTGCTAGTAATTCTTCATATATTCGTATTAAATCATAATTTCATGTAACGTGTGCCTATGTGTGGTGCGTGGCACTAAAAATACCATAAATATGCTTGTAAATCAAACAAATAAATTTTACGATAAAATCTTTCTTTACTTATTTTTTGTAACATTTCCCTAATGTAACATTGGAACTTAACTTCGGCTCATTTTATGGCTAAATAATCTGTTGTTTTTGTGCCCAGATAAGATTACTTTCAGCGAGGGCAGCAAAATTTACTAGCGTTTATTTTATCAAACAACATTATTTAGCTTTTTCTATTACAAAAAATTCTTAAATACTTTTTTTCTAGTATCGATCATAGCCCAAAACAAAATATATTTATATGTATTGCACTAATAGATTATCCGTGACAACAGGGCTAACAATTCATCATGAGCTTGTGTTTTGTAACATCATTAACAGTTAGTACTTTGGACTTGTGTCACACTCCGTCGTCTAACACTGAATCTGTCCCTCTCTTAAAGTAACTCTGAATACACATACCTGATATGATAAGCGTTATTATCTGAAGATGGTATATTTTGCGAGGATTGTTCTCGTGTCACGCCAGTACTCTGGACTTGTGTCACACTCCGTCGTCTATCCGCACTGAACTTGTCCCTCTCTTCCAGTAATTCTCTTTCCCTCTTCTCCCGTTCTCTTTCTCGTTGTTCACGCTCGCGGCGTTCTCTTTCCGCTTGTTCCTTGGCTTCTTGTTTCTTTTTGGCTTGCTGGAAATTAATGTATTTTTAATTTATTTTAAGTCGAAAGATGTTACTTGTTGGTGAGCTGGTTGTTCTCAAGTAGACCGTATCTTCACCTTAACCTAGCCGCTTTTATTTATCGATCTAATAGTCCTTGGACATTGTGGAGTCCGATAAATACAACAACTTTGTGTAATTACGCTCCGATAGAAAAGTATAAGTAAACCGTATTGTATTATTATTAGGACCACAAAATCGGCAAATTAAGAGTGTTCACACAACAGTGGCAACGTCGCCATTTAGTGTCATATTTTCGTGGTTTTCAATTTTTATCATTTAAGTAATCACAGCTGTATTTTAGTTTTTACACGTTAATTTCAAAGTAAAATAACTGTAAGCTTTAAGGTTACTTACTTTTTATACAGCTTTTACGTAATTCTAAAAAAAGTTCTGAAAACATTAAAAAAATATAAATTTAATTTTTATTTTCGATTAAATGATAAAAATTTATATCCACAAAAGTATGACACTAAATTGTGACGTTTTTCTTTTTTTCTTGTAAAAAAATGAATAAAGATGTAAGGAAATACATTATTCACCGATTGTTCATCATCTTAATCAAGTCATCAGTCCACTTTGTGAAGATTCTGCCAACTCACCACTTCAGTACTTTTCTGGCCCAACAGCCAATACTAAATCATTTTATTAATGTTACCTGATCAAGATATTCCCTATACTGCTGCTGCTGTATCTTCCGCAGCGTATTCCTGCGTCGCTCATATTCGCCAAGTCCGAGCAGTGCATCTCCTGGAGCTCGCTCACCTCGTACCAACGGGTTGTTTGGTGAATATTCACCCGCCTTCAGCATTACGGGCAAACCTATGTATCTCTGCAATAATATGAAAGGACGATAAGTAAAAAAGAAAAATTTTCAATCTCAAAACGGGACTCGAGCTCGCGTCTCTCACCATTACAGAATTTTAATTGGTAAAGGCAGAGAAGCGTCTTTTGATTTTTCATCTAGGTGGAACTTGGGTATCATAGTTGCTAGTGCTCCGGGTGCGGAGTATTTCATAAGTATAGCCACTGTAAGACATTTGCAATAAAATATTTTCAACTAGCTGTTGCCCGCAGCTCCGCCCGCGTGAACGTCAGTTATATCTCTGTTTATACTATATAACTTTCATCTCCTATTTCAACCTCTTTAAGCCATTTTTCGCAAGAAAATATAGCATATGTTATTTCCCGAGGTATAATCTATCTACACCAAATTTCATCAAAATCGGTTTAGTGGTTTAAGTGTTAAAGCGTAACAGACAGACAGAGTTACTTTCGTATTCATAAAATTACTATAGAGTAATACAAAGTTTTGGAGATTGGAAGTAAAGGCCTCACTGTCGATTGTCAATCGAATGATGACAGTTTAAGCATTACTTGAGGAGGCGACAGGAACATTATACAACACAAGACGGATAGCAACGTCCTATGATAAGACTGTCATGAACAATGATTGCTAATTTTTCTAGAAAGCGTGACGATTGAAGTAAAATCAGCACAAACACAAACTTAATGTGGATTGTGGATAGTTGTTGCCTCTGTAGCAGGGAACGTGTTTCACCTGATGATATGATAATTCATAAACATTTCAGGGCTGCCGGGTTAGAATACACAATCTGTATGTTTTTAAAACCTTCTGCTACAATCGTTTGTTGTCGCGGGTGTTCTCTGTATGATAATAAATACACTTTTATTTGGAACTCACGGCTGTCCAAAAATACCCAGACCAGTGAAATGGTGCACACAGATATATAATAACACTAGTTTTCATCTGAGTTTTTAATACATAACGTACGCTAAAAGTCTTAATATTATATAGGCACTGCAATCTAATATAAAATTGAAGAACACTGCAATCCAATACTTCAGGCAAAGTCTAATAGACCTAGAATTCACTAAGTCTTCATAACACAAAATCCAAGTATTTTTAGCAAATGCGATGGCCTATGCGTTTTCTGAACGTGGCGATTATAGCAGAAGCCTCAACATGTTTTGGGGAAAGCTTTCTTCCGCATAAGTCTGGATAAAGATCAAGCATGCGAGTCTTTCTACTAATATTCATCACCTCAATTAACACGTCAACTTTATAACGACTCTATTCTTATTAAAAAAACCGCACTCTTAATCCGCCAAGACGCTTCACTAAGCTAAACAAAAGGGAAACTGCTGCTAGTTGAGTGTCAACATGTAAATACCACCCACTCTGCACTAATTGAAGCGTTAGTGAATGCATCGTTAAACTGCACAGACAAATCGCTGCGAAGTTTCTGCTTTTCTGATGCGTACACATGACGACCTTACAAGGATGGTGGGCAATCGATGGATGGCGACGAATGAAATGCCACGATTGCGAAAATTGGGGTAAGCCTATGTCCAGCACTGGACGTCTTATGTTTGATATGATGATGATAATAATTGAATCATCAACGCAGGGCCTAAACCGCTGGGGCTACAAACCATATGAAGGAAGAATATTGAATTTTTTTCTTTTTTTAAGGTTTGCAATAGGGTATTTTATGTTATGAGAAAAATGTAAAAATATGTTATTGAGATAACTTAGGCAAAAAGAAATCGGAAAACGTTACTTTTACTTCATAAAATAGCAAACTAAATTTTTAAATTCAATTCAAAGGTTTCAGCTTTTTAATCTATTTCATAACACCATTAAATAGTAGTCGCTATGTTATTACGTCATACGGCTATGTAGAAATGTCTACTTGATCTGTTTCATATCAGCAATAAATAGTAGTCGCCTTATTATTACGTCATACAGCTATGTAAACTTAGAAGTGTCAACTGTCAACTATCGCATTCAGCGTTTTCATCAAATTATGCGCGAAATTTCAAAATGAAAAATTTAAACGCATTTTTATGGCATTTAACGATTGAATAAAAATGTAGGTTCAATAGCAGTTGTTGAGACATTTCAAAAATGGGTGTAATACTCTATTACAAACTGTCAGTTTTGAACTTAAATCAATACAAAAAAAAACGAAAAATATGTTCAATCTCTATGAAGTCGGTGTTATTATTCTGTTTCTTCCCCAACTTCTAAACCAATCAACGAATTTTGATACCGTTATCAATGTCTTTTAGAAAATTTATACCGGAACATTTATAATAAGTAAAGAAAAGCCGAGAATTTAAAAGTATTGTAATTAAGTCGTATAAAACATACTCTCGTGCGAAGGGCGGGTCGCTACTAATTAATAATTGTACGTAACAGTGATGAATGAAGTTAGTAAAAAATAGCGTGAGGTAGGACGCAACGGCAGTTTGCCTTTTAATTAGAGCAATTTTGACCTGATTTATGAGCTAAACATGTTTGAACGAATATGAAAAATGTAACCCAGGAGAACCGCAGCACATTGATAGGTAATTAAACCGTTCAAGGCTTTGATTCAAAGCTAATTTTTTGCACAACTGCAGTTTTTACTACGTATTGAAGATGACATTGAATTTGACTATTTAATAGAGAGGTAAACTTTTAACATTCAGTCTAAAAATTGAATAAAAACCTTCGGTAACAAGATTATTGAAAAAATATATTCATTAATTATTTAGCTTTAGACTCGAGGATTATATAGGTTTTACATCTCGACTTGTTGCATAGATTGTAATTGATTGTAAGAATGAGGACCTTAATGGGGACATTCTAGGAAATTGACATTTTGAAAAAGGATAATTTTGAGAAAAACCATTGTAGAAAAGAGGTATTCTGATATTAGGATACTGGATTCTGGTAATAGGGAACATTTTAAGAAAGGGACATTTTGATCTGAAACGCTCAGCATCACGGATGTCCTCCCAGTCCCAATTTATCAGTTTATCTTTGTATATAACGCTATATACGACTCCAACCTTACTGAAGCGTGAGCAACGGCCATTAATTACGAACATAGCGAATCTAACAGCTCAATTAATTAACACGTGCATTATGTGCATACATTCTCTTTGCTCAAGCGAAAAAACGGCATGCACGTACTAAAACTTACAAGAATTACCGCGACAAATTATATAGCGGATTATGGGAAATAAAATGGCCTTTTAGTATTTGCATTAGTACTTAATAAGTTATTTATTCGACTATCAAAATGACTTCACCCTGCCCGATGTTAAGCAGTCCGCCAGTAGACTGTGCTCGAGTCACAAGTCTTATCAATCCGTCTCGGAACTTTGGATTCTATGTTATATTACCACTAACTAACGTATGAATGTATCTTGGTAAATTCAAAATAGTACCCTAAGCCTACTCTGACCTGACCATGTGCGCTGCCCATTACAGGTAACTTGTTTGAAAATTACCATGGTGTTGAGCCTTTCCTTTTGACCCAATCTATTCTTTACATATGTGTTTTTCAATGTTACGACGCGTAGGAATTTTCAAATAAAATACTTAAGATTGGTACACTATTTACTTCTTACTTTTACATTGAGTCACGGTACAAACAATTATAAGGGAACGGCTAACTAAGTAGAGAACTAAGGAACGACTTACTATGGATAGTATTAGGGAGCGACTGAGGGCGCTGCGCTAGCATTACATACGCGTCCCATACTAAACACTTAAAACTAAAGGTTAACTGACGTGATCCCACACATGGTATTAATCTGATCAGTCACAGTAAACACAATACTTATTCTGTTACACTTTCACTTATATCACAGAAACATCTTTACATCTTGAAAAATACCGAAACGGATCGATCTGAAGACATACATGACTCACCATGTCTTATAATTGATTTTGTACAGTACATGCACATGTAAAATGATAATTATTTACGCTTTCGATAGTCCATGATAATATAGCATCACACCTTTTTCTCCCAAGGTGTAGACAGAGGGATAGATATAACACTCACGCTTCGCTAGTTAGGTTCCTAGAGAGTAAGTGTTCTGTGGGTCCCTGTGGGTATCGGGAGCCGAGCCTGTTACTTGGTATTTACTGGATACAATTCAAGACAAGGGCTATTACTCAAAATATTTGACACAGAAAAACTCAATATCCAATTCAATGATCGAATACAGCAATTTTGTGACTGTGAGAAATAAGGAAATGAAAGAGAAATTAATAACAAATATGGTTCTTTGAAAAAAAAACTTGTACATTCGGCAATAAATCAAAACTTTATAGCCCATAGAGCCATGAAATTTGGCAACAGCCAAGTATGAAAAAATGTATTATTTCGATTATTATCAAGAGTCAAATGGCAAATTGGTTCTGAGAAACATGCAAAATTAAATTTGCTCTTCAATCCATCCCATGTATATAAAAGAACACAATTTGTGGTTTCTTTTTTTATATGAGCAAAGTTTCACCAAGGTTTACTTGGACTTCATGAGTAGGAAAGTCGTAAATATCTTTTTTTCTAAGATCAGAAATTTACATAACATTCAGTATCAGTAGATTTAGCAGTCCTTTGAACTGCCGAGTGTCATAATCATAATATAGTGTTTATAAGGATTTTCGTTTTAGCTTACAGGAGAAATGACCAAGTGGGTGGTGTCCCGAAAATAGAGTTTAAAATACTCACGGGATTGCGCATCTTCAAATTTGTGGATAAGAGTCGAGCACCGTTACCATTCACCATGATTTACACTTTAGCGTACACTAACATCACTAAGCCAACGAACTAAATTTCAATGAAAACGTCAACATATCTCAATACCCAAAATTCCATCAAAACATTTCGGCTTTTAAACAATGTAATTAATGATACCGCAGAAACTCATTTGAGAGACCTTGAATGTTATGGCATCGAACTTATTCCTATGGAGTTATTCGCGAAACTAACTTGAAATAAGCGGGCCCGCACGCGACGACCCATTTCGACAGAATGAAGTATAAAAGTACATTCGACTATAGGGACGGGGTATTACTTAGAATACGGCTATTGAAACCTACGATACGCTGGACATTAAACGTTCTGACACGTGACTCCTAATGACGAACCTATTTTATACTACTAATGACTTTTTGGATGTAAACACGTTCTATGAAAGTATATTTGCTTGGCAGCTTAGCTTGCTTATCTACTCCTCCGTAGGGGCAGACCTGCAGTGGACGTCCTTTTGGTTGATATTTTAAAATTACATCCATCTTCTATTCGTAAGAAACTCTCCTGAATCTCAATGACTGTCCAATTGCTAGTGGCAATATGGCGCTGCTGCCCGTTCTGTGTTGCAAGAATTGCCGTATCAATATGTGACGGTTTGACACAAATGTTAAATACCTGTGCCTATCTCTTAGGAGAACTCGTAATGCTGTGTCATGCAACTTTAACCGTCTATTGTTTAGGCATAATGAGAACACTTAAGTATGTATCCATTATGTTTATTTTGGTCTAACTGATACAGTCTCAAGGTCATATTTGTTATGCGATTCGTCATCTTGCAAGACATTAATGCTTTACCGACTTATCTGAATTAGAAGGTTTAATATCTGAAGTAGGTAACTAACTAGATAACTAGGTAGTCTAGGTACATATAAAGCATTATTACCCACTCTGTTCCTTTACTATTGTTTTCCCTTTCACAAACGCTTCTACAAGATCGGCAACCGTTTCATTGCGTTTTCTTAGCATTGTTGTCGCAATTACAGAGCATTATGCTATGTACTGTAACCACTTATCAACAGATGATCTGTACTCTTCCTTGATTGACGCGAAAACCTACCTAATATTTTTGTTATGTATTTTATTTCATAATTCCCTATCAAATGTCATCTGTGTACTTTTCCGACCACGTAAGCTATATAATCCTTTTAATACTTGCCTAGATATCTTAATAAATTGTTAGGTATAAAAGTACCTACGTGAGAACAAAAAAACTATCATAACGAATTAGGTCACAGCGTAAGTTTACGAAACGACACAATAATAGCAACATCAAAAATGTTAGTTTGGAGGATTCTTGTCATAATTGGCAGGTAGATATGCGATCGCAGTGGCAAAAGACGCTGCTACTCGTCTTGCCGTTTCATGACCATCATCATTTGGTTGACTAATTAAGTTTTCTACTTTGTGATAGATATAAAAATAAAATGAAAAAATGATAAAATGTTGACTAATGCGCGCATAATTGCCACAATTTTTTCATTATTTTGGGTTTTTTGGGCCTAAAAATGTATGAAAGCAGTCTTTTTACTATTAAAATAATGTCGATATAAAGCACATCACTTTAGTAGTTTTCACGCACACGGTCGGACTATATGAAACTAAAACTTTTAACTACTTTTGTTATTTCGATCATTTCCGTTTTACGTCGTGTACTTCTTAGATACACGTTTATTATAGTGAAGAAACGTGTTTCTCAAATAGCCGCGTAATTTTGAGTCGTCTGTATGATGTTTTCCACTACCAATATGTATTCTGTGTGTATTAAAATAGAGTCGAAAATAATTAAAAGGTAACTGGTTTTCTATGACCTTATTAAAGTATCTACTGATGAGAAAAAGTTAGTTAAATTATTCTTACACACTTGTAAAAGCCTTTTCGTGTTGGAACAGCACAACAGCAGTAAGGACCTTCCAGTCTAAGAACAAGGTAACTGAAACTTTACCTTATTTAAATATTTTTAGACTGGGCTGCCTACAAGGCCAAAGCACTTCGGCTTTTAAAGACCTTTTGTGTTATATCCTACCGTTGTACTCTTTATAACACTACCTAGATACTCCTAGATAGAAATCGAGTTCCTGCTGGTAAGTAATGGCTGCCACTGTTTCCAATAACGAAAGCACTTAGCAGTAGACGAGATTCTACTATCTAAAATCGATTTTTGATAGTAGATGTAAAGTAAGTATGAATTACCTTTGAAGAAGGAAAACACAGTTCCTAAATAGTTTTAACATGATTCTTTAATAAGTGTAGATACCGCTCGCAAATCAATTATAAATATTGTTCTGTAGGTTGAATATATTATCAGTTTTTTGCAAAGTTTAAAACCGCCTTCGTGCCTATCGCAAATGAGACTGGCAGACTGATGATGACGCCATACACCACAATTAATGTGACAGAAAAAAAGTAAACCTTTAGGAATTGGTAACTTTTTTGCACCGCTCAGTGTAATAAAACAAAATTAATGTAGATATGTGTAGGTGCATGCCTCAGCAAGCAAAAACAATGGTGACCGCTCAGAGTAACAATTTGTTATTGCAGAACACTCGACGGAATTTGCAGACGAACTACATTCAGTTTAATTAACAAGTTTTAGTCTCATATTATTTGTAGCGACTGCTCGTAAAATGGGGGCTAGCACTTCTTCCCTTGGAATCTTTTTGTTAATTTCAACATTATTCTAAATCATTAGCTTCACCATATGTTAATGTAAGACAAACTGGTAAACTTGTTTTTTTCTGCCTGCCCTAGTCTCATGTTACTTGGGGTGATGTTATTTTCTGCATTCTATCTGTTAGCTTTCACCTAAACGAACACTCTCTTTTGTTTTAAACATGTTTTACGCCATGCCATCGATCCACGTTGTCTTTGGTTTCTCTCTTCTTCAGAAGCTTTCTAGTCCATTTTTTGAACCATAACCATTGGACCATCACGACACACTTAACGTTTTAGTCATTCAGGTAAACAATTAAGCTATTAGTAAATCATTAGCATATTTACTCTTGCATACATAATGTGACCGATTAAGTTCCTTTCCTATAAGTATGTAAATCACCGTTTTATTAATGAATCATTAGCATGCAACTATATTGTAAGCGAATATTTAACTTTTTATATTATCTGGAAAGCTTACAGACTGCTTGATGGTAATTAGATAACATAAACTAATTTTATAGAGTTTATATACAGAAGATGATGTATTAACTTTCAGGAGTCAGGATATTAAAGTTTTTAGGTAATAGTACCTAAGTTACAGTTAGTGTAAGATCGCACGTGTTCAGGCCTACAAATGCAGTGATAAAATGTTCTCTAAAACATGTGTATTTAGTGCAATCTAAAGTATTATATAAAGCGGAAGAGTTTGTTTGTTTAAACGCGCTAATCTCTCGAACTATGTATGATAGCCCAATTCTCGAGGAAGGTTACAGGCTATGAAACATCACGCTACTGGCGACAAGAGCAAAACAGTAAGCAAAGACGCGTGTGAAACCGCGCTGTGGAAAGCTAGAGCAATATCAAGAAGAATGAACGAGAAAATGGAAAACGCTTGAATGCGATAGCCAGTTTCTGTGTAGTATTAGGGTCATCGTAGACTTCTGCGTTTTCATTTAGTTGAAGAAAACTGAATGCTGACCGAAAGCGTATTGTATAAGCAAATTTTCTTAGCTCTTTTGTCCGTAAAACTTATAATTGCCACCATTTTCTGATCAATACGTATTATCATATCAGCCGAAAGTCGTCCACTGCTGGACATAAGCCTCCCCCAATTTTCGCCACCTTGGCCGATCATGAGCTGCCCTCATCCATCGGTTGCCCGCCACCCTTATACGGTCGTCGGTCCACCTTTTGAAGGGTCCGCCCACGCTGCGTCTTCCGGTTCGTGGTTGGTTTTGTTGGTACGTATAGATTGCCGATATTTATAATCATATAATGGTTATGTCATACCAGCAAATAATGGCCAAAAACATTAAGAATCCACTTGCCAAGCATGATGACTCTGGCCTCTTCTGCTCCTTCTGGATTCTTCAGAAGATGATGATAAACAGAAACACAGATCCGAGACTCAGATTGTGATACGAAAGACTATGTCTGAGTCAAATAAATGACAAATTCGCCTAAAGCAGCAATCCCTCTTCCAATATTTGATAGACCAATACAAGTTAGGCGTAATTTAAAATAAGGTATTTTGTCGCATTAGACAATAAGCGGGCGTGCCCGCACGCGAGAGGGCGCGTCGGGGCGCGGCCGATATTAACGAAAACATTAGCAAATTATCTACATTACTGTCATAGTACATTATGGATATTTAGGTCTTCCTTTTTCAAATAAGTATAGTTCAATGGCTTCTATTCTCCTTTTTGAGAGAATAAATGAATAAATTATTATTATATATTATTATTATTCATGAAACGGTTTTTTTTTACTGTCCGGTGATTCGATTTTCGAGTCAGGCAAAGTGATGTTTTACTTTTTACGAGAAATAATGGCTTATTTACAAAGCGATTTTAAGCAACACAGCATTATTCCTTATCCAATTAAGTACTTTAAATACATTGTGCATTTAAAATAGATCAATATGGCCCTTTACAGCATGTAATTTAAATAAATATTTTCGAAGAAAGTACAGATATAAAATGCAGGGACATGTACTGATACTAAATATAGTATTAGCATTGCACCTGTGCGAAGCTAGGGCGGGTCGCTGGTTAATATTATAAAGCGAAAGTGTTGATTTTTTGTAACTTTTTTGTTTATTTGCAACGATTTAATAAAATATCTACTTTACCGATTTAAAAAATTCTTTCGCCTTTTGAAATCAATATGGAGCGGGTAACATAGGCTATATTCTATTAAGTATGTTCAATATATATTTTAGCAATTTTCAGTATTTTAATATTAGTAAATTTGCAAAAAGACAGCAAAAGTAAATTTGCAGTAGATACAGCAATAATAATTCGCAGACGTATGAATTGCAATCATATTGCGTTTGATATGAAAGTGTATAAAACTTTTGATAGCGAAGTGAAGAGTCGTTAATATATAGGTACTTTCTAAGTTTATTTTACATTACAACGGATAAAAAACGTCGTCGTGGACTTATAATAAAAAGAAGTCTGAAATTGGCATCCACCATGAGCGAGCGTGATCAATGTTCATGCCTTTTCTGTTTGAAAATATCATTAATATCTACTAATATTATAAAGGCGAAAGTTTTAGTGTGTATGTGTGTGTTTGTTCCCACTTAGCTCCTAAACGGCTAAACTGATTTCGATAAAAATTGGTATGTAGATAGATTCGGTGCCGGCGTCGGACATAGGCAACTTTTTATCCCGAAAATCGGTCTGACTTCCGAAGGATATAAAACATATTTTACGTGCGGGCGAAACCGTGGGGCACAGCTAGTATGATCTAAATAAATACTTTGGCTTTGATTCTTCGCGTATCTGCTTCATTAACATAATCTCAAAGCATCATATTTTAAAACACGTATGGCACAATAAACGATTCATTATGCATCACGCAATATAACCCTCATGCATAAAAAGACAATACTAAAATTTAATTAAACTAGGTATATGTAGGAACAAATAATTATCCAATACCTACGTTTTTAATCAGATAAGCCTTTGAATGGTGCTCATTGCACTTTGGAAAAATATTAATCAAATATTTCAATTACCTACTGATAACGTCAGTGATAATACAGCCTTTTTTTTGTAAAACTAAGTGACAAACCGCCTTATCGTAGCCTATCAACATTGTATCACTCGCGCGTTGCCTGTTTCTGTAAAACCGTTTCAATTCTGAAGAACTCCATGTTGTATTATCTCGGGAATACCTCGACGGGAAGCTAATTCTACGAGACCACAACCATCGTACGAATCACTACAACTCTCAACTATGATAAAATTGTACTGAATATTAAATGAACTATTTGTGCTAAGAGATATTTCGGCCTGTTGGCGCTGCATTTCGCTGACTTTCGGAGTCAGTATGCAAATTTGGTCGAACAGATTTGCAAAACCAAAATACGTAATAATAATATTTATTTTTAATCCTGTCACCAAATCTGTTCATAGTCGACGTTTCCTACATATATAAATTACTGTCCTGCCAAAATTCAGCTTAAAGTAATTTTTCTTGTAATTATTTTTAGTTCTTTTTTTTATTTAACGTTTTTTTTCTGTAGTTTTAAATAAATATCTTTTCTTTCTTTATTTATTTATAGTTCTTCTATGACTAAAGACACTCAAGGACTTCTTAATTATACTTATTCGCCTTGGACGATATCCACACACCACACACTAAAAGGGTCGGCACCTTTCTTCCTTTATCAGTGTAATAGACGTAATATCCTAAAAGCCTTTGATCTAAATAGCATCGTCACAATGACGGATGACTTCGTGTATTTTGCATCTTGAGGACTTTCGAGACTAATACGTGATGATATAGTAATTTCTTTACCACGAGGTTATGTTTTGAAAACTGGTACTATATCCAGTACCACATGTGTAAGACATAGGACTCTCCTACTTTCCAAAAATATATCAATATAAGTAAGTATAAAGAGAAATATTAAGAGATATAGACACTATAGTAGTACACAGATAGTAAATTATACTAAAAATAAGAAAATAAGTACTTACATTTTTATAATTGTTCATATTATTATGACTGTTTAATATTCATTGATGCACTGTATAAACACTACTATGTTTTGAAGCTAAACATAAATATATAATTACACTTGTCTACATCGTTAGGTATATCATAATGAACAGTTTGAATGTTTTCAACAAAAACAAGCAACTGTCGTTTCGTTGCGGAATCTCTGCGAGTACTAAATTGTAACACCTACGCGAGTCTGGAAGCCTGGTACATTGATGCGCTAAACTCTTTTCAGAGGGCTGAGCACCATCATAAAGCAGTATTATTTTAATGCTACGTTGTGTTTTGTCTTATACTTTTGTACCATTAAAAACAAGGATAGAGACAAAATAAGGTTATACTTTCTTAATAAGATTATGCTTAACCCCCAACCCCAAACCGTGATAGTTAAGGCCACTATACCAGCAGTTCGACATGATTGGCTTTTGAAATAGTGTTCACCATTCCTGGATTTCATTAAACACTTTTACACACTAAAACGCATTTTAAATTTAGCGAGTGAAAGACATACTCATAAGTCTAACTTAAAGTTATCTGACGTTTGATTAACGACGTGTTAATAGGTACGTTAATATCACCTACATCTAGGTAGGATGTTCGCGGGCAGGAATTCGCGAATGTGTACTAAGATTCAAACACTATCTGACAAAGAGAAAAAAGTATCTAAGGGAATAAATGTGTGAGGTAACTGCCAACCTTTGTGCATCGTTGAAGTTTACCAAAGGTCATTATTTGCTCAACACGCGATCTAAAACGACATGGTTTACTATGCAGAAGAATTATTTGGTTTTTTATTATTAAAGACCGAGAACAGGATGGCGAGACGACCTGGACTGTTTTTGGGGGTACTGGAGAGTTGCGATAAGTGAAAGGGGTTGATGAAAAACTTGTATTGTAATGCCGATATCTATTGTCTGCTCGTACATTTACTCTTGAACAATATTATCTATCATTACAATAATTACTTACTAATTTAAAAATAAAGTGCCTAATTTACCTAAGCACATAATGTCAGTAAAGACATAACGATACCAATTAAGTAAATAGACTACCGTAGTTTAACTAAATAAAAAATAAGAGATGTTATTTAAATTGCAGTAGATAGGCATTGGCGTATTAGATTTAGATTCGTTTTCGAAGGCTCCAGACCTTTTAGAAACGCTTTCTTGCCAAGCGTGATATGATGACACTTTAGAAATTGTCATCACGCTTGACAAGCGCATTGACCGTAATATAAACAAATATTAAAAAGAGTAAAAGTTTGAATTTTTGTATGTTTGTTGAGATTTAACTCAAAATCTATCTTTCACCTTTAGAAAGCTACAAATAACATAGGCTATATTTTATTATGTTTAAGATATTTTCAGTTATTTTCAGAATTTCAATAATTTAATCGCTTTTGTAAACTTGAATGACGCAATACGACACTATTGCTATGAAATTTTCCGTAGATGTTTGTTGTGAGACCGAATTAAACTTTTGATACCAAAGCGAGACGAGGGCGGCCGTCCTAATAAGGTAATATTTTGTACAGAACTAATGCTGCTGATCTGGTACTTCTTTAATCGTCTCTTACACCCACGAAGAAAGATAGTTTCAATTTAGTCCGCAAAGTACACGGTCAGATTAATAAAATCTGTAGTTATAATAAAATGGCACTTATTCATATTCATTGCTATGTGGGTTGCATCAATTTTGATGCGCCTTTAGTTGAAATGGCATTGACACTGACACTTGTCGTTTGAAATCATTACACCTTGTTATACTAAGCTATTGTTTTATGAGCTAGGTTACTGGTTAGTATTCATTAATTTATTATACTTATGTTTGCAACACTGAGCTGATTAAGCGAGTTGCCCTTAAAAAAAACATCTAACCAACATATAATATGGAAACGCACAATTAGCATTACAGTCATGAACTAGTTAACCAAGATAGACCTATAAATACGACTGTCAAATACATAGCCTATTAGCCATAGCTTAATAGTAAAAGAGTTAACATATAAGGGCCTTGCGTCATGAACGTCCTTCAGAAGTCGACTAGGCTTGCTAGTAAGAACTAGGTCTTATCAATACATAATAGTTCAAGCGAGACGGTACATCAATATGATTCGATAAAATTGTATATACCCGCATCGTAATATATTATGTTATCTTTATTAAAAGGTGTCTTCCAAACGAGGCAATTGCGGAGTATATTTTGGTGTTGCCTATAGACGAGCAGACGGTCCGTTCTGATTGTAAGTGGCGTGGTAAGAGCCGTTCAAGCACCTTCGTGACATTAGAATCTCAACAAAGTACAAAAAAAAATCGCTATCAACAACTTAAGGCTAAGCCATAATCTGTTCTATTAAGACTATACTTCATTATCTATACTATTATAAAAAAGCGTAAGAGTTTGTTTGTTTGGTTGAACGCGCTTATCTCTGGAACTATTAAAGCAGAGCAATAAGCAAAGACGCGTGTGAAACCGCGCCGCGGAAAGCTTGTCTTAATACTTTTTAATGCGCTTGCACAACTCAAAATACCAAAACTTCATTTTTTATACAATATCTAAGTTGCAAAACAAACATGCCGAGTTCCTAATCGTATGTAGTTACTGTAACTTATGGATAACGCTAGAGAAGCATTACAGAAACAACACGCTAACGCAACCTAGCAATTGCCGAACATGAAAGGAAAAGAGAACGAGCTTAGGGATGCAGACGGAAAAAAGAAGGACAGAGTAGCGGGAATTGTGTTTCTGATGCTCTCACTCATTGAACAAAATGCACTAGTATAGTGTGAGTTCAGCAGCTTCGACGACGCGTACGACGCGTCGTTCCTACTGTAATATCAGTTTTTAGAAGCTACCATCAAAGACACAATTCCCACTTACCTACTCGGTACTCCTTTTTTTTTCCGTTCGAATCCATCGTTTTTTGTTCATGTTATAACAATGTCGCTATTTTGCTAAATTATGCGAAAGGACCGATTAGGTAAGTGGCATTTGTGTCTCTGATGCTCTCATTCATGGAACAAAATGCACTAGTATATGTAGTGTGAGTTCAGTAGCTTCTAAAATCTGATATTACAGTGGGAACGACGAAACGTCTGCCAAGTCATGCCAAAATAGCGACATTGCTACAACATATATGGACTATCAGATACATGAAAAAGGATGATATAATAGATTACATCATCCTTTTTGTGTATCTGGTAGGTACTTTATATACCTAGGTATATGAATTTTAATAGATTACAGACCTATTGTTTGCCTCTGTCATCGTTAATTAATTGATGTTCACACCAGACTGGTATGGCGTAGTGTCTATAAATAAACTGAGGCTATTGAATATCATAGAAAAATCATTACTGTTGTATGTATTGCCTATCTATATGTTACGACTTAGGATAAGGTTCTAACATAAATTATATTATATTGATGTGATAGGTCATTCCTATATCATTTATTATATTTTGGACTATCGATTGTCGTCTGAACCGGTCAGTTTATTAGCTTATTTTAGCCTGAAATACCGGTGTAATCTAATAAACTGACCCCGAAATTTTCAGGGTTGGGCCTTCTATCGTCTTACTACTTGTAATCTGGTATCAGTACTGGTAGTACTGAAGTAAGGTAAAGTTTCGACGAGATTTAAAAAACGAATCAAAAATGTTCGGCCATAATTCGGTCGACTGCGGTAATTATTGAAAAAAAAATTATAATGAGCGTCTTACAAACAACTTGATTTTGGTAGAGGCCTACATACACGTTCTCAGAAAGATGATGAGATTCGTTGCGGGGTCCAAGAAATTCCTCGAACTTCCGAGTATCATAGCTCGGTGTTCGTGGATTCTTCACTGTTAATCCTGGCTTACAGGAGCCATAGTAATGATAGACAAATATGCGAGTGTGTAATTATCGCGTCATATCAACGACATTCACGTAAAATCTTTACATACTTCAGTTTTCGTGCGAGTAATTGAACCCTACGCTATTATTACCAATCCAATTGAATGAAATGAACGGCGGTCATTTCTTCAACCAAGTGTGTTATTAAGATTCAATGGAGTTTATTAAATCGGGGACATAATTATACGCTTTAAGTTCACGATTACGGTTTACTTTCATTAAATAATGAGTACAAATACTAATGTTACATTCATAAGCTGCCTTTACAGTGATTCAGTGGTAGCGTATGAACAGTCGCACACGAAGTCTCAGATTCGATATTTTGCGAATTATGCTACATCATACTACAAGGACAGGCTTCGTCTCGGAGTTATTTTGCGAATACCTAAGTGACAATAGATTTTCCAGTCGCAATTCTCAGTTTTATTCGGAGTCAGCTATTGTCTGCATAAATAGCAGAAGACTTGTCTACTGATGAAAATCGCTTTGCCTTTGCTTTTATCGTCACGTCAGAACTACAAAAACATGGATAAACTTACCCTAATATATCTCTCTAAGCTTGCAGGTATAAAGTCTTCCTCATGTGTTTGTTCATAGGCTTTCTCTTTCTTGTCCTTTGTGGACTCATTGTGTTCACGAAAGATCCGATTTTCAGAGAATTTCACTTGCTTGCTGATTTTCTCTTGACTGGCATTTTCTTTATTAGCATCGGACTGAAAAGAATAAATCATTAAAGATATTGTATTATACAAAGAAAGGAGTTTCTGTGGTTTGGTGGTACTGTGTACGGATTACACAGAAGTCTCGGGTTCGATCCTCGGGTCAGGTAAAGTGATATTAGATTTTTCTGTAGAAAATTCTCAGTATTAGCCCGGAGTCTGGAATTGTCCCCGATATATGACAACAGGGATCCGTCCCATGATACATAGGACCTAAAATAAAAAGTGGCGAAACATAGGTGGTTAAACACCTTTGCCTACCCCTTCGGAGATAAAAAGGTGAAGCTATATATGTAGCTATGTATGTTAAAAAGGAATAATGAAGAAAAAAGGAAAGAACATTCATTTGTGTCTGACAAAAAGGAGAATGGGCAGAGTGGGACCACCCTCTAATAGCAATAAAATATAAGTCGTTGAATAGGTCTTTTTAATTGTAACAGTAATTGTTATGACAGCTTTGTTGTTACAGCTGTCCATTTAGAGTTGTGAGATTTTTTATTATTTAAGCAGAATATTAAAAATAATATTGTTTATTATTGCTATTAGAGAGTGGTCCCAGGTTCCATACGTTTTTGCCCATTGTCTTTTAGTTGGATACATAGGTTGGTTATAGGGACACAACCATGCCATAGTGATGTCCTTATGACATGGTGGTTTCTGTTTCTCATACATATGATTACAATTAACACACAGGTATGCAAATGCTCTTAAAACAAACTATTCTAAATTACACCAATACATGAGAAACTCAATATAATGATATTGATATGCTACCTATCATAACTGCTAGACCAGACCTATCACAATATTACTTGATTTAATTGTTATAAAGTATTTCTATAATAAAAACACATTTAAAGTAAAAAAGGCTTAGTATTGAGGTATAACTTCTTTAAAATATTTAATAGCATTTATCCCAAACATCGGTCTGGTTCCAGAGGGTTACATAAAATATTATAGACGCGAGCTAAGCCGTGGGGCGCAGCTAGTAATACTATAAATAAATGAATACCCTCTATTTCCGTCTAAAAAAACATTAATACCTTTCTACCAGACATGTATGTCATAAAGTCTGACCTCAATAAGTTAGTACTCCTATAATTCTCTGTTGCCCTAGTACACACATATTATGTTTAACTGATACTATGGTGCAATGTACTACAGATGGCTAATCAATACTGTTTGGAGTGGTTGGCATTTGAAGAGGGCTTGAAAAATATATCACTGGTAATGAATGGAATGTTTCATAGTTTTGTTGTTGGTGATTTTTGTTTATTTGGAATGTAGTTTTTATATGAAAGTGATTAGTAGATTATTAATTATTATTTTAGTAGGTAGATTAAATCATTAATGCACTCATTTTAATCTTTTTCTAATTAAAATTGTTGTTAAAATCCATTTAGTTTTTTTTATTTTTTATGTCAAAATTATAATGTAATGCTGTAGGCCTACAGATACTTAAAAATATAGATATACAATTACTTCAATTTATTTTATGGCTTGAAGTAAAAGAGAATAGCTATCTAGATTTTAAAATGCTTATCAATCAACAAGGATTAGTGGGGTACCTGAAAGTTAAAATAATATTTTTGTATTTGGCTGAAGTTTTTAACTAGGAATTTTAATGACCTAATTGGTATTGAATTCTATTACAGGGTAATTAGTTAATCATGAGGTGAAGCATTAAGTACAATAGAAAAGGTTTAAAAATAATGGAAAATATTTGAATAAAGAATAGAATCTAGAGCATTATTGGCAGTAAAATTATTGCAGAAAATGTGTCATTGGTATTGGAAATTATTTTTAATTAAAAATAAACTCATGCTTAATCTTATTTCATCTATAATTATTTTATTTTGTATTGAGTACCTACTTATTTCAATTCTGCCACTAACTACTTATCATCAGGTAAAGTGGAGTAATATACGATAAACTGTACCTAGAGATGAACGAGGGTAATACAAAATAATAACAATTCAAACATTTAGATTGCAACAGATTAAATAAAAATGCCACCATTAAAAGAAAACAATATGCATGGAACTAAAAAAAACAATACAAACAAAGTTGTTATGATCATGGAACGTAAATATAACTAACCTTCTTGTTGCGCCGACAGCATAACTACAGTAAATCACAATGTAATCGTTATATCACACTAAGTACCGCGAAATATTAAGGTACAAATTAATTCAGTACTTACATACAACACAAGTTATATTACAGCTGCAAAATATACTCTCGTCTCGAGCGAACCGTACCGGCCGAACAGAGTACAGAATCAATACGACGTTACTTATCAACTGAGAGTACGCCGAAAATCAATATACGTTCAGTCAGTAACTCTAACTACCCGGCGCTCACACAGCAACAGGTAGTGTAAAATACTGTGAAACTTACCGCATGCTGCGCCACTCGCGAAGAAAGACCTAGCATCGCTTTCTCCTTCTCAATCTCACACCTTTTCACTGCAATTAGGCTTTCTAAATTAGATGAAGATAGCATTGTGTTGCGGTAGCGAAAGTTTTGCTTTCCGCGGAAAATATTTATTGTTATCGAACTCTAATTATAAAGGCCGCTCTACAATGTTGCAGGTAATAATTTGGAAGAGCAGATAATATGTCGTAATACTTTAGATAAAGTAAATTAAAGAACTAAAAAAAAACGTTTACAAAAATTTGAATTCGACAAAGTTTTTGTATTTAGCAGTATCAGTGACATAACTATGATTGACAATGACATTACTTTGTGAGTTGCTAGTCTCAGTTTATGTGTATAATCTATGGTTGCTAGGCTAAAATAATTATAGTTTTCTATTTGTTTTTTATTTGTTATTAACTTATTAGTTATTAGTTATGGGTGTTTTCGTTATTTTTTGTCATCGATGCGCACCGGTGTCGTTCAACCGGCATCCGTTGGCTTCTGGAATGGTGTCCGCCACTTCTGGATTCCACTTACTGCTTACCATCAGGCAGAGTGGAGTCACTTTGGTAGGCTAAAAAAAAGAAAAAACACCGTTGATTTTTTCACCGGTGCCGGCCACCGGTATAGACTTTTTCACTAGTTATGGTATTCTCGGTTGTTACGGCGCACTGGATTGGCGTTGCCGACATCGATGACGCGCTGCGCATAATTATTAGTTGAACGATACATAAACATCGAGAATTTTTTGTAAGGTTAATCTAATACAATAAAAACAATTTAATTTTAAGAAAATGAATTGTTCCAATTTAGATGTAGAAAGACGTGTTCTGCGTTCATTTAAAATAAATATCTACCCGTCTTTGGAAAATAGTTTAGTTTTTATTTCACATTTAGTTATTATTCTACTAATATATTATTAATATACTGTCTGTGTATTATTCGGAGCAACCGGCCGCCATATCGTATTGAATCAACGCACAAAGCGGCCAATCGGACGGTGCCGGTGATACTCGCCATCGTTCGTGATAAGTGTCGGTCCGGTCGGTCCGTTGCCAGTTTTGAGTTTTGACACTGTGGTGCTTGGTGTCGATACCGTTGCCGGTGACGGTGTGGCCAGTGACCAGCCTTCTATGATATTAGAATGACTGTTGTTGCCAGCATCCGTTGCTCGATGTTTCGAATACTGACATCGCTGCATCGGTGCTCAACAACGATAATTTACTTTAGCTTTTTTATGTAAAAAGTACCGTCCATGGTACATATACCCTACGGTAAAAATATTTTTCGGCAATAATATAAAATGTATATAGCTTTGTATTTCACATTCTCTTGCATTTATAACGAAAAGGTCTATAAAAACTATATTTCTATCTACAAAACTTCATTATTTTAAAATTAAGAAAAGTACACTTAAAAAATTAAATAATTTGACTGCTTCTCAGTAGTTTGGTGTAAATATGTATGGCCTGCCATAAAGAGGTCGCGGGTTTGATGATTCCCGCTCAGTACATGAACATGTCCTTTTGCATAAAAAAATCTTTAATACCTTAAAATGATTTTAAATTTAATTAATTAAATTCATTTATTTTACCTTTTTAAATGTACTAGCAGTAAGACTCAAAATATTATTATTTATAAATGGTATGGGCCTATTAGCCTGAAATAATAAATAATAATAATTATTATTTTAGTCTTTCGAATTAATTTTTATTGTACAGACAGAATTTCATTTTCAAATCAATCCATTGTCAGTTTGACAATCAGATGTCAGCCAGTGAAATTTGTTGTGATGTCAAATTGTCAATGTCTAATTTTCTGAAAGCTAACCTAAACTCAATGATACTTTTGTGCGGTCTCTGCTTGTGCTCAATGTACATTATTTTTAAATTATTTGCATAGTGTTAGTAATAAGAACAATAATTTAATATGATATAATTTGTTTCTGATATTGATCTAAGCATTCTATTTTTTATTCTGATTAGAAATTCACAAATTATTTAAAAAGAACATTATTATGGGTACGGATTACGATCAGAAACTAGCTGAACTAAAGACAAAGATACTAAGTTTTCCGGATTTCCCTAAACCAGGAATTCTGTTTTGGTAAGGGTCATTTATGTATATTTAATATTAAACAAATAGATAAACATTTTATGTTTTCAAAGGAAAAGCTTTACGCTTAGCGACATCTATTGGGTAAAAATGATAAAGCAACTATAGAACAACGCCGATAGAGGTCGTTATTATAATTTTGTATTTTAAATATGTAGGTAGTTTAAATTTAAATAATTATTCTCCATAATTTCTTAATAATTTTATCGTGGTGTCCCTGTGTACTACACGGCATGTAATGTATCTAAAATAAGTTTCAAGTATACCGATCTACACGTTACAGCATCTTAGTTGTGCTGCGGGTCCGGAACGTATAAAACGACTTATTCTACGACAAAAATATAGGTACCTATAAGTAGGTAATAAAATAAGTTACTATGACATAATCAGTAGGTAGATATTAACTTTATCATTCCACATGGTTGACCTACAGGTCAACATTAATATTTCTAAAACACGATCGAGTTCAGTTTAATATTACTTATTGTAAAGTAGGTAGGTACTACCGTACAGTACAGTACGAAAATTGGGGAGGTGATGCCTATGTAAGCTGTGGACGTCTTTCAGTCACGGTCTACAGTCTACAGTCTTGCCCGTGTTGTTTGGATAGAAAAGGTCAGAGACAAAGAGCTCTTCAGAACACTCTCCTTGAGGCGACGTGGGACGTCTTTACAAAGCGCAGTGCGTCCAGTAGGTAACGCACTCGATTAGGTGTTATTATTTGTCGCCTTTTACGATACCCACACGGGACAGATACTAGGCTAGCATAGGCAATATTTAGGTATTTCTTTTACTGTTGGCTTGCAGCGGCGCGTTTTCACCCGCGTCTTTGCTTACATCTCTGCTCCCGTCGCCAGTAGCGTGATCTTACATAGCCTAAGTATAACCTTCCTCGAAAACTGGGCTAAAATACGCAAATTTTTTTAAATCCCACTTGTGATTCCAGAGATTAGCGTGTTCAAACAAACTCTTACGCTTTATACAGGGTGATTCTGAATTCATTAGCATCCTTTTAACCTGAGATTCTATACATAGTACCAAGTACTTATGGACCATAAAATTGAAAATTAATGTTATCAAAATTATTTTTTTAAAAACGATTTAAAACATTATATCTACGTAAATAAAGTCTCAAACAAACAAATAAAAAATTAAAACATACTAAAAAAATATTACATTTTAATAATTGTTAATTAATATTGCGCGCAAATCAACAACGTTTGGCCGCTGTATACCATCAAGACGATAGTATTACCTACGAGCGGCATTCATTGATAAACCTATTATTGAATAAATGCACCGCGCAAGCCGTGTGGCGGCGCGCGGCACCTCAGATGTAGGCTACTTCGCAGTTCTATTGAAATGAAATAAATACCGCCAGGCGCGCTCCTGCTTCCTGATAGGTTGCGCCGCGGCGCCGGCGACCGGCGACCCAAGGCGCGGTGTGCGTGTGCATTAGGTGTGTGTGTGTGTGTGTGTGCGGGGGCAAGGTCAGAGTGCAATTTTTTATTTTCTATCAGTTACGAATTTCACTACTTTCAAGTGTGACGTAAAATTCATCTCTCCGTAGACTTTCAAACCGTGACGCTCGTGGTTGGATTCAGTGACTGTGTGTATTGTGTTGTGAAGTTTAATAAATAAAAAATAAAATCGTTTCGCAGTAAACGTGTGGGGTGGCATATTAAACACGACCATTATCGGTCCATATTTTATTGAAGGCAGGGTAAACGGGGCAAACTACTTACGAATGTCGTAGAGGAACAATTAGAAGAAGTACTCATACGGTTCCTCAATGAGCTGTATTATCAGCACGATGGTGCTCCGCCTCATTTCCAGCGCGACGTTCGTGCCTACCTAGACCGCAAGTTCGGAGCGCGATGGATAGGGCGTGGCGTTCCCGTGGCGAGGCCACCGCGCTCGCCTGATTGGGAGTCAAATCAGGCGATCTTTTATACGATAGATATCTTTATACGGGGAGAAATCAAAAGACTCGTTTACGAACATGAGTGTGAAACACAGCGTGTAAAACATAATCACCAACGCCGTGCTGAACTCTGCGTGCAAAGAGGAGGTGATCACTTTGAACATCTTCTCAAGTACATCTAGGTAAGCACATAACAACATAAAGTAGGTACTTGGATACAAATTATTTCTTACTTTCATTAGGTAGGTAAGTACCAACGTTATCGAGTAATCCTTACGAGCGCTATCTTTATTCTGTTACTGTCTAATACGTCTAGTAGGTACCTACCTACCTGTCTAGCTTACAACTAAATTAAATCGAATCTAATCTAAGTAATTATTTCTGTTCAAGACAGTTCAAGAAAAAAAAAACAATTATTAGAGCAACAAACTAACGCAACAATTCATAACATAAAACTTTATTTCGGTATTAATAATAAGAACTCCCATAACGTCGAACTAGTAAATAAGTAAGTGTGTAAAATTTCAATAATAGGTAGGTAGGTACCTATTTAATCTAAACAGCTACGCTCTTATTATTACTGATAAAAGTATCTCCTAGTTAGTTACGGTTTAACACTCGAAATGAGCTAAATGTTCTAACACAAATAATTACATTATTTTTCTCTAATACCTACATCGTTATGAAAGGAAATCACAAACATGTTAGTTACAAAACACAGTTACCATGGCGACCGAAAGTTAAGTAATTGGGTAGGTAATTTTAAATATCTTCTCAAGAACACCTAGATAAGACCTACCTAACAACACAATACCTACCTACATGCTTACTTGATTAACATTACTATCGAATTGTTCGTTGTCTTACTTATGTAGTTATGTTTCTAACTAAAAAAATTATTAGGTACTGCATTGTCTAACCTGCAACTAAATACCCTAACCCTAACTCATTACACCCATTATTGCACAAGCACTGAGAAAGTAATAAATTTAATAATACATCAAATTCATTATACCTAATACGGGCAGTAAGTACCTACCTACATGCCCGTAATAAGTATTATGTGTACAAGAAATTATTAGCACAAAGAATCTATCATGAACGGAATTGCATGTAGGTAAGTAGGTACAATAAAATAAGCTAATAATATGAGTAATACGTCCTTCCTGCCTGCTACCTCGGTCGCCTAGTCATCAATAAGACTAACTTAAGGTGGTTCCGACGAAATTTCGACGAAATCCGCTACTTTCATCTCGATAATTGAGTAGATTCTAATGCTATTTATTCTTTTTTTTTTGCCAACAATATGCTTTGATTCATGAACTTTAGAATAGTAGAAGAATTATTTACAATAATTGATTATATAACTTATACCAACGATATTAAAACAACGTGATTTCACTTATTTCGAAATATTACTTTGTAATTACTATAGTTATAAATATAAAAGTTATATTGAATCAACCGGAATAAACCAAATGTCAACTCTGTAGGTTTATTTCATTTATTAGGATAATGTTTCAATAGTTATTGATAATTTGGCTGAATCAGCGTCGCAGGGGCTCTGCGCGGGCGACGGGAGGCAGAACGGCAGAGCGGCGCAAGCCCTTCTGACAGACGGACGTATGCGGTTTTTTTAAAAATTATTTACGTAATTCAATAATTGCAAATAAATAATATCAAAAAAAATATTGTGTGGATAGATTTAGTGTTGCAAATAAATTAGATTAGTTATTTAGATTTTTTTAGTGTATTAAATACGTAGGTATTTACCTACATTTATTATTATTTTTCATCAAAATGACTAAAATTTCACGACTGAAACAAATACAAATGCAAAGGATTCAATAATAGAATATCCTGTAAGTAGGTATATACCTACCTTCATATTTTTAGTAAAATACCTTCTTTGAGATACTTACCTAGGATATCCTTTAATTATGTTTAGTTCCACGTAAACTAGGTAGCAGGTGGTGAGCCTATTGTCGCTCGTGATAAGATCAAGGCAACACCAGGCCTCAAGAATCAGTAAATTCCTGCTGTTATATACCCTAGGGGTATGAATATGAGCTTGCTACAATATTGTCTATGTCTACTATCATTTCGAACTAGGTGTGTGGTAGGTGGGCACATGAGTAAAATATCTAACTTGGATATTTACTCATGTGGCAAGGGCGCTTTCCGATTCCGACCGACGCGACGCGACGACGGCGACGCCGGCGTAGGTACGAGGTGCTTCGGTCGGAACACGAACGTCGGCGTCGGTCGTACAACTAGCATAGAACTCAAATTACAATGATTATACGTGACATGCGTCGGTTTGCGACCTAGTTAGGTACCTACACAAAACAACCATACACGCTGCTGTTAGCTACCTAACTATCTACGTTATCTTGCACGAGCATAAATACCTATACATTCTATATATACATACGGTGTGTACTTGAATATTCTATCGGTAAGTAATACCGATAAAATATTCAAGTATTTACCTCGTTAGATTTTTTTTCATGAGCTGATAAAATCAGTGATAAGATACTAGGCTAAAGTAAATACCTACCCTTCTACTTTCAATGCATCTTATTTTGATTTATTTATTTGATTGCAAGAAAGGAAGAAAAAAGGCTTTACAAAACGTCTTAGTCTCTAACCAAACTAAAATATTTGAAGACTGTGAAATTATCACAATTAGGTAAATTAAAAATCCTACTCTCTGTTCCTTTATTATCGTACTATATGAATTTTTAATCCTAAAATTAAATAATATATTGTTGAGTGCCTACTGGACATAACAAAACTAATACCGTATTTTTCGAGTAATAGGTGTATGTAGAAAGTAATAGACCCGGCACGGTGGCACAGTATAAAGAATTCTACTCTTTTTTGTACAGTCTTTACCTAACTAGGTAAAGGCAAAAGAATTATGGTTTAGCACTCTATGTATGTATGTATGTATGTATCTTTATTATATTATATTATAAGTGTATGTACTGTAAAACTACCCCGTGACGTCGTCCGCATGGATCCGTTACTTAGCGATAATATTACATTAGTTCTACTTTACCGATTTTGCATTATATTATACATTTACAATACTACAATATGTACGTACATACAAATATATGTATGTACACATATATTTGTATGTACATATTGAAGTAATCTATACTTATAATGAATCTCTAGCGAGGTAATTTTCACGGTACATCCAAATCACTCAAACAGTGGGTACAATGCGTCTACTTTGGCAATTGTTCGTGTTACTTATTTTGCTAAGGGTACATGATATTGTGTACCTTACGTACGGGCACTTACTAGAAGATAATCAACATTTATTTATTTATTGAAAAAGTATTTACAATATCATTACAGATAAAAACCCAATACGATATCATAAAAAACCTAAAATTAAAAACACTAATTACTAAATAAATATATCTACTTATCCAATACTATACATTTTTGTGCAACATCCTTGAATTTTGATAGGGTACATTGAAAAATATCAATTTCTATAGAAATAATGATATACACATAGGAATGATGACGCTTTGTTTAAAGCATGTGTAACTGAAAATCCTTATCAGCTCCGTCATTTGAATTCAGTTTTGCTGGTGAATGGTGCTGTTTCAAATTCAGTGCAGTGGTGGCCATACAGAGTAAAGATACTGTGGGAGAAAAAGGAAATAAAGAGGACCGAGGAGGTAACTATGCCTTCGGACCACTGACTTTCAGACAAAACTTACACTTTACGTCGTTATGTACATCTCCAGCCAAACCGTCCAGCTTATTCTAAAAGATCTACTTCCGTAAAATTTTTGCTAGCTATACAATATACAGAACGATTTACTGAAGTTATATTTGTGATATCCAGATGAACCGAAAATAAATAAGGAAAATGAAAATATGTTAATTCATATAGGTTAATTAAATTAACACTGATGAACGTCAAAGTTTACAAAATGTCAGCAAATTAACCTACAACCAGTTCGCTGACAAAGTAGAGCCATGAGAAGAACTGGCAAGAAACTCAAGCCACTCATTTTAATCGCCAGGTTATTACAATTTTTGTAAGTTACAGTTTCAAGTAGCATGCAAAGTGACACAGGCAATATACTTAACTCTATAGGTAATTAAATACTTACAGCTTTCTATGTTGCAAAGAAAAAATAAAAAGTAAAATGCGTGCTTTACAGGCTGCCTCAATTTGCATATTGCTACAAAAGTACGAAAAGTCAGGGAGAAGTCAAGGGGAGTCAAGGGAAAGCCAGGGAGAAGCAAGGGAGAAGTGAAGAGAAAGTGAGGGGAATGTGAGAGGAAAGTGAGAGGAAAGTGAGAGGAAAGTGAGAGGAAAGTGAGGAAAGTGACGGGGAAGTTAGGGGAAGTGAGGGAGAAGTGAGGTGGAAGTGCGGGAGAAGTGAGGGGGAAGTTAGGGGAAGTTAGAAGTGAGGGGAAGTGAGTGGAAGTGAGGGGAAGTGAGTGGAAGTGAGGGGAAAGTGAGGGGGAAGTGAGGAGGAAGTGAGGAGTGAGGGAAAAGTGAGGAGTAAATGAGGAGGAAGTGAGAGGAAAGTGAAGGGGAAGTAAGGGAGATGGGAGAGGAAGGGAGGGGGAAGGGACAAGGCAGGAGCTCTCGAATGCAGGGAAAGGGATAAGAAGTGATAAGAAGGGAGAAGAAAATGAGGGGAACGAAGGAGAAGAAATGGGGAAGTGCTAGAGAAGAGAGGAGAAAGCGAGGAGGCAAGGTAGAGAGAAGTGGAGGAAAGGGCAAGAGATGCTCGAGGAGAGGCAAGGGATGCTGAAGGAGGTGAAGAGGAGAAGAGGGAGGTGAGGAGAGAAGCGGAAACTGTGGAGAGTGGAGAAAAAGGGCGATAGGGAATGAGGGGAAGGGAAAAGTTATTGTAGTGAATATTTGCCTTTGTGTATTGTATTTTTTTTTTACGAGGGATATCTTTAGGTAGGTGAATAAGGGTTTGTATGAATGGGAGATTAAAAATACTATGGAAAACAGTATTTAAACAATATAAAAATGTCTATTGGAAAAATCAATATTCACGCGAGCGAAGCCGCGGGCAAAAGCTATCTATATACATAAAAGCAAAAGGTCACTCACTCACTCATCACGAAATCTCAGAAACAACAAGTGCTAGGAATCTCAAACTTTGCATGATCGTTCCTATTAGGATATAGGTGCTCACTTAGACGGGATTTTGCAAAATCCATCCTCTATGGGTGTATAAAGGGGTGACAAAGTTTGTATGAAACTTCTATAGTTTTTATAGTAGGATTACCAAATTACTAGAAAATACTCTTTTTTTAATATTCAGAAACTACCCTTATTAAGTGAGCAAATAAGAGTCGAAGTTTGTGTGAAAGTGGTTCATCAGTTTTAGCGGTAGCGGGTTTAAATGAGATTCGCCATAGAGATGGATAATACTGATATTTATTACTGATACAATGTACGGTTGCCGTAAAATCTGGCACCCATCTGAATTTTCACGCGAACGAAGTCGCGGGCAACAGCTAGTCTATAATATGTATGTATTTACAAAAAAAAAAAGTATATAAGTAGTATATCAGTTGTTTAGTACCCATAACACAAGCAAATATAATTGCTTAATTTGGGGCTAAGATGGCTCTGTGTGAATGTGGTAGAATATTATTATTATATTATAGTTATAAGGTGCATTTTATGCTTTTTGTTTAATTATCTCAATTTTGGTATATGTGTGGATTGGTTCCTTTTTGCATAAGTAGGTCCAATTGTTTTTTTATGCTTATTAGTTTAAAGTGTAAGTTAAACTTACTTGTGATTTTTATTATTAGTATCTACATTTGTTTTTATTATAAAGTGATTTGTAAGTCAATTTAAATTTTATAAAAACCATGTTTTAAATTTATAATAATTGATGCGATACCTATAATCTTGTTTTAAGGGAAGTTTTGTGTTAGTTGTAAGTTTAAAAAATGAGTGTATTTAATAACTTTTAACTTCAGTTTGATCGATAATGATCTAATACTTTATAATTCTGTTGCGTTAAAATGCCGTTAAACTATAAGGTTTTAAGTTTAACCGCGTTTAAGCGTAACAATGAATCAAGTTTTGTACTCTTATTTAAACACATTTATAGACTACCAGACTTAAAAGCAGTGAACGGACGTTAACCACGTTTAACATGAGGTAGTTCCACAAGTATTAATGATAAGCTAAATTGACATTATGTGCTATACCGACATTTTAGTTACAATTAAGTTCTTTTGTTTTTTAGGTTTTTAACAAACAATATTTTTTATGAAATAGAGACACTAAAATGCCGTTACGCTAAGCGTAGTGGCATTTTAGCCGCTGATCTATTAGATTTTTGTAACACCAATGGTATACTAAAACGCAAAAAAACGTTTTATTATAAAATTTAATTATATTTACAAACTGACAGGAGAATAAATTGAAAGTATTTCATTTGATCTATATCTTGGTACCCTTAAATCTCAAATATTTGTTGTCATTTGTAAGTGACAACGGTTTCAATTTTTGGCGCGTTTTTTTAAGTGTTTACTCAAAACTCGACTTTGGCAGTTAACGGCATTTTAGTTATACCACGGTAGAGCTGGATTTTGAGTTTATTGGTTTAACCCACAGTAGTTATTTTTATTTCTACTACATATTTAACAAACGTCATGATTCTAAACACTCATCTTTGCTTTCGCTACTATATAAATAATAAATATATAAATAATATATACTAAAAAATATACATACTTACTAAACGAAATAATAAAAGATACTAAAAAAATAATTCATTATTTTCGCGTCTATCAGATTTTAGCTCTGCGGTTTCGGACAAGTAAGGTCATTGTCTTATAGTTGTGCTACTGCTACTTGACGCTAGAGGGCGGACTCGCACGCAATGTTTTTTTCGGGTGAGGCGCGGGGTGGTGAGGAAGCGAAACGCTCAAGGTCATATGTGACGGAACGCCCTTAATAGAAGTAGATAGGTAGGTACCGAAATTGTCAGGGCAATGTCAGGACGGCTGCTTATCACATTACTTAGTCCGTGATTAATTCTTACTGGAAAAACAGTTGTTCACGTTGCACAACTGTAGGTATACACGTGCGTTCTGTGTAAAGATATTGATTGAACCCATGGCACGACACGGCTCAGTCGGTAGAGCATGAGACTCTTATTCTCGGAATCGTGGATTCGAGCCCACGTTGGGCACAAATCTCTTTTTGGATGTGGATTAAAAATTCCAAAAAAATGTACATTTTTATTACCATTTTATCATAAAAAAACATTTAAAATACTATTTGGTGCATCTGCTGTTAAAATTGCCTTTATTATGTGCCTACGTCAAGAGAGATTATTTTAACTAATTTATTTAGACTGCATGACTTGCTGTCTAACAATTTAAGAAAAGTGCGTTAAGTAGATACGAATTACAATTGGTAAATAGGTAATTGGTATAAATAATATTGCGGGTGTATTTGAATGGTGATGTGCGTACCGTAGGTACTGTCAAAGTAGGTCGAAATTCGCCTGATGACAGATTTCTTTTGCAACGTGCTTGATAACATTTTATTAGACACTGACATTTTACTGAGTACACTGTTGTTACCCTAGGCCCTAGTATTTAAAATGTCCTAAGTGCATTAAAAACGATAGATCTTACTAGTTTAACAGTTTTAAGCGAATTTTATTATCATCAAAATGGGTCTTGATTCAGCTGGTTCGTTCGATTGTAGACATTGTACGGATAGGTAAGACGGCCGCGGCCGTTGACCGTACAGCGCCTCTACATGGCAGTCAGCTGTAGCTCCGAGTCACTTCGGCCGCCCTTGATAGTAAAATGCGTAGGTAATAATTTTAGCGCGTAAACGTCTCGATACTTTCCTTTATTTATTGTATTTTTTATTCGATTTTTTTTTTATTTTGGAATTATTGCTTTATTTCGATTTTGTTTGTTAATAATTTACTTAATTTACTTAGACATGATGTTTTCGACCAAATTTTTTTTTTTTTTTTTATGTACTTAATACTGAATTTTATAGTGCATAAGTACTTGGTACTATGTATAGAATAACAGGTTAAAAGGATGCTAATGAATTCAAAATCACCCTGTATAATAGTATACATTGCCGTTACAGGGACATATTCTCAGCTATATCCGACGGTCCGACCTGCAAGCTACTTCAGCACTTATTAGTACAGACCATAAGGGACAAATTTCCAGAAGTGCAAGCGGTGGTTGGGTTGGAATCACGAGGGTTTCTCTTCTCATTCTCTTTGGCGAGTGAACTTGGTATTAGTTGTTTCCCGGTCAGGAAAAAAGGGAAACTGCCTGGAGAAGTCGTGGCGTATAAATATGATCTGGAATATGGTTCGGTAAGTAAATTAAGCCAGTTGAAAGAGGAAAAGTTACGGTAGTAGATATTAGATGGTTTCATCATGAATGGGTCGAATAGACTGGTAAAGTATTATCCTCTCTGTCATAGAATATTGGAGTACAGTATTAGTTTCCCTAAAGCGTTTCGTTCGGTGAGTTAGAGCGTCGGTGGCCAAATTATCCTCTAGATCCTGTCCTTTTTATTCACTACAAATGCGTAGAAAGTACAGCCATATCCTTAAATTACGATAGTCAAAAAGTCAAACTCATTTTATCCACGTAGTAAATGATGCCTCCCTATGAATAACAAAATCACTGTAAGATGTAATTCGCAGACAATCAAAATTGTAAAGCCTTGAGAAAAACTGACAAGAAATTTTAACCATTGTTCTTAAAGCCAGAAATTAACAAACGAGTTACAATTAAAACACCAATTACTTACTTGCCACATAAAATAATAGCAGTACCCTTCTACTTATTTCAGGATATCCTAGAAATCCAGAAAAGTTCTATCCGTCCAGGTATAAAGTGCCTTATCATTGACGACCTGATAGCCACTGGGGGATCCATCTCAGCCGCGAGCCACCTTCTCAAGTCTTGCGGTGCTGACGTCATCGGATGTCTTGTCATTATTGAGCTGATATCACTCAAAGGACGGTATAACATTCCCAATAATGTACCTTTACATTCCTTATTACAGTATGATTAGTATATACATGGGCTAGCGAGGTACATAGAAGCGAGGATGTAGAAGGGTTTTAGTAACGGTTTTTAGTATTGGCGTATATAGCAGAGGGGGCAGCTGCCCTCCTTTCTAGAAGGGTTGTAGTAATGGTTCTAACGACCTGCCCCTTCTTAATGGAATCCTGGCCAAGTCCTTTACATTGAGTTGTTAATTGTCAACCTAGTATCAGGATTTGTTCAGGTCGTCCATAGAGGCATCTGACTTGACCTAACGACTGTTATTAACTTGGTAATAACCGGGACCGACTTTTAACGTGCCATCGGAAGCACGGAGACGCTCAGATCAAATACCACTATGTGGTCACCCATCCATGAGCCAGCCGCACTATATGTTGCTTAACCCGCTAATTGTTTACCGATCAGTGAGCGCAACGAGCTATGAGCTTTGAGTATAGAACACAGATAACCCCGTAATAAATTCCGCTTAGGACAACAAAAATAACTCATACCGGAATTCGCTAGTATAACAACTCTTTACGGACACTCCGATTGGTGCATTTTTGTGCTTTCGAATATTGACTTTTAAATAGCCAAAGCCTGCCCGTTATTTTTGTGAATTCGAGTCAGAATTAGTCTCAATTTAGTGTCATATTTCGTGGTTTTTAATTTTTATCATTTAATCGAAGCTATATTTTAAAAATATGTTCTGTACAAATGCTAGAATTAGGTGAAAGCTTTTTTTAAAAGTAAATATTACAGTTATTTTACTATGAAAATAACGTAACTTAAGTTTCAAATGTATTTTTTACATATAAATAGAACTGTAAACGCTTTCTTACTCTACGCGTAAACGCTCCTAAAAGTGCGGTAGTGCTAGGGAGTTTTCTGTGGTATAGACAGGGCTGTCCAGACCAGATATTATGATCCCGGGCCAATCCCCTCAGCTGTGTAGGCCAAATCGCGCGAGTGGGCGCATCTGTGTAGCTGTTTGGCGCGATTTGCGGTAATTTAAATGTCGCGGCTGCGTTTTCTAAAAAGATTGGATTAGACCGCACAAATAAAAAACTTACTAATTTTTTTAAAGATAGCGATTTTTTCCTGTTGGGGTTTAATAGGTTGTAAAATCATTATAAGACATTATCTATATGAGCACAGAATATCTTTTTATGTCTATATTGTATAATTTGTGATAGTAAAATTCAAGTTTTAGGTTATTCTTTCGTGTTAGTATTAAAAACACACTGGGCTTTGCTTTGGACAGCGCTGGGCTATTATATTATAGAAGATGACTAAATGTTGTCAACTATGTTTTGCCCTGAATGAGAGCTGTTTGAGTTCAATAACTATTTGTTAGTAGCAATAATAATGACTATTAAAATTTTCATTCCTTGTACAAAAGACGGTAGAAGTAAAAATAATTATAGTTATGACAAAAATATCGTAATACTACAGGGCGATACAAAGTATGAAGTTAAAAAACATTGATATTAAAAATAAAATCTAATTAAATCAGAAAAATACGGAATAACTATCCAAATTATTAAAGATAAAATAAACTTATCCTAAAATTTTAATGCCCGATAAAGCAATTTTATTATTATTATATTATTATTATTATAATGGCTTGCCCTCTGATAAACGCCTTCTGCTGGCAAAACGTTAATAAGTATTATACCTACATACACCTCTGCCTAACCCTTCGGGAAACCCTTCTTCTAAAATAGTTTCGATATTAATTTAAATTTTTTTAAATAAATAATCAATTTGTGTATTTTTTTAAATAATTATTTTTGTATAATTTTAATTCATACGTATGTTGTCTTCTATAATAAGTACGCAAAACATAATTGTTTTTTTGCATTTGTGGTTATGCGGTTAAAGGTCTTCATCTCTTCGCCGATATACGTAATATTGGTGTGATTCATAATATTTGTATTTATAGTAAATAGGTATAGGTACCTATACTATGCTATAACAATAAACTGGGTGGCTGCCTGTTTAATGT
Source organism: Parascotia fuliginaria (assembly GCA_963082885.1). Taxonomy (NCBI): domain Eukaryota; kingdom Metazoa; phylum Arthropoda; class Insecta; order Lepidoptera; family Erebidae; genus Parascotia; species Parascotia fuliginaria. Next base: position 2,740,520 of record OY720195.1, read on the forward strand.
TTAAGAAATTTCTACCCTACGAAGGAAGAACGTCATAACTACATGAGACGTGATATAGAAAAAACAATTCTATGTATCTCACATCAGATTCACTTCTCCAAACATTGTGTTAATTACTTAGGGCATTCTTGATAAGCAGGATAGATTTGTTTGTGGCATTCATTCCGGTGCGGGGTACGGAGTATTCTTCGAAGGTCACCAATTTGGGGTAAAAATTATTTCATAGTAAAATGCAAGTAATAGTGATATTGTACCTACTTACCTACTTATAAATCTATTATAATTGTTTAGAGTACCGTAATATATTATTGCTGTGTTATTACAACCGTGCTTGAGATATCTCGTCTTACGCATGCTAGGTCCGTCGAATACGTTTTAGTTATGCTGTAACTAAATATACATATTAATATTGTTGTATGTGTAGTGGCATGAAGGAGGTCTATGTGGTTTATGGAGGATATGATGATGATTTATTATATCAAATTGTAATAGGTACTTAGGGCCTGTTTCACCACTAGCTGCTAAATTGTCTGATATAATATAACAGATAAAACATCTTCTAGTTAAATCTGTCTTATATTTATAAGGAGTTTATTTGTCAGTTAAGGTTATCAGGCACTTGTGGAACTGATTTTTGAGTGCTATGTGTCAGTTAAGTTTCAAATAGGTTACCCCTCACTTTATCAGCAAGTGGTGAAACAGGGCCTTACTGTTGTATGTAGTTGATAAATTCATTTTATATGGTAGGTAATTAATAACTAAGCATTCCAATCTTATGATGTTTTTATTGTTTATTAAAATTTGATATTGTATGTGGTTGTTTTATTTTAATCTATGATTATGATCATTAATAATAATTGAGGTCAACAATATTTAAGAACTTCCTACAAGCTCCAAATTCAATCATCATTAGCTATTCTCTTTTAATCCGCTTCTTAATTAATTATCTTCTGATCTAACACACATGATATATTATGAGTCTTAAAAATCTGGAATTCGGAAAAACCTTTCCGACACCACGGTTAATAGTAAAGTAGCTACATAAGTAATAGGTATGTCATTTAAACACCATGTCTGCAAACAAAATTGATCTCAACTTCTTAACATGATTTTTACTATCCTGGAAACTCAGATGCTGATTAATAGTGACTTTCTCGATAACGATCTTTATTTAAAAACCCCGTTTTATGCAATGGGTTGTTCAGCGCTGAACCGCTTTTACATGTCTTTAAGTTTCTTAGGCAGATCGCACACTGCCACGCACCACGCTGCATGTTGCGTGTCGACGCACCTACGCGCGTACTTGCGGGAGTGCAGATCTGCAACATCGTGAGTATTTTTTACGCACTCACGCGCGAAGTTGTGTGTCGTGGATTCATGCACGCATTTCATGCAAAGCATAAGCTGTGGTGATAGTGCAGTGCAGAGCGTCGCGTCAGTTTTGATATTCAAATGTTTATTCGTGTGGAACTCATTCAGGATGCTGCAGTTATACTAACTGATCGATATTGAGATCTATGTTTAAACACACATCAAGACCTTACCAAATCACGCACGGCACTGCGGGACTTAGTGTGCCATACCTTACATTTCGCCCCGCACTCACGCACGTGGGTGCGTGTTTCGCCGCATCTAAGTAGGCGCGTGATCTGCATGAACGCGCGTGGATGCATTTTCAGTGTGTTGGATCGTGGGTGTTTTCTATACAAACGGAGATACTTACAAGCAACGAAAGAACACGCACTCTCGCACCACGCTGCATCATGTGGGGCAATGTGCGAATGGCCTTATCTATAATGGCTTTAGCGCCGAATGAAAAATCGGCATTTTCACGAATCTTGGATTAAAGTTTGTATATAGAAAGCCACTGCAACTGAACACTCGTGGCACCACTTCCTTAGTTACGAAAACAAATGAGAAACACTAAAATTACATAACCTCGAATTCAACTAACAACTTTAGAAACCTACCTTAGTAAGTGCCATTACAGGTCTAACGATGGAGACCACAGACAGTTCAATATCTATTTTATTTGGAATTTTAATGCTAGGGTAATAAAAGTGGTAGTTTATCACAAGTAAACATGAAAAAATATAGTTTAATTTTTTAATATATTGAATTTACAAATTGTAAGTGAATTATTTATAATTTCAATTTCAACAACAAAAAAACTGATTTCTCTCGAACCTGCGCAAATAAATTGTAAATTATTTGTAGAATATATAACATTTTTTGTCTTTATGAAATGAAATTAAAATCACTAAGACACAGCAACTTTTTTATGGGCTCAAAGCTAAAGCCAAAGGATTGTGGGCATTCTCCTTTAAAATACTTATTTAATCATTTCTGATTAACTAAATCGAAATACGAATTACTTTGTGCTAAGTAGTTTTTAAGGTTCTAGTTTTTAGTTTCCCGTTTAAAGTTGTTTTTTTTTGTTAAATATTTTATTTAACCAATATAGATCTGGTACTCATCGCTATTGTAAAAAATAGAACATTTGGTTGTATTTTAACTTATTTATTTAGTTAATAATTAAGTAGGCAAAATAAATCACAATTTTAGTTAATTCGACACAACAACGGCAGGTCTAAGTTACGCACTACGAGAAAATGTTGTCGACTCCTTTTGTCGTATTTTAATATCGACAAAACCAAACATAATGGTATAGAAGCTCGACTTTTTATATCAAAAGTAAGTACTTTACTGTGACATTTTTGTTTTGAAGAAATTATCTCGTCTGTCGTATGCTAGGCCAGACTCTTAATACTGAATACATAATAAATATCACATTTTATAAATTAATGATTAATGTATGGCAAAGGTACTTTCACTTGCTGTCCTTTCAATTCTTGAGTTTGTTTTAGTTCAGCAGATTTTTCGCTATCTTTTAATGTTGATGATTCTGTAGGTTCTTGTGGAACAAACTCTTGAATTGGACCATTATTAATATCAAGCATAAAACCATCCTCTTCTCTTAGACCAGTCGTTGCTTGTTCAGTAGTTTGAACGTGAGAATCATTTCTGAATATATCATCGAAGAGATCTGTTAAATCTTCATCGGCTGTATGATTACCAGCTTTAGTTTGTTTCTCACCTTCTGGCCTTTTGCTGTTGTCCTTTGCTACCAGTGTTGGGTTCAATAGTTTATCTTCTGTTTTTTGTTCGTTAGTATCACGGTTTTGACGAGCTTGTTGGTTCTCCTTGTCTGCTACAACTGGATGCTGTATTTTGTCTTGAGTTTGTTCTTTATTATCAGGCACTTGTGTATCTAATTCTCTAGTAATGTCTTTAGGCGCCTGTTTGTCATCATTGTGTTGACTTTGTTCTTGGGTTTTTTGTTGATCATCATTCCTTGACATTTGAGCACCGTCTTTTGCCTTAGCGTAAACTTGAACTAAGAAGTCGAATCCTCGAAAGACAGCGGGACTTTTCAGTTCAATAGTGACGTTTTCATGTCCTTCACCACCGTCTACGACCGCCGCAACTCCATTTTTGTCTTCCCTGTTGTCTAGCACCACCACACGAGTAATCACTTCGTAGTCTGAAGCGTTGACTGTTAGGTTTCTGACTTGTTGCCATATGGTTGGACTGGCAGTTACATTTTGTTCAAAAATTATTCTGCCTCCCTCATGACCGACAATGAGGTCTTTGGCCGCAGCCGAGGCCACTAAACCGAGGACTGTAAGTAGGATGTACATGTTTGAATCTCCACGAGTAACTGATGTATATTCCTGCCCTCATGCTTATATATGGCTTAACAAGTTAAGGAAAATTTTCAGAATTACGTCGTCTAGTCGGTCTATATATTTTTTTATTAACATTATGCATATTTAAATGTAGGGAAAATACGAGTTGATACGTACAGTCAATGACAAATATTATGTGGTGACCGTGGTATTACACATAATAATTTAATGACTCAGGAAGATAATAAAGTGTTTTTGTTTGGCTTCAAATGCAGATGCAAGCAATTAATTTATTGTTCTCAGAACTGTCTATAGAGTAGGTAAGTACATACATTGACTAATTTAAATATCCTCTAATGAAAGTTGTTGAATTTAACAATAAGTAGGTATATCTAAGAATAAAGGAAAGCTGAGGCCCTGACCTATTGTTTTGTTTTTATGGGTTAGGACTACCTTGTGCGAGGTTTGCCCGCGCTGCGTCTTTTAGTTCGTTGTCGCTACTCTAGAACTTTTCTAACCCGAGGACCGTCGTTCTTCGTGCACTCCTGGCCATCACCACTAGAGAGGCAACTCAATAGGCTATAAGTATAAAATATTCAGCCTCTTTTGGTGCAATGTTAATTGCCATAAAAAGGAGAAGAGAAAAATAGAACACAAAAAATTATAAGTAGGCGATTATTACTGACGATGCGTATTTCGCGGCGGGTATGTTAACTATATGACAACCTTTAAAAGTAGTTAATTTCTTACGCACATACCAAGGTACATAACGGTTTGCCAGATACCTAGTTTTGATCTAGAAAACAATGTCACAATGCGCATTCGGTATAAATAAGTAGGTACTTTTTCCCACTATGACATCAGAGTAGATGCAATTACTTTTTTTATAGTCATTCGACTTAACCCTTGAACCATAAGTGTCAAGATTGTGGTTTTTTTTCCAAGTACCTGTGAGATAAAATCCATTGCAAACTCGTGATGGCCCAATAAAATAACACTTCCTTTGTTCCTTCCGTGCATAACAGGCGAATTACTAACTGTTCGACTCCAAGAGTAGTATTTTCCGTACTACTGCGTTTCGTTCGGTGAGTGAGAGCACCAGAGGCCCAATTACCCGCTTTCCTTTCGCCTCACCTTCCTCATTCCCTCCTCCTAACCCCATTCACAGCCGCCATAGTGGAGGCCACCAAACCAGCAGTTTGATGGCTTTTGGTATAGTGGCCACCACTTCTGTATTCTACTGACGGCTTACCATCAGGCAGGATGCAATCACTTTATAGGCTAATATAAAAAATATATATACCTATACAGTCCATTCCAACTCCAATTTCGTACAATGTAAACAATCCGCATTATTGCCATTGTCTATGGTATGATGAATTTACTAGCGATGGGACAAGGATAACAAAAATAAAATTAATGACATCAATAATAATATTCTACCACATGCACACAGCGCCATTTAGCCCCAAATTAAGCAATTATATTTGCTTGTGTTATGGGTACTAAACAACTGATATACTACTTATATACTTTTTTTTTTTGTAAATACATACATATTATAGATAAATTACACCCAGACACAGAACAAACAATCATGCTCATCACACAAAGGTTTGTCCTGGGTGGGAATCGAACCCACGACCTCCGGCTCAGCAGTCAGGGTCACTAACCACTAAACCAACAGGCCAGTCAAAAAACAATACATTGTTAAATAATTATTTTTCGTCCTTTTTCTTACATTTTTAAATAATATTACGTTTACAAATACTCTATTTACGTAATAGATTAATTCTATTTAATTTAACACTCCAAATATTTGTATTTATGTTAAATATGGTATTGTATTTTATTGTAACCGTTTATTTATAAACATTAAGATAATAAAACAAACAATGTAGTACCTAATCTAATAAATAAATGTAATTTAAATTAAGCGTTGACCTCTAAATGCAACTATTTGACCACGGACTAAAATGGAATACTGACAGAGATACTTTTGAATATTTTCTAACTAAATGGAATTTGTATGTATGTTACGATTTTATTATAGGTACTATATTACAATAAAACAAATGAACAGACCTGCGAAGGCAAACCCAAAATAAATGATGAATTACAAAATATTATGTACCTATGATATGTAGGTATTCGTTAAACTTATTTCTTCTAATAAATTACAACATTGGTTTTCAAAGACAATAGAGAGTACAGAAAAAATAAAACTGTTAATCAATTTGACGTCTTTATTCGACCGCAAAAAGTAATTCGTAATTTTATTAAATAATCTAGATTTGATTATTAACCATTAAGTAGTAAAAATAGTTGCAAAATGAAGTTTAAAGTGAACAGAATGTGTATATATTCATGTGTCATCGGATAGGGCGTTTTTGATAGAAAAATATTGAAAAGACTGTTTGTTTACATTATCCGAAAATGGATTTGGACAAGACTGTATATAATAATACGAGTCTACTTTTCCAATAGCGGATCTAGGATTTGGGATTGGCTTAAACCCGTCCGGGGTTATTGAGGTTTTATCAAGTCAAGATAAACACTACAAGCTTATAAACAAAGGCCACAGGCGCTCTCACTTACCGGACGAAATGCACCCGATATAGCTTTACGTAGGTACATTGTAGGTAATATTATTTGATATAAACTTCAAACAATTTTTCCGTGAAGTGTACAGTTTGTGTACGTGATATTTATCGTCAAGTAGATCTTAAACGCGGGTAGAATATAAACTAAATGTACGTTAAGAGTGGTATTTCCGAGAAATAGTTAGGCTGATCAGATACGGTCTGTCCTTACTACGTACTTGTGACGAACCGGTCCACTCGTCATTCACTTCGAATAAGTAGTGTTTTATGACGTATATGGTTAGTTATTCATTCAAGGGTTAGTTAGTTATTTTTCTTGCTTTATTGGAAAAAGTTGTCATATCATTTGATTCTCAGCAAAAACCATGTAAATTACTTAGGCGCTCTGAATGATGAGGATGAGCAAAAAACATACGATTATAAGTAGTTAATCAGCATGATTGAGTGAGATTGACTAGCGGATTAGATCGCATAGTATATTGACCGGTGATTGATCGCCGTTCACTTGTTCTATGTGTGACTACGGACATTTTTTGGGGTATTTTCATTTCATTTCATTTTTATTGTTTTTGAGGGTAGCTTGAAATTATAAAATTTAAGCAGGTAAGCCATGATCAATGTAATCATAATCATATCAGCCAAAACACGTCCACTGCTGGACATAGGCCTCCCTCAATTTTCGACACCGTGGCCTGTCGTTTGCCGCCCTCATCCATCGGTTGCCCTCTTCCAACCTTACCTCTCACGTGATGGCCGGGGAAGAATGGTCCCAATTCTCTCTGTACGTGGGTGTCGTACAAGGCGACTAAGGATAAAACGATGGCAGTACATCAGTCTATCGAATAACAGCGGTGAATAAAACCGTTACGAAAACGGGTGAAAGAAAATCAGCCTAACAGAGGACGGGCAGCAGCGTCATTCTTAATAATTTATAGCAATTGGATATTTAGGTAAGTATGATTACGTAACCTGATTAGTAGATAGTAGTAGTCGGATAGCTTTGTTTTATTCAAGTATATGTATGAGGTTTACCTTGATGCTCATACGTAAGTTCTTATATCAATACGAGGACAACAAACAACAATGATTCATTCAAACTGCGTTAAATACTTAATTACCTATCATACTTGAACGCTTTAGCTTTATGAATGGAGTATGCTGCAGAGATCGAATACAGCTTCGCAGTCTCTTCCGTCCCTGGCATTGCAGGAGCAATGCTAGGGACTCTTGAGTCATCTATGAGCGACAGTTACCACTTAACATCACGGGGGCTGTTTACTCGTCTGCCACTGTCGGCAATAAAAAAAAGAATTCTCGATCAAATTATATCAGTCCGTTTGGGCAAATACCATTATTTTCCCAAAATATGGATTGGCTCGAACTAGCACTGAATGGAGAGGTGGAGGAAGGGAGGGAAGGCGGTTGTCCTCTAGTGGAACACGACGAGTTAATAAATAAATAAAATATTGATTTCCCCTTTAAATCAAAGATTCAATGACAATTGATATTATCTACCTTCCTGCTACATTGTAGCTTTACGCACAAATTAAATTCAAAATTAGCATTAAGTAACCAAAACATTTATTAAAACAAATATCATAACTAAAAATTGAACTATCAGTAAATATCAATACTATTACAAAATATCACTATCGATATGTAAATAACTATAAGATACAGGACTATAAATGTAAATATCATAGCGATAACAAAAACGGAGTATTCTCCAAAACGCTTCAACTTTAAAACGCACTAAATGAACCGCACCAAAAGTATTTCATGAATTATTTTCTTTAGTTGTTTGTTCGAACTGGTGCGCTTCATTTAGTGCGCTTCGAAAGATACCTCACAAAACACGTTATTTCGAAGAGCTCGGTTTTACGTCGCAATAGGTCGGGGCACCACAGTTGCAGTTCACTTCGTGTTTGCTTCTTAGGTCTGAAGCCATTGCAGTAAGAAACGGATGCTGGATTTCGCTGTAATATGGCCTAGAAGAGATTCAAATGTTATTAGTTACTGCCTCGAGGGTTTGGTGTATTATGTACACTAGACGCAAAGATTTTCTCGAGTAGATTGTCATACGCAACAAGCTTAGGGACTCCAAAGGCCAGAGCTCTCCCTCTAATTATCATGTTCTTTGATTTTTAATTGCAAACAACTTTGCAGTCTACTGTACTATGACTTAATGAAATATTAGTTTGTGTGGTCGTAAATAGATCCTGACATTATGCTTGCAACTGAGACGTAGCCTAACCTGGCAGACCATGAGTCTTATAGGTAGGTTAGAAAAATCAATACAAACCTTTGCAGCATCTGTTTTATAGAGTCTTGATACTCTTGTTTAGCTAATTCACCTCTTTTTCTTTGTTCCAGCTCTTCTTGCATAGCTCGTTTCTGTAATCAAATTTAATACTAGCACACATATCTATAAGATTGCTTTTTTGAAAAGTAGACATCATGAAAAGTTGTCATTTCGCGGAGTTGACGTTTTAAGAAGTTGGCATTCTGCGAAGTTGGCGTTTTGCATCGAATTGAAATTTTGAGAAGTTTTCATTCTACGTCAGCAAAAGTATAAAACAACATCTTAAAGATCCTTTAGAATGCAATAGTCTGGCTAGACTATCTAGACTGCACGTCTATGATACTGGAGAGATGCGACCCCAACAAAAGAGTTCTTAAGAATAGTATACTTTCGTCTCCTTTACATTTTCGTGTAGCATTTAAAGCCAAGTCCAAAGTTTAAACCACTTTTTAGTATAGCCTACCAAAGTGACTCCACCCCGCCTGATGGTAAGCAGTCAGTGGAATCCAGAAGTGGCGACCACCATACCAAAAGCTATCGTTTTAAACTGCTGGTATGGTGGCCTCCACTATGGCGGCTGGGAATGGGGTTAGGGGAAGGAAATGAGGGACGTGAGGAAAGAGGAAAGGGGGGAAATTGGGCCTCCGGCGCTCTCACTCACCGAACGAAACGCAGTAGTACGGATACTACTACTCTTAAGTCGATCTTCTATGAGAGGGTAGTACTTCCCCGGACGGTCCGGCCCATTCATGCTGAAATCAGCGTGGATCTACTACCGTAAAAGTGCCCAGGGTGTGCCGTATTTTTGTAAGCTAGTCACTCACCTTCAACAAATTGCTATAATTAATCTGGTCCAACAGATCATCCTGATACAGTTTCTGAGCCTGAACATCAGTCATTTGCTTGTGTTTCACCAACTCATCTATTTGTTTCTTCAATTGATTGTTGTATTCTTGAGTTTGTGAATCGTTTTGTTCTGCTATTTCCCTTTCTTTTTTCTCGATGTCAGCATGGTAATTGGCGCGGGAGGTTTCCTTTTTAGAAAAAGTATATGGCTAAGTTCAAGTCTATAGATTTTTAGTAAGTACCGCACGAAATCTTTTTTTGGGTTTTTGTAATTTAAGGGGCAAAATGGAACACTTATAGGATTACTTTGTTGGCCGTCTGTCTGTCTGTCAAGATCCATTTTATAGTTAACACGTAGAGGTATCAAGCTGAAATGTATATCGAATACTCTTGTCTATAAGTTCTATAATCTGTTTAATATCTGCATCTGTGAAAAAATATAATAAAAAAAAGTAATGTCAACACAATCAAAATATGTGGCCATTTATACCAAGCCCTTGCTGCGCCAAAATGGCTTTAACCATAAGCTCTATCTTACACGGAAATGCAGATTACAATTTAATTTTGAAGGTAGGCAGCGGAGGTACATAAATTTTTGTTTGATTATGATCTATTTTTCAAAGCTTCCTGGTCTAAAGTCTAAAGTCTTTTTATTGTCACTGTAACTACCAAACACTGTAACTACTAAGGTACCTCCTACTAAAATTAATGCCTGTTATTAGGCAGTCCAGTTAGTGGAGTCCATTAGTGATGGAGACCATCCCTAATACTATCTTGGCAAATAACTAACATGGTGGCCTCCTACAACACCCTAGTAGAAGGTTACCAAGCTTATTATTATATTGCTGCTGTGATATGACCCTTTTAAACTATTAACCGTAACCTTGTAAATAACTAAATACCCTAAGTGCGTGTAGTTTGGCTACATGAATCGCGACACGTAAAACCTTTTAAGGAAATGTACTAAAAAATAGGTAGGTAGGTACCTAACAAATCTTGCAAAAGTAAATAGCTTTAGGTGAAATATTACAGTACAGGAATTTACATCCTGCGGCAATTAATTTAGGATTCAAAATTCCTGGATAATATTTCACATCTTACGAGTAAATCTTTGTGCATGTACTACATGTTGTTTACTAGTATGATGTATTGTCCTTGTATTACCTAATTAAGTTAGAATTTCGTATGAGGTCATCATAATGATTGGAAATGGGAATTATTTAATTTAATAATTTGTTTGAAAGGCCAATCTTATTAGGAAATGGTTAAAGTACAGTACAGTTAACTTTAATTTTCGAAAAGTCACTAGATTCTATACGTAAATGTCCAAAGGTTTGTATCTTTTCAGTTCGCTTAGGTAATGTGTACTAGATGAGCCAATGATCTAGTTTGAGTGAGCAGTTTCTTTAAGGCTTTACTTTATCCGGGCGGCCCACTATATCAGGCCAGGTGCCGATATTATCGCCCTGTTACCCCGAACGCGGCCGTATAAATGAATACATACTTATCATTTGTTCTTAGTAGTTACATAATGGAAGAAAGCTATCGAGTGGGTGCCCAAAGAAACGAGATGTTTACAAGAAGAGCTGGATGGGATTGTAATCAAATAGAGTCATGGAAAACCTTGGGGGAAAATCAACAGTAGGACTGTGCACGTAAAAAGAAAACTGTCTGTTGTCTGTAAAGTTGATTTACGGACGATAATCTTACGTGATAACGTCACGTCTTAAAACATTGACGAAGTTTGCATATTATTTTTAATTAAATTGAATTATTATCACTGAATTATCATTATTTTGTATAATAAGTACAAAAAAGGAGATTTTGTCACAAGTCGAACGTTTAGGCCGATCGTGTTCCATATCGCTTGCTCCGTGCACTCGCCTGCCGGAACGTTACATTTTTTCGTGCTTAGCTTGCAGCCGGCGTTCATCGATTTATAAGACGCTAACAAATCAATGTGTAGGTATTGAAATTGTCACCTAGAAGTGTATTTTGAGTCAGAAAATAGTTACATCATTACTTTTAGAAACCAGGAGGACTTTACTAAAGTTCTCTAGATAATTCCTCTAGACTCATTCATCATTTAGACTATTCTTTAAAAAAGTGGACTCACGAGAGCATTCTTCTGCAGCTGCTTCCGTATTTGACACCTCTTCAAATCAGCCTGGTCACCAATCTTCTGCCCCTCGTGCAGTATCATGTCTACGTTGTTGTTCTTTACCTGGGCTATCCGGTGCTTCATGGCTACCATCCTAGCATTGCATACGTCCAGGTCTTTCTGCAATGAAATAGTTATTTAGTAACGCTAGTTTCCCGTAGCGCGGTTTTACCAGCGTCTTTGGTTACTGCTCTGCTCTCGTCACCAGTAGCGTGATATTACATAGCCTTTAACCTTCCTCAAGAACTTGGCTATCATACGCAAAAATAAATTATACAAATCCGACTGGTAGTTAAAGAGATTAAAAACAAACTTTTCCGTTTTATAAAATAGTATATAGAGAGAGAGTATACAGTCCATTCCAACTCTAATTTCGGAAAATGTAAACAATCCACCATATTGCCATTGTCTATGGTTTCATGAATTTACTAGTGATGGGGAAAAGGATGATAAAAATAAAATTAATGTCATCATACATAATTAAATAATAATTTCTCATTCTTTTTTTCTAACATTTTTAAATAATATTACGTTTACTAATACTCTATTTGCGTAATCGATTAATTCTATTTGATTTGTTATTTTTATTACTCCAAATACTTGTATTTATGTTAAATATAGTATTGTATTTTATTGTAACCGTTGACTTATAAACTATAAGATAATAAGACAAACAATTTACATACCTACCTAATTAATAAATAAATGTAATTTTAATTAAGCATTGACCTCTAATTACAACTATTTGACCACGGACTGAAATGGAATACTGGGGTATTTTTGAATATTTTCCCGCCTGATAAAAAATAGTGAAATATTGATTATATGGAATTTGTATGTATGTTACGATTTTATTATACTATATTACAATAAAACAAATGAACTCAGACTTGCGAGGGCAAATGACAAAATATTATGTACCTATGATATGTATTGGTTAAACTTATTTCTTCTGATAAATTACAACATTGGTTTTCAAAGACAATAAAGAGTACAGAAAAAATAAAACTGTCAATCATTTTGACGTCTTAATTCGACCGCAAAAAGTAATTCGTAATTTTATTAAATAAACTAGATTTGATTATTAATCATTAGTAGAAATAGTTGCAAAATGAAGTGTATAGTGAACAGAATGTGTATAAACCCATGTGTCATCGTATATGGAGTTTTTGATAGAAAAATATTGAAAATCTGTTTGTTTACATTGTCCGAAAATGGATTTGGTCGATACTGTAGATGCTATGTGCTCTCAGGTAAACAATATTCAATAATGAAATGACAAGAATCATGGTAGCAGATGGAAGGGTGATCTTCTATTTTTTTTTATTAGCCTCCCAATGTGACTCCACTCTGCCTGAAAGTAAGCTGTCAGCAGGATCCAAAAGTGGTGGCCACCATTCCAAAAGTCATCAATTCATACTGCTGTTGACATGGTGGCCTTCACTATGGCGGCTTTGAGGTGCTTTTCCATTCCATCCATGGGGTGTAAATGTCGCTAGGAGCTGACTCTGCCTAAGTTTTCCGGGGTATCGCTAGGAAAGACCGCATATAGCTTCAGGGATGTGGAATTATTTGTGTTTGTCTACCAAAATGACTCCACTCTGCTTGTAGTATTAGGTACACTTGTTAATTATTATAATTTTTTTTTTATTGAAGACAATCTGATATTAAGTCGTAACTGTCGCTCATGGACAGCTCAAAATCTCTAGCATTGCTCCTGTTAATGCTGGAAAGACTGTAAAGCCTCAGCTATCCGTAAAAGGAGTAGGGGTAGGTGAAGGGATAAAAGGAGATGAGGAAAAGGAAAGGGAAGAAACTAGTCACCCGGCACTTTTTTCAATTCAACTAAACAATGCGTGCTTAACCACGTGCTTTTATTTAATCAGATGAGGACAATAACTACCTACTCTTCTGGTAATACCTATATTAGTATGCGTGTACTATCACAAACAACGCAGTAGGAATTTTAAATAAATGTATTCATAAACAAAAAATTGAGTCATGCTCATGATCTAATAGAGCTTCACTGTATTCGAACAATTGAATTTTTTTTTGTATACTTTAGGTACTAGGAATTTTTATCTTTAAACTTTCGCGTTGCATGATATAGTAAATCTAAATATACGGGCATTCACGCGATCATACATTAGGTATTTACATACCTTATTTTGCTTGACGTTTCGACCAGGTTACACCGGCCGTGGTCACAAGCAGTCTGGACTACTATACTAGGAATTTGTAATTTTTTTTTGGAAATTTGTAAGGTTTGGCGAACATTAGCAGACCTAAAAGTCCTTAGACTTTTTGTCGTCTTTTTGTGGACATTAGAGCCAGACAGTTTTCGAGCCCTGTAATGTGCGACCTTTCATACATTGTGTTAATTGTGTACATAGATTCACGCCTTTTATCCCCAAAGGGGTAGGCAGAGATTATCAACCACTCACTGCTCGCAGACAAATTGGACGGTCTGCTTTTTGGACGCATTGCGTTTTGGACGCATAGCGAACATTGGAAAATTTGCGTGTTGGACACCACGCGACTAAAGGTAAGATTCTAATGTGCGCCCGCTCTACTAGTGATGTCATTAGTAATTTTAAATAAAAATGCGCAATGGTGACCGCGAACCAGGAGACGCAGCGTGAGCAAACTCCTTACAAGGTGGAGTGACGACTTGGTAAGGGTGGCGGGCAACCGTTGGATGCCGGCTTATGACTTGTCAAGGAGATGAACTGGTGATACTTATGGATCTATTTCCAACAATAGGCATGATGTTAAAAGCGCCATAGAAAATAGATACATAGTGTCACACCGTTATTCTAGAAGATGTAAGTAGTGTTACTTTCATTCTTCCACGAGATCCTTATTACCGTTTCCTTGCGTAGCATTCCGTAGGCTTGAATGACAGAGACAGTCGAAATAATACTTACATAAACGTCTATGTGGTGTAGTTGTAGTAAATAAAGCGGCAGAGTTCGTTTGTTTGTTTAAACGCGCTAATCTCTGGAACTACCACTCGGATTTGTATAACTCTTTTTGCTTAAGATACTAGTACGATACTGGCTGATAATGGCGAAAAGAGCAGAGCAGTAACCAGAGACGCGGGTGAAATCGCGGAAGCTAGTTAGTCATAGTCGTATTTAATATTTGTGCGTAACTCCATCCACTTCGCGTACGTGATCACGTAGTGAAGATGCTATTTTCTAAGCGTTTATCAGGCGAGACGGGTCTCCAAGGTTAGATTTTACGTAAATAGTTAGGTTATTTTACATAATGTAGATATTGGTATTCAAATAGTAAACACATTTGTATGGAATATTCTAATAAGATATAGGTAGTTTAGTCATCAACAGTAGGTAATTGAAACAGAAGTTTCCTACTGTTTTAGTCATAGGCGATTTAAACAGTACCCTATATTAATCGCCATAATAAATAAATTAAATTGGGGGAGGCCTGTGTTAGCAGATGTTTTATTGTCATTACATTATTTGATCATTTTAAAAGTCATCTAGTTAGAGCCTTTAAACGAAGTACTTCGTAACCTGACAAATACCAATATGACCAATGTATTAACCTAACTACTTAGCTACTTACTCAAAGCGGATAAGTATTATAATTATAAGTATTATAAGTATTATAAGGATATGCTGTTTTAAATCAAATAATTATTAGATTTTAAAATGTCAGTTTTATTTACCAGTTTCTGAGTCCTACGTTCTGCCTCAGCCCTATCTCCAGCCAGACTTTGCCCAGCGAGTGACTCCCACGTGTCTTCAACCAGCTTGTCCTCGGCCTGTTGCTTAGCCAGCGCGTCCCTACGCTCTTTGATCGCGAGCAGCTTCTGTTGATCTACGTGATCACTTCTTTCTTTGTTTTTGATTGCGTCTGTGGATATTAAGAAGTGAGCCATTACATAAAATTATGATATACAGGTAAAACGCACCAAAACAGGTAAAAGTCGAAATGGCTTAGTGGATAAGGCACCCGCTTCGTAAACACGAGGTAGTGGGTTCAAATCCTGATAAGTACCAATTTGATTTTTCAAATCATATGTACTTAGGTACTTTCAAAGTTTATCGTTGACATTTCTGACTGAAGGTAAAGGAAAACATCGTGAGGAAGCCTGGACTTAAAAGTCTGAAATTGCCAATCCGCCTTTAGCAAGCGTGGTATTTAATGCTCATACTTTTTCTATATAAGAAGAGGCCTTTGCTCTGCAGTGGAACAGTAAACAGGCTGGTATTATAAAATGCTCCAAATTATGTCTAAATTTGTGTTTTGCAGTCTTTGTTGAGAGGACAGAGTACCTGATATTCTATTACATACTTAGTTGATTCGGTAGTCAGAATTCTTTGGATTCTGACTACCTGTATTGATTGACACTAATGTACGTATGACAATCATGACCAACGGGATGATGTGCTCTACAAGGCAAAGAGGATCTGAATTTGTTCTAGGTGCATATATCAATTGAAATCTGTGCCTATATGTACTTATTTGCAACTCTATATTTTTCTAATTTGTACATATAAAAATGAAAAGGAATAAGTAGGTATAGGTATCTGCTAGTATCAGGTATATATTTTAAGCCCAATTTATCTCTCGAGAGGTAAAATAAAATCGTAAATTGAAACAAATCGCCAATCTTACTTAATATCATAAAAATGCTACTGAATAAATAAATAAATAATAAATAATATGTGGACACTATCACACATCGTCATCTAGTCCCAAGCTAAGCAGAGCTTGTGTTATGGGTACTAGATAATTGAAATATAATACTTATACATACTTTTTTTTTTTTGTAAATACATACTTAGAATACATAGAAAACACCCAAACTGAAGACAAATACAAATGTTCATCACACAAATATTTGCCTTCCGCGGGAATCGAACCCACGACACCCGGCGTCGCAGTCAGTTACACTAACCACTAGACCAACGGTGCAGTTAATTATTAATGAATGTATTTTAATTAAATTTTACTTATTATTATCTCTAACATCGAACTTCACAATGATATTATTTATCTCAAACAACGAAATAAGACATATATTTATAAAGATATTGAGTAAATTTTTAAGTCACCAACCAACACGACACCTAATAATCTAAAAATGTTTAAACTACCTTCTAATGACTGCCTCTTATCTTCCTCAATCTGGTTCTTCATCATGAGCGCCTCCTGCATCAGCATCTCTCGTTCCTTTGCGCGTTCTCGACGTTTCTGTTCGAGCTGCTCCTCTGTGCACTCGTCGCACTCCCTCTGGCGACGCAACGCTTCCATCGTCTCGTATTCCATACGGGCAGCCTTAAAATACAGAGTTTAATAAAACACTTCGCACAAAAAAAACAAGAAAACACATTTTTCTTAAGACATTTTTCGCACTAAAGAACAAGTCCTGTGATTGGAGCAGAGAACTTTATAAACGGGCACAAAGTTAACCTAAGACTTGAAACAAATATTATTTATGGATTATAAAAGTATTTAGTAAAGTATTTAAGAACCCATAATCTCGTTGACATCAGCCACATAGGTACACCCAATGTGCTACACATGCAGTCATATTGCAAGTGTTGTCAATGTTTTTGGATTTAAATATTGTTAAGGCGAACTTAGGTTCAGTTAATAGTATATTAGCTGAACCTAGTTCTGATGCTGCAAGAAGAGTTTATGAAATGGTCGTGTGAAGCGTGAAGTACGTTTCATATGCTATTTTATAAACTCTTCTATTTTTATTTTTATTTGTATTATAGTTATATTTTGAAGATAAAGTTATGTTTTTGATACTATAGGACATGTTTTATAACAAAAGTCCTTAAATAAAAAGAAAAAAAAAGTGCTGTCAAGATTGTTAACATTGTAGTACTTAGTATCATTTTCATAAAATTTAACCAACTTTTGATAAGTAGGTAACACAAGCTGGTCGCGTGCGCGTAGTCGTGTAGGTATGTGTGTATATGTGTGTAGCGACATGCATGTGCGATTTACACCCTCAATTACCTAAAAAAGCATGCACGTATACACGCATAAACAAAAGTTCGTTTTACAAAAACTCCTAAATAAATAAAGATTATAGAAAAAAAAAAAAAAGTTCGCTTCTCTTTTCAAGAAACAAAATCTCACCAGTGCTTCAGACTCTTTCATGGCAAGCATATGCCACATGTTGTCAAACTCTGCCTCAGCCATCATGCGCATCTGTTTGTCTCGCATCTGGTACAGTTGGGCCTCTTGGGCCTCTTTTGCTCGTATTTTGACTAGGCATGGGTACACGTGTGAGCAATTCTCCCTGGTGATATTTTATTGGTAATCAGTAAGAGGTGGAACGATCCAAGTATCTTAAACATTATTTATAAACTTTTTGCACAAAACTAATTTACAAAGACGGATTTAATGCCAGAGGCCTTCTCTACCAATCAGCCAAGCACAACCCGACAGTCGCCTATTGTCCGGGTATAATGCCGATATTTAGTGACAAGTGGTTAGATTGATTGTGGATACCTAGAGAACTTAAGGCGAATAAAGATAGGTACACCCTATTCATCATCGTAAGATGAAATAATAATATTTTTTAATCTCTATCCTATCCTGATTGTCACTAACAGCAGTGGCGTGCTATAAATACCGATCTTTATTTGAAAACCAGATTTTATGCAATAGATCGTTCAGCGCTGAATTGCTTTTACGGTACCTATGTCAATATAATAATAAGGCATTACAAAAATCGAAATTTTCAAGAATCTTGCATTATATAGTATACTTACAGTAGCTATCTATAAGGAAACCCTTATAGATAGCTACTGTAAGTATACATTCAAATGGTATTATCAATATAAGTACATCTCTTTAGAGATAATAAATATGATAAATCTAACAGAGGGACGTCCTTGAATCTCGCTTCGTGCTCCTTCTGGCGCTTGTCTAGCAAATAAGCGAGACGGTCTTGCTTGACTTGCCAGGCACGCTCGGCACCCTCTTGGGCCATTTCAGTGAACCTGCGGATCAAGTTCTTTTCCTCAGCGTGGAGTAGCGCTCTTAATCTGAAACATGAAATATACCCATCTACTGTAACCGTGAATAAGTAAAATCTTTCCTTAGTGTTTATGTGTACAGT
This sequence comes from Parascotia fuliginaria, assembly GCA_963082885.1. Lineage (NCBI taxonomy): Eukaryota > Metazoa > Arthropoda > Insecta > Lepidoptera > Erebidae > Parascotia > Parascotia fuliginaria. Next base: position 2,759,235 of record OY720195.1, read on the forward strand.
ATTCTTCGTGCTGAACGGCTAAAGATTCATACTAGTATAAAGTTTAGTCCTGTGTGTGAACAGTCTCTTGTGGTGCATTTACTTAACCTCCATTAATACTCGATTAAAATACCATTCTCGTATTCTACCGAAAACTCAGCAACGTTTTCATTTCGGATAATTACTATCCTATGGTTTAGATTAGGTATAGGTTTATAATGTTTCCGACGGTTGAGAATATAGCAGCCGGTTGGTCCCAATTCAAACCTAACTTACCTCATTCTTTTCTCATTAACATCTTGTTCGTAAGACTCCAGGCAAAGGTCGACACGATTTTGTATTTTGTTTATTATATTTCTGTAATAAAATTTACATTGAATTATTAAAAAATATATATACCTAGGACGATAGAAGACGCCGTCTTTTATAGTGTCATCTAAAAACAAAAACGGTTCTGGAACTCTTACTTCATCGTGAAAGAGCATTTTACGAAATCGTCATATAAGGGTCACCATGCCATTAGTTTGCTAGGATGTTTTACTTTTCACTTTTCTCTGAACAATTAGCAACTGCTTGGTTGTATTTTCTGAGCATCGTTTTTGCAATGCTATGAGAACACAGCCACATCCATAGGTTACTATTGCCACTAAAGATGCGTTTCTACTGACGCGGAGCTGGGCGGAGTGTAGAGGAGCGGACCGTGAATTGGCCAGTCACAGCATTTTTACTGATGTGGAGTGGAGATTTTGACCACTGTGATTGGCCAGTCTTCTCCTCTACGCTCTTACCATCAGGAAGACCTCCTTGTTTGCCGCCGAAGTTTTATAAAAATGGAAAATACTCCTAGTGTTGTAGTAGCCTTACATAAGTAATACCTTCGATCACATCGTAGAAAGAAGTCGAGGTACTGATTATCTTTGCGTTCTTTGATCTTATTCTCGACACCGCGCCGATCTTCTTCTTCTTGAGCACGGAGCTTGTTCACGAAACGTACGTAACGAGCTGTCGAATTGAGGACACGAGACGTCTGTTCGAAAAACAATAATTTAATTGCGATCGTCCAGAAAACCATGAGTTGTTACTTAACCAAACAAGAAGATACTCATAGGACTTGCGCTTTATATCATTATGTTGAATTGTCTTCATAAAATTCGAGGATTAACTACACAACGGGAGCTCAAGGCTGGTGCTCCGCCATGAAGTTCTCACCATAGCGGTCTCCTTATAGCCAAACTTTCTGCTCGGCTACAGTAATGTCGAAATCGTTTACATAGAGCTGGGGAGCTACACGGAGCATACGCAACAGCTCGCAAAATTGTTTTGTAGACGGTATTGGTGCTAATACAATTTTGTATATAGGTTTTTAGAGACGTAGAGTGGGACGCGCCATTGCTAGATGAAGCGGCAGTAACTGTCGGCTGCCAAAAAGTGGTTGCAGTTTGCAGTCAGCCTGAGTTGTTTGAGTGCCGGAAGTCCAATTTCCCCCCTTTTCTTTTCCCTTGCCTCCTTCTATACTTTTATCTACCTCACTCCCTTCACGGTAGGCAGCGGCTTCGCGGAGTCCCTGGCATTGCAGAAGCAATACAAACGAACAGAACATTAGACGACGTCGAGGAAGACCCAGAAAAATATTACTGGATGATTTGGACACGCATTGCAAAGATTGGTCGAATTTGATTGGATTGAAAGCCTTATGTAGAGAGGATTGGAAGAGGGGTAGAAAGGCCCTTGCTCTTCAATGGGATATATGGGAAAAAAATACCTACATAGTAGCAATCAGGTGCTCCACGAGGTCCGAACCCATCTTTTGGAACTTTCGCTCGTTCAGTTACTGGATTGCAGGTATTCATAGTTAAATACTTTTAACAATAACGTTCATAAAACTGAAGATAGGTAAGTATATCAAACTTTATATGAATATAAAAATAAACTATAATATTAAGTACATTAATAAAAATAGTTTCACAATAAAATTTTATGACAACTGTCTGCATCGTATAAATTCTTCTAAAATCTTCCACAGAGTAAAGTACTTATTTATTTATACACAATTTGAGAGAATCTTCTGTTCTTTATTCTGTCAAAAATAGTCTAAGCTATGGTTACACAATATACAAGTATATTTACAAGTACAAAGTTACACACTCAATCTCAGAACAAGGACTTAAAGCATCAAGTTCTTCTACTTTATTTTTGGCAATAAGCCTAAAGTAGACTAATAAATACTAGGTAGAACCAATTAGTCGATTTTTATATGGAGTGTCTGTTTGTAATATTGAAATAACTGTGTTTGTAATATTGAAATAACTGTTTTTTACTACATGTATGTAAATATATACGGTACATACACCAAAATAACATTTTTTACAATTTTTGTCTGTCTCTCTGTTTGTTCCGGCTAATCTCTAAAATGGCTTAACCAATTTTGACGGGACTTTTCTTGGTAGGTAGCTGATATAATAAGGAGTAACTTAGGCTACGTTTATGTTAGAAAAATTCTTTTATTTTAGAAAAATAAAGTAATGTTGATCGACTGTTAGGCGGAACGACGTTCGCCGGGTCAGCTAGTTTGTAAATAAAAACAAAAAGATAGGTATGGTATATGGTGGGGTGTTTATTTAGTAGTATAGGTGCGCAATGCTGCTGCTTGTAACAAAGCGTAGACGGAGTATATTATGAGTACAAGTACTAACAAAAAGTAAACTAAGAAATAGGTAGTCCCACTCACAGAGTACGTTTTATAGACTGTCCTACTACTATAACCCACTCCTGGGACCACAAGGAAAACAATTCCTCGTAGATCCACTAACGCAAATTGTAAAACAGTATTGCGACCTCAGTATATAGAGTGTATACGACGGTTTAATATTTAAAAAAAAGCAGCTGTTACTAGTCCGTATAATTATTTCAAATTAATCACAAAAATGATTTGACGAAAAAGAAAAATTTAAAATTTTCTAACAAAATAAATAATATTTAGTAGTAACAAAGTAATACACCATTTATTATGACAAGTTCACTGACCTGTAATGGTGACGGTAATACTATTTATACAGTATTGTGACGCGGCCGTATTTTTTAAATAAATGCCTACAGCCGCGCGGTACGTAAACATGCGATAGGGCTGCCCGCCTCCAGCACGTTAATTACATTTGCCTACTTTGTGTTTCCATTTAGTTTTGTGATTATAAATATACTTTTTATATATAAACAAAAAAATAGTTTGTGAATTGAATAGGAAGTGTTCAATGAAAATGCGTGATGTTTTTTGATTGGAAATTTGTTTTTTCTAGTATTATTCATATACAGTACAATAAACAACTATTATTAATAACAAATACTACGTCTTTACTTTCAATTATACAAACTAACAAAAAAAAACACACATGCCCCGAGGTTTTAACACAAGCGTACCTACCTACCGTATCTTGATTCATGAACCGCCTATAACTACCTACTTCACTCGTGTCAATCACTTTCCTTTACTCTATTTACTTTATTTATTAATCCATACGTCTTTTTTTTCGGGAAATAAAAGGAAATACTTATCCATTAAAAAGAAGCACATTATTACCTATCTACTAGTAAGTAAAATTATTTTATAGTCTTACCTTTCAGAGTTTCCAGGTAATCTAAAAAAAGTTATCTCTGGATGCGTTATTGACGAATTTATGCAAACAAAAACAGCACAATATATCCTACTCTTCATATTAAATATGTACTTGAACTTATTTTTAGTAAAAAAATCGCGCGCTTATTGTTAAAAAAACAACTCACCGTGCGTTCGTCACTGCGGCACAGTCGCGACTGTCCGCAAGCCGAGCGCATGCCGAGTTCGAGGCAAGTTGGCATGGCTCGCGCTTCGTCCGTTTGTATGAAGATGGATTACTGTAGATAGTATTACTGTGCCTTCCGTGCCTTATTGCCGTGGATTATTTTAAATCAGTGACCGTTTGTGTTACTTACAGAGTGTTTAGAATTAAAGAAATTAAAAAAGTAGTCCTGTGTCTAAACTATTGAAGATATTTAGTTGATTTTTTTTTGTCTCGCTTTATAATGTTACTTAATATTTATGTTGCATTATATCATACCATCCTGTCCTTCCACTCCGACCAACTGAACCGACCAACTGGTTGTGCAGAATGGAACCCAAAAAAGGGTTTTATTCCAATCTTATCAACTAGTTGATCATTTATTTTATTTTGAGAAGTATTATTCCAATGGGATCAACTGAACCAACCAATTTAAACGGACCAACTATTTTCTTTCTCAACTATACAACTTTTTAGTTGGTCTGATGGGAATATTTTGTTAATGCAAATTTGTCCCCATCCACACAACTTTGATATTAAACCTTTATGAAATTTAAATTTTATTTTAAACTAATATAATTATATCATTCGTGATGATGCCATTAGAGAGACCATGATACAATGTTTATCTGATGAGATCTCAATAGGACACGCCCTAGAAAAATTGAGATAAAAAAATTGTTAAATGTATCTACCATAGGATTAAAATAAAAATAGACAACTAACACAGTCGTTTTATTCAATCAAGCATACTTCGTTTCTGTCCATAAACCAATAGGTTATTGAGTAGATATGGATTTATTCCCCTAAGATACACTTGCCCGGTACATTTCTTTAGGTTTGATACTAAGTTGTTTGATTCCCATCAAATTTGAATGAATAAAATATTCCTATCGGACCAACAAGAAAGTTGTACCGATAAGAAAAATAAATAGGTGATCCGTTTTAAGTTGTGTGGATGGGGATAAAGTTGAATTAAAAAATATGCCTATCAGACCAAATACAAAGTTGTGTCGTTGAGAAAGAAAAATAGTTGATCTGTTTCAGTTGGTCAGAGTGGAAAGACAGATACCATCGTATACACTCTGTATAAAATGTACAACTCTGTGATTGCGACATCCACGGAAAGAGGGATAATTATTATATCTATAAAGAGAAACTAATACTATATAGTTCCTGTATGCACGTAAACTTAAAACCAGCGCGCTTCAACCGCAATGAAAATAGTAGGACAACTGATTCCAGTATTTGGATTAATGGAAATGCAATGGCACAATGGAAATAGTTATAGGTAGGTACACTCCCGAGGTTAGAACGCTGCAGATTTCAAGATATGTGCTGTAGGTACTGGTAGAATGAAAGAATGGAAACCAAATAATTAAATTTAAATGTAGGTTTATTTACTCGCAAAATTAAAATTAAATTCTAACATAAAAATAAAATCTAATATAAAACTAACAGTAATATTAAATTAAAATTATCATCGTAAAAATAATAAATAGATACAAAGTTGAGCAATTTGAATTGACTAGTCGGTTTAGTAGGTACCTCCTTACCTATGAAACACTAATAAAAAAATCTATTGTTGTTTTTGTTGTTTGCAACAATTTAGATTTAATAGAGAAATTTTAACATTTCATGTTATTTATTCATAAATATTATTTAAATCTACAGAAAGTATTTTCTAAATTAATTTTAAATTAAAAAGAATCATAAACTTACGAAATTAAAACTACGATTATCCAAACCAACATGATAAAATAAATTAAAATTAAATAAAATTAAATTCATAATAACATAAACTGAATTAAACAGTTTGAATACCGAACCATGTCCTTTTCACAGCTTAACAGTATTAGGACACGGAGTAGAGCTGAAGGGTTTCGTTATCAGGTATATTAATCACCCAGAATTTTCCTAAAATCTAGACAATAATATGATTTCATTGTCCTAAGATGCAATCTTACCTTTTGTCACACCTCATATAGAATCATCCACTTGGATATGAATTGACGTGACCACAGAAATTTATTGCCACTCATCGCACTGTAAAGAATTATCTACACCTTCGCTCCACCCTCTACAAATTCCTCAAACACGAGTCAACACAACATCTATAGGTACGGTTTAATCTAGTTATAGTGTTGTCTTATCTGTGATCTAATCATAAAAATTATATTAAGTACAGAATATATAGTCGTTAAGGACAATATGGACCCACGACTTGATAAGGGTAGCGGGCAACCGATGGATGGGGGCGGGGAGCGACCGACCAAGGTAGCGAAAATTGGAGGCCAACGTCTAGCATTGGACGTCTTTCGGAAGATATGATGATGATGACTAGTTCGATTTTGAAGCAAAAAGAAAAATGTCCGATTCTCAAATATTTTGAAAATAGCAGCTTGATAAACTTTACAGTTATTTAGTAGGTTCGGATAAATAAGCGCAGATATTATCTCTTGCACAAGGACACCATCTCATCTTGACTCCTTTTGCCATTTGCTTCATGAACGGGTGGACTTCGTCGCTGAAGAAGGGCCTAAACACATAAAGAAATGATAATAAGTATTGTTATTCTATTGTCAAAAGTATAATTATTAAAAAATGTTTTTTTTTATGTTAGCCTACCAAAGTGACTCCACGCCGCCTGATGGTAAGCAGTCAGTGGAATCCAGGAGTGGTTACCACCATACTAAATGACATCGTCTTAAACTGCTGGTACGATGACCTCCATATGGCGGCTGGGAATAGGGTGAGGAGAAGGGAATAAGGGAGGTAATAAAAGGCCTCCGGCGTTCTCACTCTAATACCTCGTATACATTGCCGACGCTTACTTTTTGATTAGGTACTCAGTAGTCTTTAAACAGGATTTAGTATTGGAATTTTTTTTAGTGATTTATGGCAGGCAACATTTTAATAGATGTATTTGCGAGGAAATGATTAAATGAGCGAAACTCACCGAGAAAGCATAGTTTTAATAGACTCTTGATACTCATCTCTTGCTATTTGGCATTTTTTTCTCTGTTCTAATTCTTCTTGTTGAGCCCGTTTCTAAGATACATAAGTAAACTTTAACTTAATCTAGTATCACAAACAATCTAAAATTTAAGAAAATTTGGTACATTTTTGAGCTGATTGCGCGGACAATATAACATTACGCAGGTACTTAAATATAAGCAAAAAGGCCGTGAACTTTTACTTTGCGTCTTCCTGTTCCGAATCACGACTACAAAACTTGAGCATCTCGTTTTAAAACTACCAATTTTGTGGAGACAGATAAAACAAACTATCTTTATGGTTCGATGGTGCTGTTTAAAGACTACAACGCACAGGTCGCGGGTTCGATTAGCGCTCAGTCAGCGCAAATATTTGTGTACGAACTAGGTATTGACTATGTCAGCTAACTGACTGTAGGTTAATTAACTTTTTGTAATATTTAACGTTCAATGTGTTAATTCAATTAACATAAATGAATAAAAGTATTTGACGTTGACTTTATGCTGAGTGTTTCTATGTAGGTATATTATGTACGTATATGTATCTAGAACCCATATCACTACTCTTTAACATATGCTTACTTTGAGTGTAGTACCTACTTTGATATCGCGTGTTGGGTATGTAAAGTTGTTTTGTTATTATAGTTAGACTAAATACTTTACCTTTAATACTCTATTATACTCGATCTGATCTCGCAAATCATTCTGATGTAGTTTTCTCACTTGAGCGTCCGTCAACTGTTTGTGTTTAACCAACTGCTCCAACTGGGCATTCAACTGTCGTTCATATTCTTCTATCATCTCGTTTCCCTTCCCCATTTCTTCCGTGTCCCTCTTCTGTTTTGCCTGCTCTATTAAGTACTTTTGGTTTACCTGAGATAAGAATAAATCAATTAAAAAGACAATTTTAGAGAAACGCAACCGAATAATAAAAAAATATATTAATAGTATAAACTTGCATAGCATTTTTGAAATATTTATCACGGTTTTTCTAATATGAACATCGAGGAGACTGAATAGACTTAATATTGTAGTCTCAGAAATCCCATTATCATTTTTAAAGACTATTTCTCAAAACGTTTACTTCTCTATTGTTAATTTTTAAATTCCCTCGGTGTCTTGTTTTCCACATTAGGACGAATTAAGGGCTAACAGGACAGCTATTGAGTATATCCAACTAGACCTAGTAATAGACCTGTATAAATTACTGTTGCTACATACCAGTGTCTCGTTCTTTCTCTTCATACGAGCCTGACACCTCTTTAAGTCTGCGGCATCTTGGAGACGTTTTCCCTCCTTCATTATTAACGGATCACTGTTGAACTTCGTCTCAGCTATCCGGTGTTTCATTTCAACCATCTTTGTATTACACGTGTCTAGTTCGAACTGGCAAAATAATTGTTATTTATTAAATATTGTATAGCTGGTGAAACAAATATGGAAGTAAAATCTTTAAAGACGTTGCCGGTGAAAAAATAGGAAATAATTAACCATCAGTAAAATATAGCAATGATCACATTTTTTGTGCTTCATTTAATAACAGAAATGCCAAAAATTCGTGAACAAGAGTTTATTACACTTAGGTTTATTTACATTTATTTGCGTAGGTATATATAAAAATCACAGAAATGAAAGAAGCGACTAGAGAATAATAATAAATAAATCCTTTATAGGCAGCAAGCAGCTTAACTTACTGAGTAGGTACCCAGACAATACGCTTGCTAAGAGTGGTGACTAATTCCTCTTTTTGGGAGTGGACTTTGTCCTAAGTATATACATATAGATAGCTATCCGCGGCTTCTTCACCAGCGTCTTTGTTTACTGCTCTGCTCCCACCGCTAGTAGCGTGATGTTACATAGCCTATAACCTTCTTCGAGAACAGGGCTATCTTACGCTAAAAGAAGTTTTAAAATCCGACTGGTAGTTCTAGAGATTAGCGCGTATAAACAAACAAATAAACGCTTCTGCTTTATATATTAGTTTAGATAAGTAAAGTATAGTATTTCAAACCTCTATCTGTTTCCTACGTTGCTGTTTCAAAGTTTCTTCATTTGCTACTTGTTCAGCCATTCTTTCCCACACGTTTTCCATTGCTTCGTCTGTAGCTATTGCATTGGCCTTGGCTGTCTTACGTTCCTGGTTCTCTTCCACTCTTTCTCGGGCCAGAGTGTCATTTTTCTCTTTAATCTGTCGTTGCTCTGTGTGTGAAAATAGTAAAGTCACACCCGTATAAATTATTTTTTTTAAATAACTCAAAGAGTAAAAAGCGCAAAATCCCTTTGTGGTTTTAAATAGCCCAGCAAAAAACACTAACAGAGACAGTTCATATCTTTCATCAAATTCATTCACACTATTGCGTCTAGTTCCATGCATGCTACCTGAACCAGGGTATTTAAATACTTACTATCCTCCGCCGTCCTCCCCTTCATCTCTTGGTACTCCTGCTTCAACCTTTCCTGGTCCCTTTCACGCTGCTGCCGTCGCTGGTCCTGCAGTATGCCGTTTAACTGGTTGCACTCGGAAGTGCGACGCAGCTGGTTTATTGCATCCAGTTCCATGCGGGCAGCCTGGACAGAAGATTTTTGAAGTTCAGCTAGAATTCAAACTGAAGAAAATTGCATTCTGTTTGCTCGCTTCAGGTTGGATAAATCCGAAGCATTGATACCTATTCCAATTGAGTCACTACTCTAACTTTTGTACTATTTACAATGCTCATCAATTTCTATCACGGTATTTCAATTGACGGTAGGCAGCGATTTCGCGAATTCCCTGGCATTACATTTATAAGCAACAGATACCACTTACCATTAAAATCTTAGAGAGCAGCAACAAAAGAGCAAATGAAATGAATTTGAACCTATTAATTCTAGTTACTTGACATAATTAAAGTTCACTGCTACCTCGTTGCCCTTTTTGTTTGTATGTTTAGAACTTAAAGTTCTCGTTGTAGTATATGTCTACGCCTACAGAAAACATGTGTTCTGTGTCTACGCTTATATTGCAATATTCTTGTCTGAAGAGGGACTGTACCTTTCAATTAGGCTCTACAGGCTTACGACTGCTAACTTCACTATAATATATACAAGGTCGAACAAGCCCAGATCATTGAGTACAGTTAATAATTTATATAATATTTCGTCTCACCAGTGCCTCAGACTCCTTCATAGCGACCTCATACCACATGTGATCAAACTCCGCCTCAGCCATCTTGCGCATCTGTTTCTCTCGCATCTGGTACAGTTGGGCCTCTTGGGCCTCTTTAGCTCGTATTTTAAATATGCATGGTAGAACATGCGCGCATTTGCTCCTAAAATATCATTATTAGTTTCGTTATTTGTCATTTACTAGCCTTAGGATTAAGAAAATTGTTACTAACTCTATATGGACCTGGTCCGAAACAAACGATTTGAATTTAAGCAGAATTCATCTAACTTATATTATGAGTTGCTATTTAAGATTACTTATGTACTTAAAATAAAGAATAATAAAGTATTTATACTAGTTTTCATATAATTGCAATTCGTTCAATGACTGAGAACGCAAAAGGCCAAATAACATCTTTGTTTCTTTTAACTTTTCCTCTCTCTCATTTTCTTTCGTAAAGGCAGGATTATGATTTTTGGAATTGTTTCTACAATGCACAAAAAAAAAAAAACTAACAGAGGCACCGCCTTGAATCTCTCTTCGTGTTCCTTGTGCCTCTTCGCCAATAGATACGCAAGACGATCTTTCTTCTCCTGATACTCCTCCGCAGCTCTCGCTTGTACTTGCTCCACTAGCTTTACAACATCTGCCTTTTCTTCCTCATTTAGTTTTTCTGTTAGTCTGAAATGAGAACACAACATCACATCTCCGAAGGGATAAGTCTTTGCTTGTCTAATGGATATAGTATACAGGGCATATAGGTCACTTCAAGTGACCTGTATCGGTTCCTACTCGGTAACAAAGTAGTATGAAAATACTTAGTAGCATATAATATTAAGTTACCTCTGCCTTTTCGTTTTTAAGTCATCTTCATAGGACTCCAAACAAAGATTGACACGATGTTCCACATTATTTATAAGATTTCTGGAACACAATGCACGAATCTGTGTAAATTGAGTATTACCATTATGTCAGCCGAAAGACGCGCACTGCTGGACATAGGCCGCCAATATTCACCTCCTTGGCCTGTCGTCTACAGTGCAAGCCACCAATCCGACTGCAAAGTGTGGTTTATCCCAACTCACAACTCAAAGGCTGCTCTAAAGAGAGCATTTGGGCTGAACCACATCAGCTGGCCCCAATTTTATATACTTATATCCTTCTCTATTACTCAGAATTGTCAGTATCTGAAGCTGCGTGCTGCATGCTGCTGCGATTTTAGAGGGAGAAAGAGAGCGCGCACGCGGAGCAGTAGACGTAAAAGCTCATGAATAAAGTAAATTACACCAAGTTAAAAACTAACTTGCGATCGCATCGAGAAAAGAAGTTGAGCATCTCTTTTTCTTTAGCTTTTTTACTTTCATTTAGACGTCCAACACGGTCCTCCTCTTCCATGATACGCAATTTATTCACGAATCTCACGTACCGGCCAGTCGAGTTGAGCACTCGAGATGTCTGTTAGTAAAATAGATGCGCAGGAATATAATAATGCAATTACGCAAGATAATTACTGCCCTAATCGATTCCTTCCAAAGAAACGAGACCTTTTTTATAAGAAAAATGCATTTTACGCATAGGCAATCATCTAAGAAAACAGGTTATACCTACCGTCAAAAATCTAAAAATATATAATATAATAAAACCGTAATTATTTCATCAACAACAACAACACCCGCAACTACTACATTAAACCAATTATCAGCGATGCGTAAAATAAGCCCCTTTAAGATCACAAATAAGAATCGAGATCTACTATAGGTAGGTACCAGTAGCGAAGAGTCACTTTTTCGGGGAGGGAAGCCGGTGGGACTAAAATACTTTGAGTTTCGGAAGGTCAGTTGGACTTTGGGTAGACACTCAAGCAGTGATAGGTATAAGGAGGTCAGGGCATATTTTAAGAGGGAAGCCGGCAGGAATCGTGTTAAGCTTCGGCCAAACCTGCGCGACCAAAGCGACTGCGAAGCGGGAGCGTCTGCCGCGCGGCGGTCGCTGCCGTATAATATCTATGGCGCCTTGCACACCTGCGCGACCGCAACGCGGGACTGCAGCGTCCGCAGAGCGGGACGCACGCGTCTAGTGGTCAGACGTGTGTAGTAGTATAATTAAAGTACTACCCTCTCATAAAAAGTTCAATGTAAGAGTAGTAGTATTACTTTCGTTCGGTAAGTGAGAGCGCCGGAGGCCCAATCTCTCCCCTTTCCTTTTTCCTCATTCCCTACTCCACTACCTTTGCCTACCTTACTCTCTGCACCTACACCACTACCTTCACTCCATTCCATTCCATTCGCCTATCCCATCTCCTTCACCTAACCCACTCCCTTGCCAGTAGGCAGTGGCTTCGCAGACCGCAGAGTCCCATGCAATGAAGAAGCGACATGAGCGACAGTTACCACTTACCATCAGGTGGGCTGTTGGCTAGTCTGCCACCGTCGGCTGTAAAAAAACCCTACCGATTCGTACTCTGTCAATCAAACCATTGAACCAGAGAGGTTGCCATTATTTGTCGCGTGGTTTATTCCGCAAAAGCAATAAAAGGTCTTTTTCATCATAGTTAGAATTTGATGTTAAATACGAGAATGTCATCACCACAACAATTTAGTAGCTATCCTACTAATATTATACATGCGAAAGATTGTGGGTGTGTTTGTTACCACTTAGTGCCTAAACGGCTAAACGGATTTCAATGAAAATTGGTATGTTAGAAAGGTTTGGTGCCAGAGACAGACAAAGTATTTAAGGTTATTTTTATCCTTAAAATCGTTCTGATTCCCGAGGAAGACAAAACACATTTTAGGCGCAGACGAAGCCGTAGGGCGCATCTATTACCAGATAAAGACGCGCAGCTTTAGTGATTGTTCACTAACAAATGAAGTTCGCGGTTCGCGTCGCAGTCGCGCTGGTGTGCACGTTAAGTTTCGCGTTGCAGACGCTCCCGCGTCGTGTCCCGCGTCCCGCGTCGCGGTCGCGCAGGTTTGGCCGAAGCTTTATATGGACGCTTCGCCACTGGTAGGTACAGCACGATATCAACAAAAATGTCACAGATAAAGACTCCACTGAATCAACTGATTATTTACTTTATTATTTATTATCAAACTTCTTATCACAGAATAACATTCTGGGATATTCAGTTTATCATAATTATCATTTCAGTCTAAAGACGTCCACTGCTAGACATAGGTCTTCTCCAAGTTTCGCCAATTTGACGGGTTGCTCGCCACCCTTATCAGTTTGTCGGTCCACCTTTTGAGAGGGCTGCCCACACTGCATCTGCTGATTCTTGGTCGCCACTCTAAAACTTTTCTGCTCCAATGAACATCAGTTCTGTGAATGTGTCCTGCCTGTCCATTGCTTCAGGAAAAGCAGCTCTACGAGCTTTAACAGTTACTTTGGTTCGCTGCCGAATATATTCACTTAACCTTACATAATAACAATCTGGAGCTCCCCGCGGTCCCCATCCATCTTTCGGAATCTTTTGCTGCTGCTGTGGACACGGTTGACTTTTATCTCCCATCTTATAAAGTTAAAATCAATATTACATAAATTATTTAAAATACACTATTTCTATAAAAAAATATTTAATCTATTTGGTGATTATGACATTTTATTGAGAAAAATATTGATGTTTATTGTTAGCCAGTAATAATTTTACTTTATGATGTGAACTTAGCCTTGTTTGTTTATATTAGCCTACCAAAGTAACTCCACTCTGCCTGCCTGTTTTAGGTTTGTAGCGATCAAATCACTTTTTTTATTGTAAGGTAAAAAAGTGGCAATTAATTATAATGCCCGGCTTATAGTGAGCAGTTCTTAGCCTGAGGACGTTTATCATACACACATAGTTGCCGACTATGTAACCTTGAATGATGTGGAGCGTTGATAATTCTTAAACAGCTTATAAATTAGCTTACCAAAGTCACTCCATTCTGCCTCATGGTAAGCAGACAGTAGGATATACAAAAATGGTGGGCATCATTTCAAATGCCATCGCTTTCATCTGAAGAGTGTTGGCATTTAACTATAATTAATAGTAAAATACTTATCAATGGTAAATAAATAAAGGTCAAACATATTTGTCAAATACAACATTTAAAAAGGTTTAATGAAATCTACAAAGCAAAAATTGAGTCAAAAATGCTTCTGTCTGGCAATAAAATGTGGTCAAAATATTAATTGAGTTTGTTAACGTCAGTCAAAGTTTAATCTCAAACAGCCCAATATTTTGGAAACGCTGTTTTAAGATTATAATACTATTTGTTTTGGTGTACCTATATAAAGATGGAAGTTAAAGCACTAAGTCCACCTGAACAGCCGCGTCAAAAGATACCGAAAGATGGATTCGGACCTCGTGGAGCCCCAGACTGTTATTACGTAAGAATAATTGTTTAGCCAAGCCAGGTCTTCGGTCTAGTATAAGAAAACTCATATCTCTTCTCGTGTCGTAAGTGATGACTATACCAAGGCTGCACCGTTGCCTACTACTACTTACTACTACTTATCGAGTGGTTAGTGGTCAACCTAGTGTCAGGATTTGTTCAGGTCGCCCATAGAGGCATCCGACTTGACCTAACGACTGTTAACAACATGGTAACCGGGACCGACTTTTAACGTGCCCTCCGGAGCACGGAGACGCTCAGATCAAATACCACTATGCGGTCACCCATCCATGGGCCAGCTGCAGTCTTAGTTGCTTAACCCGCTAATCGTTTACCGATCAGTGAGCGCAACGAACCATGAGCGCCTCGTTGCCTACTTGTACCTACCTATATTACCTTAACGCGGTCTATCTGCTTGTCTATCTTATATATTTCCTATGACCTGCTCACTATAGCGTGCTATATCTGCTTCTTGGAGTAGGTATCGCTTCAAGGCATATTTCCACATTGTCCAGCAGTGAACGTCCTTCGGCTGATATGATGATAATGATATTTTTAAATAGACTTCCCGAGTCTTGGACTCGACTGATCGATACGAGCGTTTCGTGAAGAAACTCCGTCAAACGGAAGAAGAAGAACGTGTCTCAACCCTGAACAAGAGGAAGGTCCAAAGGGACACACAAATACTTAACTTCTTTGCAGGATGCGATCGCAAGTTAGTACCAAAGTACTACATAATTATTACAAAGACTTCTTTTGTATTCAGAGAATGCATGTTTTACGATAGTAGCACAGATTAGTAAAGAAAGTAGGTTTAGCAGTCCCTGGGACTCTTCGAGTGTCAAAACTCTGTGTTTCGTATCTTCTGGGTTCTTCACTGTTTATCCTAGCTTACAGGAGCCACAGTGATGACCATGTGTGTGTTTACACCCTGGGCCCAAAAAAAACATCGTCGCAAAAATATTGAAGATAGAAGATAACAAATAAATAAAAGCTTCGGCAGTAGATCCATGCTCGTTTCATATATATGCATAAATAGGTTGAATCATCCAAGAGAGTACTACCCTCTCATAGAAGATCGACGTAAGAGTAATCGTACTGTTGCGTTTCGTTCTGTGAGTGAGCAACTTGTCCCTCTTTCCTCACTTCCCTCATTCCCTTCACATACCCCATTCCCAGCAGCCATAGTGGAGGCCACCATATTAGCAGTTTCAATGGCTTTTGGAATTGGTCAGTGGCGTAGCGTGGGTATCGGCTGCCCGGGGCGGAAGACAATTTTGCCGCCCTCTTAATTAGGTATTTCCGGTATTTTACTTTAATGTACCTATACTATACATTTTATATACATTAATTCTAGAGATCTTTAAAAGTTTATTTGTTTTACGATCACGTTTATTAATACAAAGTTCTTACTTCAACTATTGGTATAACAGGTACATAAGTATTATCATGTCGATCGTCGTAATTTTAAGTAGGTAATCGTACCTTCTACTTAAAATTAGGGTTCACCTCGATCATTGACATGATTAAATAATTAGTGAATAGAAGAAAATCAATTTTTAATTAGTATTAGGATATAGGATAAGTAATATTTATATTAATTAATTGAAAATAATATAAGTAGGTACTTTTAGAGTTAAAAAATGTAGAATCTGTCTCAGGAACAACAAATTTCACATATTTAAGTAAAGCCTCTTCATTTGCTATAATATTTTCCAAATTAGTTTTTCTCTTATTACGGTAAGCTGCCCCACTTTCTTTATTGCCTACTCTTTGCATTTTTAATACTAAAATAAATAAATATTGTATGATAAAAGTTAGTTACAAAATAAAAATTTCTTTAAATTGTCAAAACATCACGTACTTTCTTAGAGGGGCGTAATAAACAATATTGAAATTAATACTTATATAATAATATGTAATAAAATAGAAGTCATTCTCGCCGATTTTAAGCCAACAATCCAAGCACGAAATCAAATACGAGAAATCCCCGCAAGTCAGTACAGGCGGTGTTGCCATTCGCTACAAAATATGATTCAAAGAAAGCGGATTCCCCGAATTCATCACAGAATAAGTAATAAAAATTTCGTGCACTTTTCAATCGGTCCGAATTTATAGTTGCGTTAAAAATATGAAATTGTTTAAATATTTACTAAATATATTTTATTATCTACTGTGAAATTTTGCCGCCCCCTAAAAAGTGCCGCCCGGGGCGGGCCGCCCCCCCCGCCCCCACTACGCTACGCCACTGGAATTGGTGGCCTGGCCTACACTTGGCAGGGTGGAGTCACTTTAGTAGGCTAAAATAAATAAAAAACTATTTTTAACTACGGACCAACTTTTTCTATTTTTACCGTATGTTTCAGAAATCTTATAAACAAGGTGCAACGTCGTGTCAATCTATGTTTGGAGGCGTACGAAGATTCAGTAGCTGAAAGAAGAGCGAGGTAATTTAATTTTTATGGTATTTAGGCATAAACATCGCACAATGTTTATAGGCGCCGGGTAGTGTTGACCCACGAATTATATAATAATAATAATAATAATAATAATAAATCATTCAGGCATCTAAGGCCCATAACATGCCAATACATACATAAGAAAAATTATAAACTAATACATATTTTATATAAACTAAAACTAAATAACATGAATTATTTCGGCGTCATATTTCGCTGCGCGGTGTTGTGTAGCCTACCACGAAAACGTCGATATACAACACCTTTCGGCCAAAACTCTTGTTGAAGACAAGTTTCGAGATATTGCGTCGGCACTCGAACCACGAACGATTTAAAATTCGTGTTGTGACGCGACTCCAACCTCTCGACTCTTAGAGTGCAATTGGTCTTAGTTCGCACGTACTGTACGATCTCTTCTTCCTTCGTACTGTGGTGTAGCCGGGACAAGTACAGCAACGTTGTTGGGACTGCGGGACGAAGTAACATATTAGGTCCTGCTAGTCCGGTACCGCACTGGTTAGGGGAGACCGAGGTGAGTTGAAACAGATATAGGTTGACACAAGCTCAATATTTCGGGTAGTACCTATAGGCACTAGAAGAACGGCAACGTTGCAATTTGATTCGCTTCGAAGCACCGGCCGACCTGTTAGTACACGTCGCGGCGTTGTGACTAGCGGTTGTAGAGTTATTGTGACTACGCGCAAAATTGTACGAAAAGTAAGTATTTTGGTTATTTTTCGACAAGTTTTATTTAGTTAATATTAACAAAAAGGTTTTTGATTGTTTAACTATAGCGTAGTGTGTTTAATGTAGTATTATTATGATTGTAACGTTATTTTGTAGAAATATTTAAGTTGATCTCGGGTAATGGTTAATACGGTAGCCATAGTCGGTTTTTCTAATGGCGAGGTAAGTTGAAACAACTTGTTTTAACTCACCTCGGTTGTTTCAACTTACCTTAGGTTTTTTTGTTTCAATATTTTTGATACGTTATTTCATTTTATTTTCAGTATGCCTAATAAGTATAGAAGGAAAACGGATAGAGGAGAGGCCAGTGTCGAAATATATAAGCTTGCAGCGGAGGACGTGAGGTTAAGAGGTAAAACTTACCGTGAGGCTGCCAACTCGTACAATTTAAACTATTCATCACTATACCGATTCATCAAGAAGTCTAAAAAAAATCAAAGCCCGGGCTTGTCAAAACGGCATTTGACGTTTCCATTATAGGAAGAAATATAACATCAGGTTTTTCTTAGACAGGCATTTGGCCTTTGAATCCAAATATTTTTACTTTTAATGACTTTTTACCCAGTCAAGTCACTGACCGTCCTTTGATAGAACAGCCAATAATAAACAATGATGTTCAGAGAGTGAGAGAAAACACTCCTGAAATTATTCCACCGGCTGAATTTATAAATATCCAAGTAGATGAAGAAGTCACATCAAATAAAGAAAGTCAAGAGAATCATCGATCAACCAAATTGTGTCTATATCTGAATCTGGGGAAGATAATTGATCAACGTTTAGGGAGAATACTAGTGCGTTCACGTCTTCTTCGGATGTTTTACCAACGGGAGAAGACGCTATTCCCATAGATGAACCAATCGCGTACGTTACTTTTATGTTACACAAATAAATATGTATGATTGCTGATTTATTTTTTATTTTATTCAGTTAAAACTGACCATATAAATGTTTTTGTTAACTCACCTTTACCCCTGTTTCAACTTACCTCGTCCATAGGAGAGTTGAAACAGTCGCAATTGTTCGCTTAAATTCAATTTTTCTCCAATTTAGAGTTATGATTAACTGCCTGTTTCTTGTACATAGATACGCGTTGAAATTTACATTCTAATGAGAGAACTCACTAGCTAATAGGCATCACTGAAGCGGAGTTATGATCAAAAATTCAAATTTTGTGTCAACCCACCTAGGTCTCCCCTACGACAAGTGGGCTTCCTCTTCTTCTTCTCCACCTTTATGAAGCCGTCCTTGTCGCACTTGCCCTTCTCTTGAGCCCTCTGTTGTATGATCTTAGTGGGCTCACAGTTTCGCTGATTCGTAGTTTGCCGCTTTGTATTAGCGGCAATATCGGCGTAGGCACGTTTCGGGGTCGACGTACCTACACGATTCACCTTGATTGGTGACGACACAGGGACAGCGGCGACACTCGTTGCCTCACTTGCAGTGTCAGCTACTGATGACGCACTCACCGACTGAAAACTGCCGATGGATGCGTTTTGTGCCCCGCGTCGCATGTTCACGTTCGAGGCGTCGGGTGACTTATTTGTCGAAATAACACTGCTTAACAACACTACTTCGGCACGTAACTCATTTATAGTGGTATTTGACGCCTCTAGCTTGGACTGTACTTCAGCCAGGCTTGCTTTCAGGGATGTTATATCTTTAAGCAGCCTGGTGACGTCGACGTTGTCGAACGTGACTGGAGGTAGCTTGTGCAGCTCCTTTGCTACGAAAGCTGGCACGTCGTCCGGGTCGGTCACCTTCAAGAGGGTGACGATGTCCTGGATACTCTTCTCGGTGCCATCCCTACGACGAGACGGCATCTGGTCGAGCTTACCCAACACCTGATACAGCAACTTCTTGCTGCTGCAGACATCTTCTTCCTTAAAGTTGGACTTGCAGATCTGCAGAATGCTGACCTCGTCCATAGTATCGATGGCATGTTGAATGAATGTGAAGCGGTGTGTAGGTTAGTTAGAATGAAGAACACCACTTACAAGAGAAGGAGTTTATTACAGTTTTCACAGGCACAAGAGAAGAGTCACAATACACCAAGAATAGATAGAAGAACAGAAGAGAAAGTCGTTTAGAACACGTTACAGAAGTACAAACATTAAACACTATATTTACATTATTATTAGCATAGGTAAGCTACTTAGAATGGCGCGCGCGAACGAAAGCGTGATCCGCGTCGGAGGCTGAGGAACGTGCGCTCCGCGTCGTGTACAATTTACGACTGTCGTGCGAGCGGTGAGGCATCGGATGATCGCTCCGACGTCGCCGGCGCAGCGGCTCCGCCTCCCGCATTCCACAGGACGGTAACAATAATTATATAAAACAATAGGTAAGTACACTACATCACCCCTCCCCAGAGACCGGGTTAAGGGCGATAAAAATCAGGGAATCTAACCCTACGCCCCGACCGTGTCTTTCTTACGTTGCTATCATCAGCAGAAGGTAAGTTCTGGTTATCTCTGGGTGTATGATTGGAAGTGTGGATGGTGGTTTTGTGGTGCGTGTGGTTGTTAGTCTGATTGTGTGTATGGTTCTGTGTGTTAGATGACGTTGTGTTTTGTGTGTCGTGTAGAATATAGGCTGGCTTAATGCGGTCTATTGATACTGTGACCTGTTTACCATTGACAATTAACCTGTACACCTTCTCGCCGCGAGTGACCACCTCGTGAGGACCAGAGTACGCCGGAGCCAATGCACGGCCTATAGTGTCGTCTCGTAGAAAAACGTGTGTAGATGTAGGTAAGTCCTTATAGATAAATATTTTACCTCTACGATTGTGGTGAGCTGCTGGTGAAGGCTGTAAGTTCCTCGCGAAACTATGTAACCTAGATAAATAGTCCGTCATGTCCACTGTTTCGTCGATTTGAGGATCAAAGAATTCTCCAGGAAGTCTCAGAGCTTGCCCGTACACTAGTTCGGCTGACGAAGCTTGTACGTCTTCCTTATACGCACTGCGGACACCTAACAAGACGAGAGGGAGTGACTCGACCCAAGTTTCGTTTGAGTGGCAGGTTATGGCAGCTTTCAGTTGCCTGTGAAACCTCTCTACGAGACCGTTACACGCTGGATGGTAAGCAGTAGTCCTACGATGACAGAAACCAGCAATACTCGATAATTTTTTAAATAGGGCTGCCTCGAACTGTCTACCCCTGTCCGTTACTATATCTGTAGGACAACCGAATCTTGAAATCCACCCACTCAATAGTGCCTTTGCCACCGTTTCGGCAGTTATGTCAGCTAAAGGAATTACCTCAGGCCATCGCGTAAAGCGGTCCACAGCCGTGAGGCAATATCGGAACCCTTGGCACAGTGGCAAAGGCCCTACTAGGTCGATGTGGACGAAGGCGAATCTGCACTGTGGTAGTTTGAACTTGCCCACGGGGGAAAAAATGTGCCTAGTGACTTTAGAACGTTGACATGGTAGACACGTGCGTACCCACTGTCGACAGTCTTTCTTGACTTCAGGCCATACGTAACGTTCTGATACTAGCTTGGCAGTGGCATTTGCGCCAGGGTGACTCAAGCAGTGTAGGCTTTTGAAGACCTGTTTACGTAACTCTATGGGGACAAATGGTCTCGGAGTAGTGTTACTGACATCGCAGTACAAGTTACTCTGGGAACCAGGAATTTGTAGCTGTTTGAGCTGAAGTGATGTGTTGCCTGTAAGTAATTGAGACAATTCCCTATCGGAAACCTGTGCCAACGCGATTCTCTCAGGGTCGACAGGTTGGGTAATTTCTTCAATACGAGAAAGCGTGTCTGCTACGACATTGTCCTTTCCCGATATGTGTCTAATATCTGTTGTGAATTGAGCAATCAGATCCAGATATCGAAACTGCCTGGGCGAACAGTGTTCCTTACGGGTGTGAAAAGCGAATGTGAAAGGCTTATGATCCGTATATACAACGAAGTCACGAGCCTCTAACATGTGCCTAAAATGTTTAATACTGTCGTATATAGCGAGTAGTTCGCGATCGTAGGGTGAGTATTTTACCTGAGCTGGACTTAGCTTTCGAGAGAAGAACGCTAGGGGGTGCCATGCATCATCCTTCAGCTGCTGAAGGACTGCACCGATGGCCTTGTCTGATGCGTCCGTGACTAATGCGAGTTTTGCATTACAGTCCGGGTGCACCAATAGGGTTGCTTGGCATAGACTATTCTTGCAGCCTTCAAAAGCTTCAAGTTCGCGCTCTGAAAAATTTACAGGGCTGGAACCCTTAACGGAACCGGTTAAAAGCTCGTTTAAGGGTGCCTGATAAGAGGCTGCACCAGGAATGAACCTGCGGTAGAAATTTAACATTCCTAAGAAACGTCGCAGTTCTCGTACAGTCTTTGGGACAGGGAAGTTTTTGATGGCCTCGACCTTGGATGGGAGTGGTGTCGTTCCCTTTGCTGTTACGCGGTACCCTAGGAACGTTACTTCAGGGGCACCTAAGACACACTTAGAACTATTTACAACCATACCGAATTCTTGAAGTCTGCTGAAGAGCTGGTGCAGGTGCTGCTCATGCTGGACCCTATCCTTAGAAAAGACCAAAATATCGTCAATGTAAGGGTACGTAAAGTCTAGGCCTCTGAGCATTTCGTCAACAAAGCGTTGGAACGTCTGTCCGGCGTTACGTAGCCCAAACGTCATATATGGGAACTCGTAAAGTCCGAACGGCGTTGTGATTGCGGTCTTCGCGACGTCCTCAGGGTTAACCCTGATCTGGTTGTACGCTTTCTCAAGGTCAATGGTAGAGAACACCGTACAGCCTGATAGACTGTGCGCAAAGTCCTGAATGTGTCGTATTGGGTACTTATCTGCAATAGTCCGGGCGTTTAATTGTCTATAGTCACCGCAAGGACGCCAGCCGTCGTCCTTCTTTGGTGCCAGGTGTAGAGGTGATGCCCAAGGAGACTCTGATGGACGGCAGACACCACACTGCAGCATTGACTCAAACTCAGCCTTAGCAATTTTGAGTTTGTCTGGTGCTTGCCGGCGAGGTGTAGAGGACACAGGTGGACCGGGTGTTGTTTTGATATAGTGTACTGTGTTGTGTGATGGTGTACGGTGTATACCGGGTGGCCGGGTAATATCGGGATACTCCCGTAATATGTTATGATAAGTGGAATTACCAGAAATTACCTTTACCGATGCTATTGCCTCAGTTGAACAGGCGGGTGAAGCCGGGGTCGTGAGCGTAGTGTTGTTGTCCACTAAACGCTTATTCCTGCAATCAACGATTAAGTTGTAATATATTAAAAAATCTACCCCTATAATAGCTTTTGTAACGTCGGCTACTACGAAACGCCAAGTAAAGTCACGGCGTAACCCTAGGTTTAAGTTTACATTAATATAACCATAAGTTTTTATTGCCGTACCGTTTGCCGCACTTAGTTCGTATTTTGTTTTCACGCACTGTAGTCCAGGAACTGCCGATCGTGGGTAGACGCAGAGGTCGCTGCCTGTGTCGACCAAAAATTGTCTCTTCGATCTGCGATCAGTGACGAATAGGCGACCCGCGTTTGGACAATCATAGGCCGCCATTACTGATTGCCCGGTGCGTTTCCCGCTGTTTTGTAATCGCACGGCTTGCTGCACCTTTTCGCTTGGTCTCCGAATTTGTAATGGTACCGACATATTGGGTAACGTCGGTAGTTAGATAAGGGCCTGCTTCTGGAGCTGGAGCGGTCGCGAGAACGATTACGGGTTTGGTTTCGGAGTCGTGACATTCGTTCAACTTTCTCTGTCAGTATTTCCACTTGTTTGGTAAGAGCTGCAATCTCTGAATTCGTGCTGGGTCCTGAAGGGTTTGCGATGGCAGAAGTTGTTACTTGTAGGCCGACGACATCGTGTATCCTGTCTGCCAGTTCCGCCAACTCATGCAGGTTGGTCTTGGTTTGTGACGCTATGATAGCTTGGGTGCTACCCGGGAGTCGGCTCGTCCAAATTGTCCGCAAGAACTCTTCCGGCACACCGGGTCCGGCGAGGTTTAAAAGGTGTCGGTAGAATTGTGACGGCTTGCGATCGCCTAACTCTTCGTGAACCAAAAGCTGTTTCACCTTTCTTTCTCTCGACGCGGATAGCCGTTTTATTAACTCTTGCTTCAGTTTTTCGTATTTTTCTGTCGGTGGAGGGTTGGCGATTATATCTTCCACTTGTCATGCCTGCCATGTTGTTCTAAAGTTCTGGAGAAGGTTGTAGGTAATCAACTGACCGAATATTTGGAGAAACAACAGATTCTGCCACAACTACAGTCTGGGTTCAGAAGAAAACATAGCACCTCTACGGCACTACTAGATGTAACGGACAACATATTAAAGGCACAAGATGAAGGCATGTGTACACTGCTGGTGCTACTGGATTTTTCACGTGCCTTCGATTCGATACATACGGGTCTATTGTTGTCTAAGCTTCGCCATTATGGATTCGACCAAAAATCCGTGTCCTGGTTTCACAGTTACCTAGATAACCGAAAGCAGTTTGTAGAACTTAAGCTTAGTGATGGTTCCTGTATAAGTTCGCCTTCTGCCACCCTAAATAGAGGCGTACCACAGGGCTCAATTTTAGGCCCTATTCTGTTTATATTATACTGCACGGATATTGTTCACTGTTTTAAAAATTCAAAATATCATATATACGCTGATGATGTGCAGGTTTATTTGTCATTTAAGCCAAATGAATACAGAAGAGCTATTAGCGAACTTAATGATGATCTTAACAGGATAGAAGAATGGTCAAAAACGAACTGCCTAGTTTTAAACCCACTTAAAACAAAATATATAATATTTGGTACCAAATGTCAGATTAGTAAGCTACCGACAACATTTAATCTCACTCTTATGGGTGAGCCAATAGATAGGGTGTATGCTGCTCGTAATCTTGGACTTTATTTAGATTCAAGTTTAAGGTTTGAAGAACATGTAGCACAGTCAGTCCAAAACTGCTTCTATCGACTCAAAGTTTTGTACAGAATAAGACCGTATCTATCTGAGGAAATGAGGGTACAATTGGTAGAATCTCTAGTGTTATCTAAGCTAAATTATGCAGATGTTGTCTATGGCCCGCGTTTGCTTGCCCGAACTGATCGCCTCATCCAACGAGTGCAAAATGCCTGTGCGCGGTTTTGCTTTTCGGTACCGGCCAGAGGTCATGTCACGCCATTTCTGAATGCCCATTCGTTACTTAAAATGAAGTCAAGATATAAGTTGCATGTGGCATGCCTCCTTTTTGGTGTGATCAGGTTTAGGCAACCGCAATACCTACACGACAAGTTTAGATGGGTAACTGGCAGTCGCGAGGCTGAGGCTAGACAATGTTCGAAACAACTCGCGATCCATCCACATAAATCTGCATCCTTCAAGGGCAGCTTCCGTTACGCAGCGTCCAAAATTTGGAATAACCTACCCCCACCAATAAGAAACATAAAGTCCACAATAAACTTTAAAAAATCTTTACGGCAATATCTTTTGGATGCGCAACGGAAGCTAGAAAATATAAATGCTAATATTTCAATTTTATGAGTTTTTTTACACTATGATACTATAATGTAAGTAATGACTTTTTAATAATTAGTTAATTCATAATCAATTTTATACAATTATCTTATACCTATTATGTTTATCACACACACACACAAACACACACACACACACACACACACACACACACACACACAGACACACACACACACGCACACACACACACACACACACACACACACACCACACACACACACACCACACACACACACACACACCACACACACACACACACACACCTATGTTGGTGTTGTGTGTCACTACTTCTGGGCTCCAGTTGAAAACCAGCGCTAGGTCCTGATTATATAGGCCTAGCACATGCTGAACTGGACACCCGTTTGGTGCAAAAACGAGGTATCACTTGTTTTGTATAATGTGTGATGAATATACCTAAATAAAACTTCCTGTTTATACATAATTATCTATAAACTTAGTTTTTCAAATGTATTACTTTGCACCAAATAAATGTTTCTTTCTTTCTTTCTTCTTCTTTCTTTCACTTCGCTCGCGAACTGCGGGTCTAAGTTACCGATTACGTAAAAGTATTTAGTTTCATCAGATTTTATGCCGGACAGGATAAATTGCGCTTCCATTTGTGAAAACCATAATGAAGGTTTTTCGGCATAAAATGGAGGTAAGCGAATGCCCACGCGGAATGATTCTCTCGAATGTTCCATCGGCGCCATGCCGTCGTCGGTGCTGCCACGCCCATTATCCACAGTCCTGTTTTCTTCTGCGTTCATCGTCGGGTCACCAGTGAAGCGGTGTGTAGGTTAGTTAGAATGAAGAACACCACTTACAAGAGAAGGAGTTTATTACAGTTTTCACAGGCACAAGAGAAGAGTCACAATACACCAAGAATAGATAGAAGAACAGAAGAGAAAGTCGTTTAGAACACGTTACAGAAGTACAAACATTAAACACTATATTTACATTATTATTAGCATAGGTAAGCTACTTAGAATGGCGCGCGCGAACGAAAGCGTGATCCGCGTCGGAGGCTGAGGAACGTGCGCTCCGCGTCGTGTACAATTTACGACTGTCGTGCGAGCGGTGAGGCATCGGATGATCGCTCCGACGTCGCCGGCGCAGCGGCTCCGCCTCCCGCATTCCACAGGACGGTAACAATAATTATATAAAACAATAGGTAAGTACACTACAAATGCCAACAATTCGTTAGCTATGAGTTGTTGTGAACTCATAGCGAGTATCGGGTAGCGGCGTCAGCCGCACGACACGTGAACTAATTAATTGTTATTAAGTAATTCGAGGCGCGCAGTGTAAGCACGTCCGTACTTGACGGAATAGAGCACTGCACTGATATAGGTACTACCCTCGCTACAATCCCACCTACAGGTTCATCACTGTGACTTCTGTAAGCCTGCGTCAAAGCTAGGGGCGTAGCTACCACAATATCAGCCGTATCAATGATACGGGGCCTCCGGGCTACAGAGGCCCCTAACCTGTATAATCAATAATTTGTCAGGAGGTTTTTTGTCAGGATTCTTGATTTACTTTGTCTATAAAGCGGTTTGTTTGTTTGTTTGTTTGAACGCGATAATCTCTGGAACGCCCAGTCAGATAAGAATTTATTTTTGCGTATTATAGTCCAGTTCAGTATGCAGTATTCGAAACAGAGCAGTATGCAAAGACGCGGGTGAAAACGCGCTGCGAGAAGTTCGTTATATAAATGCGTCATGACACGGCTAGTATTCTAGTAGATACCTACGTAACTTAATATACCTACCTACTTACCTCGTGGTAATTTAGAACGAATAGGACCCACATACCAAATTAGTTCCAGCCGTTATTGCCGCTCTATTAAAATAACTAGCTGTTATCCGTAGCTTCGCCCGCATGAATGTCGTTTATCGCTTTTTCAATAAAAGATAAAGCCTATGTTATTCTCTAAAGCTTATTACATCTCTATATTAAATTTCATCAAAATTGGTTTTGTGGTTTAGGCGTGAACGCGTAACAGACAGACAGACTTACTTTCGCATTTATAATATTAGTATAGATTACAATTTATATTAATTACAGGTTATTAGTACAATTAGAAGAGGATGAAAAGGCAAATATCAAGAAGTTCGCCGGACAAGCCCAAGCTGGTGCAGAGGCAGCGTATAAAGATAAGATGGACCTCCTCGCAAGACTGTTGGCTAAGAGGAAGAAGGAACATGAGGATAAATATAAGGCTGTACCTCTGTTAGTTTATAACATCAAACTTTACTTGAGCTATTAGTAGCTATAGGTACCTATGTTCTTATTTAATTCGCGCATGCAAACGTCACCCGTCAATGGGACTTGATCCACAGCGGTCTCTCTGTACAATTTTGAAAGATGCATAAGTACCTAATTAAATATAATCAGCCTCCCGCAGCGCAGTTTCACCCGCGTTAAGTTACATAGCCTGTAATCTTTTTCTGTCTGAAGAACTGGGCTATCAAACGCAAAAAGAATTATTCAAATCCAACTGATAGTTACAGAGATTAGCGCGTTCAAATAAACAAACAAGCTCTTCTGCTATATAATTAGTATACACAGATTTAAAAAAATTGACAAATATACGAAGTATGTATGTAGCTACCCTGCCTAGGTACTTACTAGGTACATAATGCTTCCAAATTCATTGAAACTATAACGGCTAGTTGTTATAATATTGGAAGTGCCTAAATAGGTACGTGGATAGTTTTATAATATTTGGTTGGATGGTACGGTAGTAGATCCACGCTGATTTCAGCATGAATGGGCCGGATCGTCCGGGGAAGTACTACCCTCTCATAGAAGATCGACTTAAGAGTAGTAGTATCCGTACTACTGCGTTTCGTTCAGTGAGTGAGAGCGCCGGAGGCCCAATTTCCCTCCTTTCCTCTTTCCTCATCTCCCTCATTCCCTTCCCCTAACCTCATTCCCAGCCGCCATAGTGGAGGCCACCATATCAGCAGTTTAAGACGATGGCTTTTGGTATGGTGGCCGCCACTTCTGGATTCCACTGACTGCTGATCATCAGGCGGGGTGGAGTCACTTTGGTAGGCTATAATATAAAAAAAAAAAAAAAAAACCGAACATTAAACATAACTTTCGATGCGTTCACTTATAACTTTGACTAGACGTGATAAAACGATGTCGATAACAGAAAGACTAATTTTCCAACGTAGATAGCTATATCAACATCTTTCATCGATGCCTACACAAAAATCTTGACTTTCGCCTCTCCAACTTTGGTAAAATATTTGAAATCCACGATAATATTCGCAGAAGCAAGAGCTCGCACGTCCTGCCGTGTATATTTAAGATGCGAGCCAAAGAAGCTGAAGAGATACAACTGTACCAAATGCGAGAGAAACAGATGCGCAAGATGGCTGACGCTGAGTTTGACCGTATGTGGCATGAGGTCACTATGAAGGAGTCTGAAGCACTGGTGAGATTAAAGAATCATCATCATCCAGCCAAAGAACATAGGCCTCAAGTGTTGTCAATGAAGGGTTTTCTAAAATGGTGTTCACGAGGTGGCAGCACTGATGTGTCAGGTCCAAGCACCTATCAAAGAGCTTTCAATCTTTGACAGATAACCCTGAACGATTCTATTAGTTTCAAACTGAGAATTTTGATTTTGAATTTTTGTGAATGGAAGAACTTTTTATTTTTTATTTTGTTTTTTTTTTTTTTTATATTAGCTTACCAAAGTGACTCCACCCCGCCTGATGGTAAGCAGTCAGTGGAATCCAGAAGTGGTGGCCACCATACATACACCAAAAGCCATAGTCTTAAACTGCTGGTATGGTGGTCTCCACTATGGCGACACTACTTTCACCTAAGTAGCGCCAACTGGTGGCGAAAATTTTCCTAAAAAGCCTCATTCGATCGGTTGCGGGACACCTTTTAAGGCATATGCCCGCAATGCATTTTATGGCTCATGATCGCCACCCCAGAACTTTTCTGCTCCAAGGCCAAAAGTTCTGCGAGCTATGCGGATTGCCAGTTTCGGACTTTTCTTGTAAGTCCAGGTTTCTTCACGATGTTTTTCTTCACTGTAAGTCATTAATGTCCAAATCAAACTTAGAAATTACATTAGGTATACATTATAAGAGTTTGAAATAGTCAAATTGGTACAGCTACTTGTCCAGTTTCTATTACTCATGAACACAAAGCGAGTCCCTTAACCATATTCAGCACGCTACTAAGTACCTATCACTTAATTGTAAACAGGCCGCCCGAATGGAACAAGACGTGATTGAAAACTTGCGTCGCTCTCTAGAGTGTCAGAAGTACTCTGATGCTTTACTAGAACAGAGGCGTCAGCAACGTGTGAGGGATCACGAGAGATTGAGGCAGGAGGTCAGAGAGATGAAGGCGCGGATAGAAGCAGACGATAGGAAGGAGGAAGAAAGTAATTTATATTAATTTAATAGTAGATGATACTTGCGGGTAAGTTGTATCCTCTTATTGGTCCCAAAATCTTGATAATAACAATGTAATTTTAAAATGTACCTTGACCGGTCGAGACAGTGCTACAGTGCTCATGAAAGAGTCCTGATCATGATGCCCTTTCCCTGCATGAATCTTTTCGTCCTAAAAAATAATGAATGCCCATACATAGAATTCTTCTTCTTACTTCCATGCAGGAAGTTTTTCTTTTTTCCTTAATTTTTCTTATATCGAAGGCATAAGCTTAGTTACGATTAGCCAGTGGCGTTTACTCATAAAGGCAGAAAAGTACTGCCTACCTTTATAATTGCCTGCAATCACAATTTTAGCAATATATTTAAATAATGCCTACCCTGTCAAAAATCTATAATGCCTACCCTGTCAAAAATCTCTATGCACGCCACTGCGTTAGCAATATACGAGTAGCCATGCGCCAAGGACAGCATATTATACATTCACTACACAAAGAAAGCTTGTAAACGATGATTTATTTTTTTAGAGCAACGGCAACTCAAAGAAGAACGCGACGCAACGGTCCGCGAGAGGAAAGCGCAGTTTGCAATTCATAAAGAAGAAGTTGTCAAGATTAAAGCGGAAAATAAACTGATCAATGACACATGGGACTCGCTCACCGGAAAAGGATTGGCCAATGATAAAGCTGACATGGAACGAAGGAGGCAAATGCAGGTTACCAATATTATATTTCTTCTGGCGATAGGACATGTAAGTACTTATTTATATTGTTCTGTTGTTGCACAATTTGGAATTTGAATACGCTGATTTTTGAATCAAGTATGTTTGTATGAAAAATTCGATAAGTAGGTACCTAACCGACATTCACGCGGGCGCAGGCGGAGCTGCGGGCAACATCTACAGTATCGACCAAATCCATTTTCGGACAATGTAAACAAACAGTTTTTTCAATATTTTTCTATCAAAAACTCCATATACGATGACACATGGGTTTATACACATTCTGTTAACTATACACTTCATTTTGCAACTATTTCTACTAATGATTAATAATCAAATCTAGTTTATCTAATAAAATTACGAATTACTTTTTGCGGTCGAATTAAGACGTCAAAATGATTGACAGTTTTATTTTTTCTGTACTCTATATTGTCTTTGAAAACCAATGTTGTAATTTATCAGAAAAATAAGTTTAACCAATACATATCATAGGTACATAATATTTTGTCATTTGCCCTCGCAAGTCTGAGTTCATTTGTTTTATTGTAATATAGTATAATAAAATCGTAACATACATACAAATTCCATATAATCAATATTTCACTATTTTTATCAGGCGGGAAAATATATAAAAGTATCCCAGTATTCCATTTCAGTCCGTGGTCAAATAGTTGTAATTAGAGGTCAATGCTTAATTAAAATTACATTTATTTATTAATTAGGTATGTAAATTGTTTGTCTTATTATCTTATAGTTTATAAGTCAACGGTTACAATAAAATACAATACCATATTTAACATAAATACAAGTATTTGGAGTAATAAAAATAACAAATCAAATAGAATTAATCGATTACGCAAATAGAGTATTAGTAAACGTAATATTATTTAAAAATGTTAGAAAAAAAGAATGAGAAATTATTATTTAATTATGTATGATGACATTAATTTTATTTTTATCATCCTTTTCCCCATCACTAGTAAATTCATGAAACCATAGACAATGGCAATATGGAGGATTGTTTACATTGTCCGAAATTAGATTTGGAATGGACTGTAGTTCATTATTATTATTGACTGGCCTGTTGGTCTAGTGGTTAGTGACCCTGACTGCTAAGCCAGAGGTCGTGGGTTCGATTCCCACCCAGAACAAACCTTTGTGTGATGAGCATGATTGTTTGTTCTGTGTCTGGGTGTAATTTATCTATAATATGTATGTATTTACAAAAAAAAAAAAAGTATATAAATAGTACCTATATCAGTTGTTTAGTACCCATAACACAAGCAAATATAATTGCTTAATTTGGGGCTAAATGGCGCTGTGTGCATGTGGTAGAATATTATTATATTATTATTATTATTATATTATTATTATAAGTTTTAAATGTGCGAGACCAATTTATTGCAGAGATATTTTATATAGGTAGTAATTTCTTGTTTCAGCGCGAACTAAACTTGTGTAATAAGAAAATGATTGAGATGAGAAACCGCTTAGCTGTGGACAAGTTCGACAGCGACCCGATGATTCTGCAGGAGGGACAACGTATTCGCGACATAGCCGATCTTCAACGATGTCTGTATTGTAAGGAAGATAAGAGTCAGAAACTGGTGAGGAATAGTTTTCTTTATAGATTTTTTGATTTAAGACTTCGATACTATTATATAAAGCGGAAGAGGTTGTTTGTTTGTTTGAACCTCTAGAACTACTAACTGATTATTATTTCTTAAGATTTAGTTAGGTATATACCGCTTAATGTACCTATCTACTTCTTAAGATGTATTATGCAGTAGGGAATAAAAGGAAACAGCCGTTTATAGGAGCTTTAGAGTTTATTAAAGATGTTAACCATTTAACCAAATCTAATTTCACACTTTGATATTCTTTAGATAAATCAAAAGTACATACCTACTACAACAAATAAAAGAAAAACAAGAGGACGTGATAGAAAGTATTAAACGGAAGGATAGAGACGAGTATCAGAGTCAAGTTCTAGCTCAGTTGGATCAGTTGGTGCAACACAAGCAGATGACAGACGCGCAAGCGAGGAAGCTGCAACAGAAAGATCTGAAGGATCAGATTGAATATAATAATTTGTTGAAGGTAAGAATGATGTCCTTCTTCAAGCGAGGTTTAAAGAGAGCACTATTATCACGGTAGGCAGCGGCTTTGCGGAGCTCCTGGCATTGCAGAAGTCCATGAGCGACAGGTACCGCTTACCATCAGGTGGGCTGTTAGCTCGTCAGCCACTGTAGGCAATAAAAAAAAGAAAGCTCTTGCTATAAACTAGGTACCTACCTAAGCACAACACCTTAGTCCTTTTCGCACGAAGAAGTAGGTAGAAGTGTATAAAATCCATGTTTTGCCAGCTAAGGTGCCAGGCACCATTCTAGACTCTGGGCTATTACTGAGAATTTTTCGATAGAGAACCAATATCATTTTATCCGGAGATCGAACCTAGACCTCTGCGTGGTAGTCCGTACACGATATCACTGAACATTACTTAGGTACCCACTCCCTTGGAAAAATTACAAATTTGTTTTTATTTATGTATTTTGATGATACAGGAACGTGCGAGGCAAGAAGAATTAGAACAGATAAAGAAGTGTCAAATAGCAAGAGATGAATACCAGGAGTCTATAAAAACTATGCTCTCTCGGTGAGTTTATTTGTTATATGCAGACCCAGGTAGTAGGTACATACCGGGAATTCTTTGCCGTCATATATGTGCAGTGTGAAAAGTTATTCATTAATCCGTCATAGTGGGCGCCAACAGTTTGTCACGATTACCTACGATTGGGAGTATCTACCACTCTTAAATTCTACTTACCTACTTATTGCTTACTTACCTAATACCTAGTTATTTTAAGATAAACATAAAAACTCATTTTCAATTTAAATCAGTTTAGATGTCCACTACTGATCATGTACCTAAGCCGCTTCCGAAGAAACAAGTTTGCCACATGGACGTAATACACTACTATGGTCCATGGTTTATTTTTTGCCACATTTACAATTAGAATTGAAACAATTTAAAAATTTCCGGTCATTCCCGCTCAATCACTTATGCTGAACCGGCAATGATCTAGATCTCCCAAGTATGCTAATAATCTATATATTTCTTTTTTCTAGACCATTCCTAAGCGACGAGATCCACCCTTTCATGAAACAAATGGCTCGAGGTGTGAAGATAAGACATACGCGGGGTGATTACTGCATCCCAAGCGATTGTAAGTGCAAAGATTATGTAGGTTAATAGAAACTTATTAATAATGGTTTGATTTATTTTATTAAAACTAATTTATTTATAGGTAGGTATTTAATGGTGTTCTTATGGACTTAACATCTTCTTAAAGTAATATAGCCATCTATCATTTTGTTAAAAATCGAATGCTGCATTCAGTAAAATTTTTATGAGACTAAACCCCAGTTTCTGAAAAGCTGATCAACGAAAAATGAACTAGGTAATCACTTGTTAAATCTCATGTGAAGTACCAATTGGGCTGCTAAAAGTATGAATAATTAGTTTAATTTGACCTAATTAGTAACTAATTAGATCAAATTATCTAATTATCAATTCTTTTATATACTTCACATGAAATTTAACAGGTAATTAGTTCGTTGATCACCCGTTCAGAAACTGGGGGTTAGTTACCATTGTTACCTACATAAGTTTAAATTTTTAGCTTGGCTGTATTGCTAAAATAATGCTAAGAAAATGTACTTACCTAAGCTTTTGTTTCAACTATCATGATGTTATGGCAAAGTAGGATGTCTTCTTAAATATCTACCAGCTACCTACATTACCTAAATGAATTCGCGACAAAAATTTTCAAGAATGTCGATTCTAGTCTGGCGATTATCCAGAATAGACTTGAAATAGGCTCTTTTGATCGAGTTACCTTAAACGCAAGATGCCAAGGAAGGCGTTATACCTAAACATGCAATTTGCCTAAAAAGCTGTTAGCCATAAATGAGAGAAGCCGATGAAGCAGTATGCCTGAAATGTGAAATTGACTAAATAGTAGATTGCCTAAATTTAAATTACCTATAAAGCAGTTTGCCTCAAATACAAGATGGCTCAAAAGCAGTTTGTCTGAAATACAATATGACTTAAAATAGGTACAAGATGACTGAGAAGCTATAGGTAAGTTTATTTATTATGTGCATGCAAGTCTCGGGAAAGAAATTCACAAGTAGTCTTTTTAGGACACAGTTCCATAGAATAATGCAAGATGTTGAGTGTAGCACATAAGAAATATGTTTAGTTTTAGGCAAATTTCATGTTTAGGTATAACGCCTTCATTGGCATCTTCGTTTAAGGTAACTCTAGGCCTTTTGAATTAAGTTTTTAAAGAACTTTATGTTACTAATATTGTTAATTTATTTTATTAGATTTATGTACCTAGTAAAAGAATTGTTAATTTTAATTTTGGTAGGTAAGTGCTACCCATTTATAATTGTACTTATTTTTAATCTTATTTATAAAAAGTTGCTTTAATTAAATAATTACAGGTATCTAGGTCAAAATTATTGTACCTAATGTGTTTTATTTAATTAATTAAAATAGAGTTAATTCGATTAGTCTAATTAATAATTAGGTACTAGGTGATGTTCCACGTTTAGGTATTACTAGATGGGAATGTCTGCCTACATGAATGTTACATTGTATAACTAACCATCTCATATAATTACGTTTTTAATTTTAAATAATAGTTTTTATAAGATTTTAATTTTAACTAAGTTTATGTAATTTTGATTTACGCTATCTAATAAATATTACTTTATAATGTTGAGTTTTAATTATAGAAAAGAGTTAGTACTTTACATACTTGTACTTATACAATTTATGTTAATGTTCTACCACTAGTAGGCAGTGGCGTGTACTTCATAAAGGCAGAAAGACACTGCCTACCTTAATAATTGCATGAAATCACAATTTCAGCAACATAATTAAATAATGCCTACCCTGTCTAAAATCTCTGGCACTGCTAGTAGGTATCCGTGATTGCGCTAAAGCCGCGTAACACATGACGCTTAATAGCTCGCAACGTTGCTCAATAGCTCGCGAACAAAATACTGTTAATAAAATTGTTATACAAAAGTTCCGCGCTAACATTTAACATGTTGGGCATTAAGTATTGTCGCGCGCCAAATGTTGCCTAGTGGAAACGCGGCTTATTGGTCCAAATTACTAATAGTAATACTAGTAGTTGCTAGTAGTACTACAGGCAATGTTTTCCGCCATGTGCAGGCATGGAAATTCGCTTTACTATTTCTCGTAGATCCACTAACGCAAAATAAAACTTATGAGGTCACTAATTCGCCTCTACAGCCAACTCAGCAACATTGCAAAGAGATCAAATCTAATTAATTTATTCTTTTTTTTTACTGACAGTATAAATAAAACAAAGTAATTATCAGTTTTGTTTTATTCAGAAATCAACTTTAAAACATAAACGTAACAACATAAATCATGGCAAAACTATAGGGTCTGGAGGCGGTGTGAAATGATTTTTCGACTTAGCCCTCATCTATTTGAACAAAATTCTAAAAAATGGTTTGTATTCGAATATGATTGTCATTACATTCATATTCGTATACATAAACCGAATTAGACAAAATAAAGTATAGTGCTGGCATAGAAGAAATATTATACGAAATCAAAAGCAATAAAAAAAGGTTTTTCATAATATACAACGATTAAAACAAAATTGTCAAAACAAAAACAAAGTTAAAGTGATTTTATAAAAATAATCAAAACAATATTCAACAATCAACTATTTTGTAGATAACAAAATAAAAAAAAATACATGCCTGTAAACAATGTATGTTTAACATTTGGTTACATTTTTCGTAAAAGCTGGTGACATAATATACGAATATTCACATTTGGCAAATATAAATAAATTTGCCGGTTATTCACATTCGGCGAATATGAATCAATTTGCCGATTCACCATTTCGTATTCGCTGAATACCCTTAAAAAAATAGCAAAGAAAGACCTATTTGTATTGTACATTGCAATAATAATTAAAACGAATATTCATCTGTTTAAAGCTCATATAGTTATTGTTTTTAGAAGTTCCTTCAAAAATAAATTTATTTCTTACCAAAGATAGTTTTCGATTTGAATCGGATTGCAATGAATATTCGTAAAATCATCATAATTTAACTTTTTAATCATGTTTTATTATTTTCGCTGAATATAATGAATATTCATATTCATTTAAGTACCTAAAAAGAATTTGCATAACTAGTAGAAATCCGAATTTTAATTCTAAAAACGTTAAGTAAACTATGGTGTATATAACTTTGGACTCAATAATACTGTTACACTTCAGTCTCTCGGTTTATAAATATTAAGATATAAACTTATATTTAATAGCACGTCGATATAAGTTCTCAAGGATTAATATTATTGGTAATAACCGTTATTTAAACAAAAATAGTAGGTACTCGACGTATCTAAATACTTTTTTAAATTTGCACGATATATTTTAACAAAAATATTATGCAAATTTCAGTAGGTACATACTTTGTTTTATCCTATCTTAGTACTTAATAAAATATGTAGGTACAAATATAAATATGTTTTTTTTAATATTGCAAAATTTTAAGGTGCAGCAACGTGATGTAGCGTAAAAATGTTTCTACTTCTATTTTAAGAGATTAAATGTGTACCAAACAATGTAGGTCAGTAATTTTACCTGCCACTTTAGTAAGTTCTTGTGATAATAAATTATTATTATAACTAATACTTCAAAATAAAAGCTGCGTAAAGTTAGTAAAAAATGTTTAACATTTAACAAACTTTAAACTTAAACAACAAAAACAATGAATGATAAATGATGTTTTAGGACACAAAATAAAAAAATATACTTTATCATAAAAACTTAAAGAAATAATCACCCCCAGTTTCTGAAAGGCTGATCAACGAAAAATTACACATGAGATTTAACAAGTGATTAGTTAATTTTTCGTTGATCAGCCTTTCAGAAACTGAGGGTAAGTCTATACTATAATTATGGCACATGTTCAGATAATTATATGAATATCATTTTCGTATATTAACACTAGCCTTAGTTTCGCTTGCGGGTAAGTAGGTAGATACTAATATGTTTAACGACACTACTATAATGTATACATTTTATATAAACTTTCACTATTAAGATTTTTCATGTATTTTTTGTTATAAGATAACTTTCCGCACAATGTCTTTTGGTCAGAAAAAGTCCTCTATTCTAAGTATTCAGATTGTTTATTATATTTATTGTAATAAAAAAAGTACAATCGAACCAACTGAGTCATGACCCATTTTGCTGTTCGCTTAAAACTATAAAACTTGTGAAGTCTATCGTGTATAGCACTTAGGACGTTTTTAATACTAACATAATAACAGTATACTCAGTAAAATGGTAAAATGTCAGTGTTTAATAAAATGATAACAAGCTTGTTGCCACGGCAATCTGTCTTCAGGCGAACTAAGGTCTCGGGCCCCTAGTTAGATAGAGACAGGGGTATGATTCAAGTGAACGTACTGAACTCAATACCTGAGATGCGTTTATAAATACGAGCCTTAGTGCCTAAGAGGTCTTTGTAACCAATAGAGCATTACAGTTAATCATAATTAAGTTTACAAAAAAAAGTTTTTATATAAATCTGGATATTGCAATTATTTACATGCAATTAATGATTAATAAAATGTCAATTACATTGACAATTCAATCAAAAAGTTTAACAACCAATGTAATATGTATATTATCTAACTCTGGTTGTCCGACAACCACTTTAATAGGAGACTTAACAACTAATTCCCTATTCATAAGTTTTAAATTGGCGCTGTTTGGTAATATATTCATTCTAGAAAGTTCTAGTTTAAGACAGTTTGAGTCTTCATGAGGTAAAGTAGGGGGTAATTGTTGTATGATTCCTTTCCATGTAAATGGTTCGCCTGTAACTTTATTGTATGTAGTGATACTACCTGTTATAGGAGTATCATCTTCGCTTGATAACATCTGTTGGAAAATGAACTTAATTTCATTAACTTTAGAGATTGTTTTAGTCTAAAGAACAAATTTTCAATACTGTTTATTGGGCTTCGGCAGAACGATTTGGGTATGAGTTACTTCCAGTTTCTGCAAGGCTAATCAACGAAAAATTTACTAATCACCTGTTAAACCTCATGTACCTAAAAGCACGCTTAAAGCATAGACTATTAGTTTAATTTGATCTAGTTAAGTTACTAATTAGATCAAATTAAACTAAATATTCATGCTTATAGCAACCCAATTGGTACTTCTTAAGAGATTTACCAGGTTATTAGTTAATTTTACTTTGATCAGTTTTTCAGAAACTGGGTGTTAGTAGGAGATAGCACGAGACAGTGATAAGTGGAAGGGATGGAGGAAAATGGCTTATAATAATAATATTGTACGGTAGTAGATCCACGCTGATTTCAGCATGAATGGGCCGGATCGTCCGGGGAAGTACTACCCTCTCATAGAAGATCGACTTAAGAGTAGTAGTATCCGTACTACTGCATTTCGTTCGGTGAGTGAGAGCGCCAGAGGCCCAATTGCCCCCCCTTCCTCTTTCCTCACCTCCCTCATTCCCTTCCCCTAACCCCATTCCCAGCCGCCATAGTGGAGACCACCATACCAGCAGTTTAAGACGATGGCTTTTGGTATGGTGGCCGCCACTTCTGGAGTCTGGATTCCACTGACTGCTTACCATCAGGCGGGGTGGAGTCACTTTGGTAGGCTTTAATATATAAAAAAAACCGTAAAGACAGATTAAAGGTTACATAAAGCATAGATGTGTTAAAATGGATGTGTAGAGTGACAAAAAAAAAAGTAAGAATTAGTAAGTGATACTGAAAGTGCACAAATAATAGAAAACATTTGTGTGATAATTAGCTCGACTTGGCTTGCTATGGACCTTTAATTGGAAAATAGTCTACAGAATATTTAATTACTTGTTCTGTGGCCCTAGACGAGTGGCATAGATTTCTATTCTATTCATAGAATTGATTAGAAAATGTATGGGATTGACATAAGCTAACGACAATGTTGGCGTTAGCTTATGTCAATTCCATACATTTTAAGGCCCCATTCTCATAAGATTACAAGGCCCTCAGGGGCCCTACCACAACCTTATACAGCAATCTTATTATAACCTTACTTTGTCTCTATCCTTGTTTTTAATGGTACAAAAGAAAAAGACAAAATACAAAGTAAGATTAAATAATACTGCTATATGAGGTGTTGGTAGGCTCCCACGAGTTAGTTACTTAGTTACCTTAAGCGTAGCACAGAAGCAATCCGGATCGTGATACTTAGCGCTCACCACATACAGAGTAGCGCTTCGCTCCACCACTCTGCTGAGCCACACTCTGCGAGCAGCTAGCGCGCCCAATGTGTATGTAGCGCACCACTCACTACATTCAGTTTGTACTATTTCGTCTGAATGCTCCTAAAACACACAAAGATAATGAAAATAGGTATGCTTTCTAGAGACCTGGTCGTTTGGAAATGGTCGTTCTGGAATATGGTCGTTCTGGGATATGGTC
This sequence comes from Parascotia fuliginaria, assembly GCA_963082885.1. NCBI lineage: Eukaryota > Metazoa > Arthropoda > Insecta > Lepidoptera > Erebidae > Parascotia > Parascotia fuliginaria. The sequence continues at coordinate 2,798,974 of OY720195.1, forward strand.
GCTTTGGAAATTGTCGTTTTGGAAATTGTCGTTCTGGAATATGGTCGTTCTGGGATATGGTCGTTTTGGGAAGTGTAAAATTATGGTCCTAAACGAATCTTTCTTCTATAGCCATCACTATGACTCCTGTAAGCCAGGATTAACAGTGAAAACCCCTTACGAACAGCGAGCTTTAGCACTTGAGAGAAACCAGTAAACCTAGTTGAACCTCAAAAGTAAAAAGTTAAGACAAAAATGTCCACTTTCCTGTGTTGCAAAGCAGTAAACAAATTAATTTGTATAATAGATCTATTAAAGAGCACCTTGGACAAAATAATATGAGCTATTTATAGTAATAATAATAACAAAATGTTACTGTAGCACTGCAGAACATAACTCAACGGGAATAAAGGTCTTACTGAGAAGGTTTGAAAGCAAAGAAAATGCACACAATGTGCACATAATTTTATATTAGGTACTAGCTGCGCCCCACGGCTTCGCCCGCGCGTGATATATATTTTGTTGTATCCCTCGGGAACCAGACCGATATTCGGGATAAAAAGCTAAGTCCGTCTCTGGCATTAAATCTATCTACATACCGATTTTCATTGAAATCGGTTTAGCCGTTTAGGCGCTGAGTGGTAACAAACACAAACACAAACACACACACACACACACATATTGGGTATCTAGAAAAAAGTAGAAGAAAGCTTAAATGTATAAAAAAATGTATACGTGTATACGCGTGTTGACAAAATACTTAAAAAGGAATAAATAATGTAAGACAAGGAGACGCGTATTTAATAAATATAATAACCTAAATAAATAAATACCTTTCTAATATGATATTCTAATATGATCTTGGGTCCAGCCCAGTTACATAGAATGCACTGCATCCTTATATCCATGCCCATCCTCTCCATGTAATCCTTTAACAAAAAATAACTTAGTTTGAGGAAACGGGTTTGCAGCAGAAGGACAGATACGCATGAAGGCAGAAGTACAGACAGTAGAACAGAAGTACTTAGAACTTTAAGCATTATGGTTACTTACTTTTTATACGCTTTAACACAATAAGGATGTTTAGGAAAATTCGCCACAAGTTAGCGCCACTTCAACTGTTACATTGGGCCAATCAGGGGTTAACTTTCAAAAAACGCTTGACAGTTAGACCTGACGCGTCGGTGCTGCCACCTCGTGGGCACCATTTTAGAAAATCCTCTCAGCAATTTTCTTTTGTCCATAAGCATGTGAATTATCCATTTTGTAAATTAAACATTAAATTTTGCGAAATGAGCAATGAAAAATATTTGTTTTGATAGCGCTGTCAAAATGAACGACCTTTTACCAAAGTGGCGCCAACTGGGGGCGAAAATTTACCTGAACACCCTCATTGAAACCACGAAAATATGACAATTGCGACGTTGCTCCTATGTGTGAACGATCTTAAAATATAAAATACATTACCCCATCTTGACTGATCAATTCAAATGCATCTTCTACCATCTCTGGTATAGTTACGTTGGCACCTAATTGTTGAGAATGTATCGATTCTTCAGATGAACTAGTACGACGAACGCCTAGAGTGCCTTCTGAGAGAGCTGTACAGAGAAATTAGGATTAAGTACTTCGGCACCACACACCCTATTAATTGAAAAGTATTTTATTGCAAATGCCTTGTACTGACATTGTTTAACACTAGACAAGATAGCCGCCAAATGCTAGACACCAATAAAGTGACGAAAATATCTGGTAGTCATGTCACCATCAGAAGTTTAATATAGCCACCTCATTAAGAACTCTAATGACCTTGTAATAAAGTTAAAAAGCAATTAATTAGTTATCTACCTATGTCTGTTAGAGTTGATTGCGCCATAATTTTAATAATAGTGTGTATATAATGTCCAATGGAGTAGCTCATAGCTCGTTGCGCTCGTCGGTAAACGATTAGCGGGTTAAACAACATATAGTGCGGCTGGCCCATGGATGGGTGACCGCATAGAGGTATTTGATCTGAGCGTCTCCGTGCTTCGAAGGGGAAGGTTAAAAGGCGGTATCGGCTGTTAGCAAGTATATAACAGTCGTTAGATCGAAATTATGGTTGACCTGAACAAATCCTGACACTAGGTTGACCACTAACCACTCGATATTTGATTTGATGTCAAAGTACCGTCATCGCATCGAAAGTCCCTGAAGAAATCGTGAACTCGTGCATCGTCCATACAATACTGAGGCATATCTTGAGACACTGTCAACACAACAAGATTATTATTACGATAATATTATTTTTTTTTTTTTTTTTTTTTTTTTTATAGTATAGCCTACCAAAGTGACTCCACCCCGCCTGATGGTAAGCAGTCAGTGGAATCCAGAAGTGGCGGCCACTATACCAAAAGCTATCTGCTGGTATGGTGGCCTCCACTATGGCGGCTGGGAATGGGGTTAGGGGAAAGAAATGAGGGACGTGAGGAAAGAGGAAAGGGGGGAAATTGGGCCTCCGGCGCTCTCACTCACCGAACGAAACGCAGTAGTACGGATACTACTACTCTTAAGTCGATCTTCTATGAGAGGGTAGTACTTCCCCAGACGATCCGGCCTATTCATGCTGAAATCAGCGTGGATCTACTACCGTAAAAATTAAAAATATTACCTTTATACTTACCTTTACCTTTAAAAAAAACGTAATAAATAACAGTGCTACTTTTCAGAGTTTTTACCTTTGGGTAACAGTATTACACACAGTGTGACTCAACGGGAATAAACATAATATTAGTACTGATCATTATCATTTTATTATACATACACATATATATATTATATATAATATATATATTTATTTATATATATTTATTTAAATATATTTTAGAAATACTTGTGCGCCATTAACTACCGATTAACTTCTAACTTCATGTCCATCCAAAGGTTGACTGGAAGAGATCGCTTTTAGCGATAAGACCGCCCATTGTCACTATTTATTGTTAAATATTTTTAAATATCTAATGTAAGTTACATATGGTGTACAATAAAGCATATTCTTATCTATTCTATTATCAGCCGAAAGACGTTCACTGGACGTAGGCTTCTCCCATACCCAACTTCCTAGGTCCTGAGCCGCCCACATCCATCACTAGCCCGCCACACTTATCATGTCGTCAAATATTTAAAAAAGGACTACTACGCTAGAAAGCATCCCATAAAAGCTCCATATAGTTTCTCTACATGTCAAAGGTCTTTTCTGACATAGAGAAGGCATGAGCATTGACCAAGGGAAAATTAATGACCCACGTACGCCCGATACAGCGGTTATCAAACGTAGGCTTATGTTAGTAATGATGTGGCTTTCTATAAATGAAATAATTATAAATATCGGCTCAGTAGTTTTTAAAGTCATTCTTCAAACAAAAATTTTATTTCTTATTAATATATTATTTATGTATTAGTAACCTTTTCTGTCCAATTGCTAAACAAAGGCCTCCCCTATTCTTATTAGCCTACCAAATGGACTTCACTCTGTCTGATGGTAAGCAACCGTTGTAATCCAAAAGTGGTGGCCACCACTTTATTTAACGTAGTGTTATAATACATGCACATAAAACATTAAGTACTAGGAAAGCATAACTCACAAGCGATATTATAGAGGCTGGAAATGTTGGCTGATGGTTGCGCCTTGCTGCAAAGTGATACATGCAAGCGATAAGCGATTGTGCGAGTGTCAGTGCTGTGCAAGGTTGGTGTTGAATATAAGGTGTACCAGGGTAGCAGTAATATGAATGGGTCGACCCAAAATGCGTTTCCATGCCACGTAAAATGAAAAAAAAAAGACAGTTTTTTAAGCTAGGAAACCTCAAGGACGTGTCCCCAGAACACTCTCGCAGACTTTCATCTCAATCTGATTAATGGTTTCGGAACGCATAAGGAAGAAGCATACAAACATACATTTTTATATAAAGAAAATAATAAAATATATAAAAACTTACGCAGTAGATATAATAGGAGTGCTATACACACATCTAGTGTTGGTCGTAGTAGCTATTTGTAACAATGGTTGATTCATTACAAAAACATTCTTTAAATTGTATAGCTTTTCAAGCATTGTTGTTTGATAGTTTTGTAGTTCTGGGTATAGTAACGGTGGGTTTGTTGCTGAAAAACAAAAGCCCGTCTGCATAAAACAAACTCAAAAGAAAAACTTATTTTCATTTCTTGTGCTGAGGCTACATTGAAATTTTATATACACACAATCAATACGAATTAAGTGACACCTCATTCTGTTAAAATACAATATGCTATTTAGGCTGTAGAGCGTGCTAAAGAAACAGACATACATACATATTAGAAATAAATATGCTCAAAAAACATTACCCTCCTTGACTTCGGAAGTCGGGCAAAAAGAGGCAAGTTTGAGTGCTAAAAATGATTTTTTGTAATATAAACAAGTTTGGATCAAAATATTGTTTTTGCTATGCTTTAAAATAACATAGCCATGTCCATAAGATTACAGTTACCACTTAACATCAGGTCGTGCGTAAGCTTATTTGCCACCAAAAATGTATAAAAAAAAATTGACCATCAAAACTCTTTTTTATTTATACATACATACATAGCTTTACGCCTTATATCCCCGAAGGGGTTAACCACCGTGAGTTAACCACCCACGTTTCGCCATAATATTTTTGGATCCTATGTAACAGCGGGCGAGTCTGGCCAAATATCGGGCACGATTCCAGACTCCGGACTAATACTGAGAATTTCACGACAGAAAAATCCAATATCACTTTATCCGAGACCCGGGGATCGAACCCGAGACCTTTGCGTGGTAATCTGTTCACAATACCTCCGAACCACAGAGATCTTTTATGTATAAAAAAATAAATATAAACAATTTAATACTTACGTATTTCCGCTTCATTCGCTACTTGAACATAAATAGGTTGTGTAACATCTCTTCCATACACATTACTAAACTTACTAAACACATCATTTATTTTAGGCAACTTACACTCACTATTCTTAGCAATTTCTTTACTTCTCAAAGACCTTACTTGTTCTGCCCTTATTTTCTTATGATAATACACTGTATAATCTTGTTCTTTATAAGATATATTTGGCATATAATTAATTGAATTTTCTGTACACATAAGCATGTTTGATGCAATACTATAGTTGTCTACAAAAGAGACATTAGCATTACTATTATTGACTATGGAAGAGACGGTAGCATTACTGTAGTTATCTACGGAAGAGAGAGTAGGGTTACTATAATTGTCCACGGAATGGACAATAACATTATTAAAGTTGTCTACAGAAGAGATGGTAGCGTTACTATAATTGTCCACGGAAGAGACAGTAGCATTACTATAATTGTCTACGGAAAGAGTCGATATAGTAGTATTGCTTTCGGTGTCTATATTAAGTACAGATTGTTCTTCCCGGTTTATTGGCTTCTGTATGAAAGCGTTTAGTTTGGATAAAGTGCCGTCAGCACGACGGACAGACACTTTGGGTATAGGCTTTCTAGTTTCTTCGATTAATGGATATATTCCGCTAAGTCTGCGTTGCTGTCTGATTGGTTGTGGTGACATGTTATTCTATAACAAGAGATATAGTATTAAATGCATAATTATTGTTAATAATTATAATTTGTTATTTTAGTTAAAAAAAAATCAAATCTCGCATTATGGAGCAGGTCTCAGCCTGTGTCGCGGGGAACTTTACAAACATACAATATATTTTGACTGGCCTGTTGGTCTAATGGTTAGTGACCCTGACTGCTAAGCCGGAGGTCGTGGGTTCGATTCCCACACAGGACAAACCTTTGTGTGATGAGCATGATTGTTTGTTCTGTGTCTGGGTGTAATTTATCTATAATATGTATGTATTTCTTCATCTTGAAATTTTCCTCAAGGCAGAGTTTTGGCCGAAAGGTATTGTGTATCGGCGCTATCGTGGGAGGTTACACAATACTGAGCCGCGTAATATGACGCCGTCGTAAGCTGATGCACTCGTATTAGTTTTAGGTTTATATTATTGTATGTGTGTTAGTTTATAAGGTATATAAATATGGATTGTAAAAAAAAAAAATTATCCGATATAAATAATTTAAATTGAATTGATTCACAAAAAAAAATTATATAAGTAGGTAGTATATCAGTTGTTTAGTACCCATAACACAAGCAAATATAATTGCTTAATTTGGGGCTAGATAACGCTGTGTGAATGTGGTAGAATATTATTATTATTATATTATACAACGGTCACAAAGTACACCCAGACTGGTAAAAATATTTATTGATCAGATCACACAAAGTATTGTCCCGTGTGGGGATCAAATCCACAAGAGCGCAGCAGTGGCTTATGCTCCCACTGCACCCGTGTGACTTAATTCGGCTGCGCCAATAAGGTATCTTATTCATCTTTTACCTATGACACGCATAGACAAAAAGGGTTTGTAACAATTTTTACTTGGTCATTACAAGAGTTCAGATTACCATACTGTCGGTATTGTGTTATTAAATGAAACACTTCATGTTTCCAAATCAGATATAATGATTTATCTACTAATAAATCAACTATGTAAATTTTTCACAACTTAGTACAATAGTTTCGGATCTAACCGCCGCCATTACCAAAGTAAATTGAACATGTTACAACCTGATCTAGTGTTGCCATCTAATTATAACATTCTGTTCTACATTCAAACTCTACACATACTAACAAAAACTGAAATGTGATAAGTTTATTGTTTTAGTTAGTTATATTGTGCTTCAAGTTATACAGTGTAGTAACTGCAATCTTATAAAGCTAAAGCGTTATTATAAAGTTATTTATGCTTACCATACTATGTACAAATTGTTCCACAGCCAATGGTTGTTGTACTGGCACAATATCACGTCTCCATACTTTTGGCTTGACAATTTCATTGGTCCAAGTTTGCTTCTGTAACAGCGAAACTTGCTGGTACTTATCAACTGTCACTCCAATACTTTTAACACTTTCTTCACTAGAACTTTTGTATATCATATAGTTTTTTTTCATCGCTCTAAAACTTCTCAGTACACGATCACTGGCCGGTATAGTGTTGGTTGTGTGGTTTTTCACAAGTCTTTTGGGTGATAAATATTGGTCCGGACTGTAACGTATCATGATATGACTCACGCGTTTTGGAGTGACAGTAATTGGTGGCGATTTGTGACTTGTCGATGATATTTCTGCGCTTTGCTGAGAAAAAAATTTAAAAGTATACTGAAGTAAAATTAAATGTTATTTAAAGTAAAATTTTAAGTAACTTTTTCATATTTGTATGGATGGATCAAATTAGGCATACAATGAAATAGTTGATCATTGATACGTCATCGTCTTTAGAAGACTTCTACTGCTGGACATAGATTGTCGACGTCACTGAAGCTTGTTCACTTTAATGACTAAACCTGACCTACCTTTATTGAATAAATTTTTATTATTATGTAATAAAAAAGTTTTAATAAAAACCTGACAATCTCTTAAAGCACATGTGTTTTCATTGTATTATGATCTTTAAACACGTGTAAAATAATCTTAAAAAAGTCTAGTGGGGTTTACACACAGGTTATAATGTCCAAGTTACCTGTACATGTTTCTTCTTATTCTTAGCTCTCCTGCGTACTAAAGCCAGTTGTCGACGTTCTAAACGAACAGCACTCACAAGGTTATCTACTTGCTGAGCACTGCAGTACTTTTTAGCATGTATCAGTTGGATTAGATACACTTTCTGGAACAGTAATATTGATTTAATCTTACACCTTTTTGCGCGCCGACAGCCTATTTTCCCTACGAGGTCAGCAATGGCTTGGTTGTGTTTTCTAAACATTTTGCAAAGCTTAGAAAACAGAGCCATCTCCATACGTTACGGTTACCACTGTCCATCACGTGGACCGTTTCCTTGCTTGCCATCAAAATCTCAAAAATATTTTTTAGCCAAAGATGTTAAAAATATTTTTAAACACTGATTTAGGGTTAGAGTTCCCCAGGGATCAGTATTGGAGCCAGTTCTGTGTAGATCAGATAACATGTAATAAGTGCTTGAAATATTTAATGGCATTACAACTACATTAGCATTATAATACTGGTAAAAGTAGTTATTATTGTAACTAAGCATCACAAAATTTTCTTTGTACAAAATGGTAGAATTTTTTACGAAAAAAGTGTTAGTCTGTGTTTCGAAGCCAATCTAGCATACATTTGCAATCAGTCTGGAGACTGTCAACCCATACACTCAGGAAAAGCCACCTTATTACATGAAGGGTTGGATAAGTGTTATAACTTTACCAGTACCTGACAAGAAACACAAGCAACTGAATCAGAGATTACAAGGCTGACGAGGGTTTGAGAAGAATTTCTTTTGTGAGCACAATTATCAAGCTTTAAAGCCAATTCGACATAGACTGGACTTATAGCATTTAACTCTCAACTTAGAGTTCAATACCCTATCAAGGTGCTCATAGCTCGTTTCGCTTACTGATCGGTAAACGAATAGCGGGTTAAGCAACATTGAGCGCGGTTCGTTCAAGGATGGGTACCGCATAGTGGTATTTGATCTGAGCGTCTCCGTGCTTCGGAGGGCACGTTAAAAGTCGTTCCTGGCTGTCACCAAGTTTATAACAGCCGATAGGTCAAGTTGGATGCCTCTATGGGCGAACTGAACAAATCCTCACACTAGGTTATTAATAGTAGTAATATTTGATACTACTACTACTCCTTTTGAATACCCTAACATATGAACACTGTCCAATACTCCTGTAGTTAAAATATCTGGAAACTTTATGAAGAACAGACAGAGGTTCATGTCCTCACTTAAAAATGTTCAGTCTATTAAAGCCATAAAAATCTGAACTTTCAAAGTTTTTACAGAGGACAATAATCAATGAAACATAAACAGACTGGCAATACATAAAAATCCTATATTAATTAAGTTATTGATTCTTTTTAGATCTGCAGTAAAGAAAGAAAGTCTCCCTCCACAGTATTGAAGATAACCATTACCATCTGCTCATAGTAGCAGATCTGATGGCACATTCATAGTAAAAAAGATTTGATGGACAAACAGGCAACAAAATTTTATTATCCTATTAAGTTCTATAAATAGGTTGTTTTAGATATGGAAAGCTATACAGAAGAAATATAATATCTAATTGCATTTTCTATTTTCTAAATTATTTTTTAATATTCTCTTTGACTGTGGCACTATGATGGTCTATCTCTCTTGTCAGTGAACATAATACATATATTATGAACTTGAAACAGATCAAACTAGTTACTACTTATGAGACTAAGGAAATGGTGTTAGTCTGAATAGCAACAGGAGTAAAATGCAAAGCTGCTAGTTAAAAAAATGATATTTACTTAAAAACAGAATTTTAAACTTAACTAACTACCTGCAAATCGCCCTACCTGGTCTAGCAAATTAATGGGATGTTTATCAAACGTAGAAATAATGTTGCCACTTTTTAAATCAACTGCAAAAATAATCAACCTTTTTAAATTAAATTACACAGGCATTGGAACCATATAAAGTATATTACATTTATTGCACTAGATTTTTATGTCAGAATATTATAAATGCACATGATACAAGTTTAGTGATGCGCCTGGTGCTGCATCCATAGTCTATGGAAACTGCTTACCATCAGGCAGGCTGTATGCGTGTATGTCACCTTAGTCATATAAAAAAAATAGTGACACAAAAGTTATAAACATTACTACTTACATACAATACCTACTTAGTGATTATTCTAAATAATAAAGTTATAGTAAGTTGTGTACATTTATTAAAATAAAATAAATTAGGTAAGTACTTATCTACTTGCAAGTCTTTATAAATTAAATCTCACATGTAGCTTAGGTACTTTATCTCATTCAGTGACCACTCCATACCAAATAATGATGGTCAGCTGGTGTGCTACATATGCTTCAGTACCCCAAACCCTAGATGCACATACTATTACTGTTTTGTGACTAAGTATTAGTTGAATAAAAAATAGTTATAATTTGTATGTAGCCAATTTTATTAGTGTAGTCCACAACTGGGCATAAACCTATTTTTTGAATAAGTATTAAGTAGTTTTTATGGGTGTTTAAAGTTGTGCCAACGTAGTTGGTCCGGAACACCTGGTTTAATATTGATACTTTGTATCACACATTAAAATATACATTGGTTATTATTTACCAAAAAAAGTTTAACAGCATTGGAACTTTTTACGTAGAAAACATAACAAAAGCATGCAACTTTAATTGACCACATGACACAATAGGGCTATGTTAAAACTATGTTAAAATTATTTAAACTTACCTTAACGTTTGATGGTAAAGCCAGAGCTTTGGCCATCTGCTGCAAAATTCTATACGAACACCTTTGCAAGCTTTCAGGTGAAAATTCTTCAGAGTCCTCCATGATCTCTCCATTAGATACCAAACACGTGTTAGCAAAGCAACAAATACAGAAATCAATTATGGTTTTAATTACTTGTACGACTACCGTCACATAGAAAAGTAGAAGACGTCTATATTAAATAATAATCTCCTTGATTTACTGATGATGTTAATGTTGTTTACATACAAACTTGAACCCAAAATTCAACTTTTAATTTTTTACTACCGGATTTAACAATACAATTTGTTTTTATTTTTATGTTCAAAAAAATATTTAACACCGTAAAGATTTAATTTGATTACAAAACATTTAAATTTTATTTCTCTTGTTTAATTTGTAAGAAGTAGTTAGATTTAATTTTCTGCAAGCTAAGTTACTAAGAGTATGCAATTTTATTTATAATTTTTTTTTAAGAATGAAAAGAACTACAAGTTGTTGCTTATGTTACTCCAAAGATGGCAGTGTTAACAATATTATTAAAACATCGAACAAAATTCTTACACAGATGGCAATAGCATGAAAGTATTTTCAATAATTTTCGGAATTTTTTAAATAAAATATAGCTGAATTTTTAGGTAGGTAGGTAAGTATTCTTATTCAGAAATTACAATATCATTTTTACATAATAATATTATATACATTTTAGAGACACTTTGTAATTTAATAACTGTACTTTAGCTTATAGATGGCAGGAGAAAAGCGTCTTTGGGTTTCTTTGCTTCCATTGCTCTTCTAAAAGGATGAACAGGATTTGTGCTACAACAATAAAATATTAGGTTAATATAAAATATTTATATAAATAAAGATTTTCTTGTGATTCGAATCTGAGTAGGGTAGATACGGGGTACAATCTTTATATTTGTTCCGTGGGTACAATACAATAGTGAAGCCCACCATACCAGTAGTTTGGCTCTTGGAATGATGACCACAACTTCTAGATTCCACTGACTGCTTACCATCAGGCAGAGGTGGAGTCACTTTGATGCTTATATAAAAGTTAAAATTATAAAGTTCCTTACCTTGTTCTAGCCGAAGAACTTGTTAGTTTGTTTGTCATAATGTCTTTGAACATTTGAGCTTTCTTTGTAAAAGTTTTATCTTTGTTCTCAATGTTTATTAATTCTGTTTCCTGCAAATTTAAATGAAAATATTATGTGTAACCGGTTTGTTATTTCAATAATAATATATTATATAAGTAACATAATGCAACCAGAGCGCAGCCAGCGCAGCGCCTCATTGGAAACGTAGGCAATCAAACTATTTTATTTTTTTTATTTATTTTTTTATTTCACTGACAATCAGTGATGAAACTTTATGCCGTAAAACTGTTATAACAAAACTCGTACCGGTCTCTGTATGTTGATATAATATATTTTATCATAATCTCTCGATTATTTTTCAAAACTAAGTGGATACGAACGCGCCATCTAGTTATTTCATTAAGAATCTATCAAAATATTTTGTATTCAGCAATTTTGTTTTTATTTAATAAAACAGTTGGTTTCCCCATTGTTCACAATAGTACTACTAGATGTCTCTTAATTACATTCGTGTTAAGTGAAGTCTGTATAAATTATAATTTTCTTTGAAAATAATCTCGTGTGAGAATCGACTTTACAACATTTTACGCAATCTAGTAATGAGACGACCACCAACGTGTTTTCCACCCATAGGTATGCTTTGGTAAAAGTGAAAGAAAATGCCTGATTTATTCCTCATATCAGGCAAAGACTCTTCTCGTAAAACGAAGGCACTGACAACTGACTCAGTTACCATCTATCTATCAAACTGATTGTAGATCCTAGGTAATGCTGCAGCACCAGATATGATCTTCGAACGATTTCGAATATTCCTTTGAATCATACACTCTTGTAATAGCTACGACTTTCAAACAAAAAACACTAAAATAAAACAAAATCGGTTCATCCGTTTGGGAGCTACAGCGCCACAGACTGATACAGATATTAATATCTACACATCTTTTAACACACCTCTTTTATTTAAGTACAAAATTAAATCTTACCAAATGCTTTTCATTTTCTTTAATCTGGCAACTTAACGCATGCCTATACTCTAATTGCCTCTTCAGTTCATTATTAGCACTGTCTATTTTCCGTTGCATTTCACAAAAAGCACTTCTTTTCACTCGCTCCATACGTTCGTTACGTTCTTGTTTCGCTCGATCCAATTCAGTATTTCTTGTGTGTATGTGCCTTTTGTATTCTTCGATTGCTTTCTAAAATGGCAATAACAATGAAAAACATGATTCCGTATGATAAAAAGCCTACAAAATATAATTTTATTTTATGACTCCGGCTACTATATCTTCCTACTGCAGGGTAGGCCTTCTCGTACTAAGGAGACATAAGCATTGGTCCCCACACTATGCCTTACGAAGATACGGCCATAGCTCGTTGCACTCACTGATCGGTAATCGATCTGCGAATGAGTAACTAAGCCGCTAGCAGTGAAGCTGGCCTATGGATGGGTGACCGCATAGTGGAATTTAATCTGAGCGTCTCCGTGCTTCGGAGGGCACGTTTAAAGTCGGTACCGGTTGTTACAATGTTGTTAATAGTCCTTAGGTCGAGTCTGATGCCTCTATAATAAATTTAAGCGACCTGAACAAATCCTGACACTAGGTTGACCACTAATCACTCGATAAAAAGAAGACTAGTTTTGAAAGTCCGTATTATGACTTTGAAAAAGTTACACTGTTACTTGCCTGGGATCACAAGCACATATTCGTATAATTATACTAGTGCTCTACCCATGAGGACATCACGACTATGCTTTAAGCGACCGCTAACTTGTGCCAATATCACGGGTTTTACTCTTCTTGTAATTAAGTGGTGGCGTCCTCACTACCTACTATACCATCTACGTCACAAGATTGACGGACTATTAATAATAACAAACCTCTTTACAAGCTCTTTTCTCTTTCTCCACCTGTCTCATATTTTCATTAATCTTCTCTTGTTCCTGTTCGTGCCATTCAGCTGCAATTTTATCCGCTTCTTCTTCTAAAGCGTCTGCCATGCATCTTTCCCGGTTGTAGTTTTCTACGCAGAGCTGCTTTTCCATTTGCAGGTTTTTCTGTAAGAAGGCATAAAATAAGTTTATTTCACGTATGGCTGGTTTTATCGTTTCGCGTTTCGGCAGTGCTGTAAGAGCGCGCGTCGCGCGTTAGAAGATGTATGAGTTACTGGCAGTACTAAGCGTTTCATAGTTACGCGCTTGAGCAGTGCTGTTCAGAGTACTACCTGATACATTTCTGAACGCGCAAGCTCCCAACGGCGCTGCCGAAACGCTTAACAATAAAACCAGCCTAAAAAGGACCAATACAAATTGATTTTGGTTGCTGGTTTCAACATGAATAAAAATCGACAGGGAAAGTAAGCTTTTAGATTGTTGGCGTAAAGTATAATTTTAATACTAATGCGTATAGTTCGGAGAGTAAAAGGCCCTGGACCCAATTAGCGGTCTTCTTCCTTTTCTTCCATTATCCCCTTCTTCTTACATAGTCGGTTACTACGGTAACGACTTGGTTGTGTTGTCGTAGCATTATTTTACAGCCACACACGTCTACATAACTATACTACATATTTTCTAAAGCGGAAGAGTTTGTTTGTTTGTTTGAACGCGCTAATCTCTGGAACTACCACTCGGATTTGGCAAATTCTTTTTGAGTATGATAGCCCAGTTCTCGAGGAAGGTTATAGGTTATGTAACATCACGCTACTAGCGACAGGAGCAGAACAGTAAGCAAAGACACGGGTGAAACCGCGCCGCGGAAAGCTATTATGTTATAATTACCAATTGCAAACAATGCAGTAATTTCTTACCATTTGAATCCTATTTCTCTCTCTTTCCCTCTTGAGACCTTCTAAAGCGTCTCTTATTGTGTCGTTGTCTATCTCTCTTGCTTTAATCTTCTCATTTCTCAGTCTCAACAATTTATTTTCATGTCCTTCTATAAAATTCTTCCTGTTATTTGTCTGCTGACTTTTCTTCTTCTTGATCGCTGAAAAGAATCAAACAATGTAAATTTGGTACTAACTTTCTGTTTTACTTTTTATACCATTAATAAACTTCTAATTTATTTATTTATTTAGCACACCAACAGTACAATCACATGTAGGTATATAACATACAATCATTTAAAAAAAATTAAAGTACAAAGTAATCGCACAGATAACAGGTATGCATAACACTTGTTTACTACATGCTTTTAGAGACAATCAATTAAGAAATAGCCAAATAACTACATACAAGATAATTTTCATAAAACAATACCTAATTTATTACAAAACAGGGATATAAAGAATCTAAGTACCTACCTAACTTAATATTATAGAAATTACAATTTAGTTAATAGAAAGTGTCTGTATGCTGGGAATTTCATGGAAAATATGTCAAGTTCATCATTTGACGTAATAGATTTAAATTAATATTTATGACTAGCCTTTCGCGAAGCGGTGTTTCACCTGCTTTAAGTTACATCTTTGGTTACTGCTCTGCTCCCATCGCTCCTAGCGTAATATTATATAGCCTATTACCTGCCTCAAGAACCGGGCTATCAATCGCAAAAAGAATTAAACAAATGCAACTGGTAGTTCCAGAGATTAGCGCGGTTAAACAAACAAACTCTACCGCTTTATATAATAGTATACATAAGGTACCGTTCCTCGTCATCATCATCGTCTCGTCATTTCAAACGTAAGATGGTCCTCTGCTACACATAGGCCTACATATATCGTCACTTTAACCACAGAATACTATAATCACTGTTCTGAGCCCTCATCCATCGGTTGCCTTCCACCTTTAACACTCACTCCTTAAGACAGGTTCACACTGCTTCTTTCGCTTCGTCGTCGTCACTTCAGGGTGACTTGTGCGAGTTGTTTTTACGTTAACGCGCTTGAAACTTTTACTGCGTCTGGCACTCTGATTGGTTATGAGCTTGGAGCGGGCCAATCGCAGCTGTTAGTGCCCGCACGGTGTGGGCTATCGCTGAGTGGGCCGCTGATGTAGTATCAAGATCCGGCGGCTCATCAACCATTAAAGCGAGAGTAGGTGTACAGGAGGGTTTTAGTCAATCCTTCTTCAAACTTATTCATAGGCATATACTTATTATTAGGTACCTATGAAGTTTTTTAAAGGATATGTCAGACACGTATGTTGCGTTTCTGAATTTTATATATATTTTAATATTTATATTTATTACCTTCATAATGGTCTTGTTCCATCTTCTTCTTTATTTTTTCTAACTTAATGTTCTCTTTCTCCCTCTCTAACCTAATTAGTTCTTGTCTCTTCTTGTTAGCGCTAACTATTTGTTCATCGTAACATCTTCTTCTTTCTAACATCTCTTGCTGTCTTCTCTTGGCGTCCATTCTTTCTAGATGTTCCTGTGATAAAAAGATTTTAAAATACCTAGCTGTGTGATTTTCAATTTACTTTATGTCAATATTTTGTATGACTAGGTACATGGCAACTAAAAAGAAAACGATGAATTTATGAAAAATGGCGATTAGCAAAAACTATTCTTCTTACTACAATAATAGTTTTAATTTCAATTTATCTTTTATGTTATAAATAAAAATGTACTTATGTACACGATATAATATTCAAAATAATCTAAGCAAGCATCGAACACTGGAGTCACAATAGTACTTGCCCAGTATCGATCCTTTATTATAATGCTTACTTCGAGTCTAGATGGCGTTATGTGTAGTTGTGGTGATATTATATCCTTGTGCATAAGAAGCTGATAGGATAAGGTACATTGGGACCATTAATTGAATGTTGTAAAGTCTGTAAAGTCCTTCGCAACACAGTCCTTGTTTCCTAGTGCAGGTTCTTAAGAACTTCATACTTACCTTCCTATGACAATCATCCAGCAGTACTTGATGCCACATCATGTCTATGTCCTCTTTCTCTCTCTCAATACGTCTGCACTCCTCTATTTGCATTCTTTGCAGCTCTTTGAGGCGTATTTCATCCTCCCTCGTACATCGCATTCCCTTAGCTCTGAAATACAAAGAATTTACTCATAAAAATGCTGCAGACGAACGATATAAGCAAATTCGGTATGGTTTTCTAGTGAACTTTAATTATTTTTATTTAAGTACGTATTGATTTGATTAAAAGACGCTATTTCTTGTAAAAGGCGACAAAATAATCTACACTTATATTAAAAAGGGATTTAAATTTTATTATACTAACAATGGACCTGGGGGATCAGACCGGAATAACTCTGTTTGTTTGTAAAAAGTAGGTAAACTTAAAAACGACTTAAGTATACGGCTACATTATTAATGAGTAATTTAACCTACTCGTACTTTACGGGATCTTGAGCTACGTATGTTTCTAGTAAAGAACATTTTCTCTTTGTTACTGATGAAATTATACACAATCAAATTGTTTATTTTGCATATAACAAATTTTTGTTTCATTATTTTTGTAAACTTTTAAAGAGCATTATTGTTATGTCATACTTTGGCAGCGTTCCAACTCTAAGCACAATGTTGAACCTCTGCTCGCTTTTTAATAGAATGTTGTAATGTATGTTATACTGCAGATAAACTGGGATTAAATCTGTTACGAATTTTCATACAAACCTTCTATTAGCAGAGCAAGTGAATTTAACAAATTTGTCTTATGATTTTGGTTCGAATTGGGGCAGTAGTGGCAGTAGGTATGGTTTTGCGTAATTGTCGCTTATTCTAAGTAGTATACCAAGCTCACAGCTAGCTTTTCTCTAGCCTACATAACTGCATTCTAAAAAAAACTTAGAATCTACTAGAAGAAAGCGCCGGAGGCCCAATTTCTCCCCTTTCGTTTTTCCTCACTTCCCTCAATTCTTTTACCTATCCCACTCCCTTCACGGCAGCGGCTTGAGACTCTGAGTCGTCCATGAGCGACAGTTACCACTAACTATCACGTGGGCTGTTTGCTCGTCTGCCACTATTAGTAATAAAAAACAAAACATAACTGATATAAAAATTCTTTTATCTACATAAAGTAAAATAATCGGCGAATCAAAAAAAGCCTATTTTCCAAAAAATCAATATTGAAACATTTACTACTAAATTAATAAATCAATGTTGAAACATTGAAATTCATAACTGAAGTTATGAATTTCAGTGTTAATAAATTAAGTGTATAAGTAAAAAAATATTTTCAAAGAGTAGATATAGTTTGTTTAAAAAATCAATAGAACATCTAATAAAGTTGACACAAGCCAAACTAGGAGAAAGCTAGTTAACAAATAAACATAGTAAGAAAAATGAAAAGACACTTACATTTTCTCCCTTTCTAAAGCTTTCTGACATTCTCTTACTTTCTCACTCTCAATCTCCTCTAAATAACTCTTTGCTTTCTTTTCTTTTTCTTTACAATAATTACATTCAGCCGTAGCCTGCTTCCATTCGAGCTCCTTCAATAACTCTCTTTCTTCTTCTTCCAAAAGACGCTTTAACTTCTCCCTTCTGTGTCATAGTTTAATTTCTTCCTGGTCTAGTTTCTGTCGAACTTTTTCTTCTGTTCTGTTGATAACAAGCCTGTAAGAAGTTATGTGTTGGGTATACAAGTCAGGTAACCAACGAAGATAAAACAGTGTTAGTGTCTCTCAGGTAAATAAAAAACACATCAATTATTTCTATTACTATTTGCTACTGGATTTAGCCGTATTCCGATTTAGAATCGGTTTTTAGTCGAAGGAATACGAAAGTGTGCAGATAAAGCTGCAAATACTCATAACATGTAACAACAGCCACATGAGGGATATAATTATGGTTATATACTCGAAGCCGTAAACCGCACAGACATATTATTACGACTTAATTATTTATTCGCCCACAGAGAGTAGTTAACACAATTCTCTTTACATTATATGTAAATGAAAGAATAGAGAAAAAAAAAATGACACCGTCGCAAGTGAAGCTGCAGGCGGAATGCTTGTGTTAAAATGAAAATAATGATTACTTTTGTAAATGCACCAAGTCGTAATCAACTATATCTGTCAATTTCTTCATCTCTTCTATATCCACAGTCGCTTTCATTTCTAAACGCTGACGTTCCTGGAATCATTAAAACAAAATATTTTGTTTTATAATCCTCAGATTTTGTACTCCCGGGCTCCTGACAACCATATCTGTTCGTGCCTGAATGTCTTTAATGATGATGTGCCAAAAAGTTTTATTTAAAAAAAAAACTTAGTTAACAGAATTGACGTAATGTTATTATGTCAATGGGTATCAGACAAGCATATCATTTAAAAGCCTGTGGAAATGGCTTTGTTCTAAGAATTCTCTTTAATAGGTGCAGGAACAATAGTCCATACACAGTACCACCGACAGACGCAGTCAAACTGAGATTTCAACTGTTGTATAAAATTTTGTTATTGATATGCGGTTCTCAGAATATTTTAATGCCGTCTTCTCTATATAAGAAAAGCTTTTACTCTACAGTACAAAATAATTAGGCTAAAAAACAGTAAGATATTTTCATACTAGCCGCCCCCCACGGCTTCGCCTGTGTCTAAAATTTGTTTTGTCACACTCGGGAACCAGACAGATTTGCGGAATAAAAGTAGCTTTTTGTTTTTTTAATTATATAATATATTGCTTGTTAAAGTTTAGTAGCAATAGATACAGTCAGTATGTGAATATACATTTGATTTTTAGTAAAGACAAGCTGTCTTATTACAAAACTGTAAATACTTAGATACCTTTAGCCAAATTTTAAATTTAATTCACTCCTTTTTGCCGTAAAATGAGAAAATTTTATTTGTTTTTAATCCAAATAAACTAGCTGCGCCCCACGACTTCGCCCGCGCGTAAAATATATTTTGTATCCTCGAGAACCAAACAGATTTTTGGGTTAGAAACTATGTCCATCTCCAGCACCAAATCTATCTACACACCAATTTTCAACAAAATTGGTTCAGCCGTTTAGGCGCTAAGTGGTAACAAACACACGCATACACACAAACTTTCGCATTTTTAATATTATGCAGGATTTTTACGTATTTGAAACCCAATTTGTATCCATAACACAAAGCTGGAAAAGGTCATAAATATATGTAGATAACGAGGCGTGGATGAAAGGAAAATTATCAGGATTGTAATCTGATATTTTTTGTACTGAAATAACTTGACTTAATGTTTGCAGCTCACGTAGGGCACGTACTTTCAAAACAAAACAGCTGGGAGGAGAGATAGCCACTCGCGGAATAGAAATATTTTTTTAATAATTATGTATTATCCTGTAAATATGACTAGACTAGGCCTGATGGCGGTTATAATATGGCCCAGTGGATAAGACACCCGCTTCGTAAGCACGAGGTATTGAGTTCGAATCAGGGCAAGTAAGAATGTGATTTTTTAAATCATATGTACTTTCTATGTTTATCTTGGATATTTCTGACTGACGGTGAAGGAAACCTGGATTTAACAGTCTGAAATTGCCTATCCGCCTTGAGCAAGCGTGGTGATTAATGCTCATGCCTTCTCTATATGAGAAGAGGCCTTTGCCCTGCAGTGGGATAGTAAACAGACTGGTATTATTATTTATAAAATTTCTTATTTGTATCATATTTATTTGATTAAAATTTTTCGAAACAACCAGTTTATTTTAGTATAAGGCAAAACTTTATCGAATATATTATTTATTTATTTATTTATTTAAACTTCATATACAGAACATATGTATAAAGGCGGACTTAATGCCTGAGGCATTAAGTCATCATTATTTATTATATTAACTTATTATAATATTTTTTTCAGTCCCATGTAACTGAGCGAGCCTGTTGCCCCTTGTTACATGGAACTTCGGGCATAATTTTAAATTCCAGGAATTATAACACTGAAAATTTGTTGAAAAAAAAAACTCAATATTACTTTTCTTATTTAGGGATCTCTTCTGCGTGGCAGTTCATACACAGTGAACAAGACTCACGAAGCCGTTATGTAAAAGTTATAAAGAACTAGCTGTCCGCGGCGCGTTTTCAGTTTAAGCTTACTGCTTTTCTCCCATCGCCAGTAGCGTAGGTATTGTTCAATTAAGTATATATTCAGTTCAGTTGTGTCAAACGCAAGAAGAATTATTCAAATTTGATTAATA
Source organism: Parascotia fuliginaria (assembly GCA_963082885.1). NCBI lineage: Eukaryota > Metazoa > Arthropoda > Insecta > Lepidoptera > Erebidae > Parascotia > Parascotia fuliginaria. Next base: position 2,819,486 of record OY720195.1, read on the forward strand.
GGTTCAGAGATTAGAGCGTTCAAACAAACAAACAAACTCTTCCGCTTAATTTAATAGTATATATTAAATAGAATAAGAAAATGTTCCGTCGAATTATTATTATGTTTCATGCCTTTAATGGTTTGGGCTTGTCGCCATTTTGTGTTTGTTGTGTTCAGTTTCAATTGATTGATAGGTTTACGAGAAAGGAATCTTATGGATTCAATATTTGTACATTAATATTGCATCTGTTATACAGAGATAATGTACCTTTATCAGCGAAATACGGTATCATCAATTTGGTGAAATATTATGATATATTTCAGACATTACTGAGTTTTATTATGTTTTACAGTAAACATTTCTTACTTTTTATTTATTTTTATTTTTATTTTTCTTTATTGGGACAAAAAACAGTTACACGTTATTTATTACTATACATAATTTAACAACTAAAATAAGGTAAACGTATAACCCACACCATTGTCCACAGAGTAAGTAATGGAAAGTTAATTTAGTGCGCAAAATGAAGCTAAATTTAAGTAAATTTTGAATTTAAGTATTAGATGTAATAAGAATCTCAATAGCCAATGATTTAAATTTTACCTTAGACAAAACAAAAATATCAAGATCCGTAAAGTGTGTGTTATATGCCTGAACCATGAGTCGCAGAGGTGCCCGCTCACCAGCATTCGTTTTACAGGTAGCAGTGTGAAACAACCTCTTCTCGCACACACCGCGGCGCATGGTTCGTGGTACAATATAGCTTAGCTCATTTGTAATATCAGTGCAGTCAAACCTATTATTACATATACCATGGTCAAAGTCAAAGTCAAAGTCAAAGCATTTATTTCATTTAGATCATAAAGTATGATGCTTATGAAAAGTCAACATTACATTTTGTCAGCCAATTGACCTACAGCCAGTTCGCTGACGAGGTAGAGCTGTGAGAAGAACTGGCAAGAAACTCACGCCACTCTTTTCAATCGCCAGATAATTACAGTTATTTGAATGAGTTACAATTTAAACACTCAACGCAACCAAAGAACCATACAAAGTAATTATTACAAATTAACTAATTAATATAATACTAAGATTAAAGAAAGAAAACAAGGAATTCAATTATTTAGTTACAACTAGTATGGTAATTTGACTACGTATTTTAATTAAACTGGTAAATGCACCCCCTGGTCACATTGAACGACAAGGTAATACTGGATTGAATATTAAATGTAAGCCATGCCAAGATTGACCAGTCATCCCAAGTAGCACCCGTTCACGAGCATGACGCACGGGCCAGCCATCATCACCCTCGCCATATTAGAGGGAAGGTGATGACCCGGCCAATACGACACCACAAGCAATGACATTTTAGTGAGCATGACAATGCAGGGCATGGGTGGTAAAAGAACCCTAATAAAATGTATTATGCCTTACGAACTCGTAATGATCATGGTATGCATCCACTTCACATTAAACTTTTACTACAATAGTCAACATAATTACAATAATAGTCAATATAATTACTATAATAATAATCAATATACTGAATGATAATAATAGTCAATATAAGTACAATAAAAAAAATATCAATATACTTAATGATAATAATAGTCAATATAGCTACAACAATAATAATCAATATAACATTAATCTTGCATTAAACGAGCAACTATACCCATGCTGCTTTATCGTTTAAATAATCATTAATAGTATAATAACCCTTTAGAATAAGGCGGTTTTTAACAGCTTGTTTGAATTTTTGTAGGGGTAGATTCATAATGTCAATGGGTAATTTGTTATAGAAACGTACACCTAGACCCGCAAATGAGTTGTTTACTTTATGTAGGCGATAATATGTACCAACTAATTTATGTTTACCTCGAGTATTCACAGAGTGCATGTCACAGTTTCTGGAATACAAGTCTATATTTTTCTTGATAAACATAATATTGGCGAAGATATACTGAGACGCCACCGTCAGAATACCTATTTCTTTAAAAATCTCTCTTAGTGAAACCCTAGGGCCCAAATTGTAAATAGATCGCACTGCTCGTTTTTGAATTATAAAAATTGACTCAATATCCGCAGACTTGCCCCAGAGCAGTATACCGTATGACATCACGCTATGGAAATAGCTGAAATAGACAAGTCTAGCTGTTTCTATGTCGGTAAACTGTCTTACCTTTCTTATCGCAAAGGCTGCGGAACTGAGTTTACCAGCAAGACACGATATTTGGGTACCCCATTGAAGCTTGTTATCTAAAGTTAAACCCAAAAAAACTGTAGACTCAACAAAGCTCAAAGTTTCATTATTTAAACTTATATTAATAGCTAGGCTTTTAGTATTGGGCATAGTAAATTTAACACATTTAGTTTTCTTTGAATTAAGCAGTAGGTTATTCGCACTAAACCAGTCCAGAACTTTCACTAGTGAGCTATTCACTTTATCAATGTTAGTTTCCTTACGATCCACTTTAAATAAAAGTGATGTGTCATCAGCGAACAGTACAATGTCGCAAAAATTCTGAATATGGAATGGCAAATCATTGATATAAATCAGAAAAAGAAAAGGGCCTAAAATGGAACCCTGTGGCACGCCCATAGCTACAGGTAATCCGGTAGACCTACTTCTGTTTATATCAACATATTGTATTCTATTGCTTAAATAAGTGGCAACTAGATTGAGTGCAGCATCCCTAATACCATAATGACTGAGTTTTCGTAGAAGCGTATTGTGTTCGACGCAATCAAAGGCTTTTGAAAGGTCACAGAAGACACCAATAGCATCCATCGAATTTTCCCAGGCACTATAAATATGCTTAATCAATGTAATACCTGCATCTATTGTAGAACGACCTTTAGTAAAGCCATATTGCTCTTTGTGTAACAATTTATTTGAGACAAAGTGACTTTCTAATTGCTGCAAAATTATTTTCTCAAACACTTTGCTAATAGCTGGCAATATGGAAATCGGTCTAAAGTTAGTTGCGTCACTTTTTGATCCATTTTTGAATAAAGGTATTACTTTACTGTGTTTCATCAGATCAGGAAACACGCCTGTGTCCACACATCTATTAAATATTGTGGCAAGGTGTGGAGCTATACTAGATATTATATTATTAATTAGATTCGTTGAAATACCCCATAAGTCAGCAGTTCTTTTTGAGTTAAGTGACTTAAACACTTTTATCACATCATTGGGGTTAATATACTTGAAACTAAATAAAACGCTGCACTCTCCCACGCTAACCCTAGCTAAAGTTTCGGCTTTGACTGGGCAAGAATCTAAGGACCTGGTTGCATTAACAGGTATGTTTATAAAGAAATTATTAAATGTTTGTGCTACATCTAAATTATCTGAAATAATTTTATTATTTACGTTAAGTTCAAAGTTAGTATCCCGCAATGTGGTTCGTCCAGTTTCATTGTTAATGATACTCCAAGTTGTTTTGATTTTATTGTCAGATTCTTTAATTTTATTACTTATGTATAAAGATTTGGCTGTGGTACAAGCCTTTTTAAAAATTTTTGAATAATTCCTAACGTAATCTACAAAGTTCGGATGCAAAGTATCCTTCTGATGTTCATGCAAAGTCATGAACATCAGAAGGATACGTCTGGACTCCAAAAACTCAACAATTTATACTTGTCCAGTAAATCGGTGTAATCGACATTTATATTGCATAGTGCGTAAATACTTTTTTTGTACCATTTCAAGTTTGATTGAGTATTTACTATAAAATGGACTCCAAATTTTTCTTACGTATAAGATGAATAATAGATTTTTGTAATAGTAGCTGTTATTGAATTGAATGCCGAGATAATTTTATCATAACATTTTGAATGCCATTTAACCAGATACAATACAAAATCTATTGTTTGTGATCACCGGTGACTCACGTGGCGCTTAAAGACTAGCATTAGTTTCCATATCATTGTTTTGTTCACTGAAAATGGAAGCTCGGCAATACAATCGGCAAACTTACCGAAGTTATCAAACATAACATCATTCATTTGTCGAAGCGGTAACAAATAAAGCTATTATATCAGCATGTTACAGGACAGTGACAGTCTGCTCATACAGAGAAGGTATGGGTATTGATCACCACATGCCTATAAGATGGATGCCAATTTTAGACAATTTGTAGGTAAGCGTAGTTTTCCTTACGATGTTTTTCTTCATTGATAATTCCAAGATAAAGTTATAAGGTTTTATGAGTCCTGTTAAAATAATGTGGAGGTATAAAATAATTGTCGTGATAAAACCACGTGACTATAAATACAACTTAAAATTTAAAGCATGTTTTAAGCTAATTTTCTTACCTTCCAAAACTGGAATGGATGTCCAAAATAAACCGTCATTTGTTTATTTTTAGTTTTAGCCACCATTACAACAGAGAAGCGAAGATAAAGTACAACAATGTTCGACACGAGTACGAATACTGAAGTAAATTATGGATATCGATCCAACTTGTTGCTCGGGTGACGAATAACATCGTTACACCGAGGTGGTTTTACTAGAAATAATACATCGAGTATTTTATATTGATATGGTTGTTATAAGACACTATAACAACCAACAACTAAGGCTTCGCATAAAGTATCATTTGTCTTAAGTGCGTAGGTAACAAAAATATTTACAAGAAATTTAAATGACAAATGAAATTTATGTGTAATCATCTTATTTATAATTAACATTACCTTTGTCACCAAAGGAGTAGCTAGTGAAAATGTACACATTATTATGATGACAGTTTTGTGTTGTAAAATGACGTATCCACCGTTTTCTGACAGATATCGGTATACCAATCATTGACAGTGAAACAAGCACATATGAAGATAGTGTCGCTAGAAATAATAGAAAATGTCTTCTACCTGTGTCAGCATTTATAAAATACTAGTTAGGTTACACTCGCGTTACATCTTTGGTTACTTCGCTCAGCTCTGCTCCCTTCGCCAGTAGCGTGATATTACATAGCCTATAGCCTAGAACTATGCTATCAGTCGCAAAAAAATAGTAATAGCGCGCTCAAATAAACAAACATACAAACCAAAAACTCTTTTCTGTATATTAGTATAGATACTGTCTACAAGTGCTACGAACGCTACGACTGCTACGAAGCTACGAATCTGCTAAGCATTAATTGCACCTCAAGCAGGCTACATACCTTCAGTTTAAACTATGCAGTTTTATATATCGTTAGGTGTTTAGAACAAACAGTCGAACTGTACAATTAAAACTGAAGGTGTAGATAAAACTTTAACTCCACAGTTTGACTGTGAAGTTAAAACTGAAGGTGTGTAGCCCAGTTTACGATGTTTAGTGGCTTGCATGTGTAATGTCAATAAATATACGATTTACGAGTAGAAGCAAACTCGTAAATCGTAATCTCTGTCTTGTAATTTGTGGTCGACGGGCGGTGCGATAACGAGACGTAGAAGAACGAGAAGAGTTTTAACGTATTAAGGTCTATGACCTATGTCCGGCATTGGACGTCATTCGGCTGTTTATTGGAGGTTACTTATAAACACACAGGTGAATATATTAGTGAGTGATCAAAGGATACTAAAGAGTCGCCTATGAACACCCAGGTAATCAAAGTGGAATAGACCGATATGATAATGACTCCTTTCAACCAAAAGTGCCACATTTGACAAAATCATTTTTTTTTTACATTCACACAGCGCTATCTAGCCCCAAATTAAGTACTGATATACTACTTATATACATTTTTTTTTGTAAATACCTACATAATATAGATAAATTACACCCAGACACAGAACAAACAATCATGCTCATCACACACAGATTTGTCCTGGATGGGAATCGAACCCACGACTTGCGGCTTAGCAGTCAGGGTCACTAACCACCAGACCAACAGGACAGTCTAATCAAGTCAATATAATTTAAGTAATTAAAATGATCGCGTGTAACGTGATATCACATAATAAAAGAAGGCTGATATATGAAGCATGTTTCATTACAGGTGCTAGTACGTGTAGTCATAACTCATACACGTCTGGTGCAGGGCTGGCGTCGTAATAAATATTAATATGATGTAGTTGTTCCAGAGAATACTTAACTGTGTACTTGAATATAGTGTATCGTTATAACCATTATTTTGATTGATATTAGATTGACTGATATAGTAAATCTAAATATATGGGAATTCACGCGATCATGCATTAGGTATTTTGTGTCTGCTTGTGACCACGGCCGGTGTAACCTGCATGATCGCGTTAATTCCCACGTTTATAAATTTTTATCATGCACCGCGAAAGTTTAAAATTAAATACGGTGTAACCTGGTCGAAACGTCAAGCAAAATAAGGTATGTAAATATCTAATGCATGATCGCGTGAATTCCCGTATATTTAGATATACTATATCATCATACAACGCGAAAGTTTAAAAGTAAAGATTGATTTATATATTTTATTTCCTTATTTTATTAGGATCTTCCTAAAAAATATATTTCACATGCTGCACTATAGTAACAAAATCGCATTGTGCTTCTTAATTAAAGAGATCAATTTTAATAACTAAATTTTCATGATAGTACATATTTGATCATGCGATTTATAATAATTTAACAATATTATCACAAAACTCATGGAACGTAACCTATACATACGTAAAGTATAAAAGGAAGTCTCAGAAAAGCGTTTAACTACGAGTGTTTGATATCACTAATCTCAAGGACCGCCAAAGGGATTTAAAAGAGGCTTTCACTGTTATATTATACAATTCTCCTTAAAGGTTTAGTACATATTTTAACCTATCACATACAGAAGCCAATCAGTAATGATAATAATGAGAACTTTTAACAATTTTAACTTATGATATGACGTGTATGTCCTACTGAAGGCGTCATAATAATAATAATGCAATGACATTATATATAGCGGAAGACTTTGTTTGTTTGTTTGAACGCTCTAATCTCTGAAACTACCAGTCGGTTTTGAAAAATTCTTTTTGCGTATAATAGTCCCGTTTTTCAAGGTTATAGGCTATGTAACATCACACTACTGGTGACGGGAGCAGAGCCGTAAAAAAATCTCTCGTTTGCATCACACCACCAAGGTTGAGGAGATGGTGGAGTATGCGAGATTAAAAACCAACTGGACTTTGAGAAGTTAGAATCGCGTCATAAAACGAATTTTAATTCGTTTGTGATACGTGTGCCGGACTCAACACATCGACAAGTTTCTGAGTCCAGAATTATGGCCGAAAGGTGTAATGTTTCGACGCTTTCGTGGAAGGCTTAGCAACAACGAAATGCGTAACACGACGCCGAAAAAGTAATTGTGTTTTAGATATAAGTTTTAATATGTATTTTAGCTTAAGGTATTTATTGTATGGGCCATGATGCCTGAAATAAATTATTTATTATTATTATTAAAAACGCACCGCAGAAAGCTAGTGCAATGTCAAAATGAGTTAGAAATCACATTGATGTCTAACCTATCCGGGTTGCGATAACCCTAACATAAGTACGTATAGGGTGCTAGCATTATCGTGGGGTCGCCCACCCCCATTAAACTGAGTGCCTAGACAGATTTATAGCAGCATTACGGTTAATTTACTTAATAGTTACTGACCATGTGCTGAGGTGTGAGCCGGTTTTATTGATTACTATGTTAATTAATTAAAAGGCTATTTAATTAAATTTAGTTATACTTAATTACACTTTAGTTATACTAATTAATTAAAAAGGTTATCTAAATTTAGTTATACTTTGTTTATTGTGATTTTCAGTGCCGAAACCTGGAAACGCTTAAACCACAGTTTAAATCGCATTTAAGACAGATAATTTTCTGGAGAATTCTTTTAATTAATTGCGCATTCTCCTTTTCTGCTCACCCTACAACTAACTATCAATCAGAAAGACGTTTTGCCTGGCATTTTTGTATGCTGGTATATAAAATATGTTTTAACAACAATTACTACTATGTATGTATGAATATAACTTTTTTACCTGACAGTACGGCACAGACTGTTAAACAATTAGATGTTGGCACCTAACAGAATAAGCCTCATAGTATCTTAATACACAAAGATCCGGGAGTACCTTAACCGAGAATTTACACAATTAAGTCAAGTGTATAATGTAAGTTAGAACCAACAAGACAGGCTACCTTTCCAGTTGTAAGTGAACGGGATCGTCATCGCGCTAGTAGTACAATTCTTAGGGCCCTACCACAACCTCATAGCAATCTTATTATAACCTTACTTTGTCTCTATCCTTGTTTATAACGGTACAAAAGAAAAAGACAAAACACAAAATAATACTGCTATAAAAAATGGTAGGTCCCCTGGTAACTGCTTACAACCAGACTGGCTATATGCTTGTTTAACATCTTTGTCGTATAAGAATATACGAGTAAAATACCGATGTAAAACAAGCAATATATTTTATTAAAAACAAAAAGCCCGTACACGTAACAAAGTGTAAAGAGAGAAACTTTTATTTTTTCTCGTGCTGACGCCACATTTAATTTTTATATTCCCTATGTCACTCCCACAATTAATACGAACCTAATCACACCTCATAAGTTAAAATCCATCCAGTTATTTAGGCTGTAGAGCGTGCCAATGAAATATACATACATACTCACATACATACATATATACATACATACGCTCGGAAAATATTACCCTTCTTGACTGCGTCGGGCTAAAACTACATGCGGGAAGGAAGGAACTAAAATATAATTCGTTTTAATACTGGGGACACTGTTGACGTTATCAATGAGTGTACAATCAGAAGGGTTATGTTTGTCACCTTATTTTGTTTAAAAGGTTGCTATAATTCGCAAACAACATTAGTTTCTATTTGTCCAGAAAATTCCAGAAACAAAGAAATTAGGAAATAGACTTTACTGTGATTATCAATATGTTTGCCAAGCGTGGCGACTAACAAAGATCTTCTTGGTGAGTATATTACAGTAAAGAAAAGCCCAGCCTTGCCCATCTTAAAGACATTAGTGTGTGTGCGTGCGTGCGTGCGTGCGTGGGTGCGTGCGTGCGAGCGTGCGCGTGTGTGTGTGTGTGTGTTTGTTACCACTCAGCACCTAAACGGTTGAACCGAATTCAATGAAAATTGGTATGTAGATAGATTAGATAGACGGACATAGGCTACTTTTTATTCCGAAAACCTGTCTGGTTCCAGCTAATGTACAATAAAGTGTAAATAAATAAATACACATGTGAGAAGGAGATACAGGTCACTAGTATTAAATCTGTAAATAATAAATTAAAGTAGCTGTTTTTTTAAAACGTGTAAGTAAACGTGTTTTGGGAATGTCTTTTAGAATTTCAAACATTTGTTATTATGACGTAAAACACATTTAGTACATACGGAATTATTAGTTATACTTAATAAGGAAACTATATCTGTCCTTCTCACTGAAGAGAACGGTTACATCCGTACATAAACTCCACCCTCAACAATAATTTCGGTGAGTGCCCATGATTGCTAAGGCGTCGTTACACACAGACTACCTTGTCCCTTCACTTCAATACTATTTATGGTCAATTCATTTACATTAGTATTACGGTACTAATTTGCACAAACTATTAGTTTTCGTTTAGTATAATAATTTATAAAGGTTATTGTGTACCGCTGTCGCGTCGTAAATGTTGCAAATCAATTACAATAAATTTGAAATTATTTTATTGCAATCAGATTTGCATTGGCTAAACTTTAAGCAGGGTTTAAAGCCGCGCATCTTGGTATATAGTGTTCCTATGTTGTCTGTAATGGTTATAATCTAATAAAGCATGATGAACGTCGTACAAATCAGTATTCTATTTTACATGAAACCTAATAAAATAGCTGACACTCGCAAAAAATATTAGTGTGATTTACAAGTAATAGATTTAAGATTCTGAATAGGTTTAAATCATTTATTCTCAAAAAACACAAAGTCTCTTACATGAGAATATAAAATTAGATAATCTAAATTAATTAAAAATTTCACCTTAATTTAAAAATAAGTATGTAGTAACAAATATCTTTTATAGGTAGGGAATCCAGTTTCCATTCCAAACGTTATGAATTATTGAAACTAAATTGCTTATGTAGGTAATGCAATTGTATCCTTAATTATTCTCTTTTATATGTGTATGTTATTGGTATCCGTTTATTTATTTAAACTTTATATATAAACATAATATCGTATAATGCCAAGACACTTATCCTTATTAATTCTCTTTTATATGTGTATGTACCTATTTAGTATCCGTTTATTTATTTAAACTTTATATATAAACATAATATCGTATAATGCCAAGACACTTAGGTAATTGCCTGTGTACCTCGTGATGTTGCAAAGATAGGAATACCTACTCGTAATAGTGCATAAATAATAGGTATTTCGAGTAGGTATTCCTATCTGTGAATTTAGATTGTATAAATCATGAATATACCTATTTATAATTGCAGAGCTTTAAATTCATAATAAGATGTACATCTGCACTAATAATTTAAAGAGAAAACATTTGTATTTTTGTATACAACGAATAAACTCAAAAACTACTAGACTGATTTCAAAAATTCTTTTACCATTAAAAAGCAACATTACCCCTGAGTAACATAGGCTACGGGAACGTGAACCACGCGAGTAAAACCGCGTGACGTCCGCTAGTTATGTTTATCTTACTATTTATAAAGTCTGCTGCTTAATTGCCGTTTAGAAAAGAATATGGAACCACTGCTTAACATTACATGATTGTCGTAAGAGACTACAAAATCCTTCTACCGCCGCCGCCGTCACAAACTTGCCTATTAGGCCTGGTAACCATAGTAACCGTCTGCTGTATAATTTCTACACTATTGCTATTATGATATCTATGATAACTTACGTGAATAATACGACCAAGTTACATCTTGTAACATGAAAAACCTTCGTGAACAAAGCTTCTACATAATAATATGTCTTCATACATTTACGTACCTATATTCGCCATTAAAGAATTGTAAATAGCATAATTAATCTTTAAAGTAAAATGAATGTTATTATTACGGCACTAAAGTTAATTTCCGACTAACAAAAGACATTTAAATGTCATAAATCAGTTGTATATTCAGTTAAATATGTATTCTATTGCGAGGTATTAAGATAGAAAATGGCGTGCATTTATATAGTTGTAATTTCGCATTCTTGAGTTCGCTCAAGAGCCTAACGCCACGGCCTTTCCTCATCGCGACCCTTTGTACAAGTACAAAAGATCGCAGACAGAATGGTTTTATCTTTTGAGTTTAGTCTAGACTAAGATTTTAGCGACTTAGACTCAAGATTAGGGTGGATGTTCACTTGCTATTTGCTCTTATCTTTGTATGGCGGTATTTTATTGATACAAGCGGAAAGTTACGATATGTGGGGAATTCTTCACAATCTATTTATACTAAAGCGGCAGAGTTTGTTTGTTTGAACTCATTAATCTCTGAAGCTACTAGTCGGATTTGTATTGTTTATGCGTTTGTTAGCCTAATTATTGAGGAAGGTTATTGGCTATGTAACATCACGCTATTGGCTGAGAGCAGAGCAGTAATGAAAGACGCTGGTATATATATGTAGTCCTCTTCATCGTTTTCGATGACGGCGACCCTAAAATTTACGGATTAGCTCTCTCGTGATCTTTAATGTGGCTTGCTAAACCAAACTTGGTCAAAACTTATCTTAGCTTTGGTCTACTGTTTCTAATGCCAGAATTTGACAGTTCAGATCCTTTGCGCATCAATTGTTAAAGTACAAGTTTTCGCACAATGTTTGTGTTGTTTACCTTCATTGTATATTAATAACTTTCACGATAAATGTGTTTATCGAAGCCTATTATGAACAAATTGCTGTATGTGGTCTGCGGTTTGAAATACAAAACCACCCGGTTCCGGTTGTAAAGAAATGGCTAACACGTAATAGATACTGAGATACTTAGATATATATATATATACAGCTACCTAGATTTTAAATGTATAATTTTCTTAGTGCCTTCACCATTTTGTCTTTCTAGCGTAATGTTATAGCTAACTTTTACCTTTATAGGCTTATATCCAGGAGTAGATGTACATAGGTTACCTATACAGTACAAAATTTAAATGTAAATATGTTTTATTAGTGTTGCGTTTTTTTTCTTTTTCTTTGTAGACTAAGAATTTATTTCCAAGATTACGCTTTCACACACTATCTAATAAATAGTTTAAATTTATTCTACATCGAAGACGATCAACTATATTTGCTAGCAACAAAATAATAAAATAACAAGCAAAAAAATACGTTAATTGATTTAGCAAGGCATAAACAATTCTCTGTAAAAAGTTTAAGGACTTCTCTGGCGCTTAATTACTTAAATTACTACATTTTCTTAATCCAGAGCAATTGTTAAGAACGAGCCGTAAAACACTCAAATTGTCGGCACATTTATACTTTAATCTTTTTCGAATTACAAGGTGCTAACAGTATATTTTAAGATTTATTTTCTTTTTTACCATCCCTATAACAGTTATCTCTATCTAAGTAAAAAACGGCATCTTAGATTTTTTTCTATCTAAAAGATTTTAAACTAAACGGTTCGGTACTACATAATTTATGTTGCTCAAACCTAGAATAAAAAATCTATCAACGTGTTTCAATTTTGATCCGACAAGAGAAACTAAACAAAGCGTATGAAAAAGCATCTGATAAAGCCACTATAGATGGTCGACGACCTTATAAGGGTGGCGGATAACCGATGGATGAGGGCGGCGAAAGACCGATCACGGTTGCGAAAATTGGGGAAGACCTATGACCAGCAGTAGAAATCTTTTGTACAATGTGATGATTGTAAGCAGTTGGAATAGGTAATATATCCCCAAATTATTCCTTTAAATGTCAAACTATTCACACAAAGTCATAACCAAAAAAATATAGACTGACAATAGGAAAAACATGACTAATAGTGCTACCTATATTGTCCCCAATGATTAATGGTTGTTATAAAAGACGTTACATCATTCTTGGGACTGGGGATAGTTTCACAGATGAATGGATAGTGGACTATTGGATAGTTGATTAGAGAAATTGATTGTTAGTTTCAGTGAGGAAATAAAAAGATAAGGCGGGTATTACACTGTGCTCTGGCAACTATTGTAATTTTTTTGATGTGAAAGTAGCTTAATCGTTTACGAACCTAGGTCATTACGGATACAATAGGACAAAGCGAGGCATAATAAAATTGATCCGCCCGAGAACTAATATGCTATATAACTTTCTTCATTTTCATTTTAACAAACTATATAACACGTCCTGTGGCAATGTCCTAACAAGGAACAGTCTCAGATGACCTTAAAAACTTCACTACGTCACTGAAAATGTGATGAATTGTGACTACTTAGCTAGGCTTTTATCTTTTTTAAATTAGTGCTTACGACTCGAGAAGAGGTGATGTATCACGTATCACGTAACACATTGTTGCCATGTCTTCGTACGAATCCGTTTCTACAGACGTCGCTTCGTCGAATGATGCATGGAGTGGGATGTGGTCTATTGTTCCAGATACTGACCAAAGATTTCTTTTAGAGAGTTTCTGAACCAAATAACGAGATCGAGGTACCTTAGACTTAAAGCACACTTATAGTAACCCTAGTTGAAAGTATTGAGTTTCTGCTCATGAGCAATAGTGTTTAGTGTTTCGAATGGTCTACTGTCTATACTGTGTCTTACTTAGTAGCGGTCTTCTCTAAGGAGATACGAATCTTGCGCAAAAATTTCACTGTGACCTATGGTGTTTGTTCTGTGAAGAAGTCACCATCTCTGCTGTATCCAACGCTGAACGTAGAAAGATAAACTTAGATCGATTTCCGAAGGGTCCGATTGGAAACGTCAAGTATTCTGTGGTCCTCATAAACTCTCTTTACGCAACAGTTTTCCAATTCAAACAAGCTTCAGGCAAAGATATTAGAAGGCCAACATCGGAAACCAAAGTTAAGGTTATAACTAATTCAAAAGACGACGGTCAAACCTAAAATGTAATCAAATATTCACATTATACGACTTATACATGCAACGACGGCGACGGCTAAAATGGAAAGAACAGATTAAAGTTCGTTACGAATAAGGTGCGTACCTTATTCAATCAGCGCTTAATGAAACGGGATTTTGAAATTTAAAAAGGTTCAGTTAGAATTGAAGCTGGCATCATTTTTGTATCCTCATCACGAGGTGAACAATGGGGAATGACCTTAAGGTAGCAGGCGCACCACGCATGCGCTTCACACCCCAGCCAAAACTGTCATGGCCGCTCAGTCCGCGTATCGACGCCGACGAGTCGCGTGTATCCTTCTAATCAACCAATATATTCCCGACCACCCTTAAATATCAAAGACCCATAAACATTTTATTGTGTTTTAGTGTTATAGTGACATATATGTATTATAATTTGTGTATTATAGCGGTGGTTTTGAATCGCGGAGTGCATTAAAGAGATCGTGGAAACCGGATTTTTCTAGTTGTACGGCGATACCGGCCGATTGTAAGTACACCTAGTTTAAATTATTATTATTAATAAAATTATGAATATAAGATACTTTGGCGTTTTAAGTAAGCGCGGGTTTTTGTGGATGTGTGTGTACCTACTCGTCGTACAAATGATGAGTAGGAATGAGAATGGCCGCGTGTGTGTGCAACGGTGAAAGAAACATTAATGTCTGCTTAGAATGTTTATACAGTTTATTGATTTTGGAAAGTTTTGGCTTACGTACACGCCTTGCTTGTTCTAACGGGTGAATATTTTTGATATAGCTACTCATTATTAATTAAACTATGACTTATTTATTTAGATGAACTGTTTGTTTATCTCGACATAAACAGTGTTAGAGCTGGTTTTAAAATGTAATTTGTGTTAATATGTTGTCAAATTTTCAGGTAGCAATTTAATATAAAATATAGGTTATCAGATCTATACGAATTGGACTAAACAAAGCTAGAATTAAGTTAAATAGTGAAAGTAGTTTTAAAATGGTATAAGAGACGTGTCTGCAATGTTTAAGACACCATTTAGTTTTTAGTTTATTAGGTAGTCTAAAATCACTACTATAAACATAATACCAAAGTTCAATGTTCAATATCACCTTAAAAAATATTGCGGGTAGGTGATAAAAATAAATGAAACTAACCAGTGAATTAAACCGAGACTCTGGTGGACAGGACATGGACAGTTTTTTTTCTGACCTACAGAAAAAAAAACTGTCTAACTAACTGGCCAGTTCAGCAATAAAATTGTTATAATTTGAATAAAGAACAGTAGCTTATTAATGTTACCAAATGTAAAAATTGTAACCGAAATAAATTACAGATAAAATATGATTACTGCCTAAGTAATAATATTTTATCTGTTACATACATAATATAAATATTCTACAATTCTCTTTTTTTTTTTATTTCAAACAAATAAATCAGTAATTTTAACATAAAACCAGGTCAGTTTGGAAATTATCTATCATAATGTACATAATCTATCATGTATACTGTCTAAAATAAATTAAAGGGTGTAAAACTTCACGTTGAAAGCGATACCTAGTTTTACATTAAATAAAGTGATTTGCAAAAAACTCTAACGCAGTTTTAAATCGATAAGTCTGACTGGGTTACGTCGTGTCCCAATAAGATAGATGAGTAGAATATTCTTTATTGCACACAATGACACAAATTATTGTAGAACAGTACAACATGACCTTTGAAAGCCATTTTCGACAACTTTGCAATAACTCTAAAGTCCCCAGACTTAAAATAACGTAAGTAAATTTACTGTTTATTTTCTTCCAAGGGGTAGTCCAGCTATGTTGGGTTTCATGTAACAGGGGGCGAGCCTTTTGCCATTTATTCATTCCAGACTAGCGGTTATCACTGAAAATATCTCGACAGAAAAATTATCTGAGCCGGGGATCAAACTCTAGACCACTGCGTGGTAGTCTGTACACTGAACCACTAGTAATAAAGAATATATACCATTTAATAGTTAGAGAAATAGTAGACGATCGTTTATTTCTCATGACTCCCTATTAAGAGAAGAGGATACTGCACTTTCCCTGCAGTGGGATAATGATTACGTGGATGGCCAGGGAAATTTTCATAGCTTTGATAATATAAATTAAACATAAAGATGCTACGTGCGAGCACCAAACACACGAAACGTGACATGTGGAATTAATATCACTTAGCACGTTTGTTACTGAAAAGAGGGATGGGTTGATATTATTTAGGAGATTTTTGAGTCAATTTGGAGCAACTAGAAGTATTAGCAGTTAGTACTACTGATATGACAACAAGTATCTTTAAGATTGAATATCTTCTATAGCCTAGTATTTTGCTCTTGTGAATTTGTAGTAGATCCGTTTGACTTGCTGATAATCCTGGCTTTTAAAAGATAAAGACTTTAAACACAAAGAATTATTGAAATAAGTAGTGTTTTGTTATTGTTAGTGTGTATTTTTGAGTTACTGGCCAAATTATCTTCAAATCTTCGAACACTGAACAGTAGTGTCCTGTGACAAGCGTGATCTGAATTGCTGTAACCCTTTCAGTCTTGGAGTATTACACTATAGGTACGTCTTAGAGCCATATGTTGTAAAATACATAAATTCTTTGACACTGTGCACAGAATATATAAGTAAGAAATATAAGTGTATCACACTGAATACTTCTACGGCGAAAACGATGTTATTCTCTCATACATCTAACTAGCTGGCGTGGTTTCACCCGCGTCTTTGCTTACTACTCTGCTTCCGTCGCCAGTAGCGTGATGTTACATAGCCTATTACCTTCCTTGAGAACTGGGCTATCAAACGCAAATAGAATTTTTCAAATCCGACTGGTAGTTTCAGAGATTAACACGTTCAAACAAACAAACTCTTCCGCTTTATATATTAGTATAGGTACTTACACATAAATTCTGATGACTCAGTTAAAGAATTTTCTTAGGAAATGTTCAAATGTGGCAAACTCGTTAACTTGGGAGGAGCATATCCTACTGTGATTTAAGCCTAATGTAATCTGATCGATGTTGATATGTTCAGTCTAGTGTATTCTAAAACGAGTTGACTAGCGGTTAAAATAGCCGCCTATTTAAATAACATTATACCGAGTGCTAAAGATTTGATTCAAATTCAAATTCTAATTCAAATTCAATTTATTTGCGAAAATGTGGTACAAAAGGTGTTACAAGTACATACAGAGAACAGCACACATCGCCAATAATGATGGCATGCAAATATTTCAAAATTACATCAATATGTCATACAATATTACAATTAAATAATACATTTGTGGCACTATCAAGATGTCAGAAATTTTGGGTCATAATAATGTCAATGTCAAAAATATTAGTAAATATCAATTGAATGTCAAATTATAAATTTAAAAATCTTAAACTATATACAATTTCCACTTTTATTATATTAGACATTTATCGTTTAAGTATTCAGTTACGTTATAATAGCATTTCTTGAGTAGGATTCTCATCCAATGCCCTCCAATATTCCAAAAATCTATTATAAGTACTTACACTATACTATATTGTATTTCTTAATTGTATATTAATTTTGTAAAATCCGTCGCAACTTTAAATTAGTACTTTCTATGTTATGAAACAATAATTTTATACTTGCTGTCCCGCTGTGACATAATATAAATTCTACAAAGCTCTTAGCATGTTTAGACTGAACTTTAAACTGTCTAGACAATATCGAACGGGTAACTTTTAATTTTTTATTATTGCGTAAATATTTTATGTCGGTCGTCATGCCAGACTGAAAGGCAGATTGCGTGTTCATTCGAATCACTTTAATATAACTCATTCGGTTTCAGCATAAGTAGGGATGTATTAGATTGTATATTTGTGAAGTTTATTAGCAATACAGTCAGTATGTGAATATCATGTTTACATTTGATATTTAGTAAAGACAAGTTCTCTTATTACAAAACTATACATGACTACCTTTCCGCGGCGCGGTTTCACCCGAGCGTAAAATATGGTTTGTTGTATCCCTCGGGAACCAGACCGATTTTTGGGATAAAAAGTAGCCTATGTCCGTTTCCGGCACCTATTCTATCTACATACCAATTTTCATTGAAATCGGTTCAGCCGTTTAGGCGCTGAGTGGTAACAAACACACACACACGCATACAAACATTCAGATGCATTTATAACATAACCTAAATAAATTTTTTAAATTTATTCGCTCTTTTTCCGTAAAATGAGAAACTTACTTGTTCTTAATCTTACTAATATTATAAACGCGATGGTTTGTGTGTGCCTAAACGGCTGAACCAATTTCGATAATAATTGGTATGTAGACAGATTCGGTGTTGAAGACATAGGCTATTTTTATCCCGAAAATTTGTCTGGTGCCCGAGGATTATTAAACATATTTGACGCACGGGCGAAGCCGTGAATCGCATCTAGTATTGAATATATCTGACGATTTAAAATATAGGGCTAACTTTGTTGCTAGATCTTCTAATAGCTTATCTGAATATTAGCTGATAGGGGAAGGGAATGAGGGAGGTGAGGAAAGAGGAAAGGGGAGAAATTGGGCCTTCGGCGCTCTCACTCACCGAACGAAACGCAGTAGCACGGATACTACTACTCTTAAGTCGATCTTCTATGAGAGGGTAGTACTTCCCCGGACGATCCGACCCATTCATGCTGAAATCAGCGTGGATCTACTACCGTATATCTATCATAGGTGTCGTTCAAATGATCTAACTAAATAATATATTAAAGTTTTTTTTTAGCCAATTCCTTCCCACTGTTGTTTTAAAGTTATGCCACTTTAATATCCGTGAGTCACATACTCGTAATATTTATTATAACACGGTTTACTTTATTACCGTTGTTCTTTTTTTAGGTCGGCTATAAATTTATGGGTCAACAGTAAACCCACCCATCAGATGATTGTTAAAACTAACACTGGTTTTGAACGTCATTGACTGTTTAGGCAGAGTGGAGTCCTATTGGCAGACTTATTAAAAAAAAACTTGGTTAGTAACCTCCTTTATGGACTTAGGCATCGCAAGATCGTAATACTGACGTCCACCTAGGTGGACCATCGGCAAGAAAAGTGCCCGTGGTCCACCCAGGTGAACTAAGCAGGTGGACCACGACCCATTCCTGAAAAAGAGTGAACGTTGAAACAATATTCCTTATATAACCAGTTAATCGCTACAAGATGAAGTTACAGAATATCTATGTCTTTTCGCACTTAGTTTTTCTGCATCCCCAACAGACCAGGATCTCATATTACTTTGGGGTTTACGCAAAACGTCCTTTAACGCACCTGACCATTTTTCTAGTACTTTTGCATGTTTTGGCTGAAAAATACGTCTGCCGGACACCAACCCTTTTTTAAAAATGCTCTCGCTTTGTGGTTCAACTAACATCTTCTCTTATTTCTTTTTTTCTATTTCGCTCTAACAATACAATATACTATATCTTTATACCACAATCGCACCATACATTAGCAATAGGCATCAAACAATGAAGCATCAAAATCCTCACGTAGTTCTGTTTCATGTAAATACGAGTACAACTATTACATAATAACACAGCGGCTTAGTACACGTGATTTAGTATTGTACGCCCCGTTTAATTTCTAGAACATGAATAAATGTCGTATAAATTTGATTGTATATGCTCCTTAAACTGGCTGGAATAATCGTACTGTTATATCTTTAAATAGTTTGGTGTTTTCATTTTTCGCTTCTGTATTTGAATGGGTATTGAATGTGAGTAGGTACTCATGCTTCTTTGTATGAAAAGAGACCTTTTTACCACCAGTGGGCCAGGAATAAGCTGATTATTAATTTAAAAAATGTTATCTAAGTGCAAAAGAAAGTAGCGCGCGTTAATTCGAATAGTTCAATCACAAAAGAACTACTGAACAATTACAAATTAATTTAAATCTTTAATATTTTAAATTTTCTCAAAATACAATTTATTTCACAAAAACAAAACAACTTTTGATAAACTGGTAATTAATAAATTGATAAACAAAGCCTTTACGGTAGTAGAACCTTGTCTATTTCAGCATGAATGGACCGGATCGAATAGAGAATCTATTGACACTTCATTATGTTAAAATGCATTAAGGCATTTAGGCTGTAGAGCATGCCAAAGAAATAGACATACATACATAATACATACTATTACATACGGTCTAAAAACATAAACCCTCCTTGACTGCGGCAGTTGGGCAAAATATAGCTTTCACTATTGCGTTTCGACGAGTTCGCCACTCAACTCTTTGCATTTCCTTATTCTTTCTCATTCCCTTTTAATTTACTGTCAACAAAGACTAGGACCTGTGTATTTTCTAAGATTTTTTTGATATTCAGAGAACATAGTCCCTTACTATTCCAGTTATTCAATTATCCTCTCGGTCTCCTTCCTTTTTTTTCCTTACAGCGGCCTCCTATCAGCAGTGGCTTGGATTTAGTAACACTTATCATAAAATAGCCATGCTTGTAAGTGAAATACATTGTATAAAACAAAATACTCAAGCTCTTTTCCATTCATTTTCTCAACCACGGTGACAAGACAACTTCAAAGACTGTCGGTCTCACGCGACAAACCTAAGCACGTTTTCAATCTAAATCAATAATATTTTTGCGTGTTTGAATAAATTACCGCCAATGAAACTGGTAAATTAAATGAAGGTGTCTTGATTTTCCTGAAAGAGACTTTGACTATTATAACGATTGTGACCTACTTACTGCCTTATTCTTAGCCTATAATGTTTAATTGCATATCAGAGGCCTCTCTCGAACCCAGGGGCCCTACCACAACCTCTTAAAGCAATTTTGTTTTAACCTTACTTTGTCTCTCTCCTTGTTTTTAATGGTACAAAAGAAATAGACAAAACACAAAGTAATATTAAAATAATAAGAGATGGTGGTAGGCCCTCAGGTTGGCCGTTGCAATCATAATCTGGCCAAGTGGGGAATAAATAACCCGTCCGACACTGAATGTCCACGATCAGACTATGGCATATTTACTGCAGTATCCAAGTTGCCCATACAAATGCAATGAGGACGACCTGATGGCACTGATGGTGGCGTTACCGTTGCTATTTACTGGATCGAAAATCATTTAGTACCATGGACTCGATAGAAAAAGAAGCCTCTCAGCTCCCGTAGATCTGCCATTGAAGGCAAAGACTTCTTTGTTCACTTTCTAAACTGCCCAATGTACCGTCAGTTAGCTCCAGTTGCTACTAAAGGTGTCATCACGTGTCACCTCCTTGTAGAATTCTCATTATATTATTTTATGTAAATTACATAAAAGCAATATTTTGACGCGAGGTTACAATGTTCTCCTTTCGTCATTACGTCATAATGTTGCCTTATTACTTTTGATATTCAGACAAACGAAAAATAAAACCAAACAGATACCATAAACCAAATAGATAGTATTATTGTACCCATGTCTAAATTTCAACCCTATGTTTATTTATTCCACATACACACATACAGCTTTTACTACAGGAAAATACTTAATGCAATAGAGTAGTTATAACACTATATAAAATTACATACTTACATAAAACATAAAGAAAATAAAAAATTCAAAGTAACATAGTAACCAAAATAACACATAAAAACAAAAATCTAAAATCTATCTACTTAATATTAATATAATTCACAATATCACAATAAGCGACTTGTGTGAATTCGATCCGGGCACATGAAAATATTTATATCTAATCGGTCAGACAGTGCGTTCAGCGCCCGCGTAAGAGGTGCTAGGTGCAGTAGGTTGGTGCGCGCGCGGGGAATCGTAAGTAACGGCGGCCGCCGCCTTCGACCCACGTTAAAGTTGATAAGGATCCATATTTTCGTGAATTGTAACAAATGTATCTAATGCGAATACGATGTTTCTGAAAATGGTATGATTCATAGTCTGTCGTTTTTAAAAAATATACATAGGCAGACTTACGGCCTAAGCATACACGGTACTTTTGGCATCGGCTAATGGGGTTTTTTTCCGTATCGCTTATTCGCCTCGAAACCTTGCCTTATGAGGGTATTCCTCGAAACGCACTGAATGAAGCACACTAAAAGAAATCCCTCGAAAAGTACCAGTAGTAGTTGTTGTTAGTAGTGAATGCTACACATTCATTTGCCAATGAAAGCCAATACAACATTTCCTTTAGAAAAAGCTACCCATCGAAAGGAAACCTATTATTTAAATAATATCGCCATGGCTGGTTAGAAGCAAATTTTCTAAAAAATCTTGCCACGCGGTACTTTTATAAAAGTTTATATTAAATTCTTTGTAAATGTTTTTGACAACAGATTTGTATAAGACGTTTTTCGAACACACAACGAGTATTAAATATGTAGACATTGTTTTTCTTAAGAATACAATCGCTTTATCTCGCCGATCCGTAATAGGTGGGATCCACACCTTGGCCTTAATGTTGGCGCCAACGGCGGAAATAGCCCGACCAACGCTTCCTCAACGTTGCAGCGTTGGAGCCAATGCTGCTTTCCAGATACACACGTTGGACGAGTACCGTTAGGGCCAACATATGAATCTCGGGATATACATGAGCACACAAACATGCACAAATTTATTCATTGCCTTCGATCAGTAGGCTGTTATGACACTTTGGAAATGTGAAAAAGAGTTTATCCGTGTTCTGATCAGCGTCAGAAGGTTCACATACAAGTATAAATATTTTATTCGATCAGATTTGTTAACTTGTTTGTGCTAAACTATTGTTGTCTTGTGTTTTGTGAGCAAACAAAATAAAGGCGTGAAATAGCTTTGGAAGGGTTAGTTACTTCTTTTTAAAGTCTAAATAATAATAAATCCAGTCTGATGCTCTCTCAATGGCAGAGCCTCTTTTCAAATGGACAATGCATGAGCATTGATCGCAACGGTTGGTCGATGAGAATTGACAAATTCTGACTTTTGTTAATATAGACTAAGACTGATAACGCGTGCTTAAACTGTCATTAATTTCAATGTTAGTACTGCTAATGGCCACTGAGGCGCTAATAGCCTTCGCTGTAAATAAGATATTATAATATGTAGATATATTTTTGATATTATGTTTAGTCAACACTACAGTTTTTTTTAAGGATCAGATAAACATACAAGAGCACAAAGTTTTAAAAACAATAAACGTTTTATTTATTTTTAAACCTATTGTAAAATACTTATGTATTTGCTACGTCATACTCATAATTAAAGTGAACAAAATGTAATTAACGATTTCGATATTTCGGCCTTGTCATTACATTAGCATAATATAATTACTTCAATAATAATTGAATTGTGTGAATTGAGAGCAATATTACGCTATAATGTTGGAATACTGCAACGCGCATCGTGAAATTTAAGTAGCAATAATTCGGATGAATTTTCACCGACTTGTTTTCACTGTTCTTTTCAGGCTACCAGTACTGCTGGACGTATCTTCCAAAGCGTGCCATCTAGCCTATGTTTTGACTGTTCGCAACCAGTTTTTGCCAGCCGCCCATTGTAAATCGTCGCTCCATTCAGCGATCTTTTCAAACTGCAGCTACTCAATAGTCTTACCTAAATTTTGATCTTAAATAATAAATATGACTTAGCGCGCTGACCTGTAAATTCTAGGTGGTAATTTTCGTCAATGCCTGGACCTTAACAGAGCTTCCCAAACGTGAAATTTATGTATTGTATGTTAGTAGTGAAGTTTAGGTCAATTTATAACTTAACTAGCTGCGCCACACAGCTTCGCCTGCGCGTAAAATATGTTTTGTTGTATCACTCGTGAACCAGACCGATATCGGAACAAAAAGTAGCCTATGTCCGTTTCCGGCACCGAATCTATCAACATAGGTACCAATTTTCATCAAAATCGGTTCAGCCGTTTAGGCGCTGAGTGGTAACAAACATACACACACACAAACTTTCTCATTTATAATATTAATAGGATAATAAATAGGTTAATAATAATAGGTCAATCATTTTAAAAGAAATAAATACCTAAAACCATCTGACAAAGATGAAATGCTACCAGGTTGTTAACAATTGGAATACTGATCACTATTTTTGAGACCTAATAACTTTTAACCATGCGGCAAAGTAGAGTCATTATTTTTGGTAATAATATATTATAATATAATATCAACATAGCTGACGAAATGTGGGTGTTATACACTTTTTAAGGACACCATTCGAGGAAAAAATGTGAGATGTTGTATTGTGTTATAAAAAATAAGTAATAACGTTTAATATTATCTTGTGGAATTCCATTTGTGTCTCATAATGTTTCTACATGTGGGTGTCGGGTCAAATAAAAGTGATATTATTTTTCATTACATGTTCCTGTTTGGATATTAGCCAGCCTTTTTTCTATTATCGATTCTTGTGATTTGAATTCTTGTATAGTATTAGCAATCAGTAAAATACCTCCTCTAGTAATAGAGGGCAACAAATGTCCCAAAATAGCGTTGACATTATTAACAATCGTTTTAAGTACTGCTTCGCCTCCATAGATCATAGCGTGATATTAAGAAGTCTATAACGTTCCTCAAGAAATAGGCTGTCAAATACGATTTTTCAATCTTATAGTTCAGAGTTAGTAGTAGTTTCAGAGATCACGGTCATCAACCATCTGAATTGGGATAAATAGCTCTACCATCTTCAACTTGAAGAAATTACACCTCTACAGCTTTGACGCAAAAAAACCTTTAGTAACTTGAAAACGAAAGGGGAATATAAAAGGGTTGGATTCCCTTCGTTTTGTGTTCCGTGTAAAAAATCATCCACGTAAAAGCGTCACGTCTTTGATTGATTTTGCTCTGTGCAGAAGAATTCATTTTAGTGGCTGAAAGGGGAATTACAAATTGTGAATAATGGTTTGTTGGTTGTTCGCGGAGAATAAGCTACAGTTAACTGTGTTTGAATATTTTGAATACTATACAAGACCGAGGCATAATTTTTAGTTAATCTTTTTTAGTACAGGTATAAAAGATGGTATAGGTTTAAATTAAAAATAATTTTTAAATTACCTAGGTATTGAAATTGTCGTCGAAAAAGCAAAATTGAATACCGCTTAAAACAAATACGACCTAACTGCGACTAGATCACCAGCACTTCTATACGCAATTCTATTTCCAATTACAATTTAAGCTTGTATATTTCCCAACGACAATAATAATTGTTATCTCCTTTTCCATCATTCCAAACTGTCTGTAACTTCAAACACAGCGGTTTTCTTCCAAATAATTGGATCAATAATTCTTCAAACAGCCCCGCTGTTTTCGAAAGTTTAAAACGAATTGAAATTTTCTTGAAGACGGTAAATTTTCAAAGAAGACAAATATTTTATTCTATGTACACTTATTGTAGCTCTACTAGCACCACATCTAAGATTGTTTTTAAGTGACAGGTTATAATATTTAGAGAATATAGTTCTCATAATAATTACTAGGAGCGCTGTCCATTTTCGCATCCTAATGCCGTTCATTAGTGCGCGTGTGTGTGTGTGGTGACTTCTGGTACTAATCTTTTATATATTTTTATTATTTAATGCACATATATATCATAGTAATACTCGTATATTGTTTAACCATTTCTGCGAATGGTTGCGAACAGTATCACTTTACCCAAGATTGAACCCGAGATCTGTATTTGCGGTAGACAGAGCTACTGAAACAACAACGCTATCTAATTTTAATATCATAGAAGTATTGCCAAAAAATTAAAACATACCACGATTCATTCCAACCTCCACATCGTTTCATAATTACTATCATAAATAACAGAGAAAGGTCGGCAACACAACACACCATTGTTTTGGTCACTCGCTAAAGAATTTTGTATGGATGTCGAATGATGGCCACATAGAGAGATATCATTTTTATGTAAGCTCCATCCTCTGTAGTATCAAAATGTGAAATATGAATTTGGAATTTTGAACTTTATTGCGATCTATACAAGATAGATATTTCCGAAGAGATGTATTTTGCGTTATGCCTCTTTTCAATAAAGGTGCTTGGTTTCCGTATTGTTTGAATCTAAGCAATACGGAATGTAATTAAATATTTTTAAAGCTTGATATATCTATTTTGAATTGCAATGGCGCAAGACGAGTATTCGCCCCATCTGTAAGTGTAAGCTACCGGTCATAAATATAATGTCAAGCTTCACAACATTTGGAAACTTCGGAAAACTTACAGCATAT
Source organism: Parascotia fuliginaria (assembly GCA_963082885.1). Lineage (NCBI taxonomy): Eukaryota > Metazoa > Arthropoda > Insecta > Lepidoptera > Erebidae > Parascotia > Parascotia fuliginaria. The sequence continues at coordinate 2,845,683 of OY720195.1, forward strand.
AATGGTGCGCTTCGTTGCTAAGGTCTTGTAATTGCTCTGGTGACGACGGTAACTTATTCGACTATTTCATTTACGCTAACTTTGTAATGCAAAACATAATGATGAAATAAAAATAAAGTCTTTGCTTACTGCTCTGCTTCGTCGCCAGTAGCTTGAAGTTACATAGACTATAACCTTCCTCGAGAACTGGGCTATCATACGCAAAAAAGATTTTTCAAATCCAACTAGTAGTTCCAGAGATTAGTGCGTTTAAACAAACATACTCTTCCGCTTTATATAATAGTGTAGATAGATTAGGTTGTAAGTAATTTTGATCTAGTTTTAATCGATATTCCTACAAGTCAGTGTGAAAAAGCAATTTCATGGGTAAAATACAAGCTCTACAGTAAAATTGCGTTTTAGGTTACCCCTGATATTGTGAAATCTCACTTGTTTGTTACTCTTGCTAGATTGGGTTTTACAAAGGGAGTCCAGTTTATACCGACTATGAGAGGGTGACTCAACAAAAGAGTACATAAAACTTTTGTTATGTTTTGTAAAATAGAACCGAGAGTTTTTGATTACGTGTTTTTTTTGTAGTATTTTTAATAATGTGTGTGATTTGAAAATAAAAAAAAACTATTTATTTCCTAGTACACGAATTATTTAACAATAACATATAACTTGAAAATTTTAAAAAAACTTCCTCATATAGTACATTATTCTACTAGTCAAGCCCTTTTATTTCAAGGGAGTTGTGAAAAATATGAAATCCGCCATTTTGTGGCGCCGGCCATCTTGGACCGATTTTCATCAAACATAACTAAGAACACTTCCAACAAATTCACCTTTCAAACAAAAAATAACACACTGACACGTCAAACTTATAACACCCGTCGTTTTTGCGTCGGGAGTAAAAAATAAAATAAACGAAATATCAGTAATATTTTCCGCAACAGCTTTAAAATAAGAGCACGGAAATAGCGTTCTACTTCTGCCTCAAGTGTCAAAGCTATTAAAAAAACATATTATTTTTGCATGTCTGATTCTTCAGAACAAAAAAAAATACAGACATAGAATCGCATAAGTTTACTCCATTCAAATTTAATTTACTTTGAGAGTGCGAGTAAAGTTGTAAAAAGAAAAAAATCACAACAACCGACTAAGAACGAGTTGCGAGTAAATTTCATATAATTGTTTTGTTTGTCGTTTAAAACCAATATCTCTCTCCCACTATTTACTTTTAAACTTTCGCGTTGCATGATTTAATAGAACTAAATATACGGGAATTCACGCGATCATGCATTAGGTATTTACATACCTTATTTTGCTTGACGTTTCGACCAGGTTACACGCCACATCAGTCTGCTTGTGACCACGGCCGGTGTAACCTGGTCGAAACGTCAAGCAAAATAAGGTATGTAAATACCTAATGCATGATCGCGTGAATTCCCGTATATTTAGTTCTATTAAATCTCTCTCCCACGTTTTGTAAGATCTGGAAAGAAACAACTGCGTTTTTACTAGAGAGCCTGCCTATTCATGTCTTTCTTTAAACGAGAAAGTATTGATGAAAGACAACGACTTTGCGCCGACAGTTATCATCAGGTGGGCTGTTGGATCGTTTTCCATTCTAAGTAATAAAAAATATATCCTTCTCCCACGTTATGTGGGATATGGAACGAGTATACTGTGGTGTTAGAAATATGACATGTCCTTCAAACGAGGTTTAAAGAGAGCTTTAGTTTAATGGTAGGCAGCGGCTTTACTGCACCCATGGCTTGGCAGAGGTCTATGAACCGCATTTATAGATCTTGCAATTCAAGAGCGCGCGTGGGCCTTCTTTGTAGTTGAACATGTATGCATACACTTGCATTTGTGTGCGTGTCCGTCGGAGCGGTCAGTAGCGAGCGTGCCGTCGCTCCGGTCACTTGTGTTTAGTTTTCGCGACGCTAACAGCCAGGAAGTACTGTCAGCATGTCAGAGCCTATTCCCGAGCGAAAGCGAAAAGTTATTCATAGCGAGGTAAGATTTTTTAAGCACCTACATTCCTAAATAAAATATTTTTTCGATTGAATTGTGAGTAGATCATCATATATTTTAAAAAAGTATTATATTATTATATATTTTTTTCTCGTTTATTTACAGGGACGGGCAATCATCGCCAAAGTTTTTCACTTTCTTCGAGAAGAATATAATTTCATGAAAGCAAACAATACGGAAAATTGTGATTTGAGTCCTTTGGCCAATGTAAGGAGACGTACAGCCGAAGCAACAGGAGTTTCTGAACGCACAGTAACCAAAATATTAAAAGAAGAAAAAGAATTGCCTTCACCTTCATCAAATTTTATTTCTCCAATGAAAAAACGGCGTAAAAGAGATAGCAAATTTGATTTGGACAATATGAAAAAGAGATACCAACATTAGCAAAACTGCAGTCAATTTTAAGAGAAAAGATTGGTTTTGACGGATGTTTGAGCACATTACGTTTGTTGCTCGTACAAATGGGTTACAAATGGCGAAAAATTGGCAACAATCGGCAAGCGCTCCAGGAAAGACACGAAATCTAACTATGGCGTTTTAACTTTTTGAAGCAAATTCAAAAGTACCGCGCAGAAGGCCGTCCCATTGTTTACACTGACGAAACATACGTTCTAACGTCACACGTGCGACAGAATACCTGGACACTTAAAACAAAGGATTTGAAAAAGAAAGAACCCAGAGTTTACAAAGAAATTAAGTACAGGGAGCCGTATTATTATTGTGCATGCAGGTAGCAGTGACAGTTTTGTTCCAAATGCATCTTTAGTTTACAAAGCGGTTACCACATCTGGTGATTATCACTCAAACATGAACTACGAAAATTATGAAAAATGGCTAAATGAGAAGCTTTTGCCAAATTTACCAGAAAAGGCAGTTATCGTAATGGATGCGCATCTTATCATAATACCCGAAGTAGTAAAATACCTACTTCAAATTCATGCAAGACTGAAATGCAAAATTGGCTGACTCATAATAGCATTCCGTTCGATGAAAATAGTCGCAAGATAGAACTATATGATTTAATAAAAAAAAATAAAAAGCGTTTTATTACGTTTAAAATTGATGAGATAGTAAAAAGTAAGGGTTTCGATATACTACGTCTACCGCCATATCACCCGGAGCTGAACCCAATAGAAAACATTTGGGGCATTTTAAAAAACCAAATTGCCTCAAAAAACATTGGTCAGAACATGACCGTTGTGCAAAATTTAATTTCTGAAGGCCTCAATAATATTGGTCAAGCTACATGGTTTAACACCTGTAAGCACGTCGAAAAGACTGAAAGTGAATACATGAAATATTTCGATCATGCCTTTCAGTTTGTTATTAATGTAACAGACAGTGATGATTCTGACAGTGAAGAGTCTGAAGATAGTGACATATCTGATTAGTTAAATTATTAATATAATAAAAATATTTGTAAAAATAAACCGATTATATACGTATATAAACTAAGATATATTTGTTTTATTCTTTTATAACCCAAAGCACGAAATAAGATAGTACATTTTTTAATTATTGTAATATGCTGACCGTACGCGCAACGGCTTTCACGTACACAATGAAACGTAATACGGATAGAACTTCACTACATCGAAAGCCCACGCGCGCTCGTGAATTGCAAGATCTATACCTCTTACCATCAAGTAGCCTGTTGGCTCGTCTGCCAGTGGAGGCATTAAAGAGTATCGGCAATAACATAGCTGCATTCATGACTCGACTTCTTATATAAAGTACTGTGTAAATAATAGTGATTTTTACTATATTCGACGAGTACCTACCTACGAATACCTGTACCTACCTTGCGACCGTTAAACTTGCCCGGGCAATATTATGGAATCCTTACAGATTATACTTCTAGAATGCGTAGAATACTAAGCAATATAGTGTGTTTATTGTTAGTAATTGTGCTCTCAGTAAAACACTTGAAGTAAACACAATCTTTTAGTACATCTAAAAGTAAAACATAATTCCAACTTGCCCGAGGCGTATATTTCAAAAGATTTTACTTTAATTTGCCCGTGACTTTCTTTCTGTCTACCAAAAAGGTAAAGGTCGACTTAAGATATAAATCATTTTTATCGCGGCCTAGAACATATTTGTTTTGGGAAAAAATTACATATTATTTACATTTTATGTTAGAATAGAAAACTTTTTATTGTGTACCAACTATTTCTTTATATTATTTATACACCAAAGGTCGGAGCAGATAGCAGGCGGGACGGTGACGCGATGCGACGCGACGTGACGTAAGCGATTGTACTATGAACTAGTTGACATAGAATTCACTCCAAACTTTATTCATGAACAATTTTCACATGTGTTTGAACATAATCATAAAGAAAAACACTTAATATATATATATATAATACCATGCCATGATAGAAAATACAATTACTTAGCAATTCCCACCATTCACTATTATAAAAATATATGTCAAGAGGGTATACCTTAAGCAATGGAGGGAAGACTTCACGTTGAGCGCATTGACGCTGTGTGACGTCGTCTATAATAATATTAGCTAGTACATACAACTACTTCACATCGCGTTCCGCCTTGCTCGATGGCAGTTCTGACCTTTACATGTACTACAATTGGCGAACTTGTTATAAGCAATTTCTTCTAGGCAACCTTTAGGTGTTATTTGGGTGGTAACCGGTCTGGAATAGAAAACCATCCTGTTTCTTTTCTTAGTTATTACAATATATGACTATGGACTGACTTTGATTGGTGTGCGACGTTAATATTAATCTGATTTAGGTAATTTTTTTCACGTCATAATTGCGCCAAGTCTAAGCAAACTTTGTGACATTTATTGTTTGTAAATCTTTTACTTTGCTTAGTTAAGCGCGAAACATTGGCACCAACACACGCACATACACGGTGATTACGTCACTCTACAAATTTATTTCCGTCCCTAAAAAGACTACTTCTGGTAACTTTCTTCTACTTACACTGTTTCGACAGAACAACTTTATTTGTAAATTAATAAATAAATCATTTTTCTTATGCCGACCTAAAAACAATATTAATATTAATCTTGACTCAAAGTCTAATTAAACGGATAGACAGCCAAGATAAATGAGCGACGTTAACATCTGTGTCTTTTGGAGTTCCGTACATTACAAGAAAAACAAAATCCGTGAAGGATTACTTTGTGTCTTTCAAGACCCATTTTGTTATAAGTAAATAAATAAAGGTACAAAGCAGAAATTATTATCAAACTAGCTGAATCCAGCGGCTTCGCCCGCGGAAAATGGTATGAGTTTAATTAATGTAACTCGGAAACCAGACAGATTTTCAGGATATAAAGTATCCTACGTCCGTTTTTAGCGACGAAACTATGTACATGCCAATTTTCATCGAAACCGGTTCAGCTGTTTAGGCACTGAATGGTAGTGATAGCATCGCGCCTTTTATCCCCGAAGGGGTAGGCAGCTTAATCACCCACCTTTGCCTTTTTTTTTAGTTTAGGTCCTATATCAGGCGGCGGGCATGTTTTTCATTTATATGGCACAATTCCAGACGCCGAGCTAATATTGAGAATTTTTCGAAAGAAAACCCAATTTCACTTTACCCGACCCGGGGATCGAACCCAAAACCTCTGCGTCAATACTCCTACTTACAAATAAAATATGGGACCATTGAGTTCAATAACCTTATAGCCTCAAGAGTAAACAATATCAGGATAAAAAACATCCAATTACCTAAAAAATAAACCGTTTGAGATTGCTCGGAGAATATTAGAAAATGGTAAATATACGTAAAATGTTAAAATGTTATGACACTTCGTTGTCCCTGGGCGATGAGCGGGCGCTAAAAAGGTCTTTACGTTTTATGTAGAGTGTGATGAATGACATTAACCAAATTGGTTGTGTTAACCAAAGTGGATTTAATACAGTTGATGCTACAAAACACAGTTATTATAAATTACATAGGTGATAGTTGTTGAAATATTTTTATTATATCTTTTGTAACTAATGACGTCATGTAGGGAACTAATACATGTCTATACATGGCTTATACTTTACATTAAATTAAATTTTTAATCTAGACTTTTATATAAAGCGGTAGAGATTGTTTGTTTAAACGCGCTAATCTCTAAAACTACTAGTTGTATTTGAATAATTCTTTTGGCGTATGATAGCCCAGTTTTAGAGGAACGTTATAGGCTATATAACATCACGCTACTGGTAACGGTAGCAGAGCAGTAAGCAAAGATGCGGCTCAAACCGCGACGCAGAAAGCTAGCATTAATAAATAATTATAAATAAATGAAAAAAAAATACCTATAAATTACCTACCTATAAATTTAAAAAAAACAAATATTGTACGGTTCTACCAGCCTGCAATCCTCCATATTGGAAGTAACAAAGGATTTATGACTGTTTAATTATACGGTACCTTTACAGCGGTATTTAAATATTCATGATTTGGTCGAACGGTCAGTATGATACGGCTTTGTGTATAAAAATTATGTATACTCGTAGACCCGTTTCACTCGGTATTTAACAAAACAAAGTACTGAACTATTTGTTTCTTTAGATTCGACTGTGAAAAGGCACTTAGGAGTTGTTTTGACAACTCAGTAACTCAATTTTAAACAATATTGCCAGCCTTCAAAAACTAGAGCTAAGATGATTTGACTTCGTATTATACAAAAACTTATTACTATCTCTATGCTTACAAATGTCTACGACAATGCTACGGCGTGGTGCGTCTACGTACATTATGAGCGTAAAATTATTCTCACAATTAAAACTTTTCGGGGAGTCATTAATTCATTATATTTGTAGTGCATTCATATATGGCTAGGTACGTATGAGCAAGTAAATATAAATCTTTTTAGTAATTTACATAAGCTAAAATTTAGCAGATATTAAGTTTATAAGGAGGAGACGTCGAGGTCAGTTAAGATTTTGCGACAGATCCGTTTTAGTAAAACTTAAACATGAATTATTTCTTTATTGCGATGTCTTCGGTGTTAATTCTTGACGTAACTTTTAGAGTTTGTACATAATCTTATATTAATTTCACTGCCATTGTGGCGCACTGGCACCGCAAATGACTGCTGTGCACAAGGTTATGGGTTCGATCCCCTCACGAGATAAAAGTTTGTGTGATCCATAAATATATGAGAGGATAGTACTTCCCCGGACGATCCTACTCATTCGTGCTGAAACCAGCGTGGCTCTACTACTTACAGAATTTCATTTCTGAATTTCACAAATGATTACCATTCTTGTGCCTTGTAATGAGCGTAGAGCCAACTCTTTTTGTTTTTACGTTTAAACTCGTAACAAAGATGATTGCTAAAATGTTAATGAGCTTCGGCTTTCAATAGAAAACTATTTACCCTTTATCTCTTAACTATCTTTACGCGGCGCGGTTTCACCCGCGTATTTTCTTACTGCTCTGCTCCCATCGCCAATAGCGTGATGTTACATAGCCTATAACTTTCCTAGAGAACTGGGCTATCACACGCATAAATATTTTTTTAAATCCGACTGGTGGTTCCAGAGATTATCGCGTTGAAACAATCAACTAAATAAATTCTTTCGCTTTATATAATAGTAGTCTCTAATAATTCGCAGTTTTTAACTATGTTTAAGTATTATAGTCTATTCTGAATATCAGAGTTTTATAAGAAAGTATTACCTATAGTTATTATAGTTAACTTAAAGCATGGATATGTATTATTTATTTATATTTATTGCAGGCTTGAGTAGACCTTGAGTAGGTTGTACGGTAGTAGATCCACGCTGATTTCAGCATAAATAGGCCGGATCGTCCGGGGAAGGACTACCCTCTCATAGAAGATCGACTTAAGAGTAGTAGTATCCGTACTACTGCGTTTCGTTCGGTGAGTGAAAGCGCCGGAGGCCTAATTTCCCCCCTTTCCTCTTTCCTCACCTCCCTCATTCCCTTCCCCTAACCCCATTCCCAGCCGCCATAGTGGAGGCCACCATACCAGCAGTTTAAGACGATGGCTTTTGGTATAGTTGCCGCCACTTCTGGATTCCACTGACTGCTTACCATCAGGCGGGGTGGAGTCAATTTGGTAGGCTATAATATAAAAAAAAAAAAAAAAAAAACCTGTAGCATTGCGACTTAAAAGATCTATTGTGCTCATCGGTTCTACAGTTCACTGGCAGCGATATCCTTTATGTTCTCGGGATAAATAGTATATTTTCTAAAGGAGATGTTTCGTTTGTGGATGAGTGGGCTACAACCACAGAGAATGTGTTGTGGCGGTTCCTCTTCTTCATGGCAGAATCTGCACAGCTTTGTTAAGATTAGGCCTAGGTTGGCCATATGCTTGTTAAACTTGGGCCTAGGTTGGTCATTTGCCTGTTTAGGCCTAGGTTGGCCATATGCTTGTTAAGCTTAGGCCTAGGTTGGCCATATGCAGTGACTAGTAAGGGCCCTTGCCATCATGCAAATATTGGTTTTACTTAAGAATATTAATTTCTTGGCGTAACAATGTGAATAGCCCTTGATAAGGGCTTTCGAGTGGTTTAACCCTGGAATTTTATTCCAGCCGTTAATTGCTTCTTCAGCACTTATTTGCTTGAGTTTCTCGACTTTCAGGCCACGAGGCACGCCACAAAAAGGCTCGGAACCTAATTGGACAGATTTTTTAACCCTTCCTTGCCAGTTGGTCGGCAATTTCATTGCCTTCTATGTTGGAGTGTCCGGGCACCTATCGCAAAATAATGTTATTTTTGTTGCCCAAGTCATTTAATAACATTATGCAGTTGGATGGATATATATCGAAGAAATTAAATGAGCTGGTCTCATTTATATATAGTAATAGCTTATTAATCCATCAAAAACCTACTATGTCTCATCTATACTATTATAGAATGTGGTAGAATATTATTATTATTATTATTATTATTATTATATAAAGTGGAAGAGTTTGTTTGTTTGAACGCGCTAATCTCCACAACTACCAGTCGGATTTGAAAATTCTTTTTGAGTATGATAGCCCAGTTTTCGAGAAAGGTTATAGGCTATGTAACATCACGCTACTAGCAACGGGAGCTGAGCAGCGCAAAGACGGGTGAAACTGCGCCGTGGAAAGCTAGTATTATTATAAAATTAGGCAGAGACTAAAAAACACCATTTGCTACGACAAACAAACTATGATCTTCTACATTCATTAATCTTTTTAACTTTTGACTTAAGCTAACGCCAACGCTTATGTCAATCTCATACATTTTTTATCTATTAAATGAATAGAATAGAAATCTTTGACACTTGTCTAGGGCCTCTGCTTCGAATTATTGATTTGATGTATTGGAATTTTGTAGAGTTGTTGTGTAATTTATATAACTGTTTGAAAACTTTCGTTACTTTTTAGCCCATTAAACTTTCACAGGGTAAAGGCTCGTTCTCCTGCGGAAAAGGTATGATGCATTGAAATAAAGAAAAAGAAAGAAACATTTCATACAAACTATTCTTAACTCAAGTGTTATCTATGAATTACCTACCTGTCAAATTACAGCTTTGATATTGGTATTGATAAATTACAGCTTTGCTTTAAGTAGTTTTCGTATTAAGTTAGAAATAGTGACCTTTTGTTGGTACATAAACCTACTTGGTTATTATATACAACAAGCTTTCGCGGCGCGGTTTCATCGGCGTCTTTACTTACTGATCTGCTTCCGTCGCCAGTAGCGTGATGTTACATAGCCTATAACCTTCCTCGATAACTGGACTATCAGGGCAAGATTCACAGACCGCACTTTGACTTTACTTTGATGCAAAGATCTACTTTGTACCAAAAATATGTTTGAATATGAAGTTGAAAGTAATCTTCGGCAATACAAAGCTTACTTTGCGAAGGTGCCTTTGCTGTAAAGTAAAGTCACGATTGTCAATCTGGGCCAAGAAACATATTTTTGGTACAAAGTAGATCTTTGCATCAAAGTAAAGTCAAAGTGCGGTCTGTGAATCTTGCCCTTAGAAAAAAATTTAAGACTTTAGTCAAAAGAATTTTCAAATCCGACTAGTAGTTACAGAGTTTACCGCATTCAAACAAACAAACAAACAGCCTCCTCGGCTTTATATATATCTATTACACATAGATTATTACATATTGCTTATTGCATCTGCAGTACTTAGGTTAGTTTTAATCATGTATTAGGATGTAGAAATAAATCTATATATATAAAAGAAAGTCGTGTTAGTTACTTCACTTATAACTCAAGAACGGCTGAACCGATTTAGCTGAAAATTGGCAGGGAGGTAGTTTAGAGCCAGGAGAAGGACATAGGATACTTTTTATCCCGTTCGACATCATTCCCGTGTGACTTGACATGTAACGTCAGTCACTATAAAACGTGGTATAACAAAAAAGAATCAGACTTGGAATAACAAAATTGACGTATAATGACAGCTATGTAATGACGTGTGGATGACAATTTGATATTTGTAAGAAATCAATAATAAAACTATTTCTATTAAATAAATAATTAACATTATTGCCCAATTGCCCATTCGTATAAACAGTGAAGTGAACTATAAAACTCGGTATGGTTGAAAATTTAAGTTTTTAGGTGAAGTGAAGTTTAATTAATAATGCCGCGACCAAGACGATCGAATCTTTCCCGACAAAGCCGTGATGCAAGAAGAATACGAAATACTGCAAATGAAAGGACTGAAGAAGAACAAGAAATTGCACGTGAACAGCGCCGCGATAGTATGGCTCGACTTCGTGCTTCTCAATCACGAGAGCAAAGTGAAGCAGCCCGTGAAACAGCTCGGTTGGCAATGCAGAATCGTCGAGCGAACAACAGAGGTCAACAAATAGATAATTTGCGACGCAGAACAAGATATTTATCAAGTGCTGATTTGAATCGAGCAGCGTTTCAATACGACTGCAGCAATGATTACAGCTTGCATCCTAGCGTTTGCATTGGGCAAATGGACGTAGTTTGCGAGTATTGTGGTGCATTAAAGTTTTCCGGAGAAACGCCTGGATTATGCTGCCTTAATGGTAAAGTGAAATTGCCATTGTTGACTCCGCCACCTGAGCCCCGCCACCTGAGCCATTGTATTCATTGCTTTGTGGCGAAACACAAGAATCACGCCACTTTCTTGCAAATACTCAAAAATACAATGGTTGTTTCCAGATGACGTCATTTGGGGCAGATATTATCGAAGAACGGGGATTTAATCCGACATTTAAGGTATTTATTTTTGTACTTATATAGAATGTAGTTAAAGAATAACTTACTTTATCTATTGGTACCTATGTAGTATATTTGCTAATTCTGAACTCTACTCTCCCACCGAAAAAAGTGTTTATAACCCAGTTAATACTGTCTGGTTTTTATTTTGTAGATACAAGGACAGATTCATCATCGAATTGGATCATTACTACCTTTCGAAGATACACATAATAAATTTTTACAAATATATTTCATGGGCAACATGGAAGAACAACTTGATCGACGCCTAGAGATCAATGCAGGAATGAAGCGAGCAATTCTTCAAGACTTGCAGTGTCTGCTTCATGAACATCATGCGTTGGTTAGGTTGTTTAAGAGTGCTTTAGAGCGCATGCCAAGTGATGACTATAAAGTTGTTATCAAAGCAGATAAACGACCATCTGGAACACACGAAAGGACATTTAATGCTCCAACAGTAGACGAAGTTGCCATCCTGATTGTTGGTGAACAATTGGAAAAACGAGATATTGTGCTTACACGTCGCGATACTGGGCAACTGCAACGAATATCTGAAACTCATCGATCATATGACACATTGCAATACCCGCTGATGTTTTGGCAAGGAGAAGATGGATATTATTTTAATATTAAAATGAAAAATCCATTGAATGGTGAGTATCAGTATCATAATTTATTTCATTTATTTGTGAAAGACACTGATTTAAAATAATGCTCATTAAAAAAATGGTTAATGTCTGTATTGTTTGCCTTTAAAATTTGCCTTTGAAATGGTTAATTATCAAATTTTTAATTTCAGGTGAAGAAACTAGAAAGAAAGTTAGCTCAATGAATTATTACGCATATCGTTTGATGATTCGTAAAAATGCTGACAACTATTTGCTGCGGTTTCGTCGATTGTTTCAGCAGTATTGCGTTGACATGTATGTAAAAATAGAAACGGAACGTTTAACATTCATTAGGTTGAACCAAGCCAAACTGCGTTCTGAGGAGTACATCCATTTACGTGATGCAGTTAGTACTGAAGGAAATGCAGCTAATATTGGTCGATTAACTATTCTGCCGGCGACATACATTGGTAGTCCACGTCATATGCATGAATATGCACAAGATGCAATGACATATGTTCGTCATTACGGTCGGCCCGATCTCTTTATTACTTTTACCTGTAATCCAAAATGGATAGAAATTACTCAATTGCTGCTTCCCGGACAAACATCAAGTGATAGACACGACATCACAGCATGTATATTCAGGCAAAAAATTAGGTCCCTGATGAACTTTATTGTTAAACAACGCGTCTTTGGAGATACTCGATGCTGGATGTATTCAATCGAATGGCAAAAGCGAGGCCTGCCGCACGCACACATTCTTATTTGGTTAGTGGAAAGAATTCAGCCTGACCAAATAGATGATATCATATGTGCTGAGATTCCTGATTATGAAGTCGATCCAGACCTACATGATGTTGTTACTACTAATATGATTCATGGACCGTGTGGTGCCATCAATCCCCAATCACCTTGCATGGTCGATGGAAAGTGCTCTAAACGATATCCACGGAAATTAACGGCGGAGACTGTCACTGGCAATGTAAAATGTCGTGTATCACAAGGTACTTAAATGAAGAGCAACCTATGTACTAAAATAAAGAAATAATTATGAATGATTGATGTAGAAATTTATTTTTTTTTTGTATTTTTTCCAATAAAAAAAAAATATGATTATTTATTGACATTAAGGCGGAACAAAGTTCGCCGGGTCAGCTAGTATAGTTATAAACTAGATAAAAAGCTCAACTTCTCTGTCGCATTAGGCTTGCCTATAAAGATAGATGTAAGTTTAAGAGTAATAAATAAATAAATAAATATATTACATATAGATTATTGTGTTAGACTTCATGCGTAAACAAATACCATACTTAAGTCCTTCTAATAAGCATTAGTTTGTCATTGACCTACTTAATCACTTTCACCTTAAAAGTGATTGGTAGAATGTCGATAGCTCATTAAATATTAAACATAATTAACCTCAAGTTGTTCAAATTATGTGTGTCGCAGGGTTATTGCCAAAGCTACGGAATAATTTCACAATGAGTATTATAAATGACTGGCCTGTTGGCCTAGTGGTTAGTGACCCTGACTGCTAAGCCGGAGGTCTTGGGTTCGATTCTCACCCAGGACAAATCTTTGTGTGATAAGCATGATTGTTTGTTTTGTGTCTGGGTGTAATTTATCTATAATGTGTATGTATTTACAAAAAAAAATGTATATAAGTACTTTATCAGTTGTTTAGTACCCATAACACAAGCAAATATAATGTGTAAATGTGGAAAAAGAATGCATAATCAGATCATCCTAGTATTAGTTTCTTTAATACTTTAATACTATTTCGATTGGGGAGTGAAAGCGCCGGTGGCCTATTTTCACCTTCAATCCTTTCTTCCGTTTGGCAATGGCGTGGTTATGTTTTTGCCCGACTGCCGAAGTCAAGAAGGGTAATGTTTTTGTAGCGTATGTAAGTATGTCTATTTATTTGGCATGCTCTACTGCCTAATAGCCTAATGTATTTTTTTAACATATGAGGTGTCATTAAATTCGTATTAATTGTGGGAGTCTTTTTTCATTCACACATTGACATTGAGGGGTTTATAAATTTGCAATGTAGCGTTAGTACGAAAAAAATTGGCGTTATTAAGCTATTGCATAGCTTTTATCGCGCGCTTTAAGCGCGGCGACCGAATCAAGAAATTCCGTAACGAAAATAAAACCTAACACCCTCCCCCCCCACTCCGTGTATGCCGAATTGCGCGAATGACCGCGTCTGTGTCGCTGTTTGGCAGGATTTGCGGATTTTTAATTATTAAATGGCAGGTGTATATAAAACTTATGTCATTGTAATCGTCATTTAATATACTTCAAAACAAAACATATTTATATTAGGTTCGTATTATGAGTTTTTATATTGTTAATACTCATTTCACAAAAGGTCGGTACTTTTATACGGCTAAAGTTATAAAAATCGCTATTATTCGAAAAAAATACCCGTATTTGAAAAAAATGCTATGCAATTTACCGCGGCAGTCCCCGAGTGCCACAGGTTTTGTTTTAAAAGGCGATCTTTTTGTTTTCTTAATATATATTTTGCTTTTTTAGCTTTGTTTCTGAAACGTTTAAAGATAATGCCATATATAAAACTAACAGTAATGTCCGGTGAGCTGTATGTTTGTTTGCTATCAATGTTACGGTAGTAGATCCTTCGTTTCAGCATGAATCGAGAACTGGGCTATCACACTCGAAAAAGCGTAGGAGGCTCATATAAACCCTTGGTCTCCTTTCATTTTATTTACCACAACAAATATATTATATAATTCAACAAGACATAATAATTACTTCAAGGCTTACATCTTAGAATATTTAGTTTGCGCATGCGTACTATACACCTGCCTTGCTAGCCACCAAATTCAAAGCAATAAAATTATACAACATCGTACTTAGAAGTTAAACATTACAAAACTTACACAAGTAAAGATACGAACTTTTACATTAAACGGCTCAATAAAGACTAGAGGATTACGTTAAAGGGTAATTTTCTTTCTTACATATATAACATCACGCCTTTTTCCTCAAAGAGGTAAGCAGAGGTATAACATCCAAATTTTGGCAAATATATTGGGTCTTATTTAACAGGTCGTATAGGCCGTAATACGTATCCCACTAACATTATAAACACACATAATCTATACTATTATTAGCAAAAGAGTTTGTTTGAACGCGCTAATCTCTGAAACAACCACTCGGATTTGAATAATTATTTCTGCGTATGATAGCACAGCTCTTGAGAAAGGTTATAGGCTATGTAACATCACGCTACTGGCGACGGGAGTAAAGCAGTAACCAAAGACACGGATGAAACCACGATTCGGGTAGCTAGTATCTTTGTAATGTGTGCCTATGTGATATCTGATGTATGAGCTGTGTTATTTTATAGTTTCATTAAAATCTATTCAGTAGTTTGCGTGAAAGGGTACATTTATTCATCTGTTCAAAATTTCGGTTTTATAATATTAATGTGATTCATTACTCAAACTTAAACACATACAAATCTACCTGACGTAGTGGAAGTGTGTGTGACTACACTGAGGTGTGTATGTGTGTGTGTGTGTGTGAAATAGGTTGTTTCGATTTTGACGCGGCGCAAAACTTTGTGTGACCCATAGGCAGACAGAAAGATGAGTACAAAAAGTGTAATTTTGACTACTTTGTAGAGATCACAGTAAAGTTATCAATTACTAGCTTTTTGCGGCGTTTTACCCACCTCTTTGCTTGCTGCTCTGCTCCCGTCGCGAGAAGCGTGATGTTAAATAGCCTATAACCTTCCTCGAGAAATGGGCTATCATACGCAAAACGAATTTTTCGAAATTGACTTATAGTTCCAGAGATTAGCGCATTAAAACAAACAAACTCTTGCGCTTTACATAATAGTAAAGAAAAACATACCTATCCACTCACTTAAATCCTACCCTATACCAACCTGTCAATACAATTACTAAAGAAACATCTTTGTCCTGACAAGGGTTCATATCATACTGTTTATACTCCATATACTTTGGGAAACGATCAGACTAAATTGTTATGAAATTTTTCGCACCAAATAATTTTATTTGTTTTTATGCGGATGATTTAGAAAATAAAATCTGTAATAAATTTACCGATTCGTAAAAAAACAGATTGAATTGTAGATACTTACCTATTTTAGTGTTATGTTTTTCATATTTAGCATGAATGTAGCTAAGTATAATTCTACTTTATTGTACCCTTTTGTACGGTAGTAGATCCACGCTGATTTCAGCAGAATGGGCCGGATCGTCCGGGGAAGTACTACCCTCTCATAGAAGATCGACTTAAGAGTAGTAGTATCCGTACTACTGCGTTTCGTTCGGTGAGTGAGAGCGCCGGAGGCCCAAGTTTCCCCTTTTCCTCTTTCCTCACCTCCCTCATTCCCTTTCCCTAACCCCATTCCTAGCCGCCATAGTGGAGACCACCATACCAGCAGTTTAAGACGATGGCTTTTAGTATAGGGGTGGAGTCACTTTGGTAGGCTATAATATATAAAAAAAAAAAAAGCCTATAGATATTGCGTTTTGTTCGAATTTGAGAGCACTGGAAGACCAATTACTTCTTCAGTCTTTAAGAAGACTCGAAGTGTAACGCGCGATGAGAAGATGAAGTAATCTTATTTCATCTTCTCATCGAGCGTTACCTTGTATCTGTTTATTTTTTACAGCCTTAAAAAATGTAATGGACACAAATAGTGGCTCATTAAACGACTCTGTCTCATTATTGTCGAAGCACTAACACAAAACAATAATATTCCAAATCTATTGACCAACTCTCTCATGTCTGTTATCAAAATCGCCTAACATATCTGATCTTCTATTGGAAGGGTACAAGTTTGGGAAAAAGCTAAATGCTTGTCGTATAGATACAGATTTTACCGAGTTGCCTAGTATTCGTGTTGTTTTATTTGCCTTATGTATATGATAGCTTTTTTAAAAAAAACCTTAAAAAATTAGCTTCATTTTGCTCATAAATATTGTACTTTCAATATTATATTAGACTAGACGCCTGCCCTCGCTTTGCTTAGGTATCAAAAGCTTCATTCGGTCTCACAACAAACTCCTACAGAAAATATCATAGCAATAGTGTCGTATTGCATCATTCAGATTTACAATGGCGCTTAAAATATTTGTAATTTTGAAAAATATGTTAATAAAATATAGCCTACGTTACCTGTCTTATTTGTAGCTTTTACACGATAAAATATTTTTTTAAATCGGCTGCGTAGATCTTGAGTTAAATCGCAACATACACACAAACAAACAAATAAAACATACAAAAAATGTAATCTTTTTTATTTATCATAGTAGTTTTTACTACCTTTCCTTGGTTCAGCACTTCATACTTTTGTCGCTCAATTAAAGCCTGGAACTCTTTGCCAGCGCATGTGTTCTCATCTAATTTTGATCCTGGGTCTTTTAAGCGGGGCGTGAAAAAGCATCTCACTAAGCCGCCATAGTGGAGGCCACCATACCAGTAGTTTGGCTTTTGGAATGGTGTCCGCCACTTCTGGATTCCACTTACTGTTTACCATCAGGCAGAGTGGAGTCACTTTGGTAGGCTAATATAAAAAAAAAACCTAATGACTACTTTGTTTTGACTATACTAGTCAGTGGGGTCCAGAAGGATGGACATCATTCCAAAAGTCACACATTACTGGTATGGTGGCCTCCATTATGGCTATAAGAGATGTTTTTTACGCCTAGCTTAAAAGATTTAGAATCAAAAGTGTATATAAACTTGTATCATTTGAACTAAACCTAAATAAATATTCCAGAAATTTTCTTCGACACAAACATCTGTTACCAATCTTTGCCATTTCCAATATTCGTTTACAGATTCAATTTAAATCTTTACAATAATAACATTCGATTATACTTGATTGTTATTTCTCGTTGTTCGCAATAATCGTAAAAATTCCCACTCTACTTTTGTTATTGGAATTTAAATGAGAATTTTGTTTTCGTATTAAGTTGAGGCAATTATAGATTCCTATTTTATAAGACAATGAAAATAAACGCTTATAACTCGAGTTGTTTACTGAAGTAGTAATATGCAAGACACACGTGAGAACTAGGGGTTAGAATAAGTACAAGTTGGAAAACGTTTTGAATTGTTTTATTCCTTTACACAATTTCTGCAATACTTAATCTTAGTATAGATTTTTGCAAACTAATTTGGATATTTAATTTGTAGCCTCAAAGTGATATTATGTTTAATTTTGTTTTTTGAGCGTGATTTATTTGCCAGGCTTTATGTATATTGCCTAGAATAGCCACACAACAAATCTTGGTAAATAAAACTAAAGTAAGTAAAATAACTAGTAAATAATTAAATAGGATAAGAGACTTTACCATTTTTAGTCTCAATGTGCTCGATCACAATAGGGGTTAGAAGTCTCAATAGGGCCGACTACCTGCTTCCCTCTTTTGTTTGAAGATACCAATGTCCCTCCGACTCTCTAGACACCTCTTTGTTTGAATAGCTTGGTACGGTCAGCAAAATAAAATTTAAAATAATTTATTTTTATAGGTGTAAATATGTAATGCACTTATCTGTCATATTAGTATAGTTACATTGGTTACATCCTTTCATAGTGACATGTAAAAGGTTTCAAACCAAACAGTTTGACACTTTATTCGCAGGTTGCGCAAAAAATCTGAAACTTTTTACCAACACATTGGTTTGTTTCAATTTTGATTTTGGGTTTGTGACCCGTTTAAAGAAACGGGTTGTATGGCTGCTGTGCACGAGGTTGTGGTAGGATTGATTTTTTTTGAGATTCGCAAACTTGTAAAATTCGCAAAATGTGATCCATAAATATTTGTTCCAAGTCTGGGTGTACTTAGTGTCCGTCAATTGTATGTTTGTAAAGTCTCCCGCTACAGAGGGCTTGTTGTCATAAAAAAAAAATCTTCACATGAAATAACGACATAATGTGTAAAGATGACAGTAATCGCTTTTCACCAGATGTGTCCTACAGTTCTATCCCAAGTATTTGAATTTTATCCGTAAGAATACTAATAATTAAAACAATTATTTTTGTTTACTGTCGGTACTAGTTATATAATTGCATAGGTACGTCCGAGAGAAAAATCTAAGCAAAAAGAAAGCCTTTTATAAAGCCTTTACTAACATTGCCTTGACTTTGGTTTTTGAGAGAAACAAAAACATTTAACATCAAATTTATGCGAATATTTTTCATAAAATTATCCACTAACCATTTTGCATTTCAGGTGAAGGTGCGTGAACTTCTTTTAAATAAAAAAATCAGACTCATCACAATGATTTGGATCAAAATATATATTATTAAGTTTATGTATATGTGTATATTTATATTTTATATTTATGTAGGTATATTTTTGAACGTAAGGCTATGTATGTGTAACTCCTTGTGATAACCTCTTCACACTGTCTTCAGATACACCTATTTTGTTGTTCTCTGCATCACCCGTTATCGTTGACTGGTAGACAATGCCTTAGGCATTAAATCCGCCAATATGCTTTGTATATAAAGTTTTTATTTAATAAATAACAAGCCAGACTGTTTTCTTTAGGTTATTTAACATAACATAGTTTTAACGCTTTCAAAGAGGTAGGCCCTCTTCGGAGATAAAGCTTTGAAACTATGTAGGAAATAAGTATAAGACTCAGGGCTAATTCTTCGCAACGGATTTGGATTTTTTTTCATTGCCGACAGTGGCAGACGAGCAAAGAGCCTACGCGACGGTAAGTGGTATCTGTCACTTATGGACAACTCAGAGTCCCTGCCATTACTCCTGCAATACAGGGTCTCTGCTAAGCCGCTGCCGCTAAGGGAGTGGGGTAGGTGAGACAAAAGGAAAGGGGGAAATTGAGAAATTGGATACGATTTTTACTATCTATATTTGCAAGACTTCTCTCAAAAGGTTTGTATGTATAGTAGAGAAAAACCAAGAATTTCAAAGATCATATCGTAAAAAATATGTTAGTACACATGTGCGAAACCTAGTTA
This sequence comes from Parascotia fuliginaria, assembly GCA_963082885.1. Classification (NCBI taxonomy): domain Eukaryota; kingdom Metazoa; phylum Arthropoda; class Insecta; order Lepidoptera; family Erebidae; genus Parascotia; species Parascotia fuliginaria. Next base: position 2,865,515 of record OY720195.1, read on the forward strand.
GTTAGTTTTTATAAAAAATAAATAGCAAGCCAGACTGTTTTGTTTAGGCTATTATAGTTCATATTTCAACATTTTTTATTGTAGATATCATAAATTCAAATTTACAATTCTACAAAAGATATTTCTAACTAAATTCTAGATTTATTTTATACTGACTCATTCTTTGTATTTTTATTATATAATAGATATGTTTGAAAAGAATAAAAGGTGTTGTCAGTAATTGGGTTGCGAGGATCAGATGATAAAATAATAATATTCTGTGGCATTATGAAGTAGTTTCATAAGAATTATGATCTCGATTATATGATACTAGCAACCGCTGCCGCAGTGTACGTGTGTACAAAGTTCTTAGCGTTCCTTTAATATTATAATAAACATCTATACATATTAACCTTCCGGAAGAAATTTTTTTAAACGATAATGAATTGGACTGCCTCTGTGGTTCAGTGGTACTGTGTATGGACTGCCACGCAGAGGTCGCGGGTTCGATTCCCGCTCAGTGCAAATATTTGTGTGCATGGACATGTCTATTTGCATTGGTCTGGGTGTTTCTATGTATAATATGTATGTATTTACAGAAAAAAAAGTATTTAAGTATGTATATCCGCATTCTAGAACCCATAACACAAGCATATAATATGCTTACGTTGGCTCTAGATGGCGTTGTGTGTAGTTGTTAAATTTTATTATTATTAATATTATAATGAAACTGTATCAAATTGGTGGTAAGCGCTCAGGCGCCTACCTAACTCTTAAAGTAGTATTATTGTATTGTTACTTTATGTTTTGTCTTTTCTTTTGTACCGTTAAAAATAAGGATAGAGAGATACAAAGTAAAGTTATAATAAGATTGCTATAAGGGGTTGTGGTAGGTCCCCTGGCTTAGAAGAAAGTAACAGAGAAACTGACAGCAGAAAACAACGACTTCACTATAATAGAACTAAATATACGGGAATTCACGCGATCATGCATTAGGTATTTACATACCTTATTTTTTTAGTTTTGTGATAGTACGTGGAAAGACAAAAATGTGAGGGTAGATCTAGAAACTACTTCGCATACGGAGCCGTGACATCGCCACATCAGTCTGCTTGTGACCACGGCCGGTGTAACCTGGTCGAAACGTCAAGCAAAATAAGGTATGTAAATACCTAATGCATGATCGCGTGAATTCCCGTATATTTAGTTCTACTATATCATGCAACGCGAAAGTTTAAAAGTAAAGACTTCACTATAAACTATTTAATGATTTTTTTATCCGATAACATCCTATTAATATTATAAATGCGAAAGCTTGTGTGTATGTATGTGTGTGTTTGTTATACCACTTGGCGCCTAAACGGCTTAACCGTTTTCGATGAAAATTGATAAGTAAAACAAGATAGATTCAGTGCCGGAGACGGACATTGACTTTTTATCCTGAAAATCAGTCTGGTTCCCGAGGGAGACAATTAAAACACTATTTAGGCCCGGGCGAAGCCTTGCAGTGCAGCTATTTTATACGTGGGAAAAAGTACACATAAAGAACAAAAATAAAATGCCAACGAAATCAATACATAGAATCCACAGAAATCTTGGGCAATCGAAGCATACCTTAGACCGCTAGAAACAATAAAGGCCACACGTGTTCCACAAGGGTTAAATGTCTAACAAGCCGTGGGACACACGAGCGGTTAATTTTACGAAATGACTAGATCAGGCTTTGGGGAAATCTTTACGTTTTGAAACCACGTTTACTGGCAATTGTTACTTGGTTGAATAGTTTTAGGAAGGTTCCGTGTACGTGTGTACATATTTTCTAGTTTCTTTTGTTTTACTCAGAGAGAATATTATGTTGCTTTATGGACTCCGGACTTGTAGTCCCCCCGCGATGTTTCCCTGGGGAACACGAGGAAATCACATTTGATTGTTGTCTCCCCAATTCACTCTTGGCGAATTTTGAGAAATATAAAGTACCTAATGTGGTATGTTACCTCCAGACTCTCTGCGTTGTGCCCATGGGGAGACCACGTGCGTGGTTTGGTATTTGTATTGTACCTATTAAAATGTGTTGGTATTGACCAACTGGTAGCTGTTGGGATATTTTATGAATCTCTTCTGTATACACGTAAATTTTTTTCAGTGAAGGTCTTGCTGCCTCCTTATCAAATCTATGGACTTGTGATGGAGTTAATAAACTTAGTCGACTATTTTGAAAACGTGATAAAATGTATATAGGTATAGGTATGCATAATATCTTATAATTAGGGAGTCAATTCAAGTTTATTTAATGGGTATAATCCGGAATGTCCGGACGCGTCAGCTTACTTTAAGCGACATAATATAGCCCTATGTACTTTCATTTATTATTTTTATTTCATATTAGTAATGATATGAAAACTAGTCAAACAAAGTAATTTTTATCAAAAACATCGCTCCAGAAAGATCCATTAGCTAAGCTAAAATTGTAGGAATCGTCTAAAGTTGGCAGTATTAACGTGCCAAAGTGTTCTTATGAGCCAGACATTAATTTCATAGACTCGCTGCAGGCAGCTAATAGCGTCTTTTGAGTAAGACAACTGTATGACTGCGAGCGATTCCATTAAGTTCGCTTTTGAAATTATCATCATTGCCGTTTACTGTTATAGGCCTTCCACAAGTATCAACGAGAATAGAAAATATTATAAAAATAATCTGATCTCCCAGGGGATCAGATACAGGGGATTCGAACGCAATAACTTGATTTGACCGGTCGTGAAACGCCCTATCCATCGGTCCGTCACTTGTATGAAATCATTAGTTCTTGTTCGTGAATAACACTAAAACTTTTAAGGTCATTCACTTGACGGTCCTCTATCTATGTAAAAATTATATATTTAGAACGCTAAATATATTTAGTTTACTATTAAGAACATTATTGAAATTTTTCTTTATTGCCAGGCAGGCAAACGAATATGATCGTAAGATGTAATCGAAATCGCGTATGCGTTGCATTGCCTACTAAAATCATGTAGTTGAAAGCGTTCATAAGCCCGCTAATCGCTGACAATAGGACATATGACCAGTGTGTTAAACTCAAATAGCGAGCCTTATAAATAAATCAGAAACACTGTTCAAAAACTTTAGAGAATTCTTCAGACTAAGGAGGTACGTTTGGATGCTCTCTCTGCTCACCCCATAAATGAGAGACAGGCGTAAATTTCTGGATATTGTACAAAATAAATAAATAATGAACTCACAACGCATTCCCGCACTAAATTTAGTAAAGTTTGCTTTGTATACAGCACTTCTATTAAACGTCTAATCGTTTCTTCGAATGCTGTACAGAAGTACCTACAGCTTAATCTGCAGCAATACGAACCCATTCAGCCCAAGTACCGTCCACCAATCATACTCGAGTGGACAGCTGAATGTCCGATCGATCGCTATTGGAAACGGAGATAAATATTGGGAGATAAATCGCGGTAAATGTGGAATGCGTTATATTGTGTGTGGTAAAAAGAATATCGAATACACCTGTAATTATGTAGGTACATAGGTACTATACGTTAAAATTAATGGATATAATAGAATTATCATTGTAATATATTATGTCTAAAATCACAATTATTAATTAAACTAGCGACTTCTCTTCGACTTCTTAGCGATCTTCGTTCAGGTACAAAATTAAACTATCTTTGAATGTAAATTGCATATATTAAACTTAGAAACATTTTAGAATTCCCTGAATAATACTGAAAACCCCACAAAAAATCCGTTAAGTAATTTAGAATATTTAAGCGTACAGACGTGGACTATTTTGATTTATTCTATGTAATGTAGAGGTTTATGACGTAAGTATGAGCGTATGGCCACCTACCTTGTTAAGTGTGTAGTGGTTGCATCCAGTACTTCAAATAAATGTCAGTTCGGATACAACTGCTGGTAGTTTCACTCGTCTCGCATAAACGCTAGTAATTGGTGAATGTAGTAAGGTATATTATGCAAACTATTGACCGATATCTGGTATTAGTTAACTCATTGAATATCGACGAGATAATACTGTGGTTCCATTGTCTAGACAGGATACCACACGCACTCTCTAGAAGCAACCTTAACCTAATAAAGAGTTTCAGCTTGAGCTGAACTAAAAACTGTTCTACAAAAGTTTTACATTTTATTAGAGTAATAGAGGAAAGACCAGAAGGGCCATACGTTTCTCTCGTGTAAAACGTTTTATTTGAATCGTTGGAACAGTATCTGGGCTATTAACTTTTACTGAGATAGTATTCAGGTTGTTTTAAAAGGTAAAATAATAGTATCTATAATTTTTTTGTGTGTAATAGCCATTGTCATTGATCAGCGTTTTTAACCAACTTCAAAAAAGGATGACGTTTCTCAATTCGACCGTATATTTTTTTATGTGTGTTTGCGGATCTTCGTTGTTTATAAACCGATTTCAATGATTATTTTTTTGTTGGAAAGAACATATCCCAAGGGTGGTACCATGATAAACTCGGATTTGATGATGGCATCCCAAATCGAGTTTTGTTGAAGTTGTTTTTTTTTGTTATTACGCCGCTTAATAATCTCAGGGGATCAGATCTGGATGTTCAGACTGAAAAAACTCGCTTCTCGAAATAGTTCATAGTAAAGCCACTGTTTTTTATGACAATCTTATTTCCTTACTTTGTCTCTATCCTTGTTTTAATGGTACAAAAGAAAAAGACAAAACACAAAGTAAAACTAAAATACACTGCTTGAAGAGGTGGTGGTAGGCCCCCAGTGGTCTGTAAAGCCACTGTTACCGCTAACTTCTTTTCAATCACGCAACAGATTTTGATACGATTTTCACTGCCCTACAGAGAGTTTCTTTTGAAAGGTCTATGTGTATAAAACATGCATATTATTGTGCGAACCTCACTGACTGCTTACCATCAGGCAGAGCATCGTTTTTGTATGCCTAAATTAAAATCTCATTAAAAAAAGGGGTTAAACGAAGTAAGAAACTATAGTATTCTAACAACGTAAACATGCGATATTTTTTACGCAAGGTGTTATTACATCAGTCTTTGTCAATAGCTGTTTATAACGGGACGTGTTGGAGAGCTAATTGGTCATTTTATCCAGTTTCTCATCAATATTACAGCCAGCACTTGAGGAAAAAAAGCGTATTTTTACGATAGTAGATCTTTAAGGGTTTCAGAATAAATAGGGCGGATGGACTAAGAAATAATCACATATTGGATAAGAATTATTTCTATTCGTTCGGTAAGTGAGAGCGCTGGCAGCGCAAATATCCCCTGGTCTTCTTCCCTTTCCCTTTTCCTTCCAAATCCTCTCCCCCAAAATAAATTGAGTGCATTATTATTTTTTAAAATTAAAGCAGATTATTACCACGCGTGCCATTCAACTTGCAAAGTAAACTACACTAAACGAACGAATGATAGAATGAGAACGACAGATGAACGATATGTCCGTTGATTAATCCAGGATTAGGGCGCCACATTCGCCATGATTGATGAACTGCCATCTATTTCAGCTTCTGACAGCTTTTATATCTGTCTATTCATTTTGATTCGGGTCTTTAAACAAAAATGTGTTTGATATTATCGTTTTAATTTGGCTTTTAGACTTTATCTTATGGTGGGATCTGATTAGGTCGAAACATCTCTAAGAATTGTATATGTTATATTTTTGTTATAGACCAGGTCATCTCATTATGTTTTTATAAAGACCAATATTAATTTGCAAAGTATATTACAAGGCTTATTAGTGAGAGAAAATGAGAGAACGTATTTATCATCATTACTTTTGCTAAGATTGATAAATACTAGACAGCTATAAAATGTAATTATTACAGAAAAATTCAAGACAGCTACCGCACTTACAGATTAAACCCTGTGTCATGGAGCAATTTATAAACATAGGTACAGTTAACGCCAATTAATTATATAAAATAGACATTAGACACATCTATTTATAAATCGACATAAATATTTACCAATTTAAAAAATACCCCTGTGGTAATCGCACCTAGCTTACACAAATTGCATGCGCTCTTACCTCATCATCGAGGTAAAGAGATCAAAATTGTAAAGTCTAAAAACACAATTCCTACAAAACATCATATTTAAATATCATTCTTTCGACAAATATTGGCCTACAAAAATATATTAGTTTGCGTACAAGTGCCCGGTCTCGCAATAAATACAAATTAGCCTCTGATCCTCAAAGCCTTCATAACTTGGGATGTTTGCGATACGTCCTTTGGGATATAAGGTCTCCGTTCTTCATTTTAAATCCGACAACTTTGCAACTATAAAAACGGGACTTGCGTCTGTAATTTGTTTGTGGTATTTTAGGTTTTCTTTAACGAAATCTTGTATGATTTGAATCCTGTATGTTTTATTTTTTAGCTCGGCAATATTTAAAAGTTAAAATTTTAATTTAAGCAACAATATTAAATATCAAGACGGACTTGATATAAAGTTACCAATAGATTTTGTCGAAGTTCCGAGATGGTCAACCATTTTTCTATAATTTTAGGTCGCAAATATACACCAATCTTCTCCTAATGGTTGTTGTAACTTATATGTTCCCTAAGTTTTGCAGAAATATATAATAATGTTAAGAAAGTATAGCAAAACCATTGTCGGCGGTAAAAGTCTTTACGTTTTATAAGTTTTCCTTCCTTATTCCCTTTGGAATAAGGAAGGAAAAGAAGATGGTAATTAGGACATTGTGCTCTAAATTTCGATTAAAAAATATCTGAACAATCTTTTACTACCAAATCACTTTCTTTATACGATTTTCGTACTAGAAAACAAAGCCTATTTCAAAAGAGACTAGGCAAACACCTAAACGGGAATTAATGGACACAAAGAACACCTAGATCTCATAAACTAACTTTTGTAGATTACCTATAAACAACTGTTACATATACACTCAATGCAAGTCGATCAATTGCTCGTTCAATAAAACGCGGACATCTGTGTCTTCACGTTGAAAGTATAGGACCATTGCAATAAATTGGGCCAAGTATTCCCTGCAATGAAAGTGTCCAGCACAAATATTTATAGCGCCCCATTCTCGGGCAAGATAAATCGGTGAGTTACATTGGGCTCTAGTACTCAACTGATATGTATCTCTGGAAGTTCATTCGTTTATAAAAGATATGATATTTTAAAACTCACGACACTATTTGAACTGCAGTTATAAGATATGAGACCAACAGATTTCACGTTGAATTTATTTTGAAGTTCGGCATAGCGGTTATAGCAATCGTCTCTTACATGAAATTAGGATTTCGACGCCAGGCAAATATCAGTGAATCGACTTAAAATCAGGGAACCTACAGTGAGATTTCAAAGAATCTTCTTTCTATATACGGTCAGGTTGTGAAAAGAACTTGCCTTTAAGTTATTCCCGAGAAATTACAATATAGGGATCTTCATTATAAGACTTAAAAGGTTTTTCGAATTGGCAATATTCTTGGTGTTGCAAGCGTCTATAAGCTACGGTACAGTTATTTGCAACTTTATTTCAATAAACAATGTGAATAACAATACTTAGGATATTATCGACGTACTGTAAAGGGAAATAATCGTGCAGAAACCTGGATATTACAAGTCTAAAATTTCCAATCCGCTTTGAGCAATCGTGGCCAGATATATTTGATATTTCTTAGTATGAGAAGAGGCCTTAATCCTACAGTGAATTAATAACAGGCTGTATAATTATACACATATAAAGCATAAAAGAAATAAAATATTAAAACACAATTGAACATGACGCGAATATAATATTTATGTTACAATATAAAAACAAAATGTGAGACGGAATTTTGGTCCGACGATTTCATAAAAATATAGTTTATAGGTATATAAAAATATAGGTATAGGTTAATAGTTTCATTTATTTTATTTGTAACTAGCAGTGCGTACAGCTTGGCTTTAACTATATATATATGTTGTAAAAATGAATGAAAAAGACGAGATTATAATCAGGTAATATGGATGAACTTTGTCACAGCGGCAGCGGCGTCAAGCAGTGCGATAAAACAAATGATAGCACCTTGTTAAACAATTCTTCGACTTCATTTTGTTCCCATTTACGTAACGTTTAGTTACTTTTTTCCTATTATTTTTCGTAATTCTAAAAACGTACTTATACGGTAAATTGAACTTACAAACCGCTTCTTATTATCTACCGACGCGGCGGGATAAGGTAAATCGTCGTCACCCCACAAGACATGAAAAATTCTCTATATTCGATTATTCAAATAATGTGAATTCGAATAAGTCTCGACACGCGTGGGGCAACTCGAAATGTCACGATCTACGAACATTCTTTCCCTAACATAATTTTGTTGACATTGTTGAAGAAATTATTTTGTTGGGCATAATATTTGACTGGGGTTCAGTGGTATTGTGTATGGTATGCAGAGGTTTCGAGTTCCATCCTTGGATATATTTGTATATACCATGGCAACACATTGCCTGATGAGATTGCCACACTGAGACCAACAAAGATATTGACGTTTTTATGCAAACCTTATACCCTTCAAACACTCTAATTAGAAAGCTGTAAAGCAGGTTCTTTTGAAATCATAAAACTTTTTATTATCAAATAATAGGTTCTTCTTTTAATAACAATTAATGTGCATTTTTTCTACTTTGCAATGTTTTGTTGTTATGTTTATTTTATTGTTGTTAGTTCAAAGTATTTCTGCTATTTTGCACTGTTTTTAGTTCACTGCTTTCCCATTTATTGTCATGCTTTATTTTTGCAACTCTGAACTTCTTCTTTGCGGCAAACAGGATCTAAGCAATATTTTGTTTTTGTTCTTTCGTTGTAATTTTCCTGTTCCTTAATCAAAATGTGAATGCTATATACCCTACCTACCCTTCTGGCAAAAAGGCAACATTTTACGTTCTGTCTTTCAATTGTACTCGCAAAAAAATAACAAGCCCGTTGAATTTACAAACCGCGGTAAATAAACAATGGGATCGGTAGATATCCTTCTCGAACCAGATTACGTACATACTCGCCTTATCTTATGTCCCATTTCACGTGGTTCTCTCCCATAATCCTAGCTTGACTTTTGCTTTCCGATAAAAGCCTTGCTTTTTGGGTATCTTTTATATCTTCAATGAAATCCTGATATGAGAGCCTTGAGGGCCTGATTTAAAAAGATAAAGATAATGTACGAGAACTGTGGCAAATTTTTTGAATACGTATGTAATGGAAAGGTAATGTTAGAAAAGAAAATATCTGACAGAACTGCCATAGTGGTAACCCAGTGAGATAGTGAAATAATTTTGGTAAGCAAACAATAACTAAATCATCTATTTGTTGCTTCAGTGAGAGCATAAATTTATATTTTTAAGAAAAAATAGCTTAGCCTCTGGTGTTTATAATGCTAACTAAATTTGACAGTTTGACAGTTTTTCCATTAATTTATTCAAGTACAATTTGTATTATAGAAGTGTGGACTATAATCTTATCAAGATAAATTACTTTTGAAATCAGATTGATAGCATTGCATCGTTCTTCTCAAATATTTCATGAAATGTTAAACAGCTGTTCTTTGAGTTTGTTTCATTTAATTAAATCAAATGAGCTGGTTTAACGAACTACCAAAAGCTTTGGCACATCTAACAGAGTTAATTGCAATGTATTTTGGATTTAGTGCGGCAGGCCACATCTGAACGCTGATTGGCTATAAATTTGGACAGTGCGCGCTGGCTTTTTAGTTCTTTTGTTGCTATTCAGCTGCTTGTTGCAGTTGGATTTTAACTGTGAACGCATTTAAAGTGGTTTATCTAAACTAATATAATAAAGAGAATGGATTGAATTTTTTGTATGTTTGTTTGTTTGTTATGGATAAACTCAAAATCTACGTAACCAACTTAAAATTCTATCACACATAGAAAGCTACAATATCGGGAAGCAACATAGGCTATACTTTATAAGGTATGTCTACCCACGCGGGTGAAGCAGCTGGCAACAGCTAGTTTAGTATAATTGTAAAACTATTATTTTATATTGGCGGCATTGTTGATGTATATTTTTTGTTTCACTGTTTGGTGCTTATATCTTGGTAAGACTAGAAGGCACTTACCGGTTGCATGGTAACAGTCATGAAATAGTTCGACAGGAATTTGTAGGCCCAGCAGTTCCATCAACCGCTCTTTATTGAACTGATGAGAATAAAAAGTTCCAATAGTTCAGTTAATTGATCTCTGAACCTCTGAGAATGAGAAAATAAATAATAATAAATACTGTTAGGCATTGATATCAAATATCATACTGAACAACTCACGAAGTTCGTCATCATAAGCCGAAAGACGTCGACTGCTGGACATAGGCCTCCATTTCATCACCTTCGCCGGTCGTAAACCTCCCTCATCCATCTGTCGTCGGTCTACCTTGCGAGGGGTCTGCTCACGTTGACGCAGATAGTTATATTTAATATTATTATCTACGTTGATAGCAGTGCTGTTATCGACTGGTTCAATGCATTCCCATTATATATTCTGCTCTTGTTTCGCATTAAACTTTGTATTTTATTTATTTATCTGATAATTCTTGGGAATTTTGTTTTACAATTTGTACTGTTCGCATGTTTCCTATATTCGTCGCCTAGATTTATAATTACTGTTAGCATTTTGTCTATGAGATAACACTAGAAGTTTTGTAGGTGTTTGCTTTCTTGTAGATTTTGATACGTTTTGGTCCCAGTAACAAATGCTAGCTAAAACGTCATCAGGGCACTTCGCGATGTTAATCACCTGAAAAAATTATTACCCACAGCAAACTTTACATCTCTCTACAATTGAGTTATTCCGATTGGCTAAAGTAAGGTATGCCATAATCATTAATTGTAAACGTAGGTTGAACATTTAATATCTCTCTGTCCTTTCCATAGGGATAAAGGCATGATAATTACACGTACGTCATCTAAATATTTCATAGCAAGTGAATTCGAAGAACAAAACTGTAAAATTTGGGTCCTAAATTAAGTACTAAGATTCTAGTAACAAAATAAACTCTAACTCCTCATAATTTATTAATAAAATCGTAGCACTTTCGTAGACAGCTACGAAGCGTAGCAGATGTGCGAAACGATTTATAATATTATCTTTTACCTTTTATTCAACGTAGAGCTAAAGTAACAAAAGACTTACTAGGTGTCCTATTGTAAAAAGAACCAGATTATGTAGACCCCTATCAGTTTTAGATATACCTACTACGATAGGTCAAGATTGATGGATATAAAACTTGAAAGTCTCTTGTAGCAGATGTGTTGGGGAATAAGAAAGGATTCTATACAGTTTTGGTGACAAAAAAAAGCATACGGTCACGCGATATTAAGCGGTACTGTAAGCTCTGAATATGGCTATGTTCTATAGTAGCAGAAATATTATAACAAAATATAATAAAACCAAGCAATAACATAATAATATGTCGAGATTTTACGGTAGTAGACCCACGCTGGTTTCAGCATGAATGGGCTGGATCGACCGGTGAAGTACTACCCTCTCATAGAAGATTGACGTAGGAATATTCATTATTTCATGCTAATGTGTTTCGCTCGGTGAGTGAGAGCGCCGGCAGCCCGAATACCTCGGTCCTCTTCCGTTTTCCTTTTCCTTCCTCATCCCCTTCTCTGTGGTCGGCAACGGCTTGGTTGTGTTTGCTAAGCATTATTACATCGGCAATGCTTGGAAAACACAGCCATCTCTATAGGTTACGGTTACCACTTAGCATCAGGTGGATCGTATGCTTGTTTGCCACCGGACTTGTTTATAAAAACACGTGTGTTGAGTACAAACTAAAAGAGGTGTTCCTAATATTTTTTTAATCTATTTATTGGCTTACACAACAAGGTACAAACGTAAAGAAACAAAGTAAATATATAAAAAAGAAAGCTAAATTGTGCACTAAATAGTATGAAGCAAACACGCTGTTTTCTTCCGTCCGATTCTCCGCTAACTTACAATGCTGCGGATTTTTTTACGGTTTCACTATAGTTTGAAGTAAAGGTTTCTAAACATTATAGTAGAAAAGCCGAAAATTTCATTAATTTGTATCTATGTTTTATAAAACATAAGTACCCACGTGCAAAGCCGTTAGTCGCTAGTACTACTAATAATATGACATCAAAAAAATCACATTCGTTTGAATAATCTTTTTTAACCTATTTCAAACTTTCAGCATCGATTTTAAAAGACGCGTATCGTAACCATTATGTCATCATTTTAATATTCTATTTCAAAGCACTGGCTATAAAACATTACAACCACGGCTGGACGTTCTATCGCAATATGGGTGAATTTTACCCACTAAAGCTATTTGGGTCACGTAGTCTATCAATAGTGAACAAAACGTTGTAACTCTCAACTTCAATACTCGAGAATGTACCTTATTCTTTAAGTATAGAGTTCAATATCATTTACAATGGTGCTGTGTACTATTGAACGATGATATCGGTTTCATTCGTGTACTCGTACTATATTATTCTTAATATTTTGTTTTATATTTCATTTTAAATTGAAGTATTAATAATTTAAAAAGTAACCGAATGAAGGAGATTGTCTTCTATTTTTATTTAAAAAAACTTCTTACTGGTGGAGCATTCGCCACTGTTCTGTCTTTTTATTTAACTTTAAATAGTGCAATAAGATTTTATATTATTAGTACTAACCGTAACTAAACTAAAACACAACGAGTGTGTAGGGAAAAGGGGTCATATCCCTTTTTCCCTCTCTCTTTTCTCCGCTCTCAGGCGGAGAGGGCCGAAAGAGTACGAGGAGGATATAGGGCCTCCGACGCTCTCCCACCAGACAAATGCATTAAACTGTGAGAGGGAGTAGGTACTACTCATGTCGATTTAACTTATTATTTAATCAGAACGGGAGATCAAATCCGAGACGAGTCTCATCCTCATGTGTTACTACTTAATTATTAAGCAGTCTTTTAACAACTTTACGATATCTACCCTTCTAGAAACCCGATTTAAAGCAATTTTATACAAACGTTTTAAAACGGGTATAAGTGATTTGCAATAAACGCTTCAAATATAATTTTTCTGATGTGGGAGTGATGACTCGCCTCCAATTAGACTAAAATCTCACAAAAATTTAGTTTTTAAGGGAGCTAGAACATAGTGAAACTAGTTGTCTATGCAAATATACCTACATATTTTATCACAGTTCACATGTTGCCTTTATCTTTTGTAGCAATATGCAAATTGAGGCAGCTTGTAAAGCACACATTTTACTTTTTAATTTTCTTTACAACATAGAAAGCTGTAAGTAATTAAGTATCTATAGAGTTAAGTGTATTGCCTGCGTCACTTTGCATGCTACTTGAAACTGTAACTTACAAAAATTGTAATAACCTGGCGATTGAAAAGAGTGGCCTGAGTTTCTTGCCAGTTCTTCTCATGGCTCTACTTCGTCAGCGAACTGGCTGTAGGTTAATTTGCTGACATTTTGTAAACTTTGACGTTCATAAGTGTTAATTTAATTAACTTAAATGAATAAACATATATTTCATTTAATTTCATTTCATTACATAATATGTAATACAGGTGTGAACGGTGTGTACAAAGCATCAGGTGGGTAATTTATCATAGAGTTAATAGCTTATAATCTATTGTTATTTGTACGACATTACAGCCTCATATTTGTATAGGCGCCATTAATTATGATAATAATAATAGTATTATACAAGGCTTTAATACTATACCTATTTATAAATGAAACGATATTTATAGAGACTGCGTTTTGATTATACTGTCTGTGGTTTAGAAGTCAGTATAGACTGTCACGCACAAGTCTCGGGTTCGATACCTACCTGAGCCAGCTAAAGTAATATTGAGTTTTTGTTAATATTTTATTAGCGTTTCTGATAATGAAAAAAAGAATTTGCGTACTTTTATTTTTTCAATAAATATAGTACTTACCTACATAAATATTTTTTTTATTATTCATTTTATTTATTTATTTCGTATTATTTATATTTTTAAATAACTATTAATTATTGTTAAAGGTGTTATTATACAACGTACAAAAAACTTTTACAAATAACGATTTTATTTTCTAAATTTTATTTGAAGTGAATAAGTAATATAATACCCTAGTAAAACAATAATAATCGGACACCTATATCCACAACAGCTGGTCACAGTAGGTCAACGAACTCAACACAGCGACATCCCTAAAAACCAATTGGAAGCCTTACATTTGTAGTGACATACGAAGCGCACTGCAAAAATGCAAAGAGAACAAATCAAGCATCCAAACCTCACAAAGGGATATAACTGCACATTAAACAACATACTGTAAATTGCACTCTATTTCTGAAAATTAAGGTCGCTAATGGAATGTCTATGTTCGATGACATAGCAATGCATAACAGGATATTAACTGTCAGCCTTCTCGCGTCATATCCGGCGCTGTGACTACTTCCGGTTCCGTTACGAGCAGCGGTTCGGAAACGCTGATGCTCCGATGATTTATGGGGTTTTAAGCAGGGTTATTGTCATCGAGGAGGTTTCTGAACGAATAGGTGTCGGTTTTGAATATTGGGTGATTACTGATTACTGACATACGTTTGGGGTTTTGTTCACTTTAGAGGGCTAGTTTGAGTTGTATGGAGGGATTTAATAGTAAGTTCACATGTTTATGAATGATACTATTATATAAAGCACAAGAGTTTGTTTGTTTGTTTGAACGCGCTCGTCTCTAGAACTACCAGTATAATTTGAAAAATTCTTTTTGCGTATGATAGCCCAGTTCTCGAGGAAGGTTAAAGGTTATGTAACATCACGCTACTGGCGACGGGAGCAGAGCAGTAAGCAAAGACGCAGGTGAAACCGCGCCGCGGAAAGCTAGTAATATAAAATAAAGGTTTTTAAGTTTTTATGTTATGTTAAGTTTTTATACTGTGTAACCTCTACGCCGTTACATTTTGTGCACAATAAATGTTTTTCTTTCTTTCTTTCTTCTTTAGATTATGGTTTATACTCGCCTTTTCTACAAGAGGTTTGTGGGTTCGAAATAAGTAAGTAGGTAGTAATGTAGCTCTTTATAAGTCTGTGCTTTTTAAGTAAGTAAGTTTTAAAGTTTAAGTTTATTCTAAACTTTATTGATGAAGGATGAATAAGTATCTGGACTTAATTAAACTAATATTATAAAGAGAAAATATTGGACTTTTGTAAGTTTTTTTTGTTTTTTTTTTTTGATTTAACTCAAAATCTACGTAACAGATTTAAAAAATTCTTTCATCTTTAGAAAGCTACAAATAGGACGAGTAACTGAAATATTTTATTATGTTTAACATATTTGTCATCGACCCGTGGTACAACTGCGATGTTCAACTGGTTATACCAAGGGGAAGTAAAGTTAACCGTAGTTCAACTGGTTGTTTAATTAAGAAGTATCTTTTCCAGTGGTTCAACTAGTTGTACTACTGGTAATTGAAAGTATCTATGGAACAACTACTGGTAATTATCAGGAAAAGGTTAGGTGATATTTGTTCAGTCATTTTCTGATGCAATACACTATTGCTATGATATTTTCCGTAGCTCACACAACAAATTGTGGGAGTGAATGAGACTTTTGACATCGAAGCAAAGCAAGGGCAGGCGTCTAGTTAAAAATATTTCCGTTGTAAATTCCTATTTGCCTTGGTTGCCTTGAGTAAATATTGCAGTCTATGGTCTCCATTCGAGAAGTTTATCGCTGATTGCTAAAATATTTTATCAATACAATACATATTATATAATACATATTCTTATTACTTAATAAGCGGCATGCTACGAAACAGAAGTAATTTACGTTCAAGGAACAGACGGCGCGACTCCAGACTTTTTCTATCTCTTTTGTTTTATTAGATAGCTAATACAATATATTCAATATTCGAGGACGATATAAGAATTGAAATTCCAATATACCCATACCATTTTTATATACTTATACACTAACATCCCGCAGTGCGGTTTCACCCGCGTCTTTCCTTACTGCTCTGCTCCCGTCACCAGAAGCTTGATGTTAAATAACTTATAACCTTCCTCGAGAACTGGGCTATCACTTGCATAAAGAATTATTCAAATCACCAGTCGGATTTCCAGTTCCAGAGATAAGCGCGTTCAAACAAACAAACTCTTTCGCTAAAATAATACTATCGATAGATACACTTGGTCTCGTTGTATTATGGCCTTGTAGCAATGCCATAAGTTAAGGAGATTTTAATTGTAGACCTTTCAATAAGTGTACTTAGAATGGAGACCTCACGGGTCAGTTTCCACCATACAATTTATCAATACACCATTATAACCATATAAATAAAACCTACGATCTTAATAGTCAACACTACTCATCCACCATAATTCAAAGATAATAAAAACATATCTTATATTTTAAATGCATCTACATAATGATCAATTTTGCTCAATGGCACTCACGACCATACCATATTTTATATCTTTCGACAAACATTACGATGCCTATGAAAAATTGTCCAGTAATAAGTGACGTCAGATGGCATCGATTTGTGAAGGGTGTGCCGTGTGTAACCCACTGTTACATAAGCGATATTGGTTTTTAAGTGGCGGTCACTTCACGAAGTTTATTGGTTAATATTGGACGCGTTTAAAACTGTTGGTGTTAATTAACATACCGTTAAATGAAATAAATGTCGAATTAAGTGGTTTAGTACCTATTTTATACTTCAAACTTGGAATTATTTACTAGCACATGTATTTTCTTTTAATTTTGACTCTGGGTCTTTTAAGCTGGAT
Organism: Parascotia fuliginaria; assembly: GCA_963082885.1. NCBI lineage: Eukaryota > Metazoa > Arthropoda > Insecta > Lepidoptera > Erebidae > Parascotia > Parascotia fuliginaria. The sequence goes on from OY720195.1 coordinate 2,882,286, forward strand.
GGAAAAATAATCTCTAGCCAGTGCCGCGATGTCAACAGTTCGAAAGGATGGGATGTTGGTATCCACTATTCTTAGTTTTACCAGCTTGCTTAACACAGGTAGAGTGAGGTCATTTTGGTTGTTCTTTAATAAAACTTCCAAAACATAAGTAGGTACTTCGTTCGTTGCTCTGATAGAAATCATTTCTTTCGAAACATTATTATGCAAATAGTTGCAAATTCAGCGGAAATAGTACATAACAATATTTTATACAAAATCAACTATTATGAGCTACTAGCTGCCCGCAGCTCCGCCCGCGTTAAGGTCGAATATATCGCATTGTGCATACAAAATATCATGCACTATTTCATCCACTTTAAGCCGTTTATCCGCGATAAAGGATAGCCTATGTTGTTCTCCAAAGTCTATCCTATCCCTATACCAAATTTTATCAAAATCGGTTCAGAGGTTTAGGCGTGAAATCGTAAAAGACAGACAGACAGAGTTACTTTCGCATTTGTAATATTAGTATGGATAAACCAGCATAATAATAATTAAAAACTTAATGCATTTAGTACTTAAAGAAAGATTTGTATTTCGTCGGTTTTTAAATTAAACGTCACTATCTATTAGTTACATCTAAGCGAAATAATACAGTCGAAACACGTATACCGAATTTGAGTTGAACTTAGAAAAGCCTTTGCTCGCCAAGCAATTTTATAACACGTCAAGAACTTACCCTTGCGTTCAGAGTTCATTCACCTTAGACTCACCCCTCTGAACAGTTGTAAGAGTTCCCTGAGACATATTGTTTCGCACTGTTACGTGCTTATATAGCATTTTATAGGTTTTCCTCTGCTAATGAACGAAATATCAAAAATGTTACACATTGTTTGTGCAAAAAAATGGTGCTAGCCTGAAATATTTGTATTTAATAAAAATTATTATAGAATCAGAATCAGAATCAGAATATTTATTTGTAAAACATAGATAGGTAATACATAGGTGTGTTTTTATTGCAATATGTCGAGCACTATGTTTTGACACTAGGACATACAAAAATATAATTATAAAATCTTTTGAAATAATAATTAATACATTAATAAGGAATGTTCATTCAAAGTCACAAATTAGGAAAGTATATCAATAAAATAATAATAAACAATAATAATTTTAAAATAAAGAGAAATAAACAATAATTCTTGCAACATTTTATTGTCTTCATATCATCAAAAAATTCATTTAAATCATAATAACATTTTTCTATGAGAATTTTATTAATTATATTTTTTAAATTGTGACAGAGGCAATTCTTTTACAGAGTCAGGAATTTTGTTATAATATATTCTAGGCGCCAAACCAAACAAGCTCTTTTGCACTATTGCAGTTGTGCACTTTACATGTGTTAATTTGTTGACATATAGAAATATAATTGGATTTGTGGATATTAAAGTATTTCTTTCGTATTAGGTATCCATAATAATAGGTCGCGACAGCCGCTTAAACTTCCACCAAGCTTTCGCTTTCCACTGCACTGCTACCTAAACCACACATTTTATTTCTCTTTTATCATAATTACCTATTACATAACTCTCAGTCTGAAGGCATAACCTGGAGAAGATTTTGTCTTCAAGCTGATAGAGGGAGCCTACTAATATTATAATTGAGAAAGTTCGTGTGCGTGTGTTTGTTGCCCCTCAGCGCCTGAAAATTGCTATGTAGATAGTATTGGTGCCGAAGACGGACATAGGCAACTTTTTATCCCGAAAATCGATATGATTTCCGAGGGAGACAAAAAATATTTTAGGCGCAGGCAAAGCCGATAGAGCAGTATATAATAAAATGGAGATGTCATTAAAAAATATTTTTATACCGGTGCCTCACGAAAGATTCGTCAAAAAAAGGACTTCGTAAGGTGACACTACGAAATATCTCAAAACAATATTATAAGCAGATCTAAACTATTATACAAGGCGGAAAAATTTGTTTGTTTGTTTGTTTGTTTGAACGCGCTAATCTCTGAAACTACCAGTCGGCTTTAAAAAATCTTTTTGCGTACGATGGCTCAGTTCTTGAAGAAGGTTTTGGGCTATATATCATCACGCTACTGGCGACGGGAGCAGAGCAGTAACCAAAGACGCGGGTGAAACCGCGCTGCGGAAAACTAGTCAGAAATAAGCCTAAAAGTACCTACTACCAATAAATTATTGACCTCAATATTGTACAGTCAAGTTATTGTTAATAACTGTTATTCAAACAAAGCTACACTAGTTAGGCATAGTTTCAGTTTAGTCAACTCCGCACATAAAGCTATCATGGTCGAAATTACATTAATTATTAACCTTGTAATGGAATAGTTACTTCGAATAATATTAAGCTCGAAGCACACTAACCACGCGATATTTAGACAAACAATTTACTGTAGTCTAACGATTGGTACTTATTTATTGCAACCGCAACCTTATAAGGTTTCTAGTTACAATCAATGTAGATGTCTGTTGTTGCCGACCGTAGTTGTAGACCGATATATATTTTTTTATTTACCTCCACTGCTAGACGTAGGCCTGCCCCTTTTTTTTTATTTATTACATCGTAACAATTCACTTGGTCTTCCGTTTACTTCTGTCGCAGAATGTGTACGTGATACAATAATTTACCCAAAATAGGTAGAGGTAAAACAGTGTGAAATTCTAAATAAGTATTTAGTTGATGTTTTAGTACACGTCCAAACAAAACCTAAGTATTTAATGTTGATGTAATTTTGTGTTTGTCCTATGTCTAAATTTGTTTAGTACGATAGGCTAGGTGTAAATTGGTCTTTAGTATTTACAACCCAATAAAATGTATGTTATAGTTTTGATATTAATAATTTAATAACTAAGCTAACTAAATTGTCAAATTTATGGTAGTTCTACTAAGTGTTTGAGTACTAATATGTCAGTAGAACTTGCTCTCGTGTACAATAATGTTGTAGATTGAACTCTCTGTCGAAGTTTACCTGCGACGCTACAATATGGAGTTCTTTAAGAAAGGAGGTTTTATGAAAATGTTGGTAATTTTTTAAGCTTATAGTTAGTCAAAGTCAAAGTCAAAATATTTATTCATTTAAGTTATTTAAATTAACACATATGAACACATATAATAAGAAAAACTGGTAAGCAACTCAGGCCACTAATTATAAATTACAATTTTGGTCCGAGTTACACTTTTACATTTGTCGCAACCAAAACACCATACAAAGAAATAATACCAAACAACCAACTAATATTATTTTATCAAAATTAGGATAAAAGAATAAAAATTATTCTTTTCTTCTTCTTCCGCGCGATATAGAAGAATCTGAAGTGCAACCAAAATACTAACTCAACTTAGGTACCTGATTAATTTAGAATCTTCAAGGCTAAACAGAAACGGCATGAGCATTGATTACCACGCTTGCCCAGTTCAGGTTTCCTCATGATGTTTTCCTTCACTTTTCTTTCAAGTCAGTAGTGTCTAAGGTCAACTTAAAAAGTATCTTTGTCGACCATAAAATTGCTTTACCACCCTTAGAGTAAATGTCGTTTGCATATCACAAAACAATAATGTCTATTTTTGCTTGCAAGTGATCCCAGTAGTGTCATTTGTCACTGTTATAATGAATCTTATTGAATTTTAATTTAGATGGATATTTTATTATGTGGTTCGACTACACATACATATATATGAATTTAAAAATGTCACAACATATGCCCAATTTTGAACTCACAACTTCTGCGTCTTAACCACTATACCATCACGATAATAAAACTTAAACTGTACATTTCAGAGCATTAGCGTAGACAAATGTAAGTGTATTTATGTAGGAAGTTCTCCTCGTCTTAATTCACATACAAGACAGATAACATATGTTGCGGAGGCTTTAGAATGAGGATTTAGGCGCACGTGAGATGAAAACGGAATTGTTTGAACCATTATATTTGTATAAGTAGCTATAGAATAGAGGTCTTGTCTTTTTCTTTTAAAAAGATCAAGTGAAAGTTAAACTCATATTTCATTTACATCTTTAAACACCGGCTGTGTGGTCTTCGGTATTGACAATGAAAATAGGTACTTGATTGTAGATGTGTAGTTACTTAGTTTTATGCAATAGACTTTTATATACTGTTTCACTGATTCAGTGGATTACACCCAGACACAGAACAAACAATCATGCTCATCACACAAAGGTTTGTCCTGGGTGGGAATCGAACCCACGTACTCCGGCTTAGCAGTCAGGGTCACTAACCACTAGACCAACAGGCCAGTCAATTAATTCATTTAATCACTTATAAGAAATAGCTTACATAATCATTATCATATCAACTAAAAGAAGCCCACTGTTGGACATAGGACTTCTTCCACCTTGGCCACGTCCGGCCACGACGGTTGCTCACTTACAAGATATTAATAAAATATGTAGGAACTGTCACACAGTTATAATATGATAAGCGCCATTAATTAATTGGGCACAACGTGCGACATTTCAAAGCTAGTGTGAGTAATTACACGCCATTGCTGTTCATATACTTATTGGTATAAGGTACAGGTTCTATTAATGACTGTTAGCGACTTTTAGGCGACAAACGGTACTATTGTAACGGGTGCTCTGGGTGAACTACGTCTTAAATAGAAGCGTAATAGCGTGTGATCATACTTTATGAAACAGCAGTGAACAACAAATATTTAGCGTAGACATCACCTACTTTTGAACTTGGTAAACTCGCTACCGGCTATCACTGTGGCCTCTATCGTAACTTCATTATTTAGCAGTATGTCTATCCTACGTCTGTTTTGGACAGGGCTTTTTCATTTATTTATTATTAGATTATTACATTTATGCTATACATTTATGTAAGTATATAATACTTAATAATGTATATGTCGCAGGCAAATTGTATTAATCGGCCGTTTACAATCTGCCTCGGCATATTACGTAACGCCGGCTTTGTTAGGTCAGCGATGTGTATATCTAATTTGGGATTTTTAAACTAGTTCAACAACAATATAATTCGTTTAAAACACTCGCCGGCCGCTGCCACAGCACGCTCACTTTTCGCTCGCTCGGCTCTTGCGCAGGGGGTCACAGATCTTTTTTTTTTTTTTTCGTGGGAAACGCAATACGCGTACGCACCCGCCTAGGCGAGGCGGGGGTTATGTCGGACTCTCCGGCCACAATGAGACAGCGGCCGGCATACCGACTAAAACCCACGGTGTTCCTCCAGACGGCCAGAGTGTCGGGGTCACGGGAGACACTCGCGCATTCATCCGCGACCCCGACGGGCCACGGCCCGCTAAGTGTGAGCGGGCCCCGTCTGATTTGGGGGGCCTAGCCCCCCTTCCTTCATCGAGAGGCGTTCGTGGAACACGTACACCGCCTCCTCGGGCCTGTGCTGTTCGAGCGGCGATTGCCCAATCGCCGCCTGCAGGCATCCTCCTACCGTGGCTGGAGATCCCGGAGCGCCCCACGGCGACGGCGACGCCCGGGGCGGGCGCGACGGGCGGGGAGCAAGGTCGTCAGCTCCCTCTCCTGCTCGGCCGCCTCCTTGGCGAGCATTACCTGCTCGCAAAAGGAGGCGACTCCCTCCCAAGCCCTCTCGCTGCGGACCATGGACAGAACCACAGCCGGCAGCGAGAGTTGGGCCGTCGCGAGCGCCGCAACAAAGTCGCGGCGCTGGTCCGCCCACGCTGGACACTGCAGACAGGGAGCGTTTACAAAATTCCGAGGCAGTATGTAAACGGCGGATTTATTAAATTTGCCTGCGACATATATATTACAAAACTACACAGTAAAAGATCTGTTATGATCATCACGCTTGGCAGAAGGGTTGGTAGTGGCGCTATGTTCCTATGATTGCATCATGGAAAATGCGAGAGGAAAGACGTCAGGCCATCTTTAACGTCACGATGGTTTTATTTTTTTATTTTATTTATTAAGGATAACAAACAGCTACAAAATGGAATGGTAACATAAAAAATAACAACTATTATAGCGATAATGCAGCCCACTACGTTATCCACAAATTAACAATTTGTTATAATCATTTAAGTAGAAATTAAATTATATAAATAAAAAAAAATAGTAGAAATAGTAGACCTTGCATAATATAAATAAATTGTGTATACAAATCAAACATATTACTTAAAATCATAGAGAACATGGAATCAAGTTAATAAGGTAGTTAAAATTAATAACAAAATGATATTACATTATTCGAGCGAAACAATAGAGTTATCTATATTTACCGTTTAGTTTCCCGCGGCGCGGTTTCACCCGCATCTTCTTTTATTGCTCTGCTTCCGTCGCCAGTAGCGTGATGTTACATAACCTATAACCTTCCTCAAGAACTGGGCTATCATACACAAAAATAAATATTTTAATACGACTGGTAATTCCAGAGATTAGCGCATTCAAACAAACAAAAAATATTATAGCATTAAGGAATACTTAGACGATAAGAATTTAATATTATAACGCCAACCTGACCTAAAACCTGATATATTTACACGCCATAAATGGCAGGATATGCTGGATGTATTACGTTTTTAAGAACCCTGTACCATATTCTAGTAAATAAAGTATATTTCATTTCATTTCATTTCATATTTCATTTCATTTCATTTCAAAAATCTCACGCTTTTTATGTTTCCATTAAAAAACCACTGACTAATTTTCAATAAAACACTTTTGACCATTCAGCATTATTAGATCAATTGATCGACAGAGGGCAATAGTCCGATTTGGTTTCCCTCTGGCTTTATATTACTCCAATACAAATGATGCGAAAATAGCACTTATTTTCCAAGTTCGTAACTCAAAAAGGTTTAAGGAAAAGGTTTAACACATTACTCATTCAGGTAGTTCCTAGGCCGAACCATTTTTCTTAAGGAAACCATTATAGGTTGGATTTTGTCGTTTTGAAATATACCTTTTCTGAATCTATTCAAATGTAGTTTGAAGTTACGAATTTAAAAAGAAACAATATGCTCATACAGAAAGTTGGGCAATCCCTAAATAGTAGAAAAGCAAAGTTTATATATTTTCTTCTGTTTTTAGCAAATTTTTTAACCGACTTCAAAAAAAAGGAGGTTCTCAATTCGGATCCTATGTTTTTTTTTCTAAACCACGCCACAAATTTTGATACGGTTTCACAATCGTTAAGATAATTTCTTAAGTGTCGTTTATATAATACAGGCATATTATAGTAAAGAAAAGTCGAGAGGAAAATAAAAAAAATAATATTACCCACTACCCTACGGCATCGGCAGTCGAGCAAAAGCTTTGGATTTCATTAGTAGGCATGTAATAGGCTACTACACTTACAACAAAGTCTTGCTAAACCTCTCAAGACTAACAAACAATCTTAATAAATCAGTTTATTTTATCTTTGTAAACAATTCTTTATTATACCTACATTACAAAATCTACTGGTCTCCCCTTACAATACAGTTTTTACGGTCGTTTACTAACATATGGTACACAAGGACTATATAATATATCCGTGAGAATTAACATGAATCCTTTATTGTATAACTACATACAAGATTATTCTAAACAGAACTTTAATAGTAATGTGTTAAGTTTCACTTTCCTATGTGTCAAATAGATGCGTGGGATATACGGTTAAATATCCCACGCATCCATAACAGTAGCTATTAGGTACTTACGTATTATTTCTATACATAGTTTTACCAAAATATGCATAGGTATTCACACTGAAACACTAGTAAGACATTTTTGTAAGTTCGTTCGTTAAATTTAAAGAAAATTTTAGATGATTTCTATCGCTTAGTTTTTTTTAAATCTTCAAGCTGAAGATAGAAATTTACCCTGCTAATTAAGGAACGAAAATTAAAAGTATAGCTATTACAAAATTTTCCAAGATAGCGTTTTATTATAATATTGCTAGAACTTTTCTAGAGTGTTTTAAGAGCGAAAAATTGCTAGAAAAAGCTCTTAAATCTACATCAAAGTCTTTTTCGTTGAGTTTTCCAGTAATTTTTCTGTTACAATATTAAACTCGTTTCTAAGAAAACTTGTAGTAAATTACTGGGCTTCCTTATATAGAGTACCCACTGTTTTATTTCCGTTACTCGAGAGCTAAGGCTTAATTTACAATGAAGAATTCCTATGTTAAGGATAAAAGTTTTATTTTAAATTCAAATAAAACACTAAGCTTACCACAAATAGTTACCTCACGATAAAAAAATTGTTTTTAAACGCGATAGAATATCTAATCAAGTTAAATTGTAACCCTAAATGCTAAAAGTCACTTATGTAAACCTCTTCTAGTTATATATTATACAAAATTTGGCTACAGATTCTCGAAATTAAGTTTTTAATAAAATATTTACAGTTTTAAACTTTCAACACGCCACAAGTCAAACGTGAGTGCCTACTTTTGAAATTCAAATCATAAATATTTTAAACTGAAATTTTAACGTTGTAATATTAATAGTTTCTGCCGATATTCTTAAGTCCATTGCTGTAAAATTAATCTTAGCATAAACGATACGCCAATCCTTGCGCTTAAGTTTCCATTATCATATCAGCCAAAAGATCACTGCTGAACATAGCCTACCCACCTTAGCCGGTTGCGAGCCACCCCATCCATCGGTTGCATCAGGTCATCGTTCCACCTTGTGAGGAGTCTGCCTAAGTTTTACATATTCTCAAAATATTCATCGACTTTACGCTTGCGTATAGCCATCCTATCACCGTCTAGGCGATGCCTAATCGCCATGCTTGAGAAGAGGATTGGCGATTGCGATAAGGGTCTAGGTGTCTTATTTTCACAAAATGCTGTTGCCCGTTCGATAACTTTCTTGGCACTTTCTCATGTGTGATAAGTACCCTTAGTTGCCACTTACAACATCCACGGAAATAGATGGAGTAGTTTCATATTGTAGACTACAAAGCCAAAGTCAACAATGTTATAAATAAATTTTCAAAATTTAACCAAACATACTATAATAACACAATTATTCGTCTGCATATTAGTCTGAAACTGCAACACCGAGAGTCCTGATAGTCAAGTTACGTACAAACTCTCCAGGCATAATTGTCAAACGTACCACAGTACTTGTGTGTATTCAACGAGTTAGCTACGACGTAGGTACAGTTAGTTGCACTCTATTATTGCACCTCCTTGTGTATCTGGGCGCCTGGTACACAAACGGTTTATTGTATGCTATTATGTAACCTGTTGCTATGAAAATCTTTACGTATATTCTGGTTATTGTATTGATGTAGGTACCTATTATTAGTATCTGCAACTAGTACATAAGTAAGTAAGTATTTAGCATCCTGTGCAGAGAAGATCGGTCGATATTTTTTGCATCATCTTCCTCAGCCTAAAGCCATTCACTGCAGGACATAAGCAAATTACAAATTACTAAATGTTTACAACATTGACTGCCTCTGTGGTTCGGTGGTACTGTGAACGGATTACCACGCAGAGGTCTCGGGTTCGATCTCCGGGTCGTGTAAAGTAGTATTGGGTTTTTCTGTTGTAAATTTCACAGTATTAGTCCGGAGTCTGGAATTGTGCCCGATATAATGGCAACAGGCTCGCTCCCTGATAAATGGGACCAAAAATAAAACATAGGGAAAAGCGGGTGGTTAAACACTTCTGCCATCCCTTCGGGAATAAAAGGCGTGCAGCTATGAATATATTTATATATGTATTTACAACAATAGGCGTTACGTTTTGCAGGCAGATTGGCCGCAGTAAGATGATATTAAATACAAAATTAGATATAGGTAGTCGACCACAAACTTGCTTTACCACCGAGTAAATGTCGTTTGCATATCACAAAACAATAATGTCTATTTTTGCTTGCAAGTGTACAGTGTAGTACAGAGACAGTTGTCACTGTCATAATGAGTCTTATTGAATTTGAATTTTGATGGAAGCTTTTCTTAAATGTGATAAAGCAAATATGTGGTTGACTGTACATCGCCCACGGCAAAAATTACAATAAAATTTAGGAATTATCTGGCTTATATTTTCTTTTTTTGTCTAGAGGCAATAAAAATAGATATATAAAAAATGCTTAGACATACAAATACCTACATGATGAAACGCACGCTCTGCATATCTGAATTCGCACTCCAACTCTGACGAACTCATTATAAATGCAACAGTATTTGCATACGTAAAAGCAAATTTACGAAACAGTTTTAATATAAACAGAGGTATACTTAACTCTTTGCTAAGTAGGACACTGTATAAACTCACATGCAACGAGTAGTTGTTGGCACCGTGTCAAACACACTCCTTTATCCCCTACCAAAGGTTTTGGGTAATTTAACTGTGTGTGCTACTTGTTAATTAAACTAAACTAAAAAAATTCAAAAGTTCAAGTTGTATTTCAGTTTAGTTTCTTTTTATTGCAAGTAGGTACGTACCTACGTAAGTAAAAGAAGACCACTTCTTAAAAATCTGACTTAAAAAAAAGTCCTGTCTAGGAAAAAAAACACTACAGAAGACCGAATATTGATATTACTTACCTACTTCAGCTATCTGCGTTTAAGTCCTAAAGGCAGCACGGTAGAGGTTATGTTTAATGCTGCAAGTAGGTACATTTTACATCTTTTTCAAGGCTACAGCGTCAGACAGTAGAGCTAAATACAATATAGTTGCCCCACTTGCACCTATCAAACACCAACACCTACCACAAAGCATAGAGAATTAGTTAAAGTTTCAGTGATATCAATTCGAGAACATACAGTAGGAGTTAAATGAGTTATTGCCAAGTAATGTCGGTCCTTGTGACTTGAAACATCTTACAGTAAACTTTAAGTGTAATCTTGTGACTGAATGTCTGTTCAATTATTTAATTTGTGTATTATCCGGTCTAGTAAGTTGAAGGATCCTTATACCTACTTAGCATTAAATCCTATGTATTAGTGTCAATGAAGTTCAATAAATTACGAAAATAAACCAATAGAAAATATCAACACTTATATACAATACAACATCTTTAATATAACAAAATATAAACAACTGGATATTCTTAACCACTTATTATTATGTAACTTGACATTCAGAATATCTAAAGCACTTTAAATGCAAAAATCTATCAATCTATCGTATTTACCTACGTGTCAAACAAAATAAAATCAACGTCGACCAAACAGACGAAATAAAACTGCAATCTTAAGTTAACAAAGCAATAATGATCCAGTTTTTGTACTTGTTTTGTATCTATCGGTCAAAAAGTACAAATCGATTAGAATTTGTTATAAAAGCTCATTTTTAGAAGCAATTAAATCAGTCTGATTATTTCTATCGAGAACATGAAGTGGTTTCTCGTGTTATTATTCGTTACATTAAGTTCCACTCAAAAACGGGACACCTACGACGAAGATTCTGTTTCCGTAGACGCTTGTCTCGTTGACGATGAAGCAGTACAAGTTTTCACTGAAGCTTATCATAGTTTTGGCGCAAAATTTTGTGCGATAGCAGCTCATAAAGGACACTATTATTTTACAGTCTCACCACACGAAATATGGATCACTTTAGCTGCAATCGCTGAAGGAACAGACCCAGCGTTAAAGAAACAACTATTTACTCTTTTAAATCTGCCCGACGATCTTTGCAGTAGAGAGAAAATGTATCAAATAGCAACACGTTTCTTATCAAATAATCATGTCAATCTCGACCACACCAGAGCATTAGTTATTGATGAAACCACAAAAATCAATCCTTTCTGGTACAATATAGTCCTACAGAATTCGCTTCTGCAAGTAATCGAGGCACCCTTCAAAACCGATCCCGATTTTACTGCTGCTATCATAAAACAAATCATATCGTCAAAGACAGAAAAGCTAAATTTGAATGGCAATTCCATGATTCTTAATTCTATAGATTACAACGGATTGTGGACAACGGCTTTTGCAGATGCTGTAATTAAACGTGCTCCGTTCTATAGTCAGACGGGGCATAAAATTGGTTCAGTTGATCTTATGAAAGTCAGAAGGAAAGTTCGTACTGGATATTTGGCAAGTCTGAATATGAAGATTATTGATATTCCTATCGGAGGTAATAAAGAATACAGCATGATTTTCGGACTAGTCGTGGATAATAATGCAAGTCTTTTGCCGATTGTTGATAAATGGGGTAATCACACTGTAAAGGAAATGTTATCTGCGTTGGATGACAACTACGTGCCTGTAGACATATCAATACCAAAGTTTGTGATCACTTCCGAGATCAATGTAAGAGAGATTTTGGAAGATATGGGAGTTACGAGGCTGTGGAATGTTCCAGGAGCGACAAGGTATGCTACTCTTATTACGAAAGTATTTGGGCTTGAAAATTCTTTGATTACTTAATTTATTTACTTCTTTAAAGTGAATGTTACTCGTAGGTACTCGTTTATGTTGAAATACGATTACGCAATTTTAAATTTGGTAAGAGATAAGATAGATTTACCCTCAAAGACGTATTTTGATTTATAATTTTTGCTACTAAGGACACGATAATATACTGTCTAACGTGCTATTTAATAGAACAAAATTTAACGCGCGAATATATGACGTCCAAATTATTAAACTCAAAGTAATGAATACCAAATTTCTAAATATCAGATACAGGCGCTATTTATCATTCTGATCAGCTAATTGGGTTACAGTTATGATTGCACTTAAAATTCTCTACTACACATACTATATCTACACCTATTTTATTGACTGAATTACGCGGTAATATCCAAAAGCATTTTTTTTTTATTTAAACTATGTGCCGAAGGCAGGTTAAATACAAAAATGTTACTAACAAACAAAGTAGGTATATCGACATTAAAAACAATTTTTAATGGACCACACTTATCGAAACTATTCTCTAATTAAACACTAATTTAAAAATGACAAATATACCTTCTAACAGGTACATATCAACACCAGCAGCCTATCCAAGTGACTACATCCAACGAGCCACTCTGACTCTCTCCAACAAAGGAGTCAACCAACCAACTTACGAGTTCCCTTCATTTGCAAGGAACGATCAAGAGCAGTATTGGAAAGAGTTCGTCGCCGACCGACCGTTTGCATTCGTGCTATTTGATACTCAGACCTATACTTGTCTTATGTTTACGATGTATTCTAAGCCAACGTATACTTATTAATATATTATAAAGGTTTTTTGTTTTGTTTCAGTCTTATTTTTCAAATTATTTTGAAGAGACTAACTGTCTATGCCCAGCTTCTAAAAGGCTGATCAACGAAAAATTAACTAATCACTGTCTTGTTATATCTCATGTGAAGCACCTATAAGCATTCTAAAAGCATAGCTAAATTAGTATAATTTGATCTAGTTAGTTACTAGGTAATTAGATCAAATTAAACTAAATATTTATGCTTTTCGCAACTCAATTGGTACTTCACATGAGATTTAACAGATGATTAGTTAATATTTCGTTGATCAGCCATTCAGAAACTGGGGGTAAGTGATTTTTGCTGCTAATAAGTAGTAGGTATATACGAAGTATAAACAAGCTAGCTTTCGTATATAACTAGGACACAAGAAGGCAGCCAGAAAATGATTCAACACAGGTCAGATCCAAGCATCATATCACTCTGATCGTCAATCAGATCAACTGTCTTCTCAGCCATTTGTCAAATTAACGCGTCGACATCTCGAAAACACTGAATTCAGATGCCAAAATACTTTTTACAGCTCTTTAAATAATCTAACAGATTTTCTTACGTATAGTTAGAACCTTCAAATGTTTTACATTTTGGGTTTACGAATAAGATACGAAAGCTGCCTCTTTGATTTGAAAAGAGGTAGGTATTAATTACCTACGAATGATAAATATTAGGTTTCTGGAGAGTTATTGCACTTTTAGGTAATAAAAATATTGTGTACGAGTTCCTATATTATTTCGCGCGCAGGACGAATAGGTAACGCTCGCTGTTGAACTTTTTAGTAAACCAGTTTAATGCACGATCAAGTTATTTGTGCAAAAAAACTTGAGTACCTACCAACAAATTTAAATGAGTATGGTAATTTTCATCGTAACTATGTTATTCAGCCGACTTTGCCATGTATATTATATAATTATACATATAAATAGATACCCTTTACCATATATTACTACTATAACCTATTAGATTTAAGGACTTTGGTCTGTGGGGTGCTTTTACGGTTTAATTAATCTTTTTTCCTAGTCTAGTAAGGTCTCAAAATATTTGCCTTCATAATATATCGGTAATGTTCAAAATACATTAAAAAGTACATGCAACTTTGAAAAAGTTACGTCTCTCCGATGGAAATGAGATGTAAAATGAGGTACGCGATTTGACAATCATCAAATCTGTGACAGGAAACAGAAAATATACATTTCTAAATGAATATATTTCGTCTTGCAAGAGGACTCAGAAGTGTTACAAATATATTTAGCTATCCTCATATTTTTCACAAAATGAAGTAGGCAAATTAACTTTAGCCTGTATTCGGTATATAGCCATTGTATAATATGCTACGTGAGGACGTGCACACGCAATGCATATCTGAATGGTAAGCTAATTAAATTGTAATTTCATTGAAATATCATCGATGATGTAGATTTTAGGAATTTACATTGAATAGCTTGTTGCATCTACAAATATACTGCACTTAGGATTCAAAACAACATTCCACTATTTTATTTTTATTAAACTATTTATATATTTTATTGACGAATACTAAATTGCCTTAAGTTTTATTATAGTATTGACTGACAAACAAACAAATTATCGCATATATATTCAACAGTTTACATAAAACTCAGACCATAGAACAAAAGCCGGACCGCAGTATCTTTTTATCTGGGAAGTGAATAAGACGTTTAACCATGAGACTAACTTTTTTAACTATAATAACGGTGTTTGCCGTGACATTAATTGACGCTCGACAACCTATGGCCACAAACGAGAACTGCCGCGCACCAACAATAAGGGAATATCAAACAGCAACGTACGGTCTAATCGTACGTGTTTACAGATCAGTTGCTAAACACAGCAACGTCAACTTCGCCTTCTCATCTCTTTCAATATGGATAATGCTAGCTGCCATCGCAGAAGGAAGCGACCACAAGACCCAAACGCAACTATTCGAACTGTTAAAACTGCCACAAAATATTTGCGTCCGTCAGAAATACTACCGATTAGCAACAACAAGAATTGATCCAGAGGATTTTCGCGTCGTTAATACCAGAGCTTTACTTTTAGATGAAAGAGTGCAAATCAACACAACATGGGTCAACTTTGTCTCAAACAACTCTTTATTAGATGTAGTTACTGCACCTATAATGAGCGACCCAGGTTTCACGATCGTTGAAATTAAAAGAGTCATGGACTCTGATGTTCCAAGACTTAAGTTATCCGGCAATTCAGTTCTACTAGATGCATTTGACTATAACGGTTTATGGACTACAGCTTTTACTGATACAGTTGTAAAACGAGCTCCTTTCTACAACGAAGAAGGAGATGAGATAGGTTCTGTGGATTTAATGAGGATCTCGTATAAAGCTAGAATGGGATACCTTAAATATTTAGACGCGCAAATATTGGAGTTGCCATGTGGTCCGGATAATAAATACCGAATGATATTCTTTAAGGTTCTTAATAAACGAACTCTTGCAGGTATTATTGAAGCGATGGATGATAATATTATAACTCAAATGTTTGAATCTCTAAAGCAAAGTAATGTGCCGATAGATATCGCTATACCACGTACTGAGATTACGGGTGATATTGATTTTAGTGAGCTGCTTATGAAAGAACTGGGTGTGACTAGTATTTGGCAGAATACGCAAGCTACAAAGTGAGTATAACAACTATATTTTAGTAATATAAGGTGTATTTAGAAAACTAAGTGTAAAAAAAGTTTAATGATTAAGTGTCTATCTATGTCTGCAAGTATATGGCAATTGATGTTAAAATATGTTTTCTGGTACCGATCAGTGATAAATATTAAGCCTCGTTGATTGTGCACTAGAAGTTATAACAGCTCAAAGTAAACAAACAATTCTGACTTTTCTCAGAAGATATGCACCAATAATCGAGCGTTTTAAAGACATTACGTAGAATTAATATTTAAACCAAGCAAGCATTCAATATCGGAATACGTCTATGCCATCAACATTGCATTTAAATTTCAATATAATCGGCAGTGAATAACGATACAAAATACATCCAATATAAGTATGAATAATAAAATTAATAAGCACCTTTATAAAACCAGTAATGTACCAGTTAGACCGGCTTCACACCTTGGCATTTTAATTCTTCAATTATATCATCTTTATTTTTTTTATACATTTTTTATTTAGTTTTTTGTTTTATTGCTGACTATCGGTTAAATAATGTTTGGTTTTGTTTTCATTTTTGTCCAAAATGACTATAAAGGTACCTACGCTTGATGGTCATAGGTAGTGGAGTCCAGTGGAAGCAAGATAGAGGTAGCGGTAGCAAAAGAATTGTGTTATATTACTTAAGACAAAGGAAGGAGACATTAAAGGCACAGTTAAATCTGGTTCTAGCAATTTCGAGGTCCATTTGCGATGTAGTTTGCTTGCCCTTCCATTACGAAAAAAAAATCGAATTAACGTCACGCTAATGATAGCCCCACGTCGTTTTCCTTGATGGGGTAGGCAGTGGTGTGGTACACGCACGCTTCTCTAACTATATTAGGTCAATGTAATAAACGGACAAGCCTGTTCCGAACACAATTCCAAAGGGTTGATATATATGAACCATCCAATTATTATTTTACTTACGTTGTCTTGCTGATGACAAAGAATTCAAGGTTTAGGGCTAGTTCTTACCCTACCCGACTCCGACGGAAATTTAATAATTTAATTTTCTTATTCTTTTGATATAGAAATGTGTTGAATAAGTAAGTAATTAGATACCTACTTATTCCAAATTTTATATAATTCCGTGCGTTAAAAAGGGGCACAAAGTTTGTGCTTTTTCGAGTACTAATTGAATGGAATGCATTATTTATTTTCTATAATACAGATACATATCAAAACCCTCCGCACTGCCGAGCAGCTACGTCCAACGCGCAACAGTAGTGCTAAGCGAGAAGGGACTGAACGAGCCTTCCTTAGACAAGAAGCGTCCTACCGCACCGGGTAAGAACATCGACACGGGACTAGACCTTGAAGTAGGCACGAAGTTCATAGCAAATCAACCCTTTCTCATGGGCGTTTTCGACGCAGAAACTCAAACACCATTGGTAGCTGTGGCCTATACTACACCTACGTATTTAAATTCGCATGGCACTTATACAATTAACAGTAGGCAAGCCAAGAAAGTGTAATTAAATTGTGGATTATAAATGTCTGTTTTGTCATTTTATACCTATAGAAATTCCAAAGGTACCTACGTGTCCATCAAGCTAGCTTACACAAGGAATAATACAAAGTTTTTTATTATTCTATAAAACTGTGCATAATTGGTGTAAAAATAAGAAAAATAGTGCCTTCCTTAGTTTAAGAAATAAAGAGCAGTTTTACTCTGTAAGCTAGCTTGACGATCAAGCGTATATACACATGGCCATACTCCGGCTAAATAAGGCTAAAAGAAGTTGCGCAACTATTATCAACTTAACGGATATTTGAAACAGGTCTTTTCTTTTCTACGAAATTATTTTGCTCATTAGTTCTGCATTTTCTATACATTCTAGCTATTGTATTCAGTGCAATGAGATTATCGAATGATGGCGGAGTAAATCATTACAAACACAAGCGTAAAGGAACACAAGATGCGCAGAATCGTCCTGTGAAAGCATTGTAGCTATTACGATTGCTAATCCATCTGCCAAGCGCGCCGATTATGGCAAAATTCGTCTCAATTTAAAAATGCTTACGAAACCAGTTCAATGAATGTTTTATATTATAATACGTTACTAGCTTCCTGCGCCGCGGTTTTACCCGCGTCTTTTCTTACTGCTCAGGTCCCGTCGATAGTAGCGTGATGTTACATAGCCTGTAACCTTCCTCAAGAGCTGGGCTAACGAACAAACATATTTTTTCAAATCCGATAGGTAGTTTCAGAGATTAGCGCGTTTAAACAAACAAACTCTTCCGCTTTATATAATAATATAGATTAGCGAGACGACCACCTCAACTGCTTACCACCAGTCAAATAAAACACTAAAATTATATAAAAACAATTTTATTAAACTTTTCTTTTTGTAAACACATTACTGCGCATTAGGCCTAGAAAATGCTCCAGCGAACAAGCACGTATGTGTCGCCGTATCGAAAAGTGCATACATAAACGGCCGGTCAGCCGTAAACTCATGGCCGACGGCTGAAGCAAGGCCTGTAGCCGCATCTGATGCAAGGTTCACAAGTCCAGATATAATACCGTTGGATACCTGTGGAGGAGGCTGAACTCCTCGGCTCCCTATCTTCACTGTTACTCGTTGGATAAGGCCGCCTGGCATTGCGGCTGGGTGGGAGACGTAGCTGGATAATAGAAAAGTAACGTTAGTTTCAAATATAGAAGTAATGGGTAAAAGATTCGTAATAATACTTATTTTCTAAGTTTACTTTGGATATCAGTGATGTGAACGTAACGTAAACCTGGACTAAGTATATAAACCTGAAATTGACAAACTGACTTAAGCATGCATGGTGATCAAGGCTTATGCCTATATACTCTTTATGAGTAGAGGCACTTGTTGGTACTTAACTTTTTACTGATTACGTAAAGCACCGCAGGCACAGTGTGATAGTTTCTAATTTCAAATTGTTAAGAAATTTTGAACTTTGAATTGAACCAATGAAAAGTTTTGAAATTATCTATGAAATAAAAAACCGCTTAACATCTATTTATATACCTACATACACACACAGCTTCACGCCTTTTATCCCTGAAGGGGTAGTCAGAAGTGTTTAACTTCCCACTTTTCGCCATTTTTTATTTTAGGTCCTATGTAACAGGGGACGAGCCTGGTGCCATTTATCGGGAACAATAGTAGATTCCAGGCTAATACTGCGACTTTTTCGACAGATAAACCCAATACCACTCACATCTATTTATATTTCCTATTACATTCTATCCTATCCTATTTTTATGGATTATGATGCTTTTTGCTTTTCAAGGTAGCCTAGAAGCCACATTTCAAATTCGTCAAGAATTGCTTTTGTGGCAAAATCCTTATAAATACATGGACGCGTGCGCGCAGCACGCGACCCAACTCAAGAATGATAGCGGAACGTGGCGACCACTTATTATATAGTGGCACTATTTATACTGCACACACATTCACACTCACACTACACACATTCTCTGTACTCTGTGACTGCACTTCAGTGGTGCCGCGCGCGGACAGACGCGAAGTTATTCGAAGCGAAACGTGAAAATTAAGCTTATGATTGGCTATTTGTATCAAACAGACAACTGCAGCATAATAATGGTAATTTTAATAATGTATAACGCTCCTGATTGGGCAACAACCAAAATGCGCTCATTTAAATAACATACCTTTATCAGACTACATTTGTAGGTATATATAAACCGTGCCATTTTTGTACATAAATATTGTACAGTCATCTCACGAGTATTATTCAACACTACCTATTAGTCTACGGTACGAAGGTGGAAACACTAGGCCGGTCTAAGAGTAACTCTACAACACAGTACTTAGTCAATCAGCTGATACAGTTCATAGGGTAAGTACCTCGGCCATTGAACCTCTTCATCACTAGTACCTACCAGTAAATCAGATGATACAGTATATTAGGGACAGTACCTACAACTGTTAACCCAACAGCTGTCTCATAGTACCTAGCAGCAACATACCCCTACCTTTTAATAAGCTAGTAACTATTAATAAGCTAGTAACTATGTACTATTTGTGTTACAACATATATATACTATACAAAAATATTAATTAAATGAAATAAGTTATGCATTAAAAAAATCGTCAGCAATCATAATTTTTTTAAATGATTCTAAATAATAACTTGATGATGTACCTAATCTTAATAAACAAGCATTATTTTTTAACCGTTGATATTATTAGCAACTG
This sequence comes from Parascotia fuliginaria, assembly GCA_963082885.1. Taxonomy (NCBI): domain Eukaryota; kingdom Metazoa; phylum Arthropoda; class Insecta; order Lepidoptera; family Erebidae; genus Parascotia; species Parascotia fuliginaria. The sequence goes on from OY720195.1 coordinate 2,902,319, forward strand.
GTGTTATAAACTGGTTCTGTATGCAGGCGAGTCGCACTCCATCGCATTGTGTAAAAAAACCTTCCTATATCATTTTCGTACATTTTATATGAAGTATCGCACACAACAGACGGGCCGCATCGCAACGCACTGGCTGACGCTCCTCTCATGTGCTTTGATGCAATAATGCAATGAGTTGCAGTGCGGCCGTAGTATGCGCCAGCCTTAATAGACCGGTATCTTTAATTCAAGTATGGAGACGCTCACCTAGTCGCCGCAGGATCCTTCCAGAACCAGTCAATTCCAACATCTTCTAACGACGGCTTCGCATCAAACTCCGAAGACATCGTGAACTTCGGTATCGCGATCTCAATCGGCACCAAACTCATTTGCAACGCAGAGAAAATCTCCATAATTGAGCCCAAGAATATATTCATAGCGTCCTGAATTATATTACTGCCTGTCCCAACAGCAATCAGCATGGTGTACCGACCGTTACTTCCAACAGGCAACTCCACAATCTTCGTATTCATGAATGGAACGTGGGCTAACCGGACTTGCTTCTTCATCTTCATCATATCAACTGTTCCAATCTGTTGGTGCATATCATTGTAAAACGGTGCGCGATATATATTCGCCTCAGAAAACGCCGTAGTCCACAATCCATGGAAATCTAACGAATCTAACAATACAGAGTTTCCTGTCAGGACAATGTTCGATCGGGACGCCAAAAACTGCTTAAGCTTACGAGAAGTGGCAACCGGGTTTCTTTTAATAGGAGCAACATCTACGTCAAGTATGCCCGTTGAATGTACAAAATTGGCCCATTTGGGGTTCACTTGTAAACCCTCGTCGAGGATAAGACTGCGTCGTCTTCGTAAACTGACGTCACGCCCTGGTCTTTCTACGTGGGTAGCGATGTCGTAAAATTTGCGACGTAAGCACTCTTGTTGAGGTAAGTCTAGAGAGTTATAGATTTGACTCTGAACCGATGGATCGGCTCCTTCTGCTAATCCGGCAAGTGAGAGCCAGATCGTGTAAGGCGAGAAGACGAAGTGATTATCGCTGTGCGCGGCGACTTTTGCGTATAACTTTTTGTGGAACTTGCTTTGAGCATCGCTGTATAATTGATGGACGTCTTGATCACAAGGATTTGTTTTGTCATGGCCTATAATTCCATTAAATACATCTGAAGCCCCGTTCACAAGACTTCCTAGAATGTCTTGACTGTGAACCCCATGGGCGACGCACAATGTCACTATTACCGCCAACTTCATATTGACGACTATCAAATTCGAAAGGTCTTATTTAATATATATATTGGAGCAAAACGGATAAATCATTTGCGGTTACCTAATTACTATAAAGTTATTAGATTGTTGAAGTGTGTACTAAATGGGCGTTTGTGGTCAACGTTAGGATATTAAGTCCTTATCTTTCGGTAATTATGCGATGTTATTAATTTCAAATTATTTTCTATCAATTTTAATAAGAAAGATAGCGTTGTAACTGTCTTCAAAAGGTTTAAAATGGTAATTTAATTGTAATAGACCGAATGTAATCAAAAAGCACTTGACATGAGTGACGTATAATTTTCATATAATATTAATAATAATTATAATAATATGTGGACACTATCACACACCGTCATCTAGTCCCAAGCTAAGCAGAGCTTGTTATGGGTACTAGATTATCTATACATATAATAAAAATGTAACCGATCGCTGTCTGTACATGGAAGATATCATGAGAAAAAAAGTATTGGGACCTTTATCAACGCAAATAGAACCCAAAACAATGATTGTTAAAATTTTTGTCTGTTTGTCTGTTAGTCTGTTTGTCTGTTTGTCTGTGCGTTTGTTTACGCTAATCTCAAAAACGGCTTATCCGATTTAGATGTGGTTTTCACTAATACATTGTGGTAAGCTTCACTTAACATTTAGTGTTTGTTTCATGTCAATCGGTTCATAAATAAAAAAGTTATGCCAATTTAAATAATTACGTCGAACATTTGTTAATTTACTACGAAACCTGATAGAAACAGAGACTTTAACAGGTTACGGAATCTGATAGCGATTTTATTTTTCAGATTCCTCTCATTCTAAACAATCTTCCGTTTAGTTTTCAGTCCATTTTCCAGTGAGCCTATGTTTCGCGATGACAAGTAATAAAGCCCAAGGTCAGACACAACTAAAAGTTATGGGTGTGGATCTAAGTATTAGCTGCTTTTCACACAGTCAGCTTTATGTGGCTCTATCACGTGTTAGCATTCCTAGCAGCCTGTATGCTTTGATCCCCGATGGCTATACGTCTAATCCATACATCCATACACCCATACATATTATATAAGGCTTTGTCCTGACTGACTGACTGACTAACAGACAACGCACAGCCTTAACTGCTGGTCGTAGTGAATTGAAATTCGGATTGTCTAAATGTCTAGAGGTTGTACTAAAAAAGGGTTTTTTAAAATTAAATTCCTAAGTGTGTGAAAAGGGATGAAAACGATTGTATGAATCTTCTTCATTTTTTAACTTACAGTTTTGAAATTTTGTTTTGGAATACTTCTATTTAAATAAAAAATATTCTTATAATTTTATTCTATCAGGAGTGGATTTAGAGGGGTGAAATAAGGGATGAAATATTCTATACAAAGATCTTTAGCTTTTGAAGCTATCGACTTGAAATTTGCAGGGAGGAGGAGAGAGGGAAAGGAGGGAGGAAAAGGAGGAATTGAGAGGAAGGAGGAAGGGAGGGGAAAGTGAGAGGGAGGTGATGGGGAAGTGAGAGGTAAGTGATGGGGAAGTGAAGAGGAAGTGTGGGGAAAATGCGGGAGAAGTGAGGGGAAAGTCAGGAAGAAGTCAGGGGGAAGTCAGGGGAAAGCCAGGGAGAAGTGAGGGAAAAGTGAGGGGGAAGTGAGAGGGAAGTGAGGAGTGAGTGAAGGGGTAGTGAGGGGGAAGTGGGGCGGAGTGTGGGTGAATGAGGGGAAAGTGAGGGGGAAGTGAGGGAGACGGGAGAGGAAAGGAGGGGAAAGGGACGAGGAAAGTAAGGAGTTCTCGAATGGTGGAAAAAGGGAGGAGAAGGGATAGGAAGCGATAGGAAGGGAGAGGAAAGGAGGAAAAGGAAGGAGAAGGAAGGGGGAAGAGAAGGGAAAGCGAGGAAGCAAGGTAGAGGGAAGTGGAGGAAAGGACAAGAGATGCTGGAGGAGGGGCAAGGGATGCAGAAGGAGGTGAAGAGGAGAAGGGGAGGGGAGGAGAGAAAGGAGGAAACTGTGGAGAGTGGAGAAAAAGAGCGATAGGGAAGAAGGGAAGGGGAAATTTATTGTAGTGAAAATTTGCCTTTGTGTATTGTATATTGTTTTTACGAGGGATATCTTTAGGTAGGTGAAAGAGGATTTGTATGAATAGGAGATTAAAAATAGTATGAAAAACAGTATTTAAACAATATAAAAATGTCTATTGGAAAAAAGCCGCGGGCAAAAGCTATCTATATACATAAAAGCAAAAGGTCACTCACTCACTCATCACGAAATCTCAGAAACAACAAGTGCTAGGAATCTCAAACTTTGCATGGTCGTTCCTATTAGGACATAGGTGCTCACTTAGACGGAATTTTGCGAAATCCATCCCCTAAGGGGGTATAAAGGGGTGGCAAAGTTTGTATGAAACGTTTTTATAGTAGGATTACCAAATTACTAGAAAATACTCTTTTTTTAATATTCAGAAGCCACCCTTATTAAGTGCGCAAATAAGAGTCGCAAGTTTGAGTGGTTTGTCAGTTTTAGCGGTAGCGGGTTTAAACTGGATTCGCCATAGAGACGGATAATACTGATATTTATTACTGATACAATGTTCGATTGCCATAAAATCAGGCACGCAATATTCTCATAGAGGCACACCCATCTGAATTTTCACGCGAACGAAGTCGCGGGCAACAGCTAGTCTGAAATATAATACATTTAATTACTTTTCTTGTAAATCCATACTTAGAATACAAAGGTAAAACCTAGACTAAAGACAAATACAAATGTTAATCACACAAATATTTATCTTCCGCGGGAATCGAACCCACGACATTCGGCGTCGCAGTCAGTTACACTAACCACTAGACCAACAGTGCAGTCGGATATATCGGATTATTTAATTGGTGACACAATTATGGTGCCGGACAACCAATGGATGAAGGTTGAGATGTTCAGCGATGGCTTATTTGCAGTGGGTATTCAGTAGCTATGCTGGGGAGGGGTGACAGGTTAGGGAGCTGAAACCCCTTCCCCCTCCCAAATGCATGTCTAAAAAATGTACGTTCTTATAGTGTTTACCCTGGTAAACCCGTACTCCGGCGGCGTCAAGCCTCCCAAGTTCTACCCATATTCAAATCCTGGATCCGTCACTGCTATCATTCAACTGAAATGATGATAATCATAATAAAATAACAGACTGTTACTTAACTTTATTGATTTTTTATTATAATAGTATTTTATTATAATTATATTACACATTATAATCTAATACCAAGCATGCTTCTTTTAATCTTAAAAAATAATAGCCACAATTATTTTGGTTCCTAAAATTATATATAAATGCCTCTGGACATACAACGTTGCCGCGCTGTAACGTTTTTTTAAATGGTAATACTACAAATAAAATAAAAATTGCCATAACAATAAAATAAAAATGAATTCCTTTAAAGTACAGATAAATAAGAAACTACAGGCAAGTTGAAGTCGTTTAACTTAAAAATAACTGGAATGTCAATATTTGGATAATAAATTTAGTAAACTTAGTATATATTCCACTAATTAAAGAGGAGAATTAATTAACTACCTATTAACATAGCAAATAACAGTATAAGTTGAAAATATTTCAAATAAAGTTTTTAAATATTACACATATATACATAGCTTCACGCCTTTTATCCCCGAAGGGGTAGGCAGAGGTGTTTACCACCCACTTTTCGCCATTTTATTTTAGGTCCCTTATAACAGGTGGCAAGCCTGTTGCCATTTATCGAGCATTACATATACATAATAGTATCACGCCTTTATCTGAAGAAGTAGGCAGTGCTTTATACTTATATTTTGCCAGTCATATTGCCATTTCCCAGGCACAATTTAATACTACAAGCAAATTTTTATTTCTCGACAAAAAAATCCTTGAAATCACTTTACCCGACACGGGTATCGAACCCGAGACTTCTACGACACTCCGTACACAGTATTACTGAACCACCGAAAAAGATTTATAATAATTATACATTACAGTAGACAATCCGCCTCGCTTTCTTTAGTAGAAGCTTTCCCAAAGTCAGACTTTTCTTTCAATTAGACGCACCAATGAGATTTTCAAGCAAAATTTTTGCCACCAATTGGCGCCACTTAGGTTAAGGTTAATTCACAAAAATTTAAAATCAAAATTCAAAATTCTGTCTGAAATTAATAGAACCGTTGACGGTTAATTGTCAAAGATTGAAAGCGCTTTGACAGGTGCCTGGACCAGACGCCTCAGTGCTGCCACCTCGTGGACACCATTTTAGAAAACCCTCATATAAACAAAATTTTAATCAATAAGTAACACAAACTTAACTCTTATGGACACTACTGTAGACACAATAGATGTTTTATTGTCATCACTAGGCTATATGCCGTTTACTGTCCCGGAAAGTGTTAAAGCGTTGAACAAGGGTATGCCTTTTAATGTTTAACAGGGGCGGGGTATTTGTGTACAGCTCACGACAATATCACACACACTAAAACACAAAATGACGTGACACAGGTACACTAAACCACTAACGCAAATCACTCACACTAACAACGAAGGTATGACAAAAATGTATTTATGTAGTATATCAGTTGTTTAGTACCCATAACACAAGCAAATATAATTGCTTAATTTGGGACTAGATGGCGCTGTGTGAATGAGAAAAAAAAATGGTCATATACTATCGAACCAAGTGAATCATGACCCATCATAAACTCATTTTGTCAATCCATTTAAATGCAAGAAGGTCGAATTTCGCCTGAAGACAGATTTCTTTTGTTACAGTAGTAGATACACGCTTTCAGCATGAATGTGCTGGATTGACCAGGGAAGTACTACCCTCTCATAGAAGATCGACGTAAGAGTAGTAGTATCCGTACTACTGCATTTCGTTCGGTGAGTGAGAGCGCTGGAGGACCAATTTCCCCCCTTTCTTCTTTCCTCACCTCTCTCATTCCTTTCCCCTAATCCTATTCCCAGCCGCCATAGTAGAGGCCACCATACCAGCAGTTTAAGACGATGGCTTTTAGTATAGTGGCCACCACTTCTGGATTCCACTGACTGTTTACCATCAGGCGGGGTGTAGTCACTTTGGTAGGCTAATATATATAAAAAAACAAGCTTGTTATTATTTAATTAAACACTGACACTTTACTGAGTACATTGTTATGTTAGAGTTAAAAACGTCTTAAGCGCATTACACACGGTAGATCTTACGTTTGACAGTTTTAAGCAAAATATTAGCAAAATGAGTCGTGATTCAGTTGGTGGCAACTGACTTGTTTAATGCTTTAAGAACTTAAAGAAACATTACGAACATTAGTAAAATTACGATAAATAAAACTTAGTTATTAAAATTACAACAATAATAAATATAACATTTTTAACATTTAGATATCGGTAATACAAATAAGTACCTCTATCTCTCTCTAACATCACGCTACTGGCGACGGGAGCAGAGCAATAAGCAAAAACGCGGGTGGAACCGTGCCGCCGAAAGCTAGTATCAACATAATTTATACAAACACTAGGTAATTTCAACCTGTACGTGGCCTAAAACTGAAATGGCCCAATTTAAAAGTACTAAAACATCTCATTTTAACTTCTTTGCATACAGTATTAACATAGCCTACATTTGTGTACACATGCAGTCAAAAGACTTTTTTACAGAATAGGGCAGTAAAAATATAGGTTATGTTAGAGATCTTTAAATTTTTTTTACACTAGCCTCTGCCCGCGACTTCGTCTGCGCAGGATTAATAAGATTTACACGATCCTAATAATATTATAAATGCGAAAGTTGTGTGTATTTATGTATGTATGTATGTCTGTGTGAATGTTACTACTCAGCGCTTAAACTGCTAAACCGATTTCGATAGAAATATGCAGATAGTTTCGACATATTGCTACTTTTTATCGTGAATATAGCTCGGGTTACATTAATTACATATATAGTAATGTCTGCGCAGACGAAGCCGCAGAGCACAGCTACACACACACACACACACACGCACGCACGCACGCACGCACGCACGCACGCACGCACGCACGCACGCACACGCACACGTACACGCACACGCACACGCACACGCACACGCACACACACACACACACACACACACATTCTAAAAAGTGTTCTGAAAACATTTTTAAAATATAGCTCCGATTAAATAATAAAATTTAATAACCACGAAAATATGACACTAAATAGCGACGTTGCCACTCTTTTGTGTAAACGCTCTTAAGGTTCCATTTCTTATTAGAGCGGGTATAAAGTATACAGGATTACATCTGAAACGAAATAAAACCATGTTTAATAATATATTCTTTTCTATACAAAGAAATAATATTAGAATGGAAATTAACTAATTTTGATAGTCTTTTAGGCGTGAAACCACCATACCAGAGGCCCTAGACAAGTGGCATAGATTTCTATTCTATTCATAGAATAAATTAAAATATGTATGGGATTGACATAAGCTAACGCTAACATTGCCGTTAGCTTATGTCAATCCCATACATATTTCCTATTTGGCCAGGTACAATTCCATACTCACAATTTATTAAATTAATTTTTTGAAATGATTTCAATAAAACCTAATATAACCCAACCAAGGAATCGAACCCTATAACCTATATGTCTGGATGTAATTTATCTATAAAATATATTTACAAAAAAAAATGTATATAAGTAGAGTATATCAGTTCTTTAGTAGCCATAACACAAGCAAATATAATTGCTTAATTTAGGACTAGATGGCGCTGTGTGCATGTGGTAGAATATTATTATTTGCGTGAGAACTTAAACTGTACAACTAAAAAAATGAAGCTATCAAGTTAACTTTTAACAACATATGTTATGTTATCACAATCGATCGGTCTTGGCTGCTACTATACCGATAACAGTCGTTAGGTCTAGACGGATGCCTCTATAATAAATGAAGGGCGACCTGAACAAACCCTGACACTAGGTTGACCATTAACCACTCCATAAGAAAAATAATAAAATAATGTATATACCTTGTCCCGGCACATTAACGACTAGAATCTTATCCAATGTAATATTCATGAAATATGTCCCGGAAAATACTTCCTGTAATGTAAAAACGGTGTATATTATCAATTAAAAGTATTATTAATTTAAAGAGAAAAATTGCTTACTGATTCAACACGAAATCTTGGCAACTTTGTATATACAATTTCAGTAATAATATCAGCCTGTTTACTGTCCCACTGCAGGGCAAAGGCCTCTTCTTATATAGAGAAGGTATGAGCATTAATCACCACGCTTGCTCAAGACGGATTGGCAATTTCAGACTTATTGAGTCCAGGTTGCTTCAAGATGTTTTCCTTCACCATGAGTGAGAGTGCCGGAGGCCCAATTTTCCCCCTTTCCTTTTTCCTCACCTCCCTCAATCCTTTCAACTACCCCACTCTCTTCACGATAGGCAGCGGCTTCGCAGAGTCCCTGGCATTGCTGGCATGCAAGGGACTCTGAGTCTTCCATAAGCGACACTTACCACTTACCATCTCGTGGGCTGATGCTCGTCTGCAGAAGGGGACGAAGGAGGAAAAGGAAGAGCCCTGAGCGTTTTTTTTTAAATTATGTTACTAAACTTTGTTTAATAATCTTAAAACGGCCTCCCGCGACAAGCTTGACCTAGTACGGAGACCATTAGTAACTAAGTAGTACATGTTATAAGGCTTCTTGGAAATAAAGTGAATGCATCAATAGTAGCAAAACAACTTATTTTTATTATTATGAACAACTTTCGCACTATAATTTAAGCACATTTACTACTTTTGTAACCAATATTTGTTAATCATATAAATAATTCGCATGCCGCGAGAAGTTTCACGCAATATAAGATTTGCGTGAAACTTCTCGAAATCTAGTTTTGTTTTAGGAGAAAATTGAACACACTTGAACACACTTAGCTTAGTACTAGAAGCAACCACTAAATCACACATGCAACTCAAATAAAACATTACTTACATAAACTGTATAAGGGTCTGTAGAATTAAGTCCGTATAAACTCGGCTTGACCGTCACTTGATCGTCTTTCATATGTAGGTTGACGAACGCGAAAGAATACGTTGGGTATAAATTACCCTTGCACGGTTGGTGTGGCTTCACGAATAGCGTGATGCCTGGGGTTAACTGAAATAATAACAATAGTGACATGATATGACGTGACATGACATAAGGCAATATTCTGACATGACATTTTTTATGTATTATGTCAGTTACACTGGGTATGAACGTCATTTGATAATTTTTTTATATGTAGGTGGATAACGAATACGTCGGCAATAAGTTACCATTGCACTCTACCGCTTCAAATAATAGTATAGATTTAAAATACATTAACCATACGTGCGAAAATAAAATAAAAATGTATATTACTATACATTTAGTTAGTGTTGTATTATGGCAGCGTTTCTTAACTAAAGGTAAGAGTTATATCATTCTGTTAAAAAATATAAATTACGACAAACCTGATAAGGCTGCGCCATAACTCCTAACGTATCTTGTGCTATAGCAATCAGATCTAAATTAAGTAACAGCTCCTTTTCATAAGGTCTTAGCTTCTTCATGTCACAGCTGATCAACATAGGAGCCGACCACATCGCCCATACAGTTATATGCACACGGCTTTGACTGTCTGTTAGTGCGTCTGTGCCGAATATTAACTGAAATAAATAAAATATATTTTTTTGGTAATACAAGGGCGATAATGCGAAGGCAGGCAAATCCAAAATAAATTAAAATAACAAAATATTATGTACTTATGATACATAATGGTTATACTTATTTCTTCTAATATATTACAACATTGGTTTTTAAAGACAATATATAGTAAGTACATAGAGAAAAATAAAACTGTTAATCAATTTGACGTCTTGATTCGACCGCAAAAAGTAAGTAGGTACTTCGTAATTTTTAAATAATCTATCTAGTTTTGATTATTAATCATTAGTAAAAATAGTTGCAAAATGAAGTATTTTATATAGTTAACAGAATGCGTATAAATCTATATGTCATCGGTTATGAAATTTTTGATAGAAAAATATTGAAAACTGTTCGTTTACATTGTATGAAATTGGATTTGGTCGGGAGTATATGTTTCTTATGAAAGATTAAGAGACACCTGTGTAATCAGTATATCTTTGTTGCTAGCTATAAGCATTGCATTCTGAACTTTATTTTCAGGGAGATATAAATCAAAATTTTAACAGGAAGCATTTAGAAAATTTCCATTCAGCTGAATAAACATTACATCATTTTATACTGAATTTCCTAAGTTATTTATTTCAAAATACTTATTAAACAATTGGTGAATTGCTTGCCAAATATATATAGTAGCAGCAATACCAGCCTGTTACTTTATAATCAAATAAATCATTATGCTGTATCAAAATAGCTACGTACCACATCTGGGTTATTTCATCCACCAGGCCCACGGGGTGCTGCTAACACCTTATATTATTAAAGCATTGGAATACATACATAACTCCACGCCTGTCTCTCATTAATGGGGTAAGCAGAGACTATAGAAAGCCAATTGCTGTAATTCAAACATATCTCCTTTGCCTCTTCAACATTTATCAAGGAACTTACCCAGGCATTCTCGCTCTATAAATCTCTTTCGTTATCCTACTTCAATTCATCCCTTCCACATGTATTGGGATACTTCTTCTAAAAAGCTACGTACCATATCTGGGTCATTCCATCCACCAGGTCCATGGTGTGCCGCTAACACATTATAGTTGGACACGAAGTACATAATAATGTTGCCTATCATATCCCATGACCACACCACATCGTGATAGTTACGCCATAAGTTGCAGTATTGAGATACCTCTTTTAAATCGGGCTGAAAAATATATTTTTTTAAACAAAGTTCACATTAGGTTACTTGTTGTCAATAGGATTACATAAAATTCAGTCCAGTGAACTAAATAAAAAAAAAAAAATAACACCGAGATTAGTTTCTTTTCCATTATTAGCAGTTATTTTAACTAACCAAAATAGTAGTCTTACCTTGTGATGATGTATAAACTCTATGTAATAAGGCCAACTGCATGAATACACTATATTTCTTTGCGTACCATTCAAATACTGTCCCAACAGTTTATAAGCTGAAAATATAATAGTCAATAATATTATGAATTAAAATGTAATGTTAGATTTTTTGATAGTAGCTACCACTTTTGAATTTCACTGACTATCAGACAGAGTGAAGTCACTTTAGTGGGCTAATATTAAAACAAGCAAAATATATTATTAAAAATTAAAAAGTCCGTCTGCATAAAACAAACTCTTCTTTTCAAGAAAGAAAACCCATTTTAATTTTCTACATTGGAATTTTATATATCCTATGGACACCTCATAATAATATGTTAAAATCTATCAAGCCATTACGGCTGTGGACGTGCCAAAGAAATAGACATACATACCCACCCACATACAAACATATAATATATACATACATGCATAATAAACATACACTCGAAAAACATTACTCTCCTTGAGTTCCACAGTCAGGCAAAAAATTTGTCACTTGTGAGTCGGATTGGGATACGGTACGCAATAAAAAAATTTAAATTTAAAAAGGCACCTGGATTTTATCTTATAACTGCAGAGGTACTAAAACAATTGCCAAAAAAAGGAATTCTCCTACTAACGATCCTGTTCAACGCGATAATGCGTCTTCAATACTACCCACTTCTCTGGAAAATTTCTCTGATAAACATGATTGCAAAACCAGGAAAGCCACCTACAGAAGTAACTTCATACAGGCCAATCAGCTTATTACCTTTAATATCAAAGCTATTTGAGAAACTGTTCCTAAAGCGAATATTACTAACACTCGAAGAGCAACAAACAATACCTGACCACCAATTTGGCTTCCGCTCTCACCACGGTACAACTGAACAAGTACACCGTGTGGCACACACAATTCGACAAGCAATGGAGAGGAAAGAATATTGCTCAGCAGTGTTTCTTGACGTGCAACAAGCTTTGACAGAGTGTGGCACAAAGGTCTTTTGTACAAGCTGAAAATATGCCTACCAAACACAGCATTTATGCTCTTAAAGCCTTATCTGCAGCAACGGATATTTCAAGTGAAGATAAGAGACTCCCTGTCCTCCTTCCGGGAAATTCAAGCAGGTGTACCTCAGGGTTCCGTTCTAGGGCCCATTCTGTACACAATCTTCACTGCTGACATCCCAACCACTCAAGAAGTAACCATGGCAACATATGCAGATGACACAGCAGTCCTTTCCTGCAATAAAGATCCCATCATAGCTTCCACCAAACTCCAAAATCACCTTACTCAAATAGGTTCTTGGCTAAAGAAATGGAGAATTAGAGTTAGCACCACCAAATCCATTCATATAACCTTCGCACTGAAAAGAGAGATGTGTCCTACAGTTACACTTGACGGGGTCAACTTGCCAACACACACAAGCGTCAGATACTTAGGAATGCACCTAGACACAAAACTGACCTGGAGAGACCACATAAGAGCGAAAAGAGAACAAATTAATAAAAAAGTAAGGGATTTGTACTGGCTAATTGGTAGACAATCAACACTGAGTCTGGAGAATAAAATCCTAATCTACAAGTCTGTGATCAAACCCATATGGACGTATGGCATAGAACTTTGGGGATCGGCAAGCCACTCCAATGTTGAAATAATATATTGAAGGTTATATGTAATGCACCCTGGTTTACAAAAAATACCGAAGTACATGCATACCTAGAGGTTTCCACTGTCAGACAGGAAATTAAAAAGTCATGTGAGGCATACCAACTACGACTACAGCGTCATACAAATATCCTAGCCACAGCGCTCCTAGATAACACCAACAGGCTATCGCGCTTAAAAAGACCACACTTAGCCACAATCTGAACAACTCAGCATACAATAAGAGGTGCCATATCACAGGATGTGCGAAACCTCATAACGACATATAAAAGAGATACCAAATCTGATTATAGCCATGTGGCTGATCGCAGATTGAGAGAGAGATGAAAAAAAAAAAAAAAAAATATTTGTGAGTCGGATTGACAAACCAAGGGTTCTGTACAAAATTGTAGTCAATATAAATAATGTGAATGGTCTATATCTTTTAATTGCCTTGTCATAGAACATTCTTTTTAATGGCTTCAAGAAGTTTCATACAAGAGTATACAGTGTAAATTTTAGCTTGATAGCTCAACGCATTACTTTATTTATTTATTTTATTTATTTATTTATTTTTATTTAAAAAGGTCTCGACAAACAGACAGACAACAAAGTGTTTTAATAAGGTTCCATTTTCCTCTTGAGGCACGGAACCCTAAAAATAATAATATAATACCATACTGACCTCTGTTAAGAAAAGCCTCATTTTCAAAACAGCCATCCACTTTAAGATAATCTATTTCCCATTCTGCAAATGTCTTAGCATCAACACTAAAGTGATATTTAGAACCAGGAAAATGCATGCAAGTAACTTCACCAACATTAGTGTACATGCCGAACTTAAGACCTTTTGAATGTATCTATATTAAATTTATAAAGAGAAATTAATTAGTAAGAAGAGAAAAACCTATTTATGAAGGATATGGATATAAAGGATATTTTCTTTGTGAAGGTTTATAAAATGTACAAGTTATATCTTCATATAATTTGTACTCACTCGAAGTTTGGGCAGATCACTTTACACATAAAAGACTGATCAAACAGCAACATATTGTAAGCTTACGTAATCAGCAAGAAACTTCATTCCTCGTGGAAACCGTTTCTTATCAGGCACAAGTTTGCCCTGTGCGTCTCTTTCCATTTCAGACCAACAATCATCTATTATTATATACTCATAGCCAGCTTCTTGATAACCTTCGTTGAAGAAAGAGTCTGCTACTGACATTATTAGTTGCTCACTGTGGAATTTAAATGTTATTTAATGCTTTAGTTTAAATTTAATGCTATTTATACTATTATATAAAGCGAAAGGGTTTGTTTGTTTGAACGCAGTAATCTCTGGAACTATCAGTCAGATTCGATAATTCTTTTTGCGTATGATAGCCCAGTTCTTGAGGAAGGTTTAAGGCTATGTTACATCACGCTACTGGCGACGGGAGCAGAGCAGTAAGCAAAGACGTGGGTGAAACCGCGCCGCGGTAAGCTTGTATTTTTTATACTAATATTACAAATAAACTCAAAAACTACTGAACTGATTTCAAAAATTCTTTCACCATTAGGAAGCTACAATATCACTGAGTAACATAGGCTATAGAATATTATGTATATTATAGCTTATGAGATGTTAAATCTATCTCTGTTGTGTACAATAAAGAAATAAAATGATATTTACTTAAGACACTTATCCCTTTCGTGTTCACACTTATAGCCACACAAATAGTATCCCCATGACATCCAGCCCATGGGAGGGGTGCGGGCCATTCCATTCTCCAACAGATCAACTTTGTTCAGTGAAAACACGGAAAACAACATGAAAAACGTACGCCGACTATACATTATTTTATCGTACTTATTTTACACTTAAAATATATATCTTCTACTAGAATGGTGAAGAAAATGTTTGCAATGTCAATTTTGCTTTTATGTACGGATGTATCACATTGCCTAAGGATAATATTTAGTTTATTTAATTCTAACTATTTACACAAATGTTTTGGCAACTTTTGTTTATTTTGACATATTTGACAAATCTCTGTTCAATCAAAAAGGATTCCGTTTTACACCGCGTTTGTATATCTGAGGTCAGCAATGATTATTAGTGTTCAAAGCACCTATAGGTGCATAGTTAATACTTTGCTACATGAAAACAAGTAGTAGTGGTTATATGCTTTGTGCATGCATTCTGATGGGAGTAATTAATTTAAATGAATTTAGAAATAAGTAATCAACATGAGTGACCTTTAATTTGCTTCAGTTACGTATTTAATTTTGATAAATTTTTGCTAGTGTTACGTTTACACAAAATTTAGTACGGTACTTGTAAACAAATCAAATGAAAATATCTGAATTGGTATGTACCTAAAATGTGTAGAATATTCTATACGTATGAACCTAAATTAATAAGTAGCCTACCTTCCACTTGGCACTTGGTTTCTATGTTTAGCAGTGTGTTGTCTTTCTACTGATGATTATGTTATGAAAGTTGAAACTACCCTACTAGTAGTTTTCATTATTATAAGCGATTTTCAGTGTATATATATTTGAAAATCATCTTATAAGGTAGCAACTCCTCTAGCTTGTCTTCGATAAATCCACCTACTCGTCTACTGTTAATTATTAACGTATGAACTGTTTTATTGAGAGTAATAAACGTTTAGGTGCTGATAAATAATCCAATTGAACTTTAAATGGAAATGGAATTCGCAAATTGTCAAATAAGGCCGTTGTCTAACTGATAGCGATTAGCGATGTGTGTAACTTTAATGAGTATTATGGTACGTAATACTTTAAATCTATGAAGGTAGGTCTCTCTAAATACATACCTAATAACCTCCATTGAAGAGGCAGGTTCCTTCGAACAGAGTGAATGAGCTAGTTAAGTAGTGCTACTAATTAGTGCCACTACTCGTAAATGAAAATGCTATTTTCGCAGTGTTAGAGATACCTGGGTACCGCACGAGTAAGTAAGTATAAAATTCAAACAGAATGTTTTCAGTCATCGATAGGTGATAAAGGACTAACATAAACGTACGCCAACATTGTCGTTAGCATATGTCAATCTTATATTTTTAATCTAATTCTATTCTATTATCATTTATGCAATACCTACGTCTAGGCCCTCTGATAAACTTAGCGGGTAACCGAAGAATGAGAGTGGCTCACAACTAGTCACGGCTAGTCTGGTGGACTTGCAGGAAGCCTATGCTATATCGAGCAGTGGATGTGTTTGAGGCATCCGTCACAGATCGCCACTTGTTGTGATCACACTGCCCGTGCCCTATAAGCTTAAAGATTGCCTGATATTACTGGCCGTAAGCGCTCATATCAACACTAGGCAAATAATAAATCAATAGCAGAGTATTGAACAGACTCACAAGACTCACAGGGGATTTGTGTCCACGACCGTCATTGTAAAAGTAACTACGCTCTATGCTAAGTGTTAAGGGACTTCGGTAATAGTTCTGAGTGAGTTTGTAGGCTATCAAATTATTTCTGTATTGACCCTGGGTAGATATAGGTCATTTATTTGTATGAGATTTGATTTCCAGCATTATGTTACCATAAAATAAGCCTTAGCTACATGCTCCTGCATTTAGAGACAAAGCGCGCCATAGAAAGGTGTGTCCTCAAGCTGTGGTGTGAAAACCAAACCATTACTTAGAGTGAAGAACGTTAATAAGTTTTAAATATAGAGTCTAAGCGAACAAATGAGTTTGATTTTAACATTAACGTTGAGCCTAATTTTAATTTAAGTACTTACCTACTTTGATTTTGATTTATTTTGTGTTTGACCTCAACTTTCTTCTTCTTCTTCTCCCTTTATTATGGCAACTGAGCCGACGATTGTGTCAGCTATTTCTGCCAGCGTCAAGTGTAAAATAATATACTAGTTGATGATTTTAATGGTATAATACAATGATAAAAATAGAAAAAATGTGGATGAAATTAAATGACAACCATCTTCTGTGAAAACAAAAGATGGCTTTTTTTTTTCTTTTATGAGATCGACCTCTTCTTCTTCTTCTTCTCCTTTGATTTTGGCAACAGAGCCGACGATTGTGTCAGCTATTTCTGCCAGCGTCAAGTGTAGAATTATATTCTTGTTGATGATATTAATGGTATATTACAATGATAAAATAGAAAATGTGGATGAAATTCAGCTAGTTTGTTGTTTTGAATTGAATTGAGTTTTGGAATTTGGATTTTGATTTTGACAGTGTTAGTTGACAGAATTAATACCAAAGACCGAGATCGACCTCAACTTTAACTATTCTATTATTCTGATTGACTTTGACTTATCCTAAGAACTGACTTTAGTAGTAATTTTAATACCTAGTTGTTTATGGTTACATTTTTGTTGTCACCAGGGCAGAGAGTAGAGTGTAGTGATGGGCTGCGATGGCATGGCGCGCTGGTGAGATGGCATGGCCGCGGGCGGCGTCGCTCGCCGCGCTATTCGCCGCGCTCCTAGTGTCAGCCACATCGCGCGCGCCCACACAGGACCCTGTACTCTTCGAAGCGGCTTTTCAAGGTAAGAGACCAGAGACTCTGGTAGTGCCTAGAGTACCAACCGTTAGAACAGACTCACTATAATCAGCCTAAAGAACTCCTCTGCGAGCAATAAGCTTCTGCCAAAAGCAGAACTACCATAATCTTGGCATACTCTTAGCAGGTAGACTGCAGTAAGCTAAAATTTAGTAGGTACACAACACAACTTAATGCTGCGTTTGGTATCCACGGGATGCGTTGGTATGACTGGGGTAGACATCGGTCTACCAGCCTTACGTTCTTACGTTATTGACGACGTACAACACTTCGTCTTATGTCTAAACAAGAAGGTCAGAACCACACAATAGTAATTTTAATTAAATAATCATCATCTTATCAGACGTCTACTAATATAGGTACCTAATACAATAATCCTTTTTTTCTATATCATTTTATTAAAGTCGTTCGTTTTTTTGCCTATTTAGGTAAAATTTCAGTGCACAAAAGCTTCATATCTGATTGATTATAAAAATATTTCTAAGATCAATTGGATTACTCTCTGATATCTCAAACATATCTTTCTATTGATTTTCTGTTGACCTCATAATGACCTAATTTTTTTATTTAAACGGTTATTGAAAATAACATTTGATTAAAAATGTTAAACGAATATTCGTTATTCAATTCTTCTTGAACCCTCAACCCTTTTCTAAATATTTAAAACAAATAATTTATTACTGAAAGGTTTCACTGTGGTGGTGTAATAAATTAGGTATAACATTCAGAACTTAAAAGTGACCTTTCGTTTGGGAATTTTAATTAAAAAGGTTCAGTGTTGCAACCTTTGCTCATTACGATATCGATAAGTACCTACCTACATCAAAATTTAAAACTTTTGTACTGAACAGTGTCGGATCATAGGCTAAACAATAAATATTTGTAAACATTACTAAATTCGGTACCTTTAAATGGAATTGAAAAAAACACTGTGGCTTATTGACGACAGAAAGTCGGGATAAGAAAAACGTTACAAAAATAAAATTTCGAATGATAATTATTTTATTTTTAGATTATCTGTATTCTCGACTTAACGCCTGTTAACGAACAAATTGCAGATTTTCCTTAATGCGCTAAGGATTTTCCACATGCTTAACGAAGTTGCTTCATGCGAAAAATGTTATTCTGACTTTTTGTCTTTTTTCAAAAATTATTACCTTGTGAATGAAAACACATTTCCAATGACAAAATAATCCTGTGCAGCAACAACAAAATGTTCAGTCAATCTAACCAGTTGGTTCACTAGAAAGAGCTACGAGAAGAACTACAAAAAAGGCCAAGCCTTTTGACATTAGAAATGTCTTTTTGTTCGCTCCAGTGTAGGCTCCGATTTCACGAAAAAGTGCGATCCCCATATATCTCGGTGAGTTTTGAAGACATAAAAACATCATTCAAAATCGGCTCATATTCACGAGAGCTTTAAGGTGTAACAAAAAATATTCGAGAAAGTCGACGACAAAAAAAGTTATGCCTGAAATAGTAAAAAAATCCAGTTTTGATTTCGGCGCTCGATATTTTGGAAACGACGAATTATATTAAAAATTTGAGAAAACTCCTCTGAAAAGTTTAGTCAGCTACAATTTGAGCTTAAAACAAAGACGATCCTAACCTTTTTGAAAGAAGTTAAAAAGATTGAATTTTTGAAGTTATAGGTACTTCTTTTGGCGCGATTGGGAAAAATGATGAGAGTGAATTTTTACGATGCGCGCGCACACCGACAGAAAAAAGCAACATTCTGAAGTTAGTTGCGAACCATTGTGTGTCGTATCAGTACAAATATAATCAGTGTGAATAAATAAAAAATATATTGGCGTTTATATCAATTCAATTATATTTATGACGGTGATAGATATTTTTTATTGATCATTTATCAGTAAAAATATTTATTTTGAATATTAGTGGTAAAAGTGGTTTTATTATACTGTTTTAAGTGCATTTATAGATTTGAGGTTAACTGATATGTTTATACGCGTTGTGTTATTATTTGGTATTTTTGGATTGTTACGCTAAAGAAGTATAACTTCTTACGTGCGTACATGAGTACACACACTCTTTTTATTTACTAAGTAGGTACATCAAAATTTCGATACGCATGTGAAAAATTTGCAGTTTGATTGTTCACAGGCGTTATGTCGAAGATACATACGTTAATCTAAGAATTAAATAATTAGGTCTAGGAATTAAATAATCATCAAACATTGTAATTTTATTTGTAACCTTTTCTATCCCGACTTTCTCGTCCCTCAGCGACAATTTTTTTTTTTTTTTATATTGTAGCCTACTTAAGTGACTCCACCCCGCCTGATGGTAAGCAGTCAGTGGAATCCAGAAGTGGCGGCCACTATACCAAAAGCCATCGTCTTAAATTGCTGGTATGGTGGCCTCCACTATGGCGGCTGGGAATGGGGTTAGGGGAAGGGAATGAGGGAGGCGAGGAAAGAGGAAAGGGGGAAATCGGGCCTCCGGCGCTCCTACTCACCGAACGAAACGAGTAGTACGGATACTGTGCACGACGACGTCCAAATAGAGATAAGTTGAACATGTAAATAATATAGTTAAGGTAGGATCACCTTATATATTAGCTTTATATAACAGAATAGTGTTAGTTTATATACGAATTTATGTTTTAATCTTATTAGAATAGGCTTCTTATAGGCAGATAGGGGTGATATGTCGTTATAAAGATGTAATTATATTCTGTTATCTTATGTACTAAGACATAATAATTTTACATAGATAGGGGCGTAGTATATAATTAATGATGTTTTAAATAATGTTATATGATAGATAGGGTTGATTTATGTACTAACAATGTTAATCATGCCATTTTATTGTTAATACTTGTGTTTGGGTATGTTTTCGTATAAGATTCCACTTAAAATTATATTAGAATATGTCAATTTCCTGTTAGAATAACAATATTTATTGTTACAATTTAGTTTCACAACATTTTAATATTATTTAGACGATATTCAAGAATATTCTTGCATTGTATAGCATCACGTTTAGGTATAACCAAAACATTACCAAATAAGGCCGCGAAACAGGGCACTCAACGCTGATTGGCGGGAATGTTGTAGAACAATAGGTACCTACTACGCTGATTGGTCGGAACCTTGTAGAACGTTCGATAGGTACCTACGATACGTGTATAAAAGGCGGAACATTTGCACGGGTCGTCACTTCACGGCGAGCAACGGAGCAATCAAGAAAGAAGAACTCTCAGGAAAGAAGAAAGAAGAAAGAAGCTCTGAAGAAAGTACTACAGGAAGCCTGGAAGCTCTGCAGTCTGCTAGTACCAACTGAAGCCCTGAAGCATTGCAAGTACTGCAGGAAGCCTTGAAGCTTTGCAAGTACCACTGAAGCCCGCAAGTATCACTGAAGCCCTGAAGCTCTGCAAGTACCGAGCGAGTATATACGGCAATACACGGTTGAGAGACACTACTTGTTGTTTCTATCTTGGTCCTCACGACAGTGTCACCTTCTCGACCCGCCATACTCCACGAGTACCTATACCTCACGCCGACAGCGCCTGGAGACATCCCCAATCCCAGTACAAGAAGTGTGCCGCTACTCTCCTCCGCGAAGGACCGGGAGGGTTCGTGCACAGATACTACTACTCTTAAGTCGATCTTCTATGAGAAGGTAGTACGTCCCCGGACGATCTGGACCATTCATGCTGACATCAGCGTGGATCTACTTATTATTATAATTATTATTATAATATTTTTTCGAATGCCGTAGATTCATTTCCAATGTTCTCAATAGTCGTGTGAGGCACAAAATCTGTGAATTTATGATCGCCAGATTGTTACAAACTTTTGTCAGTTACAATTTCAAGTAATAGGTTACCATGCAAGCTTTGTACACATACAAATGCATAGGTATTATACCTACTACAATATAGATTTAACCTTTTTTGGTACGTCTCTACCCCAAAGTTTAAGGGATTCGGTAGGTATACATAGTAAAATAAATTACCCAATATTCCCTTTGAAGAAAGCGGAAAACAAATGCAGCAACGATCTATTTTGTCGACAACTTTTCAGGCGACGCGAGTTTTTAAAATGACCGCTTTTATTTAACTCAACGACCCTGCGGATTAATTGTTCTCAAAAATTCAAGGAAATCTTGACGCTATTATTTAATGACTTAAATTTACAAAGAATTATTATTTGCCTAATTTCTCAATCAAGAAACGAATTTAATTTAAACGTAAACGTCCATTTGAATTGTTAACGCCGCATTTCGTATAAAATAAGGTAATAGGGATGTAAATTGTGTTTTTTATGATATTCGGCGCCGTCTCTTCCTATTAGCTAATCCTTGTGCTCTTGGCGGAGGGTTGGCGGTGAATAATCCACATTTAATTATGTTCCGTCCCCTGCGAGTGCGGTTTAACAAAAGTTTTTGAGCAAACACCCAGTAGGTACTTACCTTTAATCAGGCTGCCATAGCGGACTTCAATTATATACCTCTTTTGTAGTTAAGAAACGGTTTTTGGAATATGAATTTTGAATTTGTATATACTGAACCATAGAATGTATTTAAAAAGCACTTACCAGGTTCATTCTGCCTCTACAGCACAAGATCGTCTTCTCTTAGAGAAAAGCTTGAGTAATGAACGCGATGCGATGCTTGACTTCATCAGAATTTTAAAAAGGTTTATGTTATCGGCACGAAACCGGGTAGTTAACCTAGTGCCAATACTCATTTCGAATTTAATACTTCATAGAATATTTAAGATGTAAAGCTGCAGTAATCTGAATGCACCGAAAACCGTGAATGCGCCGGGAAATCTACCTACGAAAGTTCGAAATCAAGTTGAATATTTTTCCTAAATGCCAAGGACTAAACTGCCAAGCATTACATATCCTTGTAATCTACTAGCACATTGAAACCGTGATATCAGTGTATAAATTTAAAATTTACCTACTTAAGTACCTAATATAAAATCGGGTAGTGTCTTAACAACCACTTGGTCGAGTAACGAACATTTGAAACATGAGGAAGGAAATAAAGCACCACTCGTATGGGCAATAAAAATAAGATACGGCACCCACTAACTCGTAACAGAAGTACGAAATTTCATACTGTTAAATGGCTTTATAATACTCAGATCAGGTTTTAAAAGATTATTGTAATAATTAATTTTGCTAAAATTAAAAATAATACTACACGACGTAAGTAGCGCCAACAACAAAGTAATTTAATTATGAATAATTATATTACTATATTACTATATATGACTTTGACTTTGACTTTGACTTTGACTTTGACTTTACCTATTTATATGTATTTATGGTGGTACTGTGTACGGATTACCACGCAGAAGTCTCGGGTTCGATAATATCCGGGTCGGGTAAAGTGTTATTGGATCTTTCTGTCGAGAAATTCTTAGTATCCCGGAGTCTGGAATTGTGCCCGATAAGACTCGCCCCCTGTTATCTACATGAGACCATAATAAAATGGCGAAACGTAGATGGTTAAACACCTCTCCCTACCCAATTGAAGATAAATGGCGTGAAGTTATATATATGTATGTAACTATTTTTAAATATTTGTAAAAAAGATCGTATCAAAATCTGTTTCGTGCTTTAAAAGAAGTTAGAAAAGAAACAAACAAAAGTAAACGAGAAACTTTAAACTATTTTGAGATAACA
Source organism: Parascotia fuliginaria (assembly GCA_963082885.1). Taxonomy (NCBI): domain Eukaryota; kingdom Metazoa; phylum Arthropoda; class Insecta; order Lepidoptera; family Erebidae; genus Parascotia; species Parascotia fuliginaria. The sequence goes on from OY720195.1 coordinate 2,925,461, forward strand.
GATACAAATTGGACTTTAAAAATAACATTATTTAGAAGTAATAATACAAGCGTTGCAATTTCGTAGCGAATTCAAGTAGGAATTCTATGTTTTCATTGAAAATTGAATCTGCCAAAACATTTTCGCGCGATATTTTCAATTTCAAATATGGTCTAGAAAAGAACGTCGGTTGTTAGTCTTCGAATAGCATTTTAAGACTGAAGTAACTTCTAAGCCACCGTGAATGCATCGTATGTACCTACAAAGTTTTGTTGGGATAAAAAAAGATCTATTATTATTGTGTTATTATAAACCTTCGAAGACTAAGCTGTATTCAAAGGTTTAGAAAATTCGAATGCCGATAAAGAAAAAATTAAGAAAATAATGTTCTTTGACCCTGAATGAGATAATTCTCCAGAAGAGTTAGTTCAGGTACAGTTAAACTAATTCCAACGACAAATATGTAGGTTTAATAAAAGTTCCACAAACATCAAAGATTTACAAAACCATTGTTTAAGTTTAACAAGTTATTTAATATTTTTTGCGCAACTTGAATATTCGAAAGTAGGTACTTAATTTCGGTTTGAAAGTTTAAATTTCTTTTATATTTAGTTTCTTAGGGATTAATCTTGGAAGTATATCGATTTTGTAGAGCCCCTTTGAGGTTATTGTAGCAAAACTAAACTTTTTATGTAGTTTTACTTAGGCTCGAGGGTTCTCTTAATTTTGTTTAGTAGGTATATTAGCTGACTAAAGGGACTCTACTGTGGTTGATAATAAACAGCAGCCAGTGGGCTCCAGAAGGTTATGATAAGCAGTTTGATATTGTTACCGTGCATAGGGATTGGTGACAGCAGTAAATAATATTTAGTAAGTAGCTAACTTCTCTTCATCTGATGTTCTGTGTCATCATATTTAGATACTTTGTTTCTTACCTTGCACATTACTGACTTACGGTAAAGGAATACACCCTGAGATAATCTGGACTTGTGATCACATTCACCATCACCATCTCTTCTGTTAACATTGTACAGAAACGCGGACTAATCTTCAAAAAGAAACAAAACAAATCAGATATATATCTTTTAAACAGATCAGTCTTACGCCACAGTTCGTGCCAATCCTAAGATTCAGTAGGCGGTACTAAACATTTATAGGTGATACAGTCCCGGACCTTCTTCCATTATGTCGGTCAATTATGACCTACCTAAACGATTCATCTGATTTATATGTTTAAGTACCGATTTAAGATATTGAAGTCTGAATTTGACAGGCTACATAAACATATTACACGTTATCTACATCTATCGTCTTTGACATATATAGTTATGGATTTGCATCTAATACCTACTAGCCGATGAGATTGGCATTATTTTTATTGTTTTTGAAGCGATAATAATAACACGTCTTTTTTTCATTTTAACAATAATTTATTTCGTAACTTTTGTACGATTTGGACGTAGAAGGTGTGGTATAGACAATCTATAGGTACCTACTATTAAATATTTAAATGTACCTCTGTATCATGTATGTTTGTTTGTTTAAACGCGCTAATCTCTAAAACTACTAGTCAGGCTTAAGTAATTTTTTTTTTTGCGTTTGATAGTCCAGTTTTTGAGGAAGGTTATAGGTTCAGTAGCATCATGCTACTAGCGATGGGAGCAGAGCAGTTAGCAAAGACGCGGCTGAAACCGCGCCGCAGAAAGCTAGTCTCTAAATAAATAGTAAAATGATTTTACCGTTTGTTTCTCTACTGAATTCTTTTAAATCATGAGTAAATATTTACAATGTGTGTTTTGCATAGTTACTTAGGTAATAAATTTTCGCATCACTGATATAGTATTTAGTGTAATCCAATACCTATTAGCTAAACTCGTATTTAGTAGGTTAACACAATCTAGGTACATACACGTTTATTAGTCTGAAAATAGCATTAAGCTACCACATTGCGGCCGTATCATTCAAATATCTAGACAATAGACTAAAGTATGTATGGACTCGGAGCCATGATTTCCCTTTAAGCCATTGTGTTCAACAATAACCCCATATTCCGACTATATTGAATGAATAATTAAATCTGAGCCGTATTACTGCTGTAGACGTACTATTTGGTTGGTTAATCTCTTTATTATTTTATCTATTTGGATATGAGAGGTATAAGCGTATTAGCGACTTGCCCCAGCTCTGCTTGTCTAATGTTTTTGTAACCTTCCAGAAAAATCCTCTAAACGATGATGAAAAATCAAAATTCGTTGCGTCATAAACATGTTATAGAAGAAGTTAGCGGCAATTCGTACAGAAGAAAAGAGTATCTGCTTTATACCTATTATTTAGGAGGCCCAATTATAAACACACTCTGGACTTATTCTAAAACAACGTGAACAAATGTGTTGCTCAGAGACATGAGGGAATGCAACGTTTTACGAAGACGATGTCGAAGTGGAGGAAGAATATGACGAAGACTATGCCTACCACCATGTGGGAGAAATAGTCGAAAAGAGAGAGAGAGGAGGTCAAATTATAATAATAATATTCTACCACATTTACACAGCGCCATCTAGCCCCAAATGAAGCAATTATATTTGCTTGTGTTATGGGTACTAAACTGATAAACTACTTATATCCATTTTTTTTTGTAAATACATACATATTATAGATAAATTACACCCAGACACAGAACAAACAATCATGCTCATCACACAAACATTTGTCCTGGGTGGGAATTGAACCCACGACCTCCGGCTTAGCAGTCAGGGTCACTAACCACTAGACCAACAGGCCAATCATTATTTTCTCTGGTCTTTTCCCTTTTCCTTCCTCATGTTCTCCTTTTCTCACTGCGCTCGGCAATGACTTAGTTGTGTTTTTTAGTACCCATTGTTACGGCAATGCTAAGAAAACACGGACATGTCCGGTACGATGTAATGGTTACCACTTACCGTCAGGTGGACGATTTGCTTGTTTACGACCGAAGCCGCATAAAAAATCTTCCCTAATTTAAGCGCAAAATATACAAATATTTTTTGATGGCAAAACAAGTGCATGATTAATTAAATTTCTGTCAAAAATAAATTACTAATTGAATAGCGATGTAACAGCTGTGTTCGGATCGTAATGAAATATCGTCTTTCATATTGATAACAAAATTTAATATAACAAAGGACAGAAAGAGGTGTGTAACAACCACGTTTCAAACCATGTGCCATGTAACAGGGAGCGAGGCTGTTGCCTTGTGCCCGGCACATCTTAGACTGAGGGCAAGATTCACAGACCGCACTTTGACTTTACTTTGATGTAAAGATCTACTTTGTACCAAAAATATGTTTGAATATGAAGTTGAAAGTAATCTTCGGCAATACAAAGCTTACTTTGCGAAGGTGCCTTTGCTGTAAAGTAAAGTCACGATTGTGAATCTGGGCCTAAGAAACATATTTTTGGTACAAAGTAGATCTTTGCATCAAAGTAAAGTCAAAGTGCGGTCTGTGAATCTTGCCCTCAGGGCTTATACTAAGAATTTCTCGACAAAATATCTTTGTATCACAGTCCGTAGTACCACTGAAACGGGACAGTCTTTGATTACACATATTTATTTAGGTCTGCGATGAGCTAAAGTTGACAAAAGCTAAGCCCGATTCTGTGTTGTGAGGTGGGTATCTATTTATTATTCTTGACGTTATTTTGGTTTATATATTATTAGCTATGTTTGACACACGGATTTCATTTAACTAATTACTTAATTAAAAAAACAAAACGGCAACGCTTTAAAAGTGTGCTTTAAACCTATCTCACATCTAGTCTGCTGTATAATACTTAGTGGACGAACCCTGTGGCAAAACTTATTAGGGCACTCTTCTGCGGCAAAGCATAGAGGAGGTCCTCTGTAGCTGGTGGCCCTGGTAGCATTGGTACGGCAGATACCTGCTCTGCTAACTCCACTTCTTTCGGCTAAAATATAAACAAATACAATTGCTTTTGTACCAAAATCTCTTAAATGGAACAGCACGGTAATTGTTACATTGTATATCAAATGCTAACAAAGAACTAAAACCCGTCTAAACATCAATACATTTGGAGCTTTCCAAGTTAAATAACAAACAAACGGTAGGCATAATTTGACTACGTGTAAACAGTGACCGTTGACGGAGACTAATTGCTAACGATATGTACTCGAGAAGGGTCCTAAATAAGCGTAGCGATTGCGGCCTCTACGATATTAAATTTCAGACCTATAGTAAATACGAGTGCCGAAAGTTCAGTTACTCTCACGGCCCTTATTTTTCTTTCTCTTTCACGGAAAACAGTGTTTCCCTAAAGGTTATTATAACTGGTATGATCAAGATTATTTTGTATGCTAAAACATGGTAGGAATACCAAAATTTATATGGTCCAAACAATACATATTTTGTTCGGAGTACAACCATAACCTTAACCTCCACTGTTAAAGCCATTGCATAAAGTGGACTTCGCTTGGCAGTGATATGACAGTGGTTTGGCAATCGCAGTTGCGGTTTTTTACGGGACGCTGTTGATAATTTTATATTTTACTAGCTTTCCCACAGTGCGGTTTCACCCCGCGTCTTTGATTACTGCTCTACTCCCATCGCCAGTAGCGTGATGTTACGTAGCCTATAACCTTCCTCGTGAACTGGGCTATCAAACGCAAAATTATTTATTGATATCCGACTGGTTGTTCCAGAGATAAACGCGTTCAAACAAACACGGTAGTAGATCCACGCTGGTTTCAGCATGAATGGGCAGGATTGACCGGGGCAGTACTACCCTCGGCCTCTCATAGAAGCTCGACGTAAGAGTAGTAGTATCCGTACTACTGCGCTTCGTGAGTGAGAGCGTCGGAGACCCAATTTTCCCCCTTTCCTCTTTCCTCAGCTCCCTCATTCCCTTCCCCTTCCCCTTCCCAACCGCCATAGTGGAGGCCACCATACCTGCAGTTTAATTATTTCGCTATATATATATATATAGGTAATGGTATAGATTTTGCTCTTATCATCATTTTGCTGGCATAGTTATCTAGCAGTAAGGTTAAAAAACTGCAGTATCTCGTAACTTACTTAGCACTAGAGACGTAACATAAATCTTTAGTAAAAATATTTATATTTATTTTACAAAGAAACTGTTTACGTTAATGGGTTTCAACACGAACATTTTTATGACTTGCCCTTTATTTCTGCCCTCGGTTTCATGTAATCTGGCTGTAAATTTGTTTTTAAGACTTTAACATTGACGGCAAATAAACAATTAATTAACAAAACAATTCTGTAACAATATTTTACGCGGACTTTTTATAGACGGATCGATAATTTTTAAAGGTGCTGACGGCAGGTTAGGAGGGGCTAAGCTGAAATTAAGATGTTTTGTGAGATTGCAGAATTTTTTTGACTGATGAGGAGTCGTTTTCTGTTAAGTTATTATATTACGTAGACGTTTATGTGTCGAGAATTCCTTTTTCAGAATATATTTCTTTTTGATTATTTCCAGCGTTGAAGCAGTATGAAGCAGTATGTTTTTCAGATAGACTACATGCTTGTTTGTCACCTATGTTGTAGGTATAAAAACACCACAATGAGGGTCGTCGCACAAGAAGTTTTTAGTTTTAGTTTTCAAAATTGCTGAAACATAACAATATCTGTTAAACTTTACCATATAACTTACACAACACTTCGTATCTTCACACATCACGGCGCTGATTATAAATATTGTTGAATCAGTCAGTTGGCAGTCGATCAAAGAGGCTACGTGCTACGGCCTACAATAGGCTACATCCTTTCTATAGAAGCTGTGACGTCTCACAAAGATATATTTGATTATAGTTAGTATTAATTTGTTGATTATTAAATGGAGTTGGAATAACTCGAAATTATTAGGAGACTTGAACGAAAGTACACTTGAAAAAGTATCTAGACAGCCTACAAGACTACATCGTAAAATAAAAAGACGAGATGGTAGTAAAATGCAAACCATTAATGAAAAAAAGTACACATTTTAAAATCTCTAAAAATATATTTAAAGCATTTCAATACGGTTTATATGAATAACATATGTATACATATAGAAAAGCAGAAAATTTTACCGATTTGTTATTATGTAAAAATTCCAACGCGAAAGTTATACTATTCTTAGTGTTGAAAACGTCCATGGGTTACTGTACCTGCTTGTACTTCAGGCTTCATGTTCACTCTACATCACCCAATGGTAGACTGGTAAATAATGTCTCAGCTATTTAATCTTCCTTTACATGTATGCGTATAAAGTTCAAATAAATAAATACTCTCATGCGAAGCCGTGGTCGGTCTAGTTAACAATTTAATAGTAAACATCGATCTTAAGAAAAGCCTGGTCCAACAACGGCTTGCAAGTAATCCATCAATCCATCTTCACAGCACGGCTTGAGCCGCAATTAACTATTTCTTGTCATAATTATTTATCAAAGTAGGTTCAAGTTCTTAACTTCCTTTTAGGTAATTATCATACTCTTTACACATACATTTTTTTTATATTATAGCCTGACACTGGCTAGACATTAAATTCTTTCAAGGAGAGGATAACTCGCCATAGTCATTATACTTGGCAAAGTACGGGAAGAAATAGCAAGATTTCCATTCAGCCTAGACCATTTCTAGGCTGGATTTTAATACCTAGAACGTAGGTTTTCTGTAATCTGTGCTTTAAATAAAACAAAAGCTTTGAAGATACGTGCCGTGCAAAAAATAAATTGTCTGGTGTTTTGTAACAACAGAAACGAGTTAGTATCTGTCTTTTACCCACTTACCTCAAAGCTATCCATATTATATAGCTTTATACAGATATCCAAATCGTCTAATTGCCTATTTTTATGTGATATACACTTCCTTCTTTGGTTTTATTCGACCATGTGTTGTAAGAACTTGGGGTATAATTTGGAAAGCTGAATTGTGTTTGTGTATGAATCCATGTAAATTATGTCACTTGATGCTGAATCAGTAAATTCTAAGAGAATAAGTAAGTACGTACGAATGAATCTAAATATTCCACGTGACAAATTCAGTAACAAAGTAACAACAAAACGCTTTAATAACAGTTCCTATCTATAATCGAGGACATCGCTCTCCAATCGCAACGTTTTGCCCTTTTATGGGAAATGGGAGGCATCGAAAAGATTGTGAGAATGATACATCAAAGGCATTTATTCATTTTTAAAGGAGCGCAATATGCTCGCGATTTCCTTTGACTAATAGAAGCGATATTGATTTTAGTCGATATTCAGTTTCGTATTGGAATTATGTTCAGTTAACCGCTGATGCAAATAGAAGTATTATTAGTTTGACGTGAAGTGTGTTTATGGCATTATAGCTCTTAAATGGATCAACTGATATTGTTTGAAAGTAGACGAGTCTTTAAACTGTGATTCAATGATCTGTTCAGCCTTTTAAAGTCCATCTGTTTTCTAGTTCATGTAGTGACATAAGGAGTAATACCTACAGTATTTTTCTTTGCAACACTACCGTATATTAATGTTAGTAATAAACCTTGTTTGAAGAAGGACATGCGTTGTCATGACACCGCAGCTGGTAGTTTGTTCCAGAGCCTGCACTTACGTACGTATGTTCGGTATTCAGTAGCCTAGAAAATACTTTTCTGCAATTTGCTCAAATTTGAGGTAGAAACTAAGGGAAATTACGCTGTGCCTACCTATCTTTGTGTGTAAGCCTCGAAACAAAATTGTTTAACAACGGCCAGTATACGAAAAGCCTCATTAATTCACGAACAGCTTTCAACAGCGAACTATAACCGTAACCATTAAAACTGACTGAAAAATATTTTACACTTTGAAAGCAGTATAATATCACTTTAACGTGAACGTGAGTTTTAACTGAGTTATCACCAGTTTTGTGAATTGCTTGTTTAATAGAATTACGACGATGAATCAATTAACACACTTCGTGGATGTTGGCTCTCTATCATATAATGTGCCAGTAATATTTTGAGTAATATTCTAGAAATTAATCAAGTCAAGTTTGATGTAGGAAACACCTCTACAAAAGTTATTCAACTTTTTTGCTATCAGCAACACCGTTTGTAGAACGTATTAGTTCCTTCAGAGATTCCTGTCAGTCAAATTCATCAATTATCTAATTAACACTGGCCGAATTCCTTTTCTTGACGTCTCGTTTGCAACAAGCCCTAAAATGATGATTAATTATACCAGTCCCTTGTCGGACATCACTGACTTAACTTAAATAAGGGTAACAATGACCTTAGCAATATTTTAATACAGAGAATTTGAACAATATTGTCATGTACTTATTGCAAAGTATATACATCCTAGTCGTGGAACCCTACCTATATTTCTCACTAACGCAATCAGAATTTTAAAGAAGAAAGATCGTAAAAACTGTGTCAAGAAGGCGTTATAGTCATTTAACTCAGGACTTACCTATTAGCAGCATTTAAGGTGCTTGGTGAAGAATATGTTTAGTAGTGGATGTTTTACGGTAAAAATGATGATAATAATGCTGCTAAATACATTTATTATGTATCCCTCTGCTAATAAAATGATACTGATTGCTTGCAGAGTGAAGCATAATAGTTTATGATAGCTATTTGACAGCTTAATATTTAAAAACAATACTTTTAGAAATTAAAAAAAAATAGACCATTGTTTAACAATTCGCCTCTAGAATGTATTGTTAAAAATAGTAATATAAAAAGATTTCAATATTTTCACTAAAACTTATTCAACTTCTCCACAAAATGTTATCCAAAACACACAAATAAATAAAATACATGTCATTGATGCTTCCGTCCCATAACTGTATACGGTATTTCGAAATTGCTCCAGAAACGTCTTGAGGAATTTATGGAATATTTATATTGCATGTAAGAGAGAGGGCGTTAAAAGCTTTTAAAGATGGTCGACATAATGAGGAAAATGAATAAGTGTGAGATAATTACACGCCATTTTCTCTTCGTTCGCTTTTTATTCAATTACTGCGAGACAAAGGAAGGGTTCGGCTGTTCGGTATTTGATTTGCTACGGTAATGGACATCAAAGAAACTCTTTGTAAAAAGGATATATTGTAACATGTAACTAAAGTTTAAATATGGAAGACAGTTTTCCGTTCTTTTTGTTTTTCTTTAGAAATTTTGTCAAAAGTTTAATGGAGTCTGCCCACTATACAGTACCACAATGGTACTGTGCTATACACGTATCAGGATCGGAAAGCAACACGATACGCTCTACTATGCCCAATACAGCATCGAATGATATTCTCGCCGATAAATGGACGCTCCGTGCATGGCACGCTACGGTGCTAGTGGGAACAGTCTAGTGAGCATTGGCTCTAAATGGTCCAGCAGTTAGTTTGAAGAGTATTTAGTTAGTTTTACATCTGTTATACTTAGTTGCATTATTTACTGTACGTGTTTAAGAACATGGCATAGGTTACAGAACAGAGGCGTAATGATAAAGTATCTCATCATGTGTTCCCTGCATACTCGATCCTACAACTTTTCATTCTGCTTTATTTCCTTCACCCTCGTGTAAGGCTGTGACTAAGTTGTACTTTAGTGTTTCTGCAGTACGAGTCTTGTTGTAATACTTTTTTGTACGTAACAACTTGGGTATAAAAAAATAAGGTAGGCAGAAAAGATGACATTTAACTTATTCCCTGGACATATCACGCGGTAAAACAATGTGTAGGTTTTCATACACTTTCGTCATTATCATCATCATATCAACCAAAAGACGTCCACTGCTGGACATAGGCCTCCCCCAATTTTCGCCATCTTGGCCGATCGTCAACCGCTTTCATCCATTATACACTTTTATACTTTAAAAATATCATATTATGCAAGTTACATGTCAAAACACTGACCAACATTTCGTCTTGGCAAATAATCCACTTCGTTAGACATTTATTTTCATAATGGTCGACTTTTCCTGGAGCTCCTACATCATTTATAATAGCGATATGGGTCGCCTTCAGTCCTACTTTCTTTTTGCCTTTGCTTTGACTTGTAATCGTTCAGTATTTTATTTGAGCTATTGATGTGTGGGTGAAGCAGATATGTCATTACTAACTTTATATTGACTATAGAGGGTTCGATGCTCTGATATGAATTTATTTCTTATGCTACGTATGTGACATCGCGACTTGCACTAGCTATTAGAAACAACTAGTCAATAGGGTAATTAAATCATCCAATGAAATGTTGGCAGGAAAATCACCAAACACAAGAATGCCACCGCTAATTCGCCTGATATGTATGACGAAGGCAAAAATCCGTTTTAGTTAGTTCTAGATATTATAGTTTCTGGTGAATCAATTTTATTTTAACAGAATCAAACCGGTCTCGGTTCTTTAAATTGCATGCCGAAAAGTAATGTATCTAAACATTATTATTCTATGTATTTCTGTAGACGTATTTCGGCTTTATGATGACTATCATAACGCTTATCGCACGTACTTAATCTTAAAATGTATACAAATAAAACTGTTATTAATCTTCCCACAAATCTAAAAGTTGTCAAAGTGGACAGTAATGTGAGATTCTTAAATACTTAGCCGCCTTAATCATTGCCTTTGAGTGAATTCCCTTTTATCTGTTTTATCAAACTTGATGAGATTTTCAGTTAAATTTATAATTTTGGGCTAGAGATATAAAACGAGTATTTTTGTCGGCAAAAAAGAAAAAGGGAAAATACATAAAAGTTAGAACAGCTGTTTAGTCTTGACTATATATAGAGGAAAATTGCTAAAACTATCTAGATCTTTAAATAGTATGCAAATAGACATGAAATGGATATAGCAACAGACGTATGTTAGAAAGAGATGAGTGTATGGTTTTTATTTTGTGAGGTCGTAAATAGTGCCTGAAATATGTTATAGCTAGTATTTAGACACAGATAAGTGAATTGAGCGGTTGAATGAACTCCAATAGTTCTATATCTAAGCAGTCAGTGGGTTTTAGGAGTGATGAATACTTTTCCAGTTGACACTATGGCAAATTGACAGCATGGTGGCTACTACTATGGCGGGTTTATGTGATGTATTTTCACACTTTGATTAAACAAACCGGGATTAAACTTAGAAGGAAACAGCTCTGCGACGCTGATTTCAGTTTAAATTTAACGAGATTGAGACTTCAAAGGACGTCATTTCAAACCTGTAGGACTGTTGTTTTTATTTATTTATTGGATATGTGGTTACATTAGAGTATGCTGTAAGTGTCCAAAAACCTATTAGGTTTATTCAGGATACTAAAATGTTCTGGTTAGAAAGTGAGGCGGGGATTAACCAAAGCGTTCTTCTGAACTCTCCATTAAATAAGCGATAGAAGACTGTCAATGAGACGACGCGACGTCTCGTAAAATCATGTCTTTTATTTCTTTACTTCGACTTTACTTCTTTTATTTCTTTAGATCGACTTAAGAGTAGTAGTATATATCCGTACTACTGCGTGAGTGAGAGCGCCGAAGGCCCAATTTCCCCCCAGTTTCCTCTTTCCTTACCTCCCTCATTCCCTTCCCCTAACCCCATTCCCAGCCGCCATAGTGGAGACCACCATACCAGCAGTTTAAGACGATGGCTTTTAGTATAGTGGCCGTCACTTCTGGATTCCACTGACTGCTTACCCTCAGGCGGGGTGGAGTCACTTTGGTAGGCTATAATATAAAAAAAAAAAAAAAACTTCACAATTAGATAGGGCATCTCCAATCCTTCCGATAGCATAAACTTGTTGTTGCACATATATAACAGTCGTATCTCTTTTGTTCGCAGGCCGGTGCGGAGAGGGCAGTCCTTGTGAACAGCTGTGTCGTGAACTACACGATGGCACCTACGAGTGTGGCTGCGGGCCCGGCTTTGTGCTGCACGTTGATGGATACGGCTGTTTAGGTAAGAAAAGAATAATACATTATAAAATAATTCTTTTTTAAAGAATATTATATCCATCGGTTGATCACCACAGTTATCAAGTCATCGGTCCTCCATATAAGATTGCTCAGTCTCACGTCATACGTTCGTGGTCGTCACTTCAAAATTTATTTTCCCCAACGGCCATGATTATATAAAAATAGAAAACTTTAGTCTAAAACCGCACTTGGGTTACAATAATGGTTTTGGAAAAATGTTATTTACAAACAATCGTAAACTATAAACCAGTTACATTTATTTTTTATAGTTGCAACAATTTATTTTTACGGAAAACCAAATAAATATTATTATAAGTAAAATTACAAATGTTCCACATTTAAATCTCCCTCTAAATTTTTGTAATGATCTAAATTGAAATATTGAGTCTCATTGAAAATTAATTTATGTACTATTAGAACATTTTCGAATAATACTTTTCACAATTTCATGTATGCCCTAAAAAAAATATAATAAAATCTTATCATAGAAATCAAGTGACAATTTTGAATGACCCAGGCCATGACAAAATAGGTACGGTCCTCTTATATTGAGAGATGGAGAGAGCTGCAGTTGGCTTTGACGAAGGTTAAGGAAGTAAAGTATTTGAAAAGATCTCAAAAGGCACACAACGTAGATTCAATGGCAGATAGAAATTGTGAGATAGAGTGAATTTTCACTAAAAAAACCGGCCGTGCGAGTTGGGATCGAGTACGAAGTGTTCCGTACGTACTATAAAATATACTATAACTCCGTATTACATAATATATATATATGTATTAAAAAAAAATTAATTAAATAAGCAGGTATGCTTAACAGTGCAAACTGTTAGGTATTACACTCACCAAAATTATTAGGTAGGTACCTACCTATATTTATAAAAAAGGAAAAAGAGGTATGTTTTTTTTTATTCTTCGCCTATCGAAAACTACATTATAAAAATAATTAATAATATTTTTAAGCTTGTGCCAATGAAATCCTTTCATACGATACCACACATGTAACTCAATTCAAAAATTGGACCACCGTTCCTGGCATAAAGACCCTGTTTTTTAATGATTTAATTAAAAATGTATAGATTTCAGATTTTATCTATACTTGTAGTATAAAACGGTATTACTTTCCAAATTTCATAGTTCTAGGTCAACGGAAAATACCTACCCTATAAATTTCGATTCCCTTAAGAATGTCGAAATATACATTTTTGCGGTATAAATGGCCGTATCTTTTTTTACCATAACTTAGGAGTTTAATTTTTCCACAGCTTTAAGAGACTGTAGACCTGATGACTGTAGACTGTGTATATCGTTATAATTCAATTTCCCGAGATAAAAGGTCTTGACAGACAGACGGACGGACAACAAAGTGATCCTAAAAGGGTTCCGTTTTTTATTTGAGATGCGGAACCCTAGAAATATCTAACTGATAGAAATTCTATAGTCGTACTCTTTGCTAACATTGAACATTCAAACTACATTATCTATACATATAATAAAATTGGAGTGTCTGTTTGTAATATTGAAATAACCGTTTTTTACTACATGTATATGATTTTTTATACGGTACATACACCAAAATAAAATTTTTTTACAATTTTTGTCTGTCTGTCTGTCTGTTTGTTCCGGCTAATCTCTGAAATGGCTGGACCGATTTTGACGGGACTTTTATTGGCAGGTAGCTAATGTAATAAGGAGTAACTTAGGCTACGTTTATTTTAGAAAAATAAAGTAATGTTGATCGACTGTTAGGCGGAACGAAGTTCGCCGGGTCAGCTAGTACAAAATATAAACCTATCCATCCTACACAAATGTATATAATATTGACATTTCCTTTGATATCTCAGTTCAATAATAATGAGGGTTGGAACTTTATCTTAAAATAGCTGGGAAGTTCCATGACTTCGTTGTGACAATTATTATCAAGTCCAAGTTTTGTATTGAATAGGGGTAACCCATTCAATACAAAACTTGGAATAATAGTAATATTATGTATGTAATATAGCAGTTATAGTAGAACGGTCTATGTGACCATTAGTATTATCACAGGGATATTGAAAAAGCTGTGATAACTGTACGAATATTTATGTAATTCATCCCTTTTCTTTTCATCTTAGTTAGAGACTTATAGGTACTATAATTTCTTCACATGGGATAGAGATATTTTTGTATTTGTCTAACTTTTTAATCATCTACCTAATGCCTCTTTAGATGTTGGTCGCGTCTCTTGTCTACTGAACTATTCATGTCCATATCCATCAGTAGCCCGCCACATTTATCAAGTTGTCAGTTCACCTTGTGAGGGGTAGGACCGTGGGACCGTTCTACGCTGCGCGTCTTTAAGTTCATAAATGCCTTTCTTGCGTGAAAATTTAAATCATTGAAATGGTACGTCATTACTAGCCCGCTATTATCCCACTGTAGGGAAATTAAGAAAAATGCTTAAATGGTACATCTAACACTAATAAAACCCATTCTTCCACAGAACTAAACGCAACAAAAGCAACTGATTCAGATGCCGAAGAGGACATACTTTATCAAAAAGATGTATCATTCTCAGCCGAACTAGAATTAGCACCGTCCAGTAGATTAAGTAAACCTACTATAAGCTTAAAACATATCGAGGAAGCGAGAAGACTTACCACTACACTGCCAATAGTACATAAACCCAATTATGCATATACTGGAGAGAAGTCCAAAAGAGTGGATGGATTAAAGAGTTTAATAGCGGATGGTGTCAGTAAGATCGACCTGAATATCATAACTGATGAGATAAAGGACGGGTATGCGGAGGCTAGTGGAAAGGTTACGACATTGGGACCAAGTTTAGAACAAAAGGTATCTTCATTTTGTAAACCTCATTAATTTGTTACATAAACGGTAATTATTAATTAGGCACGTTGTGCTTATATTGTAATTCAGTGTGTTCAGGAATGTTCGAAAACCACAAAGCCCGCCAGTCGACTCGCCACAGTCATGTAGTGAACTAGTATCATTAATTAGTAAGTAGGAAGCCGATAAATGGCAACAGGCTCGCCTTCTGTTACACGGGAACTAAAAATAAAAAATGGAAAAAGAAGGTGGTTAAACACCTCTGCCTACCCCTTAGGGGATAAAAGGCATGAAGCTATGTATGTATCCTTTAGATGCAGAACGGTAAAAAAGCAAAATGGTAAACGATTTCAAAAGCTTCTAATTGGCAAATGTCTTTACGTTTTGAAAGATTTTAATTTTATTAAAAAGCAGTCTATTTAAAAGCAGACAAGCTTGATAACTCTCCAATACTATGACCAATTTAATCAGCTTCAGAAGTAGCGACCCGGGTAACCGCCTCGAGCACCAGAAACACAAAAGCCTCAACGTTAATGCGCAGTAGGAAATTAAGGGCGTTACAAAAAACATATTATGCTCGGGGCGATACTAAAATCCTCACTGACCGCTTCGGTTTATAAAAATGAGGACAAAAAATTTATACTTTACTGAGTAAAGTGGTTTAGGGAGCCGTCCGGTCCTGCCGACCTCATGCAAGAGATTGTTTTGTATTTTTATACAAACAAGCATATTATTATTCTATAACTGATGTTAAGTCGTAACCATTACGGACATGGCTATGATATCTAAATACCCACAGATACAATATGAGTGTTACAATCGTGCTACTGCTCCACCTGCGTCATAACGCGTTAATTAAGGCGCTAAGCAAGACATTACACAGTTGCAGTCAACAGTTTATTGCCATTAAAGGGATGCGGCATTGATAATGACATTAGGCGTTAGGCGATAGCTCGGATGGCGGATTTTTTAACACAACAAAGGGTGGCGCGTCAGTTCGCACGCTATGCAACGTTGGCTAACTTTAACGGCGCAGTTCCTTAAATGTAGCCATACATTTTTTTGACCATTCATTATCGCGTAGTTTACCACATTTATCAACGCTCACATTAACATTAACGTTAATGCAGGTAGAGCAGTAGCATCATACATGTGACAGACATCATTGTTGCGGCTGCACACAAGACTTTAAACCATTTATTTTTGTTACACATCATTACAAACAATAGTCAAAAATAGTACTAGCATTAAACAAGTTATATGTGTAACAAAGGTAACTAGCTCAGTAACACTGAAAGCCCGCACAGCACTGATTTTCAGCTGGCTCCTGACATATGAGTATAATATTTAAGTTTTTACTAGACCATAGTAGCAATATAAAATTAAACACATAAACAATATACATAAAATTGAAACTAAAAAATATAATATTGAAAATAATACCAATTAGATAAAAAATTAATTAAATTATAAACATATTTGCAAATTTGAATTTTGACTAAATGCATGCACAATCAATACGAATCTAACACCTCATATGTTCAAATCCATCAAGCCATTTAGACTGTAGAGCGTGCCAAAGAAATACCTACATACATACATACGCTCAAAAAACATTACTCTGCTTGACGCAGTTGGGCAAAAAATTACATCCAAGACATTTTATTTTATGGTGTTTTCAATTGTTTCTACGATATAGGTTCCTGGAGCAACAGCATCACCTCCATGGACTGCTGCTGTCGAAGCCTGCGACTGTGAAAGCTGCAACGGTGAGCGGTGTTCTTGTGGCAATGCAAATACTTGTAAACCAGGTATGGAATCACTTATGCTACTTCATCACTACATAGTATAAAACAAAGTCGCTTTTCGCTCTGTCCCTATGTAGGTATGCTTAGATCTTTAAAACTACGCAACGGATATTGATGCGGTTATTTTAATAGATAGAGTGATTCAAGAGGAAGGTTCATATGTATAATACGTGCAAAATATAGTAGAGAAACACTGGTAATTTTAGAAGTTTTTTAAAGTAATGCAGGAACGTAGCGATTGCGGCGGTATATACCGGTTTGGAGCCGCCGGCCTCTAAAGAAACCATGTTTGTATTGTCTAATGACAAAAAAGCTTTGAACGTTGTTTAAAAAGACATTCTGTAGTGTATTTAGTATCAGCATAATACCTGTGCGAAGCCGGGGCGTGTCGCTAGTATATTATAAATGCAAAATTTTGTGTGTGTGTGTGTGTGTGTGTGTGTGTTTTTTACCAAACAGCGCCTAAACGGCTGTAGCGGTTTCGATGAAAGTTGGTATGTAAATATATTAGTTACTAAATATAAGTGTCTCTAAAATATGTAATAGATTATGAAGTGGTATAAGTCGTCTCGGTGATTCAGTGGTACTCCGTACGAACTGCCAGGTTACGCCACTCTGTCACATTGGGCCCAACCTAGGTGGCGAAACACGGGTGCTTATAATACTCTGCCTACCCTTTCGTGAAAAAGCCTTGATGCTTATTTGCTTTATTATATAACACTAACTATTTAATACATGTTATATGTGTAGTATCCAGGACTTAGGAGAGTACGCAATGACACAACAGCTTCTTGTTACAGCATTTATTCCGGACTGAGGAGCGATTCAAAGCTTTGACATAGAACACAAGTACAGATCATATAATAATATAGTTGTACCATAGATTCATAATATTACCCACATTACATCCCTCCCCACTTAATTAACATAACTGCAACCCCAATACTAAACAGATTTGGTACTACATTAACAATTTAGACAATATTAATTGTATCTTATAGTCTTTGCTAATCTACATTTACGAATGGGACGTGGCTGGGGCGGTACAGGAGAAGCTGGTGGCGTAGAAAATCTCTCCATTGGTTCTGGCTGCTCCACTATAGACAGAGGCTCAAACGCGATGTTGTCACTTGCACACTGTACCACTGACTGGTTCCGCGAAGGGACAGTTGGCAATAATACTCCTTGTGTAATTTAGATGCGTATTGAACTTGCAATAACGAGATAGCTTTTTCAACTCAGCCACATAAGCCGCGATGTCTTCCGTTAAACTTTGTCGCTTTTGACGAAACCGGTATCTTTCTGCTAAAGAAGATGGCGCCGGTTGTAAGTGTTGACGCATTAGCTCGCCGGCTTTTTCGAATGACAATTCTGATGGTTTCAGCGGGCTAGCTAGATTAACAAGCAACTCATATGCTTCATCTCCCATGCTCGCAATCAAAGTAGGCAATTTCATGTCTTCACCGACATCATTTACCTTGAAAAACATTTCAAGCCTATCAACGTATGACGACCACAAGCCTGATCGCATATCAAATTCCCGTAACTTCCCGATAGACATTTTATTAGAGAATACCGCTACCTTTTAAAATCCTCGTCGCCAATGTAGTATCCAGGACTTGGGAGAGTACGCAATGACACAACAGCTTCTTGTTACAGCATTTATTCCGGACTGAGGAGCGATTCAAAGCTTTGACATAGAACACAAGTACAGATCATATAATAATATAGTTGTACCATAGATTCATAATATTACCTACATTACAATATGTAGTAAAATTAATTCAACATCTATATGTATAGCTACCGGATATACCCGCCGCCATTACCGATGGACCACTTCCGGCGCAACTTCCCCTAACTTATCCCGAACAGTTGTTATTGAGTTCCCTCTCGCACTCCCTCATCCGATTATGTAGAATTCGTTCGAAAATTAATCGTGTTTTCTGTTTGTGTTACGTTTTTTGATGTTTTTTTGTAACTATACTCTTAAATTAGGCATTTTTGAGGTTAAAGTTCGATGTATACCGTGGTAGTACATTTATGAAGGTTTTTGAGGTGTTGAGTTTGATGCCCACATGAGACTAAAAATTAAGAAATATTTGTTTCGATTATGAATGTACTTTGTGTTTCTCTTGTTAAAATCTTAACAATAATTACTATCATCCAAGATTTCCTGGAAGAAATTGCCTTTTTGCCTGCCTATTGCTAGGTATATAAAATTCTGTTCTATTATACCTGGTAATCGTATAAAATCGCTACAAATTCCGAAAAATAATTCACCATACAATACATAGGTACCTTTATTTGTTTCTACACGTTTTACCTTAACTTTAACAAAAACGCAAGTTTACGAACCCTCCGACAGAAAACGCTCTCAATTTTTCGATTACCGTCCCCTACAGAAGCTTAATCGACGTCACGAAGAATGCAAGGCGCTTGAATTATATTAAGTAATATCGAGGGTTCTTGATCTACAGTAGAAACAGGACACAGATCTGAGAAAAAGTCTAGAACGACCATCAAGTTACATTTGGAACGTTTGTCGCAAAGCGCACTACCTGTGGAGTGGAGTCCATGCATCGTTAAGTGACGTCGGGGATGACCCACTTACTAGAATGATTGGCCCCTTATAGACTTGAATTCTTCTTCTTACTTCTTCTTGACTCTCCAACTAGTGAAGTTTGGCAGTCAGCTTTGCATATTTGTCTCTGTTTTGCGAAACAGTGTAGGTTAGGTCCGATAGTAGGTTAATTATATTTAAAGTAGTAAAAAGAGGACACCGAGGCTAAGAAATGAATAAATTCTGCGTTGAATCGTCTAGTTGGTGACTACAATATTAGCAGTGTTTCAATCTTTCAGACAACAAACAAGCACATATTAGCAGCTCATATATGTTTGATAGAAAGGTAGGTGCGCCTAATTAGAACTCTGTATCGATAGTGTTGACAAACACACACGTAGTATAAATATCTTGATGTTCTATAAGCAAAGTCTTATTTTCAATTGTTCCAAACATCGAGCCAAAGAGTTGTTGTAACTGACCCATATGGCCTTTCTAACCATTTTCTTAGTTCTGTGCGCAGGTATTGAGTAATGACAGAAGGGGAAGATCACTGAAGTAAACCACTATGGATGAATTGAAATTGATTTTGGATGTTCGGAAACTTTAGAACGAAATTTCGAATTTTAGATTACATATTTGTGGCAGAATTCAGTGGTTTTGGGACGAAATATCTGTCGTAGATTGTTTTATTATTGTTTAAAAGTGACCCGAAACAAGTATTACTTTGATAAAATTTTCTCTATTGATCTATTGAATAAGGTCATTGTTTCATTGTATCATTGCATCATGATTAAAATGATGATTATGGTGATGTGGTATGCAATAAGAATATTCTATTTATCTACTTACCCTATTTGTGAGCAAGATTGGACCAAATCAACCGGGAAATGTTTTAGTATCCATATTAAGTACCTACTCAGTTTAATTTCTCGACTGAATTACAGCGACTTTAAAGCTTAATAATGTCAGAAGCATTCATGTATAACTTCGTATTACCCTTGTAACTTGAACAGAGTAAAATCTATTTAACAAGTACCTCCTTATCTTAACAGAAGCGTTTGAGTTAATTTCAAGTACTACAAGCTTGTGTGGTTTTTACTCTTTATTCCTTGAAGATGGTACATTTTCGAATGCCTTGTGCCTGTGGTCGATTCTTGAAGTAAATGTGAGTTTATTCTAGTCTATCTGATAAGAGGGCCTAGACAAGTAGCACAAATGCTAAAAGAATAGAATATAATAAAATGTATGGAATTGACATACGCTAGCGCCAATTGTCGTTAGCTTATGTCAATCTCATTTAAGTATTTTTAATCTATTCTATTTTAGCATTTATGCTACTTTTCTAGGCCCTCTGATTTGCTCTCGTACAGAAAAGGCATGAAAATTGTTTAGCATGCTTGTTCATAGCAGACTTGCAATTTAAAACTTAAATAATAATGTTTTTTTATCTTTCATTAGTTCGTGTAGGAAATACCACGTAAAGTATCGGTTCCTCGGTCGGGTCAAGCGATAATGGGTTTGTGCGCCGTAAATGGAACATAGCTGGCGAAACTTTGTTATATTCACTCTGCTTATCCGTTCGAGCAAAAAGGCGTGATAGTACATTAAGTTAAACTTAAGTAAATGCGGCCTTAAAGACATCGTCTAAAATACCTTTACGTTCAAAATCATCGACATTGCCAGAGGTGTCCACTAAAGCGTATAGCTACCCAATTAGGAAGGCGAGACCAATTAGCGTAGAGTGATATAAACCACAGCGAAATAAAGAATCTAATTAAGCTTTGACCTGTGATTTTTGATGTCTGTCCCATTTCCATGTTTACGGCTCGTGACTGTAAAGGCTTGAGCCGTAAACTGAGTCGTAATACCCAGAATGCTTTTATTGGCGTGCCGTGTCTTTGTCATAATTAAGCGCCTCCTTATAAAGTCAAATGATGATTTTCGTTAGAGGTTACGTTTGTGTCACACTCCAACAAATTTCTTTTTACTTAAAGAAGGCATGAGTTTGATCGTAGTGATCAAGTTCTCTCAAAGGGGATTTGCTTTTTGAAAAGTTTATACTTGTTATTACGATGTTTGTAAAATGTAATAAAACTGGAATAGTTTAAAATTATGGAATAGAACTTGGACTTTAAGTATAAAGGTTAATTGTTAATGATCAGTTGTCCTTACCTACTATTAAATAAACAACTATCAACCAGTTTTAGTTTCACACGAGTGCAACTACATCCGCGTAGCTCCAGATCCCATGGAGATATCGGAATAAAAAGTAGCTCAGTAATAATGTAGTATTCTGTTAGTGGTTCTTAAATTTAATTGTGCTTTATTTGCTTCACTGTACGAGAATATCAGTAATGTTTAAGACAAACCTAAAAGTATATAAAAATATGACTTTGAAAACGTGAAATTCTTACCGAGTATCATACCAATATTCTTAACCGTAATACGCAGGCATCGAAACAATTAAGCCGCTTTGTCGCTACAATACATCTCAGTTACTCAGCCGCAAACTTTTGTGTATACGCTTCAAAAACTTTTTGGAAAATTTGTAAGTTCAAAACTCACGTTTCGTTCCAATCTATTAACGACTTCGGAAAGTCTAAAGAAGTTTGTTTATAAATTCAGAAGTAGGTTCTTTTAAAAGTTTTCTACGTCTTACAAACTTCAATTTTTATGTTTTCTTTTTTGTTTTAGTTATTTGTTATTCGTAGCTTAGGTACCTACTGTGTTTTAGAAAACTCTTACATTTATTTTCTACTCTAAGAAAGTGTGTTGGACAAAAGTCTACCTAAAAGATGAATATTTACCAAAGCACAGTGGACCAGGGACCTGTTTAGACTAATGGCAATACATTAGTTAATTAATTATTAATTACGTATTTCTATTTATAGTATGTATGTATTTACAAAAAAAAAGTATTTAAGTATGTATATCCGCATTCTAGAATACATAACACAAGCTATATAAATATGCTTACTTTGGGTCTAGATGGCGTTGTGTGTAGTTGTTGTGATTATATATTATATTATTATCATATTAATGTTACTGAAAATAGATAATTCGTAAAAGTGTGCTAAAACGGTGACAGCGATCCTAACTACGAATATATGAATTTCTATAATGTTATAAGCGTACATGCGTAGAACCTAATAAAAGATTGTGTAAAGACAACAAAGAATCTATTATATATTTTATTATGCTCTATTACCTACATTTGGAATAGTTACCTAGATATCGCAATTCAGAATATCATACCTTCTTTTGTTAGAAAAATTACATAATCTTTGAAAAGAAAATCAAGAAAAACATTTATTAGTTCTCATATCAAGTATCGTGACTACGACATAGGAAACACAGGTTTTCACGTTGCAATCTATCTTGTAATCACTATTGGCTTGATTGAACATACTATAATATAATAACATGTAATATAGGTATCTAATATTGTCTTTTATTACATAAGATTCACACGGACGCCATCATTAATATTCAGAGTTAATCCAGAATTGGAATACGCGCAGATCATGCAAATCCCGTCGGTTTTGTTTATACAAAGCGTTGTTATGACACCGTATAAGACGTGTATGACACATCAGTAAGACAGGGCTTAGCTTCGAATAGAGATGCTCATTATGAGAAGAGATATCGACATATTCATATTTCGAATCGATATTTTCTGTATGTAAAGTTACGCGACACAATCACGATGACATAATACCTTAGTGGACAATCGTTTTATGCAATATGTTGAGAAAACTGTGTAAGGATATCGATTTTTTTAATATTAAGACTACGGTGAAGGAAGAAAACTAGAACCACTCTTGAAAGCTTTTCATAGTAAGCAATAGCCCGTTCATGAAAATATAAAAATATAATATATAAAAAATAAACAAGCAAATAGCTAGCCTGCAATATAGTAATTAGCACAAACTATAAACGCTTGCATAGGTAGCGGTATCCATAATTTGACGCTAATGCATCTCAATTCCAGTAGTATTATACCATAGTTTATAAATAAAATGCGATAAAAAGTGATCATATATGGTTGTCGTTTTTCTTGAGAGATACGACAACTTTAAATAAATAAAATAATAATGTTAACGATACTATACAGTCGATACATATTGATTAGAATAGTATCGATATCTCGATTCTAATGACAGTGCCCATTCCTAGCGTTGACACTTAAGCTTTTCCTAATAACTGTTTGTGACGGAAGAGACATGAAACGTCAAAAGGTATTGTGTCTTATGACGACGTTAACAGACTCTCCCGAGTAGTTCTTTGATCTAATTTGAGTTTACTGTTTAACAATTATAAGTACGTATATAAATATATTATGCGCTGAGTTTCGCTGTAATCTTTATCTAAAACTATACGCCCCTTTTAGAACACTTTGTCGAAGTGTGATATTTGTCTTAGTTAAAGTTCACAGGCAGTCCTAATCCATGAGAACTTTAACTGTAAAAAAATTATTGATAATAAAATATGCAGAGTATCATTCTTTTTGACCAAAGTTAAATTAAAAATAATAAATAAACGGTAATATATTGTATTTATTTGCCCTTTCATACAGTATCGATTCTCAAATTACATTTAGTGATTTCGTAGGCCTAATTATTATCTCGATCCCTTTTCTTCCATTTTCTTCGTCAGAACAGGCAACGATCTGGTTGGGAGTGTAGCATTTCCAAAGTCCCTAAACGGCAACACTCACTATTAGATAAACACACAGTTAGCTTATCTACCACGGTTGGCAATAATAAACTTAGAAAGTATATTTAAAACAGTCATATTTAATGCCAGGGTTAGAGACCCACGGTCTCATACTTGAAACTTATTCGAGTTTAAGTCCAAAGAAAAAAGTATCTACCATTTCTATAGATGTCAACAAAACGTGTAACACAAAAATAAATTTTCTCAAGGACAAAGGGGAGAGTGGGACAATGTAAATGTTATGGAATGTTGTTGTTTTAATACGGGTACAAATAGCAAATAGAATTGGCATTCACACTCCCAAGTAACGCTCAACTCATATAAAAATTGTGTAAATAAAACGCCGCGTTGCTCACGACTTGAAGAATTTTGAGATGCGGATGTAAGTATATTCTGCTAAGGAAAAGGCGAAAATTAGTCTTACTTTTAACGCTTTAAGGTTGGTTTCGGTAGTATATAGCATGTATTTATGTCGTTATTTCATAGGAGGGCAGTAAATATTTGTTCTTTACTTATGGTACTAGATCCTTGCTGGTTTCAGCATGTCTAGATGTCTAGGCCTGACTATGACAGTACTTCTTAGAATATCATCGTATTTGTTCACATCCAAGAGTAGCGAAGCTAACGGAAGCGAAATCACTCCTACGGTCCTTTTTTGCCTTTCTTCTTCATTGTCTACCGTAAAAGAAAATGGAAATAAGATGTACCATAAAAAATAATCTGTTCTTATTATGCTAGAGAATTTCGTCTCTTAGAAACATTTACGATATAATAATATTTTTGCTATGGACTTTGATTTTGAATAGACTTGATAGGGTTCGGATCCTGCATACCACATCAATTCAACAAAGCAAGGAGCAAAAACCGTTAATTCTTTACATTTGTCCTCAGATTCAAAAGTATCCACTCCCCGTTTCTCCGGGTCATCATGGCTGGCGTTACGCGCGCTTCGAGGCGCATACAAGCGAGTTCGAGTCCGTATACGAGTGAGACCTGAACGTGCACGAGGAGTTCTGCTGTTGACTGGCGAACACGATGATCTATCTGGAGATTATCTGGCGCTAATGTTGAGGAATGGCCATGTTGAACTTAGGTAAGTGAGGTTGTTCTGTTAAGGTTTGTCACTTAATTAAAGCCTGGAACTGTTTACCAGCAATGTCATTGTGTTCCCATCTAATTTGTCCCTGGCTCTTTTATTAGCGGGACGTGAAAAAGCATCAAAGTCGCCATAGTGGAGGTCACCATACTAGCAGTTTTATACGATGGCTTTTGTAATAGTGGCCACCATATTTGGATTTCACTAACAGCTTACCAACAGACAGAGTGGCAGTTGGTAGGGTAATATAAAAAAAGGGAACTGGAGTAATCATCACACCAACTTGATAATATCTCACTGCAGGAAAAGGCCTGTTTTCTTACAGATGGCATGAGCATTGATCGTCATAGTGCTTAGGAAGGTTTTAGATTTTAGACTGGTGACTAGCTCTATTTATTTTACTATCTCTGTGGGACAGTAGGAATGCACAACTTATGAGCACGAAGTTTTGTGTTTGCATTAATTTTATAGAATTAAATTCGCCTATGTGCGTTTAATTTGTGCAAGGACTAAATAGATAATTTACTATTTGTTTCAAGTTCTGAAATATATAATGTCCGATAATTGTATGTTTGTAAAGTTGCCCACGGCACGGGTTTAGCTACGGAAGAAGTTTAAAAAAATATATCGGTACAATATCCATCGATTCCTTGCATCATAATTAATATTAAGTAATGAACAAATCCTCAATGAACGGACTAACGAAGAAAACGAACAGACTCTAGTACCAGCTTAGAATTATTACTGTCAGGATCAGATATCCAGAGCTTAAGTACAACAGTAAATAAGCCACAACTTTTAATACAAAGTCGATTGTCGGGCTGCAGGATTATGTACTGGAGCTATAAAGTAGTTACTATCTGTTGCTTTATACTAGTTAGCATAATTGTGTGTGTTGCTCGATAGTATGAAAACCAGGCAATACACACCGTTATTTTAAAGTTATTCTTCAATGTTAAAGACGTCGTCGAGAAGTAACATTCATCATCATCATCATCATGTACAGCCTTTAGGTACCTACCCACTGCTGGGTGTAGGCCTCCCTAAGTGAATCCTACTTACGCTGATCTTGTGCTGTGCCAAGCCAGGAGTTACCCGCGACTTGGCTAATGTCGTCGACCTACTGCGCTATCGGACGACCACGACTTCTTTTACCGGTTCTCGGCAACAATTCGGTCAGGGTAACATTAGCGATGTATAAATTCGCTTATGATTAAATTCACTTATTAAGAAGGTGGTAGAAAAACCATTCAGGCAGTGATTGCCAATCCGTTTGCCAAGTTTGCGAGGCATCTAGATCGACCTAATAGGCCATTCCCAAGCATTAATAAAAGATTTTACTGGATATTCCAACAGTGAGTGTCTTAAGACAGCTATCGAAATAGGTACTACAGTTTAAAAACAAAACGAATCCAAAATAAAAAACAGAATATATTGGCTGCACAAATAGCAATTTATAATATTATAATGAATAAGGTGCATGACACGAATTTAATTCAATTGGTTAGCTTATAACACTTGAATGAACCAACCACTATCCGCTCACATAGTGTAAGAGACGAATCACTAATGAAGCTATTACGTAAGCGGCAAGGCTTTTGCGGTGCATGCATCAGACACACAGCAAAATCATCCTTGAATTAAACTGGCGCTAGCTTTTGTGATCTCTGATACAGTAGTATTATAGAAACACATTTAAAAAAAAGTTTGTATTAGAAACAGACTTTCAAATAGTATAAATTTAAGTGCTAAACCATTACCGCGAAAAATGTTGTTTCGATTTTCACAATAGAAGTCTTATGACGTGAATAATAAGACAAACATATCCAGAATCCAAAATATCGAGAGTCTGAATATGATTCTGTATATGCATTAAACAGTTATCAGTACTCACATATAGAAGAAAGGAAGAAAGAAAGAAAGAAAAATTATTTATTGTCAACAATACTGTTGCGCTGTATTGTTTTTGAGTTCTAATGACTCCTTGATTTTAGCTGTAAAGTCTAGGAATAATTAAAATACTGTGAGCTTTATAATCTTGATATGGTCATAAAA
This sequence comes from Parascotia fuliginaria, assembly GCA_963082885.1. Classification (NCBI taxonomy): domain Eukaryota; kingdom Metazoa; phylum Arthropoda; class Insecta; order Lepidoptera; family Erebidae; genus Parascotia; species Parascotia fuliginaria. The sequence goes on from OY720195.1 coordinate 2,952,418, forward strand.
AGTCTTCACATACAGACAGAGAAACAGAAAGTCAAATAAATTATCTAAAAAGCTTCCTTGTTTTAACAATTGAAATACGGAAACTATAAAGCTCAACGAACATTACGAACGCTTTGTAGGGACCAAAAACTAAACTTACCTCCAATATAGTGAGCTTGCACTTTTGCACCCTCGTCGTAAAACTCGATACGCTTCAAATTCTCGAATTGTAACCTTAAAGTAAATAAAAGTAGTTTACCGTGACTTCACGGCGTTACAGTCGATTCGTTCTATTTCCTTTAGTTCTTATAACCCTTATAAAGTCAAAAGGCATTTATATTCAGGACCATTAAAACAACTTTCTTTTCGATAAAATGTTACATATTGAATGTAGAATAAAAATAAGTTATATATTTGTTCGGAATTCTAATGAAGGGTGCTAACTTCGATTTATTTTTATTACATACGTATATACGATCTATGAAGTATCACGAAAGAATATTTAGCCGGTAAGTGCAAAATGGTCTCGTGGCGGCAGTCAAAACGGAAATGCGCAAATAAAATCTCCATATTGCAGCTGATCCAAAAAACCTATCCATATACAACACAATCTTGCGATTTTCTGCTGGGTGCTTTTACTTATTTTGGATTTAAAAAAATGTCATGATATAATTTTATTATTTAATTTTACGTAAGTACAATGGATGGTGAAATTACTTTTATGTTAAATCAATTTAAGGAAACGAAAGGATTATAAGTTGGTGATAGATCAGAAATGTCGATCAAAAATAAGTTCAAAAAAGTTTTTATTCTATCAATTGTCTAAATCCTGAATCCTTATATTGTACAGGTTTGACTGTGGCAGCGGCGCTGGCATTCTTCGATCGCCTGAGCCAGTGCGACTTGGACATTGGAACACTATCTCCGTGTACAGACATCGGTGGGACGCGTGGTTGAGACTAAACAACGGCAAGAGAGTCCGGGGAAGGTCTAAGGTAAGATGCTTTGAACTTTTCCAGATTAGTTTTTTTTTGTATAATGAAGGTGTCAAACAAACAAAACAAGCTAAACTAATTTATCATTTTTACGTTACATTTCTATGTTGTACGTTTATAATATGTCTAGCGGCTATGACAGCTATAGAAAGTTGAGTTCTTAGCGTAAACACTAGGAGCGCTATATTAACAAAAACAACTCATCAACCGATTACATTCGTTATCTGCTAGATAATGCCTTTGGCATTAAGTACCCATTATACATGTGTGTGAAAAATGTTCTCTTAATAATATTTTTAGAATCCCATATTATAATTACGGGTTGATGCTTGATTTTAATAGAGAAAATATTTTCATATTTTGCCTATAAAATGACTCTCATGTAGTACCAGATAGTTAGCCAGATAGCCAGAAGGTATTCAGGAATAGCGGATACAAACATAATTGGTATCATGGCAAAAAGTAGCCTGCTGTATGAAAAAATTGCCCATTTTCATTTATTTATTACTACAGTCATGTCTGAATACGTACTAAATATTCATAGCCACGAATAGCATTCCAACATCTGCAATCTGAATTGCATTTACTTACCAATTGTACCCAATTGTTTGTTTGGCAAAGCACTATACAATTTTACTAGTTGTATTCCTTCTAGTACTCGAAAGGCACAATCAACTTAGCCTTTGTTCGAGCAAGAATCTCGGCTCGGTGAAATTGCCCGTGTAACGCGCTTTAAAAGGACCGCTTTGATTCCTTGGTATATTGAGCATCAATAGAAAATCGTTAGATATCACGTCCTGTTTGTGTCTTCCTATTTTAAGTTTTGTTAGTTGAACGGAGAAAACTTTTGTTGCACAGAAATTCAAGCTTTGAATATTGTACCAATGATGAGTTGCTAAATGGGTACCGTATTCTGAGTCCTATTTACGTGTATCACTAACGCAATGACTTAATATGAATAGAAGTCAGAAACATTTTTTAAACAATTATACTTTCTTTCCCTGGCGTTCAGGTGTAAAACTCTTCGCTATCAGTCTAGTCTCTGAAATAACTACTAAATTATAAAAAATACAAGCAAAAATTTATATACTTAAAAATAAGTCAATGTAATATACTCTAATATTTATTTATTTATTTATTTATTTATTTATTAATAGGACAACTTACAAAACATACACTTAGGAAATGATTAAGTATTACAAATTTTGTTATGTGGCTCAAGCAATAGTGCTGTTTCAGTTACAAGTTGCCTCGGCATGCATTACAGTTTACAATGAGCAAACAAGTAGTTAGTAGTTATTGTTTTTTTTTTTTTAATCACAAATTTTTTATTATTTAATACATAAAACTAAGGCTATAAATACATCGGTATATAGTCAAACGTTTTACATCGTTTTGTTTAGAGAATATACAATGTATCACGGAAACAACTTAACATAACAGTAAGTTAGATGGTTAACAATAACATTTTTAGTGTTTGATATATTAATGAATTTATTTTTTAGGTAATATTATTTTTATGTCGTTGATTTTTCTCAATATTTACTCCAAAGTTTTCAAAGTATCTTTCTATAATTATAAAATATGAAAGGTTTTCTTTTTATATTTTTTCATTTGAAGTTTATTTATTTTTGTTTCGTTTCATTCTTATAAAGTTTATTAAAAAAGTATCGTTGTAATACATAATATCACTACATAGTATAAGACAAAGTCGCTTCTCGCTGTCTGTCCCTATGTTTGCTTAGATCTTTAAAACTACGCAATGGATTTCAATGCGGTTTTTAATAGATAGAGTGATTTAAGAGGAAGGTTTATATGTATAATACGTGCAAAATATAGTAGAGAAACACTGGTAGTTTTAGAGATTTCTAATGTAATGCAGGGACATAGCGGTTGCGGCGGTATAAACCTACCGGCTGGGAGTCGCCGGCCTCTAAAGAAAACATGTTTGTATTGTGTAATGACAAAAAAGCTGTAAATGTTGTTTAAAAAGACTTTCTGTAGTATATTTAGTATCAGCATAATACCTGTGCGAAGCCGAGGCGGGTCGCTAGTAATAATATATATCTTTTATATGTTGCATAAATACCTACCTACATCCAACGGCCATACTAGTAATAGAAAATTTAGTTTTCAAAGTAGACACTAGGAGTACTGTTTATTTGCATATAATTTTTTACGCTGTTTCCGTCGAGACAAGCGTCCGTTAACTCCTACGAGTATAATATTGAAAACATATTACAATGTTCTCCATGCATACATAAAATAAGTTATTAAACATGAATTAGCATAGTTTTCTGATTTCCCTGACTACTACAAAATTTAATCTTTGAAATAATTGGACTGTTAAAAAAGATTTTGTTAATATTATAACTTGTATCACATCCTCTGAAAGAAGTCCACTGCTGGACATAGGCCTCCCCCTCAAGTTTCACCTTATTGACCGGTTGTGAGCCATTGCTTCTTCTATCGCTTTTACCATGGAGAGTGTTCTGAAGAGCTCTTTAAATTAATTCCACCGTCTCCTTTTTTATCCAGAACGACACGTGCGGGACTAAAGTGCCACCCTTTCACAGTGGAATCTAAAGGGTCTCGAACCAAACGGTTCAGCACTTCATACTTTTGTCGCTCAATTAAAGCCTGGAACTCTTTGCCAGCGCACGTGTTCCCATCTAATTTTCCTGGGTCTTTTAAGCGGGGCGTGAAAAAGCATCTCACTAAGCCGCCATAGTGGAGGCCAGTAGTTTGGCCTTTGGAATGGTGTCCGCCACTTCTGGATTTCACTTACTGCTTACCATCAGGCAGAGTGGAGTCACTTTAGTAGGCTAATATAAAAAAAAAAAAAAAAAAATTTCATCTGTCGGTTGCCCATGGAAAACAAGTTCGTGTGAGCTTAAAGTGACTTACGATAGTCACGATCCTTATCAGGTCGACGGTCCACCTTGTAAGAAGTCTTCCAACGCTGCGTCTTTTGGTTTATGATAGAACCTTTCTGCGAGCTATGCTGCTATCACAAGAAATATGCTCACTACTCTTATTTCATCAAAAGCCTAAATATTTTAGTACCGTTGCAATTTTACAATTAATAGTACTGTCACTGTTTCCCAACGTACATTAGATTACCGCAGCACTGCAATCTACAAACGAGCGGAACGAGCGTGTTCGTCGTTTGATGACTGTACAATATAGAACTGACAATCTACCTTGTTTACACTATTTGCAATATAGAATAAGTGAATACTAATGTTGTGTCAGCAGTGATAGCCAAGTGGTTTCGTATACACGAGGTCGTGGTTTCAAAACCGCCAAGTACGGTAAGTTTATCAAGTTCATTGTAGTTTCTAAATTTATCTGGAACATTACTGACTTACGGTGAAGAAAACATTGCGAAGAAAACCTGGGCACATAAAAAAGGTCTGAAATTGCCAATCCGCCTTGATCAAGCGTGGCGATCAATGCATTGGGCATATGCCTTCTTTAAGAGAAGAAGAGGCCTTTCCCTGCAGTGGGGTGATAACGGGCTGGTATGATGATGATGATGAATATTAATAATGGAGGCTTTGTATAAAATCTAAAGTAGTAAAGTCACTGTTTTCTCCTGTCAATTATTTCCGCTAACTTCTAAGAGATTTTGATACTTTTCACTAAAGTTTAAAGAATTTCTATCAGAAAGATAAGTATTTAATGCAGATGGCATAGATGCATACAATTCAAAGATGTATAATCATGTCGCAAAATTAATCACCACGCTTTCTCAAAATTATTTGGCTATCTACTAAACTAACTAATCGGTAGTAGATCCACACTAGCATGAATGGGCCGGATCGACCGGGGAGGTACTACCCTCTCATAGAAGATCGACGTAAGAATATTAGTTTTCATGCTAATGTGTTTCGCTCAAGTCAGTCAGTCTCTTTCCCTTTTCCTTCCTCATCTCCTTCTCTGTAGTTGGCAACGGCTTTGTTGTGTTTTCTAAGCATTATACTTGTTCTTTATGCTTGTTTGCCATCAAAGTTGTATGAAAAAATATTTCAAACTTTTATAAAATCTCGTGATGATTTTCTTTATTGTGAGTCGATAATGTCCAAGATAAATTTAGAAAGTTCTTGTGTTTACCAAGCATTGTACAGGCTATAAGTAGGGAGAAGAAAGAAAAGAAAGAAAACAGTAGATGAGAATCCAAAAATTTAGCGACAAAATGTCACCTAATTTGCGGTCAACCTTTTATGATTTATTCACAAAGTTTCGTAAATATCATTGGCAATATTTTTTCTAGCCGCAGTGTGCAAGCTATTTTGGACGAGGGTGCGAGTAATGTATGTTCAAACAAAGTAGTGTTGCGAACCTTAGTTTTAGAGAAGTAGTAGAGATACACAAAAAATCCGTAAAAATTGGTAGATTTGAATATCCCCTAGTGCCCAAAATTTTGGATATCTTTTGATCATTGCCATTCTATTCGTCATCATCACTACCATGTAAATACAATTTGGCCAAGTAGTAATAGTCAAGTAGTAGTAGATAATTTAGTTACTAGAACGTTGATGATATCTAATTTATTAATGGATTTAAAAAATCGGCAGATTTAATGGTATATGGATAACATAGCTGTTGCCCGCGACTTCGTTCGCGTGAAAATTCAGATGGGTGCCTCTATTAGAATATTGCGTGCCTGATTTTTATGGCAATCGTACATTGTATCAGTATTATCCGTCTCTATGGCGAATCCAGTTTAAACCCGCTACCGCTAAAACTGACAAACCACTTTCACACAAACTTGCGACTCTTATTTGCCTTTTTAATAAGGGGGGTTGCTGAATAATAAAAAAAGAGTATTTTCTAGTAATTTGGTAATCCTACTATAAAAACTATAAAAATTTTATACATACTTTGCCACCCCTTTATACCCCCTTAGGGGATGGATTTCGCAAAATTCCGTCTAAGTGAGCACCTATATCCTAATAGGAACGACAATGCAAAGTTTGAGATTCCTAGCACTTGTTGTTTCTGAGATTTCGTGATAAGTGAGTGACCTTTTGCTTTAATGTATATAGATAGCATTTTTATATTGTTTAAATACTGTTTCTCATACTATTTTTAATCTCTCATTCATACAAATCCTCTTTCACCTACCTAAAGATATCCCTCGTAAACACAATATACAATACACAAAGGCAAATTTTCACTACAATAACTTTCAACTTCCCCTTCTTCCCTACTGCACTTTTTCTCCACTCTCCACAGTTTCCTCCTTCCTCTCTTCCCCTCCCCCTTCTCCTCTTTACCTCCTTCAGCATTTCTTGACCCTCCTCCAGCATTTCTTGCCCTTTCCTCCACTTCCCTCTACCTTGCCTCCTCGTTTTCCCCTCTCTTCTCCCTTCCTTCTCGTTTCTTTTCCTCCTGTCCTCTCCCTTCCTATCGCTTACTATCCCTTCCCTTCCCTTTTTCCACCATTCGATAACTCCTTTCTTTCCGCGTTCCTTTCCCCTCCCTTCATCTACTGTCTCCCTCACTTCCCTCTCACTTTCCTCTCATTTACCCCTCATTCACCCCTCACTTAACCCTCACTCCCCCTTACTTCCCCTCTCACTTCCCTCTCACTTCCCCCTCACTGCCCCCTCACCCAACTCACTTCCCCCTCACTTCTCCCTCACTTCTGCCTGGCTTTCCCCTGACTTCCCTCTGACTTCTTCCTGACTTTCTACTCACTTCTTCCGCATATCCCCCACACTTCCTCTTCACTTCCCCATCACTTTCCTCTCACTCCCCCATCACTTTCCTCTCACTCCCCCATCACTTCCCTCTCACTTTTCCCTCCCTTCCTCCTTCTCCTCAATTCCTCCTTTTCCTCCCTCCTTTCCCTCCCTCCCCCTCTCTGTAAATTTCAAAAGCTAAAGATCTCTGTATAGTATATTTCATCCCTAATTTCACCTCTCTAAATCCACCCCTGTTAAAATAAAATTATAAGTATATTTTTTATTTAAATAGAAGTATTCCAAAACAAAATTTCAAAACTGTAAGTTAAAAAATGAAGAAGATTCATACAATCGATTTCATCCCTTTTCACACACTTAGGAATTAAATCTTAAAAACCCTTTTTTAGTACAACCTCTAGACATTTAGACAAACACACCCTCCAAATTTCAAGTAACTACGACCAGCAGTTTAGGCTGTGCGTTGTCTGTTAGTCAGTCAGTCAGTCAGGACAAAGCCTTATATAATATGTATGGGTGTATGGATGTATGGATTAGACGTATAGCCATCGAGGATCAAAGCATACAGGCTGCTAGGAATGCTAACACGTGATAGAGCCACATAAAGCTGACCGTGCGAAAAACAGCTAATACTTAGATCCACGCCCACAACTTTTAGTTGTGTCTGACCTTGGGCTTTATTAATTGTCATCGCGAAATATAGGCTCACTGGAAACTGGACTCATTTAAAACTAAATGGAAGATTGTTTAGAATGAGAGGAATCCAAAAAATAAAAACGCTATCAGCTATTCCGTAACCTGTTAGTCTCTGTTTCTATCAGAAAATGTTCGACGTGATTCTTTAAATTGGCATAACTTTTTTATTTATGAACCGATTGACATGAAACAAACACTAAATGTTAAGTGAAGCTTACCACAATGTATTAGTGAAAACCATATCTAAATCGGATAAGCCGTTTCTGAGATTAGCGTGAACAAACGCACAGACAAACAGACAAACAGACTAACAGACAAACAGACAAACAGACAAAAATTGTAACAATCATTGTTTTGGGTTCTATTTGCGTTGATAAAGGCCCCAATAATTTTTTTTTTCATATATTTTACATGTACAGACAGCGATCGGTTACATTTTTATTATATGTATAGATATTGGTAGACATGAGGAAAATCGGTAGTTCTACGAAAAAGTTTGTAGATATTGCAACACTGAATCAGGGTAAACTCAACAGCAGCTGTTTCAGTTTGTTGTCATCCAATATTGTGACCTATTTTTCTATTTCAAACATCATACGAACCCACCACTACATTTCATATCGACGAACTATGTTTCTGAAGTTTCTTGAAAAGTTAAAGTTCCCTTTGGTGTGACGAAATGTAAATTCTTTTAGGATTATATATCTTCGAAAGGAATATGTAACCCTCCTTTCGTTATAAGTCTATCAATATATATCTCTGTTAGTCTGTTAAAACGAATTTTCTTCGAAACTGTACTTTTAAGTCGAGGAATTCTCAGTATTAGCTCGGAGTCTGGCATTGCACTCGATAAATGGTAACAGGCTCACCCGATGTTACCTCTGCTCACCCTTCAGAGATAAAAGACGTGAACCTATGTATATATGTAGAGCGTACAAATATCATATTAGCGTCTTCGATCCCTGGATAGGCAAGTAGTAGGCCACTCCCAGGCTGCACTAAGAATAATGAATGGGTTTCTAATAAAAAATAATAGCAAATGTCCAATGCCTACCCTACACTCTTACATGGTCTTACCTTTACATATATTTGCTTTTACATACGCTACAAAAATCCAAAAAAACATTTTATATTATAACCTTATAAATTCTGTATGCAAACCATCTTTATTATTCACATCGTTCCGCCTCATCAGTCATCAGAGTTTATTAGAAGCACAAAATTGATACTCAGGTCCATAATACTTTACATACAACATACTTTTAGTAGAATAATGAGACCGCATTTCGCGTACCTCATGCCTCTCTTTGCCATTAATCTAAAGCATAAATTGACCCGTGAAGTGTAAAATAAGGAGCAAAAACATCGCGACCCGTTTCCCCAAACTGTTTCTGCAAAATGAATATGACATTTGCTTCATTAAGAACATCCGCGCCTAAAGAGTTGCCGTAAACGAGCCTATATTTGCACTTACTATGAAAGCAGTAGCGGATAAATCTTTAAAAATGTGTACTTTATTTTAAATAACATCAAGCATCACACTATTTTGCGATGGGATGGACACGGACGGTTTTTAATTTTTTTAAATCTGGTAAGTGATTATTGAAAAGTGGGTCCTATATAAACAGTGTTTTTGTTGCCATTGCCGGACGTTTATTATTACAATTTTAGATTAAGTAAAATCACTCATAGGTCTTATTCGAAAAATACATAAGGATCTTCAAAATCTCAAAATCTGCCTATTTTGCAATTAAAGTCAAGCTAAGAATTTCTTGACTTCGTGGCGGTTCCACAATTTTTTAATAATAATTATATTTTTAATATAGGTTGAAGATGAACTTGTTTAGATTGAAGATAGCGTTTGATGGAAAGAAAACAATATTTAATTAGTCCATTTAAGGAGAAATTGTGAAGATTTTGGGATCCCAAATGAAGTGTTATGAAAAGAAAACAGTGCGTCTCTCATCATTCACCCTACTGACTTTTGCAACTTGAATTTTGCACTTAAAGGTTGAAGAAAATTGTCTTGAGTGATAAGGTCTGTGGCGTACACACATATTATTTATTAGTATAAATACTATATTGGTATATTACATATACACATACATTACTTATAAGTAATGTATTTGTATATGTACCTGGATATCCATGATATCAAGGCTTTCCCAACTGTTTCAGCTGTCATATCAGCCATGGGAATGACTTCTGGCCAGCGAGTGAAACGATCCACTACCGTCAAACAATATCGATTGCCTTGTGAAATTGGCAATGGGCCGATAATGTCCACGTGTATAAATGAAAATCGTTTGTGAGGCAAATCAAACATGCCGAGATTGGACACTTCCGTGTCCAATCTCGGCAGTCTTTACGAACTCCAGGCCACACAAACCGCTCAGCAACCAATTTAGCGGACGCGTTAGCACCTGGATGACTTATGCTGTGGAGACAATCGAAAATTTGCTTTCTCAAAGATTTGGTAACAAAGGGTCTTGGAGAAGGAGAGCTCACGTCACAGTAAAGTTCTACATGACTGTCAGGAATTTTTAACTTCTTTAAACGAAGTGAAGATCCTTCATTAAGAAGTCGTGATAGTTCTGGATCAGAAGATTGTGACGTTGCAAGCAAATCAAAGTCAATTGACATTTTCAGCTCCTCGACACGCGACAAAGTGTCGGCGACAATATTATTTTTGCCTGAAATGTGTCTAATGTCTGATGTGAACTGAGAAATGTAATCAAAATAACGAAATTGCCTTGGAGAACAACTGGATTTCCTTTCACGAAAGGCATAACTGAGAGGCTTGTGGTCGGTGTATACCACGAAGTGTCTTGCCTCCAACATATGTCTAAAATATTTGATACTTTCGTATATAGCCAATAATTCCCGGTCATATGGTGAATATTTTTGTTGAGAAGGACTGAATTTTCGTGAAAAGAAAGCCAAAGGTTGCCAATCTCCATTAATTAGCTGCTGCAAAACTGCACCCATTGCCAAATCCGATGCATCTGTGGCTAAGGCAAGTTCGGCCTGACAATCAGGGTGAGCGAGTAATGCAGCGTTAGACAAGCTTTCCTTACATTTGTTAAAAGCTAGCAATGCTTCACCAGACATTACTATTGGACTAGATCCCTTAACAGAGCCAGTGAGTAATGAATTTAAAGGGGCTTGAATTTCAGCAGAGTGTGGTAAAAATCTCCTATAAAAATTCATCATGCCTAAAAAACGTCGCAGTTGCTTAGCTGTCGTAGGAATGGAGAAATTTTTAATAGCTTCAATTTTAGATTCCAAAGGTTTGGTGCCGGATGATGAGATTTTGTACCCCAGAAATGTTACTTCGGGAACTCCAAAGATACACTTTGCAGGGTTTATGACTACACCGAATTCCTTCATACGGCTAAAGAGCTGTTGAAGGTGAGCCTCATGATCACATTCTGATTTTGAGAAGACGACGAAATCATCAATAAAACAGTAACAAAACTCTTCGAGGCCTCTTGTCATCTCGTCGACAAACCTTTGAAATGTTTTACCTGCATTCCTTAACCCAAAGGTCATGAAAGGAAATTCGTATAACCCAAAGGGTGTTGTAATGGCAGTTTTAGGTATATCCGCTTCATTTACAGGCAATTGATTATAGGCCTTCATTAAGTCGATCGTTGAAAAGACAGAGAAACCAGCGATATTGTGACTGAAATCATGAACATGTCTTATAGGATAGCGGTCAGGGATCGTGCGTGCGTTTAACATTCTATAATCGCCGCACGGTCTCCAACCACTATCCTTCTTAGGGGCTAGGTGAAGGGGAGATGCCCAAGGACTTTCAGAAGGACGCGCGGTACCGTTACGTAACATAATTTCAAACTCGCGCCGTGCAATTTTGAGTTTGTCGGGTGCTAATCTACGTGGAGTACAGGACACAGGAGGGCCTGGTGTGGTCCTGATGTGGTGGACGGTATTGTGTTTGGAAACGACTGGAATTCCTGAAGGGCGTGTAATTTCAGGAAATTTGTCTAAAATACGATGGAAACGCGTGTCGCCTGTAGCCACTTTTACAGAGAATACTCGTGCGTTTGCAGAAGAAACGTTAGTTGACAATGTTGTGGTATTATCAATAAGTCGTTTATTACGGCAGTCTACTATTAAATTGTAAAAGCAGAGAAAATCAACGCCTATTATCGGCTTAGTAACGTTAGCTACTACGAATCTCCATACAAAATTACGTCTAAGGCCTAAATTTAAACTAAGTTCGATATAACCAAAAGTGTCTATAACTGTTCCGTTTGCTGCGCGAAGTTGATAGTCTGTTCTAGTTTTAACTTGACGATCACGAAGCGCAGAGCGAGGGTAAACACACAGGTCGCTACCGGTGTCCACCAGAAACTCAATCTTCGAACTGTAGTCGGTGACAAAGAGGCGACTAGGCGAAGATGGACAGTCGTCAGTCGCCATTAGCGACTGCCCGCGGAGTTTTCCGCCTGGGTGGCGGAGTAGTAGCAAGGCTTCAAACACGCGTGGGCTCGCGTTCCAAATTTGGCGTGGTACCAGCATACGGGATATTTCCGGTAACTAGAATTCGATCGGGACCTTGGACGTGAAGGCGATCGACGTCGTTGTGGCCTCGAGGATCTACCGCGCGAGCGATTAGAAGAAGTGTGTGATCGCTCATCTATTTTGAGCGCAAGACGCTCCACCATCTTCTTCAGCTCAGAGATTTCGCTTGTGGACGAGCCGCAGACCGGGGTGACTGCTGATGCAGAAGCAACTAGGGGTTGCGTAGTCAATTCCAGGATACGGTCTGCCAGATCAGCTAATTGTTCCAGTGAGTGCGAGGGCTGGGATGCCAGCACGGTCTGTACGCCTAAAGGAAGTTGATTGCTCCAGATCTGCTTGACAATATCGTCAACAGCAGATGAACCAACTAAGTCTTGTAGATGCCGAAGAAACTGTGAAGGTTTACGGTCGCCCAGTTTTTCTTGAGTGAGTAGCTGCCTCACCTTCATTTCATGCGAAGCTGACAGGCGATGCAGAAGCTCAGTTTTAATTTTGTCGTAACGGCCTTTGGCGGGCGGAAAAATTATGTCTTTTACAGTTTTCGCATGCTGCATATCGAGGTTAGTGGTTACATAATTGAAGCTCATAGCATCGTCTGCTATGCCGAAACTATCAAATTGATTTTCCAACATAGCGAACCAGAGCTCCGGATCCTCAATGGAAAACGTAGGTACCTTTAGTCTCCTTGTCCGACCGTCGTATGTGTCGACACCACTGGACAAACGCACTTCACGAGCCGGACGAACGGTCACGTTGTCGTCTTTTCTAGAATGGGCCGTCTTTACGGAGTCGTCGCTTTCAGAACTCATTGTAGTATCCGTGTTCTTGTAGGGGTCACCAGTATGGTTGTTAGTTGTGGTAAGAAGAGAAACAAATAGATCACACTTACAGTCAAGTTTCTTAGGAAGCACAGAGCACAAGTAAGGATAAAGTTCACAGTCACAGAGATAGTATATTGAAAAACAAGGTAGATGAGATATAGATGAGAAACAGAAGGAGTAGCACAGATAGAATATGAATAGTCTTATTATAAAAGCAACGATTTAGCCGTACGTAAACAGCGCGCGGGTAGCAAGCGACACGGGCTACGCGTGGCACAATTGAGAATCGACTGTGGCGGCGCACGGCTCGCGGAGCGGGCTGCGCACGCGCCTTCGTTTATACAATAGGAACCAGTCTAAGTGCGCTTTACCAATGTGTACGACTGAGAACTATTCAACAAGTAAATAATGAAATATTTGGTGTTGTTTATAGTGTGTAGGTCTACTATATGTATATATATTATTGTATGTTAATAATAATTTATTTATTTCTACTTTTAAGTAATGTATGTGTATATGTAATATACCAATATAGTATTTATACTAATAAATAATATGTGTGTACGCCACAGGTCCATTTGTTGTTATATAACTTAAGAAAGGTATTTGAGTGCAAATTTTTGGAACTTTATATAGAAAAAACTGAATTTTATTCGTGTTTGATTAAGAAATTAGAAATACGTTGTAAAAAATATGTGTTCAGGTCGTTGTGGAAGAACATTATTAAATGAGACCACGAATCGGAAGACGTAGTAGCCTTAACTAGGTGAACAGATGATTCGATAATGGTGACGAGCAATCGATAAATGAGGGCGGCTCACTACCAAAATTGAGCATAATGGAGATGCTTATATTCAGCAGAATAAAAATAAAATATTATTCTTGCATTAAGTCAAGTCAAAAACCAAAATATTACAGTTTATTTACCTCATTTTCCTTTCAGTAGGTAATCTAATATTTTTGAACATTTTGTGTACAAAGGGTGAAATTGAAACCATTGCCTTTATGGGGTTAAAATACTCATGAATACAAATAACTTTTATTAAGGATACCTCAAATATTACCTGCCTCAAACCAAGTGTGCTGATCGAGTAGGTAGTAATTTGGAAGACGGTGTAAATTAGTCCGTATCAATTTGCTGTAATGCTGAAATCAATAAACCTTTGTTCTGTTCATTGTATCATAATTATTAGTAAATATTCTTTAATCATTTAAATACGAAAACTTCTAAAACAAATCTAAAATAATGACCTAAGAATCTGTAGGTTTCCTGCAATATTTTGTGAGGTGCGTCCATCATAAGTTTATAACTTAAAGCCTACGGGGCATCCATTCCCAGTTTTACATAATTGCCTTCGCACAGTCGGGGGTAATGTTTTAGAAGAGTTGTCGGAATTCCTCCCTTAAACTGCCTCCCTTAACTCCGCTCCGGTTGGAAGTTCCCTTAATAACGGTCGGTCAAACGTGGAATAGGTTTTGTCGTTGTAAATCTTTAAAATTGGAATTAATTAAAAAGTTTGACTGGTTATAATTAAAATGATACACTTTTCATCGAAGTTTGGAAGCGTCTGGTTAAATTAACTATCTGTCATTTACATTGTTTTGTACATCAAAGGATTCTTTCATTGTTGAATTAGCTGTTTATCATCCTTTGATAAATGAAAAAGAGAATTGCTTTGTGTAATGCTTAGAGTTTAGGGTAGAGTTTACGCATTGACACTGAGAGCATCCTATTGTTCCAAGTTTCATGGAGATGCTTATTGTATTTACAAAAGTATTTAGGAAAGAAATTGAGAACTTCAGCAACGTTAACGTTAAATTTGTTTTATTACATGAAACATAACATAGACATGGCCTGGGTACCCAGGCCATGTCTATGTATGCCAATCAGATTGTCTTTAATCAGATTACAGCTAATTACCCCCTCGGTCTTCTTCCTTTTCCTTCTTCCTCTTTTCTAATCCTCTTCTCTGTGGTCCTCAACGGCTTGGTTGTGTTTTTTAAGCATTATCTCTGCAATGCTTGGAAAATACAGTCATCTCTTTATGCTACGGTTACCACTTACCATCAGGTAGGCCATAATGCTTGGTTGCCACCAAAATGTATAAAAAAGATTGTTATAAAAATGAGGTTTATTTTTCACAAAGCATCATTTTGAGAGCATCGAAACAGCAAATAAAGTTTTTAGTTTGACGATACTTCATCTAACTCGTCAACAACAAAGAGCTGAGAACACAAACCGAATCCGTAAGTTTGGGTGTATCATTTACATACGTCTGCTCCATATCAGGGTAAGGAATGATGGCTCGATTTTAGTAAGTCGCTTTGAATGACAAAAAGATGTCGGCAGTTGTGTATACTGCATCACGGCTGCTAACTCTGAGGTTTTTTGTGGATTACCAAACGCAAAAAATCATAATGCAGTTGGTTTTGTTTCAAAAAAATTGCCATCCTGCCTTCTGTTTAGTTTTCTATTTAGTTGACAGTATTCATTATTTCTCTTTTAATTCGTCATTCAATCAACACCCGGCATCTCTTAATCAAAAATTCTGTAAAGACAGTCAGATATTCGCTATCCCGTCAGTTTATAAGTGATTCTCTTTTATTTAACAGCTGTATGCTGGGAGTCGAGTTTTTTATCGACGGGCTCAGAATTTTTAATCAATGGTTGAATTTTTCTTTAAATAGCGCTTTGCCGTAAATCTGTTCCTTTCGTTTATTAACAGAAAGGCAGATGGCTAAATTATGTAGGGACTTTAAGAACGTAGTATAACTATATTATGTATGCACCACTGTAATATGGACTATAATTTATTTCTTCTGTTGTTACCAGGGACTATTTTCTCGTATGACGTTCCGCGAGCCAGTTTGGGTTGGCGGCGCGGGAAATACAACGGGACTTCAAAGCAAACTCGGTTTGTCAGACGGCCTGCTTGGATGTGTCGATTTCCTAAGGATCAATGGAGACACGTACCAACTGATGAAAGACGCTGTCGCTTCGCTGGATATTTGTAAGTGGATATTTAATATTACTTGTATCCGTCTTTACTTATAATGTTGAACTACTATCTGGGAGAATTCTGGGTGAATTAAGGATTTTATTACCCACCCTACAGAAAACATAGTAACACTACCTACATAGTTTTGTGTGCGTAATGATGACTATAATTTCCAGTGCTTTTGAAGAAAGTATATGACAGTAGAAAAGGTTGTGGCTTGACTGCAAATACCGCGTATGCTGTATTTTTACACAGCAGCAACGGTACTGACATAGCACTTGTCTTATTATCATCAAAGCCTCAAAACTTTCTATCAAAGTTTTCTCTCAAAAACTTTTTATTAAAGTTTATTAACACTTTTCATTTTTACTTTAATCTAACCCTAGACGCTGTAAGTAGATAAGAGCTGAAACCGTTATCATTTTTACGTCGGTCTTTAAAATAACCTAAAATAATTCTCTTAAAAGATTTCATTTACTTTTAATAAACTTGCAAAATCCTTTGAGCTGTCCACCCTTGATAAAGCCAAGACGTTCTTTGATGTTAAAGACAGTAATCCTTCGAGAGGTAGATGATAAAATGCTAGTGTTGATTAAAGAAATAATTACTAAATTAAAATTAGTGTATGAAGGTGATTGAAGGTAATAAACTAGAAATAAATGCTTTATTTTAAAGACATTAAAACTTACAATTCAAATAAAGATAAAATAGACTGGACCAAAGAGTACAGTATGTCAGTGGTAAGAACGAACAGATATTTTAAATTTTTATAAACATACTCTTTCTACGCACAATAAACAAGCCCTATATAAGTAGCAGATATAAAACGCTGTCCTTGCTGCATAAGACTTGTCTAAGACTGAAAAACTGAATATGTCTCGCTTTACATTGAATTTAATCTCATTTAAAAAAGCAAAATAAACAAAGCAACCGCTTGATTCTTAATCTTTCATATGTATCACCAAGAAAATTGTTTTAACAACTTTGACAATAATGCCAAAAAGCCGTGAAGGCAAATCCTCACAAAAATGTTCAGTAATATAAAACGAAATGTTTTTAGGTGGTTCGTATAATCCCTTAGGCGTTGTAGGGGCACCATATTAGCGTAATTGCTTCTGAATAGAGGAAGGCGGCAAACATTAATTTAATAACGATTATCGAGATATATCATAATATAATGTTTTTAGAATCGGTTAGCGTGTTGCGAGTATCCGTTTGACATGTCAGCTTATTGGAGTGGATATATTTTCAACTGCTCATTTTTGAAAAAGATTGAAGTTAATTCGGTTAATTTGGCTCTTTTTCTATTGGTATCCTTCAGATCTTCCAGGCCATTGATGTTAAGCAAAATTATAACTTATTACAATAGCAGTAAAGCTAAACATTAATCAGATCAAAAATTTAATATCGAGAAAATTGGAAAATAATATTCATATTGTATTAGTGCTATATCATTTGGAGCAGGAAAATGTTATTATATTGTGTGATATTGAGAGTCGTTTATAACTATCGTCATATGACTGCGGAATATTACAAAGGAATACTTTTTATGGCTATATCGCTTTTGTGATGGCCCAGTGGTTCACGACGGGTGGCTCCGCTTCGCAAACACGTAGTCGTTGGTTCGAAAGCGGGCAAGTATCAATATATCTTTTTCAATCAAATTCATATGCACATTTTAAGTTTATATTATTACTGACTTACGATGAAGAAAAACCTCGTGGGAAATCTGGGCTTGAAAAAAAGTCTGAAATTGATATGTAGATGTTTTGCTTATTAAACACCATGCTATATAGTAAGACCAGACTGTTTATTGTATCACTGCAGGGCAAAGGCATCTTCTCATATAGAGAAGGCATGAGCATTTATCACCACGCTTGCTCAAAGTGGATTGGCAATTTCAGACTTTTAAGTCTAGGTTTCCTCACGATTGTTTTGCCTTCACCGTCAGTGAGAAATGTCCAAGATGAACTTAGAAAGTACATATGATTTGAAAAATGACATTGGTAATTGCCTGGATTCGAACCCATTACCTCGTGTTTACGAATCTGGTGCCTTATCCACTGGGCCATTTAGACTTTCTAATGCTAAATACTCATAATTAACATATTGAATGAATAAAGACGCCAAAGTGGAGGCCACCATGCCAGCAGTTTGAAACGATGCTTTTGGAATGTCCTCGACGACTTTCAGTCCCACTAAATGCTTACCATCAGGCAGAGTGGAGTCACTTTGGTAGGAAATAAGTACCTATTGCATTGTTATTAAATACATAATTCAATGTACAGTTGATTTGTTCTCGTTTCGTCCTAAGTTTTCGTCCTACATTTCTTATTCTTCTCATATTATTTTTTACTCTCGTTTATAAAATGTTGCATAAGTAGAGTCAGAGAAAAAGGAAAAAGGAAATTACAAAAATCTATCTAAAAATATGGCTTACCCTAGGCTGGCTGTCTCAAAAGTAGAACGATAAAATTGTGGGAAACATATATTATTATAAACGGATCACCACGTAGTAAAATCATCTTGAATCTATGTCTATGTTCATGCATAAAGATCAAGTTGGAAGAAGAGGCAGTAAAATGTTAGGATTGGATGCATAGATAAAACTTTTAAATAGTATATTACCATAAAAAAAGTATTTATTAATAAGTCACAATTCGAATCTCAGTACGTTAAGAGAGAAGTTTATAATGTAAAAGAAGGCCTATTTACCATTATAAAATATAAGTACCAACAGATCTTTTATTAATAATGTAATAACATACATAGACCGCTTTATGTATAGTCGACCATAAAATTGCTATACCACCCTTAGAGCAAATGTCGTTTGCATATCACAAAACAATAATGTCTTTAATTTCTTGCTAGTTACCTCAGTACAGTGACAGTTGTCATTGTTATATTGAGTCTCATTAAATTTTAATTTTATTGGTAAATTTTGTAAAAAAAATGGTAAAGCAAGTATGATGTGGTCAACTAACCATGTAGCAAATAAAACTTTAAAATAAACATGAAACTTTTAACTATAAATATAAACCTCTTAGGAATTTTTCAAATTTTACACAATTACGGTAGTAGATCCACGCTGATTTCTATTGAATTGAGATGAATGGGTCGGATCGTCCGGGGAAGTACTACCCTCTCATAGAAGATCGACTTAAGAGTAGTAGTATCCGCACTACTTTCGTACTTTCGTTCGGTGAGTGAGAGCGCCGGAGGCCCAATTTTCCCCCTTTCCTCTTTTCTCACCTCCCTCATTCCTTTCCCCTTACCTCATTCCCAGCCGCCATAGTGGAGACCACTATACCAGCAGCTTAAGACGATGGCTTTTAGTATAGTGGCCGCCACTTTTGGATTCCACTGACTGCTTACCATCAGGCGGGTGGAGTCACTTTATACCAGCTACAGTAGAGAGATAATTCATGTGGTGCCTTTAATTTACATGTTATGGTTATAAAGGAATCGGCATCGACATATAAAACGATTTTTTAACTGATTTTGCATGAACGGTTTACATTGTGTATTTCGTACCACGGTATCCAAGGGTCGTTATTTTATATTTCTTATACTTTAATCCAAGTTTTCTCACGATTTTTCCTTCATCTAAAGTCAGTAATGTCTAAGATAAACGTACATAAATATTTAAGACAGTCACATTGTTACTTGCCTGGATTCGAATCGAATCTAAAACCTCGTGTATAGAAAGCATACACCATAACCACTAGGCCATTACGACATATTGGCTGACGACTGGGTAATGCCGAGTAATGCGTCATGGAGGCATAATACGGTAGTAGATCCACGCTGGTTTCAGCATGAATGGGCCGGATCGACCGGGGAAGTACTACCCTTTCACTGAAGATCGACGTAATAGTATTCATAGTTACTATTTCGTTCGGTGAGTGAGAGTGCCGGAGGCCCATATACCGCCTTGGTCCACTTCTTTCCTCCTTTCCTTCCCCATCCCCTTATCCGTGGTCGGCAACAGATTGGTTCTGTTTTTTAAGCATTATCACTTCTGCAATGCTTGGAGAACACAGCCATCTCTATAGGTTACGGTTGTCACTTACCACCAGGTGGGCCGTGTGCTTGATTGATCATTCGACAACACGATTTTTTTTCACTGTTCTTTAACAGCATTTCAAACATATTTACAAAATGAGTACAAAGGTTACTGTTATTGTTACTGTTACTGTCCAAATCATCCCACTGCTAGGCAAAGACCTCACTCCACGACTTTCATTCTCCCTGATTCATAGCAAGTGTGTACAAATGTATTTTCATTTAATTTTAGACAAGACAACGCCTTTTGAGTCAGCTAGTACATTGTTAAAAATATGATTAGTTGAAATATTTTATTTGTTATAATTTTTATGCTGTCTGTACAAAACATGTTGTAAAATACATGATTTACTACACGAGACGAAGCAGGAACAAAAAGTGGGACTAAACGAGAATAAAATAATAAATTACTAATTTATATTCTTTTCGAGACGAAATGGGAATACAATCTAGGACGAAAAGAGAATTATTGTGTGGGACGAAACTCTGCGGGACGAGTCGAGAACAAATCGTACAGTTCTTTGTAAGACTTTAAGTCTGCAGACTATTTAGCAGAGTAGCAGTAAAGCAAAGTATAACTTTAAACCAAACTAAATATACCTTTATGTCTAGGACATAAGATCTTTATTTATAATGTATATAATGAACAGTTTCTCACAGTTGGATGGTAATGTAATCTTTTCTTATAGAGTTTTAGTCATTGTAAAAATATAAATACCATAATAAGTGGTAGCGGACTACCGCAGAAAAGCTGTAACCTATTCTCATGTGGGTCTTAAAAGTTTATAATAGCAAAATAATAAATTTTTATGTTACAGGTATCTAGATTTTTTTTATTTTCTTATAAAGTTTCATTTACTCACCAACGCTATAATAATATTATATTGTTTCTTGCTAGATTTCATAGGGTCCATACGATAGGTAGTCCAAAAACAATTAAAAATCTGGTATTTTCTTACAACTGTATGTAAGTACTTAACCATAATTTTGATATTGGATATTAATTATTTATTTTAGATTGATATTGTTTATTAGAAAAGGTCTACAACTTCGTAAACCCATTATAATAAACTGTTCTTTTGATGTTTTTAATCAATTCCTACCATCTCCCTACACCGCCTACCATCCCCTGGTGTGGCGTTACAATGCCGGAAATCTGTTTTACACAGAAAGAGGTCCGGCGGGCATTGCTTTCTCTAGACGTCCACAAATCGAGTGGGCCAGACGGCATATCCACAGTGGTGCTTAAGCAGTGTGCCCCTGAGCTGTGTCCGGTATTGACGCGTCTTTTCGAACTTTCATATTCCACTAGGAGAGTTCCGTCTTCGTGGAAGGCTGCCAATGTGCATCCGGTGCCCAAAAAGGGCGATAGTTCAGACCCATCGAATTACAGGCCTATTGCTATAACCTCCCTTCTCTCAAAAGTGACGGAGCGCATTATCAATAAGCGGCTTTTGGGATACCTAGAGGATCACGATCTGCCGTCGACGGTTGTTGCTCGGATAGCCAGGTCATAAATGCTGGCGTCCCGCAAGGCTCCGTGCTATCCCCGACGCTGTTTTTGCTGCATATCAATGATATGTTGTCCATCGACAATGTTCATTGCTATGCAGACGACAGCACTGGGGATACGTATTACACGGGCCGGGCGAACACCCCTCGTTCCATTGTGGAGGAAAGTCGAAAAAGACTTGTGTCTGAAATCGAGAGCACTCTTAACAGAGTCTCTGATTGGGGACGACTAAATCTAGTCCAATTTAACCCCACCAAGACACAAGTCTGCGCGTTCACCGCTAAAAAAGCTCCATTTGTAGATACTCCGCAATTCCAAGACACAGCCCTTACAACATCTGAAAGCCTTGAGATCCTTGGAATCGACATCTCTAGCAGCGTCCAGTTCCGCAGTCATCTGGAGGCTAAAGCCAAGTTGGCCTCCAAAAAGCTCGGTGTGCTCAACAGGGCGAAGCGGTACTTCAGTGCGGGGCTATATACAAAGACTATTGCTTTACAAAGCTCAAGTTCGTCCCCACATGGAGTACTGCTGCCATCTTTGGGCGGGAGCACCCGGATACCAGCTTGGGCCGCTTGACGCGGTCCAAAGGCGTGCTGTAAGAGTTGTCGACAATCCCAGGCTAACAGGCGGTATTGAATCACTAGGCTTAAGGAGAGACGTTGCCTCCTTATGTGTATTCTATCGCCTGTATAATGGGCTGTGTTCTGAGGAATTGTTTAGGATGGTGCCAACGGCCACTTTTATCATCGCACCTCCCGCCATCAGCTGGGAGTTCATCCTCATACCTTAGAACCTCTTAGGTCCCGTACAGTGAGGTTTCAGAGAAACTTTCTCCCTCGTACGATAAGGTTGTGGAATGAGCTCCCCGTCGAGGTTTTCCCGAGAGACTACAACATGGAGTTCTTCAAGAAAGGAGTTAAAAGGTTTTTAACAGGGTCGGCAACGCGCTAGTGATGCTCCTGGTGTTGCAAGCGTCCATAGGCTACGGTAACTGCTTACCATCAGGCGGGCCGTATGGTTATTTGTCACCTTAGTCGTATAAAAAAAAAAAAAAAAAATTCATACCTACTAAGTATAAGTAATATTCTTATCTCAGTATTCATTAGCACATTCACCACTTTTTCAGCATTTCCTTCTTTATGCATAATGTATAACGACATACTTTCCAACTAAATTACCTACTAAGTACATAGTTAGATTAAATCGAATCATAAACTACACTATCCGAAATTTATTTAGTGTAAATCTACTCAATTCTGCCTCGTATCCTCCAAATTAATGAAACAATATCGCCAAATGAAAGCCTAACTTCGTTATTAAATACACATACGGAGTGTACAGACTGTATTTGAATCAGTTAGGACCACATGAGTATACGAAACAGTTGGTTTATTTGCGTTACATATTGAAGTTTAGATGTTATGTGTTAGTAGTTTTAACTATCTAATTTCTTATTTACATTTTTGTCTAAAGGTGCTCCTTCACCACCTGTAGCGTAACTTTTACAGATTTTGAGTTTTACATTACGTTACATACTGCCGAGCATTCTCTTGTAATGTATCATTCCAGATTCAAAATATTACACATTGTATTATCATATTATCAAGTTGAGCACTGTAATGAAGGTAATAATATTCGATTTTGTATCATACATATTTAAAGTGCCTACACAGGTATTGCTGCTATTTTTTAACTTCAACTTATTCCGTGGCGAAAATTTTCCTAAACACCCACATTCAGCAACTCAGCTTCATAATCCCTACCGCACACAATCTAATAACCTACGATCCAAAACAACTGACTACAATAAGGAAATCTAATCACATTCCACTTGTTTTTCACATTCAACGGATTCGTAAACGCGAATTGGCCCGTTTAAACAATTTTCGACTTGTTTCGAGTATGTCGAAGCCGCCTTTGGATTTAAAACGTTCCATTTAACACGACAAACAAAATCGGATGGGCTGTGTTTGCACTCCTGA
Source organism: Parascotia fuliginaria (assembly GCA_963082885.1). Lineage (NCBI taxonomy): Eukaryota > Metazoa > Arthropoda > Insecta > Lepidoptera > Erebidae > Parascotia > Parascotia fuliginaria. Next base: position 2,975,727 of record OY720195.1, read on the forward strand.
ACGTATTGTGTGCCGACGATTTCAAGACCTATTTCTACAGGAGCGGATCTGACGCGTTAGCGACTAAAGATTGGGGTGTCCCTTTAAAGGGATTCTGAGCCATTGTTAAGGAGTTTATTATGCTCGAATTATTTAAAATTATGCGTTGCTTGAACATATTGTCTGTTATTACTTGTATGCTTGGGCTTATCCAGCTTTTAGCATAAGTATAACTACTTAAGCCAGGAAGGTTACGGTAACCCGTAACCTTCCTGGCTATGAGCGAGAAGGAAATAAGCGGAGAAAATCAAAAGGAAGGGGACCTAGGGCGAATAGAAGACAAAAATTTCTAATTGATGGCAGCATTTCTTAATTACATACAAAAATATTTGAAAATATATTTATAACCTTGCCAATATATTTCTGAATATTATCCAAGAGAAAAATATAGAAATGGGTCAGGCGACGAATATGTATTGAAAAAAAGATTGAATCAATCCCTGATACAGTGAAGATTGGCTTAAAGATTGGGGTAAGATTGAACCAGGTATACGGAAAAGCACAATAGAGCTTACACTGCTCGGACAAAGGATAAAATCCAGTTTATTTGTAATTTGCCGACAGATTGCTTCCATTTCGCGCTCGTATAGGTTTTTTATTATCAGCTTTATATAGGTTGTAATAGTGAATACATACTTTTATTTGCTGAGGAATATTATATTAGTAATTTAGCAATAAATTGTGTGATTTGAAGATTTCTCTCTAATAAAAGTCTGATCACTTTTAGCAATATAAGACTACCCGTTGACACTACCAACCTACCTAATTTGCTGTTCTTTTATTTTTCTTGTAATAAAATAATAATTAAATAATAATAATTTATTTATTCACAAAAAGTTTACAGATTTGCTTATAACTATTACAAAGGCGGTATTTATTAAATTAATAGTAGAGAAGTTAACATACTTATGTGTTGCAGAAATCTGTATAATTTTTTTTTAACCCTGTCTCTTAAACTAGGGTAATCCTGTATCTTAAGAGACAGCTTAAATAATAATATGTGGTGAGCAATAAAAAATATTCTATTCTATGATACTTTGTACTCGTACGTATTACAATATTATGTTGTACTTTCGCGAAAATTTATGACGCCGCTGTCCTAAGAGTACCGCAATCAGTCAACCGTATTAGGTACAGGTTTTTGTCAAAATACCCACACTCTGTAAGCTGATTGGCCATCGCAACGGCTGTAGACTTATACCAGAGGCCCTAGACAAATGTGAAAGATTTCTATTCTATTCATAGAATATGTCAAGTACTGGACATAATGTGTATGATGTTTTGTTAAATGAATGAAAATGAATTCTTGATTTTAGTATTAATGTTGTAATTCTTTATTTAGGTTTACAGAGAGAAATATTGAATGTATAGTAGGGAATGATGAAGAGAAAAAAGTGATTTTATATAATGTAGGTGTTCCAAATAATTATTTATGTCAAATACAAAAAGTGTCACTTGCCGCGCACTTCTACCCACAATTTGTTGCAGTTTAGTTTAAAGCATAGTTTTAATTCTGTTATTGTAAATAGATTGCACTATGTGTTTATAAGCTTAGACAGAATAGAATAAGAAATGTATGGGATTGACATAGCGTATGTGAATCCCATACATTTTATAATCTATTCTATGAATAGAATAGAAATCTTTTACACTTGTCTAGGGCCTCAGGACGCTATTGGTCGTATTATTTAGCCCCAGAGTCTGACATTGAGCACGGTAAATGGTAACAGTATAAAAGTGTGAATAAAGTGTATATTACAGTTTCTACTTACCTCTTCGAGAAAAAGGCGTTATGCTTTTATATTAAGAGACTTATTTCTACCCTCTAAAGCTTCAAAATTACAACATTATTACTTCAAATTATTACATAATCTTGAATTTTAAGATGTCTGTTAACAGTAATGAACTATGGCACCATTAATTCTGAGAGAATAATTCGTCTCGAACTTACTCAAGTTTCCTTACGGTAGTTAAAAGTTATAAACGTTAAGGAACCACATATGCGGGCTTCCTCACTTTGAATATAAGAACTTCTTCAAGAGTTTATTATAGCTGATATGATAATGCTAAATTACTTTTATTCCAGTTAATAGTTGCCTCTATAGTGGTAACATGCTAACAGTTTTCCATGATGAAAATTGGGTGTAATTAGAGGGACAGGGTTCAGTCCTCTTAAACCTATTGAAGTAGAATACTCTGATAGTGTTTTATAGAATTGATCTTACCATGTCACTTTCTATCTAAAAGGACATGCGCTGGACTAAAGTGAAACCTTACCAAAGTGAAATCTAAAAGTTCTGAAACCAAATGTTTCGGTACTTCATACGAACATCTCCCAATTTTATACCTACTGTTCATCAGGGCATTTGCGTCTTCCAATTTTGATACTTAGCTTTAGCTACTGCGATGAGCATTGACCAATCAGCTTTCTAAATTATAGCAATATTCCTTGCTATTTAAGAAGCCGCTTTGTCCAACGATAGATGTCTTTCAGTTAAACTGATGATAAACTAAAACAAAGACATTAATAACTAATTTCTTCAAAAGAATTCGATTTTAAGCTCCAGACAACTGAAAGCGTTTTACGTATTGACATGATTTATGAGATTACTTCTTCGACAGAAGACGTCTATTATGTGCATATCCGTACATACGTGAAGGAACTTTTAAACTAGAAAATACTTCAGCTTAAGGTTTGTAAGCTAAAGCGATGGTATAAGTTTAGTAAATTTTATAGGAAGGGTCTCAATCACATTATAAGCAAAAACATAGGTTTTCTTTAAGTATCAACATATGGCCTCTGGCCCTGTGGTCTTCGGTATAGAATATACCACCCCAACTTCGCATAGGTGTCATAAAAGTGTCGTCAGATGGACGGTCACCAACCTATTTAACTAACATGGTGACTTTGGGGGAGACCTATGTCCCACAGTGAAGCCTGTAAGTATCATGATGAAGTATCTTTACCTACATTTAATATTATATACCACAATTAACTGTACTCTTGCCTCTTTCTCAACCATTACTAAGTAAATTTTAAGTACCTCATTTTCTTATCCGGTAAGGAGTTACCTAATATTAAGTAATTTTACAACAGTAAATTGTACTTTTTTCGACCGAATCCACAGATCCTCGTATCTAATGTGCGATGAATTTCCAACCCTGTTTCAATTTGCTCTATGCAGCTCATAGGCCAATATTGATCGAACTAATGTCAACGTTTGCACATCACCCGTATATTACAAAGGGTTATTAGCTGGATGGCATTCTACCTGTAGTTATATACTAGCCACCTGGTGTTGCATGTAGGTACCGTAGTACGTAGGTAGGTTTTAAGATATAAAGAGAACAACGCAGTGCTATCTAGACCCAGAGTAAGCAAATTATGTTGATTTTGCTTTGAGCTTAAGCTTAATAGATATGATCTAGTTTGCGGATAAACTTTAAAAAGAAATGAACCCATATGGCCATAACACAAGCTATAATAATGCCTATTTAATCAAATTAGTGTTGTGTGTAGTTGGTGTGATGTGATATACAAGGTCTGTCGTAAATAATGGGTAACCCCGATGTTTAAGGTAGACCTGGTGTCAGGCTATAGGAAAATAACTTTTTTATCTCAAGGTGTAAAAATAATAATAATTTTTGTGTTTTTTTATATTTCATTTGTTGCCATTTTAATAACAACCTTCTCCTCTCTCACCCTTTTTTTATATTAGCCCACCAAAGTGACTTCACTGCGCCTGGTGGTAACTAGTCAGTGGAATCCAGAAGTGCTGTCCACCATACCAAAAGCCATCGTCTTAAACTGCTGGTATGGTGGCCTCCACTATGGCTGCTGGGAATGAGGTTGTGAAAAGGGAATAAAGGAGGTGAGGAAAGAGGAAAGGGGCAAAAATTGGGCCTCCGGCGCTCTCACTCGCCGAACGAAACGTAATAGTACGGATACTACTATTCTTACGTCGATCTTCTATGAGAGGGTACTTCCCCGGACGATCCGGCCCATTCATGCTGAAGCCAGCGTGGATCTACTACCGATGAAACTTCTTCTCACGGTCGGCAATAGCATGGTTGTGTTTTTTTAATCATTGTTTTTGCAATGCTCAGAGAATTTAGTCATGCTCTTATCATCAGGTGAGCCTAATGCTTGTTAGCATCACACAAAAAAAATAACTGAATTGTAAACTTTCTTAGAAGTTGGTTAAATCCATACGCCAACGTTCTCCATTGTAAAAACAAACTTTGGAGAAAGGGCGTAAGATCCATTGTTAAAACACTATAAAGGAAGGGTGTAACATCCAAAGTTTCCTAAGCGTAAACAAACTTCGTATTATAACATTATTATACAGATTATTGTCAGCGTGGGAACAATGAAGAGGATCGAATTAAACCCGGCGTCTAATTAGGAGCGTTTAATATCGCCTTACGAGTTACAGATATTGGTATATACGATCAATGGGTATATGAACTTATCTTTACTAATTTATAAAGCGGAAAAGTTTGTTTGAACGCGCTGATCTCTATACTACCAGTCAGATTTCAATATTTCTTTTTTTGATAGCCCAATTCTTGAGGAAAGTTATAGGCTATGTAACATCACGCTGCTGGCGACGCGAGCATAGCAGTAACTAAAGTTATAACTTAACGTGGGTGAAATAAACGAATCGTGCATAGTTACGTAACCTCGCTGTTTAATTAAGATTATGCACATCAGTAGAGGACAATTTATAGATGGGTAATCGTAAGCCAAAATATATTATTGAGAACCGTCCGTGAATCGGTAAACATGATGAAACTCTGATTTCTGGCCACAAAAATGAAAGGTAACAGGAATATGCAATTTGCATCTTCCTTCCTCCTTTCTTATGTAAGCCCCTCGATTGATGTCATTTAGCCCCAGTCGTAATGTACGTAAGTTGTACAAGTATCAATGGCCCATTAGTGAAGGCACTCGCTTCGTAAATATGAGGTCAGGGGATCAAATCCGGGCAAGCACCAATGTGTTTTTATATCATATAGACTTTCTAGTATATCTGGAGATTACTGACTGACGGTGAAGGAAAACATCGTGAGAAAACCCGGACTTCTGAGGAAGTTTGAAATCGCAAATCCGCCTTGAGCAAGCGCGGTGATCAATGCTCATACCTTCTTTGTATGAGAAGGCTTTCCCTGCAGTAGGATATTAATGGCCCGATATGATGATGATGGGGTCCAGTCATTACAAAGGTGTCCAGTTATTTTCGCCACCTTCATCTGGTCTAAGTTATGTATTATGATCCCTAATAAAAACATCATTAAAATATAAGCTGAAAGACGTCCACTGCTGGACATAGGCCTCCCCCAAGTTTTACCTGCTTGACCGGCCGTGCCTCACTCTCATCCATCGGTTGCCTGTCCGATCAGGGATCCTACCATAACCTTATAACAATCTTATTATAACCTTACTTTGTTTCTATCCTTGTTTTAATGGTACAAAAGAAAAAGACAAAACATAAAGTAACATCAAAATAATACTGCTCTAAGAGTTTGGTGGTAGGCCCCAGGTCGTCGCTCAACCTTGCTAGGGATCTGCCCATTTCCTCTGCGGTAAAAATATCATAACAATTATGTAAATAGAAATACCATAGCATGCGAAATGCTGTTATAGGCGTACGTGACAATTGAACGGGAATTCAACTAGCGACAGTAAGGAATTTCATTATTTTCGTATGTTTGTATACAACCATGTTAGTAACTTGCCCGCCCTATTTATTATTTAACTATTCTCGCGGTACGGTATCACCCGCGTTTTTGCTTACTGCTCTGTTCCCGTCGCCAGTAGCGTGATGTTACATAGCCTATAACCTTTCTTAAGCACTGGGCTATTATACGCAAAAGAATTATTGAAATCCGACTGGTAGTTTTAGAGATTAAAGCGTTCAAACAAACTCTGCCGCTTTATAAGAGATATATTTTTACGATATAATTAAACATCTTTGGAATACCCAGCTTTTCTGTACTACACATTAATACAATTAATAGTTCTCTTTTTAATAAGCACGTTATAAATTATTTTGATTTCAACGATTTTAATCACACCAACGTTGTTACAGCTGAATGTGCACCTACTCTAGCGCCGTGGAAGCCATCAAACGAAGTGACAACCAGTGAAGCGACGCAACACAACGATGTAGACACACACGGCATATACGACATAAACGACATAGTTCACTTTGAGGACAATGACCTCGTCATGAGAGATACAAAACGTATCAAACTGCAAGATAATAATAAATTAGACAATTCTGTAGATCCTTTTAAGTTTAGTTTTGATGATGTGAAACATAATGATACTAATGAATTGAAGAAGGAAGCGTGTGAATGTCAACATGGTGGTGGATGTGTGTCTAATGTGTGTTTATGTCCGCTGGGCTATGCTGGTGTGAAGTGTGAGATTACGCTGGATTTAAAGGTAAGACTATTGAATATTACGTAGCGTTGTCATCATTCTCTATGCCAATCATGTACTGCTTTTTAAACTAATTCTGATGCCTACTAAATTTTAGTTTTGCATCTAGTAGTGTCTAGTAATCAATGTTTCAGGCTTCTAAATATCTTGAAAAATATTGGCCACATTTTTTTTACTGATGCAAAATTTACTATGAGGATTTACTAAACGCTCTGCGTTTACTCCTTATGAGTGGCAATGTCGCAATTTAGTGTAATATTTCGTAGTTTTCAATAATAATTATCGTTTATTCGGCGCTATATTTAAAAAATATGTTCTGCTAAAATTTTAGAATAATGTGAAAGCTGTATAAAAAGTAAGAAATCATTGCGTTTACAGTTCTAAAATTACAGTTCTTCCGTTGCGTTATTTTCATAGTAAAATAACTGTAAGCATTTAGCATTATGGTTACTTTTTATACTTACAGCTTTCACTTAATTCTAAAATTTTAGCAGAACATATTTTTAAATATAGTTCCGTTGTTATTCATAAGGTGCAAACGCTCTTAACTAGTGTAAAAGTTGTATTTCGTAAATTACACCCGGGCTATATATATTTGGAAAAACAATGACAGTGTGCTATCGACAAAACAACACAATTAATAAAAGTTTTCTTTGGCATCTTCATCTATTTGCAAAATATCTCTATAGTGCGTGTGTAGCCGTAGGACTAGTAGCATTTTTGAAAGAACGCTGTTTGTTTATACTTAGACTTTTACCACTACAAAAAAGCTCACATTATTTTCTAATAGAACTACCATTCGTACTTACAATTAATTACCAGTTAAAATACTTCGCAAACGTTTAACATTAACTTCCTCCTTTTTATTTTCTTCTTTTCCTTCATAAATCAAACGGGACGACAAAAACTGCTTGTCCCCTTACAAGTTTGTTTGAGTAATGTTTCCAACTCTTGCAGCTGAATACTTAGTTACAAACTGTTAGTACGTTAATAGTAGTAAGGCTTGTCTTTCGAATAGCGGAGTTTTTATCTGTGGCTAGTTTTGTTTGTATACATCATTGCGATAAAAAAATATGTTTCCAACTTTCACATTGGCCTCTGAGCGGTCTAAAATTTAAAATTATGCCTTATTTCGTATTTATATTGCTTAATTTAAAATTCAAACTTTTTACTAGCACATAATGTTTCCTTTCATGCACCGATTTTCAAGTCGCAGAGTGCGAGTATACGCTGCCATTTATTTTTTAGTGACGTTTCCTCGTGGCCAAACTATTGCGCCAAACTTATTCGGCTATTCTATTTACTTGTGGCTAAACTCGAGGGATCGTAGAGTAGTCCTCTAGTAGCAAGTGCTTTTCGATCCCCTGGGGTATAGAAAAAGGGGATCAGTGGAGATGCTTTTATTCTGTGAGCCACTATAAATAGTTAGGTATCTTAATAGCCATATTATTAGATACTATTGTAGTTAGCCTCAATTTAATTATTTCCTAAACTGTTTTTAATAAAGACAATGCAAATCATATTAAATTAGGCAGCAATAATAGTATTGTAATAATTGTTCTATTTTAAGGTACCACGCTTCAATGGGTCTTCATACTTGCGTCTACCTGGCCTCGGCAGTGCAGCAGAATCATGGCTTGATATACAGGTAAATATATGTTTAAGAATTTATTTTTTCATAAGTAAACCTTACACCTTCCTTTCTTTTCCTTTCATGGTCGGCAACGGCCTTATTGTGTTATGTATGTAAGTATTATTTTATAGCCATTACTTACTGTACCCACCTACCATTAAATAGCCCCAAGTTATATTAAAAAACGAACTAATCGTCTCATCTCTAAAAAGGTAATAATAAAACCACCATAACTTTTATCTGAACAAACTTGGCACGCACCTTTTTAAAATTTTTAAAGGAACAAATAAAAAAGAACTTACCTACGCGAAAAATAACTTAAAGAAGTTTTGTAATAAATTAACAGATACTCAGGTGGTGAAAATTGCTTCAATTTTTTATAACAACAATAGCTACTACTCCCAATGGTATTTTCGGGATAATCCCACCCACATGCCCATCACTGTGACTTCTGTAAGCCAGGATTGATAGTGACGAACTCTTACGAACACCGAGCTTTGACACTCGGGAGTCCCGATGACTGCTTAATAGTAATGGTAGGTATCATAAACGGGAATAGTTTTTAAATAGTCAAGCAAAGGTGTTTTTTTTCCTTTCTCTGTTTCTATGCTAACTTGGGTTGTATTAGCACTAGTTAGCGAAGATAAAGAAAAGGATTTTGACCAGAACAAAGCGAAGCAAATTTTGGTACGGTTTTTACTATCGTTCAGATTTTCTTCTGGAACGGGCACAAGGCACAAGGTACACCTATGTAGAATCAGCACAAATATAGATCACACAGTTTTGTCTTGCGTAGGAATCGAACTCACAAACTCATACACGGCAGTCACACAGACTTCAATTGCTCAGCCAAGATTACCTACTTCTAGAACTATCTAGAAATTGATATGTCAAATTTCCTATTAAAACAAAATCACCTTTCGTAAGAGTATCTGTTGCACAGGTAGGTTTACAAATCTTCAAACCGACAATACAAGGTACACTTAATAAAACAACGATCTGTGTATTTAGGACCTCCACTTAATTAAGGTACACTCAAATAAAATAGACATCTACCGTGGGTCAAGCGTCAAAAGCCTTGTTATGTCATGGCCTATAAATACTTTAGTTTTAAGTCCAGATGGCAAATGCTTGTGTTTTTAAGTGATCTCCCTGTATTACTTAATTTTATTATCATCATTGCAGCCAAAAAACGTTTACTGCTGATATAAACCTTCTAAAAAGTATTGCCACTTTTATAATAATACTTTAGAGAATAATAATAATATCCTTAAGATATCCTTTATAATATCCCTTTACGGTAGGCTTTGCAAAGTCCCTGGCATTTTAGAGCAATGCCAGGGATTCTGAGTCGTCCATGAGCGACAGTTACCACTTAGCTTCAGGTGGACTGTATGCTCGTCTGCCACTGTCAGCAATAATTAAAAATCTCAACAACTACACACAACGCCATCTAGTATAGGTATGAGTAGTAGTTATGGGTTCTAGATTGCGGATATACATAATTTAATACTTTTTTTAATACACACTTTTTATATATAGAAACACCTGAGTGAGCTGCCCTCACCCTTCGGTTGCTCACCAACTTTATGAGGTCGCTGGTCTACCTTATGAGGGGTTTGTTTACTTTAGAAACATATATTTATCGAAAACAATAAGTATATACGAAGCGACTGGTACAAGAGCGTGGAGTTTAGCACAAACGTAGAGAGGTCTATACCCAGTAGGTAGATTTGGGCTGTGGATGACGATGATGACAATCACACAAAAAAATTATTTCGTGTGAGAATCCAATCTATAATATCTTGCCTTCCACAATCGGAACATATGCAAGAGATTGTTAATTGTAGTCAAACTACACTTAAAGCGTAACTACACTAAAAGTCGCGGCTAATTAGAACAGTACATAAATATGCATTAGTTTCTTTTTGACCTTTCAAGTTATAATTCTAAAGCTTTCTTAGCGGATAATGAAGGTTCAATCCACAGCCATAAGCCATTACGAGCTGTTCAAATAAAATATAGTTTCGACATCACTTGACAAATTGTATTCCGTTCGGCAACAGTGAGTTATAGTTCTAAAATCGAATCCACTCCAGGCTTCGATAGATATTAGTACCTATTATTAGGTTCTTGACATTTAGTTCAGTAGCTCTTCTTTTAATATTGTCATAGTAATTAGGGTCAATTTAGTGTAATAAAATTACTATGTCAATGCATTTATACAATGAAGTTGATCATATGCAAATACTGCCTACTTTGCCCGACTGCCGAAGTAGAGGAGTGTAATGGTTTTTACTTCTTAACTAAAGAGATATCGCTAAGTTACTTATGGCCCGCTGATAGATAAAACCGTGAGGAGAAGTGGCAAGGAGTTTATTTGGTCATGAACAAAATTTTTTTTGTAACACGTACTTAACGCAACAAAAACACCAACTAAAATAATTTTAATCACTCAACGAAGTACATCATTTACGAAATTTAAACTTAGATAAAGAACGTAACGTATTTAATTTCTTAAATAAATAGAAGGTAGTAGATCCACGCTGGTTTCAGCATGAATAGGTCGGATCGTCCGGTGAAGTACTACCCTCTCATAGAAGATCGACGTAAGAGTAGTAGTATCCGTACTACTGTGTTTCGCTCGGTGAGTGAGAGCGCCGGAGGCCCAATTTCCCCCTTTCCTCTTTCCTCACCTCCCTCATTCCCTTCCCCTAACCCCATTCCCAGCCGCCATAGTGGATGCCACCATACCAGCAGTTTAAGAAGATGGTATGGTGGCCACCACTTCTAGATTCCACTGACTGCTTACCATCAGGCGTGGTGGAGTCACTTTGGTAGGCCAATATATATATAAAAAAATAAAAAAAGCTATTGTGTTAAAAAAGGAAAAAAGGTGTAGTGTTATGTTGTGATAATATAGAGCATATAGGCTATAAAAAAAAATTGTATAATAATAGCACATACATTATCAAAAAATTTCCCAAATAAGTCTTTACCTTTGAATTATTTACCTGTGTGTTGAACTCCTTGAACAAATAAATCTTGTTTGGAACCATTTGTCTTAATTTGCACCGTCTTGCTATCTGTGGTCTCAGTAATTGTTATTTACGACTTTCATTACAACTACCATGAAATGAGAGCTGGGCTTATACAAGCAAACTTAATTACGATATTTATTTATAAATAGCACAGTTTCATTCCTATTGTGCCCGTTCCCTAAGGGCTAGGTAGATGTGTATTATACTCATTTTTGGAAACTATGTTAGGTCCGGTATCGGAGATACAGTCCGAAGTTAAAATTGTCATAGATGTGTAATCTTCCAATTTCCTTTTTTTTTCCGAATTTTTATTTTTACTCATCTTCTGAAATAGGGAACGAGACAGTCGTCTCTTAGACATTTTTGAGACAGCAGACACTAAAACTACTGGATCTGAATAACTTGATATTTTATAAAAACAGATCTTAATAAACCTTGCCACTCAAACTTTATACCTAGTTATTCAATTTCAAATATCGAACCGACCGCTTTAGAGATGCAACGAGTTTTGAAACTTGGACTTTTGGCTCCTTATTAATTCAACAAATAAGTTTGAATTCCACCAAGTTTCGTTTCGTTTAATTAGTGTTTTCGTTTGTCCCTTTTAAAGGAAACTTTTGATATTAATAAAATAAATAATATGAATTGTTGTCTAAAAGGTAATTTTATTTGTTAATGAGATCGTAGACCATTTGCTGTATCACATATGAGAACAATGTTACTAGTTATAACTTTGATCAGTGTGTACAGGTAGACAGAGATAAACTTAGTGATATTGAAAAAATCAGAGCCTTCTAGGGCCATGACAACATTATAATTACTTAACAAGAGTACAATTCATCATCATCATCATCATTATCATATCAGCCAAAAGATATCCACTGCTGGACATAGGCCTCCCCCATTTTTCGCCACCGTGGCCGGTCTTTTGCCGCCCTCATCCATCGGTTGCCCGCTACCCTTATAAGGTCGTCGGTCCACCTTGTGAGGGGTCTCCCCACACTGCGTCTTCCGGTTCATGGTTGCCACTCTAGTACTTTTCTGCCCAACAGCCGTCACTTCTGCGAGCTGTGTTCTGCCCATTGTCACTTCAGAGGCAACTCTGCGAGCCACAACGGGTAATTTGGTTCTCCTGCGGATTTCTTCATTCCTTGAACGATCACGCTAGGAAATGCCTAACGAGTTAAAAATAGTACAATTGGAAGTGAGAAATAATAATGCATTAGGCATTTTCTGATACCGTTCCCACATTCGTGCGTCTCGAGTTTCACTCATGGTGAATTACTCTTATTCGCGACTGTCTTGTGAGCTCTTTACTGGTAGTGGTCATACTTTATGGTAGTAGATCCTCGCTGGTTCGTTCAGATCGACCAGGGAAGTACTACCCTCTCATCTATACTTATATATTATTATATACGAAAGAGTTTTTTGTTTGAACGCGCTAATCTCTTAAAATACCAGTTGGATTTGAAAAATTCTTTTTGCGTATGATAGCCAAGTTCTTCAGGAAGATTAAAGACTATTTAACATCACGCCACTGGCGACGCGAGCCGAGCAGTAACCAAAAACGTAGGTGAAACCGCGCTACGAGAAGCTAGTAGAATAATATCGGCGTAAAATATTACGTAGTTTCCATATGAGAGCGCTGGCAGCTCAATTTTCTTCGGTGCCCCTTGTCCTTAAATTTTCATAATAAAGATGCATTGTATAGTTCCGTAGCAAATTAAAGAACTAACATGATTTTTTTATCATTTCAGATCACATTAAAGCCATCTAGCGGCGACGGGCTGGTGCTATACAACTCGGAGCGTGCAGATGGCGATGGTGATTTCTTTTCACTACATCTAAGAAACTACTATGTAGAGTTCGCGTTTGATCTTGGCGGAGGGATTGCACTTGTCAGGTGAGTGCTTTGATCAGGCTTTAGAGGAAAATACACCTAATACCTATGAGACCGGGAGACCTAGTATTAGGTACACCTAGTCCTATATTATTATATACTACTAGCTTTCTGCGGCGTCTTTGCTTACTGCTCTGCCCTTGTCTAGTTTTAGTAGTAGTTTAGCCTATAACCTTCCTCGAGAACTGAGCTATCATACGCAAAAAGAATTTTGCAAATCCGACTGGTAGTTCCAGAGATTAGCGCTTTCAAACAAACAAACAAACGCAAAAGCTTGACGCTTTTTATCCTCGAAGGGGTAGGCAGAGATATTTGACCACCCACTTTTTGCTATTTTTATTTTTTTTATTTTAGGTCCCATGTAACAGGGGGCAAGCCTGTTGCCATTTCAGACTCTGGGCTAATACTGAGATTTTTCTACAGAAGAACTCAATATCTCTTTTTACCCTATCTAATATTTATTTTTTCATACTTTTCGTTTCAGATCAGCATACCCAATCGAACCAAACCGATGGCACTGGGTATCAGTGTCTCGCTCTGGCAAACGCGCGTGGCTACGCGTGCGAGGGGGAGGTGCGAGGGCTGTGACATCAAGAAGCACTCGACGACGCCTCACCCTCAGACAGCCATTGTTGTTAGGTGGAGCTCCACATCCATTGCCTAGAAGATTAGCGTTGGATACATCGTTTAATGGATGTGTTTCACAGGTAGTGTATTCAGTATTTAAAAGACCTAAAAGAAGTAACAATACATTGCAATGATCTGTAATTTTTTGGGACACAAAGACCTCATCAGACAGTGAGCGGAGCCGTACGAAGATGAGATGTTAATTAGTTGCGGTGTAGGTAGTACAACAGTTCGACGTCATGGCGTGCCGTCACGTGATGTCTTTGATGTAAATTACTAGTACAATTTACACTTCGTGGCAAAGCTTGGATTGCAAACACCTTTTGAGAGTGCCGGCAGAGGCCCAATTTCCCCTTCTTTCGTTTTCCTCACCTCCCTCAATCCCTTTATCTACCCCACTCCATTCATGATGAGCAGCGGCTTAGCGGAGTCCCTAATATTGCAGGAACAATGCCATGGACTTTAAAGTCGTCCATGAGCGACAGTTAGCACCATCAGGTAGTCTGTTTGCTCGTCTGCCACAGACAGCAATAAAAACGTTCTCTATTTGGGAAAGGTAACCTATGTCCAGCAGTAGACGTCCTCAGGCTGATTGCGATGTCATAATATTACAGAGACTGCGGCTAAAAAAAAACTCAAAATAATGTCTTCATGCAATAAATAAACAAAAATTCTTTATTTCAGACATGAACATATACATTAACAGTCCATAAGTTGTTTAGTAATGTGTTAGTAGGTACACAAATGAAGACGGTACAATGCTATTCAAAATGCAATAATATCTAATTCTACTTATTTTTGTTCTTTCAGTTAATTATCAATGATGAGGAACTATCAGTGGTGTCAGCGGCATTAGGTGGACTCAACGTAGATAACTGTGACGATGCACATGACAATTGCACGTGAGTAACATGACTATTATATCATATATTCTTTCATGACTAAGGAAAAAAAGGTTCATATAATCAGAACTTTGTAAAACCTTACAAGCGCAAAAATTTATTGGAAACATGGTCAACCGTATTTGTTATTATCAAAAACCCTTTTATGCATGTTACCACAATAATTATGTCTTTATCAACGTCTAAGAAATTTTACTTAAAAGCTGTGGTCTGAATTCAACAGCTAGATATATTTTGGAACTCAAATAGACTCCATAAAAACAAATATAATTCAAATTGTTTTGTTGATTTTCAGTGACAAAAACCTCTGCAAAGAAATCCTTTCACCAATTCCGGAATACCCACAAAACATCTCAGGGAACGACGTGCATCACAACATAGTAGATAAGAAGGGATTCAAACAGAAGATCCACAAGAAACTCAAGAAGCATGCCCCACACACGCATTTAGAGAAATATAAGAAGAAGAAGTACTTCATTAGCAAAAAGCACCAATATCTGTTGGAGGATTTGGAGAGGAATAATGAGGTAGGGAAAACATTTTGTTTATTTCTTTTGCGATGCTTAAGAGCAAGTGATCTACCTGGTGAGAAATGCTGCCCTACAAACAAGACAGTACAAATAACACATCTTTCAGCACAATAAATTGTTGCTGTTCTCAAATTTGTGTAAAAATTGTTATTGTTGCTCTGTGGTAAAAGAACCAAAGCTTTATGCACATAAAAGCTAATAATGTGTGTTTCATAAGAGCACTACACGAGAAAGAAACTCATAGGCACAACACTAGCTAGCTTGCTGCTACTGCTACCGTTCCCATAACTGCAGTCTACACAATACTGGTAGTCAATGGAGTTTTAACACACAACACATCCCTTGAAGCATTGCTATTATTTGTGACTATCCGCTCTAATTTCTACAAAAAATCTCTTATGTAAAAAAATTATCACTCGTGTTGGACTTCCACCACTGGAAAAAGACCTTCTCCAACCTTGATTTAGTACTTGATTTGATTAAATTATTGAGTAGCGTTCGCGTAAGGGTGTAATAAAATTATTCTGAAATTATTTTCATCCTTATTAAAGTAGCAGTGCTCAGAGATTTTAACCAACTGTGTAGTTAATAGATTCTTAAAGAAATTAATGTAAAACGTCTAAAACTTGTTATATTATTGATGTTAGAAGTGGGCAGTATAATCTTATAAACAGGCAATTAGGCTGCGATCGTGTAAGTTACCTTTATATTTATATTTTATTTTCCTACAAACATGACTCTCTTTCAGGTGGGCACAGAAGCTCCTTACGACGGTCAGACCTACATGCAAGTAAAATATTTAACCGATGAAGATATGAACTGGACCGATATGAACACATTCCCCAGCTTTACTGGCACTGATAGCTTCATACATATGGATGATGAGGAGACCATGCAACGGTAGGTATTTGGTTACTGCTTCGTTCGTGTAGATTGAAGCATTATAGTAAGCTTATAAACTTCTTGAATAATTAGGCTATTAAATGCAAAAGATTTTTTGTAATCTATTTAGTAGTTTCAGAGATTAGTGCGTTTCAACAAACTTACTTTTAATTTTTATGAATTAGTTCCCTACAAAATATTATACTCACTATCCCAAATAATCTCTCACTGAACGACATTGATCTAGACATGGCATCAACTTATTGCAAGAGTAGAGAACATGAGTTAGTATGTGTGAGTGCAGTGCGTGCATGCCTGCGTGCGTGCGTGCGTGCTTCCGAGCATGCGTTGCGTTGTACTTGCGTTATATCATGCATTGCATTGTATTTTACGTATTAATTTGCCACCATATACTTAATCCTTATGACATGTTTTTTTCTGTTGCATGTTGGCAGGCTGGTGTCATACTCCTTGGACATCAACATTCGCTTCAGATCCGTGGTATCTCACGGGTTGTTAGTATGGAGCGGTGGAGCACACACTCCTCCAGACTTCCTCTCACTTGCCATCGAAAACTCCGTCCTAGTGTTCAGGTAATAAGAACTATTTTAAGATTTTCACTATTCATCTCTCTATATTTATTGACATACAGTGAAGGAAAACATCAGTGCTTATGCCCTCCCTGTATGAAAAGAAGACTTTGTCCCTGCAATACGACAATAATGAGCTGGTGTTTTTTTTTTAAATCACTTTTAGGAAACTCTAATACAGAATCCTACTTAATATAATAAATGCGAAAGTTTGTTTGTTTTTTACCACTTAGCGCCTAAACGGCTTAACCGTTTTCGATAAAAATTGGTATGTGCATAGATTCGGTGCCGGAGACGAATATAGGATTTTCGACGCGAGCGAAGCCGCGGTACACAGCTAATGGCATCATAATTCATAGGAGCAGAATCAATTAATTTAAGATCTGCTTGTAAGAGATTATGTTTTGCTAATGTTAGGTACAATCTTTTTTATATCTTTCTATGTTTAGGTACGACCTGGGCAGCGGAGAGGTGGTCATCATAGCAAACCACACCAAGGTCGATGACGGCCTCTGGCACAGAGCGCGGGCTACTAGGTGCATATTTTGATAATCAATCTTATCTAAACTTTTAGGAACATACAGTACTTACCTAGAGTAACTGACATAGCTTGCAGAGTTGCTTCTCTGAAGTGGCAATGGGCAGGACACATAGCTCGCAGAACTGACGGCCGCTGGGGTAGAAAGGTTCTAGAGTGGCGACCACGAACTGGAAGACGCAGCATGGGCAGACCCCTCACAAGGTGGACCGATGACCTTATAAGGGTGGTGGGCAACCGATGGATGAGGGCGGCGAACGACCGACAACGGTGGCGAAAATTGGGGGAGGCCTCTGTCCAGCAGTGCACGTCTTGTGGCTGATATGATGATGATGAGTACCTAGAGGATGTTCTATGCCAGGTGGTATGGTGATGATAATGATTTGATTAAACTGCCTTCGTAGAGCAGTTGGAGTGCGGGCGACTACTGCGCAAGAGGGTTCGTTTTCCACGCAGGACGAGGCTTTGTGTGATACATAAATAGTATTTTCCAAGAGTGCTAGCATGGAAGTTTTTTTTAATCAAATAACTTAGCTTATCTTTATTTTATTTTAATTTTCAATAGCGTCCGGAAGAATACTTTTTTATTTATTAGCAATCTTCTGTAGTTAGTTTTTTTAAACCATGTGTGTGATTTCGTAGGAACCGACAAGCGGGCGTGCTGGAAGTCGACGGCTTAGGCTCCGTCGGCAAAGTATCGCCCGGGAAACTCAAGCAACTCAATACTGAGAACGGCCTTTATATAGGTAAGTATGATAAGTGACTGAAGCTTTTATTTATAGTTTAACCCGTGCCGCTGTATTTTCTCACTTGAGTGTAAAATAATATTCTCGTTGATGATATTAATTGTAAAAATAGAAAATGTGGATGAAATTGAAAATCTTCCTTGTCTTGTTTTGTTTATTTCCTCACTTATTTCCTACGACAGTCAGAATGGAACTGTAGATTGTCAATGTGAGGATACTGTTGCGCCTGATCAGAAATAGTCACCAAACTTAGCTCTGTCTCTACCTTGAAGGCGCACATTGGTTGTGGGTTCAATCCTCACACAAGATTACACTTTGTGAGATCCATAAATAGATATTTGTATCAAGTCTGGCTGTGTTTTATGTACCTACTGGTATTGTTTGCATTCTCCGAACTCCTAGTCCTTTATGAAACCAACAGGAAGGTGTCTAGGTAATTCTCCTTAAATATAATAGTGCTGACTGCCAGCCGTTTGCGTAAATTTGTTGTGCACCAAAATTTTCACCACCTAATAATGCCAGCGAGAAAACGACACATCTACAAAAACTGGTACACTTTAGCTATGAACTTAAGAATATAGAGGCTATGGGCTTATGCCCAGTAGTGATAATAATCAGTAGTATATAAAGGTGTAATTATATTAATTATCATTATTACTTCGACAGGTGGTCTCCCATCAATAGAACTGAACACACAAGGCAGATACAAGAGTGGCTTAATCGGCTGCGTCTCCCAAATATCCCTCAGTGGTGACTTTAACATCCCCCTTTCCCTCTCCAAACTCCCACACACAATTACTAACAACGTAGGCCGATGTGCACAATAAAACATAATCATTCATTTAAATGAATCAACATTCATTTAAGTGAACATAATCATTCATTTAAGTGAATCAACATTTTGTTATAACCGTTAACGACCATTTATTTACACTTATCAACGTTCATTCAAATTGTTAAATTAAACGGTCGATCGCAATAGTGTTACTGTGGTAATATTTTTATGAATTTGCTTTTTGAAGCTCCGTAAACATATCAATGTAAAAATAATGTCGGAGGCAATAAAATACAACAATAATGTTACATAATAAATGGACGTAACTCTGTATTGATATTTATGACAAGAGGCGAATAAAAGAGGCATATAGACGCTTTTACAATGCCAAAAGCGTAAATTGAGCTTGGTTTACCTAAAATCATGTAACTCCTTCCAAAACAACATGTCTTTTACTAGCAGATGAATAACGATCATTCTTTTGCTAAGTTCTTAAATAACTTAAATTGAGAGAAGAATCTTAAAGTCAACATAGCGTCAAAACAACTGTTGTCCCCTACTCAGTCCCTCTTTAATACATCCATGTGTCCTCTGTAATACACTGATATAAAACTTATTTTAATTTACTCTTTTATTACTCTAGTCAATTTAGATTAAGTAATCCGCGTGTTTCTTGACTGTCCCCATACTATTGTTTAAACATTTTTCGATGATTTTCTTTCCATGTACTATGGAATAAATTTTCAAAGTGCTTTACTATTTAGTAGATATATAAAAATACCTATTTGTAATGTTAAATTAAATAAAATTCTAGTCGTACGAGTGGTTTGCACGCAATTTTAATTTTGTAACTTAATTTTCTAGCTAATCACAATTTGTTATGATGTGAATGTATTTTATATAATACAATAAGTATACATAGGGTTTGTATTGAAGCATTTTTCATATGGACGTGGTTTTAGAACAATGTAAGTAGACACAATAGATATTTGATCATTAGAGTTTGTTAAAAGCTTTTATACATCGGTACGGGAACTGTTTAATTTGCTTCGTAATCAGGTTTGTCTGTAGTTAATATTTTATACCTCGTAAACAAGTCTGATATTGTAGTTTTTGTTTTAACATATTGTTAACTTAATGCCCTAAGGAGAATAATGTATGAGCATACAAAATGTATAAGCAGACATGGATTAAAGGTTTTTTAAGTACAGAAATGTTGACAGTTAAAGATATTTCTTTCTTTAGGTTCATAGTATTTTTGAGTCATTATATAGTCAAAAAAGAGTCTGGACAAAAACTGTTAATATAAGTACCTTAGTACATGATATTACGGTCTGTTTTGAATTATAATGAAAAACCATTATAACAAACTTCATTAAGATCAACTTCATTTTACAAGTTGAAATTTATCAATTTGAAATTTACGTCCAGCCGGTTTAAAATGTGACACGAGATAGTTTCTCGTCAAAGCCAAGTTCGTAAACAAAAATTATCTTTACTTAAGATAGATAGGTATAATTATTTAATTACCTAAAAAGTTCAGTCATTAGTGCAACCGTGTTATTTTTGATAGATTTGTGAGATAATAAATTTAAACACGAGAAAATTAGTACACAACATTTACTCGTAGCATCTTAGGCTGGCTGGTCAACAATCTTTAATTATACAGCTGTCTTATTCTCATTCGTCGATATTAACTATTTACACATCAGGTAGGAAAGTTGTACTGTTCATAGACACGAAATTTAAATCTTTTTATAGTTTATTCAAATCTGTCGGATCTTCACATACGACGCTGCAAATCACGAGCGCTTGAGAATAAGGATGATTAAGACGACTGTTATTTAATTTAAGGGCATACAGTATAATATTATGTTTATTACATACAATTTGCGAATATTCGTTCCCGACTTACCGCTTAGTTTTCTGGTTGCTTTTAAGTCTGATTATAGCACCGACTAGTTGTAACATACTTAGATATAGAATATATTTATTGGGTAGAGTTTAATGCGCTTTGTATGTGAACGAACGTGTTGTTAAGCTTTGCAATTTGTTTAATGGCAAATGAAGTATAGAAAATATATTTCAGTGGTCTAGACTCCACTTTATACTTGCCCGTACAATTACAGGAAACCAAATAACGGGCAGCAGCACTATTATTTTTCGTGCATTTTTTTTATACTTCTTTGATAGCAAACAAGCATACGATCCACCTGATGGTAAGTGGTATTCGTAACCTATAGAGATGGCTATGTTTTTTCAAGCATTGCAAAAGTAATAATCCTTAGAAAACACAACCAAGTCGTTGTAGACCACGGAGGTGGGGATGAGGAAGGGAAAAGGAAGAGGACCGAGGGGGTATTGGGGGTAAATGTCACATTACTGGCGTCACCAATTCACCTGTCAAGCGTACAAAGGTACTGATTATGGTAAACTCTTGCCGGTATTGGACTTTTGCCGGTTGATTAACAGTAGGTTTATATTTACGATCTTTAATTGAAAATTCGATTTTATGCAATGAATCGTTCAGCGCTGAATTGCCTTTTCAATATGTATTTATGCCTATATTGATTGAAATTTGTGTATAGAAAGCCAGCATTAACTGTATCGAGTAAGTAATATTAGTATTCTGTGTATTATAAAGAATGAAAACTTAATAATTTTTATGTAAATTCGAGCTAAATACACGGCAGATTTTAAAGAGTTACTGCCATTTTTCGTTTTATAAATGTCATCTTCCTACTTTGATACTTTTCTATCAGCTCTGTTTTATCATAATATAATCCATATTTTTGAGCCTGCCTCAAATCTGAAGCCTTTATGCATTTAACGCCATGATTTTTTCTATATTTTGTCTTTTTGTCATGCATGATAATTGGCTTACCATCTACACAGGCATTATTCCTTTGTCGTTAAACAAATGTAAAGCTTAAATTTGACACCTATCCTAAATGTCCTCAGGGGATTTCATTTACACCAATAATTTTCGTCAATTATAATATTTCACAGGGTGTGGAAATTATTTACATAAAATATCTACATATCTTTCTTATGGTCTCCTGTTCATTTAATTCCAAAGTCTTGCGCGACATGTTAATTTATTTAAATGTATCATCGCATCAATAAATGTAATCTGTATATTAAAAATGAACCAACCAAATGTTAATAATTTAACTGAGAATAAATTTAAAATAAATTTTATAACGCAAATTTAAATAATAATAAACATTTTTCAATATTTGTTGATCCGCTTATGGCCATTTTTAATACATTTTAGTTGCGACAACCGACATTATTACTTTTAATTTTATGAATTTACAAATTATAACAGTGATTTACTTAGAACTGCCGAGCTGCTGAGTTGTCGAGTTTAATCTCAAAAAAGTGGTATTTCATTGTTCTGGCGAAAAATTTTAATGTCGGTCTTCTTGTATTGGGTAGGGCAATAAGTTTGCTCCTATTATTGGAAACACAGTCGGTAGTAGATCCACGCTGGTTTCACATGAATGGGCCGGATCGTCTGGGGAAGTACTACCCTCTCATAGAAGATCGACGTAAGAGTAGTAGTATCCGTACTACTGCGTTTTGTTTGGTGAGTGAGCGCCGGAGGCCCAATTTCCCCCCTTTCCTCTTTCCTCACCTCCCCCATTCCCAGCCGCCATAGTGGATGCCACCATACCAGCAGTTTAACACAATGGCTTTTGGTATGGTGGCCACCTCTTTGATTCCACTGACTGCTTACCATCAGGCGGGGTTGAGTCGCTTTGGTAGGCTAATAAAAAAACACAATATCACCTTGCATTTAGGGAAATTATAACATACGAGTAACCTCGTTAAGTCTAAATTTGTCTGGCAAATAGCAACAGGGTCGGTCCCTGTTACATAAAACCTAACATTAGTTGGCAAAACGTGGCTGTTATAAATATAAACCTCGTGGCAGATACACCTCTGCTTTTACACTTAACGAAATAAAAGTATTATCAGCTAAATTGTTTACATAATGCTGTTTAAATCGAAGAACAATGTCGGTTGTTGCTACCGCTAACAGCTTTTGATACAAAATGTTTGTAAAAGAAAATATTACATATTTACATTAAGTTGGTATATAACAATACATATGTAGTTCTACTTGTGAAATAGCATAACTAGTATTAGTTTTGTATGTGAGACCTGTCCCATGTAATATACGCCGTTATTTGTACAAAATTATATCAATAAAAATATAATAAAACATCTGTCTTTGTTTTTTACTTGTAAATAATAAATTTTAGAAAAACAGCACAAAAACTGAGTTTGAGACTACTTTTTTATCTTCTTCGACTTCTTCTTCAGCTGTGCATCCACCCACCTGATGGTAAGTGGTAACCGTAACCTGTAGACATGGCTGTGTTTTCTTCTTCTTCTCAGTCGTTTACTCTTGACAAAGTAGTCGTGGTCACGCGTGTTCTGCCTACTGTTCTCCATCTGTCTCTGACGGAAGCTTGTATTGCGCATTCAAAGCGGTTTTTAGGTTAGAGCCTTGATTTGATCGGTCCAACGCAAAGGAGATCGTCCTCTGGATCTGCAGCGCTCGGCTCGAACGACGAGTGTTTTCTTAGTATTGCAGAAAGAACAAAGAAAACTCAACCAAGCCGTTACCGACCATGTAGGGAGAACGAGGTTACGAAGGAAAGGAAGAGGACCGAGGAGGTAATTGGGTCTCCGGCGCTCTTACTCACCAAGCGATATTTCTTACACAACGTAGGTAGGTATATTAAATCAAAAAGTTGAACTTGAAGTCATTAAAGGTCCTGATCAAAACTTGAAAGAAATCACAAGCCAAAACGTATATATATATATATATATATGGAAGTTTGTGTGTATGTTTTCGTGTGTACGTACGGGTGTGTGTGTGTGTGTGTGTTATCAGCGCCTAAACGGCTGCACCGATTTCGATGAAAATTGGTATAGTACATAGATTCGGTGCCAGAGACTACTTTTTATGCCGGAAATCGCTCTGGTACCCGAGTTACATTAATTAAACACATACCATTTTCACTAGGCGCAGCTAGTGTTCTTATAAGTTGGTATATTTTACAGCGAAATCCAAGACTTCTGCATGGTAATGCGTACACAGTCCCACCAAACTACAGAGGCGTAGTATAGGTATTATTATTATTTGTTTTTTTGCGTAATATTTCTTTAAAACAGGTACATATACTACTCCTCGAGGCGAGTACATTGAATTGGTGTATCTACACCTAAAATGAAAATTCTGGGGGCCGAGCGGGGCAGACGTATACTATTGTCTTTGATGTGTGTGTGGTGCGAGGGCCACTTTGTTAAAACTCTTTAAAAATGTCCTTATGATTTAGTGAACATTCCCAAAGAATGGTGAAAGTTGAAACCAGATTTTGTGAAAGTCAAATAAGCGAGTTATAGCCTGTATAGTTGGGCCCTCAGTTCTCACATAGAGGATTGAGGGCCCACCTGTACCAGATAAAGTGTGGCCACTGCAGTAAAAGTGTTTATGCCAAAATCTAAGCTAATGCCAATCAAAATTTGTGAAAACTAAATAATAACGCAAAACACTGTCCTACTTCGTAAATTTTCGTTCAAAATGGGCCCTCAATGCTCATATACGTCAAAGTTTATAACGTAAATAAAATAAAACCACTAACATAACTACTGATTGAAATCCTACATGCTACTGAAGAAATTGTGAAAATTTGTGAAAGCAAGAACAGGTCACAGCTTCTTGTTGTTTGGAAGTTATGACCTTGAGAAAACTCGGGCCCTCAATCCTCCATTTCTTTTGTATGTTGTTTTATTGTGTTTTAACGCATGAAAGATAGACAAACATAAAATTGTGTATTTTTGTGAAAAAAAATGTGCAACAAATTGGTGTTATTTGTTTCTAATAAGACTTACGATAAAAGTACAAATCTTAATAGATTCTGAAATTGACTATTTTTTAATTGAGTGTGTGGGTAGAGTGACAATAAATTCTTTATCTTAGTTATTTATCTTTTTTTGTCCTAATTGTTCTTCTATAGGAATAGATGGTATGCGTCCTCTTGGCATGGTTATGTGTATCTATTGGAAAACTTTCTATTATGTTGTTTAATAAATAATTATTAACTAATTAATATTATTATTATTATTTTATTAGATTTTAATTATTTGATTAAAAACGTCAAATTAATTAACAGCTTTATTTTTTTATTCTATATTGTCTTTGAAAATGAATGTTGTAATTTATTGGAAGAAATAAGTTTTGTCAATATCATAGGTACTTACTTACTTACATAATAATTTGTAATTTTTTATTTGTCCATGCAGTTCTGAGTTCACTTGTTTTATATATATATATATATATATACTATTATATAAAGCGAAAGAATTTGTTTGGATTTCCATTAAAATAATTATATGTTTGCAGTCAATTAACTAAAATAACTCTACCTTTTACGACCTCTGTTAACAACGCACAGACACTAGCACTATAAAGCGGAAGAATTTGTTCGTTTGTTTGTTTGAATGCGCTAATCTCAGGATTTCAGTTGGGTTTAAATAATTCTTTTTTCGTTTGATAACCCAGTTCTTAAAGAAGGTTGTAGGCTATGTAATATCATGGTATTGGCGACGGAAACAGAGGAGTAAGCTAAAACGCGGATGAAACCGCTAAGCTGGAAGCTAGTTGTTATAATAAAATCGTAACGTAATACAAATTCCATTTAGTCAATATTTCACACATTTTCTTCTTGCAAGGAAATATTCCTAGGAATATATATAAGATAATAAAGTATTTCAGTATTCTATTTCCGTCCGTGGTCAAATCGTTGCATTTAGAGGTCAACACGTATTTTAAATCTTAATATTTATTAATCAACGGTTACCTACAATAAAAAACAATACCATATTAAACATACCTAAATACAAATATTTGGAGTAATAACAAATTAAATAGAATTAATAGATTACACAAATTGAGTATTAGAAAAAGAACTTTTTACTCAATATCACATCTTATCATCCTTGTCTCAATCACTATTAAATTAATAAAATCATATGCAATGACAATATGGCGGTTTGTTTACATTGTATGAAATTGGAGTTGGAAAGGATATAAATAATACTAAAAGTCCACCCTCGCTTCGCTTTGGTATTAAAAGTTTCATTCTGTCTTACAACGCCGGAAAATATTAGCATAGTGTATTGGAATTCTGAAAATGGCAAAAAAATAATAATAGAAACATATTAGCTATATTATTTTATTTATCTGTCATTTTCATGTTTAACAAAACATAATAAAATAAAGCCTATGTTACCCGCTTCATTTATTGATTTCTAAAGATGAAAGAATTTTCAATATAAACAAACAAAAAAGATAAAAAATACAATGAAAAATCTTTTCTGTTTATAATATTAGTTTAGACAATATCTTGTGAGGTAAGATTACTTTGCAACGGGAGAAGGAACTAGGACAAAGAAAAGATAAACAACTAAGATAAAGAATTTATTGTCACTCTACCCACACACTCAATTAAAAAATAGTCAATTTCAGAATCTATTAAGATTTGTACTTTTATCGTAAGTCTTATTAGAAACAAATAACACCAATTTGTTGCACATTTTTTTTCACAAAAATACACAATTTTATGTTTGTCTATCTTTCATGCGTTAAAACACAATAAAACAACATACAAAAGAAATGGAGGATTGAGGGCCCGAGTTTTCTCAAGGTCATAACTTCCAAACAACAAGAAGCTGTGACCTGTTCTTGCTTTCACAAATTTTCACAATTTCTTCAGTAGCATGTAGGATTTCAATCAGTAGTTATATGTTAGTGGTTTTATTTTATTTACGTTATAAACTTTGACGTATATGAGCATTGAGGGCCCATTTTGAACGAAAATTTACGAAGTAGGACAGTGTTTTGCGATTATTTAGTTTTCACAAATTTTGATTGGCATTAGCTTAGATTTTGGCATAAACACTTTTACTGCAGTGGCCACACTTTATCTGGTACAGGTGGGCCCTCAATCCTCTATGTGAGAACTGAGGGCCCAACTATACAGGCTATTACTCGCTTATTTGACTTTCACAAAATCTGGTTTCAACTTTCACAATTCTTTGGGAATGTTCACTAAATCATAAGGACATTTTTAAAGAGTTTTAACAAAGTGGCCCTCGCACCACACACACATTTTTCTTTGTTACTTCAAAATGTTAGTAAAGCAAGTTACCGCTAGAGGCGCTAGTTGTGTAAGTGGAAAATTGATATCTTTCTAACTTTAACGACAAGGTTCATTTTTGTTTTTATAAATTATGGTTTTCTTTTAATTTCATTGTTATCATTGTAAGTAATATTATCGTCATCAACGAAAAGATATATTTAGGTACACTTGGCGCTGGAAAATTTACTTTACGTATTTGTCATCTCAGTAGCACAATGAAGGAAAATAAAACGGTATAATTTGTCCATTTTTCATTTCGTAAAACTGGCAATACTTCTTTAATATAAATTTGTGCGTTAACGTACCACGTAATTCGCCTTACTCAATAGTTCACCATCACGGTTCGTGAATCGAAGATTTTTATTCCCAACCCACATGTAAAGAGAAGCAGAATTCCTATATTGTCTTAGACCTGCTTAAACCTCAGTCATAAATTTAGCTACCTCTATGGCGCAATGGCAGCGACTGCTGTGCACGGGGTTCGATTCCCACACGGTACAAAACTTTATATGATCCATAAATATTGATTTTCAGTCGGGATGGGTATGCCTGTGTCTGTTATTATACTTATTATGTTTGTAAAGTCTACCCACCCCTTTACGACACAGGACCTTCTTCATAGTGCGGCATTAATTGTTTTTCTAGTTACAGGGATAGTAACTTATAAAATCCATTATTGTTTTTTTGTTTAAGTTAAAATTTTGTAGAATAAACATTTCCTTATCAATTATATATAGCATAACTAATTAATACAGTAGGTACTTACAAAGTTAGAATAGAGTAGACTGAAATAAATTTTATTAAGTAAATACCTAGGTATGTGCAACACAGAGGAAATATAACTTAAACGACTTAATTAATTTAATTAAAGGCAGGTTTTATTACTCAATTAATAAATAAGTAGGTAGTACTAAAACTACCTGATATGAATTAAAATGTTTTTTTTCGTTTATACGAAAACCGGAATAAAGCAATAGTAACAAAAATACGCCACACCTAAGGACAGACCTATAAGGAAAAGCATTAATTCTTGATAGATAATGAGTATGAGTCGAATTTATGCGTAAAAACCCACAAAGAAACTGTTCGCCGCTTGTCCAAACTATTGGGAAGTACCATGTATTAGTAATAATTAAAATAAGTATGACTCACTACAGGTTTTTGTACCTCATTGTTTTGTTACTGGCTTCTCGCAGCGCAGTTTCACCCGCGTAAAGTTACATCTTTGGTTACGGCTCTGCTCCCGTCGCCAGTAGCGTGATGTTATAATTGCTATATAGCCTATAACCTTCCTCGAGAACTGGGCTATCAAAGGCAATAATAATTATTCAAATCCGACTCGTAGTACCAGAGATTAGCGCGTTCTAACAAACAAACTCTATCGCTTTAGTATAGATTTTGAATGAGTGTAATGAATGAATTTGTACGAGCGAGACACAGGTGCGCTTCGGTCATCCACAGCGCGACGATTGCGACGAAGCCAGAAGCAGGCAACTTATTTTCATTCACTAATCATTCAGTAACGAAAAGCTGTTGGAAGTGAATGCACGCTTGTCTACCGCGCTAAATTATCGAAAAAGTGAAGTTTTCAAACTCTAAAGATACTATTAAACCCATTAAATATAAATAAAATTACTTTTTAAATACTTTTCTAAGTTTTACATGATTTATCTTTCAATAAATCGTATTGTATAAAGTTTTATTACCGTTAGTTTAGCAAAAACAAACTTGCAGTGTTTCGTGTGAATTTGCTGTGATATATTTGTGTGAAATTGATCATTTAGTTCAATATTAGTGTTTATACGCTACAGGTGCACGTTGGAACGTTGGAATAACCTTGTTTGACCGGTTCATTGGTGAGTATTGAAAGTAAAAGTACGAATTTCGTGCGTACGCGCTATGAATATATTACTTACACGCTTTTGTAACAAGGTTTTAAACAGTTTACTGTTAGCTGACGCTAGTATTTGATAATGTTTGCGCAATCACAACTGTAGTAATAGAACTGATTTCTAAAAACTACAAAAACATTAACATCGGTCGTCTATCGATGCTTCAAGCTTTATGCCTTCAAACTTCAAGCCATGGAAGACTTCTTAGATACCTACTTATCATATTATTATCTACGTTTTATATTATTTTGTTTATTGTTATAATTCAGCTACCTACATTTGTATAAAAATAATAGCTGTGTCTCCTTGAATTGTACTGTTTGCGTTTCTTCAAAATACATTACGGCATAGCTAGCTACCTATCGAATTAGAAAATAGGTGTTTATTTAGCTAGGCTAACACGCCTCTCCAATTTTTCAAAGGGCCTTAGACAAGTGGCATAAACGCTAATAGAATAGAATAGATTAATCAATGTATGGGATTGACATAAGCTAACGCCAATATTGTCGTTAGCTTATGTCAATTCCATATAGGTATGTTTTTTTCTATTTAACTTTATTTTATTATATTACTAAACTGTCCGTTCGGTACGGTCTAAGATCTTTAAAGTCCATCGCGCAGTAAAGGACCGAGAAAGATCACCGACCAGACCCTCAAACTTATGGACGAAAGGTGCAGGATGGTACTGCGGTTCCTAGAGGAAATTTGCGACTATCGGCGTCTCAACAGACGGATCTCCAAGTCTTGACAGGCAACTGATAGATCAGAGCAGCTCACGATCGGCCAAGGTGTCAAAATTTGGGGGATGCCTATGTCCAGCAGAAGACGTTTATCGGGTGATATATTGTCGAATGGCGAGCTAACAGTCGCATTCTTATTGAAAAGCAAGTATTTAATTGGGTATCCCCACACAAAAGACATTAATTAGGTTAAATTGTTAATTAAAAATTTATATATCTACCAGTTTCGAATATAGTAAAGAAATATGTCGGCCATGGACAGTTAATAAATAAGTAAGTATGTAGAAATTAATCATCAACAACAATATTCATACCCTGTATCTACGTGCGTACGTAGGTACTGGGTATGAATATTGTTAAAATTGTATGTTATTATTTTGTGTTATTTATCGATGAATAATACCTATACCCGAATGGGTTTTTATTAATCACCATTCCGAAAGAAATACGTCCTCTGCTGGACAAAGGCCTTCCCCAAACACTTATCTCTTGGACTGATCGTAAGCCGCCCGCATCCATCGGTTGCCCGCCACCCCTTATAAGATCGTTGGCCACCTTGTAAGAGGTTTGCCCACGCTGCGTCTTCCAAAATGTAAAGGATTGACGTATGCTATAAAAATGTTGACGTTAGCTTATGTCAATCCCATACATTTTTTAATCTATTCTATAAAAAAAAATTCAAGCATCTTGCACATAAATTTATAGTATTGGATAAATAGGTATAGTTAGGTTAGTAATTAGTTATATTGTTTTAAACTTTAGGTTTTTTATGATATCGTATTGGATTTTTTATCTGTAATGATATTGTAAATATTTTTCAATAAATAAATAAATAAACAGGTAATAGAATAGAAAGCTATGCCACTTGTCTAGGATCCCTGGGACAATAATATTATCTGAATAGACTTGTAGTTGTAATTTATAGTTGATTATGTAAATTATATAAGATCATTAAGGTTCATTCCATTCACACAATGGGCAATGGCCGTGATAGGCAATAGTACTAAGTATGTTAATTGCTATAAAGAACTCAATCTAACTAGCATTACGCAGTAGTCGCAGCCCTGTTATCTTTTTTTTTAATATATTTATACATACTTAAATAGTTTTTTTGTAAATACATACATATTATACATAGAAACACCGAGACCTATGCGAATAGATATGTTCACGCACACAAATATTTGAACTGAGCGGGAATTAAACCCGCGACCTCTGCGTGATAGTCCATACACAAATCCGTCGAAAGAAAGAATAATTATAACCTTTTTTTAAATACTTGTTTTTCTATGCATGTACGCGTAAAAAAACTCAACGATTGATAGTGCAACCATGTCTAAATTTGGAGTAGTTTGCGGAGGAACGGACATGACAGAAGAAAATGGAGACTTTGTTTATACGATATTAAACATTAACAATCAACCTCGCATTGGCTGAACTATTAAAATAAATGCCGAAAAATCCAACTCATTCTGTTTATTGAGTGCAAGGCTGATAATTAGAATGCATTAAATATAATATTAATGTGACATTTCATTTTTTACATAAAGCATAAATATTTAAGCGATTTAAATCGCAATATTTCCAAGGCTTGACATCATCATCCCATCATAATACGTTCGAAGTAGAGGGCAAATCATGTTGTGTTGAGACGTTTTACCATAACTGCATTCGAATCATTGTCAGTGAGCGGCATCTGCTTCAAGATAGGTACATTAATTCGATAAACTTTACAATCCATTCTTTTTTATTTCAACAGTTGGAAGAATTTTTCAGAAAGTATATAAGCGTCTCAAAGTAAGAACCCTCGCCCAGCTAGGCTAGCGAAGTATTATATTATCTGGCTGTCGTTAACCGACTGATCATGGCTATTTCATCCGAAGTTTACTGACAAATAAATTACCACAAGTAACAGCGTCCTATCGACTGCCGCCATTGACATTTAAATAAAAATTAATCTTGGTTTTGAGAACGCCGGTGGCCCAATTTCCTCCTTTCACTTCCTCTTTTCCTTCAACTTTCCACTCCTTTGACGATAGCGCCTTCGTAGAGTCCATGAGCGAAAGTGGGGCCGATGGATCGTCTGCCATGGTCGGCAATAAAAAAAACTATATGCAATCATGAGATTGATGATTGCATCAATGCGTGTTCTTTGAATGTAATTCTAGAGGTCTTTATCTTGTTGATGATCTTTAGGACTCGCAATC
This sequence comes from Parascotia fuliginaria, assembly GCA_963082885.1. Classification (NCBI taxonomy): domain Eukaryota; kingdom Metazoa; phylum Arthropoda; class Insecta; order Lepidoptera; family Erebidae; genus Parascotia; species Parascotia fuliginaria. The sequence continues at coordinate 3,007,436 of OY720195.1, forward strand.
GAGTTAACAGTCCCTTATAATGTCAACACTTTTGTTTACAATGGCATTATTAGGTGCAATTAATTTATAATTAAGTTTTTTTATGTATTCAACCAGTAAGTAGATCGATAATTAATAATCGCGTGAACCACGCGATTGAAGAATAATCATGACTAAGGCAAATCATCTGAATTACATGCATTGGCAGTTGTTCCCATGGCAGAACCGCAGAAGTTATATAGTCCTTAGCTAAATAATCAGGTTGGTTGGTAGGTTTAGTGATACAGCCCACTTCAACGATTGACCGTAAATGCAACAAAGCTAGGGGGACTAGAGTGGAAGTCGATATTCTATGAGCGGGTACGTCGATCGGCCGACCCGGCCAATCAACAAGGTGATAAATGCAGTGAGTCTTTTCTTAATAATAGTGTACTTAGTATTAAAAATACTGCATGCTTTGTGCTGGTGCTTTTGTTACTTGTAGGATTCAGCCAAACAAGTAGGTACCCCGTCTGATAACCAGCAATATAAATAGATAAATAGCCCTGTAAACAAATTTGTCTTCTTAAAATACCCATGTTATATTCTCTCGGAAAACCTGTTGTTTTTTTTAATGTGAATAGTACCATCGGAATATAATCTCGTTCACATGTTCACCTCCCACGTTTATTTAGCGATTATAACGATTCTTATGGGACTTTTACCATCAATTACCTACATTACTTACTGACTTGTTGAAAATATGATTGCCGTTTTATTATATAAAATATGATTGCAAAAATTATGTTTCAGTTCAAAAAAAAAATTTTCTTAGGGTTATATAATTATATTAGGGAGGATCTAACCCTTGATATCTCCGTTTTAATCAAATATCTATAAAATAGAATAAAACATTGCAATACACCTTTATTCCCGAATATGTATTCAGTATCATCTGCTTAAATGGGTCTAACAAAGTAACGTGGCCTTAATATTTAACTTACTTAACACTTGAACTTGTAAGGCCTTGAGACTTAAAAACAAAGTGTAAAACCTAACCATTGTTGGGTACAAAAAGAACATTTTTGTACAAGTAACGCTTTTGACAGACGCCGGTGTCGCGTGAAGGTTATAATTGTCACGTCACGCTACTTGCCGCCAATTTTAGTGTCAATGACATAGATAAAACAGCTTTTTAATTTGTAAATTTGGCTGTATTACTTTTATTTATGTATTAATTTTGTAAAATAATTTATAAATGTACGAATATACTCGTATACTTAAATGTAAACATTTTCTGTTTAACCTAAAATACTTAAGTTACAACTAACAAAGATAAAAAAACTTCTACAGGCTACGATATAAGTAATTATTACTTATTGTATTAGTAAGACATAAACTTTTATGAAATAAATGAATTACGAGTATGAATTCTAGCTGGTTTCAGCATAGATACCTATTTAAAGAATTTAGCGAGGAAGTAGTTACCTTTTATAGACTATCGACGTAGTGAGTGCGAGCGCCTTATTATCTATTGATTTATTTTTATACGGGCAGCATAGGCTTGATTATGTTTTCTTAGTGTGGGGTCACGTCAGTTAACCTTTAGTTTTAAGTGTTTTGTATGGAACGCGTATGTAACGCAAGCGCAGCGCCCTCAGTCGCTCCCTAATACTATCCATAGTAAGTCGTTCCCTAATACTGTACTTAGTAAGTCGTTCCTTTGTATTTGTTTGTACCGTGATTCAATGTAAAAGTAAGAAGTAAATAGTGTACCAATATTAAGTATTTTATTTGAGAATTCCTACGCGTCGTAACATTGACGAACACATATATATAAAGAATAGATTGGGTCAATAGAGAGACCCAACACTGGTGACCCCGACGTGATATGAAGAAAGCCCGACGTGATTTGAAGCAAAAGGCCGAAGTGATTTGAACTGACCGACGCGATTAATTAAAAGTGAGATTTAACCAACACTGGTGACCCTCGACTTTCGTTACATAGTGGAATTTTCAAATTTAATTAGTAAAGTGAATTAAGTGAGCAGTGAGCGACTCCCCGAACAAAGTGTAGCGGCATCGGGTAATAAAAATGGAAAATGAAGCAGAACTTGTCCAAAAAATGATTGAAATGAGGAAAGTATTTAAAAATATCTGCGAAGAAATAAACGAAATGAGAAGTGAAAATTTACAAAGAAGAATTAACACTAAAAGATACCATTGGAACAAAAGGTCATCGAGATTACACTTTAAGTCTAAGTCGACGCCACGCAGAACGCCTAAAAGTCCTGATTGGCTATGCAGATATCATCTGCGGTATAAACAGCGGTCATATCGTTGCGAATCGCCGTGTAACTGGAACAACATAGGAAGCGAAACAGGCAAACTAAAGCAAATACAATTCGGCGCGGTGGAGAGTTGTATTGAGTCGAACGATAACCATCGCTTAAGTATTACCGATAGGGAAAGTGGCATTACATTCTTAATAGACACAGGTGCAAACGTTTCAGTCATTCCCGTTAATAAAGTGAGCGTAAAAAACCGTCGTGAGTGCACATATAAGCTTTTTGCAGCAAATAATACAGAAATAAAGACTTACGGTACTGTAGTGTTATCTTTAAATTTAGGCTTACGAAGAGCATATAAGTGGACATTCGTGATAAGTGACGTCAAGCAAGCTATCATAGGAGCAGACTTTTTAAAGACTTTTAAGTTAGTTGTAGATTTACATAATAAGAAGTTAATAGATACTTTTACAAATTTACGCACGTATGGATCCATCATAAGGTATGACGAACCATCAATTTCTAGTATACAATATAATAATCCCTACAAAGATTTGTTAGAAAAATATTCCGAAATAACTTTACCTATGTCTTACAAAAACGGCCCGTCGCATTCTATATTTCATCACATTGAAACAACAGGTCCACCTGTTCATGCTAGGGTTAGACCTTTACATCCCGACAGGTACAAGAAAGTCAAGGAAGAGTTCAAGTATATGCATGAATTAGGTATATGTAGGCCATCTATGAGCCCGTGGGCCAGCCCACTACACGTCGTAGATAAAAAGGACGGTGGGATACGGCCTTGTGGAGACTATAGGCAATTAAACGCGATCACTAAGCCCGATAGGTATCCTGTACCGCGTTTGCAAGACTTCACATATGGATTATCAGGTAAGAAATACTTCAGTAAAATTGATATAAATAGAGCTTACCACTTAATACCTATTTTTCCAGACGACATACCTAAAACAGCTATAATTTGTCCATTTGGTTTATTTGAATTTACCAAAATGAGCTTTGGACTACGAAACGCAGCTCAGACATTCCAAAGATTTATGAGTTGTCATGTATTAAAAGATTTAGAGTATATAAGAGAAAATGGACAGGAATCATTTTTATCGTGTTACATAGATGATATTATTTTAGCTTCCGATACAGAAATATTGGGAAAGAAGCATTTAAATGAACTTTTTAAACGTTTTCAGGAATATGGCGTAACTATAAACTTAAGTAAGTGTGAGTTTGGTCAATCAAAAATCAATTTTTTGGGTTACAGAGTTACACCAGAAGGAATACAACCCTTAGAAGACAAAGTAAAAGCTATCAGCGAGTACCCCAAACCGGAAACCGTTGAGCAGTTAAGGCGATTTTTGGGTATGGTTAATTTTTATAGATCTCACATAGAAAAAACAGCTAGTTATCAAGTTGAACTCAATAAATATTTACATAATTCTAAGAAAAGGGACAAAACTAAAATTAAGTGGAGTGCCGAAGCCGATAACGCATTCGAGCAGTGTAAGCAAAGTCTGAAGAGCGCAGTTGAGTTATCGCATCCTATTTCAGGCGCACCGTTATCGCTAATGACAGACGCGAGTAACACTTGTGTTGGCGGAGTATTACAGCAAAAAGTAGGTAATCAATGGAAACCTTTAGGGTATTATTCGAAAAGGTTATCAGAGGCGCAGCAAAAGTATAGCACTTATGATAGGGAACTGTTAGGAATTTATATGGCATTAGTACACTTTAGAAATATGGTTGAAGGACGCCCGTTAACCATTTACACGGACCATAAACCATTAACGTACGCATTTACTAAATTAGGTTCTGATAAAGAAACTCCGAGAAGAACTAGGCAATTGTTGTACATTAGCGAGTTTACAAGCGACATACAACACATCGAAGGTTCGGAGAATATTATTGCGGACGCACTCTCACGCGTAGAAGTTATACAGTGTCCCACGGTCATAAATTTTACAGAAGTGGCGCGCGCGCAAGAAACCGATAGTCAACTCACTTCATTAAGAAGCGATAAGAGCAATAACTTAAATTTTAAAACAATTTTATTACCAAATAGTAATATTAGTATAATTTGTGAAAGCTCTTCAGATAATTTGAGACCGTACTTACCAAAAGTGTTTCGTAAACCAGCATTTGATTCCGTACATGATATTAGTCATCCCGGCAAACGCGCATCGAGAAAAATGATTTCACAAAGATTTTTTTGGCCCGGTATGAACAAAGATGTAAACAATTGGGTAAAGACATGTTTACAATGTCAAAAAGTTAAAGTTAATAGACATACTATAACAAGTCCACAATCTTTTCCGGAATCACAAAAATTTTCTCACGTCCATATAGACATCGTAGGTCCTTTACCACCTAGTCAGGAAGGATATCGTTACTGCCTCACGATGATAGATCGTTTTACACGATGGCCCGAAGCTATTCCGTTATTAGACATAACAGCTGATACAGTGGCAAAATTTTTTTATGAAAATTGGATATGTAGATATGGATGTCCAAGCAATATTACTAGCGATATGGGACGACAATTTGAGTCTGAATTATTTAATAGTTTAGTTAAAATGTTAGGTATTAATAAAATTAGAACTACTCCGTACCACCCGTGCAGTAATGGTATGGTAGAAAGATGGCATCGATCGATGAAGAGTGCTATTACATGTCGTTTATCAGAAAATGCATCGTGGTTAGATGAACTCCCAACTGTTTTGTTAGGTCTAAGAGCAGCGTGCAGAAGCGACAGCGGAATTAGTACAGCAGAAGTAACTTTCGGCCAGTCATTAAGATTACCAGGAGATTTTTATAGAGAAACAGGTTTAAAGTCTACTAACGTTTATACCTATGTTGAAAAGTTAAGAAATATAATAAACAGTTTACGACCTAAATCTCGAATTGATAGAGATTCTCGTAAAATATTTGTACATAAAGATTTGAAAGACTGTGAATATGTTTTTGTAAGAAATGATATGTTAAAAAAGTCGCTTTGCCCAACTTATGATGGACCTTACCGTGTATTAAGTAGAAATAATAAGGTATATGAAATTCAGTATCCTAACCGGAAAGCTTTCATATCAATAGATAGATTAAAGCCTGCTTATACGTTAAAGGAAAGTAATTCAGACGACAGTTGTAATTTAGACATACGAGTTAGTAATGAGAAAGATGTCTTAGATAAGGATAAACTGTTAAGTGACCAGAAGAAAGCAAACATTCGTACAACGCGAACAGGTCGCGTAATACGACAACCAGTACGATTTTTAGTGTAAAGGAATTGTTATATTACAAGAAAGCGAAACTACGCTTGCTATAATGTAGAGATGTAATAAAAGTAAGAGTTAGTAATAAAAGTTGATTCATAATAAGGAATCTTGTGCGTATAACACATGCCTTACATTGTATTTATAACATAAGCTATAAATAAGTATATGATTATTGAACTGAGTAGAGAATATTAGTAAAGAATGGTCGTATTAAATGTTATTGTGTTTTGTATTATCAGGCATTTTAGTGTTGAATAAAAGATGCCATAGTAAAGTAAAAAATAGAAAAGTGACTAAAAGTGTAGTAAAATAGTGGCCAAGAAAGGAGTAAGTATGTATTAGCGATTGTGTTGAACCAGGCAGATAAAGCCGGTTAACCAATTACAGTTATTACTCAGCCACAGTATGTGCAGTATATGTATATGCATAAGTAGATGATTACTTGCGAGAAAATATTAAGTAGGTAGATATGTATGTAATCTGTCGTAAATCCATTTTATACTACTTATAATGTATTTGTTACCTTTAATTAGATATTAAAAGAGTATTGTATTGGGTTAAAATAAAACAAAATTTTTCTATGTATTTAAATATTGCACCTATTGTGTACCTACCAAACATTGTATTTGTTAGATAGATTTTAAGACATTATTTACTTTTTTTATTAAAAAAATATTTTTTTTGGAAGGGGATGTATGTGGGGTCACGTCAGTTAACCTTTAGTTTTAAGTGTTTTGTATGGAACGCGTATGTAACGCAAGCGCAGCGCCCTCAGTCGCTCCCTAATACTATCCATAGTAAGTCGTTCCCTAATACTGTACTTAGTAAGTCGTTCCTTTGTATTTGTTTGTACCGTGATTCAATGTAAAAGTAAGAAGTAAATAGTGTACCAATATTAAGTATTTTATTTGAGAATTCCTACGCGTCGTAACATTGACGAACACATATATATAAAGAATAGATTGGGTCAATAGAGAGACCCAACACTTAGCATTGTTTGTGCAATGCTTAGGGAACACAGGCGTGGGTACGAGATAAGAAGGTTATGGGGCCGATATGCGACTACTAGGTTTCGCTTTGTCCCGTAGGATCCACCATCTAGCTCCATCAGTGGATTGTCCGAACGACCTAGTAAAAAAGCGCACGATACAATAGATAAAAAAAGACACAAGCCCTTATCCCAGCGCGAGCAATATATTAATAAAATACCACCCACTTCTCTTCTCACTGTATCTTATTAGCATTACTAAACATTTAGTCATCATATTGATAACAACAATGATATTTCTCATAGTTTGTTATGCGTTCAATTGATGTTTTACAAAGGCATTGTATAAACATCTAATACTAATAAAACGCTTACTTGTGTACTAAACGGCAATTGTACGCTATATTATATCTTTAATCTTTTAATATCTCTATAGTACATAATTTACAACCCACGTTTCGTATATTACGAGTAGGTCCCGTATAACAGAGACCGAGCCGTGCGCAATTTACCAGGAACGATGAGAATCCGAATAATACTTGGAATTCCTCGACAGAAAATCTCAACGTCGATAAAGTCGATGAGTCGATTCTTTAAGTTCGTACACCTTATACCACCGAAGCAGTTTTAAAAGTAATCAGCAATTTAACCATATATTATGTAACTATAAACTTATGAATAACTTCTCTAGCTCTTATTCCTATAAAGTGATTTTTCTGTCTGTTTTGTCGATTCTAAACCACGCAACAGGTTTATATTTAACGGATACGGTTTTCACTATTGTTAAGGTTTAGTAATATTGTATATAGAAAAGACGAAGATTTAATATAAACTTGTCGTATAAAGTTTATAGTCTAACATCGTTCACAGCTATTTCATTTTACGGTCACACATTCTTTTCTCGCAATAAGCTCACGTGTAGTGACTCAAGATACTTATTTGTTGAAACACCATACTTGTTATCCTCGGCAGTTACGCAAAGGCAGAAAGAATTCTCTTAAACAGGTAGTGAATCTACGAGTATAAGTGTCACAAAGAGTTTTGTTTTGCAAAAGATGTTTGTCATTTAATTTCGCTAACAGTGAAATCTAAAGGTTTTCAAACCAAACGTAACCAAACCTACTTCATTCTTATATCGTTTAATTAAAGCCTAAATTTCTTTACCATTACAATCGTTTAATTTAATTTTGGGTCATTTAAGCGTGGCGTGAAAATGCACCTCACAAACTCGCAGTAGTGGAGGCCGCCACATCATAATTTTGACATGGCTTTTGGAATGGTGGCCACCACTCGTGCATTCTACTGACTGCTGCCCATGAGACTGAGTGGCGGCACGTTTGTAGGCCATTACAAAAATAGCTTGGTGTTTACAATAATTATTTGCTGGAAATCAAAACCTCTAATTTTCGGGCCTCAGTCACAGGGTTCGTTTATAACTTTATATGAAGTTCTACGTAATTTAAGTAAGAAATAGTTCCGGTGCATTATGTGATAATGTGAGAAGAGTTTTGTACTTAAAGCACGCGGAAACACATTGTTATTACCACTCATGTTGCAGCTGCTTGTGACGGTTGGTGAGAAATATGTTTTATCAATCATCATTTTAAAATAATTATGTCACTGATGGACAAAAGGAAAAAGAAAATATCTTTTCTCTGGTGGTTCTTATTCGGTTAGTAATTTAGTATCGTTTGATATTGTTCAGGACCATTTATATGGAACAAAATATACACAAGAAACATGCTTTGATGATTAAAATCTTCTGTTAGGTGTTCACCGGGTTTGCTGCTTCTGTTTGAGATCTTCATCCATTGATACAAACCTCTTAAAAATTTACCTTGTGGTCCGAAAAAATATCCTCTCCAGGATATATATGTGTGTTACTCAAAAAGAGGATTTTGGTACAGCGAGCGCTGCCACCACACTTTTGTAAGCTAGTGATGTTACCTTTTAATGTTATTCCCTTAGCCATGTATTCAGGAACGATATCTTCTTCTTCTTCTTAATGTCACTCTTCATTATTGAAGGTTGGCCGTTAGCTCTTTGAATTTGTCCTTGTCTAATGCGAGATGAAACAGTCTTTCGACGGTGGTAATTCCAGTCCACTCCTGGATGTATCGCAGCCAAGATTTCTTTCTTCGCCCAGTTCGTCTGACGAACGATAAACGATATCAAATCGTAGGTTGCGAGAACTGAGCACAGTCGTATTTATTTACAAATTTAGTGGTAAAATTAGTTATTTATGCAAGCTGCTTAGTCACCGAAACATAAAGTGAGCACATAAAATGTTAGTTACAGTTCGTTATACGTATGTTGAAGGTTTATTACCAAGTTTACGATACGCCCCGACTAAAATATTTAGTTTACACATTAAATAGCTGACTATAGATTAACAAAAAAATAAATAAAAATAAAACCGTCTTGAAACAGGGAGGAAACTAAATAGTAAATTTACCACAAAGTAATTCGTATTTTGATTTAGTTAATCAGAAATGATTAAATACGTATTTTATACTTTTGTAGTTGGTGTCAAGTAAAACAATAACTAGGTGTAGATATTATTAATCTTAATTTGCAATTGTAGTAAAGTTCTTGTAGTATTACGAACCTCCTCCTTTTTGAAGTCAGTTAAAAAAGCTTTGATTTGTGTGACACATGGTCACGTTTCTTGCAAATCAAGGCATGATGATCTAAAGGTGGGTTGTACCGATTGTGGGGTACCGATGGATGAATAGTATGACCACTACTGGCTAAAGTGAAGATTATCCTTGAAGTAGATAGTTACAATATTATGAATAAAACAGAAATAAGGAGAAAACGTTAGTAAGAAATACGGTCTGAAATAGCAGCAATATAAATTTTTTTAAGACACACGCAGATCAATCACTATATTAAAAATAAAAAGTTTGATTCGTTGAGGTGACGTGACCGGTTTACTCGGTGAAACCCCAGTGCCCTTTCTTTACTATAGGTGCAGCATGTTCGCGTATACTACCGCATGCGAATGCTGAGCGCGTACTGGTATGCATCGTGTTTTTTGTATTCAATACCGTTCATGTCGCTATTTAAAATCTTGACTCATTGAGAGCGTGTAAACACGCTGGGCTAGGCATGACTTTTTCTAAAAAAGCCTACTTGCTCAATTTAGAAACTAACAAATTATTTGCTATATATGATAGTGTTAGTGAATACAAAACGTATTCTTACACTTCAGACAATATTTCACGAGGCACCATTTTAGAATCATCACACACGTCGTGCTTAGTTACACTGGCCAATAGACAGAATATCGTCTTACCGCTCATAACTCATTATCGCATAAATTGTCTTAAATGATCTTGATTTCTTTACAGTCGATAATTCTACTAAAATGAATCAAAGCAACCTTCACTTGTGCAAGGTCTGTTTGACAATTCTTGTGATTAAGGAAATACAAATTTCCTGATTATTTTAACGAAACTTTCACCTTGCAGTTATTTTTATTTCTACCTGTTGGTAAGTCATTATCGTCGCTCTATTACTTAAAAGCGTCAGAGCCAGGAGAAGGTTTCAGAAGGTAAAATATGGAGTATAGAGTTGGCAACGACTTGGTTGTGCCTTCTAAGTATTATTTCTGTTATGCTTAAAAACATAAGTCATGCGTTACGATTGCCAATTATAACCATCAGGAGAGCCGTATGCTTTCTTGCCCCTTTAAGAACAATTAATTTCCCCTTCTTACCAGTTTCGCATCAAGTTATATCAAATGGGTAAGCTGATGTGTGCATGCTCGCCTTTTGGAGAAAGTCTTGTGTGGCGAATCACTTAGCATTATTGACCACGAACCGTGAACATGTCGATATGTGGCCATCTGCACGCAAGGCAAGAAATGACGTGACTGACTGACAATAAGTTTTGAGGTGATTTAGGACTTGAAAGGCTTTCGATTTCTCAGTTTGATGGGGCACTGCACGACTAGCGATTTGTTCTGCACGTGGGTACTAACTAGTATGTTTTGTTACTGATTGCGGTGGGGTATTCCTCGAAACATACCAATTTTAAAAACGCACCAAATTAAGCGCACCAGTTTTCTGCGCTAACAAAAAATATTAGGTACGGTTAGTGAAGGAAATAAGGGAGGGAGGGAAGTAGAAAAATGACCGAGGGGATTAGGCAGCAAAATAATCACAAACATATCATTTCTGTTTTACGTTGATATTATACGGAGATAGATACTGCGATCGATCCATCTCATGTCAAACCAGCAAGGAAATACTACAGTAACGTTTATATTATTAGTTTGATATTCAGCAGTTTAAAATCATAAACATGTCTACGTCAAGCCACTAGAACCAAGCAGTTATCCTTGAACGGTCCACTTCGTCACGTTCAATCTGTTTTTAAACCACCGAGGTTACGGGACAAAAACATAACTAAATGACGTACCTACTTTAAATAAAGTCGCATTTAATCAGATCGAGTAAACTGACATTACAAGCACCTAAAGATTGTATATCCATTGCGGAATCGTATTCACAGCACATCTCACTAAAATATAATTTTTGTTTGCACTTCTAATAATATAAAAATACAACATTACGGTCCTTAAGTAAGTAGGTACCTACCTACAAACAAAAACAATAGTGAAACAAGAAAAAAATATATTTATAATAAATTACCTAATTAAATTTTGTTTAAAAATATTCGTAAAGAATGCAGACAGAATAAACGGATAAAATTCTTTAAGTATTGGTAATACCTACAGTCCTGTTAAGAGTTGTTTTGGTTGTTCTAGAAATTACTATCAACCAATTTGAGGAAAAAACGTAGTGTTGTAGAACAGAAATATCAAAAACAAACATTGACATTTATTGTAGAAACTAGCGGACAAGGCAAAACATTGCAATTTGTTGTTGTAAGTAATAGATCCGGGCTGATTTCAATATGTGTATGAATGGACCGGCCTATGGCTGGCCGTTTCATTTGGTAGTGCGGCGAACACCTAATTAACATATGATCCTCTTTCACCTTTTCTCTCTTCCCCCGTTTCCTTCGCCTTTATGGTTGATCAGGTTTGGTTGTGTCACCTTAGTATTGTTGCCGCAATAAGTACTTACCTACTTGTTCAAATTTGGTTCGAGATGGAGACCGAGATTGAAAAATATCAACATCTCTATTTGTCCTTTTAGACAAATACGTAACAAAGGTGTGATACGTCATTTGGGGTCGTTTGTATTCTAGAAATGTTTGTTCCTCGTCAATCAATGTCAATATTATAAGAAGTGGAATAAAACCTTGTAAGATTTATTTCTGTACATAATTAAAGGAAACGGATACGACAGTCAATAAATTGTTTTTTTGGAATGCACCGGAATTCCTAGAGTTCTAGTTTCAGACTGCTTTATTTTGCGTTAGTAGGTCTACGAGGCATTTTTTGTTTTTGTAGTCAAACGCGTCGGACACAGTAGTGGGACCACGAGGAAAAATCTCTGATACTTCACATTTGCTTAGTAAGTAAAATAAGTTTTAATGCAAACCTTGGTTTAGACTCACACTGAACTTTGCGAATTTAAAGTACACCCAGCCTTATCAACCTTGCAGCAAGACATAGGTCTCTCAGGGAACGGCTTATCATAGTCACAGTAGTCATCATGCTTAGGATTTTTGTAAACGTGCTGGTAATCGCAATAAGCTAATATTTTTTCGTTACAAGGTATACCCTTCTTCGTCTCTTAGACCCGGTTTCCATCAAAGCGGAGAAGAAAGGAGATGTGTTATTTCCACCAATGGGGAGAGGGCATGCATAGCCAGGTATAGCGTACGTTACGCATGCTCACTCCCCATTGGTAACCGGGCTACTATTGAAAGAGGCTTTATATTTGGAACGGAAGAACACACGGCTAATAATGCCCGCAGCTTAAATCGATGACTTTTGGAATGGTGGCCACTTCTTCTGGATCCCACTGACTGCTTACCATCAGCAGAGTCGAGTCACTTTAGGTATGCAATATAAAAATAGTAGATTAGGAGCCAAGGGCTGTAAGGCATCAATTGCGCGAGGGCGCCTATAGTTCGAGGGTGCAATTGATGCTTACACCCGAGCTAACTACTTTTCTTTATATCTCGATTGTGAGGTAAGTAGAAAAAAACCGGCATTACAAGAATAAAAGTTTTCTATTCCCGCCTTTTTTCATCTTTTTTTTTATAGTTTTTTTAAAGAAATTAAGCTTCTCCGTTCGATATTTAGGTACAATTAATGACTATTATACTCATACGAAGACAAGGCTGAATAGCGAAGCGACCTCTTTTCTCATTGGGCTGAATGCATGATGTCTATTGCCAGTATGAGGGTTAGATGAACGCGAACTTTTTGAAAGAGTGAAGTGTAAGTAAGTAATAAGGACCTATTTACCGAATATGAGAGATGTAAAGAAATGTTATTATGCTGTATTTCGCTCCAGACGTTGTCCATTGGTTGACTGCCGTACCATCAAGCAATGTCACACCAGACTTAGAACTTGTATCATTTTCTGTACAAAAACAAACGGAAACGACTACAATAAATAATGTTTTTATACTGCCTCCATAGGCAATCAACAATTTAATAACACGCTAATGTTTATGACCTAACAGTAATGGTTACCTCAAAATGTTGTATACGTCTTCAAAAGGTGAATAGGGTAACCATAAGTTTCTATTATTGTTTACTTATTTATCTATTGTTCTCAGAATTTGCAGTGTCTCTAAAAGTATTTGTTTTTATTGCCGATAGTGGTAAATGAGCAAACAGCCTGCTTTACTGTAAGTGATAACTTTCGCTCATGGACGACTCAGAGTCTCTGGCATTGCTCTTCCCATGCCAGGGACTCTGCGAAGCCGCTGCCCACCATGAAGGGAGTGACGTAGGTGAAGGGATTGACGGAGGTGAAAGAAATAAAAGAGGGGAAATTGAGCCTCTGGCGCTTTCACTCACTGAACGAAATGCAATAGTACGGATCTACTATAAAGTCGATCTTCTATGAGAGGGCAGTACTTCCCCGGTCGATCCGAACCATTCATGCTGAAACCAGCGTGGATCTATTACCGAAAAATCAAAGTAGCTGTTTTTTGTATGTTTGTCACCAAGCAACGAATTTTGATACGCTTTTACAAATTTAAATACAGTATATTTACCTACTTAAGTAAATAAACCTTCCGGAAGAAATTATCTGAACGACATGTGTGCATATTATAGTTAAGAAAGTAAAGAATTTTGAATTTTCACGTGCAAAGCTGACATATTCATTCCTATGTACTTTGTATGTTATAAGTAAATAATTTGAATGTTGTCGCTCAAAACACAGGCTTTAAACTTGTTTGAGAACTTATTAGCTTGTCTTACATTACATACTTATCTACATACATTATTTTCACTTTAAATATAAATATCTAAAAAAAATTTACTTACAAATACATTTACGTAAACACTTTTAAGGATCACTGTAGTTTTGTTACCTATTGTAGCTGACGAACCATGACTAGGTTTGAAAACGATGCTAAGTATTTTTATTCATTTATAAATGAATTAGGTATTACAGGAAACTTATACCTAATGCAATAGCAATTTTATGGTTGGGTCTCCCAGTCCTGAGTCTCTACATATTCCTTCCATTTATCGCAATCACGCGCCTCCTCTTTCCAGTTTCATAAAACCTATGGATCGTCAACATCTCTTTCTCGTTTTGCCGAGTCCTCACACTGTCTTCAGGCCACCAACTTTTATAGTTTTTTTTGTAAATAATATTTTTTTGATAAACCATGGTAACCATAAGCCAAAGACCTCGTACTACGTCTGACCTCTAAGCACTGAGTCACAATAGTTTAGCGTGGGAGTTTTCAATCATGCCACCTACTATGTATGTATGTGTTATTATGGTTTTAACTTGTGTAACACCTTTGTTTAGTTGATTATGTGAAGACGTAATGCTAACTTATAATGTTATGAACTTTGAAAATGCACTGCTATGAAAACTTAATCGCGATGTTGCAGATTTTTAAGATGGGGAAGGAGAAAGATATGAAGAGGGATCAAGGGGTAATAGTGTCTCCTCCGACGCTGTTACACTTTTAACGGTACGTCAGAGGATCAACGTTGTAGGATACACAATTACCTATATTATAATGTTAAGACCTAGATTAATATAAACTGTGTAACCGTTTGTTTTCCCGAATAAAATAAAAAATACCAAGGGGTGATTAGACGTCCGGCACCTACACATTAATTCCCGTGTTCAGTAGAAAACAGTCATAATATCTGCTCCTTGTTATCCTTATTATTATAGGGAAAGACCCCTTCTCATAGAGAGAAGGCATGAGCACTGACGGCCATGCTTGCTCAAGGCGGATTGGCGCTTTCAGACTTCCTTAGAAGTCCAGGTTTCCTCGCGATGTTTTCTGTCACCGTTAGTCATAATGTCTAAGATAAACTTAGAAAGTAAACATGATTTGAAAAGTCACATTACTGCCTCAAAAACGCACGGTTTTGTTGTGCTGTCTTTCGAAACTCGTGTTCAATTCAAGTAACGCGTCCTGCAATTGCGAACTGATTTGCAACGCAAACTGTTGTTCATGTTTAGCAGCAATCACGTGTTTTAGTGTGTAGGTATATAATAAATTACTTGTAAAAATCTAAGCCACTTCTTAAGCTTTGCGTGAGGATTAATTTTCAATGTTAATGTCAGGAAATGGTCAACAACTTGCGTGCGAAATAACACATTACTAAGGTCACCTCGAAACATGGTTACTATAGCAACCAACCTGTAAGGGTCTTTGTCCAGCAGTGCACGTTATGATTCATATTTTGTAGAAGTATTTTTCGAAACATGGTGACTATGGTAACCTCCTTTTCGGGAGTTTATCCAGCACTATACGTGGTTTGCCTTTTGACGTATTTTGCGTGGTAAAGTGTGACTTTATATCAACTGAAATAGCTACGAGTATTTATCAGAAAAGTAGAGTAAAGGAACCTAATGGCTTTTAACGGCTTTGCAAACGAATATTACTGGCTTAAATAACCTAATCCAGTAATTTAACAATTTTTTACGGCTGATTGCTGGTTCAAGCTTGATTTTTATTAAAACCTTTTACCTTGCTTTCGGCTAACACTTAAAAGTTTACATAATTGTTGTTTCTATAACATAACTGAATATTTGAATGCTAAGTATATGTCACAATATAAGTTATGAAGTTAGAAATAATAGTTGTTTCGTTGGTATTGTTTAATAAGACAATTGTTTAAACGCATCATGTAGCAAATAATTTAGGTTTTATTTTAATCTATTGCATGCCTTATAAAGTAAATTGTGATATACCTGCTACTGTATACCACAATCATTTGTATATACCATAAGTTATGCAATAAAGATACCAGCATAAAAGTGGTAATAGTATCCATACTATTGTATTTCTTCGATTGAGATAGCCAGAGGCCCAGTTATACATTGCGTACCCTTCCTCTCATCACTTCAATTTCGCAGTTGGCAACGGCTAAAAAGAAAGATAATAGAGAAATTAAGCAAGGAAGGAAAATAAATAGAATTTGGAATAGATACAAGCGAATGTCAAAATCACGAGTTATAAAAAGTCAAAAATATAGCCGAGTGGAACTAAAAAGATTATGTGTTGGTGTCAACGAGGGAGCAACACCTCTGCCTGCCCCTATAAAGGCGTGATTCTATATAATGTTTTGGAATAAAAATTATATACTTACTTAGTTGCTAATTATATTGATTTGACAACGCATGAGGAAAATATAAACTACTCATGACATCCAATACGTATGGTATGTGGGTAAAACCCGCTTGGTAAAGTATACGGTTTTTGCACAGCTTAGACTGTTTGCGATGTCTTCATAGAAGTGATGTAGAAATTGTAGAAGATTTTGTCTTCACAGTAGATTACAGTGATGATTCACCTAACATTAGTAAGTATTATTTTTATTAGCGATCCGTATCCGTTTCGCATTAGATAGGGACTATGTTTATTTTTACGACATAATCACGAATCTTAATAATATTTAGCTTTTCTCTACTATAATAATTATGCAAGTTACATAAGAACCTTCTGAAATAAATTCTCTAAATTATAGTAAAAGTAAGTAGTAATACCTGTATCAAAAACTGTGGCGTGGTTTTGAAAAACTTATCGGAGAAACAAGACTCCCCAACCTTGCTTTACACTATTTTCTGATCGTGTTTATGTTTGTTATATAATGTAGTACAACTACAGTACCTCTAGTATTTGTTGTAACAGCTGTGTTAATACATTCAAGTCGTTAAATGTCAAGAAAAATGTGATAAAAAAACATTCAAGTATAAACCAATAATCAGGCAATGTTGAACAATGTTAGCCGCACCAATACCAACGTTTTGCCAATACGTTTCGCTTGGGCCATCGCGGACAATGACTCCGCCACGGCTTCACATGAGTGTACATTGTAATCCATACTAATATTTTATATGAGAAAGTAACTCTGTCTGTCCGTCTGAAGTAACTCTGTCTGTCTGTCTGTCTGTTACACTTTCACGCCTAAGCCGCTGAACCGATTTTGGTGAAATTTTGTATATAGATAGATTAACGGAGAACAACATACGCATTTCCTTTATCGCGAAAATGGTTCAAAGGTGTTGAAATTGGGGATGAAACTTTGTACGAAAAATCGTCAATGTAATCAGAGATATAATTGAAATGCACGCGGGCGGAGGTGCGGGCAACAGCTAGTGCTTAATAAGCATGAAAGCAGAATGAATTCAGTAGAGATGAGAGCACTGAGAAGCAATGTGTCAGATAGAGTAAGGTATAACGTGATAAGAGAAGAATGTGGATTAAATGATGATATAGTGACTAAAATTGAAAAGATTATGTTAAGGTTGTTTGTACATGTGGAAAGGATGGATGGAAGTAGGTTAATGAAAGAGATTTATGGAGCGGAATTGTCTGGGAAAGTTGGTAGGTATCGCCCTAGACAAACATATGCGGACCAAATAGGTGATGTGTTGACAGCGGGCACGATTACAAGCGTAACCGAAGAGTGTGTATAAAAGGATTAATGAATGTTGAAGAGGCAAAGACAGTATATTTGGAACTCATAAAATGACGTTCTATAAGTCTCTGCTACTATATAAGTACTGCGAACCAAAGTAATTGACGTAGCTCGCAGAGTTGCTTCTCTGAAGGGGCAATGGGCAGGACACATAGCTCGCAGAACTGACGGCCGCTGGGGCAGAAAGGTTCTAGAGTGGCGACCACGAACCGGAAGACGCAGCGTGGGCAGACCCCTCACAAGGTGGACCGACGACCTTATAAGGGTGGCGGGCAACCGATGGATGAGGGCGGCGAACGACCGGCCATGGTGGCGAAAATTGGGGGAGGCCTATGTCCAGCAGTGGACGTCTTTTGGCGGATATGATGATGATGAAGTCTCTGCCTACCTCATCAATGGGAGACAGGCGTGAAGTTATGTATGTAATAAGTATAATACCTATAAATCTTTTAAACGAGATTTTCTGAATGATAGTGAAAACTGTCTTAAAAATGAATAAAACGACGAACAAGGGCCTACCACCATCTCAGCAGTATTATTTTAATCTTACTTTATGTTTTGTCTTTATCTTTTGTACCATTAAAAACAAGGATGGCGACAAAGTAAGGTTATAATAAAATTGCTAGAGGTTGTGGTAGGATCCCAGGATTTTTCAGTCTGATGCTTTATTTCTTCCATCCTTATGAAATCTTTTCATCACGCCAGCGTTCTTAGACCTGCCTGTACTTACCTAATTTAGGTATTTTATAAATACCTACGAGTACCTATGACTAACATTGTTTTTGCCCTATTTCGAACAATCTTCATGTATTTATTAGACCATACCAAAACTTCAAAATACACTGTTGTAATTATCGCGTAGTAGCACAAAACGTTTCCACAAGGTGTATACTTACTGATTTAAGATACATAAATAATAAACATTAAACGTACAACAAAACATGTTTTCCTTGAGTAACAATATAATTTTCATATACTGGTTATTAAAGGAAAAATATGTATAAAAAGC
Organism: Parascotia fuliginaria; assembly: GCA_963082885.1. Taxonomy (NCBI): domain Eukaryota; kingdom Metazoa; phylum Arthropoda; class Insecta; order Lepidoptera; family Erebidae; genus Parascotia; species Parascotia fuliginaria. Next base: position 3,026,022 of record OY720195.1, read on the forward strand.
TAATCAAGTGGCAATCTGACTCACACCGCGGCTTCTGTACAAACATGTGATTTTAATAGAAGCCGAGTTTCTGTTTTTTATACTACAAAGGTGACAAACAAGCATACGGTCCGTCTTTTAGTTAACTGTTACTGTAGTGTCTGTCGAAATAGTGATCTTTCGAAGGTGTGTGTTGTTAAAGTATGTTCCGCCGAATCATTATTTGTCGATGTTTCGAAGCAATTACAGTCGAACTACGTTTTTTCGAAGTTCAAAATGTATTCAAACAATCGAAATTCAGAGGTACACCCTACTGTAGGACGTTTCCAGGAGTATTATTACTCGTGCTTGCCAGCCTATAAAATCATTTAAACTTTTTACGAATACTAACTTTTACGTAAAGTATTGTTTGATGTCGGATTAAAAGACAAATTTAACTGCACCACAAACGTGACTAAATCTTACGTATTTGATATGTTCAGCTTAATATCTTTGACGTGACAGACAGTAGGTACAGAGAAGTAATTTTATAAGAATTTAGTTTTTCCTATCGAAGCACAGAACTCTAAACATAAATAATATGTTATTGTACCCACATTACAATTAATTCTGAACTTGACAGGACTGGCAAAACAAAATAATAATACAGTTTAGACTGTTCTAGTTGCAATTTGTTATTTAACTACCATAATATCGCACGTCGAAAAAGACGCAAGACGAAGACACCTATTAGACTGTTTACACCGTGTTTTGATATGGATATAGCTCAAAATATTTTGGCAATATTTGACATATCTCCTCATATTCTTTTTGTTTAATGTAAGTATTATCAGTACCATATTAGTTTTCACTTACGACTGACTCATTATTCGATACATTTAATTAAATGTATAATAAATTCAAGAGATTTTCAATTGTAGGGAAATATTTACAGTAGACAATGAATTTTGTGGTTTCGAAGTAATTATGACTGTTAAATTATTTTGACGTCAATCGATCATTTAAATTGTGTCAACATTTTACACAAAGAGTAGGCCCATCAAATTTTTCAGAGAGAGCTTATCATTCAGATTAGGAGTAGGTTAACTAAGAAGAAGTCTCCATTTAACAGAAGATATTATTGTTACCAGTTCTTATAAAGAAAGATCTATGTTGTTAACAAAATATTATGCCATCAATTACAAGTTCTGTAAGTATTTTTTGGGCGGCGACGGGAGACAACGCCATGAGGTTTAGGTAGCACATCTAACAAACATTTCAGGCACTTGGATTTTAAGATAACCATAGCAACCACTAATACCAATCGGGCTAACATAACGTTTTATTAAGCCTTACTCAAAAATAACTAGTCATAACCTCAATACGTTACGCTGAAGTATTTGCTCCAAATCTCTTTCTTGGTATGAATAAATAAACCATGAAAACAAAGTACTTCAACCTGAATATGTCAGTTACTGACTAACAAGAAACATTGGGGTTTACACTGCTCTTATAAATGGTTTTCTTGCCCTACATAGTTAGCATCAAGTCACGCAAACACACTTCCACCCTTATAAATAATAGGGTAGCGATAAGTTAATGGCATAATTATTCGGGTATGATAAGACTTTTAAAAGTGTTGAATTCAATGTTTCTTCAGACTTTTATAATACCATTTTGTAATAATTGAAAATTATTTTGCTTTCGGATTAAGATTAGGTACAGTATGATTTGTGTAATCTGTGGCTTTCTATTTCAAACGCGACAAATTTAGGTTTTAGTTGAGTGGTCGATGGTCCATCTTTTGTTTTCACGGAAGATGGTTGTCATTTAATTTAATCCACATTTTCTCTGTTTTGTCATTGTAATATACCATTAATATCATCAACAAGAATATTATTCTAAACTTGACGCTGGCAGAAATAGCTGACACAATCGTCGGCTCTGTTGCCAAAAAAAAGGAGAAGAAGAAGAAGAGTGGTCGATGTTAATACCGAACCGTTTCGTTCGAGATTGTTTAGGTTCCGCTGTTAAAGGATGGCACTTTTAAGACATATATGAGATTTAACAGGTGATTAGTAAATTTTTCGTTAATCAGCCTTTTAGGAATTGGGAGTTAATTAGTAATTTTAAAGTCTGTGCTAGCCTTATAGCCTTCTCTTAATACAGACTAAGCATAAATAAGAGTTACCTACTAGATACAAAGATATAAAACAGTCGACAGGCTTGCTGGCTTGTCTAAAAAGTAAACTCCACTTCTGAGACTACTGTGTACTGGTGGATCCAGGGGACGGGGCTAGAGGGCTTAAACCCCCGAAAAACGCATTCACAAATGTATGTGCTTATAGTGTTTACGGTGGCAATATCGTAAGCCCCCTCCAAATTCAAATCCGTCTTTCAAGTCTTTGAGAGCGCCTGAGGCCTAATTTCTCCCCTCTCCTTTATCCTCAGCTTCAATCCCTTCACCTTCACTTTGAATCATCTATGAGCGATAGTTACCACTTACCATCAGGTGGACTGTTTTCTCGTCTGTAAAACTGCGCTTTTTATGCGTGTGTTTTATTATGTTATAAAAAACTTATGCCACTTTGCCACTGCAGTTTTCATCACCATCACCAGCCCGTAGGTAGGTAGGTAATTATCTCACTGCAGCAAGCACTGATCTAAGAGAAGTCATAAGTTTTAATCACCACGCATCCTCAATGCGGATTGGCGATAAACTGAAGTTTTACAAATAAAAATATCCTTACCGGAACGATAGATAACTATCAAAACAAACTAAAACAGGTATTAAGACCGGAATTACTAAAATGACCTACGTGCCGATATTATTCGCGGTCATAACTGGTTGACCTTAAGTTTGCATACCATCGAGCTGGCGTATCGTAATATTCTGAGAGATCTAGTTTATATTTATATATAAATATTATATTATACAGACATGTCATTGTGATGCGGTGTGTTTCGGTGGAAGTTTTTGACTCAGGGGTATCGGTTTGATCTCTGTCTGCTTCGAGTTAATTCATATTGGGTTTTTCTGACGCGAAATGTTAGTGTTCATCCAGAGTCAGAAATTTGTCCGGTAAACCGGTGAGTAACAGGCTCGCTAACTGTTGCATTAGACTTGACCTACAGGCCTGGCAAAACATAGATGCGATGCTATACCTTATGAAGTAGGTATGTTATGTGCAGCAGTGGCAATTTTTTAGCTGAAATATAAACAATTGCTAATAAAGTAACATGTAAAATGTACATTTTATTTAGGCCGCCAACGTCGTCACCTCTTGTTGTTCTTGTTTGGTCTTAGGTTATATTATATTTTCGGATATATATTTGGGATCAAACATGACTTTGATTTAATAAAATAATAAAAATAAGGACTAATACTAAATCTTCAATCAGACATGAAATATGTGTTCATATAGGATATAGGACCATGGCGTAAAACAATTCCCTTCACTTTCTGACCGACCTGACCTCTACGGCATAAACGTGACCTCCCATCCCTTTTTCACTTGTTGGTAATGAATATAGCCGTCTCGTTTTATTAGTGTAATGTCAAGCTACTATAACAAAGAGCCGACTCAAGGAAGCGGTTTTATAACTATACGTTTACCTTTTATAATGGAGGAAAGTGGATATTTATTATTTCTAATTCCTTAATTTTTCCAATTCCAATTAAAATCCAGATAATTTAGCAGTCCTTGAGACTTTTGAGTATCGTAGCCCGGTGTTCAGCCAGGAGTCACAGTGATACCATAAAGGCTTTTAGTTTCATACTTATATTTTATCTAATTCTCTTGTTTTTCTTCCATTACGGTGTAAGCAAGATACTGTTAAGCATCATTTGCTGAGGCCAGTTGCAACACACTTCTTTTACTTTTCAGCATTTATTAATTAGATATCACGCTTGTCGATTACTTCGTTACACATCATTTACTTTTGACGTTGTATTTAGTTCGTCTAGTGCCTAGGGCTATATACCGATCTTAAAACAAAGACTGCGCTGTTAAATAATTAATTATGTTTATTAATTAGTTAATTAATTATATATTATTGTTATAAAAGCGTTTAGGTACTTATCACTAACTGTAGGTAACAAGTAACTCCATTGTAATAGCTCTAGTCCACTACTTTACACGATTGTACACGTACACCGCATACCGATTTGTATCAAAAGTAAAAATCCTCCGTCACATAACATTATATCAATCACACACAAAAGACCGTATCAAAACTAGGAAGCTTCTACTTAATTGTTCGTCACCTACCACTCGACCTTGCTCCATTTCATATTATGTTAACTTATAAGAAAATTCAAAACTCATAAGACGAAGAAATGCTTTCAAAGAGTATCGATTTATTTTAAAGAATAACTACTAGAGTACAATAGCAGAGGTAACAATGAACTTCCATTATAATGGCAAATTGGCAATTATAGCCATTACCTACTAATTTCAATATAGGTAGGTATCAGTGGCGAAACGTCCATATAACACGATTCTTACCGGCTTCCATTTTAAAATATGCCCTGCTCTCCTTATACCTATCACTGCTTGAGTGTCTACTCAAAGTCTAACTGGCCTTCCGAAACTCAAAGTATTTTAGTCCCACCGGCTTCCCTCCTCGGAAAAGTGACTCTTCGCTACTGGTAGGTATACTTTCATTAAAATATTAGATTTTTCAGTACAGCAATTTCTAAGAATATTTATCGCCCGACTAGAGTAAAGTTGAATGAATGCCGGGCTGCCGGCACAGAATAAATAAGGTACTATGTAGTTCCGGGTATAATCGATCGATAGGTATTATGGTGTTAGGTAAACAGGAAACAAGGACTAGTTATCAATACATTGACAGTCTGAACGTTAAGTAATTGATTAACTATTTAAGTAATTAAATCAATAAATGCTGCCGAAACGAAGTTGTATAACAACTAGGTTTTTTAAACAACTTCGGTGGCAATCAAAAATACGGTGCCGATGGTTAGTAGCAATCGTGACCTATGGACATGGATTGTGTTCCAAGCATCGCAATAAAAGTATGCTACGAAAACGCAACCAAGTCGTTGTCAACCGTACAAGGATAAAGATATGAGGGAGGACAAGGAAAAAGACCGAGGGGTTTATTGGGCCTCCAGCACACTCGGTTCGCCAGCTATGTAGCTCGTACAATAGGAGGAGAGCTAGCCTGTTGCCGTTTACCGGTAACAATTCTTGACTCCAGGTTAATACTGAGAATTAAACTCTGATAATGCAAAGCGGGGCGTTAAAAAGTATCTCACTAAGCCACAATAGTAGAGGCCATCATTCCAGTAGATTGGCTCTTGAAATGGTGGCCACCATTTCTGAATTCCATAGACTGCTTACCATCAGGCAGAGTGAAGTCACTTTGGTAGGCTAATATAAAAAAAATTGAGAATCTTGCGTAGTCTGATAAGATAGTTCTAGAAAGTTTTCAAAGTTTTGGTCTGTTGTAGGCTGAATCAGTAATTACAGCCCCTATTTCCTTTATAGTTAAAGTTATACTAACTTCAAGGTTAAAGGAAATAGGAGGCCTTAATTTTTTTTTATCAGCTTAGGTATTACAATGATTCATCTTTCCATATGATAAGTGCGATACAGGAGTGGTATACACTAAACCACTAAACCAATTGCCATCATAGTCTTCACTTTAGTTGGATGCTTTGTGAGATGATTTTTTTTTAAAAACTCTTTCGTTTGTTTTCAGAAGCGGGCACAATGTTACCCAGGAAAAGAAATCTGGTATTTCTGTTGATGGTATTGGCGCTGGTACAGCATTCAGATCAGTATAGTTCAGGAGCACCTGCTAGGGTAAGTTGACTTCTATCAGCGGGTTTAATTAATACTCCTTTTTTTGTAATATTAGTCATGTTTGGTTTTAAAATAAGCAAGCGAGTTTAATGAAACAATATTAAATTTATTTTAAGCAGCTCATCGAACTGTGACCAATTAGCCTCCAAAATTCATTAAAATAAAATTACATTAAAAATAATAACGTTATTGACGATCTGTTGACAAAGTAGATAGTCATTTAATTATTTATTAAAGGACTATTTTGTTATTAGGTATGTACTTAATTCAATATTTAATGTTTCGGCACGTTCGTAATAATATTATGAACTTTAACTGTACTAAAGCTGTGTACAGTACTTAAAACGGGGTGCGGCATATTTTCAAACATATCACATTTATTTCAGGCCTGCACAGACCAGATACCTCGTCACGAAACCATTCAGCCGCAGTCATCAGCTCCGCCATATTTGATTCTGACGTCAGCGTCTCAAGTTCGCCAGGGAGATATTGTCAACGTGACGATAGGCAGTCCGGCGGGCGCGCCACTGCCTATTGGTGGATTTATATTGCAGGCCAGGCAAATACAGGTATGGGAACTATTATAGAGACACAACCTGGTTCTTAAATAAAATTGAACGGCCCATTGCGTCGTATGCAGGTATATCTATTTACCAAAAGGCAACTGCCATAGTACATGGGTAGGTTTTGTATTCCTTTTGGTAGGATCGTGTAAAATTTTAAAGGTTTTAAATTATCGCTGGTTTCATCGCCGGATCGACAGGGCCAGTGTTAAGTATCCCTCATAGAATACGATCTGACTATCAATTGTTAACGTAACGTCGTAACCTATAGACATGACTTTTTTCTTTAAGCATTACAAAACGATGTCACAAGCAAGTTGTTGCCGACCGCGTAGGGATAAGGCTATGAGAAGGGAAAAATAAAAAGAAAGGGATTGGTGAGACTATCAGGTCTCCGACAATTTCCTGGAATAGCTTGACAGCCTATAATTTAAGTCGATATTCTATTTATACTGAAACTAGCAAGTCTATACCCCAGTTTCTGAAAGGCTGATCAATGAAAAATTAACTAATGACTTGTTAAATCTCATGTGAAGTACCTAAACGCATGGATAATTAGTTTAATTTGATCTAGTTAGTTAATAATTAGATCAAATTAAATTGAATATTCATGCTTTTAGCAACCCAATTGGTACTTCACATGAGATTTAACAGGTAATTAGTAAATTTTTCGTTGATCAGCTTTTCAGGAATTGGGGGTTAAACATAAAGATAATCAATATGACTGAGTAGATAAATCAAAACCCTGTTTCAACTCTATGACGTAAATACCTATTAATCAACGCATAATAAATGCAGATATTCGCATTACCTCTTATTTGGCATTGTGATCGCGGACTGGTTCAAATTAGACCAGTTCGACCGGTTAGACTGTTTTGTCAATTATTTACTTGACCTACATAACATGCTTAATAAATATGTAGAAATATGACTTAGGTATATCAAGTAGCCTGCCATCTTTATCAGGTTATGAAAGTCGGGTTTGAGAACCTGCCTTCGTCTTCAGCGTCATGTATTTTGTGACCCGATCGACCCTTGTTAGATCAAAGTGAAGGTTAATAGGACCATCAGATTGTACTGGACATACGTATCTATTTAGGGATCATTATTGTAGCAAAAATTAAAATGCTCTTTCTTGAAAGGTACGGTACATATGTAATTCATAGTACGGTGGCATCTTTTATGATTTAGTTGCTTTTATTGATACGAAGTTTGGAAAAGTCACCCGTGATTAATTAGTCTTATTCTCGACCATCAGAAACTGCCTTTTTCAAAACCGAAAACGAAGTGTACGCATCCCTTAATGTGCCTCAATATATCTGAATTCTCTTACTCTTTGTTCAGAGACCAGGTTATTCTTCTCTGATTTGCTCACTGAGTCTTCCGTACATATTCGGCATTTGTTCGTCCTATCATAGGAATCGAGCCTTACACATTTTTATTTAAGACATATTACAAATTTAATTATGCGGTTGAAAAATGTGTTGCCGCACATCGTTGTAAGTCTGTCTCAATTTTCCAACTGCAAATATATATATGTTAAATACTGGTATAAGACCGGATCATTTAGCAATTTCGAGTAATGCTTACCATGTCAACACTGTACTTACATTAGAGCAAGGACATTGCTCAATACCCTTGTACTTAATTACCATAGAAAGTAAGTTTTAAAAATACATGGCAGTACACTTAGCGTTTTTATGGACATTGGCATAATATGAAGGAGTCTCTATATTTTTTATTTATTTATTACTACAACTGGCAGTTTTTCGTTCTAGAATATGGTACCATACTATCTTATCCCGTTAGTGTCCTAAACTCATGAGAATCGAGAGATGAATATAAGTAGCAGTGTTATATATCGTCGTTGCTACTTTAGAATCTCCTATGTGATACAATGACAATTACAAGAAAATCAATAAAAACAGTCTACTGAAAAAAAATCAAAGATATCACTCAAAGTTAAAAACGTAACTTATTATGGTACATAATTATTCATTTTATTATGTTCATTTAAATAATAAATAAATAGCGACTGTTGTATAAAAAATGATTGCAGCATTACCACATAGGATATTTTATATAGTATTTTTTATTGAGTTGTCACACAGGAGATTTTGAAAATCGTAATTAATAAAAGTATTTAATGCTCTAAGCACATGAGAGTTTTTGTATACGGTACATCTTCAAATTTCGAATCGATTGTTATTTAAAAGTCCGTTTTTCTAAAAGTGACACATAGGAGGTTTTAAAGTAGCAACGACGATATGCGTATTACATATCACATTGCTGAGATCACTAATCAGCGTGCGTAATAACTGACTATACTAAACTCCTCTTTGAAGAAACTTAAGAAAAGAAAAGAAAGAAAAACATTTATTTGACACAAACAAAAGACACACAAATTTACACAAGTTAACCGACGACGCAATTATTAATAACGTTACGTTTTGGTTACGTCTAGCAGAGGCCGTCTTCAGGCTAATAAATATATAAATCTTTACATTTATACTTATAAATAATTGTGGTACTACATCAATGAGGGTTTTTAGAAAAATGTAGTAGTAGATTTATGTAGTAGTAGATCCACGCTGGTTTCAGCATGAATGGGTCGGATCGACCGGGGAAGTACTACCCTCTCATAGAAGATCGACGTAAGAGTAATGGTATTCGTACTATTGCGTTCCGCTCGGTGAGTGAGAGTGCCGGAGGCCCAACTGATGCAAAGATGGCAATCCTCGCAGCATGTGTGGGACCAGCTGAGTATCCGCGGAGTCATTGTGTGGGTGGTGTGGGTCGACCCGCCGGCCAGGGAGACCTGTAGAAACGGTGGTGCCGCTGGCCGCCCGCGGCATAGTACAGGGGCCCAACTAGGCCTAACCACCCTAGGAGGCTGCCCCACCAGGTCGCGCATAATCCCGGAGTGGTTCGTCGTGCCGGTTGGTGACCGGATGGTGGGACCCGGCGACCATTTCCGAGAGGGTACGGGGGCCCTTCCGTCCGGCGGATCGGCTACCACCATGCCACACAGTTAAATGACGAAGCAATACTCGGCACCTTGTCTAGCCTTGCTGCGAGGGCAGTCATCTTTTCCACGCCCCTTCCTTCACCCTCCAACATGGCAGCACGCAAAAAAGCAGCAGGTCAAACAGCGGCATCTTCCTCCCCCACCAACCCGCTATTTGAGGTGGAGTTCACTAACATCCGTGGACTCCATTCAAACCTCAACGCCGTCCACCAACACCTCGAGACGGCACGGCCGGCTTTGCTTTTCCTAACGGAGACACAAATACGCCGCCCTGACGACACGGCATACCTGCACTACCCCGGCTATGTGCTCGAGGAGCGCTTTCGCGCTAAGGCCGGAGTATGCGCATTCGTCAGGGCGGATGTTTGCGTTCGCCGTCTGCGCTGCCTAGAGGACCCATCCTACCCCATCCTTTGGCTTCACGTTGATCTTGGTTCTCTGAGCCGGGTCTACGCGTGCCTTTACCGTTCCCACTTCGGAGATTTGGAGACAACTCGACTCTTTGACCATCTGAGTCAGGCGGCAGACTTAGCGCAGGAGCGGTTTCCGAACGCGGAACTGGTGTTTCTGGGAGACTTTAACGCCCACCACGAGACCTGGTTGGGTTCTCTCAGAACAGACCATGCGGGACGAGCCGCCCATGCATTCGCTCTCACGCATGACCTGACGCAACTGGTAATCCATCCCACCAGGATACCAGATATTCCAGGTCAAGCGCCCTCTTTGCTAGACCTACTGCTGACGAGTCACCCAGACCAATACAGTGTTTCGGTCCACGCCCCACTGGGTAATTCCGACCACTGTTTGGTCTGCGCCTCAGTGCCTCTTGTTGCTCCCCCACGACGTGCGGAGGTAAAGCGACGACTATGGCACTACTCGTCAGCAGACTGGGATGGTATGCGGGAGTACTTTGCTTCCGTCCCATGGGCATTACGCTGCTTTAAAAACAGGGATCCGTCGCAAAGTGCTACTGCTGTCGCTGGTGAAATCTTGTTAGGTATGGAATATTACATTCCATCCTCAGATGTCACCAGTGCCGGCAAAACGCGTCCCTGGTTCAACCGTAAGTGCGCCGATACTGTTAAACAAAAGGAATCGGCGTACCGCGCTTGGATCAGGGCCCGAGCACGGCGCGACCCTAGCTTGGATCGCCTAAAAGCAGCGTACAATAAAGCCACTAGGGAATGCAAGAGGGCTTACATCAGAGCGGATGCCCAGCGCATTGCACGGATTGGGCAAGAACTGATTTCGCATCCTACGGGTAGCCGTAGCTACTGGCGACTAGCCAAGGCCGTGCAATCCAACTTCTGCAAGCCTTCGCTGCCCCCCTTGAAATGTCCTGATGGATCGCTGGCCCACGAGCCGCAAGAGAAAGCAAACTTGCTTGTAGAACTCTTTGCGGCTAACTCCCGAATCGACGACCGTGACTTGCACCCGCCGACTATATCTGGCTGCGACTCCGTTATGCCTAATATCCGTATTAGGCATCGTGATGTCCGTGCGGAACTAAGGTCGCTCGATGTTCGGAAAGCCAGCGGACCGGATGGTATTCCAGCGGTGGTTCTCAAGAAATGCGCAGCGGAGTTGTCTCCTGCATTGACGGGCCTATACCGCCTATCTTATTCCTCGGGAATTGTGCCGGAGGCTTGGAGAGAGGCGAATGTTCAACCGATTCCCAAAAAAGGGGATAGGTCCGAGCCAGGCAACTATCGACCCATAGCTGTCACCTCAGTTCTCTGCAAGGTGCTTGAGCGGATAATAAACGCCCCACTAGTCCGCTACCTAGAGGGTCACTCGTTAATTAGTGACCGACAATATGGCTTCAGGTCAAAACGGTCTACGGGTGACCTTCTAGCATATATCACGCACCAATGGGGTGAAGCTATGGACAGGCATGGAGAGTCCTTGGCCATCAGCCTTGACATAACCAAAGCCTTCGATAGAGTCTGGCACCGTTCGCTTCTGTCCAAGCTTCCAGCATATGGTCTGCCACCCCAGCTGTGCAACTGGATTGCCGCATTCCTGCGTGAGCGCCGCATTAGAGTCCTTTGTGACGGATCGGCCTCCGATTATTTGCAGGTCAACGCTGGGGTGCCTCAGGGGTCCGTCCTGTCGCCCACCCTGTATCTTCTGCATGTCAATGACATGTTGTCCCTTGGCAACATTCATTGCTATGCAGATGATAGTACAGTGCATGGGCGATATCTTGGACATCCTGCGGCTAAACAGACTGACATCGAGGCAAAACGCCTAGAACTTGTCGCTGAGCTCGACCAAGTATTATACCGCATTTCTAAATGGGGTTGTGAGAATTTGGTCGAGTTCAATGCCAAGAAAACACAGGTGTGCGCGTTCTCTGCAAAAAAATCTCCGTTCCTTCCCCTTCCCTCTCTTTAGAACACAGTGTTACCACTACAGGATAGCCTAAGTATCCTGGGTATGGACATCAGCCGAGATCTCAACCCCAAGAACTACATCGAGTGCGTCATTAAAACCGCCTCCTGTAAACTCGGTGTCCTGAACAGGGTGAGGCGGTACTTCACGCCCGAGCAGCTCTGTCTTCTTTATAAGACACAGGTTCGTTCCTGCGTGGAGTACTGCTCTCATCTTTGGGATGGCTCCGCACAGTACTTACTGGATGCACTCGATAGGTTGCAGCGGCGAGCAGTCCGTATCATCGGAAGCCCGGAGGCTACTAAGACCCTTGAGCCTTTACAGCTGCGAAGAGACATCGCCTCAATGGCCGTCTTCTATCGCCTTTACCATGGAGAGTGTTCTGAAGAGCTGAATTAATCCCACCCTCTCCCTTTTTATCCAGAACGACACGTGCGGGACTAAAGTGCCACCCTTTCACAGTGGAATCTAAAGGGTCTCGAACCAAACGGTTCAGCACTTCATACTTTTGTCGCTCAATTAAAGCCTGGAACTCTTTGCCAGCGCATGTGTTCCCATCTAATTTTGATCCTGGGTCTTTTAAGCGGGGCGTGAAAAAGCATCTCACTAAGCCGCCATAGTGGAGGCCACCATACCAGTAGTTTGGCTTTTGGAATGGTGTCCGCCACTTCTGGATTCCACTTACTGCTTACCATCAGGCAAAGTGGAGTCACTTTGGTAGGCTAATATAAAAAAAAAAAAAAAAAAAATATTCGCCACCATTTCCATTCACAAAAATTCAAAATTCATTCATAGTTTAAAATCAATCGAATCTTTCACGGTTATCTATCAAAGATTTAAAGCACCTACTTTGACCAGCCGGGACCTGACGCCTCAGTGCTGCCACCTCGCGCTATTTTAGAAAACTCTCATTACAAGCTGCCATAACACAATTTTAAGAAGAAACCTATATTTATTAAAAAGTTACATTAATAGACTGAAGATGTCCACTGCAGATTATAGGCCTCTTCACGGAACAAGAAAAAGTGTTTTTTTAGTTCCGTGGGCTTCTTCCAAAAGAAGCCCACGGAACTAAAAAAACACTTTTTAGGGTAGGGTAGGATTTTTCCATATTAGCCATCACGCAGGTGGATTGATGACCAGTTAAAAAGTAATATGCCTTATTTGTGCTCCATAAAAATATAAACGATTTTTTATTCCAGAACCCAGACACAATAGTGGGTAAGTTTATAGGAGTGCCTGATCCAGATCGCGTGCATATGACGACGTGTACGAGCGAGAATGATACGGTGACACACTCTTCGCCCGAAGACAAACCCGCTCTCACCTTTCAGTGGCAGGCGCCCACTGACTTCCTTGGAGGAGTTGAGTTCAGGTAGGCATTGTACTCTATGATAGATTAAGTTGTAATTCAAAAAATCCCTTTAACTTGACTTAAGTCGATTCTTTTGGATACCAGAGCCAATTTTATTATTCAAGATATTTTTTCTGCATCCAGATTTAGACCTAGCACAGGCTAACCACCCATACAAATATTTATCTCACAGGCACAGGCAAGGCGACATAATTCGCTATGCAGTTTATCACTATAAAATATAAATACTTATTTTAATAAGTATCATAATTATTTTATTTTCAGGGCAACCGTAGCACAAAGCTATGCGACCTTCTGGAAAAATGTAGAGTCGCCTCTAGTGGAAGTGGTGACTCCTGACACGGTCATCACAACATCAGCGCCATCTGTTGCCGCTAAAGGCACAGCCGCACCACCCCCTGTTATTATGGAGTCTAAGGTATGAACCTTACAGCTTAGAAGATAAAGATTATATATTCCTTCCATGTCGCTTAAAGCCGGGCACTCTTTACCAGAGTAAGTATTGACTAAAAATAAAAAATGAAACTCACTCCAAAAGACAGTGTTATGTGAAAATGATTCTTATGGCTTAAGAACTATAAATTATATTCCTTTTCATTTCTAACTTCTTTTAAAGATTATTTTCCTCTAGGATTTTAAGTATATAGAGACGACAGATCTGATATTTAGCATGATAGTTACTGTACACAGACAACCTTATAATAGATTCTGCATACAGACTCGTACCAGCTTTCGCTAGCTTAAGATCTCACTACAAACACCACGATTGGTTCATTTCTTTGCATTCGAATGCTTAACCTTAAAACAGCCAATCACAGCGCAGGTTTTCCGTTCCACGCATCCCGTTCCTATCACTTTTTTTAAGCTCGATACAGAACAACAAATTGTTGATGTACAAAGGCGATTGGCCTTTGTATATCAACAATTTGTAAACATTATTTAAATGATTTTTTGTGTTTGTACAATAAAGAATTAAAGAAAGAACAAATAAATTAATATTAATGCGGTGTCTATTATGGGTAATCTTTGCATGTATCGCATGCTAAGTTGATTATAATTTTCCAATTAGTTAAGTAAACAGCATCATTATTAATTAGTTACAATCAAGATAATAAAAAATACTTCTAGATCACGTAACGTTAGTTATGTGCATTATAAATTATAACTTTTACATTACATTCTTTTAACATATAATAAACTTTGTTTCACAAACACTGCGAGATTATAAAACAACACGAGAAAGTTGCTACTAACTAACATCTTTTGATTTCACAAATAAAAAGATGTTAGTTTGTGATTTTAAGTGCCAGGATGCTGGCTACGAACTTGGAGCTTTCTTTAGTCGCTATCATTAACCCTTTCATGGACAATTATATAGATACAATAGATGTTTTATTGTCATAACGACCATTAACCGTTTAATGTCCCGCAAAGTGTTAAAAAAAAATACTGCAATTGCAGCCGAAAGCTGCTGCCACCATCGAAAATTCCTAAATTAAGTGTTGTTTATACTAAGTAATATGGTGGCAAACTAAATATAAAGTATACTTCACTGATGTTAAATAGTTTTTTAATACCGTAGCCTCTGGACATGAAAAAAGAATGAAGATTTTTTTTGTCAAAAACATGCTGTGTTCTCAAAGTATTGTAGAAGCGTGAAGGAGGGAAGGAGGAAATGAGAAAGGATAAGTCGAAGCGAAAAAAATCATGTCGCTATATTTGGGATAGAAGTAATACCTACTAAGTACCTACCTACTAACCAAATCTGTATCTTTCTTCCAGCCGAAAATAGAACCGCGATCATTCGACGTGATCTACCAGGGCTGTGCTGACACTAAACTATGCTTCGGTATACCACAGAACTGCATATCAAAAGGCGACTGCAAAGCTATAGTCGCGATATTCGTGGCGGGAGACAAATATACCTTCGAACTTCAAGCTACTGGCAACCCTAAATACGTAGCCGCTGGGTTAAGTAAGGATGCGAAAATGGGAGACGATAGTGCGATGGAATGTGTCAGGAACGATAATGGAAGAGTTAATCTGTTCACTTCTTGGACATATCCGAAGGTTGATCCGTATGTCAGCAGGTCTGATTCGCCTCAGGAAATAGTTCAGTTGCAAGAATCTTCGGTGATCGATGGGAAATTGTACTGCAAGTTTAGAAGGGATACCGTGTCTGTAGTTCAGGGACAGACGTTAGATTTGGCGAAGGATACTTTTAATTTGATGGTGGTTGCTGGCAGCTCTATGAAAGGTAGGTTTTATGTAAGAAGAAGAAGAACGTATTAAAGCTTTAATAGCTAAAACCACCTAGTCCAAAACTCATTTAAGTTGTTTTGAGAGTTATAGTTAAAGTTTATAATAAACTTTTAGATAGGTTAAAATTTTTTGAGCGTTTATCTGACGCGAAGACTTTGTGAGTGTCCTATAAAATCTATAAATAGCATTTTCAAATCTTAACAAAAGACATTCGTAAAACTCGCATTCAATAAATCACAGCAACTTTACAAACGATTAAAAATAAGGTAGCTAATATTAGGAAGTGCTTATCCCTTAAAGCACCTACCTCACCTTACTATCAGTAAGTCTATTGGGAGGAGAATTTCCAGTAGTTTTACTGGTAAGACTACTAGGAATAGCCAATATTTTTCACGTTCCACACAAACTTAACAAAATCTCTAATTTATTAACTTCTAGATACAAACCGAGTAGGTTTCCACGACCTAGCATTCGAAGCCACAGGAGAGCCTCAGTCCCTCGCATCCGTAGGCACGGCGGCCGCCAGCTCCAAGCTGTTACTGAAGCTACACGGCTGTTTTATGTTATTAGCTTGGCTGGGCACTGCGTCTATTGGGATATTGTTGGCTAGGTAAGCTATTTATTAGTCTACTAGCTATTGTTTCAGTTTTTGCTTACTGCTCTGCTCCCGTCCCTAGTAGCGTGATGTTACATAGCCTTCCTTGAGAACTGGGCTATCATACGCAAAAAGATTTTTTAAAATCTTACTGGTAGTTCTAGAAATTAGCGCGCTCAAACAAACAAACAAACTCTCCCGCTTTATATAATAGTATAGATGTAAATGATTATTTTGCCTGATGGTATGCGTTCCGGACAAAGAGTAGGTGACATCCTAAATGCGATAAGAATAAGTACCGTTGTGTGAATTCAAAATAAATATTTTTTCATTCTCTCTTTCTTTGATTTTAAATGGGTTGTTGTTATGTTACAGGTATTTCAGACAAACGTGGGTGGGTAAACAGCTAGGCGGAAAGGACATTTGGTTCGCTGTAAGTAAATTTACTTTAATTAAAGTTAGTAATAAATAATTAAAATTTCATTCAAAGAACTGTGTAAAATCAAGGTCACTGAAATGTTCCGATAATTGAAGTGTTTGTATGAATTAATTTTGTGTGCCTAATTACATTGCGAGAGATTACCTCGGTGGCTTAGTGAAAGTACATGCGATTGTTATGAGTTCGATTTTCACACATGATAAAACTTTGAATAATCCATATACCTATTAGTTCCGAGTCTAAGTATTTACTTCGACATTGTCTACTTTCATCTGTAACTTGAGTGCTTCGGAGGGCACGATAGAAGTCAGTCCCGGCTTAAATACATAGTACATAGCTTCACGTCTTTTATCCCCAAAGGGGTAGGTAGAGGACCAGGTGTTTATTTATTATACTTCATGCACATAGGTACAGAGGCGGACTTAATGCTATAAGCATTCTCTACCAGTCAAACCTAGGTGATGGTGTTCAACCACCCACTTTCCGCAATTTTTACTGTTCCGTATTTTTTATTTTAGGTCCCATGTAACAGGGGACGAGCCTGTTGCCATTTATCGGGCACTATTCCAAGCTCCCAGCTAATATTGATAATTTTTCGGGAGGAAAACCCAATATCACATTACCCGACCCGGGGATCAAACCCGAGACTTCTGCGTGGTAATCCGTACACAGTACCACCGAACAACAAAGGCATATTATGTCGATAACAGTCATTAAGTCAAGACGGATTCCTCTATACTACATTATGGGCGACCTAAACAAATCCTAACACTAGGTTGATGAATAACCACTCGATACGAAGATCTATAACTTATTTTTTATTATTACAGTACCACCGCATATTCATGGTGTTAACCTGGCTGCTAACAGTGGTAGGCTTCATACTGATAGTGGTGGAGGTGGGCGGCTACAGTACTACTGGAGACAATCCGCACGCCATCACCGGTCTTGTGACCGTCATCTTGTGCTTTATACAGCCTATTGGTGAGTTAGTACCTTAAATGCCTTTAATACAACTATTGAGCAGCTGAAAGAAGTATAGCAATATGAGCAGATCTCTTTAATACCTAACATTAGCTGGTAGGTACTTATTGAGCGTTCACACATATTTTCGTGGTTTTAAATTTTTATCGTATAATCAGACACTCAACAGATCACTTTTTTTGAATTCAGTAAGAACGTGAAAATTATTAAAGTAAGTAACCATTCCAAAAAAAATATACTTAGCTCCGATTAAATGGTGAATATTGAAAATTACTAAATTGCGACGTTGCGCCTTTTACCTATATGTGAACGCTCTTAATTGCGTCTTAAAGCACCGATTAAAGAAAACCTACCCTATAGTTACATAGGTAAGGTTGTATTATTGTATGGCAATTGATCGCAGGTCTCACTGGTTGCAGCAGCGACGTCCTACAGCAGGTTTCGCCCGTCTTATGTTGAATTATTTTTCTGCCGTCTTCTCATTAAACTTACCTATGGATAAGTGATTTTGTTAGTGAAGTACCTATATAATGTAATCGGTCGAGTCGTTAATTCGCCACTAGCTACTAGGGGTCGTTACTTGCCAAGAACAATTTTAATAACCATTGAAACCCTTGTCTTGTATAGGTGCATACTTCAGACCGCACCCTGGTACTAAAAGTAGACCGGTATTCAACTGGCTTCACTGGGGAGCTGGTAATGCCGCTCACATACTTGGAAGTAAGTATACTTAAACACTTTACAAAGCAAGAAAATTGTCAACGATAGTTGAAAAATATGAAGTCATAACGTAATCCCCTTCGGCTTTTTTGGAAATCAAAGTTTAATCTCTGCTCTATGGATATCGCCTATCTGACAAATGGCCGCTACATAGCGAGAGCTTAACCTAGCAGTATCTTAGTTATTTTTATTATGATTTTTAATTAGCACCTAATTAAATACTAACATGGCTGACAACTCGTGGCGGCTCACGACTGGGCAAGCTTGGTGTAGCTGATATGATTATCATATAGTACCGGCCTGCTACTGTCCCACTGCAGGGCAAAGGCCTCTTCTCATATAGAGAAGGCATGAGCATTAATCACCACGCTTGCCCAAGGCGTATTGGCAATTTCAGACTTTAAAGTCCAGGTTTCCTCACGCTGTTTTCCTTCATCGTCCAGTAATGTCCAGACAAATTTCGAAAGTACATATATGATTTGAAAAATCACATTGGTAGGTACTTGCCCGGATTCGAACCCCCCGACCTCGTGTTTACGAAGTGGGTGTTGTCTTGCCCACTGGGCCATTACGACTTATGATGATCATGATTGCTGTTAATTAGGCAGTCACGATAATCGAGCTTGACTTTGCAGATCTATCAATCAACGTTTATCTACACACGGTTCAAATAATACTCTCTGTTTCAGTTGTGACGATATTCCTAGCGGTGTACTTGCAGAAGGCTGAACTACCTTCCTGGAGCGTCTACATACTGGCTGCGTTCGTCGCCTTCCATGTTGTCATGCATCTTGTGCTTTCTGTAAGTTATTTGTTTCCAAATAGGTACTTACTTGGCTTATTTTAGCAGTTTTCAATCGGTCAGTGTAAAATCTAGAAGAAAAATTTGCTGTAGGTAATCTTTTACGAGTGTATCTTCATATTGCTTCACCGCTAGTCTCATAGCAGTCTGACCAGAATACTGAATGTACCAAAGCGATCAATAAATTGATAACCATGAACACCTTCAATATAAAACGCATACTTTTGAAAAAATAATAATTTTAAAAATAGTGTTGTTATTTCTAGTTTCCATTTACCTACGACGTTGTTCCTTAATTATAACAAATTAATAAGGATTTTCTAAAATTCACTAGGTGGCAGCACTGTGCCGTCAGATCCAGGCACTTGTCAAAGCGCTTTTAATCTTTGATAGAAAAACGTGCATTCTATTGATTTCAAATTGTAAATGAATTTTGATTTTGATTTTTTGTGAATGGAAGGGAAGACTTTTCACATATGTGGCAATTTTTTTTCTTATTTTCATTGTTATATTTTCTAAACTTATCTTTATGTGTACAGTTGACGGTGTGTGTGTCGGACGGTCGCATCAGCAATGGTCGCATCAACGCGTTCCCCATGAAGGACATGCTCGGACAGACCAGGCAACCCACGCAGGTCGATAGAAGTATTGATGCACCCGTGAGTATATCTTCATAATATCATCCGTATCATCTTCATAATAGGTGTTTCACTGTTGACCTCTTTTACCATAAATTCCACATTTCGGGCTATGTATTCATAGAAAAATAATGTATAGCGTTGACTGCTGCAACAAGAATGAGAATATTCTAGCACTAAACCCGAACTAAAATCACATGCTCAAAAATCCTTCTATGGAGGAGATCAGAAACCTAGCTGAGCAAAGTATTTTCTTGGCATATAGGTACACCTGATTTATTAAACTTGCTCCTTCGTCACCTGCCGTCACCAGACGGCGACGATGGTGTGCTACTAATCCTTTATACCTACGTAATATACTTATTTTATTTATTGAATTTGTTTGTTTCAGTTCTCAAGTTTCCGACGTCTCCTGCTTGGGTTGTATACACCAATAATCTTGATATTTGCCGTAGCCATGATCTGCTTAGTGGCACTAGCGCCTATCACCGAAGTATATGACACGATTCTAGGAGCCTAAATCACATGCACAACCCTATAAATGGCAGTGGCATGTTGCCACCTAATTAAGAACTCAAAAGACCTTGTAATAGAGTTTAAAATCTATCAATAGTATACCTACATTCTCCTGCATTTTGGGCAAGATAATAAACCAATGTTAGTTTGTTTAATTTACGAAGGCGAGTCAAATGTTCAAATTTCAACTTTACTTTACGGTAACAGTAATAATACTTATTCATACGAACGAGTGCTAGAACGAAAAAAATATTTTGGCTTCGTTAAGAGTTAAATGTTTAAATTTCAACCGTATGTCAACGGTAATAAGAGTCACAGCTAGCCCTTGTAAATCAAACGAACTGTTCTTTCATTTTTCTTTTCTACTCTCAAATTTATTAAATGAGTCTCGATCAAAATCTGTTGTTTAGCGGTAGCCGGTGGCTGAGGACGCGGCGCTTAAAACCGTTAACTGCTGAACAATTATTCTCTAACTGGCCATCCTTTAAGTACTTAGATGTTGTCGTAAACATTATTTAATTAGCAATAAATAATCACAATTTAATCTAATAAATTTCGTCCAAATTCTTAATTGACTTAAAATATTAAGAGGCATATAGATCTGATAATTTTGAATCTTAAGAAGAAATGACCTGGTTGTCAATAATAGATCTATAAAAAAACCCCATTCACACTAAAATGAACACTAAAGAGTATTATATAAAAAATATATTTTGTCCAAAATAATTTTAGACATCTTTCACAGGCAGAGTGAAGTTAATTTTTGTGTCCATACCCGCGGTTTTCTTGTGGCGGAAACTGTGGTGTTTTGACGTAAAATTACTTACTTAAATCAACTTTTCCGTTTTAACTTTTCTAGTGTGAATGGGTCATTTAAATTCCAATATACATAATGAAATTGTTATTTAAGTTAGTAATAAGATAATTGTTGACATAATTTTCTTATAAATAAGTAATTTAATCAATTTAAATAATTAATGTAAATATAGTTTTTGAAGTGTAAAATAAAACTAATAAATAATAAAGATTGTTTTATTTATTATTAATTAAAGCATTTATATATTATTAGATAACTAGACACCAAGTTCTTTGTCGTGAGTCTACTGTATAATGAAGTAAAATACATCCATTTTATGTTATATATAACCAATAGTGTCTAAGCAGGAGGCTTTCCCGATAATAAGTGGTACCCAGTGCCATGCATAACATAGATAAGTACCTAAGTCAGAAAAGCAGTGCTTCTAATAACTAAGCTTGGAACTTTCGAATTTTTATGTGTGTGAATGTTATTGAAGATATTCTACCACATTCACACAGCGCCATCTAGCCCCAAATTAAGCAATTATATTTGCTTGTGTTATGGGTACTAAACAACTGATATACTACTTATATACATTTTTTTTTGTAAATACATACATATTATAGATAAATTACACCCAGACACAGAACAAACAATCATGCTCATCACACAAAATTATTTATTTAATTAATGCAATTTGACTTGACAAACTAATGCATGCCACTGGTGGTGACTGCTATTCATGAACCTCGCCTAGAGCCACCATGTAAAATATAAAGGAAAATATTGTAATAAGATAATTTTTCTTTCTTGGCACTTGCAGTTAAAGTTACAATAATTATCACTGCCAATATAGTCCTCCAGTGGCAAGTGGAAGCGTGGTGCACAGAACACCGACTGTCCATGAACCCCAAGAAAACCGAAATGGTACTGTTTACGAACAAAAGGAAACTAACAAACCTGAGACCACCAAACCTATTTAGCACAACACTACAGTTCGCAACGGAGGTCAAGTATCTAGGACTGACACTCGATAGTAAACTAAACTGGAACAGTCATATGGAACAAAAGATAAACAAAGCTTGCATTACCCTGTGGCAATGCAAACGCATGTTGGGGAAAAGATGGGGCATACAACCTAAAATTATGCTCTGACTCTATAAAACGGTAATCAGACCAACAATAACATATGGTTGCATAGTATGGTGGCAAAGAACAAATTTGATCACCGCACAAAACCAACTACAACGTCTACAAAGAGTGGCATGCCTAGCCACCACAAGCTGCATGTCCACAACGCCTACAGCCACCCTTGAAACGATGCTGGACCTTCCACCACTACACCTATTCATACAGCAAGAGGGAGCCAATACAGCCATTAGAATTGAATAAACTCTCCCTATGGACACACGACACGAGGGTGTCGCACACCAACGCGGTGGAAGAGGCCAAAAACGACCAACCACTCCTTATGGCCCCTTGCGACATCATACCAAAACAGTATGTTTTCGATAAACGATACAGGATAGAACTCAAGGAAAAGAGAACAGATACATCCGGTACAAAGGAGGTGAGGATATACACAGACGGATCCAAAATGAGAACAGGGACAGGTGCTGGCACCTACTCCGCTGACTTAAATATTAATATATCAACAGCACTGGGCATGCACAACACAATTTTCCAGGCAGAATGCGTCGGTATAATACAGGCCACAGACGCGGTGGCTGCAAGAAAAATAGAGAACCAAGGCATTCGTATCCTAACGGACAGCACTGCAGTACTGCACGCTCTACGTAGCAACACAGTAAAATCAGGACTAGTCCTAGAATGCCACAGGAAATTAGAGGGTATATGTGAGTCAAACGCGATTACACTCCAATGGATCAAAGGACACAGCGGATCCCTAGGCAACGACGCGGCCGACGAACTGGCCAGAAGGGGATCCGAAACAGAGACCTACAGGGTGGAACCCGTTATACCAATATCGGCAAATCAGCAAAGGTACTGGCTGCGACATAGAACAAGAAAACTACACGCCGAACTGTGGGCGAAGACGACGGAATGTCGTCAATCGAGAGAGGCAATGCCATCTCTAGACGGACGACTCTCTAAAAAACTGCTGCGCTTAAATAGGGCGGACCTATGGTATGTAGTAGGGACCATAACAGGGCACAGTAATCTTAACAAACATTTGCATGTTATAGGTAAAACGGACAGCCCACTATGCCGAGCGTGCATGAGGGCTGAAGAAACACCGGCCCACGTAGTCATGAACTGCAGCGAGGTCGTGGAGCAACGGGCGCAACACCTGGGAACACCAAGCACACTCCGAGAGGCCTGCAGCAGACCCGGCAAACTGGCCCCTTTCTGGAAGGAGCTTGGATGGTTGCAGTAGGGCAGTGGGTACAAAAACCACACCATATTGCAAAAAGGCCCAACTACGAAGGGACCACATGCGGAAAACGAGCCCGCGAAAAGAAGAAGAAGAAGAAGAATAGTCCTCCAGTGTCAGACACAGAATTAAAGCTTATACACTAATATTGGACTCTATTCTAACACAGTAAGATACAATTTTGTACAAAATATAATACAAGTGCCGTCACACTTCAACACGTACGCGCGTCGCGGTAGTTGAGCGCATTGACGCACCAGAAGCCATAAATTGTAATGGTCTAACCGTTATCACTATGAATGCTAAGCAGACGCAATATAAAATTTTTGTTTGGGTACTGGTTGAGTGACTTTGCATTTAGACTGTTGGGACTTCATGACCGGTGTTCAAAACTGTACAAATGTGATTGGAAACTGGCTGAAATTGTTAATAAGTACATTTTGAACAACCATAATGGTTTTCAAAATGTATTACCTAACAATTTAAAAGGCATTTTTATCTACTCTGTATAAGAAGAGATTTCACACAAACACACACTGTAAACAAACACCTGATATTTACACATAAAGTCTAGCAAATTCACCTTACAAAATGTCTGTTTTGATTTCTTTTACTTTTATTATACGGTAGTAGATCCACGCTGATTTCAGCATGAATGGGCCGGATCGTCCAGGGAAGTACTACCCTCTCATAGAAGATCGACTTAAGAGTAGTAGTATCAGTACTACTGCGTTTCGTTCGGTGAGTGAGAGCGCCGGAGGCCCAATTTCCCCCCTATCCTCTTTCCTCACCTCCCTCATTCCCTTCCCCTAACCCTATTCCCAGCCGCCATAGTGGAGGCCACTATACCAGCAGTTTAAGACGATGGCTTTTGGTATAGTGGCCGCCACTTCTGGATTCCACTGACTGCTTACCATCAGGCGGGGTGGAGTCACTTTGGTAGGTTATAATATAAAAAAAAAAAAAAAATATTATAATTCATCTTTAGGTATTTGCGAATCCTCAACAGTTTTAGTAGCTGGCACATAAACTTTAAACGAAAACTCAGTACGTGGGAATGAGCCTGGATTAATGACATGACAATTTTTATATGTCCTAGTAAACGGTTGGAAATGATCCGCAACAACTACAAGGTCTGGTAATGGATATAAATTTAAAGCATTTGCATGTCGCCAATATACAGGCTGTACACGTAACGTTGTAGGTAACAAACAACACTGACTTAGTAAAGTTTTAGTCAAGTGATCAGGAATATCACCAGTGTCAGGGAACCGTAACGTATTCCTGCAAAGTTTCATTACTAAATCTTGCCTGAATACTACAAATTCTTGCGTACAATATTGTATTCGACATGGATTTGTAGTAAATATTACATTATCTCCTAATTTTTGCTGTATAACATCCGTAAGATAATTAGGGATTGGTGGCCTTGGTAATACGTCTGCTGCAGCAGGATCAGTCTTGCCAGGTACAAATATAAATTTACATTTTTCTTTTAAATTTTTAAACTGACAAATTAAATCGCCTAAATCATTCAAAGCGATTTTAAACTCCTGCTTGTGTAAATAAGTGTAAGTGTATGAGAGATATTCGCCCATAAACACAATAGCTATGGGTGGATAATCTTCAAAACCAGCAAAAAGTTTCTTCAAATTCTCCATTACTTTTGCCAGATCTAACCAAACTTCAGACAAAAATACAAATACTCCATCTTGGTTATCTTGTTCTAATTTTAATAATGCTTTCGAGTTTTTCAGTGAAGTTTTGGAATTGCCACCAAATATATTCAGATTACCAAAATATGGGGATGATTCTTCTCGACTTTCAATAGGAGGTTGTACTAAACCAGTAACATGTAGAGTTTTATCTTCATAATAACCTTCTGCTAGTACAAAACTATTTTCTGTAAACAAACCAGAGTGATACCTCGCTTCAGAGAGGTCTAAGAGTATTGAACCCGTGGGATCTTCTAAATGATAACTTCGTTCAATGATTTGTGATATTAACCCTAACACTACAACCTCTTCAATTTTACTTGAGCAACTCAAAAGATACTCTACTTTTCGTAATTGAAAACATTTTTCAGTATCTGACGATAAAGGGTCTACTGTAAAGAGTTTATTTCTTAGTGTTCTTTGCCATATAGTTGTGTACCTTTCAAGCATATATTGTGCCTTCCACTTTGGTTCTGGGAATAAACACTTCCCATTATTCACATCCTTGACGAATTTCTTTAACTCGTGGTCGTAGTACAGTTTAGGAACGCTAAATCCATCGATCACGTTTAAAACTGTTTCATTCTTTTCCAAACCGGCCGACGAACACTCTTTATACGCAGTTTCTAAGTGTTCCTTTTCCAAAATTGGCTGTGAAAGACACTGGTGTAATAAATGAGAGGTCAGTTTATCCAGCATCTGCTGCCGTTCAGCTGCAGACAGCGACATTAACTGTTCGGCAACAAAAGTACTCGCCTCTCTTCTTATCGTAAAACCACTTAATTTAAACGCATTGTTCACTTCTAAACGCATCTTTTGTAAGTCTCCCATGTTTTGGAGTTTACTGTGAATTTTATACGAGATAAGTAATGAAGTTAGTTCAATTTGTACACAACTAAAACAAAAAGCCGCCAAAATATCATCAGCTGACACTGTTGACAGTTGACACTGATTGACCGGCTTGACCGCTCCTTTGCAGTTTTGCACGAGTAACACACATTACAATTTATAAGATTTTAGAGCTTTTTACCGTATAAAAATTAAAATGATAAAAATAACTATTTTATTGCAACGAAGTTAAACTTAATAATTCAATTATTCTTGTAAAATTAATCTTATAAATTATATCGGCAAATCCAAATTCCAATACTCACTTTGTTATAAATAAATAAACGACGTTGACCACGTAGTAAATTATTATCAATCGCATTCGTACAACGTAGTTAATTTCTGAACATCACAACAATAAATATTTTTTATTATTGCTTATTATTAAGATAATACCTTGATTTTATCCAAGAAAAATGATATACTTACCTATAAATATAATATAGTATTTCATACGTACTTCTTGACATTGTATCAAATACAAATTGAAATTGTAATATACAAGTTCTTAAAATGCTTTTGGTGTTTATTTGTTTACCATGCTAAGCTATTTTAGATAAAATTATAATGAACGAAAACATAAATATTGCTTCAACAACAACTAAACATAACGTAACCGACGAGAACCATAGATTATACTAACACGAGCACTGTCAAAACAAATCTTGGAAAGTCCGCTCGCTCAGTGAATCACCTATCGTAATTTAGAAAAACCACTTTAAATATTTTCTTATAGTATTGTGTATGTTATTGCGACGGTTGATTGTGCCTGCCGCAATTACTTTCGGCCGCCAAGTTTCTGTAAGTAAGTTTTATTACATATTTATCTATGTTAATATTTACAAAAAAAAAATATGCGAAGATTACAAGCTTAGACAAGCTAACGTTCTCAAATTAATTAATGGCATAATAAAGTTTTTAAATCATTTCAATATGAGAATGATATAAGCTTATACTTATTGAAGAAGAAAGTTTTACTATTATTCAATAACTAGGACATGAATAGACTTGAAATACAAATTGTGTACTTAATTGTTTTTAGTTGATTCGTTGTAATCACGTCATAATGATAATACTATTTTTTTATGCATTATCGTAGATCTATATGCAGTATACCACATCGTTGTAGTCTGGTAAAGAGTGCATGCTTATTTTCTTTAATATTGTAGTATGATTATCATTTTATGTTCATTGTCCTCCTTTTACAGGGAAATTCAAACAACATGGATCTTTCAAAACAATTTCAGACTTATGCTTGGTAAGAATTTGATTAATTTGTTTATGTTTTAAATACTGTGTATTGGGTAAAGATCTTTTCTCACATAGAAAAGACATGAGCAGCAACAGTAAGACGAATGATCTCAATGAATAAATGATTTTTATTTTGACTTCTGCAATATGAATAGTAGGTATGCACAATTATTCAAACTCAATGAAGGTTCACTAAACTCATTGACACAATTGTGCAATATAACAGTGAATCACATTACTTATACAAAAAACCATAGTTACATTGTGTAATTTATAAAATAACTTTGATGAATAATAAGGAAAGCTGTGTGTTATGAATGACCAGAGATCGAAATAGGTACCTAGAGTATATTTACCTACAGTTTGAAGAAGTAAATAACATAGAGTTAATAATACCTTTTATAAAATCAACGTAAAAAGGACCAAGAGGTCTAAATGCGGACAACGAGCCCACCAACAAGTAAGCTTTTGTAAAATGCTGCAATTATAAATATGACAATTAAAACTCGGGATTATAAAAGAGACTGCACTTTGAATATAGTTACAAATTATTGATTTGAAGAATCACATTTCAATTTTTAGGGTTCCGTAGTAAAATTGTGTCAAATTCAGATGTACAAATAGATAAATGGTATTGTTTACATGTTCCTATATTAGATATATACTATTTTAACTTATGCCTTATATATATTTTTTTGTACAATTTAACCATGTGATTTAATCTTCATGTTTATGATTCTGGGATTTTAGAAGAGGTATTATCAACTCTATATGTTATTTTCCCCCTCGAACTTTAGATAAATATACTCTACCTATTCCGATCTCTGGTTATGACATTTGGTTTGAATCTCATACTTCCTTCTTTAATAGTGACTTTTTTTTAAAAAGACAGCTCTTGTTTAAGCACAAGCTCCGGGTGGCAGGCAGCTTGTCTAATCTCTATCTCTAAAAAGGAGTAATGTTGGTGTTTTTTCTGTGTGTTCCTCTGCTACCTTCTTTGAAATCACACTGCACATTTTGATACAGTGTTTACTAGAGATGGGCTGAATAGTGATTTTGCTGAATAACGGCATACCAAATACTATTCGGTTAAACCTCAACTTAACCGGATATTCGTCCGAATTATTCGGTTTGCTATTTCATTGTGCTATTCGCTGACTAGACGACACCTTTTTTTTCTATATTAGTCTACCAAAGTGACTCCACTCTGCCTGATAATAAGCAGTCAGTGAAATGCAGAAGTGGTACTCACTCAAAAAACTGGACGATTACGTTGTAATTAATAACCGAGTTTTTTATTATAATATATAGATAATATTAACAATATTGTGTTTGCAACATACGTGGGCGTAAAAGATCACGTGCTTGGAACTTTATTGACGAAATAGACGATGACAACAAAACTGTAATATTCAAACCTAATATATTCGGTACCAAAACCGGCTGAATTATTCGGCCAAGTACTAATAGTGAATAAGGTGCCGAAAACCAAATACCAAACGAATATTCATAGCATGTCTAGTTCCTACTATAGTTTAAATTGTTTCTTCTGGAAGGTAGAGAAATGTGAGAAATTTCAAAGATTAATGAACATGTTACGTAACTTAGTAATGTAGTATAGTCTTATCATGCCAAGACTAGTATAAATATAAAAAAAATATAGTCTCATTTTATTTCATTTTTAGGGTCAATGAATTTTGAGTATTGCCTTAAACTTGGTTAGAGAAATGCCGTGAGAATCCAGCTACTAAATATTCTTATTGTACTTTTAAGTAACGGTTTATGAAGTCGTTAAAGTTTTCACGGACCGATAAGCGTGGTTTGGTCGTCCACTAACAAGTTGGATAGGTGAATTGGTAAAATGGCCCGAAGACAGCAATTTATTACCGGTATTGTATTAATTATGTTGTGGCACCTTTAAATGTTTGTGCATTATAGTATTATTAAATGTATTTTAAACTTATGTAAATAAATGTATGCAATGGAACATCAACTGGTTGTCCCAAATCTATAATATAAAAATGTAACCTCTTGACCTTTATATATAGGGTAAAGAGGTATGACACCTTATAATAATTTTCTAACACGAGTAGACCCGTTATATTTATATCGTTTTATAAATATAGTTATGTGTACAAATCGTGTGAGTTTAAAATATTTATTATAAAAATGAATCGCTGAATGTGTTGCTAAGCGCAAGTCTCGAGAGCAGCTAAACCGATTTCGCTAATTCTTTTTTTATAATATTCCTTGAAGTACGAGGATGGTTCATAAGGAGAGAAAAATTTAAAAAAATGTTTGAAAAAAAAAAACACTTTTCTATATTCCCATAGAAAAGTATCTTTATTTACCCCAATTTTTAAAAAAAAATATCTAACCAAGCGAAGCCGGGGCGGACCGCTAGTAATAAATAAATAAGTATTGCTAATTGATAGAGTTATTGAATGTTCTGGAGATCCTACGACAGAGATTATGATGACGATGCTAACATTTTTATCGAGTGGTTAGATAAACGCATTTTACATTCGTCATTTAATTAGTTTAGAAAAGATTAGTTGCTGTCAGCGGCTTTGCCTGCGTGGGTAGGTATACCACAAAAAAATAACCTATGTTACTCGCCGATATTGTAGCTTTCTATATGTGAAAGAATTTTCCAAGTTGGTTACGTAGTATTTTGAGTTTAGCCATAACAAACAAACATACAAGAAATTCAATCTGTTTCTTTATATTATTAATTTAGATTATGAGGTCACGTAATAACAGTTCGTTTTGATGTCAAAATAATCTCACAACAAATACCTATAATAACAAAAACCAATTAAAACTAATGACTCGTTAGTACGGTACTAAATTTACAATCATTATTACAGTATACATTTGACCCCACAGTCAAACCGATTATACAGTTTTATGAGATATTGTATTATCTTATATGTATGTGCTTACCTTGTAATATTATGAAGGTACAAGCTGCGCCCCACGGCTTCACCCGCGCGTAAAATATGGTTTGTTGTATCCCTCGACTCCTCCGACTCTGACACCGAATCTATTTACATAAAAAATTTCATCGAAATCGGTTCAGCCGTTTAGGCGCTGAGTGGTAACAAACACACACACACACACAAACTTTTGCATTTATAATATTAATAGGATACATATAGTAAAACAAATCATACTCGTAACTAAAAATAATAAGCTTGCATACCGAAGGTTTTTGTAGCTCGATGCTGCATTCAGTGTACTATGCCTTCGCTAATTCGAGCCGTTTACGCTTTTAGCACAGAGTAGTAGGTAAGTCGTACAGAGGCAAAGCTTCCTAAGAAATTGCAAAATTGTTACCTATTTTGGTAGGGTTGTCACTATAGGTTAAACCAAGTAAAACATTTGTTAAATAGTTTATATATGGAGTTATTCCGGTCCGATCCCGCAGATCTGATCACCTAGGGATATAATTATTTTTTAATTCCGTTCTGATTCAATGCAAATTTAGTCATTTCGGTCTGATCCCCTGTCTTTTTCATAGGTAAGTACATTCAAGAGAAAAGCAGTTTATGTAACAATTAATAAAAAAACATGAATAATAAACGAAGTTGTACAGTCTCTGCTTACCCCATTAATGGAAGGCAGGCTTGAAGTTATTGTATGTATTTTTTCAAAAATCTGTCAAAGATAACTTGGGGATACGACTGGAATAAAATATTTAAATATATTTAAGATTTGTTTCTGATCTCCTACGCGATCAGAACTGAATGGAACATAACAAAAAGTGAAGCGATCCCCAGTGTATGAGATTCAGGGGATCAGACTGGAATAACTCTATATAATGTACCTACTGATTTTGATATCTCATTTAAACGAATAGGATTAACATAGTGAATAGGAAAACATCTGTCGTTTTGCTTTTATTTTTTCGTTTTTATTTAACTTTAATCAAACTTTTCATGAATATAAATAATAACATATTTATTATAGTTTCAACCATTAAAATTAACCGATATAAAATTAACAATTAAATTTAACGTGAGTAGCACTGACCCTGAGATTGTCAACTGGCTGTGCATGTTAACAGAACATATTTTTAAAATACAACTGAGATTAAATGATAAAAATTGAAAACCACGAAATATGACACTAAATTACGACGCTGCCACTCTTGAAGTGTAAACCCTTTTTTTTACCTATAAAATATTACTACCACCTATAAAATATCCTACTACCGTGTGTGTATGAATGAAACGATTAAATGAAAGTTGAAGAAGCAACGGAGGTATGTTTGGATGGCGTTCTATAGTCTCTGCTTACCCAATTAATGGAAGATCGGCGTAAAGTTATGAATGTATTACTGCAGTTCCCGAACCGCCGAAGCGGGTTTGTCATAGGTACGATGTGTCAGGGTGCCCGATCGTGGCTATGGCGATCTCCTTGTTTAGAAAGAGATTCATGTTTAGAAATAAATATTTTCCTCGTAAGTCGGAAATAATAAGTCGCAATCGCAGAGATAACAACAGACTATGACTGTATACATCCTGCAAAAACTACAATGCTTCATAAAAGTATAATATGTAAGGCTCCAGAAATTTATAATAAGATTCCAAACAATATCAAAATGTTAAACACAGACCAATTTAAGAAAACATTAAAAAAAATCTTAACAGAAAAATGTTACTATAGCATTGATGACTTCCTGAAAGACAAATGTTTATAAAAAATATTCAATTTTATTTGATACAACTTTTATTTTACTATGTATGGATTGGATGAAAATTTGTAATTAATGTAATGACTGTACCTATTTTTTTTTTTTTGACATATTGTTTTTCTATTTTGTTTGTTATTATTTATTGACATTTACTTAATTATGATTTATGAAATAATACATATTAAAATACAATGTTAATGATTTAAGCTTTTATATTTGTAAACCAGCAATGGTCAGACATGTTGATACAATTGACTATATTCCACCTATAATAAGCATGCTATCAGTGTTTTATTATGTACTACATGTGTCTTAGCAAATAAAAATCTCTTTATCTTTATCTTTATCTTTAAAAGTCTTCAAGCGAAATTATAATTTTTCTATTACTACCAGTAACAATGGCATTCATATAGAATGCCATTGCGAACTGATCTTTATTTGAAAACCCGATTTTTGCTTAAAGTTTGAAAGACACTGCAAGTCAAACGGAAGTTGCAGACAAAATCGCTTTACTGGATAATCGAAGTGGTCTTTAATTTTCATTTTTGAGACTATTTCTTGTCGATATTTTTAGGTGCAAGCCCGACTGGTGTTTCCCGAGCATGAGCAAAGAAACTAATGAGCTTCTGAAACAGTGTGCTGACATCCCGAAAGTGGAAGTTAGTGATGATGTCGATGAAATTATTGCAAGGAGTAAAGCGTTCCCCATACCATTCCCAATACAAACAGTGAGGTAAGTTTACTTTAATGTTTTTAAGGGTAAAGGACTTACAGTCATCTTCTTTAAATAGTGTTACTTATTTTTGTAAAAAAGTTTGAGAAAAACAAGGTCATTTTAAGATATTTTTATTTTAAATTAGCCGTTAGACTTTAGAAACATTTTCACTCTATGGAAAATATAATTTTATTCGGGTTTTTTAAGCAAGACATAAAAAGCATCTCACAAAGCCAGTATAGTGGAGGCCACCATACCAGCTTTTGGAATGATGGCCACTTCTGGATTCCACTGACTGTTTATCAGGCAGAGTGGAGTCACTTTGGTTAAGCCAATATAAAAATAAACTGTTTGTTGCCTGTAAAGTGTGTTTACGGACGATAATTTTACGTGACAACGTCTTACGTCACAAGCCGAACGCTTAGGCCAATCGTACCTCTATCGCTTGTTTCGCGCTCTCGCTTGCACGCGGAACGTGACATTTTTTCGTGCGTGCAACCGGCGTTCATCGATTTATAAGAAGTTATCACGTCAAAACATAAAAAAAATGCGGGATAATAATAGAATATTGCCAATGTTCTTAAGAGAAAGACTGACAACAATATAAATTGTTTATTGCACTATTATTTCTTTGCAGATTAGAGAAGCTGAAAGTGCGTCGGCCTATAGAGAAACTACAGAAGAACATAGTGTCTACATATCCACTAATACATGAACGTGTACTACTGTTGATGACGCATTTCCTTATATATAAAAGGTACTAACTGTTGCCCGCAGCTCTACTCGCGTGAACGTCGGTTATATCTCTGTTTACATTGACGATTTTTCATTCCTTATTTCAATCCCTTTAAGCTATTTTTCGCGATAAAAGATAGCCTATGTTGTTCCCTGAGGTCTAATCTATGTCTATACCAAATTTAATTAAAAGCGGTTCAGTAGTTTAGGCGTGAAAGCGTAACAGACAGACAGACAGAGTTACTTACGTATTTATAATATTAGTATGGATTTATTTGTTAAAACATCATTTTGAAATCATGTGAATTACATCCATTTGTAATCATGATAGATATTACTACTTGTGTCCAAAGCTTTGTGATAGTATTATAAAGCCCTTCAAACATTCATAAGGTAAATCAAAAATTCACTATGAAATTCCCATTTGAAATAATCTGATATAAAATATGTTTTTCCTTATGTCTTAATCTGATATATGTATAATAATGTTTTCCTTATACAAACTGGTTATTGTAGTAGAATATTTAGTTTAAAGTTATGACGTCATAATAGCAGTAATTATACTGTATGGCAACATGTATAAAACAAAGTAATAGTAAGCACAAATATAATATTAGGCTGTTTAATTCGAAGGGGTAGGCAGATCTGTGTCACTTCGTTTCCTCAGCTGTATTGGGCATCTTTTTTTTAAAAGAACTCTCGCACTAGTGAACAAGCTCAAACATACAATTAACGTACACAAAGTACACCCAGACTCGAAACAAATATTTATGGATCACACAAGGTTTTGTCCCGTTGAGGATCGAACCCACAACCTCATGCACAGCAATCGCTTGTGCTCCCACTGCACCACAGAGGCTAACAAAATACGATATCAAGTAATTAGTATTAAATCAAATCAAGTAATCAAGTATTAAGTTCGAGTTTCTTCCATTACCCTAAAAGATTGATTCAAAAATATATGTTTCTAAAGTCTAATCCCCTTATTTATAAAAATCTGATGAGCCTCTATAGTTAAAATGGAGTTTGTTTCTTTTTACTAGTACCTACAAATGTCAAAGTGACAGATAAAGACAAACTAAACCTATTTTAGCTAGTTTATGCTTAGTAGATGTTAATGAATAAGGGGGTAAAGTGTATTTAGAAGTCTATATTTGTTTTATTAAACCTTGTATTGTAGAAGGTTCACGTATACAGACTCGTAATATTTTTAAATAAAATTTTACAATGTCTTTTTCCGTATTCGAATTTACATATCGTATTTTTGTAGTCTGACATTGGACTTGTTTCCAGTGAATCCAGACTGTTTTTTTTTTTTTTTTTTTTATATATATATTATGGCCTACCAAAGTGACTCCACCCCGCCTGATGGTAAGCAGTTAGTGGAATCCAGAAGTGACGGCCACCATACCAAAAGCCATCGTCATAAACTGCTGGTATGGTGGCCTCCACTATGGCGGCTGGGAATGGGGTTAGGGGAAGGGAATGAGGGAGTTGAGGAAAATAGAAAGGGGGGACATTGGGCCTCCGGCGCTCTCACTCACCAAACGAAACGCAGTAGTACGGATACTACTACTCTTAAGTCGATCTTCTATGAGAGGGTAGTTCTTCCCCGGACGATCCGGCCCATTCATGCTGAAATCAGCGTGGATCTACTACCGTACGTGTATTTAAAATTTTTTATTACTTCCAGAGAGTTCGGCAGTCCAATAGAAAAGGAGTTCTACAAGGATATGAGTGTAGCAGACTTAATTGACCGAATATTGAAGAAACGAGCCATTTCATTCGTTGGAGCGCGGGATGCGTATATGCTCATGTCAGGCACAGAAGGGTAAGTGCTTGTTAGTGTTAGGCGTAAGCGCCATTTTTTTTGTATAATTGGTGGTTAAGACCTTAATATGCATACGATGGTAAGGCTATGTCAGGCAAAGAAGGGTAAGCATTAAGCATATTACTATTAAAGGGCGTAAGCGACATTTGTTGTTAGTAAAGTTAGTGGTTATGACCATTATATGCATAGGATGGTAGGTATATGTCAGGCAAAGAAGGGTAAGCATTAAGCATAATTAGTGTTAAAGGGTGTAAGCGACATTTCTTGTTCGATTGGTAGTTATGACTCTACTATGTATAATGATTGTCATGTAAGCTCCTGACTTCAAGTTATGTAGGTATGATTGTTAAGAAACTGTGGATATACTTATCAAAAAACCACAAATCGTCATGGATTACTCTTTAAGTAATTTATTTTACTCGTATTAAGTTAAGACTTAAAACGTGTAAAAGCCATTGCAAAACAAATGCCGTGTATAGCTTGGATTATCGCTTAAGCCCTTTGTTCCTATTTTCCTTTAAAAATGTTAAAATTTTAACTTTAATTGATTATTTTGATCAGCTACCTAAAGACGTCCACGCTGTTGATTACCACACACTGGTTCTGCTTTTGGCCAGATTAAAAGTAGAAACAGAATATTTTTTTTATAAATATTACACCTTTGCAAGAGTACTTCTCGTCTTAACCTTTAATTTTTCTGCATAATTTAGATTAAAAAATAATCCGACAAAGTATTAATAACGAAAACAATTTTAGAGTTAGATGACGTCACTTTTTGACGTTAAAGTTTGAATGTCTTACGCTCCAGCGGCGCCAACTTGTGACAGTTTCGGAAAACTCCTACTTTAAGATGGTGATTTTGTTTTTATTTTATATAAAACTAATCGCTATACAAACAAAATCGTAACAAAATCATTCTAAAAGACATTACAAACAATATAGTTGCAAAATCGCCAGTCGTAAGTTTGTCTGCTGTGTGTAACCACTAGTTATGGCACTCAGTACAACCACTATATTCCAGTAGTTGTAAATCGGAAGCTGCACCTTAGATCTGTGTAATATGGATCCCATGGTCTGAAAGAAATATAATATAAATATTGTTGAACTGGGCCTATTTGGCGCAGCCATGAGACATAGAACAGTTTTGTAATATGTCATGTTACAAAACTGTTTAAGGTTTAATAATTGTTCTTGTGTTGTAATATCGAACTAAATCATGACCCATTTTGCTAATATTTCCTTTAAAACTGTCAAACTTGTAAGATCTATTATTTAAAATGCACTTAGGACGTTTTGAATACTAACATATACACAGTGTACCCAGTAAAATGTCAGTGTCTAATAAAATGATGACAAGCTCGTTGCCAAGAAAATTTGTCTTCAGGCGAATTTCGACTTACTTGCATTTAGATGGATTGCCAAAATGATACTCATGGTGGGTCATGATTCACTTGGTTCGATAGTACCTACTTGTGCTGTTGATTAACTTATACAAATATATGTCTTTTGTCTGTGCTAAATAAATGTATTTTATTTTTTCTTTCTTTCTTAAACTTATTTCATTCTATGAGATGGATTTTGACGTTTAGTGCTGTAAGCTCGTGGATCATGACAGTTGTTCTGAGTTTTCTATTCTAGTGTTAGTTAAATTAAGGTTCAATGCACATACAATTAAACCATTTGCTACGCATGACGCTCGTTTTCGCCAAACGTTAGCGCTTTAAGCGCAGCAAAAGCACAGCTGAGCGCCTACACAAGTGGCATAAATACTAATAGATTATAGCATGGTATAGGAGTGACATATGTTAACGCCTATATTTTCGTTAGCTTATGTCAATCCCATACATTTTTTAATCTGTTCTATTCTATTAGCATTTATGCCACTTGTCTAGGCCTTCTGTGATTGGTCGGTTTCAAACGCTTACACTCATTTAATTTAGTTATTCAATCACAGCTGTGCTTTTGCTGAGTTCAATGTTCTTTTCAAGCGATTTTTATTTCAAACAGTAATTGTTCCATGACCACTCCATTTACTCCATGGTACAATGGCTGTGATCCTAAATGCCATGTAAATATAAAGGTACGGGTACACCAAGCCGAACAAACGAGGCTACACTGCGCCTGCCAAACGTTCCCGTCTATCCACTCAACGAGGCGGACAGTGCCGTCGATTCTACCGCGATACATCTAACTTCATTGATTGGTATTTATTTTTATATTAAGGCATCGTTCACATCAAACGTCTCCGTTGCCGACTGTGAAAATGCTCACTAAACTACACACTCTCGTTAAGTAAGGTCCAGTGTGAACAAAAAGTTAAATATACATGGAAATGCGGCAAACTGCGTAACGTGCGCTCACAGTCAGCGGCTGACAATACGTTAGGTCTGAACAATGCCTAAATGGTGTTACCGTGGTTCTAATGACAACATTGGAAACTATAATCCCAATGGCACCCAAAATACAAGCATTAGCTTAGTTTGGGACCAAAGGGAAATTACTTACATATTATGTTGTTTGGTATGCATGTAATTTATATTATATTATTAAATAAATTATTGAATGATTATAAAAAAACCTCATAGAATAAATGTCAGTCAATTCATGTTAGAAACACACTTAAGGAGTCTGCCTACTACACCGTACCATACCATGACCGTGCTATGATCGTATCACAATCGGCAAGCAACACGATACGCTTTACTATGCCCTCTAGAGTGTATTATTATATTCTCGTGGACAATTGTTGACGCTCCGTACATGGCACGCGACGGTGCTGGTCGGTGACGGAACGGTCTAGTGGGCATAGTCTCATACTTTTCAATACAAAGAATGTTTTTTTGCCTGTTCATAGCATGGTCATTGCATGGTACGATGTAGTGGGCAGACTTTTTTAGGGTTAATTCACATCTAACAGCACTGAATCGCACTTTTGAAAGGATAGACGCAAAGTGCGATTTTGTTCTGCCAGTTGTGGTTCAACCCATACTGTTAATCTATCATAAGTATGGGCTAACAAGCTTTGTCATTATCATCATTTATGTAAATTTACGAACACAACTAACTTATGAACCTACCCTATCATTACTCTTGGGATCGTATATAGTAGTGCAATCAATCAATAAGGGTGTTTAGGAAAATTTTCGCCACCAGATGGCGCCACTTCAACTGTCACATTGGGCCAACCAGAGGTTAGCTTTCAAAAAGCGCTTGACAGCTAGACCTGATGCATCGGTGCTGCCACCTCGTGGGCGCCAGTTTAGAAAACCCTCTCAGCAATTTACTTTTTTCCTTATGCACGTTTATTTTCCATTTTGTAAATTAAACATTAAAATTACCGAAAGAAACACTGAAAAATATTTGTTTTGATAGCGCTGTCAAAATGGAAGACCTTTTTTTTACCAAAGTGGCGCCTGGTGGCAAAATTTTTCCAAACACCTCATTGGATGATTGTGAAGCTGAAGTTTGTTGTTGTTTGAACGCGCTAATCTCTGGAACTACTTTTCTGTGTATGATAGCCCAGTTCTTGAGGAAGGTTATAGGCTATGTAACATGTTACTGACGACGGGAACAGAGCAGTAAGCAAAGACGCGAGTGAAACCGCGCCGAGGAATGCTAGAATATTTTAATACATACATTATATTAAATTCTTAAAGAGTTCTTCAGTATTGCTGGTGCACCTTGTAAGTCTGATAAATGGGATTGCTTTGGGTCGACAAAACGTGAAGATACTTGGCATTCAGTAGTGGACGTTTTTCGGTTAAAATCATGACTAACATATCATTTTTAAATCATTGGGCATATATCCTGCTTTTCAGCCATTATCTTTTTAGTTCAATGTGTTAAGATATAAACCCTTTGCTATTTGTATTCCGTGAGCTTCTTGCTCACTCACTCTCGCTCACACTATGTACTATCGAACCAAGAGAATCATAACCCACCATAAGCGCATTTTGGCAATCCATCTAAATGCAAATAGGTCGAATTTCGCCTGAAGACAGATTTCCTTGGCAACGAGCTTGTTATCATTATATTAGACACTGACATTTTACTGAGACACTGTTGTTATGTTAGTATTAAAAACGTCCTAAGTGCATTATAGGGATCCATCTTTTGTTTTCAAGGAAGACGTTTGTCATTTAATTTCATCCACATTTTTCTATTTTTTATCATTGTAATATACCATTAATATCATCAACAAGAATATTATTCTACACTTGACGCTGGCAGAAATAGCTGACACAATCGTCGGCTCTGTTGCCAAAAAAAAAGGAGAAGAAGAAGAAGTGCATTATACGCGATAGATCTTACAAGTTTGACAATTTTAAGCGAAATATTAGCAAAATGGGTCATGATTCAGTTGGTTCGATAGTACAATTTTCAAGAGAAACACTTGTGACAAAAATTATTTATTAATTATTTAAAAACAAATAACACTCCCATTGTCAAAAAAGAAACATATTTTTTTAATTATAATAATTTTACGGTAGTAGATCCACGCTGGTTTCAGCATGAATGGGCCGGATTGACCGGGGTAGTCATAGAAGATCGACGTAAGAGTAATAGTATCCGTACTACTGCGTTTCATTCGGTGAGTAAGAGTGCCGGAGGCCCAATATCCCACCTTTCCTCTTTCCTCACCTCCCTTATTCCCTTCACTTACCCTATGCCCAACCGCCAGTGGAGGCCTCCATACCAGCAATTTAAGAACATGGCTTTTGGTATGGTTGCCATCACTTCTGGATTCCACTGACTGCTTACCATCGGGCAGGGTGGCGTCACTTTGATGGGCTAATATAAATAAAAAAAAATAGGAATTAATACAACTTTTATATATTTTCAAGCTATTTATGAATAAAAAAGATCTATATGTTATTATTTTCTAGTGTCGGCGGGTGGGAAACTATAGGAACAATGCAGCAAAAGCCACCATTAGTTCTCGAAGACTTACTAAGCTACGATGAACTAAAGTTGTCTGCATACGTATTCGTTAGCGGGCATACTGAATGTATTAACGATGGTGAGAGACGGAACGCTGGGATTGTTAACGAAGAGAAAACGGAGAAAAGTGCTATTATAATAGGTTAGTGCTGTTTTTAATCTGATATAGTGTCACACCTTTTATCCTAAAGGGATAAGCAGAGGTTGTTATGTTAGGTCTCATAACTCATTTAATAGAGCGCTCTTATATAAGACTAGGGTTGCCAGGTTGTCAAACCTAGTTGCCTGTTGCCATTGTCATAGAGAATTTACGACAAAAAAATTAAAATAACTACACATTACTGATAACATAATAATATTTCCTTTGGCATATTATTTTTATAACTGCGGTGACTACGAGCGTTTATAAACTGACTAGGCCGCATGCAAACAGCGGCATCATACAATTTGCTTGCGGCTTATATTCGACCAAAATTTACTTATCCACCCTTAGAGTAAATGTCGTTTGCATATATCACAAAACAATAATGTCTATTTTTGCTTGCAAGTTACCTCAGTACAGTGTCAGTCGTCACTCATAATGAGTCTTATTGAATTAATGGAATTTTTTTGCTAAAAGTGGTAAAGCAGATATGCGGTCGACTACACAAAACGAGTGTCTTAGCCATCACGATTTTTGTCTCTTTTTTAATATAGTTATTATGTATAGGTGCTATAGGTCCTCGCTTCCAACGTACAAGTCGCATGGATTACGAAGATATATTGATTACTGAAGAACAAAACTGCCCCGAAAATGGCTACGGTGAAGAAGTCACACCTACAACTTGTTTAAACGTGCTAAAGACTACGTACGTACGTAATAACCAGTCAGCCAAACATATGTGGAGGCAGATGTGGTCGGAATTCTTTCAAGTAAGTTGTTTATACCATCATCATGTCACCCAAAACACCCACCGCTGAACATAGTTTTCCCAAAGTGTCACCACTCTTCGGTTGTGAACCGGACTCATCCATTGCTTAGCCATTACCACTTTTTGTTTGTTTTTTAATACGAAATACTTCGACGACTTTGATAGTATTATTGTATTTGCTGCCTTAAAACTCTTGTGGGATACATTAGTTTTATTATTCGCCATTATGAGTAAGTATTTGATAGTAGATTCTAGCGCAAATATAATTTGTAAGTAGACGAGAGAAGTGGGAACGACTCAGTG
Source organism: Parascotia fuliginaria (assembly GCA_963082885.1). Lineage (NCBI taxonomy): Eukaryota > Metazoa > Arthropoda > Insecta > Lepidoptera > Erebidae > Parascotia > Parascotia fuliginaria. Next base: position 3,067,310 of record OY720195.1, read on the forward strand.
AAAGCACTGAGGACATTGCATATGATGACACATACACTTACCTTTGGAGAGTCTACACTAATATAATAAAAAAGAAAGATTTGTATTTTTGTATGCAATGAATAAACTCAAAAACTACTGGACCGATTACAAAAAATCTCTAACCATTAGAAAGCTACATTATCACTGAGTAACATAGACTAACATAGGCATAGGCATATATTTTATACTCGTACTCCTACGGGAACTTAAACCACACGGATGAAACCGCGTGACGTCCGCTAGTAATAAATAAAAAAGGCAGTCTTAAACTTGAACGGCCATGATATACCTTTTGATTGTGTTGGTATAGAACTGATTTTTGCACAGCTTCAGAAGATTGCAAACAAAAGTATTCGATGTAAATTTCGTCTTAATACTTACACGCGTTACTGAGACAATGCATTTGACAGACAAACAGACAACAGAGGATCCTATGTAGCTTCCATTTTGTCTCTTGAGATACGGAACCCGAAAAAAAGACTAATTTTAATAATTTTAAATTTCTGAAATATGTTACTTAAACCTCTTTTATTCTAGGTACCTAGCTACACATACCAAGAACTATCCTCCTACGTGAATTCCTCAGACAAAACCGAAGAGAAACTATATACTGACCGATTCATCAATCTTAATGTAGCCAAGTCTGAGTTTATATTCGACAATGAAGTTTACTACAAACGTATTAGTATTATTGCTGAAATGGTACTGTTAGAGGCCGACGCGAGGGCTACAGAGAGGCTGGCTTTTGTTAATATTATTGGATGTGGTAAGTAACCCTTATAGTTTCAGGCATTAGGTATGATTTTCAACCCTAATGGAAAGTCCTCAGGGTTCATAATTCTTCATTCAGCCACTTCTCTATGTAGGTCGACAACGGCCTAATTATATTTTCTTAATATTGTGTTTGCAATATTTAGAGCCAAGTAGGCTACAGTGACTACTTACCGGGCTGTGTGGTTGTTTATTACCTAAGTTATATAAAATTATCTCTGATATGCCTTAAAGAATTAATAGTTGTTCTGTTATAATCAGGGATCGGAATAGATAAAGCTATTTTTAGTACTTGTAGTATGATGTAAGAATATGGACATACCAGCCCTACTCCCAAAATTAAAAAATTAAAGATTGTAACATGTTACATATGACACATACTTTTTGTTAGGAAAAGAGTGTCCCGCATTCCCGCTATTGTTCTCTTTTGTTTCCACAAGCTATGTTTTTCATGCTTCAAGGACGCCAACAATGTGCGTGTGCGCATTGGACTTTTGCAACTTCGGAAATCCGATTTTGTTGATGTAAGTTTGGCAACGTCGCGTGTGCGACAAACAATTTTTTTAAATCCCGAGGTAATGTTCTTACGTCTTCTATTATTATTATGTTATTTAACAGAGTTATTAATTTTAGGTCTAGGAGTTTGGAAGATATCACCGCATCAAGTGGACGTATACGTACTCACGTTTTTGGAACGTATACGATATTTGTTGAGAAAGGAGCTGCTACAAAATGTTTCTGATGTTAACTTTTCGTATATCATGCCTACAGCAAAAATATTAGGTAAGTAATCTTTTAGTACCTCTTTAGCAGTATTATTTTAATGTTACTTTGTTTTGTCTTTTTCTTTTGTATCATTAAAAACAAGGATAGAGACGAAGTAAGTTTATAATAAGATTGATATAACAGGTTGTGGTAGGGCCCCAGGTCTTTGCGATTTTAAATAATAATAATAATAATAATAATAATACCAGCCTGTTCACTGTCCCACTGCAGGGCAAAAGCCTCTTCTCATATAGAGAAGGTATGAGCATTAATCACCACGCTTGCTCAAGGCGGATTGGCAATTTCAGACATTTAAATCCAGGTTTCCTCACGATGTTTTCCTTCACCGTCAGTCAGAAATGTCTAAGATAAACTTTGAAAGTACATATGATTTGAAAAATCATATTGGTACTTGCCCGGATTCGAACCCACTACCTCGTGTTTACGAAGCGGGAGCCTTATCCACTAGACCATTTCGACTTACAGACTACTTACTTGCGATTTTTACTTGACTAAAAATATAGGCAATATATTTGTTAAAATACTCATAAATCTTAGTAATGAGTTGTTGATTGAATATTATTAAATCATTCGTTCATTTTATTTAAAAACCGACTCAGTGGTTCGGTGGTACTGTGTACGGATTACCACGCAGAAGTCTCGGGTTTGATCCCCGGGTCGGGTAAAGTGATATTGGGTTTTCTGTCAAGAAATACTCAGTGTTAGCTCGGAGTCTGGAATTCAACAAGCTCGCCCCCTAGCATGGGATTAAAAAAAATGGCGAATAGTGGGTGGTTACACCTCTGCCTACGCCTTCGGGGATAAAAGGGCGTGAAGCTGTGTACGTATGTTATTTTTTAAAAAACGTATCATGAGATTAGTAACATTACGAAATAGAACTATTCAGAAATGTATACCTTATGTTCATTGTCATAGAGTTTAAAATTGTTAAATAATTAAATTGAGATTAATAGTTTGTCAAATCGCACTTCTTATTTTGTACCACTTTTCATTATTATTTCTAAACTGAATTATTGAATTGTATTTGTTTATTTTTCAGCTATGTTCGAAGGCCCCAAATCCAAGGAAAAGAAATTGTTCTTTGAGTGCAAAAAACATCCAAGAGGTAAGTCTAAAGTGCTTTGTTTCGGTGACTTAGTAGCAGTAATATTCTACTACATTCACACAGCGCCATCTAGCCCCATATTAAGCAATTATATTTGCTTGTGTTATAGGTATTAAACAACTGATATACTACATAAATACTTTTTTTTGTAAATACATATTATAGATAAATTACACCCAGACACAGAACAAACAATCATGCTCATCACACAAAGATTTGTCCTGGGTGGGAATCGAACCCACGACCTCCGGCTTAGCAGTCAGGGTCATTAACCACTAGGCCAACAAGCCAGTCACGCAGTACGTTTGACTGTTTAATATGACATTGAGAGTTCGAATTCTTACAAGCTATTTACTTGTGTGATCCATATCTTTTGTTGCGGTGTGTATAAATTGTTAGATTAGAAAGTACTTTGCAACAGAGAAGTAATTTTATAGTCTCCTACAGGCGAGTCTTTGAGAATGGTGTATTTTTACTACACATGTTTATGCTTAGTCGCTACTTGTTATATGCATAGATTGAAAAGGTTCATTATTTTTTTACAATATGCATTTACATTGTGCTCCTTGTCCCCTAAATATGAAATCTTATATCAAAATCTCTATTATTGTTTGTCCTAAGGTGGTATAAACGTCCAAATCCAAAAACGCCAGCCGTCTTCTCAATTAACGGGTGAGCACGAGGGTAAGTTACTAGTGATGACATACCCGTGGGACGGGAACGCACACCCCGGGAATGAGTTCTGGTACGGCAGCCTGACGTCGTCGGGCGACCCCGCGGCCGCGTGCGCCACGCAGGTGAGCGAGCTACACAACGCGCACGTCAACCCCGCGCTACACGCTGCTACCACGCGTATCGCGCATACCAAAGGACTTTGTACTATACAGGATTATTGCCTACAGCAGCAGACCTAGATTTAGTGAACTAGTTCATTATGTACTAGTTCACGAAACGTTTAATAGCAGACCTTGAACTAGTTCACTATAGTTAACTCTATTAAACTACTGCCTAAATCAATAGACATAGAGCTATTTCACTGTACTGAACTAGTTCAATATACTTTATTGTAAAGAACTAGCTCACTATAGATCATTGTATGGGACTAGTTCACATACTGAATCTAGTTCTAGTGAAGTAGATTCAGTATGTTCTCTGGACTGAACTGTTTTATTTGTATTAATAATAAAACATAACCAAGCTGATGAACAAAAAACGCTGTTCTCACATCAGAACAAATCTATTTAGTGCCGACATAGTTCATATTATGTACTAGTTCATTTAAGTCTCTATAGTAGCAATAACTGGTTCAATTATATATGCTATTAAATTTTTAATTGAATTCGTTCGTTTGTTTCTGTGATTGTAAAAGTGAACTGAAACTGAAAATTTTGGAAATGGCGTTCTGATCATGACGAACTAATATTTGTAAAAATGAACTTTTATTAGAACGTCAAGTCTCCTTATCTCGTTTAAAAATAATTAATTTAAGGATATGTCGAAATAGTCGAACTATACGGAGTGTATACGACGGTTTGGTAATAAATAAAAAGGCAGCTGTTACTAGTCCGTATAATAATTACAAATTCATACCAAAAATGATCTGACGAAAAAAACATTTAAAATTTTCTAACAAAATAAATAATATTTTAGTAGTAACAAAGTAATACATCATTTATTATGAAAAGTTCGCTGACCTGTAATGAGCGCAACGTTTATCCTTCGACGTGGATTATGATTTAAGTCAGTGACCGTTTGACGTACTTACAGAGTGTTTAGAATTAAAGAAATCAAAAAAGTAGTCCTGTGTCTTAAACTATTGAAGATATTTAGTGGCTTTTTTTGTCTCGCTTTATAATGTCACATACTATACGTAATTGCATTTAATATCATACCGTCGTATACACTATATAGAGCAGTTGAACAGTACAGTTGTGTCTTTAGATGTAGATAATTTAAATATGAAATAGTTTGTTGTAACATTTAGAGACTATACACAATACGATTTTTACCGCGATTATAATGTACTAAATAATGCGACATAAAAATAAAATAATTGTCACTAATTTCACAAAAAAATCATGAATTATTTTTTATAAAACTTTTTATTATTTTTTTATAAAACGAAAAATGTTTATTTTACATGTAAAATTATGTATAGCTGTGCATTATATAAGGTCTATAATATGTTCATAATAATATAACTATCTTGCCAATAGTCGCTTAAATTAAAAGTATACACAAAATATAATAGCCAAATTAATATAATGAATTCAACAATATAATAATTTCAAACTGTTTACAATATAATGTTATAGGAATAGATAGCAAGTTTAAAATACAGTCTCTCAAAGGAAAGAAAACTGTTCGGAAATTTTAATCTTATGACTATTAGGATTAAGAGCGTATACGCATCAAGAGTAGCAGCGTCGCATTTTAGTGTCATATTTAATTTTCATCATTTAATCGGAGCTATATTTCAAAATATGTTCTGTTTAAATGCTAGAATTAGATGAAAGCTTTATAAAAAGTAAAAAAACATTGCGTTTACAGTTAATTTATATGCAAAAAATACATTTGAAACTTAAGTTGCGTTATTTTCATAGTAAAATAACTGTAAGCATTATGGTTACTTACTTTTTATACAGCTTTCATCTAATTCTAGCATTTAAACAGAACATGTTTTAAAATATAGCTACGATTTTGAAAATTGAACACCAAGAAATATGACACTAAATTGCGACGTTGCCTTACCACTCATGACTGGCCTGTTGGTCTAGTGGTTAGTGACCCTGACTGCTAAGCCGGAGGTCGTGGGTTCGATTCTCACCCAGGACAAACCTTTGTGTGATGAGCATGATTGTTTGTTCTGTGTCTGGGTGTAATTTATCTATAATATGAATGTATTTACAAAAAAAAAAATGTATATAAGTAGTATATCACTTGTTTAGTACCCATAACACAAGCAAATATAATTGCTTAATTTGGGGCTAGATGGCGCTGTGTGAATGTGGTAGAATATTGTTATTATTATATTATTATATTATTACTCATGACGCGAAAACTTTCATAGTGGTATTTCTCAACTTGCGCCTCTTTTTATTTGATTATGGGTTATGGAACTTATTTGTAGGGATTGAAATTAAAAATAAACCAGCAGGGCATTTCAAGTCTTTTTAGTAGCGGACAAACTGGCAACATAAGTAAACTGTAAAATCATTTTACTGGATACTGTCAACTTTTAATGGATCTGTTCCTTAAATAAATTCACACCTAGATCTCATGTAATAGGACACAATTCGAAAAAATTAATGAATTTTCCTAACTTTAGTCGCTTTGTACTAAACCCACAGTCAAAAGATTAAGGCTTTTATACATCTAAGGTATATATAGGCATACAGTCCGCCTGTAAGCAGCTTGTGTAGCCTACGGTCGCTTGCATCGCGAATATCACTCACCCTTTCTATATAGAACTCAGGCAAAATTTTCACCCGGTCATCACACCGGTGTAACTGTTTGTAAAACATGTATAATGTATATATTATATGTATATAAAACTGCCTTAATATAAATTGTAATTGAGTTATACTTGTATATTATGTATAAAATATAAGTGTAGTTTTAAACAATTGTGATTTGATATTGAAGTAGGTATCGAGCTCACGCCTTCAGAAATTCGTTCCATTGAATTTCCATACAATTTTGAGTATGAAAATGTTTAATACATAGATTAATTGAAATATGTTGAATACATAGATTACCCCCTAATAGATACCGCTTTTTTATTGCTGATAGTGACAAACGAGCAGACAACTCACGTGATGGTAAGTGGTAACTGTCGCTCATTGACGACTTTAGCATTGCTCCTGCAATGCCAGGGACTCTGCGAAGCCGCTGCCTACCGTGAAGGGGTGTGGAGTATGATTGAGGGAGGTGAGAAAAAAGAAAAGGGTAGAAATTGGACCTCTCACTAACCGATCGAAACGCAATAGTACGGATACTATTACTCTTTCGTCAATCTTCTATGAGAGGGTAGTACGCCGCCGGTCGATTCGGCCCATTCATGCTGAAACCAGCGTGGATCTTCGTATCTAGTATTGAAGCAATACCATTTATTTGTTCTGCATCGAGCTGACAACAATAAAGGGCAGCAGCAGGAGTCACGGAACGTAAAAGCAGCGCTGTGATTGGCTATTTTAAGGTCGAGATTCGAATTCACTGAAATGCACAAATAGTTGTGCCCGTGTTGCGTTGTTATGCTAGCGAAAGCTGGTATAAGTTGTGCGCGTATGTTGCCCTACGGAGACTATTAGGGGATTATTTGTGTTTTAAAATTACCAAAACTTTGATACACTTCAAGATCGAATAATATCAATTCTACACTGAAAAAGGCATAAGACAATATGCTTATACAATTTTCAACCTTAAGTTTATATAATAAGGTTGAATATTATATGACAATGGTGCCCCTTTTTTCACTTTGAGCATCACAACTGTTTAAAGAATTTGCCAAAAAGCAAGGCCAATTGCTTACATAATAACATACCAATATAATATAAATAAATTTATGATGTGTTTAATATTGTAACTTTGTTGTTGTTGATATTATAAATATTTAGACCAACAACTGTTGTTTTATTTATGTTTGTAAAGACTTTTATACTATTGAAATAATGCTTAGTATTTAACCACACTATGCCGAAGAAATACGACCAAACTTCGGCGTGGCGTTCTTCAAACCTATAATGCTATTTCTATTAGTAGCACCACATTTGCCGAAATTTTTTAAGTTTTGGTGTACAACCGAATTTCGGGGTAAATTCGGCAGGAACGTATTCTTCTAGTAACACATCATACGTGACCGAAGTTCGGCTCGGCGGGACGGCGCGTTGCGTGACCGTATTTTAGTCGCGTAATTTATTTTTATTTATTATATAATAATGAGTAAGTGATAAACTTATAAGATAACACAAAGTCCCATAAAACTGTATAAACAGTTTGACTGTAGGATCAACTTATGTAAGTAGGTATATTTTTTTTATATTAGCCTACCAAAGTGACTCCACCCCGCCTCATCAGGCAGGCTAACCATCGTAAGCAGTCAGTGGAATCCAGAAGTGGTGGCTACTATACCAAAAGCCATCGTCTTAAACTGCTGGTATGGTGGCCTCCACTATGGCGGCTGGGAATGGGGTTAGGGAAAGGGAAAGAGGAAAGAGGGGCAATTGGGCCTCCGGCGCTCTCACTCACCGAACGAAACGCAGTAGTACGGATACTACTACTCTTACGTCAATCTTCTATGAGAGGGTAGTATTTCCCCGGACAATCCGGCCCATTCATGCTGAAAGCAGCGTGGATCTACTACTGAGAAAGGGTATAGGTAGGTTGGACTAAAATCTATTTAAAATGTAGGTACCTATATAAAATAAGTTCTGTTTTATATAATATAGTAACAAAGATTCTTTATGTTAACGTGCTCTTATGGTGTGTTATATCAGCCAAATACGACAGCCCGGTATACGTAAGCCGGTTCCCGAGTTACATTAATTAAACACACAGGTACCATCCGCTCGGGCGAAGCCGCAAGGTCTAGCTAGTTATTTATATAAAGAGGTAAAAAATAACGCCATTTAAAACTATTTAAAAGAATGGCTGCGTATGATTCAGACCAAATAGTATCATTTTGAAAGTGAACGTTAGCGAGGGTACCTTTGTTATGTCGAATATTAACTTAACCGACCTGGTATTGATACCAGTTATTTTAGGACGCAACTCCTTGTATGGTAGCTTGAGCTTCATGCAGGCTATCTCACATTCTTCACCACAGTCTACCTGTAAAATAAAAATATTAATTACGTAAGTAGATATTAGAAATTTGAACTTAAGTAGGCGATTCACACACTGCCACACATCACAGAGCGTAGTGCGGGCGTGCGTGTTCTTGCGTTGTTTGTATCTCTGTATACAAATCACGCGTGGTGCAATACTGAAAACGCACGCGCGCTATAGACGTTCCTTCGCCACGCACCCCGCAGCGTAGTGCGGAGCAGTGTGCGGATTGCCTTAGTCACGCTAGATGCGGTCTGCTATCAGGTCAATATGAATGTTGTTTATACAAGATGCTGCCAGCGTTTACTTTGACATAACCGCAGAACGCCAAACGTATCCTGTGTGACAATGATAAATGCTCTATAGTCTGAAATTATCAGACCGCCTTGAACAAGTGTGGCAATTAGGTAATTTATGCCTTCTTTGAGGCCTTACCCTGCAGTGAAATAATCCTGCTGGTACTATGAAGTATACCTATATTACCGGTGAACTATATAACCTTGTATTAAATAGAATGCCTAAAGTATATCTTCAATTTAATAGAGAATTTTATAAAAAAAACGACCTCCTGCTTAGTACCCACGTATCAAGCTGGGGCAGCTGGTCTAGTTACCTGGCCCTGTTATGTGTTTACGTGTATACGATATGATTACAACTCGTTCATTCTTGAAATTCTTGATTTTACTATAATATGCATGTATACCGGTAAATAAGACCGCGACATAATGTTAAATAATTTACAAGTTACATCAGGACCAGTTTCTTATGAGAATCTTGTGTCATCTAGGGTGAATTTCCGTGCGTTTAAGCGTTTCTGCCATAATCAGATATAGCTCACATAGATCCCTCAATATTACTTGTCCGTGGTACTCTTTTTTAATAGGTCATAATCCTATACAGATTAAATTTGTCTACCGCTTTGCAATGGAAGGAAGTGGACATTTCTCCAACTCCTCCTTTTTACTTCTGATTAAATTCGTTGCGGGGTCCAAGACAGTAGGTTTAGCAGTCCAGTCCCCGGGAGTCCCGAGTGTCAAAGCTCAGTGTTTCTTATTGGATATCATTGTTAATCCGATGTATAGCGGTACGTGTTTCGTGTAGGTACCTACGTGTACGGTAGGTAATTACCTCAGAACAGTGAAGGTAATTACCATGTTGTTAAGTGTATTAAAAACAGGATTACTTACTATCAAAGTTGCATCAACTTGCATTTGTCGAGCTTGGATTCCTTCCATTACGAATATTTCAGTGTAGACGTATGCTGCCTTTTTCCTTACTTGTTTACTTCGAAAGCAGAAATTGCCGATAACTAGCATTTTACCGACCCATTTTTCTTTCTGTTTCAATTGGCGCAATGAATAATGACTGTCTGAAATTATAATTAATTATAATAATATTAGTTACGGTTACGGTGAAGGAAAACATCGTGAAAAGATATTTTTTTTATATTAGTCTACCAAAGTGACTCCTCCCCGCATGATGGTAAGCAGTTAGTGGAATCCAGAAGTGGTGCCACCATAGCAAAAGCCATCGTCTTAAACTGATGTTAAGGTGGCTTCCACTATGTTGGTTGAGAATGGGTAGGGGAAGGGAATGAGGAAGGAGAGAGAAAAGGGAGCAAATTAGGCCTCCGGTGATCTCACTCACCGAAAGAAACGCAGTAGTAGGTACGGATACTACTCTTACGCCGATCTTTTATGAGAGGGTAGTACCTACTAAGATTTATATTATAATACTTAGGTATATAAAACTAGCGACACGCCCTGGCATCGCACGGGTGCACATTAATTTAAACACTGGGATAAAGTAAGATAATCTTTCGCCGCGTTGCTCACTGCGCTGCGTAGAGCCACACCAGCGCGGCGGTGTTTATTTTTTGTTGATATTGACATTTTTAACTTCGTAATATCTTTTGAATGGAATGTCCGATTTCAATAATTCAAAAAGTAGTTAACAAGTATTACAACAGTTTTGAAAACGAAATAATTTAATTGGATATTATTAAAATGGTGGTGATAACATCGTCTGTTTTGATCGGCTTTTCTATTTACTTTAAAAAGGTAAAAACTTCGCTAAAGTGACATAACTACAATTGTTGGACATAATAATGGTCTCGCGAAGTTTTTTGTACATAATAATACGTTCTATAATATTGTAGAACAATTTTTTGTTTTATCATCAATATTTTCCGCAGCGCATGCGATGAAAGTCATTTTTTGGCATTTTATTTCAAAATTTTTTACTTGGTCTGGTTTTAGTAGGGATTTCTAAGGATCTTTAGTTTTTTCTAGTAATATATATATCCCATGTTACTCAGTGATAATGTAGCATTCTAATAGTAAAATAATTTTTGAGTTTATTATATTAGAAAACTGCAATTGCCAATCTACCTTGAGCAAGTGTGGCGATCATTGCTCATGCCTTCTCTGTATGAAAAGAGGCCTTTGCCATGTTCTAGTAATATTAACAGCTGTATGGTCCTGCCCCATTGACCTACCCTATTTTCGTAGGTATTGAAAAAGGGATTATGTGTCAGGCGACGGGTAGCGGCGTTTCTTGCGTGTAAGTATAATGGAACACACCACCTCTTTCCGTGGATGTCGTAAGAGGCGACTAATGTTGTGACTTCATAACATCTAAAGGGTCTCAAACCAAACGGTTCAGCACTTAATTTTTTGTCGCTCATTTAAAGCCTGGAAAACTTTACCAGCGCATGTGGTCCCATCTAACTTTGATCCTGAGTCTTTTAAGCAAGGCGTGAAAAAAGCATTTCACTTAACCGCCATAGTGGAGGACACCATACCAGTAGTTTGGCTTTCACTTCTGGATTTCACTGCCTGCTTACCATCAGGCCTTGGAGTCACATTGTTAGGCTAATAAGTAAAACAAAAAAAGTATTGACTGACTGTAATGTTTAGGGGATACTGTCTATGGTTACAATAAATATATTTCAACTTACAAGATAGTACACTTCCTTTGTTCAGTTTATTAGGATAAACATTTGGCATCGCGTAAGCCGTTACCACGTTAATGATCCAATTAGTATAGGGGTATATATCGATGTACATCGGAGGGTTTTTATTGAAGCGACGACGATGAGACGGTCGGACGCATTCCCCTCCACCAACGGACAGGCCAACAAGCTCGAAGCGTCCATCAGCTGAATGACTCAGGATTGGCGAATTTAAACGCACTCCGCACCCCGTCGTACATAATAAGTTAGTTAATTCTTCTGGGTCTAGTTTCTAGAAAATAAAAGGCGTTAGCTACATTTATATTATTTTACTTCAATATTATTTTTATATCGAGCTACCAAAGTGACTCCATTCTGCCTGATGGTAAGCAGTTAGTAGGATCCAGTAGTGGTGACCAATTCTTTGTAAAATAATAAATACATAGGTATATTTTTTTGGCCGCGTGAGTTTCGGTTATCGCATTTTTCATACAAACTTTCATCCTCCTTTTCAACCCCTTCAAGCCATTTTTCCGTGATAAAAGATAGCCTATGTTGTTCCCCAAGTAGATATTTCTATTCTATCTCCTACCAACGTTTGACGCGACTAAATCAAAATTCGAATGAGTTGCTTTTCCAGTACTAAACGTCTATTAGGATTATAGATGCCCTAGGTTTATTAAGTAGATTATTAAGGTCCTTAAAGACGTTGCCAGTTGGCGTATAACTTCTCAAGAAGAAACAAAAGATTCTTTTAGTTCAAGAAACAAACTTACATGTTTTATTCGATGACGTCTGCACATCTTATGAGGGAATACCTTCAACGTTTTCTTGCCCATCCTTTCATCTTGAAAGTTATTTGGCAATACTGTAAAGTAAGTGTTATATGCTATATGCATATGAAATCGTATCGCGAATCCAGAATCCTTATACTCGGTAAACCACCCTATCTCTCTCTTTAGTATATGACTATGGGTACTAGGATTAGTAGGGTTACTTTTACTACTAATTTTTACCTATGGAATATGCGTGCTCAGATTTCGACAAAAAAACTTATTTGGACAGTAACCTAGGTGCTTCAAGAGTTTTTATGCAAAGGCTAACCTAATAAATTTTTTATGTATTACTTCGCATGACTACGTTCAAGAAGGATAGTCAGAAAAATCATCATATTAGTGTCACCAACGATTGAAGTTATTATTTGTAGTGATCAAAACTCTTTCTCTTTTAACGTTAAGCTTATGTCAAACAGTGCATGATTTTTCGATGGTGTTGGCAGTAATGCAGTCTTTTTGACACAAACCACTCAAAAAAAGTAGACGAGAACTTACCACTCACATAGTCTACCAGGAATACAGTTTTCTTTGACGCCAAACGATACCTATTGGCTAAAGAAGGCAAGCATATTGGTGTCATATAGGCTGAAATGAAAAAAAGGTAATAAACTAAAATATTGTTCAGAAATGACGATTTGCAACTTTATACCGCTTCAATCAATTTATAGATAAATTTTCCTTACTACATCTAAAACAACTATATAATTTACTTATTCTGATAGCAAAATATTTACTTAGTCTGATGGCAAAAAGTAAAGTGATTTATCTCTGATTGGTCACCTACAATATAGAACATACACAGAAAGTAGTGGTCCCAAAAGACTTCCTTGAATGACACCTGATTTTATCTAGTCTCATAATGGCATTCATCATAGTCAACAAATTTAAACTTGTATCACATATAGCTGATGCAGAAACTTTGCATGTAAAGCTTGAAACCCACAGCACTACGCATTAGAAGCATTAATAATATTTTGTTGACGACTGTGTCTAATGTCTTTCTAAAAACTAAATATGTGACATCCCCTTTGGTAAAGCGACTACTGGTATCATGGTTGTTACATTCGTTAAAGTCCTTATGTCTCATTTTTTAAATTGAGGTCATACAAGACGTCAGTCTGAGAGTCATTTATTTCCGTAAGTTGTAGGTTAAGACATTCGAAACACTTGAAAATTTGCTGTAGGTGACCGAATTAATATCTTGCAAATTGAGCTAGAATTCTAACAAAATAATGAAAATATTATTTACTTACTAGATTTCATTGGTGTAAGCAACTTTCCTATTGCAAGACTGTCCTTGATGCCAAACCTAAAATCAAAAAATAATGCCAATTTTTATAACTTTTGTAATGAAAGCCCTAAGGTTGATCAAAATACTGCAGAGGTATGATATCTTAAAAGTATAAACCATGAATCTGTTCAATCCCGAATCTGTACCTACCTACATCAAACAAAGGTACAGAAAGTCTGAGATTATATACATACTTGGAATATTCTGGGTGTGTATCGAATGAGGAGAAGGGTACTTCTAAATATGCGCGTACACATTTATGGCTCTTCTTCAGCTCTTCGAGCGTTAAACCACAGTCTTGGTCATCTAATTCATAGTCCCCGAAGAATACGTTACCTCTGAAATGTATTTAATTATCATTCCCAACGCCTTTATTTATTCGGATTGATTACGTAACGGTTACTTACAGTTTGTAGCCCTTAGGCAAGGTATGAATGCTTTTGGCAGTAGTGAGGATCAACTGTTTGTGTATGAGAACAACGCGTGGAGCTATGCCTACGTGTGGGAATCCTGACCGTTCTGTAAATAAACAATCAATGGTTACGCATATCTCTCTCATATCTGGATGTCAATAATCTCATTTTTGGATTAAGGCTATTCTTTTGATAGATCAGAGCACTAGAATCTTGTTTAAAGAACAGGTCGTTGCACTCGTCACCTACGAGTGGACTCTTTAGTAATATTCTTAGTGATGCTAGATATATTTATTAAGAATGTGCCTACTGTCTCATTCTGAGTAAGTGTTCTAGTAGAACTGGCTTTTGGTTCAACTGACATTTACCATTTTTACCATTTTTATTCAGACTTATTCCGGGCTCCATCTCACAAAGTCGCCGTTGTAGAGGCCAACATAGTACGATGGATTTTAGAATGGTGTTCACCACTCCTAGACTTTAACGATAGCTTAAACCGATTTGTTCTCGTTTCGTCCTAAGTTTTCGTCCTACATTTCTAAAAATTCTCGTTTCGTCTCATATTATTTTTTACTCTCGTTTCGGACTACTTTATAAAATGTTGCATAAGTAGAGTCAGAGAAAAAAGGAAAAAGGAAATTACAAAAATCTATCAAAAAATATGGCTTACCCTAGGCTGGCTGTCTCAAAAGTAGAACGATAAAATTGTGGGAAACATATTATAAACGGATCACCACGTAGTAAAATCATCTTGAATCTATGTCTATGTTTATGCATGAAGATCAAGTTGGAGGAAGAGGCAGTAAAATGTTAAGATTGGATGCATAGATAAAACTTTTATATAGTATATTACCATAAAAAAAGTATTTATTAATAAGTCACAATTCGAATCTCATTACGTTAAGAGAGAAGTTTGTAATGTAAAAGAAGGCCTATTTACCATTATATAAGTACCCACAGATCTTTTATTAATAATTTAAAATTATTAACATACATAGACCGCTATATGTATAGTCGACCATAAAATTGCTTTACCACCCTTAGAGCAAATGTCGTTTGCATATCACAAAACAATAATGTCTTTAATTTCTTGCTAGTTAACTCAGTACAGTGACAGTTGTCACTGTTATATTGGGTCTCATTAAATTTTAATTTTATTGGTAAATTTGGTAAAAAAATGGTAAAGCAAGTATGATGTGGTCAACTAACCATGTAGCAAATAAAACTTTAAAATAAACATAAAATTTTTAACTATAAATATGAACCTCTTAGGAATTTTTCAAATTTTACACAATTAGGTAGTAGATCCACGCTGATTTCAGCATGAATGGGTCGGATCGTCCGGGGAAGTACTACCCTCTCATAGAAGATCGACTTAAGAGTGAGAGCGCCGCAGGCCCAATTTTCCCCCTTTCCTCTTTCCTCAGCTCCCTCATTCCTTTCACCATACCTCATTCCCAGCCGCCATAGTGGAGACCACTTTTGGATTCCACTGACTGCTTACCATCATGTAGACTATAATATAACAAAAAAGAAAAAAAAAAAAATTGCGTACTTCTAATGAATTAAACAAAAATAAAAATATGTCTCATACATTAATCATACCAGCTACAGTAGAGAGATAATTCATGTAGTGCCTTTAATTTACATGTTATGGTTATAAAGGAATCGGCATCGACATATAAAACGATTTTTGAACTGATTTTGCATGAACGGTTTACATTGTGTATTTCCTGCCACGGTGTCCAAGGGTCGTTATTTTATATTTCTTATACTTTAATCCAAGTTTACTCACGATTTTTCCTTCATCTAAAGTCAGTAATGTCTAAGATAAACGTACATATAGATTTAAGGCAGTCACATTGTTAGTTGCCTGGATTCGAATTGAATCTACAACCTCGTGTATAGAAAGCAGACACCATAACCACTAGGCCATTACGACATATTGGCTGACGACTGGTTAATGCGTCATGGAGGCATAATACGGTAGTAGATCCACGCTGGTTTCAGCATGAATGGGCCGGATCGACCGGGGAAGTACTATCCTTTCACAGAAGATCGACGTAATAGTATTCATAGTTACTATTTCGTTCGGTGAGTGAGAGTACCGGAGGCCCATAAACCGCCTCGGTCCACTTCCTTTCCTTCCCCATCCCCTTATCCGTGGTCGGCAACAGATTGATTGTGTTTTTTAAGCATTATCACTTCTGCAATGCTTGGAGAACACAGCCATCTCTATAGGTTACGGTTGTCACCAGGTGGGCCGTGTGCTTGATTGATCATTCGACAACATGTTTTTTTTTTCACTGTTCTTTAACAGCATTTCAAACATATTTACAAAATGAGTACAAATGTTACCGTTATTGTTACTGTTACTGTCCAAATCATTCCACTGCTGGGCAAAGACCTCACTCCACGACTGCCATTCTCCCTAATTCATAGCAAGTGTGTACAAATGTATTTTCATTTAATTTTAGACAAGACAACGCCTTTTGAGTCAGCTAGTACATTGTTAAAAATAAGATTAGTTAAAATATTTTATTTGTTATAATTTTTATGCTGTCTGTACAAAACATGTTGTAAAATACAAGATTTACTACACGAGACGAATCGGGAACAAAAAGTGGGACTAAACGAGAATAAAATAATAAATTACTAATTTATATTCTTTTCGAGACGAAATGGGAATGAAATCCAGGACGAAAAGAGAGTTATTGTGTGGGACGAAACTCTGCGGGACGAATCGAGAACAAATCCTTAAACCATCAGGCAGAGCGGGCATCATTTTTGTACCAACTTATATAGTTACTCAAACTAAAATAAAAAAAGTCTTTTATCTTTTCTACAATCAATACAGCGTTATTCCAAGAATTGGACTCTTATAAAAATTAATGAAGAATGTGAACTCACCGTGAACATATTGTATGAACCCGAGCCATGGGAATGAGTTATATGGTACGATTCCGTCTTTTATTTTCAAGGTGAAGTCGTCATGGCATTGTGTGAAGTCTATTATCTCGCACAACATCTTTCGAAAGCATACTGGCAACAAACATATAAATAAAAAAAAATGACTCTCACTGGAGGTACACGGAACACGGCTTGTGTTTTTTACAAGCATTGCAAAAATAATATTTATACAAGCATATAGGTACCTATATTATTAAAAACAATAAGCCCGCCTGCCTAAAACAAAGTGAAAAGAAAGAAACTCATATTTTTGTTCATGCTGATGTGACTCCCACAATCAATACAAATCTAATGACATCTCATACGTTAAAATCCATCAAGCCATTTAGGCTGTAGAACGTCTCTTATTGAATTTTAATTTTGATGGAATTTTTTTGTTGAAAGTGGTAACGCAAACATGTGGTCGACTATACAAAATTTGTTTCAAAATTATTTTAGAAGAAGTATTGAAACAGAAAACACAAAGAATATTCAATGTTTACTTACTTGCAGTGTAAAGAGCTACAACGGTTCTCACGTTCATCTTGCATAAATGTTACTTTCATATTATTCATGTTATGTTTTTGTATGTGATTTCATCTCTTGTGTTTGTTGTTAAATTAAATTATTTGTTGATTCAGAAGTATGACAATGTTTAACAATATTGCTGTTATTTTAATATTAATGTTTACTCCGTGTATATAGAGTAATATTATTTAGACGATATTCAACACTCACTCGTATCGTTCACATCGACGTAGGCTTCTTTGGCAGCGCTAAAGCCTTGTCTTCTTTTATTTTGAAATGTGTATCAAGAAATTATATTGTATTAGGAAACAACTTTAATTTTTTAAACATTTTATACTTTCTTTTTCTATCAAAATGATAATAGTCTGTTATTTTGGGAATTTCTACATTCAATCTCTTAACATTCAAAAATATTTGGATGGCTTTTAAAGTTTTATAAATATAAATAAAATTAAAAATATGTTTAATATAAAATTTAATCGCATCGTTTAACCACAATCAAGCTATACATTTCTTAAAACATTCAAGGGGTAGTCGATTACATTCGATACTCAAGTACTTTTCTAGAAGGCGTTTAAGGTCGTTCAGTAATACGACATTAATGGATGCATTGTGTACATTGTTTAAAATCTATGCTTAAGGGACTTATGACGAATGTTTTCCACTGAGTGGTTTCGCATTAAGCCTCTTTCCAATAGCTCTTGCGACTGAATAGAGGCGACATCGACACACGACGATTGCTTTATTCCGTTTAACTCACGGTAAGACACAGAGTTTTATACATAAGGTATACTTACGATAGGTATAAAATAAGAAGGGGATAAAACAAGAACGATACGTTTTTGAGGACGAATATTATCTTAACTAAACTTTGTTGCTATTGCGCAGTAAGAAGATGCAAGCAGTTTTGATATTTTACTAAAATTAGGATGACACTCAACATGATCCATATATAAGATATGATCGTATAAAAACTAAACTAATATAAGGCCGTGAATAGTCTTTTGCAGTAGGAAGCAAGCCCTGTGTCGCGGGAGACTTTACAAACATACAATTAATGGATACAAAGTAGGTACACCCAGACTCGGAACAAGTCAGGATGGCAGCTCATTCCAACATTGTTAGAAAAAGAGTTGGATGGCGTCATCATCAACCGTCATTTAGATGAAGCTAAGAACTTAACACCTAATCCATATAAGTTATTTTTAATACCTTAACGCAATTTCTCTCTCTGTGTCTGATGGTGAGCAGTCAGTGGCGTGTTACCTTTATTATTATTTGTACTATTGGTGAAGGCTATTCCAATTAGAAATTATAGTAACTTACTAAATGGCGGCTCCTACTATGGCGCCTTTTCAAAATACCGCTTATATCTATCACTTATATTTTCCATCAGCTACACCCTGCGGCTTCGCACGCGCGCGATTATTAGAATAAAAAGTAGCCTATGTCCGTCTCCGGCACCGAATCTATCTACATACTAATTTTCATCGAAATCAGTTCATCCGTTTAGGTGCTGAGTGGTAACAAACACACGCACCCTCACACATACATACACACAAACTTTCGCATCTATAAAATAAAATAAAAATTCTTTTTTTCAAACCATAACTCCATAGAGTTTAATAATATTAATAGGATATTAGGCATCACTGATACAAAAAAGTCAATACACAGTGTAACCTGTGTCACGTAGTTGGAAAACTCTATGGCACACGGCTCGGTAATGGATCAAACCATTAACCACTCAATACCGTGTGTTAACCGTTTGTTTCATGTAAGGGTACAAAACACTCGATGTTTCACAATTTACTAGTTTTACTGCTGACATTTTTTTCTAAAACTTTGGTCTGAAGCTTTGTAAGTTAACGTGGATATCTATTCGTCTGATATTTGCATAAACGTATGTAAGTAGAGAACGTTATACTAAAACCATAATTTTTTTCAAGTAAAAATTACTACCTCAACCTCTTATAATCAGCAATCTTATTATAACCTTACGTTGTTTCTATCCTTGTTTTTAATGGTACAAAAGAAAAAGACAAAACACAAAGTAATATTAAAATAATACTGCTATTTATGAGGTGATGATTTGTTCTAAGTACAAAATTTTCTCATACTATTTTCACGTCGAGGTTTTCCCGAGTGACTACAACATGGATTTCTTCAAGAAAGGAGTTAAAAGGTTTTTAACAGGGTCGCGCTAGTGGATGCTCCTGGTGTTGCAAGCTCCCATAGGCTACGGTAACTGCTTACCATCAGGCGGGCCGTATGCTTGTTTGTCACCTTAGTCATATAAAAAAAACGTTGTCACTGGGTTTTTTTCATTGCAATTTTCATTGAATTGGTGAGATAGGTGAGTCTTATTATACCCGCATGTTTCCTCTTAAGTTTGATCCTGAATAATAAAGACTATTACTTATATCAATTTGTTAATCGAATAATCGTAATGTCTCAGTGGAAGAGGCACCCGCTTCGTAAACACTAGCTCACTTGCACTCCAGGCAAGTACCAATGTGATTTTTCAAATCATATGTACTTTCTAAGTTTATCTGGACATTACTGATTATTAGTAAAGGAAAACATCGTGAGGAAACCTGGACTTCTAAGGAAGTCTGAAATCGCCAATCCGCCTTGAGCAAGCGTGGCGATCAATGCTCATACCTTCTCTATATGAGAAGAGGCCTTTCCCTGCAGTGGGTTAATATTGGACCGATAATATACTAATTTGCTATGATAGCAACTGACATAGTGATTGCCACCCATGGACTTAACTGACCACTTACCATTATATGGAGTGAGAATTTCGGTTTGCTTATTTACATAGTAAATCGGGTTGCTTTAGGGAGTTTTATGATTATCTATAACTAACTTTAACCCTTGCAAACAATTTATTGTTTACAATATTCATTTATATTAATTTTATCTTAGGTATTTTGACGGTAGTAGATCCACGCTGGTTTCAGCTTGAATGGGCCAGATCGTACGGAGAAGTACTACCCTCTTATAGAAGATCGACGTAAGAGTAGTAGTATCCGTACTACTGCGTTTCGTTCGGTGAGTGAGAGTGCCGGAGGCCCAATTTCCCCCCTTTCCTCTTTCCTCACCTTCCTCAATCCCTTCCCCTAACCCCATTCCCAGCCGCCATAGTAGAGGCCACCATACCAGCAGTTTAAGGCAATAGCTTTTTGTATGGTAGCCACCACTTCTGGATTCCACTGACTGCTTACCATCAGGCGAAGTGGAGGCACTTTGGTAGGCTAATATAAAAAAAAAAAGGTATTCATAAATTTTCTTCACCGTTGAATAATGTTCCTGCTTGCCCAGTTTCAAATCAACCGCCTGCATATAACGCGAGTAGGTGCTGTAAACTTTCAACGATCATGACTTAACTATACTAATTATCTTTTATCAAGCAGAAATCAATCTCAACAAAGCCATTTCAAATCATTACACTCCAGTATATCACAATTACACTCAACAGAATTCTTTGTAGCAAATTAAGGCAATTTCGCGAACACCGGAAAATAAAATAATAGCTACACCATTAAGCTAAGCTCTCAAAGACGCGACTGCTAATAGACGGAAATAAATTTCTCCGTTCCCCTCGAGTTACCACTTTGTGCACATTCCGTGTCATTTAACGCGACGACGTGGAGCTCAGACGATATCAAACTCGTTACATTATCGCGTTTTTATGTACTCGCGTTTATTAGAACCAATTGAGGGTTTTATGTGAGTTAGCTCATTAACATGTCAGTTAAATACCTCTATAAAGATGTAGGACGGCCCAATAAGGGTGGCGGGCAACCGATGGCTGTGGGCGCTCACAACTGACCAAGGTAGCGAAAATCGGGGGAGACCTATGTCCAGCAGTGGACGTCTTTCAGCTGATTGATTTTCGATGCATTTGGATTAGCGGTCGGTTTTATACCATAATTATCATTTATGGCAATATGGGCATCCGTTGTTGGACAATTTTCTTACGCCATTTTTGGTTACCTGATCTAATAAAATACAATAAATTTAGATTGTATTAAACTTTGCTTATCTTGTGGGCTCGTCGCTTCCTGATGACTCTCAAGTTTAGATTTATATAAGTAGTGTAGGTGTGTTGTGTGTGTTTTTTTATGTTATTTAGCTATATAAGCACCACGCATCTTTTAAAGTAAAGAAAGATGTAAAGCGGGTGTGGTTATTGTGGCTACTACCCAAAGATTAGCAGCTGTATGTCTAACTTGTAGTAGAACTTTGATACCACGAGTGGAGGATTTTATAAAGACATTCGAGCCTGTATTATTTTTGACTAATTGTTAACATATCCATGTTTTTTACGTCGATTTAAGTTTTAGTTTGTCATAGTTGTCGTTGCTATGTTGATATAGGTACCTACATGATTTGCTAATGGATTTGTGCCTTTTCTTTTTTTCTTCAGAAGGAATCTACTTTGCCTGATGGTAAGCAGTCAGTGAGGTTCTATTAGAGGTGGACATCATTCCAAAAGCTATCGTCTCCAACTGGTATAGTAGCCTCCGCTTTGGCGGCTTTAAGCGATACTATTTTTTAACATATTTAACCAATGCAAAAAATATTTGAAATTTCATAATTATAGCAAGTAAAACTCGTGGTTATACTTGTAAAATACAGGCAAGCTGGTATTTAAATAACAAGATATGATGTTACGAGGGAGAGCGGAACACGGCGATTAAATCACAGCAGTGGCGCCCTTTAGTACAGGAAGGAAGCACCCGCCAAATTAGTGTCGACTCGTGATCCGTTAGAGACGTCATTGTTTGCTCCATTATAACGTGCTTTGAACTGTTTCTAAGATAGAACTTTTATATTATGTACAATCTTATGAATTATAATTTATTTTATGTACTACAATATTATTGTGCTGCACGACAATTTAATTGTTTTTTTTATGTGTCTACCAAAGTGGCTCCACTCTGTCTAATGGTAGTAGTAGTCAAAAGTGGTAGATAGATACCATTCCAAAAGCCATCGTGTCAAACAGCTGGCGTGGTAGTTTTAAATTTTAAGACTAGTAAGATAGAAAGAAAGAAAAGAAAGAAAGAAAAAACATTTATTTGTTCTCAACAAGTTAGTTTACAGAACATATCAACAATATATAGTAATAAATAAAAAATAAAAGTAACAAACTTAGTGAGATACAAAATGGCCCTAACTCAGCTTTGTGCCACTTTGCGAACACAGAGCAGCGCTGTTATTCTGTTAGAGCCAAGATGGATGGTATTCTGGTATGAAAATATCACGGATTGATCAAAGAATACCCTGACATTAATAACAATCGTATACACAATTTGTGTAGATTGAAACAAAATATTTAAAATAAATAAGTAAATATAATAATGATCTTATAAAATGTTTAAGATACAAACTTACTTTTACATACAAGGCATGGCACTATTCCACTCAGGGTACAAACAAGGCTCGAGTTCGATTCCAGGATCGAGTATATAGTATATATATTTTTTATCATGAATCTAGAACATTTTTACAACAATATTTTTATTTTGCCCCCTGTTACGTAAAACGTGTAACAGCTAAGTAAAAGGTGGACGTTATACACTTTTGCCTACCCCGACGGAGCAAAAAATGTTATACACAATTCTAAATTTCAGAAATAGTTCTCATCAAAAAACCCCAGACCTATTATTTAAAAATCAAATACAAATCTGATTACGTTAAAAGCACATTCAACGATTGCGCTACCAAGACATTCCCCCAGACACTGTTTAAAACACTTAAAGTAATTTACCCAGAGGAACAAAAAAGCAAACAAAAATATGAAACTAAACAAAAAAACATATTATTAAGCACCCAGTTTTCATAGAATACTAAATAAGTAACCCTTTCACAATTGTGTTATTCCAAATCCGCTTAAAGTTGTACAAATCTTTGGGACAAAACGTTTTTGGGTTAATCTTTAGTTAACTTAAGGATGAAGTGCTAGTTCTATGAAGAAGTGTGCCTAATGACCAGATTAGGGGAGTCAAGATACATTAAGCTACTTTAAGTATTGATTAGAGTTTGGTATTGTGTAAGCATACAGCATTTTTTCCCGGCTAGGTACTTATGTGTCCGACTTCCTTGGTAGAATAAAAATCTTCATTTTTATAAGTAACCTACATATTTTAATAATTTTCTTACTTCTTACTATAAATAAGTACTTGGTATTCAGAAGTTTCGTGAACCTCGATACCGGTTTTTTTGACATTTCGTAAATAATTAACAGATTATTTGATATCAAGATCATAACAAATTCATAGATAAAATTATTATTACATAAATATTGTTTAAAAATAATTTTACTATTTATAGGTAGATAGTAAAAAAATTGAATGTGATTACGTAGATAACCCTTCGATAGACGGGTAAAAATATACAAGGATTGTTTTATTACACTTAAAGCTGAGAAGCATAGGTGATGCTTCTATTATCTATACGATGTTGCCGATATTGGTGAATCTGAAACGATAGCTTTTTATGCTTGTACTTATAGTTACTTTTGTCATGACATTTATAATATACTAGCGGCCCGCCTCGGTTTCGCACAGGTGGATATTTCGGGATAAATAAAGATACTTTTGTATGGGAATATAGAAAATGTTTTTTTTTTCAGGCAATTTTTTAAATTTTCTCACCGTAAAAACCATCCTCGTACTTTAAGGAATATTATAAAAAAAATTAGCGAAATCGGTTCAGCTACTCTCGAGATTTGCGCTTAGCATTACATTTAGCAATTCATTTTTATATTATAGATTTATATAGATATTGTTTTTATTGCCGACAGTGTTAGACGAGCCAACAGCCCACGTGATGGTAAATGCTAACTGTCACTCATAGTCGACTCAGAGTTCCTAGCATTTCTACTGCAATGCCAGGGACTCGGCGAAGTCGCTGCCTACCGTGAAGGGAGTGGGGTAGGTGAAGGGATAAAAGGAAGTGAAAAAAATAAAAGGGGTAAATTGAGTCTCCGGTACTCGCACTCACCGAACGAAACGCAATAGTATGAATAATATTACTCTTACGTCGATAATCTATGAGAGGGTAGTACTTTTTAGGTCGATCCGGCCCATTCATGCTGAAACCAGCGTGGATCTAGTACCGTTAAAATTTAACCTGGAAAATTTAATTTCCATTTCAAAATACACCATAATGTGATTCATTTTATTACTTCTAATTTTACACATCTAACTTAAGCAAATGAAACGTTCATACTTAAACATAATAAACCTAAATTAAAAGCAGCAATTTTAATAATCATACTCTTCAACTAAAATTTGAATTAATAATGCGTAACGTTTTAATACATTTTACAGCAGACACTCTATATTACAAAATTACGATTACAATGAAAGACTGGAACGAACCATCCTTTTTGAGCAACCGCGTGGTACTCATCAACTTAATCCATTCATAGTCCTTAACTTAAACCATCCACCAATCCCAGAAGCAAGGCGGGGCGAGCAAGCAAGATAGATAGACACAACTTAATCTAAGCGCAAAAAGGACAAGCATACAAATCAAGCTACGCCCAAAACCGGGCGTTATAATGGACTATCGTTTTACCAAACCGGTACTCGTCAGTTAAAGTTTGCAATTTGAGAAGCAGGGTCGCGGCAACCTAAGGGTTAACTATTTACGCGAATTTTATTAAATTAACCATTTTATTATTAAATTTGTGTTTTAGTGGACAATAGTGGAAAATTATATTATTTTTTAATTTTATTATTATTTATAAATTTTATGGATATTAATTACTTGATACTGAAGTGATTGTGTAGTGGTGTGACGTCATCATGTCAGAGGCTGGTCGACGAGGTGCAGCTTACACTATAGACAACATATTGGGACATACGGACAGACAAACCGGTAGGTACTGAAAGAAACTTGAAACTTTCAAAACAATATTGGAAGAAAAGACATTAATAATGTTTGGGGTAGCAGTTCCCTACCATGTTAAATTGAATTCTAGGTAAAAAAAACTTTTTTGTTGAAAATATTAAGTTATCAGAACGTCATTCTACTGAAATGATGATAATGATGGTTAAGGGTAGCAATTAAAATAAAAACAAAATAAAGTTATTATATACCGGCAAAATATATTAATATTACAATTTCCTTAAATTGTTAAATATATTTCAAAAATATGAAACAACAAAAGCCGCAGAAATATTATTAATCTTGTTAGCCCATTGTGATATTTACTAATTTAGGCAATAGAATTTTTGTTACATTATTACCTTACTGAGGGATGAATCATATTTTCTCATTTATATTAAGCAAGTAGCTGACCGGCGAACTTCGTTTTGCCTAAAACTCTTTTTTTAGGCAATTTAAAAGCATATGATACTTTCTATACCTAATAATCAACAAAATGTTATTGTAAACATCTATATTTGTGATAAATATTACATATCTTCATTCGTACATAACATTTAAATAACAATTATTATTAGATAAAATTGTTATCTAAATAAGTGTCATTTATTTTGACTTCAGTGAAGCATTTAATCTAGTGATACATCCTCTTGTTCGAGTAATTTGATTAGCCTGTAGTTTACACATGGCCAAGACAATTCATTTACATAAGTGACGCTCAAAGACAGTTTGTCTTTCTCTAATCTTATACATTAAGAGCAGCTAGGAAGTGGAATGCCACAAGGTAGTATATTGGTACCTAAACATTTTTTTGGTTTTGGACCATCTGAATAAATTGAGTATTAATCAGTCATGTAAATATTTGTCAGTTTTAATCAATCAATTAATATTCTTTTTTGTGGATCATAGGTTGTATAGAGATATTCCTATGTTGTTCGCCCTTCCCGTCCTTTAGACATACAATTATTTTAAATAAGTGTAAGTAATACAAATTCTAAATAAAAGTCGACTTAAGAATACAATTTTAAGTCTTGTACGACTTTCAGTCAAAATAGCAATCACGTTAGTTAAAGATAGTTTTAAGTAATATTGAAAATATAATATATTTCTACATAACTCGCATAATTATGATAAAGTACCTACATATTTATGTATAAAGGGGTCCTTAAAATGAATGTCCTCTTTGGAATTGATGAGTTCCGACGGGCTTAACCTTTAAGTATAGACGTGTAGCCTCTCAGGCTACTCGCCAATGTCGGTTTTGTTGTTTTAACCACTTCTCCCCACTTCCTGCTGCTGAGCCGCTCAGTAGCTTCAGTTTTAGTACTAAAACGACTAATGAGGAAGGATGCTGCGTTGCTAGGTGCTTAAGACATGAGTAATATCTATTTAAAAAATGGCAGGAGCCTGTAAGTCTCCATGTCCGTAACTCGATCAAAAAGGCAGTGCGGCGATCTCGAGGGTGGAGTCGACAGTGGCAGTTCAGAGGATATACCACTCAGTATCGCGAAGTGCCTTCTATTATGAGGAATTTCACCAAAACATTGGCTCGTTTGCTTGTGGTGCTATGCAACAGTGTACTACCATCAGAAACTTGCCAAGAGAGTTCAAAATAAGAATGACTCGTATTTTAGGTATCTATAGATATTGTTGCAGTGGAAGACCAGGTACCAGAAGCCATCTCAAGACCTAAAAATATATGCAGACTCCGTCCTACATAGTCACACCAAATAACAAACATGTTTATATTGACTGCAGCAATCCCGTATCTCTGCAATGTTATAAAAATTACATTTTTTATAAATATTTAAAAGAAAGTTGATTATTTATGCACGTTTTATTATTCATAGACACCTTCTACTTGATTTAGTAACAAAAAAATTCCAGCAAATAAGAATATATTAGTAACGAAAAAGATGTTTATATATAGTAGCCTGAGAGGCTCCATGTCCATGTTAGTGTTACAAAAAAAAAATGTCCGTACATAAAGGTTAACATCACATCGATTACCCCCTCGACTGTTGACTTCGCTTACATTCTTCGTAAGCATAAGTTTTTCTTTGTGGCTGCTAACTTGTTATTTATTTAAGACATACAAACATTTTTTGTTATTGTATTGCAAATTTTTATGCATTATTATCGTGTTAAACTGGTAAATAATAATCCAGAACTCGACATCTTCACTTCTAAATTCTCTACTTATATTAAAACTTTAAAAGATATCCTCTATCCGTAAGATTATCCTAGCAGTTCAGGCTCAACCATGTCATTTAGTTAGACTGTTTCAACCAGTTACATTTAAGACTAGTATGAAGTTTGAATGTTATTGTTCTTCAAGTGTAATTTAGCTTCCCCTTTCAACTGGCACTAGACAAGCACAGCCTTCGCGTGGTCCACCGCTGAGTAAGGTCAGATGTATTCTTTCAATGATTTTAATAGCCATAAGTAAGCCTAAGTACCTGATAATTTAATTATGCTTTGTTTTAATTTTGTTAACTGACACGTCTAACTCATTTTGCTAATTACACATATTATTTGAGTTACAATCTAGATCAAATCTTGTACCTATTCTTATGTTATACATTTGTAACAATTGTAATTTGTCGTGTGTAATAAACAAATAAATAAATAATAAATAAACTTACTCAAACCCCAACAACTTATCTACATACATTTTCGATTTGCACAAGTGTCTATTTAGTCGAAGAAAACTTGAATATAGTTAGCGTCGCCAAACTGTTTAGGCTAGCAAGTTATTGAATTAAGCCATTTTAAACATTAAGACCTCACAAAATTTCTAAGTTTATCTTGAACATTTCTGATTGATGGTAAAGGAAACATCGTGAGGAAACCTTTTGCCATTCCGCTTTGAGCAAGCGTGGTGATTAATGCTCATGCCTTTTCTGTAGGAGAAAAGGCTATTGCCCTGCAGTAGGACAGTAAACAGGCTGATATTATTATTATTATAAAATAACAAAAGGAAATTAAGCTACTTTATCGACAGCCTGTTCGCTGATCTGCTAAAGGTGATAAGAACTAGCAATGAGTTTAAATCACAAATTATAACCCCTAGATTATTAGATTCGTGAGATATTATAATATGAATGAGAACCATTTGTTCGCCGGTTTAGAATAAATATCTCCTCCCAATTTTTAATGTTCGTGTTGACAAAAAACAACTAAACAAATATCTTAAAAGAGTGTGAATCTTCTCTGTGCACTAAATATTTCTTTACTACGGACAATAACCCACCAACTTAATGACAGTTACAACACCTTTTCTGGTGGTCTAAGTTCAGCAGATATTGTCTTTTTTTGCTTTTCAATGTTACGAATTTTGAATAGTATCGTTGGTAGACTCCTAGAGGTGTACTTTCAAGTCTGACTTTGAAATTTATTACAACTACACACAACGCTATCTAGACCCAAAGTAAGCATATATTATAGCTTGTGTTACGGGTTATCTAGATTTAGATTTACATACTTAAATACTTTTTTTGTAAATACATACATAGTTTTTTTTTATTGCCTACAGTGGCAGACGAGCCCACCTGATGGTAAGTGGTAACTGTCGCTCATAGACTTCTGCAATGCCAGGGGCTCTGCAAAGCCGCTGCCTACTGTGATATTAATGCTCTCATTAAACCTCGTTTGAAGAAGGACATGTCGTAGCGGTCGGGAAACACTGCAGCTGGTAGTTCGTTCCAGTATAGTTTATAGTATAGTATGCATAGAAACACCCAGACCAAAGCAAATAGACATGTTCATGCACACAAATATTTGCACTGAGCAGGAATTGAACCCGCGACCTCAGCGTGGTAGTCCTTACACAGTACCACCAAACTACAGAGGCAGTCAAATTTCATTGAAAGTTGACTGCCTCTGTAGTTTCTACATGTTTATCGAAAGATTCACAGATATTTCAAGAGTGTAAACGTACTTTGTATCCTTTTATTGTAACGTCTCTCAAGAGCCGGCTTGTTCAATATTGCAGGCGTATTTTTATTTTTATTTTTGCTTAAATAAACAAATAAAGCTTTTATATGGTCCAATATAGATAATAGGGCCTATACCACCCCCCGTTGCGACTTCACCATACAGAATAAAAATTCATAAAGCAAATTTAATATTTCATACAATGCGGTCTTTATATGCGGTTATTATCCACACTTGAGCGATTGCGTAAGGATTACATTGATGCTATTGTAACTATGTAATTATTTGTGCTTGGTACTATATTGGGTTTTGATAGGGCTTCGGAGATAATGAAAAATGATTTAAAGATGATTAAATAGAAGTAAATAAATAAAATAAATAAATAATATCACAACAACTACAACAACGCCATCTAGACCCAAAGTAAGCATATTTATATAGCATGTGTTATGGGTTCTAGAATGCGGATATACATACCTTAATACTTTTTTTTGTAAATACATACATATTATACATAGAAATAGTAGACCTAGAAGAGATGTTAGTTATTGATCAATGTTAATGTTTCTACTACATGAAAGACCCCATACCCCGCCATGGGAATATAATGAAGCTGGGACGGGCCCAGAAGAAGAGCTTCTACTCTCAAAACCTGTAGCTAAAGTAATCTAGGTAGTGTTGCATCTGTACTGTAATTGAGGAACAGTTTCTAATGATTGCAAAGTAAACACTGCTTTTCCAGAAATCGAAATTAGTGAGGTCCTTTGTAACAGGCAGCGAGCCTGTTTAATTAATCTACTAACTACATACATGCATATATACATAAGTTCACGCCTGTCGCCCATTAATGGGGAACCAAAAATTTCTTCCTTTGCCTCTTCAACATTCATTTAATCTTTTCATATACATACGTCAGTTACGGGTGCTTGTAATTGTGCCCCTGGTCAACACATCACCTATTTGGTCCGCGTATGTTCGTCTAGGCTGACTTCTACCATATTTCCCAGCTACTGCCGCTCCATAAATCTCTTTCGTTATCCTACTTTCACTCTACATGTTTATCGACACTAATATAGTTACATACACACATCATAGGTTAGACGTAGATTTTGCCGTCCATTTCCACTTTCACTGATTGTGAAAGTAAACAAATCATTGTCCGATACCTTTATCAATTCGTTTGTCCACCTTGTAACTAAAGTATTTAAATAATACAAAAAACAATACTTTTACGTGTGAAACATTTTTTTCTATCAGTTCAAAAGTTACACGCGACCGTATTTTGTAAACTGACAACAAACATCAAATAATATTTTAGGGTTAGCAACAGTGGGAGATATGTCTATTATTAACAACGGCTATAAGATTATAATAACTGCCCGATGATTTGGCTTCTAAAACAATATGGATAGTAAAGCTTACAGCCAACAAAGTAACATCGTAATACATTATGTATCGGAGGATGCGACGCTGGCTTTGCAGTGTAAGATCTCTTCCTAACTTTCTTAAAATTGACACTTTCTACCTTTGTATACTTACAGCACTGGCAAGCCTGTCCTATTTACATTCTTTTCATCACCCAGTAAGTTATCAGCAAGCTGGGGACAAGATCTTGACAAACTGTCGGTACTGAAGCATTCGGAATTACAGCAATTACTATTATTATTTAACGCCTCTCCCGCAATAAATTCAGTGCCAAACAAAATTGGATCTAGTAGTAAAAGTAGTTTATTTTTTTTCATAACATTTCAATATATCTTGTACAAACTTATGATAAAACATCATTATGACAATTGGATGTATCGCGCTCACTCACGAAATCAGTCGCTTATATGAAAAGATTCCAATTTTATCGACTTATCAGTCGTCCAACAATAGAATTAGTATCATATAACTTTAGGAATAAGACACACAGTGCAGAAGCATATCGTATTGAAGTGGCAATTTGACTGGATTACTTGCAACATATGCATGTGAGTAAAACCATCGCAGACTCCACAATGAACTGATTTAACTTGATGTTCTTTTCAATATAAGTCCAAAGATTTGAATAGAAAAAGGGCTCCTTTATTTAACCTATTCGAGAAATTTAAAAGGAAAAATGTATTTTGTAAATGACGACATGAAAGAAAACAAGTGTGTGATAAGACTAATAGATCGAATGGAAGAATAACATATTTTACGCCGACCGCGACCCCGAGTAATATGGCGCAAGAAAGGCAAAAGAAAATTATTGAATAGTTTAAAGCATCGTGTAAATATTAAAAACATTTGGGTCATATCTATACCTACTAATATATAAAGCGGAATACTTTGTTTGTCGCTAATCTCCGGAACTCCGGATTTAAATCATTCATTTTGCGTATGATAGCCTAGTTCTTGAGGAAGGTTAAAGGCTATGTAACATCACACTACTAGCGACGGGAGCAGAGCAGTAAGCAAAGAATCGGATGAAACCGTGCCGCAGGAAGCTAGTAATTAATATTTATAAACGTCACAATAACCCGAATAAAATGTCAGCTAATTTGTTTACAGAGAGCCATCTTTTGTTTTCACGGAAGATGGATGTCATTTAATTTCATCCACATTTTTTCTATTTTATCATTGTAATATACCATTAATATCATCAACAAGAATATTATTCTACACTTGACGCTGGCAGAAATAGCTGACACAATCGTCGGCTCTGTTGCCAAAAAAAAGGAGAAGAAGAAGAAGAATTTGTTTACAGCCAATCCGCTGACTAAATTTGAAAAATGAACATGACATGGCAGACAATCAAAACTATTGTTTGAATTAACAACAAGATAATTTATAACACACGATTTTATTCCTAAATTACATTTCTAATTTTAAATTATTGAAATTAAAAAACACAACAACTTTCATCTATATTTGCTTTGTATTTAAAACTACAATTACAATTATCAAATACTTGAATTTGTCTTTAATTCTATTAAAAGTCGTTGAATGAAGCAGTAGCAGAATTCAAAATGGCACGTATTTAATCTAATACACCATTTGTCTCATTATTTACAGCATGCAACGTCCTACTTACCCTATTTGAATTACGATTAACATTATAAAAGTAACAGTTTTTAATCTGTCTATTTGTTCATCATTGTACTATACAGTATCAAACTCATATAAAAATAGAATTAGTATAAATAAATAGCTCACTTTGACGTTAAGTGCTTGACAATAGTCGTGTTTTGTTAAACAGTAGATTTATAGAGGGTTGTTCTAC
Organism: Parascotia fuliginaria; assembly: GCA_963082885.1. Lineage (NCBI taxonomy): Eukaryota > Metazoa > Arthropoda > Insecta > Lepidoptera > Erebidae > Parascotia > Parascotia fuliginaria. The sequence continues at coordinate 3,099,880 of OY720195.1, forward strand.
AACCTAAAATGAATCTTATTCATTAACTATTAAAATAGATTTTTGATAGATTTGTAATGTATGTAGGGTAGTGTAGCTATTATTCGTCTGGTACGAAACGGATTAACAGATCGATGTCATGTCAATCATTTTGTTCTGTGGGAATATAGGTTTATTAGATTTTTATGTTATTTGAACTGTTGTAGGATATTAAAAGAAAGTTTAAGCAGGTCGTGTATTAAGTACATTTGGATATGATATATTTACTTAGAAGAATTCGCAGTGAGTTGTACGCTTTTTTTTATGTTTCTCATCAGTGACAGAGTAAAATGTATGTATGAGTAAATTTAGTTCTCAAAATGAACACTAGATGCACTGCTCAATTTTTTTACTTATTTCGAAGCTTTTGTAAAACATAACGCCTGAAGAATGTACTAACGAAGAATAAGCCATTTGTGTATCACATTATGAAGAAACATATCTAAAGTTAAATGTTTTAGGTGTGTTTTTTAGGTACCTCCTTACTTATCGACGTAGTAGAAACTCTAATAATAATCTAAAGTATTTTTTTGTCAACAGATCGCATAGAACTGAAGAGCGAGAGCGCCGTACAATCCGATTCTGATCACGAACACGAACATGATCACGAACATACCGAACACAGCGAGCATGGACACGAACATAATGATCACGGCGAACATCTTGAAGCATTAGATGCGGGGAGACCTCGTAAGGTAACTTGTTTGAATTGATGTCAATTAATAACGTGTAAAGGGCTGATTTATGTAAGAAATGTAAATATTAATGCTGTCAATAGTATTGATGATTGATATTTTTCGACTTTCAAATCAGGAACATTTGGATGTGAAATATGAGGTCCCTGACACTGTAAACCAGTACCTACTATCTTGCTTGCCTTTTAAGAGGTAAATGGAACTGGTTTCTGATGGTGTTAATACACCATTTTAATAATAGAACTTAATGACACTGCTCGCCACGAGCATTACATTGGTGGTATAATGATCTACTATAAGCTAGATAGACTTAGCCCTTACCCCCAGTTTCTGAAAGGATGATCAACGAAAAATTAACTAATCACTTGTTAAATCTTATATCAGTCAAATTTCTATGATTTAAGTCATAAATCTTCAATTAGGTATATAAGTGCTAATAAGTGGTACTTTATTAAAAAAGTTTACTGATATTTTTCCAACTTAAATCCTCATTACTTGAAGTGTTTTAGGTCGTAAGAGGCTTTGCGCCTCATGAGTGGCAATGGCAATGTCACAATTTAGTGTCAAATTTCGGGGATTTAAATTTTTATAATTCAATCTCAGCTATATTTTAAAATATGTTCTGCTAACATGATAGAATTAGGTGAAAGCTGTCTATAAAGTAAGTAACCATTGCGTTTATATGCAAATAATACATTTGAACTTAAGTTGCTTTATTTTCATAATAACATAACTGTAAGCATTATGGTTACTTACTTTTTATTCGGCGTTTTACCTAATTCTAGCACGTAGCAGAAAATATTTTTGATACATAGCTAAGATTTAATGATAAGTATTGAAAACCACGAAAAATGACACTAAATTGCAACGGTGCCACTCATGAGGCAACGCTCTCACGAGTCTTTTCCTTTGGTTCCTCCAACTAAACTAAAATGTAGACTAGTTTTAGATCCGTATATTAGTATAGAGCTATCAAATCGATCTGTATCTGTTGTGCAAGCAGGTGCGTCGCAGTCGGACGACCTTCACTACGTACCAACTGCACGAATTGGAGAGAGCCTTCGACAAGACGCAGTATCCTGATGTTTTCACCAGAGAAGAGCTGGCGATGAGACTGGACTTGAGCGAGGCTAGGGTACAGGTTCGTTCATGTTTTCTTCTATTTTGATTATATAATAATATATCGCTTAAATGACTTTTGAAGTTGGATAAAGATTATGATGATGGTTAATCATCATGAAGAAATATAGAAAAAGAACTGATATTTCCAATTCGTCTTGAGCAAGCGCGGCGATCAATGTTTATGTCTTCTCTTTCTAATAGGCCTTTCTTTCCAATGAGATAATAACGGGTGTGCGCTGACATAATAGGTATATAGTTTTAACCCTTAACACAAAAACGATGGGGTGTTATAAGTTTGACGTGTCTCTCTCTGTGTGTGTGTTTGATGATAATCGATCCAAGATGACCGCCGCCACATGATGTCCAATTATATATTTTACACAACTCCCTCAATACGGGTATCAAATGAAAGGGCTTGACTAGTAGAATAATGTAGTTGCACTATGTCGAGGGTTTTCTTAAATTTTCAATTTAATTCATCATTTTACACCGTATTCGTATAGCTTTTACATATTTGTCGTTATTGAAAATAACTGTTTCAATAATCATTATACGTGCTTTTTATTTTACAGTTTATCTATAAACAAACAATCAGTTTATTTTGTAACACCAGTAATCTCTGCACCAATTCACTCTCGGCCTGTATTCACATGTTGATCCACTTGGCCGGAGTTGATCGCCTTAACGTATACAATCTGTACACTTTAATGTAACCTAGTCTGTTGAAGAAATGGCTGGTATTTCATTATTTTTGGAAGTTCGTTCTTCTATTAAGGGTATTTGTTAAATACCTATGTAATTATAAGTAAACGTAGTTTGTATGTATGTCAATATGTCTACGGTAAAAATAATTATGCAAATTTACATTAAGAGCGTTCACACCACAGACATATATCAAGATAGATAGGGTTAGGAGGCGTGGCACGCCTGTGGACCATACGCGTTAACGCACACACGTGTTGCAAACTTTGTCAACGCGCTCTTATTTTTGTATTCGTAAAACACTACCTACACATCACTATCGTACTGTACTACCTCCGTCGCAAAAGAGAAACACGATTCCGATAGTAAGGCTGACGTTGTTGACGTTGATCGTAGGCGCTAGGGGGCTTGTCTTATGAAATGAAATGAAATATATGTTTATTCATTTAGGTTAATTAAATTAACACTTATGAACGTCAAAGTTTACAAAATGTCAGCAAATTAACCTACAGCCAGTTCGCTGACGAAGTAGAGCCATGAGAAGAACTGGCAAGAAACTCAGGCCACTCTTTTTAATCGCCAGGTTATTACAATTTTTGTAAGTTACAGTTTCAAGTAGCATGCAAAGTGACGCAGGCAATACACTTAACTCTATAGATACTTAATTACTTACAGCTTTCTATGTTGTAAAGAAAATTAAAAAGTAAAATGTGTGCTTTACAGGTTGCCTCAATTTGCATATTGCTACAAAAGGTAAAGGCAACATGTGAACTGTGATAAATGTTTCTATGTAGATATTATATAAACTGTTAATTTTTGGTATAAGTATAAAGTAAGATGAACTTAATTTACCACAGGAGTTCACAATGTACCTCTATTTCACAAATCACAATGTTTATTGAAACTATGCCACGCGCGAAATGTATGAATAAGGTACTGGCGGCCCACCCTTGGTTCACACATAAGAGTGGTAACGTCGTAATTTTGTGTCATATTTTCCAATTTTTATCGTTTAATCGTAGCTATATTTTAAAAATGTTTTTAGAACATTTTTAGAATTACGTGAAAGCTGTGTAATCATAACCATGAAAGAGAGATAAATAGATAACGAGCCATCGTCTGCCAAATTTTGATCGGACGGCTTACTTTGTTTAAGCCAGAAAATGGTCACCGTCTTTAATCTGACAGCAACAAGCGCACTTAGATACGACACTCATTATAAGCAAGAGGTGCATGCACGTTAGAGGTGCGATGTAATTAAAATTAGTTCTATTCTGATGGCGACAATGTGTGGCAATTTGTCGCTGTAGTCCCTCCCTAGAACCGCAGGGTAGCGAGCCGCCCCTACTGCCTAATGCGACTGTGTTACGATATTGTAGGTTAGTACTAGTAGTGATGAAGGTCTATTACGATATTCTAACTCATAGTGATAGATATAAAACTTTAATTGCACACCACTTAATACAAAACAAATAACAGGAAAGCACAACTTTAGGTAGTTACAATGGGCGGTCTTATTGCTAATAGCGATCTCGGTTTAGTTTGACAGTTTAGTTTTGAAGAAAATACTAGAGACCTTGTTTATATATAACTAGCTGCAAGCCACAGCTTTGCCCGCTTCTAAAATGTGTTTTGTTCCCCTCGGGAGTCGGACCGATTTTCGGAATAAAAAATATCCTATGCCCGTCTCCGACACCATATAAATCTTTCTTTTTGAAATCGGTTCAGCCATTATGGCGCTGGCCGCTGAATGGTAACAAACACACACTCACACGTACACAATCTTTCGCATTTATAATAGTAATAGGATATTTAACTATGCTTTGAAAAGCGACGAATCTTCCAATTTTAGCAAAGTCTATCTAGTCAGAAGTAAGAAGTAAGAGCGTAGCAGAAAATTCTCCAATATAGTAAATATACATAGAATCCTGTGATGGGACTGTCGCCACTGCAATTGCCGACCGATTGTCCAAGTAGGTACGTGCTGATTTTGACAATACTCTGGTGGAGGTTGTTAATGCCAAGTAATAGAAGTTGAGTTGGGATGATGCAATAATGCATTACAATCAATATTTAAAAAAAAATGGCGATCAACTACCTAATACATTTTGCTGCATAGAATAAAACTGCAAAAGCCCTACACTTATTGCATAAAAAGCGCAAATTAGCATTTAGCATAAAAAGCACACAATAAGCGCACTGATTACAATATCTGCGGCAATTAGCGGCTAGCCGGTAGTTCCGCGTGACGACGTCGCAAACATTAGCGCTCTCGCCTTGAGAACTTAATAGCGCGAGATTAGCGCGCATTCAGATAAATGACGCGAGTACAATAATGCGATTAACTACTCTCGCGTTTTTTTTCTGGTAGATGTTTAAAACTTAGAATATAATTTAGAGTCTAATAATTAAAATTCTATTTGGCAGTCTATTTTACATTAAAAGGGAAAATATGTATTTTATGTTTACTGACCATTGACAAATATGTATCTCGAATGAATATTACAAATATTCGTGTGATTTACAGTTTTTACTTTTGAGAGCGTGTAGCTTAAGTCCGTTCAAATCCTTCTAATATTATAAATACGAAAGTTTATGTGTATGGGTGCGTGTTTGTTACCACTCAGCTCCTAAACGGCAGAACCAATTTCAATGAAAATTGGTATGTAGATAGATTTGGTGCCGAAGACGGATAAGACTACTTTTTAACCCGAAAATCGGTCTTAGTCTCGAGGGTGACAAAACACATTTTATGAGCGCAGCTAGTAAAATATAAAGCCCGAAACAAACTTTAGAAACAATAATAAAACTATTTAATTAATTTAAATTCATTCATCATTTAATTACTTTTAATAAATCACCAAAAATAATACTTAAGTATAGTGAATCTGGTCGAAAATTCATACGAGGTGGCAGCACCGCAGACAATCGCAAATCAGGTGCATTCACTGGCACTCATACCTCATTAGAGCTATTCATTCGGCCGCGGTATGTGATTAACATTAACCCTTTTGTTTAACACAAAATATCATTAATTTGGACGGTTTTTGAGACATTTTTGGAGTAAGTTTATGATCATCATTTTTTAAGTATCTTTATCCGCATTCTAGAACCCATAGGTTCAAGCTATAAAATACATATTATTTAGCTTACTTTGGGTCTAGATAGCATTGTGTAGTTGTGATATTATTATTATATTATTATCGAGCTGATTACGTTTTATGTTGGACATAGCCTCTGACAAGGAGAAAGGTCTGCTATGTTATGACCGCAGTAAGCATTGAATACATAGTCGCCTTTTACAAAATATCCTAACTACTAGTTGTGCTATTTTGCTTAATCGCTTTAGTTATTTGTATCCAAGTTTCTAAAAAATATTCTAAAATTTAAATCTAGTATTTTTGAAAATATGACCAGCTCAAGACCAAAAATTGAACAGCCATTTAATAAAATTAGGTATAGTAGTCGCAAACTTAACAAATGGTTTAATTAAGGACGGTCTTCCACTAAGGCTCACCAAGTGCCCTTCCACTGCGATTAAAGCGAACGCCGCGCAATTTGGTAATTACCGACTCAACTTGCGGCGAGAGGGTGGTAGGATGACGTTGAGGGAAGGGAGGGAGGGGTTATATCTGCCACTAGGCACACTTGAATCAGACGACATTCTTTTTGGGTTTGACGAACTCTTGAAGGGATTAAACTTATGTTCGTGGTGGTGCTGAAGTTTTTCAATAAGAGTTTCTCTTTGTAATGCAACACGTATTTGAAGGATTACTAACGACATAGCGGCGAATAGGAAAACTGAATTTGATGCTATTGACAGATCATGGTTTGAAATAGTTGTGTCAAAGCTAGTTTTTAAATAAGGAAGCATTTTTGAAAAGTCGATTTTTGGAAGTAATGAATATCATTTGAGTTGTTTTGTTAAAGAAAAACATGGCTGGAATAATTACTCTAAAGAATTGATAGGTGCCAGGAAATAATCCATAATCTAAAACTTTGACAGATCTATCTGGAATAAAGACCTGAGTTGCCGATAAAATTTTGTATAAGGTGTTTTTGAACTTGTCCTCCAAATCGGTATTAAATACGACGCATAAACCAAGAGAATTAGAAGCATAGCGTCTTCCAACAAATGTAAAGACAGTCACAGACATTCTATTTGTAAACTGGTCAAGTGGGACTACAGCTATCAAAGTACGAGCCACTAGGACTGCCACCCGCTTCTTAAATCATACTCGATGACTGCAAATTGCTTTTAATCCACTTCATAGATGGCGTTTGCCGACAAACGCCCTGAAACACATTTCATGCATTATCATCTCTATTCTTTAACATGTAAGGTTCAATTTAGATTGACGTGGTAAGGTTTTAAAATGCAATTGGGGCGGTTTCAATAAAATGTCTAGTGATTGCTCTCTGTAATCGACACGTGGTGTTCTATTCATTGAGAGAGCCCTTCAGTGGCAGTCGTAGAATTAAATCTATGTTTAATTGATGAATTTTATATGACAAGTGTTTTGGTCTTAAAGGTTAGGGTCTGGGAAGTGTGTGAAAATAAAAAAAAGGTAATAAAATCTTTGTCTAAAATAGAGAGACAGGCATAAAAGTTCATCACGGTTTAGTAAGATAAATAACTATCTTCAGCCTCCACTATGGTGGCTGGGAATGAAGTTACGGGAAGGGAATGAGGGAGGTGAGGAAAGAGGAAAGGGGGGAAATTGGGCCTTCGGCACTCACTCACCGAACGAAACGCAACGATACTACTACTCTTATGTCGATCTTCTATGAGAGGGTAGTACTTCCTCGGACGATCCGACCCATTCATGCCGAAGCCAGCGTGGATCTACTACCGTAAGAATGTAAAAATTTAATGAATATAAGATATTGATAGTTTTAGATAATAATATGTATAACAATTTTGTTGCGGTCAGGTCGGATATAGATTGACATGTTGAATCTTGAAAGAATTCATGTTCCAAGGATTATTAACCTTGGTTACCACTATCAATCCCGTTAGTCAGGCACCAGAAGCAGTCTTATGTTCTTAACCCAAGCAGAGAAATAATTCCTCTCTCTCTTTTCCCGGCTATTCATCCCACATAGTAGTGGAGTCAGCCTTCCTACTTGTTCTCCACTACTTCGCGCTATCTGGGACGTCATCATTATAAATCATTTTATCATTGATTATTATCTATGATTATTGTTATAAGTAGTCGAAAGCCTAAAATGTGTTGGCAGGATACCACTTCATCTAATATCTTACTGATATTCAGTGGCAGACTGCTGGACATAGACCTTAGCTCCCACAGAAATTTTCACACACACTTCCAGAATCTTTAATAATTTTTGGTAGAAGAACTTAATGGAACAAACCATAAAGCACTCAAAACATATATATTTTATTTTATCTGTAAGATACAGTAACAGACATCAGAAGCTCACAATTTATACTTATCAACGAAATGCCTAAAAACTTTACATCTGAAGATCAATAAAACTGTATTTAGCAATATTAAAGGGGTAAATGCAAAGGTTAGGTTAGGGTAGGGTTAAAAAGAAAAACTTCAGTGACAATAATTTTGCCAAAAATAAAATTAAAAATTAATCACACACACAATCAAATTCACATCTTTATTTATTTATTTATTTTACAACTTCATATACAAAGTATATAGGCAGACTTAATGCCAAAGGCATTCTAGGCATTCTTTACACTGTTTCCTAGCCAAATAATAAGATTAGAGCAATTTACAAGATTGTTCAGTAGCAGGCATTTAAGTCGGCCATAATTGTCGTCATTCCCAGCCAGCGACGCCATTGTGTGAATGCAACGAATCAGTAAAATGGTCTCATTTGAAAATTATGAAATTACACCAATTTTTTCGTTCTACAATGTCTTTTTATTAGCGCAATGCGACTCGACTAGCTCAATTCATTTCTATTCTCAATTCAAGTAAATACAAAAGTGGACTTTAACACAATGCTATAAAGACGTTGTTGGCATATCGAGGTGGTGGAATGGAAACCACGTATGCGTAATTGCTTTTCATTACGGTTCCATTGTAGTCGAGAGGTGCGGACAAGTGCGGGGGTGAGAGCGGAGGGGGGACGTCAAATTGCCAACAATTACACAATAAAAAAATTTAAACTCGGCCACAACTCAGCCATCAGATTAGACCTATTATGCCGATAGAAGACCGAACGCCTGTTGCCTTATGACAAAAAGACTAAAAGGAGTCAATGCATCGCCGTCGTCGTGTCTTTACATAGTAATAATTAAGACTTGAAATTGCTCTGCTACGAAAAGTAGTATTCATTGCCGCTTTTGTGTCCGAAAACTGAAAGTGCTAGAGACACGTTAAAACCTCGGTCATCCGCGATTCAGGCACTAGGGGTGCGTGGCAAAGGAACATCTATACCGCGCGTGAATGCGTTTTCAGTGTGTTGCACCACGCGTGATTTATGTATAAAGAGAGATACTTACAAACAACGCAAGAACACGTACGCCCGCACTACGCTCCGTGATGCGGGGCAGTGTGTGAATCGCTTTATTTTTTTTTCTCCCTTACTCCCTTCTTATGGTCAGCAAGTTGTATTTTAGCATTATTTTGGCAATCACAGTCGGCGCGCGTAGCCTACAGACAACGTAGGCTACGCCGTAGTCTATGCTGTCGTAGCCGCTACGGTAAACTTTTGACTTGTGGACTGTATGCTTGTTTGACAAAGAAGTTGTATGAAATTTTTGCTTTGCTATTTATAGTCATAATAATAACACAACAACTACACAACTAAACCCAAAGTAAGCATGTTAAAGGTTTTAGAATGCGGATAAATTTTATTTACGGATATTTTAGTTTTGTTTTCATTTATGGCTAATTACTCGAGCATATTGTTTTTATGTATAAAATTTATGTATTCACACAAAAAAATAACTATCTAAGTATGTTTATCTGCATTCTAGAACCCATATCACAAACTACAACTAAATGCTTAGTTTGGATCTATATAGCCTGTGTAGTTAATATATTGTTAATATTATAACAAATTATGCGAACGGAATTATATTTTTTAGTGGAATCTAAAGGCTCAATGCCAGGGACTTTGTGAAGCCGCTGCCTACCGTAAAGGGAGTGGGGTAGGTAAAAGGATAGAGGGGAAAATGGGCTTCCATCACTATCATTCACTGAACGAAAAGTAATAGTACGGATACTATTACTCGTACGTCGATCTTCTATGGGAGTAGTACTTCCCTGGTCGATCCGGCCCATTCATACTGAAATCAGCGTGGATTTACTACCGTAATACTTATACGTTGAAAGAAAACGTCCACTGCTGAACACAGGCCTTCCCCACGTCACGTAATTAGTGACACATCATTTATCGTACTTCATTGTCTACAGGTGTGGTTCCAGAACCGTCGTGCAAAATGGCGCAAACGTGAGAAAGCGTTGGGAAGAGATCACGCCCCCTTCATGCACCATGATCATGGTGAGTTCTTATTCTGATGGTTTAATTTCATTTGTTTTATGGATCAGAGACAAAATTATAAGCCGATATGTTGTGTTTCCGAAGTGGTAGGTAGAGGTCTGATACAATTGGTATTGTGAAAAGAGGTTGTTTCAAAAAATGACAATAGATCAAATATTGTCATTTTCCGAACATTGAATTTGTTTCTGGAAATACCTTGGCAATAAAATTTTCCTTAATCGTTTTACCCCTTACTGCATATCATGACATTTATGGCATCAAATGTTTTTAAAAATAAAAAGGACAATTTGATTTTTAAAGTTTTATGTCATTGCTGGGGGGGTACACTAGTATATCATATTTTATTATCGTGTCTATAAATAAACCGATGCAGTAAGAGGGGTTAAATTATCCTTGTTCATTTAGCAAAACTTGCAGAGGATTGAGACAATTTTATCCGGTTATTACTTGTTTGACCGGGCAGACTAATATATTGCTAGATATATATGTAGACACAGTGTAAATAAAAATTGTCTATAGTGGTATGCATAGCATTTAACAAATCTAAATAAACAAAATCATAGGTTATATTACAAAAATGATACAAAATTACACCAAAAACGTTTCCCATTGTAACACAACACGAAGCACAAAGTACAGTCGTTAACAACTTACAAGTTATATATTTCATATAATTGGAGCTCATTTATCGGCCGCAACACACCGGTAATGAAATACCGTATGCCGATGTTTACCGATCATTACCGATCGTTTACCGATTGATATCGATGGTAGCACGGATTGTTATTGATATCGTTGATTGCACGAATAGGGTTGTCGGTTTTATTTTTATATCTGACTAACTTTCCGCGGCACGGTTTCACCCGCGTCTTTGCTTACTGCTCTGTTCCGTCACCAGTAGCGTGATGTTCCTCGAGGGTTGGGCTATCATACGCAAAAATAATTTTCCAAATCCCACTGGTAGTTCCAAAGATTAGCGCGTACAAAAAAACTCTTTTTATAATAGTATAGATTTTGAAGATAATTGTGTTTCAAACAATACTTTCAAATAAAGATACTTTCACATACATATTGTGATACCTTTTATTATGGAAGGTAAGCCAGTGAGTGCGCGGGTAGCAACCCGAATCATGTGGTAAGACATGCTGTATTTTATACAACTTGTAAACAAATAACATCCTGTTTAACCATGTTTTTAGCGAAATAAATATTCTTTATTTTTATTCTCAAATTAAATGCTATTTTAAGTTTTGCACTTTATTCCCAAAGATTCAATATTGTTTAGAAACTTAATCTGGTATAGAAATAACCCAAAATTGTATAAAAGCTTTGTAAACAAGGCACGAGTTAAAAATACCATTACGCTTATCAACATAAGATGTAAATTTCTAAACAGATGTACTTACATTTATATCTAGTTTTTAAAGCAGATAGAATTTAATAGAAATTTTCTCGAATTTGAAGATTAAACTTCCTCGTTATCGCGTGTGAACCCTAATAATGACAGCGTCGCGACAAGCCGGGTGTCAGTCACATCGAAATCGTGGACAATTAGTACCTACCGATTGCAATGTAATCGTTCAACACCCCTTCATACACGCTCTTTGAATTCAAATGCTTTAAACTTAGTCTGCGGACCCTCTTTTATTGTGCGTTGTATTTAATCAATATGACTATTTAGTTTTAAAAAGGTTAAGATTTCAGTTTTGTTTTGTTTCCTCGGAAATTTGGTAATGGTCGTGTGGTCTTCGGCTTCAAATTTATAATCACTTCATCTCTTCCTTTGAGTGTATTAAAAGACTAATATTATACTTGATGAATGTAAGGCATCAATGAATCCATATACCTACGCTCTCATAAAATATCGACCTATAGCTAGTTTTCGTAATCTTACATTTTGTTTGATGAGTGAGAGTTTATATTATCTTACATCTCTTTCTTTTCCTTATTTTTCTAATACCTCTGTAGCTGTGACTTTCGTGTATACTACTACTTATCCTCAACACTGTAAGTAAGTCAGCTCCTGCATGGTATTTATCAGTTATGTATATAACGAATTCTATTCAGGTACAGCGAGAGGTCTTCAAAACAACTTTTAAGTAAACCCCCAAAAACCGAACATAAAAATATAACTCCTGTTCATAAACACCCCAAATCGAAAAGTATCGCCACAATTACCGGTCAATAAAAATCGACACTTTAATTTTAATATTCAAAATATTCGGTTATTCATGTGGTGTCATTAGCTCTAATCCCCTAATAATGACTACCGCCAAGTTTACGAGATCCAATGATAACGATAATTACATCGAATTCGTTTATCGATATTTCGTTATTCGAGCATTCGATTGTGTGCGTGACTGTATTCTGAGGGAGCTTTGATTGTGTTTGTAGGTAAACGGAATTTAGTAAGTGTTAATATGAAATATATTGGTGATAGTAATAGTAATTGTAGTTAAAATGATGTAGAAGTTAGTAAAGTTATATTGGTATTAACTAAAAATATTTTATTGCGCTAGTTAAATTTATAAAATGAAGCAGTGAAATTTCATCCTCAAAGCGGCATCGAATGATATATTGGCATTGTTGATTGATAAATTGAGCACCAATTAATTAATTTGTATATGACTGATATTATTGTTTTCTTAATTTTGTGAATCTATGTTAAATATTAGCCTATAAGCTTTTCTAAAAAAAAAAATTACTGCTAGGCATAGCTTTCTCAAATGGAGGAGTTTTTCTTGGTGGCCAATTCAGTTTTTTTTATCGTCACAATATGCCACCAATAAGATTGTTATTTCTATAATGTTGTACCCATGATTTCTATGGTTGTAACTCTATGTAGGAGTTGTATGTGTGTGTGAAGCTCGTTATGAAGCTTGGCACGCCACAAACACGATAATTGCTTTTATCATTTATATTGATATGCTTATTTTGTATTTCTTTGAAATTTTTATTATGTCACACAATGAGGGTGTTTATGAAAATGTTTGCCACCAGTTGGCGCTACTTTAGTAAAAAGTCTGCCATTTTGACCGCGCTATCAATACAAATATTTTTTTGAAATTTTAATGTTTAAAAATAATGGATAATTCACGTGAACAAAAGAAAATTGCTGAGACGGTTTTCTAAAATGGCTCCCGCGAGGTGGCAGCACCGATGCGTCAGGTCTAGCTGTCAAGCGCTTTTGAAAGTTAACCACTGATTGGCCCAATGTGAAAGTTGAAGTGACGCGAACTGGTGGCGAAAATTTTCCTAAACACCCTCATTGTTTCTATGGATCTTTAAGATATATCGTGTATTCAGAAGAAAAAGGAATAAAATGAAATACGTCTTTGGAATGTGCTGCTTGCTACAAATTTCAAAATTTTATAATAGCGTTTCTTAGTTTATATTATTTTTACTGGCAGATGATGTGATAGGTATGATTGGGAATGGGATGTGTAAAATCATATTCAATTTTACTACTACTGGCTTCCACTACGGCTCTGTTTAAAAGACCTAGGATCAAAGTTAGATGAGAAGACATGCGCTGGTAAAGTTCCAAGATTTAATTGAGCCACAAAAGTATGAAGTGCTGAACCGTTTGGTTCGATATGTATAATACAATACATTATTACAAAGCCAAGTTATAACACAGTTCCTGTTACAAATAACCGAAAATCGAGTGTAAAGTAAAGGTGTACGGCAGGTGTAAACACACAAGAGCGTATTGTATCCGTTATCAATATTATATCAATATTATCACCTGCATTACTAGTACAAACATATTAACGTTGTGATTTCAAGGGGTGATAATTTAATAACGAGTGTTTTATATGAGAAATGAATTATTGTATAGTATCACAACTTTTGGTAAAAGGGGGCAGGCAAAGGTGTGCAAACTCGGGGTACTATGTGAAACCAAATAATTGTAGTTCTTTCTTTATTTTCTTTCTCTAATTTTGCAATTATATTAGTTGGTTGATTGGTAATAATTATTTTGTATGGTTTTTGGTTGCATTGAGTGTTAAAATTGTAACTCATACAAAAAATTATAATTATCTGTCGTTTAAAATGAGTTACCTGAGTTTCTTGCCAGTTCTTCTCACGGCTCTACCTTGTCAGCAAACTGGATGGAGGTTATTGGCTGACTTCTTGTGATTTTGACGTTTATAAGCATTATATTTTATCATCAGAATAAAATAAGTGCTTTGAGTTTAAGTTTGACTCTGTGAAGAAAAACATTGTGGAGAAACCAGCCGATCCGCGACCCGATTAAGATAAAAAAATGTATACTCATTTTGTGGTGTGCTGGAAGTAGACTTTTCGGGTTTAAATATATTCATCTTTTGTTCACTGATCCACTGCATGAGGGCTCAGAACAGAATAGAAAATAAATTAAAAATAAACCGATCCTCCAGGGTATCAGATTCAGGGAATCAGACCGGAATAACTCAACTTTACCGAAAGCGTGCCATCTTGCCCGATTTTAAACTGTTTCTATGTACTTCTTTCCAGCCACCCATTGCAAATTGTAGCTGTTGTCTATGCAACTCAGCGACAGTGACACTCTGTTAAAAACTGACTATGAAATCCACAAAATCCTATTCAAATTTCTTTTTTCGTCACTTCCCTTATTGCCGTCACCTATCTCACTCTCTTCACGGTAGGCAGCGGCTTCCCAGAGTCCTTGGCATTGCAGAAGTCCGTTAGCGACAATTACCACTTACCTGGGCTGGCAAGTGGACTTTTGGTTCGTCTGCTACGGCCGGCAATAAAAATTGCTGCTAGTAGATCCTATATGTTAATTTTTGTTACAGTGGTAGGAGAATGGGGTGGTGGCGGTCCCTCTGGAGGTGAATGGTGGGCTTTAGGTCTTGGAGCTGGATTAGGAGCCTTGGGAGTACCTGCACCGCTGTGGCATGATGCCGAGCCAGCAGCAGCATTCAGAGCGTTGCTGCACAGGTAATAAGTTATATTTTTGCGTGAAAGATTTTGGTACATGTTATTTTCAGGTAGTTACAAAATTGCCAAGGTCTGTTGTGTAGAAACGAACATAGAACAATTAAACTTCATGTATGTAAGAACTAGTATAAATAATCATTTGACATCCCGTCCATAGCTCGACAAAATTTTTTCACCAGGCATCATTTTGATGGCTTTGCCGTAATTACCAATCTCGATAGGATTGACAACAGTGGCGACTGTGTTATCACAAAACTCTGTTTTACAACCTGTTTTAGATTATTCTTTTGACTCCTTCTTACTTCATATGACTGTGATCTCATCTTTTGGTTAACTGGTATATACGACCGTTGCCAATCTGCTTGATATAAATATTGTATGTATTTCACTAATGTGTAGCGAGTTTGACACATTTCAATGCTCTAATCTAAAAATAACTTTGCTCCATGTTGGGTCTCACTATTGACCTAATCTATTTCTTACATGATTGTGTTGTTCTTTAAAGTTACGACGCGTGGGAATTCTCAAATAAAATACTGAATATTGGGTACACTGTTTACTCTATACTTTTACATGATGTGACTCCACACTCCATTATAAAAATGATATATTCCCTATATTTCATTATCTTTTCTTATTCAACAGGTACGTTCTCGCACTCCCACCACCAGCACTACGTCCTCCAGAACCCGAGCCTTCTCCATCATCGCCCCCTTCTCCTCCTTCTCCTTCAGCGTCTCTAGCTCGCCTTGCAAGCGCAGAAGCTCTACGCCTCCGAGCTCATGACGCATTACTTCAGGACCGCGTTGTATTACAGCACAATAATAAGGTACACACGTAACGCGACGACGAAGCCACTGATCAACCTTCGTGGCTACAACATTATTGAAGTGAAGTGAAGGAACTTGATAAAGTGCTGAGACTAAAAGTAGGTTTAAGGACTGATATAATCACTGGCTAAAGATTTTTGTGGAAAGAATCTTTCTGTGCTGTGGAGAGTCATAGATTAAGTAAATAGATAGTTGGTTTTACACAAAGCGTGGTAATTCAGGATATATATCACATATCTGCACTAAGACCTTTTTAGATGTAAAAACAATTATTTGAGAAAATGATGCCATCTTTAAAAATACCTATTGCTACTTTTCAAAGAGAGGATACACAAAACTATGCGTATATTTTGACGTCGTTTACACCTAATAGAGAAAACGAAATGTTAAAATAACATTTCTTATTATTATGTCAAATATATTCAACCGATTGAAAACAATATTCAAAATAATAGTAATAATAAACTACTTTTAACACTTACAAGTTCACGTGACATTTTAAGGGGTCATTCATTTAAGCACACGCTTAACCTCTACTACTCTCTGTATATAACTAACCATCTGTTTTAATCTATGACAGATTCGTGTATACTGCTGGACAGTCATGGTCAAAGTGTTATTTATTGTGAGTTTTACCCTTTTTAATTTGTAATCCGTATCATCTAATAGAACTGACGTTATAATATGAAAACTTAACTCAAAACTTTGTGTCTAGTCTTAAAAGGTAATAAAGTATTATTAATTAATAATGAGAAGCGCTCATAGCTCGTTGCGTTGACTGTTCGGTAAACGATCAGAGGTAAGTAACAAAGAGTGAGGGTGGCCCATAGATGGGCGACCGCGTAGTGGTGTTTGATCTGAGCGTCTCCCTGCTTCGGACGGCACGTTAAAAGACAGTTCCGGCTGTTATCATGGTGATAACAGTCGTTAGGTCAAGTCGGATGCCTCTATAATAAATTATTATAGGAGACCTAAACAAATCCTGACAGGCTGACCATTAACCACTCGAAAAGAGAAGTTTTAGTAATATTTGAAATTCAACTGTATTGTAATACATATAAAGCTCTGTTTTCTAAAGATATTTCTAGTATTTGAAATTGTTTTAAGACGTGTGCCTTAACGTTTGTAGTTATTTGTAAACTGTCTGCTTTCAATAATGTTCTTTTTGGTATCACACCTCAGAAGATATAAACTTAAGAAGCAATTAACATTTCTGCAATTTTCAATCTTATTACCATAGCCACACGATAAAAATTGCACTACACATATATATCGCCTTTTGCAGTTCTATCTCTAGGTGTGATACAGTAGTATTAGAAATTAGATTTAAAATACTGTAAATAGATTTAAAATTAACAGAATAGTAATTAAAATGGACCTAAATGCTTGAACATTAGGTATATTATACTTTGGAATCAACAACCATTTTATCGTTTTGTAAATTAAAACAATGAACGATTTTTATATATCATTTAAGATCTCGTCTTAGAATCTAGGTTGGCTAAATTATTGACGTATGCTGCTGCCAGTCTATAAAAAATATTTTACATTCTAAGTGATTTGGATATTTGGGCAATAAAATATTTTTGTCCCTTTCTTTTTGTTGCCGCGCCAAGAAAGCCGCAGAATAGTATTTTACTTAGATTTTTACATTCTTAGTTCCAAAACGAAATATTGTAAATATATAGCTATTGTATATAAATGTAAATTATTTTAGATTTAACAGTAGTTGTAGATAGCACACATAGTATTGTAATAATACCGATATAATAAAATAATAATATTTATTGGAATATAGATGTAGAGAGTTTGCAATAACATGTCAGTGTAGTTGTGTTCATTAAATACGTGACGACCATTACTTGTGTTATTTCTATTAGAACACCCTCTATGCCATTATTACAATAAGGTATTGTTGCCATTTCTAAAATTTGGCATCCAGGACAAGATGCGTGAAAACCCTGGCTTTTAGAGCCCAGAACACGGACATATCAAAAGGATTTTTTAAATAAAGTCAGTGTAATAAAAACAGTTGAAACAGAGTAGCGTGCGGGCACAGTGCGTGTATCGCGGGCGGTCTGAGACTTAAAAATTTTAAACTAAGACTACAAATGAAGCTCCGTCCGGACGCTTCCTGGATGCCCTCTAAACTATTACAAATCTGGAGAAAACGGTATAGATGACAGCCCTACCATAAGGCAATAGTGCCACTAATACTTACTATGAGATCTAATAAGTACTTAAAATTATGTTTTACATTGTACTATTTAGTTCTCAAAGTATATACTAAAAATGGCGTTAACAATAATAATTATAATAATTTTAATAATATTGTATTTTTTTTATATTAGCCTACCAAAGTGACTGTACTAAGTAAGTAGGTAAGCAGTCAGTTGAATCCAGAAGTGGTGGATACCCTTCCAATTTTTTTTTCATTTCAAAAGCCAAACTACTGGTATCGCTGTAAAGTCATTTGGACTTATAGTACTGAATCTAAAACATGACAGCGTTCACATTACAAGTATGAAACAGTGAAGACAATTTAGTCTGAAATTCAAATTTTTATTTTTCAAATTGATACTTTACCTAATGTTCAAGGTTGTTTTATTCAATCTCTTTTGTATTCATCATTCATCTTCACATCATAAACCAGAAGGCACAAATATTTTACAGTTCAAGAAACTCAGAATCCAAAATGTAGTTTAATCTGAAGTTATAATCTACCGCAAATAAATCGAAACTCCATTACAAAATATCTAATTCCTAAGTACTGAAACGTCACTCAAACATAAGTTTCGCTTAAATTTAAAGTTTTATCTGTCACATTAATATAAATTTAGTGTCATATATAATTAATTTTGTTAAAGTAAATTGAATGTTTATGCATAAATTCACTGATCCACCAAATTCGTACATTATGTATACCCTATACGCATCAGTGATTAAACAAAAAATATAGCAACGCACACAATATATCGACATGTGTAAACAAGCTTAATGGAGCAGACGCCCGAATTTTTGCCAAATTAATCTTTCTTCAAACACTTGATGTTCTTTGTACAAGAGCCAAATTTAATCTTACATAGCGACCTGTAGATATACTGCGTAAAGGGGCATGTTGAGCGTAATGAAACGTTTTTTTTGTTTACCACTGGCGTTTATGCCTTGACTACCTCAGTATGTGGTTCGGTGGTACTGTGTACGAACTGCCACGCAGAGGTCGCGGGTTCGATGCGTGTATGCAAATATTTGTGTGCATGAACATGACTATTTCCATTGGTCTATTTTTTTTGTGTACATATTTATAAAAAAAGTATTGAAGTTGTATATTCGAATTCTAGAACCCATACTACAAGCTATAACATATGCTTACTTTTGGGTCTAGATAGCGTTGTGTGTGTATTTAAAAACGTTAAATTATAATTTTAAATAGTAGATAATCTATACAAGAATCAAGTAGGTAAAGATGAAAGAAATGCTAAGTAAGTATTGATCTCGTCGTAATTAAAAACATAACAATGAAAGAGTGAAAGCGCCTGCTACAGTACTTTGTGTTCGACATCTTCTTTGAATTTATGTTTGCCTGTTACATTGCACAGCTGATTCATTCAGGCAACATTTAAACAGTTTATCTGACGGGAATAGACCAATTATGACTATGTCAGAAGCCTCAGAAGCTTGAATAAGGTTATGGACGTAATTTAACTTTCGCTAAACTATTATAAAACAGTTATTTATATTTGATTGTAACCGTTTAGATGCAAATCTAAGCCAAATATGATTGGAAGATGTGGTGAAGGATGATCGCTAATGGAAGCAGACTCCAGCAATTCAGCTCACTCAAAGGATAAGTATGTAAGCACTAGTGAGAAAGAGCTGCAAATGCATTATAGGAGGAGCAGAATCAAATAAATCCGATGACCTAATCAAATTCTGTTAAGCGAGGCGTGTTAAAATCATAAAACCACCATAGTGAGGGTTATAATGCCAGCAATTTTCCTCTTCCTCAATCCCTTCACCTATCCCATTCCCGTCCAATAGGCAGCGGCTTTGCAAAGTCTCTGGCATTGCAGGAGCAACGCCAGAGACAGAGTCACCCATGAGCGACAGTTACCACTTACCATCGCGTGGTCTTTTGCCCGTCTACCAATGTCGGGCAAACAACAATGCCTTAATGCTAATTGTTATGATAACTACCTCCTGGAATCCATTAACTACTTAATATCAGGCAACGCTGAGTAATTTTAGTAAATTAATCTGAAAATTGTTTGGTGTAAGGCATCATTATACACATAACTCCAAAAATTTCATTAATAATGCCTTTACAATCCGTATCAATTTGACCTACACATAATATCACACTAACAAAGGGCTCACGAAATCGTAATAAGATTCCGAACAATTCGGAACTTTATAATTAAATTCCGAACAGAATGTACAACTTTATGTTAACATGCGAATATTCGGAAATTAGATATTGGGTGTTAATTATTTAAAGCTTATTAAGTTTAGAACTTTAACATGGCCATTGGTGACAGAACGAAGAGATTTACTTAATGGTATCTAAGTTACCATAATCTGTAAACATGTCTGTTTCTTCTAAGCATTGTGCAAATAATGCTGAGAAATTTAAGGTGATGCCAATAGTGAAAAGGGAAGGACATGTGAAGGAAGAGGAGATAGAAAAAGACAGTAGGCTTAATTAGGCCTCAAGCACTCACTCATCGATACTTTAGGATTTTTGTTAGAATGTATTCGGTTTAAGAGACGTACAATATTACATGTTTAATATCATAAAAAGTAATTTATACTTACACAATGGACAATAGCTCTTATATCGGTAGGTATGTAAAAAAAAACAGCGTCTCTTGTATTTAATCTAAGAACTAAAACTAACGTTGTCACTAGTGAGACACTGTAGGGCTACATCTATGCTTTCTTTAAGTTAATCTACAGTTACGTCATAAACACGTAATACTTCATATACCGCGTCTATCTACTTAACGCCGTTGAGCTGCCCGTAATCTCCTTAAACAGTTACTTACAGTTCCCGAGGGGAGAGGGGGGTAGTATTATACATATAAAGGGGGAGGAGGGAATGTTGACGCCCACGTCTTCGACAACTCTGTAATTGGTTAATATTACGCGTTTGGAGCTTTCTTTAAGGTGTAAGAATTGTTTATTAGAATTAATTAAATGTATGTAATAAGGGTTTTTAGATCTCAAAAGTTCTAATAGAAATTATTCGCTTTATAAACCTGAGATATATTACTATTGAAATAAATCTTACTGCTTTACTGAGAAAGTTTTTCGAACAGTCGGGAAAACTTTTAAACCATGTTGACTTCGAATTTGGTGCAGTAAATATAGAACTAATTAGCGAACAATTTTACAAAAACATTTATTCAACTGCAAATATGTATAAAAATTCAACTAAATCAAAATCAACAAACGCCACGCTTTGCTGAATTTAAAATACTGTGTTTTTAATTCTATAAGATATTATAAACACAGTATTTAAAATTCATCAATTATTTTTTTAATATTTAATTTTTATAATAGTGTTTTTAATAATAATAATAATAATATTCTACCACATTCACACAGCGCTATCTAGCCCCCAAATTAAGCAATTATATTTGCTTGTGTTATGGGTACTAAACAACTGATATACTACTCATATACATTTTTTTTTTTTGTAAATACATACGTAATATAGATAAATTACACCCAGACACAGAACAAACAATCATGCTCATCACACAAAGATTTGTCCTGGGTGGGAATCGAACCCACGACCTGTGGCTTGGCAGTCAGGGTCACTAACCATTAGACCAACAGGCCAGTCTTATATCTTATCTTATCAGTATTTTAAATTCTGCAAAGTTGTAGTATGCAATGCAAAGGCATTATAGTAAACTTACGACCAATGGAACTGTATATTTCTATCTTTATTCGGTAAAAACAGTCCGGTAACAATGTTTATGTGCCACCCTTGGGTAGCGTACTGCCTCCCAACAAACTTTATTAAAAGCCTAACTCGGTTAACTTTGTTATGGACTTGGTTTAAGACTTGTGTACACAAAGGATTTCATAAGCGCTGCTCTCAGTAAAAAGCTTAAGGTTTCTTTCGTATTATCTGAAGTCAACACGGGGCGAAAAATTGAGAATTTTATTGAAAATAATTAAAAATGCCTTTTTCTAATCTAAATTTTGGAAAGTTACAAGAGCGATCTTATTTTCTACGATGTATAAAACAAATAAAAAAATAATGACGAATCTAAAGCTGATTGCCAACCCGTAGATTCAAAAACACTTTTACGGATAGGTACTATCGATATATACTATTATTTTTCATTTTGTGTGGTGTGGGTTGTTAGCCTCTGATGGCTTTCACAACCTTACGCGGACTGTCGGTGAGCAGAAGACTCTCAACCGTTGACTTAATATGTTTTTTTTAAGGTTTTCGATTTTGTAGTAATCTTTCCACTAATATTCTTTTTATTTTATTTTTTTATTTATTTACTTTAAACAGGTTACAAGTCTTTAACATTTTAAACTCGCCAATCTTAATTGTTTAACGGCGAGAAGCGCTTTTAATTTTTTTTTATTCGATAAGAGCTTTTGGCAGTGGTTGTGTATAAAGCACTAGATCTTCATGTGACTGTGTAAACTCGTCCCTACTATCTTTTTCCCTTCTATCAACATCAATAGATACAACAATAATGCCTCCCGATGAATCTAAATCATAATTGAAAAGTCCGTAGCTTGTATATTTCATTCACAGTTCGTTTCATAACCAGCTGTTGTAATTGACGTCATCGGGCGACGCACAATGCCCTACAAGACGTCGCTTCTGTAGCGAGCCACTGTACAGGATATACCCAGAAGTTTAATAGCGATGCTGTTAAATGTTGACATGCCGAGGTTAAAAAAAGGAAGAATTCTAAGTTACTTTTTTTAATGTAATGCGACATCCTGGCGATCTTGAATCGCGTCGAGCTTGACAAAATTATAAATAACAAAAACTAACAACTACAAAAATATAATTGCTTAAATCTTCTTAAAAAAGTCTTGCAACTTGAATAAATGATAATCATTATTATTAAATATTTGTCTCAGGTGGTTTCAGATGCACGATCACATGTGCTTCATCTTCATCATTGTAATTTTAGTTGTATAACGTTCACTGTAAAAGAAAACCTATCAATATAGACAGAACCAGTAGTATCTATTTTAATTGGTAGGTTTTCTTTCTTGATAATTCAATTTAACTAAATAATATTAATGTAACCTGGCTTTCTCCGTCTTTTGTGCAAAATTCAATACCAAATTAAACCTACTGCCCATTCTCTGTATACTGACAGTATGCCGTTCTTTGACAACAATGCGCCTTGTTACCACTGCGTCTGCCGGCGACATTTACATTGTCTCCCGTTTTAATTACTCACGGCCAATATTTTATAGATACAAGTAAATGTTTTTAAATGGTACTCATTTTGTAAATATTAAGATCAAAATGATGTTTTAATTTGATGTGTGTAAATTGTTTTGAATTTAATAAAAATTGTTTGAATATGATAGAGAGTGCTCTAGGTCTAATATCGCTCTCGGTCTTATCTTTTCATCTGAACGGTATTTCTTGGTTCTTTTCCTAGCCTATTATCACAATGGGCCGGTGCAATTTGCCTTGCTGAGCCATAAAGTTCAGAGGTTATGTAGTGAAAGATAAAGCACAAAAGGTTTTGGGTTTAGAAATGGACAAATGGATACCAGTAGCGAAGAGTCACTTTTCCGGGGAGGGAAGCCGGTGGGACTAAAATACTTTGAGTTTCGGAAGGTCAGTTAGACTTTGGGTAGACACTCAAGCAGTGATAGGTATAAG
Source organism: Parascotia fuliginaria (assembly GCA_963082885.1). Taxonomy (NCBI): domain Eukaryota; kingdom Metazoa; phylum Arthropoda; class Insecta; order Lepidoptera; family Erebidae; genus Parascotia; species Parascotia fuliginaria. The sequence continues at coordinate 3,123,570 of OY720195.1, forward strand.
GAGGTCAGGGCATATTTTAAGAGGGAAGCCGGCAGGAATCGTGTTATATGGACGATTCGCCACTGATGGATACCCATGTGTCTTTTTCAAATTATATATTACTAGCTGCGTCGTGCGGCTTCGCGCGCGCGTAAAATTGAATGTGTTTAATTGATATAACTCGGGAACCAGACCGAAATATCTGTAAAACGGACGTATCCTATGCCCGTCTCTGGCATCAAATCTATGTATATACAAAATTTCATCGAGATCGGTTCAGCCGTTTAGGCGCTGAGTGATAACAAACATACACACACACATACAAACTTTCGCATTTATAATATTAATAGGAATTAATGGGATGTATTTTGTAAGATTACCTTTTACACAAGTGACTTATGGTGAACATAGTTAACATATATTATACTTTTCAAACTAAGAGTCTGAAATTGTCAAGGCAATGTCTTCTCGTATGAAAAGAGGCTTTTACACCAATCGTAATTTAATAGTCTGTGACATCTAAAAGGTCCAAAACATACTCAATCACTCAATATACAGATAGAATTATCCCTAACCATCGGCTTATGACCGGGATCAATATACGATGATGGCAATAAAAGCTAGATGTTTGTACACCACCCCGCACGCCGCCTGCTCGCCCCGCGGCGCCCGACAATTTAGACGATATTAAGTTTATACAGCGATTTGTACCCTTCTTTACACCGGCCTACGTTAAGGGCCAACGTTTATGGAACTGCGAAAACGTTGTATTAAATTAGAGGGCTCTAAAAGTAATAACGTAGGAAAAGCAAGATTTCTCTCACAATTTTTTCACACACATTTCGAGTTTTAGAATGTTTTATGTTAACTCTTATAATAATATCAGCCTGTTTACAGTCCCACTACAGGGCAAAGGCCTCTTCTCATATAGAGAAGGTATGAGCATTAATCACCACGCTTGCTCAAGGTGGATTGGCAATTACAGACTTTTAATTCCAGGTTTTCTCACGATGTTTTCCTCGACTGTCAGTCAGAAATTACCAAGATTAACTTAGAAAGTACACATAATTTGAAAAAGTACATTGGTATTTGCCGGGACTTGAACCCACTAGCTTGTGTTTACGAATCTGATGCCTTATCCACTGGGCATTTCGACTTTTTTAATGCTATATTTATACTCATAATTAATATATTGAATGAATAAAGGCGCCAAAGTTTATGTATTAACTAGCTGCAACTCGCGTCTTCGCCCGCACGTAAAATTAGTTTTATCTCCCTCGGGAACCAGACCGATTTCGGGATAAAAAGTAGTTTATGTCCGTCTTCAGTAACGAATCTATCTACATACTAATTTTTTCATCGTAATCGGTTCAGTCGTTTAGGAGCTGAGTGGTAAAAAACACATACATACACATACAAACTTTTTCTTTTATAATATTAGTATGATTGTATAAATATATTCATCTCTCTATACGTTTTTCCTTAATACTCAGTTGGTGAACGTTATTATTGGGTCAATTGCCCCTCCCCGCGCCGATATTAGTTCAGTCAGCTTTAGGCTTCGGCTACCAGTCTACCCCCCTTCCACCATTCACCTCTTGTTCATTAAACCGGTATTATATTCAATATATTTTTATATGTATTTAACGGTAAATTGAGGGCTTGGGATTTTTTACTTGAAGGTTTTATTTGCAGGTGGATTTGTAGGTGGATGGTATATGTATATATTATAGACTCGTAAATTATGGAGCCAAGTGTCAACAACAAAGTTGCTATACCTGCACAAAATATTGTAAAAATTGTACTTATATTATCGTATTTTAATTTTCTTTCAATAAATAGTAAAATTGTAGCAATTTCTTCACTTAAAGTAGAGCGTCAAATAAACAATATTTGAAAATCTCTAACTGTTTAGGGTTTCGTATCCAAAGAGTAAAACGGGACCCTATTACTAAGAATCCGCTGTCCGTCAGTCTGTCTGTCCGTCTGTCACCAGGTTGTATCTCATGAACCGTGTTAGTTAGACAGTTTCACAATTTGATGTATTTCTGTTGCCGCTATAACAATAAATACTTAAAAACATAATAAAATAAATATTTATGGATAATGGTACGAAAGCCTTCGTGCGCGAGTCCGACTCGCACTTGGTCGGTATTTTTAAAGATTACTATTTAGAACTTAGCGTACACAAAGTGCACTTACACTTTCTAAACAATTTCTTTCTAGATGAAAGCTCGGAAGTGACGACGTATAATTACCTTTTAGCACAATAATTACTCTGTTACTTATAAATTATATTAATGTAGTTCATTAACGCAATTGATGGATTGATATATGTAAAAATATCACATGGAATGGTTTTCCATTTTCTGTAATAATTATGTTCACAACATGGTAAATAATCTGATATTTTACACCGCTAACAATATTCAACATAGGTATTCATGCAAAAACCAGCAAATACCTACTGCTAAAAAATTAGTATCGTTCCTAGTTTTTCTCACTACACATCTAATTTAATTCACACTCCTTTTAACACTCTCCCCTATAAACTAGCATTATTATCTTAACAAATAAATTGAATTACAATCATTCTCACGAGATTCAATATTCACTGGTTTGCAGTTAATGTGTGCAAATATGTCACTGGTTGCTTTGTCCGGGGCGAGTCGCGAAATTAACCAGTGAATGGAGGTTAATGGTAATATTATTGTTGTAATTCGTGGGAACGGTAATTTATTAATTCTAGTCAATTATTTAATTTGTGCGAATTGTGTTTAATTGAAAGATTTATAAATTAATATAATGGTAAATATACCGAATAATATTGCTTCTCTGAAGTGGCAATAGGCAACACACATAGCTCGCAGAACTGATGGCCGTTGGTTAAAGGTTCTGAAGTGGCGGCCACAAGACGCAGCGTGGGCAGACCTCTCACAAGGTGGACCGACGACCATATAAGGGTGGCGGTAAACCGATGGATGATGGCGACGAACGACCGGCCAAGGTTATGTCCAGCAGTGGACGTCTTTTGGCTGATATGATGATAATACTGATGCAGTAAGTATGACAGGTAGAGCAAAGGCCTTACCTAATGACGTCCAAGAAGTGGATCGAGGAGTGTCGGCTCGCTAGTAGCAAGATGGGCGATATGATATCACAATCGCAGGGCAAACATGGATGAGGCTGGCAGAAGAACGTGGCGTTTGGCTCAAACAGAGAGAGGCCTATACCCAGCAGTAGGTAGAATCGAGCTGTGATGATGATACCGATACGACGACTACAAGACGAGGACAACGATTAAATAAAGAAAACAAATGTACTTGGCCGTAGTATTCTCACACAGAGAAGACACACACAAGGTCGTGTGGGCTCGAAACCGGGTAAGTACTAATGTGACTTTTCCAACAACTACTAATGTGCGTTTGCCAAATCTAGTACTTTCTAAATGTAAGCACCTTAGACATGTGTGTCTATAAAAAGATTAATGAATGATGAAGAGGCAAAGAAGGTATGCTTAGATCGCCGAAAATGGCATTCTATAGTCGCTGCTTACCCAATTAATGGAAGACAGGCGTGAGGTTATATAAATATGTATGTATGTACATAGGTGACTTACAGAGAAAACAAAAACCAACACAAACCTGTACTTATTAAAGAAGAATGAATTTTGCCTTATGCAAGCGTGGTGATCATTGCTCATGTCATAGAGAGGCCTTAGCGGAGAGGCAGAATCAGACTAGTATTATAATAGCCCGCCAGGTGTACTTTCCTCCACAATGATGGATGGTTTAATATTATAGATTATTATTATCTGTATATTAAATTTGTTATGTGACGTCACACTATCGGTAAATGGGGCTCATTATAACGATAATGTGCGATATGAGCTTACATATTGAATTTATGTTTTATTATAATAATGTAGCTTGTAATCGATTTTAGATAATACTGTAATTAAGTTGGATATTAGGGGTTTGTTATATTATTTTTATGTTGTGTCTTTTATTTTATCGATCTGGTCCCCGAGTTAATTAAACACATACCATTCTTCGCGAAGCCGCAGGGCGTAGTTAGTGTAAGATAAATAAAACAACTAGCCTTTGTTATATTTTCATCAATAATATTCTCCATCAGACAACTTCATAGCATACAGATACAGAGCCCTGAACTCGCAGAACTGATTGGTGCACCATCCCTCGTGGCCGTCAGTGCAGCGGCAAGAGTCACATTCATCCATGTATTTTTCACCAGGAATGCATTTGAAGAACGGATTCTTGATCACTGGAATTTAAGTGGTAGGTGAATATTTAGGAGGACTCTCTCTTTTAACTTATTCTACATCACGTACAGTTTTCTTTCGCAAGTTATAGCATACCACCTTTTTTGAATTCAAGATAAACGTTTAGTATTCATAAATCTGATATCTAGAACTCTTGACTTATTACCTTGAAAAGAATATCAGAGGGCCTAAATAACGTCAATGTTGGCATTAGCTTATGCTTATCCCATAAAGTTGTCAATCTATCTATTAGCTTTTATGCCACTTATCTAGGCCCTCTGGCACGAAGTTTCTTCCATGGAGGTTAATTTTATAAATCGCTAATACAGGTCGTGATTGATGTACGAATGTGCATGAATTTAACTATTTTCGCTCTTTATTTAAGGACTTTCATTTTATAAATATGACAGTTTTATTACACCAAAACAAACTACATCTTACTTAAAACAATACAAAGCTGTATAATAAAATTATAATCATACATTATATATTTTCCTTGTTATGTATCTTTTTGTGTGCAATAAATAAATAAATAAATAAATAAAATAAAATAAGGAATTGAAACCCACTACACAATTTGATTTTAAAAGAAGCGCCTGTTGAAAATTAGTAAGCAATTAACTGCCTGGCTTAATTAGAACCGAGTATTATGATTCAAATCACGTGGCAAAACCTATATTTTTTACCTAACCTAACCTTAATGGACACTGCTGTAGACACAATAGATTGATGTTCTATTGTCATCACCGCCATTTACGTTTACTGTCCCGAAAAGTGTTAATTGGCAACTTGATGATAAATGATTAAATATCTTAACTATGGCTATAAAAATTTGCTATAAGCCGTAATAAGCCATGGCTGTAAGGATGATGGAAAGAGAAAAAAAAAACAAATTGTTAGAGTAATTATACCTCTGACACTCTCACTTTTTTGCTTAAAACAGTATAGAAAGGCTAAAAAGTTGATATATATATTACCAGTACACCTAAGACACGGAGTACTCCTCTCACAAAGAGCCGTAACTGTTGGTTCACAGTAAACACAGGACGGCATGGCTCTGCAAGCGCCTGAGTCCTGAGCTTCGCATAGCAAGCAGTTCTTGTTCTCAGGCACTAAGGTCAGCATTGTCTCCTCCTCCCAATATTGGTGTGGAGGCTTTGGTTTTACGAATTGGGAGACAACGTATCTAAGGAGAAAAAATATTTGTTGTTTTAAAATAATAATAATAATATCACTACAACTAAACAACGCTATCTAGACCCAAAGTAACATAATATTATAAGCTTTTGGTATGGGTTCTAGAATGCGGGTAAACATACTTATATACTTTTTTTTTGTAAATACATACATATTATACATAGAAACACCTAGACCAATTCAAATAACCATGTTTATGCTCACAAATATTTGCACTGAGCGGGAATCGAACCCGAATTTTCCGAATAGAAAATCGAACGCATATTTGTGTTAGCTATAGGTAGGCTTCCAAATCAATCGATTGTGGTTAAATATTAGTTAATTTTCCATCATCACAAAACAATTTATGGGTAACAATCCACTCATAGAATATATAAAAGTTATGTTTAAGGACCAGTATAGTATTTTAACACAGCCGGCGTGGCCGCTTTATGTGGCTCATTCTCAAAATCTTTTTGTAACCGTTGATTTACTTCTCTCACTGTCTAGGTATAGGAGCAGCTTAGGAACAAGCAAAATGAAATTCTTGGGAAAGACTTGTGTCTATTAGTAGCTATTTTGCGGCAAGTGCTACAAGAATTGTAAACCTGAACCCAATCTAATTAAAAACTCTCTGAAACCCAGTAGCTCCTTAGAATAAATCATTTAAATCATCATTAATATACTAACGCTTGCGATCCTGGCCTGTATACTGGGGGTGATTCCTCTCCGCTCCCACCGACGGAGCTCAGGGTACCGGGGATCGGCACTCCACGATTACGTATCCGCGCCTCTAAAACATCCAGAGACCTTATTTTAAATTAAATTGGTACAACTGCCAGTCTCACCTCTTCTCGTGGTCTATTTCTATAGACCACATTGACCACAATTACAATTCGCCTTCATCAGATAGAAAACTATCTTACCTTCACTATATCCATTGACAACAATAACTAAACTTATCAGTGAAACGATAGTTATCATGATGAAAGACCTAGCAGGTCACAGGTTCGACACTCGTTTGGTACAAGCTTCGATGAAATAAAGCCACTAATTGGCCATATCTCGCCAATTATTGGTATTGGCTTAGTGATGTGGTTCGTTTATACAGGCTGATAAAATAGTATTCATGAAAAAATGTAACTTTTTTTTAAAACTTTTTTACCTTGCAATAAATGTATGTTTATTTTTTCTTTTTATACGACTTTGGTGGCAAACACGCATACGGTCCACCTGATGGTAACTGGCAACCGTATCCTATAGGGATGCCTGTGTTTCCAAGCATTATGAAAGTAATAATGCTCAGAAAACACAACCAAATCGTTGCTTACCACGGAGAAGGGGATGAAGGAAAAGGGAAAAGGGTGGCCGATTTGGGCTGCCGGCGCTCTCACTCACCGAGCGAAACACATTACCATGAAAACTTATATTCTTACATTGATCTTCTATGAGAGGGTAGTACTTCCCCGGTACTACCTTCTCATAGAAGATCGATGAAACCATTGTGGATCTACTACCGTTAAATATTATGTATCTTTCTTCATTATTTTTTTATTCAACTTAGGTGTCAAACAGGCATACGGCCAACCTAGTGGTATATGGTAGTCCAGCACTGCATTTTATTGATTAAAATAATGTATTCCACTATTGCTATGTTAAAATGTCGTAGTATCAACTATTGCATCAGATGAACCTTTAAACAACCGCCTATATATGGTTTGCCCAATTAGCAACACTCGTCGCGCTCTCGTTACCGTATCAAATTAAACTGCACTTCGACAGTCTGATCTGGCTATCGTAAAAGAGGGAATTTTATATACCTATGTTTTATACAACTGTATGGTAAACATAGGGAAATAATAGACAAATATGCGTATTATTTTATTACTTTTTAATATATTTTTAGTGTTATGATTTCTCAATTTATCTGGACACTACTACTGATGATATAAGCAAACGAAGTACGACTGCTGTACAAGACATTGTGATGTGATATGATTTTCAAACAGGACAAAACGTTGTGTACATAAAATAATTTTATTATAGCCTACCTAACAGTAACTGTTTTCTGACTGATCGTAAGCAGTCAGTGTGGTATAAAATCTAGCAAAATTTGCGTAAGATATCCAAAAAGTTCTTCAAGTTTTGTTTAACTTAATCATTTTTTTTTGTAGAGTGGAAATGCGTTTTTGCATCCGCCCCGTCTCCGGGGAAACGAGGCCGCTATGTCAGGCTCGCTGGCCAAAGGTGGTAGGTGGCCAAAATACCGTCTAAAACTCCCCTGTGCACCTACTCTCGCTTAAACCAACCATAACTATTAATACAAAGATAAATATAAATAATCATTGGAGCATTTATATTCAAATTACACACTATTATCATAAAAAACTCGTTCAGGTGTTTAAATAAATAATGATCAATAGTCCTATCTACACGTGTTGGTTCTCAATGTTTCGAGTGTTCACGTGTGTGATAATGCTTTTTTATTGAGATGATAAGGTATGTTTAGTTAATCAATTTGAAGTTTGTGATGATACATTGTTTATTGGGGTAGTTGAAAAAGTGTAATTAGTGTTTAAAAAAGGAATTTAAATATGTGTCGTATGTTGTCGCCGTAAGGAAAATATTGAAAGAGAGCCGGAGGCCTAATTCCCTCCTTTACTTTTTCCTGACCTCCTTTAGTCCTTTTTTACACCACTCCCTTCATGGTTGATAGCGGCTTCACAGTCTCTGGCATTGCAGGAGCAATGCTAGGTACTCGGAATCGTCCATGAGCGACAGTTACCACTTACCATCACGTGGGATGTTTGCTCGTCTGCCACTGTCAGCAATTTAAATATATTTTAAGAACAATTTTAGTGAAGAACAATGTATTCGCAGAGTTCATTTAATTGGTATAAAGGATGATGATGGTTCCATGAACATTAGCATAAAGAAGCTCCATTCTAATAGAAAAATCTCACGATGTAAATACAAACAATTTACAAATATTTATTTAGCGGCAGCTTCTTCTTCCGTGAGCTACTTTTAATTGAAGAAACACATCATTTAAGCTAATAATAAAATCGGAAACCTTCAAAAGGGAAGTAGTATAATTTTCTGATTTCAACAATATCCGCCAGCAATAAAATTTTAATTCCTATAACAATATTTTAAAACTTATTACCTTTTTGTATCTAAAGGTAAAAATTGTCACTCGACTGATCACTTTCAATCTTATTATTGTAGAAATAATCCTAAACTTTTGTCATAGAATATGCAAACATCTGCCCTAGTAAGTAAAATCGAAAATTCTATAATATTATTTTGTTGCTTACGACTTTTTATATGAATTGTAAAGCCGACACGGAACCACAACTGAATAGTAATTGATACAAAATATTTATTTCCATACAAATTATTCATACGTATATCCGATTTTACTTTCACCTTTATTTATTTATACATACAGTTCTAAATTCAGTGTAAGGATTAAGCAGGGTGGGTGGTCAAAAACGGATTAGCTAGGGATAATTATTTGCTACTGTGAAATGCTAAAAACTTTTGGATGACATTCACAATACGGGCTTTATGTCTCATTGATAATATTTTTTCTTCTTTTACTTACTCTAAAAGTAATTACTACTGGTATTCAGCTTTGAAATACTTGTGATAAGACACGAGAAAAATTAGCCTTTCTTTAGAATTTGATTAGAGAGATAAAATGTTACTTCTCTGCTTGTAGCTAAGCGTCTTTAAAATAGTAGATAATAGTTAGTTAGAAAATGAGCAAGTAGGTATAAATATTATAATTTTGAAGTGATAGTGCTTGTGACGGCTGTGTAAAAAAACAGGTTCGATTAAAAGATATAAAACTCTAGTAATACATATTATTAAAAGCAGTATGACTGGCCTGTTGGTCTAGTGGTTAGTGACCCTGACTGCTAAGCCGGAGGTCGTGGGTTCGATTCCCACCCAGAACAAATCTTTGTGTGATGAGCATGATTGTTTGTTCTGTGTCTGGGTGTAATTTATCTATAATATGTATGCATTTACAAAAAAAAAATGTATATAAATAGTATATCAGTTGTTTAGTACCCATAACACAAGCAAATATAATTGCTTAATTTGGGGCTAGATGGCGTTGTGTGAATGTGGTAGAATATTATTATTATTAATTATTATTATATTTTTGTAACAAAAAGCCCGGCTGTCTACAACAAAGTGAAAAGAAAGAAACCCATTTTTTTTTCTCGTGCTGAAGCTACATTGAAATATTATGTACCATATGTCACTCCCACAATCAATACGAATCTAATGACACCTCATATGTTAAAATCTATCAAGAAATTTAGGCTGTAGAGCGTGCCAAAGAAATAGACATACATACTCAAATACATACATACATACACGTGCATACATGCTCACATTATGCTCGAAAAACATTGCCCTCCTTGACTGCGGCAGTCGGAGAAAAAATTAAGTTAGTTGTAATAATATCATTATAAATTTTGTAGCTTTTTATAGCTACTATTATGTATTAGTAGCTTCTATAGTGTTAAGTATTGTATACATAGGTATACAATACCTAACACTATCTTCCTTCCTACTTGTATGTATTTGCAAGAACATAACAATGTTCTACAATTACTACAAGTGATGTTTCTTTCAGACGGTACTCGTAAGTAACCGAGTCTTTTGAACAAATAAATCCGATTTCTTGAGACGAAAATGAGGGTTTCTCGGAATGGTCTCTTATTTTTAGGGAAGGTGACAGTCAATTGATTTCGTCAGTTTATTTACTATCTTAAAGATTTATACAAAACTAGCTAAGCTTACTGCGGCGTGGTTTTACCTGCGTCTTTACTTACTGCTCAGCTCCCATCACCAGTAGCGTGATGTTACATAGCCTAACCTTTCACAAGAACTGGGCTATCATACGCAAAAATAATCATTCAAATCCGGTAGTGGTAGTTTCAGTAGCGCGTTCAAACAAACAAATAAAGAAACATACTCTTCCGCTTTACATATTTGTATATAGATAGGTATATATTAACTGCAGTGGTGCAGAGTTAGTGCTTGCGGCTCTGTAAAAGGCTATGAGAAAAATGGTTCTAAGTTTTACTGGTTTTACTTTCTCATACAATCATACAATTAAACAAATTGTATGATTATAAAATTACCCGCAACACAGGCAGAACTTAGTCTTTAAAAAAAGTTGTAACGCTTTCGGCATACTTTGTTACCCAAAACCAAATTACAAAGTTATTAACAGTGCGAAAATTGACTGGCGTATTGTGAGCGCACAAAGACCGCCCGTTGACGCGTATTGTGAGCGCGCATATACACTTACTGACGTACTAAGAATGCAGTAAGATCATAAAATACACTACAGAAAAAACAATTCTAACGATTTAACTTAAGGCTTATTTTCACTAGGCTTGTGATATACAGTTATGATGTTTTTGATGAGTAAGATAGGATACCCCTCTATAATTATTTACGTTTTAGTATAGCTGTTATGAACATTAATAATGCTTGGGGATAAATAAATATCAATATTAGGGGAAGGATTGAGGTTATTATAGTTTTTTTGGTTATGAGATTGTAAGTGGTAATATAAAAAAAATGTAATTATTAGACAGATGAAATTGTTACATTTTTATTGCGCCCATTTTAGTACTACTGTAGGATGAAGGATTATTCTATTACAGGGAGACAAGATCGTCTTACAGAAGCGTACTCGTCGTTTTATATACTAGCTAGTTTATTACTAGCTGACCCGTGAAACGTATAAGAATAGAAGTGGCTATTATTCAGAGATTCAGGTTAAATAATTTAAAAATCTAATCTGTAGTAGGTACCGAAGATTACCCCTTAGATCCAAACTCACAAACCTTATTTCTTTAATTAGAATGCATAAGTATTCTATTGACTGACTACGCTAGTGAATTATATACGAAAGCTTTTGATCTTTTTGATGGGTATAATTTTTTACATCTCTAAGCGATTTTCTGATATACTTTACTCAAAACTGAGAGAAAATTTAAATTTATTTCATTCAACGATTAAATCGAACCCGTGGCTAGATACTTCTTTTTTCTGATTTGCTTCGATGTTACCTGAATGCAAAATGTTTTTTTCTTCTATGCTATTAGTCACCATCTAAACAAACTGCTGTCTGCTGTCTAGCCTAACATACCAGGGATTTGATACAATGGCTTTTGAAATGGTTACAACCACTCCTGCACCTACTGACGGCTGGATCCTGACTGCTTACCATCAGGTAGTAACGTCATTTTAGTACGCTAATATAAAAAGAATGTCGAAATGGTCCAGTGGATAAGAAACCCGCTTCGTAATTACGAGGAAGTGGGTTCGAATCCGGGCAAGTACCAATGTAATTTTTCAAATCATATGTTACTTTCTAAGTTTATCTTGGTCATTTCTGACTGACGGTGAAAGAAAACATCGTAAGGAAACCTGGACTTAAAAGTCTGAAATTGCCAATCCGCTTTGAGCAAGCGTGGTGATTAATGCTCATACCTTCTCTATATGAGAAGAGGCCTTTGCCCTGCAGTGGGACAGTAAAAACAGGCTGGTATTATTTAATATAAAAATAAATACTCTTTTCTTGTACATTTTTTCATTGGTCTCTCTCACATAGAAAATAAATATAACCTTATAAATTCACGCCTATTATGTTGAAAATGATACGTATACACAAAACGATTTCCGTTCTGTACAACTGGCACATTATTAAACTGCGTTTAAACTTTTTTTTTATTTAACCAAAAGCATTTAACAACAATATATTTAATAGTAATGTCAACTGGCAATCGAGCATTCTTAACAATTATATAACCGACAAAAAGTCGTGAAAAAAAATCGCATAATATGAAACGGATGAGTAAGTACACACCGGTAATATTGTTACTTTCGTTGTGGGCGACACCGACGGTTTGTCCAAAGATTTGTCGCAAACGCAGCGTGATATCGATATGCGGTTTTGTCACAATTTTTTTGTTGATAAATGCGGTTTGTAGGTTATTTGAACGTTTCTTATACAATGCAGTGCAAATTAAAATGTACGTATTTTTTAGTATAGTATTATATTTTCTATCTAGCTTTACCGTCGGTTTGTGGTTCTTCTCAACTCTTGCAATACAGGACTCCAATCTTTAAGATGGCCATTTAGAGAGGAGTTTATCATCATGGTCTCCACGCATGGCATACCTGATATGCAGGTAATGCTGCAACCTGTATTCTGGTAGGTATCTCTACGACATCCACAAGAAAGTTGGTAGAGCTCGCTCTAGACGGACATACAAATAGGAGATGTGTTGACAATTACAAGCATCCGTAATTAATATGTGTGTATAAAAAGATTAATGAATGTTAAAAAATCAAAGGAGGTAATGTTTGGATCGTAGAAATTGGTTCTATAGTCTCTGCTTACTCTATTAATGGGAGACAGAAGTGAAGTTATGTATGTATGTATGTATCCACAAGAGATTGGATGGTTTTAAATACTTACCATTAAGTTAATGAACAGGCATACTGACCAGCTATGGCAAGCAGTTACTAGTCTATAGGGCATGAAATCTAAGTGCAGCATACCTCTCTTAAAAGATACTTGCCAAGTTACCAGTAGTAAAACAGCCCCAGATAAAAATGATTTTGTATTTCAAAGAACTCAAATTAATAAACGAGACCAATTTATTTGCAAGCAAGTGCAAAAGACATTATAATACGTGTAAGTACAGATAGCAAAAAAACTTATAGCAAATATTTGGAGCGTGAATATGAACATCGATTGGTTTGTCAAACCATACAATTAGCCCATTCAATGATTGTATCATTCATTACAATATGACATCTTGAATTCAAAGTTTGTAATACAGCTTTTGTAGTGATTGTGGTTAGGTATAGATTAATCGATATGTATTTTTATCATTAGTTTCATCATAGTTATTTTACTAATATTATAAATGTGAAAGTTTGTGTGTATGTGTATGTTTGTTACCACTCAGCGCCATAAGCACTGAACGATTTCGGTCGGCCGGAGACGGACATAGGCTACTTTTTATCCCGTCATCAGCTGTGGGGCGCAGCTACTTTAGAAATATATCCACTGTTCTGTATAGGTCTCACCCAAGTATTGTCAATTTGAGCGTTCATAAGTCGCTTTCATCTATTGATTGTTCTCTGTTATTAGTTCTTCGATCCTCCTTGTGATGTCAGATAAATTTATTCACCGGATTTTATGTAGAACCTGTTTATTTTAACAAACCCTAAAAGAATACCCCAAATACCAATCTCTACGTTGATCGGTATTGGGCCGCCCTCATCCATCGCTTGCACACCTTTACCAAATCGTTGATTGTATTTTCTTTATGTATAACTAGCTTTCTGCGACGCGATTTCACTCGCGCATAATATGGTTTGTTGTTTCCCTCGGGAATCAGACCGATTTTCAAGATAAAAAGTAGCCTATGTCCGTCTCCGGCACCGAATCTATCTACATACAAATTTTCATCAATCAGTTCAACCGATTAGGCGCTGAGTGGTAACAAACACACACACACACACACATATACACAATATAAACTTTCGCATTTATAATATTAGTAGGATTAGGATTAAGTGTTTACTTATTACGTCCATCAATGTATGTTTTCCAATAATTGTACTCAGTTATGCAGACCTTAGAAAAAAGATTCTGTACTAATCTCGATAGGGCTATCGGTGAGCTACTTGCACATCGACATTTCAGATACCTGCGAGTTATTAATGCTGCAATATAAATATTGACATATCTGTTACCATTTAGAAAGTGATAACGATCGATATCATTATATATCGATTATATATCGATCACCAGTTGCTGGTAGCCGACCAAAACCTCAGAAATATTCTCAAAGAACCCATAGAAAAACCAACTATCTGCGTCACTTGTGCTATTACCATTAAAAAAACCACTGAACTTGAAACCTCAGTAGAAGGAATATAACACATACGTAGTGTTGTTATTATTGTAATCTATCAGGCTGCCTGCTTATGGAGGAACATCATTGTCCAGCTGTCTCGGGCTTCTCCCGATCTCTTTTAACGGTTGACAACTGTTGGTTATATTTTCCTATTACTATTTCTGCAACGCTTAAAAATACAGCCTCATACCCTAACCTATGTTCATAGGTTATGGTAGTTACTAGCATCAGAGGGTCTAGACAAGCGGCATTAAATGCTATTAAAATAGAATAGATTAAAAAATGTATGGGATTGACAGGACAATGTTAGCGTTAGCTTATGTCAATCCGCGCATAATACATAAGCCGCATGTAAGAAATTATTTCAATGCCATCATAATTACAGATCATGTAAATACCTAAAACTGGTTCATGTTACTATTTTTAGATCATTTATCATATGTTTTCAATGCCGGTAGTGTCGAAGCATTGTGCTTTCGAATATATTAACAAACAACACTGCCTCGGTGCCATGAAATGATCTCGGATTTGACGCCCGTATCGAGGGCCTAGTGCGAGTTTGTTTTACGTTAAAGCGATCGACACGTTTATGACGTTCGGTGCTCCGATTGGCCCGCTCCATACTCATAACCAATTAGAGAGCCAAACGCGGTACACGTTTTGATTGCGTTAACGTAAAAACAACTCGCACTCGGTACCCAAGTACGGGCTTTCCTGTCGACAAATATTCAGTATTTACCCTAGAGTTTAGTAACTCCCTATAGCAACTCCCTTATTCATAAACATCTTAAAAGCTTATAATAGCTAAAATAGGTTTATATTTCGTTTGTTTTTATCTGTCACCTTGACATTTGTACTATTAAGAAAGAGACAAAATTCATTTAATCTATAGAGGCTTATAAGATTTCAATGAATAAGGGGGTAAGGTGGTACCCGGTAAAAGGCAGCATGACGCAAGCTGTTACATGGGACACAATAAAACCAAAACTTAGATATTATACACCTCTGCCTAGCGCTTACATCTTTGAGTAATCAACAACAGAAATGTTATAAGAAATGATAACGATCACGAAATTCTGCGTCTTAAAATACGCGCGCGTTCAAAAATGGACCGGTCAGTTATACCACGCTTCGTATCCACAAATACACAGAAATTGCTCAAACTCCACATGCTATAAAATGTTCTTATTTCAGTCATTCAATGTACACAATCATCTAGATACAGAGCCATTATTCACACGAAGAATTCAATTGAATTCTTTGTTGAAATTAAATTATGTAACACAACATGATTTAGTTCTACCAATCATTATCATTATCATATCAACCGTAAGACGTCCACTGCAAGACATAGGCTTCCCTAATTTTCGCCACCATAGTATCGTCAGGAGCCGCCATCCATCGGTTATCCAATAATAGAAGCAAAAAGATTCATTTTTCTTCATCCACCTTCTTCAAAAATGAAACCAACACTAACTATGAATAAACCACCATCATTTACACCTCAAAAATGTTAATATAACAAACTGATAAACTGTTTAAACGTCACAGAATAGGATGTTACATCTTCGTCAATTACATCCACCTGTTCAGTATTACGCCACATGAACTAAACGAATTCGATCACGATTTATTAACACCACGCAGAAAACGGGTTTCTTACAAATATAAACTACGTAAGAGTGGCACAAAATACGATGATTCTTCATCAACTGCAACCACCTTCTTCAAAAAAGAAAACTAACACCTTGAAATAGATCACGAACTATAACTTAAAAACATGGTTATAAAAAACGTAGTTGACAATCTGACAACAATACTTTAACCAGATATGGAGTCACGTAATCATGTTTCTGTTCTGTTCTGACAAAAATACTTTCTAATCGCCAGGGTTGATAAGCTGTCTAATTTTGAACTGTAAGAAACATTAGAAATAGTGTCGTGAACTGGCGTGTGTTTAGCTCCAGAGATGGAGCGGTACTGAAGCGCATAAAACGCTGAAACATGCGCGGGAGTTAACGATGACGTCATTGAGTGGTTGATTTCACAATGGCGTTTAAGATTAGCGTTCGTTAAATGGTTAGTTAAGGTTAGGTATGAAAATAAATTAGAGTTTTGTGATTTACTCTTCTTTATTGTATTCTTTTTTTTCCAGCAAACGATTTAGTAGTCGGTTTGTAAGCTGTTTTTAGATGCCGGCAGGCACGGATATTTCTTACTAGAATCTTCTCCTGTCATTCTAACAAACATGTAGCTTGAAGCTCAAAGTAGAATTTATCTTACTGCCATGGTCGTGAGTAACTTACGAGTGTTTAATGGGAGAGTACTTGTAAGAATTCAAAAGAAACAATATCTTATAAGACAAACTTGGTTCTAATAAACAGCCGCAGTTGTATTCGAGTACAAGTCTAGCGTTTTAGTTCTGAAAATTACTTAAGACATAAAGTAAACTTCGAAGTTCTAAAGTTTTTGTCTTTTGGTGTTTGCTAAATTTCTTAAGCAAAAACTAAAAATTGTCAAGCTTGTTGTGTGGTGCTCTTCTGTTAGCTTCTATATACACTGAATTATTGTCCGATTTCGAAAATTACCTACCTGTTTTACAAATCATCATTTTCTCGAAGTCATCCAAAACAAAACTTAAATTTATTTTCTATTATTATTACAATTATTATAAATTTCTTGATGTTGCTTTTTTAATTACATGTAATATTTATAAACATAAATAGTAAAGTGCTAATCTTTTAACAAATATGGTTTAAGGATGATAATGCCCCTATTCCAATTCTATGACATCCATTTTTGCTTATTAGAGTGACATCAAAATGCTAATAATTAAAATATAAGTTATCAATTTTTCCAGTAAGCATGTATTGTGTTACGAGAAAAATGCAAGTATCCTGATCTAATTATATGATAATAGAATGTACTTATAAGTATTTTTTCACATTACTATCTATGTATTGTTTTTTCCCGATTAGCAAGCTCAGTACGGATAGTGGTACGGACAATGACACGCCAGTGTCTTACAGCTACGTTATTCCAGAAATGAAATGAAATGAAATGAAACATATTTATTTGAGTTAAATGTGGATTTCAAGGTTGTTCCATTTATGATAAGTACCTTTAGTAGGCATACGAATATTTAAATAAAATTTATAAAAATAATTTAGCTTAATTAATACACTCCATTTTTCAGTTACTTCATTCAAATTTCAAAGACCTCGTAATGTGAGTGTGGATAGCGCAAGTTGTTTTTGACAGGGTGTGATTTGTATCCGTAAATTGTATATTTATTATGTTTTACAACAGAGATTTTTCGTGAAGTTACGTTATTTTTAAGAAAGGGGGAAATGTACAGTTAATGTTGTATTAACTTGTTGTTACTTAATCGACACTTGATTTTTTAACATGCTTTATAGAGAGCTATTAATTTGTCAAAATTATTGTCAGGGTTTGAGGAAAATAAAAATTAAATCTGTCTGTCTTTGTGTGAATTCATACATTAGCCATTTTTTATTACTTTGGAATTTTGATTGTATTAGATGTACTTAGTTAATTTTAAGATTTACACAATTAGGTATTAATATTGACACATAGATTTTAAATATAGTATTTTAATTTAACTCCACTTAAATCCAATTTTAATCAAATAACCAGCTCCTGGTTGCTCCTGGCGCAAACGTGCCCATAACACTTGCCGCGTTCCTGCGCTGAAGGGCAATGGTTATGGCTAATACCAGGAACGACCCGCAGCGGGAGTCACCACACACATTATTGAGTCTGCGCCCTAATTCGCAAACGAAGTTCTTTGCGTCTGTGCCCTAACTGCCCATGGTCTCTACTGCTATAGGTACATAGAAATTGCATTTTTAACAACTAAATTACTTTTCGTAGTTATTACAGATCTTAGAGCCTATCAAAGCTTTGACTAATCAAAAAATTAACTAGAGATTAATCAACATCTTAACCGACAACGGTATCACTCATTATTACTCATACTTACAAAATCCACCCACACATCTATGATGAACGATACACAGCACACGTGGGGAATGCCCACGCGCATCTGTTATCGTCCGTAGCAAGTATAACTTGACCCTTCAGTTTTTCCTAAGGTAGAAGCGAGTTGGACTTATCAGAGGTCTAGATAAACTGGAAGTTATGTTGGCTTCAGAGCAAGTAGTAACGACGCGTACGCACCTTATTTAGTGGTCTCGCGTGAACTTTCAGTGGCTCGGGGTATAGTGCTGGAGTTTTTCACCTATGATAAAAGCAACTTTGGGATATTATTATTGTATTTTAATCCTTCAAATGTAGTAGTTGGCTTTAATTGATAATCTATCTTCTTCTTGTATATAAAAATCTGTATTTGTAGTTTGTCCTCCGTCCTCCGTGCATTCGAAACCATTAATCATGTAATGAAACTTTGGTAGGGTAACTGGTAACAAAATAAATTTTTTTTTGTTTTTTTTCTTATAAAAGCTTGTAGATAGTAAATAAAATGCAGTTAAATTGAAAAAAAAAAAATCAAATTCTTTTATTATCATCTCGAATGACTACCTATGAAGAATGTAAAAAAATAATGCTAAAAGTACGAAACTCATTTTGCATCGACATAATATACTTACTTTAACTGTAAGCAGAGATACAAGAGACAGCGAAGTGTAGAAGTAAAACTCGAAAAGCAGATTCCACCACCATGTGGAAAGAAGAAGAGAAGAGAAGAAAAGAGAGTAGTAGGTATTTACCACGGCTTGTTGCTGATAAGCAGCTACCGTATTTTATTTACACTGGCATTAAGGTAAATGCTCTAGTAATGGACAAGGAACCAGTGATGGACATATCTTGTAGAGTAAGAATGAATACTGGCCTGTTGGTCTAGTGGTTAGTGACCCTGACTGCTAAGCCGGAGGTCGTGGGTTCGATTCCCACCCAGGACAAGCCTTTGTGTGATGAACATGATTGTTATCATATGTATGTATTCACAAAAAAAAATGTATATAAGTAGTATATCAAATGTTTAATACCCATAACACAAGCAAATATAATTGCTTAATTTGGGACTAGATGGCGCTGTGTGAATGTAGTAGAATATTATTAATGAGTTTTTATATAATTATGTTAGCAATATAATTTTATTTATGGTCAATAAATAAAATTCATCGAACTATCAATTTATGGCTTTTTTTTTAAATCCAATATTTGTATTTAATTTGGCGGGAGGCATAATGTGCTTGTGGCATGTGCGTGGAAAACTTATATTCGCAGCTGTTGTTAGGAAAATTATTAGTGAGGTAGGTAAAAGTTTGCCTTTCAATTCAATTTATTATATCTTCTATCATATCAGAATATTTTTTGTGCTTGAGTTAAGCATGAAATTAAGATGAAAACACTATGTTGACAACACAGTGTGTTTTCATCTTATCTGTCCTTTACTGGTGCAAAAAATTAAAGCTTTTATTTGTTACTATTATTGAAACCAATTGCAATATCCTACATTAAATACAGCAGAAATGTAGAAAAAACATAAATCTCTCAAATTTAAAAATGTGTTGCTATTATAAATGAAATTGAAAAAACACTACAAATTCGCACTTAAAATGCCCATTACTGGTGCCTTTTCTCAAAATACCAACTAGTTTGCCACGGCTTTGTTTAACCCGCGTCTTTGCTTACTGCTCTGCTGCCGTCGTTGCCAGTAGCGTGATGTTACATAGCCTATATCCTTCCTCGCGAACTGGGCTATCACATGCAAAATATTTTTCAAAATCGACTGGTAGTTCCAGAGATTAGCGCATTCAAACAAACAAACAAACAAACTCTTCCGCACAAATGTGAGTTATTCTCATCGGTAGATGACAGCTTAAAATATTAGTTCTAATAAAATTTCTAGAGGCGCTGTTAATTTTTAAAACAACTACTTTACGCTATCGACATGGTTTAGCTACAGAGGTATTATTCACTTATTCGTTTTGTGGCATTTAATCTCTTTTTTTACACAAATTTGGTCATTAAGCATACTGCCGAAAAATGGAGAATCGTATTAGATGTTTTGAAATATGAATACATTTTTATTAATTTTTAAATAGAAAATGTAGTCTGAAATACTACTATTCTACAAAATAAACACAATCCTATCCAACTGTAGTAGTATAGTTGTAAGATACCTATATGATAAACACTGAAGTGCTGTTTTTCTCCAAACTGTCTCTTTACTTCAATAATAGTTCAAGTTTAAACGTAGATTTTATTAATATTACTAATGGTTAGCAATAATAATAATAATAGAATCCAGGAGCGTTATACAATATCGAAATACTATCATAAAAATTAGTTGCATTACACAATAATCCATCCCAATTCATTAAGTTCTTACTATACAGTGACATTTTATACTCATACAAAATAGGCATGAGCAAAGTGTCTAAGACTTATATTTTACCACACGATGTTTAGGTAATTGATATTTGCCCAGTTACGACAACCTAGTTTGTAGGAGGAGGTTGCTTTAACCACTAGGCTACTAAGTCGATAATGCAATTTTCGAATTCAAACAAATTAAACAGCAATTATTACAATAACTTCTCTACTGCACCGCGAGCTCTTTTAGGCTCTCTCACCAAATAAGACGGTCCTCGTGCGCATTCTGCAACATTCTATTAATATCCCTCTTCACCCATCCTAACACACTATAATCAATCTTAACCACACGTCGTAGAAGCTATTTTTGTCTGCAACTGATGTCCAAATCTTCTTTTTACCTGGCGTGTTATTATAAATTGTATCTTATGGGCATAAGTGTGTTTTCCAACAAGAGTCTGTGTGTATAATTCTAGTAGGAAAATAGCACACACGGTGTCGCGACATTGCTTGTGTCGGGGACACAGAAACGGCCGTAAATTGTGAATACAGCGGGCACCCGCTTCCACCGCTGCAGTATTTATATTGCACTTTAAACTTTCGGCGGTTGAAATGAAATTTGTTCAACGGCGCTGTGTAAATCCAGAAATAAATCGACTATATTCACTCAAGCGAAACTGAACTTTAAATCATCACTTCATTGTTGAATTTAATTTTATGATATAAGTGAACTTAAGTCATATTTAGATTTGTTAAGTCGCGAGTTTCGCCTGAAATGGTGCCGTGATGCAGTAACTCTATCTCTGTCTTACTCATTGGGAATTGTGTTTGATGATATAGTTGTCTTTTTCTAGCTAAATTGGTTTGCGGGCACGTGTACGTTTTAGTCAATAGAATATTTTGAGAGTGCGTAATGTGGATAAGTTGATGTTTACGTTTGCTGCTGTTCATTATATGTCTGACTAATATTACTTGTCTAGTTTAAACTTCAGACTAGTTAACAAGTAAATTACAGATAAATGTTATATAGGATTTTATATACAACCAGCAAACAAGCATACCTATGCTCCACCTGATGCTAAGTGCTTACTGTGACGTATAGACACAATAATAAATAATAATTCAACAGTATCTGAATGGTAGTCCCATGCTATTGTTGCATTTATTGTGTAACCATCCATAGTCCGCGGCATTTTATTTGTAATCTCTTGTTTTGTGTGAAGGCTTGTAAAGTAACTTGTTGATGTGCTCGCTGTCCGCATGTAGATTGCTTAGTCCATTGTCTGTGTGGTAGAAATCTATCTTAGGTAAATGAGATACCTAGTACACTATAATCACACATATTTACACGTATTATGATTACGTGTTATTGTCCCCTTTAGTCAATACGAGGTCCAATTTGTTTATGATTACTTTCTTTCTTCTCGCTTATATTACTTTCTCGCAGTTTGAAGACGTTTTGATAGAATTCTGTAATATTAATAAGACAAGTCATGTCAAAATCATCATCGATGAAGCTTCAAAAGCTGTGCTCTACAAATTACGCATTACACGGTTTGACACACACAAGACAGAGCAGCTGTTGTTGGCAGAGCGATGCGCTGACAAATCGCACACGACTTATTGTCGCTACAACATTTATTAACATAATTAATAACATTTTAACTACCACATACCTAATTATAATCGTGTTAACTCATAGTTAGCTTATATGCTTCTATAAAAGCAAATAAGTACCTACCTAAGTAGCTATCGGTAAGCTAGTTACTGACGCCTATAGACTTTTGCAATATAAGTTCGTCAGGTTTTCTGTCCCTTTCCAATGTTGATCCCTTATTTTTTAGAACCTTACAACGGAACCATAGTAGGTCACCATGCAGTTTGTCACGATGACTTTTTGATAGTGTCCAAGTGTCTATCGCTTTTGGATTCAGGCGGAGTGAAGCCATTTTGGTAAGCCAATCTATTACGTAAATCAAAAACTTTGTACCCTTTTTATGAGGGGTATGAAATTTCTCACACTTATAGTTTATATAGAGAAGGAGTTCAGAAAGGTATTTTTTTTAATTATGCATATAAATAAAAAAAATACTTAAGGTCGAATTTCGACCACTGGGTGAATAACATAGAGTAGATAATAGACTCTAGTTTAAATAAAATAACTATTCTACAGATTACACTTGGAAAAATGTCGATGTTAGATTATTTGGCTTTTCAAAGAATAATGTCACATCTAAGTTCCTTAAATTAGATTCAATGGATGCGTTTCTTACAGGAGGTTTTAAATCAGGTAAGCACTACTTTCTATAATTGTAAACTTTTTAGTCATATTTAATTCTAATTTGACTTTGGTCATTATTAACTTGATGAAGAAAAGCAAACGATATTTATTACTAGGTTCTTGCGGCGTGGTTTCACCCGCGTCTTTACTTACTGCGCTGCTCCTGTCACCTGTAGCGTGATGTTGCATAGCCTATAACCTTCCTCGAGAACTGGGCTATCATGCACGGAAAGAATATATATATATAATATTATATAATTATAATAGTATAAATGAGCTTACTGGACTAAACATATACGTAAGTATATAAATTGAGCAAGAGAGATGATCAATTCTAAATGCCAATAATATATTCTTGGTATAGAATTTCTATACTTTTTTTTTTTGAATTTATATACTTTACCATATTCTATAGACTGCACCGTTGGTCTAGTGGTTAGTGTAACTGACTGCGACGCCGGGTGTCGTGGGTTCGATTCCCGCGGAAGGCAAATATTTGTGTGATGAACATTTGTATTTGTCTTTAGTCTGGGTGTTTCCTATGTATTATAAGTATGTATTTACAAAAAAAAAAGTATGTATATGTATTATATATCAGTTATCTAGTACCCATAACACAAGCTCTGCTTAGCTTGGGACTAGACGACAGTGTGTGATAGTGTCCACATATTATTATTATATTTTAACTAGAAGCCTGTTTAGACAACAATAGGTGCAAAAACTCTTATGCTAAGAGGAATGAGAACCTCGTCGTCGTCGATCCTCTTCCTTCTCTCCTCTTTTTCGCTTCACAGTCATTATCTTTGTTCCGGTAATGCTTATAAAATACATGTTACGGCTATAAAAATCACTTAGCAGTTACAGTCATTGCCTGTGTACCGCTTGAGTTATAAAGAAGAAAAATGACTTCATTTTCTTTTATCAACATTTAGTTAAAAACTTCGTAAATCAAATGGTGACATCTCACCTACTTTTCATACTACAAAAATTGAAGAAGGACAGTGCTATACAATTAGAACGAGAGGTGAATATCAGACACGTCATATCACTCAATTCAAATTAGTTATTGGCGTATCGCCAGTTATTCAGCGACAATCATGATATCAAGGCTAACCTTCTACATGAATTTCTTAAGTTATTTTGTGATTATAAATTTTTGCGGACACGAAAATGAATGTAACCCATTTCTGCCCGCAGGTCACCCACGGTAAGAGATGGGTTAGTTTGATAAGAAGCAACTAAAGTAAAACAAAAATATGCCTACAGTGACAGACGTGTTAACAGCCAGATGGTACATGATAACTTTCGCTTATGGACTTCTGCAATGCCTGAGGCGCCGCAAAGCCGCTGCCTATCGATATATTAATGCTCTATACAAACCTCATTTAAAGGACATAAGAAGATTCGCTGCTCTGAATTCGATGCACGACGCGATTTTCTAAAAGCACTCCCACCTTCTGCTATAAATTATAATTCTGAATATTTAGTAATAAATAGTAATAATAGAGTATACCATAACATAATGAACTCATATTTTCCCAAAATCTGTCATGACATCATTATATAAGCTGAAAGAAGTTCACTGCTGGACATACGCCTCCCCCAATTATGATGGTGGTGGCGAAAATTGGGGGAGGCGTATATACAGCTGTGGACATCCTTAAGCTGATATGATGTATGAGCAAACCTTTAAATATAAATTATTACCTGTAAAATAAATAAATAAATCAATTTTGCTCGATGACATGTTCCATAAAATAAATGGGACCTACCCCAAATAAACATACAAATAATCTATTCTTTTCTCTTTATTATATTAGTTTAGAAATAAAATACGAAAGTTATTTTCTCTGTTTGTTAAAAAACTTCTAATGAATTTCGTAACACTACACATTTAATTTAAATTTCTTTTTAAATTATAAGTAGCAATAAAAATGTTTTATTATTCTGGTAAGTACTTCAAAAACATTATTTGAATACTAAGTTTAGCCAATGCAAATAAACTGCATACACTCTTCAAATACAATCATAATAACAGCCACAAGACGCCCACTGCTGGACATAGGCCTCCCCCAATTTTCGCCACCGTTGCCGGTCGTTTGCTACTCTCATCCATCGGTTGCCCGCCACCCTTATCAGGTCGTCTGTCCACCTTGTGAGGGGTCTGCCCACGCTGCGTCTTCCGGTTCGTGGTTGCCACTCAAGAACCTTTCTGCCCCAGCAGCCGAGCTATGTGTCCTGCCCATTGCTACTTCAGAGAAGCAAGTCTGCGAGCTACGTCAGTTACTTTGGTTCGCCTGCGGATTTGTTCGTTTCTTAAACGATCGCGCGGGGAGACGCTTAACATAGCCCGCTCCATTGCCCTCTGAGCGACTTTGAGCCTTCGGATAAGACCCATAGTTAGCGACCACGTCTCTGCTCCTTATGTCATCACTGGCAACACACACTGGTCAAAGACCTTGGTCTTGAGACACTGCGGTATCAAAATATGCGACTTCAAATACAATAAATAGGTGCAACTCAACTGTCATAGATAACTTGCAAGTTTACAACATCGTGAGGAAACCTGGACTTAAAAGTCTAAAATTGCCAATCTGCCTTGAGTAAGTGTGGTGATTAATGCTCATGCCTTCTCTATATGAGAAGAGGCCTTTGCCCTGCAGTGGGACAGTAAACAGGCTGGTATTATTATTATTATAGTTAATTCTTTAATTTAGTGTTATAATTATTTTTAGTTACACAGTAGTAAATTCTTGTTTGCTTTAGATTGAATGGGCGTGATCGACTATCACTGTAAAGTATTGCGTTTTGTTTAGTGAGTGAGGGTGCTAGAGGTACTTTAAACCAAGTGACCATGACCCACCATAAGCTAATTTTGCCAATCGTTCTATATTCAAGTAGGTCGAAATTCGCCTGAAAACAGATTTCCTTGGCTACGAGCTTGTTATCATTTCATTAGACACTGACATTTTATTGAGTACATTGTTGAAGTTAGTACTCAAAACGTTCATGCACTTTATACGATGGATCTTACAAGTTTGACAGTTTTAAGCGAAATATCAGCAAAATGGGTCATGATTCAGTTGATTCAATAGTACAATAAAAAAAATATATTATTATTATTATTTTCATCATTTTTTTTATTCCTTCTGACGTTCTTTTCTCCAGCCTCCTTTACTTCACCCATTACGGTTAACTATTGCTTTCGTATTTTTTGTTTTTTTTTGCAATATTTAGAGAACAGGGTCATAATATATCCAGAGGCCCTTGACAAGTGTCAAAAATTTCTATTCTATTCATAGAATAGATAAAAAAATTTATGAGATTGACCTATGCGCTGGCGTTAGCTTATGTCAATCCAATACATTTTTTAATCTATTCTATGAATAGAATAGAAATGTTTGACACTTGTGTAGGGCCTCAGGTTACTGTAACTACTTATCTTTAGATGATTGTTTGCAAATTGCATAGATATTGGCCTAAATATGTGTATATCACCTCTTAAACCGAACTATTTAAATATGTTTATGAAGAAAACGTTCGGGCTCAGTGTGTCAGTGAGTCAGGCGCCCACACTACTACGTAGAAACTGTTTCAGGTACAATATTATATTTAGTTTCCCGAAGCGAAGTTTCACCCGCGTGTTTGGTTACTGCTCTGCTGCCATCGCCAGTAGCGTGATGTTACATAGCCTATAACCTTCCATAAGAACTGGGATATCATACGCAAATAGAATTATTCAAATCAGACTGGTAGTTCTAGAGATTAGCGCATTCAAACAAACTCTTTTGCTTTATAAAATAGTATATAGATATAAATTTATATGTAGTATATAATAGATATTTCTCATGTTTCGCATTGTCTGGTTTGACAAACAGATGACCGATGTGGTTCTTAAACGAGCCTCGGAGTGTTAAACGTAAAGTAGAACGTTTAATAACAAGATGGACGGATGACTTAAGAAATGTAGATAGGAGGAAAAGAATCTCGTGAACGAAGCTCCTGGAAGAAAGGCTCGCAGGAGCTGAATATAGGCTGCTTCCAATCAGTCGCTTTGCAAATCAACGTGACCCAAATTGGCGCTGCATCATACGGTTCAGATGGTGATGATGAAGCCGTAATGCTACCAACACCAGTTTATGTGGAGTTTATTTGTCATAATCGTGACATTCGATCGCAGTGGTTTTCTTTTATACTACTATGGTGGCAAATAAGCATACGGTCCACCTGATGGTGAGTGGCAAACATAATTTATAGACATGGCTGTGTTTTCCAAGCATCGCGGAAGTAATATTGCTGAGAAAACACAACTAAGCCGTTGCCGACCACTGAGAAGGGGATGAGGATGGAAAAGGGAAAGAAAAGAGGACCGAGGGAGTATTTGGGCTGCCGGCGCTCTCACTCACCGAGCGAAACACATTAGTATGAAAACTAATATTTTTACAAGTACCTATTACATTTGGAAGGCTTTGTCACAACTGCTACGCTTGGTAAGTGGATAACACTGGCTATGAAATCACATCACGTAAATATGAAACATAATTTATTTTAAGGTATTGGTAGTAGAATAAACCAATTATTATAACAAATAGCAATTCGTATTTATAATAATACCAGCCTGTTCACTGTCCCACTGCAGGACAAAGGCCTCTTCTCATATAGAGAAGGTATGAGCATTAATCACCACGCTTGCTCAAGGTGGATTGGCAATTTCAGACTTTTAAGTCCAGGTTTCTTCACGGTGTCTTCCTTCACCGTCAGTCAGAAAATATTCAAGATAAACTTAGAAAATTCGTATGCAACTAGCCTATATTGAATAATTTAATCTTAAACAATACTTGACGGATTGGTATTAATATAGGTTGTTTATCATCACACTCATTCACTCTGCCCCATTCAAACGCATCATACTTTTTATTTTTAAATAATTTAATTAGTTACATAATACATCCACTATTATCCACCCAACTAATAAATATCTCAACCAATTAATAAAATAAATAAAATTGACATTTAACAATTACACAACAGGCCCAATAAAGCACACCGAAGATCATGCCGTATTAAATCTGTCATGTAAATTTATATTAGACAGATCCCATAGGAAATATAAGCAATTAATAGGCCAAACGAGGCGCGAACGATCGCCTATTATAGAAGGGGATGGTTTGGATCAACACAATAAAGACAAATTAAGTACACAACCCCCGCGATCTGTATGGCGGATAAATGACGTGTGCGCAGTACACTGCGGGACAAAATATTGATGCACTGGAAGATTTATTTTATGTTGTAAGTTATGGAACACAAATGGACGGTCTGCAAGTCAACGAGGTGGTAGAATATTATACAAGGACGGTAATAAATTTAAAATAACATATTCATCCTTTTATTAAATTGTGTTTTGGCCCGTGCGTCATGCTCGTGAACGGGTGCTACTTGGGATGACTGGTCAATCTTGGCATGGCATACATTTAATATTCAATCCAGTATTACCTTGTCGTTCAATGTGACCAAGGGGTGCATTTACCAGTTTAATTAAAATACGTAGTCAAATTACCATACTAGTTGAAACTAAACGACTGGCCTGTTGGTCTAGTGGTTAGTGACCCTGACTGCTAAGCCGGAGGTCGTGGGTTCGATTCCCACCCAGGACAAACCTTTGTGTGATGAGCATGATTGTTTGTTCTGTGTCTGGGTGTAATTTATCTAAAATATGTATGTATTTACAAAAAAAAAAAAATATATTTAAGTAGTATATCAGTTGTTTAGTACCCATAACACAAGCAAATATAATTGCTTAATTTGGGGCTAAATGGCGCTGTGTGAATGTGGTAGAATATTATTATTATTATATAATTGAAATCCTCGTTTTCTTTCTTTCTTTAATCTTAGTATTATATTAATTAGTTAATTTGTATTAATTACTTTGTATGGTTCTTTGGTTGCGTTGAGTGTTTAAATTGTAACTCATTCAAATAACTGTAATTATCTAGCGATTGAAAAGAGTGGCGTGAGTTTCTTGCCAGTTCTTCTCACAGCTCTACTTCGTCAGCGAACTGGCTGTAGGTCAATTGGCTGACAAAATGTAATGTTGACTTTTCATAAGCATCATTCTTTATGATCTAAATGAAATAAATGCTTTGACTTTGACTTTGACTTTGACTATAGAACCTCAATTAGAAGAAGAACTCCAATTCTACACTTTATATTATTAAAACAATTACAATCCTTCTGTGCACTTGTAATTTAGACAATAAATGCTTTTCTTAAGTTAAAGATATTGTAATGTGTTAACGAATATTTTACCTGCCTCTGCACAAAATTAAGGGTTTAAAATCAGGTAAACAGCATTGTATGTGTATGATATGTATTTCTCAAGTTGAACTTGAATAATACTGCTAACGGGCAAATATAATGACGAAATCTCGCCTTTTACAATGTGACATCAAAGATCACAGAAATCGAAGTACTAAAGTCTAAGAAGATAAACTATTGTCTAATTTCTGAGCGATACAATGATTATGTAAATTTATAATCAGCGATTTGCTAAGAAAAAGAATTAAAAACTAATTTCCACCAAGTTAAAGTGAGATAACAAATCACATAGTATCTAACATAATGGCCAGAAGTGTACGGTGAGCAGCAAATCGTCAATTAGCGCTATGATTGCAGTGCGGCACGCGACCGGCGATGTGCACTTTGTACCACCCTCTTGTGGGTATAGACGGCAATGAATAAATCGGTTTGCAGACATGATACACTTTATAGTAAGTTCGTTCTTTTGTACCTACATTATGACTAAACGTGCCAATCACTGAGTGTCATCAAGTTTTAGATGAATAGATTGAGATAAAATATGCTTACATTATTTAAATTACTGTCAGCTCACAATACAATAATACCTGACTAACTAGTAACAGTTACAATATAATTGTTTTTTTTTTTTACGATAGCAGATCCGATATACATTGGATGAGTGCGAGAGCTAGAGACAGTAACCGTTTAGAAAAGTCGTATGTTTGTTTGCCGCCTAAGTTAAAATAGTACCAAATTTGGTAATACATAATATATAATACACCAGAATTTTGTAATATAATGTTTTCAAAATCTGAGACACAGTTACGGTTATGGAACGTTTTTGCGTTACGTTGTATAACTTATAGTTACACAATTCGGAGAACATTCGTAGCCGCGTCGATGAAAGAAAATTGCAGACGAGTGGGCAGTCTGTATCAAACAATACATAACACTCTTATTCTTTGACCTATAATGACGCGTGTGAGTCGACTTATGATTTAATACACTCACTTATTTGATCTGTCCTCTCAATAAAAATCAGAGCTTATTAAATTTGTTACACCAGATCATTTATATAATAAAGACTTTACGGGTTAGTGGAGAAATTGACGAGACATTAAAGATATCAAGGTTTAAATTACGGTTTTTAGGATGATCAGAAACTTCAGAAGTGTTACTACTGGTTTGATCAATGAGTATGGATGTTGACTCAGGTCTAATTTTGACAAATCTTCATTACATCATCAGCTTAAAGGACTCCACTACTATAGGACATAAGACTCTCTAAAAGGAAATGCCGCGTGGTCTCCGATCCTGGCTAAATTCACATCATCTCTTATCGTAGCTTGAGAGATATTCTTTGTTTAAGAGATGACTAAAAAAATATCAGGTAAGGCACAACAACGTTATCTGCAACCATCAATCCACCTGATAAGCGTTAAATCTCCTAGGCACGATGTTTGGTAGAGCGGTCATTGCCATCAACGACCTCCATTTTGGAGAGGCTTGAGTCTAGCAGATGTCTCCAAATTAATAGATAGAACTTCGTAAAAATAAAAGACTTAAGGTCGCTGCATACATGCGGGGCTTTTACGAATGGGACGGAACGGGAAATTTTACAAATATTGTTTTATACAAAATGTATACGAAAGAGCATGTCACGGACGGCATGAGAATGTGCCACTCACGGAACCGAGTTGACGATTAATAGTACGCCCCATTCAGTTTACGTCTGAGGTATTATCTCGACTTTTCTGACAACCATTGACAACTGACTAGTGACGTACCACTAACAAAAGTAAAACCCAATTAAGCTTGCACAAATTTTCCCACCGATTTTTTATCAACATCTGAAAAAAGAAGCTAATTAATTTATTACAACTGATAGTTGTCAACCATCTTTGGTTACCATTATCATTGAATCTCAAACCATTATTGTAACCGTATTGTACACCACGCAATATCAAATAACTTGTAAAAGATAAGAGTAACAAACCTAACTGAGTGATGCATCAGCAACAACTGAGCAACACAAAACGACATGAAAACCAAACCACTGCAACTGAAATTCAACTTTGTCATGACAAAATAAAGTTGAAAATTTTATATCAGTTTTGTAATTTTTATTACATGATGAATGAAGTATGAAAAAGATTGTCCGATAGGGTTGGCGCACCACTTGATATAAATATCATAGATTAAACTTTTTGCGATTCAATTTGTACGCCAATTAGGGGAGTTGACGCGCATTCATTCATTTATACAATTATGTGGACCAACGGCGTGCGAGCTTCATATAATTTGTAATGGTATTGCAGTTTTTATTTTGCTCTTTTTAGGGACAAATTGGTAAAAATTCTGATTCATTTTCACCTCACAAAAAAATGTATTCTTATTAACATGTCCTGGATAGTATTGTATCTCATTATTCTATGCCACCATATAATTTATTACTGCATTGTATTCCTGCTAGTGTGTAGGTCTCTAATACCCATTATGGCAACCCTCTAATACCCTTTAAAGTACCTAAGCATGCCGAGTTAAACATAAAACGTCTGTCCTACTTAGGGATCCCCTTGGTCTTCTTCCTTCTCGTTCTTTTTCCTACTTCCATTTTAATTACGGTCGGCAACAACTTGCTTTAAACATTGTTCCTGCAATATTTAGAAAACACAGTCGTGTACGTAGGTTGCCATCACCATCATCGTTTGCCATCAAAGCTGCGAAAAAATTAAACTTATGCTTAAAAGGCGTCATAAAAATTACGCCGTCATGACTCAATTAATTACGCAATGATACAGTGAAGAGTTAAAATAAACTATTTGTTGCGACGTAGAACAGATGTGACTTCGCGTTGGTATGTTTATACGAAAGTAACTGGCGATCCGGCCAGTCGATGTTCGACGACAAATCATTTGTGGCCAGGAAAACGTATTATGGTTTTTTTAGAGTGAACATTATAGAATAGAATAAGGAAGGATTAAAGAAAGCTGTTTTACGAACATCTTGTAATGCATTCATATAGAAGGAGGCAGACCTCTTACAAGGGTCTAAGGGGACCCGTAAAGAATTGAAGGAGGTGAGAAAAAAGAATAGGGCTAAAACGGGCTCTACTACTATTCTTACGTCAATTTTCTATAAGAGGGCAGCACTTTCCTGTTCGATCCGGCCCATTTTTACCAATAGATTTTTTGCATATTTAGGTCCTTTGTTATATAATAAAATTATCAAACAAACTTCAATATAATGACCTAAATTACGCTAGAGTCTATCAATATTTGCAAACTTTGAATTATGAACAGACCGAAGAATGACTGGTCAATCTTGGCATGGCATACATTTAATACTTAATTCAGTATTACCTTGTAGTTCAATATGACTGGGAAATGCATTTACTTTATTTAAATTTTAATTAAAATACGTAGTCAAATTACCATACTAGATAAAACTAAATAATTGAAATCCTCTATTTTCGTTTCTTTTCTTTTTTTAAAATGTTATTAAATTAATTGGTTGTTTTGTAATAATTACTTTGTATGGTTCTTTGGTTGCGTTGATGTGTTAAAATTGTAAACACAAAAAAAAAATTGTAATTATCTGGCGATTGAAAAGAGAGGCGTGAGTTTCTTGCCAGTTCTTCTCACAGCTCTACCACGGTAATATTATCTATACAGTATTCCGACTTCATACAAACGGACGAAGCGCGAGCTATGCCTACGCGCCTCGATCTCGGCATGCGCTCGGCGTCCAGACAGTCGCGAATGTGCGGCAGTGACGAACGGACGGTGTGTTGTTTTTTTAACAATAACCGCGCGATTTTTACTAAAAATAAGTTCAAGTTCATATTTAATATGAAAGTAGGATATATTGTGCTGTTTTTGGTTGCATGAATTCGTCAATAACGCATCCAGTGATAACTTTTTTTAGATTACCTGGAAATTCTGAAAGGTAAGACTATAAAATAATTTTACTTACTAGTAGGTAGGTACATAATGTGTGTCTTTTTAATTGTAAGTATTTCCATTTATGTCACTAAAAAAAAGATGTCTGGATTAATAAATAAAGTGAATAGAGTAAAGGAAAGTGATTGTCACGAGTGAAATAGGTATTTAAAGGCGGTTCATGAATAATGATACGGTAGGTTTGTGTTGGTACCCTTGTGTTAAAACCTCGGAGCATGTTTTATTTTGTTAGTTTGTATAATTCAAAGTAAAGACGTGGTATTTTATTATTATTAATAGTTGTTTATTGTACTGTGTGTATGAATAATATTAGAAAAATAAATTTCCAATTAAAAAACAACACGCATTTTTATTGAATACTTCCTATTCAATTCACACAGTATTTTATTTGTTTATGTAAAAAAAGTATATTTACAATCACAAAATCAAATGGAAACACAAAGTAGGCAAATGTAACTAAAGTGCTGGAGGCCGGCAGCCCTATCGCATGTTTACGTACCGCGCGGCTATAGGCATTTATACGGCTGAGTCACAATACTGTATAGATAGTATTACCGTGGCTCTTCCTCGTCAGCGAACTGGCTGTAGTTTAATTAACTAACTTCATGTAATTTTGACTTTTCATAAGCATCATACTATATGATCAAAATGAAATAAATGCTAATAATACTAATAAAATAATGACTGACTTTGACTTTAAATTAGCATTATTTTATTTCTACAAAACGGTACGGTACAAACACTATTGATGAACGTAATCAGCAAGCTTGATTCACCGACAATTATTAAATAGTTTACGTGAGTCTTAATAATGCGACATACTTTACTTATCTACAAACATGTTTTATTTGTAAAAGCATTGTTAAATTTTTTTATCATAGTTTCTAATATTATTAAGTATGCCTTTAACAGTACAGGCACCCTATTTTGTTACCTACATTTAATTTAAGAATTTTATATATTTGTACAATATAAACCAAATAAATGATTTGATTTGATTTTGATTGATTCATTCTGACACCAGCGTAAATCTACTACCGTACCTTTTCCATTTTCTCCTCTTGTCTTATACTTTTCTCGTCACAGTCTGCATTAATTTGTGATACCCTACACGGTATACAGCCTATAACTTTCTTCGAGAACTGGGCTATCATACGCATAATTATTTTTCAAATACGACCGGTAATTCTAGAGATTCAAACGAACAAACAAACTCTTCCGCTTTATACAATAGTGTAGATTTCTCAATATCATTTTACCGATACTTTTCACCAGTCGTTTTCTTGGCCCAACGGTAGTACTGATCGGCAGTGAACTTCACTATTTATAGTGCGGCCCTACACGCCTGAAATACATTGTATTAAGCATTATCGATACGAGACTCTACAATGTTTGCTGTTAATGTTAAATATTGCTATTTACAACCTGTTGTTGCAACTTTGCGTAAAAAGTTTAAGCTTTCGAGGTTAAAATAGTAGGCAATATTATAGTATTGGTTATGACGGCTATGTTAGTTGTACCACTGAATGCTGTGTGTCACTTATTGCTATATGCAATACGCAATACAAATGCTACTTTTGCACAACCCAGTGTGTTAAATTGGACTGTGCATTAAAATTTAAAAAAATGGGTAACAATACTGTCATCTTTCAATCATATTAGAAAACACTATACCTATTTGCAATACTTGCGCGCACACACACACACACACGCACGCACACACATACACATACACACACACACGCACGCAGGCACGCACGCACGCACGCACGCACACTGCACGGTTGCCACTATATCTATCAAAAAGGAAAATAAAACTGCTACAGTTTACCCGTAAGTGGTACTAGAATAAGTAAAATATGAGATTGCTGAAATACATAAAATGCAAATTGTATTTTAGCTTTCATGTCTTTAAAGAAAATTAACGTTTTGTTTGATAAATATATTTCATGGTTATCTGTATTTTTAAGTAGCACTGCAAATTTTGACGACATTTCAAACTCTCGTTTCGTTTGATTTTTTCAGCTGTCACTGCCGCTGCCGGATATCTCTTTAATAAATTATGGACGTCCTGAACAATTCCTGATAACAGATTGACTATATTTATTTAATTCTTTACCAATTTAAACTAACAGTGTAAACCACACGTACAAGTTATTGCTAAGAACTTACACATAATTAAAATTATTACAGATAATAGAATAAAATATTTATACAAAACAACACTTAAGATAATAGGAACATTTAACATAAGTACATGACTTACAATAATAAATAAAAGTAGGTAGGCACTTAATAGTTTTCTAATAAGAAATTGTACTAGTTCTAATTACGAACTACTGATAAGGAAAAGCTGTTCCATTGCATGCGTCGTCAAAGTTCATTTCACATGACATACGAATTTATAATCAGAGTGTTAACAATGCCTTTTGATAGTTTTCTCATGGTAGCAAAATTGCTGTAGGTAAATCAGCGGACATTTCAATCTGTAATAAAAAATATTTTTATTATTCCAAGGAGAAGATTGATTTAAATTAAACTCTGGTAAAAATAGTTGACACATTTATCAGCTCTGTTACTACGATTACTAATAATAAGAATTTGCTTATTATATAATTTATACAATTTTGATGGCAAACAAACATAAGGTCTATCTGATGGTAAGTGGTAACCATAACTTATAGAGATATACGTGTTTTTGCAAGCATTTTAGAAGTAATATTGCTTAGAAAACACAACTAAGTCGTTGCTGACCACGGAGAAGGGAATGAGGAAGGTAAACGCTGGTGACATACAATGTTGTGACGTGAACTGCGAAAGATGTTTAAATAGCAGCGGACTGAGAAGCATCGGAGTTAAAAAAAAAACATTAAAATTTGACAGAGAACTGTTTAACTGCTGAGAAGAAACTTTATATTTTCAGCTGTGACTTTTAACTGATATGTTACGGCGTAAATTACGATAGATGTAAAAACCTAGGTGCTTTAGTCTGCAGCTAAAGCTTTAAAAATAGCAGTTGATTAAAATCTAAAGGGTCTCGAACCAAACGGTTCAGCACTTCATACTTTTGTCGCTCAATTAAAGCCTGGAACTCTTTGCCAGCGCATGTGTTCCCATCTAATTTTGATCCTGGGTCTTTTAAGCGGGGCGTGAAAAAGCATCTCACTAAGCCGCCATAGTGGAGGCCACCATACCAGTAGTTTGGCTTTTGGAATGGTGTCCGCCACTTCTGGATTCCACTTACTGCTTACCATCAGGCAGAGTGGAGTCACTTTGGTAGGCTAATATAAAAAAAAAAAAAAAAATCATCGCCGTCGTGAGTAAGTAACGACTCTACTCACTATTGAAGTAGGTACTTACAACCTAGTTGGATATACTGTTGTAATTAGTCTACCGAATAAAGGCAATAAAACTTTACCTTACCTAAATTACTTTACGTCTGTCTCCTATTAATGGGGTAAGCAGAGACTATAGAACGCTATTTGCTACGATCCTAACATATTTCATTTGCTTCTTCAACATTCATTAATCTTTTTTACACACACGTCGGTTACGGGTGCTTGTAATTGAGGCCTTTGTCAACACATCTTCTATTTGGTCCGTGTATGTCCGTCTAGACCCAATCAAACTATTATATGACAAATTATCAGTTAAATCATCGAACACACAACGAGCAGTAGAATTCTGTGAAAATACTGCTACTACAGCCATTTCTTATCCACTTGTCATGCGTAGCGATTGACAGAAACCTTTCAAATGTAACGTTTGTGAAGGCTTTTTCCAGTAATAGACGTTTTTCAACTAATAATAAATTAGCAGAAGACTGTAACAGTTTAATTTTAAAAGCATCGATAACAAATCAGTACTATTTATTACTAGATCTAAATTTATCGGTTTAATTGTGTCCCGTCCTCGTACCAATTCATTAGTCAAGTTTAACAGAACAACCTATTAATAACACTGCACTTCTATTGTCACGATTACCATTCATTGATTTCAGTCAATCGCATACCAATACTTTTGCTACAACACTGTGAAAAACAATGATTTTTCAATTTATATCATATCCATCGTCGATAATGTTTGATGTTAATTTTGTAACTTCAAATTTGTCTCATATAAAGCGCGTAATGGATAACAAAATGTGAATTTTATGGTATTGGTTTATATGCTTTGGTGAAAGCGTGTTGCAAGTGCATTTCAGAGTGCATTGGCCGCTTCTATTTGCGGTAACAGGTGTGTTCTATCTCATAGCTGGCGATGCTACGATGGTCTTAGATGCTGATGTTATCACTATAACTTATAGAACGAATACTTTTGTAGGTTAATTAGAAGATTGTTGTACATTAAATAAACAATTATTTTAAAACTTCACAGTTATGCAAGGGAACTAGAAATAGTATAAAGTAAGTAGGTGATCTCTCCTATCAAAAATATACCATCTCTTGTCTTTAGTGTCATAAAAGGCAACTAAAGGAAAATCGTGATTTTTCCCTTAGCAGTCATTTTTTTATATTAGCCTACCAAAGTGACTCCACCCCACCTGATGGTAAGCAGTCAGTGGAATCCAGAAGTGGTGGCCACTATGCTAAGAACCATTGTCTTAAACTGCTGGTATGGTGGCCTCCAATATGGCGGCTGGGAATGGGGTTAGGGGAAGGGCATGAGGGAGGTGAGGAAAGAGGAAAGGGGGGTAATTGGGCCTCCGGCGCTCTCACTCACCGAACGAAACGCAGTAGTACGGATACTACTACTCTTACGTCGATCTTCTATGAGAGGGTAGTACTTCCCCGGACGATCCGGCTCATTCATGCTGAAACCAGCGTGGATATACTACCTTAATTCTGTAAATAAATAAATCTGTATACCAGAACTTTCTTATTTTGAGCAACGACTATGTTGTGCAGTACAAGTCTATGAATATGATGAAATGGTAACCTTTGCTCATAGACACTGCCATCTCAGAGGTAAGTCGCAGTTTGCTATGAAGTGAATGCTGTTGAAAACTCATTTAATGTAGAACCTGAGCTTTTAGAATCACACAGAATAATAATAAACGTACATCGTAATTATAGATGTACGTCATAATTATAAACGTTTACTCAAAAGGTGGTACAAACAAGATGATAGTTTTATTGAGTTACGCCTCCGTTAGTAAGCGGTTAGATTAAAAGGTAATATTGTTTCTTCCTTTATATGATGAACTAAATCAATTCGTTCCCTCATCGTACAAGACATAGAGATCTTCCAAAAGAAAGGTTTTAACATTTGGTAAGTATTTTGGTGACAGAAAAATGATATTTGGTACGCACCTAATGCTACTGTCCGTTATCTAATATTCCCAGCTGGCTTTATATTTACAAACTTTAAACCAAAATTCTTGAAAAGCCCGATACTTCGTTCGGCGCTGAAGCGCTGTTAATAATAGATATATTGACATATTGTAAAAGCGATTCAACGCGCTGAACGATCCATCGCATAAAATTGGATTTTCAAATGAAGATCGTACATAGAAAGCCACTGTTAATCGCCTCTTACAGTCTATCTATACTATTATTTAAAGTGAAAGAGGTTGTTTGTTTGTTTTAACGGGCTAATCTCCAGAACTACTAGTTAGATTTGAATAATTATTTTTGCGTTTGATAACCCAATTCTTAAGGAAGGATATAGACTATATAACTTCACGCGATTGGCGACGGGAGCGGAGCAGTAACCAAAGACGTAACAACGCGGATGAAACCGCGCCACGGAAGGCTAATAGCCAATAAAAGAGATACATAGTTTCATAATCTAGACAGTACTACTACATATTAAAGTACTAGATATAACATTAAACGTAAAAAGAAAATGTGTTACATCGATATATTATGACAGTGCTATAATAAGACTTAGTAGTTTAAAGTGTGCCAGACGATGCTTAAAAATTCTTTATTTATATTTTTGCTTTGGTGGAGCAGTGATGGTTAATTTACATATTTAAACTATCGCTACACTTACAGTTTCGTACGTTTATACTTCTCTGTAGTTCGGTGATACTATGTATATTGCTTAATTTGGGGCTAGATGGCGCTGTGTGAATGTGGTAGAATATTATTATTATTATTATTATTATTATGTACGGATAACACGCAGAGGTCGTGGGTTCGAATCCCGCTCAGTGCAAATATTTGTGTGTATGAACATGATTATTGCAATGGTCTGGGAGTGCCTATGTAATGTGTATTTATTTGCAAAAATGTATTTAAATATCATGTTTATCTGCATCTAGACCGGAGTTTGGCATTGTCCCCGATATATATGGCTCGCCTCCTGTTACATGGGACCCAAACTAAAATAGCGAATCGTGGCGAGTTAAACACCTCTGCCTACCCCTTCGAGGATAAACAGCGTGAAGCTATGGATGTACATAATATCATCATATCAGCCTGATATTATTCTAATGCAGGTAAAGGCTTCTTCTCGAGAAGGCATGAGCATTGATCGCCACGCAACGTTTGCTTAATGCGGATTGGCGATTTCAGACTTTTTTCTAAGTTCAGGTTTCCTCGCGATGTTTTCCTTAACCGTCAGTAATAACCCTTGTTAAGCTTAGAAAGTAGTTACATTATCAATATGATAATGTCACATTGGTACTTTCCAGCTTAGACCCGACGACCTAGTATTTACTGAGCAAGTAGTTTAACCACTGGACCATCAAAACTATTGTATTGGCAAGAAATTTTTAAAAATGTCGCTTCTCTTAGTCTGTCCTACTATTCTACAAAATGCTACACTAATAAGTATTGCCCTAGAAACGTATAATGTTTATGTATGAAGGTGAATTTGTCAGAATGCTTCAAGTACTGTGCAGAGAAAGCATGACTGTATACTTTCTTGCTTTATAATTTTATTTTATTGTTATATTTTATGTTAGTTACAGTAATTAGGTATTACGTTGTAAATAAATAAATATATAATTGTATATTATGTGTAGCAGTGAATCTGTTTAAGCCTTAGAGCATTAAACTAAGAAAATGCGCGTACTTTTTATACAATTTCATTATTTTAACTTTATCAGCTGTATAATAACTAACGCTTTACGTCAGTATTCTCTGAGAGGATCAATTCGGACCATACTGTAGCCAACAATAATCTATTACCATTAATAAAATTAAATTTATGATATATATTAAGGTTTTGACATACACATCAGATGTTATTATAGGCCTTGAATCAAATAATGATTAGGTATTATTATTCTCTGAAAATTTATAGTAGTAGATCTACGCTGGTTTCAGCATGAATGCGCCGAATCTACCGGGGATGTACTAACCTCTCATAGAAGATAGACGTAACAGTAATAGTATCTGTACTATTGCGTTTTGTTCGGTGAGTGAGTGCTCCTCCATTTCCTTTTTGGATATCCCTCAGTCCCTTCACCTACCCTACTCCCTACACAGAAGGCATCGGCTTCGCAGAGTACCTGGCTTTGCAGAAGTGATGCACCTCAAAGAGGCTCTGAGTTGTCCATTAGCGACAGTTACCACTTACCATGACGTGGACTCTTTGCTCGTCTGCAACTGTCTGCGATAAAAAATATGAAAACTTCGTGAGAAACCTGGTCTTATAAAAAACTGCTGCATAACTACTGTTCTGATCCCGTCGCCAGTAGCGTGATATTACATAGCCTATAACCTTCTTCAGAAACTGGGCTACCATACGCAAAGAGAATTATTTAAATCCAACTGGTAGTTCCAGAGATTAACGCGTTCAAACAAACAAACTAACAAACTCTTCCTCTTCATCTAATAGTACCTATAAATATAGATATAAGCAAGAGTGGCGATCAACACAATAAGAAGCCTTAACTGTGTGGGAAGAGAGGCCTTTCTGTGTTTTCTATGTGTATAAGTACGAGTACAGCTCCATTACAAGTTTATTGAGTGATGGGTGAAACTATCTCACTACTTCCTGGTACGGTACGGTACCAGGTAACGGGCAGTGGTATCACTGAAATAACAATTAAAAATTTACTGCTATCACTAATTCGCCAGCCGAGTGTGGTGAATCCCTTTGGAAGCACTTCTTGGAAAATAAATGTTATGCAGTACTTCTTCAGGCTACAGATAATTATAGTGCTAAGACAAAATAAACAAGTATTTCGTTAATAGTATACAATATTCGGTTTGAGTTATTATTAACTTAAAATACTACGAATGCAATTCGATTTTGAATTGTTTACATACCAGTCACGATACAAAGAATCATAATGTGAAAGAGGTTCCCTCAAAAATAGAAATTATACGTCATAATTTACTGCATCGATGACGCAGTGGGAGTGCATGTAACTGTTACAACAGTTACATTGTCCAAGATGTTTTGTTTAATATTTTGTTTATACTGGCTTCTCGCAGCGCGTTTTCACCCACGTCTTTGCTTACTGCTCCTACGCTACGCCAGTAGCGTGATGTT
Source organism: Parascotia fuliginaria (assembly GCA_963082885.1). Taxonomy (NCBI): domain Eukaryota; kingdom Metazoa; phylum Arthropoda; class Insecta; order Lepidoptera; family Erebidae; genus Parascotia; species Parascotia fuliginaria. The sequence goes on from OY720195.1 coordinate 3,165,330, forward strand.
ACATAGCATATAATCTTCCTCAAGAACTAGGCTATCATACGCAAAAATAATTTATCGAATTCAACTGGTAGTTTCAGAGATTAGCGCGTTCAAACAAAGAAACAAACAAACATACATAAATATTATATACATTTGAGAGACACAAACTAAATCAAACGAAATCTTTATCAATAAAACCACTGGCAAACACTGGTATCACGGTTTCGACAACCTGGTACTTAAAAGGTGAATGTCTTAGCAATTACGCTACTTTATGCAGCTCAAGTTTTTACATGATACAGGTACCAGGTAACGGACAGTAGTGTTACCCACGTACTGATAATCACCTTAATGTTGTCACCAACCCGTTTGACATAAATGACTATAGCAAATCCTGCCTCTTTAGAGAGACCTGTGTCCTACAGTAGACGTCATAAAGATTCGAATGAGGAACTAATTAATGTAGCTGTCTTTTATTTGTATAATTACTAACATCTAGTTTTTAAGTAATACTAACATATTGAGTCATGGTCACTTGAATAAAGAATTATTTATTATTATATTGAATAGAAATCCTTTTCAACTTTATGTAATGTTAGGTCATGTTATAAATAAACTAGAGCGCTTTGACCCTACAGATTTTTGTTAACGTTAATTTTGACGATGTTTTCTTTGTCTATTAATAATCATACTAAACTTAATATTATTTGATTTAAAAAAATCATATTAGGTACCCGATTTCGTACTCTGAACTTCATGTAACAAGCTAGTATTGTAACCACTAGGTCATCTCGTTCACTCGTTCACCATCACGACTTACTTACAAGCTATACTTAGTTCTATTAATTTTAAGTTATGACCTAATTAGATAATATACGAAATTATTTTCTTATTGTAACATTGTAAGGTCTTTATGAACATTAAAAATGATAATTTTTTATGTGTTTTGCATATAAATTATGTAGTTCAACTAAATAATGGAATGTTTCATGAAACGGTCCCGATTCTATTTGAAATTCTTCATTGTTTGTGTTTAAAAATATCAATATGCTTGTTACATAATATTATAATAACGATATATGATTATAAGTCAGTAACCGGTTGATAAATCGAAAAAATCAATACTCAGTTTAATAATTCAGCCTGTCCGCCCAATGCCTGAAATGGCTCAAGGCGTTTGTCGCGCGATCATACCTCTTACGGAGCGCTTCCAATCGAACTAAACATCGATTGAAATGGTTTTAAAATCTACATTAAACATGTAAGGGTTAATATTAAGGGTTATAGTTGATACTACGGTATGAAAATAGTGAAAATTGTCGGGGGAATGGCGGAGAGCGGGGGCCGGCACCTCGCCATGTATGGCGCGCGGCGGCCGCGCACGCGTGCACTATATAAGTTTCCGGCCCCGCTGATCGCCGCACTCGCAGTCTCGCTGCCGTAGAGTCAACATCCACCGCGTCCCAAACCACACACACACGCCAAAATGTGCGACGACGATGTTGCTGCGCTTGTAGTCGACAATGGCTCCGGCATGTGCAAGGCCGGTTTCGCCGGCGACGACGCGCCCCGCGCTGTCTTCCCGTCCATCGTAGGTCGCCCCCGTCACCAGGGTGTGATGGTTGGTATGGGCCAGAAGGACTCCTATGTAGGCGATGAGGCCCAGAGCAAGAGAGGTATCCTCACCCTGAAGTACCCCATCGAGCACGGTATCATCACCAACTGGGACGATATGGAGAAGATCTGGCACCACACCTTCTACAACGAGCTGCGCGTCGCCCCTGAGGAGCACCCAGTCCTCCTGACTGAGGCCCCCCTGAACCCTAAGGCCAACAGGGAGAAGATGACCCAGATCATGTTTGAGACCTTCAACTCCCCGGCCATGTACGTCGCCATCCAGGCAGTGCTGTCCCTGTACGCCTCCGGTCGTACCACCGGTATCGTACTTGACTCCGGTGATGGTGTGTCTCACACCGTCCCCATCTATGAAGGTTACGCCCTGCCCCACGCCATCCTCCGTCTGGACTTGGCCGGCCGCGATTTGACCGACTACCTCATGAAGATCCTCACCGAGAGAGGCTACTCGTTCACCACCACCGCTGAGAGGGAAATCGTACGTGACATCAAGGAGAAGCTGTGCTATGTTGCCCTGGACTTCGAGCAGGAGATGGCCACCGCCGCCGCCTCCACCTCCCTCGAGAAGTCCTACGAACTTCCCGACGGTCAGGTCATCACCATCGGTAACGAGAGGTTCCGTTGCCCTGAGGCTCTCTTCCAGCCTTCCTTCTTGGGTATGGAATCGTGCGGTATCCACGAGACCGTGTACAACTCCATCATGAAGTGCGACGTCGACATCCGTAAGGACCTGTACGCCAACACTGTCATGTCCGGTGGTACCACCATGTACCCCGGTATCGCCGACAGGATGCAGAAGGAAATCACCGCCCTCGCTCCCTCCACCATCAAGATCAAGATCATCGCTCCCCCCGAGAGGAAATACTCCGTATGGATCGGTGGATCCATCTTGGCCTCCCTCTCCACCTTCCAGCAGATGTGGATCTCCAAGGAGGAGTACGACGAGTCCGGCCCCGGCATCGTCCACCGCAAGTGCTTCTAAGCGCAACGACACGTCGTGCCGCTGCTGCGTGAGCCGAGTGCAGTGTGTTGTGGTACTCTCGTTCGCGGGAGTGCAAGCATTTGTACGAGTACGTTTACGTTGTACGTAGTGATAACTGACAGAACTGAACATCTAATGTAACGCCATCTATTGTAATGTAATTTATTGTAAAATTTATATAAATTTAATTTTCTTTTTTATTTTTATTATATACACGGGATCGTTATGGATCTCACGCCAAATGTAATTAATAAATAAACGGTTAATTTATTTATTTTAATTACATTATTTCTTTTTATACAACCGTTGACTTTGGTTTTTGTTTAGTATCCGCATCCCACATCCCCCCGGTATAGTATTACATAGCTATACATCTGTATAGTATTGAAGTCAGTAGCACACACCTGTCCCTATGTGGGTCAGACTCATTGCCAAGATTCCTCAATCAATCGCCGGCTACAGCCGCGAGTTTTTCAAATACATTACATAGTGACAATGTCCTGGGCTGAATTACAACGGCGCCTTCCCCTAGAGCTCGGTTGAACAGAATTAGAACGTGAGGTTACCCCACACGCGTCAAAATTAGCCACCGCGTGCACTACCATAAATAGTAAAGACAACACCCGCGGCCAAAAGCATTTTCTAATTTTACCATGTAATCGTGGGGCGGTGGAACGAGACCTGCCATTCAATCATAGACCTTAAAATGGTGGGAAGAAGCTTAAGTTTCGGTTACACCTCTCGTTTCCGTAAATATCTTGAGAGTTCGCTGGAGTAAAAGAAGCCATCGGTTCGGCAGGTCTATTAATATCGCGGACTCCCGGAGCGCTAGTTTACATCTGTAGTCGAATATTAGGCGCAATACGTCTATATGACGTTGGGGATCTTGTTTACAGTGTGATTAGAAACGTCTAATATTAGTTCGAGTAGCGACCGAAATCGCATTAATGCTGGGAATTCTGTTTGTCAGATAGTTATTTGAATTTTTTAAACTTCAACTGTTAAATCTCCATCTGTTTAATCACCACGGTTCATTCAATAAATTAATTGGTTGCATTTCAATTCATTTTACAATTTTCTAAAGTATTTGGTATTTAAAACATCAACACTTAATTTTTTGCGTTCATTTCAGAAGGTGTGTTCTGTTATTACTAATGTAACTTATGTATGCCATGCATGTCTTGTGGCAAATATTCTTGAAATATAATACATTGCGTCACATTTACGTCTTCTAACATAAGTTCATTGATATGTAGATATGAATTTAAAACTTATATTTGGTTGCGGAAATAACTAGAAGCTTCGCGGTTAATTTTAGCCAACCACAGTTCGAATATTTTTGTGCTGGTACAGTTTCCCGTAAAATGATAGATACAATCCGAGAGATGGACTAAAAAATGGATGTTGATTTCGTAGTAGAATATACGTAATATGGTTCGTTGAATTTAGGAATTATCAACCTTATTACGATTAGTGTACGTTATGGTTTAGGTACCGTAGAAACTTTTATACTTGTTACATTTTTTGATTTTTCTATTTTCGAACTCAGTGTTATTATACCTGTCGCTCTAGAAGACAGCCCATTTATATAAATACTTAACATTATTAACTGTTATCGTAGGTATACACTAACTTAATGAAGTTACAGTTTTGCCTAAGCAATACATTTAGAAGGTTTTCCTCGTAATCATCGCACTTATCAGATGGATTGTTGGTCACAGTTTATTATACTTATCTTTTATTCACCGCTTTCTCAAGTGAAAGTTTAATCGCCATCATTTGGTTGATCTATTGCGCTACTGAGAAATATACGATTAATATTATGAATACTCGAAATGTCTTCTTCGCAAGCATGGCGATCAATGCTCATACCTTCTCTGTATAAGAAGAGGTATTTCCCTGCAGTGAAATAATAATGGACCAAAATGATAATAAAGAATACTTTTTCAGTTTCTGATGTAGCTATTGGTCGTCATAAAGAATCTGCCTAATCCACAAATTAAAATGTTTCATTATACAGAAATAATATTCAACACGAAGACAAAATTTTTGTTCCCTAACATGTTTAGTAAACGATAAATTTAATTGTCAATATAAATTTACAGGTTAAATGAAATGTATACCATACTTACACGAAAGCGTTATGTCACCAAAATAGTGGTAGTCAATACGATTCCAAACATTTAGGAATCGTATTGACTACCGCTATTTTGACTAATGATTCACGATACACTACCTTAAAAGTCTTCATGCCATGTGAATCATCTGTTTATTGCCGTTGATTCATTTTTACTTTGCCAAATACTATTACTATCATTACCAGCTGGCAAGAATGTCTAATAGACAATGATATCACGGACTTTTAATGCACACAGATGTAGGTCATATATATATCTGAGTATTGTTTCAAATGTTACGCCGCCTCTCGTCACAAGTTTTAGTTTTAGTTTCATCTCCTTTTATAGTTTTGTGTTTGGTTAAATTTATAGCTCCAGTATATCATCTGGCAAAACACTAATTTAATTTCATTTACAACTTAGAAATTGAATTGTAATTTGTCTATAGAGTTAAGTTTATTGCCTGTGTCATTTTGCATGCTACTTGAAATTGTACCTTACTTATGAAAAATTACAACAATCTGGCTAAAAGTGAGTTTCTTCTAATTGTGCAGCAGCGCTACGAACACGAAAACGCTGTTTTGTCTCGAGCATAGATGTATACAGACCATTATACTAAATGAATAGTTTCGACACACCAGTTAGTAAAATTTCGACCAATTCCACTGAATCATATTTTATTTCCATCGTGTAATCTCGGTTCATCTGCATAGCATATTACTTCAATAAATCGTTCTATATATTGTATAGCGAGCATACATTTTACGGTAGTAGATCTTTTAGCATTTTAACGGGACGGATTGACTGAAGATGTACATTAAATATCGACGTAAGGTGTTAGTTTTGTCTGAAAATCAGTGCTCCGAAGGCATCATTACCTCCTAGGTCTCTATTTATTGAAGTTATACTTCTTTTGGCGCGATTGGGAAATATTATGAGAGTGAATTTTTACGATGCGCGCGCACACCGACAGAAAAAAGCAACACCCTGAAGTTAGTTGCGAACCTTTTACACCCTGAAGTTAGTTGCGAACCTTTGTGTGTCATATCAGTATAAATAATCAGTGTGAATTAATAAAAAATTAATTGGTGTTTATATATTTATGACGGTGATAAATATTTTTATTGATCATTTATCAGTAAAAATATTTATTTTGAATATTAATTGTAAAAGTGGTTTTAATATACTGTTTTAAGTGCATTTATAGATTTGAGGTTAACTGTTATGTATGTATGCGTTGTGTTATTATTTGGTATTTTTGAATTGTTACGCTAAAGAAGTATTTAAACTTCTTACGTGCGTACATGAGTACACACACTCTTTTTTTTTTTTTTTTCTCCCACAGTATTTAACTCAATATGGAATTTGAAATAGCACAGTACACCAGTAATACTGATTTCAAATGACGGAGCCGATATGCACTTTTTTTTATACATGCTTCAAACAAAGTGTCATCATCTTTATGTTGATTATCTTCTAGTAAGTGTCCGTATGTAAGGTACACAATATCATCCACCCTTAAGAAAATAAGTAACACGAACCGTTTACAAAAGTAGACGCATTGTACCAACATTTTGAGAGATTTCGATGTACCGTGAAAATTATTTCATTACGTGTTTAAAAATAACTGGTTCACATCATAGGTATGATGAGATGAATAAAAATGTTTTACAAATGCATCTGTTTCACAAAGTTGAAAGAATACAGGGTAAGTAATTCGTCTTAGATTTTCTGAACATTCCGTCATGTTATCAGGATACATCCTTTGTTCACCTTTAAGATGTACGTAAGTACATCCAAATGTATTATCAGTAAGCTGGTCACTAATTAATATGGTCGACATTTTTTTTGTTTTTATATATAAGCCTACCAAAGTGACTCCACCCCGCCTGATGGTAAGCAGTCGGTGGAATCCAGAAGTGGTAGCAGAAAAATATGATTCGTCGTATTTTTTAGTATGTTTTGTCAGTCAAAATAAAAACCTTAGCTAGAGTTGTATTATTTATTTAAGTGAAAATCAAGTGTTATTGTTGGAATAACATAAAGTTTAATATACAATTACAACAATCAACATATAAACTTATAAAACGTTAATAAACAAAACAATACGTATTCACCTATCGGACATTCGATGAGAGAAATCTTAGCGTTAATTACTACGGCATACCTTCGATTAGTGAGTGAATGTTTGTTCGACGAATAATCTGGGGGGGTGCCAATATTGTGGGTTGAAGTGTATGAGTAAAAACAAGTAGCGCCACAGTGGTAATTATGGATACTAACATGACATTAATAATATTGCTTGATAAGTAGAAGTGAACTTTTGCATTTTGAGACTGGTTTGCAACATAACATTTTAATCTTAGGAATCTTTTGTAGGTACTATATATTTGTTTAGTTAAAGTTAAGTCTAATATACTTAGATGAGAAATGTAGATATTGTTTAAAATTAAATATCTAAGACTTTGTTATAATTAGATTAAATTACAAAATAAACACCAATTACATGTAGCATTTTAATGCATACAAAAATCTAAATCAAACTAAGTAATAATAACATTACCTACCACCTTTGACTTCGGCAGTCAGGAAAAATCTCTTCATTGAGCCAAAACAAAACGATGTCACACATCGGTTAGCACAATTTCTAATAATATATTTTACATAAACTATCAAAATAGCTCTTATGGCCTTGTAATAAATTCGTATTGTGTTGAATGTCTTCAGTTCGATACGTATTGACTTCGCTGGTTTACGATTGATTTAGTTCAGGTGAGAATGAAAGAATAGATTAATGAGCATGTTTAAAATGTTGAATGAATTGTACATGCAGTTTATTTGAAGCAAAGATTGATTGTAGATGTTGTGGGGAACGAAATTCTTGGGTTAATGCACCAGTAATAGACGGTAATGAACTCACTAATTAAAAAGAGAAACGATTTGATTTTTTTGGGTTTGTTTGCAACGATTTGACTAAAAATCTACGTTACCGTAATAAAAAAATGTTTCAATAAAGAAATTAATAAAATAAAAGAAATCAATAAATTCAGCACATTTTGTTTATTTTCAACATATTATTTTCAGTCATTTTTAGAATTTCAATATTTTAAGCGCCTTCGTAAATCTAAACGATGCGATACGACACTATTTGTTGTTGTGAGATCGAATAAAACTTTTAATACCAAATCGAAGCGAAGGCGGACCTAATACTCTAAACAAATAACAAGAAAAGTCTAAATAATGCCAAAACCAACAGTGATAACTGGAGCAGGTCGTCAATAGCTTTCGTCAAGTAGTTTCTAATTAAATTTCCATGTTAACCCCATTGTTAGAATAAGACAACTTATTAATAATGGTTGATGTTAACGTTCAACTCATAGTTTATTAAAATGTACAGGATGTTACAGAATTCAGACCTTAATTTACGATTAAGGATGGCAGATATTTTAAATCGACTGAAATTAAATCGAAAGATGTTTATTTCATTTAGGTTAATTGAATTAACACTTTTGAACGTTAAAAATTACAAAATGTCAGCCAATTAACAAAGTCAAAGTCAAAGCATTTATTTCATTTTGATCATAAAGTATGATGCTTATGAAAAGTCAACATTACATTTTGTCAGCCAATTGACCTGCAGCCAGTTCGCTGACGAGGTAGAGCTGTGAGAAGAACTGGCAAGAAACTCACGCCACTCTTTTCAATCGCCAGATAATTAGTTATTTGACAACCTATGGTAACCGTTAACCTACGGCCAGTTCGCTGACGTGAGGGTAAGACCATGAGAAGAACTGGCAAGAAACTCAAGCCACACTTTTTAATCGCCAGGTTATTACATTTTTTGTAAGTTACAATTTTAAGTAGCATGCAAAGTGACTCGATGATGTAATGATAGGTATCGATTGCTTTTATTAAAGTAACGGTCCATTTTCGCCACTGCATGAGCTTTTTTACAGAGAAGGCATGGGCTTTAATCACCATGATTTCTTTATGCAATTTCAGACTCTCGAAAATGTAATAAGGAAACCTTGATATAGTGTATTTCTTTTTAATAAAATACACTTCTTGCACTAGGAAACATGCCCTGTGCTGCAGGGGACTTTACAAACATACAATAAACGTACACGAAGTACATCCAGACTCGGGACATATATTTATGGATCGCACAAAGTTTTGTCTCATGTGGGGATCGAACCCACAACCTCGTGGACAGCAGTAGCTTGCGCTCCCACTGCACAGAGGCAGTCTTGTTGTTGCGTATTAAAGCAACTTCAGCACTAGATATTGTGCCTGGATGTAAGTAGGAATTGCCTCAAATGAGGTGTTCTATTGACAATACTGAGAAAGTGGATATAGTACTTTACTTACGTGTTATAGGATTGTTATAATAATAATATAATAATATTCTACCACATTCACACAGCGACATCTAGCCCCAAATTAAGCAATTATATTTGCTTGTGTTATGGGTACTAAACAACTGATATACTATTTATATACATTTTTTTTTTGTAAATACATTAATATTATAGATAAATTACACCCAGACACAGAACAAACAATCATGCTCATCACACAAAGGTTTGTCCTGGGTGGGAATCGAACCCACGACTTCCGGCTTAGCAGTCAGGGTCACTAACCACTAGACCAACAAGCCAGTCAATGTCAGTGTTGTGTATAGTGTTGTTGTAGGATTGCTATTAGCCATCAGCCAGGCAATTGTCATTCACCGTTGGCAGCAATGAAAGATAAATAAAATTAAAAAGTTACTAAGTTAAATCATAATGTGCTAAATACTACAGAACTTCCATACTTCAAAATCAAGATCTTTCACCTTATTTAAAAACATGAAACGTCATAACTCCAACACTCTGTATCAGAGAAGTAACTACCATATTAGTTTATTAGAACACGTTGGAGAAATAATCGGATTCTACTAGTGAAGAGTGCTGTGATGAACTCATTCAATGAAACAGCGCCTGAACATTTAATATTCTCGAGACTGCTCGGTTACATAGTTCAGGAGATATGCAGAATGATTTCGTTTAAATATTTAAAGTTCTACGTTGAGTCAACGTGCGTTTATGTCATCAGCGAGGTCATTTAGTTTTTACTGTAATCACTAGGGACGCTATACATGTTGATACAACTTTTTTTTCATTGTCAATATTCATTTTAAGTAGAATGAATTCTGATCGAAAAACTTTAACTTTAATTTTAGTAAATTAAAAGAAAATTATGGCGCTTAGTTTTTATTCACCGTTTTTATTACTTTACATTTTGTGTTTCTGATTTATTATTTTCTTTTGTTTTTGTTTCTTGTAAAACTATAATAACAGTTATTTATTTGTTTAAGTTGTACTAACTGAAATGCGTATTTATTAAGAATTACAGAATCAACGAAAACGTCAAAGAGTAAAGTTCTGACGTCATAAATGGTAAAATTGTCATTGATAAGTGTCACATTAGATCATAAACTTTACCATTAAACTTCCTCGCATATAAAACCATATATCTATTACCATCAGTCTCTTAGACTACATTCAACCACGACTATTTGCGCGTCTCGATATTAGACAAGTTGTCGCGGCCGCTTCATTTAGACCTAACGACACTAAACTATATTAATAATCATTATTAACCTGCCTGACGTCCGTGGTTCAAACGGGAGGTTAAATACCGGGGGGAGGGAGACGGGAACAAGAGGACTCAATCCATTGTTGGAATCTATCTGTCAAAGGATAGATGAATTTAATTGCCGCGAATTCAATAAGGTTTATTATTCCGTAACAGTTTTGTTGCTCTTTCGTACTCGTTGAACCGGCATGCAGGGACGGCTTTTTATTAATTTCTCACTTAATAACTTCTGAGAGGCATTCGATTTGTTGTAGTCAGTTTTTCGTATGAATAGATATAATGCTTTGAGCGTATTTTATTGTTGCTTTTTGTTAATACTGTATTGATTTGTTATGCCGCTTTTATTTGAATTTGACAATTGAAATATTGGATTTATAGAGAAGTGATCCGTTTTAGCATGTTACGATTTTATTATTGTAATCAAAGAAGATGTACCTAAATGAAAATTGCCTCACATTTGAAAAATATAATTTTTATAAACTTCATTTTAAACATAATTTTTTTTTATTTAGTAGGTGTCGATTCGTCAGGTTAGAGAGTGTCATGCTAAAATTCCTGATTATGTTTCTGGTTTCTTTGACAATTGGTTTAAGGTACTGAGCATCAGCTTAAAGCGTACAATACTTACCTGTGATATGCCTGTGAGTGATTGAAATTACAGCATCGATCATTCTTTAATAGTACCTAGTCTTGGCTTTTAATTTAGTCACCTCAGCGACATGCTGAGACAGTTTCAATGCATTGCGGACGCAATATATTGATATTGATATAACGAAAATTCCATTTGTTCCGCTCTTGGAAAGCTTGCCCCCAGAAATGAGCTTACAAGAAACGTATGGAAGTCTCTGAATAGACTCCATACACTGGTTGGTTGGAGAAAAGAAACAGTTTTCTTTGCTCCGAACAACCTGTGTACAGGTGTTCGTACACGGGTGGGGTATTTCAAATGATGCGGACCTCAGCACAGGTGTGAGTGCGACTTGAATTTACAATCTATGGCCCACTTAATTTCTTTTCCCTGCTAATTTTGTCCTGCATGCCGGTACACATGCACGCCAGAGGAGCTCATAGATACCTCCGACACTACATTCAAGGTGGTGACTTATTGAGTACGAAAAATCTAAATTATAAAAGTGACAAGACCTCGACACGAAAGAAGAAGAAAGAAATTCGTCTTTTGATATAGACACAGACAGACATAGACATAGGTAACTGACTTCTTTAATTAACATTAATTTGAATTGAGTTGACTTTTTCACTTAATTTTATTATCTCGTTTATAAATTAATTGACATGATTGTGAGGTGAAAATAAAATTGATATAATATTGTAATAAACTTATTCTCTAAAATTTGCATGCTTTTGGAGGTAAATGTGAGACTCGAAATAATGTTATATCACCATGTATTTACTACATTTCAGAAAATAAATGAATTTGAATTTGATATTCTTCATCTTATCATAATTAGCATAAAATTATGATCTTTTCTCATTGAAAAAGCGATGTGCCTATTCAATTTTATACACAGAAACTTAAACCTAGTTTTCTTTAAAACCTCTAAATTTGTTTCTTTAATACTTCAATAATAACCGGTGTATTGGCTAAGCGCCAGTATTCTAAGAAATGCTCCGACACACATACTAGTTGTCAACTGAGTTAGTACCTACTTTTTATATATTACTAACTTCTGCCCGCGACTTCGTCTACGCAAGATTTTACACAATCTATAGATACTAATATACAAGTTGAAGGCGAAAGAGTTCGTTTGAGCGCGCTAATTTCAGGAATTACCAGATGGTTTTGAATAATTGTTTCTTCATTCCATAGGCCAAATTCTCGAGTTAGGCTAAGTAACATCACGCTACAAGCATCGGGCGCAGAGCAGTAGTAACCAAAGATGTAACTTTACATGGGTAAACCGCGCGGACAGTTAGTATCTTTATATTTAAAATATAGCTATATTATTATTATTGTAACATTTCATTAAAATTCATTCAGTAGTTATATAACAGAAGTATTCATTAAAACTTACACGTTTAAAACATTAGTTGGACTAGTGGGACCCCATTTTGCACGAGATTACGGAACTAACAAACAAACAAACAAACAAACAAACAAACAAAAAATCAAATCTTTTCTCTTTATATTATTATTAGTGTCGATATAAACGTTGAGGAAGAAATTATTTATATAAAAAAAGCTTTCAAATTTATCTATTTTTAATAAATATTGTGAAGAATCAATGGAAGACTGCAGGTAATGTTTACAGTGAATGTTTATTTCTCAAACGCAATAAATGTATTTACTTACATTCAATGTAATGACTTCTAATTACCTGTGTTAGATTTCTGAGCCTATTTTTATGAGATTATACCGCAAATCCCTGCGTAATTTGTTTATCATATTACAAATTTATTTATTTTTCTTTAAATGGCATTCATACTTTTGTGTGTGAGACGTATTTGGCCAATTACTTTATATGAAAGTAACACGCAGGGAAAATGTTCGGTGTTTAATTTTGAAAAATGTCAGGATTTAGGTCCAGGACACCCAAACGTCCGTGTCCTAAACCAAACCCATTTATTTATTTAACGTTATCAAGGCCCAAAATGACAATTAATTAATTTTATTAATTTTATTTTAATTTTTATTTATAAAAATAAACATCTTTCATTTCATTTGTACTCTCAGCTTAGGTATCATCATTTACTTTCTCAGTCGTAAAATACCCAGTTCTTATAACGAATGAAATCTCGACGGTTCATATAATGTAATTTGAACATAGCGTTGGGGGGTTGGGTAGTACCTACCTAGACGCGAGGAAGGCGGTGTGCAGAATTTAATATTGGCAGCGCGCGCGGGTTAAGGCGACGTGCAAATAAAACTCTATGAAACCGCACCCCCGTGTTGTTAAGGGTTATGCTGTTGATAATAATTTAGTAGATTGATACTTTTATTACTTGAGTTGTCTGGTATGGTATACGCGTTCTGAGTTTGGCTGATAAGGCAGCATACCCAGTGGTTTGTGCTACCTACCTTCAAAAGTAATATAAAGTTTTCACTACTACCAAAATTACCCCACTCTACATGTTAATAACCAGTCGGTAAAGGCAAAAATGGTACCAATTATTACAATTTTCTGACATAGAAAACAAATAAAACCTAAAACATTCATTATTTTTGGTACAAAGTAGATCTTTGCATCAAAGTAAAGTCAAAGTGCGGTCTGTGAATCTTGCCCTAAGCACTCAGCTGGTAGTATAACTACTTTTAATTCATGTCAGGCTACCCCTTAACAGTGTGTCTGCGGATATTTTTACAAACGTTATTACTGTGCGGAGTGCGCTCTAGCTTTCTTTATTAAATTGTCGTTAGGGGTCGCCGCATTAGCTCGGCTTTCGGCTCTCGTCGTTCGGCATTCGGCATTTAACGCCCGCGGTCATACTCGGCTACTATTGAGCGTGATAATATTAGAAGTATGTTTTGTGAATGTAAACTGTTGGGTTTTTGGATTTAATTTTCGGGATTTTATTGTTTGTTTGTTTTAGAATGTTGCATATGATTTTTATTCCAGTACTAAGGCAATCTAAAGGCATTAAGGGTCAGTTTACTATGCACAGGACTGGGCCTTTCATAAGCATCTCCACTGCCACTTGTTTGCCGTACTCATCGATACAGTGAAAGACCTTTATCTAAAACAAGCAATATATATTATTTAAAAACAAAAAGCCCACCTGCTTAAAAGTGAAAAGAAAGAAAACCATTTTTTTCTCGTGCTGACGCTACATTGATTTTTTATATACCCTATGTCACTCCTACAATCAAAACGAATCTAATGACACCTCATAAGTTAAAATCCATCAAGCCATTTAGGCTGTAGAGCGTGCCAAAGAAATAGACATACATACTCACATACATGATACAAATATAGATACATATATACATACATACGCTCAAAAAACATTACCTTTCTTGACTGCGTCAGTCGGGCAATGATGATGATGATCAAACAAATATCAAGTGGTTAGTGGTCAACCTAGGATTTGTTCAGGTCGCTCATAATTTATTATACAGGCATCCGACTTGACCTAACGACTGTTAAAATAATAATAAAATTCATAAAATCTCCTTTATGTAAAAACAATAAGTAATTGACGTAAGTTATGTCATTTATCATTACACAGCCACGGGCTGTCAATACATTAAATTCATTTACTAGATTTTTTCGGCTTGAAAGGTCTCAGTTTGGTAGTTATTAAGCCGTCAAGTAAAGAAAAGTGGGAGCAGATAATTTTGATATTATCACTTTATTTGGCTTAGAAAATCGTCTGTTAAAATGTCATATAATTTGATACGATGTATTACTTGACATATTTTTATTTCCTGCACCAATAAAATGCTTCTGGCAAAACATGTGTAATTATTTTAAATAGGTAAATTTAACCCTGAAAGAATATGAATCACGCTAGGTATATCTATTAGTTGCTCTTTGTTAGACATCCAGCTGAGTTATTTATCAATTATTAATATGCAGTCACTAACTTGCTAAATAAAGTAACTGATTAGGTGAAAAACGAGAGATAATTGGTTTTTGAAGCATAACAACGAAATTAATTTTAACATTCGACGCAACCAAAGCACCTAGGTACTTATTAAGCAATGAACATTGATACATGTCATTACTTACTGCTGTAAAGATTCAATTACCGTTTTTTAAAGATCTTATAATTATTTTTGATATTATTCCATTATATCTAGATATAACTCAATACCCAGTCTAGATAGTTTTAGAAATGTGTAATTACGGTCTTCTATGGTAACATTTTCTCAAAAGATCGTAATTATGGTCCTCTCATAAAATTTGTGATCTGGACTACACAAGTGTTTACAAGTCATAAATATCTAATGAATGTTGCCAACGATTTTTAATCTACTAAGAACGCTTCTAGTGAAACAGTTTTAAAAATAGGTAGATACCTAATTATTTTGTTAATAACTGTTAATACATACCACGCCATCTCTTGTCACATTGAGACATATTTTTGCCTTTATCAAAGTACTACTACTCGGTAATAGATGACGCTACTAACAAAGTACTGCTAGTAGGTTTTTATCTCTGTCACTAGATGGCAGAACCGGCTAAAGATAAAGAGCTTTTATTTTGAGTTATTAACCTATAATATTATAATTAAATCAAATTATGGCGATATTCAATGATTTTTTAATTACAATCTCATACAGAAGTATGTAATTCAATTATATTTATAATATTATTTATTCGCATCCTAATGGTATGTGGTATCCATCCAAATAATTGATTGGTGGTATGAGTGAGGTACAGTTTATTATATGTGACGATGGCACAGTTCGACCAGTTCCTCAGCAAATTCTATGTCACAAACCATGGAACTTTTATGTATAGAAAGTTAATAAGTTAATACCTACTGTTGTTTTATGAACTTCTGACTGTTTAGCAACCTAGTTAAATCACTTAAATTATTATTTATTTTTAACTTCCCATTGACCTTGAGAAATCGAACTTCATAACTTAAGAAATTAACAAAAAAAATAGTATTTACCTACAAGCTAAGCTAAGCTATCCAAGTAGAGCAATATAAATAACCAGTGAAACAGAGTCCATTCCTTTAGTTGCCAGATTGTTTAAAAGTTTTTGGGAAATATTACTAACCAAACGCTACTTACTACTTACTATTAAACCTACTTAATGCCGAGCTATGTTCATGAAATAAAAGCTTGTAAATGGCAAATGTCTTTACCAATATATCGTATTTCTTATAATTACTAGTCTTTAAACTTTCTGTATAGTTAATAAATACATTTTTAGCACAATCTGAAAGCAATTTATTACAATTCTACTTGATTTTTTTTCAAAACAAATAAAGTAACTGGACAGTTCAAAATTCACAAAAAAAAGTGCATTTGCAGCTTAATAAGGTGGTTACATAAAATTCGTTCTATAAAGAGGCTAATAAAGCAATCCAATAAGTACGGGAGGACGTACCGGGGTGTGAGGGGGCGAGAGGGGTGAGGTTCAACCGGGCTGCTCAATAAACGCTCATATCTTCAGCAATTACGGCAAAACAAATGAGAGCTAACGAAATTCACCTCCGAGAGGGATCGGCGGTGGAATATAGAAGGCATGGAGTCATCTTGTGAGATATTTTTTTCATATTCTTTATCGTACACGCATTGAAAAACATAATACCTACATAATCGGCATAAGAAATATCATAAATTTATAATCATACGGGAATTAACGCGATCATGCATTAGGTATTTACATACCTTATTTTGCTTGACGTTTCGACCAGGTTACACCGGCCGTGGTCACAAGCAGACTGGTGAGGCGATGTCACGGCTCCGTATGTGAAGTAGATTCTAGATCTACCCTCACATTTTTGTCTTTCCACGTACTATCACAAAACACACTGACAGTGTCCCTATTCTGTATGCCGTCCGTATTCCGAGCGTTAACCGACTGCGCAAAGCGAGGTTGCGTAATTTGAATCACTGGATTCCACGTAGCCGAGAGCTTGAAGCCGTCTTCCCTATTGAAATTTATGTGTTTCTTAATTTCAATAACTTCTCGTACAACCCGAGAGTAATAGGTACAATCAGTGGAGAGGACTTGCGTACGATGAAATTCAATCCAGTGATTGGTGTCCGTTTGAAGAATATGTTCGGCAATCGCTGATTTGCTGGTCTGTCGATTCTTTACAGCGGCGATATGTTCTTTGACCCTTTCAGCAATAGTCCGCTTAGTCTGACCTATGTACGAACTACCGCAGCTGCAATTGATCTTGTAAACGCCCGGTGTTTGTAGGGGCAAAACATCCTTTGGCGTGCCTACCATGCTGTTTACTTTGGCCCCAGGTGTAAAGACTGTGTTTATACAGTATTGTTTAAGCAGGTCTCCTATCTTATCAGTCACACCTTTAATGTAGGGCAGAAAGGCAGGTTGTCTGTCGACCTCTGGACGTTTGACCCTTTTCGTTGGCTGCCTACGTCGCCGATTCCCTTTATATCCATTACGACTAAGTACCTCCTGAACATGATCTAGTTCTTGCTCTAAATGCTCAGGGTCACATAGATCGTAGGCTCTGTTCTTCAATGAAGTCATAACGGACTGCAAGTGACGAGGGTGGTGATGCGACGTAGCATGTAAGTATCTGTCCGTGTGTGTTGGTTTGCGGTAGACACAGTGTGATAAGGACCCATCTGTTCTCGCACTCAATTTGACATCTAAAAATGACAACGATCTTTCCGTTTCCATTTCGTATGTGAACCTTATATTTGGGTGAATGGAATTTAGGTATACTATATATTGATCCACTTCCTGTTTACCGCCCGTTACTATACTAAATACGTCATCGACGTATCTTTTCCAAAGTCTGATAATCTTCGGTCCACCACTCAACGCCTTCTCTTCAAAATGTTCCATCCAGAGATTAGCAAGTACTGGGGCCACTGGACTCCCCATTGCGACGCCATCAATCTGGAGGTAGTATTGACCTTGGAAAAGGAAGTAATTGCCCTCTAGGCAGTGCTTCAGTAGATCTATATAGTTTGAACCTACGATGAACATCTTGGCCAAAGGCATGAATTTCGCCTTAACACCGAAGCGAATACCGTACGAAAATATAATCAGCTGTGTTGAAGAAACGATTGCACGTAATAAGATACCACCTAGCAACGCCGAAACGCTGAGAAAAGATATCGCGGTTGCATTACGTAAATCGAAGCTTCCTATGAACAATACCACAACAGAAGAGCGTCAAGCATTGAAGAACATTCGGGATAACCAGGATATATTAGTGCTTAAGGCCGACAAGGGAAACGCCACTGTAGTGATGAATACGGCTGACTATCAAAACAAAATACGTACGCTGTTGTGTGATGACAAGGTATATAAACCGGTATCATACAACCCAACGGCCAGAGTAACACGCAGAATACGGGCTTTGATACAGGAACATCAGGACCTTTTCACAGAAGATGAGTACCAGAAGCTATATCAGCCAAAGCCACACCAACCACCAAGATTATATGGTTTGCCAAAAATACATAAGTCGGACGTGCCACTGCGGCCTATCGTAAGTCAGATTGCATCTCCTACTTACGACCTTGCAAAGCACGTCGCGTCAGTATTGCAGCCATTAGTGGGCAAAACACTATCTTATGTGAAGGATTCTCGCCATTTCGTGCAGATAGTAAAAACCCTAATATTGGAGCCTGAGGACATCATGGTGAGTTTTGATGTGGAGTCACTTTTCACCAACGTTCCAATTAAGGAGTGTCTGGACGTCGTGAAGGACAAATTAAGTGACAACGAGATGCCGTCAAACTATATAGATCTACTGAAGCACTGCCTAGAGGGCAATTACTTCCTTTTCCAAGGTCAATACTACCTCCAGATTGATGGCGTCGCAATGGGGAGTCCAGTGGCCCCAGTACTTGCTAATCTCTGGATGGAACATTTTGAAGAGAAGGCGTTGAGTGGTGGACCGAAGATTATCAGACTTTGGAAAAGATACGTCGATGACGTATTTAGTATAGTAACGGGCGGTAAACAGGAAGTGGATCAATATATAGTATACCTAAATTCCATTCACCCAAATATAAGGTTCACATACGAAATGGAAACGGAAAGATCGTTGTCATTTTTAGATGTCAAATTGAGTGCGAGAACAGATGGGTCCTTATCACACTGTGTCTACCGCAAACCAACACACACGGACAGATACTTACATGCTACGTCGCATCACCACCCTCGTCACTTGCAGTCCGTTATGACTTCATTGAAGAACAGAGCCTACGATCTATGTGACCCTGAGCATTTAGAGCAAGAACTAGATCATGTTCAGGAGGTACTTAGTCGTAATGGATATAAAGGGAATCGGCGACGTAGGCAGCCAACGAAAAGGGTCAAACGTCCAGAGGTCGACAGACAACCTGCCTTTCTGCCCTACATTAAAGGTGTGACTGATAAGATAGGAGACCTGCTTAAACAATACTGTATAAACACAGTCTTTACACCTGGGGCCAAAGTAAACAGCATGGTAGGCACGCCAAAGGATGTTTTGCCCCTACAAACACCGGGCGTTTACAAGATCAATTGCAGCTGCGGTAGTTCGTACATAGGTCAGACTAAGCGGACTATTGCTGAAAGGGTCAAAGAACATATCGCCGCTGTAAAGAATCGACAGACCAGCAAATCAGCGATTGCCGAACATATTCTTCAAACGGACACCAATCACTGGATTGAATTTCATCGTACGCAAGTCCTCTCCACTGATTGTACCTATTACTCTCGGGTTGTACGAGAAGCTATTGAAATTAAGAAACACATAAATTTCAATAGGGAAGACGGCTTCAAGCTCTCGGCTACGTGGAATCCAGTGATTCAAATTACGCAACCTCGCTTTGCGCAGTCGGTTAACGCTCGGAATACGGACGGCATACAGAATAGGGACACTGTCAGTGTGTTTTGTGATAGTACGTGGAAATACAAAAATGTGAGTGTAGATCTAGAATCTACTTCACATACGGAGCCGTGACATCGCCTCACCAGTCTGCTTGTGACCACGGCCGGTGTAACCTGGTCGAAACGTCAAGCAAAATAAGGTATGTAAATACCTAATGCATGATCGCGTTAATTCCCGTATGATTATAAATTTATATCATGCAACGCGAAAGTTTAAAAGAAATATCATGTACAAAGGTAAGTATCGAAGCAAATTGTGCAAACGTACTTACCTAAGCTTGGTGACCGCCTTAGCTTGATAATTGGCTACTAATCGTTTTCTAATATTTTCTTACGCTACCTCCACTTCATGCATACCGACGTAAACGATGATGTCATTTCATATTTTACATTATGAGCCAAAGATCAGAGAACTAGTTAGACAATTAGTGTAGATGTCTTATAAAAAATAGCTAGTTTTTAAAAGCTTAGTAAATGCCACGATATAAAGTTTTAAATAGAAATCTTTTTGTCACAGTGGATGTATTTTGCATTAAAATTCCAGTGAAGTGTTATTTTATTGTTATTTGAAAGACATGAAAAATAGTGATTAAAATGTGAGCGTTCTAATTAGGCTACGAGGTAACATAGATATTAAATTATTGTACAAAAACCCCAGCTACGCAGTGGAGTGCTCTTCATGCAGGCAGAAAGTGCTGCCTACCTTAATAATTGCCCGAAATCACAACAATTAAATAATGCCTACCCTGTCAAAAATCTCTGTGTACGTCACTGCATCCACGTGACTAAATTCTTAAATTGTTAAAGAGAACTTATCGCGCCGCCACAGCCACAACCACCGACTACATACAACTAAAGCCGCCGCACCATAGACCGGTTCGTATGATACCTATTCTATGATAATCATTACAGATGGAAGCAAAAAAGGAATAACTATCAAATTATACCTTGTCCAGGTTTATTTAACAAAACTAACCAAATAGTCAGACTATTAATATGAAAAGCCATAAAGAAGTTCATTCAACCAATTCGAACATTATTGATCATGATTTCTTAAAGCATTTGGATGTATGACGAGTTAAAAGCTTTATAAAGTTTTAATTCGACACGTCTCCGGTTCCTGTGCTACACAAGTGCCATAGGGCTGTGTGTCGGGTGTTTTAGGGTTTTTTCAGCGGCTTTGACTTGCAAATTGTCGCGCCCGCCGTTCGCCCGAGGCGCGAGCGTAATTAAAAATCAGAGGCGACACTACCGCCAGTGCGGCGAGTAGCGGAACTATTGTATTTGTCTGTTTATAATTCGCCATTACACTGCTTTAAATAGTGTAAAATGCAATTAAAATTATGTTGTAAATTTTAATTTATTTATCTCATTGTTTAATAAAAAAAATGTTGTGCGTGTTAAAATTACAAAGTTATTTACAAGTTACAGAAATTCCACGACAGATGGCAAGACAAACGCTGTTTCAATTTTTGAAAAAAAAATTCTTTAAATGAATTGCTACTTTTATGCTGTGGTTACTCATAACTAATCCCAGGCAATTTTGGCGTTTCTGGTAACTGGGTTGGATGTAATAATTTAACCAAATCTACTGGTTTAACATAAGAAATTAGGAGTGTGAAGACAACAAGCCCATTAATAAATAACTAGTAAGTACCACATACGTGACGCTTTTGCTCTATTTTTAAATTTGCTTATCTGAAAGGAAACAGACTTTCGCAAAACAGCGTTTGGAAATCTATTTCTTACAAAATACAATCTTTATTGAAAAGTTAAACCAATAAAAACAAACGGCTACCAATAATGCCTTTACTCGCATTATATTACGCACACAATTACAAAAGCATGGCTCTAAGTTATAAAAGGCTGGTAATAATTAATTAACGCTCTGAACACGGCGAAGCGGTCACGACAACCGAATTATACAAAACACTAATTGTTATGGAGGCAAGTGAATAATTAGTACAATAAAACTTGTATAAATATGAAATATTTCATTTTTATATTGTATTTGTTTTGGGTTGTGTTTAGTTCCGTAGTTTTTTAAAATTGGCCACGACTGACATGGCTTGACTTGACCCTTTATGGTATAATGACTGAGACACGAATTGTTTTGGATCAGATATAAAAAGATAGCACCTCTTTTCTAATTAGAGTTTTTCCGTAAATTCCGTATAAAATCTCCACATTAAACTTACTCGTACCTTTCTATAAAAATTGACAATCCAGTTTTCGTTTTCGTTTCGTCAATGTGAAAACGTGAACATAGACTTTAATACAAGAAAGAAAACCGAGACACATTCAGATTTTTTTAGAACAGTTCTTATCTCATCTTATTATTTAGTACCTACTTTTGTTTGTCGCAGGGGAAATGCCTTGGCATACCACGCCGTCTTTGGGTCTACGACGTGGTTATGTGAAATGCTTACACCTACTGAAACCCCTTCGGTGGCCTGCCTCTAATACGTTAAAGGAGCGGGTAAACGCCGGTATGGTGCCTCAGGTGTTTCTCATTCCCGTCTACTTAGTCATCATTATCATCGTCATCAACCTGAACATATCAACTGTCATATGCGCTTTCTTTACCACAGTCACGACGCTTATCAGGCTAGTCTGATGATGCTTCATTTCAATTTTATCTATGAACTTAAACAAAGGGATCTATAAATACACTGCACATATTATTAAGGTATAAATATTATTAAATGTTAGTAGTTAGTAACACACTAATGCTCAGGTGACGTGCTTGCACGTATCAGGGTGTAACAACCCACCGATAGTACGAGCTTTATAAGCAAGGAGCTAGCTGCATTAGGTTTGTAAATTTCTATTTTTGAAATCCCTATTCACTTACTAAAAATATCTGACAAAGAAAGAATGTATAAAGTATATCATAAGCTTTCTAATGTTCTCGTCGTTTGACACAATTATCGGCTGTTTTACATCTCTTAGCTACTGTGTTACAATTTCGTATGAGTTAGGCTGGGCACGCACTACGATTTTTTCGAAGCGCGCAGAAAATGTGCTGCGGCATAATGTCGTACTGTAATAATGTAACAAATTGTTTTAAATGGTAATGCGCGTACTTTAGGGGTAATTACCGCGGTGATTTTGTATTGCAGCACATAACGTCTCAGCGCGTTCTTTGGCACCGCGCCGCACTGCCGCTATTATAAGAAACGAAATAAACACAAATTGAAAGGTAATGTGTCAGTGTCGATTTTTGCAAATTTATCTGTCTAATAATCTTTCAATATCAATACACAACTAGGCGTAACGATAGTGGCAAAGTAACCTTACTGCTTAACATTATTTTTATCATTTTAGCCAAAATATGTCTAGGCTATCCATATTAATAATATAAATGCGAAAGTTACTCTGTCTGTCTGTTACGCTATCACGCGTAAACCACTTAACCACTTTTGATGAAATTTGATACAGAAATAGATTAGACCAACATAGGATATCTTTTATAGTGAAAATATGGCTAGGGGTTGAAATAGAGGATGAAAGTTTGTATAAAAAATCGTCAATTTCAATTCAATTCGTCAACCAACATTCACGCGGACGAAGCTGCGGGCAACAGGTTCCTATCTCTGGAGCCCTAACCACCGGTACCTTGGTCCCTGTACCCGATATCGGTTGGTCTCCATATTTTTATATTTTTAAGTGTATATTACTGTATTTTTTTATATATATTTAAAAATGTAACTTTGTGAGTATAAAAGTTAATAACGAGAATAATAATAATATGTGGACACTATCACACACCATCATCTAGTCCCAAGCTAAGCAGAGCTTGTGTTATGGGTACTAGATAACTGAAATATAATACATATACATACTTTTTTTTTGTAAATACATACTTAGAATACATAGGAAACACCCAGACTGAAAACAAATACAAATGTTCATCACACAAATATTTGCCTTCCGTGGGAATCGAACCCGCAACACCCGGCGTCGCAGTCAGTTACACTAACCACTAGACCAATGGTGCAGTCGAATTAATACAAAACGCTGCTGCCCGTCCTGAATTCTACCATAACCGCTAGTGCATAACCGTGAATATTGTACCTATATCAACTTTCCTCAGTCATCTCCTAGACTAAAATACTTTATTAGCTATGACGTGGTTCGTTAATTCGTTGATTTGTTCGTGATTCCGATAAACTAAGTGACGCGGCGCTTGGCGACGTAGATGTATTGTTGTTTGTAATGTTTATTAACTATAATAAAATTATAAGCAGTATAATTAAAATATATAAAGTTTAATACAAATAAGGTGGCAAACAAGCATACCTGATGGTTAGTGGTAACCTAACTGTGTGCTGCGTGCTGTGGCATAGCAGAAACAGTGCTTAGATGCCACGTTAATTTCTCTTAGTTCCATTGTAGTTATAGAGTATTTATGTATGTATTGCCCTTGATTAGTATATTTTGTATTATAAAATTAAAGTATTTACCGTGTTATGTTTAACTTTTATAATATTTTTAATTTAAATAGCAATCTTAGCTTTTTTCTGCTTCATTAACTACACCTACTTCGATTATTTCTGAGGTTGACTGGTAGAGAATACTTTTAGCATTAAGTCCACGTCTGAAGTAGGATAAATAAATAACACAATCAAGCTGTAGCTGACTGTATAGAAAGAAGGAATGAGAAAGGCGGAGAAGAAGAAAGAAGACCGAGTTGGAAACTTTGCCTGCATCGTTCACCAAGCGATAAGACACACATATACATAGCATCACACCTTTTACCCTTGAAAGGATAGGTAGGCATAGGTGTTTAACCACCAACTCTTTGGAGTTTTTTTTTATTTTGGGTCCTATGTATTACCCATAAAATCACTTTACCTGAGTTATCTATACACAGTAACCATCTGTACAGAGGCAGTCACAATAGCATTAAAATTATTGCCTCTAGTACCTACTAATCTGACAGTACACAAGTAGTAGGTAGTTAGTTGTATTGGCAGTCTTCTGTGGTGTTGAAGTGCTCACTTCCAAAATCAGTAAACTTTGGTTATACAATTTTTAATTGCTTAACTCTATTGAAGCCATTGTCTAATTTGAATATCAACATTCGCATTGGAAGAATATGCGTAACCTACCCTTAATACTTAATACCTACACGTAATCTTAACAAAAAGAGGTCTAACACCAAACATTTACCAACATAATTCTCTGGTAATCTAACAAGTTTAAAATAACTTTGGCAAAAAACTATGTTACAAAAAAAGAAGAAAGAAATTCTACTTCGCGACACCCCTAATATTTCAGTTGGTTGTTGACAGATTAGTGCAGTGTACTACGGCTATAAATTGTGTGTAGCGAGAACTTATGACGCGAGATACACTGACTGATGTCCTAGTTGTTTGGTGGATGGAGTTATGTAACAAGTCTGCATTTCATTTATTTTTCCTATTTATAGCTTCCCGTAATGCAGTTTCATTCGCGTTAAGTTACATATTTAGTTACTGCTCTGCTCTTGTCGTCAATAGCGTGATATTACATAGCGTATAACCCTTCTCAAGAATTGGGCTATCAAACGCAAAAAGAATTATATATATATATATATATATATATATATATATATTTAAATATAGTAATTGCAGTGGTTAAAATAACCAATGATAATTTTTTTTTTTTTATTGTACCATTCCTTTCAAGACTGTTGATTTTGACATCACTTAACAACATTTCAATACCTGCGATTAAGTAGCTTAAATTTTATATTATATAAACTATTTTGCTCACTTCACACACGGGAGACTTTCTCTGAAAGGTGTAATCTGACTGTGGTACCATGAAGTACCTGACTATTTATTGTAACATTAAAAAAGTGCAAGATTTTTATTATATATAAGAATTAAATTATACACGCAGTGCATTTGTCTGTAGGCTACTGGCAGTTGCTTCCCTTATTAAGAAACTAATAATGTTATGACCTACATATTTATAGTTGTCCTAGTACAAACGTCGTCGTTTATGTCTGGCCAGACTAGTCTATAACGTAGAAGTCGTCTTTAAAAACAAAAATCAAAAACATCTTTTCACGAACATTTTTCAAATAATTACGAGTATTTGTTACATAACGCCATCCATAAAGGGCATAACATTTAGGGCTGCCATATAAATCAGAGTGAACTTTGTAATCACAAAAGTTATCACAAATATGTCTGACTGCGGGTCGCTAATTGCCTACGAATTTACATTTCACTTCCGTTTAGTTACCTGTAGTTTTTAATAGAAAAATATATTATTTTTAATGTGTATTTGTGTCATACTACGTCCCTGAAAGTGTAGGTAGAAGTACATAACATGTTGGTTTACTATAATAGGAGTTAATAAATTCTGTAATGTCTGCGTGTAATACCTGATTGACATGCATTTCGGTGAAAACAAAAATTAAATCACGTTTTGCTCTGTTCGTTTGCTCTGACGATCGAATGTAGGACCTGAGCAAGAAGATTTTCTTGTAATCTATATCTACTATTACATAAAGCAGAAGAGTTTGTTTGTTTAAACGCGCTAATCTCTGGAACTACCAGTTGCATTTAACTAATTTTTTTCGCGTATAATAGACCAGTTCTTGCGGTAGGTGATGTTGTTACAAAGTCAAAGACGCGGGTGAAGCCGCGACGCAGGAAGATAGCAATGAGGCATTAGGGGATGTTATAGTAATTTATATACTACGGAAGGATGCACAGCAAATATTTATATTACGATTTCTTTCCGACACAAAATTTTAGTAATTTTAGAAACTAAATGTTGTAAATAAAATACTAGGCAAACGACACAGTCACTATAACTAGCAGAAAATACCACCTAATATACTACCAAACATAATTAATAAACAATTAATTAAATACGATAGCAAACTGAAAGATTTTAAATAATTTCATGATGTAAGTGCGAAGACGTAAGTGATTAGTCTTCGTTCGTTATTAAATTATCGGAAAATAATTAGTGGCAGGGCGAAAGAGGGTGAGCAGGCGGTCAGAGGGGGAAGGGAGGGCTTAATTAGTGAGTTAATTAAGCTAATTAAATATCCCTGAATAAATTGAAGAAATTAACGGAGTTGTGATTTATTTTTTTAGGTTTTTCTGTCAAGGTTAAATAATTGGTTGTCGTGAAATATGATGTTGTAGGCCGAAAAGCGTTTAAATGGAGACTATGATTAAACAGAAATGATGTACTCTACCTACTATAGGCAACTTTTAACTCTTAGACATGAACAAAATAAGAAAATCATAAGGTAAAGTAAAAACAAAAGTCTCTATATGAAAGAACACATTTATTAATCTCTCGTTATGTATAATATATCTCTTAACCTAAACTACCACTCACGTATATACAAACATATAAATAGTTCCACTTGTATTTACAGCATAAATTTCTACGTTGATGATGTTTTGAAAGCATAGAATTGTCGGATTTTTATACTTTGGACCTTTCATATTATATTCAAGAAACTCTCTTGAGTTCTTTGCTGAATGGCTTTTTTAGAATTTAATTATGATAATTATACGGCCTTGCCTTATATTATTACTTAGTAGCAGAAGTTAAATGCAAGAAGAACGACAAAAACATGTATTCTGTGGGTGATGAAAAAGTGCTCAGGTACTTACTGTACATGATTTATACGTAGGTATCAGCAAGTACAGAATTTCAATCAAAGCCCATTGAGTTATTTCTTAATTGATGCCGTATTGCGGCATAATTTTTTCTCAAAATATTATACTGCAACGTTGCTGTTTTCTCGTGGCTAACTTTTTGCAACCACCGAACGGTTGACACGATTTTTACAATAAATCATCAATAAAGAATTGTAATTATTCATCAATTCTAGTCTTTAATTTATATATTTTGTGGCATGACCTGCTTTTCTCATTCCATGCTTTCCAACGTCATCAAAACTAACACACTTATATTATCACGTTTTTTCACAATAAACACATTCTATATAAAAGAAAACTTCACTAAATCCTACACGTCTATTTACAAAGCTTATACTTATTTAGATCATTGTTTAGTTAATTCAATATCAATATTTTCGGAACGTGAACCAAAAATTTTAAAATGTTTGATTTTAGCTTACGGTAAGTGCAGAAAATTAAAACCAACAGGTTTTAATTTATAATTTAACTGCAGTAACATACTCCGGACATTACATGATTGAGTATCCACGTGTAAATATGGCAGATAATTGTTTTGCTACAAAAATTACAGACTTAACATGTAACAATGAAACATTTTAAGCTCAATTCTGTGGTAAATTGTCAAATTGATCTTATATTGATCATATCGCCCAAACTACAATGACAAAATAAAATTTAGGATTGAATCTTAAAAGAATACAAACATCAAAATAAAATAAGCAGATCAATATGTGATTATAATATTAAAGATTATATAAAAAAGAATTAGACCAAACGTTTTGAAGGATCATGCCTCAATGACATTATTTGACACGATAAATTAAAACATACAACCCGAATTGATAACCTCCTCCTTTTTGAAGTCGATTAATAATGATGCAAAATAAGCAGCAATTTTCAGACTCCCTAAAAGGTATGATAAACTTCTTAGATTTCAAAGCAGTTGGATTTATGGCTATAGTAAATACTGTTAATATTTAAATTGTTTTAAAACTTACATAGAGCTTTACATTTTAAATACAATATTTACAATCACTTCTAATTTCATAGCAAAATTTTATATTTAAAATACATTTACATATTTTCTTAAAGTTAAACATTTAAGCTATTAATACACACATTTATCAAGTAAGACATGAAACCGAATATGGTAAATTAGCCTGTGAAACATTTTTTTTTAAATCTCTACATTTTACATAAGTGAAATGATCGCGGTAAGTGATCGCGTTCTAATGTAACTCCGACAAAATAGACTACTTAAACAGTTTAGAGAACAAATTTTATGATTGAATTTGCTAAAATAATAATAATCTGTCACTGATAGATGATAAACACATAAATACAAGTACATACAAATTCTATTTTAATTAGTTACCTATTTTATCAATGTTTATCTTATAAATATAATATTTACAATTACGTATTGCTTCGATACACTAATCACATTACAATTTTGATATATATTGGGTGAGTAAGAAATAAAACAATAATTTAGCATGGAAGAAGAACAACTAGAACAAGTAGAAGATATTCAAAGATGGATTTGTTTTGAGGAAAGTCGTAGATGGTTAATTCAATGAACCTTTTACTACTCACAAATTCTAGCAAGTAGAAAACGGAAGTTTAAAAACATATTATTTGGGCTCCAAACTTGTAAAATGTTACATAGATACAAGAACCATTCGAGATTCAGTTTACTTTAGTTTGGAGAAATAGTCACTGAAATGTATCTAAAATGTGTATACGTACTATTAAAGAATAAAGAATAATGACCACATTTATGACGTACGATATGCATTTGACTTCAATCAGCACTCATCAAACCAATCACAATAGTTTTTCAATAGATGATTTATATTCGATGAGCTTGCAGTATCAATCGAATGACATTAACTCCTAATTCATTGACCAATGTTGCATTACCAATGATCTGTTGCGAAGCCAAGAAGCCCAGCATATTTTGTTTTAGCGATGAACTCAATAAGTTGGCCGAACAAAGAGTTTGCAAACAATGAATTATAAATAATAGTATCCACGAAATCTTTGCACTATTTTTATAAGAACAGCAATACCGATTACATTTTAACAACTCAGAACTTCGCTTCAAAATGTTGAGCTATTAGTTAATGAATTGTGTTAGAGCCTTCAAAATAAAATGTTTCATTAAGTGTTTTATGGTATCGCGTAATATGCAGTATTATTCATCTTGCATAACTTAACAATGACCTAACCTATTTTTGATTGTGATTACACTCATCTGACTAAATTGAAACCTTATCTCTATTGTATTATGGCTTATTTTAGACCATCTGAAGTCCTTTGTTTAAGCTTTCTACGTGTTCTTTAGCTTTCATGCGGAGAGCTGCTATGGAGGTAGAACGAGGATCTGGAGGAGCTCCGCTTGATGCTGGCGCTGGTGGTGTTAGATAGCTGGGGTAGCCTGATGGTGGGTGGCTTAAGAATCCTGGTGGGAAAAGTAATATTAATAAATTGTTATTTCAGGGTTTAGCGGTAATAGATATTCTTGTCTAGTCAATGGCAAGTAATATTGATGTAGTAGAAGTTGTAGTTTGTATACATGCAAATGAAACATGAGCAATTAGAGAGAAAAACGAAACCCAAGGTTATCACGGTAGCAGTTAATAAATACATGACGACTTCGTTTAAGTTTAACAATAGTTACTAAATAAATATCAATATCTTTTTTTTTCCTGTATACAAACAACATCTACTACATTTAGTTATAATAAAAAATACAAACCAGGTAATGCAGTAAGCAGGGGTGGCGCAAGCCAAGGATCCACAGGCAGGCCAAGACCTCCAAGTCTAGGCAGACCTCCGCCAGCACCACACCCATACTCCGACAGACCCAGACGAGCTGCCTCCATTTTCTCCTGACGACGCCATTTCGCACGACGATTTTGAAACCAGACCTGAAAAAGAATAAGATACAGTTAGATAAAAGAAATGGAGATAAAATAGTTTTTTATGGGGATTCATTTTCAAATTTCTCTAAGTAAGAAAGGATCTTAAAGGAAAATATAATAGTAAACGACATCGTCATAAAGTCTGTTGTCCTCAACATAACAGTGCATTAATAAAACAAAAGTGTTTTCCGTATGGCGCCTGCTATTTACAATCATCTACCTAAATCCTATTTAGACATCACGAGTTTTAATACATTTAAATATAAGGTCAAACAGCTGTTACTGGAAAAGGCCTACTATAGTGTTGATGAATATTTAAAAGATGACATAGTATGAGTCAATTAATATTTAAATGTAACAAATTTTAATCTATTATATATTTGATAATAACACTTTTGCAATATAATGTATTCGTTTATAAATTTTTATTATTTGAAATACCTAACAATGTATCTACTCGTATTTGATATTTTTAACTTATTGACATTTTTAATTTATATTTTTGTACTTAATGACATTACCATAATAACTTCACAACCACATATTGCATGCCATGAGGCGGAATTTGGAGAAACATATTATATTTATTGTTACTAACTTATTGTATGTACCCATTTTCGCAAAAAATAAGTTTGAGTTTGAGTTTGAGTTTGATCAGAAATCATGCAGTATTAAATTCATTTTACTAGATTTTGTCCATACTAGAGTTTACTTAGGACTACTTAGCAGTGTTAGTAATTATAAACAGATGGCTGAATACGAGTCATAAAAAGTCGTAACCAGGATGGCCGCCGTAATCATGTTGAGGACACTAAAAACTTTGCAGCAGTATTTTCCAGCAACTACCTGATTAGTCTAGGTGCAAAAATCTCCATGGGACTGCCAAGAATCCATTAATTGAAACCGTTACAATTTGCTGCTTTAGACAATTGCTTAAACAGTTTTTTTTAAATCCTTGAGACAATATCATCAAGCTCTCCATAAACTTGTTTAGTACCAATACCAATGAATAATAAAATATCTAAGTCATAATATTGGTTTGAAAATTCAGCAATATACGATAAAAAGCTGCCATAGCAGACATTATAATGTATTCTGATATTTCACTGTTGAACAAATTTAATACTTGTGACAGGTACGCTATCAAAAGTTGCATGCACCTAACATGCTGTGTCCTGAACCGAAATCGAAATGGTCACGCAAGCCACGCGTTTTTACTGCTCAACGTTCAACTCCCTAGCAGAATATATCATTTCACACTACAATTTGACACCACATTCATGCCATATATCTTCTTCATCGACTATGCAAAATATACTTTATTTTTATTAAAATAGATGTTATATTTGCTTGGATTTGTTTGGTTTGTAGGGTGGATGGCACAATGATGGTACACCGTTTGTGTGATTGAGCTCGTGTTTCATGCTACCGAAGTTAGTTTTGTTATGTCTGGGTTCACAAACAGTTTAGAATTGACGTTTTCTGTCCCTGATTTATTATCTTAGGGAACCTTTTAGGAGTTTTATTGTATCGTTAAGTTTTGATGCTTTAATAGGCGCTTTGATACCGATAAACGAATTTAGTTACAGACCATCATTTTGATGATAAGTGATTTAACACTATGTAAATTATGAAGAAGTTTGTGCGTGTTTGAGTAACTTTGGTTTAACTTAGTTATGTAGATGATGTGATTGTGTGATCATGACATTTTGTATTCATTTTTGGTTGAACCTTATTTAGGGTTAAGGCTTATGTTTCTCATGAGTTTAAGGATTAGAGTTTCTGCAGTTTGTAACTTAGTTAACTGACAGATTTTATTCATCATTTAAAGAAATGTCATCGCTAACATTGTTGCCAACAGGTTCATGAATTTCATCGTAATTATAAATTTAACCATAATTGATGTTTGTAAATGATTGTATATTATCTAAATGTAAAAGGACACAATCAAGTAACGTTTAAATCATTCACAGATCAAAAAAAATCTTACGTTTATATGCAACTTTGTATGTCTTTGGAATACCTACAAGATATTAATTATGTCTTTTGAGCTCCTGTCTCTTTACGACTTGTCTTGCTAATATCTTGTTAGGTAATTAAGTATTTATGAAGTTCGGAGATTGACTTCAGATGTAAATACAGAAACCAGTAGACAGCAGCTCAATAATTCTAATCATGATATAGTTTTTAGAAATGAACAAAGATAATAAAGATATTCAAATACAATATTTGTAGATATAGTTCAAGACGTATTTTAGATAAATATTATATCAAATTAGGAAAATAGTAAAAACTCTTTCTGTAATCGATTCAAAACGTTCAATTCTAGTGAGAACACAACCATACAAAACACACAATAAGAAATAATCAAGGGTTGACGCGCTTACTCGTATTTATGTACACACGCTAGTCTTAAGTCATATAATAAAAGTTATTGAATTAATATCGCGTAGGTGACCCTAGTTGAAGTATGGTGTCTGTTCGTACCATGACGCGAGGAAATATGAGCAGCTTTTTATTATAGTATTGATTGTATTTGACATTGTGATATTGAATGTGTAATAACATCACGCCTTTAGCGATGAAAGTTTAGATAGGTTTGTTAGATGGCCTGTAGCTAAAAGTATCAACATTATTGAGAATAATTGTATTATAGGTCAACTACTGCGGATAACTGTGAATGGATCACGTTAATGTATGATCCCAAAAACTGAATTATCACTTAATTTTAATGAACCTTAAATTTTATTTTTGTATTAATAGCTATGCGTTTTAGTTACAGAAAGGCTTAAGTATAACGTATAGGTAACTGATATTTTATTATGGTTTACATTAGGCTGATTTCAAGATTTTTTTCTCTTATTGTTATAGCTATTGTTACGCCACTTTTTTGTATGATTTCACATATTTGATGCTATATTTAACTTAAGTCTTACATCTCATTATGTGTATTCAAATTATAATTTCGTATTCTGCGTTAATTTCTAAGAAATCTAAATAATTAAAGAAGCTATAATTTAATATAATTAAAATTACTTTGAAGTTTCAAACTTAACTAATCACGAAATGGATTGGCAAACGAGTTTTGTTCTAAGGGTTTACAAAACGGCCTTAATTCAATTTCACAGTAACTGTTTAAAGTGACAAACATGAAACAAATAAAGTTTGAACAGAAGCAAGGGTAAATGCGCCTACAGTAGTGTCTTGTAACATTCCCTAGATTAGGGTTACCGTGTGTTAAATTGAAAAGTCCCGTGACAAAGACTGATATAAAAATTGAATATAAAAAAAAGAAAAGAAAGAAAGCTTGAATTTTAAACAAGTGCACGGCCCAGCTGATGGAAAGTGGTAACTAGAACCTATGGACACACTAGTCTATGTTTAAGAATAATGCTTTGGAAATACAACTAAGCCGTTGCCGACTTTTTAGGGAGAACAGGGTGAGGAAGGAATAGGAAAAAGAAAGAGAACCGATGGAGACCGGCCCTCTCACTCACCGAGCGAAACATATTAGCATGGAAATTAAAATTTACCACGATATTCTAACAGGGGAGTGCATTCCCAGTCGATTCGGCCCATTCATTCTAAAACAGCAAAGTCTAATACGTTTAAAAAATATCCTTTAACATTCCTGGTCATTCTTCTTGATTGGTTGTTCAGCAATACTCGCGCGTCGCGTGTTCAAAATTAACTTCGTTACAATTACATGTTTTATTATTTCAAATGTAGTTCTACTTTTGTTAATTAATGTAACAATAATACTTCAGGTTTTACAACCAGCGGTTTATGTTTCATATCTGAGTTTATTAGATATATTTATGAGATTAACCGAAATAGTATTAATGACTAATTTGTTATGTTGTTTATGGAGGCCGTAAATCCCATATCAAAAGTTAATGGCTCAGAAATAAACAGATTGATATAATGTCAATGATAAGAAAGTCTTTATAATACCTACCGGTTTTTGGAATGATGTCCACCACTTTTGAACTCTATCTGACTGCACACTATTAGGCAGGGGGGAGTCGCTTTGGTAGGCTTATATAAGGCATAAAACCTAGCTGATGACTACTGATGATAAAGTAGACAGAATATTTTTTATATTATAAAAATACAAAGAAAATTAAATATAAAAATATTAAACATAAAAATAACTGTGTAAACGTATATTCTTTAGGTAATTAAAACCCTTCCATATACCTATACTTTCAGCGTAAGTTATTCACAAACATAACACAAGTGCAATTTGCTTCATCTGTTTCAAAATATAGTTAAATCTTTACTTTAAAGAAGTAAATCATATTATATCAACATATCCATATATATTTCATTACAATTATCACCCTTTAAAATCATTAAATTTCACTCATATACAGTCAAATAAATAAAAGAAAAATTAACGTACAAAACCAAAACATTGTTTTACAATATGACAGATTCAATCAAATCGCAACAAAACAATAAACGAACACCAACTGTCGACTTTCAAAAAACGAACGATGGAACGCTAACAATGCGGTTCAAATATGACAGATGTCAGATTTGCTAGAGCCGATTGGTGCCGAACGCCCCCGAGCGTCTCCGAAAACACCCGAACGGTACATTTCAATGTTATTCCACGCTGATCCCGCTGTTTGCTACATTGGATTGCTCGTAATTTAATTATTTAGCATTCGAATGATGTCTTTTGACTTTAATCGAGTGACAAATTGATTTTGTAAGCCATTATTTTTGTAATTGGTATATTTTTATACCATATGGCATATGAAATACATTATTTAACAACTAAGTTAAGTATGCAGTAATGGCACTGCTCTAATAGTAGCACTTTAAGTTTGACACAAAGTAAGTAAATAATTAATAGTTAGTTTTTACGCATCAATAGTACTTTAAAAAGACTGACACGCGGAGAGGTCGGTTGCGGGTTTTCTTTCCAGCAATTCTTATTAATGACCTGTAGCCATTTTACATAGGACTATAGTTTATAAAACACTTCTGCCTTGAGAAAATACATGATTGATGGTATGTAGATAGTTCTGGTCTTGATGATATATGTTTGTGAATACTTTCGATTTAATGGGCATGATCTCCCTGATCCGTCTAAAACGACCCTCTGGCAATTATTACCGACATACTTTTTTGTTTAATTTTTCAAGACAGAACATTTCAAGTATACCCACCCGTCTTAAAGATCAAAGCCAACTTCGTCCCAAACCTATCTAAAACTACATCTACCATACTCTAGAAGAAATGGACTGCCCCGCACGTAAAAACCTTCGAATTTATTCCGAATCTTTAGACTAATTTAGTTTCGGAGCGAAAATAGGGGAAATCCACTAAAGTCATTTTTATTTTCAATAAGGCCCTACACAGGACGAAACTATGCAGATTAGGGCCAACTAACTATACATGGAAATCAACCCTTCACGTTATTAAGTTTAACCCAATTTAAATCTCAGAGCCATACCCAATAAATAATAAAAATATACTTTACTGAACATTCGTGTACAGTCCATTACAAAAGTGCACGTAACTAATTAAATTAAAATTAATCGCTTCTTATTAACAAGGTCTTATGCTTAACGTGCCAGTAGCTTCACAGTTGAACAAATTTAATTTTTATTGCGTGTGGTGTTAGGTGGTTAGGCGTTTTGACAAAGGTAGGGTGGTGGGTGGATGAATTAACGTGTTATTGGGGTGAAATTAAAGCGGTTAAACAGTTCGTGCTTAGAATTGTTCACCTAATTGGTCCCGCGATACACGCTTTAGGACTGAAAATGGTGAGAGTTGTTTGACTGTGTTTAATGTAGAAATAAGTGTGTTTAAGGAATTATTTTTGTTTTTGTTTGAGTCACTTTGTTTCTGTATGTATGTATATATATTTTAGTGTCAGAATTTCTGATTATAGAGAGAAATCCGCGCATGACGTGTATTACATGATTGGATTCCCAAGACACTACGACATGGTTATTCGGCAGGTGATCACTTAATATCACAACCATATGTGTAGCCAATATGTCACATGTTTGTAGTTCTACTCGATATTACTTTATATTAGAGCATCTTGTCCAATTCTGGAAAAATAAAATATTCTGAATAACATAAATTTATGGTAGTGCTTACCCTTCAACTTAGTTTATTCTCAATTCTAGAAAAGGAATCTATTACTCAGTAGGTATACTTTAAATTATCAAAATCGCATAAAAACTATCATATTATATAGACATAACTATATAAAATAACAGTAATTCAATATTTAAATACGTTAACTCCAAAATATAATTGAGGTATAAACAGCTCTATATATTTCCAAGTCTCTTAGAACCGCGCGTGCCTACGCTGGCAATACATCACCCAAATTATGTTTGAGAGGCACAAACTAAGCTGTGTGTGACTGTACGCGACTGTACCTACTGTGTACTATATACTAGTATGTGTCGGCATATATTTTTGAAGAAGATTCGTGAAAGACACTGAGCTAGCTTTCTTGTGAAACTTTTCGGTAATACCACCTAGCTGGTAGTTTTAGCTGATTGCCATGCTTGCCTAAGTCAAGAACATAATCTTAGACTTCTTACCTTAAATACTTATGTGCACACAAGGTACACTTTGCAAATAAATTTACAACGCGTAATACATTATGTGTGAAACAACTTGTCAGCGCCTGTGATTCTTAGTGTTTCGTGGTTCTTTAAGTCGCGAGTGAATAGATTATTAGACCACAACATCGTTTAATAAACGCAAGTCTATTTATCACCAAATATAAATATGAAGCGATCATAGCCCGTTGCGCTCACTGATCGGTAGACGATTAGCAGGTTAAGCAACATAAAGTGCGGCTGGCCCATGGATGGGTGACGTGCATAGTGGTATTTGACCTACACGTCTCCGTGCTTCGGAGGGCAGATTAAAAGTCGATCCCGGTTGTTACCAAGTAGATAACAGTCGTTAGGTCAAGTCGGATGCTTCTATGAGCGACCTGAACAAATCCTGACACTAGGTTGACCACTAACCACTCGATATTCGATTTAGATTTTGACCGAATATAAAATAAAAACACTTTACAGTATAGGATTGGCACTCATTTCCTTGTACTTAAAAAGCGATTGTCTAATCCACGACACTGTTGCGGTTAAATTACTTAGAAAATAATAAAAAAATACTTAAATATAAGAAATCTAAACACGATCTCTTTACCGATACTAGTCAATGTTTCTTATTAAATCGGAAGCGAACGAATAAGGCTCTATACGAAGCCTCCTGAAGGTGAGAGAGGGGATGGGGGCGCCACTGACACTTCCGCGTAGTAACGAGATCGGGCTCGCTTATTTGTGTACACCTCTGACACGGAGTTTTATATTTTAGAATATGAAAGATTTTACAGAAATAGGATTTTATATGCAGTCTTACACTATTATGAAGTAGGTTTTATTTAAATACTAGCTTGCCGCGTCGCGGTTTTACACGCGTCTTTGCCCACAGCTCTGCTCTCGTCGCCAGAAGCGTGATGTTACATAGCCTATAGCCTTCCTCGAGAACTAATCTATCATAGGCAAAAAGAATTTTTCAAACGACTGGTAGTTCGAGAGATTAGTGCATTCAAACAAACAAACAAACTCTTCCACTTTATATACTAATATTTATAGAATATAGATTTATTCCTACAACACACTACAAGCATAGTGAATGTAATAATGATGAAATGAAATAATTAATAGACAACGATTTAACATTGCTATTTAAAGAATAATAAACATATATTTATGAAAAAAAAATTGGGGAAATAATTTGCGAAAATTGGGGGAGGCCTATGTCCCGCAGTGGAAGTCTTTTAATAATAATGTATAAAATCTGTTACACTGATGATCTTTTTGCTATCACTCCTCTCAAAACAAAAAAAAATCACAAACTTGTCCACATCCATCAAAAACATGCTTCTCGTCAACAGTCACAGCCAATAACAACTTGACGGCATGAAAAGAAAACCAAAATAGATAGGAATATAGAGAAATGGACAAAAACCAACTGACGGACATGAATAAAAATTCGAATAGAGCGAAAATCTATAAATTTTTATTAAGATTGGAATTGGTCAAGTTAGGAAGTGGACAATGCCCGGAAGGATTTAAAATATGCCATCACAGAAATAAGAAAAGAAAAATTTTATGCTACAGTTTATTGCCCTGTTATGTTCTACAGTTTTTGAATAGCACATAGTTTATTTATAAGCTGTAAAAAAATATAAAATGTAAATATTATTAACAATCTCATTTAAGTCAGTTTTCTTTACCTTAATACCTTTTAATGAAATTTTGTGTGTACTGATTGTTACGTAGAATCACACCTCAACTAAAATAAAAAGAAATGAATGCCTTTCTTTATAATTGCTTATTAAAATAATGCCTGATAGTACGAGTAAACAGTTAGTGTAGTCTAAAAGTAATGGACATCATGCCGAAAGCCTTAGTAGATACTACCTATTAGGAATTTATACTAAAACATAAATCTGACCATGACTTTCATCACACACGTAATACAAATAAAAGAGAATCAACCTAGACCACTAATTAAGACAATAATTACATAATTACCTTTATATATCTATCTCACTCTAATCCACTATACATCTAACCAGATAGAAGAGCAAAACAAATATTGTCCAAACTAAGCGTTCAATTTATCTTTAGTTAGATAGTGTAGGCGGCCCGCTAATCGAATTGTCTCGTTAACGACCAATAGCAGGCCACCGTTTGAACTGTGCGCGATTGTACATCTTTATACTATAGTAGTTGTTAGTGATTGTACTTATGTCGGTCAGAATTAGTAAATAGAGGTGATATGGTGATTCATGTTGTTTTAAGTTTGAATATTGGTGCCTAATTACGCCATGGATTTCTTTAACTTTTTGATGATTGAGTGCAGCGGTCTTGGGTTCATAGATTTTTACCCTCTCAGTGGTATTGTAAACAGATTTTTAGAGTTTAGATTTATCGGAATAATTTTTATCTAAAAGAATTTAGGTCAATAGCGTTTTAGATGTTTTTATTATAAACAAAACAGAGAAAGCCATTTTAGACATTGTTTTTATGTCAAATGTGTTTTTTTAAATTTAAATCACAAATTTAGTCTCGATAATCGTATTTGGGACCTAAAAACCTACTGTTCTAACTACTTATCATAAAAACAGTTTGCCTATACAAATAATATATTTAAAAAAAACAATTTAAACCTTATTACACAAAATTACAGTAAATAGGTATTGAGTAACATCGATCGACGCATCGCTTTATTTACACTATAAACGAAATTGACTTTATCATCTATCTCCCTCTAATACTCATCACAAACACGAACAAAAGTACTTTACCTTCTTTCTGTTACGAAGAAAACAACAGAGACAGCACATACGGTAACCTAACACGCGTGAGCGAGACAAAACACATCGCCATCTTAGATGCAGCCCGTGGACCAGAAGTTAGCCAATAACCTACTTTGTGGAACCCAAACAAGCTTATATCAAGCACAATTGCCAAAGTAAATTGGACTGTATTCTTTGCTTGTTAAAGTTGTGGATTACTTGTTTGAATCTGAGGTAAAATTAATAATAACCTTAGAGGGAAGTTCTTTGGGGAGGGTTTAGTACGTGAGGAGAAAATATAATGATGGCGTGTCTTTGATGGCGAGCTATTGTGATGGAGCCTGGTTTTGAAGTGGCCTGTAATATAATAAGGCCTATTAGTTGACTTGAAATTGTATTTTGTTTTGTTTAGGGTGGTAAAGCCAATTATGGGTTTTAATCTGAGGGTATACGTTGAGGTTCCTTTTGTAATCAGAAACAGTGACGTGCGTGTGTGTGGGATAGTCCACTAATATACGTGTTATTTTGAAAATTTGCGAACTATAGGGTAAATTACCCAATAAGCTATCAGGATATTCAACTTATAAACTTCATTAAACAGAAAATCATAAAGATTATGAATTAAGAGTATAACATCATATGTCTTCTTTTCAAAAAAAGTAACTAAGACCACGTTTTGGCTGATTAAACTCAACCTGAATCACAAAACTGCAGTTGTACACAATACTTCAGTACCATTAAAACTGTTTCAAAACTTATACATAAAAATGTTCTAAACTACATAAGTCCACCAATACATAATACTAAAATTACAAAACTGACAAACGCAATCATGTACTTTACTGCCTAACAGCCAACAAAAGGCCTAACGTCGCGTCACGAGATACAGACGAGCCCAAAAACATCAATCATTCAAACAGAGTTAATTCACAACTAAATTAACTCGTGGTAAACAAGCTTACCCTTAAACAAATTATGTTTAAGCAAATATCAACTCTACGCGCTTCAATTAAAAACTAATTTCACTTCACGAATCATAAAAATATTTTAGTTTGAATTTATAACTTTATTTCTAAAGAATATGATTTAGATTCGAATGCAAGTAAACATTTGTCTCTGGAACTCGTTCTATCTTCACATCATTTAGCTCGATGCACTATCTAAAGGTTTAAAACGACACAATATTACAATATAAACTCTATTTCATATGTGTTTAGGTTTATTTTGATTTGTATCTTTAAGTTAGGGTTTGCGGGTCGAATCGAGTTTTTATTTCATTCATTAAAGATCTATTTAAGAGCTATTAAGGCATGTAAGTGTTTCTTTTACGCAATTAATCGTTGCGTTTTTTTAAGTCTTTTAGTTTTTAGTGCGGTTAAGTCTATTTTGTTCCACATATATTACATCAGGTTTAGAGATGATTGAAATATAGATACATTTATTTGGTGTAATGTAAAAATATGTTTAACAAGATTGCATTTCACTTGCTTGCTTATAATAATACATCTCTATTATAATTTTTACTTAAATTTGGCTGGTATGTTATATAATAGGTATGAAGGAGCAAGATTTTGTACAAATCAACAGAGATCCGCTATCTAAATTTTGCAGCGAAATAAAGATTTTGAGTAGCTAGCTAAACTAGTTTAACTTTTAGATCAATCCATCACAAATATAACCATAGTTACTTTAACAACCATCATGCTAAAATAGGGTAAAACTACATATCAGTTGGTTATCAGATTCCTGAGCTAGAGATTGCCGTCAGATTACAAATAGTACTGAGGCAAATGAAAATGTACCCAGTTGGTAAAATAAACTAGCTAATAAGCTAACTAACGTAACGTTTGTACTAATTAGGGCGTGTAATTACGAACCCAATGTTTTCTAGTAAAGTACATTTATATACCTTAATGGTCGTACTATACTTCACTGGCTCAATCAGTCAACCAAAAAGTGGCGATAAAACAATGAGAAGTCAGTAAAAAAGTCAATGCAGGAAAACTGATGCCAGAAATACAACTGTGACTGAAACCTGAACTGATCTCATCATCTTATCAGCAGAAAGACGTCCACTGCTGGACATAGGCCCCCCAATTTATTCAACCGATCTCAAAAAAAAATATAAGTCTACAATCGACTAAGCATGGTTATCAAGGTTCATGCCTTTTCTATACAAGAAGAGACCCAGCAGTGAGAATATAAGAAAAAACATTTTATTTATATTGTTTTACCTATATTAAAACTAATTCAAGTTTAATTTGGAATGATACAAACTTCTTTATATATCCGAACAAATTCAATAAAGGCCCGTACAAACAACTCGAAACGTTATTGCATAACGCATCTTAAACGTAGGGTAAATTCTCCAGTTGGCGGCCGCGGGGAATCAGCCCTCTGTTTATACGAGTGCGCCCGACTACTTAATAACGACTTATTTATTTGTATAAAGGATCAGAGTAGTAATTGCGTGGCCGATAATTTGAGGTCTATTAAATGGTGCACGTGCCTTATTTGGGTTCATGTTTGCTTCGGTGTCGTTACTTTTAAATAAATATGGTTTTTTATGCTTTGCGAACTGATCTATTATGTTTCTTTGAGAATTCTCACACTTCTTTTTGTTTTTAAAAAGACAAAAGTACTGTCTGTAGTCACTGTACTTAGTAACAATACAAATAATGAACAAACGGAACATTTTAATACTTCTGAGATACGTTTTAGTAAATTACAAAATCTACCGTAAAGTAAAAAAATTAAGAAAGAAACTAAAAATTAAAGAAAGAGGTTAGAAGGAGCAGAGGCAACAGTATGAAATATTCATACTCGTACTAGCCTACTACTCTACACTACCACTGTTGTCAATTGCAAAAATAATATTAGAAAAGTAAGTTTATTTAAATTTCATAAATTATTTTAAGTAATGAATAAGTGTTGTTTCTATATCTAATTACCTACCTGCAATTACCTATGTTATTATAACGTTTTGATTTATTAGTACACATTTTCTTATTCCTCAGTAATATATATGATTAAAATATAAGTATTACACGACAAAATAATGTCTCTTTTAATACTGTCTATATAACAAATAAAATATAACCTACAG
Organism: Parascotia fuliginaria; assembly: GCA_963082885.1. Classification (NCBI taxonomy): domain Eukaryota; kingdom Metazoa; phylum Arthropoda; class Insecta; order Lepidoptera; family Erebidae; genus Parascotia; species Parascotia fuliginaria. The sequence goes on from OY720195.1 coordinate 3,208,241, forward strand.
TAACCTTCACAAATCACCTTCAAATAAATAATAATTGTAATTGCTTGCAAACTGTTGTGAAATCAAACAGTTACAAGCAAACACTATCATACGATTACTTTTTAATAATAAAACATTGTATGCATAAAATCAATTACAATATTAAGTAAATTATAAATGGTTGAAAAAGGCGAGCTTGATTAATTGACTCTGAACAACGTTTTGTAGGATGGCGACAATGAATGAATATAAAAAGGGCGAAATCAATCGAAAACAAATTACTTACGGGACGGAACCAAATTGAGTCGTTTATAGTGTTACCACACGACCGATACTCTGTAGGATAGTCCTGTATATTTTTTTATATTTAGTAACTGTATTAAAAAAAACACAGGATTTTGCAAAGCACTGTATAAACAAATAATGAACACGTTGCATCCAGATATTTGAAATAAGTAATTCGAGCATACAAAACAAATAACTTGTAAAAAACTAATGTTTTCAGACATACAAAGATATTTGTTTATATTAGCCTACCAAAATTACTACTATGTTCGATGGCAGGCAATCAGTGTGGTCCAGAAGTGGTGGATACGATTCTTTGGAAAAGGTCTACTATGATCACCTAATGCCATGCTTTTTCGCAAATATCAATTGAATGAACCGAAACTTTAAAACCAAAATTTAAACACACATTTTTTATTGTCAATACACTACATCTAGTTTTACTATGTCCCACTTCTAATACGTGTGTATAAATACTATGGCCACTCTAGTCGTTAGCAGTATTCAACATTGTTGCGTGGACGACAGCAACATGGTGAAATCGAATCAACTTTGTAGAGTTAAATTAATTACTACGATGAACGTTTGCGATGTCGATTTGCGGTACAGACATGTTTTTAAATTGTTCCTTTCTTTATGAAGGTGGAATTATTAATTGTTTGCATGGCTTTTATTGCTTGCTGGTTGGTTTAGCATTTATTTTGATGCATGGTTTTATTAAAGATGCTTATGTTGTAACAGTGTATTTTGAATGATGGCGAGTTAAATTATTCTAATCGTTAGAGATTGACAAAAGCCCGAGCTGTCTGATTACTAGTCTAGCCATAGAATAGTTAGTTGATAATAAAAATGGCTGCTATATCTATTACAATTTTTATGTAATAAGGTACTGACCAACTGATTCAGATTTTTTCGTAAACGTGAAGTAAATACATCAATTTGATAGAAGTAAGAAAATCATGGATTTTTCAGAAATTGAAATCAATTTTGCCAGTGTTTTCCAAGCTTACTGCAGTGATTTCTTTCATATTTGGACACCCACTGGATCTAAACTTAAGTCACTTCGACTTCAAAGATATTAAAATAGACAACTTTCAGCTATTTTACATTTCTACTCCACAATAACCAAGATAACAACTAAAATAATATTTTTTAAATCACTATACAGTTATATTTTTCTTTTTTTACTGTAACTTACCATCCTCCTGAAGCATAAAAAGTCAAATCAGAGCTTTATTATTTCTTTAAATCAAATAGATATGTGACACATAACGTCAAACAACAAAAGTAAAATATCAGCCAATTAACCTACAGTGAATTCGCTGATGAAGTAGAGTCATAAGAAGAACTAGCATTAGTATGAAAACTAATGAAAGAAAATATTTTAACTAAAACAGATCAAATTAAAAGTTAATTAGCCCACTCCAACAAAGCGACTAAACATCAAATTAAAATGTAATACTAATCTGGAAACGTGACAAAAACATGATTCTTTGTCAGAATTTGTTCTCACCGCATTCACAACTGGGTATTAGACCCTCTGCACAATGGGACAATGAACAATGGGGTCGCTATTACATGCTGCTAATTCACTCGTTTCACCCTTGAGTTTATCGCAAATAAAGTGTCAGTTAGAGTTCATTACTTGCTGGTAAAAGATCGTGATGGTCCAGTGGTTATTTATGGAGTATATATGAATTTGCTGTCATATGTTAGCACAACACTACGATTAAGAAAAACAAGGAAAATTTAACTACGAAATGTGTAGCAAGAAATATCATAATAGAGAAATATGTTTCAAATCAAGTTGTTTTTGTACTTTATAGAAAAAATAATAAATCCTGAGAAAAAAAAACCTGCAAACTATGCCAGCATTTTCATAAGTTTGTTAGTCAAAAAAAGTCTTATGGTGAATTGTAGAACATAGACTTCTGTGGGTTTATGAATTACAAATACGAGTACGTCAAGTTTCCTTTTTGACCTCATGTTACGGTTGAGTTCAGTTCAGATCAGCTTTATCTTTTGGATTCAAAGTTCTCAGCAGTATGAGTGACGTTAAATAATACAGTATCGTGTTTGTCGTTAGCAAGCGTGTCGGCCACGTGGCGATCACGTGCTGGCTTGTTGGTACACCCACCCTACGGCTAATTTGGTAAAACACTACGAACTTTACTTGTAACTTAAAAGTGAATTTCTGGTTGTTGGTCACATGCACTCTACAGCTTATTTGGTAAAAGAATGCATCTTAAAATCGGTTGGGTTGTATATTAAACTTGTTTTGATTAGGAATACCTAACAAAAATGTATCGAGTCATATTGCAAAATTTGCATTTTCTAGTCTGGTATAATTGGTTCTCTTGTCATAGGTAGTTTTAAGAGTCTAGTCTTTGCGGAGAACCGCAAAGAAAGGTATTTGCTGTAATCATTACACTTACACACTCAAAATACATTAGATAGTGATCTGTAACCCACCCGCCAAAAGTGAAAAAATCTCTCCCTTTGCGACAACTCTGTATGTCTAATCTATGTAAATCTTTGGGCTGATAAATAGAAAATAATCCAAAGATGATGCTGCTAAATGGGTTAAGGTCAGAAAATAATAATAAATTATAGTAATTTTCGAATTGATAATTCAAATTAATTTGTTGGCGATGAGTTGTTGGAGTCTTCACCCTACTTATGACGTAACAATTGTTTACACGGTGTCATGTTACTATTAGGGTGTATTAGTCAGAATTAATTTTAGATGTTTTGTGTGGGCGAAAATTTAAAGTCTCACGCAAATTGGGTATAATATTGAACAGAGAGAAAAAGGTTTAGGAAAATTTCGTTTTTGGATTAAATACTAGAGGCGCTGTTAAATTTTCCTATCTTACGTTTACACTATTGTAAGCAACCTTAACTCGTAGCAAGTAGTTTCTAGACACGTTTAAATTTATGAACTCTCAAACATTTATATCATTAACGAAATCACAATTCCCTAATATCCAAATCCCCAAGCGCATTTAACTTAAAGTTAAGTCTTTCGTTCCGTAAAATTCGTTCGGTCATTCTATTTCGATTTTTATTGCAATCACTACGAGATTGCTACGCCGTAGCTATCGTAGCACTCCCATAGCACGCGCTACAACAGCTACGAATTTCACAATTAAAATTGCAAAATTAATTCAGCTGAAATACAAGCCAATTTGAACCTTATGATTTATTAAATACCGTTTACTGGTACAACAATCAGTATACAGTTCACGTTTATATAAACAGTACATAGGCTGTACACAGATCGAGTGCCGTGGCTGCGCGCTAATTAGTTTATTGTGCTCATGTATATGGAGGCAACTTGTTTTTGTTTATTTTTGATTATTTTTGCAATAATAGCTAGAAAGCGAATTAACTGACTGACAAAAAGGTTATTATTACACATTTAGAAAAAAAAAGTTGTTTTATTAATAACGTGAAAACTTGTACGGCTATCTGGTAAATTACCAAGACTGGCCTGCCATTGTAAAGAATGTAAAAAATCTTAACCTATAAACTACTTATGGTATAATTTTTGATACAACAGGATTCCAGGGGGCCTACCATCACCTCTTAAGAGGTTGTGGTAGGGCCCCAAGATATTTTATATACATTTTAAAATGTGTACAATGTTTTTTTTTTATATTATACCAAAGTGACTCCACCCCGCCTGATGGTAAGCAGTCAGTGGAATCTTGAAGTGGCGGCCACCATACCAAAAGCCATCTTCTTAAACTGCTGGTATGTTTGCCTCCACTATGGCGGCTGGGAATGGGGTTAAAGGAAGGGAATGAAAGAGGTGAGGAAAAAGGAAAGGGGGGAAATTGGGCCTACAGCGCTCTCACTCACCAAACGAAACGCAGTAGTACGGATACTACTACTCTTAAGTCGATCTTCTATGAGAGGGTAGTACTTCCCAGGACGATCCGGCCCATTCATGATGAAATCAGCGTAGATCTACTACCGTATATAGCTGATTTTTCTAGAATCACTATAATCACTTTAAGATCAAACTATAATATCATACTAGTCCAAAAAAAAGTGATTCACAATTTTTTCGAGGCTGGGTGTAATTTGTGTGCATTATTTGAATATTTACAAAGTACCTGCGACAATGGGCTTTTGCTCTCTAAGGCGGGAGTTTTAAAGTGACTAAATTAAACATATAAATTACATACATGTGTCATCATCATCATAGATAGTTATTTTCAATACCTATATATATTTTAGGTTAAGGTATTCATTAATTAACTTTTATTTAAATAGTGTGTAGTATTCTTATATTGTAATGTATGTATGATAGTCTGTAAGATATATATTGAAAAATTGTATTCCCGATGGTACCCAAGATACAAGCACTAGCTTACTTTGAGACCAAAGGGAAACTACTTATTTGTAATAAAATGTAATTTATATTTATAAAATAAATTGAATTGAATTGAATACATACATAGCTTTGCGCCTTTTATCCCTGCAGAGGTACTTACGCAGAGGTTTTTAATCACCCACTTATCGCTAATTTATTTTATTTATCTTAGTGAGCCTGTTGCATTATATCAGGCACAATTCCAGAACCCAGGCTAATATTGAGAATTTCTCGACAGAAAACTTAATATGACTTTACCTGACCCGGAATCGAACCCGGGACCTCTATGTGGTAATACGTACACAGTGTCACCAAACCACAGAGGCAGTCATCAAAAGAAATCATTATAAATCTCATTCATAATTATTAATTAAATTTTACAACCCAATCCTTTTCCATACTTGGTGAGCTAAAAGGTTAATTTAGTATTTGTCAGCTGAGACTATCGTGTACAATAAAATGTCACAACCGCCAATGTAATATCTTAATATGGAGCAAAACAACTTTACTGCATTGCAATAAGGTCGGTTTTTGCTTGTGTTTAGTTATGTAAGCAACTCGTGAATTGGCTCTTGATTTGATTTAACTTTACATTAATGAAACGATTGATAGATTAATTGTTATGTCAAAACAACAGTTTAACAGCTTTGCAGTGGTTTTAGGTCAAAGAGGTTAACTGCTGGCCATAGGCCACCCTAAGGGTACATTTACACTAACGAGGAGCCGAGCGGAGTGGACAGAGTGGACCGTGAATTGGTCAATCACAGTGTTCAAAATCTCTACTATACATCAGTTGAAATGCTGCCAATTCACAGTCTATTCCTGTCCGCTCCAGTCCACTCCGCCCAGCTCCACGTCAATGAAAACGCACCCTGTATGAGGAGACTGTGGAGAGGTTTTACAAATATCGGCCGCATACAACGCACTTTGCTGACGGATTGTCGAACCTAATGGCGACAAACATGGACGTACTACCTTCTCATAGAATAGTCGCTTAAAGTATTATTTTTCATACGAATGTGTTGTGTCCGGTGAGAGCGCCAGGCCCTATTACCCTTCAAACTAGGTTTAAAGAAAGTATTAATATCACGGTAGGCAGCGGCTTTGCAGAGTCCCTAACATCGCTGAAGTCCATGTACGACAGTTACTACTTAGTGGGCTAGTAGCTCGTATGCCACTGAAGGCAATAAAAAATAATATTCTGGTCTCTTGGATCAAAGAATGAGTCAGAAAAAGAAGACCTTTTTCTCCCTCATTTCTTTCTGCCTACAAGCTCGGCAGCAGGTTGGTTGTTCTCTTTACACTCTTTCTCATTAGAGCTTAGAGAATAGAAAGAAAGAAAGAACATGTATTGTTTGACACAGACAAATGAGACACACAAATTTAGAATACAGTCTTATCCATAGATTATGATTAGTGGATTTGTCTTAACAAGGAAAGGAATTAACAAAAATAATTAAAAATATTTATTTATGTTAAACGACGGCAACAATGTCTTAGCGCCTTCATCTCAAATTCGTCGTAAATCTTCAAAAAGACCGTCTTGCAAAATTAGCCGATCATCCTTCTACCTTACAAAGACACCGGGAACATAATACTCCATCAATTTATAATGACTAGAAGGTCTCAGTGTCGGTTTCAAATAACAACTATGCCAGAATACTGATTTATTTAAACCCTATGTTGAACCTTAACGCTATAACTTTACAGCATATTTTTAAATGTCTCAGATGGCTATAATTGCTAGTCGTTCGATGTTTCACCGGGCCGCCACTCGAAGCCGAATTCTAAAGTTCTTATTTCAAATTCAAGTTGTATTTGTATTGAATTGTTTGTCAAATTGGATGGATAATCCGCTTGTGCGCTTGCGCAAGCCGCCATTGTTGTCACATCAACAAAATGGCGGTGTTTTAATGGCGCGAAAAAGAGACACTTTCATTGTTGTTAGTGATGCAGATGCTTGTAATGTAAACTGCTAATTGCGATTTGAAAAAAAGGTGTTTAACAGAAGATTGTGGAAGATTTAATAACGAAACGAAGCGTTTGTATTAAAAAGTGTTTTAGATATACGAGTACTTATGCTTTACTTGATGAAAACTTCGTAGTAGTAGACATTTATGTTTCGCCAGATAAATAGACAATCTATTACTTAGGTACTATTTCATCGTCATGTCGTCATTTCATCGTCGCAATTAAATACCTATATCAAAATGTAGATACCTACTGAATCAGAAAAAGGACATTTTAAAATAAATTGTCGTTGTAATAGAACTATAATAAATGCAGACTCTAAGATTTATCATTTCAGAGGAAAAGACGTTCAATTCCAGCTGGACGGTAGTACCAAGCCCAAGCATCCAAATTAACCAGCTTATAATAGTCTAACCGCTTCAAGTGCTATTCTCTCTTTTTTATTTAGGTTTTAAAGTCATAGACGAGCAAACAGCCCACGTGATGGTAATAACTGTCCCTCATAGACGACTCAGAGTCCCTAGCATTGCTCCTGCAATGCCAGGCCCTTTGTGAAGCCGTTGCCTACCGTAAAGGGAGTGGGGTAGGTAAAAGTATTAGGGAGGGGGGGGGAAGAAAAGGGGTAACGATAAGACGACATAAGACCACATACGTTTATTGCTTCAGCTACTAGGCTGGCATAACATACAGAAGATATAATAAAATCATAATAAATTATCCTTAATCAATTGCATACATCCTATAAGATTATACGAAACCATATAAGAAGTACGAGGCTTCCATAAGTCCGTGGGAGTCACAATGTGCCGGCAATTTGTTCAGCGGCACGGGAAATTGTGTTTATTGCGATCATATCATTTACTCCCCGTTTCTTTTCATTTGATCCCCACGTACACCCCAAGTGTATTTTCTTTTTATTTTTATGTTTTATGGCTATTAAGTTATGGGTAAATCGATTTTTGTTATAACTGCGTGTTACTTTAGTCGGCTGAGTATAACATAATTGTTCTATAAAGTTAGGTTATGTATTTTTAAATAACTACCGATGATATTTAAATGTACGACTTTAGCAAATAATACTAATGAACTTTAAAAACTGAGGTACACACGAGTGAATCTATTTTTTGTATTAACACACTAAGGAACAGAAGTTGACGAACATAAAGTAAACTGATTTTCAGAATTAAATTTATACAAACCTTTGTCACGTGTACGAGTCAAACCCACAATATTTTAAACGGCACTTTATCATTGTAGCAGTTCTTGAGATTCCGACACTCTTACTCACTAAACATAACATAAAGTAAAAGTTAACTATTACCTTAAATTGAGAAATCTCGTTTCAAATAATGGCTGTCCCTTAACATCAATAACTCTTATTAGTAAATTAATACTTTAGAATGATTTAAAGGCATTAATAATAGATGAAAAGAGTCCAATAATAGGCAAGGGTAATCATAACTTACAGCCTTTGTTAAAAAATAATTTGATTAAAATTTGACGGCTCCATCCTGTTCGAAAAAACATTTAAAATAACAGGAAACAACTAAATAAGGGTAATTCAATTACATCGTACAATAACCAGTATACATTGACATATAATTTGTTTATAAAACCCTAAATAATGTTCTAGAGGCACGTCTTAACTTATATTGGACAAGCCAACTTAGTACAACTTATAAAATATAATCCATTTTATTTTGAACTCTGCGCCGGTTTTAATAAAGAAGTTAAAGTTCTACTACCATGGTTCAACTTATATTGGACGTTATACAAAGGCAAAATTTGAAAGAATGAAGCATTGAATGGTTAATAGTGGGTTCCGTACGTATCATGTCGGTGTAGATTACGGGAATGGCCGGCGGAACTCTAAACTTGATATTTCCGTTCTTTTTGCGAGCTTTTGATAACCTATAAAAGTAATAATCTATACTAATAAATAAAGCAAAAAAGTTTGTATATTTGTTTGAACGCGCTAATCTCAAGAACTACCAGTCGGATTTAAAAATTCTTTTGCGTATGATAGCCCAGATCACGAGGAAGCTTATAGGCTATGTGACATCACGCTACTGGCGACGGGAGTAGAGTAGTAAGCAATGTCGCGGATGAAACCGCGCCGCGGAAAACTAGTAATATATAAATACTCTTTCTTTCTTTCTTATTAGTTTAATCTTAATACCAATCAATGTATAATCATTATAAGGCGCAAAACTTAAATCATGCACATAAATTTGGTTAGGTAGTTATAGTGCAGGCGTCCACGCGCTAAGTTAAGTTCACACTGCGCTGTTGGCGTTAATTTAGTTATACAAGCTCGTGTGCGCAGCACTAACATACGAAGAGAGTGTTTAAAGTGTAGGGCCGGTGTTCGATTGTATTGAGATTTTTCACGCAGCGAAAAAGTACTAATTGGACAGGGCAACCTTTAAGATTGAAATTGTTAATTATTTTTGTTTTAAAATAACGTAAATATCGTTAAACTTACCAACAAAGCACATTTTGTTAGTAATTACATTTAAGTCAGAAGTCATCCATCTGGACGTAAATCTTTTTTAAGTATTTAAGAAATTTCGTCAAAATGTTCCGGCGAAGGTGTACTTACAACTGTACAAGACACTGCTGCCTACTCTGTGTGCTTGAAATTTAGCTTTTGTGGTGGTTTAACCACGACAATTCAGTTGATTGATTGCACTATTAAAGTATATGATTGGTATATTGTATATATACCTATATGCTATTGGGCTGGCGAATCACCATTAGGTACTCGACACCGAATTTTAAAAATTCTTAAAAAAAATTAATTTTCTGAAATTGTTTTCAAATCTTCTATTAACTCTTTTTAACACTAAAAGTCAATTTCTAATTGTACACAGTTAATGTTTAAATTACTCTTAATTGTATAAATATATATTATGTTTAAAACTGGAATTAAATATTTACACAGTCCTAAAAAAATTCAAGAGACTGCTAAACCTTATTGTCATTATCTTAAAATACCTACGTATGTCTTTTAAAAAAAAGTTATTATATAAATTTATATTTACGTTGCCTCTATTCGTTCTTAACCCTCCACTGCTAACGTTCGTGTGGGATTACGTTATAATAGTTATTAATTGCGACCTAACTCGATAGGCGAACGTCTCGCTCGCTACTAATCCAATGCGCGCTACACTGTTAACTCGTTATTGTTAGAGTTATGAACGAACTCTAGTTTTATTTGACAGATTAATTATGTTTATTATGAATCAATATTTAGCGCCTCTTTGAAACGCGCGCCCAAACTAATTTAAACACGCATTTTGGCGATATACGTGAGTTGAATGAAACATTTCGAAAAGCGCTAAAATATTATTTCACTAAGTTATTAGTGTAAAATGTCCTTGGGTAAAGAAGGACTTGAAAGAAAGTTTCGTGGTATCATACTGTATTCTTTATTTATTATTTGTTTTTCCTTATCATCATATCAGCTGACAGATGTCCACTGCTGGACATAGGCCTCGGCCAATTTTCGCCACCTTGGCATGTCCTGAGCTGCCCGCATCCATCTAACAATTTAGAGACATTTCGAAAAAGTTCAGTCGTACTTATCTAAAAATCTTCTTACTAAACCAATTCGTTTGCCAAGGTTGGTGATTATGGTAAACACTTTTGTTTGGAGCAGCCTTATGACTTACTAGCCATCCGCGGCGCGGTTTCTTCCGCGTTAAGTTACTTATTTGGTAACTAATAGCGTGATGTTATTATATTATAGCCTATAACCTTCCTGAAGAAATGGGCTATCCAACGCCAAAATAATTATACAAATGTGACTGGTAGTTCCGAAGATTAGCGCGTTCAAACAAACAAACAGACTCTTTCGCTTAGACTGGAATGACTAAATATGCAGGGGATCAGAACGGAATCAAAGAATAAAATAATCCCAGGGGATCTGATCTGGAGGCTCAGACGGGAACAACTCTTATAATTATAATAGTATAGATGAGACTGCAAAAATGTCCACAGAAGATGACTGTCTTTAGACTGATAAATAATAATGAGGGAATGCATCAATATGGTATTTCTATGTTTAAAGAGTTCAACCGTGTAACCTACTCCGTAGGTACTCTCTTTAAATCTTGTATAGAAAGAACTTTTGCAATTACTTAAATCGAATACCCAGTTCATTAGTTGTATAAGTTATTGATAGATAGAAATCAAATTTAATTACTTATACGAATCGTGACTGAACTAAAGTGCTACTTGATATTTTATATAAATTAAAATTTGATTTGACATAATCAAACGTTGGAATAAGTTGAAGTTTTAGGGTTAAATGGTTGAATAAATACTCTGTTTCAATCTAACTGTCGCGTATATTTTACACAAATCTGGTGATTAAAATACCTACAAAATAGTAAGTAGATTTATGTACAAACAGTTATAATATAAAGCTCCCTTTCACACCTCTGATTTCATTAATTCCTCTTTTCCAATACAGTCTATCCTTCTTTGGAATGCTCTGCCTCCAAAAATCAGTTTGTCCACTAGTCGTATGGTGTTCAAGGCAAAAGTTAAATCACTCCTTCTAAACAAATTAGTTTTCCATGTATCAGTTTTCCACATTATTTCCCATTGCATTCAATTCAGTTCACATTATGATCTCGTCGCATTCACACATCATTCATTTATCATATAAGTACATCTCTAACACATACCAATACCATAATCAGTAAAAAGACGAGTGGACACACCATACACTTACATATTTTCGTTCCAGGTTTCTTCAAATGTCTTCAACATAACTATTAGCGCTATTACGCATATCTGTAACCCTATAGTTATGCCTCCATTTTCTCCGAACACCACAGCTGCTTACACGTGTTAGGGTGACCATAATCCTCTATTAAGCGAGACTTCGATCCGTCACATATAACGGACGATTAACACCGTGCAAATTGATAATTTACCCTCCTTGTAGTATCTATAATCTATTACATAGTAATATAATGCTGTAATATTAATAAAGTACACTGGAGGATACTGACAATTATTTACGGCTTTCATACCTATTATTACAAGTGCCTTGAACGTTTTTTCAGAAAAATTGAAAGCCGAATCATCCTGCATTTAAGTATACTATCTTCTCGCGTCTTTACATACTGCTCTGCTCCCGTCTCCAGTATCGTGATGTTATATGTTTAACCTTCCTTAAAAACTGGGCTATCATACGCAGAAAGAATTATTTAAATCCAACTGGTAGTTTTAGAGATTAACGCGTTCAAACAAACAATCTCTTCTGCTTTATAAAATAGTGTAGATTATGCAGTATAATGCAGCGACGGGTTTCTTTGAGCTAAGCTTTAAGTATTCCAAATTTTTATTTCGTGACAATCATAGTTTTGTTAATATTAAACTGCTATTAAACTAAACACGTTATTATAATTATAATTACCTTAAATTCAAAATTAACAAAATATCAGGTAAAATTTTAATTTTAAATGTATTACATGTTTAGGTATTTGAAACGTAGTTATAACACTACAAAGGAAAAACTTAAATAAGTATATACATATAAAATATAAAAAAAAGGTTAATAGCAATATTGGCGTACACGAATCACTTAGCAAATCATCGAAAGTAATTATCATAATTAGCGTCGGAAGCTACAGTACCTCACTAAGAAAAAAAGGCATAGCTATTGCACTCGAGGCATAGTAAATTTAACTTTAACGTATTGACTTTTAGGCTCATTTAACTGTGACTTCTTTCTCATAGTTGCTTTCTTCTTTCTTACAGGTCAATACGCCTAACAACTAAGTGACGACACAAAAACGACTAATAGCTGTAAAGAACCCTTTCTTGTAAGCTACCATTAAAGTGGTGAAAATTATGGGTTTTCTTACAACACTATTAACTAAGTAATTTTCTTTGGGTTAAGTGATTTTGTGTTGTAAGTAAGTAACATAATAGTGTTGTTGAAGTACATGTAACGCTAGAAGTATTATTAGTGTATTTTAGCATGTTACTGGCAAAAACAAGAGTTGTTATTGATATATTTACAAGCTCTTATTGCTCACCATGTGCTATTTAAGCGGATCAGTAAGAGAAAGGTAAGTGGATTTTCCTCATAACTGTTCATAGAGAATATTATGCAGTTTAATGCAGAAGCACGTGATGTTAAACATAGGATCACGCCTCATCCCCAAAAAGGTAGTCAGAAGTGAATCACATGCCCTTTTTGCCAGCTATGCTGGGTTTCATGAAAAAGGAAGCAAGATTGTTGCTATTTTTAAATTTCTCCACAGAAAATCCAATATAACTTTACCTAACACAGCGGTCGAAGTATAAGCCTAAGCCTCCAAGGCTGCCTTGGAGGTTTAGTAATACTGAAAAATATCAGTGTGATACTAAAATACAATAAAATATATAAAAAACCCTTACATTCTCACAATTGAATCCCTTAAAAAACATGACACTTTGAACTTCATTCGCACAAAACAATATTGCAACACTAAACAAACATTATAAAAGCCCATTTACCACCCTTCTCACTCGTACAACCTTATTTATAGAAAAATGAACTGTATGGCTAATAAAATAAGGTGTAAAATGGCATGGTAAGTGGATTAAGGGGTACAAAAACGTTTATTAGCGCGTTTGGTCGCCAGTGGAGCGTAGAGGCGATAAGTGACGACCTATTGAGATGTTTAGGGTGGATGTAATGACTGTGTGTTAGGAAGTATTCTCAATGTGATGTCACTTTTTTAACGTTTAGTGTGTAATAAGAGATAACAATGTGTGATCAGGACTCGCCTGAAGTCCGAAGTTGAAACTGTATCACCTTTATTTCATAAGTAAGTATAGCCAGTACAAGGTTTTTTTTTATATTAGCCTAACAAAGTGACTCGAACCCGCCTGATGGTAAGCAGTCAGTGGAATCCAGAAGTGGTGGCTACTATACTAAAAGCCATCATCTTAAATCTCTTACAGGGTAGTACTTCCCCGGTCGATCCGGCCTATTCATGCTGAAACCAGAGTGGATCTACTACCGTGTAAAGCTTAAAGGCTTTAGCAATAAAAATATATTCTCAATTAATATAGTTTGAGTTCTTTAAGTAAAGGTTGATAGGTTTTTTATAGGGTTGGTGCAAGTGAATCGCTTATCAATATTTTTGCATTTTATTCAAAAATAAATGTATTCAAAAGAATTGATTTTTTTGTTAACTATTTTCAAATAATTAACTAATATACAAATTTCTAATTTACTAGTAAAAAAGCAAGAAAAAGCTTAACTTGGTTATGTCATAAAGTTTCATGAGGACTACCAGCTCGCACTAGATAACAAATTTAGTGTGGAAAATAAAATTTAATATACTTGGAGTTTTATCTCTCGTAGTACCCTTCGGGCGACAATATTTTAGTGAGTACTTTGAATGGTATTTGTGAAATTTCACAAATACCAATTAAACTACTTATATTAGTGGTAGGCGCAGTTCATATCACTTTAAACGCTATACAAGCAGCAGAGGCAATAGAAAATGTATTGCGTCACAGTCACTGGTGACCGACAAATTGCGCTCGACTAATAAACGATCAGTGTCCACAATTTAAATATAAGTAACAAATATTGGGGCAAAACTAACGACGTTATAGGACGGAGAAATTTAGGTGGCTTTGAAATAAAGGTGGAAATTAATCAAAAATATGTCCTCCAAAACGATGGTCACCCTACGATTCGATCAAAGCGAATTCGATTACCATCGCTTTACCATTGTTGTCTATTTGGCGCTTAATGCACTCCGGTATTGTGAAACGACCAGTCATAATAGACCCCCTCAGTCTAACCACTTCAAATAGAACAAAGCTCAACATATAAAGGTCCAAACGTCAACTGAAACGTCCAGTTTTATTAGACCTCCAGATACAAATAGCTTCTTGTATTAATAGAGATCTTGTATAAATGGTTATTATAAAATAGAAGTGTTTATGTGTGACTGATTTTATATAGATACACAATATAAGATTAGATACGATTACGATAAGATTCAATTGTTAAAAGAGTTACTTTAATGCGTTTTTAGCGTACTTAAACGTTTATTAGGTCGTAATTATAGGGGTGGTGTTGCAAGGTGTGTAATGGAGGTCTCGAACTTCAGACATTTGGCAAGGCTAGGAAGGTATCCATTTCTACGTGGAAGAAACCTTTTGACATGGTTTAACTGCACGAAACTAGTATTTTTCGAACCAAAGTCAAAGTCAAAGTTAAATTTATTTATTTATAATTACTTAAATTAACACGTATTAACGTTAAAAATTACAAAATGTCAGCCAATCAACCTACAGCCAGTTCGCTGACGAGGTAGAGCCATGAGAAGAACTAGCAAGAAACTCAGGTAAATCTTTTTAATCGCCAGGTTATTACAATTTTTGTAAGTTACAATTTCAAGTAGCATGCAAAGTGACACAGGCAATACACTTAACGCTTATAAATAAACTTAACGTTTATTAATTACAGCTTTGTATGTTGTAAAGAAAAAAATAAATGACCGAAGATTAGTGTCAGTACCTATGTAAAACTATGGTACAAGCAGTCCTTGAAAAAAATCTTATATGTTAATTGTAGAAAAGCATAACATAATGTGTGTCATTAACGTTAATTACTTCACGGTAATTAACGTTAATATTTAGCTATATTCGTTGCCCACACAGTAATTAGTGAAGACAATCTATCTGTCAGTAATTGAAGGCTCATTACTCTTAAGGATCTGACCCTTTGTTCAAAGGGTTGGTTGGGGCTATTAAAATATCTTCTGCTCAACATTTAAGTTCGTTTGTTATTACGTCGAGACGTTTCTTTAACCAACAGTCCAAAGCGAGATCCATTTGATCTGTATCACAGTCAAGAAGGCATTACTAGATAATTTTAGAATATTATAAGTGTAGGAGACCGATTTAGGCAAAAATTGGCAGATATTTGGTCCATGTCCAGCAGTGGTCCTCTCATAGAAGATCGACTTAAGAGTAGTAGTAGGTATCCTTACTACTGCGTTTCGTTCGGTGAGTGAGAGTGCCAGAGGCCCAATTTCCCCCCTTTCCTCTTTCCTCAACTCCCTCATTCTCTTCCTCTAACCCCATTCCCAGCCGCCATAGTGGAGGTCACCATACCAGCAGTTTAAGACGATAGCTTTTGGTATGGTGGCCACCACTTCTGGATTCCACTGACTGCTTACCATCAGGCGGGGTGGAGTCACTTTGGTAGGCTAATATATATATAAAAAAAAAAAAGTGGGTGATGAAGTCAAGTTAATATAAGACTACAACGTTAAGCAATCAAAACCTTACCGCCCACTAGCAAAGCCCACTAGTACATACAACTTAGCGATCGTAAGTTCACTAGCGCAAACATTTATAACAAAAAGCAATAGGTCAACCACTAACCACTCTTTAAGACAGAAGAAAAACCGTACTGCGCGCAAAATCTTAGAACCTGTAGTAACAGTTAAGTTGACAAAATCAATAGTGATGTCAGGCTTAGATAAGTGTTTAATGAAGTTAGTAGTGGATGTAGTTTGTAGGTGTCGTTACACGGCGCGAGTTTAAACGAATTACCGGCCGCTTCCGTGCCAGACGACGGCTTCCAATTACTAAATGTCATGTATGTTGTAGTGTTTCGCAGTATTGCGATTTGCTTAGAAAAATATTAAAAATCATGAAGCTCTATACTACGTTATAATTATTTTTTAAACTAAAATACTAAAGTCATCACCATTTAAGTCGAAAGACGCCGACTGCTAAACATATAGACATATTTATACTATTATATATAATAGAAGAGTTTGTTTAAACGCGCTGATCTCTGGAACTATCATTCTGCATTGATATGATAGTCGAGTTCTTGAGGAAGGTTAAAGGCTATGTAACATCACGCTACTAATGACGGGAGAAGAGCAGTAACCAAAGAAGCGGGTGAAACTGCGCTGCGAGAAGCTAGTATTATATAGCGGAAGAGTTTGTTTGTACGCGCTAATCTATAAAACTACCAGTCGGATTTAAATAATTATTTTTGTCTATGATAGCCCAGTTCTTGAGAAAGACAGTAGACTATGTAAGATCATGCTATTGGCAAAGGGAGCAGAGCAGGAAGCAAAGACGAGAATGAAACCCGCCGCGGAATGAAGAATCATAAAGCCCTAGTGGTGGTTGAGGAAGAACCAATTTCATCAATATTTCAGCAGAAAGACGCGCATGGTTACATTGCTATTCCTAAGAGTTTTTATAAGGCTATTTGCCATTATCCTCATGCATTGCAGGTGGGATTGTAGGTCGCACTACGGGCTGAAGTGCTATAGGTACAGCTGACTGCGAATTTCTCGCTTTTCATATCCATCAGTCGCTGTTACTACTTAACATTAAATGAGCAATCTGCCTCAATGGACAATAAAACAAATTGGACATTTATGATCGTGATACCTGCACTGCTTACCCCTCCCTAATGTAGTAACTAACTATAAATATTGCTAAACTATGACATTTTATTACGAACCATTAAAATCAGCTTATCGTATATTGAAAACCAAGTGTCAGATTAGTTGGCAACCGCTTCATTTATCAAACACATATACACGAAGAAATCTGTATAGCAATACCAACTTTATCAGAATAACATAAGTGTTATAATACCATGTCCAAAATCAAAGGTATAAGAAAGCAATTAAGATATGTCCAGTTTAATAAGAGCTATAAATTTGGTAATGAATTTTGAAATGTATTGGATTTTTGTTAGAGACTAGAGTGGGGAGGGTCATCTAAACTGGTTTCGGTGTCGATCGTCTGACATATGTTCAGTGCTAAGGGGATTGAGTGGCATAAGCCCCTTGGGTTCATTATTGCCCCTTCACCCTTCCCCTTAGGGCCCAATGTTTGCAAAGTGTTCGAAGCTATAGAGAAATTTTCTTTTAGTGGCTTTTGATTCAAAGATATCTAAAGGATTGAATTGTTGTAATTTTCTTTTCAAATAAGCTACTTAAAAAATAAAATTGAGGCCTAGGATGGGAATCTAATTCACAATACTTTTATAGGTAGTAGACCATCATAGAGATTATGAAACAAAAATGTTTTATTTTGCTTCGTCTGCTTGCCTTCAGGATCGGTGCCAATGATGGTAAGATGTTTCTTTATAATTATTTAATGTTTATTAAAAAGGAAATGTTACCGTTCTTGGGCAGTTATGTTACTAAAGTTAAGTTGCGTATCTTTCTTTATACTTTAATTCCTAAACAATTTAGTAAAGTTGCCAGAGAGCTTAGACAAGTGACAAAGATTTCTATTCCATTCATAGAATAGCGATTAAAAATGTATAGGATTGACATATGCGACAATGTAGGCGTTAGCTTTAGTCAATCCCATACGTTTTTTAATCTATTCTATTAGCATTTATGCCACTTGTAGGCCCTCAGTTGTCTCATGAGAAAACGGCAAAAGTTTGAAAGAACCATAGGCAAAATGGCTGCCATCTTATTCCAGTTATCTTGCTATTTACTTAAGTCCTTCACGTAAACAAAATATATACTAATAAATGCGAAAGTAACTTTGTCTGTCTGTAACGCTTTCACGCTTAAACCACTGAATTCACCTTGGAGAACAACATAGGCTCGCATCGCAAAAAAATGGCTTAAAGGGCTTGAATTAGGGAATGAAAGTTTGTATGAAAAATCGACAATGAAATCAAAAATATAAGTGACATCATCGCGGGCGGAGCTGCGGGCAACAGCTAGTTAATAATATAACAAACATCACTAACCTGCACTCTAACTTCAGGTAGATTCACCTTCATAGCTAATTCTTCTCTTGAATACACATCAGGATAGTGCGATTTCTCAAACGCTCTCTCCAGTTCATGCAATTGATATGTCGTGAAGGTTGTCCGATTTCTTCGATGTTTCTTCTTGTTGTCAGCAGCGGAACCAGGTCGAGGGGTATCGTCGTCACTGCCGGGAGGTGACTTGTCATCTGTGGGTGTACGCTGGCTGTAGCCGTCGTTGCTGTTACAGGAGCCTTCACCTGTAAAAAGATAGATAAGTGAAAATGGGCTTTACTTTATGACGCCCTAGACAAGTGTCAAACATTTCTATTCCATTTATAGAATAGATAAAAAATGTATGAGATTGACATAAGCGGTGGCGTTAGCTTATGTCAATCCAATACATTTTTTAATCTATTCTATGAATAGAATAGAAATCTTTGCCACTTGTCTAGGGCCTCTGTGTCGCTTGTGTTCGGAAATAAGTCGCTGTGTGACTTTACAAAATACAAGTAACACCTGTGATGTAAAAAAAAAATTGTGGATTGATTAAATATTTGTATAAAAAAACTGTTTTAGGCTTTTTAGGTTTCTATGTATAATAAATAGGCCATAGGTTTACCTTAAGCGGTACATTTATAGTTTTAAATTCTTGGCTTTTCTCTACTATAACATGCATCTGTATAATTATAAAACTTTCAAGAGGTATTAGTACAAAACGATAGTAAAACTGTATGAAAATCTGTTTAGAAAAGTTAGCGCAGAAAAAGTCAGGTAAAGACATTACCCTCCTTGACTGCAGTTGGGCAAAAAACTGAATTGAATAAAATAAAAAATACCAGTCTAAATTGGCTAATAGATCGAATAGTATGTGCAAAGAAAGAAGAAGAAGAAGAAAGAAGAGTCATGATACTAATGCACATTACAAGCACAAAAACATCACTGCTAATTTGGCTACAAACAATTTTATAACCAAAATGTCTTTTTAATAACATAACTAACGGATATTTATAAGTATATGTATTTAGTATATGTAGTATTTTCAGTATGTTTCCGCATTCTAGAACTCATAACACAAGCTATAATATGCTTACTTTGAATCTAGATGGCGTTGTGTGTAGTTGTTGTAATATTATTATTAAAACAGCTTCTAATTTATTTGAAACTAACTGTAAACAAAGAAAACAAACAATATATCACCATAATACATTACACACGTTTAAAATCCAATCAGCTATCTTACCTGAAAGCG
This sequence comes from Parascotia fuliginaria, assembly GCA_963082885.1. NCBI lineage: Eukaryota > Metazoa > Arthropoda > Insecta > Lepidoptera > Erebidae > Parascotia > Parascotia fuliginaria. The sequence goes on from OY720195.1 coordinate 3,227,888, forward strand.
ATCCTATCTAAAGGCAATTCTCGTACTATAAATTTGAATGTAATAGTATCATATATCATTTAATATCGCACGATCAGTAAACTAAGGCTTCTCACTACAATTATGAACATGAACAGTGGAAGTAAGGCTTTGATTTATAGTGTAGAATGCATATTGATTATAACATCTTTTGTCTAGTTTTTATTAGTATAGTAGGCTGCATAAAACCGTTGAATAAAGTCGAAAATCGGTCTATATGGTACGCTTTGGTAAGGCCTTATAGAGAAGTGGATTTTTGTAGGTTGATAAGTATCGTAAGAGGTACCACAACGTCTTATTTATAACAATCTTATCATAATCTTACTTTGTTTCTATCCTTGTTTTTAATGGTGCAAAAGAAAAAGACAAAACACAAAGTAACATTAAAATAATACTGCTATTAGAGGTGGCGGTAGCCCCCAGGTGGATAGGACTCATGATTCGGCCTTAGCGAATTGGCTGTAGGCAATATCTTAGAGATTATTTTGGTTACTATGACAATCGTAAGTGTCTTTTAGATAATCCGTACTTATATTACAAATGCGAAAGTAACTCTGTCTGTCTGTCTGTTACGCTTTCACGCCTCAACCACTAAACCGATTTTGATGAAATTTTATAGATAGAATAGATCTTGAGGAACAACATAGGCTATCTTATATTGCGAAAAATGACTCGAAAAGGGGTTGAAATAACGGATGAAAATTTGTATGAAAAATCGTTAATCAAAAATATATTATGCGATAGGTAACCGACATTCACGCGGGCGGAGCTGCGTGCAACAGCTAGTTTATTTATTTATTTATAGTAGGCATATGTATAAATAAATATGAGTTTGACTTTAATATTAACTGTACCAATAAGCAAGTACAAGCAGTATAATATAAAGTAAGTAAGTTTAAAGATGCAAAGCTGTAAAACTTTTTATGAAGAACAAAACATTGATAAACTAATGATATTATCATAAAAAGTTAACTAGATACATTTTTGATAAATATCTGCTCAGTTAGTAAAATATTTATCATACGTAGGTAGTGTAAATTAAGTGCCACTTGACTAGAGGGGTAATTGTTAGCGGAAACTCCACGTTTAGCAGTTCTATTATTTTGTCGGCAGCGTATGATCGTGTAGTGCACTGCGCGGTGGTTTAGCAATATGTGGTAAAACAAGGAAAAACCATTTCTTTTATGGTATAAGACTTTGGTTATGTAGACTTGAAATGCCAGAAATACTTAAACTACTCGAAGAGTTATTTTTAATACTAGGCGGTCGTCGGTAAGTTGTCCTAAACTTACCGACGACGACGCGGAAGACCCTCTTCCACCGAGTTGACGATAGACCAAAAGGACTTACAGGAATTTAATATTGACGTCGCAATAGCGCGTCGCAACGCACTGGAAGAGACAGACAAGGAGAGCCGACTCCAGATATTGTCAAAAGGTTCAGGACAAGAAGAGTTAGAATTTTTTCCTGCCTGAGGGTAAGCAGACACTAGGGAAGCATCACGTATAGTGGCAACCTGCTTATGTGGTGGCCTTTAATAAGGAAGTTTTGTAAGATCATGTGTCGCCATGCTACTATTGTATTTTAACAACATTTGAAGTAAGATTTTTATCAACTTCAAAAAGGAGGAGGTTCTCAATTCAGGTCGTTTTTATGTTTTTTTTATGCTCGTTACTCGTTAATTTAAATATATCTTTTTGCATGGTAGGTCATGTTTCAGACGTGGTCGTATATGAATTCCACTGACTGCTTACCATCAGGCAGAATGGAGTCACTTTGGTAGGCTAATATAAAAAAAATAGATACGAAGTACGCTGAATCCTTTGGGAAAAGATTCTATCATTTGAAACAAAACTAACATTATGTAATAAGACTACTGAATCCTTCAGAGACATTTAGATAGAGGATAGCGCCATAAACATTTTGATACGTCAACTGTCAGTTACAAATACGATTAAGAAATCAAAAGTGAGACAACAAAACGCTATGTCGAACTAGATTGAGTGATCATAACATACTATGTCTCACTCACACCTGTAGCGAATAAAAAAGACAGATATATGTCACATTTAGATTACCACAGCAGATTACACGCGGCGTACAAAACAAATAAAAATATTGTGGCTAACGCATTAAGACATTTTACACTTATCACGATACAATCTAAATATTTTTTCGTTTTAGTAATAATTATCGATAATCTGGCAACACTCGCGAGCATTATCGTTTATAATGGCTTGTCTGTTTTTTTTTCATGTAGCAACCCTAATCACGTGTCAGATTTGCCGTGTTCATACGTAATAAACCTCTTCGATCTTAATGATTTTTTCAAAATGGATTCATTATTGAATTATTTGGATTTGGAGATCCTTAGATTTATTAAATGATTACTACAAACTTGTGTGAAGTCAATCGTTCTTAATAGTGACATTATTGTTATTGTTTTTCTATGCATGGTCTTGTGTTTGATCTACGGGTAAAATAAGGTGAATTTAGTTTCGTAGGCAAAATGGTATTAGTTTTTCTATCGATAATAGTGTAACTCTGTTAATTTTTGTTAATAATAATAATAATAATACCAGCCTGTTTACTGTCCCACTGCAGGGCAAAGGCTTCTTCTCATAGAGAAGGAATGAGCATTAATCACCACGCTTGCTCAAGGCGGATTGGCAATTTCAGACTTTTAAGTCCAGGTTTCCTCACTATGTTTTCCTTCACCGTCAGTCAGAAATGTTCAAGATAAACTTAGAAAGTACATGTGATTTGAAAAATCACATTGGTACTTGCCCGGATTCGAACCCACTACCTCGTGTTTACGAATCGGTTGCCTTATCCACAGTAGGGCCATTTCGACTTCATTTTGTGTTTTTTTTTCATTGCAATTTTTGTTACTTTGGACCTATTGTAGTAGACGAAACGTGATATACCTTACCGCTTCGGGAAAAAGACGTGATGCTTGTTTTTGTGTAACAATCGTAAGAATTAAGGGCCTCTTTCATTATAAACTAAACTAGGTATCAAAAGTTCGGTATTCAGTCGGTTATTACTCGGTCTCACAACAAACACCTAAAATATCATTGCAATAGTGTCATTTTGCATCATTCAAAGTGAGAGTGAAGAGTGCCGGAGGCCCAATTTTCCCCCTTTCCTCTTTCCTCACCTCCCTCATTCCCTTCCTCTAACCCCATTCCCAGCCGCCATAGTGGAGGCCACCATACCAGCAGTTTAAGACGATAGCTTTTGGTATGGTGGCCACCACTTCTGGATTCCACTGACTGCTTACCATCAGGCAGGGTGGAGTCACTTTGGTAGGCTAATAAATATTAAAAAAAAACAGATTTACAGAGGCGCTTAACAGATTGAAATTTTGAATATAAGTTAGAAAATATGTTAACATAATAAAATGTAGCCTGTTTTACCCGTCTTATGTAGCTTTCTAAAGGTAAAGAATTTTTTTTAATTGGTTACGTAGCTCTTGAATTAAATCGCAACATACAAAACATCAAATCTTTTCTCTTTATAATATTAGTTTATAAAATGTATTAACTTCACCAAGTCTATAAGGTTAATGATGATGAATTAATTTACTTTTACTGCACTACTAAGCAAAGACCTTAGCCATTATTTCCCCTTTTTCGATCCATAGTCAAAGTGAATCACTTTATTCTTGATAAGTCCAACTCAACCCACCATCTTTTTCATCAAGTTGATATTAAAACTAAATAATCTTAATTATTGTGTACGGAACCATTTTGCAACTTTACTATATACATAGTGTACTATTATTTTAATTAATGCCCGATAAACTCTAGTAAGTACATCATTAAAATAACATTATGCAATCTCTCAATGAGAATGATGATTGCAATTAATAAATTAATTGAAAAGTATTATGACATGGTAATGGCACATTATTAAAATTTATTAAAATGTCATTAACATTCCTACTCCACTAGCAAATCAAAATAATTTAATACACAATATTTTATTGCCTTTTAAAGTAAGATCGAAATCGGTTCAGACGTAACGTAGGATTATAATATAACACACCTACACAATCAGATATAACATATAAGTATACCAAATGCAAACAAGTTTAGTAAGAGATGGAATTCATGAAATACACTGGGTTATTGAATGTATGAGAAGTAGTTTAATGTACATAGGTCTGTATTTATAACTAACAGGATAAATGTTTTTTTTGTTTCGTAGTGATAGTTGGAAATCAGTATAGTTTATAGAATAGGTAATTATATTTTTTATATTTGTATGCCGTAATGGCTAAACATGACTGACCACTTTAATTTAATACCTTGCACGCATTAATATGTATGTATACTCATGTTAAAACAAATAAAATGATCTTTATCTTTATCTTATCTTTATCTAAGTAATTGCAAGCTTCATCAGAACCGCTCAATTGCCAAGTGAATTGTGTGGTTTACAATCGATTTGCAATCGCCATTACGAGCGATATTCGATTACGCCCTCCCTGTGGTGACCACAACGTTAAACGATCATTCGATCACTGCTAATAGGTTGGCATGGACGTTTATCAATGCGTATTGATATATTATACATTAGTTTATTATTGCAGTAAACAAATAATTAAGATTTCGTCAAATAAAAAAATGTATTTTGCCCTCAGAAACTACTTAAATTCAATAAATCAGTACTTTTTGAATAAGTTAAAAACATAAATTTAATAACAACAAAATCTGTTATTTTATTTATTTATTTAATATTTAAAATAAAAAAATGTTTATACCTAAAGCTCCTCGAGCTTGTTTTATATTGGATTTGCAATGATATAAACAAAAAATATCTTTTCTATTTTTGTAATAAAAACCTCTGTTTATGTGCAAAAAGTGCATAAAATTATTATTTATGTAGCACTGCGCCCTAAAGGATCTATGTGCTTGCCCGGTTAAAGAGTTCACGGCCAATGCCTGTCAGAGACAGGAATTTTAAGATGTCCCTGACAGCGATATTCTTTATCTTCTCGTAATAAATAGTGTATTGTCCAAAGGAGATGTTTCGTTTGTGAATATAATCAATTAGAAAACGGATTTTTAACGTAACTACATAATGTCTGTATTAGCCTTAAAGTAGTCTGCCCACTACACCACACCATATCATGATCGTAATAAAAACGTGTCAGGCAAAAAAATATTCTTTATAAGTATGAGACTATGCCCACTAGACCGTTCCGTCACAGACCATCACCGTCGCGTTCTATGCACGGAGCGTCAACAATTATCGGCTATACGCTCTTGTAGGCATAGTAGAGCGTATCGTATTGCTTTCCGATCTTGATACTTTCATAGCACGGTCATGGTATGGTACGGTATAGTGGGCAGACTGCAAGACTTAGTCTTAGACTTAGACTTAGTCTCTCCCGGTATCATAGTCAGTAAGTACGCTTGGTAGGCGGTTGGTGACAGTAGTAAACTAATATATAAGTTACTTATTAACTAAAATACATATATATAGCAGTTGCCCGTTACCTAGTATTTTCTAAGTAGTATCTTGCGACACCGTCTACGATTAGAGATAGAATTGTACTTCTAGTTCAGTGACAACATGGCATCTTAACTACTGACTTGTTTTTTATATAGTGACTGCACTTTGCCTGATGGTAAACAGTCAGTGGAATCCTGGTGGACACAAACTCAAACTCAAAGCATTTATTTCATTTTGATCATAAAGTATAATGCTTATGAAAAGTCAAAATTACATGAGGTCAGCTAATTAACCTACAGCCAGTTTGCCGACGAGGTAGAGCTGTGAGAAAAACTATCAAGAAATTCACACCACTCTTTTTAATCGCCAGATAATTACAGTATTTTGTATGAGTTTTAACACATCAACGCAACCAAAGAACTATACAAAGTAATTATTACAAATCAACCAATTATTTTAATTACCAAGATTTAAAAAGAAAATAAAAGAGAGGATTTCAGTTACTTAGTTTCATCTAGCATGGTAATTTGACTACGTATTTTAATTAAAAAAGTAAATGCATCTCCCGGTCATATTGAACGACAAGGTAATACTGGATTAAGTATTAAATGTATGCCATGCCAAGATTGACCAGTCACCCCACCATTCCAAAAGCCAAACTACTAGTATGGTGGCCTCCACTATGGCGGCTTAGTGAGATGCTTTTTCAAGTCCCGCTTAAAAGACCCAGGATCAAAGTTAGATGGGAACACATGCGATGGTAAAGAGTTCAAGGTTTTAATAATTGAGTGACAAAAGTATGAAGTTCTGAACCGTTTGGTACCTTATAAATTACACGTGAAAGGATGGCGCTTAAGTCCTGCACGTGTCGTACTGGATAAAAACTACAATAAAGTTTTGTAACAGGTGCAAAAAAACATCTAATCATTATAAATTAATCAATAACATTACAACACTAATATAATTTCTCAAGCGGATACAACCTATATACCATATCGAAAAGTCGATCTGGCAACCAACATTTGACCAAACTATTGTTTCGTCATAATTATTGGCGTTGATGGGCAGTATCCGGTGTTAAAATATTATTGGTTTAAAAATGTTTAAAATAGATAATGAAAATCTTGAATTAGACGGTAGGTAAGGTGTTTACATAATATTATAATAATAATACCTACATAGAAACATTTATCACAGTTCACATGTTGCCTTTACCTTTTGTAGCAATATGCAAATTGAGGCAGCCTGTAAAGCACACATTTTACTTTTATTTTTTTCTTTACAACATAGAAAGCTGTAAGTAATTAAGTATCTATAAAATTAAGTGTATTGCCTGCGTCACTTTGCATGCTACTTGAAACTGTAACTTACAAAAATTGTAATAACCTGGCGATTAAAAAGGGTGGCCTGAGTTTCTTGCCAGTTCTTCTTATGGCTCTACTTCGTCAGCGAACTGACTGTAGGTTAATTTGCTGACATTTTGTAAACTTTGACGTTCTGTGTTAATTTAATTAACCTTTATGAATAAAAATATTTCATTTAATTTCATTTCATTTCATAATAATACCAGCCTGTTTACTGTCCCACTGCAGAGCAAAGTCCTCTTCTCAAATAGAGAAGGCATAGTTAAACATAATTTCATGTTTACTTACTACATAGTAATAGGTATTATTTCTTTAGACCTATCAATCTAAATTTTGTAACAATTTTCTAATTATGAAAACATAGATATAAATATCTGCCTTCACGAAAATAAAACAGTAAATATGTACTATTATTTATTTATAACTTAAGTTCCAAATAAACTTTATAAGTTTCTGGCAAAGTTGAATTTTATTTGTGAAAAAGTTGAAACAAAAGAACTTTATTTACCCAAGTTGTTTTAAAACCGAGTAGTTTACTAATGATATGAGACAATTACAGTTTACACACTAAATGAATATTTAAAACAGTTTTATTTGCTTGGACATGTAAACTTGTGTCTACAATGACATTACATTTTCTATGAAAAGTAATACAGACATGTTATTTTTGCTTGTACTACTAACGTGGTAAACAAGCATACCTAATGTTTGATGGTACGTGTTTATTTTGTTTTTAAACGGTTCAAAGGTCGATGTAGTCCACCCAGAGCACACGAATGAAGAGCAGCTGTAATATATTTTTCGCAGGTGCTCTTTCTGTCAAAAACATTAATAGGTACTCAATGTAGACTAGGCTAGGTGCTATTCGCGCAGGACCTCTTCGGTGTACTTTGGGTTGACTAGGTAAGTTACGTTCAAAGGTTCACTGCTGTAGCAAAAAATTAGGTAGAAACTAACTGGTACATACTACAGCTGTACTGTTGATTAAAAAACACTTAGATGAAATAAGGACGTTACCGGAAAAATATTTTTTATTATTTATTTATTTAAATATAAATAAATATGAAGAATGAAATGAAATTCATTTATTTACAATTTCGAAAATATGTTCATATTATTTATTGACTTTATTCTATGCGAATTACATTGGGGAGGAATGACAATTTGTAACAGACAACCGTTGTATTTGAAGAATACGCAGCAGAAGTGATTACTACTGAAAATTATTTTCCTATTTTTTAATGTTCTGTCTTCAGCCTGAAGGCAATCACTACTAAATTAAGTCTATATCTTAAGAAGCGAAATATATTATTAATAAACAAAAAGGAAAGAAAGCCATTTAATTTCGTACTGACGCTACATTTCAAAATCATAATAATTATGATACCATGTCACTCCAACAGTTAATACGAATCTAGCCAAAGAAATAGACATACATACATGAATACATACAGACATATATATATACGTTCAAAAAACATTACACTCCTTGACTTCGACAGTCGGGCAAAAACGTAGAAAACTTGCTTGGTGGATGACAAAGCGGCGTTAGCTAAGTAGGCTTATATTGTACGCATACACGGAAACTAGACTCGTGTGTAGAGATGGGAAGAGGTAGTTCTATATTCCATCACTTAATGGTTGTGGATAACACGGTCCATCAGATAAAACATGCCATACTTTTAATAAAACTTTTATTTGTAACCTTTGTTTGTATTCGCGTATTCGCCTGTGGAATTGTAGTTCCAACAAGCAATATATATTATTAAAAAAAAATAAAAAACCCGCCTGCCTTAAACAAAGTGATAAGAAAAATTTTTCTCGTGCTGACGCTTCATTGTAATTTTATATACCCTATGTTACTCCCACAATCAATACAAATGTAATGACACCTCATGCGTTAAAATCTATCAAGCCAATTAGGCTGTAGAGCATGCCAAAGAAATATACATAGATACGCTCAAAAAACATTAATCTCTCTCTCTCTTCACCTCGATTTCGGCAGTCGGGCAAAAAAGAACCGAACTCAATCCATTTTTATTTCAAAATTTATCCGTCCGATTCTAAGACCCGAAACGTGTTTTAGATTCGGATGTATAAATTTTCTTTTAATTTTAATCAACAATTTATCGTGCAGAAGATACACATCTTTGAAAGGGAGAGATATGCCATAGTCACCTTACTTGGTAGACAGATTGATCATCACAGTCAATTGATATTCAGTATGCAGGACGCGCTGCTACCCGTGACTGGCAAGATAGCTTGAAAGATATCAAATAGAGAAGTGCTTTCCTAATAAAAAGATTAAATCCCAACTATGAAACCAAAGTCGTAATGTTCTAGTGGATAAGGCACCCGCTTCATAAATACGAGGTAGTGACTTCGAACCCGGACAAGTAACCACTGTGATTTTTCAAACCATATGTACTTTCTACTTTTATCTTGGATATTTCGGACTGAAGGAAAACATCGTGAGGAAACCTGGACTTAAAAGTCTGAAATTGCTAATCTACCTTGACCAAGCGTGGTGATTACTGCTCATGCCTTCTCTATCTATATGTGAAGAGGCCTTTGCCCTGCAGTGGGACAATAAGCAGGCTGGTATTATTATTATTATATAAAGAAAAAAGAAGTTTCCATTGACAAATAATTCTCTTTTGTAGTCCTACCTTTTTAATAGATAGCGGTTATTGAAAATAAACATTTAAATTTTAATAAAATAGAATAGCCAAATTATACAATAAGTGTAAAATTTATTAAAATATAACTTATAATTTCTTTTCCTTCATCCATGTTTCCAAATATCTCCAAAAGTTTTTACATAATTATATAATATACTATGCAAAATATTTAAATCAAAATAACATTTCATTTCAAAAAACAGAACAATAAAAAAATTAAATTATTTTGTAAAGAATTAATAAACAATGCAAAATATTTTGCAAGTTTAACCCGTCGGCGGCGCGCGGTCTGCGGCGGGCGGGAGTCCGCGGGCGGCGCTTATAATGCAACGCCTCCGTTTCGCGACAATGTGCAGCTATTGTAATATTGTGATATTGTTTAATTTGTATAGATAAAAAGTTTTTCCATTTATAATTATCGTTATTTAATCTTTGTAGTGGAGAAAAGTAAAGGTCATGATTTTTCTTTTAGTCATGTTTATTGCCTTTTGTGTACTAAGTGTATGGTAGTAGGAAATACCATTATAATAAAGTAATTTGTGGTACCGTTTTATGTAGATAACGTCTTGTGTACTTAACTTAACAAAACTTATATTTAATTTATTTTGTAAATAAAATATGTTTTTTATTTAACATTGATTTGTATTATGTATTTTTCTTTACATATGAAAAAGCCTATAATAATTTACACAACTAGTTTAAATAACCACAATCAAAATTTAAAAAACAAGGTAAAGTGGTGTACTTTACCATTACCACTGAATAAATAGATAAAAAATAAAGAAGCTTATACAAAAATTATTTGAGAAAAATCTACGTCCTACATTTGCTGTTCTCATGCTGATTATATATTTTTTAATAATAGTCTGGTCTGTTAATATCCTAAGTAAGAGCTTACCTGCCCTGACTAATAATATTAATAGATAAACCCGAAGTTACTACAATAATAAAAATTATAATTTTTTCCTAAAAATATAATAAAATTACGTCATATTGGACTAATAACAAATAACTAATTGCCATATACAATGTATGCGTACAACATACCCGCACTCTCCACAGCTCCAGGCGACACCGGCACAGTTTCACACTCCCGTTCGTCTCTCCTCTGCTCAAACTCACTCTGCACTCTAGACACCTGCCTCTGTCCATTCAGCCCTAATATAGCGTCTATCGTATGCCTCGGTCCAGGATTAACACTTGTAGGCACTTGTGTCAAGCCTAACCTAGACTTCACTGCATCAAAACTCTGATTTAAATGTTGCATTTGTTGCGCGTGGAAAAACATTCCCATTCTGTTTAATGTTTCTAAATTTTGTTGGTGTTGTGATAACGATATGGATTGATCAGTCACGTTGATAGATGAATTAGAATTGGGACTGCTCATTTGCGAGCGTGGACTATTCGTGTCGGAACGGTCCGGCGTTTGGCTGCCATAATATCGGTCGTCGGGTGCGTCCATCTCGCAGCAATACGCGTACGTCACTGGCGCTCCGAAACTACTACTAGAGTCGACGGGGAAGAAAGGGGCGGAGCTTATGCGAAGGGGGGGCGAGCGAAATTGCCCATTGAAAGTGCGAAATTTGGGGTCGCGAAGTGATTTTGTTTGGTAAGAAGCAAGAAGCGGCGTATTAGCATTTTCCCCTCGGAGTTTCTTTGAACGGTATTGAGAGTTGGTGATGGTTGAATAGTTTTTTTTCTGTTTGATTGGGTCGATTGTGCTAGGTGTTAGAGTGTTGCTGGGAGTTTGTTAGCGATTTCTTTGAGGGTTCTCGATTCTCTAGTTCGCTTGTTGCTTCTTGAATGTTTATGAACAAAATTTATTATGTTAAAAATATAAACTGTTTCGAGATCTTCACCCACTTTAAGCTACGTTATTGATGTGCAAATGTTGTTTTTAAATGCATAAGACCCAAATAGCGTTAATCGATTAATCTTTTTTACATTTATTACAATCAAAATTGAACCTCTTAAATTCGCTACAGATACTTCCAAATCAAAAGTAATACTCAACTAATCAAATAGTTTTTGCATACATTACCCGTCAGTCGGCAAAAAACAAGCTAAACGCAATCGAAACTTCCAATTACGCGAATGCTAATGAACTCAATTCTAATTAATCGACGCTAATCAATACGGGGCCAATCAGATGCTACCTGTCTCAGCGCGGGGAGTCAGAGGGAGCGAGACCACCACCGGACATCTGCTTGTTAACACACAAATTTAACCAAATCGGTTAACCCGTAACCAAACAATAACAGCTTTTCCAACTGACCAGAGCTGTGAAATTTCTGTCATCATATCGCGGTGCTTTACAAGCTAATTTCTACTTTGTTATAAAAGATATAAAATCTAAATTAATCTGATGTTATTGGTTTACTTGTGATGTCTAGCAGTGAGGTACTGAGCCGTCAATATGATTTTGTCTTCTTCACACTTACAAAGACCTCGCTCACTCTCATCTCAGGTGTAGCGACGGTTGCTAGGGGGCGGGGCACGGTGTGACGTCACCCGTCGATCGACCAATCACGGGGGGAATTTTGTTTTTTTCTGAACTCGTCTTGTATTGTCGATGCGTTTCTTTTGTCCGACGTTCAGTGATTGTTCGCGGCCCGCTGTTACACGGTTAACTTTAGAATAACAAGCTACTGGCTTTTTGTACGAGATAACTTTATTATTTATTTATATTTCTTGTTCTATCTTTAAAGTAAATTTTGTTTTATACTTTTATGCGTGTATTGTTATGGAATAATAAATTTTTAATGAATAAAGGTTTTATTCTATTATATACCTACTTAACTAACTAATTTAGAATTGAGAAGATAGTATTCAATTTTGTATAATATTAAAAAGGTGTTTAAGTCTCTAAATAGAAATATGTAAGTTAACAAAATTGTATAATTTTTGATAAAATATATCCAAAATTATACAATTTTGTTAATTAAATTTTTCATCTACAAATTAGGTATAAAACAAAAAAGACTATATTTATAATAAATGATTCATTATTATTACAGCCAAAAGCGATTCCTTAAGCCTTACATTTGACGGGTCTGCCTCAACCTCTCTATACACTCGACTGGCGAATTGGCGATCGGTGTCTCACGATGGCAGACTTCACACGACTCATATGTTTAGATATGTTAAATGATTTCATTGCCACCTTAGGACAAACATTTCTAAAAAAAAAATTATTTATATCATGCCGGCCTCAAATAAAACGCTTACCAACGAAAAGCATTTATTTTATATGGAAACTAAAAGCAGAGCATTAGGCAAAAAAAAACAAAATTTGTAGAAAACCATAGCATCAAACAAAAAAATTGTAACACATTTACAACAACTACAAAGCATGCTATTTAGACCCAAAGTAAGCATATTATGATATACCTAGCTCGTGATATAGGTTCTAGATTAGGATAAACATGCATACGTACTAATTTTTATAAATACCTAGACACAAATTTTATAGGCATTTTTTCTATTACATAGAAAAAATCCCTCCGTGGTGCAGTGGAAGTGTAAGCGACTGCTGTGCACGAGGTTGTGGGTTCGATCCCCACACGAGACAAAACTTTGTGTAATCCATAAATATTAATTGTTCCGAGTCTGGGTGTACTATGTATCCGTTAAATGTATGTTTGTAAAGTACCCCGAGATACAGGGCTTGTTCCCTAGTGCGGGAGTTGTCTTTTTAAAGAAGAAAAAGAAGAAGAAACAAAAACATTCAGCCCAATGCATGTATTTGCATTGAATCGAACATGCGACCCCTGTAGCAGTCGATTGCTCTACCACTACGCTACAGAAGTAATCAAGCATGAAGTCATCTACTGGAGCATATCTATGACTGGAGCCGTACCATAACCTCTTATAGACGTCTTATATTTATAACCATACTTTATCTCTATCCTTGTTTTTAATGGTACAAAAGAAAAAGACAAAACACAAAGTAACATTAAAATAATACTGCTTTATGAGGGGGTCATACCTACGTATAGTTACACTGCTTGTTTGCTGCAATCCATTTATTTGATTGGTTTATTAATATTTAACTCGCTCACAGCCATATCAGTACTCTTCACTTGATTGAATGCACGCGATGCAATTTCATAGAGTTTTAATTGCTTATTTTTTAACCAAGAACTGTTTTACTAGAAGAGATTAATCTGATTTATGAACTAAACCGACTTTTATGAACTGAAAGTGTCTTTTTATTATCATCTTCAGCCGAAAGACGTCTACTGCTGGACATAGGCTGCTCCCAATTTTTGTCACCTTGGCATGTCGTGAGCCATCATCACTCATCCATCGGGTTTCCACCTCCGTCATCAGGTTTTAGAATAAGAAAAAGAGGACCCTTGCTGTTTTCAACATGAATGGAATGATCTATTCCATTCGAATACCACAAAACTAATACCCATCATATTTGTTTATTGCCCTGATTACTTATTGTATACCTAATAGACCGCAGAAGTACATATACCTATAAGATAGCACTAGGTACCTAGTGCTATCTTATAGGTAAACTATGAATTTCCATAATAGTGCATTTCGTTCGGCAAGTCATTCGAATCGGCGTACCGCGCTTGGATCAGGGCCCGAGCACGGCGCGACCCTAGCTTGGATCGCCTAAAAGCAGCGTACAATAAAGCCACTAGGGAATGCAAGAGGGCTTACATCAGAGCGGATGCCCAGCGCATTGCACGGATTGGGCAAGAATTGATTTCGCATCCTACGGGTAGCCGTAGCTACTGGCGACTAGCCAAGGCCGTGCAATCCAACTTCTGCAAGCCTTCGCTGCCCCCCTTGAAATGTCCTGATGGATCGCTGGCCCACGAGCCGCAAGAGAAAGCAAACTTGCTTGTAGAACTCTTTGCGGCTAACTCCCGAATCGACGACCATGACTTGCACCCGCCGACTATATCAGGCTGCGACTCCGTTATGCCTAATATCCGTATTAGGCATCGTGATGTCCGTGCGGAACTAAGGTCGCTCGATGTTCGGAAAGCCAGCGGACCGGATGGTATTCCAGCGGTGGTTCTCAAGAAATGCGCAGCGGAGTTGTCTCCTGCATTGACGCGCCTATACCGCCTATCTTATTCCTCGGGAATTGTGCCGGAGGCTTGGAGAGAGGCGAATGTTCAACCGATTCCCAAAAAAGGGGATAGGTCCGAGCCAGGCAACTATCGACCCATAGCTGTCACCTCAGTTCTCTGCAAGGTGCTTGAGCGGATAATAAACGCCCAACTAGTCCGCTACCTAGAGGGTCACTCGTTAATTAGTGACCGACAATATGGCTTCAGGTCAAAACGGTCTACGGGTGACCTTCTAGCATATATCACGCACCAATGGGGTGAAGCTATGGACAGGCATGGAGAGTCCTTGGCCATCAGCCTTGACATAACCAAAGCCTTCGATAGAGTCTGGCACCGTTCGCTTCTGTCCAAGCTTCCAGCATATGGTCTGCCACCCCAGCTGTGCAACTGGATTGCCGCATTCCTGCGTGAGCGCCGCATTAGAGTCCTTTGTGACGGATCGGCCTCCGATTATTTGCAGGTCAACGCTGGGGTGCCTCAGGGGTCCGTCCTGTCGCCCACCCTGTATCTTCTGCATGTCAATGACATGTTGTCCCTTGGCAACATTCATTGCTATGCAGATGATAGTACAGTGCATGGGCGATATCTCGGACATCCTGCGGCTAAACAGACTGACATCGAGGCAAAACGCCTAGAACTTGTCGCTGAGCTCGACCAAGTATTATACCGCATTTCTAAATGGGGTTGTGAGAATTTGGTCGAGTTCAATGCCAAGAAAACACAGGTGTGCGCGTTCTCTGCAAAAAAATCTCCGTTCCTTCCCCTTCCCTCTCTTCAGAACACAGTGTTACCACTACAGGATAGCCTAAGTATCCTGGGTATGGACATCAGCCGAGATCTCAACCCCAAGAACTACATCGAGTGCGTCATTAAAACCGCCTCCTCTAAACTCGGTGTCCTGAACAGGGTGAGGCGGTACTTCACGCCCGAGCAGCTCTGTCTTCTTTATAAGACACAGGTTCGTTCCTGCGTGGAGTACTGCTCTCATCTTTGGGATGGCTCCGCACAGTACTTACTGGATGCACTCGATAGGTTGCAGCGGCGAGCAGTCCGTATCATCGGAAGCCCGGAGGCTACTAAGACCCTTGAGCCTTTACAGCTGCGAAGAGACATCGCCTCAATGGCCGTCTTCTATCGCCTTTACCATGGAGAGTGTTCTGAAGAGCTCTTTGAATTAATCCCACCCTCTCCCTTTTTATCCAGAACGACACGTGCGGGACTAAAGTGCCACCCTTTCACAGTGGAATCTAAAGGGTCTCGAACCAAACGGTTCAGCACTTCATACTTTTGTCGCTCAATTAAAGCCTGGAACTCTTTGCCAGCGCATGTGTTCCCATCTAATTTTGATCCTGGGTCTTTTAAGCGGGGCGTGAAAAAGCATCTCACTAAGCCGCCATAGTGGAGGCCACCATACCAGTAGTTTGGCTTTTGGAATGGTGTCCGCCACTTCTGGATTCCACTTACTGCTTACCATCAGGCAAAGTGGAGTCACTTTGGTAGGCTAATATAAAAAAAAAAAAAAAAAAAAAAAAAAAAAAGTGAGGGCGCACATTCTATTGTGCTGCATGCTTAGTCAGCTAGCGATAAGGCGGATGGCACACTGGCACGCACCACGCTACATGTTGCGTATCGACGCACCTACGCGCGAACTTGCGGGAGTGAAGATCGAAGTGTCGTGGAATCACGCAAGCATTTCATTCAAAACAAAAGTTTTGGTGATAGTGCGGTGCAGTGTGTCGCATCAGTTTTGATATTCAAACGTTTATTAGTGTGGAACTCATTCAGGATGATGGAGTTTAACTAGCTAATCGACATTTAGATCCATTTTTAAACACACGTCAAGCCCTTCCAAAATCACGCACGGCACTGTGGGACTCAGTGTGCCATACCTTGCGCCTCGCCCCGCACTCATGCACGTGGATGCGTGTTTCGTCGCATGCAGGCGCGTGATCTGCATGAACGCGTGTGGATGCATATTCGGTGTGTTGGACCGCGCGTGTTGTCTATACAAACAGAGATACTTACAAGCAATAGAAGAACACGCACTCGCGCACCACGCTGCATCATGCGGTGAAATGCGCGAATAGCCTAAGCGATAGCCATAGAAAGAACAACAAGCAATGGTACATAGTAGGTAGCTATTATTAAACCAGTCTAAAAACAAAAAAGAAATACTATTTTTATACATGTATAAACATGTTATGGTTCATCTTATGATAAGTGGTTATTGTAATCTAGGTGGACTTAACAGTCGATGCCAATTTCGAAGGAGTAATGGGACAAACAAGGGGACAGTATTTTTAGTACTTACCTATCTCTTCCAGAAACAATAAGTCTTTGTTTTCAAAGTATTTGTACCATACACCCAATAATAATTATGTTGTACTGCTTTTCAATTTCTCTTTATATTTACGCCTTCTAATGGATTGATTGATGAACTTTGATTCTGTTAATTCATTCCCTTATTAATTCATTTGATTTAGATAAGGGAAAGCCTATTGCTTCAGATTTATTTACGGTGGGATATTTGGTAATGAACAAAGTTGATTTAGAATAGTTGACACAGGTACTAACCGGTCACGGGTGCTTCGGCACGTACCTGTGTCTCATAGGCCGGGAGCAGACGTCCGTCTGCCACCATTGCGGGGTCTGCCCGCGCGACACGGCGCTCCACACGCTCGTGGAGTGTCCAGTGTGGGCGGACCAGCGCCGCGACTTGGTTGCGGCGCTCGCGACGGCCCAACTCTCGCTGCCGACCGTGGTTCTGTCCATGGTCCGCAGCGAGAGGGCTTGGGAGGGAGTCGCCTCCTTTTGCGAGCAGGTAATGCTCGCCAAGGAGGCGGCCGAGCGGGAGAGGGTGCTGACCACCTTGCTCCCCGCCCGTCGCGCCCGTCCCGGACGTCGCCGTGGGGCGCTCCGGGATCTCCAGCCACCATAGGAGGATGCCTGCGGGCGGCGATTGGGCAATCGCCGCTCGAACAGCACAGGCCCGAGAAGGCGGCGTACGTGTTCCACGAACGCCTCTCGATGGAGGAAGGGGGGCTAGGCCCCCCAAATCAGACGGGGCCCACTCACGTTGAGCGGGCCGTGGCCCGTCGGGGTCGCGGATGAATGCGCGAGCGTCTCCCGTGACCCCGACACTCTGGCCGTCTGGAGGAACACCGTGGGTTTTAGTCGGTATGGCGGCCGCGCTTTGAGTGTGGTCGGAGAGTCCGACATAACCCCCTTGCCCAGGCGGGTGCGTATGCGTAATGCATTTCCCACGTAAAAAAAAAAAAAAAGAATAGTTGCTACTAACAATTTTTTTTTACCTCTTTTGCAGCTGGGCAATAATAATCTAATTATAGCAATACATATAGCATTTGTATACATATAACATATGTAATTAATGCAATAATTATGTACTAAATTCATTATTATTGTTAGCTTAATATTTAAGTAGTTATTATTAAATAAAATCACTAATTCAAAATCCGAACACATCTGACAGTTCTCAAAAACCCGCCACTCCAACCGAAATTAATTAAAACTTACTTAGTTTGGCTGTATCAACCAATGCCTTTGCCTCAAAGCGGGTAACGAGTCTAAATATAATTATAATAACATTTTGTAATGGTTAAGGTTGGTTTTAATAACCGAGTTTATGTTGCAGATTGATTGGTATCTTTATATTTTAATGAACAACTTGGAAATGAGACGGATTCGGGATACCCAGTTTGAATCTAAATAAGGAACCACTTGTATGTTCATTTTTCAAATTAACAAACTACCTATTCGTTTTCCAAGATCAAAAAAAAACTGGTTTAAAATGAGTTCATCAACAATTTCTAACCTCTAAACTTTTTTTGGTATATTTTCTGCACATAAATAATAGTAAATATGAACTTTAAATATGCTTAATCTCGCACTGATAATTGTGCCATTTATTTCTCCAAAATTAAACTGCCCTTTACAGAATTTCAATTGTTATAGCTTAAATAATACTTATTAAATTATATAATATTATATAATATAATAATAATATAATATTTCAACAACTACACACAACGCCATCTAGACCCAAAGTAAGCATATTATATGCTTGTAGTGTTTAAGTATCTACATAGGTTGTACACTTAGATTAAGATAATACTTTTTTCTACATTTTAATAAATGTGTTGGTGTGATAACTGCTGATAATCCTTATTAATAAAATAAAATAAATACATTTTAAGCAGAAAATTATATACAATAAAAGAAAGCATAATGAAATCCGTTCAAAAGATATAAAGCCATTTTAAAATTTTAGAGATTTATGTGCTTACAAACGTGGAAAATTTTGAGGCCCGATTTCGTATAATATAAATCATCACTACGACCCGAGGGCTATTCCAGAAGGGCTATAGGTTAGAAGGAGGTCAGGCCATTCGCTAATCCACAAACACACAGTTCGTTAATTTTATATTGGTGATAGAGTAATTAGAGCTAATGCTCTTACCATTGCCTAGGTAAGCAGTCAGTGGAAGCCACAAGTGGGGGCCACCATCGTTTTAAATTGCTGGTATAGTGGACTCCATATGGCAGCTGGAAATGGGGTAGGTGAAGGGAATGATGGAGGTGAAAAAGAGGAAAGGCTTGAAATTAGGTTTCAGGCGCTTCTACCCATCGAAGGAAACGCAATAGTACTGATACTACTACTCTTACATCGATCTTCTATGATAGGGTACTTCCCGGTAGATCCGGCCTATTTCTTCTATTGCCAGTTTTCTGATAGTTAGTTCATTAGCTAGGTATCTTTACGATCGCTACGGTATGGAGTGGTTCTACATACCAGATCAAATACTACACTATCAAACTCTTGTTATATTTAGTTAGCGTTATCTAAAATATTGAGTATCTTTTAAATTAGCTAATTATACTAAAACATATATACATATAATCTGTAACCGTTTTAAATAACGATAAAACCCTTCGTCACATCCCTACTCTGACAGCGACCGCTGTAATTGTTGAATGAGCCGGCATTAAAGCACCAATTAAGCAACATTGATTGGTTTTGAACTTTAACCCCCTTCCCCTCTCCCCTCTTCAATCTGGTGCTTGCCGGTTCTGTCTTGGTAATACCTGAGCTCAAAGATATCTACCTAATTTTAGTGCAATAAGATAATCTGAGGTCAAAAGTATGTACCTATGTAAATTGTTATTGAAAAAAGAGATAATGTAGGTATTGGGTTTTAATAAAATTTACAAAATACTGCCAGCCGGTAAGATGGTCGAGTTATTCCGGTCTGATCCCCTGCATTCGATCCCTTGGGGGATGGTCGCCATTATATTGAGTGTTTTAATTTTGATACTCAACAGAAACCAATGGTTTTTTATTTTAGAAGGATGACAACCCAGCTTTTGTACTGAAATAGTTAAAATTAAATATGTCAATTTACCGGTGAAGTAAAAAGAGACACAAATCAAGTTGATTCCCCAATTTAGTTCTTTTGCGGATATGTTTGTTTTTAATTAAACAGAAGTCTATGGACAGTATAATTGTGAAGTTCCTCGCGACCTTAGAACTGTTTCTTATGTCCCATAATTGATATATTAACACTTCTGCAGGACAAGCCTTAAAGAAAATACAGTTAAATAAACACATAATTGTCTACGTAACAAATACCTAACCGCATCAAAAGGTATATTGTTTTGCGACCCCTTTCATCTAGTGCTGGCAACCACAAAAATGTCCAGCGATGGGATAGAGGTACCCTTAAGTTAATTAATAACGAGGCCTGCCCGTGATCCATTAATGTTGGACGCTGCGGGTGGCTGATAGGGTGACCAAGCAATGGTATTTGAGGGATGTGTCCCGTTTTTTTTTACTGCCGACAGGGGCAGACTAGTAAACAGCCCCACTGATGGTAACTGCCGCTCGTGGACAACTCAGAGCCTGAAGAAACTGAGGGAAACCACTGAAGACTAAAGTATTAATATCTAAGTGCTGGAAATCACAAAAATGAACATGAGTCCTCGTTTGAAGATCGCTCGCGCTGAATAATCAATAAATTTCAGACTTGAGAATTCAGGAAATAATCTACTTATTTGAATAGGAATTTAATTACTGAATCTTTTTACCACTAGGCTCTGATAAAATTCAAATTGTTATAATACGCATCGTCAGTTGAGGGCTCAAAATAAGGGAAAGGCTGTCCTAAGACCTTAATCAATGATTTTCGAGATATTTTGAGCGTAATTAACCAAAAAGATCCCACGTCTCAAATACTACTACTACTACAACCTACTCTGGATTATTATTAAAAGAAAAGAAATATCCAATCTCGTCAATCTTTGCCAATTATAAACCCGTAGCCACCCCACAGCACCTGTGCCTGTCACGCTTTGATCTGCAGAATTATCCTTTATCTGGTCTTAGAACAATTTATTAACAGTCAGAACACAGTGATTGTTGCGTACTCATTAACTACGTAATTATCACTTAACTGTATCAAACGGTACTACAAAATGATTTTAATTACATCTAAAATTAAGTCAGTCTTGTGAAGGCTGTTTAGGAAACATAAGGCGGGGTTATATTAATTTGTTTTAGTAAATAGTTATGACGTGAAACTGAAGCTTCTTATATACATAATTACATAGATAGGGACCTAGTGGCTGGATTGACCGATTGAAAATAATAGGCATTTATACTCTTGCATTTCGTTTGATGAATTAAAATACTGGAGCCCCAATTATCTTCTAGAAAGGTGTCCAAATGTTTCTTTCTCTTTTTATTTTCATTTTCTTCTCTTTCAAGGTCAGCAACCACTCAAAATATACTTTGGCTTTGATTCTTCAGTATTTAAAGAACATAACGTAAGTCTATTCGCTACGTCAACTATTTACTATTAGACAGGCTGTATGCTTGTTTTCATTATTGTATTTAATATATTGAAAACCTGTAGATTATAGCTAATTATGTTCCAGATGCTTCATAAGTTTACGAGCAGTGGTTACCACTAACCTACCATCAGAAACATCGTTTATTCAGTATCAATACAATAAAAAATATATATTTTTTGTTTTATGCCAGTCCAAAATTGCATAAAACCTTTTTAATGATCTTAATTAGGCACAATCTTCAGCTATTAAGTGATAGCGAAGGTATTCTTAATTTTTGCATGACGTGCAAATTTTTTTGATGAGGGCTCATTGCAAAAAGTTAAGTGTCGGCACGAGCCTATTCTTAAAAATAAATATCCTAATTAGTATGGAATTCGTGACTTAGCATATTCTTCAGATGATTTTGAAGATGGTAGATTTCTTTGTCCCAATATTTGCGTCAGTATAAATTGTCAATCACCACTATTTTATAATGTCATTGTCAATAACATCAATGCAAAAATTGATATTCAGTGTTGTTGAATGAATTCTGATAGATAAAACCCTTAGCAAAACAGGGTTTGCTCTCAAGAACTACTCCTGATTATGAAAATAGAACTTAGTTTCCTTCCTCTACCTGCGTTCTTTCTCGTTCTTAGCAGTGCCATTATCATTTTAATACAATGCTTAGAGAATAATACAGCTATATGCATAAGCTACAATAACACTTACCTACCATCAAATGTATCGTATGCTTTTAAAAATTAATATCTGCAAAGCTGTTGTAGTTACTGGCGCAAACCTGTTGTGCTTAGTGTAGCGGAGCGCAAGGATGTATGGAAAAGCAAGGAATTACATGGACGCTTTTATCGGGCCTTAAACGGGCCCGATGTCGACTCATTAACATCTATATCCTGGCTACGATTTGGTGACCTCTTTGGAGAAACCGAAGGTTTTGTCTGTGCAATTATGACGAACAACTACCGGAAGTTTATCTTAAAGGATGGGACGGTAGACATTTGTCGGGCATGTCAGTATCCCGGAGAATCCATAAGACATATTGTCTCTGGTTGTTCTCGTCTTGCGAACGGCGAGTATTTGCATAGACATAACCAAGTAGCTAGGATCGTCCACCAGCAACTTGCTCTGAAGTACAGGCTTGTAGTCTCTGAGGTACCGTACTACAGATATGTGCCCGACCCAGTTCTCGCAAATGGTCGTGCCACGATATACTGGGATCGATCTATCATCACTGATAGGACTATTATTGCCAATAAACCTGATATAGTGGTGATCGGTCGATTAGAGCGCCTTGCAATGATCATCGATATCACCATTCCACATGATGACAATCTCGTGAAAGCAGAAAAAGATAAACAGATAAAGTATTTGGATTTGGCTCGCGAGGTTGTCGACATGTGGGATGTGGATTCGGCGATCATTGTTCCGATAGTCATATCAGTTAATGGACTGATTCCTAAGAGCCTCCATCAACATCTCGCGAGGCTCGCGTTATGTGGCTGGATCGTGGGCCTGATGCAGAAGGCTGTGCTCCTTGATACGGCCCGCATTGTGAGGCGGTTCCTATCTCTGGAGCCCTAACCACCGGTAGCTTGGTCCCTGTACCCGATATCGGTGGGTCTCCATATTTTGATATTTTTAAATGTATATTTCTATTATTTTTATATATATTTAAAAATGTAATTTTGTGTGTATATAATTAAATAAAGAGAATAATAATAATAAAAATGTTTATTTCAGTAATCTTATTACAAATAAATTGCTGAGACTGCCCAGTGAGTAATCACAAGATACTCGTGTTGGGAATGACCCGCTGCTTCCCTTAATAATACAGTTATATTACAAAAATAGTGGTGCATGTGTGTGTGTTTATATGTGTGTTATGTGTGTGCGTGTTTGTGTGTGTGTGTTTGTGTGTGTATGTTTGTGTGTGCGTGTGCATGAGTGTGTGTGTGTGTGTGTGTGTGTGTGTGTGTGTGTGTGTGTGTATGTGTGTGTGTGTGTGTGTTTGTGTCTGTGTGTGTGTGTGTGTGTTGTGTGTGTGTGTGTGTGTGTGTGTATGTGTGCGTGTGTGAGCGCGTGCAGGGTTGCGTTTGTTAGTGTGTGTGTGTGTGGGTGTGTTTGGTTGCGTATGAGTATAGGAATGTCTTGAATCAATGTCACATTAATGTAGGTGAGGTGAGGTAAATGTCAGGCAATTCTTGTTAGAAGATTTTCCACCTCATTATATGTCATTGTACCCAAAAATTGCGTTAAAGATTGTTTGCACATACCTATATAATTGCTTAGGATAAATATTGAGTATTTTGTTTAACTTGTTGTATATAAAAGCAGACTGGCATGGGTACCGTCTTCTAGCAAAGACTGTCCGTACCCGAGGTGTAAAAGTAACAGTATAATTTCTTCTCTTTTTTTGAAGAGGTTCTGTGAACGTTAGGGATTTGTGACATCTTAGAGTTAAGTTAAGTACATAAAGTTTTCGGACGAAGTTTGTAGAGAATCTGTAAGGTTTGGAATACATTACCTTTATAAGAGATCTTTGAGCTCTTTCAAGGTCTAGAAAATTGGTTTTATTAGCACCTCCCCAAATGAGGATGTAGTATAATATATCTACAATCAATTAATAATTTATTATCACACCTCGAGTATTAAGAAAAGTATTACAACATCGAATAACAAATGGATTGAATAATAATAATAATAATAATGAAACACAAATCAATCACGTAGGTCGCAGAGTTGCTTCTCTGAACTGGCACTGGGCAGAACACATAGCTCGCAGAAGTGACGGCCGCTGGTGCAGAAAGGTTCTAGAGTGGCGACCACGAATCGGTAGTCGCAGCGTGGACAGACCCCTCACAAGTTGGACCGACGACCTTATAAGGGTGGCAGGTAACCGATGGATGAGGGCGGCGAAAATTGGGGAAGGATCCCAAGTAACTGATCCCCTGTAACTGATCCAATGTAACTGATCCAATGTAACTGGTCCCTTGTAACTGATCCCCTGTAACTGATCTCCGGTAACTGATCGCCTGTTACTGACCCCCTGTAACTGATCCCCTGTAACTGATCCCTGCAACTGATCCCCTGTAACTGATCCCTGTAACTGATCCCCTGTAACTGGTCCCCTGTAACTGATCCCCTGTAACTAATCCCGGTGGATCGGTTTAATTTGATTATATTTTCTATTACGGTCTGATTTCCTTCATACGGGATCAGAAATAAATTGAAATATTTTATTACGGTCAGATCCTCTAGTTTTTTTGACATATTTTTGGGACAGATAGCTGCATTTTCTTAAAGAAAATTTTAGAAGAACGTCGTAATCAATGCGATCCCCGAAGCTATAAATTAAATATTATTTATTATTATAAAATGTTAGTACTTTAAAAGCATAACTTGTAGCACAATGACATCGTTCAGTATTCATCGTAGTAAGTGTAGTATATAGGTAGCAAACCTAGTTATAGTGAATATTCCTCGGGATTACAGTATTGCAGCGGTCAGTTAGTTACTTGTCCCGCGTCTTGTGATTGCACATTTACAACATAGAGTAGGGGAATAATATAGACTACTACCAGATAACTTTCTAAGTTTTTTCTAGTTTGGAGAGCGCCGGAGTCCTAATATCCCGCCTTTACTTTTTCCTTACCTTCTTCAATCCCTTCATCTACCCCACCCTCTTCACGGTAGGCAGCGGCTTCGCAGACTCTGAGTCGTCCGTGAGCGACAGTTACCACTTACCATCAGGTGGGCTGTTTGCTCGTCTGGCACTGTCGGTAATAAAAAACCATAGGAAGAAATAATAAACACTACTTTGAGGCTCTAGACTGCCAAGACAATCAACAAAGTTTGATTGCTCTGTGGTGCAGTGGGCACGCAAGGAACTGCTATGCACGAGGTTGTGGGTTCGAACCCCATACGAGACAAAACTTTGTGTGATCCATAAATATGTTCTGAGTCTGTATGTATTTTGTGTCTGTTAATTGTATGTTTGTGAAGTCCCTCGAGACACAGAGCCTGTTTCCTAGTGCGGGCTTTAAAAAACTTGTTATAATTCACTCGGACCAAAACTTTTTAATTTTTTATTATAATCTACAAATATGTGTCCCGAGTTTTGGTGTACTTTGTTACCATTATTTTTATATGACTTGTTGTCTAATTAGAAAAATATGTCTATCTACTTTCCTTCGATTTGAAATAAGTTTTTAGTAGAATACACTAGCATTAGAACTACTACTATAGAGCACAGCGTGCCCTAACACTTGCACCTTGCAGAAATTATATTTACTAAGAATTTCTTCCTTGTAACATGCAATATTGTACTAGAGAAAACTAAGAATTTCAAATGTTTGTAATAACGTGAGAAGCTGGATTGGGTCTCTAACTTATAAAAAAAAAACAGAAGACGAAATAGGCGAATAGTAACAGAGACTCTGTAACTATAAGCTGCTCTGTGCCCACGTCCAAGTGTCCACTAGGTTGTGTAACAGGGCACTAACTCGATTGCAGCTGAGATGAGCCGAGCGAACACGTCTTGTGCCTGATTGGACTATTGTCCAACACTAGCACGAGGTTATCCCTTAGGTGTGATGGGGCTTTATACTTGAGGTTTATAATTTGATACGATATGGCATTTTAATATATTATATTAAACTAGAGCATCAACTTATAAATAAAAATGTTTGAAATAGCCAATCCGCTTTGAACAAATGTAATATCCGTGTCTAATAAAGTGATAACAAGTTCATTGCCAAGGAAATCTATCTTCAGGCGAATTTCGACCTACTTGAATTTAGATGGATTGACAAAATAAGCTTTTTGTCATGATTCATTTTTCTATTTGGCACATATAGGTACTATCGAACCAAATGAATGAGTGCATTTGGTTTGATAGTACCTATATGTGCCTAATAGAAAAATGCTGATGCCATGTCGTATAAACAGGTTAAGAAGATGGCTCTAGACAGAGAAAAGTAGCGGGAATTGAATCAGTTCCACCTACAAGAGTCCAGCTGTTAAATTTTGGATGGATGTTATTATAACATAGTGCAAGTAATTTGTGAAAAATATTTTCTAAAGCTAAACACACAAAACTATGATATATGTTTTGGATAAGTATCTATAATTACTCAAAACTTAAATTATTTTTAATAGTCTTTGTTACCCGTGTGGCTTTAAGTTCGCCGGTCAGTCTGTCCATCTCTTCAGAGAACAAATAAAATATATTATTAAAAAATAAAAAGCTCGTCTGCCTAAAACTAACTGAAGAGAAAGAAACCCATTTATTTTCGTACCGACTCTATATTGAAATTATATACCCTATGTCATTCCCACAATTAATATAAATTTAATGACACCTCTTATGTTAAAACTCATTAAGCCATTTAGGCTGTAGAGTGTGCCAAAGAAATAGACATACATAGCCACATACATACAAATATACTTACATAATTACATATATTTATATAAATACATATGCTCGAAAAAGATTACTCTCCTCGACTTCGGCACGGTAATACTACTTCGGCATTCGGGCAAAAAAACACTGTAATAAATATTTTTTCTTACTTGTAAAATGTTATCGCTTATGCGCAAGAAAACTCTAAATAGAAAAGCATTTGATGAAAACCTAACAAAGCGCTAACAGTTAAACAACATTAAATCTGTTTCTTCAACACGCTTGATAGAGAGATACCAACATTTGATCCAACTAACAAGCCAAATTACCTACCTAGAAAAAAAACATATGCTGACTCATCCAATCCATCACGCCGGATCGTAATAACACTCTCTTAAATTAATACCTGCCCAATCCAAAATAAAATTGTAAAACTGATGCCCAGTTTACAAAGACCTCTCACTATTCATCCAAAACTCAACTCAGTTCTAAAAAATCCAAAAGACGTTAAATTATCATGGATCTTTTTATCCTGGGTGGATCTTAATACAGGCTTATTAGTGATGATAATTTTTGGGTTGTTTCATACAAAAAACAGAATGGCATTTAGAGTGCTTTTAGAATCGCCATCGATATATTTACGTACAAACTGGTTGTTTTATTTTTTAAATTATTGTAATTCAGCTACTTTGTTCGTTAATTTGACGTTTAAATTGATATTTGAGGTATAATTTTGGTTTTAAAGATTCTTAAATGCAATTTTAGGGCAGTTTTTATTTGCATAATATATTTTGTTCTGTCTATGTTAGCAGTTAGTCTGTTAATTGGTTTTAAAAAGTAGGAGTGTCTTTTATTTATTTATTAACACTTTATGTACATACAGGAGTAGATATATTGGCCGACTTTATGCCTAAGGCTTAAATGGAAAGCAGCCAGAAGGATTTTTCTGCCAAAATGAATGTATTATTTGGTATAGAGATATAAAAATCGAACTACATCTAATTCTTATTTATTTACTCATTTTTACCAGCAGTAAATCAAAACAAAATCGTTTCTATAGTCAATATACACTTATTACTCAATAAACCACTTACTAATAGAAAAAAAATACAAAAGTCGAAGTCAAAGTAGGTAGTTATAAAATCAAATCAAAAAGCACTCAGAGTGCGTTGTTGCCACGCACTTGAGTGCTAGATGATTCGATGTGTTCGAAATATATTAAATTATAGATTATTTCGGTAGCCTGTTATACTTTAATGTTTTAAAGTGATTGGTTAATTTGCTGGTGATGCAGTACTTAGTAGAGACACGTTCGAGTTCGAGGTGCAATGGTAAAATATCTTACGGTTGAAAAATGCTACAGTGTAAGAATCGAAAAGTATGATTTGCAAACTTGGACATTTTCTTTTTTGCCCGTCTGCCGAAGTCAAGGAGGGTAATGTTTTTCAAGCGAATGTATGTTACATACATACATTCGCTTGAAAAACATGGGTATATAATGTCTCATTCTTTGGCACACTCGACAGCCTAAATGGCTTAATGTATTTTAACATAATAATATGAGGTGTATTTAGATTCGTATTAATTGTGGAAGTGTATTATTGCAAAGTAGCGTAGGCACGAAAAAAAAAGTTTTCTTTCTTTTTAAATTGTTTTAGGTAGGCAGGTTTTTTATTTTTTAATAATATTTATATTGCTTGTTTAATAATATATTTTGCTTGTATAACTCAAAATTAGAGCAGTCTGACTGAGGAAGTAACTACTACTAACTACTCGGTAACTGTAAGGACGGTTTGGCACGGTTTTGATATGCCTACGGTCACGCAGAATAGATTGCGTCTTCGAATATATTTCGAATGCAAAACCTTTTTTTGTTTGGTTGCCGTCGTCACACTCGACACACATACAGGCACGGGCACTTCCCGAAATCTATACACGGCAATTCGCTGATACACTGGCAGCTTTACTCAAATTAAGAAAGAGAAGTCTCTATACGTAAGTAGGTACTTTATTTTTCTCTCTTATAAGCAAAAAGATTTAATAATTTTAACAGAAATGAGCAACTATCCAACTTCGTAGAATATAACAAGGATTAGAGACCCATTTATAGCCATTCAAACTTTCATTCACATTTTATTCGATCTTAATAATGTCATGTCAATAGCCATCCACACAAATATACCAAACTCTAATGTAACATCACAAAGGATTAAGTGAAAAGAAAAATAGACAAATATTTTTGGATGAAGGATTAACATGCCTAATGGTGGTGAATGGTTAACAATGCAAAATTGGAATGAAGGAGAATAGTAGCTAAAGGGTTTTAACAGACGGAACGGCGCCATTTCTGTGGATATCTATTGCGAAATTATTCAGGTGACAAAGTACTAGAGTTTTAACAATAAGTGCGTATAGTAGATATGCACAAATTGTATCAAATAGTAATGTCTGACTAACTGGTAAATAAAAATAAAATAAACTAAGATTATTTTGTACTTACCTATATTACTGACATAAGTTAAAAAAAACATCGCTGAATAAAAAAATGTCAGTTCACAATACTCCTTGAGCAAGCGTGGCGATTAATGCTCTGTATAAAAAGAAGCGTTTTTCTACAATGTATGTAGAACAATAATGGGCTGGTATCAGTTAGTAGAGCCCAGAACCAGACACCATGTCCAGTACCAGTCAAACTGCTGCTAGCTCCATTATGACGGCTTGATGAGATGTTAATGTTACCCTATAAGCATTATAAATTAAAACATCCCAAATATAATTGGAAGTTGCAATGTACGGTAGTAGATCCACGCTGATTTCAGCATGAATGGGCCGGATCGTCTGGGGAAGTACTACCCTCTCATAGAAGATCGACTTAAGAGTAGTAGTATCCGTACTACTGCGTTTCGTTCGGTGAGTGAGAGCGCCGGAGGCCCAATTTCCCCCCTATCCTCTTTCCTCACCTCCCTCATTCCCTTCCCCTAACCCCATTCCCAGCCGCCATAGTAGAGACCACCATACCAACAGTTTAAGACGATTTTTAGTATAGTGGCCGCCACTTCTGGATTCCACTGACTGCTTACCATCAGGCGGGGTGGAGTCACTTTGGTAGGCAAAAATATAAAAAAAAAAGTTAATCAAATCTCTCATTAAGTTGATGTTGAAATCATTTGGAACGTAATAAGTGTAAACAGACGAGTGAACGAGAAATAATCTCGTTAAAGAACATCTCGCTGTAATCTTGTATAAGCACAGACTAATTTATACACAATTGCACACTTAGAGAGCTTTTGGCCTGTTCTTGTTGCGGGTTTTTTTCATTGAGGTTGGTTTTTGTACTAGGTTTTCTTATGCATATTGGGACTAATTGCGAAAATGCAGCTTAAGACAACTGGATGCTTAACGGAGTGTACTCTGTGATGGAAAGAAACCACAAAATGTGACTGTCAAACAAATCGACATACAACAAAAAACGATAATAAAAGACGATGATCCAATTCATCTACTATTATTATGCTACTGAAAAATGAAATTTTTTTTGTGTTGGTTCTCTAGAAGTAGAATATCATCAAATACGAACTAGTACTTAGGTAGTTACATTAATTATGATAATATTAATGTATGCTGATAAATAATACTAATAGCACCACAACTATACAACGCCATCTAGAACCAAAGTAAGCATATAGCATATAGCTTGTGTTATGGGTTCTAGAATGCGGATATACATACTTAAATACTTTTTTTTTTTGTAAATACATACATAATAAACATAGAAACACCCAGACCAATGCAAATAGTTATGTTCATGCACACAAATATTTGCACTGAGCGGGAATCGAACCCGCGACCTCCATACACAGTACCACCGCAGTCGCTAGCGCTCTCACTGCACCACCGAGGCAACAAATAAAACGGATCTTATGAACAAGCAGTACTGTTTCATGATCTACTACTACCACATATATTTATTCTTTTCAAAGAAGCAAAAGGTTTCTCTTGACACTGTAAACATAAATTACTTACGGTAGATACATACTTTTCATCAGATGCGTATACATTTACTACTATGATTCTACAAAAATAAATTTATAACATAGATGACCAAACACAAACTTTACCAAACAGCAACACACCCAATTGTTGAAGCACAATATAAAACAATAAAAAGCCTATTAAGTTGGAACAACATAATCTTCCTTCTCCCCCTTCACCCTTCCCCTCGTTACTCCTCCGGCCGGAGTCCAGCGCAAGGTAATTATTAGCGCCTTAAGACGAGGCGGCAATCGCATTAAATTGTATCTCTAGCAATTTACTCCTAAGAAATCACTTTTATTTAATTATTTACGTATTTTTCGTTTTAATAGAGAGCATTTTGTGTTTAGTGATGACCTCTGTGACGCGGTGGTATTGTGTATGGACTGTCACTCAGAGGTCGCGAGTTCGATTCCCGCTCAGTGCAAATATTTGTGTGCATGAACATGTCTAGGTGTTTCTATGTATAATATGTACCTATGTATTTACAAAAAAAAAGTATTTAAGTATTTATATCCGCATTCTAGAACCTATAACACACAAGCTATATAAATATGCTTACTTTGGGTCTAGATGGCATTGTGTGCAGTTGTTGTGATATTATTATTATTATTATTATTTTAAATAGCACTTATTAAGTAAATGTCAGAGATGATGAGGAGATACTTTTATTGTCATATATTTAATGGCCTCATAAAGCTAATATGTTGAAAGTCTCTATGACAGAAGTTTGAGACGACGGCTTTTGGAATAGCGACCACCAGTTCTTTATCCCACTGGCTGCCAACCGTCAGAGTACTGCGGACAGCGGCCGAGCACGCCAAGCGAACACTTTCATCGAGCACGGAGGCCACCATCGAGATTGACGCGCTCTACGAGGGCATCGACTACTACACGCGCATATCGCGGGCGCGCTTCGAGGTCGCTTTGGTAGACTAATATATAACAAAATACTATCAGACTCTATTAGTTGTAAATTTTCATCACAGAACACACTTTGTTCAGTATTCTGTAATTTTCCTGCCGCCTTCACATGTGATGGTTTGACTACGAGCATTCGACTCTTTGGGTAGTGAGAGTCGTGCTATACTTGCCACAAATGGGGACTGCAATAAAGTTACGTTTTTGTACAACAATGTATATTCTAAGAAAATATGCCAATACTTTTATTACTCTTTTCTAAAGATTTCACTATTACGTATAAATGAGTAGAAAAACCATACTTCTGAGGCCCTAACTAGCTACAAAATCTTTACAATAAAGGTAAACATTAACATAAAAATATTTAATAACAAATTGTCCCAAATTTAGTCCCTTTAAATTAAACGTCAAATTGAATCGAAACAACTAATGAAAACGGATAATGCATCTAAATAACAAAATGTTATAAAAGAGAACAAAAACCTGCCGAATACTACGAGGTATCGCCATCTCTGTTCATTTTTATAGCGTTGTCTTTTTCACTCTAATCGCATTAAGCATCCATTTTTGTAAGCGCTCCGAGCCCGATCCAATTTCAAACTCATTTGTTAGAGCATAAAACAATTATTAAAAAACGCCAGTGATTTGGCAAGCAATTTTTGCCATTTTACATCACTTAACGCTGGATAAAGAAATCTGTAGAGATTTTTGGCAAAAAATAACACCTAGGATACTCCAATCCCTTGGGTCTTTCTAAGATAACTTTAACCTTAGTATTAATTTTTTTGATAAATTAGTGCACTTCGACTTTTCAAATCTTTGTCCTATAGTTTTGAAACTTTACATTGTTACTTACCCTATTCAAAATTATTTCTTACCAAACTTAACAAGCAGGATTTATAACCACATGAGAAAAAGAATATCCATTATTGAAATTATCCAACACAGTAACAGACATCATTCTATGGCTTAAAGTCTGTCGTCATTCATTTTTTTAGGTTGAAAATTATTTAAATCTGATATAGGTACTGCCACACTTTTATTCCGTTCATGACTCCGAATCTGGGCGTAGGTACTTTGTGTCCGATATATATATATATTTGTAAAGTTTTTCGCGACACAGGGCTTGTACCCTAGTGCGGGAGTTGTATAAAAAAAGAAAAATAAAAAGAAGAACACATTCTTCATTTTTATTTATCAGCCAAAACTCTTAAAGAGGCTGACCCAAGAAATTAAAAGTCGTCTCTTCGGTCCTCACTGTCCATATATGGCCAGTGTTTTTTCCTCTACATAATCGAATGATGGTGCGTGCGAGCCACCAATGCGCTTGCCCTATACAACGTTCGGGTGATGATGTATATCTAATTTATTGACCACTTCGATTTAGAAATTAATAGCTTCTACTTGAGTTGACGTGACTTTTTGACATTTTTGACAGCAACTGAGATAACTTCATTCTACGAGTAAACACTAGTGGTAGTGTACACACTAGTGTAATGTAATTGTAATAACGTAAAAAGAAAAAACGTTGCGTAGTCAACGCAGAACTAATAAATGACTGAGTTACTACTGCTCAGTACTGAGCAGTACTGACGGTAGTAGATCCACGCTGGTTTCAGCATGAATGGGCCGGATCGTCCGGGGAAGTACTACCCTCTCATAGAAGATCGACTTAAGAGTAGTAGTATCCTTACTACTGCGTTTCGTTCGGTGAGTGAGAGTGCCGGAGGCCCAATTTCCCCCCTTTCCTCTTTCCTCACCTCCCTCATTCCCTTCCTCTAACCCCATTTCCAGCCGCCATAGTGGAGGCCACCATACCAGCAGTTTAAGACGATAGCTTTTGGTATGGTGGCCACCACTTCTGGATTCCACTGACTGCTTACCATCAGGCGGGGTGGAGTCACTTTGGTAGGCTAATAAATATAAAAAAAAAAAAAAAAAAACTTGTAACTCAGTCAGAATTTGCCGTAATCTGCACTTGGTGAGCGGAATAATTTAAAAGAATTCAAAATTCACCGAATACTTCATTAGTTCATTATTGACTTTCTTTTTCTTTTTGTAAAAGAGGTTGTTAGGTCGATTTCTGAAGTGATTAATAGAATTTGTTTCGTCTTTATGTTTAATTTGTGACCATTAATTGTAGATATGGTTATGATTATAGCAAAACACAGAATTTGTACCCTAGATATAAATATACCCGATCATATCTAAATTTTAAATGTCTATTATACGTTGTAATGGTATTAAATAAAATTAATTTGCCCCATATCATGTTTATCATACATACTTTGTTTACAAGTTCATTTAAATGTAAAATGTCCCTTTTATAGAATTGATTTGAACAGTTTGGTAGCCCCGGGATATGTTAGTAACAGCATCAACCCCGCCCGGGATCGAATCCCGGACACCCGCTGACATCCCGTCTCTAATGTTGTTACGTTAAACTAATTTTACCTTTATTTGCTATGGGTTCTGTATATAAAATTTATAGAGAAATATAAAAATACGAAAATTATTTTCTCATTTAGTTGAATTTGTAATATTTAATTTACATAGATGAATTCAAAACGCTGCCTGAAAATTACAGGTTTCCCAAGCATCTAAGTAAGTCAGCGGTGTTTCGGCACGATAGACGCTCCAAAAACATTTCTAAGAAAATTTGTTTTTCCTTTTTTTTGGACTGATATGTCTTTGTGTGGATCAAAATGGATATTTTCAGAAGCGATTTATGTTCATAAGAGAGCGTCTTTTTTATTGCTGTCGGTGACAGACGAGCTAACAGCCTACCTGATGGTAAGTGGTAATTGTGTTGTGTTTTGCACCGCCGCGCTGCCGCCGTCACATACCGAAATGTTTTCCACATAGAGTACATTCAGCTAAAAACAATAATGATGAATTTTTACAACATTTGATATTTAGTACGCTAACAATTTCATCCTAACCTACCTAAATCAAACAAAAAGTCATTCTCGTACGGTACCCTAAAACATTCGCGATACAAAAGTACGATATCTCAGCACCCCGCTGTGATAACAGTACGTTTGCTTTTAATAACTAGTATGTATCACTTGGTGCAAAGCGTATCAAACACGTTTCGTTCTCAAACAACTGCATCTGCACCATAATTATATTTTGTATGATATTAAAAAAGATTAGATTTTTCTATACAAATTTGGTGGCATACAAGCTAGTGGGTCCACCTGATGGCAAGTGGCAACCGTAACCTATAGACATGGCTGGGCACCACAACCAAGCCATTGCCGACCACGGAGAAGGGAATGAGGAAGGAAAAGGAAAACGGAAGAGGACCGAGGGAGTATTTGGGCTGTCGGCGCTCTCACTCACCGAGCGAAACACATTAGCATGACAACTAATATTCTTACGTCAATCTTCTATGAGAGGGTAGTACTTCCCCGGTCGATCCGACCCATTCATGCTGAAGCTATAGTAGAACCGTAGGTTTTGAATTATTTTGTCGGTTCTCTAATTTTTTCTTCTACCTTGGTCTTCAAGGTTTGTTACTTTTTTATTTGTTATCATTGTTTTTGCAATACAGAGAAATCACAGTTATGACTTCCATAGCCTCTATTATGTAGATTGCGAAAAAAACAAAGAACACAGCTAAGCAAATACATTACTTGTATATTAGTGTATACGCTGCTGATAATACACAACTATACAAAACTGTATTCTCTCATAAACCTATATCATGTGGTAACCTTTTACTATCAGATATGCCGTGTATTTGTTGCAAAAATTGTATACAAAAATATTATATTCAACTTAGTGGCAGTTTATATTTCATTAGACATCCTTCTTCGCTTCTCTCGCTTTATCTCGCATCGGTTCGGTTTCAAAAGTTTAATTCGGTCTTACAACAAACTGCTACGGAAAATATCATAGCAATAATGACGTATTGCATCATTAAGATTTACAAATGCGCTTAAAATATTGAATCTTTAAAAATGACTGAAAGTTGTTAAAAAATATAGCCCGTTCTATTTGTAGCTTTCAAATTGTAAAGGTTTTTTTTTAAATCCGTTACGTCGATCTTGCGTTAAATTATAACAAACAAACGAAAATACAAATAATTAGATCTTATCTCTTTATAATATAAGTTTAGATAAGTGCAATCAGTCAACCTAATGTTGGCGGTCTATTAAAGTCGCCTTATGTTCTTCTGCAGTAGCATCTTGTGATTAGACTGCCGCAATGACAATCGACAACCTTATGTATTTGCAAAAATTACAGGATTTAATAAAATAATTGATTGAATAAAATCGAGACCCAGGCGTTAAAGAAAAATAACATTCTACAAATTTCATCAGAAATACAAAATAGAACTTAAATGACATTGCACAACGGGCCAGCTGCTTCACAAAAGCTTACAAAATCATTCAAAGTCCTTATTAAGACGTTATCAGATGAAATTTTCAAGCAATTTGCCGCGAACAAATGCCAGTGGGCCGAACTGTAGATACAATCAAATCCCTTTATTGTATAATGGTATAACAAGAGTATTGTAGTTTTTGATTCGTTTGCTAGTTGCATACTGAATTTAAGTTACATCAGTGCGGGAGAAGGGTAGGCAGAAGGCCCTACCCGTACTGATATAACCTATTGTCAAATCAATTGTCTTCTAACAGTCATCATCTGAATATATACTCTCTTTTCTTGCCATTCTCAATGCAATGCAATAACTTTTTTTTTGCCTCTTTCGATCAATATTTTGTCTCACTTTTAATTGTTTAATATTGAACAGCGCTCTTGGTATTTAGTATAAAAAATAAGTTTTTAATTTCAGTCATTGAAATAACATTATACGTAGGTACCCAAAACTGTGCTCAAGGGTCCTATCACAATCTCATAAAGCAATCTTATTATAACCTTACTTTGTCTATCCTTGTTTTTAATGATACAAAGGAAAAAGACATAACATGATGTAAGATAATACTGCTATAAGAGATAGTGATAGGCCTCCAGCAATATTTTTATTATAATTTAAAGTAAACCAGCAACCATATTTATATTTAGTTACAGTTTGCAAAATTAACACGAAAGACTCGGCCTATATTTCAACTAGCATTATAGGCCAGTCTGCCGTGTTAATTTCGTGCTAAGTGCCAAGTATAAATTTACCAAATAACTTGTGTTAGCTCATATCGTATCATTTTGCTCAAGGACTTCCATTTTATATGCTTTTTATTTGACATGAACAATTATTATACTTTTTAACATACAAATACCCCTCACACATAAAGCAGAAATAGCATACATTTGAAAACAAAACTCAGAATACTAAATAACATTATGCATGAGCTATTAGCACAAATCAGTTCAATAATAATATTCTTAAACTTGTAGGGATAACAATTGTAACATTTACCCTGCGTAATGATGTCAGTGGTTCTAAAACTGAATGCAGCTGGCTTAGAAGGTTTTGTAAGTAGTAAGCTAAATTTATTTTCTCAAATAATTTATAGGGTCTAAAACCAAATGGTTCGGAACTTTGTTCATTACTGCCAATTTTGATCCTGGGTCTTTTAAGTGGGGCATGAAAATGCATCTTACAAAGCCGCCATAGTAACCATGTCAACAGTTTGTCTTGCTGGCTTTTAACTGACTGCTTACCATCAGTATGCCATTTTTAGGGTAAGGAAAAAAAAATTTCAACCTACTTAGACAAATTGATCGTAAAGCAATTAAAACCTGAAACTATTTACCCGGTTGAGGTGTTTCTAATTTTGATACCGATCTTTTAAGCTAAGGGTTAAAAAGCATCATTTAAAGCCGACCTAGTCAAGTTTACTATGCTACTAATCTATCATGAAAGCATAGGGATGATGCTCGCTAGACAAGTGCTTTCTTAAAACTCTTTAGACTATAAGGCTGGTCTTAGAACTTCACTGACTGCTTACCAACAGTATGAAATAATTTTAGAATTAAAATATAAAAAACAATAGTTACAACTTCCCATTTTAACCAATTTAAGACTAAAATCCAAATATTCACTTTAAAATAAAACCTCAGATGTCAACACAGTGTTTCGATATGAAAAACGAATGAACAAAAATCTTTGACAACCATGAGCGGTCCAAACCACAATGCAACAAAACAAATCATATTACATATCGTTCTCTCACTTCATCTCTGTCCTCTCGCTCGCACAGACTCCCTGCTGACTCGTTAGCGACGAATAAACCTTGTAATACAATAAAACAGAAAATAGTGTAAAAAATACATGTTGCTAACATAGATATGCGTTTCAACAGATCTTATTGAATAGCAATACGGTTTATTTCTGTTTGAGTTTGAATTTTTATATAACAGTGATGTATGCTAAGAGTGACATTTGTTTGAGGCGTTCACCCAATATGGTGCAAGAGAGAAATAAAATTGTATTTTTCTGTTTTTAATTGGTACAAATTGTCGTTTTTAGGGGACAATGAATGCGAAAACAAATTATTTTTAAACTAGATACTTTTGATGATTGTTATTATGGACCATTGAATAGAAAACTGGTTATTTTTTGTACATAAATGGACCGCAAATTAACACTTACAAATGTTACCTACATATTTAACATTTTAAAAAGGTTTTTTTTTGTAGGTGACAAAACTTTTTATTTTGTGTTTGCGTAATAAACACGTCAATAAAAATTATATTAGACATTCACAAGAAAGACGTGTTTAAATTAATTTCCTACTAATGTGGTTTTTTAGTTATCTAAATTTTAATAAAATTTTATTTGTTTTTAGACACGTTTTTAATTATTAGTTATTAAATAGGTTAATTTTAGACTAGCACATCACTATAGCTGACTCGGAAATTGAACCCAAGATCTCAGCGTGGTATTCCGCACTCACCACCACTAAAGTATTGAGGCAGTCAACGACATTATTTAGCCAAACATTTTTGAACAGCACACTTAACAAAAATCTACCTAATACAACAAACAAAACAGAAGCCTTATATGCTGCAATTTATTATTTAAAGGCTATTTGACACCTCGCAGCATAACATGACGTGGCGACAATTCGAGTATTTTAAATTGTAATTTATATAATTTTGTATTAAGTATATATTTATTTATGTATATAGGTAATTTACATATCAGTTATTTTTTACGGTAGTAGATCCACGCTGGTTTCAGCATGAATTAGCCGGATCGTCCGAGGAAGTACTACTCTCTCATAGAAGATCGACTTAAGAGTAGTAGTATTCGTACTACTGCGTTTCGTTCGGTGAGTGAGAGCGCCGGAGGCCCAATTTCCCCCCTTTCCTCTTTCCTCACCACCCTCACTCCCTTCTCCTAACCCAACTCCCAGCCGCCATAGTGGAGGCCACCATACCAGCAGTTTAAAACGATGGCTTTTGGCATTGTGGCCACCACTTCTGGATTCCACTGACTGCTTACCACCAGGTGGAGTAGAGTCACTTTGGTAGGCTAATATAGAAAACAAAAAAAAGTTCGTATTCTTTGTAGGTAACTTGCATCTACTTCGTTTATCTCTGCATCACCTAAGGGTTGGCTGGAAGAAAATGTCTTGGCATTATTATACAACTTTGTGTATAAAGTTATTAAATAAATAAATAAAATATGTAATTGATTATAATTTTTTGCTTACACATATACCAAAATATGTATTACTAGTAGTTTATAGTTTTCTTATTTATGTATTGTTACATAATAAATTGTAATCGCGATGCTACCCTAGATACAAGCACTAGCTTAGGACCAAAGGTAACTAGCTATATTATTAGGTATATATGTAATTTTATACTTATTAAATAAATTTAAGATTAAATTGAAAAAGTATCTCAAAGACTTATATTTATTCTCATTAATATTATATATTATAAATATCAAAAACACCGAAGGTTCCCAAGGTACAAACCACAGAGGTTACATTACATCGGCAATCCTTGTGTAATACAACCTTATTAAAAAATATCGATAGTTTGCTTTATTGTGTTCAAACGGATGTATACATAGTAATTATGGGATTTAACCGCAATTTAATAGCAGTTAAATAAAAAACAGTTTATTTTGTATTGAAACCTTAGTTACGATAGTTATATAAGATACGTTACCGTACTCTAATTTAAGCAGACTTGGCAGACTAACTGGTGAGCATAGTGGTGTGGTTTTATCACAATCATGTCGATACAGTTCCTAAGTCCTGCATTTGATTATTGCGTTGCCACCTTTTGATATAATGATTTGAGCACTATTATTCCGTTGACTATTTGCGTTATTGAAGTACGGCTTGGTTGTATATACCTCACTAGTCAATTTGTTTGTATGTTCTTTTTGAAATTAAAATAATTAATTTTGCGATACATCAGTATTACAATTAGCTGTTACAATAAGTAGTGCGTATCCATATTTCAACCAGACTTGCATGCAAATTTTTAAATTCTATAACATATTATTAATGTAGCAAACTATTTTAACAAAGAAATTTAATGATAAACCTCTCACTAGTCAACAATATAATTCGTATAAGTTCACATTGTCAGCTGTTTGTAATTACACCAAATAAAAAATACCAAAAGATCTTTAAAAGCAGAGAAGCATAAAATCCGCAACACACTGTTTACTACGAACGCCTTCGAACAAATCCCCTTGACGTTCCTCTTTCTGAAGCCGCTCTAATGTGAACCAAATCCTTTTAAACATCCAAAAAAATCCTAATACTACTAATAAAGCCGCAAATTTCGCAGAATCTTTTGTCCACGGTACTCGACGACTTGACCACTGTGCGGCTAAGATACAATAAGATACACAAATCGGTTTTGTGTTAAATTTCAAGGGTCTCGCATTACTATGTGTAAGTGTGAGGCACAATGCACAGTGTGTTATGCAGAAAAAACTTTGGCCAAAAATGACCATTGCTCGGATAATGTTTTTCTGAATCTCTTTTGTGATTTGCGATTATTGATACGTTTGCGGTATTTTGAAGTTTTTCGCATGTTATGATAGATTTTTGAATTGTTTGTGAGTTGATATTGTAATACAAACATATTGTGATCCTATTCTGTGCATCATTTAGTGCGTTTATAGAAAATTTGTATTTTTTTTAATTTAATCATCATTAGTTTTGTAAAATGTGATAGTCTTTTGTTAGGGTAATGTAATGAAGGAATCTGAACTTATAAGCCTGCAATAATAATTTTAATCGTTTATTTTATTAGCTACAATTATGGCTACAATTTTCATACTAATTTCGA
The DNA here is from genome assembly GCA_963082885.1 of Parascotia fuliginaria. Lineage (NCBI taxonomy): Eukaryota > Metazoa > Arthropoda > Insecta > Lepidoptera > Erebidae > Parascotia > Parascotia fuliginaria. The sequence continues at coordinate 3,268,965 of OY720195.1, forward strand.
TAGATAATAACAGAAGTAGAATATGCGAGTTATTTGTAGCACTTATGACCATTTCAAACTTATATTCATAGTTTAGGTGTATCCACGATGTTCACTTTCACTATAAATCAGTAGATAATGGTTTATACCTAGAAGCCCTTATCTCACGATTAGAAACCTAAATTAATTGAAATATAACATAAACACTTGAATTATTTATAATCTTATTCAGTATACCTTCTTTAAATAAAAAGACGAATATTATAAAAACTTCAAATATATTTAAACATGTTTACATACTCAATATTACGTATCCACGGGGTAGAACCAGGTGTTCAAAGGATTGGCGAGGGCGTGAGAGGGGGTGAGGAGTGCGGGGGGGTGTAGGAGGTGCCTGAATTCGATTCCGGGCTATTGAAAAGTTTCAAGAGGCGAAAAGCTTCGACAAACGAAGCTAAGTGAATTTCGAGCCCTCGGGAAAGTCGGGGACGGATTTAGAGAGTATTGTTTGTTTAAATCAGTATATAAAGTCTTTTATATGGCACCACTGCTGTAGGTTAATTAGCTGACTTCATGTAATTTTGACTTTTAATAAGCATCATACTTTATGATCAAAATGAAATAAATGCTTTGAGTTTTTGAGTTTCTTTTTTCAAAAAGAGCTACCCACCATGGTTATTTTCTAAGACCTAGTATGTCTAAGTCGAAATGGTCCAGTGGATAAGGCACCCGCTTCGTAAACACGAGGTAGTGGTTCGCAAGTACCAATGTGATTTTTCAAATCAAATGTAGTTTCTAAGTTTATCTTGGACATTTCTGACTGACGGTGAAGGAAAACATCGTGAGGAAACCTGGACTTAAATGTCTGAAATTGCCAATCCGCCTTGAGCAAGCGTGGTGATTAATGCTCATACCTTCTCTATATGAGAATAGGCCTTTGCCCTGCAGTGGGATAGTGGCTGGTATTATAGTATGTTTAGCGGTTTAGTGGTTTAAGCCTGAAAGCGTAACAGACAGACAGGCAGGCAGAGTTACTTTCGCATTTATAATATTAATATGGATATTAAGTATTTGCCTATGTCCAATGTCGGCTATTTCCATAGATGCACATCTTACAACTGAAATGATATTATTGTTTAATGATAAAATTGTAAATGTACCTAGCAGTCGAGTTCGTCCCAGTACGGGCGGCTTGGTTCCAATTTTTATCAATCCCATTTCATTTCCCCTTACGAAAGTTTTCCTCCAATTTTGCGCTCTCGCCCCCGCCCATCTAGTGTTGGGACAAAGTTCAAATATCGATAAACGTTTTATAAATCGACAGCATTCAATCAAGACAGTATGTTTGATTTTTATCAGCATGAAAACAAGACCCTTTTTCCAAAATAGGTGTTTGCTTTAGTCATGCTTGATAGGAGAATTATTTGGTAATCACAGTAAAGTAATGTTCAGTTTTTTTACGATACTAAAATCAGTGTGATATTAACTTATATCACACTGATTTACTTTTATTTTTAACATTGTTGAATTGAATTAATTGACATTTTAAATTGTATATTATTAAATGAAAGAAAGAATAAAAAAAAGAAAAAAGAGACACATTCGCATAAGCTAAACAACAACACAAGCCACATTATCTCGTCCCTTTACACACACACACAATCACTAGTTATAATTATGTATGTGTACTTTATGCGTTGAGTACCATAAAAAATTAAACTACTTCAACTTAATTTATAATTAAGTAACATCTTAAACACATACTTGATATAACGTCAGATTTTCCCGGCAAGAGTAAGCAAGTGAATATTATAACCACGTTTCGCCAACTTTATTAGCACATCTTTTTTGTCCTGTATGGTAATCAAACACAGGACACCAACTGTATCAGTGAAATAATTAATAATCATGATAAAATATATTGTTAGATTTTTTAATACTATCAATTTTAACTACTTACCCAATTTTTATTTTACAAAACTATCGATAATATTTAACATCACCACAGTTTAAACATTAAAGTATTTCTCAGGAGACGCGGACGTATCAAGCGATCATTTCTCTGTTATAACACGGCCAAATTCGATTGTGTACCGTTTACACCGACACTTCCTTATTAACTGACCCACTATATTTAACAAGCTTGTAATAAACCACTTTGATTTGGACAAAAGAGATTACTTACGAGATATAAGAATGTAGACATCTACTGTTTAAAAATCTCAAAAGAAGGAGTTTGTCATAGTAATCACGCTAGGCAAGGTTGGTAATCGCAGCGATATTTAATATGCATGCAACGCTGCCCGATAGCTGATATTGCCTTTGTTGCCTTAGGGAATATATGGGGTAATTCCGTATCTTAGAATGCCCAAAGTACGTCTAAGCCCGAAAATATGTTCCAAATTGTGCATATATCTTAAAAACTTTAAGCGTTTAAGCCGTTTCAGACAATGGCTTTTGGAATGGACCACTCCTGGACTCCACCGACTGTTTACCATCAGGCAGGGTGGAGGAGTCACTTTTGCAGGCTAATATAAAAAAATCGAAAAATCACTTTGTTCCAATATTCTGGAAATATCTGAATAACTTAAACAAATATTTATTTTTATTTTTCCCGGCATACCTTGTTCACCATTTCTATTGTTCAATTGCATACCATGCATAAATATGCAGAATAGAGTCATTTTGGTAGACCAATTACAAAACTAAACTAACCAATTACTAACTAATTATAAAGGGTGAGATGACATTTTAAGAGCACGTCTACATTCATTCAACATCCCCAAACACTCCAAATCAACTTAAACGAATGTTTATAATCCTTTATTAAAATTATAACAAAGTGAAGGAAACCAATTTAAAAGAAATCAAAAATTTCCCGTCAACAAAAATTGAATTGGACAGTCATGAAAATTTTGTCCGAGGAACTTTAGTAATTGGTGTTAAAACGGTTCAGAAGAAAAAGAATAATAAAACCTTTTCAAAATTTTACGTAAAAATTTAGATTGTGGCAAACAAGCTTAGGAGTTATTGTAACCTATATTTATGGCTATTTTCAATATCACCGTCATAATAGTCAAAAGACGTCGACAGATAGACTTAAAGACATCCTTATCGGGTCGTCGGTCAACCTTGTGGGCATTTACAAGGTGGACCGATGCTGCGTCTCTAGTTCGTGGCTCTGTACTTTAAGCGTTGCAAAAACAGTACCAAAAAATACACCGACTTGGAGAATGAAAGTAATGAGCAGAAGAAAAGGTATACGTAAAATACTTATATTGATTGTATTCTTTAGTAAACCGGTATCCACACGACCATTATAGACTAGCGACTACCATAAACCCGATAATACATTAATACGCGTAAAGCATTTTTCCTCACAACACCCCATAACAAAAACCGTCTATCCAAATAATTACACATTATCACCACGCATCAAACCGTGAACATATAATAACCACAATAAGTACCGTATTACCCTCTAGTTCATAATCCGCTCATTCACTCATTCATTCATTCAGTGAACGAATTTCAGGGTCTAAGAGAATGAACAGCAGGAGGTCGATTATTAGTGTTAAGTGTTAAATATGCTTTTGTACATTACTTTTATGATGTGTGCTAACCGTTATAAGCAAAGCTCTTGATTCTGTGGATATGCTTACTCGTGAATTAATAAAAAATACTACATTGGTAGTTTAGTTGACTATATGGACTGCTATCTATGTCACGGGTTTGTTTCCCGAGTAAAGTGATTTTGGATTTGTCTGTCGAGAAATTCTTAGTATCATAGAAACAGACTGGCCCTGGTTTAAAAAATGCACCATAGCCGTCAAAACTTATCGGTACAAAATTGTTGGTCGCTGAGTACCTAAAACGCAGTCTGTCAAATCAATTTCGTTTTAATTTTTCCGTTACTGATGTTACTTTTAGACTTTCTTTAATACAAAACTTGTTACATCTTTTCTTTCTTTTTATTGTCTCGTTAAAAATTTGTCAGTAAATATTACAATTTGCAAAACAGGCACCGCATGTATTATACAAAAAACCAAAATACCTCGGTTATATTAAAAATCCTAACTGTTGTAAAAATATTATAACTACCTACCTGTTTATCCAATCAAAACAAATATTAACAGTATAGGCAATTATATCTGAAAATTGTTCTAAAATATTTCATAAGGACTTGCTAATTTGTTCGGAAATAGTAAAGAAAATGCATTCACTCCAATGCATTTGTACTGTGCCACAAGTTAAAAGTTATACACGAGAAGAATTTATTTGAAAAGTACTGTTTACAATATTCAAAGTAGCGGCGCGGTGAGACATGAGCGGTAAAAGAGTCTTTCCTTTTAAATTTTCGACCGTTACATTTGAGGTACCTAAATGTAATATTTGCCCTGCATTTTCTAGACTATTAGTTAGAATTAAATTTAGGCTCACAAATTGTTACCTACAAATGTATACATACAAATGTATGTATATTGAGTATAAGCCTCTTCCAAGCATCGCCATTTTGATTGGTCTTGAGTAACCCTTATTCCTAGGTTCCCTTCTACCAGTCCATGCTACTATTGTTTCCTGTTCGCCAATTTCAAAAGAAATTTCTTTTTTTCCTTCTAACAACTTCACGGTAGTTGATCCACGCTAGTTTCAGTACGAATCTTCTTCTACGTGGTCGGCAACGGCTTGGTTGTGTTTTCTAAGCATCATTACTTCGGTTACGGCTGCCATTTACCATCAGGTGGACCGTATACTTGTTTGCCACCAAAGATGTATAAAAAGAACTTTTCTGCTGCAACGGCCTCAGTTCTGCGACCTATCCCACACAACGCTATTCTCTCACAACTTAAACCAAACACGATCACAATGAATGAGTATCGTTAATCGCGTTATATTTTCCATTTCCACTCGTCTTGCAGTTTCCCTTCGATTTCATTTACAATTAGTACCTAGGCAATTGCAGATAAATATTAGGTTTTTACTAAAATCTATTAGGATGTTGCAATTGCTCGGTGCTAAACTCAATTTAAAGTAATTAACAAAAATGTTAGTATATATTGCCTTTATTACAATGTCACTTTGCATGCTATTTGAAATTGTAACTTACAAAAATTGTAATAACCTGGCGATTAAAAAGAATGGCCATTTCTTCCTTATTGCCAGTTCTTCTCATGGCCCTACCCTAACGTCAGCGAACTGGCGTAGGTTAATTGGCTGACATTTTGTAATTTTTAATGTTCTTATGTGTTAATTGAATTAACCTAAATGAAATAAACATCTTTTAATTTTGATTTTACTTTACTTTATATTATTGCTTACAAAAGTTAAAAAAAGCCATTGTATCAGAAGAATTCAGGTGCAGTGTTACCAGGCATCACAAGTGGACTGATAAACAGGCAACTGATGGATGGAAGTGGCATAACGCCGGTCAAAGTAGAAGAGGCTTTGAAGATATAAACGGTAATAGATTCGTGATACACTACCCTTTCACAGAACCAGCTAGTTAAATAGATAGAATATTTTTTACAGCAATTACATGCTTATAATTGGCGATGATGGCTGGCCCGTGATTCATGCTCTTGAACGGGTGCTACTTGGGATGACTGGTTAATCTTAACATGTCATACATTTAATATTCAATCCAGTATTACCTTGTCGTGCATGTGACCAAGAGGTGCATTTACCAGTTTAATTAAAATACGTAGTCAAATTACCATACTAGATGAAACTAAATAATTGAAATCCTCTCTTTTCTTTTTTTAATCTTAGTAACTATATTAATTGGTTCATTTTGTAATAATTACTTTGTATGGTTCTTTGGTTGAGTGTTTAAATTGTAAATAATTGTAATTATCTGGCGATTGAAAAGAGTGGCGTGAGTTTCTTGCCAGTTCTTTTCACAGCTCTACCTCGTCAGCGAACTGGCTGTAGGTCAATTGGCTGACTTCATGTAATGTTGACTTTTCATAAGCATCATACTTTATGATCAAAATGAAATAGATGCTTTGAGTTTGAGCTTAATTACAATAGACGAGACCATACTCAGAAGATAGAAAGAAGTTGTACAATGTATTTCATCATGTTTTTTTATTGCCGACAGTGGCAGACGAGCAAACAGCCCACGTGATGGTAAGTGGTAACTGTAGCTCATGGACGACTCAGAATCTCTAGCATCGCTTGCTTCTGCAATGCCAGGGATTACGCGAAGCCGCTGTCTACTGTGAAGAGAGTGGGGTAGGTGAGAGGACTGAAGGATGTGAGGAAAAGGAAAGGGGAGAAATTAGGCTTCCGGCACTCTCACTCAGCAAATGATACGCAATAGTACCGATACTATTACTCCTACGTCGATCTTCTATGAAAAGGGAGTACTTCTCCGGTTGATCCAGTCCATTCATGCTGAAATCAGCTACGGTAAAAAATGTCATGTCATGTAACTGAAAGTTCCGAAGGCTCAATTACCCTCTGGGTCCTTTTGACTTTTCTTTCTCATTACCCTATCATTTTAAAGTCACGATATCTTTTCTGATCTTATCCACTTTTGATCTGCAGAATAAATAAAACCTCTTTCAGCTAATTACTCTTGTTCTTTTGTTCCACATTTTAAAAGAAACTACAACTACTACACTTCTCTAGGGAGTAAACCTTATGTCACGTTAATATACTTTTCAACTTCACCGCGCTTGGATAATCTTTAGTTGTCTGGTTGCATCAAAACCTCTTTGTGTAATATATCCGTTTCCTTCTACACGTGCGTCTTCACAAAGCGTTGCATAACACCTATTGAGATATGCCTAGCAAATATCAACCTTAACGCAAAGAATTAAGGTATATACAAAAATTTGTATATAATCCGCGAATTGTCAAACAAATTTATATTTTCAGATAACGAGGCAAAATTTGGAATGATGTTGTTACAAATGCCAGTTTCAGAAGTATAAATTTAAGTTTGTTTTTACAGCCATTGTTGCTAGGTGTAAAATTTAACAGAAAAGTTTTTTTTTTCATGTTTTGAAGTGTTTTGTGCAATTTGAAGTGTGAATGCGTTTGGCGGGATTTAAGAAGTTTTTTTAAAGCTGAGGTGTTACTTGCAATCTCTTTTAATCTTCGAGTGTGATGCTTAATCTGTTGTTTATTTTCTTTTATAGATACTGAGATAATAAACAATGTAGGTTGGTAAGCTGTTACCGCTCTTGTAATAATGCTGAGAGAAAGGTTTTTTTTTTATATTTGACTATTAAAGTGACTTCACCTAGTCACCGAAAAATAGGTGAAAACTAGAAGTATGTTGGTTGTAATAAAGCCTAGTATGGTTTGTGTTCATTATACCCGGTTACATTACCCATTAAAATGTATCCCACTGCAGAGAAGCACTTCCACTTTTCTCAGGTATAAAAATTGACCGCCATGCTTACTCAATGCGAAGTCAAGTGCAAGTCCAGATTTCCTCACGATGTTTTCCTCCACCGTTATTCAGTAATATCTAATATAAAATTAAAAAGTGCATGCAAAAAAATATAGATTACTTTTTTGCAGATGGCTAAAATTACCTACCAACCTTCCGAAATTCGTGCTCCAAGATGGCGCCCAAACTCTATTTATACTAAACATCAAATTAAATCCACAATTAACCGATCTCATCACAAACAGACACAATTATCATTCACAATCAAGCCTCGCAACTAAATTACACTCCAACGACTAACTTCACGACGCGACAGCGCGACAAACGCGAAATCGTTCTCGAATAATCGCTCAGCAATTAAAACTGCTTATTTCCTTAATTCGGAGCAATCGGACGTTTAAAGAACCATACAAAATATTCACAGAAATATCAACCTTACTTTCACACAATAAAATACATTTTACTATGTTTTAGCTTAGTGATTTTCCAGCTGATGTTTGTTATATTGAAATAGACTTTAGAGTAAAGAGATAAGGTAGTGTTTTGAATGTGATGGGATGATGAGGCAAGTAAATGGGAAATTGTACGCTAACTAGTTGACGTCGGAATAAAACAACTCTTTGCGCTAATAATGAGAAAGTATGTACAGTATAATGTTGTACACAGAGAGCGTAGATATTATGTTACTTAAAGTATTACAAAGTGTACTAAATTGAGTAGTCACTGCAACAATACCGTTAAGCTAAGTACTATGAGTTTGGTTTCCACCAAAACCAAATATTATTATTATTATAGATATCCAACTTTACTACGCAGTGCCGTGTTTTCGTCTGCGTCACGTTCCAAGCTATTTTCTATCAAAAAAGACATACGTCACAAAAGATTATAGCAGTTTTTAATAATAATATGAGAAGGATTACTAGTAATCGTAATCCTTCTCATGATTTTACCCGGGTCAGCGAACATACTGTAGACAATTATGATATAAGAACTTTAATTTGTCAAAAGAATTGTAATAGAATTAACTTACAGAGAAAATTAAATAAAACTTACTAATAACACAGAAAACAAAAATCTCAATAAAAGTGGGTAAGTTTAAAACAATCCGTTTAAGCGAGCGTTCGCGTCGTCGAAACAGTGAGAAATATGTTTTTATTCGATAACAAATTACTAAAATACTAACATGGAGTAGTAAGTTTTAGATGTCGATCTATAGTAAAATTGGCTCTCGCCTGACATTTAAACGCTCATAAATGTCATTCGTGGCATCTGAAATGCTCACTTGGTAATCGATACCTCATCCTAAGAACTCTGCTAAGCCTCAAAGCAACCGGGGATACTTTTGGCAATGTCCTGGTACCTTAGAATTTTGCTGCCATCACTTTAATTAGTAAATAATTGCTGTTGATACAGCCGCTTACACAGTTGGAACTATTGTGAATTATATGCTTTCTCTGAATCCGTCACGTACTCTGTGTTCAGTTGCTACAGAATCAAATATTGAGCGCTAAGTATCAAGGATGTGCATTCCCCGACTTGAATTGCTTTCTTCCAATGATTTACTACTTACTTATGTTTTGTTTATGTGTAGGTACTTACTGTAACAAAAACAGTGTTGTTTAATAGGATTACGGCACGTTTTTATCACAGAGAAGAGATGTGCTATCAATACGTCCCAGTATCATTATACTTAAAACTAGCTGTTGCCAGCGGTTTTGCCTGCGTGAATATAGGTGTATATTTATTACACCAACATCTTTATAAATTATAAATTGTGATATGTTAATTTGATATAATCATGAGCGTATATTTCATACGAAGTTTTATTAAAATGCAATCAGTAGATTTTGCGCGAATTTTCGTGTTGATAATATCAGTGGTTACTTATTTAGGTACAATTTCAGAGGATTGATTATATTTTCTAAATCATAATCATGAATTTCATTCTTCATTAAATTTAGTCACTTTAGTCTCGTATGTTTGTCCCGTGTTAGTTCTTGTGTTACCTAGTAGAAAGGTAACACAAAAAATACCTACATAGCATCTCGCTGTTGAACGAAAAGGAGTTAAAAAGGTTTTAACAAGGGTTAGCTTATGTCTGCTTTTTTTTACCTTACTTACTTCAGATAAAAAAGCTTCACTATTAATGATGATGTTAATGTTGACGTATTACTCCATCAATTTGTCATAGGTAAGATTTTAATATCTTTGATTTTTATTTTGTACAACTAAGATAGCAAACAAGCATAGGTACTGCCCACCTTCTAACGAAAATCACTTAAAATCACCAATTGTCTAATACTGCATGAAATATCTTTTTCCACCTCAGAGATCAGAGATCGGATTCATAGCAACATTATCGCAGTTAAACTGGTGAGAAATGTCGGTAAATCTTAAAAGAACACAAATGAAAGACTAATTAAAATATTAACGAAAAAAATTTATTTAAAATTATTACCGACAAGAGTTGAGCTTTTAAATCAAGAAAAAGAAGAAAATTATTACTATTCTTAGAAATTATGATTACTACATACATTTCCGTAAGAAAATAGTATAGTATAAAATACTTAGTGACATCTAGCGTCGAGTAGCAGTAAATATGTTGTGAGAAAAGTTTTATTTATAAAATTATTGAATTTTAGCAATAAGATTCTAATTTTTTAAACTTAAATTTATATCTTAGTACTTATATGTTTTCTTAAATAAAACTTATATTCATTAACTTGGTATTTAAACCTATATCATCCTATATCATCACTTAGACCACCATCTACCATTACTTATTTTTACAGTCCTGTAAACCTTAATTAACATTTGATCATTGTATATTTAGACTAAATTTATATAAATAGGTACTTAAGTTTTAATCAACATAATGTAAAATCAATTATTGATTAGTGTTTTTTCTTTTACGTTTGTCAAACAGCGCCATCTACTTCAAAACAGTTACACTTAAATCACTTCTAACTTTCTACGCCATCTATCCATCAATAGCATAAGCTTTTGTAGAAGTTCGCTGCTCGTCTCGGATGATGTCCGCTAGATGGCGTACAGCGGTGTTCATGTCTGAGTGCCGAATCTTGCTGAATGTTAACCGTAAGTATTGACAGGGGGAGCTAGTGTCGTAGAGAAAAGCTTGTCCAGGAATCAACATCAAACCACGTTGGAACGCTGTGTCGAAAACCTGAAAGAAATTAGTAATAAATGAGTAACAGTGGACAGTAAAATAAATAGTTATTTATTATTTAGTAACTGCAAGATGAGCTGCAGAATATGCATGACATTGATGATAAAAGGGTAAAAAGAGCTTCAAATCAACTAAAATTAATTGCGGACTCGAAGTCACACCAGGTTGTAACACCAGTGTGACTAATAGGATCTTTTTCCTGTTTGTTAACTATATGGAAATTATGGAAGTGAGCAATTCACATCTGTAGTATGCATGCATCGCACAGTTTAGAATACTTAATATCGCGTTTGCATTGGTTATAAGTGTAGGGCCTAGTGATAGACCTAGCCTAAATAACACAAAAGACACAAATATTTGTTTCAGCTAGAGGAACTCATTGATTAATTTGCAGAACAACGTTGACAAATTTAGTGTAGTCAGTTAAAAAAAACACTCACCAAATTATAAACATCAGAAACACCATTAACCTTGACCCAGAAGAACAAACCAGCTTGAGGAACAGAATACGGTGTCAGATCAGCTATGGGTTCTAAAGCAGTATGTAACGCATCACGTCGTTCACGGTACAAATTTCGAGCACCAGTTAGGTGATTAGCGAGTGATGACCGACTTTCTAGCAGTTGGAGGAGGATTGCCTGTTAAAATACATGAAATATATGAGTACATAGATTGTCATAAGCTAAGACGTCCATTGACTGTATGGACAAAGTACTTTTCCAATCAAGAGAATTGCAACGTTTATACGTGAGTTGTCGAAATGGCTCAGTGGATAAAGGCACCCGCTTCATAAACACGAGGTAGTAGGTTCGAATCCGGGCAAGAACCAATGTGATTATTCAAATCATATATATGTACTTAATTTCTAAGTTTATCTTAGACATTTCTGACTGACGGTGAAGAAGAACGTCGTGAGGAAACCTGGACTTAAAAAGCTGAAATTGCCAATCCGCCTTGAGTAAGCGTGGTGATCAATGCTCACGCCTTCTCTATATGAGAAGAGGCCTTTGCCCTGCAGTGGGACAGTATCGTAGTGACGGTAGATAGTCGTATCAGAAGAGACTGCTGCCGTTCTATTGGTATTGGATGATTTGACTGATTGCTTGTATATAGATTAAGCGACCGCTGAGTATAAATGTATATAAGGTATATACTTTGCTTGTGAGGTAGGTTTGTCAGTTTACAATGCCAAAAAAAAACATCAAATATCAAGTTAGCAGGTATTCAATGTATTTGGTGCTTGATGTTCAAATTTTCCTTTTACCCAAGTAAATCTTACCATTTATTATTACCATAACATAGATAATTGCAAGCTTAGCAGTATAAAAAGCTCCTCACCTGTGCCAATGTACAAGAATGCAACATTTCAGCTTGTGTATGTAGTTCCAATCTTTGTAACAACGGAGTTGGTGCGGTCACCCAGGCGCCTCTCAGACCAGCACTCACCACCTTGGATACTGAGTCTAAACGTATCACACGACCGTGCGTGTCTAAAGATAGGAACGATGGTATTTGGACCTGAAATAAGTTCATCATCATCATATCAGCCAAAAGACGTCCACTGCTGGTCATAGACCTTCCCTAATTTTCGCCACCGTGGCCGTTTGTCACCCTCATACATCGGTTGCCCTCCACCCTTATAAGGTCAGTCCACAGAAAGTTTCGATGTATTTAATACTAGCTGCACCCGGTATGCTTTGCAATGCCACATATTTTTTTTGGGCTAGGAACAGTCTCGAGCATTCCCAGAACACAGTCGTAAAATTTTATTACAATCCTACCATTGGTTTCTGCACTCATCGAGAACAAAAATTGATTTATTTTATACTAGCTTCCTGCGGCGCGGTTTCACCCGCGTCTTTGCTTACTGCTCTGCTACCGTCGCCAGTAGCGTGATGTTACATAAGAATATAGAAAAGTGTTTTTTAAGGCAATTTTTAAATTTTTCTCTCCATAAGAACCATCCTCGTACTTCTAGAAATATTATAAAAAAGAATTAGCGAAATCGGTTCAGCTGCTCTCGAGATTTGCGCTTAGGAACACATTCAGCGATTTATTTTTAAATTATTGATGATAGACTTCTTAGAAAATCTACATTTTACAGAACAATTAACCCATTTCTTAAGCGATGGTAGCTGCGTAAAGCCTCAAATTGGTTGTGCTTCTGCGTCGTCCAATGCCTTGATCACAAGCGTAATAAATTAATAATGTAAAATAATAATATGATTCCAATTTAACAGCGCTCTTAGTGTATATATACTATAAGAACAAAATTTTCTAAAATAACGGTGTCACTAAGAACACGTATTAGCTTACTATATATATATATTAATATCGTAAAATATTATATTATTATTTAATTTTAAACTATTTGTTATAGAATTACTTACATCTGTATAATTCAAAAACATATAAGGATCATCCTCCACAATAAGAAAATCATATTTGCACGCAAGTTCATAAATGTGTCTTCTTCTCTCCTCTGTCAACACAGTTCCACTAGGATTATTGCCTGTAGGAATTATGTACATCATTTTAGGCATCTTGAATCCGAGGCGTAGGCGCTCCCCTAACACAGAGTCTAGAGTCTCAGGAATGAGACCATTTTCGTCTTCTGGAATACCAATTACTTCTGGCTGGTAGGGTTTAAGCTGTAATTCAAAAGAATTATTTACATATTAATAATAATAATAATAATATTCTACCACATTCACACAGCGCCATCTAGCCCCAAATTAAGCAATTATATTTGCTTGTGTTATGGGTACTAAACAACTGATATACTACTTATATACATTTTTTTTTTGTAAATACATACATATTATAGATAAATTACACCCAGACACAGAACAAACAATCATGCTCATCAAGTCATCACACAAAGGTCTGTCCTGGGTGGGAATCGAACCCACGACCTCCGGCTTAGCAGTCAGGGTCACTAACCACTAGACCAACAGGCCAGTCATAATAGTCATATTAAACATTTATTCTGAGTTTAGACGTGGGTTATTGCATGTTTGTAAAATCTCTCTTAGAATGAAAGAAAAAAATAAAGAAAGAAAGATATAAACTGAGTTTTGCAGACCTAAGGCTCTAGAAAAGTGTCAAACATTTATATTCTATTCATAGAATAGATTAAAAAATGTATTGGATTGATATAAGCTAACGCCAACGCTTATGTCAATATCATAATTTTTTTTAATCTATTCTAGGAATAAAATAGAAATGTTTGACACTTGTCTAGGGCCTCTGTTCGCTAATGTAAAGATAAGTTTTAACAAAGCAAAGCAAGTCTCTTCCAAAAACTTCCGTTTTTTGCCAGCCAATTTGAGTTCATAAAAATCCAAAACCAATTAATTTTATAGGTAGTAGATCCACGCTGATTTCAGCATGAATGGGCCGGATCGTCCGGGGAAGTATTACCCTCTCATAGAAGATCGACTTAAGAGTAGTAGTATCCGTACTACTGCGTTTCAATCGGTGAGTGAGAGCGCCGGAGGCCCAATTTCCCCCTTTCCTCTTTCCTCACCTCCCCCATTCTCAGCCACCATAGTGGAGACCACCATACCAGCAGTTTAAGACGATGGCTTTTGGTATAGTGGCCGCCACTGACTGCTTACCATCAGGCGGGATGGAGTCACTTTGGTAGACTATAATATAAAAAAAATAAAGAAATTCAATCCAAGAATCGAACTCAATTATTGAAACCTCTGCGTTTTAGTCCATACAGAAAAAATCTATAACTTACTGCACTATGAAACCCAGTATACGCATACTCAGTGGTAATAACAGGGTCTTTTGGCTCCATTAGTAGTTCCACGCATTGATATATACCATGCTGACTGCCGTTCGTAATCAGTACATCACGAGGAAGTTGCGGTGGACGATGCAGCTCAGCTTGAAATTTACGGAGCTCTGTGAGGAGAGCTGGTAATCTGGTAAATGGAGAAAGAGTTAGTTATGATGATAATGTAGTTTTTGAATAAAGTTTTATAGTTTTATGGAGGCATATGGCAATTCCTTCAATACAATTGTCGCTGTAATATGTGTAATTTTGAGTAAACAGTGAAGAATTCTAATAAACACCGAGCTGTGATACTCGTGAGTCTGGAGACTGCCAAATTTATTTAAAAAGGTTTCCTATACTGTTTCTATGAGGAATCGTTTTTCAGTATCAGTTTTTCAGGGTCATAGTAGTGAGAGAACGGGGAACGACCCCAGCTAATACAGAAATGCCACAGCTATCAGAAATTTAAAAAAATAAAAGTTGACGATATTCGTACAGTATTTAACATGATGTTGGATTCACACAGTGTAAATCACAGAAGTATGCACTTTTGCTCACACTGGAATCAGAGTTTTAAATATTGACAGTTAAATTGTTATAAAGCAATCTGAAATTTCAGTTTCATCTTCAATAAGGTTTAGTTTTAAATATCCTATACTCTTACTCACCCTTGAGATGGTACATATTGCAACGCAGCCTCCAGGTCTTTCCCATTTAGGTTTAGATCACCACCGTCACGTGTCTTCAAATTCAGACTTTGAAATGGAAACACTTTCTCGTTAGGCATGCCTTCAGCTAGCGAGATGACCTGCTTTCCTACTTTGTATGCTAGAGATGCTGTGAACAAATAAATATAGTAAGAACAAATGTATTTAAAAAGACGAGTAGTTAGTCGGTCATACCAGAGGAATACAAGAGGAATGACATGAGCTAACGACAATGTTGTCGTTGGCTTATGTCAATCTCATACATTTTTAATATATTCTAGGAATAGAATAGAAATCTATGCCGCTTGTCTAGGGCCTCAGAATACAGACTTTAAAGTGAATAAGTCGATTTTGAATAATAAACAACATACTTGCTTTACCACTTTTAATAAAAACAATCATTCCAACTTTTAACAGTCACTGTATTGAAAATGACTTGCAAGCAAAAATAGACATTGTTGTTTAGTGTTATACAAACGAATTTTATTTTAAGGGTATTAATGCAATTTTATTGACGAATATGCATGGTTTCTTGCCGGAATAAAAATCAGTATGTAGCAACTTAATTTTTGCTGACAGTACAATGCGATCAGTCTACAAGTTTAACAATAAACAAGTTAGTCAAAAAAGATTCATCAAGGCGTATATTATAATAGAATTCAGAGAGCTTAAGCTTTTAAAATTTGTATCATTGTCTTTGGCTTTCATGCTATCTATTTCGACTTACGGTATTTTGGTTCGGCCAGCGCAATGAAATGCAAAATAGCCAACAAAATGCAACGTGGGCCATTTTATTTTGTATGAATATCGGTGGCAAAATTTACCTTTCCTATTTAATATTATATTTTTTTCACACAGGGCAATTGTCGCTATATGACAAAGCTTGTTTAATAAAGTCAATTATTATTAAGGAAATAAAACGAGTCCTAGAGTGGAGATCGCGACTCGGTAAACGTAAGGTAGGACGACCCCCAGCCAGGTGGACCGATGACCTGAAGAAAGTGGCTGAGAGGGACTGGATGCGGAAGGCAGAGGACCGCGTGTTGTGGCGCAGATTGGGAGAGGACTATGTCCAGCAGTGGACTGCGATAGGCTGATTTGATTGATTAAGGAAATCAAATAAACTGTAAAATATGTATTACTCATGTTTTTATTTGTGTTATTTAACTATAAGTGCTTCTTTTTCTAAGTATGTACAATTAAAATTACTAATGACCTGCAGAATGTACAGCATTCCACATAAACCCTCGTGGTTTTTGGTTTGCAATTATTGTAACTATTGTATTATTGTGTGAAAATAAAAGATAAAAAAAAAAAAAAAATGTAAGATTTTAATTAATATTTTCATCCTACTGCAATGAGAAAGATAATTAAACAGTGCCTTTATAAGTAGTATTTACCCTGGGCACTAAATTTTCATGCAAATGTTTTAGCTGTCACTGAAAAACCAACTTTTAATAATGACGCACCTATTGTTTCTCAGAAAGTGACAGTCATGATTAATTAAGTAATGTTCATAGCACGAGTACAAACATATCACTTTATTTACCTACAGTTATCTGTAAAATAACAAAACGTCAACGTCATCAAACAAGCCGTTGATAACCATAATTATTATTATTATAATTAACTTATTGTGTTCCTTTTCAAAATATTTACATATCCAAAAGTAAACATGTACAGATCCATCATTCTCAAGGTTATAAAAGTTAAACAAATTGCCTGCACGAGATAAAAATTGTGTTTTTTTAAAGTAGCGATTATTGCGTTAGTAAGTTAAACGTATAACTAGTTGCTCTAATAGAATTTGGTTAAACGTCTCGTTTCTCTGAAAGAAATTTATAAAAGTAATCATTTTAGTGACATGGGTTTGTTTCAACAAATTGTTACCTGGATACGATTGAGTATTCTTTATTATTTTTCTGCAGTATCTTATGAATCCACATAATCGTTTCATTGTTATTTAATTTTCCTTCCATTCTTTAGTACTAATCAAGAATAGTGTAAATGTATGAAATAAATTTGCTAAGTAAAAAAAAAACTAAAGAAACAAAATAAAATTAACCAAACATTAAGAAAAACTAAAAAAAAACTTAACAAACTTTAAATAAACTTTACACGTTACTTTTAATTTAAGAAAATTAACTGAATAATATATTTTAGATATCATTCGGTTTCAGGGGTGACAGTGCAAAATACTAACAAAATGAAAAGAATTTATTCTGTTCTGAGACGAAAATTTTTAAATGCAAATATTTTACACTGTCACAAGCAACGATGATGCAAGATAAACGTTACACGTAACTTTTAATTAAAGAAAATTAACTGAATAATATATTTTAGATATCATTATCAGTTAAATTATGATATCACTAATGTTGCATACGTGTGCAATAATTTACTTTTTATGTAAATCATTATCAGTGATATACAAATAGTTTGGCATATACTCTTATTTCAGTCTGGATAAAAAGGGAGACAGTGGGATTAATTCAAAGAGTTCTTCAGAATACTCTCCATGGTAAAGGCGATAGAAGACGGCCATTGAGGCGATGTCTTTTCGCAGCTGTAAAGGCTCAAGGGTCTAAGTAGTCTCCGGGCTTCCAATGATACGGACTGCTCGCCGCTGCAACCTATCGAGTGCATCCAGTAAGTACTGTGCAGAGCCATCCCAAAGATGAGAGCAGTACTCCACACAGGAACGAACCTGTCTCTTATAAAGAAGACTGAGCTGCTCGGGCGTGAAATACCGCCTCATCCTGTTCAGGACACCGAGTTTACAGGAGGCGGTTTTAATGACGCACTCGATGTAGTTCTTGGGGTTGAGATCTCGGCTGATGTCCATACCCAGGATACTTAAGCTATCCTGTAGTGGTAACACTGTGTTCTGAAGAGAGGGAAGGGGAAGGAACGGCGATTGTTTTGCAGAGAACGCGCACACCTGTGTTTTCTTGACATTGAACTCGACCAAATTCTCACAACCCCATTTAGAAATGCGGTATAATACCTGGTCAAGCTCAGCGACAAGTTCTAGGCATTTTGCCTCGATGTCAGTCTGCTTAGCCGCAGGAAGTCCGAGATATCGCCCATGTACTGTACTATCATCTGCATACTAATGCTCACTAAAATGTCATGACTTGTGGTGTCGTATTGGCCGGGTCATCACCTTCCCTCTAATATGGCGAAGGTGATGATGGCTGGTCTGTGAGTCATGCTCGTGAACGGGTGCTACCTGGGATGACCGGTCAATCTTGGCATGGCATACATTTAATACTTAATTCAGTATTGCCTTGTAGTTCAATATGACTGGGAAATGCATTTACTTTTTTAAATTTTAATTAAAATACGTAGTCAAATTACCATACTAGATGAAACTAAATAATTGAAATCCTCTATTTTCGTTTCCTTTCTTTTTTTTTAATGTTATTAAATAATTAGTTGTTTTGTAATAATTACTTAGTATGGTTCTTTGGTTGCGTTGACGTGTTGAAATTGTTAACTTATACAAAAAAAAATTAATTATTTGGCGATTGAAAAGAATGGCGTGAGTTTCTTGCCAGTTCTTCTCACAGCTCTACCTCGTCAGCGAACTGGCAGTAGGTTAATTAGCTGACTTCATGTAATTGGACTTTTCATAAGTATCATTCTTTATGATCAAAATGAAATAAATAGTTTGACTTTGACTTTGACTTTGACTATGACATAACAATGAATGTTGCCAAGGGACAACATGTCATTGACATGCAGAAGATACAGGATTGGCGACAGGATGGTCCCCTGGGGCACCCCAGCGTTGACCTGCAAATAATTGGAGGTCGATCTGTAAAAGTATTATGACTGTTCGTATAACTACGTTTATATAATATAGCACTAGTTTCCCGTTAAGTTACATCTTTGGTTACTGCTCTACCCCCGTCACCAGTAATGTGATGCCTAGGTATAAGGTTCATCAAGAACTGGGCTAAAATCTCAAATCTCACTGATAGTTCCAGAAAGTTCAAACAAACAAACAAACTCTTCCGCTTATTATAGTATAGATATAGATTAAGCTAAGTAATACGAATGCTTGTATAACTATGGTTACAAATAGTATGCTAGAAGGCGATGTCGTTTTTTCTTTTATATATATATTAGCCTACCAATGTGACTTCACCCCGCCTGATGGTAAGCAGTCAGTGGAATCCAGAAGTGGTGGCCACTATACCAAAAGCCATCAGCATTAAACTGCTGGTATGGTGGTCTCCACTATGGCGGCTGGGAATGGGGTTAGGGGAAGGGAATGAGGGAAGTGAGGAAAGAGGAAAGGGGGAAATTGGGCCTTCGGCGCTCTCACTCACCGAACGAAACGCAGTAGTACGGATATTACTACTCATAAGTCGATCTTCTATGAGAGGGTAGTACTTCCCCGGACGATCCGGCCCATTCATGCTGAAATCAGCGTGGATCTACTACCGTAAAAATTATATAGATTTGAGTCAAAATTAATACATTAGGTATTTCTAATTTTAACCATTATAGTTTTTGTATTGCCGACAGTGCAGACGAGCAAGCAGCCCACGTGATAGTAGATGGTAACTGTCGCTCATGTACGACTCAGAGTCCATTGCTCCTATAATGCCAGGGACTCTGCGAAGCCGCTGCCTACCGTAAAGGGAGTGTGTTGGGTGAAAGGATTGAGGGAGGTAAGGAATAAGGAAAGGGGGAATTGGTCCTCCGGCACTCAAAAAAAGAAAGGGGGAGTTCTGATGAAATCGTTGTGAAGTTTAAGAGCGTTGGTTTAACATTCCTGAGTCCCTAGACAAGCGGCATAGATATCTATTCTATTCATAAAATAGATTAAAATATGTGTGGAATTGACATAAGCTAACGCTAACATTGTCGTAAGCTTATGTCAATCCCATACATTTTTTATCTATTCTCTTCTGGGCTTTCTGATTGTCATGTCTTAGTATTCGTAAGGTTTGCCTAATTTTACCTAGGTTACGGGATCACAGCGATGAGCGTGTGGATGGGTTTAGTCTTATCTTGGCAGTTACTTAGTATACTATCAGGAATCTTATGTATCACCATAAAAAACAAGGAACCATTCGGTCTATTTGAACCAGTTCATATCACAGTGGCTACTGAACTTTTATCTCTTAACATTTTTGTGATAATTATATTTGATATTGATAACGATAGTAACATGACGTAGAACAAAATATTTACGCAAAAGAAAAATGTGGTGTAGAAAAATGAATGACATTGAAAAAACTATAGAAAATAGGAAATATTTTAGTTTTAAGCTATAAATAACAAGTTTATCATGTAAAATATGATTTTGTTGAGTTCCGTATTTAAATACAAATATTTATTTAGATACTATAGCATCCGGGTTTTAGTAAAAAAAACAACAGCACAATCTAGATCCAAAGTAAGCATTAATAGTTCTAGACTCATACAAAAAACTAATATAGTTTTAGTAATTATCTGGCGATTGAAAAGAGTGGCCTGAGTTTCTTGCCAGTTCTCACGGCTCTACCTCGTCAGCGAACTGGCTGTAGGGTAATTGGCTGACTTCTTGTAATTTTGACAATTTGTGTTTGACTTGTGCTATGAGTTATGAATGGGCTTAAAAATAGTGGTAACTGTTTTCAATTAATTTTATGAACGCCAGAATAATTTATGTTTCTGATACATCTAACTACCGTTAAAAGCAGGAAAACTATTTCTTCACTGTTTGGTAACTTAGGGAATTCTCACCCCAGTTTCTAAAAGGCTAATCAACGAAAAATTAACTAATCATCTGTTAAATCTCATATGAAGTACCTAAAATTATGCTAAAATCATGTATTATTAGTTTAATTTGATCTAGTTAGTAACTAATTAGATCAAATTAAACAAATTATTCATGCATTTAGCAACCCAATTGGTACTTCACATGAGATTTAACAGGTGATTAGTTAATCTTTCGTTGATCAGCCTTTCAGAAACTGGGGGTTACTCAGTAGGTATATCTATCTAGTAGCAGGAATAGAACACCGTGTAACTAGTGACACCTACTGTTACAGTTTTAACCTCTAGCTGATTAAGAATGAGCACCAATCTATGGGCTGTCCTCAGCAAGTGTATCTTAACACATATCTATCAATTCGCATGATGAAATAAATAGTCTATCGCAAAATTAAATTCTTCTTTTCCATTTGTTATGGCAACTGAGCAGACGATTGCGTCAGCTATTTCTGCCAGCGTCAAGTTTAAAATACTTAGGGTCTGTTTACCTCTAGCTGCTAAAGTGTCTGTTATATATAACAGATAAAACATCTTCTAGTTAAATCTATCTTATATTTTAAAGAGTTTATTTGTCAGTTAAGGTTATCAGGCACACGTGGAACTGGTTTTTAAGTACTATCTGTCTTAAGTTTCGAATAGGTTATCACGCACTTTATCAGCAAGTGGTGAAACAGGCCTTAATCTTCTCGTTGATGATTTTAATAGTATATTACAAAAATAAAAATAGGAAAAATGTGGGTGAAATTAAATGACAACCAACCATATTTCGTGAAAACAAAAGATGTTTTCCCATAAATTGTTTATTATAAATTAATTTATCTATAATATGTATGTATTTACAAAAAAAAATGTATTTATGTAGTATATCAGTTGTTTATTTAGAACCCATAACACAAGCAAATATAATTGCTTAATTTGGGGCTAGATAGCGCTGTGTGAATGTAGTACAATATTATATATTATAAATAATTTTAAATTCAAGTCAAAGAAACACCTTTTGACACTAGCTAAACGAATGAGTCATTGAATATTAATAGTTGTTTGTCTAAATAGAGAATATTTTCAATAGTCTCATGATATGCTGTTAGGTATAGCTTCTCAAAGAGCCCAAAGGTTTGGTTATCAGCATTACACTTGACGAATGGCTTAGGCCGGTATTACATTATCATAATTAAATCATATAAATATGATTTCATATCTGTCAAATTCTTTGATCATAGTTTTAAGATGACGTTCTTCATTTTTACATATTACACTTGTTGATCATAGAAACATCATATACCATCAAGCCGTGTTTTCCGTTGGCATAGGATCCTTTCCCTTCCTTTCAAATCAACACACTAGCACCGTCTATTTACTTATAGACTGTGCTAGTGTGTTGAAGATTCATCACAAGATTCATCTTATACGCTAGCTGTCAAAAAGGATCCCCTAACTATGATCATAGAGAATATGAATCACATGTAGTTATTATACCGTCATATGTTCTTCATATAGAAAAGACTCGCATTTCTATGATAGTCTAATAGCGGCTTTAACGAGAAGGGTGAGTCTTTCTCATCTTTACTACTAGAGATCAAGCTTTGTGTCGCACAATATATATGCTTACTTTGGGTTATAGATGGCGTTGTGTGTAGTTGTTAAAATGGATTCGGTCACCTAGGGCCATTGCAACGACCATCAACTAAATTCCTTGTTCAGCAATTAATATTAATAATTGTTGAAATATTATTAAGAAAATCCATTACTTTTGTCTATAGAAAAATGTGTATTTATTTTGAATTAGATAAACGTTTTAGATAAATGGCGTTGACGTCGTCCAATCCGTAATTATCGCAGACGCGTACATGAAATTTAATATCATTACCAAGTGATAAAAAATAAAAAAACAAGTTGAAAAATCAGAGTGCCTCTTTCAAGAAATTTACTAAGTTATTTTATTATAACGTTAAAATATGCAAGCTCTGGTAGTTTGCTCATCAAAACAAAATCATTACCTATTATAAGAAATCGAACATAATGCTTATGAATAGAATAAAATATGCTTTATTGTACACCACATATAACTTACATTAGATTAAAATCATGTAACAAAAAATAGTTACAATGGGCGGTCTTATCGCTAAAAGCGAGCTCTTTCATAAGTTATGGAAAGTACGTATACTTTATGTGCCCCTAAGTATTAAACATAATATCAATAAATCTGACCAAGTAACAGTTCTATTTACTACCTTAACTACTATATAAAGATTATTTCACGAAATATTATTTTTATTTGTAATATAAACGTATTTGCATAATAACTTGTTTATTTTCTTTTTGTTTCTTTTACTATGACGTTTTTTATGATTTTTAAATATTGTTTTATTCATGACAACAATAAACTATTATTATTACATGAGAAATATAACGACAATAACAAAATATTTTTAGTATTTTATTTATCTTTATCAATATGTACATATTTTAGCTGTTCATATTAATTTGAATATTTTAATTTTTGAATAAACTCGCTAATATTTTTTAAGATCTCAAATACAAATTGAGGAGAGTTTAAGGTGAGTTGTCTCAAGAGTACCTCAAGGTTCAATATTAGGTCCACTTGTATTTAATTTTTTTGATGAATAAATAATAATATATTTTCACACGTCATTAATACACCCTTATCATCTGTATTTCTTATAACGATCATGTCTACCATGAATAAAAAGAAAAAAGAAGTCTGTCCATTACACTGTATTGTACCATGACCTTGATATGGACGTATGAGGCAAAAAAATTATTTGTATTGAAAAGAGCCTATGCCCACTAGACCAGCACCGTCACGTGCCATGCACGGAGCGTCAACAATTGTCGACGAGAATATTATAAAACACGACGCTCTGGAGCGAACTGCCAGCTGCGGTGTTTCCCGAGCGCTATGACATGTCCTTCTTCAAACGAAGTTTAAAGAGATAATCAATATCACGGTAGACAGCAGCTTCGCAGAGCCCCTGGCATTGCAGAAGTCTATGAGCGACAGTTACCACTTACCATCAGGTGGGCTGTTGGCACGTCTGCCACAAAAGGTTTAAAAAAAAAATCACTACGTGGGCATAGTAGAGCATATCGTGTTGCTTACCGATCCTGATACGTTCATAGCACGGTCATGGTATGGTACGGTGTAGTGGGCAGACTCCATAATAACCTCAACGGACCGTTATTATCTCCCAGGTCTCTTCTCATATAGAGAATGCATGAGCGTTGATCACCACGCTTGCTCAAGGCGGATTGACCATTTCACACTTTTATTTTCATAAAATTATTTTAAGCTTAATTATGTACGAAACTACCAGGCAGTTAAACACGACGAAGTTATTTTGGGTGTTTTAACGGCTACGAGCCAATTCGGTCCTACAGATTTGACCTTTTCTTGGTTTGAGTAAACATTCAACCCCTGGAATAAGAGCAGCACCTATTCGTTCTTTTTCGCGAGTACGTTTAGTACAGACGGTATAAAAATCTCTATAATGTTATTTAAATCATCTAATAATTTACACGTAAATATTAATAAAACAAAGTTAGTACAATTCCAAACATACAATAGTTCAATAGAACCTCCTAAAATACATTACAACAATTCTATACTGGAACCAGTGTCTTCAACCGTATTCTTAGGTATAGTTATAGATGAAAAATTAAATTGGAAGGAACATGTAAAACATGTTTGTACTCGACTCGACAAATTTGTGTTTGCTCTTCGAAAAATGAGACTTATAGCCAGTAAAGAAACAGCACTCAAAGCTTACCATGGCTATGTTTCATCAGTGCTGCGTTACGGCCTCGTGATATGGGGTAATTCAGTCGAAGTAAGTAGAGCATTCATTGCGCAGAAAAAATGTGTTAGGGCTGTTTACGGTGCAACATATTTAGAACATTGTAAGCCATTATTTAAATCGTTAAAAATTCTTCCACTTCCTTGCCTTTACATTTTCGAAATCTGTTTATTTATTAAAAGGTATCCTCACTTGTTTCCAATGCATCAACACATTTCCAAAAGGGTTAATAGCAGAAATCTAAATGAGTTGTCTGTACCTAGCCAAAGGCTACATTTGTATAGTAGAAATTCCAACTGCATGGCAATTAAAATATTTAATCATTTACCACCAAACATTAGAGTGTTGCCTACTAATAAATTTAGAAAAACAATGTTTCCTTGGCTATTGGACAATTGTTTTTACTCAGTTAAGGAATTTTAAACTACAAATTTTGACACAAATTTATTAATCAACATTGTTTTTAGTTATTGACTCTATGTTATGTAGTTAATATTGTTAAATTTATATTATTTGCATTTGTTTTAAGATTGTATAAAAAAAATCATATTTCATAGCTTGACATTTTATAAAATTGTTTGACATTTAAGATTAATTTTATTTGAGTTCAGAATTACAAATCTTTAAAATTAATATTTCTACACCCGCAACGGTAGTATACGTGAAACTTTTAGCATTAAGATCTCTATGTACCATATACTTAGAAATAAATTTATTATTATTATTATTAAAAAGGCACTCAGCAATAAAACCAAAAATAATAAGTTTATTTGTGTAAAATTGTTATTGTTAGTTATTTTAATGTATAATTACGTTAAATGAAGAGTTTTTGTAATAACTATTATTGTATTAATATTCATTACACTTAACGCAGTCATTTACATATTATTTCTACATTTTAATGTTACGGGTATCTTTTACCTTTTTTTACGTCACGTTGTTTCAAAATTTTCTATTTTAGACGTCAAAACAGCAAATAATAACTATTATTTTTGACAGGTTGTATAAGGTCTAGTTCATCTCTATAACGAATTTCATCAAAATCGGTACAGTGGTTTAGGCGTGAAAGCGTAACAGACAGACAAACAGGGTTGCTTTTGCATTTAAATATTAAGTATAGATTTTATCTAATGCAAGGATAAGGCAAAATTTCTCAGTAACTCACTTTCCGAGATTGTTATTATATTGATAAGAAAATTAAATTCTATAAACGTTATCAAATGTACATTCATAATAATATAACGTGATGTAATAAATCATCTATACTATTATACAAAGTGGAAGAGTTTGTTTGTTTGTTTGAAGGCGCAAATTTATAGGCTATGTAACATCACGCTATTGGCGTCGGGAGCAGAGCAGTAAGCAGAGACGCGGGCGAAACCGCGCTGCGGAAAGCTAGCCAGACATAAGCTTTAACGCTGATGTATAACAAATGCAAAAGGTCATAAAGTCTTAAAAGTCTAACGCAATTCATTAGATACGAAAGCTTGCCAAAGAGTATACTTAAACTTCATACCGACTTGTTGCTACGATTAAGAGTGTTCCATTTGTCTTTAGGCAGATATTATTTGATTTAAATATTTTTACAATAAATTCTAAATTATAAACCTAAAGTCTTTTTAATACGACTTTGGTGGCAAACAAGCATACAAATCCACCTGATGGTAAGTAATATAATAATATTCTACCACATTCACACAGCGCCATTTAGCCCCAAATTAAGCAAATTATATTTGCTTGTGTTATGGGTACTAAACAACTGATATACTACTTATATACATTTTTTTTTTTTTTGTAAATACATACATATTATAGATAAATTACACCCAGACACAGAACAAACAATAATGCTCATCACACAAAGGTTTGTCCTGGGTGGGAATCGGGGGTCACTAACCACTAGACCAACAGGCCAGTCAAAAAAAAAGTGGCAACTGTAACCTATAGATGGTTGTGTTTTCCAAGCATTACAAAAGTAATAATGCTTAGAAAACCAAACTAAATCGTTGCCGACCAACGGAGAAGGGGATGAGGAAGGAAAAAGGAAAAGGATCAGGACCGAGAGGGTATTTGGGTTGCCGGCGCTCTCATTCACCGAGCGAAACACATTAGCATGAAAACTAATATTCTTACTTGATCTTCTATGAGAGGGTAGTACTGCTGCGGTCGATCCGGTCCATTCATGCTGAAACCAGCGTGGATCTACTACCGTTTAAATCGTAAATCGTCTACTGGAAGACAAAGTCCTTCAACAGGTGTTTTCTTCTTCGTTCCAAGTAGGTAGACACTCCATCTTTTGGAGGGCCTAACTACGGTAAGTAGTTTATATAGTTTTTGTAGATAAAATTTTACCTAATATATTTGACTGCCTCTGTGGTTCGGTGGTACTGTGTACGGATTACCACGTAGAGGTCTCGGGTTCGAGATTGAGTTTTTCTGTCGAGAAGTTCTCAGTATTAGAGCAAGCTCACCCCCTGTTACATGGGATCCAAAATAAAATGGCAAAACGTGGGTGGTTAAACACCTCTGTTTACCCCTTGGGGGATAAAAGGCGTGAAGCTATATATGTATGTATGTATATTTTACTTACTGATTTGTCTGGTCATTCCGGGTTCTCTTTTCGCAGATCTCGAACTAATGAATCTATCATAATCTTGCCCGCTCAGTGGTTTATATTTGTCATCGTAATACACGTCATCACTGTAGAACTTGAAGAACTCTTCTAAGTTCACCTGTTTCGAATATTTCTTCATCACCATTAATGGCACTGTTCGAATTTCGAACAACTTCTTCGCTAATTCTCCATTCACCTTCCCCAGTTTCGTTGTCACAAACATATTTGAATATTATTATATTTTCAATTTCTTTATTTATATTTTATTTCCAAATTTATTTTAAATTTATATTTATTTTATTATTTATTTTCAAATTAATTTAAAATTTATATTTACAGATAATATTATTATTTATTTTTAAATTAATTTTAAAATTATATTTATAGATAATATTATTATTTATTTTATTACTTTCTTTGCCAACAATATTGTATACTTAACCGTTTTACCACGCCGCAACTAAATCACTGTACTTACTTCATTTTATAAACGTAATTTTAAGATAAGATAAGATGACTAACATTAGTTTAGTGATTGCTGAAATTAATCGGTTGTTTATTTATTGTATAGTATAAAGTAAGTATATAAGAATGTCGGGTCTCTTTCACGGTCAATGACAAAATGATAGGTGCGTATGCTGTTATACATAAACATTGTTTAAAATTATAATACTATTATATTTCGTATAGGGTTGACACGAACACGATCTAAGAAAATAAGAAATTGTCGTTCTAGAATAAAAAAAAAACATCTCTTCTCGTAGGTGTTATATGAGGCGACTAAGGAAATATCACGTGAGATGCACCAGAGTACATTCTTGCATTTTTAAAAAGACAACTCTCGCACTAGGGAACAAGGCCTGTGTCGCGGGGGATTTTACAAACATATAATTAACAGACACAAAGTACACCCAGACTCGGAACAAATATTTATGGATCACACAATGTTTTGTCCCGTGTGAGAATCGAACCCACAACCTCGTGAACAGTAGTCTCTTGCTCTCCCACTGCACCACGGAGGCAGTTACTTGCGTAATAAATATCACCTTATTGCGTTCATCAATTCGCCTGCTAACCTTGGTGACTATGACTTTAGGAAAGGTCTTCAAGTTGAATAAAATAACTTTTATTTAATTGAGATCGGTGACACTGAACGTCAAAATAACAACAACAAAATGTCAGCCAATTAACCTACAGTCAGTTCGCTGACGAGGTAGAGCCATAACTATATTTGTGAAACGGGTCTACTCGTGTTAGAAAATTATTATAAGGTGCCATACCTCTTTACCCGACGAGGTAGAGCCATGAGAAGAACTGGCAAGAAACTTACTCAATCTTTTATTTCGCTAGATTGTTACAATTTCAAGTAGCATACAAAGTCACATCAATATATTTAACTCTATTAATATCTAAATTACAAGTCTATGTTGTGGAGGAGAAAAATTATGCGATGATGTGTAATTAATAAAACAATGTTCCAAAAGGTCGCTAGCATTGTTCATAGTAATTTAATTTGTCTCACCATGATTGTTGTCATGAAGAGCGTCTTAGAATCGACTCCCCAGGATATTATTTTATTATCAAAATCTTTTTAAGTTAACTGTGCAGTTAACCCTGAATTACTTGCTACTAGGTTTGATTTCGCGATTGCTAACTTCGAAAGTATTGAATATAATGTGCATGATTTAGAACTAGCTGCGCTCCACGGCTTCATTCGCGCCTAAAATGTGTTTTGTCTCCCTCGGGAACCAGACCGATTTTCGGGGTAAAAGCAGAGATATAACCGACATTAACGCGGGTGGAGCTGCGGGCAACCGCTAGTTTTATATAAAAAATAGTGAAGTACTTGAAAATAATCTCATAAACATTAAAATAGAAAATGCCAGCTAATTTTATTATGTCAGCCAAAAAACGCCTATTGTAGTTGATGTCTTTCGACCAATCTATATAACAGCCCTCATGTTTACTCTGAGAACTAAATTTGTGATAGCAAATTCAGAAGCGTTGTTATTTTTTTCATGCAAACATTATCAGCGTTGAGTTCAAAGCCATACTACTTACTTACTTGATAGTAGAGTAATACAGAATGAGAAATTATAAGTCAAGCCACAGATTTCTTTATTCGCCACGTAAACATCTCATTTTATAACTAAGCAACGGGAAACAGAATGTCACGTGAGCCTCTTCAAACGATGGACAAATAGACTCGATCGAGATTTTAATATTTATTTTGTCATCTATGATGGTTATGATAAATATCTAATTTACTTGATTGCGATAGTCTTAACGGCACGTGTATGAACTAATTAATAATATTTAACTTATTGTGTTACTGTATTAGGTTATTTTCTTATACGCATTTAACCCAGTTACGTGGACAATAATTATGTAAATAATGGGACTGTACCTAAACCTCATCGTTTTCGTGTAGTAGTTTTACTGCCACCATTCGATTAACTTATAGGTATACGACGGTATGATATTAAATGCAATTACGTATAGTATGTGACATTATAAAGCGAGACAAAAAAATCAACTAAATATCTTCAATAGTTTAGACACAGGTCTAGTTTTTTTTCTTTAATAAAACAAATAATAAAATTGCCGTTAAAATTGTTACTCGATGAGTTAAATTATATTTTAATTAATTAGTATTAGATAAATATATAAATAATTAGCATAATTAGTAAATTTATTATCCTATAAGTGTTTGCAATTGTGGCAAGTTACCATAAAACACGACAAAAGCTCCGGCCTGGCTACATATCCACCACAAGCAAAGTGCCAACAAACAACGGACGAAATTCGAATGATTGGTGCATTAAACCTGGGGAGTATTTGACTTATTAATACTAACAAACACTCCACAACACCTGAACACCTTGCTCAACATTGCGTGAGCCTCGTCCAACACTCACAGGCACAGTTTCTAACTCCTTTTGCTTGACAATAAGTGGAAGCAAAATCGACGATTGGAACATACGCCTCATACAAGCATACACTACATAATTTCTTACAACTAACATATTATGTATTTAGTACTATATATCTTGCTTGTGATCCATTACTCAGTAAATTTATTATAATTACTACTATTTGTTCTCATAAACTTAAGCATACAAGTTTTTATTTCCACCCTCATATTTATAAGTCTAAAAAATACATTTAATTGTTACTTATTATACATTTACAGTAAATAAGCTATCCCTAAATATTATCTAATTCTTTTATTCCTTTTGTTTCTACTACCTTTGTTTTTTTTAATTAATTATTTCATTTCATCCTATTAGATATTCCCTTTCTTTTTCTTTTTTTAATTCTTCTACTCAGCTGTTTTCTTCACATTCCAGGTGTTCAACTACACAAATATTTAAGAACCATGGCCACACACATGATGACCCGTAGAGCCATGGCTAAGGACACTGAGAACAAACTCCGGATAGCACTTACAGAGTTGAAGAAATGTCAGGAAGACAACAGTCAACTGTTGAAGGAACGCAGTGACTGTGAGGAGGAAATGGAAAAAGTAAATGACAAGGTTACTGAGCTGAGGGGTCAATTGTCACTATTGCACGTTGAAAATATGGATTACCAGGATCAACTAAATAGACTGCAAATGGAAATTAGATCCTACAGTAGCTGTAATGAAGAGTATACAAGGTTACTGAGCCGCAACACTGAATTAGAGATCGACCTGAAAGAAGCCCACATGGAGATAACTTCACTTCAAGATCAACTACAGGTACTCAGTTGTGTTGAGACTCAGAGCTTGTACACTGAACTCCTAGGTGAAAAATGTGATACACTATATAGGCCTAATACCGTTCACAAGGCAAGATTAAGATTTAATATTAGTAGTAATAAGCAAATTAGAAAATACTCTAGAATTAAGAAATTAGTAAACAAACTTCAATTTAATGTTAAAAAGTCACATCAATTTAAAAAACTTTCATTTAACATTTACATTAGTATGTTTTCACATTAGTATGTTCTGAATGATCTAACATCGGATCATTGTGGGCAAAAAGCTGTTTTTCCTTTAGGCACAACTACTAAAGGGAGTAAGATCACGTGTAGGCCAATGACCTCTGTTCGCCTAAACCGTTTCACTGAGAGTGTTGCTGCAGCAGTCACTCACATAGATCCAAGCCACGATGATCCAAATGTGCTTTACGAGTCCTTGTTTAGCACAATACAATCAGCGTACAATGCATCATTTCCAACTAGAACTTTTACCAAAAACACCAAAATAAGGTTATGTGATTGGGCAACATCCGGAATATACAAAAGTAGAGCTAAGTTGTATGAACTTTATGGTATGAAACAATATAATTTTGATCCAGTCTTTATTCAATATGTTAGGGATTATTCAAAAATCTTTAAAAAGTCATGTGTTGCCGCTAAGTCCTTGTATTTAAGTAATAAAATTAAACAGTCCGAGAACAAAATAAAAACAACTTGGAATGTTATTAATAGTGAGACTGGTCGTATTAAATTGAAAGATAACAATTATGAGTTAAACATTAAGGACAATATTATTTCAAATAATACAGATGTAGCCCACATTTTTAACGACTACTTTGTTAGCATACCAGTAAAGACAACCAGCTCCTTAAATTCTTGCCCAATCAAAGCTGAGCATTTACTTAGGGGGAATGTGAAAGAGTGTGACGTCCCTTTTAATTTTAATTATGTTAACCCAAACGACATAATAAAAGTGTTCAAGTCACTACATTCAAAAAACACTGCTGACTTGTGGGGTTTTTCAGTTAAATTAGTTGAGAGTATAATTATAAATATAGCACCATATCTAGCTGCTATCTTTAATAAAAGTGTTGATGTAGGAGTATTTCCTGATTTAATGAAACATAGTAAAGTAGTACCTTTGTTTAAAAACGGCTCTAAGAGTGACCCTAGTAATTTTAGACCAATATCTATACTGCCAGCTATTAGTAAAATTTTTGAGAAAATTATATTGCAGCAATTAGAGAGCCATTTTAACTTTCATAAATTACTACATAATGAGCAGTATGGTTTTACGAAAGGTCGCTCAACTACAGATGCAGGCGTTACACTAATAAAACATATTTTTAACGCCTGGGAAAATAAAATGGATGCTATTGGTGTTTTTTGTGATCTCTCTAAAGCATTTGACTGCGTCGAGCACAATACGCTCTTGAGAAAACTCAGTCACTATGGGATCAGGGATGTTGCACTTAATCTAGTTTCCACCTATCTAAGTGATAGAGTGCAATACGTTGATGTAAATGGAAATAGGTCCTTAGGGTTACCTGTTGCTATGGGCGTCCCACAGGGCTCCATTCTTGGTCCTTTTCTATTTTTGGTGTATGTAAATGATTTACCGTACTTTGTACAGGATTTCTGCGATATAGTGCTATTTGCAGACGATACGTCTCTTATTTTTAAAGTTAACCGTAAAGACCCTAATTTCGACGTTGTAAATGGTTCACTCGCGCAAGTCCTGAACTGGTTCACGGTAAACAATCTTCTACTTAATTCCAAGAAGACAAAATGTATAAAATTTTCTATGCCAAATGTCAAAAGTGCAGGTATAAACCTGGTTTTAAATAATGAGTCAGTTTCAATCGTAGAGTCCACAGTTTTCTTGGGCTTAACTTTAGATTGCAAACTTCAGTGGGAAGCCCATATTTCGTGTCTCGCAGGTAAACTCAGCTCAGCGGCTTTTGCTATCAGGAAAGTTAGGCAACTTACTGATGTGGCAACCGCCAGACTAGTCTACTTTAGTTATTTTCACAGCGTTATGTCTTACGGCATATTGTTGTGGGGTAGGGCTGCTGACATTGAAACCGTTTTTATTATTCAAAAACGAGCTATACGTTCTATCTACAACCTAGGTTCACGAGACTCCCTGAGAGAGCGATTCAAAGAGATAGGTATATTGACAGTTGCATCTCAATATATATATGCTAATGTTGTTTATGTTAAGAGTAACATTAGTCTATATACTAGAAATTGCGATGTGCATGAGATTAACACCAGGGGTAAGCATAAACTGGTTGGCTCACACTATCGCTTACATAAAGTCCATAATTCGTTTACGGGACTTGGTGTACGTTTATTTAATAAATTACCTATCGACATAATGGATAAACCCTTAGACAAATTTAAACAAATTGTCAAAAAACATTTAATACTTAAGGGTTACTACACTGTTAATGAGTATCTGAACGATAAAAGTCATGGGATGCTCGCTTGACGAAGGAGTAAATTAATTTTACTCTTAATTTTAATGACATTATACTTTAAAGGACATATTTTTGTTAATTATTGTATGAATGACATTTTTTATGATTATTATGAATGACATGCTTTAACAAATAATTTTTTGACATTAATTTATTGATACATTTTGACATAATTTATAAAATGATTTTTTTTTTTTTTGTATTAATTATAAATGACATGATGCCCGAGCCATATTTGAACAGTTAAGTACACATTTTGTATTGTTTTGTTAAAATTGTATACTTAGTATTGTTAAATTTTTTTACATTGTGATTTGTGAAATAGAGGTACATTGTGAACTCCTGTGGTAAATTAAGTTCATCTTACTTTATACTTATACCAAAAATTAACAGTTTATATAATATCTACATAGAAACATTTATCACAGTTCACATGTTGCCTTTACCTTTTGTAGCAATATGCAAATTGAGGCAACCTGTAAAGCACACATTTTACTTTTTAATTTTCTTTACAACATAGAAAGCTGTAAGTAATTAAGTATCTATAGAGTTAAGTGTATTGCCTGCGTCACTTTGCATGCTACTTGAAACTGTAACTTACAAAAATTGTAATAACCTGGCGATTAAAAAGAGTGGCCTGAGTTTCTTGCCAGTTCTTCTCATGGCTCTACTTCGTCAGCGAACTGGCTGTAGGTTAATTTGCTGACATTTTGTAAACTTTGACGTTCATAAGTGTTAATTTAATTAACCTATTTTTAACACTCTATTTTTCATACATACTTTCATCCCCTATTTCAAGCCATAGTCATTTTTTCTAAGTCTAATCTATCTCTATAGCAAATTTCATCAAAATTGTTTCAGTTTTTTAGGCATGAAAGCGTAACAGACAGACAGGTAAAGTTACTTTCGCATTTATAATATTAGTATGGAAATATGGATAAATATAATAATAGAATGAATGAAAACTTTTTCTTCTATTCGCGGTAACAGCAAATCTAGAAAAATCATACGACAGTATTATTTACAAACACAAATGTCCTTCATATATTGCCTTTTGTTTATGTTCTCGTTAAGAATTACTTTTATTTTAATATCGCTGTCTTCAATGACTTGTGATAAATATATGCCGAGTAATATAAAAACCTACAAATTTAATTTTTTTAGTTTCTCGACTTTTACTAAATACGGGTCGTATTTTTATTGCAAACTTTTAACCGATGACGTCTCCCATTTATATCGCTATTTGCCTGCCCACCTTCCTAAATCAAATAGTTTAATAAATGATTGAGTGACCTTTAGCTTTTAAGTATATAGATACTTCCCGGCTATCTTGGCCGTTACTAATATGCGGTAAATTAATTCAAAACATTAATTTCGGATCTTTTTTTTACAATCCATATGTATATTATATTAAGCCTCATAAACTAACATACATATAATAATATAAATCTAAAACTAATACGAGTTCATCAGCTCACGGCGGCGTACTATTCCTAACCTCCCACGATAACACAAACCTTCCGGCATAAACTCTTCCTTAGGGTAAATTTCAAGATGATGAGTCGGAACTCGCACCACGAATGATTTAAAATTCGTGCTATGGCGCGACTCTAACCTCTTGACCCTCAAAGTCCAGTTGGCTTTCTTTTCGAAATACTTCACGATCTCCTCGGCCTTCGTATATATAAAAACATAGATTTATTGAAAGTAACACAGGTAGCTTACCTTGTCAAGACTTTTGACTTCTGCTGTTTCTAGGGGTAGACTTCTCGCTGCCAGTAGGTGTTGCGGTCACACTTGGTCCTGGAAATAATCTGAAAAATAACGTAAGCTAGTGAACAGAACTATTAAAGGACGTAATTTGTATATTTTATACCGAAATTAACTACATACATACATAACTTCGCGCCTTTTATCCGAAGGAAAAGGCTGAGGAGAATCCATCCACTTTTCGCCCTTTTTTATTTTATGTCCAATGTAGCAGGGGGCGAGCCTGTTGCCTCTTATCGGGCACAATTCCAGACTCCGGGCTAATATAGCTCGTATAAAGGAAAAATTGCCGACAAATGCATTACTCAGTTGCCAAATAAATGGACACAAAATACATTCAAAATAGGAAAAATAATTTATTGGTCACACAGGACAACCTGTGTGGGGATAGAATCTGAAAGTAAATAGCACCTACTCTCAGTCCGCTAGCAAATCTTTACGACTTTAAAGAAAAACAAGAGTAAACTAAATATATATTAACAAAGAACCAATGAAAATGATGATTATCTTAAGTCACAAACCTCATAACTTTCTTGTACTGATCATTCATCTCGTCAAAATGCCCCATTGGTGCCGGCTCATACATCTTTAGAGCCAAGTAAGGAGCTCCTATCGTAACTGCGTTTAACATCTGCAAGTCATTTAATTATCAATAACAGAGGGTAAAGGCGAAACTACTTTTTAAGCCGTAACAGGTTAAAGATTATCGAGGTATGGACATTTATAATAATAAAAAATACTCTACTTTAATCAGCAAATTAGTTAACATCTTATTCTGGTTACTTTGACGATCATTATGTATTATGTCATATGATTAATTTTTTCGTAAGAGATTCATAATTATGATCAATATAAATAAATAGCTTTGAATCTGACTTTTGAAACAAGGAATGAAATTTATCAAGAATTTGCGTCCAGGAAGATCTTAGACACCAGGACTATAAGATGATTGACTTATGGTCTGATTCAAGAATAGATCAGTCAGTTTAAAAGATCTATTCTGTTTTGATGAGATCGTCAGCCCATATTGTTAAGGACTAACTTAAATTGCGACAGGATTATTATTTAGCTAATACATTCTTAGAGCGCCTTCAAATTATAAGCGTGAGGAAGCGCTGCAGTGCTTGATTGCGCTTCTAGATTTGAATGAAAACTAGTAGTGGCGCGGTTAGCGCACCACATTCTTAGATTTCTCAAACATTCCAAACCCCTAATTGCATACAGTGGGTTATCAGCAAAAAACATCAAAGAATAAAACTTACCACGTCTTTATTAGCCTCGATATCGGCTAGTTTACTATTTAGATCGTTCTTCAGACCTTGCATTAATACAAAGTCTTTTTCCAAAATTCCTTTCAAACCTGGTAAAAGAAACAGCAACATAACAATGTTATTAGTCAGATTAGTCAGAAAAATATTGCTGTTAGCAATAAGACCACCTATTTTACCAACTTTCGTCTAAATTAATATATTGATTGAGATTGAGGTGTAATATAAATTCTATAAAGAATATTGAATTTCTATAAAACTACAACTCAATCTGGAACTCTTTACCGGCGCATGTTTCAATCAAATTTTGATTGCGAGTATAAGTCGAGCGTGAAAAAACATCTTATAAAGCCGCCATGATGGAGGCCACTATGCTAGCAGTCTGACATGCTAGCATAGTGGCTACAGCTTTTGGTATGGTGTTCACTGTTAGACTTCACCTGACTGCTACCCATTAGAGTGAAGTAATTTCGGTAGACAGGCTTCATCTTCTTCATAACGTGTCGACTCGGGAGAGTTAAAATTTGTGAAGACTAATAAACGGATATTGCATTAACTGTAGCTTTGTACAGGTCCAAGCGTGGGCAGGTGACATGTTATTGAGAGGCTAATATAAAAAAGCAATGACTACTGACCTGCATTTTCTAACAAGGTGTCAAGATCTGTTTGTGGATATTCTGCAGTGGATGGTGATAGTAGTAGATGTTTTGGAGTCGGTACCAAGGATGGTCGCGGTATTGACGTTGCAGATGATGTCGATGCTAAAGACAACAATAATAACGATTAATATGACACAATATAGCATCAAGTTTTATTTACCCGAAGGTGTAGCCAAACGTGCATTTTAATATTCACGTTTTAAAAGTTCGTACTTTGAAGACTCGGGAATTTAATGAAAGATCTCTGCGTAGCAATGCATATTATTAATTAAGTCAAGTATACTTAGTCTCTTTGGGGTAGACGTTCTATTCTCAGGAGATCAGGATTTCGTTTCCAGTTTACTTTTATAAACCGACTGTAGCGAACTGTTGTGTCCTTAGAACTTACAGCATGCCTTAATCAGCTAGTTAGAAAGAAATCGCTAAAACAATATACTCGAAAATATAACAACGAAGAAACCCAGTTTAAATTCGGAAACATGTTTATACTTTTCAAAACAGAAAGACGAAGCAAATATTTAAATTATTTACGGCATTTATGCGTATTCAAAAGTTCATTAATGTAAATGGAATTACGAGACTAATTTTAACAAAATAATTTTTGAAGACGGTAAAAGTAAAGAGTCGATATATGTCGGAGCGTCGAGGAGTTTAATTCTGATTTTATTCTTTTTCAGTTGGCAACGTCAAACGGTTAGCTTGAGTGAGGTCGTCAGTGTCAGTATGACGTAGACAGATGATAGATGACAAGGGAACTGTCGATGGTGAATTCTGTCGGATGAACTCGCTGTATTACAAACTGGATCGTGCTGAATCTGGTTAATTCAAATCCGTTTTACGTTATTGTAATGGCATATTGAAAATACATAGCTAACGTCACGTCTGATAACGACGCACAGCCCGTTATATATTAACTTAATGCAAAAATTAACATATTTTTATTAGTTATTAAAATGATAATTGTGGGATTGAATCTATAGGTACTAATCTAGACCCAGCTTTTTATATGAAAAGTACTAACAATAGAAGCTCTTATCTATCGTCGTCGTTTTTAAACAGCATTATGACTTGTATCTAAAAAATATCATAATAATAATTAAATCGTGAAGTTTATAAACAAGCTGAAACAATGAAGCAATAAAAGCAAAAATAATAACTTTTTTTTAAATTATCAAGTCAAAAATTTGTATGCTAGTTAAATATTTTTAATTTTAGAACTATCTACGTCATCTGCCTAAATATTCAGCAATGAGGAACGAGCTACGTCACCCTTTACTTTAGATATAGCTACAGTACACTTTTATTTGTTTTACCCACAGCTTACCACTCATGTTAGCACAGTCAGGCAGATCCCAGGCGGATGGTCGTCTCGCTCGTAGGTTATCAGCAGGCGGTGCTAGTACATCACCCTTCACTTTGGATATAGCTACAGTACACTGTAATTGTTTTATCTTCAGCTTAATACTCATATTAGCACAGCCAGGTAGATCGCCGGTGGATGGTAGTCTCGCTCGTAGGTTATCAGCAGGCGGTGCTAGTACATCACCCTTCACTTTGGATATAGATACAGTACACTGTAATAGTTTAACCTACAGCTTAATACTCATATTAGCACAGTCCGGTAGATCTTAGGCGGATGGTCGTCTCGCTCGCAGGTTAACCGCAGGCGGTGCTAGTACATCACCCTTCACTTTGGCGATAGCTACAGTGTACTAGAATTGTTTACCTACAGCTTACCACTCATATTAGCACAGTCAGGTAGATCCCAGGCTGATGGTCGTCTCGCTCGCAGGTTATCCGCAGGCGGTGCTAGCACGTCACCCTTCACTTTGGATATTGCTACAGTGCATACGTAGTCACAGCTGGAGAATAGGAGTTCTGCGCGGTTGTATCGACTGTATTCGCTAAAAGTAGAAATACAATCAAAAATAAAAAGACGTCAAAAAGAGAAAAGGGACATTTTAAAATGTAACCTTTTGAGAGATGTAAATTACTTTACTTTATAACATTATTAAAATCCATAGACTTCTTCTCTATGAAGCGAGTATTCTCATATAATTAACACTTTGAACGCGATGCAACTAGACACAATAGAAAATCTATTGTTTGCGGTCACTAAAGACTAACGCACTCATTAAAGTTGGCCCAACAATAATCAGATGTACGAATACAAAGAAATTACACTATTTAGTTTTAAATTTTAACTTCTTATTGACATTTTCATAAATATTATTACGTAATAATAAAAATATACCTAATTGGAAAACATGATATATCCATGAACAAAAACCGCAAATTAATAAAAAATAAATAGGTAGAAGAAATATATTTTGATTTGATTGGGGAGGCTTATGTCCAGCAGTGGACGTCTTTAGGCTGATAATGACGATGATCATGAAATAAGTATGATTAAAATCCCGGATAGGGATATAATTGTGAAGCAAAAATAACTTACTTGGAACACATTTTACGCCTAGCACTAAGTCTAATTAGATATTAAGTTTGGAAATTTAAGTATTATAATTAAAACAAATTTACAACAAAATCTATTTCCACGTATCTATCGTTAAAACAACCTCTCATCATCCAATCGTCGCTGTTCATCTAAATTGTCCAAGTTCAGCTGTAGCATAAGACCGCCGGTGGACCCTTGAAAGACGCTGGAAGCTCGACGTGACAGTTGAAGGTCTTGCATCTCTGATATTGACTCTTCAGCTTCTTTTCGAATAGGTCCTACAATAGAGAATATTTTGCATCACGCTTTTTTTTCTGAACAATAACAGAAGAATAACACTCACGCTTAGAAAAAAATAATTCGGGCTACTAATAAGAATTTCTCACACAAAACTCAAACAGAATTATACAGCTTGTGACCACGGCTAAAATGTCAAGCAATTATTATGGTATTTACTTATTAATGTATCACATAAATAGCCATTTTCGCTTGGTGAGTGAGAGCTCTGGCTGCCCATTTGCTCTTTAGATCCTCTTGCTTTTCCCCTTTTCCTCCTCATTCCCTTCTGCCTACATGATCAGCAGCGGCTTGGTTGTGTTTTCTAAACATTATTTCTGATATGCTTTGAAAACATAACCATATAAATAGGTTACTTTTTCCACTTACTCATATGCATCACCTCACCGGCCATATGCTTTGTTGCCACTAAAGATAAATAAAAAAAATAAGAACCTGAGACCTCAGTGTAATAGTTCTTGCGCAGTACTGCTAAGGCAGTAATTTACATAATATTTAGGTCAAAATCTTTGTTCTTACCAACATGTATGCAATATGTACCGAACTCCACCTTCTTGCCTAAAACACCAAGAAATGGAAACTTGATCTTGATACTTTGTAGCAGACACTCCTCGTAAATGTCCCAGATATGAATCGTCTAAATTGAAGAAAAAAAAGAAGGTATTAATATTTCATAAAATAATAAAATTTGAATGTCTGTTTGTAATATTGAAATAACCGTTTTTACTACATGTTTTAAGAATAGATATATATACGGTACATACACCTAAATATTTTTTTTTACAATT
This sequence comes from Parascotia fuliginaria, assembly GCA_963082885.1. Classification (NCBI taxonomy): domain Eukaryota; kingdom Metazoa; phylum Arthropoda; class Insecta; order Lepidoptera; family Erebidae; genus Parascotia; species Parascotia fuliginaria. The sequence goes on from OY720195.1 coordinate 3,309,692, forward strand.
TTTGTCTGCCTGTTTTTTCCGGCTAATCTCTGAAATGGCTAGACCAATTTTGACGGGACTTTTATTGGCAGGTAGCTGATGTAATAAGGAGTAACTTAGGCTAAGTTTATTTTAGAAAAATTCTTTTATTTTAAAGAATAAAGTAATGTTGATCGACTGTTAGGCGGAACAAAGTTCGCCGGGTCAGCTAGTATTTCATGCAGTCAGTGTAGGTAACGACGTAAACACACTGCTAGTACCAGGCTGCCAGATTGAGGAAGCCGTCATAACCGCCAGCTGCTACCATGTGGAGAATAGTATAGCAGGACAGTTTTTGTCTATCTTTCCTATTATACAATATCTAATTGCTACAATAAGTTGATAACTCTTAGGTTTTATTGGAAGATCATGCCTACACTGCGAGTAAATATTGATTTATCTGTTTTTTTTATTCTAAAAAAGAAATGATTTTAAATACAACTCACACAATTATTACAATATGCAACAACAATTTCTTGCGCGGCCACAATCACCACATCCAATATAGCGGATGCAGTCGGTGTGGGTAACGTTGCAAATGCAGTGGTTGTACCAGGCTGCCAGAGACGGAGGGTGCCATCACAGCCGCCAGCTGCTACCATGTGGAGTGAGGGGACTGTGTGGAAGCAGGTTACGCCCTGGAATTAGTTGTGCGTTAGTTAATTTTAGAATAGCTTTGGTCAGGTTTTAAATTGCCAGTGCTTGTTGGTAGGTACACCATTGAGTAAACATTCTCGCGTCGCCCATCTACGTAACTGTTGTTTCGTAGCCAGTTACCGACAAGAAATTAATTATTTTTATATGTAACTGGTTTGGATTGAAGGGAAAAAGTGCGTTTGTCTTACTGGTGAAAATGTAAAAGAATTTATTTCAATTTATAGGTATATAAATAGCGCCCCTAGTGTTTTTTCTGAGAACTAAATAGTACACAATGACCACGTGCTAGAAAATAATTCTAAATCTACCTTTATCTAGGACTATTTAAACATACACATTGTATTAAATTATCTTGCAAGATATTTTACCGTAGGTACACTATTGGTTCCATCCATCCATAATTTAGGAGTTAGACTCTTGTCGGTGGAACTGATGCAATTCCTGCCATTTCTCCCTGTCCAGAGCCATCTCTTTAACCTCCATAAACGACATGGCACCAGCACTTTTCTTTATTTGACTCATATAGTTTATCCGTGGTCTTCCCCTACCTCGCTTTCCTTCTATTTTCCCTTCTATGATGTTTCTTATAAAGCTGTCATGTCGTATAATGTGGCCAATCATCTTTCCTCTTCTACTTTCTATTGTCCTTAGCAAGGTCCGCTTTTCTTTCACTCTTCTCAACACATCTTCGTTTGTGATCCTCTCTGTCCAACTTATTTTCTCCATCCTCCTCCAGCACCACATCTCAAATGCCTCCAACATATCCCTTTCTCTTTGTGTCATTGTCCACGTTTCACACCTATACAGTGCTATGCTCCAAACATAAGTTTTTATAAATTTCTTTTTCACTTGTTTTGATATTTTAGATGTAAATATATTTCTGGTTTTATGAAATGTTTGTTTTGCTATTGCTATTCTGGTTTTTATGTCTTGTATACATCTAGCATCTTGTACAATAAGGCTTCCGAGATATTTGAATTGGATTACATTTTCTAGTGGGTTATTTTCTATTTTCATTGTTCTGTGTGAGTTCAAACTAGCTTTGGATATGTTTAGTATTTTAGTCTTTTTAATGTTAATTTTAAGAGAAAATTCTTTAAATATGTTGTTCATGGTGTTTAAAAGTTCCTGTAGGTCATTCTGTGACTCTGCTAATGCCGCAATATCATCAGCAAATCGTATGAATTGTATTGTTTCTTAATTAAACTTAACACCCTTATCTGATGTTTCTGAGATTTTCTTTATGGCTGATTCTATAAAAACATTAAAAATGAGTGGTGAAAGTGAACAACCTTGTCTTACTCCTTTCCTTATTCCTGCTCTTCCTCTCTCGTTTCCGATTTCTATAATAGTTTCTTGGTTCTTATATAATTCAAATATAGTTCTTCTATCTCTAAAATCCAATCCAATTTCCTTCAATATTCTCATCATCCTCTTCCAGTCGACATTGTCGCACGCCTTTTCTAAATCTATAAATGCTATATGGGTGTTTAGTCCTATTTCCATTCTTCTTTCTATGATTAGTCTCAGGGCCAAAATTGCTTCTCTGGTTCCTCTGTCCTTTCTAAAACCGTATTGGTCGTTGCCTAAGTTATATTCTATTTTATCTCTTATTCTGTGTTGGATGATTTTCAGTATAATTTTGGAAGCTTGAGAAACCAAACTTATAGTTCGATGTTCTTCGCATTTTAATGTGTTCTGTTTTTTCGGCAATGTGCACTATTGGTTATAAGCGCTATAATCACGAACATCAAATTACTTATCCACTTACTCTCAAAACCTTAAACACGTAATCGTCCATCTTCCCCGGCACGTGTCTTAGTCTAAGGCTGGCGATTGCATCATGAGAACAAGACAGTAACCAAGCACGACTGTATCGAATCCGACGAACGCTGCGGGAGTGGACGCGCTTCCAATGGGTGATGGCGCAGTGTGATGTATGGGGGGCACTTGATAACTCCTGGAAAGATATAGTAATGCAGCCATGATAATTGATATCATTTTTATATGAGTAGGAAACGATCACGCAACATACGCAAAATTTTTACAGCTTTATGGAAACGTCGACTTACATATTTCAGTTCGATACGTTCATGCGTTTTTTGAGAAAAAGTATCTTAACAAATCGACTGACAAACAGACAGGTATAAAAGAGATTCTACAAGACTACCAGTTTTCTAATCCGATCCGACCCCGTGAAAATACAGTTTGGAATCCGGAGTAGTCGTCAAACTATTTCTATGGTAAATTACGTACTACATTCATTCGATTTCTTTTCCTCATTCGTAAATCTCTATTGAGACCTTATACATTTTCACGGGTTTTCTTTTTCTTCGAATCAGACGTAGTGCGAAACCGCTCTTAAGATATGAAAGAAAGAATAGCCAACCGGATTGCAATCGGCAACAATAATATTAGGATTTTATTTGAAATGTACTGGTAAACTGGGCTAACAAATATTTGCCAGTTAGGTCAAAAATCGGACTTCTCATACTTCTGACTTCACGTAAGACAATCGTTACACAATACTTACCATCCAAAAATAATAATTAATCTGATCCGAAGTATTCATATACATGAACTGTAGCCGTGGCTGTAGGAACTTCATCCGAGTAATGTCACCGCGTTCAGTTCCAAAGGCCAGCTCTGAAGTGCCTCTAGCGTTAAGTGATGGTATATATGCCATACACTAGAAAAAAAATGGAAAATTTATTATTCTCATGCTCTGCACAAGGACTTCATTCACACGAACAAAAAAAATGTCTAACCATCATCTGTATTTATTTATTATCTGATCTGTATTTGAAAAGAAGATACCTGTCCCTTATTCTACACGCTAATCGCTTTCCAGAAACTGGCTAGATTAAACCAATTTAACAAAAAAACTAACGTATTCCTAAAACTTACAGTTGGTATATTAGGCAATCCAGTGATGCAGAACAGAGGAGTGTGGGATAAAGTCACCACGTCGTAAATTGTTAAACTGCGATCTGATGCAGACACCACAAAGTATTGTACGTCCTGAAAGCATGAATAAAGTTTGAAATGTTATGCTATGTGGTGACACTGGACATAAGCGCTACTAGTGTTAGGGATGAGAACCAATTATCTTAAATGTCATACTAATATTTTGCACTATCGCCAGTGAAAAACGCTCATGTAATTATGCTGTTGAAACAATATATAAGAACAGTGGGAAATCTTAAGGCCTGAAATTACAAAAGTTACTGAAGTTCCATACAAAAACGCACGCATGACGCCACCAGCAACGAAGCATATTTATAAAGAACCGCGAAGACGTCGAGTAACGCAGGTTTAGACTAAAGTGAAATGAATAAAAGTATAATTTGATTACTTACAGGTAAATAAATGGCGTCGGTAATCCATCGATTTTTGACACGACCCTGAACGCCACTTCTGTGATAAAAGATCTGAAATACAAAAATATATGAGATAAACAAGCATTGGAAAATGTATTCAAAACAGAGAAAGATTTTAGGGAAAGCCAAGAAATTTTCTCAAAATACAGCAATTGAACTGAGAAAGTATTATTCAGCGAAAGTAACATCTGTAAGCGCAGTATTTTCTTCTTTATTTTAATGGGAGCGGCTCTAAGGCACTGCTCTTCTGATGCTTTTAAGGCCTTAGACCAGTCACAGAAAAGTGCGCCGTATACTGGTCTGTTTCTACGATGCAAAGAATAAAACTACGTTTTAGATTTCTGAGCAAGTCCCGTAAACAAATAGGTGATGTGTTGATGTTGACATAGAGCCTAATTACAAGCACCCGTAACCGACGTGTGTGTATGAAAAGAATAATGAACGTTGAAGATGCAAAGAAGGTATGTTTGGATTGCAGCAAATGGCGTTCTTTAGTCTTTGCTTACCCCATTAACGGGAGACAGGCGTGAAGTTATGTATGTATGTCCCGTAAACATTATCTACCTCATATGTATGTAGTACTCTTAGATCACCGCTGTAGACACCAACACGACCTCCTCTTGAAACCGCCAAGTAGCAGAATGACTCCTCACGCTCTATGCTTACCAACTTCACTAAGGTTTCTCTCTGTTAAGACAAAAATCATTAAGCAAGCATGTTGCATCACAGCCTTTGTCAGATAAAACATTGTACCTATTTTTTATATCTTTGCTAGGTTTTAGCTGGTAAAGATCAGACTGACTGACAAAATATAACGAACTCACTTGAACGTTAGATACTTCGATAGAGTGCATCAAAAACAATAATTATTACATTAGCTACGTCCACGTGTTTTTTCCTCTGTCCACCCCCATTTCGAATCATTATGGCATTACAATTTTTCACTGCTTTTATTTTGCGGAATGTACCTACTTAGCAATTTATCATTTTTTTTTTGCATTATGTACCTCCTTTGTTTCATCTTTGTTTTTATTTCGATTTACCTTACAATGATCCAGCCTCTTAATATTGACATGTGTGAGAGGATTCCATACTTCAGCTCTAGAGCTGGTATTCCTTGCTCCTACAGCAACTAGTCTATTCACGAGCTGTCTCCACCATACCCTGCCACTGGCAAAGGAGTCGAGGACATGGAAGAGCTTGTGAGCATGAGTCGTGTATTTATGGTGACCTGGTGGAATAAATTAGATTAATAACTGAAAGTAGGTTTTTTGTCAAAATGATAATAAATAAGGATGAGTTTATTAAGAAGCATCGTTTGTGAAATTTTCAAGGCGGGTAAAACTTCGAAAAGATTAAGATTACAGTTAATATAAATCTAACGTTCCGTTTTTACCAGTTGAGAATATGGCATTATAACATATTATTATAACATAAGAGCGTACACACAAAAGAGTGACAACAACGTCGCAATATAGTGTCAAATTTTCGTGGTTTTCAATTTTCATCATTTAAACGAAGCTATATTTTTAATTGTTTTCAGAACACTGAAGCTGTATAATAAGTAAGTAACCATAATGCTTACAGTTATTTTACTATAAAAATAACGCAATGGAAGTTTCTAATGTAATATTTGCATATAAATAAATAGAACTGTAAGCATTACTTTACTTCGTTTTATACAGCTTTCATGTAATTCTAAAAAGTGTTCTGAAAAATTTTAAAAATATAGCTCCGATTAAATGATGAAAATTGAAAACCACGAAAATTTGACACTATATTGCGACGCTGCCACTCTTTTGTGTGAACGCTCTTAATCAATTCAAAAACCACTATAACGATAATTCTGAATAGGAAGAAAAAGCTAAACACAATACAAGCTAATAAGATTTGAATAAACTCAAAGTTATCTACCAAATATGTTATCAAGAGAAGTCACGAAGCCAGCCTCATCGAGCCATAGCGTGTCTTCTGGTGGTGGAGACGATGAAGCAAACTCTATGCCTTCTTCTGCTGCGGCCTGTCTCATCACTTCTTCTACTCTCCTGAAAGAGTTCAATAAGCTTTTGATACAATAACTTAAAATGCAGAGTTGGGTATATTGTTTTATTGAACTGAGCCAGATACATAGGACTCATAGTAGTACATTCATGTAGAATTAAGGAATTTTTAGACTGGGACAGAACATTTCTGAATACAGTACAGTAACCGGTAGACGTATCGTAAGCAGAGCCTTGTACTACCACATTACTTAGCGAGCGGTCTATTTGGGGATAGTTTGTAACTGCTGTTCATATATTCATCAGATTGTTTTTTCCTTGTTAAATATTTGGGCTAACATTTTTGTGGCTTATTGCACTCACTACCTAATCTTTACTTAGTATATTAATATGTAAAGCGGAAGTTTGTTTGTTTGAACACGCTAATCTCGGAAAATAACGAAGAATATTCAAATCCGACTAGTAGTTCCAAAGAACTACTATTTGAATTTGAATAATACTTCGTTTAATAGCCCAGTTCTAGAAGAAGGTTAGAGGCTATATAATATCGCGCTTGGAGCGACGAGACCGAAGAAGTAAGCAAAGATATAACTAAACGCAGGTGAAACCGCACCGCGGTAAGGTGGTGAAGCACCTATAAACGACCTAATATAATTAGTTAGTCGGCTGTAGGGTCGTCCTTTACTTCAAAGATAACTTAAACTCCATTAACTTCGGTACTCCGGTAATGGCAATACCAATACCTGTCAATATCCTGAGCTCTACTTCTTTCCTTGTTCTTCTTAAAACATCTCCGAAGCTTGCTCAACACTGGTGGCGTTAATTTGTTCATCAGTTCACGGGCCAGGCATTCATCTTCATCATCACTGAAAAAAAGAGCAGTCAGGCCAAGTTTAGTGACTGTTAAGTCATTGCGGTGGCCTATAGTAGTTCTTATAATAGGTTCCCGTATGCCTGTATCCTTGTTCATGCCCTACAAATCGATTGAACTATCTATAGTTACATTAATGTCAATAAATACAAACCCTGAAACACTTTCATCAGATGGAGTTCTAACAGAATAACTACGTTCAAAGATCTCTGAACATTCCTCGTATAATGACTTTTGTGATTTTATAGACATTATGATATGCAATCTAAACTAACAAATAAAATAACAACAAAACACTATGCTACTATCTTAACTACTAGGTTTTTGTTTTATCAATACAGTCACTTGAATAAAAATATTTATTACCACGCCATCTATTGCTTATTTTCATTACTAAAGTAGAACGCCACCTAGTGGAAATTAGTAGTAACAGCAACAGCAAATATTATCAGCAATGTTGCAATGTATGGTCTGTCAAAACATTTACAGAAACGAACAACAGACGACCGTAGTAGTAGTTATATGAAGGTTTAGGTAGACTCATCTCAGTCATCTTTATTGTTGAAAGTCAACCATAATTATTTCTATTTTGAAATTTGAACCTCTATAATTATTGCTTAAATTGATACGCCATAATACAGGTACATAATAAAACATAAGTTATTTAGGTACCTCTTTCTGTCTTTCTTGATATAAACTTTAACTATGCCAAATCTCAACTATCCAGTGCTTTTCAGTAGGTACTTCTAAAGAAAACACAGTATTTGCAGTAGTAGCAGCTGTATCATCGCAAACTCAGAGGCCACTAAGACCTTTGAGCCTTTACAGCTGCGTAGCGACATCGCCTCAATGGCCGTCTTCTATCGCCTTTACCACGGACAGTGTCCTGAAGAGCTCTTTGAATTAATTTCTTCTCTCTTCTATTATCCTGAATGATACGTGCGGGACTGAAGTTGCCCCTTCATAATGGAACCTAAAGAGTCTTGAACCAAACGGTTCAGTACTTCATACTTTTGTCGCTCAATTAAAGCCTGGAACTGTTTACCAGCATAATGTGTTCCCATCTAATTAGATATGATCATGGGTCTTTTAAGCAGGGCGTGAAAAAGCATCTTACTAAGCCGCCATAGTGGAGGCCACCAGTAGTTTCACTACATCACATCTGGATTCCACTGACTGCTTACCATTAGGCAGAGTGAATTCACTTTGTTAGGCTAATTAAAAAAAAGTAGAAACTGTTCGTCATATCAGCTAAAAGATGTCCACTGCTGGACATAGGCGTCCCACAATTTTCGCCACCTTCTCGTCGTGGGCCTCCCTTATCCATCGGTTGCCCGCCACCCTTTGTCGGTCGACCTTGTGAGGGGTCTACCCACGCTTCGCCTTCTAGTTCGTGGTCGCCATTCTAGAACCTTTCTATTGTTTGTACTAGTATATTAAAAATTGCTTAATGCAACCCCTAGCTAAGATAACACGATAATGCAATTTGCTACGTCGTAGCACGTAGCACCCCACCTACAAATGAGAGGGCGCGGCTCCTACGGGACTACATGACTACGGACATGGCTACGCTATTATGACGTCACAGCTATGACAACTTACAAGGGTTTAGTGATTGGTGATTCTATTTAAATATTAGATCTATGTATTAAAGTCGTGATGGTGTAGAGGTGATTAGACAAATAACGCTGCGGGATAACTGATATTTTTCTATTCGACCTATTTACAACCACGAGAAGATATATATCTTATAGTTAGTTTACATTTGACACATTATTTATTTATTTAAATATTCGAGCCTATATTTTTAATTTCATAAAAGTAAATATTATTCTATTTTAGCTATTCTTACAATAATTTTATGTTAATAAATTTTTTATGTATTAATTTTAAATGCACATTGTAATAACTGTACACTTTGTAAACTTGATAAATAAATTATTATTATTATTATTATTATTATTATTTATTTATTTAGGGAAAACAAACAGTTACACATTCAACTTATAAACTAGCATATAAAATATATAATATTATGTAAATGTGTAGCTCACAACGTTATCCACGTATTAACCATAGGGAAAAAAAAACAAAATAAAGCAACGCAAGAAATAAACACAACCTTTAAGAAATATAGAAAAGAAAGAAAGAACACTAAGGAATATCGGAACATTAGGAAGAAAGCCACTTACAAAATATCTGTTAAATTCAACGCTGTTTAAAAACTACAATTTACAAAATAATATTTCAATGGTTGTGAGTATAATCCTATTAATATTATAAATGCGAAAGTTTGTGTGTGTGTGTGTGTGTGTTTGTTACCACTCAGCGCCTAAACGGCTTAACCGATTTTGATGAAAATTGGTATGTATTTCCCCCCTTTCCTCTTTCCTCACCTCACTCATTCCCTTCCCCTAACCCCATTCCCAGCCGCCATAGTGGAGGCCACCATACCAGCAGTTTAAGACGATGGCTTTTGGTATAGTGGCCGCCACTTCTGGATTCCACTGACTGCTTACCATCAGGCGGGGTGGAGTCACTTTGGTAGGCTATAATATAAAAAAAAAAAAAAAAAAAAAAATGTAGATAGATTCGGTGCCGGAGACGGACACACGCTATACTTTTTATCCCGAAAATCGGTCTGGTTCCCGATGCATACAACAAACCATATTTTACGCAAAGCAAGCTATACTTGATGTTTCTTTGAAGTACCTATAAGCTATAAAATTGCTATTATATGTTTGTCTTTGTATGTATAATAAGATTATTAATATGTTTTAAAAAACAATGAAAGAAATTAATACGTCATCGAGACAATTGAATAAAAGTATGTAAAATATTATTCCTTCACATAGCTTAGATCGGTCATAATATTGTACAAGTACATAATCTGTGACATTACAATTCGAACATTGAACCCCGTCTAATGAAATTTCCGTGTAGTCCATAAGTTGCACGACAGTGTACAGAGTAATGTAAATGAAACGTTTAATTCTCTGGGGATGTTTATTACTCTATCGGACTTAGGATTCATTTTGAAACTCTGAAATTTAGAATTTCGTACTAAAGATCTTAGAATTTACTTACAGTTCAAGTTTTTTTAGTAACATTAGCTTTCTACGGCGCGGTTTCACCCGCGTCTTTGCTTACTGCTCTGCTCCCGTTGCCAATAGCGTGATGTTACATAGCCTATAACTTAAATCCGACTGGTAGTTTCAGAGATTAGCGCGTTGAAACAAACAAACAAATTCTTCAGATTTATATAATAGTACGTATAGATGTAAAATTATGTAACGTGTAATTCATGGTCTTGAATATGAAACCACCTCGTATCTTGCTATAAATCTCGTAAGAGGCGACTCAGAAATATGCTTTTTAAAGATGGCTTGAATGTGCCTGCCACACGTAGTAATCGTAACAAACTAGCTGCCTATAGTCTTTCTCACTTAATTATACGTCCCACACGTATTTCACACATTAAGAGCCATAAACCCTTGATGGTGGCTCTTCTGATGACTACACATTCACCCGGTTACATGGTGGTGGGCGATACCCTACTTGGGTCATCCCACAACTTCCTTGTGAGTAATACAGCCCCCGTTGCGCGACCCGCTCGCTCTCCAGCTTACAGGTCCCGCAGAGTCTGGCATACAGGTCAGCAGATTGGGATGGACTTCGCGAATTTTTCGCATCTTACCCATGGAGGCGGCTTTGCTTCTCCTCTACAGATCTCGATGCTTGTCGATTACTAAAGTGCGAAAACGGTGCTTCAGGGGATGGTATTATTCAGGGTATAATAATGGTTTAATGACGCCTGTAGGGAGATTGTACACCTAAAGCAGTCCGCAATCTATCAAAGATAAGGACGACCTCCTGTACCAACTCTTTGCCTCGAACTCGACTTTGGACGATGGGTAAATCATTCTACCTACCATCTCCCGGTGTGAAAGCTTTTTGCGTAAAATCCGCATCACGCAAAGTGTGGAAGTTTACGCTTCTGGGCGTCCATGAGTCGAGTGGGCCAGACAGCATTTCCGCAGAGGAGCTCAAGACGTGCGCCCCTGAAATAAACCCAGTCCTAACGTGCATTAAACGTCTCTTCTATGAAACGAATAGGGTTCCATCTGCGTGGAAGGTAGCCTACGTCCACCCAATCTTCAAAAGGGTGACAGGCTTGAGGTTTAGGTTAGGTTAATACCGGTCTACAGCAGTAGAATCCTTGCTATCCAAGGTCATGGAACGAGTTATCAACGATAGACTCCTAAGGTACCTTGAGGATCGCTAGCTGATTAGATTGATGATCTGCTCGCGTACCTCACATACCACTGGGTTGAAGCCTTGGATGCGAAGGGTGAGGGTTTTGCCGCCAGCCTTGACATTGTCAAGGCATTTCACAGGGTCCGGCATAAGGCTTTTCTATCGCAGCTTATGGAATCCCCGAGGGACTCTGCAGATGGATCGCCACCTTTTTGGATCGTTGGAGCATTAAAGTCGTCGTTAACGGTGCATGCTCAGACACTACACCATTAATGCTGGCATTCCACAAGGCTTAGTGCTCTCTCTAACGCTTTGTGTCTGCATATCAATGATATGTTATCCGTAGAGAACATCATTACTTAATAAACTCGTACTAGAAATCTTAACATTATAGATTTATATAGATGCACTAATTTCAATCACTCGAAAAGTCGAAACAGTATCGTAGCCTGCGCGAGATCAACTAAAGGCAATATTGTATAATTGTGTTAGATAACGACATTTCAGTCTAACCGTGACGGACAAATTATTTTTATTACATTTACAAAATGCCGCTACTGGCTTATAACTTAAAATTTAACTATATCAAATAGTAAGCTCAAGCTGTAATGCCGTTATATGTCTTTAATCACATTTAAGTCTAACTTTTTCAATTAACGACTTTATAACTTGACAATAAGTAAATCTTACTATTTAAAATAATTTAACAATAAAGCAGTTAAAGTACTTTTACCTCTTTATAGTGCACAAAATACAGTTAACGGCAATCTCGAAAAGTATCCCTAAGAATAAGATTATACCAAAATATAAGTTAACGAACCTTAGCGGCTGTATAGACTCCCAAAGTTACTTAAAGGCATTTTTGCTTATTTGATAAGCGAAAGAATTGTACATATGCAATGTGCATGTATTCTTATAATTATTATTTCCGAAACTAAGTACAGTATCGAGAAATCGCAAATACTGTTCGATAGAGATTATATTTTCTATATTCCTTAACATCAAAAACTGAAAATTGGCCAGATGTTAGATAACGGCATTTTAGTTATAACACGGCAGTATAGAAAAAGAGTTTTCTAAGCCGAAAGATGTCCACTGCTGGACATAGGCCTTATCAGGTTTAGTTTACCTTGCGAGGAGTCTGCCTATGCTGTGTGTTCCATTTCATGGTCGCCACTCAAGTGCCTTCTGCTGCAATGGCCATGTAACACGACGCCGACACTTCGTGTACAGTAGTTTTTAAGTTAAAATTTATATAATATGTATTTATACCTAGATAAATTATATTTATTTATTCTTATGTTATGGGCGATAGATGCCTGAAATAAATGATTATTATTATTATTATTATTATTAGTCCTGCGAGTTGTGTGTCCTGAGTACCTAGACAATAGGATTGACATAAGCTAACGCCAACAATGTCGTTAGCTTATGTCAATCCCATACATTTTTTAGTCTATTCTATTCTACTATCACTTATGCCACTTGTCCAGGCGCTTGTTTACTGACAGTTCAATAATATCTATCTATAAAATTTTATAAACATTAAGTTTATATACAATAGAGACTGCCTCTGTGGCGCAGTGTACAGCGACTGCTGTGCACGAGGTTCTGGTTTCGATCCACAAACGGGACAAACCTTTGTGTGATTCATACATATTTGTTCCGAGTCTGGGTGTACTTTGTGTTCATTAATGTTATGTTTGTAAAGTCCCCCGCGACACAAGGCTTGTTCCCAAGCTAGAGAAATTAAAAAAAGATACAAGAGAGTGAAAGTAGTATATAAAGAGTAGAAGGAAATGAGTAAATTCCTATGAATCAAAATAGGTATCAATACACTTCACACGAAAATTCAATATTACGATAACATTTTTCCAGTCATATTATAAATGCTACCGTTACAACCTTATAGGGTTTAGCCAAACATCACAGACAAGTGATAAAACAATAGACGGGTGACAGAACTGTGATAATTGACTGCTCTTCACATGTCACTAGTTCTTTGGAACGTACTTTAAGTAAAATACCTTTAAATACCTAATAGGATATAGGTATCAAGACTTGATTACAAAAAATAGATGGTAAATATGTTTTGTGTAACGGCCCGCCCCTGCTTCGCACGGGTGGACGTGTTTTTAAACATTTTGAGATAAATAAAGATACTTTTGTATGGGAATATAGAAAAGTATAAATTTTTTTTTCAGGCAATTTTTTAAATTTTTCTCTTTGTAAGAACCATCGTCGTACTTCAAAGACGAAGCTGCTCTCGAGATTTGCGCCTAGCAACACATTCAGCAATTCATTTTTATATTATAGATTCTGTAACAGAATTTGTAATTAACTCAAATGTGTGGTTTGTTATTTTATTGATTTATGAATTCACACAAGAAAATGGACTTTCAATGTTGACCAAAGGACAAAGGACTCGTGCGCTGTTAGTACTTACTTTAATTCTTTATTGTACACACATGAGCATTTACATAGACATTTACATTTATAAAGAAAATATCATGAGTTTAGTACTACTATGATACCGAATAAAATTAAAGATTAATTAAAGTAACGCTGGTTTCTTTCAACAATAAATTACATCAACCCAATAGTATACCTATATAATAATACCAAAGCTATAAAAGCAACATAAAACGAGGAAGAGAAAAGAAAAGGAAGATTATTATCGAGATCGTCATTAGGTGTACGGGTAAGAAGGCAACTGGACTCTTTCTAAAAGTGGGACCGTGGGGTCAGTTACCCAATTAAATATTCTTATTAATATTCTTTGGGCGACTAGTACCACTTAAAATATGATTAAAAATGTATTGTTTAAATTCAATCCTTGTACAGTCAGCAGCAAAAGCATTCGAAATTAAACTCAAAGATTGGTATTAAAATCATTTTTATTTTTATAACAGAAAGTATAGTAAATAATTAACAGAAATCATAAAATCAAACAACAAAATGACAACGCTTTTCAAGAATCACAAAGAAAATGGATCACAATAATATTTAAAAGTATTATTTAATATATTTATGGCGATTATTAAAATGTAGGTCATCTTAATAATGAGAAACTATTATGTCCTTATGTAGGTGTTTTATATTTAAAAGCTAAATTATAAAAAAATTTGTATTTTGTATTCACAGCTATAAAATTTGATATTTAAAATCACAGTCTGAAACGTAAAAGCTAAAATATAATAAACTTTTGTATTTTAAATCACAGTCTTAAAAGTATTAAAAGCTAAAATATAATAAACTTTTGTACTTAAAATCACAGTCATAAGAGTATTGAAAGCTATAAAATTTGGTATTTAAAATCACAGTTTCAAGAGTATTAAAAGCTAAAATGTAATAAGTTCTGAATATTGTACCTATCAAAAATATATAGTTTGTTTATCATTGTAAAAAAAACAATCAGTCTTAAGATTTTAGCACCAGTTAAGAGAATTTAGCACCAGTTTTTTCTGGCGACGGTACATTTTACGTCACATGGTTGGTGGTTCCAGTCGACACATTCAAAAATGTTATTGGGCGACTAGGACCGTGGTTCCAGTTGTTTGTGGTCCCAGTCGCCCAATTACCCGGTGTACGCTCTCTCACTCACCGAAAGAAACGCAATAGTTTATATAGCTATTACCTAAGTAGTAGGTAGGTACATTTAGTAATCAGGCTTATACCAACAAGGATCAATTTAGAATAGTTCCCAACAAACACATCCAACAAATCAGCCTTCATGTCGGAACATGTCGTGTGTTTACCGAACACGTTGTGGGCTACCATTCGCGGCTTTTAGCGTGTTCGAGCCGCGCCCGCTAACAAATAAAATAAATAAAAAGCGCCGCTGTTGTGTTGAAATCGGAGCACTCTACACTTAATATCGTGATATTGAGTACATAGCAACTAGACCGAACGTGTATTTTTTCCTGACTACCACCGTTTCATATATTGTCGATGATAAACGAATAAGCTATCCACCTTTTTCTTTTACACAATTCAGATGCCAAAGTCAAAGTCAACCAATTTGTTTTATTACTAAAATGATCATAATCTGCCCAATAGTAAGCAGTTAATGGAACCCAATCCTGTTATAACCTTACTTTGTCTCTATCCCTGTTTTTAATAGTACAAGAGAAAAAGACAAAACACAAAGTATAACATTTAAGATATGGTGGTAGGCCCTCAGGTGTAGAGAACACATTTTGTGTAAAACTACTGGTATGGTGGCCTCCATACACTCGGCTTTAAAGATTCAGGTTCTGTACACGTTCTTTGTTTTCATGGCATTGAACTCGACCAAGCATTTACGCATGGAGAATTTGACTTCTGCTTTAACTGTGCCGTTTTAACAATATATTGTAATTTATGATTAACGAGCTGTTGCCCGCAAGTGTACCCGCGTGAATGTCGGTTATATGCCTGTTTACATTAACGATTTTTCATACAAACTTTCATCACCTATTTCAACACCTTCAAGCCATTTTTCGCGATGCAAGATATCCTATGTTGTTCCCCGAGGACTATTCTATATCTGTACCATATTTCATCAAAATCGGTTCAGTGATTCATTCGTGAAAGCGTTCGAGAAGTATAGATTGATTGATTGAATAATACTTGTGATCAGCAAAATAAAATGTCGACCAAAATGTTTAATTTTAAATTTTATTAAAAAAATGTAACAATTTTATCTGACATTTTTTTTATTATTCACAATTACAAAATTATTTTAAGCTACCTTTTTTAAAATAAAAATAAATATCTTATCTAATCCGGCGATCGCACCAAGTCTATTGTTTCTAATAAGAATCATAATCTTCCTCACTTTTTTCTTATTTGAAAGCTGCAATATTTTTTACTGCAGTGTCGTAGGGTTGAAGGAAAAGTTGAACACTCTCGCACAAGCAATTTGCTCACAGATAGCTTACGATAGCTTATTAGCAATAAACAAAAAGTAGGGGCCGGCTACGCCGCTGAAATTCTTCCGTGTTATAAAGCATAGACGGTAGCGGGAAATTTTGTCTTTTGTGCTTTTGATAAGACTTCGAAGGTAATTAAAAAAATAATAGTGTACTTAATGATAAGTGATTACCATATCCTGTGGACATGATTGTATTCTCTAAAGATTGCAGAAACATAGGTAAGTAAAGAAACTAGGCTGTTGTCGACCGTGAGTAAAAAGGAAATGAGAGAGCCGTAAATAAAGGATGGAGACCGAGAGAGACATCAGGCTGTAGATGCTCTTGCTCACGAATAGTATGGATACTACTATTTAAAAGTTGTAGTATTTATCGACAGTTGAAAGTACGAGTAAGTACTCATACTACTTCGGCCGATGCTCTCATGCTAAACCAGCAAGAATTCAGTACTCTAATATTTATTTGCTTTTGCTTTAGCTTTGTCCTAAGTCTTTTACATCTTTACATAAATCAACCTACCGAAATGTCTCCACTCTGTCTCATGACAAGTTCAAGTCAGTAAAGATCAGTTTAGAAGAGGCGGTCACTATTTAATTTTAATTGCCGTTGTGGTCATACCTGCTTACACGGTTTTCACTTCCGTGAATTTGTATCGTATAAGAATAAGAATATACATCGCTATCTTATATAAATTGGACCATTCTCAATAAATCACTAAGGTTAAAACATCATTAATATTAAATCACGACACAGTGATTTATTTCACGAGGGGTGGGCGTTAATCTCGGTTTAACTATTGACTCACTGTGCCATCACACCTACTATAACGGTTCATATTTTGTTTAGTTTTTTAATAATGTATTTTTTTCTTGAAGAACAGTTTTCGTACTAGAGAACACGCCCTTTACAAACTTAGTGTTTGTAAAGTACACCTAGACTTTAGTAACTTTATTTGTTTTTATATTCGCCTAGAAAAATGACTTCACTTCGTCTAATAATGGATTTAATTTGGTCCAGGAGTGATGGACATCTTTCCAAAAGCCAATTTCTGGCATGGTGAATATAGCGGCATTATGAGAAGATTTTTCACACCATTTAAAACCCGTGATCAATATTAATTAGAAGAAAACACAATATGGTAAAGAGGTTTAAATTCAAAATGAATTATCGTTTGGTTCGTTAAGTTTCCAAATATTTTTGATATGTGTGAATAGCTAAAACAAATTTGTGTCGTGAAATGCTATTGACTGCCGTGCAAGAGGTTGCCACATTGTTTTATTCATAATTATTTGTTCGAAGTCTGGGTGTACTTTGTATACTTTTATTGTATGTTTGTGAAATTCCCCGCGACACAGAGTTTTTTAATGCGAGCGTTGTCTTCTAAAAAGTCACGAATGAAAATAGAAGGCTATATTAGTAGTGGCTATTCTAAATGAGCCGCTAGACCAAAAGATCTAAAATATTAAAAGTCATCATATAGTAGGTATTATGGTGGAACATGGTAGCTGTCGGAAAATATACCGGAGCAGCGTGACCCGTGAACACAGCCGGCGTGCTATGCTCATTTGTATATCTACAGGCTGTTACTTATAGTGCAGGATGACCTCCAGTCTCTCAAGAACCCATAAACTTAAAAAGAGTAGCCTGAGTTTTGCTAATTCTTCTCATGTCTCTACCTCGCCACCGAATAAGCTGTAGGTTAAAAGGCTGACATTGTTAATTTCACGTTCTTATGTGTCACTGGCGTGGTTTGAATGAATTAAAAGATTTGTATGTGAAACAGATATTGGAAAAGGGATAGCAAGGCAGCAACATTTTTCTTACAGTGAATTATAATTATTTCAGACTGAATATGAAAACAGCTTATTTCAGCTGAAACGATGATCATTGCTTCGAATTAAATGTCGATGTGCAGAAAAGTTCTAGAGTGGAAACAAACTGGAAGACGCAACGTGGGCAGTCCATGATAAACCCATGATTTGAAAAAGGCGGCAGGCAAGTGATGGATTAAGGCGGTCAAAGTGAAGATGTATGGAGAAGGCCAATGTCCAGCAGTGAGCATCTTTGAGTTAAGATGGTTAAGTTAGGTTAGGTCCTCAGCTTTCCCTTAGCGATAAATTTGGATTTTGCCATATTCAACCCGCTTGGAAAGTAGTCAGTAGTAGTAGTAAACAGTCGCATCATAATTTTTCTATTATATAATTTGCCTGCCGTCTTCTCACATCTATTATATCCAGAAGTGGTGGCCACTATACCAAAAGCCAACGTCTTAAACTGCTGGTATGGTAGCCTCCACTATGGCGGCTGGGAATGGGGTTAGGGGAAGGGAATGAGGGAGGTGAGGAAAGAGGAAAGGAGGGAAATTGGGCCTCCGGTGCTCTCACTCACCGAACGAAACGCAGTAGTACGGATACTACTACTCTTAAGTCGATCTTCTATGAGAGGGTAGTACTTCCCAGCTCTTTTAGTTTATTATTTTTTATTAATCGGTACTTAGACCTCTTAACTTATGCTGCTTTTAAATTCTATAAATTCTTCAACATCCTGTACGTAGCCGCGTAGTTCACATAGAATTTTGACGTTTACCTGTTAATTGACGTATCAGCTCGGTGCTACCGCGCATGCGCCGTTTCCGGCCCTTCCCCCTACCCCTCGAACACGGGAGCTAAGCGTGGGAGGTCGAATACAGACCAACGTCTTTATAACAACGCTGTATGGTTCATTTTTAGTTGTATTTGTGTAGTTTTGTTCAGACTATTTCTTTTTGTTTTAAGTTACTTACAAATAGTTTTCGGGTGTTCGTTTATGAGTGATATTCTCACGTTTATGGTGTATGTCCTGGGTTCTATGCATTATGTTTATATTTGTTTTTAAAAGAATTTGATGACAGCTTTGGGATCAATGTGTCTTCTCTGGATTAAAAGAGGTTTTTATCCTACATTGGTACAATTAGGCTATTCTTAATATCTATTCATAAATGCCTCAGTAGGGTCACACGAATCCAGGTTCAAATTGAAAGAAAGAAAGAAAGAAAAGCTATTACTTGTTCATAAAAAAACGACATACATGGACAATAAAAGACAATTTTTTTAAAAAAAGGAAAAGCATAAGTATCTTATTTCTAAATAATAATTATGAGAAAGGTAATGCAAATTAAGTAGCATTTCATCAAGTACATTTATTTTATTTTTTTAATTTGTTAAATTCTCTGTGGAGTCCCAGTCTCCAGCGTCAGTGTTAGAAGCTGACATAAGTACCACGTCTTTTCCGTCTAACACCAAAATTTCTTCAGCTATGTTATATCCCATGTAACAGAGGGCATCCAAGTTTTCATTCATGACACAATACTAGTCTTTAGGCTCTTATTGAGAATTTCTAAACAGAAACCGATTATCATCCTCGCAACCCGTCGATCGAGTCATTTCACCTTTGAGCACTACGTAAGTCACAAGTGAACCCAAATTACAGATTTTGTATTGTGACTGGAAGCTTGGAAATGAAAGTCGAATCAGAAGGCCTAGACAAGTGGCATAAACGCTAATAGAACATAATAGATTAACCAATCTATGGGATTGACATAAGCTAACGCCTACATTGTCGTTAGCTTATGTCAATCCCATACATTTTTTTATATTTTCTATTCTAATAGTATTTATTCCACTTGTCTAGGCCCTTACTATATACTCTTTACTACAAAGTCTACATATTATCTCATAGTAAGTATATACCTATATAGTACACATTTCATGTATCCTGCTTATGTATGAGTATGAGTCATGTTGTCCATCAATCACTCGTACAAGACGGTGCCATCATTCTGTCATTGGGTATTAATTCAATATGTAAGTGAATAGTAAATGATAGAGACAGATTGTACAATTAAGTGTGTGTTTTATGAAATACTGGTGATACTATATAAACTTTGTCCCACATAACTTAAAGGTTGCCAAAGATTTTATAAAGGGTCATCCCATTTTCTTCGGTAGCAAACAAATATTCGCCTTAATCGTAATGGATCTAATCGTAAGTGATGGTATAATTAAAATGGCAGTGTTCTGTAGCATTGTAGAAAAATATAACTTATCCGTTACCAACTGTGTAAGGAGAAGGGAATGAGAGAGGATAGGGAAAAGGTAGAAAATTGTTCATACCAATAACTTCGTCAGCAATTACACAGGCAAACACATCAGTTTCGCCGAGGAGATCATCAAACCGCACCCGAATAACAGAAGTAGTAAGTTCCTGATATATTAGGACTTAATACGTGATTTATATCAGGTCCATACAAGCTTGATAGAACCGTCAGTGAAGTTCTTTGCTATTCTACGTTCGTAGAATAGCTTAATAGAAAAGCGTAATTTTACTTTTTAATTTTTCTTTACAACATAGAAAGCTGTAAGGAATTAAGTATCTATAGAGTTAAGTGTATTGCCTGCGTCACTTTGCATGCTACTTGAAACTGTAACTTACAAAAATTGTAATAACCTGGCGATTAAAAAGAGTGGCCTGAGTTTCTTGCCAGTTCTTCTCATGGCTCTACTTCGTCAGCGAACTAGGTGTAGGTTAATTTGCTGACATTTTGTAAACTTTGACGTTCATAAGTGTTAATTTAATTAACCTATGTGAATAAACATATTTCATTTCATTTCGACAAAATGCTATTATTGTTAGTTTGTTTATTTATTTGAGGTAAAGGAAACATAGTACAGTAGCTGTTTTATGGGATGAGGTAGGAATTCTAGTTAGGATGAGTAAAGAAATGGGATGTGACGTCATAGGACGAAAACGGAATAACCCATTTTATGTTAGAAATATCATGGCACATTTCTTTTTTTAAACTCTTAATTTTTCACTGTGGCCGGTCGTTCGCCGCCCTCATCCATCGGTTGCCCGCCACCCTTATAATGTCGTCGGTCCACCTTTCTGCCTCAACAGCTGTCAGTTCTGCGAGCTATGTGTATCGGTAGCATACAAAATAAAAATAAGAACAGTGAAAATAGAAAAATACTAATAAAGCAAAGTGAACAAGTAGGTACAATTATAGATAAGAATATACCTACAAAAACTATATCAAATTAAATGAAGAAAAAAAATTATGAGATCTTATTCATAAATAAAAAAAACAAAACTATACCCACCCAAGGCTTTGTAAACACGAGGCAGTGGGCTCATCCAGGCAAGTACCAATGTGATTTTTCAAATCATAAATGTACTTTCTAAGTTTATCTTGGACATTTCTGACTGACGGTGAAGGAAAACATCGTGAGGACTTAAAAGTCTGAAATTGCCAATCCGCCTTGAGCAAGCGTAGTGATTAATGCTCATGCCTTCTCTATATGAGAAGAGGCCTTTGCCCTGCAGTGGGACAGTAAACAGGCTGGTATTATTATTTATTATATATATAAAAAAAATTGAGATCATTTCTTTTTTAAACAAAACCATAAAACCTAACTTAACCTAATCGGCACTAGTACTCAGCAATTTCTTTTTATTAAAAGCTGATCGGTGGCGAGACTCTTGCTCTTGCGCGTCGGTGGATTTAGTTTCATACCACACGATGACAATGTCAACATTTGGTGTGAATAGGGCATAATATTTTGTTTTGACTATTTGTGTGATTGTTTTTGTATTACATTATGTGAATAAAGGATTAAGAAAATAGTTACTAACACTATATCAACCTGATTAGAAATAAATGAAGAAAATAAATAAATAAATTATTATTACTATTTAGCTTCTGCAATATAGACATTTTGCCTAGCCCACCGAACGTAAGGGTACAATCTATCACCTTATACAACCTCTTATATATATCAGATATATAAAGTTATGTTTATCTATATATTTTTAATCCCCTCCGTCTTCGAAGGGCGCTTAAGTGGAGTGCTACTTGGCTGGCCTTCCTCTCATCTGCGTCGCGTTGCTATGACGAAACGCACTGAAATGGTTTCGTGTTAACGTACAGAAGTTTATTGTGGACGTTCACGATGTTGAAACATGATTTTTACCGAAACACTGAGAACAAACTAAACATATAGTACAATTACAACGTGGCGGTCTGGTGACCTTAGCCAAAACCCCCACGTTGTAATTTGCTTGACGGTTTTTTTTAATTTTTCCTGACGCCTTTTCATATGATGGTCGTCTACATTACCTCGAATAATTGCGCTATTGAAGGATATACGATAGCTAGGCAGGTAGATACTTTGATAGTGGTTGAGACTGAAGAATAGATTATACATTATTGTATATAAATATTTTTGATAATATTCTTACATCATTTTTATCCGTATGTTTCCATATTGGAGGAGGATGAATTAATTTATCTAGTCTCGGTCGGCCATCTTGTTGTGACAGAACATTCCAGAAGTGCGAGCATTCCACGTTCAAGATGATAACCTCCCTGACTTGCTTATTAGTATACAGATATGTATAAGTATATAGATAAAACTCTTTGATAAATTTGCTTGCAAGATCGAAGTTTTCATTAAAAGTTTTTTGAATAATTGTCTAATTCCGCTTTAGCATATACATTTAAATGAATTTTGATTATTACTCTTATCCTACAAGTTTTCTTGACTTCTACACCAAAATTTAATTCTCCAACAAAAATTTCAGTAAGTTTTTATATACTTTTTTATACTTTCTGTTTCATTTGTGGAATAAAAGTTTAAAGTTTAACATTATCTAATGCTATCCACTTACTAATGTTTTCCAAGCTTGACTTGAATATTGCTAATGCAACCTCATTCATTAGTTCCTTTTTCTACAGGTATAGATAGGAAAATGTTTATATATAGGAAGTTTAAACTATCTACCTATTCTTATTTTCCTTTATTTTTAAGTACATCCAACGGGTCTTTTGAAGACATTGCTTTTAGTGATAAGACGCCCACTGTAACTAGGTAAGTACCTAAATGTTGTGATTTCTCGTTATTTGTTTTGTAAATGTGGTGTGCACTATAGAATATTCTACTCTATTTTATTCTATTCTAAATCCCACCAAACAATATACTATATTCTAATAAATACATCAGCTATTAGCCCTCTAATAAAATCAGACTAAAAATTCATAAAGTCGTGTACAGACGTTCGTTTAACTACAGACACGTGGGCAGGTCGCCACGTGCCGCCGACAGCGTTAATCTTCTAATATCTATTTATTATTGTAGGGCCCTGTTTGCAAGGTCATTATCGCAGCGGGGCCCCTGTTAATGTATGTTGTTTTATAAACCGGCAAGTCACACAAAAAAGTAATTATATTAAATAGAATGTAAAGTTTCGTTTGTGTGAAAATCTTGTAACGTATAAATTAGAAGGAAAACTTTAGTTCTGACAGAGCATAACAACCGTGTAATGAAGAATATTATGGGTATAAATGTAAACGGAGAAAAAAAAGGAAAGATGGTTTGATAGCGTAACATTTATGAAATAGAATGCAAGAGTGAGATCTTTTGGGGCAAGTAATATCTAAAGGATTAGAACAAACAAAAGAAAAGCTGTAAGAAGAAACACGTAACCTATTCCAATTAAAATGATCAACATAGTCTGTGCCAAACTTTGTTGACAATGGCAAACTCTTTCCTTTGGAAGAAGCCGATGTTTTGCAGTCAACATCTTCAGACTAATATGCTAGACTATTATTGAAGAGATATTGAACTATAAAATATATTTTCAAATGAAAGTAAAATCAATTAGTTAATAAATTGTATAATTGGAATCCGGGGGCGGTCAGCGGGGTCCCTTCTATTTGTTACACATCTAATACGGTACTGTCAGTGACAATGTTTTGTACTTTTATTCCAACAATTGATTGTTAGATGGATTTTAAAAGTTTAATTAAACACCCAGTGAGATAAATACGTATTAGATTTTTGGATACAATAAGTTATTACGTCCTTTACAACTATTAAACTTATTTATGAATTGACCGCTACCATTTGTTGACCAGTGCCAATGTGACTTGCCTGAAATACTATTCTTAGTCTCTTGAAGAGTACTTTAAGATAAACTAAAAAATATTTATTTTAGAAAAATGTTTCATAGCTACTTAATCATTTCTAAGGCGTACGTATAAAAGATAAAATTATTTTTAGAAAAAAAAATGAAAACCGACTTCAAACAATACCTAAATGTTCAACCCTTAATTAAAAAGTAAAAAATAATATTTTAATTTCTTCATAGCAAAGAACATTAAAGGGGAATCAACGCAATTCTTGATACCTATAGTACTTTACTATTTATAGTTTTTAATCAGTTATTTTGGAGTCGGTGCCAGCCAAGAAGGATCTACAAAATATAAAGTTGAAGCCAAACCACTAAACCATTCTTTATAAAAAAAAATGGGACTCGATTTCAGAGTATACCTTTTCAAATAAAAGAAGATTTTTTCAAATTGATTTATAAATGACCGAGTTCTGTTGTAACAAACATAGAACTACTGAACCATTTCTTATAATAAAAAAATGGGACCAATTTCAGAGTATACCCTTTCAAATGAAAAAAGAATTTTTCAAATCGGATCATAAATGACCGAGACATGAGGTAACAAACATACAAAAAAAAAAACATACGTCTCGAATTGATAACCTCCTCCTTTTTGAAGTCGGTTAAAAATAAACAGTGGTGCTGTAAAGGCAGGTTTAAGGCCGCCCGTTGCTGTTGTAATTTCTCACGACCATAAGACCTCCAACTTGGGTTAACGACTACCAAATTATAGTGATAGCTATAGTCCACTACTTCTAAAGAATGAAGACGCTGAAAATGAAATGACACAAATGGTCACCCATCCAGGGCCACTTCGTTTCTAACAATAAATGAATTTTGAAAATCACTTCGCACTTGAAGCATGTCAATGTCAGAAAATTCGTCGCAAAAACATCGACGTGTTGCTTTAGACGTCTTCACTCCTTGCATATGTTTTGATACAAAATATAAAATTGAAGCTAAACCACTAAACCATTCTTTATAAAAAAACATGGGACCCGATTTCAGAGTATACCCTTTCAAATAAAAGAAGAATTTTCAAATTGGTTTATAAATGACCGAGTTCTGTTGTAACAAACATACAACTACTGAAGCGTTTCTTATAATAAAAAAATGGGATCAATTTCAGAGTATACCCTTTCAAATAAAAAAAGAATTTTTCAAATCGGTTCATAAATGACCGAGTTAAGAGGTAACAAACATACAAAAAAAAAAACATACGACCCGAATTGATAACCTCCTCCTTTTTGAAGTCGGTTAAAAAGCAATTATTACTGACAGATAGATAAAATTAGTAAATAACCCTACACCAGTTTTAATTTTCGACTCTCTTTCTGTTTTAAATCAGTTTCTATTATACAACAATATTAAATTGAAATCGTACCATCAATTTTGCAGATCGTTTGTGACAGGTAAATGAACACTCAACGATTATAAAGGTATATCGTTTGAAATGCAGAATGCAATATAAAATGTAGATACGTCGAATAAAATTGTTTCGACAACGGTGCGCCCTGATTAAACATTCTCACGAGAAATTCTGGCGAGAATTTTTGACAATACACAGGTTAGTTGCAGAAGATTAAAACGAAATTAGCAAATGTACGATAGACAGTTCGTTTTAGTTCTTGGTATTGCAGAAGTCAATGAAATATTTCTAGTTTTATTCTTCCAAAGTGACTCTACGCTACCTGAATGTAAGTAATGGGGACTAGGAATAGTATACGTTATTCCCCTTTGACGTTATTGTCAGCGTGACAAACTGCGAGCATAGTGGCCTTCACTATATTGAACAGGGCTTAAAAGAGCCGGGTTCAATATTAAAATTTAATTAACACCAAATTAATTACTGGCGTTAAATGGCATTGGGAATTGACGTAATCAAAGCCCAATAGCAAATTACTATTGGGCTATAACTATAATAATGATAGCGGTTAAACCTGAGAAAGCGTCAGGTAAAATTATACATCATAAGACAGGCTTATCGTGCGACCCCAACGATAGCGTTTATGGCTATACCTACCTCTCGTGTGGCAGGTCTATGGCCAACAGTTAACGTCCTAAACTAAAAAAAAAACAAGTATAAATTCAGGGAGGGCAACCAGAGTCGGCTCAACCATCTAGAAATACCAGTCTAAACTACGGTTTCTTACATTTTGTCCGAGGTCTCATGACTATTATTATCACTATTGATAAATTTAACAGATGTTTGTGCAATTGGGCTTTAGTCAACCGAGAACCAAACATACATAGACTACTGCATTTTACTTGTATCGTAACAACAAACTACACTAACAAACCTATGAATAAAGACCAACATAACTTTGCAGTCTACGCATCACTATAACCAAACAAAACTTAACTTTATTATTCTCTTTTTAAGGATGATTGTAAAATTTTCGCAAGGTAACAATAAGTTGGTATTGTAGGTCAAATTGTATATCAGCCCCTCGCCAATAAACATCAATCAAGCGACTATTAAATGCATCTTTGCTGCCTGTATGATATTGTGTTTTGTTTCGCTTTGATCTAGTTGCTTTCTATTTATGAATTTATAGCTTTCTGAACGGAATAATTTAATTTTTTCGTGTGTTCGTTCTAGAATATAATATATATACAAAATTAGATGCTTCTGCTGCTATCTCGAAATTTACTTTCTTAATTTGAAGTGCTAATTTTTCAATTAACTTAACATGAGTTCAAATTTTCTAAATTTCTTCGGCACCGGGATATATTAGCCCAAGTGTCAGAATGTAGGTTCTAAATTTACGTATAAACCATTTTAACTATGAACTTTTGTGCCGATATATTTATTTTCTCGTTCTTTTCAATAGTGGTTAAACTAAATACATAATTGTTACATTAACATAATTGTTTGTGAGCGCTAGAAGCGATTAGACGTGCCTACTTAACAATTTTTTTTTTTTTATACATGTTTAAAGATAGTTATTAAATCTTTGACCTAGTTAATACAAACATCTATGCTAAGTGCGTGAAATAAGATATGACTAAAAAGTGAGTGTGAATATGGCTAATATAGAAAATAGCCCCTTTAACCGGAGTACGAAAACCTGTCGTAGCCCTCCTAGCACGCCTCAGCCGCAGCAGCATGCCGCTATGGAGACCAGGGAAAATTTGTTTTTATGACCACGATAGAACAATGCCTTAATGAGGTATGCACTGTTGCTTCAGAGGGTAAGCTTAACTCTGACCAAAAAATTAAAATTAACAATTTGTCGCGTAAGATTGCTAACGGCGTTTCGCAGGTGGCTTTGCACTACCAATCCTTAAAACAGAGAGCAATCATGATAAATAGAGCCTCATATGAAGCTCTGAGAGAAAAAGAAGACATTGCTGAATGCCTTAACAAATTTAAGGAATCCATAACAAAAAGTGTAAAAGAAAGTTGCACGAAATCGGTTCCTGAAAAAGTGTCCTTTGCCAATATGGTGAAAACCAATAAAAATAATTTTCTACGCCCGGAAAACTTGAGCTCTATCGCAATCTATCCAGACGACAAATTAAAATCGAGTGAGGACACCAAATCTCTCGTACAAAAAATTATTCGCCCTGAACAGATGAAGTTACAAGTACGGGCACTACGTAAGACCAAAAACGGAGGTGTTATCATCAGCACCGAATCAAAAGACGAAATTGAGAAGCTGAGAAAATCAACTCAACTATGTAGCTCCGGCCTGAAGGTTGAGGAGCCAAATAAAAGGAGACCAAAAATAATAGTGCTAGGCATACCAAGTGCCCTTTGTGAACAAGAAGTATATGATTGCATATATGAGCAAAATTTAGCTAACAAAATCCCAAACATGACGCGTGAAACATTTTTGTACTGTCAGCCACAAGTCAGGTAAAAAAGATGCACAGACATGCAATTTTGTACTAGAAGTTCATGCTAATATTAGAAAAATCCTTATTAACCAGGAGCGCGTTTTTATTAACTGGACCTCCTGCCCAGTTCCTGACTACACACTTGTGACCAGATGCTTTAAATGCCAACAGTACGGTCATGCTGCAAAGACCTGTCGCGAGACCATGTATACCTGTGGACATTGCGGTGAACAAGGGCATGAGGCCAAAGAATGCACTAACAAAAACAGTTCACCTAAATGTGCAACATGCTCGCGCTTCAAAAAACCATGCAACCACAAAACTGGAGACCTCGAATGCCCAGCAAAGAAAATCGCAGAGTCTAGGTACATAAATTCTATAGATTATAATGAGGGCGCCTAAGAGCGCTGCGACTTATTTTTAATTACGATCTAAATTGTTCCTAAATCTTTTTCTTATATTAATTTTCATACCTATTTGTAAAACATTGTTATGGCTAATCAATTAATTGAAGACTTAGATAATTATCTTTACGTTTCCAAAATTAGTGATACAGTAAGCTGCAGACAATACATTTCCAATTTTAACAATCCATTATCGATACTAACCCAAAACATTCGCAGTATTTATAAGAACAGACAGCTTAAACGTTTTCTTACACAGATTAAACATCGAGTGTGATATAATAATCCTTACGGAGTGTTGGCTCTCAAATAGAAATAATAATCTTCCATTACTGCCAGGTTATGATAGTTTTAATACCACAAAAACTATTAATCAAAACGATGGCATAGTGGTTTACACAAAAACATCATTATGTCTTACTGTTGAAGAACCAATCGTTCAAGAATGCAACTGCCTTGTTATTAAAATCAATACTAATATTGCAGTTATTGCTATTTATAGACCACCTTCCTTTAGAAATTTAGATGTGCTTATTAATGCTTTAGATAAAACGTTACAAACCCTATCTACGTATAAAAATATAATCATAACTGGTGACATAAATATTAATATAAATCCAGAAAATGTCGACGCCGGCACTCTAGATTACCTTAACTTATGTGCATATCATGGACTTTTACCGACCCTCTCTTTACCAACGCATCAAAGTGGATCGTGTTTGGATCACGTCATGCTCAAAACTAGGCTTCCGAGTCAAACACTTGTCGCTAACTCATCAATAACTGACCACTGCGCTATTCTATTTACGCTTGAATAAACGCAATCTAAGCATATTTCTTCCTCACAAGCAAGGTCGAAACTAAACATCACAACACTAGAACGCGATTTATGCAACATTGACTTTAACCCAGTTTATGATTCTGATGACGCTAATACTTCTATGTCATACGTTATTAATAAAGTACAAGAAGCTATTTTATACAACACTGAAATAGTTCACATTTCTAAGAAAAATTATAACACTAAGCCATGGATAACTCCAGGACTAGTGAGATGCATTACACACCGTGATAAATTGCACAAAAAAGCTAAGCACAACCCAGAAAATGCCACCCTACAAATATGCTATAAAAGATATAGGAATTTCTGCAATAATCTTTTAAAGAAAATAAAAACAAGTCACAAATATACCAAGCTGGTAATAATACAAAACAATTATGGAAATATGTAAAAACTGTCACCTTTACGTCAAACTTACGAAAAAGTGATACGAGTTTATTACATACACATTCCACCCCACTATCCTCTGCTGACAACGTAAATAGTTACTTTGTAAATATAGGTGTACAATTGGCAGAAAAAATTCAAAGTCAATGTAGCAAAAATCTAACTAACCCTTCGCCTCCAGTTTCGACATACCTGAACAGTGGTAATTCTTTTGTTTTGTTGAAGCCGGATGAAAGTGAAGTAGAACGAGTTATCCTAACTTTAAAAAGTAATAGCGCCACAGGATGGGATAATATCAGCACTAATATATTAAAACAATTTAAACACATAATAGCTCCCCCACAAACTCATATTTTTCAAACTTGTGTTTCACAAGGAATCTTTCCTAATTGTCTTAAAAAAGCGGTAGTAATCCCAATCCACAAATTTGGTAAAAAAGGATTGTATCCAATTACAGGCCTATTTCCCTGTTACCATCTATCTCCAAAGTGTTTGAGAAAATAATAAACAATAGCCTAGTGTCATATCTAGAAAAGAACTCACTATTCTCCCATACGCAATATGGTTTCAGATCTAAGTTATCTACAGCAGACGCAGTAAACCACTTAACCAATTATATCTCTGAGGAGCTTGGACAGAGCAAAAAAGTTGTAGGAATCTTCCTTGACCTAGCAAAAGCTTTTGACACCGTATCTATTCCCTTGCTTCTAAACGAATTGGAAGCACTTGGAATAAGAGGTACACAGTTAAAACTTTTCAAGGACTACCTAAAGGATAGATATCAATGTGTCAAAATAGGCAACGTCATCAGCGCTGATATGAAATTGTCCCAATTCGGTATACCACAAGGTAGCGTCCTCGGAGGTACCCTCTTTCTGGTTTATATTAATGACCTCTGCAACCTAAACTTATACGCTGATGATACTGCTCTCCTTTTCTCGGCTAACACCACTATGGAAGTCCATGAATATGCACAGCGTGGATTTAATGTAGTAAACAATTGGCTGCAACAAAACCTGCTCACTTTAAATGCTGAGAAGACAAAATTTATAAAATTCTGTATGCGCAAACCCCAAACACATCGCACCCTTAACCAATTATATGCACATAACTGTAATATCGCAAATAACGCTTGCACTTGCCCTGCTATTGTTAACACAGATAACATAAAATATTTAGGAATCATACTAGATGACACCTTGTCCTTTAAACAACATGTAACAGCTCTAACAGCTAGACTACGTAAACTATTATTTGTTTTCAAAAAGCTGCGTTTTATCGCAGATCAGAAATTAATCTTACAAATCTACAAGGCATTGTGTCAGTCTATAATTCAGTACTGTATTACGTATTGGGGCGGCACTGGAAAAACAGTCATGCTTACCATAGAGCGAGCGCAAAGAGCCCTTTTAAAAGTAGCAACTCATCGACCTTTCCGTTTTCCTACAACCCTCTTGTATGAATTTTGTAACGTGCTAACAGTTCGTCAACTTTTTGTAATGTGCACTGTACTAAAACAGCATGCAACGCTTTCTTATAATAGCAACCTCACTAACACTAAGAGACGGAAAGATATTGTCTGTGCTTCAACATCTGAATCAAGGTTTGTTTTTACCAATAGATTTTTCGCATTTTTAGGTCCTTTTTTATATAATAAAATAAACAAACAAACTTCAATATATGACCTAAATTACGCTAGATTAAAATTACGAGTCTATCAATTTTTACAAACCTTGAGTTATAAACAGACCGAAGAATTGCTGACAGTTATTAAATAATTTACGTGAGTCTTAATAATACGACATGCTTTATTTATCTACAAATTAATTATGTTAGTGCCTTTAACGCCTGTGGCACAGGTTTACCTAGTACAGGCACCCTATTTTGTTAAATACATTTAATTTAAGAATTTAATATATTTGTACAATTTATACAAAATAAATGATTTGATTTGATTTGAACTGACACACAACGAAAACTATGTAACGAACTCATATTTTATCTACGTGTAAAAATAAAACAAACTTAATATTTTTTATCCACACAGTCTAATCATCAGCCCCAAACGAAACACACCAGTTTTACTTGCGCAAGAGTCGCGTGCCTCACCTGCTTACGTCATACCGCCACGTGTGTGACGTCACAAACGATTATCTATTCTGTATTAAATAATACCTTTGTTAGTAGTTTACTTTGTAATGAAATTGTGCTGTCATCTTGTAGGGGATCAGTTTTATATTAAAGGTAACAAAGGGAATAGAAATTATATTGATACTTTATTGTTTATGAAGATAAATATAGGGCTTGTTTGGCGTCAAGTAGCAATAGTGGTAGATGGAGTTTTGAAGTATCAAAAAAACAGTTGAAGGAACGTCCATCTACTGTTCCTATCACAAAGTTAAAAAAAAGCTTTGTACTACTTACCTTCTTCATTATCATAAATAATCAAGTCGTTGTAACTTATATGGCTGCCATTTATATATAATACCAGCCTGTTTATTGTTCCTTTCCAGGACAAAGTCCTCTTCTCATATAGAGAAGACATGAGTATGAATCACCACACTCGCTCAAGGCTGATTAGTAATTTCAGATTTTCGAGTCCAGGTTTTCTTACGATGTTTTCTTCACCGTCAGTCAGAAATGTCTAAGATGAACAAAGTACATACGATTTGAAAAATCATATTGGTACTTGCCCGGATTCGAACCCACTACCTCGTGTTTACGAATCGGGTGCCTTATCCACTGGGCAATTTTGACTTGAAGTCGTTTTGACTTGCCATTCATATTTATTCTTATTTGAACCACATATATTGTTTAAAGTGCTTACTACAGTTTAATGGTTGAACGATGTTACCTTTCTAGAGCGGTTTGTTTTCAACGTTTATTTTTCACACGTATTTGTAAACTCTCTGCAAAAGTTACATATTTTTCAAATATATATACTTATATGATAAGTTTTTCTTGGATTCTAGTATTAATCGATAAAAACATCATGAACTTTAAATACAATAAGACTGCCAATAAGAGCGTGGTGATTAATGCTCACGCGTTCTGTATGAGAATAGGCTTTCATCGTACAGGTAATATACTGTCACTAGTTATTAAAAATAATGTCGAAGTTAATAAACAAAAGTAATCTCCTCACATAATCTACAAACTACAACATCGCTACATCAACGTCTGACCTATCTAAATCCTAAAACCCATTATGCCATCATAAAAAACAAGCGGGAAGCGAATTTTTTGTCCGCTACGTTCGCTAAAGCCATTTTATAAATCAGTACGTTAATACGCTTTGAAATATGTTGTTTGGAGGCTATTTACAGGCAGTTTGTATTCGCCCCGGGGTTGGGCATGGATCAGGCCTTATTGCTGGGGTTTAGGAAAAATTTTACATGACCAGAGATCGCTGTATCCAGGGTGGTGGATTTAGATGGGTTTATTCCGTGTGGTATAAGATGAAAAGTTTGGGTGTTGGAGTTCGGACAATGCTAATTTTTACGGTAGTAAATCATTGCTGCTTTCAGCTTGAATGGACAACTCAATTGATCGAAAAGTAATATCTATAAAAAATACCTTTTATAGAACATCAGCGCAAGTTATTATACTATTAGTTTTATACATTGTAGGTAACGTAAGCTCATTGGGTGAGTCTGTGTTCCTTTTCTTCTCCTTCTGTCCTTCTTTTTTCCCTCACGGTCAGCTACGACTTGTAAGCTAAGGCCTAAGCATTGACTCTGCAATGCCAAAAAACATTATCATGTAAAAATGTTACGATTAAAATTAAAACACTTATCTATAGCATGTCATTCTTTGCTCTATGTTTAGCTATAGTCGGAGTTTCTACAAAATCAGAAATAAGGTGTTCCGTAAACGAACAAAAGTTTACAGATTACCTTGTTATAGTAGAAATCCGTAGGTACTCCAACACCAAACATTATGTCTGTCATGTCCATCAAGGTGGACAGAGCACCGGTTAAGGCCACAAGAAGCCGGCTGCTTCCAATCCTTACCGCTGAAATCATAATGATCTCATCAGATAACCATAAACAAAACTAATAAAAATATACACTAATGTATCATTTACTTAGGGTAGCAATAGTAGCTAGTGATGTAAGCGTCAAATATCGAGCGTTTTCGCACAAACAGCAGAGTAACTCACAGCAGTGGGTATCTCTGTTACAAATAACAATATATTCGGCCCCCAGGGAGTGCGAACAGGGCTTAGCTCTTACGCCGACATCAGAGTTAGGGATGTGCTGGTTATAAACTTATCGATAATATAATTGTATTTAATTTTTAAGAAATACTTTTTGGCAGTGATGGTAGTAAAAGAGCCAGTGACCTACTTAAATTGTAACGGTTGCTTTTGGTTCGGCAAATGTTTCCTTGGATGGCTAGTACCTTCATAGGAACTAGTAGTAGAAGTAGTAGTAGTAGTAATAACTCCTTACTAACTTAAGACGTCCTTAGATCTTAAGACCTCTGTACTTATATGAGTATATACCACACAATATAATAAGCTGTACGGAAAAGAATGTCAAGTTAGCTAAACATCTTTGTATTTTAATTGCCGGCAGATTTCTCACAACTTACGCAAATCGGTAACTGTGGGCTGTTAGAAATTTGTGAGCCGCCCTAATCCAACAGTAAACTGACACTGACCACAAGTCGCAGCTCAAGATAAGTCAACTCCGCAATATACTTTTTTTTATCTGAATAACTTATCGATAGAACAAACCTTCGCCCCATCACTATTCAGTCAAGTTTATGCGGACAGCGATTTAGCGAGCGCTGAAGAAGTATTTTCTACGAAATGAAATATTTTTCTGCCCACCTGCACTTACTACTTACATTTAAGTATCACCTTCTAGCTTAGCTACTTTTAATTTTGAAAGACTGTCTTTGTAACTGGCAATTTAAACCTTAAAGTGCAATGGTTATAAGAGTCTACGTTAGTTGTTTCAGTATTTGGTTATATACATGTTGATTTACGTACCAGCTCATTATTGTTGTACTGCAGGGTAAAAGTCTTTTCATACAGAGAAGACATGAACATGCTATTCAAAACGTTTTGGCAATTTCAGACTTAACTTTTTTGTAAGACCAGGTTTTCTCATTACGGTTTCCTTTACTGTTATTCAGTAAACCAATATAAGAAAGTACAAATATTTCCAGCGGGGACGCCGGCAGCCGGACGGACGATCCACCCGCAGTGCTTGCGGGCCACTTCGTCCATTTCCCCAGTAAAAACGAGAAAGTACATAATCGTATTAAAATTTAATAGTGGTACTTGCTCTTTTCGAACATACATACATACATAGCGCTTTTTATCCCTGAAAGGGAAGGCAGATGTGTTTTAACCACCCAAGTTTCGCCATTTATATTTTTGGGTTCCATGTAACAGGGAGCGAGCCTGTTGCCATATATCCAGACTCCAGGCTAATACTGAGAATTTCTCGACAGAAAACCCAATATCACTTTACCCGACCTGGGGATCGAACTCGAGACCTCTGCGTGGTAATACGTACACAGTACCACCGAACCACACTTTTTTCGAACCTCGATACAAATAGACGTAAACAAGCCGGTTTTACCCGACTGTAAGTCAAGGAGGGTAAACCTTTTTCGTCCATGATAGCAAGTGATATACATTACTGATGAACACCACGCAAAATCGGGACATCTGCCATTTGTACAGACATATTTTGTGCCCGCTAGTGTAGCAAGTGCAGAGTTAAAATCCGTGTAACTTTATTACAATGCAAACGTTAGGGTGTCCTGTGTACTGTCGTGCGTAAAAATGTATCGTTATTTGGTTTCTGCTTTATCCAGGGAAAATTAGATCATATTATGAAAGCACCAAAAGCTGTACCTACATAAATAATGTTGTATCTACTATCAAAAAAATCACATTTAAATAATCTTACATAAAATTTTGTTGCAATAAAGATTATACGACTTTTTAGATTAGAATTCAAATTGAATACTGCTCTTACTAGCATTTTTCTTTCGTAAGCACCGTAACTATTTACATAATATAATTTCTTTTCTTTGTATCTAACCCAGTCGTATGTTCTTTAGTCTAAAACATGGAACTACTTAATTTCTTCCCATAAATGTCTTGAAACACGACTAAGGTACTGAAATAACCAGTAAACGAGCAATAGCGGTAAATGTGTAGTAAATAAATTATCTTGCTACGGGCATCAACCTGCACGCGAAGCAAGGAGGCAGATTGCATGTTATGATATAAATCTAATAGTAAGACGGTTACCATAGCTTTTACATGATATGAATACCAGATGCGTAGTCATATTGTATAATATTTTTGGTCATTTGGTGCTTTTTTTATTAAATAAAAAAAAATATCCAAATAACACGGCCAAAAGTGTATAATAAGCTAACGGGCGAGTTAAGGCGGGTGCGTATTAACTTATAATAAACTACCAGTGGTTTCGTTGTAACCATACATTACCTACACGACTGTATCTACCATAACAGCCTTCATAATAACTTCAAAACTCACTCTTATAGCGCTAAAGACTAAGTTGAAATTTATTTGGGTTAATAATTGTGTTGGTTGAATTAGAATTTGATTGGTATAGACAAGCAATTTTAGAATTTAATTGTTCAAGGGTAAGGTTGGTTCTCAAATGCGTATAAAATATACCCATAGGCATATCCAATATTAAGCCGAGGGTATATTTTTTATTAAAAATCATCGCTTAGCGCTTACCCTCCGTAATGTTGTTTTGTTGCTTTATTGTTTGTTGGCATAAGTTTCATTCTAATATTTTGTTTGTACAGCTTTCACGGTGATTATAACAAACTTTATCTTTTTATCTGCGGTATTAATTCAACTCTCCAGATATTTTTAATTTAGTTGTGACAGTTTAAATTTCTTCACCCGATTTTCCACCAATCAGTAACGTTTAATATAAAATTAAAAAGTAAATTTTCTGCCTGCCTAGTTTTCTTATCACTTATTTGGTAGACGTAAAATGTTTTTTTTTTCAATCTCATCCATTAGCTGTCTTCAGGAGGCCTACCACCACTTCATATAGCAGTATTATTTTAATGTTAGTTTTTGTTTTGTCTTTTTCTTTTGTACCATTAAAAACAAAGATAGAGTGTTAAAAACAAAGTAAGGTTATAATCAGATTGCTTGACATTGTAGCTACTCAAACTCCTCTTTCTTTCCTGTCATTCACGCAATCTATCCATCTTCTTTCTAGTTTTCTCCCTCGTTCTCTACCCCTAGACATACCTTGAAGGAAACCTCTTTTAATAACTTAAAAGAGGTGTTGAAATAGTTATAAAATGATAAAATCAATTAGGCAAACTAGCGCCCATCTATGGTTGTAATGGTAGAGAAATATTAGTTTTTAGATGGTCTGTGGATATTATATACTTTTTAAAATAAATTTGTCTGTTATCAGCTTTCACGTGCGTTCGTTTCATTTCAAATAAATAAGAGGAGTTAAAATGATACAAGAGTATTTATTGCGGCTTATTTTAATACGATATTGATGTGTGGTCTAATTAATTAATCTACGAATGTAAGTTCTGCTTACATTCGTCGATTAATTATGACCTGTGAATTGCAATAAATAATTAAAGGAAAACATCGTGAAGAATCTTGGTATAAATCAAAAGATTTTAAGGGTTATTATGAGTAGCTACCAGTAGTAGTACGCACCAACGTGTCTATTTTGAATCAGCTCA
The DNA here is from genome assembly GCA_963082885.1 of Parascotia fuliginaria. Classification (NCBI taxonomy): domain Eukaryota; kingdom Metazoa; phylum Arthropoda; class Insecta; order Lepidoptera; family Erebidae; genus Parascotia; species Parascotia fuliginaria. The sequence goes on from OY720195.1 coordinate 3,346,977, forward strand.
AAATAAAAACCCGCTTGTCGACCATATGCCAACAACGCATTCTTTCCTATTTCGGCCACACAGTGCGCAGAGGCGATGAAAGTCTGGAAAAACTGATTGTCGTTGGGAACACCGAAGGCAAACGGTCGCGTGGTCGTTCACCAACCAGATGGACCGATCAAGTGAAAGACTCATCGTCCTCCAAATTCCACGCGGTCATAAGAGACGCGCTGGATCGAGACCGGTGGAGGAAGATCATCCGCTCCAGATGCTACCCCGATGCTGACCACGATCCCCAGACATGAGGGACCGATAAGAGAGAGAGATGAGTAGCTAATATAATAATAATAATATCAATATAATATTACAACAACTACACACAACGCCATCTAGACATATAAGACAAAGATATCAATCGCCAACTAAACGACGATCTACTACCCAACATGTTCATCTCTCTCTTACATATATTACCGTCTCGCTCCTTCCAGTAATTGCATTAGTTTTAAGTAAAGACGCATCACTGTTAATCTGATGGCCGGTTTACTTAAGTGATTGTTTAAGTGTTTGTTTAATACGTTTATTTAGCTTATTGTAGTGTAGCTACAATCTAGTTGTTCTGTTTATCTTTTTATAAATTACTAGCTGCGCCCTGTGGTTTCGCCCGCGCGGAAAATGGTATGTTTTTAATAAATGTAACTCGAGATCCAGACCGATTTTCGGGATAAACAGTTTAGACGATTAGTGGTAACAAACACACTCACACTAACATACGCATTTATAATATTGATGTAACAATACTCATGCCTTCTCTGTATGAGAAGAAACCTTTCTCTGCAGTGGAATAATAACTGGCTGGTTTGATATTGATGTACACAATACATTAATTACAGCTTTATGTGCTCAAACGAGTTGCATACTGACGTAATAGCGAATGTAACTAGATCAAAGCGTTCTAATATAACGCACGAGTGGGCGCTTTGAGGCACAGTGCGTTTTCAAATGCGCCTAGTTTTATTACCTTTGCTTTGTATTGTTACGACACGGTACATGAATCGAGGTATCTGTACTTTGTGAATTTTTATGATGATGGCAAATAAACAGGGTAGTTACTGGCTATGGATTCAACTAAACTGAAACATTTTAAGGGCGCCGACAGCTCAATTACCTGCTTCGTCTCTTTCTTTTATTTTTACTTTCTTACTGTCTTCTTCTTACATAGGCGGCAATGGCTTAGTTGTATTTTAAAATCAAAATCATTTATTTGCGTGAAAATAGGTACTTACATGTACTTACATGTAAGTTGTTATAAACAATAGTCGTATCACCATATTTGGCTGTAATAGCATGAACGTAATAAAGTAAAGTTCATTCATCAGATTAAATCATAATAGGTAATTTATGGAATACGATACACAATTATAATATGATAAACTAGCTGCTGATAAAGTCGAAATGGTCCAGTGGATAAGGCACCCACTTCGTAAATACGAGGTAGTGGGTTCGAATCCGGGCAAGTACCAATGTGATTTTACAAATCATATGTACTTTCTAAGTTTATCTTGGACATTTCTGACTAACGGTGAAGGAAAACATCGTGAGGAAACCTGGACTTAAATGTCTGAAATTGCCAATCCGCCTTGAGCAAGCGTGGTGATTATGACTATATGAGAAGAGGCCTTTGCCCTGCAGTGGGACAGTAAATAGGCTGGTATTATTATTATTATTAACTAGCTGCTGCCCTCGGCTTCGCCAGCGCGTAAAATATGTTTTGTTGTATCCTTCGGGAACCAGCCCGATTTTCGGGATAAAAGTCCGTCTGCAGCACCGAATCTATCTACATACCAATTTTCATCGAAATCGGTTCAGCCGTTTAGGCGCTGAGTGGTAGCAAACACACACACACAAACTTTCGCATTTATAATATTAATAGAAATACACCAACTGGATTATCACACAAACCATACAAACAGATATTTAACATAATTTACAAAGTAATTAGACAAAAGACAGGTGTAACATTCAAATAATTTTCTTATAAACACAGTTATGTCCATAGGTTACGACTACTACTTACCAGCAGTTGGACTGTAAGCTTGTTTGCCACCAAAATTATATAAAACTAGCAGACGTCACGCAGTTTCGCCCGCGTGGTTCTCGTTCTCGTGGGACTACGAGGATAAAATATATCCTATGTTACTCAGTGATAAAGTAGCCTTCTAATGGCAAAAGATTTTTTAAATCGGTCCAGTAGTTTTAGAGCTTGTTCATTGCATACAAAAATTAAAAATACAAATCTTTCCTCTTTAGAATATTAGTGTAGTAAAACTGAAATTGTCATAGACTATCAACTGTGGAAGGGATGAGTGAGGCGAAAACAAAGGAAGGTAAGTGAAATTGTATTTTTGGTGCCCTCACACCTCGCTCAGAATGGTATGGCTGCTACTTTTTCTACGTTATAATAATATCACAACAACTACATACAACGCCATCTACGTAGACCCAAAGTAAACATATTTATTATAGCTTGTGTTATGCTTTCCTACGTTGATATCTCTTTTATGAGAGGATAGTTACTTTATTAATCGATACGTCTCTTTCTTAGGCACTTTTTAAGAAGTTAAAGTCTTGTTTTAAAATCTGTCCCACGGAGATATTATAAGAAAATAAATATTTTTCAGATTTTTCAACGTTTGGCAACACTGCCATTCATGAAAACAATCATCATACTATTTTATTAGTGCACATTCGTTTTCCGTGTTCCTTACAAACTCAAGTGTCGCTTCAACATTTGTAACGCATCATACAGAGGAATGACAGTACTACAGGGATACAGCAATGCAATATGTCGCAATTAGGCAGCCCGCAATTGACGTCAGCAATAAGAGCCGCACTACAACTGATTTGATTCACAATGGCATTTTTATTACTATCTCTGTGTTATAGAGATTTTTGGACATATGATTATAGTAATAAATGTTTATGTAATTGGGTCTGCTGAGTCTGTCAGACCATCCTCATCACATTCCCTTTTATATGGCGAAGGTAATGATGGCTGATCCGTGCGTCATGCTCATGAACGGGTGAAAATTATTTTGTATGGTTCTATGGTTGCAATAAAAAACTGTAATTATCTGGCGATTAAAAAGAGTGGCCTGAGTTTCTTGCCAGTTCTTCTCACGGCTCTACCTCTTCAGTGAACTGGCTGTAGGTTAATTGGCTGAGTCCATGTAATTTTGGCGTTCATAAGTATCATATTTTATGATCAAAATGAAATAAACGCTTTGAGTATGAGTATAAGAAATTAGCTCGAGAGTTGTCATTGGGTAGGACATACCTATAGATCGCAGAAGTATTGGCAATTGGAGAAGAAAAATTCTGAAGACACAACGTGGGCAGACCTGTTACAAGGTAAATAAAACTTGATAAAATTGGCAAGCAACCGATGAATGAACAGTTGAAGACCGATAAAAGTGAAATACTAGGGAATGTCCTTTTCTGAATTTTACTCGTAGGTGAATTAGCTACTGCAGTTAGGTGACTATGCACATAAAGGTGCTACCTACCTATCACCAGTATTACTGCTGCTTATTGAGAAGCAATAAATTTTCGTAGAAAGTACAGTCGTAGCAGCGGCTACGGCTACGGCGTAGAGTATATTTAGCACCCTAGCGCTACGAAATAATTAAATTATTATACACGAATTATACAAACTCGTAGATAGTTTATTAAACGTTTTCTAGAATAGAAAATGAAACCAATCCATCTCTTAAGACGTCTTTCAATAAATATTTTAGCATCAACAGCGATTGACCCTTTGGTACTGTTAACCATTCAGACAGACTACAGTAATTTCTTACTCTTAACCGTTACACTGTTAAAGTTATTAGCTATTTTTTTACATATAAAATAGAACAACACACAAAATTGTACTTTATTTTATTCAGCAGTTGGTTTAAAATTCAGTGTACTATGAACATTTATACAATATAAATTTCGTACGTGGCCTGAAGCGGCAGAGGGCGCTACGTAGGCATGTACCTGTCTGCAACGTAATTGTTATAAAGCATGTGCTTTTTACTTTGTTTATTTTTTTACTAACCTGACAACCATTTATTAAAGTTCTAATTTTTTCGATTCGTATCTTAAATGTCTGCTTATCACCAGAGTAAAGTTTGTAAGTAGGCTAAAATACAAAAAACTAGCTGCGCCATGCGGCTTCGCTCAAGCGGAATTAGGTGTCTTTAATTAATGTAACTCGGTGAACATTTCGATTTTTGGGATTAAAAGTATTTATGTCCGTCTCCGACAATCTTACCAATTTTCATTGAAATCGGTTCGGCCGTTTAGACGCTGAGCGGTAACAGACACACACACACACACAAACTTTCGCATTTATAATATAAGTAAGATCTACGACCACCAGATGATCACAGGCTGAATTAACTGAATTAGCAGAATCATGACTGTGTTCTTTAAGCATTGCAGAAGCATTGAAAACCCAACAAACCGTTGTCATCCGTGTAGTAGATACCTCGAGAAGAAGAAGAAAATAGAAGAGAAAAGAAAAAAGAAGACTGGGAGGCGTAATTGAGCTTCAAAAACTAATACTTTACATGAATATTATCCTGCACAAGACATTTTTTTTTATTGCTGACAGGGGCAGACGAGCACTCACTCCATGTGATGGTAAGTGGTAACTGTCGCTCATGGACGACTCATAGATGACTCAGATTCTTCGAAGCTACTGCCTACTGTGAAGGGAGTGGGGTAGGTGAAAGGATAGTGGAAGAAATAAGGAAAGGGGGAAAATTGGGCCGTTGCTGCTGAAACCAATTTCCTGGTATCTATTCACACACATTTGGATTCGATTGGGTTAAGTCTGTAAGGATATTGTAAGAAATAAAAAAATCAAATATCGAGTGGTTAGTGGTCAACCTAGTGTCGGCATTTGTTCAGTTCGCTCATAGAAGCATCCGACTTGACCTAACGACTGTTATCTATTTGGTAACAACCGGGACCGACTTTTAACGTGCTTTCGAAGCATGGAGACGCTCAGATCAAATATCACTATGTGTTCACCCATCTATGGGCCAGCCGCATTATATGTTGCTTAACCCGCCAATCGTTTACCGATCAGTGAGCGCAACGAGCAAGAAAAATAAATAAATAATGTTACAATAAAACACACCAGCCTGTATAAAGAGTCAGTTTCAAATATTATACGTAGAAAATGTTAAGAATGTTTCACTACAGTGCGCCGTTTTATATTGCAAAATTTAATGAAATTCTTTGAGTTATTTTCATAGAAAAAGAATTTGTACATATAAAATTTAATACGTTAAAAGAATTGTCTGGGTGTATCGTTTGTTGCTAAAAAGAATACTGAAACTCAGTGACATTTATTGATTAAAATACATTTAAAACTCCGACGCCGACTTCAAAAAAGGAGGTTTCTCAATTCGACCGCATATTTTTTTACGTGTGTTCGCGGATAACTTCGTCGTTTATGAACTTATTTTCATGATTCTTTATTTGTTGTATAGGAATAAGAGGATATCCCAATGGTGGTACCGTGATAAGGAAAGCAGGATCTGTTGATGGCATCCCAGAGATATAGATTTTTTATTTTTTATTTGCTGTTTGAAGTCGTTTTTAGTCTTGAAGTCGTTTTTAGGTCTTAGTATAAGAATTATTGTGAATCTATCCTATTAATATTATAAATGCGAAAGTTTGTGTGTGTGTGTTTGTTACCATTCAGAGCCACCAGCTAGTACTGATATAAAGTGGAAGATTTTGTTTGTTTGTTTGTTTGTACGCTCTAATCTCTGGAACTACCAGTCAGATTTGAAAAAATATTTTTGCATTTGATAGCCCAGTTCTTGATAAAGGTTATATGTAACATCACGCTATGTACGACGGGAGCGGAGCAGTAACCTAAGATGTAACTTAACTAGAGTTAAACCGCGCTGCGAGAAGCTAGCATTTTATAACTGAAGTAATTGGCATTAAAACGTCCCCTTCGGACGTCACACTATACATGCAATATTTCAAAATTTAGCATAGTAAGCGTAAGTTTCTGGTTGTTGTTTGTCATTTCTTAGTATTATTTACTGTTTGTTGTGTTATTTATTATGTACTGTTATATACTTAAGTAGCTTCTCTGAAGTGGCAATGGGCAGGACACATAGCTCGAAGAACTGACGGCTGTTGGGGCAGAAAGGTTCTATAGTACCGACCACGAACCGGAAAACGCAGCTTGGGCAGATCCCTCACAAGGTGGACCGACGACCTTATAAGGGTGACGGGCAACCGATGGATGAGGGCGGCGAACGACCTGCCATGATGGCGAAAATTGGGGGAGGCCTATGTCCAGCAATGGACGTCTTTTGGTTGATATGATGATGATACACTTGCAGTTGCATACTTAGGTTATGCTAACCACACTATAATAATAATACCAGCCTGTTTACTGTCCCACTGCAGGACAAAGGCCTCTTTTCATAAACAGAAGACATGAGCATTAATCGCCACACTTGCTCAAGGCGGATTGGCAATTTCAGACTTTTAAGTCCAGGTTTCCTCACGATGTTTTCCTTCACAGTCAGTCAGAAATGTCCAAGATAAACTTAGAAAGAACCTACTACCTCATGTTTACGAAGCGGATGTCTTATCCACTGAACCATTTTGACTTACTTACTGTTAATGTTGGCATGCGACAAACATGTAAGTACTTTTCGGTAATTTGCACATGATAATCCCATCTCCTTTTGTGGGTGCCGTACAAGGCGACTACGAGAGTACAGGTGCCTAACTAACAAGACCTGGCTATTGTAACAGTAAACGAGTTATCGTCAGTTAAGAGTTGAGCACGTAGCTAAGTATCTACACACCACCAAGGTCAGTAAACCCTTGTATTTAGGAATCAATAGTATAGTTACCAGTATTTTACCGAGAGCATTTTCCCTCTACAAAAATGGCTCGTTGCCGGGCTAAGTTATATTTTTTTAATTGAAATTACCCTACAAAACTTTTCCGGGAATCTAACCTGGGAGTTTCACGTGGCAGTCAGTAATCACTGAACCACCGAGACACCCTGAAATCTAAACTGTCGTAATGAAAAATTTAGATATAAAGATGATCTATAGTTATCTTATAACGTAGAAAAGAATTCAGAACATTATATTATTTTCAAACATTCTACCGAAAATCTCCTTCATAAAACTACAATAAAAAAAAGAAATAAAAACGATCCGTTCCCATTCCGTCAAGTGTCCATTCCCCCGCATTCCTTATTCAACAACGTCCGAAAATTAAAGGCGCTTTTACAAGAAATCGCACTCAGACAACGACGTTTTCGAACGCAACCCAGCTAAAATATTTCCAACGGATCTCATTCGAGTACTCTTATTTACCTCGAACACAACTATAGCCACGTATATCACGACCTTACTGCCTGTATTTGTTTTTTCCATTACAAAAGAACGGAACGCCCTATGCCTGCTATAGCAATAATATTTCAATATCGCGACGTGGGTGCCAACCCTACACAACACTAAAGTGATTTCTCTATCCTCCTATTGGTCAACGCACCACACCGAGGAATGCGTTCGATATCCTAAACTCACGAACGGTAGAGACAGCAACACTCAAACTAAATTACAACTGCTGTTGTTAAACAAAGAGGAAGATATGTATGTCCGCGTATGAATAGTGTATGAATGGGAAAGGTCGTATCAATAATACGTGCACGAATGAAATAATAGATTATTCGTTTGTTCAAATCGAACGTAAACAAAATGTAAGCATCCATTACTGATGCACGCGTGCAAACAGAGGGAGAAAGTAGGGTGTTTGGCGTACATTAGAGTGAGACGGATATATTTCTTGTTGGATGCCGGTTGGAGAGCAGGGTCGGCAACAATGTGATCACTATCTGTTTTTGTAGCAGTCGACGTTCGGTATCCACCTTAAACGATCACTTTAAGGGCGAACCAATCAAACTGCAAATTTATACAAATTGATACTAAACGGGTTATATTAATTTTATAACAAAAATTAAGTGTGTAAATAAGTTTGAACGGAGTAGTAATTAAAACTAATTGGGTTTAATACAACGCTAATTATTTTGTATTAACGTGGGTTTTCGCTGGAATTTCGTCCTTTTTGACGTTTGGTGTGTGTCGTTGGATATTTTTTTTTTATTGTGAAAAGAAAGTAACTTTTGCACGGGATGGTGAACTGTTGAGTTTAGGCGTGTTTGTAAGAGGTGATCCTGGTCGGGTTTTGTGTGACGTCGATAGTCGATAGTTTGTGCGCTAGTGGTGTGTACGATGTCGATATAGGGGGCGGCCAAGGTTGGCCTCTAGAGGCCATGCTCAATAACCTCACTGCTACAGCTTTAGGAGGTAAGCATATTTTTATTAATAAAATTGTTGTTTTTATTGCCTATGAACACAGAGGTTTAAGGAACTCTTCAGATCGTTTATGGTGACTTTCGTGGACCTTAGAAGCTCTCCACCTCTATGTTCATGCCATCTCCCGCCCCTATCATCAAATAAAAGAGGTGAACGCTATAACTATAGCCAAAGGCACAGTCTTTACTGCTGTCAATACAGTCCTTTCTTTAGGAGCACTAGAGAGTTATTATTAGCAATCTACAGGAGCACTTTAATAGGTATTTATGATTGTAGTGTTTTGCCCTAGCCGGGGTATTCTTTAGTCTCCTCTTACGACATCCGCAGATAAAATGTGGTCGATTCTTATCCTAAACAGGCAGCCAACAAAGAAAACTTTTAAATACTCAACAGTATTATAATCTTAGGAAACGGACACAGAAACCAAGCTATCTATGGATAGTAAGACTCTATAGACCACCAAAAAACCTCAAATGCAGGCAGTTTAACAAACCTTCTGTATCAGGTCCATGATTTAGCCGCGTTTGCGAGCCTTAGTGAGTACTAATATGCCTTTTATATTGTTAAAAAATGCGTTATAGAATCACGCTAACTAAACAAGCCTACTTGATTTTTTATATAATTTTTAAGCCGACTTGATATAAAAGTATAAGAGGAGCAGTGGCGAAGCGTCCATATAACACGATTCCTGCCGGCTTCCCTTTTAAAATATGCCCTGATCTCCTTATACCTCTCACTGCTTGAGTGTCTACTCAAAGTGTAACTGGCCTTCCGAACCTCAGAGTATTTTAGTCCCACCGGATTCCCTCCTCGGAAAAGTGACTCTTCGCTACTGGGAGCATTACCCGAGGTATTAAATTTCTTTTTCTTTAGATCATATAAAGTTGTATTTACTTACATATAGAGTTAAGTGTATGGCCTGCGTCAATTTGAATGCTACTTTTATTTGTAACTTACAAAAAATTTTAATAACTTGGCGATTAAAAAGAGTGGCTTGAGTTTCTTGCCAGTTCATCTCATGACCCTACCCCACGTCAGTTAAGTAATGTGTAGGGTAATTGGCTGACATTTCGTAATTTTAACCTTCATACGTGTTAATTATATTAATCGAAATGGATAAATGTCTTTGATTTTGACTTTGTCCATTGAAAGTTCACCTGTGAAGACTACCGGAATACATAGAATCACAGACTATACATTGAGCATTCCAATAAAAAATAAGTAGAGACACTTAAATTAAAACTTAATAGAGACACTTAAGTACCTACCTATAGCACTGCATGTTGAACGGTATTAGATCCACGCTGGTTTCAGCATAAATGGGCCGGATCAACCGGGGAAGTACTACCCTCTCATAGAAGATCAACGTAAGAGTAGTAGTATCCATACTACTGCGTTTCGTTCGGTGAGTGAAAGCGCTGGAGGCCCAATTTCTCCCTTTTCCTCTTTGTTCACCTCCCTCATTTCCTTCCCCTACTCATTCCCAGCCGCCATAGTGGAGGCCACCATACCAGCAGTTTAAGACGATGGCTTTTGGTATGGCCACCACTTCTGGATTTCACTGACTTCTTTTCATCAGGCAGGGTGGAGTCACTAATATTTAAAAAAAAAAAATCATTCACTCCTTTCAAGCATCTCCACTGCGACCAATCGTAAGCCGTCCTTTCCATCGTTTGTCCCTTACTTGGACGTCGGTTCACCTCGTAAGGCTCATGCTTCACCCACCAGTTTGCGATCGCAATAATAATTCTGGAGCTGTTAGCGTAGAACATTAATAAAATTGTATTTAATAATGAACAGCGCTCATGGTGTTTACTGCGTGAACTAAAGCTGTTTTCTGTCATCGGATGAGAAATGCTTACGTTCACTGTACGTTGAGATACTGGAAAGTCTTATACATAAATCAAGTTAATCAGTATTTTATTATTTTGGGGTTGGTGCCAAGTAAAACAATAACTACGTACCTTTAGGTATTATCGATCTTAATTTGCTAGTCTACTTACCTAGTAAGCTTCTTATAGTATTTACTTGGCACCAACTTCAAAATTATAAAATACTTATTTAATCATTTCTGATTAACTAAACCAAATACGAATTACTTTGTGCTTTGTAAATTTATTTTTTACTTTTTAGTTTCCTTCCTGTATGAAGTCGGTTTTCTTTTTGTTAAAAATTATTTTACAATTTTCAGTGATAGGTAGACCTAAATCTTACTTAGGTATTATTTTTGTACACACTAAACATTTTGGCGCATTGAATCGTATGAAGTAAGCTCGACATGACTGCTGTTAAGGAATTCCCTCGACTGTTCATGGTCACCTGTAATGGCACTTATAACTCATACGGGTGCAAAGTTCTCATCATTAGAAATGAATTAAGTCCAAACACCAACTAATTGCTGTAAATCGTTAAGGAGTTCCCTCGACTGTCTTTGTGCTCCATTATCAGATCGACTCCAAACCTTCACTAAATAGTAGTGCCTGAAAACACTTAACGAAAAACATAACAAATGCACTAGTCGTTATTACGATTTTCGAAAGTTCCCCTCGATTTCTCTGGGGTGCCATCATCAGATCCTGGTTTCCTTATCATGGTACTACTCTTGGGATATCTTCTTTCCAACAGAATCATCAAAATCGGTTCATTAACGACGTAGTTATCCGTGAACACACATACAAATATATATATATATATATTATATACGGTCGAATTGAGAAACCTCCTCATCTTATGAAGTCGATTAAAGACAAAAGATTTGATTTTTTTTATTTTGTTTATTTATTTCACCTTTAGAAAGCTACAAATAGGACCGGGTAACTCTATATTTTATTATGTTTAACATATTTTCTGTCATTTTCAAACTTTAAACATTTTTACCCGACTTTTGCTATGATACTTTCTGTAGGCGTTTGTTGTGAGACCGAATGAAACTTGATATCGAAGCGAAGTGAGAGCAGACTTCTTCCTCCTACAAAGATATACACAATTACATATCCCAATAGAGAAAAATAAATAAATAGTTTCCTATTACAAGTAAGTAAGTAGTAATAATTTAAATCTGATATAGTCGATGTATTGGGGACCAGGGATTTATATTTTAGAGACTTTTGTCATGCAGTGGGACTAATAAGTATTAATACCTACATAGCTTTAGTTTTCAATTTACGTATCCATATTTTTTTGTCTTGCGTTTTACCAACGCATCTGTTATTAAACTATATGTGGTCCACGATAGAGCTCCTCCTAGAACATCGTGCACATAAGCACATCGATGTAGTATTAATTAGAAAACAAACACTTTGGAAAATTATTCCGCTATGTACATACCTAGTTGCAATTAAATCACTTTGTGTTAATATAGATAATGTCCACTATACGAGTATATCTTACAATCGTCGTCTCCAGCTCTTTAGAATTATTCGGGTCAGTACAGTATATTTTTAATAGTTTTAATATCATTTCACTCGCGTCTTTCAGTCGCTGGCTCTGGTAGCATGATGTTACATAACCTTATCCTTTGAAAAACTGGGCTACTATAAGCAAAAAGAATTATTTAAATCTGACTGGCAGTTCCAGGGATTAGCGAGTTCAAACAAACAAACAAACTCTTCTTATTATAAAGCACCGTTTTATACAATGTATAAAGCGGAGCTTGTGCAGGTATCACATTTATAGTGTGTTCCACAGTATAGATGTGCACAAGCTATTTGACTTTTCTATTTTCTCCGCCACGCTCAAATTCCTTATCTCTGATACATACCATCTTCTATGATCTGTTTTCTTTAGATTTTATCACTCTGATTAATAAAGCACAATCGATCTTATTTCTATCTTATCTTTTCTTTAGCTTTAGATCAATTCTTGGATGGTATTGTTCTCATGATTCTTATAATCTTTATGTTGAAATTGCGCTATTTTTACAGCAATCGAGGATATGTTTCCTAGAATATATCTTGTATAGATTACTAAAGCTTCTCTGCTCTTGACATTGCTGAGTTACTATGATAATGGCATAAAATCAGGCGCATCGTCGTTTAAATGGTCGCATAAACTGGTCAAAAAGTTGTTTAGGTAGTTTCAAGTTCCAAAACACCTAAGCCAAATTCATCTATCGGTTGATTGCGATTTTTGTTTCCAGACATCTTTATCTACACCAGCTCGTTATTCCATTGCAAAGAAAGCATATTCTCTTAGAGAAGGCATGAACATTGGATATACTTCTAGATAAATTGCATGTTCTATTAAATACGATTCGGTAACCTATCCATATCTCTACACGACTGACTTTGTGGTTCATTGGTACTGTGTACGGACTGCCACGCAGAGGTCGCAGGTTTGATTTCCGCTCAGTGCAAATATTTGTGTGCACTATTTGCACTGAGCGTACATGACTATTTGCATTGAGCTGGGTGTTTCTATGTATAATATGTATATATTTACAATAAAAAGCATTCTAGAACCCATATTACAAGCTTTTAATATATGCTTACTTGTGGTCAAGATGGCGTTGTGTAAAAAATAGTGCACAAAAAAATCGCTGTAACGCATTTCGATATGGTTTTCACTAATGCAAATATTCAAAGAATTGATTCCGATAAGTTTTCTAGTATACCTAAAACATGCATATATAGGTATATAAAACCAAAGGCTCTCGCTAACTTAACACGAAATTGTTTTATTTTTTATATTTATTAATTAGTTATAACGAAACAAAATCTGATATTATTAGCACCCACCTCATATTATATTCATAATCTATACTATTATATAAGAAGAGTTTGTTTGTTTGTTTAAACTCGCTAATTTTTGGAACTACCACTCGGATTTAAAAAATCTTTTTGCGTATCCAGTTCTCGAGGAAGGTTATATGCTATGTAACATCACGCTACTGGCGACGGGAGCAGAGCAGTAAGCGACGCGGGTGAAACGTAGAAAGCTATAAGAAAATATTAAACTTATTATTAAACCTATTATTTTCACAATATTCATTGAAGAGAGTTTAATGCTTTGCTTTTTGTTTGAAAGTTGGCAGGTAGTTCAAAGGTAGAAGACGTCAGGGGGCCTGCCTCCACTTCTAATAGCAGTATTATATTAATATAATTTTGTGTTTTGTCTTTCTCTTTTATACCATTTAAAACAAGGATAGAGAAAATAATAAAATTGCTATAAGAGGTTGTAGTAGGACCATAGGTTTGGTTTGGAACAGGAAAAGAACTAGCCCTGGGTAACTCTTTCATTGACACTCTTCTACACACAATATATTTTTTATTGTCATCACGGCCATATACATTTACTGTCCTAGAAAGTGTTAATCTAAGTAATCACCATGATAGTTCCGACAAATGAATATACATATTATAATACAGTAACATTCTTCTTCATATCGAGTGATTAGTGGTCAACCTAGTGTAAATGTTTGTTCAGGTCGCCCATAATTTACTATAAAAGTATCCGTCTTGAACTGACGACTAAAGTGAATGTTGTCCACCATTTTAATAAATTAAAAAAATACAACTTTAGGACCGCTCATTATATTTCTATTCTGATTTAGAATAAATGTATCACTTTTAGGTGTACAATAAAGAATATTTTATCTATCTGAGTTTGATTTTAGCTTTGACTAGGTAAATGCAGGCGGTTGTCTAAATGTAAACTAATATTATAACGAGATAAGATTTGATTTCTTGTACATTTCTTTATTTGCAACGATTAAACTACAAATCTCCCTTTTTATCTAAAGTGCCACCCTTTCACAGTGGAATCTACAGGGTCTCGAATCAAACGGTTCAGCACTTCATACTTTTGTCGCTCAATTAAAGCCTGGAACTCTTTGCTAGCGCATGTGTTCCCATCTAATTTTGATCCTGGATCTTTTAAGCGGGGCGTGAAAAAGCATCTCACTAAGCCACCATAGTGGAGGCCACCATACCAGTAGTTTGGCTTTTGGAATGGTGTACGCCACTTCTGGATTCCACTGACAGCTTACCATCAGGCAGAGTGGAGTCATTTTGGTAGACTCATATAAAAAAAAAAACTTCTATTACCTTTAGAACTTAATAAATGAAGTGGGTAACATAGACAATATTTTAATATTAAACATATTTTTTAGCAATTGCAATCATATTTTATGTAGACCTTTGTTGTAAGACAGAGTGAAATTTTCGATATCGAACGGACTTCTAGTAAGAAATACAACGGTTCAACTATGTCATCATTCTGTAAGCTACACCACAAAAATCGTTCACATAAACAGTTACAAACAAATAAAACCGTTTGTTCATATCGTCCCATTTTGTTTTACGGGCCCCGATTCCATTACAGCGTGTTTATAGCATCGCTCTAATCCTATAAGCCGACGGACTGATGCGCTAAGACTTCGTTACTTCTGCCCCCAAATTTTGAGCAAGTTATTTCATTTTCAAAATATTATACTTGCTTATGTTTTGTTTTTAATTATTGTTCAAATTTGAAAGGTTTAATTCTATTTTTTAGGTAAAGCATCTACATTTTTTGTATTATTTACGAAATAACTCTGTTGCTATATCGTCCATATTTTTGAGACATTGGAGAATTGATATAGGTTTTCAGCACGTTCTTCATTGATGCTGCGACGTGACGTAGGTAATAAATAATAAAATGGTTTTTATTTATAGGTATTTAGTTACTCTCTTCTCACTCTTATTTAAATGGAGCAATATTACAAAATGCTTTCTTTTATCAAGTGATATTCCTTTTAATTTTATGACCTTGAGTATGTATTAGTTAATAAGTTTTTATATGAATGCGCATATAACTCAAATTTGAAAGCAGGGTCCCGTTTTCTAAAACAATAACGTTTTAATTCATTTTTCTGAACTTATTTACTAATCTATACACAATTTAATCTATTTAGAAAATACATGGAACCGCTAGGTAACAATTGTGATTGTATTATAATATTTTGTGATTTGATATACATTAATGTTTTGATGTATTAACGACCACATAATGTTTGCTTTACCACTTTTAACAAAAAATTCCATCAAAATCAATGAGACTCATTATGACAGTGATAACTGTCAATGTACTTGAAGCATATGCAAACGACATACACTCTAAAAGTGGTTAAGCAATATTTTAGTCGACTATTACCTACTCATGCAACACTAAACCTTTTTGAGCTGTATAAACAAAAATCTTCAACAATGACCCAAGGGGTTCAACAATTTTCTTAGTAACTAAAAAAAGCATATTTAGAATACGTATTTTGAGAGGATTATGTATCATACAATAGTAACTAGATTTATCTAACTAGATATTGTCGTTGTCTCAAACTCATAAGAGAAATCTTATGTTTCTTCTTTATCCTAAATAATTAGGTTACCTGTTGTTGATGTTTCATCCCCTCACCTAAACACAGTCTTAATTAAATCTAATATAGGTTACTGTTTGCGCTTATAATAAATAGCAAAGAAATTAATCAAGTAAGTTGAATATGGATTGAGACTTATACTATACTGAGACAGTCTACTTATCTGGATAGCTTGAAATAAATGTTAAATTGTGCGTCCTGCCCCTTTTTTCTTTCTGAAGAGTAGGCCTCTTCTCATGCAGAGAAGGTATGATCATTTCCCACTACACATTGCCCTTTGTTTTTTAAGTAGTTTGCAATAAAGAATATTATAATCTATTTTATGCTTATTTGAAGCATTGGTGATTGCAAAATGTTTTTATAACTCCAAGTTCACATTCTTTATTTGTATGTATATCAGTAATGTCCAAATAACCCTAAAAAACACATATTACAACCTCATATTATTATTAGTTAGGTGCCTAAACCACTAGGTATCATGACATTAATCTATAATAATAATGGAAATAATAATAATAAGATAATGGAATCTCGAATAATATTGCAATTTTCCACTCTACAATACATGTAAAACATATAAAAATTCACATTTTCAAACATCCATAAAACCCATAAACGATCCCATTCTATCCCATAACGGTCCAGAACGCAAGTTTTATACTTTGGAAGTCGCATTTTCATGGCAAATAGAAAATTCTGACTATCGCCAAGTCGTTGTGAGGAGGAGCGAGCGAACTTTTCCGATTGAGCATTAACACTTTGAAGCAAATTGAATTTATTAAATGTTACGTACGTATTTGTGACTTTGGTTAATTCTTCGAATGTGTGACTCTTTAATTTTCTGTTGCTTTATTGGTAATCGGTCTTAACTAAGAAACACAAGCTCTTACCATCAAATATAAGCTTGATGACTAGTCGGCCGAGCTGATCACAGGGATTTCCGTAACGCTTCGCTTACTGCTTACTTAATTATCAGAGAGGTGTTTTTGTGTAAAATATTTTTGTGTGAAGATACTGTTAATTAAAGTAAAAAAGCTAAATTAAAATTAAATCATGTCAAAATAAAAATACATATTATTGAAAAATACATACAAAATAAAAAGTCGCATAGTCGGCGCTCTTGGCCGTATAGTCGCCGACTAGTCGGCGGCTACGATATTGGCCGGATAGTCGGCTTTACCGACTAGTCGGCACATCACTAGTAAAACATATTATTATTATATAAGTTGTGCAAGTCTATGAGTATTTAATTTAAATATTGCTCAGGAATGTGAATATTAGATTTAGTGACCTGCAGATAGTTAGTGGCCACAATACCGCATAAAAGATTCTGCCCACTACAACGTAACGACTGATTCTTTGTATTGAAAAGTATGAGACTAAGCCCACTAGAACGTTCCGTCGCCGACCAGCACCGTAGAGAGCCATGCACGAAGCATACATAATAATCGGCGAGAATATCAGGCGACGCTGTAATGGACATATTAGTGCGCATTGTGTTGCTTTCTGATCACATACGATCATAACACGGTCATGATATAGTACGGTACAGTGGGTAGATTCCTTAATAATTTATTGTGTCAGGGCTTGTTACTACATTTCTTTTATATTTGCCTACCAAAATTTTATTTCATCTAATGGCAAAAAGTCAGTGTGTTCTAGGATTAATGATCTAACATCGTGACCTTTACTGTGAAGGCTTTGTGAACTCCTTCGAAGAGAATCATAAAAACAGAGAGAGAATCTCTTTTCTATCGATTTCGATATTCATATGTTTCAGTTGGAAGTGCTTAGAATCTAGCGTCTGCCGAGTTATCAGTAATTGTCTGTCTATCTTGTTAGTGAAATCCGTTTTCTACTTTTCTAAACAACGAACTTCATCATATTTTTACCGTATCAGTTTTCTGTTTATCATGCTGTGTTCTGCCTACCATTTTAACTAGCTAATCTGTTTTTATACAACTTCGATGACAAACAAATAAACGAACCACCTTATGGTAAGAGGCAACCGTAATTTATACAATGTTTGTCTTCTAAGCATCGCAGATTTTTTTTTAATAAAAACACTAAGTCGTTGTCGACCGTGTAGGTAGAATGGTATGGAAGAAAAAGTACCTTTATAACAGCCATGTTTTGCCAGATGCTCGCCAGCCCATGTAACGGGAAACCAGCCGGTTGTCCGGGCACAAATTTAGACTCCAAGCTCATATTAAAACTAGTAGTTGCCCGCAGCACCGCTCGCGTGAATGTCGGTTATCGCATAATATATTTTTACTAATCATGAACATGTCCCTGTTTATATACTGACGATTTTTCATACAAACTTTCATCCCTTATTTCAACCTCTTAGAGCAATTTTTTCGCAATAAAAGATAGTCTATGTTGTTCTCCAAGGTACAAAACCAATACCATACCATGTAGTGATCAACGTTCAATTCTTCTATAAGTGAGAAGAGGCCTTTGAATTGTAGTGAGACAGTTGGTAGATATTATTATATTGAGTAAAAATGTTTTTATATTCCAGTATTATTCATTGTTAAAATCGATGTGTAGGTCTGTGTAATATATTTTTCAATTTAGCAAGTAAAAAAAATAGAGGTTGCTTGGTTTAGATGACCTATATTTAGCATATAATAATGCTAAAATAATTACACATCCAGCTACATCGATCGAATCCTCAGCTGTCAACAAAGCAGGTCATGAGTTCATGAGAGAGACTTAATAATGAATGAGACCGTGAATATTGTAGAGACGCGTCTCGGCTAAGAATAGACTACCCCTACCCCTTTGGGGGTTGTATGTAATAGAATCGTGAGAGAGTAGCTAAGCTTGATATAGAATATTGGTTCAAAAACTTGAAGTTAAATTTTTAAAGAGCAATTAAATTTTTGTACACAGGAGAATGTTTTTGACAAGTCAAAAATACCTATTAGGTATACTGCGTTAATACCTACCCATCAATAAAGGACCTGTCTACGCCTGCATGTCATTCCCAATCAGTTCGCTCATTTGTTGTCTGTGCATCGTGAGCGCGCCAACATTCAACAGTCAACATTCATTCACTCTCAACCTTCAACTGACATATTTTTTCAAGACACACGTTCCTATCAATTATGCAAATTCACCGTTGAATTCAACAATAAAAAAAACAGGTAAAACTATGAATCTTTTACTAATTTGGAAGCATCAAGCTTCAGTAAGACCTATTAGCAATATACATACATTTAATAAGATATTATACATCTAAATTATTATCATAAAGAGAAATAATTTGATTTTTTGTATGTTTGTTTGTTTGTTTTCAACGATAAACAGAAAATGTACGTTACCGATTTGAAAAATTATTTCATTTCAGCTTTATAATAAATCATAAGAGACGCGGGTAACATAGGCTACCTAAATTTTATTATGTTTAACATATTTGTAAGGAATTTTTATAATTTCAATCAAATCAAATCATTTATTCATAACTTATAAAGTCCCGCACAGGACACGATGTCCAATTTATAAAAAGCCTACTTTGAGTAATTAGAACTTTTCTTA
This sequence comes from Parascotia fuliginaria, assembly GCA_963082885.1. Lineage (NCBI taxonomy): Eukaryota > Metazoa > Arthropoda > Insecta > Lepidoptera > Erebidae > Parascotia > Parascotia fuliginaria. The sequence goes on from OY720195.1 coordinate 3,366,267, forward strand.
TATAAGCTGGCAATTCCATTATATAGTTTCAGGTTGGTGCGTCTCTCTTACCAAATTTAAGACTTAATTTTATTTGGGTCAGGAAAGATTCTAATGTCATCGCTGGAAATTTCTAAGCTATATTTTGTTCGTATATGTATTTGAACACCTTCCTTTCTGCAATAGCGGCGGGCACTCCCACAACCACAATACGAGGTCTACGTTTGTGGGGTTCGTCAGTTATGAGAACAAAAGATGCCTGTACTGCGTGTTTGAGTTTTTCAGCGTCAAGTTTTGTCTCTGTGCTAATAATAACGCCACTGTTTTTCTTCTTACGTACACCACGGACCTGAAGTTTCATTTCCTCTAAGCGAATACAATTTTGTACAAGGTTTTTTGTCTCGTCACTCGTTTTTAATTCGTCATTGGGATAAATGACCACAGAGCTCAAATTGCTTGCTTCTTGACCATACCCGAATAAGTGACATTACTAGGAGTACTTGACTTCTCGATAGTGCTTTTTAGTTCTGAGATATGTGCTGTCAGATCCGATTTTTCTTGAATAACGTCAATACACATTGATGCTTGGATGGCTTTCTGCTTCAGCGACTGATATAAAACTGCCATTTGTGATGTTCCATGACCAATTTTACGACACAAATTTGAAATTTTCATTTTTGTGTCGGAATTTAGCTTACCATCAGTAGCAATGAAGCAAACCTCATTCAAATGCGACTCGATGGCCGACATCCATCTCTGATCTTCGGCTGTGGCCACTACTTCAATATAGCTGCTAGACTCATGGGCTAAGGTTTGCGATCTTCCAGGCGAAGCGAGTTGGCGTGATGGGTCACCCTGATGTGGGTTTTCCATGTTGATAATAACACTTATCACTAAAATAGTTTTATTTGTTGTTGTTAGTGTAATGATTACACTGAGAATTTACAAAAATTTAAACACAGTAGGTATTATACTGAAGGAGGTCACTGTTATTATTATGCATTTATTTAATATTTGCTTATGAGCACGTCTTATTTTGACGAACGACGACGAATGTATCTCAATATTTGTAAATTTGCGATACAGAAGACAGTAAAAGTAAATTTGCAGTACCTATAGTAATAATATTTCTATCGGTATGCATATATTCCTTTACAAAACGCCAGAAACAGTCTCATAACTTCTATTGTATGGTAGAAAAATTCTTACCCGGCTACCAATATACAGTTAGGCAGTGGAATGTATTGCATAAATAAAGATAATCGAACTCCTTACAGTATTCTGTGATCGAAACATCTTGCTCCTCAAGATACTTATTTAGAAAGAGGTAAAGTTAACTTGACTGAAACAATTCATATTTTTTGTTCGATATAAAAAAGGTATAATATGTAGAGGCGTTATAGCTCGTTGCGCGCATTGATCAGTAAACGATTAGCTGGTTAGGGAACAAATACAATAAATAATTTAGAATCAATACAAAATAATGGTAGCATAATAAGCTCTCCTATTGAAATAGCAACAAATTTCAATGATTATTTCATTAATATTGCAAATAAAAGTAATAATGTAAATAATGACATATATATAAAAAGTAATAAAGACTCAATTTTCCTAAAACCAACTACAGATAAAGAAATAATAAATATTATCAAATCCCTTAATAATACCAAAGCTGTAGGTTATGATTCGGTCACCACAAATATTCTCAAAGTAAGTGCACATATAATAGCTCCAGTCCTTACATATATAATTGAAGTTTCATTTATACAAGGCGTATTTCCAGAGAAGTTAAAATATTCTATAGTTAAACCATTGCATAAGAAAGGTGATCGCAAAGATCCCAGTAATTATCGACCTATCACGCTTGTTCCAGTATTTTCAAAAATTTTTGAAAAGGTTTTCTACCAAAGACTAAATGATTTTTTAATTAAACATGACATTATTAAAAAGGAACAAAACGGATTTCAGAGTAACAAATCCACATCATTAGCTACTTTCAATCTCATTCGAACAATTACAGATTATTTAGATAAAAGAATTCCAGTAGTCACTGTGTTTTTTGATATGAGTAAGGCATTTGATTGTGTGGATAAAAATGTGTTACTCAACAAATGTGAGAAATATGGTATACGGGGTGTTGCACTGAACTGGATAAAAACGTATTTAAGTGATCGGAAACAAAGTGTAGAAATAACAAGAGTAAATGATAAGTTAGAATCCACATCTTATAGGTCTTCAATTCGAGTTAATAAATATGGGGTACCGCAAGGAAGCGTGCTAGGTCCGCTCCTCTTTTTAATCTATATTAATGACCTACCCGACAAGATTAAATACCAAATTATCTTGTTTGCTGATGATATATCAATAATTATACCATACAAACACAAGCATATATCACACGAGTTACAAGTAAATGAAGCTGTACAGTCAGTATTAAAATGGATGCAATCAAACAATCTAATTATTGTACTTACCTATAGCTTAAGCGTGTGGATTGTACTGTTAGCTTAAGTTGGTTAATAAATAAATAAATAAATAAATAAAATCTTTTCCCGTAACATATCTAAAACTAAATACATAAAATTTCAGACATATAAATCAAAACAATACAATATAAATATCAAATTAGAAAATCAAAACATAGAAGAAACTGATAACATTAAATTTTTAGGCATAACACTAGATAACAATTGTAATTGGAAAGAACATATTAGTAACATTTGTAGTAAACTTAATAGCTTTGTATACGCAATAAAAAAACTTCGTACAGTAACTGACGAAAAAACAGCACGTACAGCATACAGCGGATATGTTGAATCTATCCTTAGATATAATGTAATCATCTGGGGAAATTCTACCAATATAAATAAAGCCTTTATTGTACAGAAAAAATGTGTTAGGGCAATTTGTGGTGCAGGGCCACTAGAATCATGCAGACCTTTATTTAAAAAATTAAATTTATTGACATTACCCTCAATATATATATTAGAGATAGCAAATTTTGTGAAGAAAAATTATGATTTATTTAAATCGAAAAACGATCATTGCGACAATAAATATAAACCTAGAGATCCTACAAAGTTAATAATACCATACTGTCGAACAACACTCCATAAAAAAAACACTTATCACATGTGTATTACAATTTTTAATAAAATTCCAAAGGAAATAAGGGAGCTTCCTTTTAAATATTTTAAAATTAAATTGCGTAAATGGTTAATGGCTAATTCGTTTTACTCTGTACAAGAATATATGAATACGTGAATAAATGTGAATAAATAGGAAACATAATAATGTAATAATAATAATTTAATAATTGTAGTGACAGTGTATTAATATAATGTAATAATATTCAAATGATATAAATGATGTGTTGGCAATAATGTAATAATAATAATGATGTACGTATTGATAATAATATTGATGATGAATGATGTAATATTATTTTAGATTGATGGTAATTATAATTTAGATCAATACTCACCTATTGTAACATTTGCATGCCTTTTCTAGGCAGATTACGGTATGTACTTTTATTACCATTAAGCCACCTGGTTTCACCTGTACTCTGAGCAAATAAATGTTCTTATTTCTTATTTCTTATTTCTTATTTCTTTCTTATTTCAAAGACTGCTAGCCCATTATAGGTGACCATATATTGGTATTTGATCTGCCCGTCCATGCTTTGAAGGACACGTTAAAAGTCGATCCCGGCTATTACTATGTTAATAACAGTCTTTAGGTCAAGACGGATACTGCGCTTCGGCCGCTGGCGGCCTGTAAAAATACTGACACTATGTTCAAACCACTCGATAAAAAGAATTTGATATAGATGGTAAGCACGTGAGAGCGATATAACTGATGTTAATATTTACCGTAACTCATAGATGTGGTTGTTTAAAAACACTAAGAAAACACAGCCAGGTCGTTGGCATTAAAGGAAAAATGAATGAGGAAGGAGTAGGAAAACGAAGAAAACCGACGTAGAAATTGACCGAACAAAATCCAATAGTATAATACTTTATGCCTCTATTGCTATGAGAAGGTAGTACTTCCCACTTAAATCATGTTGAAAACATCAAGTTTCTACTACCGTGTTTGCCTAATACACAAACTATTTTCCAGTTGGTGCTAATTATATTAAAATATTATATATCAGCAGGTCACAAAGAATCGTGCGGCGAGGACAGTAAAGCGCATGAAATCAAACCAAGCATCGATCGACCGCATCATGCGCTCGGAGCGCGGCTACATATTGCCCATAACATACGAGCAGAGCACTTACAAGGTAGGTTCCATAAGTGCTTTAGGAAGTTTCCTAGGAAAGTGCTTTAGGAGAATATTTCAAGACAGAGCTACAACTACGTTACTGAAAATTAAGGTTTATTTACATATAACCTGAGTGATAGAGTATTTAATTGTAGTTAATACAATAGTGCTTTAGAAAGTTTACTTTAACAGTTCTTTACGAAAGTGCATTAGATTATTTCAAGACAAAAGTCTTAGGATGCATATATTAAGCTGATTTACATTGCAATTTGCTAAAGAAAAGGGAGTTTTCTTGAATAGTTCATTAGGTCATTATAAGGGTTAAACTATTCCCAACACAAACAGAATAGTTTAACCCTCATGATGACCCTTATGTGATGGTTTTACTGTCATATTCAATGAACAGATTTATATTTATTTAATCCAAATGTCTCGGCACAGGCGAATGGCTCGTCCCTTCTGTACATTAATTATAAAAGTCTGAATTAAAACATAAGTCTTAATTTTAGGTGCCATTCATCAACAGCACAGCAGTGGGCATATGGCCACAGTGCCAGTTAGTATGTCGTCATCAGCGTCAGACAGCGACAAACCTGCCAAGCAGAAGAGACATCGGACGAGGTGAGAGTTAATATTAAAAAATAATCAACATTAAACCTCTTTATACAGTAGAAAATACCCTCTTTATAATATAAAACAGACAAATCGTTAATTATATATTATAAACAAAATATAAATAATTAAATTGAGTGGTTTACAGATTACTTTAATATGTTTTCTTTTCATTGAAAATAAAAAGGCAATATGTTAATTACGATAATTATTAAACCAAAATCAATTGACCACATGAAAATAAGTGTTAAACTAAATTATTAAGTATTCACAGCATGTATACAAGTCCTAATTTTGTCACTAGGTCTAAAGCATTTCTGTGTTCCCAGGTTTACACCAGCACAATTGAACGAGCTAGAGAGATGTTTCTCGAAGACTCACTACCCCGACATCTTCATGAGAGAAGAGATCGCCATGAGGATCGGGCTCACCGAAAGTAGAGTGCAGGTTAGTTGTAGATTAAATTTCTTAAAAATCGTGCCGGGGTCTGTACTCACGTAGACAACTTTTACAGCAATACTGTCATCCAAAAATCTATTAATAATTGAGTCACGTTTTGTTTAGATGTATTATTAATTATTATTATAATTTAGTTTAGATGCAAACCAACATTTATCAATTCATAGAATAATTTTTATTTCCATTTTACTGAACTTCTAAGGTTCATTTTAATTTAAAAAAAACTTAACCTTATACATTGTCATAATAATACCAATAAATCGATTTATTGGAAATACATGCATACAAACTGAATCATTTATTTTTTTATAATCGTTTCATAATATTAAAGTGAGAATATGAGATACAGTAACATTTCTATATATTAAAAAACTTTAAGCCAAACATAGGGCACAACAAACAAATCAAAATCATATCAATAAACCGTTATTCTTTACCAACATCCGCTGAAAACAAATATAAAAATAAAAGGCTCGGCCCCAGCGATCACCTTGCGAGACACCCTCTTCGCACGTCCGATACAAAACTTGCACTACTTTGATACATTTCACGGATCCCTCTACCTGATTCATTCTTAGCTCACACGTATAAAACTTTAACTTCTTTACCCTATAGTATTTTTAAAAGGCCGCAAATGGGTGGTCGATACTGTCATACGCTTTCATAGAGTTGAGTTCATATATTGGCATTTTATGAGCTTTAAACCTGATGTTTTAACTTTTTATTAACACCGTTGTCTGCATTCGGTAGCCGTGTTTCTTTTATAGACCGTGAATACTGTTGGTTATTTTTATTACAATCTTTCTTTCTTTAATGTTAATGTTACCATACTGGGTGTTCCAAACAAAATGTATACCTACTTAAAGTTCTTTATGAACTATCAAAAGATATTACTTATATGTAAAAGTTAGTAGGTTATAGATGTTTTTATTGGAAAGTAGTTTAAAAAGTGTCGAGGTATTTGTTTAAATATTAGCAATGTGAGTAAAATATTGTTTACGTGTCAATGTATTATTAACTGACAATAATAAATGTTCACTTTAATTGGTATAATATGAGTTTTATGTAATAAATGGCATTTACAATATCTCAAACATTTTGTATTTTAGCTGTGTGTATCTGTAAAATTTATTTGAATTCTACGAGTTTATCAATATAGTTTATTTTATCATAACGAGTCAGTCTTGAAACAACAACAATTAATAAGTGACTTAAAATTATATTTTCTGGAAATTACACACTGCCATTTACTGTGCATTGATAGGCATTGAAGCAGTGCCTAATTATAACTAAATATTTTTACAAGACTAAAAGAAAACGACAAATTCTGATCACTTCGTAAATCAAAACTTTCACTAAAACTATAACTGAATCCTAACATTGACCTAAGAGTATTAAATATGTATAAGTCTACCAATAGAGCTCATTCAGTAGCAGTTGTGATCGACACAAAGCCGATAACTACAATAAACATAAAATTAATAACTATAACGATAAACTGGCAATTTTCACGGATTACAACTGATTATTTAGTAAAAACATACTGTTGATAATGTTGATGAACTTGTTGGCCAACAGCTGTAGGATCAATGAATGCATCTGTTAAAAGATTGTAACTGGTGTAAATTTTTTATGTTGCTTTGATTTATAAATATTTGATTTGAGTTTGGGTTTAATTTATGTACTTTAACTTTATTTTCGTTACGTCCCTCAAGATATTAAGTTTACTTTCTAGTGCAGGAGATGTATTTTAAATAACAAACAGATGTGGGCAGTAAACTCGTTAGCCTATTTGGTTTTTTTTTTATATAAGCCGACCAAAGTGATTCATTGATATAAATATTATATTTAACGAAAGAGACGACTTCCCCTTTTACTAGCAAAGTTTAAACAATCTAAAAGGTTGCTGCTGCTTCCTAACTCGCTAGAATCTTTTTTAACATTATTTTTGGAAAAAGTATATCTATAATGTATTTCACAAATCGTAAACATAATGAGAATAAACCTCCTTAACTCTCTAAGTTTAAATCATAACACAACTACCAACAGAGTCATCCAACTTAGTCAAAGTTGTCTGTCCACTAGCGCCGTATGTCGCGAGTGTTAACGAAATACAAATATTAGTCAACACACGACACAAATTAAGACTAATGTCTAATGTAAAGCATAGTTTAACTTTAAACTAAGTGCTTTGACAAAGTGACAGTTGCTGATTACGCGCCAGTTGGCCTTTACCATTAGCTGCTTTTGTATTATCTGAGAAATCAGTTTACGTCGCAGCACTGTGTGAATTGGTATTAAAAGCACTTCCATTCATAATAGATTCTTGCTCTTGCATTGAAGGAATAGACAGATATATCAAAACAAATTTAGGTCAGCAGTAGCGTATCTCATATATATATAATAAGAAAGGAGTGTACTATTACTTTACAGCGCGTAGGACTAAAAGCTCAAAATCATCGTATTGAGCTTGTTAACGTAGTCTTCTTGTGTTGACTGTTGATGTTTTTGAAACTCTACCCTTTCTCACAGACGACAAAGTACAGCGCCCCTGGTATTTATTCTGAGAAGTAAATTTTCACGCTGTCACCAGTGTCATCTTTGTAGGATAGTAATATAAAGTACAAAAAAAGCTTCTTATCCACAAATAAAGAAATCATAATAAAGATGTTACACTGTCAATATGGAAAAAATTATAATACAAAGGTAGTTTACGATAAAATGTAAAGTGAAGAACCAGGTTCTACTAGCCAATTCAGGAATAAAAAAATATCTATGTTCTGGATTACATAATATCAATTATTTGCCATTGCATGGCAAATGTTCTTGTTATTTAGGAAAGTGTACACTTCCTTGCCGCTCTGGCTTGCTTTAATAGAAATACCAAATAACGGACGAGAGCATTAAAACAAAAAACTTTTGTTGTCTATTCTTCGAAGAAAAAGCAAAAATTTACATTAAGAAAACTCTTTATTTAGGTACATAGTCAATATAAAAACAATTTGAAAAGCCTTATAATCCAATACTGCAATATTTTACCAATCATAATAAATCAGCAACGCATCTCGTAACATCAATGTAACACTAAGCAACACATTTCAACAAAAAATCTTCGTAAAGCCTTACAAAGCAAACATTAGTAACCTTTACACTTGGATGTTTAAAAAGTAGCGTGTACAAAAAGTCGATGGTAATACGAAGGAAGAATGTAGCAGTGTGGCGTGAAGTGGGGCTGAGGTATAAAACGAATAAGAAATGTTTGTCAGGCTTGCTGCAATGGAGGTCGCTACTGTTCTATGTTCAAAATGATTCAATTTCTTTGTCTATTCTATGGATTTTTTATACTCTGTATAAAAATAACGTAAGTAACCAAAACGTGATTGTATACAATGGTGAAATGCTTCCACGTGTCATCATTGTATACAATCTAGGTTTGGTTACTTAAATTAAATTTTTGAAGTTTTTGTAGCTATTGTGTGATCATATCTTAATGAATCTAATACTTACTTATGACAGTTTTATGATTAAAATACATTTTGGATTACTCAAGTAAATAGTTGTCTTGAGTGTAAATTTTAATGGAACTCTTGATATTAATGGTGTAACGGTAAATAATCAATTTAACCTGTAGACCAGTTATACCTTGCTCTAAATTTTGTAAGCCTAAAGAACGAAGTGTTTCCATACTGTGTTAAAAAATGAGTCTAATTTCGTACGCCTAAAGCTGGTTTTTCAACAGCAAAATATCTAAGACGATATGTTCCAACTAAGAAAAATCTAACATTAAAACAAAACACGTAGTTATCATCATCTACTGTTGGACATAGGCCTCGCCCAATTTTCGCCACCTTGACAAGTCGTTCGCGTAGGTATATTGATTGTTAATTACTGATTCTAAGATAAAAAAACTCCTAAAAACATTTAGTATTTTACGTCTGTCTTTTTTGCCAATAAAAGTGTGATTACGTGCCTGAAAGCAGTTAAACTTGTTTCATATACAAACAAACAAATCAAACAAACATTACCAGCGGTTACAATGTTGAGTACTTCAAGAAACGAATTACAAGGTATTTTTCTTTGTAATAAAATATTCTATTGATTGAACAATTGACTAATATAATTTATAGGGCTCTTCAGTTTATATAAAACTATATCATTTCTTCTCGTGTGTTAAGCAAGCATTAACATTTTCCTATGTAGGAACTAACTGAAATATATATTGCGATGTATTAGTTTTATGTACTAATCTATATTGTAGTACATATTAAATATATTTAATTTCCGTATCTTATCCGTTGTAAACTGTGTTCTGGTACACACCTGTTAATATCACCCTGCAATATATCGATATATCGATATCGAATGTCTCTTCACTATCTTGAATTAATAAAGAATGCTTTTAGCATTAAGTCCGCCGCTGTACTTTCGTACATGAAGAATAAATAAAATAAATAAAAATAAATGAATAAGCGTGATGACTACGCCAATTACTATTTAGTTTTAGACATAACCTACCACACTTGGCAGGTGGATTATAAGCTAGCGATCTTGGCAGCAGATATCTGATCACAGGACTTTGTGTTTGATGTTTTTTTCTGTCTTCTTCTCCTGTGATTTTGCCACCACGTCGGCCATTCGTTTGACTGCTACTTCGCTAGTAGGCGATATAAAAGTCACTCCCTGGCGCTTATCGTTTAAAATTTTATATCATTTGTTGCATATATTATATTTAAAACTGAACTGTTCTTGTAAGAAAAGAACATACCTACTTACCTTTATATTTTGGCCTTCTACAGAATGAAGTCGTAACTGAAACACTCTAGATACGAAAAAACGTCTCTACTACATAAATCTTTAAGCTCATTTTTCTAAAACTTGCTTATAGTTGTTTTGTTTTCCTTAGCAGAGCAGATATGCTTGAAATATTTACAGTCGGTATCGGTCGATTGCAAACAACACTTAGTTCCAGACTATTTGCTTGAACACGTTCACATTGTTGTTGTATTATATAAATACGCCGCCGTTCAAACATGGCTTCTTTAAATTTCTTAGGAATATACATAGCCTTAGGCCGTAGCTCTGCTTTTTTACTACAAGTTGTGGTACAAAAAAAATCTTGTACAGTGTAGTTTGATTTCCACACGGGACAAAACTTTCTATAATTCATACATATTTGTTTCGAGTCTGGGTGTACTTGAGTCCATTAAATGTAGGTATGCTTTTAAAATACCCCGCAATACAGGACTTGTTCCCTAACAAAGCGTAAAAAAGCAGTCTTTTTAGGTTTTTGAGTATCCGTAATTACTTACCTCCTAGACAGTAAAATAGTAAGATTGTTTAAAATAAATACTTATTACATAATTATTACATATCATATCCTCAAAGACAAAGTGTAATAAAAAAATAAATTCGATTGGCAATTATGGACTTTCTGCCTCTCAACACAAGATAGACATTACCTGCTAGCAGTATTTTGTCTTGTACCTATTTCTGACTAATGAAATTTCTGGCATATAAAAATGTTATACGCAAGCATCCTAGCATTATACTGTGTTACGATATATTGATCGCGATGTGTAGAATGTGCGAACTATGAGAAACTGTTCGCTATAGGTTGGGTAAATAAAAACTGGGTAACAGTGGCCTGAGAGACAGTAGGGTAACAAGGTATGTTTTATATTGACCATCGCCGTCAGGTACTATTTGTGCACAAATGAATTGTAGTAGTGTAAATTTATATTAGTTATATTAACTAGTGATGCTCCTAGTGTTGCAAGCATCTATAGGCTACGGAAACTGCTTATTACCATAAGGCGGGCCATATGCTTATGTCACCTTAGTCATATTATAAAAAAAAAAAGTTTTATTGCGATGCGATCATAAAAAACGCATATTGTTACTCTTTTTATCGAGTGATTAGCGTTCAACTTAAGCTCTATCTACACACATCAGAGCCTTGCCCGGGAAGTGCTCGAAACGTGACCTGGCCGTGCTCCATTAGAATCACGGCCTGGTCACGTCGCAGGCACGTTCCGAGCACGGCCCTGATGTGTGTAGATAGACCTTTACTGTCAAGATTTGTTCAAGTCGCCTTTAATTTAGCATCGGACTTGACCTAAACCGCAAATGTGTTACTAACCATTGAAGTGCTGAAGATGTAATATACGCATTCTCATAATTTATTAACTGTAAATAAATTGATCACAAATTAAGCGAATACAGACTATTTTTAACAAAAGAGAACTTAAAAATCAAATTTACAAATCAATTCTTTCACGAATTCGCTTTTAACATGGTAAACCTAGTCACACGATAATTTTTTTATGGTAGTGCTAAAATGTCAGACCGTCGGCGCTCTTCTGGTTCGGTATGGTATGGTTCTTTGTTCTGATATCGTAAAATTAACTTTGCTCCAGCTAGTGATACATATTTCTGTATTGATGTGGAACAGAAGAAATTATAAATATTTTAATAATGATTAAAAATCTCTAAATGTATAAATCAAAGTTACCGTTTTCTTTTCTCTGTGTCGGCTGTTTCCCTGCTAACGCACAAAGCTGCGAATCTTGTGTGATTATTGAAAACCTGCTTAAAATTGACACTGAAAATAATATGGATTTCTTCCAATTCTATGAGAATTAACAAACTGTACTGTACAAAAATAAGTACTGTCACACACATGTCTTGCTTTTGATTACGATAGTTGGGTAGAGTAATTTGGATTTTTCTGTCGTGAAATTCTTAGTATTAACTTAGAATCTTGAACTGTACTCAATAAACAGTAACAAAATTGTCCTTCGCATAGGACGTGTGTATTCAGGCTAATAAATAAACAAATAGGTCAACGAACTTGTCAGATGAAATTTTACTTATAAACTCTTTTTATTGTTCAGTAGTAACATCATTGCCTTACCTATTACCTAGATGTTCTAACATAATCTACATATATGGTATACTCTGTTACCAAATTCGGTCATCTATTCGATTTTTGGTTATATTTGGCTACGGAAATTTATGTAGCATTTCTAATTATCGTTTATTTAGCATCTATTGTACGTATGGATGGACTGATACCAAAGCAACAATGAAGTCTCGGTTTTAAAAGAGATATACTTGTATGTAAGGAATATTGCGTTTAAGCTCTTTGGAAATTATTTTTAAAACTGAACGATGAAACATTATAATAGTCATTTTACTTCATCAGCCTGTTTATGCTTACTGCAGGACATTTGCGTGTAAGTGGCAAGAAGTTTTCCATAATCCCAACACTTGGCAAGCGAATTAGTGATTCCAGTGAAGTGAAATTTAATATACAGAGATCGCATCACAAAGAAATGAGGTGGTGCCATATTGTAGATTTGAGAAAATGCCCGATATTAGATATGGCTTTAGAGGGGATAAACCAGGATTTATTTTCCGTCAAGGAAGTGAAAAATCATGTTTAACATCTTTTTCTCAAATATAGTGTGGGTTAAAAAAAAGATAGACGAGTTAAAACAAACTGTCTGATGGTAACTGTTAAACATCATTTTTGAAACTAGAAAGATCTAAACGTTTAAGCTGACTGAAAACATTACATCCGAAACCAAACTTTAAAAGTAAACAAAAATCTTAAAAGCAGCTTTAATTAAATAAAAATAAAATGTCACGCCACCGTCTGTGATTCGCATTCTGTTTACCAAATCCCTTTATTATTAAAAAGGTATAAAAGTAGTGACGCGCAGCGGTACGTACTATCGACATCGATAAAAATACATGGAGCGTACCCCTCATTCGTTATTCTCGACGATTAGACAGTTAAAATGGTCGCCGGGTTCGTTACACGGGAAATCTTTTTCTATCATTAATTATTCCCGTGTTTTTTCGCACATAACTTTTTTTAGTAGTTTCACTGAGTGAGATTTTTGCTTTTAATTGATAATGAAAGGCGTCATTTCGACAGAAACAACAATTAACAATTAGACGGTCTATTTACGTTTTATTTTTGCTGAATATTGCAACGTTCATATTTATGGGATTTTTAATGTGTTTTATTTTCTGCACATTATTATAATATTTACTTAGTAGGTATCCATTATTTTTGCGCATTTTATAAAAATTTCCATTAATACGTATCTTCTTCTTCTTCTTTATTTAAGAGCACAGCTTTTGTCGGTGGAGCATCCGCTACTGTTTTTATTAATATATATATATCTAATAATATTTCTTACTTTTATTGATTAAAATTATGTATCTTGACGGTAAAAGTTTGATCAGTAATTATTTTCTTACGAATGATCGACTGATTTCAGCCCATTATAATTCTATTGCACTCCTAATCAATACTGTTGCACACTAGTTAATAACTTATAATCACAATATTAGTTTAACATTAACAATGGTTTTAATATTTTCATTTTTCAGTCTTTGATTTGTTATTTTACCCCTTAAAAAAATATAATTATAGGGGCAGCGTGCCCCCGACACATTAGGAGATATTAGTATGCGCACCGTGTGGAGTTACATTAAGATTTATTAACCCAATAACTTACCGAACTAAGTCCCTTGCTTACGACTTGTAATGTTTGATTATTTTGCATATATTGCGGTTTATAAGCAATTGATTGTGTTTTTTTGGGTGGTTTCTGATCTATATTTTCTTTTGCAACTTCGGTATCAAACAAGCATACGGTACGGTATACACCTGATGGTAAGTGGTAACCATAGCCTATGGACATGTAGACCTATCTCTTTCCAGTCCATTATTAGTATTTGTCATCATAGTAGTAATTGTGGGTTAAAGGATCACCAATCAATAATCGTTATAACTATACCAACTCTTTTATGTGATTGCAACTATGTCTTAATTCATAAAACTTAATTAAGATTGTGTTTACATGTGTTTATTAAATATTAATATATAAATCATATATGCGTAAGTCAATTACTTCAATAAACAAATACAATGCAATTTTATCTACACTAATATGTACAGCGGAAGAGTACGTTTGGTTACTAACGCGTAAATTTCTGGAGCTACCAGTCTAATTAGAATAATTATTTTTGAGTTTGATAGCTCAGTTCTTGAAGAAGGTAATAGGATATGTAACATCACGCTACTGGTGACGGGATCAGAGCAGTAAGCAAAGATGCGGTTAAAACCGCGCCGCGGAAAGCTAGTATTAAATAAATATGAAAAATTTTTCAACCTTGCGAAAGCAAACAATAAGAAAATTCCCATTCATTTTAAAAAGTTCAACAATCATCAAGTCAAATGTAATATAATTATAATCAAATTATTAACAACAGTTTTTTTATTTTTCAAACATAATAAGCATCTTTATCATAAATATGCTATTCTTTGTAGAACTTACTGACACTTCAATTCAATTCAATTCAATTCATTTATTCAAAAAACAATATAAAATTGTGTATGAATGTACAAAAATAAATAACTAAAAGTATAAAGTGGGTTACAATATATGAATTAATAAGCCAAAACAAATTATCAAAATACAATATTACATAAATTCATGAACACATCAGCGTATTAGATACAATAGAATAAAATTATACATATTGAAGAATTTATTGCAATGTCAAAAATAAAAAATAAAAAATAATGTCAAAAATAAAAATAAAATGTCAAAAAATAAAAAAATAAAATTTAACGTCAATTAAAATAAAATAAAATTAAATATAGAAAACGTTATTTATTATTTTTTAATGCAGTAAATTCATCTATGGAATAAAAACAATTTACTAAGAGGTAGGTTCGTAGCTTTTTTTTAAATACACGTGGTTTATAGATCATTTGTTTTATGTCAATTGGCAAGCAATTAAAGAGTTTTACGGACTGATACCTTGCTCCATATCTAACAACATTTAATTTTGGCTGTAATTGGTTTTTGAGCAATAATGTCCGTGTACCTTCTCGGACCACCCTCTCATCGAAAGTTTCGAAACTATTTATGTGTTTAGCCATGTTTACAAGGACAGTCATAATATACAAACTAGGTACTGTCAGTATTGACAGTTCCTTAAAATGATCTCTACACGACTGCCACTGTGGAATCCGCACAATTGTTTGTATGGCTCTTTTCTGTAGTACAAAAGCTCTATTATAATTGTACTGATAGCTATTGCCCCAGAGCTGAATGCTATATCTTAGTCTAGACTCGACTAGGGCATAATATACAGATTTTAACTGATTTAAACTAAGTTCATCCCGTAGACTTCTTAGGGCGTAACAAGCGGATGATATTGATACATCAATTGCATTTAATTCTTCTTTCCAGTTTAATAGAGAGTCTATATGTATACCCAAGAACCTTGTAGATCCAACACTGTCAACCTTATCTCCATTTAGTGATATGTCGAATTCGTCTTTGTTACGAGAAGTAGTCTTAAATAATAAAATATTTGTCTTAGTTGAATTAATTATTAATTTGTTAGAATTAAACCATTTTTGGAAGATGTCAAGAGTTAAGTTAATAATAATATTTAATTCCTGAATATCGTGTGCACTTACAATTGCATTTGTATCATCTGCAAATACAGTGAGACAAGCATCAGGATTTTCCTGCATGGTATAATTAATTAAATCATTGGTAAAGACTAAAAATAGAATGGGGCCCAAAATTGATCCTTGAGGAACGCCTATATTTACACTTTGTATTTTAGAGCAGTAAGTTTTTTGTACGTTGTTTTCGACAATTTCTTTTATTTCAACATACATTCTGCGATTGTGTAGGTATGAGTGAAATAAATTCAAGGCTTTGCCTCTGACTCCATAATGTTCCAATTTAACTAAAAGGAGTTTATGATCAACAGTGTCAAAAGCGGCACTTAAATCCAGAAATATACCAGCTACTTTCATTTTATCATTAATTTTCTCTAATGTGTCAGTAATAAGATTATTAATAGCATCCGCCGTGCCCACTCCCTTCTGATAGCCAAACTGCTTAAGATTAATAATTTTGTTTTCAAAAAGATGACTTACAAGTCGAGTTTTTATCAGCTTTTCTAAGATTTTTGAGAGAGTAGGAAGCAGAGATATTGGTCTATAATTTTTTGGATCCAAAGGTGATCCTTTTTTTAATAATGGGACAACTTTAGCAATTTTAAGTTGGTCCGGAAAAATACACTCATCGAAGCAGTGGTTAAAGAAACTTAAAAGTGGTATCGCTAATATATCAATATGTTTCTTTATTAAAGTTATTTGTAAGTCATCATATCCACTAGAACTCTTTGAATTCATTGCAATTACTATTTTCTTAATTTCATTAGGTGTTACAGACGATAAAATTAAATCTTTTTGAACTCTGTTTACACTTTTACTTAAAAATTCTATTGCCTGGCTAGTGTCAGAAAGGCCAGCCAACTGTTTATGACAAAATTGTTCAGCAAAAATATTAGCGACATCTGTGGAATTCATTATTTTGAGTAACAATAATTTTTTTTATCAGATTATGTTTTGACTTATTCCTATGACGATTTACTATCTGCCAAATCTCTTTACTTGCGTTTTTTGCGTTAAGTAGTTGTCTTTTCACAGCATTTTTCTTAGCACTCCTAATAACTTTTCTGAATATTCTTATATAATTATTCTTATATTGTAAAATACTGTTATCAACATGTGGTCCACTATTCACACATAAAAAGCGTTTTACTTTGCTTGAAACCTTGATACCCTTAGTTATCCATTTTATTCCTTTACTATTTTTGATTTTAATTTTGATACTCCTTTTTTTATAACTACATTTGAATGAATGATAAAATTTATTTAAGAAAGTATTTATCCCCATTAAATTCCAATTTTCGCTTAATATAGATTTTCTAAAGATGTCATGGCTTCTCAGATTATAAACTCTTCGAACAACTGTTATGGTTTCATTTGATTCTAATTTCTTACCCACCATATTCTGTAGTGACATGGTACAAAAAAGCGCTCCATGCCCATCTGCTAAGCCGTTGTGATCGATACAAACATCATTAATATGTTGTTCATCTAAATTGGTTACGAAGTTATCGATACATGATGAACATTGATTACGTATAAAGGTCGCCTCTTAAATAAGCGGTCTGAAATTATAGCAACGTAATAAGCTTAAAAATTCAGTGCGTTTTTTACTATCAAAAATAAGGTCAACATTAAAATCAACACAAATTATTGACTTTTTGTTAAATAAAAATTCTAACACTTCTTCTAAACGTTCCATAAAAGTATCGAAGTTTTTATCATCCGGATTACGATAACAGCAGCAGATGTACAGGTTAGTTTGCAAATCTCTTAGGCTACACATTTCAAAACATTCAGATTTATATAACTTATTTACATTTAGGCATTCCACAACTTCTCTATCTATTTGACCTAAAATAAGACTGCCACCTCTTTTCTTAGTCACCCGTGTATTGTGTGAAACCAAGTTGTAGTCTTCTAATTTAAACATTTTAACAGAAATTTTATTTAAAAAATGCTCAGTGACACATATGTAATCCGGCTTACAAGGTAACGATCTTATGTAAAGTTCTAACTCATCTTTTTTGTTGTTAATGCCGCATAGATTTTGATGAAAAATACGTAATTTAACAAATTTATGTACGAAAAAAATTCTGTTCCATGATTGGATCCGAGAGACAGGTATTTGTTTCACAAATATCAGTCTGAGTGGTTGCATCTTTTAATAATTGTGGCGAGATTGCAAGTGTGTCCTCAGTCTGAGTATACATAGTACTATAACATTTTTCCGTTTCAGAAATCTCATTACTCTTATAATTTAAGTAATCATATCTGTATTTTAGACGTAAGATTTCTCTACAAAACAACCTACTTTGACATACCTGAACATTAAAATAACTGCGTCTATTCCCTAACTGAAAATATTCATGAAAATTTATTTTTTTTAATTTACTGACTAAACTGAACAAATTACTTTTTAACATTGTTTGTACAAAACCCTTTTATATTTATTTTAAATTATCATCAATAATGACTTTCACGATCAATCCATTAATTTGATGAATCAGCCAACCATCTGTTAAATGCAACCACCTCGTAATAAAATAACACCTGGTCAAAATATCGATCGACAGGTGGGTTTTATCGATATGTCGATAATTATTCGGATTTGGTTAATCACTCATTTACATGTAATCTTTTAAAAGATTTTATTACTTATATTTAAACTAGTGATCCGTACCGACTTCGCATGACGGTATTAATAAATTTTATACGAAATAAATACAAATCGAAACTACAAACAAAACTTGTGTCCAGCAGTAGACGTTTTGATATGATGATAGCACAACTGCTGCCCGTTACCTCATGTTACTGTAGCTCTTTCTAGTCTGCCGCTATAGGCAATAAAAATAAGCTTTTCTAAAAAATAGAACAATATTAAGATAGAACAAAGACAAATAGTAACTATCACCTTTTTTCCAAACCACCATTAATTCCACATCTTTGTCCAAACAGCGGACAGTCCCTTCAAAAGCCATTACAGGTCAGACAAACTAATGATCACTCATTCTTACGTCACCTGGGAATCGAACTGACCCTTCCCAAACCCCAACCAACAAAATTAACTTCCCACTGATCCTCAATACAATTTTATTGCAAACGGTACCAAATAATGCTAAATCACGGGTAAATCCCTATAATATGGGTTGCCAGATTTCGGGGTGATTTTTTTTTTGTGGCAACATTATCTTTTATTGTGATAAGTGTTTATGTGGTGCAATTTCTGGTTGGTATTATGTTATGAAATAGGGTTAATAAGGTTTTGGTTAAATTTTATGACAATAGTGAATGGATATGGTTACAGTATTAAACTCGTAACATGTATTTTAAGGTTTTAAAATCAATATGTGTTTTTAGTATGATTTAAATAATCTATACATATAATAAAATTGGAGTGTCTGTTGTAATATTGAAATAACCGTTTTTTACTACATGTATATGAATGTATATACGGTACATTCACTAAAATAACATTTTTTAATAATTTTTGTCTGTCTGTCTGTCTATTTGTTCCGGCTAATCTCTGAAATGGCTGGACCGATTTAGACGAGACTTTTATTGGCAGGTAGCTGATGTAATAAGGAGTAACTTAGGCTACGTTTATTTTAGAAAAATTCTTTTATTTTAGAAAAATAAAGTAATGTTGATCGACTGTTAGGCGGAACGAAGTTCGCCGTGTCAGCTAGTACCTTACATAATTTATAGTTTTAAACAAGTATGAAACATCACGTTGTCCCTCGACGGGTAGGCAGAAGTAACGCTCACGTCGTTCCTAAAAAAATTATGGGATTGACATAAGCTAACGCTAACATTGTTGTTAGCTTATGTCAATCCCTTACATTTTTTAAGCTATTCTATGAATAGAATAGAAATCTATGCCACTTGTCTACGCTCTCAACTATACTGGGTTTCATATTGGAACAGACAGCAAGCCTGTTTTGAAACTCATATACAAAAAATTTCTGAACTGGAAAGTAATAAAAAAATTTTTTTTTTTTTTTACGTGGGAAATGCATTACGCATACGCACCCGCCCGGGCAAGGCGGGGGTTATGTCGGACTCTCCGACCGCACTCAAAACGCGGCCAGCATACCGACTAAAACCCACGGTGTTCCTCCAGACGGCCAGAGTGTCGGGGTCATGGGAGTCGCTTGCGCATTCATCCGCGACCCCGACGGGCCATGGCCCCGTCCGATTTAGGGGCCTAGCCCCCCCTCCTTCGAGAGGCGCGTGCGGAACACGCGCACTGCCGTCTCGGGCCCGTGCTGTTCGGGCGGCGACTGCCCGATCGCCGCCCGCAGGCCAACTCGGCCGCAGAGGATAGGGAGAACGGCGCATCGCAATACCGACACTCCTCTTCCCCTGCGGCCCCACCGCGTCCGCAATCTGGCGGTTGCGGCCCCGCCGAGGCCGCGGAAGGTAGGGAGAGCGGCGCACCGTTATACCGGCACTCCTCTCCCGCCGCGGCCCCGCCACTCCTCAGCCGCAGTGTCGCCGAAGCAACACTGCAGCCCACCAGAGCCGCTCCATCGTGGGCTTAACGGCAAAGCCCAGAGGAGCGGCGCCTCCTTGGGGTTCCTCGTCCTTGGTAACCACGGCTACTAAGCCCCTCCGCCGCGACAAGGCGAGAACCCTGTTGGGGGGAAGTAATAATAATATTACAACAACTACACACAACGCCTTCTAAACCCATTATATATTATAGCTTGTATTATAGGTTCTAGAATACGGATGTACATATTTAAATACTTTTTTTATAAGTACATGTTCATGCACACAAATTTTTGCACTGTGCGGGAATCGAACCCGCGACCTCTTCGTGTCAGTCCGTACACAGTATCACCGAACCACAGAATCAGTCAAAATCAAAAGTACAACATAATTTTTATTTACTTGATATTATAGAATTGAACCGGAAAACGCAGCGTGGGCAGACCCCTCACAAGGTGGACCGACGACCTTATAAGGGTGGCGGGCAACCGATGTATGAGGGCGGCGAACGACCGGCTACGATGGCGAAAATTGGGGGAGGCCTATGTCCAGCAGTGGACGTCTTTTGGCTGATATGATGATGATGATGATGATATTATAGATAGACTGCATAATTTTTTGTTGAATTATAAGTATATACGAGTTTTATTCCGTTAATTATTTATTTGTAAAATTCTAGCGACACAAAGTCTAAGTTTCCTTAAAAAAACACTACTACACTACCTAAGTAGTGTTAATTGGCTGCAGTTTTCATAAAAAGCTAGTCCATATAGCTTGAATTTTAAACGGTGAATCCTATCGTCTTCACACCCCGACACCTAATTATATGTTCCCCTCTATTACCCCTAACTTAATCTCTACATGATATTGACTTTTAAATCCGCACCTCGCCGTAAGGGGGCGCCAGCTGCTCTGTTATTAATACGGATTACCACGCTCAATTAAATATGTTCAGGTTCACCCTAGTATTAGATATGGATATTTATGGTTAATTTATTTAGTTATTTCAAGTATATTTTGGTAATTTTCTTAAAATTAGACTTTACTAAAAAAGATTAAGATTTAAAATTGGCTATGTGGTCTTCAGTTGGGATGACTGGTCAATCTTGGCATGGCATACATTTAATATTTAATCCAGTATTACCTTGTCGTGCAATGTGACCAGGAGGTGCATTTAGCAGTTTAATTAAAATACGTAGTCAAATTACTATACTAGATGAAAGTAAATAATTGAAACCCTCTTTTTTCTTTCTTTAATCTTATTATATTAATTGGTTAATTTGTAATAATTACTTTGTATCGTTCTTTGGTTGCGTTGAGTGTTTAAATTGTAACTCAAACAAATAACTGTAGTTATCTGGCGATTGAAAAGAGTGGCGTGAGTTTCTTGCCAGTTCTTCTCACAGCTCTACCTCGTCAGCGAACTGGCTGTAGGTCAATTGGCTGACTTCATGTAATGTTGACTTTTCATAAGCATCATACTTTATGATCAAAATGAAATAAATGCTTTGAGTTTGAGTTTCAGTCTTGATCTGATCTATATAGAAACTTTCGGGAGTAGAGGGAGGTAGTATGTACTATCGAACGAAGTGAATCATGACCCGCCATAAGCTCATATTGCCAATTCATCTAAATGCAGATAGGTCGAAATTCGCTCGAAGACAGATTTTCTTGACAACTAGCTTGTTATCATTTTATTAGACACTGACGTTTTACTGAGTACACTGTTGTTATGTTATTATTCAAAACGTCCTAAGTACAATACAAAGTATAAAAACAATAGATCTTTCAAGTTTGATAGTTTTAAGCGAAATATCAGCAAAATGGGTCATGATTAAGCTGGTTCGATAGTACATTATAAATAAATTAACCATATTATACCTACATTAAATTAAAAATCATATTTCGAACTCTGGATAGAAAACTATTACAAAAATATAACGGAATCTGTAGCTCTACGCATAAAAAAATTGTATGACATATAAACAGCGCTTCTAGTGTTTATTCTTAGAACTATTTTATACTGTAGTATATTATTTTTATGCTGTCACTGTTGAAAATAATTTTACTGGATATAGCTACATTCAATTTGAAGCAAGAATGACACTCAAGATCTCCTTTAAGGTTCTGAGATTTTATACCTAAAACTTAGTTATCTGTGTTTTAGACATATAATTCTGAAATACACCTATACATAAATTACATCAGGCGGGTAGTGCGCTAGCATTCAAATATGAGAATACAAAAACGGGCAGTGCGCTAGCACACAAATGTAAGAAAAAATTTTAGGTATATAAGTTAGGGTATGTCTTACAGTACAAGATAGGCCTCTTGAAAACGAAGTGTACATGTTTTCCAGACGTTCCTTTATTATATTTATTCAAAATTCCTTTCATCCCACTCAACCATTATCATCGCTAGCGTATTCAAAGATATCGTTCCATTAGTGTACCTTGTTTAATTTTATCCCGAGTGTGCGTCCGACAGATACACGCGAATGATGTTTAATCTCCTCAGGGAGTATAATACCCTAGTACTTTGTGGAGATGTCCCTGTTAGGGTGATAAAATAATAATATTGTTTTAATATTTAAAAGAATTTTCTGGTGTTGGATATAAGAGTAAAATAATTTAAATTTTTCAAATTCATTATTTCTTTTGTACATTTTATTACTAAATCTTTCTCAGAAAATAATTCTAATTTTCCTCGAAGAATGGACACAAGATCTTTACGTGACAACCGTATCCAGTATCACTGAATCACCGATGCAGCACTATATATTTGTAACTAACTTTCCGCGACGCGGTTTCATCTGCGTTTTTGCTTACTGCTCTGCTCTCGTTGCCAATACCGTAATGTTACATATCTTATAATCTTCCTCAAGAACTAGGCTATCAAACGCAAAAAGAATTGTTTAAATCCGACTGGTATTACCAGAGATAAACGCGGTTAATCAAACTCTTCCGCTTTACATAATAATAATAATAATATAATAATATTCTACCACATTCACACAGCGCCATCTAGCCCCAAATTAAGCAATTATATTTGCTTCTGTTATGGGTACTAAACAACTGATATACTACTTATATACATTTTTTTTTTGTAAATACATACATATTATATATAAATTACACCCAGACACAGAACAAACAATCATGCTCATCACACAAAGGTTTGTCCTGGGTGGGAATCGAACCCACGACCTCAGGCTTAGCAGTCAGGGTCACTAACCACTAGACCAACAGGCCAGTCAATATAAAAAAATAAGTATAAATTATCACAAATGTTTGTCTATAATAGCAATAAATTTACGATAATACTGATTATGGTAGCAAGGCGAAAACAGTCATTGTAATTTAACTCATCGTATGCTTAGGAGCAGATCTACACGAGACACTATGTTATTTCTATTTTGTCTGATATTATAGCATACGAAAAGTTAACATGCATTTTATTTGACTACAGAGCTAGGAGCTAGCTTGACTAAACATATATTTATCACAAAAATGTTATCTCGCGTAATTACTACAACCTCTTGCAAAAGTTACTACAATCGCTACCTAACATCAGTCAAAAAAATACTTAATACTTTTTTAATCTAACAATATTAAGAATCAACCATTTTTATATTCTACTTAACCACAATATTGCGTTTGTTATATCAAAATGAACCGCGAGGAAATGTTTAAAGCTTCAGAAGTAAGTCGTAATGAAACTGAAACTCCATTCAATTTGCGCATCCCAGGGCTTAAGGATTAAGTCAACGTCTTAAATAATTAACTTTTCATAAAGATCAACTGAAACTTTGTTTTAAGTTATGCTTAATTTATTTATTAAGATGAACGTGGAAATATTGCAGTTGGGGTTAAATGTTTGAAATCGTCGTTCATTTTATTAATTAGATTTGTCAGATTAAAATATAATTTATTTTATTTGTTTTCAAACACTAACAAACTCAGTAGGAAAGACTCAGTGTTTTTGATATTATATATACTTATAAAAAAACCAACTAAGTGCGAGTCGGACTTGCACACGAAAGGTGCAAGGTACCATTATCAGATTTTTAGTGTTTGTTGTTATCAGAAATACATCATGTATGAAAATTACAACTGTATAACTGTCACGGTTCATTAGATACAGCCTGGTGACAGACAGACGGACGAACAGGCAGACAGACAGACAGACAGACAGACAGACAGACATACGGACAGCGGACAGGGTCCCGTTTTTCCCTTTGCGTACAGAACTTTTAAAATGATAGTAACAAGTATATTGTAAACAATTCTAAAGATATGTATGTTCTCTACAAGACTAACCTTATCTTTCCTAATGATAAATATAGCCTGAAAATGTTAAGATTATCACTTTTAATTAATAATAATAATACCAGCCTTTTTACTGTCCCACTGCAGGGCAAAGGCCTCTTCTCATATATAGAGAAGGTATGAGCATTATTTACCACGCTTGCTCAAGGCGGATTGGCAATTTCAGATTTTTAAGTTCAGGTTTCCTCACGATGTTTTCCTTCACCGTCAGTCAGAAATGTCCAAGATAAACTTAGAAAGTACATATGATTTAAAAAACTACATTGGTACTTGGCTAATTCAAACTCACTACCTCTTGTTTAGAAAGCCATTTAGACTATTTTTTGCTTTCTTAGAATATTTATTATTGAAATGAAATCAAATACTTATGTTTTTTGGTGATATTTACCACTTGATGGTAAGCAATATTCGCTTTTCATAGACATCAAAACCGCCATAGAACACAGTAATCAATATAAGTTTCAGAAACTTGTCTGTATGTAATCAATCATTTAAATAAGCAAACGAACTTTGACGACAAAACGTTAAGTTTGTATAAGTTTTGTAAAAAGTTTTCTTTAATGTTACGAGTATTTCAATAATAAATGAAAATAACAATTTCTAAAAGTTAAAAATCAAATTTTATAGAAAATCGAGTTTGAACATAAACGTTTATACTTATATTTTCGCGTCGAGAAACGCCGAAACCCCGCCGCCTACTGTTAACTATCTATCGATATACATGCTACATGCCGCTAGGTTGTATAGGATTTACTTATGTACACTTAGCAGTAGAATGTATGATCCTGGTTAAAGTAACACTTGCAAAATAAACAGGACATACAGTACAGAATGTGCAAGATATGATAGGACAGCTTCCAAGCATGTGATTATGGTAAAACTCCCTCACTTCAGGTAAAAGACTCCCAGCCTTATATATGAAGTGATAATGAAACTTTTTCATTGTCACAATTCACGTTGTACTCTCTTGTACAGTCTTATAACGAGAACTTCAACTCGATTGATATTGTAGCAATGCGTTCAAGTACATTTAAAAAATCTATAACACATTTCCTAAGCACCTCTATTTATTTTGTTTTCTTTGAACAAACGCCTACATAGCCTAACTGTGGTAAATGTTGTCATCTAATACCAATTCTCTTAAGCTGACTGATCTTCACAGATATCTTGCACGATCATCTTACTTGCTACATCTCTTTAAATCTACTTCCATTAATTCTTTCAATGTTCGAATCAGAGTGCTGGCAGTCCAGGTACGCCTTCGATCCCACTTTTTCCTCCTTTTCTCCTTCCTTATCCTTTTCCGTATATGTTCGGCAACTGCTTGGCTTTGTCTCTTATGCGTTATTTTTGCAATGATTAGAAAACATAGCCATGTCCATAGGTTACCACGTACTATCAAATGTATAAAAAAATACTCCATAGCAACAACCTACGTCATACTTATATAAACTTATATCTATAAAAGTTCATCTATTTAAAAGCTATATGAAAGAAACTCCCCTTGTGTATCATTTATATGAACACACTGATATATACGAGCAGAACAATCGGAAGTTTGGCGGGCGGGGCTTCGTAGGGATTACAGTATCAAATTATATCGATATTTCAATTATTTTAAGACATAATAATATATAATCGTCAAATATTCACCTAAAAAAAACTTTACTGTAGATGAACACATACACAGATCTCTCTAAGAGAGAGATTCGTCTTCATTAAAAAGGTATCTATATAACTTTGCAGACGTGATTGACATGTAAAATTTATATTATTTTAAAGTGAGAATTCGCCCGTTCTATGATACTTTGATTCGAATGAACTTATCTGAACGGCAATACTTAAGTAGGCACATTTTCTACTAATATTATAAGTTTGTGTGTGTGTGTGTGTTTGTTACCACTCACGCCTAAACATTAAACCGATTTCGATGATAATTGGTATGCACATACATTTGATGCCGGAGACGGACAAAGGATAAGATTAAACCATTTTCGGGCGAAGCCGCAGGGCGCAGCTAGTAGTTTAATATTTTTAAATGATTTGTACGGTGTACTCTATCTACCTGTAGATGTCCACAGCTGGGCATAAGTCTTCCAATAATCGAAATCTTGCAAAGCGAAGAGTTTTCCGAAGTCATTACACGTAACAGCGGATCGACATTGATATTAAATCACTTTAATCACGTTAATCACTCAGTTGTCTCATAAGACACCCACTGGATAAGATGGCCACTCCATTCCAGGCTGGTGAACTTAATGTGCAATAATATTTTATTTATTACAGGCAAAAATAGAAAATACTTTTGTACTTTTGTAAAGCATATTCGGAAAATAGCATAAATTGCTTTTTCTTATTATACATATAGTATATATTAAAAAATAATAAAATATTGTTTAAAACCAAAAGAATATTATTTCTAATCTTTAAGTAAACCCGCAAGTAATTTTTGGAATTTCGCGGTTTTAGTGAATGAGTGACATTTCGCTTTTAAATATTCCTATAAATACGAGTATATAAAGGGTAATTCTGCGCATTAACCTATCAAAATTACTAAAACTGATTGTTAAAGATTTTTTTTATCTTTTAAATTGTAATAACAAAAACATCGATACATTAGTGTCCCATTACTATCTATCGCGTGAGTACGCTTGCGCGCGTGTGTATTGAACGATGTCCGTATATACCTCCCTACATAGTACATACAGCCTTTGTTTTATCTTATCTGTTTTTATAGTTATTAAAACATCACGGTTTTTATTTAAAGTGGTCAGCAGAGATGTGTTGTGTATTGAGCGATGTTCGTTTATACCTCATGTGCTTTACAATACATACAATATTAGTTTTAATTTATCTCTGTAAGTTACCTATCAATTTGTTAAACTTGCATTACGGTTTTTATTAAAATTATAGTAAACTAGCAAGTGTGACTTGAACGTAGAACTTGTTATCATGGACAACGATCACAAAGTTTGAGTATTTTACAGCTTTGAAGCTATTATAAGCGATATGATAGGTACTACTTATTACATACTAGCTGTTTCCCGCAGCTTTGCGCGCTCGAATCTAGGTTATCGCATTAAATATTTTTACTAATCATAATCATGAACATATCCCCCTATTTCAACTACTATAAGACAATTTCTCTAAAAAATTATATTAGCCTATATTGTTTTCCAAGGTCTAATCTATCTCTGTACCAAATTTTATCAAAATCGGTTCAGTGGTTTAATCGTGAAAGCGTAACAGAAAGACAGACTGAGTTACTTTCACATTTATAATATTAGAATGGATTACACATTTGATATTAATTTTAAATTCATACCATTACGTATCTATTTCTGAGACAAAGGAAAAAGTCAAACGGACAACAACCTTTTCCTTTGAACTAAAAACAGTACATTTCTATGATATTAATTGCATTAAAACAGAAAAAAAACCTGTTACTTTTAAATCCACGTCTCTACAAAAGATTTCGTTCAACACCAAATACGAATGTGTTTTTGAACCTTTTACTGCAACATTGTAAGACTAAATAAACGTTTTAGTTCCCCGGTCGATCATAAATTGTTATTTACTGTTGTACGCGAGCTGCATCACTACGGTTCATTGTGTATTCTGTTTTACAAAGCTGTGTTATAAGGTCGAGGTTATTATACCTACCAGGACCACCTAGTCCAAGGTAATCAAAAATATCGATTTTATACCTCGATGGCACAGCTAATTGTTGAAGAACGTGTAGATTCAATTTCCATACGTTACAAAACTTTGCGTGCTTCATAGCTAAAGTCATTTATTCATTTCAAATCATAAGCATGTAGCAAGTTATGAACGTCATAGAGAAGTCAGGATGTCAGCTGATTTGTCAAAAATTTGCTAATAAACGTGCAGCCGTGACAGGACTGGCGAAAAACTCATGCCGCTCCTTTTATGAGCCAGATAATAAGAATTTATTTATTTCTAAGGATCTCTTACAAGGAATACATGTCACTTCCATCCGTTCCTAAACATAAAATTAACAAGTCTCATGCTTTCTCAATTCCCGATGCGTCAGGTCTAGCGGTCAAGCGCTTTTTGAAAGTTAACCCCTGATTGAACCAATGTGACTGGCCTGTTGGTCTAGTGGTTAGTGACCCTGACTGCTAAGCCGGAGGTCGTGGGTTCGATTCCCACCCAGGACAAATCTTTGTGTGATGAGCATGATTGTTTGTTCTGTGTCGGGGTGTAATTTATCTATAATATGTATGTATTTACAAAAAAAAATGTATATAAGTAGTATATCAGTTGTTTAGTACCCATAACACAAGCAAATATAATTGCTTAATTTGGGGCTAGATGGCGCTGTGTGCATGTGGAAAAAAAAAAAATGTGAACATACAGCAGCAGAGACAAAAACAGAATTTAGATCACATATAAATTTTAAAGAATTATTGATATAAATTACAATTTCCACTTCTATTTTAGTTTGGCTGACTTGCAAACCATTATGTCTTAGCCCTATCTTGGCACGTGTATAGTGTTTGCTATCTCATCTTGCAGCTTTTCATGTACGAATATACTGCACTACTATGATGCTATTTGGCAAACCTTGATTTTTTCTTTTGTGACTCTGTTATGGCGCTATTGGAGCAACACCCGTAGAAAATATTGGGTAGTAGTAGTAGGTATAACAAGAAGTTTTCTTTGAAGAATCATACGATTATTACTCTTTACATACCCGATCGGAAACTTTACGCATCAAATGCATAAGAAAATTTTATTAGTTGCCGATAAAATCTACAAAAATTGTTTTTGAATTGGCTAGTAATTGAGCCATCTCAGCCATCTCTTACCGAAAGAAACACATTAGTACGGAAACTTTATGTTGATATTTTATTACAGAGTATTAATTTTAATACTTCCACGTACGATCTAACTTAATGCTGAAATCTGCAAGTGTCCACTGTAACTAAAATGGACAATGTTAGTAACAATAGGAAAAGTCTATGACCGCTTTTCTATAATGAAAAACTCGTGACTAAGTCCAAATATTCCTCAACGGCAACAACACCTACTACCGTGACTGTGTGTTTATTTTGCTTGTTAGCATATTAGGCGCTGGCGCAAGACATAGGCGCCACCGTGATATGCTTATTAGCGATTTGTGAGTCATAGAAACAAATAGTTGCAAACTAATTTCGATTCAAGTATTATCTTTGCTTCACTGCCGATGTATGTATGTACCTATATAAATATGTATGTGGGTATGTGTGTCTATTTATTTGGCACGCTCTACATTCTAAATGGCATAATGGATTTTAACATATGAACTGTCATTAGATTCCTATTAATTAAATCATCATCAAAATCATCCATC
Organism: Parascotia fuliginaria; assembly: GCA_963082885.1. Lineage (NCBI taxonomy): Eukaryota > Metazoa > Arthropoda > Insecta > Lepidoptera > Erebidae > Parascotia > Parascotia fuliginaria. Next base: position 3,396,262 of record OY720195.1, read on the forward strand.
ATTAAAATCATCCACTAGACATAGGCCTACATAGATCTGCATTTTGCCTGGCCCTCGACCGCGGTTAACTATAAGTTGCCCGTCACCTTTGTCCATGGCAACCGTCGCCATGACAATAAGCCTGGAAGGATGATGTGAAATATTTATAATGTTATTGTTAATATTTAAATTGTTCATCAACTACATTAATATTGATATACTTGTAATATATTTTAGCATTCACGCTAAAAGTATCACCTTCTAGTGAAACCTCTACATTAAATATTATAACAATGGTTGATTTTGGTCAACAATTGAAATATGCATAGGTAAATAATTATCGCCAATATTTTCTAATTTTTTTGTACGTTTATTTGCGTTGTCTGATAAACTGGCACCTAAAATGTGGGATTAACAGTGTTAAAAAAGTTCAAAGTCAACGAATAGAATTTTAAGCAGAAGATGATTGCCTAACAACAAGAAATTCAAAGAAATCATGTAGACTGAAATAGTCCCTCTAGATTTGTTAAAAAAGTAAAAGTAGGGTCAAGTTGTAATAATAAATTAATTAAACTTTCGTACTCTCTTTTCAACTTGCGTCCTACGAAGCAGGACTTCAGCAATTGTTTGTTAGATTAAAGCTGCTTTGTTTATTGTTATACAATGAAATGTTAGTTCGTACGTCATAGATAAAATTTAGTTCTTGGAGTAAACACTAAGAGAGCTGATCATTTCTAATGACGGTAATTTCTGACACCACTGTACCCTTTTTCTTACAATTATTTTACCGGTTGGAAGGTTCATAATTCTAGATGGACATAGGCTTTATCTTCTTCTTTTCGAGTCGACAGCAAGTCTTTTTATATTATATCAGCCCAAAACTTAGCTACGGCTACCGCATTGTCAGCAGCGTTCATTAAATCTTCCTGCGTGCAGTTGATCGGGCATGCAGGGCACGATATCAAGTCGGCCATTGTTTGAGGATTGGCTCCACACTTGCAATTTAGATCGAAACCGTCAGAGAATCCCCACCTGGACAAATTATCTTTAGTACGGCCGACCTGTGTCCGAATATAGGTTTTATAATAAGTACAGTTTAACTTAGTCAAAGCCGATACTGACCAGTAGTAATATTAGAAAATATAATTTAATATAGCTTTCTGCAGCGCAGTTTTACACGTGTCTGGGTACTGCTTTGCCCCCGTCGTCAGTAGCGTGAAGTTACATAGCCTTCCTCAAAAACTGAGCTACCATATGCAAAAGAATTATTCAAATCCGACTGCTAATTCCAGAGATTAGCGCGTTCAATCAAACAAACAAACAAACTTTTTCGCTTTATATAATAGTTTAGATTTATGAGAAAATAAATGCCCGTTAACTTATGGTCTACGTTCGTTAGTCTCCGTAACCGCTAACGCTACCTCCTATAACTTGAACCACACACTACATCTATTGCACGCACCGTTCGCTAGCCACGATAGTCAAACATCTCCCGCTAAACATTCACTCACGAGCAGCGCTCACGCTTATGAAACATACCGTACTACAGACGTATGTGCTTTACAATAGGTACATTGCATTAAAATGTTTAAACATTAAGATATTTTTACATGTTCTTTTTATTTAGAGAAATTCTTGAAATGTTTCAAAATTTATAAACAAATTTATCATAATTTTATTATAAATAAAATATATATATATATATCCACACGCAAAATACGCGCACAGTCATGGATTTGTGGAAAATATCCCGTTGATACCAATACCAAATAAATAAAATAAAATATAATTATATTAATATTAAATTGGAGATTTAAGTCAAGGATATAGAACCATCCTATCTCTATCGTTATATTCTCGTTCATTATATTATGAATGGCGTAAGCTAGGGACTGCTACAATAAATAATAATATGAACAGGCTCCAACGTTACGTACTAGTATGATGCATCCATGCCGTACCTTAATGCGGTTGCTAACTTACCTACAAACAACATACTTAGATTTATTTAGGATATAAATCGAAAAAACGAAGACACACATTATTTAGTAAAACCAACTTTCATTTCGAAATTAACAAAAAATTGCCTAGATAATAGTATAGACACATCTTTAAATTTCATCTAATTTTCGCACGAGACTTTAAAACAGTACTAGTATTTGCTTCTTTTGTGCACAATATAAAAATCCATATAAGCCACTCAAAAAATAATGACAAAACCAATATACAACGCTATTTGGACATAAGTTAGTTTAAGTTATATCTTGTAATATGAGTTCTAGACAAACTGAATACTTTTTTTTTAATAAATATGATATACCTACATCTAAACTAATGTTAAAAGACAAAAGATTAGATTTTTGGTGTGTTTGTTTGTTCTGATTTAACTCAATATCCACGTTAAAGATTTATAAAATTTATAAAGCTATAAATAGTACGGGTAATAAAGACTATATTTTATTATGTTTAACATAATTATTTTTCAGTCATTTTCAAAATTGCAATGATTTAAGCGCTTTTCTGAATGATGCAATATGTTACTATGGCTATGATATTTCTGTACGCGTTTCTCGTGAAATGAAACTTTTGATACCGAAGCGAAGCAAAGGCGTACGTCTATATTATACATAAAGATGCCCAGACCAATGCAAATAGTCATAATATATATACATAATATTATATAAATATTCTTGCCAAATTTATATATATCACTGTACCATGACTGCCAAACAAGGGTGTACCTGAGGGAATCAGAATACCAAATGTTTTAGTTGTTTGAAAGACAAATGGGTTATGTTTTGAAGTTTCATTTGTTAGTAGTTTCTACAAATATCTTGTGTAGTGATTGTTGTATAGAGAAACTTTATAAAAAGTTTATAGAAAGTAAACTAATATTATTATAAAGACCAAAGATTTGATTTTTTGTATTTATATTTTCGTAACAATTTAACTAAGACTTTTTAAATCAGTAACGTAGTTACTGATTTTAATATTGCGATTATAGAAAGCCTATATTGTTCCCTAAGATCAATTCTATTTCTATACTAAATTTTATCAAAATCAGTTCAGTGGTTTAGGCGTGAAAGCGTAACAGACAGATAGACAGACAAAGTTACTTTCGCATTTATTATATTAGTATGGATTGTAGGTGTGGAACTCTTTAATAGCTATTTTATAAAAATCCAAACATAGTGGAATTTTTGGGCATTTGGCATTTGGCAAATAAAACAGCGATTTCATAGGTAAGAATCTAAAAACTATTCGCAAATTCTTTAACCTAGGTATACGTCTGTTTTCCCTAAGTAATAACAATGCTATGAATTAATTACTAGCGCTAAATTAATGAAGTCAGTATATTTTAAAACCAAATCTTCGTCTGTAATACTGTTTCAATGTAATGCGTATTGGTTAGGGAAATAATAATAAGTGGTTAATTAATGTGGTTTTATAGGCAATCAGCATCTTACCAATAATAATTAATATTGCACGTTCTGGCACCGAGAACCACCGCCATCTTTGCTTTGCCCAATAATACTTCAACGGTAGTATAACTGAACATTTTTTGATCTTAATTCATTATACCAATACTACTCACAAAATAATATCAACGTTAATATTTCAAAATGCCAATGTATTAGTTTTAGTCGTTGCAAAAATCCAATCAAATATGGATATACATTTGATAATAAAAATATTGAAAGAGTCGATGTAGTCAAAGATCTTGGTGTAATGCTCGATTCAAAATTATTGTTCTCTCAACATATCGATACCATAGTTAATAAAGCCTCTCGCAATCTTGGCTTTGTAATGCGCACTTGTAAACCATTCAGAAACCTCCATAGTCTTAAGATTGTATACTATGCCTATGTCCGAAGCATTCTAGAGTACTGTAGTCCGATCTGGTCACCTCAATATAATATATATATCTCAAGAGTCGAAAGCCTACAAAAAAGATTTATAACATTTTTAAACTTTAAAAGCAACAGACGTCATACTTCTTATTTAGCAGATTGTAGACACTATCATTTGCTGTCACTCGAGGATAGACGGAAGATGTTGGATGCGATTCTTCTGTTTGATATTGTACGTGGTGAGATTGATAGCAGTGATCTTTTGTCGTGCATAGAATTTTGCACACAAAGATCTCGCACAAGACACACGCAACTGTTTAGTACACCCTCACACCGCTGCAATTATGGTCAAAATGCTGTTATGACTCGACTACCTCGCACCTACATAGACAAATTTGAAACCCTGGATATATTCCATCTGTGTAAGGTATCTTATCGCAACCGAATAGTGAATATGCTCACCAATAAGTAAATAATAATATTTTGTAAGTCACTTCTTTTTGTTTTACTTTAGTTTTCTTGTTATATATTTTTTTTATCTTTTTCTCCACTTTCTAGTTTTATATAATGCATGCTGTGGAACTCTGTTATTGGCTTAAGAATCACATGTCATATTACAACCATATCATGTACGCTGTAAAATAAGCTGTTGAGTTTCCTATAAATAAATAAATAAATAAATAAATAAATAAATTTTACTTATAAGATACAATCCATACTAATATTATAAATGCAAAAATAACTCTACCTGTCTGGCTGTTACGCTTGCACGCCTAAACCACTGAACCGATTTTGATAAAATTCATAATAGATTTTAGGGACCACCATAGACTATCTTTTATAGAGAAAAATGACTTGAAAGGGTTGAAATAGGGGATGTAACCGACATTCACGCGGGCGGAGCTGCGGGCAACAGCTAGTATATTGCTATAATTGTAAATAAGCATACTGCCCAATTCTTTTCTTTAGACATATTAACGTATATTAAGTTTACCTTCTTACAGTCAACCTGCATGATAGGTAACCAACAAAAATTTTATATTTAAATACAAACAAAGATCAACTTAAACTATATATCTTCGATGTTGATACAACCTAAAAGATAAACAAAAAGGAAAACCGAATAGCAATAGCATCCGACCGTTGTACCATAAATAATGGACTACTGCTAGTGACAGTTGCCAAATGAGTATACGTATCTCACTCTAACGTTGTGCTATCTCTGTCAGACTGAGTAAGACTGCTGTCATGTTATAGAAGGAGCGGGAATTAAAGTGTCAGAGAATAGTGCCTCTAACATCTTTAATAATAAGTGTTTCTTTTATTTTTATCAAACTTTTATTATTACTGAGGCCCTAGACAAGTGGCAAAGATTTCTATTCTATTTATAGAATAGATAATAAAATGTATGGGATTGACAGAAGCTAACGCCAACGCATATGTCAATCTCATACATTTTTATCTCTGTAGTGTCAAAAAACGAAACTGATTAATATTAAGAAACAATAAACGAGTAAATTTTGGACAAGAACATAAACTAAATAAAACTATTTTAATAACTTGTAAATAGCAATGTTATGAAAAATAAAAGGTATGATTTTAGTGATTTTTGACTGCTTTCGTCGATTAAAGGTACTTCAGACAGATAGTCTACGTCCTGACGCCAAGACTATGGTAGACAATTTTCTTCACAAGAAAATGCCAGTAACACTTTTTTGAGAGCCTTAATTTTAAAGCAGACGGTTACCTAACTAAACCTTTAGCATTGAAGAAGGCTAAAGTCCATGACCAACGATTACTACTTACCATCCGGTAGGCAGTTAATTCGTCTGACAATGAACGTTTAAAAAATCAAGAAACCGACAATGTAAAACGCCTCATAGTGATAGAGGGGTCCAAGAGTCATAAATTATTTATTCACGAATCTCTCCCGCTCCCGCTCACGTTCATACTCAGTCTCAGCTCTATTTACATTTTTAATGCCCTAGGCGGTTTCACGTAGTAGGGGATACATTTATTTTGTTTTAATGTGTTTCGTTGTTATCGTACCTCCATGTTTCTACGCATATGACGAACGTGCAGACATCTAAATTAAATATTTATAACGGTCGATTAATAACGGGTGCTTTCTATATTAAATATTTTATCTAAGTTTCTTAAAATCCCGATTTCAGCGCTGAATCACTTTTTCAATATGTCTATTTCGACATAGCCCTACAAAGCCTAACGATCCAGTACATAAAATCAGGATTTTAGAGACTTATAAATTAGGATAATGTATAATAACATCTAAAACGCACTTGCATGCGACTTTTAATTGTAACTTACAAAAAAATTTAATAACCTGGCAATTAAAAAGACTAACCTGAGTTTTTTGCCATTTCTTCTGATGGCCCTACCCTACGTCAGCGAACTGGCTGTAGGTTAATTAGCTTTGTAATTTTAACGTTCATAAGTTTTAATTCAATAAACCCAAATGAATAAATGTCTTTGACTTTGTCTGTATAAGAACACTTAAGTAAAGGGCAGCGTTATGTTCCTACTACATTTTACTGCAGTAATCAATTTGCTTTCCAAGCGTGGTACAGTAAATTCCTTTCTTTGAGGGAGGCTCCTGTCTAGCAGTAAACGTCTCTAGACTGATAGATAGTAGAAAGTTACTACGGTTACTCAATTGAGTAACTAATTACAGCAGTCTTTCACGTACACCTCCAATAACTATGAAACATATCGGGTCTACATAGATATGCAGGACCGTGAGATGTGCGGATGTGTTAAAAGAAGCTTTAGCCTTATAACTTGAGTAAATAATAATAATAAATCTTTATTTTTGACTAAGTCATACAAACAATTGAAAAATATTACATTACATTTGGTGTTTACACATACAACAGATACATTATCGTTTCTGAGCACGAATTGCATTTAGGATATTGGAATCCTGCTTATCCGCAATGACTTTCAGGATGCTATTAGTGCTGCCCCGCACCCTGCTTATGCAAAACGAACAGTTTTTAGTACACATCAAGTTCGACACCACATAGTATAACATAGTTTAATCACAGCGAATTCGTCGCCGATGTCCACTGCTAAAGTCACTAAAAGAATTGGCTGGAATAAGCCCCAAGTCTAAATGGAGTTCAATGATAAATGGTGTGGATGAACCCAGCATTAAAGGAATCAATATAGCACGTATTGACAAATGATGAGCGATTTACACAAATCCTTCCAAACTCGCGATCTGTGAGGGTTAGCTAAGGATTCCCCTGATAAATGGATGCAAGGGTGAAAAACTTTACTGTTTAGGACAGTTTCTGACCATTTCTGTTAGGATTTTTCTGCAATATTTTTCAATGTTTGCTTGCTACGTATACCAATGTATGATAAAAACAATAATTAAAGTCCAGTTAAAGGTCTTTTTTTCATGATTCATGATATATGTGAACACGCTTGACCTAGCTCAAAATAAAGAATCTTGGTTGTATCCAATTCTTCATTTTAAAGGACAATAATCTATATAAAAAAAATTAATACTTAACCATAGTACATATTCTTGTTCTAGGTGTGGTTCCAAAACCGTCGTGCAAAATGGAAGAAGCGTAAGAAGAGCACCAACGTGTTCAGGTCACCTGGAGCTCTGCTGCCGTCGCACGGCCTACCACCCTTCGGAGCTGGGGACGTGTGCAATCCTGGAGTGTTTGCGGACAGACCGTGGTCTATGCCAGCAGGTGAGACTAAACTTAAGAGTATCAACATGTTCAAGTCACCTGGAGCTCTGCTGCCATCACACTGTCTACCGCCTTTCTGAGCTGGAGATGTGTGCAGTCCTGAGTGTTTGCGGACAGACCGTGGTCTATGCCTGTAGATGAGACTTAACTTAAGGAGAGTACCAACGAAATCAGGTCACCTGGAGCTTTGCTGACGCTGCACGGTTTTCCGCTCTTCGGAGCTGGGGACGTGTGTAGACATGGAGTGTTTGATGACAAACCATGGTCTATGCTTGAAGATGAGGGTAGTTGACACGGGTCTCCAATCCGTAAGATCCTAGTTATAAATCTAGCAAGAAAGAAAAATATTATATTTGTCGAATTTTAGCATAAAAAACACCACACATTTAAAGATAAATTGGCGTTCGCTGTTGCTGCAGTTTTGTCATAAAACGTTGCTCCTCTTATTTTGAATGCATCTTTTCTACCGCCTTTGCATGTGATAGTATGACTTATTGCGCTAGTGATGCACATACAACCACTATTTAGTGAATCCATACTCGTGAGATAATCTAATCTACTTGTAGGGTTCTTCAACTCCGCAATAACTGTAACCAGAAGTAAGACAGAAGAGTTTGAAAAAGTACTTTTATTTACTTTTTAACTTAATAATTTCATGGAATGATAACCCGTAGATCCAAAGCAACTGTGCTTTTGATGCTTCAAAAGTCCAAAGGCGACTCTTATCACTTACCATCCATACATTATAACAGTAATTTCTGTCACTTACAGGATTAGGTCAACTCTCTCAAGGTGGCGTATCGATGGGTGGTTTCGGCGCCGGTGGACTGCCCCAACTGTCTGCTGACCTCAACCCCTCGCTGCCCATCAGCTCTGTAGCATCAGGACAGCCCTATCAGGGACACTATCCGCTCAACTCACTTGGTAAGTATATCAAAATACATAGATTGACTGCTTTAAAATTATGATGCTGTCTCGTTCAAACTCGCACGCAGAGTTTTTGAATTATGTCCCCGAGACGGGTCAGGTAGTATTGGATTTTTCATTAGCCTGTACTCTGGACTGTAGCTTCGCCTTGTTAAATGGAACCCAACATAATTGCTGAAACGTAGGTGTTATAATATAATAGTAATATAATAATAATAAATCATTTATTTCGGGTCGCATAAACCCATAGATAAATACCATACAGACTAACATACATAATACATAATATATACTTATAGCCTACATTTCACATGCACTAAGTCACTTTGCGTTCTTGTGGCACTTGTCCGCTGAAGCGATGGAACACGACGGAACACAACACCCTGCGACCAAAAGGTTTCCTCCATGACGTCTTGAAATTGACGTTGCGACGCGACTTCAACGGCTGCACTCTCGGCCTGTACTAAATCTTTTGGTGCACGTACTCCTCGATGTCCTCTGCCTTTGGGGTATAGTGTAGTGTAGGAGTGGCGGCACGCAGATTAATGTTAGCATCCGCTAGTGCTATACCGCAAAAGTTCTTGGTGGTTCGCTAACGACGCGTCCTCTTCTGCACCGTCACAAAAACCATCCTCGTCAGCCCGGGTCGTTGCCTTTTTAGGCATGGGCTTGGCCGGGGTAGTAACACGAATGCTCTGCGTAACCTGTGAGTCAGCTCGTCGACTCGGTATACAGCTCTGTCTACCCCTTCGGTATAAGGGCGTGAACTTAAGGCGAGGCCGGTTCACAAAATTTACTATATCATGGGATTGTAACGCTTGCACGTCTATCAATAAGGTTGATATTCGCATAAGTTTAATTATTACTTCGGCATGTTGACGAGCGCGAATTATATATAGTACAAATTTATTAAAAATCTAACTGGTTATTGTGTTAGAACAATAAATAAACTATCTTTTTTGCAAAAAAAAACATATCACTGTCGTTGAAAATTATAAAATTGAGAACATTATAGTTAATTTTTTTTACAGAGTTACTAAGCCATTTTTTAATATTCTGTTCGGTTATTGCGTTTCTTTGTTTCTTTTTCAATCTACAGTATTTTTTGTGTAGTCGAATACTAATTAACTTCTTTACACTGGAAGCTCAAACATACATCTTCTTGTCAACTTCATGAACACACCTCGCTATAAGTCATTTAATATTTTGTGTTGTGTGAAAAGTATAATCCAAACTGCCATAACTGCCATACCCAAAGCCCAAAACCTTCACAACGCAGACTTCAGGCGCGAATAATTTTCTTGTACAGTATTTTGCAAAACAGGCAATTGGTTTTAAATATCTACTTGTTTCCAGGAGACACAATGATGTCCTACTGCAACAATATTAGCGGGCAGCAGTCTGGAGGACCGCTCGAAGGGTCTCCCACGCCGCCGCACATGGCGCACTGTGCCAACAACAATGCATCGCCTACTGCCTCAGGTAAAATACCCTTGTTACTCGTATATTACCGAGTTACATTACTCCATTACTACTACTCAGTGCAAATATTTGTGTGCATAATAATATGTATGTATTTACAAAGTTCAGATATTAATATTATATTATTTATTGATAATGATAATTAGAAAGGAAAAAAAATAAAACACAACTCTCAAGATATGCTAGCCTGGTAGACATTGGGATAAATAAACCTAGAAAAAGAATTTCATGCCTGGTATTTTTAATAGGTGGCAACGGTGAACCAGCAGAAGAAGAGGTATGGCGCGGTCACAGCATCGCGGCGCTTCGACGGCGTGCGTCTGAACTATCAGCAGCCATTCCACCATATTTACAACTGAATTATGATGCACACAGCCCTGTGTACTGACCGGGAAATCCTTACTCATTTCCCTTCAACTATATTCGACCTAAAAACTGATGATTATATGTGCTAAATTTGTCTGGCAATATTTTAACTGAACTAAGACGCACACAGCTTACTGATAGGCAACTGATTTTCGACCTATAATACTTACTGGTTTTATTCATTCCAGGTAATAAACAAGCAATATTAAATTATTATTTTTAAAACGCTAGTGTGTCTCAACTTTTTGTATTTATCGGGACAACCTTTATTTTGGACTATTCCAGAATGCATAAATAAGCATGAAAAATTCGGTTCTGAAAAATAATTGAGCTCTATTTTTGTTAAAATTCATGTAAACGATTTCATTTAATTTAATTCTTAAATTTGGCAAGCACGTTTTACTTTAAAAAGTCTTATTAGTAGTTGCCCTGTACGGAATGTCAATTTTGTATACAAAAGGCGACTACTATTGCCAATCGGCCCGACATTACTTACTTACGATGAAATTGTGAGCTGTATTCGACAAAATACATGTATACGCATTCGTACAATAATATATAATAGATTAATATAAGCTATTTATTATTTAAGTAACGTAATAAAGTATTATATAGTGTTTAAATAGTTTTTAATATTGATGTATTTGAGGCAATTTGGCGTAATCCCATTAGATGTAGGTGCAGATTCAAAACATTCCAAATTCATAGAATATATCCAAAATATATATATAATGAGCTCTGTGGTAGGTTTATGTCTTAAACCATACATAATAAAATAAACAATATATGAAAAACGGTTATGCAACAATAACCAAACCATAAAATAAACAAAATAAACCTAAGCAGCAGAAAGACAACAAATTAAGCTAGCAATATACTTTTAAGAAATAATATTAGATATATAACGTACAGTAATTGTAGAACATTCAGCCATAAATTGCAAAATATCGCAATACATTTCTACTTATTCATATGTCAGTGTAAAAGGAAGTCGCCGAAAAGTGTCTGTCTGTATGAAATAACTAATCTGAGGGCCTAGACAAGTGGCTTGGTAGATAATAGCATCCTACCTAAATGATATGAAAATGTCAAATTTTAGATACCAATGCATCGCAAAAGAGTCGCTAGTTGATTACAAATATAGATGCTACAATTAACGGTCTTCTGAATACCACATTAAAATCAAATTCAACCAAATAAACAGATAACAGAATTAAATAGGATAACAATATCAAGCGTAACCATAGAGCTCTAGTTTTGTAACACATACTTGATGCATTTAAATAGAAAACAACAAGGAATGCGATGGAAAATTGTACCGCTTACATTGTATACTTTGAAATGAGTACTTGAAGTTGGACTCAGAGAAACCATTAGTAGGAGAAATTCTTAATAAGAAGTGAGACTATTTAGAAATGTATACATCTTCTAAAAACAGTTCTTTAAAATAAAATAAATAATGTGATATATATTATTTACCTTTTTATAAGTGAATGTTATTAATGAAAACTTTATTAATAATAATATCAATATATGATATTATTATTAATAAATGCTTTATTACATCTTAATCTAAAACAATATTTTGTAAATTTATTACAAGTATTGACCGCAACTCCAACTGAGCTCAGATTCTGCCAGTCCAAAACTAAGCTATACATCAGCAATGTCAACAGTGTCAATCAATTTCTGGTGCACGCATTTGTTACATTGAAGTCCAACTTTCAGTCCAAGCATTTCGCAAATAGTTATACGAAAAAAGGGTACTTATTATAAACGCATATTGTAAATTTTTGACCTAGATTGTATGACATACTAAGTATCACGCATCTCCAAACGATGGAGATATGTAATCAGACCTTAAACTGTATACGGAGTTAATGAATTTCGATCCAAATTTATACAATAATATTTTAAGAGAAAACCAGTAGATAGAATTTATGTACGCTTTTAAAGTGGGTGTGTGAAAAAAGCCATTTGTACAAGAAAGAGAAAGAAAGAATTAGACTTCCTATTCAAAAACCTACATATAGAAGATGTTGGTATTTACTTATTTTTTGTGCTTTATACACAGATATTTAATTTAAAAAGAAAAGAAAATTACGTATTCAGTGATTCTGGCCAACAACCCGCGCCTGTTATACTAGTCTGGCGATTTGCAAAATAGACCATCAACACAAATTACGTAAAATAAACTCTCCCTGATCACTGAAAGTTGAGTTTTTCAAATATAAAACTATTCTATGTATCTGTTTTTCTCTTGTCATATAATTGATTTGTGTGTAAATGTATAGATAGGTATTACAATAAACTAACGGAAACCCAAGCCACTGTATTTATAACATTTTGTATCATTTGACAAAGTGGTCACTAGTTCCTATTATGTTTTGGCCCTGGTAATATTTTTATTATTTTTCTTCATTTTCGATCTGCTGTTTCCGTCCGTTGTTTTGCGTAGAATTATTTTAAATAACCGGGGCTGTATATTAAAATATTAGTTTTAAGCAATTACTGTATAAATAATTTTATTTAAAAACCAAAGCGAACTTAACATTTTGGATAAAACAAAACATGTCCTGAAAATTTTTAATTATTTTGTCACCCTATTTTTATTGGTAATTGGAAAAATATAATAATTTTATGTATTTTTGTGTAAGTAAAGGACTGAGTGATTAATAAAATTAGATCAAAAATAATATTTTAATTGAATAAGTCGCTCGCCCGTGTATAGCCTATTTACTACTACAGTTATAGTTAAGTATTATTAAACATACATACAATAAAATAGACAATGTTCAATCTTGTGTTTTATTTTCACTTTAGTTTGTGATAGTGGGATTTTCAATCGAAACATTGTTACATGAGACCTGAGAACATACTTCTGCCTACGTACCTACCTCCTGTGAAAAAATTTGCATTATTATTTGTAGTTAATTTTTAAAATTTAACGCTTTTATCAAAGTTTTATTGAAATGTACTGCATTGGGATATTTTCTACCTATCCTAATTCTATTTTCATACATTCATTTCAATGCATTATATTTGAGTTTGATGAGGATGATAGATGGTGAATTTTTGCATCAGATCACAAAAGCTTTAACATATTCGCCCACCAAATTTAAAACCACTTATTTTAAAATATAAAGCATCTATACAATTATTAAACTAAAATTGACAGGCTTGTAGCCCGTCAATTTTAGTTTCTCCAATAGCGAGCCTGGGGTAATACATTTAACATGGATATTTTAAATATTCTGTTTGTATTCTCGAACTATTATGACAGTTATTAATTAGATAGAATTCATGCACGCTTTTAAAGTGACTACCTATTTGGTAACCAACGTGTCAACAGTAATAAATTAAACTAGGATGCAAGAAATGTCTTTATTTTCGTGTTTGAAAAATGCAATTTGTACAAGAAAGAGAAAGAAAGAATTAGACTTCCTATTCAAAAACCTACATAAAAAAATATTGGTATTTCTTACTTTTTAAACACAGATATTTAATTTAAAAAAAAATAATTACATTAACTCGCCCGTTAAGTGAGTGTAGCGATTTGTAAAATAGACATTTACCCAAATTACGTAAATCATTCCCTTTTCACTGAAAATTGAGTTATTCAAATAAAAAACTATTCTATGTATCTGTTTTTCTCTTGTCATATAATTGATTTGTGTGTAAATGTGTAGATAGGTATTACAATAAACTAACGGAAACTCAAGCCACTGTATTTATAACATTTTGTATCATTTAACAAAGTGTGCTACTAGTGCCATTATGTTTTGGCCCTGGTAATATATTTTTGTTATTTTTATTCATTTTCGAACTGCTGTTTCCGTCCGTTGTTTTGCGAAGTATTATTTTAAACAACCGGAGCTGTATATTAAAATATTAATTTAAAGTAATTACTGTATAAATAATTTTATTTAAAAAGCAAAGCTAACTTAACATTTTGGATAAAACAAAATATGTCCTGCAATTTTAAATTATTTAGTCACCCTATTTTCTATTAGTAATTGGAAAAATATAATAATTTTATGTATTTTTGTGTAAGTAAAGGACTGAGTGATTAATAAAATTAGATCAAAAATAATATTTTAATTGAATAAGTCGCTCGCCCGTGAATAGCCTATTTACTTCTACCTACAGTTATAGTTAAGTAATTATAAACATACATACAATAAAATAGACAATGTTCAATCTTGTGTTTTATTGTCACTTTAGTATGTGATAGTTAGATTTTTTATCGAAACATGAGACCTGAGAACATACAACTGTCTACTTACGTACCTCCTTTCAAAAAATTGGTTTTATTATTTGTAGTTAATTGTTAAGATTTAACGCTTTTATCAAAGTTTTTTAGAAATATACTGCATTGGGATATTTTCTACCAATCCTAATTCTATTTTCATACATTAATTTCAATAAATTATATTTGCTTTTGAACAGGATGATTTTTGCATCAGATCACAAAAGCTTTAAAATATTCTCCCACCAGATTTAAAACTACATAATTTAAAATATAAAGCATCTATACAATTAATACAAGCCTGTCAATTTTAATTTATCCAGTAGCGAGCCTGGAGCAGTACATTTAATGTGGATTTTTTCAAATTCTGTTTGTATTCTCTAAGAACTATTATGACAGTTATTAATAGGAACCCCATCTAATGAATTTATATTATAATACTACGTACTTCTACATATATCCTATCCTAACCGTATCCGGCCACGGCGACTGATGCCTGACTATTGTGAGCTTCGTTGGTGTGCTCTTAGGTGACTGACGTAGCCAATTTTTGCAGCAAACGTACGACCACACTCGTTGCAAGTCAGCACTCCTCCGATATAATTATAATTTATGGCCACAGGTGATCGGGCCTTGAGCTCATCTCGTTTAGCATCGAGCTCTGCTCTACGTACTTCTACATAATGTTTATATTAATCCATAATGGTAAGAATGTAGATGTAACAGACTGAAAGTTGAAGATGTATTAATTGCTATGTCAACCCGGGCTGCTGCTAGCGACATCTAGTTACACAGAGTAAAACATTAAATTTTAACGCGATTCATAGATGGCGCTACATTACTTTAATTAAAGTTTACTTATTGCCTAATTATGCTTATTATGTAAATTATTACCACTTTTATATCATAATTTTAAAATAAGAAATCTCTCAAATCAAATTCTAATTGCCTTTGAGTTAATCCTTGTATCGCGTGTGACAAGCATGCAATTATCGCCTGATTCAAACAATAATAATTGTAGAGCAGATTGTCAGTACCGATATTCAATAAATGTGATAGATAAACATTAGATAAATACGTACACCTAAAAATTTCTACACATACAGATCAAAAAAATTTACATAGTTATCGCCAACGTCCATACCACGTTGAATACACCGGTTCTCGTCCGATCACCGAAGTTAAGCAACATCGGGCGTGGTTAGTACTTGGATGGGTGACCGCCTGGGAATACCACGTGATGTTGGCCTTTTTGTCATAATTTGGGCAACAATTTTTCGACTATATTTTTTTTTAATTTTTATACGTCTTTTACTACAATTAACTAATAATTAAAGTATAATTCTAATAATAATAATAATATGTATACGTTTTAATGATCTTACTACATGGCGAAAAGCTCAATTTTTGTAGGTATAATGTAGTTATATTTACAAATTAAACGAATTTTCATTTAAGTTTTTCTACTTTTCACAATGTTTCACTACACCAAACTTCATCAAAGCGTCTCACTTGCATAATTTTTAAATCCTGCGCCTTCTCTTCATTTTTGCTATTGGCTAATGGGTGTCGTAATGTCAGTTGTCACAGGCAATAGGAAAGTTTGCGTTCCATTCCGTTTTATTTTATTTTAAAATACAAATTATTGTCAGATTACATTATATTACTATTTAAATAATAACTATATCGACGGTTATAACTGTTATAAGGCTAATTGGTCTAAGCGACATTTCTTGCGATATTGAGTTATATACATATTTGGAATCACCGCATTTTTCTGCGTCTTTTGAATTAGGTTTCAAATTTACTAACTAACTTTGCTCTCATTTTGGACGTCTATGGTCTAACCGCCACAAAATTTGAGCAATATTTTGTAGTTGGTAACTTAGACTAGACCCAGAATTTTTCATACGTCGGTTGATTCATTTTTCCTACAACTATTTTGAATGACCAATGCGCGTTAAGACATTTGACCTTTTGCTCGACTACATGGTTTTATCGCTTGAGACATTTTTGCATTACGTAATAAAGATAGGCTATGTCGCTTGAACCATTATGCTTCCATTTTAATAAGAGGCCTGGCCGGTTGAACCATTTCAACTTGGCCCAAGTTTTATTTTGTAATGACGTTTGAACCATTTTTGCTTATATTGGTATTGATGTTTAATGTTACATAATCCTTCTGAGATACGTTCAAACTTTTATAGTTTCGGTAATTACACCATTTAACTTAAATTGAAATTGAAAAATGTTAGCTGTTAAGTCATCAGAAAATAGTAATAAAGATTATACTTACGTCGTTTGAAACAAACAAAAAATTGTCGTAAGATTATGAATTAAGGTACTTCACTGTGAAATTTCAATTCATTTATTCTTAATAGTAAAAAATTAAAACTCGCACTATTCCGTATTCTATGCCCATCATAATCTGGTTTATGATGACCAGATTATGATGTAATGTATATTGCACTAGTGGTATTATTGCAATCTGTAATCTTAATAATTAATTATCTTGTTAAGCTTTTCAGCTAATTGTGTTAATTTCATTCATTTTTGATAAAGGATTTGGATAGTCCAAATAATTTTTATTTTCTATTTCAAACATTGGTTTTATTTTAAAATGAACTCTAATCATTACATCTTTACGTATTCATGATCAATCTTAACAATGGTATAAGAGCTTACGTCTAATATTATGATAGCAAGCATTTACTTTACTTGATTCTGTTTGAACATTTGTTATTGTGTCTGATCTCTTGGTGACACTGAGTATCACCAAGAGATCAGACAATGGGCTGCTGTACCGCCTGTGTCGCCTATGTCAGACCTACCATCAACTGACGAGTTTATTAATATTGTTAGATCTCTGCCACTTAACAAAGCTTCAGGTGATGATAAGATTTCAAATAAAATGATTAAGGAGGCGTGTAGGATCTCTGGGGATGCAATTCTGTGTGTGTTTAGGCGGTGTATTGGGGAGGGTGTATTTCCTAGTATTTGGCGTAGTGGGTATATTAGAATAATACCAAAGAGTGGCAACAAGCCAACAGACGACCCTAAGTCATATAGACCAATTACGTTACTACCATCATTAGGAAAATTGTTAGAACGTCTCGTAGTTCCTAGGCTTATACCGGGAGGGGTAAAATTTAGTGATAACCAATTTGGCTTTACAATAGGTAGATCAACAGTCGATGCAGTTATATCTGTTAGGGAAACTGTTACTAAATCTGTTTGTCAATACGTGATAGGTATTTTCTTAGATATTTCTGGTGCCTTCGATAACGCATGGTGGCCAATATTACTTATGAAATTAAAATCACGAGGTTGTTTTAGTAACATATATTCGCTAATTTATACATATTTTATGCATGGCACAGCTAAGCTAAAACTTGGTCACCATGCTGTGTCGAAGCCACTGACTATGGGATGTCCTCAGGGATCAGTGCTAGGGCCGTATCTTTGGAACTTAGGGTTTGATGATTTCCTTTCATTGCCATTACCAACTGGCTGTACATTAACTGGATATGCTGACGATGGCCTGTTACTTATACAATCTAATACCAGGGCTGGATTAGAGGATTTAGCGAATAAATGTTTACGTCTAGTCTCTGACTGGGGAAAACGTAACCGATTATTGTTCGCTCCTCACAAAACTTTTCAGCTTCTTTTAAAAGGAAATCTGAAAACACCACCTCGAATAAAATTTAATAATATTAGCATTAAAAGTAGGGATTCAGTTTGTTACTTAGGATTCATATTAGAAAGAAACTTTTCATTTGTTAATCACATCACTACAATTGGGGAAAAATCAAAAAATAGTTTTTACGCTTTAACTAGAATATCAACAACATGGGGTCTTTCTTTTAATACTCTTAAAACAATTTATAGTGCTACTTATTTAGGAAGTATGTGTTATGGGGCGCCTGTATGGGCTGATAGGGCAACTATAGGTGCTGTAAGGCGCAAATTGCTTCAAAGTCAACGTCTTGCGTTAATATTTCTGTGTAAGGCATATAGGACAGTTAGCACTGAGGCTTTGCCAGTACTGGCAGGTGTTCTTCCGGTTGATCTTGAGGTTCAGAGACGAGCGGCTATGTATTATACAACTCACGAAGGCATGAATAGTGACTTCTTACAATCGCGCGATCGCCAGAAAATCATTAGATTATTTAAAGAAGAAAATGAAGTTTATAGGAGTCTTATAGGCGAATGGCAGCAGCGCTGGGATACTTCAACTAAGGGGCGCCACCTGTACCAGTTTTTTTCCATCAGTTGTAAAGCGGTTGGAAGGAACATGGATAGAGGTAGATCACTGTGTCGCCCAATTTCTTACGGGTCATGGTAACTTTAAGAGCAAACTATTTTCATTTAAGTTAGTTGATTCGCCGAGTTGTCAGTGTTCCAATCAAGAACAGTCTGCTCATCACATTCTTTGGGAGTGTAGTCTTTGGCGTAAAGACCGCGAAATAATGTTAAATAGTTTACAAGTTACATCAGGACCAGTTTATTATGAGGATCTTGTGTCATCTAGGGTGAATTTCCGTGCGTTTAAGCGTTTCTGCCATACATATTACTGGAATCAGATATAGCTCACATAGGTCCCTTAATATTACGTGTCCGTGGTGCTCTCTTTTAATAGGTCATAATCCTATACAGATTAAATTTGTCGCCCGCTTTGCAATGGAGGGAAGTGGACATTTTATTTCCAACTCCTCCTCTTACTTCTGATTAAATTCGTTGCGGGGTCCAAGACAGTAGGTTTAGCAGTCCCCGGGACTCCCGAGTGTCAAAGCTCGGTGTTTTTTCTTGGATATCACTGTTAATCCTGGCTTACAGGAGTCACAGTGATGGGCATGTGGGTGGGATTGTCCCGTTATTTGTTATTGTTTGTATTAATTTACTTTACTTCAGTTCAAGTTCACATGTTACTTAAACTCTTTTGACATGCTAAATGCATAGGGACGCGTGTAGTTTATGTTATTTTTCCTTGTTCTGTTTCATATCCATATCCACATTTGAACTAATTTACTTTTAACTTGAATATAAATCACTGGCAGTTAGACCATTTTTCCTTGATCTATTAAAAAAATAATACGATGCATTTTGAGTCAAGCGACATTTATTTCATTAAAAAAATCCTATATATTCATGAAAACTATTTAGGAAGGTGCAATATGTATTTACGGAAATACTGTATTGATTAGATCAACATCCACGCAGTAGTTTTTTTTTAATGATTTTTTTTCCGAAAAACGAAACTTTAAATCGCTCTCCTGTAACTTTTAAAAAATGTCGCTTAGATCAATTAGCCTTTTAACCGTCGATATAATTATATTACAGATTTATAATATTAGAGATAAACATTTTATAAGAGCATTATTTTATTTACTTATTTATTTTAAGTATTTTGTTTTCAATCTACACAGATTGTATCTACGATTCATAATAATATCAGGGTATTCTTTGATCAATCCGTGATATTGTCATACCAAAATACCATCCATCTTGGCTCTAACAGAATAACAGCGCTGCTTTGTGTTCGCATAGTGGTACAAAGCTGAGTTAGGGCCATTTTATATCTCAATATTATGTTTGTTACTTTTTTTTTATTTATTACAATGTATTGTTGATATGTTATGTAAACTAACTTGTTGAGAACAAATAAATGTTTTTGCTTTCTTTTTTCTTTCTTTCTTTATATATATTTTCGAAATCCGATATCTGACGTCGTGAAAAATTGGTGAGGGCTAAAGCTAAGCATTGCAGAAATAATGCCAAAACACAACCAAGCCGTTGTCGACCCTATATGTAGTAAGTAGGGGATGAGGAAGGAAAATCCTACTAATATTATAAATGCGAAAGTTTGTGTGTCTTTGTTACCACTCAGCGACTAAACGGGTGAAACCTGAAAATGGTGAAAATTGGTATTACATAGATTTGGTGCCGGAGACAGAAATAGGATAGTTTTCATCCCGAAAATCTGTCTGATACCCAAGTAACATTAATTAAACACATACCATTTGCCGCGCGGGCAAATCTACAGGGCGCAGTTGATACAAAATAAAGAGGAACTAGGGGGTAATTGGGCAGCCGGCGCTTCCAGAAGGATCCAGCAGCGGTCGACTTTTAGCTGATATTATGATGTAGATTATTTAGACTAGTGTATAATCTATACTATATACTAAAGAGGAAAGATTTGTATTTTTGTATTTTTATATTTTTGTATGCAACGAATAAACTCAAAAACTGCTAGACCGATTTCAAAAATTCTTTTACCATTAGAATGCTACATTATCAGTGAGTAGGTTGCATAGGCTATATATATTATTAAAAAAAATTAGAGATCCTTAGAAATTCCTACGAAAACCAACCCAAGGTGTAAAAAAAATAGCTAAAAAATGTCTTTCATCGCATGCGCTGCGGGAAGTTTTGATGATAGAACAAAAAAATGTTTTAGAATATTAAATAACATATCAATATCTACAAAAAACTTCGCTAAATCGGACATTCCATTCAAAAGATATTACGATATTAAAAATGTCAATAATAACAAAAAATACACGGCGCCGAGAGCAGTGTCGCGGCGTGCGAGAGGTGATTTTGAGGTGGTGCAGAGAAACAAAGTAAGTGAGAAAAAGAAGAAGTTACACAGTTTTAAATAAGAATTCTGATAAAACATTATATTTGTATCTAATACTTAAACATACATACATGGAATAGTCTGTATACATCTTCTATAATATATAAAAGCGAAAGGTCACTCACTCACCACGAAATCTCAAAAACTACAAGTGCTAGGAGTTTTAAATTTTGTATGGGGGTACCTTTTAGGATATAGGTGCTCACTAGGACGGGATTTTGCGAAATTCATTCTCTAAGGCAGTAAACAGGCGTGGCAAAGTGTGTCTAAAACTTCTATAGTTTTGATAGAAGTATATAAAAATTTAAAAAAAAATTGATTGTAAAAATACTTGCCCAGATTATGACAAAAAGAGGCCAACATCACGTGGTATTCCCAGGCGGTCACCCATCCAAGTACTAACCACGCCCGATGTTACTTAACTTCGGTGATCGGACGAGAACCGGTGTATTCAACGTGGTATGGACGTTGGCGACTACTAAGCAAAATTTTTTGATCCGTATGTATAGAAATTTAATAGGTGTACGTTTTTATCTAAAGTTTATCTATTACATTTAGTCAATATTCAAGTATAGAATAACGCAACCGAAAATCCACTCTACAATTATTATTGTTTGAATCCAGCGTTAATTGCATGTTTGTCACACGCGATACAAGGATTAATTAAAGGGCAATCAAAATTTAATTTGAGCGATTTCTTATTTTTAAATTTTGGCACAAAAGTGGTAATAATTTACATATTTTATGCAGAATCCAGAAATATAAACCATAGATTATACACTTATATATAAACTACTAGCGACCCGCCCCGGCTTCGCACGGGTGCAATGCTGATACTATATTTAGTAACAGTATTGCCCGTGCGAAGAAAAACAAATGCTGTGAACGTTGTATTTACACATTCTGTAGTATATTTAATTTTACTACAGAATGCCGGCCCTCTGCCACTATATCCCTCCCTGCATTTTTAATCTGTAATATCTTTGAAAATATTTATTTAAAATACATGCTCGAAGGGGCATTATTGATTTATATTAAATGCACAATGTATTTAAGCTACTTAATTTGATAAGGATAAATGCTGTCTTGCTTAAAATCGCTTCGAAAATAAGCCATTATTTCTCATAAAATGTAAAGGATAAAAATGATTATTGTGGGTAGATACACATACACATACCTTAGAGATACACATATACTATCGAGGACTCTTTTGTAGACCTTTTGAAGGTATACAATACTATAGTACATTATTTTGATCTATCTTATAGGGTTAAAGACAGCGTTGCAATGTAAGCGCAAAAAATTTGTTTATTTACGACAACACATTAAAAACATCTAAAATTATCTATGTTTCTCTACTATATTATGCATGTTAATATATATATAAACCTTCCTCTTGAATCACCTTATCTATTAAAAAAACCCGCATCAAAATCCGTTACGTAGTTTTAAAGATTTAAGCATACATAGGGACAGACAGTGAGAACCGACTTTGTTTTATACTATGTAGATGATATATTATGGTGGTTAAGTATCTTAATCTTTCGAAATCAACGCGCAATTTTCTTAGTTTTCTTGGATAAGAACCTTCTCCTGACAATAACAAACAACAAAAAAAGAATTAACGAAATTGATCTAGCCGTTCACGCGTGATGCCATGACCAAGGGAAATAGGGATTCATTTTTATATATATATATATATATATATATATATATATATAGATAATTAAAGTAACGTAGCGCCATCTATCAATCGCGTTGAAATTTAATATGTTTTTCCCTGTGTAACTAGATGTCGCTAGCAGCAGCCTTATAAGCGGGATATAGAGCACTAATAGCGGCCCGCCCTCGCTTCGCTTCGGTATCATAAGTTGAACTTTTTAGAAGTCGTTTCTTCTAACATAGCCCGCTCTGTCGCTTTCTAAGTGACTATTTGGTACAAAAAACATCATTACATATCTGTTCCCGCTGTGTGACATTATGCCCTCGAACAAATTCGTACCAAATGAATTAAAATAATGTTCTGCATGTGCGTTTTTAGTTACAGAAATTTACTAATTAATTACGTTATAACATACTTTTCGATTTATTTTAAGGTAAGTATACGTCAGATTTATATCATAATTTCATTGGTCATTTTTATCTATGTGGAACTGTTCTTATAATTAATGATATTACTTTGATTAGGATTAAATTTTTGTATTTGGTTAAAAATACTTTGAACTTAACCTACATTAGGACAACGCATAATAGTGCGCTGGCGACTAACTTTTTCGGTTTAATATTATCGTTACAGGCTCGGCTCCTATATGTGATAGGTTGATGTGTTCTTGATGTATATATTGATAGTGAAGGCCTGAGTAAGCCACAATATAATAGTGAAAACCGCATTCAAACTTAGTAGTTCTCGTGATTAGCGCATTCAAACGGAGAGACAGACGCTTTCTAGCGACTTCCGTTTATACTATGAATAGATGATGATGCCTCACTAATTTCAGTAAAGAATGTTAATAAAAGTTTGGAGTCGATAGCTTTAAAATAAAAGATTTTTCATACAAACTTATATATTTCACCACTTTATACGGGTTGGTTAGAAAATTAATTAATTAAATAAAATAATTAGTATTTTCTAGTAATTTGGAAACCCTTCTATCAAAACTATAGAAGTTTCATACAAACTTTGCCACCCCTGTTTACTCCCTTAGAGAATAAATTTCGCAAAATCCTAAAAGGTAAAACTCCAAAATTTAAAACGCCTAGCACTTGTAGTTTCTGAGATTTCGTGGTGAGTGAGTGACTTTTCGCTTTTATTTAAATAGAAGATGTATACAGACTATTCCATGTATGTATGTTTAAGTATTAGATACAAATATAATGTTTTATCAGAATTCTTATTTAAAACTGTGTAACTTCTTCTTCTTCTCACTTACTTTGTTTCTCTGCACCACCTCAAAACCACCTCTCGCACGCCGCGACACTGCGCTCGGCGGCGTGTATTTTTTGTTATTATTGACATTTTTAATATCGTAATATCTTTTGAATGGAATGTCCGATTTCAATATTTCAAAAAGTAGTCAACAGGCATTGAAACAGTCATAAATACGAAGTAATTTATTTGGCTAAGATTTATTAAAATGGTGGGGATACCCTCGTCTGATTTTGATCGGCATTTCGTGTGCATTACCCTAGCAGGAAAGTGTCTCCTAGAGTAATATGAGTAGCACGAATACTTAGTGCCTAAATTGCTGTAAATGTGCGTCGCATTAAAAAGTTTGTGCGTGTTGTTGTTTTGATATAATACGCAAAAAACGATTCCTGCTAGGGTAATGTTTTTCTAGCAGGAAAATTCTAAACGAATGATCGGAGAGAGAAAAGTTTTACTTCGCCAGAGAGCTTACATTTGTGCTTAAATGTGCGCCGAAAATATAATTTGTGCGTCCTTAGGTTTTCGAAATATTCCACTTCCTGCTGGAGTGATGTTTTTCAGAATCGCGTATCTCGAAAACCATTATATATGCGACTGTAAAATAAATGCACATCGAGTAGCCCTTCGTTTGTGCCTATTTGTGCAAAATTAGATTTAAGAAAATATCTATAGTTTTTAAGAAATCGCGCTTTCTTAAAAAATCGAAAAATAATCGTAGCAAATAAATTATGAAACTTACAAGCTCACTAAAAACTGTATTCGTTCCTGCTTGACTCATAGAATAACCACAAAAAGTTTCAGAAGTGTAAGTACATGATCTATTGAATAATAATACTAAAAGTCAAAATGACGGAGGCAGAACTTTGACGTCAATATACAAGAAACTGGCTCAACCCAGAAGGTGTAGATTTATACCAAAAGCTGGTGCATTTATTCAATTAATATATTGCAAAGTTTCAGCTTGGAATGCTTTATATTTAAAAAGATATAAACAAAAATCAAAACTTGTAAACAACGGCAGGTTAACCGACCGAATTCGAATGAATGCAAAAAAGCGACGGTTTCATACATATCGATAACCTTCATAACTTTACTCACAAACCGGTTGACACATGTTGGGCCTTAGTACACTGACGTAGAAAATGACAAGTGAAAAATTAACTTTATGCATTGAAATATTCTACTAGCTGTTTTCATGAATTTGCACATTATTGATTACTATAATATTATGTGCTTATCGTAAGTGCTATTCCAAGGTAATAAATAACTAATAAGGTATCTTCATTGCCATATTTAATTGAAGTAAATTTACCTAGTACCTATTTTGTGTGTGAACGAAGAACAAATATCCAGACATACGTATCTATAATATCAGTAGAATAAAGTACCTATTTACAAATACCAATAAATTGATTTAGGGTAAAAAAAGACAAAATACCTACATACATAACTTATTGTTTTATGCTATAGCCATGTAGGATAATAGAAAATTTCCAATTGCCGCCACGCAGCGCGCCGCCGCGTTTCTGCTGCCGCCGGCTAGTGCTAGGGATGCCAGTACGATACGATGTATGGTAATATTGATATTTAATGCAATATTCGGGCCATACAATATGCTTAA
The DNA here is from genome assembly GCA_963082885.1 of Parascotia fuliginaria. NCBI lineage: Eukaryota > Metazoa > Arthropoda > Insecta > Lepidoptera > Erebidae > Parascotia > Parascotia fuliginaria. The sequence continues at coordinate 3,422,034 of OY720195.1, forward strand.
TATAGTCATAATCCGGTAAAAAATATCGCATTATCAAAGTCAAAGTCAAAGTCAAAGTATTTATTTCATTTTGATCACAGAATGATACTTATGAAAAGTCAAATTACATGAAGTCAGCTAATTAACCTACAGCCAGTTCGCTGACGAGGTAGAGCTGTGAGAAGAACTGGCAAGAAACTCACGCCACTCTTTTCAATCGCCAGATAATTACAATTTTTTGTATGAGTTAACAATTTTAACACATCAACGCAACCAAAGAACCATACAAAGTAATTATTACAAAATAACTAATTATTTAATAACATTTTTGAAAAAAGAAAAGAAACGAAAATAGAGGATTACAATTATTTAGTTTCATCTAGTATGGTAATTTGACTACGTATTTTAATTAAATTAAAAAATAGTAAATGCATTTCTCAGTCATATTGAACTACAAGGTAATATTGAATTAAGTATTAAATGTATGCCATGCCAAGATTGACCAGTCATCCCAGGTAGCACCCGTTCACGAGCATGACGCACAGACCAGCCATCATCACCTTCGCCATATTAGAGGGAAGGTGATGACCCGGCCAATACGACACCACAAGCCATGACATTTTAGTGAGCATGACAATGCAAGGCATGGGTGGTAAAAAGAACCATAATAAAATGTTATGTCTTACGAGTTCATAATGATCATGATATGCATTCACTTCACATCAAACTTTTACTGCAATAGTCAATAATTTTTTTTTTTTAAATTTTCCTATAATTATATAATGTTAATCAAAGTCAATATAACTACAATAATAATAATTAATCAATATAACATTAATCTTGCATTAAACGAGCAACTATACCCATGCTCTTTTATCATTTAAATAATCATTAATATTATAATAACCCTTTTGAATAAGACGGTTTTTAACAGTTTGTTTGAATTTCTCTAAGGGTAGATTCGAAACGTCAATGGGTAGTTTATTATAAAAGCGTACACCAAGACCCGCAAATGTGTTGTTTACTTTATGTAGGCGATGGTATGTACCAACTAACTTATGTTTGACCTACTAACTTATCGTATCCTATTGTAAATAAATCTGACAATCAAAACCGTAAGAAGATACCTAAATGTTGGCCTAGTGGTTAGTGACCCTGACTGCTAAGCCGGAAGTCGTGGGTTCGATTCCCACCCAGGACAAATCTTTGTGTGATGAGCATGATTGTTTGTTCTGTGTCTGGGTGCAATTTATCTATATTATGCAGTGGCGTGCACTCCCTAGAGGCATAAAGGTACTACCTACCCTAATAAATTCCTCATAATATTACCTAACTAGCAATATGCATAATACATTATATTAAAAGAGATAGATTACCATTATTTTATACTCAGCAATATGTATATTTTCACGCGTAATGATTTAATCAACACAATTCTTCAAACTCATTGGTTGATTTGTAGTTTGAGTAATAACCTCTTAAATTAAATATGCATCTATGGATGACATTTTAAGAGTTTTGGTAAACGATCTAATTTAGTTGCGTAATATATTTATATTTTATTCGTGTCAAAAAATAGCTAGTCGCCATTATTGTTTTTGTTTTGTTTTGTTTGAGAGTAGGCAATTAAATTAAATTATGGTGTTTATGACTTATATTAATAGGTAATGTTTTTTTTCTTGTGATGTGATTGTGTTAGTATGTTTGATGTGAATCAGTGATCAATTTATTTTTGTTTTACTTACTTAATAAAGATTCAATACCAAGTGATTTGTGATGTTAATGATAAGTTACAGAAAAGACAAACTAAAATTTAATATTAAGTAAGTATTTAGCAATTAAACATATAATTTGCCTAACCGGTTATACCTATATTTACAAAGTAGACAATCGGTAGGTACCTACATAGTCTGTTTGTGTTTTCCGTGATAGCTATTTCATAAGTTACCAAACGTTCGTAAAACTATAATAACTAATCTAAATAAAAATAAATTTTAAATTCGCAAATAAGCATCATCATATTATTATGTGACTGCATCTATGGTTCGGTGGTACTGTGTATGGACTACCACACAGAGGTCGTGGGTTCGATTCCCGCTCGGTGCAAATATTTGGGTGCATGAACATGTCTTTTTACATTGGTCTGGGTGTTTCTATATATAATATGTATTTACAAAGAAAGTAGGTATGTATATATCCGCATTCTAAATCCCACAATACAAGCATATATGCTTACTTTGGGTCTAGATGGCATTGTGTGTAGTTATTGGAATATTAATTTTTTTTATTAAAAGTCAATTGGAGGTGGTCACTCAAAATTATCATAATCATTTAACACATTTCAGCAAAATTATGTTATGGCTACCCATTGAAAATGTCTGTACACGCCACTGATATTATGTATGTATTTACCAAAAAATGTATATAAGTAGTATATCAGTTGTTTAGTACCCATAACACAAGCAAATATAATTACTTAATTTGGGGCTAGATGGCGCTGTGTGAATGTAGTAGAATATTATTATTATTATTAATGTTACCGTTACGTCGTGCTATGTTTGTTATTTACAGTTGATATTTATATATTATTTACCCTACATCCTAGTACATTAGGTACCTAAATATTAAAGGTTATGTCATGTAGCATAATGATATTATTTTAATTTGGCGGCTTTTTGGATGTTTATGTGTCATTCAACAGTCTGATGAATTATGATAATGTTGTTACGTATTCATGATTATATTGTTAAGTAACTACCTATATTATTATTTATATACCAGCCAAATACCGCATTGTAATAATTTGTGAACCTTCGATGTTCACAGTCAAATCAAGAAAATTATTAATCTGTGATTGGGGTTGACATGTCCGCTCGGATAAAAACCCCTAAATAAATGTACATTAAAAAAAACGTATGTAAGTAATAATGACTACACAATAATTACAAATAATTTAATTTTGATTACACTATTAGTGTTCTATGATTTATAGGTAGGGAATTTGATTTGTGATATGATACCATAATTACTTTAAGAATAAAGATAATAATTTGCACATCAATAACCTCTTTCATTTAATATGGTCACAATTAGCCCCTAAAATTAAGTCATCATATAGATAAGCATAAATTGCAAACAAGCGTTTGATCGCGACTGTACGGGCTACAATTCAGGTCCAATAAGTTAAATTAAGAAGGTCAGCAATATCTATGAAACCGTCGCTTTTTTGTATTCCTTCGAATTCGGTCGGTTAACCTGCCGTAGTTTACAAGTTTTGATTTTTGTTTATATCTTTTTAAATATAAAGCATTCCAAGCTGAAACTTTGCAATATATTAATTGAATAAATGCACCAGCTTTTGGTATAAATCCACACCTTCTGGGTTGAGCCAGTTTCTTGTATATTGACGTCAAAGTTCTGCCTCCGTCATTTTGACTTTTAGTATTATTATTCAATAGATCATGTACTTACACTTCTGAAACTTTTTGTGGTTATTCTATGAGTCAAGCAGGAACGAATACAGTTTTTAGTGAGCTTGTAAGTTTCATAATTTATTTGCTACGATTATTTTTCGATTTTTTAAGAAAGCGCGATTTCTTATAAACTATAGATATTTTCTTAAATCTAATTTTGCACAAATAGGCACAAACGAAGGGCTACTCGATGTGCGTTTATTTTACAGTCGCACATATAATGGTTTTCGGGGTTAGTCCCGCTATGGTATGGTCCCGGTATGGCACCCTCTTAAAATACCTATCAAAAAGTCCCGCTATGGTACCCTTCAGTTTTTGGTACTGTTGTAAAGAAAAGTTATACAATGCGTTAAGAAAAAAATAGTATTAATAAAAAATATCTTTTCTTAACTATTATAGTTAAGCAAGATAATATTTATTAATACTATTTTTTAAACAAATCACGCTCGGTAATTGTCGTTTCACTTCAGGTAGTTACCTGACCAACCGGTTTTTTCGTAAAACAATAGAGACGAGCCCTTCCTCGAATTCGTATCTAGCTCTTCCCTTTTGTTTTTATGAAAATAGAGAGAGACAGTATTATTCCGGGTTTAGTTTGCTATTTGCAGCTGTACTTTTGCGATATGAGTAATTAGGATAGCTTGTTAGTTTATCTATTGCAATGTCTGGGTCAAGTAGTTCACGTGGTGTAAATTTAATAATTATTGACAGTCGACGCGGTGGAAAAACTTTATTACGTGCCGGACATAAATATATTAAACGCAGAGAAAATAAAAATTCAAGTACTTGGCATTGTGTAAATAGGAGAAATAGTATTAAATGTAGTGGATATTTAACTATTGAGAATACCAATAATACAATAATTAAAGATTATAAACACAGTGATCAGTGCGTGCCACATTTTGAAGACAATGAAGTTCAAATGGCTATAAGTGAGTGCAAAAAAGAAGTAAATTCAAATTACGGATCAGTACAGAAAATTTTCGAAAAACACATGGGTAACTTAAAAGACAAAGGGTTACACCTTACAGGAAATGTTCCTGACTATAAAAAATTAAAAACAGTATTATACAGACACCGAAATAAGTCGTTGAACGTACCAAAAACACAATTTAAGAATGTGGAAGAAATTATAATACCAGAAGAATTTAATAAGTATGTATTGGCTGATTATTGTAATGAAGACTGTAATCGAATAATTATATTTTCCTCGACAGAAGTAAAGGAATATATAAAATGTGTAACGCATTACTTTGGTGATGGCACTTTCGACGGCTGCCCAAACCCATTCGAAAGTTTATGTCATTCATGGAGACATGGGAAGCACTGAGTTATCCACGAATGTAGCACCATTATTTTATATTCTGTTAAAAAACAAAGAAGGGAAAACTTATGAAAAAGTTTTCGAATTGATTAAACAAACTTTGCCTGAATGGCGTCCATCGAAATTTACCTTCGATTATGAAATAGGAGTAATAAATGCAGCAGCGAAGATTTTTCCTGATATCAAAATAAATGGATGTAACGTACATTTTCAAAAGAACGTTATCAAAAAAGCGAAATCTTTAAATCTCATGGAACACGAAGAGTCCTCGAACCATGTTAAGCAATGCATAGGCTTGGCGTTTTTGCCAAAACAAGATATTGAAGACGGCTGGCTGCATATAATGGAAAATAGGTATAATATCTTGGTTACTTTCCAAAATGATGTTTGAGTACTTAACTCTAATTATATGGCAAAAAAGTAAAGAACAACAATATCAGTAAGGACCTGTTAATTTCATTGCTTTACAAGTACGAACGTTTAATAAGTATTTTTTTCAGTTTCGACGATGAAGCTATGACCAAATTCAATGACTATTTTGTCACTCAGTGGCTTGAATATCCAGACCTCATTTGGTGTTGCCATAATGAACGCCATAGAACAACTAACTTGGCGGAATCATGGAATGGCAGATTCAACAAAATTATTGGAAAAAATCCCAGTTTATTATTGTTTCTGCAAACAATTGGCAACGACACATGTCACTTTGATATAAAACAAGCCAAGTAAGTTGTATTTTTTAGACAATATTTTTAAGCAGATATAATATTTTTAAAAGCAGATATATATTTTTTTACATAATACGAGTACATAGAAGAATTTGAAAATGGATTTGATTTTATTTATTTTGGTAGATATTATTGGTTGTCGCCTTCTATTACAGACGGTTACTGAAAAAAATATAGCTTAACTTAAATAACTGATGATTTTTGTTATAGCTTTCGACTAAAAAGATCACGCCTTTTTCTCCATGTTGATTATTTGTAATTAATATATTTGTCTAGTTGGTTGTTGATTATTTTTGTAGTTTATATAAATTTACAATTACTGCCTTTTCTCAATGTTGATTATTTGTAACTAATATTTATGTCTGGATGTTGTTTTTATTTGTAGTTTATAATATTTACAGTAATACTTTTCTGAGATGTGGATTTTTTATATTTTTTTTATTGTTGATTATTGGTAATTAATATTGTTGATTATTTTAAAAATTACATTGCAATTAATATTTCGTTTTACTGTTTGATATTTTTTTATAAATATTTTGAATTAATAAAAGACTGATTTAATATCGCAAACAGACGTTTTATTGATACACTCCTAAAAGTATTTATTTATAGATACACTTTTCTTTTCAGTTGTACCTTCTATTGTCTAACGTAGATCTAAAAGATGGGTACCATAGCGGGACTTTTTGATAGGTATTTTAAGAGGGTGCCATACCGGGACCATACCATAGCGGGACTAACCGGGTTTTCGAGATACGCGATTCTGCAAAACATTACTCCAGCAGGAAGTGGAATATCTCGAAAACCTAAGGACGCACAAATTATATTTTCGGCGCACATTTAAGCACAAATGTAAGCTCTCTGGCGAAGTAAAACTTTTCTCTCTCCATTCATTCGTTTAGAATTTTCCTGCTAGAAAAACATTACCCTAGCAGGAATCGTTTTTTGCGTATTATATCAAAACAACAACACGCACAAACTTTTTAATGCGACGCACATTTACAGCAATTTAGGCACTAAGTATTCGTGCTACTCATATCACTCTAGGAGACACTTTCCTGCTAGGGTAATGCACACCGGCATTTCTATTAACATTTAAAATGTAAAAACGTAGTTATAGTGAAATAACTACAATAGTTCTCGCGAAGTTTTTGTAGATATTGATATGTTATTTAATATTCTAAAACATTTTTTTGTTCTATCATCAAAACTTCCCGCAGCGCATGCGATGAAAGACATTTTTTAGCTAACTTTTTTACACCTTGGGTTGGTTTGGACCTCTATTTTTTTTCTAATAATATTTATAGCCTATGTTACTCACTGATAAATGATAATGTAGCTTTCTAGTGGTAAAATAATTTTTGAAATCGGTCTAGTAGTTTTTAAGTTTATTCGTTGCATACAAAAATATAATAATACAAAAATACAAATCTTTCCTCTTTAATATTATATTATAATTATGTTATTATAATTATTGTGCCGGACGGGCGGTAATCGAACCCAACACGAATGTGTTGTGTAGATCTGTGAACGACCCGCTGTCGTCCTACACCTATAGGTTCCGGATACAGCGCTGATCTTCGAAGACGTCGAGTAGGGCTTCACTATAGGGGCATACTGAAGTAAAACAAAACGGTCTTGGTTCAATGCTTGAGGTGTTCTGCTTAGGCCATTAGGTGTTGAGGCTTGAAGTGTCTTCTATGGGTTACTGATTAACAGTGAACCTATTTTGATAAGATTTCACGTACATCTAGGGGGCACTATTCTCTAAAATAAAACACCAGAGTAACTATCCTTTATTAAATAAAACCTAAGTTATAGACCAAACTGTGACCTAAACATAAAAATAATTTTGTTTCTGCTATAACTTATAAACTATTTGTTGTATCAAAAAGGTAAATACATATTCGTGATTAGAACACTAAGGAGCACAATAAAAAGTGATTCTAAATATTATAAATCTAGATTTTAGATTAGCACTAAATAATTTCACTGTAAGGTAAACAAAAAATAGTTCGCTACTAACTTTTACTAATGGCGGTAGACGATCGACGTTTTCGTTCTCGCTCTCATAAAAAAACGTGTGGCACTTAAAATCATTGTCATTAAATGTTATGCTAGCACACGCGTGCGATGTTTTCTAGCTTATAAATCTATCTAGGTTCTGTCTATCACTGTATACACTATTTTAACACTATTTAACACTGTTTTCACAGGTGTGGCGAACATTATACTATATTATATATTATATTATAGTATTATAGTATAGTATATAATATATATTATACACTAGTTTAAGTAGTATACATCATATCAGCTAAAAGTCGACCGCTGCTGGATCATTCTGGAAGCGCCGGCTGCCTAATTACCCCCTAGTTCCTCTTTATTTTGTATCAACTGCGCCCTGTAGATTTGCCCGCGCGGCAAATGGTATGTGTTTAATTAATGTTACTTGGGTATCAGACAGATTTTCGAGATGAAAACTATCCTATTTCTGTCTCCGGCACCAAATCTATGTAATACCAAATTTCACCATTTTCAGGGTTCACCCGTTTAGTCGCTGAGTGGTAACAAAGACACACAAACTTTCGCATTTATAATATTAGTAGGATTTTCTTTCCTCATCCCCTACTTACTACATATAGGGTCGACAACGGCTTGGTTGTGTTTTGGCATTATTTCTGCAATGCTTAGCTTTAGCCCTCAACAATTTTTCACGACGTCAGATATCGGATTTCGAAAATATATATCTACTTTAGAGCGGTATTACATTAACATATTAAATATGATTTCATATCTGTCAAATTCTATGATCATAGTTCGACGACCCTCAAACTATGATCATAGATAATCACATGTAGTTATTGTTCTTCATTTAAAAATTGAGCTTTTCGCCACACAAAAATTGTACTTTTGGCCATTTACTAAGATCATTAAAATGTATACATATTATAACTTCAATTATTAGTTAATTGTAGTAAAAGACGTATAAAAATTAAAAAAAAAATGGGTTGTAAAATATCTTGCCCAAATTATGACAAAAAGGCCAACATCACGTGGTATTCCCAGGCGGTCACCCATCCAAGTACTAACCACGCCCGATGTTGCTTAACTTCGGTGATCGGACGAGAACCGGTGTATTCAACGTGGTATGGACGTTGGCGATAACTATGTAAATTTTTTTGATCTGTATGTGTAGAAATTTAATAGGTGTACGTATTTATTTAATGTTTATCTATCACATTTAGAGAATATCGGTACTGACAATCTGCTCTACAATTATTATTGTTTGAATCAGGCGATAATTGCATGCTTGTCACACGCAATACAATAATTAACTCAAGGGCAATTAAAATTTGATTTGAGAGATTTTTTATTTTAAAATTATGATATAAAATGGTAATAATTTACTTAATAAGCATAATCAGGAAATAAATAAACATTAATTAAAGTAATGTAGCGCCATCTATCAATTGCGTTAAAATTTAATGTTTTACTCTGTGTAACTAGATGTCGCTAGCAGCAGCCTTTTAAGCGGGTTAATAAAGCAATAGACTTCAACTTACAGTCTGTTATATCTACATTATTATCATTATGGATTGGTATAAACAATAAGTACGTAATATCTTTTATAATATAAAAATGAATCGCAGAATGTGTTGCTAAGCGCAAATCTCGAGAGCAGCTGAACCGATATCGCCAATTTTTTTTGTAATGTTTCTCGAAGTACGAGGATGGTTCTTACGCAGAGTAAAATTTAAAAAAAAGTCCGAAAAAAAAAAACACTTTTCTATATTCCCATAGAAAAGTATCTTTATTTATCCCAAAAAGTTTAAAAAAATGCCCAACCGTGCAAAGCCTGGGCGGGCCGCTAGTTTTATATTATAAATTCATTGGGTAAGGTTTCTATTAATAACTGTCATATTATTTCTTAAATAATACAAACAGATCAAAGGCAGATTAATGTAACGTGAAACTAAAATATCATGATAAATGTATTTCTCCACGTTCGATAAATAATAAATTATAAATTAAAGGATAAATTAAAATTGTCAGGCTTGTACTTAATAATTGAATTGATGCAATATTTTAAAATAAGTTTTTTTAATAGATAGAGTGATTCAAGAGGAAGGTTATATGTATTACGTGCAAAATATAGTAAAGAAGATTATAGCTTGTATATGGGTTCCAGAATGTGGATAAACGTGTACCTACTATACCTACTTCTCTTTGTAAATACGTATATATACTAAACATAGAAATTCCCAGACTAATATAAATAGTCATGTTTTTGTACACAAATATTTGCACTGAGCGGGAATCGAACCCCCGGCCTCTGCGTAGCAGTCCGTACACAGGACCACCGGGAGTGTCGGTTTGTAATATTGAAATAACCGTTTTTTACTACATGTATATGAATATATATACGGTACATACACCAAAATATCATTTTTTACAATTTTTGTCTGTCTGTCTGTCTGTTTGTTCCGGCTAATCTCTGAAATGGCTGGACCAATTTTGACGGGCCTTTTATTGGCAGGTAGCTGATGTAATAAGGAGTAAATAAGGCTACGTTTATTGTAGAAAAATTCTTTTATTTTTGAAAAATAAAGTAATGTTGATCGACTGAACGAAGTTCGCCGGGTCAGCTAGTACATATATAAAATACCTACTGAGTTTTGGCTAAACCTGTGTAGGTAACGTTTTCAAAGTTTTCTTGCGGTAAATGGATTTATGGCAACTCTTTTTATATATTTTTAGTAAGTAAAGTGTAAAATATCGTTGTAATAGTCAAATACATCGTGGTTATACAATTACCGCAAAAATATCTTCAAAATCCATATTGGCTGCTAACAATATCACGTTCTTAAGTCAGGAATCGACTGTACTCAGAAAACGGCATCTCAAACCAAACCTCAAGAATGACCTCGAGTACCGAGTTCGGTTTATTAAAATCATACGGTAACGAGTGCTCAAATGGCATCTTAAGATTTGTTTATTATATACTTTCAGCATCTTGTGTGTTTACTTAAGAGCGAATACGAAACTGAGATCTGTTTATTAATACGGCCCAAGAGGTTTCTAATGTAATGCAGGGACGAAGCGATTGCGGCGTTATATACCGGCTGGGAGCCACCGGCCTTTATAGAAAACATGTTTGTATTGTCTAATGACAAAAAAGCTGTAAAAGACATTCTGTAGTATATTTAGTATCAGTTTAATACCTGTGCGAAGGCGGGGAGGGTCGCTAGTTATGTATAATAAAAATATTTTTATTTATTTATTTATTTAGTTTATCTCTTAGTTTTCAACAACAATCAAAATTTTTCAAGTAATTTTTTTTTTATTTGAGCCCTACTCGCTAGCGCTTTTACTGTAAGAAACAATCTGCGGAGGTAGCACACCAAATACCTCCACCCAAAGGGAGGATTCTCCGTCCAGGCTAGGTGATCGTGCCTGGCGGGCTACTGCCCGACAGTTGGTAGTCGGGACTTGTATTTAATATAGTTAGTTGGTGTGAGAATGTTAATATCGCGATTTTAGGCTTTCTATACATCTTGTATAGAAAATAAAAAGAATATTATTATTTATTAAGTGAAATAAGAGAAAATTGTAAAATTGATAAATGAATAAATAAATATTATTATTATTATTATTATTATTATGTATGGGGAGGTCTATATTTGTTGACAGCGCCATCTTTGATTTCTATGCTGTAAACTCGTAGTCGTCGTCTTCACTTTGAATTTTCTCTGTGTCATTATTGGCCAGATAGATGACGCCACAAATCTATCAATACTTACTATTTACTACTAGACACTAGAGGGCGAAACACAACAATTGTAACGTAAAACTATTTTTGTTAATGTTTAGGATTTTTATGCATGTTGTTGCAACATTATATCTATTAAAATATATTAAACTTTTAAGAAACGATTGATTACTAACTATTTTATGTCGACAACGCCTTATTAAATTCCAGAGCATTTGAAAGTTACTGCTAATAAACACTAGATGACGTACTGCTAAGTGCGTCGGCATTGTTTTATTTTAGGTCAATAAACTTATTCTTATGAAAATGAAAATATGTAAATTTATTAACTATTACTAGCAATATTCTATTATTACAAATAAGTAGACTGGTTACTTTACGACTTATTGATTTAAATAAATGTTGTACTAGCTGTTGCCCGCAGCTCCACCTGCCGCGTGAATGTCATACAAATTTTCATCCCATATTTCAACTCTATTTAGGCATTTTTGTTGTGTTCCTATATTGTTTTAAGTCTAATCTATCTCTATACCAAATTTCATCATAATCGGTTCAGTGGTTTAGGCGTAAAAGCGTAACAGACAGACAGAGTTACTTCCGCATTTTTAATATTAATATTGATAGTCATGTCTAGTCATCAATAGTTGGCGCTTAGAAGGAAATAAATACATTAGTCGATAAAAATGCATTGCAAATGTGGTAGTAAGTCGTACTAAATGTATTAGGTAACTGGCTGTTGGCTGCAGCTCTGTCCACGTGAATGTCGGTTATATACCTATATCACGGTAATTAACGGTAGCAGATCCACGCTGATTTCAGCATGAATGGGCCGGATCGTCCGGGGAAGTACTACCCTCTTACAGAAGATCGACTTAAGAGTAGTAGTATCAGTACTACTGCGTTTCGTTCGGTGAGTGAGAGCGCCGGTGGCCCAATATCCCCCTTTCCCCTTTCCTCACCTTCCTCATTCCCTTCCCCTAACCCCATTCCCAGCCGCCATAGTGGAGGCCACCATACCAGCAGTTTAAGACGATGGCTTTTGGTATAGTGGCCGCTACTTCTGGATTCCACTGACTGCTTACCATCAGGCGGGGTGGAGTCACTTTGGTAGGCAATAATAATAAAAAAAAAAACACATTTCCATACAATCTTTCATTCCCTATTTCAACCCCTTCAAACCAAATTTTTGGGATAAAATATAGGTAGGCTATGTTGTTCTCCAAGTTTTATTCTATTCCTATACCAAATGTCATCAAAATCGGTTGAACGGTTTAGGCGTGAAAGCGTAACAGACAGACAAACAGAATAACTTCCGTATATAAGTGTAATATTAGTATGGATTATATTATAATTTATTTATTGGCAAACAATAACAATATTTTTTATTTCAGTAATATCTAAAAATAAAAAAAAAAATCTTTTATACCATATTTCCGCAGAAAGCGTCTACGACGCGCTGTCAAGTCTTGTAACAAGTTCTGTTACATACTTATTTTAATTTGTTATTAGTTTATTACTTATTATTATTTATTAACTATTATTTAATTTTATTCTAAAACACATAATTATAATTATTTTCAATGTTTAATTTTACATAAATCTAATTTTTTAAACTTGTATGCTATTTTATTTATTAATCTTGCTCTGTTTTATTTACAATTTAATTTTATTTATAATTCGATTATTCAGTCCGTGAAATCACGCAAGGGCGCTTTCGGCAGATCAGCGTTTAAGTCAATTTACTGACCTAAGCTAAGCTGGGAAAGGGGCCCTTTTTGTTTGTTAATGCATGTTTCAATTATATTATATTATTTATAAAAAAATGTAATTACTCATTTGTAAACAAAATAAATTTATTTCTTTCTTCTTCTTTCTTTCTAACAGGACGCTGCTAAATAGCCTAAATTTAATAATAAAATTATCCTGTCATCTAGGTATTTAATCGAATAACCCCGCTATTAACCTATCCCCTATAATGAAAGAAAAGTTTTCACTGGGGCATAGGTAAGTCCGTTACGCAACGGTACGCTTGACCTTTCCCCATTGGTGGAATAACACATCTCCTCTCCTCTCTGCTTTGGTGGAAACCGGACCTTAATCAAAGCTGTCTGACAAAAAGCAGCAACAACTTCTTCTCACCATAAAACGCCATGAAACTGACAACATCATACAATTTACATACATTAGTTACGTGCTTTGAATGTCGACTATCATCGGTGTGAACCGCACGTATTACGACAGATATGTCACACCGTTTATGTTACGCAGTCGCATCTTAATCGTGATCTACTTTGTTTGGTCATAAACGCTGTATCATTATGTTGCTTGTATAATAGCATGTTCATTGGGTAAAGCTTAGATAACTCCTGCATTCTATGAGCCTGTTAAATAGACCACATGTAGAACCTGTGAGGAGAAAGGCAATGCAGCATTTTATTTAACAAAAAATACAAATCTCTCGGGACTTAGGTATATTTAGAACCAAATGACTTTAGCAAGCTTGCCATTGTTTTTAGTAACGAAAAATATAGGGTATTATAGTGTAAATAACATAAAAATAGCTACTTTAATATATTTCTTTAATTATACATCACTTATCAAATAGTCAGCATTACTTCACGCTTACACATCATTTTAAATATTATGTAGTATTACAATACAAAGATTACAATTACATTTAAAGAATCCCATGTTACTATTGACACACATAGTTAACCATGCCTTCACGTTTCACTCGTATCGTTGCAAAAGTAGTACAACATCACTGTTTACGTACTTGTCAAGGTTAACTCATAAACATACCTTTTCTAACGAAATTATTAGGCTATGTGAATTATGAACGTATAGTGCGAGAGCTACCTTCCTTTTTTTGGTAAGAAAGAATCTAACCCGCTAAGTATGAAATGAGTCGATTAAGTATAATACATTTATGGTGGATATTTTTATTCGACTGGCGACGCGACGTAGCGTAAGTATCTGCCTATGTACATATTACAGTACAGCAACTTTTTTTACTTCGTATTACATTATTGCGAGGTCCAAGACAATAAGTTTAGTAGTCCCTGGACCCGAATATCACAACTCGGCGCCAGTAAGGTTCTTGTGTATGACCAATTATGAATAAGATATTGCCGGGACAAAAACTGACAAAAAACACAACTCATTTTGTTTTATTGTCAGATAACTACAATTTTATATCCATAAATATTGGTTCAAAACTTTTACATTCACAATTTTTAACTTAAAATACGTAGGTACTTACCTTAAGTTGAAAATTGTGAATGTAAAAGTTTTGAACCAATAAATTTATTATTATTATTTCCTTTATTTAAATTCATTCTCAAAAGTACATTTTTAATATAAGTATATAAAAAACATACATTTAAAAATATAAAAATTGGAGACCCACCTGCATCGGGTACAGGGACCATGCTACCGGCGGTTAGGGCTCCAAAGATAGAAACCTCCTCACAATGCTGGCCGTGTCAAGCAACACCGCCTTCTGTATCTGGTCCTTGACCCAACCAGCCAACGCGAACCTCTTAAGATGTTGATCGAGGCTCTTAGCAATAAGTACATTCGCTGTAACCACTATCGGAACAATGATCGCCGAATCCACGTCCCACATGTCAACAACCTCGTGAACTAAATCCAAATACTACTTATAATAATACTTATTATTATTATTATTATACAAAATAAAAGTGTATTCAAAGCAAGTTGTTATTAGCCAAGACCATCCCATCCATAAATAATAATAATACCAGCCTATTTACTGTCCCACTGCAGGGCAAAGGCCTCTTCTCATATAGAGAAGGTATGAGCATTAATCACCACGCTTGCTCAAGGAGGATTGGCAATTTCAGACATTTAAGTCCAGGTTTCCTCACGATGTTTTTCCTTCACCGTCAGTCAGAAATGTCCAAGATAAACTTAGAAAGTACATATGATTTGAAAAATCACATTGGTACTTGCCCGGATTCGAACCCATTACCTCGTGTTTACGAAGCGGGTGCCTTATCCACTGGACCATTTCGACTTTTCCCATCCATTGTCTTTACTTATTCTTACATGGTACACTATAAAGATTATTGTTATATATTCTAATCAATCAACTAATAATATTTATTTATTTATTCAAAATTCATACAACAGTACATGGTATTTAATGCCTAAGGCATTATCTATTAGCCAACTATAAACAGGAGATGCAGAGAACAAATAGGTGCATTTTAAAATAAATAATAAAGACAATTGCATTAAATGAATCAATATAAATTACTTATATGAATATAGATATAATAACATAATATAAACATACTTATATGTATACGTAAACGAATAAATAATAGATATGTTTATATTTATATGACGGGTATTATTATTATGCAGTTTTCATCTTAAACGCAAAACGGTTAAAGGACATGACTTCACTCTGCCTGATGGTAAGCAGTCAGTGGAATCCAGAAGTGGTGAAAACCATTCCAAAAGCCAAACTATCGGTTTGATGGCCTCCACTATGACGTATGCTTTTTCACGCCATGCTTAAAAGATCCAGCATCATAGTTAGATGGGAACACATGCGCTGGTAAAAAGGTCCAGGCTTTAATTTAACGACAAAAGTATCAAAGTGAATGTCTCAGCAGTGCTGATGATGAAATTATTAGATTCCACAAAGCAGGAATTACTCAGTAGTTTAAATCTATATCTATTTATACTATCGTATAAAACGCAAGAGTTTGTTTGTTTGAACGCGCTAATCTCTATAACTACCGGATCTGATTTGAATAATTATTTTTGTGTTTGGTAGCCTAGTTCTTGAGGAAGGTTATAGGCTATACTTACATATAACATCACGCTATTGGCGATGGGAACGGAGCAGTAAACAAAAATGTAACTTAACGCGGGTGAAACTGCGGCAAGGAAAGCTATTAAAACAATAAAATATAACATTCTTCCAAGAAAATGTAGCTAGCTCTTTTACTAATAGTACGATTATGGCAATGTAATTAGGTACTCATGCTCCAAATGCGTTTAATAAAGATTGTGTTTGTATGGTAAAGTTAAAGTACGTTGATAAGAGAAATAAAAGTAAGTTTTTGTAATCAAAATACATAGTTTAAGTAGTCATGCTAGGCCTATACAAAGTAGAGGCCTTCTTTCGGTTGAAATGATGAAACATGTTAGCCATGTTGGTGTATGTGAATAAGACATTAACAGAAAAACAAGGCTAGACCAACCACAAGCTACGGGTTGTGTAGTGAGGTCTTTACAAACTTACGAATACAAATATAGCAATATAACAGATCAAAAATAATGCACAAAATATCATATTATTATCTATACATATAATAAAAACGGAGTGTCTGTTTGTAATATTGAAATAACCGTTTTTTACTACATGTATATGAATATACGGTACATACACCAAAATATTTTTTTTACAATTTTTGTCTGTCTGTCTGTTTCTTCCGGCTAATCTCTGAAATGGCTGGATCGATTTTGAGGGGACTTTTATTGGCAGGTAGCTGATGTAATAAGGAGTAACTTAGGCTCCGTTTATTTTAGAAAAAATATTTTATTTAAAAAAATAAAGTAATGTTGATCGACTGTTATACAGAACGAAGTTATATATATGTTCGTCCCATTTATGTAACCGAATTGCACAGTAGTCGCTAGCATTTCCACTGCTCTACTCGGGTAGGGTAAAGTCAACTCGGAATGAAAGTTTAGACCTACCAACCATAGTTTTGAATAATCCTACCAATGAGTGTGTTTAGAAAAATTTTCGCCATCAGTTGGCGCCACTTCAACTGTCACATTGGGCCAATCAGGGGTTAACTTTCAAAAAGTGCTTGACAGCTAGACCTGACGCATCGGTGCTGCCACCTCGTGGGCGCCATTTTAGAAAACCCTCTCAGCAATTTTCTTTTGTTCCTATGCACGTGAATTATCCATTTTGTAAATTAAACATTAAAATTGGCAAAATGAGCACTGAAAAATATTTGTTTGTTCACTGTCCCACTGCAGGGCAAAGGCCTCTTCTCATATAGAGAAGGTATGAGCATTAATCACCACGCTTGCTCAAGGCGGATTGGCAATTTCAGCCTTTAAGTCCAGGTTTTGCTCGCGATGTTTTCCTTTACCGTCAGTCAGAAATGTCCAAAATAAAATTAGAAAGTACATATGATTTGAAAAATCACATTGGTACTTGCCCGGATTCGAACCCACTACCTCGTGTTTACGAAGCGGGTGGCCTTATCCACTGGACCATTTTGACATTTTTTTTTTGTTTTGTTAGAGCTGTCTAATTGGAAGACCTTTTACAAAAGTGGCGCTTACTGGTGGTGAAAATTTTCCTAAACACACTCATTGTGTTTATGATGTAAGGCAAAGACAAGTAGATTGTTCCATGGAGGTTTACAGCTCACACTATAAATTAATAACAATAATAATACCACAACAACTACACAACGCCATCTAGGCCCAAAGTAAGCATACATTAATAGCTTATAATATGGGTTCTAGAATGCGGATAAACATACTTTTATACTTACTTTTTTTTTGTAAATAATAATAATAATAATATTCTACCACATTCACACAGCGCCATCTAGCCCCAAATTAAGCAATTATATTTGCTTGTGTTATGGGTACTAAACAACTTATATACTACAAATATACATTTTTTTTTTGTAAATACATACATAATACAGATAAATTACATACATATTAAACATAGAAACATAATAATGAAGTAATAGTGTTGTATTTGTATACCATGCAATTATTGTTATTAAATAATAGTAGTATTATTTATTACGTATATAATTGGTAGGTGATAGGAAGAAATCTGCAATTAAATATCACTTTCGAATACTGGTAAAGTGCGTGACCCGAGACGTTATAATACGTACCTTTTATCACGTTTATCCCTTAGGCCAGTATAATTTGATTTTTTTAAACTGTAAGGCCTGGAGGCTTAAAACACAAATGTTACAAATACAGAAAAAAATATTTTGTTCTTCATTGAAAGGTAAATAAATATACATAAATAAACATTATACTTATTAGAAAAATAATTACAAAAGTTATAAGGTATATAAACAAAACAAAAATCCAACTCATGAACACGTCATAAACATAACAATATATATTTTTTTTTTCATTAAAAATTAGAATATGATAACACACCAGGCAGATCTCCCTGTAAAGATAAAAGAAAAGTAAAAGATAGAACTTGTAACTGAAACTTCGCTTGATGGTAGTCTTTGGAGACCAAGAGTGGCGGGCACCGTTCCAAAAACAATTGCTGTCATGTCATGGAAGCGAATTAAAAAAAGAGGAGGTTCTTAATTCGACTGTTTTTTTTTAGTTTTTTACCTCTGAACTTTCGACTGGGTAAACCGATTTTGAAAGGTTGTACTTCCCGTGTGGTCCCATTTCAATTTGGTGCAGTTCTGAGAATGGCATCTATGAGAAAACAATATAAGTCGTAAATTTGCATTTTCACTTTTTTAGTATCTTTTTTTTATCTTTGAAGTCGGTTTTTTTTTAATTATAACGTGCCGCTAAATAGATCCGGTATCAAAATTGAAAGAAAACACTGATCTGGCTCATTGAAACCACCTAGAACCTACCACATTTCAAAGGACATCCATTGCTGGACAAATATCTACGCCAAACATATTATACTAGAAAAGTCTAAATTTGCTTTAATCGCCATGCTCAGCATGCTCATAATTTTCTAGTACTTTTTCATGTAACAATTTAACTGATTGCACCCATAAAGCACACAATAATTTGATTATATTCTTTGCAAGTGAGCGATTTGATAGTCACTAAGAAACCCATTTAAATAAAATTAATAGAAATACATCGTATTTATATCAGCGTAAAGCTTACTCTTACTTTCTTAATTAATTTCAAACACCATCTTAGTACAATTATGTAGGTACCTACGTGTAGTAAAAAGTTTAAACACTTTGATAAAGCCTGAGGCCATGAAAGTTGAGACGAATTCTTATCGTGACGAAATTCTCTTGTTAAATATAACGAAGCATCACGTATTTTAATTCAGAAGAGTTAGGTAAAGAAAACACCGGTATTTCGCTAGCTATTCATGTATAGGGGACTCCTATTAACAGAGGGCGAGTCTGTTATAATGTTTATCCCTGGTCTTTTGAAACAGCTTCTCATGAAGTCGCCATAGTAAAGGCGATCAACACCAGTCACCATAGCTTTTACAATGTTGTCCACCGCTATTAAATCGCACTGACTGCTTACCATCAGCCAGAGTGGAGTAACTTTGGTATGCCATTAGAAAAAAGAGCTTTCCGAAAAGTTACAATGTATAATTGTTACTTTTACGTACTTACGCTGAGTGTTGTGACAAGACTATGCGACGACTACTACTGCTTTTGCTTGCCCTTTATTATGTGTTTGACTATCATTTTCATTTTTTTGTGGTATACGCTATCATTCGATTGCCAGATTGTGCCTGTAAAATTAAAATATATACGACCGCTGGATTATCCTCACCGATCAATATAACATGGTGATGCTCTGTGCTCCACTGAAAAAATGATTCCTTCTCCATATATGACCTGTATCTATCTATACCTAATCTTGTACACATTAATGACCGCAATATATTTATAAAGGGGTAATTACATAGTACAAATATCGATTTCGACTCACTCATTTCCTCAAAGTTAATCTCCATTATAGTACCAACAATAGAACAAACAGATATGTTATATAACAAGTACTTATGTACTTCATACACATATATTTATAAACTTAAATACTTTAGAAGTACATATCGAATAATTTAACAACCTTCCAAAACTACACGATGATCTAATACATTTATTATGTTGTTTAAAACTAGTTCGGTGAGAGTGGAATGTTTGATGATGAAATGTCTTAATAGCTTACACCCATCTTTAGACTTGTGGTTCTGTTTGCATCCGGGCCAATAATACTTTTTTGATTGCCTACAGTGACGGACAAGCAGACCTGATAGTATGCGGTAACTGGTAACAAATCGCACATGGACTTCTGCAATGCCTATGACTGGCCTGTTGGCCTAGTGGTTAGTGACCCTGACTGCTAAGCCGGACGTCGTGGGTTCGATTCCCACCCAGGACAAATCTTTGTGTGATGAGCATGATTGTTTGTTCTGTGTCTCTGGTTGTAATTTTTCCATAATATGTATGTATTTACAAAAAAATAATGTATATAAGTAGTATACCAGTTCTTTAGTACCCATAACACAAGCAAAGGACAGCGCCGGGGGCCTAATTTCCCCCTTTTCCTCTTTCCTTACTTTCCTCATTCCCTTCCTCTACTCCATTCCTAGCCGCCATAATGGAGGCCACCTTACCAGCAGTTTAAGACAATGGCTTATGGTATGGTGGCCACCACTTCTGGATTCCACTGACTGCTTACCATCAGGCGGGGTGGAGTCACTTTGGTAGGCTCAAATATATATATAAAAAAAAATATATATAATTGCTTAATTTGGGGCTCTATGGCGCTGTTTGAATGTGGTAGAATATTATTATTTTTATTATTAATGCCAGGGACTCTGCGAAGTCACTGCCAAACTTTTACCATACCATGGATATCATTTTCTTACTTAAATAAAAAAAGATCTGTCATTCCTTTCTGCCTTGAAAAAACGCGGTGATTAATGCTCATGCCTTCTTGAGAAGAGGCCCTGCAGTAGAACAGTAACAGTGCAGTACAGCTATGTAGGTATAGAGTCACTTCGGTGTCTGTAATGTCACGCCCATTTTTCCTAGAGACGTGTTTTAATCAGTAGGTCATCATCATTTTAATCAATATATTAGAATATTTAGCTAGCAGCACTATGACGCACGTGATTCGTACACTCAATCATTGCGCAATAGAGGGCGCGCCGAAGAAAGTGTCGAACACGATGTTTACTTTAAAGTAATGTTGTACAGTCAGCAATACACAAGGTAAATAAGTAGGTATAGACATATAGAGGCTTTCACGGCTGCGATCAGACAGAGTGGTATCATTTTGGTAGGCTAATATAAAAACTTATCTCAATAAAAGTTTCTATATCGGTTTAATGATATATATATATATATATATATATATATATATATAGGTATTAGGCTGCGCCCTACGGCTTCGCCCGCGCGT
The DNA here is from genome assembly GCA_963082885.1 of Parascotia fuliginaria. Taxonomy (NCBI): domain Eukaryota; kingdom Metazoa; phylum Arthropoda; class Insecta; order Lepidoptera; family Erebidae; genus Parascotia; species Parascotia fuliginaria. The sequence goes on from OY720195.1 coordinate 3,443,490, forward strand.
AAAATATGACTTGTATACCTCGGGAACCTAAACACACACACACACACATACACACACAAACTATCGCATTTATATTAGTAGGATTCGAACTGCAGCTAAAACTTTATTATTAACGTGTAGCCTTATTTCCAAAGCGGATTCCCCATAATATCTATTGCTGTCTCTATCACTTTAATATAAATTTTAGCAACAGAAGAACTTGACTGGCATTGAGTATTTGGGTATTAAAGTCTATTTTGTGTTGTGTGGGTTGTTAGCTTCTTATGACTTTTATTACCTAATGCGAACTGTAAATACTATTACACTGTATAGTCACTCTAACCCACAGTTTCTAAAAGGCTAATCAACGAAAAATTAACTAATCACCTTTTAAATCTCATGATTTAGCAGGTGATTAGTTAATAGGGGGTCAGTCATCTCAGAGTGGCGACAACAATTTGATGAGGGCTCCAGTCAAGTGAACTGACAAGCCAACGTGATCTATCTAAACGGAGTACAGTAATATAATTTATGCAAATTTAAATAAGTATTTAAGTATATATAGCCGCATTTCTAGGAACCATAACACAAGTTATAATATATGCTTACTTTGGGTCTAGATGGCGTTGTGTTTAGTTGGTGTGATATTGTTACGTGTCAGGATGGGGTTCGATGTAAAATGTCGGTAGGTACTCGCGAACGTTCTAGCGTAGGTATTCGTCGTATACATGTAGGTAGGTACTTGCGAATATTCTAGCGTAGGTAATCGTCGTAACAATATTATTAATATTTTCTTAAGTAACTAATTACTTTATTTAGAGTAAAAATAACGTGAAGAAAACTACTAGCCAATGATATTAAATGACACTAATACGAGACTATAATGTAATCAATATGTTAATCAGATTAATTATAATCATTCATATTAATCACTTTTACGATGCGTGTCGATTAATCGTACCTAATTTAATTAATCGATTTCTATTTTTATCTTAAATCTATTTTGATGACATCGTAATAGAACGTGTGAATGAAAGCTTAAGATTACACAATATAATTTACACACCAATACTTGGCGATGGACTTTTTTTATTTTTCAGAAAAGCGACAAGCAACATGAAAGACTATATTTCTGTGGCTCCTGTGATAAGTGATCTAACTCGAGTTATTATAAAAAAATCGTTATTATAAAAAAATAATAACGATTTTTTGGTCTAACTCAGGTTCTTCTATTCTAACAAAAAAATCGTGAATATGTGAATATATCTAAAGTTGTAAGCCCTTTATGTAGTTGCTCAACAGACTTTTTTTGTGTGTTTAGCTTTAAGTGCAATTATATCAAATTTCGCATTTTATTTATCAGTGTATTTAATGTAAATATTGATATATTTAGAGTTATATCATTTTAAACAGATCATTTTCAATACTGATTAGGGTACAACTCGATAGGTATACTACTAATTTATACAATTCTAAATTTACTCCTAATTTGTGATATGTGATACATCTCGGTTTACAGCAATGGATTTGCAGCAATGTTTACCTACCCCCTATTTGCAAACGAATGTAACCTTTTTTATGAGACAGTTGTGGACCTACAATTTGACTATTCATGATTTAAAAACCAATAAAGCTTTCTGTTACGAGCTTTGTGAAGGGAATAGAGGAGCTATCGATATAGCTTCATGTCTATATGATTTTATCATAAATCAACTGCCACTTTTAAACCCAAACACGAAGAAGCTGATTATGTACTCCGATAGTTGCCCTGGCCAAAACAAGAATTCTAATGTAACAGCAATGTTGATGCTAGTTATTAAAATATCTGCAACCTTACAATCTATTGAACATAAATTTCTTGTACCCGGTCATACTCACATGGAGGCTGACACCGACCATGCATTGATTGAGCGTAAGAAGAAACATACTAATATGGATATTCACTTGCCCAGAGACTGGTACCAACTTCTGCGTACAGCTTCGAACAAAACATCAATATTTACTGTTGTTGAGATGACTCACGATATGTTTTATGACTTCAATATTTTTTCAAAACAATTTTTTACTATGAGGAAAACCAATACAGGCGATGAAAAATTTTTGTGGAGCGATGTTCGTACGATTTTGTTCACAAAAGAAAATATTGCCAGCCTTTCTTACAAAAAGAAATTCAAGAATGTTAACTACATGACCATGGATTATAGTAAGCGGAGTAAAACTTACGAAATGGTTACAATAAATATGGTACCGAAAGCCACTCTAAGATAACTATTTCCACCGAAAAGAAGAAATTTTTTTTATTAAACTTGCTTTGCTTTTCATGAGAGTGCTCATGAGTTTTATAGAAGTCTGAACTGCAAGAATGATGTCATAGACACTCCTCCGGATAATGATGATGACTCTGATGATCGATAATTTGTAGGTAGTTCATCAAACTCCTAAGACCTATTAGGTTTTCTAATGTTTATTTTTTTCTACGTTATATGTTTTTTAAAGATTTTATTTTATTTAAGTACCCTACCAACGTAGGTACTGTTTGTGGTCTCTACATTGATTTAGAATAGGATTACTCTAAATTGTTGATCAAAATAAGTAATTTACAAAAGAATTTATTTAAGACGAACTGCCCATCTCTTGGCGTGGGTGTCTGTAGGATAGCCTAATAGCTGTTATCTGTGCTATGTAATAGTATAAAGTGTTGGCAATTTTGTTATGTTTGTTATTTTTTTAGATCTTTAAAGATCCAGATACTTAATGGTTGTCAAACTATAATTTGTACTGAGTAGATACAATTTACTGACTGTGATATGATAAGATTGATCATCTCTTAGTACTTAGCCAAAGTTTTTATTCAATTTTTGTGTTACCCAAATAAGTTCCTATTGAGAATAGTTACGTATTTTAAAATTAAGGGGAAAGATCTCAATATGCCTCTTTTAAGAATTTAGATAAAACTGTACCTTATTTGTAAGTAAATTATTGATTTTGAAGAAGTTTAATAAATGTCGATTATTTTTCTAAAGCTTGTATTTATTTACACAACAAATATGTATTTTTCATTTCTCATACTCGGAAAGTAGTGTTGTTTTGATTTGATTATTGGGTGAAAGATGCTGCTTTCCTTTCATAGGGAGGGAAAAACTCATACAAATTCATCCCGACCCTCGGGCCGGAATGAACTTTAAAAATAGAACTGCTGTCAGCTGTTAAGAGTTTTATGTAAAAAAAATAATTTAAAAAATGTCATGCATGACTTTCTAAACAGCCAGTGTGAATTAGCGCAAAATTCTTTAAGCGGAATAAGCCGCAATTGCCGCGACAATTACGCGGCGAGCGGCGAGTTCCAAAATTAAAATTTAAAAAGTCAACACAAATTGGCGGGATACTAAAATCTGTTATGTATGTATCTGTGACGGACTTTTGTGCTAAGATTTGAATTGAATATTAAAAATGAGTTCAAGCGAAATATTGACACCAGATTCCATTACAGACGAGGCAAATTGTGTCATAGAAAATCTTTTTAATTTCACGAATTGTCCTAATTTGACTATTAATTTGAGATAGGTACTACAAATATATTATTATCAATAAATAGTGTAGATAAACAACTAGTTTTATTTTCCTCATATTCTAAATGAAAAGTAGAGTGTTAGCCACGGGTAAAAGAATCAATTCCTACTCGGACTATAGCCGTCTAACTACCTCGGGAATTGATTCTTTTCAACCCTAGGCTAACAATCTACTATTACTGATGGGTATAACTTGACTTGTGTCATTTAACACATACCTCTAAACATAAATATTTTAGCAAACTGATACAATTCAGTTAAATTATGAACATAGAGACCTGATATGATAAGAAAGCAATCAAATCTTTGGGGTAGTATCATTATCATTTGTTTGAGTATTCCTTTTTTATTTTACATTCTGGTAACATTACTGCATTATTCTTTTGACTGTTGACCTAAGAAAGTAATAAGCTTTGAAACTGCTGCTATATAAAACTAGAACTGTAAACATCAAAGTTGCTATCTCTTTATGGACGTAAAATAAAAACAGTAACACCATAAACTTTGGATAAAATTTCTTTTTGATCTAATATAGTTTTATAAGTCCAGGTTTTCTCACGAGTAGGGTTGCCAGACCGTCAAGTCTAAGGGTGCGTTTACACTGACGCGATGCTAGACGTAGTGGACAGGAGCGGACGGGGAATTGGCCAATCACAGCATTTCCACTGATTCGGAGTGGAGATTTTGAACACTGTGATTGGCCAATTCACGATCCGCTCCTGTCCATTTCACCCAGCTCCGCGTCAATGGAAACCCACCGTAATAGCAAGTAGGAGCCAAATTTGGAGGAGAGAATAAATAAAAACCATTTACGCCTATCCCAAGTAACATAATATCAGGACAGACAAAAGTATGAAAGTATTTTTATTTTATCTACTAATAAATTAATAACATAAATCAATTAAAATGCATAAATTAATTGATGAACCGTAAAGAATATTAATTCGAGTGATATTTGCTTAGATAAAATAGATTGATTAACATAATAATCAGATTTTTTAAGAAACCATGTAGCTTTTTCCGTCATCATTGTGATAGTTACGACAACCAATGGATGATAGTGACTGAGGGAGGACTAATTCAAGTAAATAAAAACCTATAATAATACTTACCATATTTTGATAGAAAATAACCAAACCGATTTTCGGGATAAAAAGTATCCTATATCCGTCTCCGGAATCGAAAGCTTGTATTATTATGAACTACTAAAAGAGGTACCTAACTAGCAGTGTTTCGTCATACACATACATGCCCGTGTGCACGTGCCGGTCTGTCGTACTAGTCCCACCGGACCAACCTCTAAGTATACGTACATACACGGTAATATACTGTGTGATCACTGATCACAGTTTAGAAAACATACACAGCAACTAGCTATAACAATTTAAGTAATAACAAATTTTAGATTATTCAAGAATATTTTGGTAGTCGGTCGACGACCTAATAAAGGCTTATTCAAACATAAGCGGTATTCGATGCCACTTTGGGTAGAGGTATTTACCACGCGGATTTGGTATGAAAATTCTAATTTTTTGGTAGGTATTTAGTATGAAATTTCGCGGCTAGAGTGGAATACTGCATACCCACTAGAACTGGCAAAAAGTTCATACCTTCGAGAGCGAAACTCACGTGATATTCTACCCACAAGGATAGCAAAATCCGTTTTGATGTAACAGTAGAATTACCGCATACCCACTCGTATTTGTCTAGTGCAGGCGGTAGCGAATACCGCTCAGGTTTGAATAGGTTCTTAAAAGTGGCGGGCAACCGATAGATGAAGGGGGCGGTGAATAGAATAGAAATCTTTGCCACTTGTCTAGGGCCTCTGGTAGTGCTGCTAAGTAATCTCAATATCTTCATTAATAATCGTCGGTTACGAATAAAATAATAATAATATCACAACAACTACGCAACGCTTTCTCGACCCCAAGTATGAGTTCTAGAATGCAGATAAAAATAAATACTTATATTCTTTTTTTGTAAATCCATACATATGTTTATAATTTTTCCAGTGTGTCTCTCCGCACCATGTCTATGAAAATACTATGTTGTTGCACGCAATACGCTTGGCGGACGAGTGAATGACCGCAGTAACCTTTTGACACTCAGGTAACGCAACTGCCCGTTACCCAATATTCTCTTCTTCTTACAACACTTACGGAAATAGACGGCGTTAGTTTCATATTATAGACTGTCCAACATTCTTATACTTATACACTAAAGCGGGTAATGCAGCTGCCCGTTACCCAATATTCTCTTCTTCTTACAACACTCACGGAAATAGACGGCGTTAGTTTCATATTATAGACTGTCCAACATTCTTATACTTATACACTAAAGCGGGTAATGCAGCTGCCCGTTATCCAATACTCTCTTCTTCTTACGACACTCACGGAAATAGATGGCGTTAGTTTCATATTATAGACTGTCCAACGTTCTTATACTTACCTATACATTAAAGCGGGTGATGCAGCTGCCCGTTACCCAATACTCTCTTCTTCTTACGACACACTCACGGAAATAGATGGCGTTAGTTTTATATTATACACTGTCCACCGTTCTTATACTTTTACATTAAAGCGGGTAACGCAGCTGCTCAATATTCTCATATACGCCTCTTATGACACTCAGGGAAATAGATGGCGTTCCTTTCATACTATAGACTGTCCACCGTTCTTATTTATACTTATACATTAAAGCGATATACACGAAGTAAACTAGCTGTTTCTACTCAAACTGTGACAATGCTAACCAAAGAAAGTTGCAGTTGACACTTTTCCCTTTTAGTTATATTGTTTAGATGTTGTAATGTTTGTTGTAGAAAATCTGTGTCCTTTTGTTTAGTCAAACTATTATGTATAGATACTATCTGACGTATCACATACTGTACGGTCAGCAAGTAAACCAGCTGAGCGTTTACGCGTCATGAGTGGCAACGACGCAATTTAGTGACATATTTCGTGATTTCTAATTTATATCATTTATATTTATATTTTAAAAATATTTTCTGTACAAATGCTAGAATTAAGTGAAAGCTGTTTAAAAAGTAAGTATCCATAATACTTACAGTTATTTTACTAAATAGTATTTTAAAAATAAAAATATAATATATAAATACTCAGTATCAGTTTTAAGTATGGCAATAAGCCCGGTAAATCACAAAAAGATCTTTCCTGCTCTGATCCGAGATAGCGAAGTCTTGATGTTAAACAACTTTGGCTGCCACTTCGGTGAAAAAGGTGTTATGTTACTCACCCCACTTCGAACCCATTTCATAGGAGGTACCCTAACTACACCATTATTATGACTTTATTAATATTCACCTTTCAAATAATAGTGTAGGCATAGTTTCACAATAACCGGTGATAACCGGTCAAACTTGTCTATTACGAACTAACACCGGTTTTATGGTTATATTCGTAAAAGAAATTTCGCATTCTTTCCAAATATATTTTATTTGTTTAATTTGTAATTGCTAATATGGTTAATTAATTAATATATTCTTTGTTTTCAGTCATAAAAACTATCTAAATCTGTTAAGGATTTTTATGAATAAACCGAACGACAACGAACAAATACGACTTTCACGTTTTTAACTAGCCTGAAGACTGAAATCCACTACCGGGTATAATAAGCCTGTGAGGTTACAACATACTATAACACCTATTTTCGCCAAAGTGCTAGGCAGAGTTGTATAACATCCACGTTTCGCTATCTTCGGTCCAATAATAACTTTAAATTGGATTATACTGAGTTACGCTGAAGTAAAACATTGAGAGAAAATCTGGATTTATAAAAAAATATAGGTCTAAAATTACCCAGCAAATGTTGTGATCAATGTTCTGCTCATACTTTCTCAATAACATTAACTGAATATGTATGCAGCAGTACCATGAAATAGGTATAACCCGCGCGGTTATCTCACCGGGCGACCAGTGCAAAATTTATGTCATAATTTAATAATCAGAGTAAACACTAGAGGCGCTGTTCATTCATATATTTTTATTCTGATATGACCTTTAACACTTAGGTACAGTTTTACTTCGGCCAAATCTTACATCGTATGTAATAGGCGGTGAGTCTATTACAATATTCCTTGAATAAATTCAAAACATTATCCAAAGAATATCGTCATTATCATCTCAGTCGTAACACGTTCACTGCACAGAGCTTTCAATTTCAAAAGAAGTAGATATATTTTAACTTTTATAGTAATCCATAGTGAGACACGACACCCACGGACTGAAAGGGTTGAGATCAAGAACAGGCCACTACAGGTGATGATCAACTAAAACTTTATATTTTTTTATATTAGTTTACCAAAATGACTCCTAAAATGTATGGGATTGACATAAGGTAACGCCAACATTGTCGTTAGCTTATCTCAATTCCATACATTTTTTAATTTATAGCTTTCTATGCCACTTGTTTAAGCCCTCTGATGTCTCAAAACTTAATGTAATTTGTACCTGAGGTTGCACCAGAGACTCATAGACACGGGTCCCTAACGACAGGAAGTACAAAAACACAGGCCGCTGATAAAATAATGTAAAAAAAATAAAATTGTTTCTCGTGTGATTATAACAGGGACGGATTGAAAATGTTAAGGCAAGCTTTTTTAAAGAAGTAAAATAGTAAAATAATAATTTGTATGCTTAAATCGTATAATATCATAGTAATAATATGTAATGTAGACACATTTTTAACAATAATTTACAATATAATTAACAGACAAATTTTATATTTATGTCGAGTAAGAATCGAACCCGCTGGCATGACTGGACAGGCAATTACCAAGACTGCAAAACCACCTGCGCAGTATAAAAATCTTAAAACCTAGCTTAACAAGTATAATTTATATCTTGATAAATAACTTACAGGTATTTATAATAATATTTCTATCAACATTTTATATTAAATTTCTAGATTAGCTTCATGACAAACTTCTAATGCCTTGGTCAAAAATAAAGACCACAAACTAGTAACAATAATACAAAACAGCCAGTCATACAATGCTAATTTCAAATAGCCGATTTATAAAGCTCTAGTTCACGTATTAACAACAAGTGATCAAATACGAGAGAATACGGTCCTGGCGAGTGGTAGTTAAGTTGCATTCAAGTTAAGAACACTTCGAATCAGTGTTCGCGAGCCACTCGCGGTAACAACACGTCGTTAATTTCAACTACATTTTTTATTTTTATTTTTTACAAGCGAGTTCAAACGCAGTGTAATGTTGAACCATTTTTATAATTCGAAAAATGTGATTCAGTCAACGCAACGATTCTGTTTTTGAATTTCATTTTTTTTTAATTATATTATTCTGGATTTTTATGTGTACGAACTAATAAGGTTTTATTTTGGAATTGAAGTGACGTTATTTTTAAAAGGTATGTTTTTTTTATAATTTATTGTGATTATTTTTTGCATTATTTTTTTCTAACTATGGACAGTAAATTGAGCGTAAAATAACAGTTGTTTATTCAAATATAATCTACTTTTGGTTTTCAGTAAAATATAAAAACCAAGAATGTATTTCAAAAACGACTGCAGGTATGAACCTACGAGTATGAACTCAAACAATATCTAGTTTTTTTATAATCCTAACCAGTACCTTACGTAATATTCTTATGTAATAATTAGGTACATATTAGGTATTCTCATTTCACTTATTTACCATATATCAAGCACTCTAGCAATTAAAGAGTTAAGTACCTAATTAAGACTGTTTATTATTATTAAAATTTCGTAACAATATTTTTTCTAAAAATTTTTTATTTAAAGATAGCCATTAACCTGCTACTCTACGACTGACTTTCTCCGCCACTAAGTTCAAGGGCAAATAAAACTTACCATTCAATCAACGATTAACTTGACGAGATAATTTTTTATTATGCAAAATTTTTAGTAAATAAATGTACTTGCAATCTTCAAGTACAATATAATTATATGTAATAGTAAATTCAGGTAACATTATTAATTATGTGTATTAATTTCTTTATTACTTGCTTCAGATGTCACAAACTTTAATTCTAAAACTGATTATTGATTTTAACTTGTATTTACAAAGAAATGCAGTTTGCATAAAGTTTTGAAGACTGTAGTAGTAGTAATTTATGTTATGAACTGTGATTATTATATTTACTATGATATTTGTAACTAAAATCAATACTTTTTACATTTTACATTGCAAAATATTGCAAATATAAATTCTTTAACATTACTTTCTAAAAATTTCTCAAGATATAAATGCGATTAAAAATCGCATCAAATCGATTCGGAAGTTGAAAGTGAACGGGTCGCTTTATATTACGAAATTACCGAATCGTTTTTGTTCAGTAACTACTTGTAACGGGTAACGAACTGTCATTAATAAAATTGTTATTAAATAGAAAGTAAATTGGTTAGAATATGTTAATTAACTTTTACTCCTTAAACGCAATACTCAATGAACGAAATATTTTTTAATTGCTTGTGGTGTTAGTAACGGTATCTGATGGCATTCTATAATCTGTGGTGATAGCTCATGGTCTTCAGATGTGTCAGACATAGTCATGATAATACATATAATACCAGACAGTCACTGTTTCACCTCAGGGCAAAGGCCACTTTTCACACAGAGAAGGCATGAGCATTGATAACTAATGATCACCGTGCTTGCTCAAGGCGGATTAGCAACTTCAGACTTATTTTTATAAGTCCAGGTTTAATAATTCTTTAGAGGAGTTTTTTATTATCTTAAATTTACCATGGCTCTTGCGAAATGCAATAGCCAGCTAAATACTGTGAAAGTCGTTTTATATAAAACTATAAATTATATTAAATAATATCTGAGATGTTAGTTTCATGATAGCTTTCTCCGGTTTAAATCTACCAACTTATTGCTACTAGTCGCAGGTTTTCAGAATTATGAAATAGCTTGCAGTTTCCTTTTTCTTAACCGTTGGAAATTTTATCTGCACCTGCACACCAAACACAACCTTATTGCGGTCACTGTCAATCATGATGAGTGATGACTATGCAAAATTCCCCTCTTTTGGGGAGTCATGTCAATCAGTGGACTTCTACAAACTACAATCTTTAGATTGTTTAATAGAAAAGCTATTATTACATACTAAATAGAAGCGAGACAGTAATAAGACTTCAAATTCATGTTTTTTTTCCAAGTTTACTTGTTATATGTATACCGACTTACAGCTTGAACATTTGAACAACCGTGGTAATGTTCATGACTTCGATTCGTGAGAATAAGCCTCTAACTTGCAGTGGAATAATAATATTATTGTTGTTATTATTATAAGTCTCTCAGCTTATACTATGAATAAACAGAGATTGTATTTAATACTGATCTAGGCACAATAATATTATTATACGTATATAAAGGTAGGTCATATTTAAATCATCTAACAAACCGCCCTAGCTTCGCACGATTGTACTAATATTTTTCCATCATTACAAATACTATTTCTATTTATTTTATATAAACCACGCGGATGAAATTCTTTTAAATATAATGTAAACTTTAGCATAATCGGTTGCGTAGTTTAAAAGAAGTTAGAGTAAAAATACACAGCAGAAATCTACAACTTTATACTATTTTGAAATTTTTGTCTTAAACGTTATTTGTACGTTTCTAAATTACCTTGCGACACAGAGCTTATTCTCTATGGTATACGTTTATTATTTCCAAACATAATTTAATCATTAATCGTCCAAGTCATTTGTATCATTATATAGGCAAGCAACCGCGCCCAGAAGCTCGATACATTACTTACATAATGCCCACCTGCCTTACAACACATCAGCACCTTACAAGGGCAGCATCTCACTTTCATTACATAACAAGAATGTCTGAACTTCAACGCCCACCACTTTCCAAAGAAAGTTGTCACCCAAAATACAACGCCCAATATGCTAAGCGGTGAAACCCGGAACTAATTTAACAAGAATTAGGTAGCGTTTAATCGTAGATTAATTAGGGTTTAAAATGTTCGTGGAGACAACCGTGGTGCAATTGTATTATGGAATAGAGGTTTGATGGAGTAACAGTTTTTTTTTAATTTGTTTGTATTATAATAGGGAAGAGTTTATTTTTGCAATAAAAAGTGTAGCGACATTGTGAAAAGACATCTCACAATGCCATTCTAAAAAATGGCATTTCGAAGGCATTTCCGAGCCCCACTGATTACTTACCTTTAAGGCAAAGAGTAATTTAGGTAAAAAAATCGTAACTACTGCTTCTATGTCGCAGGAAAGAGATTGTGATATGGTTAACCAGAATGTCTTCAAAGAAGAGGTAGCAATATGTTACAAATTGCCATTGTATAAGTAAAAAGTACCATATATAACCGATGTGAACTGAAATTTTTTCGTTGAATCCAGATTCTGAATTCCGAAGTAAGTACTTTTTACTACAGTATAAGTAGTTACCCGAAATGAATGACATTGCTGTGTTTTCTAAGCATTCTTAAAATAATGACAAGAAAACACAACTAGCAATTGCAAATGGTGAGAAAAAATAATAAAAAGGAAAACACAAAAGGAAAACTATTGCCTTTCGTTCGGTGAGTGAGAGCGCCGGAGGCCCAATTTCCCCCCTTCCTCTTCCCTCACCTCCCTCATTCCCTTCCCCTAACCCCATTCCCAGCCGCCATAGTGGAGGCCACCATACCAGCAGTTTAAGACGATGGCTTCTGGTACAGTGGCCGCCACTTCGGGATTCCACTGACTGCTTACTATCAGGCGGGGTGGAGTCACTTTGGTAGGCTATAATATAAAAAAAAAAAAAAAAAAAAATATGAAAAAAAAACTTACCGAATAGAATGCAAAAAATGAAAAATATTTCACTTAATCGAGTGACGAGATACGAGTAGAGTATACTTCCTCAAGGCAGCGATGCTGAAACCAACATTTAAAGAAAATAACGATTACGCCATCTTATTACATTATATATCATTATAGAATATTCGTCGAGATTTCTCCACTTCCCGTAGCAATACGATCAATGCATTTTTAACTACTGCTTGCAAGCCCAAGATAAGTCTGTGCAATATTTTAATGATGATTTTCCTATATATCTTTCCATTGATTTATCTTTCTTGGTATTCTGATAAAAGAAGGGGCCCAGAAACTGCATGAGTAGGGTAGTTGGTTTAAATAATACATCTCCCGTTTCTACAATCACACTTGTTTTTAACTAACTTTCCGCGGTTCCGTTTTACTCGTGTCTTTGCTTACTGCTCTGCTCCCGTCGCTAGTAGCGTGATGTTACACAGCTTATAACCTTCTTCGAGAACTGGGTTATCATACGCAAAAATAAATTATTCAAATCAAAAAAAAAAAACAGATAGTTCCACAGATTAGCGCGTTGAAACAAACAAACAAACTCTAGTATTGATGTTTTCTTTCAATAAAAATACTAATTGTGACCAATTTTTTTTAATGTGGACTATGTCATAACTCGTCTATAGTTTATTCTATTCATCCGGCTGAGTTTCAATTTCTAAAGTCAATTTATAACGGTAGTAGATCCACGCTGATTTCAGCATGAATGGGCCGGATCGTCTGGGGAAGTACTACCCTCTCATAGAAGATCGACTTAAGAGTAGTAGTATCCATACTACTGTGTTTCGTTCGGTGAGTGAGAGCGCCGGAGGCCCAATTTCTCCCTTTCCTCTTTCCTCACCTCCCTCATTCCCTTCCCCTAACCCCATTCCCAGCCGCCATGGTGGAGGTCACCATACCAACAGTTTAAGACGATGGCTTTTGGTATGGTGGCTGCCACTTCTGGATTCCACTGACTGCTTACCATCAGGCGGGGTGGAGTCACTTTGGTAGGCTTAATATAAAAAAAAAAAAAAAAAAAAAAAAAACAGGCACGAACATTTTATAAACTCATCCGGATGAATGGTGAATAAACCTCGTCTATAGTAGGCCTTAGGTTCTTCAAAATCTCAGCTACATATTATAGATGTCTCGTTTTGAGATCGTTAGTTGTCAAGTATATTATCCTGCTGTGGGTGGACAAATGTAGGTCGTCATTTTGTTCTTTCTATAATTGAAATGTTCAATTTCCTAGGAACTATTTGTCTGTTTTATTAGAAAAAACGGCAGTTCAATATATTTATATAATAATAATTTGACTGCACCGTTGGTCTAGTGGTTAGTGTAACTCAGTGGCGTAGCGTAGTGGGGGCGGGGGGGGCGGCCCGCCCCGGGCGGCACTTTTTAGGGGGCGGCAAAATTTCACAGTAGATAATAAAATATATTTAGTAAATATTTAAACCATTTCATATTTTTAACGCAACTATAAATTCGGACCGATTGAAAAGTGCACGAAATTTTTATTCTGTGACGAATTCGGGGAATCCTATTTCTTTGAATGATATTTTGTAGCGAATGGCATCACCGCATATACTGACTTGCGGGGATTTCTCGTATTTGATTTTGTGCTTGGATTGTTTATGGCTTAAAATCGGCGAGAATGACTTCTATTTTATTACATATTATTATATAAGTATTAAGTTCAATATTGTTTATTACGTCCCTCTAAGAAAGTACGTGATGCTTTGACAATTCAAAGAAATTTTAGTCATGGATCTTCAGTTGTTTCGTTCCCACTGTTTCGTAACTGTGATTTTTGTGCAAATAAGTACGTGTAATGAATGAATGTTAAATGAATGAATAATGAAATTATTGGATAACATTTTTGCCTATCATAGTGATCATGAAATATACCTAGTTTTTGAATTGTTCGATAGTTTATTTTGTAACTCTAACTTTTATCATACAATATTTATTTAATTTTAGTATCAGAAATGAAAAGAGTAATAAAGGAAGTGCGGCAGCTTACCGTAATAAGATAAAAAATAATTTGGAAAATATTAGAGCAAATTAAGGGGCTTTACTTAAACATGTAAGTGTTGTTCCTGAGACATCAGATTCTAAATTTTTTTAACTCTAAAAAGTACCTACTTATATTATTTTTCAATAAAAATATAAATATTACTTAATAGTACCATCCTAACTCTGATTAAAAATTGATTTTCTTCTATTTGCTAATTATTTAATCATGTCAATGGTCGAGGTGAACCCTAATTTTAAGTAGAAGGTACGATTACCTACTTAAAATTACAACGATCGACATGATAATACTTATGAACCTGTTGTATCAATGGTTGAAGTAAGAACTTTGTATTAATAAACGTGATCGTAAAACAAATACCTAAACTTTTTTATTTAAAATCTAACCTGTATAATGCAAAATTATGATGACTGTTCTTGCCGAAAAATTCTCTAGAACTAATGAATATAAAATTTATAGTGTACATTATAATATAATATAATAATATTTCAACAACTACACACAACGCCATCTAGACCCAAAGTAAGCATATTATATGCTTGTGTTATGGGTTCTAGAATGAGGGTATACCATACTTATATACTTTTTTTTTGTAAATACCTACATATTATGCATAGAAACACCACAAATATTTGCACTGAGCGGGAATCGAACCCGCGACCTCTGCGTGGCTGTCTATACACAGTACCACCGAACCACAGAGGCTTTCGACATTAAAGTGAAATACCTAATTAAGAGGGCGGCAAAATTGACTTCCGCCCCGGGCAGCCGATACCCACGCTACGCCACTGGTGTAACTGACTGCGACGCCGGGTGTCGTGGGTTCGATTCCCGCGGAAGGCAAATATTTGTGTCTTGAACATTTGTAATTGTCTTCATTTGGGGTGTTTTCTATGTATTCTAAATATGTATTTACAAAAAACAAAGTATGTATATCTATTATATTTCAATTTTCTAGTACCCATAACAAGCTCTGCTTAGCTTGGGACTAGATGACGGTGTGTGATAGTGTCCACATATTATTAAATTATTATTATAATACTTCGAGTCTAACAGACTATCAAAATATTAAATATATAATTAAATAGAATTTTATATTTTTGACTGAACAAATATACCTTACACAATTCATTAAACAATTTGGTACGATACGGTGTTGATGTAAATATAGTGCGACGGCGACGCATGCGCGGTCGCGTGCGACTCGCGCGCCGCACAACTAGCGCAGTGGGACGGCTGTTTCCATTGCACATTGCATTTGCATAGGGGATTGTTTGTATGCAATTACATGGTTATACAGCGGTAAGGACGGGGTTTTAACGAGTTTAACATAGTGAACCTGTTTAGTCATGACTGAGAAATGTACGATAAACATGTGCTGAATGCACGTAATTCAATTAAGTAATTATTTTTCACTAGTAACTAGTTTCTTTGCACGTCTTAATCGTTGCGTGGTAAAAAAAAATACAGAGAAACAGATAGTAGCAAAAGTGAATTTTGAGATAGGGCTACTATTCTTATTATATTTGTGTAATAAATAAACGTACAGCTGGACACCAGACTGATGGTCTCAATTAAAATATAATAGCTTTTTTATCATTCTAAAATGGCCAGTATTAGATATAGCCCTACACTTGAAAGGAAGATAGGTAAGCGCAGCAAGAATATTAAGTAATAAGATGGCTACCGCATGTTACTTGATATTTCTTTATTCGCCTTTTACTACACTTGCGGATCAAGATTCCGGTCAATAACTCATACGAAATAACGCGTGCATTGTCGTGTAACAACGCGCACGGGAATAAATTCCGTGGGTACGACGACCGATGCCGCGAGCGCTTTCCGCTGCAGTATCTAGAGCGCTCCAAACATTTTCACTTAATTCCACTACCTATTCCAATTTCAATTTATCTCGACTACTCTATTTATTTCTTTGTTCAAGTCATTCGTTTTCAAGATTCGATTTATAAAATTAATTGTTTTTAAATTGAAATGTGGTGTTCGATACAACTGTAAATTTTATTTAATTGGTTACTGTTTTGCTGAAAACTGCTTAATGCTTCCTCCTTTATAGAAAGGAGAGGCCTATGTCCAGCAGCGGACTGCAATAGACTGATTTGATGATGAGTACTGCTAATTGCTAATTGGGCAGACGTTTGCCTTGCCGGAATTTGCATTAAAAGAAGTGCATCTGAAAAATGACTTGAACGTCGCGCATTTTACCTCGACAATTTGGCCTCATTGCCAATATAATAATTAATACAATATCATCTCTTATCACGTGTGTAATAATATTTACCGCGACATCACTCGCACTAATTTCAAAGCGGTCTGAAGATAAGAATAATACATAAGTACATGTCATGCCTTTCTTTGCACACATAATAATAAGAACTTAGTTCTGAAAGACCTAATGCCCTTTTAAAATTAGAAGAGCCTATGTTTACGCACTCAGACAAATTTTAAAATCGAACTAATTTCATCAAATTATCGCAATTCAGATTTAAGATTGAAAGTTGAAAAAGTAATTATCTTAAAGCGATCTTGGTTTAAAAAAAAACTATTTGAGTTGGAGGTTGCGGGTGTAGATGCGGAAGGTGGAGGACTAAATATTGTGGCGTAAATTGGGAGAGGCCTGTGTCCAACGGTGGACTGCGATAGGCCGATTGTGTTGTGTATTTCAAAATGTGTAATAAGCGAGTGGCATAGTGATATTTTAAATGAATCGTAGTCATTGACAACATTCTCATAATAAACTCGCGTCAATAACAGCAGTTTGCTACTTCTTTAGAGTTAAATATTGTGTATCATATTATCATAGATTACAAGAACAATAGCAGTGTCGTCCATAAGTTACATTTTTTTACCTCTCCAAAAAGAAACGTATGTCCAGCAGTAAACGAAATAATGATAAAAAATGATGGTGATGATGAGGGCTAAATATCCTCTTAAAGTTAAGTTAAGCAGCCATAGAGGAGGGTCAAAAATAATATTAGACAATAAATTACAATGATAATACATAAAACGTTCCCAAACAAACATTAACCAACTATGCCACAGATTTTAAATAATTCTTATTTTTCTTTTTAAAAACTTTCGCCAAAAACCAGTTGAGTTGTGTACTCGGCCGACGACTTTCTTCTCGCGTTACGTTAACTGACGCGTATACGTTGCCATTTGTTTTGTGCCGTCATACTAATTATTGGCTTACGCAAACCAAGATGTAATAAGAGATGACGATTTCGCGTTCTTTTTATTTTTATGAGACAATTTTATTTGTTGCAATTTTAAAACAACACACGAGTGACACATGTTATTATGTATTTTTTATAACTAATAGATGGTTTATATACTGAACTTTATTGTCTAAAATATGAAAGGACTCCTACTATCTGTAGATGTCATAGGAGGAAGATGATAATCCAAGCAAAAATTTCTATTCTATTCATAGAATAGATAAAAAAAATGTATGAGATTGACATAAGCATTGGCGTTAGCTTATGTCAATCCAATACATTTTTTAATCATCAAAGATTTCTATTAAAGTAGGAGTCCTTTCATATTTTAAATATGAAAGGACTCCTAGTTTAATAGAAATCTTTGCCACTTGTCTAGGGCCTCAGGTAACAGAGCCAGCGTTACTAGTGCACTGAAAATCACTGAGGCGCTGCGCGCATCAAGAGTAACAACAATGGATGGCAAAAGTAGACGTCAGAATATAAAAAAAATATACTTAATTAATGTGCTATATCTAAACTAATAATATAAAGAGAAAGGATTTTATTTTTTGTATTTTTGTTTGTTTGCAATGATTGAACTAAAACTCTACGTTACCAATTTAAAAAGTTCTTTAAAAAATCTTTTAGAAATCTATAAATTCAGCGGGTAACATAAGCTTTATTTATTTTATTATTTTCAGTAATTTCCAGAATTTCAATATTTTAAGCGCCTTCGTAAATCTAAATGATGCAATACGACACTATTGCTATGATATTTTCTGTAGGAGTTTGTTGTGAGATCGAATAAAACAGATACCAAAGCGAAGCGAGGGCGGACCTCTAGTCGCTATATAAAAATGTTGCTTAAAGTCAATATTACTCTGTCTTTACTTTCTCAAAAGCTTAACAGCTAAAACAATGAAATATCCTACACTGATCCAATCAAACCGCAAATCATTAGAACTTACAGGATATTGCCAGTGGATAAAATACCGTTGATGATCCTTTTCCTACATTGCAACACTGGTGGTAGTGATCGCAATAAATTTTAGTCAGCTGTCTTTCGCTTAGGAAATTATTAAACGTAGCATAACTATTATAAAAGGAATATTACTTCATGTTACTATTTGTTGCTGCCCACCAAAATTATTTCATCCTGCCTGATGGTCGATAATCAAACATCCCAAAAGCCATTGTTTTAAAACTTCTGGCATAGAGGCTTCCACTATAGCAGTTTCATTAGATGCTATTCAATTTTCGTTTTGGTGGGAACTGAACCGTGACTTGATAACCTCGCATAAGTATAGCCTGTCCTAGACTGGAAGGAATACGAAGCAGGAACTAGAAAGATTCACTTGCTCTACTCTCTCTCTAATAAATCGACAAAATAAATCTCTAGGAAGTGCCTATTTAAAAAAAAAGGCTATAACTAAATAAATCGTGTCACCACATTTCAAGGTCGACATTCTTTTAATGACTTTGAAGATTTTACCTACATAATCCACCAGAGGGATGTCGGATAAGGTCTAGTGCTCTGTTTGATCATAATTCCAAGTATGAGAGGCTTGTAGATGGCTTCGCTATTAGGTAATAAACTCCGAGCGCGTACCATGTCATTTAGTGCTGATCTATACTTTGTACAGACGTGGACTGAGACATGTTTATCACTGCTGCGCTTGCAGAAGAAGAAGCAGAAGAAAAATTAAGAAGAAAAAGATAAATGTGGGTCAATGAAATCTGGCAGGGCGCAGAGCAGCGCGGCGGGGCGCAGAGCAGTGTATGCGAATTTATTCTTCTTAAACAATTATTGACCGTATGTCAAGGTAGTTATGGTTTATATAAAAATTTTGTCTTAAATTGCTTTTCGCCGCGCTTCCAACGGTGTGCGCTGGGCCTTATTATTTCTTCAATAAGTAACATGTTAGCTACGTGTAGGTAGACTTTCAATATCATAGGTATGCAGCACCAACTTTGTTGATAGGATGCATTATTTATAGTAAGTACACGTTTTATTCATGCAGCATATCTCTTGATTAACAACCTTTGTGTCTTACATCGTAATCCAGAAGATTATATCAATCAATACCTTTTAAGCAGATAGCACGCATTAGCGTTAAATTAGGCATAGTTAAAATTCCTCAAGAAAGTTATCCCAATCTATGGTAAATAATGACTGTGTTCTCTAACCTACCGAACGAAACGCATGTAAGGAAACTTGTATTTTTGCCCGACTGCCGAAGTAAAGAAGGGTAATCTTTCGAGCATATGTATGTATAAGTATACCTATGTGGGCATGTATGTCTATTCCTTTCGTACGCTCATAATATGAGGTGTCAATAGATTTGTATTCATTATTTTATAATGTAGCGTCCGCACGAATAAATATGGGTTTCTTTCTTTTAAGTTCGGCAGGCGGGGTTTGTTTTTTTCAATAATATATTTTGCTTGTACACCGATTTTCTTTGAAAAGTTAATAATTTCCAGGTTGATATCTTCGGATCTCACAAGACCTTTGTAGTGGGGGACATCACGCCAACAGTTTAAAACGGCTTCTGGCATAGTGCGGTGTCCATCACTCTTCACTAACTGCTTACGCCTCAGTAAAGTCATTTTGGCAATGATTACTCAATAACTACTAAATACTACTACCAAAGGTATATGAAGGAGTCATTAGGAAAAAGTGCCATAAAGATAGTCAGGATATGAGCCAATTTGCTATACTTAGAGCACCGTGAAGGTCTACCCATTGTTATAGTTTCTATAGAGTTTTGAAACACCGAATTCATCACACAATCTTGATTAGAAGATTTATTAGTACTTAGTATCGTGTTCTTGATTAAAATCGAGTACCTACATGTTCCATAAATGAATTAATTTGATTTTGAAAACTTCTGGATATCTATATCCCAAATATCTTTAATTTTACCGGTCGTTATCTATTTATTTCTGACCACCTTTATCAGGTCATTCCACTTTGAAAGACTCCCCACGTTGCCTTTTCTGGTTCGTGGTCGACACTTCAGAATTCTCTACTCCAACTGCCATCATTAGCTTCTTATCGAATGGTGTTCAGAAATAACATAGCCAAGTTTTAGTTTTCTGAAGAGAAGTACCTATTTGTACTTTTCAGACGAGCGAGTAAATAAGTATTTAAACTAACCAATTTTTTGACTACAAATCGACGCGGATGACTAGTATTTTTTACTTGCACATAATATATTAGGTAACACTTAATACGTGATTGATACCATAGGGCATAGAATACACCACTACAAATACGAATAATGTAATTGGATTGATGTTAATGTTACAAGAAAATATACTGATTTATCTTATGTGAATCAGTTTTTATAAAAATGTATTTACCTAAACCATCATAAATTTTCTCATTTTTTTAATAAATCAAACCTATCTATGTTTGGTGTGAAAAAAGTCAATGATATAGAATCATGTAAATTATATTAAATATGTAATTTCAGTTTAAAGGATAATATATCAGTCAGGATGTATATTTTAAGGTCTCTATATGGTAATAGCTGGTGTAATCTACGAAAGCTTGAAATACTAAACATTGCCGATTTTTGGTTGTTTATTCATAAACCTCACATACATATTCTCTTCATAAATTAATTAACATCCTAAACGAAACTTAAAATTACCTAATTTGTTTAATCTATTTAGCGATACAAACTGCTTTATATAATTGAAGCAAAACGCCCTTACTTTAGCAATTTTATAACAAACTAGCTTTCCGCGGCGCGGTTTCACATGTGCATAATATGGTTTGTTGTATCCCTCGGAAACCAGACCGATTTTCTAAATAAAAAGTCTATGTCCGTCTCAGGCACCGAATCTATCTACATACCAATTTTCATCGCAATCGGTTTAGCCGTTTAGGCACACGCACACGCACACGCACACGCACACGCACACGCACACGCACACGCACACGCACACGCACACGCACACGCACACGCACACGCACACGCACACGCACACGCACACGCACACACACACACACACACACACAAACTTTCGCATTTATAATATTAGTAGGAGGGAAAAGTTCATTGATTTGCCGTTAATTAATATAATTACACATAACTATAGCAGGTAACATTACCAAACAATGAGGTTTTATTAAGTAATTAAGTAATTGTAACAAAGGCGGCAATTGTAATTATTATAACAATGTATGTGATGAAATGTTTGATGGGGTCGTGGCACAAAAGTATGGGACGCCCAATGAACCAGCCGTTCAGCGTAGCACAAAACGCAGGAGGTGCCGACTGCTGCATTAGCTATGAATCATTCTACATTGTTGGCAATCAAGTTTTTTTTTCCTTTTCGAAAACACTCGTGCGGAACGAAAGATCCGTGTACGATTAGACTATTGCGAAAGATGTCAATCCACTAAAATTAATTTAAACTTAAAATTCTTTTCACTAAATAGCGTAATGGCACTCAATTTTAAGAGACACATACCTAAGTGCCCATTCACTTACTGTTTTTCACACACAGCGCCATCTAGCCCCAAAACAAAAACAGCTATGTTTTTTAAATCTTTACTATTTAAAGACATTTTAAAGCCACGTGTCGTGCCGAATACCTACATATAACATCCTGTTTGATATTTATTTATAACTTTAATTAACATCTTAAGACCCTAACCAGTTCTATTTCCTGGGCTATCACTAAGTTGTGGTGATTCATTATAACCTTCACTTCTTTGTAGGTTAGTGAAGGGTCGGCCTTGTAGAACGACAGATAAACTGTGTATAACTGTATTTCTATTTATTAAAAAAAAACAAACAAACATTTAAAAAATCAAATCTTATCTCTAAATTAAATTTAAACGGTAGTGGATCCACGCTGGTTTCAGCATAAATGTAACGGATCGACACATAAAATCATACACGAACGAAGCTGCAAGAAAACATATAAGCACAGTTCGAGACTCTGGACTAATAATAGGAAATGCCCAAAAAATTATGAAACATTTTCTCGGTTATTATTTGCAAAAAAAATTTGTAAATTTCGAAATGCAAATTTTGCCAAGTCATATTGAGTATGGTGCTGATTATAATTATGCGTAGGTATGCGTTTGTAATCGCTCTCACACAATGCTTTACTAATGGGTTTATGTATATATGTGAAGGTTGAATGTACCACTATTAATTATTGTGTCGTCATTTGTTCTAAGTTTAATTGTGTCAAAATGCCGCACATGTGTCATTGTCATAGTTCAAGTTTCTTCTTCTCTTCTTCTCCTTTTATCGTCGACATTAGTCAACTGACTAATTCCGACTATTGTGTCAACTATTTTTTAATTAGATATTTAGTTTCGCTTGATAGTTAATAAAAATGAGGGCTTTTCAAACTGACCGACGCCAACATGCCTTTCTCTCGGATTTGTAAAGGGCTGTTTCTAACGATTAAGAATCAGACAGCTGCTAGCTTGTTCCAAAGAACTCATTGGTGTATGTATAGATTATGGATATTACTCAGTGCAAATATTTGTGTGCATTAACATGACTTTTTGCATATTATAAATAGAAACACCCAGGTGTTTCTATTTATAATATGTATGTATTTAATATATTAATATGTAAGTATATAAGTATGTATATTCGTATTTCTAGAACCAATAACACAAGCTATAATTTAAGTTTACTTTGGGTCTAGGTGGCGTTGTGTACAGTTGGTTTGATATTATTATTATATTACTTATTAATAGGGTTGGAAAGTTGAGGTGACAGTCGCTTAATTAAGAATATAGTAGTCACAAACAAACGCAACTGATGATGAAACAAAACCGAACCATTGTAGGATCATTACATATTTACGGTAGTAGATCCACGCTGATTTCAGCATGAATGGGCCGGACCGTCCGGGGAAGTACTACCCTCTCATAGAAGATCGACTTAAGAGTAGTAGTATCCGTACTACTGCGTTTCGTTTGGTGAGTGAGAGCGCCGGAGGCCCAATTTCCCTCCTTTCCTCTTTCCTCACGTCCCTCATTTCCTTCCCCTAACCCCATTCCCAGCCGCCATAGTGGAGGCCACCATACCAGCAGTTTAAAACGATAGCTTTTGGTATAGTGGCCGCCACTTCTGGATTCCACTGACTGCTTACCATCAGGCGGGGTGGAGTCACTTTGGTAGGCTATACTATAAAAAAAAAAAAAAAAAAAACACTTTTTTGTCCGTCCGTCTGTCTATCTGTCAAGGCCTTTTTATCAGTGATGCGTAGCGGCGTCATAGAGATATCAAGCTGTATTTATATCGATTACTCTTGTCTGCAACCTCTTGAAGCTGTGAAATAAACGTTCTATGTCAACGCAAACAAAAGATATCTTTAAGCCCGTTCATGTTATTTATATTGAGTACAACTACGGAACCCTCGATGCGCAAGTCCGACTCGCGCTGACCGGGTTTTTTTAATGATAGTTTTGTTAATTGTTCAACAAAAATGAAGAATCAAGGTTAAATAATTACTGTGAAGAAAACAATTACATTACATAATCAAGTTTTCTGCCTACTACATACCGATAAATGGTAAAGCTACTATTGAGTAAGGACTGACGCCCACGATTCTAGTAAATTATTACTACTGCTATCAGATCTATTGTATTTTAATTCAAGCTCTTTACAAATATAATTATTAAGGTATGTTGACATAAGATCTCCCTTGAAGAATACATGGTTTTTTTAAGATACAACTACAGAATCTATACATAGATAGGTTCTCGTAGTATAAAAGAAAGTCGCCGCAGTCGCCGCAAAGTGTGTCTGCCTGTTTGAAATTGGCTAATCTCGAGAACTAACCAATAGCTTTTGATGCGTTTTTCACTGTTGAATTGAGCGTTTTTCATGGAAGGTTTTGGTATTATATAATTATTAACTTATTGCCTATATATTTATACCTATATATTTACCGTTTGTGTAGTTCAGCGAAGACTATTTTGAAAACGAATGGATACAGTGCCCAAGGGCGATATTGACCGCTATTTTTGTTCCACCGACACAAAAATATTTAGATTTATTAACTATCAGGATTTAAAACATTCGATCATAAAAATATATATATTTGTTACCAAAATTATACCTCTGAAATTGTTTATTAATTGAGTTTTCTATTTTACAGGTAATCATCAAACTTTTACAACCAATCAACTTTTTAATAAATTTGTAAGTCTGATTTTAATTATTCATCTTGCAATTTTGGTTCTCAATTTTTTTTATACATATTTTTATGACTTTGTATTTGGAACACATATTAATTAAATACTCTTTTTGAGTTTTATCTTGGCATCGGAATTCAATTTAGGACAACATTTTTACGACCTTAAAAACGTAGAAAGACCTCGTAAAATTTATAATCAATGCTCATGCCTTCTCTATAAATATGTGAAAATGTCTTTCCTTCCCTGAGTGGGATAATATTGAGCTGGTATGATGATATAATCGTAACACAGGTTAAACATATACGTATCTACTATTTCTTACACAGATAATAAAGGTCTGATTGTTTCTAAACATACCGATGGTTTAGTCTAGTAGTACTAAGCTGTGGGCGCAAGGTGAACGACTCATGAATAGTAAAATTTACAACCCAGTAACATTATTAATTTTAGATTACGATTATGCAATATGAACTAAGATCCTTTGAAAATATTACTGTGAGTTCGTAAAATTGCAGACTAGAAGTTCTAGACGTCGTAAGGCTAAAATGCTAACAATGAATTAAAGTTCAACATCTATACTATTATATGAAGCTTGTTTGTTTGCTTGAACGCGTTAATCTCTAGAACTAACATTCAGATTTAATTTTTTTTTTTTGCGTATGAGATCCTAATTCCTGAGAAAAGCTGTAGGATGTAACATCACGCTACTGGCGACGGAAACAGAGCAAAGACGCGGGTGAAACCGCGCCACGGAAAGCTAGTTTAAGATAATTGATAAACCAGTTTGCTTAGCCTCGACTATAATAACATCTAGATAGCCTTATGGTCTTTAAATTATAACCTCGACACCTTGTCATTGTCTATTATATAAAATTATCAACATCTTTGTTACATAATAATTGCTGGGAAGCTTGACAGATCAGCCATGTTAGACGCACAATTCGAAGTCAGTTTTGGCACTTTTGGAATGAGTTTTTACGATTTACAAACAAATTTAGTCATGATTTTAAAATATTTTAGCCAGTAACAAATAAAAATAATTATTTCTTGTTTCTTACTGTCAGAAAATAGTTTACAAATTAGCAGATCGATGTCAATTTTAAATCTGCTAAATTGTCAACGCATAATGACGTGCAACTCTAGTGAAATACCAGTCACCGTTATAACTAATACCTACTTGTAACGAGTAACATATTACTCTTACTTATGACAAGAGAGTAATGTTCCATTCATGTAGTGAAACCACGGCGTCGCGGATGCTGTTACATCCTAGATTTCTACTCGTAATGGGGGAAACTGTTCTTAATTTTGCACGCTTTATATATCAGTAATATACTGTTTGTTCAATGAAACATTGTGATGAAAGATTAATTTTATTGTATTGATTGTATCATCTGTTACATTATAATACTTGCATCTTTTTAATTAAAATTTATAATCTCTCGAGAAACTAAACGTGAATGTTATGACACCGATAACTTCTACTGATCAATTCTATGTATATTACATAATATATGTCTCTCGCTTTGTAGGGGGAAGGAAGTGAATATTATTTTTCATTTCACATCTAATTATTTTCATTTTCAAGTTCAAGGTCAAGTTAAACCAAGGCAACAGACGGTGCTTGAAATGCCATTTCACTATTAATCTGCTTCATAGAAGGCGTAGTATTAGCGCTAATCCACCAATCACTGCTAATATAGTTGTCTTCTACTCGTATCTTGCACTATATAACTAGATCGATACTTTAGTAACCTTACATTTAATGGTAAACGACAGTGCAAACTAATAAACTTTCATACGTTTGAAGATAATTTGGATACGGCTTACGGACCTAGATATTGAAATTGATATAAAATAAATAAAACTCTGAGTGTGGTAGCACGTAGGTATACCTACGTTGCTGTACTACTTGCGGGTGCACCTCAACTGCAAGACAGTTTCGCCGCGATTGTTACGCCGAGCCACTGGCATTGTAGGTTTGTGATTCTAGATGTGCTTGTTAATTGATGGACTGTAAAGTCTACAGACACGGCTAAGAAGCTTCACTACTAAATGCTAGTCGAATAAGAAAGAGTAGGTTTTTGTTACAAATCGTATATAATACTTGACATTTTCTCAATACTTTTGAACCGAATTGAAAAAGTATCTACATATTATATCCATTCATTGGACTTTTGCTCCGGTTTTCGAAAATAGAAACGCAATACTAGAATTAAGTTGTAAATCAACAACTTTTCTTTTAGCTGACATTGTTATGATTGTAAATGATTTTAAATTGCATATAAATTTCTAATATTAACTAACTAATTTGAGTTACATCTTGTAAAACAAGCGATATCAAGTTTGTCGCACCTAACACATTAATTACGCATCTATCTCACATCATAAATATATCGTAACAGGAACTTACTTAACATTATATTCAAATACTAGTATCACATATCGCTACACGGATTACTCGTTATTACTCAACGAAATATTATCTACTTTCACTATTATAATCTATAATAGCGTTCTTAAAATATTTGCCATAGTTTTGGTCGACTTCGGTCAAGCTTTCTCTAGCAAGGATGGCTGGTTGTTTTATTTCGGACATCTGAACACGCGCAATTTGTGTGTTATTATTGTGGTATTATTTCTTTATGACAAACAATAAGTTAAGAACACGACAAGTTAATAACCTGCGAACTATAATGATTGTGTGAGAACATATTGTTATTAAAAGAGCAGGTATTTAAAATTATGTTTTTATATTCATTTTTTAAAATCTAATATCAAAATGATCCCACTCTGTCTGATGCAGTGGAATTCAGTATTAGTATTCCAATTTCCAATATTGCGAAACTTTGTAGCAGATTGGACACCCCTACGGCGACTTTGTGATATACTTTTTCAGTCATTATGTACTTTCTTAGTTTACTTTGAATGTTATTAATAAATATGGTGAGGAAATTATAGGTTAAAATTACCAGAAAGAGAAAACATACATATCAGAATATTATTTATCTTTCTAACAAACATTGTCAAAATGTACGTGTGTATAATAATTTGATATATTTTTTTTTAAATATAATAATTGGAATAAACAAATATTATGTCTGTATGAAAAAAATTATTTGATTGATGAAATCAAATGAGCCAGCCCTACTAGTCACGTTTACTTCTGACAGGTGCATCGACCTGAGAGAATTAAAGGGAGTCGATGTTTGCCCACACTTTGTAAGAGAAAGTCCACTTAAATTATCCATCGTTTGCCTAACACTGGCCACTATTACTTATTGTGTTTTATACTTTTACATCCTCTATTGTACAATACTATTACTTTAAAAACCTCTTGTAAGTTTTCGTTGTAAAAGTAGGATGAATGCTACGTGCCTGTGCCACGGTTAGAAATTGACGTTAAAATTGTGTGACACACGTGTAATTACCGCGTAAATGTAGATTATTTATGGATAGGTACTTATAGATAATTAGGTTTTATTGAATACACTTCGCGAAATGCGCTATAATTACCACTAAATCATTAAGGTAAGTACTAAATTACAATTAATTTAATGTAATTATAGGTATACTTACAAACCATCTATCCAAAGCTTGTCGTTTATTCTAACGAAAAAAAAGTAATAATAATTGTTTTCGTCACTATCATTATTATTGTCACTTATATTTTTAGTAATACTTTTTTATAACGATACCGATAATTATATTATACTCAATATGATAAAAAAAATTGATATCGACTCAGAATCAATACTTATATAATAAAATTTACTATAGTTTAAGTCCGTTTAGTTTAATCCCGAGTCTTTCAAGTAATGCGGGCTACACACCTTCAGTTTCATCTGTGCGATTTGACTGTACAGTCCAAACTGACTGCCAATAACAATCGTGATGACAACAAGAAACCCTATAATCCGCTGATTGCTTACCATTAGACAGAACTATTTTGCATAAAACAAATTAAACATTTTATCATAAAAGAGTTACATTTCCTCATAGACATAAATAACAACCATGTAAAAGTAATTAAAACAATCTTCTACATCTAAAACTTAAATTATTCAAAACTGCAGCCAGAGAAACTTTTATTCACAGCTTCACATGTACAACAAACCTAACTAATCAAATTTTAATCTCAATTTTATCACACAAATATAACCTATAAAAATACTATTACTTGTTTACTATTATATCAAGTAATATCACGTATTTGTAGTCATCACTAACAGGTGTACTTACGTCACTGTTACCGTTCCGCTTGTATAATACACTCTTGTGAACTGAATTTTAAATTAGGAACTTTTATTTATCTGTTCTATGTGATATAACAGGTATTAAAGTTCATGATTATTATCTTTCTATTGTTTAAGTGTGAGAATTTGAATCTAGTGTCAAGGTTGTGTATTTTTAAATTAAGAATATTTTAACAAAATGTATTTTATTAGTCTTTAACTCTTTAACAAAATGGTTTGAAAAGGTTAAAGCATAGAATACCTACGTGATACGTATTTAAATTTAGAATCTTTTATTTTCTTTCTAAATTCTCAATTTCGTTTATAATAAAGTCCCTGTTTTAGAATATTTTTACCTTTATATTTTATTTTAAAATTACAGTAAGATGAATTAAATGCTTTGTTTTAAAGTTAAGTAATCCGCGCACTTGTAGGCATCTTATTCTAGATCGCGGGGAACTTTATACGCATATAATATCTGGCGCAAAATACATCGAGGCTCTATAAACGAAATGTTGGTGATTCATACAATACATGTTTTGTTTTGGCTTTAAATATAATACTTCGGTTTACTACTGCACGAGGACGAAGCGACTACTTTATCACTTTAACAGCTAAACCTTTCAATGTGTGGGTAATAAAAATATTACAAATAAGTTTTTTTTTATCAAGTTTTTTAATAAAATATTCAACATAAATAAAATTTTATAGGTATTCGTGTTGAAATATTTATTTCTACAACATAAATGAATTCATCTGCGGTTATCAACGCTCAAAGGTCACTGACCTCCACTTTCATTGTCAATCCCAACTTTCCACAAAAATTCACTTTAACCTTGTACCGACGTAATTCGGTCTACACAAATCGGACGAAAAGAAATGTTGCTATTAATTCGGAACTAAAAAATGGTATGTTTTGAATTTTAAATAATGGTAACGTATGTTTAAAATAATTTAAATAGAATGTCGCAGCAATAAATTTGTCAGCATTTTAAAGATGTTCCTAATTTATTCTATCTATTACGGATTCTTTATGTTACGGTTTTAAAATCAATTATTTATCTCGATAAATGTATACGTGCATTTCCGTTTCGTATATTTTATACCTACTTAATTGTATAACATTTTGTGTGCAGAATTGGGTAAATATCATAAAAAAAGTAAAAGTATTTTTCTAATCATTTACTACACCAGTTTGCTACAATAACTTTAAGAACGGTGTCCACCACATCTTCAAAGCGAAGTTATTAGAATAAACTAAATAAAAAAAAATATGCACGGACAAACCGTACAAGTAGTTTCAATTTCGGAGCGCTAAAATAAAACAATCTATTCTAAGAGTAGCGAAAATAAGTATAGAGTAAATTAACTACTCATAAACATTTTTATCAGATTAGAAAGCAAGACCATTGAACATCTGTTTCAACAGTCAAAAATCTAATTTTGTTCACGTTCACGGTCCTAAACAACTATGCCATACCCAAGGCATATCGCCATCAAATCACCATGCTATCCACTTTCTTTCAAACAAACATGGTATTAAAACCGTTGTTTTGAGATCCTATAAATTATTAAGACACTTTCCAATCTCTGATTTGCATTGATATTTGTGAAGATAATGAAATATTATTTTTATGGTATTTGATTTGAACTTTCACTCGTTAGTTGTTCGGTAGAGATCTTTATAAACATAGGTGTTTCAGATTGTTTATATAATAGCACTTAGTATCTAGGAGATGTCCGTAAACAATAGAAGGAGCTAGCTAGAGCTAGTGATAATAATCCTACTAGTATTATAACTGCGAAAGTTTGGGTGTATGTGTATATTTGTTACCACTCAGCGCTTAAACAACTGAACCAATTTCGAAAATTGGTATGTAGATAGATTTGGTGCTGGAGACGGACCTAAGCTACTTTTTATCCCGAAAATCGGTCTGATTCCAGCAGGATACAAAACATATTTTAAGCGCGGCTGAAGCCGCAGGGCGCAGCTAGTCTATAATAATATTTATAGGCCTCAATCATACAGAAAGAAGTGAGGATAAGCATAAATTAACACGCTTACTTAGATTATTCCCAAAAGATGGATGGATTATTCGCGGTTTTTGTAAGTACCTTTATTTTGCGTAGAAAAGATAGGGCTTTAAGCCACAAGGACAGTGTTATTGTTTCAGGACAGGACATCGTGACAGGAGAGGGTAGAGGCAAAAGCGTAATAGTGCTTTTGGTACTTCTAAGGTAGATGACTAGCCATAATTGGGCATAATACTTTTGCAAGTCAGAGATTTTCGAGTAATAACAAAAATTTGCTGGTAAGCCTTAATAGGTAAAGTTGCGTAACTCATAATAAGGTCAAGTTCACAACTATTATTACCATTAGTTACACAAAATACCACTAGATGTACTTGTTAACCTTTGATTAATCGTTGGTAACGATCGCCGGTGTATGTGCCAACGCAATAAGTACTAATTGTGTTTTTGTTCTGCATTGCAGCCAGTGAAGCGAGAGTGCATTTAATTGTTTCTAACTGTAGGGCTAAAGATAGGTTATGGAGGACTGAAGAAATGTAACTATTAAGCAACTATAACTGTTCAGATCTTAATGCTCCTTTTATTTACTTTGATAGGCTGTCACTGGAAGCAGATGAGCTAGCGGATAATGATTAATTATAGCCGTTATCTTGGAACATAGATAAAATTCATGAAAATATAATACTCAAGGCAGTAGCGGTATGTTTTAGAAGATGACTTTTGGTATTACTGAAGACCATGAGTAGTAGATGAGTACTACTTTAGGTTGGAAAAAACGTGAAGTTATTAAGGTTTTTCTATCGAAAGAATATACTCTACGTTGACCAGCAACAACAATGATGAAAACCAGGGGTACCTCCCCTAATAGATGTTCATTAGTGATTCCACTAGCTCAATTACCATTGGTAATTCCCAAAATATATGACATACCCATCAGTTTTAAATATATATTAAAATCAGGTACCTCAATAACTTTCATATGATTACTGACTCCCGATATGATCATGCAGCTTTTGAAAATTTATGTTCGCTCTTGAAAAATTTCACTTGCAATACGTATGAGGGTTTCAGATTATGTTAATACATAAACTTGAGTCGAGCAGGTAACGGATTTTTTACTTTTATTGGGATGGACAGTGGTGTATCAAGTTAGATTAGATTAATATAATATTCTACCACATGCACACAGCGCCATTTAGCCGCAAATTAAGCAATTATATTTGCTTGTGTTATGGGTACTAAACAACTGATATACTACTTAGGCATATACTTTTTTTTTTGGAAATATTATAGATAAATTACACCCAGACACAGAACAAACAATCATGCTCATCACACAAAGGTTTGTCCTGGTGGGAATCGAACCCACGACCTCGGCTTAGCAGTCAGGGTCACTAACCACTAGACCAACAGGCCAGTCACCGCTGTATATATATTCTCACTACTCAGTCATCAGCATCGCTGTATGAAATATTTTCATATTATCGTCGAACAAGTGTTTAAAGTGATATGTTACTATCAATAGGAAATCGCACAGACACCCACTGCTGGACATAAACATCTCCCTAATACAGTGTATTTGCCAATATTAATATACTTGACAAGCGAATTGGCATTCGCAGTATTGACACTCTCTGTTAAATGGTATTCTTATATAATGTGTTTAAGTTTTACAATATTTGACCACTATTTCGCAATCAGTTCAGGATGCTACATAAAAGGAATATACGATTTCGCCGAAGCAATAAGATCCTTATTTCATACAGACATTTATCATAATTTGGCCATATATTATGAAGTTCAATGAAAGTCTCGTAACTTACAAAAAATATGGACGACCATGTACAATTAGGTACCTATAGCTGTGGCGCAACAATGTGACAATAATTTATGTCTCAAGAGAAAGCGAACTGTCTTCCATGACCCAATTACTGGACAAAAAGATATTCGTCTTAGGTCTTTAAGCAGGACGTAAAATAGCAACTCACAATGCCGCAATAATAGGGCGGCCAGCCATACCAGTAAATAGGATTAATTCATCGTTCTCACTTTAACAATTTTATTGTTTTAGTTGTTCGTATGATGATGAAAAAAGACTGCTTAACGTTTTCATCAAATCACAAGAGGATCTCAATGTATTCTTTTGCAAATGACCACCTGTCTATCCATTGACCTCAAAGACGTATCGACCTGTTCGATTGTTAGTGTTAGATATTCTATAGAAAAAACATAAGTAAGAATTTTTCCAAACCTAAAATCTAAGCAAAATAGTTGACCACTAAATTCAAAACTTTCATCGCCTACAATATTACCAAATTCAAACAATACATTTATAAAATAACTATGAATGAGGCAACGGTGTTTAATGATACAGCCAATAAATAAGTAAATAAAATTCACTTTTTACCGCGCCCGAGACGTTTTTACTTTCTCCCAAACTGGTTTGAGCCTGTCGCATGACGTATGTATGTATGTGTAAGTTGAAAAGCACCTGTCACTTATGATTAATGTCGTAATCTGAATATTTGTGTGTTTAGTAATTACATGGAAAAGACGGAAGCTGGTTGTCATACAATTTCATCCACCTATTACTATTACCTTCCTCGAGAACTGGGCAATCATACACAAAAAGAATTATTCAAATCCGACTAGTAGTTACAGAGATTAGCGCCTTCAAACAAACAAACTCCTTCGCTCTACATAATAGTATAGATATTATTCACTTATACGTGTAAGTAAGTCAAGTTTGAGAAGTTTTCATCGGAGACAAATAACTGATTATTTCAAACTATTTACATTAGAAAGGTGTAGCGGCTAGTCTCTACCATTGCAGAAGTCCATAAGCAATGTGGCAAAAAGTGGCATGTTAGCTCGTCTGTCCCTATAGTAAAAAAAACATCATCCATGCTTGGACGAGGCCTATTAAAGCCTATTTATACGAAGCCTTTGATGTTGATATGATGATGACATACAGCATAGTTAATGTCCCACACAAACCTATATAAATAAATACAAT
Source organism: Parascotia fuliginaria (assembly GCA_963082885.1). NCBI lineage: Eukaryota > Metazoa > Arthropoda > Insecta > Lepidoptera > Erebidae > Parascotia > Parascotia fuliginaria. The sequence goes on from OY720195.1 coordinate 3,477,588, forward strand.
TTTCTACGTTACGCAATAATAGAGAGATGCGCACGCGCTGACTTACGGATGAAAAACGTAACCTCGTTCTCAGGTCAATGACATATGAACTTGATTTATTGTTAGCTTAGCTTGTGCTACGGTTTTGTTCGAATTGATATTCAAAGGTATTTTGTGTAATAAGGTACCTACGTATACCTATATTATTACTAGAAAATGGAAAGTATTCGTTGAAGAAAAAAAGAGTAATACATGAAATGTAAAAGTAAGTTAAAAACAAAAGAAAGAAAAATAAAAACAAAATAAATAATCGATCCTGATCCTTTTCTATTTTCCTTTCTCGTCCCCTTTTCCGTGGTCGGCAACGATTTGGTTGTGTTTTCTAAGCATTATTTCTTTCGTAATGCTTGGAAAACAGCTATCTCTATAGATTACGGCTGCCACTTACCATCACATGGGCTGTATGCTTGTTTGCCACCAAAGTCGCTAATAATATGCACCTAGCTAAAAGTCACCACTAAAAGAGGCGAAAGTAAAGGCTGTATCACCTCCACCATTTTACTTCTGATTATATTCGTTACTTGGTCCAAGACATCAATATTTTGCAGTACTCGACACCCGAGTGTCAAAGCCCAGTGTTCGCAAGAATATTTCATTGTTAATTTTTTTTTTTTTTTTTTATAGTATAGCCTACTAAAGTGACTCCACCCCGCCTGATGGTAAGCAGTCAGTGGAATCCAGAAGTGGCGGCCACTATACCAAAAGCTATCGAAAAAAATGCTGGCTAACAGAAGTTACTACAGTTATAGTAATAGGCATGCATTTGACTACTAGGTTTTTTTTTATTGCGGTCAATACCAGACGAGAAACCAGCCCACGTGATAGGGTATCCAGCCTAAAACAAATTATGAAACCCATTAATTTTAAACACGGAAGCTTGCGGAAACTATAGTAAATACAATATTTATTATCAACTATCATTAAGTAGGAAACTCTGAACCGATGGATTACGTAGATAAACAGAAAATGGCTGGTATTCCTCAAGTTTATTTTTGTGGATTATTTTCAAATTAGTAACATTATAAACTGACGGTATCGTCGCCGTCGTTAAACTACTATAACTTTCAACTGTCGTATTAGTGTAGTTATTTGTAACTAACTATGTGTTGTGTGTGGGTTCGATTCTTAGGGTGTAGTAGCGTACGCTATACCTGGCTACGCATGTCCTCTCCATTGGTGGCAATAACACAACTCCTCCCATCTCCGCTTTAATGTAAACCGGGCCTTAAAGAGACAAAACGCTTGCAAGAGAACTCTGCTTATCTACAGACAGGAATAACACTACGTAGAAAGTAATGTCTGTAGAATAAACGTGTTTCTCTAGCTATGGGTCTGAAAAAGCATCTCATAGGGCCTCTAACATAATGTATAGTGACCACCACCATCACTAGTGGTTATCAAATTCTGTGGGTGGTCCCATGAACTCATTTCACTGCTTACAGCCTGAGTGAAATCATGTGCTGAGAAAACTCAAAGTCGTCTATCTCAAAAACGTCAAAGCGATACCTCTATGTATAATCATTGCTTGAAATAAATGCATTTATTATTATTATTGCATTGTATATTAAATTTCCAGTGCCTGTCTGCACTCTTCCAAATATCACAACTAAATGCGTGCAATTTGGTTAACCCTTTCGTTACCAAGGACTTGCCTAGCGAGTTCAGTAGAATCTCTTACAAAAGGAGGCCAAGAACTCGCCACGGGAATCCAAAATGTATGGCAATTTATAGCGCTGGCCATACACATGATGCTAGAGAATGACAGCTGGCAACGAAAGTGTTAAATATGTAGACACAGGTTTTTCAAATTGAACCATTTCCCTCCATGCGTGTTAAACCTAACACTTATTATATTAGGTTTAGTCATATGCGACGTTATTTCATGTGCATTTCCTTAGAAAGTGAACAACGCCGGATGAAAGTACACATCGACCGGTATTCAAGTATTTAGAGCCAAGCTCTCGTTTCCGTTGAGAGAAAACTCGCCTCATCTCAGTATAGTACTTAACAAATAAAATGGCATATATTTTACATAAGACTATATTTTAACTGCACTACTTGTTTATGGCTCTAGCTAGAATATAAAACAATCTCTTTCTGTGAGTGTCATAAGAACGATTATGATAATACCTACTAGGTAATAGGTAACAAGCAACAACGTTACATTACCGATCACTTTGACCGAAATTTTAAACATGGAAGAGATACTTACTTAGTTATTAAACCTTGTATATGTACGCTTGACGCTCGCTGTACAGCTGCACACAAAGCAAAGAAGTTCTTGTGACTTCATTACATAATACCTATGTATACACTTCATAAAACATGGGATTAGGGTCTTGCAACCCGCAAATAATACACTTTGTGTTACAAGCGTCCGTAGGTTAAGGTAACTGTCATAGACGCGCCGCCCGCCAGGATTACTTTCAGGGGGGGAGAAAGAGGCGTAAGCACAAAGGCTCTTTGTTGTTTGACACCTGAATCGTATATAAAAGTGTAATTCATTACCTACTGAGAGTGTTTAACACTTCAGTAAAAAAGACATTACAAAATATAACTATTGAGAAACATATCTTTTACTTTGCTGAAGAGTTCAAACTGCCATATTATGCGTTTTATTATTTTATATTTAGTGGTTTGCAACTATTAGAGTTAGAATTTCTTGACTATAAACCTACTTTATTTAAACGTTTCTCGAGAAATCATTTAAGAATATCAGAATTGCTGAACTAGTATGCGCCCAAGTCAAATTACTGAGCATAACGAACCTTACTTGAAAATAAAAAGCGGCACACGTGACGGATTTTTATACGGGCAGGACGGGACGGTAAATTGCGAAAATATCGTTTTATACAAATTGTAAATGAAAAAAGCATATATTTATGTCGCGGGGACACGGCGATAGATAAATGAGGGTGTTTAGGAAAATTTTTGCCACCAGTTGGCGCCACTTCAACTATCAAATTGAGCCAATCAGGTGATATCTTTCAAAAAGCGCTTGACGGCTAGACGTAACGCATCGGTGCTGCCCCCTCGTGGACGCCATTTTAGAAAACTCTCTCAGCAATTTTCTTTTGTCCATATACACGTGAATTATCCATTTTCTAAATTAAAAATTAAAATTGCCGAAATGAACACTGAAAAATATTTGTTTTAATAGCGCTGTCAAAATGGAAGACCATTTAGTGGCGCCAACCAGCATGCACGGAGCCTAGCGAACAAGGCAGTGACGTTTCCGTCCCTTTCACAACCATGGTCATATCTCGTTAGTCGACATCTTTTGGTTTGACGCTTATAAGTATCTTTAAGGTACATTAAGATTTAGGTAACTGAACGATTAGTTCTAACCACGAGACAATGCTACTCCCTAATAGATGTAATGAGAATAATACTCGTTTATAAACACTAACCATTGTTAACCTATCATTGCTTCTCTTCACACAATTGAAATCAAATCAAAATATATTTAATCATGTTAATCACCTAAGTGACATCTATGGATGTCAAAATAACAAAAACAAAAAGTCAGCCAATTAACCTACAGCCGGTTCGCTGACGAAGTAGAGCCAGAAGAACTTGCAAAAAAAATCTCAAGGCATTATTTTTAAATAGAAGATTGATACAGATAAAATTTCAAATAGAATGCATTCGATACATCACGTTTTATTTCTAAGGGGGTAAGCAGTAATATAGGTACACTCATGCATTGCTAGTTAAGCCTATTGCATTTGTGCATATTACCTATTTGATTCGTAAATAAATACAACCCGTAATGTTACTCGCTCCAGACTTTTGAATCTAAAGTACAGTATGTCCATTGCCCATATAGTACCTATCTAATACCTACCTACTCACTTAAATAAAGTTAATATTAACTTTTTACAATGGTTTTTTTTAGGAAGAGTCAGGTCCGGCTTGTCACGATCCCGAGTCACTAATAAAAAACATATCCCAACTCGTCCCCGTATCATTGATTTAGAAAATTCAAATTCCGGCTATTCAATTTCAGTACATTATTTTAGTTAAAGTACACCTTAACTCATTGGAACAGGTTTGCCTAACAAAAAATCTGGTAGAGAATGCTTATAGCATTAAGTCCGCCTATGTACCTATGTGCATGAAGTTTAATAAATAAATAAATAAATAAATAAAATCCTTAACCGGACATTCTCCACACAATAAAATACAAGGACACTTAGGTACTTACAAGGAATTTTTGTTTGATGGTTGATAACAACCGGACCCATTATGTCCTATCCGCAACGTGATAAAAATGAAAGTAATAGATCATGAAAGAACGTTCGAGAATGAAAATTACTCGTAAACATTCAAGTAAACTTTTATAGACAAACGAATTCACAATCACATAAAAACATGACTGTGTACATTAGTTACGCGTACCCTCAACTGGTTTAAACCAGTTTTACTAAGTCGGACCAAAACAAACTGGACCAGCCACTCTTCCTGTCATTTCACTCATTTTTTTGTAATCACATACCGGTAACGTCCTACTTGTTTTACACCTTATTCATTTTAAGATAAAGCTCACTTTTCCTTAAATATGTTTGGATACAGTTGTCACATATAATATTCTAAAGTAAATGTTCTATCTTTATGGAAGTGGTCTAATTCCTGACGACTTTCGTTTAGGAATGTTGTTGTGATTTTAACTCTATTTATAATGTAGTACATGCGAAAGTTATTTGTGCCTGTTCAAAAGGGATTAATGAAATTTACTAGAACTCTAAATTGACTAGCAGGCTAGCTCACAGTAGAATTGCTGTACGGATGGTTGTAGGTTAGATTCACAAATCTTTGTGAATCATCTCTATCAGAATAAAATCATTTGAAGTCAGAACACTTCGGTCTAAAAAATTCAAAGATTTTATTTATTATGTAATTTTTGAAGCTCTCTTTCATAAAAATAAGAGCTTTAAACGCTTTTCGATAGCGGTTCAATACTCTGTCTAGTATTAGTGTAACAGAAAAATATAGGACAATATAACCTAGGAACTAATACAGACCCAGTCTAAATATAAGATTGCCCCAAAGTCGTTTCACTACAATACTACAGGAGAATGGCCGAGAATGCTACAAAAAGATGAAACAAAAGAAAATCCATTCACAACTCCTTCGACACCACACACAACACAACGCTCTAATTCATCTTAAGAATCACCACGGTTGGCTGGCCAGAATACGTTTACAGCATTAGCTAATCCAATACCAACTTTATTTATCACCTGCTAGAGTATATTTTGGCCTGATTTTCGAACCAGGAAAGAAATCAAAATCAATTGCTGATTGCTGCTGATTAATGGTTTCGTTAACGATGTGAAAATTCGAAGAGTGAAATTGGGACATGTTGGTAACTTTAGACGTATTTTTTGTGGATTGTATTTTGTTATTTTTGCATTGTATTTTGTTATCTGACAACATTAAATTTTTGACTTTAAGACTTGGTAAGTATAGTTTTTAATGTCTGTGATAATATGAAACTCTAGGGACGAATTTCTATCACCAGATTAAAAATAAAAAGTTCTGTATGATTGGATGCTCCGTGGTCGGTTTTGAACCATTAAGTCAAAGTGACTGTGAAAGTGACGATTATAAATTTAATTACTTATAATAATAATACCCGGTATATTATACCCGGTAGGTAGGTACCGTCCTACTGCCGGGCAAAGGCCTCTTCATAGACAAACATGAGCATTTATTGGCACAGGGAGGATTGGCAATTTCAAACTAAAAATATAAAATACCCACGCCACGTATCAAGTGTATTAATCTATTACTTCACAACCCAAATCGGTATGCATCTATTGTATAACTAATTGCTAATTTACCAGTTAATGAAATAATTGATTCGTGGCCAGCGAGCAGAAAAACGCATGTTCAGCGAGTGCATTACACTAAATACATAATTTACTTTGATTACGATATTGAAATTTAACCATGCGCGTGTCAAGTTTCGACAAACGTCCAGCTCCATGCCTTTAGTAAACGTTGTTGCTCATTATTACCTTTACTTGAGAGTCTCAGAGACCGTACGTATGGTCTCTGAGAATATGAAAATAACTCATTTCTTAACGTAAATTACAACCATGAATGATACATCGATGAAAGCGATTACTCAATATAATTGGATCTCATGATACGATATCGATAGTGTACTCGATACTAATTAAAAATGTTGCGATTAAATGTCATGTATACTGGTCTATAAATCAACTACTTCATAATTGCGATTAGAATGTTAGTATGTTAAATACAAGGACAGCGTTGTTATATTCGTTCTTTGAAGTTTTAGAATGGAGCCGAACTACAGAAAATTAAAATAATAGTGTAAAATAGAAAACCATTCACTCTCTTTCCGAGATTTCATTTGACTCTAAAAGATTACAAGACAACCGGCAGCTGTAGCAATAGTTTGATAGTGTCTACCCAATTTGTATCTTCTAGTTCGTTATCGCCACTCCAAAACGTTTCTGTCTCAACTGTCATCTATATGTTCTGAGAGCTATGAGTCTATTGCCACTTTGGAGCTATGTGCCTATTGCCACTTTGGAGCTATGTGCCTATTGCCACTTTGGATCTCACATGCAGACGCTTTACTTAGCTCGCTCCATCTCCCTCTGAGTGACTTTGACTTGTACTTACGTCATCGCTGGCAACTGGCAACACACATTGGTCAAAGACTTTAGACCCGGTAATGTGTTGTAAAAATATGTTGTAGCTTTCCGAACGTTGTCTTCCTCGAGATTGGACTTTAACTGGACTATTTTGTCCCTTAAACTCATAAATAAATTCGAGTGTAGAGCCTCTAACCGTGGGTTGTGTTGTGTAACATGGACATAAAGTAAAAAGTGATTTCCAAGTTTGTAACTGAGAAGCATGTTTACCATGCATTGTGTCTTACAATGTTGAGAGGAAGTTACACTCGAGTGTCTGTTCAGTAACACGATATACGTCGCTGGCTTGTGCAAAGTGTACAACGTATTTCTGAACGAATATCAATGTGTTGAATACGAAAGGTATTAAACCTTTTTACTTAAAATTTATAAAAGAAAAATAAAATTTATTTAATTTAAAAGCAACTCACGCTTTAGAAAACAAGTCGTACGCTACACACAGCACAAGACTTTACAAACATAAAATAATCATACAAAAGAAAATCCAAACTTCAAGAACAAAACTATAATTTAAAGTATTTATTTCGGATTGCCAGTTAAATAATATTGTTACTACAGCATTTTAATAACAGGTGCGTGTTACGTTATAATTTTATAATTATACGAAAGTACTTATTTTATTAAACACGCACAACTTATATCCGCTTTCCTAAAAAAAAATTCAAATTATTAAAATTGTTACGTAAATTTTAACTTAAATCTAGAATATATTTTCATTTGACACTAATTTTGTATTATATAATTAAATTAATTTTTTTTGCCTGGCGAGCAAGTAGATCAGTTGGCTGCGTGCTACGAGAAAATTGTACCTACATTATCTAGGCTATCTACTATAATTGTTTTGTTTTCAATTAACATAGTCAGAGTAACATAGTTACGGCTTCTTTTCAAATGTAGACTTCACGTCATGTCACAGAGAGCGCTAGTATAAAAATATAAAATAAATAAAATTTACAACAATAATAATAATAATATTTCATCAACTACACACAACCCAACTCAACACAGAGAATAGTATTATTTATAATATTTAAGTTTACGCATAATTCTTATAATGTTACTAGCTTGCCGCGTCGCGGTTTTACCCGCGTCTTTGCTTAGTACTCTGCTCCCATTGCCAGTAGCGTGATTTTATATAGCCTATGTACCTTTTTCAGGAACTAGGCTATCATACGTAAAAAGAATTAAACAAATCCGACTGGTAATTCCAGAGATTAGCGCGATCAAACAAACGAACTCTTCCGCTTTATACTCGTATATTAGTAAAGATGTGATGCTTTCACACTGCTGTTAGAAGAAGGTTTACTAACATTAGTAAACATCAAAATGTATTAGTGTAAAGTAATTTACAGACTTTCTTAAATGTATTAAGGTTAGAAAATATTTGCATTGTGGGAGCACCATTAGCAGTAAAAAGCTGGTCTTTCTTTCTTTATTCTTTATTGTACACACATAGAACATATTACATAATTGGTAAGAAATATCATGTACAAAGGCGAGCTTAACTCAAAAGTGAGTTTTCTTCCAGCAAACCTCAGAGTGGAAGAGGAAAAATATCAAGTGTGAGAACAAATGAAGTGTACAAACAGACAGAAAGGAAATTAAATGAAATATAGTATCTATTAATTATTGTATACCTAGTGTATACATAATTTAAACAAATAAACTTACATATTAATAATACACACATAATATATTAAAATATATAAATGCATAAACTTACATAATTATAATAAATATATCTACTTATATATACCTATTATTTAACCAAAGATAGGAAATGTTCTCTTGTTCTTCTCTTAAACACATCGACAGAAGTACTCTCACGAATGACGTGAGGAAGAGAATTCCACAACCTAACCGCGTGCACAGTAAAAGAGCTGTCATAACGGCTAGTACTATGAAGAGGAGTACGGAGTAGAAGAGAGGATGAAGACCGACAAGGGTTACCACGAGGTACAAGATACTCAAAGCGTTCACTCAAGTAGGATGGAGAACTAGGATTATTAAGGACAGAATAAAGGAGAGAAAGAATGTGCGTATCTCGACGCTGCCGAATAGGTAGCCACTTCAGTTTCTTACGAAATTCCGAAACGTGATCGTATTTACGCAAACCGAAAATGAAGCGGATACCCAAATTCTGCAGTCGTTCGAGTTTATTGAAGTGTTCCTCCTTAGCATCAAGAAAGCAGACATCTGCATAGTCTAAGAGTGGTAGTAGAAGGGACTGTGCAAGAGTAACTTTAGTTTGAAAAGGTAAGAATTTCTGAAGTCGCTTGAGTGCCTGAAACGAGCAGAACACCCTCCGGCTTACCTCTGCAATGTGGGTATCCCATGATAGATACGGATCCATAATAACACCCAGATTTTTAACGCTTTTTGCTAGCGAGATGGCAGTAGAGTTGTAAGTTATAGACGGAAGAGACTGGTGACTTATTGAGTTAATCATGTACCTACTACCAATAATAATTGCTTGTGATTTTACAGGATTAACGAGTAGCCCAAAAGACTGAGCCCAGTTTCTAATTTTTGCGAGATCTTTGTTGATTTCAGTAATAGTCTCAGCCAAGTCACTTACTGTAGAATGCCGATATAGCTGCAGGTCGTCTGCGTAGAGATGAAAGTTCGAAGTAATAACTTTAGGGAGTTCATTTATAAAAATGGAGAAGAGAAGAGGAGAAGGACGCCACCTTGGGGTACACCCGCAGTAAGATCACACCATGCAGAGGACTTCTCCTCAAAGTGTACAGACTGCGAGCGACCCTGAAGATAACATTTGAACCACTCAGTTGCAGGCAAAGAGACATGAAGTGAGGAAAGGATGCCTAAGAGAATGTCATAATCGACTGAATTGAAGGCACTGCTAAAGTCCAACAAAACTAATACAGTTACAAGTTTGGTCCAATTTGTAATATATTAATCTTTTTTTATTCTGTTACAGGTAATTTGAAACTACTGAAAACTAAAACAGATCAACAACGAAAATAAGTAAGAAAAAGTAACTTTATTCTATCGCTGTTTTAACTAGAAAACTTAGCACGAGAATGATATTGTGTGTCATATATTGTGAGTGACAAACAAGGTGGCCAAACTCAAACTCAAAGCATTTATTTCATTTTGATCATAGAATATGATGCTTATGAAAAGTCAAAATTACATGAAGTCAGCCAATTAACTTACAGCCAGTTCGCTAACGAGATAGAGCTGTGAGAAGTGTTGGAAACTGCTTGTAAACCCAATAGAACCATTAGAACCTTTGTATTAAGGCTTGCTTTGCTTTACTGTAAATGTCAAGGGTGAAAGAGAGAGAAGTTTCTCTCTCTCTCACTCATATGTCATTGGTGTGACATGTCTGTTTTATTTGTTCCGAATAAAAATCTATTTCGATCTCTTACAATAGTACTTTAATTGGCGATAATCCATCAGGTTATGGGCCCAGGAACGCTAACTATCTAAATACTAAGAAGAACTGGCAAGAAACTCACGCCAGCGCCACTCTTTTCAATCGGCAGATAATCACAGTTTTTAACCAATTAATGTAATTACTAAAATTAAAGAAGGAAAAGAGAGTATTTTAATTATTTAGTTTCATCTAGTATGGTAATTTGACTACGTATTTTAATTAAAATGGTAAATGCACCTCCTGATCACATTGAACGACAAGATAATACTGCATTAAGTATTATATTAAGGTTACCATCGTGATCATCTGGTAAGTGTTAACCGTAACCTGTTCTGGCTGTTTCCTTTGCTGAAATGTAACCATTGATACTTGGAGGGAAAAGGAAAAAAGAACCGACAGTGTCACTTTTTTATTTTGTGAATTCCTGTGTACTTACACAAATTGTCTATTTGTCTTAATATTTTTTTTAATTAGCCTGCCAAAGTAATATTGCTCTGCCTGATGATAAGTAATCAGTCAGTCTAGCAGTGGTGGACACCATCCGAAAGCTAGCCAAAAAGCATGGAATGAAATGAAATGAAATGAAATGAAATGAAATGAAAATAATTTTAGTTAATCACACCTAATGTGAAGCACGTTAAAGTCGTTTTTGCCGTTGCATATTTCGAGAACATAAAACGTTCTGCCTTCATAGGATAGTGTAAACCATTGTTAGTAACAAGATGGTGCAATTTAGGTCACAGGAGTTTTGTTGAACATTTCACGGAAACACTTATATGAATTACAATGCTAATATCGTAGTTGTAACAGTCTGGTGCATTGGTTGAACGATTGAAATGATTCGAATGATGGTGCAGTCAAGATTTGGACCGGTAGGCATTAGTAATTATGCGTTTTGAAAACTCCATGAAAAACTTATTGAGAAAATTACACATTTAAGTATTACAAACTTTATTTTTGACTGCCTCTGTGGTTCGGTGGTGTACGGATTACTACGCAGACGTCTCGGGTTTGATCCCCGGGTGTGATAAAGTGATATTGGGTTTACTCCTTGGACAAATTGAATAATATTGCCCTACCAAATAAACTGTCAAAATAAACGTCAAATAGAAAAACTATGGCGGCAATTCATAATGCTGTCATTCCAAATAAACTGTCAATTTGTCAAGCATTATGACGAACTGACATAACCTAAAAAAAACCTAGTTTATAACAGGAAAAATTACGTAAAACTCAATGCATTGTACTATACACGTTCCGTTCCATGCAATGCAACTGGTGCCCGAGATAGTCGACAGCGCGTATCACATGTCCACGAATAGGTACATAATGAAAGTTTTTTGCTAAATAAGTACTTACGTCTGATTATAATCCTAATAAGTTGTAAATGAAGTTCTTTGAATAACATTTCAAACATTCATTTATTGTAATTTGAACTTTATTGCATGCTAAAAATCTTTATTGCAAGTTGACGGTACCTACTTACTAATGATAAGCGTTTCAATTTCAAAGATAACACCTTTTTCTTTTTTGTAACTAGGTACTTACATTAATTAGCGCTATCAACGGAACCGTTCGAAAACTTCCTGATTGGTTAAAAGTGGTTATGAGCCTGGTGCGGACCAATCAGCACTGAACGTCATAAACATGTCAATTGCGTTAGAGTAAAATAAACTCGTAAAAACTTACACTCGGCACCCTGATTATAATCGATATCAGTATTTTACTTTAATCGATAGGTTACCTGACGTCTATAACCCATTACCTACTAGATATTGCTGATCGCGGCTTCTAACTTAATCATTCTAAAGTTATCGCGAATGTCGCAGAAAAGATTTTCAGGGACTAAATGCTGAAAGGAGATGCTAATTTCAAATAAAGAGCGCGAATATCTATTAAAACTAACTTTGGACTGAGTTAAAAAGCGCAAGGTGTGCTTACAAGACATTTTTGTTGTATTCTTGCGTATAGCGTCGACATAACTATGTAAATATTTCCTATTTTCATCGAATCAAAAACAGAAGTGATACTAATCGTGTAGCGAATTACATCTGTATCGTAATCGTCACGGCTCTCACAGCTCACGACAGCTCGATTAGTAATTTTCAAATGATTCTTTCGATCACTAGATCACTAGTTGAGCCGGACTGCTTATTAGTGATAAAATTGAATTAATAGCGATTTCGTCAGTACTTCTATATTAGTTGTTTTATAAATGATTGAAGTTGAGTTTGCGGAATTGGCGTAAAATCGAGTAGTGAAAGAAATTAGATGATCAGGCATGAGATAATTTTGGTAGCAAACAAGCATACCTACCTTACCTGACCGTAACCTATACACATGGCTATGGCTTATAAGAATTGTCTCTGCAAAGCAAACACGATATAATGCTTAGAAAACATTAAGCCATTACGGACCATATAGAATGGTGTCTCCCGAGCGCTATGAATGACATGTCCTGCTTCAAACGAGGTTTAAAGAGAGCATTAATATCACGGTAGGCAGCGGCTGCGGAGAGCCCCGGGCTCAACCATCAAGTAGGCTGTCGGCTCGTCTGCCATTGTAAGCAGTTCACATACCTATATATTACACACAAATTCTCACAACATTAACACAAAGCTTATAAATCGATTGGTAAATCGAATTTAAAGATCGCTTATGTACTACCGTTCCAGAGATTAGCACATTCACAAACAATCTCTTCAGTTTTATATTAGCATAGACAAGTTGCAGCAATAGCAAAGGCAATCTAATTAAAACGTTGTGTAATTTAAACAACTTTTATCATAACATGTCACTTAATTAAATCAATAAATTCATCCATATTTCATCAGTAAAAGTTATTACGTCTGCATTATTATTGCTCAGCTTTAAAGGCTGTCGCAAACATTGCAAGTGATATAAAACTTAATACACTTGTATAGTAGTTTTATCTTGTAACTATTGGCAAAGATTATATTGATTATTTAGCCAGAAATACGTCCACTGGTAGACACACTTTGCCACCTTAATAGCACCCTCATCCATCGGTTGCCCGCCAACCTTATCGGGTCATTGGTTTACCTTGTGAGAGGTCTGTCCTTGCTGCGTCTATCCATTCGTGGTCGCCACTCCATGGGCCCTACCACAAGCTTTTATAGCAATCTTGTTTACAACCTTACTTTGTCTCTATCTTTGTTTTTATTGGTGCAAAACACAAGTAACATTAAAATAATACTGCTATATGATGTGGTGGTACGCCCCCAGAACTTTTCTGCCCAACAGACATCAGTTCTGCGAAATGTGTCCTGTACAATGCCACTTTAGTAAGGTTCTATGAACTATATCATTCATTTTAGTTATCCTTTGAATTTCTTCGGATAAGGTTAAAGGTTGTATATCTTAACTTGCACCCTTATTTCTCTCAACTATGGGTCATCGTCTATCTAAAAATGTTCAATCCAGGACACAGGCCTCTTACAAAAAAAGAAGTTGAGTTGTTTCATTCGGTGAGTGAGAGCGCCGGCAGTTCAAATACCCCCTCGGTCTTCTTCCTTTTCGTTTTCCTTTCTCATCCCCTTCTCCATGGTAGGCAATGGCTTGGTTGTGTTTTCTAAACATTGTTACTACTGCAATACTTGGAAAACACAGCCATCTCTATAGGTTACGGTTACCACTTACCATCAGGTGGGCCGTATGCTTGTTTGCCACCAAAATTATATACAAAAAAAACTTTGCGCTTTAAGTGGATTGTAGAAAGGAGTTTATCATAGTCGACACTCTTGACAGGTTTGGGCTTGGTAGGATTAATGCTTAAATAACCACTGCATACGGTTTACGGTATTATATCGTTCCATTTTTAGCCTCTATTTATACTCTGTGCTAATCATTATATTTGATATCCAATATTAAACAAGCCTATTAATTTAAATCTCGCTTTTCACTGAGCTGCGGTAACACAATCATAATGGATAACCGCTAATACTTTCTCTACTGAAGAATATATTAATAGGCAGTAGACATTGTTTGGTTTCCAATTAAATATAATAAGGATGTTTAAATAAATTTCAAAAACATTAAAAAAATATCTAGGTATCTACTTAACTGGTCTGTTTTCTACCTGAATGTGGTATGATGGTATCTGATAAATTTTCGCTTCTCTGTTTACCTCTACGGAGGAAAACACGATGTGCGAAGCGTTCATTATAATTTAGAAGCATTTGAAATCCAACACGTAAAAATTAGACTTTTTAAACTATTTAGTAGAAGCGAACATTCCACTTAAAAACGTCCAAGGAGACAAGTCATCCAAGGCAATATCGACCGTAAAGATTTGAGTCGAAGCGACATTCGACAATCTACATTATACTATGATATAAAGCGGCAGAGTTTGTTTGTTTGTACGCGCTTATCTCTGGTACAACCAGTCGGGTTTGAATAATTCTCTGGGTATGATAGCCCAGTTCTTGAGGAAGGTTATAGGCTATGTAACATCACGCTACTGGCGACGGAAGCAGAGCAGTAACCAAAGACGTGGGTAAAACTGCGCTGCGGTAAGCTAGTATTATACAAAGTAATACTTTACGTCAATATTCTGTAAGAGAGTAGTACATTCCCAGTCGATCCGACCAATTCATGCAAAAATCAGAAAGGACCTACCTACTACCGTATTTCGTAAAGTAATCTTTTACGCAACGTTAGCCAACGACATTAGCCTGTAAATACTTACCTAATTATGTGACTTTATTAGCATTTTAATTATGACAACTTTCATTTCATGTTTCGTGAATCAATTGAAATTCAACAAGAAAAAGCTGTAAACACGGGTATTATATGACGATTCTTATATCTTTCAACATAAATAAATAAATTGGTTACATTGTTTTTTTGGGTAGTAGCACAATCAAATATGACGCACGAAGTTTTTTAACCTATGATTTAAATATTATATAAATTAGTAACACGGAACATTAGTTTTTAGATTTGCTTTCTTTACGTCGAGACGCGTTACGTCGATCCGGTAGACGTAAGTAGTGGCGACTCGACGTAACGCGACTTGACGTAAGGAACCAAATCGTTTTTACATCATATTGCTAAGCGTAGTGACTACGGCAAACATCTCCTTTTAGGATAGTCGTGGTTAGTGGACGTCTTGGCTTATGATGATATGACTATATCGCTACTTCGGGGAAGAAAGGGCGTAAAAGCCAAAATAGCAACTTTACAGGGGAGCGAAAAAACGTTTTTTTTTTTAAATTTTGGAAAATAACTTTTTTTGCAATAGAGTTAAATTCGAATGAATTGGTGATATTTACTTGCATTTAAGTGCTCTTTAATATCAAGAAGCTTAATTTTAAGTAGACCTTATGGTTTAGAAGATAGGATGGATTTACGACCCAAAATTTTAATAAAAATGGCTTTTACACCGTCTATAAATACGTACTATAGGACGTAAATCCACAAATATCTATAATGCTAACATACATCGTGTCGTATAAACCATCTTTAGACAGTGAAAAGGTCGTAATGACTGCACCACTTATAACAATTATCGTGAGTAAACCTACAATTATTATAATTTTGTAAGATTTAATGTGGTGAATATTGAAATTAAGGTGCATAGAAGCTCAAAATAATAGCATAATAATTATTATTATCTGATTTATCATAGTTCTATATTACAAAATTTATTATAACGAATTAGGTTACCTACCTGTTAAGTTAAATGCACACGATTCATGAATAGTGAAACAAAAGAAAAGATTTAATTGAATTGAACTTTGATTATTTTCATTAATTTAAATTTTAAGTTAACTGTGATAAATAATTACTATCATCTAATATTAATTAATTAAGAAATAAATTAACTAAAATTGATAAAATAGTATAAAATAATGGTATGTTTGTAATTTATTCTACTAGGTAGGTATTGGTGTATTAAATAAATAAATTTAGTTAAGATGCAAATCAGTTTTATTCATTCATAAATCAAATCAAATTGACAATAATTAGTAATCTTCTTTTTTTTCTATTTCCTTTTCTGTTTTTTGTTTCGTTTTCTTACTTTTTTAATTTTATTGCTTGTAATCGTATTCTTCTTTATTTTTTTTATCTTTTACTTTCTTTTTATTCATCTTCTTTCTCTTCTTATATATTTTTTTCTTTTTCTTATTTGTTTAACCTTTTTTTTTAATTATAATTTGTAAAATAAAACTTTCTTCTACTTATTAATCATTCATGCATTATTCTAATTTTATATATATATTACGTAATAAATATTGTATTTACGACCAAATATTCTTTCATACTATGGTGATACGCCCTTATTAATTTGAAATAATTAAATAATGTCATATTCGTCAATTTTTTTTAATAAAAATGGTTTTAGTGAGAAAAAAATCATGGGGGTAAAAGCCATTTTTTTGGGAATATTGAAATTTTAAATATACAGATCGATAGAGCGTCGAAAACTAAACAAAGTTGCATTATTAACTCATTTTGGCCAAAAGTGGCTTTTACGCCCTTTCTTCCCCGAAGTAGCGATATACTTTTTGAGAAATAGCAACCTTGGGGCAATTGTTTTAAAGCATAAAATTAAAATATCGCATTTCTCAGAAAGCACAGCGCGCAGCGTTCGAAGATTTCTTTTAATTATAAATGTGGTAAACCGATTAATTTCCTGCCAATATAAATATAGCCCCACAAATATATTTTAATTGTGTGACAGTAAAAAAACTCCAATGTGTGATAAAATATTTGTTTCAAGTTTGTTACCCAAAAATGGCAGTTTACTTTAAACTGATACATTAATTTAGTTGACATTCCATCATGGCCGGATACTGTAACCTTAATAAACTACAAACTCACAGTTTAAGTTTTGAAGAGTATTTCGTAAGTATTACAGGAAAACTTCGACAAACGGATGGAAAACTTTCACATAGATATACAACACTATGACACATACCTACATATACAATTAAGATAGCATTTAGCTATTTACTAATTTAGATCAGTACTTCATATTTATTTCGCACGATACAGTCTGGAACTCTTTACCAGTGCATGTGTTGCCATCTTAATTTAATCCCGGCGTGAAAAAGCATCTCATCGAACTGCCTTAGTGGAGGTCAACAAGCCAGCATTTTGAATCGATGACTTTTAAATGCCACCACTACTGGAACCCACTGAATACTTACCATCAGAGTAGAGACCAACCAAAGTAGGCGTTTATTTAAAGAAACTAATTTGACACATTCAAGCGTGACCCAACTACTTCCTTGATACCATTTTTTTTATTAGCCTATCAAAGTGACTCCTCCCCGCCTGATGGTAAGCAGTTAGTGGAATCCAGAGGTGGTGGCCACTAAAGCAAAAGCCGTCGCCATCGTCTTAAACTGATGGTATTGTGGCTTCCACTATGGCGGCTGGGAATGGGGTAGCGAAAGGGAATGAAGGCGGTGAAGAAAGAGGAAAGGGGGAAATTGGGCCTCCGTCGCTCTCACTCACCGTCACCGAACGAAACGCAGTAGTACGGATACTACTACTCTTACGTCGATCTTGCCGGTCGATCCGGCACAGTCATGCTGAAACCAGCGTGGATCTACTACCGTAAAAATTACTTCTCCTTCCCCTCTTAATTTTTTTCTGTCTTATCCAATGCATAAAAAACACAGACATGTGTATAAATTACGCTAACCACTTACTGTCATGGGTTGTGTGTTTGTTTGCCACCAATTCTAAAAACCACATATATATAAAATACTTACTTATGTCCGTTCTTCTCATAGGGACTATAGGCAAATTAGCTGACATTTTATTCTAAATACCTACTATACATCTACTACGTTTATATTCATCGTGTGTAGAAAGCACCATAGGTAAATGTATAATGACTTGATTAATGCTTGCACCTTCTATAAAAAAAGAGTGGCGTGAGTTTCTTGCCAGTTTTTCTCACAGCTCTACCTCGTCAGCGAACTGGCTGTAGGCCTACTTCATGTAATGTTGACTTTTCATAAGCATCATACTTTATGAACAAAATGAAATAAATGCTTTGAGTTTGACTTTGAGTTTGATTAAAGAAGGTATATAATAGACTAACTGTTGTAATGTGTGTAATATGCATATACTTACTTCTTTCTTTTAGGTAAACATAATTGTTCTAAAATCTGTCTTTTACACATAACTATCTTATGTAGGGATGATATCATGCGGCTATTGTTACGGCACAAACCCATCAACGTAATCATTTCATAAAAAACACATGAGGAGAACTATGGGAATTGCGTAACAATAAATGAGAGAATATTTATATACCAGGTGTAAAGTATAGAGTAGCCTCGATTTGTTGCCAGAGGGCCGAGACAAGTGGCATAGATTTCTATTCTATTTATACAATAGATTAAAATGTATGAGATTGACATAAGCTAACGCCAACATTATTGTTGTCAAAAGCCTTCTTCCTTCCTTCTTTTTCGTAGTGCTCTACCTTTGTCAGCAAATTAACTAAAATATCTTTGGTTATGACGTTTTTAAAAATGTTATGCATCCCTTTCGTAAAAGATTATGTCGTCATCTGCATCACCCCATGGCAGACTGGTAGAGAATGTCTATACATTTCTATTGTAATAAATAAAAGTAGCGGACGTCTCCAACATATTTATTTATTTATTAACTTTATGCACAAATTGTACATGGGTGGGCTTAATGCCAAAGGCATTTTCTACCAGCCAACCTTTGGGTGATGCAGAGATAAACACAGTAGGTGCAAGTTAACAACAAAAGATTATTTCCTGATAAAGGTAATATACGTAAATAAATATATACTTAATACACATATACTTATAATATATATATATATATATATATATAATACATACACGAATACTGTACTTACATAATCTAATACCTACATATTTGTATTAGATTATATAAGTACAGTACTTACCTTTGTGTGAATTCCAAATTTGTTTTTTTTCTTTTTTTTTTCATTTCTTTAGATTGGTAGATATACCAATGACTAAAGTAATAGAGTGTGTAATGCATGACTTTATGCCATACGGGTGCGTGGTCAGTAGAACACTTAACGTATGCCGACCACAATCAACCTTAATGATTAAATTTAAATACTTACAGATTGGGTAATTATTAGTGAGGTAAACACAGAATACTGATTGTAAACGTGCACTTAATTATAAAAGATGATCGTGTCTGACGCTACTGTATAGTTGGGTCGTTGGAAGTAGTACCTACAGGGGTCTACGTCTGCTATCACAATAGTGTCAGAATGGTCGATCATTGATCTCATATTGGTTGAAACTTGTCAAAATCAACCATTGAGATGAATGATCGACCGTTCTGACACTATTATTGGTTGAAACTTGTCAAAATCAACCATTATGAGATCAATGATCGACCACACTATTGTGATAGCAGACTTAGGCCCCAGGTACTTAGTCCGTATGAACTTCGTTAATGCAAGTAAAGCTTTCATACTATATTTTTATGCTAATGTTAGAGCGTGCCTTTCTTCTGCGTATAGTGACATTAAGTGACATTTAAGTACCAATTTGGTTAGTAAAAAATAAATCGGTTGCTAAAAGCATGAATAATTAGTTTAATTTGATTTAATTAGTAACTAATATAATCAAATTAAATTAAATTCCCATGCTTTCAGGTACTTCACATGAGATTTAACAGGTGATTAGATAATTTTTCTTTGATCAGCCTTTCAGAAACTGGTGGATAGTCTTTGCTTTGTCTTTACTGAGTTACACCCACTTTCTGAAAGGTTTAATTAGTTTAATTTGATTATGTTTTTAGTTGACTACACCCAATGATCAGTGTTTAGTCTTGTATTTCATACAAGAATGTTCATTTCATATTTTTCTATCATCATAATTATCAGCCGGAAAACTCCCACTGCTAGACATAGGCTATACCCCTAGTTTCGCCACCTTGGCAGTCGTGAGCCGCTCTCATAAATGGGTTGTCGTCAACCATTGCAAATCTATCAGATCATCTTGTGAATTCTTCCGGTTCGTGGTTGTGTGTATGTTAAATAATAATAGTAAAAAGCGTACACAAAAGAGAACATTATATCCCACCGTTTCATTCTCAGTGAAAACTTTTACGTTAAGCCATAAGCCAGTATAGATATGGAGATTCTGTTTTAAAAGCATTAACTTATTTTTTAATTACTTAGCTAATATCCGGCGACATTGAATTTACGTGTATCCAGTTATTAATGATAATGGTGATTAAATTTAATTAAAAGATGCTAAGTAGGTAGATGAACGTAAATTATTTTCAACAATAATTAATGTTAAATTAAGGTTCTGGATAGACAGCGGGTGGGGCGAGACGACTTGAAGTAGCTGTCCCGTCGCCGTCGTACCTACCGTTTGCACCATTGACTTGCACCGTCAACGGTGCAGAGATGAGACTAATAAAATTTGTTTCGTTTTAATGTAGCACAGGAAAGATTATAGTACCTACGTAGTAGGTAAGTGTTGGTAATAACTAATTTAACATTGTAGAATAAATAATGCTCACAAAAATAAGGGACAAGAGCAGAATGCGCGGAACGTAAAAAGTTGCGCTGTGATTGTCAATTTCAAAATCAATTTTCGAATGGACTGAAATAAACCAATCGTAGAGCTCGTAGTAAGCTAATACCGGTATGAGCTGTGCATGCCTGGGGATTCTTTTAGGGGTTACCTATCTGTGCAACTATGTACCTAGTAAGTAGGTATAGGTAGGCTACATTTTAAAACAGCTTCTTTTACGCACGAGCACGACGCCTTTGTGTCGCCGTCCCGCTCTGCTCGCTTCGTCTGATCAAAGCTTTTGACTTTTTTCTCACAAGTACAATATGTAATCATGTAACATGCAACAAGTATTGTGTATAAAAACTCTCAGACATTACCAGTTGACCTGTTCAAATTGCTTTTTGAGTACCTACGTTATTGTGTAGATACTATTTTTTCATAATTATATTAAAAATACAACATTACAATAACAAATTAATAACAGTCAAATACAGTCATTTAGTCGAATGCTTTAGTCGAAATGGCCCTGTGGATGCTTTAGTCGAAATGGCCCTGTGGATAAGGCACCCGATTCGTAAACACGAGGTAGTGGGTTCGAATCCGGGCAAGTACCAATGTGATTTTTCAAATCATATGTACTTTCTAAGTTTATCTTGGACATTTCTGACTGACGGTGAAGGAAAACATCGTGAGGAAACCTGGACTTAAAAGTCTGAAATTGCCAATCCGCCTTGAGCAAGCGTGATGATTAATGCTCATTCCTTCTCTATGAGAAGAGGCCTTTGCCCTGCAGTGGGACAGTAAACAGGCTGGTATTATTATTATTTATTATTACAGTCATTTATATCGTCATAAAAACCTACAAAGTATCTGAAATGTGAAGACAATAAGCCGCAGACAGCGACATCTATAATGCAGTAGCGATACTATTGCTGATACTTAATGACATTTAACATACAAGCGTCACCTATTGACAATACAGTAGAGCTACTGAAACTACAGCACCAAGCAAATATACTGTAAAGTTTACAAACCTGTACCTAGATGTCACTTATCAATTTTAACAATAGTTAATATTTAATAATTTAGTTTTTGTAATTTTGATTGATTATATTTAAGTAACTATTTATTGAAGGGTACAAAATTGAAAAGGAGCAATAATTGCACCTCATAAATGTTCTTATATTTGCTAGATAGTTGAATGTACAATTTCAATAAATAGAACGCTTTAAAGAAACAATGCACAACTGCTATCATACAATCTTGAACTA
The DNA here is from genome assembly GCA_963082885.1 of Parascotia fuliginaria. Classification (NCBI taxonomy): domain Eukaryota; kingdom Metazoa; phylum Arthropoda; class Insecta; order Lepidoptera; family Erebidae; genus Parascotia; species Parascotia fuliginaria. The sequence goes on from OY720195.1 coordinate 3,499,522, forward strand.
ACAAAAGTAAAGATGTAGCATGTACTTAACACGAAAAGTTAAAAAATACGTCGTTACAAGAAATCTTTTTATGGACTAAAACAACACCTATAAAGCAAAAATACTTATGATTTCATTTCTTATTCCAGATGGCGCACCGCACCGTGCACCTGGCCTGCCTAATAACACTCCTGGCTATAACGTCAGCAAACAACGAACATTCAAGATGGTCTCGCCAGCTCAGTACATACACATCAGACATAAGCGACTGGATTCCACTAAGAGGACCAATAGAAAGAGAACCGGAGGTACAACAAACACCAATCAAGAGACAAGCCGTCGCTGAACCAAGAATACTTACAGAACCGTTCCCCGGCATCCAAAGACCCTCAGGCTTTAGCCCAGATGGGTTCAGCACCAGGAATTATTTCAATACTCCAGCGAATAGACATCTCTATCTACAATCTGTACCATCAGTGCCGTCTGCTCCGCAAAACTTTCTCACGGACCAGGGATTTGGACAAAACATTCGATTCGGCTTAACACACCAAAACTTTCCTTTGACTCAAGGTTTCGTCTCTCCACCCTTTGGATTTGAGAACCACCCTCTACCTCCGAAGCCAGTCCGCCCACCGTTAACTATGAATCAAGTCACTTTTCCTCATCCTTCAGGAGTGCTTCCTGCTCAAGGAAAACCTTTTATAAATCAAGCACAGAAATCAAATTTAGACGGATCAAAGTTCGTTGATGGTTACCGCGCAGAAAATGCAAGCAATGAATTTGCGTTCACTAAGAAACCACAGTCCCTACAAAAGATCAAATTTGATAACGTTGAAAGACCCAAAGGTGACAGCATACCGCAACATTCAAAGAGTGAAAGAGAAGAAGAAGTACAGCTACTATACGTTCCCTTGCAACAATTGAACAGGCAGCATTTCAACTACAGACGCCCGATGACAGCACCCCAGTTGCTAAATACTGATCCGTTCGGTCAAAGTCTACCTAGACCTAATTCTGGCAAGCCGGCGTTCTTCGATGAATATCAAAAACCAGGTCTAAAAGCTCTCGATTCTTTTTCTGGAGCTAACTACGTTGCAGATTTCAATGCACAGTTCAAAGAAGCGGACCAAGTATCTCAATTTACGACAGTGACAACACCATTCGCAACCCACGCACCGGTTACTGTCAAACCTAAGAAACTAAAGCCGCATCAACCACCTCTAGCTATTTTCGTGATTAAAGATGTAAACAAAAATAGTCAAGTCAAAGTAGGGGATGTTCTATCGACTCTGAAAAACGCTGAGACGATCGCTGTATTAGACTCAGTTAATCCTTTGAATGCTCCTAAAGTATTTATCGGGCCATCAAATTTACCACCTCCTGATAACTTCATTAAATTCGAATTACCATATTTATCAAACATTGACCACAGTGACAGTAAAATAAAACAGTTGCCATTTTTTGTAGCACCCTTGAGCTACAACACTCCAAATGGTTTTGCCAAAATTCCTTTCCCATCCCCACACGTAGGCTCAGTTGTAATTAACTCACAAATCAAAGAAAATGTTCAATCCCCTTCGCAAGCCAGTCAACACAGCCAGCCTTTCAATCCTAACTATAATGTAGTCACTCCTCCCCCACGTAAAGAAACACCAACTCAAAAACCTACATTCAGCTATTACAGCACTGCTACGCCAAACACAAAAGCTTTACAGAATTACCAATCTAACTTCTATTCATTTGAGCCACAGACTGTTTCGACACTGAGACCTCCTTCTCAACCTTTAATTCAGACAGTGCCTCCGATTAGGCCGCCTTCTCAACCACAGATTCAGACAATCCCACCTATCAGACCACCTTCTCATTATCACGCTCAAACAATCTCACCCGCGCAGGCACCTTCTCAACCTGAAACGCAGACCGCTCCTCCAAAGACTGGATCATTCTTCCACAGTAACCCGGTTTCCCAATATAACCCCCAAAACTATCCAACATTCCAGAACAACTTTAAATCCTCAGAAGCTATTGATCAGTACAACTTCCAGAGACAACCAGATTTTACGACAACCTTACGAACCACGACCAGTACGACAAGTAAACCACCTTCGACTTACCCTAGTCAATTATTAGAGACTCACAACCCGTACTCCATTAACCAAGCGTTCCACTTCAGTACACCTTTAGACTATCATAGTTATTTCGATGACGTCAAGCAGCCTTACGTTACTCCCGGACAGTCACAATCGCCACCAACCTCAACCCCGGCTATCACACCCAATATAGAACCGAGACCTGAACAAGTGGCCACTGATAAGCCAATATATCGCCAGCAGTCATCACCGAGCTATTTGAATAACTACACACCTGAAATACATTATGATTCAGATCAAAATAAATACCCGGTTTACAACTCGAATGAACAAAGCAGCAAAACTGAAGTGACTTCACAACAAACTCAACCTAACAATGATAATATACCAGTATACAAATACGACACAAATTCAGACGCATTGAATAATAATAATAAGTACAACACAAATGTAGATGTTGCTGTCCCTGGTTTTAATAATTACAATATCTATAACAATAAATATGAAACAAATGTCAACACAAACGAGAATAGTTACAAAATAGATTCACCAGCAGATAATTATAATACCAGTGGTGAAATACAAGGTGACAACTATAAAAATCAATATCAACAAACTGCTGACTTTACATCTTCTGTTGAACCAGAGCATCATTCAGATAACAATGTTCCAATCGTTGAAGCTAATACGCAACAAAAATATAACGAATATAACACTTATTCGAGTTCCGAAGACGCCGACGTCAGTTCTCCATCGTCTACTTTAACCACCACTACGAGTACAAGAAGAACACCTTTAAGGACTAGGGGCCGCCCACGATACACTACTACTCCTCGATCTGACTCCTACGAATCAACAGCAAGAGTAGTAGTAACACGACGACCTTTTAGAGAAAGAAAGCCCTTACCTACAAGGCCAAGATATGAACCAAACAAAATATCAACTGAAAATCCGATCAGAAAAAATATAGACTCTAGTGAAAGCACCACAAAGTCATCGCGGTCAAGAACTAGAGGACGTATTCATTACAAGCCTACAGATAGTGAAGAATATGACAGAAAAAGGACACATAGCACTAAAGAAGAAGATTTAGCTTACCAAAGAGATGTCTTACACCAAAATTATCCAGTCACATTAATGGAACGGACAAGTACAGCTGATATTGAAGCTATGACTGAGCCTACTATCAGACAATCTTCTGCAAAGCTAGATTCTGTCGATACAGAAAATGCTTATACCAACGAAAAAGTGTCTATAAGCGAACAAGACGAGGTCAAAAATGGGACGCCGTTATTAACTTACACTGGGAAGATCACTCATCAGACTGAAGCGCCTTATGTGCCATCAACCCATAACGAGGAATATAACTATCAGTCTAGAAGCAGTATTGCACCCGTGGAAGCATCGGCATACGATGAAACAGACAATGACAAAGAAGACGATATTTACACCAAACAAACTACTCCTGTGCCAAAATCATCCAAATCTGAGACTGTTGCATATTCTTCTGAAGTCTCTGACACAGAGCAAACTCCACCAACTTATTCCAGTTATAACGAATATGCTACGGTAAAACAAGAAGACGCTACTACAACACCTGAACTCCAAGATACTAAGGCTGCCAGTTTAGAAAATAATGAAAGCCAGGAAACTGAAGAAGAAGAATCTATTGTACAAACAACGCCATCATATAACCGAGTTCGTGTTCGTCCTGGCGTAATAAGACAGTATTATCAGGCGTCCTCTGCTGAATCATCTAGAAACAAAGAACAAAGAAAAAGGCCTGCGCAACCAGTTACTTATAGACCAGCAACAGATAGGCGCCGAACTACAATGAGAATTGATGAAATCGAAGCTGACTTGAAAACGAAACAAGTACATTCTAGATATGAACAAGAGTATAAACATCCTGTCTATAAGCCTGAACCGTCTACGGAACCGGTTGTAGCATCCCCTACTACAACAGAGAGTACCACAAAACGTGGTCACTTCCGTCGCAGGAGACCGTCATACTCTTATACCACAACTTCGACAGAGTCAGCCAGCACTAAACGAATATACGAAGTAAAGAATCGTTTCAGAGGACGTAGACCAACTGAGAAACCTACAGAAAAGCCTGATTTACAAACAGAGCCAACTACCTCTACTACCAGAACTTCTCTTCACAGCAGATATAGCCACAGACCTAGGCTCTCAGAAAGGTATAACAAAAAACCTGAACCTGAACCAGAACCAGAAGTAGAAGATCAAGACTCCAATTCCTCCATTAACAGACCAAAATACGTTGAACCCAATACAGACCAATGGTCTCCTAAAATTTCAGTGGATTCATTTAAGCCGTATAATCCCAACGATATCGTAGACGAATACAAAGTTGCTACAACTGAGCGAAGATCTGATAAGGAGAGTGAATTGGATATAATCACAGCCAGAAATGAATATGAAGATATTCTCTTAACTGTTACACCAGCAACTAATAATAGAATGGTGAAAAAAATTCCTGATATTCCACCTACACTCGAAGCTATAGTAGAACAAAGTAAAGTAACAAAAAGCGATTCCAGTGATTCGATGTCTACATTTGAAACTATGTTAGAAGAAGTTATGAAGAATTTAGAAGAGCAAGATCAAGATGAATATTCGGTAGAAAATGTGATGAAACATAAGGGAGGTGAAATTGGTGAGATACCGCCGGAAAGGATCATATCCTCTGGAGACGGATATGTATCGAAATCTACAACGCCATTGGAAGAGACCACGACGGAACCGGTTACTGCGGACGATTCTCCTCTTGAAGATGAGGTAAATATTTAATCTATAGTTATATTCAAATCACTAATAGATCAAACTCAAATAAAATTTGCCGTCCCCAAATACTGACATAATTATTATCAATCTCAATATCATAAGTTTTAAATCTAACTTAAGATAACTGGCGTTTGAGTATTTAGTCATTAGACATATAACAATTGAGGACCAAGTATTTATATAAATATTATCTAAGTTAGTAAAAATGAGATCTGTGACTACTGTACAAAGGTTTTTATTCTAACATAAATTCTGTATTTCAGGATGAACAGCTGCTTAGTTCTCGGCGTCGTGGATTCTGGAAGAAAGTCAAAGTACGCCCTGCCCATGGTGAAGCTATCGAATTCGCTGAATCACAGTACTACACCAACACAGTTAACCGTCTTGGACAACCTATTAACGAAAAAATTATGCATGATAAGAGTGAAAAGGGCGAAAAACCTAAAGTCACTACATACAAACCGAAGTTTGAACTCAAAGATCTCTTCCCTACAGCTGATGATGCGAGCAACATTGACATCATATCAACACTAGATATACATAAAATAAACAGTACTAAAGCATCAGATGAAGATGAAACACTTTTTAATGAAGAAAGTAAAAGAACAACAGTGTCTGTAGAAAAAGAAACTGAAGCGTATAGTCCTGGCGATTTAGATTTGGGTACAGGCTCTCCAGATCCTACAATCGATGACTTATATCTCACTACTCCTACTGAACCTACATCTACTAAACCGGCTGAGAAAGATGAAACATTCAGTTTTATTGACTATTTATTCGGCGTAACATCACACGACAATGAAAAAGAGACTGAGGAAGAAAATAAAGCTAGCAGTACAACGCAAGCAGAAATTCATACAACCGAACAGCCTAAACCTAAAATAGTCACAACTGAAAGTGGTTATATACCTGAAGAGATAACTGCATCATCTGTAAGTGATGAAGCTACGGCGATGCCTCAATTTGCCGATATTACAAAAATAAAAACTACAGAAGAGTCAAGAACAGATAAACCTACTGAGGACACGACAGTTTCAGTACAAGAAAATTCATCTGTATCATCATTTATGAATCCAGCTAATGTTGTAAGCACGTCAATGTCCACCGAAATCTCACATGAAACAGAAATATGCTTTAGAGGCAAATGTATTAAAACCAACAAAGATATTCTATAAGTAATAAGAGATCTTAATACATGGTGCTAAGACTTTGTGTTCAAAGTAGTGAATTTGTGTAAAACAAAACAAGTGACTCAGGAAGCTAAGCATTAAAATATGAGTCGTCGAAATTATTACACACATGTTTAATTTTATTCGTGGATTATAGGTTTTCGGTGCGGTGAAATCTTGTAAATAGCTTCAGATTCTCTTTACTTGGTTCCACCATAATTGTTAATTTTAATGATAGCCTTAATCTACTTTAATTTACTTTTAAAGTCTGTGACTACATGCTTTAAAAGTTCATGTAATATATTTTTACGTAGCTATAATTTACTTGTAAGAATATTTTACTACTATTATACTCTATTCAATAATGTAAATATTACGACTGAACAATTTTGTAACCATTATTTGTAAGATTTTCTTATTAATTACTATTTATTTTCCTAGTTTAATGACCTACTGTTAGTTATTCTTTACACTGAAGAAAATGCTTTTAACATTTTTATTTGGGATTATTAAATACAAAACATAATAATAAGGATTGTGTTGTACGTTTTATCCCACCCACATCACCCACATCTGTGAAATAACCATTGAAATTGTAACTGTACTTATAATAAAATTAAAAGTATTACGAATACAACATTAATTGTATTTATTTTACAACCAGCTGTTGTCAGCTTCGTTAAAATATAGCCTTACGCTACTCGCTGATGTTGCAGCTTCGTCCCTGTCCTTGGGTATGTGAAAGGATTATTCAAATTGGTTACATAGGTTTTGAGTTTATCCTTAACAAACATACAAAAAATCTAATCTTTTGTCCTTTTAGTATTAGTTTAGAATTAGATGCATGGATAGCAATTTTACCTATACTTTTATATAAAGCAGAAGAGTTTGTTTGTTTGTTTGAACGCGCTAATGTCAGATTTAAAAAAATCTTTTTGCGCCCTGTTCTCGAGGAAGGATAAAGGCTATGTAACAACACGCTACTGGCGACGGGAACAGAGCAATAAACCAAGACGCGGGTGAAACAGCGCCACGGAAAGCTTGTTCTTCATAAAACACTTTTGTGTTTTATGAAGAACAAGCTTTCCGTGGCGCTGTTGAAAATTAAAATGCTAGCACTAAGAAAGAATGTAAAACAACTAAGTTGCCGTAATTTTAGAAAATTTAAGCTTTTTATTAATCACTACTCATTATTCATTACGGAATTACATAAAAAGATTTTATGTAATTTTTACCTCAAATTATTATTAACCTAAAACTTTAATTTAAAAAAAGAATTAGGATATTACAAAAATCCAAATTTATAGTTTCTGACTTTTTGGCCTATCTTTCCGGCCTGAGCTTAGGCCTATCTAAAATTGATAAGCGCCACCAATGCAAAAAAGTTTTTAAAATGAAATGCCTCGTCATTTATTAGTTAACTTTCGGCGTACCGCGCTTGGATCAGGGCCCGAGCACGGCGCGACCCTAGCTTGGATCGCCTAAAAGCAGTGTACAACAAAGCCACTAGGGAATGCAAGAGGGCTTACATCAGAGCGGATGCCCAGCGCATTGCACGGATTGGGCAAGAACTCATTTCGCATCCTACGGGTAGCCGTAGCTACTGGCGACTAGCCACGGCCGTGCAATCCAACTTCTGCAAGCCTTCGCTGCCCCCCTTGAAATGTCCTGATGGATCGCTGGCCCACGAGCCGCAAGAGAAAGCAAACTTGCTTGTAGAACTCTTTGCGGCTAACTCCCGAATCGACGACCGTGGCTTGCACCCGCCGACTATATCTGGCTGCGACTCCGTTATGCCTAATATTCGTATTAGGCATCGTGATGTCCGTGCGGAACTAAGGTCGCTCGATGTTCGGAAAGCCAGAGGACCGGATGGTATTCCAGCGGTGGTTCTTAAGAAATGCGCAGCGGAGTTGTCTCCTGCATTGACGCGCCTATTCCGCCTATCTTATTCCTCGGGAATTGTGCCGGAGGCTTGGAGAGAGGCGAATGTTCAACCCATTCCCAAAAAAGGGGATAGGTCCGAGCCAGGCAACTATCGACCCATAGCTGTCACCTCAGTTCTCTGCAAGGTGCTTGAGCGGATAATAAATTCCCAACTAGTCCGCTACCTAGAGGGTCACTCGTTAATTAGTGACCGACAATATGGCTTTAGGTCAAAACGTTCTACGGGTGACCTTCTAGCGTATATCACGCACCAATGGGGTGAAGCTATGGACAGGCATGGCGAGTCCTTGGCCATCGGCCTTGACATAACCAAAGCCTTCGATAGAGTCTGGCACCGTTCGCTTCTGTCCAAGCTTCCAGCATATGGTCTGCCACCCCAGCTGTGCAACTGGATTGCCGCATTCCTGCGTGAGCGCCGCATTAGAGTCCTTTGTGACGGATCGGCCTCCAATTATTTGCAGGTCAACGCTGGGGTGCCTCAGGGGTCCGTCCTGTCGCCCACTCTGTATCTTCTGCATGTCAATGACATGTTGTCCCTTGGCAACATTCATTGCTATGCAGATGATAGTACAGTGCATGGGCGATATCTCGGACATCCTGCGGCTAAACAGACTGACATCGAGGCAAAACGCCTAGAACTTGTCGCTGAGCTCGACCAAGTATTATACAGCATTTCTAAATGGGGTTGTGAGAATTTGGTCGAGTTCAATGCCAAGAAAGCACAGGTGTGCGCGTTCTCTGCAAAAAAATCTCCGTTCCTTCCCCTTCCCTCTCTTCAGAACACAGCGTTACCACTACAGGATAGCCTAAGTATCCTGGGTATGGGCATCAGCCGAGATCTCAACCCCAAGAACTACATCGAGTGCGTCATTAAAACCGCCACCTGTAAACTCGGTGTTCTGAACAGGGTGAGGCGGTACTTCACGCCCGAGCAGCTCTGTCTTCTTTATAAGACACAGGTTCGTTCCTGCGTGGAGTACTGCTCTCATCTTTGGGATGGCTCCGCACAGTACTTACTGGATGCACTCGATAGGTTGCAGCGGCGAGCAGTCCGTATCATCGGAAGCCCGGAGGCTACTAAGACCCTTGAGCCTTTACAGCTGCGAAGAGACATCGCCTCAATGGCCGTCTTCTATCGCCTTTACCATGGAGAGTGTTCTGAAGAGCTCTTTGAATTAATCCCACCCTCTCCCTTTTTGTCCAGAACAACACGTGCGGGACTAAAGTGCCACCCTTTCACAGTGAAATCTAAAGGGTCTCGAACCAAACGGTTCAGCACGTCATACTTTTGTCGCTCAATTAAAGCCTGGAACTCTTTGCCAGCGCATGTGTTCCCATCTAATTTTGATCCTGGGTCTTTTAAGCGGGGCGTGAAAAAGCATCTCACTAAGCCGCCATAGTGGAGGCCACCATATTAGTAGTTTGGCTTTTGGAATGGTGTCCGCCACTTCTGGATTCCACTTACTGCTTACCATCAGGCAGAGTGGAGTCACTTTGGTAGGCTAATATAAAAAAAAAAAAAAAATAATAACTATCTTTATAATGGTTAATAAGCAGAACGAAAAAGAAGAAAAACATATATAATATATCTGATTTCTACGAATGTGGTAACTAAACGTTGTCCCACAACATATACGACAACACAAACACGGGACCAACCAATGAAATAACGTAACGTAGATTTGACATTTTAGTAATCAATCAGTTTCGAAGCCGAAATTTGAGGTTAGAAAAATCGACAACACTAAAAAAATATAAATTTTTCGTTTAAATCAGTGGTAATGGACATCGAAACTAAAATAAAAGAAGACATGAGAGCTTTAGGCTGCAATTCCGACTTGAAAATATCACTGGCATACAATCTTTACATACATTTAGTGGACGAGAAGTTGATGTATGACACTGAGTACTGCTACAACAGGGATATAGACACACTTTATATCGTCGCACGGCCGAATAAGAATCATAAATTGAATATATATGTGCCGATACCTACGTATGACTTAATAAGCATAGATTTTATTAACAAAATTCAGGAGAATTTGTGTACTGTGGAGACCGGACCGACTGTCAACTTAGCTTTTATTGAAGGTGATTTTACAACTGTAATATACACGTTTACAAAAGATATTGTTGATCGGCCGCCTCCGGAGCAGATTTCGCGGCAACGAGCAAAAGAAGGACGAAGGAGTTTTATTGATAATGAGTTAATAAAGAATCGTAATGATATTTTAAATGACGCGTTTAATGGCGGTGTTGTAGACGACGAAGATTGTCAAGTGTTAGATTGAAAGGGATTATAAATAGTATGTGTATTAATATATGGCCAGTATATTGGGCTATTTGATGCAGAACCCCTGTACTTTGCATGACATTAAGATTTCTGTAACTCTATGTGGGTGTTCTGTAAGCATTCATTTTTAGGGCTTACATTTTCTTGTTCTTGCATTAAAGTACAATGCACTTTACAAAGATATTGCATATTCAGTAGGCACTTATATAGCAAATTGTTATTGTAGACTTCAATATGGCTGTCTTGTAAGATCCTTTATGACTAACCACTTAAATGGATGGTAAAAATCTTTGTTTTAATTGCCAATAAAATATATTTGTAACTTTTTAGCTTACTTTGAGTAAGAATAAGTAATAATAACGCAATTACACATTTACCCAAAGTAAGTATTTATCTAATGGCAGTCCTGCGTGTCGTTCTAAATAAAAATGTAACAATACTTTTCAAGAAACAGTTAAAATTTGTATTAGTAACCATTTGTACCAAGAGCCTTTTATTCACTACTAGCAAAGTTACTGTAAGTACTTTGCAGTGTTGCCAAATACAAATATTACACTAACTATAATACCTATTAGTTAGTCTAGTTAATTGTATGTAAAGTCCTATGTGAAAACTTGCATTTTTGTTGAACAGTGGACATTCTCATTTCAAAAATATTACATTTATTTATTTAAACTTCATTTACAACACATATTATTATGTAAAAGGTGAACTTAAGGCTTTCTCTACATACCAGTTGGGTGATGCAGAGATAAAGCAAGATACTTGTAGATGTATAAATTTAAGACCAGAAAATAAAAAATTGTATTTAGATTAAAATCTAAGTTTAAATTAAATATTTTAAACTGACACGATTTTTATACATAACTATATTTGTGCGTTTCACAAATATAGTTGTATAGTACTGTAGTTATAATAATTTTCTAACACGAGTAGACCCGTTTTACAAATATAGTTATATGTTTATATTAGTTTAATATAGACTTTCTGTTTTATTCATTTGAAAACAAAATTTTATAAGTTAAAAATATTTGTGTGATTTTCATCAGATGTATGTATAAGATAATCAATTTAAAAAAATTAAATGTGTATTTAAAATAACAGTCTTATTATAAAATGCTTTTGTACATAATTGTCTTACTTAAATAGAAGTATACATTAAATAATAATATATAATAAAATAAATGTTAAGTTTATTCTTGATGTGTGCCGAAACCAGTGATCAAATTGTAATAAAAATATGTGGGGGTGTTCTGGGGAGACTGGGGACAGAAGTTTTATTTTTATTTTTTATGCGGCATTACAACGCATGCCAGGTGAGCTAGTTTGTTATAAATTTAAATATGTAAGTAAACCATTGTCTATTATTATGGTATAGTGGCTAAGATTGTCTATCACTACTACACAGAGTATTGTCATTTGATATCCATCTATGTGTTATCTGTGGTTAATAATTGTTTTGAAGTGTAATAATGTCAGTTTGTTTGATGTATGTTTGAAGTCGTGAGTGGCTTTTTTGTTTGTTTGTTTTGTTTTCACAGAAGATGGTTGTCATTTAATTTCATCCACATTTTTTTTATTTTATCATTGTAATATACCATTAATATCATCAACAAGAATATTCTAAATGACAACATGAATATTTAAGTATTTTATTATTCTACTTGACGCTGGCAGAAATAACTGACACAATCGTCGGTTCTGTTGCCAAAAAAAAAGGAGAAGATGAAATTTGTTTAGAGTCCATCTTTTGTTTTCACGGAAGATGGTTGTCATTTAATTTCATCCACATTTTTTCTAGCTTATCATTGTAATATACCATTAATATCATCAACAAGAATATTATTCTACACTTGACGCTGGCAGAAATAGCTGACATAATCGTCGGCTCTGTTGCCAAAAAAAAGGAGAAGAAGGAGAAGAAATTTGTTTAAAAATATATTTATGAAAATTTCCATTATCTCAAGAATTTTGAAAATGATATATTACCATTTCAGTAATAAGAAGCCTATTAACTGAACTTAGGACTGCCCAAGCACCTCCTGTTCAACTAGTAAGAATGCTGTAAAACAGAAATGACTCATGTCTAAAATGATTTGAATATTTAAACCATCACCAGAAAAAGACTCTTTTTAAATCGAAACTTATATTAGTATAAAAAATGCGAAATTTTGTGTTATGTTCATAGTTTTGGTATCAGAGACAGGCATAAGACACATTTTATTCCAAAAATAGGTCTGGTTCTCGAGTTACAATAGTAAAACATTTTCCGTGCGTGCGAAGCCGCAGGGCGCTGCTAATAATATATAAAATAGAAAACTTGTTTGAAATATATATTTATTATACTTAGGTCAAATTGTAAATTACCAAATGGTATTGACTAAGAGTATTAATTTATTTCAAATGTCTTGCACTGACTACACTTATAAAATAAAGGTGGAAAATATTCAACCTCTAAAGGACTCAAACCCGCGCCTCTGAGCCTGTTTATCAAAAGGTATTTCTTTGTGTGTACTATATTTTAATATACAAATCCTTACATAGTTGTTCTAATTTCGGGTATTCAGTATCTTATTTATAGTTCATTCCAGTAAGTGTTAAATAAAATTAATTTGTATTTTAATAAAGTATTTTACAAAATATGTGTGTCTCATTCATTAGTCATTACTCATTACTCATTATATTCAAATGATTATGGTACTATAGTTAAAGGCTGATTTACATTGATCCGTTAGCTGGCGCGAACATCACGCGCCATTACTGGATTGAAAACTTTTAAGTAATAATAATAATAATAATATTCGGCTTATTCCACAAATCCCCCCTAAGGGGGAAAACTGGAATCCAATTGCAAGAGTCTAGAAATCCCCCTTAAGAATCCCCCTTAAGGGGGAATACTGGAATTGAAAAATTTACTATTCCACTTATCCCCCTTGAAATCCACCTGTAGGGGGGAAAAATGGAATGAAAAAAATAAGAGTAGAAATCCCCCCTAGATAATCCCCCTTAGGGGGGAAAACTGGATTCTAAAAAGTAAACGTTCAAAAATCCCCCTTCAGGTAATAAACACATAAGCCGAAGTGTTTTATGGGCTTGAATGGTGGCATGTTGCTTATTTCTTAGATAAGTATCATACGATTTTTATAAAAGCAAAGAGTTAGTTCGACCAAGGTGGCCAAAATTAGGGTAGGCCTATATCCAGCAGTGGACGTCTTTTAGCTGATGATGATGATGATGTTGAAAGAGTTTGTTCCACTATCACTGCTATTCACTGCTGTGAAACCAATTCACCAATATTAAAGGTACTTAACTTATATGAATGTATTATTCTTATATTTTGTACTTGTACTAATAAAGTAAGAACGGATTAAATCGATCACCTCATTTTTAAGATACCTTTTAGTCAAATGCCAAATACTTACTAGTCAATCGTTGTATTTATATGATTGTGTTTTGTTTTATATTATACTAGCGACCCGCCCCGGCTTCGCACGGGTGCAATGCTGATTTATACATAGGTATAATAAAATTGGAGTGTCTGTTTGTAATATTTAAAAACCGTTTTTTACTACATGTATATGAATATATATACGGCACATACACCAAAATAACATTTTTTTCAATTTTTGTCTGTCTGTCTGTCTGTCTGTATGTTCCGGCTAATCTCTGAAATGGCTGGACTGATTTTGACAGGACTTTTATTGGCAGGTTGCTGATGTAATAAGGAGTAACTTAGGTTACGTTTATTTTAGAATAATTTATTATAAATAATAATAATATGCGATGTAACCGAAATTTACGAGGGCGGAACTGCGGGCAACAGCTAGTACTAAATAAAGCATTAGCAATGCACCAGTGCGAAGAAAAAGCGGTGAACGTTGCACATTGTCTATATACATTCTGTAGTATACTTATTTGAGTCCGGGGCAGTGGTCCAACTGCTCTGTCCAACTAGTTGGACCATGAATCTTTACTAGGGGCAGTTGTCCAACTTTCAAAATAATTAAACCACAGCACCTTTTGAGAGTTCCGTGATCCTATTCATTTAAGAAATAACTTGCCAACTCTAAAAACCTCAACTGCTTCTTTATGTGTGTATGGTACCTATTCGTTTACGGTTATATTGAACCTCTTTGCAGTAAAATAACAAAATTAAAGTCGGGTGACTAGTTTTTAAACTTTATTTTTTACATAGTTTTACGACATTCAACAAAATTGATCTAAAGCATGACCTACAGTAATTACACCCGAAATCAGTTGTAGCTGAATTTCTCGTATATAAACGTCATTCTCAATATGGACCTTACGTCTTTTGTGTGTGATTTGAAGTGATTTCGCTTGATAAAGTTGTAAAATTTTCTAAAACATTTAATAGACGTAAATTCATGCGTAAATAAGCCATTATTTCTCGTAAAAAGTAAAGGATAAAAATATTTATTGTGGCTTATCCCTAAGAGATAGACATACACGATCGCGGACTTTTTTGTAGACCTTTTTAAGCTAATTACATTATACATTATTTTGATCTATCTTGTAGGGTTCAGCCTGCGTTTACAATGTAAGCGCAAAAAAAGTGTTTATTTACGACATCATTTTAGAAACCTATAAAATTATCAGTATTTCTCTACTATATTGTGCATGTTATATAGATATAAACCGTTCTCTTAAATCACCCTATCTACGAAAAAAACCCGCATCAAAATTCATTGCGTAATTTTAAAATCTAAGCAGACATAGGGACAGACAGACAGACAGACAGCGGTAAGCGACTTTAATTTATGCTATGTAGTGATTTCATAAGCTTCATATAAACATACTAGAATTTAACTTTCAGAAAATTGTTGAACTTGATTTGTTGTATAAAAGTGATTGTTTTTGTTATATTTTATACTTAATTTAACTTTGAACTTTAATTTGCTGAACTTTAACTAACTGATCAACCTCGTCAATTGCTGAACAAAATGTATTGTTTTATTTTATAATTTTTTTTTTAATTTTTACTTGTACCTATACTTGATTTTTAGTTTTCGCAAACTGCTGAAATTAATTAATTAGTAATCGTTCCAATAACTAGATAATGATACATCATAAATGTTTTTTGTACCACATTCAATGTTTTAGTTAAATATTTACTGTGTAAAAAAAATACAAGTAATTTACATTAGTATTCAATTGGATTTATTTCCAAATCTGTATCACTATTGCCTTTGAAATCTGTTAAAAATAAACTCTGATTATACTTAGATATATTTAATTTTTTATAGCTACACCATATTCAGTTCAGTTTATTACGTAACCAACATACTTTACCTAAATATTTTTTGTTATTTAACAAAAGAGCAAATGCATAGGTAGGTACATTTATTCTCATACAGGGGGGATAAATGGAATGATCCAAAAATGATAAGGGGGAATTCTGGATTAATTTTATATTAGAGTTCAGTTTTCTCCCTTAGCGGAATTCAGTCAGGGGGGATAAATGGAATAATCAAAAATGACAAGGGGGATTTTTGGACTAACTTTACATTAAAGTTCAGTTTTCCCCCCTAAGGGGGATTTGCTCAGGGGGATTTCTGGAATAAGCCTAATATTCTACCACATTCACACAGCGCCATCTAGCCCCAAATTAAGCAATTATATTTGCTTGTGTTATGGGTGTACTAAACAACTGATAGGCGGTGACTACGGCACGAGGCGGTGCTAGCGGCCAACTATTTTTGGTCATACCGTCTTAGTTTTTTTTGCAACAAATTCAGGAAATGGGATATGTATAGTAACAAATTACCACTAATTCGTGACAAAGTTTCATCAAATTATATGAGTCGGCCGCGCGGTTGAAATGTACATCCTTCGCCTGCATAGTCAAAGGGCAAATAATAAGGTGTAACAGTGCCATCTAGTTGAAGAATAATACAACATTTTTCAGTAAGAATGAGACTATTTCTCGCGTTTCTAAAATGAACCAGTACTCTACGTAAACGTACTCATAAGTGGCAGTATCCCGATAAAGGAAATTTACATTCCTGCACTTTAAGTTTATTGTCAACACAGATCACTCTTAATACAACGATCTTGCTAGTCTGGTAAAGGCATGTAGCAAATACAAAGGTGGCGGCCAACTTCACGACCTCTTTGTTCACGACCCTCCCTCTATTGATGAATGCCGCTCACTGCTGCCATCTTCTATCACATAGCAGTACTAATAAATAGAAAACTGTAGCTATAAGTTTCACAATTTGCCGTTAAAGAACTGTTATTTTTTATTTCAATTATTCAAAGCGTTTATTTTATCGTAATATCGCATTTTTACTAAGTCGAAATATTTGTGATATTTTAACTGAAATATTATAATGATTTAAATAATAATATGTATAGATTTGTGGTGTTTTTATTTGATACATGAAAGTATATTATAATTTCATACTCGCTAACACATGTCAGGATGGCCGAGCGGTCTAAGGCGCCAGACTCAAGGTTAACCTTGCTCACTAAATGTGAGTCGTGCGAGTTGTTCTGGTCCTCTCTGAGGGCGTGGGTTCGAATCCCACTTCTGACAAAATCTTTTATTGTAATACCACGTTTAGGTATCTATTTATTATTGTATGATAAAAACAAAACTCGACACTTAATTTTGTTATGTCATTGTAGAGTAGACAATATGAAAGTAAGCAGATGATAAGCAAGCAGTAATAGGCGTAAGTTAATAAATAAGTATAATTATGATTATGATAATCAATCACATTTTAAAAGTTTGACGTTCTGATCATGACGGATGTGTCGGTATGGCACTAATATCGAATGGTTAACAAAACAAACTTACCTAGTAACAAACAAACAAAATGAAGAAATCGCAAAAGGCCAACATCACGTGGTATTCCCAGGCGGTCACCCATCCAAGTACTAACCACGCCCGATGGTGCTTAACTTCGGTGATCGGACGAGAACCGGTGTATTCAACGTGGTATGGACGTTGGCGAATAGAGATTCAAAATTAGTAAAAACATCTCACAATTATGACGTCATTCTATAAATTTCATAGTTTGGGATGAAAGTAAAATAATTTAAATTTTTCAATCATTTAATTTATAAAATTAGTTTGGCCGTTACAAAAATAATTTGGAACAACAATTTAAATTATTAAAATACAAAAGCACACTGTTTTAGGCAAGCGGGCCTAAAACAGTTTGCAAAAATCGAGCCCTTTATTTTTCTTTTGCTGACGCTACACTGAAATACTGTGTAACCTATGTCGCTCCCACAATTTTATTAATACGAATCTAATGACACCTCACTATACAATTTATAAAATCCATTATGCCATTTTATCCATTTAAGCTGCAGAGCGTTGGCGGCAGAATATTAAAATTTTATGTTAAATTGAATGTGGTTTTCATCCAAACTAAAAAGATTAGGTTTGATTTTTTGTATGTTATTTATTTGCAACGATTTTACAAAAAATCTTAGTACTTAACCGAGTTATTATTATGACGACATGCGGCTTCGGCATTCTCTACTAGTCAGCACAGTAGGTGTATGATTGATATCAGATAGTAAATGAAATTTTTAATAGGTAATTTATGAGTTATGTATGATCATAAAATAAACATATAACTAGCGGCCCGCCCCGGCTTCGCACGGGTGGACATTTTTTTAAACATTTTGGGATAAACAAAGATACTTTTGTATAGGAATATAGAATACTGTTTCAATTTTTTAAATTTTTCTCTATTATAAAAAAAAAAAGACGTTTGGCACTCGGGGACTGCCGCGGTAAAGCTATTGCATAGCATTTTGTATCGACTTATGCAATTATAATTTTATTTATTTATTTTATTCATGCAGTATTGCTTTTTATTTGATATTAATTCAAGTTACACTTTTTGAGCGTGGTGACCGATAAGAAAACAATTTTTTCTATTATTAAATAAATAAAAAAAGTTAATATTGTTTAAAATATTTTTATTATTTTACAATACATGTGGGTTTTATTATTTTACAGTAGCTGTTGGTTATTCAGGAATATTTATCATTGAAACTATAGGTTTATGATAAGATGATAACTGAAATAAGAAACAATCGCACGCACACAACGCCGTGTCGAAGACTGCCGAACTGAAAGCGACGTTAGACGATGCACGGCCTTCAAGCCGCACCTCCTTGCCCGTCGGAGTGGGGAGCGTGAGGTTTTTCGTTACGGAATTTCTGGATTCGGTCCCCGCGCTCAAGGCCCGCGATAGAAGCTATGCAATAGCTTAAAAACAATTAGCGAAATCTTTACATTTCAGTATTTCGGCAGAAGAGACCCCATATCGGTAGGTTCGGGACCACTGGCTACAAGTACTTAATAACTTTATGCAAAATTGCAATTATTAGCTGTTTGAAAATCAAGAATATCCAAGTAAATACGGGTGAAAATAAAGCTATGTTACTTTAAACATGCAAAATAAATATTCCCGTACCGGGAATCGAACCCGAGCCTCCTGGGTGAAAGCCAGGTATCCTAGCCACTAGACCATACGGGAGATACGTATGTAGTTGAATTGATAGTTCGAATTCCTAATGTTTCATTTCATTCGGAAAATAAATTTGATTAGGTATTGATTTAAAAAGCTGTTGTGTGATGTTGTCTGTTGTAATCTATAAATAATAATAAAAATGTAACGGATCTCTATCTGTACATGGAAGATATATTATAAGACAAAATTGTATGGGGACCTTTATCAACGCAAACAGCACAGCAAAATAAATCAAAATTTTCAAATCAAACAGCCCACGTGATGGTAACTGGTAAATGTCGCTCATGGACGACTCAGAGTCTCTGGTATTGCTCCTGCAATGCCAGGGAGTCTGCGAAGCCGCTGCCTACCGTGAAGGGAGGGGGTAGGTGAAGGGATTGAGGGAGGTCAGGAAAAAGAAAAAGGGGGAAATTGTGCCTCAAGCGCTCTCACTCACCAAACAACGCAATAATACCTACGCATACTACTACTCTTACGTCGATCTTCTATGAAAGGGTAGTACTTCCCCGGTCGATCCGACCCATTCATGCTGAAACGTGGGGTTACTACCTACCGTACAAAACCGTACAGTATCCAAAAAATGCTGGCCAAAGTCACTAATCCGCGCGGATTAAAGCGCGGGCTAGTTTTTTAAATAAAATAAATACAACTATTTTTTACCACTAGCACAGTCTTATTATAACTACATTACAGTGTCACTAGCTTCTAGCGACGCGGTTTTACCAGCGTCTTTGCTTACTGCCCTGCTCCCTACGTCAGTAGCGTAATGTTACATATTATTTATAGCCTTTAACCTTCTTCAAGAACTGGGCTATCATACGCAGAATAATCATACATTATTATTGAAATCCGACTGGTAGGTAGGTACCTACTTAGTTCCAGAGATTCATTATTAGTTCAAACAAACAAAAATACGAACAAACTCTTTCGTTTTATAAAATATTTAGTGGTTACTATTTTTAAAGAAGTATTTAAATAATTAATGTAATAACAAGTGTAGTTAATACTGTAGTTTAAATAAATAGAAACGGACGGTATTTAATTGTACTTATGTTTTTAGTTTAATACGGTGCGGTGATAAAAGCTCCAAAATATTTTTTGTACGTCATAAATGGTAAAGCATTAACTTACTTACCTGTAACATAATTTACTGAACATCATTTTCAATCAATGCCTTTGCCTTTGTATTTTAATTGAATAGGTTAGGTACCTACCTACCAACAAAACCCAGTAATAAACAGAAATTATTAGTCTTAAAAATTAAAAAGATATTACCCTCCGTTACTTCGCTGTCGGGTAAAAACATAGGTACTTATGTTATAGTAAAAGTAAAGTAAATTTGAATCTAAATCAATCAACTAGATATCATTAAATTTAATTATATAGTCGCCAACGTCCATACCACGTTGAATACACCGGTTCTCGTCCGATCACCGAAGTTAAGCAACATCGGGCGTGGTTAGTACTTGGATGGGTGACCGCCTGGGAATACCACGTGATGTTGGCCTTTTTGAATAATTGTTTATCTTAATGGTTTTTAAATTTATTACACATGATTTTAAATTTTGAACAATAATCTTTTTTACATTTAGATGAATAATTATAAGTACCTACTTTAGGTAACATAATTATAATAATGACAAATAAATTAAATTTTAGGTACGTTCTCCGAAATTATTAAACTCGATAAATAAGTCGTGAGTTAAAGTTTTAAGAACTTATTTTCGACAACTGCCATCTAGGAACAGTTACATGAATTAGTTAGATCATACCGTTTCGTGTGACTCTATCTAATTTGATGAATTTTATTGCTTCAATATTGGAAATTTATATCATTTATTATGATGCAAATCAATATTTTGCTACAATTATATTGTATTTGAAGAAAAATTATAAGAGTGAGACTAATGAAATTGGTAATTTAAATTAAAAGAGGTAATGGTTTAAGAAATAATTAATTTCACAATTTCATAAAATTTCCAATGGCCTCCGTGGCGCAATTGGCTAGCGCGTTCGGCTGTTAACCGAAAGGTTGGTGGTTCGAGCCCACCCGGGGGCGCGTCCTTTTTGAATTTTTATACACAATTGATGTAAAAAGTATGTATTATCAGTAAATTATCACGACCAAATCCATTTTCGGACAATGTAAACAAACAGTCTTTTCAATATTTTTCTATCAAAAACTCCATAACCGATGACATGAATTTATACACATTCTGTTCACTATATACTTCGTTTTGCAACTATTTTTACTAATGATTAATAATCAAAACTAGATTATTTAATAAAATTACGAATTACTTTTTGCGGTCTAATAAAGACGTCAAATTGATTAACAGTTTTATTTTTCTGTACTCTCTATTGTCTTTGAAAACCAATGTTGTAATTTGTTAGAAGAAATAAGTTTAACCAATATACTTATCATAGGTAGTACATATTAGTCTGGAAGAGATCGCTTTTAGCGACAAGACCGCCCATTGTACAACTTATTTCTATCTTCTGTGTATGTCCCGTGTGATTTTATTATAAATTTGTAATTGGTGTACAATAAAAAATAATCTATCTATCTATCTATATTATTTTGTAATTTTTTATTTATTTTGGGTTTGACCTCGCAGGTTTGTGTTCGTTCGAATTTGTATGTACTCACATGTTACGAGCGATGTGTACATGTTACACATCGTAACATGTGAGTACATACAAATTCCATTTAGTCAATATTTCACAAATTTTCAAGGCGGGAAAATATTCAAAAGTATCTTAGTATTACATATTATCAGTCCGTGGTCAAATCATTGCATTTCGAGGTCAGGGCTTAGTTTAAATTACATTTATTTATTAGATTAGTACATTGTTCGTCTTATTATCTCAAAGTTTATAATTCAATGGTTACAATAAAATACAATACCATATTTAACATAAATACAAATGTTTGGAGTAATAACAAATTAAATAGAATTAATCGATTAAACAAATAGAGTATTACTAAACGTAATATTATTTAAAATGTAAGAAAAAAGAACAAAAAATTACTATTTACCAATGTATTGATGTAATTAATTTTATTTTTATCATCCTTGTCCCCATTACTAGTAAATTCATGAAACCATAGACAATGGCATTATGGCGGATTGTGTACATTGTACGAAATTGGAGTTGGAATGGACTTTAGGTACATCATTTTAATGTACAATTTTGTAACGCGCTTAAAGGTGATAAACATCAACAAACAGCCGTGGCGCGCGGCGGCCACGGCTGTGGTAAGATATATAGTAGCCACTAATTTCGCACATGCCACAGTGCTATGGCAAATGGTTACCATAGCCGAGCGTGAATGAAAAGGGAGGAGAAAGGAAAGGAACAAGGGAACTCTTGTCTGTGGAGCAGATACCACTCGATTGTATTTTTCTTCAGTACACCCGTAGACAGAGAATGGTATCGTCTACGGTTACACCGAATCTGTACTAAATTGTAAAAAAAGGTAGGAAAAATTGCAGAAAGTTTAAATAAATAAATAAATAAATTATTAATTAATTTCACCTTTATTGTAATTATCTGAACAGAAAACACAACAATGTAGGTACATATCATTCATCATCATCATAAATCAGCTTAAATAAGTATTTATTATTTAATACCTATTTGTAATTTTCTGTATTGTGTAATTTTCATGATATGTTGATAAATTTCATAATATTTTGCACGAAGAAGTAGATAAATAAACAAATTAGGTATTACCTGTTAAATAATATAGTTTTTAGTTAATTTCTTATATTAATATTTAATGTATATTAAGACACTGCTCCCTGGCAAAACAATATTGGCAGGTGGCAACACCGTTTTTGCTTTGTCTGTTGTTCTCGTTCTCTTCTCTCTATGCCTTAAGCCATGTAAGAATACGGATACGAACTGTTGTAGCAACAATATAAAATTAATTAATAAAATATGTCTTTCACTTAAAAATCGTAACATTACCTATCTCCGCTAGTATTAATTTTTAACCTCCGACACAAAAACGACGAGGTCTGATAAACCGATTTTGATTTTGTTTTTTTTTGTTTGAAAATCATATCATGCTATGTTTGATGAAAATCGGTCCACGTTACCGATATGAAAAAATATTTTACCTTTAGAAATAAAAAAAGCGGATAACATAGGCTCCATTGTATTAATGTAAGTATAAAACACTCTTAACAATTTTCAGAATTTAAATATTTGTAAATTTTCAATACGGTAGACACCAAAAGTAAATTTTCACTAGAGCAATAATATTTCGCAAACGGTATTGTTATTGTATTTGATGTAGTCGTTTGATAGAAAAGATACTTTTGATACCGACGCGACGCGAAGAGAGGCGGGCATCTAGTATTATAATAATTATTCTAATAAATATTTGGTTTAATCTAGTAAATATTTGGTTCGCTAACAGTTGATACATTGATACAGTTGTTGAATATAATTTTAAATATAATTTTACAAACAATGGTATCATAGACAAATGTTCAACCAATTAAAAGCAAACACAATATAAATAGTAAGTATACTGTGTAGTCTTATGAGTATCACTATGATAATTAATAAAAGCGCCATCTAGCGTGCAGTGGAGTTTTATAGTCTAAAAAGTATCATCTTGGTAATTTTAAATTGTTATAGCTAGATGGCGTCTGTATTGCCCTTTTTCTAATTTGAAAAGTACTTCATTTCATACCGTCTATATAATTAATTAAACTTCACAGCTTACAACATGGTTTCAATTAAAATAGTTTCTTAATACGCCAATAATGAAGAAGGTACCTATATATTATAGCTAACACTAGAGATATATAAAAATGAAAAGGTGAAAAGGTGTATACATAAGAAATCATCGATAAGCTTTAAGTACCTATAACATTTAGTACCTATTCTTTAAAATTTATTTAAATTTTTACATTAAATTGTTACTATGGTAAGTAAGTAGTGCAAACTTACCCCCTTATTTATAAAATCTTATCTAATCTTATCTTAAAAGTTTACTAATTTTACTGAATCATTGATAAGCAAACACGCCAAGTTTATCTTGTTATACAAAATTTGAACATCATAAACAGTGGGGATATAGCTCAGTGGTAGAGCATTCGACTGCAGATCGAGAGGTCCCCGGTTCAAACCCGGGTGTCCCCTGGTTATATCTTTTGCTTTTATTTAAATTGTATTACGTTAATGAAATTGTTGTATAATTTATCTACTGTTTTTCTCAGAACATTTTTCATTTTATGTTCTGAATCGACTTGGTAAGTGCCTTCATAAAATTTTTTTTTTATTCATTTATGTACTAACGTTAGACGTAAAGAAGTGCCATGCCGTTACGATTACCGATTACCATCAATAGTGTCCCCATTTACAACGTTGGTACACTATTATTGTACTCAGCAGTGCAGTGGGTAGATTCAGGCTGTCTAAGATGATGATGAGGTACCTATTGTAAATTAAAAGAAATAAGTACCTACAAAATAATAATGACGTCGGAGTGTGGAGTAACAATAATGGATAAAGTAAGAAATAAGTAAGTAAGTATAATACTATATGTAAGAGTGTCGTCCACTGCTGGACTGAAGTGGACTAATAGGTAATAGTGCTTATTATGATTATTTAGTCTATGTGTAGAGAAGTCTGAAAGTGGCATCCACAGAACAAGTACTAAAGCATAGAAGGAGTGTTAATCACCCTCATATAGTTGTCCTATTTTTCCAAATAAGCCGGATACATTGAAAAGAAAGAGATAAATAATTTTGCTAAGGACGGCTGGTGTACACTGTAGAAACGTCAATTTGGTTACCTTTGGTTACCTTTGGATGCCGAATTAAAAAGCGAACTAATGTCAAATGTTCCAACTTGTCAAGGCCTTTAGACAATTTTGTCGGATTATACCGCCGCTCGTAATTTTCATTGTTGTTTATCTGTTTTGTGAAATAATATATGTTATTTAATAATTACATAATGCTATTGTGAAGTAATATTAAGCCCATTGGATATGCAATGTCCTGCGTTATTGTAGGTTGTAAATTACATTCTTTTCGCAAAGAAAATCAAGTTTAAATCGTCAACTTCCATCGGTGAGTAGATAACAAACCAACAGTGCCGTAAATAGCCTTTTTTGCGCCCTGTGCGAGCTTCTATAATTGCGCCCTTGTTTTTTTAGATATTATAGGTACCCTAGAGCAATGCTATGTATAGGCCTACTTTATTTCATTCAGGGTGATAAAATAAAGCACAAGGAACTTGGTGTTGGTGGACCAATTATCTAATATTTTGGAAGAAAAATCTTTTTTTTTAAAGAACTGATGTGGGCAAACAAGCAGACGAGCCATCTGATGTTAAGTGGACCCTTCGCCTATTATAGCACCCACTGTGTCTCACTCACTAAAACTCAAACGCAAGTTCACTAGTGCAAATGCGTTGCCCACCCTGATGCTTAAGATTTAATTTTTGGGCCACTATGGTTTTCATACTTCTATAATAATTAAAAAAATCTTTATAGCGCCCACCCGTACTCGCCCGCCGCTTAGTTGCCGACCGACCGCGACCGTGTAGCCGGCCGGCGGCTTAACTCCGATAAACACTAAACACAAATACGCTCGTGCGCTGCCAAAAAAATAAGCGCGATGTTTTGTCTAATTTAATAGACGTTTTTGATTATACTGGCATGTAGGTACGTATGTGTTGGAATCGAGCACTAGGGGCGCAGCGGGCACTTATCAGGAGCAAACCGAAAAAATAATAGTCCTGCCTGGTCTGGCCATTCTTGCGCCCCCCAGAGTCTACGCCCTGTGCCTGGGCACCGGTGGCACCGCCCTATTTACGGCACTGCAAACCAATAATATAATTATACTAAAAACCTATACATAAGTGCAAAATACCTAATTGATTTATACTTTACTATACTGTAATCATATTATAATCGTCTGTTTGCCATTCGATTCAGTAATTATTAAATATTTTACATTTTTACCAATTTGTGTAGTCATGTTCAATAGTGTTGTGACTTGTGCTGCATATTTTATCGATGACAAAAATATTACTATATTTTGTAGTTAACGATTTTGTGGTAACTATCTTTGTACCTTTCATAGTATTTCATACATTGTGTTCTTTTGCAGGTTTCCGAAAGATCAGACCGGAAGATCCATGAAGCAAATTAAGAGAGAATTATGTTATATATTATATTGTTACACGTTTAACGTTCCAGCGGTGAGGACGAATCTACTCAAATTTGCTCCATTGTCACGTACCATACGACTTATTAATATTATTTCTATAGAAATTGATATTTTTTAATGTACCCTGTCAAATTTCAAAGATGTTGCACAAAAATGTATAGTATTGGATAAATAGATATATTTATTTAGTAATTGTTTTAAATTTTAGGTTTTTATTTATGATATCGTATTGGATTTTTTATCTGTAATGATATTGTAAATACTTTTTCAATAACTAATAATAAATAAAGAAATAAATGTTCTAGATGACTACAGAAATTTATTGATAAAATTGATGGGGAAATATTTCTAAAAGTACCAATTCATAACATTACAAAAAATATTTCTGCTTATGCACAAATAATCAGGACATTCTTAAACAAAACTGCAATTTTAAGGGGCAGTAATAATGTGTTTCAATATTATTGGAAATATAATCATACATTTGTGACATGAATCTTACAGCTGGCCCCGAACCCACGCGCGTGAGTACGTGTTTCTCTGCATGTAAGCGTGTGATCAGTAACACAGCGCTTAAATGCGTTTTCAGTGTGTTGCACCACGCGTGATTTCTATACAAAGAGAGATACATACAATTACAAACAATACAAGAACACGCACGCTCGCACTACGCTCCTTGATGCGAGGCAGTGTGTGGATCGATCATATATATTTCAATTTTCAATTTATTTAATTTAATCATATACAGTTTACATTGTGTTTGAACTTACAGCATGAAACATGAATATAAACTTCAAAATTATTTCACATTGAAAGTGCTCCTAGCGCCGCTGCCGGCTTATGCCATTCCGGTGAGGTGTAAAACGGCCGTTTGTTTCTTGTAGTTCGCTTACGAGAGCTTTTATGCAACCAGACCTCATTTGATATTAGCATGTCTGTTAATTTACCATAGCCCATAGACAAATTTCATCTATCGATATCGATAAACTGTCAGAAGGTATCGTAGCACTATTAAACTTCTATTTGTCTCTGAGTGTGTACGCTTTATTCTCTTAATAGTACTTCTATGCATAGTACTTGTTCTGTGGTGGCATCGTACAGGTTCTTTGTAATCTGTGTACTAGTGTAATAGTGCTACGATACCTTCTGACAGTTTATCGATATCGATAGATGAAATTTGTCTATGGTAAATTATCAGACATGCTAAAATCAAATGAGGTCTAGTTGCATAAAAGCTCTTGTAAACGAACTACAAGAAACGAAGGGCCGTTTCACACCTCACCGGAATGGCAGAGGCCGGCAGCGGAGCCAGGAGCACTTTCAATGTGAAATAATGTTGAAGTTTATACAAATTTTATAATATATATTCATGTTTCATGCTGTAAGTTCAAATACAATGCAAATTAGTAATAAATAAATTAAATTGAAAATTAAAATATACATGATCGATCCACACACTGCCTCGCATCACGGAGCGTAGTGCGAGCGTGCGTGTTCTTGTATTGTTTGTAAGTATCTCTCTTTGTATAGAAATCACGCGTGGTGCAACACAATGAAAACGCATTCAAGCGCTGTGTTGCAGATCACACGTTTACATGCAGAGCAACACGTACTCACGCGCGTGGGTTCAACACGAACTAGACGGTATGGACACCGAGTTCTGCAGTGAAACGTGCGTGATTGATGATGCAGACCAGCACTCTCGCATTTGGCGTCGCCACGTTCCCGCAGCGTAGTGCGGGGCAGTATGTGGATCGCCAAAATACCAGTATTGGCCCTCTGTTCTTTTCTGACTTCCTTAGTTTAGCATTAAAACAGATACCCCAAGGTAAAAATAAAACACAGCTGTATCATTCATGTCACAAACACGGTTTTTTTTTTATTTTTTTTTTTGTATATATATATATATTAGCCTACCAAAGTGACTCCACCCCGCTTTATGGTAAGCAGTCAGTGGAATCCAGAAGTGGTGGCCACCATACCAAAGCTATCGTCTTAAACTGCTGGTATGGTGGCCTCCACTACGGCGGCTGGAAATGGGGTTAGAGGAAGGGAATGAGGGAGGTGAGGAAAGAGGCAAGGAGGAAATTGGGCCTCAGGCACTCTCACTCACCGAACGAAACGCAGTAGTAAAGATACTACTACTCTTAAGTCGATCTTCTATGAGAGGGTAGTACTTCCCCGGACGATCCGGCCCATTCATGCTGAAACCAGCGTGGATCTACTACCGTCAGTATGTATAGTAATGTATGATTTATTTCCAATAATATTCAAACACATTATTACTGCCCCTTCAAATTACAGTTTTGTTTAAGAATGTCCTGATTGTTTGTGCATAAGCAGAAATATTTTTTGTTATGTTATGAATTCGTACTTTTAGATATTCTCTTCCGATCAATGTTATCAATAAATTTCTGTAGTCATTTAGAAAATAATTCTCTCTTAATTTGTTTCATAGCACTATTTTTCGGAAACCTGCAAAAAAAAACAATGTATGAAACACTGTGAAAGGTACCAAGATAGTTACCGATTTTGTATAAATTGTATGGAAAATCGTTAACTACAAATTATAGTAATATTTTTGTCATCGATAAAATATGCAACACAAGTCACAACACTATTGAACATGACTACGCAAATTGGTAAAAATGTAAAATGCTTTAAAATTACTGAATCGAATGGCAAACGGACGATTATAATATTATTGCAGTATATTAAAGCATAAATCACTTAGGTATTTTGCACCTATGTATAGGTTTTTCTTTTTAGTGTATATTATTGGGTTGTTATATAGTCACCGATGGAAGTTGACGATTTTAGCTTGATTTTCTTTGCGAGAAGAATGTAATTTACAACGTACAATAACGCAGGAGATTGCTTATCCAATGGGCTTAATTTTACTTTACAATAGCACTTTGTAATTATTAAATAACATACATTATTTCACAAAACAGGCAGACAAGATAACAATAAAAATTACGAGCGGCGTTATAAATAACCCGACTAAATTGTCTAGGGGCCTTGACAAGTTGGAACATTTGACATTAGTTCGCTTCTTAATTCGGCATCCAAAGGTAACCAAAGGTAACCAATTTGACGTTTCTACAGTGTATACCGGCCGTCCTTAGCAAAATTATTTGTCTCTTTCTTTTTAATGTATCCGGCTCATTTGAAAAAATAGGATAAATGTATGAGGGCGATTAACACTCCTTCTATGCTTTAGTCCTTGTTCTGTGGTATGAACATGACATGACATGTGAAACATTTATATATTTACTTCAAATAAAACGGTATCCAATTACATCAACTGAAGAACATAATTAATATTTTAATATACTTGCACATTTCCTACATTATAGAAGGATGATTTTATGATGTAACTGTTGTATTATGTATCCAAGAGAGTCATGGTTAATTTTTACTCTTCATGGTTATAGGGGCTGAGCACGTCGTAAGTTTTTTGATGCCTATAGAATGTGATGCAAAAATTTGACTACTGCTACTACAGCAGTCGTGGCCGAGTGGTTAAGGCGTCTGACTCGAAATCAGATTCCCTCTGGGAGCGTAGGTTCGAATCCTACCGGCTGCGAATTCTTTTTGCTTATGTAATTTTTATTCTACTTTCAAAATGATTAAATTATTCTTATTTTTACTACGGTAAATTTTTGTACCTAATTTTACTCTTTATTTTTCTTTTCTTTTTTGAAATACATCTTCTATGCGGATGAATTTTAATTAAACGAAATAAAAAAAATTACTATAACAAATCAATATAAGCGCCTGTTTAAAAAAAATGTTCGCAATACGTCACAAATAAGTATAGGAGTCAAAACCTACACTGCCCCACAATGACAAATATGTATCTCTGTCACTTTATTATGAATTGTAGTTACAGAAATACTTAATTTATGTCTATTTAATATTGTGGTTATTTATTTGAACATTCCAGTTATAATTATGCTGGCTGCTAATATAGGCGAACAATCTAGTCTTAATACCAAGCGCCTTATAAAAAATATATGATGTGAATAATTTGATTGTGAAATTAATAAATTGTTTAAAATTAATGTCTTCAATGATTATAATGTGATGTGTTATTTACATACAAATAACTAGCAATAAATAATGAGGCACTTATGTATTACTTTTATTACTTTTCTAATGTTTTCTATATACTTACGTAGAATCTAAAATATGTAGGAAATGAAATAAAATTGTGATTTGCAAACGAATTATGAGTAACAGAACATTTAAATTGGAAGAAATATAATAAATAGACATAATTCAAACATATCAAACAAGCCTATCAATATTTTAAGTATTTTAATATCTCAAGTTTATGTAGGCGACAGGCGGCGCGGCGTCCTCAGTCCGGGTCGTAATGGTAGCCAAGAAGCGACAGCCAGCAAACAAATAATATATAATGTATTAATTGAAGTACTTCAGTATTTTTGTTATATGCGCCTACCAAGATTACCAATTAAACTACTCAACTTTGCTCTCTACTTCATAAAGTTGTTGGAGAAATCCAAGAGCGTATCATTACATTATCATCACTGGCAGTAACAAACTCATTTACTGTATCGTCAGAAAGACCTTTAGCCTGTGGCTGTGTTGGAGAATCTGACAGACCACGTTAGGTCGTGAATTCAACCAATCCATACTATTAAAAAATTGAAAAGATAAAAATCCTGAAAAAAATAGCAAATATTTACAAAAGTAGAAAGTTCTTTTTTATTATATGACAAGAAGACTTACTTCAAATTTTTTTATTGCCTATAAACTTTAAATAAATAAATTATGACAGTTTTATTTATATGAGCTACTAGTCTACTATTTCAGATTTGCCATCAACGGCCCATTAGCTCAGTTGGTTAGAGCGTCGTGCTAATAACGCGAAGGTCGCGGGTTCGATCCCCTCATGGGCCACGCCACAACTTTTTGAACATAAACTAAGTCGTATTTTTTTTATTTCTTAAATTATTTTTGCATATTTATCCTAATTCGAGCAATAAAATTAAACTGTCTTTGTAAAAACATGCAAACTCAATATAAATGTGGTAAGTTGGTACTTACCTATTTACATAATTGTAGAAGGTTATACATATGATAACCTAAATGGTAAATTATGTATAAGTAGGTATGTATTCGTATTACCCAATATTACCTAGGTACCTATTTTATTTATGTAGTACCTATTTGACAGCTTCCTCAGGTAAGTTGTGAATACTGTTGAATTATGAAAAACATTGTGAATGTGTCAAAAAGTAGCCAACAAGGTAGGTAGGTATATTAATAGCTGCAGCAGTAAGTAGGTAATAAGTAATAATCTATCCTAATCCTACTTATTATTATAAATGCGAAAGTTTGTATGTGTGCATGTGTGTGTGTGTATGTTTGTTACCACTCAGCGCCTAAACGGCTGAACCGATTTCGATGAAAATTGGTATGTAGATAGATTCGGTACCGGAGACGGACATAGGATACTTTATCCCGAAAATCGGTCTGGTTTCCGAGGGATACAACAAACCATATTACGCGCGGGTAAAGTCGCGCCGCGGCAAGCTAGTCACTATATAGTATAAAACAAAGTCGCTTCTCGCTGTTTGTCCCTATGTATGCTTACATCTTTAAAACTACGCAACGGATTTTGATGCGTTTTTTTTAATAGATAGAGTATTCAAGAGGAAGGTTTATATGTATAATACGTGCAAAATATAGTAGAGTATCACAGTGCTGATCGGAGTTTTGCTGTGAGCAGTCGCTTATTATTATATTATTACAACGGTTTATTGTAAACACATTCAATAGTTTATCGTTAATTAGCGCGCGACCTAAGCCAGCCGGCGAAACCGGTTTGGTTGACCGCCGCATTGTATTGTCATTCGTTTTGTAATTATTAAATATGAGTGAATGTATTGATTCGGTGAGTTGCGAAGGCGAAGTTGGAAGTTTGCGATAGTATGAAGATAACACACCTGATATATAGCGGAGATTATTTCACGGAGGAAGAGAAACAGGATTGACATTTCTTCGGAGGAGGAATGGATTACAGTGGAACGAGGACGTAAATTAGCGAACATTTCGGTAGACATTAGTGAAGCGGCTCCATTAGGAGAAAAATCAAGTTTGTGTTTCGAGCACCACTCTTCCTATCCCTAAACAATTTAAACAAGCTCGTTTATACAATATTAATTTCATCTCGCAGGTTAAGTATGTGAATGCATTCCGAATGCATATTACTTTTGATAACATAGCAAGCGCTGACCAATTTTTGAAGTGCAGTGCGTTTGCTGAGTTGGGATGGAAAAGTCGTAAGACTTCAGAAGTCGACATTTTGTATGGCCTAATTAAAAACATTGATTTAGATATTTCTGATGACGAACTGCTGCGAAATATTATGTGCGATTACGAGATCGCTTCGGTCAAAAGGTTGAACCGACGTAACAATAAAAAACAATGGAAACTTCTACAGACTAGGGTTGGGTGCCGAGAGAAACCGTTCGTATTGGTTTTAAAGTATCGTCTCTTCCATCATATTTATATATCTATGAAATGAGGATAAAAGTAGATCCATTCGTATTCCCGGTGACTCAGTGTAGCAAGTGCTGGAGGTTTGGCTACTCTAAGAAAGTGTGCCCTTCAAAAAGAATTTACTGCTCCAAGTGCACTGAGAACCACGAACCTTGTGAGACATCTACATTTTTGTGTATTAACTGCAAAGGTAGACACATTGCATTGGATAAAAACTGCCCTATAAATATTAAGGAAAAGAAGCTGCGAGAACTGATGGCAGAATTTAACTGCACTTATAGGAAAGCGTTGTCGCTGTATGTACCTTGAGGTCTCCTGTACCTGTACCTTCAGCAATGCCACAAATAGTTCAGTCTACTTCATCACAAGTTCACACTGAACCTACTACTGACTGTCAACCTCAATTTCCTGCTCCTGATGGCCCATCATATAAAGAAGTTGCAGAGAGGACTGCACATACCAAGACTGATCATTCAAAATCATCCAACCGAACTAGTTCCAGGTTAAATCAGAAGAAGAACCATCGTCCACCTACTCCTGCATTTAATTGGAATGAGGAGTCAAGTTCCTCGGAAGAAGTGGAGAAATCCCCTAGACCTACTCAACAGCAAAGTAATTTTTCTTCGGTTAGTCGCAGCAAAGATATTACGTGCAGCTGTTCATTAAAATTAAAAATATTTTTTTGAATAACGAATCTTTAGAAACAAAATTCGACACGTTGTAGCTTTTATTACAGAATGGCTCATTACTAAAGTTTAAAATAATTTCTCGGCTGATAATTTGTTAAACTTAATTTGTAACAATGGTTGATGCAACTTTTCTCGGCTTTAACATTATTCAATAGAATTGTCAAAGTATTAGGCCTAAGTCGGTTTCTTTAGAGTTGCTTCTCAATAGTGAAACTATACATATCGCTTTAATAAATGAAACTTGGCTTGAACCCGATAGCTTCTTTAAAATTAATGGTTATAATTTGTTCCTAGACAGAGATGATGGTTATGGTGATGGTTATTGTTCTGACTCACCATTCAGTAAAAGCTGTTGCCTGTCCGACATATAATAGAAACACAGGTGTAGAGATTTTACATGTTAAAATACTAAATTTTGTACATATAATAAAATTGGAGTGCCTGTTTGTAATATTGAAATAACCGTTTTTTACTACATGTATATGAATATAATATATGTATATTTTATTACACCAAAATTACATTTTTTACAATTTTTGTCTGTCTTACTGTCTGTCTGTTTGTTCCGGCTAATCTCTAAAATGGCTGGACCGATTTTGACGGGACTTTTATTGGCAGGTAGCTGATGTAATAAGGAGTAACTTAAGCTACGTTAATTTTAGTAAAAATCTTTTTTAAATAATAATAATATGCAATGTAACCGATATTTACGCGGGCGGAGCTGCGGGCAACAGCTAGTTAAAAATATAATTGCTATATATTGTTCCCCCTCAGTCAACACTTCTCAGAATGACTGGGACTCCATTTTCTGTCTTTGCAATAATAAATTTTTAATTTTGGGTGATTTTAATGGACACCACTCAAACTGGTCATACAAAACGAACCGTAGAGGACAGCAGATCTTTGACTCAATGGTAGATTATGAGTATTATGACTTTATTCACTTGAATGATGGTAGTCCTACTAGGATTAAAATTATAAAAAATTAAATGCAAAAGTCATCACCGGATATAACGTTTATCTCCTCTGATTTAGCCATATTATTTGACTGAAAACTCTTACTAAACCCTCGGCAGCGATCATTTAATTATTAAAATTACCTATTAATATATTAATCGCGAGTTTGTTAAGAAGAGGAACTTTCGCAAGTGTAACTGGATCTCTTACACGCGCCAGTTAGTTAAGATGTTTGACAAGTTTGCCATACCTCACGATTCTCAAGCTTTGTATAATATGTTCGAAAAGAATTTGCAAAGTGCAGCAGAGGCGCATATTCCCATTTCTAAAATCCCTCAGCATGTTACAATAGATTTCACCCTAAACCTTATTCGTCTCCTGAGCTGTCAAAATCGGCTGCAGCGCGTCGTTTGACTTTAGCTAATCTAAAGACGCTATCCATCTCCTGCTAATTATATTTTGCGAAGTAAGATTAACGTTGCTCAGAGGTTAATTCGTAGTGCAAAGTACTACCTAACGAAAATTCTGTACTTTAGTAGATGAAACTTCATCATCATCGGAAATGTGGCATAAAATGCGATGGATCAAAGGTCACCATGTTTCTAACGTCTGTGTTAGTGGGGATCAGGCTGAGAACCTGTCACTTAGCCTTACTCCAGACTTTGTTTGTACTTCTGATCCAAATTTGGAATCTAAAATATCCTTGCACGAGTTAGAGAGCTGCATTAAAAAAAAGATACAGCTCCTGGCTGCGATGAAATATCATTCTCTATGATTAAACATTTTCCTAGCAACGGTAAATCTATCCTTTTAGCTATTTACAATAGATGTCTTCTCTCAGGTTTTGTTCCTTCCCAGTGGAGAGATGTTAAGATTATTCCAATTCTAAAGCACGAGGGGGGAACCCTCATGCTTAGCGTCATTGCACCCCATTATCATTAATTTCCTGTATTTGCAAGATTTTTTATTCCATTCTAAATAGACGACTAGAATGGTTTTGCGAAAAAACCATTTATTTTCTGTTGATATGGTGCGATTTCGTAAAGGTCGATCCTGTCTTGACAACCTCTCACTCTTAACTTCATACATACAGTTAGGGTTTTCTAAAAATTCGGCTACAGTAGCTTGTTTTATTGATATTAACAATGCATAATAACAACGTAAACGTTACTTGCTTGTTGAAAATTTTAGATCAGTTGGGTGTGGGTTCTAAAATATTTATGTTTATAATTGTGGTCTTATTTTAAAGCAAGAGCACTTCGAATTTGTTCTTTAGAAAGGGACTTTAGTAGATCTACTAGCTGTGGCCTTTCTCAAGGAGATCCTCTGTCTCCTCTTTTATTCAACATCCTAACAAGCAGCATATGTAACCTTATATCAAATGTCGAGATCTCCCAATACGCTGATGATTTCGTCCTCTATCTCTCGAGGAGTGATATTTCTGCGGCCATGCAAGAACTAAATATAGTTTTGCATAATATTAATAATTTATTTAACAATTTAGGCATTTCTCTTACAAAAAGTTAGATCTGCGTTTTTAACAGAGGCCGTTTCTTAGGTCTAAATAGCATCAGGTGTTCAATTGATAATAGTACTTGTATTCCCGTAGTTAATCAATAAAAATATTTGAGCGTGTGGCTGGATAGCTCTCTAAGATGGGGCAAACATATAAATGAGTTGATTGATAAAGTAAATAGATACATCAATATATTAAAAGTTTTATCTGGTTCTGGGTGGGGTCTACATAAAAACATTTAAGGAGATTATATATTTCAGTGATACGCAGCAGAATATTATATTTTTATATGACAACTAGCTGTGCCCGCGACTTCGTCCGCGTGGAATAGTAATTTTGGGCAGCATTTTTTGGATATATCTTTTGGTTTGTTTTGAATTATAAACATCTTCGTTTAGGTGAATAAGAAAAATCTTTACAGTAAATGCTTCTCTATCTACGATATTAGACGTATAGCCATCGGGCATCAAAGCCATACAGGTTGCTAGGATTACTTACACGTGACAAATCCACATAAAGCTGACCATGCAAAAAACAGCTAATATTTAGATCCACAGTCACAACATTTAGTGTCTGACCTTAGGCTTTATTAATTGTCATCGCGAAACATAGGCTCACTGGAAACTGAACTCGTTTAAAACTAAACGGGAAATGGTTTGGAATGAGAGGAATCCGAGGAATAAAAACGCTATAAGGTTTTTTAAAATATATTAGCCTGCCAAAGTGACTCCATCCCGCCTGATGGTAAGCAGTCAGTGGAATCCAGAAGTAGTGGCCACCATACAAAAAGCCATCGTTTTAAGCTGCTGGTATGGTGGCCTCCACTATGGTGGCTGGGAATGGGGTTAGGGGAGTGAGGGAAGTGAGGAAAAAGGAAAGGGGGAAATTGGGCTCCTGGCACTCTCACTCACCGATCGAAACGCAGTAGTACGAATACTGCTACTCTTACGTCGATCTTTTATGAGAGGGTAGTACTTCCCCGGACGATCCGGCCCATTCATGCTGAAACCAGCTTGGATCTACTACCGTAATACTACGGTTAGGTCTAATTGGGCCCCTGTACAATGCCGCGGGCGTCCAGCGGCACAACCATTTATACGGGTCTTACTGGCCAGCGGGTTGACCCACACCACCCACAAAATGACTTCACGGATACTCAGCTGGTCCCACACATGCTGCGAGAATTGTCATCTCTGCATCAGTTGGGCCTCCGGCTCTCGCACTTACCGAACGAAACTCAATAATATGGATACTATTACTCTTACAACGATCTTCTATGAGAGGGTAGTACTTCCCTGGTCGATCCGACCCATTCATGCTGAAATCAGCGTAAATCGACTACTACTATTTCGTAATTCACTTTAATTCCACCTATTCCGTAATGAGACGTGTTAACATGTTTTTATCATAAAAAATAAAATAAGTCCAGAAAAATATAAATCTAACTTTTATTTACATTTTAACTGATAAAGTATTTACATTTTAATAAAAAAATAAGACGTGTTAACCTAACTTAAAAACACACTAACCTAAGCTAAATACATACCACATGTATGACGTGATTATTTAAATTGGCATAACTTTTTTATTTATGAACCGATTGACATGAAACAAACACTGAATGAAAAGTGAAGAAAATGTTAAGTGAAGCTTACCACAATGTATCAGTGAAAACCATATTTAAATCGGATAAGCCGTTTTTGAGATTAGCGTGAATTTGAAACTCGATTTCCCCCTGACTTTCCCCTCCCTTTCCCCTGACTTCTCCTTCACTACCCCCGCACTTTCCCCTCACTTCTCCCTTCCTTTCCACTTCCTCCTCCTCCCTTCCCCCTCTCTCAAAATTTCAAGTCGCCAACTTCAAAAGCAAAGATCTTTCCATACAATATTTCATCCCTTATTTCACTCCTATAAATCCAACCCAGTAAAAAAAAAATTATGAGCGTATTTTTTATTTAAATAAAAGTATTCCAAAACAAAATTTCAAAGCTGTAACTTAAAAAATGAAGACGTTTCATACAATCGAATTCATCCCTTTTCATACACTTAAGGGTTGAATTTTTAATAACCCTTTCTTTGTACACTTCTAGACATTAAGACAAACACACCCTCCAAATTTCAAGTCGCTACGACCAGCGGTTTAGGCTTTACGTTGTCTGTCAGTCAGTCAGTCAGTCAGGACAGAGGCTTTTATAATATGTATGGATGTATGGATTAGACGTATAGCCATCAGGGATCAAAGCATACAGGCTGCTAGTAATGCTAACACGTGATAGAGCCACATAAAGCTGAGCGAAAACCAGCTAATACTTAGATCCACACCCACAACTTTTAGTGTCTTACCTTTACTTTAATTACTTAATTAATTAATTACTTTAATTAGTCATCTCAAAACATAGGCTCACTGGAAACTGGACTCGTTTAAAATTAAATGAAAGACTGTTTAGAATGACAGGAATCCGAGGAATTAAAACACTATCAGCTATTCCGCAACCTGTTAAAATATCTGCTTCTATAAGATTTCGTAGTAAATTAACGAATGTTCGATGTGATTCTTTAAATTGGCATAACTTTTTTATTTATGAACCGATTGACATGAAACAAACACTAAATGTTAAGTGAAGCTTACCACAATATATTAGTGAAAACCATATTTAAATCGGATAAGCCGTTTCTGAGATTAGCGTGCACAAACGCACAGACAAACAGACAAACAGACAAACAGACAAAAATTTAAAAAATCATTGTTTTGGGTTCTATTTGCGTTGATATAGGTCCTAATAGTATTTTTTCTCATATATCTTCCATGTACAGACAGCGATCTTTTACATTTTTATTATATGTATAGATAGATGGCTGTAAAACTCGCCATATTAAATTAGACAGAGTTCAAAATCGAGCAATATGTGTCATAGGCAGTTATAATACGTAGAACTCCTATTCATGTTATGGAGAACGATCTGTGTCTCCCACCTCTTTTTGTTCGTAGGAAATTTTTTGCAGCAAAATTTTTACTAAAGACAAAATCATTTCACGACAGCAAAATACAAGATTTATTAGAAATTCTTTTTACAAATAGGACTACTAGGTATTGGGTTAACAAAAAATTGCTCTTGCTTATGTCGTTATTTGATTATATTATATAATAATAATAATAATATTCTACCACATTCACACAGCGCCATCTAGCCCCAAATTAAGCAATTATATTTGCTTGTGTTATGGGTACTGAACAACGGATATACTACTTAAATACATATTTTTTTTGTAAATACATACATATTATAGATAAATTACACCCAGACACAGAACATTCAATCATGCTCATCACCAGTGATCGGAGTAGGTAGATTGATTTTTGGTACTTGTATCATAAATGCACACAGAAAGAAGAACATGGATAAGCCATTTTTCCGGAAAGTAATTCCGGTATTTCCGGATTCAATTAAATATTGTTAATGTTGGTAGTGATATTATTCCTACTCAATTCAAAATTTAAAGGAAGGTATCAAAACTAAATTAATTCATTATTTATCTGTTGAATAATAAAAACAATCGAATTCTGATCGAAGCTTTAATTTTTATTTTTTTATTTTTAGCCTTTTATGGCTAGAACTTTTATAGATAGATATAAATTGTTGCACTTATATTTAAATATTTTCATAGGGGTCATGGTAATTTGCATTAAGGGTAGAATAAATGACTGGGCCCCATAAAGGGCCAATGCCTGCTGGGGTCGTGAGACTGTTCTAAGGATGCACCACGACTCTGAAACGTAAAGGGCATACGAAGGAACAGGTTGATTTTAGTCAGATTTTAGGACCAAAAAAAAGGGGTAGAATAAAGAAAAAAGATAAAAATCAACATTGTTTATTGTTAAATATGTACATTTTACATTTATTCACATTTTTAATCTTCATCGATTACAATGTCAGCATCCTGGTAATCCTGATCTTTACAATTAAAATATATAACTATGAGTTTCTCTATATTTTCTATTTTCAACCTATTTATTTTAACATCTAAAGTCCATTTATAAATGGAAAAAGACCGTTCTACATCTGACGATGTCAAAGGAGCAAATTTTAAAAAAGGTATTAAATTATGTGCTTCATTTTTTTCAATGGCCTCACTATATTCTCTAAGTGTGTCTAAATCTGGGTTTCGTTCCATAACACGTTCTATTTTATTTTTTATATTTTCTGAATTGCACTGATTTATAGCATCTCTGACGTTGTCAAATGCTAAAAGTGAATCTGTCAACGATAAATTATGCTTTTGCAATTCTTATAAAGACAAATGAATTATAAAATAATTGTCTTTAATGTAATTTAAATCTTCTTTTAAATTTTCTTTTTATATAATATTTTTTGCCTCTCGAATAGATACCGCATCAGAGCTGCTTAAACAAGATAATACTTCTTTTATTTTTCAAAGTTTTGAGCGTAATAAAATGCTGCCTCTAACCAAGTGCCCCATCTTGTAACAACTGGTTGGGGAGGTAGCGGCAAATCTGGATATTTTTCTTTTAAAATTTTTAATAACTTGGGGCTTTCAAAAATACCTTTTTAACATTTGCTATTAAAATGTTAACATCGTGATATTCTAACCTAATTTGCTCAGATACGCGATGAAGAGAGTGCGCCAAACATGTTACGTGCTTCATTTCAGGTAAGTATTGTTTTAAATTTCGTCCTGCAGACAGCATATATGCAACGCTATCAGTGCAGAGGACAAGAATGTTACCTACCTTCGATTCAAAAGAATCTTCCCAAAAGTTTTCCAAACATTCTAACACAAATTGCGTGATTGTTTGTCCATTAACTACAGTTAGCATTTTACATGCTACCAAATAAGGTCTAGTCAAATTGCTAGGATGTAATGGTTTTATTAAAAAATGGACTATATAGCGACCTAAAAAGTCTGTCGTTTCATCTAATGATATCCATAGTTTCTCATTTTTATAATTTTGCCGAATCGAATTGATATTATTCTTAAAAAACTTGTCCAAGTAAACTTTCCGTAACTGTGATTCATCTGGCAGAGTACGATTAGTACACGTGCAACAACAGGTACTACACATATATTTTTTAAAGAAATCTTGAAAAGTAGTATTTTTCATCTGAGACCACGGAATATTGCACAAAATGAGAAATTTTATAAGATCGAAATAAAATTCCTCTTCGGGCCGCTTAAACTTTCCCTGGTGTACTGCTCCTTCGATATGTCTTTTAACGTTTCCTTTATTTATGGTTTTCACATTTTGAACAGTATATTGTACCACTAGCGTGATCGTAAAGTAGTTCGGGATGACCGGATATCCATTTTTCTACAGTTTCAGCCTTGACGTTTGCCATATCTGAACTTTGTTTTAGAGATGGAACCTCGTATATATCACCTAAAACAAAGACATGAAAAAATTACATTTTATTTAGTTTATTTAGCTTACTCCGTTTGTTTTATTTTTCGTGGATCAAATTTAGTCATTGAAATTTCACCCTCTTCCTGTCAACCGATTGATCTAAAATTTGGTATTCGCCTTTGATTCTGGTGACAATACAATTATGTATATTCAATATTATTGTCAATCCAAAATGGCTGCCGCTACAAGATGGCGGACAACTTATTTTTTTTTTCAATTCCATCAATATGGGTATCAAATGAAAGGGCTTGTTACGTAGAATATTTTGTAGAGAAGTAGATAAGGCCTATAGTAATTTATTTTACCAATACATTGCAAGAGGACACAGGGCATTCAAATTATATACGGATTCCAGTAAAATGTCGGTTAATAGTGGAGTTAGCTGAATTGCGACTACATTACTAGAATATCATAATTTTGTTTCGCACTAAGCTCACTGGTTCATACTCTATTAAAGATTTAACAATATTAAGACTCATGGTATGTTCAGCAGGTTAAGCGAACAAACACAATACTAAAAATATTCTTATAGTACATCCAAACATGCTTTATACTCCTTGTAACTAGTAAAATATTACTTACCAAAGCTTGGTTTAAATATGTAGATCCAATTCAATAGTGAAAAATCTGAGTATATTCGAGCCAAATCGTGGTTTAGAGCAGATTCCAGAAGTCAGTATGTACACAAGCCAGGGTCAAGTAACGTTTTCACAACACAGTAACAAACAAAGATGCGCACTCTACGAACCGAAGTAAACGAGTGAGCTACCTGGCATGTCGTCGGCGGGCGTACGCATTGTTCTGATAACTGGTTATTGTACCACCCATGATCCTTTGTTCTGATTGGTCGTTGGGTTTTGTCAAATCGTGACTGTGTGCCGTTAAAAAAAATATGAAGAATAATAAAGAATAATATTGCTCATTTTATTACAATTCCTACCTTTTTTTGAGGATGGCAAATCATCAAATGACTCCTTCCACTCTGGCAGAATAAAATTCCTACATAAGTTCCGGTTTTTTTTTAATAATCCACCAATTCCGGAGGAATGTCCATATTAATATATACGTTTCGGATCGATGACCCCATTTCAATCTACCTACTCCGATCACGTCATCACACAAAGATTTGTCCTGGGTGGGAATCGAACCCACGACCTCCGGCTTAGCAGTCAGGGTCACTAACCACTAGACCAACAGGCCAGTCAAATATTAACTCTCTTGCTTCTAGCCCTCAACTTTGAATGTATTCTCTTAGTACTTGGGTAAGTAACGTTGATAAGTCCAACGTGGTTAGAGACTGCATTCCAGCGACACCTCAAGACAAACGTTGTTATCATATCCAGTTCATCAAAGACATTTGCATTAGATTTATAGAAAATGAATACTCTAATTTCTACAAGATTTTTACTGACGGTTCTAAAAATAAATGTAGAGGAGGTGCAACCTTTTTAGATCCTCAACTCGGTTGTTTGGCCAAGCTTAAAATTGATGCGAATATTTCTATTATGCATATTGTCAAAGTCAAAGTCAAAGTCAAAGCATTTATTTCATTTTGATCATAAAGTATGATGCTTATGAAAAGTCAACATTACATTTTTTCAGCCAATTGACCTACAGCCAGTTCGCTGACGAGGTAGAGCTGTGAGAAGAACTGGCAAGAAACTCACGCCACTCTTTTCAATCGCCAGATAATTACAGTTATTTGAATGAGTTACAATTTAAACACTCAACGCAACCAAAGA
Source organism: Parascotia fuliginaria (assembly GCA_963082885.1). Taxonomy (NCBI): domain Eukaryota; kingdom Metazoa; phylum Arthropoda; class Insecta; order Lepidoptera; family Erebidae; genus Parascotia; species Parascotia fuliginaria. Next base: position 3,542,380 of record OY720195.1, read on the forward strand.
ACCATACAAAGTAATTATTACAAATTAACCAATTAATATAATACTAAGATTAAATAAAGAAAAAAGAGAGGATTTCAATTATTTAGTTTCATCTAGTATGGTAATTTGACTACGTATTTTAATTAAACTGGTAAATGCACCTCTCCTGGTCACATTGCACGATAAGGTAATACTGGATTGAATATTAAATGTGTGCCATGCCAAGATTGACCAGTCATCCCAAGTAGCACCCGTTCACGAGCATGACGCACGGGCCAGCCATCATCACCCTCGCCATATTAGAGGGAAGGTGATGACCCGGCCAATACGACACCACAAGCAATGACATTTTAGTAAGCATGACAATGCAGGGCATGGGTGGTAAAAGAACCCTAATAAAATGTATTATGCCTTACGAACTCATAATGATCATGATATGCATCCACTTTACATTAAACTTTTACTACAATAGTCAACATAATTACAATAATAGTCAATATAATTACTATAATAATAATCAATATACTGAATGATAATAATAGTCCATATATGTACAATAATAAAAATATCAATATACTTAATGATAATAATAGTCAATATAGCTACAACAATAACAATCAATATAACAATAATCTTGCATTATACGAGCAACTATACTCATGCTGCTTTATCATTTAAATAATCATTAATAGTGTAATAATAACTCTTTAGGATAAGGCGGTTTTTAACAGATTGTTTGAATTTTTGTAGGGGTAGATTCATAATGTCAATGGGTAATTTGTTATAAAAACGTACACCTAGACCCGCAAATGAGTTGTTTACTTTATGTAGGCGATAATATGTACCAACTCATTTATGTTTACCTCGAGTATTCACAGAGTGCATGTCGCAGTTTCTGGAATACAAGTTTATATTTTTCTTGATAAACATAATATTGGCGAAGATATACTGAGACGCCACCGTCAGAATACCAATTTCTTTAAAAAATTCTCTTAGTGAAACTTATTGAGCTGATTGCTTTAGCTAAAGCTTTGTCTTATGCTGAATCAATTGATTTTGATAAATTCGTCATATTGACGGACTCAAAAAGCTCTCTGCAACATTTGACTCGGTACACCTCGCTTGCGCGGGGCTGCCCGATAGCTTATGGTATTTATGAGTCAATTTTAAGACTACAAAGCTCCAAGACTATTTTTATCCAGTGGATTCCGTCGCATATCCAACTAGAGGAAAATGACAAAGTGGACATCTTGGCATGGTTGATGGAGTTCCTACAAACATTACTCCTCTTTACACAGACTATGCTGTTCAAGTGAAAAAGTTTGTTGAGACAGTTGGCAGGAGTATTTTGATGAACGGTCGAGGAAGGGCATCTGGTACCGTACTATTGTAGCCAATATTTATAAATTCCCTTGGATTGAAGAGGCAAGTCTACACAAAGCATCTTTAACCATAGCCCTTAGACTTCGTTCCGGTCACATTCCATCTAATAAGTTTGCCTTTTTAATGAGAAAAGAACCCTCTCCTATCTGTTCTGTTTGTGGTGTTAGTGAAGACGTGCAGCATATTCTGATGGAATGTGATCGTAACTCGTAGCTAAGAACTTCTCTTTTGGGTCAAAATAAAATTTTTAATGTTGGATTTTGTAATAGTCTATTGGCTAGACCGAATTCAAATGAAGCTTGGTTATTGTATAAATTAGTTGTATAGTTTTAAGCATTTATGTAAATTTGATTGTAACTTCAATATAGCGATATGGTCGAAAAGCGACAAAGCCATTTAAATAAAAAAAAAAGTAGAGTAACACTGGTAATTTTAGAGGTTTCTAATGTAATGCATGGACGGTTGCGGTGGTATATACCGGCTGGAAGCCGCCGCGCCGGCCTCTTAAAGAAAACATGTTTGTATTGTCTAATGACACACACTCACACACACACACACACACACTCACACAAACACACACACACACACACACACACACACACACACACACACACACACACAAACACACGCACACACTCGCACACACTCACACACACACACACACACACGCACATACTCTTAGTGACTAACACACAACACTGCCACTTAAGATACAGGTGTTACCTAGTTTAAGTGACAGGGCTCATCAAGTTATTGTAACATAGTTGCTTTAAAATCAAAAATGTACCTACCTAATTTTTATATCATTGTTAACTTCAACTGTAACTGTGTACTATTGCTCAATAAACATTATTATTAATAAAAAAAAAAAAAATTACAAAAAGCTGTGAACGTTGTTTAAAAGACATTCTGTAGTATATTTAATGTCAGCATAATACCTGTGCAAAGCCAGGGCGGGTCGCTAGTAATATTATAAATGCGAAAGTTTGTGTATACATTTCATAAGTGTTAATTCAATTATCCCAAATGAATAATGATTTACTTTGGTTCTAGATGGCGTTGTGTGTAGTTGTTGTGATATACCTATCACATAGTAGTAGCTGCGTACTACCGCTTCACCCACGCCTAAAATGTGTTGTCTACCTCGGGAACCAGACCGATTTTCAAGATAAAAAGTAGTCTATGTGCGAATCCGAATGCACCATGTAACATTTGCTATATTCCAGACTACACTAATATTGAGAATTTCTGTGTGGTCAGCCATTTTGTGGGTAAGTACATAGGGTATGCATTCCGGAATTCCGGAATTTCATAATTCTGGAATTCCGTAACAATTTTTAAATCTTTCAATTCCGGAATTAAGAGGAGTAAAATTGCAATTCCGAAATTCATATTTTTTTATATCAATACAAAATTCCCTTCGTTATTATCTTTTCTAAACGCAACGCACCATATCTAACGTCTGTAGATTCTAGTAAAAATAATACAATATATATTTAAATATTTTATAATGAATAAAAGACTGGAATCATACGTGACACGTACGTAAACATAATAGTTCCCTAAGCCTTCCAGTCTTAATATTTTTATTATGAAATGAGATAGGTAACTATCAACTTAACTAATTTACTATTTTAACTAGATAATTTTGACAGGCATGAAAAAATACGATTTTTACGAAATGAAATCGTCATCATAGGTCATGCATGCGGAAGAGTTTGTTTTTTTGTTTGTTTGAACGCGCTAATGTCTGAAACTACCAGTCGGACTAGAAAAATCATATTGCGTTTGATAGCCCAGTTCTCGAGTAAAGTTTTGGTCTATGTAACATTACGCTATTGGCAACGGAATCAGAGCAGTAAGCAAAGACGCGTGTGAAACCGCGCCGCGGATAGCTAGTTTCATAATAAAAATGTTTAGACTGGAAGTCTTAGGGAACTATTATGTTTACGTACGTGTCACGTACTAACTATTTAGTGTTCCTACGTACGCAACACGGACGAATATTCCAGTGTTTTATTCATTTTATAAATGTTTAATTATATAGTGTTTTCTGAAAGTCTGGTTGATTTTACTGTACAAAGATCAAATTAATGTTACTAAAGATTGAAAGAAATGTCGCTCCTCTAATAATCTTCTTCTAGCATGTCCCTCTCATACCACTGACTTCGTTTACTCTTTCTTTTTCATTCAATCGGTATTACTTTGGAACGCGCTTCTTCTGGGAAGGAAGTAAGGATGGTTACAGATCGCTACAAGTTCAAGTTGAAAGTTCGGGAACTTCTATTCGACAGATTGGCAGTCACATCACATCCTTAACTTTCATGTTAATAAGGTTATTTATATGTATATGTAAGGTATTAGGCAAAATACAATTAAATATCTAACAATAAATGATAAATTGTTATAATAAAACACATTACCTTCTAGTCCAATAAAATAATTTATTTGTATTACCTCCAGTTGATAATATGCGGAGCTCCCAATAATGTCCGTACTTCAAAGAGTAAAGTATTATACCAAAAGGCCGTACTTGATGCGTGCTCGAGCGAAAGTGACTTGTCAGTCGTTAACAGAGGGTGGGTTGAAGAATACGAGTGTTGCCAGTAAAAATAAATTAATCGATTTAAAATAATCGTAATACGAAATATTATCAATAATTTGATTAAAATTTCCAAAACCTAACATATATATTTTATAATTTATATATATTTATAGTATAGTTATATATTTAAGTGTGTATTAAGTATATATTGTATGGAATAATATATGAATACAAATTTATTTATGTATGTTTATTCTATACACTTTGTAATTGTTTGGTTAAACGTGCACCTACCATAATCATCTCTGCATCACCTAAAGGTTGGCTGGTAGAGTATGCCATTAGGCACTATGCCAAATACAGCCCTCCGATGTACACGTAGTGCATAAAGTTTAAATAAATAAATAAATACTGATTTAATAATAAATCTTTTAAGATTTAAAACATTTTCATATTTTCTACTAAAATTACCAATTCCGGAACCAATTCCGGAATTCCGGAATCAGATCTCCAGTATTGGAACTCAGTCCTGGAATTGAGAATCTTCCGATATTGCACGCCCTAAGTACACCGCACAACCCCAAACTTGGGATACTTAAGTAATAATAAGAAATCGACAAATATACTTTATTTCTTTACTCGATTCAGGATCAAAAATGAGAAGTGGCAGTTCGAATTTAATTAATTAATTGTAAGTAACTCGTAATCGTTAATTGGTGTACAAACACCTGAAATGACTAGTTAATTTACATTGATACTGCAAAATTAACTATTCATTTTGTAAACCGTGTTTCTAATTATTTATAGCAGACATGCATTGCAATGTAGGTATATATTGTTGCTAACTTAAGGATAGCATCAGTTCGGTCGGAGGAGTTTAGGAGTACCGACGTGACGAACAGACGTAATTTAAATTAAGGTAAGCTAATTGTTTTTTATTTTTTATTAAACGCCCGCAAAAGTAACAAGGTAAGGCGCCAAGGATTTCTTCATCATCATTGTAGTCTAAAGGCGTACAATGCTGATAGACCTCCTCCAATTTTGAATTGGTCCGTATAGTTCTACCGTTCAGTTCTACTAGTAGGACTAAACGGAGAAAAAAAGAACATGAAGTTCGTGTAGTTCTACGACGAGTTCTATTGAGGACTGAACGGACTGCAAAAAAATGTAAATTCCTTTTTGTTCGACGAAATCATTTCGTTCATTTTATGAACTCATGATAAATAAATTATTATAAGGAAAATGTGAATTATTATATGTTAAGAAAATTATGTAAGAAGAGTTGGCAATTTAATTTTTTGTTAATTTCTCATTTAGTAAATATTCGTACTCTGCACTTGACTTTTTGTCAGTCTAGTCCTACTAGTATTGTCCGTTTAGTCCAATTAAATTCATACAGTAGAAAGTAGGACTAAATGGTTTTTCTCCGTTCAGTCCTACTAGTAGAACTGAACGGTAGAACTATACGGACCAATTCCCAATTTTCGCTGCCTAGGTCGGTCGTGAGTCTCCCCCATCCATTACTAGATTTTATAAACATAAAAATAACACAAAGGATACAAAGTTTTGTCTTGCGTGGGAATGAAACCCATAACCTAGCAGAAATAGCTTGCGGTCCCTCGAATCCTTTCGAGGGAACTGGCCACGTCTCATCGTAGTTCCGGAAGAGCCACACCAGCTAGAGGTGTTGGTTTTAGACAGCCTGTAATAAGGTGGCACGTGTCATTAAGATCTGTATCCACCAGCTGCATGTGTGCTGATCGGCTCCAGACTGGACTGGCGTATTTCCCCCCCCCCCCCTCCCGAGATACAAATTGCTAATCCAGACGTGCGCAGAACTAGCTGTAGGTTAATTGGCTGACATTTAGTAATTTTTAACGTTCAGATAATTTAACACACAGTCTTTTTTTTTTAGAAATTGTCCTACCAAAGTGTCTCCATCCTGCCTGATGGTAAGCAGTCAGCGTGATCGTAAAGTTTTGTCCCTTTTTATTCACATAGACACAGCACACACTCGCACTTCGCCACAGAATCTGTTGGCATTCAATTAGACATCTGACCCTTTCAGTACCGCATAGGGGTAGGTATTTTACATGCATCGCGCTGATAACAGTCGTTAGGTTAAGTTGGATGCTTCTATAATATATTATGGGCGACCTGAACAAATCCTAGCACTTGGTTGACCACTAACCGATAAGAAAAACAGGTTTCGATGACTAGTGGTATCAGCTTTTGGAAGCAGCGATAGAATGTCAGAAACTGCTTGCTACACTGTTACTATTAGCCTAAATCATCCCACTGCTGGAAAAGGCCTCCACCCATCACTTTTATTCTCTTCGATCCATGGCAAGTGTGGACCATGTTCTATTTGTTTTGTTTACCTGCTGTAAAATCCTTTTTATTTTTCTGCTGGTTTCTGCAATATTTAGACAGTACAATCATCTCCATAGGTTACGTTTACCACTTGCCTTCAGGTAGGCCGTATTCTCACGTTACATCATGTCTAAACATACTTCTGATGTATCGCGGGTATTTATTGGGCAGAAAATGTGTATAACTAAGTATAAGATGAAGTGTTCTGAGTCCTATAAAAAGGTATTTATTTCTAACCGGCTTTTAACAGTTTCCTATATTTACATATTTGAGATCGCAAAATTTGTAAAATCAAATTCATTACTATTCCTACCAATAAATATGGAAAATAAACGGAAATCAACACGTTTAGAGTTGAATTGCCTATCCCCAGGCTAGAAATGTTTAGGTGAAGTTGTGTCTAATGGCTTCCCTTATCTTCAATTCTTTACATAAAAAAAAATTTGCAGTGTGTTACAAAACTGGTTGCAGTTACAGTTGAGGAATTTATTAAAAAATATCCATGTAAGTTTTATTACTTTGATCGACGTAATAGATATAGGTAACTTACTTTTAAAATTAACATTTAAATTGACATTTATGCTTAACAAGCTGTTGACCGCAGCTCTGCCCTCGTGAATGTCGGTTATATCTCTGTTTACATTGACTATTTTTTATACAAACTTTCATCCCCTATTTCAACCCAATCAAGCCATTTTTTGTGTAAGATAAAACATACTGTTCCCCGAGGTTTAATCTATTTCTATACCAAATTTCATCAAAATCGGTTTAGTGGCTTAGGCGTGAAAGCGTAACAGACAGACAGAGTTACTTTCGCACAAATATTAGTATGGATTATAATAACTTGTTTTTAACCGACTTCAAAAAAGGAGGTTTCTCAACTCGACCGTATGTATATATATATATATATATATATATATTTTATGTGTGTTCGCGGCTAATTTCGTCGTTTATGAACCGATTTTGATGATTCTTTTTTCGTTGGAAAGATGATATCCCGAGGGTGGTACCATGATAAGAAAACGAGGATCCGATGATGGCATCCCAGATAAATCGAGAGGAACTTTTGAAAATCGTACTGATGACACAGTGCGTTTGTTATGTTTTTTATTAAGTATTTTAAGGCACTACTATTTAGTGAAGATTTGGAGTCGATCTGATGATGTATTACAAAGACATTCGAGAGAACTCCTCAACGATTTACAGCAATTACTTTGTTTTTGGACTTAATTCATTTCTAATGATGAGAACTTTGCTCCCATATTTGACTGGCCTGTGGACCTAGTGGTTAGTGACCCTCACTGCTAAGCCGGAGGTCGTGGGTTCGATTCCCACCCAGGACAAATCTTTGTGTAATGAGCATGATTGTTTGTTCTGTGTCTGGGTGTAATTTATCTATAATATGTATGTATTTACAAAAAAGGTGACCATAGACAGTTGAGGAAATTAAAAAACGTTTAGTGTGTACAAAAATAATACCTAAGTAAGATTTAGGTCTACCCGTCACTAAAAATTGTAAAATATAAATAATTAAAAAAAAAAAACCGACTTCAAACAGAAAGGAAACTAAAAAGAATAAAATAAATTTACAAATCACAAAGTAATTCGTATTTTAATTTAGTTAATCAGAAATAATTAAATAAGTATTTTATAATTTTGAAGTTGGTGCCAAGTAAAACAATAACTAGGTAGGTACTTATAGGTATTATCAACCTTAATTTGCTGGATCAGACCCATTTGCGTGGCATATGCATCTGGTTCGATAACCAGGCAGTGCAAAGTGTTATTAGGGTTTTCTGTCGAGAAATGTTCAGGTAACAGGCTCGCCCTCTATTACATGAGACCCAACAACCCAACATGGATGGTGAAACCTGGATGTTAAGTATACAGCACACCTCTATTTCTGCTTTTAGGTTTTTAGGTGTATTACTATTTATAATAGTAGTGAGCCCCACCCACATTCTCGTCACTATGGTTGCTGTAAACCAGGATTAACAGAAGATTAAATAATTAAAGTATTAAAGAACCCTGACGAAGGTTCCGGGGACTACTAAACATGCTGTCTTGGACCCCGCAACAAATTTAATAAGAGGTAAAAAGGAGCAGTCGGCAATAACGTGACTTGTAATGATACGTATGTTAGTTTACTACGCAAGCAAAAACAAAATCGGGAAAGTAGGTAGACGCCGCTAACCTACTTTGCCTGCTTTGAATATATACTACGGTTGTCAATTAGACTGCGAGCAGACCATACTTCTTTTTATAAAACGCTACTTCCGAAGTCAAGAGTCAAGTCCTGTTTCGTGAGGGATTTCACAAACATACAAAACTAAGGATACGCGGATCATGTTTTATGTTTTTATACAATTTCAATAACTAAGATTCCTATTGTATACCTACATGTTGAGTAAATATATTCGGGCCACCTGTTGGTGTAAAGTTATAGTAACTTTTAAACACGGCAATGCAAAAATAAAAGAGAACACATCCAAGCCGAAGGGAGTATTAATGGCACAGAAGGAAAATACCAGTAATTGGGGGAGAAGCAGGAAAATAAAAAGAATTGACGATATAATTGAAAAGAAAACTCAAGTATTTAATTGTAAGTGTATTCATACTTAGTTTAATCTAAAACTAGATAGACAATTTAAAACTATTGTTTCAAATAAATTTTATCTTTGCTAACCTCATTTTATAGTATAACGAACATTTAATAAATGATAAGAGCGTACGTAATACGAATAATTAAAACTTATGTAAAAGGCATTGACATACAGTTAAATACTTAGTAAAAATAATTAATAAAACCGGTATAGACCCACGTATATTTGGGTCGCTTCGCTACCCGAACACCCGTATATATACAACCTTGATGGCTAACAAGCAAATTCAAATTCATGTATTTGCTAAAATGTGGTAGATTCATGTTGGTTTCAGAATGAATGGGCCGGATCGACGGGGGAAGTACTACCCTCTCATAGAAGATCGACGTAAGAGTAGTAGAATCCATACTACTGTGCGTTTCGTTCGGTGAGAGACAGCGCCGAAGGCCCAATTTCCCTCCTTTTCTTTTTTCTCACCTCCTTTATTACCATCCCCTACCCTATTCCCAGCTGGCATAGTGTAGGCCACCTTATCAGCAGTTTAAAACGACGACTTTTGGTATGGTGGCCACTACTTCTGGATTCCACTGACTGCTTACCATCAGACGGGGTGGAGTCACTTTGGTAGGCTATTATAAAAAATAATAATACGTAAGGTTTTATGTATGTTATACATTATTTTGATTCTCACATTTAACTTTAAAGGCATGCAAATTTTAGAGAGGTACCTGTATTACAATATTATCATTATTATATTATATATATAATATAATAATGATAAGTGCCAAGTAAAACAATAACTAGGTAGGTACTTATAGGTATTATCAACCTTAATTTGCTATTGTAGTAAGGTTCATATAGTATTTAAAACAATAACTAGGTACCTATAGGTATATCAATCTTAATTTGCTATTTTTGAATCCAGAAGTGGTGGCCACCATACCAAAAGTCATCGTCTTAAACTGCTGATAAGGTGGCCTACACTATGCCGGCTGGGAATAGGGTAGGGGATGGAAATGAAGGAGGTGAGAATAAAGAAATGGAGGAAATTTGGGCCTTCGGCGCTGTCTCTCACCGAACGAAACGCACAGTAGTATAGATTCTACTACTCTTACGTCGATCTTCTATGAGAGGGTAGTACTTCCCCGGTCGATCCGGCCCATTCATTCTGAAACCAACGTGGATCTACTACCTACATGTATTTTCCACATTTTAGCAAATACATGAATTTGAATTTGCTTGTTAGCCATCAAGGTTGTTTAAACGGGTGTTCGGGTAGCAAAGCGACCCAAATATACGTGGGTCTATACCGGTTTTATTAATTATTTTTATTAAGTATTTAACTGTATGTCAATGCCTTTTACATAAGTTTTAATTATTCGTATTACGTACGCTCTTATCATTTATTAAATGTTCATTATACTATAAAATGAGGTTAGCAAAGATAAAATTTATTTGAAACAATAGTTTTAAATTGTCTATCTAGTTTTAGATTAAACTAAGTATGAATACACTTACAATTAAATATTTGAGTTTTCTTTTCAATTATATCGTCAATTCTTTTTTTTTTCCTGCTTCTCCCCCAATTACTGGTATTTTCCTTCTGTGCCATTAATACTCCCTTCGGCTTGGATGTGTTCTCTTTTATTTTTACATTGCCGTGTTTAAAAGTTACTACAACTTTACACCAACAGGTGGCCCGAATATATTTACTCAACATGTAGGTATACAATAGGAATCTTAGTTATTGAAATTGTATAAAAACATAAGACATGATCCGCGTATCCTTAGTTTTGTATGTTTGTGAAATTCCTCACGAAACAGGACTTGACTCTTGACTTCGGAAGTAGCGTTTTATAAAAAGAAGTATGGTCTGCTCGCAGTCTAATTGACAACCGTAGTATATATTCAAAGCAGGCAAAGTAGGTTAGCGGCGTCTATCTACTTTCCCGATTTTGTTTTTGCTTGCGTAGTAAACTAACATACGTATCATTACAAGTCACGTTATTGCCGACTGCTCCTTTTTACCTCTTATTAATTTCGTTGCGGGGTCCAAGACAGCATGTTTAGTAGTCCCCGGAACCTTCGTCAGGGTTCTTTAATCCTTTAATTCTTTAATCTTCTGTTAATCCTGTTTAACAGCAACCATAGTGACGAGAATGTGGGTGGGGCTCGAAAAAATACTATCATAAAATAGTAATACACCTAAAACCCTAAAAGCAGAAATAGAGGTGTGCTGTATACTTAACATCCAGGTTTCACCAGCCATGTTGGGTTGTTGGGTCTCATGTAATAGAGGGCGAGCCTGTTACCTGAACATGTCTCGACAGAAAACCCTAATAACACTTTGAACTGCCTGGTTATCGAACCAGATGCATTTGCGTGGGGGGACCTGCCACGCAAATGGGTCTGATCCTGGTTCACAGTACCACAGAGCCAAAAAAACAATAAGTGGTCTTTTGGTCTTTTCACTTCTCCACATTATTGTTCGAAGTATAAATGCCTTGGCATTATATCAATACCTAGGTTGCATTCCACTTAGTAGGTAGTATAATCTATTTTCATTTTACAGAAAAATGCTGTGGCAGCCTTTAAATTTGACTGAAGTTTGTCCAGCTAACAGCCAAATCACGGCTTGTACATCGTTCGGGTACATCTACTTGAATCTGTTGGTTAGTCTCTACGGAGACTCGAAAGATCGAAGAATACAAGAGAAGTTGGGCAGTGCCTACCAAGATGGTAGGTTAGTGGACGATAATGACAAATATGCTGACGAGTATGAGAAAGAGCAATATGACTTTATCGTGGTCGGAGCGGGAGCTGCTGGCTGTGTGGTCACTAATAGATTATCTGCAAATAAAAAATGGAAGGTAAGTTTTAATTTATGACTTTCTGTTTCACACACGGTCCAAAAGTGGAGAGGATAGGGGAAAATTTAGCATAAAATATCTCTTTTAAGAACCGACCTTCAAATGTCAGAAATGAAACCTTTTACTCATCATTTTCGGCTTGTCAGCCAGCATTTTGATTCTAAGGGGATTTTATGCGTTATTTTTTATATTCCAGCTTTCTTCACAATGTTAACGATACGTACTCTCTGATACTTCTGTTTTTCATAATTAATTGATCAGTTCAAATGGCCAGAGAGAGACATAGATCTTTGTTATCGGTGACTAGTTTTTCAGTATTATCAAAAACGAAAGAAAAGGAAAATCAAATATTTTGCTAACAGGGAATGAGCGCGAGTTACATTTTGTACCGTAGTTGCCAGTGACGCGTTCAGAACCCATTTATGTAATGGCACAGTATTATAATGCACCTACCAGTAGTCCGACTCCTTTGTTGTTGATTACATGCCGCCAATGCGTATACGTACACACAGAAACTCAGTAAAGGGTCAGGGTTGTCACAACAAAACTACTTAAATATTTTACATAACTTTTAATTAGAAATAACGAAGGTATATACTCATATACGTAATATACAAAATTATAAATGCGTAACCAATGAATATTTTCTACTTATTTTATTTTTAGATTATTTTAGAGTTCTGTTGTTAAATTTTACTAAGTGAATTCTCATGCGAATATTTTTTTTTTTTTTTTTTTTTTTTTTTTATATTAGCCTACCAAAGTGACTCCACCCTGCCTGATGGTAAGCAGTCTGTGGAATCCAGAAGTGGTGGCCACCATACCAAAAGCCATAGTCTTAAACTGCTGGTATGGTGGCCTCCACTATGGCGGCTAGGAAAGGGGGTTAGGGGAAGGGAATGAGGGAGGTAAGGAAAGGGGAAAGGAAGGAAGTTGGGCCTCCGGCGCTCTCACTCACCGAGCGAAACGCAGTAGTACGGATACTACTACTCTTACGTCGATCTTCTATGAGAGGGTAGTACTTCCCTGGACGATCCGGCCCATTCATGCTGAAACCAGCGTGGATCTACTACCGTCAGTATGTATAGTAATGTATGTATGTATGTATATACATGTAGAATCGATGTAGAAACTTTCAAAAAATCGATTTTGCCATGAGTGTTAGTGCAACAAATAAAATAACTTATTTATTTATTATTCGTCATTCGAATACATTTTGCCCATCTCAACTATTCTCAACACGAGGAGGCACGAACAGCATCAGACAGGATCGACGCGGCAACTTCGATTCGCTGGTCCGCGTCTCACGATCTAATTAAATAGTAACTTTGTTTGTAATTTTCTAACGTCGAATTCCTAGAATTGGCTTTAATGTACAATTAATCAGTCGACACGTAAACATTTAATATTACGTCTACATTAGGTTTATTAATTTACTAGTACCTATGAATTTGCGAATAAACTCAAAATAACTTACCGCTCGTCCCGTGGAAATCGATGGAATTTTAAATATTTACTAAACCTTGATGTAGATTTACAGTTAAACACAGAACAAATCTTATAAACCATTATGGACAGCTGTTATTAAACTCGTTACACGTAGTACACCCCTTCAGATTAGAGAACGCAAGCTAAGTGAGATTCGCGCTCGTCGACCCTGCCGCTCGCTTCCCCTTGTCCCCTTCATCGTTGCCCCGCGCAAGTACGTCAGTCGTCTGACTGTTAGTAATAATAAGACTGTGGTAATGGCAAGAACAACTCGAGATTACTAAAAATATATTCTTGTGTCCAGTCCAGTTTTATTTAAGGAAGTGGCGAACAGAACATTACTCTTCCTGAAAATACTTTTTTTACTACTTATAAATAACTAGCTGCGCCTCGCATAGGGTTCCCAGATGAAAAAAAATATATTCCGGAGAAAATTACTGGCGTTTGATTTAGATTTCTGATTTTCTTGTAAATTTCAAGGTAGCAAATTCTCGAAAATTTTCGGACTGCTTAGACGAATGTGAGCGCACAAGCCGTGAGGAGGGCGAAGCGCCCTTCCTCCGCCCACACTCAATGACGCATGACGCGCCCACACGGCCGGCCCATGACGGCCGTTTTATAATTATTTCAAAATTTTATTAAAATATAAAATTAAATTTTATTTTATTTTACTCATTACTTATTTCGGACTGTTTAGAATTCCTGTCGCATTCAGGTAAAGGCCTATATTACCAGACATGTCCGGCAGATTCCGGACGTATGACAACCCTAGCTTTGCGGCTTTGCGAAAGTAAAATGAGTTTTGTCTTTCTTGGGAACTAGACCGATGTCCGTCTCCGGCGCCGCGCCGATTCTATCTACATACCAATTTTCATCTAAATCGGTTTAGCCGTTTAGGAGCTGAGTGGTACTTAACAAACACACACACAAACTTTTGCATTTATATTATTATGAAGTAGGATTACAATAGTTTGTTGAAAGTATGCCATTCAATTTATTGCACTTGTGAAATTTAATTTCATTAACTTTAAGTTAACATTATCACCTTGCAAGGTTTTTCACAGAAACTGATAATATTAAATTTATAAGACAAAACGACTTTGGTTCTAATCGAGCTAATTTGTAATAATTTTTAGATCATGGCCAAACTCCATAAATAGAATTCAGCCAAATTTGAAAAGCACTTACTTAATACATACTAATAATAATAATTATACCAGCCTGTTTTACTGTCCCACTGCAGGGCAAAGGCCTCTTCTCATATAGAGGAGGTACCTATGTGCAATAATCACCACGATTGCTCAAGCCGGATTGGCAATTTCAGACTCTTAAGTCTAGGTTTCCTCACGATGTTTTCCTTCACCGTCAGTCAGAAATGTCCAAGATAAACTAAGAAAGTAGATACTTACATATGATTTGAAAATAACATTGTTACTTGCCGGGTTTCGAACCCATTACGTCGTATTTACGAAGCCTTATTCACTGGACCATTTCGACTTCGAATACATAAAACTGATAATTCCTATTTATATCCACATAATTACTTCATGTCGTTTGATCAATTAACACGATACATAATTGTTAGCTAGTTTATTTGTTTAACTTGTTTTAAAATTAATAAATGTAAATTATACTTTATCAAAGATCCAACATTATCATTGCATGGTGTGGTATGGGTCATGCCACTCGGAGGGAAAGTACATTAGACATTATTGAAGATAGGACATTTTACTGAAAGAAGACATCATTTTATTTTTATTAATAAGTAGAACTGCATTTACAGATTTTTTAAAATCAAATGCAACGCGGTATCACGGCATCCTCGTTAAGTTACATCTTTGGTTACCTATTGCACTGCTCCCGTCGCTCACGTATCGTGATTAGCGCAGACTTGATCATGAACAGATCATGAACAATAATTTACAAATTAAATGAATTTTCATTTAAGTTTTTCTACTTTTCACAATGATATGATATATTTTCTAAATTCACTACACCAAACTTCATCAAAGCTTCACTTGCATAATTTTTATATAAATCCTGCGCCTTCTCTTGATGATGTTTTGCTATCTGGCTAATGGGTGTGGTAATGTCAGTTGTCACAGACAATAGGAAAGTTGCGTTCCGTTTTATTTTATTTTAAGATACAAGTTATTGTTAGAATATGTCACTATTTAAATAATAACTATTAATATATTAGAGATTTATATATTTAAACATTTTATAAGAACATTATTATATTTGTTTTAAGTATTTCGTTTTCAATCTACACAGATTGTATCTACGATTGATAATAATGTCAGGGTATTCTATGATCAATGATCAATCCGTGCTAATGTCATACTAGAATACCATCCATCTTGGCTCCATCAGAATATCAGCGCTACTTTGTGTTCGCAAAGTGGCACAAAGCTGAGTTAGGGCCATTTTGTATCTCAATATGTTTGTTACCTATTTTTTTTTATTACAATGCATTGTTCATGTTATGTAAACTAACTTGTTGGGAACAAATAAATGTTTTTTCTTTCTTTCTTCATTACTTGTAGTTTCAGAGATGAGCGCGTTCAAACAAACTCTTCTGCTTCGATTTGTATTCACCCGCCGATATATAACATCTTTGGTTACTGAGTTGTGGTCGCGGGTTCCATTCGAGCTCAGTGCAAATATTTGTGTGCTTAAACATGTCTATTTGCATTGGTCTGGGTGTTTCTATGTATAATATGTATATATTAAAAAAAAAGTATATAATAATAATAATAATATGTAGACACTATCAGTCACACACTGTCGTCTAGTCCCAAGCTAAGCAGAGCTTGTGTTATGAGTACTAGATAACTGAAATATAATACATATACATACTTTTTTTTTTGTAAATACATACTTATAATACATAGGAAACACCCAGACTAAAGAAAAAAAAAAATATATATATATGTATATATATATATATATATATATATACAGAGTGTATACGACGGTTTGACATTAAATGAAAAGGCAGGTGTTACTAGCCCATATAATGATTTCTAATTAATCACAAAAGTAATTTGACGAAAAACAAAAATTTGAAATTTTCTAACAAAATAAATAATATTTTAATAGTAACGAAGTAATACACCATTTTATTATGACAAGTTCACTGAACTGTAATGAACGGCAACGTTTATCCTTCGACGTGGACTATGACTTAAGTCAGTGACCGTTTGACGTACTTACATAGTGTTAATTTAGAATTAAAGAAATTAAAAAATTTGTCCTGTGTCTAAACTATTGAAGATATTTAGTAGATTTTTTTTGTCTCGCTTTATAATGTCACATACTATACGTAATTGCATTTAATGTCATACCGTCGTATACACTCTGTATATATATAGGCATTCTAGAACTCATAACACAAGCTATAATTTAATGCTTACTTGGTGTGTAGTTGTTGAGAGATATTATATTGTAAGGTATATACTTCACCGATCCCGCTGCTCGCAGCGTGATGTTACATAGCATATAACCTTCCTCAAGATCTGGGCTAGGTATCAAACGATCGACTGGTAGCTCTAGAGGTTAGCGCGTTCAAATAAACAAACACAAACTCGGCCGATATAAGTATGTATATATTAGTAGTATAGATAGATGTCAAATGTAGCCTAATAATAGTTTATTACTGTTAATTAAATTACCAAAGGAAATATTTTAAAACCTTTAATTACAGGAAACTTACCTACGTATGTATATTTAATAGACTGATGCATGAACTGTGTTATCGTAATTGTACTTGAATCGTTCATATCCATTAATTATACATTACTAGCTGCACACAGCAGCTTCGCCCGCACGGAAAATGGTATACTTACTATGTATTTAACTCGGGAACCAAACCGATTTTCGGAATAAACAGTCCGTATCCTCCGCTGTATCTAAGTAAGTACATTAAATGAAACTAAAATTTATAGCTTTGTTTTTTTTTCTTTTATGTTTTATAAATAGGTAATAGATTATATCATGCATGCAAAATCGATATTGTGGAGGCTTGTATTTGGCGATTTTTAATATTTATGTGTTTTTTTTTATAATGTTATATTAGTCCGTAAGCATTCTGTAAAATAAAATAAATTAATAAATAAATAAAAATAAATTCATGCCAATTTTTATCAAAATCGGTTCAGCCTTTTAGGCGCTGAGTGGTAGCAAACACACACACACAAACTTTCGCATTTATAATATTAATAGGATACTACTTTGAAAACCTTGTGTCGATTTCGTAAACACTTGACACGAATAGTACCTATTATCAACACGAATTTGATGGTTTTTTGATAGTTATTTAGACAACTTTAGTGGCAGATAAACATTGCATTGTGAATAGTAATATCCTATAATAAAATAACTTAGCCTCTGGCGTTCGCAGAGCCTCTGGCATTGAAGAAGTTCATGAGCGACAGATACCACTTACTAATACCATTGACCGCAATAAAAAAAATATCTCCTCTACTTTCTCTATTAAGTCTATCCTTTTTCAATCCTGTGACATAGAAGTAAACTGTGAAAACTTGTGATAATTAATTAAGTTTCTATACTTGTAGCAAATATGTATTACCAATATATAACTTAGGTAACTAATAGAAACATTTATTACAGTTCACATGTTGCTTACACAATGTTCAGTTACAGTTCAATGTGCAGCTTCACATTATTATAATACCTGCCTTTTTTTTCTATTCAATAAAGTAAACATAATGATTAACATAACTTGTAATTTTATCTATGCGTCACTTTGCATGCTATTTGAAATTGTAACTCATTAAAAACTTGTAACAATCAGGCGATTAAAATTAGTGGTTTAGTTTTATTTCTTCCTATGGCTTCATTCCGTCAGTGAACTGACTGAAGGTTTTTAATAATTTATTTTTGTTATTTGACGATTATAAGAGTCACTCATGTAAAAAAGCCGATGCTTTTTAAATAACACAAGCTATCCGCGTCGCGGTATCACCCGCGTCTTTGCTTACTGCTCTGCTACTGTCGCCAGTAGCGTAATGAAGTAATGATACATAGCCTATAACCTTCCTTGATAACTGGGCTATAATTGTAGTGTATTGCCAGAGATAAGCGCGTTCAAACAAACAAACAAACAGACAAAATTTTCCGCTTTATTTGATAGATATTGTTGCATGTCAGGATGGGATTCGATGTAAAATCTTGCATTTTACATCGAATCCCATCCTGACACGCACGAGATACGCGATAATGAGTTTATTCAAGACTCACACAATACACTAACAGTAACAAAATAAAGCAATAAACACTTATACTGCACTATAACGCTTCGTAGATCGCTCTTCGTAAACTTCCGTATCACTTAGATGATCGCTCGAGATCGCTGTATTCACAACTGAATGAATCGTCTTTTTTTTGTTTGACTATATCTATTGGCCTCTGATGGCCTTGATAGCTTTACGCGGGCAGTTGGTGAGGGCTGATGGCCCTCGACCGGGGCATCGACATGAATCGCCGACGATCGAATCCTTTTTATAGTCATTCAATAGATTTCTAGAACCTTCCTGTTATTACTACAAAGTTGCCGACAATTATCGATAACAAAACAATGAACCTCCCTCATTCCCTTCCTCTAACCCCATTCCCAGCCGCCATAGTGGAGGCCACCATACCAGCAGTTTAAGACGATGGCTTTTGGTATAGTGATAAACGTGATTACACATTTATTTATTTATTTATTTATTTATTTACATATTTATATATGTACTAAGTATATTTGTAGAGGTAAATCTAATTATTTATTTGATTATTATAGAGTAGGTTATGAATATGTATGTTTCTTAATTTGTCTGTATGCTTGTATGTTTTTTCTTTCTCATTTGTTGATTTCGGCCGAGCCAAAATTGTATTTGATATAAAATCGTAACAAGGCACCCACAGGACAGGCTTGCCTAGTGTGGGGCCAATGGATACATTGTGTAATATTGTAAATGCTTTTTTGGTAACAAATAATTTTTGATTTTGATTTGTTTTGATTTGATAGTGGCCGCCACTTCTGGATTCCACTGACTGCTTACCATCAAGCGGGGTGGAGTCACTTTGGTAGGCTATATATAATATAAAAAAAAAATGAATGTAGGTACTTAGTTGCGACGCGTAGGTATGCCTACTTGCGAACGTTCTAGCGTAGGTATTCATCGTAACATTGCCCCCCTCTTAATCATGCTCGTCCCGAGCAGCGTTGGAACCGTGACAGGGTGCTAGTCGATCGATGTAGGCGATCTTCGGCTTCTCTCTATCGTCTTATGCGATAGGTCACGACATTAACCCTTGTGATCACTTTATAGGGGGGTCCCTATAAAGTGCAGTCACCGAGGATACAGGCCCGCTGGGAACCCTCCCAGCGGGCCTGTATCCACGGTGACTTGCCTATTTTCCTGAAAGGATTATGTAACCACACGAGCGTACCTTCCTCGAAGCCATGATTACTTGCTTTCCCCTATCCACCTATGCCTGCAAGTTTACGACGTATTCTACTGTTGGCTTTGGCGTATCAGGAGGCGTTTCGGTAATCAAGTCTACTGGTAGGCGTATCTCTCTTCCGAAGTTAACTTTGGCCGGCGTAAATCCTGTAGTGTCATGAACCGCGGACCGATGATAACAGGTAGAGTGGAATATAACAGTAGAATAAACAGTCTCGTTGATGTTCTTCGACAACCTTGGCCAGATCGTTTTCCAATGTCTTTTTGAACCGTTCTACCATGCCGTCAGACTGCGGGTGCGCTGATGTTGTCCATGTTTTATGTATACCTAGTAGATTACACATCTCTTGAAACAGGGTTGATTCGAAATTTTTCCCTGGTCACTATACAGTTCCAACGGCACACCAAATCGACACATTACTTCCTGGATCAACTTTTTGACCATGGTCTGGTATCGCAAACACTTCGGGCCATTTGGTAAAGTAATCTCGAACTACTACTATTATATAGCGGTTGCCGTCTTCTGTCACGGGAAATGGTCCAGCTACGTCAATGGCAATTCTCTACAGCTATACAGCTGTAGCTTGCCTCTTGATCTAGTACGAGATACTTTTACCGAAGCACACGTGGAGCACTTTCTACACCATTCCTCGATGTCTTCCCGACAGCGTACCCAGTAGAAGCGTTCTCTCACCAAAGTCTTATTCTGGAGTGCCTGTTTCTCGGAGTCAGACTTCAGCCTCCCTAGCCTGTAGGACTCCTTCTTCCCGAGTACCACAGGTGAAGACCATGGGCTGGATGATGGCTCTATGATCTTGGTTCGTGCCATATTCTCAATCATTTCGGGCTACTTCTTGTTCTTTTGCTAGTGGCACTCGTCTAGGTCTCTGTTTGATAGGCTGTGTAGCACCTGTGTCGATCGGGTGTTTCGCTAACCCCGTTCTTCCAAGGTCGTTTTCTTCTTTAGTGAAAATGTCCTTGTAGTCCAGGAGCAGCTTCTCTGCTTTCCGATATTGGGTGACAAACTTTGCTTCGTCGTCCCTAATAACGGGCCCATATGATTTTTCGAAGAGGTTCCGCAGTCTGACATTCTCTTGGATCTTCCTCAGACTGCTCACAGCCTCACATCGTCCCACGATCACGTTCTTCCGTAACAACATCGCCGAATTGCTAAGGTTGGCAATTCAAATTCAAATTCAAATTCAAATATTTATTTGCAAGCTAAGTGTACAGTAAAGGTCTTATGTATAATATTAGAACATGACTTAGCGCCCTTTTCAGGCGTCGCAAAGCAGGGTCTTAAATCTAGATAGCTTATCTAATACTAATACAAACATTAATACAAAATTAATACATATTTTATAAAAGCAGATCGTCTCATTAATTTTATATTTATAATAATTTAATATTTATTTTATTTGTTTATTGTAATTATGATTTATATTCAAAATATTCTTTTACTGAGTAAAAGCATTTTTCTACTAAGAATGTTTTAAGCTTAACCTTTAATTTTAACCTTTGCCCCACTTATACTTATTACCAAAGTTCTGGCTGTAATTCGACTGGTATGGCGTCCAGGATCTTCCACTATGACGCAACGATTAGCAGTTACACTCTCAGAGAACCTTACGTCGACTAAGGTTTCTGATCTCGGTGCCAATGTTACCGTTTTGGCACTGTAGACCGCTATTGAAGAACAGCCTTCTAGAAAGACGTCTTGGTCTGGGAAGCTTAGAACACCTTTAGCAATATCGACAACGCACTGTTGCATTCGCAGGAAGTCTAAGCCGATAATGCAGTCATCCGCTATGCTCGCCACCAAAACAGATTGATGATAAGTCTTCTCTCCTAGTTTGATAGTTTGATTCTCACATCCGTAACTCCGAGGACGGTCACTGGCTGGCCAGTCGCTGTTTGCAATTTGCAAGATGGTCGTGCGTCTTCCCACTGAATTGTTCGACGCAGAAGTTCTGGTCGTACGATGGTCTTTGACGGGCCCGTATCCCGTATCTATCGTAAGGCGAACAGGTTTACCATTTATTTCTCCAGCCGTTACCAGGCCTTCCTGTTATTACTACAAAGTTGCCGACAATTCTCGATAACAAAACAATGAATGTAGGTACTTAGCTGCGACGCTTAGGTATGCCTACCGCCGATGAGCTATTGTTATACGTGTAGGTAGGCACGGTAATAATAGATAGTATTACCGTGAGGTAGGTACTTGCGAACGTTCTAGTGTAGGTATTCGTCGTAACAATATCATAGAAAACATTCTTCGAAAACTCATTATAATATTATGCAGGTACCATAATATATAACAGTGAAAAATGGTAGATATCCAAAATCCACACTTTTTTTTATATTATGTAGGTACCTATGCGGCTATAACTACCTAGACAGATTAAATTTGTGATGCCATCCATAAGAAAGTAAAGACCCATTTTCCTCTACTAACCCTTCCTTCTTTTTCACCTGTCACCAATGGTAACTTCTGTAATCTTCCAGGTGCTGCTTTTAGAATTTGGTGGAGAACAGCCCGATTCGACTCTGGTACCAGCGCTATCAACAGCTCTCCTGGGGTCTAATATCGACTACAGGTATTCTACGATGCCAAACGGAAAGAGTTGCTTAGCAAGGCCTGGAGGAAGATGTGCTTGGCCAAGGTAATTACTATAATTATCAGCAGGTATTTTTAACATTACGCGGGACAAACGCTCTTATTTCTTTTAATTTAAACTTAGGTAGGTACGTTTTTCATTACATAGGTACTTACCTATGTTATTTTTTTATAAAATGTTCTTGGGGTCGCAGACGACGCGGACGAAGCCGCAGGGTGCAGGTAGTTAGTGAATAAATTTTAATTTAATCATTCGGACTTTGTTGAACAAATTAAATTTGGTTGTAATACCTACATCATAATAGTAAGATATGTTTACAAATTTCTAAAGTAAAATTGCCAACGTTCATACCACGTTGAATGCACCGGTTTTCGTCTGATCACCAAAGTCACAGTATTATAATGCACCTAAGACTGTGCCAAAGTTAAGCAACATCGGGCGTGGTTAGTACTTGGATGGGTGACCGCCTGGGAATACCACGTAATGTTAGCATTTTTGCTGCTTTTTTATTTTTATGACACTAAAAGTAAATATTATGTGCTTAAATATAAACTTTTTTTTAAACTTAAAACGACTATTTACAATAAAAGATTCATTACAAAAGAATTAAAGTATTAATATCTGTGATGAGTTGATGACTATGAGTGATCTGATGATGACTTATGAATAACCAATAAGTAAAATTCAAAATAATAGACTTTCTTTCTAAATGGCGTACATAAAAAATTGCTGGCTCTAAATTGCTGGCTGGCAGAGCACCTACGCCACTCTCTATTATTTATTAAGATTTTGATATAATTGTGACATTGGCACCAACAACTATTTACTTACAGAAGTGTAATACGATTTTTATTTAATTCCAACCACACGAATTTTACACAAAACTGTGCCACCAGAGCGGCGACACTGTCTATTGTGAATTCAAAATCGTTTAAAATTGGTGTTGATTTGGTATTTTATTTTAACCACTTGTAGAAAAGTACATAAGAATATTAAATATTTGCAAGGAAAGTTTTGAGACGTAGGGAGAAGTGTACAAATGAATATTTACACAAATGATATACTTATTAATTAATAACGGAGATGCAATCGTAATTTATTAATTTGAAACACAAATTTAAACAGAATTAATTGAGTCGAGTTGTTGGTACAACAAACTATAGAATGCATACCTAGTGTTATTATATTAATAATGAAATTTTGTGTACAAACTTATCAGAAAAATAATAATTATCTAAATAAATTGATTATACAAAAGTACTTACATATTTTTGCCCGACTGCCGAAGTCAAGGAGGGTACCTATGTACCTTCTTTGGCACGCTCTACCACAGAGTAAGCCTACAGCCTAATAAATAATGAGGTGTCATTAGATTCGTATTTAATTGTAAGAGTTCTTATACAGCTTTGGTGACAAACAAGCATACCTGATGGTAAGTAGCAACCGTTATCTATGGACATGGAGTGACATAGGGACATACTTAATAATAATATTTTAACGTAGCGTCAGCAGTAGAAAAATAGGTTTCTTTTATTTCAGTTAGTTTTAGGCAGGCGAGCTTTTTTTTATAATTTTATATGCTTGTTCCAATTAACGGCCGAACTACTTTCGGACGAACCACTTTCATGAATGGTGAAAATTAAAATTATCTATTTATTTATATTTATTTGACTGCACCATTGGTCGAGTGGTTAGTGTAACTGACTGCGACGCCGGGTGTCGTGAGTTCGATTCCCGCGGAAGGCAAATATTTGTGTGATGCACATATTTGTATTTGTCTTCAGTCTGGGTATTTCCTATGTACTCTTAAGTATATATTTACAAAAAAAAATTATGTATACATATATGTTATATATTTCAGTTATCTAGTACCCATAACACAAGCTCTGCTAAGCTTGGGACTAGATGACGGTGTGTGATAGTGTCCATATTATATTATTATTCTTGTCCCAAACTCTCACTCAACTCTATTAAATGACGTCATATTCGTGAAAATATTTAATAAATTTGACAAAGTACTCACCAACGTTCATACCACGTTGAATACACCGGTTCTCGTCCGATCACTGAAGTTAAGCAACATCGGGCGTGGTTAGTACTTGTATGGGTGACCGCCTGGGAATACCACGTAATGTTGGCCTTTTAGCTGCTTTCAATAATAATTTTAATGTACAAAGACAACTTTACCAAAATATTATGTGAAATAATAGAAATCAAAATATTAAATAAAGACTAGAAAATTTATATAGTGAACACATAATATTTAAGTACCTACTTGTTATACGCATATTTTTTTAATAACATTTAACTTTACTAAATAGATTTTTTTAAGTACAGTAATATTGAGATATTTAAAATCAAGTTGTTGTATATTTATTTATATATATATATTATATATATATGTATATCCTATCCTTTAAACTAAGTACTTTGCACCTACTTGATTGTCTCTGCATCACCCAATGGTAGACTGGTAGATAATGCCTCAGGCATTAAGTCCGCCTTTACATGTATGTGTATAAGTTTTAAATAAAATAAATAAATAAAATAAAGAAACATTGCCCTCTAGCGGTGAGTAGCCAAAGCTTTTAATATCTTCGTGTTAAAATTGATGAGAAAATATTAAAAAGCAATGAATAATAATTTTTCATAAATACACAAAGATTTATTCTGCTTTGTCAACCACAAGACCTGATACATAAAAATTACGTTTATGTTATTAACTGATTCTGTGGTGAACTTAAATTCTTATACACGATGGCGCTAGAGTAGACATATACGTTTAGTAAAGTGCCTACCAAATAACAAACAAATAGCTGTACATACTCAATGAAAGTAGTATTTAAATAAACAGGAAACGCTTCTGCCCATACCTTTCATATCACCTACTAATATTATTCTACACACGAGACCACACACGACACGGCACAAATGCAATCGACAAGTTGGGAATAAACTGTAGTAATACATAAAAAACATAATATGGAAGACATATTTTATTTTTAGTGGTTTTTAATGGTGGCACTAGAGCAAGATATTTACCTAGTGGTGACACTTAGTTGATGGTTACAATTAGGTTACTTTAAATTTAACACTAAAAACTAACTTCCCTTGCCACTATCTAAAAAAAGAAAACTGAAATCGTGAAAACCTTTTTATAAGTGTACACTACAGAATAATTGGCTTAGGTTCCCCTCATCACTTCAATGCCACCCCTCATTACTTAGGTATACACATTCACCACTTCTAATAGACATACAAGCTCACCCCGTATTCATAGTAAGTTAATTAGACATGTAAAGAATGTATTAATTAGACATGTAAAGAATGTATTAACCAGCTTTTGATTGGAAGCTGTTACTCGTCAGTTGTCATAGTAACATATAACACGGCTTCTAGGTTTTTATTAAATAATCTACTATCTATAAATGTTTAATAATATCTTACAGTGACGCAGACTCAAAGTGTGTCACAATTTTAAAAAGAACAACAAATACATTTCAAAGTTCATTATTACATTAACGAGTTTATTATATTTGCATCGTTTACAGTTTTAAGGATGAAAAATGTTCTTGCGAAAATTTTCTCGCAGACCGATTTTTGGGATAAGAAGTAGCCTATGTCCGTCTCTGGTACCGAATCTATCTACATACCAATGTTCATCGGAAAAAACACACAACACATGCAAAAACATCATAATCAATTATGAAGGAATTCATCAGCAACGTATCTCGTTTTATCACTTTTTTGCGCTGACTGCGATTTATTGGCACATATCCTATGCTGTTCGTAAAGATAGATATCCTATGCTGTTTGGCATGTGCGTTAAGTCCTTGACTATCAGAGTTAACAATCGTATTTGTAATCTTATCTTATGAGATATGATTGCAATAACAATTTAAGTAGGTACCTGGTCTCTCTATTTGTTTGCGAAAAATGTTATTTGCAACTCAAAAGCTAATTTGATAATTTTAAGGCCGTTTGAGGTCAATTGATTGTATGTATGTGTCTCGGGGTTAAGTTTGATTCGCCTTAACCGTTAGACTAGTATTTGGTTAAAATTCAATACAAATATTGGTGTGATGTACCTACAACTATTTGAAATTGATAGAACCTTAATCAGTAGATACAGTACTGTAGTAAGAAAAAACTGCGACATGGTAGTATCATGCAATAATCTCATCATCATGCAAAAATAAAAAATATAAAAAGGGATTGGGCCTCCTGCTCTAAGTTACCTACATAATTATTATCATTTTCATACTTTAGGCACTTTGATAATATTGTCCTAAAGAAAATATTGATAATGATTCGGTTACCACTCGAAGAGTTGTAAACGCATAGGCTCCAAATACAACCAAATTAATCACTGACGGTCCTTGACTGTTTATTTAATTTAATTCTTTCGTTAAATGTTTTAGTTATCAAAAATATTTTGAATGAAACTTGTTACCTATAATAATAATAATAATAATAATAGTACCAGCCTGTTTTACTGTCCCATTGCAGGGCAAAGGCCTCTTCTCATATAGAGGAGGTATGAGCATCAATCGCCACGCTTGCTCAAGGCGGATTGGCAATTTCAGACTTTTAAGTCCAGGTTTCCTCACGATGTCTTTTTTTTACCTATATCATACAAATATTTTACGCTATCGCAAACTAATCTATGTTGAGAAAATTGAATTTACAAGACAATTTTAATGTTATCGTATTGATTTATTTGAACGATTAAAGTTTTCGACTCACTATTTTAATTGTGTACATTAAAATTATTGTTGTTTATCTAACTGCTACGTATGTCATATGTCTTAACGAATACCTACTTTCGAAAGACTTACATGTGAACATAGGAATAATAAGTATATTATGTAGTGACACTCTGAACATTTAACGGTAAAGAAAATTAAAATTTTGCTAAGTTTTTAGGCTAATAATATTTATATTCGTATAAAAGATTGACATTACCAAATACTATTTAAACACAACATAACTGTTTACAAAATACAATGCAAATCTTTATATAGATTAATTACTTCATATAATAATAAATCCAGTTTAGGTTTATCTGATAAGGTCTGCTGACTGCTCTCAGTAAATTATAGCATGAAAATAAAATATTGTGCATTTCCTTTTTTACTTCGCGTTTTTACAAAGAGATACCTGAAAAAAATTGGTAAGCATGGTAATCATTTCTAACGCTTCTGTCAAATTACATACCTACTTGTACATCTATGAGCAGCGATTACTTTTAATCATCACATATCCACTAACTCCTTTAAGACCCTTAGGCACAAACCAATAATATTACAATATTAATGTCATAAACTTTTATTTCCAGAGGCAAAGTGATGGGAGGATCTTCTTCGATTAATACCATGGTATACGTCAGAGGTAACAAAGTTGATTACGACGGCTGGGCGGAGCTAGGCAACGAGGGCTGGAGCTATGAAGACGTAAGCCTTATACACTTTAACTAATATACCAATAAGCACGAATTAATTTCAGTTTAACTCCGTCAAACGAGGTGAATGGAAACGCAGGGATGAATAGAAACTAAATTGTGATTGGCAAATTCTTGAGTAATTTATTTTACTAGAACACCAAATATTTAGTTTACTGTAAAAATGTTGTGATCTCTCCTAATATCTTAATGAAGTCGATTTTGTAAAACAAATTATTTAACTAAGAATTTTCCTATCAAAATATCGTTTCTATTCACCCCGATTGACCCGGTATTTGTTTGGTCTCACGAGTGGGTAGCACGCATTATGCTTTGCTAATAGCTGGTCAGCAAGCCGTTGACGCATGTGTGCTCCTTATGCATTGATAAAGAAAAAACGCTAAAAGGGTTTTTTATAAATCAATGTCCTTATGCGACATTGCAGCAAATGACCATGTAAATATTTGTGGTGACATTGCTAAAAAGTGGGTTGAAAAAAGCCATGGTGAAAAGGTCACATAACTGGGTAACACATAGGAAAGTAAGTTGAGGTCTACTTGATTTTTGTCAATCAATATTAATACTTCAAAATGAAAATATATTTGGGTGAATTTTCCGGGACCAAAAATTGCGGGGCATCGATGAAATCGGTACTAAAAATTATATGTAGTTGAAATGCTCTAATATTTTTTTCAGGTTAGGTGAAATAATAATGTATGTGTAGCAATAAATATTTTAATAAATAGGACTATAGGTATTCCAAAAAATTAGATTTCATTTCATTAGACCTCGAAATTTTTATTGCCGTGTTTGTCCACACGGCACTTATTGTGTCGTACCTCATTGATAAAAATCTATTGGTTATTTATATTTTAACCTAGTTTTATTTGATACGTGAATATTAAGGTATTGTTACGAAATACATTTATTCAATTATTTAATCAGTACAACGAATGGTTAATTAAAATTCATGTGTCCCCGAACTACCTTTCATTGCCGTGTCCTTAACATGTTTTCGAATTGTTTTATCTAACGTCTTGTGTTTTCCCTCCTATGCGCAAAACGTTGCTTATTAGTGCCGCCTAAGTGCTCTACATGGAAGGAAGTACAAGTACGTACACAAGTGCTTGCGTTTTGGCGCCATAAATGAAAGTATTCCATTTTTATGTTACCGGACATTTTTTCATTCATAGTAGATAGGTATAACTTTCTATTAGAATAAATTTGTCAGCCTTGATTAAACTAACGATGGAACGCAATTTTTTTGTTTATTTGTGAAGTGTTTATTACTTCGAATAACTAATAGACTTTTTGTTATTTAATATTTTTGCCTTGATTTTCATCAACGTGCTTTCATTGCTGTGGTTTCGGTGGTTAAAATTTGCTATGGCAATGAAAAAATAGACTCAGCAAAAAATGTGCCATGCCTTGTAAAATAAAACAATTTAGTTTCATTGCCGTGGCTAGGTGTTTCATTTCCGTGACTTATGTTTTTTTTGCCATGGTATGATTAGGCAATGGAAACATCTTCTAAATGATCGTACTTAATTAAATTTAATTGCCGTGTACGCTTGTTTCATTACCGTGTACGCTTGTAATTTGCCGTGGCATGTAATTTTAATTTTGCATATTTTTCACACTAATGAAAATAATAGCCATGCCTTGTAAAATAAAACAATTTAGTTTCATTGCCGTGGCTAGGTGTTTCATTTCCGTGACTTATGTTTTTTTCGCCATGGTATGATTAGGCAATGGAAACATCTTCTAAATGATCGTACTTAATTAAATTTCATTGCCGTGTACGCTTGTTTCATTACCGTGTACGCTTGTAATTTGCCGTGGCATGTAATTTTAATTTTGCATATTTTTCACACGATTAACTAAATATATTAGATATTGGAATCAGTATCATTAATTAATATATTTTTAATATTTAAAATAAACAGTCATAGCGTACCTACTTGCTTCGGCAGTACCTACATACTTATACTAAACATTCATAGCACTTGTTATACTTAATCAATACAATTTCAATCTACATAGCAATGTTCAAAACCTTCTCAGTCCACTGTTGGACGTAAGCCTCTAGTAACTTTTTTCATAAATATCAAAAATACAATGAGTAGGTAGGTATCTATATTTTTGTCAAATCAACTTAATATAATGTCAGCATGCAATATCACACATTAGACACGTAAACTAAAAAAGTTTACTGTCTAAAATAGTAGCAACTATAGTAAGTCCCAAGTAACATTTTAGGTTTTAAAGAGGTTTTGTAAAGGTTTTAGAATCTTTGTATGGAAATCGGACAGTAATCTTAATAGACTCAATAACGTTATGGTGACCTTATGATAACCTCCTAAGTGCAAAAAGGGCCCACGTTTTAGACCCTTTTCGAGAGCTACAGCAAAACCTAAAGCTGAAATTCAGAACCTTTCGAACTACTTAAACAGAGCCCAAATATAACCTTGATAACCTTAACTTAACGTAATATAACCTTGCAAGGCAACTTCATCATCATCATCATATCAGCCACAAAACGTCCACTGCTGGACATAGGCCTCCCCCAATTTTCGCCACCGTTGTCGGTCGTTCGCCGCCCACATCCATCGGTTGCCCGCCACCCTTATAAGGTCGTCGGTCCACCTTGTGAGGGGTCTGCCCACGCTGCGTCTTCCGGTTCGTGGTCGCCACTCTAGAACCTTTCTGCCCCAGCGGCCGTCAGTTCTGCGAGCTATGTGTCCTGCCCATTGTCACTTCAGAGAAGCAATTCTGCGAGCTACGTCGGCTACTTTGGTTCGCCTGCGGATTTCTTCGTTTCTCAAACGATCGCGCAGAGAGACGCCATAGCCCGCTCCATCGACCTCTGAGCGACTTTGAGCCTTCGGATAAGACCCATAGTCAGCGACCACGTCTCTGCTCCGTATGTCATCACTGGCAACACACACTGGTCAAAGACCTTAGTCTTGAGACACTGCGGTAGTGCGGACGTGAAGATATGTTGTAGCTTCCCGAACGCTGCCCAGCCGAGTTGGATTCGACGAGTGACCTCTTTCTCGAAATCGGACTTACCTAATCGGACTGTTTGTCCCAGGTATATGTACTCGTCAACGAATTCGAGCATCGAGCCTCCGACCGTGATAGAAGTGGGTGTAACATGGACATTGGTCATGACTTTAGTCTTGTCCATGTTCATTTTTAGGCCCACTTGTCGAGACACTCTACTGAGGTCATCGAGCATTGCACTGAGGTCCTCCACGGTCTCAGCCATGACCACGATATCGTCCGCGAATCGAAGGTGAGTGATGTACTCGCCGTTTATGTTGATGCCAAGTCCATTCCAGGTCAGAAGCTTAAACATATCCTCCAGTGCAGCGGTGAACAGTTTCGGAGATATAACATCTCCCTGTCGTACTCCTCGCTGCAACTGGATAGGTCTTGAGCTCTGACCATTAATTCGTACTGACATGGTGGCGTTTTCATACAAACATTTCAGCACTTCGATATATCGATAGTCAATATGGCACCGTTGGAGGGACTGCAGCACAGCCCAGGTCTCGATCGAATCAAAGGCTTTCTCATAGTCCACAAACGCTAAGCATAGGGGTCGGTTATACTCTGTGGACTTATGTATAACCTGCCGCAGCGTGTGTATGTGGTCTATGGTACTACCTTTTCGGAAACCAGCTTGTTCGGGAGGCTGGAAGTCGTCGAACCTGTTTGCGAGACGATTAGTGATGACTCTCGAGAACAGCTTATAGACAACTTATAAGTTCTAAAATAGTCTTGGGTTTTGCTATATGACAAATCAAACACTTTACAACTTACGTAACTTATAAATTTAGAGGATATTTTAATAAATTAAAAATTATAAAATTAGGTGGTTGGTGTGAAATTAGAAATAAAAATTTAATTCATATAAAAATCATGTAGTTTAAATCGCCTAAAACACGTTATTTAATTGTACCTCATTTAATTAAAATATTGATTTTTATTTCTATTAAAAAATATGGCTGTCATTAGAAAACTACTAGAAAGCATAATTAACCTATCTACGACTGTGACAACAGTTACGGTTGAAGTAGTACGTGCATTCTACACAGCTAAGTGGCATTTTACGTTTAAAATTCCTCCGTTTTTTTAACATCCTGTGTCGGTTCATCACGCAACAGTTGTAACACTATGAAGTCCCAGAAACCACTGACACTTGAGGATGCCTCTAAAGTTTTAAAATATTCTTGTAGGACTTTAATAGGTAATGCCATAAGCTTATAAACGCAACTTATTAGTTTGGGTTTTCACAACACAGTCCTAATTAGTTTGCCTAGATAACTCTAATAATAATATAATATAATAATAATATTCTAGCACATTCACACATCGCCATCTAGCCCCCAAATTAAGCAATTATATTTACTTGTGTTATGGGTACTAAACAACTGATATACTACTTATATACATTTTTTTGTAAATACATACTTACTTCCTATAAATAAATTACACCCAGACAGAACAAACAATCATGTTCATCACACAAAGGTTTGTCCTGGGTGGGAATCGAACCCACGACCTCCGGCTTAGCAGTCAGGGTCACTAACCACTAGACCAACAGGCCAGTCAAGATAATATAGCATAAAGGTATTAGGTAGGTTTCAAAAATTACTTATAAGTCATTTTAACATTCCATAACATTATGGTTATATCAAAGTTTAAAATTAAACCTTTAGATCTCACTTTAACATAAGGCTAGCTTTTCCAAAACTCAATCAGGAGCCTATGACAGCAATTAGATCCTAGGACTATTTGCTCTTGGAACACAAGTCTTAATAACGTTAATTTAAACTCCTGTCAGCGGCCTAAAGGTTGTAATAATAAACAATTAGTTTTAGAACTTATTGATCATTCTCAAGTACTTAATGTGACAAGATAGCAAAGCGTTAACATTTTTACGATACTTGTAAAACCTAAAGGCATTTTTTACAACTTAGGCCCAAAAACAATGTTACTTGGGATATGGACGTACTTTATAATTTCAATCTCACCAACTGTTCTTAAAATTTACAGTCTTAGCAGTAAATACAAACACAAATCTAAATAGTAATATTCTACTATACAAAAACAAGAATTAGATATAAAAATATTCTTTAAATCCTACTATTTATTAAATATTTAACAATATTATCATAGCATGCAATATTGCATACTGTGATAATATTGTTAAATTAATAAAAAAACTTTTACTTCCCATCTTCCTCCGATTACAAGTTCGAGGGAAGATGACACAAAAATTCCCATTTTCCCCCATTCGGGGGAAGACATTCGGGGGCAGATAGGAATAAACCTGCTTTATCAATACTCATTTGAATACACGACACGTCGTGTAGTGTGTTTCTGGTCTGAGAGTGATAGATTTTATAATGCCTCTTATAGTTGTGGAAACACAAATTCATGCTTATTCACACAAATATTTGCACCCACGATCTCTGCGTGGTAGTCCGTATACAGTAGCATCAAACCACAGAGGTATTACGCAATGATACCTAAATTAAATATTTATTATTATTATTTACATTAAACAATGATCTTGTGCCTGTACATTTTTAGGCCAATTTATAATAAGATTTTATTGAGGCAACTAAGCATTGTACTGAGGTCTTTCAAGGTCTCAGTTATGACCACTAGTGATTGATTAACTAGCTAGTTATATTATTGCCTTATCCAGAAGTTTGAAAGAGTCCTAAAGTGGTAATAGTTTAGGAAATACAATATCCAACTCTGTGATACAGTAGCTGGCAGCAGGCAAGTCCTTGGGGCCTAGTATGAGCTCCTATGCCTGTAAAAGAACTGTTATGCAATTTCGTAGTATTCATATAACAGGCGAGCTAACTTCACTACGGCAACGAAATAAACCAGAGGTCACGACGTCACGTACCCGCTGACAAGTTATTTGACCTGCTCTACGCGTAGTATGACCTCGATATGACCTCGTAGTATGATCGATGATGAAAATGACAATTTAAGGACAGATGAACCAATGATCATGGAGCCGAATTGACATAATGGCGTTTTCATATGGCAGCCCTTCTTTATTGATAGTCAATTTGAGACTCCTCACACACTCACTTTATTTTTAAATTTAATGTCATAATTTTTATGACATTCTGCTTCATTTACTGCACCTACTTCGTTTACTTCTGCATGGCCTAAGGTTGACTGGTAGAAAATAGTTTTAACAAAAAGTTTATGTACCTGTGTACAATAAATATTATGAATATACATTACGAAGAGACAGGTTATATACAGGACTCAGACACATCTGATTCCAGTAAACACATTTCTACTTATGGACAGTACCCAAAGAAATAATGTTTTAACATGTTATTAACTAATGTTAAAATGTAGGTGCTGCGTTACTTCAAAAGATCTGAGAAAAACCTAAACATAGAAGGTCAGAATCGCAAGTACCATGGAGTTGACGGCGAGCAACCTATCTCCCGATATCCATATAGTGACAGAAATACTATTATGTTGGTGGACGCCTTCAATGAGCGAGGACTTCCTCTAATTGACGTTAATGCTGCCCATCAACTCGGTGCTATACAGACACAAACCTATTCTCAAGACGGTGTTAGATACTCTCTTAATAATGCCTTCATTCAACCAATACGGTATAAAAGAAAGAACCTGACAGTCAGAGTGAACTCAGAAGTATTAAAAATTTTGATAGATGAAAACAACCATGCCTACGGTGTTAATTATAAGACGAATGGTAGAGTTCGTACGGCTTATGCTAGGAAAGAAGTTATTATTAGCGGAGGCAGTATCAATTCTCCTAAATTATTAATGCTATCCGGAATAGGACCTGAAGCGCACCTATCTGAGTTAAACATACATGTTAAACAAGATTTAGATGTTGGGAAAAATTTGCAAGATCACGCTAGTTTCTTCGGTTTACTTGTCGGTCTTAAAGAAACTTCTACGCTCATTGGGTATAAACAAATGATGGAAGAAGTACACGATTATAAAGAAATGGCAATGAAACATGGTCCTATTTCAGCTAATGGGCCTACTAATATTGGAGTGTTTATAAAAAGTGATTCCAACTTAATAGCTCCAAATGTGCAAATAGGAGCTCATTATGCCTTAGTAAATGATGCACTTATTGATCCAGTAACTTTTGAATCATGTAGAATATTTCCTACAAGTTTTTATGATGCCGTTTATGCAAGGATTCAGAATATACAGCCAAACAGCAGAGGAAAAATAGAACTGAATGCTACGAATCCTCATGGTCCACCGCTGATATATCCTAATTATTTCGAAGATCCTAGTGATATGATTCCTATGCTTATTGGCGCAAAATATTTTATATCTCTAGAAGACACTTACGCGTTTAAATCTGTTGGTGCAAAATTTATTAGGATACCATTGCCAGCTTGCAGAAACTATCCCTGGGGTAGTGATAATTATATCCTATGTTTAATGAGACAGTATACTGTGACAATATTCCATCCTGTAGGAACTTGTAAAATGGGGCCCAGGAATGACCGACATGCTGTTGTCGATCCAAAACTAAAAGTGTATGGTGTATCTGGTCTGAGAGTCGTAGATGCTTCTATAATGCCTAAAATAATTCGCGGTAATACCAATGCAGCAGTAATGATGATCGCTGAAAAGAGTGCGGATCTTATTTTTGATGAGTGGCTATAAGGTGAACATCATGTACGATTTATTATAATAAATGAAATTTAGAATACGGTAGATTTTTTGTTCTGGATTTTAAATATTTTAATGAAAGTAAAGGTATAAAACTAAAATGAAAGTCGTTATTAATGCCTTAAATTATTTAGTTCTTTTAACATTTTAGTTGATTACTTAAATTAATGATGCAATCCTTTGGTGTGGAGAAAATAATATGTCGATGAAACTATTACTGGTTATATTTACCTAGTGCATTTTACCTAACACTAAAAAGTCATTTTTATGGGTTGAACACATATTATGTAAATATATCAACTAGTATGAGTAAGCACCTTTACTAAACTAATATAACACTTAAAACTGTAAGTCAACAATATCACAAGAAATAATTTACAAATATTTAAAATTTAAAAATTAATAAATAAAAATATGTAGGTGCTGTATTACTTCAAAAAATCTGAGAAGAATTTAAACTATGAAGGACTAAACCGTAAATATCATGGTGTTGATGGCGAGCAGCCAGTTTCCAGATAACCTTACGTTGACCAACCTTCCATTATGGTGATAAACGCTAACAATCAGAAAGGACTGCCGTTAAATGATTTTAATGGAGCCCACCAAATTGGTGGTATGCAAGTACAAACATTTTCCGAAGACGGTGTAAGAGTATCTACAAATAATGCCTTCATTCAACCAATAAGATACAAGCAAAATAATCTCACCGTCAGAGTTAAATCCGAAGTATTCAAAATACTGATTAACGAAAAAAAATTTGCTTATGGCGTGAAATACACCAAAGATGGAGAGATTCATACAGCATATGCGACGAAAGAAGTTATTATTTCAGGTGGCAGTATTAACTCACCAAAATTGTTGATGTTATCCGGTATAGGTCCTAAAGAACACTTATCCGAATTAAACATACCTGTAAAACAAGATTTAGCTGTTGGAGAAAATCTACATGATCACGTTACCTTTAATGGATATGTAATAGCCCTTCCTAATAAAACATCTACTCTTATTGAACCAAATAAAGTTTTAGAAGAAGTGTATGCATACAGCTTGATGAAATTAAAGGAAGGGCCAATGGCATACAATGGTCTGTGCAATTCAATAGCTTTTATTAAAAGCGAGCCTAATTTACCAGGACCTGATATTCAAGTACACGTTGATAATACATTTACTAAAGAGTTTTTATAGTACGTGGAAACACAAATGCACCATCCATTATGATAGGCGAAAGAGGTGTCGACTTCATTATTAAATATTGGTTAAATAAATACTAATTTGCATGCATTATATTTATTATATATATTACCATGTTTTTCTATATTTTTTGTAATGTTTTGTATATGTATGAAAATGATATAATTATGTCCAATTTGAATATTTAATTATTATTTAAATCTACTATATAGTATGTAAATAGTTTGTACACAATCCGTTGATAATTACATTTGAAAATAAGTGCTTCCTTTCTTCAAATAAATATTTATTGGTAAAAATTCTAGTATATGACGACGGAGATAAATATCTTAGAAACGAAAAAATTCGCACGGCAATAGCTAAGAAAGAAGTTGTGGTTAGCGCTGACAGTACTACGATATGTCATTTATTTATTATTTATTTATTAGGATTACCAACAAGAGAAACCCATACATAAAAAACTAACAAAACATAGGAAATGCATGCCTGGTGCTCTCTCAATTATAGGCAACCACATCTAACTTAAAATATTTATACTGCTAAACTATCACAATATAATGAGTAAAAGTAAAAACACAATAATAAGTTGTAATGAATAATAAAAATGAAATGAAATTATGATAAAAAAATAGAATAAGTATAAGTAGGTAATTACAAAGGCCAATAAAATGTGAGTGACAACAAACGTAATAAATACCACTAAGAACGCATATATTCCATAATTTTACACCTGAAATTAGACTGAGTATTACCAAAAATGTCCGAATCCAATGATCGGGAAAGATCGTTGTATTGTTTGCACATTCTATTTAAAGGTGAATTAAGGCCCAGATTAGTTTGGTATTTGCTTAAAATGAACAGCTTGTAGGCACATGATCGCGGTAATCTGCTCGGGGCAGCAATTTTTATTTCAGATAATAATTCTGGACAATCTATCTTATTATTACATAATTTATGCAAGAACATAAGATCTAAAAACTTGCGTCTATCGTTAAGGGAAATCAGTTTAAAGTATTTAAGACGAGCATCATACGAAGTTAAATGATATTTTACATGCAGATTATACGCAAGATGAGAGAGAAATCTTCTTTGTACTCGTTCAATTCTGTTTCGGTGAACTTCATAAAAAGGAGACCATACCTGCGAGCATTATTCTAAGATGCTACGAACCAAAGAGTTAAATTAGATAATTTTAGTTTTGGGACTTTTAAAATTATTTGTATTTCGATTTATAAAGCCACACATTTTGGATGCATTAACTATTGTCTTGTCTAAATGCGAATTAAATGTTAATTTACTATCTATGAATATCCCTAAATCTCGTACGCATTCAACTTGTTTGAGTGTGTGGTCATTTATATTATATGATGTCTGCAATGTTTTTTTTTCTTACTAAAAGATATGTAGTGACATTTGTCAGTATTTAGTGACATCTTATTGAGTTCACACCACTCAAACACTCTATTAAGATCGTCCTGAATGAGCTTATTATCATCTGAGCTTTTGATAGTTCCTATGATTTTAAGGTCGTCTGCAAATAGATAACCGGTAGTGTGATGAAAACAATCTGAAATGGAGTTTATTAATATCAAAAATAGTAACGGACCCAAGTGCAAACCTTGCGGAACGCCTGAAGTAGCAGTAAACTCTGAAGAGCGATAACCATTAACTACGACGTACAATCTGCGGTTAGTGAGGTATGACTTGAACCAGTCTAAAAAGGATCCGCCCACACCGACCTCAGCAAGCTTCAACAAAAGCGTACCATGGTCAACTTTATCAAACGCTTTGCTGAAGTCTGTGTATATGGCATCCACTTGAATGCCCTGATCTACGTATCCAGATATAGCGTTTGTAAAAGCTGCTAAATTAGTAGTAGTAGACCGTTTCCGAATAAATCCGTGTTGTTGAATAGTTAGACACGTTTTAACTAGACTATTAACATGGGGGTATATCAATGACTCAAATATTTTTGGTATAACAGATAAGATGGATATAGGCCTATAGTTCTTTATATTGTTTTTTGGCCCGTCTTTGTGAATAGGAACTGTTTTAGCCATTCGCCAATAGTTGGGAAATTGACCCATGTAAAGAGATTTGTTAAATATGTATGTTAGCGGAGAAGACAGCTGTTTAGCACATTTACTTAAAAATATTAGGGGTAAACCATCTGGACCAGGCCCCTTATTAATATCTAAATCTTGAAGTTTTCTGCGCACTGTAGACTCAGACAGAACCAAGGCATTAAGACTTAATGAATTTAAAGAAATTCTAGTTATAGATGTTTGCACAGTCTGTATATTACTATTGTTAATATATTGTTATATCATGCTAATGTAACCGTTAACTTTGAATGGTACATGAGTTGACGCTAGAAATGTACCTATATTATTTTCGAAAAATTTTAGCCGTATAAAAAAGTGTATTTACATTCTCAGGGTAAATAGTAGTCTGTAATAATAATATAATGTAGTTTTAGAGTATTAAATTTCATCTAGCATGCATCACAATCAGTACTGGTAGGAAAAAGGGTCTATTATTGAACATTGGTAGAATAAATACTAATAATAAACGCATGCATCATATCAAAATAATTATGTATTATATTGCACCACAATATTTTTATATTTATTATGTGCTATTTAATTACAATAAAATTGATAGAATAATATTATAGTATTTACATTCTCTACACACAGTATTTCTAATAAATAATTACATTTAAAAATATGCCTTTTTAATACCAATTGTTAAAGGTGCCCAGTTTTTATTGAGTTTAGTAAATACTGAAGCGTTTAAATTTCAGGGAGCACGTTTTGTAAGAACTCCTATGCCCGCGTGCAAGGATTACCCTTGGGGTAGTGATGCGTATATCGTTTGTTTAATAAGATCATATACAGCTACGGTATACCATCCAGTAGGCACTTGTAACATGGGCCCAAAATGGGATAAAAATGCTGTCGTGATCCTAAACTGCGTGTGTACGGTGTCTCTAGACTAAGAGTTATAGATGCTTCTATAATGCCTTTTGTAGTACGTGGAAACAAACGCACCATCCATTATGATAGGTGAAAGACTAACTTCGTTATTAAATATTGGTTGAAGAAATACTAAATTACATGCATCACATATATTATATATTATATTATATTATATTATAATTGTATATATATTTTGTAATGTCAATATTATTTACAGTTTTGTATTTATTTATGATATGATATTATAAGTTAAATTGGAATATTTAGTTATTATTGAAATTTACTATAAAATATTTAAACAGTTTGTACACGGTCCGTTGAAAAATTATATATGAATATAAATGCAAACTTTCTTCAAAAAATTCTTTGTTTGTTAAAATTCTATGTGTGACGACAATACTCCTTACGGAGTTTAATATCTTACGAACGAAACAACACTCACGGCAATACTAAGAAAGAAGTTGTAGTTAGCGCTGGCAGTACTACGATATGTCATCGTGCTAATGTAACCGTTAACTTTGAATGGTACGTTCGTACATACCTTCAAAAGTACTACTAGCTCCCTAAATTTAAATGGTAACAAGCGACCAAAATCTGGAAAATAGCATCTTTTTTGGTACCACGGCCATGCTTCGGCTCTCCGTTTCCAGAATACTAGACTTTTTTATATGATAAAAGTACGAGAATAAGTAAGTCACTCTCCATTTTCTCTTGACCTAGCATCTTGTAAATATATGCTGTTTTTAAAAAATTTAAAGGCAAGAGATTTGAAGGCAAAGAGAATGCAATTGCTACATATAAGTAATTTTAGAAATTTTAAGTAAATCTAAAGTAGAATGGACAGACGTATTTTCGAAATAGTTTAGCCGTCTAAAAAAGTATATACAGAGTGTATACGACGGTATGACATTAAATGCAATTACGTATAGTATGTGACATTATAAAGCGAGACAAAAAAAAATCTACTAAATATCTTCAATAGTTTAGACACAGGACAATTTTTTTAATTTCTTTAATTCTAAATTAACACTATGTAAGTACGTCAAACGGTCACTGGCTTAAGTCATAGTCCACGTCGAAGGATAAACGTTGCCGTTCATTACAGTTCAGTGAACTTGTCATAATAAAATGGTGTATTACTTCGTTACTATTAAAATATTATTTATTTTGTTAGAAAATTTCAAATTTTTGTTTTTCGTCAAATTACTTTTGTGATTAATTAGAAATCGTTATATGGGTTAGTAACACCTGCCTTTTCATTTAATGTCAAACCGTCGTATACACTCTGTATACGTGCTCAAGGTAAACACTCCGAGTAGTCTGAAATAATAAAATAGTGTAGTTTTAGAGTATCTAATTTCATCTAGCATGACTCTCGTGTAACTGAATGCATAATCAGTAATGGTAGGGAAAAGAATGTCGTCTCTGTTATTGAGCATTGATTGAATAAATACTTATTTGCATACATCATATCAATATAATTATTATTTCGCACCACGAATATTTTTATGTTTACAATTATGTGCTGTTTAATTACTATAAAGTTAACAGAATAATATAGTATTTACATTGTTTACACACAGTATTTCCAATAAATAATTACATGTAAAACAGGTGCTGCCTTTTTTCAAAAAATCCGAGAAGAACTTAAATGTCGAAGGTCTCAATCGTAAATATCACGGTGTTGACGGTGAACAGTCTGTATCCAGATATCCTTACATCGATAAACCTTCCATCATGATTGTCGATGCTTACAACCAAAGAGGACTACCTTTAATTGATTTTAATGCAAAGTACCAAGTTTCTGGAGCTATAGCGCAAACTTTTTCTCAAGATGGTGAGAGAGTGTCCACAAATAATGCTTTCGTACAACCAGTCAGGTATAAAAGAAATAATCTGACCGTCAGAGTGAAGTCAGAAGTGGTTCAAATTCTAATAGACGACGACAATACTGCTTACGGAGTTAAGTATCTTAGGAACGGACAAATTCACACGGCAATTGCTAAGAAAGAAGTGATAGTTAGCGCGGGCAGTATCGATTCCCCAAAATTATTGATGTTATCAGGTATAGGCCCTAAAGAACACCTGTCGAGTTTAAACATACATGTTATACAAAATTTAGCAGTTGGGGAAAATTTAGAAGACCATGTTGGATTTCATGGCCTTCCAATAGCCTTAACCAATAAATCCTCGACTTTGATAGAACCTGACGAAATTTTACAAGAAGTGTACGTACATAGTCAAATAAAATTGAAAGACAGACCATTATCAGCCGACGGTCCAGTAAATACGATAGCATTTTTAAAAAGTGATCCTAAACTGCCTGCACCTGACATTCAAATTCAAA
Source organism: Parascotia fuliginaria (assembly GCA_963082885.1). Taxonomy (NCBI): domain Eukaryota; kingdom Metazoa; phylum Arthropoda; class Insecta; order Lepidoptera; family Erebidae; genus Parascotia; species Parascotia fuliginaria. The sequence continues at coordinate 3,584,387 of OY720195.1, forward strand.
ACGCTGCTATACGATTAAAGGAATTCTTTGATCCAGCATACTCAAGAGTTCAAATATTACCATCGAGTTTTTATGATGGCTTGTCTCCACTAATTACGAATATAACACCGAAAAGTAAAGGGGTAATCTTGTTAAACACGACCAACCCTCATGGTCCGCCCTTAATATATGCTAATTATTTTGGGGATCCAACTGATTTAATACCAATTGTTAAAGGTGCTCGGTTTTTGTTGAGTTTAGAAAATACTGAAGCTTTTAAATCAAAAGGAGCACAATTTGTAAGGACTCCTATGCTCGCGTGCAAGGATTACCCTTGGGGTAGTGATGCATATATCGTTTGTTTAATAAGATCATATACATCTACGGGATATCATCCAGTAGGCACCTGTAAGATGGGTCCAAAATGGGATAAAAATGCTGTCGTGGATCCTAAACTGCGTGTGTACGGTGTTTCTGGACTAAGAGTTATAGATGCTTCTATAATGCCTTTTGTAGTACGTGGAAACACAAATGCACCAACTATTATGATAGGTGAAAGAGGTGTTTCATTTATTCTTGATAAATGGTTGGAAAAATATGTGTTTTATTGTGGATAACTGGGTAGACTATACAAGTACCCGTATTAAAATGTTGACTCCTGATTAAGATTAACTGTGTAACCGTTACTGTGTTTTCCCAAATAAAATAAAAAAGATATTTATGTATGTAGTTAATATATATTATTTTATATAAGTATAACTACTTATTATGTATTATGTTATTTGAAATAAATTCGCGTTTTCGAATCGATTGGTATTTTATTTTAAAATTCCATAAATAAGATCATCTACATAAAATAATAAATATAACAACCCCAAGATTACAGTTTATTACAATTTAAAAACATAGATTTTTGAAAAGGATTAATTTGCAACTCCAAATATGAAAAACAAATTAACGAAGGAAGAGTCTGACAAACAATTTTAATAGTTTATAATGATCATATTGTTCATATGATTCAAGTCAAACTCGTTTATTCATTTAAACATACATGATACTTAATAAACGTCATAAAATTAAAAATTAAAATAAAGGCTAATTTGCCAACGGAAAATTCACTGACAAAGATAGATCTGAGAGAAGAGCTGCAAAAAAAAATTTAACCATTGATTTAATTTAAAATTTTTGGTATGAGTTACAATTTAATTCATACGATAGTATAATTACTGTGTCAATCAATCAGGCATACTTACATTTACATAATATACTTAATCCAGGTGCTTTGATTTGTAAGTTCTAATCCTTCAACTAAATAAATGTATGTTTGTGTTGTGTTTGTGTGTTGTGTTAACTAAAAACTATTTTTGTTTTGTTTTCTTCATGTTTATTAGCCGTTTGGCGTTTGTCATCGAGCTTTGCTTAATCAGTGTTCGCTTAAATTACGTAAGTACTACCATATAGTTACTTAGAATCACTCTACCGGATAGTAAGCAGTCAGTAGGATTGAAAATGATAGAAACCGTCCCAAAAGCTATCTTGTGATTGAAGCTCCCTCCATAGTGGCTTTTTTTTTATTTATTTTTTTTACTTTCAAGACTCAGGTTTAAAATTGATCATAAAATGTTTTGTCCTGTATCCAGCAGTGAGTGGGCGTCTTTAGGCTGAATTATGATGATGATAGCAAGTGTAAAATTGAACATAATTGATTTAAAAAGCTTTAAAACAAGTGATAGAGTATAGTAATTATGTACTAAGGAACGACGTCATCGAATTTAAAAGTAAAACTTAAATGCATGGAAAAAAAATTAGTAAACAAATTTTTTATACCCTTTTTAGTGTTTTTTATGTTTTATCCTGTAAAACCTGAGTGACGAAAAGACGTAAGTTGAAGTAAATTCATGCAACAATTTTCAACTTGTGACATAAATACATAAATATCATACTTGAGCTTGTATTGACTGACTGATTGACGCATTCATCAGCGCAGAGCCTAAATCGATGGGTGGAAATTTCGGCTGTTGACGCTTTTTATGTTGTAGGCACCGATTAAGTAATAAAATATTTTTGGAAAATTGTCTCATAGAGTGGTAAAATAGGCCTTGCGAGTTTGCAGTTAGATCTATTAAATTTTGTATTTGGCTTTTTAGTTTTAAGTAAAGAAAAATATTTCGTGTTTTTGTAAAGTGGTCGACTTTACAAAAACACTATGGGTTTTTTTTATACGACTAAGATGACAAACATGCATACGGTAAGCAGTTACCGTAGCCTATGGACGCTTGCAACACCAGGGTTAAATGAGGGGTTAATGTTTACATGAAAAGCCGCTAATTTTGAAGTTAGATCTATAAAACCTAGTATTTAAATGCTGAGATAAAAATAAGCTTGATTTATTAAACTCTATAATTTGATTTTTAAATAAACTACATTTTATCAATTTTTAGGCAACAGCTACTTATAACGTTAACGTTAAAGCTGCATATAGTGGTCTTTTTAACTTTTTATTAATCAAACAATCAACATCAAACAATTTGTCTGCCTCGGTGGCGCAGTGGGAGCGCAAGCAACTGCTGTGCACGAACGAGGTTATGGGTTCGATCCCCACACGGGACAAACTCGTCGTTCGGTCGTTCGCTTATTTACCTCTTTTATCAGTGTTTTCATACCAATAATAATAATAATAGTACTGTAAGTATTTTTATACGTCTTACAAAAATATATATTAATAATATTTCTATACAGGTATTACCATACTTCAAAAAATCGGAAAAGAACCTCAACATCAAAGAACTGAATCGTAAATACCACGGCAACAGCGGCGAACAAGATGTCGCCAAGTATATTTACTTAGACGAACCGTCCAAAATGGTCATCGAAGCATTTAACGAAAGTGGAATACCTATAGGCGACTTCAACGCAGAGACTCAATTCACAGTCTTTGACTCTCAATCTATAGTAGACGGTGGTATGAGAGTCTCCGCAAATCAAGCGTTTATTCAACAAATTAGATATAAAAGGAAAAATCTAACAGTCAGAATAAACTCTGAAGTATTTAAAATACTTATTAGTGACAAAAATGTTGCTTACGGTGTCCAATATAGAAGAAATGGAAAGGTCTATACAGCATTAGCAAAGAAAGAAGTTATTGTTTCTTGTGGTACTATGAACTCACCAAAATTGCTAATGTTGTCTGGTATAGGCCCTAAAGAACATTTACAGAACTTAAATATAGATGTCAAAAAAAATTTAGCTGTCGGTGAAAACTTACATGATCACGTTACGTTTAATGGATTCGTACTGAATGTTAATAAAGCGTCAACTATAGTAGAACAAAAACAAGTTTTAAAGGAACTACGTGAATATAAAGAAATGAAATATAAGCACGGTCCTTTATCTCGTGATGGGCCATTAAATGCTATTGCTTTTATTAAAACTGAACCTAATATGATAGCACCTGACATAGAATTTGAAATAGACCATGCATTCGCAGAAGAATATATACAAGACGTAGCTTTAAGCGATGCTACATCTATATTTCCAGGAAGTTTCTACAATGGTATGATAGTAAGAGCTATGTATTTGACACCTAAGAGTAGGGGCAAGGTTTTACTGAATGAAACAAACCCTCATGGTCCGCCGTTACTATACGCAAACTATTTAGAAGATCCGGATGATATAAAACCGATAATTAAAGCTTTAAATTATGCAATAAGTTTAGAAAATACAAAGGCATTCAAAGCTCGTGAAGCATATTATATGAAGGAATCTTTGGAGCCATGCCATGATTACAACTGGGGTTCAGATGAATACTTCACATGCATGATAAGATCTTATACGTGGACAACTCATCACCAAGTCGGTAGTTGTAAAATGGGGCCCAAGTCTGATAAGAAAGCTGTCGTCGATTCGAAACTGCGTGTGTACGGTATTTCTCGATTAAGAGTTATAGATGCTTCCATAATGCCTCGTGTGATTCGAGGTAATACTTGTGCTCCGTCTCTGATGATTGGTGAAAGAGGAGTATCTTTTGTTCTTGATGAATGGTTGAATAAATAATGGTGAGTGTAGGTGTTATTCTTCGTCCTCATGTAAGTTTTCAAGACGCTATACCGAGAGGCGTGCATGGGGATATAAAATATATAAAAATTCGTGCATTTTACAAATAAAAATATATATTTTATATTTTGTATTTATATAATAAGGAGAACCGGTATCCGGTGCAGGGATCAAATTACCGATGCTTAGGAATCCAGAGTAAGGAACCTATACGTGCCGTGTCTCATGTTCACCACGGAAACAATAATGGGGTCACCTTGGTACCAAATCACAACACCATTATATCCTTTTAATATTTATGTTACAAAAATTTGTATTGGTTTCACCGATAAGCAAACCCTAAACTTGGGTGTCTGATCTTCTCGGGGAGTTACATTCGTGGATGTTTGATAGGTATGTTACCGAGCTAATCATGCACAGTATTGGCTAGTGCAGTTCAAAATTATAAATTTTATTACTTGTATCGCCTGCGCCTGTAATACAGTATTATCCCATCACGAGTAGTCAAAATTGTAATACCTTTTTATGATTCTTTTATATGACTTAAGTATATTAATGTTGTATCTACTGAAATTTAAATAAATTAAATTGATTATTGATTGAAAATTTTTACACAGTTCTCAAATTTTTCGTATCTTGGTCTGCTGCGCGATAGATACTTACCGAAATCTCTTTAGTCTGTCTTTATTCTAAAGTTTGCCTTTGTTATGTTACAAACATTAGTAGTGTTATATCTATTGCAATAGTACGAAATGTGACGTAAAAAACGAAATTAAAAAAAATTGTGCAAATTAAAAAAAAACAATTTTATATTTCGGAATTATCTATTATTCCTACTATATAGTACTTGGGCACTAGTACAAAATGTATCGTAAAAAAAGAAAAGAAAACTGTTGAGCAAAAATAAACATTTTTAGATTTCAATGTATTTACTATTTTCCTGTTTGTACAACGACTTAACCTCTCGTATGCTACAATATCATACAAAATAGAAATAACATTGTATCTCGTGCAGATCTGTTCCATTTTTTCGGTTCTTCTTACTGTAAATATTTATTATGTTGCCTGCATTTTGTAACTGATTGTTTAATAATTGAATAAATCTATATAATAAATTTATTACTAGAATACTGCTTTTTACTACAATATCTTCGTTTCCTATAAAATCTTTTCATCATCTGTGATTTTGTTCACAATTAAACGTAACCAAACCACCATACATAATATTTATAATCAATCAACCAAAATATCAATATGTAATCCAGATTAAGATATAGAATTTAAGTTATTTAGATTCACAAAATTTCGTGATTAACGATACCATACGATCATACGATCTAACATTCAACTAAATAAATGAGAGTTTTACGTGTTGTGATAACTAAAATTTGTCTATCAACGAGCTTTGCTTAATGAGTGTTCACTACAATTATGTAAGTATTAACATGGTTAATGATACTGGAACTTTTCTTATGTTTCTTTTTATCTGGCAAAAACTGCAAGTTGTACTGGCAGATAGTACATACATGATACATAACTTTACGCCTGTCTCTCATTAATGGGATAAGCAGAGGCTACAGAACGCCATTTGCTGCGATCCAAACATAGTTCCTGTGCCTCTTCTACATTCATTAATCTTTACATACACCCACGTCTTCGGTAGCAGATAGTACTAATGATTATTTTACATTAAATTATAAATACGCGATATCTTAACCAGTGAAGTTTACAATAATGTGTTATTTCTATTCAGGTTTTGCCATACTTCATAAAATCAGAAAATAATCTGGACATTGAAAAACTGAGTCGTGAATACCACGGTGACAGCGGCGAACAACCAATATCCATGTTTCATTATTTAGATGAACCTTCCATTATGATCATCGAAGCATTTAACGAAAGTGGTTTACCTATACTCGACTTTAACGCAGAGACTCAATTTACGGTCTTCAACTCACAGGCTATATCAGACGGCAGAATGAGAGTCTCCGCAAATAAAGCATTTATTCAATCAGTCAAAGTAAAATCTGAAGTTTTTAAAATACTTATTAATAACAAAAATGTGGCTTACGGTGTTAAATATAGAAGAAATAGTACAGTTTATACAGCCATTGCAAAGAAAGAAGTTATTGTTTCTGCTGGTGCTATAAACACACCGAAGTTGTTGATGTTGTCTGGTATAGGTCCAAAAGAACATTTACAAAATTTAAATATAGATGTCAAAAAAAAATTAGCTGTTGGTGAAAACTTACATGATCACGTTACGTTTAATGGATTCGTACTGGCCGTTAATAAAGCATCAACTATGATAGGACAAGAACAGATTTTAAATGAAGTACATAAATATAAAGAAATGAAATATAAGCGCGGTCCTCTAACTGGCGATGGACCATCTAATGCTCTTGCTTTTATTAAAACTGAGCCTAATTTAATAGCACCAGACATCCAATATCAAATAGGGAATGTGTATGTAAGTGAATATATACAAGATGTAGCTGCAGGTGATGCTACGAATATATTCCCAACTAGTTTTTACGATGGTATGCTAATAAGACCTATGTATTTGACACCTAAGAGTAGGGGCAAACTGTTACTGAATGAAACAAACCCTCATGGTCCGCCGTTACTATACCCAAACTATTTAGAAGACTCGGATGATATAGCACCGATTATTAAAGCTTTAAAATATGCAATCAATTTAGAAAATACAAAGGCATTTAAAGCTCGTGGAGCATATTATATAAAGGAATCTTTGGAGCCATGCACTAATTACTACTGGGGTTCAGATGAATACTTCACATGCATGATAAGATCTTTAACGTCGACAACTCATCACCAAGTCGGTACTTGTAAAATGGGGCCAAAGTCTGATAAGAAAGCTGTCGTCGATTCGAAACTGCGTGTGTACGGTATTTCTCGATTAAGAGTTATAGATGCTTCTATAATGCCTCGTGTGACTAGAGGTAATACTTGTGCTCCGTCTTTGATGATTGGTGAAAGAGGAGTAGCTTTTGTTATTGATAAATGGTTAAAAAATAAAAGTTAAATATGTTATTCTGAATCCCTCGTGTAAGTCTTCTTACATTATATTATAATATAACAAAATAAAAACGTATTTTTTAATTTATTTTAATTATAGAAAGCCGGTATTAAACTTAAATTTAAACTCAAAGCATTTACTTCATTTTGATCATAAAGTATGAGGTTTATGAAAAATCAAAATTAGATGAAGTCAGCTAATTACCCTACAGCAAGTTCGCTGACGAGGTAGAGCTGTGATAAGAACGACAAGATTCAGATAATTACAGTTTTTTGTATGAGTTACAATTTTAACATTCAACACAACCAAAGAACCATAGAAAGTAATTATTACACACTAACCATTATTTAGTTTCATCTAGTATGGTAATTTAACTACGTATTTTAATTAAAATGGTAAATGCACCTCCCGGTAAATCGGTATCGGATACAGGATCCAGTTACCGAAGACCCGCATCGCGAGAAGGTTCCTGACTCTGGAGTGCTAGCTCCAGAGTCAGGAACCTTCTCGCGATGCGGGCTGTGTCATTGTCTTGTTGTGTACATATTAAAATAAAAAACACATTCAAAGCTAACAGAGATTAGGGTTGTCCAGACGGAGCCTTATAAACAAATGATTATGACTGAAAACTTGGGGAAGGTCTATGACCAGCAGTGGATGTCTTTCGACTGATATATGATGACTGGTTTGGCATTTAGATCCTTGCAAGTAAGACACGTCTTTCTGTCGTCATATGCGTCTTGAAAATCTTTATAATAGGTATCTTTAAGTGTATGACCTCAGAATAAGACATTGAACCCACGTACTACTTTAAGTTTTTTGCCACAACCAAGGAAAGTGTTTAATCATTGCCAAATCAATGTAATTCTGTTGCAATATATTAGTATTCCATTTTACTATCAAAAAGTTAGATGTTGATAAATTACGTTAAGCAATTTTAGACCCTATTTCAATAACCACAAGATTAAAATTTAAAAACGGACGTGTTTAATCTTAGGTTTATTTTAAAGTGGATTTTAGATATGTTATTGTAAATCTATAGGTGATATAATTTGTAACTAGATATCATTTAGACCACAGAATATAAATTAACTTGATTAAAAACGTAATATTATTTTATCTACCAAAATGCCACATTCTTCCCGATGGTAAGCAGTCAGTTGAGGTCCTGGATGTCCCGTGGGTTGGTGGAAGGAGCTGTCATGAAAATTTATAGGGCCTCCACTATGGTGGATTTATAAGATCCGTTTTTACGTCCCGTTTAAGTACTGAATAGCTGATAAAATTCGAAGTCATAAACTTACGGCCTAAATAAGTATGGTACAATTTAAGACTTCAATGGAACCGGTACACGGATAAATAAAAACGCTAAGTGGCAATTAACGACCACTCATGTACCTACACTACGCATAATGAGGTCACCACGCCACGGTACTAGTTAACGACCGTGCATACCTTTTCAACAGATATTTTTCTTAAATTTGTATAGGTCTTGATAGGCAAAGACTTGACCACAGATTACAAAAAACCTACGCTTGACCTCATGACTTCAAACTTGTCGTCCCTTGGCCTGTCGTAGTGTTGATTTGTTGTACTAGGACCACGTGGTAATTTCGTCCCATAAGGCATTGCTATCAGTAGTACCTAAAGAATTATTTCCGATCTTTACCCAATGTGGACTAGTTTTCATTTGTTTTGTCCAACTTGTTCGGCTATCTTTTCTTTTTGCGACAGTATTTGCTTTCTGACACTACGTAGTGATAATTGTGCCTACAACTAATGACTAACGTGGTCAGCGCGATACCTCCTTACATTCGAGGTCTTAAGAACTACATCAGTGACCCATATCCTGGAGCTAGATGTAGAGGTTCAGATCCAAGATGTTAATTTGGTCTTTAATGTAATGGCAACCTGACAATCCTCAATCTTGATCCTTTGGATGCCTGTTTAAAATCTAAACTTGGTCTTAAAGTTATTTCACATCTTTTTCTGCGCATTTGTCAAAGTTTGCTTACATTAAAGATGTGCCAGACGGGCGGTAATCGAACCCAACACGAGTGTGTTGTGTAGATCTATGAACGACCCGCTGTTGTCCTACACCTATAGGTGCCGGATACAGCGCTGATCTTCGAAGACGTCGAGTAGGGCTTCACTATAGGGGCATACTGAAGTAAAACAAACGATCTTGGTTCAATGCTTGAGGTGTTCTGCTTAGGCCATTAGGTGTTGAGGCTTGAAGAGTCTTCTATGGGTTACTGATTAACAGTGAACGTTCTGTGCCTGCGCGCGCGCGTTTATATACTATTTGCCTCGGTTAGTGCCGTGTGCAAAACACCTCGTACAAACTTTATTTTCATTATCAAAACATTACATTTTTGGCTATAACTACGTCATTTTTAACAATACAATAATCATCTAGGTACCGTTAGATAGGTATCGATGTTACCTAACATGAAATTTTATTTTATTTTATTTTATTTTATTTATTAAGGGACAACAAACAGCTATAATATAAAATGCTTACAAAGATAGATACAATTAGTTAATAATATTACAGCCTACTACGTTATCCGCAGATTACAAATTATAATTTAGACAAATAGTGCCACTAAGAGGAATTATACATGCAATAGATACCTACATACAATGCATTGACGGCTAATTGATACATAATAACTGATATTGAGAAGAAAAAAAAAGAAGAGAGATAATAATTAAATAATAAATTAACAACATAAAATAATATTATACTAATTTATATAATACAAGTCATTTAGAAGAATAATCAATAATTGTTATAAATTCAAATTACACATTGCCAACAGGACCAAACGCACTAATTTTTATTATTATTCTTATTAAAACTTTATTTCATTTTTAACTTTTATAATTAATTTCATTTGTCTCCTTTATCTTACCATTCACTTTAGTTCTTATTTTTTCAAATACATTCTGTCTGAATCTTGATTTAGAGCATGCAAAGATATCAATGTCAATAAAATCGCGATTATATGATTCCACCATTCGACGAATAGGGCAACGTAATCCAGAATTGGTACGGCACGAATCGAGAGCAAACAGAGTACCGGCGCGTACGCTCCGCTTGTGAACAGTGCGGGGAACAGTATAACAGAGCTTGCTAGTGAGATCAATCGAGTCAAATACATTGTTTACAATGCCATGTAAAATTTTGGCCTCAAGCAACTCACGTCTCGATTCAAGCGGAAGCAAATTAAACTTGCACAGCAAATCAGAATAGGATGCATAATTTCTGTAACACCTGTAATGCATGGCTTGTAGGAACTTGCGCTGGACTCTCTCTATCTCATCTACATATTTTCTATAATATGGATTCCAAATTGGTACGGCATATTCCAACTGAGACCGTATAAGCGTTTTAAATAAGTAAAGGTAGGTTGAAGGACGTTTAAATTCAGTGGATGATCTCATGACGAATCCGTACATTTTAAAGGCATTATTTACAATTTTCTCGACATGTTCATTTAGGGACAATTTGTTATCAAATAAAACTCCCAGATCCTTAACTAATGTAGCATTACTTAGTGGTGCATTATAAAGTCTGTAATTACACCTGATGACAGACTTATTTTTGGTAAAGCTTACATAATGACACTTTGGGAAGCTCAAATGCAATTTATTTTCGCTACAGTACTCCACAAGCCTATCAAGGTCTTCTTGAAACAAACAACAGTCCTCCACGGTTTTTATTGTTTTATAAGCCTTAAGATCATCAGCGTATAAAAGAAATTTTGTGTGTATGAAGCATTTGCTTATATCATTAATGTATAAGTTAAATAGTAATGGTCCGATGATAGAACCTTGCGGGACTCCAGACGTAATAATTACCGTGGAAGACTGATGGCCATTCACGATAACCTTTTGTGTTCTATTTTTAATATAGGATGAGAACCAACGGAGCAAATTCCCTCTTATACCATTAAATGCTATTTTGTTTAAAAGAATTTCATGATCGACCTTGTCAAAAGCCTTTTTGAAGTCCGTATAAACTACGTCAACTTGCAACTGTTTGTCAACATTTTGGAAGAGATGGTTAGAAAAAATTAGAAGGTTAGAAACTGTTGACCGCCGTTGAACAAAACCATGTTGTTCCGGGATTATGATACTATGCAATATGGGATAAATTGCATTATGAACAAGTCTCTCAAAAAGTTTTGACAAGGTAGAAAGTATCGAAATAGGCCGGTAGTGCTCGACGTCATGTTTAGAACCATCCTTGTGTACTGGAGTAATATTAGCCAGTTTCCATACACTGGGGAAAACTCCCTCTCTTAAGCATTTGTTATATATAACATGCAAAGGCTTATATATACTGTTTGCGGTATTTTTGAAAAACAGGGCTGGATAACCGTCAGGGCCCGCACCCTTAGATGGATCAAGTAGTTCCAAAGATTTGATTATCTCAGCCTCTTCAACGTACAAATTATCGACAATAGTAGCACTGGCCGCATAGTCTGATGGCGGAGTCCAAGTTGACAGTGTGGGACTAGATGATTCAAATATCTATACTATAACTATAAACTTTACGATTACCTAGATATCGTAGTATAAATCTAGAATTTTAGTGCCTCCTAGACGTACTTTGAACTTTATCTGCTTATATTTTCTAAACTACTGAATCTATTTTAATAAGATTTCACGTACATCTAGGGGACGCCATTTTCTAAAATAAAACACCAAAGTAACTATTTTTTATTAATTAAAACCTAAGTTACAGACCAAATTATGACCTAAACATAAAAATAATTTGTTTCTGCTATAACTTATGAACTATTTGTTTTATCTAAAGGGCAAATACATATTCGTGATTAGAACACTAAGGAGCACAATAAAAAGTGATTCTAAACATTATAAATCTAGATTTTAGATTAGCACTAAATGGTTTCACCATAAGGTAAACAAAAAATAGTTCGCTATTAACTTTTACTAATGGCGGTAGACGAACGACGTTTTCGTTCTCGCTCTCATATATAAACGTGTGGCACTTAAAATCACTGTTCATTAAATTTTATGCTAGCACGCGCGTGCGATGTATTCTAGTTTTTAAATCTATCTAGGTTCTGTCTATCACTGTATGCACTGTTTTAACACTATTTAACACTGTTTTCACAGATGTCGCGAACAAAAGACTTTTATATTTTTATTTATTTATTATATAATAAAGAGTACATAATGAACTTAAAAGATAATACAAAGTCCCACAAAACTGTTATACAGTTTGACTGTAGGATTAACTTATGTAAGTAGGTATATGTAGGTTGTACTGAAATCTATTCAAAATGTATATAACGTAAGTGCTGTTTTATATATATAGTAACTAGTAAAGGTTCTTTATGGTAACGTGCTGTATACGTTTTGCTAGTGTCCTGTCCTATCTCCGTACACATTAGTCACTCTAGGTACAACAAATTTACCAGAGGTCATCGCTCTAGTATTATAATTATTATTTACATTTATTAACAAGGAATTATGCTCTCGATTGCCATGGTTGTTAGTTGCAAGAAGATATTTGTGTTTTAAACTGACCGGTAATATTTTACAAATTTTGAACAGCTTGTTGTAATCGTTTTTGCGTTGGCTTTTAGTTTTCTTATCCACTAGTAATTTTAGGAATCATATTTGAATATTCTCCAGCTTATCAATATAGGTTTTAAATGTAAGTACATAACAATCTAGAGCATAATCCAAAATAGATTCAACCAAACAGTTGTACAAGAGTTTCAAGGTACTAATGGGAACTCGATAACTAATAAAATTTACTAAGTATTACTCTAAGCTTATTATTACATATGAGATCTACATGTTCATTCCAAGAAAAATGCTCATCTACCTTCATACCTAAATATGTGACACACTTTTCTGTCTCTATTGGTTTGCATGACTATTTTCATGTATTTACTGTATAAAACTTTGTTACCTAATTTATAGTTTATCTATTCTATATCAGATGGCGCTACTAGTCTTAGTACAGATCATGGACGTTTATGTTTCAATAAAGAAATGTTGAACAATTGTTGTGCAATTTAAAAACAAGATACACGGTAGTAGATCCACGCTGGTTACACGGTAGTAGATCCACGCTGGTTTCAGCATGAATGGGCCGGATCGACCGGGGAAGTACTACCCTCTCATTGAAGATCGACGTAAGAGTGGTAGGTAGTATCCGTACTACTGCGTTTGACTGCGACTGCGACTGAGACCGCCGGAGACCCAATTTCCCCCCTTTCCACACTTTCCTCATTCCCTTTCTCTATCCCATTCCCAGCCACAAAGAAAAAGTCTAAAGGTGTTAAATCATAAGATCTCGGTGGTCAATTGTGATCATTGTGATCAAACATGGAATTCGTGAAGTTATCGAGGACATACAGCCACAAATGTGCGAATTGGTCATATGGGTACCTAAACGCTGCAAGCATAGCCGTAGCGTAGCGGTCATTTGGATTTGATATCGTTTTTCATTGTTAATGGCATAGCTCTTTCTTTACAATGAAATAAACATCCATTGATTTATCTTAAATAATCCTAGTTTTCTTTAAATATAATAATGAAACCTCTTATTGGAAAACCTTGTATTTAACTATTTACTTATTTTCGAAGCTTTTTCGGTTCTGACTGTGTTTTCATTTCATTGCTATATTCAATTTTAGAATAACAATCGCCAGTAAACGTCAGTTAACTTTTTGTTAAAATTTATATAAAATTAACCGACCAGAGTACTTAAAATTGATTGACGTTTCAGTATTTAAAGGAAAACGAGTGTAAAATAAAAATACTATGTTTTTCTTAATAACAATTTATTGATTTCCTTACATAATAATATTCTTATCTTATTTATATTATAAAAATACAAATCCAACAATATCTCCTCACGAAATCTTCAATAGTTAGGACACGATATTTTTTCAACAAACTTCATGCAAATTGCAATTCTTACAAAAAGCCAAAAGGCACATTTTAACAAATTTACTGGTTACAGATTTTGTATAAAAAGAAAATTTTTACAGCTGCCTACTTTAACATTTTCATTGGCATGACTGCCCCAAGTCTAAACCTACTCATGCATATTAGGATTAGACAAAGATCTTTACAAGAAGTTGAAGATACAATTCACAATAGTTTCTTGGCTAAACATAATTACAATTTAAATGCCTCTAGCGGCCGTAATTGTAACTAACAGAATGGCTTGCGCCGAAGCCGCAACTAACGCCGAGTTGGCAAAACGGACCTAAGTATGGTCTATACAATTTTTTTTTCCCAAAAATTATTTTTCGTCGGATTTTCACTTCTCTGGGAGCTTAATAACTGGAGCTTGGGAGCATCCCCAGTTCATCTCGCAGTGTTCGATCAGATCTCTTTCTGCATCTGTCAATGCTGACAGATCAAATTCTTGACTATCACTGAAGGGATCTGTATATGGGTAATGAACCATCACGCAGCTGAAGTCCATTGCAGATCCGCAGCATCCGAGCATTTTCCTTAATTTTGACTCGGAATCAACCTGTAGACAATAGAATACTATAATTAATAACTATGTTAATATAACAAATTAGGATTTAATTAGGTTACTATTAATTAGGATTTATTTCAGTAATAGACTGGTACAAATATTTATTTCTTCATTTTAACCTAGCAATTTTAAAATTGCTAATCTATTTTATTATTTTACCAAAACTGCAAATCATCATTTCTTAAGTCCGATTTGTGGACATCGTACAAGGAAAACACTTGATAAATATTCGCACGAAACATTGTGCAACATTTATTATTGCACAACATTTTAAAACTGTTTCATGAATGGTTGAAGAAAGTAGGAATGCAAAGAAATGCTAATGTTCAAGTAAATGATGCTTACCTTGATGACGTAAATGTCGTTTTCGGTGCAGAAGGCTTGCAGAAGCACTTCTTGCATATGAGTAGCGCTGTCACCGGGGTGAGCTTCTGTCGTCAGACAGAACAGAGCGCTGTTGCTGTTCTTCGACAGATACTGGATGGCAGGGAGAAGACCCACAGTGATGCGTTTTTCCACACATGCCCTTCGCAGTACCGTCTTGATACACGAACTTATGGTGCTGCAAAGAAGGAAAGAAATCATTAATAAAGTCTATTTGGTTTAAAATTTCTGAGCAGTTAAAATGTGTATTCTCAAAATTTGCCTCAAATCAAAAGTGAGCTAAAGAGATATTAATCAAGATTCTTGAGGTTGGATGACTTAATAAAGTAACTGTGGTAATAATCCACTTATGACAAAAATCCAAACTTTGCTATGTATTTATTCTAAGTGACTTATCATTTTAAATTTTAACTACACTATTTTTTCATTGATGTTAACTCCAAATTAGAAGGCAATTAAGATCACTTTGAATGAATTAACAAAACCCAATTGTTTGGTAAAATCAATCAAAAGCCTATTAAAAATCATTTAAATTATCCAAGAAAAATGATGTATGATATTGAATTGCAAGAATATTCACCTTTTAGCAGCCATGCCACTGAACGTTTCAGCTTTAACAGGAACAACTGAATCCTTGTACATCTTGTGGGACAGGTTGATACTTTTCAACTCCAAATCACAAATTGTAATCACTTTCACGGAACGGGTCACCGTAATATTCACAAACACTTCACTTAGAAACTCTTCCAATCCTGTGATGTAATCCAAGGCACACGAACTGTTGAACTTATCTGAGTTTATGTCACAATGATTTCACAACTATGCGCGCTAAACTTGCGTGGTGTCGCTTTGAGAGTTCAGAGCAGAATGTGATTCCATTGACGCAGCGCCATCTTTTATAGACGTCCACACGCACGCGCGCGAATTGCTCAGTGTGCGTGCAGCACTTGGACTGTGTTGACGGGGATTCTCCGAAACGCGCCTACTATTATCTCTGTGTGCGTTATCTGATTGTGTAGTGCGTGTCCATACAACTGTGTATTTACTACGGTGAGTGCTTGTGCGAGTTGGAGATTATAGTGCAAACTGAATGTGAGCGGGTCGCAACGTGTTCGTGGACGTACCAAGTTGGTTGATCTGCCTCGTCGCCCTCAATGTTTGCAAATACGGCGTCAGAGGGGGCGTAACTAATATTGTAGGAATCTGTATAGTTAAGGTTATCCGCTGCAAGGCCGGCGGCTGGCTTGCCGCGCGTTTTACCCGTGGCATTTGGAATTCCCACTAGCAACTGACTGGGTTTTATTTGTTGGAGGAAACGATATAATTAAATTCGCTTTAAGTAAATTGGGTTTGTGATTACGAGTACTGAATTTCACGGATCTCTTAGCTGGTACAAGTCCGATATTGCAAACCTCGGATTGCTTTTATCTCTTGCGCAATATTCATGTTTCAACAGGCATGTGCCGCGTGGCCTACTTATCGTATAGGTTATTATAATAACTATTATGATATTGACACTGATATAATCGAGACTGTTTGCATTTACTTTGTAAATCTGTATACATTCTTGTGTTTGATGAATTTTAGGAAGTCAGACTTGTCGTAGTAGTTGTTGATTTAATATCAAGGTAAATATGGTATAACCTGTGCGAACACGCCTTGGCTTGTATAACGGTCAATGTAACAACCTACGTCAATGGGAATCTTAAAAAAATTAAGGTTTTCCTTATAACTTCTAAATAAAACTTGGCATTTATTTTGATGTCATTATTATTACGTAGACCTGCTACAAGTTTCGCCACTTTAACTTATAATGAGCTCAGCCGCCTCTAACCATCGGATGACCACCGAGTTTATTAGTTCGTGGCTCCACCTTGTCTTACCCACGCTGCATCTTCTGGTTCGTGGTCACCACTTCTGAATTTTTGTACCCCAACGGTTGTGTCCTACCCATTGCCACTTCAATAGCTAAAACTTTATTTTGGTGTAACTATTTACAATACCAATCAATGTCAGTCAAATACCTTATCATCAGCTTCACAGAAAAACGATAGTTATTTAATTCTTTGGCGCCATCATTCGTGCCAGATTTACGTAGGTATTTGTTTTGTTTGTCGTCTGCAAAAATATGTTATGTCCTCAATAGCTGAAACATTATGCAACAACAATACAATTTAATTCAATAACAGGCTCGTAGTTTATTTGAAGGTTCAATAGCCAAACCAATTTTGGAATAAATTTAGGAATGTATTTATAAAATTTGATGTCGTAATAAATGATGGCTTTGGCATAAGTATTTCTATTTATAAATTTTGCAAACCTTGAAGGCTATTTTTACACGTAAATATACCTGAAATAAAAATATTTTTGAGAAAAAGAAATATATATTTTTCGTTTTACTTTAATTCGCTGTTTTTTTCTATAAGTTCTTAAACCTGTTTATTAAAGTAAGAGAACAAATTTTCAGTGTTCAAACATCTTTAATTTTGTAGAAATTTGGTTTTCTTAAAATTGGCATGCCTACTCATTGTTATTTAGAATTTCTAGCAAATAATCTAGTGCTTGAGACTGTTTTTAATATCTTGGAATCTCGTGTGGCACATTTTAATATAGTGCAGGCATACTTACGGTGTTTTCCTTGAACGTTGTTTATTGATAGTAATGAATTAGTTATCATTTATCATTATCATCATATGTATATTAAAATTCATAGCACAACATAACATCTATTTTTTTCTCTTAAGAGGTACACAGATGAACACGCAATTCGAAAACCATTTCAGGTTTCATGTAACAAGTGAGCAAAATTGCAGACATCGGAGTAATACCTATTAAGAAAACCTACGTAATAATGAGAATGTTTTCACAGGAAAACCCTAACCAGAAGATTCCAGGCTATTAATAATTCTCTTAATTTATTTAATAATGGTACACTAACAGTTATACATATTAATCACATTCTTAATACTATTACTTACAATGAAAGTTCTTATATGTGCGGCAATAAAAGGTGAACTTAACATTTGCAATATACCTACATAGAAAGACATTTTTTTTTCAGATACGAATGTTGAGTTAGTACGTTTTGTGGTAAAAATATAGACTCAATCATATTTTCATCATTTCTTGAAACATAAAGTCACAGTACCCGGTACCACAGTATTCAGAGATCAATCTCCTTTGCGTCAGTCCGTACACACTTACACAGTACTTACTAATGAACTATCGAAACAGACAAAGCTGTTGTATTCTGCTGGTAAACGTGCTTACCTACTGCTACTGGTGGTATGTATACCAGCAGGACGATATCTTTTGGAATAGTGGCCTTCACTTCTGGATTCTCCTGACTCCTTACCGTCAGTCAGAGTAATGTCACTTTGGTAGGCTAATATAACTCCATATCGCCTAAAATGTCGCTTTAAACAAATAGCCCTCGATTTAAAAATATTAACGCTATTGTTAATCTAGCTACAAAACCTAATGTAGATAAACAACTAGATCTGTAACGGTAACATTGATGTTTCCATGTTGGTCTACTAACCTTTTTTGTTTTATCTCTTGGACCTGTTTATGATTCGGCACGTTAACATGTAAATATCTCGATCTATTCTTGATATTGACTATAAATAGAATTTATTGCTTCATCTTTAAAACACGAGGTTGTTGTAATATGGAATGCATTGTTTTCAATTTTGTAGAAGTCGAGATTTATCGTCTCGGTAGTTCTGTGGTACTGTTTACTTCAAGTCTAGTAATATAAGTAATATTTTCTTTAGTAACAAGTGATGCCCCTCAAATAAAGGTATTTGCTTTAATGTGATATGTATTTAGATAAGTAACGCTACTGTGTTATTTTATTTTTATAAACACAATGTAATGCAATCCTATAGTTAATGTTAGCCATTTAAACGTTTTTTCTACACGAACACACCTTTATAATTCTTGTGTTCACAAACTTGTTCGATCAGTTAAATAAAAATATTATAAGACCGCTTTAAGACCAAATGCTCAAGACTATTCTCGTATGCAACCGTAATAAAAATCTACAAACTTCTCTCTTCAATCTACAAATCTACAATAGGTCACTAACCTTATCAGAATCATGTCAGCCGTCCTTCGCTTATCTCTCACTCGAACTAATTAAAACTTAATCAAACAGCTCGTGATAGCAACGTGGATAATTATATATCTATCTAGTAAACGTGAATAATATAGATTATGTTGATTAGGAATTTATTATGTTATGGAAAAACAGTGTATGTATATAATGTGTTGTTAAAAACGAATCTTAAGATGTCTGAAATAGATTCGATTCTTGTATATCTGGTTTTCAGAAGACATGTTTCCTTTTTTTTGAGCCCATTCCATATATGGTTCACCGAAATATTGTGTTGGTACCTAATAGCCAGACTTTAATATTATAATGCTACATTTCAATAAAGGTAAGCAGCTACTGTAGCATAAAATTAGCGTTAACTATCAATTAGATTTGCTTTCTATTTTCCTCTAGCATTCACTTCTCAATCACAGTTGGCAACAGTTTAGTTGTGTTTTCTTATCGTTTTTTTGAATAAAACTTGTTCTTTTCTTTCTAATTCGTTGCTTTTATTTGTACCGGAAAAGTGTTTTTTGATTACTCATTGATACACATTTATAGCAAGTTAAAATGTAAATGTGTATTTTTTATGAAACGCTCATTTTCAATCATGCTGTCATGTGTAGAAAATGTAGTCGAAATTAAATTATAAAGAGTTCGTGCTATATTGATTCCCAAAAATTTTTATTTGAATTATGACTAAAGATATGTATGTATAAAACAATCATATAATGTCAATGTAATATTACATAATCACGTGAGATCGATGAACTTCGCCATTGGCCGAGTACAGTCTGCAGTACAAGTCAGTGTGCACTTGTTTAATTATCTCGTAATTAAGTTTAATTGTTGATACTATATATCTGTGTACACAAGGAAACTACTATTGAACTTTAAAATGGTTTCTTTAAGATGTTGTTTAACTTTATTTTGCTTATTAAACATTATGTTGATAGATTTTTTAATATCATCATCATTAAGATGTTAAATGTTAGACAAATTCTCTTTTTCTGTTCTAATTGGTTCTTTCTCTGTTCTGTTCTTTTTTTCGCTGTTCTTTTTCTTTGTCTTTCTTTTTTTGTAGTCTTGGTCTTAGTTTCTATCTTTAAATAGTCTCTATACTAGTATAAACTACATAAAGATTTTGAAGAATTAATTCTGGTAGATTTATAAGTTCCTACAATACTTGTATATTATGGTAGAGAAGGGGAAGGAAGGGGCTGGGAATAGTCACTAATTTATTCCGAAATGTTTTGTTTTAAAACTTTATAATCAATATTTGTTATTGATTACATATATAGATTTAAACATTTTCAATTTCTATTTTTAGATAAACCGCTAGAAATATATTATTTCTTAAAAATAAACTAAACAGAGTAATTTTAAACACATTATTCATTTTTCTGTTAAATGACTGGCATAAATGAATGACATTTGAAATATCTTAAGAAATTAATTAACAGAATGACATTTGAAATTTTATCTTGAGGCAAAATTTCACAACCTTTAAAATCACCATCTGCGCATTGTTTTAAAACGAACACGCGTCACTGGTGTTTAAACTGAAAACTAAATTTTGAAGTACAATTTTACTACCAGATTAAAAATGTATGGGATTGACTTAAGCTAGCGCCCACATTGTCGTTAGCTTATGTCAATCCCATACATTTTATAATCTATTCTATGAATAAAGTAGAAATATATGGCACTTGTCTTGGCCTTGGGTAAGGCAGACACGTGCTAACTTATTAAAACTACCAACTAGCCAATCTTCTTATTGTATTTTGTGACAATTGAGTCGACTAATGTGTCAACTATCATATTTTTGTTGATGAGTTTATTGTTGTGTTAATGTTAAAATTAAAAAAATGTTTACTAAAATAAGAGAGACAACCATCCTCCTTAAAACAAAAGATAGTCACCTACTAGTCTAGTCATTGAATATCAATGTTGTTGCAGAAAAAACTGTTATTCAGACACACTCAAATAGAATCTGACTCAATATATCTGAGAAAAGGTGCGAGGAAATGATGGTATCCATATCATCACGTCTTTTACCCGAAGAAGTAGCCAGAAGTGTATAACACCTACTTTTTCTTTGCTATGTTAGGTACTATTTAACAGGGCTCTGTTCTGGACTCGGCTAATACTGGCATCTGGATAAAAACTCAACACCATTCACCCAGGGATCAAACCCGTATATCTCTGCATGAAGTACCATTGAACTGAGGCAGTCATATTCTTTATTGTATTCATATTTTTCTTTATTATTCATACCCATTTTATTATAGAACAGTCAAAATAAAACTCAATCACTCTTCATTTAATCATTTAGGTCAATTGAATTTACGCTTTATAAATGTAAAAAATCACACACACACACACACACACACAAACTTTCGCATTTATAATACTAATTAATAGGATAGGATTTCCTTACAGAATGACTGGCAATAATTAATGAGGTTTTTATTGACAGGTTCAATTTTAAAATGCTTGTTAATTGTTTTCTAAACGAAAATCAATTAAAACCTTATTTGGACCATTCATACTATATTCATACAGTAAGTGCATATTAATAGTCTTTCTAATTAAAATTATTTGTTTTAAAATATTATGTAATTCTGCATTGTATTTTGAATTGTGTTTTACTGAAGGTTTATTTGTATCTAATACATGCAATTCAGTTCGTCCTAGTCTTCGATCAAAGTATTTATGATCGAAGGCCGTAGTCGCTATTCACTTAAATTAATTAAGTTGGTTAAGTAACCCATTATGAATTTTTCTGTATAAACATATTTTTTTGTACAAAATGGCAAACAATTGATAGCGGTAACCATAAATAAGTTCTTTATGCGTTGCTAAAACTATGCTAATGTTTTATTCGAAAACTGTTTTGATTGTGTGTGGATGTTTTTTTCTTGTATCTATTTTGTTCCCTTATAAAGTATAAACAATCCTTTGTCGACTACTAGAGGGGATGAGGAAGGAAAAGATAGAAATAGGGAACCAAGACGTAATGAACTTTGGGGGCGCTCACTAACTAAACAAAACGCAGTAGAACGGACACTCCTAGTACTACTACAAGTAGTATTATCCTATGAGATATTTTCACATGACCCATTCACGTCAAAACCAGTGAGAATCTATAATACCTTAAACAAGGTAGTCAATGAATTGGGGTCGTTAACCAGTCAGGGCGTGTTATATCATTTAGATAGATTTGTTATCTAATAAATTGTTATCAAGGCTGAATTAAAAATAAAGTAATGAATGGAAAATTGTTTATTATGAGTAAATTTATGTCTTCTTTCTCCACCTCTTCTTTACAGATTATATTTGTATCCCACTTTGTAACAGAATAAAGTGGTCATTTTATATTTCATTTTGATATCATTCCTTGCAGAGTCTGACGCAGTAAGTTTAGCAGCACCCGAAACTCCCGACTGTCATTGTTCGACGCTAGTAAGGATGGTGCACTTGTTTATCCAATTCAGTGTTCATATTCATGTCCTCTATAAAGAAAGGTGTCATTACTCAACAGTTGAGTTTATTACGCGGCTCTTGGAATTCTGATCACTAATTCTGGATCTCACTGACTGCTCACTATCAGGCAGCAGCACATTGGTAGGCTAGTAAAGAAATAAATTATTATTATGTGGGCTATTGTTTTTACATAAAGAAGCAAAGTTTCAATACAATTAACTATTATTAATACCTATATAAATTATAATAATCATAGTGACAGTGCGATTCATCGATTGGCGCCTTTGTATTGATAATGATAAGATTATTATAATAATACTGTATTTACAAAGATACGGTTTTAATTATGATTATTAGATAGCTGTCTGATAGATAGAAGCTTTGGGGTAATAATTTACTTAAATGATAATTTGCAGCGACAGCATTATAAAAGTTACTTCAAATATTATACACGTTACTACCGATGTCAATAAAAATAGAAGTATAGTGAAACGCAAAGGTGCTTAATACAACTAAAGAAAAATATCGACAACACGACCAGCCAAGATGGCGAACATTGGGCCAAGGCGGCCAGTGTCCATTGAACGTCTTTCGACTAAAGGACAAGCGCTCAGAGAACGGAGCACTTAGTGAACCGACCGAATTAGCAACTTTCTCAATCGTGGAATCAATAACATTTTGACAATGCATTTTACCAAACTACGTCTAGTTATTTGATTTCGGTGATAAGTTGTCATAACCTTTTTTTTAATTTCGACGAAATTTAACATGATCTACTTTTGTTTCCAGGACATTTGGATTACGACCTCAACTAAACTTGAATATAAATTGTGTTTGGCTAACATTTCAGTGATAAAGGTTTATAGGTTTTCAGATTTACAAAAGCAAATGCTTAAATTTGACAATATATGAGCAAAAAATAAAAGTAATATAAAACTTTACTTTAAAAAAGATAAAGAAAATACAAAAAAAAATCATTTTTATCTTAGTTAATTGACCTATATATGTTTCCTGACCAAATACATAATTTATTATATTCTTGAGGATATAATTTTTTTTTTTTTATGTATTTATTTATTAGCCTACCAAAGTGACTCCGCCCCGCCTGATGCTAAGCAGTCAGTGGAATCCAGAAGTGGTGGCCACCATACCAAAAGCTATCGTCTTAAACTGCTGGTACGGTGGCCTCCATTATGGCGGCTGGGAATGGAGTTAGAGGAAGGGAATGAGGGAGGTGATGAAAGAGGAAAGGGGGGAAATTGGGCCTCTGGCACTCTCACTCACCGAACGAAACGCAGTAGTAAGGATACTACTACTCTCAAGTCGATCTTCTATGAGAGGGTAGTACTTCCCCGGACGATCCGGCCCATTCATGCTGAAACCAGCGTGAATCTACTACCGTTAGATATCTACTATTTAGATCTTGACTTTAATTAATGAATTCTCCTTGCATATATTCCGATTGGATCAACGTGTATATTTTTTTATTAATGCTGTTACCAACGAACAACATAATTTTTTTATTTATTATCTACTATATTATTTATAGGACAGTGTTGAAAAGTGACGAACGTTCACTAACGAAGTAACCGGAGTGTATTTTAACTTTGCGATGGAGAATTTATGACATAAGAACGAATGACGTGTAGTTAGTTCTTAGTCCCGAAAACTACTACACATATCGACGTTTTAATATCTACAAAGTCTACTAATTCGAGTTATCATCGGCAAACCGCGTTCCTTGCAAATTTCTAAAAAAAACACGTTATATACTTTATTCCAATAACAATTAGTTCAATGACTTTCCAAGTAAAACGCCTCGATGCACTTTAACCTTTCACATCAATTCCACTCGATGTATCGATGTCAAGGTTTCACCCCTAATCGTTAATCGATTTAAGCATCTAGAAATTCCAGTAAATATAAAGTTGTAGTTCGTGAAAACCATGACTCAGCGTTTCTGGAAGCTGGAAATTTTTTAATGCTCAGTTTATTTGAATTTATATAAATTAGTTTGTTTTTAATTACATAAATAGCACTTATGTTTGTACACTGGTCAAAGACCTTATAATGTTCTCAAAACACTAATAAGACAAAGGTCTTTGACCAGTCTCAGCTGCAAATGGCTACTTAGAAGAGTCAAAAATCAGTGAACACGTGTCGTTCACCGCTTGAGATACGTCTCCAACGGTGAACGACTTTAGAAGGACACGTAGTGGCGTGCATTGCATACAGATTACAGACAGTGCCGGCCTTGCCACAAACAGTACAGGCTGAGTAGGCTAGAGCCTGGGGCGGCAGATATTAGGGGGCGGCAAATGTCGTCCAATTTTTAATCTAAATTACCGAATTTTAAAAAATATACGGAGGAAACAAGCTTCGAAAATTTAATAAAAAT
This sequence comes from Parascotia fuliginaria, assembly GCA_963082885.1. Classification (NCBI taxonomy): domain Eukaryota; kingdom Metazoa; phylum Arthropoda; class Insecta; order Lepidoptera; family Erebidae; genus Parascotia; species Parascotia fuliginaria. The sequence continues at coordinate 3,609,369 of OY720195.1, forward strand.
TACAATATTTCAGTTCTATACAGTATAGTATACTGAATATTGTAGCGTCTGTAGATGACGAATTACTAAACGCTTTGTAAAATATACTTATGTGATTATGAATTTTAAAAATATTTTAATAGTGTTTAAATATTACAATATAATTTCGTATTTTTTACTCTTTTTCTACCTCTAGAGATTTTAATAGCGTACTGGCGGCCGCTGCATAAACACATCAGAATAGCGCATGTATTAAATATCAATTCAAGAATTCAATTCAATACACTATTTAAATATTATCTGATAAATGTTATGTCAAATTACATACTACGTGTACACTATCTACAATACTGCGTATTAAATATATCAATCGTCACATCTATGTCTTTTAACTAAATCAAAAATATTGTTTTGTGGACTAGATGTGCAATCTGTCTATAGCACCCCGCGAATATCGATTTTCTAACTATTCATAAAGCGAAAGAGTTTGTTTGTGTGTTTAAACGAGCTAATCTCTAGAACTATCATTCGGATTTGAAAAAATAAGGAAGGTTCTTAAGGGTCTCAAGGAAGGTTATAGGCTATGTTACATGACGCTTCTGGCGACAGGAGCAAGCAGTGACGAGGCTGAAATCGCGCCGCGGAAAGTACTAGCTTTCCGCGGTTTTATTATATAAAGCGGCAGAGTTGTATGTTTGTTTGTTTGAACGCGCTAATCTCCGGCACTAATCTGAAAACAGTCGGATTTGAATAATTCTTTTTACGTATGATAGTCTAGTTTTTGAGGAAGGCTATGTAACATTACGTTACTGGCGACAGGAGCGGAGCAGTAATCAAAGACGCGGGTGGTACCGCGTCGCGGAAAGCTAATATTTAATATTTACAATATGATATTTTAACTGCTTAGAGGTCACAAATAAACAAACAAGTAACGTATGGACAAGGCTGTTAGCTGTTAGCTCTAAGTATTACAGAAGCGAAATACATCAGACGTACGTGAAATATCTACTGCGCCACTGAAACATTTATATCTTACTAGCAGCGCCCCACGGCTTCGTCCGCGCCTAAAATGTGTTTTGTCTTCCTCGGAAACCAGAACGATTTTTGCGATAAAAGTAACCTATGTCCGTCTCCGGCACCAAATGTAACTACTATCGAAATCAGTTCAGCTGTTTAGGCGCTGAGTAATAAACACATACATACACACAAGCTTTCGCATTTATAATAGTAATAGGATGCTTCAAGGAATAATTGATAATAATATTACTAATCTTTTCCTAGGGTCAAAGTTTACTGCAGTAATAACATGTGTGACATGCTGCGTATCGTTATTTGAACTTAAAATCATGTAGGATAGACGTGGTGGTAACTTACAACGCAATAGCTATTATCATATCAGCCTAAAGACTTCTACTGCTGGACATAGGCTTTCGCCACTGTGGCCGGTCGTTCTTAGTATAAAACAAAGTCGGTCTTGCTGTCTTTGCGCTTTGATCTTTTGAACTACTCAACGGATTTTGATAGAGTTTTCACTATGATATAGAGATTTCTGAAGGTTATACGTTCAATTTATATCTAAAGATAATTTACACACGAGCGAAGTCGGGACGGGTCACTAGTTTTTTATAAAGGTAAGATATAAGACTATTTCAAATAGACTTTCTCCACAGTGCCTTTAGGTTGTAGAAGGATTTATGCAAGTGCCACGTGGAAATTTATACATATAACGTTTCCTGAAAATATAACTGTAGCGCTACCTTGAATTGTTTACAAAAACTTGAACATGAAGGTGTTTTTTTCACTAGAGCCCCCATAACAATATTATATTTGAAATAAACAGCGCTCCTTGTATTTACACTTAGAACTAATAAACAGCGCCTCTTGTGTTTACACTGAAAACTAAATATTTTGCACTGTCACCGGTGAAGAGTTACGACACGCGTTTCATCAACTTCTATATAATTTACTTTTTTTGATTACTTTATCACTTGGACTCCGAAAAGAAATTAGTTTCGGAGTCCAAGACAGTAGACCTCGGGACTCCTAAGTAACATAGATTGTTCGTAAGGATTCTTCACTTTAATACTGGTTTACCACTTTCGTAACTCATTCGTAAAGGATTCTTTACTGTTAATCATAATTTTAAATTACCAAATAAATCGAAGCGCCCAGTGGATAGGCACCCGGTTTGTAAACACGAGGCAGTGCGTTCTAATCCGGGCAAGTGCCAATGTGATTTTTAAATCATATGTACTTTCTAAGTTTATCTTAAACATTTCTGCCTGACGGTGAAGGAAAACGTCGTGTCGTGAGGAAACCTGGACTCAAAAAACTGAAATTACCAATCCGCCTTGAGCAAGCGTAGTGATTAATGCTCATGCCTTCTCTATATGAGAAGAGGCCTTTGCCCTGCAGTGGGACAGTAAACAGGCTGTTATTATTTCTAAATGTCATAGTAATGGCCGTGTGATATGTGCGGCATTCCGACAAACTTCAAAGCGGAGCAGTCGTATCAGAAGACGCTAGAGTAACTCTACTAAGGCGTAAAACTATGACGATGATAACCTTTTAAGGTAAGTAATGTTTGATGAAAACAAACATAGATAACATTAATTATTATCATTAACTAAAAATAGTGAAGTTGTACTCAATGACGTTTTGCATAACATAGAAGTATCTTATCAAACACACCCATTTATCAAATAACCGTTTCATCAGAGAAAATACGTCTTTATTTGTAGGATATAAAGTTGATTTTAGCCTGTCGAATATTTAGAACTGCGTAGTGTAAGAGATTCCACCTGAACGTCAAACAAATTTGGAGGGCAAAAAACTGGATCTCGTACAGATATTTTCCATTACACTAATGCAACGTAGTTTTATACGCCATACGTTAAACAATTAAGGAAGTATATTTTCGTCGCAGCTCATTATATTTCCACCAAGATAAAATTCAAAAGGACGTCAAATGTAAAACGTTTGGCATCCTTACTCCTCTCTCCTGCACTGCTGTGTCGAAAAAGATCCTTCATCATCATCATATCAGCTATAAGACGTCCACTGCTGGATAGGCCTCCCTCAATTTTTACCACCGTGGCTGGTCGTGAGCCACCCTCATCTATCGGTTGCCTGCCACCCTTATAAGGTCGTCAGTCCACAAAGGGATAAGACCCAAAGTTGATAGGGTTCTTAATGAACACTAATAGCTCACCAACCATTGTATGCATTATGGATCGCACAGATGGAATGTAATAAAATATTAAGTATAACTTCTTCTTATATAGAGAAGGCATAATCATCACTCAATCTGAAAGCGTTTACAAATTCGAACCTTTACATTAAGTATAAAGTTAATACAGTCGCACAAGTTGACTACAAAAAACATGGGAAAGATCGGTAGGTCTCGCGCGATCGCACCAAATCCTCACTCGCCAGTTGACGAAATAAGCTCAGACAACACATACTTAAACGACAACCTTTGCGTAAGCTTATGTTAATCCCATACATTGATTAATATGTTCTATTCTATGAGCATTTATGCCACCTCTAGGCCTTCAGGTCATCGCGACTTATTTGTATTATTTATGATGTTTTGCTAAATAGTACACATTTGCGTATTACGGTGTTTTTCCTTCACATATCGGTCGTCAAGCTCATTATCTAATTTATTTGCATTAGTTCTTTCAGTAATATCAACCTGAATTTCATCATGCATTTCATAGATAAAAGTAGTGTGCCAAATATATGAATATGATAATTAAAAATTATTTGTTTTTCACTTGTAACTTGTAATATGTTTAACTCGTTTTATTAGATGTAGATCTCACTGCAATATGGCGAAAGAATACATCATGCAGATTGAATCCAATCATTATAATTATTATTATTATTCCATTCGACCTTAAAGAACGCCAGCAGCCTAATTACTCTTTCGATCCTCTTCCTTTTCCCTTTTTCTTCCTCATCCCCATTTTCCTATTTGGTCGTCAACGGCATTTCTGTACTGAGGCCCTAGACAAGTGGCAAAGATTTCTATTCTATTCATAGTGTTAAAATAGGGAAAATTTTAATACTGACCACATATAATTTAGTTTGTTTTGCTAATATCCGTCAAGTGTTGTCTAGCTTGACTAGTTCAAAGATTATTCTTTGTATTCTTGCCTTGTAATGTGCACCGATAATAAATTACTATTATCAAGATTCTAATATCAATTTAATTTAGAAATCCTAACCAATATCCCAACACAAATGTTACGGGCCTAGGTTACTGTTTGCTACAGAAATAGAGAAAAGGCAAAGAAAATTTGTGAAACAATCATTGTCAGAATAATCATAAAATGGATCCCACGAGACAAATGAATTTAGAAAAATTTGATGGAAATAATTTCAAGCAATGGAAGTTTCAAATCAAATGTGCTTTAAAGGCAAAAGGAATTGATAGTTCCATATCAAAACCAGAAACAAATAGCGCCGAGTGGTTGAAAAGTGATGGCATGGCGATGTTCATCATAACCTTGTCGATGGATTTCAAACAAATCACATTGATAGAAAACTGTGAGACAGCTAAAGAAATAATAACAAAACTTTAATCCATATATGAACAAAAAAAGTGCAAAATGCTTATTCATGAGAAGTTTTATCAATATAAAATGTCAGAAACTGATAGTGTAGCGCAGCACATTTCTAAAGTTGAAACCTTAGCAAAACAACTGAAAGAAAGTGGTGAAAGTGTTAGTGACATGGTTACATAACAGAGATACTCGGAACATTGCCCCTGAAATATAGAACACTACGCCAAGCATGAATGTCATTAGATCCCAGACAACAAACTCTCAATAATTTGACTGCTCCTTTGCTGCTACTAGATGAGGAAGCGAGTTAAGCGTCTGTGAAAGAATAAGAAACAGCTCTTCTTGTTGCTAATAAGAATTGGAAGAAGGAGCCAAAGCAAAATGAGCCAAAACCATGTGGGAGTGGTACAAGTCAAAACAAAACCACCAAACGCAGATTTGAATGCTATAATTGTGGAATGCGAGGGCATTTTTCTAAAGAATATCGATTGCCAAAGAAGAACTCATCAAAAATGCCTTTTAAAGATTCTTTAGACATGCTGGCATTTAACGTGGAAGTCAATTCTCATGATACCAAAGAAAATGCATGGATCATGGATAGTGGTGCACACATGACATTCAGAAAGGATTTCTTTCTAGAATTATTTGAATGCAACCAGAAATCATTGACATTAGGAAACAAACAATCTGTAGAAGTCTCTGGCATTGGTAAAGTGTTGATAAAGAGATATGTCAATGGACAGTGGGAAACCAGTGAAATGCATGACGTATTGTATGTCCCAGGTTTGAGAAGAAATTTATTTTCAGAAGGTGTCATAATAAGAAAATGTTACTCTATTATAATGAAAGATTCATTCGCTTTAATTTACAAAGACAATAAAATGTAATGAGTGCCAAAATCAGAGAAAACAATTTATGTGTTGAATATAAAAACAATCATTTCAGATATATGCAACTTGGTCCAAAATAATCAAAGTGATATTAAAATGTGGCATGAGCGACTGGGACATATTAATATAAAAGAAATTAAAAATATGTGTTACAATAATGTTGTTGAAGGATTGAAAATTACTAATAATAATAAAAAGAATTTTGTTTGCGAGACATGTGCATATGGAAAGCAATGCAAGTTTCCATTTCATAAATCTGTAAGAGGAGAAATACAGCCTGGTGACTTAGTTTACAGTGATGTCTGTAGGCCAATGAGTCACACATCAGTTCAAGGAATGAGATATTTTGTGTTATTCAAAGATGATGACTGTACGGTAGTAGATCCACGCTGATTTCAGCATGAATGGGCCGGATCGTCCGGGGAAGTACTACCCTCTCATAGAAGATCGACTAAAGAGTAGTAGTATCCGTAATACTGCGTTTCGTTCGGTGAGTGAGAGCGCCGGAGGCCTGATTTCCCGCCTTTCCTCTTTGCTCACCTCCCTCATTCCCTTCCCCTAACCCCAGTCCCATCCGCCATAGTCGAGGCCACCATACCAGCAGTTTAAGATGATGGCTTTTGGTATAATGGCCGCCACTTCTGGATTCCACTGACTGCTTACCGTCAGGCGGGGTGGAGTCACTTTGGTAGGCTATAATATATATAAAAAAAAAAAAAAAAAAAAGATGCAGCAATAAGTTACAGGCATGTTTATTTTATTAAATATAAAAGTGATGTAATGGATATATGGTTCATAAAGTATAATAATATTGTTAAAAATAAATTCACACATAGTATCAGAATATTGCATACAGATAATGGAAAAGAATATGTGAATAAAGTTTTCAAAGAGTATCTGGATAAACAGGGGATAGTTTATGAGCTTACTGCTCCATATACACCTGAACAAAATGGTCGTGCAGAAAGGGAAATAAAACCATAGTAGAAAGTGCTCGTTCTATGTTATATGGAAGAAAAGTTCTGGAGTGGCAACGCAGTGTGGCCAGACCTCTCACAAGATGGACCGAAGACCTTATAAGGGTGGCGGACTTCTTTTGGCTGATTATGATGATGATTTAATTTGGTTAAATTTTACAATTTTATTATTGTGTTTGTCGTCATCATCATAATTTCAGGCGAAAGATGTCTAGGTATTTTAACTGGTCGCGAGCCGCCCTAACCGTGGGCAACCATGAGTTGACCACAAATCCTTATCAGCTCTTTCTTCGTTCGAGATAACATGCTAATACTTTACAATATCGATAATACTTCGTTTTCAGTAACATGCACTTCTCCATAGGTAAGATTCTAGTCTTCTTCTTCTTAAGTGGTTAGTGTTCAACCTTGTGTCAGAATTTTTTCATTTCACTCTTAATTTATTATAGAGACATCCGATTTGACCTAACGACTGTTTATCGACATGGTAACAGCCGGGACCGACTTTCTAGTCTAAAATTTAAATATTACTGCAACGCCCTTTCGATTCTTAAGGCATGATAAACCTTATCATAGATATTTGTTTATGTCTATTAAATTCAAAATATCTTTTAACATTCGCTGACCAAACCGTTTATAGAGCTTTATTTACATCCAAACAATGACGTGTCCCAGAGACACTACGGGTAAACGTGATGCAACGAACAACTGATATTTCCCAACACTATCATAAAGGGCACTTGTGCATAGTTGATAATATGTACGTGACTGTCTAGACATGAGAGTATGGAATTTGTAATATATATTGCAAATCGTCTAACATATATTATTAATAATACCGCGCCTTTTTTTCTTGGTCTGAAAGAGTGGCCTGAAGTGTAGGCCCAATGGTAGGATAGATGTGTCCCATGTAACAGAAGACTAGACAGTTGTCATTTAATGGGCACCATTCCAGATTATGGGCTAATAATTAAATAAATTTTCTCAAAATCCCAAATCACTTTATCCTATCCAAAACCGAATCGGACCCGTCACGACTACGTGGCACTACTGAACCATTACGGCAGAATTGAACTAGATTCCCAAATTAAATAAATACACATAATATGTCTATACATATGTGTATAGACATATTGTGTGTATGGTCCATACACGTTGTTATCGTGGATGTGTCCAAACCAAAATAGACCTCTGTCCAACGTCCACGTCAGTCATTATTGGATCAGTTCCAACGCGACAACAATGATGAAACAAATGTGAAACAATTTACTTACCAATTCAATGAACTTGATTATCTATCGTGGAATCGAATCTTTTTTACAAGACGTAATGAAAAGAGCTTAACTGAATGTCCATAGTAGGTTAGGGGACAATATGTACCCTATAGAAAACCATAGTAATATGTTATTATCTGGACTGTATTCTGTTCGTACTGATGGGCAAAAGTTAGGAGTCCAGAGGGCACAAGTAGCATAAATGCTAATACAATAGAATACTACTACTACTAGATTAAAAATGACATAAGCTAACGCCAACACTATTGTTAGATCCCATATATTTTTTAACTAGGCCCTCAGGTAATCACAACAGTAGTAGAAATGGCGCTTTCGGCTGCGAGGATATATTATGTTTATCTTTATTTTACATCGTAACAGCAGATGGAGGCTCAAAAATCATAGCCAGCTGAGCTCATGATCAATTCTGCTGTCTATAAATAGCATAGCAGTTACTAGATCTACCGTTGAAAACGTTTTATGGCTTATGGAGGCAGACGAATGCGTCAAACTAGGTTTAAAGAGAGCAAGAATATCATAGTAGGCAGCGGATTCGCATGGTCACTGTCATTGAAGTCCATGAGCGACCACCACTTACCATTAGGTGATACCTGTTGGCTCGTTGATCTTATAGTAGAAATTTTGCAATGCTCTGTCTTACGGTTGCAATAATTGAGTTATATCCGTCTGATCCCTTGTATCTGATATCCTAGGGAATCGGTTTATTTTTATTATTTTCTATTGCGGTCTGATCCCCTGTTATACATCTAATTACTTAATTGGAAAAGTCATTTTGCTATTTTGTTACACGTTAAACGTATAAATGACTAAGAATAGTATTCACAATACAATACTAATTGAAAACAATGATGAAACAGTTGCTTAATACATAAATAATATATCAGTATTAGCGTATTTAGAATAATTTTCAATATGTAAGGTAGCGACGGTGCGGGAGGGGGAAGGGATGATGATGAACTAAACATCCTGGAGTAGGCAGGATTAATAAGAATTACAAGTAATTACATTCTAAAAAACTGATTCGTTAATTATACCTATCAGTGGTTTCACCGTCAGATTGGTGCACGTGTCAACTGCCAACTGTATACTACTAACGTGGAAGTTATGATGACAGAACGCAAGTTTTAAATTAATTATACAAATCTTACTAATATTATAAATGCGAGAGATTGTGTGTGTGTGTGTGTGTGTTCATGTGTGTATGTGTTTGTTACCACTCAGCGTCTAAACGGTTTAGCCGATTTTGATGAAAATTGGTATGTAGAGATTTTTATAGATACAAAACCGCGTTAACCGCGTAAAAACAAATTTATATACGAGCTTTTTATTGTTAATATAACAAATACGCGAGCAAGAGGTTGTTTGCATCTTCTTCTACCTTCTCTGGACCCAAATTGCTTGCATCCAGCGAAATGTTTTTCCCTTTTATTCTCTTCTATCAACTGAATACACTCCCTTCTTTATCATGTCATCCTTCACGCAAACCATCCATGTTTCTGTGGTCTCCATCTCTTTACATTTTTATCCATGACTCTTTTCGTTACATGAGCATGGCCCGAAATTTTTTGTTGATAATAGGTATGAAAAGTATTAAATTATTGCGAAATTTACAAAATATTTATGAATCATATGACAAGAAAAAGATAAAATCTAAATTTAAAAATATACGTGTTACAATCCATACATACAAATGCTACGATAAAGAGAGTATAAATCGGCATACTACTAGATATTTGGAAATACCAACATCCCACTCAGCTATTTCAGATGCCATTAATTAATCGTAAAAACAATCTAGCATGTCCCAGATGCTGAAAAATCTTTACGGTATGTTTGATCTTCTACTCCTATAATTCCTTCTATCCTTGAGTTGGCAACGGTTTCTTAGCATTATTTGTGCAATGCTTAGAGAACACAGTCATATCCATAGGTTACGCTAACCACTTAATATCAGGTGGACTGTATGCTTTTTGCTACATTAATTGTATAAACAACAATAGAGTGCTTTTGCTTTAAGTATTACAAATCACTTAGCTCCCAATCTTTAACTTTTGCTAGAACTTTTGTACGGTGAAAAAAAATTATCTAAATATCGCTTTTCCCTCTCTGTAATAGCTGATGTGCAAAGTTTTTATTATATTGTCGTATTATTATGAATCAGCAATAAATTCTCAGATAAATTGCGATTATTTAATATTGATGATTGTCAAGATCAGAAGCAGATAGTTTATCAATATTTGCGAAAAACCAGCTTGAACATGACTATTCGAGGGATTAGGAATATATCCACGTCCTATCAATCAAGTATGTTTCATGTTTGTTTGTTTATTATTTAGATGAATTGATTTGTGGTGCAGTGGGCTGTGATGAACTTTTATCCTATTTTATACAACTTTGGTGGCGAACAATAACAACAACATAATGCTTAGAAAACACAACCAAGCCGTTGTTGACTGCGCTCAAAGCGATGAGGAGAGGAAAGAGAAAAGAAAGAGTGCAACACATTTAATTGGTGTTTTATTGCTGGGCCAAGGTTCTCTTCTTGTTTCATCCACGATTTTTCTGGGTTGTTTTTATACTCCGTCTATGGTCAGCAGACACTGAGTGCGTCGAAATTTAAACTTAACTTTAGTATTAGATTTTATAAAGACATATGACTAAAAGATATGGATTTTTTTTATTGTTTTTAAGTTTATAAACTTTTTAGGTTTAAATACATAATATAATATACATATCCTACGTGTTACCTTACAGTTCTTATGGAAATTAGTTTTCTGTAATTCAAAATGTTCTTCTTCTTGTTCATACAATGTCTCTACACTATTCTAAAGAAAAACACTTAACACAAAAAAAAACATTCCGTAATGTTTTCAAGTTGCATCCTGAATAGTTCCGCTTCCCATAGTAACATTACTGATAATGATAAGTGAACAATTTTATCATTACATGATATTGATGAAGTACTTACTTATTAGTCATTCTTATCAGGTTACGTGCAAATCCAAACGCGACATAACACGTTATACTACTGTCTATCAGTTAATGGCAATATTTTGTTCAATATTATGACTAAATATGACTAAATGTTGTCACAGACCCCTCACAAGGTGTACCGATGACCTGATAAGGGTGGCGGTCAACCGATAGATGAAAGCGGCTCACGACCAGCCAAGGTAGCGAAAATTGGAGGAAGGTTATGTTCAGCAGTGGGTATGATGATAATGATTGACTTGATCGGTCAAAAAAGTTTTCGGAAAATACCAAAACATTATTCAACTGTTAGTCGTTTCACTCCAATATATTCCTATTGCTGGGTAAAGACCTCTTCTTTATGCAGAGAAGGCATAGGCATTAAATCACCACGCTCTCTTAACCTTTTCATGGACACTACTGTAGACACAATAGATGTTTTATTGTCATCACGGCCATATACGTTTACTCGGAAAGTGTAAATGTAGATTGTTCAGATTGATGTTTCCTTATACCGTAAGTCAGTAATGTCCTATGTAAAAAAATGGGTTCATAGCCATGACCTCGTATAAAGGCAGCGAGTATCTTAACCACCTAGGGTTTTACGACTTCATTTGATATGGCACTATCACTAAATCATAAATATAACTTTTAATCTCTATCCAAAGGTTGCTACGTAGATTTTGCTTTTAGCGATAAGACTTATTGTATAACTATACTATTTATCTATGTATAATTAATGTAAATAAAAAAATAATTGGTGTATGATAAAATATTGAGTATTGTAATAAGCACGATAAGAACAGTCTTATCTATGTGACTCGGCCGACACGATCATTTATCATGCGACGAATAGTTAGTATACCATTTTGCTGTACGCATTCGAAAGTTGCTGATAGTAGAAAACGCTCATTGGCATGCCCACGTCGAACACATAATAGCTGTCAGCATGCTTTGGTAAATGCGGGTAGTGAAATCTCACTGTGCTAAAATTGAAACCTTAAGCTTTTTTATATAGGCCTACCAAACACTGCTGAATAGTAAGTAGTCAGTGGCATCCTGGATACTGTAGTCAACACATTTCCTAAAGTAAAATTGAATCCTACGATACAACGACACAAATGTTGCTACAGTTATTTTGTTTGGAGTTGCTAGTAAACTGCAGGAAGAACATTCTTACATATTTTAATTAACAAACCAAAAATAAAAGATAGAATAAATTTAATCGACAATGAAAAAAAAAAGGTTTTCAACAAGCGATTAAAGTAAAGATAATAAATAATTATCTATCTCTTTTGTATTAGTACTCGAGAACACTATGGCCTTCAGAACTTTTTGACTCCTTAGAATCTTTTGTTCTAGAAATTCTCTGTCTGATTTTCCTTAGGGTGGTACTTCCCCAGCCATGTTTCCAAGACGCACCATAAGTGTGAAACAAACAATGAAACCCACATTAATATTATGTATCTTACCTTGGAACATGTTGTGCCTAGCATACATAACAAATATATTTCCTTCTCAAGTTTTCCTTCACGATTCCATATTTCATCTTAATTGGATTAGTTTCTTTCCGTTGCATATACATTTTGTTAGTTTCCATTGTTTGTGGAATTGTATTCTTTATATAGTTGATAAATACTAAATAAACTAAAGGCAATTCATGACCGGTTATTGGAAATGCTTAAGAAAGTCTATCGAGACTTGGGATGTAAACCTTTGAAATTGTGATCAAAATGAAACAATAGACTCATAATTTTTATGTCATCCCCTGCTGATCTAAACTGCCAAATATCTCTCTTAACTTACAATTGTGTCATTCATTCATACAAATCATATATCTAGGTTATCATTAGCATTTTATACGTGTTTCGTGCGAGTTCATTTGCGTTCTACAATTTTGTTACAACTTCCATAACCTGTATTTAACAAACTTCTTTCAAAGTCTTTGATGTAGAAAGTTTGTGATGATTACAATTTAGAAAAAGTATAGTGGGCAATAAGCGCGTCATCTATTTATTACATAGGACCTAATATATCTACCACTACCACTTTGATAAACAGCTTGATGTACATAATTTCGGTTGCATCGTGACCCTCGTCACGGAACTCAACTTAATATTTAGTTCACGGACCAACGACCTCCGAAAAAACCCGGTTGCACAGCCGAAAGTGAAATACTCAATGAATGAAATACGTTCATGGCATGACGTGGTATGACGTCAAACGTTATGGAGAAAGAGGATCTGACGTAACACGGACTTAGGGGATTGGCCAAGGAGATTTAGTATGATAGTCTAAACATCTAGTAGATTTTAATTCTTCTGTTTGTCGCCCGAATCTATGAATATTTAGATACTGCAGAGGAAGTCTTGAAGACCTCTCATATTGACACATAAAGTATTCGTATTTCGCAATTTGTTTTGTGTTTTCTTTCTTCTCTTTTAAACCCTTTGAGTCGATATTTAGACACTTCCGTTGAGGGTTTCGATACTCTAGTATGTTTTGTGGTAACAGCAACCTGATAAAGGTGGCGGGCAATGCTGAGTATGAGTGAAACGATACCTTCCATTGTATTGGTCTTTGCTCTATCGTCCTTTGAGTGACTTTTGAGTCTTCTAAGAAAACCCATTGCTAATAACGACGTCTCAACTCTCAATTAAGATTATCGAATAATTGTGTATTGACTGCGTCGGTGGTCAGTATTGAGTATTGACTGCTACGCATGGGTTTGATCCCGATAAAGTTTTATGTTAAAAAATTGTTATGTTATTTTAGAGAGTAGATTTTCTCGTGTTATCAGTACCGTTATCAAGTTCAGAGACGAGCGGTGACAGTCGCCGATGTCACTGCGTAGCACTGTCTGTTCGTATGTGTCATTTACGCCGAAAACATTAGTTTATCGGACATCTGCATCAAAATAATACGTAAATGTTTATTGAAAATACGCGTCAAATTGAGAGCAATGTCTTTTTGAAGTTGATTACAATTATGACTTAGTAATGATACAGTTGTAGATCCTATTGGTTCTGCGTATTTGTACAGTACCTACCTGGAGAGAATTTCCTCTTGCATAAAATATCGATGAATAATACGGAGAGTTAAGAATACTATTATTGCGTTTGAGTTCGGTATTCGAGAGCGACAAAAGCTTGCAAATAACTATATCTGCGGTTAATTTCCTTTTTTTTTCTCCTTCATCGTCGCCTAAGATGTGAATGTATCATTGTTTTTACAATGTTAGAACAGTAACCATTCCTCCAAGTGCCGCCGAATGCTTGTTTTCCCTATAAGTTTAATAATTTTAAACAAAGAGTATTTAAAAAGATTCGTCAGTGACGTAACATTGTTTATATTTCAGCGGAAGAGTTTTGACATCAATAATCCGCCTTTAAATGTCAACATTGAGGCCATAGTTATTTAGACAATATTGTTCCATCTCAAATATAAATTTGCTAGATCGATATCTAGTTATTTATTAATTCAACAGGCATAAATCTTAGTTTTAGTCTAGTAGGTGTCGTTGAGGATTTGTTTTCCAGCCGAGAAATCCTTTCATTCGAAAATATGGCTCCATTGATTGTATGTTTATAACAAAAGATAGCGTAGCGTTTGCATAGGCAAACCTTTCACAAGTATAGTGATAACCTGAGGGTACATGAACCTGAGGTTACCTGTGGTAGCGAGCAACTGATGGATAAGGGTGGCTCATAACCGGGCAAAGTGAAAGAAAGAAAGAAAATAATTTTAAGTAGAGATAATTACTTGAGAGAGGCCGACGTCCAACTGAGGACTTTTGTGGATGTTGTCTTCACAAAAATCTAATACAAGACTTACTTTATCCAATCACGATTGAACAAAGTAAGTGATTTAGAAATTCTATATAATGCGAGGCTGAAGAGTCATTCCAACTCGCATATTTTTCAACGTGCTTGCTTTGTAAAACGTCATAATCGTATAATTCCAAATATCATAAAATAAATGACCCTAATTTAATACGTAATACTCATTTTTTATCTTTTAACTACATAAAAAGCCTATTAAACTGTTTGTCGCAGAGATCTTTTTAGAAAACATTCGTCTCTTAATATTATAAAGATAATTTCTTCTGTGTGTTTGGGCGCTAAATTCTTCTAAACCATGAAACAGATTTTGATGTAGTTTTCACTATCCTTCAGAGAATAAGTAATCTATAATGTTATATAAAGCGGAAGAGATTGTTTGTTTGAACGCGCTAATCTCTGGAACTACTACTAAAATTATTTTTGCGTATGATAGCCCAGTTCTTGAGGAAGGTTATAGTATGTGTAACATCACGCTACTGGCGACGGAAGCAGCGCAGTAAGCAAAGACGCGGGAAAACTGCGACGCGGAAAGCTAGTATATTATAATAGAAAAAGCCAAGAATTTTAAAGATTAGTAATCATATTGTAAAAGCATATTAGTAGGTATGTACTGGTACTGCCATGAAATTAGAAGTAGGTCACTAGTTTCGTATAAAACACTAACCAAACGACCCAACCGAGCTTCACACGAGCTTTATAATACGTTGTTTACGACATCATTACAAACCTTTGAATTTCAGGCCTTTCTGTACTATTAAGGAATAATATGCATGTACCTATTATAAACCTTACACGGAAGAAGCTGCTCTATATTATAGTGAAACTGTATCAAAAACCGTTTCGTGGCTTAGGAGAATTTAGCAAAGAACCAGACAAGAAAACAAGGTATATTAGAGATATAAACTTCACACAATCTTTGATATATTGTTATTGTACCAATTACTTTTACTACGCAATTTGTACGTTGACATAGTGAATACTTAATTTGTAAAGTCTGCGTCAATAGACAACACGGATCGTCACACATCACAACAACATTATTAGAGCTCATTGTGTCAATAAATACTAATGTTTACAAAACTTTGTTGTGTCCTAGTATAGGAGTTGTTAGCGACCCGTCCTCGTTTCGCATTGGTATCAATATCTGTGTCTCGGCTTGAATTTCTTTATTGCCCTACTGCCGAAGTCAAAGAGGGTAATGTTTTCTAGCGCATTATGTCTATTTCTCTGGCTCGCTCTACAACCTAAATAATGGATTTTAACATATGATATGAGGTGTCATAGATTCGTAGACGACGGCACCAAAAAAATGGGTTACTTTCTTTTAAGTTGGTTTTAGGCAGGCGGGCTTTAATAATATATTTAGCTTGATAAACGACATTTCCATAATATAGTAATGAATTCTGCATACTAATATAGTGGACAGTTCTCGAAATTCACAATTTTATACAGTCAAATCCTTTCGGTGACTCTTGATGACCGGTGACTTTAAATATTTGTTAATACTTTACACCACAGCGAGAGTGTTAAGAAAATTTATATTTAGTACCTATGCCTTAACTGCATAGTAAATACCTTTCTGCAGTCATCAACCCGTCTGCTAAGCGTCGCGATCATAGGCTTACTATATAGCCAACTTTGCCAGTTGCCCTATTCCTAAATCGACATAGTAATAGGCTTTTCCTTTTTTTTAAATACCTACCTATATTGTTATATTTTAATTAAAATGACAGAAGTTTTTATAAAAATTATAAACACAATACGAGATTTTTTCTGAGGAAAGTACGATTGTGAATCGGGTTTTACCGATAGGTGTAATCATATTGACATAAACTAAGTAAATGTAAATATATCTTCTGCGAAAAAACGCATAAGTTACACATTGAAATAGAAACATTAATTTATATTTCCTTGAAACTTTATTCTTTTTCTGTAAAGGTTGTATGGAAGAGATCGCTTTTAGTGATAAGATCGCCCATTGTCACTACTATTGTTCTGTTTTCTTATTTATTTTGTAATGTAGTGTGCTAAGAAATACTCGTTTATCTATCTTTAAAACTCATCGGCTTTTCTCTACTATAATGTGCACGTATTAGACATATCCACCTGCCTAAAACAAATTGAAAAGAAAGAAATCCGTTTTTTGTCGTGCTGACGCTACTTTGCAATATTATACCTATGTATTTCTCACAATTAATACGAATCTTCATGCGTTAAAATCCAATAAGCCATTTATGCTGTAGAGTGTGCCAAAGAAATAGACATACATACATTCATACATACGCTCGAAAAACATTACTCTCCTTGACTTCGGCGGTCTGGCAAAAACAGCGAACTGCTTAATTAATGATTAAAATATAATTATATTGTCTTCAAATTCATTTGTTTTAATTACCATGTAAACAAATCTTGCGGGAAAATCGAAACGGCATTGGGTTTTACCTGCAGGAAAATGGAAAAAAATTACTATTATTACTAAAATCTACAATGACAATGAGGTATAAATAGTATTTTACCTTAAGTTATTGCTA
Organism: Parascotia fuliginaria; assembly: GCA_963082885.1. Classification (NCBI taxonomy): domain Eukaryota; kingdom Metazoa; phylum Arthropoda; class Insecta; order Lepidoptera; family Erebidae; genus Parascotia; species Parascotia fuliginaria. The sequence continues at coordinate 3,626,424 of OY720195.1, forward strand.
TTTCATTAAACACAGTGGGCGATTTTCTAGACTAATATTGTAAATAAAGTGTGCTAATTTTCTTAAATATGTAGGTGGAGGAAAATCTCTGGCACGACTGCACGTACACTCATAACTTCACGCCTGTCTTCTGTTAATGTAGTAAGCAGAGGCTATAGAACGCCATTGGCTATGATAAATACCTCCTTTTCCTCTTCAACATTCAATAATTCTTTCATACACAGATGTATTTACGGGTTCTGTAATTGTGCCTTTGGCCAACACCTACATGAAAATTATTTTCTCTTTAAGAGGGCACTCAGAGCTATAATGAATAGTTAAAATCGTGTCCAGGTAAAACTGTTGCAGTACCGGTGCAATGATAGAAAGGTGATAATGTCACCTTGTCAAACAACTCTTCACTCTCTTCGTGGAACAGGTAATGACATAAAACGATTACCGTTTTGGTATGGTCCTATATATTTTTTTTATTGCTGACGGTGACAGATGAGCAAAAAGCCCACGTGATGGTAACTGGTAACTGTTGTTCATGAACGACTCAGAGTCCCTAGCATCGCTCCTGCTATGCCAGAGTCTCTGCAAAGCCGCAGCCTACCGTGGAGGGAGTGGGATAGGTAAAAGGATTAAGGGAGGTGAGGAAAAAGGAAAGGGGAGAAATTAGAATATTTATGGACTTATTTAAACTAACGGCTGGTTCTACGTCTAGTATATCTATTCGTGGTACATTATGTATTTGTCTCGGGTTTAGAATATGGATAACCACCCCATGTTTCTTGTGTTTGTCATAAGAGGCGACCAGGGGCCCTACTAGAATCTTATAGCAATCTTAAGACAACCTTACTTTGTCTCTATCCTTGTATTTAATGGTGCAAAAGAAAAAGAAAAAGACAAAACACAAAGTACACTGCTATAAGAGGTGGTGGTAGGGCCCTAGATGGACAGCAGCATTACCGTACTAAATAATGAATAACTTAATTATAGTCGCCAATCCACCTGCATGATGATGACGACTATTCAAAACTCCTCTCTAAGACTTATGTCTAGCAATAGACGTCTTCACGAGAACCAATTTAGTCTACTCCATGGGCGTCGGACAAGGGCATGCGCTGCACCAGTTGAGAAAAATACATAGATAGGTTGTTGTCCAAATTTGTTCAGATGCATCCCATGTTCGCGCTCATTTTCTACTCTAGAAATTTTATTATTTGTTTACGTCCATGGAAAATAAAATTCTAAAAATATTCTTAACATTCGTAAATGAGAAGAAAAACCCAATACGTTAATAATAAACACTATTAGAATTAATAATTTAATCTAAAAATAAATCTGTATTTACGCCAAACAAAGGCTGCTGGCAGTTAGCGCGTGCGCGGTATGCGACGTCACGAGACCGATACACAGCTGTTTGACGCGACCTCGAACAAGTTCAATGACGCGGTCGTATCGCTCAGTAGAAAAGAGACGTAAGAAGAAAACATCTGTGTAGTAATGTATGTCTTGACTGATTTAAGTTAAGGTTGATTATTAAATAATAGTGATTCTTAAATTGCACCATTTTTGAATTGCGAGTGATATAATATATTAGTTTTGTAGTAACACTTGTATGTGTATTTATCAGGTACCTAGGTAGTGTAGTAAAGAATGACAGGTGACACTTCCATTATGCCTATACGGTTCTTTGCTACTTTATTAAGTTTAACTACACCCAAATTAGCAAATTTTATTTTAGTATTTTAATAAAAAATATTTTTATTTTTTACTATGTTTAAGTGTCTTATAAGATGACTAAAGAATAAAGATATACTAATATTATAAATGCAAAAATAACCCTGTCTGTCTGTCTGTTACTCTTTTGGGAAGACTTTTGTTCAGCAAAGGACCTTCAGGTTAGCAGGGAGAGTGATACAAAAATGTTAATGTATTATTGCAATTTAGAAAATCTATACTATTATATAAAGAAAAAGAGTTTGTTTGTTTGTTTGTTTGAACGCGCTAGTCTCTAGAACTACCAGTCGGATTTAAATAATGCTTTTGCGTTTGATAGCCCAGTTTTTGAGGAAGGTTATAGGCTATGTAACATCACGCTAATGGTGATGAGAGCAGAGCAAAGATGTAACTTAACGCGGGTGAAACTGCCCCGCGAAAAGCTATTTTTGCTTAACAACTGTCTTACTGGTGCTTGGTTGATAGTTGAACAGCAAGAACTTCTACTGTTTAGGCACTTACTTGCCGTTATTTATGTCTCGTAGTTTCTTTCTTCCTAAGCCTTTCCCTTCTAATACTGAACCTGTTTTTAAAATTTATAAAAATAACTATAAAATAAACTCTGGCTTGTATACTTCGTGCGCAAGTATATTAATATTGGATAATTAAACAGCAGGCCAGTGGTTCTTAACTTATAACAGCCATTCTGTAAACGTACTAAATTCTTATAGTTAAAACAAGTTTACAGAGTTCATTTTCTAACTGTATTTATTATTGTGTGGTTGTTATTCTCTGATGGCTCTACCAACCTTACGCGGACTGTCAATAAGCAGAAAGCTTTAAACAGTAAGAAAATTAAACTCTGTTTACTGAAACGTTGTCTCTGTCACTTTAATATGAATTATAAATTCTTTTGTCTCTCTCTCTCTCTCTTAACTTTTAGCTTTTAGCAATAATGCATTTGGGCATAAACAAAGTATTCAAAAAGAACCTCAGTTTTAGTTTTGCCTTTTTTGATAAACCCTCATACGTCGGGGTAGGAATGTAACGTACTTCATTTGTTTTTCACGCGCAACAACGCAGTTTTGTTACCCAGTAACACAAAAATGTTCAGAAACAGTGCACCTACAAATCAACAAAATATACCAACAGTAACACGACGACAGATATCATCATTGACTCAGCCTATATAATCAAATGCTTGAATACAGTTTGTATCAAAAGATTGTAAGATAAAACTGTTTACTTGAAAGTGACAGTAGTTCAGTTAACACCGGATTCATATATATTTTTAGACTGATACATAAATACCTCTCTCCTACTTTTGAGAGGAAATGCATTTACGCAGACCGTCCCGTCAGTAATAACAAGGCGGTAATCTATGTCAGATTCGCTGGACTGAAATGGCAAGCGGTCAGAATCTATTATGTGGAAGAGTTTGTTGTTTGTTTGAACACGCTAATCTCTATAACCACCAGTCGGAATAAAAAAAAACTTTTTGCGTATGATTCGCCCAGTTCTCACGGAAGGTTATAGGCTATGTAACATCACGATACTGGCGATGATAGCAGACCAGTAAGCAACGACGTGGATGAAACCGCGCTGAGGAAAGCTATTACTACCCTTTCATAGAAGTTTGATCAGGTAAGTAGATTCACGCTGGTTTCAGCATGAATGGGCCGGATCGACCGGGGAAGTACTACCCTCTCATAGAAGATCGACGTAAGAATATTAGTTTTCATGCTAATGTGTTTCGTTTGGTGAGCGCCGGCAACCCAAATACCCCCCTCGGTCGTATTTCGTTTCCCTTTTCCTTCCTCATCCGATCACGGAGAAGGGGCTCCGTGATCGGCAACGGCTTGGTTGTAATTTCTAAGCATTATTAATTTTGCGATGCATAAGCAAAGTCTTGTCTATGGGTTACAGTTGCCACTTACCATCAGATGAACCGTATGCTTGTTTTCCACCAAAATTGTATAAAAAAAAACGCTGGTTGCTACCGACTTAAACGAAACTTCTGTTCTCTTTTATCTGTCCCTTAGTGTGTATTTTCTTATATTATTCCTCTCAAAAGACCATTCTGTCGTATATGGTGGCTAGCATTGTCATTTTTGTTACTTGTATTTTATACTAATTAACCTTTACCTATTTTCATCTAGTTCGAGTGAAATTTCTTTTATAATTCTCCTACTATAGTTTTAAGTTTTTTTTTTCTTTTACTACATTTAACTAGTTTATCTGTCATTTTTGTAGATATTAAAAATATCAGATCAAAAATTCTATCTATTGTCACGTTTTATAAATTAACATATTTGTAAAACTAGTAGTAAAAACAAATGTAAAAACGAGTAAATCAACAATTCATTCATGTTATCGTGATCTATCTGACCAATATGTTACATCATACGCATGCGTGCAAAAGGCGCCATTTTAATTAAATGACGCGTTGTCTATGACGCGCGGACGCCGACGTTCGCAACTTTGTTGAGATTTTCCTATTGAATTTAAATTGATTTGTATCTATCTTTGTTAATTAAATTAATTATTAAAAACTAACGCTTTGCCTCGTATCTGCGTGTAGGTACTAACATGTGTTTACGAGAATTATTTCCTATCTACAAATCTTTGAAATACTCAACTTCTTTCTATTATAATATTCATTCATAAAATTGTATAAATGAAGTTATCAGATAAACAGACAGATTTAGAGAGTATCACTTGTAATCCAAGTTAAATAAATTTATTTGTTTAGTTTTAGTAAACATTTTTCTCGGTTTTTAATAATCTGAGCTACTATATAAAAATAGGATGAAAATATTAATAGATAATTTTGCATTAGTGACAGCTCAAAAACAATCGCTTATCATGTATCTTTGTTAGTAAGGAAATAATTTATGCGATTAGTTAATATTTTCCGTATAACGAGGCCTGCTGTTTTCCTTCATTACCATTATTTACTACCTAGGAAAACTTTGTGCTGTTGTACTTAAATGTATTTTGATTTATGAGGACGATTCCTATAGGAGTTAATTTTCTATCATTTAAGATATTGTTTAATTATCTTAAATATTAATATTAATTACTGTAAACTTGTGGTTATACTTTATGAGTATCGAGAATTAGTGATTAAATTTTAGGAAAAATATCATTAATCGGTATTTTTGTTTGTTTTTTCTTATTAACATAGGAACTATGAGAAAGACATTGCAATACATATTCGTAGTACATAACTGATAAAACACTTTTAAAAAAAGTTAATTTTGTGTCACACAATTCTTCAACGAAAACAAAGTTTTCAACATTCATTACTTTTGATATTATATCTTACGGTGAAAAAAACAAAATCCTAAAGAAACTTCAACTTATAAAAATAAAAATGTAAAATAAACGGTGATCAATGCTCACGCCTTCTCTGTATGAGAAAGCGCCTGTATCCTGCAATGCGACTCCGCTCTCGCTACCGGGCTCTAATGGTCAAGCCCAAACTTATCCCGTTTCATGGACACTACTGTAGACACAATAGATGTTTTATTGTCATCACGGCCATATCTGTTTACTGCCCGGAAGGTGTTAAATCGGGGTTCCGCCACTGTTTGAGGGCCAAAGAATGTTCTGTCTAAAATTTGTACGCATTTTCATACGTAATAATTCAATCAAGCACAATTGACTAGTGACGATAGCAACAGTTAACTTTCTAACAACAATGTCGTATGTTGATTATATTATTCAATTGACGTCAATCTTACAAGGCTTACCTTAATAAAACTAGTTATTAAAATTGCATATATCTAGTTGTAGTAGAAAAAAACTGATATAAGATAAAATACTTACGATTAGCCAATGTTAAACTTTGTAACAATGTCTATAAGGTAGATGTTTACGACAGGTGTTTTGTCTTATGCTTCTTTCACACTGGTGCATATTCCTACCGGACATATACATAGGACTAGAGACAAAGACTATTCTCTGGTATGTGGGACTCTACTATCATAAAACTAGCTTCGCCTTGCGACTTCGCTCGCAACACGTATCATACCATATCAGTATTCCAGAAAATTTAGGAGTAATATTACGCTCAAAACTAAAAAACGCTTATTAACTGAAAAAATCAAATCGTAAATAATGAATGGTAAGATTTTATTCAAAGCGTCCTATTTTTCAGGTTTATCATGCTGAAAGAGATGACCGCCAACATACTAAAGCACACAATCATAACACGACAACACCTGACTCCTGAGCTGGCTCTCCGACTGATCACTCCAGAATGTCCACTGTGGAGAGCTGGGGAGAACGATGTGCCATTCAAGGATCCCTTCTGGGCTTTTTATTGGCCTGGAGGACAAGCTACTGCAAGGTAGGTGATGAGTAAATCATATTCACGGTAGTAGATCCTTGTTGGTTTCATAAATGGGCCGGATCCACCCGGGAAGTACTACCCTGAGTCATTTTTGGAGAGTCATATTTTGTTAACTAATTAGTTGCTGAAAAAGGAAATAATTCGGGCGTGTATACAGCAGTACTTCTGGCCTTAGTCAGGTAGAAACCAGGGGAATACATTTGTATAGCAAATCGCAGGACTTTTCCCTCTTAATGTCGACGTAAAGTGTTTAATTTCCATACTAATGTGAGGTTCGCTTGGTGAGTGTGAGCGCCGTAAGTACATATCCCTCTAGGTCATCTTCCTTTTCTCTTTTCCTTCCTAATCCCCTTCTCCCTATATGGTCTACAACGGCTTGGTTGTGTTTTCGCATTCATTTCTGCAATGCAAATACATAGGTTACGGTTACCACTTACCGTGGGCGACACCCTGGTTTGCCACCAAAGTGGTATAAAAAAACATACGTCTGTCACTATTATTTGTGCCAACCCCTATAATCATTCAACCCATCGGCCCGTCACAAACAAGTCGCTACCTCGCATTGTACTGTTTTCTTCGAAACCTGATATTGCCAAAAGTCATTATTTTAATAACTGCTTAAGTCACAGTAAAAGTTTCAAAAACCCTAATAATTTACCATTTAAGACCTCACACAATGCTAAAAAGGAGGATTACAATACATATTGTCCCGACTATTGATACCGGCTTTTTCGCCTGTAGCCGGCTGCCTTCATAGGGATGAAACAAGTTCGGCGAAAGATGTTTGATGATGATTTTTCGAGGAATTAGGATCACCCAAGCACCTAATACTTGAAATTATTATGAATCACTTCATAAGTATAGAAGGTATTAAATTGTCAAGATGTTTAGCTGTTTGTGACACTGTTACATGTAAATTATTGTACTCTTTACGGTAGTAAATCTTTGTTGGAATCAGAATGAATCGGTTTGATGGTGAACTTATAACAACTTAAAGTTACGTGTTATCCAATTTCGTTAAATCATCAGAGATTTGTTTACCCACGCATAATTCCGTTAAAGCAAATCTTTGAAAGGAATTGTCATTGTTTCCATTTTAAAGGTTTTTTCACCTATTCAATTGCCTCCGTAGCGCAAGCGACTGCTGTGCACGAGATTGTGAGTTCGATCACCAGATTCCCAAACGGGACAAAACTTTTTGAGATCCATAAAAATCCATAAATGTGCCGAGTCTGGGTGTATTTTGTGTTTGTTAAAATAATGTTTGTTTGTAAAGTCCCCCGCGACACAGGGCTTGTTCCCTAGTGCGGTAGTAGTCTTTCTAAAAAACAAATTGCATCTGATCTGTATTTTGTACCTATTGCATCTGACCGCAATCATTTGATTTATACACACACATCACACCACATCCCCGGTAGAGGTATAGGTTATGGAGCTTCATGTAACAGGGGGCGAGCCTATCACCATTTATTGTAGCCATAATTATCTGTTCTGCGATAGTAAATAAACAAACAGTAATTGCTACAATTACTTGACAATAAAACTCTCATTCATTGTAAATAAAAACAACAACAAAAAAATATATAATATGGCAAATGCAAAACGACGACTTTATCTTTACTTGAGTAAACATAACAAAAAACAATGTTTTGTTTGATATCTACTACATTATACAAAACAATAATAAACCGCCCATTTACCAAGAATTAAAATTCGATATTAAAAACCCAGCAGATGTTATTCTACAGATATTTGACATAGTTATTCTTATCATCTATTCCGCCCTGATTATACCAGCTCGTAACGTTCACAAGTTTATATAGTTTCAGTTTATTTTATTTCCTGAACTGTGACTCAGCGGGAGAGTCCTGAAACTTATCCCGGATGACTCATAGTATTTTGTCTCACTCTAGTTTATCTGCTGTCTCTGTCAATGAGTCTTAAGGATCAAAGGCGGTTATATTGGTATTGTAAAAATGTAACGTGTAATTTGTTGCATTAAATTATTCTTTGCCTACTTACTTCTTATTTAATAGGTACGGCTTTTAGATAGATAGATAGAATATTCTTTATTGTACACCAAGTAAAGTTTACATAATATTAGACAATGCAATACACAGATGGTAGTGGTACAATGGGCGGTCTTATCGCTAAAAGCGATCTTTTCCAGACAACCTTTGGATGGACTTTGCGGTTGAAAAGCAGTAAATTGTGGTGTGGGCTTTTATCGATAGAAAAATTTTAAATTAACTTATAGTTTACTGGCGTTTGAGTGTTTGGTTACTTAAACAATATTTAATTTTAAGTACTTGTTATCTTGAAGAAAGTACATATGTTAATTAATTAATTTTTGTTCTTACACAGCAATAACTCACATGTTGATTGGTGACGTGTATTGACTGATTAATAGCAAAATACGTTTTTATTAAATAAAAATATATGGTTTTAGTTTATTGTTATCTGTAAAGTCTATCTAAAAATATTACCTAGCTAGGTACCTATACCTTTGTCACACCGATGACAGAGGTACCTACTAGACAATTTAGTTCCCGGCATAAACACAAAAAGCGCTGTTTAAAGAAATAATTCTCAGGATTAATACAAGGAGCGCTGTTCAATAAATGTTAATTCCCAACAGAACATTCGCAACGCGAGCTGATCTTTTTACATTGCTTAGAAAATTTACTTATTAGGAGAGTTCATAACTCATATAAATACTTTATGCAGTCTAGTTATTAATATAAGTAATTCACAAAAATGTGTTTCAAAGTCAAGAATTAGATTTTGTAATATTCACGCAACGCAGGGCGTGTTAAAGACTAAAGATTTTTATTTAAATTACTTGAAGTACATAAACTCAGCACATTAATATAATACCTTCATTATTTTTAACATCTATACCTAATTAACGATGAAAAATATAGAAACCAACTATCTCTGCATTCTCGATTACACAGTTTCAACACTCCCGTTCGATAAAGGAAAACGCGATAAACATAAAAAACCCCAGTAAAATATCAAACGCGTTTCTATATTAACCCGGGACTTTACCTCCTTTAGTGGAGCGGAAAAAGTTTATACTTGTTTGTTTATTTACATACCTTGATTGTAAAGTTTGTTGACTTTAGTCCTTGCAAACAACGAATAAGTTCAGGCTTTGTCGGACAATAATCGATATAATGTGAACTTTATGTATCTATTTCATCATCCATCATACATCCAGTAATAGCTAGATGTAGGCGTCCTTAGAAGGAAACACATTTCATTTCGTTTCGTTTCGTGTCGTTTCATTTCATTTCAGAAGCCATCTTTGAAAGGATTTTGTCTTCGCTACGCTCGGTAGGCAGATTAGCAGTCGCAACATCGCTCGTGAATAATGACAGTCAAACCATTATATGAAAATATGAGAGACGAGACTTGTTCTAACTATTTCGTCACTCCAGGCAAAAAATACATTTGTTGCACTTTCAGTACTTTTTTTTTACATTTTTAGTTACATTTTTTTAGAACAGGAACCGTGATAATACGATCCTAATTTTAAGTGCCTTGGATAGGTATTGAAAATAAATGTGCTGCAAGAAAGGCAAGTTCTTTTCATTCTGTAAAAGTAGGTATCAAAATTCTTTCAATAATACCTAGAGATCTCTTTGAATGCATAGTTAACATTTCTTTCCTGTTTTTATTCATGATCCGTGTAAAAGTCCTGTATTCCATAAACTGCATGCATATTTGTTAAACATATAAACAGTTATGTGTAACGTTCATTGCAATTTTAACTTTAACTGTAACCTTTAGAGTAGTATTTTCTTCGTATAAAATATGATATTGAATGATAATTCATTATAAATCATAATTCATAATAACTTTTACAATATTATAGTTATTAGAAATTGAATCCTATTCGAATAAAAATTAAGTTCATTTTGTATGGTAGTAGCAGTGAGTCATATTTGCGGGTTTTTTGGTTTCATTCATAGTGCAGTGTAAAATATTTTGTAAGTATTGCATAGAATGAATTTTTGCAATAATTAGTCAAAAGTCAACCATTATGGTTTTTCCTATATTGTAATGTTTGGTTTTATTTTGAAGCAACTATTCTTTGGGTTTTGCCGTATATTGTAACAATTTTTTTTTTATAAGTATAAGATAAATTTTACTAATTGCTTTGTTTTGGGTATTTAAGCATACATACCTATAATATATTTTAAAAAAATATATCCAATTCGCATTCTAGAATAGAATAGGTACCTATCACAAGATATATAAGATAATCATTTTACTTTAGGTTACTTTTGTTTTTATTTACAAAATTCAGCGTTGTGTAGTTGTTGTTTTATTATTTCAAATTACTAAAAATCCCCTATTCATTGATTTGCGAGGATAGTCTATTCGTCGCAGTAGAAATAAAAAGCTATTGTTTTCTCAGCAATATTCTTTAAAAAAACTGGAGAATTCCTACTATAAATAAGAGTCCATTGGGTGATAGATAGGTTGATAACTGCATGTATTGCAGGCGAAAGCGAGACAAAAAACATTTCTATATTAAACAAAACGAGACAGGTACAAAGGCCTACTTAAGTGATCAATGAGAACGCAATATACATAATTTCTTTAGTAAAGAAGAGACAAAAATCGTGACTCATTCGGCATAAATTTCAAGATTCTTTTACTATGAGTCAGTACAACTTCTTAGAAGTTTTGTACAAAATAATTATGTCGTTCGTAATTTTTTGCACTATATAGGCATTTTGTAATGGAAATAATAAATGAAAGAATTAATTACTATAGCACCTTGTCCCTTTCTTCTCAAACTGTGAATTTTGGGATTAAAAATAATTGGTGTACCTGAGTATAATATGATTGGTGACCGCAAGATATTTAGCACTCAGCTAAAGCTGAGCTCAATGCTAGCCTAAGAAAGGGTAGTTCCGTATTCTCGACTGGAGATCACACGGCTAATCTCGATGACATCATCATCATTGTCATATCAACAGAAAAACATGCACTGCTGGACATATTTTCGCCACCTGGCCGATCTTAAATAGTCCTCGTCCATCGGTTATTCGCTACGATTATCAGGGTCGTCGGTGCAGTGTGTGTGTGTGTGTGTAAGTATTATACATATAAAAACATAATTGTTATTCTACTGTGCAACTGTATTGTTGACAATAAATAGTTTATATCTTTCATATAAACCTCCAAAAAAATTGTTAATGATAATGAAAACCTTATCAAAATCCAGCTAAGAAACACACACAAGAAAACAGCAACTTTATTTATTGGGATTACCCTACTTAATCAATAAGTAGTCTATATTATAAGTCCCAATTAAGATAAACTAAGCAGAATACTTGATTCTTGTTATTGTTAAAGTTTTTATGTAAACAGTAGTCAAGGCCATGTGCTTACCACAAAGGAAAGGTCTCTTCTCATAAAGCTCATGCCTTCTCGGTTCATGCCTCTCAAAATGTGCAGTGGGACAGTAACAGACAGGTTATAAGAGTTGGGGATCGAAGTTTTGAATCTTTTGTTGTGTTGTTGTTACCTAGTAGTATAGTTCTGTCGACAGTTACCTTGTGTGAATTGTGTGTCTTTTGTCTGTATCAAATAAATCTTCTTTCTTTCTTTCTATTGTCATTTGGGGCAGATTTATCGATCCACATTCCGCAGGTTACATAATCACCTCATGCGATAACGTATGAGTAACAGCAATCTCATTTGTTAGTAAATCTCAACCAAAACAAACCCTTATCACCATGGCAACGAGCTTGACTCAGCTCCAAGGTGAATCACTTGAGGTCACGACACTTACATCCTTCACCTCCGTCCTTGACTTCTTATGTCAGCAACTTCCATATAATATGACCGGTTGAATAACATTATATGAATCATTGTTATGGGTAGTAATCGTAAGGGCTTTTTACAAGTGAGATATAGATAGCGATTAAGTTGGTTGGCACGTGTTTGAAGAAATTTATGAAGTACAGTCATCATCTCAGCCATGACTTCATAAGGCATCTATTGCTACACATAAATTCGATTTTAAAAGAAGATTTTTTTGCATACCGCTTCGTCCGGGAAACCAAGACTACGTTGCTCTCGATGGCCTAAGATGGTAGACTGCCATAATACCTACTAAAACCTTCTTCTGCACCTACTCCTGCCTTAATGGATGGGTCACCAGAACTTGATACTACAGTACCAGCTTTAAGGAGTCCACTGGAACAGTCGTCGTCCAACATCTTCCAGTCGAACTTATAAGGTTGTCAGTTCTTATTGGTGGACGTCTTACAAACCTAAATGGTGACGCATCCACATCTGAATGTACTTTCCGTCACAGTAATTTTTATAACCTATAAAAACAGATATAAAATGTGAATATCGATTAATATTGGACTGGAAGATTCTTAGAAAAGCTGTCTGCAACCCCGTTAGCTCTGAATTCCGAGAACTACCCCTTATGTCCCACATTAGGCTGCATTCTGACTAGACAATCTGAATATCAATATGTAATAACTGTAGGTATATAAATCAAAGAAATTTTATTATTTTAGCTGCAAGATTTTCGCTGTTAGACATAAGGCTTTCTTGACTATCGTTAATTTAAACGGTCGTATGCAGTCCAAGTGATGACAGTCGAAACAGTCACTATCCAATCACTGTCCAATGTTAGAAAAATTGTCCAACACAGGTCGGGCAGGAGCGTTCTGTAAAGAACCGATGACTGATAAGACTGCTGGCACTATGATTACTAATCCGTTTGCCAAGCGTGGTAATTATAGCATATACCTTTATTAAGTAAGGCTTCGATAAAAATGTATTTAAGTAAGTATAGAACATTAAGGTTACATACAACTTGTTGTGTCTTTAAAAGTACCTATGTTGTACTTATAGGTAAACTCCGCTTAGTCTGGCCAGGCCAGGTTTGAAGAGGTGGTGGGTGGTATTTTTCTGAGGGAGAATTCTCAGTAACCGGATTTGTGGGTTTTCTAGAAAACTGACTAAACAAATACTGGAAATTGGGGATTTGTTGTTACTGGCATCGTAAACAAATGAGTTCCAAGTATTTTTAAAGGTTATTGTCTTTCTTGGAGATGGGATAATATACATTTCTTCGTTGGTGATAATAATTTGCCGAATTATCGGCTATTACTTTATTATCATTACATTCGAAAGATCCTCCTCCAAGCAATATGTTTAGGGAGGTGACCGGAGTTCGGTATCGCTGCCTTTGTACCCATTGAGTTACACCGAGACTGCTGCATTACCCTAAGTTAAAAATTAATCCTAAGCATTTCTACCATCTCGAGATTCTCACGTATCTCGCAGAGACTGGTACCCACCCATCACTGGTTATTGTAAATGCCTTAGAGTTTTGAGTCAGCCTTCGCTGCTTATATTTGGTAAAAGGCGGGAATATAGTCATACCTCTTAGAAAAGAGACAAATTAGAAATTTAACACATTTCTCGTCCCAGGATACCAAACAGAAAAACCCATAGGAATCTTTTCAATGATAAACATATTATTATTCTAGGAATTCATACCCCTAAATCATTGCCCCAATTTAAAAGTTTAAGTTTTCGAAATTCAGACAATGTTCATTCAGTAGCCAATTAGTATTGATGTTTAGAATCGAAGTGTGAACTCTATAATTTGTGAATATTATTTAGCGTACAGCCAATTATTATATTTAGTAAAAATGTTACTGTTCTAGTAGCACGTAGTATTCACAAGTCGTATAATCTAGTAACTGGAACTATAATATCTCTTCCCGTGGGTGTAAGAGGCGACTAAGGTTTTGGAGGGCACGTTAACAATCGGTAATGGCTGTAACCAAGTTATTAACAGTCAGTCGTTAGGTCAAATCGGATGCCTCTAGGGTGACCTGAACAAATATTGACATCAAACTGACCACTACCCACTCGATATGAAGAAGCAGCGTTATCTGTGTATTAAATAAGTATCTATACCTAACCTTTTGTCTGATTCTTCTGCCAATCGTGGCAATTATTACTCTCAGGGCCGGACCGTAAGTTTAGGGGGTCCTGGACTAATACTACTTAGGAGCCCACCTAATTAATTAACTTTGACTTGACTTAGCTGGGGAATCCACGTGGCCTTGGGCTGAAGCCCAAAATGTTATATGGTAGATCCGGCCCTGCTTATCCTTCCCTTGGACTCATAAAAGACTCATGTCACGCAGTGGAAGTTTTTAGAGATAAATTAGTTATGTTCATACGTGGGTACTAAATGCATATCTTACACATGCATCGACAGAGTAGAGACAACTACAGCAGGAAATGAGACTATTTAAAACAGAGAAGCAACTGTCCATGAGAAATTGATTGAATTGATAGTTGCCGAGGTAGTGATATATGATAAAATTACCTACTTCCGACTCGTGGTAACACCGATTACCTCGGCTACTATTAAACTATCTAAAATATATTTAGAATTATCATATCACTTCATTGATTTGGTTTCTATAAAATTTCGTTGACATTATGACTTTAATTAAATTTATAATTTGAATTTAATTTTTGAAATCATGAACCATTTTAACATAGCACTGTTAGATGCTTAGCGCCATCTACCATGCAATAGAATAAACTTGTAAAAGGTACTACTACTAGCTACTAGATGGCAATTATGAAACAGTTCTAATATTAGAAATTTTAGTATTTTACAAACTAAAGACGAATATAATAATAACGTAATAATTTTGAAAATTTATTTTGTTCACAGATATATTCTAGACAATAAAAATGTTTTTAAGAATCTCTAAGTTGTGGATATTGGCTGTGGTTGTGGAGCAGGATCCATTGCAGCAGTCAAAATGGGAGCTAAACGTGTGCTAGCAAATGATATTGATCAATGTAGGTTTACACTTTCCTAATCATCTCATTAATTATTGTTTCTATGTATAATATGTATGTATTTACAAAAAAAAATAAAAAAAGTATTTAAGTATGTATATCCGCATTTTTAGAACCCATAACACAAGCATATAATATGCTTACTTTGCGTCTAGATGGCGTTGTGTGTAGTTGTTGAAATATTATTATTATTATTATTATTATTTTGTTTTTTGTTTTTATTTTCTCGGCTAGCCGGTAAAACTGATGGCACGGGCCTAAGCCAAGTGTACATCAGTATCACTAATGGTTTGTATAGGGTTAATGGGTATATCGTGTGGTGTTGGTGTGTTGTGTATGGGTGTGTTGTCGGCTGTGCACTGTAAAAAATTTCTAACTAATCTACACGTGTTCAGTATTACTGCTTTTTGTAGAAGGTGGTAGGTTTTAGGTGGAATGTTGAGAGTTTTGAGAGATTGGTGTAACTGTTTAGGTATAACTCATGTTGCAGAGAGAACTATGGGAACGATTACTACTTTTCAAGGTGCCAAAGTCGACTAATTTCATCTTTTAATTCTATGTATTTAGTTAATTTTTCTGCAATTGTTGTTTGAAGATTGTGTGTGTTTGGTACAGCAATATCTATAAGGTATCCGGTTTTATTTGTTTTGTTTACTAATGTAATGTCTGGTCTATTGTAATGAATTGTTCGATCGGTGAGGATGGCACGGTTAAAGTAAAGTTTTGTAGTGTGGTTCTCTAGAATAGTCTCTGGGTTATATTTATAATACGGTGGTGTAGGTGTGTCAATAAGTTTGAACTGTTGTGCAAGTTTTTGATGTATAACTTTAGCAACCTGGTCATGTCTATGTTTGTAATCGGTTTGGACTATTGATTTATTGTTTCTGATGAACTATTACATTTTTTTATCTGTGATGATATTGTAAATACTTTTTCAATAAATAAATAAATAAATAAATAAATTTTCTGCAGATATCTGTTGGTAAATTTTTAAAAATATATTTTCTGTAGTTTTTGGTTTCAATAACTTGGTCTTGTATTGCGATCATAAAACCCTCACCCCCAGTTTCTGAAAGGCTGATCAACGAAAAATTAACTAATCAGCTGTTAAATCTCATGTAAAGTACCTGATGAACTATTACATTTTTTTATCTGTGATGATATTGTAAGTACTTTTTCAATAAATAAATAAATAAATTTTCTGCAGATATCTGTTGGTAAATTTTTAATAATATATTTTCTGTAGTTTTTGGTTTCAATAACTTGGTCTTGTATTGCGATCATAAAACCCTCACCCCTAGTTTCTGAAAGGCTGATCAACGAAAAATTAACTAATCAGCTGTTAAATCTCATGTAAAGTACCTGAAAGCATGCAAAAAACATGGATAATTAGTTTTATTTGATCTAATTAGTTACTAACTAGATCAAATTAAACTAATTATTCATGCTTTTAGCAACCCAACTGGCACTTCACAGGTGATTAGTTAATTTTTCGTTGATCTGCCTTTCAGAAACCGGGGGTCAGTCTCTGGAAAAAGTTCACCTCGGTTTAGCCACGCGTTCGACGCCTCTTTGTCGACATTTAGGTTGCATAAATCTTTTCTTATCATACATAATTAATTTAATAAAAATAACTAATATTTTATTTAAAAAAGGTATTAAATAACGTCGCAAATCAATTTATGTAGTTTCTCAGCCTCTTTCATTCAAACCTATCGCAAAATCTAACAGAATAATAAAAATGAATTTTTAAAATTGAAATAAATTAAACTATTAGTAACAAAAAGTTTGGAGATGCCGGGGATCGAACCCGGGGCCTTTCACATGCAAAGCGAACGCTCTACCACTGAGCTACATCCCCGCTTGACAAGTTGCTTAAATTTCTGTTCTATTTCAGATGCCGTAACTGCTACACATATTAACGCCTATTTAAATAAAGTTACAATTGAAACTAGTACAAATAACATGATTGGGAATAATTGTGATAATTTTGATACAATATTAATAGGTGATATGTTTTATGATGAAGAATTCGCAAATATTTTGTTTGAATGGTTGTTTAAGCTTAGCCAGAATGGCAAAACAGTAAGTAGAGTAGACTTTATTTTTTACATAAACCTAACTTAAGTAGTACCTATTTTATTAATTCTATTTGCTCCGAAAGAATATGTATAGGTGTACAACACCTACGCTATGTAAGGTTATTCACTAGCTACGAGTATGTAAGTGCATGAATTTCAGACTTCGGACTAATAGAACTACAGCGACATTCCTGATATCAATCTCAGTTTATCCGACAGGAAGTTTGATTGTCAGTATTTGTACACAGTACCACGGAACCACAGAAGCAGCATAATAAGAATAATTCTTCAGAATTACTTATTTTCTGATGTATTTTGCTTTAAATGACCTACCCTAATATACTTTCTCATCGTTATTTTAGGTATTAATCGGCGACCCAGGTAGACATGGTCTGACTGAGAAGCGTAAGCACCTGATGTCGCTGCTGGCTACCTACAAGCTGCCAGAAGACTGTGCTATGGAAAACAATAGATTCACTCACGCTACTGTCTGGCAACTAAATAAATAAATAGTTAAATCTTTTTAAAGGATATTATTTTAGTACATTTCACAGCTCCCAGTCCCACATTATAAAACTACTAAGTTACATGCCTGCCGCAATTCTGAAGAGAAGCGATATGAAAGGAATACCAAAAGCCTAATTAACACACTACGAAAACGAGCGACTGGTGCATTGCCATAATAAATCAATAAGGTGGCACATCCTGACCAGAATGCGCTGTGTGAATCACAGGGTATGCGCTGTGGAGGAGACCTACATGTTGATATCTAGATTCAAACTACATAGAGGTTATACAAAAGGACTGAAATCAATACGCAAGCTGTGGGCGTCCAAAATATTGAGTTTTATTAAGAAAATAGCATTTTGATCAATATATAGTGATTAATATGTGTTATAAATATTATATTTTAATAGTTTCTTAATTATTAAAGCTAAGTTTAGTACTGTGTGTGGATAAATATGTGTTAGTGAATGAATTTTGAGCTTTCCTGTCTCAGACGCCTGCCATTTTTCATTTTTAACAAGTCTTATAAGTCATATCGTGATTGTGGAAGACTGATTTAATTTAATATCAGGCGTTTGAAGTTAAATAAGTGGGTGAGTAAATTTTTCTTTTAAGTGAATGTCTAGAAATCACTTTTGTTTTTTAATAATGAAGCGATCTTTGTTTGTTTTTATATTTGAATAAGAGACATTACCTATTTGGTGTAGGAGATCAGTTTAATCATAATTGTAGGTAGTCTTATACTTCCTAAAGGAAGTTTAATTGGTAAGTATTTAGTAGTACAGCTACTAACATCTATCATCGTTTACAGATACCTATGCTTTTTGAAAGTCTGCCAATTTCTTTAGGAGACAATAATAGCTGGTCAGCAATGGCGGAAAATGACAATAAAACTTGTAAGTACACACACAACTTCAAACAATGTTATTATTTACGGCCAAGCAGAGACTGTTGGACGCCATCAAAAGTCTTGCTTTTTTAACATTTATTAATCTCTTTACACAAGCTCGCGAGTGCATTATAATTTGATCTCTTTCGTAACATATACCTACTTTAAGTATGGCTAATGCTGACTAAGCCAATGCTGTCCCACAGCTGTACAAAGCACTCTTACAGGTTTTTTTACAAACGCTCTTTTTCCTCGGCGCCGCTAACTAAGTATCTTTAGGCACCTATATTGTATTGAAACTTTACCTAGTGACACAGAATAGGTACCGTATAATAATACCTATATAGTTAAAATTACTTAAGGCAATCATCCTGCGGTCTACCCAATTTCATTTTTCAGTAATTTTTTCGATATTATTAATCGTATTGCTATAAATAAAAAGAATAACTTAACATTACAGATGAGCCTGCTGAAAGATCACCAGAGGAAGATCAACCAGAAATGATGGACCATGAACTACTACTGGATTTGGATGATCATGACAATGGAAATTGTAAGTATTTTAAGTTTACATACATTCTTGTATGAACTTCTGTATCCGGTCTAGGAACCACACCATCTCTATCATGGGTGTCGTCGTAAGAGACTTTTAGGTGAATGACAGGTAAAAAATTACGTTAGCAGCGTTAGCTGGGTAGGTACTAATATAAGTACTTTAATATCACCACAAAATAAAAAGAGCGAAATCGGTTGTGAATAAAATTGCCTTTATTTACTTTTTGTCAGGCGCTAGGCGATATTACAAATATTTTGTCGATATCGTTTTTACTAAAACACATAGGCATGTATCACTATAAGGGCACCAAATGAAAACCAATTGTTGACTCCGAAATATTGCAGGAACTACACGTATTTTGGACATTACCGCACCAGGTCCGCGGTCTTCCCTGACGTCAGAATCTCAGAATTATTAACGGTCACCTTTAAATATTATTATTTTACGAAAATACATTGGAATTAATTGTATGTACGCACTAAACGACAATCTACGACACTAATTTTTGGAAACCAATTTAACTTTAAATACGCTGTGTGACCGGAGATTCTGAAGCTTACCTTTATTTCGTCTTCCACAGACATAGAATCCCTCGACAGATCTAAGAACATGATAGATGACCACTGTAGTTGCACGTGCAGTACTGAATCTTTCGACAGAGATGTCAGAGTGGACACGGCTATCAAAGTGCTGGACAAGAAGCTTCGGAACTTACCAACCTGCATGAAATCACAGGCATACAGCGATGTGCTTCTGTACATTAGGTATTTGAGGAGAAAGCATCGGAAAATGGTGCTACGTGGTGCGGAAAAACGGATTCCTGGGTACTAGGAGCTTGGCTCTGTATGGGTATTAGTATTGTTTTGAAGGTTATCTTTGTATTCTTACTGCTCATCGTCGTGTGGAATGTTGATCAGTAGGCAGAAATAAAAAGTACCTAAACCAGTCATCCACATACTTATATTAAGGTAGGTAATATATTTATAGGTAATAGAAGATGATCAATTTAATACCAACTTTTTAACTCTCTCGGGGGAAGACATGGTTTACCTATTGGTACTCGTAATACTACATAATAGTTTCTTTAATAGTGTAGGTTTTTTCTAAAGTTTATACCATTTATATATAAGCATTTACTTATTTAATTTAACAGCAATAAACTGTACGTCGGTTTTTCAAGATATTCAAATTAATCAGACTCTTGAACTCACAGAACACTATAAGCTTGAACTAATGGCAGTGCATTTAACTATGATTTAGGTTCTGTAATCTGTACTATGATACTAATAAAATGATATGTATGTACTTATGATTAAGGATTATTATTTTATTTATCCCAAATATTAAAGTACTCGTATTCATGCTGTTTGTCTCTAGCGGGATTCTATAGTACCCAACAGTAGTATTTTTTTCTAGACAAAACTAAAACTAGTATGTAATATTGTCTTCATCATTCGTGGATTAAATTGTTGTTTATGCTGCTATATTTTTGAGGATGCAAGCTTGCGTTTAATTTACGGTAGGTAATTGCTTACCATTCGATGCTGTTAGTATGCTTGTTTGCTTCCACAGTCGTATCAGTGGTCAACTGATCAACCACAGAATTACATTGGTAATGAGAGTAATAAAACGCATTTAAGTGTTAAAGATCAAATATATCAGCATATTCAGAGAGTCAAATCATCATGTGTAAAGTACATCTTCATGCTCGACCCCAATCAAATATCAGGAAAATCTTATTATGAACTAGCAACATTGTATTATTTTATACTTATTTACTTATTTTATTTGTTAAAATTAAAATTAATTTTAATTTGTCAGATAACATTTTCAAAAGGTAAGTACTAAACTTAAAAATGCTTTTTTATGCAACGCTTCGCACATAAATAAAAAACACAAGAGATATACAAAACTTATTTAATAAAAAAAATACATTACGCTTTCTACAAGGCACTATCAATAGGGTACCGCAATAAAATCGTTGTAAAATCGTTGCTTATCTAAAAACATGTCAAAAATATTATATAAACATTATTTATTGGTACTTTTAAACAATTTAAATCGGGCGGATTTATTTAAATATATTTGCTGTTTATTTACACTCCTACTTTACATTTAAATTCATAAAAAATGTTTCAAAAATAATTTAAATTACTGCCATCTATTGACAATAACTTTACTAATACAACGCCATCATACGGTTCACAACTGAACTAAGCACAACACTGCCATCTAGCGAAAGTTACAACTACCAAAGATAAAATGGAAGAATATTTTTTTTATTAAAGTTGATAATTATGCATAGTGTTTGCGTATATTCCGTGTTTAGACCGGGCAGTTCTGCCCGAATAATGTGAGTAGGTGTCCATATCCATGGTTGCGTGTGGGTGCATGATAAGAACCGGTTGGAGAGAGAGTGACTTCCTCGATCCGGAAACAGATGTCGCGTCCGTCACGTAACCGTTGTTCACTTCGCCTGCAAAAACCATAATAAATTCAAATTAGATACGAGTTTTTAACTTGTTAAACTTCCTCTTTTGTTTTGTAGAATGGTGGAATGTCCACTTTTTTACATCATTGACATGTGAATAAAACATTTTTTTAGTAGGTATAATATATTTTGGACGCTAGGTACCTATAATATTTTTGTACCCGACAGGTTCCACGATGGAAGCAAGGAAGCTCTAATAATAAGTTTAAGTTTAACCTACCTACATAATTTTAAAATTTAATCAATAAGTAAATTATCTTATAGTTGATGCTTACAAGTAGGTACTTAATCTCTCACTCACTGACTAATCACGCACATACTAGTGCGCTTTTCCACAACTCATTGGCCATACACACATCAAAAACACAGTAATAATAAAATTTACCAACCTAGATCCTAATTGTTCAGAGTTGGCAAGACTGGTTATCATACAGGTCTTCTAGAACAGACACCATCAGTCTCTCACATAGATTAAGCTGTAATTGTTCTAATTACCATGTGTAATAGTTTAAGTAAATATATATATAATAATATAATAATATAATATAATAATTTATATCATTTAATTGGCGAAATAGACTGGAGTGAAATATATCAATTTAATGACCCGGAATTAGTATTAAATTTATTTTATGACAAATTATATAGAGTTTTTAACATGTGTGTACCGCTAAAAAAAGCAAATACAGGTAATAATAGGTATGCATACCCAGTATGGTATACAAGTCAAATTATTAAGGACATTAAGCTTAAGTACGTATTGCATAAAAAATATAAATATAGCAAGTTAAGCAAGGATTATGAAGCGTTCTCACAATGTAGGGCGAAAGTCAAGACCGAGATTGCACGAGCTCACGACGAATATCGGAACCGCGTTCAAAATAACTTGGCTAAGGAACCGCGAGCATTTTGGAATTTCATTCGTTCTAAGACAGGGGACTTATCCAATCGTAGGATAATAAAAGATGGCAGAGTACTTAGTAAACGAGAGTGTGCCGTTGAATTTGCCCGATATTTTAAATCTGTATATAACCCGGAGCCGGCTGTACTAAGCGTGGCGGATGCCAGCGCCGCCAAGGCGGAGTCGCCGGGTGCCAGCGTGCATCTCACGCGCCTGTGCCTTGCCGACGTACGCGAAGCGCTCGCTCGCTGTGCGCCCAAACGCTCAATGGGGCCAGACGGTATCCCAGCATTTATATTTAAGGACTGCGGGGCAGTATTAGTCGAGCCTTTACTTTATTTATTTAACGTATGCATTGAGACAGCGAGGTTCCCAGACCGATGGAAGCTTACCCGTGTAGTACCAGTGCCGAAGGGTAGTGGAGGGTCAGCACCAACTGATTACAGACCCGTGGCGGTACTATGTACCCCGGCTAAGGTGTTTGAGACAGCCATTCATAGACGTTTGTATCCACAGGTAAGCGCTCAGCTGTCCGATGCTCAGCACGGATTTCGGCCTGGGAGGGGGACAACGGGGAACTTGTTGAACTTGATGTCACATTTGGTACCAGCGGTAGATGGTGGACAACAAGTGGATGTTGCATATTTTGACTTCCGGAAGGCATTTGACACAGTCGACAATGACATACTGCTCTCCAAAATGGCGGGTATGGGATGCACACCGCACGCGTTGTCATTTTTTGCATGCTACTTACGGGACAGATGTCAGTATGTGGACTGTGGCGGATGCCTTTCGGATCCTTACCCGACGAAATCTGGTGTGAGTCAGGGCAGCAATTTGGGGCCTCTCTTATTTATTATTACTGTCAACGATCTGCCAAAGGTGGTTAACTGGTCTACACCTTTATTATTTGCAGATGATTTAAAACTGGTTCGTGAAGTGACACAAAGCACAGATCATATCATGCTACAAGACGACATAGAAGAGGTGGTTAAATGGAGTAAACAAAACAAATTGTACTTTAATGTGGCTAAGTGCTCCGTACTGTCTTTTAGCCGCGCGCGAGCCCCAAGTCACTACCAGTATTGTATGGACGGGACGCCACTACAGCGGTTGACCGAGGTAAAGGACTTAGGTGTACGCTTCACTCCTGACATACAGTTTAGGGAACACATTATAGGAGTGTGTAAGAAAGCATACCGGAATTTGGGGTTGATGCTACGTCAGGCTAATAATTTCACAAATATCGGGGCTCTAAAGGCACTGTACGAGGCACTCGTAAAGAGCCACTTAGAGTGCAACGCAGTAATATGGTCACCTCACGAAGAAAAATATAAAATTATGTTGGAACGAATTCAAAACAAATTTGTTAGGTTTGTTTATTTAAAGCAGTACGGAGTGTATCCGGGCTATCCACTATTGTACCCTACTCTGTTCATTCTGGGCATGGTAGGATATTACAAACTTGAAGTTAGGAGAGAGGTAGCTCTGGCCACTTATCTTTTTAAAGTGATACGAGGTAAAATACACAATCCGGAAATTTTACATGCAATTCGGCTAAATGTCCCAGACGAATACGTGGGTCGGAGGCGGCAACCGCCGTTACTGGCAATTCCCCGCGCTCGCACAAACCTACTGCACCTAGCACCGCTCACGCGGGCGTTGCGGATGCTCAACGCGCTGTCAGACCGACTAGATATATTTTCATGTGCGCTGAACGAATTCACACGGGTCGCTTACTTTGATATTATTAATTATATTAATATTAGGTAAGTAGATAGATATAAGGTTTTTGTTTTTATGTGTTATTTTTGTTATTATGTTGCTTTTGAATTGTTGTTTTTATGATATGTAAGTGTGGCATGTGCTGTTTAACTGGATTGTATGATATAACTACTCTATTGCATTAGGTGTTGCCTGTAATAATAGCTGTATGTTTGTGAAATAAATAAATAAATAAATAAATAAATAAATAAAGTATCACCTATGTGTAAGTCTGTGTGAGAGCACAAAAATAAAGTTATTATTATTATTAAATCTAAATTAGACTTAATAATAATAATACTACCAGCCTTTTGCCTACTGCAGAGCAAACGAGAGCCGAGCTGCAGAGGCCTCTTCTCTTACGAAGAACGTCTGAGAATTTTATATTCTTCAAATAATGAAAATATTGTTGAAAGCCTCTGCTTACATCTCAGCTTACCCCTATTACGACTTATCTTTAAAATCACAAATATTTCTAAAATTATTTTTAGAAAAAAAATGAAAACCGACTTCAAACAACACCTACATGTTCAATCCTTAACTAAAAAGTAGAAAATAATATTTTAATTACTTCATAGCTAAGAACATTAAAGGGGAATCAACGCAATCCTTGATACCTATAATACTTTACTATTTATAGTTTTTAATCAGTTATTTTGGAGTCGGTGCCAGCCAAGAAGGATCTTTAATTCTGTCTTTGCAACCAACTTTTGTAGTGCACGGGGCGGTAATTGCACGCGTGGGGGATATGCCTGAGTGCACTACCCGAACGCGGTCATACTCGTGAACGCAGACGTCATTGATAGTTGTGTTCAGATATACATAAAAAATTTGACGCGCACTTATCAGATTCCGTTCGATTTCTTGTATTAAATCTATATTTTTCATTCATGTATTAATAGATTAATCAAGGAGGTTTTTTTTGCTAGTAGGTAGGTTATTTTTATGAAGGTCATTATGAACCTTCTTGGCTGGCACCGACTCCAAAATAACTGATTAAAAACTATAAATAGTAAATTATTATAGGTATCAAGGATTGCGTTGATTCCCCTTTAATGTTCTTTGCTATGAAGTAATTAAAATATTATTTTCTACTTTTTAGTTAAGGATTGAACATGTAGGTGTTGTTTGAAGTCGGTTTTCATTTTTTTTCTAAAAATAATTTTATTTTTAAACTTTTAGTGGGAATTAATTGTGTATAAATATATTCAATATGGGTAGACCTACTAAACGTGCTGCGCAAATGAGACAGCGCCGCGCCGTTTGAAAGAAAGTAGAGACGAGAGGTAAGATTGTAAATAGAAATATAAGGTTCTTGTCAACACTTTCTCGATCGCTAAACCCTGAATCCCAGAAACCACAAATCAAAACAAAAAAGTGATGATCTACCAACAATAAAGAATCATCAAAAATCATAATTTAACTGACCGAGCAATCGCTCAGATATACAAAAAATGCATATAGTCACTCATCCAGGGCTACTTCGTTTCTAACAAAAAATGAATTTTGAAAATCACTTCGCACTTGTAGCATGGACATGTCAATGTCAGATAATTCGTCGCAAAAGACATCGACGTGTTGCTTTACACGTCTTCACTTCTTGCAAACGATTTGTTACAAAATATTAAATTATTCTTTATAAAAAAAACATGGGACCCCATTTCGGAGTATACCCTTTCAAATAAAAGAAGAATTTTCCAAATTGGTTTATAAATGACGGAGTTAAGTTCTAACAAACATACAACCACTGAACCATTTCTTATAATAAAAAAATGGGACCAATTTCAGAGTATACACTCTCAAATAAAAAAAAAAATTTTCAAATCGGTTCATAAATGACCGAGATATGAGGTAACAAACATACAAAAAAAAAAAAAAAAAACATACGACCCGAATTGATAACCTCCTCCTTTTTGAAGTCGGTTAATAAGCCACATAACAAGAATGTATGTCACACAGTCACATTCACATACAAGTGGAAATTGGAACACATTGAGTATGCGGCCGCTAAGCGACACAGTTACATAGGTACTTCATCGATATGAGGACCTTATGTTTCGTTTAACTTCAAAGCTTTATAATAAAATAAGTTATTCTAAAGTTATCGAGGGGTCATAATAATATACCAGCCAGGTCTATTATATATTTCAGTTGAAAGAAAGACTTCTCGTAGCTAACTATTACTGTTACTGATTTTGTATTGACGTCATTAGTCAAATACAATGATGGCATCGGCATCGTGTTATTATCAAGGTTCAGACTTCAGTGCATAAATTAATTTCGTTGCAAATGTCAGATACACGCAAAAGGAATGCAGATTATCCTCGGGATTTATTTTAATTTGTTTACCCATTTTTCAAGAAGTAACTGTATGTCGAAAAAAAATGGAAAATACATAATACATAGGCTGCAATTTAAGAATCCGAAATTGGCCACTGCTTAAATAATATTTAGAAAGTAATTATCACATTTGAAAATAGAACTCTTTGACTGTGGAATGCAGTTTGTTTCATCCGACTGTCAACTGTTTTCATGGTGTCGCGCGTTTTTAAAAATTGCCTGTGATTATCACAATGGATCTAACTCGAGAAAATTTTCGTGCTTTGATTTATTATGATTTTCGACGTGGTCTAACTCAACAGCAGTGCATCGATCAAGTCAGTTCGACTTTTGAGGATCAAGCACCATCGAAGACCACTGCGTATGATTAGTTTAGTGAGTTTGATCGTGGACGTCGTATGCTTACAGACGAAATTAAAGATGGTCGGCTTAAATCAGTTGTGCCACATGGACGCAGTGTGTGAACTAATAATGCAAGATCGTCATGTTACATATCGAGAGATAGAGGCGTCTTGGGCATTAGTATGACGAGTATACATAAGATATTGCACGAACACTTAGCTGCAAAAAAAGTTTGCTCGCGTTGGATACCTTTTTTACCATTGGACAACTTGACAATAGATCAAAAAGGCTCGTGTCGATTGGTGCATAAAAAAGAAAAAAAAATGCAATCGTGGTTTATCAAAAGCTGTTTATAATATCTACACAGGTCTGGATTTATGCAAATGATCCCGAAAGTAATCAACAATCAACAGTTTGGGTGTTCCAACATGAGCCGAACCCAACAAAAGTTGCTTGTGCGAAAAACACTTTAAAGCAAATAGTCGCCTGTTTTTTTGGTATAAATGGACACATGGCTACTATAAAAAAGTAGTACCACTATAAAATCTTAAATCTATTAAATCGGAGTAGTACACGACCATTTGTTTGTCAGAAGATCCACAACGCAGAATCATTCTCCATCACGACAATGCAAGCTGTCACACTTCGAGTGAAACGACTCGATATTTGGAGGGTGCTTACGACACCCACCGGAATAGATAGAATGGTTCTCTATCCTAGACTGGATATCACACAGCATCATGATGATGCCTTGTGGCTTTGTTACTACACTTACAGAAATAGGTGGCATGGTTGTCTATTCTATTTCGGATATGACACTGATGATGCCGTGTCTAGTAGGTACGCTCTTACGTGATCAGTTACGCGTTCACATTTTCTCTAAAATAATAGCGGGTGGTTTAAATACATTCATGTTAGTATAATAACAATAAAATGTCACTATTCACAAGCTCTTTCTATTGTTTATGTTGCCGAATTCACTCATCAACTTTCACTGTCATTAATGTGTAACATTAGGGTTCACACCATGATAACTTTTATGAACGAACATATAGTTCAAAGGGAAAGTACCTACAGATAATTTACACAGGATAGCAGACGAGCACTTGGAACTTGAGAACTTACAGTATCTTTAATTTTGTTGTTTGAAAAAACATGCGTCATGAGGAACCCTGTACTAAGTTTGTAGGTAAATGACATTCCGTATTGAGCACACGTGGTAAATGATGCTCAAACCTTTCTGTGACTGTTTGAAAAGCGGTCTTTACCCAGCAATAGAAAAATAATTGGTTGGTACCTTAATTTCCAATTAAAAAAAATTGTCTTATCTACCATGAGTGCCGCCAGAATTACTTTTAGGGGGGTGCAACTGCATTTTATTTACCGGACTGTGCATGCTTAGCGCAATAATATTATTTGCATGAGCGCTGAGCATACACAGTGGGCAATAAATTAATTGTCAATTTTGGCCAACCAATTGGCCAGCAACCCATAGACGCTTCAACATAAAGATTAACTTAATAAAAAAACCTAATCTAATTCTATGTATTTTTCTTGCCAGGGTGGTGTAAGTGCTGTCGAAGCCCATGTTATTTGTCATTAAATGAAATATAATTTACGCTCCACACAAGCTACCTACCTAACCTATCACTGCAAAGACGTTCATTATTGGATCTCTACCAGAGACTTCAGAGATTGTATTTTCGTATCTATTTTCCAACTACACCATCCCTATTACAATCTCGCACTAAATGCTGTGTGTGCTTGACACCATGTCACGCTGTGTCAATCGCTAATTAGGTTGGAAATGTTGATATCATCATTGTTACGCAACGTATTGTTTTAAACTAGTTCGCTTTGACTTTGTTAGTTAGGTCTTAGGCGCATAGAACCAGTGTGCATGAAACTTAGACCACTAAGTAGTAAGTAGCCGTCCCGCATTGTGGTCGTCGGTTCAAGATGCATCACTTCACTGCCTGTGACTCAGTGAACAAGACTTGAGCAATTATAAAGAAAAATGATCGTGTCTCCTCTGTATGAAGATAAGGCGTATAAGCCAGGCCATCGTCAGCATATCCAGTTAATGTACAGCCAGTTGGTAATGGCAATGAAAGGAAATCATCAAACCCTAAGTTCCAAAGATACGGCTCTAGCACTGATCCCTGAGGACATCCCATAGTCAGTGGCTTCGACACAGCATGGTGACCAAGTTTCAGCTTAGCTGTGCCATGCATAAAATATGTATAAATAAGCGAATATATGTTACTATTGGCCACCATGCTTTGTCGAAGGCACCAGAAATATCTAAGAAAATACCTATTACGTATTGACAAACAGATTTAGTAACAGTTTTCCTAATAGATATAACTGCATCGACTGTTGATCTACCTATTGTAAAGCCAAATTGGTTATCATTAAATTTTACCCCTCCCGGTAAAAGCCTAGGAACTACGAGACGTTCTAATAATTTTCCTAATGATGATAGTAACGTAATTAGTCTTTAGCACTTATCTAATATTAATGTCAATACTGTCTCAAATTATACTAAAAGTGTTTTAAAGCTTTTCAACTATTTCTTTTCAAAGAAGACAATAGAAGTTCTTTCTTACTGTTTTAGACAACGAAAAGTTTGTGATATATATGGTGAAAAAGCGACTTCAATCCTTTGGAATTGTGCCTTCACAATATGTTATCTAATAGAGGGTTTAACGTTGATATATGACACCTTTGCCAACTTTATTAGGCAAAACTGCGTGATGCTATCATGTATGTGCGGTAGACCTTCCAGTCTCTCTATCGACTCCGCCTTGCTTACGTTAAATATGTGAAGTTTAAGGTAAATAAATAGAGTGATATAGAGTGATATACCTTTATAAAGTGAAGGAGGTGGGTATCCGCTATCTGGCTGCAGCCTCACGTGTCTGGTCGCCAGGATGAAGGCCAGAGCCGCCAGCACTATGCCGTCCAAACACCCTATCACTGCGAGTAGATAGGCCCAGCGTATGTGACATCGTCCTGTTGATTAACAAAGAAGATTAATATATTACATACCTACACCTAATTCTTTCAATCGAAGCGTTTACTGGGCTGACTTATATCATGCTTTTAAATCAGGGTAGAATCGATATTTAATTATAACGGAATGAGAAATCCAATTTAAATCTCAATTAAGGTTAAATTTTGTACAAAATATTACTTCATCAACATAAATTTAAAATTAATTTTGCCATTTCAAAAGGTAGATCGAAAAATAGATAATCAAAACGATTAAATAATAATTTATACGTAACATCTTGACGTGAAATTAATAGGCTGTAGAAGAACAAGGTCTTATCAAATCATGTAAATTTTGGCATACGAATGAATTAATAAGTCATTTAAAAACGGGTAAACAGTTTTATGTAATGACTGCATCGGTGTTTCTATATTGCCACGTCTTCTTCCTATCGAGTGGTTGGTCAACTGTCAGGATTTGTTCAGGTAGCCTATAATTTATTAAAGAGACATCCTGACTTGACCCAACGACTGTTATTAACATTCAACCGGCACCGACTTTTAACGCCCAAAGCACGGAGACGCTCAGATGAAATAGCACTATGCTGTCACCCATCAATGGAGGACCATCCAGCCGCACTCCTTGCTTAACCTGCTAATCGTTCACCGATCAGTGAGCGCAACGAGCTATTCGGGTAATATAATTGGGCTTTCCTTATAGAAATTCTTAGTATTGACCCTGTAAGTAGTAACAGCTGTAACAGGATTGCCCTCTCTTTTTATATGGGACTAGTTGACCCGTTGAACTTCGTTCCGCCTAACAGTCGATAAACATTACTTTATTTTTCTAAAATAAAGGATTTTTCTAAAATAAACGTACCCTAAGTTACTCCTTATTACATTAGCTACCTGCCAATAAAAGACCCGTCAAAATCGATCCAGCCATTTCAGAGATTAGCCGGCACAAACAGACAGACAGACAGACTAAAATTGTAAAAAAAACTATTTTGGTGTATGTACCGTATATATATTCATATACATGTAGTAAAAAACGGTTATTTCAATATTACACACAGACACTCTAATTTTATTTGTATAATTAGATGAAACGTTTGTGTATACTCCTCCGCCTACCCCTTCGTTGAAAAAGGAAAATTGTATGTATTATTTGAATATTTCTTTATTTAAAAATATTTATTACAGAAAGCTATGAGTGGCTGTGAATGATTTTAATCATAATTACGTCTTTCCAACTGGATAACCATGAAATATGCACGTAGAAAATATATTTTTCAGTGAGTAATTAGTGACGACTGTAAGTTTTTTGTGTTTGTGGTAGGTAATTAATATGTATACTTAATTAATTGTTTTTCTAATTATAGAAATAAATATATTAATTTACTTTCCACTGATGTTAAGTCGTCATTACTCTAGATTCGGAAAGGCGTTTCCAATTGTTCTCAAGAAAAAAAAAATTAAAACACTATTCAGTGCCTCAGCGTCTAATGTAAAATTGTTTTGTAATCAGGCCCAACTACCTCGAACCTCTTCCTTTTCCCTCATCTCCTTCTTTCTACATGGTCGATGGCATGGTTGTATTTTTTAGCATGGTTTCTGCGTTGCTCAGAGGGCACAGCCATGCCCATAAGTTGCGGTTACCACTTCACATCAGACCGTATGCTTGTATGTTACCAAAGTAATATAAAGAAAATCATTCGTAAGCACATTAATCATAGAAGGGTGTTGACTCGAAAGACTTGAAGCAGCTTGTAATAATTTAGAAGATTTCTTACCTATATTATACTGGTCAGCAGTCGGCCCACATGTCTCCTGCACAGCCGTCTCGTTCCAACCTGCTGGATATACCGCCACTCCAGCCACCATGCTGATAGCTGAAAATAAAGGAGACACTTGGTTATTACAAAAAATACATTACATTATCCTATTACTGGTTCTATCTCTAGGTATCCTTAGATCTAGAAGTAACGTTTAATTTGCTGAGTGACAATCATAAATAATTGAAATTTTAAATACAAGCCAAAAACGATTATAATTATTACTATTAATCAGCTGGGTGACGTCCACGTCAGATGGACTTATGTGGCTCTTATACCTAATTATTCTTTTACTTCAATATTTTATTGTATTGTGTAATGTTGTACATGATTGCTTTGCAAAGTGATATATGTAGTAAGGTCCGATTCTACCACTACAATTATAAACTTACACACTGGCAGACTCTAATCGGACCTTTGCTTCAGTCAAAAAAAATAAAATAGAAAATACATTTAAACGCCATGCACTGACGTATTTAATTTGCTATATTTACTATCAATTTTTATAATAACATATTTTTCTTATTAATTTAATAGTAAAACATTTTACAAGTAATATGGCTACTCAATTAACCACGTTCCCAGAAGATGATATGTGTCCAAATATTTGCACCGATTTTGGCGCCTACAAGAAAGTTATAGAGAGCCCTGAGAAACTGCTAGATAAAATAAAAGAAGCAAATCTAACTAACAGAGCAAAGGAGCTTGCAGCTGCAGTGAAGCCAACCGAAAAAGTTAAAAATTATGTCACCAGTTCTCCTACAGAAGCGACTCCAAGACTTCAACCTGAACAAGAATATTTATCAGAGTTACAAACAGGTCCTGACGGTAAAGTTGATTGGACTCCTCTAGCAGACCTAACAGGTACAAGACCAGCAGTAAACAAATATTCCTTAAGTAGATACTCGCTTGAAGAGTGGAAGAATCAGAATGAAGCAGCACTAGATCCTATACATATCACCGAATCCAACATAGTGAATTACAATGCGAAGTCTTCCATGATGCAAGCATTCGGTGCCGTTGATAAACAGCTACTAGATAATAACAGAAGGCTAAAACAGAAGGCGCGAGATATATTTAGATGGAAAGTAGAAGTAGAAGCGGCTTGTAAAGCTATCAGTAACGAAGTTGAGTTGTTGGAAATTGATAGGCAACGACTGAAAGGAGCCTCCAGAGTCCTAATGTTGCCAGAATCTATATTCAAAGAATGCCTAGAACTCCGCGCTAAACGTTTTCAACCAGACCTAGTCGCTGATTTTGCTGAACAAGAATTAAAAAAGGAATTTGAGTTAGTAGCTGAGGTGAGAGCCACTTTGAAGAATACTTTAGAGCTTATAGAAGAACAAATGACTATTAATAAGGCTGCCAAACACAGGATTGAATATGACTGGTGTGATAAAACTATGGCGTATAATACTGACTCTGAAAATTTAAGTCTGACACCAAAATCAAACACTTTAATGTTCAGACCTGGAGCAACAAGGTTCGGAGATTATTCTGCGCCGTTAGAGTATTGGGAGTTCTTTTGTCGTGAAAATGTTCAGAATGTAGAAGCCGCTCGTCAGAAGTCTGCAGATTTAAGAAGTAGTTTGAACTCTATTTTAGTGAACAATGGAAGGAAATTACGTAACCAAGCTGATAGAACTGATATAGCTTTAGCTGAAACTGTAGCTATACAAACGGAACTATGTATGAAACTAGAAGAACAGTTAAAAATAACACTACAGAAAATTGCAGATATGGAATCTTTGATAGCAGAACTGCAGGCATCGATAAGAAAAATGGATGCAGCGATGAAGCTAGCGCAAACTAGACTTGATAACAGAAATAATTGGAGACCACACGGAGAAAGCGTAAGGGATCAGGCACATATAGGTTTATTACAAGAAGTAAAAACTATTCACGAAACTGTAACTTCTTTATTTATGCAACTAAACAATGCTGAAAAGACGAGAAAAGATTTACTTGAAAAAAGAAAAGTGCTGGAAAGAGATATAGCATCAAAAAGGATGACTTTAAATATAGATAGAGATCGATGTGGAATGATTAGGTCGCATTATCCATCTGCGTCGGAATTAGCTGGGTTTTAAAGTAGTATTCTTATCACATTTTCTTTTTATTATTTGTTTATAATCGTCTTTAGATGTCTATATATTTTGTACAATCCATTTTATAATTTGTGTTAATTTTACATTTAAATTTTAATATATTTCATCTTATGATTTACACTATTTTATTATAAGTAATATAGGTATTCTGTAGGGTCAGGTTTGCTCTAGGTGCAGTATAAAGACAGCCGCTCGCAAGATACTTCTTTTCCTTCTCCCTAATGTAACTACTGGTCACGATACTTGCTGTCCTAAGCATTCAAGTATTGTCGACAGTACTTGAATTGAAAACACACACAGCTATGTTCTTAAGCTACCTCAGAATAGGCTACGGTACACCATTAACATTAAGTAGGCATTATATTTTTTGCCGTCTTAAAATAAAAGCAAAGACAGAAAAAGTTGAACTGCCCTGGTCTATATAGGGTTTATTTTAAACCTGTCTTAGGACTAATAATAATATTACATAAGTACAGTACATACATAAACTGTTATAAAGTATTTTTCTGTAAAACGGATACTCTTGTCAAGTAGAAGTGAGGATTCCTATTCTGCAATTGAATATAATAAGTACTAACACAATCAATTCCCATGACATGGTTTTACTCACACTTTTATCACAGTTTATAAAGAAAACAGCCTCGATAATCCATACAAACGAGCTGCAATAGTTACAGTAGCGGCAAACTAAATGTTTTACTCATTGGGCAATTTAATCACGCACTCATGATACCGATATAATTGTAAGATGTTAGCTCCTGTAGTGCAAATACCTGCTTCACCAAGGCTAATAACAAAATAAGCAATTGAAATTTAAAATAAAGCTTATTTACTCTTCATCAAGCTAAATATAATAAAAAGGAACAATGTTATAAAAATAGGGGTTCATTCTTTTAGTGGTCACAAATGTATGATTTAAAAAAAGAGTTAAAATGTTGTGAACCAACGACACAAAATAAAATAAAAAGTGTTTCATTTAGGCAGTTTATATTTTCTTGCGTCTCTAATTAAATGTTGTCATAAATTAGTATGATTAAGTAGATTTAGATTTATGAATGTTAATTATGAAGTTCATGCACACTGCACACGTAACTCTCAGTTTAAATCTTCGCAATTGCGATGGCAGATGACGTCCGGCGTAAGACAATAATCCGACATTGAGTGAAGTGATACAGTGCATCGAGTTGAGTAGATTCATATAGTTGAGATTACCATTTTTTATAACGTTTTTAAAGGGAAAGTAGAAGTATTTTATAGGCACGTTTCGCACACTATAATAATACACAGTAGGAGACGTGTCTATGACGCATTAGTGGAATGCTGTTTGACTAATTCACGGTCCGCTCCTCTCCACTCCGCACAGCTCAGCGTCAGTCGCACTCTTAGTCGTCGTTTTGTTTGATATCCACAGACTGTACCTAATGTTATGACTGTTATGAGACAACAAAGCTTAGCTTCCTCGCGGTCTACAATCGACTCCATTACCACTTACGAGATGCCTACCAAATCGTTTCGTTCAACTAGTTTTATAGACCACTGTGAAAAAGTAACACTTTCAACCTGCCCATCACATACGTCTTGTAATAAGTGAGTTAGCTGTTTGGTTTTTAACTATGACCTATGGCATATTTGCAACGTAGATAGAGTAACTTTATCCAATCGAAACGGAAACCGACAGTGGGAACTGCGACTCATTGTTTACAATGCATTGTTGTAAGTATTTAGTCACTACCTACTGCTGTAGTGTAGACATTCAATTATTGTTACAGGTGCCTCAACTTCTAACATTATTGACAGTAGGTATTTTATTACAACAAATCTTTTTGCCATGCTTCAATAAAATACTTAGGGTCAACGAAACACATTTTCTCTACATTCTCTTCTCAGGCGTCTTCACGCACACCCCAGAACCTTGATGTTTCCTAACTAAACTAAGTTTAGATTTTACTCATATACTCTAACGAAACATACATGCCATCAAAAACAAACTGTAAAAAAACCAAGTCTCGCGTCACTACGGTTTATTCTACCGTAAAAAGTTGTCAGATCCATGATGTAATACCATAAGTCAGTTAATTTATTTAGCCTCTACATGGGATCTTCTGTCTTATGTCATCATTACCTACGCAATTAGCTAACTTAACAACATTTTAAAGTAACCGTATCAGAAGGCTGACATTTGTTATTTTGTTCACTAAATTTATTCTTATTGTTAATCTTATTTCTGTTTCTTTTTATAGTTCTATGTAGTGTTTTTATGCTTGTAACACCGAATTGGTGAAAACTGTGATGGTGTTATAAATGTTTGTAAATAAATAAATAAAATAAATATTAAAAATCTTTTATGTTTTAAATAAATAGATTCGACTCCGCCAGATAACAAATCTGAATAGTTTTTTAAATAATGCGTTGATCTCTGTATATTAGTCGGATATCATATCAAAGATATTTTTTTTTAATTTATAAACCTTAGGTACCTAATTCCTTTTCTATTCCTTCTTTCCTACCACCTAAATGAGCTTTGGTTTGAAAAAGAGGTACCAAAAACAAACCTAGCTAAAACGGCTCTGCATATACTGCTGTCTTAAATCATAAAACCCATTACAAACCCGCAATTTCCATCAAACCCTTCATTGGCGCATGAAAAATGTGAAATTAAAGGCAGTGACATCGGCTTTCTTCGAGAGCATTCACTCCTCGCTCTGGTGACTACATAAACTCTCAATAATTATAATTATATTTCACCGTTGAGAAATTAGAAATGAAAAGTGAAAAGCTCTATAATATTTATTTATGTATATTGGGTAATAAGTACTTATATTGTGTATCATAGTTATTAAACCGTTTACTGTTCGTAGTATTTATAGCTAGTGGATCATCTATACTATATAAAGCCGAAGAGTTTGTTTGTTTGTTTGATTAAAAGCGCTAATCTCCGGAACTAGTCGAATTTGAAAAATTCATTTTGTTTATGATAGTCCAGTTCTCTAGGAAGGTTAAAGGCTATGTAATTTCACGCTACTGGCAACGGGAGCAGAGCAGTAAGCAAAGATGCGGGTGAAACCGAGCCGTGGAAAGCTAGTTTCCTATAAACGAGGTTGTGGCAACGACAGTCATATGCTTACTAAATTTACCTTAGACTTTACTGACATATGAGTGTAATAAAACTTCAACTTATAAAAATTAGATGAATGTAATCGCCTGTGGTTAATCCGACTTGAGCAAACATAGTCTACCCTCAAGTCTTCATTGTATGAGAAGAGGTCGTCACCTTTCAGGGGGTTGCACGGTTGAGAGTAGAGTGTATTTCGTTCAACATATATTTTGCCAACAGACGTAGAGATGGAAGGAAAATATAGTATACAGCTATACGACCTTCCGTAGTGCTCAAATCGTTCAGAAATGATAAGAGCACAGTTAATGAGTAGCCAAGCACTAGCACCGCAAAACGCAATCACCATACAGAAGGAGGTTAAACTCGCTTTCTTTAGTAACATTGACTGGCTTGTTGGTCTAGTCGTTAGTGACCCTGACTGCTAAGCCGGAGGTCGTGGGTTCGATTCCCACCCAGGACAAACCTTTGTGTGATGAGCATGATTGTTTGTTCTGTATCTGGGTGTAATTTATCTATAATATGTATGTATTTACAAAAAAAAATGTATATAAGTAGTATATCAGTTGTTTAGTACCCATAACACAAGCAAATATAATTGCTTAATTTGGGGCTAAATGCCGCTGTGTGAATGTGGTAGAATATTATTATTATTAGTCTTAGCACCAAAATTTAGCAGTAACAACATTTATAAGATGAGATGTATTCACCAGGGTAACGTGTCTCGTAATCCAAATCTCACAGATCCTGTTTTTTTTTGTGATAATCGCGATGAAGTAATACCTAATATAAGATATTTAGTATTAGCATTGACGCAAAGATTCGCCCTATTATGCAACGAAATGGAAGCCAAAGGTGAATATGTAATTATATGATAATTAGTTACATCCGATGATATAATAATCAGTTAACCGAATTATGGCTACGACTCTGTGTTATGGCGGTCAAACGTGAGAATAAAGAAAACGATTAGCAAAGTCCTGTGATAAGCATTATGCAACCTGCATTTCAATTGGAAATAACATAGGGTATTATTATCATCATATCAAACGTTAGACGTCCATTCCTGGACATAGGTCTTCCCTAATTATCGTTACCTTGGCCGGTCGTGAGCCCCCCCTGATCTATCGGTTGCCTGCCACCCTTTAACAGGTTGTCTGACCCCTGACATAATCCCCTATGTGAGGTATGCAACGACCTGATATATAGGAAATATAGAAAATATACACAAGCAGAGAAAATATAACCAAACCGTTGCCGACTGTGCAGAAAGAGAAAAAGAAAGGCTACGCAATTAGGTGAGCTCTCCTCATGCGCCGAGCGTAACGCATACTTACTTACCTAGTATGGATTATTATACCAACGAGTATAATTACCAACGTTATAACGATATTCTATGAGGGGGCAGATACTTCGGCTATTGAACCAGCGTTTTTATTCTTATCAAGTGGTTAGTGGTCAACAGTGGTCATCCTAGTGTAAGGATTCCGAGTATTCCTAATTGACCTAAGGACTGTCATCAACATGGTAACTGGCGGGATCGACTTTTAACGTACCCACCAAAGCACGGAGACGCTCAGATCAAAAACTACTGTTGCGACGAATACCTATGCTAGAACGTTCGCAAGTACTTACCTACTCGTGTACGACGAATACCTAAGCTCTAGAACGTTCGCAAGTACCTACCTACTCGTGTACGACAAATACCTACGCTCTAGAACATTCACAAGTACCTACCTACACGTATACAACAAATACCTACGCTAGAACGTTTGCATGTACCTACCTACACGTATAACAATAGATCAACGGCGGTAGGCATACCTACGCGTCGCAGCTAAGTACCTACACTCATTGTTCTGTTTTCGAGAATTGTCGGCATCTTTGTGGTAATAGCGGGAAGGTTCTAGAAATCTATTGAATGACTATAAAAAGGATTCGAACGTCGGCACTTCGTTCAGTTGTGAATACAGCGATCTCGAGCGAACATCTAAGCGATACGGAAGTTTAAGAAGAGCGATATACGAAGCGTTATAGTGCAGTATAAGTCTTTATTGCTTTATTTTGTTACTGTTAGTGTATTGTGCGAGTCTCTAATAAACTCATCATCGCGTAACTGGCATTTTACATCGAACCCCATCCTGACACGTAACAATTGGTGACAGAAGTGAGAATGCCAGTCACACCACGCGACGAGGGAGTACGCACTCGACGACAGGCGGCGGTAGACGAAACTCGTGAACCATCGCTTATGGCCGATACTGAAGAGTCTAGCGCAGCAGTAGTTAGTGATCCCGGCACTTCTGCGGCGTCGACGGGTATGGGCTCTGGCTTCGACATGTCGTCCCTTTTAGCCGTTATACAGGAGGGCCAACGCCAAGCTGAAGAGCGCCAACGCCAAGCTGAAGAGCGCCAACGCCAAGCTGAAGAGCGTCAACGCCAAGCTGAAGAACGGCAACGTCAAGTCATGGAGGAGTTGAAGGAAAGCCAACGCCAAGCTCTTCTAGACCTTAAGGAAGGTCAACTGCAAGCCGAAGACAGACAACGCCAGGCTATCCGAGAGGACCTTCGAGAAATGATGGACTCTAAGTTGGAAGGGTTCAGCACCGTCATCAGTACTCTTCAAGAAGACGTTGAAGTGGTAAAAAAACGCACCAGCAAACATGATGAAATACTCGAAGATGTCCAGACCACCATGAACCATCATGACAAGATGATTAAAGAGCTGCAGAAGACCAAGGTCCTATATTCAAGCACTACGCCTATGGCCGCGGCAGTCACTTCCGGAGGTCCCAAGTTCAAACTGCCCTCCTTTGACGGCTCGTCTTCCTGGACGGCCTTTCGACACCAGTTCGAGGTAGTTGCCAAAGGAAATGGATGGGAAGATGATCACGCACTGACGGCGCTTACTTTGGCACTTAGAGGGGATGCACTGCTGATCCTAGAGAACTTACCTGCTGACCGACGAAACTTAGACGCACTCCTTAAGGCATTGGAAGCTCGATTTGGCGATAAGCACCTGGAGCATGTTTATCGAGCTCAGCTGAAGGATCGAACTCAGAAGTCGAGTGAGGGACTTCAACAATGGGCTGCTGAAATTGAACGCCTGGTACGACGAGCCTATGCCTCCAGTACATCATCTGTGGACCCGACAGTGGTGCAAGCTTTTGTGGATGGTATAAGAGACCTTGAGGTCAGAGCAACTGTTCGGTTGGCACACCATACAAGTTTAGATGCGGCCTTAGCACATGCCCTTGAGGTGGAAGCTGTGCGAAATGACTACAAGTCGCATAAAGTACGGGAAGTTGTTGCAGCTGTTAGACCAAGGGGTGAGCCTATATGCTACGGATGCGGCAAGCGAGGACATATCCGAATTAACTGTCCGGCCCAGAGAGGAAGTAGAACGGTGTCAACCACTACTCAGGTTGACGCTAGTCAAGATTCGTTAAACTAATCGGAGCCAGGGCCGCGGGGCGGGCACTGGCTGGGTTACGTCAAGCCCCCACAGTGCAAGTATCACAGGCATGTGACGGCAATAGCCTGGTAACAGCTGGAGAAATAAATGATAAACCTGTTCGCCTTACGATAGATACAGGCGCGTTGAAGACCATCGTACGACCAGAACTTCTGCGGCGAACAATTCAGTGGGACAGTCTGAGTTTGGAACAAGGCGTGCTATATAGAAAGTGGGAATCACCTGACGGGAAGGACCAAGTTCTACAGATGGTGATCCCGAGAAACAAAGTTGCACCTGTTCTGCGCTTAGTGCATGATGGTGCATCAGGTGGTCATCTTGGTGTGAAGAAGACTTTGGTGAAGGTGAGAGAACGGTTCTACTGGGTACGCTGTCGGGAAGACATCGAGGAGTGGTGCAGAAAGTGCTCTACGTGTGCTTCGGTAAAAGGACCTCGTACTAGATCAAGAGGCAAGCTACAGCTGTACAGTGTCGGAGCCCCATGGGAGAGAATTGCCATTGACGTAGCTGGACCATTTCCCGTGACAGAAGACGGCAACCGCTTTATAGTAGTAGTTCAAGATTACTTTACCAAATGGCCCGAAGTGTTTGCGACACCAAACCAAGAGGCTCAGACCGTGGCCAAAAAGTTGATCCAGGAAGTAGTGTGTCGATTTGGTGTGCCGTTGGAACTGCATAGTGACCAGGGAAGAAATTTCGAGTCAGCCCTGTTTCAACAGATGTGTAATCTACTCGGCATACACAAAACACGGACAACACCAGCGCACCCGCAGTCTGACGGCATGGTAGAACGGTTTAACCAGACATTGGAAAACCATCTGGCCAAGGTTGTCGAAGACCATCAACGAGACTGGGACCGTTACATTCCACTCTTCCTGTTATCATATCGGTCCGCGGTTCATGACACTACAGGATTTACGCCGGCCAAAGTCAACTTTGGAAGAGAGATACGCCTACCAGTAGACTTGATTACCGGAACACCTCCTGATACGCCAAAGCCGACAGTAGAGTACGTAGCAAACTTGCAAGCACAGCTGGATAAGACACATGATCTAGTGCGAGATAACAACCTCAAGGCTAATGAGAAGATGAAAACTCGCTATGACAGGAAAGCAAGTAATCATGGCTTCGAGGAAGGTACGCTCGTGTGGTTACATAATCCTCTCAGGAAAATCGGCAAGTCACCGAAGCTACAGGCCCGCTGGGAGGGTCCCTATAAAGTGATCACAAGGATCAATGACGTGACCTATCGCATAAGACAGGGCGATAGAAAGAAGCCAAAGATCGTCCACATCGATCGACTAGCACCCTATCACGGTTCTAACGCTGCTCGGGACGAGCATGATTAAGAGGGGGGCAATGTTGCGACGAATACCTATGCTAGAACGTTCGCAAGTACTTACCTACTCGTGTACGACGAATACCTAAGCTCTAGAACGTTCGCAAGTACCTACCTACTCGTGTACGACAAATACCTACGCTCTAGAACATTCACAAGTACCTACCTACACGTATACAACAAATACCTACGCTAGAACGTTTGCATGTACCTACCTACACGTATAACAATAGATCAACGGCGGTAGGCATACCTACGCGTCGCAGCTAAGTACCTACACTCATTGTTCTGTTTTCGAGAATTGTCGGCATCTTTGTGGTAATAGCGGGAAGGTTCTAGAAATCTATTGAATGACTATAAAAAGGATTCGAACGTCGGCACTTCGTTCAGTTGTGAATACAGCGATCTCGAGCGAACATCTAAGCGATACGGAAGTTTAAGAAGAGCGATATACGAAGCGTTATAGTGCAGTATAAGTCTTTATTGCTTTATTTTGTTACTGTTAGTGTATTGTGCGAGTCTCTAATAAACTCATCATCGCGTAACTGGCATTTTGCATCGAACCCCATCCTGACACGTAACACTACTATGCGGTCACCCATCCATGGACCAGCCGCAGCCTTGTTGCTTAACCCGCTGATCGTTTACCGATTAGTGAGCGCAACGAGCTATGAGTACCTACCTCTTTACTTAGTCATGCTAAAACCAGCATGGATCCACTACCGGAAATTAGTATCTAAATTTACTAATTTTATCTAGATGCATAAATGCTATAGGTACCCAATAGTTAGGTAATATTAAGATGTATCCGCAACTTAAACCCATCCAATCACTTTTTAGTGGTTTTAGTGAGTTGTAAAACATGAATTGTGTATTATAGCGAAATATTACGTTACTTCAGTTGCAGGCACGGTTAAGTAATCTCAACATCACTTAAGTATACTTGGGAGTGTTAAAATATGAAAGCTTTTGTTAGATTGGCTAAATAATATTATTAAAAAGACATTATCTACTTCGTCTTTGTCTATCTTTGTCGGGATCGGTTGCCTATCTAACCTTTATTATTTCACAAGTATTCTCTTGCTGGATTTAAGCAATTTGTCGTTGACACCATACTTGGTACGTTGATGAACGTAAGATGATATTTAATTTACCATGGTTTCCAGGTAATGTTGTTGTACGATTAGTCACCTCTTTCGCCCCCTTGTTTCTCTTTAATGTTTTCTTGTATTTAATTTTGCCATCTGCTTACAAAAGACCGAAATCTGAACCTTACTGCAGTCACCAACACACCTGGCAAGTGTGATGACAATGGCATTAGTCCTCTTTCGGAAGAGGCCTATGTTCTGGAAGACACTCTTCAAGTTGATAACGATGTGTGATAGTGACCAGTAAGTACTCTTAGATTACTAATGTAACGGCAGTATAATAAATCAAAGCCGCAACTTAAAACAAATGACCAAACATTTATCACTAATACAAAGGTGTCAATTTGTTACAAGATTTGGCAACTAAACGCTCTACAAACTACAGAGGAGGGTTAACAGCTTATTACGTCACAACCTCGTTATCATTATGGACTTAGAACCTCATCAGTAAAACTGGGTCAATAGATACCACAAAGAATGATTTAGTGTCATGAGTAACTATGCAACATACATCATGTATGTACGGCAACCATCTCATTTAACAACCACTATGGTACTTTAGGCAAAACTGTGCATACATCTTTAATTTCGAAACTAACTTTTGTCCATCCATACTAATATTATAAATGCGAAAGTAACTCTGTCTGTCTGTCTGTTACTGAAATTTGGTACAAAGATAGATTTAGACCTCGCAAACAACATAGACTAGACGACACACGCACAGCAGACGGAGAACGTCCTGCACGCTTAGTGCATAAATTGTATGGAAAATTGACCGGCCGTGCGAAGAACGACAACCGCACTGCTAACGCACCACTGCGACACCGGAGTAGTCCGACACCAAACGCTTAAATTGAAAGAGCCCTGTGTGAGTGTTT
This sequence comes from Parascotia fuliginaria, assembly GCA_963082885.1. Lineage (NCBI taxonomy): Eukaryota > Metazoa > Arthropoda > Insecta > Lepidoptera > Erebidae > Parascotia > Parascotia fuliginaria. The sequence continues at coordinate 3,670,122 of OY720195.1, forward strand.
GGCTTATTCATCAGTCACGCTTTTTATTGGATTATTTATCTATTTTCCTACAAATGCCCGTAATATTTTGTTTGTTGCTGGCAGTACAATGTTTACAAGGTCTAGTACCTAAATGAACTCGGCCTGCTCGCGAATGTCTCTAATACGAAATTATCCGCCATCAAGTTATTAAGCTCGCCAAGAGCGTTTCTATAGGAAAGTGATAGTAAATTTTCTTCGCTTTCGAACGAATAATCATAGTAGTAGTGATACAACCATGATACCAACGTAAGAAGTTTTATTATGACTGCTTCTATGATCTAATGGTTAAGGTACTATAATATATAATAAAGAAGGTAAAGTTTGTGAGGTTGTAGGGGGTAATCTATTAAACCAATTTAAAAAATTCGTTTGCGTTTTGCGTTAGAGAACCCAGTTCTTGAGGGAGGGTATGTAACATCACGATTCGAGCGACGGGAGTGAATCCATCAACTAAGGAAACAGATATTCTCCAGATTCCCGTTGATATGGCTAGTTTCTCGTTTAATAAACTACTAATGTTAATAAACAAAACAACTTAGGTCTAGATTTATTGTCCGACAAGGGTGTAACAAATTTACCTATACACGTCAATTTGTTACGATTTCGTATCCTTAGTTTTTTGCAGATGAGTCTATATAGCCCAGCAGATAGTATGTTTAACCTATAACAGCCGCTCATGGACATTTGCAATACTGAAGCTCTGTGAAGCCGCTGTCTACCGTAAAATTAATGCTTTCTTTAAACCTCGTAGTGCAAGAAAATCGTAAAAGTAAAAAGTTTTGCTGCGGGATGGGACATTGTCTCGTAAGTACAAACTACTGCTAAGCTTTGTGTACAAACTGATCTTTCGATTTGAATATACTGAGGTACTCTCGGTGCGGATGTATCTAAGTACTTAATAACAAGAAAACCGCAGGCGACAAGTATCGAAAGCAGTCTAGAAAGTCGACTGTGGACTTATACGTTTATATAAAGTTAGTTTACTAGACGAATCTTATGGTTTTATTCAAACAAAAAAATAGTTCTAATCACCTGTTAATAATCAGATCAAATAATACTAACCCACAGTTTCTGAAAGGCGGGTTACTGAAGGAAGTCTGAAATCACCAATCCGCCTTGAGCAAGCGTGGCGATCAATGCTCATACCTTCTCAATATGAGAAGAGACCTTTCCCTGCAGTGGAATAATACTGGGCCGCTATGACACTTTTGACCAACGTGATAGATGGTGAGTGCATCGTCGTGGTGAAATGTTGGTGTCTGCATAGCGAGTTCCTAATCCCTATCCTACTTGGAAATAAAGCTGTGATGCCATTAATTACATATATTTCAAACAACTTCCAACTTAACACTTCCGGGACAGTAAACGGATATGGCCGTGATGACAATAAAACATATATTGTGTTTACAGCAGTGTCCATGACAGGGTTAAAAGGGCAGACCAAGAAAATATAATAAAATATACATATGCAACACATTAAGGTGGTTCCGACGAAATTTCGCCGAAATACGCGACTTTCATCTCGTTATTTAGTAGATTTTAATGCTATTTATTCTTTTTTTTTTGCCTACAATATACTTTGATTCATGAACTTTAGAATAGTAGAAGAATTATTTACAATAATTGATTATATAACATAAACCAACGATATTAAAACAACGTGATTTCACTTATATCGAAATATTACTTTGTAATTACTATAGTTATAAATATAAAAGTTATATTGAATCAACCGGAATAAACCAAATGTCAACTCTGTAGATTAATTTCATTTATTAGGACAATGTTTCAATAGTTATTGATAATTTGGCTGAATCAGCGTCGCAGGGGCTCTGCGCGGGCGACGGGAGGCAGAGCGGCAGAGCGGCGCAAGCCCTTCTGACGGACGGACGTATGCGGTTTTTTTAAAAATTATTTACGTAATTCAATAATTGCAAATAAATAATATCAAAAAAAAAAAAATTGTGTGGATAGATTTAGTGTTGCAAATAAATTAGATTAGTTATTTGGATTTTTTTAGTGTATTAAATACGTAGGTATTTACCTACATTTATTATTATTTTTCATCAAAATGACTAAAATTTCACGACTGAAACAAATACAAATGCAAAAGATTCAACACATGAATATCCTGTAAGTAGGTATATACCTACCTACCTTCATATTTTTAGTAAAATACCTTCTTTGAGATACTTACCTAGGATAACCTTTAAATATGTTTAGTTCCACGTAAACTAGGTAGCAGGCGGTGAGCCTATTGTCGCTCGTGATAAGATCAAGGCAACACCAGGCCTCAAGAATCAGTAAATTTCTGCTGTTATAATATATACCCTAGGGATATGAATATGAGCTTGCTACAATATTGTCTATGTCTACTATCATTTCGAACTAGGTGTGTGGTAGATGGGCACATGAGTAAAATATCTAACTTGGATATTTACTCATGTGGCAAGGGCGCTTTCCGATTCCGACCGACGCGACGACGGCAACGCCGGCGCCGGCGTAGGTACGAGGTGCTTTGGTCGGAACACGAACGTCGGCGTCGGTCGTACAACTAGCATAGAACTCAAATTACAATGATTATACGTGACATGCGTCGGTTTGCGACCTAGTTAGGTACCTACACAAAACAACCATACACGCTGCTGTTAGGTACCTAACTATCTACGTTATCTTGCACGAGCATAAATACCTATACATTCTATATATACATACGGTGTGTACTTGAATATTCTACCGGTAAGTAATGCCGATAAAATATTCAAGTATTTACCTCGTTAGATTTTTTTTCATGAGCTGATAAAATCAGTGATATGATACTAGGCTAAAGTAAATACCTACCCTTCTACTTTCAATGCATCTTATTTTGATTTATTTATTTGATTGCAAGAAAGGAAGAAAAAAAAGGCTTTACAAAACGTCTTAGTCTCTAACCAAACTAAAATATTTGAAGACTGTGAAATTATCACAATTAGGTAAATTAAAAATCCTACTCTCTCTCTGTTCCTTTATTATCGTACTATATGAATTTTTAATCCTAAAATTAAATAGTATATTGTTGAGTGCCTACTGGACATAACAAAACTAATACCGTATTTTTCGAGTGATAGGTGTATGTAGAAAGTAATAGACCCGGCACGGTGGCACAGTATAAAGAATTCTACTCTTTTTTGTACAGTCTTTACCTAACTAGGTAAAGGCAAAAGAATTATGTTTTAGCACTCTATGTATGTATGTATGTATCTTTATTATATTATATTATATAAGTGTATGTACTGTAAAACTACCCCGTGACGTCGTCCGCATGGATCCGTTACTTAGCGATAATATTACATTAGTTCTACTTTACCGATTTTGCATTATATTATACATTTAAAATACTGCAATATGTACGTACATACAAATATATGTATGTACACATATATTTGTATGTACATATTGCAGTAATCTATACTTATAATGAATCTCTAGCGAGGTAATTTTCACGGTACATCCAAATCACTCAAACTGTGGGTACAATGTACAATGCGTCTACTTTGGCAATTGTTCGTGTTACTTATTTTGCTAAGGGTACATGATATTGTGTACCTTACGTACGGGCACTCACTAGAAGATAATAAACATAGGAATGATGACGCTTTGTTTAAAGCATGTGTAACTGAAAATCCTTATCAGCTCCATCATTTGAATTCAGTTTTGCTGGTGTATGGTGCTGTTTCAAATTCAGTGCAGTGGTGGCCATACAGAGTAAAGATACTGTGGGAGAAAAAAGGAAATAAAGAGGACCGAGGAGGTAACTATGCCTTCGGACCACTGATTTTCAGACAAAACTTACACTTTACGTCGTTATGTACATGTTAAATGCACATCTCCAGCCAAACCGTCCCGCTTATTCTAAAAGATCAACTTCCGTAAAATGTTTGCTGGCTATACAATAAACAGAACGATTTAGGTACTGAAGTTATATTTGTGATATCCAGATGAACCGAAAATAAATAAGGAAAATGAAAATAATGTTAATTCATATATAGGTTAATTAAACATATGAACGTCAAAATTTACAAAATGTCAGCAAATTAACCTACAACCAGTTCGCTGACAAAGTAGAGCCATGAGAAGAACTGGCAAGAAACTCAGGACACTCTTTTTAATCGCCAGGTTATTACAATTTTTGTAAGTTACAGTTTCAAGTAGCATGCAAAGTGACACAGGCAATACACTTAACTCTATAGGTAATTAAATACTTACAGCTTTCTATGTTGCAAAGAAAAATAAAAAGTAAAATGTGTGCTTTACAGGCTGCCTCAATTTGCATATTGCTATAAAAGGTAAAGGCAACATGTGAACTGTAATAAATGTTTCTATGTAAGTATTATATAAACTGTTAATATTCGATATAAGTATAAAGTAAGATGAACTTAATTTACCACAGAAGTTCACAATGTACATTGTGAACATCTATTTCATAAATCACAACGTATAATTTTAATAATACTAAGTATACAATTTTAACAAAACAATACAAAATGTGTACTTAACTGTACAATTATGGCTCGGGCATTATATAATTAATACAAAAAAAAAACATTTTATGTCAAAATGTATCAATAAGCGAGATTACAGGATGGAAATAAATTATGAATCATTTAGTATAATATTCTGTATACATCTTTGCTCGAGACAGAACAGCGTTTTGTTTCGATTAGATTCGTGTTCGTAGAGTAGATAATCCTTCTACTGATTTGGCTGCGCGATAGAAGCCTTATTATAAAGGATGAATTTACTATGGCGCTTTACAGTTGTAAAGCGCTAAAAGCAGTGGACCAGATATCAGACAACACCAACTCATGAGTGGCTATCACAGTCCTACTATTTTGTGTTCATTTTCGGCAGACTGTGCCTGTTATTCTTACCTCGTGGACTAAGGCTGATGAAATTAAATAGTGTTTAGGAGGTCCACAGTCTGTAGCACTTCAAAATTGTTTTGCATTTAATAGGCTCCAAGCCTATACACTCCGCAAGATTTGCCATTTAATGATAGAGGCCGAATCGAAAGGACAATGCACAAGTGTAGTCTGATTTGTTACTCGAGTTTGGTAGCGGTACGTATCTACAGAACCAAGAAAAAGTTGTCTTGCACAAAACCTTACTTTACATACATCAATATAACCGTGCCGTACAATTGCCTATCGAAGTGACTTCACTCTGCCTTATGATACAGTCAGTGGGATCCAAAAGACTAAGTGGTAGCCGCCATTCCAAAGGTCATTGTTTCAAACTGCTGGCTAGGTGGTCTTTATGAGATGCTTTTTTTATTATTGATGCAGGACCTCATATCATCAGTCCATGAAGACGCAGTGGAGTTATAAAGTTATGAAAACTCTTGGCTTTTGTAAGAGCTAATTTTGAACACTTAACAATCAGACGGGTTTAAATAAAGATTGAATTTTTCAGTATTGTTTTAAAAAGTCATGTACTAGTACTATTGATACAGTTATTTTATTCATACTGGTCTACCAACGTGACTCTGCCTGGATAATTTAAAGAAAAGACATTTTGCTGGGGTAATGTTTCAAACGTTACCCCAGCAAAATCTGTTTTTTTCCGAATAACTTTAAAACTATAATGCAAACAAATTTTGCTATAGGCAAACAAATTACTCCTTACGACGCACTAATAATCTGTTATACTCTCACCTCTTATAGGCACATTTTTATCAACATTTTGCTGGGGTAACGCACTCCTCTGCCTGACGGTAAACAGCCAATGAAGTCCAGAAGTGGAAGACACTATTTTAATAGAAATTGTCTCAAACTGCTATATATATATATATATATATATATATATTATTTAGTTACTTATTTAGTTAGATATATACATATATATATATCTAACTAAATAAGTATAAACTCGGCAGGGTTACTAAACTAAAGTGTACTAGTATTAGTTGAAGAATACACATCATGTCAATTGTAGGAATTTATTACAATGGTGTATTGTCATTGGGACTTAATTTTTAAGCGACTTCAAAAAATATTAATATTATATATATTATTAAATATTTTTTTGTATTCAATAATTCATAAAAATCATTTTAAACGGTTTTTTTGATCAGGTAATACATTTCACAGCAGCTGGGTTTTGAGTTTATTGGTTTAACCCACAGTAGTTATTTTTATTTCTACTACATATTTAACAAACGTCATGATTCTAAACACTTATCTTTGCTTTCGCTACTATATAAATAATAAATATATAAATAATATATACTAAAAATATACATACTTACTAAACGAAATAATAAAAGATACTAAAAAAATAATTCATTATTGGCGCGTCTATCAGATTTTAGTTCTGCGGTTTCGGACAAGTAAGGTCATTGTCTTATAGTTGTGCTACTGCTACTTGCCGCTAGAGGGCGAACTCGCACGCAATGTTTTTTTCGGGTGAGGCGCGGGGTGGTGAGGAAGCGAAACGCTCAAGGTCATATGTGACGGAACGCCCTTAATCATGGCATTTTCGCGATGTAGTAATTTTGCGAGTAAGGCTTATTACGATCTCGTCATTTTACAAATCGAACTGTGTGCATTCTGCGATGTCGTCGTTTATGACAAGTTGACATTTTGCGTTCTAGTCACTTTCCTACCGACCCTGGACTAACGAAGTGGTCATTACAATTTAGTCAACTTCAAACTTTATGATATTATACAGTACTTACCTAAACGATTCCGAATTTCGTCTAACGCAAAGGGCATATGACGAAATTGTCTTTTCTCTAAAAAAGCGGAGGCTATTTCTACCTGGTACCTCACAGGCGTATCACCGTAATAAGGGGTTTATGCCCCATTCGTGCGGATGAGTTTTTTTAAAATCAAAATCAAAATCAAAATCAAAATCAAAAAATCTTTATTTGTTGAACACAGGTAGGAAGGTGTTACAAATTATTGCATGATATGTAGCTTACTGTGTCAGGCCACCAACGGCGTACAAATATTTAATATTGTTTAAACGTTGCTGTTGTAAGCTTTTTTTGAAAGTCGGACATAATAACACATTCGGATAGGTAATTAATCTAGTAAGGTAATATTTAGCACACAGGTAGGTCAATAATGATGTCTATTTCTTACGCAGAAATACACTAGATTTAAGACCACACGACCGTGAATAAGATGCGCAATTAAAATTTAATCAATAGATTTCAATGAATAAATTTATATCCGAATGGTTATATCACGGCTTTGGTTGATGTTTATCGAACGAAATAGTTACGTAAATCTGTGCTACATTTTGTGTACAAAAAAAACCTAATATGAAATCGATGACTATCATTTGAAAGCATCAACCCAGATTTAAGTAAAACACCGTTGGCAGTAGTCTATCATAGTACATCTAAACTAGATAGACATTACTATTATATAAGCGGAAGAGTTTGTTTGTTTCTTTGAACGCGCTAAGCTCTGAACTACCAGTAGGATTTTTTTTTTTTGCGTATAATAGCCCAGTTGTTGAGGAAGGTTATATATAAGTAGGCTATGTAACATGACGCTACTAGCGACGGGAGCAGAGCAGTAAGCGAAGACGCGAATGAAACCGCGCCGCGGTTATTATACCCTACTAGCTTTATGCGGCGCGGTTTCACTCGTGTTAAGTTACATACCTATTTGATAACTGCTATGCTGCTATCGCCAGTAGCGTGATGTTGATACAGCCTACATATACAGAGTGTATACGACGGTTTGACATTAAATGAAAAGGCAGGTGTTACTAGCCCATATAATGATTTCTAATTAACCACAAAAGTAATTTGACGAAAAACAAAAATTTGAAATTTTCTAACAAAATAAATAATATTTTAATAGTAACGAAGTAATACACCATTTTATTATGACAAGTTCACTGAACTGTAATGAACGGCAACGTTTATCCTTCGACGTGGATTATGACTTAAGTCAGTGACCGTTTGACGTACTTACATAGTGTTAATTTAGAATTAAAGAAATTAAAAAATTTGTCCTGTGTCTAAACTATTGAAGATATTTAGTAGATTTTTTTTTGTCTCGCTTTATAATGTCACATACTATACGTAATTGCATTTAATGTCATACCGTCGTATACACTGTATATAGCCTTTCTCGAAAACTGAGCAACTGAGCTGAGAATCCGATTGGTAGTTCCAGAGATTAGCGCGTTTAAACTTCTGCTTTAGCTTTACCTGGCACTCCCCCAATTAATAAGAATCTAATGACACCTAACATAACTGGCGAAACGCAGATCCAATCCTTTGCCTATATTATAATGCCGTAGCGCCTATTAGGTTCATATACAGAAATATGCAAACATTAACCCCTGTTAAGCTACGTAATACATAATAGCTTTTCTCTTTACTTTCTTTATATTATTTGAGCAGTCAAGCTAAAGTGCATTTATATTTAATTTAAATATAAACGATTTGTAGCTATGTGACGACTGCTGTACGCATTACGTGACGAGGCGGTACAGAAATGTCACGTAGTTACCCTACACTACGCTTGGCACACGTAGTCTATCACATACAAAATTAGGAGTCACATAATATGTGACGGTTATTCCTAGTCCTAACACTCGTAACCCAGCAGCAATAGCAGCAAAAAAACATCTAACGCACATCATTTTTTAGTCATAAAACTGTGATCACTGCGTTTACTAATCCGATAGTCATACGTGGCTATTACGACAAAATGACCGCAAATGTACTTAAATCTTTATCTAACAGCGAACGCCCTTCGTGGAAGTCAAAACTTCGCGCTAACCCAAAGTATATACTATCTATTCCCTTACCTACCCGATAAGAAAGCATCGAAATGCTTTTGGAAGGAGTATTAGGAGTATATCAAGATCAGAATGAGTTCAGCAAGTGTCCTATCTTAAACTTCGAAGATCAAGCTGCGAGCTATTGTAGGTTTACTTTATACGGTACTCACGGAATAATATCGCTTGCAATGAGACCCTTGGGGAATGTTCCTTATTTCGTATTCAATTAAATTCAATGTATCATTCAAGATTAAAATCCAAGTTTCATCATTTTCACACAAAAAACGTTTGTTGCAATGGCAAGTTTAATTAACTAAACAATAGAACTCGCATATAAATACTTAAGATTTTAGATACCTAATACAAAGATAACAATAAAACTGATGGATCAATTTTGAAAACTTTCAAATAATTTTAAGCATTAGCGAATTCTTCAGGAGTAGGCATATGAGCACGTGCTCGAGAAATTCTGTCTTCGTCGATGTTAAGACTCTTTCGTTTACAAGCAACGTCTTTCTCTAGTGTACCTCTATACTTCATAAGATCTGCTCTTATAGCTTCGGCCTGTCGCAATTTATCCGCAAAAGATTCGTGAGTTTCTTTGAGAAACTTCGCTTCCGCCATTAAGGCATACTGAGCATCATCACGACAATTTTCCACATTTGGACGATCGTAATTTCTCTTGTGTAAACGTGTCATCACCAATTTATTTTTCTGAGCAACGTTTCTTAGCGATTCCTTCAAATAATCTATTAAATTCTCAATATCAGCAGTTGTTTTCAAATTATCTATCAAGGTCTCCTCTAATTTAGTACACATTTCTTGTGTGACTGACACTGATTCAGCAAGTGCCATATTAGTTCTATCAGCCTGTATTTTCATATCCTGTGAACCTTTTGCAATTATCTCCATCAATTTCTGACGTAAGTTCTCAGACTTTTGTCTTACTTCTTCACAGTTGCGCACGCTCTCTGCACAAAAGTGTTCCCAATATTCTAATGTTGTTGCATTTTCTGGCCACCTAGCGACGCCTGGGTGATAAAGTATTAGAGTTGAGTCATCACCCATACTCAAATTTTGCACGTCATAATTTAAAGCTACCATTTTATCACTCCAGTCACTTTCAATGGCGGCTTTAGCAGCTTTATTATTCTCCATTTGCGTTTCAACTTTCGCTAGAGTTTCTTGGAAGAGTTTCCTAATTTCTCCAACGATAGCCATCTCTTTTATCAGTTCTTGTTCAGCATCATCTCTAACCAAATCAGGTTCATATCGGTGCGTGCGTAGCTCTAAACATTCACGTGATATTGCCTCTGGCATCATTAAAATCCGACATGCGCCTTTTAGTGTAGCTCTATCTTGGTCTAGAGTATCTATTTCTTTTGTGATAGCGTCGACTGTCTGTTGTACTTTCTTCTTCCATTGAGCAAGAGTTTTCACTCTTTTCTCTAATTTATTGTTAGTGTCAGATTGCTTGTCTCCCAAACTTTTAAATGCAATATTTAATTGGCTTTTAATATCATTGTCTAAAGTTTTAGCTCTATTTGTAGCTGCAGGTGTTAATGTAAATTCGTTATTCTTTCTCCATTCTCCTGTAGACCAGTGTGTAATGGAATATTTGTCGACAACAGGTCTCACGCCTGTCATACCAGCTTGAGGTGTCCAATTCATATGGCCGGGGGCCCAAGGTCCGACTGGTCCCATAGTAAGTATATCTCCACTAGTGCTGTCGGTTGGTTGAGGTAGATATCTTGGTGGTGCATTTGGGGGATACACTTTTTTCTGCGGCGGCTCAATTGAACCAGGAGTATAAGGTTTGGCAAAACTACCTGTTTCACCTCGACTACTTCCTGCAGCTAAGTATGTTTTTTCGTCCTCAAGTTGTTGATTATCTGGACAGATATGAGGGCAATCTAGCATGTTAGACATTTTTACAGAAATTTAATAGCTGGTAATATAAAATTATTATGAATAAATAATAATAAAAGGTAAAAATATAAAATAGGGAAAGAGCAGTCAAAATAATTCTCAAAAGTGACAAATGTCATTTTTGATACATCAACAACAAACAATACACAAATAATGGCCAGTTTTGCTTCTTACAAAGAGATATTTACCATTTTAATTTATATTTTGACCACCTTTTTAAGACTAATCAAGACCTAAAATATAGTATCAGGATAGTGTTCGGTCTCTCCTTGTTGAGGGCTTGTCTAATAATACCAGATTCTCGACGAAGAGTTTATTACGACTATATGAATTTAAACGGAAGACACAGCGTGGGCCCTCACAAGGTGAACCGACGACCTGATAAGAGTGGCAGGCAACCGATGAATGAGGACGACAGTGAAGGTCGCGAAAATTGGCAAATGCCTATAGCTATGTGTATAATAACGCCACCGACATAACGCAACAAACGTCTATATTATAATGCATTATTACGCTAAACTCTGCTGGTATTGTTTCCATATTCATGTTAACTCGCCGGATTCATAACTGAATTATATCGAACGTTTCAACTGCTTTTATATTGCGTACATTGTTGAACATCCTGATAAACGTAACCATATCGATCAACATAGACAAAACAAACATCAACAGGAAAATAATAGTAGGTACTAATAGTAAATTGAAATCTTACACCCTACAATACACGACGCGTGTTTGTCCAAAGCAGACCTATGACATCATTGTTTTCTTAGTAGTAGTACCTAATGGTACACATGATATACCAGGACAGCATATTTCTATAATTAAAAATATTATAGAACTAGGACCTCCCATAATCGCCTGAAATAGTGGGCGGTAAACAGTCGATTGCCACACTTTCATGTTTATCTTCCCTTTTTGTTACATTATAACATTACACAGCTAAGCTAGACCCTTCTTCAAACAATATCATAAAGGAAACGGAAAACACTTTTAAGAAGGTATCCAATTAATCAAACAAAAAACGTTAAAACAAGTTACGTTATAAGAATTCATGTTCCCACGTGGTGTGAGAAACTCTAACAATGATACGGTGACCTTTTGTATAAAGCAACGTCTTCCCATCCTACTGCAGATCAGATAACTTAATCATCAGTTTTTATAGGAAACAGTTATTTTTGAACCCGTTGCTTGCTACTGCTATGAATTGATTTATGTTGAACAAAGTTCGTATTACAGTAAGAAATTTAAGATTATATCGTGTATTATACAATAGACGATAAGTAGCACATACGGTACCTAGAAGGCAACGAGTAGATCTGGCTTTATTGGTCCCAGTATAAATGGGTCAGACGTATTTGTAGTATCTGTACTTTTTGCCCTTACTTATTAAATGAAAGTTGGTGTAAATGACAATGGTGGCCGATGAGCTAGCGATCCACTTTATTTTACTAGTAGGACCGTTGCTTAATATGTAGGTTCTTCATACTCATTTAAACTAATAAATAAAAATGCCAAAGATACTAAACATATTTTAAGATATATGTAATCAAATAAGATGAACAAATAAATAAACATATGTTTTTGTAGTGAGAGTGTGGTTACAACCGCTTACCAGTGCTCGATGGCTCTGTAACGATCTTTGAAATTGAACTCTTCTCTATAGGTCTTTCTTGCTATTGTCCTACTTATGACGGTAAAAACACACTCTTTAGTTTTTCGTAACTTCAATACTGTTATGCAACTGCAAACCTTTGTTTGGGAAGATACGTATTTCAATAAGCTATAATTATGTGGTTACTGCGTTAAACGCTAAAATCATTCAGAAACCAGCCAGCTCTGACGCTGATGGATAGTGAGAACGGACCATTCCACATCTTTCTCTATCAATGCTCAATGTATTCCTTTTAGATGCTATATCTTTCTCTAGTAAAATTCTCTTTCGTAACAATTCACCTCTTAGTGACTCCGTTCTTCTAAGTTGCCCAAGCAGAGCCGTGACACTCTCATGAATGATCTTTACTTCCTCTATTAAACCTAAATGTGGCTGATCCCTCACGCTCTCTCCATGTGGTCTCCAATTATTTCTATTATCTAGCCTAGTTTGAGCTAGTTTCATAGCTGCATCCATTTTTTTTATCGAACTTTGCAGTTCTTCAATCAAAGCTTCCATATCTGCGATCTTCTGTAACGTTGTTTTTAACTGTTCCTCTAGTTTAGTACACAATTCAGTTTGAATAGCTACAGTTTCAGCTAAAGCCATATCAGTTCTATCAGCTTGGTTACGCAATTTTCTTCCATTGTTCACTAAAATAGCGTCCAAACTACCTCGTAAATCTGCAGACTTCTGACGAGCGGCTTCTACATTTTGAACGTTTTCACGACAAAAGAACTCCCAATACTCTAGTGGCGCAGAGAAGTCTCCAAACCTTGTTGCCCCCGATCTGAACATTATAGTGTTAGATTTCGGAGTCAAGCTTAAATTCTCAGACTCAGTATTATACGCCATGGTTTTGTCGCACCAGTCATATTCAATTCTGTGTTTAGCAGCCTTATTAATCGCCATTTGTTCTTCAATAGCATCTAAAGTATTCTTCAACGTAGCCCTTACTTCAGCTACTAGCGTGATTTCTTTCTTTAGTTCTTGTTCAGCAAGATCAGACACTAGATCTGGTTCGAAACGTCTGGCCCGAAGTTCTAAGCATTCTTGTGATATTGATTCGGGCAACATTAAAACTCTGGAGGCACCTTTTAACCGTTGTTTATCAATTTCCAACAACTCAACTTCTTCAGTGATAGCTTTACACGCTTTCTCTACTTCTACTTTCCATCTGAATAGATCTCTAGCTTTTTGTTTTAGTCTTAAGTTATTATTTGACTGTTGCTTATCGATATTACCAAATGCTTGCATTATACTCGTTTTGGCGTTATAATCTACTACGTTGGATTCATTGATTACCTCAGGGTCTAACGAACGTTCATTAAATTTTCGCCATTCATCCAGAGAATATCTGCTTATTGAAAATTTGTTAACTGTTGGTCTCGTACCTGTCATATCTGCCAGAGGAGTCCAGTCAATTTTCCCACCTGGACCGGGTCTTAAATTTGGTAAATACTGTTCACCACTTGGAGCTGGACGAATATTGTCGTGTGCCTCCATAGCAGTTTCGGCCAGTTTTGTTTCGGCAGTTAACTTTTTTACTTTAGCAGCAGATTGCTCGGTTGCTTCTTTTATTTCCTCCAACGCTTTTTGAGGCGTTTTCCCAGCCTTCTTGAAAGCGCCAACGTCGGTGCAAATTTTGGGACACATATCATCTTCGGGGAATGTAGTTAACGGATTAGCCATTTTATAACTAACAAATCTTTATAATTATAACAATAAAAGTAGAACTAATAAAAGCAAAAACTAATTTAAAAAGAAATCGTCAATGTAAGTTATCAAAATTCCTACAGAAGAAGTATTTGACAAGCTAGTCAATGGCATTCTGTTTTTAAAATGCTTGAACAACTAACAATAGAGGTCAAAGTTTATAAACAAAATTTTACAGTGTATGATTATAAATATTGCGTTACAAATAAGGCACAGCCATGTATCGTCGAAACTCTACTGAAGAAGGCAAATTATGAACCCTCTTAATTAGGCTAAAAATTTTACCCACCATCAACAAAAGAACTGCGGACAGGACTAGGCTTATTATTATTTATTTGCGGTCTTGTCTAGGGTGAAAGTACTTCTACAGTCAGGCTACTCCAATTGCAAAGATAATTTGATTAAAAGAAATTTCGGTAGGTCCACACTGCCAAGTATCTACAAGACAAGTAATGGTCAGTGATACTAAGTTTTAAGTCGAGCTTTTCCCACAAATGCTAAAAAACAGGTTCTTAGTTTTGTGTTTTATTCCTAAACGAGATGGAATTAAAATCTGAAAATCGTATAAATCATTATTTATTCTTTAATCTATAAATTTCGGTAATTCAATACGCAATGTCTGCAATTTGACTCGATCGATTTTAGTCTCAAAGATAAGTCTAAACTAATTTTCAAACCCATTTCATTCAGTGTATATTAGTTTTTGTATAATGAAACTCATATCAAATGAATTGTCGTTGTTCGTTTCGGTAGTCAAAAAGTAAAATTTAGAACGTCTTCTCCTCCGTTTCCTAAGATAATGAGTTTTCATCCTTGCTGAGGCATCCGCGCTCCTCGTTCAGCCCCACTGGGACAGCGTCAGAGGTCGGACCTGTGTCATTTTTTTTGTTGTTCGGAATAAACGACTCTTCCTTTATTGTCCAGGCAGTGCGTCTTTGGAACGACCTTCCTGTTGAGGTCAGGATGGCTACTAATCGTTTTCAGTTTAAGCTGTAAGTTCGGGCTCTCCTCTTTGAGAAATTGTTGGAATAATCACGTTAATGTCTCTTTACTCATCATATTTTTAGTGTATTTATGTATTTATGTATTTATGTATATATGTATTTATATATATATTTATTTATTTATACTTATTTGTATTTTAATATTTAAGTATTCACTGTTTATTTTCTTTATGGTTAAACTTTATTTTTATACTTTTAATTTAGATCATAACTATTTTAGATTTGTATCATTCTGCTTCAATAACTGCACCTACTTTGCTTATCTCTGCATCACCTAAGGTTGACTGGTAGAGAATACTTATAGCATTAAGTCCGCCTTTGTACCTATGTGCATGAAGTTTAATAAATAAATAAAAATAAATAATAAAATAATAATTTAAAAAAATAATAGCTGTACGAAGGCTAAACAAATAATAGTAATAGAATAGGTAAATAAGTCTATTTTAACATTATATTTCTGTTATGAATTCATTTTTGTTATAAAATGTAATATTATTGAAAAATGCTAATTAGATTATAAATTTTGACAAGAAAAATGGAATCAAAAATTATTAAATTTTATATTACAGACTTTTGCCTTACTTATTTTGAATGTTAGGTATCATTATCCTATTAACACACATAAATGTTGTGTTGCAGTAAGTAGGCTATTGTTTTATCACTTGCAAGTAGTTATGTGAATTGTTTTTTTTTTTTTTTATTGCCTACAGTGGCAGACCAGCCAACAGCCCACCTGATGGTAAGTGGTAACTGTCGCTCATAGACTTCTGCAATGCCAGGGGCTCTGTGAAGCCGCTGCCTACCGTGATATTAATGCTCTCTTTAAACCTCGTTTAAAGAAGGACATGTAAAACTTTTAAAATTTAAAATTATTAAAAATATCATAAAAAGCGATCTAACTATTGAAATAATATATAAAAACAAAAGACTAGCTGTTGCCCGCGACTTCGTGCGCGTGAAAACTCATGACGTGTGCCTTGATTATAATGCCATGATTATAATATTTTCTGTCTGATCTTACGGCAATCGTACAATGTATCTATCTATACATATAATAAAATTGGAGTGTCTGTTTGCAATATTGAAATAACCGTTTTTTTTACTACATGTATATGAATATATATATAAAAATAGACCTACTGTATGTGTCTGTACTGTAGCGCAGCACGAACATTATAGTACGGACATGGTAATACTATATACAGTAATCCATCTTCATACAAGCGGCCAAGCGCGAGCTATGCCTACGCGCCTCGGTCTCGGTATGCGCTCGGTGTACAGACAGTCGCGACTGTGCCGCAGTGACGAACTGTTGTTTTTGTAACAATAAGCGCGCGATTTATTTACTAAAAATAAGTTCAAGTACATATTTAATATGAAGAGTAGGATATATTGAGTTGTTTTTGGTTGCATGAATTCGTCAATAGCGCATCCAGAGATAACTTTTTTTAGATTACCTGGAAACTTTGAAAGGTAAGACTACAAAATAATTTTATTTACTAGTAGGTAGGTACATAATGTGTGTCTTTTTAATGGATAAGTATTTCCTTTTATCTCTCGAAAAAAAAGATGTCTGGATTAATAAACAAAGTGAATAGAGTATAGGAAAGTGATTGACACGAGTGAAATAGGTAGTTATAAGCGGTTCATGAATCATGATACGGTAGATACGCTTGTGTTAAAACCTCGGGGCATGTTTGTTTTTTTTTTGTAAGTTTGTATAATTAAAGTAAAGACGTGGTATTTTATTATTAATAATAGTTGTTTGTACTGTGTGTATGGATAATACAAGAAAAATAAATTACCAATCAAAAAACAACACGCATTTTTATTGAATACTTCCTATTAAATTCACAAAGCATTTTATTTGTTTATATAAAAAAGTATATTTACAATCACAAAACTAAATGGAAACACAAAGTAGGCAAATGTAATTAAAGTGCTGGAGGCGGGCAGCCCTATCGCATGTTTACGTACCGCGCGGCTGTAGGCATTTATTTATAAAATACGGCCGAGTCACAATACTGATAGATAGTATTACCGTGGTACGGAGCTTGCAGCGCTCAAACTGTCAACGCGTGACGTCGCACCAGGCCCGTCGCTGTCATCGTAGATAAGATAATTGGCGAAGGCTGGGCTAGCATTTATACTACCTTCGAGTGCCTATCTCCAGGAAATCCTCGCCTTAAGAATGAACAGTAGTAATAGTATAGTAACACTAGTTATTTTATGCAGTAAATAGCTTGATTACCAGGCTGTACGTTAAAAGCCCAAACTTTCATATTATACAAATAAATCTATACTTATTTTAAAAAGCGGCAAAGTTTGTCTGTTTGTTTGAACGCGCTAATCTCTGACACTACTAGTCGGATTTGAAAAAATATTTTTGCGTATGATATCCCAGGTGTAACATCACACTACTGGAGACGGGAGCAGGGCAGTAAGCAAAGACACGGGTGAAACCGCTCCACGGAAAGTTAGTATATTATATTATTAATAATATATTAAATTTACAAAACATACAGGTACTATTTTAAAACAAATTCCTTTATAAGCGGCTAACTCTGAAGCAGATGGATAATGTGATCGTATCATGACAATTCTGTCCCTATCAATGATTAGAGTATTCCTTTTGTATGTGATGTTTCTTTCTATTTCATTTCGCTTTTCGATTAAATCTAATAGTCTTATCAGCTTTTTGCAATAGAGAAAGCAAAGATGTTACTTTTTCGTGTACAGTTTTCACCTCTTTTATCAAACTATATTGTGGTGGATCCCTAACATTCTCTTGATTAGGTCTACCTTTATTACGATTGTCCAATCTAGTTTGCGCTAACTTCATAGCAACATCTGTTTTCCTTATAAAATTTTGAAGTTTTAGAATCAATTCTTTAATGTCTATAAGTGATTTTAAGTTACGTCTTTGGTGTTATTCCATCTTGGCCAGCAGTTCTAGTGTGTGGACTACAGTTTCGGCTAAGGCAGTATCAGTTTTATCAGCTTGCTCACGTAATTTTTTACCATTATTTACAAGAATAGAATTCAAGGAGCTTCTTAAATCAGCTGAGGCTTGACGAACAGAACCTACATTTTCTATATTTTTTTTACAAAAATACTTGTAGTACATCGGAGCTGTATTTTTGACGAATTTGGTCGCTCCAGGCATAAAGATGAATGTATTTGATTTATTACTGAGGCCCAAGTTTATAGTTTCTGTATTATAAGCTGTAGTTTTATCACACCAGTCGTATTCAATATGTGTTTTGCGGCTTTATTAATTGTTAACTGTTCTGCTTGTGTTAAAGCAAACCCTAAAATTTCCTTCACTTCAGTTATCAAATCCATTTCTTTTCATAGCTTTAACTCCGGTAAGTCCTCTACTAAGTCTGTTTGAGCGCGTTTCGAACGCAGTTCTATACAATCTTTACAAATTGATTCCGGCAACATTAACACTTTCAAAGCCACTTTGATACGTTGTCTCTCAATTTCAAGTAGTTCTATTTCTTTAGTAATTGCTTTGCACGCTATTTGAACTTCAACTTTCCATTTGAATATGTCTTAAGCTCTTTGTTTCAGTCTTTCATTATTTTCTTGTTGCATTTTGTCGATATAACCAAAAGCTGATGTTGCAGCTGTCCGACTGTTCTATTGTAAGATGTTAGACTCATTTAAATTTGTTTGCAGTCTAATACTGCTGCATCATAATTTCTCCATTCGTCGACTGAGTGTCGACTGCTAGAATATTTGTTTACAGCATGCTGGGTTCCTATGTGTTTATAGTCTGGTACAAATTTCATGTCTTGCCGTGGTTTAGGCTGCCCCTGCATCGGACATTCTTTTTGATGTGATTGCCGAGTAGTGAGATCAGCTTCTAACGGGTGGCGCAAAAGTAAAGACCCTATTTGGTTCAGCTATAACATTTTTTCTAAATTAGAAAACTAGATTTAGATTTTTTTAAATGTATATTTGTGCCATTAAATTTCGTACCATTAGGATTTAAAGATGATGTCTTTTAAATGGTGACCTCCAGAGTTGATACACATTTGAGCCCTATTTATGACATTTTGCATAACTTGCCGTAACACTTCCTGCGTTTCCATTTCCATCTCTCAGGGCATGTCAATAAGCAGAATACTCGGTTCTGGGGCACTGATAATCCGCGCATTATTCAAGAAACACCTCTACACCCACTAAAAGTTACTGTATGGTGTGGCATCTGTGTTGACAGAGTGATCGGACCCTATTTTTTCGAAGACGCTGGAGGCAATGCGATTACTGTCACTGGAGAACGCTACAGAACCATGTTACGTGAGTTTTTGATACCCAGTTTGGACGAATTGGGGCTGGAGCACATCTGGTTTCAACAAGACGGCGCTACGGCACACACAGCGCGCGACACTATGGACTTAGTGAGGGACGCTTTTCCAGGCCGAGTTATCTCTCGTTTTGGCGATTTGCCTTGGCCTGCAAGATCACCCGATCTGACCAGTCCAGACTTCTTTCTTTGGGGTTTTTTGAAATCTCGGGTGTATGTGAACAAGCCACAGACTCTCGCAGCTCTAAAAGAAAACATTCGTCAAGAAATAACGAACATATCGCAGGAAGTGTTACGGCAAGTTATGCAAAATGTCATAAATAGGGCTCAAATGTGTATCAACTCTGGAGGTCACCATTTAAAAGACATCATCTTTAAATCCTAATGGTACGAAATTTAATGGCACAAATATACATTTAAAAAAATCTAAATCTAGTTTTCTAATTTAGAAAAAATGTTATAGCTGAACCAAATAGGGTCTTTACTTTTGCGCCACCCGTTACTACTAGAATTCTTTTTAAAAGCTCCTGTGTCAATGTATTTATACGGGGACATGTAATTTTAGGCAAATTATTACGTGACATACTAAGACAATTTAATATAATATAATTATATAAAATAAAAGTTAACTTTCAACTTTAATAATCTAGTCTCCATGGATTTTAGATTTGACAAACATCATTAACATTTTGCTTATTATCACGCTGGTCACGGCAACGTGTAGGAGATACTATCAAAATTGGATGAAAATTCAGTAACATTTTAGTTGCGTATTGCGATCTGACCAGAGCCTTATGCATGTGCAGACTATTTGTATTACATATGCAGTCAAGTTTAGGTTGAGGTTGAAGTCATAGTTGGTAGGTAAAGTGACACATGCCGCAACTATAATTAGATAATGTTAAGCAAAGGCGCGGTTTTATCCGCGTCTTTAATATTTAATCGCCATAGAACAACTTGTAATCGATTTGGTATCGACAAAATCATTTGATACGGACTCGAGTGAAAATCGTTTCTGATATGGCGCATCAAATTTAAAACCCTTTCACATTATTTTAGAACAATGTGAACGGTACTGTTTATTTAGATATTGTAGATAATTATAAACCAGAGGTAATGTGATCTTCGATTTACTATCCCCTGCCCTGCCAGCGGGTGTCATACTCGAGTGGAATACCAGGAAAGGGAGAGCAAAGTTAATGCCGTGTTAATGCTGTCACTAACTCGACCACTACGCGTGGCTTCTTATAAAAAGATATCGATTTCTTTCTCCAGGAGAGAATCCAACACTGAATACTGAATGATTGTGTTAGATCTATGTTCCTGCCTTTTTTTATTGAGAAGAGAATACTACAATAACAGTGGAGTGTCTTATTATTATTATATTATTACACCCAGGTTCACGAAATTGATGCCATAAATGGCAATCCGCGAATCCACATTCCATCGCGACAGTTTGTCTTAAAATGCAGAGTTTTTATTATATTTAATAAATTAAAGAAAATAAAACAAGCATTATTTATCTTTATTCATAAACTTTTTCTCTTATCATCAGTTTCTAAACTCGAACGATCTTTGTAGATTTTCTTCTATTTTATTCCAATAATATGCATTTAAATTTGTATAACACCTCTGCTTAGCGACAATTTTCCATTCATCGTGCTGTCACAAACATTAAATAGTCAGAGGACTGCATTCAAGGCAACAGGCAGCATATAAACTCGACAACTGTCCTCATATTATTTATTTATCTGTATCTGCGCAGCTCTTATTAGCTGATATTTTTTGTATTAAAAGATTATACTGCAATACAAGTTCAAAGCAAGGCCGCCTTTCCAATAGTTTCAATTACTAATCTAGATCGACAAGGCTATATGGGCACAAAATATTGCGCAATTATGATAACTAAACATATCGCACCTTCTCGAAAAAAGGCATAACGAAATTATGCGCTCTCAAAAAATAAACTGAAGTCCATTAGAACAAAGTGTAAAATTGGTAATCACCATTTTCCTATTACATCTCTTTACCGGAGCAATATTGTGTACGCACGTAGAGATTTAACCGTTCTATTCAATTTGTTATAAAAGTAAAAGTGACGTGATATAATGGGAAGACATTAAAGTTATGCACCATAAAGTACAATTAATGGTTTAGATCACCACATCACGTAAGCATTTATTTCATGGATTTGTGCACCTAAATGTTCAATATAAAACTGCAATAAATTATTAATCGTGAGTAAGTAATCTAACATCACATACACAGGTCGTCGAAAGAGCTTATGTCGCCGTCTAATTTTAATGCATCTGATGGATGCGAGAGCGGCTGAATTGTTAAATTAGGTATTTTGGAGGAGGCCTATATCTAGAGTCGTTTGGTTAATGATGAAGTAAATTAGAGCATTTTGTTGCCGTTGCCTATTAATAATGAATCCAGCTAGAATTTACTACCGTACCAACTTTCTTCAACACAGTACTATTACAATTTTCACAGTTTTCTATTTGTCAATTAACACAATTATGTATAAGAAGTTTTTTCCGGTCACGTAGCGGTAGTGAACTGTAGACTTGATGAGGTCACACGTATGGGGCTTCAGCTAGCTATTATGTTAACATAATTCACATCAATGAACATTCACAATGGTATTATGTAGATGCTGTTTGTAAATTTAAATATAATATTGATATTGAATTCAGCGACAGTTTGTAGATAGGAATATGCATAATAGGTCCTTGGAAATATCAGAAATGTCTTGATTTGTTTCTAGTACTTTTTTGCGTCTACCAAACTATAAACGCCAAGAACTTACACTATTTTAATAATAAATATTTATACATATACATAAACTGTTTATTCATAAGTATAATAGTGTTTATGTAAAAATATAAACTCAAAAGAAATTCTAGGCTAATGTAAGTAGGTTTAGCTTGATCGGATTGCGGAAAGCATCATTAAACTTTTTTGCGTCTGAAATTACCATTATATATAATCTATGATTTATTAGCTACACCAATCTATATTCATATAAATAAGGATAAGTATGTCGAAATTTATAGCAATTCTAGGCCAATGTATAAGTTCAGCTATTTCCTGGTGTGAGAAATAAATAAAAAAACATTCAGAATTATTTTACCTAAAACTACAAAATTTCGTCTTGTTTTCATTTCGGCACAGGCAGGCATGAGCTATACCTAAGTTTAATACTTAATCTTCTACAAAAAATAAGGTTACATCGAAACGAGTTTCATGGAGAGATCTCAACCATTCGACTTCGCTTCATATTAATTTGTCCGGCATTTTTTTGCATGACAAAGCATTTTATCGGTTTCGATTACTCATACCACACCTTTTTGAATAAACGCTGTCTTATTTAATTAGATACTCCGTATAAGCTTCTAACAATTTTAATTCATATCGGGCATCAAGTAGTTCAAGACTAGAGTGACATCCACGATCTAAAAGACGAAGCGTGGACAGAACTCTCACAGAGTGGACTTACGATCTGTTATGGATGGCAGGCAACCGATGGATTAGAGCGACTTACAACCAGCCAAGATGGCGAAACTTGGGAGAGGCCTATGTTCAGCAGAGAACGTCTTTCGGCTGATATTATGTTGATAAGTTTCAGAACACAATACATAAATAAAACGTGTCTATAAATTTCAACATCTTAGCAGATTAAAGGCGTGCCCTTTACTGTAAAAGGTGAGCAGAAGCCAAGTGGTAGAAATGCAGAAAACTTTAGATTATGTATCAGGTTTTTGCAATAGACTTAGAAAAATATGCAGTAACGCAACATCTAAAAGGCACAAGTGTTATATCCATCATACTAGCGATCCGCCCTCGCTTCGTATCTGTATCAAAGTTGCAGTTTCCCGCTTGGTTTAATATCATCGTTATTGCTCGGCTCTAAATGACAGATTACAGAACCTAAGTGATAGATTAATGTTTTACATGCCTAAACCTACCCCAAAAAACGCACTAAGTATATCTAGTGAAACTGTATCAAAATCCATTAAGAGGTTCCAGCGACTTCCTTATAGCTACTTTGAATAGATGTAACATTTAATATTTTGCTACTTATTTATAATCCTTCGGTGAGGTTAATTCAAATGTCGTGATGCGAATGCTCGAATGGTGGTGCCCTGTTTCATAAGGTTGAGGGTTCAATACCTGGCATATCAATAGGTATGGCATTTTGAAACTCATATTATTACGTAAATTTTTAAGATTATCTTGAATATTACTGACATACCGTGTGAAAACTTGATTTACAAAGAAATATAAACGATCCCGAGCTGCAATGTCTTATTGCAAAAATGGAGTTTATCTCTAAAATTTTTATAACATTGAATTACTGAGCAAATAATGTTGGTGTCTATAAAATCATCTTCAGCCTACATCGAATATTTTTACGGGGATTTCAAATGCCCAGATACCAAAATAGGTACAGCACTTTAAATAGCTTTCGAGATTTCGCGTTTAGACAGGGAGCCCAATAAATACGTAAATATATAAGTAGGCAATTAATTGAGTAATTAACAAACAATTATTGTTATATTCAAGGATCCTATCAACTACAATTCATATAAAATCAAAGATGATGCCAATATTGCTATATAATTTGCACCTATATTGAAAAAGACATAAGCTTTAGACGTAATATTTTTTTTTTGTATTTTGCATCTTGACGTGTCTAATATAAAGTTAATTGTTGCATTACGATATTTATCAACTTGCGCTCTTTTACCACTAAAGTACACCCTTTACACAATATGTCAAGGCGAGTTGGTGTTATTCGATCACTCAGATAGTTTGAATAAGCTGATCACGTTTACTGCTAATACGACATTTTATATGTTAGGTATCAATGTGTTACACATTCTGTGTTCTTCGTTTGATATGTTTACGCCTTTTTCGCTAAAGGGATAGGCAGATGATACATAATAACGTGCTGTCAGCTATGCTAGGTTCCATGTAGCAGGAAGTGACCTTTTTTTCCCTACAGAGGCAAAAGAGCTAACAACCCACCACAAACTTTTAACTTTTCGCTTATGGACTTCTGCAATGTCAGAGAATTTGCGAAGCCTCTGCCTATTGTTATGTTTCTCTTTAAACCTCGTCATGTCATAGCCTAGTCTACCAAAATGCCTCCACTCTGTCTGATGCTAAGTGGTTCAAGAGTGGGGGAGACAATCCCAAAGGCGATTGACTGAAACTGCCTGGTGGTTCCTAATATCGCAGATTTATAATATCTATTTTGTTTACCTTTACCGGTTACGATTTCAGAAAGAGAAATTCAAAAAATTCCTGGATCGAAGCTTACACCTCTGACAGTGCGTACATAATAAAACTGAACCACTCATGCAGTCATTTCAAGTATGAATACATATAAGCTTCAATACAATAGCATGTCGGAAAGTCGGCAGCTTTTCATCGATTACGTGTCACTTGTTACGATGGTAACTCGGAGGTTTATGTTAGTTACATTGAAGGCTTCTCTTTAGAAGCAAAAAAAAAGAATACAGTAATGATTAAAGTACACTCTCATCATTACATTACACAGGTGGGTTAGATAGGTAATAGTGTTACAGGTTACACATTTACATGGACAATCCGTTATACGTTAGTCTCAAAATGTAGTAGGTAGGTATATGCGCGGTCTTACTTGGCTTGGCTAAAGTTAGCGCAAGGTTTTTGGGGGGTAAATGGTGACAGAAGCGGTTAGTAGGTACTTAGAACATGCATCACACCTGGATGGAATTGCAGAAAAACGAACTTAAAGCTCGGTTTCAGAGCGGCTAAGTTGTAGGTAGGTATCATTAATATTTTTCCTCATAGATTTTTTATAAAACGTGCAAAAACCTCAGTCTATCCTTTAAGGTGATGATAGCGTGATGATATATTACGGTAGGCAGTACCAGTTAAACCTCGCTTTGTTTAAACTTTTATCTTTACGAAAGTATAACCAAGCTTATTGACGTCAAATCTACAGAATCCATTGTTCGATGTCCTCACAGTAGTCACATCAACTTTGGCATTTTAAATGCCTTTCATTTTCGCCGTTATGAGGATAACTTGGTTCACCTATTAATGCCCGGATGTTTGAAGAACACACCTGTCTTAACTGTGGCATTGTATCAGCTAGGTATGTTCTACAGACTTGTTTTATTACCAAAGCAAGGTCAGAACGAGAATATGCACGTAAACTTTCACTAAGGATTAATTATGGGGATTCAACAGAACTTAATGATGACACACTATGAGGTGTTTTTGTCGTTTCCGTGTGCCCGTTACTGCTGTTACATACCTACCTACTAACCTTATTTCGATAGTTTTAGGTACTTACTCAGCCACAAACTCATAACTTAGGATTGCATATTTTAGCAGGATGTAAAGAAAGTAAAATATAGAGGTACTTACTTAATTATAATAATACAGTCAATGTAGATAGTTAGGTATATACCTACCTACCAAATTACAGCTTGTGCGCAATTATTATGGTCGTTTATATTAGCAAAAGAAATAAGTACTTAAGTTTTACTCACCAGATAATATCTGAAGCCAACCGCAGATATGAAATACCGTCGTAGATTGACAAAAAAAGAACAACAACATTGCACAAATCGTAAATAAGGACAAGGCAACCGCTATGCCCACTAACACAGTCGCTATTTGAAACACAAGCCCATTTATCGATAGGAAATCATCCAGTCTGCCTTTACAGTCCTCGAGGGCTTCATCTGCTCTACATATTTGCCACAGTCCAAACTTTCTAGGATACTCAGTCTCTAAATCTCCAATCCATTCAGGTGTCACGAACGCTACAACGCTTATTATCGCATAGCAAATCGTGAATATCGCCCAAAGTACTCCGATAGCTTTCGAATTACGAACATAGTTGGTCGCGTACAGATGTGATGAATCCACGTATTCGATTTTTGAGCCCATCTTGGTGATGTCCGGTTGTTTACTTAGTTTTCAAACACTACACAAAAAACAAATCACACGTTACTCGTAACACATTGTTTGACTATAGTTCTTGAGCAATTGTCGTTAAAGCTGGTTCGTTTGAGTAGCACTCATTTCATTCATGTCTCAAAGGAAAAGTATTATTGCAAAGTACTCGAAGACGCGAGAAACACGACACGGAACGGACGAAACACGAGTTGGCACAACCACTCGCCGCGCGCCATTCGGTTAAGTGAGCCAGAGTGGGGATAAGTAATGAAGCTGCAAGCTTGACCTATCGCCTAGGTTGTAAAATCTTTCATTTTTTACTTTTACTGTTATTTAACGCTGTTACTAAACCAAATGTTATATTGAGTGCCTTAGATATGTGATAATCATCCATACTGCGGCGAGAAAACATAAACTAGATGTTGTAAAACTTAGGTTACTGTTTTGTAACACCTCGTCTTAAGCAGGTACATACACTTAACGGCAATATTTTAATCACAATAATAACTAGATTAATTGAAAATCATAATACTGACTTCTTTTATTAAAACAAGTTAAAGAAAACCTAATATTAAATTATTAAAAATAGTTTAGAATACCTACCTGATAAAGCCATCTAGCTGCTGGAATGTTCAATCTATAAACTTAAACTTACTTCCAACTTTACGGAATGACATCTACCGTTCAGGAGAAAAACTACATTGAATGAAAGCGATGAAATTATTGTAAAAATTCTATTATTCTTCTTAGAAATGTTATTACAACGCTTAACGTTATGATTACAATAAAATTTTACATAAAATTCAGCAAATCATTTTATTATTAGAATTATGGTTTACGTCGAATAGGTAAACGCTAAACAGCTGGCCACAGGTAGAAACCAAGCAGAACCTCTTGAACTTACCTATTCTGTGCTCTTGACAGGTGACACCGACACCTCTCACACTTCTGACACTTCAAAGTCACTTTTGTGACAGGAACTTATGTTCGTCAGCACTTCACGGCCTTCGCCTTCGCTTCTTTAAACATAAAGGTTAATTAGATCCTCACCGTAATGCGGCCTACGAAATGGAACTAATTTCTTCAATTGGCAACAGTGGTGTACCTATTGTCATCCATTGTTGCCATACTGATAGTTAATTTAGCGCCTCCAGATCAGGGTTTTTATTTTATTGGTCAGGCTATTAAATTTTAAAATAAAATATATACCTATATATATATATATATATATATATATATATATATATTAATATAATAATAATTTAAATAAAAGCAGCTAAGACAAAATATCAATATTGTAGAACTTGTGATGACAAAACAAGTAAACTGCATGTAAAAAAAAACTATGTAATGTAATATTAGACCTAATAATGGAGAATGTTACAAGGGTTGGAATATCGCTTAAAACTTTATTACACAGTATAAATGTATAAAAATACACAGTTTTTGTTTCATTCAAAAATACTAAGTGGTTAAGATTTTACAGGCATTTGAATTTGTCGTGAATATTGAGTGCTGCGAGCAAGCGCACGACAGCAGCGTCACGGTAATACTATGTATACAGTATTGTCACTCAGCCGTATTTTATAAACAAATGCCTAGCCGCGCAGTACGTAAACATGCGATAGGGCTGCCCGCCTCCAGCACTTTAATTACATTTGCCTACTTTGTGTTTCCATTTAGTTTTGTGATTGTAAATATACTTTTTTATTTATACAAATAAAATACTTTGTGAATTTAATAGGAAGTGTTCAATAAAAATGCGTGTTGTTTTTTGATTGGAAATTTATTTTTTCTTGTATAATCCATACACACAGTACAATATACAACTATTATTAATAATAAAATACCACGTCTTCACTTTAATTATACAAACTAACAAAAAAAAACAACATGCCCCGAGGTTTTAACACAAGCGTATCTACCGTATCATGATTCATGAACCGCTTATAACTACCTATTTCACTCGTGTCAATCACTTTCCTATACTCTATTCACTTTGTTTAGTAATCCAGACATCTTTTTTTTTCGAGAGATAAAAGGAAATACTTATCCATTAAAAAGAGACACATTATGTACCTACCTACTAGTAAATAAAATTATTTTATAGTCTTACCTTTCAAAGTTTCCAGGTGATCTAAAAAAGTTATCTCTGGATGCGCTATTGACGAATTCATGCAACCAAAAACAACTCAATATATCCTACTCTTCAAATTAAACATGTACTTGAACTTATTTTTAGTAAAAAAATCACGCGCTTATTGTTAAAAAAACAAAACACCGTCCGTTCGTCACTGCGGCACAGTCGCGACTGTCTACATGCCGAGCGCATGTCGAGTTCGAGGCGCGTAGGCATGGCTCGCGCTTCGTCCGTTTGTATGAAGATGGATTACTGTATATAGTATTACCGTGGTAGCGTGACGTCGTAGGGCAACTCGCTATCGCGCTCTGTGGCCGGTAGAACGCAACTTACGCATACAGTGGCTTGATTTTGCTGTTTTGTTCGCGCATTATTCTGCTATTCCTTTTATAACTTTCATTAATGGTATCAGTGTGTATTAAATAATGAAATACCTGCCACCGAAAAAGGATTTCAAAAAGGTCAATCGGATACTTTACTAAAAATAGATGGACAGTATGGCTGCTGAGTATTTTTCCAAGAATATTGAAATGCGAGGCATAAAAGTACAAACATTCATCTACGTAGATACCTGTTTACCGCATAACGTACCTACCTAATTACTTTTAAAATCAATTATTAAGCTACCTACTAGTACCTACAATATTTAGGTACTTACATATAATACCTAACTATATATTATGTTTGCCTTATTTAAGTCGTTAATATTTTCTATTATGTTGGTAGATATAGGTACCTACTATGATCCACATTTTTTCTATTTTTATCATCCTATTAATATTATAAATGCGAAAGTTTGTATGTATGTATGTATGTGTTTATGTGTGTGTGAATGTGTGTTTGATATCACTCAGTGCCTAAACGGCTGAACCGATTTTGATAAAAATTGGTATGTAGATAAATTCGGTGTCATAGACGGACATAGAATACTTTATCCCGAAAATCGGCCTGATTCCCGAGGGCGACAAGACACATTATTGGACATTTTCAAGGGAGAGAGGAGAGGGTTAAGGGGGCTCAAGCGCTCTCCAAATGCATCAGCACGTTCAAAAAATGTATGTGCTTATAGTGATTTTTTTGGTAAAACCTTACCCCGACGGGGCTCTTGTAAACTACTTCTAATACACCAATGATCAAGCCCGCACCTCCCCTCTTTCTCCAAACTCAAATTCTTTATCTGCTAGTCCTCTACCCTCTACTACTGTAGGTATGTCTAAACATTGACAAAAGCGAAAGGTATCATCTTTGAAACAAAGTAGGTAGATAGATATACTAACTAGGTACCTATATATTATATTTATTCGTTTTATGGAAGATCAGAGCATAGGTTTATCATAATATTCTGTCTGTATCGAAGAATTACGAAATACTTTAATGAATGGATGCCGAATACATTGAGTAAAACTGTACAAATATGTAGGTATAAAGAGTTACAAAGAACTTGTGCTTCTATAGGCAAATGGGACACGTAAGTAGCGTCTTTTTGAATATTTATTTTTTGTTAAGTACTTATTTTAAATTAATTAAAAACCAATTTTTCTGGTGCATTGATGATGATCGTGTTTGTACATTTTGTGTGCCAAAATGTACACATGATTTTCTTGTGTTTGGATTAGACATAGTTTATCACTCTATCTCTTGTTATCAGTACTAAACTAAAAACGTCAACGGTAGCGTGCGGGTGGTGTTGAGTTGACCTATGACGTCACAGCAGCGAGCGCCGGCCGGCGCAATCTCGCCGAGCACACGTGTTTTTAAAATTCAATATCTCAAAAACTATTGAGTGTATCCAAATATTTTTTTTGCACATATTTATGAAGAGTTAAAAATTTAAAATAGGTAACATTCTTCATTGACTAATAAAAAGAGATAAATATACAGTTTGCAACTGTGTGCAAAAGGGATAGCACGAATACATCCCGCTACAGACTACAAACTGATCATTACAAATTTGTATAACTGGAACGCAGTGTTTAGCTTTTTGTGTCTACTCTGTGACCTCTGTCAACATTACCGAATAATAATGTACTTGTGCTAGTTTAGTTGTACTCTGCAAGTTTCGTCGACAATCTTCGCGTAAGTCTATTGTGGGTTTATCAAGTAAATTCAAGAAATATTGGCTAATAATTATGTTCATTGTAATAAATACGTTACTTATTAGTGGTTAATAATAGTGTGACAGTGTATAGCTAACTATTTGGTGTATTATAAAATGTCTGTAAAAGACAAGTGGGTTCACCGGTTTTCCGTGGACGAAACAGCAAAACACAAGAATGGATTTACTATTTATAAAATCACATCGGTGGTAAATATCAATTAATTCACTATGATACTTAAATCTGCAGTAACTTAGTGTACAGACTTGCATGGCCATTACTTAGTTACAATTTTGTTTTTGCGCGAACAATGTCACTTTTCTCGTTATTTACTTAGAAACATACTTTTCTGCAGTCACCTGAATAAAGATCTAATGTTGAAACAGTCTGTAATTATAATTTAACTAAAGATAAATTAAAATTCTGCCTTTATGTATGATTCAGAAGTTGCACAATATATTTTATAGTAGGTAGGTAGGGAGTGTTTTTGAAATTAATGTTTTTAAAATCTTTTTCCTCAATAAACATTATTTTATAATTATGGTACAGTTCCTATGTCGCAAAGGACTTTTAAGCCAATTTTCAAGCACACAGTACCTATATTTAAAACTAGCTGTTGCCCGCAGCTCCGCCCGCGTAAATGTCGGTTACATCGCATATTATTATTATTATTTATAAAAGATTTTTTCTAAAATAAACGTAGCCCAAGTTATTCCTTATTACATCAGCTACCTGCCAATAAAAGTCCCGTCAAAATCGATCCAGCCATTTCAGAGACAGACAGACAAAAATTGTAAAAAATGTTATTTTGGTGTATGTAGGTACCGTATATATATTCATATACACGTAGTAAACGGTTATTTCAATATTACAAACGGACACTCCAATTTTATTATAATTATGTATAGATTTAGAAAAACTTATTGGTAGTCAAGGTCTCTTTTAAACAAATGCACATAGAATTAGTATTAACATGACTTCTTTTGCTTCTGCTAAATGTACACTTTGGCAAATAATTGGATAAATGTAGCCTACATCAATGCATGAACTTATAGTTTATAGGCACTTAGTTCATCATATATTATGATAATTTCAACTCAAAGGACCTGCTGGACATAGCCCTCTTCCAAGCTTCTGTACTTTGACTCTATCTGAATGGTCAGTCATTGTTTCATTTACATGATTATTAGTCTACCTTGTAGAGAGCACACTCACTGGCAAATTTTATCAAAAACTGTTATCAAAACAAATGGATTATCCTTTAGCATCCTCATGCTTCTCTCAAGTAATTCCACCTTACTGGGCCGCCTTCAACTGTGACCTGGCGTAGTTTCCTACTAACAATGAAATACTTTGCTCTTACTATAAAATATACCTACTCATCAAAGAATTTTATTTAGTAAGTAGTTATTTTCCTTCACCTGGACTGCGTTATTCTAATAATAGATAATTGCTGCATATGTGTAAAAGCAAAACACTCATACCCAACGAGTGTTGGAAAGATTAATGAATGTTGAAGAGGCAAAGGAGGTATGTTAAGATCGCAACAAATGGCGCTCTATGCTCTCTGCTTATCCCATGTATGTATGTATAATAGAACTTATTAATTATTTATTACAATAAAGATGACAGTCTGGTTGCAATTGAAGGCTAAGAGAGGTTTTAAATTACTGATATGTACTTTCTAAGTTTACCTTGAACATTACTGACTTATGGTGAAAGAAAACATTGTAAGGGAATCTGAATTTATATATATATATAGTCTGGTATAACAATACTATATCTGAACAACTTCTTTAAATAATTGATAACTGTTTATTAGTAATTTAATGCCTAGTTTTATTATATGAAGTCCTGTATTTTTGCTTCACATGACACATCCTAAGACTTTACTTATATCTATACTATGTACTATGTATTATATAAAGCGGAAGCGTTTAAATAAACATGCGAACCTCTGGAACTATGAGTTAGATTTGAATAATACTGGAACTACGAGTTGAGGAAGGTTATAGGCTATGTAACATTACGCTATTGTCGTTTTCGCTACGTCAATTGGTTCTTAGGATTCCTATCCTATTTAGGATTTACAATTTCTGCTGTCATTTAGATGGTTATACCTTTATTATTGTATAATGTGTTAGGTTGTGTGTAATAGGGAACAACTATTGTCATATGGCAAGCATTATTTATAGTATATTCATTATGTTAATTAGTTGTCTTGTGGAATACTTACAACAACTTACAAGCTGCAAGGGCTGGGCTATTATTTTCAGGCTACAGGCCTCTATCCAGCATAGCTACATACCTCCAATACCATACATTTAACAATAAAGATATTTAGTACCGCGGCGCGGTTTCATCCGCGTCTTTGCTTACTACTCTGCTCCTGTCGCCAGTAGTGTGATGTTACATAGCCTATAACCTTCCTCGAGAACTTTTTTTTTTTTTTTTTTTTTTTCGTGGGAAACTCATTACGAGTACGCACCCGCCTGGGCGAGGCGGGGGTTATGTCGAACTCTCCGGCCACAATGAGACAGCGGCCGGCATACCGACTAAAACCCACGGTGTTCCTCCAGACGGCCAGAGTGCCGGGGTCACGGGAGACGCTCGCGCATTCATCCGCGACCCCGACGGGCCACGGCCCGCTCAACGTGAGCGAGCCCCGTCTGATTTGGGGGGCCTAGCCCCCCTTCCTCCATCGAGAGGCGTTCGTGGAACACGTACGCCGCCTTCTCAGGCCTGTGCTGTTCGAGCGGCGATTGCCCAATCGCCGCCCGCAGGCATCCTCCTACGGTTTCCTCGAGAACTGGGCTATCATACACAAAAAGCTGCAAGGGCTGGTCTACTCTTTTCAGGCTACAGGCCTCTATACAGCATTTAACAATAAATTTATTCAGTACCAGCTTTCCGCGGCGCCGTTTCATCCGCGTCTTTGCTTACTACTCTGCTTCTGTCGCCAGTAGTGTGATGTTACATAGCCTATAACCTTCCTCGAGAACTGGGCTATCATGCACAAAAAGTAATTTTTAAATCCGACTGGTAGTTACAGAGATTAGCAACAAACAAACTCTTCCACTTTATATAGTAAATCATAGTTTGTGTCACAAGTAAACTTAGCCGTATCTATTTTATTGCTGTATCTATGTTTGATCTGACCCCTTGGTCAGATCAAACATTTGCCCTTGCAAGTAATTTCCTAACCCTGATTTGGGGTTGGGTAATTTCACCTCACCTGCCTACTTTTCACTACAATTTTTATTTTTTTTTTAAATTTATTGACAGATAAAATAACAGTAGGTACACATTATTATTATACTCGCCAAGCTAAGCAGCTTGTTGGCGAGATACGCTCGTTAATATATATCAATGTTATACATACTTAAAGTTACATATTGTTTACCTATGCGATTATACAAATCTAAAGCGGACTAGTTATAATAAAAAAATTAATAAATATTAAAACTATGGATGGGCTACATCGTGGGATTGGATGTCACGGATAGTGACGTCACTACAAAGTTGTAACTACAAAGTTTGTATTTTGACAAAATGCATATTTTTTCAAATACAAACTTTGTTTAGAGATCCATGTTATAATGCCCCTCTTATTCGTATACATAAATAATAATAATAATAACACAAATACACAGCGCTATCTAGACCCAAAGTAAGTACAATATGTAATACTCGTAGCTATGCACATTCATTATTACACTTATAAGATGCCTTAAAAAAATCCAAAGAGAAAGTCATGAGATTAT
This sequence comes from Parascotia fuliginaria, assembly GCA_963082885.1. NCBI lineage: Eukaryota > Metazoa > Arthropoda > Insecta > Lepidoptera > Erebidae > Parascotia > Parascotia fuliginaria. The sequence continues at coordinate 3,704,514 of OY720195.1, forward strand.
GAAACTGAACAAATAAAAAAATGCAAATAGTTACAGTTCGCTCTGCAATACTTAATTGAAGCCTTTTTAAATATTCTGTTCACTGTAATTAATAATTTAGGAGTGAACAGTGGGTTTATTTGGCAGGTACTAACAACCCTCTTGTTTCCCATCTGGGTAAGTATAGGTTTATCCCCAGTTTCTGAAAGGCTGATCAACGAAAAATTAAATAATCATCTGTAAAATTGCATGTGAAGTAGGTACCAATTGGATTGCTAAAAGCTTAAATAATTAGTTTTTTTTTAATTAGAATAATTTGTTTTTCTAGTTAGTAACTAATTAGACCAAATTTAACTAATTATCTATTTTTTTAGCATGCTTTTAGGTACTTCACATGAGAGTTAACAGGTGATTAGTTAATTTTTCGTTGATCACCCTTTCAGAAACTGGGGGTTAGTCACTGAGAATAATAGGGCTATATGTTTCAGGACTCCAATGGTTGCAAAGTTAACTGTAGGATGCATTGTATTATTTAATGGCTTAACGTGGTCGCCTCGTCATTACCATTGGGCCAATTGTGGTAGGTTCAAATCCAACCGAGACAAAATATTGTATGAAACACAAATAGATGGTATGGTATGAATGAATGGGCTATTTTTCACAACTCCATAAGGTCGTATTTTGCGTGTGGGTGGGTGATGGTTATTCTGACCACTCCAGATCCTCGAGAAAAGGCAGCAGACTTTTAATGTCACTGGCAAATCACAAACAGGCATTTGTTTTGATGATCTAAGTGTACTTTGGACCGTTAATTGCATCTTAGTCATGTCCCTATCCACATGTGATAAGTAAACGTCAGCACATTTAGGAGGCTTAAGCCTCACAAACGCATCTACATGCTCTAAAAAAATTATGTGCATTTACCTTAGTAAAACCCCTAGATCCAAATCCGTCTTTCAATTCATGGTCATCAGGCTCCCTCTTCCCTCTCTCAAACTCAAAGACTGGATCCGCCATTGGTAAGCTTCAAAAGACAATGCGATGTTATATCCCTAATCAGACAAGGGCGGCTCACGACTATGTCCAACAGTGTACGTCTTTCTACTGATATGACGATGATATTTCTAATTCTACCTCGTTCTCTTTGCAGTTGTTCCCGATAGAATCACCAGAGGCCCTCACAGAGGTCTCAGTATGGAAGCGATATTCTGACCTTCAGAGGCTACACAAGAGTATGAAAACCTTACACGCTGGGCTGCATCTACGTGGAGTGTTCCCAACATTGCCTAGATATAGTTTCTTTAAGAGGTTTCAAAAGGATGTCAGTGTATAATTTTTTATTTTATGATTGCCCGGTTCAGTATTGGGGCCGCAGTCTTCTTGTTTGATGTCACTTGTCGGAAATATTCCAGTTGTGTCATTATTATTGAAAGAAAGCTACTTATTTTTACATGTATGATTACTTTTTTTTAAATATTCAATATTGAATTAGAAAACAGTAAACCAAACTATCTGCGATTGTTAATAACAACTTTACTAAAGCTAAAACGGATACCATCTTTCAAAAGCCGCGTTTTTACTAGGGGACATGTCGCCATCATTCACGTGCTATGTCTTTGCGACTTTGTAGGACAATGTCGCTCGACATTTGCCTTGTTCACATTACCCAGCGACATAGTTCCGGAACACAAAGCGACACGCGTCCTGATTATTGAAAATTTGTCGGTGAGGTCCCGTGAGTCGACGCTCGCAGAGCATCGAGCAGCAGCCAAAAGTTCAGAAAAGACGTTGGGCGAAATCGCGCGGGACACGTAAATTTTGTGACACGTATGTGTTGGCTGACAAGGTCGCGGGACAAAATAATGTCCCCTAGTGAAAACGTAGCCTAATAGATAGCATAGTCGAAGGCCTATTACTTACCAGAAGGGCCCCAATATTGCAACTGAATTTTTTCTTGGAAGTTTTACAAAATAATATAATTATTATTATATTTGCTTCAGGTGATAGAAGAAAGAGCAAAATCAATAAAGTCTCTACTGGAGTTCATAGCTGAACACCGACTACTCTTCACCAGCACGGAGTTCGTTAAGTTTTTACAGGTAAGAAACAGCTAATATTGGATGAGACCTGACAAAGAAGTTTTCCTTGTCAGGCCCATCAGGTGGGGCCCTCAAAAAAAGATATTTAAAATAAAGTACAAGTACAGTGCAGTTATGTACGCATCAGATCAATGATCTGCTAATGCATTAAGTAATAATAATTTCTAATTGTAACTGTGAGTGTACTTTGTGCTCATTATTTTAACATAAGTTATATGCTAAAATCGTGACTCGAAGCGCGCTGTACGATACGGGAGTTTTCTAATTTATTGTGAAACGTCCTGCTGACTAAAAAACCTCTATAAACCACATTGTTGCAAAATCTCTAAATGTTTGATTTAGGGTATTTTTGTTGTAATCGTGACGCTTATATTTCAATTAATAATCATCTAATCTTAATACGGGACGCAGCTGTTAACCCTATGTTGTTTTTTTTTTTTTTTTTTTTTTTTTATATATTATAGCCTACCAAAGTGACTCCACCCCGCCTGATGGTAAGCAGTCTGTGGAATCCAGAAGTGGCGGCCACTATACCAAAAGCCATCGTCTTAAACAGCTAGTATGGTGGCCTCCACTATGGCGGCTGGGAATGGGGTTAGGGGAAGGGAATGAGGGAGGTGAGGAAAGAGGAAAGGGGGGAAATCGGGCCTCCGGCGCTCTCACTCACCGAACGAAACGCAGTAGTACAGATACTACTACTCTTAAGTCGATCTTCTATGAGAGGGTAGTACTTCCCCGGACGATCCGGCCCATTCATGCCGAAATCAGCGTGGATCTACTACCGTACAAAATTGTGTGATTTTCCTGTACCCATAAGTTAAGTTTTAAGCGGCATTCGGTTAAACTATCTATTAGTGTAGTTGACTGAATGTACTAGTAAAGTATATAACCGCTACATATGTATGTATATCTACTTCGCTACTTCGCGGTAGCGATCGCTGCTCTCAAAACTCGACGTATTTTTGCCTTGAAGCCTTCGTCGACGCGGCGACGGCTCAAATAAATGCAAATTATGTGCTCGTCTCGCCTTCATGGTTACGGTTTCAAGCATGCGTGTCAAACTTGCGTACGTTAACCCTAGGAGATATAATAAAGAAACGATTTCTTCGACAGCTGACTAAGAAATTAGTGGAAACATTATTAATTACATGCCGCTTATTGATGCGACCTGTCCGTGCTTCCCACGTACTTAGGTCTTTTTGCGCTTTTTATGAGCGATTACAAATCTATAAAATAACGTACCGGAAGAAACGCTGTTAAAGGTAGTAAATAGGTACCGTATTAAATTCCGTTGCGTGATTTAGAAAATATTAGCGGAGGAAAAGACAGGATAACTTTACAGGATTAATTTGTACTATTTAGAGAAACTATTTATAATTGTTTAAATTTATTAATTTTTTTTTGTTTGTATAAATTAATATTTATCAACAGACTGGCTACCCAGAACCTACACCACAAGCGAGCGGTGTGATAAACGCCATCAGATCATCGTTACACCTGCCCATAGAAGAAATAGCGCCATTAGAATACCAGACAGATGATGACGATGCAGCTAGTCCTACACACAGTGGTAAGATTCTTATTGTACATCACGCCTCATTTAGTAAAAGGGGTAAGCAGTACACACTACCTAGATATTTTACCAAAATTAAACCATCGCTCACAGGCCTCAAAAGCACTTTAAACACAGTTCGCTGTAAATATAATCACGTCAGCAAAGGTGTAGCACTCAATATTAATTGGTATTTCCTGGTCATGGACCTTAAAGGCACCCATCACAGCTGTACAGAGCATCACGCTTTATTTAAAAATTGTCGTCAGCCAGAACTGTGACTTTATGTTGAAGAAAAATATAGTGAGGAAATTTGGACTTTATAACTCTGAAATTAGTATTTCAAGGCTTTTACTCTGCAGTGGAATTGGCTGGTACTTTAGAGGCAACTATTTACACTAGAGAATAATTGTTACCATGTTTGTGGTGTTTCGTCACTACAAGAATTATTGTATACCAGAAAAGTAATGAACTCGATAAATTATCGTCTTACATCCACACGTGTGTGAGAGTTAGAAGCATGGCTCTACATGAGATTTGATAAATTTTAAACAATGCGAGCTATACGGTCTAATCTTGGCAACATTTTACATAAAAATGTTTTTGGTGGGATTTGAATTTCATTAGCTGCGTCTGCAAAAGTTTTACTAGTGGCCAATTTTAGGAATATACCTATTAGATATTATTATATTAGATTCTCATTATCAAGTTATTTCATATATTTTTTTAATTAATGGTTTCAAAGCCAGCCTGGTACAAACAGTACAATAAAACAATTTACTACAATTACGTATAGACGTTTAGACCTATCTATACTTTTTCCTAATCGCCCTATTATAATTTAAGCAAAGAATTATTAAAACTTTAATAAATGTATAAGATCTTCGCAATGTTTTCAGCGCGAGCAGCCACTGAAACTCCAGTCAGCCCTTCAATGTCCCGAGACGAAACGGATTTCATATCACAAATACCAATATATGAGGCCGCCGACGTCGAAATACGACAGTCACCCAAAAAAGTCTCGCAAGCAAGTAGTTTCGAATCAATAAACTCTTTAGAAAGCATAGACAGCGACATCTACGAAGAACTTAACAAACTAACAGTGGAAAAAAAACCAAGTGTCAAAAATAAATCAGTGTTGCCAGATTTAATAAATTTCGATGCGCCGTCAACTTCCAAATTTGAGGATTACCACACTATGAGGAATAAAAAAGATTTGGATTCGGTGTCTCTAAATTCAAATGTTTGTTCGACAAGTTCGTATGACGATTCAAGGAGTTCGCGAGTGTCGTTATATAGTAAAAGTGTTTTGTCTCTGTCTAATGCTGATTGTAAGACGAAGACAGAGGATAGTTATGTGTTCGAAGCAGGTTATATGTTAAATTTGGCGGCGCGCTACGAACATATGGCGGACTATCAGAGAGCGTTTGAGTGTTATAAGAGTGGCATTGAGAAGATGTTGATTGGAGTACAGAGTAAGTTTATTATTATTGTTAGTAGTAGGTAGTTGTTCTTTTTTCTATTATTTTAATAATAAAATAATAGAAAAAAAAACAACTACCTTCTAACATAAGTTAGAATATAAAATAACCTCTTTTGCTAGGGAATAAATGGTGCGTTACGGCTAAACAAACGTAGGTACAATCTTAAAGGTACATAAAAACACAAAATATCCAGTGTAAATAAACTAAAGACAATATGATCGGCATAGCCACCTCGACGTCTATTATACGGTCATTAACTAAATTATTATTTAATGAGTATTTTGTCTCTCTTATATTTATTAAAAAAGAAAGAGACAGAGAAGTGTAATATTGCACAGATTTGCTGCAGATCACCAATTAATTAATAGTGTTAGTGTTGTTAAAGATGGTCTTGTATATTCTAGTGGCTAGTGATAAAAATTGTTATGAAATATCTTGATATAATATTGTAAAATTAATTGACTGCATAAACGAATGATTCCAATAAGTTTCAGTAAAAATAACTAAATATAATAAATGTGAATTTGTGAAAATGTCCTAAACTAAGGGAAAATTCCATCAATATCTATGAAGTTATAAACAACCAGATTCGACGATAAATACTTTAAGTAAAATGTCGACGAGAAGTCCTAATGATGGGTAAATATATTTATAATCGATTAATGAGACCTGCTCATGACCAATCCAATTAGTTTTAGGTAGGCCTGTTTCCAGGAGTAGGGTTTTTCAGGTGAAATGATCATGATGAAACTCAAACTTTCTTTATTCAGATCACGAATTGCACTTATGAACGTCAAAATAACAGAAATAAAACATAGTTCACTGACCAAGCAGAGTCATGAGATTAACTAGCAAGAAACCCAAAAATTGTTTTTAATGGCCAGATTATTGTTTATATGGAACCCTCGGTGTGCGAGTACGACTCGCACTTGGCCGGTTTATCGTAAGTCGTTTTCCGCGCCATTACTTGTTTTCTAGTGCGGGAGTTGTTGATAAAAAGTAAGTGCGAATATGTAACAGTGGCATCTAAAAGAGCTCGAATCAAATATTTCAATACCTACACACTTAGGGCAAGTTCAATTTAGACGTTTCGTGTCGGACTGCTGCCGCACCACCGCGGTGCGTTTGTCATACTGCGCACTAAGCATGCAGGACAGCACACGCACGACAGCAGGACGGACAACGTCCTGCACGCGAAGTGCATAAATTGTATGGAAAAATCGACAGGGCGTGCGCAATACGACAACCGCACTGCTAACGCACCGCAGCAGTCCGACACCAAACGCTTAAATTGAAAGAGCCCTTAATTTATGTTGTTCAATTAAAGCCTGACACTCTTTGCCAGTATATTTAAATTTTGAACGTAGGTCTTTTAAGCGGGGCGTGTAATAGTAGGTTTCTCATAAAGCTGTCACAGTGGAGGCTACCATGTCAGTTTGAAACGATGGCTTTTGGAATAGTGACCTCCACTGACTGCTTACCATCAAGCAGAAAGAAGTCATTGTCATTGTAGTAGACTACCATAAATAAATGCTTTTTCTTTAAGTTCCCTTAATATTATTGTTTCATAAACATATCACTAAATAGGCTCTTGATAACGTATCGTATTATCGAATAGTTGCCCGTTAGCCGTCGTGCCTAAACCACGCTTCAATAGATAAGCGGTATTAAATATGGACTTTTTACATTTGTGTCAGTATATAAACGAATATGAAGATATTGGTGAAGATTGTCAATGTGGTTTGTTGGTTTTTATAATATGTTAATTATTGACTGCTGTGCATGGTGTTATTGGTTAGTTTCCCAAGGAATTTTTGGTTGTCATTCATAAATTTATTTTAAGTGATGTGCTTTGTGTATGTATATTTTGTAAAATCATTTCGCTATACATAGCTTTTCATTAAATAATTAAAAAAAATAAAAATTAAATAGATTTTTAACTGCTGCACTAGGTAATAATTAATTTACACGCGTGGGTCTACATAAAATGTATTTACTTACTTAAACAAATATTTGTAGATAACAAACCGCAGAACTGACCATTGCCCTGCCAAACATAAAATAAAGATGTCATTATAATAATCTATATGTACTATATTTCATAAAGCGGCAGAGTTTGTTTGTTTGTTTGAACGCGCTAATCTCTGGAACTACTGCTCGGATTTGCATAATTCTTCTTCTTTGCGTATGATAGCCCAGTTCTTGAGGAAGGTTATAGGCTATGTAACATTACGCTACTGGCGACGGGAGCAGAGCAATAAGCAAAGATGCGGGTATAACCGCGCCGCGGAAAGCTATTGTACTTAACAGTGGCGAAGCGTCCATATAACACGATTCCTGCCGGCTTCCCTTTTAAAATATGTCCTGACCTCCTTATACCTATCACTGCTTGCGTGTCTACTCAAAGACTAACTGGCTTTCCTAAACTCAAAATATTATAGTCCCACCGGCTTCCCTCCTCGGAAAAGTGACTCTTCGCTACTGTTGTACTATGGAGGCTGAGCTCTGTAACGAGAGAATTTAGATTTCTTCATTAAAAAGCTATATTCCTACTGCAGGGAACGGTCTATAAAACCAGGTTTTCTCACAATTTTTCATTCATCACTCTAAGCCATAGTAATGTCCAATATTTTTATTGATATATGACTTGACTCTGTTCCTGCAGCAAGCAGTGAGATCCTATTATGGTAGACATCTTCCATCACATAGTTATGCTTCATGCTTAGAACAACAAAATTGCAAATTTTAATTTTACTTTCAAAGCCAACAAGTTTATTAGCAATTTTGCAGCTAAATAAAAAAGTGTAATAATACCTTTAAACAAAAAACTCCTCAACTATTTTGTAAGTACATACCATTCCAACGTGTAATAAATACCAATGTATGGCAATAGATTGTATTATCTATAGTATCTATATCTAGAATTGAAGCATCGACCGACTATTCTGATTAAATCAATGCAGATAAATAAACTATATAATAAGTCCACGTGAAACCTTATTCATATTGGCGACACATAAAACAATATTAAGGTCCTATTTCACCACTTGCTGATGAAGTGCGTGATAACCTATTCGAAACTTAAATGACAGATAGTACTCAAAAATCAGTTGCAAAAATGCTTGATAACCTTAACTGACAAATAAACCCTTTAAAAATATAAGACAGATTTAACTAGAAGATGTTTTATCTGTTACATATATATCAGACACTAGCAGCTAGTGATGAAACAGGCCCTAAAGCTCGTAAATATAAAGACTGGGTTTTTATATTAGACTATTGACGTGGAACCAATCTGCTAATGGTGCAGTTATTTGCATTACCATCGTGGCGAACTGTTGGTTTAAGAGAGCCGAAGAATTTTCCTCTTTTTCTTTTTACTCACCTCCATCAATCCCTTTATCTTCTTCACTCCCTTCACGGTAGGCAGCAGCTTCGCATAGTCCCTGGCATTGCAGAAGTTCATGTGCGACAGTTACCACTTACACATGAGGTGGGCTGTTGGCACGTCTGCCACTGTCGGCAATGCAAATAGGAAGAAAACGAATACACGGGCAATGGGTGTAATTAAAATGGGGTAATTTATTCCAGATGTTCTGTATCATCGAAAGCCTAGGCCAATAAGTAACTTAAGTCTTTACAACGACGTAAACATTGATTGATAACGAGTAAGCAGTTACCGTAGCCTATGGACGCTTGCAACACCAGGAGTATCTACTAGCGCGTTGCCGACCCTGTTAAAAACCTTTTAACTTCTTTCTTCAAGAACTCCATGTTGTAGTCTCTCGGGAAAACCTCGACGGGGAGCTCATTCCACAAACTTATCGTAAAAAAGAGAAAGTTTCTCTGAAATGTCACTAATACTCGCATTATTTTTCCATTGTCGAGCATCATTTCGATTACGGGAGCAATTTACTTAAACATAGTTCACTGTACTGCAATAAATTAGTTTAATGTACCTAACAGAAATAAAGTTTTAATTTGTAACGGATATTGAAACTGATGTTTGATAATGATACTTAGTAACACTAATTATCTTTTTATTTTAACTGCTAAGAATTGCATTAAATTTTTGAACGCTGCAGTAGATTTCTTGTTGGTTTTATCATGCATGTGCTGAATCGATCGGTGGAAAGTACTACTCTCACACAAAATATGGCTGTAAATCCTACTAATATTATAAATACGAAAGTTTGTGTTTGTGTGTGTGTTTATTACCACTCAGCGCCTAAACGGATGAACCGATTTTAATGAAAATTAGTATACATACATATAGATAGATTTGGTGCCGGAGACGGACATGGATACTTTTTATCCCGAAAATTGGTCTGGTTTCCGAGTTACATTAATTAAACACATACCATTTTACTGAAGCCGTAAGACGCAGCTAGTAAAATATGATTTTGTTTGCTATTGTGCTACGTTTAGTTATCAGAGAGGATAAGGAAAAGGAAAAGAGACTTCCTTTCCGTTCTCCTCCTTCATTTCCTTTCCCCTTCGCACTTTGCAACAGCTTGGTTAATTTCGTATCTGTAATGCTTCGAGAACACAAACATTTTTATAGATTACTGTGAACACTTACCATCAGATAAGTCAGCTTCTGTGCGCCTATCCTGACATAAAATATCACCAGACGACTAAGCGGTCCAACCTCTGTGGTTCGGTGGTACTGTGTACGGACTGCCACACAGAGGTCGTGGGTTCGATTTCTGCTCAATGTTTATATAAATATTTGTGTGCATGAACATATTATTTGCATTGGTCTGGGTGTTTTTATGTATAATATGTATTTATTTACTAAAAAAAATTAAGGATGTTTCTCCGCATTCTAGTACCCATAGCACAAGCTATAACATATGCTTACTTTGGGCACAGTATTATAATGTACCTACTTAAGACTGTGCTTTGGGTCTAGATAGCGGCGTGTAGGTGTTCGGTTATTATTATTATTCTCTTATTTGATGGTATGGGATTAACGCTCATAAACCCAAAAGATTTGTATTTCAAAAAACATGCATGCTTATCATTCACTAATGGCAAATTATTGTGATATTATTTATTTTTGAATACTAATAATATAAAATTAATATATGTATTAAAATATACATAATAACTCTCCAACGGCATCGTATGGGGTTCAAGCTGCCAGCAGTTAGGGTTCTAGAGACAAGAGCCTCCTCACAAACTACGGCAAGCACCTCTTCTGCAGTGTCGGAATATTGTTTTCCGTATTCTGAAACCCTTGATCCATCTACTTTAACGTGAACTTAACTTAACTTGCATTTTTTAATATATCTATTGTTTTAGGTGACACTGACTCACAAAGACGGGCACTAATAAAAGAAAAGACAAATAAGTATTTGTCGTATGCAGAAGAAATATATAAAACACATTTATGTCACGCTGAACAGAGGGTAAGTTACCAGGTTTTCGATTAATAAGAGATTTTTCTTCACGGGTTTTTTTAGAAAAAAGGCTTGGTATACTCCTTCACTTTGCCAGCCACTTGTCGCTGAGATTTTACTAACATTTTGTTGGTAATCCTAATAAATAAATAAATAAATAAATAAACATACAAATGATCGGGTGAGGATACCTACAAGGCCACCCTTTTCCCGCAAGTGCATATAGATGTTTGTTGTTTCTAAAAGTTATCAACAACATCAATGCAGGGTATTTCTTTCTCTCGCATATTTTCGTAATTCGTAATCATACACATGTTTCAGGTGGTAATTTTCGTTTTTATTACATAATTTCACAATAATAGCGTTTAAAATAATGAACTTCGTACTTAGGTACTGATCTTAACTTGACCAATCGTTAATATTAAGAAAAGAGAAAGAAACATTATTATCTCTCATTACATTGGATAAACTTTTCGAACTTCATTGAGTAAAATTTCGGAACGGCAACGTTTGTTGTTCGACGTATTACTATAGTCGTATCGTAAAGGAGTTGGTATTGCTGTGAGGTCTATGACCAGTTGACACACATACAGCATGGTTTAATGGACGAAAATTTAAAAATGAACCTGCGTCTAAACCTTAAAGATAATTTGATTTGTTATTTAGTGTACGGCGTCGTGACCGTACATACTACACGTGATTTAAATTTATGTGATACTGTCGTAGCCACACTGTCTAATAATATAGATAGAGGCAACAAAAGTCTTGATCCCAAATGCTTAGTTTAATATTTGAATAATATTGTTTCAGTTATTACCAGAAAGAGACGACAATATCCGACCTCTCCACTGTCCGATCCCGTTATCAATGTTAAAACGTCCCTATGAAGATCTATCATTGTATAGAGTACTGGACATATTGGGGTCAAGTATTATGTTAGTACATAGGAGGGAGCAGACGTATTATGCTATGAAGGTAAGAAAACCCTCCTAATCGGTCAATGTACCTGATTAAGCAACACAAACACTGAAGTTCACTGTGCGTCCGGTTCGTTTAGATTATTAAAATTTCATCTAATCCAGCTTCGCCTAATCTCACTACGCGTAATAAAATTATTTCATCTACTCTATAGACGCAATAAGAGCGTTTAACCTCGCAGATTTATTAAGACCTAAAAAATTTAAAATTTTATTTTCGTATTATGTAAAATAAGTCGAGCCTATTGCCATTAAAAGTGTATAGTCGACCATAAAATGCTTTACCACCCTTAGAGTAAATGTTGTTTGCATATCACAAAACAATAATGTCTATTTTTGCTTGCAAGTTACCTCAGTACTGTGACAGTTGTCACTATCCTAATAGGTCTTATTGAATTTTAATTTTGATGGAAATTTTTGTTAATAGTGCTAAAGCAAACATGTGGTCGACTTTACATCCATAGACTGCGATATGTGCTTAACCTCGATGACCTATTAAACCACGCGACCATTACATAGTTTCACTAATATAATGTTATGTACATATTCTTAGAATTATGTTAGTGGGTTAGCATATCTTTATTGATAAAAACTAAAGTGTCTACAGTTTATCTGTTATCCAACTGCTTTGAAGAGGTTATGAAATTGTTAGAAATGTTTATATAGTAATAAGCGATTTTGATATAAAATTTGCTGTCGTAGATTATTTATTAACCCTCCAGCGCGGTTTTACCTACGTTAAGTTATATTGTTAGTTACTGCTCTTCTCCCGTCGCTTGTAGCGTGATGTTACATAGCCTATAACCTTCCTCAAGAGTTGGGCTGTCATCAAATACAATTTATTATTCAAATCTGACGTATAGTTCTCGACATTAACGTGTTTAAATAAATTTGTATATTAGTACTAGCTTTGCGCGGCGCGGTTTCATCTGAGTTTTTGCTTATTGCTCTGCTCCCGTCGCTAGTAGCGTGATGTTACATAACCTTCCTTGAAAATTGGCTATCATACGCAAAAATAATTTTTCAAATCTGACTATAGTACTTCCAGAGATATGCGCTTTCAAACAAACAACTTTTTCCGCTTTATATAATAGTATAAATACCTACTATATAGCTAATTATTAACGCCTGGCTCCATCTCTTCCAATAGGTAATCCAGAAAGTACCAAACAACCTAACAGAATTCGACGCATATTTTCTCCAAAAACCCAACCAACCAGAAACACGACAACCGATTCTACCAACCGTTATACCATATATGGTGCCTCTACACGCATATATAGAAACCCCGAACTTAATATTTCTCATACTATCTTACGCACCGGGAAAAAAATTATTAGACTATATAAAAGACTATTCAAAATCATTGCCAACAACACCCGCTAGGGTTGTCAACTTAGAAAATGTGTTCACAGAACCGAAAAATAAAAATGTTGATGATTCTGTTGTTGATGTTGATAATAATAATGATGATGTTAACGAGTTGGTGGTGAAATCGCAAAAGTTGTTGTTGAATGTTGATAAAGCGTTGACGGATAAGGTTGATGATGTTGTTGATAAAGTTGTTGATAATGTTGGAACGCCTAATAGCAAGGTTAGTATTTTTACTAGTAATTTTATTAGTTACTGTGACCATAGTTGAAGTTAAACTATTTTATTCATTAGTATCTTATCGTATGAACGTCACAAATAAGTGCCATAGTTTTATTATCTTAGTAGCACTGTGGGAGTGCGTATGATTGCTGCGGAAGAGCTCAGGGGGCCTACCGCTACCTCTTATAGCAGTATTATTTTAATCTTCCAAGGAGACAAAGGAAATAGTAAAATAATTTTCTCACCTTCCTCATCCCTTCCCCTAACCCCATTCCCAGGCGCTATAGTGGAGGCCACCATACCAGCAGTTTAAGACGATGGCTTTTGGTATAGTGGCCACCACTTCAGAATTCCACTGACTGCTTACCATCAGGCGAGGACTTTTTTTTATATTAGCCTAACAAAGTGACTCCCACTTTGGTAGGCTAATATAAAAAAAAGTAAGGTTATAATAATATTGCTTTAAGAGGTTGTGGTAGGGCCCCAATCCGATTCCCACACGATACTAAAAAAAGATTGTGCTGAGTCTATGTGCATTTTATGTTCAATAAAGTGTTCCATAATCAATTGTAAAGTCTGCGACACAAGGCTTATTTTCCAATGTCACCAGAAAAACGTGTCGTTTTTTAAATAAAAATTATAATAGTTTCCTATTGCTAACTTTAATATGTTTTAGATATCACTACGTGGTCGTGAGGTGATACCACCATCAGCCGTTTGCAAGTGGGGCGCTGAAATCCTTACAGCGTTAGAAAGTTTACATAATTGTGGAGTTATATGTCGGTTAGTACTATTTATATAATACATAGGTTCACGCCTTTTATCCCCGAAGGGTTAACACAACTACACAACACTATCCAGACCTCTAAAAGTCTAAATGGCTCAGTGGACATAGCGCCCGCTTCGTAAACACGAGGTCGGGTTCGAATCCGGGCAAGTACCAATGTGATTTTTTAAATCATATGTACTTTATAAATTTATCTTGGATATTTCTGACTAACGGTGAAGGAAAACATCTTGAGGAAACTTGGACTTCTAAGGAAGTCTGAAATCACCAATCTGCCTTGAGCAAGCGTGGCGATTAATGCTCATGCCTTCTCTTTATCAGAAGAGGCCTTTTCCTGCAGTGGGATAGTAATGGGTCGGTATGATATGATGATCTATACCTAAAGTATCTAAGCATAATGTCATACCTTGTGATATGAGTTTTAGAATGCGGATAAACATACTTAAACCCTTTTTTTTTCTTTTAAAAACATTAATATTGTACATAGAAACACCCTTAACCAATGCCATTGATTTGGACACCGAGTCTTGGTGTATTATCATCAAATCTATGATACAAATGAAAAAGAATACAAGTCCGTTTTACTCAAAATTTTGTAAAGTATACTAATATAATCACTAAAATAATCTATTCATTAGTCCATTTATAGCTCTTTTCACTAGAATCACAGAAATATTTTCTTACGCTGACCGGAAATCGAATCCCCGACGCTTATATTATGTATCTATTTTTTTTTTCAGAGACCTAAACCCTTCAAACATCCTCCTAGGCGAACACGGACAGATAATCCTGACATATTTTATTCACTATCCGGGAATCGACATGCGTCTATACAAATTAAAACACAATATGTATATAGCTCCTGAATTGTACGATATAAGTATGGAAGACATATGTAAAGTCTGCGATTATTGGAGCTTTGGCGCTGTTATGTATGAGTTATTGTGTGGCGAAGTAAGTATATAGATTCTTTGCTAGCTTCCCGCGCGTCTTTGGTTCCTGTTCTTCTCCCGTCGCCAGTAGCGTGATGTTACATAGCCTATAACCTTCTTTAAGAACTGGGCTATTATACGCAAAAAGAATTATTTAAATCCGACCGGTTCAGAGATAAGCGCGTTCAAATAAACAATCTCTTTCTGCTTTATATAATAATATAGATTAAAAAAATTGTATTTTTAAGTAACCGTCAGCTATGGACATGTCTTTGTTTTCTAAGCATTGCATTAATAATGCTGTATATGACCGTTGCCGATCATGTAGGGCGAAGGGAATGAGGAAGGAAAAGGGGAAACGATTGTGGGGGCAATTCGGCTGCTGGTTCTCATTTACCGACCAAAACACATAGTGTGGAAGCTAATATGTTACGTCTATATTCTATCAGCAATGGGCCGGATCGTCCGGAGAAGTACTACCCTCTCATAGAAGATCGACTTAAGAGTAGTAGTATCCGTACTACTGCGTTTCGTTCGGTGAGTGAGAGCGCCGGAGGCCCAATTTCCCCCCTTTCCTCTTTCCTCGTCTCCCTCATTCCCTTCCCCTAACCCTATTCCCAGCAGCCATAGTGGAGACCACCATACCAGCAGTTTAAGACGATGGCTTTTAGTATAGTGGCAGCCACTTCTGGATTCCACTGACTGCTTACTATCAGGCGGGGTGGAGTCACTTTGGTAGGATATAATAAAAAAAAAAGGCAATCTTTCCCGGACGCTCTGGTCTATTCATGCTGAAACCAACAAAAATATACCACCGTAAAAATATTGATCTTATGATAAAAGTAAAATAAAATATAAGTATATGATGATTTATACGGTAGTAGATCGGCGGGATCGACCGGGGCAGTACTACCCTCTCATCGATCTCATCTCATCAGAAGATCGATGTAAGAATATTAGTTTTCATGCTAATGTGTTTCGCTTGGTGAATGAGAGCGCCGGCAGCCCAAATACCTCCTCGGTCCTCGTCTGTTTACCTTTTCCTTCCTCATCCCCTTCTCCGTGGTCGGCAACGGCTTGGTTGTGTTTTCTAAGCATTATTTATGCAGCGATGCTTGGAAAACAGCTATCTCTATAGATTACGGTTGCCACGTACCATCAGGTGGACCGTATGCTTATTTGCCACCAAAGTAGTATAAAAAAAAAATGATATTTTCAGCCACTGTCAGTACATCACAGAAGTATATTCACATCACACACTATATTGCATCTACCTGATGGACTATCAGTTGAAGAACAGTCTTTATTAACACAGGTGACTCTTTATATATTTATACGTGAAGCAAAACTTTGTACCCCTGTTTTACGAAAACTGCTTGGACGAAATTTTGCACATAATTATATAGTTATATATAGAGAAGAAGTGCAGAATGCTAATATTTTTTTAAATTATGCATAAAATCTAAAAGATAAAAAAAATATCGAATTTCGGCATAAATAATTACGCATCAGAATAAATTTAATAATAACACTAGCTGCGCATCGTGGCTTCGCCCGCGCTTAAAATGAATTTTGTCTCCCTCGGGAATCGGACGATTTTTGGGATAAAAGTAGCCTTTGTCAGTCTCCAGCACGGAATCTACCCACATACTAATTTTAATCAAAATCGGTTCCAATTATTAATGGGATAATATACACAAAAGAATGTGTAACCGGCCAAGGTAGCCAAAATTGGGTGAGGCCGATGTTCAGTAGGTACGTTTTTAGTTGATATGGTGATGAAAGCCTATAAATGAAAATGTTGAATAAAATAATCACTTTTATTATGTAAACAAATATGAATATAATACAAAATAGCTATATCATTAATTTTATCTAAAATAATAAAGATAACGGTCAGGTAGTCCACATTCAATTATAGTAAAGATATATGATCCAGTATTTCGACATAGCGTATATCGGCCCATTAGCTCAGTTGGTTAGAGCGTCGTGCTAATAACGCGAAGGTCGCGGGTTCGATCCCCTCATGGGCCACATAAAAGTTTTTGTTATTTTAAAATGTTTTTTATAATTTCTTTTTAATATTTATCACATAAGTTATTATTATCTAATATTTGTTATCTTGTAATGTGTAAAGTGAAAGTTTCTACAAGACAGTTATTTTTTGTTTTATCTCATGTTTATTGATTAGCAGTTGAAAGTATTTTTTTCTGATATGTTAAAAAATATTTATGTTCAATAATAATTACAGAACATCTGACAAAACAAAAAAAACATTTATTACAATCACTACACAGTGCAACTGTTTTGACCAATTTTTAGAATATAAAGGTCATAGATTTTTGTTTACTATCGAAATCCTAAGAACTATTTCTATACCAAATTATGACGAAAACTGCCCAAATATTATATTGTATAATTTTATATTCCAGCTTCTCACATACGACCCTTCAGAACGGCTTGGTTCGGGCAAGGAAGGCATAGAAGAAATTAAACAGCACCCATATTTCAAACACATAGACTGGCAGTATATCTATGATAGTTGGACAGTGCCTGACTGAGGAACACCAGGAAGATGGCAGAATGACTGAGTACCTAGTGTTTAATATAAATGAAAAGTAACTAGTGAACGTTAATTACCCCCTAATAGATACCGCAACGGTCTATTCCCAAATATGCCGCTAAAAATCGCACTTAATCCCCTAAAAATTAATATTTAACTACATAGGGAATTGTAGTGGAAAATTTTGGGAATATAAAAAATATATTTTTGCACTTTTTCAAAATTTCCAATTTGGGGATGTTTTAGTGGATATTTTGGGAATAGACAGCATTAACATTTATTTGTTCAGAGTCGAGCTCAGAAAAATACGCAGAAGTGAGATGCAGGTACGTAAAGGCTGTGTTGCGATTGGCTAATTCAAAGTTAATAATCGAATGCACAAAAATGTACTAATGAGGGAGGTTTAGGAAAATTTTTGCCACCAGTTGGCGCCACTTTGGTAAAAGGTCTTCCATTTTGACAGCGTTATCAAAAAAATATTTTTCAGTGTTCATTTTGGCAATTTTAATGTTTAATTTACAAAATGGATAATCACGTGGTTACGGACAAAAGAAAATTGCTGAGAGGGTTTTCTAAAATGGCGCCCACAAGGCGGCAGCACCGATGCGTCAGGTCTAGCTGTCAAGCGCTTTTTGAAAGTTAACCCTTGATTGGCCCAATGTGACAGTTGAAGTGGCGCCAACTGGTGGCGAAAATTTTCCTAAACACCCTCATTGTAGGGAGTTGAAAGTGTTGACCCGTATGCGGAATCTATTACGGGATTTATATAAGACTGTGGTGATTTATTTAGTAGTATTTTGATAGCATTGAGATGGTGACTACTACTAATCGCCTTAGTAAGAGTTTTAAAACTAAAATAATATCTTTTTATGTAAAAATCTCTATTATAAGTCGCAGTTCATCCATACTACCTGGACACGATCTCGTCTAGCACGGTTCGTTTTCAGCGTCCATTTCTCCCACGTACGTGCAGGCTCTGGAACGAACTACCAGCTGCGGTGTTTCCCGAGCGCTATGACATGTCCTTCTTCAAACGAGGTTTAAAGAGAGCATTAATATCACGGTAGGCAGCGGCTTCGCAGAGCCCCTGGCATTGCAGAAGTCTATGAGTGACAGTTACCACTTACCATCAGGTGGGCTGTTGGCTCGTCTGCCACTGTACGCAATAAAAAAAAAAAAAACTTAAAAGGCCCTAACCAACCATATTCTTCCAAAAATATTTTCGGCAATCTTAAGTCATACATAGCTCGTTATCATCCAAGTCAGGAAGTGCCAGCAGCCCAAGTACCTCCTCGGTCCTCTTCCTTTTCCTTTTTCTTTCCTCATCCCGTACTCTCTACATAGTCGGCTTGGTTGTGTTTTATAAAAAATATTTTTACAGCAATCTCTGTAGGTTACTGTTGCCACTCATCACGTGCGTCGTATGCTTGTTGTGACACCAAATTTGTGTATAAAGCATTTATTAAGTAATCAATTCTTTAACGGCTGGGCCATATTGTGTCTTCTAAAATTTAATTAAAAAAATAAAACAAAAAAACGTTATTACTTATATTAAAATAATTTACAATGTGAAGTGTTCTCTTATTCTAAGCGATTATTATGAGTTATTGGTAACGAAAGGGTTAAACATTAGAAGGCCCTAGTTAAACATACATATACCTTTGAGTGACCTTAGCCAGATATAGTTTTAGTAATACGGAGCTTACTAAACTTACTATTTTTTAATGTTAATACGAGTATAGTTGTTGCAATTCTAGAAGTAGATCCCTTGCTGGCATGAATGGGTCGGAACGACTGGTAAAGCATATCGATTTAGAGTATTAGTTTTCATACTAATGTGAGTAGCTCGGTCAGTAAGAGCGCCAAAATTTCCCGTCGGACCTTTTCCTTTTCTTTCCTTATCCTCTTCTTCCTATACGGTTGGCAGCAGATTAGTTGTGTGTACCATGTCCATAGGTTACGGTTACCACTCACCATCAGGTGAGTGATGAAAATGATCCTTTTGCCACCAAACAAAAAAGACTTATGGGCGTTGTCTTAAGGTTATAATTCAAATGACACGAATAAATTGCAACAACTAACATTCCTAAGTTGTTCCTATTTAAGCGACAATTAAATAGATCGGATAACGTTCCTAGTAATGTCCGATCGTAATCTCGTCTATGTACTTTGCACACTTGAACAAATCGCTGTCACGTTATTTTAAAAATAATTGTACTCGATATAAAAATTTGTTATCCGTGGTCGCGTCGCTGGCGCCTGGCGCGTTTTCTCGGTATCTGTCAACTTAAAATTTTTCAAAGCATATGTCCGAAACCTCAAGTAACAGTACAAGTAGTATAATAAAATTAACTTGTAGCCCCGGCTTATTCTATACAACACAACATTCATAATGAGTTTATTTATTGCAATACACTAAATGTTTTTAGGTATTAGGGAAAGGTTGGTCTGCAATAAGGTCGAGATTGCTACGCAAAATTGAGGATCGGACGTCACTAGACAAGGAAAAGATCTATTTAATTATGCTCTGTAAACTCGTCCTTATTTTGTAATATGTACATGTTTAAAGATTATTGTTGTGCTGATATCAGAGCAAATACCAATGTGATTTTTCAAATGAAATTACTTTCTAATTTTATCTTGGACATTTCTGACTGAAGAAAACATTGTGAGGAAACCTGAACTTAAAAGTTTAAAATAGTCAATCCGCCTTGAGCAAGCGTGGTGATTAATGCTTATGCTTTCTCTATATAAGAAGAGGTCTTTGTCCTACAGTGGGACAATAAACAGACTGGTTTTATTATTTCACTGTTAGTAGGGTTTTGTTTTATCCATCTGCTAATAGTCGCAGAAGAGGATGCTGCGTGGATGGCTTTCCTTAACGGTATAATTAATGACTTACAGTCTTGTCTTATACTGGTAATCTTATTTAAACAAATAGATAATTTTTCTTTAAAAAATGGAATTATTAAATTTGGTTGAGGTCTGTTAGACCTGCAGTGTAATGCAGAAGTTTTGATATTATTAAGTTTTTTAAGATTTAATATGAACTTTAAGGTGCCACTCTGCCATCTGACTTGGGATACAGTTGATAAAAACTGATCATCGACATTTGTCTATTGCACCTGTAAAAGTTTATTAATTTCCAAGGAGATAAGATTGCTTTTTCCTTCTGACTGAAGTGGTTTTTTTTGGGAACAAAGGTTTGAGTTGTAGTTTTATGAAAGGTATTTTGTACCCTTTAATTCCCTCATGTATCATTGGGTTAGTAGTTATATTATTCCAAGCTTCAGAGAAGTATTGAAATCTGCCATTCTGTACATGCACTAACGACGATCCTTGGGCTCGTTGACGTAGATGTTTCCGTGGTGAATTCCTTTTGTTTGATTCGCGGCCGACTCAGACAAGGACGCTGTCAGCCCCGATAGTTTAAATTTTTAGGTTGTTTATTTAATTTTGCTGGTGTATTTTTTTAGTTCCTGTCCAGACTTGATATTCAGATATGGGAGTTTGTTACATGAGCTCATACATGTCTTTATTTAGCTCTGGTAATATGAGTGACCAACGTGTAATAGAATTTTCATGATGGAAGTTACAAAGCAGTCGAGCAGAGTCACTTAGTGTCTCAGTTAGATCTATGTTTTCTCCAATGGCTATCAAGTTATTGAAGACCTTACCAATGGAGGTATTTGCAGCGGCCGTCACCCCCTTGCTGTTCTTTTATCCTGTGGTCGCTCTTAATAACACTCTCATTTAGTGCAACCGTCACCTCTTTTTTCAATTTGGCGGCATCAGAGAGTTACAGTTGACGAAAGTCTAAATTTTTCTAATAATATTCCGTTTAGTTCTCTCATTAAGTCCGTTCTTTGTAATGGCCGACCATCGTGTAGCCAAGCTCGCATGAAGCTCCAAAGGAGATGTGGCTGATTGAACACCGTCGTCTCCGAGCCAGTTCTCAATGATTCAAATGGGATGCTTCAATCACAGCACCGCCAAGTTCTCCCTCGTTGTCATTGGTAGGGGTAATGGGACTGCTACCTTAATGGGCAGGTGATCGAGGGCATGATGACCGGGACTTTGACGTTTGGCTCGAGCTTCGTGATCGGTGATAATGATTTCGCTCGTGGGACAGACAGACAGATCGGTGTTCCTTGAGCATGTGTGACTGGATCGGGATCATGCTCCACGAAGAACAATAGAGATTGAATTACACTGCTTAAATCCACGGCTAATCTCTCGTGAAAGCGCTTTGGAGACAAAAGTGCGTATAGCGTTCTAACAATGATTCCAGTTGTAAAATCCCTTTTCTGCAAGTTGGTAAGGAGGTAGGCAGATATTGAAAATTTATCCAAGTTAAGTAAGATACTACAACATAAAAACGTGTACAGCGTGTGGCACAAAAATGTACAATGAAGTTGACAGATACCAAAGGCACGCCAGGCGCCGGCGCCAGCGCGTCGACGCGACCACAAATAACAATTTTTTATATTCGATATAAAAAATGTGACAGCGAATTGTGCAAGAGTTTAAACTACATAGTACAAAATTAGGACGAGATTACAGAGCATGATTAGTGAGCCTTATAACTTTTTTACAGTATTAATAGTCCAGATAGGTAGTAGTGGTTAAATTTAGTAAAGTAGGCAAGTGCATGTAAAAGATATTTATTTTTTTAAACTGATACATAAACAAGTGTAACATCTTTTATAATGTACCTAATCTAAGCATATAATATCTTACCTTAGTCAAGACACTTAATGTACTTTTCGAAAAAATAAGGATTATTATTATCATCAAAAAAAATCTAGTGAGTTTTGTACCTCTGAGATAGTAGATTGAGCTGAATTTCTTACGATTGTACTTACGTAATTTATGTATGCCTTTGTCTATTTATTATAAAAAAATATTATGTTCCTAATAGGGATATACATAGAAAAATAC
Source organism: Parascotia fuliginaria (assembly GCA_963082885.1). NCBI lineage: Eukaryota > Metazoa > Arthropoda > Insecta > Lepidoptera > Erebidae > Parascotia > Parascotia fuliginaria. The sequence goes on from OY720195.1 coordinate 3,726,826, forward strand.
AATAAAGTAAAAAAGAAGTACTTATAAGTAATTTAAAAGACACAGTGTAGTGTGTGCACCTCTTGTTTGTTTCCCAAATGTGTTATTTATCCAGCAGTGGACGTATTCCGACTAAAATTAAAAAAAAAAAGAAAGTACATACTGTAAAATCTGATTTACACGATAGAAGCATGATAGGCTGGCCTGGTTTATTTATTGAATATTTGGCTATTAATTGGTTTAGTTTTAATCATAACGCCAGATTGTTTAAAATACTAAAAAAAAAAACAAAAATTAAGGTTCCACATATTATGTTATTTGCAAAAATCTTGTATCGTCTAATTTGGCTATGAAATTTTATGTTTTCATATAAAATCCTAGTTATTACCGTGTATTGTCTAGTCTAAAACAATAGCATAAGAAGTATTATACATTAATATTTAATATAAAATATAGATTAGTGCAAAAATATGTTTTTAACTGACTTTGTACTTTAATTAAGATTTCTTTCGTCATGAAAATAAAGTTTAAAATAAAAAAACATTCCTGGTTACTGATTTTATTCTTTAATTTTTCGGTTCGTGTTCAATTGCATCTTGCTCGAAGTTAGAACAATCGAAGAAATGTGCTATACCTTCTCATTCTTATGAGAATGTACAGGCATGTAACGATGTTCTTGCATTTGAACTTGTAAACCAAGAATATTTTTTTTGTTTAGTGCGAGCTGTTGTTACGTTTACGGCGATTTAACGGCTAACGCGATCGAAAGGTTTACCACGTTTGTCTCTCTGATTGGTTAAGAGCTTGGAGCGGGCCATCAAGCCATCAGCCAATCGGAGCACCGAACGTCATAAACTTGTCGAGCGCATACGTAAAATAAACTCGCAATAAGCACTTAGAATTTTGAATCTAAATTTAAATATACTTTTGATTTAATCCGGCAGAAATTTAATTGTACTTAATATATTGTTTTGTGTATAAGTACATTACTTATAACTATGTTTTCGACGTTAATTTTATCAAAACAGGGTTCGAATGATTATGTTAAATATTGCATGTAGTGGCGTACGAAATAACTAGATAAATAGTAAGTGGTTACTTAAACCCCAGCAGCTGTGTTATGAGCTCTGCATCTTACGGTTCCGTCACAGACGAATAAATCACTTGACAGTGCATAAGGCTTGTTCTCGCTCGCCAAACGTTAGCGCAATAAACGCCGAGATTCATACTCTCGTTAGTGTCGGACTTTCCACGTTTAAGACCAACCAATAACAACCGTGCTTTTGCCGAGGTTAATAATGACATTTTGATTGATTTTTGTTATTTTTTTTGTTTTTTTTTTAATGTTTTAAGTTCATTAACCGATTTGAAAAATTATTTTTTCACTTTAAACAGAAATTGTTTCATGAGCACTCATACTCCATGGTTAAAACCAACCATTATAGGCGTAGTATCGTATACCACTACTGACATTAGGCACTTGATCATCACTATCAAAAAGTTTTGAATTTATAAATGATCTCAAAATACCTTATATTTAAATTCTTGTATTTATTGTATTGTAAGTAATGCTGTCTTTTATTGTTATTAGATTTAGTTAATTAAATATAATGTATATATATTTATGTTTTTTATTTGAAACATCGTTGGCAAATAGTGTCCGTTTTCGCCATCCTTCTAAGATCGTCGGTCCACCTTGTGAGGGGTCTGCCCACACTGCGCCTTCCAGTTTGTGGTCACCGTTCTGCGAGCTGTGCCCTGCCCATTGCCACTTTAGTAAAGCATCTCTACGAACTATACCTATCAGTTATCGATTCGACGGCCGATTTCTTCATTTTTTAAACTATTGCGCTGGAAGACGCTTGACATTGAATCTTTGTTTTCTATTATATTTTACATAATTCCTGTCAAACGCAGGGCTAATGCTCTCGGAAAGTTCCCCGTTGGTGGTCATACTGGCCCTGAATACTGGCATGTCATACTAATATGACATATATGTTTTGGTGGTCATACTTGTCATTGTCCCTCTGAATATAATAGTTTTCTTGTCCTCTGTAGATATAGTGGTACAGTCATCTTTACAACCATCTGCTCACTTTAGTAACATAATTCTGCCTTATTATTCTGAACATTTAGTAAACGTTCGTTGTGTTACCAAATAATATAAAATGTTCAGATTCAATAGATAAATACTTCATAGATCTTACCAGTTAATAAAATCTTAGTTTGTATAGAACCGCTAAAAGATTTGGGTTTGTAAATAGCGTATTTGCTTAATTACGAATTGGATTAATTAATTTGCTTAATTAATTAATCTAATTCGTACAATTTTGGAGCGTTGTAGAAATTGGTAGCAGGCTACACGTGTGGTCTAAATGGCTACATTAGGATCAAATAATTCATTGAGAGAGGTTAGAAATCAAGTTGAATGGAATTAAACTTTACGATGACTCCAATTTTTATGCAATATGCTTTTACGAGCACATTGATATTTATCTTTGGTGATATTTGATTTGCAAAATAGTTGTGACAGAAAACCAGATATCTCAATTAATAGATATCTAAAATATGGCGAAAAATTATTGTTTTTTTTTTGTTATCTATTGACAAAGTTGAAACTCAGTTTACTACGAATACTCGCCTAACGCTGATAAAGTGATGAACTATTATGTGACCACAACAGCATTTCTGATCCGCTTTAGGGTTTTTTTTATATTAGGCTAACAAAGTGACTTCACGATGCCTGGTGGTGAGCATTCAGTGGAATCCAGAAGTGGCGGACACCATTCCAAAAACCAAACTACTGGTATGGTGGCCTCTACTATAACGACTTAGTGATGGTCATAAGCCTCTTTCAAAGGATTTGCGGAATCACCTACTCACTAATAAAGTTTCTCATCATCAAGTTCTATTATCGACTCGAAAACTTTCATGGTGATTGCAGTAAGGTGATAATCAGTAGGTACATAGTTAACTATTACTGCCTACAACTATAGACGAATATCTGTGCTACCTAATACTACTAAGCGAATGCATTTATCTTACGACGAAATAAGAAGGCTGATTCTAAATGCTAGGCTGAAGATCACACCGTACCTTCACATATCTACATTCTACGCGTCGGTCGTGCATTATGTACCGCCAATACCAATATTTGATCCTTCATATTCCATAATGTCAGAGTAAATAACCACGTTATATTTGCGAAATTAGTAACTTATTCTGAACACAAGTCACGTAGGTATGTTGACGGAAGCAAGGACCGTTCGATGTATACGTGAGTGACAGTGACTGGTTTCTATTTAAAAGCCATTAGGTGACTCAAGAATATACATATAAATTATTTAGAATATTTGTAAAAACATTAGATTACGAATATTTACATAATTTTGTACCTATTTAATTTTCACAAATTAATAAATGCGACATCTAGCGTACTTGTAAACTTGTAAACGTAACTTGTAATACAACAAACTATCTACTACTTGTTAGTAGATGGCTCTACATAATAGTTGTTGACAATTTCTATTCATTAAATTTTGTTAATTTATTTTTAAGACGTTCCAACTGTCGGTATTAAAATAAATAAATATTTATTTAAAATATCTTGTACATATACCATAGATAAAGTGTGTACTGTGTCTTCCTAAGTTTATGTTTTATGTTTGTAGTGTATGTTTGCCTGTTTTTTTTATTTCCTAATCCTTACAATAATATTGTCTCTAAACGATTTATTTCAAATAAAAAGAAATATATTTAATTACAGATATTATTAAGAGTACCACATTAATCAATATTAAAATCGAATTAATCAATAACAAAGTGAACTATGAAAAGTTTATCTTATTTTCAGATAGATGTCACTCTTACTTATTTTTTACTTTTACTTTATGTTTTGTTAGAACTTTCTTTGAAAATGCCGAAATATACTGAACTATTCTCAGTATTTCACAACTAAAAATCATGAATTGCTAAACAATAGAAAAGTTTAGCAGGTGTGACGTAATCTATGATGATAAAATATCAAGATTCTACGCGGGCTTTCGGCCCACTCGACTATGCACCTCACATACCACTCGAGGCCACACCATTTCTTCTAAGGTGATCAAGTCAACATTAACTTAAACTTGGCAAATTAACAGCTATTGCTCAGGACATAAAGCTCATAATATTCCCAACAGCCTTTCTTATTCATTCCTTTACTCAATATTTGAATATAAAACTTATTCTTATGACTGTAAGTTTGAATTCCAACAACAAAATCACCTTAAGACTTCAAGAATTTAAACTACAGATGAAAAGATAATGAGTTTTATTCTATAAAATATAAAGTTGAATTTATGTTGTAATAAACAAGAAACAATCGTATTAACCGGTTCCACGAGAACGTATACTCAACGTAGCTTATTTACGACAGCTGACGACCATTTAAACTCGTTTGTGTAATATCTCGATCTTCGGAGAATGCAATACGGCGATTGGCTCAAAACAGTCGCACCGTTGTCGAAGGAACGTGCTTACGCGCGTTTGTTTTGCGCATGCTCGGTGACGCCAAAGTGAACGTTTCTAAATTTTGAAAAAAAAAAGACAATTATTCACAGTGAGCTAATGAAATTAATGTAATAATCGACTAATTGGAATTTATATTGTGGAAATAAATAGTTTAATGTAGCTAAGTGTTTAATTGAAAGGAATTTCTCAATGTGCAAACAGGTTATCCCATAGTTTGTTTGTTATGGATTTTGTAATAATTTTATAACTGTTTATAGTCCCGTGCTATGTTCCATAATATTGGACAGGTTTTAACTTAGTGATAACGACTACATTCTTGTTGGATTCCGATTGGAAGGAAAGGTAAGTTTTAATTTTAGTGTCCAAATAAAACAAAAATGTTAGAAAGTAAGTAGGTATACCTACACACTAACTGAAAGGCAGGTTTGTTGTATAAAGTAATTTTTAAGATTTAAGTAGATTACACATAAATTCTAATTAAAATAAAAGAAGAATGATTATAGGTACATACCTATTTACTAAAATTTAATCATCACATCACAAAGAATAGGAAGTTCTTTAGTAGCTCGTAAGAACTCATACTTACCTACATAGAAATTTTAATTAAAAAATAAATATTTTCACTCAGTCAGAATCTGTCTTCTGTCATTGATGCCGCCGCGCCGCGCCGCGCCTCCGGGTCTTGCAGGGAGAAGTCAACATTGTATGTCCAATGTCCACCACTCCTGGCCTCCACTGCATACCTTTTGCGTTTGATAGCCTAGTTCTTGAGGAAGGTTAAAAGTTACAGGTTATTATGTACACAGTATAGCAGTAACGATGTAGTAACTTAACGCGGGTGAAACTAGGCTGCAGGAAGCTAAGTAGGTACCATAAAATAAAATACTTAGGTATTGGCACTTTGTATTGATTGATAAATAGTTTTCTATGACAGCAGCAATGATTATTTGTAAAACGTAGTGACCGTGAAAATAAGAAATAAAACAGGATATAACATTCACTTATTTTTTAAATGTGAACAGCAGAAATTAATAGGCTAGATCGACTTTGAACTACGTTCGTAGTTTATCTACTTAACTGTGCACCTAATTTGATATTTTTTACTTTAATACCTTTTTACGATCAGTGCCTCGGAGGTAAAAACGAACTTTAATGTAGACAAAGTACCTATACCTATAAAGTAAGTCAAATCATCATTTTCAGCCGAAACACGTCAACTGCTGGAAATAGAAAGGTCTCCCTTTTTTTTCGCCACATTGGTCGTTGACGAGCCGCTCTCATACATCGGTTGCCTATGACACTTGACAGTGTAAGTGAGAGTAACTCACGTATCATTGAGTGACGACGTTATAGCATTTAGCACCAGAACAAAAAAATAGCGAAAATAGCCATGCCATATTCAGTAGTGAATGGACAGACCAGAGAACATTGTGTGTGTATCTTATAATGTTTCACGCATTCGCTTCTACTGTACTACTTTTTTATTAAAAAAATACTATGAATCATTGATTGAAAAGCACTTCGTTGACTGAAATCAGCGACACTCAAGAGTTATCTAATGGTTACTTAAATCGCTCCTTAGTACAAATTTGAAAAAGTTCACTCTCAATATGTAATTGAATTTAAACTATAATTTACCTAATTTCATAGTTTTAAATGAGTTTGGCTACTCCAACATTTTATCGATATGCAATCAATAGTGCATTGGACGTTGCCACACCCTACGGATACTTAAAATTGACATTAACTTATGAACCCTTAAATTTCGTTATGGACCATAATGTCCACTTCCCAAAACGACCATTTGTCTCTGGGATGTAGTGATAATTTACCTAGTTAATGCTAATTATATAAATACCCATTAGGCCTTATTTAATGACTGTTTCTGAGTGTGGTTGTAGCTATATTTCATAACGATCATTTATTTCTACAGTCGAATTTCTACCACTGCGCGACCACTATAGCGCAGTGGTAGAAATTCGACCGTAATTCATTACATTTTAAGTGTTAAAAATAAATTAAAATATTATTTAGTGCGTGAAATGTAAGTAAGTACCTATATAAAAAGGAAAATAGGTACATCTTGCAACACATAAGATGGTTACTCTTCTGAGGAAAAGTGGTAAGATGGTAACCCCAAATACCAGCTCGATCTATTTGACGCCCTCCAACGGCGAGTTGTTCGAATCGTCGGCGATCCTAATCTCACAGATAAACTGAAGTCATTGGAGCAGCGAAGGAGCTTTGAGTACTCTTTTGTATTTTTTTGTATTAAACTGCAAAAGTCTATGCGCGACAGTTACTACTTACCATCAGGTGGGCTGTTGGCTCGTCTGCCACTGTAGATAATAAAAAAAACGACGTCAGCAAACTTCGAAGTAAAATTATCCGTCTGCTCTTATAATCAAATAATGAAAAACAACACAATCTATCCTACTACCAATATAGATTATACCTTAGCAATACCTACTCGTTATTAATAAGGGGACAAATAGAACGTTTTTTTCCCATCTGTCATCCTAGGCGGACAAACCAGAGGGACATATGGGAATAATCCTCATTAGGGACACCATAGTAGAGACATTCCAGCGGTTCGTAGAGCAGTGGCAAGCTCTATTGAGAGAGCCAAAATGAAAAAAGAAGTCCGACATCCGATGCACGCTTACACCCGGGTGCCTCAAAGGCTAAAAAATCGCAACAGTTTCGCCAACCGTGTCTTTCCACTTACCGGTGAGAGGTCACAAGCCAGACTCAGGCTGTGGCGAGATGGTGTTCCAGTAGTATTATACCGTTCGTCCCTCCATCGGAGAATCTCCCTCCTGGACATGAGCTGCCTTGGCCGTCTTGGAAGTCTCTAATTATACTTCGGACTCAGGTTGGACTGAGCAAGGATGATCTTGTTAGGTGGGGATTCATCGAAGATATGAACCTAACCTGTGTATGCGGTATCGTTCCACAAACGATGGAACACCTTATGTCATGTCCTGCGTGCCCAAACACCTGCACTCTGCAGGAATTGTTCGACGCTACAGATAACGCAATATCTGTACCTGAGTTCTGGCCTGACAAAATCTAATTGCTATCGACACGCTAAGAAGAAGGGACACCATTAGGTACTTATGTACTTTAACACAGAATCTAGCAATACTCTACTTAAAGCTGTCTGTGAACTTGAGGTCTTTCCTTAATCGTGTTACTCTCATTTGAGCTAGAAATTCCTTTAGAGAAGTCTCACTGTGCCCTATATGTCTTAGTTTCATTTAACTACATTCAAGACGGGTATAGTCTTAGAAAGCTATGCAGTTATTGGCAGTTGTATGCCAAAACAGCTATCTACACGCAATAGATACATCATATCATCATCATATCAGCCAAAAGACGTCCACTGCTGGACATAGGCCTCCCCCAATTTTCGCCATCGTAGCCGGTCGTTCGCCGCCCTCATCCATCGGTTGCCCGCCACCTTTATAAGGTCGTCGGTCCACCTTGTGAGGGGTCTGCCCACGCTGCGTCTTCCGGTTCGTGGTCGCCACTCTAGAACCTTTCTGCCCCAGCGGCCGTCAGTTCTGCGAGCTATGTGTCCTGCCCATTGCCACTTCAAAGAAGCAACTCTGCGAGCCACGTCAGTTACTTTGGTTCGCCTGCGGATTTCTTCGTTTCTCAAACGATCGCGCAGGGAGACGCCTAACATAGCCCGCTCCATCGCCCTCTGAGCGACTTTGAGCCTTCGGATAAGACCCATAGTTAGCGACCACGTCTCTGCTCCGTATGTCATCACTGGCAACACACACTGGTCAAAGACCTTGGTCTTAAGACACTGCGGTAGTGCGGACGAGAAGATATGTTGTAGCTTCCCGAACGCTGCCCAGCCGAGCTGGATTCGCCGAGTGACCTCTTTCTCGAAATCGGACTTACCTAATCGGACTGTTTGTCCCAGGTATATGTACTCGTCAACGAATTCGAGCATCGAGCCTCCGACCGTAATAGGAGTGGGTGTAACATGGACATTGGTCATGACTTTAGTCTTGTCCATGTTCATTTTTAGGCCCACTTGTCGAGAGACTCTACTGAGGTCATCGAGCATTGCACTGAGTTCCTCCACGGTCTCAGCCATGACCACGATATCGTCCGCGAATCGAAGGTGAGTGATGTACTCGCCGTTTATGTTGATGCCAAGTCCATTCCAGGTCAGAAGCTTAAACACGTCCTCCAGTGCAGCGGTGAACAGTTTCGGAGATATGACATCTCCCTGTCGCACTCCTCGCTGCAACTGGATAGGCCTTGAGCTCTGACCATTAATTCGTACTGACATGGTGGCGTTTTCATACAAACACTTCAGCACTTCGATATATCGATAGTCAATATGGCACCGTTGGAGAGACTGCAGCACGGCCCAGGTCTCGATCGAATCAAAGGCTTTCTCATAGTCCACAAACGCTAAGCATAGGGGCCGGTTATACTCTGTGGACTTATGTATAACCTGCCGCAGCGTATGTATGTGGTCTATGGTACTAAAACCTTTTCGGAAACCGGCTTGTTCGGGAGGCTGGAAGTCGTCGAACCTGTTTGCGAGACGATTAGTGATGACTCTTGAGAACAGCTTGTAGACGTGACTCAGGAGTGTGATAGGTCTGTAATTCTTCAGAAGGGTTTTATCGCCCTTCTTGAAGAACAGCTCCACCACACCCCTATGCCATGCCTGTGGCGTTTTGCCCTCGAGGAGGACGGCACTAAAGAGCCTCTGAAGGGCCTTCAGGACAGAATTTCCGCCTGCCTTCAGTAACTCGGCTGTGATTCCATCCTCACCCGGCGCCTTGTTGTTCTTGAGCTGTCTCAGGGCCATACCAATCTCGCACAGGCTGACGTCCGGGATGTCTTCGGTGTAATGTCGAGTTAACCTAGCTCTTGGATCTGATGCTAGGGAGCTAACAGGTGCATGTTGTGTCGTGTATAACTGTCCGTAGAACCTCTCGACCTCCTCTAAAACCTCTGGCGTAGACGAGATGATCCTGCCGTCCCCAGTTTTCAGCTTGACAAGTCGGCTTTGCCCGACAGACCGATCTCGTGCGAACACTTTCAAGCCTTTGTTGCGCTCTATAGCCTCTTTAACACGTTGTGTGTTAAATTGGCGAAGGTCGCGAGTCAAAGACTTGGAGATCCGTCTGTTGAGCCGCCGACAGTCACTAGCTTCCTCTGGGGACTGCAGTACCATCCTGCGTCTTTCGTCCATAAGTTTGAGGGTCTGGTCGGTGATCTTTCTCGGTCCTATACTGCGGTGGGCTTTAAAGATGTTAGACCCTACCGAACGGACAGTTTCCACGAACCTGTTGCTGTATTCGTCCACGTCTACGCAATCGCCGAGGCTTTCGAAGCGGTTAAGAAGTTCGAGTTGGAAGCTCTCGGAGCTTTGAATTTGAATCGGTGCAGGTCGGAGCGTAGACTTCATCAGTCGAGACCTGTCCAGCTTAGGGTTGATATTTAATGTGCCTCTTACCATCCGGTGATCGCTTCCGGTTTTCACCGCATTGATCACTGAGACATCATTAAATATTTGCCGCCTGGTCGACATGATGAAGTCAATCTCATTTTTTGTTACACCATCAGGACTAATCCAGGTCCATTTGCGGCTATCGCGCTTCTTGAAGAAGGAGTTCATCATAAAGAGGCCCTCCTTCTCCATGAAGTCAGCCAGCATTTGGCCCCGGGGATTCCTGGATCCAAATCCAAACTGCCCCACTCTCAACTCGTTACCGCCTCGTTTACCTAGCTTCGCGTTGAAGTCCCCCATGACAACAGTGTATTGGGTCCTAGAGGCATGTATTACTCTGGAAATGTCCTCATACATAGCCTCGACCTCATCGTCGGGGTATGTCGAAGTGGGAGCATAAACCTGTATGACCTTCAGCGAATACCGTTTGGTGATTCTGAGTATAAGGTATGCTACCCTCGTCGACACACTCTCGATTTTCACCACGTTGTTCACGAGGGACTTGTGGACGATAAACCCGACTCCACCTTGGGACAGTTGGTCGCCCTCCCGGAAATAGAGCAGGTTACCGGACTTAAGGGTTATCGTATCCTCCCCCTGTCTTCGGACTTCTGACAATCCCACTATGTCCCATCGTAGCCTGCTCAATTCTTCCTCCAGTTCAACAATCTTCTCGTCATTCCGCAATGTGCGCACGTTGTATGTTGCCAGGGCCAAAGGTTGTCGTTTTGGGTAGCCTGGCCGCACCCGGGGATTCTTCGCACCCCCTACCCCGCCGTTACCATGGCCGCTACCGTAGCCAGGAATAGCGGGATGACCGGGGACTGGGGGCCATTTCTTTTGTTGTAGCTCCATTTGGGGGGATATTGCCATAATCGCCACGCTTGGCAGGCGGGTTGGCGATCGCAGTGGTGGTAGCTTTATCACAGGACGCTGCTGCCCGTCCTGTGTTGTGCTGATTTTCTACCACCCGTTTTCGTAACGGTTTAACCGCCGTTATTCGGTAAACTGATGTACTGTCATCATTTTGTCCTTAGTCGCCTTGTACGACACCCACGGACAGAGAGGGTTGGGACCATTCTTCCCCGGCCACCACGCGGGCAATAGATACATCTGCTATAAATACATTAAACGAAAACCATTTATTGGATAGTCTAGTCTAGTGTGGTAGAATATTATTATTATTATAGTCTTCTGCAACATTTTTTTTTCATCATTATTTACCATTATTTTAGCCTGAAAGATGATATAGCCTGCTAGATACCAGTGGCGAAGCGTCCATATAACAAGATTCCTGCCGGCTTCCCTTTTAAAATATGCCCTGACCTCCTTATACCTATCACTGCTTGCGTGTCTACTCAAAGACTAACTAGCCTTCCGAATCTTAAAATATTTTAGTCCCACCGGCTTCCCTCCTCGGAAAAGTGACTCTTCGCTACTGCTAGATACAATCTCTCCTCATCGTCATCATATCAGCTAAAAGATGCCAAGTTTTGTTGTGAGCCTCCCTCATCCGTCTTTTGCCCGCCACCTCCACCCTCCACCCTTATCAGGTCGTCGGTCTACCTTGTGAGATGAAGTAATAAGTGATATTTATCAATATTTGGGTACTTAGTAAGTTATACAACTTCAGGAAGCTACTTCATTTAAATTATTTTCAACCTACATAAAGTGAGGTCTTCTCAAGTTTGCGTTGCGAAATAAAATAAAAGTTTCGAGGTAAAAAAGTAATCTATTGAATAAATCATATTGTTAAGAATTGAACTCAATTGTTACTGTAATAACTAATAAACGACTAATGTTAGATAATCTAGCTATACTTCTATTATATAGAAATTTTAATACTAGACCTTATTAATGACATGATCACACAGGAGTTCGACGCAAGGGATTTTTGTCCTGTAACTGACTCAAAAAATGTCGAAAGTTCTAATCATCTGGTATCTTTTATGCTATTCTCAATCGTGCGTGCGTCGCATCGCAAACAGCCTTTTTCTAAACCGATAACAAAGCTACCACATCGGATGTTTAAATGCTAAGAAAATCCAAATCTTTTCAGAGTTCTATCCGAGGACGAGGATCTTGTGAGTTTCCGATTGAATAAGAAGTTTTAATGAATCCAGTAGGTATTTAAATACGACGCAAAAACTTCACAAGCGGTTGAGAATAGCAAGTTGTTTCTCACTCTACCCCTAAACAATTATCATATTAATGCTGTTTATGCTAGCCGCGGGAAGAAACCAGTATTATAAAACTTTCCATAAATTGGAAAACACTTGAGTTTTATATGAAGTTCGTTCAAGAACAAATTATGTTACGTAAGGCACGTAAATATCTTACGTGTCATGTTATTGAATCCCATTTGTGCAAATGTTATTGTAAGTCATGATTGTTTGATATTAATCATTGATTTTATATTGTATTTATAAGTACCTACCTATATACAAGCAGTTAAGCGTGTGATTGCTATAATACGTGTCATTTCAAATAAGTAACAACTTTGTTTCAACTCGCTAGGTACCTACTTAGGGTAATAGATTGGACTGTAAGCTCATTCCTAATGGAATGAAATCGCTAAAGACGCTGATGAGTAAAAAGTGGTCCAGGGATTAGAAAATAAATGAAAATAAATGAGTTATTGTAGATTCGTATCTACCTAATAACTAGTCAACACAGAACATTTACGGTAGTAGATCCACGCTGATTTCAGCATGAATGGGCCGGATCGTCCGGGGAAGTACTACCCTCTCATAGAAGATCGACTTAAGAGTAATAGTATCCGTACTACTGCGTTTCGTTCAATTTCCCCCTTTCCTCTTTCCTCACCTTCTTAATTCCCTTCCCCTAACCCCATTCCCAGCCGCCATTGTGGAGGCCACCACACCAGCAAATTAAGACGGCTTTTGGTATAGTGACCGCCACTTCTGGATTCCACTGACTGCTTACCATCAGGCGGGGTGGAGTCACTTTGGTAGGCTATAATATAAAAAAAAAAAGTCTCATGTAGGTATTTTCTCACGCGAAACTATAAGTTATCTGAGACACAGAACACGCCTCATAAAGCTAAAATAATATTTAATTAATTAAAAATAAATACCCTAAGTTACCAAAGTTATTTTAGCTTCAAATGTATGTAAAAAGTAAACCCTAGCGCGAGCCTATATATAAAAATAATAATTGACTTTGACTTAGTTCCTTCCAACATATCCTTGAAGCTGCCACCAAGTCAAGGATTTTAAAACCGGTAGAGGCAGGATAAGCATTCCCGCTGACTTTGACAAGGTTAAACCAGTGACAACATCATCATAATCATAAAATACTTAATTCAATGTTGTTTCAAACGTCTGTTGGGCTTGGGCAATGGCCAGTGGTTGTTAATCTCGAGAACTATGAGTCGGATTTAAAAAAAAAATTGCATTTGATAGCTCAATTCTTGTTGAAGGTTAGGATTTGTAACAGCACTCTACGCCCCACAGCCTCACCTCATATAAAAATTCTGAGTAGGCATAAACTTCGACATTGGGGTATTTTATACGATAGGTTTTCTTATACTTCACGTTTCCTCGTAAATTTACCTTCACCGCAAATCAGTAATGTCCAAGATAAACTAAAATCTAGGCATACTACTACAATAAACAGTTACGTGTGTAAGCCTTGTTATTTTTGCCATCATTGTTGAAACTACAATAATAAACAATATTTCAAGTTAGCGGCAACATGTGTAAATTTTCTCATTCTTTAGTTTAGCAACTTTCCCTTACATAAGAGTGGTTTATGTAAATCTTGCGCTAATCAGTGTTCGCCACGCCTAGCGCTTCGACGACGAGATCATTAGATGCTTACTATTTGGGTACCGCAGAAATATCAATTACAAAATTTTATTTTTTAAGTACTGGTACAGTAGGCAACACAGTATTTGGTGCTACTTTGCAATCGCAACACACATAGAACATCCTAAACTCTCTAAACAAATGTTTTAGATTGTAAGGGGTCAAAATAACTCACACTCGTTTTTAGGAAATTTAAAATACTATTAACGTTACCTATATCCTAATGCTGGTATGTTGTTATGCCCAGTGCTCAATCAGTGCAAATCTCTGAATACTGAAGCACTGACTGCTGTACTGCTCACCAATTTACAAGGTGGCTGGTAACAATAGTGTCCATTTTCTGTTACTCTTGCCGTGATTTGTCTCTTACGATTATTTATGACTTTTGTTATTTTGACGATCGCAAGTCACCTATGTGTGAACTAAACACAAACGTTGAGGTTGAGAGACATGAAGTGAAACTGTATTCTGGACCGGAGCTGGTTACATCCATGACAATTTGTACAGAACCGCTTCGCGCAATTTTAGTTAAAGAAGCTATTAGGCAATGTATTACCAAGTTATGTATGTGAGTAGGCTCGGAGATATTTATGATAAATAGTTGATTGTTCGCTGAGAAATATGCCTGAGAATTATTTGAAACAAAATAGATAGTTGCCGAGTGAATCACGAGTTTACGTTGTCACTGTTATTAAGTTAAAGTTTCCCTTTCATAATAATTAAAACTTATTATACCTAATTATGAGTTTTAACTATGCTTTTACGATCGGTTGCCCTTGGTTTTTGCTGGTTTGGTAAAAAAAGTAAATATGGGAATGACTTTTACTGGCGCGGCAGTTTTCTGCTACTATCCTTTTACGGAAAACTACATCCTACATCGTTCAGATATTAAATAAGGAAATGTTTAACCTTATTGTGAGACCAACACCAATTGAAAAAAAAGCTACATTGTTTTATTCCCAGGCATTGAACAACCTTTACCCACCCATTGATTGTTGCCACAGCAAAAAATCGCAGAGCTCCGTTACGCGTAGGTACTTACTACGCATATGGCAATAACCTTTAAATGAAATCATGAAATAAACATGAGCTCTGATCATCCATGCATTGGATATTATGTATCTACCCTTACGTATGTAGTTACTATGCAATACATTGCAATCATCTTTTCATGTTGCATAGGGTCACTAAATGTTACGATTATCCAGATGTGACAAAATTTCGTAAGCACCTCTCGATATGTTGACTGAACGTTGAAATAACGGTTTAATTAGACACCCTGATATGCTGGACGCTCTTTTATGCATAGCTACCTGCTTCAGCGACACGACACATGGCATTATTTCAGAATAGGTACTTAAAGGTGTCGAATCCTCTATCTCATTCTCGTGCATATGAAACTTCTACTTACACCTTAAAAACAGCAAAAGAATACGTTCTGACATTATCAAGTTTCGTTTTCTTTACATTGCAAATAACATGAGAAATCTATATTCAAAAGGAAAGGTGTAAGGACGCATTTAAATTGTAAATAAACACTTAAAACACGTGTCGCATTGAATTCTCGAATTATATAAGGTAAGGCAGAGGTCCTAAAGTAAGCGATTATCGCGAGAGTACCTATTTGCTTAGCGAGACTTGCTAGCCTGGCTGGGTAAGAATTTAAGCGTATAGTATAGAAGGACGTCGTTACATTTGTTTCGATATGTTTTCTTTAGGACATAGGCCTCTCCCAAAAAAAAGCGGTTAAAGAAAGTTGTGTGTTGTTTTGATGTCTGTAGATATTGTATTATCTTTCCAACTGAAGAACGTCTACTGCTGGTCAAAGGCATTCATTCATTTAAATAGACCCTCCTGAGATCATAATACTTAATATTTTGTTTACAGCGAATTCGATGACTAAAATCGTGATACTGAGGTCGAAGTACTAAAGAGCAGGCACAACTCTTTAGTCAAATAATTTAAATTTTAAGAAATGATGCTTGCCAAAAAGAATTACCAGAGTATTTCTTCTAATCTCTACGTTTTTATTTTATGACGGTTTAAATATGATGAGTATGTTGTAAATAAGTTTAATTTAGAAAATATGCGATACCCGCTACTCGCCGACAGTGTCGCCCATATCTCATTTCATCTCAGCTCACGTATCAGATAACGAGTCGCCGGGCGTGAGAGAACGCGCAATTTCTCATGTCTACCTACTGTCACTGACGTCGAACATCTTGAAATTGTTGGACAATATTGATATGTCATACTAATAATATTGTAATTTTATTTTCCCAAGAAATTAGAAGAGCTGTAAGTTATTCAGTGCAATTTTAAAACTTATTTTTTTTTATTAGCCTACCGAAGTGACTTCTTTCTGTCTGATGGTAAACAGTTAGTGGAATCCAGAAGTGGTGGTCACCATTCCATTATTCTGCTTGTACTGCCTATTTAAAATCCTATCTACTACAATACAAGCATCCATTTGTACCTATTACCAGTTGATCTATTCGGTGGTACTACTGATACTGAGCGTCTTTCTAAGGTTGCTATTCAGAAAAAATATCCGTGTTGCCATATTTTCAATCGTTTCTAGTTTCCGCGTCGTATAAATTTGCCGACTCGATTTACATGCCTAGGAAACATTCTTTTCTGTTTTGAAAAACAGTTTGTATTGAAAATATTTTTTCAATCAGTTCTAAACGATGGTTCATTCCTCATTCATCCAGATGAGTTTATAACTAATATGTTCATGCCTTTCGGAAATTGTCTTTAGAAATTGCAACACATCCGGATGAATGGGAATAAACCTAAATATCCTACTCACTTCGCTACCGTCTATGGTAAGGCGAAGGCTACTGTACTAGCAAACAGTATCCCACTAAGACTATACTATCCCCCTAAATATATTTCCAATATCAAATATCAGTCACCCTACAATATCTCCGTGAATATTGTTTTTCTTATAGATCTACTAAAAAGTTATGCTGTCGGAAAGCATGAAAAATTTACGTTACGCCAACGTGTGTACCTGTATGTCTTAACTTTCTTGAGTTTTAAAAAGTGAACGCGGAAAATAGTTAGCATACTAAAGCAAGCACTACCTACATGAATAGCGGTTGCTAATTATAGTGCATACTGCATACCGCATCTGGCCGATGTACTTCGTTTCGTTAAGGAATTATATACTTCCTAACCTACTAGCTGTCGCCCGCAGCTTCACTCGAGTAAATTAAAAAGTACACTTTATCTTTATAAGTTTATAGCCTATGTGTTATTCTGATGTATGAGCTATATTATTGTAAAGTTTCATTAAAATCCATCCATTAGTTTTTGCGTGAAACACTGAAAAATATCCGTACAAACTTTCGCGTTTATAAAATAAGTGTGATGTGGATTTCACAATAATACCTTATTTTCCTTTTACATGACCAAAATAACAAGCACCCGTAGCTTGTTATTTTACCTTTTTGCAAACACATGACCTGTGTATGTTTGACTATTGCGACCCCTACCGATTTTCCATTCCATCCATCTTTATTTCTTAAACATGTCCAAATCACCTTAACTTATTCCTTTTCATATAATCATGTCTAATGTATTAAAATTATGTCAGAAATATAACGCTGTTATTGTAGTATTGCCAGTTCAAATAAATCAGTTTGTAATTAGAGTGTAACGTGTGGTTTAGCGGTTAAAGTAGTCGCCTTGGCAGTACCGTTATAATGAGTGTCGTGGGTCGATGCTCACACAAGAATCTTGTGGATAGCTGCGTCAGGCGTCTAAGGCTAAGACGTGTAGATATGTAATCTATAAATATTGGTTTAATCAGTCTGTGTAAACATTATGTTTTATACAGCTTAGCTTTGCCACGATAGTCATCAAAAAAAAATACGATTCGTCAATGACTAGATTATGCAAAAGGCAGTAGTCTCTCAGACTCTCACAAATATTTTGTCCCGTCCGTCCCGTAAATAGATATTTGAAAAAAAAATACTGTTACTAAAAATGATTTTCGTCATCTTGATTGGCTTGTCGACGGTTAATAGCTATTTTTTTCATTTTGCGGCTTAGGGCAATTTTGCCTTATAAAATAAAGAGGCAACAAAATATAGGTACAAATTATAAAATGTTATTAATATTTTTAATCATTCTTATGCAATAATGTGACCTAGAATGTTAATGTCTCTCTAATTATGTCCCGTTTGTCAGATTTAGGTTGCAATATTATGATGTAATTTAAATGTTATTCTCGCTTATGTAGAGAAATAATAAAATTTTAGCAAAATAGTTTGGCAACAAAAATATCGTAGTAGCCAGTAAAAACTTTTTGTGGCTAACCATCTCATGGAGGATACTTCAACGAATTACGAAACTCAACTTGATTTGTGATAGTGTTTAGAGATCAAAATAAACGCAGTGTATTTTATAAAGTTAATTGTCTGTATTTTGCTATACTTGTTTACCCTTATTAACTAAGAAAAAATTCAAATACTTAAGTACTTATAAGTAAGAAAAGTAGTAGGTATTTATTAATTTTTATCGCATGTATAAATTTACCTACCTATATTATTTTTCATTTAATTTATAGTTGTTATTTGACTATTTTTTAAAAACAGTTTTTTATATAATTTTAATGTCATACATAATAATTACGATCGACACAGGTGCTACACAGCCTATCAAACAAAGACCTAGACGAGTGCCACTAGCCAAAGAACAAGCAGTAGCCGAGCTGACAGTAGTGACAGTTGCCTAAAACGGGCTTTTTTTTTTTTATAGTATAGCCTACCAAAGTGACTCCACCCCGCCTGATGGTAAGCAGTCAGTGGAATCCAGAAGTGGCGGCCACTATACCAAAAGCTATCGTTTTAAACTGCTGGTATGGTGGCCTCCACTATGGCGGCTGGGAATGGGGTTAGGGGAAGGAAATGAGGGACGTGAGGAAAGAGGAAAGGGGGGAAATTGGGCCTCCGGCGCTCTCACTCACCGAACGAAACGCAGTAGTACGGATACTACTACTCTTAAGTCGATCTACACTAAAGAGTTAACCATTAGCGTCATCATCATCATATACCTACATATGACAAGCGATATGCTACTTTATATCTAGGTCCATATAAGTAACATTAATTACACTGCATTAATATTTCCGAAATACTTATTGTACTGTTTAATAGTACAAAAACTAATATTTACTAAAACGCGCCAAATAAAACACTGTTTCTGTAATGGCGCCGGTCATAATTTGTCACCCGTGACGTCACACGCCAGTAAAATTTTATTTTTATCAATGCAGTTGATGCTTGCGACCGCACCAAAACTGCAACAATGTGACAGACTGTTCACGTACCAGATAAATTTTCAAAAAATTTATATAAGTAAGTACTTACATAATTTATTTACAAAAAATACTTATCTTTACATCAAAATGTAGTGAAATACCTAGGTATATTTTTTTACGCTATTTTATTTGAGGATGGCCATATTAGTAGTATATTTTGAATGTTGTCAAATAGCCTATTACTTCAACATAAAGTAGACACTAACTACTGCTATGCACGTAGAGTGATATTTCATAAGAACTTACGCGCTCATTTTAGCTTTGCGGCAGTCGCCATTTTTTCTCGGGTCGGCGCATGCGCGGTGACGCAACTCGCCATAGCAGCTCTGGTATGCACGAAACAGGTTTGCAAGTAACCGCCACCTATTTTGTACGACTCCGGATATGTGGGCCTATTTGTTGATATAAAAATTGATCTTAAGAATTCAATGCATGCTAGTTTTAGATTATTTATAGTTTTATAAGCTTCCTGATTAATGCTAGATTCGCGGGCAATTTACAAATATCAATAGAGTCATAAAATAAAACCAGATTCTCGAAAGAAATATTTAATGGATCTTACTAATTTATTAGTAGCGGGTGGAAATCAAGCCAACCATACTGCGGTAGTTACGTACGAGTGAGTGCATAGGACCGAAAGCATAGGACTGAGGCAAAATTTACAAATTAACCAAGCAAGACTTTATCATTTTTTCTGATCCATAAGTTAAGTTTTATAATTTTACTTAGGTAGTAAGTAATGAATTTTAATTAACATATCATCTGCTGACGGTGCTTTTGAACAAAACTGACTTTTACCCAGATAAAAATCGGAGTCCTCCACGGAGGCTTCGGGATCGGGATCCTCAGGGAATAACCTATTTCTTTATCCGTGATAATGATAAGGCTAAGATTAGTTCTAAGAAATCCGTTAGACAGTTACTATTGTTAACCAAGTAGCAGTAGCGAAGAGTCACTTTTCCGAGGAGGGAAGCCGGTGGGACTAAAATACTTTGAGTTTCAGAAGGCCAGTTAGACTTTGAGTAGACACTCAAGCAGTGATAGGTATATGGAGAACAGGGCATATTTTAAAAGGGAAGCCGACAGGAATCGTGTTATATGGACGCTTCGCCACTGATAGGTAGGTATTACTTATTGTGTATCTGTACTGAGAAGAATGACAAAACAAGTTAAAAAGTATAAATTATTGCATCGAATCGCAGGATCACTGTGCCACTGTTTGTTTAGAACCATTATGTTAGCAAAACAAACTTTTATAACCTGTAGCGCCAATTTTATTCAACTTTGCGTAAATTGTAAGTGACTGCGACCATTGTGCACGCATATTGAACATCTTCCAAAAAATAGAGCAAATATTGTGGTAGAGAAATGCTTTTCGGCGAATCTATCTACGAAATACCGTTTTCTTGTATACTACTGCCTCTTCTATTATTCGTATTTTTTAATAAATTAAGTTAATGTTGTCATCTATATATTTCTATATAATAATAGAAATGCGGAAGTAACTCTGTCTACTTATTAAACCTGTCTGTACGCTTTCACGCAAAACATAGCCTATCTTGTATCGCGGAAAAATCGCTTGAAGGGGTTGAAATAGGAGACGAAAGTTGTATGGAAAATGAGATATACTTAACCGACATTCACGCGGGCGGAGCTGCGGGCAACAGCTAGTAATATATAAATTAAGGCCGATGATGATGTATTTGCCAAGATCGGATTTCTCATGTCAATAATATTCTCGGAATTTGCCTGCTCGATGCCGAAATTTATTTCGTAAACAGTTGTTACCTTGGAAATAATATTATTTTAAATCGAGTTAATATTATGAAATTTTGTTTATAGATTAATGGAATTGGTACTTAATGCTTTATTTTTTCCGGCGCAAATATTAATATTATGTAGAATAAATAAAATTAAATAAATTAAGTAATTACAGTTATTATGTACTTAGTAACTTACTTTTATAATACCTACTAGGTTGTAGCAATTTATTTTTCATAATGAAACTTATTTAGCATTTTTCCTGTAATTAAACTGAAAATAATGAGTAAGTAAGTAAAACAGTAATTTTCTGTAAAAATTAGATAAAATAAAAATGCTGCTAGGAGAGTTGTAAAAAATAATTATGTTTTAGGTTAACTCGATATTTTTATTTTTCGTAGCAAAAAAGGAATTTAAGGACACAAAATTATTTTCTATTAAAATTAGTTTTACCTACGTGCGCAAGATCATAAACAAGACTAGCAAAATATATTCTTTCCTTAGTACACAACGCGCTAGTATAAACGTAAAGCAACATTTTTTTCTCAACATTTAGTAATACGACATAGAATGCAATGTCAGGTAATGGGACATAGTTGTAGGAATTGTGTCAGCGTTTTAATTAGTCGAGTTTTTCTTAGTTTCGCAGACTCGACTAAAACAGCTTACCTATGCGTTCGGTTCGGATTAAATAATAGTATAAATTGTATTAATTAAATATTAGGTAATAACTGTATGTTTCGTTGAATAACTATTTATGTTAGTTCTAACTTAGGTACTTCCTTGATAGTTCAGTGGTACTGTGTAAGATTTTCTGTCGAGATATATTCAGTTTTAGCCCAGACAATAATTTCAAAACAATATTATTCAAGCAATGCTTTTAACTATGCGAAGAATGCTGGTTTGAAATATTGCCTATTGGATTCAGTTACAAAAAATAATTGATTGGTGACTATAAAACAACTACTGGATTAAATATCGAATACAGTGTTGCTGAATCATAGAATTGTGGAGATGGGATAATATACGCTTTTAAAATACTGATTTTCAGTCATGAATAGTCATGATGTTAAAAGATTTAAGAAACTGTGAGATTAATTTTTGGGGATTTTTTCGTTTATACATATTAGAATAGTGGAAGCCTAGTACACCTTCTAGAGAATTTTAACAAAGTCCAGTACTGAATGCAAAAAAAATGCATTTTGATCGGCAAGTACAGTTTTGCTTTGTACCAAAGTCAAGTCAGTGTATGAGTGAAGGTTATTGCTAATTTTCAATAAAATAACTCGACTAAATTACTCGCCTAATAATAAAAAAAATAACTAATCAAACAGGTACCTAATACTCGTTTATTAGTAGAATTAATTACCTATGCGTTATAAACTTATAATAATTTTCATTACATAATCTATTATTCTAGTATGGCCAGTTTGTAAAATTATACGGTAGTAGATCCACGCTGATTTCAGCATGAATGGGCCGGATGGTCCGGGGAAGTACTACCTCTCATAGAAGATCGACTTAAGAGTAGTAGTATCCGTACTACTGCGTTTCGTTCGGTGAGTGAGAGCGCCGGAGGCCCAATTTTCCCCCTTTCCTCTTTCCTCACCTCCCTTATTCTCTTCCCCTAACCCCATTCGAGGCCACCATACCAGCAGTTTAAGACGATGGCTTTTGATATAGTGGCCGCCATTTCTGGATTCCACTGACTGTGTTTTGCTTGGTGAGTGAGAGCCTGAGAGCTTGACTTTCAAAATATCCTTTATGATGAACAAGTTTGTGTTGTATTTTCTTAGCATTGTTTTTGACTTAACCACTGACTATCTGGTAGTGGTAATGTTACTAGTTGGATCCTATAGATATATAGTACCTGTAGGATACACTATAAAAATTGACCTACTTTTTATAAACCAATTGATTTTTACCATTTTTTTTGGCTTACACAAAGCTGGTCCCTCACTTACTCGTACAATACCTTAGAGATATATTTTCTGTTCACACCTCAAAGCTGTCGTTTTGACATTCTTGACACATTCTACCTTGGATAAGTTGCTTTTTTTAACACGTTTTTGCACGTGTAGATATATAATTGCGACTGTTTTTAAGCAACTGGTTTTAAGGTGGTTCCGACGGAATTTCGCCGAAATCCGCGACTTTCATCTCGTTATTTAGTAGATTTTAATGCTATTTATTCATTTTGTTTTTTGCCTACAATATACTTTGATTCATGAACTTTAGAATAGTAGAAGAATTATTTACAATAATTGATTATATAACTTATACTAACGATATTAAAACAACGTGATTTCACTTATAACGAAATATTACTTTGTAATTACTATAATTATAAATATAAAAGTTATATTGAATCAACCGGAATAATCCAAATGTCAACTCTATAGATTTATTTCATTTATTAGGATAATGTTTCAATAGTTATTGATAATTTGGCTGAATCAGCGTCGCAGGGGCTCTGCGCGGGCGACGGGAGGCAGAGCGGCAGAGCGGCGCAAGCCCTTCTGACGGACGGACGTATGCGGTTTTTTTAAAAATTATTTACGTAATTCAATAATTGCAAATAAATAATATCAAAAAAAAAATATTGTGTAGATAGATTTAGTGTTGCAAATAAATTAGATTAGTTATTTAGATTTTTTTAGTGTATTAAATACATAGGTATTTACCTACATTTATTATTATTTTTCATCAAAATGACTAAAATTTCACGACTGAAACAAATACAAATGCAAAAGATTCAACACATGAATATCCTGTAAGTAGGTGTATACCTACCTTCATATTTTTAGTAAAATACCTTCTTTGAGATATTTACCTAGGATATCCTTTAATTATGTTTAGTTTCACGTAAACTAGGTAGCAGGTGGTGAGCCTATTGTCGCTCATGATAAGATCAAGGCAACACCGGGCCTCAAGAATCAGTAAATTTCTGCTGTTATATACCCTAGGGATATGAATATGAGCTTGCTACAATATTGTCTATGTCTACTATCATTTCGAACTAGGTGTGTGGTAGGTGGGCACATGAGTAAAATATCTAACTTGGATATTTACTCATGTGGCACGAGCGCTTTCCGATTCCGACCGACATGTACGAGGTGCTTCGGTCGGAACACGAACGTCGGCGTCGGTCGTACAACTAGCATAGAACTCAAATTACAATGATTATACGTGACATGCGTCGGTTTGCGACCTAGTTAGGTACCTACACAAAACAACCATACACGCTGCTGTTAGGTACCTAACTATCTACGTTATCTTGCACGAGCATAAATACCTATACATTCTATATATACATACGGTGTGTACTTGAATATTCTATCGGTAAGTAATGCCGATAAAATATTCAAGTATTTACCTCGTTAGATTTTTTTTCATGAGCTGATAAAATCAGTGATAAGATACTAGGCTAAAGTAAATACCTACCCTTCTACTTTTAATGCATCTTATTTTGATTTATTTATTTGATTGCAAGAAAGGAAGAAAAAAAGGCTTTACAAAACGTCTTAGTATCTAACCAAACTAAAATATTTGAAGACTGTGAAATTATCACAAATAGGTAAATTAAAAATCCTACTCTCTGTTCCTTAATTATCGTACTATATGAATTTTTAATCCTAAAATTAAATAATATATTGTTGAGTGCCTACTGGACATATCAAAACTAATACCGTATTTTTCGAGTGATAGGTGTATGTAGAAAGTAATAGACCCGGCACAAAATTTACAAAATGTCAGCAAATTAACCTACACTCAGGCCACTCTTTTTAATCGCCAGGTTATTACAATTTTTGTAAGTTAAAGTTTCAAGTAGCATGCAAAGTGACACAGGCAATACACTTAACTCTATAGGTAATTAAATACTTACAGCTTTCTATGTTGCAAAGAAAAAATAAAAAGTAAAATGTGTGCTTTACAGGCTGCCTCAATTTGCATATTGCTACAAATGGTGTCCGCCACTTCTGGATTCCACTTACTGCTTACCATCAGGCAGAGTGGAGTCACTTTGGTAGGCTAATATAAAAAAAAAAAAAAAAAAGGTAAAGGCAACATGTGAACTGTAATAAATGTTTCTATGTAAGTATTATATAAACTGTTAATATTCGATATAAGTATAAAGTAAGATGAACTTAATTTACCACAGGAGTTCACAATGTACATTGTGAACACCTCTATTTCACAAATCACAATGTATAATTTTAATAATACTAAGTATACAATTTTAACAAAACAATACAAAATGTGTACTTAACTGTACAATTATGGCTCGGGCATTAATATTATGTCATATATAATTAATACAAAAAAAAATCATTTTATGTCAAAATGTATCAATAAGCGAGATTACAGGATGGAAATAAATTATGAATCATTTAGTATAATATTCTGTATACATCTTTGCTCGAGACAGAACAGCGTTTTGTTTCGATTAGATTCGTGTTCGTAGAGTAAATAATCCTTCTACTGATTTGGCTGCGCGATAGAAGCCTTATTATAAAGGATGAATTTGCTATGGCAAACTGTAAAGCGCTAAAAGCAGTGGACCAGATATCAGACAACAAAATAGTAGGACTGTGATAGCCATTCATGAGTTGAATGGCTATCACAGTCCTACTATTTTGTGTTCATTTTCGGCAGACTGTGCCTGTTATTCCTACCTCGTGGACTAAGGCTGATGAAATTAAATAGTGTTTAGGAGGTCCACAGTCTGTAGCACTTCAAAATTGTTTTGCATTTAATAGGCTCCAAGCCTATACACTCCGCAAGATTTACCATTTCATACAATATACAAGTACAATGTATAGTAGACAATGCACAAGTGTAGTCTGATTTGTTACTCGAGTTTGGTAGCGGTACGTATCTACAGAACCAAGAAAAAGTTGTCTTGCACAAAACCTTACGCAGTGGAGTTAGAAAGTTATGAAAACTCTTGGCTTTTGTAAGAGCTAATTTTGAACACTTAACAATCAGACGGGCAGAAATAAAGATTGAATTTTTCAGTATTGTTTTAAAAAGTCATGTACTAGTACTATTGATACAGCTATTTTATTCATACTGGTCTACCAACGTGACTCTGCCTGGATAATTTTAAGAAAAGACATTTTGCTGGGGTAATGTTTCAAACGTTACCCCAGCAAAATCTGTTCTTTTCCGAATAACTTTAAAACTATAATGCAAACAAATTTTGCTATAGGCAAACAAATTACTCCTTACGACGCACTAATTATCTGTTATACTCTCACCTCTTATAAGCACATTTTTATCAACATTTTGCTGAGGTAACGCACTCCTCTGCTATTTTAATAGAAATTGTCTCAAACTGCTAGCATAGCGGCTTCATGATACTAGCGACACTATTGCAAATAGTAAAAATATAAATGAAGATGAAGTACGCATACGTGCACACACACAAACTTTCGCATTTATAATATTAATAGGATGTTAATACATTTTTTAAGTCAAAATGTTTTAGTTTGTTCATGTACAAAAAACCTATATATATATATATATATATATCTAAATAAGTATAAACTCGGCAGGGTTACTAAACTAAAGTGTACTAGTATTAGTTGAAGAATACATATGTCAATTATAGGAATTTATCACAATGGTGTATTGTCATTGGGACTTAATTTTTAAGCGACTTCAAAAAATATTAATATTATATATATTATTAAATATTTTTTTGTATTCAATAATTCATAAAAATCGTTTTAAACGGCTTTTTTGATCAGGTAATACATTTCACAGCAGCTGGGTTTTGAGTTTATTGTTTTAACCCACAGTAGTTATTTTTATTTCTACTACATATTTAACAAACGTCATGATTCTAAACACTTATCTTTGCTTTCGCTACTATATAAATAATAAATATATAAATAATATATACTAAAAAATATACATACTTACTAAACGAAATAATAAAAGATACTAAAAAAAATAATTCATTATTGGCGCGTCTATCAGATTTTAGCTCTGCGGTTTCGGACAAGTAAGGTCATTGTCTTATAGTTGTGCTACTGCTACTTGCCGCTAGAGGGCGAACTCGCACGCAATGTTTTTTTCGGGTGAGGCGCGGGGTGGTGAGGAAGCGAAACGCTCAAGGTCATATGTGACGGAACGCCCTTAAGGGATGTTATTTAATTATTAAAGTAGATTATGTAGGCGAGTATTGAAATCAAAAACTTGTTTTAGTTTTAAATGTTACTACATGATATTTAAACAGTATCTACTAAAAAACATATTATGCAGTTGTGTTGTGACTCATGTACCTAAGTACTAGTTTTTGTACCACTTTGGTTTGGTAATAAATAAACTTTACGGGTCTGATGATATGAATAAGAATAGAATAAGAATAATAATATGTGGTTCGTAATCTATGGACAGGGCTATGTTTTCTAAGCATTGTAGAAACTATGCTAGAAAAATCATGTAATTTCGATAGTTAGATAAGTAGAAAGTTTTTTATTTTACGCTTACTAAAAATAGAACTTCTTTTATATGTAAGTATGGATTTTATTTTATAGCTTTCAATGCACTAATATAAATATTTTGAGGTAACACGTCATGATCCTTTATACTAGTTACTAAAACAAATCATAATAACCTATTCTATTTAACACAAGAAATATACGTAATCGACTAAAGATTACCGCCATGAAATCCTAATTAAATCCCGTCAAATCATCACAAACAAAAGTCCATAATTAAACATTAGAACAAAAAATTGACGAGTATAAGCTATGGTGCGTCAAAGATCGTGACCTTTTCGCAAGGCTGTAAACAGTGAATACACTGTTAGGTACTTGTAATTACACACGTTTAGTAACATGTAATCTTCCCTATATGGTCTGCGCTACGTACTTTATGACCTTGAACATTTTTATTATCTGTGCTAAAGATCAAGAATGGCATTCATTTATTGACTAGATAATCAATGATGTGTATGTACTTAACCTACACATCATTGATTATGTAGTCATGTTAAGGATTGTACAAGTCTTTCTGTTCAGTATTGTTAAAATATAACTATGTTATAAACTAAGCTGTTACTTTTTCTACTGCCAATCGTTTGTCGCCGTCGTCAATGTACTTAATCAAACGTTTCTGTCGGTCTTATGCGCCTTTATTCCTGCTTTGGATGGACCAGGAGCATAGATGGCTATATCTGTTGTCTCTTGAAAACTAATTGTAAAACACAATCTCCAATGCTGCAATCAAACGTTTTTTTAGTCCTGAAAACCACTTTAGGAACACAAAGCTGCCTAAAAGTAACCAACTAAGGTGTAATGTTGCCGTAATTTAATGAGGCAAGACTGATGAAGGAGAAGAAACAGAACTGGTAGAATAGGCATTAAATCTCCAGCGCTCATCAAACGAAATCACAATACAAAAAGAAGGAACTGCGTACTACCTACGTCGATGTTCCATGAAAGAAAATAGAGAGTCGAATTAGGTGCATTTATGCTTCGCCAGCAAGAATCTACACCTGAAAATATTACTAATATTCAACTCCTTCTATTTATTACAACATAAGAATAAATAATCTTGATGACCTCACTTCCCTGTCTCAGGGAAGTCGACGATCATAAGATAAATTATGCGATTTCCACGCAAGTTTCAAGTCAGTTTGACATTATAAATCATTTAACAAACGTTTTACGTCGAACGGTAGACGACCGTGACCGCATGAGGAGTGAGGGCTTTATTGTTATTGGTATCATTTTATTTGCATTTTATTGCGTTCAGGAAAATTAAAATCACGATTTGGTTTTCATAACTTTGAATGAGCAAAAACCCAATAACTCCTCAAAGGTGCATACGTAAATCTGCCAGTAATCACTTACGTGATCATTTGAGCCGAAAGGCGTCCTCTGCTGCATATAGGCTTCTCCAAGTATTAAATGAAAATAAACACTGGAAACTAGTCGTGTACAAAATGTGTCCAGTATTGAATGGTGCGACGCTGCATAAGATACCTATGATAGTGATCCAAAGCTTCTTCACTTCTCTAATGACTGTAGAAAAACAAGTCTCACTAGTCAACAAATAAATTACATTTATCATAAATTTTATTAATCATTCAATACCACTTAAGTTCTTTATAAACCCTTGACCCATCCGAGTAAAACATCTTAACTACAGCCTTGCGTATAACATACTAATGTGTCAAATAGAATAAACCTTAGAACCATTAGTACGTAGTATGTCGATAAAATGCCATTGCAGTAATCGATTGACAAAACTCAAAGACTCGACTACTTGGCCTAGTTACAACACTATTTACATAAAGTACCATTGCATCGGCAAGATTCTACTCATAGAAAACCTTGGAATCCTTGCAAAGTAATACGTGATTCTAATCATGGGCAACAAAAAAGGCCAACAAGTGTGTGTTAGGCATTTTGTTTTTATTTTTATATGTTTTAAATTATTTTTATTTTAATCTGTCTGCGCTTGCAAACTCTTTTCTAGAAAGGTTTACGAGCAATGTAGGACGTCTTTATGCTTCAGTTACCGTTATTTTTCCACTGCAGCGTAAATTCAGACCTTTTATATCTTTTCAAGCTGAGACTTCACGATATTTTTCTTTACAGTCAAGAACATCCAAGATTATCTTCGAAAGAACTTATTTTGAAAAAGATTACATTAGCACCCAGTTTCTTCGGTTGATGACCACTGGGTTCAAACTGGGTTCATCAAAACAGTATATCAATCTGAAATACGGTTTACTATTCAACATTAACGATTATCTAACGCAATGCTAACAAAAACCAGTATACATAATACATTATGTAGAAGATGAGTATGATTATCTTGACCGAAGTGTGGGCGTCTCAGCTATTAGTTTGTATAAAAACTTTTATAAAACCGTCACGAATGATTACGTTCGAGTTATGGTATGTTATTAAATAACTATACTTAGTATAAGTTATGAGGATACGGAGTGAGCGGAGCAGGTAGGGAAAACGACCAAAATATTTGAGCCTTCATTCCAATGATAAAGGAACTGTCTATAGTTACCTATACAACTTTTGACGTGGTGCGTACCAGATTTTTTTTAAATTTACCGATGAGGCGATTACCATACATACACGCCCTTTATCCCGAAGGTATAGGCAAAGGTGTTTACTCCCCACATTTTAATATTTTTTTAAAATTTATGTCCCATGTAACAGGCACTTGACATCAATCCGCTGTTTTTTTTTACTATTTACTTTTAAAAAGTCCTCTACTATATATATATAATAAATGCCGCAGTTACACAAAGAGAGATTTTATCATCTGCAACTGAAGCGTAAAAATCTCGGGTTTGAACTCCGGGTTCCGTGATGTTTGGTTTTCTGTTCAGAAAATTTTATCTCAATATGTAAAACTGCCTAGTAACGTACACGTTACAATCTTCTGCCTACCTATTCGAAGAAATATGGTGTGATACTATAAATAGAAACAATATTGATGAACACAAACGACAGCCATCTTAAAAATTTCTTAATTACGTGTGAAAACAATGTACATACTTTTGACACCTTTGATTTAAAATTGTGACTACTATTGCATACTAGAAAGTTTTTTCTTATCTACCAAAAGTTATAAATTGCGTGAAAAAACTTACTTTCGACCATTACTTAATAATATAAAATCTATAAGGTATTAATCAAAATTAATCAGCTTGTATCGGATGGACATTGACCTTTTCTAGGTGTGTCTTGCAAACAGACGACATTCCTTAGATTTGACCCGTAGGTCATAGCTGTACCGGGCGGCGTCGAACATAGAATCTCAGCCACGACTTTGTCATCCATAACTTTATGGCTCTTTGGTGAAGTGATCCCGCACTAAACCGATCCCGCGGGATCAGTTGATATATTTATTTATTAAATTATTTTTCTATTGCATTTATTTTAAAATATAAAGCCTGATATCTTTAAATATAAACTATAAAAAAATAAAATAATATAAAGCGAACTTGTCTTGCTGTTTTACTGCCTGTTTCTCTGCTTAACTTCTTTTAAAACAGATTGGTATTGTTTTTATTATCTATATTTTAGAAAATTTAATTTGAGGCGGGCTATATTTTACCTACTTTTATATTTGTTTGTGTGTATGTATGCTTCGAACTAGATTGCATCTGTAAGTACCAGTATAGTTTCCGTGCGTCTTATTTTGCTCCCACTAGTCCTATTTCCTAAAAGACGTATGATTTTATTAAGGTACTAGTGACTAATTTCTAAATAAAAAGTCTGAGCTTTGATGAATCCTCATTCTATAACAAATCCTTTTTAGTAAATTGTCTTAGCTCGTATTAATTTACGTAAATGGCAACACTGCATTTAGAACGTATCGTATTCTAGCTTAAACTAAATACCTACCTACTCAGAATAAGGCAATCGTCCAAAAATGGCGCGATCGCGATATGGAAACTCGA
Source organism: Parascotia fuliginaria (assembly GCA_963082885.1). Taxonomy (NCBI): domain Eukaryota; kingdom Metazoa; phylum Arthropoda; class Insecta; order Lepidoptera; family Erebidae; genus Parascotia; species Parascotia fuliginaria. The sequence goes on from OY720195.1 coordinate 3,758,172, forward strand.
TATCAACAAACTTGGAATTCACAATTTCACAATTTCAAATATTTTGGTAAGTTATAAAATTGTGATGGCCCTAGTGCTAAAAGCTTACACGAGGATGTGTGGTCAGTCAGAACCGAGCAAGTACGTACGTTTTTTTTTTAGTTAAAAGTTATGCATAGGTAAATGTTCTTCGAACATTATTGAAGAAAAATATTTTGAAGAAACCTTGATATGCGTGTGGTGATTAATGAGCCAGAGGAGGTCTTCGTCTAGTGGAAATATAATAAAACATGACGAGACATGTTTTTTTCTACCTGTGAATTGTACTGCCTCCGTGGTGCACTGAGAGCGTAAGCGACTGCACGAGGTTGTAGGTTCCATAAATGTTAACTATTAAATATAATAATAATCTAGACTTGTATTAAGAGGAAAGATTTGTATATTTTGTATTTTTATATGCAACGAATAAATTCAAAAATTACTAGACCGATTTCAAAAATTCTTTTAAGTACCATTAGAAAGCTACATTATCACTGAGTAACATACGCTATATTTTATCCTTGTACCGGTGGGACTGGGAACGTAAACCACGCGGGTGAAACCGCGTGACGTTCGCTATTATTTTATATATTTTGTATAGTCCCCCGCGACACAGGGCTTTAGTGCGGAAGTTGTCTTTTGAAACAAAAGGAAAAATGTCTCAAAATCGACTTATCTTTGCGAGGCGTATGTCGATCTGTAGACGTCTTCAGGCTAATGTTTCAGCAACCTTTTTCCCATTAATCTTTCTTCATGATGTTAAAAGGTCTATACTATGGTTTCCGTCCTGAACAGCTACTTTTATAAGTAGGTAGGTATGGATTATACATTGTATAACTTCGCATAATTGATACCGTACATGATAGCTTACCATGACTAACATGTGTCAGGGCAAGTCGGTATCATTTAAGGGTGTGGTAATGAAGATTACATTGACTCCGTTATGTAATAAATAAGGTATTACTTGCCAACACATGTGAGATTTTTTATAGCAGGTAATGTTTGTTGTCTGATTTTTTTTGGATTTTCAATTTAAGTTAAATAAATTTGTAAGGCGTAGTGAATCGTTGAATCGACAAGGTTAATCTCACTTGTCGAGGTTAAGTTTGCGATGGGCGACAGTTTTCTAAAATAAGTAGGTACTCTAGGAGGGCAATTTCGGTCTCGTGTACTTTTTACTTTTAAGCTAGACGGACGTGTAAAAGCGTCTCATAAAGCCGTTATGTTGCTTGGCCACATGCCATCACTTATATTTTATTTATATCATCAGAACATTATATCACAACAACTACACACAACGCCATCTAGACCCAAAGTAATCATATTTATATAGCTTGTGTTATGGGTTCTAGAATGCGGATATACATAGGTACTTAATACTTTTTTTTCTGTAATTCTAATTACATACCTACATATTATACATAGAAGGTAGCTTAGGTAGGTACCTACCTAAGCTACTACCTACTTATTACATTATACCTATTTTATTAGTATATAATATAGTGCCTAAGAAATTACCTACTTACTATTACTGGCTATAAATAAGTACATACGTAGATCTGTGATAAAGACCGACCCATACAATGATATTCTATTTAATAGAATATCATTGGACCCATACCTATATTTTACAATGCCAACAAGTTCTTGGAAAACTTGATTTAAAATTGCAGTAAGTATAGGTACTTACCTAACTAATTGTTACCAATACCTACCAATTAACGATGTAATCTAACATTTACTTAAGTAATAAATAACACAAGTATAACTGAACATTAGTAGCAATTTCACATACCTAATATATTTATCTATCAACAGCCAATCATCGTGTTACTTTCCAACCAATAAAGTTGCGAGTACATAAAACAAAAGCGTTTGCGAATGAAAACGAGGATGGCTGACAGTGAAAGTGACGCGTAACATGAGCTATCGAACGTTTGAATTTTAAAATAATAGCAGGCACTACGTGATGGCTAATTTTGGACATTTTTAACCGACTTAAAAAAGGAGGTTTGAAAAAAGAGGAGGGAGGAGGGGTTCTCGTTTCTGTGTTACTGCATACCGCAGAACTTGGTCATAAACCGATTTGAAAAACTCTTTTTTTATTAAAAGGGCATACTCTGATATTGGCAAAGACGGGTTATATACTCATTGGATATTGGCCACATATTTTTTTTTAAAAACAGTTTTTTATAGTGATGAGTTTTTTATAAAAGTTTGGTATTTTTTTGTAAAACTGTATATAAACTTAGTAAATGAGTAAAGAGATGTAAAACAACGCGTTGATGTCTTTTGTGACGTGTAGTTTTCAAATCGGGTTTTAAAATTGTTATTTGTCCAAAAACTAAGAAAATTATGGTCCACATATTTTAGCTTTGTGGCACATGATGAACTACATCCACGGTCTCTCTGTACCCATAAATGTGTTTACATACTTAATATGTTCTTATTCTTACCTGTAGTAATTTTAACTAGGTAGGTACCTACCAAATTAATAATGGGGAGGCACAGAAATGAATCATTTCTGAACTGTGGAGGGCTATGGAGTCATTTGACTATAATGATAACGATCAATAAGTTTAATGCCTACTACACTATCTACTTGCCACTAGCTACCTATATCACTATCTTACCCCCGGTTTCTGAAAGGCTGATTAACGAAAAATTAACTAATCACCTGTTAAATCTCATGTGAAGTGCCAGTTGGGTTGCTAAAAGCATGAATAATTAGTTTAATTTGATTTAGTTAGTAACTAATTAGATCAAATAAAACTAATTATCCATGCTTTTTGCATGCTTTCAGGTACTTTACATGAGATTTAACAGCCGATCAGTTAATTTTTCGTTGATCAGCCTTTCAGAAACTGGGGGTTAGTGTTTATTTATCCTGTAGTACAATAATAGTAGTTTTTATTTTAGTTGTTGGGATTAAAATCAGAACACTAGGTAATAGCACAGAATATAGAACCTAAGTAATAGTTAGGTTCTCTGTAATCTGTGGTAATAGAGAGACACAGCAAGTAGGTACCTACCAATCATTTTTATTGTCTTTAGCACAATAAGTATGTTAGTAAAAACCTTATACATTGTTGTATACAAATATAGCGTAAAACTTATTATGTGTTATCAACACCGCCATGAATATAATAAAATTAAACAAATTCATAATAGACATAAAGAAAATATTGTTACATAATCTTAACCGTAATTTAGCTTATTGTACTACAGGCCTCGGTAGCGCAGTAGGCAGCGCGTAAGTCTCATAATCTTAAGGTCGTGAGTTCGATCCTCACCCGGGGCATATCTTTTTGCTATCTTTTCACCAATTTAAAAGGTTATAAAAAATTACAACTCACATTTTTTACACAAGAACGGCCAATACAACATGTTTGAGGTAGTTTTATGTTGCAACTATCAATTTATACGCACCTGGCGTTCGTTGCGAAATGAAAACGCGTATGCAAATCCCATCAGTTTAAACAATGAAATGTCTTTACCGGCCAGCCCACGTCTATCATAGTATCTGCGATTGTATACATTCATAAATAGTAATAAGACCGTTAATTAAAACGCTACTTAATTTCACAACACATTCCGACACAATGAGTGCGACATTTCACAAATGGACCGCTGTCAAAGTGCAACGCCACCTGTTGACAAGTAGTAATAATATTGTCAACAATTCTTGATAGGTTATTTAATTTGAATTACCAAATTTGCTTATTATAAAGTAATTAATTATTTTATTATGTTTTATTTGAGTGTGCTTTTAATTTAAAACAGATTTATTTTGTTTTTATTATAATTTTCTCTTTTTTTTTGCAACTTTGCTCATTTCACACCCTTCGAGCACAAAGAGCGCAAGTCGAAAAATATTAAGCTAAAAATATATTTTGTGATCGTTTTTGATAACATAAATAAAAATTAAAGTAGGTTATATTTGTTTTAGGTCAGATCCGCACTGGCGCTTATTATATAAGAACGTAAGTAGTTGCTGAAATTTACATAATTATTGATTTTTATCAATTTTTTTAATCTAAGCTAACAAGCGCTGTAAACCGCTATTCTTATCTTTTCATCTTCTTTGTTACAATTTATAGTAGACTATTGTAATAGATTTATTTACAAAAATTGTAATAGCTCCTATTGCACAGAGATAAGGTTGATATTATAATAAACTTTATATCTCTGACTTCGGTCAACAATAAATGTGAAGTAGGTGTTTGTTTGTTTTAAGGTCAAATTAAGGTCGTTGTGTGAGACTGCATATTGTATATTTGCGATATCAATACGACAATTACTGAAGTTAAGCACACAAAGCGCAGCAAGATTTGAATGGGTACTCAGGTACCGACAATTATATTGAAGTTAAGCACTCATGTTGCGGTCAGTTTTTAGATTAATGACCGTTTTCTAAGCCATTAACATCTGTCTATATCTAGTACGCTGTTAATGCTGCGACCACTTTTATAATATTTCAATAGTCCAGATGGTTCTATATTTTGCACATTGTATTATAATGTACTTTATGTTTTGCACTAAAAGCGCGCGGCCGTGAAACGAAAAGTGAAACAGATTAAATAATGCTATTGGCCAATGTTGCCACAGTTATAAAATAATTGTTGCCAATGCAAAAGTATGGCGTGCGAATTCCCAGTGATATTGGCCAACGCAACGTAAAAAGGGCTTATAAATTATTATCTACTTATGGCTTTCAATTGTTTGGCTTACTGAGACAACTGTCAAATAGTTAAACTAGTAGATTGCGAAATATAAGCAATAGTTCTTAGAACAAGTAACAGGGGTGCCTTTTATTATTTTACATACATTAGTATACTTGTATCATTGGAATTTAAAATTATAAAGAACTCACTCTTGTAAAGGTGCCTAAGCGTGATACCAATAATCATTATAGTGTTTTCATAAATTGCGGTCAGCTTCTAGTGTGGTTGCGACTTGCGACTTTTAGTACTTGCACAACAGTTACGGAAAACAGTGAATTTGAACTTGCTCAGGTTTGTCAACCTCATGCTTATAGCGGGCAACGTAATCGTAATGTAAAATTTAGTACTTGTATATTGTATTAAGTAGTTGTAATACCACCCCAAGATCTTATTAATTATTTATGTGTTTAAGGAATTCCACTACGTGCTCTAATTACACTTTTAATATCTGCGTCGTGATTGGAACATTATAGGATGCCTAATCTATGATCGTGGTCTATCTACATTCAACGAGATAAATCTGACGTGTTTATGTCATTTGTCACGCTGCAAATGACATTGGAACGTGCGACAAATACTAGATATTAATGTTATTTTCACAGTTACATTATATACGTGAGGTGTTATTTAACAGTGTTATTTGTGTCAAACAAGGGCATTCTAAATGTTTCAAGATCAATTTTTGGGTCTTATGTAATAATTTTGATTGTTTTCGAGAAATTTTCAGTATTAAGCTTTAGTTCCGTAGGCTGGCAGTCGCCTCCTGTGAAATAAGACTTAGCGTACGAGTAGCTGGTAATAATAAATATAATATAAAAAACCCGTGACCAATATTCAAATAATATTTTAAGTAATCTCGATTACGCATAAACTTTTACTTTAAACGTTACATAAATCATTTAACTTGGTATCACCATTTCTTGGTGACCACATGCGTGCACCTTTCAAAATTTTGACATTCTGAAATAACTTGCTGGCAAATTTGGCGAAACCACAATTTCTCTGTTAACCTGTCCAACGGGTCTTTATGCATCAAGAACCACCATTCTGATGGTATCTTTCAAGAATTAACATTATATTTGCAAATTTACACCTGTGAGTTTCGCGGTTGCAAATTTTACCGACCTACGGCTTCGTACTTTTTACATTATCCTCGTAATTCTTGGCTTTTCTTTACTGTAAAATACATGAATTATACATAAAAACATTCCTCAAGAAGTTTTCTGAACGTTAGGGTAGTTATCGATCTGAAGTTAGCGAAAAAATAGACAGAAGGAAACAGTGCCTTTGAGTATACTATTTAGAGAATAGAGATGTTGTTTTATTAAATGGGTTTAAACTTGATAAAACTGGTTAAGAGATAAAAGATAGATACTTAGATCAAAGAACCTAGTTAAATGTCTGGCTATAACATGGTTTTAAAACGAGGTCTAAATAAATCACTATACCACTGTATCATTTTCTGCATTAATAGTTGTAAATTTTTAATACCCTAAACTATCTAGGGCAAGAAAATTTTAAACAAAAGAAGACTAAGCGTTAAGCAACGACATTTTATGTTTGCCACGGTACCAGTGCTCTTAAAGAATGCCATGCACAGCCAAGTAGTTCATGTTTTCTTATCACAGGCAGCATTTACTTATTAGGCCTCCAGATTGTTTACCATCATACGCAACAAAAGAACATTAAATAAAAAATTACCGTTAATCATATAAGCACGATTCTTGTACGAGTGTTGACATGTAGTATCATTATCATTAGTCAACATTATCGTAGGCGAGACCTTGGGTTGGTAACCTGAAGTGTGGGATGATCATTGTTCGCTATTATACACTTAACACCCACAGGCAAATATTTTTGTTAATAACCTTCATTGCGCTTCAACTTGTAACAAAAATGTTGTTGCAGTTTTGAAAGGGTGAGCAAGTTTTGTTTCGAAAGCCTAGATGTAACTTTTTCTTGTTAATTGTATGTATTAGTGTTCCGCGATCTGGAATTTAAATGAGAGACGATTGATTAATGATTATTCTTTTATAAAATAACAACGCAACAAATAAAATAAACGTAGAGAAATGAACTTAAAGAATTATGTTAATAATGACTTTTTTTTGTCTTGTGTCTTTTACTTACATCTTCCCTCCCTAGTGCGGCCATTGATATTGCTATTATGTATAGGTACAGATATTTGTGTGATCCACAAATATTGTATGTTTGTAAAGATCCTCATGAGATACAGACAGGGCTTTCTCTAGCGAAAAAATAACAAACACTCAATACTCACAAATCGCAATAATTAGTTTGAAGCTACAGAACGTTTTCCAATTCTTACAAAAAGTACGAAGACTTCTTTAAAAAGAAGTTCGTGACCGCAATGAAAGGGACATGAATGACTACACCTGCTTTCCTCGTTATGTAAGCGCAAGTAACTCGTTACGATCTGTGGGCGGAATGGTCGTCATTTTTATCTCGACGATTTTCTTAGAGGTACTTTTAGCGTCCGTGATTTCGTCGTCTAAAAGCCTCTATTGCCGCGTCCGAACGTTTTAACCCGTAAAAACTCCAGTTGTGGTAGTGAAGCTTCTTAGATATCTAATGCAATGAATTATAATATGTGTAGGATAATCGCTATCCGCAAAATAGTAAATCTATCTACAAAACTTGACTCAGTGATCGATTGCGGAGCGCTATACTCTACAGACGCAGCTCTGAAATGATGAAGGGTAAATAAAATCTTCGTCTCATTTAGAGAAGTCATGATTATATATGACGCGTTCTGAAGCCGAATTGCTAATTTTTTACTTAAATATTTGCCAGATTTCCTCACGATGTTCATCTTTCCAGTAAGTCAGTATTGTCCAAGGTCAACTTAAACATACACATAACTGTAATGGTCACTTGGTATTTACTCGAATTAGACAGCATCACGATATATTATCTATTAAACTCCTGGCGCGCCGGTCATTAAACTAGCGTGTGTTTCGGCCTTTACCCGTATCAGTACGAAACACGACTAAGAACCGTGAATTACACAGAATTTTAATGGTTAGTTATTAATATTAGAAAACGAACGTGTGAATTCTTATACTCTCGAGTGTGAAGTATTTGACCGTAATGCTATTTAAGATATAGTTGGTAAACTAAAAGTGAGAGCTATAGAAAGTCCTGTAATACCAAATATTATGTTCAAATGTGTACTAAATTATAGCGAATTAAATAGTAGCAAAAATGTTCTTAAATTTCTAGCTTGAATTAAATTAGCCTAGTCAAGGTAGTATCTTCTCCTTCTAGAAAACCGTAGTCATATTATCTAGTTGCTGACAAGGACTTAACAAGAACACTGTAGGTATTATTAGAAGAGAAACATTGACTATATCAACTACGGTTGCAACTTGGTTACGTCAAAATTTAGTTCTTAGAGTAAACACTAGGAGCGCAGTTAATTTTTCATTATTTACGTATAAATAATCTATACTATTATATAAAGCGGAAGAGTTTGTTTGTTTGTTTGAACGCGCTAATCTCCGGAACTTCCAGTTGGGTTTTAAAAATATTTTTGCTTATGATAGCCCAGATCTCGATGAAGGTTATAGGCTTTGTAACATCACGCTACTGGCGATGGGAGCAGAGCAGTAAGCTAAGACGCGGGTGTAACTGCGCCGCGAAAAGCTAAATACATTATAAAATATATCCCTTTATTCTCTGTATTTTAAAAGTCTGTAGATATAAAATTTCAACGTTGTTGTATTTTTGTATGTGTTTATCATTCCCCGAATCTATTATGACAACAATTTAAAAGATCTTAATCATTACAAGTATATTCCAACCACCAACAGTGCACCGCACTGTCGCGTTCTATAGCCTCATAAAGTAATCAGTAAACTAATTATTACTAATTTTTTAACTCTATTATGTCACGTAGATATTGCAATATCGGAAAAATATAATTATGTAATTCTTTGTAGGTATGTTATTATTTATATGGTGTGGTCTAGGGCATGTAATACCGGTTAACCGGTTTTTATTTTTACTAGTAAACCGCCCATTTTTGCGACTATTAAATTACCGGTGGAAAAATCGCAAACCAGTAATTTATCAGCCCGTAAAATCATTAAGTTTAGTAAGCGTTGCAGAAATAATGCTCAGAAACAACCAAGCAGTTGCCGATGTAGGGAGAAGGGGAGGAGGAAGGAAAAGGAAAATGATCGAGAAGATAATTCAGCTGCCGTTTTGTACGGAAATGCAAGTTACGTATGGCCATAAAAGTACCTTGTGTCTTGCTAGAATGGAGGAACAAAGTGACGTTTAAAGGGAAAGTGGTCATAATTATCACGTTTGCGAGTGGAATTGTTCAATAAGCTGTTGTAGGCAACTGGTTTTTGAAGCCTCCACACGCGATACCTATTATTATTAATGGGAGATGTGTTTCAGTGAGTACTAAAGTTGAAACCGTCAGTAAAAGTCTTTGATGAATTGCTACTACTATATATGTTCATAAAAGGTAAAAGTATAAAATAGAGTGAGAAATTGGGGCAAAAGCATCTCGCAAAGTTATTATAGTAGTGGACATTATGCCCAGTTGGACACGATAGCATTTTGGAATTATGTCCACATCTTCTGGACATAGTGAGTGCTTACCCATAGCTTGCTATTAGGCAAGTGTATTTAGCTTATTAAAAAAACCGCACCTGCTAGGCAAAAGCCTCCTATAAATTCCATACTCTTCTGTCGTTAAGGTAGACTATTTTACATTAATTTTGTCCAATTCATCCTGTCATCTTATACTTGGTTTGCCACAAAACCGATTAAAAAATATTTACAAAAGAAAAAAAATATGTAAGAAGTAAAATTTAAAAAAAATATAAAGTTATAGAGCAAGTGTATATAATAATTTTGAAAGTGATAAGAAATACAGATCGCAAGATAAAATTCAATGGATTGACCTCCAGAACAGCCTAAATTATGAGTTCATAACACTATCTGAAAAATATAAGTTATTTAAGCTATAAAACATGAGAACTGCTCTGTCTGCTCTACAATATTCAAAGTATTCAAACAGCCACATATGACCTTTCGATGCTATTTAACATATCATGCGTATACCTTACGATTTCTCAATACATAATTATATAATACAACTAAGCCAACTTATGACGGGTAGAGGCCACTCCTACTAAATATGCAAATATAGAACTACATAATATCTAACATTCACTGTAAGACATGCCTCTCTTAAAGGTAAGTTTGTCTAGTAGACCTTCTCGGTCCTCTTCCTAATCCTACCTCATCTGTCTTTTTCTCCTTATACGGTTGATAACGGATTTGTTGTTTTCTTATTAGTTTTTGTGTTTTCTGTTGCGATGCTTAGAAAACAAACCTCTAGCTTCGGCAGTTTAGTTATTTTATTCGACTGCCTAAGACTTTATCACATTCTGACGTCATAATCGAACTGTTAAGTCTAAGAAAGTACAAGTAGTCCAGTACTAAACATAACTTGAGCTTGAACAATAAACGATTGAGAGGCTGGTTGCTGCTGATATTCCACGACACACAAGAGAAAGGATGATTCCATGTTTTAAATTTGTGACCACACTTCTAATTGCTCAAATTTATAATTATAGTGGACGTCACGCGGTTTCACCCGCATGGTTCAAGTTTCCGTAGGAGTACGAGGATAAAATATAGCCTCAGTGATAATGTAGCTTTCTAATGGTACAAGAATTTTTGAAATCGGTCCAGTAGTTTTTGAGTTTATTCGTTGCATACAAAAATACAAATCTTTCCTCTTCATAATATTAGTTTAGAATTGTAGATGTAGATACTGAGTACTGACTGAGACAAGTTAATGAGTATTTAGTCCACATCCTAAAATGATAATCGAAATAATATTCTTGAATAACAGCGGTATTTAAAGTATTAGTTACTATGCTATTTTGTTTCCTTGGGTGAGTGAGAGGAGAGCACCAGCGGCTCAATTATCCTTTTGATCCTTATCCTTACTCACCCCTCTCCTCGATAATGATTTGTTTGTTTAATTCTGCAATTAGAAAACACAATCATGTTGATACGTCACAATTAAATCTTAACTAAACTTGCGTTTTCATATTATAATATTTCACATTTCATGTAATGTACAATTAACATTTATTTCTAATTATTTTTCTAATTAAGTAACGTTTTATAAATACTTTCACTGTAATTATTGTGTTCGGATGAAAGTCTTATGAAGATTTTATGTACTTACGGTTATACTGATGATGCTAGTGTATAGTTCTACTCTAGCTTAAATCGATTAAAAAACCAATAACCCTCTTAGAGAATATCGATGTAAAATATTGTTAATTTCATTGTATTGTTTTCATACTATTGCGCTTCAATTGGTAAGTGAGGGCTTCAGGCTAATTTACCTTTATATTCTCTTTTTCTTGTTTGATTTTGTGTTAATTTTGTAATAGTGATCACGGTTACGTTCCTATGTAGATGCGTTTGGAAGAGACTTGAGGTCCCTAGCCCTCCCTCCCCTCCCCTGGATTCGTCTCTGAATAGATTTCACAATGTATATTTTAAATGTTACCAGTTAATAAACAGTTAATGTTGGCAACTTTCACGTATTATTTACAGCTACTTAACAGTGTTGCCACAACAATACCTCAAGATACGATCGGGGACAATTTTGTATAATTCGTATAATTAGTACTTGCTATTGTTTGCGTACCTACACTTAACAGGGCGAGATTGCTTTAAAGGTGACTATCGTGAACATTTTAATTGCTGGCAACATTTCACATTAATAACGGGAAAGGCTGGGAAAATCCCAAGGATTAAGTGGAAATAGTAAATATAATAGAATATGAAATTACTACATTTCTTTTCATAGCTGCCGTATGAGGTAACTAGGGGAATACCAGATCACGTTATCTAGGATGTTTTTTTATAATAACCTACCTAAGTGACTCCATTCTGCCTGATAGTAAAAATCTCCTTATTGTGATCACTAATCCGCCTGCTAACCGTGGTGACTCCGGCAAACACCTCGCTTTAGAAGAGGTTTATGTCCTGCAGTGGACTTGTTCAGGCTTATGATGTAGGTAGATACACAGTACAGATAAACACCCTAATAGATTCAGCTGACAGGGCAATAGATACGCACAACTTATATCTGCATTCGCTAGCATAAGAACTCATCACATACTCTATGATTGGTGCATTTCAACCTATCGAATGCTTGACCTTGAAACTACCAATCACAGCGTAACTTTAACGTTCTGCGCATCCCGCGCATCCTGCTCCTGCGTTTTTTGTAAGCTCGACTCGGTATCTTTTAGGGTGTAATCTATGATGTACAGGTATTTTTACATAAATTATGGTGTACACAAATTATCACTGGGGCAAGCTTTACTATTTTAATTTTATTTAGTTTTAAATTAACATAATATTAATTACATCACTCACACAACCTAGGTATTACAAAATTATATTTCGTATGTACAAAATGTAATACGTAAATATTATTTAAAAATGTTACACAATGTAAACGTTTTTACTTACACAATACGTTTTAAGTTAAGAATAAAAACTTGTTTAAATGAATTAAAGACAGCAACTCGACTGATATGTGAATAACGCTTGCTTGCCATTATTATATTTACTTTACACCTTTTCCCTGCTTTTTTGTGAAGTGCCTTATTTATCCAGTTCTTATCATTTTGCCTTTGCCGCGATGTTCGTCTTTAGGCAACCATTGCATAGCGATCTCAGCCCATTTGTCTGGATGCATCCAATAAATTTGTACTGCATTTTTAAGTTTAACTGATATGCGGCCTACATCAATTACCTCTATCGTAGCACAATCGCGTTACGCATTCGGTATTACAACCATTAAAAAAATTAACCACTTTCGTACAAAATTTCTATTGATACAAAAACATGCGAACAAATTATGCTTTCTTCGATTTTTGTGAGCGCTTTCCGTCGGACCGCGCAATCTCACGTACGTCCCACTTCGGTTTATGTCGCTTTCCAATCGCCAATTCGAATATGTAAGACGAAAATTATAATAATTTTGCGCCATCTATTGTAGAGTAGCTGAAATACAACTACTGAATATAGGCCTCCTAAATAGTTGCTGTTTTCTGAGCACAGCTATTTTAATTACATCTGAAACATAACAGCGCGTTTTATTGCGTCTTAGCGAAAGTTATTGGTACTACTATTTAGTGTGTACTAGTGTTTATTTATTTCACACTCGTACAGTGATGAAATTTCACTCTCTATGTCCGTATTAAATTAGGCCACGGTATCGATTCTGTGAGATTCGATCGTGCTTTTCCTTGCCTCCAACAATATCGCATACATAGCCAGCTTTAGCAACTTTAAGTTGGATGAAAAAAGCCAGAAACACTTAAAAATTTTGGCGATAACTTGAAGAATACTTTGAGTACTGAAGTCCTGTATGTGGGGTCTTTAAAGAAACTGCAATTTCTTTTTATCCGTACAATCTCTGAATAAAAGAATGCTTGCACGATTAGCATTAGTATAAAGACCGTAACTAGAGATGTATTTTTACTAAAATCTTTTTAATCGATACTACAAAAGAGAGGAGAACAAATTAAAGGTATTTTTAATACTTTTAAATATTTAAAAACTTTTGTTAAATTTGTCATACAAGAGCTAACAGATAGAGATAGCTTCATGTTCAATCATCGTCTCTTTTCTTCTACTAAAACGTATGTCGGCTACTGATAACTGTGATAAATTCAGATAGATTTGTACAAATTAGCGTTTTAAACAATTTCAAAAAAAATTTTTAAGTTTTATCAGTAGATTATAAAATTCAAAAAACAAAGTGTCGTAAGATTTTGTACTGTATGTTTATGTTGAAACATTAATGTCTGCATTATGACATTTTCTATATACTAATATTATTAATATTATATGTAATAAATAATAATAATGCAATCTTAATCTGTAAACTGTTATGTTTATAACTAACTATCATTTACTCAGAATAATGTTTTAAAAATTATTGCTTTGAAAACCTTCAAACGATCTCGAAATCGTAACGACATTAGCAAACATTCAAAATTCTTTAAAACTGATGTGTTGTCTTGGTCTGCCACTGTTTAAAATGTAAAAATAGTGCTGTAGCCGTAGGCCCAACTTCTACTGTTAATACAATGCTTGAATTAGTAGCTAAAATCACAAATCGCCAGCAAGAACTAAGAATGAATGAGATAAAGAGTGAGAGATGATGAGATGATGTAGACTTCTGTAGAGTCAAGGGTGGAGGAAATTTTTTGATTGCGAAAAGTCTTCTTAACGAAATCTTGCTGTAACTATTCTTATTTAAACTTGTCTATCCGGTTTTATAGCAATAAAACTAAACCATCAAATAATAACAATTTATGATCAATGCATATTTCAAACCAATGAGGCAACACATTCATACCATACTCTATTAAATAGTAATAAATATCATAGACAAGTGTGAAAAATCGTAATTAAACAAAGTTGACCAACTGCTACATCGATAAAACCGTTAAGTTTGCCAATCGATCTCTGTCTGTTCGAAATTCAAATCGACTATGGCATAATAGTGATGTTACTTAACATAACTAAATTAGTTTTTTACGGTCTTTTGTTTTGGACTTTATATTTTAGTGGATAAATAATGAGTGTGTGTAATAAGGAGGTTGTTACGAATGTTGCTATATTTGTTATCAGCAAAATTACGAATTATATCGTAATTAATGTTATTTAATATATGCATATAATAATATATTTAACTAAATTATATTACTTCTCATTAATTAAGACGGTACGACGTGTTTCATAAGTTCGTTTCGCTCCCTTAGAGACAAAATCGTATAATAAAAAATGCTGGTTACCTAGCATTTATTTAACTTATGCTTAGTACAAGAGGATGAGTTTTTGAAGAGATGCAACTAAATCATTTCGCCTAAGATATTTAGAAAGATTGGAGGAAACCGGTATTTATTCGCTTAAATAGACTTAAAATAACGAGAAATCCATTTATCTATGAATATCTCTGTCTTTAAAGCTGCTATAAATTAACCAATGCTGAATGCTGATGCAATAAAAGACATTTTCCGTGAAGTGGAAAAGTGATGGACTAGTATCCAACACTGATGTAATTTAAAATAAAATGTATCTAAAAATAAGAGCATAAAATTAATTTTTCCCAGCATAGTAGATTTAGTTTTTTAATATTATCATGTTTCGTAAGTGATTAATATATTTAACTAAATTATATTACTGTTGTAATTATAGTACTGTATTGTTTCGTAAGTGATTAATACCCATAAATAAATTGTACTGAATTGTTAAATGGACTGAACTATAAGCGACATTGTAGACTTCATTACGTATCAGTTCAAAGAACTCTCTTTAGAGAAGTTTTATTAGCAGTAAAATAATAATCAATTATAAAAACTTTTCTTTGTAAAAGAAAGAAACTGTGTGATCCTGGCTGAATACCATAAGTACAGTCATTATGCACCTACTTTGTACTTACTTATAAAAGACTGTGCCATAATTTTATTGATCCTGGCTGGATGAATGAATTTAATATTAAGAGACACAATGGAAATCTCATCTAAATGTGTAAATTTCAGAATTGGTGGTATATTTATTTATAAACTTTTGCTCAACATAAATTGATGCACAAAGGCCAAAGGCATTCTCTACCAGTCAAGTGGTTGGTGTACCCTACTTTTATGGTAGGTTTGTACCAATTTTCTTTACAAGTTTCGGGTAAAAAGAAAAAAAATATCTATTAACTATAACTATTGTAACAATAATGTTTTTGAATTTACTCTAACAAATTTATAAATAAAATGTATTTCGAATATAACCCTTATTTATATAGGTATTAGGTTTAATAATAGTACCTACGCATATAATTTTGAGGTGATATTGTAAGTAACCATTACATTACAGGGGACACTAGAAAGCAAATCGCTTCGTCACGACTATCTCAAGCTTTTATTCTCAAATTTACACTGTTTACACTATTTCTATAATGTTTATATTGTAGTCATACTACATATTATATACAATGTTATCTTTAGGAAGCAAAGTCGCTGTTTTCATCAGAAGAATCTGTCTGTTTCTTCTCTTCGATTAATTCGTAAAAAAAAATTAAAAAAATAATTAAGAATTTTGATACGATTATTACTATTGTTTAGAAAAATGCCGCCAGGTTTATAAATTATATAAGCACCTACATGCATATTACATATTACATTTACACTGGGTTTAAATTATCTTTCGTCTTAGTAGGAGAAAAATTTAAATTTTTTTATAATGTAAGTACAAAATCAAAATCCCTTCCCGTACCGGGCGAAGCAGACCACACTAACAACACAGAACAGAACAGTTAACACTAGTTAGGAACACAATAATATTATTGTAAAATAACCTACGTAACAATTATAACTGTGTGTTAAGTATTACTTCTATAAAACAGCTAGGTATTTCATACACTTTTATCTACGTTCCTACAATCGACAGACAATGCTTACACACAATAAAAATTCTCACAGCGACGATTGCACTTTGATAAGAACCTTGATTTGATAGCACACCGTGGATAAAATGATAATTAATGCTACCCGCCAAAAGATGGCGTTGCGTAATCATTACTTTAAAAATATTACGATCGTTTTATAAGATTACATTGATATTTATATCTTTTGTAATCATAATATTTTACGCTATTTTATATAAGCAATAATAGCAGAAGATTGTGACTAGAAACGGTAAACTGTACATTGTTTCCGTAATAATTAATGTTGTGTAATGTCCGGAGAGTTTGCTGCTGACCGTAAGAGGGCGATGTAAGCAGTCGCTATTTAATGTTAGCAGCAAGTTATTTTTTCGTTGCAATACGTATTTTATTAATTAAGTAATTACATTACGCCGCGCCGTTACCAAATTACAGTTATGTTATGATCTTAGTAAGGAAATCATACTACACCCTAGTTTACGTTGAATAAAATGGTGTCATACAAACAGTATAAAAAAAGTTAAGTAATTTGCATATAGATACGATTATTTTTGTCGTTTTGAGCAATAGGTGATTTTTATTCGCGATACAAAAAATCAAAAAAGATATTCCGATACCGGGAATCGAACCCGAGCCTCCTGGGTGAGAGCCAGGTATCCTAGCCACTAGACCATATCGGATCTTAGCAATATTGTCAAAATTATGTATTAGAACCTTCATTTATAAATTAATCAAAATGGAAGTCTCATAATAATTTTATTAGTTGGCAATCAGTAAATATAAAATATTACATAATAAAACCAGTTTGTAATAGCACTATACTTGTAAATCTTGTAATGTAACTTGTTACTACATTCCTTTACTAGGATACCTAACAAGGTAAATAGTACCTACCTAGGTACTAGGTACTTACTTAAGGTAAAGTAGGTGCCACGTAGCGGGTAGATAGGTACCTACTCAGATACCAGAAAACACTTTCAAGAGAGAACGACAGACAATTCTGTCAGGGTTCGATGAGAAGCGTCAACGGGATAATCCAATGAAGAATCACTGCTAACACTCAATTTTGACGCTCGTGATTCGCGAGTACTGCTAAATCTGTTTTATATCCCACAATAACTTTGACGAGACAATGCTCTGTCTGTTACTATTTCAAAATCTTCTGTTTTTCCTATTCATGTCGCATCTTTTTCTTGGGATACCATCGAAGCTATAGTCACCTATACCTAGAGCTGCCATCTGTCTGCATTTCCCCGGATTTGTCCTAGTTTAGAGGCATCTGGGAAGCGTCCGGGCGAGGTTTCATTTGTAGCCCAGGTTTAAAATTTGTTCATTATCTTTTAAAAATCTGTTTTTTATAACACTATGTTTAAAAAACTGGTTGAAAAGTCCTCGTTCTGGGCTTAAAATCCGGTGTTTTCACGCGTCTTGTCTTGGTTGCCAAATTTTAGAGATGGCGGAAAATATAGTAAAAATTCTAATTTTGTAGCTAGCTCCTTTCCTATAATATGTACTATACATGTTCATAGTGTATAAAATAACGTCACAAACCAGGTTCACTATTGTCTCATAACTCCACACTATTATATCTGAAACATTAAGTTTACATAACAAGTGGACATGGGTACTCTTATTGTATATTTGTTCAACATTACCAAGCTTTTGTAAACCATTCTGTTATGGGAACCGTTTAATAATATGTCCGTATCATTGTTTTGGAAAAGTTATAGGGTAATATAAAAAGGCAGCAAATTTTTTTTCAGTGATTAGTCGATTAAAGGAATCATGGGCGTCGGCAGCATGGTGCAAGGAGGTGTAGAGAAAAAACACATAGGAAACATTAAGAATTATTAATAAGAGTTAGTCTTGGAACTGAAGAGTTTATGAATTTTCATCAATTTCTTCATAAAATGGACCTTCTGGAAAGTAATCCTACCGCTTTAATACTGTTATATATATATAGGTACTATATATTATGTAGAAAAGTAGAAAAGTTTGTTTGTTTGTTGGAATGCGCTGATCTCTGGACGTCGGATTTGATCAATTGTTTTTGCGTTTGATAGTCCAGTTCTTGAAGAAGGTTATAGACTATATAATATCACGCTACATGCAAGCGACGGAAGCAGAGCTTTATCCAAATATATAACTTAACGTGGATGAAACCGCGTTGCGGCAAGCCAGTACTAAATAAGGCTAATACTAATAGCAGTGTCTATTAATTCCAATTATACGCAATACTAAATAGCGGCTCATGCGCAAAACGTCTCTTTTGCAAAATGTCCCCTGGTCGCAAAACGTCTCTTTCGCAGAATGTCTCTTTCGCAGAAAGTCTCTTTCGCAGAATGTCTCTTTCGCAGAATGTCTCTTTCGCAAAATGTCGCGCCAGGGACTTAAGAATAAAATTACGATTTTCAAAACAAAATCATTTATTAAAATTATAGAATAATTATGATGTCAAAATTTTGGTACTTAATTTTACTTAAGTATGTATTCCAAATAAAAAAATATATTTTGATACAGTTAAAAATAATAAATTGGTACAATTTAAAGTTCGGTTTTACAAATGTTCAAATAGCTAAATTTAGGTTTTACTGTTGTTTATGTTTATTTTGATTTGCAAGAATTCATTAGCAAGTAAGTCAATTTTTTTAATAAAAGATTTATTTTCTTAATCGTTTACGAAAAAAAATAACTTATGTTGCAAATTCTAATTAATAACTAAAGTTAATTTAGTGCGAAGAGATATTTTTGTAATTATTTATGAAAATTATATTGAAATATTTTTATTCGCAATGTTTAATAATTAATGAAAGTTAATTTCAAGATATGTTTCATTTGACATGCACACTCACATCTATTTAAATTTTCTTTTTAACAATAATTAAAAATTACTAAAATACATTTTATGTTACTATTAGTAATAGCTACTATTATCTTATCTGTGGATATGTTACTAACAGTATTGATCCTTTAGACCTAAATTTTGAATGTGTGTAAAATGTTTGATACCTATTGATATTTTTTTTATTTGGAATATTTAAGTAAATTTAAGTAGGTACCAAAGTTTTGACTACATAATTATTCTATAATTTTAATAAATGATTTTGTTTTGAAAATCGCAATTTTATTCTTAAGTCCCTGGCGCGACATTTTGCGAAAGAAACATTCTGCGAAAGGGACATTCTGCGAAAGAGCCATTTTGCGAAAGAGACATTCTGCGAAAGAGACGTTCTGCGAAAGAGACATTCTGCGAAAGAGACGTTTTCGGACCAGGGGACATTTTGCGAAAGAGACGTTTTGCGCATGAGCCGCTGCTTCATCTTTTTATTAAAGTTGCCCAGCTGATAGAAAACAAAAGTAGTACTTATTGTATATTATGTTCCGTGTTTGTCCAGTGAAAGTGGCAACAACGTGCACCGTGACGGACAGATAATCAACCTTCATGCAGGGTTCACAGATAAATAATATAATTGCCGCCAATTCTGACATTTCAACTAAATTCCTTTATATTGATTTTCCATTCTGCCTAATGGTAAATACGTAACAACAATACTAATATTATTGCATGGGTGGTCTAGCGGTTATGATGGCTGTCTTACAACGTTACTTTGATTAGATATTTTGGATTCGCTTCCCAATCTAGAATATTAGATTATTAAGTACCTAGGTACTTTATGGATTGAAAGGACAACAATTTAAAAGGACTTATCACATATTTTGATCTAGGTAGCTAATATTGCCCAAATGTCTGCTCTATACTATTTCACTAGAAGAATTCAGAGATATCATTATTCTCTCAATTTAAAAAAGAAATCCAGTAATACGACATAAATGCTAATCCTAAAATCTACTTGAGATTCGTATTAACTAGACAAATCAATCTCAGTCGTAAGATAAAGGATTAAAGCATTTATTCCTCTGCGTCAATTTTTTTAAGCCACGGATTGCATGCAATGTTTAGATTTTCGCTTTCGAAGATCAAACACCTGCATGTTACTGTTACAACCTAGCGTTACTTTATTATTGCGGTTTCTCAAATAAAATCATATATTTGTAAAACTGATCTACCTATTAGACAGCTTGTGGATATCCATTGCTATTGCATACCTACTTATAGAAGTTTATCATAGTAACAACGCTTGGCAGTCGTTTTGGTGACCTCAGTAAGATGATACCTTAATTATCTCTTACGACACTTATCGGCAAGAACGAAAGAAAGAAAGAAAAAGTATTTATTTTCATTCTTTCTGTGAAGAGAAAAAGTGTAAAAGTTTAAATTATTTTACAAAGAACTTTAGTCGAACGAGATAGTGTTGCCACTTCTTGAATGATGAAAAATGTGAATAAACTGCACTAGAGATTTAACCTGCTGACTCGCCCTAAGAAAAATGGCCTAGAAATTTCACAAGTCATTATACAAGAAACACATAGAAACAAAATCTAGCATTGTATTAAATTATGACTCATAGTCATCATAATACAAGATTTCCTTCAAACGGAAACCAATATCCTGCGCTTAATGGTTGTTTAGGTATATAATCATTAAATCTATATCACATACGAGTAGGTAATGTGTTTGAGATCGTAGGAAATTAGGAATGTGTCGTTTTATGTTAGCCTTGGGCTTTATTATTATAGTAAGTAGCTATATATATTTATTGGCCGTTCTTTACTTATTAGAGCCAGTAAGTTCATGCTATACTTAAAATAAATAAATAATCAATTCATTTCCTGCCCTGCCACCCGTGAAAATATTTTTTTAAATAAATAAAATAAGATGGTTCTATTTTTTTTTTAAAGTAGAGAAATACTTATATCTGCACTTTATTTTAAGGAATTTGAAATAGGTACATTTGACATACGTATTTATTTATTATAGTTTATAGTTATTTGAATTGAGAAAATAGATACCTAATGATTTAAAAATTGAACAGTTATTACATTTCTCAGAATAGAATATCTAAAATTGGAACTCGTTCAATAATATCATAACAAGGCAATGATTGTACTTAATCATAGTAGATTACATGTTCGGAAAGACCTATCAGTAAATAGGATCAATTTCATTATATCTTGTTAAAATATTTCGTTCGCTAGCTTTAGAAAGTTCGAAGTAAAATTCAATTATTGGGTGATATTGGGAACAACAAAATTAAATGGCAATTGTAGCGCTAGTTAACAAAATTGACTCAATTTGGGAATATTATCTGTAAAAAGTTGGACAAAATTAAGGATTTCATACCTAAGTACTTACCTGTCTATGTCATTGTTAAATTCTTACTCCGTGTTTTCTCTCTCACTTTTTATCGACTTTATAAAAGGGGCGGGGCATAGCACTGACTAAATGGTATTTAATGGTAGTAAATAGTTATTCCTTTTACTCTGCATTTATTAGTAAAACTATTAGTTAAACTTTTGTAACTTTGAACAATTATTAAGAAAATTAAAACAACACTAAGTACTTATCTTTCAGTCACGGTTGGCTACTACTAACTAAAACAATGGCTTTGCATATTTGCGGTTTCCTTGAGACGCCACACACATCCTGTGGATTGTAGACTTGTATTAACTTGTGTTATGACTTATGACTTATGTGGTAACGATTGGCGTCAAAATTTGATTTGTTAGCATTTGGAGGGTCGATAAATAATCACAAAGGTGATGAACTAATCATATATTTTTAATTAATAATTTTATTATAAAAAGAAAATAATAATTTACACCATAAGATGAGTAAGTAGGTGAATCAAAATGCCTAAAACGGAGAAAAATTCTTTCAAACTATTCCTCTATCCTCTGTTAAGAAAACTTTATATATTTTTTTTTCTTTCTTTTGTTTCAGATAACAAAAACCAGCTCAGCGAAAACAAGAAATCAAAATGAAGAATTAAAAAAGTGTATTCCAAACATGATTAGGACGTTCCAATTTTAAAATTTAAGTGATGAGTGAGAAGCAAAATTAAAATGCGAGAAACAAAGATGGCGTCATTTTTAAGTGTTGTGTGTTGTGCTATAGTGTTCAGTTTTGTGTGGTTTGAGGCGAATGGACATGTAGCGTTGACGTATCCACCCGCAAGGAGATACGATTTGGACTTTTTGGATAATTCTAGAACAAAACCGCCATGTGGAATGCCAAAAGGTAAGTTTGCACAATAAAGACTATTCTTGACACGACATTATGTCGCTCAATTTATTTCTTTCATTGCATGTTTTTTTGCTAGACAGTTTTGTATCAAAAGTAGAAAACTCGTTTATCACAGACTTCGTTGCAGTACTTACTTATTTATATTTTTTGGCCCTCATTTAAAACCTTTAACACTTTACCAATGCATGTTTCCGATGTTTCCTTTCAATTTTGATCTCTTATAGGCATTATAGACTCATAGGCGTAAAGCATCTCTTAAAGACTCCGTAGTGGAAGCTAGCTACCATGTTAGCAGTGTCATACGATGGCTTTTGAGACGGTATCCACTACATATCAAAAACTCCACTAACCATATTATTATACCTTCAGGCATGGGATCATTTTGCAGACTCAAAACATCAGAATTTTGCATCTGAACATTCGCTATGCGTATGTTAGGTAATGGTATTATAAAGGAGCTACCAGCTACCAAGCCACTTGTACGCACGATTTATGTATCGATGTATAATGAAATACAATCAATAATTGTTTTTGTCCATCTAAATAATATAGCGATGCAATCGAGATCTAAAAGATACTGCATCGATACATGATAACATCGTTAAGATCGGTACCCGCGTTTCATTTAAACAGCAGGCTCTATTGTATCTATGAAACTATTTGCGATGACCGTAGATGCAAAGTCATTAGGTGCTTAGGTTATTTATAGGGGTCTTCAGCCACCTTTATAAGCATTTAATGCTGTTTGAATGGCCACTGACACTGTTAAATATGTAAGGACAAGGCAAACGCAATGATAGTTGGATACGCACTGACGTTTATTCGACATTTAGGAATAGACTATGTCTATAACAATACACAACAGACACAAAAATGACGCATCTAAGTACAGTTAACTCTCACTGCGGCACGGCCACCTTCTCTATAGGTACAGTACAGGTATAAGACTCCGTTACTACCTGGCTATTGAAAGATGCAGATTGTTTTATGCCGTCATAGTGTGCGCCAAAAACATCTTTGGTTGACCGATGTTGCAGCTCAAGTATCATTATTATTCTTTCGGCCATAAGAAGTCCATTACTGGATAAAGGCTTCCTCTTAAACACCTGACTGGTCGTGCGCTGCCCTCATTAATGATTTGCCGACACTGTTATGGTGGTTGGTTTACCGTCTTTCGGTTTGTAGCCATCGCTCTAAAACTCATCAGCTCTGCGTCCTACCTATTGCAACTTTAGTTCTCGTGGCTTCCTTTTTATTAGGCATTGAGCTCAAAACTTAGTTATTCTACAATCTAGATTATACGACCATGACCACTGCATACGAATTGTAGTTATTAACCGCGAAGTTATGCTTGGTCTACTTTCAATTTCAAAATGAAATTTAGTATTGTTTTGCTCGCATGCTGCACAGTGCTAAAGTTTGAACTGGTTTCATTTTGATCCAAAATATCTTCATGAAATGTACGATATAATACTGAACATGATTTCCAGTGATACATTTTGCTAAGGAGATAGTTGGGTTTGTGAGTATTGGTTGAAGGCAAAAAATGTTTGCGAACTATTAGTTCAAAAAATTAAATAGTGTAGAAATTTATGGGATCCACATTTTTAATATTATTTAACTAACATTTCCCGTCGCCTACATTTTGCCTGTGTAATTGTAATGTCAGATCAGATGTCAGTAGAATTTCGAAATAAACCAATTTCATTATCATAAATCACTCCTTCCAATTTACTCGGAAAAAGATAGCAACCACTTCAACATCCAGCAAAAAGTTCAAATCAAAAACATCATAAAGCAAATAGGTAGTTCTTGAACACTGAAGATCTATCAACAGATGTTACAACACCGGCTATTAGATGACTAGTGAGGCCGAAAGTCTAGATCTAACACGACCTCGGTCAACAACCTCTGATTCATAGCTATTTTGTTTTACTATTGTTTTGTATTACCTGATACTTATGACGAACATTACGGAGTCTGTGGTTGAGGTAGGTTTTACTTGTAGTCTAGTATCAAGTTCCGTTAGTCTGTAATGGAGTTTTAGTCGGATTTTCGCCGCTTTTTGTCGTTTCCCTGGGAACGTTATGTTATGAGTTAATGCATTTTCCCTCTAAAAGTTTTAAGGTTTCAAAGCAGTGGCGAAGCGTCCGTATAACACGATTCTTGCCGGCTTTCCTTTTAAAATATGCCCTGACCTCCTTATACCTATCACTGCTTGAGTGTCTACTCAAAGTCTAACTAGCCTTCCGAAACTCAAAATATTTTAGTCTTACCGGCTTCCCTCCGCGGAAAAGTGACTCTTCGCTACTGTTTCAAAGTATCACGTGCCGGCGCCGCGGCGGTAGGTGTAAGGGGTTTTAGTTAGTATTCTGGCCGCTTAATATCTCAGGCTAGCGAGTTCGATAAAACCGCTTCATACCTTAGTATCTTCAAACGGGATCTGACTGTCTTTATGTTTAAGAATCTTCTAATAAAGATAATGGCTGTGTAATTTCAAAACCTGTTATGAGACACAAACGAAGATAGTGTTTTGTATTTCGTTTATACTTTTATTGGCCATAACATAACTACTATTCGTTCAATAATAGTACCTAATAACTACTACTACTACTAGAAACCACTGCTACTTTGCCACCGCAACAAAAATAACAACGAGATCGTGAACACCACGCAAATCGCTGTGATTACCACATTATAATAGCACGCTTTTAGATATTAGATGATTGTAACTGCAACATTACCATGACTCAACAATGGTGATATTCAAGGTTATAACCAAGGGCATACTTATAGAATATCCTCTCATGATATAAAAGTTAGATCATCTCTGCAGTCTTTATAGGAGGATTCATGGGCGTTGTCAAGGTTACTTTCTGCCCGCATATTGTATATCGTAACTAGTATTGTTTCTTAATTTCATCCGTTTGTAGAGAGAAATTGATATGGAGAAACTAGACTGAAATTTTGACCTCGAGATGCAGGCAGTCGTGGCCGAGTGGTTAAGGCGTCTGACTCGAAATCAGATTCCCTCTGGGAGCGTAGGTTCGAATCCTACCGGCTGCGAAAACTTTTTGCCTTTAAGCGTTTTGTCATTATTGATGATTTCTACATCATATCAAGACCAAGAGAGCGATTACCTCCTGATTAGGTTACTTTTTGTTGATCGAATTTTCTTACATCTTTTTACCTCAACGTAAGTCAAGAGGTTTACGTCAGAGTCGTCAGGGTAGGTATTTAATACTAAGTATGTAGCTATGATATATTGGTCACTACTTACGTTAGACATAGGTACCTACCTAACATGTTAATTGTCGCATGATACCTTTTAACAATTTCGCAGTCTTCTACTAACGTAAACATCATATCATTACATTTCTGTCCTTTTTTTAGATACAGGGGGCTTACTCCGAAAATCGAACGTCGAACTTTCGACTGACGGATCGTACACCTACCTACCACGAAATGTTTCGAATCCGAAGATCGAATCGAAGATCGCGAATTGACGTTTTGGCTTTCGTTGACGCTACTCCGAAATGATTTTTGACGTGTAACTTTCGTTGTTTGACAATAATTTGATCGTGAATTTAACCTCTAGTTTTACGATAACAACTTAGCTTTCGTTTCACTATCGTACAAAGATTTTGCGTTTAATTTTATGAACGAAAATGGCACGTTTTGGCTCCATGAGGAGGTTTTAGACGAAGAAAGACAAGAGCGCTGTCGGAGGCGTGTATTTAATTACCTACATATATGTGTTTGTTTCAGATAACTTGTGTTGGGATTTTTTTTTATTTTTTTAATAATAAACACTTTTTTACAATTTATAAATAAGTTTATTTAAGGTTAATTTATGAAGCTGGCCGAAGATGACTACCAGCACTTCTATCTTCTCCTCCTCGAGGCGAATCACTCGATTACGGAGGTTTGGTTGCGCAGCACGCAAACGTCGTCGAATTCGCCTCAAGGCTGTTAAATTAAAATAGAAAATTAGAGACACAAATTAGAAACACAATTAGGGACAGCACTTAATTATTATAGCCATCCTATATATAATTATATGTTAATATATAAGCCTATGACCAATGGTTGAGAGCCTTCTGCTCACCGACAGTCCGCGTAAGGTTGTGAAAGCCATTAGAGGCTAACAACCCACACCACACCAAAAAAAATATAAGCCTAGAACCACTGCTGTACAAAAGCCTGTTACAAATTAGGGTAAGACAGTGATTGGGATTAGATCAATACATTTTTGTAAATCCGCACTATATTTTTCAACAGAGATCTCTAAACTTTCTAAATGTAGTTGGAATAATATAAGTACTTACTTGCTATACTATCTTGAAGTAAAAGGTGAACATTAGTTAAGGAATATTATGAAAAATCATTAGTATAATAATAATACATACCTTATTCGACTGTTGCACCGTTTTAACAGCACCCCCAATGCTGTTTAACTGCGCAGTCAGGGATTCCAACAGTCTTTTTGCTGTTGCCTGCTCCTCTATGTTGTGTATGAGGCCACGGGCTAGGTCTGAATGCTCAGACATAAATTGTAATACAGCCTTCACTTATGTATCTTTGGCCGTCATTTTACTGTGAGAAAACGAAATTGCATTATTCAGAAAGTCGTAAAATTACAGATTGTTCATATCAAGAATACGAAACAAACTACAGAATAAATACATGACGAATATATTATACAAAAGATACAAGGGCTAATACAATAAAGATCTTTATACTTACGAAATGAAATTATATCCTTTTTTGAACTTGTCCGCGAGCCGCGAATCCACGATTTTGAAATACTGCCACAGAATAATAAGAAAGCAACGATGTAAGGTTTTTTTAAAGTCATCACTTTAAAATAAGTCTCATTTTCAAGCAGATTAATTAGTTTTACGTATAAATTATTAGAATAATAACAAAACATTTAATTTAAGATACACCAATAGCTTTCTTATTAAAAAAACATAATATTATTGATTTGTCGGCTTTTTACCGGTTATATATTTGCCTTTAATAAAAGACCCAATTTGACATTTAATAGTGTTTCAAACAATGTTCATTCAATTGGTTGTCCATAGATTCGAAACGACGGCCGAACGCAATAGTCGTATCCGAAGTAACTTGGTAGTAGGGTAATCGTTCGACGTTCGGCTTTACTACGTTTCGATTCGAAACTTCGACGTTCGATTTTCGGAGTAGGCCTCCAGATTCGTATCTAAAAAAAGGACTACTGCTTACCAGTAGGTAGAGTGAAAGTATTTTTGTCAATATAAAAAAACTCAAGTTGGTAACTTTTTGTGACCATGAGCATTTAAAACATAGTTACCTACCTAATCGCGGTTCATTTTTTTTATTTTTTTATCTCAGCTTACCAAAGTGACTCCACCCCGCCTGATGGTAAGCAGTCAGTGGAATCCAGAAGTAATTAATAATAACGTAATTAGTAATAATAATAATAAATAATCTGTAAACAGTTTAAAGCAAAGTCACTGTCTATAAACTGCTTCTGTTGCAGCTAACTTCTCAACCTCGTAACGTATTTTGATACGGTTTTATCGTTCACAGAAGTTCTAACGCAAGGATTAGTTGTTTGTGCATATTGTAGTAGAAGTAGAGGAAAGCCGAGAATTTTAGACATGAAACCTATCGTTAAAATATATTTAGGAAGCTTGCACGAGTTTGAGAACAGGTATTTTGGCTGATGATAATTGATAACATAAATCTAGTACAATGCTCTTGTGAATCAATCAGTACGGGCGCTTTTAGTGTCACGCGGATTTGCTCACGCACGCGGGATTGGACCGCATGCGTAGCATCCGCAAAGAACAATTTCATATAGGTATCTATTGTAAAGCGTGATAAACGCACGCGGGACGCGGGGCGCTGTGCGGGGCGTCACCCCGGTGCGGGGTATCCGCATGCGTAAGCGCTGCCTACAACTTCAGTGCCCATTTTAGAGTCGAGCGGGGCGCACGCGCCGTATTGTACTACCGAAATGAAAATCGATACAGAACGAGTAATCATTGAAGTTCATCTGCGGCCCGTTTTGTGGGATAAACGCAATGAATTATACAAAAACAGGGACGCGAGGGAGGCTGCATGGAGAGATATTTTGAAGGAATTGGCACCTAACTACGAAAATTTGAGCGAAGAGGAAAGAAAAGAGGCGGGTATGTGTTTGGTTCATTATTTTATTTATACAAGCATCATTACTTTATTAATATAAGCATAATTATTTAATTCACAAATAACATCAAAAACCTAAAACCTTTTGAGTTTAGTTAATTAATTATATATCGGTGTTGCCAGGAGACTTTTCCTTCATTGATAAAGTAATCTGCAAATATATCTCTGATATTACTTGCCGACGTATTACTACTTTCAGTCTGCTGCCTGGGTAGTGGTCCCGTAAAACCATTTGTGACAAATGTATGGCTGACCTTGTAGCCATCCCGTTTCCTTATGAAATTGTGAAGTACACATGCCGTCTTGACTATTAATTGTGCTAGATCTAACTTGACATTCATGGATCTGTGAAATATTCTAAATTTATTTGACATAATTCCAAAAGTGCATTCTATGTACCTTCTAGCTCTGGACAGACGGTAATTAAATATTTTCTTTTTGTAAGGTAAATTATCACGAGCATAAGGCCGCATCACATGTGATGATAAACCAAATGCCTCGTCTCCCACTATCACGAACGGCAACTTTGCTCTTACACTAGATGGATAAGCTACTTCGGGGCAAATAATAGGCAACTCTTGCGGGTCAGGGATACCCAACGTGTTACTTTCCAGTTTCGTATACAATTGACTCCTTCTAAAGATGGTTGAATCGGCGTTGCTTCCACTGGTACCGACATTAATATATGTAAAATTATAATCAGCATCACACATTGCGAGGAGCACTACAGAATAATATTTCTTATAATTAAAATATAGTGATCCACTGTGCGGCGGCCGAATCACTCTTATATGTTTTCCATCAATAGCACCCAAGCAATTAGGAAAATTTGTATATGTGAGAAATCCCTCTGCGATTTCTTTCCATTTGATCCCATTAAGCTGTGGAATACATTCAGACTTTAGTTCAATCCATATTATGTAACAAACTTGTCTTACTATTTCGCTAATTGTTGCAATTCCAATCACATAGGAATAGTGTAGATCAGTGAATGTATTACCAGTTGCCAAATATCTGAAAACAAAAACAATATATTAATAATATGATAACATAATATATTAATAATGCTGACATCAGACATAAGACAGCATGCACCGCTCGAATTTTACTTCAGAAGAAAAATAAATACCCTTAAGGTGAAAGGGCACGGAAGTAGCTAGCGCTAGAAGTTTTTAATTCGTTTTAACTACAGTACTATAGCTACGTTAGATTTCTATGATTTGCCGAAAATTTTATCATAGGGGGGTATTTATGCAGTTATGATTTCATATGAAAAGTTCGAAGTATAGTTATGTATCTCATATCTGCTAAAAGTGGCCACTTTTAGCAGATTTGAGACACATAACTATGCTGTAAATATTTTATAAGAAATCTTCTCTGTATAAATTAACCCCTATGGTAAAATTTCCGGCAAATGAAAGGAATCTAATAAATATATATAATATAATATAATAAAATATCGTTTATTTCAGGCAATATTTACATTACAAGATGGTAATGTAAACAGAGGCCCATAGATATATACCTTACAGACTAACATACATATTATTTTATATACAAAAACTATTTTAATTATTTCACACGTAATGTCGCCGACGTGTGCACGGTGTCAGCGGGCAGCCGCCCTCGGAACTTCCGAAACACGACACCCTGCGGCCAGAAGTCCTCCTTCATGAAGGTTGACAGATGCAAATAAAGCAAATTTTTGTTAAAACAAATTAAAAACTTACAGCGCTAGTGACTTCCGGAAGTTTTCACCTTAATTTTGATGATGGCAAATTTTACTGTAACAAATAAACAAATTTCCCGATTCAATCCGGTGTTTTTCCAAAAATCCTTAAATGAAGTTCTAATTATTTTTGTAAAAAATGAATTATTTCTATTCAGTAAAATTTGCCATCATCAATATTAAGGGTACTTTTCCTTCAACTGCGGCCTTATTTTTCCACTCTGTATAGGTATATATATATTGCTTGATTTATCTAATGCTTCATGAGACAGTGTAAAGTTGACAACATGTGTGAATTAAGGAGGGCCTTTAATCGAATGCAGTTAAATTTCCAACTAATATCAGATTTGTACACACGGCCACAGATCAAGCTTCCCAAAACCAGTATAAACAGGACTCATGCGTTGTTTATTATCGTAGACGACTCGGCGAGGCCCTAGCAAGTTCCGTTTATTGGTACTGGTTTTGGGTAACTTGATCTGAAACTGTGTGTACTTTTGCCACTTACTTATTATATTTTGTCATTTCAGACAAGAAAATACAACAACGCTGGCGAACAGCAAGGGACACTTACCAGAAAGACAAGATATCTGAAAAAAATCAGCCATCCGGCTCTGGGAGTAAGAAGAAGAAGAAATATTCTTACTATGACATTTTGACTTTCTTAGACAGTACAACGGAAACTGCTGGAGAAGAGTCACTCTGTGAAGAAATGTCTGAACAAAGTAATTTAGAAACACCTAATGAGTCCACGCAACCAGGTACTTCACGTCAAGAAAGTTCTCAACTAACATCACAACGTAATTTAGAATCACGTAATGAGTCCACGCAACCAGATACTTCACGTCAAGAAAGTTCTCACCCAACATCAAAACAAAAACAAGTAAAATCTAAAAAGCAAGCACCATCTGAATTTGAGGCACAGTTATTAGAATGCTTAAAGTCTAATCAACTGGAGCTAGAAAGTGAGGATTTGGCTTTCTTTCAGTCTCTGCAGCCTTCATTAAAAAGATTCACTAGATATCAAAAACTAATGTTCAGAACAAAAGTGTTAAATATAGTTATGGAAATGGAAAGTCAAACACAACCTGCATACTACAGTCCCATACCTACAACAAGTTCTAGTGCTTTTACTGAGCTTGACAGTTTGTCACCGATAAATCAAGATTACCAAACCAATAGTATAATCCAGGATACTTCGAGTCTTAACGACAATGCTATTAGTTCTGCTGCAGTGAATGACAATGAAACTCTTATTTCGACTGAAAGCGGCCTGTTTAATATCACGTCTTATGACGTAATTTATACCCCAGCAACAACATCATCTACAGGCGAAAGTAATGTCAACGCTCAGGATACAAATTTACAAAGAAATGAATGATGTAAAATTTGATTTTTTAATTTATGAATAAAACTCTTTTTATTAAAATGAGTACGATTAACTTTTTTTCTCCAGTTTCTCTCTAATTGTTTGTTTAGTCATATGAGTGCGGTTGTACACACGGCACAGATCAAGTTACTCAAATCCAGTATAAGCGGGACTCCGACGGGTTACCTAAGTATGATAATACGCAAGGCGCGAGTTCCATTTATGCTGGTTTTGGGTAACTTGATCTGTGGCCATGTGTACTTTATCAGATAAAAAAAAGGATTGTGTATGTAGGTTGAACGTACCAATCCCAAACCAATTAAGGACTTTTTTTGACTTTAAATTACTGTCATGTGCAAACCTATAACTTTTATCTATATTATAATAAGTAGCGTGTGATGAAAGGTAGGAATGATTCCACTTTAATGGCGACATTTTATGAGTGAAATAATCTTATTTTATGAAATTTCAACATGAAATTGAATGAAATTATGAACAATGAAATTTCAGAGTACATGACAAAATCTTTTTTTTGCACATGTAAATTTACACATGACAGTAATTTGAAGTCAAAAAACGTTT
Source organism: Parascotia fuliginaria (assembly GCA_963082885.1). Taxonomy (NCBI): domain Eukaryota; kingdom Metazoa; phylum Arthropoda; class Insecta; order Lepidoptera; family Erebidae; genus Parascotia; species Parascotia fuliginaria. Next base: position 3,790,458 of record OY720195.1, read on the forward strand.
ATCCTACCTGTTCAAATCCCTTTCCACTAAATCATAGCAGGAAATTAAATATTTAAAATTTAAAACTTACCTTAATGTAATAGCGAGCCTCTCAATCGGTTGTATTGTAATCCTTCGTAAACTGCTTTTTTGTAGCTTATTCTCAATTTTACACAACAGTTCATCAAAAGAACGAATGGACATTCGAAAGTAATTTTTAAATTTACGTTCATTATTTTGTAGTTTTCCAAAGTGTGTAACAAACGCCCCAGCAAGAAGCCTATTTTCAAGAAAGGGATCAACATGTACTCTTGTCTTCTTGTTTCGTCGTTTGTAAAGTATGTAAGCGACACATATTCTTCTGACATTGATCATTTTTGAACACGTCTATACCGTTACGCAGCCCGTAGAAAACTGAAACTCATGCTGCGTATGATCCGCAGCGTGAAATTTTACGCATGCGGTCCAATCCCGCGTGCGTGAGCAAATCCGCGTGACACTAAAAGCGCCCTACGTAGATGCTTTAGTCCCGCAGTTCGACCGTAATTCGGGAAAACGTTTTTGCAAAGGTCTCTTTATTCAGTTTGGTTCTCCGTTATTTGTATAATTTTAAACAAAGGGTGATGATTGATTGACTATATATAGGTAATATAACTAGAACTTTCTAACTTACGGTGAAAGAAATCATCTTCAAGAAGCTTGAGATAGATATCCAAACATTGCTTAATGACAAAAAAATACATAGGTGCTAGATTTCTACGTCCCAGTTCATTACATTCCTAGTGTATGGTGAAGATATTTCTGCTAAATGCAGGAGCGCGACAGCACCACATTTAGGTAGGTAACTACTTACGAAGCAGGTGTACCTATCTACTACGTTTTAGATAAGTAGGTACCACCTACTACTTTGTTTTCCAAATAAATTAAAACAAGATATTCGTAATTCTGTGTTTTTAGATTAGATATTTTACTTAGAATTTAAACGTTAGTAGATCCCTGCTGTTTTCAACATGAACGGTATTCATCGACCGGGAAAGTACCTACTACTCTTTCATAGAATAAAGTTTGAAGTATTACTAGATCCATACTAATAAATGTGTGTCAAGTGAGAATGCCTTTTTAACCGATTTGGAAAATTCTTTTTTATTTGAAAGGGGTATACTTACTTAATCTGAAATTGATCGCATATTTTTTTTTTATAAAAAAAGATTTTGAAGTTTGGTTTTAGTTTTAAATTTTGTAAAAACGTATACAAGGAGTAAAGTCCCAGCTGCCATAGTGGAGGCCACCATACCAGCAGTTTAAGACGATGGCTTTTGGTACATTGGCCGCCACTTCTGGATTCCACTGACTGCTTATCATAAGCGGGGAGGAGTTACTTTAGTAGGCTATAAAAAAAAAAGAGATGTAAAACAACGCGTTGATGTCTTTTGTGGCGAGTTAAATTTAAAGCCAATTTTAAAATTTTTGTCTAAAAATTTATATTATTCCCTGTACGGTCGACAATCTATGGCTTGGTTGTGTTTTTTTTTTGCGATGCTCAGAGAACACAACTATGTTCATAGATTACGGTTAACACTTACCGGCTGGTGAACCTATGTATACTTACTTACTTGTTTGTTACCGAAGTTGTATAAAAAATATACTCGATCGATAGTTTTAAAAAGCTTAGTTTAATGTTAAATAAAAACAAGCAATAAACATAGGTAGGTATATTATTAAAACAAAGAGAAAAGAAAAAAACCTTTTATTGTGCTTTTTTTTATATTAGCCTACCAAAGTGACTAAACCCCGCCTGATGGTAAGCAGTCAGTGGAATCTAGAAGTGGTGGCCACCATACCATCTTCTAATGGTGGCCTCCACTATGGCGGCTGGGAATGGGGTTAGGGGAAGGGAATGAGGGAGGTGAGGAAAGAGGAAAGGGGGGAAATTGGGCCTCCGGCGCTCTCACTCACCGAGCGAAACGCAGTAGTACGGATACTACTACTCTTACGTCGATCTTCTATGAGAGGGTAGTACCTCCCCGGACGATCTGGCCCATTCATGCTGAAAACAGCGTGGATCTACTACCGGTTTATTATTATGTACCCTATCCCACAATTATTAAGATTCTACTAATATTTTATTATTAATTAATTATCTTAACTTAGGCTAGGCCCTTAGTTGCAGAACCACTATCAAATGACCTAAGATCTTCACATGGCATTGCAATGCAGAGGTAGAATTTTAGGTCAGGCATATCACGCATATATTTATGGTTTATTTTAACCAGGCTATGGTCAACTACGATCATTGCAATCGTTAAAAGCTTGAATACCACACCTTTTATTTATTAAAAACATAATTAACCAATTATTTTATAAATTTGTTTACCTACGTAATTGCAAACCTTTTCACAATAACGTTTAATAATTATGAGAATTCCGTATTATGTAACAGAAAAGTTTTGTCAGTGGCCAATAATTGTTTAACCAAATACCGAACGAAACGCGTTCCCAAGGTATTGGACAAGATTGTTTCATTACATCTTTAGAACTGGTTACGCCATCTAGATGTCATTAGAAAACAATTGGTTGAATGCTGTTTAGTTAGTGGTTTGATAACTTGCTGCCAGATGGCGCTTATATAAATGTCAAGATTATATTGATATTTGTAAGAATGTGATTTTTTTGTTAGATATTGTCTTAATTGAAACTGTGTTTTTGTTTCAGGAACAATAAAAACATCATTTTTAGCTGGTTCATCATTCACAGTACATTGGCATTTAGCGTACGCACATCGAGTAAGTGAAGGTCTATTTTAACATATCAAGTACCAGCCCGGCTAGCTCAGTCGGTAGAGCATGAGACTCTTAATCTCAGGGTCGTGGGTTCGAGCCCCACGTTGGGCGTAATCTTTTTCTTGAATTTATTAATTTTTTTTACAGGGTGGATTCAGTTTGAGGATATTAGATGATTTAGAAAGGCCCCTTTTGGACTTGACGCCAAGAGCAGGTGGTACTGAGTTTGTACGAGATGATGTTACGTAAGTCAATTTTTTTTTACATAGAAAAGCTCTTTTTTATTTCTTTGCATTTTAGCAATTTACTTTTTTAGAAAATTACAAGAAATAATTATTTATTATTATTTTATTTAACTACCTATTCTCTGGACTTGTACCTCAAGTGTGAGGTAGGTCTACCTATTGGCGGGTAGGGTGGACTTTTTGTCAGAATTTAACAAGTTTTATGAGAGAGATGTGATAAGTTTTTTAATATTTTGATAAAAATAGGTGAATGCTAATTATTTCTGCCGAAATGGTACGTATATGCATTAGTAGTAATCACCACATTCGGCGACGATTTTATCATAGCTGTTCTGTGATGCTAGACGGTAAATTCTAAGCTGTGATGGTACATTTTCTAATTACTTACATGCAAGTGGTACATGGATTAAACGTCATAAAGTAAGTATGAAAGATATAGCCGTAATATAGTTATCAAAGTTATAAATAGGGATATAATAACGTAACAGAACGAAAGCGATTCCTTACCATTTTACTAGGAATTATTATAAAATACGGTTGAAGTTGATATAAATACATAAATACTTGATTAACATTTTCGGTACAGTAAACGTATACTTATGACCGTGATATAAATAAAACATCTATTGTGTCTAAAGTGCTGTCCATGAAATAGTTAAATTTACAACCAATTAAATTTCATAAAAAAAATTGTTTCTGGCACTCGCCATGGCAATTATAAAAACCTGTTTTGTTCTTTTTTTCATTTTAGGGCACAGAAATACGAAGTGCGACTACCGAGCGACTTTACTTGCGACAATTGTACGTTACAACTGCAACGAGAGGCCGGCGAGTGGGGCTCCAACTATAGGTTCTGGTCATGTGCTGATATTGATATTTTACCTAGTAAGTTAATGTTTCATGATAATTAAGGGTTATTTACACATAATGATCGCTACGAAAAGTTTTATGGTAGTTTTCCATCAATTACCTACTGATATAGCCCGTAAAGTTTGCCTTACTGGAGTGGAAATAGGCAGGACATGTAGCTAGTAGAACTGACTGTCGTTGGGGCAGAAAAGTTCTAGAGTGGCGACCACTAACCGGAAGGCGCAGCGTGGCTCTCACAAGTTGAACTGACGACCTTATAAGGGTGGCGAGCAACCGATGGATGAGGGCGCTTCACGATCAAGGTGGCGAAAGTTAGGGCTATGTCCAGAAGTGGACGTCTTTCTTCTGATATGATGATGAATCCTTATGAAATCGCGTCCAAATAGACACGTCGGCGTTTCTTAGGTTTGTCTCAATTTTATTACATCGTTTTATCATAGTAGCTGCGCCCCATGCGTAAAATATGTTTTGTTGTATCACTCGGGAACCAGACCGATTTTCGAAATAAAAAGTAGCCATGTCCGTCTCCGGCACCGAATCTATCTACATAACAATATTTTATCAAAATCGGTTTTGCTGTTTAGGTGCTGCATTAATAGAATTAATAGCGACATAAACATACTATTTATTTCGCAATTAGACAACTCAAATTGATTCTTAATGTATGTAAATTTATTAATAACAAATAACTGTGAGCTTTTAAACGTTTTGGACGACTCGTTTAGAACTAAGTCAAGGTGGACTTTGAATAAATGTAATAGGTAGTGATAATTAGTTATATAATTTCATAACCGATGACTAATGAGAAGTAATCCAATTGGGACTGTTAGAATACTGCAAGTAACATGTGTAGGTATCTACAAAAAACATGAAAGTTAAACGATTGCAGATGATGGCGCAGTAATAGGTCAAGGTTAACATGTTCTTCTTGTTATTAAAATAATATTATATCAAACTAGCTGTTGTCAATGTCGGTTATTACTCTGTTAATACATTGAATTTTTATACAAACTTTTTTTTACCTAATTTTTTCAACCCCTTTAAGCCATTTTTTTTTTTAAATATATAGCCTATGTTGTTCCTCGAGGTCTAATCTATCTCTATACCGAATTTCATCGAAATCGGTTGAATGGTTTAGGCGTGAAAGCGTAACAGACAGACAGAGTTACTTTCGCATTTATAATAGTATGGATGGATATTACGAATATGACCTGTGATGTTCCTTACATCATACAAAAGAGCTAAATTTTTTTATGAGCGAGAAGTGCCTGTCCAATATCTAACACACTTTAATCTCTTTCTAGGAAAAGAATATCACGAAACATGTTCAGGCCACGGTTTCTACATCCTCGGTCGTTGTAAATGCAACAAGATGTACTCGGGTCCTCGTTGTCAATTCAGTGACGAATGTTCTGAAGACAACGATTGTGGACTGAGGGGTAAATGCGTTGACGTTAACGCGACAGAGTCACCGACGAAAATGTGTTATTGTCCGTTCGGGTTCTATGGCAAAGGATGTAATAAGAGTAAGTATTTTGAACTTAATAATGGAGAAATGTTGAATTTGAAGGTACCGATATTTTATGTCTCAAATTTGAGATTTGAATAGAGTCTTGCGTTAGTTGTTAGCGTAGGTACTTAGTTTTATTTTAGGTTAGAGAGTGTACCTTTAGTAATTCGTAGGTGGTGTAAAAATTATAATTAGGTACATTCCTATAATTAATGAAAGGTATAGGCAAGAACACAATATAATATATGAAGACGACTAAGATACGACTACCTATATATTGCGATGTGTGCACGAAAGAGAAAAAAGAAACTGCTATAACGAATTCTCGAGTAAAAGAAGAACTTTTAGATAACTTACATCCATTTTTTAAAAAACTTACACATAAATTTGACGATCTCTGTGGTTTGGTGTTACTGTGTATGGATTGCCACGCAGAGGTCAGTGCAAATATTTGTGTGCATGAACATGTCTATTTGCATTGGTCTGGGTGTTTCTGTGTGTAATATGTATGTATTTACAAAAAAAAGTATTTATAATATGTATATCCGCATTCTAGAACCCATATCACCAGCTATATAAATATGCTTACTTTGGGCCTAGATGGCGTTGTGTGTAGGTAGTTGTTGTGATATTATGCGAAATCGTACATTTAGTTAACCGTACGTTACAACCGTCCTACATGTATGTACATACAACATAACCTTCTTTCCTCTATACTTACATATATTATTATTTTAATCATCGGTCAAATAAAAAGGAATGCGTCATCTCGTTTCTATAATGTTAAATACCCTTTTATTTTTCTACAGAGGCGCCATGGAAAGACAAGAAAGTAAACCTAGGTTTATACAGCAAGCGTGAAATGTCTAAAGAATTTAATTTGTACTGGAGAGTATTGAAGGAAGACGCTGAAATTGAGTTTATTATGATGGTTAACGGGACTTCTTATGCAGGTTAGTGTTTTGCCATTTATTGTTACTGTTCTTTTATTTTACTTTTAAAATAGAAGTTGCTAAGTCCAAGACAAGAGTTCGATTGTGCCCAAGTTTCTTAAATGACGTACATTCGGTAGGTATTTGCAAGTCTTTTATTATTGTTGGTGTAAATTTTTATTACTTGGCCTGGTAAGCAATTGCTTAGCATTAGATTTAGTACTTATAGAGTAGCAGAGGTGGTTGACACCGCTAACTTGGTGGCTTATACTAAGTCAGTTTATTCTATTTTTCGATGTACTGAACAGTTAACTTCCTTATTTGACTGCACCGTTGGTCTAGTGGTTAGTGTAACTGACTGCGACGCCGGGTGTCGTGGGTTCGATTCCCGCGGAAGGCAAATATTTGTGTGATGAACACTTGTATTTGTCTTTAGTTTGGGTGTTTTCTAGTATGTATTTACAAAAAAAAAAAGTACGTATATGTATTATATTTCAATTATCTAGTACCCATAACACAAGATCTGCTTAGCTTGGGAATAGATGACGATGTGTGATAGTGTCCACATATTATATTATATTATTATATTATATTATTATATATTACCACATATTATGTTTAGGAGGACCGCCATCTTTTATTTACTGTTTAATATTTCAGGTGTTGGTTGGCGACCAAGTGGTTTAGATAAACAGTGCAAGAACTTCCCAGTGCTTGGACCACCCCTCAATCAGAAAAGTAAGTTCCACATATATGTTCCACTTACAAATACGTCCACGTCTTTTTCAAACTATGTAGAAATAGACGGCTAGTCTCCCTCGGTAGCTTAAAGATCAGTACATATAAAATCTGTGTGTCATCCGGAGATTGACTTTGATACGTGTTTAACCTTGAAAAATATCAATCCAATCGATACACTAATAAATTACCGCTTGACCCGATGAGAGATTAGGAATTCGTACGATTGCTGTGCAAAGTGGTTGTGAAATTGATTCTCACACAGATTAAACTGTGTGCTCCACAAATATTTGTTCTGAATCTAGTAGTAATTTCTGTCTTAAGTGCATGTTGGTATAGTCACCCGCGATTCAGGAATTCGTCACTAGAACGGCAGTTGACTTTAAAAGAAGATAAATAGTGCAACAGTAGCACGCTGCTGTTGCTGGGATTGCGACAGTCTTTTTATAATTTAAATATTATTTAAATTATAGCAAATACACCAAAACCAGAACCACTTCCGGAACCAGAACCGAAAGCTGAACCCGAACCACATCCCGAGCCCTCTGCAGAACCCGAACCACATTCCGAACCGAGCGCAGAACCCCAACCACAACCCGAACCCTCCTCAAAACCCGAACCACATCCCGTACCTTTCGCAGAACCTACTGCAGAGCCAAGTTCCGAACCCCAAGCAGAACCCGAACCCAAACCGGAGCCGGCATCGAACGATAATAGAAATAAGAGAGTGGCTATGCATTCTCTTGATGGATTCGATTTCAAGAATTTAGGCGATGATGTGACTGTCAAAACAAGCGTGTCTTATAAAGTGTCTAGTTCTAAAGGTAGGTAATATAGATGTTGTCTAATTTGTAACTCTATTTTTAATCGAATAAGAAAATACAAATCAAGAAAAGCTAACTTAGTACCAAATATCGCGCATTGATCCTTGAGATGTGTTAATGTTTAAAATACATTTGAAAAGAACATAATATGAATTTGAAGTAGTCACATTATGTAGGTATTCCTATCAAACCTTTGGGCTTTCTTAATAGTAAACATCTTATTACAAAAAAATATTAGAATATCCTTTATAAAATATTTTATATATTTTTCTTGACAGGTCGTAAAAAGCGAGCTGTAAACGAAACAAGTAAGTTCCTTCAAACTATAGCAATATTAATGCACTACACATAACACTACGCTAATTCACAAACAAGCAAAACCACTGCACATTATTATATTTGGCATTTTATTAGAATTGGCACACTAACTTATGTTCTATCACTACCTGAAATTGATTGGTTAGCACTGTTGCTTATTCAGTCTAGCTAAAAAGGTAAATTCCCTTTGTTTGTCAGGGTTGCCATTACAACCATAACAAATTACTTATTGAAATAATTGTTATTTCGATTTTTTTTATTTGTACTGTAGAATTATTGAAAATACATTTTTATCAAATAGAAATGGGATCAAGTGATGTGGGTTTGATTTTTATATAAAAGTCATTTAATTTATTCTGTAGATTTGCTATTTCCATTCCCCTACTATCTTCAAAGAGCCAAAAATATAAAATATGAAAGGTGTATTGTATTATTTAAATACATACTAAACAAATATTACAACAATACCTACAAGGATATCGTTATATAAATATATTTCTTGAAAAACACTGAATTTTTTTAATAAGTATTTTATTTTGGTTTAAAAATTATTTATATAGTCACCCAATATAAGACATTTTACACAAAAATATGTCACAAAAATTGTGCTTGCTAAATTTGCTCATAATCTATGTTATTTGCACAATGCTGTTTAAATACACAACAACACTCTTTATTACTTAAATGGGTAAGCAGAAGCGTGCGTGCAACACTTACGTATCGCCATTCGCCAGCTATATTAGGGTGACAAAGGACGAGATTGCTGCCAAAAAAAACATGTATAAATAAACGTTTCAAAACAAGCTTATTCAGCTTTGTTGGAAGGGTGCACAAAATGTTGCTGAAATTATAAAAAAATATGTACCTACAGGCAATTTTATATTATACGAACTACTTATTTCTTATTAAAAATATATTTTATTATCAGGCAGTGGTAGAACTATAGCTCTTATATGTATATAAATGCAGCATGATGACGTTATTTTTACAGATTTGGACACTACGACAGCTATTTTACCCCATAACGACACTGTTAAACCCCCAACAGATACCTTTACCATACCCAGTGAAGCTCCTAAACCAAAACCTCCGACAAAACCAAAGTGGAAACCAAAGTCTAGACAAACTAGTACAACTGCTACATCCATTATCGAACCTGAAATAGAAAGAACTTTAGAACCGAAGTCGGCACCAGAACCGACTTCGGAACCCGAACCTAAACCCGAACCTGAACCAACTTCAGAACCCCAGCCAACTTCCGAACCTGAACCAACTGCTGAACTGAAATCTTATCCTAAATCAACTCCTGAGCCTACTAATATATCACCTAAACCTAGTCCTGTACCCAACCCAGACTCTAAACCAGAACCTGAACCTAATCCGGAACCGACATCTGAACCGGAACCTTCTTCAGAACCAACTTCTGAACCTAAAGCCGAACCAACTCCAGAACCAAATTCCTTACCTGAACCAAATGCTGAAACGAAGTCAGTAGCCGAACCGAGTCCTAAAGCTAAAGCCTTGCCTTACCCTAGATCTACTCATTCTGATATTAAAGCTGAGCCAGAACCTTCCCCAGAGCCAAAATCAGGAACTGAACCTAGTTCCGAACCCGAACCCAAGTCAGAACCTGAACCTAAATCAGAACCAGAACCCACATCTGAACCAGAACCCCAATCCGAACCAGAACCCAAATCGGAACCTGAACCCAAATCGGAACCTGAACCCAAATCTGAGCCAGAACCCAAATCTGGCCTAGAACCCAAATCAGAGCCAGAACCCAAATCTGGCCTAGAACCCAAATCAGAGCTAGAACCCAAATCTGGCCTAGAACCCAAATCAGAGCCAGAACCCAAATCAGAGCCAGAACCCAAATCCGAACCTGAACCTAAATCAGTACCTGAACCCAAATCCCAACCCGAATCTAAATCATCTCCGGAACCCGAACCTACCTCGGAACCAGAATCCTCTCTCGAACCGACTTCAGAACCTATTCCCGAACCCGAATCATCCCCCGAACCCACCGCAGAAGAACCCGAGACATTGCTAGTGAAGGGACTTACAGACGAAGCAGGTAACCGCCACATGCTTTGCACAAATTAAACGTATGCATGGGTATTAGAAAGAAAAGTTTAATTAAAAAAGTATTGATTTAATTTTGTATGTGTTGTGTTGTATTGTGTAGGCTGTTAACTTCTGATAGCATTCACAACCTTACGTGAAAGCCATCAGTAACTAACAACCCCTTCAATAGAAAAAAAATGTAACAAACAACATTCCAGTAAAAAAGAGGCTCGCATTCGGCGCAAATTGACATAAATGAAATGTTTCATTCTGAAATCATTCTGATATTAATAATTTGTTCGTACCGTAGGCAACACTAAAATTATTCTAATTGTAGATACCAATGCATACGTTTTATGTAGTAAATTAGTTATATTTGTATAGCAAGTTAGCACATTGTCAATAATATATTATGTCTTAATTACATGTAGTATAATTACTAATATGAGAATGTGTGATTGATGAGTTTATAGGTATTATCATTTGTCTTTAGCTAAAAAAGGGAACATTGAAATTGCTATATTACTTGATTAATTATTGTGAATATCATTATTCATAAAATATTTTCCAAACTGTAGTGGTTGAAGAAACTAGAACTATAACTCAAAAAGCCTGTCTGTATTGTTGAGTTTTCTGACTACTGTCTATTTGCAATGACCATGGTAGATATTTGTATCTTCATGACAAAGAAATAGTCAACAATGAGAGAATCTGCAAGATAAACATTATGTAAAAAGAAAAGAAAAATAGTAAACATAATTTCTGGTGCCTAAAATATGATGTAACCCGTCTTATAAATCCAAGGATGGCATCTTTTAATTACTAGATCAATTAAGTATTACTTTGAAATTAACTGTTTAAATAAGTCTATTTTCTGGCAAGCTACATGATAATACCTATAAACAATTTGATAGAAATGATTGTGTATGGTAGAACATTTTCTAACAAACAAAATTGTTTTCACGTCATTCTTCATAACCCATCCTAGTTATTCCATCTGTCTTTTTCTAAGACTATTGCATGAACTTAATCAGGTCGAACTATTTACTTGTTTGATTCGTTGATCTTTGTTAGAAACAACACAACAACTTTTATATGCATCTCTTTTTTACTTGTAAAAAATTCGAAACCAGGGTAAATTATAGTTCGATATTTGTATCTGTTTGTAACTCAAATCAAATCAAATTTTATTTCGCAAAATATGTGGGTAGATATGCAATAAATATCATGTATACAGTATAAATTTTTAAGTTTCAACATATTCTACCGTCACAGCAGCATGCAGAGTAGACTATAATGTCATAATACTCGTAACAAAATTTATACAAATCTTTTAGGACTAACTTTTATTCCCCAAGGCTCCCAAAATGTTTCGTTTCACTGTACTTATGTCAATAATTTCTAAGAAAGTCTTTAAACTTGAACTTCGACGCCATATCATTATAAAACTTAAGACCAATAAGTTAAGCTCTCCCTTTTGTTTCTAAGAAGAAAAATGAGATGCATATAATCATCAAAGTACCTAGTGTAGTAGTTAAATAATTTTCGACCAAGCTTCGTTGTTTCAGCTTTAATTTGTCTTAGCTTAGCTCTGGGCTTTTGGGCATTGACTATATACTTACTATAATCCCAATCCCAACCTTTTTCAATGACTACAACTTACAGACTGTTCTATCGTAAAATATTTTCAGATTTTCCTATCGTTCTTTTGTTTTTTCCTTTTCCAGATTTTTTGGTTTTATTGTTCCTTGTTTTTAATATTTTTCCAGATATTTCCTTCTTTTTGTTAACATGTTCTCATATTTTTGTGAGACAAAGGTGTTGTGTGTGGAATAAGAATTCATGGTTGTGATAAGATATGGTGTTTTTGCTAAACTGACATCTGCCACGTAATTTTGATTAAAAGTAGGAAAAATATAGGTATATGCAGTCTATCCATTTTTGACTGTAGTTTAATGTCCATGAAGTTGAAAATTACGTTCAGCTGAAGTCTACATTAAAAGATCTGACGTTTTAGATTATTTTTGGCTTACGTTAGTTTATCAAAAACTGATTTGTTTTTGTCTGTTTTGCTACAAGATGTCAGCATAGTAAGAACACTCGCCTAATATATACGAAGAAAAGTAACATATTTGTGAATAACAAAGGAATTAATTGTGTTTAACAGTTTTGGGTGTGAGAAGGAAGGATTTTTGTTTGGGAATTTGATGTGAAATTAAACCTCTTCAGTTTCTTGTTATTAAAACCTAATAAAAAAACCAGTTTTAAATGTGCCATATGCAAAACTTGCATTGGTCTTGCATTGTCTTGCATCCTATCTATCTCAAATGTACCTTTATTGATAGGTGACCAGTTTCATTATTGTATAAATTATAATAATATTTTCTTTTTGTTTTTATCTAGGTACTTATATTTTCTATTTTTCTATCATATAATTTTACGCCTGACTTTATCGATCAATATAAAATAATATTTAAGGTTATTTATGTAGCTGTACCTTGAGTTAACGCTATCGTTTTTCTCATACCTATCGCAATAAGCATGTAAGTCAAAATTTTGTTCTTAGGGTCAATACTAGATGCACTGTTATTTTTTTTTTATATTACACACTGTCGTTGATGGGAAATAGAAACACGTTAAAGTAAAGGTAACTGCAGCTGCTGAAATAAAGCTACAAAATTCTAGTTTGTTTATAAAGCTCTTATAACGATGTTATAAAATCTACATCGTTCTTTATAAGAATGACCAAAAAAAATGTAAGACCAAACTTACAGCGCCAAACCCACAAAACACTTGATATGAATCTTCAGAACACCTATGGGCTCTACAGCCTTTAGTTAGGTAAAAGGCGACGTAAAACATTTAAATTGACTTTATCAATCGATCCGAACCTTTTAATCAGAAAATGACTTACTTACATATGTTTCAGAAAGCTTTTAAATGGGACTTTTTAAAGTCCTAAATAAAACCATATTAACTATCATAACATCGTATATTTTAGGCTACTTCCCCGAGCACGAATACGTGCCTAAATACGACTTCAATCCTATGGACTGCACTGACATAGTTATTGGTACCGCTAAAGGCAACTACCACAGAGTGCTCGATTATTATACTAGAGACCGGTAAGTACACACACACATATATTATTGCGACTTTACTCTGCGAAGGGGTTGGTAGATGTGTATAAAAGACATTTCGTCTGCTATTTTAGGTTTAATATATAGGTAGTGAACCATTTATTTATTGCAAAGAATTCCGGACCTTGGGTAACACTGAGAATTTCTCGTGAAACCTTCTCACTATCTTACAAAGGATAAAACCCGAACCATCTTATATTATGTGAACTTTTTATTTTTCTGTTTATCCAACTCGGGGTTAGAGTATGGAAGTGAATCGTAACTTATCATGAGGCTGGTCACCACAGACAATAATCCACAAAGATGGCTACTAAAGTAGACTACTTACACCAGTAGATATTTCATCATTGATGATACAGCTTAGAAACCCTCATTAGAAACCCTAAACCTGCATGGATGCCTAATTTTTTTATCTAATCGACGTCGTTGTTCTACGTTTTGTACCACAAAGTGCAAACTAAGCATTTATCTTCAATAAGACAAAATTTCTAAATAAAAACGAACAGACTCTCGCTCGCAACACTAAGAGCATTACACATTAACCTGTATTATATAAAAACCTAAAAACTTGAGTGACACAAACTCAAACTCAGCATTTATTTCATTTTGATTATAAAGTATGATGTTTATTAACGTCAACATTACATTAAGTCAGCCAAATTACCTACAGCCAGTTCGCTGACGAGGTAGAGCCGTGAGAAGAACTGACAAAAAACTCAGACGTTTTAATCGCCAGAAAATAACAGTTTTATGTCTACCCGTTTTAGAAAAACTAAATACCTATTACATTTGACTTTGCCCAGGTCAACTCCTCGTGTGGACACATTCTGGGGCGGACATGATGACATCACGGCTGCTTCTGGATATGAGGAGAACGGAGTCACCACTATTATGTTTAGGAAGAAGATTAATGTAAGTCATTGCTAATATAATTATTTATTACAGACAGGGTGATATTTTTGGGGTATAGGTCTGAATGGTTCTAAAAAAGACTATAGACTGTAGAGTAGAAGTCGTTATTTAAGCTTCGGCCAAACCTGCGCGACCAAAGCGACTGCGAAGCGGGAGCGTCTGCCGCGCGGCGGTCGCTGCCGTATAATATCTATGGCGCCTTGCACACCTGCGCGACCGCAACGCGGGACTGCAGCGTCCGCGGAGCGGGACGCACGCGTCTAGTGGTCAGACGTGTGTAGTAGTATAATTAAAGTACTACCCTCTCATTAAAAGTTCGATGTAAGAGTAGTAGTATTACTTTCGTTCGGTAAGTGAGAGCGCCGGAGGCCCAATCTCTCCCCTTTCATTTTTCCTCATTCCCTACTCCACTACCTTTGCCTACCTTACTCTTTGCACCTACACCACTACCTTTACCTACCACATTCCATTCGCCTATCCCACCTCCTTCACCTAACCCACTCCCTTGCCGGTAGGCAGTGGCTTTGCAGACCGCAGAGTCCCAGGCAATGAAGAAGCGACATGAGCGACAGTTACCACTTACCATCAGGTGGGCTGTTGGCTAGTCTGCCACCGTCGGCTGTAAAAAAAACCCTACCGATTCGTACTCTGTCAATCAAACCATTGAACCAGAGAGGTTACCATTATTTGTCGCGTGGTTTATTCCGCAAAAGCAATAAAAGGTCTTTTTCATCAGAGTCAGAATTTGATATTAAATACGAGAATGTCATTACCACAACAATTTAGTAGCTATCCTACTAATATTATACATGCGAAAGATTTTGGGTGTGTTTGTTACCACTTAGTGCCTAAACGGCTAAACGGATTTCAATGAAAACTGGTATGTTAGAAAGGTTTGGTGCCAGAGACAGACAAAGTATTTAAGGTTATTTTTATCCCGAAAATTGGTCTGATTGCCGAGGGAGACAAAACACATTTTAGGCGCAGGCGAAGCCGTAGGGCGCATCTATTACCAGATAAAGACGCGCAGCTTTAATGATTGTTCACTAACAAATGAAGTTCGCGGTTCGCGTCGCAGTCGCGCAGGTGTGCACGTTAAGTTTCGCGTTGCAGACGCTCCCGCGTCGCGTCCCGCGTCCCGCGTCGCAGTCGCGCAGGTTTGGCCGAAGCTTTATTAAATATGCCTTATTGTACTGTAATAACGATAATTGCAGTTAGTAGATTAGTTTCCTAAATTTTTAATATTATTTCTCTCTGAATTTTATTATCATCAGCTCAGCAGAAAAAACATTTACAACTGGACATAAGTCTTCCCAATTTTCGCTACCTTGGCCGACGTCAGCCGGTTATCAGGTCGCCGGTCCATCTAGTATAGGGTCAATAGGCTGACATTATTCTAATTGTTCTAGGCTAAAGAACCAACCGACCATTCAATAATAGACGATACAATGCACGTAATATGGGCCCGTGGGCAAGAGAAGGGTAAATACGTGCACTCGCCTCCGTCGGGAATCGAACGTGGTACCGCGAGCACAGGCGACTTTTATCGACCTGATGAATTGAAGTACCATGGACATGGAAGTCAGAGGGGTGTTGCTAGTATTAATTTCTTTGGTAAGTGTGAATTTAGCTGATTTTTGTATGGACTAAGTTGATGGAAGAAGTATCCTTCTTATAGAAGTTGAACACAAAATTCCAAAATCCCCACTATTGCCTTTCGTTTGTTTAATGAGAGCGTTGGAGGACCAACAACTCCTTACATATATTTTCTTATTTTCACACGGTTTTTTTAACATTGTTTTAACAATGCTTAGGTGTAGTACATAGTCATGTCCATAGGATATACGTAGGCGAATTAGTATGCTT
The DNA here is from genome assembly GCA_963082885.1 of Parascotia fuliginaria. NCBI lineage: Eukaryota > Metazoa > Arthropoda > Insecta > Lepidoptera > Erebidae > Parascotia > Parascotia fuliginaria. The sequence continues at coordinate 3,806,636 of OY720195.1, forward strand.
TATTGCCAAAAAAAAATATGGAGCGATCGAAGTAAAATGTAAACAGTTTATTAAGCCCACAATTACAAGCACTCGTAACCGACTTGTGTGTATGAAAAGAATAATGTGTATGAAAAGGCAAAGTAGGTTTGTTTGGATCGCAGCAAATGGAGTTCTATAGTCTCTGCTCACCACAATAATGGGAGACGGACGTGAAGTTATGTATATAATTATGTGTTCGGAAACCAGCAGAAATACTACGCTACTTATTGTATTTTAAAAAGAGTAGGTCACTAGAAGAAGTTTCTAGGATCCATATTATGCTCCAAATTGAGACAAGAAATTTCACAATGCTACTTTTCTTACTTATTCTTAACTACGTCGATATTCTCTGAGGAGTTAGTTTTGCCCGGTCAATTCGGTCCATTCATGCTGAAATTAGCACCGATTTACTACAATTCAACCCTTACCGTTCTACAGGCTAATCTTTGTAACCAAGCTTCAATGTTTTTACAGAAGAAACAAAAGTATCAATATCAGGCAACATTCTTCCCCTACCTGATAAGTGTGGGGGTCAATGGCGTCTACCAGCCAATTGTGACCCCACTGGCAAGTCTAATATCACTTGCGATTATGTGGCGAGTTGGGAATATTTAGGACAGAAGAGAGGGAAGGATTCTGTACGATTTACTATTACTACCAAGCAAAGCAAGCACTGGACTGGAATTGGATTTAGTGATAATAAGAAAATGGTAAGTTTGACAATGTTTCATTGTAGGTTCTTGATCCTATAGTTCTAACGAACGAACTGAATAATGACCCATTTTGCTGATAATTCGCTTAAAACTGTCAAACTTGTAAGATCTACTGAGTCTAATGCACTTAGGACGTTTTTAAAACTAACTAACAACAGTTTACTCAGTAAAACGTTAGTGTCTAATAAAATGATAACAAAGCTTGTTGCTAAAGAAATTTGTCTTCAGGCAAATTTCGATCTACTCGCATTTAGATGGATCTGCAAAATGAGCTTATGGTGGATCATGATTCACTTGGTTTGATAGTATATTAGCATACAGGAAAGACTACACCATGCTAAAGACGGATTGGCTCTTCTCAGGTATAAGAAAAGAGAAGATATAATATTACACAGGAAAAATGAGTGTTTATCACCACGATTGTTCAGAAGATTGGAGATTTTAGGCTTATTTTGTTAATAGCTTCCCGCGTCGCGGTTTCATCAGCGTCTCTGCTTAATGCTCTCGTCGTCAGTAGCGTGATGTTACAAAGCCTATAACCGTACTCAAGAAATGGGCTACCATGCTCAAAAATAATTATTCAAATCCGAATAGTTCCAGAAATTAGCGAGTTCAAAAAAACAAACAAAGTCTTGCGCTTTATATAATAGAACGTTTTCTCACAGCGTTTTCATTGGCTGCATATGTTTTCATCTTTAATATAAGCTTGAAGTCCACTGCTGGACATAGATAGGTCTTTCCCAAATGACTGAGTTGGCCATGCTCATGGTGACCGGTTCGCATATCAGGAGATTGACAGGCGAATGGCGCATACGACATTCGCAGGTAACAGTGCTGACCGTTACCTGGCAGTCAGGTGCCTTCTACGACACTCAGGCTAAGAAATGGGAGATCCCTATTCTGGACTGGATACCACATGGTCTTGTAATTTACTATAATTATCTATGATAACGACCATTCTTTCTTCCATAGTCTCAATCCGACGCAATCATAGGCTGGGTGGACTCCCGTACAGGCCGTCCATTTATCATGGATACTTGGGTGTCCGGGTATTCAGCACCCAGGGTCGATCAACGCCAGGATTTGAGCAAAGAGGCCGGTAGCCTCGTGGATGGCGTTACTACTCTTAGCTTTGTGAGGAAACGAGATACTGGCGATCAAAAGGTAAGGACATTTGTTTTTAAATAATAAAAAGTATTGTTTTCTATAAATTACCTATGTAAATTACCTATGATATGAATAGTTGCATGCATCAAATTCAAATTCGACAACCGTCTTACAATTTATTGAAATGGTCGAAATCCCATTGATTCACACAAAAAAATATGCAATAATTATACCAAAACACAATTATATTTGTGGCTCAAATAGAAATCGAAACCACGATAGATAGTCAAACAGCAATTTTCACTATTGTGTGGGTACCAAATTTGACCATAATTAAACCGCGAAACTACACAAAAAATTCTAAATCAGTAACTTGTTCTCCATACATGTGTTTCGGTAGTAACTGCTAATTTAAAATTTTATAATACCTCTTTTAAGGACCTAGCGTTCACCGACACTCAATGTCTATACATGATGTTTATAACTCAAGGGGGTACTTTCGACCCGATGAACAAGCGTACCAGCAAACACTTAGTCACTCCCATAGTAACTGATGAGAGAGTCTGCATTAGGCCTTGTGGACCTGGTAAGTATTCTATGAGAAATATTACTTATTTTTTTATTTTAGCTATTTTTGTCCTCGCGTATGCTTTACGGTTTATAAACAAAACAAAAAAGAATTACGCATATTCATAATTAATAATAATTTAAAGAACTTGATTTTATACAAAAAAGATCATAAAATGGACTTAATTTTTCTGATATTTTTTTATATTTTCTTTCCACATAGATGATTAAAAGATTTAACCGCTCATTGTTATAATGTTGTGTTTAATTTGTAATAATAGGTGATGTGCAATAAAAAATATTTTGTTTTATACTAATTTTAGACCTTTAGGGCCTTTAGGCTTTAAATAATATCCTTATATTTATGATCATAATTTATCTCTGAGGCTAACCTCGCCGGTTTCAGGTCTTCGACGCCTTAGACCTTTTACCTATACCCATTCTTTTCACTCTTCTAAGCTTTTCGTATAATACAGATACTATTCCTTTTAAATCTATAAAAAGTTGGATGCCTAATATTATGGACAAAGTATGAAGAACTAAATTTCTAACATGTTTGAAAAAATAATTTATCTGCTTCTGTTTATTTTTAGAACCCCCAGAAGAAGAATCAACGACAGAGTTAATCCTTCCTGGCCAGACAGCCTACACAATGTTGATCCGTATCACGGGTCTGGCGGACAGTTTCAAACCTCCCGCGTTCGGTAGTAAGGAGTATGAGGAACTGAGCCGTCAGGTCGTCGACAGCATCGCTAGCGAGATCAGCAACACTAAGGGATATCACGGACTTGTTGTTAATGGATTTATGCAGTAAGTGTGTTTATACTGTTAATGTATTATTGGTGTTGTTTTTAATATTTGGAAAACATAATTCTTGGAAAATTTTGTTAAAATGGAGGTGCTTGGATTGAATTATTATTTCTAGAATAACGAAAACCTTTGTCGACAGAAATGAAACCAAAGCGATCTTAGCCGAACTCACCCTCAAATCCATAGAGTCAAACACGATAGAAGGTTCTACTGGTCGAGCACTAAACTCCGTACCTGTTAACTCTACTGAAGGGGAGAGTGGGGCGGAACGATGGGAGAGAGTCGTTAGAGACACGCTTGCCCAGGGGAAGGTGGGCAATCTCAATGTAGACCCGGAGTTCTTGGTCTTTGAACCTCAAAGTTGTAAGTATTGAGTTACATAACTTAGGATCATGTCTTTTAGCAAGGGGTAGGCAGAAATGTGTAAGTCTTTCTTCAGCTAGGTGGAGCATGTAACAGGGGGCAAACCTATTGTATATTGAGGCAGCTCTAATACTGGGAATAAAAAACCTTATATCACACAGGACCACTGTATGAAATTTTTTAAAGTCTAGACCATTTTGAATGTTAGATTTTTTTTGCTATTTTTTGTGTAATAAAACTTAAATATTGCAATAGTTTTATTCATACTTTAATCTTACTAGTTTTGTAATAATCTTTGTTGATAAAAATGACATTAAATGTGGGAGTCTACATCTTAAGTTTACTTGAATACTTACGTATACCAAGGGAATCCTCTTTGTACCACATTTATATTAATAAAGATTATATTTATATTAAGTATGTGTATTTTTTCTCATAGTGCTATCAACTCGCCAAACAGAAGAAGAAGCTTCTGGCAACGCGCGAACGTTCTTCGGTCTCGCGGAAACTAAACTATGGATAGTAGTAGCTTGTGTTGGAGCCCTTTTATTGGTAGCGTTGTTGCAAGCAGCATGTACTTTATACAGGGCTAAAAGTACTACGGTGACTACTAAGGTAAGGCTTTTATACTTAATATGTATTTATTATAAACGTGAAAGTTTGTATGAATGTTTGTTACCCATTCACGCAAAAACTACTGAATGGATTTTAATGAAACTTGACATAACAAAGCTCATACATCAAAACTACACTAATAGCTAATTAATATAATATGGGTATTTGTGTTTGTTAAATTATATAAATAGATCATGTTTTCGTGGTCATACATTAGTGGAAAAAGAAATAAAGAAAAAACATTTTTTGTTCTGCATTATTAATTCAGTCTCAAATTGTAGGAGCAACTAATTCCAAACTCAGCATGGAAGGACTATTCAACGGCGAACACGAACTACGCGTTCGAGCCGTTCGAGAACGACGACAAGTACAACAGCACCGCGTCCACCGCGCCGCTGCGCCGCGCCGCGCGCCCCACCGACCCGCCGCCGCCGCGGCCCGCGCAGGCGCACCAGGGGAAACCGCATAAGGTATGACGAAAAATCTTCTCAATAATTTGCACTTTTTTTTTATTTTATTTTAAGTAATATATATTTTATATTTCTATTTATCGCACACACATTAAATACAAATTAAATTATTTTTTTTGTATATTTTTCTTTTTACTTTTCATTGTATTTTTTTCTTTTTTTAATATTTAATTGATAGTATATTTTTCTTTTTTTAATATTTAATTGATAATATAATTTTCTTTTTTTTAAGTTTTATTATTATTTTTTTATTTTATTATACTTTTATTGATTATAAATAAACTTTTACCATAGGCAAATGGTGCCAACGGCTCGCACGCTAACGGTCACCAACAAAATCAACCACACCCACCCCACCAGCAACACCCAGGTCACCCGGGTACTAACGGAGCACCGTTGAACGGTCGCGCCACCCCTAAACACCACAACAGCGCCGCGCAGTACTACCACGAGACCAGGTCGCTGCAGCGGCCGCGCCAGGGGCAGCCGCCGCCGCACTATGGGTAACACTACTACTTACTCACCGTCATAAACAACGTACACACTGGGCTTGCCCCCTCCAGTCATCAACATACACGTACATCTTGATAGTAGTGACGAGGTCATACTTTGGGTCTATGCCCGAAATGTTGACAATGATACTCTACGCTACATAGATCAAAATTCAAATCTCATCTAATATTATGAAATATATAAAACCTACGTACCTACGTTTAAAATGAGGTTTGCACTCAAAAAAAATTAACAAAAATAATGCCCTTTAAAAAAATCGATTTAAGAAATCAAGTAAGCATAAAACCATAAAAATAATCAAACTGTTATCACTTATCATGTTTGATTATTTACGCACGTTTAATAACTATGACTTCACAATGTAACAAATCATGAATGAAACAAACACCGTTAGTCAAACAACGGAAATCCTTTATCATTACTTAAGTACCGTTATACAAATATGAACCTTATAAACATATAACTAAAGCCTTTATTATAAGAACGGCTTTCCTTTCGCTTCTAATATCCTGTCTAACAAAGCAAAGGGGTGATAATATAAGGGTGAAATGTTCACGCTTTACTACATCAATAATTTCGACAAATTGTTCATAAGACCGTGTGGCCTAATGGATAAGGCGTCGGACTTCGGATCCGAAGATTGCAGGTTCGAGTCCTGTCACGGTCGCATAATATCTTTTTTGAATTTGATACTTTGATAGTATTTTATCTATAAATTTTGATATAATTTACGAGTTTTTAATAAAATTGTCATACATTGAATCTATTTATTATTTTGATACCGTGGCGATTTTATGTTATAATGGTGCTAAATATTTCCAATTCTAAGTAGGTATGTGTTTTAAGTATATAACACTGAATAAGGAAGAATTGTTACGTCAGCGATTTGACCTTCTCAGTTTAAAACGGAAATTAGATTGATCTACTAAAACTTTTCCTAAAGAGGTCATACATTGATATCGACTGCTTTGTTAATATAATTATCAGGTAAACTGTTATATTACTTGTATAGTAGTTGAATACTAAAATTAGCAAATTCCCACTTTTTATGTATAGATGGATTATTTTAAAATTATAATTAGGTACCTAAATACTAAAAAATTAAATTTATGTTTTTTAGTAGTTTTGTATCCATTAAATAAATGAGCATTATTATATATTTAAAAAAAGAATGTATTGCTTCGAATTTATGGAGAAGCCTGGGATTTCTCACACAACCATTAGCTCTCTTAAAGTTTTATCATACCTAATGTAAGTTGCCTTCATTCAGCGTATTGACACATTGTATGTTTTTGAGTGAGAAATAAATTAATGCGCCACCAAGACATTGAGTTTATTGGCGCTTAATATTTTTTTTGGTTTACTATTGCTTAACATTAACTTGCGGTTTTTCTTACAGTTACAACGGCCGTCCTGATCGGTCGACATATTCTTTACCTCGTGGAGGTCGCCCTGAAGGAGGACTATCAGCTAACCCCGACTTCTACTTCATGCCATCGCAACGTAAATACGAAGGTGAAGTTATAAGAGTTTACGTAGATTATAGAGACAGACAACCCACCAATAGGGACAGAGATAGGGATATACTACCGCAATAGAGAATTTAATAGTTTACGAAAAAAATGCTCTTTTAACAAAAAACTACATACGTGCAAAAAAGGTAATTAAGTATGTTTATCCGCATTCTAGAACCCATATCACAAGTTATAAACGCTTATTTTGGGTCTAGATAGCGTTGAGTAGATGTTATTATTGTTCTACCCAGATAATGATAAAAAAAAAATTATTTAACAAAAATGGGTTCTAATTTAAATACGTTAAAAGTGTTGTAATTTGTTAAAAAAGCAGTATTCTAGAAGAAAGGCATATTGTATAGATTTTTGTAAAATATAGAAATTAAATCAAACTTAATAGAAGGTTTTTAAAAATAGTTCCTAGATGGTAATTATTACCTTTAGCGCTTAAAGTATCGTTAAACGTAAGATGCTAGAAATTAACCGACTCTTTATTTTTATTTAAAAAAATTAAAAGACAATAATGTTACTTAGTATTAACATTAAATAATTAATCTTGCACTAAAGTATATAAGCGCCATCTGTAAATGTAAAACGAAAATCGGCCATTAAAAAAATTTGAAATAATAGTAAAAAACGATAAAAATAATATTTTCTTTTTTTGATTTTTTCTTACATTTATCAAGATTTTTTTGGTTTTTTTTCTATTAAAACTGCTTAACTTAAGCACCTCTACTTTTGAGAGAGATCTTACATATCTTCTTTTCTCATTTTCTTAGTTCTAATTTAACTTCAAATTTCTGCAAAAAATGCTTAGTCTGTCTCTATTATTGTGGAAGTTGTACTCTTTTATAATTGGTAGAGGTCTAATGCATTTGCATGTTAAAACGAATTAGTACAAATGGATTTGTAGTACTAGTATAATAGTCTTAAGAGAATTAAACTAGGGAAATGCCTGTATTTAAATCTTGCACAGGTGTATGACAATTTTTGTTTGTTCTTTGTTAGTGTAAGTGATTTGTGTTAGTGAGATATTTTGGTTTAGTGTGCATGTGACGAAACATTTTGTTTTAATATGTGTGATGATGTTGTCGTGTGCTGTGTACACGTACCTCGCCCCGACAGACAAATTCGCGTCATATACAGGCATCTTCTAAGTATAAGCTCTAAGAAGTAGTAATCACAAGCTTTATTGTACTCGTAGTGTAGTAATTAGGCGGCTAAAGGTTTACAGTGACTTAAGTTTAATTATGCTTTATTTTTTATGAATAATAAATGTGTATTTAATGGAGTATTTGACTAAATTTTTTGTTTTTTTCTTTCTTTTATACATAATGTTTTTAAGAAGATAAAAAATATTGATAACGCATAAGTGAAAAGTAAACATATCTCTGTCTGGTAGCAATATTATTAAAAACAAAAAATCTAATTTAGTAATTAGTTAGTCGGACTCTGTATAGAAAAGCTTTATCGAAAGACATTACGGAAAACTAAAAAAAATAATTTTATTATGACTGTGGATTAATATACCTATAATTGTTAAGCATAAATAAAAAAAGACAGATGGACTTAGCCATGTTGAGACATTTTTTTCAGTAGTATTAAAAATATTGTGTCAAATACTTTATTAAATTAAATCTTATTTCACATAACTATACAATTATCTAATGATTTTTAATAAATATAATGAATTAATTTAGTGCCAGTACATTTTACTAATTTATAAATATAATTGTATACACATGTAATAATAATTAATTAAATAAAACCAATGGGTGCTAATATAATAATATTTTTAGTTTATTATTCTAAGAATGTCCATTGTGCGTTTTTACACTTTATATCGACCATTCAGTGTGAGAATTGGGAAGATGACATAGTAAAAAAAATAAAATTATAAAATTATGTTCAAATTGCTCTAAAATTGACATTCAATTGTAAATTTGGATTTATTACAAAAAAAGGGAACTTCTGACTTAAAACTATGACGTCATACCTATGTATCATACAAAACACAAACAAATAGAGCGTTTTGACAGTTTATAGAGTAACTGTATTGATATAATATGTCATCATCTCAGATTTTTCTTATATAGTAGTGATAATTATAAATATACATTTATTCGGGACGTACACAGTATACTTTTTCAGTATGTATATATATAATTGTAGAATAAATGTACTAAAAGACAAGCATGACTTTACTGATTTGGGCAATTATTATTATTCTGATTTTGGGATTTTATTATTAAACGCTTTGCATACATCGCCAAATGTGCCTTTTCAAGGCTTTAAATTCTTTTAAATCTTTTAAATTGAAGTGTTATTTTTTTAAACATATTTACTTTGAGGCCTGCTTTACAACAAAATTAAAACCTACAATGTTAAATGGTGCATCAAAGTGTTAATAATATCCCAGTGTAGTACAACAAAATTGCACGTATTATTGTTTCGCACTTATGCTTAACCGGCTTCTGATTGGCTTATCTTAAATTAATTTTAATTTGCATTATGACCGGCCTTTCTGACATTATTTGACTTGTGATTCTGTTCGTAAAGCAAGCTGGTAACATGGCGGTATAAAAGGTTTTTATGCTTTATGAATATTGTATTCATGAATTCCTAGATATTTACAATCGTGTATTTACTCAAGACTTTTGGACGTAAGTTGTGAGTCCACCCTGCTTGATGGTAAGGAATTCTTCAAAACTGCTGCCTGGTGGTATGGTGGCTTCCACTATAGCGGCTGGGAATGGGATAGGTGAAGGTATTAAGGGGGGTCAGGAAAATAGAAAAGGGGGAAAATTAGGTCTGTTACAAAACCACCATAGTGGAGGCTATAATGCCGGCAGCTCCATGATGGTGTCCACTACTCCTGGACCCCACTGACTGCTTGCTATAGAGCAGAATGCAGTGATTTTGTTGGGCTAATAAATAAAAAGAATCGCTTAAAAGCTGTCCGAAAATCTTTTATTTTGAGACTGGGTGGTCCAGGTATAGTTAAATATTATTTAACTAAATAGCACTTTTTACTTGTTATGTTGCCTGCCCGCTATACAAATAGACTATTTAAAATACTGCTTACAACTTATCACAAACACGCCACCTAGTGACATTAGATAGAACTGGTATGTGTGTTGAACGGATAGTAAAAGAAGCATGGTACATCTCTTCACAGTTGGTATAAATCTCTTTCATGAAGTAATTGGCTTTTAATAAATAAATGCTTAATAAATAACTAAATAATTAAATTAATTAATTATTTGATGCTAATAATTTTATACTGTTGTAATTTTACCCTTTTTGAAATTGAAATGCTGTTTTTTTTTAATAAAAATAGAGATGTTTTTTTAATTATTTTCGATCGGTTTTTTCCAGATTTTTGATGGAGACTACGGTGAAAATTCTGATTATTTTTAGTTACCAACATATACTTAATTCTACATAAATGCACCGATGTATATTTAAGATTTTTTTTCACATTATAAATGATTTTATATTTTTATTTCCAAACCAGATCTAGTCTCATGTCACAGTTTTAAAAAAATAAGTTATTTTCACGTCTAATAATGATAATTATCTTAATATATTATTTTTCTTTCTTTACTGATGTAAATATTATGAATAAACGTTACGCTGTAAATTGCACAATTACTTATAAGAATTACAAATACAATACGTGAATAAGATTTAATTAAGACAGTAGGTACTTAAGACGACATTTGCACGGTGCAAGTTTAGCTTGAGAGACAAAAGCTTGCTTTAAAATTGGCATCGTGTAAATGTTCTAAGCGACATTCAACACAATGAGATTAATTATAATAAATATAAATATTGACAAAGTCAGATTAAGATACCAAAATTGATCTTACAGCTGAAATTAATATTCAATGTAATCCAATCCTTTTATAATTTTTGATGTATTTTTTTTCCTAAACGCCAATTATATTTCAAGAGCATTTTTATGTCTAAGCTATTTTTGTTCAGTAATGTACAGAAAAACTTGCTTTATGGATGGTGTCGACTATTTCTAAATTTCACTAGACCAAAAATCGTTAAGAGCGTTCACATATAATTCACATAAAGAATGTTTAAAAAAAAATAGTAGTAGTAGTACTTTTTAGAATTACTAATTAATTAGCTGTACAAAAAAAAAGTAACCATAATGGTTACAGATCTATTTTTAAGTAAATAATACATTGGAAACTTCCATGACGTTATTTTCATAGTAAAATAACTGTAAGCATTATGGTTGCTTACTTTTTATACAGCTTTCGCGTAATTCTAAAAGTGTTCTGAAATCATTTTTAGAATTATAGCTCCGATTAAATGATAAAAATTGAAAACCACGAAAATATGACACTAAATAGCGACGTAGCCACTCTTATGTATGAACGCTCTTAAACTGAACTTACTTGTAAAATATAACGTGTCCATACATGTACCTACCATATTCTGATAAATAAATATAATATCTTTTGTCTTTGCTGAATTAATAAAGTACAAGAGAAATAAAATACTATATTTCAATTGAATAGATTGCTTGATTTCAGTAAATAAATTATGACTATGTTAAACTTGAATCTATTTTTATACAAATTAATATTTTTAAACAAAGTATTTTTGATAATTAATGTTAGTTTACAATATTTAGTAATATTTTATCTATTGTATACCTATATTTTAGCATAGAAATAAAAGTGGCAAGGGAAAAGCTCGCGGAAACGAAAATTGGTTGTAGTGCTAATAATATTTGACAAAGGGGTTACTTAGCAATGCACTCTTAAGACACAGCTGACAAACATTCCTAAAATAGGTAATGTAATTATTTTTTAAATTTAAATTAATAAAAGTAAGTACGTACCGTAATCATTGATTTTTCTTAAAGAAAAAATACAAAAATAGTAAAAAACTATGATTTCTTGTAGGTACAGTTTAATTATGGCTTAATTTACTACCGGACTACGCCTGTCTCATTGTAAGGTTAGTTTATTATTATTTAAATTGCAACCGTATTGGTTATTAATTATTAAGTTTGGCAAGTGATAAAATATAAAGGGATACAAACATAATTTTAGTCTAGATGAAGCGTTACTTTGGTATAAATAAACTTCTTACTGTCAGTTTTCGTTTATGAGAGTGTTTCCCTTCTACTACATTATAATTAAATCGGAACAGAAGACAATATTAACTTAACCGATAGTAGTATTACAAAATAGAACTAAGATTACAGTACCGTACCTAAGAATATAAATGAAAATAAATGACTATTTTTAATAAACATTTTATTTTTTTTACCTACATTCATTTATTATTTAATTAAAATTCTACTCAATAAAAAATAGGTACCTATAGGTATTGTATAATCTGTGGTAAGTACTTAGTAGTTTTTTTTACAACAATAATGTCAAAGCACACCTCTTACTTGAAAGTAAGTAGTTATCGTAGACATGTCTGTGTTTCAAAATGTAAAAAAGTAAGTAAGGAAATATTTAGGACGCCCTCTCACCGAACATAACGTCAATACCACGGTAATATTATCTATACAGTATTGTAACTCGGCCGTATCTTTAAAATAAATGCCTACAGTCGCGCGGTACGTAAACATGCGTAATTAAAATGCTGGAGGCGGGCAACCTCCACATACTGGTGGCCTATCGCATGTTACATGCGATAGGCCTCCAGTATTTTAATTACATTTGCCTACTTTGTGTTTCCATTTAGTTTAGTGATTGTAAATATACCTACTTTTTTATATAAACAAATAGAATACTCTGTGAATTGAATAGGAAGTATTCAATAAAAATGCGTGTTGTTTTTTTATTGACACAAGCGTACCTACCGTATCATGATTCTAAACCGCCTATAACTACCTATTTCAATCGTGTCAATCACTTTTCTTTACTCTATTCACTTTATTTATTAATCCAGACATCTTTTTTTTGGGAGTTAAAAGGAAATACTTATCTATTAAAAGACACACATTATGTACCTAGTCTTACCTTTCAGAGTTTCCAGGTAATCTTAAAAAATGTTATCTCTGGATGCATTATTGACGAATTCATGCAACCAAAAACAGCACAATATATTCTACTCTTCATATTAATATGTACTTGAACTTATTTTTAGTGAAAAATCGTGCGGTTATTGATAAAAAAACAACACACCGTCCGTTCGTCACTGCGGCACAGTTGCGACTGTCTGCACACCGAGCGCATGCCAAAATCGAGGCGCGTAGGCATAGCTTGCGCTTCGTCCGTTTGTATGAAGTTGGAATACTGTATAGGTAATATTACCGTGTCAATTGTCTTGAAAAGGCATTCTGTAATTAGATAAAACCAGCAAGGACCTATATATACATATACCTATCTGATACAATACTGATCGTTTTTTTTTTACAAATTACACCGTACTCCTTTTACTTGCTTCGTTTTGATTTGCCACATTTCCTGAAAATTATAATAATATTTAATACTACGTGTTTTAATACATCATTATTATAGGTTACATTATGGTCTCTGGTATAAAATTGTAACCACCACATCATGCCACGTAGGTGTAGTTAATTATATTATTGACAAAAAATGGGATAGCACTTAATTCTGTAACACTTTCAACCTGAATCTGTACAATGCTGGACATAACCGTTCACACGTCTTTACGCTCATGGGCGTTACCAAGATTACTTTCAGGGGGGTGCATCTGACTTAAAGGAAGAGGGGGGAGGGCATCTGTATAGGTTTTATTTGTATAGCATTATGACCTTTTAAAAGAGCACCACGGACAAGAAATATTAAGAGACCTATTTATTTATTTATTTATTTATTTATTTATATAAATACTAGTATCACATATTACTTACAGCTAGACCAAACGTAATAGTGAGCTATGTAAGCTAAATCTGATTTTGAATTTAATCAGAAGTAAAAGGAGTTGGAAATAAAATGTCCACTTCCCTCCATTACAAAGCGGGAGACAAATTTAATCTATATAGGATTATGACCTATTAAAAGAGAGCACTACGGACAAGTAATATTAAGGGACCTATGTGAATATGTATGGCAGAATAACGCTTAAACGCACGGAAATTCACCTTAGTTGACACAAGATCCTCATAATAAACTGGTCCTGATGTAACTTGTAAACTATTTAACATTATGTTGCGGTCTTTATGCCAAAGACTACCTTCCCAAAGGAAGTTCTTGATTGGAATACTGACAATTCCAATCAAGAACAGTTATGTATGTATACCTATGATCTAAACCTGAAACCCGGAAAACCAACTTCAATAACCTATTCTGCACACAATACTTACAACATAACTCAAATCGCTGCCTCTCCGCCTAAGCTCCCGCTCCATATCACTCGCGATCTGCTCGTGGAGTGTACCAGCCACTTTGATGTACTGACATTTACTGTTAGCGAAGTGACACGTCATGGCTTTACGATATGTCTGGAAAGAAGTATAATGGGTTAAAGGAAAATCGTATCGATAATGTTGATGACAAGTATACGGTTTATCTAAACATATACCATAGCCTATGGAAAGGAAAAGTTGCTGACACTTAAAAACTTTTAACACCTTTCTTGAAGAACTCCATGTCATAGTGTCTTAGGAAAAGCTCGACGGAGAGCTCAATTCACAACTCTATCGTACGTGGGAGAAAATTTCTCTGAAACCTCACTGTACGTGGTCTAAGTGGTTCTAAGGCACAGATAACTCCCTAATAGATGCACACTGGGCAACAGGCACGCATACCTCATACCTGTATTCGCTAGCATAAAACCTTACTACGGACGCTAGGATTGGTGCATTTCTGTGCATTTGAATGCTTGACCTTGAAATAGCCAATCACGGCGCAGCTTTTTCGCGCATCCTGCTCCTGTCGTTTATTTTTGTATATAGCTCGAATCAGAACAAATAAATGTAAATGCGGTATTTTATTATGGAGTAATCTATGTTCTTAGCTATGAGAAAATTTCAAACTAAATGCACTTCACGCTGAAAAGCGTTTGTCTTTTTGAACGCGAAACAAGAACCACTTAATGGATTTGGCTGCAGTTTTCACTGTTATATTGTGGGTTTCTCGAGGAAGGTTTAGGTATATAATAAATCAACCTATCAACTAAAGGTGCCGAGCAGTGATGATAATAGTATACCAAGCGGGAAACGGGCAACAACTTTTAGTATCGATGTGAAGCGAGGTAGGGCGCTAGTAAAAATATAGGCAGGTATTTACCTCAGTATTGTTGGGTAAAGAGCCATGCACGACCATCGATGGAAAGATCACGGTGTCACCAGGATCCATCTCGAGGTACACTCGCTTGTGTTCAGGAGCTATGGTCTTCCATTCTACTATACCATAGAAGAACTGTTTGGCTTCCTAGAATTATTAAATACATTAATTAAAAAGTTTTTTTTTTACTTAATATTGCGTCACAGGTTACAAGTTTTTTTTTGAATAAAAATACAAACACCACTTACTTCTATTTGATCGCTATGCTCATACAACTGTTCCGGTTTATGCGAGCCTGGTATCATGAACAGGCATCCGTTTTCTTTCGTCACTGGGTCTATGGCTGTCCACGAAGCAACTATTTTGTTGCCCGGCCGGAATGGAAAGTATAGCAGGTCCTAGAAATAAAAAAAATATTATTTATTACTTTAACAATTAGCTAGTCCAATGTTGGACATAAGCCACTCCCAAAGGCGGTGCTTACTATAGTCAGACGTGACGACGGTTGGTTAGCGATAGCTAGGCGGCGCGGCGGTTAGTTGTAGGTAATAAATGTATAACTTGTCAGCGTAACGATATATTACAGTCAACAGCACATCAACAGTCAATAACGAAGTGCCCCCGGCACGGGCTTACAACTCATTTTATACTATCTTTGACAATTACTAATGCCGATACGTTACAGTATTATCAAATTATAACCGTTATACAAATCAATACAGCAACTTGTAGCAGAATTATAAATCTAGAATTGGTATATTATGAAGTCTTATGTATGTAGTGGAAAAGGCAAATTGTAACACTTGGCGTGCGAATGGTAAGCGCGCTGTAAGGTAATATTACCTACACTGTTGCACGTTCGCTGTTGCGCTCTTGTGTCACGAACGGGTAGAGATAGATTGATTTTACAGACTGATATTATTACTATTGCACAAACAACAATAGTTGAAATTAAAGTTATGTGGTTAAGTTAATGTTTACAGTTTTGTTGAGCACGGATCAAAATTCTATCTAATACCTATGATACATTTTGTTTTCCCTCCCAATCAGCACGTACTGTACCTATATTAATTACATTAAAAACTGTCCTACATCGCTTCAACTGCACACAACTTCGTCTAAAGTATTGGGTAGGCGAGAAGAGGAATGATGCATGTAGGTATACATTTTGTAAATTCTAAATCTTTTTACGATAGTAGATCCACGCTGGTTTCAGCATGAATGGGCTGGATCGACCGGGGCAGTACTACCCTCTCATAGAATATCGAAGTAAGAATATTAGTATTCATACTAATGTGTTTCGATCGGTGAGTGAGAGCTCTGGCAGCCCAAATACCCCCTCAGTCTTCTTCTGTTTCTCTTTTACTTCCTCATCCCCTTCTCCGTGGTCGGCAACAGCTTGGTTGTGTTTAATAAGCATTATTAATTCTGCGATGCTTGGAAAACACAGCCATCTCTATAGGTTACGGTTACCACTTAACATCAGGTGGGGCCGTATGCTTGTTTGCCACCAAAGATACAAAAAGTATTTTTTTATTTTCATCTAATTTTTTAAACATAGGTACCTGATGTGCAGGATGAGCTCCAGTCCTCGGCGGCTTGTTGATCAGCATGTTATTGATAGCGGTCAGGTCATCACCAATCAGTTGTGACACGATGTGCATCAAACGAGGGTCTTCTGAATACGTGCTGTATACTTCGTCGTAGAGCAACTCTTGGATCTGTGGGTAGTTGAATATTTAGACATCATGTTCGTAGTTTTCTTTTTTTAATTCCTAAAAAGTTGTCAGTTATAAATAATATATTTTTCTAGTACCTACCTATCTACTAACGCGTATTTATTTTATATATTTTTTTATTTTTTATTTAGCTTATTCTAAATAAAATATAAAGTTTAGTAGTAAAGTAAGTATAGTAATTAAGTATGCCATATAAGTAGTCAACAGCTCTCGGTAGAGAGTATGGTGTTCTGGGATCAGCAGTTTATCCGGTCTGTGACATTGCTGTACGAATTTTAATTTTGGAAAATTTTAGCACAATAAATACCTAATGTAATTGCGTGATTTCAGTTTGCCATAAATTTCAATGGTAAGTTAATTAGTGGTAACTGTGGTAAGTACTTAAAAATCTATTATTCTGTAACTCCAAAATTGACATCGCGCCTTCAGTAAGTATGAAACGAAAAAAGAAAAAAGAAAGAGGGAGAGAGGGAGAGATAGGTATTTAAAGTTTTTTATGGCTTGTCTTTGGGAGAATGTCCGAAAAAGGAAGAAGTAGTTAGTAATTACCTACCTAATTACTAGGTAAGTACAGTGACAAATGGCTCAAACAAAAAGAGAAATCAGCTTCAAAGCGACGAGGCTTACCTTATTGATGTACTCCTCAGGCTTAGACCCAGGTTTGCACAAAGCACGATCCTTTACGATAGTCACAAGAGATTTGTCCACTCGACCATGGCATATGTCTAGGAAGCGCTGTCTGCAAACAAATTAGATCCATCATCGAATAATAACCATAACAACTATACAACGCCATCTAAACCCAAAGTAAGCTTCAATCAATCAATCAATCAATCAGTTTATTGTTAAACATAGGTACAAAGGTTTAATATTGTTCATAAATTCAGTTTCACTATGCTTTGCCGTAACATGCGGTGTACAATATTATTAAAGATTATAAAATAAATATAATTAATTAATTAACATGTATGCTTTTAATTCAATATAAATATTAGGTACCATCTGCGTCAATATACAGAATAATTAGTAAGTATGCACAATTTAGCTTAATTATAGCTTGTGATATGAGTTCTAGAATGCGGATAAACATAATTTATTTTCTTTTTTTTTTTTGTATTTACTATACAATATTAGGTATACTACATACAAACACCCAATGCAAATAGTCATGTTCATGAACACAAATATTTGCACTGACCTCTGCATGGCAATTCGTACACAACACCACCGAACCGTAGAGATCGTCAAACCGCTTAAATGCGACAGGAACACGTCTTTGAAAGCGAGGAGTTGGTCATGTTCACGCTTGGCAGGTGGAGTGGTGATCGCAATATATGCTGATCATAGATAATATATACATGCTGATTAAAAATAGGACCATAAGCTTCAATATTTTTTATTTTAAATTAAACCTTTGATTAGGGTTCATTAAGTATCTAATCAAGAATATAGATTTTCTTTTTTTTCGTGGATATGGTAAGAGACAATTAAAAGAATGCCAACAAGCAGACATCAACACTACCGGAGTGTTATCACTTTTCTCTGGTCACCAGTACTCACTGGACAACACGGTGACTGTGGCAAACAGAAGTATGAGAGACTTCCACCGTTGGACATAAGGAAGGACATAAGTAGGTATGTCCAACAGTTGCGCCCTGCGCCTTTGCCGCCGTATGTGTTTAATTAATATAGATTTTCGGGATAAAAGTGTCCTTTATCCGTCTCCGGCACCTAATCTACGTACATACCTACTAATTTTCATCGAAATCGGTTCAGCCGTTTAGGCACTGAGTGGTAACACATAGACACACACACAGTACACATACAAACTGTCGCATTTAAAATATTAGTAGGATGGTGAGTCTTAAATATCTTTGAAGTAAAATGATAGTTAATATATCGAAGTAGTTACCTGTAGACATTTAAGATGGGTAAACCGAACAGTTTCCTGATAACGAGGTATCCGTTGTCATTGTAGAACTGGATCTGTTCTGGAGACAAAAAGTAAGTGGCAGCCGGGTCTACGTTCACGCTGAAGAAAATATAAAAAATAGTTAATTTTTATACACTTTGCTTTTTCGTCACAAATTATCCATTGTGATACAAAGGAGGTTGGAACGACTTTCAGTTCATTTTATGTAGGATATAGGATATTTAAGTGTTTGACCAGCAGCAGCGATGCTCTTTATCTATACCTATAATGAGAAATTGTAACTCAGTCATTGCGACGAGACTCGACTGTATGTATGTGAATCGCTGCTGTAGGCTCTCCACATCTGTGATTAGCCTGTAGCAGAGTTTCGCATACTAACATAAGATATATTATTTTCGATGTGTCATTAGAATAGGCTTACTAACATATTTCAAGTAAAATTGTTACTAACTTAATGAGTCTTAGTTGCTTAATATAGCTTTATTTATTATTATTATTATCAGTAACTATCGTATAAAAGTAAACATTACATATTTATTTATGTAGGTACTTACCGTAATATAAATATGTAATATTAAGATGTATATTTAACTTTATATACTTACCAATAATAATATTATATGTACCTATTCTTAGAATGTAGGTATGTGAATAATACTCACCTTCAAACGTATAGATTAATGTAAGTACCTATGGACATAGCAAATGTCTAAATTTGCGACAGTATAAATCTAAATATATGAAAAATGTATGTGAATATTTTGACATATGTTTATATTACTTACCTACTTAGCTAGCTACATAATTACTTAATTAATTTGTAAATTGACTGACGCGCGTGTAGGTACGTACCTACCTATATATTCCAGACAATAAAGAATTATTGAGTGCGTGAGCGAGTAACTTAGCAATTCCTTCAGAAAAATGTTTAGGGTGATCGGGGAGTAAATATACTAAAAGTCCCCTCTCCTAGGAGGTGAGCTGGAGGAGGGAGAGGAATTTAATGTACTCAGTTTTGGATTTTTCGCTAGTATCTCAAAAAAACGGTGCGTCCTAGAGAAAAATGTTTTTCTTTACAGCTTTCATTTTGTGCATATTTTCAATTTTCAATAGCCTGAGCTACACGCTCTAGAAAAATAAAAATGAACAAAAACACCGATTGTGGCTTATGATTGTACGAGGGTGCTTTTAAGTTTGCGAAATGGGCATGAAGGACTTAAATATTAAACCAAATTTGTTTTAATTTTTTTATATATTCACCTACATCACTTTTACATTAAACAGAAAGATGAATAAATTTGTGACCCTTAATCTTTCATAAACAAGCAAAACACAAGTATTATTAAAAACCAATAAGCCCATCTGCCTAAAACAAACTGAATAAAAATAAACCTATTTTTTCGTGTGCTGACGCTACATTAAAATAACTATGTCAGTCACTCCCACAATCAATAATATTTAATTAGCATGCACCGTTTTGGAGATACAGAAAAACAAGGACATAGAAAAAACACAAAATTGGGCACTTTAAACCCCCCTCCCTCCTCCACCTCCTCCTCGTGTTCTACGAACGCCTCTCGATGGAGGAAAGGGCTAGGCCCCCCCTTAAATCAGACGAGGCCCGCTCGCGTGTGGTGAGCAAGTAATTACGTACATATTTTGATATTAAAACATAGGTAAGTATATTTACCATTTCGGCAGCACTTTGAAATTCCTATAAGCCATCACAATTAGGTACTTGTATTACACTAATAACAATGGATGTGTTCTGATGTCCTAGCACAATCAGTTTTGAATAATAATAACCTTGTATTAAGTAATTAGATGTTAATTATTTGGGTTCAATGCGTCACACATTATTAATCTTTTTAATTATTTATTTGGTTTATGAGTTATTAGCACGCCATAAGCACTGAACCGATTACACCTTGGAGAACAACATAGGCTATATTTTATCGCAAAAAAAATGTTAAAAGGGTTTGAAATAGGGGATGAAAATTTGAATGGAAAGTGCGATATAACCGATATTCACGCGGGCGGAACTGCGGGCGGGTTAGTACCTAGTTAAGTAATATGTCTACGTAGGTACAAAGGCTACCTTCTCTTTAGCAATTTTAGTGACACTTTTAAATTACTGAACTTATGGGAAAACGATTACAATAATAAGTAATATCTAAATAATAAAAAGTAAAATAGCTGTTTATCCATGCAATTGATTTATAATTCAATAATCAGAAAATCTCTGCCGGAAGGTTAAGCACGCATACTACGCATGCATACTATAGTGGAGAAATCCAAAGATTTGAAATCATATCGTAAAAAAAATATATTAGATATCCGCATGCGAAGAAGGGTCGGGTCGAGGTCGCGCCCCGGTCGCTACTAATAATATATAATTAAGTGCATACATATGTATTATGTATCTACGTAAGTACATAATTATAAGAATATATTATATTGCATAGTATGATTAATTTATTATTTACTAGTTGAGCCCCAGGGCTTTACCCGCGCCTAAAATGTGTTTTGTTTCCCTCGGTAACCAGACCGGTTTCTGGGATAAAAATCTGTCCAAATACCAATTTTCATCAACAGTGATCTCAAAAATTAGTACTTAGTTGCGTATAGAGCTTGCAACGTCAGAGATATCTCAAACTTTGACAATCCTTTAAAACTTCAGTTTTAGTTATTTTAATTACTTTGCGGTAATAATTTTTTTTTTATATATTTGAAGACAGCAACAATATTGCTGCACACTCCTGTGCTAGCTCCATGTCACTTTGCCGGCGAGTATGCATGTCCTGTCTGGAGCCGATTCGAACATGCTTAGCTAGTGGATGTAGCCCTCAATGAAACATTTCGCATTGATACAGATTGTATCAAACCGACTCCGGTACCAATGCTACATTACTGGCTGGCATAGCTCCACCAGAAATTCGTCAAGGTTTGCTGGTTCGGTGGAGCGATGGAAGCTTGAGAATGACCTACGGCATCCTATGCACAATTACGTCCCTGTGCCAGAGAGACCGAAAATCCGCAACAGCTTTCCGCGGCCTTGCCGGGGCCGCAACCGCCAGATTGCGGATGCGGTGGGGCCGCAGGGGAAGAGGAGTGTCGGTTTATAAATGCACGACACCCATTCATGGTGAGGCTTCCAGCTTCAAGGCAGCCAGACGCAACCTTTGGCAGTAGGTATTCAAAATTAAATCTAATTTCATTATTCTAAGTACTAGATACATATATTTTTAGATTTAAACTTAGTTTACCATTTCGGCAGCACTTTGAAGTTCCTGTAGGCCATCACAATACTTGTATTACACTAATGACAATAGATGTTTTCTTGTGTCCTAACGCAATCAGTTTGAATAAAAATAACCTCGTATTAAGTACTTACATAAACGTTAATTATTTAGGGTTCAATGCGTCACACATCATTAATCTTTTTTAATTATTTATTTGGTCTATGAGTTATTATCATTATAACTATTAACTACAAATTAAACACTTGAATAGGTAATTATTATTACATAATCTATACTATAGCGAAAGAGTTTGTTTGTTTGTTTGTTTGAACGCTCGAATCTCTGGCACTACCTACCAGTCGGATTTGAATAATAATTGACGTATGATAGTCCAGTTCTTAAGGAAGGTTATAAGCTATGTAACGCTACTGGCAGGGATATAACGGTAAGCAAAGACGCGGGTAAAATCGCGCTACGGAAAGCTAATACCTAAGTAATATGTACAAAGGCTACCTTCTTTTACCTACAGCTATTTTAGTGACAATTTTAAATGACTGAAGCACACTGAAGGCTCCAGAGACTAAGAGACTAAAGTGATGTGTTAGATGTGGGAAAACGAATACAATAAAAGGTAATCTCTGTAACGAGTTGCACGGGACAGAGACAAATATGCAGAGCTGACTGGCAACCTCCGCTAGTTGGAGGGAGAGGCACCACAAGAAGAAGAAGAAATAATTTATATTATTTCAGAAACAGCGATTTTATTATTTTTATTTATTATTACTTTATAGTAATAATAAATAAAAATAATAAAATCGCTGTTTCTTCTGTTTCTCTAAACCACGCAATGGATTTTCTTACGGTTTTCACTAGTTATTCGGAGCATCTCTCCCGGAAGGTTAAGTGTATCCATGCATATTAAAAAGTCTTTACTATTAATATAATTAAATTCATACATATGTATCTACATATAAATATACGTTTATGAATATATTATATGGCATATTACAATTAACTTATTATTTACTAGGTGAGCCCCACGGCTTCGCCCGCATCTAAAATGTGTTTTGTCTTCCTCGAGAACCAGACTGATTTTCGGGATAAAAAGTAGCATATGTCCGTCTCCCGTTCCGGCACCGAATCTATCTACATACCAATTTTAATCGAAATCGGTTTAGCCATTTAGGCGCTGAGTGGTAATAAACACACACATATACAAACTTTCGCATTTATAATACACTAGCTGCGCCCTACGGCTTCACCCGCACGTAAAATATCTTGTGTAGTATCCCTCGGAAATACACACATACATACAAATTTATAAATTACTAGCTTTTAGCAGCGCGGTTTTACCCGCGTTTTTGGTTACTGCTCTGCTCCCGTCGCCAGTAGTGTGATGTTCTATAGCTTATAACCTTCCTCGAGAACTGGACTATCATACATATATATAAAATAAGTTTTCAAATCCAAAAAATCCAACTGGAAGTTCCAGAGATTAGCGCGTTGAAACAAACAAACAAACTCTTCCGTTTTATATATTCGTTGTTTATTCATACTTCATTATAATAAGCCAAGAGTCTCCTGGGTCCCCATCAATTTTAAGAACACCTGATGCCGCAGAAAGTACTGTAGAACATGTAGCGGCAAATGTGCATGCAAATCTTTCAGACAATGACCCAAATTCACAATATTCACGAGGGACGGAAAAGAAGAAGAAAAGCTGTACCTGCTAAGTGGAAGAGAACTATTAACAAAAAACTGCGAATGAAAGGAAAAGCTTACTTAGGGTTTAGAAAAGTTGCGAATACTGTTATACAAGACATACTAAGACAAGAACGAAGAATGAAACTAACATTGTGTAGGTAATGTTTGTTTTAAGTCTAAAAACGTCATTGCTCATTATTTACGGAAGAACAGAGAAAATCTGTTCACGACTGATTTTGGAGTTTAACTTGGGGAAAACGCAAGGCATTTGTTTGTGCATCCGTTTCTAGAGTTCCAACAAAAACTAATACTATACTTACTGGCGGTGTTTCTCGACGCAAATATAGCCTTAATTACAGTTTAAATAATGGACAAGAGAGCGAAATGTTTAAAAATACGCTTGGTATTGGTTATAGAATGGTTCAAGCATGGGTGTGTGACAGCTTGGGTCGGAGTGTCGGAGGCCCAATTTCCCGCCTTTCCTTTTTCCTCACCTCCATCAATTCTTTCAACTACCCCACTCCTTTCATGGTAGCCAGCGGCTTTACAGAGTCTCTGGCATTGAAGGAGCAATGCTAGGGACTGAGTCTTCCGTGAGCGACAGTGACCACTTACCATCACGTGGGCTATTTGCTCGTCTGCCACTGTCGGCAATAAAAAAAAAACCTGTGGCACTCGGGGACTGCCGCGGTAAAGCTATTGCATAGCATTTTTATCAACTTCTGCAATTATAATTATTTATTTATTTTTTATTTATGCAATATATTTTTTTCTTTGATATTAATTCAAGTTTTTACGCTTGCGCTCGGATTTCGCTTGCGCCCGGCTTTGTCAAGGCTAAAATATGATATTTTGTATAGTAAGTATATTGGTAAGTATATTGTTTTTTTATAGCAGAAAACCGTAACAATATTATGGCAAACGCACTGCTAAATTTTAGCATGCTTCATGGAGTCGTCATCTATCAGAAATACCTCGAAGTCGGTCGCACACAAATGGAGGTAGACTGTACATGCCTGTATTTTACCTGTATAGAAAGAAAATTAAAACATCTATACATATAATAAAAATGTAACCGATCGCTGTCTGTACATGGAAGATATATGAGAAAAAAAATTATTGGGGCCTTTATCAACGCAAATAGAACCCAAAACAATGATTGTTACAATTTTTGTCTGTTTGTCTGTTAGTCTGTTTGTCTGTTTGTCTGTTTGTCAGTTTGTCTGTGCGTTTGTTCACGCTAATCTCAGAAACGATTAACGGCTTATCCGATTTAGATATGGTTTTCACTAATACATTGTGGTAAGCTTCACTTAACATTTAGTGTTTGTTTCATGTCAATCGGTTCATAAATAAAAAAGTTATGCCAATTTAAAGAATCACGTCGAACATTTGTTAATTTACTACGAAATCTGATAGAAACAGAGACTTTAACAGGTTACGGAATTAGCTGATAGCGTTTTTATTTTTCGGATTCCGCTCATTCTAAACAATCTTCCGTTTAGTTTTAAATGAATCCAGTTTCCAGTGAGCCTATGTTTTGCGATAACAGTTAATAAAGCCCAAGGTCAGACTCAACTAAAAGTTGTGGGCGTGGATCTCAGTATTAGCTGTTTTTCGCACGGTCAGCTTTATGTGGCTCTATCACGTGTTAGCATTCCTAGCAGCCTGTATGCTTTGATCCCCGATGGCTATACGTCTAATCCATACATCCATACACCCATACATATTATATAAGGCTTTGTCCTGACTGACTGACTGACTAACAGACAACGCACAGCCTAAACTGCTGGTCGTAGCGACTTGAAATTTGGAGGGTGTGTTTGTCTAAATGTCTAGAGGTTGTACTAAAAAAGGGTTTTTTTAAATTTAATTCCTAAGTGTGTGAAAAGGGATGAAATCGATTGTATGAATCTTCTTCATTTTTTAACTTACAGTTTAGAAATTTTATTTTGGTATATCTATTTAAATAAAAAATATCCTTATAATTTTATTTTAACGGGGGTGGATTTAGAGGGGTGAAATTAGGGATGAAATATTCTATACAAAGATCTTTAGCTTTTGAAGATAGCGACTTTAAATTTACAGGGAGGGGGAGGGAGGAAAAGGAGGAATTGGGGAGAAGAAGGAAGGGAGGGGAAAGTGAGAGGGAAGTGATGGGGAAATGTGGGGGAAATGCGGGAGAAGTGAAGGGAAAGTCAGGGAGAACTCAGAGGAAAGTAAGGGGAAAGCCAGGGAGAAGTGAGGGGAAAGTGAGAGGAAGTGAGGGGAAAGTGACGGAGAAGTAACGGGGAAGTGAGGGGAAATTGAGGGGGAAGTGAGGGGAAATTGAGGGGGAAGTGAGGGGGCAGTGAGGGGGAAGTGAGACGGAAGTGAGGGGGAGATAGTATGAAAAACAGTATTTAAACAATATAAAAATGTCTATTGGAAAAAACGACATTCACGCGAGCGAAGCCCAAAAGGTCACTCACTCACTTATCACGAAATCTCAGAAACAACAAGTGCTAGGAATCTCAAACTTTGCATTGTCATTCCTATTAGAATATAGGTGCTCACTTAGACGGAATTTTGCGAAATCCATCCCTAAGGGGGTATAAAGGGGTGGCAAAGTTTGTATGAAACTTCTATAGTTTTTATAGTAGGATTACCAAATTACTAGAAAATACTCTTTTTTTAATATTCAGAAACCACCCTTATTAAATGGGCAAATAAGAGTCGCAAGTTTGTGTGAAAGTGGTTTGTCAGTTTTAGCGGTAGCGGGTTTAAACTGGATTCGCCATAGAGACGGATAATACTGATACAATGTACGATTGGCATAAAATCAGGCACGCAATATTCTCATAGAGGCACCCATCTGAATTTTCACGCGAACGAAGTCGCGGGCAACAGCTATAAATAAATAAAACTACCGCGTGATTACGGCTCCACAACCAGAGAAGCACGAATAAACCCAACACCATACGAGGCTATTGAGCTAACCGCCGACTTTTTAAAGACTATACCAAACCTGTAAGTAAGATACAATAGTATTAGACCCGGTAGAACTAAAAAAGATTCAACGGTCACAGACATCAAAGCCATTAAATATGATCCTACAGGCACAATTAAAGTAAAACTTGATTTTAACAAAGATTGGATGAACTTACCTCACAGGCCAAGAGACTCGACCTAGTGAAATGTTACCCACCTTTTTCTACTACAAGATGCCGTAGTATTCCTAAAACGAAGTGATTGCAACTTCAAGAATTAAAAGCAGTAATTCCTCAAGATTGTCATAACTTTTATGATAATTTACTTTATCAAGATTAATTGAAACCGTATTTTAGACGAGGGATTTATGTCCGCGTACTTTTTTATCCGCTAAAATAGATCACTTACAACTGTATCGAGTAACGCAAACGAGGGATTAAAAGTACCGCGTACAAAAAGTCGCCCGAATAACTGAGTGCTTGCAGGGAGCGGACCGGACAAAAGTACGGGGGAGTCCCCGAATAAAATAGCGCTCTTGTGACTAGGCGAAGCAACGCACATGGGGGCCTTTAGTCCGCGTTGTGCGCTCGAGAGTGACGTACGTATGCACAACTGTATTTACAATTTCGGGCAACAAATGATCGCACGCCGCCGCCGTGTGCGTTGAGTTCGCGGTAAATCCGCGGCGAACTTTTTATTTGCGGAGCATACTTTTTTCTCCGCCGCGGAGAAAAGTCCGTCGTCTGCGCAGGCTATAATAATGATTGTATTTTTTATAAGAAATACCTAGTATGTCGACTTAATGGCTTTGTAAACTTGCCTACCCGAATGTTTTATGTTATTTTCATAGGTAAAATACAAAGACTACTGTAATGAATAACATTGACATAGTAGGTAAGGTATGATGGTTTACGCGTCATGATTGACAACGTCGCAATTTAGTGTGCGTGAGCTTTTAACAATATTTTCCGCTATAAGCTAGAATTAGGCGACAGATGTGTATAAGTAAACGTAATGCTTACAGGTATTTTACTATGAAAAACCGCAACTTAAGTTTCAAATGTATTATTTGGATATAATTAGAACTGTAAACGCAATGATTTCTTACTTTTTATACAGCTTTCACCTAATTCATAACAATTCATGTAAACAGAACATATTTTTAAAATATAGCATCGAATAAATGATAAAAATTGAAAACCACGTAATATGACTATGACATAGGATTTTAGGATGAAAATGTGTTAGATCGACTTTTCTGTATTAAAAGAAACTGATGCTAATCAGTGTAAAAAAGTAATAACTTGCTTTATTTTTTTGTGGTTCACAGAAAAATGGATAAAAATAAATATCATTAATATTTTTAAAACTTTACGTCCTACTTTTTTCGTTTGCAATAGGGTTTGTTAATCTACCGATTCACATTAGTTTTATCTTTGAGTAAAAAATCTTGTAAAGTTGTGTAATTAAATTATCCTAAAATAGCATTACCCTACATTATGAGAGAAGGGAACTCTTATAACATTTTAAAAAAAAAACGCCTTTGCTTATGCTTAATAAGAATAATTTAAGCCGGCAGACAGATTTGTAACCGATAGATAGGAATAACTAAATAAATAAATGTGTAGATAAGTTTGTTTTCTGTGTAATTAAGACAAGTCTTAAAATAGATTTATTAAAATAATATCTACCCAGACTATTCTAATTAATCAACATGAGTCTAGCTTTTTCTACAAAAACAAAAAACTACATCTTTAATTATTGTTAATTTTTTTTCGTTTTCGTGTATCATTAAATCGTTTTTTTGTGTTTTGCAGCCAGCGTCTCTTCGCCTCTAAAGTCCGGAGATGACGATTAGAATGGCGGAAGGATAGTAGGAAAGCCACTGCACTACCCAAGATGAAATGACAAAAAGAAATAATATATTTATAGACGGGTTGGCGATTGGCGATCGCAACAGCGGTAGTTTCATCACAAGACGCTGCAGTGAATGTTAATGATTTTTCTGCCGTTTTCTAAGTGATTAAGTTGGCCGCCATTTATTCGATTGATTGCGCAAGTGAAGTAGGTAGGTAATACGACCGCTAGTTTTTATAAATACTTGTAATATATTCGATAACTGTCCAGTATTTGTGTTCTTTTTTGGGAAAGAAGTAATTATCTAAGTATTACATATACCTACCTAAGTTAATAGTGGTATTTGAGAGGGCACGTTGAAAGTCGGTCCCGGCTGTTACCAGGTAGTACAAATTCTGCCCTATTCCATGTGATATACGATATAATTATATTATGTAGTATAATACAATAATACTAAATAATGAATCAGTCATTATATTTATTGTAATATCAAAAATACCTAAACAATAAAAACGTATAAAGCATCCAAATTTACCTAATAATAATTTTATTTACTTACACTAAGTATCGCAGTTCTTTTTAGCAACTGTTTACTGATAAAAATATAGGTACATAGTTCAGTATTTATTATTTACGTAACCAAGTTTAAAGCTAAAATAATATTGGACATCGCCTGTCTTTATGATAGCGATTATTATATTTTTTGAAGTATTTTTTGTGTGTCTAACGAACTATTAATAAGGTACCTAATGTTAATCATTTTTTTATAAATATATTTTCAACAAAAATAATTTCACATTATACCTATCACCAGTCCATGATCATGTCTTATCAATATATTTTAAGAAAAAGTAGATAGTTTACAGACGCTCTGAAATTGTGAACATATCAATAGTTACAAAAATGATGAAGTTATAAAATTTATTTGCATAAGTAATTCAAATTCAAATTTAAAATAAAACTCAATTTTAAATTATTTTAAAATTGAGGTTTAGGTATAATAATTAATGCGCCAAGGAAAATTAATGGATTATGTTTGTATTTCTTTTGTTAAATTTTCTTTTTATGACATCATAAACAAAAGTAACAAAAAACAAATTAGCTGCTTTATTTGTAACGACTATACATATTTACACTTATCATAAATTCAATATTTAGTAAATAATAATAATAATAAATATATCTTGTAAAAAAAAGAAGCGTATGTAACTTATCTACTTTTTTCATTCAATTAATAGACGAATAAGTAAAAATATTATACCAAATTGTAATAGTGATAAAAGTTTATAAATTCGATCGAACGCCCATAACCTGCCTGTTCTTGCCTCGCCAAAGGTCCTGAAATAAAATAAAGTAAATTCAAATTTCAAATTTGGCAAACAAATTGTGATAAAAATATGGTAAAATATAAAAAAGAAAACATAAAATTAGTTAATTTTACACAATATGCAACAAAAAACAAAAAAGGCCAACATCACGTGGTATTCCCAGGCGGTCACCCATCCAAGTACTAACCACGCCCGATGTTGCTTAACTTCGGTGATCGGACGAGAACCGGTGTATTCAACGTGGTATGGACGTTGGCGAAAGTTATATCAAATTTGTTGTTTAGTATATTGTTTGTGACGTCATATTCAGTTTTGTTGCCTAATTTTACCCGACTTTAATCAAGCAGGATAGTCTAAATCAGGGCTGTCCAGACCGGATATGATCCCGGGCCATTATCAAATTACTAAATAGTTTGGAGGGCGCACAAATAAAAAACTCACAAGTTTTTTAGCCTGGTAGGGGTTTAGATCTCGGTATAAATAAAATTTGCTTTGGTCAGTCAGCCCTGCTCTAAATTACTAAGGTTAGCCCGTTACTAAAAGTTAAAATCTTTTCAAAATCTTGTTATTGTCTCGGTTTAAAGATCTTTATTTCTCAAAGAACATTACATTGTTCACTTAAAGAGAAACTTAACTAATTTACATTAGGTTATTTTTAAACAGGCGTTCAGACTAAATATAATATGCAGTAATTTTGACAATTATAATTGTTAAAACAGCTTATACAAACATTAATTATTATCTAATAGATGTAGTTTTAATCTTTTCTTAAA
Organism: Parascotia fuliginaria; assembly: GCA_963082885.1. Classification (NCBI taxonomy): domain Eukaryota; kingdom Metazoa; phylum Arthropoda; class Insecta; order Lepidoptera; family Erebidae; genus Parascotia; species Parascotia fuliginaria. The sequence goes on from OY720195.1 coordinate 3,837,112, forward strand.
TATGGGTAACGATGCAGATTCTTTAACACTTTTCGGTAATTTGTTGTATAGCCTCACTCCCTCAAATTGGATATTTTTCTTACCGTATAAAGTTCTAACTGATGAAGTGATGACACTTCTAAATTATCTTTGTTTCGTGTGTTATATTTGTGTGATTTTTGTTTAAATGATAGTTGTGTATGTGTGTTAGTGGTTAATATTTTCCTTATAGTTAGGCATGTGTGATAAGTATATAATTGTTCCAAGTTAAATAATTTAGTTTTTTTGTACAGTTCTACTGTTGGCGTTAGGTATTTATAGTTAAAAAGCACTTTAATTACTTTATTTTGTGTTCGTTGGAGATATTGTAAATTTGTTTTTGCTGCTTGGCCCCACACCTGGATTAGGTACCTACTCTAGATGAGGCTTAACTAAAGTTTTGTATACAGTATGTCTTATGTTATATGGTACACATTTCGCAATGTTACGTAGTGCACCTGTGAGTGGTATTATTTTGGATTTTATGTAGTCAATATGTGGTTTGAAAGTGAGCTTATTATCTAAAATTAAACCTAAATATTTCTCTTGATTTGATATTTTTAAATTTTGATTGTTTATTATAAGGTTTGGGTAATTCGAAATTTTCTTATTTTTTGCTGAAAAAATTATGTATATATTTACTAACATTAATTGATAAAAGATTTTGTCTAAGCCAGATATCCAATAGGTGAAGATCTTTTTGAGTTTCATGAACGATATTAGTGATGGAATTACCATAATAAAAAAGACACGTATCATCTGCGTACGGTGACATATGTCCAGTCTGTCCAGCAGTGCTTATATCGTTTATATATACAAGAAATAACAGCGATCCTAGGACTAATCCCTGGGGCACGCCGCATAGTACCTTAGTTGGTTCACTTGCATAGTTATCAAGTTTAACTATCTGTTGCCTGTCAGTAAGATATGATTTAAATATTTGCAGGGCTTTTGAAGCAATACCGATTGTACGGTGCAACCATACATTGCGAAATTACATTATATATCTTGTCAGCATTTTCACCACAACGCTTTGTAATTCATTACATTTATATATAAATTAGTTCACTACCGGTCGTCAACCGCGTCGCGTGTACTCACTATCATTTTATTATATATCATTTTCTATCAATTTGTACTTAGCATTAGAACTTTAAAGTAATAAACAAACTCTCTAAACTATCTCCTCGTATCATTCAATATCATCATATCAAATTATAGGAGTGTTCGGTAACGTACCACACACCGATGCTCTCTAGCTTATTTAGGAGAATAGAATGACTAACTGTATCAAAGGCTTTTTTTAAGTCGATAAATACACCTAATACTATTAATTTTTTATCAATTGTCTACGCTTATAATCATTATTATTCGGAGGATATGTTAATGTAGTAAGTTTCGTTTGGTTTAATAAAAAGTTGCCAATTTTGAAAAGTAGTTAAAAAGTTGCCAGTTTTATGTTTAGTTTAATAAAAATTTGCAAATTTAAACGAAAGAAGATTAGGCACAAGTATTTAAAAAAATATAAGAGTACTATGTATTTAAAAGTAAAACAAAAAAAATTCATAAAACTATGTGCGAGCTGGAGACTCGTGTCTCTGGCTCGCACAGCTGTATCTTCGTAATTATTTAAATAATCCTTAAATAGCATTACCCTAAAGTAAGAGAGAAGGGAACTCTTACAACATTTTTAAGAAAAAACGGCTTTGCTTATGCTTTATGCTTAAAATAATTTCTACCCAGACTATTCTAATTAATCAACATGAGTCTAGCTTAATCTAAAAAAACAAAAAACTACGTCTTTAATTATTGTTAATGTTTTTTTTTTGTTTTCATGTATCATTAAATCTTTTTTTTGTGTTTTGTAGTGTGCGTCAGAATGGCTGGGTGTCTGTGGCGTTAATCTATGAGAGTTGATTCGAAAATTGCTACATAGTTGCTTATATTTGCTCTTAGAGCATTAAACCAACCGGAGAGGCCACTGACAGGCGTACCCCTCTGCCAAAGGTACCAGACCACCGGTCATAGCCGTTGTATATAACTAGTTGACACGCGTTCCGCATCATAAGTCACCTATCAGTGCATGCGTATTAGCGTCTCAATAGAAATGCCGAATTGCAGTGTATTTTGGTGTAAAAAGCGTTCAGCGATATCAAGTCTACAAAAGGATAATATTACATTCCACCTGTAAGTATTATTTTGTTCTAATATTATTAAATAAGGCATTAAATTAGCAATTTATCCAAATAAAATGCTAATCAACAAGTGTTGCCAGGCTTATCATCAATACTCCAATCTGGGGTAATATTTTAAGTTGAATTAACATAAAAACTAACCTTTCCTTTTTTATATCTCGCCTTGTTGACATATCTAATATGTTTCATTTTGGATGTACATTATTGTGTCACCGTTCCCATATTTATTTATTTTTAATTAAAACCAATGTTTTTTTTACCAAGTAATGCACAAAATAATATTAAATGAACAAGTAAAATGAGATTATAAATCCAAATATACAAGATTAGTGCACTTTATTCCGAAAGATAATTGCTCATTTCTTACAAAAATAAGCGTATTTATTTTTAAGAAACTGGTCACACTTTAACATAATTAGAGATGAGACAGTTTAATCACAAATATCGATATTGGTTTTCCAGTATTAAATTTTTTTTTTGTTTGTTTTAGATTTTCAAAAGAAGCAGCGCCTCGAGTCGCTTGGGTCCAATATTGTAGGAACCATATAAGTGGGTTCCTAAGCGTACAAGTATCTGACTAACAGCTTAAAAGACAAAGCCTTCTGTGCTGCCAGCACTGCTACCTCCTCCCTACCCCCCAAGCGGCGGAGAGCTCAGTTTTTAGCAAGTAAACTCGCTGTGCGCTACCTCCTCTTATTGCATTACCTAGGATTAGTTAAACTAGATTTATAAGGTTAATTTAAATTGCACAGTTTTTCAGTATTTTATTATACCTACTTAAATAAAGACTTTCTGAAATATATTCTGTTGTTTTTTTGTTATCTGAACAGATAAAATATCTCTCTAATAAAAATCTACTCATACATTCTCATGTCAGTGTCTTGTTACTATGTAATCAGAACAAAATCCTCCAAATACAAGCTCTGCTTAGTTGGAACGAAATTTAATAGCAACAGACAATTAATTCAAAGTATTATTTGGTTTGAATATACATACATACTTAGGAATAATACACGTAAAATTGACACGTAATAATTAATTATTATCTTTAATCCACACTAGAACAAATTTTAACAGGTGGTGGTTATTGAACATACATCCTTGTGCGAAGTAGTAAAATAAAAAAAGAGTGGGTACTACTCATGTACGCACGTAAGAAGTTATACTTCTTTGGCGTAAGTATCCAAAAATACCAAATAATAATACAACGCATACATACATAAATATTTGAATTGATATAAACGCCAATATATTTTTTATTTATTCACACAGATTATTTGTACTGATACGACACACAAAGATCCGCAACTAACTTCAGTGTGTAAAAGGTTCGCAACTAACTTCAGGGTGTTGTTTTTTTCTGTCGGTGTACGCGCGCATCGTAAAAATTCACTCTCATCATTTTTCCCAATCGCGCCAAAAGAAGTATAACTTCAAAAAAAACGGCTAAATGCCAGTAGGACTCGCGCGCCGAGGGTTCCGTACTATCAGGGATCGGAAGTATTGAATAAACATTAGTAAACATAGTAGGAGAGCCCGACCGCATAACCAGATTTGTTTGTCGAACAATGTTTAACAAATAAATTTAGCCCGACCGTATGACGGGCTTTTTTGATAATAATTACAAAAAAGTGTGCTAGTTAGAAACACTGTTTTATTCTTCCTGTAATATTGACATAAACATGAATTAACAGAATTACTTCTAGTTAATTCATGTTTATGAACTATTTACTTTACTTTCATCTATTTCAAAGTGCTTAAATAAAAAAAAAACCTTAAAATTATAATAGATTATTATTACCTAAAACTGTTCTATATAATATAAGATAATGCTCATTTTAATAAGCAAACATAATAATCATGAAAATAATTAAATCTTTCGCGTACTTATATGAAATCCTAAACATCGATACTAAATATCGACAGAGTCAAGCTCTAACTGTTTTACGCTAAGGAAGCATAAACTGATAGATGTCCCTGTGTGTGAATGTGATTGTATGTGTTTAGTTTAAGCTAGTGTGTAATAATTTTATTGTGTGCGTGTATAACGACGCGATTTAAAAATGCATTAGTAGTTAACATTGTAATTAGTGTGCGTTGCTCGCGTTACCCCGTCCCCCGCCGAAAGTGGCACTTTTGCGCAAGGGAAATAGAGCGCGTGTCCACTCCTGTTGGTTTAATGCTCTAAGTATTTGCTACATATAATAAATAATTGCTTCATAGGATATATATTCAGAAATAAAATATTTTTTTGACCAGCAATCCTGTTGGCTGTTCACCACCGAGTTTAAAGTCAAGCATGCAGAGTTTCCTGAAATGTATTGCGTCAATAATTGCTACATATTTACTTCATGTATTTTATTTAGTTGTAACTTCAAGCATATGTTAAATAAAGGATATAGCAATTATTTAAATTATCCCAACGAAAAGTCCTGATAAAATAATAAAGGCAAATAGTTGCAGTGTGTCTTCATTCAACGATATTGCATTTTTAAGAAAAACGACTTTGCTTATGGTTTATCTATACATATAATAAAAATGTAACCGATCGCTGTCTGTACATGGAAGATATATAAGAAAAAAAAATATGGGGGCCTTTATCAACGCAAATAGAACCCAAAACAATGATTGTTACAATTTTTGTCTGTTTGTCTGTTTGTCTGTTAGTCTGTTTGTCTGTTTGTCTGTTTGTCTGTTTGTCTGTGCGTTTGTTCACGCTAATCTCAGAAACGGCTTATCCGATTTAGATATGGTTTTCACTAATACATTGTGGTAAGCTTCACTTAACATTTAGTGTCTGTTTCATGTCAATCGGTTCATAAATAAAAAAGTTATGCCAATTTAAAGAACCACGTCAAACATTTGTTAATTTACTACAAAATCTGATAGAAACAGAGACTTTAACAGGTTACGGAATTAGCTGATAGCGTTTTTATTTTTCGGATTCCGCTCATTCTAAACAGTCTTTCATTTAGTTTTAAACGAGTCCAGTTTCCAGTGAGCCTATGTTTTGCGATGACTAATTAAAGTAATTAATTAATTAAGTAATTAAAGTAAAGGTAAGACACTAAAAGGGTGTGGATCTAAGTATTAGCTGTTTTTCGGTCAGCTTTATGTGGCTCTATCACGTGTTAGCATTACTAGCAGCCTGTATGCTTTGATCCCTGATGGCTATACGTCTAATCCATACATCCATACATATTATAAAAGGCTTTGTCCTGACTGACTGACTGACTGACAGACAACGTAAAGCCTAAACCGCTGGTCGTAGCGACTTGAAATTTGGAGGGTGTGTTTGTCTTAATGTCTAGAAGTGTACAAAGAAAGGGTTATTAAAAATTCAACCCTTAAGTGTATGAAAAGGGATGAAATCGATTGTATGAAACGTCTTCATTTTTTAAGTTACAGCTTTGAAATTTTGTTTTAGAATACTTTTATTTAAATAAAAAATACGCTCATAATTTTTTTTTTACTGTGGTGGATTTATAGGAGTGAAATAAGGGATGAAATATTGTATGGAAAAATCTTTGCTTTTGAAGTTGGCGACTTGAAATTTGGAGCGAGGGGGAAGGGAGGGGGAGGAAGAGGAAAGGAAGGGAGAAGTGAGTGGAAAGTGCGGGGGTAGTGAGGGAGAAGTCAGGGGAAAGGGAGGGGAAAGTCAGGGGGAAATCGACTGCCTCTGTATTTCGGTGGTACTCTGTATGGATTGTGAGGGCGCGGGTTCGATTCCCGCTCCGTGCAAATATTTGTAGCATGAACATGTCTATTTGCATTGGTCTGGGTGTTTATATGTATAATATGTATCTATTTACAAAAATAAAAGTATCTAAGTATGTTTATCCGTATTCTAGAACCCATAATACAAGCATATAATATGCTTACTTTGGGTCTAGATGGCGTTGTGTAAAAATAAAAAAGGAAGAGGGAACTTAGGGGGTGTGAGGAGGCAGTGAAAAGCAAGTGAGGGGCAAGTGAAGGGCAAGTGAAGGGGACGTAAGGGAAAGTGAGGGAAGTGAGGGAAAGTGAGGAGTCAGAAGTGATGGTGAGTGAGTGGGAAGTGAGGGAAAGTGAGGGAGATGGGAGGGAGACGGGAGGGGAAGGAAGGGGAGGGGAGGGGAAGGGGAAAGTTATTGTAGTGAAAATTTGCCTTTGTGTATTGTATGTTTTTTACGGGGGATATCTTTAGGTAGGTGAAAGAGGGTTTGTACGAATGGTGATGATGATAAGATTAGAAATAGTATGCAAAACAGTATTTAAACAATATAAAAATGTCTATTGAAAAACGATATTCATGCGAGCGAAGCTGCGGGCAAAAGCTATACATATATAAAAACGAAAGATCACTCACTCACTCACTCATCTCATCACGAAATCTCAAAAACTACAAGTGCTAGGAGTTTCAAATTTTGGAAATAGGTGCTCTCTAAGACGGGATTTTGCGAAATTTATTTCCCTGGAGTATAAAGGGGAACAAAATTTGTATGGAGCTTCTATAGTTTTTGAAAATAGGAGTGCCAAGTTTCGTTAAATATCGCAAAATTTCGTCTGTTTTAGGGGTAGCGGGTGAATAGATTTAAATCGGATTCGCCTTAGAGACGGATTATACTGATATTTATTACTAATGTACAATGTACGATTGCCGTAGGATTAGGTAAGAAATATTCTCATACAGGCACACATCTGAATTTTCACGCGAACGAAGTCTCGGGCAACAGCTATATATAATAAAACTGTAACCGGTCGCTGTCTGTACATGGAAGATAAGTATATGAGAAAAATATTATTGGGACCTTTATCAACGCAAATAGAACCCAAAACAATGATTGTTACAATTTTTGTCTGTTTGTCTGTTTGTCTGTGCGTTTGTTCACGCTAATCTCAAAAACGGCTTATCATATTTAAATATGGTTTTCGCTGATACATTGTGGTCAGCATCACTTAACATTAAGTGTTTTTTTCATGTCAATCGGTTTATAAATAAAAAAGTTATGCTAACTTAAATAATCACGTCATAAATGTGGTATGTATTTAGCTTAGCTTAGTTTGTTTTTAAGTTAGGTTAACACGTCTTATTTCTTTATTAAAATGTAAATACTTTATTAGTTAAAATGTAAATACAAGTTAGATTTATATTTTCTGGATTTATTTTATTTTTTATTTTTTATGATAAAAACATGTTAACACGTCTCATTACGGAATAGGTGGAATTAAAGTGAATTACGAAATAGTAGTAGTCGATTTACGCTGATTTCAGCATGAATGGGTCGGATCGACCAGGGAAGTACTACCCTCTCATAGAAGATCGTTGTAAGAGTAATAGTATCCATATTATTGCGTTTCGTTCGGTAAGTGCGAGAGCCGGAGGCCCAACTGATGCAGAGATGACAATCCTCGCAGCATGTGTGGGACCAGCTGAGTATCCGTGGAGTCATTGTGTGGGTGGTGTGGGTCAACCCGCCGGCCAGTAAGACCCGTATAAATGGTGGTGCCGCTGGACGCCCGCGGCATTGTACAGGGGCCCAATTAGACCTAACCGTAGTATTACGGTAGTAGATCCAAGCTGGTTTCAGCATGAATGGGCCGGATCGTCCGGGGAAGTACTACCCTCTCATAAAAGATCGACGTAAGAGTAGCAGTATTCGTACTACTGCGTTTCGTTCGGTGAGTGAGAGTGCCAGGAGCCCAATTTCCCCCTTTCCTTTTTCCTCACTTCCCTCACTCTCCTAACCCCATTCCCAGCCACCATAGTGGAGGCCACCATACCAGCAGTTTAAAACGATGGCTTTTTGTATGGTGGCCATCACTTCTGGATTCCACTGACTGCTTACCATCAGGCGGGATGGAGTCACTTTGGCAGGCTAATATATTTTAAAAAACCTTATAGCGTTTTTATTCCTCTTATTCCTCTCATTCCACACCATTTCCCGTTTAGTTTTAAACGAGTTCAGTTTGCAGTGAGCCTATGTTTCGCGATGACAATTAATAAAGCCTAAGGTCAGACACTAAATGTTGTGACTGTGGATCTAAATATTAGCTGTTTTTTGCATGGTCAGCTTTATGTGGATTTGTCACGTGTAAGTAATCCTAGCAACCTGTATGGCTTTGATCCCCGATGGCTATACGTCTAAAATCGTATATAGAGAAGCATTTACTGTAAAGATTTTTCTTATTCACCTAAACGAAGATGTTTATAATTCAAAACGAACCAAAAGATATATCCAAAAAATGCTGTCCAAAATCACTATTCCACGCGGACGAAGTCGCGGGCACAGCTAGTGCTTAATAAATTAAGCCGGCAGACAGATTTGTAACCAAATTAATAAACAAATTAAGACAACAAAAAAATGTGTAGTTAAGTTTGTTTTCTGTGTAATTAATTAATAGTGTAATTAAGACAAGTCTTGAAATAGATTTATTAAAATAATGTCTACCCAGACTATTCTAATTAATCAACATATGAGTCTTAGCTTTTTCTAAAAAACAAAAAACTACATCAAACGATTGGCCATAGATAGCCTTGAACTTGAACAGAGAGGAGTGGAAGGATGATAGAAAAGCCTTTGCCCTGCCCAAGATGAAATAAGAAAATAATATATAAGCGTGTTGGCGATCGCAACAGAGTAGTCTCATCACAAGACGCTACTGTGAATTATTTTCCTGCCGTTTTCTAAGTGATAGTTTAGGTTGACCGCCATCCATTTGATTGATTGCAGTGAAGTAGGTAGGCAATACGGCCGCTAGTTTTTATAAATACTTGTAATATATTCGATAACTGTCCAGTATTTGTGTTCTTTTTCGGGAAAGAAGTAATTATCTAAGTATTACATATACCTACCTAAGTTAATAGTGGTATTTGAGAGGGCACGTTGAAAGTCGGTCCCGGCTGTTACCAGGTAGTACAAATTCTGCCCTATATACGTGTGATGTACGATATAATTATATTATGTAGTATAATACAATAATACTAAATAATGAATCAGTCATTATATTTATTGTAATATCAAAAATACCCAAACAATAAAAACATATAAAGCATCCAAATTTAACAATAATTTTATTTACTTACACTAAGTATTGCAGTTCTTTATATCAACTGTTTACCGATAAAAATATAGGTACATAGTTCAGTATTTATTATTTACTTATCCAAGTTTAAAGCTTACATAATATTGGACATTGCCTTTCTTTAAGATAGGATTATATTATATATTTTTGAAAAGTCTTCTTTTGTGTGTTTTACGAACTATTAAATAAGATAACTAATGTAAATAAATTTTAAATAAATATACCTAATTTCAACAAAAATAATTTCACATTATACCTATTACCAGTCCATGACCATGTCATAACAATATATTTTAAGAAAAAGTAGATAGTTTACATACGCTCTGAAATTGTAAACATATCAATAGTTACAAAAATGATGAAGTTATAAAATTTATTTGCGTAAGTAATTCAAATTCAAATTTAAAATAAAACTCAATTTTAAATTATTTGATAGATATAATAATTAATGCGCCAAGGAAAATTAATGGATTATGTTTGTATTTTTTTTTGTTAAATTTTCTTTTTATGACATCATAAACAAAAGTAACAAAAAACAAATTAGCTGCTTTATTTGTAACGACTATACATATTTACACTTATCATAAATTCAATATTTAGTAAGTAATACCCTGCATTCTCACATCACGACCTCATCTACCTGTCCTATGTCCTTAAACCTCCTAAACCCTCTCCTAAAGTACTGCACATGCGATGTTTTGGTCGTATGGATGTTGAGAAGTTGCTTAAAGACGCTTCCGAAATTAATTGGGAGAACTTTGTGGCGGCGTCTACAGTAAACGAAAAAGTAAACTTACTCAACAAAAATATTCTAGCACTGTATGACGCTCATGCTCCTATAAGGAAAGTGAAATTAAAGCGGCCTCCTGCTCCCTGGATTACAAAGGGAGTACGTATGGCAATGAGGCGCAGGGGCCGGGCTTTTCGGAAATATAGAAGGGAGCGTTGTGATGACAACTGGAATAGTTTTAAGTCTGCAAGGAATCTGTGTAATCAGATGGTACGCAACGCCAAACGCCGACATATCCTCAGTAATGTTACCTCTTCATCCCCAGCTGATATCTGGAAGTTCCTTGGAATTCTGGGGATCGGCAAACAGCGGCGTGTCGATTTTCAGAAGACAATTGGTTTGGATGATATCAACCAACATTTCTCTACTCGACCTGCTTTGAATAGCCAAACCAATTGTCGTACTGTTAATGACATAGCTGGTCTACCCCGTCTCAACATTGAAGAGTTTTGTTTTTCTCCCGTCGCTCAGGATGAGATCAAAAAGAGAATCCTTGCCATAAAATCCAATGCGGTGGGCAGTGATAACATTAGCCGCCGCATGATCACCACTATCCTCGATCACCTCCTCGAATTAATTACCCACATAATTAACTGTTCCCTTGTTTCCGGTATTTTCCCATCATCGTGGCTCCGAGCCTATATTACTCCTTTGCCTAAAATACAGAATCCTTCTCTTCCCATCCATTTCCGACCCATATCTATTCTCCCATTCCTGTCCAAAGTGCTCGAAGCCTGTGTACACAAACAACTGATCCACCATGTCCATTCTCACCACTTACTGAGTCCGTTGCAGTCTGGCTTCAAGCCGGGTCACAGCACTGTTTCCGCACTCCTCAAAGTGACTGGCGATGTTAGAGAGGGAATGGAAGACACCAAAGTCACAGTGTTGGCTTTGGTTGATTTTTCAAACGCCTTTGACACTGTCAGTCACGACATCCTTTTAGCCATCCTAGCTCATCACATGGTCTCATCCGAAGCACTGGAATGGTTCTCAAGTTATCTTCGAGGTCGCCAGCAGTCTGCCCGACTTGATGAATTAACATCGAAGTGGTGTCACGTTGACTCTGGCGTTCCTCAAGGCGGCATTCTTTCTCCTTTATTGTTTTCAATTTTCATTGATCTTCTTACTAAAAATCTTCAGTGTGCGTATCATCTTTATGCTGACGACTTGCAGATATATTCCCAAGCCAGTGTAGAGTGTGTTTCATCAGCAATTGACATGATCAACCGTGACCTTGACTACATAAAAAGCTGGTCTGCAAGGTTTGGTCTCGCGGTTAACCCGAATAAGTGCCAAGCTATCATACTGGGTAGCCAACGGCTCACGAGTAGGTTGAACACAGTGAATCTTCCACCCATTGTTTTTGATGGTTCAGTCATTACCCTGTGCTCAACCGTAAAGAACCTTGGCTTGTACATTGATTCTACCCTGAGTTGGAAAGCTCAAGTATCGCAAGTAAGTCAAAAAGTTACCGGTACCCTGCGCGCTCTATACCGACTCAAAAATTTCCTTCCATATAAAACTAAGGTAATGCTTGTGCAGTCTTTGATCTTTCCGCAAGTCGACTATGGTGATGTGTGTTATTTCGACCTGAATGCAGATCTTCTCAACAAATTAGACCGTCTTCTTAATAACTGCATTCGATTCGTTTTTAATCTTCGTAAGTATGATCATGTATCTACTTATCGTTCTCAACTAAAATGGCTACCTATTGTCCAACGCCGTAGATTGCGTGCTCTCACTACCCTCTATTCCATCCTGACTTCGCCTACTCCTCCGCCCTACTTAACGCCTTACTTTCAGTATCTTAACTCTGTTCATGAACGAAACCTTCGTTCTGCCAATAATCTCCTCCTTTTATGTCCTTCACACACGTCTAACTTTATTCACTCCTCTTTCCCTGTTCAATCCATTCTTCTTTGGAACGCCCTCCCTCTTGAAATCAGGACGTCCACAAACCGTCATGCATTTAAAATAAAAGTTCGGAACTTGCTTCTGAGCAACTAAAATGGCAGTTTCGTCACAGCTCTGGTATTGTCACATCTCCTCTATAAATATATTTTTTTTTTGTTAATTTTTATTAATATGTATATAAATTGTGTGTATTATTATATATTTATATATGTAGGTACATATATTATTATGTAGTTATGTGTAGTATATATTTATATATTATGCAAATAATGTACTTCTTACTCAACTCTAAATTTATTTATTTGTGCACCTGCTTCGAAATATCTCTGCATCACCCTATGGTAGACTGGTAGAGAATGCCTCAGGCATTAAGTCCGCCATTACATATTGTATGTATAAAGTTGATAAATATATAAATAAATAATAATAATAAATATATCTTGTAAAAAAAAAGAAGCGTATGTAACTTATCTACTTTTTTCATTCAATTAATAGACGAATAAGTAAAAATATTATACCAAATTGTCATAGTGATAAAAGTTTATAAATTCGATCGAACGCCCATAACCTGCCTGCTCTTGCCTCGCCAAAGGTCCTGAAATAAAATAAACATATTAAATTAAAATTTCACATTTAGTGAACATATTATGAAATAAAAAATGTTAAAATATGATAAAAAAACAAAAATTGTTTATTTTACACAAAATGCAATAAAAAACAAAAAAGGCCAACATCACGTGGTATTCCCAGGCGGTCACCCATCCAAGTACTAACCACGCCCGATGTTGCTTAACTTCGGTGATCGGACGAGAACCGGTGTATTCAACGTGGTATGGACGTTGGCGACAAATTAGTCAAAATACTTGGTTATTATTTGATTTGTTACGTCATAAATTTATACTTAGCCTTTGGCTAGTTTGTTATTTCTATGAAACAGTAATTTACGGCTGCCTAAAAAAGCATATTGCATCGTAACGTATCGCATTTGTTTGTATCCATACGTAAAGGCTTATTGGTTTAAAAAAGGTAACATAAAATTGAATCCCCTACACCCTGGTATCTGAGCTACCGTTAACTGTGTTTCAGAAACCAGTGTTTTCTCTGTTAGATAAGAGTACAAAGCAAATATAAAATATATTTAGGTAGTTATATGTATTTAAAATAAATTTATTCAGCAACAAAAGTTTCACAATTTTGAATTATAATAAGAAGTTGCCTTATTTGAAGGTATTACAAAGATGTTTAAAGAATCTATCTGAAAGTTTAAAAAAGTCGCTGCTTTTGTCTTATAAAAAAATTCATCAGCAGTATCTCTTATTATAACGAATAACAATAATATTGAATGGTATTGTTTATCATAATTCTGGCAAGGTTATAAAATCTATATATATAAAAATGAATCTCTATTTCCCTTGGTCATGGCATCACGCGTGAACGGCTAGATCAATTTCGTTAATTCTTTTTTTGTTGTTTTGTTATTGTCAGGAGCAGGTTCTTATGCAAGAAAAACTAAGAAAATTGCGCGGTGATTTAGAAAGTTTAAGATACTTAACCACCATATCATCACTACATAGTATAAAACAAAGTCGGTTCCCGTTGTCTGTCCCTATGTATGCTTTGATCTTTAAAACTACGCAACGGATTTTGATGCGGTTTTTTTTAATAGATAGACTGATTCAAGAGGAAGATTTATATGTATATAACATGCATAATATAGTAGAGAAACATTGATAAATTTAGATGTTTTTATTGGATGTCGTAAATAAACAAATTTTTTGCTCTTACATTGCAACGCTGGCTAAACCCTACAAGATAGATCAAAAAAATGTACTACAGTATTGTACACCTTAAAATGGTCTACAAAAGAGTCCGTGATAGTGTATGTCTATCTCTAATGGATAACCCACAATAACCATTTTTATCCTTTACTTTTTATGAGAACTAATGGCTTATTTTCGAAGCGATTTTAAGCAATACAGCATTTATCGTTATTAAATTAAGTACCTTATAAACATTGTGCATTTAATATAATTCAATAATGCCCTTTGGAGCATGTATTTTAAATAAATATTTTCAAAGATATTACAGATTAAAAATGCAGGGAGGGATATAGTGGCAGGGGGCCGGCATTCTGTAGTAAAATTAAATATACTACAGAATGTGTAAATACAACGTTCACAGCATTTGTTTTCTTCGCACGGGAAATGCTGTTACTAAATCTAATATATAAAATTCTCGTGTCACGGTGTACGTTATTGAACTCCTCCGAAACGGCTCGACCGATTTTCGTGAAATTTTGTATGCATATCGGCTAGGGTTGAGAATCGGACAACATCTATTTTTCATTCCCCTAAATGTTAAGGGTGGTCCGAAAAGGGATGAAAACGATTGTATGAAACTTCTTCATAGTTTTGAAATTTTGTTTTGGAATACTTCTATTAAAATAATTGGGTTGGATTTAGAGGGATGAAATTAGGGATAAAATATTATATGGAAAGATCTTTGCTTTTGAAGTTAGCGACTTGAAAATTGAAGAGAGGGGGAAGGGAGAGGGGCGAGAGAGGTGAGGGTGAAGGAAGGGGAAGTGAGAAAGAAGGGAGGGGGAAGGGAAGGGGAAGGGCGGGGAAGGAAAGGGGCAGTGAGAGGGAAATGAGGGGGAAGCGAGGTGGAAATGAGGGAGAAGCCAGGGAAAGGGAGAGTGAAATGACGAGAAAAGGAGAGGGGAGGGAAGGGGAGAGGGAGGGAGGGGAGAAGCGGAATAGAAGGAGTGGGGAAGAAGGGGGATGGGAGGAGTGGAGAAGAAGGGAGAGGGGAATAGGGGAAAGTAGTGCAAAGTTTACGGGGGATATCTGTAGGTAGGTGAAAGAGGGTTTGTAGAATGGGAGATAAGAAATATCTATTTATATAAAAATAAATCCCTATTTCCCTTGGTCACGGCATCACGCGTGAACTGCGTGACTGGACCGATTCCGTTAATTGTTTTTTTGTTGTGTTTGTCATTGTCAGGAGAAGGTTCTGCGAAAAAATAGATTAATTAAGACAGGACAACGTCTGTCGGGTCCGCTAGTTATAAAATAAATAATACTGTTGCAATTCGATACCATACGTTTATGCGATATTATGATAGGAACACGATATATCGAGCTTATCGTGTTATCGATATATCGTATAGTGCTTGGTATTACGATCTATCGTATCGTATCGGGCATCCCTAAACAGTAGGTATTGACCTTCTTATTATGTATGATTCTCCTTGCTATTAATCTGTTAAATTTTCATAGGCATATTATTATTCTGCTTCTCTTACAAAATGTCTATACTTACGACGTATGTTAATTGGAATCCTTTCTTTTGTTGAATTTCTTCTTCGACGACTCTAGCGAGTTCTGCTTGTATCGTGTTCTTGACGTCTATGTAGTGGCACGAGCTGTTCGCGAAGTGGAATGTTATTGCTTTTCTGTATGTCTGAAATAAAAATAATAAAATTTAGTTTCAAGTAACTTTCATAGATGGCGTTGTTGAAGATTTACATATATGAATAACAGATGGCGTTAGTACAGAAATGTTTAATAATAAGCTTTAATAGATGCCGCTATTTGAGTTTTTTTGCTCTATTAAATTTCTCATTCGACAGAAAGTTTTGTACAAAATATACCCCATATTTTAAAAGTTAGTTCTATAAGTCTTCTGCAGAGTAGTGCTTATTTTTAATAACCAAAATTATCTGCAGCGTATGTTTGTTTAGAGTAGCTACCTTGAAGTAGTACATATATTATGTCTTACCAAGATACTTGTATAAAAAATAAATGCGCTAGGTATTTACTTTTTATCACTAGAATTAATTTTGAACTACATAGTGTCACCAGCTTAATATACTGTCAGTGTCACTGATCACAGATAAGCTGAGCAAAGGGTTGTCAACGGACGTCTATTGCTAAAATGCTAAGTGATATTTTCAATATTAACACTTACTTTGGTCCTGTTAGGTCCAGATCCATGTACCAGATAAGGGTCAAAGAACACTGTATCACCTGGGCTCATCTCCAAGTTCACATGCTTCTCAGGTGGCGCGAGGACATCTTCGTTTACGCCGTGATACAGTTTCAATGTATTCTAAAAATAATTTAACATTACGATTCGATTTACATGTTTAGACAAAGCACTCGCCAACGTCCATACCACGTTGAATACACCGGTTCTCGTCCGATCACCGAAGTTAAGCAACATCGGGCGTGGTTAGTACTTGGATGGGTGACCGCCTGGGAATACCACGTGATGTTGGCCATTTTGTTTTGCTTTGTGTAAAATAGATAAATTGAATCAAATTGTTTTCAATTAAGTAACAATATTTTTTTACCAATATATTTTATTTGTTTATTCTCATACTTTAATGTACATAATATTTTGAGTTTAAGTGCAAAGGGAGTTTTGTCCTAGCAAACCTCAGACAGATAGAGGGAAAAATTGTGTAAGTATGATGAAGCATACTATTATTAATTTGAAAAAATAAATAATTAAAATATTTCTTATTATATATTATTCAATTTATTTTTACAATTTTTACCACCCTTTTCTCTAAATATAGAGATTAAATCTACTAAAATAACAAGATTAAAACGTAGAACTTTGAACTTGTTAACTTATAATAAAAAAAAAACCAAAGGAAATCACAATGAATGTGACGTCACAAACAATATAATAATTTATTTTGATTCAGCAATCGCCAACGTCTATACCACGTTGAACCACACCGGTTCTCGTCCGATTACCGAAGTTAAGTAACATCGGGCGTGGTTAGTACTTGGATGGGTGACCGCCTGGGAATAATATCACGTGATGTTGGCCTTTATGGTGAATTATTTTCTATTTTATAAATTTGATATAGCTTTCTACAAAAAGAAAAATAACTTTTTTGATGGAAAACAAATTTAAAGGTTAGAACTAACCTAATACATCACTACTGTCGTCCCAACTGGGAATCGAATCTTTTTACAAAGCAATCGCACTCAACACTACCGAGGCAAGTCAATATTCAGAGATTCCACTGCTGGAGATAGCATCCTCCAAGTGTCAGTTTAATGGGTCGTGACTCGTGAGCTGTTTTAAAAACAGTCTGTAATGTGAGTATTTTAAATATCTTACTTTTCTGTCACCATGTTCATACAACTTCTTTGCTTTATGTGATCCTGGTACCACAAATAAACATCCATTATCATAGTGAACATGGTCGACTGCGGTCCATGACCCTATTATCTTCTCAGCTGGTCGAAATGGGAAGTAGAATAGGTCCTGAAACATTAAGATAGGTTTAAGTTGAATAAAAGAAAAAAAAAATTGTATACTAGCTGTTGCCCGTAGTTCCGCCCGCGTGAATGTTGCTTATCGCATTTTTGATACAAACTTTCATCCCCTATTTCAACCCTTTCAAGCCATTTTTCGCGATAAAATATAAAGTTTTCCCGCATGGTCTATTCTACTTATGTACAAAATTTTATCGAAATCGGTTCATTGTTTTAGGCGTGAGTTACTTCCGCATTTATAATATTAATTATAGAAGTAGGTATAGATTTATGTTATGCATTTATCTCGTTCTTCTTTAGTTAACTCATTTTTCGCACATACGAACTCTCTAGAACGAACTACCAAGTGCGATGTTTCCCGAGCGCTATGACAACCTTCAAGCGAGGTTTAAAGCGAACATTGATAACACGGTAGGCAACGGCTTCGAGTCCCTGGCTTGCAGAAGTCCATGAGCTACCGCCACTTAACATCAGATGGGCTGTTGGTAGACAGTAAAAAAATAACAATTACTATTACCTGATGGGCAGGATGTCTGCTGGAGCCAGGTGGCTTGTTGATGAACATACTATTCACCGCAGTTATGTCGTCTCCTATGAACTGTGATAGCACGGACAGCATTCGAGGATGTTCACCATACGTAAAGAAAACGTCGTCGTAGAGAATTTCATTTAGCTGAAAATGTTCAAATTAATGGTTAAATTTAATAAAGAGAGCGCCAGAGGCCTAATTTTTTTTTCCCTGCTTTTCTTTATCAATCCCTTCACCTACACCACTCTCTACGCGGTAGGCAGCGGCTTCGCAGATTCCCTGGCATTTTAAAGCTATGCTAGGGACTCTGAGTCGTCCGTGACTGACAGTTACCACTTACCATAAGGTGGACTGTTGGCTCGTCTGTCACTGACGGCAATAAAATAAAAAGTTGGTAGGTAATGAGCTGCTAGTTGCCAGCGACTTGGTCCGCGCGGACATTAGGTACATATATATGTCATTGTATACAAGTATACAACTAATATTATAAAGTTTGTATAGTTTCCTATAATTCGTTCGCCTTCAGTGAAACAAAATAATAAGTACATTATTAATTTCTTCTATCTTTTAGTACCTTTATATGTATTTACACACACCTTGGTATCTCTTATTTATTTTATTTTATGCTACACATATTTTTATTTAATAAAATCTTTAGTTAGATACACGATTTACGTCCGTGACCATCTCATAGGTCCAGTTGAAAACCAGCATCAGGCACTAGCGATCTGGCATACTGCTGAACTGGGCCTATTTGGCGCAGTTTTGAGACACACAATAATTTTAACTTTTAACTTTTAATTGTGTTATTATAATTATTTATTTGTATTTGTGTTGACAATGTAACAATTTGTGTCTTCTTTCTTTCTTTCTTTAGATGTATGGATGTTGGTATAATTTATATTGTTATCTTTATAAATTACACCCTACGTGTTATTATATGTAATGAGCTATATTATTGTTAAATTTTATTAAAATTCATTCAGTACTTGGTGAGGAAGAGTAACAAACGTCCATACGAACTTTTGCGTTTATTATTAACGTTACTGCTTCGCTTTTATTGATGAAAGGTTATTGTATTATATTGCTAAACCGTCCCCAAAAAATGCAAAAAACGAGTTCTTGAGATCAGCGATTTCAAACAGGCAAACGCTTTTTGGTGACTTCCTTTTATTATCTGTATACCTACGTGTTTTCATTTATAGATAGATAGATAAAATAATTATTAATGAATGAAGATACATTTGCCTATTATTTAAACAAAGACGTGTCTAAATTACCATACAATGAGAACTAAATAAGTTTGATTCTAAATGTAGATTGAATTACATAAATTATTATATTTTGCATGGTGCTTTGTTGCGTTACGTATTACCATAAATTGAAACTTAGTAAAAAAACTTAGTAAAGTAATCGCAATAAAAAATAGGCATCAGATTTTTTTACGGCTCTATCTTTGTTGAGTTGGCAGTGGGTAAATGTTTTTTTAAAATGACGCCCACGAAGGCAGCACTCAGGCGTCAGGTCCAGGTACCTGTCAAAGCGCTTTCAATCAACCAATCAACTACGAACGATTCTATTGATTTCAAACTGTTAATGAATTTTGATTTTATATAAATGAAAGACCTTTCATCTAAGTGGCGCCAACTGGTGGCAAAATTTTCCTAAACACCCTCATTGGCAGAGAGTTTTTATTATGGTCATCATCACTTTACGGCAGTCTATTCCAAGATATAAGTAAGTCTCTCCTAAACCACGCTATCTTTCCAAATTTACAGCTGTTTGCAAACAGTTTTTGCCCGCACACAGTGTAAAGTCCTCGCGGAGTTCTTCATCTAGCGGGCGTATACGTATCATGTTCATAGTCATGAACTCATGACATAATATTAAACTAGCTTATCGACGCGGTTTCACCCGCGTCTTTGGTAACTGCTCTACTACCGTCACCAGTAGCGTGATGTTACATATAGGCTATAACCTTCCTCAAGAACTGGGTTATCATACGCAAAAATAATTATACAAGTCCGACCGGTAGAGCGGAAGAGTTTGTTTGTTTGTTTGAACGCGCTAATCTCAGGAGTTTCAGAGATAAGTGCGTTCAAACTAACGAACAAACTTTTCCTTTTTATATAATAGTATAGATGAGATTGAGTTTGATTCTATTAAGCTTACCTTGTTAATGTATTCTTCCGGTTTCAAGTTTTGTTTCGCGAGTTTAGGTTCCTTGACGACGTTTATAGATCCCGCAGGAACAATGCCCTTGCATATTTGGAGGAAGCGTTGTCTGTAAAACCAGATCAATAAGTGCCTGCACAATTTATTGCATAAACTGTGTACTTTTTTAGAAGTAGTTTCGAGGTAACTACCAAGTTCAAAGTTGCTATCATTAGCCCATCAATAGTAACTTTTGATGATTTTTTGGGAAAAAGAGACTTTAAAAAACAGTGTTTCTTTCAACCGCTACCTGTATCTGTGGGGCAAAGGAACTGCCAGTTAGGCTGCTCTAATATTAAATAGAAGTCACAGTTACATGTTTTATAAGCTACCAGCTTCCCGCAGCGCGGTTTCACCCGGGTCTTTGGTTACTGCTCTTCTCCAGTCGCCATTAGCGTGATGTTACATAGTCTATAACCTTCCTTAAGAACTTAGCTATCATACGCAAAAAGAATTATTGAAATCCAACTGGTAGTTTCAGAGATTAGAGCGTTCAAACAAACAAACAAACAAACTCTTACGCTTTATATATAGATAAGCATCTTCTTCGATTAACAAAACACCTTGTGCAAGCGTGGTGACCAATGATCGTACCTTCTCTGTATGAGAAGAGGACTTTGCCTGCAGAACAATAATACTAAAGTGTTACTTACTTATAATTATAAAGTGATGCGAAATCAATTAACTCCTTGATGACGAGATATCCATTGTCGTCGTAGAACTTGAGCTGTTCTGCTGATAATATGTAGTTATCTGAAGGCTCTGCTGATACCCTGGAACGAATAAGCTTCCACTTGTACTGACACTACTTTTATTTATGTAGAAAAGTATGTGTGGCGTACAGAGACAACAGCGAAGCCCTATAAATGTTTTAGTTTCTTAGGCTAATCACTTTAAGAAGGGATAAAATAACCGCGTGCGTATTTATAGATAAAAGCTTTAGTCATTGTCAATATAAAGATGGGTGATAGCTTTCTAAACACATCAGTTTCAGGCGTCATACGAATTTTTCTTTAATAATATATATCAGAACTTAAGTAACTAAACTGGTAAAAGGAGTGCAAGCAAGTTTTTTTCAATCAGATGAAGATGGCGAGCAACCCATGGAGCAGAACAGCTCAGAGCTGCAAGTTGAAGATATTAGGAGTTTTCTGTTAAAGATGATATAACGTGTATTGTATGAAAATACAAAATTATGAGATCATAGCGTCAAAACAAATCCACAATATAATACAAAATACAATTACAAAAAATGTTAATAACTATGTACGACGCTGTCGGTTTTTTTTGTTATTTGAGCTAGTGATACTTTTATAATTTATGTTTAACCTTCTCAACATACTTACTACCTAACGAAAAACAGGTTTTCACGTGGTTTTGGTTTTAACTCGTAATAGTCAGAATTAACTACTTAGGTGTTTAACCTGTAATGATAGTATAAGTTTGATAAATAAATAAATAAATAATATTGCTTGTCTTTGTACTTATTTAAGTACCTAAGTATACACAATAGATTGTAAAGGGCATTCTCACAGGTCACAGTCGCAGATTGTGATGTAGAGATAATTCTGGTTGAACTGACTAACTAATTTAATTCAATTTACCGCAAAATAAGTACCGCAGAGTTGCTTTACTGAAATGGCAATGGGCAGAACACATAGCTCACAGAACTGATGGCGGTTGGGGCAGAAAACTTCTAGAGTGGCGAATGAATGTGGCGATCACGAATCGAAAGACACCGCGTCTTTTGGTTAGTGATCGCCAACCCCTCCCCTCACAGGACAAAAATTTAGGGAGGTTAGCAGAATGTTCAGCAGTGGACGTATATCGGCTGATATGATAAAGATGAACTGCAAAATACTACTTTCATAATTCGTGCCATTAATATAATAATATTTAATATATAATATTTCAATAACTACACACAACGCCATCTAGACCCAAAGTAAGCATATTATATGCTTGTGTTATGGGTTCTAGAATGCGGATATACATACTTAAATACTTTTTTTTTTTTGTAAATACATACATATTATACATAGAAACACCCAGACCAATGCAAATAGACATGTTCATGCACACAAATATTTGCACTGAGCGGGAATCGAACCCGCGACCTCTGCGTGGCAGTCCATACACAGTACCACCGAACCACAGAAGCAGTCAATTGATAGGTGATAATATTAAATAAGTAAATTTCATTTATAAAGACTAGCTTTCACCCTCGTCTTTGCTTACTGCTCTGCTACCGTCGCCAGTAACGTGATGCTACATAGCCTATAACCTTCCTCAAGAACTGGGCTATCATACGCAAAAAGAATTTTCAAATCTGACTGGTAGTTCTAGAGATTACCGCGTTCAAACAAACAAACATATAAACTCTTTCGCTTTACATAATAGTATAGATTTAAATAGAATCGAAGGGCTAGCCAATTTTCTTTTAGAAATTTGCTAAATTCAGCTAGGATCCTATTATCGTGATACTGAACATATGATACTGCGTTACAGTGTATGAATACAAAATATTTAAATCATCTCTTATCAATACAGAATCACCATTACAATGTCTTGTATTTTGTCGCAGGCTAAAGGTAAATAGGTAGCCCATTATATCATACGTTTGATTGTTCACTTAAATACACATTATCTTTACATAATTATAAGATTAATCAAGTTATCCTTGATGTTTATTTTAGTTGTTTAACTTAAATGTATTTTATATAAAGACAATAGGTACTTACTTTGCATTGGTCTGGGTGTTTCTATGTAAGTATAATATGTAGGTATTTACGAATTTTTTTAGTTAATTTAGTTGTTGAAATATTATTATTATAATTAGTTAATTATAACATGTTCAAAAACAATGTGCATAAAACTCGAGAATATTCAGTTATTTCTTTGACATTATATTATATTTAAAGTTGTATTTTTACTTACTTTCGGAAGATCAATGTTTAAGTCAGTCTACTGACAGAATGGGGCCCGTTTTGTTTGTTAAAAGGCAGCGTCAATTTTCCTACTGCAAATGGAAGTTTCCAAAAGCAAAATCTTTTTGTCAAATTTTATGATTCCATCAACGGATTAGCCTTTAGATTTACTTAACAAATAATTATATTAACAGAGTACCTAGTCTTTAGACTTACTTAGCAAAACAGGATGATTTTTTTATGCGTTGATCAATTATTATTCTATTGTTATGTATCTGTATTCTGAGTGAGCATAATTTATGTTTTCAAGATTGAAATTGTGAGGAAACCTGGACTTAAAAGTCTGAAATTGCTAATCCGCCTTGAGCAAGCGTGGCGATTAATGCTCATACCTTCTCTATATGAGAAGAGGCCTTTGCCCTGCAGTGGGACAGTAAACAGGCTGGTATTATTACTATTATTAACATTGGTAATGTGTAAATTCAATGGCTTATGCATATTTGCTGACATCTCTTTGTTTCTCTTGTTTTGATACTCGTTATGACGTCCATGATTACCATGATATGATATGATCTAAATGATTAAAGAATTTTAATTGTTCTTAATGATATTTATTTTCAACTAGCTGTTGCCCGCAGCTCCGTCCGCATGCTGTTGGTTATATTAAACTATCATCCCCTATTTCAAGTCCTTCAAGCTATTAAGATAGAAGATAGCCTATGTTATTCTCCAAGGTCTATTCCATCTTTATAACAGAGTTCATCAAAATCGGTTCAGTGGTTTAGGCGTGAAAGGGTAACAGACAGACAGAGTTACTTGAATTGTTTTACATGAGCCTTAATCTCTTGCACTGGCCACACTGCCACTGCAGTCTATATTAAAAATGCAATATTTGTATTTATATTTTAGGCATGGTCTCTACAAGGTGAAATGATCTGTTAAAAGCACATCCCGATGGATAAATACTATACAATACTATTCAAAGTAGTAAAACTTAGAGGACATGATGATTTTGGTTTACTTTATTTATTTTAAAGGATGTTATATATAATTTAGTCAGCCAGTTCTTAATATTACATAACTGCTATATAAAATAGAAATAGCCCTCGAGTTTTATCTTAGAATATGCTAGAATGCTGTGATGTTATTCTGTTACTATCAAAATAGAAGAGATAGAAGACTGATGTTTCGAGCATATTACAACACTAGCTTCCTACAGCGCGGTTCACCTGTGTTAAGTTACATCTTCAGTTACTGCTCTGCACCCGTCGCCATTAGCGTGATGTTACATATCCTATTACCTTCCTCAAGAAATTATTCAAATCTGACTGGTACTTCCATAGGTTAGTTCTTTCAAATAAACAAACAAAGTCTTTCACTTTAGAGAAGAAAGAAAAGAAAGAAAAAAAGTCATATAGTCACATAGTCTATTATAACCTTCCTCAAAAACTGAGCTATCAAATGCAAAAAGAATTATTGAAATCCGACCAGTTGTTCCAGAGATTAGCGCGTTCAAACAAAGAACAAACTGTTCCGCTTTATATAATAGTATAGATTGCTTCTGCATTATATATCCTAACAGTTACCATTTGTCATCAAGTAAGCCATAATATGTTTATTTGCCACCAGTCAGATATAAAAAAAATAGAAAGTAACATGAGAATAGAAATATCTACTTTGACTAACTGTCCTCGACCGATAAGCCTCATTTTGCAACAAGAATACAAAATTGTATATAACTGCCTTAGTACCAAAGTATAATTAAACCTATTACTTAGTCCAGTCTCTGTAAACGCGACACAAACTTTAAGCAGCGTCTATATTGCATAATATGATTAGATCCGAAGCTGGCTTTCCTTATCTTTGGTTTTACTCCAATTATTTATCATGTTCGCTCGCAACAAAACTTACATTAAAAATATTGTAATTAAAATATAAATATTGTTAACTTACGGTTTCGATAGCACTTTAACTCCAGCCAAAGATTTAACCAACAACATTTTAGCTTTTTTATGTTTAGTTCAAGTGTGTACGTGTTAATTTTGTAATTTAATTAAATGAAATTAATTTTTATTACACTGTGATAGTAAAAGTGAACTTTTCTGTTTTGAAGTGGTTTGACACATTGACAACAACTATATTTGGAATAGTACTGTGATGAAGTTACCAGCCTAATTATTAATTTATTAATGTTAAGTTGCCAAATGTAAAAAAATGTTCTATAAATCGTAAGTGATATTGCCATGGAATATTGTATATTATTTTTCGAGATATATAAATAATAGTCTCGTAATTTTCTATAAGAACTTACAGAAAAAAAGTGCGTTTTGCCAAACATTTTCTTACAAGTTGCACAAATGTCATACATTTGTTCTAGATGGCGTTTATTTGGTATATACAACCATAAAGCATTAAACTCTAATAATAATGCTCTAAATATACACCAGATAGTAACATAGATAGATGTCGCTATTAACACGTAGCTAAACACTTTATCACAGGTGATAATTTAGCTCAGGAGTCAGGGCTATAATATTGTTATTCTCACTGTTTTTATGTCATTTCTAAAGTACACAAGAATGTCATTTCTGATCGGAGGATCTCCCTTACCCGTGGAATTTGTATGATGGACGCGCCGCCAAAAATACTTTCAGGCTGGTGGATTTGAACAAATTTGGATAGCAAAGCAACCTATAGGTACGCGATCCCCTATGAAGACCGAGATTTATATTGACAGTAAATATTTAATGTGGGGATTCCGGTTAATCATACCATCGTCGTGTAGGAAACAAGTTTTGGGTCAGTTATACAGTCTTATGGGTAATTATTGTAGAAACAAAATCCTTAGCTCGTAGCTATATTATCAGCCTGTAGATGTCCACTGGCGGACAAAACACTCCCCCAATTATCGCCACCTTGGCCGCGGTCGTAAGCCGCTCACATATGGATGAGTTGCCCCGGTTGCCCGCCACCCGTATGTTCGTCGAGTATTAATAGTATGTTATTTTATAAATGTTACGTCATTAACTGATTCTATCATAGTATTTATTACTAGCAATCGCCAACGTCCATACCACGTTGAATACACCGGTTCTCGTCCGATCACCGAAGTTAAGCAACATCGGGCGTGGTTAGTACTTGGATGGGTGACCGCCTGGGAATACCACGTGATGTTGGCCTTTTTAATATTTTTTATTCGTTTTAAGACACGGCCCGGCCAGTTTAAACAAATAATAATAATAATAATATAATATTCTACCACACGCACACAACGCCATTTAGCCCCAAATTAAGCAATTATATTTGCTTGTGTTATGGGTACTAAACAACTGATATACTACTTATATACTTTTTTTGTAAATACATACATATTATAGATAAATTACACCCAGACACAGAACAAACAATCATGCTCATCAGCTCATCACACAAAGGTTTGTTCTGGGTGGGAATCGAACCCACGACCTCCGGCTTAGCAGTCAGGGTCACTAACCACTAGACCAACAGGCCAGTCAAAAAACATCACGGGATTGTAACACTTGCACGTTTATCAATAAGGTTGATATTCGCATAGGTTTAATTTTATTACTTCAGCAAGTTGACGAACGCGAAATCATTACTATATTACGTAGATTTTATTTTATTAGTATATTATAGCTAGGTGAAATTCACTACAATACAGTAAACAATATAAGTTGAGCTACAGTCCATTCCAACTCCAATTTCGTACAATATAAACAATTCGCCATATTGCCATTGTCTATAGTTTCATGAATTTACTAGTGATGGGGTCAAAGATAATAAAAATAAAATTAATGACATCAATACATTGTTAAATAGTAATTTTTGTCCTTTTTCTTACATTTTTAAATAATATTACGTTTACGAATACTCTATTTGCGTAATAGATTAATTCTATTTAATTTATTACTCCAAATATTTGTATTTATGTTAAATAAGGTATTGTATTTTATTGTAACCGTTGATTTATAAACACTAGGATAATAAGACAAACAATGTACCTAATCTAATAAATAAATGTAATTTAAATTAAGCGTTGACCTCTAAATGCAACGATTTGACCACGGACTGAAATGGAATACTGAGATACTTTAAAATATTTTCCCGCCTGATAAAAATTTTTGAATTAAGGACTAAATGGAATTTGTATGTGTGTTATGATTTTATTATAAGTACTTATATTACAATAAAACAACTGAACAGATCTGCGAGGGCAAACCCAAATTAAATGATGAATTACAAAATATTATTTACCTATGATATGTAGGTATTCGTTTAACTTATTTCTTCTAATAAATTACAACATTGGTTTTCAAAGACAATAGAGAGTACAGAAAAAATAAAACTGTTAATCAATTTGACGTCTTTATTCAACCGCAAAAAGTAATTCGTAATTTTGTTAAATAATCTAGATTTAATTATTAATCATTAGTAAAAATAGTTGCAAAACGAAGTACCTATATAGTGAACAGAATGTGTATAAATTCATGAGTCATCGGTTATGGAGTTTTTGATAGAAAAATATTGAAAAGACTGTTTGTTTACATTGTCCGAAAATAGATTTGGTCGTGACTTTACATTATTAGATGAAAAACAATTTTAGTAACGTTCGTTATTTTTAGTATGTCAATTCACCACTAGAAGCGTATTACGGTAGTAGATTCTTGTTAGATAAAACAGGTTGTTTCATATTAATCCGATGACGTTTCATCCTATACTATTTTATTTCCTAACTCAACCTATTTACGTTGGTGTACAGTCGACTTCGTCGATTTTATCAAACCACCTTAGAAGATAGTTCTTAGATGGTGGTTTGATAATCGACGAGGTCTCATCTTGATTAAGTTTATTTTGTAAAGATTGATATCAGTAGATGTCGCAGTAATGTTGAAATTAAAATTAAAATTAAGTATATTTCCTCTTTATTCAATGAAAGAGAAAAAGTAAGCCAATGCTCCAAAATATCGGTAAAATTCGTTAAGACTAGGTACCTCATTGTTCATTAGTAAATCAAATCATGTCAATTTTCTAGATAAAATTGCTAAGATTGTAGAACAAAAAAAAAAGGCCAACATCACGTGGTATTCCCAGGCGGTCACCCATCCAAGTACTAACCACGCCCGATGTTGCTTAACTTCGGTGATCGGACGAGAACCGGTGTATTCAACGTGGTATGGACGTTGGCGAATGCTAGATATAAATACTTCATTACTATCTGTTGATGACGTCACATTTATAAACAATTTGTTAGTTTAGTTTTAGTTTGTGTTTGTTTAATTTTAACGGACAGAGCTTTTGATAAGCCGGAAACACACGTAACATGTGTCATTTTAAGTTGATATATTAATTACTAGAGGCACTTTTAAAAACACGTGACCATAGTAATTTAGTTCCGATTTAGTTTGCGCTACAGTGGCGCCTTTTAAGTACTATTTTAAAGTATTACATATGAAGGTATTGTCTTATGGAAAATTATTAATTTTTTTTTGCTTTACACAGACAACACCATTAAAAAAAATACATGCTCTTTTAAAAGTTATAGCAGCATACAAAGTTTGAGCAGTTTTCTTCATATTTAGAGTGAAAGTAGATGCAACTTTTGTTGATTCTAAGCAATAAGTAGGTATTTTTTTGTTTTGATAGATAGATCAGAAGTTATTCAATAATTCGTTCGCGATAATTACTAAACATCTGGAGCAAAATGACTTTTAATAGGTAATTAATGAAAATCTGGCAAAAAAGACTAATTGCCTACAATCTTTTACATTACATGTTGCAACTACTTTTATTTTAAAATATGACGAAAATAGCTCAAACTTTGACTGACTATAACTTCTATAGGTATTTTTTAAAACTGTTTGATGTTACCCCACATTATAAGCATTCCCTACTTTCCAAATCCAAAGAAGTTCCTTTTGTGCGCTTGCTGCTTAAAAAGCTGACGAGATTTAACTATATTAAGTTTATTAGTTAGTTTAGAAATTATAATGAAATTCCGTTTTGACTTTTCCATTACGAATATAGTCTTAAAACAATACCTTCATACCCATTGACATATAATCTACGTAGTACTTATAGATCGATGTTCATACCAATGATATTTTAAATAGAATATCATTGCTTCATACTTTATTTTATTTTATATTGAAGTTACTATAAAAGGCACCACTATAGCGCGAACCGAATTGGATTGGAACTAAATTACTACGAGCACGTGATAATAGAAGCATCTCTAGTAGTGAATTGATAAACTAAAAATGACACGTCATGTGTTTGGCTAATCAAAAGCTCTGTCCGTTTAAATTCTATTTAAACTAAAACTAGAATAACAAGTTGTTTATAAAATGTTACGTCATCAACAGATAATGTTGAAGTATTTATGTTTAGCAATCGCCAACGTCCATACCACGTTGAATACACCGGTTCTCGTCCGATCACCGAAGTTAAGCAACATCGGGCGTGGTTAGTACTTGGATGGGTGACCGCCTGGGAATACCACGTGATGTTGGCCTTTTTGTTATTTTTTTATTTTTTTTATAATCTAGGTATATCTATAGGTACTTTTATATTAAGCAGAAGAGTTTGTTTGCTTGAACGCACGAATCTCTGAAACCATCACTAGGATTTATATAATTTTATTTTGCGTTTGATAGAAGGTTACGCTACTGGTGACGAGAGCAGAGCAGTAACCACATAACGCGGATGAAACCGCGCTGCGGGAAGCTAATCTTTTATTTATAACAATAATAATAATATCTTACCTAGGTAAAATTCACTACAATAATACATACAATATAAATAGAGCTACATTATTAAATAGTCCTTGAGAAGTTAGTCTTGGCTGGCTATAGTAACGTTCGTTATTTTTAGTATGACAATTTACCACTAGAAGCGTTTTACGGTAGTAGATTCTTGTTAGTTTTAATTTGAATGAGACGGATCTGTTGCAGAAAAATTAATGTATGAATCCGTCGTTTACATACTGCCTCAGCATAAATATAGAATAAAAATATAGAAAAAAAAAAGAATAAAAATTATTGGCTCAACCAATGCGACACGATCCACGATCTGCTCTTTCTTCATAAAATAATGAACAATGGCATAAACTGTACTGATATATTCAACCGTTTATTGCTGGCAGTGCCTAGCAAGCCACCACGTCATCCTATAACTAAATCTTTTTGCCATTCATCTGTGAGAACTAATCTCTGACTAAATTCACCCTTAATACGTGCATGCAACGAATACAACAGGTTAAATGTTATGCTCGATCATTTAGATATTTTTCACGACTCGTTTATATGCTACAAAAATAAAATATTGAAATCATTTGCATAATCTTCGTCATCACTATTGTTGCGGGTTTCTGCACTGAGATGTTGCTATCATTGTTAATTTATAGTCCTTTTGGTACAACTTATTCTGTCTGATTTAAACAAATAGCTATATATATATAAATATAAAATATATATAAAATCATAACTTTAATAATGTCACTATTTTGGTGTAAGCTGTGCATGCCTTTTACCGGTATACATATAAGAACTATTATGTAATACTGTATTTTGTTTTTTTAATGTTGTATATGTGTACTGTTGGTGTGTCCATAATAAATAAATAAATAAATGCTCTAAAAAGTCTAAATACCGTTAATACTTTTCGGGACAGAACAGAAATGACAATAAAACATCTATTGTGTCTACAGCAGTGTCCATGATAGGGTTAAAATGCGTTAAGTTAAGACGACCTCATTGTTCACTAGTAAGTCAAATCTCAATTTTGTCTAGGTAAAAATACAAAGACTGTGAAATAAAAAATCACAAAAATCTTTTGTTTCTATTAATAACTTTGATAAAAAAATATATCCGATTAATATTATAAATGTGAAAGTTTGTATGTGTGTGTTTGTGTGTGTGTGTGTGTGTGTGTGTGTGTGTGTGTGTGTGTTTGTGTTTGTTACCACTTAGTGCCTAAACGGCTAAACCGATTTCGATGAAAACTGGTATGTAGATAGATTCAGTGCCGGAGACAGACATAGGCTACTTTTTATCCCCAAAATCGGTCTGGTTCCCGAAGGATACAACAAACCATATTTTACGCGCGGGTGGAACCGCGCCACGAAAAGATACTTATACTTAGTATAAAACTATGAATGTATTGTTTTATGTAATCGAAAATTCAGAATGAAATTCCATTAATATTTCTAAACTATCTAATAAGTATAAAAATAAATCTCTTTAGCTTTCAAGGTGCGCAGAAAAGAAACAGCTTTTGATTTGGGAATTAGAGAATGCTTCTAATGTGCGGTAACATCAGTTTTAAAAAATACCTACTCCTTTAAACCTAAAACCATTTAAAGTTTGAGCTATTTTGGTCATATTTTAGAATAAATGAAGTTGCAAGTTATAATGTAAAAGATTTTATGTTTATAGTTACCTATAGGTAATAGAAGCGCCTTTAGTAGTGAATTGACAGACTAAAAATGACGCGTGTGTTTGGGGCTAATCAAAAGCTCTGTCCGTTTATATTAAAGTAAAACTCCCTACGGCCTCGTATTCATTTTAAACATTTGTTTAACAATAATAATTGATTAACATTGCTGATGAACGGCAATAATAGGTACTACTGGAAACTTTGATTAAATCAATTTATGTTGTCCACACGCCGGTCTGCGTTTAAATATTGCCCGAAAAAATAATTTTGTTGTGTTCTGCGTTCTATGTACTATAGTAGTGTTTAAAAACAGTTACAAACTCGTTTACACACAAAAACTTTTGTTGCTAAAGAGATGTTTACGTTCGTCGATCGAGAGCTTGTCAACATGCTGCTATCAACTCTGCAACACGTTGACGCAGCGCGTTGATTTAATTTTATTGATAAACGAATGTTTACCATGAATTCAAGGCTTTACACTAGAATAAAATAATGTTTATAAATGATCCGTCATCAACACATAGGAATAAAGTATTACAAATGAGCAATCGCCAACGTCCATACCACGTTGAATACACCGGTTCTCGTCCGATCACCGAAGTTAAGCAACATCGGGCGTGTTTAGTACTTGGATGGGTGACCGCCTGGGAATACCACGTGATGTTGGCCTTTTTTTGATACTTCTTTATTTTTTTAATTATCTATATCTATACTTTTATATATAAAGCAGAAGAGTTTGTTTGTTTGTTTGAACGCGCAAATCTCTGAAACCACCAGTCGGATTTATATATAATTCTATTTATACCCGCGCGAAAATTGCTATATGCGATATTCGGGATAAAAAGTAGCCTATGTCCCGAAACCAAATCTATCTACATACCAATTTTCATCGAAATCGGTTTAGCGGTTTAAATTTAAGGTGATTAAGTATTCTTAAACTTTCTAAATCATTAGTTTTCTTTCTTAAGAACCTTCTCCTGACTATAACAAACACAACAAAAAAAGAATTAACGGAATTGATTTTTACAGTATTAAATTATTGTTAGTTTTAACTTGAACGTGACGGATTTGTCGCAGACAAATTAATATATGAATCCGTCGTTTACTATGCTTTACATAATGTCGGATATGTCACCAGCAATGTGTAAGTATACCTAATTAGTGATGTTTCTACTAGTTTGACAAGAAATATAAGTAAGTAATTAGTTTATAGCAGGGGGGTTACAGTAATTCTAACTTGACCTAATACAATCTGCTTTTGGCATAATACTCGATGACTGCGGGTATTTAAAGGCGGTTAATTCAATTTGCTTGCGACAGATCGACTGGAGAAGTGCAGTACAAGACTCTGTAAGTTCAAGGCACATCAATAAAATGCGGCCTGATACTAAGAATTCTTCAATAGAACATCCAAATATCACATTGTTCAATCCGGGGATCAAAGTCGAGAACTGTGTGTGGTAGGTCGTATACATTATGTACCTAAGCCGTAAAAGTAATCTCTATTACGGCTTAGGCAATAATGTTCCCTGGTATTCGTATACTTCCTTAGTCGCCTCTTAAAACAGAGAAAAGAGTCTCTTCTCGTGGGTGGTTCTATCTGGTGGTGGTCTCGTGTCGTAGTGGTTTGTTATTTGACGAAGTCTCATCTTGATTAAGTTTATTTTGTGAAGATTGTATAATAATAATAATAATAATAATAATAATATGTGGACACTATCACACACTGTCGTCTAGTCCCAAGCTAAGCAGTGCTTGTGTTATGGGTACTAGATAACTGAAATATAATACATATACATACTTTTTTTTTTGTAAATACATACTTATATATAATACATAGGAAACACCCAGACTAAAGACAAATACAAATGTTCATCACACAAATATTTGCCTTCCGCGGGAATCGAACCCACGACACCCGGCGTCGCAGTCAGTTACACTAACCACTAGACCAACGGTGCAGTCGAATTGTATCGCTTACATTCAGTAGATGTCGCGGTAACATTGAAATTAAAATTAAGTATTTTTTCTCTATAATTAATAAAAGAGCAAAAAGTATTTCAGATAGAGCCAATGCTCTAAAATACCTTTTGTTAAGTAAGACTACCTCATTGTTCACAAGTAAGTCAAAACTCAATTTTGTCTAGATAAAAATAAAAAAAGTGCAAAAAGGCCAACATCACGTGGTATTCCCAGGCGGTCACCCATCCAAGTACTAATCACGCCCGATGTTGCTTAACTTCGGTGATCAGACGAGAACCGGTGTATTCAACGTGGTATGGACGTTGGCGATTTCAAGAAATAAATACTTCATTTCTATCTATTGATGGCGTATTGAACGCCCAGGTGAATGACTCGACAACCCAGACCCGAAAACTCTGGACAAAAATGACGAGGTGAGCCGACCCCAAATGAAATGGGATAAGGCTAGGCAAAGAGAGAGAGAGAGAGATGACGTAACATTTAATCAGAATAAATAATATCTTTATATAAAGTTACAATATTAATTATATATAGGTAATATCACTGTCAACGATAAATAATTTAAATCTTACATACTGCACCACCCAAGAATAAAAGCTGAAGAAAATAAATTGAACAATGATGATAATAATCAAAATAATAATATAATATAATAATAATATTTCAACAACTACACACAACGCCATCTAGACCCAAAGTAAGCATATTATATGCTTGTGTTATGGGTTCTAGAATGCGGATATACATACTTAAATACTTTTTTTTTTTGTAAATACATACATATTATACATAGAAACACCCAGACCAATGCAAATAAACATGTTCATGCACACAAATATTTGCACTGAGCGGGAATCGAACCCGCGACCTCTGCGTGGCAGTCCATACACAGTACCACCGAACCACAGAAGCAGTCAAAGGTGAGGTCATATGGAATAATAAACAACCCTATCTCTTCCCGTCAGTGTTTTAAAAGGCGACTAAAGAAATTATGTTTTATAGCAACATTACCTCATACTAGATATTACCGTTCTGCCTTTGTGGTTCAAGTACCTACTTTATAGGGTCTGCCACACAGGTCACAAACATAGAGGATAGAAGCAGAATGCGACGGAACGTAAACAGATTCGAATGAACCTTGTCATAATGGTCGTTCAAATCCGGGCAAGTACCAATGTGATTTTCAAATTATATGTACTTTCTAGGTTTATCTGGACATTACTGACTGACGGTGAAGGAAAACATCGTGAGGAAACCTGGACTTCTGAGGCAGTCTGAAATCGCCAATCCGCCATGAGCAAGCGTGGTGATCAATGCTCATACCTTCTCAGTATGAGAAGAGGCCTTTCCCCTAGAATGAACTAAAATCATAGATTACAGAACCTAAAATGCATTAATCGTGTGTCTGAATGAGTTGCTATGCTAAATTACAACTTTACGGTGCATTATTGTTGTAATTGCAAATAGTCTCATAAAACATACTAATGCAAGTAGTAGGTGCAATAATTTACAATTAATAATTTTCTTATAACAATATCGGTAATACCTACTACCTTTTAATATGGCGTTACCTTGGCGATTACCGAATTGTACCTAAATAACTAAATTATTATGAGCACGTGTTGATAGTTGATAGAAGCGCCTCTAGTAGGGAATTGACAAACTAAAAATTACATGTGTTTGAGGCTAATCAAAAGCTCTACAGTATCGACCAAATCCATTTTCGGACAATGTAAACAAACAGTCTTTTCAATATTTTTCTATCAAAAACTCCGTAGACGATGACACATGGGTTTATACACATTCTGTTCACTATATACTTCATTTTGCAACTATTTCTACTAATGATTAATAATCAAATCTAGTTTATTTAATAAAATTACGAATTACTTTTTGCGGTCGAATTAAGACGTCAAAATGATTAACAGTTTTATTTTTTCTGTACTCTATATTGTCTTCGAAAACCAATGTTGTAATTTATCAGAAGAAATAAGTTTAACCAATACATATCATAGGTACATAATATTTTGTCATTTGCCCTCGCAAGTCTGAGTTCATTTGTTTTATTGTAATATAGTATAATAAAATCGTAACATACATACAAATTCCATATAATCAATATTTCACCATTTTTTATCAGGCGGGAAAATATTCAAAAGTATCCCAGTATTCCATTTCAGTCCGTGGTCAAAAAGTTGTAATTAGAGGTCAATGCTTAATTTAAATTACATTTATTTATACATTAGGTAAATTGTTTGTCTTATTATCTTATAGTTTATAAGTCAACGGTTACAATAAAATAAAATACCATATTTAACATAAATACAAGTATTTGGAGTAATAAAAATAACAAATCAAATAGAATTAATCGATTACGCAAATAGAGTATTAGTAAACGTAATATTATTTAAAAATGTTAGAAAAAAAGAATGAGAAATTATTATTTAATTATGTATGATGAGTGATGATATTAATTTTATTTTTATCATCCTTTTCCCCATCACTAGTTAATTCATGAAACCATAGACAATGGCAATATGGAGGATTGTTTACATTGTCCGAAATTAGATTTGGAATGGACTGTACGTTTAAATTTTATTTAAATTAAAACTAGAATAACAAATTGTTCATAAATGTTACGTTATCAACGATAATATTGCAATATTTATGTCTGGCAAGCGCCAACGTCCATACCACGTTGAATACACCGGTTCTCGTCCGATCACCGAAGTTAAGCAACATCGGGCGTGGTTAGTACTTGGATGGGTGACCGCCTGGGAATACCACGTGATGTTGGCATTTTGTTTTTAATTTATATTTTAAATAACTACTCGAAAGGGCGCTAATTATGTTTTTTTTTATTAGATTATATCTTTGGAGAAGAAGTGCAGACAAGAGCGTGCGATCACACTTAAGTAGATTTATTCTGATTATTAACTTTTAGATAATATCTAATAATTATTCATAAAATAATATTAAATGTAATACCCGAAATTTTAACCGACTTGATGTGAATTTAAATTTACATAAATAAAACTATTCATTGTTATTTCCTTTTATTATTTGACTACCGAACTTAGCTCA
Organism: Parascotia fuliginaria; assembly: GCA_963082885.1. Lineage (NCBI taxonomy): Eukaryota > Metazoa > Arthropoda > Insecta > Lepidoptera > Erebidae > Parascotia > Parascotia fuliginaria. The sequence continues at coordinate 3,873,588 of OY720195.1, forward strand.
CCTCATCAGATTTGGGCTGTTCTCAATGTGAGCACTTCGATTCTTGGAAGCTAGTCTTAAGATGTTTTCTTTCAATGTAGGTATCTACTAAGTATGTAAGTGAAATTAAAGATACGTGGATGTACACAGTTTTTTTTAATTAGCAAATAAGGCTATTAAATATAAATTGATCCAGTAGCTAGTTCTAACATTACTGGATTGAAAACGTTTTACATTGATATACGAAACTCACTGTACCACTGGATGCTAGACTAGATTGATAACGTTTACTTTGATACAGCTGATTCAGTGCCGGACCAGTGGTGCTGGCGCTAGCTGCTGTATCAATATCAAAGTCGAAGAAAGAATACTCTGAATACATAAAAAAGTACATCGAGGCAATATAAATGTGACGTCACAAACAAAGTAATAAACAAACATTTTAATTCAATATTCGCCAACGTTGAATACACCGGTTCTCGTCCGATCACCGAAGTTAAGCAACATCGGGCGTGGTTAGTACTTGGATGGGTGACCGCCTGGGAATACCACGTGATGTTGGCCTTTTTGATATTTCTTATTTGTTTTAAGGCAAGGCCCGGCCAGTGAAAAGAAATACAATATCACAGGATTGTAACGCTTGCATGTCTATCAATAAGGTTGATATTCGCATAGCTATGTTTAATTATTACTTCAGCAAGTTGTCAAACGCGAAATCATTACTATATTACATTTTTACTTGATTAATATATTTTAGCTAGGTGAAGTTCACTACAATACAGTAAACAATATAAATTGAGCTACATTAACCACATAGTCCTTAAGGAGACAAAACTGGCCGAAAAGCAATTTTAATCACGTTCGTTATTTTTAGTATGTCAATTCACCACTAGAAGCGTTTTAAGGTACTTAGTAGATTCTTGTTAGTTTTAACATGATAGGGACGGATCTGTCGCAGACAAATTGATGTATGAATCCGTCGTTTACATACTGCCTCAGCATATTATGTACATAATGTCGGATATGTCACCAGCAATGTGTAAGTATACCTAATTAGCGATGTATCTACTAGTTTGACAAGAAATATAAGTAAGTAATCAGGTTACAGCAATTCTAACCTGACCTAATCCAATCTGCTTTTGGCATAATACTCGATGACTGCGGGCATTTAAAAGCCGAGGCAGTGAGCAAACGGCGGTTAATACAATTTATGTGCGTCAGATTGACCGGGGAAGTACAATACAAGACTGTAAGTTTAAGGCACATCAATAAAATGCGGCCTGATACTGAGAATTCCTAATAGTCCAGTCATTAAAGCTTAAATTAGGTAAGAATCTCGGAATTCGAGATACCCAACTGTAAGTCTGTAAATACTTGTATATTGACACCCTAAAAGTTGTCTCAAAACCTACATAATTATGGTAGGGTGTAGGTACGTAACTATTAAATTTCAAGGTCAAAGGTCACAAAGTCGGTTTTTTGCGCTTTTTTTGTAAATATCTCATTTCTTATGGGTTTTTTGTTTTTTGTATTTATAATCAATATTGTAGAATAAAAAATTCTCTACTAATTTTGTTTAATATTTTTTTTATACGGTGAATCGTTTTCAAATTTAATAGTTGCGTACATCCTACCATATAAAGCTCTGTCCGTTTAAAATCTATTTAAACTAATACTAGAATAACAAGTTGTTTAAAAAATGTTATGTCATCAACAAATAATATTGAGGTATTTCTATCAAGCAATCGCCAACGTCCATACCACGTTGAATACACCGGTTCTCGTCCGATCACCGAAGTTAAGCAACATCGGGCGTGGTTAGTACTTGGATGGGTGACCGCCTGGGAATACCACGTGATGTTGGCCTTTTTGTTATATTCTTTACTTTTTTTAAATTATCTGAATCTTCGTACATTATAAACATAATAGCGCCTTCCAGTCTTAACATTTTTATTATGTAATGAGATAGGTAGCATAACAATCAACACATTGAGATCAAGTAAATCATATTATGAGGCGTTACTTACTACTATTCAACTTGTGACACTCATTTTTTGTCGTGAATATTTCATTAAAACTTAATTAATTTACTATTTCGACTAGATATAATACAAATATTTATTTATAATAATATGTGGACACTATCACACACCGTCATGTAGTCCCAAGCTAAGCAGAGCTTGTGTTATAGGTACTAGATGACTGAAATATAATACATATACATACTTTTTTTTTTTTGTGAATACATACTTATAATAGATAGAAAATACCCAAACTGAAGACAAATACAAATGTTCATCACACAAATATTTGCCTTCCGCGGGAATCGAACCCACGACACCCGGCGTCGCAGTCAGTTACACTAACCACTAGACCAACGGTGCAGTCTAATAAAATATATTATATTTTAACTAGATAACTTTGTAATGTACCTAGTCATGAATTGTTTTTACGAAATGAAATCGCCACGAATACGATGAGTCATGCATGCGAAAGAGTTTGTTTGTTTGTTTGAACGCGCTAATCTCTGGCACTACCAGTCGGATTAGAAAAATCTTATTGCGTTTAATAGCCTACTTCTCGAGTAAGGTTATGCAATGTAACATTACGCTTCTAGCGACGGGAGCAGAGCAGTAACTAAAGACGCGGATGAAACCGCGCCGCGGCAAGCTAGTTTCATAATAAAAATGTTAAGACTTAGGGAATTATTTAGCGTACTTTTTTTTATTAGTCTACCAGACTCCACCCCGCCTGATGGTAAGCTGTCAGTGGAATCCAGAAGTGGTAGCCACCATACCATAAGCCATATCGTCCTAAACTGCTGGTATGGTTTCCTCCACTATGGCGGCTGGGAATTAATGGAGTAGGAGAAGGGAATTAGGGAGGTGAGAAAAGAAGAAAGGGGGAAATTGGGTCTCCGGCGCTCTTACTCACCGAACGAAACGCAGTAGTACGGATACTACTACTCTTACCTTAATCTTCTATGAGAGGGTAGTACTTCCCCGGATAATCCGGCCCATTCATGCTAAAACCAGCGTAGATCTACTACCGTATTACGTATATTCTAGTCTTTTATTCATTTTATAAATGTTTAATTATATTGTGTTTTCTGAAAGCCTGGTTAATTTTACTGTATATATAGACCAAATTAATATGTTACTAAAAATAAAAAGACTGATTTAATTATAAATCATTTTTGATTTGAAACATTTTTTATTTTCCTACTATAATTACCAATTTCAGAAACAGTTCCGGAATTCCGGATTCAAATCTCCAGTATTGGAACTCAGTTTCGGAATTGAGAACTTTCCGATATTGCATGCTCTAGTTAAGACTATTTCATTGTTCACTAGTAATTAGTCAAATCTCAATTTCGTCTAGATAAAAATAAAATTATTGTAAAATAAAAATGGCAAAAAGGCTAACATCACGTGGTATTCCCAGGCGGTCACCCATCCAAGTACTAACCACGCCCGATGTTGCTTAACTTCGGTGATCAGACGAGAACCGGTGTATTCAACGTGGTATGGACGTTGGCGAATGCTAAAAATAAATACTTCATTATTATCTGTTGATGACGTAGCATTTTCAATTTGTTAATTTAGTTTTATTTTGTGTAAACACATGTGTCATTTTTAGTTTGTCAATTCCCTACTAGAGGCGCTTCTATTATCACGTGCCCGTAGTAATTTAGTTCAAATTCAAATTCAAATTATTCAAATTATTTATTTGCGAAGTATGGGTTACATTAGATCTTGTTACTAGATAATACAAGTATCACCATAATCAGCTTTCTAGTATGCAAAATTTTATGTTGTTTGTATGTAATGTCAGCATAATATTTTAATTATTAATTCACACATTAAAACATGAATACAATGTCAATGAAATAATATTATAATGCCAACGAAAAATTAGACTACAAAGTCAATAGAAATAAATCACCATGTCAATAAACACCAAATACAACAAATATAACTACAATGTCAATATATAAAATTAAAATGTCAACGAAAAATAATATTATAATTATAACTTAAGTACATATCAATAACTATTTACTTTTGAAAATTATACAGAAATTCTAGCTAAACATAATTGGCGATAAGTTTATCATTTAAATAATCCTTCACTGAGTAGGTAACAGGATTTATTTACTAGTAATTTTTTTACGTCCCTTTTGAAAACATTGAAACCTTCAATTTCTAATAGTCTAATTGGTAGATGATTATAAATTCGTGGAGCCATACAAAATATACTCTTATTCAATAGAGCAGTGTCGTTTGCGGGAAAACGAATTTTCATATTATGTCTACGACTATTCAACTTCTCGTATAGATTAATATTTTTTCTTACAAATAACACTACCTCAAGAATATAAATACAGGGTAGTGTTAGAACGTTTAATTTTGGAAATTGAGACCTGCAGCTGTCTGTCATTTTTAGTCTGCAAATAGCCCTTATGCATTTCTTTTGCGCCCTAAATGCCGCTTCCTTGTCAGTGCAGTTTCTCCAGAACATAATTCCGTATCGTAGGAGAGGTACAACATGACCGTGATACGCCGTTAACACAGTTGAAGTATCAACAGTTCTGGACAATGTACAGAGGGCATATGAAAATTTACGTAATTTTAAACACAACAGTTCTATATGTGTTGCCCAATTTAAACAAGCGTAACGTCAACTTGTTCAATATTGTATACCTTAAATAGTTTATGTCAATGTTCCCATTCGGTTCGCGCTACGGTCACGTGTTATTAAAAGCGCCTCTAGTGGTTAATTGAACAACTAGAAATGACACATGTCACGTGTGTTTCGGGCTAATCAAAAGCTCTGTCCGTTTAAATTTTATTTATACTAAAATTAGAATAACAAGTTGTTTATAAAATGTTACGTCATCAACAGATAATGTTGAAGTATTTATGTTTAGCAATCGCCAACGTCCATACCACGTTGAATACACCGGTTCTCGTCCGATCACCGAAGTTAAGCAACATCGGGCGTGGTTAGTACTTGGATGGGTGACCGCCTGGGAATACCACGTGATGTTGGCATTTTGTTTTTAATTTATATTTTAAATAACTACGCGAAAGGGCGCTAATTATGTTTTTTTTTATTAGATTATATCTTTGGAGAAGAAGTGCAGACAAGAGCGTGCGATCACACTTAAGTAGATTTATTCTGATTATTAACTTTTAGATAATATCTAATAATTATTCATAAAATAATATTAAATGTAATACCCGAAATTTTAACCGACTTGATGTGAATTTAAATTTACATAAATAAAACTATTCATTGTTATTTCCTTTTTAGATTAGATAGAACGTCCATACCACGTTGAATACACCGGTTCTCGTCCGATCACCGAAGTTAAGCAACATCGGGCGTGGTTATTAGTACTTGGATGGGTGACCGCCTGGGAATACCACGTGATGTTGGCCTTTTTTGATACTTCTTTATTTTTTTTTAATTATCTTTATATATAAAAGTATAGATATATCTATACTTTTATATATAAAGCAGAAGAGTTTGTTTGTTTGTTTGAACGCGCAAATCTCTGAAACCACCAGTCGGATTTATATATAATTCTTTTTACACCCGCGCGAAAATTGCTATATGCGATATTCGGGATAAAAAGTAGCCTATGTCCCGAAACCAAATCTATCTACATACCAATTTTCATCGAAATCGGTTTAGCGGTTTAAATTTAAGGTGATTAAGTATTCTTAAACTTTCTAAATCACCGCGCAATTTTCTTAGTTTTCTTTTATAAGAACCTTCTCCTGACTATAACAAACACAACAAAAAAAGAATTAACGGAATTGATTTTCACAGTATTAGATTATTGTTAATTTTAACTTGAATGGGACGGATCTGTCGCAGACAAATTAATGTATGAATCCGTCGTTTACATACTGCCTCAGCATATTATGTACATAATGTCGGATATGTCACCAGCAATGTGTAAGAATATCTATTAGGGGATGTTTGTACTAGTTTGACTAAAAATATACGTAAATAATTAGTTTTTAGCATGAGGTTACAGTTCCAACCTGAGCTAATCCAATCTGCTTTTGGCATATTACTCGATGACTGGGGAGTGGGGCGTTTAAAGGCCGAGACAGTGAGCAATCGGCAGATAATAATACAATTTGCTTGCGACAAATCTATCGGAGAAGTACAACACAAGACTCGGTAAGATCAAGGCACATCAATAAAATGCGGCCTGATACTGAGAATTCCTCAATAGAACATCCAAATATCACATTGTTTAATCCGGGGATCAAAGTCGAGAACTGTGTGTGGTAGGTCGTATACATTATGTACCTAAGCCGTAAAAGTAATCTCTATTACGGCTTAGATAATAATGTTCCCTGGTATTCGTATACTTCCTTAGTCGCCTCTTAAAACAGAGAAAAGAACTTCTCGTGGGTGGTTCTATCTGGTGGTGGTCTCGTGTCGTTTTGGTTTGTTATTTGACGAAGTCTCATCTTGATTAAGTTTATTTTGTAAAGATTGTATCGCTTACATTCAGTAGATTGCGCGGTAACTTTAAAATAAAAATTAAGTATTTTTTCTCTATAATCAATGAAAGAGCAAAAAGTATTTCAGATAGAGCCAATGCTCTAAAATACCTTTTGTTAAGTAAGACTACCTCATTGTTCACAAGTAAGTCAAAACTCAATTTTGTCTAGATAAAAATAAAAAAAGTGCAAAAAGGCGAGCATCACGCGTGGTATTCCCAGGCGGTCACCCATCCATCGGTGATCGGACGAGAACCGGTGTATTCAACGTGGTATGGACGTTGGCGAGTTCTAGAAATAAATACTTCATTTCTATCTATTGATGACGTATTGAACGCCCAGGTGAATGACTCGACAACCCAGAACCGAAAACTCTGGACAAAAATGACGAGGAGAGCCGACCCCAAAAGAAATGGGATAAGGCTAGGCAAAGAGAGAGAGAGAGAGAGAGAGAGATGAAGTAACATTTAATCTTTATATAAAGTTACAATATTAATTATATATAAGTAATATCACTGTCAACGATAAATAATTTAAATCTTACATACTGCACCACCCAATGAATAAAAGCTGAAGAAAATAAATTGAACAATGATGAGGTCATATGGAATAATAAACAACCCTATCTCTTCCCGTCAGTGTTTTAAAAGGCGACTAAAGAGAATTATGTTATATAGCAACATTACCTGAGTAGGTACCTCATACTAGATATTACCGTTCTGCCTTTGTGGTTCAAGTACCTACTTTATAGGGTCTGCTACACAGGTCACTAACATAGAGGATAGAAGCAGAATGCGCCGGAACGTAAACACTGCGCTGTGATTAATTGGCTATTTTAAGACCAAGATTCGAATGAACCATGTCGTAATGGTTGTTCAAATCCGGACAAGTACCAATGTGATTTTTCAAATTATATGTACTTTCTAGGTACTTTCTAGGTTTATCTGGACATTACTGACTGACGGTGAAGGAAAACATCGTAAGGAAACCTGGACTTCTGAGGCAGTCTGAAATCGCCAATCCGCCATGAGCAAGCGTGGTGATCAATGCTCATACCTTCTCAGCTGCAGCGGGATAATGGGCCGATTTGATGATCCGAATGAACTAAAATCATAGATTACAGAACCTATAATGCATTAATCGTGTGTTTGAATGAGTTGCTATGCTAAATTACAACTTTACGGTGCATTATTGTTGAAATTTCTAATAGTCTCATAAAACTTACTAATGCAAGTACCTAGTAGGTGCAATAATTTACAATTAATAATTTTCTTATAACAATATCGGTAATACCTACTACCTTTTAATATGGCGTTACCTTGGCGATTACCGAATTGTACCTAAATAACTAAATTATTATGAGCACGTGTTGATAGTTGATAGAAGCGCCTCTAGTAGTGAATTAACAAACAAAAATTACATGTGTTTGGGACTAATCAAAATTGTTTATAAATGTTACGTCATCAACAAATAATATTGAGATATTTCTATCAAGCAATCGCCAACGTCCATACCACGTTGAATACACCGGTTCTCGTCCGATCACCGAAGTTAAGCAACATCGGGCGTGGTTAGTACTTGGATGGGTGACCGCCTGGGAATACCACGTGATGTTGGCCTTTTTTGTTTTTAATTTATATTTTAAGTAACTACGCGAAAGGGCGCTAATTATGTTTTTTTTTATTAGATTATATCTTTGGAGAAGAAGTGCAGACAAGAGCGTGCGATCACACTTAAGTAGATTTATTCTGATTATTAACTTTTAGATAATATCTAATAATTATTCATAAAATAATATTAAATGTAATACCCGAAATTTTAACCGACTTGATGTGAATTTAAATTTACATAAATAAAACTATTCATTGTTATTTCCTTTTATTATTTGACTACCGAGCTTAGCTCACCTCATCAGATTTGGGCTGTTCTCAATGTGAGCACTTCGATTCTTGGAAGCTAGTCTTAAGATGTTTTCTTTCAATGTAGGTATCTACTAAGTATGTAAGTGAAATTAAAGATACGTGGATGTACACAGTTTTTTTTTAATTAGCAAATAAGGCTATTAAATATAAATTGATCCAGTAGCTAGTTCTAACATTACTGGATTGAAAACGTTTTACATTGATATACGAAACTCACTGGACCACTGGATGCTAGACTAGATTGATAACGTTTACTTTGATACAGCTGATTCAGTGCCGGACCAGTGGTGCTGGCGCTAGCTGCTGTATCAATATCAAAGACGAAGAAAGAATACTCTGAATACATAAAAAAGTACATCGAGGCAATATAAATGTGACGTCACAAACAAAGTAATAAACAAACATTTTAATTCAATATTCGCCAACGTCCATACCACGTTGAATACACCGGTTCTCGTCCGATCACCGAAGTTAAGCAACATCGGGCGTGGTTAGTACTTGGATGGGTGACCGCCTGGGAATACCACGTGATGTTGGCCATTTTGATATTTCTTATTTGTTTTAAGGCAAGGCCCGGCCAGTGAAAATAAATACAATATCACAGGATTGTAACGCTTGCATGTCTATCAATAAGGTTGATATTCGCATAGCTATGTTTAATTATTACTTCAGCAAGTTGTCAAACGCGAAATCATTACTATATTACATTTTTACTTGATTAATATATTTTAGCTAGGTGAAGTTCACTACAATACAGTAAACAATATAAATTGAGCTACATTAACCACATAGTCCTTGAGGAGACAAAACTGGCCGAAAAGCAATTTTAATCACGTTCGTTATTTTTAGTATGTCAATTCACCACTAGAAGCGTTTTAAGGTACTTAGTAGATTCTTGTTAGTTTTAACATGATAGGGACGGATCTGTCGCAGACAAATTGATGTATGAATCCGTCGTTTATATACTGCCTCAGCATATTATGTACATAATGTCGGATATGTCACCAGCAATGTGTAAGTATACCTAATTAGCGATGTATCTACTAGTTTGACAAGAAATATAAGTAAGTAATCAGGTTACAGCAATTCTAACCTGACCTAATCCAATCTGCTTTTGGCATAATACTCGATGACTGCGGGCATTTAAAAGCCGAGGCAGTGAGCAAACGGCGGTTAATACAATTTATGTGCGTCAGATTGACTGGGAAAGTACAATACAAGACTGTAAGTTCAAGGCACATCAATAAAATGCGGCCTGATACTGAGAATTCCTAATAGTCCAGTCATTAAAGCTTAAATTAGGTAAGAATCTCGGAATTCGAGATACCCAACTGTAAGTCTGTAAATACTTGTATATTGACACCCTAAAAGTTGTCTCAAAACCTACATAATTATGGTAGGGTGTAGGTACGCAACTATTAAATTTCAAGGTCAAAGGTCACAAAGTCGGTTTTTTGCGCTTTTTTTGTAAATATCTCATTTCTTATGGGTTTTTTGCTTTTTGTATTTATAATCAATATTGTAGAATAAAATATTCTCTACTAGTTTTGTTTAATATTTTTTTTTATACGGTGAATCGTTTTCAAATTTAATAGTTGCGTACATCCTACCATATAAAGCTCTGTCCGTTTAAAATCTATTTAAACTAATACTAGAATAACAAGTTGTTTAAAAAATGTTATGTCATCAACAGATAATATTGAGGTATTTAAACCTTGCAGTCGCCAACGTCCATACCACGTTGAATACACCGGTTCTCGTCCGATCACCGAAGTTAAGCAACATCGGGCGTGGTTAGTACTTGGATGGGTGACCGCCTGGGAATACCACGTGATGTTGGCCTTTTTGTGATACTTCTTTACTTTTTTTAAATTATCTGAATCTTCGTACATTATAAACATAATAGCGCCTTCCAGTCTTAACATTTTTATTATGTAATGAGATAGGTAGCATAACAATCAACCTTAGAGCATTAAACCAACAGGAGTGGACACGCGCTCTATTTCCCTTGCGCAAAAGTCTGCCACTTTCGGCGGGGGACGGGGTAACGCGAGCAACGCACACTAATTACAATGTTAACTACTAATGCATTTTTAAATCGCGTCGTTATACACGCACACAATAAAATTATTACACACTAGCTTAAACTAAACACACACAATCACATTCACACACAGGGACATCTATTAGTTTACGCTTCCTTAGCGTAGAACAGTTAGAGCTTGACTCTGTCGATATTTAGTATCGATGTTTAGGATTTCATATAAGTACGCGAAAGATTTAATTATTTTCATGATTATTATGTTTGCTTATTAAAATGAGCATTATCTTATATTATATAGAACAGTTTTAGGTAATAATAATCTATTATAATTTTAAGGCTTTTTTATATTTAAGCACTTTGAAATAGATGAAAGTAAAGTAAATAGTTCATAAACATGAATTAACTAGAAGTAATCCTGTTGATTCATGTTTATGTCAATATTACAGGAAGAATAAATCAGTGTTTCTAACTAGCACACTTTTTCGTAATTATTATCAAAAAAGCCCGTCATACGGTCGGGCTAAATTTATTTGTTAAACATTGTTCGACAAACAAATCTGGTTATGCGGTCGGGCTCTCCTGCTATGTTTACTAATGTTTATTCAATACTTCCGATCCCTGATAGTACGGAACCCTCGGCGCGCGAGTCCTACTGGCATTTAGCCGTTTTTTTTGAAGTTATACTTTTTTTAGCGCGATTGGGAAAAATGATGAGTGAATTTTTACGATGCGCGCGCACACACCGACAGAAAAAAGCAACACCCTGAAGTTAGTTGCGAACCTTTTACACACTGAAGTTAGTTGCGGATCTTTGTGTGTCGTATCAGTACAAATAATCTGTGTGAATAAATAAAAAATATATTGGCGTTTATATCAATTCAAATATTTATGTATGTATGCGTTGTATTATTATTTGGTATTTTTGGATTGTTATGCCAAAGAAGTATAACTTCTTACGTGCGTACATGGGTACCCACTCTTTTTTTTTATTTTACTACTGCGCACAAGGATGTATGTTCAATAACCACCACCTGTTGAAATCTGTTCTAGTGTGGATTAAAGATTGTAATTAATTATTACGTGTCAATTTTACGTGTATTACTCCTAAGTATGTATGTATATTCAAACCAAATAATACTTTGAATTAATTGTCTGTTGCTATTAAATTTCGTTCCAACTAAGCAGAGCTTGTAATTGGAGGATTTTGTTCTGATTACATAGTAACAAGACACTGACATGAGAATGTATGAGTAGATTTTTATTAGAGAGATATTTTATCTGTTCAGATAACAAAAAAACAACAGAATATATTTCAGAAAGTCTTTATTTAAGTAGGTATAATAAAATACTGAAAAACTGTGCAATTTAAATTAACCTTATAAATCTAGTTTAACTAATCCTAGGTAATGCAATAAGAGGAGGTAGCGCACAGCGAGTTTACTTGCTAAAAACTGAGCTCTCCGCCGCTTGGGGGGTAGGGAGGAGGTAGCAGTGCTGGCAGCACAGAAGGCTTTGTCTTTTAAGCTGTTAGTCAGATACTTGTACGCTTAGGAACCCACTTATATGGTTCCTACAATATTGGACCCAAGCGACTCGAGGCGCTGCTTCTTTTGAAAATCTAAAACAAACAAAAAAAAATGAATTTAATACTGGAAAACCAATATCGATATTTGTGATTAAACTGTCTCATCTCTAATTATGTTAAAGTGTGACCAGTTTCTTAAAAATAAATACGCTTATTTTTGTAAGAAATGAGCAATTATCTTTCGGAATAAAGTGCACTAATCTTGTATATTTGGATTTATAATCTCATTTTACTTGTTCATTTAATATTATTTTGTGCATTACTTGGTAAAAAAAGATTGGTTTTAATTAAAAATAAATAAATATGGGAACGGTGACACAATAATGTACATACAAAATGAAACTTATTAGATATGTCAACAAGGCGAGATATAAAAAAGGAAAGGTTAGTTTTTATGTTAATTCAACTTAAAATATTACCCCAGATTGGAGTATTGATGATAAGCCTGGCAACACTTGTTGATTAGCATTTTATTTGGTTAAATTGCTAATTTAATGCCTTATTTAATAATATTAGAACAAAATAATACTTACAGGTGGAATGTAATATTATCCTTTTGTAGACTTGATATCGCTGAACGCTTTTTACACCAAAATACACTGCAATTCGGCATTTCTATTGAGACGCTAATACGCATGCACTGATACGTGACTTATGATGCGGAACGCGCGTCAACTAGTTTTTATATAACGGGTATGACCGGTGGTCTGGTACCTTTGGCAGAGGGGTACGCCTGTCAGTGGCCTCTCCGGTTGGTTTAATGCTCTAAGCAATCAACACATTGAGATCAAGTAAATCATAATTATATTAGGCGTTACTTACTACCATTCAACTTGTGACAGTCATTTTTTGTCGTGAATATTTCATTAAAACTTAATTAATTTACTATTTCAACTAGATATAATACAAATATTTATTTATAATAATATGTGGACACTATCACACACCGTCATCTAGTCCCAAGCTAAGCAGAGCTTGTGTTATGGGTACTAGATAACTGAAATATAATACATATACATACTTTTTTTTTTTGTGAATACATACTTATAATAGATAGAAAATACCCAAACTGAAGACAAATACAAATGTTCATCACACAAATATTTGCCTTCCGCGGGAATCGAACCCACGACACCCGGCATCGCAGTCAGTTACACTAACCACTAGACCAACGGTGCAGTCTAATAAAATATATTATATTTTAACTAGATAACTTTGTAATGTACCTAGTCATGAATTGTTTTTACGAAATGAAATCGCCACGAATACGATGAGTCATGCATGCGAAAGAGTTTGTTTGTTTGTTTGAACGCGCTAATCTCTGGCACTACCAGTCGGATTAGAAAAATCTTATTGCGTTTAATAGTCTACTTCTCGAGTAAGGTTATGCAATGTAACATTACGCTACTAGCGACGGGAGCAGAGCAGTAACTAAAGACGCGGATGAAACCGCGCCGCGGCAAGCTAGTTTCATAATAAAAATGTTAAGACTTAGGGAATTATTTAGCGTACTTTTTTTTATTAGTCTACCAGACTCCACCCCGCCTGATGGTAAGCTGTCAGTGGAATCCAGAAGTGGTAGCCACCATACCATAAGCCATATCGTCCTAAACTGCTGGTATGGTTTCCTCCACTATGGCGGCTGGGAATTAATGAAGTAGGAGAAGGGAATTAGGGAGGTGAGAAAAGAAGAAAGGGGGAAATTGGGTCTCCGGCGCTCTTACTCACCGAACGAAACGCAGTAGTACGGATACTACTACTCTTACCTTGATCTTCTATGAGAGGGTAGTACTTCCCCGGATAATCCGGCCCATTCATGCTAAAACCAGCGTAGATCTACTACCGTATTACGTATATTCTAGTCTTTTATTCATTTTATAAATGTTTAATTATATTGTGTTTTCTGAAAGCCTGGTTAATTTTACTGTATATATAGACCAAATTAATATGTTACTAAAGATAAAAAGACTGATTTAATTATAAATCATTTTTGATTTGAAACATTTTTTATTTTCCTACTAAAATTACCAATCCCAGAAACAGTTCCGGAATTCCGGATTCAAATCTCCAGTATTGGAACTCAGTTTCGGAATTGAGAACTTTCCGATATTGCATGCTCTAGTTAAGACTATTTCATTGTTCACTAGTAATTAGTCAAATCTCAATTTCGTCTAGATAAAAATAAAATTATTGTAAAATGAAAATGGCAAAAAGGCCAACATCACGTGGTATTCCCAGGCGGTCACCCATCCAAGTACTAACCACGCCCGATGTTGCTTAACTTCGGTGATCGGACGAGAACCGGTGTATTCAACGTGGTATGGACGTTGGCGAATGCTAAAAATAAATACTTCATTATTATCTGTTGATGACGTAGCATTTGCAATTTGTTAGTTTAGTTTTATTTTGTGTAAACACATGTGTCATTTTTAGTTTGTCAATTCACTACTAGAGGCGCTTCTATTATCACGTGCCCGTAGTAATTTAGTTCAAATTCAAATTCAAATTATTCAAATTATTTATTTGCGAAGTATGGGTTACATTAGATCTTGTTACTAGATAATACAAGTATCACCATAATCAGCTTTCTAGTATGCAAAATTTTATGTTGTTTGTATGTAATGTCAGCATAATATTTTAATTATTAATTCACACATTAAATCTAAAATTAAAACATGAATACAATGTCAATGAAATAATATTATAATGCCAACGAAAAATTAGACTACAAAGTCAATAGAAATAAATCACCATGTCAATAAACACCAAATACAACAAATATAACTACAATGTCAATATATAAAATTAAAATGTCAACGAAAAATAATATTATAATTATAACTTAAGTACATATCAATAACTATTTACATTTGAAAATTATACAGAAATTCTAGCTAAACATAATTGGCGATAAGTTTATCATTTAAATAATCCTTCACTGAGTAGGTAACAGGATTTATTTACTAGTAATTTTTTTACGTCCCTTTTGAAAACATTGAAACCTTCAATTTCTAATAGTCTAATTGGTAGATGATTATAAATTCGTGGAGCCATACAAAATATACTCTTATTCAATAGAGCAGTGTCGTTTGCGGGAAAACGAATTTTCATATTATGTCTACGACTATTCAGCTTCTCGTATAGATTAATATTTTTTCTTACAAATAACACTACCTCAAGAATATAAATACAGGGTAGTGTTAGAACGTTTAATTTTGGAAATTGAGACCTGCAGCTGTCTGTCATTTTTAGTCTGCAAATAGCCCTTATGCATTTCTTTTGCGCCCTAAATGCCGCTTCCTTGTCAGTGCAGTTTCTCCAGAACATAATTCCGTATCGTAGGAGAGGTACAACATGACCGTGATACGCCGTTAACACAGTTGAAGTATCAACAGTTCTGGACAATGTATAGTCGGCATATGAAAATTTACGTAATTTTAAACACAACAGTTCTATATGTGTTGCCCAATTTAAACAAGCGTCAATATTTAGCCCTAAATACTTGGTAACGTCAGCTTGTTCAATTGTATATCCTAAATAGTTTATGTCAATGTTCCCATTCGGTTCGCGCTACGGTCACGTGTTATTAAAAGCGCCTCTAGTGGTTAATTGAACAACTAAAAATGACACATGTCACGTGTGTTTCGGGCTAATCAAAAGCTCTGTCCGTTTAAATTTTATTTATACTAAAATTAGAATAACAAGTTGTTTATAAAATGTTACGTCATCAACAGATAATGTTGAAGTATTTATGTTTAGCAATCGCCAACGTCCATACCACGTTGAATACACCGGTTCTCGTCCGATCACCGAAGTTAAGCAACATCGGGCGTGGTTAGTACTTGGATGGGTGACCGCCTGGGAATACCACGTGATGTTGGCCTTTCTGATTTTTGTTGTTAGTCTGTTAAACGTGCTTCAAAAGCTATTGTATAAAGTTTACTGGTGAGTGATGGAATTGTCACTTTTACACGCCTTAATCAGAATAAATAAGTTCTTTATTTACAGTTATAATATTAATTCTTTATAAGTAATATCACTGTCAACGATAAATAATTTGAATCTTACATACTGCACCACCCAATGAATGAAAGCTGTACAAAATAAATTTAACAATGCTGAGATCTTATAGAATAATAAACAATCCTATCACTTCCCGTCAGTATTTAAAAAGGCGACTAAACGAATAATATTTTGTAGCAACATTACATGGCTATCTCATGATAAATATCACCGTCTGCCTCTGTGGTTCAAGTACTCTACTTTATACGGTCTGCCACAGCCGCCCACACCACACAGGTCACAAACATAGAGGATAGAAGCAGAATGCGCCGAAACGTAAACACTGCGCTGTGATGAATTGGCTATTTTAAAATCAAGATTAGAATAAACCTTGTCGTAATGGTCAAGTCGTGATTGCCCAGTGGTGAAGGCATCCGCTTTGTAAACACGAGGACGGGCGTGCAAATCCGGGCAAGAACTTATGTGTTTTTTCAAATCAAATGTACTTTCCAGGTTTATCTGGACATTACTGACTGACGGTGAAGGAAAACATCGTGAAGAAACCTGGACTTCTGAGGCAGTCTGAAATCGCCAATCCGCCATTAGCAAGCGTGGTGATCAATGCTCATACCTTCTCAGCTGCAGTGGGATAATGGGCCGATTTGATGATCCGAATGAACTAAAATCATAGATTACAGAACCTATAATGCATTAATCGTGTGTTTGAATGAGTTGCTATGCTAAATTACAACTTGACGGTGCATTATTGTTGAAATTTCTAATTGTCTCATAAAACTTACTAATGCAAGTACCTAGTAGGTGCAATAATTTACAATTAATAATTTTCTTATAACAATATCGGTAATACCTACTACCTTTTAATATGGCGTTACCTTGGCGATTACCGAATTGTACCTAAATAACTAAATTATTATGAGCACGTGTTGATAGTTGATAGAAGCGCCTCTAGTAGTGAATTAACAAACAAAAATTACATGTGTTTGGGACTAATCAAAATTGTTTATAAATGTTACGTCATCAACAAATAATATTGAGGTATTTAAAACTTGCAGTCGCCAACGTCCATACCACGTTGAATACACCGGTTCTCGTCCGATCACCGAAGTTAAGCAACATCGGGCGTGGTTAGTACTTGGATGGGTGACCGCCTGGTAATATTATCCGTAAATACCTCAATATTATCTGTTGATGACATAACATTTTTTAAACAACTTGTTATTCTAGTATTAGTTTAAATAGATTTTAAACGGACAGAGCTTTATATGGTAGGATGTACGCAACTATTAAATTTGAAAACGATTCACCGTATAAAAAAAAATATTAAACAAAACTAGTAGAGAATATTTTATTCTACAATATTGATTATAAATACAAAAAGCAAAAAACCCATAAGAAATGAGATATTTACAAAAAAAGCGCAAAAAACCGATTTTGTGACCTTTGACCTTGAAATTTAATAGTTGCGTACCTACACCCTACCATAATTATGTAGGTTTTGAGACAACTTTTAGGGTGTCAATATACAAGTATTTACAGACTTACAGTTGGGTATCTCGAATTCCGAGATTCTTACCTAATTTAAGCTTTAATGACTGGACTATTAGGAATTCTCAGTATCAGGCCGCATTTTATTGATGTGCCTTGAACTTACAGTCTTGTATTGTACTTCCCCGGTCAATCTGACGCACATAAATTGTATTAACCGCCGTTTGCTCACTGCCTCGGCTTTTAAATGCCCGCAGTCATCGAGTATTATGCCAAAAGCAGATTGGATTAGGTCAGGTTAGAATTGCTGTAACCTGATTACTTACTTATATTTCTTGTCAAACTAGTAGATACATCGCTAATTAGGTATACTTACACATTGCTGGTGACATATCCGACATTATGTACATAATATGCTGAGGCAGTATGTAAACGACGGATTCATACATCAATTTGTCTGCGACAGATCCGTCCCTATCATGTTAAAACTAACAAGAATCTACTAAGTACCTTAAAACGCTTCTAGTGGTGAATTGACATACTAAAAATAACGAACGTGATTAAAATTGCTTTTCGGCCAGTTTTGTCTCCTTAAGGACTATGTGGTTAATGTAGCTCAATTTATATTGTTTACTGTATTGTAGTGAACTTCACCTAGCTAAAATATATTAATCAAGTAAAAATGTAATATAGTAATGATTTCGCGTTTGACAACTTGCTGAAGTAATAATTAAACATAGCTATGCGAATATCAACCTTATTGATAGACATGCAAGCGTTACAATCCTGTGATATTGTATTTCTTTTCACTGGCCGGGCCTTGCCTTAAAACAAATAAGAAATATCAAAAAGGCCAACATCACGTGGTATTCCCAGGCGGTCACCCATCCAAGTACTAACCACGCCCGATGTTGCTTAACTTCGGTGATCGGACGAGAACCGGTGTATTCAACGTGGTATGGACGTTGGCGATTGCTTGATAGAAATACCTCAATATTATTTGTTGATGACGTAACATTTATAAACAATTTTGATTAGTCCCAAACACATGTAATTTTTGTTTGTTAATTCACTACTAGAGGCGCTTCTATCAACTATCAACACGTGCTCATAATAATTTAGTTATTTAGGTACAATTCGGTAACCGCCAAGGTATTACCGATATTGTTATAAGAAAATTATTAATTGTAAATTATTTCACCTACTAGGTACTTGCATTAGTATGTTTTATGGGACTATTAGAAATTTCAACAATAATGCACCGTAAAGTTGTAATTTAGCATAGCAACTCATTCAAACACACGATTAATGCATTATAGGTTCTGTAATCTATGATTTTAGTTCATTCGGATCATCAAATCAGCCCATTATCCCACTGCAGCTGAGAAGGTATGAGCATTGATCACCACGCTTGCTCATGGCGGATTGGCGATTTCAGACTGCCTCAGAAGTCCAGGTTTCCTCACGATGTTTTCCTTCACCGTCAGTCAGTAATGTCCAGATAAACCTAGAAAGTACCTAGAAAGTACATATAATTTGAAAAATCACATTGGTACTTGTCCGGATTTGAACAACCATTACGACATGGTTCATTCGAATCTTGGTCTTAAAATAGCCAATTACCTAATCACAGCGCAGTGTTTACGTTCCGGCGCATTCTGCTTCTATCCTCTATGTTTGTGACCTGTGTAGCAGACCCTATAAAGTAGGTACTTGAACCACAAAGGCAGAACGGTAATATCTAGTATGAGGTACCTACTCAGGTAATGTTGCTATATAACATAATTCTCTTTAGTCGCCAACGTCCATACCACGTTGAATACACCGGTTCTCGTCCGATCACCGATGGATGGGTGACCGCCTGGGAATACCACGCGTGATGCTGGCCTTTTTGCACTTTTTTTATTTTTATCTAGACAAAATTGAGTTTTGACTTACTTGTGAACAATGAGGTAGTCTTACTTAACAAAAGGTATTTTAGAGCATTGGCTCTATCTGAAATACTTTTTGCTCTTTCATTGATTATAGAGAAAAAATACTTAATTTTTATTTTAAAGTTACCGCGCAATCTACTGAATGTAAGCGATACAATCTTTACAAAATAAACTTAATCAAGATGTGACTTCGTCAAATAACAAACCAAAACGACACGAGACCACCACCAGATAGAACCACCCACGAGAAGTTCTTTTCTCTGTTTTAAGAGGCGACTAAGGAAGTATACGAATACCAGGGAACATTATTATCTAAGCCGTAATAGAGATTACTTTTACGGCTTAGGTACATAATGTATACGACCTACCACACACAGTTCTCGACTTTGATCCCCGGATTAAACAATGTGATATTTGGATGTTCTATTGAGGAATTCTCAGTATCAGGCCGCATTTTATTGATGTGCCTTGATCTTACCGAGTCTTGTGTTGTACTTCTCCGATAGATCTGTCGCAAGCAAATTGTATTATTATCTGCCGATTGCTCACTGTCTCGGCCTTTCAACGCCCCACTCCCCAGTCATCGAGTAATATGCCAAAAGCAGATTGGATTAGCTCAGGTTGGAACTGTAACCTCATGCTAAAAACTAATTATTTACGTATATTTTTAGTCAAACTAGTACAAACATCCCCCATAAGAACCTTCTCCTGACTATAACAAACACAACAAAAAAAGAATTAACGGAATTGATTTTTACAGTATTAGATTATTGTTAGTTTTAACTTGAATGGGACGGATCTGTCGCAGACAAATTAATGTACGAATCCGTCGTTTACATACTGCCTTAGCATATTAGGTACATAACGTCGGATATGTCACCAGCAATGTGTAAGAATATCAGATTTAATGTGTGAATTAATAATTAAAATATTATGCTGACATTACATACAAACAACATAAAATTTTGCATACTAGAAAGCTGATTATGGTGATACTTGTATTATCTAGTAACAAGATCTAATGTAACCCATACTTCGCAAATAAATAATTTGAATAATTTGAATTTGAATTTGAACTAAATTACTACGGGCACGTGATAATAGAAGCGCCTCTAGTAGTGAATTGACAAACTAAAAATGACACATGTGTTTACACAAAATAAAACTAAACTAACAAATTGCAAATGCTACGTCATCAACAGATAATAATGAAGTATTTATTTTTAGCATTCGCCAACGTCCATACCACGTTGAATACACCGGTTCTCGTCCGATCACCGAAGTTAAGCAACATCGGGCGTGGTTAGTACTTGGATGGGTGACCGCCTGGGAATACCACGTGATGTTGGCCATTTTGTGATACTTCTTTACTTTTTTTAAATTATCTGAATCTTCGTACATTATAAACATAATAGCGCCTTCCAGTCTTAACATTTTTATTATGTAATGAGATAGGTAGCATAACAATCAACACATTGAGATCAAGTAAATCATATTATGAGGCGTTACTTACTACCATTCAACTTGTGACACTCATTTTTTGTCGTGAATATTTCATTAAAACTTAATTAATTTACTATTTCAACTAGATATAATACAAATATTTATTTATAATAATATGTGGACACTATCACACACCGTCATCTAGTCCCAAGCTAAGCAGAGCTTGTGTTATGGGTACTAGATGACTGAAATATAATACATATACATACTTCTTTTTTTTGTGTATACATACTTATAATAGATAGAAAATACCCAAACTGAAGACAAATACAAATGTTCATCACACAAATATTTGCCTTCCGCGGGAATCGAACCCACGACACCCGGCGTCGCAGTCAGTTACACTAACCACTAGACCAACGGTGCAGTCTAATAAAATATATTATATTTTAACTAGATAACTTTGTAATGTACCTAGTCATGAATTGTTTTTACGAAATGAAATCACCACGAATACGATGAGTCATGCATGCGAAAGAGTTTGTTTGTTTGTTTGAACGCGCTAATCTCTGGCACTACCAGTCGGATTAGAAAAATCTTATTGCGTTTAATAGCCTACTTCTCGAGTAAGGTTATGCAATGTAACATTACGCTACTAGCGACGGGAGCAGAGCAGTAACTAAAGACGCGGATGAAACCGCGCCGCGGCAAGCTAGTTTCATAATAAAAATGTTAAGACTTAGGGAATTATTTAGCGTACTTTTTTTTATTAGTCTACCAGACTCCACCCCGCCTGATGGTAAGCTGTCAGTGGAATCCAGAAGTGGTAGCCACCATACCATAAGCTATATCGTCCTAAACTGATGGTATGGTGTCCTCCACTATGGCGGCTGGGAATTAATGGAGTAGGAGAAGGGAATTAGGGAGGTGAGAAAAGAAGAAAGGGGGAAATTGGGCCTCCGGCGCTTTTACTTACCGAACGAAACGCAGTAGTACGGATACTACTACTCTTACCTTGATCTTCTATGAGAGAATAGTACTTTCCCGGACGATCCGGCCCATTCATGCTGAAACCAGCGTAGATCTACTACCGTATTACGTATATTCTAGTCTTTTATTTATTTTATAAATGTTTAATTATATTGTGTTTTCTGAAAGCCTGGTTAATTTTACTGTATATATATGTATAGACCAAATTAATATGTTACTAAAGAAAAAAATATATACGGTCGAATTGAGAAACCTTCTCCTTTTTTTGAAGTCGGTTAAAAAGACTGATTTAATTATAAATCTTTTTTGATTTGAAACATTATATTATTTTCCTACTAAAATTACCAATTCCAGAACCAGTTCCGGAATTCCGGATTCAAATTTCCACTATTGGAACTCAGTTCCGGAATTGAGAACTTTCCAATATTGCATGCCCTAGTTGACTACCTCATTGTTCACTAGTAAGTGAAAACTTAATTTTGTGTAGATAAAAATACAAAGATGGTGAAACAAACAAAAATGGCAAAAAGGCCAACATCACGTGGTATTCCCAGGCGGTCACCCATCCAAGTACTAACCACGCCCGATGTTGCTTAACTTCGGTGATCGGACGAGAACCGGTGTATTCAACGTGGTATGGACGTTGGCGATTACTAAACATAAATACTTCAACATTATCTGTTGATGACGTAACATTTTTTAAACAACTTGTTATTCTAGTTTTAGTTTAAATAGATTTTAAACGGACAGAGCTTTATATGGTGGGGTGTACGCAACTATTAAATTTCAAGGTCAAAGGTCACAAAACTCGGTTTTTTGCGCTTTTTTTGTAAATATCTCATTTCTTATGGCTTTTTTGCTATTTGTATTTATTATCAATATTGTAGAAAACAAAATTCTCTACAAATTTTGGTTAAAAAATTTTTTTATACGGTGAACCTTATTGATAGACTATCCTATGATATTGTATTTTTTTTAACTGGCCGGGCCTTGCCTTAAAACAAATAAGAAATATCAAAAAGGCCAACATCACGTGGTATTCCCAGGCGGTCACCCATCCAAGTACTAACCACGCCCGATGTTGCTTAACTTCGGTGATCGGACGAGAACCGGTGTATTCAACGTGGTATGGACGTTGGCGATTACTAAACATAAATACTTCAACATTATCTGTTGATGACGTAACATTTTTTAAACAACTTGTTATTCTAGTTTTAGTTTAAATAGATTTTAAACGGACAGAGCTTTATATGGTGGGGTGTACGCAACTATTAAATTTCAAGGTCAAAGGTCACAAAAATCGGTTTTTTGCGCTTTTTTTGTAAATATCTCATTTCTTATGGCTTTTTTGCTATTTGTATTTATTATCAATATTGTAGAAAACAAAATTCTCTACAAATTTTGTTTAAAAAAATTTTTTTATACGGTGAACCTTATTGATAGACTATCCTATGATATTGTATTTTTTTTAACTGGCCGGGCCTTGCCTTAAAACCAATAAGAAATATCAAAAAGGCCAACATCACGTGGTATTCCCAGGCGGTCACCCATCCAAGTACTAACCACGCCCGATGTTGCTTAACTTCGGTGATCGGACGAGAACCGGTGTATTCAACGTGGTATGGACGTTGGCGATTGCTTGATATAAATATCTCAATATTATTTGTTGATGACGTAACATTTAAAAGCAATTTTGATTAGTCCCAAACACATGTAATTTTTAGTTTGTCAATTCACTACTAGAGGCGCTTCTATCAACTATCAACACGTGCTCATAATAATTTAGTTATTTAGGTACAATTCGGTAATCGCCAAGGTAACGCCATTTTAAAAGGTAGTAGGTATTACCGATATTGTTATAAGAAAATTATTAATTGTAAATTATTGCACCTACTAGGTACTTGCATTAGTAAGTTTTATGAGACTATTAGAAATTTCAACAATAATGCACCGTCAAGTTGTAATTTAGCATAGCAACTCATTCAAACACACGATTAATGCATTATAGGTTCTGTAATCTATGATTTTTGTTTATTCGGATCATCAAATCGGCCCATTATCCCACTGCAGGGAAAGGCCTCTTCTCATACTGAGAAGGTATGAGCATTGATCACCACGCTTGCTCATGGCAGATTGGCGATTTCAGACTTCCTCAGAAGTCCAGGTTTCCTCACGATGTTTTTCTTCACCGTCAGTAATGTCCAGATAAACCTGGAAAGTACATTTGATTTGAAAAAACACATAAGTTGTTGCCCGGATTTGCACGCCCGTCCTCGTGTTTACAAAGCGGATGCCTTCACCACTGGGCAATCACGACTTGACCATTACGACAAGGTTTATTCTAATCTTGATTTTAAAATAGCCAATTCATCACAGCGCAGTGTTTACGTTTCGGCGCATTCTGCTTCTATCCTCTATGTTTGTGACCTGTGTGGTGTGGGCGGCTGTGGCAGACCGTATAAAGTAGAGTACTTGAACCACAGAGGCAGACGGTGATATTTATCATGAGATAGCCATGTAATGTTGCTACAAAATATTATTCGTTTAGTCGCCTTTTTAAATACTGACGGGAAGTGATAGGATTGTTTATTATTCTATAAGATCTCAGCATTGTTAAATTTATTTTGTACAGCTTTCATTCATTGGGTGGTAAATTAAACAAACACAAACTAAAACTAAACTAACAAATTGCTTATAAATGTAACGTTATCCTTATCAACAAATAGTAATAAAGTATTTATTTCTAGCATTCGCCAACGTCCATACCACGTTGAATACACCGGTTCTCGTCTGATCACCGAAGTTAAGCAACATCGGGCGTGGTTAGTACTTGGATGGGTGACCGCCTGGGAATACCACGTGATGTTGGCCTTTTTGCCATTTTTTTTTCACAATCATTATCTATACAAAATTGAGTTTTGACTTACTAGTGAACATGAGGTAGTCTTAACGTATTTTAACAGTATTTTAGAGCATTGGTTCTATCTACAACACTTTTTGCTTTTTCATTGATTATATAGAAGAAAAATATTTAATTTTAATTTCAACATTACCACGACATCTACTGAATATAAGCGATACAATCTTTATAAAATAACCATAATCAAGTTGAGACTTCGTCGAATAACAAACCACTACGACACGAGACCACCACCAGATAGAACCACCCACGAGAAGAGACTCTTTTCTCTGTTTTAAGAGGCGACTAAGGAAGTATACGAATACCAGGGAACATTATTATCTAAGCCGTAATAGAGATTACTTTTACGGCTTAGGTACATAATGTATACGACCTACCACACACAGTTCTCGACTTTGATCCCCGGATTGAACAATGTGATATTTGGATGTTCTATTGAGGAATTCTCAGTATCAGGCCGCATTTTATTGATGTGCCTTGAACTTATTGAGTCTTTTGTTGTACTTCTCCGACAGATCTGTCACAAGCAAATTGTATTATTATCTGCCGATTGCTCACTGTCTCGGCCTTTAAACGCTCCACGCCCCAGTCATCGAGTAATATGGTAATATGCCAAAAGCAGATTGGATTAGCTCAGGTTGGAACTGTAACCTCATGCTAAAAACTAATTATTTACGTATATTTTTAGTCAAACTAGTACAAACATTCCTTAATAGATATTCTTACACATTGCTGGTGACATATCCGACATTATGTACCTAATATGCTAAGGCAGTATGTAAACGACGGATTCATACGTTAATTTGTCTGCGACTGATCCGTCCCATTCGAGTTTAAACTAACAATAATCTAACACTGTGTAAAAATCAATTCCGTTAATTCTTTTTTTGTTGTGTTTGTTATAGTCAGGAGAAGGTTCTTATGAAAGAAAAACTAAGAAAATTGCGCGGTGATTTAGAAAGTTTAAGAATACTTAATCACCATATTAAATTTAAACCGCTAAACCGATTTCGATGAAAATTGGTATGTAGATAGATTTGGTTTCGGGACATAGGCTACTTTTTATCCCGAATATCGCATATAGCAATTTTCGCGCGGGTATAAAAAGAATTATATATAAATCCGACTGGTGGCTTCAGAGATTTGCGCGTTCAAACAAACAAACAAACTCTTCTGCTTTATATATAAAAGTATAGATATAGATAATTAAAAAAAAATAAAGAAGTATCAAAAAAAGGCCAACATCACGTGGTATTCCCAGGCGGTCACCCATCCAAGTACTAACCACGCCCGATGTTGCTTAACTTCGGTGATCGGACGAGAACCGGTGTATTCAACGTGGTATGGACGTTGGCGATTGCTCATTTGTAATACTTCATTCCTATGTGTTGATGACGGATCATTTATAAACAATTTTTTATTCTAGTGTAAAGCCTTGAATTCATGGTAAACATTCGTTTATCAATAAAATTAAATCAACGAGCTGCGTCAACGTGTTGCAGAGTTGATAGCAGCATGTTGACAAGCTCTCGCTCGACGAACGTAAACATCTCTTTTGCAACAAAAGTTTTTGTGTGTGAACGAGTTTGTAACTGTTTTTAAACACTACTATAGTACAGAGAACGCAGAACACAACAAAATTATTTTTTCGGGCAATATTTAAACGCAGACCGGCGTGTGGACAACATAAATTGATTTAATCAAAGTTTCCAGTAGTATTCTTGCCGTTCATCAGCAATGTTAATCAATTATTATTGCTAAACAAATGTTTAAAATGAATACGAGGCTGTACAGTCCATTCCAACTCTAATTTCGGACAATGTAAACAATCCTCCATATTGCCATTGTCTATGGTTTCATGAATTTACTAGTGATGGGGAAAAGGATGATACAAATAAAATTGATGTCATCATTTCATCATACATAATTAAATAATAATTTCTCATTTTTTTTTTTCTAACATTTCTAAATAATATTACGTTTACTAATACTCTATTTGCGTAATCGATTAATTCTATTTAATTATTTTGTTATTTTTATTACTCCAAGTACTTGTATTTATGTTAAATATGTATTTTATTGTAACCGTTGACTTATAAACTTTAAGATAATAAGACAAACAATTTACCTAATGTATAAATAAATGTAATTTAAATTAAGCATTGAACTCTAATTACAACTATTTGACCACGGACTGAAATGGAATACTGGATACTTTTGAATATTTTCCCGCCTGATAAAAAATTGTGAAATATTGATTATATGGAATTTGTATGTATGTTACGATTTTATTATACTATATTACAATAAAACAAATGAACTCAGACTTGCGAGGGCAAATGACAAAATATTATGTACCTATGATATGTATTGGTTAAACTTATTTCTTCTAATACATTACAACATTGGTTTTCAAAGACAATATAGAGTACAGAAAAAATAAAACTGTTAATCATTTTGACGTCTTAATTCGACCGCAAAAAGTAATTCGTAATTTTATTAAATAAACTAGATTTGATTATTAATCATTAGTAGAAATAGTTGCAAAATGAAGTATATAGTGAACAGAATATGTATAAACCCATGTGTCGTCGTAAATGGAGTTTTTGATAGAAAAATATTGAAAAGACTGTTTGTTTACACGGTCCGAAAATGGATTTGGTCGATACTATAGGTAGTTTTACTTTAAAATAAACGGACAGAGCTTTTGATTAGCCCCAAACCCACGTGTCATTTTTAGTCTGTCAATTCACTACTAAAGGCGCTTTTATTACCTATAGGTAACTATAAACATAAAATCTTTTACATTATAAGTTGCAACTACATTTATTCTAAAATATGACCAAAATAGCTCAAACTTTGAATGGTTTTAGGTTTAAAGGAGTAGGTATTTTTTAAAACTGATGTTACCGCACATTAGAAGCATTCTCTAATTCCCAAATCAAAAGCTGTTTCTTTTCTGCGCACCTTGAAAGCTAAAGAGATTTATTTTTATACTTATTAGATAGTTTAGAAATATTAATGGAATTTCATTCTGAATTTTCGACTACATAAAACAATATCTTCATAGTTTTATTCTATAAGTATCTTTTCGCGGCGCGGTTCCACCCGCGCGTAAAATATGGTTTGTTGTATCCTTCGGGAACCAGACCGATTTTCAAAAAATATTACAGATTTTGAAAAGTAGCCTATGTCCGTCTCTGGCACTGAATCTATCTACATACCAGTTTTCATCGAAATCGGTTTAGCCGTTTAGGCACTACGTGGTAACAAACACAAACACACTCACACACACACACATAAACACAACATACAAACTTTCACATTTATAATATTAATAGGATTTATTTTTTATCAAAGTTATTACTTAATAGAAACAAAAGATTTTTGCGATTTTTTATTTCACAGTCTTTGTATTTTTACCTAGACAAAATTGAGATTTAACTTACTAGTGAACAATGAGGTCGTCTTTTTTTTTTTTTCGTGGGAAACGCATTACGCGTACGCACCCGCCTGGGCGAGGGGGGGTTATGTCGGACTCTCCGGCCACAATGAGACAGCGGCCGGCATACCGACTAAAACCCACGGTGTTCCTCCAGACGGCCAGAGTGTCGGGGTCACGGGAGACGCTCGCGCATTCATCCGCGACCCCGACAGGCCACGGTCCGCTCAACGTGAGCGGGCCCCGTCTGATTTGGGGGGCCTAGCCCCCCTTACTCCATCGAGAGGCGTTCGTGGAACACGTACGCCGCCTTCTCGTGCCTGTGCTGTTCGAGCGGCGATTGCCCAATCGCCGCCCGCAGACATTCTCCTACGGTGGCTGGAGATCCCGGAGCGCCCCACGGCGACGCCCGGGGCGGGCGCGACGGGCGGGGAGCAAGGTGGTCCGCTCCCTCTCCCGCTCGGCCGCCTCCTTGGCGAGCATTACCTGCTCGCAAAAGGAGGCGACTCCCTTCCAAGCCCTCTCGCTGCGGACCATGCACAGAACCACAGCCGGCAGCGAGAGTTGGGCCGTCACGAGCGCCGCAACTAGGTCGCGGCGCTGGTCTGCCCACGCTGGACACTCCACGAGCGTGTGGAGCGCCGTGTCGCGCGGGCAGACCCCGCAATGGTGATGAGGTCGTCTTAACTTAACGCATTTTAACCCTATCATGGACACTGCTGTAGACACAATAGATGTTGTATTGTCATTTCTGTTCTGTCCCGAAAAGTATTACTGGTATTTAGACTTTTTAGAGCATTTATTTATTTATTTATTATGGACACACCAACAGTACACATATACAACATTAAAAAAACAAAATACAGTATTACATAATAGTTCCTATATGTATACCGGTAAAAGGCGTGCACAGCTTACACCAAAATAGTGACATTATTAAAGTTATGACTATTTGTTTAAATCAGACAGAATAAGTTGTACCAAAAGAACTATAAATTAACAATGATAGCAACATCTCAGTGCAGAAACCTGCAACAATAGTGATGACGAAGATTATGCAAATGATTTCAATATTTTATTTTGTAGCTTATAAACGAGTCGTGAAAGATATCTAAATGATCGAGTATAACATTTAACCTGTTGTATTCGTTGCATGCACGTATTAAGGGTGAATTTAGTCCGAGATTAGTTCTCACAGATGAATGGCAAAAAGGTTTAGTTATAGGATGACGTGGTGGCTTGCTAGGCACTGCCAGCAATAAACGGTTGAATATATCAGTACAGTTTATGCTATTGTTCATTATTTTATGAAGAAAAAGCAGATCGTGGATATAATTTTTGTTCTTTCATTGAATAAAGAGATAAATATATACTTAATTTTAATTTCAACATAACCGCGGCATCTACAGAATGTAAACGATACAATCATTACAAAATAAACTTAACCAAGATGAGACTTCTTCGAATAACAAACCAGCCTATCAGTTAGAACCATCCACGGAAAGGGATTCTTTTCTCTGTTTTAAGAGGCGACTAAGGAAATATACCAGGTAGGTAAAATCATTACCTACCTGCTCAGTAATGATATGAGGTACCTCATACATACCTATGTATACCACACAGAGTTCTCGGTTTTGATCCCCGGATTGAACGATGTGATATTTGGATGTTCTATTAAGAAATTCTCAGTATCAGCCCGCATTTTATTAATGTGCTTTGAACTTACAGAGTCTTGTATTGTATTGTACTTCCCCGGTCAATCTGTCGCAGCGCCGTTTGCTCACTGCCTCGGTCTTTAAACGCCCTCATTCATCGAGTATTATGCCAAAATTAGATTGGATTAGGTCAGGATAGAACACTAACCCCTTGCTATAAACTAATTACTTACTTATATTTGTAGTCAAACTAGTACAAACATCCCCAATCAGGTATACTTACACATTGCTAGAGACATATCCGACGTTATGTCCCCCCGGAGTCCAAAATCTTTGGTTTTCCGGAGCTGCCCGCTGAGCCATTGTAGTAACGTTGGCGGATCGCTAGATGATATATTTACGGTAAGAACTAGGGCGGTATCTAATCGCCTAGATGTACCTTTTATGCTGAGGCAGTATGTAAACGACGGATTCATACATTAATTTGTCTGCAACAAATCCGTCTCATTCAAATTGAAACTAACAAGAATCTACTACCGTAAAACGCTTCTAGTGGTGAATTGACATACTAAAAATAACGAACGTTACTATAGCCAGCCAAGACTAACTTCTCATCAAGGACTATTTAATAATGTAGCTCTATTTATATTGTATGTATTGTAGTGAATTTCACCTAGGTAAGATATTATATTATTATTATAAATAAAAGATTAGCTTCCCGCAGCGCGGTTTCATCCGCGTTAAGTGGTTACTGCTCTGCTCTCGTCACCAGTAGCGTAACCTTCTATCAAACGCAAAATAAAATTATATAAATCCGACTGATGGTTTCAGAGATTCGTGCGTTCAAGCAAACAAACTCTTCTGCTTAATAGTAAAGTACCTATAGATATACCTAGATTATAAAAAAAATAATAAAATAACAAAAAGGCCAACATCACGTGGTATTCCCAGGCGGTCACCCATCCAAGTACTAACCACGCCCGATGTTGCTTAACTTCGGTGATCGGACGAGAACCGGTGTATTCAACGTGGTATGGACGTTGGCGATTGCTTGATATAAATACTGCAATATTATCTATTGATGACGTAACGTTTTATAAACGACTTGTTATTCTACTTTTAGTTTATAGAATTTAAACGGACAGAGCTTTTGATTAGCCCCAAACACGTGTCATTTTTAGTTTGTTAATTCACTACTAAAGATGCTTCTATTATCACGTGCCCGTAGTAATTTGGTTCCAATTCGGTTCGCACTACAGTGGTGCCATATATAATAACTTCGCTATTAAATAAAATAAACTATGAAGCAATTCTATTTAAAATATTATTGGTATGAACATCGATCTATAAGTACTACGTAGATTATATGTCAATGGGTATGAAGGTATTGTTTTAAGACTATATTCGTAATGGAAAAGTCAAAACGAAATTTCATTAAAATTTCTAAACTATCTAATAAAATATAGATAAAACACGCTTTTTAAACAGCAGAAAAGTTAGTTAAGTTCCTTTTGTTGCGCACAAAAGGAACTTCTTTTGATTTGGAAAGTAGGGAATGCTTATAATGTGGGGTAACATCAAACAGTTTAAAAAAATATCTACCCACTCCTATAAAAGTTTTAGCCATTTAAAGTTTGAGCAATTTTAGTCATATTTTGTAATAAAAGTAGTTGCAACATGCAATGTAAAAGATTGTAGGCAATTAGCCTTTTTTGCCAGATTTTTATTAATTACCTATTAAAATTCATTTTGCTCCAGATGTTTAGTAATTATTGCGAACGAATTATTGAATAATTTCTGAACATCTATCAAAACAAATAATACCCACTTATTGTTTAGAATCAACAAAAGTTGCAACTACTTTCATTCTAAATATTTTTTTTTAATTTTTTTTATTGCCTACAGACGAGCCAACAGCCCACCTGATGGTAAGTGGTAACTGTCGCTCATAGACTTCTGCAATACGAAAAAAAAAAAAATTTTTATTTCTCTAAAGACAATACTTTGGTAGTTTATAGGAACTTTATGTTATTTTAGCGAAGCTACTGGCGCCACTGTAGCGCGAACCGAACCGATACTAAATTACTACGGTCACGTGTTATTAAACGCGCCTCTAGTAGTTAATTGAACAACTAAAAATGACACATGTTACGTGTGTTTCGGGCTTATCAAAAGCTCTGTCCGTTTATATTAAACAAACACAAACTAAAACTAAACTAACAAATTGCTTATAAATGTTACGTTATCAACAAATAGTAATCAAGTATTTATTTCTAGCATTCGCCAACGTCCATACCACGTTCACCGAAGTTAAGCAACATCGGGCGTGGTTAGTACTTGGATGGGTGACCGCCTGGGAATACCACGTGATGTTGGCCTTTTTGCCATTTATTTTTTCACAATCGTTATCTATACAAAATTGAGTTTTGACTTACTAGTGAACATGAGGTAGTCTTAACGTATTTTAACAGTAATTTAGAGCATTGGTTCTATCTACAACACTTTTTGCTCTTTCATTGATTATATAGAAAAAAAAAATTTAATTTAAATTTCAACATTACCACGACATCTACTGAATATAAGCGATACAATCTTTATAAAATAACCATAATCAAGTTGAGACTTCGTCGAATAACAAACCACTACGACACGAGACCACCACCAGATAGAACCACCCACGAGAAGAGACTCTTTTCTCTGTTTTAAGAGGCGACTAAGGAAGTATACGAATACCAGGGAACATTATTATCTAAGCCGTAATAGAGATTACTTTTACGGCTTAGGTACATAATGTATACGACCTACCACACACAGTTCTCGACTTTGATCCCCGGATTGAACAATGTGATATTTGGATGTTCTATTGAAGAATTCTCAGTATCAGGCCGCATTTTATTGATGTGCCTTGAACTTACCTACAGAGTCTTGTACTGCACTTCTCCAGTCGATCTGTCGCAAGCAAATTGTATTAACCATCTTTAAATACCCGCAGTCATCGAGGATTATGCCAAAAGCAGATTGGATTAGGTCAGGTTAGAATTAACTGTAACCCCCCTG
Source organism: Parascotia fuliginaria (assembly GCA_963082885.1). NCBI lineage: Eukaryota > Metazoa > Arthropoda > Insecta > Lepidoptera > Erebidae > Parascotia > Parascotia fuliginaria. The sequence goes on from OY720195.1 coordinate 3,906,594, forward strand.
CTATAAACTAATTACTTACTTATATTTCTTATCAAACTAGTAGAAACATCACTAATTAGGTATACTTACACATTGCTGTTGACATATCCGACATTATATATTAATAAAAATCAGCTGAAAACAAGCGACAACTAAGATACAGATTTTATAAAGCCAAGTCATCAGGTAATAAAATAATATACGGTAGATACAATAAACTTTTAAAAAAATGTGTAATTACAGCCCAAAAACTCAGCAACGAAACATTTATATGTAAGGCCAAAAACAAGTGCAAGGCATGTGGCAAGTTATTAACAATAATTTAAACTCTAATAATAATTCAATATCTGACATCAACAAAATTAAATCAAATGACATCTCTATTACTAACTCTAATGCAATTGCCAATACCTTTAACGACTATTTTTTAAATTTGAATTCCAATAATAATGTTAATAATGTATTCACTGACAGTAGATTTAGGACCAGTAAAAATACCTACAGCATATTTCTGAGTCCAACTGACCCCGATGAGGTTGAAAAGTGATCAACTCTCTTAAAAACACAGCATCGGTTGGTTTTGACAATTTGCCAACTAAACTGATAAAAGCTTGTAATACTGTAGTATTGTAATTGTTGTGAACAATGGTTATCAAAAAATGTGAAAGATGCAAAAAAAACGTTACCAAAAAAATACCAGGTCTAGAGTGTAGTAGGTGTGATAAAATAGTTCATGCTGATCCAGCGTGTTCGAAACTATCAAACAAACAGCTGAACACCCTTCGGAACTCACCTGGCATCGAGTGGAGCTGTGAAGACTGTCTGAAGAATATATCTAGAAGGTCTTCTTTCATTATCCCTGATGATGACGGAGACGACGATGATGATGATGGTGGGAGTTTGTCCAGTAAAAATGCTCAAGTCATCGATGCAAAGAAGTTGGTCCAGGACATTAGCCGGGAGGTTAAAAAAACCTTTCGCGAAGAAATAGGAAACCTGGAGAACTCGCTGGAATTCCTAAGTGAGCAACTGAGCAATATGGAACAGTCCATAAAAAATCAAGACAGTAAAATCAAAGACCTCGAGAATAAAAACCAAGATTTATTTAATAGGAATAAAAATTTGGAATTGAGAGTTTCTGTTTTAGAGCAGGGCCTAAATGACCTTGACCAAAAATCCCTAACATCTTCACTAGAAATTGCTGGCCTTCCTGAAATCGCCCCTAACGAGATAGGATCTATTGTTGGTAAAGTAGCTTTAAAACTGAATATGGAGAATACAGACGTCATATCATCACAGCGACTACCTGGAAGTAAGGACAAACCCAGGTCAATCCTCGTTGAACTGAAGTCAAAGGCTCTCCAGCAACAGTGGGTCGACGCTAGCAAGAATAAATGTCTCGCAGTTGGAACGGTTGTCTCTGAGGCACCGAAGGAGATTATTGACAAACGTGTTTATGTCAGGGAAGCTTTAACTAAATATCAAAAAACCCTATTATTTAATGCTAAAAGTCAGCTATTGCATAAGTACTGTCAATATGTATGGTGCAAAAACGGTAAGGTGTGTGCTAGAAAAACAGGTACTAGTAAAATACATTACATCCGTTCCATGCATGATATAAGATTAATAGAAAAACAGAGTTCAGTTCAATTCGAAACACGTTCTAAAGGGTCTACAGCTACACCATTATAAAACTGTTGTCGTTTATTTTACATAAATTTTAATTATCTATCTATAAGGTATTCATACTATAATGGATATTAAAATCAAAGAAATTTTTAATTGTAGATCACTCAACCATTTTTATGACCATCTACCCCCTTCTAGTAATATAGGTCTGTCCTGTTTACATTTTAATATTAGATCTATAATAAAAAACTTTACAAAATTACAGCAAACTATACAAAATTGTATATTTCCTTTAGATGTAATAGTGCTAACTGAAGTCGGCGTTTCTTGTGATTTAATTAATCTATTTAATCTACCTGGCTATAATTTGCACTCACAATTACGCCTAAACAAAAAAGGTGGAGGCATTGCTATTTACATACGTAATCACTTAAAGTTTACTCCAACAGAACACAAAACTAAAACGTTTGAAACTCTCACTGGCACAATAAAACTAAATACAAACTACGATGTAATTGTGTGTGCAGTCTATAGACCACCTTCCACAAATGCAAATATGTTTGCGAAGGAGCTGGGTAATTTTATTTCTAAATTTGATAGTAAGCAAAACTTTCTTCTCATTGGCGATACAAACATTAATCTGAAAATAAATTCGTCATACAAAGATTCATATCTTGCAGCACTGAGCGAACGCGGGTTGATGTGTGGCATTACAGATTATACTAGAATAGAAACTAGAAATAACACCGTCACTAAATCTTGCATAGATCATATTTTTGCACGTTTGCCCACATTACACCCGCACTCGGCAGTGCTCGACGTAGTACTGGCCGATCACCGCGGTATTGTCTTTGTTTGCACGGATGATACACGATTAACATCGAAACGTATACAGGGTGTCAATAAGAAAATTATAAACTACGATGTTTTATGTTCAGAACTTAAAAGCGTAAACTGGACTATCACAAGGAGTATGAATTCTGCCAGTGAGATATTAAATTTTATTCTAAAATCTTTTGAAGATGCGAACAAATGTGCAACAAATTATAAAACTTATTCAAAAAAAGTTCGATGGCGAGTTAATATACCTTGGATAGATACAAATGTAACCCGACTTTGTGATAAACAAGATAAATTGTTTCGCGATTGGAAAAATAACCCGAGTGATGCCAAAATACAGCTAGACTATAAAAAAATAAGAAATAAAGTACGTAAAGTTTTAGAAAATAAACGAAATAATTATTATATACAACAAATAAATAGTAATTTTAATAATACAAAATATATATATCGGCTTATTAATCAAATGTTGGGAAGAGTTACTCCTTCTATCGATGTGGCTATCCTTAGGGCATTTGAAGCACAAGGACTTACGACCAAAGCTATTGCCAACAACTTTGCACAAAGTTTTGATCAGGCGGTAAAAAAATCATTCCTAAGTGTAACATAAAATTGATTAACTCCACCGGCACATATAAACCTGTAGATGCTAGTATTTTGTTTAAAAAACCAAATAGTATGGCTATGTACAGTATCATAAAAAAACTCAACTCAAATAAAGCTCCTGGTCCTGACAACCTAAAAGTATCTCAAATTAAAATAGTTGGAGACGAGATATCATCCACTATTGTCGACCTGATTAACTGCAGTATTAAAACTGGTCTATACCCAGATGACCTCAAAGTAGGGTGGGTAAGACCTATATATAAAAGGGGTAAGCGTGATGATTTTTCCAATTACCGTCCCATAACATTGCTTTCCTCCATAGATAAAATTGTTGAGAAGTATATATGTGAGCAAATTCATACATTCTATAAAAAACATAATGTGATTAATGAGTACCAATTTGGATTTCAATCAGGTAAGAACACATCTGGACTCCTCTCGAAGTTCACTGATGAAGTTAATAATCACCTAAATGAAAGAAAACACGTACTTGCTCTTTTTATTGACCTTTCACGTGCTTTTGATACCCTGGCGCACAACCAGCTAGTGGAAAGGTTAGACAATTGTGGAGTGCGCGGTCCTTTACGAACTTGGTGTGAAAATTATTTAAATAACCGAACGTATAGTGTCAAAGTTGATGGTGTATGTAGTGATCCTATTTCTGTCTCAGAAGGAACGGCACAAGGCTCGGTCCTAGGCCCTCTGCACTTTCTAACGTACGTCAATAACATGGGCGACTGTGTTTCTAATTCTACCTGCTACCAATTTGCTGATGACACCTGTCTCATGATTGCGGATAAAAATCCAGACTTAGCCCGTAAACTATTGCAATCGGACCTAGACGCCTTAGCTAAATGGTGTCACGATTCAGGTTTAGTAATAAACGCCAACAAAACGAAACTGCTTGTAATTAGATCACCGTACATAAAATCCCCACCTATACAAAACCTAAAAGCTCACGACCATGCCTGTCTCCACAATATTCGATCGCCTTGTGGTTGCCCGTCGATAGAGATGGTAACACAACATACGTATCTTGGATTAATAATAGATGAGAATTTGAATTGGAAGCATCATATCGAACGCGTTTGTAGTAAATTGAGACAGTTTTTAGCTAACATCGTGATTCTTAATACACGTATACCATATAAAATTAAATTAATGTTATATAACGCACTGGCTGAATCGTACATACAATATGGTCTCAGCAGCTACGGCCGCTCGTATAAAACTTACCTGGACGATATTTACAAACTACAATTAAGAATATTAAAAATCATAGTACCACCCAAAATAAAAAATCTTTTTTATAACAATGACGCTGATTTGTTTAAATATTGCAATGTTTTACCTGTACATTCTCAGATACAAAATGTTTTGCTAAAGGAACAATTTTTTAATAATAACTTGAAAACATTAATTGAACACCCTGTCTATACTCGAGCTATTTCTAAAAGTAAACTTTATACCCTACGCGCAAACAATGTCTACGGTGAGCGGACAACTGGTTACCTTGTGCCTCGAATAATTAATAACCTACCCTCAGAACTACGAAATAGTTTAACTATGATAAACATTAGGAATAAGTTAAAAACTTTTTTCGCTAGTAATGTGTTGAAGCTATGAGTGTTTTATTATTGATTTAGTATGTTCTTTTGGCTTGTATACACATTAAGATGGAATTTTTGCCGTTTATTGTTAAGTTTTTTGTTTGTATGTGATTGTTGACGAAGAATCACAATAGCATTTAGAGAAACCTTACTAGGTTTATTAATGTTATTAGCATAAGTATAATCTGTAAAAACTGTTTATATGGTAAATAAAAAATAAAAAAAAAAAAAAAAAATAAACATATATCGCTGCAGTACTGGCTTACCTAATAAATCTCTCCTTTTCACAGGGAGTCTTTCCAATTAGGCTAAAAACAACGGTTATTAAACCTATATATCAGAAAGGTGACAGAGATGAAGTTGCTAACTATCGCCCTATAGCCCTAATACCGGTGTTATCAAAAGTTATTGAAAAAGTTATGCATAAGCGTCTCATGTCCTTTATCGTTAAATATAATTTATTATGTCCAGAGCAGCACGGTTTTCAAAAAGGTAAGTCAACAACACTGGCTGTGTTTAAATTAATAAATAACGTAATACACTCTACAAATAAGAAGATACGCGTTACATGTATCTTCTTCGATATGAGCCGTGCTTTTGACTGCGTTTCGCATGAAATACTCCTTAATAAATGTGAAGCATATAGGATACGTGGCTGTGTAAACGAATGGTTAAGGAGCTATCTAGAAGATAGAACTCAACATGTCGTGATAACTAGTGTTAATAAAAACAAAGAAGAAGTTGTCTCTAAGTCCAATACAAGAGATAATAGGCTGGGTGTGCCCCAGGGCAGCATTCTGGGTCCACTCCTATTCCTACTCTATATAAACGACCTACCTTCCGTCACCAAATACCAATGTTACCTTTACGCTGATGATTTTTCTATTGTAATTCCTAAGTCACACTCAAATTATGTTGACGAATTAAATAAAGCCATTCACGATGTCATAGACTGGATGAAGGTCAACGGTCTCAAGGTTAATATTAATAAAACTAGCTTCTTGCAGTTTCATAACCAAGTTGCAAAAAAACAGGATCTTAAGCTACAATACGATGATCAATGTTTGACAGAGGTACATGAGACTAAATTTCTTGGTATAACTCTTGACTCAACATGTACTTGGAAATCACATGTAGAGTTAGTAAATGAAAAAATAAATAGGTTTGTGTACGCTTTAGGGAGACTAACCAAAATCACAAATAGACAAACGGCTTTAAATGCTTACCATGCCTTTGTGGTATCTAATCTCAGGTACGGAATTATATTGTGGAGAAACTCAGTCAAATTAAACTGCTTGTTTATAGCACAAAAACAGTGTGTGCGAGCTATCTGCAATGCGGCGCCCTGGGATAGTTGCAAACTTTTATTTCGGAAGCTATCGCTATTAACTCTACCATCCTTGTATATCTTTGAGCTGTGTATGTTCGTCAAAACAAATTTAGGAATATATACACGTCACGAGACAGTTTGCAAATATAGCTCACGTTTTCCTGACAAACTAGTCCTTCCGACCTTAGGTACAGAGTTATGTAAGAGAAATAGTTATGTAATGACTATAAAAGTATTTAATCATCTTCCACAACAATTTAGGAACTTAAATTTGTGTAAATTTAAAAAACAATTGCATGGATGGTTAGTAGAGAAATGTTTCTATTCTGTACAGGAATACCTTAATTATAAATTCTGATTGACATTTTATTATTGTAATTGTGCATGAATTTATTGATCCTGAATTTAATTGACATTTTTATGTAACAAATTGGTAACTTGACTCTTTAAATTTTATTAGTATTTATTTATTTATTTATTTATTTAATAATGGTACACCAACAGCATTACATATTAATCACATACTTAAGATTATTTGAATACAGAAAAAGTTCTTATATGTACGCCAATAAAAGGTGTACTCAACATTTTCAATATACATAGAAAGGACATTTTTAAGGTACTTCAGTAAGGTTAGTGGTAAAAGGTTAGACTAAATTATATTAATTATACTTAACATTTTAAACAATAGAAAAAAAAATCTAAATTAAATCAAATAATAATAATAATAACAGATAAGAAAACAAACAGTTAATAAAAAGAATTAATAGTTTAACTGGAGGGTCTTCTTCGCTTTAGAAACAAAAGACGACAATCTGTCGTAAAATATGTCAAGCTCAGCATCCTCATAGTTAATTGAACTGTAACAGTTACACATCATCACCAGAGGAGAATGTTGACCAAGATTTGTTCTACATGAAAAAGCTCGCAATATATGTTTCATTGGCTGTCTGGGTGTATTATATGGCACAGCAATCGAGATCTCTCCTAATAAGTATTGACTGTCAATCTGTCCATTTATTATTTTATGTAGAACTTTAAGATCTTGAATTTTTCTACGATCACGAAGAGACAATAATTTAAAATGCTCCAAGCGCTGATTGTATGGACAACGATGCGATATGTAGTATGAAGAATATACATTTTAGATTTAATTATAAATATTTGTATGCCATGTAAATGGTAAATATGCTGGACTTCCACTGTAATGACACCAATATGTATCCACATTTAACCAAATAAATGCATTTCATTTCATTTTATTTTATTTTATTTCATTTCAATAACTGGGCTATCAAACGCAAAAAGAATTATTTAATATATAAATCAGACTGATGGTTTCAGAGATTTGCGCGTTCAAACAATCAAACAAACTCTCCTGCTTTATATAAAAGTATACATAAAGATAATTTAAAAAGTATAATGAAATATCTCAAAAAGGCCAACATCACGTGGTATTCCCAGGCGGTCACCCATCCAAGTACTAACCACGCCCGATGTTGCTTAACTTCGGTGATCGGACGAGAACCGGTGTATTCAACGTGGTATGGACGTTGGCGATTGCAAGTCATAAATACTGCAATATTATCTGTTGATGACGTAACGTTTTATAAACGACTTGTTATTCTTCTTTTAGTATATAGAATTTAAACGGACAGAGCTTTTGATTAGCCCCAAACACGTGTCATTTTTAGTTTGTTAATTTACTACTAAAGATGCTTCTATTATCACGTGCCCGTAGTAATTTGGTTCCAATTCGGTTCGCGCTACAGTGGTGCCATATATAATAACTTCGCTATTAAATAAAATAAAGTATGAAGAAATTCTATTTAAAATATTATTGGTATGAACATTGATCTATAAGTACTACGTAGATTATATGTCAATGGGTATGAAGGTATTGTTTTAAGACTATATTCGTAATGGAAAAGTCAAAACGAAATTTCATTAAAATTTCTAAACTATCTAATAAAATATAGATAAAACACGCTTTTTAAACAGCAGGAAAGTTTGTTAAGTTCCTTTTGTTGCGCACAAAAGGAACTTCTTTTGATTTGAAAAGTAGGGAATGCTTATAATGTGGGGTAACATCAAACAGTTTAAAAAAATATCCACCCACTCCTATAAAAGTTTTAGCCATTTAAAATTTGAGCGATTTTAGTCATATTTTGTTATAAAAGTAGTTGCAACATGCAATGTAAAAGATTGTAGGCAATTAGCCCTTTTTGCCAGATTTTCATTAATTAGTTAATTACCTATTAAAAGTCATTTTGCTCCAGATGTTTAGTAATTATCGCGAACGAATTATTGAATAACTTCTGAACATCTATCAAAACAAATATTACCTACTTATTTATTTATTTATTTATTTATTTACAAGATAATTATAACATCCTAACAGTAATGCAACCAATGCGATGTTTATAATACATACATCACTATACCTAATGGCAGGCTGATATAATTAATATACATAACAATACACAGTAAAAATAACTTAATATCTATTTATATATTTTCTATTACTCTATACGCTGCTTCTGTGAATTTCAACTGGCTACAATGAAAGATATCTATCTCCTTCGATATCATATTAATTAAACTTATTGCCCGCGACAAGGGAGAACTTATTGTTTAGAATCAACAAAAGTTGCAACTACTTTCATTCTAAATATTTTTTTTTTATTTTTTTTATTGCCTACAGACGAGCCAACAGCCCACCTGATGGTAAGTGGTAACTGTCGCTCATAGACTTCTGCAATACGAAGAAAAAAAATTTTTAAATTTCTCTTAAGACAATACTTTGGTAGTTTATAGGAACTTTATGTTATTTTAGCGAAGCTACTGGCGCCACTGTAGCGCGAACCGAACCGGAACAAAATTACTACGGTCGCGTGTTATTAAACGCGCCTCTAGTAGTTAATTGAACAACTAAAAATGACACATGTTACGTGTGTTTCGGGCTTATCAAAAGCTCTGTCCGTTTAAATTAAACAAACACAAACTAAAACTAAACTAACAAATTGCTTAAATGTTACGTTATCAACAAATAGTAATCAAGTATTTATTTCTAACATTCGCCAACGTCCATACCACGTTGAATACACCGGTTCTCGTCCGATCACCGAAGTTAAGCAACATCGGGCGTGGTTAGTACTTGGATGGGTGACCGCCTGGGAATACCACGTGATGTTGGCCTTTTTGCCATTTTTTTTTCACAATCGTTATCTATACAAAATTGAGTTTTGACTTACTAGTGAACATGAGGTAGTCTTAACGTATTTTAACAGAATTTTAGAGCATTGGTTCTATCTACAACACTTTTTGCTCTTTCATTGATTATATAGAAGAGAAATATTTAATTTTAATTTCAACATTACCACGACATCTACTGAATATAAGCGATACAATCTTTACAAAATAAACTTAATCAAGATGAGACTTCGTCAAATAACAAACCACTATGACACGAGACCACCACCAAATAGAACCACCCACGACAAGAGACTCTTTTCTCTGTTTTAAGAGGCGACTAAGGAAGTATACGAATACCAGGGAACATTATTGCCTAAGCCGTAATAGAGATTACTTTTACGGCTTAGGTACATAATGTATACGACCTACCACACACAGTTCTCGACTTTGATCCCCGGATTGAACAATGTGATATTTGGATGTTCTATTGAGGAATTCTCAGTATCAGGCCGCATTTTATTGATGTGCCTTGAACTTACAGAGTCTTGTACTGCACTTCTCCAGTCGATCTGTCGCAAGCAAATTGTATTAACCGCCTTTAAATACCCGCAGTCATCGAGTATTATGCCAAAAGCGGATTGGATTAGGTCAGGTTAGAATTACTGTAACCCCCCTGCTATAAACTAATTACTTACTTATATTTCTTGTCAAACTAGTAGAAACATTACTAATTAGGTATACTTACACATTGCTGGTGACATATCCGACGTTATGTACAGTATAGTAAACGACGGATTCATATATTAATTTGTCTGCGACAGATCCGTCACGTTCAAGTTAAAACTAACAATAATTTAATACTGTAAAACGCTTCTAACCAAAAATAACGAACGTGATTAATTGCTTTTCAGCCAGTTTCGTCTACTCAAGGACTATCTATTATTGTAGCGCAATTTATATTGTTTAATGTATTGTAGTGAATTTCACCTAGCTAAGATATATTACAAGTAAAAGACTAGCTTCCCGCTGCGCAGTTTCATCCGCGTTAATTGGTTACTGCTTTGCTCTCGTCGCCAGTAGCATGATGTTACATAGCCTATCACCTTTCTCAATAAAATCAAGCTAAGAAAATCAGCTGAAAACAAGCGACAACTAAGATACAGATTTTATAAAGCCAAGTCATCAGGTAATAAAATAATATACAGTAGATACAATAAACTTTTCAAAAAATGTGTAATTACAGCCCAAAAAATCAGCAACGAAACATTTATATGTAAGGCCAAAAACAAGTGCAAGGCATGTGTTATTAACAATTATTTAAACTCTAATAATAATTCAATATCTGACATCAACAAAATTAAATCAAATGACATCTCTATCACTAACTCTAATACAATTGCCAATACCTTTAACGACTATTTTTTGAATTTGAATTCCAATAATAATGTTAATAATGTATTCACTGACAGTAGATTTAGGACCAGTAAAAATACCTACAGCATATTTCTGAGTCCAACTGACCCCGATGAGGTTGTAAAAGTGATCAACTCTCTTAAAAACACAGCATCGGTTGGTTTTGACAATTTGCCAACTAAACTGATAAAATCTTGTAATACATATATCGCTGCAGTACTGGCTTACCTAATAAATCTCTCCTTTTCACAGGGAGTCTATCCAATTAGGCTAAAAACAACGGTTATTAAACCTATATATCAGAAAGGTGACAGAGATGAAGTTGCTAACTATCGCCCTATAGCCCTAATACCGGTGTTATCAAAAGTTATTGAAAAAGTTATGCATAAGCGTCTCATGTCCTTTATCGTTAAATATAATTTATTATGTCCAGAGCAGCACGATTTTCAAAAAGGTAAGTCAACAACACTGGCTGTGTTTAAATAAATAAATAACGTAATACACTCTACAAATAAGAAGATACGCGTTACATGTATCTTCTACGATATGAGCCGTGCTTTTGACTGCGTTTCGCATGAAATACTCCTTAATAAATGTGAAGCATATGGGATACGTGGCTGTGCAAACGAATGGTTAAGGAGCTATCTAGAAGATAGAACTCAACATGTCGTGATAACTAGTGTTAATAAAAACAAAGAAGTAGTTGTCTCTAAGTCCAATACAAGAGATAATAGGCTGGGTGTGCCCCAGGGCAGCATTCTGGGTCCACTCCTATTCCTACTCTATATAAACGACCTACCTTCCGTCACCAAATACCAATGTTACCTTTACGCTGATGATTTTTCTATTGTAATTCCTAAGTCACACTCAAATTATGTTGACGAATTAAATAAAGCCATTCACGATGTCATAGACTGGATGAAGGTCAACGGTCTCAAGGTTAATATTAATAAAACTAGCTTCTTGCAGTTTCATAACCAAGTTGCAAATAACAGGATCTTAAGCTACAATACGATGATCAATGTTTGACAGAGGTACATGAGACTAAATTTCTTGGTATAACTCTTGACTCAACATGTACTTGGAAATCACATGTAGAGTTAGTAAATGAAAAAATAAATAGGTTTGTGTACGCTTTAGGGAGACTAACCAAAATCACAAATAGACAAACGGCTTTAAATGCTTACCATGCCTTTGTGGTATCTAATCTCAGGTACGGAATTATATTGTGGAGAAACTCAGTCAAATTAAACTGCTTGTTTATAGCACAAAAACAGTGTGTGCGAGCTATCTGCAATGCGGCGCCCTGGGATAGTTGCAAACCTTTATTTCGGAAGCTATCGCTATTAACTCTACCATCCTTGTATATCTTTGAGCTGTGTATGTTCGTCAAAACAAATTTAGGAATATATACACGTCACGAGACAGTTTGCAAATATAGCTCACGTTTTCCTGACAAACTAGTCCTTCCGACCATACGTACAGAGTTATGTAAGAGAAATAGTTATGTAATGTCTATAAAAGTATTTAATCATCTTCCACAACAATTTAGGAACTTAAATTTGTGTAAATTTAAAAAACAATTGCATGGATGGTTAGTAGAGAAATGTTTCTATTCTGTACAGGAATACCTTAATTATAAATTCTGATTGACATTTTATTATTGTAATTGTGCATGAATTTATTGATCCTGAATTTAATTGACATTTTTATGTAACAAATTGGTAACTTGACTCTTTAAATTTTATTAGTATGAAGAATTGACATTTTAGATTTAATTATAAATATTTGTATGCCATGTAAATGGTAAATGTGCTGGACTTCCACTGTAATGACACCAATATGGTATCCACATTTAACCAAATAAATGCATTTCATTTTATTTCATTTCAATAACTGGGCTATCAAACGCAAAAAGAATTATTTAATATATAAATCAGACTAATGGTTTCAGAGATTTGCGCGTTCAAACAATCAAACAAACTCTCCTGCTTTATAAAAAAGTATACATATAGATAATTTAAAAAGTATAATGAAATATCTCAAAAAGGCCAACATCACGTGGTATTCCCAGGCGGTCACCCATCCAAGTACTAACCACGCCCGATGTTGCTTAACTTCGGTGATCGGACGAGAACCGGTGTATTCAACGTGGTATGGACGTTGGCGATTGCTATATATGAATACTTCATTACTATTTGTTGATGACATAAAATTATAAGCAATTTGTTTTAGTTTAACTATAATATATACAGATAGAGTTTTTGATGAAACTACATGATTGTGTTATTTTTAGTTTGTCAAGTAATTTAGTTCGAAGTTGGTTCGCGCTACAGTGGCGCCTTTTTAGTAGTATTAATTAATTTCGTTAGATTTATAACTAGCCTTCCGCGGTGCGGTTTCACCCGTCTTTTTGCTTACTGCTCTTCTCCCGTCGCCAGTATCGAGATGTTACATAAACTATAACCTTCCTCAGGAACTGGGCTATCATATGCAAAAAGAATTATTCAAATCCTCAAATCCATCAAAAGACTGGTAGTTTCAGAGATTAGCGCGTTCAAACAAACAAAAAACAAACAAACAAACAAACTCTTCCGCTTTATATAATAGTAGGTATATAATGTAGTGATAAAACAAAGTATAAAATATGAAGGTAGATATTGTTTTATGACTAAATTCGTAATAGAAAAATCAAAATGAATTTTTATTATGATTTCTAAATTATCTAATATAAATCTCTTAAGCTTTATATATTGTATATATAATACTAGCATGCCGCGACGCGGTTTTACGCGCGTCTTTGCTTACTGCTTTGCTCTCGTCGCCATGAGCGTGATATTGCGTAGCCTATAACCTTCCTCGAGATCATACGCAAAAAGATTTTTTTAAATCCAACTGGTAGTTCCAAAGATTACCACAAACAAACTATTCCAGTTTATATAATAATATAGATAGATAAATCTGTTTAGCTTTACCTATCAGTGGCGAAGCGTCCATATAACACGATTCTTGCCGGCTTCCCTTATAAATATGCCCTGACCTCCTTATACCTATCACTGCTTGCGTGTCTACTCAAAGATTAATTAGCCTTCCGAAACTCAAAATATTTTGGTCCCACCGGCTTCCCTCCTCGGCAAAGAAACTCTTCACTACTGTTACCTATATTATATTAAATAATTTAGAATAATTAATGAAATTTAATTTTAATTTTTCCATTTCGAATAAATAAATAAATTTTTTAAATAATATGTGGACACTATCACACACCGTCATCTAGTCCCAAGCTAAGCAGAGCTTGTGTTATGGGTACTAGATAATTGAAATATAATACTTATACATACTTTTTTTTTTTTTTTGTAAATACATAGAAAACACCCAAACTGAAGACAAATACAAATGTTCATCACACAAATATTTGCCTTCCGCGGGAATCGAACCCACGACACCCGGCGTCGCAGTCAGTTACACTAACCACTAGACCAACGGTGCAGAATATAGTCAATACCTTGCGTAAAAAAGGAACATCTTAAAGTTAAAGAGATTTTTTTTTGTTTATAGTGATACTTAGCCTTTGGAACTGCTGGTCAGATGATTTAAAAGAATATTTTATATTTAGTAGCCTAATTCTTGAGGAAGGCTTTATGCTATATAACATCACACTAGTCACGGAAGCGGAACAGTAATAATAACGTAATTAACGCGCGAGTGATGATAGCGCGCTGCGAACAGTTGGGAATGCTATAAAATACTCGTATTAAAAACTGGCATAGCATACAAATAGGAAATATAACACTTATTGTAGTTTATCGATTATGTAGAACAAAATACAATTTAAAAGTAAATAGGAAAATAATTGGTAGGAATGTAAGATAGTTGAACATTCAAGAAGTTATCATCTCTCAGATAAATCTTAGAAAATAAATTGAATATATTTATTTTTTATATTATGTAGTTTTTTTATACGGCTTTACTCTTTGCTCGTTTTAGTGTGGATAGAATAAACTTCACGCCTGATTTACATTAATAGGGTAAGCAGAGACTATAGAACGCCTGTTTATAAACTAGCCTTAATGCCTACAACCATCGTATAGTTATATTTACAAATTAAATACCTCCGTAATATTTATGAATGTAATACGTTCTATCTTGTAAAGTATACACGTAACCTATTGCTCCAGTTTAAGATTTTTATATCCTGCCTATTATAATTCGTCTCATCACAATCAAAACAACGCCATTTGCTGTGATCTAAACATACCTTTGCCTCTTCAACATTCATAATCTTTTTATACACACAATCTCTTAAATCTCTCTCAATAAATCTCTTTCGTTATCCTTCTTCTATCCATTCTCACCACTTGTCCAAACCATTTTAACATAGTTTTAATTCTAGTCACTATTATCATCATACAATTCATATTCTTCTCTTATCACGCTATTCCTTACTCTATCAACGTATAGTATTAATTTCTTTTTTAATGCGTTTCGCTCCGAGTCCCTGTAACCCTTCTTTCTCCCTGTAAAACTTCTTTCTTTGTTTTTTTGTGACAGCTATACAGTTATTTCTTTAACTTATATTTTTTTAAATAAATTACTCCAATGTTTATTTCAAAATAAAATAATTTAATATATGTATAATTCTGTAATACATGATGTCGTCTCAGTGCCAAAAGAACGTAACCTAAATTTTTTAGCAGCAATTAAATGCACTATTATTGTTGATTATATGATTTTTATAAGAAACGATGTTGTTTCCTTATGAATTTAATAAATGAAATTAAAAAATAGAACAATGGCTATGACGTCAACTTTTTATTATATAGAGTTTTAATTTTCTTCACTTGTTGAAGCTATTTAGCCTCGCTTCGTAGCAACTTGTATTAACTAATATTTATGTTAAAAATATGAGTATTTACTGTAATAAACTAGGAAAGCAGACTTACAAAATTGTAGAAAATGTTTAACGGTAGTAGGTCCTTGTTGATCTCAGTAAACGGATCGATTGTAAAATGGAAGTATCTTATATATGTGGGTAAAGTTATAATATTCATACCAGAGGCACAGTTACACCAATTACTTTTCTATTCCTTCCTTTCTCGTTACCTCCTCCTCACGTCATGAACGCCTTTCCGTTGCTTTTTTAGCATTGTTTCTACAATTCTTAGAGAACATAATACATACCTATTTGTATAGTATGCTATCTAAACTATTTGAAAAAAAAAACTCACCTACTAAAAACTTATTTAATATGATTTCTATGGTCATTTACACTATCTGTAACGAATTTTCTAAATAACATTTAGTATTAGGTCCTTCCATATGAAATTAGCGTTTTGTTAAACTGGATACTTTGATATCAAATATCTGGCGTTTAGTTTCTAAATTCAAATGTATTTCAAATTGAAGCTTGTGTGTTTGAACACAAACACACAAGCTTGAATTTATTGCAAATTACTGCTTCCGGACAATGCTAGACCCCATACTTTACGACAGACGATCGCTAAATTAGTGGAGTTGCAATACGAATGTCTTCAATAACCACCAGACTTTCCAGACCTTGCTCTAACAGATTACCACTTTTTTTCGGAATTTATACAATTTCTTGTAAAGAAAAAAAATCTGTCCATAGCGCTTTCAATGATTTTATTTTTTGAGCATTGGAAAGAGAGTGTTTAGGAAAATTTTCGCCACTTTGGTAAAAGGTATTCCATTTTGACAGCGCTATCAAAACAAATATTTTTCAGTGTTCAATTCGGAAATTTTAAAGTTTAATTTACAAAATACATAATTCTCGTGCTTATGGAACAAAGAAAATTGCTGAAAGGGTATCTAAAATGGCGCCCACGAAGTGGCAGCACCGACAAATCAGGTCTAGCTGACAAGCACTTTTTGTAATTTAACCCCTGATTGGCCCAATGTGAAAGTTGAAGTGAAATTTTCCTAAACAACCTCATTAATTAATTCTATGCTAATTTTATATGTAAGGCCCTAATATTTGCAATTAGTTGTGGGTATGTAGCCTCGGTAATGAAGGTTACATGCCATGTTTTAATATCATTATACAGATAAGTAAAGAGTTTTTTGTAATTTGTAGTGAATACAACATAGCATCATGCTGTTATCCTGGGAATAGTTAGGCAGTAGTAGGTAATACATCCATGTACGGCGATTGCATATAGTAATAACACCCAAATACTTGGCAGCCCGACGTCCAGCTGTTGCTGCCAACAGCCCTTGAGTTTTTTTTTGTTATTACTATTCTTATATTTTAAATTAATATTTTCAGAAATAGTAAAGCAAATAATTAGATAATAAGAAATACGTGTTTTTTTCATAAACTTTTTATTGCGAGTAAAATTTTGTACTATATTTATGATAATGCAAGTTTTAAAAAGCAGTTTTCTGTTGTTTAAAATGAAAGAAATGAATGCAATAAAAGGCTCACCTTACTTTGCATTGGTTATGTCAACAATTACTCAATTATTTATCTCATTATTATTAAAAATTCCTTGGCTTTGAATAAGCGCCCGTAAACACAGGTATCTCCAGCTCCCTATCTACTATCATAAATAAAAACGGCTTATTGGCCAAAAACTCTGCAGGTAATATCCGCGACTGGAATATTGCTGCAGTAGCGGCACTAGACACTGTTCCATCTTCAGTCACCTCGATCTCAGCTTTTTGTATGAAGTTAGATAAAGCTAAATGGTAATCCGAAATTCCTGGAAAATTTGCCGTACTTTGATCAAAAAGATTCTGCAACCCCATATCAATTAACAACTCTTTTAAATTATTTAAATCCGAAGATACCTTGAATCTTGGAATCTGTACATTTACATTCTGAGCTCCGTTGTTTCTGAATAAAATATATAGAGATCCAATATTAATGTTCTTCATTAATTCTAGGACAGTAGTAATTGTTACGTTGTCATATGGCAATAGTATCAACATGGAATATTTACCATCATCTCCATAGGGTAGCTCGAGAACTTGAGCTTGTATTTGATTAACTGAAGTCATGTTAAAAACAGAACTTACAAACATTAAAGATACATCACCGATTTGTTGTCCATTGCTATCATAAAACGCACTGTTTTCTGTTTCTTCGTAAGGAAAACCTATTTTCCATGCACCTTTGAAATATAGAGCATCTATCATCACAACTAACATTTCTTCCAAATCACTGGGTGTAACTATTTCATCAATAGCTTCGTTCGTAACACTGCTTACATGCTCGTTAATAATAGCAGCAGAAACGACAGAATCCGTAAATGAAACGATTCTGGCATCACACAGAGCTACATTTGACATTAAATCGAAAAACGTTTTCTTCACGTTTAGAGTATCATCAAAGAAAATCGTGGCACTTCTTTCCAACATAGTAACAGCAGGATCGGTGGGTTTCCGAGTCACTTGGCTCGCTAATTCGAAGAACAACTTATTGAAACATGGATGTGGATGCAATTTCAACACTTCCCTTATTTCTGTCAGCGTATTGTCTGAAGCACCGAGAGATATTGCTGTTATTAACGTCCATGGTGATAGCGTGGACGTAATGAAATGACTTTCTGTTTCTTGATTGATTCTTCTCACTAAATTCAAGGTGAATTCGTAAACTGAACGCTTGAAATATGGTGTGACTGTCCTGTAGTTGCATTGAGCTTGTATTAAAGGTACTGCTAACGCGATAAATAACAATATAGTCGCGGGTCTCGCCATTTCGCTAGCGATGTAAAAGGTTTACTAATCTACTGTCCGACAGTTTTACTGTCGCTTTTAACAGCTATGTTATCAACTGACCTATTGATAACACGCTCCGAGGTTACGGTTTGGTATGTTTTGATTCTATGTTTTATTATATAATGTTTAAGTTCATAGGAGTTATATAATTGTCGGATTGTTTATGTTGTAAAGTTTAATAATAAGCGAAATTTGGTTATATTGTTACTTTTATGTTGTTAGACGCCTGCTATTTATTATATACAATTTACACAACACAATAAATGTTTGCTATGAAAAGTATTCAAGGGAAATTTTTCAACTCCACAAAGTTATATGAACGTTTATTTTTGAACTTTAGCATCTATACTAAAGTTAAATCATTTCTTTTTTTATTTAAGAATGAATGTGATTCAAAACATTCCCTACTATTTTGTTAATTTTTTTATACAATTGTATAGGTACTACTTAAATTGCTTTCGCAAAGAGCCCACAAATTGTACACAACTTTTTGTATAAAGAATCTTCAAAATAGCAACCTGATATTAGACCCCAACTGGTGGCGAAATTTTTCCTAAACACCCTCATTATAACCGGTGATTAGAGCGATTATAACTTTAAAAATCAATAATAATTATAAACAAGTCTGGCTTCCTTTTTATAACATTTATTTTTAACGAATAACACGTATTTCATAGATAAGGTCCTACATTTAAATCGATAATTTCTATTAATCTTATAAATTTTCGAAAAAAATTAACTGAAACATTTAAATTAACGCATTGCGTCTGCATTTCTGGAGTGTTGCCAGCTTCTGGTTTTTGTACACACGACATAATGTATCAGATAATTAATTGCCCTAATTAAAATATGAAACGGATTTACGACAGACTGCAGAAAGGGACTGTGTTGATGATGACATCGTAGTATCACAGGTCACGGTAATAGTTAAAAGTTTAATAGGTGTTTAATCATCGACATACTGACCTATTGGTTTCACACATAGGTCGTAAAGCTATGAGCATGTCTGTAGGTAACTATGAGGTGAAAATAAAACAAAAAATAAGTTTGCTTATCTGTGGACAGATGACAGCGTAAAATTTAGTTCTTGGAGTGCTATATCAGGGACGCTGTTCATTTTAAATTCTGAAGTGCCGACCACGGAAGAACAGCCTAGACAATCTATTTTGGACCAATGACACTGCACTTTCGTCGTTTTATAAATTCTGTACGCCCGACGATTAATAGTCGGCGTCGTTGTAATTCTATCTAGCATCAATTTAATCTAGATTGAATTACGTTGTCTAGACGTCTGTTTTTCATTGCGTAAATAATCCATCAAGCTTTTTAATCATTAAATAAGGCCCATTTCATAGTGACACAGCAGCGAGCAGCAGAAACGCGAAATAGATAACTTAACGCTCGCTTTAGCCTGCTATGGCTGCCACGAGTAGTCAGAAGACACAGTTTGCTCGTGGAGTTGTGAATACCATCATTTATTTTCTCTTTGTCCACTCCCGCTTATTGTCAGTTGCGGATTTACACATGTGCCGTTCAGTAGACTATTTAAATTTCTCTGTGGATTGGAAAGATAAAAATGGGTAAAAATTACGATATTTGAATTGTAATATTTAAATGCTATTAGATTTTTTTATGTGGTCATTGGTGTTCTTAAATCTGTGTTCGCTATGTTTTGTCTTTTGGATATACAAATATTAAAAATTATTCAAATTATATATATTTCATTATTCATAATGGCAAAAGTTTATTTACGAAGCGTTGTAATTTTTCAAATACAGACGTTAGAGTATTTAGAATACTGTAGTTTAGGTATAGTACTAAAATGTTTTAAATTTATTAAATTGTCGAAGCTCGTTTAGCCGCTCTAGGCTTTAGCCAAGTCAGCCTGCTGGTAAATCCGCCGCTGCGTATTGTATTGGGTTAAGTCTGCTGGCATGCGCAAGAGTGCGCTGTTTCCGGTCACTGCTTTCTTATACAACAATTTTATTTGATATGTTAAATAATGATAATGTGAGGTCCCTAAAGTAATAGTTTACTACTTTATACATATACCGATCAATTTCTTCTAATTTTATTCTTCGGTCTAAATATAGCAACGCTATTTTAACGAGGATATTACACTGGAAAGTTGATTGTGCCTACCAAAATTTGTATAAATAAGTACCCATTACACTCTGACAGCGCGTCTCCTTACAGAATGGAACTGAAGTAGGTATCTCTTTAACATGTTGGCCCCATTTTAACATTGATGGTTTAGGCATTACATCAGAGGCTAATATTTCAACGTATTTATTATTTATTATATTTAGTGCTTCAAAGAATTTGGATGGATGCCATTTTTTGGTGTTTGCACATTTATTTAACTGCGGTGTGCAAATGTTTGTTATTACTCATTTTATTGATATGTCCAAGGTTTTAGGAAACATACGTTTCCTGAAGATTCTCTGATTTGAATGTCCTCGAGTTTAGGATGACATGTGATTCGATTACATATGAATTGTTCAATTACATTTTCGTCTTATCTTGATGTCTCTGATCTCAATATAGATCATAGATTACCCTTAAAGATGCCGCATTAATATTATTTGTTTTGACTAGAGCTCACAACAGTAAGGACTAAAGGGCAGGAGTGGAAGACACGGAACGTAAAAGCTGTGACTGGCTATTTAAAAGTCAAGCATACAAAATGCGCTGAAGTAAAGCCATCGTAGTATCCATAGTGTGTTCTAAGATGGCTGATATGATGATGATGATATAGTAATCCATTAATCTCTCAATCCATCAATGAACATCAACAAACCATCAAATGAGACTTGTAGGAACACCAACGAAGATAACTGAAAGTTATTGTTTAGTTTTTAAGAATAGGTCAGTAGAGTTTTAGAACTCTGTAAACATTTGCACAAAACGTGCGTTGTTTATGTTTGTAATTATGTAGGAATTTAGAGCAAAAACACCTAAAAATCTTATTAAGTGAAGTTGAATGGATTCTATTTGCTATTTTTATAGGTTAAAGAACTTACGTTCAAAGAACTGCATCAAGCAAACGGGTCACCTAATGGTAAGTGGTAACCGTAACTTATGACATGACTGTTTTTTAAGCATTTCTGGAATAATGCTTAAAAATACTAGCAAGCCGATAACGTCCATGTAGGGAGAAGAGAACGAAGAAGAAAAAGGAATAAAGAAGAGGTACTAAGGGTGATTTCGCTGCTGGCGCTCTAAACTAAGTTGCTAACTACTTATACAAATTTTGGAAGAACTATCTGTACCATATCCTAATATCTTGAGTTATGAATTTGAACAAAAAATAAAGTTTCATTATGTACCACGTAGCAGGTTTTTGTACAAACACTGACCTCAGGTGTGTCTTATAATATTTTAAACTGACATGTTTACAAAATTCATTTTAGTTTTCTTACAGATAAACTAGTGCTTCACTGTAAGTTTATTTTTTCTTCTACTGCAGATGTAAAAGAAATGGAATTTATATATATATATATTTATGACGGTCAAAATTGGTTAAACATCTGATCTATAATATTGGGTCTTTTGGAGGCCCGAAGTCACTTAGAAGACAATAGAGCGAACTATGTTAAATCGTAAAATAAGCATCCGCATGTTTTTTAGTTGATTTGCAGAAGGGACATTTGCCAGAACACATTTCGCAGAACTCATGACCGTTGAGGCAGATAGTGGTAGTAGTAACGTGGACCGTTGCGCCTGCGAAACGTACTGATTACAGCAAACCTCCCTTTGGGAGAGGCCTATGTCCTGCAGTGGATGTTTTCAGACGAAGAGGACGATGATTGATGATATACTACTTAGCGATATTCTAGACCGGTAGCATACGGTTCAATGTTGATGCAGAATTCTTTATTAAAGTAAATATTATTAGAAAATATTGTTCAAAATATAAATATTAATTTTAAACATCCTCGAATAGTTGCAGGAAGTTTGTCTAAATTTATTTTAGCGTAAGCAGACAAGCATGAATGTTTATTGTAGGATTAGCAAAAAGTGTGGCCGTGAACTGAGGTCGTTGACTGCAAGATGGTCGTCTGTACTGATGAATGTGTTGATGTAACATTTATTAATTGTAATTTCTGTTAGATAATTGCACATGAAGAACTAAGTACTCCTCTACCGAATAAATTTTTAGAAACGTGAGCTTTTTGCTCGTCTGCCACTGTGGGCAATAAAAAAAATTGATGCACAAAGTTTGTCTTTCTGCCGAACTAACAACTTCATGATTTCGCTTATTAGTCCCAGTTACTCATACTACGCCACGAGAACAGGCACTGGCTTATATATATCCATTATATAAAAGATATATACCGTTGAATTAATGAAACCTCCTCCTATATTGAACTCGGTTAAAAAGAGATTTATAAGGACTACAGCGTCTTGTGATAAGGCTGACTACTGTAATGCGACTGAGGCTAAGAACTTGGAGACGCTTGGGATGCATATATGTCGAGTATAATTTTAATAATAATATTGTTTAATAAACTTAAACATAGTAAAAATATATAGTAGTAAATTAAGCAATTAAAACTTATGTAAGTAGATAAAAATACAAAATAAAACTGTATTAGTGTAAAACATAAAACAAAAAGATATTTCCCGTACCGGGAATCGAACCCGAGCCTCCTGGGTGAAAGCCAGGTATCCTAGCCACTAGACCATACGGGAGATGAGAGAGGTATTGAAATTAACATTTATTTGCCTTTGCTCAGTTTGATTTGTTTTGTCTACAATGTGACCTTGAAAATATTTTGTAAGGCAGCTACAAAGTCAATGTTACTGTTTATTTGTCATTTAATAGCATAAATTCTATTGTAGTGAATAGCAAAAGTTTTATATATTATTTTATCTATTACATCAATTTATTGGCGAATTTATACGAATATTTATAATTTAATCAAGGGAACATGAATATATAATTAGTACTTGAGTAGAAGAAAAACGCTCTCGTAAACAACAACTGGTGATAGTAAGTCCAGATAATATACGTAACGTCAGTTTGCAATGATGCGTGGATACTAATAACATCACACCTTTTAAATATATAATGAATTATTATATATATATATATATATATATGAAATAAATGAATTATTATTATTATTATTATTATTATTATTATTTTCCCTGAAGAGGTAACCAGACGTGTACAATACCATTTCGCAAGCTTCGTGGAATCCCATTGAACAAAGGAGAGCATGACACAATTTCATACTTAATAATAATATTTATAATAATATCACAACAACTACACACAACGCCATGACCCAAAGTAAGCTTTGTAAATGCATACATAGTAATTCCCAGACCAATGCAAATAGACATGTTCATGCACACACATATTTGCACTGAGCGGGAATCGAACCCGCGACCTCCGCGTGGCAGTCTCTACACAGTACCACAGAGGTAGTCTTAGGCTCGTATTTATAAACGCATCTAAGGTATTGAGTTGAGTACGCGCACTTGAATCATACCCCTGTCTCTATCTAACTAGGGGCCAGAGACCGTAGTTAGAAAGAGACGGTATTAAGTACGCGTATTCAATACCTAAGCTTCGTTTATAAATACGACCCTTAGAGACAGACTTCAATTTTAATTTTAGTTAATTTTTCTATATTTCAACAACTACACACAACGCCATCTAGACCCAAAGTAAGCATATTATATGCTTGTGTTATGGGTTCTAGAATGCGGATATGTACATACATATATACTTTTTTTTAAACCTAGAATCACCCAGACCAATGCAAAAATAGTTATTTCTCGACATTGGCTAATCTCACAGGGATCTAACCCGAGATCTCTCCATGACAGTATTATCTAAATTGTTTATTATACAATATAGCGTATTAGACCCTTATCAATCATAGTAGAGGTGTATTAGGTACTTATCATTAGTGACTCATACTAATGTATTAATAGATACTTCCTTCATTCACCTTTTTGATAAGCTTATCATATTAATAAAATATATAGAGCTATTATTATCGTTATGTATTTCTCTCTCGCCAAGATATAATTATGTAAATTATTGATTTTTACCAAGATAAAAATAAATCGGGGTCCTCCGGGACGGGGGCCTCGGTAATCGGGGTATTTAGGGAATAACCCCTGTTTTTTGTTAATGAGATAGTTATAGTTTTACAGAATAATATTTATATGGTGTATAATAATAATATATAATTAAAATGAGTGATAATGAATGCCACAAGGTTATTGTAAAAGCTGTAATGTTATAATTACCCTAGTAAAATTATAATTGCACCGACTTTTATCAATTGTCTCCATTTCATACAATATTATTTTTTTAAGTCTATTCAAAGATATTTATTGAAATTTTATTTATTTCGTATTTAAACTACCATGACACCGGTGTAAGCTCGATATTGTTTCAGAAAATTTAGTTCTCAGAATAGTTACTAGGAGCGCTGTTAATTTTTTGTGTCACCAAATGAGAAAAATTCACGTAATCTCATGGTAAGGCTTCTGAATGATCTTAGAGAATAAATTGTATGTAGTTTAAGAGATACGTTTTGAAATGCCAAGCTCAATTACATCTAACGATTGGCTTTCTCCGTATAGTGAAGTAGGTCAATCCATAGTTCACTTTATTACCTACTCTAATAACTGTAGCACAACCGTGAGATGAAGGCCTTACTTGTTATGCAGGCCGTATATCCTCGCAATCGATGAGGTAACGGCTTATAATTCTCGATACGTAGTAAACGTTGAAAAATTGTAAAGTAGTAAAAATGACAATGATTCACCATTTTAGGTTTAAAATAATTTGTATTGGTAACGAATGTTTGTCGAAAAACAGCATCTCTGAGAGACAGAGTATTCTAGAAGATCTATTGTTGGTACACTATTTCTTTTTTATTGAATCTGTTTTACTTTGAAACGCGCTCCCTTTCGAAATCAGGATGGTTACAGACCGTTACAAGCTCAAACTCAAGATACGGGAACTCCTTTTTAGTTTGCCAGAATTTAACATCTTTAACTTATATATGTACTAGCTGTTGCCCGCGACTTCGTTCGCGTGAAAATTCAGATGGGTGCCTCTATGAGAATATTGCTTGCCTGATTTTATGGCAATCGTACATTGTATCAGTATTATCTGTCTCTATGGCGAATCCAGTTTAAACCCGCTACCGCTAAAACTGACAAACCACTTTCACACAAACTTGCGACTCTTATTTGCCCATTTAATACTTAAACTATAAAAACTATAGAAATTTTATACAAACTTTGCCACCCCTTTATACCCCCTTAGGGGATGGATTTCGCAAAATTCCGTCTAAATGAGCACCTATATCCTAATAGGAACGACAATGCAAAGTTTGAGATTCCTAGCACTTGTTGTTTCTGAGATTTCGTGATAAGTGAGTGAGTGACCTTTTGCATTTATGTATATATATTATAGCATTTTTATATTGTTTAAATACTGTTTTTCATACTATTTTTAATCTCCCATTCATACAAATCCTCTTTCACCTACCTAAAGATATCCCTCGTAAAAAACAATATACAATACACAAAGGCAAATTTTCACTACAATAACTTTCCCCTTCCCCTTCTTCCCTATTGCACTTTTTCTCCATTTTCCACAGTTTCCTTCTTCCTCTCCTCCCCTCCCCCTTCTCCTCTTCACCTCCTTCAGCATCCCTTGCCCCTCTTCCAGCATCTCTTGTCCTTTCCTCCACTTCCCTCTACCTTGCCTCCTCGTTTTCCCCTCTCTTCTCCCTTCCTTCTCCTTTCTTTTCCTCCTTTCCTGTTCCTTCCTATCGATTCCTATCCCTTCCCCTCCCTTTTTCCACTATTCGAGAACTCCTTTTTTCCGCGTTCTTTCCCCCTCCCTTTACCCTCCCTTCCTCTACTGTCTCCCTCACTTCCCTCTCACTTTCCTCTTATTCACCCCTCACTTAACCCTCACTCCCCCTCACTTCCCCTCACTCCCCCCTCACTTCCCTCTCACTTCCCCCTCACTGCCCTCTCACCCACCTCATTTCCACCTCAATTCCCCCTCACTTCCCCGTTTCTTCTCCGTCACTTTCCCCTCACTTCCCCTAACTTTACTCGTACTTTCCTCTAACATTCCCCTCACTTTCCCCTCACTTCTCCCTCACTTCCCCCTCACTTCCCCGTTTCTTCTCCGTCACTTTCCCCTCACTTTCCCCTCACTTTCCTCTTACTTCCCTCTAACATTTCTCTCACTTTCCCCTCACTTCTCCCTCACTTCTCCCTGGCTTTCCCCTGACTTCCCTCTGACTTCTTCCTGACTTCCCCCTTACTTCTCCCGCATTTCCCCCACACTTCCTCTTCACTTGCCCCTCACTTCCCCATCACTTTCCTCTCACTCCCCATCACTTCCCTCTCACTTTCCCCTCCCTTCCTCCTTCTCCTCAATTCCTCCTTTTCCTCCCTCCTTTTCTTCCCTCCTTTCCCTCCCTCCCCCTCTCTGTAAATTTCAAGTCGCTAGCTTCAAAAGCTAAAGATCTTTGTATAGAATATTTCATCCCTAATTTCACCCCTCTAAATCCACCCCTGTTAAAATAAAATTATAAGGATTTTTTTTATTTAAATAGAAGTATTCCAAAACAAAATTACAAAACTGTAAGTTAAAAAATGAAGAAGATTCATACAATCGATTTCATCCCTTTTCACACACTTAGGAATTAAATTTCAAAAAACCCTTTTTTAGTACAACCTCTAGACATTTAGACAAACACACCCTCCAAATTTCAAGTCACTATGACCAGCAGTTTAGGCTGTGCGTTGTCTGTTAGTTAGTCAGTCAGTCAGGACAAAGCCTTATATAATATGTATGGGTGTATGGATGTATGGATTAGACGTATAGCCATCGGGATCAAAGCATACAGGCTGCTAGGAATGCTAACACGTGATAGAACCACATAAAGCTGATCGTGCGAAACACAGCTAATACTTAGATCCACGCCTACAACTTTTAGTTGTGTCTGACCTTGGGCTTTATTAATTGTCATCGCGAAACAGAGGGTCACTGGAAACTGGACTCATTTAAAACTAAACGGAAGATTGTTTAGAATGAGAGGAATCCGAAAAATAAAAACGCTATCAGCTATTCCGTAACCTGTTAGTCTCTGTTTCTATCAGAAAATGTTAGACGTGATTCTTTAAATTGGCATAACTTTTTTATTTATGAACCGATTGACATGAAACAAACACTTAATGTTAAGTGAAGCTTACCATAATGTATTAGTCAAAACCATATCTAAATCGGATAAGCCGTTTCTGAGATTAGCGTGAACAAACGCACAGACAAATAGACAAACAGACAAACAGACAAACAGACAAACAGACAAAAATTGTAACAATCATTGTTTTGGGTTCTATTTGCGTTGACAAAGGCCCCAGTAATTTTTTTTCTCATATATCTTCCATGTACAGACAGATTATTATATGTATAGATATTATTTATATGTATTTATATATTTACCTATATTATAGCGTGTACCAAGTATATAGTGTATATTATAATGTAGTGTATTCTAATTTTATTTATGTATGTATTTTTTATTGTAATAAGTAATACTTTGATTAGTCGTGTGGTTAAATGTCGTGTGCACCTGCTTCGTTCATCTCTGCATCACCCAAAGGTTGGCTGGTAGAAAATGTCATCTGGCATTAAGCCCTATGTACACATTCAGTGCATAAAGTTTTAAAATAAATGAATAAAATAAGTTACCGTGTCTCTGCGCTATATGTAATCAACTCATCACTAGCAATACACGCCTGGTGCTGGTCTGGAATGATAATAACAATATTAAATGAAATAATAATAGTCTATAAAAGCATGTCCACTTTAATTCATATAAAAAATTTAGACGGTAGTAGATCCACGCTGGTTTCAGCATGAATGGGCCGGATCGTCCGGGGAAGTACTAGCCTCTCATAGAAGATCGACGTAAGAGTAGTAGTATCCGTACTACTGCGTTTCGCTCGGTGAGTGAGAGCGCCGGAGGCCCAATTTCCTCCCTTTCCTCTTTCCTTACCTCCCTCATTCCCTTCCCCTAACCCTATTCCCAGCCGCCATAGTGGAGGCCTCCATACCAGCAGTTTAAGAAGATGATATGGTGGCCACCACTTCTAGATTCCACTGACTGCGTACCATCAGGCGGGGTGGAGTCACTTTGGTAGGCTCTCATATAAAAAAAAATATATATATATAAAAGTGTACACAGAAGTATTTTTGCGGCATAAATAGAAAGGTTTTAAGTTTTTATCCTAAAGTTTGGAGTCTATAATTATGAAATAGATGGTGTTCAGTCTTCGATTATCTAACCACTGCTGTCTGTGGATGTCGTTAATGACTTGACAGCAGTAAGGGGTACTAATACTAAAAGTACACGCTGCTCCTAATTTACTGTACTTATTCCTTTAGTCGCTTTTTATGCTTTTGTAACAAAATTATGCGGTATAGGTTTAATAAAGCGATGCTATAATAATAAATAAGCCAACCTTGCTTTGATGGTAGCAAGATAAAGATCGTGAAATATGGTGTCTCCCGTGATAGTTAATTATTTGCTCAATCAAGAAAACGGCAGTGATATTGTACAAATATTTATGTAGATATTAATTGTTATGAATGTTGTCGTTGTTTATAAGGAGGTCTAGGCTTATAGTCAAGTTTATAATGTTACAATTTGATAGAAAATTGTACAATGTTTATACATTCGCTGTGTTAAAAAAACTGCATTAAGAAAGTAGTAAAAGCTACACAGCATTATCTAGACCCAAAGTAAGCACCTTTCTCGTCATACCTAGTAAAGAGGTTGCGTATAAAATTCAAATTTTTAAAACGATCCGAATTGGCATTTTTTTTTAGTTATAATAGTAGTGTTGATAGGAACGAGGATGTAAGCCACTTTACAAATTACCCACGACACTACTAGTTAGTAGTGCAGAAGGGAAAAATATTACCTACGGCACTACCGGTAGTGTGGATTGGTAGTGCGGTGGGTCAGAAGCGGTATCGTCACTTCCCCACGCTGACAGTATTAGGTCAGGCTCACATTAGCAGACTCGACAGCTCTTAGACTGTGTGGGTGTAGACTGTGCGAGCGATGAAGTTCCCTGTGAAGTGCGACCTTTCTACATTGTAATGCCATGGTATAGTAAAACAAAACTGCCCTCAGACAAAAAGATTCTATGCACCCACTCTAATGTTTCTAATAAACCATCCATCATCAAACGTCACTTACCACCTTTTAAAACTATCTTTAATATAATTATATGGTATTGAATGTCTGGTATCATATGATTGACAGGACAATGATGTAAGCGACATAGAAGTTGAGTACGCCACTCAGCATTCTCGGTAATCGTATCCGGTTCAATCGAAGCGAAAGTAAATATTTATTAATAATATATATTTTTCTTGTGTAAGCTAAACAGTATTTACAAATTCTCTAATGACGTAGGCATCATTATGTATCAAATACAATGTTAAGTGACCGTTACATCTCATGTTAAAATTCACATTGAAATAACAGAGAGTCAGTTTATTACGGACTAGCTTCTCGCAGCGCTGTTTCATCCGCGTCTTTGCTTCTCCCGTCGCCAGCGGCGTAATGTTAGGCTATCATACGCAACAAGAATTATTTAAATCCGACTGGTAGTTTTAGAGATTAACGCGTTCAAACAAACAAACAAACTCAAATAGTATAGATTGTAGCAACAGAAAGACTGTCACAGTTATCCCTTCGGTCCTTTTCCTTTTCCCTTTCCCTGTTTTTTTTCCTCCTCTCTACACGTCAACGGCTTAATTGTGGCCTCTTAGCTCCGTTCCTGTACCTAGCATTGTGAGAAAACAACCATCTTCATAGGATTCAGTTACCACTTATCACAAGGTGTGCTTATTTAAAAACGAAGTTATAATGATAATAATAAAAATTCTTTATCAAGTAACATGACTCACAATATTTTAGTAAGATTTAAAACTATGTTAGTAAGATACTATAAATACAATATAAAGAATGCTACAATGAATATCACTGCAGCACCAACCCATGTCAGTTAGCGCTGCAGCGATTAACGTACAGCATCTAGCCTGTCTGCTAACATGTTCAGGATGCTGTTAGTTATATATTGTAAAAATTAAAAAAAAAATCCTTTTCGTAATCCTCACGTTCTGTCACTATTTAGTCTGCGTTTGCGTTGCTGCGACACTCAAACTAACTTTAGAGTGTACTACTTGGTATAGTCTGTTGAACTTAGCTGAAGTTAAACAGATTATACCAAGTAGTACACTCCACTCACAAAATATTTGTGGTTGCATGGGGTCAATGACCGCAGGTGTATAGGTAATAATAGTGATGACCGTTGACCCGCCTTTCGGATCTTTTATACTTAGCATTGTAATGCAAAATTTTAAATTTGGGCCATTTCGTCAGTACTGTTACGTTGAACACTGAGAGGTTTGCATACAATTTTACAATTTAACGGTAGTAGACCCTCGCTGTTTTCAGAATGAATGGGTCGGATTGACCGGGAAAGTACTACCCTTTCATAGAAGATCGACGTATGAGTAGTAGTTTGTCGTTCGGTGAGTGAGAACGCTGGAGGCCCAATGTGCTTCCTTTCCTTTTGCCACATCACTCTCAATCCCTTCACCTACCCTATTCCCCTTACCGTGGGCAGCGACTTCAGTAGCAATGCCAGAGACTCTAAGTCGTCATGAGCGGCCATGTGGTAATGGATACCTAAATCATAAAAGATCCAAAAGAACCGCAGTTTTTGATCTACTATGATAGTCAAAAGATGTAAACTTATAGAAAAATAAAATTAATCAAGCAGTTTTTTTTAACAGGTTTACCGTTACCGCTTACCACCACGTGGATCAGTAGGTATGCTTGTTTACGACCGAAGCTGTTTAAATGAAAGGCTAATATGTAGTATTATAAAAACACGCGTTTCAAACAATTTATTCACAGCGTAACAAATTACGAACGTTCACAAGTTAGAGACATATGAAGGCTAAACAGAGTCATCGCTTACCGCACCTACTATAATGTATACATATCTATATTTACCGTTTCATCTAGACTAGGATTGTAATTTCAACTTGTAAAAATAAGTATGTTACAAGACTTGAGAGTAATGCAAATTTGCTGTAGTTTTGTAAATATTAGAACCCTGAAGTTGTAGTTATTCCTATTAATATTATAAATGCGAAAGTTTGTTTGTGTGTTTGTTATTACTTAGCGCCTAAACGACTGAACCGATTTTGATGAAAATTGGTATGTAGATAGATTTGGTGCCGGAGACAGACATAGGCTTTTTCTCCCGGAAATCGGTCTGGTTCTAAAAGGATACAACAAAACATATTTTAGTCAAAGCCGTGGTGTGCTGCTAGTATAAATATAAATATCATCAACATCATTTTATCTGAATGACGTCCACTAATAGAGATAGGCCTACTCCAAGTATCGCCACTTTAACCGATTGTGAGCCGCCCTCGATTACCGTTTGGCTACCATCTCATCAGGTTGTCGGTCCACCTTGTGAGGTTGCGTCTTCTGATTCGTGGTCACCACTCCAGAGCTATTCTGCCTAAAAGACCATGAATTTTTTTTTTTTTATTATACACCAACAGTATACATATACAACACTACTGAGCATATTTCACTCTAACAATTTTCTTATTATGTAAACCTTTAACAGGTATGTACAGAATACAGAACTCTGTGAGCTATGTGTCCTGAAGAATGCCATTTCAGTAAGGCAACTCTGCAAGCTAATTATATCAGTCACTTTGGTTCTCATACGACATACATACATAGCACGCCTTTTATCCCCGAAGGAGTAGACAAAGGTGTTTAACCAACCACTTTTCACCATTTATTTTTTTATTTTAGGTTCCATGTAACAGGGAGCGAGCCTGTTGCTATTTTTATCGGGCACAATTCCAGACTCGGGGATAATTTTTTGACAGAAAAACGGAGCGAGCTTGTTGACATCGGGCACAATTCCAGACTCCGGGCTAATTTTTCGACAGAAAATCCAATATTATTTACCACCCGGGGATCGAACCCGAGACCTCTGCGTGGTAATCCGTACACAGTACCAACGAACCACAGAATATGAGAAGAATTCCTTCGAATTTATCCTATCAGTCATCATTTAATTCAACAACACAATGACATATTTTTAAAGAGGTAATAGAGTCATCAAATCTTTGCTCGTCCGTTTTATTTATCTTCAAACAATTCTGGTCAAACATTCATTTACTACAAAACTGATATGTCAATATAAAGACAAAACCAAATGTTTTCGACAGTGTTTTCGTCTTACATGAAAACTTATTTAGAAAACCAAGTACAGTTTTTTAGACAACCGTTGTATTTGGAGACAAATTCAGGATTGTTATTTTATAAAAATAGTATTCAAGGACAAAAAATACACCCGCAAATTTATTTATGAATCACACAAACAAAGCTACTCAATTTTATTTTATTCTAGTGTTGTTAAATGTAGAAAAAAGACCGTAATAGGTATTAAGTATGAGAACATAATTATCTAGATAACTATGGCCTTACATACTTTACATACATTACCATTTCATAATCCTTTGGTATAGCTATATATGCAGAGGTGTTTAACTGCCTCTGCCTACCCCTTCGGGGATAAAAGGCGTAAAGCTATGGATGTGTATATTATTATAGACCTATGTCTAATAGCCTATATGTCTTTAGGTTGATGATGATGAATTTCATTACATAGCTCTACTAGCTTTCCGCTATAATGGTTTTATAACGGTTGCTTTCTAACTTATACTCCTTTTCATCGGTCGCTGATTACATGGTTGTGTTATTTTATCATTGTTTATGCACTGCTCAGACAACACAGGTATTTGTATAGGTGATGGTAACCAAAATAACGTGACCGTATGCTGTTTGTCACCTGTATCAATATAAACACGTATAAATTTAAATATTAATCTGTTTTTGTGCTACTACCAAGGCGTCACCCCATAAAACAATGAATCATTCATTTGAATCACATGGGCAGTTCTCCCAACCTTCAGCCAATGCAGCGTAGAAATGAGATCAGGAGTGACATCAGACAATACTAGAATAGACTGCTTCTTGATTTGATCGTTATACTTTAATAGGTTTGTCATAGCTGACTAGTTACATAGTAAATACATAGGTAGGGCAATAATGAGAATCGATTTATTATGTAGTAAGATTTATATATATATTTCTTTACCATAAATATATTATTAATATAGGTATATATTTATATTTCTTTACCAGCGCAAGTGTTCCCATAATTAGGGTCCTTTAAGCGGGGCGTGAAAAAGCAGTAAGCCGCCATAGTGGAAGCTACCATACCAATAGTCTAGCTTTTAGAATGGTATCCACCACTTTTGGATTCCACTGACTGCTTACCATCAGGCAGAGTGAAGTTACTTTGGTAGGCTAATATAAAAAAAATAGTTACTAGCTTTACGCGGCGCGGTTTTACACGCGTCTTTGCTCACTGCTCTGCTCCCGTCGTCAGTAGCGTGATGTTATATAGCCTATAACCTTCCTCAAGAGTTAAGCTATCATACGCAAAAAGATTTTTTGAAATCCGATTGGAAGTTTCAGAGATTAGCGCGTTTAAATAAACAAACAAACTCTTGTTCTATATAACAGTATAGATAAATGTCAAAAAGAAGGCAGAAGACAAAACAGTGGCTGATGCTCTACTGACAAGACCTGAAATAGAGAAGAAAAAGGAAACTTGTACGTAGAGAAAACCAGCGCTGTTAGGTGGCCTAACTGCCGCCGCTGCTGGCACCTAGCATTATGCTGAGCGGTATCCAAATTTCCTGCACAGATGTGACGTGCAAACATACCTCTATGTATTATTTGTGTATTATGTTTACAAAACACATCAAGATTAGCTATTTTAAATGTTACTTACTAGGGCAAAACGGTTAAGTTAAAAAAAAAATGTGCTAAATTTGATGTTTTTTTTTGTATGTCGCCTCTGGGTAGTAAATAATTACTTTTTTGTTTTATTTTTTTATTTAGATAGGGCAGCGGGATAAATTTATATTTTCGAAAATCCATGTCATACAAAACTTAATAGTAAAAGATTCTTGCATGTGTACAACGAGCATAATTATTGTTAGGGAGGTGAGAAGATTAAAAGTTAAATTAAAGTAGGTAGATAAGAAACTTCATCATCACATCATCAGCTAAAAGCTGTCATAGTGGTTTAAAAAGACCACACAGCCAAGCAACTACATTGACTTCTAATCTGGTAAGTTTTTATTAATTAACTAGCTGCGTTTATTAAGCAACTATAGTTTCGCCTGCGCCTAAAATGTTTTCTGTCTCCCTCGGGAACCTGACCAATTTTCGGGATAAAAAGCCATATCCGTCTCTGGCACCGAATCTATCTACATACCAATTTGCATCAAAATCGGTTACGCCATTTAGGCGCTTAGTGGTCACAAACACACACACATACACACAAGCTTTCGAATTTATAATATTAATAGGATTAGTATATTTATTGCCAAACATTATGTACGAAATAGTCAAACAATACCTCAAAGTGTACTTACCACGGTTCAAGGTGTTTTTGGGCTATTTCTTACATATTCGTAGTGTTCAAAATCATCATACTATTATTACACTGTTTCCTTGTGTTCTGTGTATTCAGGTAACTACTTTGCAATGTATCCTGGAGCCCTCAACAATAAACACCAGTTATTTTTTACCTACCGCCATATTAAACCTGATCTGACCTTCATAGTTCATAATTGCCTGCATAAAATATCAATAAATTACAATTAAATTTGTCAATAACAAATAATATTTATATCATCAAGTCCTTGGTTTGAGGCCAAGATCAATTATTAGAATTTTGAATTAGATTATGAATAATATATCTGTTTTCGTCTAATATATTATGATATGTCCAAAATTGGGGGAGGCCTATGACCAGCAGGACGGCTTTTGGCTGATATGATGACAATGATAATGATAATATGACAACTCCATAATAAAACTATGTATATATAACGTCTGAGCAAGAAACGTATTGTGGCCGTCGTATTTTTTTTAAGTTACTGTTGAATTTAATGTTTAAATGTTTTACAAATTTATGTAATTTTTAATCATAAATTTGAATGTTTAATTTTCTTTTACTTTTTTCTATTTATGTATGTTTTATGAATCTTAATTTCTAATTTTGTTATTGTGCCTGAAATATTTTATTTTGTTATTTAACCAGTCAATTCACACTCTATCACAGATAAGATAATACTATACTGGTAGTCATAACGATCATACATACATAACATAACACACTACGTTATATCAATAAACAATGTTAAACTGTTGTGTTTTAATTAGTAAATATAATTTACAAACAGTTAAAATAATTTATAAGGTTTTTGTTTAATGATTCTTTTTCACCTTACCATTAAAAATATATCTTTATAAGCTACAACTACCAGTTAGTTCTAAATAATATACACCAATATGACAGCATATTAATAAAACGCTTCTAAATAAACACACGAAAAGAATAGTTATATATATTTAAATTATACATTAGCGAGGTAAAAACAGGAACAAACATGGCAAAAAGTTATGAACTGACTAAAAGATAGAGTTCACAATTCACAATTCACATACACAACATAAACCGTTACCTACGAGTAAACAGCTAAATAATTAGGTTAGTGTTAGCAGACATCCGATAAATTATACGTCAGCCCATTCAAAACAGTGCTCTAACTTTAAGTTTGAAAACAGCTTCATAACTGTACTATAGAACGAAGCTCATCATTCATTCTACTGCTGGTCGCTATCCCGCACGGGCGTGTATTTAAAACTCGCGAAACTACCGCGAAAATGTTCGTCAAAATAGTATTACTGTGCTTGTGTTGTTGTGTCCTCGCTTATAATGACTACCGGTGCAATAAACAATCAGCTTTACTTTTACTAAAAAGACCTGCGTATGAGTTTTCAGTGAAGTTACTTCAAAGAGTAACCGAAAACGCGGATGCACATTTCGTATATTCACCTATGTCAACATGGTTGCAGCTGACAGCCATAGCAGAAGGAGCCTCAGGCAGAACATTCAGAGAAATTTGGAAAGTAACAAAACACCATCGAAATAAATGCTTCAGGAAAAAACTGAGAGATATATTAGTTCATTTATCAATAAATTTGAAAAATGAAAGTAAACGAAGAAGCGTTATGGCCGTCGATAAACTTATGGCGGTTAAGAAGTCTTACATAAAAGCAGTGGAGAAGTTATATAATATTAAACTATTGCTATTAAATTTTGATGAACCAGTGAAATCGGCTGTTGAAGTGAACAACGCGATCGAAGACGGTACGGGAGGAGCTATCGATCAAATTCTTTATTACGATGACTTTATTGCGACAGTGTTATTAATGAGCGACGCGAATTACTTCCAAAGTGAGTGGAAAACACCTTTTAACAGTGCTTATACTAAACAACAACCGTTTTATTCAAGTCAAGGAATTCAAATCGGTGAAGTGAGTATGATGAGCCAGAAGGGTTATTTCCATTTGTTGGATTTCCCTCACATAGGTGCTAGAGTTTTAGAAATACCGTGTGCTAATCCTAGAATATCTATGTTAATATTTTTACCTACAAATAAAAGTTGGATCGGCGAAATATTTTACAGTTTGCAGAAGACTACATTGAGATCAATTTTCAATTTGTATAAACGGCAAGGTGTTAAATTAGTTAATGTAACTATACCTAAATTTAAGCAACGTACCGAAACTGAAAACTTGCCTGAATTAGTGTATGATATGGGTATTAAAAGAATATTTAATCCAGATTTAGCAGAGCTTAAAGGAATTAGTAATTATAAGATGTTTGTGTCATTATGGACTCAAATTAGTCAAATAGAAGTTAATGAAAAAGGTCTGCAAGCGGGGGTTGAATTTTTAGCATTGAATGATACTAGCATAGAATTTACAGCTGACAAACCCTTCGTTTATTTAGTAGTTGATAAAATGACCGAGTTTATATTATATGCTGGAACGTATTCAAAGCCTAGCGCTATGTCGACGCAGACTTAAGATTCTAAATTTTGTCTAAAATTCATGAATCTCGCTACTGTATAATATTCGTTGCGAAAGAGACACATGTTTGATTTGTAAATATATCGAGGTTGTCGGTAGCGACGTCGTTTAGCATAAATATTGACGTATTAAACTCATAAAGCTTGTAATAATATTTGCCTATGAGTTTTGAAACTGATTATTTTTGCAAAGTTCATTAATATTATACGTACCTATGTTTTAATTTGTCGTTTATTGAAATGTAGAACATGAATTGCACAGGGCCATTTTTCGGCTAAGTAGGTATAAAACTGTTTTAACAGTTAATTTTACTTGAAGGTCATGTCAACCGTTATGTATAGTACCTATCTTAAATTTTATCAGATTATTAATTATGTTCCTATTTAAGATAATTCTCGCCAGAATAACCATGTTTTGAGTCACAAAGTCTCTTACTAACCCATCGTAGCTTAGGAATGACAATAAAAGAGGCTAGTTTAAACTGATTTGATTTGGAACTCTAACTTTGCAAAAGAAAATTTTGCGGATTATTTAGTTAAAAGTTCGTGTACTCGAATATCAGAAACATTTTATATATTGTCTGTAGTAAACGACAAAAAGTAAATGAGTAGGTATGCCATACCAGAAGTTGGTTAATGCAGTCTCGTTATATTTAAATTGAGCCGCAACTTTCAGCGAGATATTTTTAAAAGTATTATCATTGTTTCAAGGTGATCTTTATTACCTACTAGTATCTAAGTTGTATCTTCTCTAAATAGAATAAGTTCGTTTGTCCGCTAACTTCTTCTAAACTACAGACCGGATTTAAGTAGTACGGTAGTCACTATCGTTCAGAAAATTTCTTCCGAAATGTTTATTATGGTTCCAAACTTTGGTTTTCAAAGTGGTCGAAGCGTATAATCTAAATAATACATAATTAAAATTACAATTTCAAGCATGCAAAGTGACGCAGGCAAAGGTTAATAATCATGTCGTAAAAAAACGCCGTGCAAAGCCAGGGCGTTTCGTTTTATATAATTTTAAACACAAAAAAATGACAAAATTTAAGTACGAGTACAATATAAAAAAAATCTACGTAAATGCCATACATTGTAATCGATATAAGGCTAAGGCCTTCCTTCTAATATAATTGTCATGTATGGCTAACAGATTGACAATAACAGTTACTGTGTTATTATCGGGCTCTTCTGCCAGTTCTGTATTAATGTTTTTCCTGCAGCCTTCTGATTGATGTCGTCATTCGGTTCTTTTATTGAGCTAGTGAAATATTTAACATTGCTAGATTTACACTGGACTAGTGATATAGGGTACTAGGTCCACCACGGCTTCACCCGCGCCTAAAATATGTTTCCTCTCCCTCGGGAATCAAATCGATTTTTGGGATAAAAAGTAACCTATATGTCCGTCTTCAGCACCAAATCTATCTACATACCAATTATCAAGTTTAGGCGCTGAGTGGTAACAACACACACACACATACACGCACACAAACTTTCGCATTTACAATATTAGTATGATTCCATTGTCTAAATCTAAAGGCTCGTTTTGTCAAAATAAGTTTTGCAAAAGCGTCGTATATACCACCACCATAGTGAAGGCCACCATGCGAGCAGTTGAAATTATTGCTATTGGAATCGGCGCTACTGACTGTTATTCAACAGACAAAGTAGATGCACTTTGGTTGGCTAATATACAATTGCACTTGGGGTATTCTTATTCCAGGTTCTTTAAATAGCGTGCGTATTAAATTGTCTGTTTATATACCAATCTTTCTCACGAAATAATATACATTGTGTTTAACAATTCTCATGCCGTACCAAATTTTCACAACAATAAGTATGTTATTTTAAAAACAACAATTACTACAGCTATATTATTATCACACCCCGAGTGCAAGAAAAATATAAGGTGATGTGATGACAAAAATTACCGCGCGCGGTAATTTTCTACTTGATAAACCTATCGTCTAACTTATAATGACGTTTGGGCATTTGGTCTTTATAATTTCTCTGTAGATATAGTATAATAATTAAAAGAACCTTTTAGATTTACATAACTAGTTGTTAACTAAAATAAAATATATTAATGAATCACTTTGTTTGTATAAAAGAGCACTGCTTAACATTGTTATAGTAAATAATAATGTAATAGTGACTCATCTTTACTATGAAAAAAATAACAGTAATATTTATTTATTTATTTATTTATTTATTACTTCATATACAGAGTATATAGGCGGACTTAATGCCAAAGGCATTCTCTACCAGTCAACCTCACAGGGTGATGCAGAGATAAAACAAAGTAGGTGCATTTGAAGTAGCAATCAAACTGAAAATATTAATACTTTTTATCTATTTCCTGAATTTGTATACCTACCTACAGTTATCTCAGCGGGGTGTAGATTATAAAAACTATTATACAATATTTAACCTGTTGTATATTGACACAAAATACGTCTTGCTTGCACTAAGAGTGAGGTATTGTAAGCTTAGAGGAAAATTAAACAAAAAGTCTCTATAGTGTAAGAAAATTCTATAGAAAACATAAAAATTAATTAGAAGAAAGTTACAGGAATTAAAAAAAAAATTGGTTATAGATTTTGACTTGTCTTCGGCGTTGCCGATACCTACCTTAATTTGGCTATCGTAAAGTCAAAATTCTTTAAATACTGAAAGACTTCTCCTATCAAACAATTTGGCAGGTAAGTAAAGGTTAATATATATATATATATATTAACCTTTATATATATATATATATATATATATATATATATATATATCCTATCCATCTGTTCCTTGACTATCTTCAGATTTTGATCCTTCACTATCATTCAATACGTACGAAACCTGAGTCGCTAGTATCTGATATGTTGTCTCAGAAAGTTCTATTCACACAGTTGTTAAAAAATTAAAATATCATAGTATCAAGAAACTTTTATATCCACATTCAATATTGCATTACTGTGATGATAAACCAGCTAGAAGTGTTGGTGTCAACGGTCATGCTCGTCGTTGAGAGAATGTGATGTCCTAAATACCGGTCAACCTCCTTTAGCTGCTAGTTCCCTGTTGATTTTCCCTTTTTAATAGTCAGAATCATTTTCTATAGATGCATTGCATTTCTTTATATAGACAGACTAAAGACTATGTTGTACAAGAGCCTTTAGATACACGAAACGAAACCATTAGACATTTCCTGCATGATACTATTCTCCCTCATACATAAGATACCTAATTCACTTCAAAATTGAAGAAAGTTTGAGCGGTTTAAATCGGCATAAAATATTTTATAATATATTGGACCCTTGGTAGACCAGTGATATACATAAAATGATTTAGAATAGACAATATTAAACTTAGTACAATATACACATTATGAGATGGGTATTTTCTCTTTTTTTATTTTTTAAAAAAGAAAATTCTCGCTCTAGTGAACAAGCCCTGTGTCACGTGGTAGGTACTTTACAATCATACATTTATCGGACACAAAGTTCAACCAGACTCGGAGCAAAATTTATGAATCGCTTGCGCTCCTACTGCACTAAGGAGGCAGTCATGTACGGTCATGTATGTCAGTCAAATACAACAAAAATTCCTAAAGATTTTTATAACCACAAGGATGGATATATCGATATAAATAGTACGTATTTTGATAGCAAGCATCTTGTTGTTTTCGACTTCGTATTATAAGTTGATAAATATTAACAAGGATAACTGCAAAAAAAGATTTGAGATACATCTCATTGTAATTCAAAACGATTCGGATCCAGCTTCGCACTCGGATTTATGTTTTTAGTACATAGGTACAAATCTTTGTAATATTCGATTTTTCTTTACTTTAAGTATGTATGTGTGATGCATGTATGATGTGTATAGACCCTACGGAAGAAATTTGCTAAACTATAATTAAAAACGTAAAACTCGTTGCAAGGTTTTGAAAAAGTTAGCGGAAAAACACCTGGAAACTGCGTCTTTGTTTTATATCGTTTAGACATTTAAGAAATAATACCAGTGCGAATTAGAATGACTATTTCAATTATTTTTGAAAATGGAAGGTTCTTCTTGAATGTGAATGATATTTGTTGCAGTATTAAAATTACAGAAAAATTTACCTAATGTACTTTTAATTAAGTCCAGTTTTGCAGCAACACGTTATTTATTATTAAGTATTGATCCACTATCCAGTGTATAATATTGTAATTAAATTATATTTAATTATTAAACATAGATATTAGAACACGCGAACAGAAATAAGCTAATGTTATTCAATAATATTGTCAATATTTTCTTGTTTGCCAGTATTTGGTATCTAATATTGCGTGTACATTGAGAGGTATGATTGTGAACGTCTAAAATCTATAACGTTAATAGTCACGTTATTTTTATTGACAATGTTTCTTACTGTTTGTTCTACCGCAATTATATTGCAATGTAAGTTATTCGAGAACTCGTTTGTATTGTCTGTCTATTTATTGTCATTTTATTGAGACTATTATTGTTATGTACATCACAATCAAGAAAAAAAACTAACTTTATGTATATTTTAAGTAGCACAGGTAATAAATATTCTGGCACTAGACATTACAGTAAATTGCACAAAATTGCCGTAACGCCACGGGCATTTTGCTAGTCATACAATAACAAGGCGTGTTCAACTCATGACATACCAATTTGTGAACAATAAGATAATAAATTTTAATGTCAAAACAATCTGTTTTTCAATATTGACCTGACATCGATTTGACAATTCGTTTCATATGTCAAATTAAATTTGACAACTATGGTATGGTATGTATTTATGGTAAAATTTAACTTTTCTATGCAACTCAATTTGAATGGAAATTATTATACTAGAAGGTATAGAAGTCTGATAATAGAAGGTATGATTTTTAAGTGAAAGAACCACGATCGACCCGTGGTACCTGGTTTTACCACGGGGAAGTAGAGTTACCTATGG
Organism: Parascotia fuliginaria; assembly: GCA_963082885.1. Lineage (NCBI taxonomy): Eukaryota > Metazoa > Arthropoda > Insecta > Lepidoptera > Erebidae > Parascotia > Parascotia fuliginaria. Next base: position 3,949,028 of record OY720195.1, read on the forward strand.
TTCAACTGGTTGTTCAATGAGGAAGTATCTTTTCCAGTACTTCAACTCGGGTGATTTGTTCTTTCCTTGGTTCAACTAGTTGTACTACTGGGAATTGAACGTATCTATGGAACAACTACTGGTAATTAACAGGAAAAGGTTATCTGTCAATGCTAAAGTGCATTGACAGCTCTTTTGATTAATTATCTATTATTGATTAAAACGTTGACGTCGACACGTGAATGAACATACATACACACATTTCAACACTATTTTTGCTCTTTTTTTTAAAGATTTCTACTTTTAATGTGTCTTGAGAATTAAGAGACTGTTTACATTGAATACATAAGTCACCTCCAAATATAAACTTAATCGATTATCCGAATCTGGATATCACAGACAAATAAAAAAGATTTCTGTCAGCTAGCCAGCCAGTCAGATAGTCAATCTGAGAATATGAATAATATACGGTAGTAGATCCACGCTGGTTTCAGCATGAATGGGCCGGATCGTCCGGGGAAGTACTCCCCTTTCATAGAAGATCGACGTAAGAGTAGTAGTATCCGTACTACTGCGTTTCGCTCGGTGAGTGAGAGCGCCGGAGGCCCAACTTCCCCCCTTTCCCCTTTCCTTACCTCCCTCATTCCCTTCCCCTAACCCCATTCCCAGCCGCCATAGTGGAGGCCACCATACCAGCAGTTTAACACCATAGATTTTGGTATGGTGGCCACCACTTCTGGATTCCACTGACTGCTTACCACAGACACAGGTGTCACTTTGGTAGGCTAATATAAAAAAAAAACCTACTCTAAATGACTTTGTTTTTAGTGAAGTCATAGCTCTTCAAGCCTCCTTGTGTTTTTATTTAGCGTGTGTTTATTTTACGCCACGTTTCTTTTCTGACTAAGCAGAACTAATGCAACTGGTTTAATTAAATACTGTAATGTCACCGTAATCGGTTCACTGATAGTTCGTGGTCGTGGTGCGGGTTCCAACGCAATATCTTGAAACTTGCCTACAAGAAGAGTTTTGGCCAAGGTGTTGTGTATCGACGTTTACGTGGAAGACTACACAACACCACGCAGCGTAACATGACGCCGAAATAAGTCGTGATACTATTTATTTTAAAATATGTATGTGTCTGTAAGATATTTATTTATGGGTCTATGCAACCTGACAATAAATGTTTACTATTATCAAGAATTTCCTTATTATTATGATATAAATATTATTATTATTATAGTGACTGCAGTTTGTGAAGTTAACTCCTGTAACTTCATTGATGTTAAATTTTAGTGTCTTTTTGAAACGTTTCATTTTGTTTTTTTTTTTTTTTTTCACCACATTTACACAGCGCCATCTAGCCCCAAATTAAGCAATTATATTTGCTTGTGTTATGGGTACTAAACAACTGATATACTACTTATCTAGATTTTTTTTTTGTAAATACATACATATTATAGATAAATTACACCCAGACACAGAACAAACAATCATGCTCATCACACAAAGGTTTGTCCTGGGTGGGGATCGAAACCTCCAGCTTAGCAGTCAGGGTCACTAACCACTAGACCAACAGGCCAGTCTTATGTACCTTATGTACCTTAATGATTTTTATGTACCTTAACGTGCTCCTTTCAGCTGTAGAGCCTATAATAGTCAATTGCGCACATCTGAGGCGCTAATTGGCGCGAATCGCGAAAATTCAAATTTTGCAAAATATGTTTCATTGAATATGAATACTTGGCTAACATGCATAGTTATGCTAGTGGTAAGCAGTTAACTCTTGTGTTAAGATATCGTCGTATCCAGATTATAGTAGATACATGAGGCCGGAGCCGGTAAATTTAACACACGTCAGAATCAACTGCTGATATTTTAGGTCTCCCAAAAGATGGCGTTTGCGATAGGTTGGTGAATTGGTAACCAAGGTAAGTCAAGACTGAGTACACAGGTAACTAGACTGGAGACCGTATGTCCGTCTCATAAAGGTCGAAAATCGGTTGTTTACAGAAATCGATGCTATAAAATGTCATCCTTATGTCCTCATGACCAACATTGATTATTGTGTTACTTTTCACATTGAGGAAGGTCATCGTAAGTGTTACGTCAGATACAAATATGCAGTAAATACCAGCTGCGTTAACGTAGTTTTTATTTATAAAATGGATTTATAAATGTTTGTCTAAGAATATATTTGATTTTTATTTTATTCAGCTGTTGTTTATACTAGTAAGTAGGTATATTTCAATTTTGGCTCAAACGCGAAATTGGTGACAATTTGTTTCTAAGACATTTTCGCTTTTAGTAGGCAGCGGCTTTAATAAGTCTCTGGCATTACAGATTTACAGAAGTTCATGAGCAACAGTTACCATCAGGTGGGCTATTAATACGTCTGCAGCTGGCAATAAGAAAATAAAGTGTCTACGTACCGTTGTCTTCCCCAGTGACAGCGTAAATAATTTCTTAGGTACCCATGCTTGTTCAAATGAGAAATTAACAACGCTCCTAGTATTTACAGTGAGTACAAATTTTTTGAAATACATTTTAGTGTCACCGGTGATAACGCACATTATTACCTCATGCACAGATTAGATAATACTATGTAGTACGACTACTACTGGAGAATAATACCTTAATATGTACTAACAAAATAAATACCAAACACAATGACATCAAGATTTAGACTTAACATAATTCCAGATTCAGAGAAAATATTAAAAGAATCCTTACAAAAAAAAAAACACTTTCACTCGACCCGCATCGAGAATCAAACGACAAGCCTGCATAGCAGTAACACTAAACTATTAAAACAGAAAGGAAATCGAACTCGAGACTCTTTGTAAGTCTGTACACAATACCAATATCAAATAGGCAGAAAACAACATAAAGGAAAGTTCTCATTACTATTACCTCTTAATCTAAATGAATAAAATATTACAAGCTATCTTTAAGGACTAATTGTTGTAACATTGTGTTGAAAATCAATGTTTCTCTCACTGCTTAGCGCCTTTAGCGTTAGGTTAATGGTCATACTATGCTTGGCCTCGTTTTATAGGTTACCTACGGCACGAACTGAAATATATAAAGTTTGTTTGTTTGAGAATGTGTTCGGAAGTTTAATTTAAAATATGTGAGGCGAGTTAGACTGTAGATTTTAATTGTTTGCCACAATGAATACAATTTGCTGTTTAGTTCCAGGAATATTACTGTATTTCTTTTAAAAATGGTTGTTAGGTTTTCAAAACCTAGTTTTCCTTACTATATTTTCCTTCACCGTAAGTCTAAGTCTGTCCAAGATAAACTTCGATAGTAGATGATATAAATAAAAAAAATTACAATTGTTATACGGATAAGACCGTGCATATACAAAGCAGGAAGTATTTACGATGCATTCGACAGATAACACGTATTGTCATGATTGTTCCAATTTTTTTTATTGGCGATAGTGGCAGACGAACCAAACAGCCGTGATGGTAAGCTGTAAGTGTCGTTCATGGACGACTCAGAGTCTGGCATTGCTCCTACAATCCCAGGGACTCTGCGAAGCCGCTGTGAAGGGAGTGGGGTAGGTAAAGGGACTCGGAGAAGTGTTGAAAAAGGAAAGGGAGGAAATTATCCAGAATCAAGATGATATCTGTAAATACATCATGAACTGTCAAAACGCGCTATTTGTTCTTATGGCTTATTGCCAATATGTCCAGTCTTACAATAAAATGATCGATGATAGCGATTTTTAGACGAATGTTGTTATTGTAGCAACATTTCATGTTTAATTTTCAATATCGTTATCATCCCTATTAAGGTCAACTAGTAAATTAAATTAATTAGTTGTTGATGTCATGATGAGAATATCTTGAGGTGACCAACGAGCTTCGCTCTTACGCCGTTAATAATAACTAAACTAGATTCTTACGCCCTATTGCTTCGACGCGTCGAGAATATTGACATGTTAGTCATATCATAACCAGATGTTAATTAGTGATTCAATACCATATCATATTTATATTATTATCAGAAGACCAGGTATTGATGTTAAAAATAAAACTGACACAATTTAGCAACAGGTCACTTTTTGTAGAAAAAAAGAAAATTAAATGTTTATTTCAACACACATAATTACAAAGTCTTAATACTAAAAAAAGGTATGCAATAAAAAAATCTACTTGTTAAAAACTAACACCCGATACCCATGAAGAAGAGTAAACGCCAAAACTCATTCTCTGTTGTAGCCCACTCATCCACAAACGAAACATCTCCTTTGGAAAATACACTATTTATCCCGAGGAGATAAAGGATATCGCTGCCAGGACATCTTAAAATTCCTGTCTCTGACAGGAATTGGCAGTGAACTGTAGAACCGGGCGAGCATAATTTTAGGTCGCTGTTCTACAGATCTACTCAAGCCTGCAATAGCTTTATAAATAAATAATAATACCCAAGAAAAATATGAGTTTTGGATATCAGGTAAAACCTAACTTAATTTTTTACCAATAGATACTAAATTGAAAGAAAACCAGAAAGAAACAAATTATGATCTTAAAACAAAATTGACCACCGTTCTTTTTTATATATATTAACGTACCTAAGTGACTCCACTCTGCCTGATGGTAAGCAGTCAGTTAATACCAGAAGTGGTGGCCACCATACCAAAAGCCATCGTCTTAAACTGCTGGTATGGTGGCTTCCACTATGGCGGCTTTTAGAGATACTTTTTGAAGACCTAGGATCTAATTTAGATATAGAATCACATTGAGATTTGCAATTTCAAGAGAAGTTCAGGTTACTTTACGATTTTTTTCCTTTGTCGTAAGTTAGTAGGTAATACGCAAGGTAAATTTGAAATAGTTACATTGATACTTGCCTGATTTTGAATCCATAATATCGTGTTAAATTGGGTGTTTAAGCATCTCGCACCGCTCGCGACTCGCACCGCGGTGTGACTTGCCTAATAGCTCCTTTTGAATGAGTCACATCGCACCATATTGTTAGAGCGGTGCGAGTGGCCTAAGGTACTATTTGAATGGGTCATGTTGCACCACTGTTTGAAACAATGGATTTGGTTTCATATCAACACTATAGGGGATTATAATTTTGTTGGTACCGACATGTAGAAAAGTGGTTATTAGGAAAATAAACAGTTGCGATATAATTCGTAATATTTATATTCAAAAATTATAAAGATCACAGACTGAATAGGTACTAATTGTTTTAACTATAACATTACACATTTTAACTTAAGACTAATATTGTAAATGACAGATTATGTTTTAGTTTTATGTGCGATGTGACTCATTCAAAAGGAGCTATTAGGCAAGTCGCACCGCGGTGCGAGTCGCGAGCGGTGCGAGATGCCTAAACACCCGTTAAATTTCTAATTATCATTTTAATTTAAATAAGTTTTGTCATTCAAATCCTAAAAAAATAATATAAAAACCTTATGAATACCTAAATTATTAAATTGTTGACATTTACTATATATAAATAAATTACCCTCATTAACTTATCTTAACTTTACGTTTACATTACAGATAATTTATAGAGTGCCTCGATGGTTCAGTGGAATTATGTATGGAATCTGGTGCGATCCCCGGATCCGGTAAAGGTAGTTTTGGGATTATTCGAACACGGTAGTAGATCCACGCTGGTTTCAGCATGAATCTGCCGGATCGTCCGGGGAAGTACTACCCTCTCATAGAAGATCGACGTAAGAGTTATAGTATCCGCACTATTGCGTTTCGATCGGTGAGTGAAAGTTTCCTTTTTTCTCCCCTCTCTCTATTCTTTCACCTACCCTACTCCCTTCACGGTAGGCACTCTGAGTCGTCCATGAGCGACAGTTACCACTTACCACCACGTGGGCTGTTTGCTCGTCTGCCACTATCGGGATAAAAAAACTGTATAATCCTGAGTCAAAAATTGAGCTTGGTAAATGCTAACAGGTTTGCCTCTTGTTATACATAGCTGGCGACATACACCTATCCTTAATTGCCTTGATCCATTGTCTTGGGCTAATTCTGACCCAACTATCACATTTTGAGGCCTGTGGCCTTAGACAAGTGGCAAAGATTTATATTCAAAAATGTATGAGATTGACATAAGCTAACGCCAAGGCTTATGTCAGTCCGATACATTTTATTATCTATTCTATGAATATAATAGACATCTTTACCACTTGTCTAGGGCCTCTGTTGTCTCTATACACACTACATATTTTATTACTCTGCCTACAATATTATATTAATTTACTGATTCCTGACATTGAAACACTTTTACGCTAGACTGAGTCTATATATACATCTCAAGTATAAACGCTAGTGCACATGTGGTGTTTAATTATGATACGTGATCAATAGAACCATTATTCTTAGCTAGCCGACTGAGATGTATAGAGTATTACTTTGTTTATGTAAGTATATAGATTAGTATAGTATATTTCATAGATATGTGTTATAGACTCCTTTTCTTTGTTACAGTTATTAATATTAATTACCGATGGATGCAGGGCTAGACCGTGAGTTTAGGGAGCCCTGGGCTATCACTACTTAGGGACCCACCTAATTACTTAATGAAATAAATAATTAATATTTTTGCATTATCGTCTATTTTTGACTTTGAATTGACTTAGCTGGGGAATCCATAAGGCCCTGGGCTGAAGCCCAAAATGCCATAATGTAAGATCCGGCCCTAGATGGATGAGAGTTGCTCATGAACGGTCAAGGTGTTGAAAATTGGAGGATCTTTCATTTGGTATGATGATGGTGATGATACTTATATTATTTGTCCAAAATATATAACTAATAAGTCTCTCTCCATGTAGTATAAAGCAGCTATGAGAAAGCAGGTAGAGAGAGGGAGAATTCAAGACCTAGAACCATAGAACATAGCATTGTTGGCTACAGTCATCTGCCATAAAACTAGTGACCACTGGAGTTAATGAATCCTAAAATAGAGACTGCATCTGCAAGCATAGTATGACAACCTCCAGTCAATTTGACATTACAGTTTATATAATAGAAACATTTACAATAGTTCACATGTTGCCTTAACCTTTTTGTAGCAATACGAAAATTGAGACAGCCTGTAAAGCACACATTTTACTATTATTTTTTCTTGACTATATGGAATCCCTATAGAGTTAAGTGTATTGTCTTCGTCACTTTGCATGCTACTTGAAACTGTAACTTACAAAGAAATTAAATGACCTAGCGAATAAAAAGAGTGTTCTGAGTTTCTTGCCAGTTCTTCTCATGACCCTAAGTCAGTAAACTGGCTGTAGGTTAACTGGCTGACATTTTGTAATTTTTACGATCATATATGTTAATGCAATTAAACTAAATTAATGAGTGTATTTGACTTTGACTTTGGCAGACGACCTGAAAGACGTAGTACTAGTAGGTGTAGACTGGATACGGCAGATAGAGGATCAAGTGTTATGGGGTAATTTGTTAGAGGCCTATATTCAGCAATTGCAAGAAGATTGTTGAAATTTAATAATGATTTGTTTGAACAATCTCGAAGCTCCAGGTAAAATCTTGGACAGTATAGTTGGTAGACAAGAACATTATCCCGAATAAAGTGAATCAGATTCCAGTCATGCTTCGAAATTGACATCTACTTTGACGTATTATAAACTAGCTGTTGCCCGCAGTTCTGCCCGCATGAATGTCGGATATATCTCTGTTTACATTGACGATTTTCTATACAAACTTTTATCTCTATTTCAATCCCTTTAAGCTATTTTTAGCGACAAAGAATATGTTGTTACCGGAGGTTTAATCTATCTATATACCAAATTTCATCAAAATCGGTTCAGTGGTTAAGGCGTGGAAGCGTAACAGACAGACAGACAGAGTTACTTTCGCAATTATAATATTAGTATGGAAGTATGGATTACCATCTTCGTTACAAGAACGTTCAATTATTTACCTAGTTATAATCAACTTGATCATGCGACGATCCGAGACCTTAATTAACGAGTTTCCTTAACAGGAGATCAGATATCTAGACTACAGTTAACTAAACTATGATTAAGATAACCATAATTACATAGTAGTGGTATGGTTTATCGAAGAGAAAGGTCTTGTTATTAAAACGTCGTTGAGTATTGAAACTGCACGGCATTATCCAGACTTTGAACTCATCAAACTAAATTAATTTTAAGAAAATAATGTTCCTTTTATTTTAATTGTTCTACCTGTACTTCAAAATGAACACTTATTGGATCATTTTGTTGTTCGTAATTTTTTTATACAAACTAGCATACAGCCTACTAGTTGTGTTTTGTAAACATTGCAAAAACACTACTTAAAAAACGAGACTAAACCGTTGCCGTCAATGTAGCTAAAGGAGGGTAAGAGATGGTGAGTGTATGAAATCAAAAAAAGGGAAAGGAAGAAGAACGAGGGTATAACCAGGGATTCAGTGTCAGTATGGTCACATCAAAGTTAAGTAAAATATAACTCTTGTTTAACTAATAACAGTAGCATAAGATAATGTCCTTATGCATAATTCGGTGACAGCATACAATATTTTTATGAAAAAACTAACAGCACAAAATGAACAGTGAAATTAACTCTGAGAACGAAATTTTCTTACACAAAATAATGACAGTTACAGGATTCAACTACATATAATAGAATCAGAATAATCATTGTCGTTTTCTCTTGAACCGCAGACGGGAGCGATGACCTGACAACTGACAAAACGAAATCAATGCATCTCGATACGCTTGAACAATTTTATTGGTTTTGGTTCTATATAGGGCTGCTTAGATAATAATTTATTTTATGTAGGTACGCTGAGAATAGACTGTGTCTGGTGAAAATGATTAACTATTAAATAGTTATGGTACAAGCTAGAGTGTGCTGCATTTAGATAGCATTAGTGTTTAAGAAGAATTACTTAGGTATCCCAAAACACGGTCGCAGAATTGCGCATGGAACTCAGTGAGTTTCGCAATACTGTGGCCGTGACTGCGTCACCGGATCGTGTTACTAACGTAAACACGCGCCAGGGAGCATGCCGCCTCGACACATCGCCTGCAAGTTTTGCGTCAGCAATTAAGACACCTGCGCCGCGGAATGCAGAGTCGGCTGTATGCATTGAACGAGTGCATTGCAGCCCCGCTCCCGCCCCCGTCCTCGTCCCCGCGGCTCCTCTTCGCATCGCCGCGCGTCAGAGTCGAATAGCTGACTCACAAATCAAGCGAAGCATTTATGTTGCTCACCCGGCCAAGCCTATGCCTGAAAAGGCAACAACCCGGGCTGACGAAGATGGTTTTGTGACGGTGCAGAAGAGGAAGCGCCGCCAGCGAACCAACAAGAACTGTTGCGGTACAGCACCAGCGGAAAACAACATGCAGCTGCGTGCCGCCGCACCGAACACTCCTGTGTATATCTCTCGCCTACATTACACCACAAAGGCTGAGGATATCGAGGAGTACGTGCGCCAAAAGACGAAGTACAGGCCGAGAGTGCAGCTGTTGGAGTCGCGTCGCAACGTCAATTTTAAGGCGTTTGTGGTGCGAGTACCGACCTGCTATCTGCACCTCATCATGGAGGAAACCTTTTGGCCGCAAGGTGTCGTGTTCCGTCGCTTCCGCGGACAAGTGCCACGTGATAGCACAATGACGTAGTGCATAGGAAGTGTAGTTTATAAGTTTATATTATGTATGTATGTTAGTCTGTAAGGTATTTATAATATGGGTGTATGCGACCTGAAATAAATGATTATTATTATTATTATTATTATATGTTTATGTAATGTAATCGCTCTCACAAAGTGAACATCTATACTAGTAAATAAAGTGGAAGAGTTTGTTTATTTGTTTGTACGCGCTAATCTCTTAAACTACCAGTCGAATTAGAATAATTCTTTTTGTGTATGATAGTTTAGTTCTTGAGGAAGGTTATAGGTTATGTAACATCACGCTACTGGCGACGGGAGCTGAGCAGTAGGCAAAGACACCGATGAAACCGCGCTGCGGGAAGCTATGGTTAAAAGTGGTATACATGGCGATAACGGATAAATTATATCACGAACATCAGCATTTTGCAATAAGACTGCTAACTTTGTATTTGCTTAACCATTTTCACCATGGACATCTGAAATGATGGTTCATTAAAAGAACAATACAAAAAAAGACTTCTCGTTCGGAAAGTTTGTACTGAATACCGCGCCTTTAGCTGCACCTATAGTAATGTGACTATGGTGTGATACCTCCACAGTGACCCCGACCAGTAGCCCGCCAGGCACGATCGCCTAGCCTGGTCCGAGAATCCTCCCTTTGGTTGGAGGTATATGGTGTGGTGACATTGTCACAATTGTGGTCTATCTATATATGATCTCACCGTTACCATAATCCTACTAAGTTTTGTGGATGCTATGCTGCTAGGCAAACGAAAAATATTTCTTTTCCAACGTTTGTGTGTACTTTGTGTACGTTTAGTTTTTGCACAGTTACCAGATAACGGCTTATTTGAAGTCTAAAAAGACTGCCTCTGTGGTTCGGTGCTACTGTGTACGGATTACCATGCAGAGTTCTCGGGTTCAATCCCCGGGTTTGGTAAAGTAATATTGGGTTTTGCTGTCGAGAAATTTTCAGTATTAGCCCGGAGTCTAGAATTGTGCCCGATATAATGGCAACAGACTCGCCCCCTGTTACATGGGACCCAAAATAAATTGGCGAATATCTTCAATCTATCGTTCACTATCACAGCCCTGCCTTAAAATAGTCTATTTACAATGCAGTATCATGCTTCTTAGAAATTATAGTTCAGTTAACGTTAAATCATAGATCCTGTTTCCTTCTTTTTTATTAGTTATCTCTCGCTCGTTTAATTTTGAACTGTAGCTGTGTATTGCCAGTGACAGCGTCAAATATTTGTTTAAACACAGATAAGATAACACTGAGAAATGAATAGCGCTCCTGGTGTACACTCTGAGGACTATATTTTCTTTTCAAATACATATTTGACGTGCATGAAAAATGCTGTAAAATGTAAACTGCACTGTTAATTAAAATACCTACAAGGTACAGTGAGAAAGCCTAGCAATTGGATACAGGCTGTAACTACTGTACACTTCAGAGAAGCAGTCTGCTTCACGGCCTTTAAAAAGGATCTACCATAAAAAATACATATTACAGTTTCAAGAATAGTGTACCAAATATAAAAACATCACAGGTCATAAAATTCTTGGCGTTCTGGAAGTTGAATCTAACATGTCTTTGATTGATGTCTGGGCTAATAATAGACCAGCCATATTATAATACTAGCTTCCCGCAGCGCGGTTTCAACCGCGTCTTTGCTTACTGCTCTGCACTCGTCGGAAGTAGCGTGATGTTACATAGCCTATAACCTTCCTCAGGAACTGGGCTAACATACGCAAAAAGAGAATCCGACTGGAGTTCCAGAGATTAGCGCGTTCAAACAAACAAACAAACAAACTTTTCCGCTTTATATAATAGTATAGATATAGATAGATTTAATGGTAGCAACTGTATTATAGCTTTGAGAAATATTCTTGATATACGCCGTTAAATATAATTTTTATAGTTTATGGTGCCAGACGTTAAAGTGGTCCACCTGTAACTATAGTTTTAAGTACGTATAGCCGCATTCTAGAACCCATAACACAAGCTATGAATTATAATGCTTACTTTGGGTCTAGATGGCGTTGTGTGTAGTTGTTTTATTTATTTATTTCTCATATCGGCTAGTTACTATCTCACTACAAGGAAAGGCCTCTTCTCATATAGAGAAGGTATGAGCATTGATCGCCACGCTTGCTCAAGGCGGATTGGCGATTTCAGACTTCCTCAGAAGCCCAGGTTTCCTCAAGATGTTTTCCTTCACCGTCACTCAGTAATGTCTAGATAAACTTAGAAAGTACTATGATTTAAAAGATCACATTGGTACATGCACGGATTCGAACCCCCGTCCTCGTATTTATGAAGCGGGTGCCTTCACCACTGCACCACCACGACTTCACTTTTAATAATACCAGTCCGTTAAATTTCTGCAGTATAAAAGCCTCATTTTACACAGAGAAGACATGCGAATCGATCACCACGCTTGTTTTAGCCGGATGAGCAATTTTAGCATTACCTTTTCACTTGGACTTCAAGGAGAAATTACATTAGTTTTGTTCAGAACTATTATTTGTATATGTTTATTTTGTATTTCTTAGGAAACGTCATATAATTACTCGGTTTAATTTTAACGATCAGTCAGGCGTGCCAAGTCTGATTTTATGATTTGTTATGTAGGCTGATATTTAAAATATATTTACTATAATGCTTTATATTAGCAACTGTCGTCTGGCGCTTTGTTTGCGTTGCTTTTTATGTTTTTCTATCAAAATTACTTCACGTTGCCTGATGGTAGGAGTCCAGGAATAAACGCCATTTTAATTGATGATATGGCTTCATAATGTCTACTTATTACGCCCTGCTTAGCAGCAAACAGGTAAGTAGTGATGACCAAAATAATGCCGCTGCTGTATCTACGAGCCTCCGTTAATATTTACGGCATCTCTATAAAATTAGCCGTAGTATTTTAGGTAGAAGTTAGTATTTTACAGTAGTAAATCCTAATTTTAGCGCCGCCCGAAGACACATTAATACATTACCAACATTTTCCTTTTATTTCCTAATTTTTTTTTACCTTAGTCGTGATTTATATGTATTGTTTCTAAAATTGCACAGAACACCATATACATAGGTTACGATAACCACTTATCGTTGGGTATGCTATACAAACATCAGCTTCGTTATAAGCGAGTTAAAATTAATTTGGTCTTTCAAAAATTTTCTTGCATACATTATCAAAATTAATAATACTTCGAAGGTGTTTGTTTGTGATAAATATTACCTCTTTAAATACTAGAAAGCTATGTTATTCAGAAGTAACATGCAACTTTTAGCTCGATATCCTCCTAATTCGTGAGAAATACGTACTAGTATTTTTATGAGTATAATGCGTAATCTTCTTATTGTTAGTAATTTTTATTTATTAAAAGGTGAGACATTCTGTTATGTCATAAAAAAGAGGTTCCAACGGCCATCAGTTCCGCGCACTGTTTAGCCTTTGCTACTGCAGTAAAGCAACTGAAAACTAAATAAGTAATATAAATTTTATCGTTACAGTAGTATTACATCATTTAGTGAGCTTGTGGTGTGTTAAACTAAAAATATACGACACTGTTTGTCGATAAAATCTTTTTAAATTCAGTGTCAATGTCACCGTCGCGACTGCTCTGATATTATCGTTGGCATGCCATAATATCGTTTAACATGATTGAACATTGTCGTTAATAATAATAACGGTATTTAACACTACCATCGGCAGTGATAGGGTTAACGAAGATATTGATTAATTACAATTAATTGCGATATAGTCGTGAAATAGTTGATGTTAAAATTATTTAATTTATAATAATTATTTTTTGGTTTAATTTAGTTTTTTGTATTTTAATTATTTTGTGTTAATGATCGACAGATTAGTAGCAGTATATCAATTATGTCGAAAAAGACGCATCATAAAATGTGCCTACTCAGAAGTTTTCATCTGGTTAATTACCGGTACAGGATTTAAGGTTGAGTCGAAAACGGTACTCCGAGAGGTAGCTTAATCGCATATATCTTACAGCAGTAGCAAAATAGTTGCGTCTAGAAAATTCGTATGATAATAAATCAGACAGCCATCTATGTCTATTAATTAGGTCAATCAGAAATTTATAAAGTCTAAGTCAAGCGTAAAAAGTATTTACTTATTACCTAATAATTAAGTTGCGGTACTACTTATTATCTAACAACTAGTTGTAGTACGTACAACTGTCAAGTGGCTCCATGTCAAGTACCTAGGTACTTAAATCGTGTGTTGTTGAACAGAATATTGTAATACATATTGTTAGCTAAAGCCGCCGAGAATGATATATGACCTTATAAGTATTCTTTACAGTTCAACACTCTAGTGCTTGAATCACAATAAGGTGTGCTGAGATGCGATCTCACAATGGCTCCATACATACATTATTATCTTTGTATCAAATGAACGCATTGTATTCAAACCATTACTGAGGTTACAAAGGTTAAAAAATTCAAAAAGCGTGCATTTAAAAAGGGGAGCCTTATTCTCGCAGAATTTTTTATATGGAACTAGCTTCCTGGGGCGCGGTTTCACCCGCGTCTTTGCTTACTGCCCTGCTCCCGTCGCCAGTAGCGTGATGTTACATAGGAATATAGAAAAGTGTTTTTCTTTTCAGACAAATTTTTAAATTTTTCTCTCCGTAATTCTCGTATTTCAAGGAATATTATAAAAAAAGTATTAGCGAAATCGGTTCAGCTGCTCTCGAGATTTGCGCTTAGCAATACATTCAGCGATTCATTTTTATATTAAAGATGATTCAAATATTGCTGTTACAGAGTGTATTTAAGATAGTTAGATTTTAAGTTTACTTGTATGTGATTTACAAAATATATTAGTGTTGAGATTAAGAGTCTGTGTGAAATTTATTATGTATGTTACAAGCACACTGTTTCGGTATGGAATTAAAAAATCATTTTAATATCTCTGCCGACAACGTATGAATCAGCAGTCTGATATGGTATGATACGGCTGGTACTGCAACTCTAGATATAATAATTTACCGTTAGAGAGATATTAAGTTCATAAACTAATGTTTTTGATATTTGCCAAATTAACAAGCAACATTTTCATCATCATCAGATGTATTTGGAAGCATGACTTTGACTCGGCACGATATTTGCCCTCCACTACTATGGTTTGCTTAAAAACAATTAACCTACTAAAAACCATTTGATTTCAGGTCTGAGCTCTTAATTTTGATCTCCAAGTAAGTCTAAAAATGACATTACTTCAATCATCATCATCAGAAGTCTGCTACTGAACATAGTGTGAAGGTTAGTCGGTCGTGGATATTTTCCATATGGAGGCGTTTGCTGTCTACATTTTTGGTAAGTGGATTGGTGATTAGGTACTGTGTTGGATGTAAGTAACGCTGCTGCTTGTTCCCTTAAATAAAACCCAAAACAGTTTGAAGACAGATGTAATTACGTTATCCACTGATCATTAAATTAGACAAAACTTGTCGAAAATAATAATTACGTTATTTCACATCATCAACAACAGTAATGCGGTTAACGAAGATTTTAATTAAAATTAATGACTATTTAGTCATAAAGCAGTTGTTAAACGAGCACTTTAAAATAATTTATTTTTTTGTTTTGTTTAATACGGATATTGTTTATAAGTGTATTTAGGTACACATACCTACATGCTTATTATTATCTTATAGCTGTGGACCTGTTTGTAATTATATACAATAGCAGTGCCAGAGCTCGGGATTTTTTGTGCTATACTATGATCTAGATATTCTCTCGTTAATCTTCACCGTACAAGTATGTCAGCAATTTACGTGTCTAACGTGTTATATTGTCTCATTCTTAACCAACTTCGAAAAGGAGTAGGTTCTCAATTCGGTTCGTATTTTCTACTTGTATGTTTGTTACTCGACTTCTCCGCTAATTATGAAAGGATTTTAATGATTATTGTTTTGCAAGGTGTAGACGTGATCAAATACAAATTTGATGGCAATTGGTTTCGCGTTTTGATTTAACAAAACCAAAATATACATAGATGATGTTTTGGTTCGTTCAAGTTATATTCTACATTTAGCTTTTGTTTAAGTTTGTATACATAGGTATAGTTTTGAAGTCGATTTTTGTTTTTTTCTTAAAATTAATTATTTTCCATCGAATCTTTGCATTTTACGTGTCTGACATACCGTGATTCTAGCTTCGATACTACTTACTTACCTATGATTTCCCATTATTACACCACAGTACGAAGGAAGAGGAGATCGTGCAGTACGTGCGAACTAAAACCAACTGGACTCCGAGGGTTGAGAGGTTGGAGTCACGTCATAACACGAACTTTAAATCGTTCGTATTGCGGGTGCCGACACAATATCTTGAAACTTGCCTACAAAAAGAGTTTTGGCCGAAAGGTGTAGTGTATCGACGTTTTCGTGGAAGGCTACACAACACGACGCAGCGTAACATGACGCATAAATAAGTCGTGTTAATTAGTTATAAGTTTTATTGTATAATATTATATGTTAGTCTGTAAGGTATTTATCTATGGGTCTATGCAACCTGAAAATAAATGTTTTATTATTATAATATTATTATTATTTATTATTATTATCAGCTAGAAGATGTCTACTACTAAATATAAGACGAGGCTTGGAGGTTCTCAAAGACAGGAGTTTGCTACAGTTATTATGCTTGGCAAGCAGATTGCTGACCGCAGTTAACTGATATTTAGCAGCAAGTAACGCTGGACATTTAGCAGCAAGTATCCTTGCTGTTATCTGGTTTATTATTCTGTTATTGACATCTTTTAATATCCACGGAAAGAGACATGGCCATAAGTTCACTCCCTATTAAGTCATTTACCTTCTACAATTTATTAAATGCAAATTTCCTTTTCTTTTCCCTCACCTCTCTCAATCCCTTTACCTATCCAACTCCCTTCATGATAGGCAGCGGCTTCGCGGAGTCCATGAGCGAAAGTTACCACTTACCGTCACGTGGGCTGTTTGCTCGCCTTTCACTGTCGCTAATAAAAGGAATAAGTACGTATGGCATATGCTATGCATGCATGTATTGTAATAGCAACCCGTGGCTTTCAATTGCATAACTAGACATACCTACTTTGTCACTACTTGTAATTCTAGACAAAATAATAATTGAAAAATGTCATAACATTATGTAATATAATTATGAAATTTTTAATCTTAAGCTTATAATCATAAAACGTAAATTCTCGAGAACATTATTTCACTTTATGCCTTTTCAATTTCGTATTGGATAATTGGAAATGTATGTAATGATTTGTCAATATTGACTAGGATAAACGAGTAATGCGGCTTAATCTGAACTCAGCATTCGTTCACGTAGGTAAGGAAAATGTATGTGCAAATATTTTTGCGAGGTGGGTCTACGCTTTTTAGAGTGCACTAGCCTTTATGTAATGAATACGTGACGAAAGAATTTGTATCTTTTTTTAAGCACGTGTCGGGCATTACAGTGTGAGATTTGGACTTTAATTTATAGAAGGAGAGTAGAAAGATAATGATAGAAATAAAAATGGATAATTATAGAGACTTTAATGAAAGATCCTGAAATCAATGGATGAGTCCTATGATTCTTCTTCGAAAAACCTCAATAGTATGAATGAATAAACTTTTGAAGTAAGGTTTAATTTTAACCAATAAACGACCTATACTAATACACAAAAATCTATTTATCCTTTCATATAATACTGATGCTTAGAGTTTTATTCGACATCATTACAATTCAAATACGTCTAATTCTGGACATTGGACAAGCATTTTCACCTTATAATAATATATAGTTTTCAATCCTAGGACACGTCGCTGTAGACCAAATTCGAATGATCTTTAGAAACACATAAATTTAAATGTTTATTGCATCACTGTATAGGAAAACCTTGCATTTACTATTATTTATTGTCTTACAATGAATTACGACTTGTAATGTATTTAGAATCACTAATAATATAAAAAATGCAGCCAACGAGCTGTTGGCATTTATACAGCATGCCATCGACACCATGGACGAGCTCAGCAATGCAAATTTGTAAATCCAGTTTCACTAAGGAAGAAGTAAGCAGTGGCAAGAGGCTGCTGTTTCAAACATAGTACAAACTCGACGATATGCCGTCCGGTCGCAGAGATGGCACTAAGAGAGCGTTTCAAGACATCATCACCTTGCTAAAGGGGACTCGTCGTCGTGGTGCACCACGTCAGCAGGTTTGAGTCGGCGAGTGCAGATGCTACGCCGGCGTTGAATATTGCACGCGATGCAGTATGTGTCACCTCCGCCGTCCAGAGCGAACAGAGTCATCAAATTACGCTGCTGTTATTGTCACCGATAAAAACACGGTGCAGACGAAGGCAAAAGAGGAGAAGGTAAAAAAAGGAGCTAAGCAGAACTGCCATGCGCCCGTTTCAAAGGAAGCTCGTTCCAGAGGGGCCGACAAGAATGGCTTCATCAAAGTCTAAAAGAAGAAAAAGAAACCTTCTTGTCAGAATAAATTTGGCTTTGTGAATGCCATAGATTATGGTGACTACTTAATATCATGTGCGCTTGTTTGCCACCTATGACATCACTAATTAGGTTTCATAGTACGCTTATAGGTATACTTTACTCATATTAAGTAGCAGTCGGTATATCCTATACATATTTGTTTGTAATCAAACTAGTATTGCATGTTTAAGTCTAAATAAGAACATGTTTAATCGTTTCGACTAAATTAGTTAAAATAATCTAGCTTTTATGGAAAGTTGTTAATGTTGTGAATAAGCTAGTTTATAGTACAATATACCTATTACTGAGAAATGCGTTAATTACGGTTTTCACTATCGTTATAAGATTCCTTCCTTTTACATTAGTACACATAGTAGAGAAAAGCATATATTGTTAAATGTTTACACCTAATCGATAAATTAGCATCGATTACAAATTGCGGATTGTTGTTTATTTCTTTTTCTTTTTTATACCTATCTCAAAAAGGATTACAAAAAATTCAATCAAGAGTTAAGTCCAGAATTATATTTTAGTCTTTGAGTTAAATTTAACTTTACAAGGCGGTGTTAACAAACACCGTTCTAGTAACCTTGACTTCAGACCCTCGTTATGTTGATTAGATAATTCGCACGCACAAAATTCTTTGAAATTTAAATTAAATAGGTACATTGTTATTACTGTTTGACTTCTTAGAAAACCCCGTATGCTAGAAGGCGAATAAAGAAGCCTCGTGAAGAAAGCCAAAAGGTGAAAGGGTGACCTGATAAAAAATATAAAGAACACGGCCTAACACTGGTTAAGAAAGTCAGTGATTCCAAGCCTAGTCAGATAATAATTATGATCTATACTATTATATAAAGCGTAAGAGTTTGTTTTTATAAACGCGCTAGTGTCTGAAACTACCAGCCCTGATAGCCTAGTTCTTTAGGAAGGTTATAGGTTACGTAACATCACGCTACGGGCGACGGGAGCAGAGTAGTGAGTGCAACTGCGTCGCGAAAAGCGAGTATAAAATAATATAGTCTGAAATTGCCAATACGTCTTTAGCAATCGTAGGGATTATAATAATAGATAATTTTTAAAAACTTGCTATGTTTATAAAACTTCTAAAAGATAAAGACATACGGTTGGCGATATTATAATATTATTTTCTATATTTTCTTCTTTTTCAATTTCATAACGTATTTCCATATTATAAATTTAATTTATAATTGCAATTAACCTGTAAAATTAAAATAAATTTTACCGCATGCTGTGGTAACCTGTAAATTTGTAAGTGCAGTAGCCAAAAATTGTTTTAAATTTAATATTTTTACTTTGTAATAATTATGTTGTAGGTTAACCCTATAAATAAATAAATAAATAAAAAATGATCTTCATTGACAATAATTAAAAGCTGTCTTAATTCATAACAGTAATCTTCAATCACAAATTTCAAGAAACAACTAATTAATCTTCTAATCACTATTTCTAGAGATTTTTAGAGGTTTTCCTTCTAAAACAGACCAAGGTTTCTTCAATACAAAAGGTCGTTAGTGTTGACACCAGATTACTATCTCTTGTTTGTTTCCAGAAGCAAACAGGCCCTAATTTGTAAGGTATGTCCTCACAGACTTATCTTCAATCTTTATACGTGTTACTGTGTCATATTAGTTTATTCATAAAATGGTGTACCCTTTTTTTAATATAGTATGTTGCGCGCACCGAGTGCAATATTTGGTAGTGTAGAAAGATAAATAATGAAATAAATAATATCACAACGACTACACACAACGTCATCTAGACCCAAAGTAAGCATATATTATAGTTTTTATAATAAAATAATAATAATACCAGCCTGTTTTACTGTCCCACTGCAGGGTAAAGGCCTTTTCTCATATATAGAGAAGGCATGAGCATTAATCACCACGCTTCAATTTCAGACTCTTAAAGTCCAGATTTCCTCACGATGTGTTTTCTTCACCGTCAGTCAGAAATGTCCAAGATAAATAGAAGTACTTAGAAAGTACATATGATTTGAAAAATCACATTGGTGCTTGCCGGGATTCGAACCCACTAACCTCGTATTTACGAAGCGGGTACTTTATCCACTGGACCATTTCGAATAAGACTATTTATGACTTTATATAGCTTTTGTTATGGATAAATATATAACAATATCAAAATCCACGCAGAGTAATCCACGCAGAGGTATCCAGTTCGTACCTCGAGGCAGATAAAATTATTCGACAATTTCTTAATAAACCTATTAGCCCGAAGTTAAATTATACCCGAAAAATTGCAATAAGCTCGCTTCTTGTTACTTACTGTACCTACTTTTAATGTGAAAAGTAGGTGTTATAAAGCTACACACTATACCCCATCATGTTATGTAAAACTTTAGAAATGTACTTTTATTATAATATCACTAGCTTTCTGCGCCGCAATTTCACCCGCGTCTTTTCTTACTGTTCTGCTCCCGTCGCTAGTAGCGTGATTATACATAGCCTATAGCGTGACTATACATACCTTCTTCAAGAACTGGGCTGTCATGCACAAAAAGAATTATTCAAACCCGACTGGTAGTACTAGAGATTACCGCGTTCAAACAAACAAACTCTTCCGCTTTAATAGTATAGATGGACACTCACTGCAAGGATTTGCCAGAAAATGCCTTGAACAGAGACGAGTGCAGAAAATGCCTTGAACAGAAACGAGTGGAAAGGGGTAGGGAGGCCGTTGCCCTGCAATGGAATGATAAAGGCTGAAAAAAAAAAAAAAATTATCTGTATTATGAAAAAATGGATGCTATAAAATATCATTATTTTTCTGTTCCAAGTGAACGTTACTTGTGCACTTGCAACCAATTGATTACAAATTGACACGATTGTACGCTGATTTGTAGTATCAACGAGAACTGTTTGTTTACTTAAAGGTCATTCACTGCGTTGAGTTTAATTAATAATAAATTTAATAATAATTAATTAATGCATTTAATATTTACTTCACACTGTTAAAATATGCTTTATTAATATGAATAGCGGCTTTTATTTGTAACGGATCTGACTGTACTTTAAATAAAAATAAAATAAATAATAGCACAACAACCACACATCGCTATCTAGACCCAAAGTAAGCATATATTAATAGCTTGTGAAATGGGTTCTAGAATGCGGATAAACATACTTATATACTTTTTTCTGTAAACATAATTAATGCCAGTCAAGAAGAGTAATCTTTTTCGAGTGTATGTATGTATGTATATATGTGAGTATGTATGGTTATTTCTTTGGCTCACTCTACAGCCTAAATGGCTTGATGGATTTTAACGTATGAGGTATCATTAGATTCGTTTGATTGTGCAAGTGACATAGGATATATAAAATTTCAATGTAACGTCAACAAAAGAAAAAAAATGGGTTACTGGGTATATTTTAGGCAGGCGCGCTCTATGCTTTTTAATAATATATATTTTTTGTTATATATAGAAACATCCAGATCAATGCAAATAGCCATGTTCATTTGCATTGGTCTCTTTGCGTTCTTTATTTAAATTACCCCATGACATAGAGCTTGTTCTCTAGTGCGAGAGCTGTCTACGATAAATAGAAATAAATAAGCTTCAGGTAGAAGATTTAAGCAAGCATCGTAAGTAGGCAAAAGAGCTATTACTTATGATTATGACAAAGGAGTTTGTTTTGAAAAAATCGGTTCTTCGCAAATCTACGTAGACTAAGTAGTATCGCTAAATGGGCATCAAGAGAAGTAGACCTATTTCGATAGACAAAGACGCATTTTTGCTTACTGCTCTGTTCTGGTCGCCAGTAGCTTGATGTTACAAAGCCTATAACTATAACTCCTTCCTTCCTCTTCAACTTCCTCGAGAACTGGACTATTATACGCAAAAATATTTTTTCATATCCTACTGGTAATTCTAGAGATTAACGCGTTCAAACAAACAAGCAAACTAAGCTATCTAAGACCTCATTTTGCAACAGAGCTGAAGGTTCCGAGTAAAACCAGGGCAACGCCCCTAGTCTAGTAGTAGTCTAAGTTATTGGGTATTAGGACCAATGAAAGACGTGAGTTCATGAACTAATTTGTATATTATTAGTTATTATTTAATAGGAGAGGTGTGTGTTCACTCTCGCTCAATACAGGCGGGATACTACGGGAGACAGACTAGTAACCGAGCTGTTATTTGTGTAAAAAGGTTCTTATGAAGGGACTCTAAACCACTTAAGTGGGACGGATATATTTTTGTATATTCCAACACGCCCCCTCAAAAATAAATCCTTTTTCTAAAATAAATTATCTTATAAAACAATTACACAATAATAATATCACACACCTTCCTTTTCTGGGAGTATAATCATATTTGGTTCACCATTCGATGCGCAGGATTAGGGAAAACCCAGAAAAACCTAATCAAACCAAATCATTTATAATTATTTTCTTAATTAAAATTAAGTTCTACATAATTCATAACTATTTACACATTTTATAAACTCTGTAATCTTCAGTTGCTTTATGTAATGTATCCTTACATCACACCGAGATTTTCTCTCATCTCAGTAAAACGAACCGTCGGTAAAGGCTTCGTTAGGATATCAGCTAATTGATTACCTGTGGAAACATAAATAATTTTAATAACATTCTTTTCCACCTGTTCTCTAGAAAAGTGATACTTTATATCAATGTGTTTTGATCTTTTGTGACTCGTAGGATTACTTGCAATGTTTATACACCCATTATTGTCCTCATATATAGGAATCGCATTTGGTATTTTTATATTAATACTGGTCACTAAGGATTTTAACCATAATACTTCTCTAACCGCTTCAAATAAAGCCATATACTCTGCTTCAGTGGATGAAGCGGCCACTGTGAGTTGCCTCTTTGTGTTCCAGCATATTGTACATTGTTCAAATAATTTAAACAAATAGCCACTTGTACTTTTACGGTCTAATTCATTGCTTCCCCAATCCGAATCAACAAAACCACTAAGAATGTTATTATCAATATCACTTCGCACATACGTTAACTTAAGGTTCATGGTCCCTTTCAAGTATCGTAAGACCCTTTTTAAATATAACCAAAGTGTGGGATTGTTTTTGTTACCAAATCTACTCAAGATGTTGACGCTAAAACTTAAATCTGGACGAGTGCATACCATAATGTACATCAAGCACCCTATTAGGTTTTTACAAGGGGTGTTTATGGTCTCACTTGAATTTAAAGAAGTATAATTTATTTTGGTTTCTAAAGGCGTTTTGACAGTTTTACAGTCACTCATGTTAAACTTTTCTAAAACTGTTTTTATGTACATTTCTTGGTCTAAAGTGATTTTGTTTTTATACTTTTGCACTTTTATACCCAAGAAACAACGGATTTCTTTTAAGTCTACCATTTTAAATTTGTTCATCAAATAATTTTTAAAACTATTCATGGTATTTATATTAGCTGTCGATATTATAAGGTCATCGACATAAAGTACAACATAAATGTTTTTAAGAATATCACCCGCATCTAAAATATAAATACAACGGTCAGCTGATGAGTATCGAAAACCTTTCTCAATTAAAGATTGTTCAAAAATTTGAAACCAACAGCGGGCAGACTGTTTTAATCCATATAACGATTTATTTAATTTGCAAACTAAATTATTTGTTGAATTTGAGATACCTTCAGGAATTTTCATATAAATGTCTTCCTTTAATTTTCCATTCAAAAATGCTGTTTTAACATCCATATGGTGGACTAATAAATTAAACTGATTTGCAAAAGCTAATAAAAATCGGAAACTGGAAATTCTTGCAACTGGTGCAAAAGTTTCATTATAATCAACTAAATATTGTTGACTAAAGCCACGGGCTACTAAACGAGCTTTATATCTTAACGGTTTTCCAAACTCATCATTTTTAATTGAAAATACCCATTTACAATCGATAATATTTCTATGTTCCGGTTTTTTAACTAATGTCCAGGTTTCATTATCAATTAATGATTTAATTTCCTCATTAATAGCATTTTTCCAAAATACTTTATCATCCCTGGATTCAATTTCTTTATATGTACTAGGTATTTTGCATAGTAAAGAGTCTGCATACATCAAATAGTTCATAGAAATATCATCTTCATTTTCATTATAAGATATGGCAGGTAAGTTTTTAATTCGCTCACTTTGTCTTTGACGACATAAAGTCATTTCATTTCGAGATAAAGTCATCCTATTTTGCAATGAAGAGTTATCTGTTTTACTTATAGATTTATATTTTTTAAATGAAGAGCCATCTGTTTCACTTACAGATTTAATAGGTGGCGAACCTAATGATACAGGTATTTTCTCAGTTTGTTTACACGGTATGTCTTTGACAAACCTGTCAGAGTTATCCGAGTTAATGCAATTTTCAGGCTGCACTCGAACAGGCTTTAATGGCCTACTTGACAAGAAATTAATCTCATCAACTATCACATCTCTGACTCTTACAAACTGCTCGTTATCCACATCCCACACCTTATAACAATTCGGTTCATAACCAATTAATATCCCCTTTAAGGATTTTTCATCGAACTTGGATTTTCTAGTTTTATTTAAAAAATAAACAGTCGAACCGAACACCTTTAAATATTTAAGTTGTGGCTTTTTATTATGCCACAATTCAAACGGTGTGTTAATCGTTTTCAGTGCTTTCGTGGGGCTCATATTTATTAAATGTGTAGCTGTCAATACAGCCTCCCCCCAGAACGTTTTATCTAATTCAGCACCAGATAGCATGGCACGACTTCGTTCTGTTATTGTCCTAATCATTCTTTCAGCAATCCCATTTAATGCAGGGGTATACGGCACTGTTAAGTGGTAACTTATACCTTTTTGCACACAATACTCTTTCATTTCATTTGACAAATATTCACCACCATTATCACAATATAGGTTTACAATTCTCGAATTAAAATGAGCTTCACATTTTGCTACATAATCTTGGAACGTTACAAAAACGTCTGATTTATGAGACACTAAATATGTAGCGCAGTAGTGTGTGTATTCGTCAACAAAAATCACGAAATACTTTTTGCCGTCAAGTGTGGTAGGAGTTATGGGACCACACACATCTGTATGCACATTAAATAGAGGTCGTTTTATAATTTTTAATTTTAATTTATTAAATGGCAAACATGCTTGTTTTCCATTTATGCAAGCTTCACATAATTTGTCATTTGGTGTTATATGATTTATCAGTTCACTATCAGAATAAATTTGTTTGTTTTTTATTTGCACAAACTTAGATTTACCGATATGACCAAGTCTTTGATGCCATAACTCATAATTATTGTTTACGACTCTATTTATTGAGCTTTTAGTATTTAAAGCACATTTTTCAAGCATAAAATTAATTCCTATTAAATTGTTCAAAGACTTACCCTTTGTTACCATCTTACCCATGTTGATTATTTTCACACCACCATCATTGTCAAAAATGACGGTCATGCCTGCTTGTTGTATTTTCTTTACTGACAGCAGGTTATAGGGAATCTCTGAACAGTAGAGAACATCCTGTAGAATTCCTTTTATGCCCAGTTCGCTGGTAACCGGGATGTTGCCCTTTTTCGTTGCTCTTATATAAGCTCCGTTTTTCGCAACTGAGATATTTATTGGATTATCCAGTTCTATAAAATTTCGTGCAAGATCTTCTCTGTTGATGAAATGATCCGACGCTCCCGAGTCCAGAATAAAAGTTATCTCATTTTGCTTTTTGCTTGTGTATTCACAATCTCCGACCATGAAAGCAAATCCTGAGATATTTGGATCTTTAGAATCAGTGATATTTATAGATTGGACGGTTCTAGTCCTGTTATCATGATTTATTGCCTTTTTATTATAGAAACAGTCTCTTTTAAAGTGGCCTTTTCGTCCGCAATGGTGACACTTTATGTTGTTATTTAATTTGTTTTTATTTTTGATTATATTTAATGTGTTCTTATTAAATTTTCTTCGATTCAAGCTCCTTTTTGTATATCCATTATTACTAATGCTAGCCGAATTTGATGTTGCTTGTAGAATTTTCATGCTAGTGTCACGTCTCTCATTTGTCAACTTTATTTCGTGATCAAGAAGCCGCGTTTTAACAAATGTTAAGGTTATGTTATCTTCTGCCAAAGTCTCAATGGCTGTAACGACACCATTATAACTGTTAGGTAGAGTCATAAACAGGTGTGATACCTTATCTACTTCCTCTAGCTTGGCACCTGCAGCAACTAATTCAATTAATAAATCGTCAAATTTTCGGAAATGATTTATTAATGGGATTTCTTCTTTTAACTTAAAATTCAATAACTTTTTCCTCAAAGCCAACTGAGTTGCTATGCTTTTTCTTTCGTAGATAGAGTCTAGCTTCTTGAAAATGTCTCTCGCAGTATTTTCTTCATTTGTAAGTCCTATTAAAGAATCCGAAAGATACTCTATAATCGTGTTCTTAGCGATCCTTTGTCTTTTGTTCCACTCGTTGTCCGGTTTTTCAGGTACTCCTTCATCAATTACACTTAGCACATCAAGTTCATTTAGTAAATTACGCATTCTAAGTTTCCATATACTATATTTCTCCCCGTCAAACGGTTTAATATTTCTTTTTGTATTTAATTTGTCCATTGTTTTAAATTACTAAAACTCACTTGATATTCAATTGATATCAAAGTACTTTAATCAAATAAC
This sequence comes from Parascotia fuliginaria, assembly GCA_963082885.1. Classification (NCBI taxonomy): domain Eukaryota; kingdom Metazoa; phylum Arthropoda; class Insecta; order Lepidoptera; family Erebidae; genus Parascotia; species Parascotia fuliginaria. The sequence goes on from OY720195.1 coordinate 3,975,835, forward strand.
ACAAGTCTTTTATACACTACGCACTTAAAGTGTTCTTCTTATTTAAAACTAAACACTATTTTATTTAGTCTAATTCACTGGGCCCATAACCTATTGGGTATTAGGACCAATGAAAGACGTGAGTTCATGAACTAATTTGTATATTATTAGTTATTATTTAATAGGAGAGGTGTGTGTTCACTCTCGCTCAATACAGGCGGGATACTACGGGAGACAGACTAGTAACCGAGCTGTTATTTGTGTAAAAAGGTTCTTATGAAGGGACTCTAAACCACTTAAGTGGGACGGATATATTTTTGTATATTCCAACATAAGTAACTATTATGAGTAGTTATATATAACGATAGGCTAATTGAGCTTGGGCACGTTCGAATAGTGAAAGGTAGGTAAACAGTAGATTTATGTCTGAGTAGGAATTTAGACTAAAACCTTTTTCCTATGAATGTAGGCGACTAAGTGGGTGCGTAATTGTGTTGAGTAAGAACGTCAAACCTAAGAAAGTTTAGGAACAGTGTTTTGAAACGGGAATTTCTTTTTTTATACAGCTTCGGTGGCTAACAGACCAGACTACCACAACCTCTTAAAGCAATCTTGTTATAACCTTACTTTGTCTCTGTCCTTTTTTTAATGGCACAAAAGAAAAAGACAAAACACAAAGTAACATTAAAATAGTACTGCTTTAAGAGGTAGTGGAAGGCCCCCTGATGGTAAGTGGTACTCGTGCCCTACGAACATGGCTATATTATTCTCTAAGAATTGCAGAAACAATACTAAGAAAACGCAATAAAGTCGCTGCACATCGCATAGGGAGAAGGTGATGAAGGATGAAAAGGAAGAGACTCGAGGAGAAATTGGATCTCCGGCACTTAATGACGAATAACATTTTATGAGGGAGTAATTGCCACTTTTTCGGGTGTCGTAAGACACATCTAAGTAAATATCAGCAGCAGTGACAACTACGTACTAAATCAGAGGCGAATTAAATGTCTAGAGCGCTCTAGGCAACATCTCATCGCGACATATATTGTATGTTATTTAAGTACAAGTATGTTAAAAATTTTCCCGGACGCTCCCATAAGTGACCTCGCGCCCCAAGGCACGTGGCTAGTTTGCTTTAGGGATAATGCGCCACTTTACTAAATATCACCTCACACTGCCTCACAGTCATTTACCAGCCAGGCGCGTAGCAACTTATAACTAACCAATCATTGTTTTATATTCTGCAGTTAACATTGTAGGTTGATGAGTCTGTCTGTACTGAGACTAAAGTTTACTATAAACGTAAAACGTGCTATGCATCGATTATGTGAGATGATTATATAGGTGATATCATGATGTGTCTCTAGTAAAATATTGTATGTTTATACTGCAGAATATGGACGTAACTACGTTAAACAAGTTAAGAGAAAACTTGTCATAATTGAAAGGACACAGATGCGTTTTTTGCGTGTTTTGTATTTGAGCCATTTTATTTAATTTTTATTTTCAAGTCCTTGAGTGAAGATCGCAACTCAAGAAACGTAAGGTAGGACGCCCTCCAGCCAGGTGGACAGATGACCTGAAAAACTTTGCGGGTATAGAAGGCGAATGTGGAAGGCGGAGGACCGAATGTTATGCCGTAAATTGGACGCGGCCTATGTTCAGCAGTGGCGGTAAGTTGACTGATTAATTGATTTTTATTTTATGAACTTCAAGCCTTTGCAAAGCAGTCGCATGTAAAACGGAGGCAATTGAGTAACTTAGTTAATATTCCATAAAATTAGATAAACATTGTTGGTATCCACTTATGTCATTCTCATTACTTATGTGACAATAAGTAGATAAATATAAAATAACTAGAAAATAAATTAAATCTTTATGCTCTGAACATGACTTTTCTGACTATTCTACCTATGTTTTACGACGTCATGTGGTATGCATACATACATCATTACATCATCAGCCTGATAGATAACATTCTGTGGAGGTATCAAGCCATATACTTCTAACCAAAGGGAGGATCCTCCGACCAGGCTAGGTGATCGTGCCTGGCTGGTTACTGCCCGACAGTTGGTGGTCGGGACTTGTATAATAATATATAGTGAGTTGGTGTGAGAATGGTGATATCGCAAGTCAGGAATTCATACATTCTTGGTTTTTTTTTGTATAGAAGTTGATTGATAATAATTTAATAATCAATATTGATAAAACTAAAATAATGAATTTTAGAATACGTGCCCAACGCACGGCCTCCCTAAAAATTCAATATCACAATACCGAAATAGAAGAAACTGAAGTAACAAAATTTCTAGGTTTACACATCGATAACAAAGTTAATTGGAAATCTCATGTTGACTACGTGTGTAAACAACTGAATCAGTTTTCATATGCTCTTAATAGATTAAGAAAATTAACAAACCAAAAAACTCTCCTGACAGCATACCATGGCTACGTTAGCTCATTACTGAGATACGGTGTAATATTGTGGGGTAATAGTACATTCAAAGGCCAGGCATTTGTAGCACAAAAGCGCTGCATAAGGGCTATGTTCAATCTGCAGTCTACCGACTCGTGTTTACCATATTTTAAAAAATATAATATTTTAACTTTACCAAGTCTATACATTCTGGAGGTCGCACTATTTATTAAAAAAAAATCCTGAACTATTTAATTATCGAAAGCGTATAAGACATGAGGATAAATTGCATATAGTCGCTAGCAAGACTCATCTAATGCATGAAAGTATATTCTGTGCAGCTTCGCGCATTTTCAACAATATCCCGAAAGAGATCAGAATTATTAAGGAAACAACCATATTCAAAAACAAACTGCAGAACTTGTTGATGAAAAAATGTTATTATTCAGTGAAAGATTACATAACTGACAAATCTCTTTCCAATTACACTATAGGTACCTAAATCATGAGGTGTTCAGTATTTTCGTCATTTGATTGCATGTATCAACTATTATTATCCAATTTTAATATTTACTGTATCTAATTATTGTATGCCCAATGGGCGGGACATAGCTGAACTAAATAATGTAACCTTAACATCTGTATTATGTACCTACCTATGATTCACAATAAAGAATACTATGACTATGACTATGACTATGACTATGACTATGAATGTGTTAATCAGCGCCATCTATGTTATCTATATTGTAAACTCGTAGTCGTCTTCGCTTGCGTTGGTTTTTCTGTGTGGGTCACTATTGGCCAGATAGATGACGCCACAATTCAAATGTATGGTTTAAAGCTAAGTAAAGTAAGGTGTTTCTTGTATTCTCCTTGGCAGGCGAAGTGGTAAACAGGACCTTAAACTAATTTAGGACACTGGTACCGCTGCTGCCCGTTATATATACATATATGGTAATGCTTTAGCTTTGCGACATTCACGGACACATACAGAGACATCCATATTCTAGACCGGACTCCACAACAGACAGCAGCGTTATCTGCAAACATCCCTTTTCAGCTATCACACATCCGCCTGCTAACGGTAGTGGATCCACGAAGGTTTCAGCGTGAATGGGTCGGATTGATCGAGGAAATATTACCCTCTCATTGAAGATCGACGTAAGAGTAGTAGTATTCGTATTCCGTACTATTGTATTTCGTTCGGTAAATGAGAGCGCTGGAGTCCCCATTGCCTCGCTTTTCTTTTTTCTCAGTTCTCTCAATCCGTTCACGGTAGGCAGCGGCTTCGCAGACTCAGAGTCTCTGGCATTGCTCCTGCAATGTGTCGTCTATGAATTACCACTTACATTTATTATGTAGGTAATAACTCTTCGGTTGCTGGTCGATTCGATTTCAGACTTAATAATCTGAAGTCATTGGTCGTAGTTGATCGGTAAGTTCTGGTAGGGCTCTTAACCGACCAGACTAATGTCGGGTTACCAGATTTACCGACCAACTGAATCCACAACCTGTATAAAAGGTAGGTGCCTTACTGCTGGCTCCTCACGACTGCACGCAACTGCAATTTAGCCAGCAGTGTTAACAGACTTCTATTACCACTTTCATAGAAAATATTTTGTCGTAGAGCCCTTTCAGGCTGGATTGTCTTAACCTAACGTAAAGGTATTAAAATAAAATAAATAATAATTATTTATATTTTTTTAATAATTGTAGTTACCAAAATCGAAAAATAACAAGATTTTTTTACATTATGGCACGTAGGTCCTATTATCACATGGTCACCCTAAGATGGCTGTCTTATTCTAAACTTAATAATAAAACAATTATCTACTATTTAGTTACATGAATAATATTATAGTCTTTATTTATATGACCTAAATATACCTAATTACAAATTGAATTACTTATTTATTGTATTATATCAATTAAATTAAACTAAATAAAATTAAACGGCTTGGTTGTGTGTTGGTGTTTTCTTCATTGTTTCCGCGAAGCTTAGAGAACACATTGTCCGTATAAATTTATAATCATACGGGAATTAACGCGATCATGCATTAGGTATTTACATACCTTATTTTGCTTGACGTTTCGACCAGGTTACACCGGCCGTGGTCACAAGCAGACTGGTGAGGCGATGTCACGGCTCCGTATGTGAAGTAGATTCTAGATCTACCCTCACATTTTTGTCTTTCCACGTACTATCACAAAACACACTGACAGTGTCCCTATTCTGTATGCCGTCCGTATTCCGAGCGTTAACCGACTGCGCAAAGCGAGGTTGCGTAATTTGAATCACTGGATTCCACGTAGCCGAGAGCTTGAAGCCGTCTTCCCTATTGAAATTTATGTGTTTCTTAATTTCAATAGCTTCTCGTACAACCCGAGAGTAATAGGTACAATCAGTGGAGAGGACTTGCGTACGATGAAATTCAATCCAGTGATTGGTGTCCGTTTGAAGAATATGTTCGGCAATCGCTGATTTGCTGGTCTGTCGATTCTTTACAGCGGCGATATGTTCTTTGACCCTTTCAGCAATAGGTATGTAAATACCTAATGCATGATCGCGTTAATTCCCGTATGATTATAAATTTATATCATGCAACGCGAAAGTTTAAAAGTAAACATTGTCCGTAGTTTACAGTTACTAATTACCTGGAATTTGCTTATGAAGTTAAACAAAAAAAAACATTTGAATTTAAAATAAAATCATAGTCATCAGGCCTTTTCTATCGATTTACTAAAGTGGCCGATTGGTCGCGGCCTACTACAATTTATCAGCGTCTTTCGGCCTTTCTAGAGGACATAAACAAGTGGCATATTAATGATAATAGATTAATAATATATTAAAAAACGTATAGGATTGACTTAACCTAACGCCAACATTGTCGTTAGCTTACGTCAATCTCATATTTTTTAAATCTATTCTACTATCATATATTTCACTTGTGTAGTAGGTCATCAGGCCATTTCTGGTAGACGACTTATTTAAAATGAATACATACTTAAAATCTATTGTTTGGTATCATATCCATGGCACCAAGTTACCTACATGCAATCTAATCATTTCTCATGGATATTTATCAAGGAAACTACCGTCATTTTGTGGAAAGATATAAAAGTCCTATTTTAGTTTCATCAATAATATATTATTATTCTTTAAACTAAAATATTTAATCGAATACCTGCAATTAGTTAACTGATAGTTACCCTGTCTTAATTGTGTTTATATTGATGTTGTATTTGATATTAATAAAATAAATACAAATTTAATAATGTTATTTTAACAAATTAATAGCAAGCAGCTTTATGAATTCGTGGTAAAGAGCGACATCTAGGCTTAGTTTTAGATAACTATGGGCAATCGAAATATTTAACCAATTTAATAGTACCATTTGGGAAAATCAGCCTTTAATAACCATTTATTTTTGTCAGAAAAAAATATTTTGGCTTAGTCATAATTATTCTTTTCATATAATTTAACAATAGACTATCTACTTTTGTTCAATTTCTTGATCACTAGATGGCATTATAATCAAATATCACAAATACAATTACAACAGAATTCGATAGATGTCTCTGATTTAAATATTTATAGCAGCTTCAAATAGTATAATTTTACATAATTATAATTTTTCCTTCATTGGAAAGCAAATATTATGATAAGTATAGGCACAGCTATTACACAAGCGACGTATATGGATGTTCGAGGCTCACATTCAGAGATGATGACGAACTGTTCGTTCCACAATGAATCGTTGTTCCGCAATGGTAGTTCTAACACAACCTGAAAGGTGAAAGGTAATGTAAGATACTTTCTATGTAAGGTACTTTGTTTTGTAGTCTTTACATTGCAGTGGTGTTTTATCTTAGAACGCTGCTGCAATAGGCACTCATCACGGTTGTCATCCATGTTAGAGACGGTTAGAAAAGAAAGAGCTATTCACATTTATTGACTGGTGGACATTTAAGTACTGTGTGGCTTCACTTGACTGCAGCAAATAATGACTTTTAGTTCTGAGAAGCTCCCCATATTTATAAATATTATTATTTATGTTCTTTCTAAGACAGGAAAAGACAGGAATGGGTCAGTACTTCAAATGTATTACAAATATAATTAGACTCTTTGACAGGTTGAAGTTTGTACTAGGTTTTAAGCCTAAATTAATGATGCTTATGTAAAATGAAAGAGTGTGCGAACAACCGGCATGACAGGAATGTCCAGCATTGGACTTCATTGAGCTAAAAGATGTTGATAATGAAGAGTTATTCAAGGAGTAAGAATGCGTGGGTGGTTAAGTGTGCTATAGAAAAGTGGAGGTCAATCTGTAGAGATGTAATGTGCTAAGGTGAATGTAGGAGTTTTTGTTAGATAAATAATGAAATAAAATTTGTTATTACCTTTTGACTAGTAAATATATCAAGCGGCAAATCACATCTCTCAGTACTATTAGCGCATTCTCGTAACGTGGTCCTCGCGATGTCGTATCTTGTCTTTTGCAGCTCGAACTTCGCTCTGATAAAGTTGGTGTTCACTTCATTCTCTGATGAGAACACGAAGAAGTAGTAACCGTTTGATGGTACCCTGAATTTAAAAGGCATTCTTAAAGACTTTTGTTTTATTGATAATGTAACTAGCGCCCCGCCTCGCTATTTTACCGCAGACGAAGCCGTGGAATGCAGCTAGTAATTTATAAGACTGATAAAGTTAACTGAAAAGTTTATGGTTTGTATGGATTTCTGTAAGCTAGGATTAACAGTTTATAGGCTTATGATTTGCTTAAATGATTAGCTACGAGTATAATCTTAGTTGATAGGCTTTTGTTATCAGTTATAAGAGAATTTTTGCTACTTGGTCGTATCTTTTAAGTCGGAGTATTGAGTAAATTATAAAGCAAACGCAATTCGATAGCAACTTAAACTCAAATTGCTATTTTAAATTTTAATGTGTTGCGGACTAAAACTGTCATCAACCAACTTTTCTCGACCGATAACTTTTATAGTAATTTTGCAGACAGCGAGTACAGCCTAATACACTAGCTACAAAACCAATGAGTATCGAGAGCAATATCTTGAATTAGTGTTATTACAAAAAGATGCATGTCAAGAATACAGAAGCAGCTTACACAAAATTTTGTGTAACAAAATTGATATAAGTTTGGGTATATTTTGTTACCGTTAAATAGCAATATATTTTGTAGTGTTTCGCGACGCAGAGCATGTTCCCTAGTGTGGGAGTTGCCTTGAAAATGTATAAGTATAATAATAATAATACCAGCCTGTTTACTGTCCCACTGCAGGGCAAAGGCCTCTTCTCATATAGAGAAGGCATGAGCATTAATCACCACGCTTGCTCAAGGCAGATTGGCAATTTCAGATTTGAGTTCAGGTTTCCTCACGAATGTTATCTTTCACCGTCAGTATTTTTTTTTTATAGTAAAGCCTACCAAAGTGACTCCACCCCGCCAGATGGTAAGCAGTCAGTGGAATCCAGAAGTGGCGGCCACTATACCAAAAGCCATCGTCTTAAACTGCTGGTATGGTGGCCTCCGCTATGGCGGCTAGGAATGGGGTTAGGGGAAGGGAATGAGGGCGGTGAGGAAAGAGGAAAGGGGGGAAATTGGGCCCTCGGCGCTCTCACTCACCGAACGAACCGCAGTAGTACGGATACTACTACTCTTAAGTTGATCTTCGATGAGAGGGTAGTACTTCCTCGGACGATCCGGCCCATTCATGCTGAAATCAGCGTGGATCTACTACCGTACAATAGAAATAATAAAAATAAAGAATAAAATTAAAGTCTCTAATTTATGACATACCTGTAAGTAAGCGCATTAGCCTTAGCAGCAGTAAACACAGAGGCATCCGTAGCGTTCTTCGAACATGAACTGTGCGGAGTCAAAGGTAGGTTTAGTATCAATCCTTCACATTCTAACAGAGCTTCCTCACTGCTTGAGAATGACGACCAAAACTCAGAGTTGCTCATATCAAAGGCTGTTGTTTCGTTGATTTGTTCGTGGTGTTCCGCTATACCGTCTGGTTCTAGGTCCTGGAATGAGGAATAGCGTTTTAGTACAATTCAAAAAATTATTAGACCTAATTTTTTGTCTACGAAGCACTTCTGTTTCAAAGCGGAATCAAACTGCTGAGTTTTATTTAAATCTTGGAACTCTTTAATTTTGAATCCAGATCTTTAAATGGGCGTGTAAAAAGCTTCTCAAAGCAACATAGTGTATCGTGTTTATATCATGTAAGCAGTTTATTACGATGGCTTTTGAATTGGCTCCTAGACTCCAGTGGCCGTTTACCATCATGTAAAATGTAGTGTTATTTTGGTATAAATCAAATCTTTATTCAATTTTTATGTGGTACAATTTATACAAAGGTAAATTTTAACAAAATATAATGCTCGAATGCTGTGTGTCTGTACTAAGAAAATCTTGTATCACAGGCGTTATATAGAGTTATGATAGGTATAAAATAATATATTTTCTTTACAATTATATAAAATAAAAACAAATCAAATTTTAAGTACTTATGTACCTAAAATGAATTTGTATAAAATTAGACTAAAGATATTTAATAAACAATATGGTGTATAAATACATATGTATGTTGCAATTTAATAACTAGGTAGGTACTAATACAAATTATAAGAAAGTAAATATAAGCATCAGCAGAATTATCTAGCTTTCTATAACAACAGTTTGGAGGCCAGTCCGATTATGCTTACAAACAATTTATTTAAAAAGATATTTTAATCAACCCCGATAGTACCAAGCAAGTAATATTATGTATGAGTAAGATAAGAATGTAATAATAAGATCTTATATGTAAAATACTTTTTAGTCTTATAAAAAACCATTCTATTTACTAATACTATAAAATAAAATACACAGTTCTAGGAGCACTCATAGTCAACTGAGTTGATGTAACAGAGGTACCTCTGTTTTGCGACTTTTTTCGCCGGACACTCAACGTCTTCTGTTTTATGTTAATAAGACCTATTAAAACGTGTTCATATTGCACATTTTGGCGGGTCATTTTTGTTCACGCATTCTGATATTGATTTTGGTCAAGGCGTATTATTTTCTGAACTAAATGTCTAGTTTTATCGCTTGCCTAGCGCTTTTCGCCCATTTTCACCTTATCAGCAAATAAAGGTTTTAGGAATCTTCAATAGACTACTTGAGATCCGATATGTATTCCGACAGGGTGCATTGCTCCTTAAGAACTGCCATCGAGTTGGCTTGAACTGCTTTCTGCTTCAGGGATTGGTATAGCACGGCTATTTGCGAAGAATTATGTCCAATTTTACGGCACAGGATGGAGTAAAAATCTCCATCTGAACTTATTACTTTTTAGCTATAGATAGGTATATTATACTAAACTACACAGTGTGCAAAACGCATTTATACATTAATCTAGATCACTATTACTTGTCGATATTAATTAAATATTGTTTATTTCTTAGAGAACGTCTTTGCTAGTTGCAAGCTAAATATCGTATCTAAATTAATAAAAAAAATAATCAGATTGATAGTGACCAGCCACTGTTACCACCACAGTTACCACTATTACCATGGAGGTCAATGACACTAAATAAGTGTGACGTGGAGTGGTAATCGTTAGTTAGTGCCAGCCACGACCATTCGTAGGAGGCAGAAAGGAAAAAAAAGCCTTCAAAGGATGTATTTCTGTAATTCAATGTAGCAAAAGAACGGTACCTCTTCAGCAGCATAATCCCTGGCTTCGTCGTCTTCATTAAATGACTTCTGAAGTTCTATTTGTCCCAGCATGGATTCTCTCTTAGCGCGAGCTTGTTCCATAGCTTCATGACGCTTATCTGCAAAATATTACAAAAATATTAAAAGACCGACGTCGTAAAGACTTAAAAGTAGTTAACCACTTTAGAAGTTTATATTAGTCGTTAGTGATATACGATGAAGAATAAGAAAGCGTGGCTCTGCAAAGGGACATAAATGGGCTTGTATTAATTTGAATCACGTTTGATATTATACAAACTTTTTAACTTATACAAACACTTTACCTTCATTGATGTATCGTTTATCATTAAGTTAACAATGCTAATAAACATCATTTACCTATCTAAACGCTTTTAAGATCTCTAACTAAAATTGCAATACAATATCAATATCTTGGTTTGAATGAAAGATAGATGGCGTCAGCAGTTCCATTAATGAGATTTTTGTTATAACCATCATTAGGTAATTAATTTTTGTCACACGAATACCGTGAGCGTGTTTAGAAAAATGTTCGCCACCAGTTGGCGCCACTTTCACTGTCACATTGGGCCAATCAGAGTTTAACTTTAAAAAAGCGCTTGGCAGCTAGACATTACGCATCGGTGCTGCCATCTCGTGGACGCCATTTTAGAAAACCCTCTCAGCAATTTTCTTTTGTCCATGCATGTGAATTATCCATTTTGTAAATTATAAAATGAATGAATGAAATGAACACTGAAAAATATTTGTTTTTATAGCGCTGTCAAAATGGAAGACCTTTTACCAAAGTGGCGCCAACTGGTGGCGAAAATTTTCTTAAACACCCTCATTGATTGAGGTTACAGAATGCACAGTTGTAACATCATTTTGGTATCTACTTATTCGCACGAGCAGGCTTAACAAGTAAAATAAACTCACTTTGTCTCTGTGACCTGGTCTTCTCCTCATCGATAGCTTCGACAAGTACTTTACGGAGTCTATCTAGCTCCTCGCCACTGCCAGTCACTACTGACATTATGTCTGCAGTTGGGGGAGATGTAGCCTAAAAATTTATAATTAAATATATAATTATTATATTATAACTATATGTTTGGGTAAAACTCACAACTCTTTCTTCTGCGTGACCTGATAATAACGCTTTGTGTCAGTAGTACAATGGTACTACAGTACATCAGTACCATTGATGGTACTACTGACACACATTTACGTCACTAGTAAATATTTTGCTGATATAATCTCTACTATCAGTCATCATCTGAATCTTCCTTTATACTACTACTACTATAACAGTATTTAAACATACCTTATCATGATAATTAACACCCATAGTTTGATGAAGTTTGACCAGCACCCTCTTTCCTCTGTCACCCAAAGATTGCAGGCGTTTTAATACGTCTTCAAATACTTCTTTAGAGTTAGGCTCTTCAACAGAACTCTGAAAAATAAGTGATTGTATATTAAATATTAGTGTGATTCTGAGGTTTTATAGGAAGATATTTTCAAACTGAGAAGACTTTTTAGTTTTGCACTGTTTAAGGGTTTGTGTTTTTCTAGTTAAGATCCTAAATATCTATTTAATTGTTTTCAGACTATATGCAACGACAATCTTTGCTTCTGAGTGCTAATCGTTAAGATGACACTCAGTAACACTTTAAAGTGTCAGTAGCACTCGCTGTTGTAGTGAATCACATTACATTAAAGAAATGATAAATTGCAGACAAACATTTATTTATTTATTTATTTATTTATTTATTCGTTTATTTATACTTCACAGCTTACAAAACAATTACAATCTTCTTTCTTAATACGCCAATAAAGAAGTACATATATAGCTAACAGTTTAGAGTTAATAGAGAAAACAAAGGGTGGTAACAGTTTATAGTCAAGCTACCTATAACTTTTAGTAAATATTAGCATAAAAGGTTTTGTTTGAATGTGTGTGTTTAAGTATTTGTGAGCGTGTGTGCGTATGTGTACAAACAACACCTAAGTATTGCGTTTTAGATCATGAGTAGGTATAGGCTAATTCATAAATTACTAGACAATATACTATATGCTACATCATTTATGACTTTTATACAAAAAACAAATCTAAATTTAATTTGCCGACGAAATGTAATTCTTGAAATTACCTAATCAGTATAAACTAGAAAATACTGGTAAATATTATGTGAACTACATTAAGTACAAAGATACAGTCAAATATCAAATAAATATTATGTTTGCAAGATAAAATTATGCGACAGAATGTTAAGTTTTACTGGTATGCGACAAGACGAATTTGCAAAAGAAAATTTTAAATCAACAATGGTATTGAGTATTTTCACGTGTAAATTATCCATTTATCAATCGCTACTATCAAATAATGATTTGAAGAGCTCTTTGAATTGGAAACATGTGTATGATTACAGTACAGTTCCAGGGGTGTGTACTTCATGCCTAATATTGATTGATCAAAATCTGAAACTATTTACGAGTTGTCTGTTAATAAAGAGAGCTTTAAAAAGTAATTCACAAAATCACCATAGTAGAGGTCATCATGCCATTAATAATAATACATAAAGCAGTCCTTCTGGTGAACAAATAAATAAAAAATATATTTTGCAGTACGTATACAGTCTTTACTGCTCAGAATCTTTTACGAGGGCGGCAAGAAGTAAACCTTTACAAATAAATTATATGCAAACATAATACACCAGCCTATCACTAAAATGATAGACAAAGCGCGGTCAATTAAAACAATAATTGACTTATTCAAAACGATAATATCCTCTTAATAATTTAATATAATAATTTAATATTTTATTATATAAATTAATTATTACTATATTCATACGCCCAACCGGGCAGATTTTGGTGATACCTATTTGTAATATGTGAACCAGTATGATACCCAAAATGTAATGAATAAATAAATGATTTGATTTGATTTGATTTAACAGCACACCATAATGATGAACATACAAGAGTACCGAATAATGAGATACGTTGTATTAATACAATAGACGATTCATACACTATCTTAGAATTGATAACTAAAGTCCTTATAGAAATAGATAAGTAACTTTCCATTGTAGAAACAATTTATATTGACACTATTCGCCTTGTTAACTAGCAGATAAATATATAAATTTTAGTGCGGGTATTATCATAATTGCTACATAATCTTTAATGCTTAGCTACTAATCTGCTGATTTAAAGTTAGTAAATTGTTTCGTTTAAGAACTGTTTGATTTGATTACAGAAAAATTTTATGTATTTTTCCTCTAACTCGAAGTGCATCAATGAAAATTTTGATAGCAAATATCTCGTGTTCTTGCAGTAGACCATCTTACAGTTCTGTTACTATCGTTTATTTTTGTGATTATTATTAGAATACTGACAAGCGATCCATTAGGTCTAAGAGCGGCTTCAAATCAAAGGAGTGAGGAGCGCTGCAGTGCTAGTTTTCATACAATTTATAGAAGCGCAGTCCCAGCACCACTGTCTTTCTTTGATTTGATTTTGGTATGGCCTTGCAGTCGCGCTTCCTCACGCCTCTAATTTGAAGGAGTTCGGTCAAGGTGGAGATGTTTGTCTGAGGCCTGTGTATAGCAGTGGAGGTTAATTAATATGTGATTAACTTATTTATTTGTAAAAAGGTCAGCTGAGATTTGGATGGATGGAAGCGGAGATAATTATTATGTACTTTAGGAGACTCGCTCATGATTGACATTAACGTTACTTACTTCATGGCTATATTTAGTTGTAACTTCTTTTAATTCAATCACTGCTTCATTTTCATTTGTTTTAGACTTGTCTTCTTCAATAGCGACAGTAATGTCAGTATCATTATCATTCTGATTATTTTCTATAACTTGATCATCAGTCACAGGTTCTTTTGTAGTATTTCCTTCTTGTGTTGCTTCAGTAGTGTTTAGCGTCTCTTTATTTAAATTAGTTGGTGTTGTTGTTAGTACAGTTTCTTCGTTATTGACAATTTTCTTTACCAATTCACTGTTGTTTCCATCGATATCTGTAACAAACCATTTAGATATTAGTTAGCCTAATCTGGAAAAGATTTTTATCAAGGACATGTCATGTATGTTTGACATTTTAAATACTCAGTAAGTTATTCATAATCGATTAAAGAGACACACACTCGACAATAACAATTATCTACATTTATAACGGATGCAAAAATTTTATTCGTAAAAATTTGTAAATATTATTTTTACATTCTTTGTCTATCATTATGCATATTTATGTAAACAGTAATAATAATTAGCAAACATATTGTTATGTTTATTGTTTAATTTTGTATGATAAGGCACATAAATAGAAGCCACCTAGCTGGGTAAATTATACTTCCAATATTTACACTATACGGACTGCATTCGTAGTAAGACAATGTAGTTTGTTTTAAAGTAATTTCTTATTTCTAATACGGAAATTTGCCGAAATGACTATCAGGTGGACTACTAGTTAGTCTATCATAATCAACAATAATAAAATATGTTATCCAACAGTTATGTTATACAACAGAAACGCACAAAAAATCACGTTGTATGGATCGTGTGTTCCATAGAAGTATAGTGATCGTGAGTTGGAGTATTGTATCTTACATCCAGAATATTCATACAACCTCTAATCATCATTTTTATAATAGATTAGAATATATCTTATCAATTTAGACTCGCTGATGGATATAATATTATAACCCTATATTTTAAGAATGTCTAAGAATTTCTTCGCATTTTTCTTTAGATAAACATGCCTGAAAACGACGTATTGGTCCAAAAATGAAAAGCCGATATATAAGCAAAGAAGGTGTATATTGTACGAAAGAATCAGTGGAAATACAAGTATGTAAGAAAATGAGCTAGGAGGCGTGCGGACTGCGTTGGGCTTGCATCACAGGCCTAGAGCAAACTACAAACTGCGGTGGCTAGCCGGCGTACCTACACTCGCGCGGCCAGCGAGCGGCGCAATAGCGCCCCTCTGCCCCTACCGCACCCCGTGCACCTCCTACGCGCTCGTAAACAAGTTACTTAAACAATTTTGAATAATATATAACAAATTAAATCTACAGGTAGGTATAAGTTCGCGTCGCTTACATTCCCCACCCCAGTGTTGCTAGCAGCACTCTTCCGTCAACGGGATTCGAGTGACGCGTGAGGCAGGCCGGGTAAAGATACCAGTTTTGGTCCTTAGTTGTATCATTCGCACACGCCCGTCCTTTCCAGGGTAGACGTTCTCTATTACCCCCTTCGGCCATGTGTTCCTGGCTCCATTAGGATCAATAACATAGACCAAATCTCCCACTCTCAGGGCTCTTTGTTCCTGCTGCCATTTTTTCCTTGGTATCAAATCAGGGAGAACTTCCTTCAACCACCTTTGCCAAAATAGGTCAGCCAGCCGCTGAGAGATACGCCATTGTTTTCGTAGATGTATGTCTTCGCTATTAAATTTACCTATTTGTGGTAAATTTGAAGAAGTTCCAATTAAGAAATGGTTTGGGGTCAATGTCTCCTTGCTATCGGGATCAACAGAAACATGGGTCAGAGGTCGGCTGTTTACAGTGTGCTCGACCTCGGTTAGAAGTGTGTTGAATACCTCTTCACGCGGAGCTCTTTCTTTCAAAACCACCTTCAATGAAGTTTTGACACTTCTGATCAGTCGTTCCCAAGCCCCACCCCAATGTGGGCTAGCGGGCGGTATGAATGTCCAGGCCATACCATGATTCATCGATTCATTCTTCAAGGTTTCCTCATCTAATTCTTTTATAGATTTCTTCAGTTCGGCGTGAGCACCTCTGAGGTTGGTTCCATTGTCGGAGTACATTTGCTTTGGCCATCCTCGCCGTGCGGCCATACGTCGAAGAGCCATTAAAAACGAGTCAGTGGTCAATGTAGAAACTGTTTCTATATGAATAGCTCGTACTGTCAGACAAGTAAATAAAACTCCATATCTGCGCTCGTGACGTCGTCCAATAGTAACTTCCATCGGCCCGAATAAGTCTACTCCACAGTGGGTAAATGGTCGCTGATGGTGAGCCATTCTTCCTTCAGGTAAGTCACCCATTCTTGGTATTTCTGGTTTACATTTTTTTAATCGACATAGCATGCATTTTGATACCACAGTTTTAACTGTTGGTCGTAATCTAATCACCCAATATCTTTGTTTTATTTCATTAACTACCGTTTCTTGGTTTCCATGAGCAGCATTGGTGTGGTAATATTTCACTATTAATCGTGTGATGTATTGTTTTCCGTCTAAAATTGCAGGTCTTTTTATTTCAGGTAGAATATCAGAAGCGGTGTCGATGCGGCCCCCGACACGTAGGACTCCGTGCTTGTCAAGGTAAGGCGATAAGGTAAGTAGTTTACTAGTAGTTGGTATACTTTTAGAATTTTTCAGAAATGTAATCTCTTCTCCAAATGACTGAGCTTGAGAATATCTCAACAACAGGCGCTCCGCTCTGTCCATTACGTCACTGTCTAAATCGTAGGTATGTAATGCACATCTGTTTAAACGTCTCACTGCCTTTACTCCACGGTCAACAAAGGTAAGTACTTTTGATGTAGATTTGAGTAGTCGTAACCACGAAGAAAACCTGGCAGCTTCCGGAACAGGTAAGTTTTCATTATCCATATGTATGACTGATAAACATTCTAACTGTAAATTTATGTTTTCAGATCCAATGACATCTTGAGGCCAATCATCACAGTCTTTGTATAAAAAGGTAGGTCCATGTAACCATTCATTTTGCAAAATAGAACAGTCATAGGTCTCCCGTGTTGCGATGTCAGCGATATTCATTCTAGTAGGTACGTATCGCCATTCCATTATTTGTGTGAGGTCATCAATCTCTCCTAAGCGATTTGCTACAAATATTTTATAATTGCGAGAGTTATTACGTATCCAATGCAGTACTGTGGTTGAGTCACTCCAAAATATTCTTTTCTCAGCCTTCATCTTATGTTCTTTAGTAATGGAATCCGCCAGTCTAGCAGCTAGAACAGCGGCCTGTAGTTCCAAGCGAGGCACGGTGATAGGTTTGTTCCCCGCTACGCGACATTTACTCGCGATAAACGCTACCCGCGTAATATTCATTTCATAATCTCGCCACCTCCAATAAGCGACCGCACAATAGGCTGTAGTCGAAGCGTCGCAAAATATATGCAGCTGTAGGTTTGTATAACCCTTAGTACTAATATTATCATTATTGTTGTTTTTATAGTATCTCGGCAATTTTACATCGTGTAACGATTGTAATAAATTAATCCATTTTAACCATTTTGTGTAGATTTCATTGTTGACAGGTTCATCCCAGGCCACTTTCAAGCGCCATGCGTCCTGAATAATTATTTTTCCATTGATTGTAAGTGGCGAAAGAAAGCCAAATATGTCAAAAATTGACATTACGACGCGTAACATCTCCCTTTTTGTAGGGCGTTTATTTCCATTAACTATTTCTACGGGAACTTTTTTGAATGATATATCAAATCTTAACGTGTCGTCCAACGTATGCCATATAAGTCCAAGTGTGCGTTCGCCTTCAATTTGCTCGCCGATTTTGAACCTTACAGCCGAGTCGCCAAGGCTCTCTTTAGGTAAGCTGTTAAGCACCACTTTACTGTTGCTATTCCAGTTGCGTATTTCAAAATTCCCTTGTTTATGTATATGTATAATTTCTTGTATAATTTGTATGGCCGAATAGTCGTTAGGTAAGCTATCTATATAGTCATCCATATAATGTTGGGTACGTATAGCGGCGACAGCTGTAGGCATTATAGACACGAAGCGCTGAGCGTTTTTATTTTTCACAAACTGTGCAATAAAAGGTGAGCAGTTAGCACCGAATATTAGTGAAGTCATGACATATGTTTGTATAGGTTCTTGTAACATTTTGGCTTATTAGGGTCACCGCGCAGTATAAAACGTAAGGCGTTTTGATCTTCCTCTCGTATTTTTACTCGTAAAAACATATCTCTTATGTCTGCGGTAACGGCAATTTTATTCTCACGGAATCGAAGCATAATTCCAAATAGGGACTCCAGTAGATCGGGCCCTCTCAACAGGTAGTCATTGAGAGACAACCCATTTGTTTTGGCAGCTGCATCAAACACCAAACGTAATTTTTTCTTGTTTGGGTTATCAACTCCAAAGTGAGGTAGGTACCAAGTCTTGGTTGTATTTTTTTCATTAAGTAGTTTTTGAGCGTAACTATTTGTTAATAAATGTTGTACGCGCTCGTGGTACCTCTGCGCATAATCTGCGTTTCTTTTCATCTTTAGTTCCACACCTCTCAGTCTAGCTGTAGCTGTTGGGAACGAGTCGGGCATGACGCAGTTGAAGTCTTTCCAAGGTAAGCCCACATGCCACGTATTGTTTATGAGTGTGGAGGTTTGTTCCAGATGATTTAAGGCGCGTTGATCTTCTGTGTTCTGCCGCGGCTTAGACGAAGATACCCCCATAGACTCGAAAGAGAAGTAACGCTGTACATCATCATGGAGGTTGCGCAGGTCACAGTCGCTATTATTATTAATAACAGCTGCGTCATCAGTGGTGAAGAAAGAAGAATGAACGGGCACCGGCGCTGACGTGAGCGCGCGCGGTACCCTTCCGTGCAGACACCAACCCATCGGCGTGCGAGTGGCGCACGGCTCGCCGGGTCTGCCCATGATAGTCTCCAAAGGTAAGAGTAAGTGATAATTATCTTGTCCGATAAGTATATCTGGTTTAAGTTGTTCGGAACACAAAATGTCTTTTATTTTACTTAAATAATGATAGTTATCATAATTCACTGAAGTTAAGTTTTGTTTAGGTAAATTAAGTTCGTTTACACTTCGTATGCAAATAGTATATTTTTCACCCAATTGATTCGACAGAGTTAAGTCCAGTAATTCGACTTCGCATAAAAGTTCAGTGTTGTCCCATGCGCCGCGCACACGCATGGACTGCTTATGCCCGCTTAGACCAGCGCGGGCGGCGAGCGACGCCGACATCATAGACACAGTGGAGCCGTCGTCTAATAACGCACTTGCACTGAATATACCGTTAGGTCCATGAATGTTTACGGATACTACTTTTAGTAACACTGCACAATTGTTTGTAATATGAGTGACCGATTCACTCGAGGTACTGGGTTCAGTCTCTGTTGGCACTGTCTCCGCGGATTGTTGTTGCACTGTAACGCTATTATTATTACTCGCACTCGGTACGTAATGTAGCAGACGGTGATGCGCCTGCCCGCACCCCTCTACGTCGCACGGGGCGGCGGGACACGTTTGCCTGTCGTGTTTCGCCACGAGACACTTGTAGCAAATACCTACACGTTTCACATAAGACCATCTGTCTTTACGTAAAGATTTTTTAAACTTTTTGCAATCTATTAATTTATGTATAAAGTCACGACAAAAATTGCACTTATTGTCACTTTGTTTACTTTTCTCAGTTAGTGTTAATACAGTTTCCGATTTATTATAACTTTCACTATTGTTACGTTTATTGTCCCAACGATGATTTATCAAATTAGCACTACATGTAGATGTTTTAATTGCTTCTTCGTTTAAGAAGTCGGAGAGTAATTCCAGTCTAAACTTCTTGCCCTCAGATATGAGCGGATAGCTGTAATCAGTCCATTTCGACACTAACACGGTAGGTAACTTGGCGAGCACTATGTTTACGACGTTAACGCCTTGTAAGTATTCTTCTCGGTTTAATGCACGTACAGAAGCAACGTAATTTTTTATCTTGACGGAGAACAGTACAATGTCTTTATGGTACTCTTGTGGTAACGGATGTAATTTCTTTACCTCTTGTAAAATTTTCGCTATAATGACATCCGGACTTCCATATAATAGCTCTAAAGTGGACATCACAGTCGCCACTGACGTTGTGCTTATCAACAAAGCTGATACTGCTTCCTTGGCGGAGCCTCGGAGACATTTTCTCAAGCGCCATAGGTTCTCTTTCTCACTATAGCTGCAGATATCAGTTGATTCTTCGAAAGCATTCTTGAATGACAGCCAGTCCATGGGGTCACCAGAGAAAATAGGTAGCTCTCTTGGTGTGCTGATGCGGCTGAGTAGGTTAGTGTTGTGACTAGTGGTTGCATTGGCGGCAACCAGTTCCTTCAGTGCGCTGGCCAATTGCTGAACTGGACCGTTGGTACCCTCGTCACCCGACGATGGTGGAAACAGTGGGCCATTTGAGCGTCCATTGTTGTTAGCCTTCTGCTTCTCCAATTCAGTCTGACTGCGCTCGAGCCACTCCTCGATGTCCTTGCCGTCACCTTGACTGTCACATTCCGATGCACGTGGACTGTATTTTTGTTCTACGGCGGCTAAATCTGCCGCCAGCTGCTTGTCTAGGACCTCCAATTGTATGCGAGCCTTTTCTTTAGCTGCCTCCAGCTCGATCTGCTTCTTCTGCGCTAGAACTGACGACGCGGAAGATTTTTTGCTGTGGGCGGATCTTGATTTCCTCGTTTCTGTTTCCACTAGTTTCATACCATATTGATTACTTGATCCAGGCTCTGCATGGTCCTGCGGCCCGGGCGCGTCTTCGTCCTTCATTTGCCCTCTGCGGCTCGTACTGCGCGTGTTGACCATTTTTTTCACAGGCGGTGTGGTAAACATCTAAATGCGGCTCGAAGTGACCAATGAAAACGACGTATTGGTCCAAAAATGAAAAGCCGATATATAAGCAAAGAAGGTGTATATTGTACGAAAGAATCAGTGGAAATACAAGTATGTAAGAAAATGAGCTAGGAGGCGTGCGGACTGCGTTGGGCTTGCATCACAGGCCTAGAGCAAACTACAAACTGCGGTGGCTAGCCGGCGTACCTACACTCGCGCGGCCAGCGAGCGGCGCAATAGCGCCCCTCTGCCCCTACCGCACCCCGTGCACCTCCTACGCGCTCGTAAACAAGTTACTTAAACAATTTTGAATAATATATAACAAATTAAATCTACAGGTAGGTATAAGTTCGCGTCGCTTACAATGCCCATCTGTCTTTATATTTTTAAGGATATAGACAAAACTTATTCATTTTTATGCTGAAAAACTGCTGACGAAAAAAAACATCCTATAGAAATATTGGTAGCCACCGCTTATGAATCTTATTGCGAGAGTTCGACTATCCTTTTAAGGTTGAAATTTAACACTTACCCTGAAAAGACAGCCACCTCCTTTCATCCTTATCTACGTTAGCATCCCTATGTCTGTGGAGGGCTGGTAGTGACACGATGTTGGCTGGTAGGCGGTAGCTTTTAGCGTGTAGATTCTTGGCTGCTTCACGTAAAGCGTGCAGATGTTCTAGTATTTCTCGCAGTTCCTATTGACAATTTGTAAAGGTTTAGTAACGTCATTATTATTGTGATCCTTTCAGTTATAGTTGTCAATTTTTTTAGAAAATGTTAATTTTTAGAAGTATTTTTGTCAGAAAATAAGAGCGTTCTGAGAATTTACTAAATTCATAGATTTATTATAAGATCTCAGTTTTAAGTTACAAGAACTTTATAATCAACAGCTCGAATTTAGACGTAGCCCTGTCTTAATTTATGCAATTTAAAAAAAAAGTTTATGCCGTGTAGTTATTCAAACTAAACAGCACAAAGTTTTGTTTAACCTATAAATATTTGTCCCAAGTCTAGGTGTACATTGCATCTAAAGATGTTTGTTTAGTACCCTGTGATAGAAAGCATGATACCCTTGCGTGTAAAACTATTGTACAAAAAATACTTAGAAAATACAACCAAGTTGTTACCAACCGCAAGGGAGGAGAAACAAAAGACAGGGTAAGTAACTGAGGACACTGTGGCTCTCACCGACTCAAATGCAATGTGTATGGATGTGCATTATATGGATATCCTATGAAAGAGTATACACTTTTATCTATACATTAGCCGCCATCTTTAGTCTAGTTTTTAATGGATCTGCTGAAATGATTTTGTTAAATATAATTTTTATACTGATTATATACCTTAGGATCATGATCCGGATCAGCAGCAACTTCAACCGAGCTACCTTTTTCATCAGTGGGTGACACGTAGGCAGCATTGTTAGGATCGTGGAAGCTCACCCCTGCCTTCTGTCGCCTCATCGCCCCTATCGATGGCATTACCTTGTTACAAAATATAATATACATTTATACCACCTAAACCTTTTAGTACCTTTTTAGAGTTTACTTTTATCATTTTAAGTCTCTTTGTTTTACATACACATTATACACACTTCATTATACACAAATATATATATATATATATATATATATATATATATATTATATTGCTACTTCAAGGCCTTTTCTCACGAATATAGGGTTTGAGTATTAAAACTCAACGTTATAATTTATTCAATTTATTTAATATGTTAAACACGAGGTAATAGCAATTTTAAATTTATATTATGTCATTTTTTTTACCAATATTACCGATATACTACAGTTAAGGGATTAAGTCTCACATCAAACATGTAGATACATTACTAGAATGCTGAAATTTTCTTTTCTTGAGCAAAGAATACACAAACTATCAATACCTAATCTGTATTTATGTTTAAAAAACTTATTTATTAAGGCGCTTACAAAATAAAGATTTTTACCCGGATCATTAGCTTTCCCTTCATCCTTCCTCAATTTTTCAATCTTCTCCGACAGCGTGGCGTTAGTTATAAGTCCTAGACTGTAAGCCTCTAAGAGCTCGTCTACTTCTTCTGACGAGTCGTCACCAATGTACGCGCACTCTTGCAGGTGTTTGTAGCCTTTGATCATTATGAGGGAGGCTCCAGGGTATCTGTATAGAATAATGTCATCAGTCTTAAGTGTAAATCACCACCATGAATCATGCACCATCACCATTTTATCTGAGATACGTCTACTATCGCAGAACTGACGGCGGAAAAGTTCTGTAATGGCGCCACAAACCGGAAGACGCAGCGTGGGCAGACCCCTAACAAAGAAGACTGACGACCTTATATGTGTAGCGGGGAACCGATGGATTAGGGCAGCTCACGACCGGCCAAGATGGCGACAATTGGGGGAGGCCTATGTCCAGCAGTGGACGTCTTTTGGCTGATATGATCATGATGATGACGTCTACTATTAGACTTAGATTATTACATAGACCCTACGTTAAGCATTTTCTCTTTCATCAGTGTGTGTTCAAGATCAGTATTTGACCAACCATTGTTGTAAAATATGATATGTATATAAAAAGAGATGTCGTCGTCTATGGGCCTTTTCATCTGGCTTAAAAGCGGCTTTTAACGCTTTCGGCTCAAACTAAATATTCAGCACAGAGATTCTTAATTATTATTCAAGATCCTGTTTTACTGAAAATTAACCTCTTATACATACTTAACACACGTAGAAACTGTAACCGACGATCCTTTGAGCAGATAGAAGCCCCAATACTCCTTCATATCGTCTCCTAACTCTAGTTCCCTCGTCATCGACACGGGCACCAAGTCTTGAGTTAACTCTGGTGGTCCAGGGACTACGAAGGCGTTGAACGTTGCGTTGGATCGTACTACTTGTCTCTGGAAGATGAGGGTTTGGTAAGAGTGACTCCGAAAAAAATTACTCCAATCTGCCTAAGGGTACGCAGTGAGTGGCGTCCAAAAGTGATGTATATTTGAATGCTGAATTGCAGATATGGTGGCGATATTTTATGAAAGAGTAGTAATTCACCGGTCGATCCTAACTATTCATGTAAGCATCATAGGTATGTCTGCGTTTTGTGAATGATTTAAAATAGTTTTTGATTTTATAGGGAAAAAGGAAAAGGTATGTCGCTGGACATTTTTATTTCGTAAATTTCGGAACCTACACTCTACAGGTAATCAATATTATTACACCACAGACACACCAAACCATTTATTCTCCTACTTGTTGGCAACTTCTTATAAAAACTAAAACTGTTTCTCTTTTCTGGTTGTATGTTATCTTATAGTTATTGTCACTCTGTAACTATTATTATTATTATTATTATTAACTTGTTTGTATTTATTGTTATTGTTTGTTTTTATGCATATTTATTGTTTTTATTTGTTTATTTAATAGTTTATTTTGATATATGTGACGTCACCCTTTTGAGTGCCATCAGAATATCGACGCTGCGGACCTCTCAGGAGGTGCACAGAATAAAGTTGAGATGGCACCCTTTCAGGCTGGCACACTAAAATACCTACATTATGCTAATTTTTATGTCAATTTGTAAACCTTGTGCCTGTCTTGAATAAATGTTTTTGCTTACTTTTTTTCTTTCTTTCTTTTTTCTTTCTACACCGGAATTTTATCCTAAAAGCTGCTATGTATAAAGAATTTTGTCACCTATAGAAAACTAGCCCAAGCCAGAAAATGAATCTTAGACTTCAGCCCTGTAGCCGTCCGTATCTCTACTTTGTAACAGAGGCATTCTCATATTAAAATAAGCACTCGAATGACATCTGATACAATACAAATATTTAGCACATTTTTGTTTTTATAACATAACAATCCACGCATAATATATTTGCCAACAGATAAAGAACTTTGCTATAGTAAAACTTATCTTAAAATCATTCAATATAAGGCAGAATTTTGTTTGACTATTTCCTATCTATTTCTATAAAGTTTTAAGCTTACTGACAAGAATAATGCGTAATAAAAAAATAAACTAATTTATTGGTAAGTATTAGAAATAAATCAAAAAGAAAATCGGAGAATGTAAAGTAAGAAGGGTAGGCATCTTGCGTTTAAGGTAACTCGATCAAAAGGGAAAGAATGTAGGTAGGGAGACAATAAAAACGAAAGGACACCAGATGGAACGCAGTAGTATCGGTGTTAAAATATAAATATTTTTATATAACAATACTTTACGCCGGCGCTGATAGTTTGTAAAAATACTGCCGCGGTTGATCCGGTTCATTCATACTAAAACCTGAAAATCCTACAACCGTAGCGAATTAAATAATAAAATATTATTTTAAATCGTAAGGCTACTAAATAAGTACTTACATACCATTCACTGAGTAGGTATCTAAGTCAAGTACATATGTATATGATACACGTGGAAATACCCGTGATGACTAATACTAATTTTTACGTTCTATCTTTATATATAGGAGAAATTTAATAATTACTGTAGTAGATTGTGTGGCTGTTTGTGTTTCACGTGCATGTGGTAATACTGAATGAGTAATTGATGTTAATCACGATTGATTATGAAAATATGGCTACTGTATTAATCAATAATGTCGTAAGTCTGTAAAACATATTTTGAAAAAACAAATCGAAAGTAAGAAAGATTAGACCTCTTTTACGGTCGAATAACTTATCTCTTGAGATAGTTGAGGCTATCTGAGATAGTTGCCTGCCTAGGATACTGTTTTCGTTACCTAGCAACCGTCGTTATTTTGGTCATATTAACAAAATATTCCTAGGGAACTATTTCAGATAGCCTTATCTTTCTCTAGAGATAGGTTATTAATTTTAGGCGTTAGTAATCTACATAATTATTTCATACACTTGTAACGTTTATTGTGAAAAGTGAAAGAAGACTTTGAGTATGTATATTTTTAGTTTATTGTTTAGTGCATTCCCAAATATGAGTTTCTGCACACAACCAAGAAAAATTGATAATAAAGAATAAATTTATTAATTTATTAAGCTCTGGACATTCATATGAACTATGAACATAAACATTTTGAATTTTTGAGTTTATGCTACTTTAAAAACGATTGCAGTCAGTTTATGCTACTTTAAAAACGATTGCAGTCGACATGATTAACAATACTTCATAGCAAATGTTTAAGAGCCTATCAACTATGGTATATGGTTATAATTAAGTAAATTGTTTGCTTGTTTCTCAACGCGGTGTAAAAAGTTCTATCAAATAACACAGTCTTACAAAGATTAAGATGTAAAATGTTACACACCTACCTGACACCAAGTGGTAGATATCTTACTATCTATTAGTCTCATGTCCGTCATGCTCATCGGGTACATCTGACCGGAGAACACGCGGTATCTGTAACAATATCACATTTAGTATTATCACGTTTATGAGAGAGTCAAAAACTACTCAAGTGTAGGTAAAATCAATGGAAGATATGGTTCTTATTTTAAGATCTTTATAAAGTCTTTGATTGTGTTGACTACAATATGTTCATGAAAAAGCTTATAGGTATGGCGGTATTGGAAGCGCTGTTTAAATCTAACTGTTGAACTGATAGAGTTAATAAGTTTTCGTAAATGAGAACAGAGTTTGAAACATCTGTAATTAATAGACATCACTCAAGGTTCTATTTTAGGTCTTTTACTATTTTTAGTAATGTTTAATTTAGTTACATATTTTAATGCAAAATTTAAGAAAATGAAACAATTGTTTAAAAACATCCACAGAAATATAACTCGATGAAAGAACGTTATGTGACAATCTGTTTTTATAATAGAACATTAAACAAGATGAGACTATTATACATGTACAATCTAATAAAATAAACATAATTACTTCTGCAGATATTAAACTTACATAGTAAGTTATATAACAAATGATAAAAGAAGTTTATATGAGCGTAAGTCATTGTGTGTGTAATAGATTACAATACAGCATAAGATCACACGTGCGGTATATGAATTCTGATATGTTGAACATAGACCATGTAATAAATAATATAATTCAAATTGTCCCCGTTGGATTTGGCACTTTCAATAGAGAAGAAATTAAGAGAAGAATTATAATTTAGCGATTTTAAGCCTTTTGTCAGTAAACATAAGACAAGGATTTATAGGAAAGCATACTTCGTCTTATGCCACTTTGTCAATTAAAGTGTGATTTGTACAAACATAATTATGTGTCGATGAAGCTAGTTACTATGAACTGCCGAAAATTGACTTTTCTTCCATCAAACCTTCAGAAGTAGTAGGTTTTAGAGAAAAGCAAGAGAAACGAAGCATAATACTAAGTATTTAATAGAAGTTACTGAAACTGTAATCAAACAATTATATCAAATACTTGATTTATTTGTAGGACGATAATTACGTCTACAATACTACTTGAGTTGATGGGCTGGTCGATAACCTAAGTCTGTACTGAATGTGAAGTAAATTCCATGAGGATTGTATATTTTAGTTCATATTACATTAAATTATCTGAGACCTATAATATCATTGACTGAAATTGAACATGAACATACTGTGCATCTTCAGGTAATGAAAGAACAACTTTCACAAGCTCTAGAATCTGTTCACGAACATGCTGTGCGTGCACAAGACCTTGAGATGACGTAAAATAACCGTCTGGCTCTGTTGAGAATGCCCACCCTTTTGCTCGCCAGTTGGCTTTGTTTTCCAAGTGACTTCAAAATTAGACCTTACTGGATATTTGAACGCCGAGGATCTCAATACCCTCAAAGACAAAAATATCTTGAGAACTGAGACGCATTAACAAAAGGTCTTTTCTTCGCAGTACATGCGGTGCTTTATGCATACATGACGAGTAGGCACCTCTAATGTAAAGGAAATCTTACCTTAAATATAAAGGTATAAATAAAAAAAGGCTAGGCAGTACTATAAGCATGGCTAGCAGGCGGCATAGCTTCAAAGGCACGATGTAACAGGACCGTGGTGCGAGATAACAGTTGCGGGGACTCGTGTGAGGCGGACGAGGCAGTGGGTATTGCCCAGCTGTGGACAAAATGTGTATGTTAGTTAAATAATTAGATAGAGAAACATTTTTACTAGCTTTCCGCGGCGCGGTTTCACCCGCGTCTCTGCTTGCGTTCTCTCCCGTCGCCAGTAGCATGATGTTAGATAGCCTTTATATAACCTTCCTCGAGAACTGAACAAATTTTTTTTTAAAATTTGACTGCTAGTTAGAGATTAGCGCATACAAACAAACAAACAAACTCTTCCGCTTTATATAATAATATAGATTATACCCTCATATAGATAGGAATGTATTCAATTAAGAACCTGTTACCTTCCCAGCGGTCGGGACAGTCTTTTTTCCAAATCCGAGAGAATTTTAAAAAACATTTTAAAATTTGGGTTTCTGTGACATTTATCGGATATACGGTGGTACAGAACCGGTTCCGAAACTCCAGTTATACAGACGGCCGAAGCGGTATATAGGTAGGTACTAATTTCAGCAATGAATGGGTCGGATCTATCGAGATGGTATTATTACCCTCTCATAGAATTTCGACGCAAAGAATTTTTTTTTTATATTAGCCTACCAAAGTGACTCCACTCTGCCTGATAGTAAGCAGTCAGTAGAATCCAGAAGTGGCGGACACCATTCCAAACTACTGGTATGGTGGCCTCCACTATGGCTTAGTGAGATGCTCACTGGACAAACCTTATTAGTTTACATACTATTATGGTGTGTCCAGTGAGTGAGTGACCCGGAGACACCATTTTTCTTACTTTTCCTCTAATATTCCCCTTCTCCATTTTAAAACCACTACCACTTCTGGACTCCATTAACTGCTAACCATATTGAAAATGGGGACTGTCACACAGGCACATGTCTAACTGCTCCGTCCAACTAGTTGGACTGCGGGCGTTTACTAGAACTATGGTCCAAAATGATAGTAAAAGTCGACTGTCGAAGTCAAAAAATTATTTCTAGAAATAAGTATTAATTGATACTTACCCTCCAAAGGTACTAGCTCTTGGGGATCCATGTTGTTTCACATCACTCCAAACGATCAATCCACTCCTTATCACCTAGAACAACAAGATAATTAAGTGTTATTAATAATGTTAACTATTGATGCCAAGGCTCGAATTATTTTAGTCTACAAGGTAAGACAGCATGAATGGACCGGATAGGCCGGTGAAGTATGAGTACTACCTTTTCATATAATACTAACTTCCCGCAGCGCAGTTTTACCCACGTCTTTGGTTACTGCTCTACTCCCGTGATGTTACATAGCTTACAACCTTCCTCAAAAACTGGGCTATCATACCAAAATGAATTATTCAAATCCAACTGGTAGTTCCAGAGATTAGCGCGTACAAACAAACAAACTCGCCCATTTTATTTAATAGTCCAACACCAATTGTTTAAATAAAATGCTTTTCATTCTTTCTTTTGAAATCCTTCATAAATCTATATCCCACATTTACGACAACGGTTTTATAATTCTTTCTCATTATTTATGCCACGCTTTGGGTACGCAGCTATGTTCATTTTCTTATTCAGGTTAAGATAAAGATAAATATATATTTATTTATCAGAATATGGTACATATGGTGTTACATACAAATTGCTAGATCTCATAATCTACCATTGCTGGTGTACAAATTGTGGCGTCATCTATCTGGCCAATGATGACACACAGAGAAAAATCTAAGTGAAGACGACTGACTACGAGTTTACAGCATAGAAGTCAAAGATGGCGCTATCAACAAAATATAGACCTCCCCATAGAAGCCTGAATCGCGATATTAACATTCTGACACCAACTAACTATATATACAAGTTCCCGACTACCAACTTTGGGGCAGTAGCCCGCCAGGCACGATCACCTAGCCTGGTCGGAGGATCCTCCCTTTGGTTGGAGGTATTTGGTCTGCTACATTTAGAAGCAAAAAAGAAAGAAACAAAAGAAAACGTACTTATCATCAGGTTGGACCGTAAGCTTTTTACCACCGAAGTTGTGGATAAAAGAAACAGTGGATCTATCCATGACCCTCGAATTAATCCGCGTTTGCCTAATTGACGATAGCAAATTTTGAATGAAACAAATTTGTTCTTAGAGTAAATAACATTGGCGCTGTTAATTTTCCATACGGATTATTTCCTGTTTGTCTACCTTTTTGCGATTAGAAATTGTTCCACTGCCAATTATCTATATGCAAAACACATTAAAACGCAATTATTTATGTAATAAACTGTGTATATATATTTAGCACGTACATTATTATCATGATAATCTCTATAAAGATCTGTAAGTAAACAAAATAGTTACACCAAAATTCAAATAAACGGTCTAGAAATGAGAATCGCAATGATTCTCACGATCTGAAATCAATTCTGTTTTATTCACAAAATTGTGTGATTAAATTTCATTACTGTGATCGCAAAAATATTTTGACTGAGGCGACTTTATGCGATATTTTTTCACGCCTCGTTTAAAAGAAGCAAGACCACAATTTGTATATCATTAATATATTATCTATATTAGTTTAACAGAGTATTAGACACATGAACTGAATTTGTTACGACCTAAAGCTTTTTTTAAATTGTATACAATCATAATAGGTTACTAAAAGCCGCCCAATGTATAAAGTGTGTATCTCTACTAAAAATTCTAATCACTAAACTATTGGGTAGGTTATACATATTAAAAATAGATAAGGTAGTTACTTTCTTACTTATCACATCACGAGACTTAGATGTGTTCATTACCGATAAATGCCGATAATTAATATTTACTTAAATCGGTATCTTTACTTAAATAAATAATTATTGAGACCCTTCCAAGGCAGAATGACATAAGTACAAGTTACACTTACAGGATAAACGACTTTACTACTTATATATCTACGCCTATATGATATGCGTTCAAACTGTGACAGAGACAACATAATAGTATATATTTTTTTTATTAATATTCTACCACATTCACACAGCGCCATTTAGCCCCAAATTAAGCAATTATATTTGCTTGTGTTATGGGTACTAAACAACTGATATACTACGTACAAATATATATTTTTTTTGTAAATACATACATATTATAGATAAGTTACACCCAGACACAGAACAAACAATCATGCTCATCACACAAAGATTTGTCCTGGGTGGGAATCGAAACCACGACCTGCGGCTTAGCAGTCAGGGTCACTAACCACTAGACCAACAGGCCAGTCGAAAGTATTAAGACATAAGGTTCAATATTAGCCGGGTCCACACCGGACGATCCATCGCGCTCCGATCGCGCGCGGCAGCAGCGCGATCCAAAGATGCAGGCGGTGTGGACGTGCCGCGCGCGATCCATGCGCACGTATTGGAGCGCGCGCTCCCTACCTCGCGCGATCCGTGTGCGGTCGGTTTTTGTGCCAGCCTCAAAGGTGCCAATCTATGAAGGTGCCTCAGTTGCGTGATGCGCGCGGTGTGGACGGTTGTGTTGGTTCGCGCGATCCACCTCGCCATGGACATCTCAGAAAGTCGCCGTTTGATATCGCTTTATAAAGAATTTAAATGTTTATGGGATCCCAAAGATTCTAATTACACCAATAGAGGTGTTAGAGATGATGCTTGGCGTCAGATTTCTCGTGAAATGGGGAATAAGTCGATCGAGAACCTAAAGAAAAAAATGCGATCTCTGGCGGGAGGCTACAGAAGGGAGAAACACAGAGAGAAGCAAAGCCGTATAACTGGATCCGGTAAGAAAACAAAGCTACTTTTTATCTGTAGGTATTAAAATTATATATTTTATTATAAGTAATTACATCATAATATTTACTGTGGATTTCACGTGATTTCGCTTTTTACATTTAAGCTGTTAGAAATACACGTGGTTATTTTAATGAGTAACTTGTTTATTTCAGGTGCTCAAGATACATATAAATCAAAGTGGTTTGCGTATGATGACTTCGACTTTATGGCGGATAAAAATGAACCCGGAACCACACGCGATACATTGGAACATGTGAGCTATTAGTTTACTGATATTCATTTTGCCAAACTATTGTATGGTTTGTAACAAAGTGTCTTGCTAAGTGGGACCGTATTGTAGTGGCATTTTCTGTTGCTCTTCTTGGTACGACGGCCATCGGTTGTAGCGATTGTGATGGCGGTTCATTTCGCCAGCTTCCAGGTATTACATCTCCATTCTCCTGTACTGTATCAAACGTTCCTGGCGATATAAAGTTAGGATTACTGCGTAAGTAGTTATATAGATGAACCGTTGCCAGCACGACTTTAGTCGCAGTTTCTGGTTCCAAAAGCATAGGTTTACGCAGGACTCTGTAGACAGAACTAAGTACTCCAAACGCGTTTTCAACTACTCTACGTGCTCTTGACAGTCGGTAGTTGAAAATTCTTTCACAAGAACCCCTTTCCCGTGTACCATCGTATGGTTTCATAGTATAATCATTAAGCTGAAAAGCTTTATCACCTAGTATATAATAGGGTACCTCAATTTTATAGGGAACTTGCAATATCTCCGGTGGAGGAATATTTAGCTCTTTTTTTTTCAAGTTTTTTATATAAATTTGTGCTTTTGAACACGCCTCCATCTGATATTCTGCCTTTAGTCCCAACATTCACATACAGGAACCTATAATTTGCATCTACTAATGCAAAAAGAACAATACTAGGAAATAATTTGTAATTATCAAAGTCGTTGCCACTATTAAAAGGCGATTGTATAGCGACGTGTTTGCCGTCCATCGCTCCTATCACGTGTGGGAAATTCCACTTATTCTCGAATTGCTGAGAAACTGTACGCCATTCTTCTTTAGTTGACGGCACCTGAAAATAAAGGAGATCTTAATTATAATATAAAGCTGAAAATAAGAATAAGCAGTAAATAGTAATAATAATTGTTGTTACAGGTAGAATCTGATACGACTGAAGGGGAACTTGAAGTTAATACTACAGTGAGCGAAAACGAGAACAGTAACATTACTAGTGACACACAACCGGAGAGAGCCAACCACCACACAGATCAGAGTAGAGAGCAGAATGATCAGAATGCACAATCCAGTGTCCAAACAACAAACAAAAGAACAAAAAAAAGAAAGAAAACTACTTCTAATAATGCAGATGACATATCAGATGAAACTCTTTCAGAGGCTTTCCAACTTCTGCAACAATGTGCTCAGCCACCACAACCGGAAACTGATTCTTACATTGCTTTCGGGCAGTATATATCTACTGAATTGCGGAAATATGATGCAGTAACATTAGTTAATGTCAAAAATGCTATATGCCAAGTTATTTTTCAAGCTGACACAGGAAGATATGGGGATAGCAATTATGGATATTACACTAATTCATATCCTGGCACACCAATAGCATCCACTTCATCACAGTCCCAGTCTCTACAACCTCAAAATTATCCAGCTCCAATTCCACAGACATCACCGTCTGCTCATCTAGCCTCCAATTCATCGCAGTCCCAGTTTCTGAAACCTCAGGATTATTCACTTCCACAGTCACCACCGAATTAAATAAGTACCTACCTATATCATGTTTTCAAAAAATAATTAATAATTGTAAACATGTTACTTCTTTAAATTATGATTGTAATACACTACTTTTTTATTGAGTAATAAAGTATGGTTTTACTTACCTTTACATAATCATTTAACAGGTCAATGATGGCTTCACAAACTTCAGGAATAATTATCGATATAGACTGTTTGGAAATGCGGAACAGATACTGCAAACTGACGTACGAATCTCCAGTTGCTAAAAATCTCAATGTTAGTAATAATCTTTCCTTCACAGTAATGGCATCTCTATAATTTGTATCATTCTTTCTTAGCTTGTTATTTAATAATGAACACAATATCTCAAATTGATTAGCATTCATTCTTGCAAAATTGTGTTCAACTTTATCTGACACTAACTCTGCGTACAGCTGAGTCCCAGATTCCAAGCGATTTTTGTAAATTGGTTTCACCCAAAACCGTCGTTTTCTTTTTTGTGATTTTTTGCGCAAGCATTTAAGCAAAATAAAAGTTACTGCTGCAACGGCAAGACGCCGCCGTTGTACGTGTGACTCCATATCGTACAAGAGTTAGACTGGCTGAATCACGGATCGCCTTAGGATCGCTTGGAGCGCATATTTGGGATCGCAAGTTTCCAAGAGTGGATCGGCCTAACACGATCCACGATCCACGCTCCGCGATCCTGGATCGCGGATCGCGGGATCGATGGATCGTCCGGTGTGGACCCGGCTAATAGCCGGATAGCTAATAGAATTAAAATTGAGTGACGTTAGTATTAGGGAAAAATGTTGTGGATTGCCAGCTCTGTCTATCCCTCAAAAAAGCTTCATTATAATTATGTTTTGTTATACCGTACATACAGAGAAGAGAAGAAAAATCACTATTGCTATTTATCAACTTTCAAATTTCTGGCATGGATCAAAAGATACATATTTCTATAAAGACATTCGTCTCTGCTGGGCTAGGCAGCGTTCGGAAAGCTACAACATATCGTCTCATCCGCACTACCGCAGTGTCTCAAGACCAAGGTTTGACCAGTGTGTGTTGCCACTGATATACGGAGCAGATACGTGGTCTAATTATGGGTCTTGTCAGAAGGCTCAAAGTTGCTTTGAGGATGATGGAGCGGGCTATGTTAGGCGTCTCTCTGCGCGATCGTTTGAGAAACTATGAAATCCGCAGGCGAACCAAGGTAGCTTCTCTGTAGTGGCAATGAGCATCACACATAGCTTGCAAAACTGACGGCCGTTGTGGCAGATGAGTTCTGAAGTGGCGACCATGAACCTGAAGACGCAGCGTGGCAGACCCTTTACAAGGTGGACCAACGACCTTATAAGGGTGGCCGGCAACCAATTGATGAGGGCGGCGAACGACTAGCCACGGTGAAAAAATTGGGGGAGGCCTATGTCCAGCAGTGGACGTCTTTTGGCTGATATGATGATAATGATGATTCGTCTCATAATCATAACCCTTTTCTACTAAAGATACCTATACCTATTAACAATTTACTCATTCGATGACCACTTAACATTGTTTAGTACGAGTGCATGTTTACTATAAATTGAGTAAACACTACATGCCGTCTGGTCAGACTGATAAAATTATTACATAAGCCTAGTGACTACGATTTATCAAATACCATTCTATTATATTTCATTATTATTGTTGAATTATAGCATTAAACTTAGCAAGTATCAATGTAATTTCATATTCTAATGCACTTTATAAGTTTATTTTAAGCATTAGGTGCGGTGTCAATAGTCAAAGCATTTATTTACATGATACCTACTTATGAACGTCAACAAAAAAAATATATGTTAACCAATTATTATAAATTAATCTACAGGCAGTTCGCTGACGGAGCCGTGAGAAGAAGTGGCAAGAAACTCAGGTCACTCTTTTCAACCGCCGTATAATTATAAATTACAATTTTGGTCTGAGTTACAATTGAATTGGTGAAGGAAAATATCGTAAGGAAATATAAAAACAATCTGAAATTTCTTATCCACCTTGAGCAGTTGATGAATGCTTAAGCCTTCTCTGAATGAGTAGAGGTCTTTCGTGTATAGATTTTACCTTTATCTACTGTTATATAAAGCGGAAGAGTTTGTTTGTTTGTTTGAACGCGCTAATCTCTGGAACAAACAGTTAGATTTGAAAAATATTTTTGTGTATGATAGCCCAGTTCTCGAGGAAGGTTATAGGCTATGTAACATCACGCTACTGGCGACGAGAGCAGAGCAATAAGCAAAGAAGCAGGTGAAACCGCACCGCTGAAAGCTAGTATAATATCTTTATGTTTAGTGTCGTAAGAAGTGACTAAGAATAGCATGAAACGAACATTTACCTGCCTACTAAACATGCACCGTGGATTAGTAATACTATGTTCGAACTGTGTTTCTGTTGAGACAAGAGCGTGATGCCATGGACAGTGCATGAGTGAAACATGTAGAATACATATCAGATTAAAAGAGACATATCGTTCTCCGCTTGACATAAATCTACATCTAATCTGTACACGAAGGATTAAAGAGATAGTTTCGAAGATAATGGCATCTGTGTGCCAATATCTGTATCATCATCGTATTTAGTCGAAATAAGACATTCACCAAAAGTTTTCACTAAAAAAGCGTTGACGTTGCTTGTTGCTTTGATCGGTCAGTAAATAAATAATGCGTGAGGCTTGTATAGTAATGTTTATATCTATACTTTCTTTAATTGATTCTTCAAGTCCTACTTATGCTATGTACTCAGAAGCTGACCTTGGTCACACGGATTTTGGTAGTTCTTGAATATTCAAATTATATGAATAAAATTAGAGTTGGTGTATAATAATAATAGGCTTATCAAAACACTAGCGGGATCAACCTTCTTACTGTGTGGATGGCCGTTTCCAAGACAAATATTCACTGTTTTTTGGGTCTAGGTAAGTACACTATCCAAATATGTACGGGCATTGGATATCTACTTAGGTAAAAGAGCTGAACTTTTTCAATATCACTATCCCACTAACCCACTGCTGTGCTTCAACTCTGTATCACTCTATATATATAATACCTATATAATGTAATACCGGCCTTAGAAGTTCAGTTCACAGCATTTGTACTTTTTGTAAAAAAATATAACAATAGCCCTTTTTTTCCAGGAGGGGTAATCCTCTGTCTACCCCTTCTGGTAAAGGAAAAAAAAATGAAAAATTGCTTCCACTTTGCCATGTCACAGGAGACTAGCCTTTACATTACATTTACCTGGCACAATTCTAGACACTACTGCGTAGCAGTCCGTTCACAGTGCTACTAAACCATAGTCAAAATACCTTTTATAAAATAAATACGAACTTTGTAACATATTTTATTAAGCTCCACAATTAGTTGTTATTTTTATAAATCCGTTGATACGTATTGACCTAAAGATAGCGATAACGATATCAGCCAGGAGGTCATTGTATTTACACGATTACGGTTCTAACACGAACATAATTTGTAAAAAAAATGATAGATAAAAAGAAACATGCTGCGGATAAAATCTTCTTTTGTAAATAGTAGCAAGCAAAGTCACTGCCGTTTAAGATATTTATATCACTTAAAAAGAATATACATATTCACTTTTATGAGGGAAAACATAATAATTATAAGATACGCCAAAAGAAAAATTAAATATAAGCACTTCATAAAACAAAATAACAAACACTTATGATTTATACATATAAGGTGCTTTAACAACCTTATAAAAGTTTCTTTTGTTTTTTAACCGACTTCAAAAAAGGAGGAGGTCTCTCAATTCGGCCGTATATATTTTTCTAATTTCCTCTTAACCACGCAACAGATTTTGTTCGTTATTCACTACCCTTTAAAAACTTTCTTCCAGGAGGATTATATGTAGGTGAATACATGTATATTTTAGGATTAGTTTTAATTAGTTATTTAGTAAAAATGTATATAATTACCTACGTGCAAAGCTGGGACGGTTTGCTAGTATCATTGATAAAGAAGAGAGTAGAAATTGTATGTGAAATATTAAGTATTCTACTCGGAATATAAACCATTTAAACCATTTAAACCATTTATTTTTCGTTATAGTACATAATACACAAATTTAACATTAAAAGAGTTTACACTTACATATACAATATTTATGAAGATAATTACAAGCAATATTTACACACATGTACATATAACAAAAGAAACTTGTTAGGTAAGCTTAGACACAGAACACGAAAAACGGGGTGTAATGATGGTTGACTCATAATTAATCACACCGATTTTTTGCGACTTTGCTGAAGATAAGCACACAGTGGGTGGAATGATGGATGCATCACAATAAAATTGCTGTTATGAAAAATTCCTTACATACTTCGAGAGCAACTTTAAGAGATGCATTTTCACGTGTATCGTGCTTTAAAAATAGGAATTGAACTCAGAAGGATATACATACGATCGAAAATATTCTCAGGTTTGAATTGACTGTCATAATGTATATGACTGCCTCTGTGGTTCGGTGGTACTGTGTACGGATTACCACGCAGAGGTCTCAGGTTCGATTGCCGGGACGAGTAAAGTGAAAAATATTAGCCCGGAGTCTGGAATTGTGTTACATGAGACCAACAATAAAAAGGCGAAAAGTGGGTGGTTAAACACCTCTGCTTACCCCTTCGGGGATAAAAAGCGTGAAGCTATGTATGTATGTTTGTATGTAATGTATAGAGTACCGATCCTTTTGGTTTATGGCTCCTTATCTATTTTCAATGTAATCTATTTCTTCAATGGTTTATTATCAATCGATGGAAGTTTAAGATAAAAGTAATGTTTCAACGTTTGTGTCATCGATCTATCGATTGATGTACTTTTATCTGATGACATGATGACAACATAATATAAGTACTTACAGATGTTATAGATTACAAAAGCCTGAATCTTACCCACGTTCCTATGTCAAATTTTCGAATAGGCCTAAGTTTAACTAAGCTGGCCTAAGCCTATTAAATCATATCTAAACATTCCGACGACACATTCAGCATAATAGGACCTCGAGATTATTTTCGCGCTATAGAGATACTTTAACTTTACAGTTATTTTATAAAAGTAGAAAAAAAAGTAAAAAGAATATGTTCTCAGAGTAAATACTAGAAGCGCTGTATATTGTTCTAACCAACTTGTGTTGTCACTGTTGCATGTTCTCTCATGGTAAAGCTTATGACTTGCTGATATATATTTTCAAAATAGGAAATAATCGAGTCTCAACTTTAACACGCAGTACACGGTCACCAACTAAACACCTAAATCACCAAAACGTTTGGCTACCAATACGCCTCAAGATCACCGATAGAGTTGTTTTTGCAAAACTGTTGTTTTAATCAAAGTAATTTGTTATAATTGATTTTCTTTGTTACATAACGAGTTAAGACAATTATCTGTTATTAATTACCATTATAAAACTTATTCTATTGCTTGTAATTTATAAATAACTTAATATTTAATGGTAATGAAAATTGTAACGTCATTAAACAACATACCTACTGTTTGTTGTTTACTATACCTTTTTAAGCATGCGGCTTTTTATGTTTATCGTGACTCGTCTACGAAAATAGAGAAATTACGCACATGCGTGAGGTTTAGGTATCTATCATTTTGTACTCAGTGCATGCAGCAGTTTCTCCGTTGAATGAGGAAGAATTGGTGCAGCGTGGGCAGATCCCTCACTAAGTGGAAATATGACATGATAAGAATGGCGGAAAACGGATAGATGAGGTCTGGATCTGACCCGCCAAAATGGCGAAAATTAGGGAAGGCCTACGTCCAGCACTGGATGTCTTTCTGTTGATGATGAAAAATATCACTGAGTTATTTGTTTAATTTAATGCTCTATGTGGTTTGGTGGTACTGTGTATAGACTGCTACGCGGAGGTCG
This sequence comes from Parascotia fuliginaria, assembly GCA_963082885.1. Classification (NCBI taxonomy): domain Eukaryota; kingdom Metazoa; phylum Arthropoda; class Insecta; order Lepidoptera; family Erebidae; genus Parascotia; species Parascotia fuliginaria. The sequence continues at coordinate 4,015,046 of OY720195.1, forward strand.
CGGGTTCGATTCCCGCTCAGTGCAAATATTTGTTTGCATGAATATGTCTATTAGCATTGGTCTGGGTGTTTCTATATATATATATATGTATTTATAAAAAAATGTATTTAAGTATGTATATCCGCATTCTAGAACCCATAACACAAGCTATAGTATATGCTTACCGTAGTGATTATAAGTTCAGTGATGCTTACTTTGGGTCTAGATGGCGTTGTGTATAGTTGTTGTGATAATATATTAAATTAGTGATATATATAATTACATTTAGGACTGTTAGTTTTGTCCTATTTGCCGCAATTTGCAGATATTTTGATAGTAATAACTATTCGTCCTATGATGGACAAATTTGACGTCATCTGTGATGTTTTGACCGATATCGTTCGGATCACTTATTTTCTTCTTATCGAGTGGAGTCAATCTAGTGTCAGATTTGTTTAGGTGGTTCATAATTTAGGCTTTACTAATTGCGATAGTAAAATACATATAAGTATGTACAATAATTATATCTGACGCGATACTAGGCCAGACAAAATTAGTAAATTGACCGATACGAGTTTATATATGTTTAGTTTTATCCAATGGTAGGATGTTAATGCCAGAACACTTTGATTTTTAGTATTCCTTACCTTTAAATAAAGGTAAATAAATTGTAAACATTTTAAATAAAGTTATTTGTCAAGAGATGATAAATTAAGAAAACTTGCATTTAAAAAAATCAATATTTTATATGCATACGGTAGCGGGAGTATGAATTGCGTGAGTTTCTATTTGAAGGAAATCAAGCGTACAAAACTGGTATTCTGTTCAACATCAGATATATTTTTTTCATGTTTATAATAAATAAGTAAAATAATCACAAAATGTCGTATTAGTAGTTAATTTTCTTCAAGTAAGTGTTATCTAATGAAACACCTAATAATATTATTTGTAGATACAATGTAAAAGATAAACTAGGTAATATTTTTCTACTACAAAATACATTATCAATACGTCCCTAAAACTTAATTATCAAATCACTCAATATTCCAACTAGTATAAATAGTCCTCATAGTAAAAACATACGCAATATAATATAACATCTGATGATAAGGAAAATAACAGCATTTGTTTATGTCATAGTTATTTGTAAAAGCGTTGTTTGTTGCATGCGGTTTTTGTCCACGCATTACGCATGCGGGATTGGTTCACATGAGTAATATCAAAAATAATAATTAGTAGCCTCTCAGGTATTATTAAATGTTTAATCTTATTGTAATTTTCGTGAGATTAAAATTGTTTAATAGATAAACTATATAAGTACTTATAACAAAATTTTATTAAATCCATGACACTAAAATTTACGTGATGTATTTTTAATGCTAAATAAATAAGCTACTTAATTAAAAAATCAAATATTAATTTTCGCTTAAAATGATTGATATAATTGATTAACCAATAGCAATACATAATAAGTAATATCAGACTGTAAAATATAAGATGCATTAGTTTGAAATACGGTGGCTCTACTATATCTTTTTTTTTTATGTTAGCCTACCAAAGTGACTCCACTCTGCCTGTGGTAAGCAGTATATGTACATAGTTTTTATGGATTCCAACAGACGAAAGTTTTTAATTAAGCTACAGCTACTTCTATTTTACAAAATAGAAGTAGCTGTAGTATTTCCTTCCTTTTTATTTTTTTAAACATTAAAAATGTTTCATTCAATTTTCTTTGTAATCACACGAAAACAAAAACATCTGTTCAAATAAATAACAACAAGAATAAACTTACCCTGTATTTAAATATAATTTACCGCCAAAATCACAAAACTATCCTTCACAGTTCGTATTTTAAACTAAACAACACATCACTGTCTAAAAAAAAAATTCACAGCCGAATAAAAAATATACACAATAGCTCGACTGTTTAATTCCATTCAAAAATAGAATGGCGACGCGCGTGCTCCCTTCGTTGATATAAACAATACTAAATACTGTCATGGCGTCGCAGTCGCATTTAAATTTTATCGCTTAACTACACAACCACGCTGTATCGTTCGTGAACTATTTACTAGTAATGATAAGCTATGAACACGCTTGTCTGGGTTTACCGTTTTCTGTAGAAATATCATATGAGCGGGCAAAGACCAAATTAAGATACGTAGGTATTCTTTTAGTTAATTTCCCATGTATACGGATATTCATTTCCTGAATACTGGGTGCTTAATTTAAAAACACTGGCTAGTAATAAATGTCTGCCAAAGTTAGCCTTTGCACATTGTTTTTGTGCATATTTTATGCACATAAACAGAAACTGCAATCAAGTAAAGTCTTACCCCCAGTTTCTGAAATTAACTAATCACATGTTAAATCTCATGTAAATTACCAATTGGATTGCTATAAGATAATTTGATCTAATTAGTTACTAATTAGATCAAATTAAACTAAATATGCATGCTTTTAGGTACTTCACATGAGATTAAACAGGCGATTAGTTAACTTTTCGTTGATCAGCCTTTCAGAAACTAGGAGTTAGTCAGTGATCTGAGTTCTTACTGTACGTAGATAAATTGACTGGCATTTTGGTTTCGTTACTAGGTATATATTTTTCACACTTTCCGTGCGCGCAATACGCTTCTATAGATACTAGTAATTGTTGATAGGTAGTTAAGAAATAAAACAATAAAAAGACCCAAGTACTGTATCTTTTTGGACAAAAAATAATCCTCCGCGGGCAATGAAAATATAAAATATTTTATTTCAGTCTTAAATCAACAGATTAATGTAGGTACCTAATTTAATAGATGTCAATTGTTATGTTGATAACTCGGTACCTATTTATTTTTGTAATTGTTTACTAATATATTTGCTTGAGTGTTGTTTTTACTGAAAAAGCAATGAGCAGGACAACGAAACTAAATGTAGATTTAGTTTCGTGAGCAGGAAACTGAACTTACAGAACTAATGGCAGAAAACTCTAGAGTAGCGATACAAAAGTTATTCTGTCGGTAAAATTTATATTGAACTTTCAACTTTCCAAAGAAGTTTGGCAGCAGGAGAGATGAATTAGTTAAAAGAAGTCAGTATATAACTACTTCATTATTTATACATGGCAAAATAATTTTTCTGTCGTTTCTAAGGACTATTAAAGACAGATACCACTAAAAAAAGATGAGGCTTTTGATCGCCTACCACCTAAGCTTACCACTAGTGGCGATAAGATTGACTGGCGACCAGTTAAGGGTAGCAGGCAATGATGGATGAAGGCGGCTTACGTCCGGTCAAAGTTGCATTTAGCAATGGACGTCTTTCAGCTAAAATGGTGATGATTGGAAATATAAAAGATTATTTACAAAGATAAATAAGTGTGAAAAACATTAATATTTATATTTGAGTGAAAATAAGATAATACTGTCAAAATATCAACATGAGCTGTCATAAGTAGATAATTATAAATCTACACTGCAATGCTTACTGCGCGAAAAGCTTACACGATAGGTGAATTTAGATAATAATAATCTGTACCCATAAAACAGGCCGTAGTGGCCGTACCTTTATCAAGGGACTGGGTAATAAAATAAAACCTTTAGATACTCCGCCTACATCTCTGATTGGTCAATCCCGTCCCCACAGTCGACCAATCACATTTCGTTTCAGCAACCCCTTCGAAATTTAAATATTGTTATGGATTTTCGTCAGTTGCGTTCGATTCATCGTGGTGTGAAGTGATCTGTGCTAGTGTTTAGATGATTATCTAATTGATTTGAGTGATATCCTTTGACTTTGTTTGTGATCACATTTTTATGCCAACCGTGACAGATATATCAGGAAACAGCGGTAATAACTTCAAAAATTTTAATTTTACTACCAATATGGCACAAGCTTAATATAGTTGCCTAGATGGTGAGAACATACGTAAATGTAGCTTGACTCTTAAAAAATAAATTCTGTAAAAGTCGCCTTGAAAATTAATCAGCAGACTTTCTCGAAGAGCTTTGCGATTTCTACTTACGAATAAAATTACGATTATTTTTGGCTATCGTCTTCTATAAAATAAACATGTATCTTAGTTTGTTTCAAGCTGAGAGACAAATCTCCCTGTATCGAACTCCACTTGATAAAGAATGTTAAAAACTGAATAGGTCCGAATATTTGTGTAATATGGCATAGAGGCAGCACAGAATATTGGTGTAAATCAACCGAGTAATAATGGAGTTGGTAGCTGTAAAGATCATAACTTGGCCATAGGAGTTTCTATTTTCTTCAGCGTCAACTAGAAGCATCAGAAGCTCAGCCTCTTGCTCTTTCAAGACTTAGAAAGTCACCATTGATCATCAAGTGATTATTGGCTTGTATCGTCATAGCCTATTTTATTGCATATATGCTGGTAACTCTAGATGATATGTTGAGTAATTATATTAATTGGTTAATTTGTAATAATTACTTTGATGGTTCTTTGGTTGCGTTGAATGTTTAAATTGTAACTCATACAAATAACTGTAATTATCTGGCGATTGAAAAGAGTGGCGTGAGTTTCCTGCCAGTTCTTCTCACAGCCAAACCTTGTCAGCGAACTGGCTGTAGGTCAATTATCAGATTTCATGTAATGTTGACTTTTCATAAGCATCATACTTTATGATCAAAATGAAATATATGCTTTGACTTTGACCAATATCTTAGTCTGACGCACGGTCATGAACTAGCAATAGGCACTATGACCACTTTTGTACGCTAACTCACTGTGCCAATAGCAAACATTAGTCCGCCGCTTCTTTGACTACCAATTTTATCTCAAGGATACTGTACATTATAATATGAATTTGAAATATTGAAGGCGATTTTTCATACAACTTTGGTGAAGTATGCGGCACACCTGATGGTAAATTGTAACCGTAACCTATAGAAGCAAGCATTGCAAAAATAATGCTTAGAAAACACAACCAAGCCGTTGCTGGCCACAGAGAAGAGGATGAGAAAGGAAAAGGGAAATAAGCCGAAAGAATATTTGGGCCTCCGGCGCTCTCACTCATCGCACGCAATAACATGGACACTTACTTTTACCTTGATTTTCTATGAGAGGATAGTAGTTACTTCCCTGATCGATCTGGCCCAGTTATGCTAAAATCAGCGTGGATCTACTACCGTTCTAATCGAGTCCAAAACTTTACAGTAGAATTGAAGCTATGAGTTAAGACCATTAAGTGTATTTTTGCAAAATGAAATGTTGGAAATATTTGAATATAAAATTACATTCTAAAGAGGATTTGATATCAGATATCATTGCTTTTTAAAATGAGAGAACTTAGTTCTGAGTTAAGGTCATCTTTGTACATAAATTCTTTCTTAATTTTTCTTTTGCATGTATCTTTCTGTGTGCAATAAATAAATAAATTTCGCTAGAATACTTAATCTTATTTTCAACCACACTACTATAAATTCTGAATAGGAATGAACAAGTAGTGTTAACGAATCTGTTTGTTACAAAATCGGCGTATGACTTGGAAACTTCCGAATAAGTTAGGATTAAGACAGGTTCTCTTGTGTAGTGTTCTGTTTAGATTTTGCGCATATTTAAGAACAAAATGGCCCTGCACTTCAAATACTTCAAAATTAATAAAATTTAACAGTGAACACAATTGTTATTTTACTCATGTTAGTTTAATTATAGCGACTTCCTGTGATAACTGTATCCGCCGATAGCCAACAATAACAGAGCTTTATATAGCTGTTGCTTTATTTTAGAATGATGTGTAGGTAAATTAAAAAGTTTAAAATATAATAATTGCTAATAAAACAATTATTGAACAAGACTTTTCTTACTCGATGTAATTATATCGTAATAAAATTAGGTACCTAATATTACTACAAAAACACACAATATAAAAAAGTAAAATTGATACGCAAAAGACGAAGTCAAATTACCATAGTATGGTAAATTACAATAATTTTCCTTACTAAATTGGAATAGCCTAGCTGGATGAACGGAGGTACATACATCCTACAGAAGACGTTAGAGCACAGATACAACAGAACTACAGTAATTAGGATATGTTGTTCGTCCTGGTGCGTATTAGTTGCCAGTGCTTCTAGCTTCTTCGCTGTAGTTATTAGAAGCTTTAAAAAATCAGATTCCAAAGTACATTTTGTTACGCTCCTAAAGAAAATACTTAATATTAGCAGCTCAAGAGAATATAGATTTGGCTGCAAATTTCTAACCTTAAATGTTATTGCCGCAGTTTACTCGTCTATAATGGCATCAGACCAAGAGTCCTGTTCAGATGAAGAGCCAGACAGCGAGATGTTGAGCGACGACCTGTGTCTGCAAGACAGTGATGACGACAGACAGTCTACTAGAAATGTACAGGTTAACTTTATTTATCAAATGTTTGTTATTGGGCTAAAGATGTCTACTGCAGAAGGGTTTCTTATAGAGTTATCTTATGTCCTACAGCGGTTGTCTATTTTTTGTGTATTTTTTGTATTGCTGACAGAGGCAGACGATTAAACAGCCCACGTGATGGTAAGTGGTAACCTTACCATCGTGTGGTAATTTAGTAATTGAAAGCTTTTGTTCGCAAGAAAAACAGCCAGAACACGGTACAAAAGTCTGATTAAGCTAAAGATCTGATAACTTTTGCAGATTACCTACTTAAAACTTTTATAAAGTCACATTACTACAGCCATATGTGACCCATTTTGAGCATAACAGACGGTAACTCTAGTCATTTTCATCACCACGACTTTAAATTGCCTTACTTAAGCACTTATCTTGGATTTCTTTACCATATATTTATTTTACCACAGAATCTGGCAGAAGACCTACCACAACTCAACTCCTGTCTACTCCGGCCTCCTCGGAAGCTGTTCACGAACTGTCGGGAGCGATGGAGGCAGCAGAACGTTAGCGGGGCATTCGCGGAGTTAAGACGACTAGTGCCCACACACCCACCTGATAAAAAGCTGTCGAAGAATGAGATTCTTAGGATGGCTATCAGGTTAATGTTTAATTTTTTATTTTTTATTTTAATTAAGAATACAACAAAACTGCTCCACATTGACTATGGGTTATAGAGTAGGATTGTGGAGGGACGTCTTTTTGCTGGAGTGGGATGATGCAGTTTATAAATAGCGCATAATCTAAAATACGGAATAATTACTTCTAGCAAAAAAGCGGTATGTTAATCAATTTGGATAAATAACATGAAAGTAGTTCAATAGCGATAAGATGAGGATATTATTGAGATGTGTTTTTAAACTGAATTAATATTTTTTTCAATGCACTTAACGTACAATGGCGGACTTAATGCCAAAGGCATTCTCTACCAGATAGTTTATTAGTGCTCTTGCTGCCTAATTCTCAATCCTTCGTAGAGTTTTCGCATTGTTTTTTCACTGCTTGCATGCACTTTGTACAATGCGGACGTGTTTTTTGTTTACAATGAAATTTTAAATAGTGATCATTTTATATAAAATTATTAATAACAATTTTTGCGGTGTGAGCAATTAATTAAACTTTGCCGCGAGTGTTCTGTGTATCTATGTCTGTCTATCTTCAAACTGCAAGTATGAAATAAATTAGTTTTATTTATAAATAGTGTTTCTGTGTTAAAATGGCTAACACAGGATCTAGCCCTTCTAGCCGTGGAACGTTGCCCACATCGGAGATCCAGAGATGGGTAGCGACCATTGATGAGTTTTTAGATGACATATGTTCTATTGTAATCGAGGGAAAAATGAACTCTGAACAGAAGCTTCGGGTCTCAAGCCTATGTCGCAAGGTGACGAATGGTACATCTCAGATGGCCGTTTTGTATCAAGCTCTGAAACAAAAAGCTATTGAAGCCCATAACACAATTGATGACCTTCAGAGACAGCAGGATTTATCAAACTCATTCAAAGACTTCAAAGACGTAGTAGAGGAAAAGCTGATACCTAATGAAAATACTTCCTTTGCCGATATGGTGAAAAAAGGCGCTCAAAATTTTATTCGTCCTAGTAACCTGAGTTCTGTTGCGATTTATCCACATTATAAAAGCAAAACAAGTGACGACACCAAGTCTCTGGTATAAAAAATCATCTCGCCCGAAGAACTGAAATTACGTGTACGTGGAGTAAGAAAAGTAGGAAAAGGAGGGGTCCTAATTAGCACCGAATCCAAAGGCGATATAGAGAAAATAAAGAATTCGGCGTAACTTAAATCTTCAGGTCTCACTCTCGAGGAGCCACCCAAACGCCGTCCCAGATTTGTCATCATTGGCGTCCCCATAGTCCTTAATGAAAAAGATGTTATGGAATGTATTTACGAGCAAAATCTTGCTGATAAATTTCCAAACACTACCCGAGATTCCTTTATGGCGGCGGTAAGACTTAGCCATAAATCGGGTAAGAGAACACATTCCTTTTGCAATTATATAATTGAAGTCCCCGCTTATGTTAGAAAATGTTTGATCACTCAAGGTCGCATTTTTATCAATTGGACGTCATGCCCAGTTCGGGACTTCACACTGGTAACGAGATGTTATAATTGCCAACAATTTGGTCATGCTGCAAAATTCTGTAGAGAAACAAGCCCTACGTGTAATCATTGTGGCGAAACTGGTCATGTGTTTAAGGACTGTAATAAGAAGGATGCCCACCCCAACTGTGCGACGTGTAAACGGTTCAAGAAGAAGTGTGATCACAGAACGGGTGACGAATCTTGTCCCGCACGTAAATTCGCCGAAGATAGATATATTAACTCGGTAGACTATATAGGTGACTAAGTGCACTACCTGTTTTATTATTACCTTTTATGCACTTACACACTAGTTTTATTCTATTAATTTATATTTTTTGTATTACCTAGCTGATAAATTTAATGACACTTATTAGATATTAATGACATGACATAAACCTATGTTTACCTAAATACATACTCCCGTATCGTAATTCGTTCGTAATTTTTGTTAGCATCACGTACCTAATACTTACGACTATAATTACTTATGGATGACACTTGTTTACTAAGTTATTATTAAAATTGACCATGACACTGTTCTACTTATTCTCTAATTAAGAATAAAATGCAAAAAAAACTAAAATAAACATAAGTAGCCTTAGACGTGACATACACATTATTTGCTTTAACCTAGATTATAAAATACTGATGATGACTATACTTCCATAACTCACTTATGTAAATAATAATTCGCAAGCAATAAATTAAAATAACACATTATTTTAAAATTTATAAGAACCTAATTATTTTTATTTTGTAAGATAATTCAGTATACTTACACAAGTTTAATATTATAAGACTTGCCAAAATAATCAGACATAGACTTATTTACAATAGATAATTAAGTTAAGATATATTTTTAATTTTTAAAGTAATGTATATAATGCATATTTCATTGCTAAACAATTTAAGTGTACATGTATCCGTTACTATAAAATTAGCACATAAACCGCCTGTGATACAGGATTACTCCTAGTACAGGCTCCTAACATTATTATACCTGTTTTGTATTAATATTAGGCCTCTAAAAATTGTACTTCTGTTTAAACTGAATAAATGATTTGATTTGATTTGATTAAAATTCATTGAACACCGCCGCAGATTGCCGAATCCTTACTTTACTTACCTACAGATGCTAATTCATAAAGTCTTCGTTTTGCATAGAACTGTCAAAGTTTAGATTTCATGTTTATGAATAATATATTAATGGCACTAGAAGAGTCAGGCACTGTTGTTACGCTACTCTTTACAAAAACTTTACCGTACCTACACGGCGCCGTTTAGAAAATATTATAGCTTATAGTATAATTTTTCACACTATTGTAGAGTTGTTTAAATAAAACAAAAGGAAAAAACGTCTAATTCATCCAGAATCATTGCTTCTACATGTTGCATCCTTAAATGGAAATCTGTTTTGTTGTAGGTATTATTTTTAATTACATTATTCAAATTATTATCTTTTCTACAGGTACATAGGACTTCTTTGCGAAGTCCTAGAATGGCAAAAATCCCACGGTCTCTCAATGAACAAAGAAAACTCGGCGAGTCTCGCCATCAAATGTGAATCACCTCTCAGTCCCCAATCTCGTAGACTACGGCTCAAAAGACCATATTTTAACGACGAGGATTGTACACGAGCGAAGATTTACCACGAGAATAATGAATATCCAAGATATGGTAACGAAGAAAATGAGGAAATAAAGAGGATTTACCAAAGACCTGTATCGAGGCCTGATATATTTTTCTCTAAAGAACATTTGAGAGTTCTTCGAAATCAGTATTATTTTCCTCCAAGATGGCGTCAAAATATGCCGTTCAGGAACCTAGCTGATAAGAACAGTAATAATCTGCTAATGATTGCTCCAGCTCAAAATGGGAAGGAAGAGGTTGATGGTAAAATGCAGAATGGGCATAGCTGCAAAGAGAAAAATGAGAAAGACGGCAAATAAATAACTTCATATTAATTTGTTAATTCTGTTTTGTTATTTTTTACTTTGTTCTTCTGTGATTATTGCAATTTTTGCTGGTGTAGGAAATTACTTACTACAAATAGTTGTTGAAGCATGGTTATCTTGTGCGTAAGTTCAATGATTGAAACTGATTGTTGAGTTGCGTAAGGCATTAACCAAAGACCTTATTGAACGTGTATAATGTAAGTAATATTTTTTTGTTTTTAGTTTTATTTATTTTGCAACCAATGATTTATCATAAAAATCATAATATAGTTGATAATGAAAATATTTCATAAGTTATGAATAACTTAATTTAAGTTATAATTAAATAGAGAGTCATTAGTATGTAGAATATCATAAAATAAAATAATGCAATGATAGTTAATATCTAACTCAACGTATTTAACAATACAATTGTCTAAAATAATAAACTTTTTTTTTGGTCTGCATTTATTTAGTATTTTTTATATTTTGTAATTTTATGATAATTATAATAATTAATAAATTTCAATTTGTTTAATCTTCAAGCTTAAAATAAGATAAAAAGTTAGTATCTGTCATCAAACACAGAAGATTTATATTCTATCTGCTCTTATAAATAAAAGGCGTCTCCCAAAACGGCGGCGGATTTATTTTTGCCATCCAAGGAGGTAATTCTTTTTATCGGCTCAAGATAATCATGGATGATGTTGTTTTCGTTTCGGCGGCCGAAGAAGTTTCAATTATAGTATAACAGATGTTTTATGGTATAGATATACTGCAATAATACATAAAAATAATGGGTCTCTCTCGTTTCTGTTTTTTATTGCTAACAGTGGCACACTAGCCAACAGTCCACCTGATGGTATGTGGCAACTGTCGCTAATGGACTTCTGCAATACCAGGGGCTCTGCGAAGTCACTCCTTACTATGATATTAATGCTCTCTTTAAACCTCGTTTGTAGAAGGACATGTCATAGTTTTTTTGCGTTAATTTGAAACTTGCATAAATAAAGTAGGTGCAATATACATTGCGAGAAACAACCATTCCATTCTTCCGATGTTTTTAAACATTATTATGACGAAAACTGCCCGATTTGAAGGTAAAGAACAATTTGCTATATCTGTAATGCCTCTTCTAAGGGCCAGGCCACAACAGTGCGTTGCGGCGTCGCATCGCAAAAACAACATTGCACAGCTATGCGATGCGATGTCGCAACGCAAAAATTTCATCGGATATGACATCGTACGACAAGACGCTAACCGTCAGTTCAGTTTCTAGTGAGACATGGACCGCACTGCGCGTGTTCTACTTCTGCTTGCGTTAAGGCGTATTAAGAAAAAGAAACAGAAAAGAAAGTACTGGGTACACCCATTACTGACAATTATGAATAAAGATGGAAACCACTTCAAAAGGAAATATGAGGCGCTAAAAGTGGACGAGGTTAAATTTTTCGATTACTTTAGGATGAGTGTAGTAAGTTTTGAAGAACTTCTTAGTTTGATAAAGCCACATTTACAAAAGAAATACATATTTAGAAAACCCATCGAACCTCTGGAGATGCTGGGATTAACTGTAAGGTAAGAAAAAAATAAACTATTTTTACTATAATCATACTGTTTAATCATTTTCATAATTTAGTGTTATTCAAAACTCGTATTCCGATTGTGTGTCATTCGTCAAATTTGTTAGTTCCTCATCGAAATCAATTTGTTCTGGCTCATTTACATCATCATTCCTTGGCGTTTGTGGAGACGATTGCATAGGTGCCGGTGATGTTTCGCATCCGCTTTGGAAGGCACTGCGTTGAATGGATGTTTGATAGCCACTCTGCATAGGCATTTGAGCTGATTGGTAGCCACTCTGCATAGACATTTGAGCTGTTTGATAGCCAGTCTGAACAGTTGTTTGAGATGTTTGATAGTTTGCTTGGACGGATGTTTGTGAAGTTTGATAGTGGCTGGGATAGTATGATGGTTGGTGTAAATCACTTAATATCTGTAGGACACGACTTTGGAAAATTATTGTTTGATTATCATTCAATTTTTCCAATGATGGCAAAATTCCTTTAAAAAAAGATAAATGTCTACTTTCAGGTGTTTTTAAAGCAGCTATAATATTCTTCTCAAATTCGTCTTCGTCAATTTTTCTTTTACGCGATGCAGGCTGGTAACGTGGCATGACAGGTTGCTGGCTTTGTTGGGTTGAGGTGCTTGGTCTTATTTCTTCATCGTCAAGACTTGATGTTGTTTTATTTTGAGAATTCTTTTTCAGAAATAGGAGCTGGTCGTATAGATGATATTGTTTAATTTTTTTGGCCCCAGCTCCGGATTTACATTGCTCGTTTAATTTTTTTTCGTATTTTGTAAAATTATCCTTGATTCCTCTCCATTTCTTTATGACATCGTTACCTAAAAAAATATGACGAATAATGATTTATTTTGTTTTTTTTCAGGTACCTGGCGACGGGAAATACTTTTAAAGATATGCATTTCACATATTATCGTGGAAAATCTACAATAACAGGAATAATAAAATTTGTTTGTCGTATTGTATGGAATATTCTTAAAAGGTTGGAATTACCAAAAATTACAACAGAGCTGATGGAACAAATTGCTCAAGAGTATGAAAAAAAGACCAACTTTCCTAATTGTTTAGGAGCGCTAGATGGAAAACACATTCGTATATTGAGCCCGGATCACAGTGGATCCCTATTTTTCAATTATAAAAATTATAATTCCATTGTTCTATTAGCACTTGTTGATACGAATTACAAATTTATATATGTCGATATAGGTGCATATGGTAAGGAATGTGACTCTACTGTTTTTCAGAACTCAAATCTATACGACTTATTAAAAAAAGGTCAATTATCTATACCTCCGCCAAAACCGTTACCTGGCTTTCAAAAAGAAATTCCTTTTGTCTTCGTGGCGGATGAAGGATTACCACTGACAAATAATATAATGCGCCCATATTCTGGGAAGTTTTTATCGATAGAAAAACGAGTTTTTAATTATCGTTTGAGCCGAGCCAGACGATATGTTGAGAGCGCTTTTGGCATACTCGCAAATAAATGGCGCATATTTCATCGACCCATTAATGTTTCTTACGATTTCACAATAGACATTATAAAAGCATGCTGTGTATTACACAACTTTGTATTGAATCGAGATGGCGCACAAACGTTTGAAGAAATGATTATTGACGATTCTTTGCAAATTTTACACGAAACAACACATGAAAGTAGAACAGGAGCTAACATAATCAGAAACGAATTTTGTAATTATTTTAATAGTAACATTGGAGGTCTTAGTTGGCAGTTAACAAAAATATAAATGTTTATAAGTACTTACCGAGTTTTGTTTTTTCAACACTATTTAACTCCTCAAAATTTGAATATAAACTTGTACACACTTCCCTCCATGCTTCTGTTTTTAAAAATTTGTCTTTGAATTGTGATATAGTTTTGTCCCAAAGGACGGGACGTTCGTAAATTAAAGATATCAGGTGGTCGACATCGTACTGCGCCATATCGCTTAAAAAACACGTGCAGGTCGTTCAAAGTATGGACACCGACTAAACGGCAAAGCGTTGTCGCATCGCAGATTTGTACGCTGCGGCAGCGCATCGGAAATTTCCACGATGCGTTGTGCGGCGTCGTTGATTTTTGCGATGCGACGCCGCAACGCACTGTTGTGGCCTGGCCCTAAGAGGCATTACAGACTTACTCATTCTAATGAGAAAATTATATTGAGTAGTAACGATGATTATGGTTTGAAGGAAGTTGATGCAGAATTTGGGGAATAGTAAAGTTTGGAAGGAAAACATTTTTCGCCAAGATAAAATGAATGAATTAAGAGCGGGAAGATTTTACTGGATATAATAGTACCGACGTGCAATGATGATTAAATGGTATTGCTAATTATGTAGGTATCTTTTATATATATAAAGTGAATGTTATTTAGATTAGGGTGACTATATATAAAAAATAATATTTAATACTAAAGATTCTAAAATGTAAGTAACATAGAAATATAGATTACGTGTATTCTTTTAGTAGATATTATAGGAACTTATTCTAAAATACCATACTTTTAGGGTACTGTAAAACACATGTGTAAACTAAATATAGAAATATCTAAATCAATAATGTCGTTTCATTACTCTAAACTACTGTTGCTTTCTCTTTCACTTGTCTCCGTTCTCCCTCATTAGGCCGGAGCGTCCCGCTTCGTTAACCACAAGGGTAGGTAAGCTAATACAGCGTTTCTAACTATACCTACATAAATATGAACATTACAATGGATATCTGCACAAAGCTTTTAGAAAAGTGCCCAAAGTCAGACAAAGTCAAACGCGCGTGCGTGCGTTTCTTTGCTACATGTTTTACGCAGTTTGTGTCATTCTTTCCTAGTAGTGAAACAGAATATATCAGCGATGCTTTGTGTTCGCAAAGTGTCACGAAGCTGATTTAGGGCCTTTTTGTTTCTCAATGTTTTTGTTACCTTTTCTTTTTATAATGTTGTTAGGTTAAACTATTTTGTTATGAGAACAAACAAATGTTTTCTTTCTTTATTTTATTTTAGTGGTTCAGAATTGAGGAATTGTATGATTCCAAGAAATTAACTTGAAACAGACTGAAAATAAACACCTGATCTTGTGGTAGTAGCAAAAAAAAAGGAAGTGCAATCAAATTGAATACGTGAACACTTTAGCTGTCTACCTGGTGGTAAGTGGTAGACGGTGGTTAATTACCGCTTATGAAAGTCGGAAGCTTCCAGACCTATGATGAGATGATACTGATGCAACCAGTATCATCTTATCTGTAGTTGTATCGCATCGCATATCTCTGCCACTGCCATTAAATACTAACACCCAGTTTCTGAAAGGCTGATCAGCGCAAAAATTAACTAATAGCCTGTTAAATCTCATGTCAAGTGCCAATTGGGTTGCTAAAAGCATGGTTGTTTAGTTTAATTTGATCATCCTGTCAGTTGACATAGCTGTTAAATTTGGCTCGAGAATCGTATGTTAACCTCCATATTGGGTTTCTGAAAGGCTAGTTATGTATTAATCATAGATCATACGTCGGTCAAAAACTTTGTCAACTAATCGGTGCTCGTCGGCAAATTAACTTGTGAATATCATTGATTTTTTATGTAAAACTCAGTTTTTTCATCGAATTTATTTTATTAGGGTATGTCAAAACATATTTCTAATGCAATATTATTTATAATATTTGATTTTCTTTTAAAAACGTGTATATTTTGCAAATCTTGATAAATGAACATTGTTCTTGTTGGGTCACAATCATGTCCGTTTCGGATATTAGCATGAGTATCAAACATTTAGCGGTGATGGTGATCAAAGGACGCGAACTGTTACGACGAGAATGATATCCAGTTTCTGAAACGCTGATCAACACAAAAATTAACTTATCAATCATATGTCAAGTGCCAATTGATTTGACATTCGGTTTGTTTTCATACAAACCTAATGTCAAATCAAATTAATCGTAGATTAGTTAATTTTGCACTGATTAACGTTTCAGAAACTCGAATTGATTTAACAGCCATGTTAAATTAACAGTCGTGTTAGTTGAACAATGATTTGACAGGCCTTTCAGAAACTGGGTGTTAGTTCTCTAATTTAAAACACACTGTCCGGTTACAAGTCCGATACCACTTCTGCTCTGTAAAATAGTGAAGCAAGAAACTACTAGATACTAAAAAAGCACACTCCAATTGTGGCCGATTTTGAGACAAAAGGGAATTGGAAGGGGGTCTGACAGTAATATGATCTACTTATTTATTTATTTATTAGCTCACAAAACAAGATACAAACGTAAAGAAACAAAGTAAATATATAAAATAGAAAGCTAGGTTGTAACTCTACGTATGTGTGCACAGATGCTCCAAGTATTAAATTAGTAGTGATAATACAAAAATATTATAATTATGTCCTTTATTAACCGAAATTGGAACTACTACTGCTGACTACTAACTAACTACAACTACTACTACTACTCTACTGCTCCCTCATGCATCTTAATAATATTTAATACCAATCTACCAGATACAATTTATTTCGAATCTGTTTCTTGAATCTATATGAACAACTAGCTACACACCACGGCTTCGCCCGTGCGTAAAATGAGTTTTGTCTCCCTCGGAAACCGGACCGATTTTCGGAATAAAAGTAACCCAAAAAGTAGCTGTCCGTCTCCGGGACCGATTCTATCCACATACCAATTTTCATCGAATTCGGTTCTGCCGTTTAGGCGCTGAGTGGTAACAAACACACATATACAGAAAAACTTTCGCATTTATAGTTTTAGTAGGATGTTATTCAACTAGAGGCACAGTGTTTTCTATGAGTCAGTCATGACAAGAAGATATCTAGGGTTAATAATATATCGTGTTTCTTGGCATTATTAGCGAGAAATTTTTATTTCAGTAGTAGTAGATGTGAATATATCTACACTCAAAGGCCAAAACTAAAGAAACTAGTAACACAAAAAATATTTCAATAATCGCAAGTAAATTCGGCTTAAAAACTATCCCACAATTTCGCACGCGCCAAACGCCTGGTCAAATAAAATAGCAAATTATGACAAATAATAGTATTACGATAAGACTTCTAATCCATACTGTGTATGTATGAGAGTTCGGCACGCGACCGAACGGCGTTCAAGCCTCGAATGTAAGGGGTGACTTTGATAAGAGGTAATTGATTTTTATTACACCAATACGTTTGGCTTAATATAGCGGAGGGTCATGTATGTGATAAAATTAATATTTAAGTATAATTTAGTAGTTTATTCAATTTAATATGTATCAAATCAATCGAATTTCACATTAGTCAAATGTAGAGTCATTCGTGTCCGTTTTTTTAGGATTATAAAATCATTTTTGTACTTATAGTAGTATAGTTACTTTTGGGTAATGCAGCTTTCTAATGGCAAAATTGTATTAAAATCGGTTCATTAATTGCAAGGCTTATCACTTACAAACAATCAAAGGACCAAATGTTTTCTCTTAACAATAAAAACAACCACAAAATTTAAACCAATTCTTTTATTTTCAAATTTTTTTACAACTCTATTTTGTCATACTTCTTAATCTTCCTGAACTCTTTGATAGCCTGCAACACATTATCAGCGAAGATCTGCGGCAGTTCAAAGGCTAAGAAATGCCCTCCATCATCCAAGACTGTTATATTTACTATGTTGGTATACTTCATCCTTAAGATCAGAGGTGGTTGGTACACCAACTCGTGTTTAGCTTGAACTATCCAGGTTGGGACCGACGTGGGTATTCTGTAATATAATATTTTTATATGGGTTATTGGTTGATTTTAGAAAGTTTCAATCATTAAGAGATCAATGATCGACCATTCTGACACTATTGTGATAGCAGACTTAGGCCCCAGCTATATATTATATGCTTACTTTATGGGTCTTGATGGGCATTGTGTGTAACTGTTGTGATATAATTATTATTATTCTTATAGACCAGATTTATCTTAACTATATGGTATCGCCTGCCTCTACTTATATAGAGATCAACTAAAGGTATTAATATCTGTTTTTTGAGGTATAAACGAACTAATAACGTTGCAATGCGACTAACCCATAATATTATATATTGGACCTATATATGTATGTTCATCTGTACATGAAATATTTGTATTGTTAGTAATCACCATCAGCCGATTCAGTATATTTTCTTCCATACAGAAAATATTTTATTCTAAGTATTTTGCCATATTAGTATATAGCAGCTCTACCATCAGTTAATATGCATTAATTTTACCAGAGATAGCTCGTTACGCACGCACTTACTTTGAGAACTAAATTTGACTGTCACTGGTGACAGAAAAAACATCTCTTCGTAGAGCTTAAATAAAAAAAACACATACTCATCCAACTTCAAAGCCATATTTTTCGAGCTGAAAGTTTCAGCATATAGCCTCATCGATGTAGTGATACTCCTGGAGATCCAGTACATCATCAGGTTGTCAATCAACTGGTCTTTTGTGAAGCGGAATTCTAGACCTCCGTCTGGTTTCTTCCTGTGTTCTGGTCTGGTCCAGGTGGAGAATTTCTCAAGAATGTATGCCAGAAGACCCGATGGTGAGTCAGATAGTGCCACTCCTAAAATGTTTAGTCATATTGTAGCTAAGCAATAGTGCGTACCTACTGTGTAGTTTCTAAATTTAAATTTCGACATTATTGACTCATATATGTACTTATATTATATTATATTATTATATTATAATAAAAAAATCTGTAATGGCCAAGTCGCATTGAGAAAGTTCGACAATCAATGCTTATGCGTTCTTTAAGAAAATAGGCTTTTCTTTCTAGTGGAATAATAATGGATTGGTATGATGATGTAAATTAAATGATGAAGTAAATTGAAATAAGGTAAATTGAATGATGAGATAAATTGTGAAATGGTGAAGGGTAATAAAGGTGGAAGACAATGATAATTCACGCAGTTCCAATTTCTTTACTGCTTGAAGCAAAGGTGTGTCTTAACATTGTTTACCATTATTAACTAGCAGCAACTAACATCTAGGTGTCAATCGATGCAGTTAGAATTTTAAGGATGACATCGTTATATTATAAACGCAACTCTAATGCTAAATCATTTTCTAGTAGAATGCATGTACATCTGTCATCATTGCAAAAAATCTAAAATTAGAATTATTGAAACAAAGAAACTCCTTACCAACAGTATCAGGCTTTGAAGACTGAAGGTGCATATAGCCAGATTCTTCGAGCGTAAATGACAATCTTTTGCCGAGAGGATACATCCTATCAGCCAGGTGTGGTTCTACAACGAGTGGGGGATACAGGGCTCCAAGGAACTCTATAACGGTGCCAAGTGTAGTCATCGTAAAGCCTACATTGGTGTGGAATCCAAGGACATTCTGAAATAAAAAGTGGATTATCGATAAAATAATATAATAACAACAAAACGTAAATAGAATCACAACTTAATTTGTGAGAGTTTGACACTAAATAAGAAGTTTTGTGTCAGTGTTCGTTAATCAACTGTAGTATGCAAATTCTCTAGAGACTTTGCATACATACTACAGTTGATCTTGACAGTTAACGAACACTTCAATCAGAATAAAGCCTTGTCCCATTGTGAAATAGAAGTCATAAACTTTTGCACAGCCGTTGCATGGTGTTATCATCAGGTCGTATGCTTGTTTGTCACTTTAGTCGTATAAAAAGACAAATACTAATCCGACAAAGCAGCTTGTGGATAGGCGACTTGTGAACAAACTTCATGGCATAACTATATAACAAGCGCTTTTATAACAGCTGATGCTTTTATAACAATATCTTTTGTAGTATTTATTACCTTAGGAAAGAGTGTGGCCATGGTACTACCAATGACTGCGCCCTAGTCACCTCCCTGCACGTAGAACTGCTTGAAACCGAGTCTGTGCATCAGGTTTTTGAAGATCACACCGATTTGAGCTGCTGCCAGTCCGGGTTTCACTGCGCTCTTGAAAAACAATGGAAAAGAAATTAACTAGATATTATACTCTCTATCCAATCTGCCTGAAAATGTCCACTGGTGAAGATAAACTTCTTCTAAGAAGTTTGCCTTAGTCACCACGCTTAGCAAAATACAAAAAAGCGAACTGATGATTGATCATATCAGCCGAAAGACGTCACTGCTGGACATAGGTCTCCTTCAATTTTCGCCACCGTTGCCGGTTGTTCGCAGTAATCCATCAGTTGCCCGCCACTCTTATATGGTCGTCGGTTCATCTTGTCAGGAGTCTTCTCACGCTGCTTCTTCCGGTTCGTAGTCGCCACTCCAGAACCTTTCTGCTCCAACGGCCGTCAGTCCAAACTGATGATTGCAGTAAACTTATACACAGATTACGCTAATGCTCGTTACGTAGTATAACATTAGTCGCTTCTTTATCTTTATCTTTATCTTTATCTTTATCTTCTAACAGAAGACCGATATAGGTACGAGTAAAATATGTAAGTAGATATATATTATTAAATATTTATTGCACATGTATGTTCTTCGCTCTAGAATACCCTTAATTAATTTTAATTTTAGTTTAGCAAGCTAGTTTCAATATTTACATCAGAGAATCCGTAGCCTGGTAAACTGGGTACGATAACTTCAAGAGCAAAGTCTCTTTCCTTGTTAAGAGCAGTTAGCAGTGGTATCGCTTCGTAAAACTCTCTAACAGATCCAGGCCAGCCGTGAAGAAGTAAAACTGGTACTGTTTGTATTCCAGCAGGAACCTAAAAAAAAGAAAATTGAGGCATTTATTAAATGTAATTAATAAAAGTCATCAGTCAATTCTGGCTTAAGTACAATATTATTTATTTTCGTCCTAAAAAGGAAAGTAACAGTTTGCTCTCATCTTTGGGATGGCTCCGCACAGTACTTACTGGATGCACTCGATAGGTTGCAGCGGCGAGCAGTCCGTATCATCGGAAGCCCGGAGGCTACTAAGACCCTTGAGCCTTTACAGCTGCGAAGAGACATCGCCTCAATGGCCGTCTTCTATCGCCTTTACCATGGAGAGTGTTCTGAAGAGCTCTTTGAATTAATCCCACCCTCTCCCTTTTTATCCAGAACAACACGTGCGGGACTAAAGTGCCACCCTTTCACAGTGGAATCTAAAGGGTCTCGAACCAAACGGTTCAGCACTTCATACTTTTGTCGCTCAATTAAAGCCTGGAACTCTTTGCCAGCGCATGTGTTCCCATCTAATTTTGATCCTGGGTCTTTTAAGCGGGGCGTGAAAAAGCATCTCACTAAGCCGCCATAGTGGAGGCCACCATACCAGTAGTTTGGCTTTTGGAATGGTGTCCGCCACTTCTGGATTCCACTTACTGCTTACCATCAGGCAGAGTGGAGTCACTTTGGTAGGCTAATATAAAAAAAAAAAAAAAATGGTTTAACTCTACGTCCATTTGAAATATATTAAGTCGTAGTGTATAGTTCACGCATGTCCGGACTTAAACTCTGAATGCACAAGTCTTCATTACTGACTTCAGGTTGACACCAACCTTTCTTCTCTCTTCAATTTTTACCCGACAGGACCTAAAAACCTCGGTTTGTTAATGACACACCTCTACATCACTGAGATAAATTCTATAGGTACTTCGTGTTATATAGAATGCAACCGTTATGTACTCACTTTAGGTGTGACTCTGATGAAATGTATATCCAGACCTTGGATATTGGTCTTGAACTGCGGTAACTGGTTGAGGAAGTTTTCTCGCTCCTTGAAGTCATACTGCTCAGACCAGTAATTTAGCCAGCTATCCATCTGCAGACTGTTGAACCCATATTCGAAGCCTACACCTTCAAGTGGAGGAGTTAGTGAACGTGACTGTTTTAGACGTTGTTTTAAATCTGCAATCGTCTGCAATGAGGAAAACAAATCGAGTAACAGAAATAAATCTTGATAACATAATTATGTACATATATCACATACTTCACGCTTAACTCTTATTAATGGGGTAAACAGAGATTATAGAAAGCCATTTAACTTCTTGCCTCTTCATTTTCTCCCCTTTCCTTTTTCCTCACTTCTTTCAAACCCTTCACCTACCCCACTCCCTTCACTGTAGGCAGCGACTTTGCGGAGTCCTCGACATTACAGGAGCAATGCTAGGGACTCTGATTCGTCCATGAGCGACAGTTACCACTTACCATCACGTGGGCTGTTTGCTCGTCTGCCACTGTCGTCAATAAAAACAATACTCATTAATCTTTTTATATACACACGCACACGTTGATTACAGCTAATCACCTATTTCGTCCACTTATGTCAATTAGAGCGTAATTTAACTAGCGACCCGTTCCTGTTTCGCACTGGGATAATTTTATGATTTTACAACATGATAACAAATCGTTGAAATTCTTAGCTTCTGTCTACTATAATATTAATATTTCATTTTTATAAATCTTTTAGAAAAATGCTTTAAATCATCATGAAAACCGTATTGAAATCTATCGTGTTTAAGAGAAAATATCAACGAAACGACCTGTAAATGTACAAAATAGCGACTTTGTACTATCTAAGAATAAGAAAATATGAATAAAATCTTACATTATCGTCAAACTTGATGGTAAAAGGTTTGATGATAGTATCCTGTTTTCCTTGCAGATTCGCAGGACCCCACCATTCGTTTACGTCCAAATCAGGAACAGGTATTGGGTCTTTTAGAAATAAGAAGTATACTGTCAATAGAGCGACCGCCAGAATTGACGTGTATAGTAGTAGACGCACCATCTGAAAGACGAAATTGTCAAGATGATAGTAAACAAATGATAAAAAGAATAAAAGTTAAAATCAAACTTCCTGAACGCTTACCTCTCTTAATCTTTTTATAATTAATACCTCAGCTAAACTCTCAGTGTCGTCTAGCAACTAGAGTATTAATTTTAGAACTTAAGCTCTAACGAGTACATTCGTTCATTGTAAAATGATTCCACCTATAAAATGTTTGAAAAATATATACGTTAAAAATTAACTAATAAACTCGTATAGTTTTAATATTTAATAGTTTTACAAAAAACGGTTTTTGGCGCATGAGTAAACATTGAAATTTGGTTCATTAAATTGCCACTAGAGGCGTTAGCCTAACGTGTAAGTATGGTAAGGAAATAAAAAAAGGCGAATAATAACTTTTTGTAGAACTAAGTAACTAGGAGTTATCCTCTTACACTGGCAGTGTTTGTTTATAACACTGATATTAAGTAATTCTGTTATATTTTCTGTATAATTACTATGCAACATTATTTCATCCAACAATATTAGAACTAGAACAGACTTAAGTGTCCGCGACCTTGTATATTCTAAACCAGTCTTGATCATAATCACTGTGAGATACATCGTAATGTTTTTGTTTTGTTTGATTTACATAGCTTCACGCCTTTTTAAAAAAGGGGTAGACTGGGCTCTGTAACACCCACGTTTCGGCATTTATATTGTTTCTCATGTAATAAGGCGCGAGCCCGTTATCATTTACGGGTATGTTTTAGGGCTAATACTAAGAATTTCTCGTTACAAAATACAATTTCAACGACCTAAGGATGGAACCCCAGACCTCTACGTGGTACTCGTAGTCCACAAAAATTATCATTAAGCCGCAGAAGCAGTCAGGTAAATTTTCGAAGTTATAACTACTTACAATTAATCGTTCTTTATGTATATTATTAGAATGGTCTTAAAATATACTACACGATTTATTATTGATATTTTAAAAAACAATATTCATTTTGTGGACAATATTAGGTACGCCTATAGTACTTTCTTAAGTTATATCAACACTAAGACTAGACGCTGTTTCTCAATCTATACTATTATATAAAGCGAAAAAGTTTGTTTGTTTGTTTGAACGCGCTAATCTCTGGATCTACCAGTCAGATTTAAATAATTCTTTTTGCGTATGATAGCTCAGTTCAGGCTATGTAATATACCGCTACTGACGACGGGAAACCGCGCCACGGCGAGCTAGTATCTAATAAAAATACGTTCACCTACGATCCTGATTTTCTTTGATAGAACTTTTTGCGTTAAATCGCGTGTAAAATATTTTCAATAAATTAAGCAACATCGTGCCACTAGCACAAGGGTGTGAAGATTGGTTTATGCCCAGCAGTGAATAAATTCGGGCTATATATGATGAGTTATGTGTACATACTTAACTAAAACCCTATCAACTAACACATAAATAAATTACTTCATTCATTTAAAAAAAACTCTACTTACTATGAGTTTACATTCGTTTCATTATTATTCATGCATAATTATGACAATTTTTCTCTTTATTTATTACAAAGGACTTTTACACAATAGTATATGACAGTCCCATCACACCTTCTAACGATTACTTATTTAACTAAAACGCAACTTGACAAACATAAATAAACAATAGGCACCCCTAGAATTTGGTGCAGATAATATACTGTGGAACATACCCACATTATAAATATTTAAACTAAGGCCTCGAATTAATTTTTCCCGTGCAGACTGAATTCTAACATATTCCGCCAACAAGTGTAATGCATTTTCTATTGTCCCACACACTTCACAGTTTGGTGTATTACTTTTTTTCATTAGATATCCAAACCTATTCAGCGGCATGTGCCCAGACCTCAGTCTGTGAGCGATTACAACAAGTTTCCTGTTGAGTTTGGTGTTACAAAACCAAGGTACGTGAGGAGGCTCCGACACAATAGACCTGTACCAAATTCCTATTTCTTTCGATCTTCTGTTAAAGTATTCCTTCCATAATTTGTAACATTTTTTTGTATTTAGGCAATAGTTCTGTAAAATGATAATCAATGTTTGCTTCTATACCCATAGCACTTCCTAATTTCGCTAAGCGGTCGGCCTCCTCATTCCCCTTTATCCCTATGTGCGAAGGAACCCCTTGCAGTTTCAGATCGAACCCATTTTAATTAAAGTTAGTATTTTAGCTATTATTTTATATTCTATCGATGTGCCATCAGAGGTGCATCGAGCAATATGTTGTAATGCACTCTTACTATCAACACATATTAATATTTTTTTTTATTATTAAAATTTTGTACTTATGACAAAATTTTGTTCTCAGAGTAAATACTAGATGCGCTGTTATACAAATATTTTAGATAGAAAATAAAAAAAATAAAAAATAAATATATACGGTCGAATTGAGAAACCTCCTCCTTTTTTTGAAGCTGCTTCTTACATTAACACACAGTTTCTGAAAGGCTGATAAACGAAAAATTAACTATTTTTTTTTTAATATTAGCCTTCCAAAGTGACTCCACTCTGCCTGATGGTAAGCAGTCAGTGGAATCCAGAAGTGGCGGACAACATTCCAAAAGCCAAACTACTGGAAAGGCGGCTTAGTGAGATGCTTTTTAACGCCTCGCTTAAAAGACCCAGGATCAAAATTAGATTGGAACATGCGCTGGCAAAGAGTTAAAGTATGAAGTGCTGAACCGTTTGATTCGAATCACCCGAATAGATCAAATTAAACTAATTATTCATGCTTTTAGCATGCACTTAAATGTATACGTAATGTAAATTTTTGTCGATCAGCCTTTCAGAAACTGGGCGTAAGACAATCAATAAATTTATTTTAACAAAATAATAGTACTTACGACTACCTTTTGCAACTGACGCTTAATCACTGTAAATAAATACTTATGTTATGACATAATTTAAAAATGTTCGATACGTCCTTATCTATACCAAAAATAAAACATAGATAATTAAATCGTATAGGTTCTCAGTTTGTCTGATTGTAGTATCTCAGAAACAACACAAAAAAATTGCAAAGAATATCCAGGACGCAGTATACGTTTCACAAAACTTCAAGTCATGTTGTTTACATTAAGACCGGTCTATCGTCTTAGCATGAGCAGCGATTTTTCTCAGCTACTATTATTAAACAAGTTTCATCGTGTCGCACATACGATTCTTTTGCTATCAATAAGCGGTGATCTGCACTGAAAAGAAAAGTAGCTAGCTATCAAGTGCAAATATACATTTGATATCTAGCTGCGTTCAAGTGCTGCATTAAAAATATAAGTCTACTAGCTGCGCCATGCGGCTTCGCCAACGCTGACGATTTTCGGGATAAAACATAACCTATTTCCGTCTCTGGCACCGAATCTATCTACATACCAATTTTCATCGAAATCGAAAGTTATTGACGGGATCGAAGGTGTTTTTCTGGTACTGGCCCCTACTCCAAAATTGTGGTAATAGAAACAGGACTCTTAGACTTTAATCTTCCCCAACTTACACCATAACACTTGGTCTTACGCCTTCTGCATTCAGTCTACACTTGTAAGCTTTTTCAAGACGTCTGTCTTTTTTTATGTTAGCCTACCAAAGTGACTCCACTCTGCAATCAGTAGAATCCAAAAGTGGTGGACACCATTCCAAAAGCCAAACTACTGGTATGGTAGCTTCCACTATGGCTTAGTGAGATACTTTTTTTGTCAACGCGACCCGAGGACTTAAATCTGAATAACTTATAATATTCAAAGTTTAAGAGTTATTTTCAGAAGACGGATATGAGATTAGTAAAGATAATAATAATGTCTATCAATTATGGCATTATATTATATAATAAGTAGGCACTAGTAGTGATAATAGTATTCAGTGATATCATATCGATTACAGACAGCAGTCGCGATAGTAAACTGTTAGAATTTATTTAACAAGAGTTTGGTTTATTTAGCCAGAATTTATAAACCAAAGATATACTGCAGAATTAAGTAATTGTCAATTTATAATAAAGTGTTAGTTGAAAGTGCTCTCTTAATTTAGTTTTTTTATGTTTAAAGATCGCAGTTGCAACCTTATTCAGACAGGTCAGTATTATGTTCCTACTCGTGAGATCCTAAGCCATCAGTAGATCCGCGATCCTAAAGTTTTTAAAGAATGTGCTGAATTAACAGCAGATCATATTGAATTTTGGGTTCTAAGTACAGAGGCTCTAGACAAGTGGCATAGATTTCTATTCTATATATAGAATAGATTAAAAAATGTATGGGATTGACATAAGTTATCGACAATGTTGGCGTTAGCTTATGTCACTTAAGTCCATTTTTTATTTATTAAATGTAAAGAATAGAAATCTATGCCACTTGTTTAGGACCGCAGAGTTTTTCATTGCTATAGTCACCTGTGGAACCTCTAGAACAGTCTTTGAACGGCTTTGAACACTTTAGCTACGGGCCCGCTTTCCTCTCTTATGTACCTTGTCTTGCAAGTAGACTCTTGTTGGTTTAATTATATTTATATACTAGTTTCTTTGCTTACTACTCTGCTCCCGTCGCCAGTAGCGTGACGTTACATAGCGTATAACCTTCTTCAAGAACAGGGCCATCATACGCAAAAAGAATTATTCAAATACAACAGGTAATGTAAATGACTGACCTGTTGGTCTAGTGGTTAGTGACCCTGACTGCTAAGCCGGAGGTCGTGGGTTCGATTCCCACCCAGGACAAACCTTTGTGTGATGATCATGATTGTTTGTTCTGTGTCTGGGTGTAATTTATCTATAATATGTTTGTATTTACAAAAAAAAAAAATGTATATAAGGAGTTTATCAGTTGTTTAGTACACCCATAACACAAGCAAATTATTGCTTAATTTGGGGCAAGATGGCGCTGTGTGAATGTGGTAGAATATTATTATTATTATTATTATTATAATTTCACAGATTAGCGCGTTTAATGAAACAGACAAACAAATTCTTCCGCTTAATATAATAATATAGATTCTAGAAAGAACTCATGAATAACCGATCAAGATGGAGAAACTTGGGAGATGTCCATATCCTGCATTGGACGTCTTTAAACTGAGAAGATGATAAAATGATAATTATTTTCGAGGTCATACATATGTCAGACGAAGACGTTTCTTCTTAAAAGAATGACAAACATAAATAAACACACTTATAATAATTATTAGTACTCAACGGACTTTGGACCCAAATAAACTTTAACATAATATACTATTTGCATTTAATACACAATATAAGAGTAAAATATTATAGTACTTCTAAATACATAATCAGATTTACAAGGCGTGAAGAATTACCTTCGTTTTTTATTGAAATACAACAATATGAGATGATGGTCGCGGCATCAAGCCGATTTAAGCCTTAGTGGTGATACAACTTTTGAAACAAATACACGTTACATACATTACATATTTGTTATTAAAATTTTTATCGTATTTCGCGTAAACAGTTTGAACTTTAAATCGTAGATTATAACTATGTGCAGTACTATACCTATAAAGTGTGCGTATTAGCATGAGCAGTACTTGCTGTAATATTATTGGAATGAGGTATTTCGTCTTAAATAATAATAATATTAGCTTTTTAATATGGCCCCACTCTACCTGATATTAAGCCCTCTGTGGAGTCTAGGAGTGGATATTATCGCAAAAGTCATAGTGCCAAATTGCTTGCATGATGGCTCCTATTATGGCGATTTTATCTATTATATTGACTCTTTTTACATCCCGCTTAAAACACTCGGGATTAAAATTGACAGGAAAAATACGTTAAGTTGATTAAGCGATAATTTGATATACTCGTAGGTTTATATGTACCTTATAATAAATATGCATATGCCCAAAACCCGTGAAACAATACGGTACCTTGACCGTGGACGCGCTTATGATAGACAGGAGTTCATTGATCCGATGCCCACACGGACATTATTGCATTTATATATAATATATGCATTTGGGGGCCGAGAGTAATGTTCAAACAAAGCTAGTTTTTGTGTTATTGACTATATTTTTAAACAAAAGTAAGTAGAGTATAGTAAAAACGAATAACTGACATAGAATAAAATTATTTTAATACTTCTCGCATAGTGGGCATAAGATGAACGAAGGCGCCTCACAATCAGTCAAGGTGTCGAAAACTGGGGGAGACATAATGTCCAGCTGTCTTTTGGCTAATAAAAACATAATCTAAAATCTTACATTCCATTCTACTTTTAGATGGCGCGTCTCCTGTTTATAACACCGGTACTGGCGGTCGCCATATTGTCAGCATACTTCTTAATTCCAAAAGAGCCTATATCTATACCCAATTTTGATGAGAACGAGTGGTGGGGTCCCGAGAGTCTTAAAGAGAAAAAAGATACAAGCATCAAACCATTCACCATCAAATTTGATAATGATGTAAGTTTTTTTACTTTTTTATTGACAATACGAATACAAAAATAAGCAGACAGTTCGCAGTCTCTTATTTAGGCTAGTCCGTTAAGCTACTTAAATAGCGGTGTTTCTCGAGCGCTATGACAAGTTCTTCTTCAAACGAGGTAGCGGCTTTGCGAACTCTTTGGCATTGCAGAAGTCCGCGAGCAACAGTTACCGCTCACTATCAGGTGGACTACTGCCGAAAAATGCAGGAGTACGTCAGACAGTATGATGGGTTAAAACATGCCGTATCATTACTATGCTATTTTTATAACTTTTACGCATTCCTGAAACCATATGATCACAAGGAACATAATAAATGTATGTCGCAAGCAAATTTGTATAAACCCGTCGTTTACATACTGCCTCAGCATTTTGTAAACGCTCGCAGTCATCGGCGTTATGTGATAAGCCGAAGGCAGATTAGGTTAGGTAAGGTTGGAACTATGACCTCCTGCTGCCCGTCTGCAATAAACGAATTTTATTTGTTGTCAAACGTTCAAACATTACATTAATATTATTAGCTATAGGTACCTTCACATTGCTGTATATGCCAAGGCAGATTGTAAACGGGCGGACTCATACCATTTGCCTGCGACTTAGGGTCTACATAGCGCTGTGTAGTTATTGTACCTATTATTATTTATAATGCACACGAAAAATAATATTTGAGTTTTTTACCTTTGCACGAAAAGAATCTTTATCATTTTAACGTTGTGTAACTCAAGGACGTAGACTTGATTGCTAAAGGCAAAGGTTGTACGATTAATTGACGCACAGATGTAGGTACAGAGTTTGTATCTTTTTTCATTGATTGTGTTGCATTTGACCAAATGTTGGTTTGTTGTTGACGATGGTCTACTATGATGTACGATTTTCTTATACATCTAAGGTGAGAAACAGGCATACGGTCTGATGGTAAGCAGTAACCGTAGCCTATGGACGCTTGCAACACCGCTTTATCGTATCACGTGCTGCCAATTCTGTAAAAAGCTTTAATAAATTTAATAGGTCCGTGCTTAAAGTAGAAAAAAAGAAGATTTTAAATTAGTACTCATCATTTTCAATCTCTTTGCAGACAATAACAGACCTAAAATATCGTCTAAAACGGACCCGTTCACTTGCTCCTCCATTGGAAGGTGTAGGTTTCGAATATGGATTCAACAGCCAGGCCATGGATAGCTGGCTCAAGTACTGGGCTGAGCAGTATGACTTCAAGAAGCGAGAGAAGTTCCTTAACCAGTTTCCGCAGTTCAAGACCAATATCCAAGGTCTGGATATACATTTCATCAGAGTAACACCTAAAGTAAGTAAATTATTATTATTTACATTTTATAGGAATTTTTATAAAAAGTCATCCATCCGATCACCTATCTACCTTTATTTATAGGTACCTACCAGATTTCAAAAATCGATAGTGGTCGCCTTATAATGACATAGTTCGATCAAATAGGTTACGAACGAATATGCCATAAGAGTACCTATGTTAGTACTGTAGCAAATTGCGTTCCTATAGAACAAATGACATTTCGTCTCCTATTAATAGAGTAACTTACTTCTGGCTGGAGCGTGATAGAAGTTAATCATTGAATAATCCTCCTCCATTTAATATTATTATTTATTTTTTTATAATAGACCACTCCCTTACTAGGAGCAAGGCAAGCCCTATTTCACAGGGAACTTTACAAACATACAATTATGGGACACAAAGTACACCCAAACTCGAAACAAATATTTATGGATCACACAAAGTTTTGTCCCGTGTGGTCGAACCCACAACCTCGTGCACAGAGCAGTCGCTTGCACTCCCAATGCATCACCGGCGCAGTCGAAGTATGAATTTTACAAAGAGAATTTCATATTATGAAGAATCTAATTTGTTTTTTATAAATTACTTTTAATAATTTTTACGTCAGTAAATATATTCTTTTTCTCTATCAGGTGCCTGCCGGAGTACAAACAGTACCTGTTCTGCTTCTTCACGGGTGGCCTGGATCTGTTAGAGAGTTTTATGAAGCGATACCACTGTTGACGGCTGTCAGCAAGGACAGGGACTATGGCCTTGAAGTTATTATACCCAGTTTACCGGGATACGGATTCTCTGATGTAAGTGCTTTTGGGTCCACAGCAGATTGCTATATACTGCTCGAACAATATTTTTATTCATAGTCCCGCGTTGTGAGTACTTTACAAGTATGTATACTACATTGACAACCTTAAGTAAATCTAGACTTTATAAATCACATGAATCTGCTCAACTAGTTTAAAGTTTAGAGGTTTAAAGAGAGCATTAATATCACGATAGGCAGCGGCTTCGCAGAGCCCCTGGCATTGCAGAAGTCTATGAGCGACAGTTACCACTTACCATCAGGTGGGCTGTTGGCTCGTCTGCCACAGTAAGCAATAAAAAAAAAAAACTAGTATGTAGGTATATGTTCAACATCGGTCTTTAATACAACCGATAGAAGAGGTTTTAATCAGTTTTTCAACAGTTGGCTTTTCTAATATAGTCACGCGCATATTTTGGAGTGTGTAGTCAGTTCAGAATATACTACCATTCCAATTCTTTTCGTGAATTTTGTAGGAGCGACTAAGAAACAAAAAAGGGCGCAAAATTGTGAAGAATATTCTACTTACTTGGTTTCTAGGCCTGTTTTTATCCGAAAACGTCTTTATAAAATTTTCTGGTGGAATAAAATTACAGGGTGCAGTGAGACCTGGACTAGGTGCTGCACAAATCGGTGTGGTCTTCAAAAACTTGATGCATAGACTCGGTTTCAAGCAGTTCTACGTTCAGGGAGGTGACTGGGGCGCTATCATTGGTACTACCATGGCCACACTCTTTCCAAAGGTAATAACAAGAAAAATATTTGTTTTATTAAAGAAATATGATTAAAACTTTAATACACTTACATAATACTCACAAAAAATCTTGTAAGTAAAACATTTCTGCTTAACTTATTCTGATTAAAAATTAAAAATATAATATTCTTTATTTTACGCAATTAAATGGAAAATATTCTTTTTTAAGTCCATCCAATGTTTTTCTGGAAGTGATAAATAAAATAACAAACCTTTTTCAGCGTTGATCGAGCGACGCTGATCCTAATACTATAATTTCTTTCTTAACAGACTATCCTGGGTTATCATACCAATTTAGCCGTTGCGAGAACATCATTGGGCTTCATACTAGAGATCCTCGGAGCTATCTACCCCCCACTTATCGTGGAACCGCATCTGATTGATAGAATTTATCCTCTTACGGATAAATTCTCTTTTAACATGGAAGAATCTGGTTACATGCACCTCCAGGCTTCAAAACCTGATACTATTGGTAAGATTCTTAATTTTTTTATAATTTTGTGAAAGGTTTTGAGTCTATGATTACAGAGCAATTGTGACAACAGCCTATAAAGACTGGAAGAGAAAATGAATGCAAGAAGTTTGCTGGTTTCAGCATGAATGGACCACATCAACCGGGAAATCTCTCATTGAAGATCGACCTAAGAGTTATTGTAGTATCCGTACTATTCCGTTTCGTTCAGTGAGTGAGAGTGCCAGAGGCCCAATTTCCCTTCTGTCCTTTTTCCTCACTTCCTTCAATCTCTTCACGGTAGGCAGCGGCTTCGCGGAGTCCTTAGCATTGCAGGGCAATGCCAAACACTCTGAGTCGTTTGTGAGTGTCAGTTATCTCTTACCATCACGTGTTAATGTCATATTTGTGAACCCCTCGATTACACTAAACTGGTATTCAGTTCACTAGGCGACTAGCTAGTGGTAATTTAACTATGGCAGCTATTTTTTTTGACCGAATGATGACATAATTCCACATTTTCAAAGTCTAACTACAAAGAGATAATAGCGCAATGTCATTTCGCTGACAATGATAAGAACTTTTATTGCTTTTAGGTGTGGCCCTAACTGACTCACCATCAGGTCTCCTGGCATACATTTTAGAGAAATTCTCCAGTGGTACTAGAGCAGACCATAAACACGAACCAGACGGAGGCCTAGCATTCCGCTTCACAAAAGACCAGTTGATTGACAACCTGATGATGTACTGGATACCCAGGAGTATCACTACATCGATGAGGCTGTATGCTGAAACTATGAATAAGAAATACAGGTCTATGAGGATAGATGAGTGAGTGTTTTTATTTATCATTTGTGTAGGTACTGTGTTGTGCTTGTGCGTAACGAAAATACTGTTGTTTTCCTAAGTATCTACATAATGGAGATTAAAACCATTAACGTATGAACTACATAACATACAATACATGTATACTGTTTCACAAAGGAGTAAGCAGCAAGGTTTGTCAGATCACATAAGCAAAGAGAACCTGTTGCCCTGTACTAGCCACAACTCCAGGTTTCGAGCGTAAACTGAAAACTGAGATTACCGTCAGAAAACGTACTATAATTTTACTCAACCCGGGAATTTAATCCAAGACTTTCTACTGATAGGTATAAACAATTAACTCACAATGAACCATTGCTTTACAGAATCCCAACATCCGTACCTAGCTGGGTAGTTCAAGCTAAGCACGAGATAATTTACCATCCACCTCTAAGCTTAAAGATGAAGTTTACCAACATAGTGAATATAACAGTCTTAGATGATGGGGGGCATTTCTTAGCCTTTGAACTGCCACAGGTCTTCGCTGATAATGTGATAACAGCTATTGGAGCATTTAGAAAGTTTAAGAACAATGTGAAGGTTGAGTTATGAGGAAATAAATTTTATATTATCAGTTAGTCTTTTATTTCTTTCTGAATATAAAGTACTTTGCCTAATGGAAAGCATTCACTAGGGTTCAACATTAGGGACACCATCCAAAGCCATTGTGCATAAAATAAATATATAAGAAAGAATACCTACATACATTGATATTGGTAAAGAGTCTGGACGGGCGAAATAATTTCAATTACTTTATTTAATTACTATTTCTCAAAGAAATCGTGTAGAAATGTTAGAAAATAAACTGCAGTTCATGTTTTTAAATAAAATTAGTTTGAAAACAGGCCCTTATTTTTAGAATTTTACAGACTTAAAACTGTGTTGAGTCTCAATATTCTGTAAATGTATGTCATATACATGTGTGTGCTTAATACAGAAATCATACAGTAGTGTGTATGATTTCCGAATTTTATAAATACGTTTTATTAGAACCACTGGCATGACGAAAGTCATCTTAGCATCTATACAACATATGCGGTAGTTATTACCGATTATAGAACATAGATATTTATTTCTTTCGTATCCTTTTTTCCTATATACAACTTCAGTGGCAAACAAGTATACGGTTTACCCACAGAACACTATAAGGAGGTTAGAAGTACTATCGAACAACATTTGTACCGAAACCACTGTTGCCAGTTACACACACTTAGATGATACGTCGTATTTGCAATACATACATGACTTAACGGTAATTGGTCAGGTTTGGATGACACATAACGGACATTGGTCAAGTTTGCACGATAATTCCAACATTTAAAAAAAAAGCTTATCGTCATATTCTTGGGGTTGTTTTTTAAACGCGCAATCTTTGACATCTTAGTAATTATTGCCAGTTAATAGTTAATACTCATTGTGCAAACATCATCGGTTCGTGAACTGCTAAGATCAGTAAAATAGAAGACATTGTGTATGAAGTTTCTTATACAATGTCTCAATGTCATGTCAATATAATAACTTAAAGTTGTGTGCAAAATATATAATTTTAGTTTTTTGTAAATACCTACTTGTTATACATAAAAACACCCAGATCAATGCAAATCGTCATGTTCTTGCACATAAATATTTACACCTAGACGGAATCGAGACCACGACCTCTGTGAGGTCGGAACCTGTGTTACGCTCGGTATGACTTAAATGTGGCAAATACTCATGGATATTTTAAAAATAATGGAATATATCACTACATAGTATAAAACAAAATCGCTTCCCTCTGTCTGTCTGTCTGTCCCTATACATGCTTCAATCTTTAAAACTACGCAACGAATTTTGATGCGGGTTTTTTTAAATAGATAGTGATTCAAAAGGACGGTTTATAGGCACAGGATTTCTCGCATATACAGCTCTTTTTAAATTGTCCCAAACATGCTCAATGGGATTAAGATCTGGGCTGCGTGCTGGCCAATTCATTGTACGTATCCCAACCTCTTCGCAATATTGTCGAACTTGTGCAGCAGCGTGCGACCGGGCATTATCCTGCATTAAAGTAAAATTTTCGTCTATGAATCCCATGTAAGGCACCACGTGATCTTCTAAGATCTCTGTTATGTAGCGATGTGCAGTCAAACCCCCTCTATTACCGTTTTGACGGACCATGTCTATGAACACAAGATCTGTTCGTCCGTTCATCGATATGCCACCCCAGACCATACACGAACCGCCTTCAAAAGGAACACGCTCCTCAATGCAACTTTGAGCATATCGCTCCCCACGTTCACGATTGACTCTTGTGCGACCATTTGCACCATATAAACATGTCCTACACTCGTCCGTGAACAATACGGAGGCCCATTGCTCTTCTGTCCAATTTAGGTGATCACGCGCAAATCTTAAGCGTGCTTGTCTGTGAGCTACAGACAACTTTGGACCATTTGCTGGTCTAAAAGGGGTGATATCCGCTTCCTTTAACCTTCTTCTTATTGTTCGTGCACTCACGCACTTCATTAAGCTCTGTTTTGATGTTAACTGACGTGAGGAAACGATTTCGCAGGGAAGTTGTAACAATAAATCGGTCATCACGACCGGTGGTTGCTCGAGTCCTGCCTGTACCACGTCTCCTTCTGTAAGAACCTGTCTCCACAAACCTTCTGTATATTCTAGAAACTGTAGACTGGTTTAAATTTAAATTTCTACCAATCGTTCGTTAATCCAAGTCCTCCCGCACCAGTGCTACAATTTGAGCCGCTTGTTCGGACGAAGTATCCATATTATGGTTCAAAAACTCTTGATGAGTTAAAAAACTAACCCAACAATTCTGCTGGTAACAATAATTCAATTGACAAAAGAATAAAAAATCAGTGCGAATCAATTTAAAACTTTGCTTTAAATAACATGCAAATCTGATACTACGAGTAAATTTTCTCTTCCCGGCTATATTCATTTGTTTTACTGCAGTTCTATTTTTAAATTTTGCTTTTTTTTAAGATTAAGAGCCAGCCTCTCCATATTTATATAATTTAATCTAAAAAGTTTGCATACGTATTAAAAAAAATCATTTCAAAGTAATCCTGAACTTTGATGCAGTTTATGAGTCCCATCAGTTTATTATTATTATTATTATTTAATTAAGTACCTTAAATACACTGTGCGTATAATTGAGATCAAAATGGCTCTTTACAGCATGTAATTAAATTGAATATTTTCGTAGATATAACAGATTTAAAATTCAGGAACACAGGGTTTCCGGCGCGGCGGTACCGGCATTCTGTAGTAAATATACTACCTACATAATTTCTAATACAACGTTTACAGTTTTTCTTCGCACGGGCGCAATGCTGATTTTAAGTAAATATAGTATCAGAATTACACCTGTGCGAAGCCGGGGCGAGTCGCTGGTACAGATATAAATTGCACAATTATGTACTTACCTAAATATGATATAACTGGTAATCTAGCTAGTAGCTAGATATCATGCCAATATCACGCATGACCAACTTTACATGAGGTAAGAATATGATATGTTGAATAAAATTAGCCTAAATAAAGCTATATAAATAATATGTCATAAACTCATAATTATTAACATCAAAGAAACAATGATGTTTGCACACAAAAATTATGGTTTCGTACTACCAAGATCAGCAAAATATTATATTACTGGCAATAATTTCAATGTTAAAGATGGCATGACTGACAAATTGTCGTAATATTATAACTGCCTGCGTATCTCTGTGAACGCAATACATTACGCAGTCACTCATATAAAATGAGATTGTATTTACGGCATTGTCAGCAATGTATGATGTTTCAATATGTTGCGATTGTATCGTTTTCGTTTGTAAATTACATAATACTATTAAATATTTCCAAATATTTCTAGTATTTAAAGGTTTTCGGACTTATCGGTGAAAAGAAATCCCTCCTCGGCTCACACTACATCCTTTACTTCTATTGCTACAAGGTTAGGACAGCCCAAGACAGCATAATTTGTTTTTTTTTCGGAACTTTGCACGAAAGCACACTACAAGAGCGACTATTTGACGTTAAAGTGATTTTCTCTCAACTTATGAGCATTTGCTCATATCAGTAGCGCGCGTGCCCCGCCCACAAGGCACTTCTACCTACTTCACTGTTCTGAGGGTTCACCTGATGGTAAGTAGCAAGCATAACGTATGTCGCGTTAACGTGAAAACAACTCGCACTCGGCACCCAGATCTTAAACGGAAAAGAAAATTTCTAAGGTGAAGGAAAAGAGATAAGGATCGGGCGAAATTTGTGTCTCTGGTGCTCTCACTACCCGAAATTAAAATAGTACGCAAAACTAGCACTTTACATTTACGTGAGAGATTGAGAGAGAGAGAGAGAGAAAGAGAGAGAAACGAACAAAATCTACTACTCATACGCAATACTCATACTCAAACTTTCGCTCCACAATGTAGATTAGGTGTTATAAATAATACATGGCATCATTATGGACTCTATCAGGTACAGCTAAACTTAGAACAGAGAAACCGCCAATATATTCACAAAAATAAAAATCTTATTTAAAAACAACTTTAATACAGTCTTTCAATATTTACAATTCAGTCTTCCCAACCTTCTTAATCTTCCTGAATTCTTCCACAGCCTTCAACACGTCTGCAGCAAAGATCTCCGGCAGTTCGAAAGCTAAGAAATGGCCTCCGTCGTCCAGAACAGTTATGTTCACTAAGTTGGCATACTTCAACTTCAAGATGCAAGGTGGTTGATATCCTAGTTCGTATTTAGCTTGAATTACCCAGGTCGGGACTGATGATGGTATTCTGTTAAAATTTAAGAATATGATATGAGAATAGGTTAGTCGTGTACTAAAACCTACGTTTTCCTTAGTGGTGACAGGATAAAAATATCTGTACAAATTAACAACGCCCCCTGGTTAATACAAATTATCATCTATTAAGAAAATATCAGTGACGGACGGTAGAATTATTTTCAAATTAAGTGTTACTTAAGTTATTCTAGCAATCGTTGTCGTAGTTAATCGACAGTCCGCGCCTGGGTCAGACAATTTATAAAAAATAACAAATAAAGCCCTTACTCGTCTAATTTCAAAGCCATGATCTTTGAATTCACACTCTCAGCATACAGCCTCATAGAAGTAGTAATACTCCTTGGTATCCAGTACATCATTAGATTGTCAATCAGCTGGTCTTTTGTGAAACGGAATTCAATTCCTCCATCTGGTTTCTTTTTATGTTCTGGCCTGGTCCAAGTAGAGAATTTTTCGAGGATATACGCGAGAAGACCGGATGGAGAGTCAGAGAGGGCCACACCTGAAAAGGTTTTTAAATTTTAGTTAGAACCTACTACAACCTATGTGATTTGTTTCTTTGTATCTACAAAAATTCTAAACAAATTTTAACAAATTTTTCACTGCTTGAAAGAAATAATTAGGAAGAGTAAGGCTATAACTTTTATCGATGTATCACGTGTTAGATAGAATTTTGTTATCACCAACCTATACTGTCTCATTACTGGACAAAGGTTTAAGCATCTCCACGGTTTTCTATTTAGAATATTCTCTAACTAAATTTGTCCAAATCGTCACGCCAGCGATTAATGGACCTGCCTCTTTTGCGACATCCGTTCTTAGGCACCCATTGCGTAATAATCTGTGCCGATCCTTTAAGATTCACACTAGAAACTTGTCCAATCTATTTCCATGCGAACTACCTTAGCTACCTTAGCTACGCTGTTCTTAGCACCGTAGACTACTAATAATTTAATATAAATTTAACTCACCAACGGTATCTGGCTTAGAAGCCTGTAGATGCATATATCCAGTCTCTTCCAGTAGAAAAGAGAACCTTTTCTTCAAAGGGTACATTCTGTCTGCGAGGTGTGATTCCACCACGAGTGGAGGATATATAGCTCCAAGTATTTCTATCATGGATCCAACTGAAGTCATGGTGCTGGGCATGTTGGTGTGGAAACCGAGGATATTCTAAAAAGAAGTTATGCATTTTATTATTTTATACCTATTGGTCTAAAAAAATGTCCAGGTTAGCCTATTTGGAGTTCGAGTGGTTTGCGCACTTGTCCGTTTCACAAACCAGTTTTACTCTTAACAATAGGCTTACATTGCTTCATTGCCATTTTAGTACAGTTATTATAGCTGGTAAAAATAACGATTTTAGTTGCGGGAGTCGCATGACACTTAGCTATCGTAAGTTTACCGCGTGGATACAGAGACGGGCATTCGGCCGGTTAGCCGGTCCTCGTGCTGGATATGTGAGTTGTTATGCATGAGGCTGTAGATTCTTAACCAGGCGAATTCGTTATTTTTCAATTCAAACCATGAAAGAAACCACGCCATTGTATTTCATATAAGATTTTTTTTTTTGCTTGCTAAACTGCTGCGCTGCGTAAAACAAGTTAGAGAATAAGCACTTCTAATCTGTCTGGCTTTGGATTCAGTTTCCTACATGTTCTTAATTAGTGGCGTAGAATAATATACTTCACTTTGGCCTAAGAGTGCTGGGGATTTCGATCTAAAATATGGAACCACCACACTTATTTAGTGGGTATCGAATTTTTAACTCAAAATTAAAATAGGACAATAGATCTTTGTGCATATAAAAACTTAATTTTATATATTATTATTACCTCAGGAAAGAGAGTGATCATAGCATTGCCAATTAATGCACCCCAGTCACCTCCTTGTAAATAGAACTGCTTGTAGCCAAGTCTGTGCATCAGGTTCTTGAACACGACACCGACTTGTGGAGCACCCAATCCTGGTCTAACTGCAGCCTAAAATCCGTAATAACACATTTTATTTTTATTAAGTAGGTAGAACAAACAAAATGCTGTAGAGCCAGCGGTTTTTTCAAATATTTACGTCAGAGAATCCGTATCCAGGTAAACTGGGTGCAATGACTTCAATAGCAAAGTTCCTATCCTTGCTGACAGCAGTCAATAATGGTATCGCTTCATAGAACTCTCTAACAGATCCAGGCCAGCCGTGGAGAAGAAGAAGAGGTACTGTTTGTACTCCTGCAGGGACCTGAAAAACCCAATATCATTTTATTTGACCAGGAGACGGTAATCAATATTTCAACACAAAAATCTACGTACTGTTACCTTAATCAGACAGTATTAATGAGAAGGTACAAACAAACCGCAAAACGCATCTTGAGTAAACTCTTCACAAAGTGGATCCATGACCTGATAATAGTGGTGGAAAACCAATGGATGAGGGTGGCTCACAACCGGTTAAGGTTAAGGCAATACTTGGAAGAGGCCTATGTCTAGTAGTAGACATCTTTAATCTAAAATTATGATGATAATTATAATGTGTAGTTATAACATAACTACCTTACTTACTTTAGGCGTAACCCTGATAAAATGAATGTCCAGACCCTGGATATTGGTCTTGAACTGCGGAAATTGGTTGAGGAATTTCTCCCTCTCCTTGAAATCATATTGTTCAGCCCAGTACTTGAGCCAGCTATCCATCTGCAGACTGTTAAATCCATATTCGAAGCCTACACCTTCTAATGGAGGACTGAAAGAACGAGGCCGTTTGAGACGTTGTTTCAGATCTGCTACTGCCTGTAAGGAACATTAATTGTTCATTGGTGTTAGTAAGTTTTCCACTATCTTTTTAAATAAGTTTTGGGGCAATAAGATTTTTCTTTACCTTCTTCAAACTCTTTGATATTTTCAGATCTTAGTACAAAATATACTGTGATCGCCATGCTGGTGTACAATATTATCATTGGGATTATTTTAATAAAATAATATTTAGAAAATTTCTATACGTTGTGGATACTGTTGTACGGTGTTGTAATATTTCTTTGGAAGTTACACTTATTTATTGTCGTCAAAAGTTACCGTGAAGAAATATAAATTTTTTAATTTTGAATATTGTGTGCTGTGACAAATTTTTTTTTTGACTTTTCTAATTATTTTTGTATTAAAACGAATATTGTTAAAATTTAAAAATCCAATATTTTTTTTTGTTTTATTTTATTTTATACGAATAATTTCTAAAATACTGATTCTGCTGCGGATTTCTTCGTATTTTAAACAAACGCTGCTTAGCAGAGCTGGATGCGAAATTGGATTTCTATCTTACTATTCTAACCAAACAGTTTATCCCAGGATACCTAATTGCGGTGCCACACTAGTGTGACTATGGACATTTTATTTATCCGCAGTTACACTAGTGTGACTATCGTTCATTTTATTTATTCGTAGTCACACTAGTATGACTCTGGGTCATTTTATTTATCCGTAGTCACTCGCAATATTCCAAATCACCCTTGATGATAAAAAAACTGCAAATTACAGTGTAACATGAATTTTATCGTACCGTTTCTAAAAACTGGCCAATTACAATTAGCCAGTTTTTCAATATTTCAATATGAATTAATTTCAACTGGTTAAATTTGTGCTTTTCAAATATTCATTTAAGTAGGTTCGTCAGAAAGAATAGAGGTTTATACTCTTTTGTTATTGCAAATATCATTAAAATTATAAAATATTAACAATAAAAGACTCAAAATGGCTTGTTGTGACCACGGATCGGGTACATTACCTTTAGTTATACTAGTGTGACTACTGATAAATAAGAAATTAAAAATAGTCACACTAGTATGCTTACGAATAAATAAAATCATAGTCACACTAGAATCGCAATTTGGTGTGACTACGGATGTAGTCACACCAAATTGAACGATGTAGTGGATACTATCCCAATTGCTAATATGGTAAATTGTTAGTACTTAAGTTTTCATTTCCACGATCCGCTCTGATCCGCTGCTAATAATGTATGAACCACCTAAGCGTTTTGTGAGAGACTAGTTAGATTTTATGATGGACGTACTTTAGTCCTACGTCTAATTCTATCCTTTTTAGAACAACTATTTATACTTACAAGATCATCAAACTTAATTGTAAACGGTTTCACACTGGTATCTTGCTTCTCTTTGAGACTCTCTGGTCCCCACCACTCATTCAAGTCCAATTGGGGTACAGGTACAGGCTCTTTTAGAAATAAGTAGTATACTGCCACCGTAATGAGTGCCAGAATTGGAGCTACAAAGAGAAGACGCGCCATCTGAAAAAGGACCTCGATGTTATTTTCTACGGTAGTAGATCCTTGCCTTGGTTTCAACATGAATGGAGCGGATTGACCGTGAGTGTACTGCCCCGTCATAGATAATAATTGGCGTACAGTATTAGTTTCCATAAACACTAACGCCATTCATTTGATGACAGCGACATAATTTAAGAGATCGGTAGTTAGTTTAGTTTCTATTTAGTAATAAAAATGTTAACTAATTTGTACTA
The DNA here is from genome assembly GCA_963082885.1 of Parascotia fuliginaria. Classification (NCBI taxonomy): domain Eukaryota; kingdom Metazoa; phylum Arthropoda; class Insecta; order Lepidoptera; family Erebidae; genus Parascotia; species Parascotia fuliginaria. Next base: position 4,057,702 of record OY720195.1, read on the forward strand.
ATATTGAACATCTAATCATGATCTAATACCATGATGGGATGGGGATGGAGTATTACCGAAATGCTGTGGCTAATCCAAGAGAGCTTATGCCACAGTTTCCATCATACTTTTTTCCTTTTATTACTAACGCACGATTCTAGCCTGGCGTCCGTCTTTTTTATTATCAAAACAAGGAGCAATGACATCATTTTTGTAACAAGGCCACACGGCTGCAATGCAATATAAACGTTACTACAGAACATTTAAAGTATATTTTCAATCATCTCAGAACTTAGTTCCGTGGTTCTTACTCTGGGTCAAGATCACAAGTTATTCAGTATTTTTTATTAAGAAATATTGCCTATGGAACAAGCAGTACGTTGTAGATTAACTTTACAAACACAACTAATTGCCTATCAGTACCTCTTTATAAAAAGCCGAGCTGAACGTAAACCATTTGACCAACATAGACATTATAATAAAAAAATACTTGTTCAAAAAATTTACGATTAGTAAACAAATAGGTACGTCATTTAGTTATGCTGGCAATAAAAACTATCGTTGACCTTTACAAAACAACTGCTGTATTACCACTCGCCTTCATTTTCATTTTAGTTGAACGAAGTACATTTTTAAACTACAAGTGTTGTTTATAACTACATCATAAAATAATGATTGCACTTTTATTTGTCACAGAAATTATGGAAAACTTAGTAGTAAGTACCTATAAATTTTGTCAAACTGTTAACGACTGCACCCTTCTCAATTTAACAATAACCACGCAAACATTCAAAATACTGAAGTTTTAATAAACAAACAACATAATATAACATAGCCTCACGATTTTTTTCTCTAATGGGGTCGACAGAGGTGTATAACACCCCTACCACCTTCGCCACGCCAGTTTTATAGAGTCCCGTCTAACAAGAAGCTACAAGTCAATTCCAGATTCAGAGTGCCTATCGCGATCGACATGTTTATGACGTTTGTTGCTCCGATTGGCCCACTAAAGGGCTCCACCAATCAGAGAGCCAAAGGCGGTAAACATCTCGATCACGATAACTTAAAAATAACTAGACTAGGCACCCCAATCTATTATTGAAAATATTACTTTACCTTCGATCAAACCCAAGACCGTAAAGCACTTATTTCGAAACATATTATTATCTTTTACTGGAAACTTTACAAAAATAACTATGATACTTACTCTGCTGTGATAATATTTAAATATATTAAACTATGCTAAAACAACACGTCTGCTATCTACCGTAGATACTTTGTCACTGGTCTAACAGTTGTTGTTATGCAATAATCTTATAACACGTTAGTCCTTGATAAGATTATCTTCCCTAATATTAAAAATACATTGTTATTTTGTTCGTTATCTATTTAACTAATAACCTACTGTGATGTGATTATTGATTTAACTTTTTGTAGTCATCGTGATAATGAAAATCGTTATGAAGACGATTTAACAGATAAATGTGGAGCTGTTTTTACAAGTCCACGTCAATATTTGTATTTTGCTTGTCCGGAAGTTGATCCTTCAGCTTGGAAAAGACCAGCAAAGATTTTAAATTATCAGCGATCTCAAGAAGGGTGTTAGATACGTCCTGTATTTACCTACTGCTTGTTCAAAAGTCTACAGTCACTTATTTTGGCCGAACTCAATATGAAGACTAAAACAATTGGTACGTAATATGCGGTGGTCAACCAGCTGGCCTAGCATGTAACACTGGAGATAGTTTGTAGTTTGTTCTCGAAAATTTCAATAATAAAAATTCATAAACAAAATACCTTCTACTTTTGATATAACCAACCGAGTCATCAATGCAACCATGTTATTATCGACAGACTGATAATATAGACATAAGAGATTTAAAACACGACAGAGCGTGTAGACAACATTTATTATAATGCGCATCTTAGGCTACCTATTGGATTCACCATAGTTTTTTAACCTACACTATTCCATTGCTGAACAGGTCGTCGCCTCCATAATTTTCCATAACTCTCTGTCTGACATTTTTATGCAGTTCCTTTCATATTAATTACCTCTCGTCATAGGACTCATAGGTACTCTCACCCAGTGATCAACCTATAGTTCTCCTTCTAAGGTTTTGCCATGATGTGTCTGCGTCATCAGGGTTCTTAGTCTCAAATATAAAACTAATATTCTTCAAAAGAGACTATATGGTTCTGGTGGAATTATAACAACAGATAGATTTAGTTAACTGGCGTTTCAGTATTTAGACATTAATAAGCAACTTCTAAGTATAGTAATGATTACTGCTCAATTAGAATCGAAAACCGATATCAAAGGATAAACAAAATAAAAACAAACAAAAACAATTACAAAAACTTTAATAACTTAACCAAATTATAGTTCAGTCTTTTTATTGATGTCGTGCCACTCTCTGAAAGCCTTGACTGCTTTGAACACGTCTTCGCTGAAGACCTGGGGCAGTTCAAATGCCAAGAAGTGACCGCCGTCGTCCAACACTGTTACGTTAATGATGTTGTTAAACTTCATTTTAAGGACTGTAGGAGACTGGTACACGATTTCGTGTTTAGTTTGTATCGCCCATGTTGGTACTGATGTTGGAATGCTGTAGAACAAATTTAGAGATAAGTATTAAAATTATTGGTACTAAAGATACTGCATATAGTTAAGGCAAAATTTATTATATTATTAGTATATGCCTACCAGTCTTCTATAATATACTTTTATTATTAATGAATTAAGGTATATTACAGAATTAATATGTACGTTCTAATTTTATCTTGGACTGACTTTCGCTTAAGAAAAAAATCGTAAGAAAACCTGTATCGAGAAAGCCATCCATGCTCACGGGTTCTCTGTATGGGATGAAGTGAAAAATATAACAACTTACTTATCCAAAGCATATCCCCTATTCCTGCTGCTGAAATTCTCAGCATAGAATCTCATGGAGGTAGTAATAGAGTTTGTAGACCAGTATACCATCAGGTTGTCGATGATCTGGTCTTTAGTGAACCGTTGACTAAGTGCACCATCGGGCTTGAACTTGTTCTGTTTATTGGTCCAGACAGAGAACTTCTCCACGATGTAAGCTAAAAGTCCTGCTGGAGAATCTGTTAACGACACACCTAGAAACAATAATATTGACAAATTAGTAAAAGACTTATTAAAGGAATAAAGGCCGTACGAAAGCCGTCTTTGTTTTGTTACATGTCTACATAAGTAAAGAAAGGTATTTTTTTTTATTTATCACAAACAATTTCTCCTCGGCTTAACTCGAGTAGACCCTAGCCCTGGCGAAAATTTTATACCCAATTTTACATTTACAGGTAACGTAGTGCTCGATATTTTGTATAGGTACCTATATTAACAGTTTCTTAAGTACTAAAGAGTTCATATTAAGTATTTAATTATTTTTGTGGTTAATTTATATAAATGAGTATTAAACATAATGGAACATAATAAAATAATTGTTATTTTTATGTTCGCATAACTTATTTAACTTTAATTGACACTTCTTATTATATTATTATATTAATGGAAATACGTTTACTGTTAAATATAGACCTTCTTTTAATATCTCTACCTTAACCGGTTTCTGGCTAATAATGATGACAATTATAATAAAAAATAGATATCTAATAGTCTATTTTTATAAATTGTTATGACAAAATAAAGCCAATCAGTCTAAAGTACAAGATTTTGATTATGCAAAGTTAGCATTAGACGGCATATTATTTAAATAACTTTATTTTGCTTTTGAACTTAAATAAGCCTCGATTTATTACTTTTTCTATCTAGGTCGAAAATTGCAAAACTCTAATAGCTACTTTTCTAATTTGAATACTAGGATTTCGAAAAGTTGCTTTTTAACTTCAATCTTCGTCAAAAGTGGAATCCTCGAAGAGTGACTTCTTGATCGCCAAGTTAAAAGTGCAATTGCCAAACATTCGACAGGCTTTCGAGTTCTATCATTTGGTTGCTAGAAGAAATGGGAATACCACAAATACCTCCTAAGCAGTTTATTTAAGTATTATTTCAAAAGAAACCTACCAACGGTATCGGGTTTGGTAGCCTGGATGTGCATATAGCCGAACTCTTCCATAATATACGAGAATGTCTTTGATAGAGGATACATCCTATCAGCTAGGTGACTGTCCACGATGAGGGATGGGAAGTACGCGCCGATGAAAGTTCTGATTATAGAACAGGTGTGCTGTAAAGGAAAATCATATAGATATATAGATATAAGAGAGAACTATTAGGATTACTCTTTTGATACCACTTCTAAAAGTCATTCACATTATTGGTTTTAGAAATATTTGTGTTGATGATTGCAACTACGGCACTTTCTTTTTTTCTATGTAATTATATCCATACTTAGGTACACCATAAAATATGACAGCATTAGTCAACTGAGAATATATTACCAATGCTAAAGACTATAATGCGTTTTCCTTTTTGTACAGTATCTATCTATTCTTGGCTAACAAAAAGGCAGATTTTTTTAGATACCTAACATTATATTGATACTACAGCGATCTGAGGCTCTAGACAAGTGGCAAACATTTCTATTCTATTCATAGAATAGATTAAAAAATGTATGGGGTTGACATAAGCTAACGCCAACGCTTATGTTAATCCCGTACATTTTTTAATCTATTCTATGAATAGAATAGAAATCTTTGACACTTGTCTAGGGCCTCTGGTATCCCAAAAGTTTTCTACTTTGTTTATACTAATTTATTTTCTCACCTGTGAAAACAACATATTGGAGTGATGTCCAAGGATATCTTCAGGGAAAATCGTGGACATGGCGCTAGCGATAGCCGCACCCCAATCTCCACCCTGAATGTAGTACTTCTTGTGTCCTAGTCTGTTCATTAAGTTTTTGAAGATCACTGCTACTTGGGGAAGTCCTAATCCTGGACGGACAGCCGCCTAAAGACAATTACATTGGCTCAAATAGTAATCATCAAAAAATGGGCATAATAGTATTTATACAGAATAGGTGTTAAGACAATACGTCCGCTATAACAAAGCCACAAATTTAAATTGCAGAAAATTCAATACAAGTATTGGATTCATCTGCACAGAAAAGTGCGTATATTACGTCGTGTTTATTACACAATAGTTCTTTTTCTTTCTTTCTTTCTTACTAAGTGGGAGTATAAAATATGTTCGGCTAATCCCACATGTCATTTGATATTACTGAATAATTGTCAATACGATCTTTCATCACAGTTTAATCATTATTGCCCGCAGCCTGAAGACTTCCACTATAGAACATAGTCTTCTTTCGAAAGGAGGTCTTTGACAATTTATTGGGGTTGATAAGGGGATATTGACCCTTTTGCTCGCTACTTACTATTCTATAGTCATCTCTTACAACACTCACAGAAATATATTGTGTGGTGGCATGCTCTAGACTAAAGACCAAACTACCAATTACATTAATATAGGTAATAATACGTGACAAAGCTATAACTATTAAAGCTATTAACCTACACCAGTAATATTTACTAATATGATGCAACATACAGCAATCAATTTAAAAATAAATATATTTACACTGGATATGGATTTGTTGTAGTCATCGTGACTCCGATATCTCTTGTATTGCTCTGTCAAGAAACGACGTAAATGCCAGATACAAGCTACGCCAAAATCGCATCTACGCTGTCACAATTTTGGTAGGATTTCAAAAATTAGAATCAATATGCAATGCTTCGACAAAAAAATGGTCTTTGGCTTACATAACAAAAACATAGAATTGACTCAATTTTAATCGTTCTGTTTGCCATAATCTTTCTGAGAATATACTACTGTGTCTTGAACACTAGTCCTGCATCAAACACTAACGTATTTATTATCTGTCAGTCGCTTTAGTTAATTAGTCCTTGTCGAAAAACCTTAAAATATAAAACAGCTTTTTGCTTTTGTGGTGGGATCCAAAAATATTTGCGTTTTTGACCCTACCACGACGGCAAAAAACTTAGGAATCAATCTTCAGGACTATACTATGTGAAGAACGTATCTATTTATCAAAATATATATTGCGCATATAATTTATAATTTATATCTAAATTAATTTTAAGCAATTATAAACTAATAAAGAAGGAACGGCCACTACTCACATCAGAAAATCCATAACCAGGTATACTTGGAACAATCACTTCAAACACAAAGTTGTATCCAGGGGTTTGTTTCGTCAGCAACGGAATAGCTTCATAGAACTCACGGATTGATCCTGGCCATCCATGCATCAGCAGCAGAGGTACTACTTGGACTTCTTTAGGTACCTATGGAAGAATTAAAGGGTTAATTACATCATGGAATTGGTTGTCTTTGTCTTACACGTTGAGATAAAAGAGATGACATGACATAGCTTCATGACTATTTTACCCAAAAGCAAAAGCTATATTGGGTACAATAACAAGCGAATAGCCTGTTGCTGTTCGCAGTTCGAGTATATTCTAGGCACAATAATTCTAGACTCCTAACTAATACTGAGAATCTCGACAGAAAACTTTATATCACTGTACCCAATTCGGGAATCTAACCCAAAACCTCTGCGAGACAGTTACTTTGGGACTTGTCAATTACATCATAAAATTTACGCTATCTTTATCTAACACTTTACGAAAAAAAGAGATGGCATGAACAAGTTAAAGGTATGCATGATCTTGATGTTAACCAAAAATCCTTACCTGTGGAATTACTCTGATGAAATGAATATCCAGTCCTTGGATATTGGTCTTGAACTGTGGGAACTGGTTTAAGAACTTCTCACGCTCACTGAAGTTGTATTTATCAGCCCAATAATTCAGCCAGGGGTCGATTTGAGCTGTGTTGAAGCCGTATTCGAAGGCTACACCTTCTAGTGGTGGAACGAATTGTCGATGATTCTTCAGCCGGTATTTGAGGTCTTTTATCATCTGAAAAAAAATGGCATATTTTAGTAATTGGAACAAAGTTATAATCGAGGAATATTTCGGTAGTTAGTCCGTGCAACAACCGTTTTTTAAGACCTTTAAAATGTAATTCCAATTACACGCTCTTTATCTTGGTTGATATAGTTGTTTCTTAACATCAACTAATATTAAAATTTGCACGCCGAAGTATGACTTATAATAGAAAATAATAGCCTATCTGTAAATTGAACATCCGTCGCGTCGTTGCAATGGATTTATATTTTTTAATCAACTTTATTAAACCTCACTTTTGTATGTACTAAAGTGTGGTTTTCTATTTCATCTCTATCTCTTACCTATTTGTATCATTGTAATGCCATAAAGAAAAAAAGAATATAGATTTTTTGATCCTCACGGGCGTCCCCAGAACACCCTACCAAAGTTTAGTCACAATCAGATCAATGGTTTCGGAATGCATAGAGAACAAAAATACTCCCTAAAATTAAAGTTACCAAATACGAATGTACTTTGAGCTTAACAAGTAAGAACCGTAAACCAGACAATTTCAATTATCACTATTGTTCTAGGAACGAGACATTAAGATAAGAAAATAAATAAAGTGATATTCAGTCAGAGGCCTTTTACGGTGTGTAATTGAATGAGTGCATAAAACAAGTTGCAGGAAATATACTTCTAGTCTAATTTTAGGCTATGGCGTTCTTTATTAGCAAGATAGAATAGTAAGCTGATTTACAGGTGTACTAGTGATGAAGTTGTGAAAGTGAAATTGTCTGTAATTAACTTTTTTTGTCAAAATTGGTTTTTAGTTAGTATTAGGAAAAAATACACTTACCTACAAATACTTAACTTATTCTAAAACATATTCTAAAACTATTGCAATTATGCTCAAAATACCTTACCTCCTCATCAAACTTCACTTTGAACGGTCTGACGCTTTTATCCTGCTTGCCCTGCAAGGTTTTAGGTCCCCACCATTCTTCAGGGTCGAACTGTGGCACTGTGCGTGGACAGCAGCTCTTCCAAGCGAACCATGCGGCGATTCCGACTACGGCGATAGCTAGTAACTTCACTAAAAGACCCATGATCTGTTGACAAAAGAAATTTAATTTAATTCAAATAGTAATACGTCGGTCCCAGAGCTACTGCTGTTTGTGCAAAAAAATTGTGAAGACCACGACGTAGTACGCCGACATCTCACATGGACTTACTATAGGCCGATGGATGAGAGTGGTTTACAACCAGACGAAGTGAGAGTGTTACGAGGATGGACACCATTCGACCAATCGTCGATCAACGGCATCGAGCGAAGTTGATCGACTGGTCTGGTAGCTTTAATTGATCGACAGATACCAGTCGACTAACCAATCGATCGATTGCCGGTCAATAGCATCGGTCGACGTTGTACATCCGTTCTACAATCGGTTGGTACCGTCGATCGACAATCGATCGATTGGTCTGGTAAAAACTTTTGATTGACATCGACTACTACATTCTGCCATCTATCGACGATCGATCGATTGGTGGAGTAACTCTCTAAATGTTAGCAGACCTATGTAGAATTGCATGATAAGACTTTAATAATATAACTCGCATTGTAACCCAGAAAAGATACACCCAGAGTTGGAACAAATGAAAGTTTATCATATGTGGGAATCAAACTTAACTTCGTGCATAGCAGTCGCACTCTCTCCATCAACCAATAGTCTGCGGCCTATTTTTTTTTTAAATTAAAGTGTTAGTGTCCTACTTTATGTTTTCCTGCGTACTTTTTTGAAACCTCACAACGAATTTTGGTATATTGTTTTTACTATAAGTTAATTGAAGAGAGAAATTCAACAATTTGATTTATTGTCGTGTCCATAAAAATGGTAAATAAACTACAGTTTGTAACTATATTCTATAATATCTATGTTCATTACCGCTACCTTTCCTGTTAATTGACGGTTAGTATTCGCTAAACATTACACGAGCCGATGCACTTCATTAGCCATGACTACACTAGTGTCTAACGAGTGACTCGACGAGCGGTCATTTTAGAAGATGTTGATTTTTAAATTCGTGTAGTATTTGTTAGATGTCAATTCAGTTGTTAGACGAATGGAGAAAGTCGTTAGAAATTTGGTTTAAGTACTAGCTTTCCGCGGCGCGGTTTCACCCGCGTCTTTGCTTACTGCTCTGTTCTTGTCGCCAGCAGCGTGATATAACATAGCCTATAACCTTACTCGAGAACTGGGCTATCACACGCAAAAAAATTTAAATCGAACTGGTAGTTTCAGAGATAAGCGCGTTCAAACACTTATAAAAAACTAGCTGCGCTCCACGGCTTTGCCTGTGAGTAAAATCTGTTTTTGCTGTATCCCTCGGGAACCAGACCGATTTTCGGGATAAAAGTAGTCTTTGGCACCGAATATATCTACATACAAATTTTTATCGAAATCAGTTCAGCTGTTTAGGCGCAAACACACACACAAATACACACACACAAACTTTCACATTCATAATATGTAGAATGTAGATAAATTATATCAACAGTCTTATCAATTATATAATTATAATTTTAAATTTTGTACGGTAGTAGATCCACGCTGATTTCAGCATGAATGGGCCGGATCGTCCGGGGAAGTACTACCCTCTCATAGAAGATCGACTTAAGAGTAGTAGTATCCGTACTACTGCGTTTCGTTCGGTGAGTGAGAGCGCCGGAGGCCCAATTTCCCCCCTATCCTCTTTCCTCACCTCCCTCATTCCCTTCCCCTAACCCTATTCCCAGCCGCCATAGTGGAGGCCACTATACCAGCAGTTTAAGACGATGGCTTTTGGTATAGTGGCCGCCACTTATGGATTCCACTGACTGCTTACCATCAGGCGGGGTGGAGTCACTTTGGTAGGCTATAATATAAAAAAAAAAAAAAATAATAATAATATCTAAATACAAATATATTATGTGTTAGGACGGAGAGCTGCTTATATATATATATATTTTTTATATATATATTATATTATATAATATATAAAGTATCTTCTTAATCGGGCACTCTTGTCAGAGCGATCATGATTGATATGTGGGTTGCACGGCGCAACGCGCGATTAGGCGGTTCGTTGCATTGCGAGCACATTTTGTGATGGTGGATTGCGTAGCTTTGGTTATGGAGTCCATCCAGCGAGTTGGTGATCGACCACGTGCACGCCTGCCTTCTACTTGACCCTGTACAACGAGCTTTCCCATCGAGTCTTCTTTCCTCAAGATGTGCCTAAAGAACTTCAGTATCCGCAGCTGTACAATTGACGAAAGTCTTTCTTGAATGTGAAGTTCTATGAGGATGGAATTGTTAGTGCGGAACGCTGTCCATGATTTTTATAGCAGCTGTCTCCAGCACCACATCTCTAGTGTATCGGTTTTACTGCTTTCATGCTGTTGCAGCGACCACGTTTCGACCGAAAGTATACCATGGATAAAATTAATACATATTCAAGTAAGGTATTACTAGAACAAGATACGTAAATTGACTGAACTATCGTGACTTGTTAAATTAGGATCTAGTTTTACAATAATTAATTATTATTATTATGAAATAAGTACAAATAATTATTAATTAGTCAGTAGGTAATTGATATCATGATGGTTTGGACACATAGCTCGCAGAACTGATGGCCGTTAGGGCAGAAAGGTTTTAGAGTGGTGACCACGAACCGGAAGGCACAGCGTGGGCAGACCCTTCACAAGGTGGACCGACGTCCTTACATGGGTTGCGGCAACCGATGAACGAGAGCGGCTCACGGCCAAAGCAGCAAAAATTGGGGAAGGCCTATGTCCTGCAGTGGATTTCTTTCGGCTGATAGAATGATGATATCACTATAATTTAAACCGAAATACGATTGCGAGGACAAGCCTCTGCCAAACAGAAAAGTTACCATGAAGGATTGGTGACTGAATAAAGTGATATTCAGTATTCACTTAGTGGTTAGTTACTTGTTACGACACCCTTGGTAAGAGATGAGGTACCTACTTGCATCCAAACCAGAAACCAGGTTGTCGAGTCTAATTGAGGTTTCAAACAAGACAAAACTTTTACCTCTTAATTACCTACTAGCTGACCCAGCGGACTTTGCACCGCATAATCAGTCAATTATATAATATTTTTTTATCAATCAATTTTTTTCTCTCCGTAAGAACCATCCTCGTACTTCTAGGAATATCATAAAAAAATAATTAGCGAAATCGGTTCAGCTGTTCTCGAGATTTGCGCTTAGCAACACATTCAGCGATTCATTTTTATATTATAGATGTGGTGCATGTTTATAACTACAAATGGAATAAAACCACAAGTTATCTTATGTCGTAACAACAAAGTTATATAAATAAACCCATTCATTGATATTTAATGAAAACCTGCATTATTGATGGGAGGTTAAAATTCAATTGTAATTTGTTAATATGTTTTGATTGTCTCCCGTATTATTAAACAAGCCTTGTGTAGCGTGGATAACATCCTTAGAATTATTTAATTAAGTTAAGAAACATAATTAATTAATAGTAAATTTAATTAGTATCAATTAAAAATAGTATTCTTGTCACAGGTTCTATTATATGATGCAAACAGAATAATAATCATGTCTACTGCAATGACAAAGCAATTTTTTATGTAGAATTTTTTTTACGTATCATCTAGGTATTTAGTTATCTATGGTACGAAGGTCAACATTACTGTGCATTTTAAGATTTCATAACAATTCCATATTATTTTACATTATTTTAGAAAAAATAAAATGTCGACGTTTGTGTCGGCTCTGAAAGTATCCTTAAAGAAAAACGAAACCATTATAATATTCATATCATTTGATTGTCGTGTGAAAAAAGGGTCGGAAGACGTATTTCTGTCTTTCGACCCATTTTTTTATTTAATTTCTTTTTCAGAAATAAGTGTGTGGAGATACGAGTTTCTTAACAAACTTCGGCTAGGTATTGCCTCATAAAGTCAACAATAAAACAAGCTTCTAAGTCATTGCGTCTATCACTTGCCAGATAATTGTAGGTACGTACTATTAACAACAGACCACTGGTAAATTACCTTACCTATAGACATGATTTTGTACTCTGTATTGCAGAAACAATTATAAAAAACCTTAACTTGGTTGTGTTTTCTCGAGTTCTTTCGTGTTCCTTCACTGTACCGGAAAATAGAGAACAAATCTACATTATTGCTTTTGTTTGCATTTCATTCAATTTTGTCTTTTAAAAATAAAATAATAATTTCCTATCTTAATCGGCTAATAATATTATATCTGCTTTATGTCTTAAGTTTAACCTGTTGGGGATGAGGGTGGTAGACGATCAGATAAGTTCTCAAAAAATGAGTGAGCCCTATGTAAAAACATCGGACTGCTTTCAAATGATTAAACTTTTACAGTAAATTAGTCTAACACATTCTATCAGTAAAAACCGCATCCAAATTTATTCGGCCAGTTTTCGATTTAAGGGCTTTCATACAGACAGATGCTTCTCGGCAACTTCCTTAAATCTTCTTCTTTTTGTATCGACGGCAAATCCGTTTACAATCAAACTTAGATTCGGCTACTGCATTGTCAGCAAAGTTCATAAAATTTTACTGCATGCAGTTATCCGGGCACGCATGGCACGACATGAGGTAGGCCATCCTTTAAGGAATCGCACCACATTCTTAAGATTGGAACCATCAGAAAATCCCCATCAGAACAGATTACTTGCTTAGAGACATCTAGGTAAGTCATGGTAAATAATGACTAGGCGGACGATTTTCCGACTTCCATAAATGCTACGTATGGATGATATCTATGGTATAAACACGCAGTAAAACAACATAACTCATTTCTCAAGTCAAGTCATTATTCTTTGACCTTAAACTCTAGACAAATGTAGAGGTTGCCTACGTTTTTTTACACGTTACAAGTAATTACGCAGGTCTAAATTATGCAAGATTATGTTTAGGTTAATACTATTAAGCTTATTTTCAAAATCTAGTTAACTCTTAAGTTTAATTATATAAATTTTATTATATTAATAAATTTCTTTCTTACCTATGACACTTCCATAACTGAGGGCCTAAACAATGGGATTGATATAAGCTAACGACAATTTTGGAGTTAACTTATGTCAATCCCATACATTTTTTAATCTAGTACTTTATATTAGCATTTATGCCACTTGTCTAGGCTTTCTGTGTGGACTATGGGAACTGTCATTGACCTTTGGTACACCTAGGTGTACTTCGGCAACCAATTGTTAAGTTTCTGGGATTTTAACTCAAAGTAAAATACGAAGTATCGTCTCGTATGTAGAGCACGGGTGCTATGGTACGGTATTCATAAACCGTGACCACTGTTATTATTCTAAATATAAAAACATACTCTTAAAAAAAACATCAAAAAGTCGGCATACAAATAATAATTGTCATTTTGTTTCATGACACAATAAGTAAGATAAATTGTGTAGGTGTGTTGTGATGACATAACTATGTAAGAGGTAAAAAATAACAGATAATAATAACATAACCTGGTATTGTGTCTGATAAATACAATCTTTAAGGTCAATATCAGCTGCCTGACAACACTAGGTATGTATAAAAACAAAAATATCAGAGAACTGTAGAAGTATATACCTAATACTAACAAGTTAAGATTGCCTGTGTCATATATTGGACTCTGCCCGACGCCGTAACCAGTCTAACCAATCGACAACACAAAACACATTTGACAACATGAGTGTACTAAATATTCAAGGTCACCGATACAAACAACTAGGTATACTTACCAAATTCAAATATAGAACACCATTGCATTATAAAAAGTAAACTGTTTTTTTTTTATATGGCCAGTTTTTAAACTCAAAATGTTAAAACCTATTTTAAATTTTATAATTGGAATGTTTAAAATATTACTTTTTTAAATTTTATTTAAGGATTTATAACCAATTGATTGATGATTTGACCAACAGCTAAGAGTTCAATAATTATGACGTTTTTGTTAAAATAAAGTTAAAGAAAAATAAAAATTATAATACTCACGCTCGCGTTGTAGTCCGGTCACGATGTACTCGTACGCTCGACTGGGTCACTTTATTAACATTAGCACATTAGCACGTAATATCAAATAGCCGGCGAACAACTGCAGATAATAAGCCGGCTTGTGTTGCCAGTATTATGATTCAGTGTCCCACATTTCTGAAGTTAAACGTGAAAAATTTACTATTATTTAAATGGAGAAATAGAAGATTTATACATTTATACGTCATAAAATTGTTTAGCATAATATTCGTCCGTGCATTCAAGCGCAATGTCACAGTATTGTGGTGTGTGGAGTTATCTATTCATCTATGAATAGGAAAGTCAATGACCTATCTGTAATGTTGTCCGTTTCGCCTCATAAGCTACCATTAGTTAGGTTTTAACAGTTTTACATCTTGACTTATCAAACCATAGGCATTCATTTTCCTAAGAGGGTTTTGGATAGAACGTTCAAAAGGTTTTTGGTTTTGGGTTTATACAGAGCGCTTACTTACGCATTTGATGAGTACATTTTTCAAGCGTTTGTGGAAAGGACTGTTTTCGACACAACAGCAGAAGTATAATGTTTAAAAATGATGAGATTTTTTGTAGAATTTTGTTGCTGGTGTCTATAATAAAACTAAGTTACACCTTAATTAAATGATATACCTGCGCATAAACATAACGTAATTGACAATGTCAATATTACCGCCATCAAACGGAATAATAAAGAACTAAAAGTGACATATTTAGCACTATCTGTTGGAATAATAAAGAACTAAAAGTGACACATTTAGCACTATCTGTTTCTACTAAAACTGGCGACGAGAATAATAATACAGAAACTAATACTCATGCTTAACATCCTAATTTTTCAACTAGTAACAAAATAGTTGCATTAGTACCTTACGGCTCTTAAATATTTTAAGCTCTCAATTTGTACACATAACGTTGCTAAACGGGTCTACTCCTGTTAGACAATACGTGTGATAATGGTCGGTGTAATTTGATGAAAACTAAATAGGTATGGCACCTAATAATTTCCTTTCAGCTCTTTTTAAAAAAGTAACTGACTAAAGATCTGATAAAGTTACGCGCAACCGTTAGACTAGTGCAACTCGCTGTCAACTTACCTGTCGTCAGTAGTCAGTACAGATGCTTGTTGAAGTCTATGTTTAGCTGTAGATAATTTCAGCTGAAATGATGAAGAAACAAAAATGTCGCATCGCAATGGCCCAGTGATGAAGTCACCCGTCGAAGGCTTCGTAAGCACGAGGTCGGTCGTTCCAATTCCGGCAAGTACCATTGTGATTTTTCAAATCGTTTGTACATTCTAAGTTTATCTAGACATCTGACTGACGGTGAAGGCAAACATCGTGAGGAAACCTGGACTTCTGAGGGAGTCTGAAATTACCAATCCGCCTGGAGTAAGCGTGGCGATCAATGCTTACACCTTTTCTGTATGAAAAGAGGCCTTTCCCTGCAGTGGGATAATAACACCTAGTCATAAAGCATAAAATTGTCTATTCACATTTCGTAATTTACATCTCTTTATTGAGGATTTATTAGGTATTCGAAGAAGTGTCAGTTTTTAGTTCTCAATAAGGCCGCCTGATGGCGTCAACGCAAACATTACTGAGCGATTAATTGTCGTAGATATAAATTTGTATTCATAGAACTATGTATATACATCTGTAGATCTTTATAACAATGATGTTACAAATTTTCCTAATCAATGGTAGTTATTTTGTTATTAACTAGTACAGAGATAAGCTAATGTTCCACCTACATCATTGCAGTGCAAAAATAGTTCTATTAGGTTCTAACCAAATTTGTGATTATGTATTTCTTAACTTGCTTAAGTAAAATTGTAACTAAACACTGCCTTAATGAATTTTTAGGCACGAGTTATAAATCAAGTCAGTTAAAGTTCTTGTCGCACTAGGGTATCAAAATGGTATATGCTGAATGATATAATTTACGATTTATTCAGGAGATTTATCACTTAAAAAAGCAACTCATAAAGTATTCATAGTCGAGGCTATTATGTCAGCAGTTTGAAACGATGCGACCAAATCGCCTGCTAAGCGTGTTATAGCAAACTTTATCCTTCGAGAGAAATTTATTCATTTATATCTAGCAATGACCGTGTTCAGACTGTTATAATTAACCTAACGATTAAAATAAACAGTATCCTAAGTTTCTTGCCAGTTCCTCTCGTGTCCTACCCTGCGTCAGCGAACTGGCTGACATTTTGTAATTTTTAACGTTCATAAGTGTTAATTTTATTAATTTAAATGTATAAATACATTGTCATTTTCATTAGATAGACAGTATCGCTTCAGTAGTCAATATTGTCTCTCTATCGTAACGTCAGTACAACAAATCATTATCATCTCTCATAGACCTCGGAGCACATAAGAAAGAGGTAATCTCTCTCGTTTGCAGATCTGTCTGAATTAGTAAAAGTTGGCATTATTTCCTGCTAATTTTACTATAACACAACACCAAATACTCGTATTGAATTATAACAAGAATGTCAATTAATTAAACCTCACATGCTCTGCATAAAATGTCTCTTTATTAATTGCAATTAAATGAAAATATATATTCCGTGTGTGTGTTATTTTGATTTGCTGTTAAACACAATAATAACATGTGCTGCTATGAATAAGTTATTAGAGTGTGTGACGTAGATACTTGATCAACTTCTGATCATATACATCGCTAACAAAAGATTCTCGAGTGGAGACCGTGTACAGGAAAACGTAGAGAAGGACGCCCCACCGATAAATGAAGCGTCGCTTTACAACGAGCGGTTGGCAAAAACTAGTTACAAACAAAAAGATGATACGCTTTATGAGAGGCCTATTGAAAGATTATTGCCAATAAAAGGAATTATTCTAAAGGAACGATACTATAGTCTTTGAGAATCCACTAGTGAGAGAGAGTAGCTTCTCTGTGACACTTGACATGGTTACACAAAGCAAAGAGCTTATACAAAAAGGTTCTATTGCGTTTACAAGCAGTTTCCAACACCTATATCCAGCAGTGAACTGCCGTAGGATGATAATAATTATGCTTCTTAACTTTAAGTTACACTTTTATTACTTATATTAGCTAAAATTAATAATTAAAACAACAGAGATAGCATAATAACATGATTTAAGAGCCACTTGATTGAGAGACTTGACAATGTTTACTGTATCTAATTTAGTCAAATATATAAATATTCAAACAATTTCAAGCTTCTGACCTGGAACGGACTTGGCATCAACATAAATGGCGAGTACATCACTCACCTTCGATTCGCGGACGATATCGTGGTCATGGCTGAGACCGTGGAGGAGCTCAGTGCAATGCTCGATGACCTCAGTAGAGTCTCTCGACAAGTGGGCCTAAAAATGAACATGGACAAGACTAAAGTCATGACCAATGTCCATGTTACACCCACTCCTATTATGGTCGGAGGCTCGATGCTCGAATTCGTTGACGAGTACATATACCTGGGACAAACAGTCCGATTAGGTAAGTCCGATTTCGAGAAAGAGGTCACTCGTCGAATCCAACTCGGCTGGGCAGCGTTCGGGAAGCTACAACATATCTTCTTGTTCGCACTACCACAGTGTCTCAAGACCAAGGTCTTTGACCAGTGTGTGTTGCCAGTGATGACATATGGAGCAGAGACGTGGTCGCTAACTATGGGTCTTATCCGAAGGCTCAAAGTCGCTCAGAGGGCGATGGAGCGGGCTATGTTAGGCGTCTCCCTGCGCGATCGTTTGAGAAACGAAGGCGAACTAAAGTAACTGACGTGGCTCGCAGAGTTGCTTCTCTGAAGTGGCAATGGACAGGACACATAGCTCGTAGAACTGACGGCCGCTGGGGCAGAAAGGTTCTAGAGTGGTGGACCGACGACCTTATAAGGGTGGCGGGCAACCAATGGATGTGGGTCGCGAACGACCGGCCACGGTGGCGAAAATTAGGGGAGGCCTATGTCCAGCAGTGGACGTCTTTTGGCTGATATGATGATGATGATGATGATGATATAAATATTAATGTTAGATTTAGGACGCTGAAATTGACGTTGCAAGGATTTTTCTATAAACCAGATGTGACCACGAAGCAAGTAAATGAGATTTTGTAAATATGTTGTATGAAATTGTCCCAATTTGGTATACCACAAGGTAGTGTCCTCGGAGGTACCCTCTTTCTGGTTTATATTAATGACCTCTGCAACTCAAATTTATCTCACGGCAAAATTGTTTCGTACGCAGATGATACTGCTCTCCTTTTCACGGCTAACACCACTATGGAAGTCCATGAATATGCACAGCGTGGATTTAATGTAGTAAACAATTGGCTGCAACAAAACTTGCTCACTTTAAATGCTGAGAAGACAAAATTTATAAAATGCTGTATGCGTAAACCCCAAACTCATCGCACACATATCCAATTATATGCACATAACTGTAATAGCGCAAATAACGCTTGCACTTGCCCTGCTATTGGTAACACAGATAACATAAAATGTTTAGGAATCATACTAGATGACACTTTGTCCATTAAACAACATGTAACAGCTCTAACAGCTAGGTACGTAAACTATTATTTGTTTTCAAAAAGCTGGGTTTTATCGCAGATCAGAAATTAATCTTACAAATCTACAAGGCATTGTGTCAGTCTATAATTCAGTACTGTATTACGTCTTGGGGCGGCACTGGAAAAACAGTCAAGCTTACCATAGAGCGAGCGCAAAGAGCCCTTTTAAAAGTCGTTTCCGTTTTCCTACATCCCTCTTGTATGAATTTTGTAATATGCTAACAGTTCGTCAACTTTTTGTAATGTGCACAGTACTAAAACAGCATGCAACGCTTTTGTATAATAGCAACCTCACTAACACTAAGAGACGGAAAGATATTGTCTGTGCTTCAACATCTGAATCAAGGTTTGTTTTTACCAATAGATTTTTCTCATTTTTAGGTTCTTTTTTATAAATAATAATAATACCAGCCTGCTTACTGTCCCACTGCAGGGCAAAAGCTTCTTCTCATATAGAGAAGGAATGAGCATTAATCACCACGCTTGCTCAAGGCGGATTGGCAATTACAGACTTTTAAGTCCAGGTTTCCTCACGATGTTATCCTTCACCGTCAGTCAGACATGTCCAAGATAAACTTAGAAAATACATATGATTTGAAAAATCACATTGGTACTTGCCCGGATTCGAACCCACTACCTCGTGTTTACGAATCGGGTGCCTTATCCACAGGGCCATTTCGACATCTTCGACTTTTTTATATAATAAAATAAACAAACAAACTTCAATTTATGACCTAAATTACGCTAGATCTAAAGTACGAGTCTATCAATATTTGCAAACTTTAAATTATGAACAGACCGAAGAATTGCTGACAATTTACGTGAGTCTTAATACTACGACATGCTTTTACACTATCTGCCAACATGTATTTTGTAAAAGTATCGTTAAATGTTTTTATCATAGTTTATAATAATATTAATTATGTTAGTGCCTTTAACGCCTGTGGCACAGGTTTACCCTATGTACTAGGGTAAACCTGTGCCACAGGCGTTAAAGGCACCCTATTGTGTTACCTACATTTAATTTAAGAATTTTATATATTTGTACAATTTATATCAAATAAATGATTTGTATTTGTATTAAATTACAATTCGAATAATTGGACTTTCTTACCATGTATTTAAAAGTTACAAAGCATTATCTAATATGGTAAATTAGGCGCTCAAAAACGTAAAATTTCGCATAAAAACGTGAAATGGCTTATAATGGTCCAATGCATACGATATATGGAGGTTGAGTAGAATAGTAATGTGACGTTATCTTCACGTTATAATTATTTACCTACTTTTGCTTTTACTTACTTTTAAATTAGTTTTGGACATTACTGAGCTATGGTAGAAGTTCGATCAAAGTCAAAGTCAAAGTCAAAGTCAAAGTATTTATTTCATTTTGATCACAGAATGATACTTATGAAAAGTCAAATTACATGAAGTCAGCTAATTAACCTACAGCCAGTTCGCTGACGAGGTAGAGCTGTGAGAAGAACTGGCAAGAAACTCACGCCACTCTTTTCAATCGCCAGATAATTACAATTTTTTGTATGAGTTAACAATTTTAACACATCAACGCAACCAAAGAACCATACAAAGTAATTATTACAAAATAACTAATTATTTAATAACATTTTTGAAAAAAGAAAAACGAAAATAGAGGATTACAATTATTTAGTTTCATCTAGTATGGTAATTTGACTACGTATTTTAATTAAAATTAAAAAATAGTAAATGCATTTCTCAGTCATATCGAACTACAAGGTAATATTGAATTAAGTATTAAATGTATGCCATGCCAAGATTGACCAGTCATCCCAGGTAGCACCCGTTCACGAGCATGACGCACAGACCAGCCATCATCACCTTCGCCATATTAGAGGGAAGGTGATGACCCGGCCAATACGACACCACAAGCCATGACATTTGAGTGAGCATGACAATGCAAGGCATGGGTGGTAAAAAGAACCATAATAAAATGTTATGTCTTAAGAGTTCATAATGATCATGATATGCATTCACTTCACATCAAACTTTTACTGCAATAGTCAATATTTTTTTTTTTTAAATTTTCCTATAATTATATAATGTTAATCAAAGTCAATATAACTACAATAATAATAATTAATCAATATAACATTAATCTTGCATTAAACGAGCAACTATATCCATGCTCTTTTATCATTTAAATAATCATTAATATTATAATAACTCTTTTGAATAAGACGGTTTTTAACAGTTTGTTTGAATTTCTCTAAGGGTAGATTCGAAACGTCAATGGGTAGTTTATTATAAAAGCGTACACCAAGACCCGCAAATGTGTTGTTTACTTTATGTAGGCGATGGTATGTACCAACTAACTTATGTTTACCTCGAGTATTCACAGAATGCATGTCACAGTTTCTTGAATACAAGTGAATATTTTTCTTGATAAACATAATGTTAGCAAAGATATATTGAGACGCCACTGTCAAAATACCTATCTCTTTAAAATTATCTCTTAATGAAACTCTAGGGCCCAAATTGTAAATAGATCGCACCGCTCGTTTTTGAAGTATAAAAATTGACTCAATATCCGCAGCCCTGCCCCACAGCAGTATACCGTATGACATCACGCTATGGAAATAGCTAAAATAAACAAGTCTGGCTGTTTCAATGTCGGTAAACTGTCTTACTTTTCGTATTGCAAAGGCTGCTGAACTAAGTTTACCAGCAAGACACGATATTTGGGTACCCCACTGAAGCTTGTTATCTAAAGTTAAACCCAAAAAAACTGTGGATTGAACAAAGCTTAAAGTTTCATTATTTAAACTTATGCTTATAGCTAGACTTTTAGTATTGGGCATAGTAAACTTAACGCATTTTGTTTTTTTGGAATTAAGCAATAGGTTATTCGCACTAAACCAGTCCAGAACCTTCACTAGTGAATTATTCACGTTGTCAATATTCGGATTCTTACGATCAACTTTAAATAAAAGTGACGTATCATCAGCAAATAGTACAATATCGCAAAAATTCTGAACATGGAATGGCAAATCATTAATATAAACCAGAAAAAGAAAAGGGCCTAAAATGGAACCTTGTGGCACGCCAATAGCTACAGGTAATCCGGTAGACCTACTTCCGTTTATATCAACATATTGTACTCTATCGCTTAAATAAGAGGCAACTAGATTGAGTGCAGCATCCCTGATACCATAATGACTGAGTTTTCGTAGAAGCGTATTGTGTTCGACGCAGTCAAAGGCTTTTGAGAGGTCGCAGAAGACACCAATAGCATCCATCGAATTTTCCCAGGCACTATGAATATGCCTAATTAATGTAACACCTGCATCTATTGTAGAACGACCTTTCGTAAAGCCATATTGCTCATTGTGTAATAAGTTATTTGAGATAAAGTGACTTTCTAATTGTTGCAATATTATTTTCTCAAACACTTTGCTTATAGCTGGCAATATGGAAATAGGCCTAAAGTTACTTGTGTCACTTTTTGATCCATTTTTAAATAAAGGAATCACTTTACTGTGTTTCATCAGATCAGGAAACACGCCTGTATCCACACATCTATTAAATATGGTAGCAAGATGTGGAGCTATACTAAATATTATATTATTGATTAGCTTGACTGAAATACCCCATAAGTCAGCAGTATTTTTTGAGTTAAGTGACTTAAAGACTTTTATAATATCATTGGGGTTAATATACTGGAAACAAAAATAAACACTGCACTCTCCCACGCTGCCCTTAGCTAAGGTTTCGGCTTTGACTGGGCAAGAATCTAAGGACTTAGTTGCATTAACCGGTATTTTTATAAAGAAATCGTTAAACGTTTGTGCTACATCTAAATTATTTGCAACAATTTTATTACTTACTTTTAGTTCAAAATTGGTATCGCGCAATTTGGTACGACCAGTTTCACTATTAATAATACTCCAAGTTGCTTTTATTTTATTGTCTGATTGTTTTATTTTATTGCTCAAATATAAGGATTTGGCTGTGCAACAAGCCTTTTTAAAAATTTTTGAATAATTTCTAACATAATCTACAAAGTTCGGATTTGTATTATATTTTTTCATACCATATAGTTCATACAATTTAGCCCTACTTTTATAGATGCCTGTTGTTGCCCAGTCACAAAATTTAATTTTAATATTTTTATTAAAAGTCTTGGGTTTGAAGATATTTTCATATTCTAATTTAATTATGTTAAACAAAGATAGGTAGAGGCTATCAGGATCGGCGCAACTAAGGTCTACATTGGTGACTTTGGTAGTAATGTTCCCGCTAAAGTGTTTCAGGCGTTCAGAAGTCACTGGCCTACATGTGATCTTATAATTTACTTTAGGTACTCTACTTACAGACAATACAATTTTTTGTCCACAGTGATCAGATGTTAAGTCACTCAATATAGAACTATCTAAAAAGTTACAATTGCAGAAGATATTATCTAGGCATGTAGCAGAATGAGCAGTGATTCTGGTTGGTTCATAGAATACATAATTTAAGTCAAATGACATGAATAAACTAATTAATCTATTACAAATGGCTGACTGTTCGAGTAAGTTCACGTTAAAATCACCACACACTACCACATGCCTATTACCAATGCTTAAGCGCTTCAGTACATCCTCCATTACAGTTTCAAATAAGGTGAAGTCACTCTGTGGTGGTCTGTATACACACACAATAACATGTTGCTCAAGTTCCACACAAGATATTTCAATAGTGCGCTCAATAGAAAGCTTAACTATATCCTTACGCTCCTTAAATTTTATACTATTACAAACATATACCAGAGAGCCACCATGAATAGCTTTCTTCCTTGCAAAAGCACTACCAATACTGTAGTATTCCTTGTCAAATATAAATTGGTCACTTTTAAGCCAATGTTCAGTGACACAAAAAATATGAATGTTATAGTTTTTTAAAAATAATTCTACTTCTAATTCCTTGCCGGATAAGCCCTGAATATTTTGGTGAACTAAGTTTAAATTAAATGTCTGCTTATCCTTTGTCTCGTCTACTAGTTTAAACTACTAGACGAAGAAATGTTAGTAGTTACACTACTCTGTCCTACCAAATTCTTCAATACCCTACAGGTACCTGTGTCATTAAATAAATTATATGCTAATAACTTAGCAAGATGTCGCTTATAAAATAATGATAGATACATAGTATCTTTTGTCAATAAAAAATTATTACTAATAAATATATTACTGTCAAAGAATTTAATGTAGTCACTATTACTACATGTACTATTGTATAGAAGTAAATTTAACTTTCCTATGTGCCTATTTTGTTGTTCAGTCAGAGCATATGAATAAGGAAAGGCGCAGATAATAAACTTACAACCTACACTACTATGACTATAACTTCAGTTAGTTCTAATATATTATGTTTTGTGACTGATAAACAGTCACCATACATTAAGATTACTGTAGACTGAGAGTCTAAGTTAGTATTTTTTAAATTGCTAACCAAGGTGCTGAATTTTATTCCTGGTGAACAATTATTCATAATAGGCCACTCAGTGTGGGTATTCAATAAACTACCTAATCCCAATCCAAGCTTATCAGAAAACATTATAACATTCTTAATACTAATTTTATTAACTATATCATTATCATTAATTGGCAAGATGTGATTGTTTGGGGTGAGACAGTAGGGCAAGTTATTTGTTACTTGATCACTATATGCAAGTTGGAGCGAGTTTGATTGGCAGTCTAATGACAATTTGTTGGTGACCGATGTTGATGAGCACATTGAGCACAAGTTGTTACTAGTCAGTAAGTTAACACGCTCTATGTTTTCCCTACCTACTCTAGCAACCTCATCATATTTTTTTATATACTCATATGTCTCTTGTTCATGTTGGAGACATAGTTTAGTCAGGTGAGTTTGCAGGTCTGACAATTGTAGTTCTAACTCCTGTGTATGTTGTTCATATAGTAATCTACTAGCCGTCATTTGTTCTTTATAATTCTCAAGCTCTGACTGTAAGAACTCACGGTCTCTTGCCAATTCTTTATTACTAATAGATAAATTTTTAACCTTAGGTGATCGGTCAAGACTGGACTGTAGTTTCTTAACTAATTTCTTAATTCTAGAATACCTTTTACATTGCTTAGTACTACTAATAATACTACACCTTCTTTTAGGAATGATATTGGACCTATATGACATATCGCATTTCTCTCCTAGAAGCTCAGAGTACAAGCTCTGAGTCGCCACACCACTTTGTGCCTGCATTTGATCTTGTAATGCATTTATTTCTATATGAGCATCTTTTAGGTCTGACTCCAACTCAGTGTTGCGGCTCAGTAACCTTATAATCGATCACACAACAAACTCCTAAGAAAAATATATTAGCAATAGTGTCGTATTGCATCTTTCAGATTTACGAAGGCGCTTAAAATATTGTAATTCTGAAAATGAATTCATTCATGATTCGTTAAACATAATAACATTGTAGCCTGTGTTACCCGCCAAATTCATTGATTTCT
Organism: Parascotia fuliginaria; assembly: GCA_963082885.1. Lineage (NCBI taxonomy): Eukaryota > Metazoa > Arthropoda > Insecta > Lepidoptera > Erebidae > Parascotia > Parascotia fuliginaria. Next base: position 4,082,729 of record OY720195.1, read on the forward strand.
AAAGATAAATGAAATTTATCAATTCGGTATCGTAGATTTTTGTTAAACTGTTGCAAACAAACATACAACAAATCTTATCTCTTCATATTTGTTTAGATAAGTATATGATAAAGATACTAAAAGGTCGATCTGGTAGTGCTTTTCAGGATTATATCAACTATATCAATGGCTATATCCATAACTAGTAATAAATGATAGCATGATAATAACTACTCCTGGATTATTGGGCTCCCTCCCTGGACTACTTACCACCAGCCTGAATGAAGTCATATTTGTAGGCTAATTTAAAAAAATATTTACGCCTGCAAACATTTCATCTGCAATAATGTGAAACGATGCTAATTCAATTTCGATTCGATTTTCGATGCCATTTGTCATTTTTCAGTTAATTGTTGTAAAATTGCATCTAAGTATAACACAGAGCTAGAACTTAGTGCGCAGATGGTTTTGCAAAAAGAAAAGAATAAATTAAATTACTTTATCAGGTTTGACAAATATTTAAAAAATATAACAACTTTAGTCATAATTCAGACCCAAATAAAGCAGTTAAACAATTTCTCAAAATAAAATAATTAAAAATCTCCGTGACAATTGGTTATTCTCTTCCTGTTAACGACGGTACCCAATTTCACGGCGATTTAATTATCAGATCTGTGGTTTAATTAAAACTTGTACCATTAAACACCTTCAAAAATTTGACGCTTTTTTGTGATATTACAAAGAATATTCCAAAGTTTTGTTTTATTCCATGGTGTATTTCCCATTAGCCATTTCTATGAAGAAACTGCGCGCCTGGTACTAATTTTGAGAACTAAATGTCTGTCATGTCAATGTTAACTACAGATTTCGCTTGGTGATAGCCATAGTAATAAATTTAAGTTATATAAATAAAGTTCCTTTTTCACTTCGCTTATAGCCAAAAGTCCAACGCAAGATGGCCTCTTCCAAAGCGAGGAATTGATCTTAGTCACCACGCCAAGCTTGGCAGGTGGATTAGAGACCGCTGTAAGGTGATATAGAATCCTAGGTAATGTTGCTGCCCGTAGCTGACCCGTAATGATCGTGAGGCGAATAACATCTGACTCTACTGAAGTCACGACCTGATGACCACGACCACTTTACCAATAGTGTCACGAAGAAGAAGATAGATATTATATTAAACTATCGACCAGCCGCCATTTCACTCGTACGAACTAATATTAGCCAGTGTAATCTGAGAATTTCTCATTCGAAATGCCCAGCTTTTCTATACTTATAGCAGGTACCTACCTATTTTAATATGGAGAGATACAACATGCATGTATTGATACTAAACGATCATGAAAATCGTATCAAAATCGTATCATAATTTAAAAGAAATTAGCGGTTAAACAAACAGGAAAACATAAACTTTGATTCATACTATTATTTAGATTAGGTATCAATATTATCGCATAGGAATAATTATTTAATTATGACAATAAATTTTCATAATTACCGGTTCCTATGAAAATTGCATAAAGTATTATTATGAGCTTTGTAGCATTTTAATTGATTGAGTAACAATTTGTGTCATGTTGTAAATACTGCAAAAGACGTCTAACGATCCTTCATGTATTTCCTCCCTCCGTTGCTTGCCTCTTTATTCAATCTATAATCTACGATTTTTAAAATTACGTTTGTTGTTAATTATCATATATTATCATATATCAATCAGTGACTAGCCATCCACCCTCGCGTCGCCGCGTCGCTTCGGTATCAAAATTTTTATTCGATCTCTATCGAAATTTTAAAAATGAGTGAAAATATGTTAAAAAATATGTTACCTGTCCTATACTAGAGGTGAATGAATTTATAAATCGGTCACGTAGATCTTGCGTTAAATCGGAACAAGCATACAAACAAACATATGAAAAATCAAACCTTTTCTTTATAATATTACCTTAGATTTAACAAACAGCTCTCACCCCGTATTAAAGGTATGTGCGCTACAGATAAGGGAGGCTATGAAACATCAATTTACAATCTCTCCATAATTTTGAAAATTCGAATATATTCTAAAAGCCGCACGGGAGTGCATTTCTAACCGAATTTCGAATGGAGGACCGATAGTTTTAATAAGGCTGCATTTTATAGGCTATGTATCTTACCCAATATCTTACCGTGTAAAGTTTTGAGATAATCAGAGTCCAGGGTCCAGGGTACAAACCCTAAATGAGTTACAAAGTGGAAGACATGACTTTTTTCATATCTATGGATGTAGTTTAAAGAGAGATGTCAAAGAAAAAGGTAGCAGAAACATTTAAAGTGCCTCGGCCAATATTAGTACCAAAGATGCTTGGAAGAAAAATATGCATCCCGTTCGACACCAGACTCGGAAAACAAAATCTGCGACGGCAGCAATTAAAAAAAATATTTTGTTCTAGGCTAAATAGATAAAAATAATATTTTTTTAAAGACAACTCCAACTCTAGGGAACAAGTTCTATGTCGCGGCACAAAGTACACCCATACTTGAAACAAATATTTATGAATCACACAAAGTTTTGTCCCGTGTGGGGATTGAACCCACAACCTAGTGCACAGCAGTCGCTTGCGCTCCCACTGCGCTACGGAAGCAGTGAAAATTGGATTCAATAAAAAATTAATCTAATTTATGTATCAATTACACTTTTTTTATTTTTGTTTAATTTTATTTTATTATCTTAAATTGTTTTAAGTAATTTTGATAATTAAAAAATAAAAATGATAATGCGGCTCGGTTCACCCGCGTTAAGTTACATCTTTGGTTTCTGCTCCACTCCCGTCGCTACTAGCGTGATGTTATAGCTTAAAACCTTTCTCAAAAACTGGACTATCAAATGCAAAAATCATTATTTCAATCCGTCTGATAGTTTCAAAGATTAGCGCGTTCAAACAAACAAACACACTCTTCCGATAAGTATAGATATATATTACACAATTTTATGAATTACTATTCTATTTATAATAACGCGATATATAAAGGGTAACTTATGTTTATTGTACACATTAATTATAAGTAATATAAAATAATAATTTATATTACATCGACAATAAACCAAGATAATAAGCAATTAATGCAGCATTGCCGACCGATAGCACTTCTACTCACTATGTTTAAAATCTTTACTAATAAAGCGAAGAGTTTGTTTGTTTGTACGCTCTAATCTCTAAAACTACCAGTCGGTTTTGAACAATTCTTTTTGCGTGTTTGAGTTAAGTTATTGAGGAAGGTAGCTCTAGTAAGTAGGGCTGTGTAACATAACGCTATTGGCGACGGGAGTAGAACAGTAATAAAAAATGTTACATAAAGCGGTTGAAATCGCGCTGCGGGAAACTAAGTCTTAGAATATAACGATAATAGCAGCCTGTTACTGATTTACTGCAGAGCAAAGACCTCTTCACAGAGAAGACATGAGCATTGATTGCCACGCTTGCTCAAGACGGATTGGCGAATTTAGACTTTTTCTATAAGTCCAGGTTTCCAAACGATGTTTACGTTCACCGACAGTCTGTACGACATTATATATTTTTATCACATTTTTTTTTTACATTTATTTGACTTGATCAGATGATATTTAATTTAAGTATATCTGCTTGTGTTGGCCGAAAATGTTTATTGAACGAAAGAACATCTCACAACTAGAAATATCTCATAGCGAAATTCTTGCCCTGCCTTTGAAGGCAGTATTCAGTAGCATCAGAAATTGGCAATACATATAATTTTACGTCTATTACATGTTTATCAATTATGGGTTCCGTCACTTTGAAACAATGTCACATCTTACATCGTGTTTTGTGTGTAATAACACCTGCAGGAGGAATATTGGATTTTTGTTCCTGATGTCAATACAGTCAATGTGGCTGTATTCTTTTATTATTCATTGTATTGTCTTAAAAACTACGTTTACTGTCAAAAGGCTAAGAAGCATTACGGATTAATTCTAAAGTTTCCAATTAAGGGAATCTGTTTGATTGCACACGAACGATATAGTGATTGTCTCTGTAATGCAGCGTGAACGCAAGCAACTGCTATGCACGAGGCTATGGGGTCGATTCCCACACGGAGCAAAACTTTGTGTGTTCTGTAAATATTTGTTTCGGGTCTGGGTATAGATATAGTTAATAAATAATAGTTGTATATGTTTGTAAAGCCCCCCCGTAATACAGGGCTTGTTTCATAGTGCGAGAGCTATCTCATAAAAACAAAACAAAAACGTACAATCCATACTAATATTATAAATGCGAAAGTAACTCGTTGAAATAGGGGATGAAATTTTGTACGAAAAATCACAATGAATACAGACATATAACCGAGATTCATGCGGGCAGAGCTGCGGGCAACAGCTAGTCCCTGAATAAAGGTCAGTAAAATGAATATTTAACATATTTTCATCAGTAAAACCAAGATTTTAAAAGTAAATACTTCAAAAAGCCACAGTTAAATCGTAATCATAACACCTTAATACTTAGATGTAATTATTCAACGGAACGATAATAGCTAGGTCTCTTTATATAAGTGTTAGGTGTTATTCATTCGCATGCAGTAGTACACGACTGCAACAACATTGCGGTTGTTTAAATAAAGTTTAAAATATGGTGTTTCTCAAAGTTTTCTCGGTGTTTTCCTGTGTTATAATAGATGTATGTGCTATTAGTTATGTGATACCGCAAATCGATGAAACTTGGTGGGGTCCAATACATTCGAAGTTAAATAATGATACAAGTATTAGACCGTTTGAAATTAGGTTTCATCCAGAGGTAAGTTTATTGAAAATATAGCAAATTTTAAGGCATACGCAATTATTTATTAGACAATGTTGATTTGGTTACAACTTTATTTCTGCTATTTGAAAACTCTGTGAAACTATTAGATGGCTCAAAACTGAAACTCATACATTTATTTAGATGACATGAGGAATCCTTTAGTCGCTGAGTGCCTAAAACGCAGTCTGCCAATTTCGCGATTTGCTTAAATTAACAAAACTAAATGTCATATTAATATAATGATGATCGCTGATGAGATAGATCCATGAGAAGAATTAGCAGGCTACTCTTGTTAATTTATTTATTTATTTATTTCGTACATGGATTACTTATGGCTAAATAGTTTCATTAACATCAATAGGTCATAAAACAAGGAGCCAGTTACAAGTCGTCGCTTATAGTTATCAAAGTTATTTAGAGAAAATCATTATTAAGAAAGTCAAGCAAGAAAAACAATACATTTATTAAAGAATAAACATCTCGCGAAACATTCACTCGTTGAGAAAGGGCCAATATCATGCCGTTTACGCATCTCATTAAAAGTTACCATCTCATCATACAGCTATTTTGTCAATAATTTGTTGACACATTAGGAATCTGTAATGGTAGATCATACCTTATCGACATAAAGGGAACATTAGATTTTTTAAATGTATCCTGTGGGGTAGGTACTATGTATTGGTTCTACTTTTTAAAGTATCGATGGCAATCAGACTTTGTTTGATTAGAACTTAGCTTCAAATTCATAACCGTCATTATCCCTGCGTGCCCAAACACCTGCACTATGCAGAAACTGTTCGACGCTACAGATAACGCAATATCTGCGTTCTGGTCTGACAAAATCTAATTGCCATCGACACGCTAAGAAGATTACCCCAGTGTATGCTAAATGACCTCTTCTCAGAAAAGGCATGAGCATTGTTCATCACGCTCTAAGTGTATTTTATTCTTATTAGCTTACCAAAGTGACTCCACTTGGCTTGATTGTAAGGAGTAGGTATATGGGATCCAGAAGTGGTGGCCACCATTCTAAAACTCATCGTCTCAAACTTCTAGCCACCACTATGGCGGCTTCATGATATGCTTTTTCACCCTTCGCTTATATACCCCGGATAATGATTAGCAATTTTATTTATAATGTATACTATTATTTATTAAAGGAGAAAAGTTTATTTGATTTTTTAAACGCGCTAATCTCTTAGACTAACAGCCGGATTTAAAAATTCTTTTTGCGTATGATAGCCCAGTACTCGAGGAAGGAAGGTTATAGGATATGTAACATCACGCTACGGACAGGAGCAGTGAGCAGAGACGCGGGTGAAACCGCACCGCGGAAAGCTAGTTTTATTATAAGACCAAAATTCCTTACGGTTTTCACTTTCATCAAAAATCTAGAATAAACCAAAGTACATAATATTGTTATGAATTTATAAAAGTGACATTAATCGTACTTTCGCCATAATCACTGAGCCATCACGAGTTTCGAGAGTGAGAAAACTCTTTCATTGAGCATTAATTAACCGTCATAGTGTCACCATGCCAGCAAATTTGACTATAATGTCTTTTGGGATAATGTCCATTACTTCTGGAGCCCCACTGACTGCTTACCAGCTTACTATCAGGTACGCATTATAAAAAAGTATAATACCCATTTCAATTTTTGGATGGAAATGGAAAGTGAAAAAGATGGATAGTAAAGAATTGTTTATTAGCATAGTATTTATCGTCATGTGACTTCAAAACATCTACTGCCCTTTATTTAGTACTAGTAGTACTTTGCTTACTGCTCTGCTGCCATCGTCAGGAGCGTGATGTTATATTAGCCTATAACCTTCCTCGACAACTGGGCTATCATACGTAAAAATAACTTTTGTAATTTGACTGGCAGTTCCAGAGATTAGCGCCTTCAAACAAACAAACAAATAAACTCTTCAGCTCTATATAATAGTATAGATTTATTTAATCGCCTCTCATGACACTCGTAGGGAGAGATGGAGTGGTTTCTTATTCCATTCACACGGCATAAGGCTGTTACATACATAATATGAACTAAAGTAATACGAGTAAGCATAATATTGCAATACAGGAAAATCTTAATATCAATTAACTAGGTATTTCATTAGAAAAGGACACGTGATTGCAATTGACTGTCTCGCCATTTACCGTGGTACAGTGTCGTAGGTTCAATTCGCATTCGAGACAATTATAAATGACTAGCGACCCGAATATATAATCTTTAAAATTCCAGACTTTTTTTACTGTATTATGCATGTATTATAGTCAAGAAATACTTTTAACGATGGTTATAACCGGATCAAAATTCAATACATGGATTTTAAGAAATATTTATATAAATTAATTCATTATTGTAAAGAGAAATGAAATTAATTTTTGTATGTTTATTTCGCTTTAACACAAGATAAAAAATTAGGCATATTTTATTATGTTTCACATATATTTTTAGCAATAATCAGAATTTCAATATTTTGTAAATTTTCAAACAAGAAGACAGCAAAAGTAAATTTGCAGTATAGCCATAAATATTTGCTGACGTAGGTAATATTGCAGTCATATTTTATGCAAGCGTTTGTGACCGAATGAAGCTTAAAATAACGGAGAGAAGCGACTGCGGACATCTAGTAAGAAATAAGCGAGGAAAAAAACAAAAGGAAACACCGAGTTTATATTTCCTTTTAATGTATTAATCAATACTTATGACCTACATATCGCACCTAATAGATTATATTAACGGTGTTATTATCGATTTTGCATTATTAGTAGTGTCCCGGAAACTGTGTTTATCAAATTATGTGGGAAATCAATGTAGCGAGATCTAGGGCAAAGACAGGAGGTAATGGTATTATTTATACAGGTCATTAACCTCCTTCTTCAGGGCATTTACTTGAAGCACTCATAGCTCGTTGGGCTCACTGAGGTTAATTATTATAATATCTAAACGTATTCTATTTTCAAGGTAACTAGGTACGGTTGATTCACATAATTTTCATAACCTATATTGGTCAACTATAGTGCTGTTTTACTTAACTAATTTTGATTAGGTAGAGGGTTCAAATCCGGGCAAGTACCAATGTGGTTTTTTAAATCATATTATGTACTTTCTAAGTTTATCTTGGACATTTCTAACTGACGGTGAAGGAAAACATCGTGAGAAAACCTGGAGTTCGAAGTCTGAAATTGCCAATCCGACTTGAGCAAGCGTGGTGATAAATGCTCATGCATTCTCTAGAAGAGAAGAGGCCTTTGCCCTGCAGTGGGAAAGAAAATAGACTGGTATTATTATTCTATTATTATAAATTTTATCATATCTAAAATCAATCGCACTAAGGAACGATTAATCTAATGATTTTTTAAGATATTGGATTTAAGTCTTCTGTATAGATTTCGTTTATTAGTTATTACAAAAATCTGTGAAACGAACTTTAAGTATTTTAAACAGTAAGTCTTTTGGCCGTAGTTATCTTGAAAATAGGTAGAATACGTTTAGATATTATAATATGTAACCTTCACTAATTATCACGGTTACGGGTTAAGCAACTTAGATTGCGGCTGTCCCATGGATGGGTGACCGCCTATTGTTGTATCTGATCTGGACGTCTCCGTGCTTCAGAGGGCACGTTAAAAGTCGGTCCGGCTGTTACCAAGTTGATAACAGACGTTAGGTCAAGTCGGAGGCCTCTATAATAAATTATGGGCGACCTGAACAAAGTCTGCACCACTCGACATTTGATTTGATTTGACCTGCTTCTTCCTCCTTGTTGCTCTCTATACATTAAAGAAACATTGCTCAGAAAACACAACCAATCTGTTGTCAATCGTGTTGGAAGAACTAGACGAGCGAGGAATAGGAAAGAACTAAATTAGTAATTGTGATTCCGGCGTTCTTACTCGATGAACGAAACGTATTAGTATTGTATTAGTAATATAAATGCGAAAGTTTAAAAACGTCTGAACGTAGGCTACTTTTTATCCCGAAAATCTGTCAGTAATAAATAACACAAACATTTATTACAGATGATCAACGATCTAAGATATCGTCTGGTTAATCACCGCCCGTTCACACCTCCGCTGGAAGGTGTAGGTTTTAACTACGGTTTCAACACTGACTATCTACACGGCTGGGTCGACTACTGGGCCAATGACTACAACTTCAGCGAGCGAGAAGTGTACCTCAACCAGTTCCCACAGTTCAGGACCAATATACAAGGACTTGATATACATTTTCTGTGGGTTAAACCACAAGTAAGTAGAAAATAATAACAACTACTAACAGCGCCTCTAGTGTTTAATTTCAAAACTAAATCCTACTAATTTTAGGTGTGTGTGTTTGTTACTACTCAGCACCTAAACCGCACATACATAGATTTGGTGCCGTAGTCGGGCAAAGGATACTTTTTAACAAGAAAAACGGTCTGGTTCCCGAGTTAGAGTAATTAAACACATACCAATTACCACGCCAGCGAAGCTGAAGGGCGCAACTAGTTATTAACATTTAATTATTACAGTCTCGTATAAATAGGAAAGGTAATAATAACAACAACTTCATAGCATAATATAGACTAGTGTGCATGTTAAAGCTTATGATGTGGGTTTTAAAATACGGACAAATATACGGTACTTAGATACTAAATTTATATAAAAATTTAGATGTGTTGCTAGTAGATAGTACCAGATATTAATCTGTGGCTCTAATAAAAGCTGTCACACTGTTATTGTAAAATATTCATTTGAGAAAAGCGCCCTTTGTATTTATTTGGCGAACTAAATTTTCTTTACCAGTTTTACTGTCACCGGTGGGATGAATGCTTGTAAAGCTCTTACGTTTATAGCTAATGAAGCAATTGTATGCAAATTTTACCGATTCGATATCTTACAATTATTTCTTCACGCCGACCTGCATACCTAATGATCAGAATCTTTCCAATAGTTGTAGTTTTAATTCGGTTTTATGTTCAGCAGCAGATGAATATGTGGCTAATAACTCTCTAAAGAAGTAAAGTAAAGACTACATATTGTAAATATTATATATGTACATTGTGGATTTCATAGCTAATAACAAATATTTCACAATTAGTTTCTATGCCTATCGCTTCGCTGTTACCATGTCAAAGAAGCAATAGATACTCTGTGTTAGAAATCCGAGCCAAGCAAAACCTGCAATCAGAAATAAACCAACTCAATAATGTCATGATTAACAGAATTAAAACCGGCTAAGTGGGTTCACGAAGGAATCCGTGGCATTATTTACAAGAACAGCAAAAAGTCATGTTCGTTGTATGGGAGCCCTTAAATATTTTTTTTATTCTGTTTTTTAGAATTTGTTGTTTTAGCGACAACGGAAATACATCACTGTAAAAATTTCAACTGTCTAAATGTCAGTGACAGACGGACAACCAGACAGATGGATGGACAGATTCTTAATAGGGTCCCGTTTCACCCTTTCAGCACGGAACACTAAAAACAATACTTTTCTTTTAAAGGTGCCGGATTACATACCAGTAGTACCTCTCCTCCTGCTACACGGCTTCCCAGGATCTGTAGTGGAGTTCTACAAAACGTTACCACTATTAACAGCTAATTCAAAAAGCAGAGATTTTGCGGTTGAAGTCATTGCTCCAAGCTTGCCTGGCTTCGGATACTCTGATGTAAGTATACAATATGTATAGTAGCAATATGTATCACAGTTGTTAGAAATAAATAAAAAATAAAAAAAATAAAAATAACTACACAACGCCATCTAAACCCAAAATAAACATATATTGTGTAATGGGTTCTGGAATGTGAAAATACATAATTAAATACGAATAATAACAGTGATACTAGCATGTTACTGCCCTACTGTTTCTCGTACAGAGAAGGTAAGATTAATCACCACGCTTACTCCATACGATGATTTTCTTTACAGTAAGTCAGTAATGTCGAAGGTATTAGAAAGTGCACCATCATACCAGCCCGTTATTATTCCACTGCAGGGAAAGGCCTCTTCTTTTAGAGAAGACGTGAGCATTAATCAAAAGTTTTGTTTAAGACGGATCGGCAATTTCAGACTTTTTAAGTACAGGTTTCCTTATAATGTATTCCTCTACCGTATGTCAATACAGTAAAGTATAAAATAAAGCAAGTATAACGTAACTGTTTACCATCAGGCCGTATGCTCGTTTGCCACCAAAAAAAAACATTGACTTTGAAAAAGTCACATTGATGCTTACCCGGATTCGAATCCAAAATCTCGTCGCCTTTACCACTGGGTCATCATGACTATACCGTTAACAAGTCTATTACATAAACTGTACTATATAGCTATAGAGCTAACAGCTCACGATATGCCTATCCAGTTACTGAGTCTGTTTTTATAGAAAAGTAGTAGTAACATCAATCAAATTGAATAACGACTTTTGGAAGACTGGTTTTGTTTATGGTAGCGGTTTTATTGCCGTAGCTGTCAAAATACACTATAATTGATGTGTGTTGCACTTATTATGATTTATAATCTTGGCGATCGTATTGGCGATCCTGTATTTCAAGTGTTTATTGATTGTGATAACCTAAGTTAATCGCTTTTTAAATCGAACATGATGTCGCTAGTAGATCTTGGTTTATTCTTAATTTTAACTCATAATAACAATTATATAATATATATTCAATGAGATATAACTATTCTATACGTCAATAAGTCAAAAATGTTGACACCTTTAAATTCAGAATAGGTCTGATGAGAACATAAACATGTTAATTTCATATCAGAATGAAGATGATTAAAATTTTTCATGTTTTTAAAATAAGTAACACCATTCTTAATATTTCAGTTATGTTGTCAAGCAAATTTCAATTGGTTACATTAAAATATATATTATATGTAATCACTTTTTTTACCTTAAAAAAAAGTATATATCACTGTTAAATAATGTATTTCATTTTTTTACAAAAAAAAATATTTGTGACACAAGGGGGATTAAATACTCATACGATGACATACCGGACTTGATATATTATAGCATTTATGGAAAACACAGATTTTTCAGAAAAACCGTGTCCATTAAAACGTTTAGAATGAAGCTGCTTGAAGAACAGCATAAATGCACGTTGCAAATATCGCCCTTAATGCATCTCAAAAAGATGCACATTAGGCGAATTTCCCATGAAAATTTAGTGCACTTGTACTCTTCTTGAATATATAGATAGAATCAATTTAATTAGCTGGTGCATTGGGCAAGTCATATAAATGGTATATTAGCACAGTGCAATTTCTAGTGTAATTATCTATTATTAAAATAATGTAGGTACAGTCCTTTGAAATACTTAATAATTTTCCTCATCAAAGACACTACATAAAAATTATTGCTTTAAACGTATCATAGAAGTAATGATAATGATAATAATAATGAATATTTATTTCAATATTATAAAACTCTCGCGTTTAGGAAAGAGACAGTGTCGACTAGAATTTTACGGATCTTGTCTTTACAAAAAAAATTAAACAAGACAAATTAGATTTTTTTTCTAAAGAACATCTTTTAGTTTGTTCCCATTTGTTAATGTCAGACACTGTATAGATATAACTGAGTTCTTGGCTAACATAATGAAACCACAATCAGAATTGACGCTAAGAATCAACACTGAAAAGAAAGTGGCCACCTATGGGCGAACTTTAGCACATGACCATATTATCTATCCTATTGAAAAACAACAAGACCGATTTTAAGTCTGCTTCAGCCAAGCCGAGAGACGGACATTTAATATGAATTTAATTTCACAGGGCGCAGTTCGTCCAGGTTTGGGCGCATCTGAAATGGCAGTAGTACTACGAAACCTGATGCATAGACTTGGATTCAAACAGTTCTACGTACAAGGTGGAGATTGGGGTGCTATTGTAGGAGCAAGCATTGCTACTTTGTATCCAAAGGTAATAGACTTAAAAATATATTTTCCTGAAATATAGATTTTTTTCCGAGCAACGCAGACCATAATAAGCTCTCGATATCGCGCTTAATCCACTCGTGTCGAAACACTATCTTATAAAATCACAAGGTTATAAAACAAAATAAAAATACGTGTATGATGGATGACACGAATTTGAAAAGAAAAACAAACAGAGAAAATTGCTTAAGAGAGCTATAATTAATTAAAAGGCTGCCCAAGGCAACTTCTGCTCGTCCAATCTCCCACCACTGCGCAAACAAGATGACATACTGGTCCATAGTTCTGACTGTAGACTGGCCTGTTGGTCTAGTGGTTAGTGACCCTGACTGCTAAGTGTGAGGTCGTGGGTTCGATTCCCACCCAGGACAAACCTTTGTGTGATGAGCATGATTGTTTGTTCTGTGTCTGGGTGTAATTTATCTATAATATGTATGTATTTACAAACAAAAAAAAAGTATATAAGTAGTATATCAGTTGTTTAGTACCCATAACACAAGCAAATATAATTGCTTAATTTGGGGCTAAATGGCGCTGTGTGCATGTGGTAGAATATTATTATTATTATTATAGTGCAAAGGAAAAGGCTGACACTTTAGGCCAATTCTTTGCCTCGAACTCGACTCTAGACGACGGGGGAGTCACACCACCCAACATCTCGCGGTGTGAAAGCTCAATGCCGGAAAATATGCATCACTCAACGCGCGGTCAGGCGAGAGCTCAGGCTCCTAGACGTCCACAAGTCGAGTGGACCAGATGGCGTCCCCGCAGTGGTTCTGAAGACCCTGAGTTGACTCCCGTTTTAACGCGCCTTTATCGTCTCTCATATAACGCTAATAGGGTTCCATCTTCGTAGAAGGTAGCTAAAGTCCACCCGATCCCTAAAAAGGGTGACCGGTCGAACCCGTCAAACTACAGACCGATAGCGATAACATCCTTGCTGTCCAAGGTTCTGGAACGAGTTATCAACTCCCAACTCCTGAGGTACCTTGAGGAGCGCCAGCTGATAAGCGACCGCCAGCTTCCTGGATGGTCGGAGCATTAAGGTCGTTGTTGATGGTGCTTGCTCCGATACCATGATGGTTAATGCTGGCGTACCACAAGGCTCAGTGCTCTCCCCATCGTTGTTTATTCTGCATATCAATGACATGTTAACCATCGAGAACATGCATTGCTATCTAGATGACAGCACGGGTGACGCGCGGTACACTAGCCAACAGAATGTCCCTCGGAGCTCCGTGCATGAGAGACGGTTACAACTTGGGTCTGAAGTTGAGGGCTCTCTCGGGCGGGCTCTCGAATGGGGTGAGAAGAACTTAGTTCATTTCAACCCCATGAAGACACAAGTATGTGCGTTCACTGCGAAGAAGGATCCTTTTGTTATAGCGCCTCAGATCCAAGGAGTTTCTCTCCGTATCTCTGATGACATTGGGATCTTTGGCGTTCAAATATCCAGCAAGGTCAAATTTGGGAGTCATTTGGAAGACAAAGCCAAACTGGCGAGCAAAAAGCTCGGCGTCCTGAACAGAGCCAGACGGTACTTTACGTCATCTCAACGGCTTGTGCTGTACAAAGCACAAGTCCGATCGCACGTGGAGTACTGTTCTCACCTGTGGGCAGGAGCCCCCAAATACCAGCTCGACCCACTTGACTCCCTCCAACGGCGAGCTGTTCGTATCGTCGACGATCCCAATCTCACAGTCAAATTGGAGTCACTGGAGCAGCAGAGGGACTTTGGCTCTCTATGCGTGCTCTATCGTATGTTTAACGGGGATTGCTCTGAGGAACTGTTTAACTTGGTGCCATCGTCTCCTTTCTATTATCGCACCACTCGACATCGCAGCAAAGTTCATCCATACTACCTGGACACGATCTCGTCTAGCACGGTTCGTTTTCAGCGTTCATTTCTCCCACGTACGTGCAGGCTCTGGAACGAACTACCAGCTGCGGTGTTTCCCGAGCGCTATGACATATCCTTCTTCAAACGGTGTTTAAAGAGAGCATTAATATCACGGTTGGCAGCGGCTTCGCAGAGCCCCAGGCATTGCAGAAGTCTATGAGCGACAGTTACCACTTACCATCAGCTGGGCTGTTGGCTCGTCTGCCACTGTAGGCAATAAAAAATAGAAAATAAAAAAACATTTCACCTTAAGAATTCATCTTAATCCTAGTTTTTATTCTTTGTCCAGGAAACCCTAGGATACCATACAAACCTCGCCCTAGCACTAACTCCATCATCTCTAGCATTGTACGTCATAGGCGCTGTATACCCTCCGCTGGTTATGAACAAGGCAGTCATGGATAGAGTGTACCCTATACTGAAGTACCTAACGTGGTTGATGACTGAAACTGGCTACTTCCATATACTGGCGACCAAGCCTGATACTACTGGTAAGTTTCAACATATTTTTACTCAAAATTTTGGTAAAAAGACTGGTCCCAATACGGCCTTACAAGCATAGGTACCTGAGGGTAAGCAGTTACCGTAGACTATGGACACTTGCAAAACCAAAAGTATTACTCGCACGTTGCATATCCTGTAAAAACCTTTAACTCATTTCTCGAAGAACTGCATGTTGTAGTATCTAGAAAATCTATTCTACTACCGTATCGTGTGTAAAATGTTTCTTTGCAACCTTAGGTACTGTATTCTAGTAAAAAGTAAATATAGAAGAGAATGGAAAAAAAGAAAGTCCTCATTTTGTTCACAGAAATAAGTCGGAACTCAGTAAAGTGTCATGCAAACATACTTAGTTCACGGTGTTTCTGAACACTGGACAATCAGAAATGATAACACGCTATTTAGGAAAAATAACCAAAAATATTTCAATTGATATCTACACTCGATTGAACTTACAGTTTTGCGATTTTGCGTTTTAAGCATTATTGGTTACGACTTAGTTTATCTAATAACAATCATGTTTTAATCGCCACTTTAGTTAATAATGTTACGTTACAAATAATCACGTTTAATTGCCCGAAGCGATAAGTTGTGCATTACTGGCATTTCGGACTAGTTTCGTCAGTTTTAAACAAGCTCATTGCAATTATAAGACAATTATAACACAACATACACAAAAATAGCGATGGTGACAGATACAGTTGTCTTTACGAATTGGCTACTGAGTATATTGGTTACTCTTAATGAACTGTGGAAACTTTACGGGACAATCCCACCCACATGCCCATCACTGTGACTCCTGTAAGCTAGGATTAACAGTGATATCCAATACGAAACACCGAGCTTTGACACTCCGGAGTCCCGGGGACTGCTAAAACTACTGTCTTGGACCCCGCAACGAATTTAATCAGAAGTAAAAGGATGAGTTGGAAATAACTCCATTGCAAAGCGGGAGACAAATTTAATCTGTATAAGATTATGACCTATTAAAATAGAGCACCACGGACTAGTAATATTAAGGGACCGATGTGAGCTATAACTGATTCCAGTAATATGTACCTATGGCAGAAACGCTTAAACGCACGGAAATTCACCCTAGATAACACAAGATCCTCATAATAAACTGATATTGATGTAACTTGTAAACTTTTTAACATTACGTCGAGGTCTTTACGTCAAAGACTACACTCTCAAAGAATGTGATGAGCAGACTGTTCTTGATTGGAACACTGACACAACTCGGAGAATTAACTAACTTAAACGAAAATAGTTTGCTCTTAAAGTTACCAGGACCCGTAAGAATATATGTGGAATCTGTGAAATATGTGTTATCGCTTTTAATATGGGTTCTAGAATGCTGTAAGAACACTACAACTACATCTAGTCACTGTGTTATCTAGACCCAAAGTATGGCGATATAGCTTCATAAATGGGTTCTAGAAGGCGGATAACAAACTAAGTTGTAAGTTAAAAATCACTTAAATTTTCAGGAGTTGCTATGGCAGATTCTCCGTCAGGACTTCTCACTTACGTCTTCCAATTGTTCTCCTCTGGCAGTCGAAGGAAATATGTCCACAGAACTGATGGAGGTTTAGATGATCTGTATACCCGTGACGAGCTTCTGGATAACCTAATGATGTACTGGGACCCGAACAGCTTCACAACTGCAGCCAGAATTTATGCAGAGACGGCAAATATTAGGAATCTTTATATGGGCATTATTTCGTACGTATTATGTTATAACTAGCTTTCCGCAGCGCGGTTACTGCTCTGCTCCCGTCGCTAGAAGCGTTATGTTACATAGCCTATATGCTTCCTCGAGAACTGGGCTATTATACCCAAAAAGAATTATTCAAAAATGAGTGATAGTTGCAGAGATTAGAGCGTTCAAACAAACAAACTCTTCCGCTTTATATACCTATAGATAACAACTTCATTGTCATTATAATAAGAACAAAAGAATAGAAAGCTGCTCCTTTTTCTAATCATATATGGACGAAGCTTAACTCTATTTAATAAATTTTCTAATAAGTTCTCATAAATTTATAAATTAGACTATAATATATATAGATATCCCATTACATTTCGTCAGTAGCGCAAGCGGCGAATAGTGACAATGGCAAACTCCTCCCAACCTTCCATAGGCTTCTCATATGTCAATCAGCCTTTAGACTAATAATAGATACTTCATCATATCGGCCCGTTACTATCCCACTGCAGGAAAAGGCCTCTTCTCACATAGAGAAGGCATGAGCATTGATCGCCACGCTTGCTCAAGCTGGAGTTCTTGAACATTCTTGATAGTTTTAAACTATTTATTTCAGCATCCCAACACCGGTACCAACATGGACGGTCCACGCTAAAGACGAGATCATTTACCAGTCTCCTTTGATGCTAAAAGCTAAGTTCCCGAACCTAATTCACTCCACGATCCTGCAAACTTATGGACATTTCCTCGCGATGGAAGCCCCGGAGGTGTTCGCTTACGACGTGCTAAATGCGTTAGCTGCTTTCAGAAAGTGGCATAAGAGATAAAGTTAAATTAGTCTAGTTTATGTGCTTTTGCTTTTAAGTTTGGGGTATTTTTTGATCATCTTTGAAACGCACTAAATGAAGCGCACCAAAAGTATTCGTGGAAACGCACTAGTTGGTGGCTGACAAAAAAATACTACTTACTTATACTGGTGCGTTTCGAGGAATACTTTTAGTGCGCTTCACTTGGTGCGTTTCAAAGCTGGTCCGCTTTAAGGAATATCCTTTAAATTTACGTGAATTCGATTGTGATTGTCACCTGTGGTTCCTGAGATACAGAAGCTACCTATACTATAATTAGTGTGTTCTTTTTATCTTTTGTTTACTGGAAGGATGAATAAGTTACCTATATCATTTAATTTCTTTGTAATGCCACAGCAGCTAAAAGAGTATGTGTAAATTGCTCGATTTAATACATTCTCGTGTTTATTTATAAGAAAGTAGGTGCATAATTGCATAGAGGAATTTATTGTCGCAAAAAATATGCTCGACCAGCCATGTAGTAGGTAGTAAGGAAATAGATAAAGTAGGTGCAGCAACAGGCAGCACAGCTACAGACATTTACGACATTACTGCATTGGAAAGCCCGACACACGATCGTGTAGTTGCAGATTTCAAATGAGACAATACCAGTAAACAGAGATAGGATCTTAATTTATGTATATATAAGTTATATTAACTTTAGAAAATAAACATAGATATAATGTATTTATTTTGTATTTTTTTATTAGAAATCGATGTTTCAAAACCACCTCTGTTACTAAAGCTAAAAGCAATCATAAATCTTATAATACCTAATGTCTTATCACTTGCCGGGACAGTAAACGGATATGACTGTGATGACAATAACATATCAATTGCGCGTGTTCATGAAAGGATTAAAAGCATAGCATCCCGCTATGACCATAGATGAGAACACGAATAAGGTCAACAACTGCTAAAGCTAATTAGAGGACTTCAATCCTACGTGGTCTTATTTAAGGCAAATCTCATGATACTATCTGGTACTAGAAAACCTAACTGAATTACGCAGAGTAGGTAACCCGACGTCTTGTTGCGGCAACAAACCCGTTCATACCGTGGTTCATACCATGTAAAATTAGCAATACTTTAGTCTGGGAAACATAATGACAGCTAATGAAAGTAATCATGTTAATAAATAGTTACGTACATTTATGTTACGTCGACTACTTGCTTTTCCTCTAGACAAATCATAAACTTACCTACTTACTATAGATACTACAGATTTTTTAAACTACGAATATTTATTTTTGGGCTTAATGTTTGAAGTTAGGGTTCGTATTTGTAAAGTTCTATCTTAAAGAGAGCTGATCTCTAATGTTGCAAAACTTGTAGATAATTTAAAATATTTTGTATTCGAAAATTTAGCTTTGAGAAGCGCTTTTCATTTTACATACTATTACGAATATTTTCACGTCAGATAAATGAACGGAACAAAATAACACAATAAAAATATTTACTTACATTTAATTTGCATCTTTCTAATTTAAAACAAACTAACAAACAAACTTTTCCGCTTTATATAATATTACCTATAGATAGTGAGTAACTTACATTAAACTTATTACAAGTCATCACCTATAGACATTTTGTCATATAAGTAGCAAGCAATTTGGAAAAAACATCAGTTGGACATTGATTTTAAAAAAAATACTTGGTTTAGCAAACGTCTTGCTGAGGACACATACGTTGTGAAGGGTTTATATTATTATGTGCTTACACAGTTTATTAAATGTTCAGCTTGCTCGCAATATGCAGCTGTTACGTCTGTAGTTAGTTGAGACATTCAGTATGCGTAAAGGCGGATTAAACCTTATAGACCTGTTAAGTTGAGGACATTAGGGTTTAATTTAGCTAAAAGCTGCAAAACTGTATGCTGTTTTTTTAAAATAAAAACAATATCAGCTATCTATGTCGCAACGAACACTAAGTGGCAAGAGGTGGTAACTTTCACTTGTTTACCTTTTAACGTGAAAGAATAGAATGTTAATTAATTTATTTATTTATTTATTTATTTATTTAATCTTCTTGCACAAAATACAATGTAAATGTACAAAGGCGGACTTAATGCCATCGGCATTCTCTACCAGTCAACCTTTGGGTGATGCAGAGACAAACTAGGTAGGTGCATTCCAATAAAAGAAAAAAAAAAAAAAAAAAAAAAAAAAAAAGAAAGAAAAATAAAAGATATATATATATATATATATATATATATATTGTACGTAAATAAGTATATAAATATATCAATATACATACATGACTTATAAGTAAACATAAATAATTACATAAACTTAATAATATATTTAAATAAAAAGTAAAAAAGTTAAGATGATTCCGCCAGGAATTTGCCATAAAGCTGTCGCACTCTTGTCTTAAATATCTCACGGTTTGTGGACGTCCTGATTTCGAGAGGGAGAGCATTCCAGAGAAGAATAGCTTGAATGTTGAAAGAAGAATGAACAAGACTAGAGCTATGAGGGGGACAAAGAAGTAAAAGATTGTTAGTAGAGCGAAGATGCCTATTATGGCTTGAACAGAGGTATTGAAAATGAGGGGTTAAATAAGAGGGTGCATTAGGAGAATTAAGTAATGTGTAAAGAGTAGTCAACGCATGAAGACTACGACGTTGACGAATAGGTAGCCAACGCAGTTGGGATCGATAAGTAGATACATGATCATACTTACGGAGATTAAAAACGAATCGAATGCAATTGTTGAGAAGTCGGTCGAGTTTATTGAGTAGATCTGCATTCAGGTCAAGATAGCATACATCACCATAGTCAATCATAGGGAAAATTAAGGTTTGCACGAGCATTGTCTTGGTTGATGACGGTAGGAAATTCTTTAGACGATAAAGGGATCGCAGAGCGCTCGTGACCTTCCGGCAAACATTGGTGACTTGCGCTTGCCAATTGAGTGTGGCGTCAATTTGAAGTCCAAGGTCTCTGATGTCGCTACTAATCGGAATTACTATGCCATTAAACGTTACTGTTGGTAGTGATGATACGTCAAGCCTACTCATAATGCGAGAGCTGCCAATAACAATCGCTTGGCACTTGGCAGGATTCACGTGCAAACCAAATCTGCTCGACCAGTTTTCTATGCATTTTAAGTCCCGGTTCAATGCAACTATTGCAGTAGGAAGATTTTCTAATCGTTCCTGGACATAAATCTGCAAATCGTCAGCATACAGATGATACGAAGTATGAAGATATTCGGTAAGAAGATTGATAAACAATGAGAAAAGAAGAGGAGAAAGTATGCCGCCTTGAGGAACACCAGCTTCAAGTTTGCACCACGTTGATGCACTATCATCAACCTTAACTGACTGCTGACGTCCTCGAAGATATGAGGAAAACCATTCCAGTGCCTCAGGAGAGATCATAAGTTGGGAAAGGATACATAAGAGGATATCATGGCTGACTGTGTTGAAGGCGTTCGAGAAATCTACTAAGACCATCACAGTAGTCTTGGTGTCCTCCACGCCTGCTCTAATATCACTAGTCACCTTGAGCAAGGCAGAGACAGTACTATGTCCAGGCCTGAACCCTGATTGGAGTGGAGATAAGAGATTGTTTCGGTGAACAAACCCGGACAGTTGTCTGTAGACACATGTCTCCAACACTTTAGATAGAAAAGGGAGTATGGAAATTGGACGGAAATGGGAGGGAAGTGAAGGATTAGATATTTTAGGGAAAGGGCAAACACACGCCTTTTGCCACAGACAAGGAAATTGACCGGAAAAAAGAGAGAAATTGAGGATGTGGGAGATAGCAGGTAGAAGCTGGTCAAGCACAAGTGTTATCATACGACGACTTATGTCGTCACAGCCCACCGCTTTGGATTTGATGGATAGGATAATTACTTTGATCTCACCTGGGGCTACAGGAGAAAAACTAAAAGAAGCAATATTAGGACGTGGTAAACTGTTTAAATAGTTGATAGTTTGAATTTTGGTGGCGATATCTAATGTATCAGAAGAAGCGAAATGTCGGTTAATGTCATCCAAGCCTATCGTCTTCGGCAGATCAATTTGTCGTGATCTACCAATGCCAACAGTACTTAGAAATTTCCATATATTAGAGGGAGAAGAAGAATTAATGTTATCAAAGAAATGTCGGCGTTTAGCGTTACGTATCATCTGATTGCATCGATTCCTAGCAGTTTTAAAGTCAGTCCAGTTATCATCGCATCGATCTCTTCTGTATTTCCGAAAGGCACGATCCCTGCGCCTCATCGCCATCCGAATTAACTCCGTCATCCAAGGCGCTGGTGGACGCTTCAGCTTGGTTTTCCTGACGGGAGCATGCTTATTGTACAAAATTAGTACTGCGTCATTGAAAGCATCAACCTTGTCGTTAATAGTGGTAGCTGCCTCCATCCGTTGCCAGTTGATAGCAGCAGCATCAGCCTGTAATTCGTTGACGTCGATCCGAGTAAAACAACGCAAATGCAGAACCTTGGGTCGGGATTTAGGTGGTTTTAGGGTATACGAAAGGAAAAGTAGATCGTGATGGGAGAAACCAGGGGCGGGATGTTGACCGTGGGAAAAGACAAATGAGGGAGAAGAGGTGAGAATTAAGTCTAGCCAAGTATCTTCCCCATGTGGATTGTGATGAGTGGGTTGTAGGGGTAAGATGTGGAGGCTGGCAGACTCGATAATATGGACAAGGCGTAGGGACCGGGAGGAGCGAGGGAATACAAGGTTGGTATTGAAATCGCCCATGATGATATGATGACTATACTCAGGCCCCAAAGATTCTAATACTGATTCTAAGTCAGTGAAGTAATCAACTGAAGGAGGACAATAAACCACTCCCAGGAGTACTTTTACTCCTCTGACCCAAACCTCAAGAAAAAGAAACTCTGCTGACGCAGTGTAGTGAGGGGAAGAAGAAGAAACAATTTTGAAAGAAAAGTCGCTGCGAAGATATACAGCAACCCCACCGCCTCCCCTGTCCATTCGGTCGTTCCGAATCAGGACAAAACCAGGCAGGGGGTAAGTAGTAGAGAGAAGATGAGGTTTGAGCCAGCTCTCAGAAATCAGGACGGCATGAACATCGGTATCAGAGAATGCTTCAAAAAGATCGCTGTAATGGCTAGGTACACTTTGTGCATTTATATGACATACATTTAGTAAATTTTTGGCCGGTTTATTAAAATCAAGACGTAAAATGTCTCCGAGCGTACCACCTATCGAGCAAAAACTGTCTTCCGTGGCCGTATCAGCGGAATCATTTGCGGAGTGAAATGAATCATCATCATTATCTAATGACATATAAATAATAACATATATTAATAATAATAATATTTAGATATAGATACTAGACTAAGTACTTAAAATTATAAACAAACACCAGAAGTCGATTGCTACAAATAAATGCAGTTATCTCCACACCACCCGCCAACCGACTTACACATTCTACAGAAAAGAAAACACAAAAAAAAAAAGACAACTTATTACTGAACAAAATATTAAAAGACACATAAAAAAAAAAAAGCTTAAAAGGAAAAAAAAAATAAAAAGACAGTAGAAAACAAAACAGAATTAAAACACTTAACATTTAACAAACATACTGATTTTTAAGATGTGTGTTTCCGAACGCAACTTCATATTAGAAACGTCAAGATTAAACAGTGTCAAATCAGTACAAAATTACAAATCACTGCCTGTAAAGATTTTATATATATTACTTGTAGGTACCAAAAAACTAAATTTACCGCAGTATTGAATAAATTAAAAGTGTCACAATAGTAGGTAAACCGATAAAAACAGTGCAGTAAACATACCAAGTATTATGAAGTCGAGAACAACATTCACACTTTGTCGAGCAACAAACAAAACATTGTAAGAGGAGTTCAATGCTGATTTTAATGAAGTGCTTTTACTTCTGGCCTGACTGATACCTTAGGGTACTTATCAAGAAGCACCTTAAGCTCGTCTGCAGCCACAACTTTATGGCGACTTCCATCAGGAGCTTTAATGTTAATGATGCCATCCTGCGTCCAACATCCGCGCATGCCGAAGTGAAGCCTGGCTTGGCCAAAGACAAGTTGGCGACATTTTGTCAGGAACTCCTTCACCGACGTTGAAGATCCTTTGAGAGAAGTTTTTGCCCTCCATACAGTAGCCTTTACTTCGGCACTAAAAAACTTCACCAGTATGGGTCGATGGTGGTCTTTCCTGGGACTTCCTAATCGATGGCAAACCTTAATGGAGCTTGATGTGACTGACTTAATAGCCATTTTACCCTGGATAATACCTAATATGACTGAGGAACAACATTCATTCTCAGCTTCGGGCACTCCAGAAAAGATTAATGCTTTCCTCCGTTGTCTGGTCTCCATTGTGTCTACAGCCTTGGAACATTCTGCTATTTGTTTACGCAGCAAAGTGAACATAGTGAAAGTGAGCTCTCTGTATACGCGAAATTCATCTGCAACCTTCGCTACAGTGTCTTTGGCAGTACCCGCACTCTGCAACTGAGCCTGAAGCTCATCCATCTTCTTCAAGATACATTCTTCAAGACTCTTTTGTGCTGTTTGAATGTCCGAAAGCTGCTGCGACATGTTTGAAAAGTGATTTTATGTTGTAATGTGACAATCAGCTGGCAGGTGGTAACTTGTTATCACAAATTATGGCGCATCCAGTGCTCCCAACGCGTATACACAATAACTAGTATGTATAATACGGTTATTTATTATAAATTATAATAAATATTATTGATTTTAATTAAATTAAATTTTTATCAATTTTTTAATTAAATTAATATGTTAGACGTGTAGATAATGATTTAGTCCAATAGAATAACAATTAATGTTTATCGACATTGATTGGATACTAATTTAGGTAGGTATTTAATATGATTTACAGCAGTTAAAAGTGCAAGAAAGGACTTTTTCTCAACAAAAACAAAATCCCAAAAATATCTACAATACATTTTATCGCAATAACCAGTAAACGCCTGTTACAATTATTACAGCCGAGTGCTCTCCAAAGTCAGGGGCGAAGTGTGAATTGTTATTTTCATTGCCTTTCTTATCTGTTTCGTACACGCCCACCCCTGTAAGAGGGTGAGAACAGTTTATTACACTGGAAATCCCTGCAATAGTTTATTTCTCATTGATCGTAAGTTTTTTTTAAAAGAAGTTATAACCATTTTTGAACTGAGATGAAAAATTATACTTATGCTCTCTGGTCATAGCAGAAATAAGGCGAAAGAATGGACTAAACCTGTAATAAAAACATTAATAATATCCAGATCCTATGGATCTAGGTTGTGCCGAGATCCAGGATCAACATTAGAACAAAACAAAGCTCGTAAGAGTTCTAGGTTTATCATGAGCGACAATTACAAGCACCCGTAACCCACGTGTGTCTAAAAAGATTAATGAATGTTAAATGGGCAAAGGAAGTACCTATGTTTAGATTGCAGCAAATGGCGTTCTATAATCTCTGCTTACCCAATTAATAGGAGACAAGCGTGAAGTTATGTATGTACGTAAGTATTAGGTGCTGAACCTTTGATCTGTGACCCTAAAGATTCCACTACAAAAGGTTGGTAATTCAGTTACTAAATCAATCACCAAACTAACGGTATCCTTTCTTACACCATTATATAAAGCAAATCTTTTCAATTTTCTTTGTTAAACTCCTAACAAAAAACCGGTAAAGTTTTCAAGGTATTAAATGGTACAAGTTTTAATTAAACCACAGATCAGATCGCCGTGAAATTGAGTACTGTCATTATCAGAGAGATTAAATTGTCACGGAGATTTTTTATTGTTTTATGTTAAAAACCATTTTGGCATTAATTATAGTACTTAACTTTTAGGAAGCAATTATTCTAGCGTCAAAGATAAGAATTGAGTATCAAAGGTATAAGGTAAAGAAAAAAGAAAAAAGAAAGAAAACAGTTTATTTTACACATTCACGTGACGCACACAATAAAAAAAAAGAAAACATATAATCACATTTACAATAACAGATAGAAATATAAACAAAAACAAAAACTTGAGTTACAAACATGGTCTTGCACGTTCAGGGTCGCATGCAGATGTGAGTCACGTCCACGCGAAAAATTGGCCGTCGCTCAGCATATTGCTGGGACGCTTCAAAGCGCTTCATATGCTTACTTTGGCCTAAATAGGGTTGCGTTAATTGTCGTGTTATTATAATTGTTTCTAGCAATTAGTTTAGCGATTGTTTTAGTAGGTACACGGTACACGAATGTTACATAAGTTCCTACCTACGTAGTTTTCTTAGCAATACTAAATTAACATATTATCCATATACAGGTAAATGAATATGATTATTGATTTGTTTTCAGTAGATGCATAATAAAAATATTAAATTATTTGCACTAAACCTAACTACAACTATATCTACAACAACTAGGGTGATAACAATACAAAGGGTATTTAAAATTATCTTCTCGCCACCATACATTAAGGGGCTTATTTATCAATAGCTCCGTTCCCATGGGGTGACACCCCGCTGCTGGACTAAAAGTCAAGTGGGCAAACAATAAATGTAGGCACGCGCCAAAAGTAATTGAAAACGCGTTAATATAGAATGGGATTGTAATAAAAGATTTGAAAAATTATTGGATTATTTATTAAACATCAGTGCCACTATAGAATGTGTCTCAAAGGCAAATTTTGTATTTAAAATAGTTTTTAAATTATGGTACTATAGTATTATCTTATCTGTGGTACAGTCTTGGTTTTGGATGGTTTTGGATAAGCAGTTGTAGGATCGATTCTCACACAGGATAAAACTTTATGTCAATAAAAGTCTAGATGTACATACTTTGTGTCATTTAATTTATATTTTTGTAAAGTCTAACGCGACATACTTAGAACTTATTCTCTAGTGCAGAAGTTATCTTTTATACATAATAAACACTAAAAGGTTCTAATTGCTTTTATTATTTACATAAATTTAAAGCGAATGTAATTGTCAATTAGGTAAATATTCAATTATCTATTACCTAACCTTTTTTACTTATTACTATTTATTTTTATCAATATATTCCTTAATATATCTTCCAAGGACCACCATTGGTCTTTTCTGCCATTCCTTCAATGTTGCTTTCGTTGGTGTCACCTGAGAACAAAGAACGCCATTTTGATATTATTAAAATAAATCATTTTTATTTTAGCTCAAGTCAATCAAGTAAGTCAATCAAAGAGTGGGGCAGTGCAAACTACTTAGTGCTCATTTTATTTTGCATTAGCTACCAGAAGCGTGGTTTTACGTCTTTAGTTACTGCTATGCTCCCATAGCCAGTAGCGTGATGTTACATAGCCTATATTCTTCTTCAGGAACTGGGCTATCATACGCAAAAATAATTATTGAAATCCGATTGGTAGTTCCAGAGATTAGCGCGTACAAACAAACAAACAAACTTTCACTTTACCTAATAGTATAGATTAAGCTGGCAGGAGGTTACCATAACCTATGGACTACTAAGAAGACATTGCCAATGGTGAAGAAGAAAATAAGAAGCGTGAACAAAATACGAGAGAAGAAAAGAAACTCGGCGGACGTCCCTCCCTTTTTTTATAGAACTTTGCTTGCAAACAAACATACGGCCCATCTGATGGTAAGTGGTAACCGTAACCTATAGAGATGGCTGTGTTTTCCAAGCATCGCAGAAGTAATAATGATTAGAAAACACAACCAAGCCGTTGCCGACCACGGAGAAGGGGATGAGGAAGGAAAAGGGAAAAGGAAGAGGACCGATTTGAGCTGCCGGCGCTCACACTCACCGAGCGAAACGCTATAGTAAGGATACTAGGTACTACTTTTACGTCAAACTTCTATGAGAGGGTAGTACTTCTTCGGTCGATACGGCCCATTCATGTTGAAACCAGCGTGGATCTACTACCGTACCCTGGTCTGTAAGTCATACAATGAGAAAGCCACAGTAACAAAACACGAAATTTCCTATTAACAGTACAGCTTATTATTTAAAACCAATAGAAACCATTGCTCATCAACAAAAAACACAAGACTGCCCTGATGATCACCGATGCATGATGTATCTAACTTTACTCTTGACGTGAATTCACTTTTAGCTAAGCATTTGACTACCTCTGTGGTTTAGTGGTACTGTATAGGGACTGCCAAGCAGAAGTCGGGTTCGATTTCCGCTCAATGCTAATATTTGTGTGCATGAACATGAATATTTGCATTGATCTGGGCGTTTCTTTGCATATTACGTATATATTTACAAAAAAAAATTTAAGTACGTACATCCGCATTCTAGAACCCGTAACACAAGTTACAATTATATGCTTACTTTGGGTTTAGATGGCCTTATGTGTAGTTAGTGAATATATTGTGATATTACATTTATTCTAGAACCTCTACTCACCTGGTCGCCTTGTAGTCTATTTAGCAACGTGACACACACAACACCAGCGCGTATGCCAGCTTCTCTCGTAAAAGCCGAGAAAGCTGTCGCCTCCATCTCGATGTTTTTGACCCCCAAATCTGTGAGAGTCTTTAAAAACTCCATTTTGTCCGATTCTGTGTAATCGCAAAATGGTCCGTCCAAACGAGCTTGTCCTGTAATTAGAAATATCATAAAATAACTAATAATTAAAAAGTAATAATGAACTAAATTCAATAACAGATTGTTTTTTTTTATCCTTCTTTAGTGGCAAACAAGACGTTGTCCACAGTCCACCTATTAATAAATGGTAGCCTATGGACATAGCTATGTTCTCAGAACATTGCAGAAACGATGCTTAGAAAACAGAACTACACTGTTTATTGTATTACAAAATTAAAATAAAACAGATAAGAGAGAAGTAAGAGAAAAGAGATTTATGAAATAACTAGCTGTTGCATGCACTTACATCCCTTATTTCAACCCTATAAACACATTTTTCGCGATAAAAGATAGCCTATGTTATTTTTTGAGGTCTGTTCCATCTCTATACCAAACGTCATCAAAACCGATCAAGTGGTTTTGGTGTAAAAGCGTAACAGACAGACAGACAGACAAACAGAGTTAGTTTCGCTAATCTCTGGAACTACCAGCCGGATTTGGAAATTCTTTTTACGTATGATAGCCCAGTTCTCGAGGAAGGTTATATAGGCTATGTAATATCACGCTACTGGCGACGTAAGCAGAGCAGTAAGCAAAGACGCGCTAGTACGTGAATATTCTGTGAAAGAGTAACTAGATATTTCACGGTCATACTGAATACAAAATAAGTATATTATTATTAATAGCGCAATCGTACCAACCTCTATAAAAGTCATCAGCAGCCATAGTCCCTCCAATAAACGTCTCAAATTCAGCCTGGTCTGAACACAGCGAGTGAACTTCTTGACACACTCGTGCATCTAGTATTGCAGGCAGTTTACGTATCTTACCGAGGACAGGCTGAAAAAGCGCAAGATCTTATAATTTTTTACCGGTGCATGAATACACAATACCGTATCTAATCGGTATATATACAGAGTGCGCAAAAAAAGTAACACACTTTACAAAGTAGAGAATACTTCTAATATGCGATAACATCAAATATGTTTGAAAGAAGGTACTCTTTTAGAAGATATAATCATTTGAAGTTTGAACAATTTTCGTTATATTTTGGATAAAAGTTGTTTATATTATACATATTTTTAGATTTTTATTAATCACATATTAAAAGTCATTTCCCCCTAGACTTTCAGTAGTTTAAACAATTGTGACTTCTAAATATTTATCATATTTATGCACACAGATATTTCCAATGAGCGGAAATCGAACCTGAAAATGAGAACTCTTTAGATAAACCATATTGGATAACACTTACGACTTTATAACTCTTCTCCAAGTCTCCACTGAGTCCAAACGACGAGATCACAACAGACCCGGCTGGTATATTGAGACCTCCGCTAGTACCTAGTCTGAAGATGATAGGGTCCTTGGCCTTCGCATAATACATCAGCTTAATTACCTCTTGTAGGAGAGTCGTCATTGAAGGTATGCCGATACCGTGCTGTAAGAACAATATTTACTTTACCCTATAACTTGAAGATATATTCAATGCTAAGATGCATAAGATTTGGACATGGTTTTGTTCTCATTACAGACTCAACGCTAGAAAAATACAACAAAGGTAAACGGGAATCTCAAAGGACAGAAGGGAAAACCTAACGTGCTTTTATTTGCTGAACAAATCATAATAGTATGGAAACTAATATTATCTCAAAGGATAGGATCAGATCGATCCACCTAGTTCCTACGACAGTCAGCAAGGATCTACTACCGTAAGCTTTAAGACATATTATTATAAGCAATTTACTCCCTGACGATATGTATAAAAGTAAAGTAGGTATTAGAATACTTACGCTAACAGACAACACAGGACCCACTTTAAACATGGCATATCTCTGTGAATGTTTGATCAGGTTCACCAACTTCTCCTCGCTCTGCACGTTCAGTACCTCAGTCATGTACCGAGCGAACTCACGCATTCGATGCTTAGTGCCGCCCATACATATGAACTGAAAATATCACTTGCAGTTAAACGCAAGTTTTGATAAAATAACTTAAACTTAAAGACCTTAAAATCGTTTTCCTATGTTTTTGATGCTTGGTTTATATGGTCTGTAAAGATTGCTCGTGATTAAATACATAACGTTTAGTTTTATTTAGTAAAAGAAACACAAGTGCAAGCAACACGCTACAGGAAAATGACATATATGAGGCACTTGAAAGGTTGCAGTACTGGATAGGCGATAGTGAAGTCGTAATGATTAATAAGTCATCATTATATCAGCGAAAAGACGTCGACTGCGTTCGTAGTTCTGCCCTAATTTTCGCCGCCTTGACCGTGAGCCATCGGCAAAGAATGATTACTTTAATGAGGTATATCTTTTTTTTCTTACTTTAACATCACCGAACATTGCAGGTAGGTCATAGTTAATGGTGTCGAGTCCCAGATGATACATAATATCCAAATTCAACTTAAGTAAATGGTCATTGTACAGTCTTAAAGTACCGTCTGAGTTTCTGAAAATAGATATTTGATTTTTTTATAGTTTATTGTTAGTTGGTCACAAAGCGGCAATAATCAACTCTGAGAAAGTGTTGACGCATGCGTAAACGCTATTCAATCCTGAATAAAAATTATACTTTTAACAATTATTATTCTGACTCAAATGATTTGAAATCTTGTTAATTTCCAATGTGATCTGTAAAAAGTATTTACAAATCTGTCGAATCGGTAATCGGCATTCGAAATACACAACTACGATGTGAAAACTTTCACAGGGATTGAGAAGTAGCTGATGACGTAAAAAGCATTCATAACTTAAAAAGAAAAAAGTACTTACTTGGGAAAGTTTTTTCCTTGATGCAGCTGTGTCCACGTCGATGCGCAATTGCCATAGTGCGGTGGAAGTCCTTCCTTGCACTGAGTCACGTAGTCGCAATCACACTTCATCTTCATCTGAGAAAAAAATCGAAAAATTTATTTTATGGGAATAACTACGAGCTGCAAGACTGAATACATGAACATGTTTCAGCTCAAATTCTTGTTTCTTTTTTTAAACGTTATTGCATCAGTGAAATTTTGAATAAAGAAGAATATTATATGTCAGTGTGATCAATGTCTATGCATTCTCTGTATGAGAAGATTGTCTTAACCTTTCAATCAGCATGGTATTAATACATAGGTGTACCTACCAGGAAGTATAACTTTGTCCTTTGGCTTGACACAGAAATCAATGAAATCATGATTTATTCATTTTATGTAATCACTCTATAAAAATAAGCTTATTTATGCAACACCAAGCCTTAGCTGCATAATTATGTATATCAATGTAAACAATAATTACGTATATCAATGTAGTGATATACGACAACTGTGACTAGTTATTATGGTTAGCTGACATTTTGTAATTTTTAACATTCATAAGTTTTAATTCAATTAACCTGAATAATAATATTTGATTTGAATGTAATATATACTTTTTAAGTTACCATGGACATTACTGAGTTACGGTATAGGAAAATATCGTAAGGAAACTTAAGCTTAGGTACTAAGAAATATTGTTTTTTTTTCAAAACGACTTGTGGAAGCGATCAATGCTTTTCTTTAAAGATGCCTTTATCTTGCAGTAGGAATATATTAATAACAATGATGTTCTATTTTACATTACAAATATATATAGATTACAAGGAAACTAAGTCTGATTTTAACTGTAAGATTTGATATGCGCCTTCGACATATATTTCCATATATCCTTGAATTAAACTGTGAGATTCAGATCACTTGCCTTTGACAGCTAACGAATTATTATTATCCCAAAAATACCTATGAATCAGGTGCTAGTCGTGAAAATCAATGAATCTGCAAATTAAAACGCACTTGCCACGTCCTTCACGACATAGACCACGAGAAGCTCCGTCGGTCTGTAATCACACCTATGGCCATCTATAGGTAAAGGTATATAGTAAAAACCACGAGAGGTGGAATATGCTACCAATTTGTCATAATATCAATTGTAAGAACATCACTCCTGACCTCGTTTTGTTGAAGTTTTCTTTATACGATCTTTTACATAAGATTATTACAAAACCAAATTTTATTCAATAGATCGTTCAGCATGAATCCCTTTTTATATATGTCTATAATAAAATAGCAGCTATTAAAATAGTTAGTATATAACATGTGCGTATGAAATATTACGTTACTGCAGTCACCAATCCACCTGCCAAGCTTTCCTGCAATGCCTAATGTAAACTATTTCCTTTGGGTCAGGCCTTCTATCCTATAGTAGATCGTGGTCTCGTGGACGTCTTTCTGTTGTGACCTTTTTTTTGTATAATAATTTACTCAGGAGGACAAAATTAGAAAGAATAGAAGCCACGAACATAACAAAATGCGTATAATCCTGAGATCAGATTCCATCACTGTTATTGGAAACTTCTACTTCTTATACGCTACCTATAAAAACTTTTTATTAAATTTGCTTTTCAACTTTTCGAATAACGAATTTCTTCAACGCGTAGGTTAAAAAAATACAGAAAATGTCACCGAACGACAAATAACAAATATGTCATTTGTAGTGTGTACTTTAGACTGCAATGTTCTTATAAATTATTTTCAGTAACTTACATTAGTTAGGTTTTGTTTTTATTTAGCTTTTTTTACAATATCTACATTAGTAAGGATTATAACAAAATTATGCCTGAGTAAGTACACCGCTTTCTATTAATAACACTTCTGTCATTCTTCAGTATTGGTTAGTGGTTTTATCATAGAGCACTGTTGCTTAAGGACGCTGTTGCCTGTGGTTATTCTGCAACCTTTTTAGGTAATTAGACCGCCATCGTGCGGTCAAAGTAAAATCAACCTCATCTTCTTCACATTAGAATTAATTTTGCGTTAGCTTAGTAGCCGATACATACCTAGCCTTTAAAACACTGTGAATGTCAGTACATACATAGCCAATATAACGCTTGGAATGTCAGTAATATATCAATACAGTCATTATGGAGTTAAGAAATTAGCTACATTAATATTGGAATATAGATAACTAGAGGCCAGCTTCTTTATAAGGGAACACTTGTACACTCATGAACTCGTATGTGTGGCATACTATGATGAGACACAACCATACCGGTTGCGAGGGTCATAAGCCACTAGCTGTGGCTTTTATCTTATCGAAAGCTATAGTTTCTAGTTTGTGTTATAGACGGAAACGATGTGAACACATATTGTACCATTAATAAAAGCTGATGTCTTTAATTAAATCGTAAAACTTATTTATATTGTTGATCAATTTTGTATAATCATAATATATCATCAATAGTTTAAAGTTTGTATTGGCTTGGCGCTGAAGTCCTTCTGTACTTAAACCACTCAGCGTTGTGTACAGTTTTAGCTCTTAAAAATAAAAACCCTCAATAACTTCTGAAATTGGTCTTACCTTAATAATTAGAATGCCCTCACAATATAAAAAGCACAATTATTTAACTGTATGATAAACAGATACGTGGTACAGCTATCATCGCTCATAGCAGACTATCAAAGTTCAAGTGCAACTATTGTTCCGCTATCAATTTGTGTGTAGGATGACCAGAGCCATATATTTTAAACGTTTGTTTATTCAAAGTTGTGTTGCGTTGAAACTTTAATATCTTTTTTTCGATTTGAATGTGTTATTTTAAGGACTGTTCTTTACATTATAGCATTTCGAGATGTAGTACGGCTATCGTTAGCATTATTTATTTGCCAGTGCTGAAATTTATCGATATAAACTTGCATACTTTTAGGATAGGTCAGTGTCAGTGGTTTCGATGTCGATTCGGATATCTCTCAATAGTTTTTAAAACCCTAATTATTATACAACTTTATAAATGGTCACCCTAATTATATTCCATTTGTACCGATAAGTAGAGCAGCGATTGTAGGTATCAAAACTTATGATATACTTAATAGCTTTCTGCGGCGCGGTTTCACCCGCGTCTTTGCTTACTGCTCTGCTCTCGTCGCCAGTAGCGTGATGTTATATAGCCTATAACCTTCTTCGAGAACTGGGCTATCATACGCAAAAATATCTTTTCAAATCCGACTGGTACCTAGTTCCAGAGATTAGCGCGTTCAAACAAAGAAGAGAGAAAAATCTGGATAGACAGACATTAGAATTTTAACAGAAGCCCGTAGAGTGAACACTAACGGTAAATGTTTACAGGGCGTTATGCGATTATCATAAATACATAGCACTTGACCTGTGTAGGAGAAATGAATGCGTCACCTACTGTGACTATGCAGCATTTGTTTTAAGAATAAGCCTAGAATTTAAAGCATACCCAAAACCAGAAGACACATTGTCATAAGAAACCAACTGAAGTTGTAACAAATGAGATTAGAAATCTAAAAGATAACAAAATGTGAGAAATATACCACAAAAGATCGCAAAATGTTCAAAGTGCCCTTGACCCTATGATAACCTCAACTTCCTCTGTCCGACGTAACTTATGATTATGTAATTTATACAAGACAGTCGCGATTACTTGATTGTTGATCTATTTTTCAGTTTATGACCGAATATAATTGAAATATTTGTAACATTTTATTTTTTTTGTTTAAGCTAAAATTTTTATCACATTTTGTCGTTAAAAGCGACTACCTAATCCGATATTAAAAAACGGACAATAGCGATATCTACGTACTAAATATTACCTCCTTAATGCGCTCACCAAGCATTGTAGCTATGGCAAACGCTTTCCGCAAAGACCTTTTGCTCAGCATGTTTAAGGACACGTTTTTCGGTCTCATAATAGCTTGACTCTTGTAGTATATCTGCCACTATTCTGCCTTCTGGCTTTATTGACCTCTTGATACGACTTAAACATTTTCATTGAATTATGGCTAGGTATATTTCTGGAAACATGTTTAAAGGAAAACACGTAGATCTACAAAAAAGCTTGGTTAGAAAATTTATTCCTTGATACCATTTGTAATATGTCTGATGTCCCCAGGTGCTGTGTACCATGTCCAACAGCTTTGAACGCACCTGCAGCGGGTACAAAGTCTGGTCCTCGCGACCTTAAAGCTGGCGATGGCAAGCAGGGGCGCTCTTGTCCTTGCCGCACGTGCTGCTGTGGAAAACCGCAGATTGTCAAGCCTGTAAGTACTAGAAGTATACATAAAATACGGTGGAGAATAGTAAGCATTAATTGAGCATATACTAAGCAGTCGGCGCAGTTTGTCAGCCAGGTACAAATTTTAATAGTCTATTTTTAATATTTAGTTGTTTTCCTTAATTCCTGTCCAGTTTTTGGCCAGATTATACAAGTAAACCATAAACACAGGGTTTGGCGGTCGAATCTAGTTTCGGAGGATTGAGCGCCAGTTAAAAATGTTTGCCTTCTCCAAGAAATCATACCAATCACACTCTTCAATAAATCTTTTCTTCGCAGTGCTATAAGCAACCAAAGATTCCGGAGTCGTACGCTCCGCGACGATGTTACATGAAGCCCAACGCCAAGGTGGAATCTGGCACCACCTACAAGATGTCATACCTGCCAGTGGAAGGCTGTAAGAACCTAAGGGGAGAAGCGCGCAAACCCTCGGCCAACATCGTCACAAGTTGCGAACCGATGCAAGGAAGTACTGTGCAAAAGGTAGGTTAATTATATAATAACCACGTTCCGAAAATGAATACTATCTTGAACCTTTATAATATACTAACTTTATTTTTATTCATATAAAGAATTTTTCAAATCCGACAGGTATTTCCAAGAGGTTAGCGCGTTCAAACAAACTAACAAAGTCTTATATAATAGTATAGATTTGTGATATCTGATTTTGAGGTGTCGACGGTCAAAGATGTTTATTTTGCACGTTCTATGTAAAATACCTAAGCACGTACAGTTACTGTCGTATGACACTACAACTAAAACAAACAAACTCTTTCGCTTTATTTAATAGTAGGTATAGATGTACCTATTTATACATATGTATAATAAAATTGGAGTGTCTGTTTGTAATATTGAAATAACCGTTTTTTACTACATGTGTAGGAATTTATCTACGGTACATACACCAAAATAACATTTTTACAATTTTTGTCTGTCTGTTTGTTCCGGTTAATCTCTGAAATGGCTGGACTGATTTTGACGGAACTTTTATTGGCAGGTAGCTGATGTAATAAGGAGTAACTTAGGCTACGTTTATTTTCGAAAAATTCAGTAATGTTAATCGACTGTTAGGCGGAACGAAGTTCGCCGGGTCAGCTAGTATTATATAAAAAAACGAATTAATTACTGTTATTATCTTATTATTAGTGCTCCATAAAACATCTGCCGCTGTTTTTCTATGAAGGTAGGGAATAGAGGTATCTCAATTCATCATCATCATAATACCAGCCGAAAGACGTTGATAGCAGCTGAACAAGACAGAATGACATGTTTCTTCCATTCAATTATTATAATACTAAGTTGTTTTTACAGAATACAAAACAAATCGAGATACATCTTGGTAAAATTACAAGCATGACTGTGTTTTGCTATTATTTGGGCCCTCTTGACCGATAATGTCACACGTCTTATCAATTGTCCACTCATTCACATTTAGTCCCAGTAATAATAGTTGTCCCTCATCTCCAGCTATCGTACTTGCCAAACCCAGTATGTCAGACGCAGACCATCCGTCCGTGTCATCACGACATGTGGGGTAAAGGTCCCATGCAAAATGTGACGACTCAACGCCACGACTATGTACCGAAGCCGAGCACGCTTCGAGAGAACTTCAAGCCTGTGGCCAGTGCGCCTTGCGTGGACCAACCTTTTGAAAGTGAGATTTTAAATATTTAATACCCCTGTTTATCAATGAGGGTGTTTAGGAAAATTTTCGCCGCCAGTTGGCGCCACTTCAACTTTCACATTGGGCCAATCAGGGGTTAACTTTCAAAAAGCGCTTGACTGCTAGACCTGACGCATTGGTGCTGCCATCTCATGGGGGCCATTTTAGGAAACCCTTACAGCAATTTTTTTTATCCTTAAAAGCACGATATCCTTATCCATTTTGTAAATTAAACATAAAATTTTCCGAAATGAACACTAAAAAATTAGTTTTGATGCGCTATCAAAATGGAAGACCTTTTACTAAAGTGGCGCCAATTTGTGGCGAAAATGTTTCATAAACACGCTCAATACTCATGCCGAATTGCAAAATAAATAATTAATTCCACATTAAAAAACATTAATATGGATGGAATTATGTCCCGTGAGGGGATCGAAGCAACAACGTTGTCCACTTGCGCTCCCATTGTGCCACTGAGGCAGTCATTTGCACTGTAATTCATTAAAACAAAAATAAAACAATTTTTTAATCAGCGTATGTGTTGCCTACCTATACATATAATAAAGGTTACATGACCTGTATATGAGTAGAGTTAAAAGCATCTGAAGCAATTAAACTCCAGGCGACTCCAATATAGAACAGTCAAAGGGCGGTAGGAGTATCTACTAGTAGGTACAATTCATTGTCACGAAGACACATTCGAACATAATTATTGATACTAGTGTCATAGGAGTAATATTATTCTGTACACACTACTAGGCGTTATCGAAAGGAGTCGGTATTTTAGTCACGTAGTCGATGTGACGTGAAAGAACATTAATAATATTATCACTACATCTACACAACGCTATCAAGACCCAAAGTAAGCATATTATTAGCTTGTGGAATGGGTTCTAGAATATGGATAAACTTACTTCTTCTTTCCATTCGAATCTTTATTACTGAAGGCCGTGTGTCCGCTTTGATAGGTTTTTGGCAGTTTTTAATTATTGTCCACCATGTGTTCCTGTCTTCGGCGATACGTAAGGCGGTGATGACTGGTAGACCAATAAGTAACTTAATTTCGTCACACCAGCGGATAAGTGATCCACCGCAGGGACGCTTACCATCCACCTTTCCGATAATCCCGTTTGCAACGCAATATGTGACCAAAGTAGGCCAGGGTGCTTTGGTAGCAAATTGTAGATAACCTCGTCTTGACCCCCGGCTGGTCCAGGATCGACATGTTGGTTCTTTTGGCAGTTCATGGCACACGTAACATTCGTCTCCAACACCACATCTCGAACGCGTCAATTTTCTTTCGCTCGGTCGTGCGATCATGATTCGCAGCCATAACGAAAAATAGGAGAACACCAGAGTTCGCACTAGTCTCATTTTGGTTTTATTGGAGCTTTTTCTATCTTGTCAGATTTTTGTGTGTTTGCTCATTGCAACTTTTGGCCGAACATACTTTTTTAAGTACTTTTTTTACATTGTATTATACCTAAGTAATAATAGTTTCAGCAACAGTTTTTTTAATATGGTTTCTTAGCTTAAATTTTATATACCTATAGCTTCGATATGGTATTAAAATTAATATAGATTTAGGTTTTAGGTAGCTTCTTTATAATTGTACATATGAGAGCGATTTTATTTAGGCAATCTGCCGCGAGTATGCGAGTCCATATCTACATTTATCTCTAAAATAAATGACCTAGTACTTACGTTAATAAAGATAAATTATTTGTTCTAGATCGCACAATAAACAAGTTGTCGTATCTGCCTCCTGATAAAATCGTTATGACAAAGTCCTTTGCACCTACCCGTTGCTACGAGAGACCTGCTGCCAAAATGGAAGGTTTTACTACTCATAAGATGAGCTTTATGCCAAACCAGGTAAATTCA
This sequence comes from Parascotia fuliginaria, assembly GCA_963082885.1. NCBI lineage: Eukaryota > Metazoa > Arthropoda > Insecta > Lepidoptera > Erebidae > Parascotia > Parascotia fuliginaria. The sequence continues at coordinate 4,121,591 of OY720195.1, forward strand.
TATAATAAATAATAAAAGAGATTTAAAGTATAAATTTCGAATAAATCGATCTTTTCACATAACAGCATAGAATTGCCATCATCATATCATAGGCACTAATCTCGTCACCTTGAACGGTCGTGAACCGTCATCTAAGTTATTTGTACTAAGTCGTAGGTAAATGTCCACCAATGTCTAACTGTGTAATATGAGTAGTAGTTCCCTTCAAACCGGAAAGTATCAAACATCCTGTTGTGGCTTACGAATCGGTCTCTACATTACGCTTAGAGCGGTATTACATTACCCTCAGGCTGAGAACGACAACTTCCTAAAATGACAATTTCCCAAAACGACAACTTCTAAAATGACAACATTTTACAATGACAACTTCCTAAAATGACAACTTCCTAAAATGACAACATTTTACAATGACAACTGCCTAAATTGACAACTTCCTAAAATGACAACTTCCTAAAATGACAACATTTTACAATGACAACTGCCTAAATTGACAACTTCCTAAAATGACAACTTCCTAAAATGTCAACTTCCTAAAATGACAACTTCCTAAAATGACAACATTTTACAATGACAACTGCCTAAATTGACAACTTCCTAAAATGACAACTTCCTAAAATGACAACTTCCTAAAATGACAACTTCCTAAAATGACAACTTCCTAAAATGACAACATTTTACAATGACAACTGCCTAAATTGACAACTTCCTAAAATGTCAACTTCCTAAAATGACAACTTCCTAAAATGACAACATTTTACAATGACAACTGCCTAAATTGACAACTTCCTAAAATGACAACTTCCTAAAATGACAACTTCCTAAAATGACAACATTTTACAATGACAACTGCCTAAAATGACAACTTCGTAAAACGACACCTTCCTAAAATGACAACTTTGCCATTCATACAAACACTATGAAAAGTTCAAAGTTACAACACAAACATCAAGTCAAATATAACTTGCTACTTATAAATTTATCATTAATTCCTGTAATAGACTGCGTTCCAACAATTCCATTCGACTACATTTCTGTAATGAATGAACCACATGGCCTTGGGTAAGGAAAACAAGATCGATTAAGTACCTACTCTAAGGTCACTTTCCTAAATTGTCAAATTTCTTTACTGAAAAGAATATTTTACTGCCCTTTAGTCCCTGTCGTAGTTATTAGCCGACTAAAAAAATACGTGCGAAATTTCCGGCTGAGTAACGATAAAAATGATCAAACTGCTTGGACATTTTAAAAGCAAAACAGTTGAACGTTCACAAATCAAATTAACGTCGGCAATACATAGACTATCGGAAAGTGATAAAGACATCGATACAGCTTGTAAAAAATAGATGCAAGCAATTTTCGACCTTATTGAATTTAATTATAAATCGTTATTTTAGATTTAAACTAAGTAATTGAGATGGATTATATAAAAATAAGCTAAAAAAAAATTAAGCCAATATGGTCGAAAATCGAATGCATGCTTTTTTCAACTGCCAAGGCCAAAGATAGTCCAAAAATTGACCATTGGCCACTGAGTCATTTGTCAATAGAAATGACTATGACGTAGTTTTCGTATCAGGTAGGTGATACTGACCACGAATATAGAAAATGAGAAGAAAATTCGTAGTGTCAATAAGGTCCAAAATTCCTTGCACTAGTTTTTCGACATCCCGTCATAAAATATTACCTAAAGCTCTGTTTATTTGTTTCATGATGTTTATTTGTTATAAGATTTATTTTCAAAAGGACCAAACTTGGGATATTGAAGTGGAAAATCACTATTTTATATTTTAATAAGCTAATAGAACAGAAGTAGGTACAAAAAAAAATTAAAATAATAAAACCAATGAAGTCTAAAATATTTAAAATAATCTTTTTGACTTGTCTTTCTTTTTTAAAATCGACGTCGGTTGACTTTTCGACAGTCTTTTGTTTTGTCGACATTCATTTGTACTCTATGTGTGTATTGTACGCCGAATGGGCATCTGAGACATATTTAGTCCAGTGGATATCATTAGGGAAAGTAGACAATTTAGGAAAGTGGACTGAGTGTTTTCTTAGCTGAAATTGACACCTAAATTGACATTTTCGGAATTTGTCATTCTCGGAATTTGTCATTTTCGAAGTGTCTTTTTCGGAATTTGAGGTTTTCGGAATTTGTCTATTTTAGAATAGACGTTGTAGGAAGTTGTCATTTTCGGAAGTTGTCATTTTAGGAAGTTGTCGTTCTCAGCCTGAGGGTTACATTATCATAGAAATATGATTTCATATCTGGCAAATTCTATGATCATAGATAATCACATGTAGTTATTATACCATCATAATATGTTCTTGATTTAAAAATGACTTACACACATCTTTGATCATAGTTCTATGATAGTCTAATAGTGGCCTTACAACAAGTAACTTGAAGCTGTCTTAGTTGGAAGCCTCACAAGATATTTTTTATTAATTGCAGATTCTTCCAAAACAGCCAATACCATGGGCGCAAAAGAACCCGTATGAGAAACCGTGCCAGAAATTAGATGGCAATACAACTTATACTATGAGGTAAACTTAGTTTTTATTTGCGCATAGTTTAAGGTGGTCAATCTGAGCTATAAATTTCACATTTTATAGCTCAGATTGATTAGGAGTCTGTGGTCCCACGGTGAGACCGCAGTATACCACATGACCCGTGATCCTACTACACTACGAGATAGATATAAGTAATCAAACCTTTTTCAGTTACTTGGATGCTCAGAGCGATTGCCGCCGACGCGCCATTGTACCCAATGCTTGCACCAATCCTGTCACAGTTTCCAAGCAGTTCGAAACTGCCACTGTTTATAAGAACAGGTAAGCTCATGACTATATTATTCGATGATTATTGATTATAATTGAGTTTTATTGTTTCGTTGCATACAATTACTTAGTTGCGTTTTTTAATAAAATAATTTCAACCGTTCGGTGGAATTATCCTACCTGTACCTAAGGAAGATCTTTTCTAACATAATTTATATACTGCCCTATACCTATGTTTTAGTTTAATGACACTGACACAAGAAACCTTCAGAGCCTAATGATATTGCAGAAGTTTCTATAGGAAGAGATCAACCAACTGTTTTGGGTTTCCAAACGAGGGCAGCTTTTGCTTATTAGGAGGCAAACAGTTGTCGTAGCCTACAGATGCCTACTTTTCCACAGACGAGATAGGTACATGCATATTCATCAATCTGTACGAGCTATTTTTCATCAATTATAATTTGTTTGACAGTTACTTACCAACAACAGCTCCTATCCCGACGCCTGTGAAGCCAATACCAAACTTGATGCCGTCCACAGCACAAATGGAAGGAGATACTGTTCAGAAGGTAACTGATGGACTCTCCTTATTGATCTAGATTTAGATATTTTACTTTTAATTGGCTGACAAATTGCACTAACCGTATATAGTGGTGTACCTACATATTATGGATAAAAGAATTGGACCTCCACTCCACTCCATTCTACATTATGTCAGTGTGTGTGACACCTACCTACATAAACACCTAATGTAGCGCCAAACACCGATAGTACTTCTTATATTTCTTTATATTTTGCCAGTTTGGCGAATAGTACCTACCTATTTTATGTCTTTCTTTGTTGTATCACTCTCTTATCCTCCATAATTTTCCTTAGCGTCGAGGGCTCCATCTTTAAGCTTATCGAGTTTTCACTGTAATTCGTATCATGAAGACAATAATGCCTGATTCCCAGAAAAAAATGTTGAATTCTTTGAACTGCTTCTTTCTAGTTGTCATACTTGCCCAACCCGGTCTGCCAGGCCCAATCGATTCGGCCATGCCACCACGACATGTGGGGCAAGGGACCTATGCAGAATCTCACGACTCAGCGTCATGACTATGTGCCGAAACCCAGTATGCTTCGCGAAAACTTTAAACCAGCTAATGCTTATAAATGTGTGGACCAGCCGTTTGAAGGTAAGTCGTTTTGCTTTATAACTTTGTGTTCTAACGTTTATCGCGTTTGGCCCTCTGATTGGTTTGAATTAAAAATTGCTGTAAAATGTATTTACCTTGTACCTATGATTTTTTTTTTTTTTTTTTTTTTTTATATTAGCCTACCAAAGTGACTCCACTTTGCCTGATGGTAAGCAGTAAGTGGAATCCAGAAGTGGCGGACACCATTCCAAAAGCCAAACTACTGGTATGGTGGCCTCCACTATGGCGGCTTAGTGAGATGCTTTTTCACGCCCCGCTTAAAAGACCCAGGATCAAAATTAGATGGGAACACATGCGCTGGCAAAGAGTTCCAGGCTTTAATTGAGCGACAAAAGTATGAAGTGCTGAACCGTTTGGTTCGAGACCCTTTAGATTCCACTGTGAAAGGGTGGCACTTTAGTCCCGCACGTGTCGTTCTGGATAAAAAGGGAGAGGGTGGGATTAATTCAAAGAGCTCTTCAGAACACTCTCCATGGTAAAGGCGATAGAAGACGGCCATTGAGGCGATGTCTCTTCGCAGCTGTAAAGGCTCAAGGGTCTTAGTAGCCTCCGGGCTTCCGATGATACGGACTGCTCGCCGCTGCAACCTATCGAGTGCATCCAGTAAGTACTGTGCGGAGCCATCCCAAAGATGAGAGCAGTACTCCACGCAGGAACGAACCTGTGTCTTATAAAGAAGACAGAGCTGCTCGGGCGTGAAGTACCGCCTCACCCTGTTCAGGACACCGAGTTTACAGGAGGCGGTTTTAATGACGCACTCGATGTAGTTCTTGGGGTTGAGATCTCGGCTGATGTCCATACCCAGGATACTTAGGCTATCCTGTAGTGGTAACACTGTGTTCTGAAGAGAGGGAAGGGGAAGGAACGGAGATTTTTTTGCAGAGAACGCGCACACCTGTGTTTTCTTGGCATTGAACTCGACCAAATTCTCACAACCCCATTTAGAAATGCGGTATAATACTTGGTCGAGCTCAGCGACAAGTTCTAGGCGTTTTGCCTCGATGTCAGTCTGTTTAGCCGCAGGATGTCCAAGATATCGCCCATGCACTGTACTATCATCTGCATAGCAATGAATGTTGCCAAGGGACAACATGTCATTGACATGCAGAAGATACAGGGTGGGCGACAGGACGGACCCCTGAGGCACCCCAGCGTTGACCTGCAAATAATCGGAGGCCGATCCGTCACAAAGGACTCTAATGCGGCGCTCACGCAGGAATGCGGCAATCCAGTTGCACAGCTGGGGTGGCAGACCATATGCTGGAAGCTTGGACAGAAGCGAACGGTGCCAGACTCTATCGAAGGCTTTGGTTATGTCAAGGCTGATGGCCAAGGACTCTCCATGCCTGTCCATAGCTTCACCCCATTGGTGCGTGATATATGCTAGAAGGTCACCCGTAGACCGTTTTGACCTGAAGCCATATTGTCGGTCACTAATTAACGAGTGACCCTCTAGGTAGCGGACTAGTTGGGCGTTTATTATCCGCTCAAGCACCTTGCAGAGAACTGAGGTGACAGCTATGGGTCGATAGTTGCCTGGCTCGGACCTATCCCCTTTTTTGGGAATCGGTTGAACATTCGCCTCTCTCCAAGCCTCCGGCACAATTCCCGAGGAATAAGATAGGCGGTATAGGCGCGTCAATGCAGGAGACAACTCCGCTGCGCATTTCTTGAGAACCACCGCTGGAATACCATCCGGGCCGCTGGCTTTCCGAACATCGAGCGACCTTAGTTCCGCACGGACATCACGATGCCTAATACGGATATTAGGCATAACGGAGTCGCAGCCAGATATAGTCGGCGGGTGCAAGTCACGGTCGTCGATTCGGGAGTTAGCCGCAAAGAGTTCTACAAGCAAGTTTGCTTTCTCTTGCGGCTCGTGGGCCAGCGATCCATCAGGACATTTCAAGGGGGGCAGCGAAGGCTTGCAGAAGTTGGATTGCACGGCCTTGGCTAGTCGCCAGTAGCTACGGCTACCCGTAGGATGCGAAATCAGTTCTTGCCCAATCCGTGCAATGCGCTGGGCATCCGCTCTGATGTAAGCCCTCTTGCATTCCCTAGTGGCTTTATTGTACGCTGCTTTTAGGCGATCCAAGCTAGGGTCGCGCCGTGCTCGGGCCCTGATCCAAGCGCGGTACGCCGATTCTTTTTGTTTAACAGTATCGGCGCACTCACGGTTGAACCAGGGACGCGTTTTGCCGGCACTGGTGACATCTGAGGATGGAATGTAATATTCCATACCTAACAAGATTTCACCAGCGACAGCAGTAGCACTTTGCGACGGATCCCTGTTTTTAAAGCAGCGTAATGCCCATGGGACGGAAGCAAAGTACTCCCGCATACCATCCCAGTCTGCTGACGAGTAGTGCCATAGTCGTCGCTTTACCTCCGCACGTCGTGGGGGAGCAACAAGAGGCACTGAGGCGCAGACCAAACAGTGGTCGGAATTACCCAGTGGGGCGTGGACCGAAACACTGTATTGGTCTGGGTGACTCGTCAGCAGTAGGTCTAGCAAAGAGGGCGCTTGACCTGGAATATCTGGTATCCTGGTGGGATGGATTACCAGTTGCGTCAGGTCATGCGTGAGAGCAAATGCATGGGCGGCTCGTCCCGCATGGTCTGTTCTGAGAGAACCCAACCAGGTCTCGTGGTGGGCGTTAAAGTCTCCCAGAAACACCAGTTCCGCGTTCGGAAACCGCTCCTGCGCTAAGTCTGCCGCCTGACTCAGATGGTCAAAGAGTCGAGTTGTCTCCAAATCTCCGGAGTGGGAACGGTAAAGGCACGCGTAGACCCGGCTCAGAGAACCAAGATCAACGTGAAGCCAAAGGGTGGGGTAGGATGGGTCCTCTAGGCAGCGCAGACGGCGAACGCAAACATCCGCCCTGACGAATGCGCATACTCCGGCCTTAGCGCGAAAGCGCTTCTCGAGCACATAGCCGGGGTAGTGCAGGTATGCCGTGTCGTCAGGGCGGCGTATTTGTGTCTCCGTTAGGAAAAGCAAAGCCGGCCGTGCCGTCTCGAGGTGTTGGTGGACGGCGTTGAGGTTTGAATGGAGTCCACGGATGTTAGTGAACTCCACCTCAAATAGCGGGTTGGTGGGGGAGGAAGATGCCGCTGTTTGACCTGCTGCTTTTTTGCGTGCTGCCATGTTGGAGGGTGAAGGAAGGGGCGTGGAAAAGATGACTGCCCTCGCAGCAAGGCTAGACAAGGTGCCGAGTATTGCTTCGTCATTTAACTGTGTGGCATGGTGGTAGCCGATCCGCCGGACGGAAGGGCCCCCGTACCCTCTCGGAAATGGTCGCCGGGTCCCACCATCCGGTCACCAACCGGCACGACGAACCACTCCGGGATTATGCGCGACCTGGTGGGGCAGCCTCCTAGGGTGGTTAGGCCTAGTTGGGCCCCTGTACTATGCCGCGGGCGGCCAGCGGCACCACCGTTTCTACGGGTCTCCCTGGCCGGCGGGTCGACCCACACCACCCACACAATGACTCCGCGGATACTCAGCTGGTCCCACACATGCTGCGAGGATTGCCATCTTTGCATCAGTTGGGCCTCCGGCACTCTCACTCACGAGCGGAACGCAATAGTAAGAATACCATTACTCTTACGTCGATCTTCTATGAGAGGGTAGTACTTCCCCGGTCGATCCGACCCATTCATGCTGAAACCAGCGTGGATCTACTACTACAATATATATAGATACATATTAGAATCTTTTGCACGTCAGATCGAACAGTCAACCGTTTATCATTCTTGGACCCTGGTCGCGTTGCAAGACCAGACAACTACGCTCCACTCAAAAGCTATGAAAAACCATCAGGTTTGTCAATTTATTTGCATAAATTCTTGTTTGTAATTTTCTTTTAGGTAGATGGCTTTTCGTGAGATTTAAAATTATCAATAGGTAGGAATTTAAATCAATATTTATTTATCTCCTGTTTTTTACGACATTATGGCGTAATAAGTCAGATATCGAAGTGCCTGAAAGGGTGCTCTTTCCAGAATAACTGCATGTTTACCTACTAGTTTTTTTTTTATAACAGCGAAAATGGAGATGTCGACAACTCAGAAGATGTCGTACCAGCCAGTGTGTGTACCAATACCACAACGACCACCGTGGGCTAACAAATCCGGCGGGTACGAAAAACCGTGCACTAAGGTACGAACATAGACATACTACGCTCCGAATTTTTCTCCCAACATACCAATAGGATCTGCTAGTATAAAATGGTTTTTTTTAACGTCTAGGCAATGATTTATGCATACCTTTCTGGTGATAAGCGATTGTTTATGTCGGACTCCCATTTCATATCGTGGTTATTTTAGACTGTAAATCTAAAATAACCACGATAGCCATCCTTGGGCATAGAAGAGGAGCTCCGATGCCGCTATATACCAGTGCTTCCCTTATTTTATCTCGCTTGCTACGAGAATCATCTCGGGGCAGAGAAACCATGAAGATTTTTACCCTATCGTACACCTCCTTGCGGAAGGGCAAGCCAAAGTAAATTTTTTTACAACGGGCTGCCACACATCCCGGGGTCACAGATTTCCAATACCTACATTGTACCCTAGATAAGCTACGCAATTGAAGTCGATATTTCGAGTAGGTATACAAGCACCTACACTAGACTTAGTTTTTCTGCCCATAAGGCCTTCTGAATGTCCATGACGGCCGTAAGATTAATATATCCCTTTTACAAACTTCCTCGTTGCTTACAGATCGAAGGTACAACAATATACAAGTCGTCGTTCTTGCCCCCTGGAGAAGACTGCACGGAGTATATCGATCCTTGTGAATATGGTGATTGCAAACGTAAGTCTCTCTAATGTTACTAGAGCAATGTATTTCAATCCCTTCAGATTCAAATTAGAACATGCGACAGAGATAACTTACCATAAATGGTATAATGTGAGTATCTAAAGGTGACTATTGTTAGAAGTTATGGATTCAATCCCTACATGAAACAAGTTTGAGATTTTTAATATTTTGTTATAAGTGGTTTAAAATTCTACACCAGACTAACACGAGGTCGGACCGTTAGTTCAAATTACGAAAATCGAATATCGACGGCGAGGGTCCTTTAATTGGTCTCATCGGTCTTCCTCTTTTTTACCCTAAAGTCGGAAACATACTTTTAAAACACGATCTGGCTAATCAGTATCGATCGTCACGTCGGATATTCATAGTGTGATTCAACACACGTCGCGTGGCGTCGGGTCGCGTCGCATTTTAAGTGTCACCGCCTTGAAGCCCAATGGTATAGGTACCTATTTGCGTTCCATTATAAAGACGACTTTCATTCAGCTAAGCGCGCTATCGTCGAAGTCTAATCCACTCATCTTTATTCCAGCTTGCGTCTGCGTATGCCCAGCTGAGTGCATAAATACAGACCCCTGTGCATGTGAGTTCCCAAAAGCAGCGTGCGGTTAGTATCGACATTGCGTCGAGCGACGTCGAAATTATAACGTGAAATGTGAACCTTTGTTGGATGTGCAAAATTTGCTGAAATACTTACCTACTTATCATGTTTTTTTTTAAATAGTATTATGGATAATATTGATATAAATTAGGTAGATCGTAAATTATTTTAATTAAATTGTTTATTATAAATTATATTTTGTATGTAATCTTATTGAATAAACGATACATTTTTAATTTTGTTATATTTATTAATTTCCTGGAAAATGAAAGGCTTCCAAGTAAATCCACTGTGCCTGATGGTGAGTAGTCAGTGGACACTAAAGCGGTGGATACCATTCCAAATGCCAGACTAGGGCCTATAAGTCTGCTATCACAATAGTGTCAGAATGGTCGATCATGATCTCTTAGGGTCAGCGCAAACAGAGAGGAGCGCTGCGGAGAGGATTTTATTAAGGCATTCGAAAATCAACTTTAAAAATATTGAAATAAAGTGCATATATGCATGAACCTGACAAATAATGCTTGCGAGTCGCGCGTCATCGAAAATACGCTGGAATTCCCGTGCGCACCGCTTTATTTCAATAGTTTTAAAGTTGATTTTTGAGTGCCTTAATAAAATCCTCTCCGCCGCGCTCCTCTCTCTCTCGCTGCGCTGAGCCTTATTGGTTGATTTTGACAAGTTTCAATCATTATGAGATCAATGATCGACCATTCTGACACTATTGTGATAGCAGACTTAGGCCCCTGGTATATATGGGCCTTCACTATGGTGGCTGAGTGCGATGCTGTTTCACGCCCCGCTTAAAAGACCCAGGATCATAATTAGATGGGAACACATGCGCTGGTAAAGAGTTCCTGGCTTTAATTGAGCGACAAAGGTATTGAGTGCTGAACCGTTTGGCTTATTCAAACATAAGCGGTATTCGCTGGCGCTATGGGTAAGAGCGCGGATTCTCCCAGGTATATAAGACCTATTCAAACATATGCGGTAGGTATTTGCTGCCGCTGTAGGCAGAGGTACATACCCCACAGATTTCGCTCAAGTATGAAGTTCCGCAGATAGAGAGTGATTAGGTTCAGAATAACTACTTATTTGCTTATAAAGTAAATTTAACATAATTACCACTTTTTAAAATTGACCACTTTCTATAAGATGACCACTTTTTCAAATTGACCACTTTTCAAAATGACCTGCTTTTCATTATATGCTTGCTTTCATTACATTATCAAAATTAACACTTTTTCAAATTAACAAATGAACATCGCTTTCGCTAATATTTTGGTACGGGGTGTCGCAAAACTAGTGCAAGCAATTTTGAATCTTATAGAAAAAATATTTTCTCGATGATCATTTTAATGGTATATGTATAGTACAATGATAAAAATAGAAAAAATGCCGATGACATTAAATTATGACAACCATCACCTAATGGAGTTGTCGAATGACAATAGCAACCTAGGGAATGACAATGGTGAGCTGTCGAATGACAATGGCAAGCTGGTGAATGACAATGGCGAGCTGCCGAATAACAATTGCGAGCTGGTGAATGACAATGGCGAACTAATGAAAATTGTAGAGTTGTCGAATGACAATAGCGAGCTGGTAATAGACAATGGTGAGCTGTCGAATGACAATGGCGAGCTGGTGAATGGCAATGGCGAGCTAATGATAATTGTAGAGTTGTCGAATGACAATAGCGAGCTGGTGAATGACAATGGCGAGCTGTCGAATGACAATGGCGAGCTGTCGAATGAAAATGGCGAGCTGGTGAATGACAATGGCGAGCTGTCTAATAACAACGGGGAGCTGGTGAATGACAATGGAAGAGTTGTCGAATGACAATGGCGAGCTGTCTGAATGACAATGGTGGGTCGTCGACGATGGATCTGCAGTGGAATGGCTGATGGGTTGTCGAATGTATCCTACACTGGTACAGTCGTCAGAATATTATTTTATTAAGTTGGCAAATAGCATGTTTATGGTAAGTTAAAGGGCGACGGCAATTTCAAATGAAAATACAATATAAGGAACTTAAAAACTTTATTTTTATTATTGACCGATACACTGTTATTCGCGATAGCGTTATACAAGTCTTTTATTACAGACAGTTTACACCCAACGAACTGATTACAAATAAAATGCTACAAGCTGTTTTAGTAAACAGCTTTTACTACCTAATACTCAATAACAAAAGGTCTCAAATCCAATGAGTGTACACTGTCATACAAACACCGACCATATTGCATTACAATAGGATTTATAGATTACTCCCTAATTGATACCGCATTAACATTATTTAAATAGAGCCCACAAAACTACGCATGAGCGGGATACAAAAATGCGCGGCACGTAAAAGCTGCGCTGTGATTGGCTATTTCAAGCATTTGTAGGCACTGAAATGCACCAATCGTGTGTTGTCAAGCTAGCGAATGAGTATGAGTTGTCATTTTTTTTTACAAGTGGTGACAAACAGGCGTACGGCCCTGAGGGTCTAGACAAGTGCCATAGATTTCTATTCCATTCATGGAATAGATATCCCATACATTTTCTGCCTGTCTGGGCCCTCTGATAGCAAGTGGTAACCGCAACCTATGGACAACCTATGGTAACCGTAACCTATGAACATTGCTGTTTTCTAAACAGAAATAATGCTTAGAAAACACAACTAAGCCATTGCAATGTAAGGAGAAGGGGAAGGAAAGGGAAAAGAAAAGGAACCGTGAGGGAACGTACTATTGCCCTGTATGCGGCATCTAAAAGGGTGTATATGTGGTTTTATTTCAGTCGTTGAAGAAGCGTGGTATTCAAGATATTAGCTTGCGCGAGCGTCGCAGTTGTGTCTGTGAGCTCAGTGCTAGGAAATGTCGTTAGTAGATTGAATGGTTGCAACTGGTATGTAGGTTCAGCTCTCGACACGTATTCTATTAGGTCGGCTACAGTATGAGTGTGGTTGAAACGACCGGTTAGACGACTGCCATCCGCTAAGCGGAACTGGAACAAAATATTACTATTAATATAATATGGATTTATATACAGGAGATTAAAAATAAAATTATGTAAAAAGTAAACACGAGGTTGTAGGTTCGGTTGTAGGTTCAATTTTTTCAAATCATATGTACTGTCTTAGGTCGCTATTAAGCTATCATAGAAATATGATCAAAGATGTGTAAGTCATTTTTAAATGAAGAACATATCGTCTGCTTACTGGTAAAACATGATAAATGAATTTTTTATCTAAAATGACATATGTATGCATACACATGTAATTTTCGATGCTTTATCTACTGGTAAAACAGAATAACTGCTAAGACCGTTTAATAAAAAGATACCTTAATTAACAATATGGTAAACGACAATGAAATAGTAATAATCATTCAGATAAACAGAGGTAAATCGCCTTACCATCGAAATAAAACTAAACAGCACGAGTAAAGGACGATATATCACTTTACGATTCTTTCGATGTAGATGTGGTATTTACGTACCTGTGAAGTTTAAGCTAAGCTAAAATAACTTAAATTCATTTATTTACGTTTGTTGGCTAAAAATACAGGTAAAAAGATATAAATTTATTTAATGTTTTTTTGTTGACAAACCCGTGCTAGATAATGGTAACTAGTAAAACATCATAAATGATAAAGACCAGCGAATGATGAAGATTCTTCTGAAGAATGAAAATCAATACTATGGATGATTTTCATACTTCAGAAGAATTTTTACAACTAAATTTATTTGGTTATAAGCTTTATGATTGATATTACAATAAATACTGTCTAATTGTTTTAATAAATTGGTATTTTCATTTCAGTAACACTTTTAATGTTTTTGAAGTAATTTGTATGAACATTTTAATAGTAAGTGCATAATGTGTTTAAATTCCTACAAGTAAAATGAGATAAATGCAGAATTTCACCCAATAATTCCATAAATTCATTCTATACGCACATCTTTTCTGATGTAATACCTAGCTTTTATCATTACCTTGTCGTTTCCATTCAAATGACTGAGCATTTATGGCAAATAAAGGTACTAAATCTGTGTTTTTCAATTACAGGTAAAACCAGTTAAGTGCATGCCCTAGGTCAATAATAACTGATTTACTGCCTAATTTTCTGGAAAATGTGTTGCTTTAATTTAATTGAGATACATTTGAATATTTTATCTATCATTTGGCATTAAAATATTTTATATAATAAATATTTTTATGTTACTTTCAAAGCTTATATCTCAGTTCAAGTAAATGTGCAGTTAACATACTTTACCAGTAAGCAGACGATATGACGGTATAATAACTACATGTGATTATCTATAATCATAGTTTGAGGGTCGTAGAACTATGATCATAGAATTTGAGAGATATGAAATCATATATAAATGATAATGTAATACCGGCCTTAGTGTGCCTTGAACATCACTGACGTACATTGAAGGAAAACATTGTGCAGAAACCTGAACGTGAAGACATCCACACCTCATTCATCGGTTGCTCACCACCCTAACCGGCCAGTCTTTTTTGTAAGAGGTCAGCTCACATTAAGTAGGTATGCCCGTCACCTGCTTATGCTTTCTCTGTATGTAAGCTCTAGTACCAGGCTGGTATTGTTATATCACCTGTATAGTAGTGGTGGGGTGCTGGTCGTCCACGCGCACGTGGTCCTGCGCGGCGCGCTGGTTGGCGGCGCGGTCGGCGGGCGCGGCGGCCGCGGCTGACGGTGCACCAACCGTTACTGGCGTCGGGCTGGAATAATAATAATAATAATAATAATATTCTACCACATTTACACAGTGCCATCTATCTAGTCCCAAATTAAGCAATTATATTTGCTTGTGTTATGGGTACTAAACAGCTGATATACTACTTATATACATTTTTTTTTTGTAAATACATACATATTATAGATAAATTACACCCAGACACAGAACAAACAATCATGCTCATCATACAAAGATTTGTCCTGGGTGGGAATCGAACCCACGACCCCCGGCTTAGCAGTCAGGGTTACTAACCACTAGGCCAACAGGCCAGTCAAATGCAATATACAACACGATACAATCATCGTTGATTAAGGTTCCGCAAACGGGTCATCGACTACCATCATCGGTACCGCGCTTACAAAGGTGATTGGTAGCCGCCACTTAAATTTTCACAGTGAACTTTAACACTGTTATCTCATCATGTATATTTAATTATTTAATAGATACACCAACAGTTATTACAATAATTCAAACAATAGAAATGCACGTTAAGAGCATTTACGCCTCATGAGTAGCAACGTCAAAATTTAGTGTCATATTTCGAGATTTTTTTATGTTATAGCCTACCAAAGTAACTCCACCCTGCCTGATGGCAAGCAGGCAGTGGAATCCAGAAGTGGCGGCCACCATACCAAAAGCCGTCTTAAACTGCTGGTATGGTGGCCTCCACTATGGCTGCTGGGAATTGGGTTAGGGGAAAGGAATGAGGGAGGTGAGGAAAGAGAAAAGGGGGAAAATTAGGCCTCCGGCGCTCTGACTCACCGAACGAAACGCAGTAGTACGGATACTACTACTCTTAAGTCGATCTTCTATGAGAGGATAGTACTTCCCCAGACGATCCGGCCCATTCATGTTGAAATCAGCGTGGATCTACTACCGTAAGAACTTATAAACTAGCACTGTTTGTCACTAGCTACAAGTGGTCGCCCATTCAGATGATATTTTGTTTTAAATTACACGAGTTGCCGTAACGTCTAATAAGCACCAAATTAATCGACTAATTTTGTCTATACCGCAAACAAACATATCAAATAGTATAATATAATAAAAATGTTACCTTCCAAGTAAATGTCCCTTGCCAGTAAACGGTTGTGATTTGGCTATGTTTCTCGGACACTCTTCATGGCGACGATCTTCTAAGCTCACGCGAACTTCGCCCCCTCCCGCGCCAGATAGTTCAGAAGGAGTTACACTGAAAATATATAAGAATTTAATATTTAATCCAGTATTACCTTGTCGTTCAATGTGACCAGGAGGTGCATTTACCATTTTATTTAAAATACGTAGTCAAATTACCATACTAGATGAAAAATAATTGAAATCCTCTCTTTTAGTAATTATATTAATTGGTAAATTTGTAATAATTACTTTGTATGGTTCTTTGGTTGCGTTGAGTGTTTAAATTGTAACCCATACAAAAACTGTAATTATCTGGCGATTGAAAAGAGTGGCGTGAGTTTCTTGCCAGTTCTTCTCACAGCTAGAGCTGTCAACGAACTGGCTGTAGGTCAATTGGCTGACAAAATGTAATGTTGTCTTTTCATAAGCATCATACTTTATGATCAAAATGAAATAAATGCTTTGAGTTTGAGTTTGAATAATCATCAAAAAGTGTGTAAATTCAAATAATTTGAAAGTGTGTAAATAATGTAAAAATAAACAGTTTTCTGTTCTATTATTATATATCGTTAAATATGTAAATTTTTGAACGACTTTAATATTAGAAAGTCATAGAATTAAAGAGTGTTTATAAATACATTGAAGTAACACACATAATACAATAGCATGCCACAATATTACAAAATACAGACTCAGTGAGGACAGAATACCCTATTGTTTTTATTTTATTCTGTTAAAAAATTCTCAGTATTTAATTTATAATTTATTTCTCAGAATTTTTACAATCAACTTAACTCACTATACAAAAATCTGAAGTTTATTTAGTTTGTTGACCTCTACTAGTATTTTAATTTAATTTTTATTAGCCCGGAATTTAAATTTAAGTTATTGTATTACTAACATTAATATGGACATTGTCTGAAATAAACGATTTATTATTATTATTATTATTATTATTATTTAAAATGTAGCATGTCAACAAATATAGTTGGCGAAATGTCAGTATAATGCGTACCTTTTTTAAAAAAAAAACCGTATTTCTGGAAAAATAAAAAGTAGGCAGGGACGTACTTATGCTACCTAAACATGATTATACAATACACCATACATGTACTTACCCTCTACGTATACAGTTAAGAAACTCTGCGTGATCGGGGTCCGTGTATGACCTCAGAGGTCCAGAGTCCACGGTGAACCCTTCACGGTACAACCGCAAGCGGACCGAGCGGGGAGCGTCCGACTGCACAAACAAAAATATAATATGAGCACTCGGATCGGATCGATCGGAATTATACGGCCTAAATTACAAGTTCAAAGAACAGAGGCAAAAAGTCCACTATAGCATTGGAATTGATATAAATTTGACAAAAAAAAAGAATGGTTGGATTGCATGCCTTTAATTTACTATTTTTTATTATTTCCCACTCCTTTTCTTCATTTAGTTAGTATTTCATTAATACATTACTGTCTGACCATAAAACAAGGCAACGAAATTCATACTCATAAGGAAATATTTTGACATTTGAAAAGTAATTTTTAGAATAATATAATTAAATGTTACACTGACTTGTTGTCCTTCTTCTTGTTCCCCTTCAGCTATAGGCTCGTGGTCGTCAGCAGTTTGACCTACAAAATATTACAAACAAATCATATTATTGGACAGACTACTGACATTTTGAAATTTAAACATTCATTATGTGTTAATTTAATTAACCCAAATGAATAAAGGATTTTGACTTTGACTTAAATCAGCCATTTTAGCCACATTACCACTTCTGCACATTTCCTCGCTTTTTATAGGATCTCGCAAATAAACACTTAGCATTAGTCCGCTCTAGCGACCTCTAAAAGAATTTGCCTTTATGAAGCTCACATTTTTTAAACAAGAAGGTAAAGTAAATACATACCGAGTCTATACCCAACTCCTCCAAACACGGAACGTCCCCTACTCGTCGAAGATGGCTCATCTTCGAACACTACTGCACCACGCCTATAAACAACAAGAAAATAATAAGTTGCCAAAGTTTATTTATATAATTTGCCATAAACTATTTAAAAATAACTGGCAATTCTTTTTAATTGTCAGATCGTTACAATTTAGTATTGCATTATATAGTAATGCAACAGAATGATGGACTACTTTTATTATCTACAATCTAGATTTAAAGTATGGGTATTCAAAAACAATTAGAAATCAATGAATAATATTTAATTGAAAAATAACTCATTAAAATTTTGTTTATGGATCTTACAAAATATTAAAAGTTGGCCACAGCTGTGGGCTACTGTAATGGTGACCACCGCTTCTGAACTGCACTGATTGCTTGCCATCAGGCAGAGTAGTCATTTTACTTGGCTAATATATTAAAAAAAATACTTACTTTCTAACACTTTTGAACACTTCAGTGACAATATCCTTCCTTCCTTTGCTCGGCCCGAGAATCTGTTGTCCAGAACGTTCTGAGCCGCCAGCGTAAAACGCTTGACCTAAAACAAAACACACTATTTTAAAAAAATGCATTTGTTTTTCTTCTGGGTTGCTTAGAACAGTTTAAATCGAGCGTTTTATACGCACGTATAAGCTTGTTCTTGGATTTATCGGTTCGAGCAAACACGCCGAAATAAGTTCGTGTACGCATTTCCGGTTTTTTGAAGTACGAAATGTGCGCCCGTTTAAGCGCGATATAAAGCTTTATCCAAATAAGTTTAGGGTTTATATGCCTACAAATCATCAAAAAAAAAACTTTCTTCTGTTCTCTACATTATACATCTCTATAAGCTTCCACTTTGTTCTACAATCTATTTCATCCAAAGATTACCCCTCAATAGATACGGCATTAACATTTATTTGTTCTGGCTCGAGCTCACAGCGCAGAGCGGGATGTGCAGACAAAAAGCTGCGCTGCGTTGCAAGGAAGTAAGGTTGGCAGCTTGCTGTTGTTGTTGTGCGTATTGCCCTATAAGCGGAATCTATTAAGGGGTTATCGGTGACTTCTAACATCCACGGACCTTCACTATTACTGTAACTAGCACCATCACTCTCTTCTTTAAGTTTCGCTATCACTTTCTTTAACTCATTATTCTCACACAACAACCGTTCTACTTCTGTCTTCCATTTCATTATCTCTTCCTTCTCAATATCTGAATCGTCCCCATTTGTTTGTGTGGAACGACTAAACGTTGGTACTGTTTTGCTTATATCAGTTTTACACTCTGGTTTGTCCTTTAAGCAGCACACTGGGTTTTCCTCACAGTAAAGGTGTTGGACTATAAATTCAATTTAGTTCTTAATTTGACTAAGATAGAGCACTGTTTAATTTAGTTAAGGATTACTCTTGTGAAGAATAGTCTAATGTACAAAACTACTATGCTACCTACTACTACAATTATAGTAAAACTGAAGGATATTGGGAAGACTGATACTAACAACATGACAAAGCAAAAAGACAAAGGCATGAAACTATTTATAGCAGTGAGGACTCATTTATTAGTTCTATGAAGCAAATCATTGTAGAATCACAGAATTCAGTTCAGTTTGCTTAGTTACGAATAAATAAAACTGTTGTCTTTAAAAGTAGCTTCTGAAATGATGAAATTAAACACTGACACATTAACAATACATGCCAATAATTAAATATTAAAGTGTGCTTGTTTAATTAAACAACTCTATGCATATAGCAATACTTAGTATGAATTTATGTCCAGTAGTTATATCTTTCAGGTCAAATAATGTTGATGATAAGTATGAACCAGAATTTCTAATAATATTTACCTTCCTCCTCATCACTCGAGCTTTCTTGCTGCAAAGAGTCGAGTGTGGCGAAATTTGACCTAGGAGCCTTTTTTTTGTCTTTCTGAGGTTGTAAAGGAGACCCTGGCGGCGAATCCATGTCACTATCTGATAAAGTAGGAAGTGAGGACACTGCGGCAGCTGGGTTCACAGTCGGAGCTTCGTCAGCGTTGCCTCCGTGTTCATAGAAACTTGATAATGCTACCTGCAAATTACAAAAATAATGCTTATACAAAATGAATGATTTGAAAGGAAAGTAAGATATGGTTTTTAATACTTATAGATATATCACCATTATGGTTTAAACAGTACAGTAGAATTATATGGAATTGTAATGCTAAATCTAGTTGGAAATATTAAGATTATATAAATGAACTAAGTAACTATTACTAATTAACTTTAAAAGTGCAATAACTTAATAGAACATTACAACACATGATGTATTGTACAATATATATATAATATTGTAATAATTTATAATTTATGTATTATAAGTATGTATTTACAAAAAAAAAGTATGTATATGTATTATATTTCAGTTATCTAGTACCCATAACACAAGCTCTGCTTAGCTTGGGACTAGAGGACAGTGTGTGATAGTGTCCACATATTATTATTATTAATTTGTTGCACTTTTACAAAATTATTGAGATCTTTTAAAAACAATAACTGAACGGTATGTTTGTACCAATGAAATCCTATTAATTAATCACATTGAGAAGAAGCAAAAATTAACCAAATAAAGGTACACTCAAAAATGCACTAAAAGTTCAAAAAAACTAAGAAAACTGTTCTAAACACACAATGAACTGATACAAATGTACTCTGTGACAGTAAAATTCAACAGAAATTATGATATTATGACACAAGAAACAATAAAAACTAGAGAAACAATTATTTTGCATACGTCTAACTGCCAGTTTGAAGACTCCAAAAAAAACTTGCTACGGGACTCATCAGCACCGGTTACATCGCAAAACTGTCTTAAAGTCTCCTCCTTATTGGTCGACATAATTAGAATTTATTTTATTTCCAATTCTGCTACACAAGTTATTCCATGAAAACGCCGATGACTTGCTCGCTTTTGGTTTTGTTTTGCAATTTTGGCAGAATTGACAACAGAGAACACGTTAGTAGTGATGTACCAAGAATCTGTATGATAAAAAATCTTATGGTGTGTGAAAGACATTGATGCAAGACAACTATGTTTTTATCTTTAATTCATTAATAATAAAGTCATAAGTTTAAGTAGATCATGATTCCCAAATATGTAATATATAAATATTTAATATTTGATAGAACTAAAAAAATTTAATTGAATAGGTTTGGCAACTGTTCTGACAAAGTGGTAGTGGCGTAGTTGTTCACAAAAACATTGCGATTTTCTATGGAGAAAATAAAAAATATATTTATCGATATATATATATCTATCCGTTCCAAGAATTGGGCTATCAAACGCAAAAAGAATTACTTAAATTCAACTGGTAGTCCCAGAGATTAGCGCGTTATAACTTAAAAAAGAAGTAAATATTATGGTCGAATAGTACATAAAATAAATTATTTTCAACAAGATTTGCTTTTTCTGCGTAATTGTATATTTTACACTTTTTATAAGTTCATCCTTCAATTTCTTGATCCACTGGTGAAAATATATAATGTTTAATAGACAAAGTACAATGAAATAATGTTAGATGGACTTAATCAGTAAGTCATAAATTGGCGTAAAATACAGTTTCTAAATTTATGCAAACAATTTGAAACGTAACAATGGCTGCCTTAATCAATTAGTGTACCATTTATACTGGCACCATCTGCAAATAGTTGTACTAGCCAAGCCCATTGTTTGTTTGTACAGCAAAAATTAAGTACGCATTTATAATACTGTGGCACTTGTAAGGTTGCAAAAAAAAATTATCAACAATGTCACCATCGTCGATAGAACCACATTTTTGAAATAATATAATATTTACAATATTACTGAAATCCCTGACTCATACCAACATTATGATCAACTATCAATGTCATCTTGAGAAATTGACAGCTTTGACAATTTGTGACTAAAATGAAAATTCCTAGGTCAGGTCAGTTGAGGTCAGGCAAAAGCAAAACACACAATCATCTGCAATGCTGAGAAATGTTTGGCTTGTGATTCGAGAAGTGTGATAATATTTTTACTTGTTTTCTACCTAAACTACGTTAATAGGTAATTGCATTACATGCCTATAACTATGGAATGTGTAACAAAATTAGTTAAGTACTTAATTTACCGCATTGTATTGTTTTAGATGCCGGTGATTAAATGAAGAATCCTCGAAACTCTGGAAATTTTACAATGCGGAAATATTACCAACTAATACTCGTCATTGTGTGCTTCGTGAGTATTGTAACGTTACTCATATACCGCCACGAGTATTATAGGCTCAGATATGTGTTAGAGGTGTTAAATTTCTTTGGAAAACCGGGACTTTCTGAGATTGAGTTTTGTGGTCCCGGTTTTAATGCCACAATGCTGTCGGAAATACTTCGAAATTCGTCAATGGAAGTTCGTGAGACGCCTCCACTATTCCAGCAGATAGACGAGAACTTTTATTCGTATTCTTCATTTCTTAGATCATATCAGAAGTATGCAAAACTGACACAAACTTCTGCCCATATTATAGACACGATTGTAATAGGCAAAACAAGTGCTGCACCTTCATTTCGTTGTAACATTTGGTTGGAAAACAATAACCAACCTAGACCAGGTAGATTTACATATAAAAAAATCTCAGAACCAGTAAATGATTTCCATTTATATGTTTTTCAATGTTCTATGGGTAAAGATTTAGGAAAGCCAAAAGGTGTGAGCTTTTATGTTAACAATTATAATATCAACCCGATACATGCACCGATAAACAGACTGATACAGGTGAACACTAAGAGAAAACCAAGGGAACGCTCAAACATAAAGTTTGTTAATAACATTGAACCTGCTATTTGTGTGGTACCAAATCAAATACCATTTGTGTCAAGAGATGCGTTTGTGGAGTTCCTTGTCTTTCATCACATGATGGGTGTTAATTACTTCACAATTTATGACAGCATGATCTCTGAAGATATAATAAGACGTTTAAATTTACTACCACCAGACATCACGCAATGGAACATACAATTCTTTCCATTGAACTACCCATTTATATTCTCCAAATCGTTTAATATTGTACGAAATGCTATTGAGCTTGACTGCTTATTTAGACACTTCAGATTGGACAAAGAGGAGTCAAATAAAGTAAGCCACGCTATGGTGATGTCATGGGACGAGTTCTTAACACCACGTATTCACAACAATATCAAAGAAATATTCAATGATTTTGATCCAACAAGAAGAATTCGTACAATAGAAGTGACACCTCTGCTCTTTTGTTTAAATCAACCGGATGATGATAACACAGAGGTTGGATACCCAGAAATAATGAAAAAAACCCACTATTACATCATACAACAAGATATAAAACCCATATATGTCAAAAATTTGGACTCAATGACCGTTTTTGAAGATATTTTTAACCATACATCGAGTTCTAAAACAGTGCCATTAGAGATACTTGGGGCCCATAAGTATGCAGAATGTAGGGATCCAAAACTGTATCTTTCAGGTGATCGTGGGTACAATGAGACTCAAATGCAGATGTTCCAGCATAAGTTTGAAGGTGCCATGACAAAGTTTGGACAGAGTTTAGTTAGTAATAAAATCTATAGGTTGTATCGATCAGGAAAGATTTGGGAAAAAAGTAGCAGTGTGTTCGTTAGAGATATGTTATGAACATATTAAGAACAAAGATATTAAATATATAACCGAATATGTTCAATGAATGGACAGTTAATGGAACGGATTTAAATTCGGTTATTTGGTATTAATTACGAATTTTTCAAAACTAGGTACCTATACTAACTTATGTTTGTATAAATTTATATACTGCATAATCCTATAAATAACTTCACATTTACTCCAATATCTTTGAAAATTTATATTACTGTAGGTGCTATTCTAGTTCTAAGTCTCAGAAGCCCATGTGCTGGATTGCACTAAAACTGTGCAATAATAGTGACTGGCCAAAAAATTTTGTAATTACCAGCATAAAAGCGTTTATTGCTATCATAAATATGTTTTACAGTCTTATCTGTAAACGTTAATATTTTAAAGATATGTAGCAAGTTCAACTTCTCTATCTTCTTATTTTTATATTTGTTGCAATGTTTAAACTAGTACCTTTAGTTGTTCCCTTGCTCTAAAATGGCTAGAATAAAATAATCCTAGCTTAAATAATATTGTTAGATAAAGTTATAACATAGATAGACTTTAAACTTTAACACTATCATTTGAGTATTTGGTCATAATACACATATTTATATGAGTATACTTTAATTGTGTTACAAGCAGTTTTCAGCTCTCTGCTATTGTTAATAAAGTTAAGTTTTCTTTTGTTATTAGATATAACTTGAATTCATCCATGTGTGGTTCCAATGAGGATGTTTAGGAAAATTTTTGCCACCAATTAGCGCCACTTTGGTAAAAAGTCTTCCATTTTAACAGTGCTACCAAAACAAATATTTTTCAGTGTTCATTTCAGAAATTTTAATGTTTAATTTACAAAATGGATAATTCACGTGCGTATGGACAAAAGAAAATTTCTGAGAAGGTTTTCTAAAATTGCGTCCTCGAGGTGGCAGCACCGACGCGTCAGGTCTATGTGTCAAGCGCAGTATTACTAGTTATGACGAATATCATAAATTTGTTATTCAAAAATGGGCTAGCAAAAAATATGCTAATTTCAATTTTGTTTTGTAAAATTTAAAATTTAATCAATAGCAGTTAGGTACCTATACTGCTTGTAATAATGTGAGGATCTAATGATTACAAGCCGGCCTCTTAAGAAATAGGTAAACTACTAGGGTTTTTTCTTAAATATTTTCCCTTCAAGTTTATTTTGGACTTACTAAACTTCTTTGCAGAAAATATCGTAAAGAAACAGGTATGTTTATAGCTTAAGAAATCCCAAGAATCAAAATGCTTTGATCTATTAAGGTCACCTACATATAAAGATGATTTTTGACCTCGGAAATCACTACATTTTATATCAGTATGCAATTGTGCGTAAAATTATAAGTTATGTTTTCGATATGGTATTATAGCTTAGATAAGAAAATGTGAATTAAATGACCAAAATAATAAAAAAAGGTTCAAGCCTAAGGCATTAGTAGGTATCAATGAATATTAAATTCAATAACATTGTAATCAAAAACGTTAATTCGTACTTTGGATACTTTTAAGAAGTAGTAAATTTTTCTTACTAGTTTATTATTTACAAGAGTGAGTAAAAGCATTAAATAAAATACGTTTTATTTAGAATACACTAGGTTTAGGCGTTGGGTTGACAGTTATATCTGTCACCGGATAAAAACGTTATATCTCACATTTTTGTGAGTATAAATCGCGAGAAAACGTAGTGGTCATTTCCAAGTAGTCAAATGAAAGATGTTCTTATAAGACGCCATAATCGTTAGTTCCATAAAATAATATCCTACATATTCTGCAATATATACGCCATTGGTATAAACCAAGTCACACTGTTGGACGTCATCAAATCATCAATAATATCAATTACAATTTGTATAGCCTGCGCACTGTCTCACAGCGCCTTAATTCATAACAAAATTTTGTTATAACATGATTAGATATTATAGTTAAGTGCCTTGATCATAGTGGTGGCTAGATAGATAGATACTCAATTTTCATCTTTAAATATAGAGTTATAAAACTGCTTTTAGGAAAATAATTTAAATTATGTATCATTTACATGTTGCGAGGCAAGCCTCTTGCCATCTCTGCTTATCTATTCATATACATAGGTATTGAGGGATGGCACAGACGCATTATTACAAATAAACATCGACACCGTCAATCAATTAATTACACTTGGGGAGAAAGAGGCACTTTTACAAGGTTGCAAAAATTGAGAAAAGTGCGGATTTTTTTCCTAGCCAGAAAAAAAATAAAAATTAATAAAATATTGTAATCGCTTGGGTCAATAATAAAATCAAGGTGGATTGGTCGTAATATTTGCAAAAAAGAATTGCATCATGTAAATATGCTTTAACACTAGTAAGCTAATCGTATTCAGTTTTAGTATAATGTACTGAACAATTTGTTAGTTATATGTATTTGCACCTTTAGTAAAAAGGCCTCAAAACAGCAAACATCAGACAATTTTCAACCAATGTTAAAGTAAATCTGTTTGATAAAATTGACAAGCAGATATACCTAATTTTCCATACAAACTTTCATCCCCTATTTCAATCTCTTCAAGTCATTTTTCGCGATAAAAGATAGCCTAGGTTGTTCCCCAAGATCTATTCTGTCTCTGAAATTTCATCAAACTCGATTCTGTGGTTTAGGCGTGAAAGCGTAGCAGACAGAGAGACAGAGTTACTTTTGCATTTATAATTTAGTATGAATTGTACATAACAGAAATACAAATTAAACAAATAACATAAAAAAAAATAAAACAAATTTTGTTTTAAGTCTTTTTACTGCTGGTATTAATAAAAAAATTTTCAATATTTTTAATGTTTTTTTTTTTTTTTTTTTTTTTGTTTTTATGTTAGTTTGGTAATTGAAGAGTTAGAGATTATAGAATTTACGTACATATAGAAACTGTAACGTTAGCTACGTAAGTAGGGGTTAGTTCATTCTGTGCTACTAAAAGTAACTATTTTGGTTAATACAATCTTCTGCTGTTCTTAAATGTGGACTACGAAGTTCGTATTTAAGAGTACTAGGGTAGAAGATAGTAGGGGTTAGTTTAAAATTAAACCTACTAGAATGTAATATAGAAAATAATCTATAAGTACTTGCTATTGCCCACGGCTCCGCCCGCGTGAATGACGGTTATAATTATCTCTGTTTCTACATTGACGATTTTTCATAAAAACTCATCCCCTACTTCAACCTATTTAAGCCATTTATTCATAATAAAAGATAATACTAGTAAAACTATTGTACAGAACGAACTAACCTGTAAGTAGGAACCAAAGGAAAAGAGAAATTGGTTTAGAAAGTGAAAGATAATAAATTGTGAAATGTAAAATGTTTTAAGCGAGATTACCTTTTTGATTTTTTGTTTTGTATTGTTGGTTTTTGATATACCTATATAACTAATAACTATACCTACTTATCTTATATAAGTAAATATCTAAGTTTAATAACTACATAGCTAAAACCTAATCTAAATCTTTTATATCGTAAAAATTATTTATTTATTTATTTATTTATTTAACAGTGGCGCAGCGTGCCTTGGAGGGGCCCTGTATCAAAATTAGTTGCGAGGGCTCAAATAAAGGATTAAGATTTCTCACAAAAGAAACAATAATGCTTGCATGCATGCATTGTCATTTATGAAGTAAAAACTCTTTATGCACAGACAGTTTTTTTGTTTTTTCCCGGGAAGCGCGAGATTAAGTGACATTGTGGATACATTTTACAAATTTTTGCTTCAACACGTTAGGGGCCTCTGTAGCCGCGGGACCCCGTTTCAATGATACGGCTGATACGGCGGTAGCTACGCTCCTGGTTGTTAACCTAGCAAAAGAAACATTTTCTTGATATCAACATACTAAAATAGAAGAACGGATTTTTATTTCATTTCTCTGGTAGTAATATTCATTTACTTAGTCTGAAAAGATAAAAAAGTACTTTTTTGTATAGTTACTAATTTTATTTTGTTACATTTTATACGATTACCTTGTTACCAATAAACGTAAAATAGCGACGTAATGGTTACTTCATGTTTTGTCTATCATTTTTACCAAAAAGGGAACGAAACATTGAATAAGTACCTTACGGGTTGCGTAGTTATTCCGTCGCTACTTTGTTAGAAGAAGATGATAATAATATGCGGCCTTATCGCTAAACACTGTTTCTTCCAGGCGACCTATCGACTGCATACGGTAGTTAATCTTTATTATACATGTTTCTGAACAGATAAAGTTATTTTCTAGTGAATACTATCTAAAAGAACACTTACCTACGTTAGACTGTACTTTGAACTGCCATGTTATTTGTACCTATCAATAAATACATAGCAAATAAATGTGTCTTATTTTAAAATAGCAACACTGTAATGTGCGGTCCCGGAGAGAGAAGTACCTAGGTAAGTATTAACATTGCACCTATAAAGCGTAATTTTGAACCTGCCTTTGAATCTACTTACCTACCTGCTATTTTATACCATTCTGCTGCTAGAAAGCACCAATATTACCATAACTCTTCATAAATAAACACTAATTAGGGAGACTGGTTCTGTGGCCTAACGAGTAGAGTAGGTAGCTATTCGTAGATTCTATGTGGTTCGCTAAACCGTTGTGACAACTTTATCCGGTCTTCATTGTAGAGTTTGCGCTTACCATTATGGCGACCATTATTATATACTACCGTCCATTTTGTAAAGGTATTTTTCCATTGGTCGTTTATCAATTTAGCGTTTTCATATACCGGTATTTTCCATGAGAAATATAGTTCTTTAAATTCATCAAAGTCGAGAAGCTGGGATGGATCGAGTGATCGTTGCTCACCTACACGCAAAATACGCGCACATTCGTGGAGTTGCGGAAAACAGCATACCATACCATATTCATCCAAGTGATTCACTGGCAATTATAATTTCGTGTAGTCCAGCCGATTGACCCGCAGGTAAAAATTAGTAATAATAGGAAAATCGGTAATAATCACAAGTTGAAAATAAAACAACGTAAATGATTCTAGGTAAATGTTTATTTCTGTCATCTATTCTAAATACAAGGCAGGCATCGCCCGCGAATCCTCACAGATCAAATAATTAAACATAATAAAATTATAATTATTACGAACTGGAAACGATGCCGTTCACACAATGAAATATTTAATATCACTAGAGAAATAAGTACAAGGTTAAAATGAGCATAATTTGAGCAATACTTGTCGTATTGTCGTTGCCACAAAATAGGATAAAATTGGAGGGAACACATTAACTAAAATATAAATATACTTAAAGCTTATATATTTTATATGTATTGCAACGAGCGAACTTATTTTATGTTTACTGCAATTAGTACAGAATAATATCTCACTAAAATAAAGGCTTCATTTCACGGTGCAAGTCATGCAAGAAGTTGCCCGTCTACTTGCATCGTGTAATTGGCACTTACACTATATTTACGAACGATGGTGAAAGAATACTGAAATATGCGCTTACACGCTTATACCAAAATATATTAAACAAATCATGTTTGAATAATTTTTAAATTACTAGAACCCTTTGATTGTAAATACAGAATAGAAACGATTTTTATCGCACCTCTCATTTCAAAGAGGCTCAAGGCGTTTGTTGTTAAGAAAATGTATTTAAATTCCTTTAATTGAAACTATTTTTCAACTGAACACACATTAACATAAAAATAAAATATCTAATCATTGTATTTGTGAAATGACTGATTGTATATAAATTAACGAGAACAATTTTTCCCGTGAGTATCGTAAGAGACGATTTAAGAGTGTAATACGTTATTACAGATTATAGGTGCTGTGGTGCAATTTAAACATACATTGATACAAATTAAATAATATCAATTCCCGTTTAAAATGGCACTCCAAATCAATTCATATCGGTTTACTTAAAATAAAAATATTTAACTGTTGGTAAGCGACTGTTTAATCCAATTGTTTCTTTAATTTCTTTTAATACTTATAATCGTTTCCATTCTGTAAGTATAAGTAAATGTTTATGAGTCATTGTAATGTCAAAGCTCTAAGTTAAATTATTGGCCATCTGAAGTTTCTTTTAATTTGGAAGGCATGGAATATGTTTGTACTTGTGATAGGTATACAAGCACTCAATACTAAAGATTGGAGGTACATAGTGATATTGTATTATGTGTATTATTCATGTATAGCATAAAGTGTTCAAATTGTTTGACTCAAAAAATGTTAAGTTTGCGTTATTATTATAAACTTTAGACGCGGTACAGAAAAATCATTGGAAGTAGCAAGAGATGTTTAATATCACCTGAAAAATCTTACGTATTTAATATAATTATGTGTCCGAGATGTTTTTGCACCCATAATTTATGCGAAAGTTTTTTAGCCAATGGAATTTAAGTGCGTACGTATTAATGTTTACGCATAAAACTAGCCACGCCCACATCCATTGTTTTTCTCTATTCCGTGCGTACGTCACAACCCCGAAGTCAGTGTAGTTTTTATATGTGGCATTTTAATTAGTTTGACGTACATTAATGTAATTGTTGTTGTACGCTTCTTTCTTAAGCCAGTGTCATGGTGATTTAAATAAAAAAATATTTTATTAATACATTTTTCAAGATTTTTTTTTTGATTACATTTTTAATTTGTATGAAGCTTTTCGGTTCTAGTAAATTTACCTAAATGCAATATTATGCTTATGTCTATAACAGCAAAATATCCAATGAGACAAAGTTTATTCTATAAGGAACAATTATTTAAATGCATTGTTCTGGCCATTTTTGTGAGTTTTTAAAAGCGTAGGTCAATGGCCGTAAAATCTTTAATTTTTTATTTGATGCAGAAAAAAATTATTATGATTTTATTCATTTATCAGTTTGAAAATAAGGCTTGTGTTCAAGCGCCATCTACTGAAAAAAAAACTATTTTACGAAGAATGATAACGTATTTATAAGGTCTATATTCCCCAAACAATTGTTTTAAAATAATAAACCCTACAGCTACATACTAATGGGTCCAATACTAAACATTGTGGTAGTACCAAGTCGTTTACCGGTTTACCATTTAACTGCATCAAATAAAAAATCTAAATATTCTAATCATCGAAATGAAATATGAACGAAAGATCATGTAATACGTAGGTATTCAAAAAAATATACATTTATTTATTGTCATGATGTTTGAAGTCAACCGCCGACCAACGGTCCATATCAACAATAAAAATTAATACTAAACTCCGCATCTACTAGATAGAAAAATCAACCTTATTTTTATACTTTTAACGCTCATTATAGCATCACAAATTTATGCAATTTAAAGAACTGTAAGATATCTTTTTAAATTAAATAATTTATGCGTATTATTGCAAGAGTTTCGATTCGCAAACGAAAGTTATTGATCTGTATTCTAAGACATCTTAGTTTATTTATATTCAAACATCAACGTCAATATATACATACAGTATGAAAGGTACTCCTAAACAAGAAAATAGATTTAAAATATCACCATGTCTAAAGACTAAATAGTAAAAAGGATTACAGTAAATTCACGAAAAATAGTTTACATAGTCTTATGAGTTTTTTAACAACAGTTATACTATGTGAGCTAAACAACAGTTGTGTACGGCTATTGTGCGTATACGTGTACGTACGAGTCATGCGTGTACGTAGTCGTGTGTATAATTAATGGACTTGGAATAATGGTGGTTTATTGAGAATATACAATGTTATAAATATATTGTATTGTGGTTAAAGTGACACGTTTAAGTGCCAGATATTGTTATCTATTCTGATTTGAAAATTATGATAACTTAATTGAAGCAGATTGACAGGGAGAAAGACTCACTATACAGGAGACCGCTGTGAAAGCGCCTTTAGTATGTACAGTTATATTTCGGCTAGTAAATAGTTACTTCTTTCTGAAGGATAGCACTGTATTTGCAGCATGATATTATGCCTTTGGCTGCAAGCACAGCATCTGAGGCACAAGCAAATTGCTTGTAGAATTTCTAAAGGTGCTTCCTGAACGACTGCGTTTACCTGTAATGTAACGTTACAGATACAAGCATTACATTTTTGAGGAAGACGAACCGAGCATTACAGTGAAATTGATGGTAAGTACGATTTGTAAACGTTACATCACAGATGAATGTTCGCGGGCGGTGAGGGTGCACCTTTAGGCTCAAAAGTGCGATTACCATTCGAAAAAAAAGTAATCAACATAATGACGCAATAGAAAATTACAAGATTGCTATTTAAACCCTTTACATTTTTGCTATCAAATACCTCAATAAAATACTAATTAATCCCATTCTTTATACTTTACGCACAATAACCGCACACAAGCCTAGACCGAAATGACAGCGGCCGAATTTACAGACTGATGCAGTAGTATTATCAACCTTGTCGTTATTGCTTTTAAGTCTATTTTACCCTGGCTGTGTCAATTAAGTCTGCGAATTCGGCCGGTAGACTAGCAATTGTATGTTAAGTGGCTGTACGGTAACTTGTATGGGAGAAATTAAATACATATTGATGACCTATGATAAGGGCCATACTATGTTTACAAAGAGAAACCGAGTTCAGTAATTTGCATATACCTAAATGAAAAATTATGTCTTTTATTTTTTTATGTGATTATATCGACAGCTATTCCTAGTGCATCAACACTCAAAGCATTCTAGAATATTTTTTATGTAGGAAAGAAGTACTTTTGATCCAAATTACCGTTATGCCACCTCAAAATCTTGTCCACTAATATAGAAACTGTGATGGAAGCATTTCTTACATATAACATGCAATTGCCACCCATTTAAGAACCTTCGCCTGTCAAGCGGTAGGCACCACACGAGTTTCATTCTGCATCGCACGTTACAGGCATATCGCACGCATGTTACGCGCACATAATACGCATGTAATATTAATTCATGCTGAATAAATCGCGTGTAAATTAAATAAATTCCGCTTGCAGGGTAAGGAGATATTTCATATGGATAACATTTTATTTAATTTATTATTAAACATTCCAACATATTTACACAGATTATACATTTATAGCATAATCTGAATTATCTTAGTGTTTATAAAATTTTAACAGATTAAATTTAAAATATATAGTTTTATTAATATTATTTGTGGAAAATATAGCGTGCTTTTAAAGGTTTAGTGGTTAATTAAATATTAATAGGCGTAGCTTGATTTTAGAGTTACAGTGTCGAATAATATAAATAAGCATTATATGACAAAAATAGTAATTTATATTGTCTAGGATAAAAGGAAGACTCATATCTCGCTACGCCTGTTAAATGTTTTTTGGTCGTATTATTTGTGTCATGTAACATATAGCACAGTAGAAAAAGATCATAAGATAAGAAAATATTACGCAACAGTTAACCTTATGACATTGTTATAAGACGTGAGTTAGCGTAACATTGCGTCCCACGTCTTTTTTCCACAGATGATGTTACATAATTATACACAAACAATACGCGTAAATCGAGTAACAAGTAATTTAATAAGTTATATACATATAACTCTCTCTCTAAAAGGTCTCATAACAAACAATGTTTATAATTTTCAAACATGATACTTTTTAATGAAACATTTGACAACGTTCTAAATTTTTTACAATTACTTGATACGCCGTGTACTATTCGGTCTAGACACCAAACCACCTCATCTTTTCCTGTGGGTATCGTAAGACGCGACGAAGGGAATATCAGGTAACGGGCACCAGCGTTACCTGTGCCCGTTACTATGGCGAACATAGCTTCTTCCAAAGGGAGGTCCCTTTGGAAGAAGCTATGTTCTGTAGTTGACGTCGTAGAATTTTTACTTATAGCATTTTTTTGGCTGTCAAATGTTTTTTTTTTTTTTATATACAATATCAATGTATTAGTCAACAACAAGATTTTGTATTTATTCCCAAAACATCTAATATAACAATTTCTATAATGTACATACCTATAGACCGCTAAAGTGTAGACATTTTTCTCTAACAGTTATAATTCTTAGATTATTTTTTTCTTAACTTATAGATGTCTAATCGATATTTTAGTCGATTAATTGTCGTAGTGATGTTTAAAAGATTTTTTTTATTATGATTTGTTAGGTTTGTTCGGTTCTTGCAAGAATATCAGAAGTTTTTATGTAAATAGATTTAATCTAATCATTTAACAATTAAACAACAATTATTTATTACACATGGACCAAACATCTATAAGAGAAATCGAATAAATTTAAATTTCTCGCCCACCTCTATTGTTATATTGATTAAATATACATTTCGTTTATCAGACTACGTAACGGCCTGTTCCATTGGCCGTCTAAATATAGCTCTCAGATCTTGAAATAGTATTTGAACTTTTACACGATATAGGATTAGTAAGACTAAATGCACCACACGTATTTAATCAATGATAGATTAGTCGATTATATAATAATCGATACGTGCGTATCTAATATTAATATATCTCACTTGACCTTCCTAATACATAATATAAATAAAAGGAACGATTGGGTGTAAATAGTTGCTTAAGTGCTGCCTGATATAAAAATAGTGTTCCAGTAAAATATACTGTAATAGTTTTAAAATAGAGATCATTTTTAAATGGAATGTATTTTTCATTATTTTAAGCTCATATTCTGCTTTTGTACTTTATAAACATTTAGTTCGAATTTTTTTAGAATAAAGATTTATCGCTATAAGTCAATAATAATGTGATTTTAATATCAAGTAATTAAATTATTAAAAAGACTAGAGATGCACTGTTAAGAATAATAATATAATCGTTAAAATATCTATGATAGTCAGTACATCACTAAAAGTTAGTAAATAGTGTTTCGCTAATATTTTATTTTGATTATATAAAATTAAAATGTACTATGCGAATCGACTAAGGATAGGATTACACTTGCAATTGCCGACATTAGAATATAACAATAATAAAATTATATACGTACATACATAACTTCACGCCTGTCTCTCATTGATGGGGTAAGCAGAGACTATAGAACGCCATTTGCTACGATCCAAACATACCTCCTTTGCCCCTTTAACATTAATATTTTCATACACACACGTCGGTTACGGGTGCTTGTAATTGTGCCCTTTGTCAACACATCTCCTATTTGGTCCGTATATGTCTGTCTAGGGCCGCCCCTACGAACTTACCCAGTCATTTCCGCTCCATAAATCTCTTTCGTTATCCTACTTCCATCCATCTTTTCCACATATCCAAACCACCTTAACATACTCTTTTCAATTTAAGTCACTATATATTATCATCATTTAATCCACATTCTTCTCTTATCACGTATATTAAAGAATATTTTAACTAGCGACGGCCCTCGCCGTTGTCTGTATATGCCAAAATTATGATTCCCATTTTGTAAAATTTTTTTATTTTTTTTGTAAATGAATTTGTCGATTTGGTTACAGTTTTGTTTGTCATGCCTATTCTTATTTGATTCGCAAGTATTGTAAGTATTTATAATTTAAGAATGAATATATTTAGAGTACATTTACACGATGCATCTTCACAAAGTCTTTTTAATTTATATTTATCTAAGAAAACTGACATGGCAGTGAGACATTTAACCCATTCGTTGCCAAGAACTCGCATTAGAATCGCTTACTGGGAGACCAAGAACTCGCCACGCGAATTTTAACTATGTTTAGCTTGATAATGATTAAGCAATGACATTAGATTATTATAGCGCGGCAACAAAAGTGGTCAACAAAGCAAATTTTATACAGTTTTATTGTCCATGTGAACTCTGCACGGTGTAAACGCACCACTTAAAGTAAAGAAAAAGAAATAAGTTAACAGAAATACAACAGAATGATATCTGTACTCATAAAGTACATCAATATTGTCGTAGTATTTAATGTATGTATCTCGGCAATTAGAAATAGTATTGTTCTAAAAAATACTATTTTATAAACATAATAAAACTAAAAAAATCATACTAAAATAACAAAAGTACCAGGCGCTAATAACATCGGAAGGTCTTATGAGAGTCGACAGTCTCAGGATCGTGTGTGGGGGGCGGAGTGACGCTGCTGTCAGAAGAAGATCACCTCTTCTTCTGAGGGGGGCGCGGCGGGCGGCGAGGGGACCGCCTCGGGGGAACGCACTCGAAACTTGTCGGGAAGTTTCGGGTATGTGTTTGTTCTGAAAGTTTATAATATCGTTATTAAACAATGCAGTTTTCAGTTGAAAAAATGTTTATCAAATTATTTGAACACGTTAAACAATAATTACGATCGAATTTACATAACATTGCATTAACAATAAAAATAACTAAATAAAATAAAATATATAATAAAATAACTAAATAAATTATAGATCTAAAAAAATTTTAGACCCATAATTTATATAAAAAACATGTTTTTGATATCACTGGGTGGAAGGGTAATGCTCACGAATATTGTTATTAACATGTAGAGCATTCTTAATTACACCAAGTTACCAATGTTGTGTATCTTAATCACACCAGTTTAAAAAATCATTTGTTTACAGACAAAACAATACATTTAAAAGATTGCGGTAGTAGATTCACGCTGGTTTCAGCATGAAACCTCTCATAGAAGATCGACGTAAGAGCGTTTCGTTTGGTTAGTGAGAGCGTCGGAGGTCCAATTTCCTCCCTTTCCTCACTTCCCTCAATCCCTTCACCTACGTGGGTCCCTCTACCAAAAGGCCTTCAGTGTAGGCAGCGGCTTCGCAGAGTCCTTGGCATTGCAGTAGCAATGCTAGACACTCTGAGTCGTCCATGAGCGACAGTTACCACTTACCACGACGTGGGCTGTTTCCTCGTCTGCCACTGTCGGCAATAAAAAAAAATTGTCTAACACTTGGCGGGTAGTCTGTAGTTGTGATGAATAATTTCAGTAGATTTTTCATGTGATAACTGCGCTAGTAAAGTGTACACGATCGCTAAGTTGTATATACTTCAAAGTAGAGTTAGTAATGGACAATTATTTCGTGAAAATATAGTTTCCTCAGGTTTAGAACTTAACATTTAGCTAATAGATAGGAGTAAAGATTTACAGGTTACCTGGTAGCTTTGTTATTAATCTGTTGTTGCGACGGCAGAGGGGCGGGCGAACTCCCTGTACGTGTGTGATGGATCACTAAGCCTTGGGTTTGATACTGGAATACGATAAATATAGTTTCTAAACACTTTTTAATGTGATCAATTTCAATTCTAAGTTTTTAAGACAACGTTCATAATAGGCGTACCTCTTAAGTTGCAAAGTTATTTACGGTAATGATGTAGAGTACACCCAGAATCAGTAAACAAGTCGTAAAAAACATGACAGATATCTAAATATTTTTGCGGTTGTGAAAATGAGTAAATGAATGAAAAAGAGTCGTTGACTCTCGGCACAACAGTGCTGATATTAAGTCCACATTATGTGCAGTTAAATCGATCGTTAAATCGACAACACTTTGTATTACTCGAATAATTATATTTGACTAGCCGTAAAGAAAATGGAGATTAGTTTTTATCAAGCTGCGATCGCATATATAAACAAGAATTACGTATTCTCTGTGAAAACAACATTGATATTAGTTATACTCAGATGTAATTTGTGTATATTTAGCCATGTAACGCACCTTTGCCACTGGAATATACTATACAACTTTCATAAGCGACACATGATAAAACATGTAGTACCTTGTATACTTGTAATACCTTGTATACTTAAAACTTGTACTTATAACAAAATAAATGACCACATCTTAATAATAGACATAAGCATGCTATCTAACATCAAAAGCCGTACAGACGAAATGGTTGTATACACATATAATAATAGAAGAAGCCAATTTGCTCTAGCTACCGAAGCCGAAATCACTAATACAGTATCGTGTATTATTTTGTACACCGCAACACTAAGCGATAGTAAATTTAGAAAAAGTGCTTTTTGCCACATACTTTTACGTGTTATAAACCAATTAGAAGTTCATTAGATTCTAATAAAAATACTTAGTAAATAAGTGTTTGTCAGATGGGCTGACGTCGCATTTTAAACATAATGGACACAGAATTATTGTAAAATAAGATTTGCTACTCTCGGTTTGAAAATTAATTACCTATCCTTTAGGCAATTCAGATTTTCTTCAAGTACTTAAACATAAGGTTTAATAATTATGAAGTCTTAATGAATATGATTATAAATCACTAAGATGGAAACATTATGCGATTACGTACACGTATACACGTTACGTACACGTATACACGTCACGTACTCTCTAAATATAATTAAATTAGTAAACGTGTGACTGTTTTGTTGTTGTGGTCATCAACTTGCTTTATTTTTTTAAAAACCATTAAATACATGACTACGTATGCTTCATTTTTTAGGTTATAAAAAAAAGATGTTCGTAAGAAGATTCGGTATAAAAATTAAGTTTCACCTGATCACTTACTCAGGTCGAGGCGGATATTTAACAACTTCAGATATACTAATACTACATAGTCTGAGTCTATTAAATTTAAAATTTAACTTAAGCCTCTATAGACACAATATAAATAAAATCTAAATACAACATTATACGTGTTGCCGTGTACACAATACAATACAACAATTATCTAATCGACATCGACATTACTTACTATATTGCAAACTGTTGTTAAAAAACGTTTGGATACTCGAATTCCTGGAAATATCAACCATTTTATCTGTATCGATGATAACTGAATAAATGATTATAATTATTTGCTTATTTATTTAAAATATTTTACCGTTTCGACAAACAAATCAAATATTGAAACAGTTATTTGGACCTAAGATCGAACCTTGCGGAACGCCCGCAGTAACAACTAATAATGCTGAGTGAAATCTACTGACAATAGATTTTTGAAGACCTATTTGTTACATAAAAAATGATACATAAAAACGAATTCGGATACCGTGTATTTTATTGTATTCTGAGTGAATTCACAAGAATAGCACCTTTCAAAATTTGTGGGAGTAAGTAGTATTTGATTAGTTTTTAATTTAGAGATCAAGTAATTATAGTATCGAATTAGATTTTGTTTGTAAACAATAAATAAATAAATTATACGCTACTTTGGTTAAAAGTAATTCATGGTCCGCCTTGTCAAAAGCTTGCCAACGGTTCATCAAGTAGGTAATATTGTTGGATCAAAAAAGTTTCAGATATAGATGAATGATTTCATTTGTAGCATGGTATGTATCATTCGAATAATGCTGGGTAGGTATCAATCTAAAGGATGTAACTTTTGATGTAGGACGATGTTTCTTGCAGGTTGCTAAATCGTTGCTCAGATGCAATAAACAAGATACATTTCTAGATAAAACAGCTAACAATGATATTATAAATGTATGTACTAACCTCACTAGGCGACTCATGTAATCGGTGGTATCCAGGCGGCGGCTGTTGACCTTTACCGCTAGCCAGTTTTAGGGGTAATTGCTGCTTTACCATTTGCTGAAAATAAAAATCTGCTAAAAACTTTTGATATTTAATAAAAATATATTAAGTAAAATTAAAAAAACCATTAAAGGTTAAAACAGCAGCGCGGAACGGAGACGTAAAATAGCCGTAATATATACGACGTCGTCGCACTCGGCGTGACATCGTCTAGGTATGTCAACCGCTCACTCGAGCCGAGCAGTTCCATTCCTTATAGCTGCTAGTGACTAGTGCGAGTTTGTTTTACGTTAACGCGATCTACACGTATATGACATTCGATGCTCCCACTGGCCCGCTCCAAGCTCTCAACCAATCAGAGAGTCGCACCGTGAGCTGTACATTACCGAGATGGCGTAGGCGTGTACGGTGGCGCGCGTCTCGTTCTGCGCCGACAGCAGCTGCGTGAGCTGTACCGTGTAGCGCTGTAGGACAGTGCATTACCGAGATGGCGGAGGCGTGCACGGTGGCGCGCGTCTCGTTCTGCGCCGACAGCAGCTGCGTGAGCTGTACCGTGTAGCGCTGTAGGACAGTGCATTACCGAGATGGCGGAGGCGTGCACGGTGGCGCGCGTCTCGTTCTGCGCCGACAGCAGCTGCGTGAGCTGTACCGTGTAGCGCTGTAGGACAGTGCATTACCGAGATGGCGGAGGCGTGCACGGTGGCGCGCGTCTCGTTCTGCGCCGACAGCAGCTGCGTGAGCTGTACCGTGTAGCGCTGTAGGACAGTGCATTACCGAGATGGCGGAGGCGTGCACGGTGGCGCGCGTCTCGTTCTGCGCCGACAGCAGCTGCGTGAGCTGTACCGTGTAGCGCTGTAGGACAGTGCATTACCGAGATGGCGGAGGCGTGCACGGTGGCGCGCGTCTCGTTCTGCGCCGACAGCAGCTGCGTGAGCTGTACCGTGTAGCGCTGTAGGACAGTGCATTACCGAGATGGCGGAGGCGTGCACGGTGGCGCGCGTCTCGTTTTGCGCCGACAGCAGCTGCGTGAGCTGTACCGTGTAGCGCTGTAGGACAGTGCATTACCGAGATGGCGGAGGCGTGCACGGTGGCGCGCGTCTCGTTCTGCGCCGACAGCAGCTGCGTGAGCTGTACCGTGTAGCGCTGTAGGACAGTGCATTACCGAGATGGCGGAGGCGTGCACGGTGGCGCGCGTCTCGTTCTGCGCCGACAGCAGCTGCGTGAGCTGTATCGTGTAGCGCTGTAAGACAGTGCATTACCGAGATGGCGGAGGCGTGCACGGTGGCGCGCGTCTCGTTCTGCGCCGACAGCAGCTGCGTGAGCTGTATCGTGTAGCGCTGTAGGACAGTGCATTACCGAGATGGCGGAGGCGTGCACGGTGGCGCGCGTCTCGTTCTGCGCCGACAGCAGCTGCGTGAGCTGTATCGTGTAGCGCTGTAGGACAGTGCATTACCGAGATGGCGGAGGCGTGCACGGTGGCGCGCGTCTCGTTCTGCGCCGACAGCAGCTGCGTGAGCTGTATCGTGTAGCGCTGTAGGACAGTGCATTACCGAGATGGCGGAGGCGTGCACGGTGGCGCGCGTCTCGTTCTGCGCCGACAGCAGCTGCGTGAGCTGTATCGTGTAGCGCTGTAGGACAGTGCATTACCGAGATGGCGGAGGCGTGCACGGTGGCGCGCGTCTCGTTCTGCGCCGACAGCAGCTGCGTGAGCTGTATCGTGTAGCGCTGTAGGACAGTGCATTACCGAGATGGCGGAGGCGTGCACGGTGGCGCGCGTCTCGTTCTGCGCCGACAGCAGCTGCGTGAGCTGTATCGTGTAGCGCTGTAGGACAGTGCATTACCGAGATGGCGGAGGCGTGCACGGTGGCGCGCGTCTC
The DNA here is from genome assembly GCA_963082885.1 of Parascotia fuliginaria. NCBI lineage: Eukaryota > Metazoa > Arthropoda > Insecta > Lepidoptera > Erebidae > Parascotia > Parascotia fuliginaria. Next base: position 4,161,722 of record OY720195.1, read on the forward strand.
GTTCTGCGCCGACAGCAGCTGCGGCGGCAGCGCGGCGCACGCGCCCGCCGACGACTCCGAGCCCGTCGAGCCGCGGTTGGCTGCCACCACGAGCGGAAACAAAGCGATCTCTCATCAAACAACTACAACATATTTCAAATTCTATCTATAGGTTGATATACTTCAAAACAAAACGTCTCTATGCGCTGCCAAAATATAATTGAAAAGTAAATTTGTAAATTTAAGAGAGAGGGGGAGAGAGGGGGGGGGGAGAGAGAGAGATTGTTTTGCTGAAGTGGCAATGTGCAGGATACATAGCTCGCAGAACGGAAGGTCACTGGGTCAGAAAGGTTCTTTAGTGGCTACGGCGCAGTATGAACCTCTCACAAGGTGGATCGACGACCTGACAAGGGTCACAACCGGTCAAAGTGGGGAAACTTTGAACTATGTCGAGCAGTGGATGTCTTTTGACTCATATGATGATGATGAATACGTATAAAAGTAGGTACTTCTATAAATCTGAGTAAATAGTTTGCCGATCTATCTGACCTATTGATGCTAAGCCAGCTATGATCTACTTTTTGCCACATTACAAAAAATACGAGACTTACCTCGCCATTTCGGTTCTTTCCGCCGTGTTGTGTCACTGACACTGGAGTCAGGTGATAATGTCCCCACGCTCGCTATTTCTTCTTGTGAACCGCCTATGATTAAGTATAGAGGTTTGTATCTGTAGCCTATTTGCACATATTTATAGAACAAAATAATGGCTATACGAAAAAGTTGATTCACAACTCTTTGAAAACCTTTAAAACTTGCCTCAAAAACACAAAACAGTTTGTATTATTTTTAGTTACAATCTTCTATAGATTGGGTATACCTCAAAACAAAACTTTATTAAACTTTAAAAAAATATTCTACACTGCGAGTTAATATTTTTTTGCTAGATAGGTAATTTATATACATACCATGTTGCTGCAACCGCTCTAGTCGCCTGAATAACCTCTCTCTTTGTTGTTCCACGTCCTTCTGTTGTTCGGCTAGCTCCTGTCTAGCTGCTTGCAACTGCTGGCGTTCTGTAACACACGATTAAGCGAATCAAGCAAATTAAGCGTTAGTGAGTTTTTAATGGTAGCCATTACTTCTGGATTCCATTGACTGCTTAATCGGGTAGAGTGGAGTCATTTTTGTAAGTTAATATAAATAAAACTTGGTCACTCTGAAGTTGGCGCGAATGGCATTGCGGTGAACGTTTTTTGGGGTAAAATTTATGGCAGGGTAGGTGTGGCGTCATCTATTAGGTCAATAATCAACCACTTAAAAACCAACACGCGTTAAGACAACGTTGACAGTTGCGATCGTAAAATAGAATAGAATATGCTTCATTGTACACCACATTTTATTATTTTATTATTCTTAGGTATAATTATTAAACAATAAATAGTGACAGTGGGCGGTTCTTAACGTTAAAAGCAATCTCTTCTAAAGTCACGACCAAATCCATTTTCGGACAATGTAAACAAACAGTCTTTTCAATATTTTTCTATCAAAAACTCCATAACCGATGACACATGAATTTATACACATTCTGTTCACTATATACTTCATTTTGCAACTATTTTTACTAATGGTTAATAATCAAATCTAGATTATTTAATAAAATTACGAATTACTTTTTGCGGTCGAATAAAGACGTCAAATTGATTAACAGTTTTATTTTTCTGTACTCTCTATTGTCTTTGAAAACCAATGTTGTAATTTATTAAAGGAAATAAGTGTAACGAATACCTACATATCATAGGTACATAATATTTTGTAATTCATCATTTATTTTGGGTTTGCCCTCGCAGGTCTGTTTTATTGTAATATAGTACCTATAATACAAATTCCATTTAGTCCATATTTCACAAATTTTCATCAGGCGGGAAATATTCAAAAGTATCTCAGTATTCCATTTCAGTCCGTGGTCAAATCGTTGCATTTAGAGGTCAACGCTTAATTTAAATTACATTTATTTATTAGATTAGGTACATTGTTTGTCTTATTATTTTAATATTTATAAATCAACAGTTACATTAAAATACAATACCATATTTAACATAAATACAAATATTTGGAGTAATAAATTAAATAGAAATAATCTATTACGCAAATAGAGTATTCGTAAACGTAATATTATTTACGAAAAATTACTATTTAACAATGTATTGATGTCATTAATTTTATTTTTATTGTCTTTGTCCCCATCACTAGTAAATTCATGAAACCATAGACAATGGCAATTAGATAGAAAAAGGCCGGATTGTTTACATTGTACGAAATTGGAGTTGGAATGGACTATAGACAGATCGTAGTATGTCTATGTAGTGATATAATAAACATAGATAGCGCTTATGACATCAAGAAAAAGTTCGATTTGTATGAAATCCTGAATCGCGATACCAAAGTTTTCATACCAACTAGCTATAAACATCACTGCCGACTTTGGGCAGAGGCCCGCTAGGCATGATCATCTTGCCTGGTGTGAGAATCTTTCTTTTTTTAGTCGTAAGTATCGTGTAGTACCTCCGACAAAAAAAGAAAGATTCAGAAAAAGGAGAAAAGTGGTTACGAGGCTGACTTGCGTACCCAGCAAACAACTTAAACATTAAACTTGAATGCGCAGAGCTCATCTTTGGGCCTTTTTGCGGGAGGAGCGGGGGCGACGCGCGCATGCAGCCTATCGACCACGTTGTTGATAGATCATCAAATGATAGGCGCGTGACGTGCGTTAAGATTGGTCGATTAATTTCTCAAATGACATTTAATTGGCTCGGAAATGCACATGTGCGAACTGAAACCGCGATCGTTTAAGTAATTTGGCGAGTAGTATATGGTAGAGCACAGTACCTGCGGCGAGCTGCTGCGTGTCGGCGGCGCGCTGCGCGTCGAAGGCGGCGCGGTCGCGCGTGAGGCGCGCCTGCGCGTGCCGCAGCTCCTCCAGCTGCGCGTCCGACCAGTCCGGCGCGCGCGCGCAGCCGCCCGCGCAGCGCCACGCGCTCACCTGCGCCTCCAGGCTGACACACAGACATCAGCACGGATACCGACGCGCATTACATGCCTATTTACTACACTTAGAACACCTGCAGCTATGGCAACGTTCACAACTGACCGAGGCCATGCAATCTAACTTCTAACGGGGACTGCTACTGAAACTAGCAAACGAGTAGAGCTAATCGTACCGAGTATGGGCTTGTTTAATTAGCTATGATGAGACCTTACCACCGGAAAAGATGGAGTGACCTGAAGGTCTTCTTTGATGACTGCTACTGGAACTAGCTAACGAGTAGAGCTAGACATACCGAGTATGGGCTTATTTTGTTAGTTATGATGAGACCTTACCACCGCACAAGATGGAGTGACCTGAAGGTCTACTTCAGTGACTGCTACGGGAACTAGCTGATTAGTAGAGCTGAGTGTGCCTTCTGGTCACTCCATCATGTCCGGTAGTAAGGTCTCATTATAACTAACCAAACGAGCCCATAATCGTTATACCCAGCTTTTCTAATCAGCTAGTTCCAGTAGAAGTCACCGAAGTGGTATCAGGACATTTGCGCGATTCCACTTGCACAAAAGACATTTGCGGAAATGGACATTTGCGCGAATGCGCGAAACTTTTGCGTGAATGCACATTTGAGAGAAAGACACTCGCGCGAAAGACTTTTGCGTGAAATATGACCAAACAAGATTTTTAAGTCAAATTTCATTAAAGCAGCCGCCATTGTGAACTTTGCCGTTTTTCTACTGCTTTCAAAATCGATACCTGAGTGTCCCAGCGATGACCGAACATGAATCTTAAGTCAAATTTAATGAAAGCAGCCGCCATTTTGAACTTAGCTGTTATAGAAGTGATTTCTTTCAAAATCGATATCTGAGTTTTCCAGCGATGACCAAACAAGAACCTTAACTCAAATTTAATTAAAGCAGCCACTAGTTTGAACCATGTTGTTAAAGAACCGATTTCTTTCAAAATCGTCTTTTGAGTGTCCTTGCGATGATCAAACACGAATCTTAAGTTAAATTTAATTAAAGCAACCGCCATTTTGGACTTGGCTGTTTTTGAACCGATTTATTTCTAAAATATCAACGTGAGTTTATTTTCATATAATCGCCTTAGTTAGGTTGACCTATGTATGTGTGTGTGAAATTTGTTTATGTATTGGTGCGATTGATGATTTTTGAAAACGCGTCCTTAAAGACTTAATGGGATATTGACAATAGAGTATTACACCCATTTTTTAAAGTGTCTCAATTAGATTCTATAGTGCTTATGAACCACTAAAATAATCACAAAATTTTTATTTAATCGTTAAGTGTCATAATGCTATTTAAATTTTGCATTTTCAAATTTCGCGCGTAATTTGACGATAACGATGGACGCGATAATTGACAGTTGACACTTCTAAGTTTACATAGCCGTATGACGTAATAAAATAAGATAGAAAACAGATAATGTTGGATCTTCTACATAGCCGTATGACGTAACATGGCGACTACTATAAAATGGTGTTATGCAACAGATTAAAAAAGCTGAAACCTTTAAATTGAATTTTAAAATTTTGTTTTTAATTTTATGAACTAAAACTTACATTTTCCAACTTCTTTTTGCCTATACTATATTTTAGATTTTATCTCATATACAGTTAAATAGGGCCCTGGTCAGCAAAATTATTGCCGCTATCAAAGGGAAAAAGGGGGGAAAACAAGGATCAATCATTTCATTCATATTACAAGTTCAATCAGACTTTTTTAAATTATTTTCAAATAATTTACAATTAAATTTTAACTACAATTGGCAAAGGCAATCTGTAAGCAATGTTTCAATCAATAAAGCGTCTATAGATTTCTTTTCGAATAAATAAATATTTATTTACCTGTGTATCGTAGTCATTTGCTGCCACACGATACAAGTAAGCGTGTATATCGCGTGTTGTAACTTCAACGCCGCTTCGCCTGTGACCTCGTGTCGCTCGGCTTCTATGGGCTTGTCGTGATGTTCCGCCACGCCCTCTGTAGTGTCTGTTGACATCCGGAGAGTTACACCTACAAGTAATGATTGTAGTATAGCATTACTTTTCATTTATGGGGTAAGTTGTGTTCAATTTAATAGTGCAAAAAGTCGTAAGGCACGCAAATAAGGATAAAGTTCGTGGTTTACCACAAACGAGGCATATCAAAAGACGGTCATTGATTGCCAGTGACAACAAACATACACAACAAGTGACCGATGGTGCTCGCGATTAGAAGCCAAGGACGCAGGCATTTATTTCTTACCTAGTCATAGGCGTCCTTCCTATCACATGTTCCATTGTGTGTGGTTTGGAATGTGGCGGATTTCAAACATCGGCGGGTATCGCGTGCTACGGCGCTGCAGTTAAATTAGCGGTGGAGCGCCACATGCGCTAGCGCGCTACTCGCCTCTAGCGCCTCCTGTAGGTAGGAGGTAGGTGGGTACATACCTCGGTGCCTGCTAGCGTCGAAGCCCGCGAAGGTGTCGGCGCGGCGCGGCAGCGCAGGGCTCTCGTAGGCGGCCGAGTGGCGCTCGCCCGCCGAGCTGGTGCTGCGACCCAGCGCGCTACTCGCCTCTAGCGCCTCCTGTAGGTAGGAGGTAGGTGGGTACATACCTCGGTGCCTGCTAGCGTCGAAGCCCGCGAAGGTGTCGGCGCGGCGCGGCAGCGCAGGGCTCTCGTAGGCGGCCGAGTGGCGCTCGCCCGCCGAGCTGGTGCTGCGACCCAGCGCGCTACTCGCCTCTAGCGCCTCCTGTAGGTAGGAGGTAGGTGGGTACATACCTCGGTGCCTGCTAGCGTCGAAGCCCGCGAAGGTGTCGGCGCGGCGCGGCAGCGCAGGGCTCTCGTAGGCGGCCGAGTGGCGCTCGCCCGCCGAGCTGGTGCTGCGACCCAGCGCGCTACTCGCCTCTAGCGCCTCCTGTAGGTAGGAGGTAGGTGGGTACATACCTCGGTGCCTGCTAGCGTCGAAGCCCGCGAAGGTGTCGGCGCGGCGCGGCAGCGCAGGGCTCTCGTAGGCGGCCGAGTGGCGCTCGCCCGCCGAGCTGGTGCTGCGACCCAGCGCGCCCCCGCACGACCACGGCGCGCTACTCGCCTCTAGCGCCTCCTGTAGCCCGAACAAGGAGGCGGGTATAATGCAATGTAACCTAAATCCATACTTATACATACTAATATTATAAATGCGAAGGTAACTCTGTCTGTCTGTCTGTTACGCTTTCACTGCTAAACCACTGAACTGATTTAGATGAAATTTGGTATAGAGATATACTAGACCTTGGGGAACAACATAAGCATTTCATCGCAAAACAAGGGCTTGTATAGGTTGAAATAGAGGATGAAAGTTTGTATAAAAAATTGTCAATGTATAAACATGTTCATGATTAGTAACAATATATTATGCGATAACAGACATTCACGCAGGCGGAGCTGCGGGCAACAGCTAGTCATATATATAGATATCTATGTTTGCTCTCTATGCTTGCCGAAACCAATGATCAGATTGTAATGAAACTTTGCGTTGTTGTTCAAGGGACACCCAAGACGGTTTCTAGCCCAAAAAAGTTTTTTTTTAAATTACGTGGCACTGCAACGCATGCCGGGTGGAGCTAGTATAATACAAAAATTAAATGAACTAATAACAAATAGCTCTCTAAAGTATTACCTTGACAACTTTGCAGACTTCTTGCCATAGTGCGTATTTGTCGGGTGTAGGTGATGCCAAACGTACATAGTCCGGGAACACTAACCCAGGAAATGCCGTGCCGCCGGATCCTAAGAGATACACACATATATTTGTATAGGAGTGCAATGTTACAAGAGTATATATTATATTTACTACTACTCTGATACACGATATACATAAAAGAATGAAGGAAGACAGCGAGGAAACTTCAACCAGTTACAATATATGTAGATACACGTATACGGTATACGTTTGGCGTGCGGTTTAACCATCTCAATTAGTCTTATCACTGGTGTTGCCTATGGTTGGATAAATGTGTTAGCGTTATATATGCCGCGTTATATACTTATTTACAACCAAATTTAAATAATTTATATTGCGATATATGAGTAGTAGATTGTACACTTCGCCAGTGAAGTCCCTAGTCGGGTGGTGATGTATTTCAAATGTCGATATAGAAAAATTTAACAATAACACAATATGTACAAACCTGAATGAGGCAAACTGAGCCATGTTTCGTCAGTAATACCGACCATTTTCATTTGTAAAGCCATCTTCTCTTCCAGTAATGTTGCGTGTTCCCTGTCTTTCGCTCGCAGCGCTTCTATTAATACAAAACGGATAATTTATAGCTTTAGCTAGAGAATTTTCTTTCGAGAGAGTTAGAATTAGTTTTGGTCTTTACATATTTAGGCATTTGTCTTGTCAGCTTATGTGAATAACAAATAGGTCCTTAACACTCTGTGGGATCGCGAACAGCTATGGACAATAAAACATTTATCGTGTCTACATTACTGTCCATGAAAGGGTATCAGTTGCTTCATGACTTCAGTTTCATCGTACCAAAAAACGTCCACTGCTGTACTTAGGTCTCTTCCAGTCGTCAATTAGACCGATTGTGACCGATCTTATCCATCAGTTGCCTGCTACATTCATCAGGTCGTCGGTCCACCTTATGAGAGGCTCTCATTATCAAAATATAAATAATACTAAATATGTAATATCGAATCATTCCAATTAGAACCATAGTCTAGACCCATTTAGTTCCATATTATTCTCTCAGTGGCAAAAAGACGTAGAACAAGCATCTGTTTTGTAATTTTATATTATACTAGCTGCTTTGCAAATAATTTAAATATAAAAATATGGGCTAGGAATTATCCCGAGCATCCCCAAAATACCCTCGCAAAGTTTCATTACAATCCAATCATTGGTTTCGACACGCATCAAGGACAAATACTAGTTCCACATTTGTTTTACATCTTTCTCCACTAAGTTACAATTATACATAACAAGCAACATTTAAATATATAAAACAAATATAGTGTAATACTTATAGGATTGGATAACACTTAGCCGTAGGTATCAGTGCCGATATATAAAATAATTATTGATTTTTTTTTTTATAGTATAGCCTACCAAAGTGACTCCACCCCGCCTGATGGTAAGCAGTCAGTGGAATCCAGAAGTGGCGGCCACTATACCATAAGCTATCGTTTTAAACTGCTGGTATGGTGGCCTCCACTATGGCGGCTGGGAATGGGGTTAGGGGAAGGAAATGAGGGACGTGAGGAAAGAGGAAAGGGGGGAAATTGGGCCTCCGGCGCTCTCACTCACCGAACGAAACGCAGTAGTACGGATACTACTACTCTTAAGTCGATTGTCTTAAAATCGTCCTATACTTTAAATCCACGTAGGATATATACAAAACAAGATATTCTAGGAGCTCAGAGGCGCAACTAAATCCATTGAGTCGTTACAACTGCATAGAGACTTCACTTCAATAGCAAATCTCACATCGCTTTTGCCACGGAGAACGTACTCTTTACAAACACTTTAAACTGACCCTATTTTCTTTTTTCTATCCAGATCGACACGAGCAGAAGTGCCAGATTATAGTGGTGTTCAAAGTGTGTCGAAATAAATGGTTCAGTTCTTCATACATATGTCGCATTTATAGACAATGGAGTACACGAGGTGTTAGCTTTTTTGAAAACGAATTTGTATACATTTATAAGCCTAAACGTCTACTAATGACACTTGAACTTGACTTGTTTTGCTAGTCTTTCTAGAGTGGTTGGGGTTGGCAGATTGGGATTGAAATAGCGTGTCGGTGTCGATTCGTGTACTAAATTACTTAGCATTATGTAGAAACATAATGCTAAGTAATTTACATTATGTAAAACGTAAGAGTCGAAATGACCCAGTGGATAAGGCACCCGATACGTAGACACGAGGTAGTGGGTTCGAATCCGGGCAAATACCAATGTGATTTTTAAATCATATGTACTTTCTAAGTTTATCTTGGACATTTCTGACTGACGGTGAAGGAAAACATCGTGAGGAAACCTGGACTCAAAAGTCTGAAATTGCCAATCCGCCTTGAGCAAGCGTGGTGATTAATGCTCAAGCCTTCTCTATGTGAGAAGAGGCCTTTGCCCTGCAGTGGGACCTGTGATTGGAACAATAAACAGGCTAGTATTAGTATTATTATGTAGAAATATTTATTTGTATAAAATACGGCATTATACTATGTATAATACTTTTAAAATGTCATATTATTGCGTTCGTGTCATACTCGACTAACTGCGTGCTGCTGCGTACTTGAAAAAGATAGTTGGAATATACTGGATGTGCGGATGACGAAGGGCTGTGTAACTAACTTTTTGGGTCTCGTGAATAGAACCTTTTAACGGGTTCCTTGATGCAGTAGGATATTGCGTGAAACTGCTGTGCAAAAGGTTGTGAATTCACTGCACTTACGAGATACAACTTTTATGTATAGGTATGCATAAATACGAATATTTGTTTTGACACACGTTGTGCTAAACGGAATAAGTGGGACGCTTATTCCTAAATGTGGCACTGGATTTGCAAATCCAAAGAAAATAACAAATAGGTATATACAGAACGACATATCCCTAGTATTAACGAGTTCAAAAACGTTCCAACGAAAAAACACGTAACTGTAACTTTGATACGACTATTTACGTACAAACATATACAGTCCTTTATAAAATCAAAACATCGATACTAAACATGAATTAATATTGACTTTATTTCGGTGAAAATAAGGGAAAAACATGCTGACATGCAACAACAATTCGTTCAATAATTTCACCTTCAATGTGCCACCACGGAGTCGCATCTGTTGTAATCATAAATAAACTATAATTATAAATTATAGTTAGTGAAATCGCATCGGTAATGATACCTACGGCTGTGTTTGGCCAATCGAATAATATGTTTTAAAATTTTGTCCGTAGATACCATGGTATACTTAGGAATATAAACGATACGTTTTTACGTTGGATAAAGGCATATTTATACAACGATATTTCTGTTAATAAAATAAATAAATACAGCATTAAGAACGTCCGCACATAAGAGTGAATGTTGTTGATTGGTTACTTACTTTTTACACAGCTTTCACGTAATTCTAAAAAGCCTCAAAACATTTTTAAAATTTACTTCCGACTAAATGATAAAAAATGAAAACCCCGAAAATATGACACTAAATTGCAACGTAGTCCCTCTTATGTGTGAACGCTCTTAACAATCGTTTTATTTCGTTAAACACAATACATGTAAGTCGAAATGGTCCAGTGGATAAGGCACCCGCTTCGTAAACACGAGGTAGTGGTTTCGGATCCGGGCAAGTACCAATTTGATTTTTCAAATCATTTGTACTTTCTAAGTTTATCTTGGACATTTCTGACTGACGGTGAAGGAAAATATCGTGAGGAAACCTGGACTTAAATGTCTGAAATTGGCAATCCGCCTTGAGCAAGCGTGGTGATTAAGGCTCATACATTCTCTATATGAGAAGAGGCCTTTGCCCTGCAGTGGGACAGTAAATAGGCTGGTATTATTATATGCATGTATGCTTAAAATAACAACGCAAGAAACCTTCCTCACAAAAGCATCGTATAAATGTGCCTTTTATGTAAATTCCACACAACCATATTATAGTTATCATAGTTAGCCAAAGGACTCATATAACAAATATTACGTCATATTACGTACAATGACAAACGTAGTAAGTACTGAATTACAAGAATATACATCACAAAATATAGGTACTTTAACCTCATAGACATATAAGTCAAATTAATAATAATAATAATAATAATATTCTACCATTCACACAGCGCCATCTAGCCCCAAATTAAGCAATTATATTTGCTTGTGTTATGAGTACTAAACAACTGATATACTACTTATATACATTTTTTTTTTTATTAATACATACATATTATAGATAAATTACACCCAGACACAGAACAAACAATCATGCTCATCACACAAAGATTTGTCCTGGGTGGGAATCGAACCCACGACCTCCGGCTTAGCAGTCAGGGTCACTAACCACTAGACCAACAGGCCAGTCAGTATTATTCATTATTGTTGTAACACAGTCAGTATTACTTTAAATTCGAATTTGACCATAAGTTCCTTTCGTTCACACATTAAAATGACCCTTATTCACATTGTAATAAAGACTGTAATTACCTGTAATCAGTCTTATATTCTCATGTCTCGCGTCGAGCTGTCGTTGACGTTCCTCAGCTGATTGTGCCGTAGCACCCGCTTCTGATTCTTCAACCTCTTCCGGACAGTTTTGGACTGCCGCCCTGCAGTTATATAAAAATACATCTATCTAAACTATTATAATAAAAGGCATTTTGTTTGATTGTTTGTTTGAACGCGCTAATCTTTGGAACTACCAGTCAGCTTTGAAAAATTCTTTTTGCATATGATACAGTTTTCGAGGAAGGTTATAGGCTATGTAACATCACGCTACTGGCGACGAGAGCAAAGCAATAAGCAAAGACGCGGGTAAGACTGCGAAGCAGAAAGCTAGTATAACATACAATAATATAAAATCACGCCTTTATTTTTGAGATACATACTTTAAAAAAGTTTGCGAATATTCGCGTGGATATTTAGAATAGAGAGATGAATCTTTACTATTTTATAAAGCGGAAGAGTTCCTTTGCTTTTACGAACGCGCTTATCTCTGGAAGTACCTTCGTTGATAGCCCAGTTCTTGGGGAAGGTTATAGTTATAGTGATATCACGCTACTGGCGACTGGAACAGAGCAGTAACCAAAGACGCGGGTAAAACTACGCTACGGGAAGCTAGTTTAAAAAAATGGTAAAGTCAAATTTTATCAGAATCGATAAAGTTTGTCACTGACTCATAAAGGTAACAAACAAACAAAATAACTTTCGACATTTATAACATACTCGTAAATAAATGAAATTATACATTTATTCACCTGATAGCCTGTATCCAATTATGTATATCCTTAGGTCTGTGTACCCTGAGCTCGAACATTTCAGGCTCGGTAGGGCCGCTGCATATGAGGTACAGGCCACGGCCTTCCGCGCCTGCTTTCTCACGAACTAGTAATTTTACTAGGGATACTACGCCAGTCTGTTGAAAGAAAATAATGTTAATTAAAACATATAATATCGTCATTATATCAGCCGCAAAACGTCCACTGTTGGGCATAAGACTTTTTTAAATATTTGTCGTTCTCATCAGTTGCCCGTCACCTTTGTAATTAGTACCTTCGTAACATACACTTTGAATTAATCTCACCTCCTACATACCCATCTAGAACCTGTGTTTAATTCTAGTAATATTATAAATGTGAAAGTTAGTGTGTATGTATGTATTGGCAACATTACGTCGCCGCGCTAAGGCGACTGCGGGGGCGGAGGCACCGGCGACACACGACACTGCGTCGTCATCAATCCTTACACGAAGCACGCGCATAATTCTCATCGTAAATTTATTACATTTGTAAACCGTTATCATATCTATTAAGTAATTTATAATACAGTCCACTATTTATTGTTAATGGAGTTTTATCGGTCCTACAACACCCGTAGGATTACACCGTTCCTGTCTAGTATGTGTTCGTTACCTAAACGGCTGAAACTATTTCGATGAAAATTGATATGTAGTTAGATTCGGTGCTGGAGACGACTATTTTTATCCCGAAAACAAAACTGGTTCTAATTTCTAATTTTAAAGTTAAACGGAGCGCGAAGTATCTCACCAGCCAGCAGTTCGCAATGTTGACTATTCGGATGGTGTTCAACACTCCTAAATCAGACTGCTTAACATCAGCCCCAATAGAAATATTAATAATATTAATAATATAATAATATTCTATCACATTCACACAGCGCCATCTAGCTCCAAATTAAGCAATTATATTTGCTTGTGTTAGGGGTACTAAACAACTGATAAACTACTTATATACATTTTTTTTTTTGTAAATACATACATATTATAGATAAATTACACCCAGACACAGAACAAACAATCATGCTCATCACACAAAGGTTTGTCCTGGGTGGGAATCGAACCCACGACCTCCGGCTTAGCAGTCAGGGTCACTAACCACTAGACCAACAGGCCAGTCGATTTAAAACTAACATAAAAATATATAAGTTACCTTATTGTCAGGCGTGAAGAACGTATACTTGTTGTTATTATCGTGAAGAAAGAACAGCACATCAGTCAGTACAATCACAAGTAACGTTTGCATCTTGCTTCGACCTTGCATTAGTGTCGCTACTCCTTCGAACCTAAAAAATGTATTATACAATTAATAATCTATACTATTATATCAAGCAGAAGAGTTTGTTTGTTTGAACGCGCTAATCTCTGGAACTACCATATATACAGTCGGATTAGAAAAATTCTTTTTGCGTATGATAGCCTAGGTCAAGAGAAAGGTTAAAGGCTATGTAACATCACACTACAGGCGACGGGAGCAGAGCAGTAAACAAAGACGCGGGTGAAACCGCACCGCGGAAAGCTGGTATAATAATAATATCAACCTGTTTACTGTCCCACTGCAGGGCAAAGGCCTCTTCTCATATCGAGAAGGCATGAGCATTATTCACCACGCTTGCTCAAGGCGGAATGGCAATTTCAGACACTTAAGTCCAGGTTTACTCACGATGTTTTCCTTCACCGTCAGCCAGAAATGTCCAAGATAAACTTAGAAAGTACATATGATTTGAAAAATCACATTAGTACTTGCCCGGATTCAAACCCACTACCTCGTGTCTACGAAGCGGGTGCCTTATCCACTGGGCCATTTCGACTATTATACAATGAAGGTGTTTAGGAAAATTTTCGCCACCAGCTGGCGCCACTTAGGTGAAAGGTCATTCACAAAAATCATAATCGGAATTCAAAATTAATTTAGTTTAAAATCAATAGAATCGTTCTTAGTTGGTTAGTTGATTGAAAGCGCTTTGACAGGTGCCTGGACCTGACGCGTCTGTGCTGTCACCTTGTGGGAAGCTTTTTAGAAAAGCCTCATTATTTTGAACAAAAAACTAGTAAAACAAAAATTAAGTGAAATATATTCTCTAGATTTTCTCCCTATCCTTCACCGAAACCCTTGAGTTATTTAATGGTATGGTTGTAACGTCTCCTACGATGCTGTCAGCCCCTAATGCGGCAGTTGACTTATTATTATCTCATAGAATATTAATATTGTGGCCCTTTATTTGGTGAGTAAAAGTGCCGGAGGATACCACCTAAATCCTATTAATATTATAAATGCGAAAATTTGTGTGTATGTTTGTTACCACTCAGCACCTAAACGGCTGAGCCGATATCGATGAAAATTGGTATGTAGATAGATTAGCTTCCGGAGACGGATATAGGCTTTTTATCCCGAAAATCAGTCTGCATGCCGAGGGATACAAGACATTTTTAACGCGCGGGCGCAGTCGTGGAGCGCAGCTAGTGCTATATAAACATGTTTGTATAAATATAAATCTAAATCTTACTTCAAACTCCTATTCCCTTGTAATATATCGCTCTTTTTGAACTTCCTTCCTTTGAAGTTCGCGAATGATTTCGCGTCTATCCGGTGATATATTTCTAATTTGCGATCCTCTCGTTCTTTAGCTGCCACTTGGTTATCCACGTCGACTAATATTTCCTAAAAAATATATTTGGATGTGAATAGATACTTCTAATAAGCATAATTTTTTTGATGGAAAAAATTATAACCTTATTTTTAATAATATACACTTGTTATTTTACCATTAAAAACACATGAAATTTATATATTTATAAACTAAAAACAAAATAATATTAAGTTACATTCATTGAAATAAGTAATACGCAAATTCACGTACACTTAAATATGTATACGTACGGTACACGTATACCCATAGTCAATAGTTGGCACATAGCAGAGTATTATAAAGACAAAAAAATAATTTTACCTTCACGCCGCATAAAGCTTTTTGTAGTAATTCCCTTTCATTGACGTCATCACCTGCAGTTTTCAACAACGGCTCCAAAAGCAGTGGGTACTTGGTCAACCTTTGTGCGACAAATAATACGCATTCTGGTACTCCCTATGAAAAAAAAACCAATGTAATTAAATAATCTAACAATAGGCAAGTTCAAAAGGGTTTAACTTATTTTAAGATAGAAACAGTATTGATGGGTATCAAAACTTACTTTCTTCCTGAGCAATGGGTTTTGTTGGCACTTTCTTATAAATCTAGAGAGACGGGGTTCCCTCGCGCAACACTCCTTGAATACTTCAACAGCGTCGCGGTGACGAGAACAAAATTCACCTGTACAAAAACAAAGACGAAATGAACACGAAAAATATAGTAGTTTTAAAAGATTATTTATTTATGGGACTATGTACTGACAATAAAAATGTTAAATATGTAAAAACTTTAGTAAAAAAAAAAATATAAATTTGATGTTGCGATTCGGGGATGAGACGGGCATTTTGATGACGCGATACGTGGATGACACAGCTATTTCGATGTCGCGATGCGCGGATGAGACAACAATTTTGATATTGCGATACGAGGTGTCGGCGAATATGTCGGCGAGTGTGCCGGCGAGTATGTCCGCGAGTGTGTCGGCGAGGCTCTCTGCGTGATCCCCAGTGACGTACCGTATGCGGCCTTGAGCCTGTGGTGCGCGGGCGGCGCGAAGGTGTCGGCCAGTATGTCGGCGACGGTGGGCACGCGCGGGCCGGCCCGCTGGCGCGCGCGCAGGCGGGCCAGCAGCGCGGCGTGCAGCGCCCACAGCTCGTCCACGCGCGGGAACATGCGCGCCGCCTGCGCCGCCGACACGCCCGCGCCGCGCACCATGCCGCACGCGAACATCTGCGGACACCGGCGTACCAGAGACCGCGCACTGTGCTGGTCGGCTCACTTATGCGAACGACCACTAATTGGTGGCGAACGTTCCAGAAATGTTCGCGCACATCTATCTGTTTATATCTGTGCGCGAACATATGCGAGCAGTGGACTCACGTCGACATGCTTATTGTTCGTGAACTTAGGTCTTACTTTCGCCACCAAAGTGATAACATTCATTTGTACGCGCACAATAATTACACAAATGACAAAAAATATGAAATATTAACATTCATATTATTTTAAATTCGTTCATTCGTTAAAAAAAAAACCGCGGATACAAAATATCAATGCTCTCAACTCAGCGCTTAGTGAACAAGTTCGTGAACAAATATATGCTACACTGTTCGTGCAAAATTTATGCATAGCATTGCCAGTGAAGGCAAAGGCTAATCACGCGATATCAGCTTATATGTGCAATGCTAGTTTTGCACAAAATTTTTGTATGCAAATTGTGCACTTTGTGCAAAATATTATAAGAAAAACTCGCTGATATCGCGTTGTGTACAATTGTGCTGCGCACTGTTTTAGTTGAATCCTTTATAGACAATCAAATCAATCTGTTGCATTAATGGCATATTATGTTATTCTTTTTCTAGCATAGAAATATTATCCGATAAAATGTAAATCATACCTTCTGCATTAGTCTTATAGTTAAACAATGATGTTTTTCAGTCAGTATTAACTCGTAAATGTGTTCTTGTCGCTTTGTCTCTCTGTCACCAAGTGATCTGAAAACAGCAGCACCAAACATTATAATGCAAATAACATTAAGGGCGTTCACACAAAAGAGTGGCAACGTCGCAATTTAGTGTCATATTTTCGTGGTTTTCAATTTTTATCATTAATTTGGAGCTATATTTTAAAAATGTTTTCAGAACACTTTTTAGAATTACGTGAAAGCTGTGTAAAAAGTAAGTTACCATAATGCTTACAGTTAATTTACTATGAAAATATCGCCATGGAAGTTTTCAATGCCAATTTGCTTATAAATAGAACAGTAAGCATTATGATTACTTACTTTTTACACAGCTTCCACGTAATTCTAAAAAGTGTTTTGAAAACATTTTTTAAATCTAGATCCAATTTAATGATAAAAATTAAAAAGCAAAAATTTATTATAGTATATCTACAGCAAAAATCTAGAACAATGACGTTGAATGCGATTCATTATTGGTGACACCAAATGTCACTTGAGAGTGGCCGATTAATCTCTCAAATGCCGATTAATTGGTTTGGAAATGCACATTTAAGAAACCGCTTATGTTCAAGTTATTTGCCGTGTATTGTACTTCTATTAATATATGCTGCCGTCTCATCCAAAAATTGACAAATATGTACATACTTGGCAAGTCCTTTAGGTGCTCCTGCTGCCCACGTGTCGGGCTCAGTCGCTCCTAATCCCAGTTGTATCGCCTCATCGCCGAGCTGATCCGGCGTTAGGTAGACCTCTGGCCATTCTGATACACCAGCGTCGTCTGAAGCGCTGTAGAAATTGATGACAAATTTAAAAAATAAAAAAACCTTTATTGAAATTTTAAGAATCTTGATGTGAACTTGTTTTTAGTATAATATATGGAAGGGCAACGGTCCCGAAAACGATAATTGGTGCATTAATCGTTTAAATAATTATTAATTTTGTGACTGCCTGTCTTATACACATTTTATTAACATTACTCAATACGTTTATTGCATAGTAAACTTACAAAGTTGTAATTATAAAATTAGCACTATTGATCTGTGGTATGACATTCTACAATAAAACCATAGACTCACAAAGTTACTTACTTGCTCTGATCATGTTTGTGGTCGGAGCCGTCTTTATCGTCATTGTAAACATGACTCGTGCTGTAATACAATAGACAAGGTCATGATACATTCGATTACATAGAACTATATCAGGCAACACAGAATAACCACCCTAACTACAAAACAGAAGATACAGTCTACAAGTTTTTAGAAGAATTAATAGAAAAGTAATATAAACAGTTGTGACAAATACAACTTATTGAAATGTAGAAAAATTTATGAAACTTTTATGTATTCAAGTTTAGGGTTAGGCTAAATTGTAGTTGATCAACGTCGCATTCAAACTGGAACAGGCGTGTCTTTTTCTTAGTAATATTTTTTATTACTAATTTTAGCTGTAGGTGATTTTAGTATAATAGAAAATGTACACTGATATCTGGAGAATGAAACCTATATATTTGAACTATGCTAATGCTGTCAACCGACGTGGATCAAATCACAATTTAGCAGAGCCCTAACACTAATCTTCAGATATAAAATTTTAAACATTATTTTCATTGCATTTGAATTTGTCGGAAGTCATTAGTTTGAACATTAATTTCAAAGACTATTTGACTACTGAATAAAACAATTACTGAAGTATACTCTGTGGTGTTCACGGGGTTGCTAGCTACATAATATTCTGTGTTGCCATACAAGAATATACTGAAAGACAGGGTCAATATTCAACCGACGCAACAAATGAGTATGACATTGGTTTTACTTTACACATACAAATATAAATTAAGAATATTAATTTATTTCTTATATTTAACTTCAGCAAAGCCTAAATAATAAGAAGAAGCATAGAACTGATGACAAACTTCAAAAATCATGCAAATCTTAGGAAAAAAAAGTGAATTAAAAATATATTCTCAAAGATAATAGCATCATTGCTGCATCGAAGAAAACTACATCCGTTCAAGATAAACGGTTCTAATGAAAAGGTACCTTTCATAAAATATTACCTATGCTTAAATTATTTGAAGATAAGCTTCATTCACACCATGCTAAATGCACAATGCAATTTTTATGCAATCACTGTCAAACTTACAGCAAAATGAAAGACTTGTGCTGTAAAAAGTGAGTTTGTGTTGTAGTGTACATGTCGCTTAGGGCCATATTTGTATGATAACAATTCAATTTATTGCAAAATATTTATCATAAGTCAGCTTCTCAATTTTAAAAGGTTCCTTTTCATAAAAACAAATCGAACAGATAACCTGTGACCAAGTAAACAACCAGCATAACGAGACAACAAAAAAATTTTTGTTTCGAACAAGTGCTACGACAACAATGTATGTCAAGAGATACTAATTCCTTAATAGAATAGAAAGTTTCACAAGTAAGGCATCGTGGATGATTCGAACAAGAAGAAACGCCGAATGTGTGATATACACTGGTATCCCTGGATCAGGTGTGTGTACACCCGATCGATTTAAAAAAAATAAAAAATCAATGCCTAATCTGAAAATTGTACCAACGAAAATTGTGTAACCATATCACAACGACTGTTTAGTGATAGTGTTACGGCGAACTTAATTTGATCGTGCTCGCTCGTCATTCGTATCCATGAGGTGTGAATAGTGCTTTACAGATTTATAGCGTGTCTTAAAGACGTTTATTTAATTTAATTAAGCAAAGTATGTCTTCTGAGCAAGCAAAGCACTGATGGAAAATGTCTTATTTCCACTGAATATGCTTTATTGTATTGTATTATATAATTTATATTATTATACTTTTCAAACCACATACCTAAGTTTATTACATGGCAAAAAAAAAAATATAGCATGACAATGCTTTGGGCCATGGTATGGTTGAAATGATGCATTGTTTTTCATATTAATATTTTACATCATTGTAAGCAATACGATTATAGCCTACAACAAAAATAGCCTATCACAATAAAACCCTTGACTAGTCTGATAAAAACAAAAATTAATCCTAGCATCGATACGACCAATAGACAGAGACAGATACATCGAATGATCGTGTGGTATGAATGAGAGATAAGAAAGTGAACGCGTGTCATTCCCTGGCAGCTTGACTTACTGCACGCCGAGTTTGGTCGCGACGCGCCGCCACGGCGAGTAGCACCCGGACGTCTGCTTCTTGCTGTGCACGTGTACACAACACGAATACACAAGTGTACATTTGTGTATACATACATGTGACGCCAGTGGGCATAGCGAGGTGGTACAAAAAATATTGAACTTTGAAGCGAAGGAATAAGTTCGAAAATTCAACGAATATCAATATAAATAAAGATTTATCACAGTAAAAAAAGACGTAGGATAAAAATAAACTGTTTTATCGTTTTTTATAGCTAAGTACTTAGGTAGCGCTTTATCGCGCAGCTGAAAGCTCGGTGAACTCGCAAATTAGAAGCTGTTTTATAATTTTCTAATGAAATAAATGAATACATAAGTTGCGATAAAATTAACTCAATATATAATATACTTATTATTAAAGGTAATTTAATTTATATTTTTATTACGTACACATAAACCACCTCGGTATCTCCACACAATGAATACGTATAAAAAAACATTCCGCTCACCGAAACAAAAAAAAACAAACTAACCAAAAGACGGGAGTATAGCATATACAAAAAAATAACATAGCACCGACGAAAAATAGAAATATATAAGGAAAATATAGCGAAATTACAAAGCAATATATAAAGTAAATAATTTAGAATATAAAACAATTGTGTATCATTTTATTTGTAGTTTAAAAATATTGTATAACGAGCCTAATCATGTTATGTATTAACGCAGTGTACTGTTGAAAGTTTCTTTTGATAAGCGATTTAGAATAATAAATATAAAATTTAAATGTCCGTATCACATAGTAACACGCGTTTATCTTAAAGGGGTAGGTAGCGGTGTATAACGGTTATGTTTCGCTAGCTTTGGATCCCAGTCCTTTAGCAGATGGGATTTAATTAAAGCCGAATTAAATTATGAAAAACTTCTAATATTTTAAAGTTGTAGTTGAATGAATAATAATGTAGTAACCATAGTTAAGAAAACAGACGTGTTAAAATATGAAATAAATAATATCAATATTGAAAACAGTAAAACTGTGACTGTGAAATAAATAATTAGGTTTCCATTATTAAATAGAAGTGAGGATTTTGTTTTGTTTAAAAAATATTTTATCACGCTATAATCTTCTTTTTGTTCCTTATTCAAACAACAGTAACAATGACGAGACGAGCAAATAGCTCACGTGATGTTCAGTGGTAACCGTCGCTCATGGACGACTCATAGTCTCTGCGAGGTCGTTGCCTACCGTGAAGGGAGAGGGTAGGTAGAGGGATTGAGGGAGGTGAGGAAAAAGGAAAGGAAGAAAATTGGGCTTCCGGCGCTCTCAAAATTACTGAAACTTTTAAATGTTGTAGGCGATACTTACTAAAACGGGTAATTGTATGAATAAATAATAGTCAAAATATCACGCGTAAAGCTCGACGAAGGTCTTATTGTTAATAATTTATTTTATAAAACAATAACAAATAAAAAATAAGTCATTAATCTAACCCGCTAATCAAAAGAAACTAACAACTAAACCCGCATCCCATACCGACGCAAAACAATAAAAATGCATTAGCAAAACCGCCCATTTTAATCCCGCAATCAAAATATAAAGCAGCAAAATATATGCCATGAAATAGCTATGCGTATGGCATTATTTTTTTATTTATATTTTTTAGTCGTGTTTAGTTCGTTTTGAGTGCCGCTAGGTGTACTTACCTATTGGTGTTTTGTGACGCAGATGATACGGAGCTGCGTTTGCTGTTTTTACCGCTGCTTGCACTTAGCGATTTTCCTACTGAAGTCTGCAAATATAAATAAAAAAAAATAATAATAACACAACGCTATCTAGACCTAAAGCAAACAGATGTGATAGCGTGAGATGGGTTCTAGAATGAGGATAGAAATAATGAGTATTTTTTTGTAGATACGTATTATACATAGAAAAGCAATTAATAAAGTTAGTAATTGTAGGTCTTCCATTTTGACAGTGCTATCAAAGCAAATATTTTTCAGTGTTCATTTCGGCAATTTAAATGTTTAATTTACAAAATGAATAATTTATGTGCATAAGGACAAAACAAAATTGCTGAGAGGGTTTCTAAAATGGTGCCCACGAGGGGGCAGCACCGATGCGTCAGGTCTAGATTTGATTGAGTGAAGTGACGCCAAGTGATGGCGAAAATTTTTATAAACAACCTCATTGGTGAAAAAGTCAAACTGGAAGTGAAATTAGAATTCACTGTTGGACATTATACTATTTCCAAGAGTAGGTTCTGCTAAAAAATTTTGCAATTAACAGTGCCTTATGTAATCAAATGAAATTTTAAACGCGTACCTTAGAAGTTTTTGGCTTGTTGCACTCAACTATGTAGTCTTTGCATAAATTTTGATGCACTGTCATTGTGCAATCTGAAACATTCAAAATGTATATTAGTCTTTTACTGAATCAACAGTATAAATAAAAAACTATTGTTAAAATCTAAATGTTTTCACATCATCATTACCACATCACGATTCTTAAGACATGACAGATTAGATCTCTTTCAAAAAGAGTGATTCATCATTCACCACAAACTGAATGTTGTCTAATATTCTCAGTTATCTCATAATATAAAATCTTTTTACATTTTAGATCATATGGCATGTAATGGATTTTTTTTTCAATTAAATTTATTAAAAAAAAGCTGTTTGTGTCATCATTTGCCACGATATAAAAGCAATCTGTTGTTCTGCTGAACCATCGTAAGAATACAATTTATTGTTTCACAAAATCAGCATCTATTTACAATTGTTTCTTTATTAGAGCATAACTTGAGATTATAATAAATAGATAATCTTACTATCGCAGTATAGCGAAGGTTTGTCGGCGAGCGCGCGTCCGCACCAGTCGCAGTCGCCTCCGCTACACGCGGCTGACCACGCGTGAGCGGCTTTACGCGATTTGTCCTGTTACATAAATTATTATTATATCATGAGTCATGACATTATGTATATAATTTAACTATATAATCACTGGTGTATAATATACACGGATGGAGACAAGAATTGCTATTAACCTTACAAAATTTATTACAAAAAAATATGTGCGTGTGTCGGGCACTGTCGCACGTCGAATACAGTTTATACGGAGACATATACGTATACGTGTATGTGAAAAATCACTACGATTTGTATAGCTTTTTCATAAATTTTCAGTTTATCTCTTCGGAAAATGCTGTAGTAATTTCTTATAATGTGTCTATTTGTTGATTTATTACGTTATTAATATCTATAATTTAACATAACATTATGTATTTTTCACCAGTGAGTAAGCATTACACCCATTTCTTTAAAGACAAGTAAAAACAAGTAAACCAAAAATATACCGTGTGATTACCAAGTTACCCAGACTTCCACAATTCAAAAACCAAAACTGACCATCACAATAAAACCAAGTGTCATTGAACAAATAGAACAAAATAATACTTGCCTTTTTCTTCCTAAAGAACAAACTGCCCCTTTTTCTTCTCTTCTCAGCGTGATGGTCGAACGCAGCTCTGTAGAAATACCCAATACAACATTAAAACTATATAAAACACACATTTAAATATAATATATAAATATGATATCCCTATTCTCCGCATTTGTTGTGTATTTTTGTCATGTAACTGTGACATGCAGAAAAAAGCAAACACAATAAACTTTTTAATAAAAAAAAACAGTGAAAAAAACGTACACATCAAGCGAAGCTTGTGCCTAGCATGCTAGTTTAAAAAGTGCTTACGTTATTAATTTATACTTACTTTGATAATCTGTTGGAATAAGATTCTTACTGACCAAACGTATACGCTTTTATTATTACTGTTATTGGTTTTAAAATCTCT
Organism: Parascotia fuliginaria; assembly: GCA_963082885.1. Classification (NCBI taxonomy): domain Eukaryota; kingdom Metazoa; phylum Arthropoda; class Insecta; order Lepidoptera; family Erebidae; genus Parascotia; species Parascotia fuliginaria. The sequence continues at coordinate 4,185,330 of OY720195.1, forward strand.
TAGTGTAAAAGAGTTGTAAAGGCAAAGTTTGTTTACTTAATTTTTATCTTATACTATTTGATTTAAGGTTCAATATTGTATAATAATATCTCTCGACTTACAATTTTTTTTTTAGGAATACTATATTACTTAACTGTGGTAGTCAAACAGTTAATTCTGTAGAAATTCAAAGTTAGTCTCATATCGACTTGAATTGAAATGTTTATTAGGCTGTCGTAGTTTGTATTGAAAGTCAAAATTTTTTTTATTATCCACGAATAGTATTCTTACAAAACAGTTTTATATACAATGATTCTAAGAGACCCAAAATTTATTACCAAAATGTCTTCATACATTTTAATTACCTCATTACCTCATTTAATGGCCCGACCTGATATAACACGACACTCACTGTTCCAAAAAGGCGAGTCGGTGCAGTCCGAGATGGTCTTGGTGCGTGTTGTTGCGCCTCGCGGGTTGCGTGGCCCCGACTGTGGCCGCCGACGGTTCATCACTCTCGCTGTCGCTGTGGCCCGCCGCGCTAATCCCACACTTACTAAAGTTATGTATGTACTAGCGTGATTTATTATTGGTCACAAAATTTCCAGAATTTCTAGAAACCTCCAATTTTCAAAAACAGAAATTATAATTAAATTAAGAGTACTATTAATTTTTATGTACTCTGTTTAGGCTACAATTTTTGTTTTATTTTATATGTTAATAACTCTACTTTAAGCCATAGGTTCCAAGAGTCCACTGTGGCTTCATCATAAAGCTATCAGATTAGCCAATAAACAACCTTATTCTTACTACTATAGAGGTTAAATTAACAATAAATGCACGAAATCGTAGCCTTTAGCTTTCCGTTACACCCTCCAACTATTTAAGCTTTACTTTCTATTTGTTAGTATTAAACCAATATAATAAAGTTCAAATCACGATAGTAATACGTGAGTGCGAATAATAAAAACAAATCAACAAAGTCGTGTCATTAAAGTAAGTAAACAGGAGCAAAGCGTAGTGCGTACAAAAACATTCATTACACACATGCACATTAAACAACTACAAACAATTAAAAACAAAAACGTAGTAGCGACCGAAGCTTTTAGTCAATATATCTACTTGGCAGTAACGAAGAGTCACTTTTCCGAGGAGGGAAGCCGGTGGGACTAAAATACTTTTAGAGTTTCGGAAGGCCAGTTAGACTTTGAGTAGACACTCAAGCAGTGATAGGTATAAGGAGGTCAGGGCATATTTTAAAAGGGAAGCCGGCAGGAATCGTGTTATATGGACGCCTCGCCACTGCTACTTGGTATTATTATTAGTAAAAGAAGGGTAATGTCACTTTATATTAAGTATGGTAATAAATAATAAATATTTTGTTTAAGAAATAGTTTGTTTATTTGAACGCGCTAATCTCTGGAACTACTAGTCGGAATTAAATAATTATTTTTGCAGCTATATAGCATCACATGTCACGTGATGTTACATAGCCTATAACCTTCCTCAAGAACTGGGCTATCACGCAAAGATTTTTTCAAATCTAACTGGTAATTCCAGAGATTAGCGCGTTCAAACAAACAAACTTCCTCTTTATATTATAGTATAGACAATACAGATATAACATAATGTGTTAACAATTTCCTTACAGAACTTTTTTTTTTTTTTATATTAGCCTACTAAAGTGACTCCACCCTGCCTGATGGTAAGCAGTCTGTGGAATCCAGAAGTGGTGGCCACCATACCAAAAGCCATAGTCTTAAACTGCTGGTATGGTGGCCTCCAATATGGCGGCTAGGAAAGGGGGTTAGGGGAAGGGAATGAGGGAGGTAAGGAAAGGGGAAAGGGAGGAAGTTGGGCCTCCGGCGCTCTCACTCACCGAGCGAAACGCAGTAGTACGGATACTACTACTCTTACGTCGATCTTCTATGAGAGGGTAGTACTGTACTTCCCCGGACGATCCGGCCCATTCATGCTGAAACCAGCGTGGATCTACTACCGTATAACTAACTTTGTGTAGCTTTAATTATTAACTAAAAGCTTCAGTTGTATTCAGTATAGTAAGGTTAATGCTAGATCAATGTGTAAATTTATATATGCATATAAATAAATAGGGTGTTAGGTTAACAAGGGCTAGAGTGAAGTTTTTTAAAAGAGAATTTGGGAAAATGTAATGAAATACACACAAGGTTTAAAGTAGGTGTGACCTATGTGACCTATGAAGTCAAAATGGCCCCGTGGAGAAGGCATCCGTTTTGTAAACACGAGGTTCGAATCCGGACATATGTAGTGTGTAAATGTGTAAACATTTGTAAAGCTAGTTTTTACCTATGAGTACTTATAAATATAATATATTACTTATAAATATAATATAATATATAAATAATATTTATAATAGTACTTATAAATGAACCAATCTGACAAGAACCTCAGTTTACTCTTTTTAATTCACAATAAAGTTTAAGTTTATTTTTAATTGCTTTAATGTTTTCAAAAGGAATAAAATAGGTTTTAGACATTTTTTTTTATTAAATTTATAGCACTGTAATGAACCATACGTATGTTTGGTGTAAATGTAACTTAATAACACAAAGGAGAATAATTTGGAAACGATGTAATAACATTTGTAACATGCATGTAACATAATAAGTAATATCTAAACAGATGAGGTGGAATACTGTCGTATATACCGTCGTGTTGCTTACAAGGTATTATCAACCGACAACACATTTTATAAAGGAATAAATTACCGTATAGATTAATGACCATTTATAAGTAAAAATTATAATATAATGGTTATTAAAATATCTATTAGTATATTTTACTGTAATTGTATTTTAATCTTTTTTGTGTAACGGTAAATTTAGTAAGGTAAGTGATAGCAATTTAGCATTTTTGTGAGTAGATACTATTAATACAATAAGTAAATTTACTAAATATCAAGACAATAAAATTTTGTTAATTAATTGTTACAATTAGTATTTTATTTGTTGGAAAATCATGTGTTTAATAGGTACTTACTTGAAATTTGAGTTCTGTATGTAAGTATGTACAAGTATCGACAATGTATATGTTATATTGATTTAATATTGAAATCACTGTGGAGTCTTAGCTAATATATTTACTAAAAAAGATTTTTTAGTAAATATATTAGCAGGTAGGTTAGTAGGTATTATCAGGAAAGTCTTATGCCCACATATAACGCTGTACCATATTCATATACGGACTGCATATGCTACGGTAATAGCATTTGATATGATGAAGCAGAACCATAAATTTGTAAGAATGTCGTATCATCTGTTGATGTACGTATGTAGCATATGCCGCATTCGGTTCTGTATAGAAGAATCAAAATTCTTGAAACAATGTAGTATCGTATGCAGTCATGTTGTATGTAATGTAACCATATTTTTTGGGATAATGTCGTATCTTAGAATGATGTGTGTAATGTAACCACATAATGTATTGTGGGTGGTACGTACTGCGGCGGCGGCTGCTGCAGATGCGGCTGCACGGCGGCGACGATGCTGGGCGTGGACACGGACTTCTGCAGCGGCAGGCGCGGCGCCAGGCGGCCCGCGTCCGCCGCGCCGCCGCCCGCCGCCGCGCTCCCCAGCGCCGCCGCGCCGCCCCCGCCGCCCGCGCCGCCCGCGCGGAGAGCTGCTGTTACTTTCTCGAAGTCTTTCTGCAATTTTTTTTATATTAGGCTATCAAAGTGACTCCACCCCGACTAATGGTAAGCAGTCAGTGGAATCTAGAAGTGGTGGCCACTATGCCAAAAGCCATCGTCTTAGACTGCTGGTATGGTGGCCTCCACTATAGCGGCTGAGAATGGAGTTAGGGGAAGGGAATGAAGGAGGTGAGGAAAGACACCGAAAGAAACGCAGTAGTACGGATACTACTACTCTATTTTTTTTTTATTGCCTACAGTGGCAGACGAGCCAACAGCCCACCTGATGGTAAGTGGTAACTGTCGCTCATAGACTTCTGCAATGCCAGGGGCTCCGCGAAGCCGCTGCCTACCGTGATATTAATGCTCTCTTTAAACCTCGTTTGAAGAAGGACATGTCATAGCGCTCGGGAAACACCGCAGCTGGTAGTTCGTTCCAGAGCCTGCACGTACGTGGGAGAAATGAACGCTGAAAACGAACCGTGCTAGACGAGATCGTGTCCAGGTAGTATGGATGAACTTTGCTGCGATGTCGAGTGGTGCGATGATAGAAAGGAGACGATGGCACCAAGTCAAACAGTTCCTCAGAGCACTCCCCGTTGAACATACGATAGAGCACGCATAGAGAGCCAAAGTCCCTCCGCTGCTCCAGTGACTCCAATTTGTCTGTGAGATTGGGATCGTCGACGATTCGAACAGCTCGCCGTTGGAGGGAGTCAAGTGGGTCGAGCTGGTATTTGGGAGCTCCTGCCCACAGGTGAGAACAGGACTCCACGTGCGGTCGGACTTGTGCTTTGTATAGCACGAGCCGTTGAGATGACGTAAAGTACCGTCTGGCTCTGTTCAGGACGCCCAGCTTTTTGCTCGCCAGTTTGGCTTTGTCTCCCAAATGACTCCCAAATTGGACCTTGCTGGATATTTGAACGCCGAGGATCCCAATGTCATCGGAGATACGGAGAGAAACTCCTTGGAACTGAGGCGCCATAACAAAAGGGTCCTTCTTCGCAGTGAACGCGCATACTTGTGTCTTCGTGGGGTTGAAATGAACTAAGTTCTTCTCACCCCATTCAAGAGCCCGCCCGAGAGTGCCCTCAACTTCAGACACAAGTTGTAACCGTCTCTCATGCACGGAGCTCCGAGGGACATTCTGTTGGCTAGTGTACCGCGCGTCACCCGTGCTGTCATCTGCATAGCAATGCATGTTATCAATGGTTAACATGTCATTGATATGCAGAATAAACAGCGTTGGGGAAAGCACTGAGCCTTGTGGTACGCCAGCATTAACCATCATCGTATCGGAGCAAGCACCATCAACAACGACCTTAATGCTCCGACCATCCAGAAAGCTGGCGATCCATCTGCAGAGTTTCTCGGGGATTCCATAGGACGGTAGCTTCGATAGAAGTGCTTTGTGCCAGACCCTGTCAAACGCCTTGGCAATATCAAGGCTGACAGCCAGAGCTTCACCCTTGCCCTCCAAGGTTTCTGCCCAACGGTGTGTGAGGTACACGAGAAGATCACCAGCTGACCGACCATGTCGGAAACCGTACTGGCGGTCGCTTATCAGCTGGTGCTCCTCAAGGTACCTCAGGAGTTGGGAGTTGATAACTCGTTCCAGAACCTTGGACAGCAAGGATGTTATCGCTATCGGTCTGTAGTTTGACGGGTCCGACCGGTCATCCTTTTTAGGGATCGGGTGGACGTTAGCTACCTTCCACGAAGATGGAACCCTATTAGCGTTATATGAGAGACGATAAAGGCGCGTTAAAACGGAAGTCAACTCAGGGGCGCACGTCTTCAAAACCACTGCGGGGACACCATCTGGTCCACTCGACTTGTGGATATCTAGGAGCCTGAGCTCTCGCCTGACCGCCCGTTGAGTGATGCGGATTTCCGGCATTGAGCTTTCACACCGCGAGATGTTAGGTGGTGTGACTCCCCCGTCGTCTAGAGTCGAGTTCGAGGCAAAGAATTGGCCTAGAGTGTTAGAGGCTTTTTCCTTTGCACTATGGACCAGTATGTCGTCTTGTTTGCGCAGTGGCGGGAGATTGGACGAGCAGAAGTTGCCTTGGGCAGCCTTGGCGAGAGACCAGAATGCACGGCTCCCTGAAGGATAGCTTTCTAGCCTCTCGCCAATTCTGGCAACGTGTTCTGCTTTGGCCTCAGCAATAACCTTCTTGTTGAATCTGGAAGCGGCATAAACCTTACGCTTCTCTTCCCTGACCCGCGGGTCCTGGCGTTGCCTAGCACTGTTCCAGGCCCTATATGCGGACTGCTTGAGGTGCGTCGCCTGCCTGCAGGTTTTATTAAACCAGGGGCGACTGCGACCGCCGACCGAGATTTTTGCGTTGGGGATGAATAATTCCATCCCCTGAAGCATTGTATCGGTAATGCAGTCCGCACATGTGTCGGGATTTCCGGAGGAGAAGCAGAGCCGCTTCTATGGGTAGGACGCGAAAAATTCACGCAGCCCATCCCAATCTGCTGAGCTATATCGCCAGACTCTGCGAGACCCGGTTGCCGAAGAGCGATCGGGTCTCACAACAGGGGCTTTACTACGTATAAGGCAGTGGTCAGATGATCCGAGTGGAGCATCGACCACTACCCCATAGCCGTTTGGGTGAGTAGTCAGCAGAAGATCCAACAGAGAAGGTTCATGACCCTCTAAGTCTGGAATGCGGGTGGGCTGCCTTACCAGTTGAGAGAGGCCATAGGCCGAGGCCAAAACGCCTATCTTCTATGAGAGGGTAATACTTCCCCGGTTGTTCTGGCCCATTCATGCTGAAACCAGCGTGGATCTAGTACGTATGTAGTATGTAGTACGTAACTATATATACTAATATAGTTATATGTTCATAATCATACCAACCCGTTATTAACCCACTGCAAGAAAAGGCTCTTCTTTAAAAGAAAGCATAAGCATTGATCGACACGCTTGTTTAATGTGGAAATTGCCAATACACATAGTCATGGAATATGGAAAAACATTGTATTAAAAGTAACAAGGAGGCGTAACTCTTGTTATACGCAAGCAACGGTAATAACCAAATAACACACATTGTTTTAAGAAAGAAGCTATAGAACGATATAAGGATTTTGTAAAGAATAACAAAAGCGATGAATTTATAAATTGTGCACTTCGTAGAAGAACGATACATGTGTTTTGTAAGGTGTCACTATGAATAACTATACCTTATTACAATTATATTGTAGCAATTCGCAAATATTTTGTAGTCACTTTACCAGGCACAATACTATACTTAAAGTATACTATACTAAGATTTTGTTTTAAAAGTGTCTAATAACTTGGCATTCCATACACAATACATTCTGAACAACCGAGACAGCCAATAAAGAAAACATTTAATTACTAAATGTTTACTAATGCCCATTATTACCATAATCGATACATTATATTATGTACTAGATTTCCGCGACGCAGATTAATCCGCGTCTATGCTTACTGCTCTGCTTCCGTTCCCAGTAGCGTGATGTTACATAGCCTATAACCTTCCTCGAGAACTGGGCTATCATACGCAAAAAGATTTTTCTAATCTGACTGGTAGTTTCAGAGATTAGCACGTTCAAACAAACAAACTCTTCCGCTTTATATAATAGTATAGATCTACAATCCTAGATACAATCTTAGATATTTAATAAATGATTTCGATTGATTGTCTGCAAGATAACAGCTAAATTAATGTCTTAACAATAAAAATAATACTAAATATACTAACAGCGAGATCATTGTCATTGAGCGAGTGTGTAGAATGACGTACTGGTCGCGGCACTTCGCCCTCTGACTCCATCGATGATAGTGATGCGCTGTGACCGTTCAATGTGCTGAAATGTACAAAAAAAGTTTCGAAAAAAATTTTGGCATTAAACACACCAGCTTTCCGCAGCGCGGTTTCACCCGCGTCTTTGGTTACTACTTAGCTCCAGTCGCCAGTAGCGTGATTTTAGATAGCCTTCCTCAAGAATAGGGCTATCATACGCAAAAAGAATTATTCAAATCGAACTGGTAGAGTTTCAGAAAATAGCGCATTTAAACAAACAAATAAATAAACTCTTCTACTTTATATCTTAGTATAGATAGATTAATCTAGCACATAGTAGCCGAGCAACGATAATAGTGAATGGAACCAGATAACTTTTGATACCGTTGCGAAGCGAGGGCGGGTCGCTAGTTAAAAATAAAGCTTTCGCGTTTTTTATCCAAGAATAAACGCTTTTCAGCAGAGATAGCTTAAACATTGATCACCTGGTATATGGTTGTTCATGATACTTTTATATATCTACGAGTTACTTTTGTGCAGGGTAAACTTTAAAAAAAACACTTTAGACTTTTTTTAATTATCTCGCTTACTAGTCTGCGTTACTAAACATATTATGATTATCGATGCTTATATTTACGGATCACACAGTTTATCCCAAGTGAGAATCAAATCCACAACCTCTTGCATTAGAGACATACATTTACTGCGCCATCGAGACAGTCAACACCGTTTCGCTGAATAATCTTAGTAGTCGCTTAAAAACTCTTCATCCCATAAATTCTTTTAAGCTCATGTTAAAAATAATATGTAAGTAAACCTACCTCCGTTGTCTATGTGATTCGTGAGGCCTAGCGCCAGGTTCGAGCGCCGCCCAACTGCTTCTGCGACCCTCGTCGCGACGCTCCCATAGACCCCATTGTAGGGATTCACCTACAAAACACACTTTAGTAAATATTGTTATAGTCTGTACCTGCTTAATCTCTGCCGCTCTCTACTTTGCAGCAATAAAAGCAGATTGATTTTTAGGTTTCCGTACCTCAAGAGGCAAAACGGAACTCTTATAGGACCAATTTGTTGTCAGTTTGACTGTCTGTTTGTCTGTCAAGACCTTCAGTAATGCGTATCACGTGTGAAGGCATGCAACCTTCTAAAGCTGTTAAAAAAACAGTTTCAACGCCATCAAAAGATATTTATATTGCCGTTAATGTTATTTATTTCCATGCTCAACTAAAAGTTTGGCAATCCCTCCTATTTTTCTATCTTCGGTATTGTCGGCAACAGCTTGGTTGTATTTACTTAGTATTGATACATGACTAGATAAGTTCAATGCCAGTAAGTACCTTCGAAACAAATCGAACAGAACAGGCAGGGTTGACGTAGCGAATACAACGTACATTTTATAGTAAAACTAGAGAACGTCACACGGTTTCACCCGCGTGTTTCAGGTTCCCGTGGGAGTACGAGGATAAAATATAGCCTATGTTACTCAGAGATAATGTAGCTTTCTAATGATAAAAGAATTATTGAAATCAGTCCAGTAGTTTTTGAGTTCATTCGTTGCATAAAAAAATACAAATATTTTCTCTTTATACAAGTGTAGATAACAAAATTTATATTCTTACCGCTTCCCTTACGGCTTTGTGGATAGAAGTCGAGATGTGTTGGTGATGAACAATCTTGTTCGACCACACCGTCCTTGCATAATGATGGACATGATGTACTTAGACGACTCGTACCGGTTGCCTGTATAAAGTGAGTTTATTTACATCACTTGACTTAGCCCAGTAAGTTTACAGCACCATCATTCCAAACAAAAATACGTATTTTGCCGGTAGGCCTACCTATAAGCATAATTTTTTATGAGACGGTTGTAATATTGTCAAGCTTGGGTAACGGAATTGGCGGTGATCTTATTACAGGAATCTGATGTTCACTCTGCCGGATACTTTTCTTGCCATCATCTATTTTACTTTTTTTTATATTAGCCTACAAAGTGACTCCATCACGCCTGATGGTAAGCAGTCAGTGGAATCCAGAAGCAATGGCCACCATCTTATGTGATAGTTAATTGTAGGTATATAGCCACTAGGTTGTATAATACGTACTTCACCAATAGCGAAGCGTTTCCAATATAAAACTAGTGCTATCGGTATAGTGGGTTTAGATATGACCTCAAATTAAAACACCGTATAATAGGCAACCATAGCGAGTACTACCTTGGTAGTATTGTGTCCCTACTGGTGAGAGAATCTACTATTACTTAAATATAGTAATACAATACCAGTAGTGGCAGAGGTGCAGTCCGCATTCGCTGCACAGCGGCATGTAACCGTCGCAGCTGCTGCAAGCTGTCTTCAAGTAGACCAGGACTGTGCGGCGTCACCGATATGGTGGGCACCTAAGGAATGAAACATTGTTTTGTTAATAAGCAACAAACAAGGATTTATAAAAAAGCAATCAGCCATTACTAGACTAAGGTCTCTCCTAATTTACGAAATAGGTAACAGCCGGATGAAAAAATTTAAAAATAGTTTTATTGGTTTACTCATAAGGTGTAATGTAAACACATTACACTTATGAGTGGCAACTTTTTAGGTTATCAACTAACTTTCACCTAATTCTAGCATGTTAGCAGAACATATTTTTAAAGTATAGCTTCGATTATATAGATAAAAGCACAAAATAATGACACTAAATTGCGACGTTGCCACTCATAAGGTGTAAACGCTCATTAAGTTTTCTTAAGAACTAGTGATTATAGTTTTCTTTTAAACAACAAAATGTCTATGTTAGGAAATTCCGCTCTTTCAGGCGGATGCCTGGCAAGTTTGCAATGGTAGCTTAGTTGTCTTCATCATATTTGCGAAGCGAAAGACATACATAGGCCTCGCCCAATCGTCTCCATTTTAACCGGCTCTACGCTACTCTCATTCATCAGTTATTCACCTTTACCAGACACCTCACGATGCATCTTGTGAAAGGGTTGCTCACGCTGCGTCTTCCGATTCGTGTCTCCATATTTATAACGTTTTTTTTTTTTGCAAATGCAGTAGGTACCTATGAAAGTATCGCATCATAACACGCTCTCATTTCTTCTCTGCCTATTTCAAAGTAAAAAGCAAGTTTACATTCTTCTTTACATTGTTGCTTTATTACTTAGAGGACAGCCCTGTCCATGAGTTACGGTAATTTGTCACCTAAATTCTATAAAGAAAACGACACGCAAATTAGGTAAGTAAATAATGTTGAAACGAATTGTTCTACCTGCGCTCTAGCAGCAGCCATATCTGGTGGTGGTGTGGAGCGTGTCACGTGCTCAGTAACTTCGTCCTCGCTGCTGTCGGAGCGGGAGTCCGAACTGCCTCCGCCCTCGTCTGGAAACAAAGCGGATACCAGTTAGCTCTCAAGACAAAAAGAACGTATCGTCTGCTTACAGGTAAATATGTTAAATGCATTTTTTATCTAGAATGACTTATGTATGCATACACATGTAATTTTCGATGCTTTATCTACTGGTAAACAGAATAACTGCTAGGACCGTTCAATACAAAGATACCTTAATTAACAATATGTTAAACGACAATGAAATAGTAATAATCATTCAGATAAACAGAGGTAAATCGCCTTACCATCGAAATAAAACTAAACAGCACGAGTAAAGGACGATATATAACTTTACGATTCTTTCGATGTAGATGTGGTATTTACGTACCTCAGTAAGCAGACGGTATGTAGTTCTTGCTAACTTTAGACTGCATGTACTTGTTGACAACGTTTTAAATGTGTATATTTTGTACACGCCAAATTAAGTTCTAAAATGAGACGACTAGACCAGACGATAAATTTAATGATTACTGACAAGGTAAAGTCTATGACAAAAAGGACAGTACTTAATCGAAATACTCATTTTGTGCGAACATACCCGATTTGTAAGCAATGCATATTTGCAGGGTACAATAATTTCAGTGCTAGACTCCAATATACGCAATAAACATAATTATCGAACAGTACGACAATTCAGTCCTAAAAATACAGCTCTGTGACCTGCTACCTAGAACTCTTTATTAATTCAAAAGTATAATAAAAAATTCAGTTAAATTAAATTATATTCATCAAAAAGTACAGTTCCATGACCCGGTAGACTTAGATTATATTCTAAAAATACAGATCAACTATGGGAAACAAAAAGATTACGACGAAAGCAGATACACGGCTGAGATAATAATTCCCATCGGCCTGAGACAGTTCATTCATTGTTCGCTCTTAATCTTATACTCACACAACGCAATAGCTAAGCTAAAAAAACGTTGTAATTAGTGTATTTGTTTACATTTGCATAAATAAGTTGTAGCGGTAATCACGTTAGCTAATTAGAGAAAGATATGTTATTCTGGCTTGCCGCGCGCGGCGCGATTCCGTCAGCGCTGAGTTCATCTTTGATTACTGTTCCGTTCCCGTTGCTTGTAGCGTGATGTTACGTAGCCTTTAACCATCATAAGGAACTGAGCTCTCAAACGCAAAAAGAATTCTAAAACTCGGTTTTTTAAATCCAGCGTTTACCTCCTACAACAACCTCACCAACTTTGCCTTTAATTATAATGAGACTATTAGTATAGATTAGATGCAACGAATATTAAGAAACGCGAACGACGCTTCGGTGGCGCTATGAGTATTTGTTCCGAGTTTGTAGAAGAATTGATGTTTGAAAAGTGCCATCGTCTAATGTGGAGTTCTCATTAAAATTCAATCTTAGGAGGGAATATACATTGAAAATGAGAACATTCGCACAAAATCCAGGAGATAACAAGTTAGACATAACTCAGAGGATAAGTAAATTGAAGTGGACAGCTACTAAGTACGTACAACAAATAACTGATGATTCTCGAACCGCTGGAAGATCATCTGCTGCAGTGTAGCACGGCTTCCTATAAGATGGACCTGATCAATATCGGATCTAGTGGTAGTTTAGGTCTATTCCGAAAGGTACTCGAGTGGCCAAAAAACGTAGTATTCAGCACTACACTACTCATTCTAAGCAACATCTGTTCTTGTAGAAGTTCTAGTCATACTGTCAGTAAAATATATCTTCAGATACATTCATTATACTAAAGAAGTAAACACACTATAAATTATCAACATAAAATGTCTTACATTGTTAGGTATCATTAAAACTCTTTAGCAACAAAGTCTTGGAGAATTCCCTTTGGAAGTATTGTAATATAAAAGTGATAAAAGGCATCAAAACGTTATCAAAGAGGAACTTTTAACAAACACGCTGCAACGGAAACAAAGCGAACAACTTTGCTCGCGCTATGTAGGAGCGGAATGTTACCAATGTATATTAAAATTTTAGCTAAAGTTGCTTTCAGTTGTTTGTACGTCTTTTATTCATACCATGAAATACATGATATGAATAAAATATAAAAGCGTTAGCAAATGACGACTCCCATCGACTACAAGCGAAATACTTTACAAACGCAATCCGTCGACCGAATAATAGCGATTAAATCATCACATGGAAAAGCGGGACGGCAGGTAAAAGAACTACAGGTAGTTTTTTACCATAAAAAAAATTACCAGTAGTTCCAACATATGACGGACAGCAGTGTGTGTGATGAGATTGCCGTCAGTTATCTTGCCAATACCAATGCTGAGTGAGACGATTTGAATGACAAACCAAATCCTTCAAAATTATTGCTCGACTAAGGTGACAGTCCAGACAGACAGTTTACGATGTTTACTGCATAAACATCTTTTGGCCAATCGTAAACTGAAGTTGATTATGTTTATAATGAAGTTTATCATGTTTATAAGAAGCTAACTAAGCTAACTGGTAATACGGGAGACAATTTAGAAATACTGATTTACGGTTATATAAGTCGCAATTCAAAATGTATTGCAGCAGAATTACGCTAAAATATTTATAGAATTGTTCCTAAAGCTGCTTATGGCCACTTTTGTTTGTTTGTTTCTGTACTGATTAATAAAGGTGTGAATTTCAGACACGAACTCGACTGTGCCATTGTATTCAGTTTGAAGCAAAAGCAAATACAATGTGAAAGGAAAATAGTAGTAGTATTTGTTTCAGCATGAATGGGCCGGATCGTCCGGGGAAGTACTACCCTCTCATAGAAGATCGACTTAAGAGTAGTAGTATCCTTACTACTGCGTTTCGTTCGGTGAGTGAGAGTGCCGGAGGCCCAATTTCCCCCCTTTCCTCTTTCCTCACCTCCCTCATTCCCTTCCCCTAACCCCATTCCCAGCCGCCATAGTGGAGGCCACCATACCAACAGTTTAAGACGATAGCTTTTGGTATGGTGGCCACCACTTCTGGATTCCACTGACTGCTTACCATCAGGGGTGGAGTCACTTTGGTAGGCTAATATATAAAAAAAAAAAAAAAAAAAAGCTCATGTCTCAGATAGGGATGTCCGATTGTAAACCCATATCCGTTTGCGTGGCACATTTTCTGTGGATAACTTCCATCTATAGATAGATTTATAGATCGCTTCGATTGATACGTATGGCTAACAGAATACTAGACTGGTGTCAATCAAACAAAAGAGCTACGGGAAAGTACTTCATTTATATCATCATTAAATACTAGATGTCCGTCCTCGCATCGCTTTGGTATCAAAAGTTTCATTTAGTCTCACAACGAACGCCTACATAAAATATGATATAAAAAAAAATATAAATGCTATGTAATGTCTTTCGGTCGAGTGCGACATCCAATCCACTTTACTTACAAACTAAATGGTAATACTGTCACAACAACTGATTCTATAGTGGATCTGGGAGTCCTGTTTGACCGAAGGCTTACATTTCACGAACATATACTGTCCATCTCCAAAGAGTCCTTTAGACGCCTTGGTTTTGTTTTAAGAAACTGTCGTTATTTTAATAACCCTCACGTTGTTAAACTGGTGTTTGAAGCATTGGTCCGGAGTAAACTCGAGTCTGGTATGTGTGTGTGGAATCCTTATGAAAAGAAATATGCTCTAATGTTAAAAAAGATTCAAAAAGCTTTTCTGCTTTTCCCTTACCTATATCCTACACAGTTTTTGCTTGGGTGCATTAGAGGTTGGAGACGCTTGTGTGATCAGATGACTGTCCCCCCCCAACGGGGTTCTCGCCTTGTCGCGGCGGGGGGGCTTAGTAGCCGTGGTTACCAAGGACCACGGTGAACCAAGAGGAACCCCAAGGAGGCGCCGCTCCTCTGGGCTTTGCCGGTAAGCCCACGATGGAGCGGCTCTGGTGGGTTGCGGTGCTGTTTGGGCGGCACCGCAACTGGGTCGGGTTGCAGTGTTGCTTCGGCGACACTGCGGCTGAGGAGTGGCGGGGCCGCGGCGGGAGAGGAGTGCCGGTATAACGGTGCGCCGCTCTCCCTACCTTCCGGGGTCTCGGCGGGGCCGCAACCGCCAGATTGCGGACGCGGTGGGGCCGCAGGGGAAGAGGAGTGTCGGTATTGCGATGCGCCGTTCTCCCTATCCTCTGCGGCCGAGTTGGCCTGCGGGCGGCGATCGGGCAGTCGCCGCCCGAACAGCACGGGCCCGAGACGGCAGTGCGCGTGTTCCGCACGCGCCTCTCGAAGGAGGGGGGGCTAGGCCCCTAAATCGGACGGGGCCCGCTCGCGGTGAGCGGGCCATGGCCCGTCGGGGTCGCGGATGAATGCGTCTCTAGCCGTCTGGAGGAACACCATGGGTTTTAGTCGGTATGCTGGCCGCGCTTTGAGTGCGGTCGGAGAGTCCGACATAACCCCCGCCTTGCCGGGGCGGGTGCGTATGCGTAATGCATTTCCCACGAAAAAAAAAAAAAAAAAAAAAAATCAGATGACTGTAACTTGTAAGATTCTAAATGGGATGATTGATGCGCCGGATCTTCACGATTTTGCCTCACCTGCAGGCTGTTTGTGTCTGATAACTATTGTCGTGGCAGGAGTCACAGATTGCTTGCGGTTCCGTTGTGCCGAACCATTGCTCGCTCTAATTCTCCTATACCGCGTTCACTAAATGAGCTTAACGCTCTTCTCGACCTAAACCCAGAATGTGATTTATTTGCGGATGGGTGCAATGTGTTATTGTCGGAATGTATGAAGTACTGTGAGATGAAAGTGTGAGTGAAAAAGTAGTTTTAGTTTTTTTTTTGTAAGTATTTATAATTTATAATTATGTATCATTAAATAGTGTAATTGATTAACACCGTTCTGTTTAATGTATATTAATAAATGATTGCAATATTACCTACGTCTACCAAATATTTATGGCTTTATTGCAAATTTATATTTGCTGTCTTTTGTAATTTGTAAATCCAAGAACTAGCATCCCATTAAAGTATGAACATAGGTACTAACATATCGACAATTTTAAACGAAATAGTTAAACAAATTTAAACTAACATACTGTATATTTCCCTTGTGCAACATTTAATAAAAAGACAACAAAGAAGGACACAAGGCAATAATCGCGATTACACCCGTTCACACAATACGCATACAAAACACGTTGTATCATTAACACACATTTCCCTTTTATTCTCACGCAAAAACGTTAACAAAGCAAACACAGCCTATATTTTCCATTTAGCTTCATACAAAATGCATAATCACCCACAGACGGGGTTGGAGTGACCTACTTTTCTCCGCGGTCAAGGCCTCAAATAGAACCCTGTACGTAGCACAGAACCAAGTTAAATAGAGCTCTGAGTCTCGGTGACACCCAAACAATGGATTTTCGGCGAGCGGAAACATGGATAAGAGAACGGCTCTCCCAAAGTTGGACATGTTCCAAGTGGTAAATAATGTTGGCTTGTAAGATATTTTGTTAGCATTTCGGTAATAGAATACATGAGGATAATGGATTTAAAATCCTTCATTGGATCCTGTTTTTCGATTATGAATTTTAGTATAATTATACATGGTTCGATTTTTGATAATGATTATACATATATGTCAAAATAATACTAGTCGTATTTTCTAGACAAAATGAATCTCACACTGACCCATATATTCTTTAGTACAATTGTCAAAAAGATGCACTAATGTGATAGGTAATGCAATGGCACGTATGCACCAACATGGAAGTGTTGATTCATTATCGTGTAATACGTGTATTTAAATAGCTACAGATTATTCTACAGAAGAATACCGGTTTAAATAGTTTAAATATTCTATTTGAAAACCGGGCACCGGCTACGAGTTGAATAATAATTGAGAGCGACGGGAATCTAAAAGAAATCTACTTTTCTTTTTTACTTCTAATTTAACTTTATTGTAGATTGATTTATTTTCACTTCACAAAGACAAAATTTGATACATCGAAACAGTACAATACAGTTTAAAATGTGGCTTTGTGAAGGACTGGACTCCGTGATAGGAAAAAAAAACCTGTATTACGGATCTCCAGGGCCTGATTTGAGATTGCATGTTTCATGTTAAATTTGCTGCGGCAGTGTTTGATAAAATGAAATTGATCACTGTGGAAAGACGTCGTTTGTTAAACTTGTAGTAGTAACTTGTAGTGTATTTTCGCGAAGGATACAGTAGGATTTGGGTTCCTACAAATTTATTAATCGAAGCGCCGAGATTGCTAGCTGTGTTTAAAAAAAGTTAGAAAATGTAATTTCCGATGCCGGGCAATGATCGCCTCTCGAGATTCTGCTAGAAGGTTATGCTTCGATTTTATAAAGTTTGATGTTTTGGGAGAAAATTGAGAGAGTTTTACTATTCGTTGTTCATTTGTCAATCTTTTTTCATTGTGTGGCAATAGTGGCAACTATAGCAAAAATGCATGTTAAACGTATTCAATTCTGTGTTAATTAATGTAATTGGTACTGTGACGTTTTAATTAACTACAAATGAATGGATCACGATACACTAGGCAATAGTGTAACGACCACAGTTGCACATTTATGTATTTCGAAATTTACCAGACCTTTTACCTTGCCCTATCTCTCTGTTAACCTACACAGAATCAAAATAATAGCTTAAATCTTCTAAATAAATATCACGCCTTTTTTACTAGCGGTCTGGCATATTTGCTGAACTGGCAGAAACACGGGAACCTACCGTCTAACATTTTGTATTTGTTCCTGTGATATTTTATTTATACTTGTTTTTATTATTTACCTTGTGCAATTTTGTCTTTGTCTGTGTCAAAATAAATTTATTATTATTCTTCGTATCTTTTTCCTGAATAAGTTAGTAGGGTACGCAGCAAAATTCCCAGTAACGAAGACCAACCTGTTGCCATTTCAACCTTCTAATTGAAACCTAATTTGTTTAATAAAACGTTACTTGACGATAAAAATACACATTTATCGCGAACACCTTTACCTAGTTTCAGTTAGCGTGACATACCGTCGTTACATTGACAGTGTTTAATTGTATTTTAGTGATAACAAAGGGTTTCGTTCGAGATGTTTCAAAATAATAATCGAATATTCACTTACAATATAATGTATTGTAATAGCAGACATTCAATTTGCATTGCTATATATAGCCACACAGCGAAGGTGGTTTCTTTGATAGGTAGGTAGATATTGATGTTTGAATGTTGTCCTCGGTTGATATTGCGTATACTTAGATGTTTGACACTGTCTTCTTTCTTTGAAGATGAAACATTCTAAATCGAAAAATTCGCAATCTCAGTGGAATAAAAACGTAAAAGTTCAATTTGTATTTTTTATGGTATTCAACACAAGATAAACATTTTAAAGGTGCGTTTGACTTAATATGTAAGTCACACCGCCTTGCCTCTGAAAATGCGGAGTTTTTATTTCCTATTCTGCGTCCTCTTAAACCACCAGGCTTTGAATAATGCCTGCCCATTACTAATTTACCAACAAAGTCATGGCAGTTTATTATCGTTTTGTTCCCACTGAGCACATAAACGAACTCAAAAGGTAAATTTATCTTTAATTGGGCAAATAATTAAAACCATTTAACATTTTTTTGTTTTCGTGAAATATTTTTAGACTTCTGGTACTGTTTTGTTTGTTGGAAGCCTCTCGATCATTTAATTTTTGGAAAGATCCAAACTCCAAAAACAAACGTTTAGTCTATCAATAATGTCATTGGAACGGCGATCTCCCCTTTGAAACCATTACGCAATATTGATGGGAAATAAAGATGGAAAGCTTTTTTATGAGATAATAAAAACAATATTGAAGGATGTTCAATCATAGAACTTCTATCCATTGCATTTTTTTCACAGGAAATCACATGTCAACTTGCAAATCATAATTTGACTAAAAGTCAATTTAAAGTTAGAAAATCACTATTGTAGTATTAGTGATGAATATTACTAGCAGCACTGTAATATTTCGGTGGTGCAGGCGTAGTGTATTCGGTTATTATTAAATACGCTTCCAATTATAATAATAATGCTATCTCACAATATTAGCAAAATACTGCCAGCCTATAAACGTGAAGTACTAAATTATGATATTAGCAAAATATTAGAAAAAGAGTTGAATGTGCGAGACTAAAAACAAATAAGATAAAAACGTCGTCGCTAATATTCCAAAACGCTAACCCAAATAGATATCGAAATATGACATCAAAAATCAAATAAATCATTTTCAATCTAAACCGTAATGTTACCACTCACATCACTAAAACGTAGTAAAGTAACGTACCAAATACAATTTGCGTAGATATATTAGATAGCGTAAAGAAATGCTAGTTTTGCTAGTTTATTTCTTGTGGGAAAATATATGTATGATATCAGATAACACGATTCTCAGATATTGTGTTTCAAAGCAATCAGTCGAGCTTGTACTCGAATAAACAGATAAACATAAACATTATCGGTTACATTTGTATCACAGGCATATTCGGGAATAAAATAACTAGTCAACAATTTGCGGCCGAATGTTCTGTGAGTATAACTAAATAAGCAAATTCGCAGTTTTCTTCTGAATGTTTCTCCGCTAATCATCATACATACATCTAAATCACGAAGCAGACTATCGTTAAATAAATTTTTTCTGTAATGTTTATGTATATATAATACGACATATATATTATAATAGAGAAAAGTCAATCATTTGTAATTACATAAAAAGCATAGTATAGAACTAGAAATTTTCACTGAATCGCACGATCTGCTAAATTACAGATTTTTATGGCAGCCATTTATTTTAATAAACGTGTGCAGTTATTTATTTCTTTGGCTATCAGTTATTTATTTCTTAGGCATATGAGCTCATTTGAACATTCAAGACGAATATCACATGGAAATGCTTACGTGATTCGGGAAGCGGTTTTAGTACCAAAGACTATATGAAAACACAATAATAGATAGACAACTCATCTCTGTACGACATGGATCGCCGAACGTTGGCGTTGCTTGTAAGTACCACATTTTGTATGAACACACAATAACACATTGACAACGTGTCTCCGTAAGGTATCGATGCATCGTCAAACGCAAACCGGAGTGTGGTGTATTTAAGTGTAGTAGTTCTGCCATACGCATTTAGGCAGATATCACTGATGTATTTCTTTATTTCATAGCTTCATTTATCCGGTCGAGATACTTCCTATCTTCTGCAGCTATAATTTAGCAAGATATTTTCTAAAAGAAATTGCCCTGTGACTTATCTTCGTAGGTTGCTAGATCCGTGGATGGATGTTCTTAGTGTCTTTGCCTTTAAGTAAGGTTTGTTCTCTTATACTGTATTAGACGTAATTTTTGTGCGTTTAGATATAGCATAACATAGAAACCCGCAGCCTGAACCCACCAACATGTTTCTTGGTAGTTTGGTGCGTCTCCTCCGTTATTTTCTCTCCCTTTTGCTTCAGTGGATAATTAATTAGACCGATGCTCTCCGAACGAAACGCAATAGTATAAATACTACGTCGTACGTACTATTATAGGTCGATATTCTATAAGAGGGTAGATACTTACGGTCGATCCGGTCCATTCATGCTGAAACTTGAGTATCTACTTCCTTAGAAAACTTTAGACACTGATTGACTTGCGATGAACATCATACAAGTTCATGCTTATTTTATAGCCTACCAAAGTGTCTTCACTCAGTGTGATGTTAAGCAGTCATAGGCTCCAGGAGTGAATACAATCAAAGAAAGTATATGGTGGCATGGTGGACCTCACTACAACGGCTTTATACATAAGCTACTTCACGCTCCGCTTTAAAGATTCGGAATTAACATCTGAAGGCAATACAGACTAAAAGGTAAAGAGTTCTGGGTTTTATTGAGATTAGTGTCCATCGATAATGTGATCACAGAATCTACATATACATTATATCCCTACCTTTTGAAAGGCTAAGCGTTCTAATGTTCCAGTTGGAATATCCGAGAAATCTCATTAATATCGTCATATAATTGAGTTATTGCCATACTGCTAATAGCTTCAAGCGGAACTACGGATATAACGTATTTCAGTAATAGTTGTGCCACGTTGTACACATAGATTTACGATTAAGTTAATAGGTTAATTACGTATGTTCAGTTGTCATCATCATTTCAGCCGAAAGACGACCACTGCGAGACATAGACCTAAGCATCGCCACCGACCGAGCGGTCGTGAGTCGCCCTCATCTATCGGTTGCCCGACACCCTTATCAAGGCATTAGTCCACCTTATAAAAGGTCTACCCGTTCATGTTTGCAACTCCAGAACTTTCTGACCCAATGGCCAATGGCTCTGCTCTAGGTAGGTTGATTTAATATAGGTATTACAGTTATGGCATCAACTTGCTACCAAAAACCAGCACATAGAACGTATAAATATCCTTGCATATACTTAAACGGCTTAAGTAATATTTCAGTGTCTTTCATGACTTTTATAACCTTAATGCAGCTGTTTTGGGACATAATTTTCCGACGTAATGCTTATAAAATATAAGCTTAATCCTTTAATTTTTAAATTATGTTCTTTTAAACGGTTGCGTTAGTTGAAATTCACATTCAAAAGATAATCTAAAACAGCAGGTAATAAAAGGTGTGTAAACAGTGTAATAAGGTTCTAGAGTGGCGCCCACGAACCGGAAGACGCAGCGTGAGCCAACCCCTCACAAGGTGGACCAACGACCTTTTAAGGGTGGTGGGCAACCGATGGATGAGGGCGGCGAACGACCGTCCACAGTGGCGAAAATTGGGGGAGACCTATGTCCAGCAGTGGACGTCTTTTGGCTGATATGATGATGATGATGAAACAGTAAAATATTACTTGAGCTTTTTAGATATATTTATAGTTATAGTTTTAAAGCACTAGATTTGCATACTAAAATGAAAATGCAAAAAGTAAAATCAAAATCACTAAGGGCACTTCTCTATCTGAATAATAGACGCTTTTTAAGAATCCTGTAACTCACGCACTAGGGATCAAGTTAAGAACTCGAGTAAGATCCTACAAATATACTAGGCTCAACTTTGTGGCGACAAAGAACATTTAATTACTCAATGTAATCGTAAGTAGGAACCGTTCACGCT
Source organism: Parascotia fuliginaria (assembly GCA_963082885.1). Taxonomy (NCBI): domain Eukaryota; kingdom Metazoa; phylum Arthropoda; class Insecta; order Lepidoptera; family Erebidae; genus Parascotia; species Parascotia fuliginaria. Next base: position 4,207,218 of record OY720195.1, read on the forward strand.
AGGCAATATTAGTGTATACATGTACTTTATGCATAATGCATAAAGCTAGTCAAATCTAGAACAATTACTAAACCAGTCTTAGCCATAATCAATAAATCATAATTGAACCTCTATTACTATATCTATCACACAATACTACTTCTATTTAGCAAACATACCAAACAAATGACCAATAATGAAATATTAGATCCAAAACGGCATAACTACATCACCAAATACAGCCCCACTAAAAATAATGGTGCATGTACTCGAAGCAAGTTGTGGCAATAACGATTGTAAAATGTGAGCATTAGATGCAAAAAAAAGAAAACATAGCGACCACATAGATTTAAGAACACCAATGTACACATCAGTGGCGAAGCGTCCATATAACACGATTCCTGCCGGCTTCCCTTATAAATATGTCCTGACCTCCTTATACCTATCACTGCTTGCGTGTCTACTCAAAGACTAATTAGCCTTCCGAAACTCAAAATATTTTAGTCCCACCGGCTTCCCTCCTCGGAAAAGTGACCCTTCGCTACTGGTACACATTACCTATGTTTAACAAATAAAGTTCTGATTCTGATTCTGATTCAGATGCATTTTTCCAAAATATATCTGAAGTTATAACGTTCTGGCAGAAGATGCGTGAAGCTTACGAAATCAAGCATAGCAAATGCATGAGTATTCAACATTAACCATTATGTGTTCTTAAAGGCAGTTCTTTCTCATTATAACTATTGTTAAACGCGCAATTACTTTGAATATTAATATAATGGATAATTTCGGCTTAACGCAAATTGTGAACGCAAAAAGGTTAGTAGTAAACGAAAATATGTCTAAACTTAGACTTGTAGAAAACATTTCAAATTCAGAGGAACCAAGACAGGAGAAGTACCACAAGCTGATAGACATAATATATCACAGCAACACTAATCAGCGTACCACCGCTTGCAAAGAAAGCATCAGTGGAAATTTTCTAGCTAAAATGATTACTGAGTTTCGGCGAAGAAAATCATTTTTGAGAACCTGGATTGCAAGAAAACATAGACCAACAGATACTAAGAGTGTTCTAACCCGTCTACATAGTCTTTCGACTAAATATAATAAGAAACAGAAGCAAGCATTGGATTTTGCATTCAATAGCCTTTTGGGTCGATTTTGGTTTATGCAGTAAAATTTCTGCGCCTAATACAAAAATTATAAGTCTACTAGCTGGTATAGCTGGTGCCCGCAGCTCAGCTCGCTCTATTCTCATCAAAATCGGTTCAGTGGCTTAGACGTGAAAGCGTAAAAGACAGACAGACAGACAGTGTAACTTTCGCATTTATAATATTAGTATGGATCACTTGCACAAAGTCATAATATGATGAAGGAGATAAAACCTAGAACTAATTTTGTAATAACGAAATGTATTGCTACATCAGAGCATAATTAGATCTCCAATTAAGTTGAGTTGCGTGGCTTACACAGTTAAATTATTAAGGTAGCTTCAATTTTGCTAACGTAGATACACGTTGTAGAGGTCGACACAATAAATTTAAAATTCGTCGCATAAGCATAGCCTGCAAATTCAACCATTACATTATTCTGACAAAATTAGTTGCAGACAGAAATTTAATTAATTCTGACAGAATTGTAATGGATACAGAGTAAGTTCGATTCTTCAATAAAATGACAATGATTTAACCTGCTCTTAGAGATTATGGAATGTTTAAGGTAGGTAGAGGTGAGCGATGATTCTTTTAGATTTGTTGGTCGAATTGAAGCAGCGTTACTGCCCAATCAGACTGTATTTTTCCAATGCCTCCACAGAAGACCGCAAAGGCGGATAGAAGACCTCAGTCATAGCAACACTCTCAAGATGTTGTTGCGTTCCTTCCAGTTTTTAGTACTGCTATGAAAAAGAATTAGCTATTCTAGCAGAACACAATATTCCTTGATTTTAAATCAAATGGTTTCCTATCGAGATTCATTTGCCAAGTCTGCTAGCATTGCCAATGAACCCTTGTATTGTTTACACTGACCCCCAGTTTCTAAAAGGCTGATCAACGAAAAATTAACTAATCACCTGTTAAATCTCATGTGAAGTACCTAAAAGCATGATAAAAGCTTGGATAATTAGTTTAATTTGATCTAGTTAGTAACTAATTAGATCAAATTAAACTAAATATTCATGCTTTTAGCAACCCAAGTGGTACTTCACATGAGATTTAACAAGTGATTAGTTAATTTTTCGTTGATCAGCCTTTCAGAAACTGGGGGTTAGTGTTCGAAGCGTTAGTGACATTTATCAAAAACTTGACAGTACGCATTTTGGCGTAAGGCCAATATTTACTATTCCTCTAAGTTATAATCTTTGTATTCAAATTTATTTAACTTTAACTTCTTTCGTCGCTTTCGACACAAAACATTTGTCTAATGAACGGATACGGATTGGGATTAGTCGCGAACAAAATGCTGTCATGCTGTATAGAATCATCAATTGATGTCAATGATGGTAACTCATGTCGTTCGTAACAAGTATTATGTTGTATTATTTTACGATATCCGCACTTGAGAATAATATACATAATATTACATTTAATAATGTACACTAAGCACAGTCATATTCAAAACAATAATGACTTCCATGAGATTTCAAGAGTTTTAAGAGAGGCTAGAGCTCATCAGAGATTTCTCATTGTTTTCTGGACTAAGTAAGCCACAGTTTAGATCTGATGATTGGGTTATTTAATTTAGGTAGGAATATAAGGTATGCGACAGTAGTTAAATATTTTTATGAAGTTTATATAAGTGGTAACCGATGCTTGTGAACTACAAATGTCGGTCACCACTTATGTGTCATTAGAGAAATTGCTAGTTGGTCTATCATAAAAAATGCTGTGTGAGAACAGACTTCAGAGGCCGCTCTTGCAATAAGAGTACCATTTAGTACTTTACTCAAAAATGCTATTTCTCATAGACCTACGAATATAATTATAGTGGCCTCACATCAATGTTATACACATTTATTCCGTAAACAGAAAAGTATTTGCCAGTTTTACTGTCCTTGTTCTGGTAATCAATAGTTTCTAATTTCAAGTGAATTTTGTGGTACAGATGTTTTAGAAAACATTGGAATAACCCTGAATGTGTACATGTCAGGGTTTATGAAGGAGTATAATCATAACGCTTTTGCTCTGCAGTGCCTACCTTTTCGATTTTGAAACTACCGATTTTTATGACCAAATACTGTGTTCTTAAATTAAGTTCCATCTGATACTTTCACGACGATTTCGATTTTAATAGATTCGATATACAAACGAGAATTACGTTTGGTGTACAAACTTTTTGTCTTGTATTGTAATGCTTGATCTTAGTACTTAGTAACATACAGCGCACGCCAAACCTTTAGTTTCTTAAAATTGTTTTAGTAAAATTTCGTATTAAAAAATAGGGATTTACAAGATATCAAAGTTCAACCCATTTATTAATATAGACATGCCTCCTTTATATAAGATGAGGCCCTTACCTGCAGTGAAATAATTACGAGTTGGTTATGATAATGATGAGGAATTACATGAATGGTGAAATAATCAAAGGAAATACTGAGTCAATTTATCTACGAACAACAAAGGTAAAGCCATGAGTAACCAGCTACAAACTTATGATATAATTTTTAACCCAGGGATATTACAATTACAATTTTACCAAATCAGTATAACATTTTAGGTAAGACAAATATTTGGCTTCTTATAATAAGTAGCAGCGTACCTACTTATTTCTTGCTATGTAAATCTTTTTCTAAAATTGAACTATCCATAAAGTATTAGTAAAAATCGAGAACTTGGAGAGATACAAACCATATAAAGACCTCTTCGTACACTGAAAAGGTCCTTTAACAAAGGTCATATAGGATCTTCTTATTTAGTACGGACGAACGTCTAATTGATTTTACTCTTCTCCGCAATAAATTAGCGTGTTAGGTTTTAGATAATGCGTAAATTATAGTATGATATGCATATTTCTGCAATTTAAAATGTTAAAGAGAAATAAAATAGTGGAAATTAGTTAAAAACGTCTTAAGGTTAGTGGCGCCCAACTTGGGGTTTACTACTACATAATGATATTCGCGTATAAATGTAAATAATAAAAATATTAATGTACTTAATTAATAAGAATAATTTTAACAATAACAAACTCATTATAGATTTTAATGTTTCATTACGTAACCAGTTTAACATTAAAAACGAACGCAACAAGTACGCAAGAGGATTCTACGAGTAAAGACACGCCATACCTTTTTATTTTCCAAGGAGCATCAGCTACATTTTCGGTAACATCACTAATTCGATTACACAATACACACAAAAAGAAAGTGGCACTTAAAAATTAAACATAACTTATTAAAGAAAAAAAATTATATTAGCGAACGCAACAAAATTATGAAAAATCAATCAACCAATTAAAAAATAATACATGTTTATTTGAATTTAGAAAAAGAAATATCTTTTTTTAAACTAATAAATGAGACGCGTGCAAAATCTGCGTATATCTTGTGTTATTTTGACAGGCCTAGCTTGCCATAGCTAGCTTGCAGGAGCAGCCTTGTCTTTGTACGGGCCAGGATTAGGGCGCATGCGCGCCATCGATCCCCGAAGCCTTCCTCGGAGGCTACGGTATTCAACACATTCAGTCGATGGACAAGCGTCTATTAGACGTGTACCTGCTCGAAGTTACAGGTCCAATAGACGCATGTCAATCGACTTTAAACAGTCAACCAATTACTTTTCGAAATGGATGATACGGATTTTTAGGCCTTTACTGGTGACAGAAATAAAATTAGAACTTATTCTCAAACGACTGACTCAAACTCTTTGTGTGATCTCTTTTTGTGAGTTATGATGACTCTAGGAGTCATTTCTTTGCGTGCAATCTTTACTATGACCTATGTAAAGCCCTGGAGCTACCAGTCGTATTTTAATAATTATTTTTGCGTATGATATCCCAGTTCTTAAGCAGTAAGCAACGACGCGGGTGAAACCGCGCCGCGCAAAGCTAGTTATACTCGTATATTTCTGAAAATCACTCACTATACAATGTTAGCATGTTAGTGCTATGCGCGCCGATTTGAAACAAACAGAGGGCGATGCAGGACAGCTACGCGAGCAAGTATTAAAAAAGCAAACATAGAAGACGTCAACCATATCCATAGCGTTTGGCGTGAATTTTTTTATAGTGCATATACAACTTTTTATGTAGCATTACAATTCCGCTCTACCCGCTGTATGTTCCGACTACTTGCTGTGCTAAAGTTACGTCGAATTAAACTTTCAAGGCCTATAGATGCGCCAGATGCGAAATTTTTCGGAGCAGCCAAGTTGAAACCCGCGATCTATACCAAATGCAAATTCGAGAAATCTAAACATCGAAACAATTTTATAAATAAAATTGCTAAATAAACATACGGACTGGCTAGTAGTAAAGTTACCGATTGTAGCCGAACGGTCAATCACCACCCAAGGCAACAAGGCTTCAGGTATGGGGCGTGATACTATGCATAACTATATTTGTTAAACGGGTCTACTCGTGTTAGAATATTATTATAAGGTGCCATACCTCTTTATACTATGATACTATGAACAATATTAAAATAAAATATTCTAATAGTTAAGTCTAAAACTAGACAATGAAATAGTTTAAATATCCCATAATATTTTTCACTACAATGATGCAAGTTATTAGTTACACAACAAGCAATTATCAACCTAATTGCCTTCACCATAGGCGCGTGAATAGCGTGATTACGTAACGCCATTAGTAAGGACGGATGAGGTTCGATAACGAATAGTACGGCTGGTTGATAAGCCATCAATTAGTGTCATTTATTTATAAACATGTTGCGCTTTCACTCAAGCTATCTTTATGATAGGGTAACTATAGATTACAATGTAAGGTGTATATATAATAATGTAAGCCTTTGCAAAAATCGCCGGGAAACATCTAATATAATTATGTATAGTACACTACCAAACTGTAGGGTATGAAGCCTAGGGTAGACAAGACTGAAAAATTCTGATGTCTCTCCTAGGGGGAGACTCGAGACCGAAGCCCTTTTATCTACGATTTTATTTATATTCCTACAAATCAGATTTGCTTATTTGAAAAAACCACACTTCTACACTATGGAATAAGGCATGATTCCTTATATTAGTACCTTTAATTTACAGTAATAAACTTAGAGGCCACTATAAGCATGCATATAGCAATGAGTTTTCTTTTCTTACATTCCCTGTTCTCTTGTGGTTGACAACAACTTGGAAGTGCTTTCCTAAGTAACTCCGTTGATGTACATAAATGATTCCTATTTTGCATTTTATTTCAGAAATCAATCATTAGTGTTTATAGTAATACTAAGAATATTTACCTGAAGAGAAGATATTCTCCAAGGGTGGCAAATTCATTGTCGTTACGGTGGATTCCATGCTGAAACAATAAAATATAGCATTTAAATAAAAAATAGGTGGCGTATGTTATAGGTAGTAACAAAGTGTCTAGATTTTAATCTTCTATAGTTCTTTATTACTTACTAGTGAACGTCACAGCGGTTTCACATGCGTGTTTCACGTTTCCGTGGGAGTACGAGGATAAAATATAGCCTATGTTATCAGTGATGATGTAGCTATCTAATGGTAAAAGAATTTTTGAAATCGGTCTAGTTGTTTTGGAGTTTATTTGTTGCATACAAAAATACAAATCTTTCCTTTAGATTGGTGAGCTCATTGTCTGCACTCGAAACTACTTAGTCTATTGTGCATGTGGTTCTATTGGATTACTTTATACAACCCTAACTGGATTACTTCATCTTCTGAAGTAATAGCAAGAATTTTTCTCTAAATGAATTTCTCAATGAGTCTAACTTAGAAGTACAATGGGTATTAATTTGAGGTGTTTAAGACTATGAATAAGTAAGGTTATAAATAAGTTTAATTTGTTTAAAGCTTGAGTTTTTAATATGACAATTTTCATTGGTTATAGTGTGAATTTCAATCACCATAGAATTAATATCAAATCATCATAGATATGTGTGTGAAACAAGTGAATGTATGAGTTAGAACAATGCAATTATTTAAGCAAATCATAAAAACCAACTCATAAAGCTGCCATAATGCATGCTGGTGGCAGTTGACACATTGACTATTGGAATGGAATCCACCTCTCCTGCACCACCAACTGCTTACCATCAGGCAAAATGAAGTCACTTTGGTAGGTTAATATAAAAAGTTACTTCCGTCTATTGTGTGTCAAATTGTGAGTATGATGTAAAGACATTACTCCTAAAGAAGACAACTCGGTCATGGTGTTTTAGATTGTGTAAAAATGTTCAATGTTATATCTTGGACAGCATTAATGCATAAATAATAAATGCTTTATTTCATTTTGAATGACTATAGATATCCTTGGATTTTGTCATTTAAATGCATTGCTAGTATTTTAAAATTACGATTTTACAAAAGACGCAGAGTTTGAGTGATGCAAATTGTTTGCGTTGTAAATTTATGACATTTGAAAGTCATTACTTGCAACATTATAGATAACATCATAATTCATAACATAATTATGTGTAACGAGCTATGATAAGACGATTTTGACTTTGTTGTGTTAGTGTTTTTAACTATGTTTATCCACATTCTAGAATCCATACAACAAGCTATAATATATGCTTGCTGTGAGTCTAGCTAGATAACATTGTGTAGTTGTGTTAATACCAGGTTTTCACCCGTGTTAAGTTACATCTTTGGTTACTGCTCTGCTCCCATTGCTCGCAGCGTGATGTAACATAACAACAGTTACTCAAGAACTGGGCAGTCAAACAATCAAACAGATTAGCTTAACTATTCACGGCACAGTTTCATCTGCATCTTTGCTTACTGCTCTTCTCCCGTTGCCAGTAGCGTGATGTATACATAGCCTATAAACCTTCCTCGAGAACCGGGCTATCATATACAAAAAGAATTTTTCAAATCCAACTGGTAATTCCAGAGATTAGTGCATTCACACAAATAAACTCTTCTGCTTTAGATAATAGTATAGATATTATTAGATATATATTAATAAAGATTGCAGCTAATCTGGCAAAGTAAGACGGTGATGCTAAAATATATTATTAAATATCTAGAAGTATTATCTAAACTAATAGGTATTATAAAAAGAAAAATTTGGGTTTTTGTATTTTTATTTGTTTTAAAACATTCTTTCACCTAATTCACCTTTAAAAAGCTACAAATAGGATGGGTAACATACATATATATTTTATTATGTTTTAACATATTTTGCCAGTCATTCACAAAATTTCTATACTTTCAGTGCCTTTGCTTTGCGTTTATTGTAATACGGAATGAAAATGAAAGTAGTACATATATTTATTAATGATGTGATGGTCTATTGGTTACAGTACCCTCATCTTATACATGTTAGGAGATTGAGGACATGACTTTGGTGTTAAAAAAGTTTACACCCGCTGAGTGATTAATCCACAAAGTATGATCAATCCAATAAGATGATATAAAGCGCAAGCCCAAACACAAAAAACAACAAAACTAGCCATTTCTATATAGGTAACAGAGAGCTCATAAGTCATAACACTAATGGCATTAACACAAATAAAGTGTAACTAGCTGCAAAGTAGGCTCCAATATACCTAATATTGAATGAGTTAGTATGTGAAGTCACCAGAGCTATAACTAAAATTATGCTAAGTTATTCACTGTTAGTAAACTAATCTAACCAAACATTATTTTTAACAAACTTATGTATAAGGAAGGGCATTCAACTACCGGCTTTAAACAAACAAATAAACATGTTTATCTACTTCAACAATAAAAGTTATCGATGCTATTGTCAAAAAGTTTCGAGCAGTTTTTCGAAAATAAACAAGTTAGAAGCATTTTAGCTTCTACTCTAGAAAGAACTTCCAAACTTCTCACACGTTTTAAATGAGGTGTACAAGATTTTTTTTTAAATATTTATAAACTTACCAATATCTAGATTCAGTGGTTATGCTAACTATTAATTAAAATAATGCACATTTCACTAAAATCACCACACTCCTTGCGCAAGTTGCACTTTATTAACGTTTTCTCAGGGTATACCCGGAAATATCGAACAATGGGATCAGAATTTTATGCGAAAACACTTTCACATTGGGCCCGAACTACAATAGTAGGTAGCCACCTACATGAAAGAATAAACAGTTACACAGTCTTCATATTTAACAAAAACACACTTCACATGACAAACACACAATTTATTCACATGAATACGTTATACGGTTGCTGCGAAACACAATATTACACGTCTAAAGTAACTTTTTGAGTATCGTAAAAACTTTGTAAAGTTAACTGTGTCTGTGTCGACGACAAAACTCTTGAATTTTTGAATGACAAAAAGAGATGAAACTATCAGTACAGCATTGCCAACATTAAAATATTAAATCAGTCAAAGTGACCTCTATTCACAGATTATTTTTTTTCTGTACCTATTTAATAAATGCAATGTTATGTTTCGATCCAGAATAAAATCAATAAGGCAACTTCTAAGATAGGTATGTGAGCAACTTTGCAAACCACATTCGTACTGATAAATGCGTACAGGAAAAAAACACTGCTATATGCTTTTGTATTGGCGGCAAAAAAATATAAACAAAATTTTGGTGACACATCTAGATCACTGACTTGTGTTTATATACTCTAAGATCTAGATGTATTTTTTTTACATTATTTTGGTATGTTGTATAAAATTTTGCTGTAGCAACACTAAAAGTTGATGCAGAGCAAAAGGTGGCAAAAGTAATAAAATTAAAGCTTGCTATAATTGCGGTTTTAATTAGAAAGGCAATTACTAAATGCGGGTTCGATTCCCGCTCAGTGCAAATATTTGTGTGCATGAACATGGCTATTTGCATTGGTCTGGGTGTTTCTGTGTATAATATGTATGTATTTACAAAAAAAAAAAGTATTTAAGTATGTATATCCGCATTCTAGAACCCATAACACAAGCATATAATATGCTTACTTTGGGTCTAGATGGCGTGGTGTGTAGTTGTCGAAATATTATTATATTATTATTATAAATTAAATGCTTTTGTTAATAAATATTATGATAAAACAACTATATTTAAAAATTATTTGTCGCGATGTCGGCGACGCTACTCTTCGCCGGCCATGGCTGCGATAAATAAATAAGTAAGTACATAATTAGTGGTAATTAAAAAAAAGTTTATTATCAAAGTTGAAAGGGATGAGAATGTTACGTAGTTTCTATAGCTGTAACTAGATGTCACTGCCTACTTGTTACTTGTTGGTGGGCTCGTTTTCCGCATTAATTTGGACCTCTTGGTCCTTTTTACGTCCAGTTCGTTTGGATTATGTCATCTAACCTAGCTTCGCCCAGAAGTGTTGAAGTTTCCTGGGATCTTCGCAGGCTTTGTGAAGAGATTTCTTTGGCAATGGTTGTAGCAGAGCTTCTTTCGACAGTCTACAGTTGTCAGAAATTGCCCACTGCTTCCGGTGCAGTTTTCAGGCCCACTCTCGTATCTACGAGCTTAGTTGACTGGTGGTAATGGGTAACATTGATTCGGGTCCTGAAGGTGATGTCGAAATTAGTTATCCTTCGACGCATTCTGTCGCTTTAGGTATAGCTACACATTCACACTGGAAATTGAGCTATTCGTCCCTAGAGCTGTTGATGACTTGATATTTAGGTCCATCGAGAATATGCCTGTACCGGTACCGGATTTGGTCTTAGAGCCATCTGTGTAGATACGCACCTCATTTACGCCGACAAAAATCTGTTGTCGATTCTTATAGTTTTGTACTTGTTACTTACGTTCAAAACCTTGTTTTTTGGGGATCCTATTATGGGCGCCTCGATTATTGGTTGGTGCGCGATTGCCCTGATCAAAATCTAAATAGATGGTCCCCGTTCTGCGTGCCACAGTCCTGCATCATTAAGTCTTATCGAAGAGGCTTTGGCCTCCTGTTGCACATGCAAATCAAGAGGCAGAAGTCCCAACAAAACTTCAAGGACTGCGATCGATGTGGTGCTCATACTTCCTGTCATAGCCATGTAATCATGTCTTTGGAATTGTCGCATCTAGGTTTTTAAAGTGCTGAGATCTGTTCTAGGCTACTAGATCACTGCACCATAGATCATAATAGGTCTGATTACGGCAGTATAGAGCCTTGATCAGCCTTGGTTAACTTTTGTTATATATGAGTGTTCCAGAGTAGTTTAAAATCAATAATTATGTCGCTGCCTAATTCTTCTAAGTTATTTAGTCTACATACACACATCAGGGCCGTGCCCGGGACGTGACCCGGCCGTGCTACAAAGTAAGAAGCCCCGTTGCTGGCACAGGCATGAACATGCGTAATCTAGTCCATTGGCTATGTGTGCACCGATTTTTTTTCACTCCTGACGAGGCACGGCTGCGTCATGTTCCGGGCGCATCCCGGGCACGGTCCTGATGTGTGTAGATAGAGCCTTTTTTTTCTTTCAAACGATATTTTTTGAGACGTGGCAGGCAGCAATGTGATGAAATGATTTATTAGGCTGTAGGTACCTACTTACCGGGACACTTCAACTCTTTTACCTTAGTACCTATAAGTACTTACTCTAATATTCATCCTTAATATGTAGATAGATACGACATATTCTTTGAATTCACTATGAACAGTCATTTTTAAAATTTCAATGTTATATTTATGCGCACTTGTAAATCTGAATGATGCCATAGGTACGACACTATTTTAATGATATTTTCCGTAGGCGTTTGTTGTGAGATCGAATAAAACTTTTGATACCAAAGCGAAGCGAGGGCGGACATCTAGTTATAAATAAAAATAATACCAGCCTTTACATCTCCACGCTTTCTCAAAGCGGATCGGCAATACTTTTAAAGTCCAGGAGGTTTCTTCACGTTGTTTTCCTTCACCTATATACCTACATAATTATATATACCTACCTACATTTCTGTTAGTGCTCCTACACTCTTATCAATGTTGTGGATTCGGAAATAGGCTAAACGCCACTGTGATTTTACAAATGTCTTTCTTTTTTTAATTTGCTAATTAAGATATTCTTGATAAGAACTAAGTTGTAGATGAAATAACAAAGATTAATTACCTATTGTCCCTTTAAAATGAAAATGCATCGAGATAATAAGAATCTACGTTATTATATAGCCAATGACCTTCAGCGGCAAAGCTTAAAGCATAAGCATAAAGAATTAAAATCTCACAAAGCCGCCACAGCGGTGGCCTTAGGTTATACACTTGGCCACTAAGGTGGTTAGGAGGCAAAGTGTCATTATTTTTTATAGGCTTCAAACAACAAAAAACATTTTACTAGAAGTTACCTATTAGATAGATAGGTATCTTTCTGTACCTATACCTACTTACGTGTTTTGCGCTTTTATTGGCGTAAACAAAATTGTTTTGAATGAAATAATACCTTACCAAATGTTAACATTATACACAGGAAAATAAAACCAATCCAAATAAAAACCGTCACTTTAATATAACTTATGAGTAGGTATCACCCATGACAATAGCCGCAAATACACACAAATCATGCGAAAATCTCAATAAGATACTTCAATCCGGATCCTCTTTCACTTTTCAACTTGATATTCACAAAACCCAAACCTAATCCACCTCGAGTTATTGACGCCTCTGCTTTACCATCCGTCAAGTCTTTGATAGCTATACCTTTTATCTTTTGATCACCAACAGGATACTCATAAAATACCTCTTCTTCTCTCTTTATTAAAGGAATAGCAACAGACTCCACTTGCTTGTCATAAACTTTTTTGACCGCTCCAGTCTGATCGTAAGTTTGTCCGACAAAAACACTACTAGAATTTGCTAGGACTAACACAGCACAGAAAACTAGTATTTTAATCATTTTTAACGCTGTGGTCTCATAAACGGATGTAGTAAAACTGATTTGATATGCGAGTGATTGAGTGAGACGGGGATACATAGTAAGGAAAGGTTGAATATCTGTTGTGAGCTACATTGCCAACAGGTTTAGGTTAGGCTTACATGGAGTTACATACGTAGGTACCTATTACATTATCCATAATTTATATTAAGTTATTGTTATAATGTTTCTCTTTATATCACGGGTACCTTTCTGTAATGTTAAAAGACTTATCAAGTGGTTAGTAACCGAAAAGGTTGGGCGTCAAAAAAAGTCCTGATACTAGGAATGGTTCAGGTCGCCAATTTATTATAAAGGCATCGGATAGAGCATTGAAATAATACTTGTTTGTCATGTAAAACTATGATCATCATTTTATATAGGTACCTACCCAACTACACCTCTTGCTGGACATAGGCCGCTCATAACTATCCATTGACTTCCACTACCTTTACCAGATCATTTATAAACCATTCAACGTTGCACATTATCATAACCATAGAATAAACACTTATATACTGATAATCATAGAGTGGTAAGCAGACATTCTAGAACGCCATTTGCTACTTACGAACCAAAACAATATTATGTACCTATATCTTTTTGCCCGACTGCCGAAGTCAAGAAGGATTATGTTTTTCATGTACTTAAACAAAGTTCCAAAATTATAAATTTGATAAATTATTACATTATTTCTTTATTGTAATTTGCATTTTTATAGCATAACTCGAGTACTCACTCGACTTACGGAACCGTGACATAATTATTTGCCACTGACCAGTCTTATTCTTTCAATCTTTTTTTATAATTCTACTACTGTTAGCTTAACTTATCGTTTCATTTTTTTTAACTTTGGTGGCAAGCAAGCATGCGATGTACTAGCATGGTTAGTGTTAACCGAAGCTACGGCCATGACTATGTTTCCTAAACAACGTATAACATAATGTTAGGAAAGAAACCAAGCGGACCATGTAGGGTGAAGGAGATGAGGTAGAATAAGGAAGAAAGTGGCAGGGGCAATTTTATTGGGCCACCCAGTGCTCTTGTTCATCGGAAGAATCATACCTATTATTTACCTTAACTATACTGTTCTGTAAAGCGGAAGAGTTTGTTTGTTTGAAAGCGCTAATCTCTGGAACTACTTACCAGTCGGATTTGAATAATTGTTTCTGAGTATGATAGCCCAGTTATTGAGGAAGGTTATAGGCTATGTTACATCACGTTACTGGCGACGGGAGCAGAGCAGTACGCAAAAACGCGGGTGAAACCGCGCCGCGGAATGCTAGTTATGTTACTATTTATTTTCTATTTAGGTAACGAACAGTTACGAAGTATAGGTACAAGTATGAACCTCTTGCGTGAATATGTATATTCAGTCTCATTTAGTTATTCATTTGAATCATTATGAATGTCATTTACAAATCAAAAGCAAGAACTAACAACATTCAGGTCACTATTATTATTTATCGTCATTAGTATCTTCTATACAATTTCGTATACATCTGTATTTATACACCTTAACATTGTACAATTTACATATGTTTTTGCCATAATTATACCAAGGTACTGATATGTTATGCTTAATATCGTACATGGTCCCGTGTCTAGAATATTGACCCACACTTCATTCTTCTTACAACTTAAAAGTTCCTAAAGTTGCTTTCCTTTGAAGTATCACAGGGTAGCGTGCTTGGACCTAAGTAGATACTCTATTCTTACCAGTAGGTACTTAGACGTCTTTAACAGGCTGTTAATGAATTTATAAGCATCTTACTTATTAGGTTATTTAAATTATTTGTTTACGCAAACAAGTTTACTGGAGATTACAATATCTAAGTTCTTATCAGCAAAGCACATAAATGTGGCGTCGTCGTACGTAAGTTGTTTTATCAAATATTACATAATTTTCAACATCTACTTATTAGCAAACCGCCCCCGCGTCGCACGTTGGTACTAGGACTTCTAGTACTAGTAGATAGAGACATAGTACCTACACGGTCAGATTTTCATAAAAAAGGAGGTACTTCTTGCTTGGAAGAAGACATGGTTGTGAAAGTATCATTCTGCACTCATAGCGTTGCCAGTATCAGACAGATATGTAGGTAATTAAAACATTGGTCTGGCCAGTAATAAATATTTACATAATACAAAAATAAAACAATACACCTTAATATTTACTTATATAATTAGCACATTATCATAGATTCAATACAAAACAAAAAGTAACTGTTACATTAGATCTTACGTTAACATTAGTTTATTGATTCAGCGGCTGCTCTGCTAAGGAGGAACGACGTATATAGGTACACCGCAAAACAATTGCGATAAAACGAGCCTGTAAAACGGACTGGCTGTGTGAATGCGCACTCACAGGATAATCGCTACAATACAGTTAAAGAACTGTTTATTTTAACACTTATTTTATCGTAACATGTGGAACATTTATTACGTTTTTCTTTAGGTGGTCAGCGTAGTACGTCTAATCACACATCACGCGTAAATTACTATGTGAAAATTAAAACCAGACCCTCTTTCACTTTTTAGTTTGATGTTTACATATTTAAAGCCCAGTCCTCCTAAAGTGATCGATGGCTCCGCTAGCGCGTTATCCAAATCATGAATAGCAATTCCTTTTATATTATCTGTGTATTCAAACTTCACAAACTTTTCCCGCTTAAAAAACGGGATTGAGTTCGCGTCTATGGTTGTTTCATAAACTTTTCTGACTCCATTTTGTTCGTACGTTTGCCCTACTAATACACTTTTGGCGGTCACTGCAGATATTATTCCACAGAGTAATATTATTTTGTACATATTGGTTTAGATACGTGTTGTATCTTTTAAGTTTTACTTCTGAATGGTATTGATAAAATAGGTCAAATGGTTGCGTGTGTTAGACGATGTTCACATGACGTTCTATTATTTTTATTTGGTTTTAATTATACGCGAGTGGTGTCGTTAGGTAATTGTGTTAGGTCACTTTATAAAAAATTACACTTAGATGTTTTTTTTTTAAATATCTAGCACATTTTAGATCGTTAACAGTTACTCTGCTATACAAAGCTCCAATTAATCCGTAAGCATGTGATGATCACCGATGATTTTGACAGCTCGCCTTGAGAGGCAGTCATGTGAAATGGTATTTTTTTATTCACCTCCCACTACCTTGACGGTAAGCAGCGGCTTCGCGGAGTAGGCTAACGGCTAACATTGCTCCTGCAATGCCAGAGACTCTAAAGAGAGTCGTCCATTAGCAAAAGTTACCACTTACCATCACGTGCGCTGTTTGCTCGTCTGGCACTGTCGGCAATAAAACAAAATTTAGTCTACCAAAATTACACCATTATGCGTACCCTAAAAGCCTTCTTGTGAAACTGCTAGTAGATACCTACGTTGGCTTTCTACGGTACTTTATAAGATTGATTCTTAAATAATATTGTGATTTATTCATACATGTAAACCTACCTTATTCTTGTTTATTACTCACACACGGTCAGCCATACAAGGCCATTAAGGTCAAATATCGTAATGCTTGACATTAAAGATAACTAAATACACTCGATTTTGAACCTTAACTCATTGTTTTAAAGGTTTCTGTGTAGGAGAATTATCAAGTTGAATTCGTGGTATTGTAAAGTATTTGATAAGGAAAGAAGTAGGAACATATAATTATGTCACGTTTAACTCACTACCTAGCGTAAATACTTTGCTAGCATAACTCAACCAACTAAATGATGAGTTGATGACAAACTATCACAGACTATCACTAAAGATCATGAATACTGGTGGAATGGGTCTACGAGAAGACTGTCTATGAAATAACACAGCTTTTTGGTGTACAATACAAAAGCGATGTGTGCTAAAATATATATTTTTGAAAACGAAAAAGTTTGCAAATATAGAACTCAATTATTAGTTAATTTCACCGTTTAAATTCTACTTCTACTTACTTACTACTTACCTATAGGTTTATATAACTTTCTATGTGCAATAAATAAAAATTATTTAACGTTTTGCAAATTTAATGAATTCTAAAAATAGTCATTGGCTGGTAAGTATTTTTTTAATAACAGCATAATTTGGGTATATTAGAATAATTCTCTTCAGGCAATTCTTTAGCCTAATCCACGATAGTTTTATCATACCAGATAAACGTCCTCTAACAGACTCTTCAGTATTCAGAGCCAAATATAACGGGGCAGCAGTCAGTTGTTCAACAGTCATCAGACCTTTGTGTGAAGACATCTACAGTATCTAGAAAACATGGATGCACAGAATTCCCTTCTACATCTCGATCATTCAACATTCTCTGTTGTACAATAGTCAATGTATTGACTCCAACTTTAAAGACCTCATGCGCAGAATTGTCCTCTTTTTAACCCGAGTTCCATTCTTAGCGTCATCGTCACCTGGTGTCATCTATATACCTAATCCTGCATCAGTTTGTTAAGTCCGATACAGTAAGGTCTATGAATTTCTTTCTTATATCGTAACCTGGGATAATACTTAAGTAGCCTAAAAACTAGATAAATTGATAACACGAGCGCCGTTTCTCAGAATAGGGAAGATAATATCACAAAGTAGACAAAAGAGAGACAGAGTTTGCTCGGCTTGTATAGCTGCGGGTACTGTAGAATCACGTTTGAATGCTATTGCTGCATTATTAAATATTATATAATTTATGCCCTCGTAATTTTCTTTATAATAGTCCCTAAATGTTTCGAGACTTCTTATCCGTGACGTCTAGTTGATAAAATAATGGCTGAAATCCTTCTTTGTTCATATCTTCTACGGCTTTAGTGCCTCTGCCGACAAAATCTCACCTGATACCTTTGTTTGCTCCTGTTACCACTGCAACTGTAATAGCCATGTTTTTGGTCAATCGTACTGCTATTACTCCACTTGTAATAAATGTAACTCGGTGTCTATTTTTGTTATGAACTGCAGTGGTTTTGTTATCTACTAACTAATAGCTTTGAAAACTATAGTTATTTCATTATATTCATAAGGGTAAATTTACACTAGAGGTAGCGACTGCGCTTTTTGTTAAGCTATTGTGAAATGCACGATTTTACGCATGATGTAATTATCTATTATGTACTATTATATAAAGCGGAAGAGTTTGTTCGTTTGTTTGAACGCTCTAATCTCAGGAACTACCAGTCGGATTGTAATAATTATTGCGCAAATATTTGCATTGGGTTGCTCAGTTCTTGAGAAAGGTTATAAGGCTATGTAACATCACGCTACTAGCGACAGAGGCAGAGCAGTAATCAAAGATATAACTTACCGCAGGTGAAACCGCGCCGCGGCAAGCTAG
Organism: Parascotia fuliginaria; assembly: GCA_963082885.1. Classification (NCBI taxonomy): domain Eukaryota; kingdom Metazoa; phylum Arthropoda; class Insecta; order Lepidoptera; family Erebidae; genus Parascotia; species Parascotia fuliginaria. The sequence goes on from OY720195.1 coordinate 4,225,486, forward strand.
TGATAAGATAAAAAGTACCTAAACAATATAATAATTAAGGTAATGTCCTACGTACATATCGGGTTTAAGCAAGACATCTTTTAAGAGATGTCTTGAATAACTACTCAGTAAAAGGGAAAATTATCAAGTCATGATGGTTTCTTCTTCAGTGACGAATACAGTATTTAAGTTTGGGGGAGAGAGAGGCTTGAGAGACGGATTTAATTTTGGTAGGGCTTGACACTACCCGGGCTAGAATTTTACCACGGTACTATAAACACATACATTTGCGAATGCGTTTGGAGGGGAGGGTGCTGAAGCACCCTGGCTCATCGACCCCTGGATCCGTAAGTGTTCTTCTCATCTCTGGTGTATTCAAATTGAGATTTGTATCATCGGTTGGAGACGTACATTTGCACGGCGAGCAAACCCCTTAACTGATGGCGTGTAAATGTAGTTGGTTTGTTATGTGTGAACTGAGCCTATCTGAGACCGCCTATTAGTAGGTACCTCCAAAAATGTCGGTTGTTTGTACCTATCTGATAAAAAAGTGCATAATAGAAATTAAAAATATTGAATGGCACAATTGCTTAATTATAAAAATAATGAATTGAAAATAAAACTCCTTGACTTCGGCAGTCAGACAAAACTATCTCGTAAGTACATAGAAATATTTAATTTTAGAACGAATGTTTTATTAGATTTTTATTATACCAAAATTTATTGTTTTGTGTGATTTTCTCATCGTCATCTCATATTATGATGGTTTGACCAACATTTGGATAAAAATTATAGCGTACCTAATCGTTGTTGCATAGGCTGAATAATTCGTTGGTTAGTAAAAGAAAAATGCTTTAATACTAAGTAATATACTAATATTTATTCTTTCATTTTATAAATTTTAATGACTGATTGTAAAATTGATTATTTAGTATTTTCTCTAATTTCTTACAATTTACTGTATAATACCTTTGGTTAATTAGGTAACTAAACTATTTAAGACTATATTACAAAGTTCTTATTCAATTGATATTTTTCTATAAAAATAACTGTATTTTTACCTACTATATCAATAAACATGCATTGATCTTACAAGACAACAATATTGGTATATAAGGCCGCTATTAGACTATCATAGAAATATGATCAAAGATGTGTAAGTCATTTTTAAATGAAGAACTTATGACGGTATAATAACTACATGTGATTATCTATGATCATAGTTTGAGGGTGGTCGAACTATGATCATAGTAATTGACAGATATGAAATCATATTTAAATGATAATGTAATACCGCTCTTAGACAAATGAAGAGTACTAAATTTTCTTTCCAAAAGTAAACACCAGGGTCGCTGCTTATTTCACACACAAACAATAAACTTAATCCATAATATTTTTATATAGATATTAATTTCTAAATATCATTCGCAGATATATATTTTATAACAAATCCTATCAGTTTAAGAATTTTATTGTATTTTAAACCTAAATTGCGATGGTCACATAAGCCGTCACTCACTCATAAGGCACTCACCTTCTCACTTCTTTAGCACTAATACAGATTCAAATCCATGTACTTTTAAGTTCACTTTTAATCACTGACATATAATAAAACAATTCCAATTCAATTAAAATGCTCCAATTCACCGTGAATAAGAATGGTGGACAATACTCACGCCTTTCTTGTGAAGAATCTGTTGCTACGCATTGTAGCAATATCAAATGCCGTGTGTATCAGTGGCGAAGCGTCTATATAACACGATTCCTGCCGGCTTCCCTTTTAAAATATGCCCTGACCTCCTTATACCTATCACTGCTTGAGTGTCTACTCAACGACTAACTGGCCTTCCGAAACTTAAAGTATTTAAGTCCCACTGGCTTCCCTCCTCGGAAAAGTGACTCTTCGCTACTGGTGTGTATATTTAGCGATATACGATTAACGTTTAAGCAGATATGTGGTAACTGTTCTAGAATACCTATAGAACCAATACATGCATCTCTTTCTTCGATATCGTAAAAGGTGACTAAGAGATTATAAAATAGGTGGTACTCATTGCAGTCACAAATTCATCGCGTTTGGAAGACATATTCTAGCAATCGACGTAGTCCAAGGATGTGATTTTGTTTTATTTGACACAATAAAAATATTGACGGCGTTTCAAAGCACTGTCATTGATTCTTAATTCCAAGAGCCTTTAATCTTAGTTCTTTATGGCTTACAAAGCAACATCTTTATACTTAGTTAAATCATCGGATTCATTACCTACAGACGTGTGACTGTTTCTCATACCATAATAAACTCTTTCTCTAGACCCGCTAAAGTGGTAAGGCTCATGTCGAAGTAAATTCACACCATACGCAGCATCTTCCCTTTTATAATCGGGATAAAACCTTGGATCGTAATCTACTGGGTATGATCGAGGATCGTACGGATAAGGTCGGTAGTAGGGGTACGCCATTTCGCTTTTGCAGTCCATTCTGTCATCGTAGGCTTCGTAGCCTTTTGGTGGGTATTCGTCTTGGAAGGCTCCTACTATGGAATGCCTTCTTTTATAAGGGTTGTCGAAAGCTCCTGCGCGGGGTCCTACCCAGGTTCCGTACATTTGTGGGGTTGCGTAGGATTTTGGGTAGCCTCGGAGGCTGGCGGCGTATTGCCGGTCGGCGAGATGTTGCCAGTACGCTGGAGGTGGTTGTGGAAGCAAATGTGGTGGGTAGCCTAAAGACATGGATTGCCGGCTAGCAAGGTGCCTGCGCAGATCCGGCATTGAGCCGGATTTACCTGCAAAATAAAAAGTATATAGGTACATTAAAACTTGATGGTGCTTATGTAACTAAATATCTTTATTCGGCATCTGTACTCGTAGATATTTGCCAGAAATATTTCAGAAGACAGATAATATCAATTAAACTTTGGAATTGTTTATCAATGCAAGTGTATTCTGGTTCAAGGCGATAAACTGGTATCAAAACTAGTGGTGTCAAGCAACGACAGCACTGTTTCTTATGAAACTTTCACAAAATCTCAACCATCTCTCAAAATCGTCCGTGCGTGCTATGTGCATAATAATTATTAGTAATGGTACAAGGATGTTCACGTACTAATATAAAGATTACCATTATCTGGCATAAAGGCGTCGTTAGTGAATGCGTTGGGTGCTTCGGGCACGTAGTGGCTCGCGTCGAACTCACTGCCGCTTGCGACTGCGCCGGCGCTGTACCCGTGTTTCCTGAAAATGTTATTAGGTAATACCCTCATTTTAAGAATTATTTTTTATGCCAACCACTAACAAGTGGTTAAAGCAACACTGATATCAGACAGTGTTGAATTTATACTTTTCTTAAGTATAGGCCATTCAATTTGTGCTGCCCCCATTCGTGACATTTCTTCAGGTCATATTTATTATTTATTCAACTCTTGCTTCATAGCGCCCCTAGTCCACTGCCGCCTTTGGGCTGCTACCTATGTGGCCTATTGACAAACCCGACAATGCTTGATGAATTCCTATGTGCCAAGCCCTCAAATATTAATTTTCTGAACTAGTTTTGCGGTATTTTAAGTTATAAGGGCACCAAATATCACCAGTTTGCTTGCCAAGCATGGTGACTACCATAAATTCTTCCCTTTAAAAGTGAACGCCTTAAGGCTAATAGAATAAATAATAAAATATTCATAGGTACCTGGCTTCTCTTAATGCATAAGCAGACTGAACCAAAACGACTCCGCACACGATGGCAGGTAGACGAGCCACGTAACATGCTAGCTCTGCACCGCCATATACTCCTTGGAGACCCTGAAAATTACGTTAAAACTATTAAATAAATGTTAAAAATAATTCAAACTCAAATCGGAACCTTTATCAGAGCCTTTCGGGATACCGTCCCAATGTACTATGTAGTTGGGAAAGCAGTGAACTCTTTGTACATCCATGTTTTTATCGTTAACTATTGTAGGTCTACCAAAGATACAAGAGTGGTGGACACCATCCCCTCAATTAGCGGGTTTATGAAATGTTTTTTCACTAGCGCACTTTTACTTTTTTTTTTTTTTTTTATATTATAGCCTACCAAAGTGACTCCACCCTGCCTGATGGTAAGCAGTCAGTGGAATCCAGAAGTGGCGGCCACTATACCAAAAGCCATCGTCTTAAACTGCTGGTATGGTGGCCTCGGTGGAGGAAAGGGGGAAATTGGGCCTCCGGCGCTCTCACTCACCGAACGAAACGCAATAGTACGGGTACTACTACTCTTAAGTCGATCTTCTATGAGAGGGTAGTACTTCCCCGGACGATCCGGCCCATTCATGCTGAAATCAGCGTGGATCTACTACCGTACAAAAAACGTTTACATTAAGTAAACATTATTTCAAAAAAAAAAATTACTGGTTCTTTGTACTGTAAATAAATAATATAGTTACACATAGTAATGCATGTAATAAGTGACTTACCCAATGACTAATAGACATATAAAAGACTAGAGAACATTCCGGTATTAACACGAGGATCACAGCTATCAGCCACGCCAGTAGACATCTGTTGTTCTTCTGAAAAAATAAACAAAATAGAATTAGTTATGAACCTACTTTTTGTATTTGTCTTTTAAACAAACTTTACTAGCATGTGCAAATAGCTTGCTAGAATTTCTTTTGTAAGCCTTCAGGTCTGAAAGTAGAACAGTGTGTAATGTTAGGATCATGCAATAAATTTTGTGTAGGTATGTGGCCGACCGCGATACTATTTTACAATTAAGTAAACGTGTATTTATTAGGTTGATTAAACTACTAAATATTTGACAGGATAATACGATTATTGAAATGTGATCGCCGGTGTATGAAACCACTACAACTTTTTGGTTGGTAACTCATAGCGCCGACTGCGTAGGTACCAATTAACCTACTGGCGGCTCAAGCCCTCCCACATATCTGAATCCTTCCATAAGAAATTACTTTACCTTTATAAATCCCCTGGCGAGGTAAACACTCACTAAAATCCAAGCTCTCGTGAAACCCAAATTCTGAATACAAAACAGAATCCACGCAAGTGGCGTTAAGACGTTGCCGAACTCCTTGGTTGGGGAGTAGCAAAAGATTATAGTAAACGATATGTCTGTCAGTTTCGTAAGAGGTGACACCAGGAAGGTAGGTACACAGTAAGTTACGCTGGTAACTCTGTCGCCAGTTACCTGGAGTTCCCTTGGACACCTCTACTGCTTATTTTACGAAATAAGCTTTTGCAAATACGCTTCACTCTTAGTAGGTCACTCATTCATAACGTTGGACAAGCAAACATCTTTCATTGCAGAGGCAATCCTTCTTCTCCTAAGTCTTCAAACTAATAAAAAATTACTTACAGCTATAAGTCCATGAACGAGTGTGATAGTAGCCCCGAGCACAATGCAGTAGCACACCATGAGTAGCGCCGACGCCAGTGGCAGCCCGCTCTGAGACTCCACGATCCATACTATCTCGTATATTAATGCGATTGCGTATGCCACCTGGAAGTACACCAATATGGTATTAAGTATATTAAGAGTAGTAATAGTTGTAGAATGATAAAGGAGCCGAACATCCTCTGTATCTAATATCCTGTTTTCACTGCGACTAAATGATCTGCCAATGGCTGTGACTGACGCGAAAATACTCATGTATGCTGATGATGCAGCGGCGATAGTCACAGTTACGTCCAAAAACAAATCAAGAACGCACAAACGTAAAAGTAATTACCTACTTCCTTGTTTATCTCAGATTTCGCTCAATTATAACGTAACCACTACATTTCTAACACCTTAGCTGTAATTAATTGCCAATAGAAGTGTCAACATAGAATCATCAATCTAGTTCTAACTTATTTTGTATTAGTTACGCGTTACAATCTATTGTATTGGTATCCTCATTCCTATATTGCAACTAGCTGAACGGTATTTATGCCGTAGCTTTATAAAGCGAGAAATTTCACTGTTATGTGATCAAACACAACATGTTTTAATACTTTTAACCATCGAATCATATGCAGTATCAAGTTGAAATTAGTACCAAACTCTGAAGGCGTCAAAAGCAATGCATGGTTTTCTTAGTTTACTTGGTCATTACTCATTATACTGACATGATGGAGAAATTCTATTGCCTGATCTGTATAAAAGAAAAGTCCTTTCCTGTAATGTCGCCGCGTTAGGCCTTACACTACATTGATTCTTGCAATAATAACAAATAGGTACGTGATCTTATGTAATAAGAACATACTTAACTGCTCTCTTTTATAACTGGGTAGTTACTAGTTACTCTGAGTTTAGACCTACAAATCAATTTTTAATTCAAAACTTGCAACACAAACATATCTCGAAGCTCTACGTCCAATTACAAACAACTCTCACTGCGTTTCGTCATCATAAATAAGATAACTGCAACGACTATAATAACGAGTCAAACTTGATCTTATATATCGCACTCTCAATGACAAACAGATGTAAAAAGAATTGCGATTTGCCAATCTTGAACTCTGTGCTAAAAAACAGAAAGTATATGTTTCCAAATTAATGTATTACATTGTATGCATTTCTTCTACTAGGTGCGATATGTTAATTATGTGCGATAGTCTATGACGTGTTCAAAGGTCAGATTAAGCTGGTTTAAGTTTTTATCGTGAGGCGACGACCGAGTTTGAGTCTTTAATTTGTCTGATTTGCATAGGATTTAAATTTATGAATAACTGAGATAAGAAATATGCATGCAAATATAACATATTTGTTGTCTATGATAATAAATGATTTACATAACATATGCATTATAAAGCAAGCAAAAGCTTTTTTGTCCCCGAGCCCCAAAGTACTGAAGTGTAAAACACCTATTAGGTTTATATGACGCAAAATTCTATTAGCTCCAATGGTGCCAACGTACCTAAGGGTGCGTTTCCTTCCACTGACGCGGATTTCCAGTCGAGTTTAGATTTCAAGCACTGTTATTGGCTAATTCACGGTCTGCTCCTCTCCACTCCGCCCAGCTCAGTTAGTGGACACGCACCCTAACACCTATCAGGGACAAGCCCGTTACCATTAACACCTAGCTCCCAATCCCTAGAATTTAGAGTCAGAAAAACCTAAAGCTACAGCTAGAGCTATTAGAATTTTGCGTCAGTACCTAAAACCGGATTGACGCAAAATCTCAGCGTGTCGCTGAATCAATCTAGTAGTTTAATATTTATTTAGCATACCAATGTTTTAAACGTTGCTTTAGGTGGCCATAAATAGTCCAACCGTAGGCACGATTGTGCGATGCGACTGTCGGTCGCAATGCTCAGTCGTGCAATCATAAACAACGATTTGTTATGAAGTTGCTAATTAACGCTCGCACGCCAAAAGAAGTCGCAATATATATTTGTAACACAATGAATTAACGATAATAATGATGTTTCTGACTGCTTCAGTGGCAGTGGTAGTGCTTGCGACTGTAAATAAGTACAAACATTTATATCGATCTAAGCAAGAAACTAGAATGTAAAGATCCGAACCTGGCAGCTGGTTTAATATGGAGTCATTAAATTAGAGAGATAGATAACAGTAACTGAAGATGGCAATTTTACCGAACAGCGAGAACCTAAGAAAAGATGGTGTCAGACAGTAGCCGACCATATATTATTTTTCACCAACACTTTATGCAAAATGTATAGGAAAAATATTCAGATATGTGTGCAATAGACTAAATAACCCGAGCAGAAACAACACAAAAAAACATTTTATGTCGACCGCAACTAATAAAGTACTAAAGAAATTCTCATCTAAAACTAACTAAATATCAACACGCCTTGAAGTACTTCAAAAAAACCTCTTCCTAATTTGGTTGGCTAACGACCATTAGAATACGTATTTTCCAAAACGCTTTACAATAAAATCTTGGCGTTTATCGCCGACATTCCACAACACAACACACACAACGGTTTCCAAAATTACTATTACCTTCACGACATTAGTTATTTGTCATACAAAAAGCGTATAAATATACGGTTACTCGCCGTAGACATACTGCCTACTAAGTCTTGTTTCGTATGAACATATGAATCTAATAAGTTGTAATTTACTCGGACAAAAAAATTATGTTAGTTACTACTATTTCTTTGAAAAGGGCAACAAAGAAAATACTGTCTTTCATAGATGTGATACCAAAGGGTCTAGGGAAGAGTAAAACTAAAAGTTTTAATACTAACGGTTCTAAGAATCGCAGTGCTCTGGTCTATATGGATTGCTCCAACACTAAGATAAGATAAAAATTATGTCCAAGGTATTGGTAGTTTTGGCGTTTGCTGGTTTCCGCAACTACCTTGCCATCTAAACGAAGTTTAACGTGTGATACTGTACTGTACTGTATGTATATAACTGTAACGTTCCTATGGAAGTTGTTGCATATTTGCTGCGTGATTCTAATTTCTTTGTCAACTAGATCCCATAAATGACTATCGTACATAAAATTGCCAACACTTGCTTTTTGTATTTTTTTAATTTTACTCTTAAGAACACTTATAGGCATAACAAAATTATCTCAATTCTTCTCAATGTTAAGCAGTCAGTTACGTTCATAGGTGGCATCATCTAGTTACCATTACGGCGGCAAATGGTGGTCTCTATTAAGCAGTCTTGAGAGTTTGCTTTTTTACGCCCTGCTTTAAAAGAACCAGAATTGAAAGAAAGCACGTGTACAAGGTTACTTACCAACGCATAGGCAGCAACGAACCCTGACGCGGCGGTCACACTACAGCAGAATATCCTTCTAACCGCTGGTTTCATATGCAGCTTCGGCATCTCCGTATCACTCAGCTCATTGCTCGTCGACATTTTGTTAGTTTTCAAACTGTGCCTGAACTGCCGTAGCCTCCTTTACTTCTGTTCATGATTTAGATTCTGGTTTTTATAGAAATACTACATCTTCTCAACAACTGAGATGATAGTTTTCAAAATTTGTTGATCTGAAAAGAAGAATTTTTGTTTTGTTAATATGTGTAACATAAAGGCGAAACACTGAATGCAGGCAGCTTCCAATTAAAAGGACGTGTTTTTGTTTTTTTATATACAACTTTGACGGCAAACAAGCATACATATCTAACAGTAAGTGATAACAGTAACCTATGGACATTACTAGTTGCATTTTCTATGCATTGCAAAAATAATGCTTAGAAAACACAAAAAAGCAGTTTCTGATTATGTAAAGAAAAAGGAAAAGGATGAAAGGAGGTAATTGGGCTGCGGCACTGTGAAGAAGAAACTCATGATAGAAGTTCGCTACCCTCAGTAATAAGGAAACAACACGCAAGAATAGAGAAATAGATGATAATCGTGATAACGAGAGATTGTCTTTTATGAATCCGTAGCCCTATTAATATGAGTAACAAGAAACCTGTTTTAATTCTGTTTGTACTAAGAGTACTAAGAGACGGTATATTATCACAAAACTTAATGGTACCGTAACAATGACTCATTTATGTATGACACGACGAGCGACCTGTTGAGCGGGTGGTTAGGTCACGCTACGCATTATAATGTTATTTAGTTAATTTCATTATTTTTCTGTTAAAAAAGGTTTTGTTGTGCCGGAACGGCGAATAATATCAGAACTACTGAGATTAGCATAGACGAGGCTGCTTCATACACTTAGCATTAGCATAGCATACACTAAGAAAGGGCTATATATAAGGGCTAGCAGTGGGTGAATGCGGGCTGTAGATAATAATACAGATGATAAAGAAATTGTTACATTTACTTTTATTTTATTCTTGTAAGCGTTCTTCAGAGAGCGCATGCATTTTCACACACAAGCCTGTATGTCAATAATTTTATGTACCTCATTTACTGAAATAAAGATATTGCTCGTCCGAATGCTAGCAAAAAGTCTTTATCACATATACGAAGTATATTTGCTATACAAATAATCCTTCTCAAGCGCGAAGAGCAATAGCCTTCGTACAAGAAGGGTCAACCGTTGACTCCATGGGAAGTAACAACCAAACAATGGTGGGAATCTAATTGTACCTACACCACAAAAAGGTGTTTACCATCATCCTTTGGTAAAGTCGTGTTACAAAAACGTTGAACTAGCAATTGAATTGTGTTCTTAGGTATCGGAATTTCTCTATATAGAAGCTGAGAAATAACCACTTCTCAAGGAAATGGAAACTAAACTATAAATGAGTGGTAGAAGTGAAATGCAAGAAAAGTAAGTAGTCTTAAAATCTAGTGTTTGAAATGTATTTATTGCTTATGGTAAGCAAACGGAAAATTGTGGTCACGACTTACCACAGAACTTGTAAAACTTTGTTACGCAGAACGTGTAAAAAACTCGGCAGACATATCTGAAATTGATGATTCAAATAGCTAAAAGAAACTAGAGTTGTATTATTATATACTTCATTAGCGCAATTACAATTACTGGAGGCAAAATTAACCCCAAATATATTAACAAAGTTTTGATTCTCCTCCTTCACTTCGCTGTTGTGTTTTTTAGCTTTGTATCAGGCGAAATAGAAAACACAGTAATATTAATAGATTACCTATGGTAGTTTTATCATCAGATAGGTCGTATGCTATTTTGCCACCAAAGTTGTATAAAAAGTCAACCAAAGTCAACCAAATAGCAGGTAGACAGGAAAATCATACAATATACCTAGCAAGTCTATTATGACAAAGCCAAAAGGTATTTAAGAGTGTAGTACCTACAACCCCAATGCAAGCCTTGTCTTATGTACCTACCTAAGTGTCCTACCTAACTATCTATTTATACTAATATATGAAGCGGAAGAGTTTGTTTGTTTGTTTGTTTGAAAGCGCTAATCTCTGTAACTATCAGTCAGATTAGAATAATTATTTTTGCGTTTGATAGCCCAGTTCTTGAGGTAGGTTATATAACAACACACTACGAGCGACGGGAACAGAGTAGTAAGAAAAAAAAACTAACTTAACGCGGGTGAAACCACGCTGCGGGAAGCTAGTCTTGTATTAAAACGGAAGTTGGCACTTACTAGGATTACTTGAGTGCCTTGACACACATTTGTGAAGCTTAGAGGAAATTACTTTAATGAACGGGTTAGATATTAGTTGTGTGTTGCGTTAAAATAAAAAATGTGGTAGCTTTTTTATCTGGTTATCACATGGAAATTATTGAATTGATCTTTGTACTTCATTGCACGTGAAAGTTGTATACATACTCAATTGCAAGGAGCTAGCTGAAAATCAGTGCTGTGCGGGCTTGCACAGCGTTGATTTAAACTTATACATGCAACGAAAGTAACCAGCTCATGGTTACTTTCGTTGCACATATAAGTTTTTAATGCTAGTACTACTTTTGCCTATTGTTTGTAACTATGTGTAACAAAATTAATGGTTTAAATGGTTTAGTTTTTACCGTATCTAAATGGGGATTGGGCTGAAATAAATTTTAGTGAAAAACGTTTTTTCGTGGATAGGCCGCGTCATCGACTGGCTATCCGCGATACCGCGGCATCGTGGTGACTATGGTATCCACCTCCCTTTGGGAGATAGCCCATACCTACAGCAGTGGCAGACTTTAAGCTAATGAAGATGCGATTATGATAATAATTAACAGAAGGCAGATTATTCAAATATATCATATTCCACCCAGAGCACCCAGTCTAAAGAACACCTGCGCGTTAAGCACCTATCCTAATAGGTTAATCAAAACAAATATTAATAGGTGCTCAACGTAGACTGGGCTAGGTGCTCTGACCAGTGCTCTGGGTGAACTAAGTCTCAAATATATTATTTGCTAGTAAAGTATGCAAAGAACAACATACAGCACCAACCACAAACAAATGTAGTAAAATAATGACAAAACTCGAAATACATCCATAAAGATCCGGAGAGTTACAAAGCTTTGTGACGTTACAACATTATATCACAGCTCAGTACCAATTGTTACGTAAACTGATGCTGTATGCAAACAAACCATAATCAGATGAATCGTAAGCTTTTTGGAGTAAAACAACTTTCTTTTTTGTCTTAAGTATACTTAACTTGAAATAAACTTTAAGTAAGTTAATTTAACTCGATATAAAATTAAGTTGGTACGGGTCTTGGTGATTCTGAAAACTTTCTTCTATTCTAGCTTGCTTTATTTTTTACTAAACTATCTTCCTAACTTAATTGTAGACACCATCCCAATTGCCATTGTAGCAAACTGCTAGGAGGATGCTGGCCCTAAGCAAGGTTACTAGATAACGAACAGACATACGTCATTAGTTCATTACATACCCATGGACTCATCGCTGGCCTATCGCGTGGCCATAAGTATCTACTATTTACTGTTTAATTGGTAACGTTCAAACTACTTAAAAGAAACCTATCGTTTAAACCACGCACGGAACTTCATTTACACACAGATGTTTTTATAAACTAATTAAAGAAGTAACATAATCGTTTATATGTAAAGATGTTATTTCCGATAGCGGAAGACGTGTAAATGGTATCCATAGCTTATTTCAGAACCATTAGAACCATTAAGAGCATTGGTAGTCAATGTAAAAATCATAAAGGATTGGTATCTGCATTCTAAGCGTATACCACAGAAGTTAAAAAACCTGTGGCACTCGGGGACTGCCGCGGTAAAGCTATATCATTTAAAGCTATAGCATTTTTTATCAACATAAGCAATTATAATTATTTATTTATTTTTTATTTATGCAGTTTTTTTTTCTTTGATATTAATGTAAGTTTTTCTTTGATATTAATTCAAGTTACACTTTTAAGCGTGGTGACCGATAAGAAAACATTTTTTTTTCTTTTATTGAATAAATAAGAAGTTAATATCGTTTAAAATATTTTTATTATCTTACAATACATGTAGGTTATTCAGGAATTTTTATCATCCTACTAAGTATTTTTACTCCGAAAAAGAATAAAACTGGGACATTACATTACATTGATGCATTATTACACGTTATTAAAATCTTAGTTTCATTTCTATAGTTCTACCAGATAAAATTTATCGCAAATGTGACAAAATATTTGGTTTATGTGTGGTAAAAATTAGCGCACTAGTGTTTATCCTGAGAAATAAATTTTTTGGTAGGAGAAGTGGGGGGTGTTGGGCTTTATTTTCGTTACGGAATTTCTTGATTCGGTCGCCGCGCTCAAAGCCTGCGATAAAAGCTATGCAATAGCTTAAAAGCTTCCAAATATTTAACTAGGATGTTTTTTTATCTAGTAGGCACAAAGGGTAAAAAGTAACCTTCACAGTCCCAATTAAGAAAACGTATGGAGAAAATTATATAACAAAGTGAAATTTATCTAAATTGTATGCATAACATAAAGATGTAATCTATTTCACCACTCCTATTCACTGACATCGAGTCATGAACTGGCATTTAACCTTTCTTTAACGGCCAGTATTACAATTTGTTATGAGGTAAAAATTATACTAACAAAGAAATAGACGTAACAGACGTAAGACAACTTCCGCAGAAGGGAACAAGCTCTGTGTCGCGGGAAACTTTACAAACATACAACTAACAGACACAAAGCACACCCACACTCAAATATTTATGAATCACACAAAGTTTTGTCCCACGTGGGAATCGAACCCACAATCTCGTACACAGCAGTCGCTTGCATTCTCACTGCGCCACAAAGTCAGTCAATTCTAATTTACTTATTTCACAAAGAAACGTAATAAGTATACCGATTAATAATACCAGCCTGTTTTTACTGTCCTACTGCAGGGCAAAGACCTCTTCTCATATATAGAAGGTATGAGCATTAATCGCCACGCTTGTTTAAGGCGGATTGGCAATTTCAAACTTTTAAGTCCAGGTTTTCCTCACTATGTTTTCCTTCACCGTCAGTCAGAAATGTCCAAGATAAACTTAGAAAGTACATATGATTTAAAAAATCACATTGGGTCTTGCCCGGATTCGAACCCACTACCTCGTATTTACGAAGCGGGCACCTTATCCACTGGACCATTTCGACATACACGATTAGTTAGTTCATTATAAATCAGAAGATAATCATCAGAAGACAAAAAACAAGTTAAGAAATCGTAGCAAATGGAAAATATTCAATTGCAATTATTACGTACGTGTGTATCAGGTGATGACCTAGTGATTAAGGGTGCCCACCTTCCTTACACGAGGCTGTGGGTTGTTGACTTACGGTGAAGGAAATAATCGTGAACAAACTTGGACTAATAAAAATATAGGTCTGAAATCACCTATCAGAGGCCCGAGACAAGTGGCAAAGATTTCTATTCTATTCATAGAATAGATTAAAAAATGTATTGGATTGACATAAGCTAACGCCAACGCTTATGTCAATCTCATACATTTTTGTATCTATTCTATGAATAGAATAGAAATCTTTGACACTTGTCTAGGGCCTCTGCTTTGATTAAGCGTGATCAATGCGTGTCTTCTGTATTGACATTTTTTTCTGCATTATGCATACATGAGGGCTGATACGAATTACGTACCTACATAATAATAAGTATTTAAATCTCTCTATATTAATATATACTATAGCATAAAGCGGAAGAGTTTGTTTGTTTGAACGCGCTAATCTCTAGAACTACCAGTCAGATTTGAAATTAAATTCGCGTAAATGAAATTAACCCAGTTCTCAAGGAAGTTTATAGGCTATGTAGGTAACATCACACTACTGGCGAAGGGAGCAGAGCAATAAGCAAACCGCGCCACGGAAAGCTGGTAATAATATATATTGGTACCTCTCTACATTAATATTATAATGTGCTCCCTGTGTCTGTACCTCTGTCGTTTCTGAACTTTCAAAAGATACAACGTTGATTAGAAAGGTATTCCTGGCTATAAATTATCTGTCTTTCAAATCAAAAGAATATAATAATCCATCGATTAAACACATAAATTACGTATAATGCGATTTATCTGAAGGTAAGTCAGACTCGGTCAAGGTACAGTCAGTGACAGGTGGAAGTCTTCTGCTAATTGTCACTACGCCTACTCCGACTCTGTGCCTATTGTTTCAAGCCATTGTGACGCCTACAGGCACCTACGTATTAATCATTGATTACTGTGATTCTCCTTGAATCGCAGAAAAATAATTGTGTTATGAAGATTATATAAAATATTATTATTGAGTTTATTTGCGCCAGAAAATATTTTATGTAAAAAAACAAATAAGAAAGCTTCGTAGCTGCAGCCAGTTAAATAGATCCACAAAAGTACCTACCGGACGTTTAGAAAAAAGATAGTTTAGACTTTTAGAGTTAATACTCCACAGTGGATCAATACTCCATAGTAGCAAGCGGCGGCGCGGCGGAGCGTTTCGGCAACACCTCTCGCTAAGTGCAAATATCATTTTTAGGCGACCTTAATAGCCTGCGCAGACGAGGGATTTTTGTCCGCGTACTTTTTTATCCGCTAAAATAGATCGCTTACAACTGTATCGAGTAACGCAAACGAGGGATTTAAAGTACCGCGTACAAAAAGTCGCCCGAATAACTGAGTGCATGCAGGGAGCGTACCGGACAAAAGTACGGGGGAGTCCCCGAATAAAATAGCGCTCTTGTGACTAGGCGAAGCAACGCACATGGGGGCCTTTAGTCCGCGTTGTGCGCTCGAGAGTGACGTACGTATGCACAACTGTATTTACAATTTCGGGCAACAAATGATCGCACGCCGTGTGCGTTGAGTTCGCGGTAAATCCACGGCGAACTTTTTATTCGCGGAGCATACTTTTTTCTCCGCCGCGGAGGAAAGTCCGTCGTCTGCGCAGGCTATAAGCGGTACGGGATTAGTAAAAAAGACAACTCTGGCAATACGGAACAAGTTCTGTGGGATTATAGAATAGAGTAGAATAGAATATTTTTTATTGCACACTACATATTACAAAACAAATAACAGGCAAGCACAAATATTAGGTAGATACTAATGGACGGTTTTATCGCTAAAAGCGACAATATAAATACTTACACAAACATAAACATACAAAAAGTATAGTAGATACTTACTAAAAATATCGGTACATACCTACACCATACAAAATTGTGTTCTATGTAGAAATAGAACCTACAACTTCTTGCACAGCAGACGAAAGCACTACCATTAAACTCAGGCACTTCTACCTATACTAATTGTCCTATTCTGTCCAAATTATAGGCCTTATTTTGTTTGTTTTTTTGTGAGACAATACCCACATTAGGAATAATAATTATATCGCGAAAGACTTTACAAACATACAATTATAGGACAAAAACTACGAAAGCTCTAAGAAAATCCAAACATATAATTGTAAATTATTAAAAAAAATATGTATCTTTAATACCTTTTTTTAAGCACATTGCTCGCTCGGAGTAGTAACTATAAAGAGATTATAAGTCTACATTAATGTTTTTCGTTGTTAAAGGCACTCGTATAACCTACATGCAACTTACAATATGTAGAACGATGTAGGTGAGCAAAGTCTCTTCATTCTAAATTTCCCTTTGAATACACATACAATTTATAAATGTAGGTATAGTCAATGAGGTAGCCATACAGACTCATTTATAATCAGTTCAAATGTGTCTCGCATATTAACATCTCATTATCACAACGATACCATAAAAGTCAAACCAATTGTTCTGTACTGATCATACAGAACAGTTCAGTTGGAAGGTACAAAGCAAAACATGTTTCATAATAATATTTTCAACCGAAAGAGGTTTACGAGCTTCGAGTGCTTTCCCAAGTGTCTACATTAATCGCCCTTATCCATCGATTGTCCTTTTTACAGTTCAAAACTATAAAAAGGGAAAGTACAATACACCTATCCTGTATAATCATAAGAGGGTATATACATCTCTTTTGTAAATAGTTTATAGCAAAGTCGCTGTACTCGGCCTTCTATTTCTTCGCTAATTTCTTCCAAACCACGCAACAAACTTTCATTATCATTTAGAGAATTTCTTCCGTAAATTTTATATGGGTTAGCTTGCCGTGGCGCGGATTCACCCGCGTCTTTGATTACTGCTTTGCTTCTGTCGTCAGTAGCGTTATGTTACATAGCCTATAACCTTCCTCGAGAACTGGGCTATCAGACACAAAAATAATTTTTCAAATCCAACTTGCAGTTCTAGATACTCACGTTCAAACAAACTAACAAATAAACTTTTCCGCTTTATATAATAGTAGAGAAACGCTGAGAAATTCATGATTGTATTTATGTCAATTAAAGCCAGGAGTGTGGAGGATTTATAACATCAAGCACGTAAAGTACATCGAGTGAAGAATATAGCACGTCGCTCGATCTGCTTCGCTTTCCGCAGTACCTAAAAGTCCTTATCTGAGTGCAATGAACTGACTTGTGAAAACAAGGAAATTAAGTTAAATATAGATATTGAACGTGCGGGCTCGGAGAAATTTAAACACTATGGTGGTAGTTGATAAATGAATGGAATGAACTACATAATATTTTCAATATTTAGTTACTGTACGCACGGTAGGTCCTCTATTTAACGTATTTAGACCACCCCTCAGTCAAGCTTTACGTGAGAACTATGACAAATAGGTATCTACATTGGCGTAAGGTCTATTTTCTTTTAGGAGAACATATCACGTGCCAAATGTATTAATGTACCTGTATGGGGATTCCCATATAATTCGTATGTGAGATCCAACAAAAATACATCATTTTAATAAATAAAATCAGCTTAGCAATATTCCAGATTTTAGTACTTAAGTAGGTATTTCCATAGTGCTATTTTTATATTATAGAAACTACAGAAAGCACAAATCTACGCTTGTGCTAAAACATGATAAGATGTTTATTTATACAAGGTTATCTTAAGAGGTACTGAACAGATTCTGATTATTTTATTCTTTCACTTAAATCGACTTCATATTTTGAAGGACCTCGGTTAATACTTTTACCGTAAAAAACGTGTTTATTATACCTACCGTCATACGCTTATCGTAGCAACGACAACGGTACAAATGAATACCACATTCAATTTCATAAAAAATGTATGGGATTGACATATGCTAACGCCAACATTGTTGTTAGCATAAGTGAATCCCATACATTTATTCTATTCTTTAAGGATTTCTATCACTTTTCTAGGCCCTCTGCTTATTCTAGAACAGGGTGGACATACATAAGTGCTTTTCTTGAGTGCTGTGTAACGAAATGTAACAACAAGCTAGAAACTAGGTAGATAGGTACATAACTAATGCATTACTATGACACAAATACCACCTGTACCTACTCGTATATCCTTGTTTCTTTTTTATAAACTAAAACATATATAAGTTCATTTTTATGAAGTAGTATTATGTTTTTTTATAACACTAAATTAGCGCATAAAATTATGAAACAACGGTAAATGTATATGAGAAAATCGTTTTCCTAATAACTAACAGCTACCGCTACTATAATATAGTAGATAATATTAATATTACTTACCTAGTTATCAACACTATACCAGTATTTATAAACATTAATATCATTTCTTAAACAATTACGCGCGCAATTATTCAAAAACAGTGTTGCGTGCTTTCCTAGAACAGTATAAGCCTACTAGTCCGCGACGATGAGTAACAGTAGAAAAACTAAAGAAATGCTATAATTATACCTCAAGGAAGGATGGACGCAATCGGTTAAATAACTTCGATAAAACTCTGTTATTGTGAGAGTTCACATTGTTTGAAGTAGACATAACCCAAAATGCTTCAGTTTACACAAGTGGTCTTACTTTTATGTTAATTCTCTTTTGTTATGAAATGTATTTCAAATTCTTGTTAATACGGGGAGGTGTATGAGTAATACTCTTCGCCATGTTGTTTTCCGTGTAATAGAAAACGAGACTGTTGTTATTAGCCAAGCACAAATTCCAGCCTTTAGGCTAAAACTACTAACTTTAAAAACCAAAAATTATTTTACCCGAGGATCTCACCTGATACCTCTAAGTGGCAGACCGTACACAGTACCATTGAACGACAGAGGCAATTAAAAATATTAATATAAAAGTTATTTTATGTTTTCAGTTGTCTGTCATAAAGGCCCAGTGGTTAAGGCACCCGATTCGTAAACACGAAGTTTAAATCCGGGGCAAGTACCAATGTGATTTTTCAAATCATATATATGTACTTTCTAAGTTTATCCGGACATTATTTTACTAACGATGAAGGAAAACATCGTTAAGAAACTTGGATTTTTGAGGAAGTTTGAAATCGCCAATCCGGCTTGAGCAGGCGTGGCGATCAATGCTCATACCTTCTCTGTATGAGAAGAGGCCTTTTCCTGCAGTGGGATAATATTGAATCGATATGATAATGATTATGTTATCTGTTATAGACATATATATGAGTAATACCTATATATAAACTGTACGAAAGAATTTCGCTGTACGGATAGGAAAAACCGTATTAAAATCCGTTGTGTGGTTTATGAGCGGTGATACAGACAGAAGAAAATACTGGTTTTGCTTCATAATAATTAGAGAGCACAAATAAAATACAATGTATGTTATTTAAAGAACGCTATGTAACCATACAGTGTTGAACAGTAATTATAGAATGTGGGTAGGTAATCGGGAAGTGGGAACCTACCGCCCACTAGGGAAGCACTACATATATAAATTTTAGCGGTAGAATACAATTGCTAATTAATTAATTAATTAACCGAATCATCACCATTCAGCCGAAAGATGCGTAGGTACTGGACTTAGACCGTCCATAAGAATCTCCAATTTTATCGCCTCCTTTATCAAATCTTTGTGAGGAGGCTGCTCACATTGCGGCTGCAAGTCGCACACAATAAAAAAGTAGGAAAATCATAAAACACAAGACGCAATAATGTCCTAATACTGCCATCACTATATTTATCAATTCGCCTGTAATTCGGCTCTTTATCTAACAACTAGCTTAATGCTGCGCGGTTTCACCCGCGTGTTTGCTTATTGCTTTGCTTCCGTTGCCAGAAGCGTTATGTTATAAAGCCTATACCTTCCTCGAGAACTGGGCGATCATACGCAAAAATAATTATTCAAACCCGAATGGTATTTCTAGAGATAAGCGCGTTCAAACAAATTAGCAAACTCTTCAGCTTTATATAATAGTATAGATTTCTTTCAAATGAAATGATGCTGTGATAAAGACAAATATACATAATTTGAAAAGGTATTAAGCCAGTTTAGGACCTATGCCAATCTATTAAATAATTATAATATAATATAATAATAATAATCTTTATTTCGCCTCACAATACAATCAGTTACAAGTTTGGGTACAATTTTTCATACATTTTGTAATAGTTTGTGATTGGTGTATGTTACAAATATGTTTTGTGAGGAGCTGGTGTCTGATGTAGGTTAGTACCTGTATTACAGATCACCAGGACCTCACCCACTTTTTGAGGAATACAATTTGACGTTTTATTTCTATAATTATTTAGTAAACAATAGAAACATTGGAATTTTCACAATTATGTGGAGAAAAAGTTTTATTCAATGCATGTATAAAGTATGATAATTGTGTGTGTGTGTGCGCGCGCGCGTGTGTGTGTGTGTGTGTGTGTGTGTGTGTGTGTGTGTGTGTGTGTGTGTGTGTGTGGGTGTGTGTGCGCGCGTGTGTGTGTGTATACGAGTGTACTTAGTAGAACTAACATAGTATAATTTATTTATTTAACAAACTTTCCGTATTAACATAGTCAAGTTTTTGCAACCAATTTCTACAATTTCTAGTCATTGTCTTACATTTTGATTTGGGTATTGAGTAAATGGATAAATTGCAGTTGATAAGCCAATGTAGGCCCAGTCGCAGTTGGCTAAACACGATCTAATACAATAACTGCATTCTTAGCAAAGTGCATACTTAGTTATATACTCTATCTTTAAGTACTTCGTTCTAAGATATTATGTTAAGTACCTACCACAATAAAGTTTGAGCAAGCAAGCAATTCTGTTTATTTTTTTTTTTTATTTATTGCTTACCAAAGTGACTCCACTCCGCCTGATGGTAAGCAGTCAGTGGAATCCAGAAGTGGCGGCCACTGTACCAAAAGCCATCGTCTTAAACTGCTGGTATGGTGGCCTCCACTATGGCAGCTGGGAATGGGGATAGGGGAAAGGAATGAGGGAGGTGAGGAAAGAGGAAAGGGGGAAATTGGGCCTCCGGCGCTCTCACTCACCGAACGAAACGCAGTAGTACGGATACTACTACTCTTAAGTCGATCTTCTATGAGAGGATAGTACTTCCCCGGACGATCCGGCCCATTCATGCTGAAATCAGCGTGGATCTACTACCGCAAAGATTTTTTTGTGAGAAATCCCAACCTTTTATTTGGGTCCCCCAACTAATTTTGATACAGGGCCCCTCCAAAGGCTCGCTACGCCACTGATGCTAATCCAAGACAAACAATATATAATTTTATGAAATGAACTTACGAAACTTACGTTATGCATCACCAGATTAATATCCATCACACATGTTTTCCATGGGTATCCTAAAATTTAAAAATCTAGTGCGATCTACATACTGCCCCGCACTACACTACGGGGTGCGTGGCAAAGGAACATCTACACAGCACGTCAATGCCTTTTCTGTATGTTACACAGTTGCACCACGCGGGATTTGTATACAAAGAGAAATACTTACGAACAACGCTAAAACACGCACGCCCGCACAACGCTCCGTGATGTGGGGCAGTGTGTGAATCTTCTAAGGGAATATTAGATACTGGCAACGGTATTACCTATATATTAAATATCAATTCACCAACCAAGCAAAATGAGTACCTATGACTTACTCATTAAATGGGTAATGATGGATGGGTCTGTCTTCAGGTTTATAATGATGGGAATGCAACTTGCGATAACCGCTTGAATGATAGTAATATGTCCACAGATGTTATTAATGTACCTTTCTTCAGGTGTAATCTAATACATAACGTAATCATAAATCTGTGTAAAGTTTAATAGACTTTCTCTTTTCACTTCTTCCTCATAAGTTATTTATGAGTCATAACACATAGAACTATAATATCTATTGTTAATAATGAATTAACAGTATTTTCGCTACTACATTAATTAAGTAGTAATTTCAATTTGATATCTTTTCATAGGTTTATTGGCATTTTATATAATATATAATAAGAAAGTTGTTAGTAAAATTAATAATTAGTCTCTTATCCCTGACTAAAATATAACTCACACTAACTATATGCTCCTGGTGTTTCTAATGAAAACCACTTTTTTTTTTTTTTTTTACGTGGGAAATGCATTACGCATACGCACCCGCCCGGGCAAGGCGGGGGTTATGTCGGACTCTCCGACCGCACTCAAAGCGCGGCCAGCATACCGACTAAAACCCACGGTGTTCCTCCAGACGGCCAGAGTGTCGGGGTCACGGGAGTCGCTTGCGCATTCATCCGCGACCCCGACGGGCCATGGCCCGCTCACCGCGAGCGGGCCCCGTCCGATTTAGGGGCCTAGCCCCCCTCCTTCGAGAGGCGCGTGCGGAACACGCGCACTGCCGTCTCGGGCCCGTGCTGTTCGGGCGGCGACTGCCCGATCGCCGTCCGCAGGCCAACTCGGCCGCAGAGGATAGGGAGAACGGCGCATCGCAATACCGACACTCCTCTTCCCCTGCGGCCCCACCGCGTCCGCAATCTGGCGGTTGCGGCCCCGCCGAGGCCGCGGAAGGTAGGGAGAGCGGCGCACCGTTATACCGGCACTCCTCTCCCGCCGCGGCCCCGCCACTCCTCAGCCGCAGTGTCGCCGAAGCAACACTGCAGCCCGACCCAGTTGCGGTGCCGCCCAAACAGCACCGCAACCCACCAGAGCCGCTCCATCGTGGGCTTACCGGCAAAGCCCAGAGGAGCGGCGCCTCCTTGGGGTTCCTCTTGGTTTACCGTGGTCCTTGGTAACCACGGCTACTAAGCCCCCCCGCCGCGACAAGGCGAGAACCCCGTTGGGGGGGGTTCTAATGAAAACCATCAGTTAACCTTTTCTAAATTAGTTTATTAAAATTATTTCACTCTGCCTGATAGTAAGTAGCTAGTAGTCCCGGAACTTACTGTTGTTTTTTTTATTTTTATTGACCAAAATATTTTACATTGTAGGTTAATACATTTATGCCACTCGCTTAAACCGCAGAGGTAAGTTCCGGAAGTATAAAAGTCATCGTGTTTAACTGCTATGTGATTTTACAAGATACTTTTTATGCCGCACTTAAAAGACCTTTGATCAAAATTGGAAGGATCACAAGTGGGTTATAAGTGAGATGTGAATCTGTGATGGCATCTCACAGAGCCGCCATGCCATCAGTTGCACACGATGACCATTGGGAAGGTGTCCACGATTTCTGGATCTCACTGACTGTCTACATTCAGCAGAGTGACCATTTTGGTTGACTAATAAAAAACCCTGACAACATCGCTGGTATGGCATACTGCTTACACTATTTATATTCAGCTTCAACATTTCAGTCGAAAACACAAACTTAAAACACCAACTACTAACCTGAATTTTCGACCTAGTTTCATCACGTATAGAGTTCATTTCACATTATACTGTAGTACAGTTGGGATTGCTTCCGTCGAGGACGCGACGAGTTCAATATAATATGAATCGTTGAGGACCTCATACGTGGTCGGAATAAAAAATTAATATCGCACCTTTATTTTAAAAGGGTCATAAGAACAAATAATATATTTCAGTCTGTATATTACGACTTGAGTCTTATGCACTGAGCTGCAAAGTTGAAAACTATTGTCTCATGATCAATAGGTAACTTAAACAGAACAAACAGACGTAGTGACTCAATCAGCTAAAATAATATTTATGAACACTATCACACACCGTCATCTAGTCCCAAGCTAAGCAGAGCTTGTGTTATGGGTACTAGATAACTGAAATATAACACATAACATATACTTTTCATTGTAAATAAATGCATTGAATACATAGAAAACACCCAGACTGAAGGCAAATACAATTAATGTTCATCACACAAATATTTGCCGTCCGCGGGAATCGAACCCACGAGTCAGTTACACTAACCATCATACATAAATTACATAAAACGCAGGGCATAAGTCTCCTCCTATACTAACTATATTTTGACCGATCCTTAGGTGTCGGTACAGCCGAAACAAGAGCAGCTCAGTTAAAATATTTTCAGTTATCGGAAATGGCGCTTTCTAAATCCAAGAGAAAAATTTATGCATTGAGTGCATAATACACTGTACGCTTTGCAGCCCGAAATCTAAAACTATGACCGTTCTATTTAGATTCTGGAGGTGGTATCCTTAGGTAAACTTCCTTTTTTTTTAAGTGTCTTTGGGAAGTCTTGGGCAAATTAATCGCGATAATATGTTAAGCAGGATGTTGGAAGTAATATCGAACTCAGAATCGTCATACTCATAATCTGTTTAAGATTAATTTGGTCTCCCCTACATTGCACTTTGTAACCGTAAAATGGAGACAATTTTACTTCTGATTAAACTCGTTGCGAGGTTGACTCTCGAGTGTACATCTGTGTTCGCAAAAGTTCATCACTGTTAATCCTTAGATAAGTCACAGCGACGGCTGTTTGAAATGAAAACGAAAAGAATAAACAATAGGACTGTGACTAATGTTAATCTTTAGTTTAAGAACTTTAGGAAGTCATTAGGTATTCAAATAAATTGTGAAATACGTAACGGTAACTTTACGAAGGCAGCAGGACACTATGTAATATATTTATAAGCTTAGGTGAATGGCTCGTAGTATTATTGGTATATGTAAATGAAGTTGACTCACAATATCAGTATACGGCGTGGGTGAAGTAAATATACTTAAATCGTGTATTTCTGTTTGCTTTGTTTCCCAGAATATAAACGAATTATCTTGTTTTATCTGATACTATAAGTACAAGGAATACTTTAAGTAAATGTCATGTTAGTGGTTCGTTTGTCCTTCGTAAGTTACTTCCTTAAAACACAAAATATTATAGTGGATTTACTACTACTTGTATGTTAAAGTAGGTGCGAGGTTGAGAGTTGGAAACCGGTCAATAAGTAAAACTATTTGACTTTCGCGAAGTTATGTAGGTACTTACTTTCAAGTTTATTGTAGACATTTCTGACCTATGATAACAAACTCTGAACAATGTTTATGTAGGTTTTATTAAATATAAATTAATGTGTAATTAACGTGTAATTTATCTATAATATGTATCTATTTACAAAAAAAATGTATATATGTATGTAGTATATCAGTTGTTTAGTGCCCATAAAACAAGATGGCGCTGTGTGAATGTGGTAGAATATTATAATAATATTAATTTTATACTATATTATTAAAGTAGCTGTTTTCTGCCTGTTTCTCCCTAACTTCTTCTGAATTACGCAACGAAGTTTGATTCATTTAAGTATAAATTTAAGAGTTACACTCTTGTTGGAGGAATTGGAACTGATGTCCACCGGATTTTGATACGGTTCTTTCGCAAGGTTTATTGTAGTAAACAACAGTCGAGAATTTCAAACATTTACAATTATATCGTAAAACATACAAAGTGGGTAATACGATAGATGTCAGAAATTATTTAAAGGGCTCTTACACCCAGTTTCTGAAAGGCTGATTAACATAAAATTAACTAATCACCTGTTAATCTCATGTGGAGTACCTAAAAGTATTCTAAAAAAAACCAATTGGTACTTCACATGAGATTTAACAGGTGCTTAGTTAGTTTTTCGTTAATCAACCTTTCAGAAACTGGATGTTAGTCTATTAGAATGGTAACAAAAAAACCTACCTCATACTTCACTGTAGGGCAAAGACCTCCCTTGGCACTTCAATGATTCATATCATTATTAATTTGTATTACGTTTATCATAGAATGTCGAGTCATAATTAAAATTGAAATCAATTCGATGACTCGTATCTTTCTTTACGGCGACAATTAAATGTATATACAGTAATCAAAAAAAGATTCGTTTAAAAAACACACATATAATCTGACTGCATCGTTGGTCTAGTGGTTACTGTAACTGACTGCGACGCCGGGTGTCGTGGGTTCGATTGCTGCGGAAGGCAAATACATATATGTGTGATGAACATTTGTACTTGTCTTCAGTTTGGGTGTTTTCTATGTATTCTAAGTATGTATTTACAAAAACAAAATGTCACTATAATTTATGTGGTTTCAAGTCTCGTGTGTTTTCTGTCAGGTTTAAGTGAATTTAACAACAAACAAACTTTTGTGACTAACTTAAAGTTAACTAACGTTTGAGGGTTCAGTAGGAACCTTTTTAAACCCAGATTTAGGACAAGTAATTATGAATCAAATAAAATTTTGTTTTGCGTGGGATCGAACACCACAGTTGCATGTCATTCATGTAGGTCGCAAATAATCGTTATATATAATGTATGTCTAAATAATAAACAATGTTTTATTAGTTTATTATTGAGATAGGTGTCAAAGGGAATTACATAATATAGTTAATAATATTTATTAATTGATATCTTGAGGATTCGTTCATTTCAGTGTATTTGCTGTGCCCTGCTATTAGCTCACCTATGACCTATCACCACCTCAAGCAGTATTATTTTAATCATACTTTGTGTTTTGTCTTTTTCTTTTGTCCAATTAAAAACAAGGATAGAGACAAAGTAAGCTTATAATAAAATTGCTATTAAAAGTTGTGGGCCCCTGGTCTAAGTTGACCCAATATTAATATTTTGACCATGTAGACAATTAAATTTGAAAATTCTTATATAACTATCGTCGTTTAGGTACTAGTTGGTACCAGTTGAGAGAACGTTAGTGCTTGAGGCGATATAAAGCAAAAGGAAATAAACTAGCTCAAGGATGTCTATAGCAAGTATGTGCCAAGGTTTTTTGAGACATGGGAATTGTTTCGCTTAGATAAAAATACATATACATAAATTAGCATCACGCTTATTGTCTGAAGGAACAGGCAGAGGTGTATGTATAAACCTACTTTTTATCAATTATACGTTGTCACTATCTTGCCGAGGCGCGGTTTCACCCGCGTCTTTGCTTACTGTTCTGCTCCCATCGCGTAATATTACATAGCTCTTAACTTTCCTCGAGAACTGGGCTTTCCTACACAAAAATATTTTTTTAATCTGACTACTAGTTCCAGAGATAAGTGCGTTCAAACAAACAAACAAACTTTATACTATAGGTAGATGTTGTGATTTACCAGGGTCTCCTCTAAACTTTAAACTAATTTTAGCGAAGTTTTTGAATATGTCCAAAATTAAATACCCAAATACTTATCGTTATACTCGTAATATTGCAATATTGGTCATTATGTCCCAACTCTACGATAATCTCCATAATATACTTCTGTAACTGATTTTAATAATGTTACAACTTCCGACGCCCACTACAAACATTCGTATAAATAAGATTCATTTTATACTATATAGCATATATTACTTTTTTGCCATAGACATCGGTTGAGATATTAATTTTATTTGCAGGTAACGCGTTATATGATATTTTCTTAGTCACTTACGAGCCGCGAAAAAAGATGGAGTGGTTCTAGATATATTCTAGGCTGACGTCCTCCATAAAAAAAAACATTGTATTTAGTGAAACTGCTTACTATACATATGACTGAAAAATAAGTAGGCTAGTATAATACTTTCTGATAATTGAAACAAAAAGTTAAGGTTAATCCATACTTCCATACTTAACATTATAAATGCGAAAGTAACTCTCGTCTGTCTGTTACGGTTTCACGCCTAAACCACTGAACCGATTTTGATGTAATTTGGTGTAGAGATAGATTATACATTGGGGAACAACATAAGCTTTTTAATCGCGAAAAAATGGCTTGAAGGAGTTGAAATAGGGGATGAAATTTTGTAAGGGATTTAACTGACAATCACGCGGGCGGAGCTGCTTGCAACAGCTAGTTTTCTATATTACACAATGAGTTTTGTGTTACACTCTATATAATCAAATATAATTCATGAGTAGAAAACATCTATTTATAAACACATACACACTTTTCTACGTTAATATTATGTGAAAATTAACAATTTTCAACAACTTTTTAGTGTTACGTATTACACAGTTAAAGCATAAACGACGTAACAGACAAGATATGAGTTACAGGAAAAACGAACTTAACGATTCAAAAATAAGATTGATTTTGTTTAATTTTGTATTGTAGTTGTATTAGTGTTGATTAGCCATACTATTATAACGGAAGAAACTCCATAATAAAGCAGAACGCGTTTATGTCTTTTCTATGTAAATATTGTAATAAACTTTAACTTACATTTTATGAATTGAATAATGGTTTAGTGGTTACGAGGTACAAAAAAGAGAGGGTCTTTGATTCCGACTACAAATAAAGACCAAATTTATTTGTTTCGTGAATTTGGGTTTTAAAATCAAATCAAATAATGTATTTTGCTGAAATCACTATTTACAATGTTGTCATTGTGTTTAATGTTGCCCACGGTACCTACAAGACTTGTTTCTAAGTGCTAAAATTTATCTTTCAAAAAATAAGTAACTTGCACTTGTACTGTAGTTAAAGCGGTTTCTCGACACATACGGACACTTTCCTAAGTGTAGTTGGTATTTGTATTAAAGAATCACCTGTCCAGACCATTACATTCTTAGGATGGTAAGCTCTTCTCATACAGAGAAGATATTACCATAATTTGGTTGACTGATTCCTTTACAATAGTATGTCTTTAGGTTGTATATACTTCGCTAGTGAAAAATATTAATCTGCTGCGGTTAGTATCAACAAGACTGGGAAAGTTGGTAGGGCTCGCACTAGACGAACATACGCGGACCAAATAGGTGATGTGATAACAAAAGGGCACAATTACGATGCTCGAAGGTAGTAGTAGTACAGAAACTTGCCCTCACTTGCTGTATTACAGAACCTAATAAAGATATAATTATAAATAAAGATAAGAAATCTTTATTACGTAAAAAGTAAAATATAGTTTCATAAGAATAGAGAGCTTCGAGGGCATGCATAAAATTTTCACATTTTATCAAGGAGATTTAACGGATATAATATGCAATACGTTGATAAAAACCGTAATTAAAAAAACAATCACAGATCAAATAAGACCTTAAACAATCGTTGTAATAGGCTGTATACAAAATGCTGGAAACTCTAATACTGTCATTAATAAATGACCCAGTGAACGTTATCATAACAAAACATTTCGACACAACTTCAGAATAACTTATTATTTACCTATCATTACCTCACCACCAGTCAAACAACATTAATGTACCCACCTTTATAGTGAATTTCCCAATAAAGGTCACGAATAAACTACCTTGTGTTTAAACACTAAACTAACAACACTAATTTAAAAAAATCACTGAATGAAAACAAAAGCTCCTTGTATTATCTATGAAAATTAAAAATTGGAACGCGCGCGTCTGTATCGACATTCGTCGCGATACTGACGCGTGATTGGACATTCAAAGCGCGGGAATGCACATGTCAAAGTGACGTTTACTAAGAACAGGTTACGAGAATGGTGCAACCTTTACGGTGGCACTTTGTATTGAGGTTGCTTATTCTGTGTGTATAATACACAACCTTCATGTATTGAATGATATATTTGACTTCATTTCGCGTCATTAAATTCTCTAACAACTCCCTTAAATTCGACATAATTTCCCCACATCCATAAATTATTAAAAAAAAATATTATATAAATAATATAGTACCTACTTACTTTAATAAGTTTTGCAACATTTACATAATTATCTACAGTTTTCGCAAAAAATGGATCAAGATAAGAACAGTCATACTTAATTGTTTACATAATTAGAACAATTATTAATGTTTTTTATACATAAATAAATTTATAAGTTATTTAATGTAAGTACTTACTTACATAATAATAAATTTATTTATAATGTATTGAAATACTTAAGTTTATTTTAGAGTGAAACTTTTTTGGTTTTAAACTTGATTTTAAGGCTAGCTTAGTGGCAGCCATCATGGGTGCTATTCAACTTTAGAATGGTGTTCATGTTCACCACCACGCCTGCATACCATTGACTGCTTACCATCAGGTAGAGTGAAGTGATTTTGGTAGGCTTATTTATAAAAACCTTGGCCGATGGTAATTCGAAGTAATGAATATTATAAATAACAACTTTTTTTTTCATTGGCATTACCGACGTCAGCTATGTTTTCGAAAACGAAAGATCGCAGTGGCGGTATAGTCTTATCATAGGTCCTATTCTTATAATAGATGATTTTCAACGAATTGTTTGATCCTACCTCAACATGACTATTTTCATACTGTTCTTATGTTTTTCATCGATTGCGCTAGTGAAGCCACTGCTATAGCACCCAAGCTGTCACGGGTGAACTAGATAAATGAGTAAATTGTTACACTGAATAAATTCAGACATAAATCAGTATACCTTTATGGAGGTGCAATTACGGCATTTGATAACTATACTTAGTTAAATGGAGCGAACAATATTACAAAAGTTTTGTAATACCTATCGATAAACCTAAACGAGTAGTTAGCTGTTAACTGTCAGCAATGAATTATTTGTATGACTTATTAATTGATTCCTAGGTAATTGTATGCTTACATGTTGCTGCGGTATTTCAGTACATATAAACATAACATAGCGATAAGCTTTTTTCTTGATAGGGTAGGCAGAGCAACTATTACATTTTACATTACACCTATCTTTTACTAATTATGGGTACCTTGGTTACAATTCAAGACACAATACCAAAGGACTAATTTAGGAATTTTCTCAATACTTATATCTACTTACTTATCGACTATCGTTAGCTACCTAAAGTAGGTATGATAGGTACCCCGGATTCAAAGAGCTGGTTTATTTCTTCGATGGTTTTAGCATGACTAGGTACTTGCTCTGGACCTATCGATGAATATCTACGAGTACTACCCTCTTATAGTAGACCAAAACCCACTCACTACTCTATCGTCCCTATTTCTTCTCCGCCTTCATCCCCATCCACTTACCTATACGGTCAGTAATTATAGTTTTGGTTGTTTTCTTAGCCTCGTTACTTCTAATATGGTTTAAATGTATGAATAACCATTATGTTTCATTCTAATTGCACTACAGGGTTTTCTTTTTAAAGTCTGTAGGTACAATCCTTGAAACTTTAAGTAACACATTGCGTTTTTATTTTCTTTACAAGCGGAGCAGTGAGTCAGTAGTTTTCCCACGAACGAACAATACTCTTCCATCTCTCTCTAACCTATACAATACGACAGCAGGACAATTCACACATTCCGTGGAAAAGAGATTTAATATGCGAATTGCAGTTTAGTAATTTTAAACATTGCGCACTGACCTTAAAGTACATATTGCTGAAAATACATATTTCGCCTTATGCCTTTTTTAAAGAAGGCGCGAATTGCATGCAGACCTTGTACGTAAGAACATTAATCTTCGCTTCAAACTTAACGTGAGATTTGACATATTTAACAGATTATTAGTTATATAACCATGTGAATTGGAATACCTTTTGCTTTTCGTAATAATTTTAACTGTCTTAGTGGCTCAATAAACTAATAAGTGTTACTAATTACTGCTGTTCTTTCTACAGTTGCACTGACTTAATCTGAAGAATGAAGTCATTCTGTCTAATGGTAAGCAGTCAGTAAGTGATGGACACTATTGAAAACTCAATCAAAATGAAAGAAACACGCGCTGATGAGCGACAAAAGTCTGTTTGGTTCGAAACCCTGCCTCGTAAATATTTAACATAGATATTATGATAAAAATTAAAAAAAATTAGGAGTGTACCTACCTATATATGTACCTTAGATCTATAAAGGTAAGTCAAAGTCAAAGTCAAAGCATTTATTTGTTTTAATTTTAATTTTGATCATAAAGTATGATGCTTATGAAAAGACAAAATTACATGAAGTCAGCTAATTAACCTACAGCCAGTTCGCTGACGAGGTAGAGCTGTGAGAAGAACTGGCAAGAAACTCACGCTACGTTTTTTTGTATGAGTTAACAATTTTAACACATCAACGCAACCAAAGAACCATACAAAGTAATTATTACAAAACAACCAATTAATTTAATAACTAAGATTAAAAAAAAACAAAAGAAACGAAAATAGAGGATTTCATATATTTAGTTTCATCTATTAAGGTAATTTGACTACGTACTTTAATTAAAATTAAAAAAAAAGTAAGTAGTAAACGTAATAGTCTTATTATGATAAAGATAAGATTGCATAAAGTCGTGTGCTTGATGGGTATCTTAGCTAAATAATACGGTTCAGTACTTTAAACAATAAAATAATTTGGTTGCTTCAAGGGTAGGTACATTGTATGTATTCACGCACCTCTAAATTTTATATCAAGAGTTAGGTCGTAACTAGTGACGAAGCCCCAGTTTCGTACGCGGCCGAATGTCGATCGTATCTGGTTTCGTACAAGGACGATAAGTGTTAAATCGCAACTGGTTACGAACCTTCAGTTTCGTACGTAGCTGAAACGCCTATGCCGTGATACAGGGCTTACCAAATGTATGTTATTGACAAAATATAACCTGGACAATAAGGTGTCAAAAATACATTAAAATTTTCAGGAAATCCAACAAAACGAATATAATTATCTACTGTGAGAACTACCGGAAGGCACAATCTTTATATAAATCATTATTATAATGTAAGATTTGAATAGTTAACAAAGTTTATTACAAAACACATTAATTGTCTACCATCTTAGATCACTACCTGATTTCCCGTCAACGATGACGTATCTTTAGTGCTACGATAAAAACTGTGAACAGCGATGTTCGTAGCTTGTTTAAATAAATACCTACATACTTGCTTATGAACGAAATATTACACTTTCTTGTCTATCATTTTCGTTGCCAGCTGTCTTTCTCTAGGCGTCATCCAAGGGGCCAGCTACTTAACTATAATTTTCTATAAATTTTAAGCTTAGATCTTAGAACACAGTTAAAAGTAGTGAGTTTATGAAATGTTAAAGAACAAAAAATGCCGATGTCCACAATCATGGTAAGAAACACAATACACTATAATAACTGTTCGCCTAACCTTAACCCGATGGTAAGTTATAAGCAAGTGGGTGCATAACTTCACGTAACGACGATATTCTCACCGTTCTTGACTCATCATGACATGGTTTGTTTCTACTTATAACTGCACGCCTACTGTTTAATTATTGTGTTGTAATGCAGCTACTATAAGTTATTAGGCTGCTTTAGTGGAGTATGTATAATTGCCGTAATGAGGTCTTAGGTTGAATAGTCGAGTCGGATCGTATTGGATGTTTTTACTGCCTATTTGTTTCGTGCTTTGTATATTATAAAGATATCATGGCAGATGTACTGACTAACAGTAGCTGGGAGTTGTACCTACCTATGCTGTTCGCAGTGGATTCAAGAGCGATCCTTGCAAAGAGCTACCAGTTACGAAGTCAATAAACTATACAATCTGTAATATTATATAAAGCGGTATAATTTGTTAGGTTGTTTGAACGCGCTAATCTCTGGAACTACCGGTCGGAATTAAATATTCTTTTTGAGTATGATAGCCCAGTTCTTGAGGAAGGTTAAACGCTATGTAACATTATGTTACTAGCGACGGGAGCAGAGCAGTAAGGAAAGACGCGGGCAGCTAGTCTAATCTACTTAACTAGCCTTCCGCGGCGCGGTTTCACCTGCATATACTATACTATACCTACGATAGTTTACCTATTACTAATCTATAGCTTAGTATTAGGTAAACCATAGTAGGTACACTTAGGTACTTACATTGGGTGTTAATTCTTAAGTAGCGCAGACCTGTAAAAACTTAATTTTGAGGATCGTTGCTCACCTCTGAAAATAGTCATTGCCCATCTCGTTTCAAATTTTGTAGGATTTTTTACGGAGTATAAATAAAACAAGTGATAACTACTACACATATGAATATAATTGTGAAATACATATAATAAGTAGAACAGATCCAGACATAGAATAAAGATTGTTAACATTACAGTAAGTACAAGCCTCGAGTGCTATTTATTCAATGACAAACAATCCAGTTTATACCGAAACCTGCTTTTTGTATTTCAATGTCAAAAATTTAAAAATAAAAATCAAAAATCTGGTTACAATTTGAAAATTGACGTAACTGTCATTGCCATTACAGATTCAAATTCTACCATGAATATTTAATTTATTTGTAGATATAGAAATTTTTCTACTTTAACAATAAAAGCAATGAAAGGCGAGGGTCGTACATTTATTATACTTGTTCATAAACTATTTATTTGTCTCATGCAAAAGCAACTAAGCAGTTACACGTTCCATAAAATTGAATTATTCAAAACATTACACATATTAAATATTCAATTTTTTTAAAATATCTTAACTTTTTTGACACAACATTTAAATATCGAATTAACATCGGAAAAATCAGATCTCACTAACACAAATAAACTCTCAAAACATTTTAATGGTGGTCCACTAATATAATGAATCAATGAAACTAAATAATCGTCAGTGGACCGTACCTACACACAACAGTTGTTCTACCTATCACTTCGTTCTCCAATCTCCCTTCTCATTCCCTTTAATTATCACTATAAGATGGATAAGTACAACAATTTGGTCTAATTCTAGGCAATTCGGTTTGGCATGATGATTATGCGATTTGAAACGCCATATTGATAAAGTCCAGTATACATTTATGCTGTTATCTGACGCAAACACTAATTACTTAAGCCTTATTACCTGTCTAAGAACAGTAAGAACCAATGGGCAAATCCTATCCGCATGCCTATCACTGATACTCCTGTAAGCCAGGATTACCAGTAATAAAATTTCTCTTGGTAGTCCTTGCGACCGCTAAACCTACTGCCTTGGATCCCTCCAAGTATTTAATTATAAATACGATGGAGGAGTTAGATGGAGTCTTTAACACCCAATTACAGAAATGTCACAAAATTTTAAGCGGTGTTTTAAGTCTCAGACTATCTTAATCACTTTAATATGATTTTAAGTGACAGAAAGACATTGTAAATTCTACGTTCAAGTCAGTTTTTAGCGTAAATGTGTAACGGGTTTTCAATGGCGTTTCGACTTACCTAAGTATTGTAAATATCGAGATATAAAATTAATGACAGAATTATCACCCGTTTTGTGAATTCAGGATCGAAAAAAGTATTGGAATCATTACCCGCTTTTTATGAATGGCATTTCATATCAGAGGTGTTTTTAAACTTATTTAGATCTGTAACCGTAAACCGTATTTGACAGGTGAAATATTTTTTATCTCGATTGTACCTACAGCCAATTACGTAATACTTTTTGTAAGACGTATGCCGCTGTTACTATAAAACAAGGCTTTCTTTACAATACTCAAAATACATAAACAGCTTTATATCTTTATTAATGTATTCCCTATTAAATAAAATGATATTAGTATGCGATGTCAAACCGAATTAAGTTGTTTCACAGCCTTATTGAGTCTTGGTGGTATATAAAATTGCTATTTGAACTCTGTCCCGTGTAAACCTATATATTGTTTGCTATAAGCTCTGCGTTCATGAATGATAACTAGCGCACTGTATATAAAATATTTAATTGTTTATTTGTTAATGATAAGCAGGACAGAGTTTAAATTAATGAGTATGCTTTCCCTACACAGTATAGTTTAGGCTAAGTAAAGCTTTTCACCAAACTCGACACAAATTGAAATTATATTGCAAAATAAACCAATTTTTCGAATTGCCTTGACTACTTACATCACGCCTTTTTTCCTGGGTAGGTAGGAAGTGATGTTTAACACTTTTAGTCAGTTATGTTGGGACACGTGTACTCGTAAAATAGCGAGACGGTTGTCATTTATTGAGCATTTCTCGATAGATAATCTCATTATCGGTACTCGATGCGAGGATCGAGTACTTTGCTTGGCAATCCTTGCAATGTATTATCAAAGCAATGGTTTAGAATATTTTATGTAGATATTCTTCAGACTTATCCCGAGATGGAGTTGCAATTGCAACTAGTCTACAGAATTTGGTGAAATTAGCCTAGACATCTATTTACACAATGCAAATGCTTTAACATTTTTCATATTGTCATTCTACTAATAAGACAATGGCAATATGAAAGATGTCATTTTTTTATTGCCATAGCATAATTAAGTAGTATTTATATAAAATTTGGAATGCTGTTTTCGACTAACTGGTAGGGAAAGCATGAAACCTAAGAGGCGGGAATAATATGATGTCACCAAAGGAATGGTATTAACACCACAATTAATTATAGTACGCCTTTTATACTTTGTTGTCATTTAGCTCTTAATATTATTTTGTTAGATCTTAGCCTCTTTTATCATTTCTCAGTCTCAGGGAATGTAAGTTGGTAAGTCTCTTCGTTGCCTTACAAAATATAATATTCATTCGCGATCGAACTTTTATAAAGTCATAAAAAATATTTTTAAGGAAATTATACATTTGTCGATATTATATAGTGCACTAAGTTAAACATTACTTAGTTACTAAATATTTGAAGCAATAGATTTATCGGCCTCCGTTACACCGGCCTAAGCTTGTTTCATTGTAACAAAACATTGTGTAATTGTAATAAAGCTGTATATTGTGTCTAATTGACATTAAATAAATTGTAGACGGCATCAGAAAAATAGTTTAATTTATTTACTTTAGAGCTTTGACATAACGACAATGTCAACGGTTATAATGTCACAATGAAACAAGAAGTATAATTATAACTATTATATTCTAAAATCGAAAATATTTTGAATTTTGAATGTGTTTAAACTATAAAAGGCATGAGTGTTGTCTTTTTAGATCACATTGATTGTGCGTGATATTATTATTACTGGAATATAATGACAATCATTATGGAGGAATTATAATTTATATCATATTTCATTATTAGGAATAGCAATCGTCGTCCATTTTTGGAAGCCTGATTTTACATTACTTATTAAAAGATACAAAACATTCTATTACAATAATTATTTATCTTAGTTGAAGAGTATGACCCAGTTTGTCAGAAGTAGATTTTACTTGTTATTTTAAATTCAATATTAGACATCTTGAATGTTCTACATACTATCCTGTATCCCGCATCTCGAGTCAACACGTAAAACAAACGCTCAGTCTATATTTCAAAATGCATTGAATATGTTTGGGGACGGACTATTTTGTCGCTTCGAAATAGGTAAGATTAAGTATCGCGATTGTCGATTGTATCGATACATCTGATCACAGTATCGTATATCGATTATTGTATCGTTCGTCTAACGTCACTCTTAATTGTATAACACAACACGTTTTATTCACAGAACTGTCGAGTCTTTAGAAAAGAGATATCTTTAAAAATGCATAGTTTTATAAACACATCATTTTTAATTACACTAGCTGCATTGTTCTCGTCTGCCTATAATTTCTTAATAAAATATTCCTATAATCGTTTTGTCTTACGTTCTCATTTGTTTACAACTCACAGTAGCAGTGTGGCACTTGTATAATAAAGACTTGGTTACACGATGCCAGTTTCGCAAAACAATTGCTTTACAAAATTGGCATCGTGTAAAAAAGACTTGAAACACTGTATTTAATACAGTATCGCGATCGTTCGCTTAAAGCTTAGGTTGATATAATAATGTATTTGTAATACTTTGTTATTAATCTGACCACGTAAAGAGCGACTGAAGTGCATTTAAGTTACAGGAATAACGCCTTTAAAATTAATAATTGAGAGACGTTATTCGTGTAGCTTTCTTGACGCATTTGTCGGTTTTCCAGTGGCAGTATTTGTGCAATGTTTATTCGAACCCGTTTTGGTTTCTCTGGTCTATATTTACAATTTTCTACGGATTCATTGACTAGATAGATGTTCACGTTACATTTGGATTTGTTTACCTCACACCTAAAGTAATGACTCGCCAAAATTACATCAATCGTTGAATTATAGTTTTTGTGCGATGACGTAGAGACTCAAGTTTTTTGGCGTGTGGATATCGAACAAAACTATAGTGTCATTGATGTGTACTAGCATATTTTCTTCTATAAATGAAAATGTAAAAAATTTAATACTATTTACGCGATTATGATTTGTTTGAAAAATCATACAGGCTGTATTTTGTCTTCATAAATGGCGACTCAGCGTTTACTTGCTTAACATTGAACTGATAAAAACAACACTATAGTTTTGTATTAACATGTTTGTCTAACATTGCAATTATTACAACTACATGATAAATTCGCGATTCAGAGATGTTGCCTGTAAACATATCATTCGGCCTTTCTCTATGTTCTTTAATCTTTATACATTTACTATTACTAAGGAACATTAAAGCAATATTTTCATAAATTTAATCAAACGTTTTGGGCAAGGTGGGTTAATATAATGGCACGTTCACATTTGTCCGAATTGTATATTTTTATAGAATACTAGTTCATTAAATTTTATAATAGACTTTTTGATTAGTATATTTATAATATTATAAATATGTTAATCAATATTTAAATCAATCAATTAATATCTATTTGACTAATTTTCCAGTTTCATGTGATTTTTTAGTTCATTGAAACAATATAGAGCATGAAATGTGTAGCACACGGTGTAGTGTAGCGTTTTTACCAAATTATTATGCATGGCATTACAAATTATACCAATTTATATCTTAGTCGTTATTATATTAGATACTAGACTTGTCAAATGCGCAGACTGATGTGACAAGCAAATATATTTTCACATAAATGTATATATTTTGTCATAAGAATTATTTTCTTTGGAATGTTTTTGATAAAAATTTGAGCATTTTTTAAGCATTTAAATAAACTTTAGCAATAATGATTTATATATGAAGCAATTGATATCCCTCTATTTAATAAATAAATAACAAAATAAAAATCGGTTTTTTTTAGACTAGTATATCGACTCTACTGGTTAATGTTATCAAATGTGAACGCACCATTACATTTATAAAATATCTTACAATATGAATACTATATCTGATTATAATTTTGGTACATGTAAACTTTGTTCTTAAATACTTTACAGAAGATTTTTTTTTAATACTTATCAGCAGTGATGTGAGAAAGGCTAATTAATTTAAAGTTTGAGAGTGGCTGATACCTCCAAAGTTAAGTCGATTATTTTTTAATCCCAGGATCAAAGTTAAGAGATAAATCAAAAGCCACAAATGACCGAAGTGCAGCAGTAGGTACATGTTTTCGAACCATGTAACCTCTACTTCAATCATCATAATTGGCAATAGATTTTTGTATTCAGTTCTTTCACGTCATTTTGAGCGTGCAAGTAAATTAAGAATACTAATTGTGGTTTTCTAAAATATTTCCGTCGTTGGCAGTCACTAATCGTTGGAATGTTGAATAGAAATAAATTATTTTATCGATTATGGCTAATACCTACTAGCTAATACAAATCAGACTAAACTTCAAATAAAATAATTGAAGCTTAGTCTAATTCGTATTTTGTATTTACTTTTACCTGGGAAATACTAGTTGAGATGCTAGTATTGACGCATTCATAATCTGACGCATTCCAAGTAATAAAACTATATTCAATTACTCGGGACTCATAAGTAAATTAATTAAATTCAGCGGTATTAACCACTCAATACAATCTCTTCGTCAACTTTAAAAAAAATAGTCTTAACAATCACTTATTCTACATTTATAAAGGATATATACACGCGCGGTGATCACGTATCTAAATACAATTTAAGTTCGTGAATATAAATACTATTAGTATCAAATTGTTATATGTGAAGATTCAGGAACTTTCAGTCATGAATAGAAAGTAATTCGTATTTAGCTTTACTTTTGTATTTGAGAGCATTGTACCTATCTGCTGTCGAAGCCGAAAGGGAACTCCGAAGCCGAAAGGCGACCCCGAATATTAAGATGTTACATTTGAATCCGAAAAAACCGATGGATTAGATTTTATACACTAATGTAATATTTTTTTTGAGATTTAGATTCAATACTTTACTCTACATAGTACTAAAGTCTCTTAAATACGTAAAATAAAGTACTAAATACGATTAAAAATAGATCGCTTGTTGGTAACAGATCGACGTAAAGCGATCATATCGCATAAACGAGATATCTGATATTTTATATCTTATTTTAGCTGAGTTTAAATTGAAAATTGTTTCTCATGTTGTTGTTTTCCACTAAAGATGCAATTATTGTAGTATCTCGTTTGGATAAAAATGGAGTAACAAAGAATTGTGTTTAAATTTCATAGACAAAATTTTTGTTACACTTTGTTTAGGATATCAAATGGTATATAGTTTATAATATTTCATAATAATGTTACAATAAATATATTTATTATTACGTTTTGCCCTTTTCCTCTTATTATGTTCCCTGGTTTTTTTTTTTTAATATTAGCCTACCAAAGTGACTCCACTCTGCCTGATGGTAAGCAGTCTTATAAGAAAAGAGAAAAGGTTATTGCCCTGTAGTGGTGTGGTGAAAGGTTATTGCCAGTGGTAGTGTAGTCGACTTATTTCTTTGTACCTAGTAATTAGTGCAACATTAGTACCTCATATTATATACTCATACCACTTTAGACTCTTCCTCATTTCCTTTTTTTCTAGATTCGTCTTTTCTTACCCCATTCCTTATCTCAACGAGTAATTATTCTTATATATTAATAGATACATGTTAAAAAGAAAATATTCGTTTTAATTAGGCCTAAAATTTTGAGATTTTGATGAGATTTCTCAATCTGATATAACATTGATAGAGCTATAAACATTTTTTTAAACCTTTTAATATTTTACCTACAACTAATAAAGAAAATATATTCTAGAAAAACCCATACCGATTTAAATTTAAGTTACCTACAGTAATATAATAGCATTAAAATAGTTGTTGCAATTCTAGAAGGTGAAGGTGAATTGCAACAACTATATTTAGTTTAAAATATAATATATAGGGCCATTATTATATTTACTGCAAATAACATGATATAATAAACAAGGTATACGTTCCTAAATAAGGATACGCTGTCTAGTTACTTTCGTGGAGGTAACATTCGTCTAGAAACTTTTGGGTCCAAAAAACTTTTGGCACATCCCTTTCAAATACAATTGGATAAATGGGGTAGTATTATGAAATTGGTTATACCATGAAAGATCCCTATGATGGATCAAGATGGTTTGATCCGTTTTAATACTAAAATAACATTGATCGACAAATTTTGCTGCTTACTGCTAAATAAAAACGCAGCAATAGCTTTCTAAGGAAGAACGACGTATTTACATATATTCAATTTTAGGAAAACGTTCTTAAATACATGCCTTAGGTGTGATTATTTCATAGCGGGTCTTTTAGTTGCAATGTACTGTTGAAAGGATTATTTATTGTTGCTATTGATTTTAAATATGTAATAGGAGATGCTTGGGGAAGGCCTATATTTTCGAATAAACTTCTTTACTCTTATATAATGAAGTTAAACCAATGTTACCCCCCGACTTAAATAAGCCAAAAGAGTCGTCAAAAGATTTTATTTCTTATTATTTCTTATTATATAAGATTTTATTTCTTATTAAGAATAATATAGTTCCATATTGAATATAGCTAGTATGGAATGTAGTTGGTAATAAGAGTAGTAATCAAAATTCAAGTACTTTTATCTATATGCTAATCAAGAACATCGTAACTGTAAAATACTAGTCTTGATAAAATGAATATACAGTTTACCTATAAACATGTGTTTGTCGGTGTATTTCTTATAATTTGTTTTATGCAATTACAGTGTTCTTTCTTAGTGTGGCAGTGTGTTGTAATCTAAGTATAAAGTACCTGTAATGTAAATCGGAATACTTATACAGTTTTAATATATTATCAATAGTATACATTTTTCCATCCTTATTCTACCCTTAATAAGAAATAAGACCTGCCAAATTAACCCTTTTCGTTCCAATAGACATTCCATCGTCCTACTTGTTGTAATTTTGACTCTATTTGATCACTATAGAGTGCTTTTTAGATACATTGTAGATATGTTCTTCTGCTTTCTGTCGTCTGCATCACAGCATTCAATACAACCTGTGCAATACAAAGGCAGCAAGTAAGCAAATTGCATGAAATATATACTGCCTCATTCCCAACCAATAACATTTTTTTAAACTGCAAGATAGTACCAAATTCACTATTTTTATCTCTATTATTTTCATGTCAGTCCTCCAATAGTCAAGAATGCTCGCGCGACAGAACCAACAATACGCCTATCTATCTATAATAAACTCACGTAGCGGCCAGCGGTCTCCTGGCCTCGCTCAGCACGTAGGCGGCACAACAATACGCCTATCTATCTATAATATACTCACGTAGCGGCCAGCGGTCTCCTGGCCTCGCTCAGCACGTAGGCGGCACAACAATACGCCTATCTATCTATAATATACTCACGTAGCGGCCAGCGGTCTCCTGGCCTCGCTCAGCACGTAGGCGGCACAACAATACGCCTATCTATCTATAATATACTCACGTAGCGGCCAGCGGTCTCCTGGCCTCGCTCGGCACGTAGGCGGCACAACAATACGCCTATCTATCTATAATATACTCACGTAGCGGGCAGCGGTCTTCTGGCCTCGCTCAGCACGTAGGCGGCACAACAATACGCCTATCTATCTATAATATACTCACGTAGCGGCCAGCGGTCTCCTGGCCTCGCTCAGCACGTAGACGGCACAACAATACACCTATCTATCTATAATATACTCACGTAGCGGCCAGCGGTCTCCTGGCCTCGCTCAGCACGTAGGCGGCACAACAATACGCCTATCTATCTATAATATACTCACGTAGCGGCCAGCGGTCTCCTGGCCTCGCTCAGCACGTAGGCGGCACAACAATACGCCTATCTATCTATAATATACTCACGTAGCGGCCAGCGGTCTCCTGGCCTCGCTCAGCACGTAGGCGGCACAACAATACGCCTATCTATCTATAATATACTCACGTAGCGGCCAGCGGTCTCCTAGCCTCGCTCAGCACGTAGGCGGCACAACAATACGCCTATCTATCTATAATATACTCACGTAGCGGCCAGCGGTCTCCTGGCCTCGCTCAGCACGTAGGCGGCACAACAATACGCCTATCTATCTATAATATACTCACGTAGCGGCCAGCGGTCTCCTGGCCTCGCTCAGCACGTAGGCGGCACAACAATACGCCTATCTATCTATAATATACTGACGTAGCGGCCAGCGGTCTCCTGGCCTCGCTCAGCACGTAGGCGGCACAACAATACGCCTATCTATCTATAATATACTCACGTAGCGGCCAGCGGTCTCCTGGCCTCGCTCAGCACGTAGGCGGCACAACAATACGCCTATCTATCTATAATATACTCACGTAGCGGCCAGCGGTCTCCTGGCCTCGCTCAGCACGTAGGCGGCACAACAATACGCCTATCTATCTATAATATACTCACGTAGCGGCCAGCGGTCTCCTGGCCTCGCTCAGCACGTAGGCGGCACAACAATACGCCTATCTATCTATAATATACTCACGTAGCGGCCAGCGGTCTCCTGGCCTCGCTCAGCACGTAGGCGGCACAACAATACGCCTATCTATCTATAATATACTCACGTAGCGGCCAGCGGTCTCCTGGCCTCGCTCAGCACGTAGGCGGCACAACAAT
Organism: Parascotia fuliginaria; assembly: GCA_963082885.1. Lineage (NCBI taxonomy): Eukaryota > Metazoa > Arthropoda > Insecta > Lepidoptera > Erebidae > Parascotia > Parascotia fuliginaria. The sequence continues at coordinate 4,269,096 of OY720195.1, forward strand.
ACGCCTATCTATCTATAATATACTCACGTAGCGGCCAGCGGTCTCCTGGCCTCGCTCAGCACGTAGGCGGCACAACAATACGCCTATCTATCTATAATATACTCACGTAGCGGCCAGCGGTCTCCTGGCCTCGCTCAGCACGTAGGCGGCACAACAATACGCCTATCTATCTATAATATACTCACGTAGCGGCCAGCGGTCTCCTGGCCTCGCTCAGCACGTAGGCGGCACAACAATACGCCTATCTATCTATAATATACTCACGTAGCGGCCAGCGGTCTCCTGGCCTCGCTCAGCACGTAGGCGGCACAACAATACGCCTATCTATCTATAATATACTCACGTAGCGGCCAGCGATCTCCTGGCCTCGCTCAGCACGTAGGCGGCACAACAATACGCCTATCTATCTATAATATACTCACGTAGCGGCCAGCGGTCTCCTGGCCTCGCTCAGCACGTAGGCGGCACAACAATACGCCTATCTATCTATAATATACTCACGTAGCGGCCAGCGGTCTCCTGGCCTCGCTCAGCACGTAGGCGGCACAACAATACGCCTATCTATCTATAATATACTCACGTAGCGGCCAGCGGTCTCCTGGCCTCGCTCAGCACGTAGGCGGCACAACAATACGCCTATCTATCTATAATATACTCACGTAGCGGCCAGCGGTCTCCTGGCCTCGCTCAGCACGTAGGCGGCACAACAATACGCCTATCTATCTATAATATACTCACGTAGCGGCCAGCGGTCTCCTGGCCTCGCTCAGCACGTAGGCGGCACAACAATACGCCTATCTATCTATAATATACTCACGTAGCGGCCAGCGGTCTCCTGGCCTCGCTCAGCACGTAGGCGGCACAACAATACGCCTATCTATCTATAATATACTCACGTAGCGCCCAGCGGTCTCCTGGCCTCGCTCAGCACGTAGGCGGCACAACAATACGCCTATCTATCTATAATATACTCACGTAGCGCCCAGCGGTCTCCTGGCCTCGCTCAGCACGTAGGCGGCACAACAATACGCCTATCTATCTATAATATACTCACGTAGCGCCCAGCGGTCTCCTGGCCTCGCTCAGCACGTAGGCGGCACAACAATACGCCTATCTATCTATAATATACTCACGCAGCGCCCAGCGGTCTCCTGGCCTCGCTCAGCACGTAGGCGGCACAACAATACGCCTATCTATCTATAATATACTCACGTAGCGGCCAGCGGTCTCCTGGCCTCGCTCAGCACGTAGGCGGCACAACAATACGCCTATCTATCTATAATATACTCACGTAGCGCCCAGCGGTCTCCTGGCCTCGCTCAGCACGTAGGCGGCACAACAATACGCCTATCTATCTATAATATACTCACGTAGCGGCCAGCGGTCTCCTGGCCTCGCTCAGCACGTAGGCGGCACAACAATACGCCTATCTATCTATAATATACTCACGTAGCGCCCAGCGGTCTCCTGGCCTCGCTCAGCACGTAGGCGGCACAACAATACGCCTATCTATCTATAATATACTCACGTAGCGGCCAGCGGTCTCCTGGCCTCGCTCAGCACGTAGGCGGCACAACAATACGCCTATCTATCTATAATATACTCACGTAGCGGCCAGCGGTCTCCTGGCCTCGCTCAGCACGTAGGCGGCACAACAATACGCCTATCTATCTATAATATACTCACGTAGCGCCCAGCGGTCTCCTGGCCTCGCTCAGCACGTAGGCGGCACAACAATACGCCTATCTATCTATAATATACTCACGTAGCGGCCAGCGGTCTCCTGGCCTCGCTCAGCACGTAGGCGGCACAACAATACGCCTATCTATCTATAATATACTCACGTAGCGGCCAGCGGTCTCCTGGCCTCGCTCAGCACGTAGGCGGCACAACAATACGCCTATCTATCTATAATATACTCACGTAGCGGCCAGCGGTCTCCTGGCCTCGCTCAGCACGTAGGCGGCACAACAATACGCCTATCTATCTATAATATACTCACGTAGCAGCCAGCGGTCTCCTGGCCTCGCTCAGCACGTAGGCGGCACAACAATACGCCTATCTATCTATAATATACTCACGTAGCGGCCAGCGGTCTCCTGGCCTCGCTCAGCACGTAGGCGGCACAACAATACGCCTATCTATCTATAATATACTCACGTAGCGGCCAGCGGTCTCCTAGCCTCGCTCAGCACGTAGGCGGCACAACAATACGCCTATCTATCTATAATATACTCACGTAGCGGCCAGCGGTCTCCTGGCCTCGCTCAGCACGTAGGCGGCACAACAATACGCCTATCTATCTATAATATACTCACGTAGCGGCCAGCGGTCTCCTGGCCTCGCTCAGCACGTAGGTGGCACAACAATACGCCTATCTATCTATAATATACTCACGTAGCGGCCAGCGGTCTCCTGGCCTCGCTCAGCACGTAGGCGGCACAACAATACGCCTATCTATCTATAATATACTCACGTAGCGGCCAGCGGTCTCCTGGCCTCGCTCAGCACGTAGGCGGCACAACAATACGCCTATCTATCTATAATATACTCACGTAGCGGCCAGCGGTCTCCTGGCCTCGCTCAGCACGTAGGCGGCACAACAATACGCCTATCTATCTATAATATACTCACGTAGCGGCCAGCGGTCTCCTGGCCTCGCTCAGCACGTAGGCGGCACAACAATACGCCTATCTATCTATAATATACTCACGTAGCGGCCAGCGGTCTCCTGGCCTCGCTCAGCACGTAGGCGGCACAACAATACGCCTATCTATCTATAATATACTCACGTAGCGGCCAGCGGTCTCCTGGCCTCGCTCAGCACGTAGGCGGCACAACAATACGCCTATCTATCTATAATATACTCACGTAGCGGCCAGCGGTCTCCTGGCCTCGCTCAGCACGTAGGCGGCACAACAATACGCCTATCTATCTATAATATACTCACGTAGCGGCCAGCGGTCTCCTGGCCTCGCTCAGCACGTAGGCGGCACAACAATACGCCTATCTATCTATAATATACTCACGTAGCGGCCAGCGGTCTCCTGGCCTCGCTCAGCACGTAGGCGGCACAACAATACGCCTATCTATCTATAATATACTCACGTAGCGGCCAGCGGTCTCCTGGCCTCGCTCAGCACGTAGGCGGCACAACAATACGCCTATCTATCTATAATATACTCACGTAGCGGCCAGCGGTCTCCTGGCCTCGCTCAGCACGTAGGCGGCACAACAATACGCCTATCTATCTATAATATACTCACGTAGCGGCCAGCGGTCTCCTGGCCTCGCTCAGCACGTAGGCGGCACAACAATACGCCTATCTATCTATAATATACTCACGTAGCGGCCAGCGGTCTCCTGGCCTCGCTCAGCACGTAGGCGGCACAACAATACGCCTATCTATCTATAATATACTCACGTAGCGGCCAGCGGTCTCCTGGCCTCGCTCAGCACGTAGGCGGCACAACAATACGCCTATCTATCTATAATATACTCACGTAGCGGCCAGCGGTCTCCTGGCCTCGCTCAGCACGTAGGCGGCACAACAATACGCCTATCTATCTATAATATACTCACGTAGCGGCCAGCGGTCTCCTGGCCTCGCTCAGCACGTAGGCGGCACAACAATACGCCTATCTATCTATAATATACTCACGTAGCGGCCAGCGGTCTCCTGGCCTCGCTCAGCACGTAGGCGGCACAACAATACGCCTATCTATCTATAATATACTCACGTAGCGGCCAGCGGTCTCCTGGCCTCGCTCAGCACGTAGGCGGCACAACAATACGCCTATCTATCTATAATATACTCACGTAGCGGCCAGCGGTCTCCTGGCCTCGCTCAGCACGTAGGCGGCACAACAATACGCCTATCTATCTATAATATACTCACGTAGCGGCCAGCGGTCTCCTGGCCTCGCTCAGCACGTAGGCGGCACAACAATACGCCTATCTATCTATAATATACTCACGTAGCGGCCAGCGGTCTCCTGGCCTCGCTCAGCACGTAGGCGGCACAACAATACGCCTATCTATCTATAATATACTCACGTAGCGGCCAGCGGTCTCCTGGCCTCGCTCAGCACGTAGGCGGCACAACAATACGCCTATCTATCTATAATATACTCACGTAGCGGCCAGCGGTCTCCTGGCCTCGCTCAGCACGTAGGCGGCACAACAATACGCCTATCTATCTATAATATACTCACGTAGCGGCCAGCGGTCTCCTGGCCTCGCTCAGCACGTAGGCGGCACAACAATACGCCTATCTATCTATAATATACTCACGTAGCGGCCAGCGGTCTCCTGGCCTCGCTCAGCACGTAGGCGGCACAACAATACGCCTATCTATCTATAATATACTCACGTAGCGGCCAGCGGTCTCCTGGCCTCGCTCAGCACGTAGGCGGCACAACAATACGCCTATCTATCTATAATATACTCACGTAGCGGCCAGCGGTCTCCTGGCCTCGCTCAGCACGTAGGCGGCACAACAATACGCCTATCTATCTATAATATACTCACGTAGCGGCCAGCGGTCTCCTGGCCTCGCTCAGCACGTAGGCGGCACAACAATACGCCTATCTATCTATAATATACTCACGTAGCGGCCAGCGGTCTCCTGGCCTCGCTCAGCACGTAGGCGGCACAACAATACGCCTATCTATCTATAATATACTCACGTAGCGGCCAGCGGTCTCCTGGCCTCGCTCAGCACGTAGGCGGCACAACAATACGCCTATCTATCTATAATATACTCACGTAGCGGCCAGCGGTCTCCTGGCCTCGCTCAGCACGTAGGCGGCACAACAATACGCCTATCTATCTATAATATACTCACGTAGCGGCCAGCGGTCTCCTGGCCTCGCTCAGCACGTAGGCGGCACAACAATACGCCTATCTATCTATAATATACTCACGTAGCGGCCAGCGGTCTCCTGGCCTCGCTCAGCACGTAGGCGGCACAACAATACGCCTATCTATCTATAATATACTCACGTAGCGGCCAGCGGTCTCCTGGCCTCGCTCAGCACGTAGGCGGCACAACAATACGCCTATCTATCTATAATATACTCACGTAGCGGCCAGCGGTCTCCTGGCCTCGCTCAGCACGTAGGCGGCACAACAATACGCCTATCTATCTATAATATACTCACGTAGCGGCCAGCGGTCTCCTGGCCTCGCTCAGCACGTAGGCGGCACAACAATACGCCTATCTATCTATAATATACTCACGTAGCGGCCAGCGGTCTCCTGGCCTCGCTCAGCACGTAGGCGGCACAACAATACGCCTATCTATCTATAATATACTCACGTAGCGGCCAGCGGTCTCCTGGCCTCGCTCAGCACGTAGGCGGCACAACAATACGCCTATCTATCTATAATATACTCACGTAGCGGCCAGCGGTCTCCTGGCCTCGCTCAGCACGTAGGCGGCACAACAATACGCCTATCTATCTATAATATACTCACGTAGCGGCCAGCGGTCTCCTGGCCTCGCTCAGCACGTAGGCGGCACAACAATACGCCTATCTATCTATAATATACTCACGTAGCGGCCAGCGGTCTCCTGGCCTCGCTCAGCACGTAGGCGGCACAACAATACGCCTATCTATCTATAATATACTCACGTAGCGGCCAGCGGTCTCCTGGCCTCGCTCAGCACGTAGGCGGCACAACAATACGCCTATCTATCTATAATATACTCACGTAGCGGCCAGCGGTCTCCTGGCCTCGCTCAGCACGTAGGCGGCACAACAATACGCCTATCTATCTATAATATACTCACGTAGCGGCCAGCGGTCTCCTGGCCTCGCTCAGCACGTAGGCGGCACAACAATACGCCTATCTATCTATAATATACTCACGTAGCGGCCAGCGGTCTCCTGGCCTCGCTCAGCACGTAGGCGGCACAACAATACGCCTATCTATCTATAATATACTCACGTAGCGGCCAGCGGTCTCCTGGCCTCGCTCAGCACGTAGGCGGCACAACAATACGCCTATCTATCTATAATATACTCACGTAGCGGCCAGCGGTCTCCTGGCCTCGCTCAGCACGTAGGCGGCACAACAATACGCCTATCTATCTATAATATACTCACGTAGCGGCCAGCGGTCTCCTGGCCTCGCTCAGCACGTAGGCGGCACAACAATACGCCTATCTATCTATAATATACTCACGTAGCGGCCAGCGGTCTCCTGGCCTCGCTCAGCACGTAGGCGGCACAACAATACGCCTATCTATCTATAATATACTCACGTAGCGGCCAGCGGTCTCCTGGCCTCGCTCAGCACGTAGGCGGCACAACAATACGCCTATCTATCTATAATATACTCACGTAGCGGCCAGCGGTCTCCTGGCCTCGCTCAGCACGTAGGCGGCACAACAATACGCCTATCTATCTATAATATACTCACGTAGCGGCCAGCGGTCTCCTGGCCTCGCTCAGCACGTAGGCGGCACAACAATACGCCTATCTATCTATAATATACTCACGTAGCGGCCAGCGGTCTCCTGGCCTCGCTCAGCACGTAGGCGGCACAACAATACGCCTATCTATCTATAATATACTCACGTAGCGGCCAGCGGTCTCCTGGCCTCGCTCAGCACGTAGGCGGCACAACAATACGCCTATCTATCTATAATATACTCACGTAGCGGCCAGCGGTCTCCTGGCCTCGCTCAGCACGTAGGCGGCACAACAATACGCCTATCTATCTATAATATACTCACGTAGCGGCCAGCGGTCTCCTGGCCTCGCTCAGCACGTAGGCGGCACAACAATACGCCTATCTATCTATAATATACTCACGTAGCGGCCAGCGGTCTCCTGGCCTCGCTCAGCACGTAGGCGGCACAACAATACGCCTATCTATCTATAATATACTCACGTAGCGGCCAGCGGTCTCCTGGCCTCGCTCAGCACGTAGGCGGCACAACAATACGCCTATCTATCTATAATATACTCACGTAGCGGCCAGCGGTCTCCTGGCCTCGCTCAGCACGTAGGCGGCACAACAATACGCCTATCTATCTATAATATACTCACGTAGCGGCCAGCGGTCTCCTGGCCTCGCTCAGCACGTAGGCGGCACAACAATACGCCTATCTATCTATAATATACTCACGTAGCGGCCAGCGGTCTCCTGGCCTCGCTCAGCACGTAGGCGGCACAACAATACGCCTATCTATCTATAATATACTCACGTAGCGGCCAGCGGTCTCCTGGCCTCGCTCAGCACGTAGGCGGCACAACAATACGCCTATCTATCTATAATATACTCACGTAGCGGCCAGCGGTCTCCTGGCCTCGCTCAGCACGTAGGCGGCACAACAATACGCCTATCTATCTATAATATACTCACGTAGCGGCCAGCGGTCTCCTGGCCTCGCTCAGCACGTAGGCGGCACAACAATACGCCTATCTATCTATAATATACTCACGTAGCGGCCAGCGGTCTCCTGGCCTCGCTCAGCACGTAGGCGGCACAACAATACGCCTATCTATCTATAATATACTCACGTAGCGGCCAGCGGTCTCCTGGCCTCGCTCAGCACGTAGGCGGCACAACAATACGCCTATCTATCTATAATATACTCACGTAGCGGCCAGCGGTCTCCTGGCCTCGCTCAGCACGTAGGCGGCACAACAATACGCCTATCTATCTATAATATACTCACGTAGCGGCCAGCGGTCTCCTGGCCTCGCTCAGCACGTAGGCGGCACAACAATACGCCTATCTATCTATAATATACTCACGTAGCGGCCAGCGGTCTCCTGGCCTCGCTCAGCACGTAGGCGGCACAACAATACGCCTATCTATCTATAATATACTCACGTAGCGGCCAGCGGTCTCCTGGCCTCGCTCAGCACGTAGGCGGCACAACAATACGCCTATCTATCTATAATATACTCACGTAGCGGCCAGCGGTCTCCTGGCCTCGCTCAGCACGTAGGCGGCACAACAATACGCCTATCTATCTATAATATACTCACGTAGCGGCCAGCGGTCTCCTGGCCTCGCTCAGCACGTAGGCGGCACAACAATACGCCTATCTATCTATAATATACTCACGTAGCGGCCAGCGGTCTCCTGGCCTCGCTCAGCACGTAGGCGGCACAACAATACGCCTATCTATCTATAATATACTCACGTAGCGGCCAGCGGTCTCCTGGCCTCGCTCAGCACGTAGGCGGCGCGCTGGCCCGCGGAGGCGCGCGCGCGCAGCCCCGCGGGGAGACGTGACTGCTCTATCGGTCGCCATTTAAACTCCGTGTATTCGTTTATCTCCTATAATAACAACAATCCAATACCATCAATAATATTACAAACGACAATCATTTTTTAAAGGTTGGTTTACGGTTTCTCTGTTAGCTTATTCTAAACCACGCAACGAATTTTATAGCTTTTACTATCGTTTAATTAGAGCATTTGTTTCGAAAGGTTTACAAATGTATTACATGCGAAAATAAAACTCAAGAATTTCAACTATTTGTAATCATAACGTAAACTATAAAAATACACATTATGTGAAGCAGGGCCCGATTACTAGTAAGATATACTCACATCAATACAAGCAGTATCGAGCTCAGTAGGCGGATCACCCAACATGACTCTAACTGTCCCTTCTTCGCTCATTTGGACCTCGCTGTCGAATTGTCCCTGCTTGTTGTATATAGCGGATACTTCTAGCTGAGTTAATGTTTTGCGGAGGCGAACAAAACCGAGGAGGTCGTAGTGCCACATCCAGTAGCCTGGAAGGAGAGTATCATTATAGTAGCCGAAAACGTATGTCGATGTTTTGTGGATTCCAAGTTTGCTCAGGTTCACAAGGTAAAATGTTTAAAAAATATAGTCCAACTTAGCAGTCGTATGTACTACCCTAGCGTAATAAGTCTACAGAATCATCACGGTTAATAAAGTCGTAATAGTTTCTTAAAACTTGTATTTCTAGATTTGCCTATATGATCACCTTATCCGCCGAAAAACTTACTACTGGACATAGATTATTCCCATCGATTTCATGAGCACCCAACATAATTGTTAAATCAAATTCAAATTAAAGGGTACATTACTTCTCGCAATTTAATACATATTAAATTACGTAGGTATATGTCGTAACTAAATTAGGCAAATTTCAGAAAAATGTGTGACACTATAGATTTCTTAACGACGTTTTTTCTATACCATGTCTTGCACTTACGTCGTTCTTCCTTAGCAACAATATCTATCATTAAATAGATTAATTTAAAACATCTTTAACTTACCATGTATAACTAATCTCCTTAAATGTATACATTGCCAACAGAGTAGTACAAATGGATTCACATGAGTGAAGTGATCGGGCTGAAACAACAAATTAGACTTGTTTTTTATTAGTTTAAGCGTACTTTTAGCTTTTATTTTATTTTCGTACTGCACACACTTATGCTGTGTAGCAAAAAAAACATTAAATTTTTTTCTCGTGTAGAAAAATTATGCTGTGCCTAACTGCCCTGGGTCTGAATATTGTAGTCCGGGCTCTATTTTTTTGCAGTTAACACTACATTTACATAGTGAATGGATTTACCTACCCTTATTACCAGTCACAATAAGGTCTCCCTTTTCTCTTATCAAAGTCTGACTTGACCTTATAAGCCTTTACGCGTAATGAGTGGCAATGTCGCAATTTAGTGACATAATTCGTGCTTTTAAATTTTTATCATTTAATCAGAGCTATATTTTAAAAATATGTTCTGTTAACATGCTAGAATTAAGTGAAAGCTGTCTAAAAAGTAGGTAACCATTGAATTTACAGTTCCATTTATATGCAAATAATACATGTGTAACTTAAGTTGGTCTGGCCATGACTGGCCTGTTAGCCTAGTGGTTAGTGACCGTGACTGCTAAGCCGGAGGTCGTGGGTTCGATTTCCACCCAGGACAAATCTTTGTGTGTTGAGCATGATTGTTTGTTTTGTATCTGGGTGTAATTTATCTATAATATGTCAGTATTTACAAAAAAAAATGTATATAAGTAGTATATCAGTTGTTTAGTACCAATAAAACAAGCAAATATAATTGCTTAATTTGGGGCTAGATAACGCTGTGTGAATGTGGTTGAATATTATTATTAAGTTGCGTTATTTTCATAGTAAAATAACTGTAAAGTGTTCTACTTATATTTACCTGCATCTGTCGCATAGGTCTAACAATACGGTGGTATGGGTCTGTTGATTCATAAGGGCTATCTGCCCACACGACTTCACGTAGCGATTCTTGGTAGAGCCGAGACACGTGGGATAGTAGTGGGGTGTATAACTGGAAAGGAATGACAATTATATGAACAAAGTTACTTTTTTATTAACAGTCAAACACTTTGAATGAAATACATAGTTATGACGTCATGATAAAATAATAAACTGGCGTACTTATTTGCAAAAATGACGAAATTTCTCAGGTTTTTTTATCTATTTGACCTGGTGATAGTCTGATAGTGTCAGAATGCCAGTAGCAAAGGCAACAAGATTTCAGGTTTTTGTGATGTTTATGAGACAGTTACTCATAATATGACCCGATAACCTGGTGTACAAATTTTAACAATAAAAAAAAATACGAATTGAAATAATCTGGCTATAATTATTTTTATTCTAGAGTTTGTTCCTAGTTCTTCTTTTAACTCTACCCTGGTCAGAAAACTAGTTGTAGGCAAATTACCTAACATTTTGTTGTCTTAAAAATTTTTAGTACTTACAGATTTACAAAACATGACTTTCAATGATATCAGGTGAAGTCCATCGACGAGGACATTGTCCATTATTTCGTTGAACCTTCTATATGGCACTGCGATCTGTAATATAATTCATATAGATTACGAGACGCACGAGAAAATCAAACTGCTGTTTAGTGACCTTCACAATTAGCCTATCACAGTCCACTGCTGGACATGGGCCTCTCGCAATTTTCGCCATCTTGGCCGGTTGTTAGCTTCGGCATGCCCTTAAAAGCGTTCACACAAAAGAGTGGCAACGTAACTATTTAGCGTCATATTTTTGTAGTTTTTAATTTTTATCATGTATTCGGAGCTATAATTTAAAAATGTTTTCCGAACACTTTTTAGAATTACGTGAAAGCTGTTTATAAAGTAAGTAACCATAATCCTTACACTTATTTTACTATGACAAGAACGCAATAGAAGTTTCCAATGTATTATTTGCATATAAATAGAACTGTAAGCATTATGATTACTTACTTTCTAATAATTGATAATAATTGAAAACAACGAAAATATGACACTAAACTGGGACGCTCTTAAATTCCACTGCACCATATCTTGTGCTACTTTCCATATAAAGCGGGCTACACACCTTCACTTTCAACTGTGCTTTTTAACTGTACAGAGGCCCGAGACAAGTGGCATAGATTTCTATTCTATTCATAGAATAGATAAAAAATGTATTGGATTGACATAAGCTAACGACAGTGTTAGCGTTAGCTTAATTATGCCGCTTGTCTAGGGCCTCTGATAAATCGTTAGGCGTGTAAAACAAATAGTCTAAAACTGAAGGTTTGTAGCCCGCTTAAATTGTTCTCATTTAAATCAGTGGACATCTGCTATGGTGATTATAAATGCCTATTCCAAATAATAAGTTTGAGCTGCAGGCAACAGCTGGTAAGCTATACTCACAATGTTGAGAGCGACCTGCAGCGGAGCGACGCGGCGCCAGGCCACCCGCGGCCACGCGGCGCGCCGCCCGCGGACATTCAGCGTCAGCCAGCGCAACTGCTGTAACGGCGCTAGCGATACTAACCACGACGTGCTCACTTGAGAGTAGTCCACTATTATGTGCTGCACACAAACATACATATTCTTACTCTAAATATACTGTTACATAAACGTGTTCACAGATGAGCGGTACTCGATCGACGACGTTGTAGCTGAAGGTCGACACGTAACTGGAGGTCGATGGCGTCGCAACTGGAGATCGACGACGTAGTACCGTTGTCGACGTCATCGACCTTCAGCTATGACGTAGTCGATCGATTTTCCTTCGTCTGTTAGGGCCTTAAAAGGAATATTTTGCCATAATAACCACGTTTGGCTAAGTCAAAGTTTAGTAATTTATTTTATACAGATCACAAATAGAATGCTAATACGAACGATAAGATAATACCAGAACACCGTCACGGCGCCCACGGGATGAAGTGGGGTAATTCCAAACTCTAAATTGGAGCATTTATACAAATGTCATGGGTTTCAGACAAAAAAATATTTGATCTACAAAATTATGTTTTATAATTTAGAACATACCTACTTATTACTCTTAGCTGTCAAATGCAAATACGGAAATTTGAAACGAAAAACCTTATTCGAGAAAATCAAAATTAGAAAATAATGAGTGAATGACATTTCTCTTAGTGTATAGACTTCACTCTTCACAGCTAAAAAACTAGAAAAACCAAATCTATAGAATATATAATTCTCGTATAGAGAAGGCATGAGTATTGATCACCACGCTTGCTCAAGGCAGATTGGCATTTTCAGACTTTATATTCCCTGGTTTCCTCACAATGTTTTGCAAACAGTTACTACTAATCATCGTCGTCAACCTTTCTCGTTTGCTAGAAAATACAAAATATTCTTACCCTTAACGATGATGTGAAATCGTGGGTATTAATGTTGACAATGGACATGATGGTATGCCTGCTGAATAGCAATCCTCGTGAATAGTACTCCACATGTTTGTGCTGAAACAAACAAACATTTCCTATAATCCAAACTATTAAGCTTCTGTGGAATTCATTTAACTGCCTCTGTGGTTTGGTGGCAGTGGCGTGCACTCCATATAGGCAGAGGACCCTAATATTTGCTTAAAATGTCAATTTTAGCAACATTATTAAATAATGCCTACCCTGTTTAAATTTATAATGCCTACCCTGTCTAAAATCTCTGCACGCCACTGTTTGGTGGTACTGTGTACAGACTGCCACGCATAGGTCGCGGGTTCGATTCCCGCTCAGTGCAAATATTTGTGTGCATGAACATGTGTATTGTTCTGGGTGTTTCTATGTATAATATGAATGTATTTACAAAAAAAAGTATTTAAGTATGTATATCCGCATTCTAGAACTCGTAACACAAGCTGTTATATATGCTTATACTTTGGGTCTAGATGGCGTTGTGTGTAGTCGTTGTGACATTATTTTTTTATTTTTTTATATTCATAAATACGCACGAGTGCTTTCAATTTGTTTGTCAAACTATAGCAATCCTACGGGTCTTGGCATACGTTTATTTTTTATCATTTCATATTTACATTAATAAACAATATTTTTATTATTATTATTATTATTATTATTATTATTACATACACACACACATACAGCTATTATTACAGCATTTATTAATCTATCAAGATATACTTACAATGTCTTTTTCATCGTCGTTGGCGATATCCAACTCACAGCCCAGAAGCGCGAAAGTCTCGATGCAATGTATGTTTTTAAAAAACAAACTTTCTGTAATTATTCTGTAAAAATAAAAGGAAATATACATTAAATATTTACAATCTTCTTCGGACTTTATAAGAAATACTTTTTGGCACTGGCAGCAATATGCTTTGGGCGACATATCCTTTTTAAGTAAATTTTTAAATTTTACGCTAATGTACTTGAAAGTTTTTGCAAACAAAAGACTGTTCACTATTTCAGGTCTGTACTCCTTCTCCATGTGAACTCTAACTAAATCAAATCTCACACTTCTAACGTGCAACGTGCAAAAGAGTGCAAAATATTTCCATTGCACCCTTTTGCACACTTTAAAAACCTCTCTCACTCTTTAAAAAGTGACAACAATGCGAAACAAGTTACTTAAAATTAACTGATATTTGAATATTTTCAATACACTTGTAAACTATGATTGTAGTGTATAAGTCGTCGCGTAATTTCTAAACACGTGACCTCATTCTGTTTGCTAACACAGACGAGGGTAACAATCAAGCAACATTTACCTCTTTATTTTGATAAATGGCACGTGTTGGCTTTGCTGTATGTAGCTTGGTCCTATGAATAATAATTCTCGTAGCTCCACTGTGTCAAAATATCTGCGAACAAACACAGTACACTTTTGTTTAATAACAGTCTTTTGTAATTGCCTACAGTGGCAGACGGTAGCTCGGTAGTAGATCCACGCTGGTTTCAGCATGAATGGGCTGGATCGACTGGAGAAGTGCTACCCACTCATAGAAGATCGACGTAAGAATATTAGTTTTAATACTAATGTGTTTCGCTCGGTGAGTGAAAATGCGCGCAGCTTAAATACCTCTTCGGTCCTCTTCCATTTCCCTTTTCTTGCCTCACCGCCTTCTCCGTGGTCAGCAACGGCAAGGTTGTGTTTTATAAGCATTATTAATTCTGCGATGCTTGGAAAACTCAGCCATCTCTATAGGTTACGGTTACCACTTATCATCAGGCCGTATGCTTGTTTACCACCAAAGGCATATAAAAAAAAGACGAGCCAACAATAATAAATCCTAAACTATGAGTTTGACGGCTATGTTGGCCACATTTATTCAAACTAGGATCAGTTATCTGTCGATAAGTACTATAACTAAGCTCATACCTACTTCTAATAACGAAATAAACGCCATTGAATTTAAGACAAATTGCCTTCCGTCCGGCCAACTAAAATCGACTCTAACAAATTATTTAATCTACTTGCTAGTATTTTTTCTGTTTATTCGTTCTATATGTTTATTCGATATAAGTGGTGGGATACCTGTCTATCCATAACCGGAAACTAAATATCGTATAACTTTTTGTTTATTTACGTTTTGTAATTTTTTTATTTTTGCAACAAATACAACAAATTAATAGCTTTTTTTAAGGCATCATTCGCATATTTGCATTAGGTATTTAGTATAATCATAGGCAGTGATTACGGCACGTGACGGTGCTAGCGGCCAACTATTTGTGGTCATAGCGTCTTAATTTTTTTTACAACAAATTCAGGAAAAGAGATATGTATAGTAACAAATTACCACTAATTCGTGGCAAAGTTTTATGAGTTGGTCGCGCGGTTGAAATAGTACATTATAATAATAATAATATGGAAGTACCTATCCGGTTGCAGCAATTTAAACGAAATCTTGTCTAAATAAAATGTAATAAATGTACATAACAGAGCAAATGCGTTATCATTCACGTAACATTGTTATAAGTTCATGTTTAATTCATGAATAGTTTATTTCACAACTGTATGAAGAAAGTATTATGTAATTATTACGAACGTTACGGATGTAATCAAAAATCATTTCGATATACTTTTGCGTCAAGCGAGTTAAGAGAGGACTGGATGACGCAGGCAGATCACACAAGATGGACTGGCTATCTGATCGTGTCTGTTTTAGGTAATAATATCACAACAACTACACACAACGCCATCTAGACCTAAACTAAGCATATTTATAAAGCTTCTGTTATGGATTCTAGAATGCGGATATACCTACTAAATACTTTTTTTTTACATACATGTACATATTATACATAGAAACACCCAGATTAATGCAAATAGTCATGTTCACGCACACAAATATTTGCACTGACCGGGAATCGAACCCCCGACCTTTGCGTGTATGACCATACACAGTACCACCGAATCACACGAGTTCTTCGTAGGTGGCATGAATTACAGAAATAATAGTGATAATATGAACCAAATCGTTTTGTCGACCTATGTAAGGGTTAGATATTGAGAGTACGAGTAGATACGAAAGGGAGAAGAATCTAAATGGCGATACTTTATAATACATTATCTTAATATTTGAAGCCTCTCACTCTCTGAATGCAAACGAAACAAGCGCCTTTGCAGTCACTACGCAGGCGACGCCATAGCAGAAACTAGTTTACATACTATCTCACACTGCATAACAATCGAGTGGTCGAGTTTTACACATCCTTTATACATAACTTGACGCCTGTCTTCTATTATTGTGGTAAGCAGAGACTATAGAATGCCGTTTGCTACGATCTAAACATACCGCTTTTGCCTTTTCAACATTTATTCATCTTTTCATACACACTGTCGGTTATTACGGGTGCCTGTAATTGTGCCCTTTTATCAACTTTGTCCGTATATGTCCGTTTAGGGCGGCCCCTACCAACTTTCCTAGGCATTTCCGCTCCATAAATCTCAACGTTCAAACTAAGTATATGTATATGTATTTTTTTGAATAAATATGCACGTTAAAGATAAAACGTCGTAGGAAATAAAATAAGCCTTTTTTTTGGATTGGGTAAGTACCTTCTGCCTCAAAAGAGCGCAATTAAGTCGTAAGTACTGCAGAAATGGAAGTTTGTATACATATGGCATCTAGCAGACAAGTATGGCAGGGAGCAATATCTCAAATAATTTAGCATTTTCTTCGTCGCCTAAGGTATTTTGAAACGTAAGATTGTGAGAAATCTAAATTACAATACCTCGTACATATTTATTTAAAAATATTACGAGACAATTTCATAAACATTTATTGTAACGGGTGGCGCAAAAGTAAAGACCCTATTTGGTTCAGCTATAACATTTTTTCTAAATTAGAAAACTAGATTTAGATTTTTTTAAATGTATATTTGTGCCATTAAATTTCGTACCATTAGGATTTAAAGATGATGTCTTTTAAATGGTGACCTCCAGAGTTGATACACATTTGAGCCCTATTTATGACATTTTGCATAACTTGCCGTAACACTTCCTGCGATATGTTCGTTATTTCTTGACGAATGTTTTCTTTTAGAGCTGCGAGAGTCTGTGGCTTGTTCACATACACCCGAGATTTCAAAAAACCCCAAAGAAAGAAGTCTGGACTGGTCAGATCGGGTGATCTTGCAGGCCAAGGCAAATCGCCAAAACGAGAGATAACTCGGCCTGGAAAAGCGTCCCTCACTAAGTCCATAGTGTCGCGCGCTGTGTGTGCCGTAGCGCCGTCTTGTTGAAACCAGATGTGCTCCAGCCCCAATTCGTCCAAACTGGGTATCAAAAACTCACGTAACATGGTTCTGTAGCGTTCTCCAGTGACAGTAATCGCATTGCCTCCAGCGTCTTCGAAAAAATAGGGTCCGATCACTCTGTCAACACAGATGCCACACCATACAGTAACTTTTAGTGGGTGTAGAGGTGTTTCTTGAATAATGCGCGGATTATCAGTGCCCCAGAACCGAGTATTCTGCTTATTGACATGCCCTGAGAGATGGAAGTGGAAACGCAGGAAGTGTTACGGCAAGTTATGCAAAATGTCATAAATAGGGCTCAAATGTGTATCAACTCTGGAGGTCACCATTTAAAAGACATCATCTTTAAATCCTAATGGTACGAAATTTAATGGCACAAATATACATTTAAAAAAATCTAAATCTAGTTTTCTAATTTAGAAAAAATGTTATAGCTGAACCAAATAGGGTCTTTACTTTTGCGCCACCCGTTATAATAATAAAATTAATAACATATAGTTACATCAGACTAATATTGATTATACACTGACTATTGTCAGTCGATAATAGCATTCAGGTCCATTGCTATGATCTGGTAGAGCTTACCTTTGCGATAAAGTGCAAACAATTTTTATTTTTATGACTAATAATCTATTAAGCTTTACAGTTGGCTTTTAAATGTCGCTTATGTCGCTATAGGCTTTATAATGATTAGCCTGAAGCATTCACTGCATAATTTTAACCCTGCAAAGCATGTGTCAAGACCATAGCAGAGGCCGTAAATCCAGTAATTTACCACGATCGAATCGAACAAAACCGTTCAGAACTTCGTACTTTTGCCGCTCAATTAAAGCCTGGAACTCTTTATCAGCGCATGTGTTGCCATCTTATTTTGATGGTGGGTCTTTTAAGCGGGCGTAAAAAGCATGCATAAAGTCACCATAGTGGAGGCCACCATACCAGTAGTTTGGCTTTTAGAATGGTGTCCACCACTTCTAGATTCCACTGACTGCTTACCATCGGGCGGAGAAGAGTCACTTTAGTACGCTATAATAATAAATCTTTAGGACATAAGCTCTCCCAAAGTGATATTTACAAGTCACTACGCACTACGGTTTGGAGACCGCAGTAGTAAAATATATTCAATAAGGCAGGTATTTTCTTAAATCGTGTTCCTAATACACATACTGTTGAATCATTTTAAATTCGTTTTTGAAGAACTGTATGTTGGAGTCTTTAGGTAAAATTAGAAGTTCATTCTACAACACTATCGAAAGCAAAATGTCACCATCTCAAATCATCATACAAATATTTGTCCCTTATGGTAGTTAAACTCACTAACATTACCTATCTGACCTTACAGTCAACATGGAAGAGGCTCAGTTCAAACCCTCATCTCGCAAGATCGATCCAAATTAAATATTAACTCATCTTGGCAGCTTCAGTAATAATTAACGAGGCAGTGTTGTAAGTGCATAATAAATTACAGTTCCCGAGTCTTCTACATAAAGTTTAAATTCGTAACTTTCAAGAAATGTGATTTTTGTTTAAGTTATTATGTATAGCATCTTGTTTATATAATTTTTTTTTGTTATGATAGTGTGGTCTAAGTGTGGTAAACAGCATCACAATTGTTACCTAATATTTTTCTAAAGGAGAGGATTGAAAATCGGACGCTGGTAGATGTCATCCCAATTGCTAATATTTTCCTAAAGGGAACAGAATAAGAGCGTAATTACCGGACGCCCGCCGCGTCGCTCTCACCCATAGAATGAAAAGCAAAGATACGGGTGCCTACTACTACCTTCCGGGACATACACAAACATCATTAAAAAATCCGGGAGTAGACTAGAACTAAAACCTTTGAAGGACTGTTCCATCTCGCACTGGACAGAGACAAATTTAAAGAGCTGACGGCTAACCTTCAATAATGAAGAGGCACATTAAGAAGAAGAACACTAGTACTTTATGTCGATATGCTATATGAGGGTAAAAACTAACCTGGTCGTTTCGGTCAAACCTGAAATCAGCAAGAATTTAGCGTAATGATTAAAGTTACTCACTGTGGAAGCACAAGGTTCATCAGTTTCTCTATCTCGTCTTCGTTGCCGTCTAAGTATATGTGAAGGTTTCGTGTATATCTCCTGAATATACGGGTCAGGAATGTGGTCTTCCTTATTTGTTTCGCTCGCAGTTTTAATGTTTCTCTATGCAAAGAAAGAATATCTTATTACCTATTTAATAATACAAAACTAATCTTATAGGTAAATTAATGTGACGTTTTCTAGACAGGCCTCTCCTCTTTCAAAGCAAGGAGTAAGTCACCATGCTTTGCTGGCGGATTGTAATCAAGTTATTTAGTACGCCGGTAACAAAAGGGGCATATTATAATCAATCAGAAATTCAATAGTCTTCCGCTGCATTTGACAAACCACTTGCTTTGAAAAATGAGAGGCCTATCACATTCAACCTCTTTCTAACTTTCTCAAAATTCATTTTACACATTTGACTTTAATACTCATCATCGTCATATCAGCCGAAAGACGTCGACTGCTGGACATAGGCCTCTCCCAATTTTTCTTTAGTTTAATACTAAATGGAACTTAATATAGCCGGAATGTAGCCAGCGTAATCGACTAAGTACTGTTTCAGCCGGGTGAATAAAAACCAATACAAATTAGTCAAGTAAAAGGGTAAGGGTAAAACGGCAGCGGAAAAGTTCAACATTAATTTATCAGGAAGCGAACCGAAATCGGTTATACAGAAACCTGTTTTGTTTGCCGAATGGTGGACAGATTTACGACACGGAGTAGTCAATTCGGCAGTTCACCTTCGAAAGAGTATGCTTTAAAAGAAGGTTGACTTTTATTTGCTCATTTGTTCTAAAAAAATTGTATCCGATTAATATTGTTTCATCATAAGCTGAAAGACGTCAACTGCTATTAATAGGCCTACCCCATAACTCGCTACCTTGACCAATCGTAAGCAAAATATTGCTTAAGATTTGTGAATTAATTAATTAACTGACGAAATTAAGCCCAACAGCTGCCTTATTCTCATCCGTCGGCAACGGCCTTTATCAAATGCGAGAGAAAAGTTTACTTTTCATAAACACAAAGTTAAAACTTTTACCAGTTTTATTCAAAACGACGACCTTTCGAGTTTGCAATAGGATTTATAAAAATGAATCTGTTGGATCGGCAATCAGCATTACTTATATACGACGTAAAAAGTACGATATGTCAGCAAGTAGCAAAAACATATATATATTCTGTTATGCACAAAGCTAAAATATTGTAAAAACATTTAATTTCTAATTATAATTATACAAAACAAATACAAAACATTAAAATGCTTCATGTTTTTAAAAAGTGACCCGGCTGGCGGGCGTGCTACAAATTATAAGAAACTCAGTTGCCGGCACGGGCACGGACATGTGTGATCGAGTCCATTGACAATGTATGCACCAATATTTTTTTTACTTCTGACAGAGCACGGCCGGGTCACGTCCGTCCCGGACACGGCCCTGTGTGTTGATCTAAAAATATTAATTAAATTATCAAATAAATTTACTTATCATGTCATGTCGGTGAGAATGTCATAACTAATTATACTTTAAATGTAAGGTGTGTGATGCGGTTTTTAGATAAGTAAGCAATTTCATTTAATTGATGTAATATTTATTACTTAAATTTAAAAGTTGTTAAAGTTATAATTTAGATATTGATAATAAGCATGGCGAGTACCTATAGCAGCAAAGTACTCCCTTTGGGCCAAAATTATAATGTCCACCGCAGAATACGTCTTCAAGCTAGTAGACTATAGAGACAAGCTTGTATGCTTCTATAGTCCTCTGAAACGATTTATTACATACTGCGCGACTGTCTTTTAAAAGAAAAACTAATGAAAATCAAAACGACTAGAAGAATATGTTAGTCAATTTCGAGGTAGAGCCATAAAAAGAACTAGCAAAAAACTAAGACATAGTTTAACAGTGAAACACATGTATTTGTATTATTTTATTTAATCAAAATCAAAACTGATGCCTAATAAAAAAGTATCATAATATTTTCACAACCTCTATTAAAGATACAAAGTTACAAAACAATAAGTAACTACAATAGTCGATAGATTTCATAAAATATGACTCGCTTTAGTTTGTAATGGTTACGCGTTGTGATTTCAGTATCGCTATGTTTGATAGGTACTAGGTTTACTGTTTATTCATTTAACTGTATAATCTATCCTGTAACTGTAAGACAGCGAAAGAGCGCCATAAACCTCTGTTTATCTGCTAACTTCTTCTAAAACACGCAACAGATTTTGGTACGGTTCTGAATATCGTAAAGGAAATTTATTCCAGAGGTTTATAGTAATAGTGGGTGTATTGAACATTATAAATAATAAGAAAATTAAATTATAGTACGGAAAGTTCAGACATAAATTTTAAAGATTTCATCTAAGTATGTCATAAATATTAGTAGTCTGCAGTGAAACCGGGGTGGGTCGCTAGCTAGTTTTCATACTGTTTATATACAATGTTTATTTCAACATGAAATATATAAATGTAATTCATTATAATGTTTTTACGAATTGAGAATACATACACCTCAATTACTCACACCAAAATGAAATCAAATTTAAGGAATGTATTTGTTTAAATATTTACTAAAATATTTTACTGATATAACATTGTCAAAGATAGAAAGCAAATATTTTAAAGTATACATCATATATATAATATACAAAATTTAAAATTGGGAAAAGTTTTGTTCAAAAACGACAGAATATTATCATAGCCTTAAATATTACGCCTTAAAATGGTATGCCAAGAAAGGAATTTTCCAACAATAAATATAGACTAAACATGGAGTACATTAGCTGGATGAGGGCAGCTAATGACCGGTCAAGAGGGCGAAACTTGGGCAAGAGCCTAGGCTTAGATAATGATGAATTGTACAATAGTCCACCATATTCATACACCATCAAAAGTTATTAGCATAAATAACACTTACTTCCGTCCCTCATAGAGCAGGATAGCATTTCTCCAATGGCGGCAGGTAGACATCGCTGCCAGTGCATCCTCCATGCTCAGGTAATCCAGTACACACCTCAGTGGAAGAAGTGGCAGGCAGGCCCATTCTTGTGTCATCTGGCAGAAAAAAAAAGAAATATGTTATTAGTACTGTCTTGGTGATTTTGTTTGTTTAATATTTTATTTTTAAATTATATATTTCTATAATAATAATAATTAAAATCTATTTTTAACCGACTTCAAAAAAAGAAGGAGGTTTCTCAATTCGGCCGTATATATTATATATTTTTTTTATGTGTGTTCGCGGATAACTCCGTCGTTTATGAACCGATTTTGATGATTCTTTTTTTGTTGGAAAGGAGATATCCCAAGGGTGGTACCATGATAAGGAAACCAAGATCTGATGATGTCATCCCAGAGAAATGGAGAGGAACTTTCAAAAATCGTACTGGCGACTAGTGCATTTGTTATTTTTTTCATTAAGTATTTTAAGACACTACTATTTAGTGAAGGTTTGGAGTCGATCTGATGATGGAGCTAAAAGACAGTTGAGAGAACTCGACAACGATTTACAGCAATTACTCCATAAATTCATTTCTAACGATGAGAACTTTGCACCCATATGGGTTATAAGTGCCATTACAAGTGACCGTCGAGGAAATTCCTCAACAGCAGTCATGTCGGGCTTACTTCATACGGTTCAATATGCTAAAATGTTTAGTGTGTACAAAAATAAAACCTAAGTTAGATTTAGGACTACCCATCACTAAAAATTGTAAAATAAATTATTTTTTAACAAAAAGAAAACCGACTTCAATCAGGAAGGAAACTAAAGAGTAAAAAATAAATTTACATAGCATAAAGTATTTCGTATTTTGATTTAATTAATCAGAAATAATTAAATAAGTATTTTATAATTTTGAAGTTGGTGCCAAATAAATACTCAATGACTATATTATATAATGACTATAAATACTATATGAACCTTACTACAATAGCAAATTAAGATTGATAATAGGTACCTATAAGTACCTAGTTATGGTTTTACTTGGCACCAACTTCAAAATTATAAAATACTTATTTAATTATTTCTGATTAATTAAATCAAAATACGAAATACTTTGTTCTATGTAAATTTATTTTTAACTTTTTTGTTTCCTTCCTGATTGAAGTCGATTTTCTTTTTGTTAAAAAATATTTTATTATATTTTAAATGTGTATTTTCTATTTTGCATAAATATGTACCTATTTAAAAATGTAATTAATAAGAAAATATAAATAAAGGGAATAAAATAATAATAATAAATTTTTATTTTTCTCAGAAAGATACATACAGATGAATTTAAACAATTTTAGTTTTATACAATAAATAGTTGACCACTGGTAACCAAAGTAAGATTTAACTTGTGGTATGGGTACCGTTTCGAAAGCCTCGGCGATTCGGTAGATACGGACAAGTACTGGTTCGTGGAAACTGTCCGTTCGGTAGGGTTTAACATCTTTAAAGTCCACCGCAGTAAAGGACCGAAAAAGATCACCGACCAGACCACGAAACTTATGGACGAAAAGCGCAGGATGGTACTGCGGTCCCCAGAGGAAACTAGCGACTATCGACGGCTCAACAGACGTATCTGCAAGTCTTTGACTCAAGACCTTCGCCAATTTAACACACAACGTGTTAAAGAAGCTATAACGCGCAACAAAGGCTTGAAAGTGTTCACACGAGATCAGTCTGTCGAGCAAAACGGACTTGTCAAGCTAAAGACTGGGGACGGCAGGATCATCTCGTCTGAACCCGAAATTTTAGAGGAGGTCGAGAAGTTTTACAGACAGTTATACACGACACAACATGCATCTGTTAGCTCCCTAGAATCAGATCCAAGAGCTAGGTTAACTCGACATTACAACGAAGTCATACTGGACATCTGCTTGTGCGAGATTGGCTACTGAAGGCAGGCGAAAATCCTGTCCTAAAGGCCCTTCAGAGGCTCTTTGGTGCCGTCCTCCTCGAGGTAAAACGCCACAGACATCGCACAGGGGTGTGGTGGAGCTGATCTTCAAGAAGGACGATAAAAAGCTTCTGAAGAATTACAGACCTATCACACTCCTGAGTCACGTCAACAAGCTGTTCTCGAGGGTCTACTAATCGTCTCGCAAACAGGTTTGACGACTTCCAGCGTTCCAAACAAGCCGGTTTTTAAAAAGGTTTTAGTACCATAGACCACATACACACGCTGCAGCAGGCTATATTAAGTCCACAGAGTATAACCGGCCCCTATGCTTTGCGCTTGTGGACTATGAGAAAGCCATTTATTGTATCGAGACTTGGGTAGTGCTGCAGTCTCTCCAACGATGTCATTATTGACTATCGATATATCGAAGTGCTGAAGTGTTTGTATGAAAACGCCACCATGTCAGTACGAATTAATGGTCAGAGCTTAAAACCTATCCAGCTGCAGCGTGTAGTACGACCGGGAGATGTTATATCACCGAAACTGTTCATCGCTGCACTGGAGAACGTATTCAAGCTTCTGACCTGGAATGGACTTGGCATCAACATAAACGGCGAGTACATCACTTACCTTCGATTCGCTGACGATAACGTGATTATGGCTAAGACAGTAAAGGACCTCAGTCCAATGTTCGATGACTTTAGTAGTCTCTCAACAAGTGAGCCTAAAAATGAACATGGACAAATTTAAAGTCATGACCAATGTCCACGTTACACCCACTCCTATTACGGTCGGAGGCTCGATGCTCGAATTCGTTGACGAGTAAATACATGTTCCTGGGACTAACAGTCCGATTTGGTAAGTCCGATTTCAAGAAATAGTTCACTTTTCGAAACCAACTCAGCTGGGCAGCGTTCTTCTCATCCGCACTACCGCAGTGTCTCAATACTAAAGTCTTTGACCAGTGTATGTTGCCAGTGATTACATACGGAGCAAAGATGTGGTCGCTAACTATGGGTCCTCAAAATCAGAAGACTCAAAGTTGCTCAGAGGGCGATGGAGCGGGCTATGTTAGGCGTTTCCCTGCGCGATCGTTTGAGAAACGAAGAAATCCGCATGCGAACCAAGGTAACTCACGTGGCTCGCAGAGTTGCTTCTCTGAAGTGGCAATGGGCAGAAAACATAGCTCGCAGAACTGACGGCCGTTAGGGAAAGAACGGTTCTGGAGTGACGACCACAAACCGGAAAACGAAGCGTGAGCGGATCCCTCACAAGGTGGACCGTCGACCTTATAAGGATGGCGGGTAACCAATGGATGAGGGCGGCGAACTACCGGCCACGGTAGCGACAATTTGGGTAGCGCTATGTCCAGCAGTAGACGTCTTTTGGATGATATGATGATGTTGATGTTGGGTACCAGGGCTCTCACTTGTTTGTGCCAGGTAATAAGTGTGAAAGAGTAGTGTATCAAAGGTAATTAAAGTAAAAAATAACCTGTTTATATTATTATTAATATTATAAATATATAGAAACTGCCTTGGTGGTTGTTTTGCTGGTTGTTTTTCATTTTTATCTAGTATAAAAATGAAAAACGCGGCGCGGTTTCACTCGCGTCTTTGCTTACTGATCTGCTGTAATGTTACATATAATGTATACAACAATATATGTTAAAGAATTTTTGAAATTCGACTTGTAGTTCCAGAGATTAGCGCGTTTAGGTAAATTAATTCATTATCATCAATAATCCACAATACTTATAATTCATAAGTACTGTAAAATTTGTCTAAATGGGATTAGTTCTAAATGCCAAACTAGGTTCATAAAAAAATTAATTTGCATAATATATAATCAGTTACAAAATAAATTATCTTTACAATTATATTATTATCATTTCAACCAGCTATTTTGATAATATGCTGTCATGTTGTTTCTAATTTTAAAACACAATAACAATCAAATAAAATATTTTTAATGCTTGGGAAGGTCTAATGTCCATCAAAGGTCATAATTTAGCTGAAATAATGATGATGATGTGCAATCTTTTTACAGCACTATACAATATTCTATTTGAAGGGTTTTTAAAGTTCATTCATAGAATATTTATATTCCCTAATACAAAATAAACACAATAACACTTTATTCAGTGTAACTAGAAATAATTATATTATCTGGTAGTCTTAACTATAAAGCATATGGTGTTGCAGATAAAATGAAACATAGAGACAACATTGTACTTTTTTAATCAGTATTTTAAATTAAATTATATGGAATTATGAATTAGTAAGTACCTACAATGTGAATATTAATATATTGTCTTACATTATATTAATATTCACATTGTAAGTACTTACTAATTCATAAAAAATTCTTTTAAAATTATATTACTCTCATCTCAGCTAAATAACTTATGAGCTGGCTATTATAATTATCTTAGAGAATTTTATTATAACAGGATGTAAGTACTAATTACATGAAAGAGCTTATGTGGCATGTTTGTTACAATATGTCCTCTTATAGTTTTCTTTACTTATAACAAGAAATGATAATGCAATAAAAACTTTAAAAACATGATTTTATTACACATGGTTTGAATTATTTAACAAAAAAGTAGTAAATAAATAGTAAAATTTAATAAAAAAATAATTACAGCTAATAAATATTAGTTAAGTACCCACATATACTAAGTATTGATTTTTATTTTGAAATGTAGGTAGGTTTTTTATCTAGTTTGCTTTGGATACATATTATTGACGACACACCTAGCTCAGCTGTTGGTTGTTTATAGGCGTAACGACATAACAGCTGTTTTTTTTTTTGTGAAAGTGGGTTAACATAAAAACAGTAAATACTTTGCCCAAAATGTAATAAACAGTTAATTATACCCTAGACTTTTTTATAAAAAGTCTGTAACCGATGCAAATACGCAAAGTCAATGCTAAAATGTAATTTTAGAAAACTGCGACGATTACATGAGTACAAAGAAAGGTCATAAGAACATAAATTTACTTTACCTTTTGATTTTACAGGATTGCTATCAATCTAATGATTCTTTCCTGCTTGCGTTGCGTGCGTGTTGTCGTTTAAGCATTAGTTTACAATTAATAGCAACTATTTTTTTTTCATTTACACGTCCATTGTAACTTGTATTGTCGCGCAAATTACACGAACGTTTCCAACGTTTACAAGTGAAAATGACAGTACCAGTAGTAAAGTCGAATATTTTCTGTCGTTCGGATACAGAAAATCTTCTAAAATTCCATTTCAAAATCAATTATAATTTATTAAAAACAATAATTTATTTAGTAACGAATTGATAATTTGTTACGAAATATTATTATAAATATAATATTTCAAATAGTAACAAAGTCGGTATTATTTAATTTTAGTTCTTTTTTCAGTTTTCCGATATAAAAAAATAGGTTAGTGTATCCGAACATGAAAATATTTTGACATTTATTCTTAAATGTTGCTACAACAGTAATCAAATTTCCCATGAAGTATTTTTAATAAGAATACTTTTAATCTGATGATTACCTATTAAAAAATATTTCATGGGAACGTTTTTATTTTTATACCAAATAAATTAATAATAAAGAAAAAAATCAATAAAACACGTTTTGATACAGATACTTTTTGTTTTTCAAACATTGTAATTTTTCGATTTATTTAATTATTCGTGAGAAATGCACTACGCATACGCGCTCAGGCAAGGTGGGGGATGAAGTGGGGGTTATCGGACTCTTTGACAGCACTCAAAACGTGGCAGGTGGCATACCGCCTAAAAACATGGGGGTCGCGAAAGACGCTCGCGCATCTTCGATCCTTTGCGGATGAATACGCGAGTGCACAGTATGTAAAATGACCTCAAAAACGGTCATGTCCTTTTTATATTGCTATCGGAGAGAGTCAATGATTTCGAATATAAGAGTTTAACACACGAAGATCACATGTACTTAGATCGGGAGATATGATTGCTTAGAGGAAAAATCTATGGAAGTCTAAAAAACTACAGAAACATGCGGCTAAAAAGGCAAGTTTACCATTGTTTTATAAGCCATATTGTAGAAGGAGAAATTACCTTTATAATGCAGTTATCAACATTATTTTAACTGTATAATTAAAAAAGATATGTGACTTAAACATTATTTTCATTTTCTTTTCTCTGATGTCTTTGCGTATTAGAATTCAGTTCTTACAAAAATATATTCTTAAAGTCTTCCTTGATATATCGTAAAAATTTTAAAGTGCACGTATTTACAAAATAAGTATAATATGAGTATGTTTATCCGTATTCTAAAACCCATAACAAGCTTTATTTTAAAAAAATATTATCGATTTCTAAACGTACGTCACGTATTATAAAACAAATTCTATTATAGTGCAATATGAATGTTATTTAAATGTAATACATTAAGTTTCACAGCATTTAATATTTGTATCTTAGAGCAATGAGATCGATAAAACTAAAATTTATGTGAAACCCCATAACCATTGAAAAAATTGAAAAATTTGAAGCACATACATTCTACGAGATTAGGATCCTAGTTTTTTATATGTCACTAATACAATATTAATGAACAATATTTATACTTACGATTTTGAATCCAACTTAGACAAACATAAATGGCAATAATTTATTTTTATTTTTAAATATCTTTTATGCTGTTAGTGCTACAATTTCATAATTTCGCACATTACATCCCTGCTTAAAGATTTTTTATAAGGTATTAAGAAGTATAAGTATTTACAAAAATATATTTAAAACTGTAGATAATTAATATTTTTTAATTTAGCATAAATATATTGTTATCTAAGTACTTTATGTATCTAAGTACTTTTGATCTTCGGGTGTTCTACTCTTGTAATCGAAATCATTAACTTTAGAGATAGAGATATAAAAAGGACATGACCGTTTTTGAGGTCATTTTACATACTGTGGAGCGTTAAAATTTATACTTTACTGTATAAATTTGCCTAGATCAAAGGTGTTTTTAAATAATAACATAATGTTGAAGAAGCTAGTCTTTGGATAACAGCCATAGCCATACCTACATCTCTCTCGTAAAACCGCATAGGTACATTCTGACAAAAAAATCCCTATATCACTCGCAAACACAACGCTCTCAGGTTAAAAATCCGGAAAACGGTTTAGGTAACGGTAACGCTTTAGCTACCTATTGTTCTGCATGCATGATGTAGTTGAGAACAAACATTGTTTACGACTGTGAGAGTAGGTAATGGAGGAAATATTATGCTTGCTATTTTATTATGCAGATCAACTGCTGTCAACAACATCTATTTCGCCATAAATGGTTCTATAGATGTTAGCAATTCGTTGCGTTGTACGTCTGAAGAGAATAAAATTGTACTCCAGTTAGTCTAATAAAAATAGTTTTGAATGTAATTAGGCCTTTTTTAAATAAAAATCAATACAAATTAGTAAAACTAGTAAAAAAAAATTTCTAAGAATGTAACATCTAAGTATATTTTTTTTAAACTCTGTAACGTTTTTTTGCAAATATAAAGTTAATGCTATGCACTATCAAAACTGATTAATAAAAAACAAACAAAACAAAGCCATTTTAATCACAGGCAAAAATTTCCATTTGCTTACACAGATGTTTTTGATTAGTCTAGTAACACTGTTAGTTATAAAAATGGCGGCCAAAAATCAATTTTGAATAGTGACAGAAGTGGTCGCAGTTCATGAAATAAAATATTTATCAAGTAAATAAACGTTCATTCATTCGCAGTGATTGCTGCTGAAGATGATGGTCTCTATTATTGTGTTATTGTAGTGTTACTTTTTCAGTTTATTGCATGAATTCTAATATTATGTTTGTGGTCATTAGATGTTGATGATGTAAGAAACTGAAGGTCTCAGAGTTTGTGCGTGTTTTGTTATATTGTTATTATTTCACGGACTGATCATAAATTTTACGGCATGGAGGGTGAAGAAGCGTCTCTGGGGAGTCCAGAGAAGGAAGATTATGAGAGCAGCTCTCACTCTACGCCCCAAGAACACCGATCGTTTGCTGAGTTTGCTAAGGACAAGTTGGATAGTGGTGCGTAAATGTTTTATTATGATGCTGTAAATGTAATACATCAACAATTGTTGAAATATTGTATAAAAATGTTTTTTAATTCTCTATTTATTTTAATATCGCAATAATAACGTAACATAGTATCACGTCTTTGCCCCCAAGAGAGAGGCAGAGTTATTTATCACCTACTTCAATGACAAATTTATAGTTTTTATTAGACATATTAAATTTATAAATGACTGGCTGTGGCTGCACAACTTTGCCCGTGTGAATGATGGTTATATCGCATTTTCCATACAAACTTTTATCCCCAATTTAACCCCTTCAAGCCATTTTTTCGCGATAAAAGTTGAGCCTGGTTTTGTTCCCCAAGGTTTATTCTATCTCTGTACCAAATCTCATCCAAATTGGTTCAGTGGTTTAGGTGTGAAAGCATAACAGACAAACAGAGTTACTCTAAAAATAGTACGAAATACTGTTATTACCTACTATAAAAAAAATTTCATAAATAATCTCAATAAAATTAGGTATTTGTTTTTATTATGTACCTAAGAGAAACTTTTACTGATAATAAATATAGTAAATAAAATGTGAATTTATTTTAATGTGATGATTAAAGTAATGTTTGTTAAATTATCAGCATCATTTCAAGTACCTACTACATGTCCGAACACTTCAAAAAGACTACAAGGCCTACCTTGAAGTTACATTTACAGAAATTTTGCCATTACCATGCTTAACAGGGATAATAAGAAGAATATAATAGAAGTTATATCTCTAAAAAAATATTCAATTCTACTAAAAAAATTATTCTTAATATAATAATTTTGTGTTGTAACAGCTGGCCGTGAGCTCCGCAGACGTCTCCCCATGGCAGGACAGCTAGGTGCTCACTTAATGCACCCACGTCGCTTGCTACTGCATTCCACTCCTACCCAGCACACTGATGTGGTGCTTATATTTCCTAAAGGTAAGTTTAAACGATATACTTAATACTACTGTATAAAATTATCTATACAAAATTTTTAGGGAACTTGCTGCAAATCTGTCTGTTTGAATGTGCTTATCTCGAAAATTACTTAGATGCGCTAATCTCGAAAACCACTGAATGGATTTGGATGCGGTTTTTACTGTGATGTTCTGCATTTCTAGTCGAAGGTTTTATTGTATAATATAACCACAATTATAGTGAACCAAATGAGAAAGCTGCAACTTTTGGATGCGAAACGAGTCGGGGCGCTAGTGTTTTATAATTTTAATTTGCTTATTAATAACAAGATTTTGTACAACTCTGTCATTAGTGTGTCTTAAGAGAGACGTAAAATTGAAGTAAATGAAAAATTATGTCATTTTTAATTAATTGTTTGTCCCGCAACTCTATAGCTACGCTCTTATTTTCGTCTTCCGTTACATTTTTAATTAACAGTTAGTTAATAGCGTATCCCTGACAAGTAAAACTAATTAAAAATGATTAACTGCTTCACTAAAAAAGAACGACGCTGTAAGTTGCTATGAAAAAAAATATTCTAACTCTAGGTCTGTTTTCCCTAAACTCATTCACTCATTCACATCAAGATAGCATTTACGTCTTATACGAGAATTGTTGACAATTATTTAGTTACTCGTAAAATTGAATGATATTCCTTATTTTTTTAATGACCTATTACTATATAAAGTGCGCTTCGTGCTATCAAGATAATTAAACCCAATTGTCGGCTTACAGCAATCTTCAATTGTGTTGGATTTTCGTGAGAAAATATCAAAACAAAGTTATACTTGATTAGCGTTTCTGGGTTTTTAATAAATCTATGGTTTCTGGGCGTATTTTCTATACAAAATAATCTCGTAGCTTAGCAGCCTTTTTTCTATATTAAAATAACAATCAAAACAGTAAGGTGCTGCTATGTAGGTAAGGGTATTGCCGTCTCCTTGCATGAACGCTGCATCGGATTAATGCTGGTGTGCCTCAGGAGTCTGCCTAATAGCACACGCTATTAACTTATAAAATTATTAATTTGCTATCTCAGTCTAAAAGCCGAACACAACGTCGATGGTCTGGACAAATTCAGACGGATATTACTATCCGGACACTATTTGAAAAAGGAAGGGATTTCACGATCCACTTCCTTTTTCATTTCCTCCCTACCGGTCGGCAACTACTGGCTTAGCATTATTTATGCGTATACAGTAACCACTTACTTAAATTGTATATAAAAATAAATTTGGCTCAGCCTTGTTCGTGAAGCTTATAATTTAAAAGCTCACTATACGTGCTGCGGTTACCTGACCACCGATTTAGAAGTTACTAATGCGTATGCGTACAGCGTGGACCTTGTGGCCGAACTGTTACATATTTACTTGCAAAAAAGCCCATTACGGAATTTACGGGTAATATATTTTAGGCTTAGGTACAGATAGTAACTACAGTTTACCAAATTATCATCCTGAATATTTCTATTGAAGGGCACAGGTCTCTTCCAGAGGGAGAGCCATAGTTTCTGCGCTTGGTACCTAGACGGAATAAGTTACATTTTGGTTACTGCTCTGCTCCCGTCGCCAATAGCGTGATATTATATAGTCTATAACCTTCCTCGAGAACTGGGCTATCATACACAAAAATATTTTTTGATATCTGACTCATAGGTTTAAATATTAGCGAGTTTTTAAGATCTAAGCATACCTACATAGGGACAGACAGCGAGAAGTGACTTTGTTTTGTACTATAATATAGTGATAGTATGGATTTCTTTAGTCGCCTTACGACACCCAGAGATAGAATGATTCTATATTCTAGAGACCATACTTTATAAAACAGAAACACGTATAATAAACAAAGTAATATCAAACAATATTCAGATTACTTTATTGAAATAATGGTTGTGATTACGCACGCCATTTGGGCTAATGCCAACAGCCACCATATATCCATTAATTTACTTCCTTATACCCATATATTGGATATTATGACCATATAGAGTGGAGTTTATTGAATGTTTAATATAGAAACCTTATATATTTTATACTACCTATTACCATTATAGTAACTAAAAACTTGTGTTAATTACGATATTTTCCCTATCACCTTTCTTCTTTAGTTGTAAGTTCTACGCAACATAGGTACAGCTTGTTCATGGTACAGCTTGTGTTTTCGCTAGACTTCTAAATTTATTATTTTCTCGTTTCTTTATTGGCGGAAATAGGTATTATAATGAGACAAAAGGATCCAACTTACCTTTATTAACTTATAGATTGATAGTTGTTGATACTCTGCGTAGGCGAACATATATATAGCGTAGGATTTAGTGCGTCAATGAGAACCTTTTTTGGTATAATATTAATATCTAAGTACTTATTTACGAGTCATATCATTCCATATTTTCCAATAGATACGGGTACGATATTTTTCACTCAAGACGAAATTGGTCATTAATATTAAAAGATACCTACCGCCAAGCCATATCTATCAAATATTCAGCCGTTTTGAACTGCCACGCCAAACCGACAAGGTACAATTAAAGGAATATTTAATCCGTTGAGGCAGAATCTTCTTTTAATCAAATGGGACAATTTATAACGAAGAAGAACACTAAGAAATGACAGCTATATATACCTATAATATATATTCTATTGTATTATTAAGGTACGTCCACAACTACCGTTAAATTCCTGCACACATATTATGTCTATCCAAAGGTAGAAATCGCTCTTATCGATAAGGCCGCCCATTTTACTATAATAGGTACTGCATATTGTAAACCATCGTTATTGTTAATTTGGTGTACAATAAACTACTACCTTATAATAAAAAAAAAATAACCAGCTAATTAGGTAAGTACGTACTTTTGTACAGTTTTTGAAAACTGAGTGTAAATATAATAAGTAGAACTTATACAGTATACGAAAATAAATATAAATCGTACCTTTCTACTATACGAAATACGCATATCCGGTATCGTGGGAATAGACGTATGTCGTAGTATGGCGAACTGGTTTTTACGTCAATTTCTTTCTAATAAATAATTCTGTTATCTATGCCCTGTTCTTTCAGGTTGGCGCTTTACATGTTACATGTCATTCGATATAGGTAAATACTTATAACTATTTTATTTTTGAGTAGAGCGAATATGTTTTAAGTTATTGAGAGCAACACTTCTTTGCAAAGACATTGTTATAATAATAGTGATATCCCTCTGCAGGGTAACATCTTCTCGTAGAGAGAAGGCATGGGCATTCATTAACACTTGCGGGTTTCGGGTTGCCAATTTTTTAAGTCAGGATTTCCTAAAGGTGATTTTCTTTTCCATAAGTCTGTTATAAACAAGTCAAACTTATAAACTTATTAAGTAGGTAGGTATAATTTTTCTTTCATTACATTAATTTTAGTTAGGTATCATTATGATTCCTCTGCAAATATCGTTGTATTGAATTATATTCTATATCGTTTATATTGAACTCAATTAAGTAGTAAAATCGTTTTACTATAAATCAAAAAGTAAAAAGAGGTAGATATTGAAAGACATTTCGTATGAAATAAGCAATACCTTTTTACTCTTTTCGCCTATTTTAATAACGATACAGGTTAAAACTACAATGACATAAATAAAAGCTAGTTAACAAAAGGTCAAATGTAAAAGTTTCCTCAATATAAATAAACTTTATGCAATTTAAATTAATTTGTGAAAAAGGTATACGTAAGTATTTTTATAGCCTATTTATTGTAAAGGGCAATAATTTCACCGCCCTTTCCATTAAGTAAAAACAAGTCGACTTTCTTTTTACGAAGAACTTTGCCCTTTTATATCTTTGTATGGATTCTAAGTCTAGATAACTTATTGTTCGAGAATTTCAACTGTAAACGTGTTCTTGGGTTAGGAGTTATACTCACTATGAGAACTAAGAGCGATTGAATATATGATAGAGAGAGGATTTGCCAGTCAGGACATTGCGTACAAATTACAACAGGTAATAAATACATCTAATAAGATATACCTGTATTCAATGTTATCGGTAAACACAGATAAACGAAAACCATAACACAATTGAATGGACACAATGGATTCAATACTTGACATGCAGAAGTGCTGTGGAATAAAAACAGACGATATTTGACGGTCACACGCTGAGTGTTTTATATTAATGAGGATGTTTAGGAAATTTTCGCCACCAGTTAGCGCCACTTTGGTAATAGGTCTTCCATTTTGACAGCGCTATCATACATACACATACAGCATCAAAACAAATATTTTCAGTGTACATTTCGGAAATTTTAATGTTTAATTTTACAAAATGGATAATTCACGTGCCGTCAAGCTCTTTTTGAAAGTTAAACCCTGATTAGCCCAATGAGAAAGTATAAGTGGCGCCAACTGGTGGCGAAAATTTTCCTTAACCTACCAAAGTCATCATTAGCATACCAAAGTGATTTCAGTCTGCCTGATGGTAAACAGTCAGTAGAATCCAGATCGTTTCGAATTGCATCATGATCATGTGATGCTTTTTTGTTAGTTTTATGTTTAAAACAAATTTATATCGTAATGTGCCTCGAATGAGAGATATAATACGCTTTCGGGGTTACAAGGGTTACCAGTTCAGAAGAACTCAATTTAAGCCGTTCAAAAGTGTAATACATCCTTTCGGACTTTTTTCTAACCACTTAACCCTTTCAATGAGTTTAGAGCGATCTCTGTTAAACATGCTTTCTTTTTATGAGAACAGGCGGCAGATCAGAATCCGTCAGTGAGAGCGATTGTTAGAAGCTTAAATTCTTATTGAAAGAGGACATTAGCCTAAAACTTGTCAAAAATTTGAAATAACTTGTTCAATTAAACTGTTCAAACAGAATGAAATAATGGCAATAAGTCTTAAGTTTATCTCTATTGGCTGCAATTCACGGTAAAAAGTAACTTCATTCTATCTTTCAAGACTTGGCAACGAATGTGCCGTTCCGTTTTATCAACCTATCTGAAATCTACGATAGAAATAAAACGTTATTGATATAATTTATTTTAAGAAGTAAGTGTTTCGTAGAATTTTATTAAGTCATAATTTGTATAAAGTTTACAAAGTATCTCGTAAATGTCAATAAAAGTACTCAACAAAGTTTAATAGGTTATATTAAATCCTTCCTTCCCAGAGGTTCAACTATCAGATCAATTAACAGAACTAGATTAGACCTCCTCATACCACGAAACAATTTGTCTTAAATTTTATGTCAACTGTTTGCTAATTTGCCTTGTAAGAACATGCTCTTCCCTACCCTACGTCACGTCTAAGGTTTACAGACCTCATAAAATTACCTACAATATATCGATACTCGTAGATATTCGCGTTTGATAGCAATCGAATCAGTTATAAAACAGATTACTGTTGGTGTTATTGACATGAAATTGGTTCCACTTTGCGAATGTACTTTGAATTTATTTTGAAACGTACCTATTGAAGGTTGGAAATGCTTTAATTTTTTCCTTTATCATGTGACAAATGGCACGCTCATAAATACGTTTCTCTTCCATATTTCCATATCAGATGATAATTCATAATTATGTACACGAGATAAAATAAGAACGTTTTCGTGTAGTATACAGATAAACTGTGCAGCAATATGTGGTGGACGATTGCACTATGACACTAAATAAAAACGCTGCTTTTAAATAAAATGAGTATGATTACTTTTCAAAATTTCTTTTAAATTTTTAACGCATAATATCATCTACTTCATCATCATCATATCAGCCTAAAGACGTCTACTGCTGTGCCTTCCAATTTTTGCCGGTCGTGTGCCGCCCTCATCCGTCGGTTGCTTGTTACCCTTATCTGGTCGTCGGCCCATCTACGTATCTACTCATATTTGGTTTAACAATATTCATAAGACTGTCTCTGTGTTCTTTTGTTACGATTGCCTATCATAAAACGACGTCTGTAATCATAAGTTTGTAAATGTATTACATCACTGTTAGGAATTAGATCATCAATATGACTAACTCGATTAATAACGCGCCTACACGTTTGATATCGCCGTCACGTCTTGGAGCATATGTCTAACTAGAGGCTCTGAGACGAAAGTGAGTCACCTAGTCACGGTATAGGTTAACACTTCAAATTATAGATATAGGTTAACCCTTTATACAAAAGTACATTACTAATTAATTGGTTTTGAACTCTATTACAAGGACATAAGTTCTTATTAAGGTGGGCATAAAATAACCAGAGCCTTACGAGTACAAAGAGTTAGGCAATCACTAAATAGTACTAGTACAACGCATTCGCTGTTTTCTTCTCTTTCTTTCTTCGCTAACTTCTTCTAAACCACGCAACCAATTTTGATACAGTTTGAACTTTCGTTTAGAGCGTTTTTTCAGGAAGGTCCATATTTATTTTTTTATACAACTTTGGTTGTAAATAAGCATACGTACAACCTGATGGTAAGTAGCAACCGTAACCTATAGACACGGCTGTGTTTTCCAAGCATTGCAGAAGTAATAATGCTTAGAAAACACAACCAACCAAACAGTTTGCGCAGCCCAGTTCTCGAGGAAGGTTATAGGCTATGTAACATCACGCTACGGGCGATGGGAGCAGACTGAGCAGTAAACAAAGACTCGGATAAAACCGCGCAGCGGAAAGCTAGTAATACGTGCATATTATAGTAGAAAAACTGAGAATCTTTTCGAGCCGAAAAGCCTTGTCGTAAAAAACATATTAGTACCCAAGTGCGAACCCGGGTGGCTTGTAATAAATACGAGTGTAACTAACACAATGTCTTACAAAATATCTTTTGTAAACATACCTATTCATGAATACCTAAAATGAACGTTATTTCCGTTTTACATAATTAGGAAAAAAATCAGAATATAAATTGAGGCACAAAACTCGACACTGTAAGTCTCTAGGATCAAGTTTCGTGACTTTGCCCGTACTTATGTTCTATTTATTTTAGTGACATAGCTAGTACAGTTCTGTACTTATTCATAAAAATAAGTAAAGACATTTAAATATGACTGAAAGGGATTAAAAGGTAGAGGGAGTCCGAAGAAAGGCCAATGAATGGTATGAAAATATAGATACATTTCGCTAAATTTCCAATAAATTGATAAAAAATACAAGAAGTTTATGAGAGAGAGAGGCAACAGTAATAACTCCTATGTCTGGTGTGTACATTGGTGTGTTGGACTATAACAAATGAGAGACAAAAAATACCATAAGTCGAAGTGCTGGCACAGATTACAGAAAACCTACGTGCTGGTCTTTAGAACAACACAAACTAAATTCATTGGCGGTATTTTTTTCTTATGTTAGCTTATTGATATAACTTCCCTGCGTAAAAGTGGTATTTAGAGTCAGTAGGCTCCAGAAAGACACCATGTTAAAAGCGTGGCAAACTGCTGGCATAGTGGGGCTGCCTTTAGGGCGTTTTTGTAAAATGCTTTTCCATACTCTACTTAAAAAAGACCCGGGATCAAAATTGGATAGAAACACCACGCATATTAGCTTTACCTCTGATTTTTATATATGTAATTTAGCTTCCAATCAGTGTAAGAGGGCTTTAATTCTATTTACCAACAAGGCACACGATCCAAACAAGATAATTAGCTTCACGGCATAAATATATGAGTAGCTTCTACATTAGTTCGATTTGATTGTACACCCAAATATGTTCTAGAATAAGGCTAAACGGAATAAAACAATCTTACTACTACATAATTACACTCTCAGTTAACAAAGACGTAAAAGATATTACTTACATATTCGCAATTCATATGACATTAAAGTATATTTGTTTAGCATGTAAAACCGCTTTTAATAACACATTGTAGACTACGCTAATCCAATGCGTATTTTTGGATTGGCTCGTCTGTTACGTATAATATTCGGGTTTATAAAGTATTGTACGTTAGGTTATAAATTGCCCCGTTTTGTATTTACTAGCTGATATTCCTATAATACGTATAAAGGTAGAACAAAACTAGTGCCGTCGAAAAAATTAAGACATGTATTTTATTTTTGTAGTAGGATAACAAATATCATTCGCACACAATACATAGTTAACGCATACCTAGAAGTGTCTTGTAAGTTTTTAAACAAACTAAAACTTTAGCTAACTACTTATTGTGAATACTATAATACTTGACAGGCATCCAAAACTATCTTTATGTTGCAGACAAATATTTGCCCATATCGCGTTGGCTGCCGGAACATTTTTCCCCTTTTTCGCCATAACACTCTTGGCTCTTTGCCAGATTTTGCATTCCGTAAGCATAGTACTGCACATTTGTCGACCATTTTAGGCATAAATGTACTTGCTAACTGCATAGTTTGTATTAATTTGTAAGACAAATACTCTATTTAGCCGTATAGCTGTATAACCAATAGCAATTTATGTGTTTTAATTTGCTTTAATTAAAATTTTAATAGGTTTTTCTATGGATAGTCGAATGCAGTTCCATGGCGTTTTTCAGCGATAAAAAGCCGATTATATAGGTATGGAACAGTGCCGTTCTTCTAAATACGGTATGTGGCACTTCAAAAGTATAAAAAGACGAGTCCAAATTATCAGTGAGGCTTTAAAATAAAAGATTCATAGTTATAATGACGACATGGCAGGCAGTTACATTTAGTCCTTAATTACATACTTACATAACTTCACACGCCTGCCTCCCTTTAATGGAGTACGCAAAGACTAAAACGTCATTTGGTGCGATCCAACTTTTGCCTCTTCAACTTTCATTACTTTTATCATACACACACGTCGGTTACGGATGCTTGCTTTTCTTGAAGAAAGGTTTGCGTTTCTCGTTTATAGTTTCTTTACGCTGCCTGTCCATAGAAGCGAAGCGAGACTGCGGAACGTATAAATATTAACTAAGACTATTATTATTATTATACTGAAACTTTTTCCTAAGGACAATAAGGTTGTGGCTTCGGCCCGCCAACCAGGAGCGAACCTAGATGGGAGATGTTCTGAACATCGTACCTTCTAGGTTTGACCAAACAATGCCAAACGCTTCCTAGGACGCTTTGAAAAGAGCACCTAGTAAGTATCAACACAAACTAGCTGGGAGACGTTCTGAAAAGAATGACCGCTAGATATACCATTCCTTTCCGAGAAGGCGTTCTGAAAGGAACGTTACACCTGAAGGATACCACCGGTACTAACCTAGCCGGGAAGATGCTCTGAAAGGAACATCTGACCGATACTGTGGCCACAATAAAAGTGAAGGTTGTAAAATCAGCTCTCCGTCGAGGTTTTCCTGAGATACTACAACGTAGATTTTCTGTAATCTGTGCTACAACATAGAGTTTATCAAGTATAGTTAAAAGGTTTTTAACAGGGTTGCTAACTCGCAAGTTATTCTTCTGGTGCCGCAAGCATCCATAGGTTACGATAACTGCTTGCCAGATGGGCAGTTTTTCATCTTAGTCGTAAAACAAAATACGGTGCTAACATATTTTCAAACCTATTTTCTTTGCTACTAGCTTTAACTTAAACTATTTCCCCAGGTCTCCCGGACAGTATGCTGTTATGGCTACTACAGAAGTTACGAGGCAGTCGGCCAAGGTTGCGGGTGTGTGTTCGACAACATGCATCCTCACAATGCTCGGCATTCTACATCACGGCTGATGACGATGTGTGAGTTAATATGTAGTATTTTTGTAAACTTGCCCCTCTTAGAAACATAAGGACTAATGTCTGTATCTAGCTCCCTAAGTTGACAGACATGAAAGGAACTTCTGCAAACGTTTTATTTAATGCAACAAGCTTGCATCTTTGGTCTGAAAATTCTTCAATTACAATAAATGGCGTCCATATGTACAAGCTGCGCCGGCCTTTCGCTATTCTATGATGCGAGATTCTTAAACTTGAAGACATATTGGCAACCTTTCGATTTGATAGAATTTATACGTACTTAAAAATAGGCTGCATTTAAAGATCAATGCAAAATATTTGATGTGTGCCTATAGTTAAAATAGTCTTTTTTGGGAGCGAAGATAAGACGCTAAAAATATTTATCATCTCACCTATATTTTTCTTTTTTGTTATTGCATATGTGCCAAAAGAAATGTTTTCCTTTCCTTCTTACCTACTTCATACGACACCCTTTTCAACTCTCTCGTTTGAGGTCTTTGTTATACTAAACTTCTTTCTTACAACTTTATGTGTATCGGGTACGGTCGTAACATTATATGAAACTAATACAATGGTGTAGTACCTACGTATAATGGATACGGGTAATCAATGTAAACCTTGGCAGCTTAAATGGCTCCATGAATCATTGTACACGGATACACGGTTACGCGTGACAGATTGATTGAGTATTTATATATTTAGTGTTGGTAAGCAGTTGGTTGGATCCAAAAGTGGTTCAATCAGATATTTGGATTTGTAGAAACACCAGGTTTGGTAACCATAGTAAACCTACGCGTCCTATTTATGAAAAGAAACAAAGTATCACCACCCAAATTTATACTCAGACGATTCGGATTTTGAATACATTTAGAATAAGGTGAAATACGAAAGTAAGTCTTGAATTCAGAGTTCACGGAATCCAAAACTAAAGTGCTCGTGAAACGTAACGTTATACTTGAGTGAGTTCAGATAGAACAATCTCAAGGTTCACTTACTTAACATAAACAATCTATAAAGCTGTCTGTTGATGTTTGCCTCTACGTCCTTCGGTAGGTAGTCAGCAATGTTATGAACTTATTGGCTAGACAAGTTAGACTAAGTTTTATTATGTTTATTAATCATATTAGTCAAGTCTGAATCAGACAGATCTAATTATTATCAAATATATCAGGGCGTAGCTTCTCGCAGCGCGGTTTAACCTTCGTGTTTGCTTACTGCTCTGCTCCCATCGCCAGTAGCGTGATGTTACAATATAGCCTATAACCTTCTAGAGCGCTGGGCTATCATACGCAATGATAATTTTTTTTTCAAATGCGACTGGTAGTTTCTGAGATAAGGGCGTTCAAACAAACTAACAAGCAAACAAACAAACTCTTCTGCTTCATATAATAGTATAGATATAATGATGGCGCGCTTTGGGATAGACCTATGTCCAGTTGTGGACTCACGATGATAATTGAAAGAATGAAGTCGATTCAGAACTCGATAGAACTCGAAGATACTTAGTGTCCGTCTTTTTAAAATTTATAAAAATATCAGCCGCTGCATGCTTTTTGTGAATATTAGGTACTTTTAATTTCAGTAGTTAGCTCGATAATTGAAGTTTTTATTGTCTAAATTCGTATTGTAATGTTGTTAAAATTCTCAAATTTTTGTTAGGATTAAGGTTTAGATGACTTTGCTATTTTTGGTGATGTGTGATGTGATTCTAAAACATAACTAAACTAAGCGGTTCATCAATCACTTGCAATGCCTTTAATATATTTTGTTTGATAACTGTCACTGATAAAAAAGCCATTAAAGTACTCATAGATATCCGGAGGGTTAATACTAGGCTTTGGAGGTAATCTGGATCTAACTTATGACGTAGTGTGTCGCATAGAACAAATATGACCTTGATTAGGCAGTGTTTAAAACCAGATTCTGAAAAGATATCGACTAATGTTCTTTACTGTGTTAAAGCCGTTCCGTATAATGATATCGACCAAGGAGTGTTACATTTCTAAGGCAAACTTTCAATAATTTGAGCCGGAATACGTTCACTGCTAGATATAAACCTTCCTCAGCTTCGTCGCTTTGACCGGTCGTTAATCCATCTTGTTAGGAGTCTGCCCATGTTGCATATTCTACCGATCTGTGTTCTTTACTATGTTGAACCTGTGACGTAGACATAATGCTCCCGGCGGCAAGATGTGGTATTTCTGAGGTAAACTACTCAGAGGACTACCCAAATTCGTTCACCATCTTGACCAGACCAGTCGTGAGCCTCCCTCATCTATCGGTTGCTCGCCATTATGAGGTCGTCGGTCCTCCTTATAAGGTGTCGCCGGCCGGTGGATTCACAGCATGTCCTCACGCGACACGCTGTGTCTTTCGGTTAAGCTTCAATCATTAACATTATAAATCTTTGGTTCTAGTCTGCTGCAAACTGCTGAAGAGATGCATCTTCCAAAGTTATTAAAGCCTGAATTCGGCGGTGGATACAAGGAGTTCACTGTTCGAGATATGCACTGTTTTCATAAGGTGAGTCAGTTTATGTAACATAAGTACGTACTTCAGATTAACTTAGGGGTGGGGTTTTATTTTTAATCCCCGACGCCAAAAGGGCGTTTTATAAGTTTGGTGTGACTGCGTGTCTGTCTGTCTGTATGTCTGTCTGTGGCATCGTAGCTTCCGAACGAATGAATCGAATTTGATTTTGTTAAAGGTGAATTAGTCGGAAAGTGTTTTTAGCTATGTTTGATGAAAATCGGTCCAAGATGGCCGACGCCACAAAATGGCGGCTTTCATAGTTTTCACAACTCCCTTAATATGGGTATCAAATGAAAGGTCTTAACTAGTAGAAAATGTACACACTG
Source organism: Parascotia fuliginaria (assembly GCA_963082885.1). Classification (NCBI taxonomy): domain Eukaryota; kingdom Metazoa; phylum Arthropoda; class Insecta; order Lepidoptera; family Erebidae; genus Parascotia; species Parascotia fuliginaria. The sequence goes on from OY720195.1 coordinate 4,312,579, forward strand.
CGAACAGGCTCGTTCCCTCTGTTACATGGAAATGGAATCACACAGAAGGCGATGCGTTGGTGTTAAACACGCTTCTGATAAAAGCCGTGATACTATGTCATGTTATAAAACCTTATTTTATTTTTAAATTTGAAACCTTTTTCTTTTAGTGAAAGTATTTTTTAATATAACCATAAGAGCTTAATCCGACTAAATGTAAGCCATCCATGAATGCGCCGGATCTTTTCAAACTCGTTCGCTCAAAGATTTATAACTTCTTTTTGATAGCGCTGAATTCTTGTGGTGCTAAAGCACCACAAGAATTCAGCGCTATCAAAAAGAAGTAATTAAATTAGAAATAGGTACCCAAAAACTTAGTAAAACTTGACTTTCCCAATATCGCAGTGTAGATTATAAAAATTTTTCTGGGCACGTAGATGTCGACGTAAATTAATCTTTCCATGATAAATGGACTTCAGCCTTTCAACCTATAGTCACGTTTGGAATAATTGAATTAAGACTCAGAACTGAAAGGTTTGGTATTAAAATACCAAACCTTTCAGTTCTGAGTTCAACACTGCGATATTGGGAAAGTCAAGTTTTACTAAGTTTTTGGGTACCTATTTCTAATTTAATTAAGTCCAGATCATATGAGATCCGTCCACCTTGTAAAGGTCTGCCCACGTTGCATCTTACGGTGTCGGGCAACTAATAAGTGAGGGCGGCCCACGAACGGTTCAAGTAGAATAAGTAATAATATGTAACAAAAATCGCTATTTTTTTATTGCGTTAATTTAGATAGAAGCTTCAGTTTTACAGCGTAAGGAACCACAGACTATCGTATTTGTCTATTAATTTCATTCATTCATACTTTCCCAAGTTTCAAAAAAAAAATTGGCGGATAAATTTATATTCGTACCTATTTACGTTGTACTTACATAACATTATATAGTCATAGTCATAGTTATAGTCATAGTTTATTATTGGTAAGGGATTCTTACATGTCATATTTCCATTTAAAATACTTAGATTACAGAACAATAATAATAATACTTACATTACAAGCTAGTCAAATAACAAAAAACATTAAATAAATAAGAAAATAAATTAAAAATAGATAAAAATGTCAAATTCATAAATGTCACAGTAGTGGTATGATTAATAAAAAATACATAATAATTATCAAACATGTCAAGCTTTCACTGAAATAAATTCCTCATAAGAATAAAACGCCCTCTCAACAAGCCACTTTTTTAACCGCCTTTTAAAACTGTCTATACTTGGGGCACTTGTGATGGCTGCTGGCAGTCTGTTATAAATTTCTGGGCCCATAACATGAGTCGTCTTAAATGACTTGGTGAGCCTCCTAGAGACCGTAGATAATTGGCCTCTCTTCCTAGTGCTGTATGAATGACAGCTGCCTACCTTATGATATAGTTGGAGGTTCATCCTTACGTATAATGCGATCTGATATATCATTATAGAAGGTAACGTAAGGATGCCTAGTTTGATAAAATACGGTCTGGCGGATGTATCTGGCGGTGTACGAACGATGGCTCGTACGGCACGCTTTTGCATACGAAAGGCCCGCTGCCAGTCGGCAGCGCGCCCTCACAGTTCTACACCGTACTGAATCAGTGAATGCACCGTAGCAAAGTAACAGGATCGCACTTCTCCCAAGGGTAAAACGCGCGATACCCTACCAAGAGCGAAACACGCACTACCCAATTTCCCACAGATTTTTTTTATGTGGTCGTCCCACTTCAGGCATCCATCGATCGATATATTTAAGTAGGTAACGTTTAAAAGCTCTTCATACAATGAACACCACTTCTTAGTATAATAGAGCTGAACAATCGCGAAATAACATCACAATGTAGTTCTAGTTGAACACTCAATTAACAATTTAATCAAACCATGACGTGCCATGTCTAACCAAACCCAAAGGTTAGAGGTCGTATCGATCAGGTTATTTCAAGCACTACAATATTTGATTTTGAAGGCAAGCAATCACTTTCTAAAGTAAATAAAAACTTTTTAAAGTGTACTAAGTGGTAAGTAAATGTTAATAGAATTATTGGTGTATTTACTGAAGGGGGGAGGGGCGGGGGTTCAATTGAAGTTCGGTAGGTATATAGATAAAATAATGTTTCTGCTCGTATTTATCTATCAATCTAAAGAAGTCAACTTTTAGATATTCCAAAAGGCAAGAGTAAACTTATTTTAGTCGTCGCTTACGACACCTACGGAAAGAAATGGGATGATTTCGTATTCTACCGACCGGAGACCAAGAATACGGCATAGACTACAATACAAAAAAAAAATGGAGTACCTAATCACGCGATTATTTGTTCATATAATTGAGTATCGCGTGAGCATTAAAAAAATATTAAAACTAATTTAAGTTTGCCTATCTTTGATATGTTTTATTCAAACTACCTAAAACATGCATATCCTAAGAGTGCTTCGTGCTTTTATTTTCCTTAAGGGACAGGAATGAGTTTATACACGTTTTATCTGGACTTAGGACTTAATACCGACCTGGGGATTAAATCCGAAAACTACATGATCCTGAATTCCTGATTATCACCAACAGTGACTGCTGCGGTGATTCCGACCGATCTCTAGTAACTAGAGTTTCTAATTAAAACATACGTTCAATCTTCAGAGATTACCAGCTTACAGCTTTGTTCTTGCTTATTCAATTTATACACATATACCTCAATACCGTTTTTAGTATTGTACGTGTATATCGCTTTGAGCATTGCAGTATCATCTACAACCAACGAAATACCAAACTCAAGTTACGATATCTCAACGTTTGTGACCCGCTTACGTCAAATGGTTAGACGCAAACCAACTTTTCGTCGAATTTCAGTATTATGCCAACTAATTTTTGATTCGTGTTTGTGTTTCCGATTTACGATAGTTAGATTCGGTATAACTTTGAGAACGAGGTCGAATTTTAGTCTGTCGGATACAAAGTCTATGTAGGTACATTCACTCTACCCTAATGTGTCATGTATGACCTGATACTGAAACAAGCTGGATCTACTGTCGCAAAAAGAAATATCCTCTCAGGTCGTCACTTCTCGACGTTTTCTACCTTTGATAGCAATAAAACTGCTATACTCGTATAATAGATAAAGCCACGTATGACGCCTCTTCACGAGACAATCCCTAGAGGTTCTAACCACTTAGCGGCGAATAAACCTCCTTTATTCCTTACTTTGTGACATTTATCTCACTGTAAGTGCTGACGCATAAACCAATTTATGTTTTGATGAAACGTAATTGTGTTCTATATCAAATTTAACTGCACAGATGAAGTGGTGGTTTTTTCTAAATCTTACGATATTTTTCTTCATAATTTCTAAAATAATTTTAGTACATATCCCGCGCTGGGGAATCAAATAAGTCATGTGTCGCGCGTACAAATTTTAGGACCATATAAAGTTTTGAACTGTGCACGCATTTCGACTGCGCTGCCGAGTTTATCAAAAGTTAATTAAAATAATTTAAAAAAAAACGATAAGGAAACTAAAAAGTTAAAATAAGTTTACTTAGCAGAAAGTAATTCGTATTTTGATTTAGTTAATCAGAAATGATTAAATAAGTATTTTATAATTTTGAAGTTGGTGCCAAGTAAAATAATAACTAGGTACCTATAGGTATTATCAATCCTAATTTGATATTGTAGTAAGGTTCTTAAAGTATTTGCTTAAAATAATTTTAAACAAAATGAAACCGACTTCAAACGGGAAGGAAACTAAAAAGTTAAAAATAAGTTTACTTAGCAGAAAGTAATTCGTATTTTGATTTAGTTAATCAGAAATGATTAAATAAGTATTTTATAATTTTGAAGTTGGTGCCAAGTAAAACAATAACTAGGTACCTATGGGTATTATCAATCTTAATTTGCAATTGTAGTAAGTAAGATTCTTATAGTATTTGCTTGGCATCAACTTTTTCCATAAATAAATAGTCTTCAGTACGATTTTCGAAAGTTTCCTTCGATTTTCCTGGGATGCCATCATCAGATCCTGGTTTCCTTATCATGGTACCACACTTGGGGTAAGTATCTAATTTCCAACAAAAAAAGAATCATCGAAATCGGTTCCTAAACGACGACGTTATCGACGTACACACAAAAATAAAATATATACGGTCGAATTGAGAAACCGCCTCCTTTTTTTGAAGTCGGTTAAAAAGTATTTACATACCGTTTAACACGTCATCATCACTATGTCTTGTTCGATCTAGCCTTAACAATAATATTCCTCTGAGCTTTTCCGCTCCATCTATTCTAATAGGTACATAAATATGCAACTCTAACCTCGATTATGATTGGAATTTACGGTTACGCCAATCTGTGAATACCGAGACAACTAATTACATAACATACTGTACACAATAGATCTTACATAGACTTATACTGTGTTTGTGTACAGGATATTAAGACGAATTTGTAATAATTAGATTTAGAATGGTGTGAACCTCCTGGAGCCCCACTACAACCTCTTAAAGCAATCTTTTTATAACCTTACTTTGTCTCTATCCTTGTTTTTCAACGACTTCAAAAAAAGGAGTTTCTCAATTCGACCGTATATATTTTTTTTTTATGTGTGTTCGCGGATAACTCCGTCGTTTATGAATCGATTTTGATGATTCTTTTTTTGTTGGAAAGTAGATACCCCAAGGGTGGTACCATAATAAGGAAACCAGGATCTGAAGATGGCATCCTAGAGAAATCGAGGGGAACTTTCGAAAATCGTACTGACGACTAGTGCATTTGTTATGTTTTTCATTAAGTATTTTAAGGCACTACTATTTAGTTAAGGTTTGGAGTCTATCTGATGATGGAGCACAAAGAAAGTCGAGGGAACTCATCAACGATTAACAGCAATTATTTGGTGTTTGGACTTAATTAATTTCTAATGATGAGAACTTTGCTCTCATATGGGTTATAAGTGCCATTACAGGTGACCATAGACAGTTGAGTGAATTCCTCAACAGCAGTCATGTCGGGCTTACTTCAGACGATTCAATATGCCAAAATGTTTAGTGTGTACAAAAACAATACCTAAAGTAAGATTTAGGTCTACCCATCACTAAAAATTGTAAAATAAAATATTTTTTAACAAAAAGAAAACCGACTTCAAACAGGAAGAAAACTAAAAAGTAAAAAATAAATTTACATAGCACAAAGTAATTCATATTTTGATTTAGTTAATCAGAAATAATTAAATAAGTATTTTATAATTTTGAAGTTGGTGTCAAGTAAATAATCATTAACGAAATACTATAAGGAGCTTACTACAATAGCAAATTACGATTAATAATACCTATAGGTACCTATTTATTGATTTAAATACTATATGAACCTTACTACAATAGCAAATTAAGATTGATAATACCTATAAGTACCTAGTTATTGTTTTACTTGGCACCAACTTCAAAATTATAAAATACTTATTTAATTATTTCTGATTAACTAAATCAAAATATGAATTACTTTGTGCTATGTAAATTTATTTTTTACTTTTTAGTTTTCTTCCTGTTTGAAGTCGGTTTTCTTTTTTTATAGTACATAACACAAAGTAAGAATAAAATAATACTGCTATAAAAGGTGGTGGTAGAGCCCCTGGACTCCACTGACTGTTATTTCTCATCATCTACTATTAGGCAGAGTGGAGTTACTTTGGCAGATTAATAATAAAGTAAAATATAAATTCGACCGGTTACAATGACTGTAATCGTGTTTTCGGTGGTTAATTAATCAAGATTCAGCTTTACCTTTAGATGGTGTGAGATCCTGGTAAAAAGATAAATGGTCTTCCTGTTCACTTCATCCAATCTAAGTTACATAATTATGATCTTTGTTGAATAAATTAAAATACAAAGTTACTTATGTGTTTCGTTCCGCGGGATTACTAATAGTTTCATGCAAACTCTATACAATTCTAACAACCGCGTTTTCATAGACGTAAAGTATTTGAGTTCTGTTTACTAAACAAATGTCTAAAACGATATATTGAACTTATATATATTATATTTTGCTTACGATTTATTTCCTTAAAAAGAGGCATTAGAGCTCTTATTGTACTAAAAACCCATATTTCATTTACATGAAGACGCCAAATACACATTTCATTGTGAAATCGCGTCGTCATACTTATCGAAATCAATATATTTGTGAATTATTTATTGTATGCACAGAATAATGTTCACAGACACGCATATTGCCGCGCTATCATTTGTTTTATGGTTATTGTGTGTTATATTTATCAGGTCGTCGGTCCACTTTGTTAGGGGTCTGACACTGCTGACTTTTTTGAATGCCGGCTGATGGGTGGCGGGCAACCGATAGATAAAGGCAGCTCGCGACGCGAGAAACTAGTGAAAATTGGGAAAGGCCTATGTTCAGCAGTGGATGTCTTTCGGCTGATATGAGGACATGGCTGTGCCCTAAGCATTGCAGATAAAATGCTAAGAAAACACAATTATTTTAAGCAGTGGGAACCAAAGAAGACGGCAAAACAAGAGGCTCGAGGCGTAATACTTACAAACGATACGCAATAGTTTGAAAACCAATACTTTGCGTCTATATTCAGTTAGAGGATAGTACGTCTTGGAGCCCATTTTTGTTGAAACAAGTAAATCTACTACCGTAATCATATTTTCGTTTTCGTATGAAGTGGTTTGTTGTTTGTAAGTTTCTCTGCGGTGCTGACAATATGAGGTATTGTATCTTAGATGATTTTAGCTGTACGGGCTAAGAGTAAGGCTAATTGTTTTGTTTAGGTCCAATTTCCGATAAAAATCTTGCTGTCTTACCTCCCTTATCAATACACCTAAATCACATATTTTACCAATAGGGATATTTGGAAACTTTTGGAAGAAGCCTTTGCCCAGCAGTGGGACACCCCTAAGGCTAATAAAAAAATATCAATATGGAGTGAACATCAATATTAGCAGATATATACATAGATAGACAACCTCATATTATCTTGAACCCGTCTGAAACGAACGACAAACTTTTGTGTGACTCAACGCGATGCTTTTAGGGAAACAATACGATTTTCTACGTAGTTATTTTACCAAAGTGAGCTTGTTTGACGTAATGATTAGGGTTGCTACTATATATAAGTACTGTACTAGGGCTCCGATATTTATAAAAAAATAGTAGCTGATACTACTACCTATATTATTTCCCACAGAGGTCGCGGGTTCGATTCCCGCTCAGTGCAAATATTTGTATGCATGAACATGTCTATTTGCATTAGTATGAGTGTTTCTATGTATAATGTGTATGTATCTACAAAAAAAAATAAAGAATGTATATCCGCATTCTAAAACCCTTATCATAGGCTATATAAATATGCTTACTTTGGGTCTAGATGGCGTTGTGTGTAGTTGTTGTGATATTATATTACGACCTCAAACCCACTAATCGATTTCTTGTCTGTTTCTCCGCTAATTTATTTTTAACCACGCAACGGATTTTGATACAGTTTTTACTATTATTCAGAGAATTTATACCTAAGGTATAATATTATATGTACCTTCTACCTGCCTACTTGTATTATATTAAAAAAAACTGAGAATTTCATAGGTAGTAGATCCACGCTGGTATCACCATAAATGGGTCAGCTCATCCGGGGAAGTACTACTCTCTCATAGAAGATCGACGTTAGAGTAGTAGTATCCGTACAACCGCTTTTCGTTTGGTGAGTGAGAGCGCTGGAGGCCCGATTTCCCCCCTTTCCTCTTTCCTCCTGTGGAAGCCACTGCTTAAGACAATGGCTTTTGGTATGTTGGCCACCACTTCTGAATTCCACTGACTGCTTACCATTAAGCGGAGTGTTCTCACTTTGGTAGGTACGTTAATATAAAATAGTAATCATGTCTTATAACCTTAGTATTAAAGCTGAGGCGGGCGCCATCGGAATAGTTTACTATATTTTTAGGGGTGATCATCAATGTGATAATTAAAATACTACTATTTTTAATAGACGAAGAGTGTCAACCCTAGTAGTAAAGGACCGTAACATTAATTTAGCTTTCAGTAGTGTTCAAATAGTTAGCGAGTAAAATTTGACACAGAATAAGCAAAAGTGTAATTTTGTCCTTCGAGGTTCGCAGTGTTTGTAGATTTGACCTTTAGTAACCTATGACGTAACGCTATTCAGCGTTAGATTTAAGTGAGGAATAGCGCATATAGTCCGCTCTCGCTTCGCTTCGGTATCAAAAATTTCATTCGGTCTAACAACAAACGCCTATGAAAAATATAATTGCAATAGTGTCGTATTACATTATTCAGATTTACAAAGGCGCTTAAAATGTTGAAATTATGAAAATGACTGAAAATATGTTAAACATAATAAAATATAGCCTACATGTAACCCGTCATATTTGTAGCTTTCTTTTTATTTGCTTGCCAAGCGTGGCGATTATGGCATAATGCCAGAAGTCTCTTAAAATTTCAGATCATGAAATAATCTCTGTTTCCTTTGGATTGTCTTGGTAACTATTTGTTATTATTGTTCCAGAGCTCTTCAGCATCAGAACTCCTTAACTCTCAGGAGCGAGGGGCTCTCGTTAAGCACGTGTTGGAATCGGCACGTGCAGAACCTGGTGACGAACACGCTTTGGAACCTGCTCTCACGTTAAGACCCGGACAGAGCATTGGTAAGAACAATGTGTGGAGTAGCATTTTTAGGTTGGGAAGAAAGAAAAAGTATCTAAATTGAAGGTATTGGATGTTTTTGCAATCCTCTGCATGATGAGTCAAATATTTCGATACTCAACTTCTTAACTCTCAATAGCAAGAGGCTCTTGTCCAGAATGTGTTGGAGTCTGCACATGCTGAACCTGGCGAAGAACTCGCTTTGGAACCTGAAGCCCTAGACAAGTGTCAAAGATTTCTATTCTATTCATAGAATAGATAACAAATGTATTTGATTGACATAAGGCGTTAGCTTATGTCAATCCAATACATTTTTTTAATCTATTCTATGAATACAATAGAAATCTTTGCCACTTTTGTAGGTCCTTTGCTCTTAAATTGAGACCTGGACAGAGCATTGATATAAACGCAATATGTTGTAGGTGGAAGGCAAACACTAACAAAGTGGAAAATAGATAGGATTCAGTAAATTTCTGTTAAAATCAGCAACAACATTTGTAACATTTAGTTCAGTGCTCTTTCTTTTTCTTTTAACCCTCATGGCCCTATCCTTTTTTCATAAATGTTTCTGCTTTGATTTTGTTTTGATAAATGTTCCTGCTTAGACACAGAACACAGTCATTAACTTAGGTGGGGTCGTATGTATGATTGCCCATTTAGTATTTCACGCTGAGTACTCAAATCTGTCTCTCGTTTATAATATACCTTATCGTTGACAGTGCCAGCTTGCGTGAGCAGAGGCGTGGTAGCCAGTATGTTTCCTTTACACGATAGAGCTGCCCTGGAAGTGCTTAGAAAGAAATGGGTCAAAACTTTGTTTTCTCCTCAACCTATAGGTAAGTTGAATATCAAGCAGCAGTTTCTTATATTTGTGTAATGTTTTTGAAAGAATTATCAATGATTAGCTTTCCGCGGCGCGGTTTCTGCTGTGCTCCCGCCGCCAGTAGCGTTACCAGTAGCGATGTTACACAGTCTATAACCTTCCTCAGGAACTGGGCTATCAGCGTATGATAGCCCAGTTCCTAAGGAAAAAATCAATCAAATCCGTCTGGTAGTTCCAGAAATTAGCGCGTTCAAACAAACTGTTCCGTTTTATATAAGTTATTATACATAATAGTATAGATGATTTCTACTACTCAACCAGAAGACGTCCATTGCTGAAATAAATCTCTCGTAAAGATAGGATTTTGCAATAGGTATATGTCATATTCGCTTGTCACGACGCTTAACAAACGAATTGGTAATAAATAGTACGCAAATAAAACAGTTTTCGTTGTTTCTGATATTTAACGCGTACTAATTACACCTAATTACGCTTAATGTTTACAGATGAAATTAGTGAATATTTTGGTGTTAAGATTGCAATGTACTTCGCTTGGCTTGGACATTACACGCAATCGTTGACAGTGCCTGCAGCCGTTGGGTTTATATTTTGGGTAAGTTTCTAAAAAACTACCTTTAGGACGAATGAAATTCATAAAAATTTGATTAATCCGGCGATTAAAAAGAGTGGCCTGAGTTTCTTGTTAGTTCTTCACATGGCTCTATCTCGTCGGCGAACTGACTGTGGGTTAATTAGCTGTCATTTTGTTTTTGTTATTTTGATTGTGTCATTTTAATTCCTACACGATTAAACTAATTGAAGGGTTTGAAAGGTTTTATTTAACTTCTATTAATTTTTAAACTATTTTATTACAGATTTGGCTCGGAACTGCTAATGATAATTGGAAGGACATAGCCTATGTGTTATTTTCACTCTTTAACGTGCTTTGGGCATGTATTTATTTAGAAACATGGAAAAGGTATCGAACTATTTGAACAATTTTTATATAGCAACGACTTAATTCTCTTAACATATAAGTTGACTATGAATAACTATTATTTCAGGTACTCAAATGCCCTTGCCTATAAATGGGGCACATTGGATCAAAGAGACGAGTTGCTTTTAGAACCGAGACCCTTGTTTCAGGTAAGTTAAAATGATACTCTCCCTCTTCTCGCTCGAGAAAAAGTGAAGTTCTAGGAAATATATTGATAACTAGCTGTCGCCCGCAGCTTCGCTTGTGTGAATGTCGGTTATATCTCAGTTTACATTGACGATTTTTCGTACAAACTTTTATCCTCAATTATTTTATAAGATAAACTTAAAGTAAAAGTTTCATTAAAATCCATTCAGTAGTGTTTGCGTGATAGACAGACATCCATACAAACTTCTGCGTATACATACAGTCGTGGTCAACTAATTAGGGACATTCATACATAAATAAAAAAATAAATAAATAAATAAATTCAAGATAGTGAAGAGCAATAACCGGTTCTGTACATATAAATATAAAACCCTATTGATTTCTCAGCACCTATTATTTGCAATTAATAAATAAATTTGGTCCGATTATGCAGTAATTGGCTGTAAATAAAAAAATAAATAAATAGAAAAAAGTATTTAATATCAAAGGTTAAACATGTATTCCATTTTAAGGTATAATTCTGTAGCTGGACATTTAATTAAGGACAGTAAAGTGTAATGAAAAATAGAGTTACACAAAACTTATAATATGCAGTATTTTAATATCTTTAACATCTCTGTAAAATCAGTACCCAGTAGCAAAACCTTTGTTAGTAATTACCGCTTGACACCGATGTGGCATGGACATTATCAGTTTCCGACATGTTTCGGCAGGAATGTTTGCCCATGCCTCACAAAAAGCTTCATTAAGTTCATCTAAAGTTGTGGTACGATAAGTGGCAACTATTTTCTTGATTTCGTGCCAAAGGTGCTCGATTGGGTTGAGGTCCGGGCTATTTGGTAATCAATGTAGCACCGAATGTTTCGGGTCGTTATCATGCTAAAACGTCCATATAATAGGGAGATGCGCCTCAGCATAGGGAAGCATAGTTTCCTCCAATATTGCCTTGTATTGATGTTGGTCTAAGTTACCCTGAACTTTTCTTACAGGTCCCGCTCCATTTCCAGAATATGAACCCAACATTTTAATGTTTCCACCGCCATGTTTCACCTGCTTTTTGGTGAATCTTGGATTCATTTCCGCTTTTACAGGATGCCGTACATATTGCCTTCCATCTGAAGAAATCAAATTAACCTTGGTCCTTGGAATAATACATGCTGCTTTTGGGCGTAGGTCCAATGTCCATATTTACGTACAAACGCCAAACGAGCATTTCTATGTTCTTTCTTCAACAACGGTACTTTGCGAACCACTCTTCCGAACACCCCTGCTTCTACCAGACGTCGTCGAACGGTCCTCGCTGCTACACCGGCTCTGCCCCAAACACTTCGTGTTTAATTAATATAGAGCCTAGAAACGGATCTTTCTTAGCTAACCTGGTTATCATTCTATCTTCTTGCGGAGTTGTTTTTCTTGATTTTTTTATTCTGGGCACATTTAAAGCTGTGTTATTGCACCTGAAATGTTGCACTACATTGCATACCATAGTTTTTAAACAATTTAAATGTTCTGCTATCCTTCGATATGACCAACCACGCTCGACAAACTTCATGATAATTTTTTGTAGTGTTGGATCGCAATTTTTACTTATGCACATTTTTCTTCAAAATAATTCTCAAAATTTAAAATAAAAATCTGGATTGGCGCCAAAACTACCACGAAACAATAAGAGAAGAAATAAAAAAGTATTGAGATTCAAATTTTGAAAATAAACCGCATTATCTCAGTGTCCCTAATTAAATGGCCAGCCAGCATTCTTTGAACAAATAGCACTATGATAATCTATCAGCTATACTGTAAAGAGGTTTAATATTTAAGAAGTTGTTATTGTTTGTATAATCGGGCACATCAATGACCTATGAATTATACTTACATGTAAAAGATATGGAATATTGTTAAGACTCGTTAGAAAATAAACAATAAAGTCTCAATTTGGAGACCCGAGACAATTGAAAACCCGCGAGAACTCGCGCCTTTAAAACTTACACGATCCCTCGCACGTAGAGCATTTTGTTCACACTTTATAAGCAGCTTGAAATGTACTTACGTGCAAATTTGTACATCTTTTGGTATTTTTAAATAAAATACTACTATTTTACTATTTTACATATTTATTTTCGTTCAAAACAATCATAAATATAAAAAATTGGTAACAATCACAGGACAACTAAAATAACCTGTCTTTTAAGGCACTTACAAAATAATTAAAAAATCAAAAACAAAACATAATATTTCTTTTAGTTTTACTGTTGTACTTCAGTTTTCATCATACATCTGCCCCTGGCAAATATCACATAAAGTTATAGCATGTTCAGTACATAAGGTCGACGCTCGCGTGATGAGCAAAATGCCGCACGGTGACGACTACTATAAAACTCAGCTACTGAGTGAACAAGAGCTCTATGCGCGTTTTTGACAAAACAGCAGTGTTTACGGGTTAACTAGAGATTGTCCCTAATTAGTTGACCACGACTGTATATTATTATAGTGCTTAAAATATAGCTTAGTGCCTGCGACATTAGCCACTTCGTTTTTAAGGACAGCTATAATAAATTCCCTGTTAAAAAAGTTCGAGTTTAAAATTAATTTTAAGACTTTTTTTATTGTTAAGATAAGTTTTATTACAAAAACATGTTAATATAGCTATATCTAATAATAATTTGCAAAATAATTACGGTGTTATAAAATATTTTTTATTTTGCCGAAATTAAAAATTTACGGTAACTAACCTTATAAACGCTTTTTGAAGACTGGTTAGAGATGCGCAATCAACGGATATAGACAATATCGATAAAATAAATGCATGCTAATTATAATTTGAATGTAATAATACCTACTAAATAAATTACTAAATAAATTATTAATTTATTTAGAAAGAATGCTAATGCGCTCTAAATAATCCCGTATTATTTTTTATTTATTTACACGACTGCTCCAGTGATGAAGTTGAATTTGACTACGATGATAATTAAATTTGTGTTGCACCCCTTCAAGGCAATAAAAAGTCTAAATTAAGAACTAATTCTTCTTGTAGATGAAATCATCATCTATTATATTATAAGCCATTAAAATAATATTCGGTTATATATTTTTAATATCAAAATTTATCGATAATTAAATTAAAACGGGTAGATTGTCCTCACCACTAGCATATATTTCACTGACAGACGTCACAGGCACCGAGCTTTAATTAAGCACTATAGTGAGATTATTTATAAGTAATGTTGTTCCCTCAGGGCGAGATGAGTATAAGCGCAGTGACGGGTCGACCGGAGCCGGTGTACGCGGCGTGGCGCCGGCGCGTGTGGCGACACCTGGTGTCGGTGCCGCTCATGCTGCTGTGTCTTAGTGTCGCTGCCGCTGCCACGTTCGCTCTGCTACAGATGCAGGTAACACTGTGACATACCACGAAAAATACAAGGTTCTACCTATGAAGAAAAAAAGTAACAATAATTATCATCATCATTATTTTAACCGATAAATGCTTACTGCTGGACATAGGCCTCTCCTTTTCATATATATAATAATTATAAAGACAATACGCGCCGGCATGTTTTTGAAACTTTTGGAATGGTGTCCACCAGTTCTGGATTCCACTGACTGCTTACCATTAGGCAGAGTGGAGTCACTTTGGTAGGCTAATTTTAAAAAACAGCAAAAGATGACACGCCTAGGGAGAAGCCTTTGTCCGACAGTGGACTGTCATAGGCTCAAAGTCCATCGCATCACTTCAGGATCGCATTCGCGTTGGTTGACCCACGTAGGAACAAACAAACAAACAAACACACAAAAAATCAAATCTTTTCTCTTTACAATATTAGTTTAGATAAGTATTTTTTTTCTAGGATTGGTGGGAAACAAACCTGGTATATTTTACGTGGATACCTCGCGCTTTTCTAGCTATAATAATAGCGGTAGAAGAGGAAGTTTACGCGAGAATAGCAAGGTGGCTTAACGACAAAGGTAATGTTATACTTATTATATCATAGATTGTTTGATTTAGTATGGATTTTGTGTGGATCTGGTTTTAAAGTTTTTTAGTTTTAGTTAATAAACATGGTGGTAAGTGATTATCAAAGTGTAATATAATAGGTTGTGTTAAGTATTGCAAAAAAATGCTAAAAAAACAAGCATGGAAGTTCAAGTTTGAAGTGAAGGATGTCTTTGAATTTGTGTCTAGATTTTGCATTTAACGTTTTAATAAACAAAACATGGTGCTAATTTGTCTACACTTCTACAGTCTGTTCGCTGGCTAAATTCGAACCATGAGAAACACCAGCAAGAACTCAGGCTCTTTTAATCGGAAAATAATTTAAATGAAAATTTGTTACCATTTTGTCACAGAAATTGTTAAAAAAAAGTTTTACCAATTATATAAATGCAGTTTCATATGTGAAATGTAAATTACTTTTACTACCTAAATTGCTCATGGTTTAAATATTTATCACTCTTTTACAATTACCAGAAAGTAAATCCCTAATTTGTGTTTATTTTTTATGGTTAATGCAATACACGAAGACGTCTTTTTCATATTATTTCAAATTTAAATAAGTATATAATTTATTACAATTACTTAAAATTGAAATATTTAATATACTTATTAGGTAAACACGTAAATCGTAAAAAAGATATGCGAGTATCAGACAAAAGGCGGTCACACGTTTGGAACATTCAGCTGCTCACAAATCTTGCGGTTCAAGGCCCACTACTGTTGACAGTATGTCACGTTTTAACGATAGTTCTTAATCGGAACGTATTCGCTTTTAGGCCTGATAAGGGTCCTCCCTTAGATGGTCAAATGAGACATTCGTGTTCATGTATTACTTAAACCAGGACCCCATAGACATATAAATCTACATATTCTAAAATTTTTACTCTTTTTGCATGACATTTATAGTTTCAAACACATTTCCTCCGTTTAGCAATATTTAGAATACAGTTAAAATATCTGTAAATAGTTACTAACTAAATTATATAGTTTAATTAGTCTCGTATAACGTAGAATAACAGTGTAGATAATATACTATAGCGCCTATTATTTCTCTTAATGCTTACCAAACGGGACTGGACGAAACAAATAAAAAAAAATGGTAACCGAATCAATTTCTTTCGAACAGAAAACTATCGACTCGAGACAAAGTATGAGAATCACCTGATTGTGAAAATAGCATTGGTTTGTATAATAATGCTGTAACAAAAAAACTAACGCCATGCTAAAAGCTAAGCATCGATCACGCTTTGCTATTAGTAACACGGAGAAGGTTATTGACCAAAGAGATTGGTAAATGCAATAATTATCAGACACAAGAGATATTAGATGCACTTTATGTTTATTTCGCTTGCACGTAATTGCTTGAGCACGTTTTCTATTCCGTTATTTCATTACTACCTACGGTAAATCTTGAAACATCTTAAAGTAAGGAGTTATTGTAGTCTATGGATATAGACCTAGCAAACCTTGCACAATCTTTTACCTCATGCTGTATAAAAATGCCATAGAAAAATTTCTTAAACTCGCAATGTTCTATCTTAGACCGCTCGCCCACGTCGACTTTTTGTAGCGATGCTATCGCGCGTTTGCATCGATACAGTCGCAATGCTACCGCTGGCTGTGTACCTTCGCATAGATTCTGTATCAAAATTCGAACGCGACTGACTCGCGACAGCATCGCTAAAAAAGTCGCTGTGGGTGAGGGCTCTTAGGGCGTCTTTTGGATAGGTACTAAATTTTCAAAGTCAATTTATACTGATTCTGGCAATAGTTGTAAAAATAGCTCTTCTTCTTCTTCGAGCTCAACATTTCCGATTGAACATCCGCCACAGTTTTCTCTCTTTTTGACATCTTGATACGATAATGACGTCTATTTAAAAATACCTTTAGAAGGAAAAACCAAGACCTTTTTTTCAGTCTACAAATGAAAAATAGCACAATTACTTTTTCACAAAGTTCGGCTAAACTAAATTTTTTTGCTAACAATTTGACGCACTTACATTTTAATTTTTAAAGTTAATTTATACTTACTATTATTCAAGTTTTGACTGCATGAACACAACATATCTACCAGGGGCCCTACCACAACCTCATCTAACAGTCTTATTATAATCTTACTTTGTCTCTATCCTTGTTTTTAATGGTACAAAAGAAAAAGACAAAACACAAAGTAACATTAAAATAATACTGCTATAAGAGGTGCTCGTAGGCCTCCAGAATGTGCATCGTATTTAACTCTTAATTTGTCACAGAATTCATCTAGCGTTTTTTCTTTGTGCCCTTATAAAATCGATTCTTACATTACGCGTGTAAGCAGCCTTTAACACTGACACGCTACGTGCATTAAAAATGTACCTACTATAAATTTTAGTACCTATTTTTAATTTAACGCATTTACTAATTTAAAATCATAAAATACCTTGAATATCTAGAACACTTCTGCTTTATATGTGAACTAAAGATATAAACTAATTATATTCAAAGATGATTCACGTGTTGTGTTTATTCCAGTTTCAGTTCGTAAACTCTTTCATGAGTTTGTTTTACATTGCGTTCTATCTGCAGGATATGGATAAGTTGAAAGAGGTGAGTGTTATATGTATTAACTGTTTTAAAGCACGAAACTTTAATTTAATTCTGTAAACAAAGGATTACCTTGTTTTATATTAATGTATGTCTAAAACTTTGCAATAATTTGGACAGCTGATTTGAAAATACTTTTACTTCTTATTCTCTCCATGTAGTAACGAAAAATATGAATAAATATAATTCATTACAATAATGATAAATTATTTTAATTATGTCAGCCACTCAGAAGTCTCAGCTGCATTTTCTGGGTTGGTGTATAATGTTCAGTTTTTAGGGTGAGAATTTAAGTATTATCTTTTTTTTTCATTCTACATTACATACGACATTGTACTTGTTATATGACAATAAGCCCGATATGTAACTTAATTAATATGATAGTATCAGTTATATAACACTTTATAAGATTATTTATAAAAGTATTTGTCCCCAGCAATTAGCAGTGTTGCTGATAACGAGACAAGTGATAGGCAATCTAAAAGAGTCCGCTCTGCCATATTTGATTGAAAACTTGAGATTGGCCAAGATCTGCGTCGATGTGTTTGGTGCTATTAGTCCTAGCAAAAGTAAGTGTTTTGTCTATTACTATTATTATTGTAGTAAGTTTAATTTGTTGACTGCTTTAGCGGTTCAGTACTTCAGTAATACTACTTCAAATGTCTCTTCACCACCTTGGGTTGACTGTTAGAGAATGATTTTAGCATTAAGTCCGCCGTTGTGCTTTCGTGCATGAAGTTCAATAAATAAAAATAAAATAAAAAAAATACTGTGTAGGGACTGCCACGTAGTCTCGGGTTGGGAAAAAATATTTACGGTTTTTCTGGCAAGAAATACCCACTAATAATCCGGAGGCTTGCTCCCTGTTATATGGGAGTAGATTACTAGCAAAAGGTGGCTGTTATATACACTTGTACCTACCACTGCGAAATAAATTGGGCATGCTATGGCTATGTATGACTTTTAGTAATTTTCTTTTGTTTGTTAGTAAATTTTTACCTATATAAGTTATATCCCTTCCAATTTATTGCCTTTTGTTTAAACTGCTGCATGAAATAACTAGCTCGGTCTTGAAAATTACAATACGACGCAATGTAATTTCCAAACACACTTAAAACAAATATATTTGGATTTCATACACTTTATCTGTAAAAACTTATAAAACGGATAAGTAGAATCGAACCAACTGAATCATGACCCATTTTGCTTAAACTTCCCTTAAAACTGTCAAACTCGTAAGATCTATCGTGTATAATGCACTTAGTACGTTTTTAATACTAACATAACAACAGTAACTCAGTAAAATGATAGTGTGCAATAAAATGATAACAAGCTTGTTACATAGGAAATCTGCCATTAAGCGAATTTCGACTTTCTTGCATTTAGATGGATTGGCAAATTGAGCTTATGGTGGGTCATGATTCAGTTGGTACGATAGTACTTGAAAATCTAATATTTCTAACAGTACCTACATCAGCCCAACTAACCGAACTATTTGACAAAAAAACGGATTCATGTGGGGAGGTGCCTGAAAACAGTCTAGTAAATGGCACTACTGATAAGGAAGATAGGAGGGATTCTGAGCCACTAGTCGGACAGAAGGTGATACATCAGGCTGAATTGGAGTCACAACTGTTTAAGGTAGGCGTAACTAATTTATAACAAGTTCAGCAAGGTTTGTGTGTGTGAGTGCGTGCGTGCGTGCGTGCGTGCGTGCGTGCGTGCGTGCGTGCGTGCGTGCGTGCGTGCGTGCATGCGTGCGTGCGTGCGTGCGTGTGTGTGTGTGTTTGTGTTTGTGTTTGTGTTTGTGTTTGTGTGTGTTGGAGGGTGTGTGCGTGCGTGCGATCATATTTTAGGATTACAAATGTGTTCGAAGTTTTTCAACTTTTAGAGCGGTTTTGAACTAGCGTATTATACGCGCGCATAAGGAAGCACGTATACGCGAGTACAATTAAGTCGCGAGAGACGCACTGACACTATCGTACGAGCGAACACGCCGAAATAAAGTCGTGTACGCAAATGTGGCGCCCGTATACGCGCTTATACCGAAATGCGCAGAAAAATGTGCAAGTTTGAAATCACCCTTATTTTATCATTTGTGCCGAAGCAAGTCAATTGTAATAAAATATTTTGTTTGTGAACAGTACGAGGGCACATTCGCGGAATACCTGGAGATGCTAACACAGTTAGGCCACGTAGTACTGTTCTCGTCCGCCTTCCCCCTGGCGGGCGTGTGCGCGCTCCTCAACAACGCGGCGGAGATACGAGCCGACGCCTTCAAACTGTGCCACGTCGCGCAGAGACCCTTCGGAGAGAGGGTCAGCAGCATTGGTAGCTGGCAGGTCAGTATCGATGCCATAGACTATTACTCCGTGCCAATTACCCACTAAAAATAAAGCTTAATTACCCTCCTTCGGTCCTATTTCTTTTCCTTCCTCATTCTCTTTTCCTCCACGGTCTATAACAGCATAAGTTATCACTTACTGTCAGGTGAACCGTATGCTTGCTTGTTACCGTAGATGGATACCGACGGACCCACGAGGATTTATGCTCCGCTTGAAAGGATTGCAGAAGTCCATAAGCAACAGTTATCTCATCAGTTACACTTATATCGGTATTCTCTAACATAAAATCTCAACTACAGACCCTCTAATTTGTGCATATCAGTGCATTACTATGCTTGACCTTGAAATAGCCAATTACAGCGCGACTTTTACGTTTGGCGCATCAAGCCCCTGCGTATTGTTGTGAGCTCGAGTCAAAACAAAAAATATTAATGCGGTATATACTAGTGGTAAACTATGCTGGTCGTTTGCTACTGGAGGCAATAACAAAACTCTCAAGATCGAGCTTCAACCATAATAATGTGGAACCGTGTTTTCAATTTTAATCCTGGCTCCATTAAGCGGGACGTGCAAAATCATCAAGTTAGATAATAATAGTGTAGATTCACATGGTGGACCGATGACCTGATAAGGGTGGTAGACAACCTATGGACAAGGGCGGCTCACGACCAGCCACGGTGGCGAAGATTAAGGGAGGCATATGTCCAGCAGTGTTTCGGCGAATATGATGATGATAGATGACGATTGGATTTTGGTGGACATAATTCCAAAATCCATCGACTCAAACTGGTGGCCTCTTCAAAAGGTATAAACTTATCCTGCTAATATTATCACTTAGCGCCTGAACTGATTTCGATGACAATTGGTGTGTAGATAGATTCGGTGCCGAAGACGGACATAGATTACTTTTTATCGCGAAAGGCGGTCTGGTTCCTGAGGGTGACAAAACTCATTTTACGCGCGGTCGAAGCCGCAAGGCACAGCTAGTAGATTTATATACTTATACGTATATTTTATTCCAGCATGCAATGGAAGCTATGGTCGGTGTAGCGGTGTTGGTGAACTGCGCTCTCATCGGTCTATCAGGTCCTGTGCACCGCTTGTTACCCGACGCTACTCCCGCACAGACTATACTCGTCATTGTCGCTTTGGAGGTAGGTACCGGCCACAGCGAGGCGTTACTTAGGAGTCGTGATCTTAGTCTTTGGTTCCGCAAGCTACGTTAAACTTTCTTGATGTGTAAGATTTAATATTAAATAAGAAAATTAGTGTTTACATATTATATTATTACCAAGCGCGAATTAGGTTAAGTTATTTATGTACTTACACTGATTTCATACAGCGAAAGAAGAAAGTGGATATGCCCGAATTCCAAGATTAATTTTTAAGAGCAGAAAAAAGTCCGCGATTTATTAAATAAAAAAGTTATTTACTTAACACAATTTAAACCATTGCACGCGCGTCGTTGCCAAATTTACATCAACGATATCGGATGTTCGAAGTTGCAAAATTCCAATGCGCACACGCGCGATGTTGCCACATTTGTTCGAACAAAAGAAAGTAATAGCGGCAATGCGGAGCACTCTTCGCGTAAGAAAATGCACTAGAGATTTTTAGAACCATATTAATATCAACATTTCAATGCAAGTACATAAATAAGTACCTAATTCCGACCTCTGATTATTAATGTATTTAATTCTAAAACTGTGGTTCGGTGGTGTTTAGCTCATTAAATGTAATTTAGTACAGTTGTAAATATTTATCACTGCACCTGCCGTCGAACAAAAATACATTGTACTGAAAAAGTGTCTGAATTCTGTAAAAATATTTTAAATGTTTTTGAAACTAATTTTTTTTATTACAGCACGTGGTTCTCGTTTTAGTACTGGCACTAAGAATCGCGATTCCAGAAATCCCTGCTTGGTTAGCCACTGAAATGGCTAAAGTTGAATTCCAAAGAAGAGAGGCTATTAAAAATGCACACGCACCTCTAATGGTAATTTTGTATAGCATTTTTCTATTCATTTCTATCTTCTGTCTGCCCGACTGCAGGGCAAAGGTTTGTTTTATCAACTCATACAAAGAACGTATGTGCATTTATCAACACAGTAATCTTGTATGTAAATTGGTTCGAATTTCTTTGTAGAAAAGAATTAGATTATGTTTTTCTGTAAAAACAAGTAACCAAGAGATATAGCTAAAATAAGCAGCCATTTTTTAAAAATTATATTATGTCGCCTTTTTGGTGTACAACATTATTCCCGTTTGGTGCGTCAGCTGTTTTAACTTTACTTTCACAATAATAATATCTAAATTGTCTCGAACTAGCAGTTGCCATGACCCTACACTAACTCAATATTATAATAGTATCAAATTTCATTGTTCTTTCAGTCAGAATGTACAAGCCAAGATGACATACGACCGTCATCCCGCACAACCCCTCGCACAGTCACACCAACCACGCCAAAACAAAACGACAAATTAAACAGTATTCACGACAAGAAGAAAACTGTATTTATTGGGAAAATACCTGAAATACCACCATTCAGGTCAGTATAATATTATATACATTTTTTAAAACCAATTACCGCACTAGAGACTAAAAACACACAGATGAACCCCTAATAGATTACACACACAGGGCAACAGACACGCACAACTCATACTGGTATTCGCTAGCATAAGAGTTCACTACCAACATTACGATAGGTGTATTCCTGCGCATTCGAGTCTTAACCTTCAAACAGCCAATCACAGCGCAGCTCATACGTTTCGCGCATTCTGCTTCTGCGCATTTTTGTGAGCTCGATTTAGAACAAATAAATGTTAATGCAGTATCAATTAATTAGTGGTAATGTACACAAAAACGTAATTAACGGACACAAGTTACACCTACACTGGGAGTCGAACGTGGGTTCTAAAACTATTCAAAATTTATAGTAAGTACCAGTTATAATTACCTGCATGACAAAGGTCTTATAAAGAGAATGCATGATTAGCATGTTTGCTTATAGCGAATTGGCGAAATATTTATAACCTAAGTGACTGGACGATCACACTTTCACAGTAAAAACTAAACCAAACGGTTCATTTATTCATATTTATGACGCTCATTGCCAATCAATCAAAACTCATTACCAGACCATCTGTTTCTTTTCAAATCACTATTTAAAATATTTGGACTATATTTTGATCGTTTATGATGGGTTTTCAATTGAAAAATATTGACAAAAGGTTTCTTGCATTGTCTGGAAATTTTATTAGTATAGCCCAAGTTATCCACTCTTAGACGACATGTAAAGCCATTTAGTACCTAGGTATTCAAAATCCTTCCCAGTTTTAAGTTTGTTATATTATAGTTATAATAAAATTGTCATGTTAAGAAGCTCATTCATAAATTAAATTGATTTTTAATAATTATGAATAAAATAAAGAAGATAATGTCGTTCATTGTTAATGACACCCCTAAAACCTGGCGGGTCGTTAACAAAAAGCATTTTATAGCGACACCATTAATAAATAATGTTGATGTCCTGATATATATTCGTATACCAAAATATTAAATAAAATAAAAATAACTTGGAAACATAATACTTATTTAACTCAAACAATGCTCAATAATCCTTATTATCTCAAATATTATTGTCCTTAACGAAGGTACGTTGTCAAGTTCTTGATCAACAAATTCACCGAATTTATGATTTGCTTCTTGCAGGCTTGTTTCACAAATGACATATAATTTTATCTCTTGAACGTCATAAACCTTATCAGCCAGTGCATTAGAGAAAGAATAACTTAGAACAGTTACAACCATTGAGAGTAGATTAGCTCGATAGTGTCGCTCGGTGGTGTCGCTAAAAAAATACTTCTTGTTAACAATGAACATTAATATTAGCCTTTATAGCCTGGTAATGATCAATCGCCGAAGGTCAAGGGCAAGCGCCATTTAAACGAGTGCAGTACCGTGGTTCTACCAGCTACACCAAACACTATAATGGCTTGATATAGTTTCTAAAATTTTAATTTATGTTTATCTTTTTGTTTTCAGTTAATTTAACACAAGTATTAAATGGATGGGTGTGTAGTGTATATTATTTATTTAACTTCAAGTCACAATTTTATATTTACGCTTGTTTTTATATTATATTTGTTTTGTTTTCATTTGCAATAAATTATTTAACCCTAATAGAAGTTTTTCTTGTATCCTACTTTAAGTTAAAAGATCAAGGACACCGTCCTTGACATTAAGTGTCAAGGACGCTAGTGATATTTCAAGGACGCGGCGTCTATCGAAGAAATTAGTAGGTATCTATTATTGAACCGTATGAAACTGGCCTGTAGTTGGTTATATTGATGCCAACGCAGATTATCTAGAAGATAAGTTTAGTATGTAAAAGCAATTGCCCACAATGACAATTGTGATGATCCTGGAACACAGTGACTGCTACTATCAAGCTCTTCCCTAGGTTAATATAAAATACCATTGAAAATTGGCAATTATCGGTTTAAGTCATAAAAAACTGCAAGGAAAGCTTAATTAGTTACGGTATTGGTGCTAAGAAGACATGAATTAACATTTTAAGGGATAGAAGGTAATGATATCGATAGATTTAATTTTGATGTTTGTTTGTTTGTTATGGATAAACTCAAAATCTGCATAATCAATTTAAAAAAATATTTAACATATAGCCTAAAATATCACCGAGTAACATAAATTATATTTTTTGTGGTATGCCAACCGGGCAAAGCCGCTGGCAACAGCTAGTATATAATATAGGTACGTCCACAACGCAATCAATCGCCGTAATAATAAAGGTAAAATACCATCACTGTGTGTCAGTCTGTGCTTTGTGCCGAAGGAATATGAGAATTCTCATTTGCCTGCTGCTATACGTAACACACTCTTATCATTTTAATCATCCGTGCTACTATTTTATAATATAGTTAATTAGGGTAATTGCAAACAAGCGTTGTTATGAAGAAAGAAAGTTCTCGAAATAAGCATTAGCATATGAAATAGTTATCTTCGCTAACTTTTCACTACTTTAATGAAAGTATAAGAAGTTTGATTACAGTTGTCTTATTTTTAAAAAGGCCTCTAAAATTTATTAAAACGAAAGTTTATAAGTACTTAGCTATGCACAAACCTTAAAACTTTTGAGTTCTATTTAAAACGAAAACCTTGAAATGAATTGTTACTGTTTACAATTATCCTAATCGACACTTCTTTATTAAGACTTATATGTTTTATTCCTTCGCACTATCCTATCCGCTCATCACGATTTGACTGTGTAAAAACAAGCTTTTAACCTATAATAATTAATCCCTTATGACTAATATTGACCTTGTACTCGTATGATAATATTGCAGGCCTAAAGCAGCCTCGATCACTGAGCCACCAGTGACAACTGGCTCGCTGCAAACACTGCCTGATGTTAGTCCAACCAAACCTATACGGCGTAAGGTAATTTTAAATTCGCTATCTTTTTTAATTTAGTAATAGCTGCCGATTGTAAGGTCAAATCGTTGCTGGTTTCGGTATGAGTGGGCTAAAAAGTACCTACCAGAGAGATCTTTTTTATTCGTACTGCATTTATTGCATTTAGTTCTGTGAGTGAGAACGCCGGAACTGGTCTTAGGTTTCGACGTCTGAGTTACAGCTTAGCTCCAGCTGTTGCTTAACATGCTTTTGAAAGGTTTAAATGATAGCTTTTGTAATCTCATTTAACTATTTAATCCAGAACGATACGTGCGGGACTGAAGCGCCATCCGTTCATAGTGAAATTTAAAGGTCTCGAACCAAACGGTTCAGCGCTTCATACTTTTGTCGCTTAATTATAGCCTGGGACTCTTTACCAGCGCATTTGTTCTCATCTAACTTTGATCCTGGGTCTTTTAAGAATTGGGTCTTTTGGGCGTGAAAAAGCATCTCACTAAGACGCCATAGTAGAGGCCACCATACCAGTAGTTTGGGAATGGTGTCCACCACTTCTGGATTCCACTGACTGCTTACCATCAGACAGAGTGGAGTCACTTTGGTACTTAGGTTTAATAAAAAAACTCTTAGAATAACTTATTTTAGGTAAGAGAGATACGCTTATTCCCGATGAGTCAAATGATGATTTACAAACTGTTTTAGGAGGCAACGCCTGGAGCGCCTTTATCCTTATTGGGAGTACGCGGTTTGCGAGATGAGCCTTTACACCGTTCAGCTCACTGCATCCCCCATCCGGCGCAACATAAGCCACTTATCAATCCTACACTGCAGGTAGGAGATTTGTGTAAAGCGTTTGACTGTCCGGCACAAAGCTTTATTATTCAAACTTCTGTAGTATGAAATCCTTTATCATTTCTGTTGAAGGATCTTTGTTATCTTGGTTAATAGAATCCATATGAATTATCATTAACAGTATTTACTCTGATAACAAGATTATTAATGCGGGAGTACCACGAGGAACTATACTCGTTCCAACTTTATATTTAGTTAACTTTATTTCTAATGTCAATATAAAAATTTTCCTTATTTTAATATAGCAAACTAGTATTATGATTCGTACTCATATGTATAAAGTAAAATCCAAATTTCCTTCTGTTCCATGTATAATAGGAGTTGTCAGGTAGCATGACTGGCGGATCAGAGCCAGATTTGAATGCGGTGCCGTCGGCAGTGCCCTCTGTCGATGTCAGCGCAACTTCCAGCGAAGACGATAAGCCTAAAGATAAAGGTATGGAGACAAACATAACATTAACCATGAACCTACAGTTTAATGACTATGAAAGGATACTAACAATGGTAATTGGCGAGGCACAGAACTCGTGCTCCAGTACAAATTAGAGGAGAAGTTCTGTGTTTCGCTTGTTTTAACAAACACACATTTATTGGTCTAAAGATTAACAGACAGCAGGTGAAGCGGGATGATAATGCGATATGTAGTAGTTGTAATGTATTGATTAATATATGAGACGTCACGGCGCGCCGTCGTGCTCCGCGCTACGTCTTATGTCAAAAGTACACTTAAACCTCGATCCCACTCGTCCAGTTCCGATCGCTGCCTGTCCAAAGCTTAAATAAGTTGTTTCCATGGTCAGGTCGGTCCCGCGCAAAAGCGTTGCTGGTGAAGCGCGTGCGCTCCGTGGCGGTGTTTTCCTTGGGACTGCGGCGCGCGCGCGAGGCGGCCGCGTCCAACCAGGACAAGCACGCGCACACGCCGCACACGCCTGATAAGGGAGCGATGGTGAGTGGGATTAAATATACCATCACACAGATTCATTGAAACATTTTTGTTGTGTTAAAAATTTGTAAAAGAAATACCCTCTCGACCTCTTTAATTAAATACATTGGGCTCTTGCCAATCTTAAAGGAGCTATATTAATTACTTTTTAGGTCTTTTCAATAAGTTAGGTCACAGTATAAAAACATCAAAAAAATAAGTTCTGGTGTTAAAAATGTGGAAAAGTTGGAATCTATCTCACGATATTTCGTCCTAGCGAATGGTCGACTACACTTTGAAACGCTAAGTTGATTTTTGAATTCAGAAGAATCTCTTTTTCTTCGCTAGCTTACTAAATTAGATTTATTTATCTTCAGAGGTCTATAGTTGACCTTTATACCAATTTTTTTTTCTTAACGTTGAAAGTAGTTATTTCGGATTTATGAATAGTAACCCTTACTATTCATAAATCCGAAATTTGAAGCTAAAATTCTATTCTAAAAATAATTTCTGTAAACTTCCGATAACATCATGCTTTCGAACCTGACATAACAAAATCAGTAGAGCAGTTCGCGATTAGCATAAATACAGTTTAGTAGCGATTTTATTCAAATTTATTTAAGTCTAACTAAAGCTAATATTTAACCCATTTCTCTCAATTTGCAGGTACTGCCCGCCCCAATGTTAGGAGGGGAGCTCTCTTTAATTCCAATAGAGCAGCTTATACAGGTGGAAGACGTCAGGCCTCGCCCTTCGTAGACTGGTACAGCTTGTTTTATACTCCAATGTTGTTGGTAGTTGAATATCATGTATTTACTCCATAGATTATCCCCTAATAGATACCTTAATAACATTTGTCCTGATTTGGGTTTACAAAAATACGCAGAGTGAGATGTGCGAAATTTAAAAGCTGTGATTGGCTATTTCAAGGTCAGGCATTCACAGAAATGCAATCGTAATGTCGGTAGTCTACTATAGGAGGTGGTGGTGACCTCTTTTCATACAGAGAAGGTATGAGCATTGGTCACAATACTTGCTCATACAGTTGATATTATACAATTTTATACTTTCAGGCATTGAATTATTTTAATACCTGATCAAGAAAAGCCTTTATTCGATACAGTTGTCTGGTAAATTTTGTTTTTGCCTATATCAAGTACATTAACTTATACTATGACAAACCAAAGACTGCAGCATTATGGTACGATATTATACTGCAGTCGCATCTTCAGTATTAAAGTGATTAAAAAGGAAAAATACGATGGGACAAATTTAAACTTTATAACAATAAGCATAGGGCTTAAATTTGCAAATAAGCGTTATTCAATGTATGCTCTTTTTTATTGAAGGTGCTATGCGGACATTGTAATATGCAGTTGTCTGATTTGTTAATAGAAAACGATCTTAAATATTAACACAATAAAGTCGAATATTCAGCATACCAACAACAGTTATTAATTAAGAACGGAGTTAGCACCGTCACTAGATAGCACCTGTTTAGACCATAGACTAGTTTAATATCTAAAGGTAATGTACAACTATTTGAAAAGTGCTACTCGGATATATCATGCCACTGGTATTGGTGTATACTCTAAGAAATAAATTATTTTGTTAAACTATTCTTCATATATATATCAGTCACATATTAAAAAAACTTGATATATACAGAGAGTCATGGAAAGAACAATGCTTTTTTTATTGATAAATTTTGTAACGAAGCGAACCAACGAATCTCACATAGCTTACTGAATTTAGTCTGGTAATATTTCTTGAAGAACTGACAAATGCTGCAAATGTTCTAGTTTAGTCGTATTTTTACTTTTTGTATTATTTTTTTATTTTTATTAAGCAGAGGTAATATTGTTACCTATTATGAACGTCAGACGAACTTGCTATTTACCTAACGACATGGGCTAAGTTATTAGCTTTCCGAAAGAGAGAAAGAAATGCAAAATCTTTCCTAGAGTATACTACAACGAGAGTGAACAAGACAAAATATATCCGAGTACCATATTTAGTACAACATGTTATTATTTGTTATTCCTTTATTATAGCTATTGTTATAGACAGTTGGAAGTGCGTCATTTCTCATTTTTATACATTCGACGTCCCATTTTTTTCTAGTACATATATTACGGTGGTGAGCAGTGCGATTTTGAGTACTGTCAAGAATATCTAATATGGACTATTAGGATAAGGGCTACTCACACTTATTCAGCTTATGCCCGTATAAAACAACGACTTTGTATGGAGAAGCGTACGCATCCGTTCAGCTTTTCGCATGCGTACGCGTCTTCATACAAAATCGTTGTTTTCTATGGGCATAAGCTAAGTCTGAGTAGTCCCTAATGTAACCGTTTGTTTATTATAAAATATTCGAATTTTAATTTGATACTTAACAATCTATTTATGTATAGTCTTTCTCAGTAGTAGAAGTAGTTCTTTCTCAGTCTTTCAGTTGTCTGGAAGTTTGTTTGTAATGAGTGCTGTGTTATTGCACGATATCAAATGTTTCCATTTAGTACAATGTCACGGGACAATTTTAGTTAAAATACAATTTGTCTAGGTACAGGTACATCCTGTTGTCATGGTCGAAAACATTTTGTAGTACTTTCAATTGGCTAAAATAAACCTACTTTCCTTCATTGCAATTGTTAATCCCACACAATTTTCTACAAACTAATTTTGACCATACCACATACATTTAAGGATTATTATTCTTTGAACAGTACTCAGAATATTTAATATAATACGATGTGATAGTGATGGATATCGACACATCTCGTTAGGTTGATAATGATGGCTTTTTGATGTATTTTACGTGTTTCGATGACATTTTCCGATGTTGAAATATTTTTTGTTAGGCCGCAATGATTGGATATGACTACCACGCTGTATTCGTTAAGTGCGTGCACTACTTGCTCTGTATCTTTCGGTAGGTGCGTACAAGTGCACTATAACGATCAACAGATTTGTTTTGTGCGTATACGTACGCATTATTTATTATACAAAATAGAAAGATAAAGTTGTTTAGATACAAATATAATTGAATAAACCTACATATTTGTGCTGGTTTTTATAGGCTTCAAAGACGTTGTTATGGGTATTTATTGTATAGAGTGGGTGCATATGTCTTTGTCCAATTACTGCGGTCATTACAAATAAGTTTGATTTGAACGCTAAGGCCAGAGTACCGCAATTATAGTTCTCTAAGCTTCAACCACAAGCAATCGTCTGACAATAATTTCAAGTTGCTAATTGTTTAATTAAGATTATTTTGCATATAAATGTGGGTGAGAGACAAAATCAGAGTTAGTGTGCGAAAAACGCACTTTCAGTGCAAGCAATAATGAACTTAAAGCTGATTGCCTCAAGAAGAAAATTGACGAAGATATGTTTTTGACTTACGACTCTTCAGAGTGCGAAATAATTAACTTAGTTGTCTTTTTAAGGTGATTGAAAGTAACAGAACACACAATATAAGTTTTTATTTAATATCTTATATCAGTCTGAAGACTGTTGCATAATTCCTAAAGCCTTCCGCAGTAGGAGTTTGGCATAGTCACCATGATTGACGAGCGGATTGGTGACCTAAGTAAGGTAATAGACTCAGGTAATGCTAATCGTTACCTAAAGCATTTTCAATTATATCTTATTAGTGTTAAGGTTCATTTTTCAATAACTTGCCTAAAGCATTATTAACATAAAGCCAGTAAGAATATTTGTAAATCATGTATCCGTCTGGTTGTTCGTTCAATACTAACATTGTATTTCGTCTCTCAGCCACTCTGTACATAGAATACTAGAATGTAATGTGTACACCCTAGAATCCCTTTTAACACGGCTAGATTACTTCTCTCTCCTTGTTGTATTAGGATAGATCGTTTGTTGCATGTCATGATAAATATGGTAGATACTTCATACTTGTTACTCGAACGAAATCCTAATCATATTATACCATCACGTTAGTATCCCGCTGCATAGAAAGGTCTCTTCTCTTAGAGGCGTGAGCACTGATCGCCACGCTTGCTCAAGACGTAATGGCAATCACAGACATTTTTTGATATGTCTAAGTTTCCTTACGATGTTTTCTTTCACCAGTCGTGTGTTCGAAACCAGGCAAGAACCAATGACTTTTTTAAACTCATTTGTTCTTTCTAAGTTTACTTTAAATATTACTGACTTACGGTGAAGGAAAACATCGTGAGAAAGCCGCCTTAAGCAAGCGTGGTGTTCCAATGCTTTTCTGTATGAAGTATTTTCTCTACAGTAGAACAGTAACAGTGGTATTATTATCATTATTATTTTCCGATGATAACTTTCTTACAATCTACATCAAATGAATACTTAACAAAATCTTCTTGACAGGAGGTGCCTCCTCTAAAATATTTTAGTGACAAATTTTTTGGATGTTTTTTAATAATGTCTTCCATTTATTTTGACAACATTTCATGACATGTAACTAAATACCAACTGTTTTTATGGATTTCCAATGAAGAGACGCAGTTTTTAGAATTTTGTTATTTTCTATACTTACAGAAAATACAGAAATTTCCATATGGCCTAAATGTAACATAACTATGAATGAAACATGTAAATAAAATGTTTCTCATGAACACATGGGTTTATTTTTCTTTTAAGATTATATAACAACATTACAAAGAGGCTTTTGTTTAATATATTACTTTAAAACAAAGTCAATGAACAACCCAAACCATTGACATTTTGAAAATTGAAATTTTGTGAAAAAATAGTCATTACAAAGTTGGGCAAATAGTTGTGATTTATAGATTGCAATGTTGCAACATACCTACTATAAATTATAAAAAAGAGCATTTTCTAATTTAGCAAATACACTTAATATTTTCCTAATGTGTAAAGTGATTTGTTATAAGACGTAAGAAAGCAGTGAAGTCGAAACTTAGAAGTATCTACCTCGAGTAGCATAATTGTAAATGTGTTTATTGTTTAATTTAAATATTTTATACAAATAAACGCGTCTCTTTATAGCTAATCCTATATTAAATAATCGAATAAATATTTAGCAATTAGGTATATATCGGTACTAGATAATAGTAGACGAAGGCAGCTCCACACATTTTCTGTTTTGTGTATATGGTGTTTCCATAACTAAAGTTAAAGCAGTCAATTAGTAACATTATATATTATGCATTTTCTCGGATATAGCTATTTTATAACATGCTAATTGTATTATTAGTATTACATTACTTGTTAACGTTATATGTGTCTTTGAGAGTTGATATAATCGCTACTGTGGAGTCTTAAAGGGTCCCGATTTCGGTTTTTTACTTTACACATTCAATTAAAACTTGAAACTTTTCCGGTGCAAAAGTATCTCACATTGCCGCCATAGTAAAGGTCAATTGATATTGTTCTCTACACGTATTTGCTGTAATAGTAATTGGTATGGTGACCAGTGGCGTGCACTCCATATAGGCAGAAAGGCACTGCCTACCTTAATAATTGCCTGAAATCACAATTTTAGCAACATATTTAAATAATGCCTACCCTGTCAAAAATCTATAATGCCTACCCTGTCAATAATCTCTGTGCACGCCACTGATGGTGACCATACTCTATGTACTCAACTGACTGTTTATCTTCAGGCAAATTGGGAGACACTTGGTAGGTTATATAGAAATCAAAGCATAAAACCAGCTAACTGTTCTCCGTGCTTCGGAGGGCACGTTAAAAGCCGGCTGTTACCATATTGAACCTGAAAAAATCCTGACATTATTACTAACCACTCTAAGAGGACGAAGACCCAAATGTTGTAGTGTAATACATTTGGGTTGTTTTATTAGACGTAGAGTATATTGGTAACATCCACAACGATTTTAAAAAGATAAATGTATGAGGTACCTAAGAGTGTATCTGTTGTCTCTTTCGCACTTTTATGCCTATATATCGTTCCTCTTGCTGCTTACATCAACTCTGGAGACACATTAAACTTGAACTTTAATAATAGGTGGTTTGCTAGTCTATTCTGTATTTACAATTGATATAAACGCTACGTATTGTATTTATAAACAATTTACTTGACAGAGTCATTATTTTTATCGTGTTTTATTCTAGACTAAATAGTTTTAGTTGAGCTTTATCGTTAAGATACGTTGTGTAGTATTAGCTTAGATTAATTATTTAGCATATATTGTTGTATTTCATATATATCATCTGCGATAGGTACAAGGTTTAAAACCAAATGTTTATCTACATACGAAACTTGCCCTTATAAAGTTGTACTTACGGTGTAAATGAGTCTTAGATACTCTAAATACCAATTGATTAAAGATTCTTCTGTATTGTCTTCAGATAGTGCAACATCAGTAAAGGTCTTCAGTGTCGGAATAGCAGGATTTAATTTTTTACCAAGAAAAATTCAAACTAGTAACTAGTAGACAGGTATAAGACATAAATTCCAATGTTTTAATTTGATTCCGTGACATGTTAAGAAATCCCTTACGTTTTTTTTATTGCTAGTACAGTAGCAGACGAGCAAACAGCCCACGTGATAGACACTGGTAACTGTCGCTCATGGACGACTCAGAGTCCCTAGCATTGCTCCTTCAATGCCAGGGACTCTGCGAAGCCGCTGCCTACCATGAAAGGAGTGGGCTAGTTGTAAGGGTTGAGGGAGGTGAGGAAAAAGGAAAGGGAGATAATTGGGCCTCTGGCACTCTCACTCATCGAACGAAACGCAATAGTACGAATACTATTACTCTTACGTCGATCTTCTATGAGAGGGTAGTACTTTCCCGGTTGATCCGGCCCATTCATGCTGAAACCAGCGTGGATCTACTACCGTATAGAATGCCACATCAGCAATTAAAAAATTTGAATTTATGTCATATTCCTACCAGTTAAGCTTAAATCTCTTTTGATAAAACATTACGTCCTCTGCCATTCCGTCCCGGATTGTGTAGCCCTTAAGTGACTCATTTGGTATCGATGATACAATCACCAGACGCCTAGTATTAATTTCTCACCTAAATAATATCGTCAATTATTTACTGCTGTCCTATCTTCAGCCGTTTGTAAGTCTCTCGAAAACACCGAATTCATGTTTAAGACCTTTTTCACGAGAATTGTCGAAAATTCAACTTTATCGTGGAATTGGATGGGGCCGTTTCCTACAGTTGACAGTAAGACTGCTGGCTGCTAGTCTGTTAAATTGTTTTAAATCGGTATGCCAGAAAACCAGTAAGATATAATAAAATGTTTATGTGTGCATACACGATTCTTGCCATTAGACGTCTAATGTTTGAATCATTGATTCATGTAAGTGATAAAAATTGCCTCCTTTTTTCTTTAGACCGTCGTTGTTTTATAACTGAGTATAGCAGATGATATTATGCATGTTATCTATATAAAACCGATTAAGTTCTGTTGCATTAAGCTATAAAATTAAAACTTGACGTCCAGTATTAAAGCTTATGTACGTATATTTTAAAGAGATTTTTTACTTAATCATTTTTGGTATATTATGCAACTATTGCTATTGCAATCATTCAGTAAACATTTTGGTATAAACTAAACATTGACCAGAATTTGACACTATGACCAAAATTTCTGTATTTTACTTTATTTTCATTCTCTATTCGGGCAAATGAATTTAATTCCTGATTTTGTCTTTTCTAAATCTTGCGGTAAAAAAAATACGTATTTGTTAGACAGGATTAACATCTACGTCTGTGAATTTTTTTGATAATCGTGAACCAACATTCCTAACCTAAAAAACGGGCTTATGTAAGGCCTTCTTGACAGTTTTATAATAATATGAAAGTCTCTTTACTCACATTTTGTTAACAAACATTATCAATCATCACATCAAATGGTTGTCTTTGACTTTATTATAACGAATGTAGTTTATTATACCTGCAATTTTATTCTAGAAACTTTTCATCTACGACCTAGATGTTTAGTATCGCGCCTTTAAAAAACTACCCTCAGAAAAAAAAGACGTAGATGTTATTAGTTTTGGGTCTACTAAGTGATGGTAATTATATTAGCTATTACAGCTTCATTATAGTGTTGTGTCGTAGATATTAAATTTGTTGTTGTACTTATTTTTATACGAAATATTGATAAATGTTGCAGTTTTGTGTAGATTACAAATTAAATTCGCAGAATTACCATGGTGTTTTAATTAGCTATATTAAATTAATATTTCCTTTAGTTGTATCATACATTCCTTTAGTTGTATCATACATTCCTTTAGTTATATCATGTTAATAAAATAAACGATCAGTTGTCGATAATTTGTTTGAAGGTGTTCAAAATAAATTGTGTCGCCGGTCTAATGTTCGGCTATTAATATGAATAAATAACTCCATTTAGGTTATTTACGTACTTTAATGGTAAATATGTAAGCGTAAAAAATAACGATTATGCAATAATATACGTTATACTACTCGATTACTAATTACAATTGCAAAAACGCCCTAGGCTTAAAATCTGTATTAATAAACTTATTATACATTTTGCACTTAATTTCTATGTTATTAAGCTCCTGTATCTCATTTAGAACCGACTTATAGGCTTCTTCGTACTGACGGGAATAGTCAGATGGGACAATATTCAACACGAACAAGTACGTTTCAGTCATTTTGAACTCCATTAGTGCCAAACTCGTTAAAACAAACAAATCTGTTTCATTTATATCGTATTCTATTAAATACGCCATCGATTTTATTTCATTGCGCACCTTATCCTCAATTTGATACTGAAAAGCTGAGAAATACATCTCTTTTAGTACTGATTCCTTGATCAAATTCCCAATATCTTTACCAAAATTTAACACAATATCTCTTAGAGTCGCAGTTTTCTCAACTTCGTCTTCTAAAGAAGGAAGCCTGATTTTGGTCTCGACTAAAACTTTTCTAACAGCCAAATAGATTTTTATATCCCATATAGTGATGTACACGTCTTCAATCGCAAATGAAGTTTCCAGCGTGTGAAGCAAAGTCTCAACAATCGAATTTATGTAGTCGTTGTCTTCCAAATGATCAAGGTATTTTCGACTTAAAATATTATATATAAAATATTTGCAAACTCGGCGTATAACATATTCGTTATTACGCACCAAGTTGTATTTACTCAAGCATTCGTTCAATATATGTTTCGTAAGTTCCAATTTGCCTTCCAAATCGTCATTGTTGTGTACATAGGTGATGTGATTCACTGCAAGGGTCCACTTGCAACGTATCAACCTCGATGCATCGTCAGTTATTTCAACATCTTCAGACGCAAATTCGCTCTGTATAAATTCCTGTACAATAGGTCGAATAATATCTTGCCGAATGGACCGAATGTGGTTACACATATATTTCACAACAGCACACATCCGTTGAAAGTTTTGATTATTTTTAGGCAGGGTACTTACTGCCGTCCAAACAGCGCTAGTGTAGTCCGATATTAAATGTCTGGGTAGTTTTCCTGACGTTAAAAGTTCAAATAACTCTTTATCGTCATCCTGATGTAATTCTAGCGTTAACGCATTCAGAGTTTCAAATAACGCAGTCTGTGCATTTTGATCTTCAGTCACTATCTTATTATACAAAGCCTTGTAAATAATCAGTCTCAGTGACACGTTTTTAGTTTTCTTCCAAATATACAAAACTAGTTTCCTTAGATTTTCCGCGTTGAAGCATACAAAGGCAAGACGTAGGCCGTGTTTTTGTATTGATAATGGGGTGTTCAAAATTGCTTCCACGAAATTCATACAAAGGGGAAGTGGTAGGTTTGCCAAATAAGAATTAAATAAAGGCAAGCAACTGGGCACATAGTCGCCTTTCAAGTACATAAGCATATTTTCGAGGGGTACTGGTGGACGCGAGTAGAACGCAGTAGCGCATATCGCCTGCTGAATATTTAGTAAGCTCTCTTTGATTTCCGTACGATTAATTTTGCTCTGTGTCGGTGCATACATTTTCATGAAGTCAACTTTAAAATCGTTGTCGGCTAATTGAAAGATACCAAAAGCTGCTGCTTGTGCGACCTTAGGATACAAATTGCTATCAGATAGCAATTCGTTGTAAAACTTGATGTAATCTTTCGAAATATCGTGTGAAAAATACACTTTCAATTTCTTCAAAAACTGTCCAATATTAAATCTGTAACTGATTTCAATGTTTTTCTTAACCAGTGGAAGACTTTCTACAACAACTTTAGCGTCTTTTTTCAGCATACGTATTAGATCTTCTTGAGAAGTTTTTTTTGGTTGTTCATGGTGTAACTTATGGCACTTAAACTCATCCCAGTCCAATTTCATGAGTTTTGTAACAACTTTAGGAATATCATTTTTAGTTCTATCATACTGCTGCAAGAGATCCAAAACAAAATAAATGTATTTCCGAAGTTTGTACTTAATCTCGTCGTCATATGGCACAGAATCAAACTCGTAAATCTTTTCCATATAAAAGTTAAATAGATATTCAAACACCATTTCTTGCTGTTCTTTACTTAATTTGTCAGTGTTAAGTTTCAAAGTGTAGAAGTACATGTTTGTACTAATGTACAATTTTAAGGCATCGTGAACATCAATCTTGTTAACAATATGATAGATGAGTGCAATTATCTTCAATTCGCTTTTGCAATTATTATAATCTAACATACTATATACTTCTAAATTCTGGAATATTTTATTAAAAGCTGCCCAACAATCCTTGTCGAAAGCATAAACATTATGATTATATGTTGCCCAGTCAATAAAGTTTTCTTTAGTATGTCGTTGTTCGTTATTATGCCTATCATAATAGTACTTAAATAATTTCTCTAAATCTCGTTGGGTTTTAGCGGACTCAACAAGAATGTTAATTATCTCCGAACGCCTATTATTGTCATGAGTAATCATTATCAATTTTTTCAATTCTTCAAAACCTTTCTCAAAGTTAATAAACTTATACCAGATGAAATCTTTGCCTATGCCCAGAATCTCTTTTTGACTGGCGATTTGAGCCAAAGCCCATTGTTCCTTTTGTTCAACTGTCATAAATTTATAATATTGATATTTATAAAACTGTGTGCTCATTTCAAATGCTTGCCCGGGATATTTATCATTAAAACTTTTCTTTATAAATTCAAACCTGTCTTCAGCTGGCAGTATATTCAAAATGTGTTCATAATATTGACAGAAGTTACCACTCCAAAACTCGTCTACCTCCTTCGGAAGTAATTCAATAACGTATATTTTCGCGTTGTCTGCAGTACTGTATTTTACAATTGCCGATTTATTTAAGAAGTTGATGTATAATATTGGTAACTTAAGCACTCTGTCTTTGTGCTTTGTGAGAATATCTTTGGAAATTCGTAGCCCCAAACAGACATTTGAACGCGTAGTGGTGTTATAAGACTTGAAACATGAAGATAAATTGAGACGTTTTTCCAACATATCCAAATATTTTACATCCGATACGGAGTATAAATAACTAATCTCGTTTAAAACTTTTGCTTTACAAGTATCCATTTTCTGCGTCGCTAAATGCGCATCTGCTAGAGTGAACGAACTGCCGATAAAATATGTGAACTCATTCTTATATCTGAGCTCATGTAACTCAATTGGATTATTCTTTAAGAATTTCAATTTGAAATCGTCACTTGTAAATATAACAAACTTAAGTGCTATGTTTATTAATTTTGATTCCATGCAATATTTGTAGAAGGCTAGCGCACGGTCTGGATTCCTTACATACACAGATATGGTTGTGAGAAATTTATTTTTCATTTTTAGTGACATGTATGGAAATATATTGTGATGGAGGTAGTTTACATTGATGATATTGGAGAATTCATCGTCATACATCCAAGGGCACTTCAGAGCTCTTGATATGTACAAACTATCGCCCGATTTCAGCACTTCTATAATGTACTCAATGTTCATATACTTGGATGCGAGATCGATTTTGAACAACTTATCAATATCAGATTGTTCAGGTTTATCTTTGATTTCGTTGAAGTCTACATTGTTTAATGAGGCTTCATTAACTTTCAAATTAAGCTGCTTCTGCCTCTCGCCCAGGTTTGCACCATTTAATATCAACATTGTGACGTGATTTGATCTGCAACAAATAAAATAATAATATTATTTAGTTATCTAATCTAAACTAATGTTATAAAGAGAAAAGATTAGATTTTTGTATGTTTGTTTGCAACGACTAAGCTAAAAACCTATGTTACGTATTTAAAAAATTCTTTCTTTCTTTCATAAGTATTTCAATATTTGTAAATTTGCAATACAGAGAACAGCAAAAGTAAATGATATTTTTATCAGATGTAGGTATTGTTGCAATCATATTTTATGTAGACGTTTGTTTAAAACCGAATGAAACTTGATACCTACCGAAGCTAAGCGAGGGCAGACGTCTAGTTTGTCACATCGTAAGAAGCGAGAACTTTGAAAGTTGTACTAGTAGCAGGCAGAAAAGTTGAAAGAATGAACTGTGTTGCTGTGGACACTGATGTAAAAGACGGCACGCATTTACCATAAAGAATCATAGGTTTAGAAAGATGAAGAAAGAAACCAAAGAAAAGACGAATAAATTGCGTGAAGGAGAAATGGAAGTGTGTGTTGGCATACCGCTTGATAGAAGAAAATTTAAAAGAAAACACTTTGCGCTGAACCCCAGTAATATGGAACCAGGGCATGCAGAAAAACTATTTAACCCTTTCATGGACACTACTGTAGTTACAATAGATGTTTTATTGTTATCATGGCCATATACATTTACTGTCCTGAAAGTGTTAAGCATAGTTCCAAGAAGTTCAAATGTTATCTAAGTACCACCGTAACTGAAATACTTTAAATATACGAAATCTATCAGTTTCAAAGCATAATTCTCTTGCAAAGGATCAGATTGCTCATAGCCACCATGATTGGTAGGCAGATTACTTGATATTTACTAAGTACCTAGGTAGATAAAGTCTTAAATCTATTACAGCAGCTATGAGCAAGGTATTGGAGACCACATGGCAGAAAAATTTAATAAATGAATTTATTATTTGTATGTACCTATTCTAATTTTAGGACAAGTCAAGGTGCCGAAATTTGTAGGCGGTCTATGTTCAGCAGTGGACGTCATTTGGCTGATATGATGATGATGATAATGATTCTATCTTTGATTGTATGAGCAAAAATGTTTAAAGTAGTATAAAATAATTTTAATCAATTAGATACCTAGTAAATAATGAAAGATTTGGCAGATAAAGTTATCATCTGGTACTCCATTTTTTTTTTGATTAACTTATACCCATATCAGTATCAGATTAATAAAATAGGATAATTTTCAATTTTATAATAAGTATATATTTAAAAAAATTAAGTGTGTTGATCATTGCTCATGCCTTCTCTGTATGAGAAGAGGCCTTTGAATAACAGGCTATTATTATTTTAAAGAATTTCTATTCTTTGTTGTTTGTTCAGAGGGATGAGTAAATTGAATAGGTTGTTCAAATAACATCACAACATGGTATAATAAATAAAAAACAAATACTTTGTGGCATTTTTTTACCCTTTTGAACGCCATTGACCACTAAAGTTGCAAACGGTTTTGTGGCTGAGATGCCACTGACAACTAAGGTTGTCAAAATTTTGCTAATTTTTTGCAATTTAATAAATATATTCTATTATTATATTATATTACATAATCTACACACCTTTACTAGGCTTGGTGTCACTGGTTAAGTAATGTAAAAAGGCCCTGGCGTGCAATAGGTTAATATTAGCCTACCAAAGTGACTCCACTCTGCCAAATGGTAAGTCTGTTTAAACTCTGTAGATATATGGGTGCTGCAAGGATTACTTTTAGAGTGTGCATCTAAACAAATTTGGACAGCAACCTATAAACAATCAATTCAAAGTCTAACTTAATCTTGAACTATATAATATATATAAATATTTTACTTTTAGCTCTATTACATGATATTGTATTGTATATATAAAAGTGGAAATTTAAAAAAAAAAGCACAGGAGTTGTAAGTCCTAACTCCATAGCACCCCGAAGGATACACTCCAACCACTTTTTAACCCGAAAATCGGTCTAGTTCCCGAGGGAGACAAAACACATTTTAGGTGCCGTGAAGCGCAGTTAGTTTTTCATAACAAAATCAAATAAAACTATCAAAGAAAGCAACTTGTTTTCTAGTACCTTAGTAAATATTCGGAGTGATAATGATGATGAGATTCACAATAAATACGAGTGTATACTTGTTTATTCAAAACTATAGGTAGACACATTCATCAAGCACAAGCTTATTGTTCTGGCAAAGTATGCGCTTCGCAGGGGAGTGGCGGATAACAGCCAGCAATAATATTATCGATTACTTCAGTAAACTACAAGTACATTCTATAGAATTTGGCATACTTAGTATGTTCGTAGATATCTAGGTAGGTACTAAGTATTTATTTATCTATTGTGTACAATAATAATTATTTTACCATAGTTTACGAATGTTAGCTAGGTAAAAGTATGACTCACTCAAAGTTTAAGAATTTAATATTATGAAATGTATACTTACTTACCGACTGATTTCAGTTGCAGTATTATTGATTTTTGTTCTTATCGTGATGCGAATTCTTTCACTTACTAATTCTAACACTTTATAAATTTCAGAAAACCTTTGGGAAATGAATAGCACTTACACAGACATGACTAATTTATGCCGATTGATTTTATATGTCCAGCCACTGAATAAAATTGATTGATTTGATTTGCAAATGCAAGAGGAAGAGGATGGAATCATGGAACTGGAAGGTGGAGGGAGGGAGTTACGGAAGTACTTCTCTGACAGTTCTGACATTGACATTTGTGATAGATTAATATAGTGCCGGTGAAAGCTAATAAAGCAGATGGCGCCAGCATAGATGGTACACTGGTGGCGACTATTGTTACGTTTTGAATTGTTATAAAAAAGAAACTGCTTTTACGCCATTTTATGACTTGAACACGTCTATCTAACTTTATAACCAAAAACTTTGTCTATTACGCATTACATATACGTTTTTACTGATGGATTAAGAAATTAAAAGATGCACATATGAAACGGTATGTTTAAAAAAGCAGATCTTGTTGAAAAGTATTTTGTTTTATGTTTGATTATTTGAACCTTATTTCTTATCTTTTCTATATAATAATGTGATAAATAACTGGTTAATATTATAATAACATGCAATTTATATGAATTTGAATAAAATATGAAAGAATCTTGAATTTATTCCCAGTTCTAAGTTACTGTATGATCAATCAGAACTTTAATTTCAGTCATGCCTATTGCTTATTATGATGACATTATAGAACCTGAGACCTAGTTATTATGAGAGAAACTTATTGGGATAGGTATTAATAGTATTTAACAGCACTCTACCACTCCCGGCCTGGTTAAAACAATGATTATGGTCGATGTATCAATGTGTTGACAGTATATGTTTAATTTAAACCGTTAGTTTAAGTCCTTTTGTCATACTATGTACCTTTAAAATAGTTCAAATTGAAATATCCAGTTATTACGAGAGATAATAATATTAAAAAATTATAAATAAATTTGTTTTTTCATATAAAAGCACAGGTAGGATAACCGTTTAAAGGTAAATAAAAAACATGCATGTCGAGTTATCAACATCTTCATGCCAGCCACGGATTTATTTTAAAGCAACCCCTCGTAAGTATGGAAATGTCAGTAAACGAATGTGATTTGTCATGCGATCCGGCTTAAGCCTAGCGCTCTTCCGCTTCGCTGGTGGGCACAATCTGTGGTGGGCACATCTGCTTAAAGTAAAAATACTGATTGTAGATCGTATATCACAAAGATAAAACATTTATGAAAGCATTATATATAAATATTTTTTTTAAGATT
Organism: Parascotia fuliginaria; assembly: GCA_963082885.1. NCBI lineage: Eukaryota > Metazoa > Arthropoda > Insecta > Lepidoptera > Erebidae > Parascotia > Parascotia fuliginaria. The sequence continues at coordinate 4,355,211 of OY720195.1, forward strand.
GTCTGAGATTGTCAATCACTATGTGCTGGACAATCACTCTAGCGTTTACCATATTTGGAAGTAAAAAATTACCTATTTGCAGTGCATTTATTTCTTTTCTCAAACCACAAAGTTTCGAGTAAAACTTTCTAAATAATAAATTTATTTGGCTGTATGAAAGTTACTCTTGCATGCTTGGTGCCAAAATTTATAAGTTATTTTACAGTATTATAAAATGGCGGTTGTTGTCTTTGGAAGTCAATTCCGTAATAATTTCCATTTTGTTTGTTAGAAAATAAACTATGTGTGATCTCTAAGTTGAAATGGTAAAATGCGATTTTGTTCAATCGGTTTATCGATGACGCGTTTTTGGATGCCTGACAGTGCAAAGTAGGTTCAATAAAAATTCAAATTAGGCAACGCGGTTTTTCTGTGCATTTATTTATTCACGTTTCCAGTGATAAGTGTTGATTTTGTGCGTTTAACCTACAAGTTAAAGGCATTTGTGTACATCAGATGCTTTGAAAGTGTATATTGGTTTTATACAGAATGTTTGATACACGGTATGAAATTGTTGTATCTGTGAGCCAATTTTAGTTTGATAACAATGAGTGAGACAGACGAGTTTAACACTTTAGCTTTTGAAAAGCGGCTGATGCAGCTTAAAGATACTCAGGAGAGTATCCAGGGTTTATCTACGTGGTGTTTGAAGCAAAAAGTGCATCATAAGAAGATCGTTCAAAGTTGGTTAAATGTGTTGAAGAGAGTCAAAGTTGAACAAAGATTGGTGCTGTTTTATCTCGCCAATGATGTTATACAATACAGCAAAAGGAAGAACTATGATTTTGTTGAAAGTTGGGGTTTGAATTTGCAAAAAGCTACACCATTAGTCAGGTTAGTTTGATATAAATAAACCCTAATATTCAATACTAAATACTCCATAGAATTTGTACCATAACTATATCTATACATTTCTAATTGCAAATATAATTGAATAAGGTAGCTGGAATAACAATTATGATCAGTGATAATACTTTATTATAATATTATCATTTAAATTGTTTGTTTGTATCAATCCAAATCTGTCATATTCTTCTTGTTTTGTTTTGTTATGAGAGGTTTTAATAATCCCAATAAGACTAGCCTGTTACTGTCGCAGTAAACATAGGTACATAAGGTAAAGACTCTTCTCAATTAGAGAAGGCATGAGCATTAATTGTACACTTACTCAAGGTATCTTCAGATATAAATCTTGGTTTTCTCATAGTTTTCCTTCACCGTAAACTAGTAAAGCCTTTTTGTAACTTAAAACAATATGGAGAATAACAGCAATATAATTACAATAATATACTTTATTTTTTATTCTAATCTAAAGAATCCTTTATTTTTAAGTTCGTCCACAGGTTGTCTGAAAGAGATTGCTTTGAGCGATGAAACTGCCTATTGCAACTACCTAATGTTGTGCTGTTCTGTTATTAATTTTTGTAGTATATGGTGTGCAGTAGTAAATACTCTATTCTATTGTAATAGTGGGTGAGAGACTTAAATGCCCCATGGCCTGTCTATGGTGAAGCAGCCGGTTACTTGTACTTTACATTTCTTGCATACAAAACATTAAGGCACTTTCTTAAGTAATATATACCTACTTATAAGCAATAAGCCTTGAAGATAGTTTGTGCAACTTTGAACCCTAGTCTATTTGCAGAGACAAAGAGCCAGTAACATTTCATTACATTTTTATAAATTTCATAGAAGAGCAAAAAAAAGATTTAGGTGGTTTGCCTGAAAATAATGTGCATTCTTCAAATCATTACTAAAATTTATACTGCACACTACTAATAATTTTGACTGATAATGATAAATGATGACTGGAAGCCCAAAATCAATTTATTTATGTATAATTTGTTGTTTCAGAGATGACAAGGTCAGACCTAAGATAGTGCGAATATTCAAGATATGGGAGCAAAGACAGGTTTATGATGATGAGTTCTTATCAGATCTGACTGGTCTATTGAGTGCTGGAGCCAATAAAAAGACTGGTGATGATGATCCATTGGAGTTTCAAGTGAGTTTATACAAATAATAATAATATTTATATTGCAGTATGAAGACCCAAAGTAAGCACATTATGTTGAACTAGCTTTCTGTTCTTCTTTAAGAACTGGTCTATCAAACACCAAAAGATTTTTTTAAATCTGACTAGTTATTCCAGAGATTAGTGCGTTCATAAAAACAATCAAAATAAAATGATGGTCTAAGATTATAAGGCATAATTGATCCAGCCAATGCGAGTGTAGTACTAAACTATGTTAGAATTATTGTAAAAAACGCAACCATAAAGCTCTCTACCCCTTTTATATTATTATTGTAAAAAAAGTGATTATTATACTGTATTGCTGTGGCCACCTTCTTGGCTAGAACTATTTAGCTGTGTTTTTTTTATTTGAATTTAATCTAATAAAGAAGGAAAAGATGCTTACAATCATTAAAAAAAAGTATATAAGTAGTATATCAGTTGTTTAGTACCCATAACACAAGCAAATATAATTGCTTAATTTAGGGCTAGGTGGCGCCGTGTGAATGTGGTAGAATATTATTATTATTATTATTATTATTATTATTAATCAAGTTCTAAACTTGCAGAACTTCTTTATAACTTTATAGTAACATTGCCATTGAAAGCTTAAAGTTTGTCTTGTAAAACACTGACTTTAAGTAAGCAAGTTTGGGTTAATATTTAATAATGGGTACTATAGTACTTTGCACCTACTTGATTGTCTCTGCATCACCCAATGGTAGACTGGTAGATAATGCATATGTATATGTATAAAGTTTTAAATAAAATAAATAAATAAACAACATTACCTGCATATGTCTTGCAGTAGACATCTTAAGGCTATTTTAATAAAAACAATAATGATAACACAACACTATCCAGACCCAAAGTAAGCTTATATTATATAATAGCTTATGGTATAATGGTATTGTTTCTAGAATGCATTTTTGTAAATACAATATTATACATAGAAACACCTAGACCCATGCAAATAGTCATGTACATGCACTGAGCAGGAATCGAATGGCTTATTCCACAAATCCCCCCTGAGCAAATCCCCCTTAGGGGGGAAAACTGAACTTTAATGTAAAGTTAGTCCAAAAATCCCCCTTGTCATTTTCGATTATTCCATTTATCCCCCATTAATTCCGCTAAGGGGGAAAACTGAACTCTAATATAAAATTAATCCAGAATTCCCCCTTATCATTTTTGGATCATTCCATTTATCCCCCCTGTATGAGAATAAATATACCTACCTATGCATTTGCTCTTTTGTTAAATAACAAAAATATTTAGGTAAAGTATGTTGGTTACGTAATAAACTGAACTGAATATGGTGTAGCTATAAAAAACTAAATATATGTAAGTATAATCAGAGTTTATTTTTAACAGATTTCAAAGCCAATAGTGATACAGATTTGGAAATAAATCTAATTGAATACTAATGTAAATTACTTGTATTTTTTTACACAGTAAATATTTAACTAAAACATTGAATGTGGTACAAAAAACATTTATCGATGTATCATTATCTAGTTATTGGAACGTTTACTAATTAATTAATTTCAGCAGTTTGCGAAAACTAAAAATCAAGTATAGGTACAAGTAAAAATTAAAAAAAAATTATAAAATAAAACAATACATTTTGTACAGCAATTGACGAGGTTGATCAGTTAGTTAAAGTTCAGCAATTTATAGTTCAAAGTTCAATTAACTATAAAATATAACAAAAACAATCACTTATACAACAAATCATGTTCAACAATTTTCTGAAAGTTAAATTCTAGTATGTTTATATGAAGCTTATGAAATCACTACATAGCATAAATTAAAGTCGCTTACCGCTGTCTGTCTGTCTGTCTGTCCCTATGTCTGCTTAGATTTTAAAACTACGCAATGAATTTTGATGCGGGTTTTTTTAGTAGATAGGGTGATTCATGCACAACAGTAGAGAAATACTGATAATTTTAGAGGTTTCTAAAATGATGTCGTAAATAAACACTTTTTTTTGCGCTTACATTGTAAACGCAGGCTGAACCCTACAAGATAGATCAAAATAATGTACAATATAATTAGCTTAAAAAGGTCTACAAAAAAGTCCGCGATGGTATATGTCTATCTCTTACGGATAAGCCACAATAAATATTTTTATCCTTTACTTTTTACGACAAATAATGGCTTATTTACGCATGAATTTTAAGCAATACAGCATTAATCCTTATTTAATTAAGTACATTACTTAAATAAATGAAGCACTTAATATAGATCAATATGGCACTTTACAGCATGTAATTTAAATGAATATTTTCGAAGATAGTACAGATTTAAAATGCGGGAACATAGCGCTTGAGGCGGTACCGGCCAGGGGCCGACATTCTGTAGTAAATAAGTGGGTCCGGGGCAGTGGTCCAACTGCTCTGTCCAACTAGTTGGACCATGGGTCTTTACTAGGGGCAGTTTCAAAATAGTTGGACCACAACATCTTTTGAGAGTTTCCTTAACATTTCAGAAAGCTTACATGCAAAACTAAACCGGCGCATTAATGCAAAAAACGTTACAATGTTACGTCTATTAAATGTTTTAGAAAATTTTAAAAGTTTATCAAGCGAAATCACACACAAAAGACGTTAGGTCCATATTGAGAATGACGTTTATATACGAGAAATTCAGCTACAACTGATTTCGGGTGTAATTACTGTAGGTCATGATTTGGATCAATTTTGTTGAATGTCGTAAAACATTGTAAAAAATAAAGTTTAAAAATTAGTCACCGGACTTTAATTTTGTTATTTTACTGCAAGGAGGTTCAATATAACCGTAAACGAATAGCTACCATACACGCATAAAGAAGCAGTTGAGGTTTTTAGAGTTGGCAAGTTATTTCTTAAATGAATAGGATCACGGAACTCTCAAAAGGTGCTGTGGTCCAATTATTTTGAAAGTTGGACAACTGCCCCTAGTAAAGATCCATGGTCCAACTAGTTGGACAGAGCAGTTGGACCACTGCCCCGGACTCAAATAAGTATACTACAGAATGTATATAGACAATGTGCAACGTTTGCCGCTTTTTTCTTCGCACGGGTGCAATGCTAATGCTTTATTTAGTACTAGCTGTTGCCCGCAGTTCCGCCCGCGTAAATTTCGGTTACATCGCATATTATTATTATTTATAAAAGAATTATTCTAAAATAAACGTAACCTAGTTACTCCTTATTACATCAGCAACCTGACAATAAGAGTCCTGTCAAAATCGGTCCAGTCATTTCAGAGATTAGCCGAAACATACAGACAGACAGACAAAAATTGTAAAAAATGTTATTTTGGTGTATGTACCGTATATATATTCATATACATGTAGTAAAAACGGTTTTTCAATATTACAAACAGACACTCCAATTTTATTATACCTATGTATAGATCAGCATTGCACCCGTGCGAAGCCGGGGCGGGTCGCTAGTATAATATAAAACAAAACACAATCATATAAATACAACGATTGACTAGTATTTGGCATTTGACTAAAAGGTATCTTAAAAATGACGTGATCGATTTAACACGTTCTTACTTTATTAGTACAAAATATAAGAATAATATATTCATATAAGTTAAGTACCTTTAATATTGGTGAATTGGTTTAGCCGTGATAGTGGAACAAACTCTTTTAACATCATCATCATCATCATATCAGCTAAAAGACGTCCACTGCTGGACATAGGCCTACCCTAATTTTGGCCACCTTGGTCGAACTAACTCTTTGCTTTTATAAAAATCGTATGATACTTATCTAAGAAATAAGCAACATGCCACCATTCAAGCCCATAAAACACTTCGGCTTATCTGTTTATTACCTGAAGGGCGATTTTTGAACGTTTACTTTTTAGAATCCAGTTTTCCCCCCTAAGGGGGATTATCTAGGGGGATTTCTAGACTTATTTTTTTATAAGGATAAGTGGAATAGTATATTTTTTAATTCCAGTATTCCACCTTAAGGGGGATTCGTAAGGGGGATTTCTAGACTCTTGCAATTGGATTCCAGTTTTCCCCCTTAGGGAGGATTTTCAGGGGGGATTTGTGGAATAAGCCAATCGAATCTGTGACCTCTTTGTGGCACTCCTTACACTGTACAACTGAACCACCTTACTTTTGTAATATTAATGTTATTTACTTGTATTTTTCAGCCACAACAACTAGTGAACAAAATAAAGCAATGTTCAGTGCTTGAAACGGACACAGATTTGAGATTGAGGGCTATACATGAGAGTCATTTGGAGCTATCCGATGCGGATGCGTTGCGCGCGAGTTTGAAAGGTTTTTATTGTCTTATATTCTAAACCCTTTCTTAATGTTGAATTATCTTAATGGTAATAAGGCAGAAGTATTGTTTAGTTGTTTCTCAGCTGGTGTTGCCAGCACAATATAAAAGTAAAAACTGCATCATAATTCATAATACATTGAGAGGTTCTTGAGACTAGTCATTTCAAGAAATGCATATTGGTGATTTACTATGTATAAGATTATAATTTTTTTTTTAAAATCTTTATTTGTTTCAGACAGGAGCAATAAAGATGATGTAGAAAAAGAATTAAATGAAGGTATAGGATGCGTAGAGAAGTATACTCAGGCATTACAAAGGGAGATTGTGGCTAGAGAGGCATTACTAGCGCTACTTACATCCGCTACGCAATATTACTCGACGCAGAGGGGGGAAGTCAAAGTTGTTGCTTATGTAAGTACTGTAATATAGTAGTAAGAAGTTGCCATCCAAAAATATTAAATGAAATGTTTTAATATAATTATATTTTATACAATATATTACCAAACTTATAGAAATGTAAGAGCATGATTACCAAATAATTAGAAAAATCAACAAAAATAGTATATCAGGTTAGATAACTAGAGGAATTATCATGGCCATTATATGCCCATAAATAAATATAATTATCCTTAATGTTTAGTATAATTTTCTAAAATTTCTATGCATTGGAACTTAAGTTACAAAAGTAATTGCATACCACACAGCTCGAATTTTGTTTGTCAATTTTGGTGTTCAAATTAATAAAACATTTTTAAAGACTGCATTAATTTCATGGCAGGCTGTACTTTGACTAAGCCTCTAAATTGTAGGAGGCTACGGTAATCATCACTCTGTGAACTTAATGTGCTAATACAGCTCCAAGTTCTACATAAGTTATCTATTTATTTGTTAAAATGCTTCCTGTGTTACCTTTAACTGTCACCATAGACTAAAAATATCTAGAATAAGGTTAGAATATTATTTGAGCTTTTACTCAATCACATCCTGTTAAATATATTAGGATATTATCACTTTGTTACCTATCCCATGAGCAAGCTTAGTGTAAGTAATGTTCATGCCTTCTTTGTACGAGAAGACATGTTGCTTTTACGTTTTTGTAGCAATATGCAAAGTGAGGTAGCCTGTAAAGCACACTTTTTATTTTTATTTTCTTCTTTGCAACATAGAAACTTGTAATTATCTTTAGAGTTAAGTGTATAGCCTGCCTAAATGTCCTGGCAATTAAAAATGTGGCCTGAATTTCTTGCCAGTTCTTCTTGGCCCTACCCTACGTCAGCGAACTGGCTGTAGGTTAATTGGCTGACATTTTGTAATTTTAACGTTTATTAGTTTTAATTCATTGAAATGAATAAATGTCTTTGACCTTGAGGCTCTTGCCTGCAGTGTGATAATAACAATCTGGTATTATTATTTCAGGCCTACAAAAACTTTGGAGCCCGTGTTAGAGCTCTCAAACGCAAGTTAGACGAACTAATGCCGACATTACCACTCGCTGCCCCGTCCCCCCCTCAAAGAGACGAGGACGTACCTTCTCCTGGACCAGACGAGGATTTGGATCTGCCAGCTCCTTGTAGGCTTAGTGATGAAGACGATAGTGAGTTTAATACTTTAGTTACCAATTTGTGTTATATATTTTTTATACAACTTTGCTGGTAAAGAAGCATACAGTTCACCTGATGGTAAGTACATGGTTGTGTTCTCTAAACATTGCACAAACAGTGCTAAGAAAACAAAACCAAGCCGTTGCTTACCGTGTAGGGAAGGATGAGTATGAAAAAGGATTGGGATGAAAAAGGGAAAAAGTAGTATTATTGAGCTGCCGGTGCTCTCCTATAATAATAATTAAGAGGCAAGTGTTGACCTTGAAATAACCACCTTAATACGACTGCACAGCAGAAGTGCGTGCAACTGCCGTTGTAGGTATTCGATTCCTAGATGGTATAAGACTTTGCGTGATTCATAAATATTTGTCCGAGTATTACTTTACAACTATTGATCTAACCCGTGATACAGAGCTTTTAAAAATGTGTTAGAATTTTAGGATTTGGTCTTTCTTGTGGTTCACCGCCATGATTCTTATTAAATTCATTTATGTTAGCACATCTCAATGCATTTCTTCCAGTCTCATACAACATCGACCAATCATTCAACACGTCGTTAGCGGCCGATGGATCGCTATACAACCTAGGACTATCTTCGTTCCTATCTACAGATAATACGTCTGCCTTGTTCAATGAAGCGGGCGATGTTATTAATAGTGGTGAGTAGATCTTATTTAATAATAATAATTTAATTTTCATATTGTATAATTTTATAGGAAATTTAGGAGTGGTTTCGTAATACTTTATATTATTATATTATTATATTATTATTACTTTCGATCCGTACCAGCTAAAATAGACATCTAGAAAAAGTGAATGTTACTTAACGGAGTGACAAACGGATGTCGGAGTAGTCCTATGACTACTCTGGACCGTTCTAATCTATTGTTGATGAATTGGTTTCGTAGATAATAGTACTATATGGTCTGACAGGCCAGATTATTTCCGTGACTAGATAATATGCGGTCTAACAGATCATGAGACTGCACATCACTAATAAATTACAGTAGAAATAAATGCTCATAAGTTTAGCGTTTTACTGATTTGTGAAATACTATTAAAAGTTGCATAGTTAACTAGTAATAGCTTATGTATCAAAATGATTTTGTAAACATTCTATGCATTTTTTTTTTCTAATGTTACATGTGGCGCACAATAAAGCATTATTATATTCCATTCCTTATTGGCTGTAAAATGTATGTAAATTTTAAAATTTCAGCCAGCAAAATAGAAGTGATAAATAATAGACCGAATGAGAATCTGGCGTTCAATATAAATGATGTACTTAAAAATCTAATAGCCGACAATACGGCGGTGTCAGACAACAACTCAGGTTAGTTTGTGTGTCTGCTTGTCTTGTACCCAGAAACTTAAAAGACTGTTCACTTATATTTTTGTAGAATTATTTTTTTCGGAGACAATGAGAGTGCGATAGAATACCCCTAATAGATACCGCATTAACAATTTATTTGTTCTGAATCGAGCTTACAAAAAACTGCGCTGTGATTGGCTATTTCAAAGTCAAGTATTCTCAGAAATGCACCAATCGTAGTGTCCGTAGTTAGTGTTTATGCCAGCAAATGCTCGTATGAGTTGTGCGTGTCTGTTGCCCTATTGCAGAATCTGTTTGGGGCTTATCTGTGTCTGTCATCATCGCTAATATGCCTCTTAACGAATGTCTATCTTATGTTGATTGTCATAAAGGTCAGATTTGCTCAGCATTTATCATTTATCAAAGTTTCACTGAGATGCAAAAGTAGCGACAGAATTTCTATTATGAGTTTAGTCCCGTTCTAAAATCAAAAGAGAGAAGAGATTACGCATAATCGCTTATCCGTTGCTGTTTCATGTTTATTTGTAAAACCTTTGTTTATACGCATTATTTTAATTTTATGTGAGCATATTTCTTTATGTGTAATAGTTATAGCATTAGTTGATATTGTGCTATTGTTTATAATTTGTAGTTTAGCATGTCTATTTATCTTCATACATTGTTTTTAAGAAATAACACGTTTTTGTTGTAAATAGCACTTAATATATATTAAAATATAATAGAAATAATATTAATTATTAATTTATTATTATAAAATAATAATTATTATTCTTTCTAGAATATTGAACCAACTCATATATTCCAGTATATGAGAATAGAATTCTAAGTAACTGGCAACAGCGTCACAAACATCACCTTGGTCATTAATTTGCCTTACAAGTATTGTGATTACGCCAAACTCATTTGGAACAGGCTTGTTTTGCAGTGGACTACAATATAGTGCATCGTCTCTTTTTGAAAGTTTAAAAACGACAAAAAGGGAAAGAGACAAAAGAGAGAGTAGTTATTCCGTCGTGCTGCCGCGGTAGGCCTTGATCTCTCAGGAACCGACCGCGCGGCGTCAACGGATTTTTTAAAGAACAAAGCGATATGAGATCCACTTCACCGCCTATCGCGGCGGTGCGCGGTGCCGTGTGATAATCGCCTTAGTAAGACTGTATGCGATTTAATTGTAAATTGATTTTAAAATTTTGCATCTTAAATACGCTTAGGCCTGCAAAACGCAGACGTTTGTTTATTGTCTAATGTCGACCCTTACATAATTGCATTGCAAATATATGTAGACTATTACGTAATTAATTACAGGCAAGAAAAAGTAAAATACAGACAACCTAGATCATTTGGTGTACAACATGTAATATCTCAATGTAATTAATTTTACATAACTGTATTTTAACTATCAACCGATTACGCAGTTAATTTGCAGGCAAGATAAATTAATACAGGCAACCTGGATCATTTAGTGTATTACATGAATAATGTCTTTTTATATTGCACTAATAATATTTCTACAGTTACAAGTGCGTCGATGTCTCAAAAATCGCAAGACACTTTACCTGGTTTGGATCTGCTGACGCCAGAGAGTACAGGCAATCCGCCTCCTCCAACGTCATTCTATGGCACCACTATAGATCTGAATGGTATGAGTATCTTTTACTTATTGTATTATTATTATTGGCTTTAATACAAAATTAAATATATTTGTATTATTTCAGACGATCCAGATCCTCCATACCATCCAGAGACGAGTATTCCCTGGGCTAATAATTGGAATCCACCTACTACAACACATGTTATTAACAATCAGGTTAGTATTCAATGGGATAAGTCTTATAGATATCAGTTTTATTATTTACTAGCTGTTGCCCCCAGTTCCGCCCGCGTGAATGTCGGTTATATCGCATTTTTCATACAAATTTTCATCCCTATTTCAACCCCTTAATGCCATTTTTTCGCGATAAAAGATAGCCTATGTTTTTCCTTAAGGTCTATTCTATCTATACCAAATTTCATTGAAATCGGTTCAGTGATTTAGGTGCTAAAGCGTAACAGACAGACAGACAGACAGAGCTACTTTCGCATTTATAATATTAGTATGGATATACAGACAGTCAGTTAAGTTATTGCGTAGTTCTATAGCTCGACAAATTCGTACGTGACATTCCCATGAACCGCAGACGGCGGGGGACATAGGCAGCGTACAACGTGCGTGCTGCAACTTATAGGAGCGACAGTTGGACACCAACGTTGTTGACGTTTATGTTTATTAGTAGCATAGATTTATTACAATACTATCTGTTGCCCGCAGCGCCACCCGAGTAAATTTCGTTTATCGCATTTTTTATATAAACTTTCATCTTCTATTTCAATCGATTAATAATTCAAAAGATAGTGTCACGAACGAATTTGCCAAGTTATAATTATGTGTTATTTCGTCCTTTTAGCAGCACATCCCCAGTGTAAGTTCTGCCCCTATCTACGTGGACACGCCGGAGTCGCCCCCTCCCGCCCCTGCGCCCGTCCCGCCCCCTGTACTGCACAGGTACCCGCAGGTATGTAGCATCGAGGTAAAGGAGGTCGACCTAAGTTAAGACAGGATGGATACATGCAACTGAGGTGCAGGTATATATCATCGAGGCAACACAGGTTAAACTTAACAGGATACAGGCAGTCGAGGTCCTTGCCTTTGGGTAACACAACTATAAAGGCCTTTAACGACTATTATCATAAGACGTTAATCGTTAACAGCCTTTACGCGAAAATAAAATGATGATTTTAATAAAAGCGTAATAGAATTTCAAGTTTGTTAACTATCGTTGTATGATGTCCCGCTTTTATGATGTGAGTTACACCTTAATTTAGAAATATTTTTTTTTAGATTGATAATTTTTTTTTTGTTTTTTTTTTATTAAAAAGAAAAATAAAATATCTTGACTGTCGTTCGCACAGTCATACCAGCATGTCGCATAGTTTAGCGAGAAATAATTTAAACAACATGTCAGTGCAAACAATGCCCAATTAGACCAATTCCAATTTTTGTAAATTAAAAAATTTGTGTGTTCTCTTTTACTGACCAATTTCTATTTACCACCCTGCATACTCAGATCGATCTGAGCTCACCTGGAACCGCTATACAGGTAATTGACAATTATATTTGTAAACTGTTGAATAATATTCATACGACTGCCTCCGTGGCGCAGTGGGAGCGCAAGCGGCTGCTGTGCCCGAGGTTGTGGGTTCGATCCCCATACGGGACAAAACTTTGTGTGATCCATAAATATTTGTTTCGATTATGTGTATTTTGTAAATAAAAAAATTAGGATTCATAAGTTCAATGTTAATAATTATATGTATACGTTCATCACTGTAATTTGTGTAAGCCAGGTTGAACAACGAACCCTAAAGAATACCGAACTATGACACTTAGGGAGTCTCGTGGACTGCTGAACCTTCTGTTTCCTGCAATATCTTTCTATCCCGCCTAATAGTTTGTAAACAGGCAAACATTTCAATCGAACTTCCATGTGAAATGTACTCGTATTATATTTATATATTTCTGCAGATTTTCGTTCTTGATAAGCGCACCTTAAAGCAATCTTGTAAACACTATACTATTTTTAAATTACCGAGAATTGTTTTGTTCATTTTTACTAGATTGCTTGTCACTATAGGTCAGCGTGTACGTGTACGGTTTTGCCTTTCTATCTCGCTCTAACATACAGATACACTATTTTCTTTTCTTTTTCTATATCTAAACTATTATATAAAACGTAGGAGTATGTTTGTTTGAACGCGCAAATCTCTGGAACTACCGGTCGGATTTAAAAAACTCGTTTTGGGTATGATAGCCCAGTTCTTGAGGAAGGTTTTAGGCTATATAACATTACGCTACTAGCGACGGGAGCAGAGCAGTCAGCAAAGACGCAGAAGCTAGTATACATATAAATCTATGATCTATATGCATTAGATTGTTTGTATTTGCAGGATTTACCACCACCAGCCGATGTGGATCACAGAGGTATATTACCACCTCCCCCGCCGCCCCCTGTGTTACCTAGCTTAGGACGTGAGTATCTACATTTTACGGTTAGCAATTGGACTACCAAGTGTGGTTAGCTGACAAACCTTTTAGGAGAGGCTATCCCTCAGTTTCTGAAACCTGAAACGCTGATCAAGGAAAAAATAAGTGATCACCTGTTAAATCTCATGTGAAGTACCTAAAAGCATGTTAAGAGCATGAATAATTAGTTTGATTAGATACTAATTAGATTAAATTAAACTAATTGTTTAGCAACCCAATTGGTGCTTCACATGATTTTTTTTTTTAATTTTTTTTATATATATATTTTAGGCTACCAAAGTGACTCCACCCCGCCTGATGGTAAGCAGTCAGTGGAATCCAGAAGTGGCGGCCACTATACTAAAAGCTATCGTCTTAAACTGCTGGTATGGTGGCCTCCACTATGGTGGCTGGGAATGGGCAAGGGAATGAGGGAGGTGAGGAAAGGGGGGAAAATGGGCCTCCGGCGCTCTCACTCACCGAACGAAACGCAGTAGTACGGATACTACTACTCTTAAGTCGATCTTCTATGAGTGGGTAGTACTTCCCCGGACGATTCGGCCCATTCATGCTGAAATCAGCGTGGATCTACTACCGTATATTTAACAGGTGATTCGTTAATTTTACGTTGATCAGCCTTTCAGAAACTGGGGATATATCTTGTTCTGCAGTGGACATCTGTAGGTTAATAATGATGACGATAATGATAATCCAATAGCATTAAGTTCACAGTTTGTAAATACGATCTGAGTCGTACTAACTCATCACTTTTGACTCATTATGTAGAAGCTTTGTTATTACTTATTAGTAACTTAGTTTTATTTTTTACTAGCTGATGCCCGCAGCTCCACTCGTGTGAATGTCGGTTATATCACTGTTTAACATTGACGATTTTTCATACAAACTTTTTATCCCCTATTTCAACCCTCTAAGCAATTTTTTCGCGATAAAAGTTGTTGTTTTCCGAGGTCAATCTCTATACCAAATTCATCAAAATCGGTTCATTAGTAAACGCGTGAAAGCGTAACAGACAGACAGACAGACAGAGTTATTTTCGCATTTATAATATTAGTATAGATTATCATAAAGTGTTATTAGTTTGTAATTCTTCCCAAAACAAATAAATGAACAAGTCATTGGACTATTCACAAAATTCTTAATTTCAATAATAACAGAAGAATGAAATACCATTTTGTTATCACAGATGTAGAAGACGTAGACCACAGATTACTACCAACGTTGCCTCCGCCGCCCCCTCCTATACTCGCGTCAGCGATACGACATCCGGTACACCAAGGTACGTGTTTGTTAATAAAATATTATATAGATTATATATTGCTTTTAGGTACAGTACAGTATAATCCCTTAATACAGGGGTTTTCAATATTTTTAGTCCACGGCGCACTTACAAGTTTACAATTATGCACCGACGAAAAAAAAAAAATAGGTTTTCAAGTGCGTAGGTACTTATCAGCGAATGAGCGACGACGACGCGTCGTGAGTACAGTACGATGCGAGCGCTTAAATTATAGTTGACTAGCTGTATATTTTCTTGTATCCCTTGGAAACCAGAGCGATTTTCGGGATAAAAGTAACCTATGTCCGTCTGCCGTACCGGATTCTACATACCAATTTTCACCGAAATTGGTTTAGCATTGTTGATTTATTGGAACCCGCGAATATTTAAGGTATCAGATAATGATAGAGGATCGACTCACGGCACACTAGGGCGCCGCGACGCACAGTTTGAGAACCCCTGTCTTAATAGATTACATACACAGGGCAACAGACATGCACAACTCATACTGGTATTTGCTAGCATCAATACTTGCTACAGACCCTACGATTGGTGCATACAGTGCGATGTAGCCAATCAGAGCGCAGCTTTTACGTTCCGCGTATTCCGCTCCTGTTTCTTATTTTTGTTAACTCGATTCAGAACAAATAAATCTTAAGAGCGTTTACGCCTCTTAAGTGGCGACATCGCAAGTTAGTGTTATATTACGGGGTTTTTGATTTTTAACATTTTAGAATTACGTGAAAGCTATATAAAAAGTAAATGCCTACAGTTATTTTACTATGAAAATAACGCAACTTAAGTTTCAAATGTATTATTTGCATATAAATAGAACTGTAAACGCAATGATTTCTAACTTTTTATACAGCTTTCACCTAATTCTAGCATGTTAAAAGAACATATTTTTAAAATATAGCTAAGATTAAATGATAAAAATTGAAAACCCATGAAATGTGACACTAAATTGCGACGTTGTTACACATGACGCGTAAACGCTCATAATGTGCCTCATTAGGGGAAACTATGTTTCTATCAATTAATATTTATTATGTTTCAGACATAGATCATAGAAATTTAATATCATTAACACATCAACCGCCGCCAAGGCCGATCCTGAATCCTATGAACTCCATGATTAATATAGACCAGGTAAGTTCATTACTGTGTTAAAGTAAATTATATCTTTAAGAACGTAGTAATGCTTTTTATCTATTGTAGTGGCCGTACTAATGAAGAACGCCATTAATGCATATGACATGTTTTAGGATAATCGCTTTTATTGTGTTCTCCTTTAGGTCCACTTTTTAAAAGCTTATATTAACAGTCAAACAGTAGGTACCTTATCATTTTAAAATTTTGTGATAGGTAATATTTTATTATTTTTCCAGAAGTGCTCTGACTTTCAATACTAAGATAAGATATTATAACAGTCCGTTTTTAAGCTACTACAGGAAAAGTTTTTTCTCTTAGAGAAGGCATGAGCATTGATCATCACGTGCGATCAATTTGACGATTTTTTTTATTAGTTCAAGGCACACCGCCACCTCTTATAGCAGTATTATTTTAATGTTACTTTGTGTTTTATTTTTTTCTTTTGTACCATTAAAAACAAGGATAGAGACAAAGTAAGGTTATAATTGCTCTATAAGGTTGTGGTAAAAACCCAAGTTTTCTCACAATGTTTTCCTTCACCGTCAATCTAAGTCTTGCTTGCCACGTTTAGAACCCGCTCGTGTTTATGAAGCTGGTTCCTTAACCACTGGGCTATCACGATTTGACAAGATATAAATAACGTTAATTTCCAGGACTACAGATTACCTACCATGGTGCCTCCGGTAACAGACATTGTTGAAAGCGTCGATATGGATTTGTCTGAGGACGAGGAACAACGTAAGATTAATCAATATTTTATTATTTATTTTTAACTTTGTTTTATGTAATTTAGGTGACAAACAATCATTTAGCGTACAGCCTACCTGATAGTAAGTGGTAAGTGTTAACCGTAATCTATGGAAATGGTTGTGTTCTCTAAGCATTGCTGAAATAATGCTTAGAAAACACAACCAAGCCGTTGCCGACCATGTAGAGAGAAGGGGTTGAGGAAGGACTAGGAAGAGGATAGAGAGTAATTATTATTGGGCTTCCGGCACTCACTCACCGGCCGAAACGTGTTAGTATGAATACTAATTCTTTACGTGGATATTCTATAAGAGGGTAGTACTTCCCTGGTTGATCCAGTCCATTCATGCTGAAACTAGCAAGGATTAACTACCGTAATATTTACTCGTCGTTATTTCTGTATATAGCCTACCAAAATCGTTCTACACTGAGGGTAAGCAGTCAGTTCAGTCAGTTGAGTGTTGGCCCCGTGGCTCCTAGAATTATGTATAGAAATTAATATTAAACAACTTTACAGATGGTATGTATTCTAACCAGCCGGCGCCAGAACATAACAGAAGGCACAGTTTCAACAACAACAACAAAGTATTAGTCGGCGGTGACAATGGCAAAACCAATCATACAAACCTCATACAAATCAGTGAGAAAAAAGAACCACAATCAGCTCCTATACTATCACACAACAAACCTCTGTCAGCTCCTGTACTATCACACAACTTTGAAATGCCACCTGTACTAAACAATTTTAATATAAGACCACCGTTTCGAAAATCTTTTGACGGTCCAGATGATAATTCGAATGATAGTTTCGAAGAGGATCAAAGAAGGGGTCATGAAAATATAATGCAAGAATTAAGGAACCCATCACCTCCATTTGACGATTTCTTCGAGCAACCTAGGTACCCAAGATTTCCTAGGAATTGGGTCCCAAGGACTAATTTTAGACCTCAAGGGTTTGTGCCCCAACAACCATGGCCCAGAAATGGTCCTAGGCCTCCGAACAGATGGATGGGGCCCAGACCTCGTTTTTGGTGATAGTGTTATAGAAATAAAAGTGAGTTGAATTACATCAAACTGTTTATGATTATTATGTTTTTATTTTGGAGTGTAAATGTTGGGTTTATTATACAATATTGTATATCTAATAATACATTTGCAGATTTTTTGTTTCTCCGCTAATTTCTTGAAAATCGCGCAATAGATTTTGAAGGTTTCGATTTTAGGGCATTTCTTCTGGAAGATTTATGAGTAGGTATAATTTGTAATTATGCCATGAAAACATTATTAAGATGCAAAACCGGAGCAAGTCGCTAGTTATATAATATTGTATAATAAATTTAATCTAAGTAAATATATGAGAAGAAATCATAAGTTAAATGATAATGCTATACAAAATTAAGCTATGGCTAAACATATCTCATTTAAATCGTACTTGTGGCTACTACACAGCATTGCCCCTTTTTCTGAAAATGTCTACACGAATATTCGAATATTAGTACCCGACTTGGCGATAGAACCTACTTCTACGTGGCAGTCCAAACACAGTATAACTGAGGCACTGTATTACTGAATAAAGATCCGTGGTGTAATTATGACGGTATCCATCCCAAATGGCGCATTTACATTGGACGTTTACTCAGTAGTTAGCTCGCATGTGGGCTAACGACCAATTAAATTCATCGGTCGTTAACTTGATCAAGCATTCGGCGACTCTAGACGTCTCCTTCTGTCATTCTTTCAAAGCTAACTGCTAATGAAATCGGGCGTACGGTCTGCGGGCATAACGACCTGCAGGCGCTAGCGACCAATGTACACGATGCCCCGCGTGCGGGCCCTATGGCATGCGTTACAAAAATCTCTCGCACCCCGCGTGCGGGCACTAACGACCAATATAATTGCGCCTTAAAGATTATTTTATATTGTGTCTTATATAGGTAGTTTCTTTAATAGCTAATGTTCTATAATTTGTATAGCATGTCATTTAATATAATGCTGTGAATAAGCAGCTATCTCAATAAAGTTTTATTGTATGACTGAGTTAACTATAGTATAATGTTTCAAATGTATGTATGAAGTTTATGTACAATGTTCTAGACTGTCATTTTAAAAGGATGAAGCAATGAAGTTTTAATGGTAAACATGTTTTACTAGTAATTATTACATTTAATTGCTATATCACTATAAACATACCGACGAGTGGTATTTTCTAAAAAAGTTTTTGTACTTTAAAAAGGCAAGCAAGAATGTATAGTATCATTAGAAAGAAAAACATATTATTAAAAAACAAAAGGTTGTCTGCCCTAAAACAAACTAAAATAAAGGAAATCCATTTTTATCTCGTGCTGACGCTACATGAAATATTATGTACCCTATGTCACAAAATCACCAATTTCAAATACTAAAAATATGTAATTAATACTAAGAAATGACTGCTAACATTACTAGATGATTTATGCAAAGTAATACTTTAATAAAGTGTGAAAGCATTATTCAATAGCCTTTTATAAAGAAGGCTTTTGGAATGGTGACCATCAGCCAGAAATTATAAAAAATGTTTATTACTAGATATAAGCTATTAAAATAATAATGACTAGTAAATATGTTAAATAGAAACGTCGAATCAACTACTAGATATTCCTTATCCATTGGTTGCCCGGTACCCTTATGGTTAGGTGTCTTGCCCATTGCCAAATCAGTAAAGCTACTCTCAAGTTATATCAGCCACTTAAGTCTCTAATACATAAAATATTATATACTTTACATACATAATTCGATCAGTTTCAAGCAGGCTTACTTCAGCATAACTGGTGTTTAATAGTTGTTCGATTAAGCCATTCATGACGTCAGTTTGTATAAAAGAATGTATAAAACTTTAAACTGTGTATGTTTTATTGACATTCATGAAATATAAACTATGTTTAATGCCCACGATGAGTACAATGTGATTGGGCATTATGTAAATATGAGCGTGGTCTAAATATACATGCAACAATACTTTGTATTGATTCTATAAAGAAAGAAAGATTTATATATTATATATTACGCGTTTTCAAATTTAACCACTGTGAAGTTAGTTTTCCAGGAAGTGTTTGCATATCTATAAAAAACGTTTATTCCGATGCTACTCGCTCTAACTTTAGAGCGGTTAAGTAAGGCGTAAATTATATAACGAATAAGGCACGGACGGATATTATTATAAAAGCTGACATTTTTGTCTGCCTCTTCAGACGGCAAAGCTAACTGTATCAATAACTTTATATGATACAAGTTGTAGAAATGTGAGCCTAAAGAATGAAACGATAGAGGCTATTTTTCCGTGTCTCATACTTTTTAGTTACGCCATTTTTTAGTGCGGCAGTAATGTGTAGATACAGCGTCTTAAGCCTTTTCTATGTAATTTACGCCTAGAAAGTTCGACCTCTATTGTCATAGATTACTCCCTAATAGATACCGCATTAACATTTATTTGTTCTAAATCGAGTCTTCAAAAACAAGGGACAATAGGGATGCGCGGCATTCAAAAGCTGCGCTGTGATTGGCTATTTCAAGGTCAAACATTCGAATGCTCAGAAATGCACCAATCATGTGTGTTTCAGTTGTTTGCTGTCCTGTCTGCGGAATCTTTTAGAGGGTTATCTATGTATACTATGTATTGTATGTATGTTTATAATACGCACAATGGTCGACAGTTGCAATGTGTACATACAGGCATACAGGCCATATAACATACAGGCCACATTTTCGTGGTCGTAATACAATTTTATGTATGATAACATACACTAAAATTTTAAACTATTCATATCTTTTTCTTCTAGTCTGTAATCATCCTAATAATTTAGTTAATGATTTGACTGTTTTATGTTAAGAATTTTACTATCGCAAAGGAAGGGTACCTATATGTATTTTGTTGTATGGTGTCATACAAAACAGTTTTATGAAACAATTCATTCTAAGTTTTGATACCGAATAGAATGAGCCGTGTAATCGATATTTTGAAGTATCGATTACTAAAATGTACATAATATAGGTAACCAAGTTTTAAAACAGTCAAATTGTATTAGTTTATAAATATATTATAAAAAATAGAAACTCGCTTGTCTCGTAATAAAAGTAGGTTGACAGTAATATAGCTATGTTAGTAGGAATAAAGATAGCAGGTTTTCTTTTTTGCTTATTAATAAAGCTTCACAATAAGGTTGTATGTTATTTTGTCATCATCACGAATTAGGATATTGGGAATTAAGTAACTACCCGCAAAATTTAAAAATCGTTTTTTAAATATAATTTTATTTCTCGATCCCTGTTAACAATATAATAATATGGCAGTAATTACTTTAATAATTTACGATTAAATTAAGAATTAATATTCATATCAACATTACTAACATAAAAGAGGTGCTTCATACAAAAAGTTCTAAGGGTTTTCAAAGTTATTAAATTGTTGATGTAAAGTACATTTACACCTGTCACATATACAGAGGCCTATTTATGTGATGAGTATTCACTACGTTCGCTAATTTCAAGCCACTAGAATAATAAAAATGTTGATATGTCATCACCTTTCATCATTTCAGTTGAATGATGCTCCGCTGCTGGACTTACCCGCAAACTTTTTTTTTTGTAGAAATGTTGCCAGAATCGCTATGCTTACGAGATAATTGCAGTCCCTCCAATTCTGTGACGGATAAAAATTTCCTGTTGCCTTTTATTGACGGTAGGAATTGATCGTTCGTTACTTTCAAAATAATCATTAAAAACTTCTATTCTAATTTCAACAAATTCCTTTGTTGTGGCGTCAGATCTTCTGAACACAGTCCTAATAACATTCGAGAGTATTAGACTATTCAGACTAGAGACGTTCAGTTTTTAGTTTTTTTTAGAATGGTTAAAAGATAATCCGAAACCATCAGCTCAAAGAAGTACTTTACCGGTATATATGATATGGAGTATTGCTGTGCCACATTTACATATTTATGCCAGGCCGTGTCATCAATTTACCAATTTCTTCTGTCCTTTAAAAAAACGTTAAATAAATAGTTCAAAACGTTTTGTAATTGCTGAGTCATTAAGTCTGGCGGAAGGCTGTATTTGAATCGTGACCGTTATGTAGGTTCTATTACCTGTATACTATTATACACATTTATTCTAGGCTACATTATATCAGCGCACATTTGAGAGATCAACGTAACACGGGTTCCTTATTGTGTAGTTTCAGTGTAATGTCAAAACGATTACGGCATTCTTCAGGAAGTTTTATAAGGTTCAAACTTCAACCCCTGAAATGCACCTGGTCCTTAAAAACGCCCACGGTTTTCGGTGCCCTGATTGCTAAAAATATCACGTAATTCGTGGTTGATTACGTCACAAAGCGATAACATCCATTTTATCTATCCAGTCATCTATTACCACCTATTTTGTTAAACATTTTTGACGCAGAATAAATAATGCGTAGGTATTAACATTATTGGTTCATACTGAATATTTATCTTATGATCAAAATATAAGATTGTGTGGGTAGTTATTAGAATTTTCTTTATAGAGCTTGCTTAGCTGATTCAGAACGTGTACGTATACGGGTGTAGATGTACCTTTACCAATTTTTTAACCAGTGGTTGGATACCTAAATGACTAATCGATTAAAATACTCGGAAATTGCACCGTATGGCGTTTATTAAAAATCATATTTTAATGCTCAATTTATTTAATGTTCAGTCGTTAAGGTACACTTTACGAAATGATGAAGTCCTAAATTGTCGAAGCTATCCTTAATCCCTACAACGTCGATGTTTTGGCCCTAAAAGTGCGCAGATAAAGAAAATTATATGGTTGGAATAATTTGTTATCTTTTTGAAGTCATATCAAGGACAATTTAAATAAAGATACAGTGAGAGTAAAATTTGTACGTAAAATTTCTGTCGCAATAGGCCGACGACCAAAAGTATAATGGTCAACTTCTCATTTTATTAAAAATGGTGATATAGGCAGCTACTTCAACTTGAAGATTTTTGATTAAGTAGATTGGCTTTGCTGTTCTTATCGTTTTATCTAGGTATATAACAAGGCATTTGGGCTGGTACTCATGAACTTCGCCTATCTGCTTGCCATCAGACGATCAAGTCATTTTTGTTGGCCATTGCATTAAAATATATAAAAGATAGTAAATCCATTTCTTAACTTGAATATTCAAACTTGAATTTAATGACTTTATAGTAAGTTCAGATACTCGTATGGCTTGCGCTTTATATCATCATAGTGAACTGTCTTCATCATATTTTGTGGATTAACCACGTACGTTATGTTATTATACGTTCACTAAGAGTGGCGCACCTATGGGAGAGCACAACGCAGAGCATTTTCACTGCCAAACCATTAACGTCTTTGTGTATGTTGAAATACAACCGAAATTTGAATAACAGGACGAATTATCTGGAAGAGCATCGAAGCGACTGCATGAAATGGTAGCGCGCAGGAACGTGATTGTACGAGCATGTGCGCTATCCCGCATACAAAGACCATAATGCTTTGGCAGTAAAAAAGCTCTGCATTCTGCTTCTTCATACGTGCGCCGGCTCTTATATGTCCCACGAAGAACTAATTTCTTCATTCATACACCTGAAGACGTCTACTGCTGGTTTTAGCCCTTTCCCTTAAAGTTCTCCCAGGTCTAGAGTTTTCCAAACCGAGGCAGATACCTACTTAATAGTGGCGCCTGCTTTCTCCAACCTCTCTAATCTATAGGTAGAGTAGCAAATTTTGAGGAGGGACGGGCAATTCAGCAGTAGCATTTTTTTTAGAACACAGGTAATGATTGTGACGCCCTCTGATTTCTCGTCCGGGGCAGACGCCCTAGTTTGCCCCTCCCCACCCTAGACCCAACCCTGCCTTAAAAGGAGGAGTTTGTTACAGTCCAATCGATAGATTAGGTATATTAGCGTTTGTGCTTTCTATTATTTTTCTTTCTTCTCTATATGAGAAAAGGAATTTTTCAATGGAATTATAACAGGCTGGTATTTGATGAGAAATAAATATTTTTAGTTTCTTTAAATTTAACAATGACAATTCTGACATCGGGTTTGTAAAATATATTCTAGTGTTTAATACCACCATTTTGTCTTCGTCGGCTTATTTCTTTAGCTCTCATATTCTTACTCTGTTTTTGGGACAGCTCATAACTTCAGTACAGCACTTAGCGCACTTGCTAAGGCACACACAGATTGCAGCGACCCGCGGATCTGGTACTACCAGAAGCCCAGAGGCTTCTAAGTCTCATAAAGCCGTTACTACCTCACATCCGCCACTTCCCTAATTGTGTAGATTATCATATGACGTACACTGATGAACATAGACCTTTCCCATCGATTTTCAAAGGGGCCGAATGGGTTATTTTTAAAACGAGATACTTTTTACCACACATTGTGTGATATCATTCGGTATGCAAAAGAAACATTGATTTTCTTTCATTGATATCTGTTTAAACAATGACAGAAGTCGTAGAAAAAGATTATATTTTGGAAATATTTGTTGTAGGTATAGAAACATCTCTAGATATAGGTATCGCGAGAAAGCTCCTAACGGCCAACATTAAATATTATTAGTACCTACCTTAAGATCTTATTGATACATTTTAAAAACGTTATTAGCTACGATCTTTGCTGTTACTTTAAAGTAGACTTAGCACTGTTATAACCATGCATAAAATACACGTTAAAAAATCCGGCCAAGTGCGAGTCGGACTCACGCACGAAGGGTTCCGTACCATTATCTATAAAAACGTAATCCTTACCTAAATATTTGTTTTATTTTAATTTAATTATTTATTTTTAAAGTGAATATAATAACTAAATATTCTGTGAATATTTCAAGCGTCTACCTGTTGTCGTTATCAACATCGAACAAATCAAAATCACGTTTGTTGTATGGGAGCCCCTTTAAATATTTATTGTACTTTGTTTTTTAATATTCGTTGTTATAGTGGCAGCAGAAATACATCTGTTAAAATGTCAACTGTCTAACTATTACGGTTCATGAGATACAGCCTGGTGACAAACGGACAGACAGACAGACGGACAGCAAAGTTTTAGTAATAAGGTCCCAGTTTACCCTTTGGGTATGGAACCCTAAAAAAGACTTGATAACTTTAATTATAGATTTTGCATTATTTTCAAACAGCGTGAAGTATTCAAGGGGCGAGGACAATGTTTAGGTATGTATGTTAAGTTTAACATTACGAAAAGGGTTCAATCTATTCTTAGGTATGCCATTTTCATTGACAATTTTGTTTGTTGTCGAAAAATAAAGCTTATGAAATATTTTGTTTGCCCTTTTGTGACGGAACAAAGTCTTAGAGTTATCAGATAAACAGACACATGTTTCTCTAAACGCATTGAAAAAGACAAACAAGCTAACATTTTTAGTAGGTGTTAAAATGCCTTTAAAAATAAGCACTTTTATTTTAAGTACCCATCTACCAGGTTTTTAGGTATGGTATTGATACTCAACCTTAAATCAAATTGATACCTACTTTTACACTAGTGATTGATTATTATTACTATAAGTACTGTACCTACTTTCCTACTATATATACTGTCAACTTAACAAAACAACGAGTTTCTATTTTACACTAACTTAGCAGTTCTTGCTGGTCATTCTTACACCGTCAAGTTTAATATTACTCTGAAAACAAACAGCGTAGATAAATGTATCTTTATTGATAGCTACTGACGATATCTAAGTTTGTTCAGATCTACGTAGGTACCTAATATACGCAAATATTGACAATAGATAAATCCATCCATTTAAAATTAACAGGAATTATCAATTGGTTGGCTTTATAAGCAGTCAACCAAAATGACAACAAGACCATATTGATATAGAGTCACGATTTGAAATAATAGTGTTTCTCAGATTTGCTATATACCTACATAATATAAGGTTCCAAATTTGTCGGGGATGACCTACTTATGTACTTCCAGTTTCTGAAAAGCTGATTAACGAAAAATTAACTAATTACCTGTTAAGTCTCATGTGAAGTGCCTAAAAGCTCATGCTCTTAGCAACCCAATAGGTGGGACTTCACATGACATTTAACAAGTGATTAGTTAATTTTTCGTTGATCAGCCTTTCAGAAACTGGGTGTAAGTACATACCTTATTTAATGGCAGTACCTACCTAAGTATTTGTACCAGATAGCCTGTATTAAATTGGGAACAGAAGGTAACGGCAACGTTGAAACTAATGGAAACTAGATACTCAACAAATGTTAATGCTGCCACTGTGGCGCAGTGGGAGCGCAAGCGAGTGTTGTGCACGTGGTTGTGGGTTCGATTCCCACACTGGACAAAGCTGTGTGATACATAAATATTTTTTTGAAGTCTGGTGTAGATTTTAGTGCGCATTTACACAGCCAATTCGTTTTACAGGCTCGTTTTTATTCGGCAATTGTTTTATTGGCGTATGTAGTTGTACGAGCAAGTTCACACACAAGTAGTCCAGTCAACGAATGGTTAAAAAGGGGGTGTAGAATGCGTGAGCGAGTAACTTAGCAATTTATTTAGAAACGTGTTTAGGATGATAAGGGAGTAAACATACTAAAAGGCCCCCTCTCGTAGTAGATGACCTGGAGGGGAGGGAAGGGTTTAAAGTACCCATTTTTCGGTTTATCGCTAATATTTCAAAAACTGCGGTCTATAGAAAATCTAACAATAAAAAGCTTAAGAAATTCTCTACAAATTTTATTTTATGCACATTGTCCAATTTCTAATAGTTTTTGAATTACACGCTCTAGAAAAATATAAATGAACAAAATCACCGCTTGTGACATAAGATTATACGAGGGTACTTTTAAATTCGCGGAATGAACGGGAAGGAGGTAAAATATTAACCCCAATTCATTTTTTTTTTTAATATTTACCTACAACACTGATACATTAATCAGAATGGTTAATTAGTTTTTAAACACTTACATATAAAAAAAAATTAAATAATATTAAGTACGCTAAAACGGTGTTCTTCACACATACACTTCTTCACAATATTGTCCCTCCTTCCCGTCCATTCGGCGAATTTAAAAGTACCCTCGTATAATCTTATCGTCACAAGCGGTGTTTTTGTTTATTTCAATTTTTCTAGAGCATGTAGTTAAAAAACTATTAGAAATTGACAAATGTGCACAAAATAAAAGTTGTAGAGAACTTCATAAGCTTTCATTCGGTAAAAAACTTTTTTATCTAGGCCGCACCGTTTTTTGAAATATTAACGATAAACCGAAAAATGGGGGTACTTTAAACCCCTCCCTCCTTTCTGAAGAAATTGCGAAGTTACTCGCTCACGTACTCTATAATTCTTTATTGACTGGAGTAAAGATTGTATTTCTGATCCAGTAAGAATACCGATGCAACAAAAACAACAGCGGTTCATTTCTGAAAAAAAAGTGGGTAGGTGCTCAAAAAGTGTAGACGTTTTTCAAAAACTTAAAATTTTTAATTAATTAATAATTTGATAAATTGTAATTTTTTGAACAAAATTTTACATAATAATATACTTAAACAAACGACTTACATTAGTAACACAATTAATGTGATTACATCCTAATTTGGACACCACCTGCCAGCACATCAGCACATCACACTTGTTGCAAAATTCAAGACATCACTACAGTACAACTCTAAAACACCAAGTAACTATGTCACAACTTGCTGATATCCAGACGACACAAACGAAGCTAGAGGAGTCCTTCAATAAGCGGATGGCTGAACTCGAGTCTCAGCTGCAGACAGGAGGTCCCGCCAAGGATACCGTAGCAAAAGTAGCAGAGGAGTTCCGGACGTTTCGGGAGCTTATGTTCAACGTACTGCGGCTGCTCCGGCAACAGATCTCTGAGTGTTCCAATATGCTGGACGTCATGGAGACAAGACATCGGCGGAAAGCACTCATTTTTCTTGGTGTTTCAGAGAATGAAAAGGAGGACTGCTCTACAGTCATTCAAGACATACTCGACAAGAAGCTCTCTCTTCAAAACATGCATTCCTCTGTTCGTGCTTGCCACAGACTTGGCACTACAACTAAGGAGCATCATCGGCCAGTCCTTGTGTGGTTTAGTTCAGTTGAGTCAAGGTCAGTGGTTTGGAAGGCTAAATCGAAGCTCAAAGGAACTTCCATAACTATGAAGGAGTTCTTGACCAAAAACCGACAGGCCATTTTCGCTAAGGCTAGGTTACACTTTGGCATGCGCGAATGTTGGTCACAAGACGGCAATATTGTAGTAAAGGTTGCTAATGGAAGCCGAAAGAAGGTTAACAGCATGAACGAGTTGATCTCCCTAATGGAAAAGTATCCCAAAGCGCCAGCTGTATCATCATCTGCGCCTAAAAGTATTGAGGGAGCGCTTAGTACACACTCGAAGGCGCGTAAAAACTAATCCCATCTGTATGGTGCCTAGATTTTGTTTTTGTCTCACTTTATTTTGTTTTTGTCTCCTCTTTTGTAACTATGTTTTCACTCTTACTACTTTTTTACCCTCCTATTTTATTTTATTTACAAGAAAGTGTGAACTGAACATGAAGTGAAATGACAATGACAGATGACATTTTGTTTTTTTTTTTATCAGCCGAATGATGCGTTCTGAAACGTTTAACTTGCTGTCACGTTTAGTTACTGCCAAAGAAATACGTTTTGTTATTGTCAAGTTCCTGTTTTAGTGTCTTATTAAAATTTTGTGTTATGTTCTTTTGTCTGTATAAAATTGTACATGTTTGCTGGCGGGTGGTGCAGAGAAGAACGTACGTGTTCTATAATAATTCGTTTGTGCATACTTATATATATATATATATATATATATATATATATATTGTAGTTAATTACTTTGCTTTATATATAATATTTATTAGTATTTTTTTTTAATTAAGCCATGAACTATGATGATGATTGTTTTCTTTCTGCCACGGATTCTGCCTCCACGTCTGGTGACGATAGTTTCTGTTCAGTGACTGGCACGCTCGGTGATATGCTACAACAATCGTTTAGTGGACAATCTCGCAACTTCTTTAATGTATGTCATATCAATGCGCAAAGTGTGCCCAGTCACTACAGTGAGCTGTCTGCTACCTTCACGGATGCAAACGCTCATGCCATAATGATCTCGGAGAGTTGGCTCAAACCTCATCTTCCTTCAACTTCTTACCCTCTCCCTGGCTACATTTTGATCCGAAATGATAGAGTTGATAGGAGAGGGGGTGGGGTTGCTATTTATCTTCGGTCAAACTTCCCATTTAAAATTTTGGCTACGTCTTCTGGTGACTATACTGCCTCTGTCGAATATTTATTTCTTGAGGTTAGTGTTACAGGTGTCAAGTGTTTACTTGGTGTCGTTTACTGTCCTCCTTCTGTCGATTACTTCTCCAGTCTCGAATCGATTCTGGAATCTTTAGGGTCAGATTACGCACATCACGTCATCATGGGTGACTTCAATACCGATCTCCTATCCCACAACACACC
The DNA here is from genome assembly GCA_963082885.1 of Parascotia fuliginaria. Classification (NCBI taxonomy): domain Eukaryota; kingdom Metazoa; phylum Arthropoda; class Insecta; order Lepidoptera; family Erebidae; genus Parascotia; species Parascotia fuliginaria. The sequence goes on from OY720195.1 coordinate 4,384,243, forward strand.
TCGTTCCCGGAAACTCCTTGATATCATTAGGTCTACCAGCTTGCACTTGCTACCATTACAGGCCACTCATCATAATACTGATGGGCATGACACCTGGCTAGACCTAATCCTCACCTCGACTCCATCCCTTGTTGCCGGTCATGGTCAACATCCAGCGCCTGCCTTTTCCCATCATGACCTTTTATTTATGTCCTATGTCCTAAAATCGCCCAAATCCTCGCCTAAAGTTTTGTATAAGCGTTGCTTTGGACGCATAGACTTGGCTAAATTACATAGTGATGCAGCAGCTATTGATTGGGAAAACCTGGAATCAGCCTCTACCCTTGATGAGAAACTGCATACATTCAATGAAACCATTATTTGTTTATATGATGTTCATGCGCCTGTTAAGAAGATAAAGATGAAGAGATTGCCTGCACCTTGGATGACAAGGGGCGTTCAAATGGCGATGAGGCGAAGGGACCGGATGTTTCGTAAATATAAGAAAGACCGTACTGAAGACAATTGGAACCTCTTTAAAGCTGCAAGGAACCGGTGTAATCAGATGATTCGCAATGCAAAACGCCGCCATATTCTCGATAACATTACTACCTCGTCCCCTGCCAGCATTTGGAAGTTTCTTGGAACCATAGGCATAGGCAGGCAGCGTCACTTGGACCTGGGTGAGACGATTGGTTTGGATGATATCAACTGTCACTTCACTTCTACAACTTTGATTAATCTCCAAACCAAGCGTCACACTCTGGAATACGTTGCTAGTTTGCCTCGCTCTAGCATAGATCCCTTTTATTTTTCTCCAGTTGCTTCGGGAGAGATCAAGAAAATCATCCTATCCATTAAATCAAATGCAATCGGCTGTGATAATATCAGTCGCCGCATGATAGTCCTCATCCTTGAACACCTTCTTCCTGCTATCACCCACATTATTAACTTTTCTTTTCTTACAGGTAGTTTTCCATCCTTGTGGCGAAGAGCCTATGTTATTCCCTTACCCAAGATACACAATCCTACACAACCCAATCATTTCCGTCCCATATCCATTCTACCATTCCTCTCCAAGGTACTGGAGGCCTGTGCCCACAAACAGTTGACAAACTTTGTAAACCAGCATAACCTTTTAAGTCCTTTACAATCTGGTTTCAGGCCAGGCCACAGTACTGTCTCTGCTCTCCTAAAAGTGACCGGCGATGTGAGGGAGGCCATGGAGGACACTAAAGTTACTGTTCTTGTTTTAATTGACTTTACAAATGCCTTCAACACCGTCGGTTACGATATCCTACTGTCCGTCCTTTCCTATTTTATGATCTCGACTGAAGCACTGGAATGGTTCTCAAATTATCTTCAGGGACGCCAGCAGTCTGTTCGCCTTGGTGAATCTTCATCGAACTGGCGAAATCTCAGCGCAGGCGTTCCTCAAGGCGGTATTCTCTCTCCTTTATTATTTTCAATATTTATAAATCTTGTAACCCTAAACCTTCAGTGCTCGTATCATCTGTACGCCGATGACTTGCAGCTTTACGCACAAGAGAGTGTTGATAGAGTACATCTGGCTGTTAACAAAATAAACAGTGACCTAGATACCATCAAAGCCTGGTCGGATAGGTTTGGCTTGGTGGTTAATCCTAACAAATGTCAGGCTATCATTGTTGGCAGCCAACGCATGATTAATAAACTAGATTTTTCTGCGATTCCACCAGTAGTATTTGACAGTTCAGTAATAGCACTGAGTCCAGCGGTCAAAAACCTTGGCTTGTACATTGACTCGACACTGAACTGGCAAGCTCAAATAACAAATGTTAGCCAACGAGTCACCAATACTCTTCGTGCTCTCTATCGCTTGAAAAATTTTCTTTCAATCAAAATCAAGGTTATGCTTGTACAAACTTTAGTGCTTCCAATAATTGACTATGGTGACGTGTGCTATCTTGACCTGAATGCAGATCTCATCAATAAGCTAGATCGTCTTCTTAATAACTGCATTCGATTCATTTTTAACCTTCGCAAGTACGACCATGTGTCTTCATTTCGCTCACAACTAAATTGGTTACCTATACGTCAGCGTCGATGTTTACGTACTCTTACTACTCTCTTTTCATTTCTAAAGTCTTCTTATACTCCTTCATACTTAATAAACTATTTTGAGTATTTACATATGACCCATGATCGCAATCTTCGCTCTTCAAATAATCAAATACTCCTATGCCCTTCACATAATTCTAATTTCGTTGGCTCCTCTTTCCGTGTTCAATCTGTTCTTCTATGGAATGCGCTCCCTCCCGAGATCAGGATGTCCACAAACCGTTTGACATTCAAGATGAGGGTGAAACAGCTCCTTGCAAAAAATTTGGCAGAATCATCACAATAGCTTAGTATTTATTTATGTATGTATATATTGATAGATATTTATTTGTTGTTAGGGTTATGTATTTATATACTTTCTTTATATATTATGTATATCTTATACTTATATGTATCAAGTATTAATATTTTCAGTTTGATTGCTACTTCAAATGCACCTACTTTGTTTTATCTTTGCATCACCCTGTGAGGTTGACTGGTAGAGAATGCCTTTGGCATTAAGTCCGCCTATATACTCTGTATATGAAGTAATAAATAAAATAAAATAAAATTTCTATATCCATTAAAAACGTTACGTTTCTCAGGAACTGAACACATTCGCCGCTACAAGATAGCGAGGCGTAGTACTGGGTGGCGCAAAAGTAAAGACCCTATTTGGTTCAGCTATAACATTTTTTCTAAATTAGAAAACTAGATTTAGATTTTTTTAAATGTATATTTGTGCCATTAAATTTCGTACCATTAGGATTTAAAGATGATGTCTTTTAAATGGTGACCTCCAGAGTTGATACACATTTGAGCCCTATTTATGACATTTTGCATAACTTGCCGTAACACTTCCTGCGATATGTTCGTTATTTCTTGACGAATGTTTTCTTTTAGAGCTGCGAGAGTCTGTGGCTTGTTCACATACACCCGAGATTTCAAAAAACCCCAAAGAAAGAAGTCTGGACTGGTCAGATCGGGTGATCTTGCAGGCCAAGGCAAATCGCCAAAACGAGAGATAACTCGGCCTGGAAAAGCGTCCCTCACTAAGTCCATAGTGTCGCGCGCTGTGTGTGCCGTAGCGCCGTCTTGTTGAAACCAGATGTGCTCCAGCCCCAATTCGTCCAAACTGGGTATCAAAAACTCACGTAACATGGTTCTGTAGCGTTCTCCAGTGACAGTAATCGCATTGCCTCCAGCGTCTTCGAAAAAATAGGGTCCGATCACTCTGTCAACACAGATGCCACACCATACAGTAACTTTTAGTGGGTGTAGAGGTGTTTCTTGAATAATGCGCGGATTATCAGTGCCCCAGAACCGAGTATTCTGCTTATTGACATGCCCTGAGAGATGGAAATGGAAACGCAGGAAGTGTTACGGCAAGTTATGCAAAATGTCATAAATAGGGCTCAAATGTGTATCAACTCTGGAGGTCACCATTTAAAAGATATCATCTTTAAATCCTAATGGTACGAAATTTAATGGCACAAATATACATTTAAAAAAATCTAAATCTAGTTTTCTAATTTAGAAAAAATGTTATAGCTGAACCAAATAGGGTCTTTACTTTTGCGCCACCCGTTATATTCACAGTAAACTATAGTGTCAATACAGAAATCAGGCACATCAACTGGGTATCTATCTAGCAAGATTTTTAGCTCGCGTAAGTAACTAAGATGAAAGAACCAACCAGTGCATCAAGTAAGTCAAATCATTGTTATCTAAATTGCACAATATTTTCCCTAGTGAGTAAAATTTTTCATTGTTTAATTTCTAGTTTACGAAATATCGCAATTTGCGTATCGTTTGCTTTCGTATTAATTGCTAGCCAAGATACTAGATTTCACTACCTAATACAATTAGTATATTTTAACTTGCCGATTTTGATTTAATACTAAAATATTATATTAATGTTAAACAAGACAGAACTTTATAAGAGAAAATTGGGGGAGGCCTATGTCCAGCAGTGGACATATTTTGGCTGATATGATGATGCTGAAGCCAGAATATCCAAACCAAGAATCTATTGACAATATAATCTTCCCGGACTCGATTGATAAACTTTGTCGCACTCGCAATACAAATTAACACTTGGATGTATCGAAACAGCGCTTAAGTTTGAACGGTACGACCTCTACTAAATTGTTTTAGCTGCAACTTGTCCAATCTAAGTGCGGGCTAGTTTCTGTTGTATTGAATACTAACAGGTTTACCTAGACGAATATTAAGCAGGCAGTTTGCAGTAGTCTGGGTTGTACGTGACTTCGATTTTTTTGCCTTATGAGAAAAAGAGTTTGATAAGTCTACATTTAAGCAATATTATCTATGCGTTCTAAGGGTGCCTAGGTATTTCATAAAGCACTGAAGGTAATTTCGCCTTTACTTTAGTAGTCTCTTTCTTTTTTACTGTAGTGCGTCGGCTCTATTTGGAATTGGATTTGTCCGTCGGATAAAACTAGTGATGAGATTTATTTTAACATTAACATAGGAGTATTCCATAAATCTATAGTGGCCATACCGTGACTATCGTCCCAGTGTCAAGGCTGCATGTCAATTGAGTAGTAAGTAACAGCGGTGTGAATGAATAAATTTCAAGGTTAAGCTGTACTTACTGGGGCCAATCTTTGAATAGATTAGCGTTTTCAAAAACGGAAATACGAGTCTCGGAAGGTAGGTTGCAATACTGACAGCCATAATATATAGTTTGCAGCCATTCAGGCTTTAGGTCTCACAATCGATTACCGGGATCGTTAAGTAATTTGGTTAAATTAAATAGTATACTCAATATACTTGGAATCATCGAGCTAATTGTAGGAATATGAGTTATTCTAAGTGGTTCTACTGAATTAATTGCACTGTTGTATAAAATAGGTAGGTACTACTTGAATGGTAGGAAACTCGGATCGAAGACGAGCGTTAGTTACAAAGTTTGGCAGTGAATAACTAGATAGACGAGATGTGCACTTTACGATAGTATATCTACTGGGTTAAGTTTCAATCGCCTTTGTTACTGCGGTAATCTATCAAGGAAATCATCGATTCGATTTAACTTGAAACATTTGAATGTTGCAACAAAATAAACGCGAACTAACTACTACTTATAAGTATTTTTATATAGCACAGTCGCAGTTTCTATTTTTGAGGCTAACACTAAGTACCTATGGGCGATTTGAACGAATCCTAGACGCTAGATTAAATAATAACCATTCTATAGGAAGAAGAATATCAAATGGCATCACTCTGTAAGTGTGCGGCATAATTGTATACTTTTGACGATCATAAACAGCCACTGACCATCCGACACCATCTTTGTCCGGAGTCCTCCGCAAGACCCTTTTTTTTCTCCTCGCCAAACTAATTTGCCAAACTGGTTTGGCTACGAGGAATTCAGTTTCCTAGTGGTCAAACTGTAAATTATTTCAAGTGTTAGAAACCAATTTCCTAACCCTATATAAAACGTTGATCCATAATGTTCAAGTAGGTAATATAAAACGACTTTCTACGTGTAAATACTAGCCATAGGTATCTAAGTGTTCGTGTTATACAAGAGGAAGACAATATAATATTGAGTTCGGCCATGAGGAATCGCATTTCTTCGTAGCCAAACCACTTTGGCAAACCAGTTTGACCACAAGGTAAAAACCCTCGAGCCTATGAACAATAATTTAGTTAATATAAATCTTATAATTATCCTTATATGTATTTATACTTGTGTGATAAACTAACGGCTGTGGCAATAAAAACCAACAGCTGTGACAGTGACTTTCTTATTGTAAACATTATATAGGTAGAACCTACCTACCTATGCATTCCACACATCAAAATAAATGAAGTAGTCACGAAAAGAAACTACTTCTTTCAGAAATAGCAAATGTCATAGTTAATCGATATCAAATAAATATTTTTACATCAAAAACCTTAAAGACGTTTATTGATGTTAGTTTTTGTCCCGCCACTATAAAGTCGATACGGGTCCGACCCTATTTGTGTTCACTTAGAGAAAGTACGTAACACAATTATGCTTATTTGCATATTAACGATCTGGCTATTTGTCTAAAACTGGTCCAAAGTACATTACAAGTTAGTCTGCTAAGTTACCACAATTGTGTTAAGTGTGAATTTAGCATCAACTATCGGGCACAACATTGAAACTGCTTATTAACACTTTCCGGGACAATAAACAGATATAGCCGCGATGACAATAAAACATCTATTGTCATTAGGTTAATTTGATAAATAAAAGACAAAAATACGTTATTACCCGACTTCCGAAATTAAGGTAGATAAGTACCTAATGTTTTTAAGGATTCATTTAGGCTACCTACACTTAAAATACAGATTGTATTTTACTTATTATAGCCCTTGGTGGCAAACGAGGAAGCCACTAATTTAATAAGGCTATCACTCAGATATGATAAAAGATTACGCATTCCTAGGAAAGCACAATATACCTACTACCTAGTGCCTAGAAGATTTGAAAAATCTTTATACTTAAATACCTACGAGTCAAACAAGCAACCGACCCACTTGATGTGATGTGTTTACCTAGTACAGTAGCTGAACATTTTTTCGCTCCTATGTACCAAGTTCTTACGATCGCGATCCCTCTTGCTACCTGTTCTGTTGAGTAGGAACAAGGTAGGCTACGGATAAAAGTATTTTATGTCCAAAGCTTTTGGAATTAAGTAACCTGCTGTTTTATTAGCTTTGGCCTAATAGGTACTTTTAGCCTTCTGTAACTTATTAAAATTCGTGCTCAAGTACTTGTTTAAATTATAATAAGAGCGTCTCTTTGGTAGTCGTAAATCATAATTTTGTAATACTTAATGCGGGGGCTTACACCATTCTTATGAAGGATGAAACAACAGTTAAGTTTAGAACAGAAGCTCAGTTGCCGCAGTTAACAACGTGGTATTTACTTATGAGTGAAATACTTCCTATTAGACAAACAAATACGTGCGTTGGGCCATTAAATTCGAGTTATTTTTATAATCTTATCTGCCTGCCTTAGAGCTTTTGACTGATGCCGTATAGATATTGAACATGGTGGACATTGAAAAGCATTTTAGCATAAGTAGATACCTACTTACTATTAAAAATCTAGTTAGGTCAGTTGCTTTAGGCACCGAAATATATTTTAAGTACCTACAGTAGTAGATTTATTTCTAACTTGCTGACCCGGTGAACTTCGTTCCGCCTAACAGTCGATCAACATTACTTTATTTTTCTAAAATAAACGTAGCCTAAGTTACTCCTTATAAGTCCCGTCAAAATCGGTCCAGCCATTTTAGAATTTTAGCCGGAACAAACAGACTGACAGACAGACAAAAATTGCAAAAAGTGTTATTTTGGTGTATTACCGTATATATATTCATATGCATGTAGTAAAAAGACGATTATTTCAATATTACAAACAGACACTCCAATTTTATTATATGTATAGATAGTGAGAACGCTCATGACCCAATTATCCTCTCGGGTTTTTTCACTTCTTCATCAGCAATAAAAATACATAGGTACCTACTTAGGTAAAATTTACCATTTCCAAAAAGTCGTTTTTTTTAAACGCTGACGTACAAAGCTTTAATTAAATGAATAATATATTGAAGATATATTATCTATAGTTATAAACACAGAATCGTTTTCTCAAAAGCTCCAAAATAATTACGGCGCGATGTCATACTTACCTAAATCCTTTGTGGGAATCTTCCAATTTTAACAAGTAATTCGTGAGTTTCTGTGCGCTGGCTAATTCACTCCATTCCTCCTAAGACGAAGTTATGTAGTTAAAATGCAACTGCCTGGGAGTTAAGAGGTGCAGGCTTAAGATTAGCGGAGCGAATTCGCGTAGCCAAGTATTGTTTTATCTGGTAAAATTTGTTTTACAATTCAATGGTTGCAATAGATTATTTTATTTCATATGAAACTAATATTAACTTATTATTACTTATTATAGGTAATATGTATTTACTTTAATGTTATTATTTTTACACGTTATTTTATACTTAGGTACTAAACAATAATTTAGTCACAGCGATTGAAAGTCGAAAGACTGTCCGATGGAGATGGTTAGAACTTCTGGATACTGCCCCAAAATGACTGACTGCAGAATACCAGACAAATCAAATTGGAAACTTTGCCATGACACTTCCAGGTCGTTACTTTGCTTACAATAGTGAAGTAAAAGGGTTAAGCTGTTACTTAAATTCTAATCTATTTTTATGCACACATTAGCATACTCTTCAAATAAACTACGAAAGTATTTTCGGTTTTTGCTATTATGCATTACTAGTCGCCCCGCTTCACACCTCGCCTTTCTCAATCCACGACCCCATTTAGTGTTTACTAGTTTCCGTTCACCAAGACGGTTGTCGCTAGACGCCTCAGTTTCAAGATTGTACCTCTGGCCTTTATTAAACAGAAGTCAAACTGGATCCCTGTTCTTTGTTTCGTCACCTTTTTGTAAGACTCAAGAGTTGTACGTAGCTATTGTTGCCAAGATTTATATTTTGTTTTTGTTCTAACTTAACGTATTGTTTGGTGTATAAAATATTACTTGGAAAATGTAATTTATTTATTAAACCTAAACTACTTATTTTATATCGTTAGCAAAGGTTACGTGATTAGCAGAGATAAATGAAAATGTAAATGAAAATTTATTTATTCACATAGGATAATTAAATTAACACTTATGAACGTCAAAGTTTACAAAATGTCAGCAAATTAACCTACAGCCAGTTCGCTGACGAAGTAGAGCCATGAGAAGAACTGGCAAGAAACTCAGGCCACTCTTTTTAATCGCCAGGTTATTCAATTTTTGTAAGTTACAATTTCAAGTAGCATGCAAAGTGACACAGGCAATACACTTAAGGACGCGTTTACAATTCTATCAAAAATAACCCCTTTTTCGGTTTATTTTGCGGCAAAACGATACACAATTTTATATATCTAGCAGATACTACAAATAGAATGGTTCTTTATCTTGTGATGGGACGTGTTTTTTTCTAATAATATTTATTTTCAATGTAGTAAAAACCGTTGTTCTTTGACTCTCAATGCAGAATTTACGAAATTGTGTTGATTTCGAGACCTGTTTTTTTCTTATTATATTCAAAATATTCTAAATTTAAAAATACCAAAAGTTAACAAATATCTTCAATTCATAAAATATCAGACTATTTTTTTAACATTTTACAAATTAACATGAAAATAAATGAAAAATAATATCGTCGTTTTCCATACATTTTGCTATGCAGCGTGAATCTTGATGCATTGTATGTAATAAGACTTATTTTGTTTGATAGTTGTTTTCATCGCATTGAACAGAGCTTTGTGAACAAGAATCAGTCCGCGCTCGGCGCCCGTCGTGAGTGGACCTGTGTCGCTTATCGGAAGCTGTTCGACTCGTAAATTTCGTTGTATAAACACAATGTAGTTGACAATACTAGATTTGATACTTACAAGAGTTGCAAGCATTTTATACGAAAAAGTTGTCAAGGTATTATTGTTTTTGCTATAAGTACCTAAGTAGCTATTATTATTAGTTGCGTTTCGGACATGCTGAGAAATCTGAATGTCTACTTCGGTGACTGCTATTGGGACTAGCTAACGAGTAGAGCTAGGTGTACCGAGTATGGGCTCGTTTTGTTAGTTATGATGAGACCTTACCACCGAACATGATGAAGTGACCTGAAGGTCTACTTCGGTGACTGCTACTGGAACTAGCTAACGAGTAGAGCTAGGCATACCGAGTATGGGCTCGTTTTATTAGGTATGATGAGACCTTACCACCGAACATGAAGTGACCTGAAGGTCTACTTTGGTGACTGCTACTGGAACTAGCTAACGAGTAGAGCAAGGCGTACCGAGTAGGGGCTCGTTTTGTTAGTTATGATGAGACCTTACCACCGGACATGTTAGAGTGTCCTGAAAGTTTACTTCAGTGACTGCTATTGGAAGTAGCTGATTAGTAGAGCTGAATGTGCCTTCTGGTCACTCCATCATGTCCGGTGGTAAGGTCTCATCATAATTAGCCTAACGAGCCCATAATCGTTATACCCAGCTCTTCTAATCAGCTAGTTCCAGTAGAAGTCACCGAAGTGGTATCAGGACACTTACGCGAATCCACTTGCGCAAAAGACATTTGCGCATTGCGCGAAAGACTTTTGCGTGAATGGACATTTGCGAGAAAGAAACTGGCACGAAAACTTTTGCGTGAAATATGATAAAACAAGATTCTTAAGTCAAATTTAATAATAGCAGCCGCCATTTTAAACTTTGCTGATTTTGTACCTATTGCTTTCAAAATCGATACCTGAGTGTCCCAGCGATGACGAAATACGAATCTTAAGTCAAATTTAATAAAAGCAGCCGCCATTTTGAACTTTGCTGATTTTGTACCTATTGCTTTCAAAAACGATACCTGAGTGTCCCAGCGATGACCGAACACGAATCTTAAGTCAAATTTAATAAAAGCAGCCGCCATTTTGAACTTCGCTGATTTTGTACCTATTGCTTTCAAAAACGATACCTGAGTGTCCCAGCGATGACCGAACACGAATCTTAAGTCAAATTTAATTAAAGCAACCGCCATTTTGGCTGTTTTTTAACAGATTGCTTTTAAAATCGCTGGGATACTCACTATATACATTTTGAAAGCAAACAGTTAAAAAATTGCAAATTTCAAAATGGCGGTTGCTGTCATTAATTTGACTTAAGATTCGTGTTTGAACACTCAGTTATCGATTTTGAAGGCAAACGGTTCAAAAATAGCAAAGTTCTAAATGGCGGCTGTTTTTATTAAATTTGAATTAGGATTCTTGTTTAGTCATCGCTGGGACACTCAGATATCGATTTTGAAAACAATAGGTTCAAAAACAGCAATGTTCAACGCAAAAGTTTCGCGCGAGTGTCTTTCTCGCAAATGTCCATTCACGCAATGTGTGACTCCATGCCCACCAAAACTAATTTTAAGTACAAAATAAAAAACATACTACTAGAAATTTCAAATACAAGTCATTCCAATTAAACAAAATAAAAATTTATTTCTAAAGTATCAACGTGAGTTTATCTTCATATAATCGCCTTAGTTAGGCTGACCTATGTATGTGTGTGTGAAATTTGTTTATGTATTGGTGCGATTCGATACCTATGATTTTTGAGAACGCGTCCTTAACTCTATAGGTAATAATTACAGCTTTCTATGTTGTAAAGAAAAAATAAAAAGTAAAATGTGTGCTTTACAGGCTGCCTCAATTTTCATATTGCTACAAAAGGTAAAGGCAACATGTGAACTGTGGTAAATGTTTCTATGTAGGTATTATATAATATTCTACCATTTAATATTCTACCAAATTCACACAGCGCCATCTAGCCCCAAATTAAGCAATTATATTTGCTTGTGTTATGGGTACTAAACAACTGATATACTACTTATATACATTTTTTTTTTGTAAATACCTACATATTATAGATAAATTACACCCAGACACAGAACAAACAATCATGATCATCACACAAAGGTTTGTCCTGGGTGGGAATCGAACCCACGACCTCCGGCTTAGTAGTCAGGGTCACTAACCACTAGACCAACAGGCCAGTCAAATAAATATAAACTGTTAATATTTGTTATAAGTATAAAGTAAGATGAACTTAATTTAATTTACCACAGGAGTTCACAATGTACCTCTATTTCACAAATCACAATGTATAATTTCAACAATACCTACTAAGTATACAATTTTAACACAACAATAGAAAATGTGTACTTAACTGTTCAATTATGACTCGGGCATCATGTAATATATATATATATAAAAAAAACATTTTATTTATTATTTATTATGTCAAAATGTATCAATAAATTAATGTCAAAAAAATTATTTCAGTAAAGCATGTCATTCTTACTAGGTAATCATAAAAAATGTCATTCATAGAAATTCTTTCATAAAACAAACTTGCTCAATAAGTATTAATAAAACACTATTATTAAGTCTATTTCTTTAACTGGGTAAAGTCTCTAATAAATACGAGTCGCTGTGCTCATACTGCGTTATTACAATAATAAAACTAAAATATTTAATGAATTGACAATTTATACAAAACTTGCGCGTCGTATGTCAAATAAATGTATTTTCTTTCTTACAACAAGACGATTCACATTTAAAAAATCCTGTAATTACAAACATTAATATCTAACTGCCCTTACTTCGAAAACCAAATTCAAACCTAAAAAAACTGAGATTAATCGTCGGTAAAAAAATAACCCTTCAGTTCAGACGATTTATACAACCTAATCTGAATGGCCGTTAAGGGCAAGTAAGTAATTAGCGGGGTTGAAAAACACTTAAATTTCCCGGTTAATGTGTTTTTGCGACACCCTCTAATGACCTGTAGAAGGTGAAAAGGGCGCGAATAAACATCTTTTGCGGCCTCATTTAACATTGCTGTCGGGAAGGGCCCATTTGACTCAGCGTCGCCATTTTTTTCTTATTACCTTTTATTGTGTAGTTGTAACTGTAAAGAAATTCACAGCAATTTTGTAAAGAAGCACAGTGAAGACATGCCTTTTATACACAAATAGTGCTTTGTCTTCTCCCTTTTTGCTTTGACTGATGCTCGTAAGTATAAAATGTATACCTTGTAGCTGTATAGAGTTGTGTGTTTTATCCGCATGATCACCGTATGTAGGTTAGGTATGTACACACTCATTTAATTTTGCATGGAAGACAATTACGAAAGAACAAAAACATTTTGTTAATATTAGATGCACAGTTTTTGGCAGCTTTTGACTTTAAAGTTCTAAAGCTTAATGTCTTTTTTTTTAATGTAGGTTTTTTTTAATGTAGTGTACTTTATTTTTAATGTAGGTATATCTATATAAATAAAAGCGAAAGGTCACTCACTTCCTTAACATGAAATCTCAGAGACTATAATACAACTGCTAGGATTCTCTAATTTTGCAAAGAAGTTTCTTTTGGGACATAGGTGCTCGTAAGACGGGATTTTGCGAAATTCATTCCCTAAGGGAGTAAAAAGAGGTGGCAAAGTTTGTATGAAGCTTCTATAGTTTTGATAGTAGGATTTAATTTATATAGGTATAGATAAAATTACTAGAAAATACACATTATTTAAAGAAATTGAAATTATATTAATTATTTTTTGTAAACAATTCTTACAAAGGGGTGAAATAGGAGGGAGTATGTTTGTATGGAAAATCTTTTATTTTAAGCAGAAGCAGAAGCAGAAGCTATCGACTCCAAACTCACATAAGTATACCTACTCTTTACTTAAAATAATAAAATTAATATTGGGTAGTTACCATTATTTATATATACTACTTACCTATAAAAGTGGGAAAAAAGGAGCCGCAAGTTTGTGTGAAATTTCGTCAGTCTTAGTTGTAGCGGGTGAATAGATTTAAATAAGATTTGCCATAGAGATGGTTACAATGTGCGATTGCCGTAAGAGCAGACAAGCAATATTCACAAACAGGCACATATCTGAAATTTCACGCGATTAAGAACAGAGAGCTATATATATTTTATTCACAATGCTCGTATTTCATAAAATAACATTTTCATTATCCTTCTCTGTTGATTGTATTTAATTGACTGTCAAATTGCTTTAAGGTTGTGTCAACAGGGATAACTCTCGAGAAAAATCACTTCCGTATTGCGATGACATAATTTCACTTAAATACTTGTCGCGATTGCTCTTCTTTTGGATTACACCGTCACTAAATTAAAATAAACATTAGATTGTTTCCGTGGCACCGTAGCGGTGCGTGAGACTTCTGTGCAAGAGATAGTTGTTTGATTTCCAAACGGGACAAAAACTTTGTGTGATCCATATAATGTTTGTAAGTGTACATACCTACGTGCTTTGTGTCTGTTAGTTGTGTATCCTAATGCCGGAGTCATCTTTTTAAATTTATATCGCATAAATCTCTAACATATTTTTAATATAGGAGTCTTAGAGATTCCAATACAGAAATATCTATATCAAAAATTTCTTGATATGCGGCGCGCAATTTATGATATTGAATCTTGTGTAATGCGGGGTTCCGGCTGATAAAAATAAACTCTAGTTCTTTGGTTGCGTTGATGTGGTAAAATTGTAACTCATACAAAAAACTTTACGTTATTATCTGGTGATTGAAAAGAGTGGCGTGTCTTTCTTGTCAGTTTTTCTCACAGCTCTACCTCGTCAGCGAACTTGCTGTAGGTTAATTAGCTGACTTCATGTAATTTTGACTTTTTATAAGCATCAGACTTTATAATCAAAATAAAATAAATGCTTTGAATTTGAGTTAGAATATAGATTATACCTAAGTACATTGCGGTCTGTTCAGTCATAAATAGCGGTCTTGGTGATCTTGTATTTTATATTTTTTTTTGCTTTATAACCGTGTATGGACGTTAATTTAAAAGGTAACTAAATCAGAGTACTCAGAGTCAAGTGCCCAGAGAAATTATTAAGTAGAGGATTTTCTTAACAAAAATCTCTGTGCTAGCTTCAAGTTACCTGGACTTTCTTATTGTTTCATATAAAATAAGAATAGGATAATAATATGGATACCTACTCCATACAATATTATCATTATGTGTCGAATATCCATGACAATACTCTTCCATGAGTTCATCGTTCATGACTTTGAGTAGCTAGTGCCGCGGCGTCTCCTTAAAAAATATTTGTGTTAGAAAATTTTGTTTTCAGAAAAAAATACCAATGGTAGATAGATAATCTACACCAAGTAAATGTTTACATAACATAACATTAGACAATAAAGATATGGATGCTGTTTTTACCGCTGAGATAAAGTTACAGATCTCATGGTCATCCTTGTACTTATGTATCCTTGTACGTACTAAAACAAACCTCAGACATAGGGAATCTTAATGTGCTGCGACATGAAAAAAATACTAATCGTTATAGTTCAAATTTCCTGGGTACTATAATGGGTTATTTATGTATGTGTCATATCATAAGAAATTTCGAGTACAGGCTAAAGTAAGCACTGCATTACGCATTCGATGCCGAACACGCTCTAAAATCCGGTTGATTTTCATGTCCCCGTCAATAGCAAACAACTGCTAATATTCCAGTTAATTCATTCGCAATGGCCTCCTTAAATTCCCGTTAATGCTTATTATAAATATATATACTTTTTTATCGGCAATGGTTTATTAAAGAATTCCTTTGAACGCACCTGCGACCGGATTTCAGCAATTCAAAACATTCCAATTTAGATGTCGGGGATAAAAAAAGCCGGGTTTCCGACACAAAGAAAAATGAAATGAATACCCGAGTGGGAGGGAGGGACGTGGGACACGTGGGGCACAGTTAATATTCAACACGGCTAAGCTAGGAGCACCATTTGATTTTCCATCAATTAATCGACAAGAAGGGTCACACAATTAAACGACGAAAAGGGTCTCTGCAGGGTATCCCATTTTGACCTCGTAGGTACATAACAGCATGATCACTCTTTGGACCTCTGGAGAGTGAACTTTTAATTTCAAGTAAAGCTAAAATTGACAACTTTCGTCTATGAACTATGCCTATGGACCATCGATATCGATATCATGGGTTTACAAGCAATGCTATTTAATGCATACAGTTTTTTAAATTCATATATTATGTAGGTATTTTATTTTTCTCATACACTAGTCTAGAGTATCTACGTGTGGATACATTATGTAGGTATGTTTTAGAATATCAAGAAGTCAAATTAATACATATATTCAATAAATAAATACAACTTTAATGCATTTTAATATGTTCATTAGAATAAATAGCAACCGAGCCTTTGATCATTTGAATTTGGTATGCTATAGAAAAAGCTTCTATCTAGAAAAGGTGAAATTATAAAAAGGTACGTGCTTCGTAAATTAACCACTGTTCACAGCTGACGTACAGTTAGCTACTGACTGTAAGAAATTACGTTCGGGCACAGGTTTCGGGTTTAGAATATGTCTGTCTCTTCTCATTATTTTAGTCATAAGAACCTACCACTGGATTCAGCCGTCCTTCAAGCACCATTATATTATATTAGGTATTGTCATAATCGCCACAATTTTCAAGTGGATTGGCAGTCATGGGAGTTAATTTCGCTGATTTTTATTTGATGATTTGACCAGAATAACAATAACACAACAACTATACAACGCTATCTAGACCTAAAGTAGGCATGTGCTCACAGCTTGTGATATAGGCTCTAGAGTGCGGATAAATATAATATATTTAGGTACTGATTGCGATAGTGAGCTGTGGTAATGTCCAGTGTCCGACGTCATTCTTCGGTTGTAAAATTTAATTACTCTTCAAAGATTATAATTGGCTTTTGAAAGGATATAAAAATCAGCGTTTTGCGCTAATTCGACGACAAATAGTAACATTAGCACAATGCAGCCTAAGTATATGAAAATTTAATGTTTTTGGAATAATTCTTAAATTGCGTAGTGCGTAATGAGCTATAAAATAAAAATAAATCTTTTGCTTTTGCAAAAAAGGAATTGTAATCGTAAATATAAATAAAAGTTTATCATAAAATAATTACGATTAAAGAACGGGTTAAAAAAGAAGAGTTCATAGTCCCTTTTTAAAGCAGATTTGAATCTTTTCAAGCTAGGGTCATTCACGTTAGCTGGGATTACAAGGTTCAAGAATAATGATCCATGTTAATGTGAAAATTAACTTTGATTAAAGCTTTTGCATACATCAAAGACCTCTGGATCTGTGAGATTAATTTCGAATTTAAATTGAGTAATCTAATCTAAAGTAATATTATAAAGAGAGAAGATTTGTATTTATTTACGTTTGTTTGTTAAGGATAAACTCATAAACTACTGAACCGCTATAAATGCCGTCAGCTCGTGACCACGGTCGGTGTAATTGGACCGATGTATATCAAGTAAAAAGTACTAAACCTTACAATAACACCATTCAGATTCGTTATATCTATTAGTATAATGTGAAAATAAATACTATAATTTAACCCAGTTTGCGTTTAAATAAATACGTTTACGAATAGCTATGAGATGATAACATGGAGGTAATAGTTCCAGTTTCCATTTTAATATTGAATCCATCTCGTAATTGGACTCGCAAGTCTGCAGGGGAAACTAGCATTTTTATTTTCCTATGAAACCAAAAGCTCGTTGTGACTGAGACTGTCTAGCACTTAGTGGGCAAATAGTAGATTTACCTTTTATAATATTGTAAAATCCATTTGCTTAATCGTTCCTGATTGGATTTAAATTCATGCTTTTTGGAATACGAGTAAGTGCTTACTTATTGTTTCACACATCTATTCGACGTCCTACTTCGAGTTAGATAAGTCTATCTTAGACATTATAAAAATTACTATTTTCTAATAAAAAGTCTGTATTACTATCGCCTAATGATCGTATATTTACATACATATTTGTTCTATTTGCAATTTTTTATAATTTCACTTTCATAAGAAGTTTCACAGGTTATCTGCCTAGCATAAGAAAGAGAATGTTAAAAATAACATATAAGAGTCTGTACTTGACTGGCCTGTTGGTCTAGTGGTTAGTGACCCTGACTGCTAAGCCGGAGGTCGTGGGTTCGATTCCCACCCAGGACAAACCTTTGTGTCATGAGCATGATTGTTTGTTCTGTTTCTGGGTGTAATTTATCTATAATATGTATGTATTTACAAAAAAAAAATGTATATAAGTAGTATAACAGTTGTTTAGTACCCATAACACAAGCAAATATAATTGCTTAATTTGGGGCTAGATGGCGCTGTGTGAATGTGGTAGAATATTATTATTATTATTATTATTACTCTGTAGTGGTCGGACAACTCTGTGTGTCATGTACCTACTTATCTACCTACAAACTACTGATCGAATATTTTTTAAATTATTATTAATAATGCGTAAGCTAATATGGTCTAAAATCCAATGCACATCTTATAGTATTTATGATAACATTTTGATAACGTAAATACTTAGTGTTTTTGATAATATTACCGCACATATATTGTGGTGCAGATCCTTGATTGTAAATAATTGGCAATGTTAGTCATTATTTTACTTTGGTGTTTGCTTGTAATATTATAAGATAAAACAAAGACTGAAGAGCACTTAATATTCTAAGTTTTAAGTGCATTTACGACATAGTGCTAATCACAGCACCCCGTTCCAAGTTTGTGTTGATTTAACTAACTTGAGGTGGGCGCAATTACTTCCTCTTACATAACAATACTACCTTAACTAGAGAACTTTGAATATCTCTGTAGTACCTACTTACTTATTTTGTAACCTGTTTATTATAAACTTATTTAATTTGATATTTTGTTTGTAAATTTGGCTGAAATGCCTACAATAGGAAGATCGTCAGATGTTCTACCACATCCGAATGTTTGCAATCATCATTTTTTTATTTATCATACCAGCCAGTTATTATCTCACTGCAGGGACAGGCTTTATCTCATAGGTACCTACATATTTCGAATACGTACCTAAATATTATTCAAGTTTATTCAAAGGTCTAATACTTAATGAACTTGGTTTCTACTGTAGGTAATTGTTGGATCGAAAAGCAGTGAATATGTGGAACAAGAATGATGGAAAAATAAAGATGGTACCTATTTTTAAACATGAAACGCTTAACTCATCTGTAATTCCCATACTGAATGCCTTGTCGCGCGTCGCATGCTGATGCTGAAGTGTTAACAATTATTTACTTCGCCTATCGTGAAAGTTGGACGACCCCTCAATAAATTATTCCAACTAATTATCACAATAATAAGCCTTTGAAAGGGATTTCATAATTAGCAAGACATTCAAACTTTGTTTTTGTTCAATCCCTCTCGTTTCGTTTTAAAAAATTCAGACCGTGTTGAAAATATAAGATGGTTTAATATTAAATTGGAATTTTAAGCGATTATGCGATGTAAAAGTACAAAGTGTTAAACAGTTTGAAGCTTTCTGACTTTTATTAATTAAGAAATTTAAAAAAATACTTTTAGACTCGTGTTTGGTTACTATTAAGTTTCAGAATTCCTTGGATACTTACACATAATCTTATATATTACGGATTGCGCATATAACTAGTTGACATAATTGTTACTTAGGTATACTTTTTTGGGCGTAGATATTTTTACATTCACATCTTGACATTTATAAGTATCGAAATTTTTAAATTTCGGTTTCGGTTCGGTTTCGATAATTTAATGTTATGAATTTGACATTTTTATACCTAGTTACGATAGTAGATGCACGCTGATTTCAGCATGAATAGGCCGGATCGTCCGGGGAAGTACTACCCTCTCATAGAAGATCGACTTAAGAGTAGTAGTATCCGTACTACTGCGTTTCGTTCGGTGAGTGAGAGTGCCGGAGGCCCAATTTCCCGCCTTTCCTCTTTCCTCACCTCCCTCATTCCCTTCCTCTAACCCCATTCCCAGCCGCCATAGTGGAGGCCACCATACCAGCAGTTTAAGACGATAGCTTTTGGTATGGTGGCCACCACTTCTGGATTCCACTGACTGCTTACCATCAGGCGGAGTGGAGTCACTTTAGTAGGCTATAAAATAAAAAAAAATAAAAAAATACCTATTAAGTCCTTACTCGCCAAAAGGTACAAATGGGGTTAATCTACGTCTACTATCAAGTCAACACTCCAAAGCAAGCAAGCTATTTTCCGGGACAGTAAACGGATATGGCCGTGATGACAATAAAACATCTATTGTGTCTACATCACTGTCTATGAAAGGGTTAAGATTTTTATCGATTACATTATGTAAGGTAGATAATTAGTTTATATCGTACGTGGTATGTATCTATGTATTTGTGACGAGCCGTTTATTGAGAAGCTATAAATTGGTGTCATCACTATTATAAATGATAATGTCCGGATAAACCAAAACACGACATAATATACACCACTAATAAATAGAACATCAGGTGTATAAACATCTTCTTCAATTATCTAAACTAGTATTTAAAGAAAAAGATTTGATTTAATTTACATTTGTTTGCTTTAGATTTACTTAACTCAAGATCTACCGTACGTAGCTGATATAAAAAATTCTTTCACCTTTAGAAGCTACAAATAGAACGGGTAACATAGGCTATATTTTATTCTGTTTTCTTATTTTTTTTAGTCATTTTTAAAATTTCAATACTTTAAGCGCCTTTGTAAATCTGAATGATGCACGTCACTATTGCTATGATATTTTCCGTAGGCGTTTGTTGTGATACCGAATGAAACTTTTGATACCCAAGCAAAGCGAGGGCGGACGTCTTGTTTATGTATAAATTCACTACCTTAAATCTACACATAGAAAGAAAGATCACAAGTTCAGTATGAAGATCAAATCCACACGAAGCCGTTTAGTGAAAGCTGATCTCTACGCTATTTATGTAAACGAAAACTCTTTCCCAAAAGTTAACTGGAAGCTTCAAGTACAATGATAGTTTGCCTCGCGTATGATTGATATTTGCCGCGCGACGAAGCAGAAAAATGACAAAATGTAACATTTCACTTACGTACATATGTATGCTTATTGAGTTTCCATATGTAGGCTTCGTGTTGCGTAATCTGGAGTCTCTTGCCGTTCCCACATTGAATTTGCGGTTACGTCGCTGAGGGTATAAACTAAAAATAGTTTGAGTGGTTCTTATATTTTCTGAAATTTTTGCAACTTTTCTTACCATGACGATTGAGAATGGAGCAACATTGGTGCCTTAAGTTATATTCTAGTTCTATTCACTAGAGACACGTCCTGTCTTCGCACTTCTTCTGATACTAACTAATGTGTTTACGACATGATTAATAATTGCTGATATATTCGGTTTTTTCTGCTTTAATATGCATATAACAGATAAACCCTCCGAACGAAATTCTCTAAAAAGACAGTATAAATTGCATTAAAATTCGCTTCATGTTTTAGAAGAACTAGAGACAAATAGTTTCCTTTAAACTATTTAGACATTGCGGTGTTCTGTGTATAAGTGCATACTAAAGTTAAACGACTATTAGTAAAACGATGGTCGTTTCAAACACTTGAAAGAAAAGAGACTTCTATTGCAGATTGCAATCGTTATTCTACAGTTTTCTTTTATTCTTTTAGCTTTTAAGTTGGTTGTGGTTGGAATGTTTCAAGTGTTGTGATCAGTTCTTGTTGAGGTCTGACATTAAAATAATTTTCACATCGTGTTTTACTTTACCACTAGAAAGATGCTGCCAAATCAATAAGTCACTTACCCGGCCGTCTCGTCTGGCCATTTTATTCAAGAACATCTAAAATATTATGTAGAAGACCAGCTGTTTATAAACCGATTTAAAACGTTTGAATTTATATATTCTCACCCACAGATATGACCTTCAACGTGACTTGAAAATATGAAAAAATCTGTGTCTCAGTTTGTAGGTGTCATACAAGACTGCTAGGTAATTATATAGGTAAAAATACTGCCACCCACTTTACATATAACCTACCTCTGCCTGCCTCTTCCAGAAAAATCGTACCTATGTATGTACAAATATACAAAGTGTTCATTTTCAAAAGTCTAACAACAGCATTTAATTTTTATGCTTACCACTTTTATTACCACCAAAACCTTTTCCATTCAGTTTGAAATACATTTATTTGATCACTAAAACTTAACTTTTACTGAGTAAATCTCGAAATGAAACTCTTAGTATTAAAGTTTCAGAAGTCGAAAGACTAACAATGGAAAACTTCATACAGAGCACATACAAAGAATGACTCTTTTATTTCTCGACAGTGTGTAGTATGATTAAAACTTTTCGTTTTATCCTGAAGGGTTATTTCTAATACTACTACATACTTTGTGCAAGAGATAAATTTATTATTGTTTTTGAATAAGTATCAAAAGTTATTCTAAGTTCTTCAGTCAAGAATATAGAGGCTTCGCATCTACATAGGTACTGCCGTGGGTGCTGTTAACGACAAAGAGAATAACTTGTAAATTGTAATGACTTGCAGCGATATCTGCTTAATAAATATCATTTTGCGATCACCAATCCGCCTACTAAGCGTCGTGACTGGTTAATTCCTTCCCTTAAAATGCAGTTATGTATAGTCGACCATATTTTAGGCTTTACCACCCTTAGAGTAGGTAAATATCGTTTGCATATCACAAAACAATAACGTCTATTTTCGCTTGCTAGTGATCTCAGTACAGTGAAATTGTGGTTTCGGACACATTGGTACAATTTTCAAATGCATTCACAGTGCAAGTGTGTAAGTACAATTTTTATGAGTCATGTTCCGTATTTGTACAAAATATAAATGTTTTTTTTTATTACATGAGGTCGGCATTAAAAAGCATGTAGGTAGGTACTCAAAAAACTTGGTACATATAGAGGTAAGTTGTCACATCAAAGTAGAAAGAAAATATAGTAAAACTACACAGTTTATGGCCATGGTTTACCTGCCCGGTTAAAATATTGGAATTGTACCAATAGGAAATTGTTCTAATGTGGAATTGTACCAATGTGGAATAGTATAAATATGGAAATTGTACCAATGTGTCCGAAGCCGATATTGTCTCTGTCACAATGAGTCTTATTGAATTTTAAATTTGATTTTTGTACCAAAAGCAAATTATTATGTGGTTGACTATTCTACAGTAGAGGAATCGAAAAAGGGATCGAGTCTTTAATGCGAAGCCTGAAAAATCATTTTAAAAAGCGACATACACGATGGATTTTGGAATGGTGTCTACCACTTCTGGACTCCACAAACTGCTTACTATTATGGAGTAGTCATTTTAGAAGGATAATATAAAAAAGCATATAAGTACTTTGAAAAAGTGCGAAGTACTCTTCGTTCTTACATTGTAATAAATATGTTGTCGATATTGTACATGACAGTAGCGACCTACTTACAACTACTTCTTTTCCCGATAAGGGGCGTCGGGGAGATATATCCCTAACTACAAATCTCGATAGTTTATAACTTCCTTATTAGTTGGCGACTTTGTTAACTCACTTCTTTTGGCCTTCGAATTACTTTTGCATCATAAGTATGTCTTATTATTTGTTGTTTTTTTTTCATTTTTTTTGGCATTTCAAAGAAAGAGAACTTGGGCGAAAACTGTGAATTTCTAGACAAAAAACGTCAATATCTATCTTTGTAGCCGATCCGGGCAACAAACTCGAGATTTCTGCATGGCAGTCAGTACATACAGAGTGCCACTCAATCACCGAGCTAGTCACTTTTTGTAAAATAACCTACTAAAAGCACTTGTCGTTATTAAAAGCGATTGTAATTTGGTTATAAAAGAAACTGATTAGAATAGAACAATATTAGACCAGGAAATTAATTTTCTTTTTTTTTTATAAGAAAACTAGCTCAGCTTCGCCCGCGCTTAAAATATGTTTTGTTTACCTCAGGAACCAGACCGAGTTTTGGGATAAAAAGTAGTCCGTCCTATGTCCGTCTCCGGCACCAAATTTATTATAATATATACCAATTTTCATCGAAATCGGTTTACGCGCTGAGTGGTAACAAACACACACAAGCTTTCGCTTTTATAATGTTAGTAGGATACATACAACGACAACAAAACAATAGGTAAATACTTAGGTAAGTACCGGTTCTGTTTATCCGAATTCAGATTCAGTATTATTGGAACTAAAAGGATACTGGTCTAATTAACCGAAGTAGTGTGCAGACATAAATAAATTGAATTTCGTTGGCATGCGATAAAGCTAGATTTTAATTATTCTATAATTAGAAGAGTATTTATTGTTATTTTTAACGTTATGTCGAAGATAGTTTTTAAATTCTTTTTTATTTATGTTACTTATGGGGAAAAGGAACCTTTAATTAATTTACTTCTAGTATGTGTCACTAGCTTTCCGAGGCGCAGTTGCACACGCGTCTATGCTTACTGCTCTGCTTCCATCGCCAGTAGCGTGATGTTGCATAGCCTATAACCTTCCTCAAGAATTATTCAAATCCGACTGGTAGGTCCAGAGATAAGCGCGTCCAAACTCTTCCGCTTTATATAATGGTATAGATAAGAGGCGACGAAGAGAATACAAAGCAAAAGCCAACAACATTACTAGAGCAGTAAAAATCACCTTACTGCGCCTGCGGTTTTCAACACACCAAGCGTGGTGACTAACATTTCTCTTTGGAAGAGGCCTTGCGAATGACGTCTACAGGCTAAACATGTGCTTTTTTTAGCCTTCTAAAGTGACTCCACTCTACCTGTTAGTCAGCAGTCAAGATCCAGAAGTCGTGGCCATCATTCCAAAAGTCATCGTCTCAAATTGCTGTCATGGTGGTCTACCGCCATAGTAAATATGGCGGTTTTATGAGATCCTTTTTCAGGCCCTTACCAGACATAGGATCAAAATTATATGAAAACACATGGCAAAAACTTTTCAAGCTTTAATTAAGTGACCATATTATAAAGGCTTATTCAAACCTGAGCGGTATTTGCTACCACCTGCGGTAGAGAAATCTGAGTAATTAATACTACTGTTCACACCAAAGCAGATTTTGCTATCCTTGTGGGTAGAATATCGCGTGAGTTTCGTTCACGAAGGTATGAACTTTTCGCCAGTTCGACTGGGTATGCGGTGAAATACCGCTCTAGCCGCGGAACATTATACTAAATACCTGAGCGAAAACCACGCGGTATGTACCTCTACCCATAGCGACAGCGAATTCCGCTTATGTTTGAATAAGTCTGTAAAAGGTAGGTACTGAACTGTTGTAAATTGGCTCGATATTTCGGCATCGGCTTCATAGCTCGGTAAAAGTACAATTGCTAAACAAGGGTTCCCCAAGCATCTAAACTTTAGCCAGTCAACATAATATGCTACATTTAATGCCATTTTGAAGTTTAATGCCATTGCCGGATCAGGTAAAGCTTTTTGTCATTAATGCTCAGTTTCTGAGTCTGAATCTCCTTAATTTATAACTTAATACTACCTACTTACATAAGTTTAAGTATTCCTAGAACTTGCTACACTTTAGAATTACTGAGACAACTTAGCGCGACTTAAAACTTTCAATTCTTATGAAGGAGGACATTATATTAAGGATGCAACGAGAATAAAGTTTTGCGTTCATTAATTGTATTTTGTAACCTAAATGAAAATCTTTTCGATTTTTTTTATAGTATCCCACCAAAGTGACTCCACCCTGCCTGATGACAAGCAGTCAGTGGAATTTAGAAGTGTTAGCCACCATACCATAATCTTAAACTGCTGGTTCGGTGGTACTATGTCAGCTGGGAATGGGGTTGAGGAAGAAAATGAGGGAGGTGAGGAAAGAGGAAAGTTGGGAAATTGGGCCTCCGACGCTCTCACTCACCGAACGAAAAGCAGTAGTACGGATACTACTACTCTTAAGTCGATCTTCTATGGGAGGGTAGTACTTCCCCGGACGATCCGGCTCATTCATGTTGAAACCAGCGTGGATCTGCTACCGTCTGCAATGTGAGATACTTTTGCACCGCTAAAGTTTCAAGTTTTAATTGAATGTTTAAAGTACAGATGTTATTTATTTATTCTATGAGAGGGTAGTACTTCCCTCGATCCAGTCCATTCATGCTGAAACCAGCGTGGATCTACTACCGTAACAAAGAAAAAGGAAAAGTTAGTTGAGGTATAAGAGCAAGCTGCTTACCTAAGTATGCCAAGTGGTAATCATCATTCTTCTACTTAGGGTGGGTGCCTCTCCAACTAGTGAAGGTTGTCAGTCAGGTAATCATTATTAGTGAGCCTCAAAAGCTTTTGTATCTCAGACACCTCCGCTACTACTCTTAGTAGCGGAGGTGTCTGAGATAAAGTCTTTGCCTCTGCAAAACGGAATCATTCTAGTAGCCGATTATTATGAAAACTGGATTTCGGGGTAAATTAAGACATGAGATTCTTTCCGACTACCTAGGTATTGTTTTTGAGTATAATATGTGTATGGATTTACAAAAAAGTAAATAATATCCGAGTATATTTATCTGCATCCTATAACCCATTTATTTATTAGAAAAAAACCAACAGCGTTACAATAAATTAACAACTTGTAAGTATAACTAAAAAGTAAGGCTAATTACAGGTTTTCCTCAATAAAGATACCACAGTATAATATAAATCGGTTGAACGGATCACTAACAAAGAAAGAAAACTAAAAATAAAATTAAGTTTAAATCCAAGTAAATAACTTAACTTAGGTACTTTATTTATATATATACTAAGAATTTTTTTAAAACAAATATATATTTATTGTATGAATATGTATATATTTAAAAATATTTCACCATTTGCCAGTCAAAATACACAATATTTGTGATTTAAAAGTTTGTTTAGAGCATGAAAAGATATCTATGTCCCTAAAAGTGGTGTTATATGTTCGAGCAATGCGTGTAAGAACATTATTTCGTGCATAGTTGCCATAATCAAAAGCTACAATAATTATGATTTCTTTGAATCCAGTTAGCCCTGTGTAGTTGTTATATGACTGCACCGTTAGTCTAGTGGTTAGAGTAACTGACTGCGACGCCAGGTGTCGTGGGTTCGATTCCCGCGGAAGGCAATATTTGTGTGATAAACATTTGTATTTGTCTTCAGTTTGGGTGTTTTCTATGTATTTTAAGTATGTATTTACAAAAAAAAAAAGTACGTATATGTATTATATTTCAATTATCTAGTACCCATAACACAAGCTCTGCTTAGCTTGGGACTGGATGACGATGTGTGATAGTGTCCACATATTATTATTATTATTATTATTATATTTTGAACCTGCTGACTGCTTTCCCATATTCAGATGTTGTGTGTTTACTAGCTTAGTTGTCAGACTTTTGAAACAAACTTTTCGCTTTTACTTAGACAATTTTTTGTAATGAAATCTGAATAAGAGTATGTTGATTATAAAATTCGTTCTAAAACAAATTCTTTACTTTCATTATATTTATTTATTTATTTATTTATTTAATCTTCTTGCACAAAATACATGTAAATGTACAAAGGCGGACTTAATGCCATCGGCATTCTCTACCAGTCAACCTTTGGGTGATGCAGAGACAAACTAGGTAGGTGCATTCCAATAAAAGAAAAAAAAAAAAAGAAAGAAAAATAAAAGATAAATATATATATATATATATATTGTACGTAAATAAGTATATAAATATATCAATATACATACATGACTTATAAGTAAACATAAATAATTAGATAAACTTAATAATATATTTAAATAAAAAGTAAAAAAGTTAAGATGATTCCGCCAGGAATTTGCCATAAAGCTGTCGCACTCTTGTCTTAAATATCTCACGGTTTGTGGACGTCCTGATTTCGAGAGGGAGAGCATTCCAGAGAAGAATAGCTTGAATGTTGAAAGAAGAATGAACAAGACTAGAGCTATGAGGGGGACAAAGAAGTAAAAGATTGTTAGTAGAGCGAAGATGCCTATTATGGCTTGAACAGAGGTATTGAAAATGAGGGGTTAAATAAGAGGGTGCATTAGGAGAATTAAGTAATGTGTAAAGAGTAGTCAACGCATGAAGACTACGACGTTGACGAATAGGTAGCCAACGCAGTTGGGATCGATAAGTAGATACATGATCATACTTACGGAGATTAAAAACGAATCGAATGCAATTGTTGAGAAGTCGGTCGAGTTTATTGAGTAGATCTGCATTCAGGTCAAGATAGCATACATCACCATAGTCAATCATAGGGAAAATTAAGGTTTGCACGAGCATTGTCTTGGTTGATGACGGTAGGAAATTCTTTAGACGATAAAGGGATCGCAGAGCGCTCGTGACCTTCCGGCAAACATTGGTGACTTGCGCTTGCCAATTGAGTGTGGCGTCAATTTGAAGTCCAAGGTCTCTGATGTCGCTACTAATCGGAATTACTATGCCATTAAACGTTACTGTTGGTAGTGATGATACGTCAAGCCTACTCATAATGCGAGAGCTGCCAATAACAATCGCTTGGCACTTGGCAGGATTCACGTGCAAACCAAATCTGCTCGACCAGTTTTCTATGCATTTTAAGTCCCGGTTCAATGCAACTATTGCAGTAGGAAGATTTTCTAATCGTTCCTGGACATAAATCTGCAAATCGTCAGCATACAGATGATACGTAGTATGAAGATATTCGGTAAGAAGATTGATAAACAATGAGAAAAGAAGAGGAGAAAGTATGCCGCCTTGAGGAACACCAGCTTCAAGTTTGCACCACGTTGATGCACTATCATCAACCTTAACTGACTGCTGACGTCCTCGAAGATATGAGGAAAACCATTCCAGTGCCTCAGGAGAGATCATAAGTTGGGAAAGGATACATAAGGGGATATCATGGCTGACTGTGTTGAAGGCGTTCGAGAAATCTACTAAGACCATCACAGTAGTCTTGGTGTCCTCCACGCCTGCTCTAATATCACTAGTCACCTTGAGCAAGGCAGAGACAGTACTATGTCCAGGCCTGAACCCTGATTGGAGTGGAGATAAGAGATTGTTTCGGTGAACAAACCCGGACAGTTGTCTGTAGACACATGTCTCCAACACTTTAGATAGAAAAGGGAGTATGGAAATTGGACGGAAATGGGAGGGAAGTGAAGGATTAGATATTTTAGGGAAAGGGCAAACACACGCCTTTTGCCACAGACAAGGAAATTGACCGGAAAAAAGAGAGAAATTAAGGATGTGGGAGATAGCAGGTAGAAGCTGGTCAAGCACAAGTGTTATCATACGACGACTTATGTCGTCACAGCCCACCGCTTTGGATTTGATGGATAGGATAATTACTTTGATCTCACCTGGGGCTACAGGAGAAAAACTAAAAGAAGCAATATTAGGACGTGGTAAACTGTTTAAATAGTTGATAGTTTGAATTTTGGTGGCGATATCTAATGTATCAGAAGAAGCGAAATGTCGGTTAATGTCATCCAAGCCTATCGTCTTCGGCAGATCAATTTGTCGTGATCTACCAATGCCAACAGTACTTAGAAATTTCCATATATTA
This sequence comes from Parascotia fuliginaria, assembly GCA_963082885.1. NCBI lineage: Eukaryota > Metazoa > Arthropoda > Insecta > Lepidoptera > Erebidae > Parascotia > Parascotia fuliginaria. Next base: position 4,413,301 of record OY720195.1, read on the forward strand.
GAGGGAGAAGAAGAATTAATGTTATCAAAGAAATGTCGGCGTTTAGCGTTACGTATCATCTGATTGCATCGATTCCTAGCAGTTTTAAAGTCAGTCCAGTTATCATCGCATCGATCTCTTCTGTATTTCCGAAAGGCACGATCCCTGCGCCTCATCGCCATCCGAATTAACTCCGTCATCCAAGGCGCTGGTGGACGCTTCAGCTTGGTTTTCCTGACGGGAGCATGCTTATTGTACAAAATTAGTACTGCGTCATTGAAAGCATCAACCTTGTCGTTAATAGTGGTAGCTGCCTCCATCCGTTGCCAGTGATAGCAGCAGCATCAGCCTGTAATTCGTTGCCGTCGATCCGAGTAAAACAACGCAAATTATATTCTTCATTCTAAGTTGTAATCGTATACAGTTTACTTACGTAGCTATATTATATTGAAAATTTTAGCATTTTTATCTTTTTTACGTGGCAATAATAAAATTTCAATAAAAGAAAAATAAGTTGTGGTGAATACCTTCTTATTGTGTTATCGACTGATATTTCGATAAAGATTTTTCTATATATCATGTGTGTGAATGTTTTGTATAATACCTATTTTGAATCAGGTACTTGTTGAGACTGTGTTTTCTTTTTGTTTAAAAATGTCTCTGATCAATTATTTTGTTATTTATATAAATTCATTTCATTATTTTGTGCTTTCATGAATTAAATTGAGTATGTATTATTTTATGTCTATTGTTATTTGGGTTTTACTTAAACCCAATATATTTATATATAAGTAGTGTAGATATATTGGGTTTGCTTTTATGGTGTCGCTTTATTGAGGGGTATTTACCAGAATCGCTGCAGGCTGATTGGCGATTGCAGTGGTGAAATCGCAGTCTCACCGGAAGGCGCAGCGTGGGAAAACCTCTCACAAAGTGGGCCGAGGACCTAACAAGTGTGGCGGGTAATCGACTGCTGAGCGCGGTTCACGACCTCCCAAGGTAGCGAAAATGGGAGAAGACCTATGTCCAGCAATAGACGTCTGCCAGCTGAACTGATATAGATGACATATACCTAATTTTATGCCTGTCACCCATTATTAGGCTAAGTAGAGACTATAGAACGGCATTTGCTGCGATCCAAACACACCTCCTTTGCCTCTTTAACATTCATAAATGTTTTCATACACACACGTCGGTTACGGGTGCTTGTAATTGTGCCCTTCATCAACACATCACTCATCATCTTAAGTGACTTAATATGAGTCATTAAAGTTAATCCCTACAGAAGCAGCATTCAATTAAAACCTACCATAGCATTTCTTTAATTTTTCATTATTAAGTAGACCACTACAACATTCAATAACAGAGCTATCCATGAAATACCATCTTTCCATTATCACGATTGAATCTTCAACCATTCCACTTTGTGTATTAAACAGACAATAGCTATAAAGTGCTCTTAAATTCTACAAATGAAATTTTACACAATGCTTAACACAAAAGAATAACGGGAAATGAAATTTCATTAGAATAATGTTTATAATTAAAAAATATAAGTGGGTACAATAATAATAGATTTATTATATTTGTAAAAAGAATAACGGGAAATGAAATTTCATTAGAATAATGTTTATAATTAAAAAATATAAGTGGGTACAATAATAATAGATTTATTATATTTGTAAAAAGACCAGTAGCAAACAGTAAATCCAATCATCATCATTATATCAGCCGAAAGGCATCCACTGCTGGACATAAGCCCTCCCAATGTTTCACTACGTTGGCCAGTCGTGAGCCGGCAAAAAGTTGTTATATTTATAATAAAAAAGAAATATATATAAATCAACAATACAAGGTGATACAAAACTGATTGGTGATTTCGCATAAGTACGATCTACCATCTACCCAATATTGGAAGTCACGTATTTCATTCAATATTCAAAGAATTTGATTTTCCTCAGTCAGCTTGTATGAAACGATCTTAGGGGCTGACGTTCGGAAATCAAATTCTTACGTCGAATGAAACAAAAAATATTTATTGATGTTACATTTTTAGCATTTAGGGTCTTTACACATTACAACTTGGCTTTCGAAACAGAGAAACACTATGGTACTTTTTCTGTTTCGTGATTGTATATCTTAGATTTACCTACTTTCTTTTTGTTATGAATGATTGTATCTTGCTCTGTGGGTCAATAAATAAATAGAAGTTTATTAATAAATAATATTCTTATATTAGTTGAGCAACTCATTTTGTTTTATGTGTTATTTCAACGAAGAAAAAAAGCACAAATATTTATGAACATTCTGGATGAAGTATTTTTTTTTTTTCTATTATAGCCTACCAAAGTGACTCCACCCCGCCTGATGGTAAGCAGTCAGTGGAATCTAGAAGTGGCGGCCACTATACCAAAAGCAATCGTCTTAAACTGCTGGTATAGTAGCCTCCACTATGGCGGTTGGGAATGGGGTTAGGGGAAGGGAATGAAGGAGGTGAGGAAAGAGGATAGGGGGGAAATTGGGCCTCCGGCGCTCTCACTCACCGAACGAAACGCAGTAGTACGGATACTACTACTCTTAAGTCGATCTTCTATGAGAGGGTAGTACTTCCCCGGACGATCCGGCCCATTCATGCTGAAATCAGCGTGGATCTACTACCGTAAAAATATCATAGTATGTGGTGTTGGAGGAATAAGGCAGTATACTGAAAAGACTTTCAACCTATCAATATCATTATACCGGCCCGTTATCATAACACTACAGGGAAAGGCCTCTTTTCATACAAAGAAGGCATGAGCATTGATCGTTACACATTAATAAGTCTAGGTTTCCTCACGATGTTTTCAAGCCTATACTGGATTAAAAAAGAAACTAAGAGATAAAGTCGCATGAATGATGTTTAACTTCAAAAACTTAAGACATTTTGCTTTAGGAAACAAGCCCTGTATCGCGGTAACTCTCCTGTAGAACAGATTATGGAACAAGACACAAGCCAGTCTTTTTGTTGCCATAATGTCTGTCCGTGAGATTGGAATCGCTAATATTTTATTTTATGATTGTTGGTTCGATTGTACATACATGTAAGTACATATAAATAGAATATTTAAACTTCATACCTATTTAAAAACAACAAAATAGCACTACATTAGGATGTACATTTCAACCGCGCGGCCAACTCATAAAATTTGATGAAACTTCGCCACGAATTAGTGGTAATTTGTTACTATACATATCTCATTTCCTGAATTTGTTGCAAAAAAAACTAAGACGCTATGACCAAAAATAGTTGGCCGCTAGCACCGCCACATGCCGTAGTCACCACCTATGATTAGACAGAAACTAAGTAATGCAAATATGCGAATGATACCTTAAAAGAAAGGTCTTAATTTGTTGTATTTGTTGCAAAAATATAAAATGAAAAATCTTAAATAAACAAAAAGTTATGCGATATTTAGTTTCGGATAATGGGTTGGCAGGTATCTCACCATTTATATCAAATTAATAGAGGTTTATGTGTATGGTCAATTTGTTGCTAATTTGTTGCAACGAATAAACAAAAAAAAATACTAGCAAGTAGTTTAAATAATTTGTTAGAGTCGATTTTAGTTGGCCGGTCGGACGGCAATATGCCTAAAATTCAATGGCGTTTATTTCGTTATTGAAGGTAGGTATGAGCTTAGATATAGTACTAATTGATAGATAACTTATCCTAGTTTGGATAAATGTGGCGAAAATAGCCGTCAAACTCATAGTTTAGGATATAATAACTAAAATATAGTACCATCAAACTGTATTAGAGTAGGGTGACCATGATTACTTACATAAGTACGAATGCATCTTTTTAAAATAATAATAAGTAGATGGACGTGGATTTACATTATAGTATGTTAGTTTTTTTCTTACTCTAACTTATCCAATTTGACTAAAAGTTATCAATAGTTCACCGGAATAAAATATATAATAATAAGTAGATGGACGTGGATTTACATTATAGTATGTTAGTTTTTTTCCTAACTTGACATATCCAATTTGACTAAAAGTTATCAATAGTTCACCGGACTAAAATATAGCTACCTATATAGTCTAAGATCCCAAGAACATTTTAGTGGACTGATTACTAAAGAAAGAAAGAAAGAAAGAAAGAAAACTTTTATTGTGATATAAAAGACGACGTACATAGATACCTATAAAAAATAAAAATACATTTTAAAAAAAAAAAACAAATACTTCATATCATTAAACAATTTTTTTTTTTAAATAATTAATAACTAACAGGCTGAAATTTCGTAAGTAACTTCGATTAGACACGACACCCGACTATCGATCAATGAGAATCCTGTAAAATTGTAGCTAATGAAGAAGTAATAAGTGAAAAATGAATTGCAAGCGTCGGACTGGGAAAAGGTGCCACTCAACGTGGATTTACATTATAGTATGTTAGTTTTTTTCCTAACGTGACCTATCCAATTTGACTAAAAGTTATCATATAGAATCGTTACGAAAGCACCTAAGATCCGCCTAGTACGATCACTGTTTTCCCCATATTTCTATACGCCAAGGAAACAGACATTGCGACAAGTAGATGCTTTGGAGATGTGGTGCTGGAGGCTGGGAGTGTCGAGGACCGATTGCCGCACCAACATCTCTATATTCGAAGAATCTTTCTTGGCGCGATAACGACTTCATCGAACGTCTTATAGTTCAGGGCAAAGCAGAGAATACCAGTGGGCGAGGGAGGTCACCCATGAGATGGACCGACAAGGTGAAGTCTGCTGTGGGTGGCTCCTTGAACGAGTGCAGCAGGATGGCTGCCAAAAGATAGAAATGGCAGATGATCGTGAAGCGAATAACATCTTTCTCTACAGAAGTCACTACTTGATGACCACGATCGCTCTGCTAAGAGTGTCACGGAGAAGAAGAAGAAGTCCTAATTATTAATCCAAACTTAATAGCGGATAACAATTATTATGGTCACATTGTCCTACAAATTAAGTGGCACCTTTTCCCAGTCCGACGCTTGCAATTCATTTTTCACTTATTACTCCTTCATTAGCTACAATTTTACAGGATTCTCATTGATCGATAGTCGGGTGTCGTGTCTAATCGAAGTTACTTACGAAATTTCAGCCTGTTAGTAATCAGTCCACTAAAATGTTCTTGGGATCTTAGACTATATAGGTAGCTATATTTTAGTCCGGTGAACTATTGATAACTTTTAGTCAAATTGGATATGTCAAGTTAGGAAAAAAACTAACATACTATAATGTAAATCCACGTCCATCTACTTATTATTATATATTTTATTCCGGTGAACTATTGATAACTTTTAGTCAAATTGGATAAGTTAGAGTAAGAAAAAAACTAACATACTATAATGTAAATCCACGTCCATCTACTTATTATTATTTTAAAAAGATGCATTCGTACTTATGTAAGTAATCATGGTCACCCTACTCTAATACAGTTTGATGGTACTGTATTTTAGTTATTATATCCTAAACTATGAGTTTGACGGCTATTTTCGCCACATTTATCCAAACTAGGATAAGTTATCTATCAATTAGTACTATATCTAAGCTCATACCTACCTTCAATAACGAAATAAACGCCATTGAATTTTAGGCATATTGCCGTCCGACCGGCCAACTAAAATCGACTCTAACAAATTATTTAAACTACTTGCTAGTATTTTTTTTTGTTTATTCGTTGCAACAAATTAGCAACAAATTGACCATACACATAAACCTCTATTAATTTGATATAAATGGTGAGATTCCTGCCAACCCATTATCCGAAACTAAATATCGCATAACTTTTGTTTATTTAAGATTTTTCATTTTATATTTTTGCAACAAATACAACAAATTAAGACCTTTCTTTTAAAGTATCATTCGCATATTTGCATTACTTAGTTTCTGTCTAATCATAGGTGGTGACTACGGCACGTGGCGGTGCTAGCGGCCAACTATTTTTGGTCATAGCGTCTTAGTTTTTTTTGCAACAAATTCAGGAAATGAGATATGTATAGTAACAAATTACCACTAATTCGTGGCAAAGTTTCATCAAATTTTATGAGTTGGCCGCGCGGTTGAAATGTACATACATTAGGTAGTAGTGACAATGGTTTTAGAATAGATTACTATTTTATTATTTGAATCATTGATAACTATCTTATTAATTAAAGTGTTTTAAAAGAAAGTAACTAGAACTAAGCAAATACACAAAGTCTAGGATAGGTACACGGAAGCTTGAATGAACATAGGAGACATATGTAGGTATAGTTGAGTTACGTTTTAGACGATTATTTTTGTGTATAATCGATTAAAAAAGCTTAAGACAGGTAAAAGATTTTTCAGAATCGACAAACCTTGCTTTTTAAATCTTGTTGCTACGAAATAAAGTGTCATATACAATTTTTAAACATAATATAGCATCACGCTTTTTGTCCAGAGGTGTAGACTTACGTTTTACCAGCATTGTTAGGTCGCATTTAACGAAAGGTGAGTGCGTTGCTATTTACCTGTCACTTAGGGCTAATAGATACTGAAGAATTTTCTCGACAGCAAAATCTCATGTCAAACTAGTTAAAATCGATAATCAAAAGTAATAAATCCTAATTTATCGATAATCGAGTGACGCCCAGCACTATCCATTACAGCAGATTGCAAGTCACGTAAAACAAAATGGGTGTCGTACGAATAAAAGTAGTGATTTACTCGCTTGTCGTAATAGTTTTCTGTGATCGCACCCTTACTAAGAGTTAGGTTAATATTATTTTACTATAGTTAGTGTTAACTATAGTACATATCGTTTTGCTACCTCGTCAATATTGTGTCGTATTGAGGTAGAGTTAAGTTCAGTCGTTTATAACTTTTTTAACATTACTTACTTAAAAAAAGAAACTTATATAAATGTTTTATGGATCATTCTAAAATATATGATGTTAACGGTTTCTACATAAGTTTACGACTAACCCAAGTAGTTATCGTAGGTTGTAGACATGGGTGTGTCTAAGCATTGCAGTAGAAAACCTAAGGAGAAGAGGAAAAGTAAGACGGCTAAGGCCGCTATTAGACTATCATAGAAATATGATCAAAGATGTGTAAGTCATTTTTAAATGAAGAACATATGACGGTATAATATCTACATGTAATTATCTATGATCATAGTTTGAGGGTCGTCGAACTATGATCATAGAATTTGACAGATATGAATATACAAATACAATACAAATACAAATTCATTTATTCACCAAAGATGCGGCGGTACATAGAGATAGTAAAATATTAAAGTCCAACACATTCTACCATAACAATGGTGGGTGAATATACTTGTGATAGGTACTATATACAATAGCTAACAAAATTGAAATCATATTTATATGATAATGTAATACCGCTCTAAGGGAATACAAACCAACTTGTGCATTAGTAAAGCTTTTCTGTTTTACTTTAATAGTTATAGTGTCTAAGAACTCGTAGTAAAGGTATAATATAATAGCTTTATACGAATCTGAGACAGCGGCGATGTTCCATTGATAGGATTAAGTTTTATGATTGTAACATTGTAAGCGTAAGTTTATGTCATCGCTGTATAGAGGACCTTTTGAACTTCCTTGTATATTATACTAGCAACCCGCCCCTGCTTTGCAAGCTTTTGTGCTTCTTGCGATATGATTACACATCGTTGGAATTTTTGGTTTTATTAATATAATATGCATAAATTATACCTACCTACTTATAAACATACAAAAAGTTTTAATAACCTGGCGATTAAAAAGAGTGGCCTGAGTTTCTTACCAGTTCTTCTCATGGCTCTACCCTCCAGTATCGAACTGGCATGCTCATGGCATTTTATAATATTTATTGTTCATAAGTGTTAATTCAATTAACCCAAATAAATAAATATATTTGATTTTGACTTTATTGCGCGATTTAGAAGAAGTTAGGCAGCGCAGAAACAGGAAAATACAGCGATTTTGTTTAATACTATTTAGAGAAGATGTTAGTTCTTTGGAGACTGAAGTTAATTAATGTAAATAAATACATTAATGCACTTTGTATTTTAGAATTTGCGAAGCAGACTCACAAGTAATTCTTCAGAAGCTAAAACGTCTTTATATATATATGTTAATCTTCGGAAACTTGCTGATGGGTCTCTTTTGTGTGGCACTCTTGGTTTCTGCGCAATGTTTACGCTGTCAGTGCAACATTATGCAATCCATGAAACATTCTAAATTTGGGTATTCATTAATTAGTGGATATTTTTAGAATAGTCTTGTAATTTATTATTAGATCCTTTACTATTTAAATAAATAGGAACGGCGAGTTTGATATGATACTTGATATTATGTCCACATTTCTTAAGCTCACTGACTGCTTACTATCAGCTGGATGGAATTAATATTATCATAAAATGTAACAACTACTCTCCTTATAAATATACTATTCTGTTCTATATTCGCTGACTTTTCTGTCTTATATTCACATCATTCATCCAACACGACTGATGGCTAGCAGTTACTATGATGTGTCACTTTATGACGGCAATCTTGAAGCGCTATGTAATCTCTTATATACACATAACAAGCTATAACACTCTTTATGACATAGAGATTAGAACAGCTTTTGGCATGTAAGAATTTTTCATTCAGTGATTGAATCGAATAGTCAGTATTAATAGATCGTAAATTAGAGTAAATGAACTAATTGACTAATGTGTGTTTATATGCAATTTCGGTGGCAAACGGCAAAGGCAAAGACCAAATTTCCACCATTTTGTTTACCCGCCCCTTTCTCAATCCTTTCACTTACCCCACTCTATTCACGGGAGGCAGCGGCTTCGCAGAGTCCATAGCATTGCAGTAGGAATGCTCCATGAGCGACAGTTACCACTTACCATCAAGTAGGCAAAAAAACAACAAGCGCTGGTGGTAAGTGGTAAACATAACCTATGGATCAAAGCACTGCAACCATAATGTTAAGAAACACAAGCTGTTGTCGACCGTATCTGTATAAGTGAGGAAAAGGAACAGAATCGAGAGGGTAATTAATTGCACAGGCACGATACGCATTAGTACAAAAGCTAGAGCGAGCAGATATTCTAAGTAGTACTTCCCTAGTCAATCCTGTCCATTCGAACCAGATGCATCTTCTACCTTAATAAATGCCACACTCAATAAGTTCTTATATCTACTAGCGATCCGACCCAACTTCGCATGGTATACTGATATTATTGGCTTTTCTCTACTGTGATAATTAAGTGAAAATCATATCAACATTACAAAAAGTTAGCGAAAAAAAATAACAGTGATTTTGCTTTAGGGGTATTTCTCGAAGTGCATCACTTCTGAAACGCACCAAATGAAGAGCAACAAAAGTATTTCTCGAACTGCACCCGGTAGTAATATAACAGTAATATTTTTGTCGTTTATTCTAAGGTCGCGCTTCGCGAAATACTTTTGGTGCGCTTTGAGGAATACCTCTTCCTGTTTTTAGCGGTTGTGTAGAAATAATTGCCTACACCTATACTGTATTAAGTAAGCATTGTAAGAGAACTTACAAGACAAATGATAATATAGGTAGGTTAACATACAAACACAAGTTGTTTGTGAGACCACTTTATATTTGTGTTTACGGAAATGGAGCTTTGTTTAGTTAGAAACAGACACGCCATCTCTATACTGCCTTGCTAATTAATAACACCATAACTGTAGAACACACGTTTTCCGAAAGAGAACCTAAAGCTTTATAACTTAGAAGTGTTTTTTGTAAAGCTTGTTTTATGCATATACGACGATCGGTAGTAGAAAGTACTGGTATAAGTTATTATTAGTTCTACAGATTATTTTACGGGTTGTTTTAAGGTGCCTATCTAGTATTTTGAAGTAATAGTTAAATATATTTAATCATGAGAGATGTAACATATTTTTGTCTATTTGCAATTCGCTTTTCTGACAATAATGAGTTCGTCAATGCAGCCGTCGCGACCCACTATGTGACCAAAAGACAAAACTATTGAAATAGGTCAGATTTTAGCAAGTTGTAAAAAACAATAACAGCCAAATAATATTCCAATTCAGACCAAATGTGACTTTGATGAGGTCATCAAACCTGAGACAAACATTAAAATCCTTCCAAGAAATAGCCGAATATATAAGTGTTAAGCACTTTATGATCGACTGAATGAACGGACGACAAGTTCGCGAGTATTGTGTCACGTAAATGTTTCTGCGAGAGAGTATTAATAATATAATGTGACATGTGATTTTGATTCTAAAATATTTCATCAATTTGACTGCCTGTGATACATTCGGTCTGCCTACAGATCTCAGGTTTGATATTTGTGTCTTGTAAAATTATAGGTAGGTAAGTTTTGTATTGTCTGTTGGGTAATTCTAAGTATTAGCCTGAAGGTTGGACTTAACTATTTTTTTATTAACGTGAACAATAAAATTGTACAAGATAAAATTAAAAAATAAGCAAAGGTCAGATTCTGGTACTTATTATGTAGTGTTCCAACAACCCCAATTATCCCAAATCGTTAACCACACCATCTAAATTGTTTGTTTTGGATTTCTTTTTGTAAATGTGATGTGCAATAAAGAATATTTTATTCTCAACTATATTCATTTATAATTAATAGAGAAAACAGGTTTAATATGTAACGACTAAATGGATACCTAAACTAAATTATATTTATGATAGACTTCAGCGCAGTTTCACCCTCGTTAAGGTACATCTTCGGTTACTGCTCTGCTACCGTCGCCAGTAGCGTGGTATTACATAACCTATAACCTTCCTCAAGAACTGGGCTATCATACGCAAGAAGAATTATTCAAATCTGACTGGCAGTTTCAGAGATTAGTGCGTTTAAACGAACAAACAAACTCTTCCGCTTTATATAAAAGTATAGATTAAAATAACAACAGATTCGCTCAGTCCTAATACTGATCAAACATACCTTTTTTTTGGCGTAACGTAGATGTTATACTCTTGTACTTACCTCTTCTAGGAAAAAGGTGTGAAGCTATGTAAGTTAATCAGTGCAGTCAGTCAATTAATTATTTATGATCGTGTCATGATTACGATAAAGTATATCAGCAACTATAACATTGTGGAAGGAAAAATATTATTGGTGTACGCTGCATACATTTTTAATTAACTCTGCATATTTCTGGTCGCCTTTTATTATATTTTTTACATGGCACTAGCATGCCAAAAGATAATTATCTGGACGGATAAAACACAAAAAGAAATTGAGGTTTATCTGGTGAAAATATTGATGAATATATGATAAATATTTACTTTGTCGTTCTTAATTATCTCTTCTAGTTTGGGTTATTGTTTAAATTAAATATATTGGTCTAGAATACGATTTTCTCTCACTGTAAGTCAGTACTAAGAAATTACATAAGATTTTGATTGTCCTACGATGGGTTTTTATCGTTTGTTGTTTTGTTGTTACTTCACTGGTTTCAAACTCCCAACTGCATGTATACTCAGGCTAAATTATAACTAAATTAAACTAAATTATTTCCTAAAATTTAATCAAACAATACAATGAAAATACCAGTTTAATCGTCATTAATTAACTCTAGTCAAATAAGGCGATCATTTGTAACGAATGGTACATTTTGACGAGTATAACTTTGTTCGTACACTTTAGTAGTTAAAGCCTGACCTGGTGTTTGACGACATCAACAACTGTCTGTCGACTGTTAACTTTATTACTTCCAAACTTAGAAGGGACAGACTTTACACCTATTTGAATAAACTAAGCATTTGCATGTTTAGGTTTTATTATAGTAACAAGAGGGTATTATTGAAGAAAAGGACTGTGAAAGGGTCTTTAACATTAATTTATTTAACACATTTATAAGGTTTTTATAAATTTTTTACACAATTACTTGAAAAATTATTATAGGTAAATATAAAGTATCTTGTGAAAGTCCGTAAAGAAGCCAATGAGAAAAAGAAAGTGACATAGAGAGCCGCTTTGTCTTACCTCTCTCTCGCTCCTTTGCATTATTTCCACATGTTGGGATCTGCTTTTCGGTCCTTTTTGATCGATGTCACTCATCGAACAAATCGTAATAGTACTTAGGTACTTTACGTCCATTTTATATGATACAGTAGAAACTTCCTTGGTTGATACTATTCAAGCTGAAATGTACTATCGTGAAATAGTAAACATTTGTTGTTAACCTTGCCTAAAATTAACTTGAGATTTCTTTAATTATCAAGTTTCTTTGCTATGAAATTTAAAAACTGGTGACGGCATTGAGGTGGATTACCTGTATTGCGTGTTGTCTAACATTAACTCAATGAACATCGTACGTTTTCTTATCGCAACGTGATCGCTGTTTGATCGAGACGATATTGTTCCAGTTGTGCACTTAACTGAATACTGACTAAGGGACTACGCACATTATTCAGCTCTATTCAGTATATGCCCATAGAAAACACCGATTTTGTATGAGACGCATACGCGTCCGTTCAGCTTTCCGCATGCGTACGCGTCTCCATACAAAATCGTTGTTTTCTATGGGCATAAGCTGAATAGAGCTGAATAAGTGTGCGTAGTCCCTTATGCAGTAAAGTGTGTAGATAGGAAAAAGCCCTGCAGCGTTCTACGACAAGAGTATCGTTGCTACGATTATTTATGCACCTGCTAAACATGACGCTGGCTATCTATATAGGGGTTATGTTTTTTGAGCACAATATGTATGTATGTCTATTTCTTTGAAACGCTCTACATTCAAATGGTTTAAAGGATTTGAACTTATGAGGTGTCATTAGATTCGTATTAATTGTAGGAGTGACATAGGGTATAATAATATTTCAATGTAGCGTGAGCACGAAAGAAAAATGGGTTTCTTTCTTTTCTGTTTGTTTTAGGCAGGCAACCTTTTTGTTATTAATTATGTTTTTTTTTATATTTAGAAACTACCCTAAATAAGTGGGAAAATAGGAGTCGCAAGTTTGTGTGAAACTTTGTCAGTTTTAGAGACGGATTATACTGATACACACATCAGAATGTTCACGCGAACGATGTAGTGGCTGACAGCTAGTACTATAGTAGCAATGTCTTTTGTTTAGCCCTACTTTTTAATTTATTAATAACAATATTCACGTAAATAAAATTAAAGAGAATATCTACTTACTCTACCATTTTTTGGTGTTCTTTAGTTTCACAACCTAAAATCTTGCGCAAAGAATTTGTGTGCAAAGTCGGGTGTTGTAAGCAGTATCTTAGAAATGTAAACATGAAGTCACACCTTTATTGCCAAACATATAACTCGTACATGTAAAAAAGCTTCTTTGAATGCGACAAAATTGCATCTAAAAGTATGTTAACTCAAAACAAATGATTGACAAATTAATATTCTACGGCGTAGACCGCCTACGGCGTAGAGGGGCTACGTGGAACGTAGCAACAACAAACACAGGTACTTATAAACTAACTTGGTAAGAATAGAAAGTACCTTATGCGTATTTACCTGCGATACAATGGATCTGGATGTGTGTTTCTGGGGCTTCGAAGATTTATTCATGGTGGTAACTACGAGTACATTCATTATATATCAGTTAGTATCGGATTTCATTTGAAGCCTATAAATGTATTCTCTTTATCTATACTCACAACGATGGACATTCGTCTTAATATTATGGTTACTTACTCGTCGGTGAACCGTGGTGCAAACTATTGCATTTAAGTTGATTAAGTGAGGTGATTACTGGTCTATCATTATAAGAACTTAGTATTCCGCACCGCGGACTGCTCTGCTCATTTGGAGAGAAAAATAATAATTCAATTTCGGTGAATAAACATGAAACAACATGTATTCAGATTTGGGAGTATTATCAGTACCTAGTATTTATTAAATGTATTGGCTTGCTTTGCTTATTATGTTTAAACGTATGAAGCCGTATTGCCGATTTACTGTGAACAAAGGTTTTTAAGAAAGTTATGCAAATAATAAAAACCGGTCAAGCGCGAGTCGGACTCGCGCACGAAGGGTTCCATACCATTATCTACAATAATCATGTCTGTTGTATAGGAACCTCCTTATATATTTGTTTTATTTTAATTTAATTATTATTAACTTTTATAGTGAATATAATATAACTAAATATTCTGTAAATATTTCAAGCGTCTTCCTGTTGCCGTTATCAATATTGAGCAAACACGAGGGAAAAATGACGTTTGTTGTATGTAATTTTTATTTTTAGTACTTTGATGTTATAGCGGCAACAGAAATACATCATCTGTGAAAATTTCAACTGTCTAACTATCACGGTTCATAAGATACAGCCTGGTGACAGACGGGCAGACGGGCAGCGGAGCCTTAGTTATAAGGTTCGTTACGTACCAACATCGCAGCTTTGTGTGTGACGGGCAAGTGCCTTAGTCACTAGGCCAGATATAGTAAATTCAATCCAACCAAGTCGAATTACTTTAATTATACGAGTAAGTACGTTAACTGTAGCTTATTTTGTAGTGGTTTTGTCAAAAAGAACTATAGTCAGAGATGAGGGGGGAAAGGCAACACATACACACACACACACACACACAGAGAGAGAGAGAGAGAGAGAGGGAGAAAGAGAGAGAGAGAGAGAGAGAGAGAGAGGCAGAGGCTGATTTTCTTTATTACAGTGGCAGACGAGCCATCAGCCCATTAATGGACTTCTGGAATGTCAGGGGCTCTACGAAGCCGCTGCCTATTATATAAAGCGGAAGAGTTTGTGTATTTGTATGATCGCGCTAATCTTTGGAACTATGAGACGGATTTGAATAGTTCTTTTTGTGTATGATAGCCCAGTTGTCGAGGAAGGTTATAACCAATGTAAGATCACGTTATTGGCGGGATCAGAGCAGTTAGCAAAGACGCGGGTAAAACCGCAAACCGCGTCATGGCAAGCACGTTTAAAATAAAAATTTATAACTCCACGTTTAAAAAGATAGCTCTCACCCTCAAGACTAACTTAATACAACAGTTTTACGTAACATCAGCTCGCGGCAGTAAATCCAACGTACTATATTGAATAAAACGGCTCTGTATGTGAAATGTAATTTATCAACATTTTTTATGTTTGACTTTCGTTTTGAGGAACGTTTGTATTGTTTAAAGGAAAAGTATTGAAAATGTTACTAGATTGTACTGTTTTAGCCTATTTTTTAATAGTAGTAATTATTACTTTTTATTATTTAACGAGTGGATGTAATTTTGTGGTATGGCAATATTTCATTTTTGATTAATTACTTATTTGGTTTTGTAATACTCTAGTAAACTTTACATAAAATATAGCCTTTTTTATTCACATGCAGATACACTGTAGTGACAGGTCTTTAACGGTAGTAGATTCACGCTGGTTTCAGCATGAATGGGCTGGATCGACCGGGAAAATACTACCCTCTCATAGAAGACCGATGTAACAATATTAGTTTTCATGCTAATGTGTTTCGCTCGGTGAGTGAGAGAGCCGGCAGCCCAAACACTCCCTCGGTCCTCTTTCGTTTCCCTTTTCCTTCTCTCTCCGTCTCTTCTCCGTGGTCGGCAACGGCTTGGTTGTGTTTCCTAATCATTATTA
The DNA here is from genome assembly GCA_963082885.1 of Parascotia fuliginaria. NCBI lineage: Eukaryota > Metazoa > Arthropoda > Insecta > Lepidoptera > Erebidae > Parascotia > Parascotia fuliginaria. Next base: position 4,428,873 of record OY720195.1, read on the forward strand.
CTTCTGCGATGCTTGGAAAACACAGCCATGTCTATATGTTACAGTTGCCACTTACTTAACAGGTGGACCGTAAACTTGTTGACCACCAAAGTTGTATAAAAAAAAGTATTCTTCTTTTGGAGTTGGACCCTAACAATTATACGATACCGCGAGCAAAGTTCACATATGAAATAAAAGAATTACGCATCATATGACATGCAATTGATGCACCATACAGAGTTTACGACATTACTCTGTTAAGGCATTCACTACCTTCCTCTCTGTTTACGAAGGTTTAATTATATTGGGACAAATCATTAGCTGTAACGATTGATATTTTATGCTATAAAATACTTTTGGTTAGATCGAACTTGAAGAATGGAGTTATTGTAAGCGGTATAGGCTAATTTCTGTAAATGTTTTCATTAGTGACGACATAGAAGTAAGTAATCTATATCTTATCTTTTCTCGGACGAGCCTAACACTTTCAAGCCATTTTAAGCTTTAATTTTAATAATACAAAATGAACTCCCAAACATCGTGAGGAAACTTGGACTTCCAAGGAAGTCTGAAATCGCCAATCCGTCTTAAATTAGCGTGGCGATCAATGCTCATGCCTTCTCTGTATGAGAAGAGGCTTTTCCCTTCAGTAGGATAATAACAGGCCGATATGATGAAACTCCCAAATTCATAAATTTCAATTTGGGTCTTTTGTACTTCAAATTATTCAATGTGTATGAGAAACCTATCTGTTAACCTTCCAATGATAAGATACATTTATGGTAGTGTCGTGGGTATATTTTTTACCCTTATACACTACTGATCCAGTAGTATCGTCACAATCTCCTCCGTCTATAACTTGAGCATGTTCATTACAACGCAGCATAAAATCTAATCCACGGTTACACGTCCTGAGGCAATCTGACTTGGGAGGAACTTAATCCCGCACTAATTTCAACTCAGTTTTGGTGAAATTGAATCGGAATGCCTACGTGAGCACCACGCTGCATTATGATTAACTGGATACTGGGTATGGTGTTCGGCTAACTGAAATATAATCTACTAGCGACCCCAGCTTCGCGTGACGGTACTAATATATCCTATTAAGATTATATGTGCGAATGTTGTGTATGTGTGAGTGTGTGTGTGTGTGTGTGCGCGCGTGCGTGAGTGAGTGCGTGCGTGCATGCGTGCGTGCGTGCGTGCGTGCGTGCATGCGTGCGTGTTTGTGTGTGTGTGTGTGTATGAGTGTAGAAGGGTAATAATATGATTACAAGCCTTTAAAATTTTAGACCTTCCTCTACTATACTACTGGTGACATTGCCATATTTTAAACAAAATGGTTTTTAGAATGACTATAGTGTGTAATACGAGATTATTTTGGCACACTGTCGGTATATAATATACGTAGTAGCTCCAGCAACATTATTCAAAAGTCAAAAAAATCCGATTCCAACAAAATCTTGTAAGTGCATCAAACATCACTAACTCTCATTGCCCGTAATACTCCTGCTAATTACTCTGCGTATGACATTAGAGACAAAGCGGCTAGGTAATTAGGGAGCCGCAACAAACAATTTTTCCCTAATGCCCCTAACGACCACTGTAATGTATTCGCTGGACTTTTGCTTTTTAATAACGTAATTGTTATATAGCTATTGTTGCCTGTTTTATATTACACTTTATTCATCTCGTTGATAACGTGATATTTCGTTTATCTTACCTACTTTTATATTGAAAAAAAAAATATCTGAGATCTATTGCTTTTTTAAAGAAAATTAAGAGGAAAATGTAACAAAATTGCATTGTTTTCCCGCATAAGCTGTAAGAATAAGCAACCTAGGTTCCATATCTCTAACGAACTACTTGCTGCGATGGTTTCGAGAAACTTTCACCAAAGCAGTTTTTAAAGAAAGCATTAAGCCCATTGCGGTCTTACTGAGCTTATGCATTGTACGAGTTGCCATTCACCATTAAGTGACTTGTCTGCTGCTATGGGAAATATAATAAACCTACCAAAATTACATTTGAGCGTTCCAACATAGCTTAAAATCAATTTTCTCTCGACAAAGTGTAACAATAGTAAGAACAGTTTGTCCTACAAAACTACAAAGCGTAATATTAGATAGACAGCTGCCGGCGATTTGCTTTTCTATTACCGATAGTGTCGCTCAGAATGGTCCGCAAGATATACTTGATGTTGAAGTAAATAATGATTAATTCCTTTGCAACTAAGCCCTGCAAAAACAAAGAGCTGCATGATCAAAGTGCTATTACAAAATTTATTTATTTTTTTATTTATTTTATTTCTTTATGGACAAAACACTGTACAAAGGCGAGCTTAATGCCAAAGGCATTCTCTACCAGCCAACCTTTGGGTGATGAAGAGATGAAACCAGGTAGGTGCTTTATGTAGTGAGTAGTTAAAGTAGGTACTTACTTATGAATACCAAAATACACAATTATACAAATTAAATACTCAATATATTTATAGATATCATACCAATATATACATACGTATACAAATAAATATACCAATAAATATATAATATAGAAATATATACATCATGAATCAAATTACAGTATTTTTTATTTTGAGTACTTTATTAAGAATCACACATCTGATTGTTTTTCTAGTATGAAACTGATTAAAAGAGAATGCGACGATTTCGTGAAGTACAACCCAAAAACCTCGGCAATTGTCTCGATGTTTCGAAACTTTTCACCCGACTTATATATAACCACAAATTTTGACTGTTTACTAATCGTGGAAAACAAAAAGTATTATAATTAAGTACACAACGATTCAAACTCATGTGGATACGAACGTTAAGATATACATAATTCTATGAGACGCAGAAAAGCTAAACATGTTTTGTGGGGCCATAGGAGTTGATGTTATATGTATGTTAAGATTGTGTTTTCTCATCAATAACTCATCTTTTATTCTCTTTAATAGTTTTTTTTATTTATTTTGTTGGTATAATATTGGTAATACTACTCTTATTAAACATTTTACTATTAAAATATTAGGCATTATATTTTGGTGAAGATCACTAACACATAGATTGAAAGCAAGAAAAATGTTATCTAGAAAATCGTATTTTATAACGTAAATTATGAAGACTCGTATCAAAACGAAGAATATCTGAAAGGCTTTAAACACATTCATTTTAAACCAATTTATTTTTAAATAATGTTTTTTTTTTCTAATAATATTTAAAATAATACTGGAGACGTTAAATGTTTTATTTTCTTTAATTTAAAACTCAAAACTTCATTAAGTTTTATTATTACGGTTATTGGCTAAAATTATTTGATACTAGCTGATATTTTTATTTTAAAAAGACAACTCTTGCACTAGGGAACAAGCCCTGCGTCGCGGGGGACTTTACAAACATACAATTAACGGACACAAAGTACACCCAGACTCAAAATAAATATTTATGAATCACACAAAGTTTTGTCCCGTGTAGGGATCGAACTCACAACCTCGTGCACGGCAGTCGCTTACGCCATCACTGCACCACGGAGGCAGTAATAATACGTCTTGGTCAATCCGGCCTATGGGCCGGATTGACCAAGACCGCAGTTTGCGGTAGTAGATTCGAATCTACTACCGCAAACTGCGTTTTTCCTGGCCTGAAGCCAAGTTTACCGGTAAAGGCTTTGGACGTGTGAATGACGCTATCTGAAATGAATGTCTGAAACGAGGCAGCCGGCAAAATAAATAAAATGCAACTTCCACAATCTACTACACATGTAATTTCTTATAAGTCAAGCGTACGTTTATACATCACGCCTTTATTAACCGATTGGGTAGATAGACAACCACGTTTTAATAATAATAACACAACAACTACACAACGCTATTTAGACCGAAAGTAAGTATAATATGATAGAGCTCTTGCTATGGGTTTTGCCAGCTATGCCAGCTTCAGTATTGTGTAACACGAAGGATTGTAGTGATTTAGCGCCACAATTTCATACTGGCTAATAGTCCCTGAAATTTTTTAGATAAGAAAACCCTTTATCTGACCTGGGAATCAAACCCGGCTAATATGTATTTTTTTGACAGAAAATTTCAATAAAACTTTACCCGAGCCGATATTTGAATTTCAGACCTTTGCGTGGCAGAATCACCAAATGAAACCGAACCGCTGAATCACCGAAGCAGTAATAAATATATTGAAAATGTTATTGTATGTGCGGTTAATTTCCGTATGCTAATATCACATTTTTACATACATCGGTATCTTTTGATGAATAATGAAAGATAAATATTTACATTAAGACTGCGGTGTGTAGGCTTCTGAATATATTATAAAGGTATATTCCTCAAAATTTGGTTATTTTTTACTATAAAAAAAAGGAAATTAGATATTGCCAATTCTCCTTGAGCAAGCGTATAATATTATAAGACTCATTATGACTGTGTTGTGGTCACTTACAAGCAAAAATAGACATTATTGTTTTGTAAAATGCAAACGACTTTCACTCTAAGGGTGGTAAAGCAATTTTATGGTCGATTATTTATACAATCAGTCTATGCTAGTGACTAGTAGTCACTATACATCATGTTTTGAGTTAAGTAATGATAATAGTGAGCGATTTTCAAGCGATCTGTAAATAACTCACATGTTGACGTATTGTAGGCATATAGCTGCGCGTTTTCGGTCCTCTTATAAGATTTGAACAAAAATACGCAAAGCTTACCTGCTCTAATTCTTAACCCACGTCCGATTTGCCGAGGCGATCAAATTAGCTACACATTTTTTTGCTTCAATTCAGAATAATCCCTGAAAATTGCAACCTGCTTTAATTATAAGCAAAAAGGTTAGGTCCACTATCATTGTCCTCTCTCGGAGTTTAAAAGAAAAAAAGGTGTAACGACGGCTAAGTCCGTTTTGCTTGAACGTGTCTGATATAACTAGTATGCTCGGACAACCTTTAGGGAATCATGAGTCCCCTTTTAATTTGAAAGAGAAATCGAAACCAGTATATGCCAGCGGCATTCTATTTACCAACTTTTGAATACTACTTAAAAAACATGAATTAATCCTTAAGATATAAGCATAAAGCTTATTTTTCTTTAATATTTAGTTTCAAAAGTTGTGTTCTGTGTTTGTTTGTGGTCACTCAATGGGAATACGTGATATAATTCGTATTTTGCATGGAAATTTTGTTACAAATTTGTATTATCTAGATGTCTGTGTTCCGTCGTTTTAAGGATTTAATGGGTGTTTGAAACGCTTGGGATTTGTACAGGTTTGTAAGTAACTTTGGTTTATTGTCGTTTATGATGTGATAAACGACATAGTTAAAATGAAGGCATTCATTCAAATAAGTAACATAACAATAAAATGCATGTAAACTGTTGTATCAGCCAATAAGAAGTGATATATTCCTTAAATAATGATTTCACCAGGAAATTGAATGAATTGAGATATCTTTTTGTTTTAGTCATACTTTTTTGAGTTCCACAATAAAATGTTTAACCTGTATTTTTCTGTAAAACTATCTTTTCCTTTTTAAACTACATTCGTGGGTACAGAGAAGTTTAAAGAATTAGTGACTAAAAAGCAGATTTGTGACTGTCGTAATGTGATACTTGCGATCTTTAAGCTAAGTATTTTTAAATGCCGATTTATTGATACGTCTAATTTAAAATAACGATTCAGCGCTGAACGATATATTGCATAAAAACGGAATTTAAAATAATCTTAGACTAAAATTTATCTATATAGAAAGCGGCCGCCAAACCATTGTCTGATATTCTTACATTCTTATTCAAGACACTAATGGGAACTGAACGAAAACTGAGAAATCACAATAACATTATTTTCATATATTCCGAAGACCAGATAATATTTTACCCTAAACTCAGGAACAATTATTACGCTTATGTAAATATTATAGCAATAATCGTTGTGTCTGCCTTTTATGAGCACAAATAACGCCGTTTTCCTTATTTCGGACGCTTTTTGTTTTCGTACTTGATTCTTCCATTAGACAACGATGGGCGGTATGTTTTCTTATGTATATGTAAGTGTATTATTGCAAGATTTAGAACTAACAATTAAGAATGACTAAGGAATATTAGGGGTGATAAGACCGCCGATTGTAACTACCTAATGTTGTGCTGTCCCTATATTTGTTTTGTAATTTGTGTGCGAAGCACTAAACTTATCCATCTTTCGTTACTAAGCAGAAGACGAATTTAATCAAGAGATACGGACAAAATGCTATTGAACTTATGTACAGTCTTGTCCAAATCCATTTTCGGACAACGTAATAGAAATTACTTTTTGCGGTCGAATAAAGACGTCAAATTGATTGACAGTTTTATTTTTTTTGTACTCTCTATTGTCTTTGAAAACCAATGTTGTATTTTATTAGAAGAAATAGGTTTAACGAATACCTACATAATCATAGGTACATAATATTTGTAATTCATCATTTATTTTGGGTTTGCCCTAGCAGGTCTGTTCATTTGTTTTATTGTAATATAGTACCTATAATAAAATCGTAACATACATACAAATTCGATTTAGTCCATATTTCACAAATTTTCATTAGACGGGAAAATATTCAAAAGTATCTCAATCGTTGCATTTAGAGGTCAATGCTTACTTAGTTTAAATTACATTTATTTATTAGATTACGTACATTGTTTGTCTTATTATCTTAATGTTTATAAATCAACGATTACAATAAAATACAAACCATATTTAACATAAATACAAATATTTGGAGTGATAAATTAAATAGAATTAATCTATTACGCAAATAGAGTATTCGTAAACGTAATATTATTTGAAAATGTAAGAAAAAGGACGAATAATTATTATTTAACAATGTATTGATGTCATTAATTTTATTTTTATTATCCTTGTCCCCATCACTAGTAAATTCATGAAACCATAGACAATGGCAATATAGCGGATTGTTTACATTGTACGAAATTGGAGTTGGAATGGACTGTACGGTATTTTAAATCGTTGTCGCTAAAATGTATTTAGTGTGGCTACTAGACACTGGACTAAATACGGTACGAATTCTATGTATTGAGTATTGTGCCTAGTAAATTACAATATGCTCGTTCTTGTCACATAAGACAGACAGCTGGTGAAACGTGGATGGAATATCCTTTCCATTTGGTGAAAAAGGTGAAATCTACGTTACGTTATACTACCTTCCCGCAGTGTGATTTCACCCTCGTTAAGTTAGGTACATCTTTGGTAAAGTCAGCCGCTCCTGTGGCTCTTAGCATGACCTAACCTTCCCCAAAAAATGGGATATACCACTGATAGTTCAAGGGATTAAAACTTTAAAACAAACAAACTCTTCGCTTTATTAGACAATTCTTAAATTTTGTCAAAAATTTTATGTTTAAAAAGGTGAGGTCACTTATGAGAAACGCAACAAATATATGTTTTCTATATTTAACTATTTTACTTATACTAGCCTATACTAAATCTTTAAAACACGGCACAAAATATTGATAAATGAGTGTAACTCAGGCAACTGTTAAGGGCAGGTAATTAGCTATTAACTCAGACGCTTAGAGGCTGGCCAATCAATCACTTAGTCGAGGTCCAGTAATTAACCCATAGACATACTGTGCTTAAGTATTAAGTAATTTGTTTAAGTATGTACAATTATTTTATAAAACAGTATAAGGGAAGTCTCTGAAAAGTGTTTTTCTATATGAAAAATCGTTGGCCAATGGATTCGGATGTGGCTTTTATTGTTATTTATACCTATCACATATTAAGCAACAATAGGACAGATTACAGAAAACCTACGTAAAAGTAAACTAAGCTCGCAACATATGCGAGGGCGGGTCGGTAGTCGGTCGTTGTATCGTAAACTGTACACAGTATTAATATAATAACTGACTTGACTGGCCTGTTGGTCTAGTGGTTAGTGACCCTGACTGCTAAGCCGGAGGTCGTGGGTTCGATTCCCACCCAGGACAAACCTTTGTGTGATGAGCATAATTGTTTGTTCTGTGTCTGGGTGTAATTTATCTATAATATGTATGTATTTACAAAAAAAAAAGAAGTATTTAAGTATGTATATCCGTATTCTAGAACCCATAATACAAGCATATAATATGCTTACTTTGGGTCTAGATGGCGTTGTGTGTAGTTGTTGAAATATTATTATTATTATTATTATTATTAATAACTGCTTCAATAGTTCAGTGATACTGTATACGGTTTGCCATGCAACGGTTGTGGATTTGATCCCCGAAAAAGGTAAAGTGATATTGAATTATTTTGCCAGAATGCCCAATTTTAGGACTCAGTAAATGGCTACAGACTCTAGCCCCTGTTACTTGAGACCTTGAGCGAAACGTTTTCGTTATAGCTACTCTGTACCCTTTCCTTTCTTTCTTTCTTTTCTTCTATTTGAAATTGTATTATAATGTAAATTTCTTGACAAAACGCAACAAACTATTGATATTATGTTACAAACTCGTTTTAGATCGTGTTTTTTTTACTGGAAAGGATGGCAGGAAAAGTAATACATGTCAACTCTGCCTCTACCGTAAGCGATAGAAGCAGAGTTATATTGTTCAATGTTGCTGCTACGTCTGTCAATAAAAAAACGATTAGAACTTTCTCTCGTATTGGGTAGATATTCGTCGCTGTATTTGTAGTTAATGTGTTTGTTTTAAGTTTATCGTAGTGGATATGTCGCAGGAAAATTGAATAATTCCGCCGTTTACATACTGCCTCGGCATTTTGAAAACGCTTGTTGTCATCGGCGTTATGTAATATGCCGAAGGCAGATTGTGTTAGGTTAGGTTAGAACAGTGACCCCCTTCTCGTCCTCGCGGCGGGGGGCTTAGTAACCGTGGTTACCCAGAACCACGGTAAACCAAGAGGAATCCTAAGAAAGCGCCGCTCCTCTGAGCTTTGGTGGTAAGCCCACGATGGAGCGGCTCAGGTGGGCTGCGGTGCTGTATGGGCGGCACCGCAACTGGGTCGGGCTGCGGTGTTGCTTCGGCGAAACTGTGGCTGAGGAGTGGCGAGACCTCTACCTACCTTCCGCGGCCTCGGCGTGCGCATGTTCCGCACACGCCTCTCGAGGGAGCTGGGGGCTAGGGCCTCCCAAATCGGACATGGGCCAAGGCCATCGGGGTCGCGGATGAATACGCGAGCGTCTCCCGTGACCCCGACACTCCGGCCGTCTGGATGAACACCGTGGGTTTTAGTCGGTATGCCAGCCGCGCTTTGAGTGCGATCGGAGAAGCCGACATAAGTCTGGGCGGGTGCATTTGCGTAACAGCATTTTTCATGAAAAATAAATCTGTGACTCCCTCCGCACGAGCTGAGCGAGCGAAGCGAGAGTGCCGCGGCAGCGGCCGGTGAGTGCTATAAACGTTTTTTATTTGTTGTCAAACTAGTTTTGTAAACGGCCGATTAATACAATTTGCCTGCTGGCATAATAGCTGACAGGCGTCAGCTCAGTTGCCATAAAAAGAAAATGAAATTGAAACTGACAGTAAGACTTCAAGAAATGATGAACACAGATTACATGATGAAAACCTATACAAAATGGGCTTTAACCAAATATTCAAACTATTAATAAGAAAAGCACATAAACGGAAACAAAAATTAAGTATCATTGCAGTTTTTTTAGTGATAACTGTGACGATATTAAAATCTGATCTATGTCCGGATTTATACTTTATTCATTTTTTTGGAGTGGATGATACTACGTGTTATACTGTAACTGAAGGTGATTCTTTACCGGCTATAGATGCAAAGTTTCTGCCTCCAGTGAAATCAATACATTTTCTCAAAACCTCTTGTAATGGCCTCTTAAACAGCAGACAGGCTTGTGCGGTAGAATCGGCAGCTATAGCACACCCTGACTGGCAGATTAATGTCTTCTTTGTTGGTCCAGTGTCTAAAGAAAATCTTGAAAATGACAGCTTTCAAATTTTGAAGATATACAGCAATATAAAATTTTTTAGATTGAATATACTTGAGTTCGCTGTAGGGACGCCTTTAGAAGAATTAGTGCGAGGTGGGGCTTTGAATCGGACAAGGTATAAAGTGTCTCATACTTCAGATGCTTTGAGGTATATATCTTTGTATAAATGGGGCGGCGTGTATTTGGATTTGGATGTAGTTGTTGCAAGATCATTTAATGAGCTGGCGGCGAACTGGGCCGCTAGAGAATCTGATGTGGTGGTGGCTGCTGGTGCTATTTCTTTTTCTCGCGATGTTGTCGGACGATTTGTTGCAGAAGTGGCTATAAGGTGAGCTATTCTGATAATGTATTTATATGAGCACGAGAATATGGCAACCGATAAATGAGAGCGGCTCACGACCGGCCATGGTGGCGAAAATTGTAAGAGGCCTATATCCAGCAGTAGACGTCTTCGACTGATGTGATGATGATGAATCTTACAAATATATACCACAAGTTATCACGTATGCCTGCTTTGGGTATAGATAACGTCGGTAGTTGTAGTTGTAGTATGTTATGACTATTATTTTTTATGGGAAGGTTTGCCTAAAGTAGACACTGACATTGATTGGATACGAAAACCGATCCTAAACATACTTGTAGTGCGTATTTTCTGTATTCTGTGATTTCTAGTTACTGTGTTCTTTCGTAGCAAACCAGACCAAGATAGCTAATAAATTATAATGGTTATTCCAGAGACTTCAAAAACAATTATAGAGGCGACGATTGGCCGCACAATGGACCTGGTGTGATGACAAGAATATTACGGAAGATATGCAGCACAATGAAACTTGTTGATATGTCAATAAAAACTTGTAGAGGTAATTTCATATAAACAGTATACTGATGATAGAAGAATTTAGCAGGACACATAGCTAGCAGAACTGATAGCCGTTAAAGCATAAAAGTTCTGACGTGACGACTAAGAATTGAAATACGCAGCCTGACCAGGGTCCTAACAAAGTGGCCCAAATAAAGATGGCAATGCGGGTAGGTCACGGCCGATCAAAGTGGCAAACTGCATATACTACCTATACTACGGGCATATTTTCAGCAGTGGTCTTTCTTTAGCTAAAATGTGAATGATGATAAACGTGGGCATCAGTGTAGCCGGATCGAGATGCTGCTTAGCGAGTGCTAGCACTTATTTTCTATTCTCTAGTTTTAATTAAGTGACAGGCGCACAAAGTACTGCACCCTTAAGACCCTTTAGATTCCACTGTGAAAGAGTAGCACTTTTTGTTATCATCTATCTGATTGTTTAAATTTCCAGGTATTGAAGTATATGGTCCAGGATTATTTTATCCAGTAGTTTGGAACGACTATGTTGACTATTTCAAATCCAAAGATCTTGACATGGGCAAGCCGTATACTTATCATGTTTGGAATCAAAGTACTCGACATTTTCGAGTGACCAATGACTCAGTTTATGCAAAACTGGCCAAGAAATATTGTCCCAAGGTGTATGAAGCTTTTGGTGATAACTTTGGGACATGATTGTCATTTTAGCCAACGGTAATAGGAGCAAGCCTCACTAGTGATATGTCAAACTTAAACTCGTTTCAATCATGCATGATACGTGAAGGTCAGAACTAAAAAGATACCTTAAGAAGGATCGCAACTAAAGTCATTCCACGCATGGGATTTTTCTAAAGGAGGATTTTTCTTTTAATGCAGAGATATAGCTAGAGGCTAGTCTATTGCCATATTCCGGGCATGGTTCCAGGAACCGTAGAAGGAAACATTTCTCTTTTTAGTATGCCACAGCGTTTTTGCATATTGTTACCTAGATAGTATAAGTGGAACTGCCGTCTCTCCCCAACCATTCATTGAAAACCACTGGCCATAGATGCACCAAAACTCAGATTTCTTCGATATATGATGAGAAAATCATATTTTAAGAGAATATCGAGCACATTAGCTTATAGGTACTTTGCGAGGCGCTGTGAAGTCTCGATGTATGTTAGACAGTTATTGTAACAGTGATTTTAATAAAAAATAATACTTTTATAATATATATATATATATATATATATATATAGATAAATTTAGATTATTTTATATTCGTTTGTTTTATTTGACAAGGCTGGCAAAAAGTGACAACCGTCTGAAATATTAATGCACATGCACACACACAAATTACTACTCATCAAGCAATTTAATAACAAATAATATTTTTGTATTACAACTAGGTAATTTAACATTTGGAGCATCTGTGCACACATACGTAGAGTTACAAACTACCTTTCTTTTTTGTATATTTACTGTGTTTCTGTATGTTTGTATTTTGTTTTCTGTCTTTCCACTCTGATCAACTAAATTGACCAACTGAAACAGACCAACTATTTTTCTTTCTCAACGACACAACTTTGTAGTTGGTCTGATAGGAAAATTTTTTAATTCAAGTTTATCCCCATCCACACAACTTAAAACGGTTCACCTATTTGTTTTTCTTATCAGTATAACTTTTTTGTTGATGCGATAGGAATATTTTATTAATTCAAATTTGTTCCCATCTACACAACATTTAACTAATAAAACTATACATTTAACTATTTTTTATCTCAATTTTTCTAGGGAATGTCCTATTGAGATCTCATCAGATAAACATTGTATCATGGCCTGTCTAATAGCATCATCGCAAATGATATAATTATATTGGTTTAAAAAAAAGTTCATTATAAAGGTTTAATACCAAAGTTGTGTGGATGGGGACAAATTTGCATTAACAAAATATTCCCACCAACTAAAAAAGTTGTATCGTTGAGAAAGAAAATAGTTGGTCCATTTCAATTGTTTGGTTCAGTAAAACAAAATATGACCACATATTGGAATAATATTTCTCAAAATAAAATAAATGAGCAACGAGTTGATTAGATTGAAATAAAACCCTTTTTGGGCTCCATTCTGCACAACCAGTTGGTCGGTTCAGTTGATCGGAGTGGATGGACTGCTTGTTTTGTGAGCCAATAAATCCATAAATAAATAAATTTCTTATACTATTTAGATGACAAGAGACTGCTTGGGGGTTGTTTCTTGTGATCCTACTACTATGACCTACTGGTTTTACAATTTGCGCCTTGCCGACCCATTCCTTTATTGAAGGACTCCATGTTCATATTCGTTCCACAACCTTTTCTTGAATGACCTTATTATCTACACATTTGGAGGTCACAGCCTTCAGAAGGTGAGACCTCACGTGGCATGCAGTTGTAATTTCACTACACACGCAACCTGTATTTCGTAATGCTGTAATAAAATTTAGATTACAAGATTGTTTATGATAAGACCAACTAAATCTAAACTAATATTACAAAGATAGAAGATTAGATTGCTTGTATGTTCGTTTTTTTGTTGCAATACAGGAGACAGCAAAAGTAAATTTCAGTATAGCAATAATATTTTGCAGACGTAGGTAATATTGAAATGTTCCCTTTTGTACGTAAGCTTGTTGTACCCCATGTTTCTTACCTAAATACCCTATAGCTTGCAATATTCTTTTTTTCAAATTCTGTGCTCAACCGTAATCGGATATCAAATTTACATGTATTTTCTGTATTTTCTCTGTTAAATTTGTAATTTGAGAACTCTAATTGTGCGTAATAAATAAATAAACAAACATCAACTACATAGATTGACAAACTCATTGCACATAGCTTTAACGCGTCTGCAAAGAAGCTAAGCAATCTGCATTCCCGTCGAGATGGAGTGATTTAATTTAAATGCAATACAATGAATAGTACTTCCATTATTTGTAAAATGTTTTGCAGTGCGCCTGTTGTCTGGATCCGCAAACCTAGAATAATTAAAGTAAGCTGAGATAACACTAATTTAGTTTTACGGTCGTAGACGTGTTTGTGTTGTCTTTATTATTTTATTCTACGAAGATCGATTGAAACAAAGGGCAAGGCAGCAAATGGTGCTAGTTTTATCTTTGATGATTTGAATATTGGAGTAAATGACTTAAAAGTACCTATATTTATAGTACACATTTGCTGTACATTACCAGTTTCTCAATGTTTTGGCATCTAACTATGACGCATAATTATTTGGTTTATTATTTTGACTGCGGACTTTGTTTTACTAAAGTGTCCAACAGGATTTTCAAGTACCAACTCATAGATTTAACATAATGTTCTGGGTAGATATATTTATGTAGGTACCTAATATTAGTGTTCCGCTTGCTTAAAAATAGTGGAACAGTCAGGGTAGTACAAAACCATTACATGATTATCAAGAACATTTTATGTGTGTGTGGTGCGACTTTGTTAAAACTCTTTAAAAATGTCCTTATGATTTAGTGAACATTCCCAAAGAATTGTGAAAGTTGAAACCAGATTTTGTGAAAGTAAAATAAGCGAGTTATGGCCTGTAAAGTTGTACCAGATAAAGTATGGCCACTGCAGTAAAAGTGTTTATGCCAAAATCTAAGCTAATGCCAATCAAAATTTGTGAAAACTAAATCATAACGCAAAATACTGTCCTACTTCGTAAATTTTCGTTCAAAATGGGCCCTCAATGCTCATATACGTCAAAGTTTATATCGTAAATAAAATAAAACTACTAACATATAACTACTGTTTGAAATCCTACATGCTACTGAAGAAATTGTGAAAATTTGTGAAAGCAAGAACAGGTCACAGCTTCTTGTTGTTTGGAAGTTATGACCTTGAAAAAACTCGGGCCCTCAATCCTCCATTTCTTTTGTATGTTGTTTTATTGTGTTTTAACGTATGAAAGATAGACAAACATAAAATTGTGTATTTTTGTGAAAAAAAATGTGCAACAAATTGGTGTTATTTGTTTCTAATAAGACTTACGATAAAAGTACAAATCTTAATAGATTCTGAAATTGACTATTTTTTCATTGAGTCTGTGGGTAGAGTGACAATAAATTCTTTATCTTAGTTCTTTATCTTTTTTTTGTCCTAATTGTTCTTCTATAGGAATAGATGGTATGCGTCCTCTTGGCATGGTTATGTGTATCTATTGGAAAACTTTCTATTATGTTGTTTCTTCTTCTTCTCCTTTTTTTTGGCAACAGAGCCGACGATTGTGTCAGCTATTTCTGCCAGCGTCAAGTGTAGAATTATATTCTTGTTGATTATATTAATGGTATATTACAATGATAAAATAGAAAAAATGTGGATGAAATTATATGACAACCATCTTCCGTGAAAACAAAAGATCAGCCATTATGTTGTTTAATATCAATATTTTATTAGATTTTAATTTAATTATTTGATTAAAAACGTCAAATTAATTAACAGCTTTATTTTTTTACTCTATATTGTCGATCCATTAGTCGACAATTGTTATAAAAAATGATAATATTTGTTAGTAAAAAATTGCCTCATATCGCTCTAGATGGCGTTGTGCCTTATTTATAGATCGCGATATGGTTTCGTTCCCACCCGTAGTATATAAGGTGAAAATTTTTGTTGTTAATTAGTACCTCAAGAATTTCAAGAAATAAATAAGTGTTCTTTTAAAGTGAGCTGTGTTATTAAAAGTTACCCGGACCCTGGAATATTGTTCATGGTCCTTCGAGCCGGATAAGCACGACGTGTTTTTTTGTCTTCGGTGGTCATCAGTGGTGTTGGTAAACATCACCTGCTACGTCTACTGGATAGTGGATCGCTGTCCAGATCACATCCCTACTGCGAGGGTCCAGGAAGGTATCTTGGCGGTAGTGGAACCGGAGGAAGTAATCTCCGGAGGGAAGCAACGGAAGCAGGAGGCACGGAATTGGCCAAGGCAGAACTGGTGTGGAAGTGCTCTAAAGCGCCACTTGTACGACATGAGAGGTTACGTCGATTGAACAATCAAGTGTCAGTGAGTACCGTATAAATTGTGAGTACATTTTCACCTTTACTACTTAGAAGAAATTAACTTTGAAGAAAACAGATAATCACGCAATTTTGAACTTTAAAGTCAAGAATAGTGAAACTTGCAAAATTGATCTAAAAGTTAGTTGGGACTTAGTTTAGTTCTAAGTAAAAGGTGGTTTAGACGGGACACTCATGTTCTTTTAAGATTGTTGTGTGTTTCAAGTTAGTTTGTTTTTGCAGTTAGTTTTTTTTTTTTTTTTATTCAAAATTTAGACTTTTGTAAAAAAAATGGAATCTTTTAGCGCTTTACAGGAGGATGTTAGGGCAAATATGCTCAAGGCAAGAACTAATTTTAAAAAATCTCCCAAAGAGCGGTTAACGGTTCCATATGTAGAGACTAGACTCGAAAGTTTGGAGCAGCAATGGACTTTATTCTATAGCACTCATATAAAAATTGTCACTCAAACTAAAAGAAGCGACTTGTGCATTTCAGAGTATTATAAGGACTCCGTGTATGATGTTGTGGATGAATTATATCTTCAGTATAAGACTGAATTGAAAGAATTGTTAGTAAAATTAAAATCAACTGAGTCAGCTGCTAAGTCGAGTGATATTCCTACTAATGAAAAACCTAAAGGTCGTGTTAAGTTGCCTGAAATTAAAATTCCTGTTTTTTCGGGTAATTATAACGAGTGGCAGACATTCAGGGACTTGTTTTCTGGACTTGTGCATGAAGACAGGGATCTTGATGATGCTCAACGATTTTATTACTTAAAGGGTCATTTGACCGGAGAAGCAGAGCAATTGCTTCGGAATATTCAGACAACTTCTGACAGCTATAGAGTTGCTTGGGAAAAGCTAAATAAAACCTACAATAATAATCGTTTTTTGGCCAATGGAATATTAAAGCGGTTACTTAATCAAAAGATCATAGCAGCTGAATCAGCATTTGAAATTAAGAAATTAATAAACACAACGTCAGATTGTTTAGACGGTATAAGAAATATAGGTGTAGATGTATCATCATGGGACATTCTGATAATACATATAATAAGTAGCAAATTAGATAAAGAAACGCGAAAAGCTTGGGAATTTCATGTGTCATCAGACTCAACAGATGAACTACCTACCTTTAAGCAATTTTCTGAGTTCTTGATAGGTCGCTTCCGAGGGTTAGAAAATATGGAAACTAGAGAAAAATCTAACGTAGCTATAAGAAGTACAAAGTCTCTTCATGTTGTTAAGGATAAAAATTATATGGTAGTATCTTGTGTGTTTTGCGCGGCTGATCACAAAATAACTAATTGCAAAAAGTTTTGCAAAGAATCGAACGAAAATCGACGTAATTTCGCTATGGAGAATAATTTATGTTTTGTTTGTTTAAAGGCGAACCATTCTGCCAAGTACTGTAGAAACACTGTCCGATGCCAGGTGTGCAAACGTCGCCACCATTCTTTATTACACCCTACTGGTGTTTCAGGGTCTTTGGAGGACGAGATTAATACGGTTCATGAGGGAAGCTCAGCATCTTATAAAAGCACGCCGAAGGATGATGTGGCACTAAACAGCCACAAATTAACCGCACAAGCGGAGGATTCTAGCAGCAATAAATTAACCGCACGAGCGGAGGGGTTTACTAAGCCAGTAGTATCTTGTCTTTCGACAGGTCATAATTATTCTAAAACTGTCTTGTTAGCTACAGCAGTGGTGCAAGTCAAGTCGAAAGATGGAACTTATCATACGGTAAGGGCTTTATTAGACCAAGGTTCACAGGGTTCGTTCGTTAATGAATCAATAGTTCAATATTTAGGCCTTAAAAGGATTGCTGCTAGGAACACCTTAACAGGTGTGGGTGGTGACAGGGGTGTGACCTCAAGGTCCACAGTCACAATTAAGGTAAGGTCGAGATATGATACGCAGTATACATTTGAGACTAAAGCCTTCGTGTTGAGGTCGGTTACTTCCCTTCTCCCAGTTACGAAAGTAACTGGTGTAGAATGGGTTAATTTGGAATTGGATAATTTGGCTGATCCTGAATATGACAGACCTAATAAAATTGATATTTTATTAGGTGCTGATATATACAGCCAAATTATCCACGAAGGTATTAAAAAGAATCCGAGTGGTAGTCTCTTAGCTCAAAATACTGCGTTTGGATGGATTCTATCTGGTGTCTGTGAGGTTGATAAATCACTCGATAGTCATCATAATATAACGGTGATGCATTCTTGCATTGAAGCTGATGATTTTCTCAGAAAGTTTTGGGAACTCGAAGCTGAATCACCTGGAAATAAAACACAGACAGAAGAAGAAATTGAATGTGAAAAATTATTCACCGTGACGACAAGACGTGATGGCGATGGTCGGTATGTGGTACAATTACCTTTTCGCGACGCTGATCCAAGCTGTAAATATGGAAATTCGCGTAACATAGCAGTCAAACGTTTTTATGCATTGGAAAGTAAGCTAAGTAGAAACGAGGAGTTCAAAGCTAAATATACGGCAGTTATACATGAGTATTTAGCTTTAGTTCACATGAAGCCTGTATCGACAAGAGATAAGAAAAATGAACATGCCGTCTACTTACCTCACCATGCTGTAATACGTAATGATAAAGACACAACAAAGGTTCGTGTTGTTTTCGACGCATCTAGTAAGGGAACCAATGGAAAATCGCTTAATGATGATTTATTGATTGGACCTACCTTGCAACAGGACTTTCGACATTTACTTACTCGTTGGAGAGTTCATCCGATTTGCTTAATTTCGGATATTGTTAAGATGTATCGCCAAATACGGGTAGCAGATGAACATACACACTTCCAACGCATGGTTTGGAGAGATGACAAAACATCTGAAATTCAAGACTACAAATTACTTACAGTTACATTTGGCACAGCTTCGGCACCATTTTTAGCTGTTAGATCCATGCATCAGGTCGCGTACGATGAGGGAGATAATTATCCATTGGCTGCAAAAAGAGTTCTTAATGATTATTACATGGATGATCTCATGACGGGCTGTCAGACACTTGGAGAAGGTCTTGAAATATATCGTCAAATGAACGAACTATTAGCTAAAGCAGGGTTTGAGTTGCAAAAGTGGTCAAGCAATAGCAATGTGTTACTGGAGCAAATAATAGGTGAACAGTACAAAGGAAACTTAGAAACAGATATCAGAATAAAAAAGGATGAGATAATGAAAACTTTGGGACTTACCTGGAACCGAAGGAACGACACCTTCCAGTATTCTGTTGAGCTGCCTCCACTACAGGAACCTGTAACAAAAAGAAGAATATTATCAGATATTTCAAGACTATTTGATCCTTTGGGATGGATCGCACCCGTTATTATAATGGCTAAGGTGCAAATTCAAAAGCTGTGGATTATTGGAATTTCATGGGATGAAGCTGTACCAAATGAAATAAAAGATGACTGGTTTACTTACCGTCAGGAGCTACAACGTCTGTCAGAATTTTCGATACCTCGATGGTTGGGCATGAAGGACAGTGACAAGCAGATTGACTTGCATGGTTTCTGTGATGCATCAAAAATTGCGTATGCAGCGGTTGTATACGTACGCGTAGTCGATTCTGAAGGTACAATTCATCTCACTTTACTTACTGCCAAAACCAAGGTAGCGCCTATCAAAACGGTTTCAATTCCACGTCTAGAGTTGTGTGGTGCGGTATTACTGGCAAAACTTCTAGCTGAGGTCTCTGGAGTGATGGGAATCGACAGATCCAATCTACATGCATGGACTGATTCGGAGATAGTACTGGCATGGTTAAATAGTCATCCCAGTAGATGGAAGACGTTTGTCGCCAACCGCGTATCCGATATCTTATGTATGAGTGAACCTCAGCAATGGAACCACGTTCAATCTAAGCAGAATCCTGCTGATTGCGCGTCACGAGGTCTTTATCCATTGGAATTGCTAAAAACGCGGTTATGGTTGGAAGGTCCAGATTTTTTGAAAGAAAAAGACATTCCGTTTGTCAAACATAAAAATGTGTCAACCAAGGTTGAAGAAATTAAGGTACATGTAGTAGCAAAGGATGTTGATATTGACAATTGGATTTGGGATAGATTTTCATCTCTTAACAGATTGGTCAGAGTAGTAGCATATTGTAGACGTGTCTTAGAATGGAAGATCCCTAAAATTAAAAGAAATAAGTCTTATTTAAAAGTCGAAGAATTGAAGTTAGCATTGGATACCTGTATTAGGAAATGTCAGAAGCACCACTTCGAAGATGAACTTACAAACCTGCAAAAGAAATCTAATAATAAGCGTACGGCACTGAGTTCTCTTAATCCTTACCTAGATTCTTCTGATATTCTGAGGGTGGGCGGTAGACTGGAGCTGTCGGCTCTTAATGTGGCACAAAAACATCCGATTTTGATTCCGAAAAATTCGTTATTAACTAATCTGTTAATTGCTGATGCACATCGTCTTACTCTTCATGGTGGTCCGCGCTTATTGCTGAATTACTTGAATAGAAAATATTATATACTAGGCGTTCAGAGATTGGTTAAAGCCTACGTGCGAAAATGTGTTATTTGTCTTCGTTATGCTTCTTCTACTAAAACTCAATTGATGGGTCAGTTACCATCTTCTCGTGTTACCCCTAGTAGGCCATTTAAGAACAGCGGGGTCGATTATGCTGGTCCAATTAATTTAAGAACCTCAAAGGGTAGGGGTCATCATTCATACAAGGGATATATATGTTTATTTGTATGCATGGCGACTAAGGCTGTTCATTTAGAGGTTGTTAGTGACCTAACGACGGAAGGTTTTCTGGCCGCCTTTAAAAGGTTCGTGGCAAGACGCGGTCACTGCAAGGATATATGGAGTGACAATGGTACAAACTTTCAGGGTGCCGCAAATGAACTGCCAATTCTGGTTCAATCTGAAAGGTCGGGTATTGCCAAGGAAATTGCTGAGACGTTAGCTAATGAGGGAACAACGTGGCATTTCATTCCGCCCCATGCACCGAATTTCGGTGGATTATGGGAAGCTGGTATTAAATCTTGCAAGCAACATTTACGCAGGGTAATAGGAACCTCTACTTTGACTTATGAAGAGATGGCAACTCTATTAAGTCAAGTAGAGGCATGCTTAAATTCCCGGCCTTTGTGCCGAGTTACAGATACGGACACTGTTGACCCTTTGACGCCAGGGCATTTCCTGGTCGGTGAACCTCTTATCAATGCACCAGACCATGACTTTGAGTCAGTGAACATATCTAGCTTAAAGAGATGGCATTTAGTTCAAAAGATGATGCAAGATTTTTGGCGTCGATGGTCAAATGAATACTTGACTACTCTTCTTCATCGTTACAAATGGTCTAAACAAAGACCAGAACCTAGTGTCGGTGACACTGTTTTAGTGAAGGAAGACAATCTGCCTCCTTGCAGACGGTTACTTGGCAGAGTGGTTGAAAAACATCCCGGTCGGGACAACTTTACGCGTGTAGTCACCATACGCACTAGTGCTTCAATTATTAAAAGACCAACATCAAAACTGTGTGTCTTGCCTATTGGCTGATTTATTATTGTTATTTTGTCATTTATTTTAAGTAGCACATAAGTATCTACTATATACTTATGAGTTTGTTGGTTGTAACTAATTTAAATTTAACCTTTAAAGGACACGCTGTTGCTATGTGTCCTTGGTGGGCGGAATGTCGATCCATTAGTCGACAATTGTTATAAAAAATGATAATATTTGTTAGTAAAAAATTGCCTCATATCGCTCTAGATGGCGTTGTGCCTTATTTATAGATCGCGATATGGTTTCGTTCCCACCCGTAGTATATAAGGTGAAAATTTTTGTTGTTAATTAGTACCTCAAGAATTTCAAGAAATAAATAAGTGTTCTTTTAAAGTGAGCTGTGTTATTAAAAGTTACCCGGACCCTGGAATATTGTTCAATATTGTCTTTGAAAATGAATGTTGTAATTTATTGGAAGAAATAAGTTTTGTCAATATCATAAGTACTTACTTACTTACATTATAATTTGTAATTTTTTATTTATTTTGAATTTGTCCTCTCAGTTCTCAGTTGACTTGTTTTATATTATATACTATTATATAAAGCGAAAGAATTTATTTGTATTTCCATTAAAATAATTATATGTTTGCAGTCAATTAACTAAAATAACTCCACCTTTTACGACCTCTGTTAACAACGCACACACACATCATTTTTGTTCAAACGGACTGTGCAGAGCTTATTCTGTTCCTGTTAGAAGTACCACGATAGACACAGCCTATCTATAGCAATCACGCTTACACATCAATTTCAGACTAAACACTGGTATGGAGTAGCCGTGATAGGTAAAATAAAAAATAATATTTTGGTTTCGAAACTATTCATATTTTTTGTGAAATAAAACTACTTGCGAGGTTGGTATATAGTACTGAGAGGTCATAAGTTATAACATAAGCATTACAATACCTTCTTGCCTCGTAGGCGTATGCAGAGGTGTGTAACATTTACTTTTCGTCAGCTATGTTAAGTCCTATAAAGGAGACTTCCAAACTTCGGGCGTAAAGTATTTGTTTACATACTAATGTATTGAAATCTCGCACAATTTTGAAGTGGTTAGAATAAAAAAGAAATAATTCTAATTTCAAATCACACATAAAAAATATACTTTGAAGTCGTCTCCACGTATTTTCTATTCTTTTGCCGCATGTAGCATCTCGCACGGGAGTAAATCTTCGTTTTGTAGTCGGCGGTCTCTCTGCACGCCAACCGTTTGTCGTACACAGTCCTTACTCCGTATTTTTCCCGCACACCGATTTATTGGCGTCCACTTAAAGCCTACTTTAATTTATATTGAACTTTAAGATGGAACTGATTTTATTCGTATTTTTAGTGTGATGTATCTTGAAAGCAAATTTATCATTTGTACCCCGTATTACGGTTAAGTTGTCCGGTCAACCGGACTATGGGTAAAATAAATTATCCATGCTACAGTTAACCGGACTACGGAAAATTTGTTTTGTTCCGTAGTCCGGTTGATCGGACCACGGAAGATCTAGTGCTTATGGTAGGTAACCTTTTTGATAAAATATTATTGTCTAGTAAATTTCCTCATCTGAAACTATTTAATATTGACATTATGTTGCACATTGATGTATTTATTGCAAAGGGAAAATTTATGTTGTGAATTAGATTCCAAGTGTTCTACAAAAGTTAAAACAAATGTCTCAACCTTTAAACTTCGTCCAGAGAAAAGGTGGTATAGTGTTGATGGGTTACCCCCTCTTTAAAGAAAGTTTTGGTATATTGTATATTATGAAAATTCCCATAGACAAGGCAACCGGACCACGAATTTTTTCAGTGTCCACACTGAATGATAGTTTTTTTAATCGTATAACTACGGAAAATTATTTTTTACCGTAGTCCGGTTGACCGGACAACTTAACCGTACTACGGGTAAAAGATGAAATTTATTTACTCATCATCAAGTATTCACGAACTACTTTCCTTAGTCGTTTAAGCTTGGTCGTAACTTTACCAGCGCGTAAGTATTTTCTTTTTACTAGACTTTCGAACTAAAGGAAGGTAAATGTTATCGCTTATATAGCTTACACCGGCCGTGTTCACAAGATGACTGATGCGGTAGCGGGAGACTACACTCTAAATCTACCCTAACATTTTTATCTTACCACGTACCATCACAAACCACATTGACAGTGTCCTTGTTCCGTATCAGCCGTATTTAATATTTTAATTTATATCATGCAACGCGAAAGCCTAAAAGTAAACATGTCGTCTTCTTTCAGAATGTAAAATTAAAAATAGATCGAACCAGCAGAGACAATATTAATTCCATGTTAAGTTAATTTCTAAAAGTAATATGTGGTAAATGTCGTTGGTGTCACAATTATCCACAAACCATTATGTAAAATCGTACAAACTATGTATTGTGTCACTGTTTGTTTACCTAAATAAATTAAAAAAAAAAAAACCTCCTAGGTGGTTTTGCTGTGACTGGGTTATTTTTATTTATGATAATTATTTTTACAAAACAAAAATCACACTCTTCTCGTCCTATCTACAACTTATTATACAATTTGTTTATTTATTTTTTTAAATCTAATAAGCTAAGCGATTTTCATCATCACCTTTCGGTACTGCTGGACAAAGGCCTCTCCCAATGCGCCCTCCTTCCTGAAAGTAATTTTTCTAATATCTTTATTGATATTTATAGGTACAAAGGCTTAATGTACGATGATAATAGTACGCACTCGCATATTAGTATCAGGTCGCTGCGTCTCTGCGATTGCATAACACCGAATTCATTAAACGTTACAAACTTCTCGTTTGGCCACAGAGTACAAATTACAGTAGACTAATTTAGTTTGACACCTAAAAAAATTGCCATCAGAATAATAAACTATAACGTTGTAGACCTCTCATGATCACTCTTTCAGGCTTGCACATTAAAATGTATTATGGAGGGTCCATCTTTTGTTTTCACGGAAGATGGTTGTCATTTAATTTCACCCACATTTTTTATATTTTATCATTGTAATATACCATTAATATCATCAACAAGAATATTATTCTAAACTTGACGCTGGCAGAAATAGCTGACACAATCGTCGGCTCTGTTGCCAAAAAAAAGGAGAAGAAGAAAATGTATTATTTTTGTGTTTATCGTAAACCTTATTTATTTCATTCTTTCATAAATATCTTATATGCCTACATGTGGTCTATATTATAAAAAAACGAAGAAACGCTAAATCTACGGATAAAACGAATGTCGTAAGAAATGCTTAAAATGGTTAGGATGTGGACTAAGCGTTGCCATAAATAAACGACATAGTTACGTTAGACAAGTTAGTAAAATCATTCTTAATAACAATAAAATCGTATATTCTGTAATTAATGCATGCACTTAGGTAGTACTTGGTATTTGGTTTTTCCTTAACAAACCTGCAATTTATCCAATATATATATTTTTACTTTTAGACAGAAAGATCTTTAGAGGAGTATGGACTGCTACGTTGTTGTACTGTAGTAAAATAATCTGTGGTATTCTAGAAATTATGGGTGTTGGAATACGGACAACGAACTAATAAAGGGGTTGCGCCCAGTCAGCTACATTGATTTGATTTATTTACCGAGTTGGATCAGTCAGGGCTTACACATTTATAGTGTATAAAGTATTATCTGCTTAATGGTATGAAACTTAAACACTAAGTTACCAAAATCGAAAATTGGTAATATCTATTTGCTAAAAAATACTATCGCACTTGAAATCTAGCTCTGTTGTTAATATAAATGCGAATTTCAAAGAAAACTTCTGCCCAAAATACCATCAGGATCTATTCACATTGATATAATAGCGACTAAACTGAGTCCAGCCTCATACTTCTTCTTCTCCCTTTATTATGGCAACTGAGCCGACGATTGTGTCAGCTATTTCTGCCAGCGTCAAGTGTAAAATAATATACTAGTTGATGATTTTAATGGTATAATACAATGATAAAAATAGAAAAAATGTGGATGAAATTAAAAGACAACCATCTTCTGTGAAAACAAAAGATGGCTTCCAGCCTCATACTATTATGCCGGTGTAGAATAGACAAATATTTCCTAAGTTTTTGAGTGACATACTTGTTTAATGTTACCAGTACACAAACACCTCATTTATTTAATTTAAATTATAATACTCTATTTTATATAAATTATCTACTACTACTCTACTTTTTGTTTATTTCTTTCTTACTTTTGTTTTATGTATCTTTAATTATTGTTTACTTCTAAGATTAGAGATTTAAGTTTATTTTATATTATTGTGCACCGTGTATTTTGCACAATAAATGGTTTTTCTTTCTTCTTTCTACGCATCACATTATCTAGTGTGACTGGCAATAACTAATTACATCGTAAAGCTTACTAGGTAAACTCTCTAAACGACGATGAATCCATAACTCTAGATCTTAGACCACGCTATAAGTTATAGCTGCTCTAATCTAGGCTAAACGCACGATGTGATAACGTACACAGCTTACGCAATCTTAGTAATCTGATGTATAGTTTGCTTAATAGACCAATCTATTGAGCAAACTATACATCAGGTAACAAACGAGAACGTTATAATAAAATATCTAAACGTTAATTTCGCTTTACTATACAAATATGTAAAGCGGAAAAGTTTGTTTGTTTGAACGCGCTAATCTCTGGAACTACCAGTGGGATTTGAAAAAACTTCTTGTGTTTGATGAAGGTTATATAGACAATGTAATATTACGCTAGGCAGTAACCAAAATGTAGGTAAGTAGTTTAACGTGGGTGAAACCGCGCTACGGACAGTTAGTTTTATATAAAGTTTGTACAAAATAGTTAAAGTCCTGTCATTACCGTAATAAATACCTTTTTTCTAAAAGCTTCGTGTCTCTATATGCACTAAGTATCAGTTGTCTTTACATTAAAACAAATTTGGAGCAGATTTTATTTGCTGCGTGTTTGCAATACTTTACGAACAATGTTCAATGTTCAATACTGTTCAACAATGTTCAACAATGTTCAATACTGAGTGGTTGAAATGTCCAAATTATTATTCGTCTTATAATTTTAATGTTAAAACTTGAAACAAGAAAACTTTAAGGAAAAATACTTGTCATAGTTAATTTCTACGTAGCTTGCTCATCAGATTGATGTTAAGGCTGGTTACATACAATAGGACAATATAAATTGATTTATTATGATTGCTTTACATGAGGTGGTGGGCAAGAAGAAGAAAAATTTACCAAATTTTGAATTTGTGTCCATATTGTATGTTTGTAAAGTTTCCCGATACGGATTCATCCCTAATGCGACACTAGTCTTGTTAAAAAGATAAACCATGCACGCAATATCAACAGTTTTCAATAGAAATCCATGTCGCTAAATTTTTAGCTTATTTTTTTTGAGATTTTAAGTCTAATTTAAAGTTTAAAAAGTATATTATAGTTAAATAACTAAGCATAAGCCGACTTAAAATTATTATGTATTCCAGCTTAAATCCCACAATGCTAACAAACAAAACAGAACAATCTTATATACCCTTCTTTAGTTTTATTTGGAAAACCACTTAAAACCCACTCTTCAGAAAGAACAAAGTGATAAAATATTCCGTTTAAAATAAACTTGAGGAGAAACAATCCGAAGCATTTATTGTTCTTATTATCTTGTGAATTTGTTTGCGCCCTTTAGCAGTTGTTTATAGTGATTAGCGATGTTAACGACCTGTTGAGAAAAATCTTTGTTATGTGCCATTTAAAAAGGGCAAGGTTTTTTATACAACTTTGTTGGCACACAGACATACGAATTATCTGATTTATTCTATGCGTTGCAGAAATAATACTTAGTAAATACAACTAAGCCTTTACCGACCATGTAGGGCATTGTGATGGAGATGAGGAAGGAAAAGGGAAAATGTAGAGGACCAGGGGGCACTTGGGCTGCTGATATAGATCAATTAGGGAAGTATCTACCCTCTTATATGTTTCGTGTGTCTTGTTTTCTCAGTGTGATTGTGGCTAAGTTTATTAATGAACTATCTTCCCGCAGCGCGGTTTCACCCGCGTATTTAGTTACTGCTCTGCTCCCATCGCCACGAGCGAGTGTTATAAAACCCCTTTTCAAAAACTGGGCTATCATACGCAAAAAGAAATTATTCCAACCGGACTGGTAGTTCCAGAGATTCGCATATTTAAACAAACAAACAACTCTTGCAAATTCTAAAATAAGTAGATTCGTTACCTCCCTTTTACAATTCTAACCCCCAGTTTCTGAAAGGCCGATCAAGGAAAAAATAACTAATCAGCTGTTAAATCTCATGTGAAGTACCTAAAAGTATGCTAAAAGCATGGATAATTAATTTACTTTGATCTAATTAGTTACTATTTAAACATTGTTTCTATAATAGCTTTTTTTTTTTAAAGTACTTCGCGATACATTGCTGTCGTCATCACGCCATCCCTAGTATGAGAGCTTTCATAATCGCGTTTAATATTTGCTAGACTCTAAGGAATCACTTCCTCTTCGCGTCACATGCCCAAAGAACTGTAGTATACGGGATCGAACAAGGGTTGACAGTCGTTCCTTGATCTTTTTAAATAAGAAATCTTTATTATTTTGAATTTACAAACGGTTAGTACTCCTAGTTTCATTTGAAATGAATTTAAGTACTATCATTTGATATCAATGTCAATAACTGCATTATTTTTAGAAGCAATCAAATATCTGCAATATCTGAATTCATTTATACTTTGCAGATTTTATAATAATAATAATAATAATAATCTTTATTGTACACACCACAAAATAATACAAGTAAAAAAGAAGACAGCATACAAATAGGTAGGTAAGTAGTAAGTACAATGGGCGGTCTTATCGCTTAGAGCGATCTCTTCCAGACAACCTTTGGATGGATTTTTATGATGTAGATTACAGCAGTTGTTGGTGTATTATAAATACGATAATATTAAATGCTATAGACAGTGCTCAATCACACCTAGTGCGAATTGAACGCGTCTTTTGTTATATTATATTAAAGTCGTAAACAAGTAACCGGTTTTTTATCGGCCGGTGCATTCCTCGACACCTGGTCGATCTATTGTGCGCGAGTGTATACGAATATGGATCTTATACTAAATGGATAGCGATCATATTCAAGATAACGGTGACGACACAATTTATAATGAGAATACGATAGATAATAATCAACAATTTCTAGATGACCCAACAAACTATACAAATGAACAGAATATGGAGCTATTTACAGAACCAACAAATAAACGCATACGAAATGAAGACAATGAGGATAATTGGCAGACAGTTACACGAAAATCAAAAAGAAAATCCATTGGTCAAGAGAGCATTAGGTCAGAAGATACAGCTATACAAGTATGTATTTATTCCAAAGAAAAAATTCCAAAGCAATTTGCACTAGCGAAATTATTACGCGAACACGAAATTACGGATATAATAAAAGTTAAATATATTAACCCGTACAAACTGTTAATTACATTTCATAGTGAAATTAGCGCCGAAAAAGCCATATTATGTCCAGCATTTGACGAGTTAGGTTGCCGTAGACAAAAATCGTGGGAGGTTGGGTTATCCTACGGTATTATTAAAGACATCGATTTGGAGCTATCGGAAGACGAACTTTTTAAGGCGATTAGTTCTGATATAAAAGTGGTATCGGTCAAACGCCTGAGCAGACGAGATGAGCATGGATGGTCACCTAGCGAAGCCATTAGAGTGGGTTTCAAAGGTCCTACTTTACCGAGCCACATCTACTTATTGGAGTTGCGAATAAGCGTTTCGCCCTACATTTTCCCTGTTACGCAGTGCTCTAAATGCTGGAGATATGGCCATATTTCAAAAATGTGTCCTTCTAATAAGTCACTCTGTCCAAAATGTGGCAGTAATGATCATGGGAACTGTGAAGCAACTGTTTTTCGCTGTGTTAATTGTTCAGGAAAACATATGGCTCTGTCCAAGGAGTGTCCTGTTTATAAAAAGGAAAAGCGAATCCGTGAAATCATGTCTGAATTTAGATGTACCTATCAAAAAGCACTAACTGTCTATGTTCCTCCAACGCCTTCACGGATAAACAATGATCCAGTAGTCATGAACAAGAACACTAAGACAGCGAATAGTAGTAGCCAGAACAATTATCTAGAACATCCAATTAACCCTTTGTACTCTGAAGTATTAAGAGACAATGGACAAAATCATGTCGAAGCGGTCATCGAAAACAGAACGCGATCACAGAAGATATCTCCAAAACGTAAGCGATCAGGAAAGAAAATTGTGCCTTATTATTTGGCAGAAAATGTTACTGTGGATATGTCTGTCACAAACTCGGAAGAATCGGAAGGGGACAACTTGCCACCAGATACACCAAACCCCAATGATGGGCAACCGAACACCAGCAATCATACTAAAACGAAGTCCTTCAGTAGTCTATGGCAAAGTGTCAAATGTATGATTAACAGCGCAAAACAAGAATTACTTATTAAAATCAAAGACTGGCTCAAAATATTGATAGACTGGTTAGACACACTTTTAAGTAACGTAATACCTAACATATCTTTAATAAAAAATCTATTTTCATCAAATAATGGATAGATCCGCTAGGGTCACCAAATTAAACATTATACAATGGAACGCTCGTAGTATTAGGCCCAAATTAAAAACACTTGAACAGTTGTTGATCCAGGAACATGTACATTTAGCTGTGGTAAGTGAAACATGGCTTGTCCCAGATATTTATATTACTATTAATAATTACAACATTTTTCGCCAGGACAGGGACCTCCCATATGGAGGAGTTGCTATAATTGTACACAAGTCGATTCAAACACAACAAATCTATGTACAAAATAACTATTTTAATTTAGAAATAGTTCATATCAAATTATTTAATTGCGATGAGTTGGAGAATGTAATTGCCTTTTATTGTTCACCAGATACCGTAACAAACCCCCAAACATGGGATTATTTATTCTCGATAGAAAATAAAAAGACTGTTATACTGGGCGATTTTCACGGACATCATTCGAGTTGGTCTTATAGAACAGATTTACGAGGCAGTCAAATTATGGATTCAGTACTAGATTATAATTTCGTTATTTTGAACGATGGCAAATATACTCTTGTCCAACTTGTTGACAGTGTCTTAAAGCAATCTTCACCTGACCTGTCTATAATATCGTCCGACATATCCCTAAGGTTTGATTGGACCGTTACGAACGAGACGTTAGGCAGTGATCACCTAATTATAAAAAATTTCCACCTCATTTAATTCAAATGTTAATTTAAAAAAGAAACGAAACTTTAAAAAAGCAGATTGGCCCAGTTATCAGTCTTATCTCAAACAAAAATTCCATAACTACAGTTGTGAAATAGCTGATAATCCCCAAAATGCATATGATACATTTGTAAATTTTTTACACGAGGCGGCTGAACTATTTATTCCCTATATAAAATTCAGCACAAACCCTACCAGTAAATTCCGCGCTAAGCCTTACTGGAATTCGGATTTATCAAAATCGGTAGCATGCCGCCGACTTGCCCTTGCCAACTTTAGGCGCAATCCTACCCCTGCCAATTTAAATTATTTAAAAAACAAAATAAGCCAAACCCAGAAGCTTATAAGATGTGCCCAGAGAGAGTCTTGGCAAAATTACTGTACTTCAATAGACAATTCGGTATCTGCTAATGAAGTTTGGAAAAAAATTAAATGGATCAAAGGCTATAAAACAAAGTAATATATAGATACGGAAAGAGCCAACCGACTTCTACACAATTTAACTCCCGACTATGTTCCCCAGTCTCAACCTACCTTATCATCTCAAAATTTAAAATTACACATAATAATTACATTACAAGAATTAGATAAAAGTATAAAGGCTAATGACACAGCCCCTGGGTGCGATGATATATCGTTCAGTATGATAAAAAACCTCCCTGAAAATGCTAAACAGGTCTTGGTTAACATTTACAATATTTTATTAATAACGAGTTTTGTTCCAAATCAATGGCGTTATATTAACATTGTTCCTATTCCTAAACATGGCAGGGATCCTAATACTATTTCAGCACTCAGACCTATTTCGCTAATTTCTTGTTTATGTAAGATCTTTCACACAATTATACAAAAACGTTTAGAATGGTTTTTTGAAAAGAATAACTTATTTTCCAATGATACATTAGGTTTTAGAAAGTGCCGTTCGTGTCTAGATAATTTAAGCCGCCTTGTTACGAGAATACAAACCGGTTTTTGCAATGATTGTATCAGTGTGGGTTGTTTCATTGATATTGACAATGCCTATAATAATATAGATATAAAAATATTGTTACAGAAATTAGATGCACTAGGGGCAGGACAAGTGATATGTTATTATCTTTGGCAATTTTATCGAAAACGTTACTTAACAATTACAATTAACAATACTTCAATCACACGTAGTACCGATCGGGGCTTGGCACAGGGGGATCCTCTTTTACCCCTACTGTTTAATGTTGCTACTATGGACTTATGTAACGAATTCAATACAGAGTCAATTCACATCTCACAGTTTGCTGACGATTTTGTCGTTTATTGCACTAACAGAAACATACATTACGCAGCTCAACTATTACAGCTATCTTTAGGGCAAATAATAAGGAAATTATCGGATTTAGGTCTAGAAGTATCTACTTTGAAAACGAGAATATGCGTGTTCAAGAAAGGTCGTAATTTACAAAACATAACAATTAAAATTAACGATTCAGTTATACAAGTTGTAGAAAATATCAAATACTTAGGATTATGGCTCGACCGTTCTCTCCGATGGGCCAAACATATTAATGAAACTTGCGAAATTATAGGCAGATTTCTTAACATTCTTAAATTCCTAGCAGGTACTTATTGGGGTGTCCACCCTAAACATTTAAGAAAGATATATATTGCCCTAATAAGAAGCCGTATGGACTACGCGAGCTTTTTGTACGGAGATAGTAGTCAAAAACACTTAAATAAATTAGAAAAAATTCAAAATCAAGCTATGCGTATCATTGGTGGTTTTATTAAAACAACACCTATTCATGTGATGAGTAGTGAACTCAGTTTGCAACCTTTACATGTACGTAGATGCTACTTAGGTGGAAAATTTTTATTAAAATGTAAATCATTATCTGACAATTACATAACTATAAACATAATAAATAATTTATTCAACTTAATTAATTTATGGAAAATAAATAATAAACCTATACTAATTACAATGTATGAACAATTAAATCATGTACAAATCAATTGTAGCCCTAACTTAGAGATGTTTATGAACAGTTCATGGATGAGCTATTACGATCTTTCAAAAAATTTTAAATTTAAAATTGAGCCTATATCTAAACCAAAACACTTCTATGATACAAACAGTCTAAAAGAAATTAGCTCACATTACTTAGATGTAACATACACCAACTATTACCGCATATTTACAGACGGCTCGAGGGAAAAGTATGGTAGTGGCGCAGCTTTCTTTGACCCACATCAAGACTCTTATGTGATGTTTAAAATAAGTCAGGAGCTATCAATAATGCAGGTCGAACTAGTAGCCATTAGTGAAGGATTATCTTACATTGATTCCATCGATTATAGCCACTTCGTGATCTTGACTGACTCAAGAAGTGCACTTTTACATGTGGCTCGTTGTACCTCGACAGTTCGAGGAACACCGATAGCTTACACAATAATAAACCAGATTTTGTTGTTAAAACAACATGGTAAACAAATTCAGCTTCAATGGATTCCCTCCCATGTAGGTATCACTGGCAATGACAAAGCAGATGCACTGGCCAAGAGAGCTTGTCATGAAGGAATACCTTTATTAAGCCGCCCTTACTTTTCAGACTGTTTGTATCTGGTGAAGGACTATTGTTACAAATCTTGGAAAGAATATTTTGATCAACGATCAACTGAGAAGGGAATTTGGTACAAAACCATTCAACCGGAACCATTGACAACACCTGTTCATTTAATAGACAAATGTGTACTACTGCCATGAGATTGCGTGCCGGGCATATTCCTACAAAGAAATTCACATTCCTTATGGGATTAACAGCAACCCCTAATTGCGACATCTGCAACGTAGTTGAGGACATACATCATATTTTGATAGAATGCGCTCGGTACGATTGTCTTAGGGCACAGCTTGTTGGAACTAGTACTGGTAGTAATATCGGTGTCTATAACAGTATTTTGGCCAGTCCTACATCTAATTATGCGATAAACTTATATAGATTTTATATAAAATCAACTAATATTATATAATGAAGCTCCAATAGAGCGACATAGTACTTTGTTGTAACTAAGCTCTATAAATAAAGATTAAAAAAAAAAAAAATGCTATAATAGTCATACATATAATACAAAAAAAAAAAAAACAAAAATATAATAAAAAATGCATACTAAAAAATAAATAAATATATATACTACTACAGTGAGTAAGAAATATAATAAATACAATTATGTTATTAAAATGACAAATAACGTGTTTTAGTCATGGATTTAAATGAAGCTAGTGTTTGTGCTTGTGCTTTAGTGCTTGTATTTGCATCAATAGGTCTAACTAAACGTATCTTCAATTTGAAGTCGCATCTCGACAGTTTTTTACCTACCTATGAATAAAATAACAAGTTTAATGAACTCCTGGTGAACAATAGAGTACTAACAGCTTAAAGAGAGCAGATTTACGAAGCCACAGAGTTACTCTGGGGTTAAATAAGATCGAAACATGGATGGTTTCACAACATAGACGAAGTGTATGTACAAGCACAATCTATCTAAGTTTCACAATTTTTCACAATATAATAAATAAAATATAAATGTTTTATTCAGTAACTTAAAGTTAACAGTTTTTAGGATGGAAGTATCCTTTTAAGTATAGTAATACCTGTGTTAGGATACCTCCCTCTTCTATAACAGGGTTACATATTTATGATTCCGTGGTAAATAAACATTTAGCTGTTTTAAGCAAAAAATTTAATAATAAACTAATAACATAAATCGTGTGTGTGTGTGTTTGTGTGTGTGTATGCAATCTATCTATAATAATACTAATAATAATCTATCTATTTTCAAGTATCCCAGTTTTTTAAATAGGGCCTACCAAAAATAAAAATTGGCAAAAAGTCGGTGGTTAAACTCTGCCTACCTCTTCGGGTATAATAGGCGTTAAGTTATGTATTTGTGTAACATTTCTGCAGTACCTGATCTGTTGTTACTAATGTTACTTAGTTTTTTTACTATATTACAAATTTGCATCATAGACATATAGCAAGAACAAGAACTATACTGTTTTGCTTAATAATATGTTACTCTAAGATCATAGAGTACCTTCACTTCATGAAATGTACATGACGTACGTTTTGTCAATTTTTAGAAGTACCTTTACTTAGTTTCTTTGAGATTATATTTATTATTTATAATAAATGTAAATGTTTCTTACACACTTACATAGATGGCTCATATAACCAGTTCTGAAGATGATATTAAAAGTACTGCTACACATACAATAAATTCTGAACATGAACAAAATGCTACAAGTACTGTAGAAGCAAATACAACTCATAAAATAAAATCAAACAATGAAACAAAGCTCGTTTTCAGTAGAAAAGATACAGATAATAATGCACAACTATCAGTTCAACCAGATACAATAATAAACATGACTACTAAAGACAACAGACCAAAATACAGAAGAGAAAAGTTAAGAAAGTGGTACAGTCCAAAGTTCAGTTGGAGATGGTGGCATAGAAGTCTCCAGACACAGCAGATATATCCACAAATGGGGATAAAGGAGCAACTATATCGAAGTAATAAATCAGGGCAAAAGTATTATCAAGAAGGATATCCACCTAAAGAAAAAAGCTTATACCCACCACATGGTCAACCACCTAAATGGGTTATGTTTGGTGAGTATTCTACGGTAATTTAAAACCCTCTTATTAATACAGTCGTAAGACGTGTATTATAAATATAGGCTACGCCCACCCATCCATTATGATATTGATGAAGGTAAAAATAGAATACAAAATCACAAAATATTACACCTGTGTAAATCTGATAATGTTTTCCCATCTAAAAATATAAGTCAAATTCAATGAAAGTTTAATATGTCATTGCATGAATAAACTTTGAATATGTTTAAACCGTGTAATCTCCTCACTCCATCACTTCCCCGTGAGTATTGTAAGAGGCGAACAAAACAATACTAGACAAGAAAGCGGCTTCACCTTACTGCGGACTAATGACCGCAGTAAGGTGAAGCCGCTAAGCGTGGTGAGTTGGTGACTGTGGCAAACTGCTTCCTGTAGTCCTGCAGTGGATGTTTTCAGATTTATGTTGTTTTGACTATTTTATGTATATTTAGAAGGTATGCGAGAATATGCTGGTTCATCATTGGACTATGAACCTGCTTCAAGGAACGGATTTGTCGCTATAGTGATGCTAATTGTGCTGTTCATGTTAATTTGTACAGCTACGTTCCTGTATTTCGTGTTTAAAGTGTAAGTTTTTTCAAAGCTATTAGAAATACTGTTAGTTTAGCCGAAATAAGGACAAACTTCTCAGGTAAAGATTTATCGATGACACAAGCTTGGAGTGCATATTTGGTGACGTCCCAAAAACAATGGGACATCTTTTATTGGATCCTGTGCATCCAAGCGTCTGTACTTAACAGGAATTATTTGACGCCGTTGACAAAGCGATATTTGAAGAAAAGTGTCAATATAAGCACAAACGGAATTGCGCAGTAAGAAGTAGAAGCGTTTATGCTCAACTGCTGTGTTACAGAGACAGCTTTTTTAGGCGTGTTTAAGGGAATTTTATCTGCACTTAAATTATGTCAGCCCACACCTCAGCTATAAAAGTCGCGCTATCAGCAATGGATATATCAGTATTATGACTTTGCATCCTATAAGCAGAGTATATCAATATGGTCGATCCCTTTTACGCAAAGCCTAGCAAAGCTGGCGAAACGATTTTGATCCTTGGTTCTTTTAAGCGAGACATAAAAAGCACATTACAAGGTTGCTGTAGTATGGAAATCATACTAATTTGCTTTGATAGCAACTACTGGACGCTGACTACCACCAGGCAGAGTGGAGTCACCATTTGAAGTAAAATAAGTCATTCACTTATTAAAGAATGCCCCAATTTTTTTTCTTTTGTACTTTTCTTTTCTTATTATTTTTTGGTTATTTCTATATATTTTCAGACATGTACTAACAGTAATATTTACAAAATATGGAATGCCTATTTTAATATGTGCAAGGTGAGTGTTATTCATGTGATCCTGCATTGTCTATGATTTATTTAGTAAATAGATTATTGTAGTGTTTACACGTTTATGATGACGCGCTTTGATTATTTTAAGATACAATTGAAAAAAGTTACGTGTAATGGATGTCGAGTCTACCATACCACCAGCCGTACCCCCTGGTGGTAGGGCCATGTAGGCAGCGTTACTTGTGTGGTAAATATCACATTCCTGTGGTCTGTGGTCAACAAACCACCTATTAAACGTGGCGACTATGGAAAATTTATTTCTTTATTTGGCAGCAGTGGACGACATTACGTTAATAATGATGTCACGCTTAAAATTATGCAAATTTTGATTTTCCTTTTATTTTTTACCTTGGTAAATCACCGTTACTATTTTTGTAACCAGCTACGTAAATAGATTTTGTTTGGTTCTTTCGTAACCAGTTACTAATCAAGAGTAGTTATAGCAGGTTCGTAACTATTTATCGTGACCAGCTACAAATTAAGATTTTCTCTTTTTTTTCCAACTGGTTAGTATACAAAAATAATGAATCCAGGTTTGTAGTCATGTAAAACGAAAAACTAAAAGAAGTCTCTTTTGTTGCTGGTTACAAAAAATAGTTACGGTGAATGACCAAAGGATCCTTTTTAATATACCTAAGCAGTTTTATAAAAAATCTGTTTGTGTAATGATTAAAATAATAGTTTTTATTTTTATACGGCTGCATTAATTAAGAAAGCAGATTCTGTTGAGGTATTTAAATTAATAACGTTTTATAATACTTTTTCGCTTACAGTATTGCCATGTTAGTAGTCCATTATTCTATGGTCTGTTTACCGTATGCTCGAGTTCTGCCGTGTTGTATTGTCATGTTACTCCTAACGGTAATATAAATTTCTTAATAAATTTGTAGTTCTATCGTTTCACGTTTTTAATAAAGCAACATTTATGGAGAGGAATGGAATATTTCTAACTCCTCCATTTTGTTTCGGATTTTGTACGCTCCAAAACTTCACCCGCGCCTAAAATAAGTTTTGTCTCCCTTGCAAAACAAAATGATTTTTAGGGTAAAAAGGTCTATGTCTATCTACATACAAATTTTCATCGAAATCGGTGTAGCCGTTTGAAGGTCGGTTCGAACCTTAGTACCGACCAGTTTGCCGTTTTAGCTGACTGAAGTGGAACATCAAGAGTCCTTATTCTGGCTTGCCTAAATCAGAGAAAGGTTCCCTCAGCTATATACTTTGAGTGTATCATCTTCAAGAGCTTACCATACAGATCTATGGCAGAAATTAGCAACGATGAAATCCGTGTTGCATCGCTCAATACAGTCATGCACTTCGATGATGTCCTACTGCTGTTAGTAATATACTAGCATTTTGTGGCATGCGAGACACGGTAATACGATAATGCCCTATCGCCTGTAGACTAATATACTAGGGTGTATATGACAGGCATGACATGAAAATTGGTCTTGCTTTTCAGATTTTTTGCATGAGCTGCATATCGGCAGTAATAACATCATATTATAGAACTGCAATAATAATGTACGCAGTTGCCAGTACTGCTGTGGTTGTGCTAGTTTGTTTGATACTGGCTCTTACACCCGTAAGTATCTAAAAACGTATTTAAGTATTGAGTGTTAATTTCGTTTCTATAACAATAATAGCAACCCTAGGGTAGATTCTCGGAAAAGCGTGTCCGTCTATCCATCCTGCACGGGTTGGATAATCGAAAGTCATTGTTGATTGTTATTGTTCTCGCCTATAACCTTTCTCAAGAATCGGGCTATCATACGCAAAAAGAATTATTTAAATCCAACCGGTAGTTTCAGGTATTAGCGCGATCATACATACAAACAAACTACCTCTTTATATATTAGTATAAATAACAGTATCAGATCCTTGCTGGTTTCCTGATGAGTGATCCATCGACTGGAAAAGTGCTAGTTATAGGATATAGACGTAAAGTATTAGTTATACATTGTGTTTCGCTCGGTAAGAGCGTCGGAGGTCTAATTACTCGACCATATTCCTTTTCAATTTCTTTATTCACTCTCTTCTTCCTACATTATAGACACCGCTTTAGCATCGTTTCTGCAATCCTTAAAAACATAACCATGTTCATAGGTTATGGTTACCGCTTACTACCAGGAGTTTGTCTCCATAGTTGTATTAAAAAAATACAGAGAAGGAATAGAATCACCACGCTTGCTCAACACCCGTATTAGCGTTTCAGAAATGGGAATATTATTAATAATAATAATCTTTATTAATCTTAAAGTATTGCAGTACATGTGTAGGTATATATAACTAACTAACTATATTTTCGTTGATATTTTCAGTGGTATGCTGCATTCTTCTACCAAAACTATGTTTTCAATTTCAATTATTTTGAACAACCTCTTTATAGCAAAAGCATAATCTTCTTAGCCAGTTTATAATTTATTACGAAAATATATTTTGAGTTTGTTAAATTTTAACCAAAACTAGGTAAAAGTGTTTAATATTTATTTCAGTTCGACTTCACAAAATGGTACCTGTATGTAATAGTAATATCAGTGGTGTTTGCTGTCATTTCCTTGGTAGCTTTTCTTAGCATGAGGATTACGGGATATTATATGAAACCTCTGCATTTGGTCATTTTGATTGTGTCTTTGCTATTACATTCTCTGGTATGTATCTTATATAAAAGTATAAAAATATTTTCTTTATTTATTAAAAACATGACCGGCTAAGTTGGCGAAAATTGGGTGAGGCCTATGAACATCAGTGAACGTTATACGGCTGACATGAAGATGATGACTGCCGCCGTGGTGCAGTAGGAGTGCAAGCGACTGCTGTGCACTAGACTGTGGGCTCGATCCCCACACGGGACAAAACTTTGTGTGATCCATAAATATTTGTTCCAAGTCTAGGTGTACTTTGTGCCCGTAATTGTATGTATGTAAAGTCCCCCGCTAGACAGAGCTTCTAGTACGGGAGATGTTGCCAAATTTTTACGAAAAAGAAAGATATTTAAATACTAGCGTCCCGCCAGGGTATAGAGTATAGAGAGATGTATGTATGTTGTATTACAGAAAAAAAATTCTGGAATAAATTCCCTGAATGATTGTAAAACCATATCACAATCTGATGCGTAGTGTGAAAGAAATTAGTGACGAAACAGACAGAAGAAAACAGCGACTTTTGGCTGTTAATAAATAATAATAATTATTGTATTTCTTTTAGGTATTAGTGATGGAACTTCAAATGATTTTAGGAGGAAATACTATTGAACTAGGCGACGAGGACTGGGCATTAGCTGCGTACATGCTTTACACATCTATTATAGATATTTTCTTGAAATTGGTTCAGATACTGGGATTATTAGATGAATTCGAATAAACTGAGGTTGTTAGGGTCCAAAACATTTCTTTGTGTTTTATTTTTACTACATAATAATGATGTTTTTGTTTATAAACCGTCGTTGGATTTGTATAATTTTGTGTCCAAATTTATCGGAACACTTCTCAGCAAAACTGTGACAGTAGTTTTTTTACATAAGGTGATAGTTATCTAATAGCTGTAATGATGACCTAGAAGATTAGCTATTAGCTTCCTATTAAGTTATTAGTTCAAAACTGGGCAAGTACCAACGTTCGGAGTTCTATAAAGTCACATATACTTTCTAAGTTTTTTGTGTGCTAAAGGATAACGACGTGAGGGACTGAAGGAATACGATACATTATTGACAGAAAATCAAAATTTTCAGTTTGTTATGTACATTTAAAGATACATAGCTTTACGCCATTTATCCCCAAAGAAGTAGTTTTATTTTGAGTCTCATGTTACAGGAGTAGCCTGTTGCCATATATCGGCTACAATTCCAGACTTCGAGCTAATACTGAGAATGAGCTCGGCGTCTGGAATTAGTTATTTAGTATTCAATGCAAATAAATACATTTGGTATAGGAAATGAAATAATGAAAATGAAATGAAAATGAAAATATATTGATTCATATAGGTTAAATTAATTAACACTTATGAACATCAAAGTTTACAAAATGTTAGCAAATTAACCTACAGCCTTCGCTGACGAAGTAGAGCCATGAGAAGAACTGGCAAGAAACTCAGGCCATTCTTTTTAATAGCCAGGTTATTACAATTTTTGTAAGTTATAATGTCAAGTTGCATGCAAAGTGACACAGGCAATACACGTAGGTGTCTTTGGTAACTGTCGGAACTCTTACAAAGTATTTGTGGACGCTCCTTTGTTGTCATGTAAGCCTTTGCTCGTAGGTGATGCATTTTTAAGTTTTAGTTTCTATTTTTGTGTTCGTTAGTTTTAGTTTACATTTTATTTGATAACAAAACATGCACTCAATTGAAGTATTATGGAAACTAACACTATGCTATCCCAATGTTCCATGTCTCATGCTGAAAATAGTGAAAATTACTTATACATTACTGACTGAAAACATGGTAAGAAAAATATGTGAAAAACCGGCCAAGTGCGAGTTAAACACGCGCACCGAGCGTTCCGTATAAATTTGCAGTCAATATAACTAACATAAATGGCCATATACATCTTTTGATTACGTTGACATAGTGCTTTGATTTTCACAGCCTTATGAGGTTTCAGATAGGAATAAATACATATACTTCAGCTAGATACCCTCAAGTGTTACTGAGAAAAGGGACTTGACTGACAGACAGACAGACAATAAAATAATCCTATAGGAGTTTCGTTTTGCTTCTTAAGGTACAGCATCCTATAAATGTCTGAAATTATTAATCCGCCTTCAGCAAGCATGGTAATCTGCTCTGCTAATGCTCATGCATTCTCTGCATAAAAAAGTCCTTCATAGCGTAAACAATAATAAATATATAATGTGCTTTAGTTCCTACTAGTTTTACTAGC
This sequence comes from Parascotia fuliginaria, assembly GCA_963082885.1. Taxonomy (NCBI): domain Eukaryota; kingdom Metazoa; phylum Arthropoda; class Insecta; order Lepidoptera; family Erebidae; genus Parascotia; species Parascotia fuliginaria. The sequence goes on from OY720195.1 coordinate 4,470,403, forward strand.
GTAGTGTAATTCTCTAACACTAGTTTCATGAAGTACCGTGAGTCGGACTTTACCTATTTCATTAGCAATTCCAAAAAAGAAATTTTTTGATGTCATAAATAATACCTATATAAGCCGGTACTAAAACGTATCGTAATAGTTGGGATAACGGCGTAGTATAGATGGAGTATGGAACAAAGTGTGTACTCTCGAGATATCACAATCCGACGTAGAGTTGTTCCAACTACAAATTCTATATTGAAGCAGATGCCGTGAGCTCTTCACACTATCCTACTTTTAAAACATTAACGGCGTAATATCCTTTGCTGTCTACTCAAAGGATATCTGGAAGAAATAGCAAGCGATTATGTGCTTGGAGCGACGACCGACCGTCAAACAGATTGTTGTCGCTAAAACTGAATACCACATTACTCCAGTCACCAATCTGCCTGCCAAGTGTAGTAACTAAGGCAGTCTTTCGGTGAAAGTTGTGATATACAAATATCTTTTTAAATACACCCAACGATGTGTCACCACACAGGCTTGTTACTTGTGTAATAGTGCCGGAGGCCCAATTTGCCCCTTTTCTTTTTTTCTTTCTTCACGGTAGGCAGCGGCTTCGCAGAGTTCCTGGCATTGCAGGAGCAATGCTATGGAGTCTGAGTCGTCCATGAGCCGCAGTTATTCTTACTTACCAACACGTGGGATGTTTGCTCATCTGCCATTGTCAAGCAATAAAAAAATGAAAAATAAAAAAAAAGAAAATAGTTATCGGATAGCAGCACTATCAGCACACTAAATATTACTGCAGAAGCTTCTCCCACCAAACATTGTGACTATAGCGAACTACCTTTGGGATAGGCGCTTGTCTTGTAGTGAAAGTCTTGCTAATTATGAGTTTTCAAATCAAAACAATTAAAATTTAAAATTAAAATATATATTTTCATTTTTTTTAATGTGAAGTAAGCCCTATTATTTGTACCAATTTAATAAAAATATCAACGATTGAAGTGTACAGCATAAAAGAGGCTAATGCCCAATCATCTTCACCTATTTCCACCGTTCGACCGCCTAGTATCATTTGTAGTTCCATCACTAAGATCTGAAATAAAAAATGGTATAAAAAACATCACGCCTTTTTTAAGAGATAAATAGATTATTGTCATATTTTGATAACCATTACTTGCGTTTCATACGTCTTCATAAGAGCGGTATTACATTATGATATAAATATGATTTCATATCTGTCAAATTCAATGATCATAGTTCGACGACTCTCAAACTATGATCATAGATAATCACATGTAGTTATTATACCGTCATATGTTCTTCATTTAAAAATGACTTACACATCTTTGATCATATTTCTATGATAGTCTAATAGCGGCCTATGTCATTTATTATAATTCAATGCTTTGATTTGAAGGTAAATAAATTAAAAGAATAACCCTTGATAAGAAGTATTAGAGACCACCTTTTCATAGTAGAATGTAAGGGGTCTTGAACCAAATGGATCAGTATTTCATACTTATGTCGCTTTATCAAAACCTCTTTACTAACCATGACAGCAATATGAGATTATGGCTTTTGGAATTGTGACCACTACTCCCAGATTTTACCGATTGATTTCCATCAGGTAGAGTAAAGTCACTTTGGCAGGCTAATTTAGATAATTTCTCGACAGAAAACCAGAATATCAAACTTGATCTTGAACTTGATTGATTTGATGATTGAGTCGATAAATGTGTTATGAAATAATAATGATAAACATACCACAGAATGTAATATGACGGATATAATCAGGATACCAAGATGTAGAGGTTTTATGTAATGTCCCGTGAACATCATACCGAGAAGAATAACTATACTGACCACTGACAGGCCTGTCGCTATGACCACTATATATAAGTAAAATTTCGTAAAGTCGAACTGAAAAAGACAATTTTGTTTTACAATATTTTCACTTAAATATCTTCATGTATTTTTTTTTTGACTAGGACATGAGGAGAGAACTAACTACTCCATTTCCATGTACTGTTAAAACTATTCTAAGAATGTTTTCTGAGCCCGCAAAACGTAGTGTTACGTAGACACAGATTGCGGGATGTTTCATACCAAATCTAAGTTGCTTATAATATCACATAGGGTACAAAAAGCGAGTGATTTCATATTATGAGTTATAGGAACCTGATAGGCTTCAGCAAATAATAATATTAATAAAATAATATTATGATTAATTTTTAAAATCATAATACTTACTGACGTGCAAGCTAGTATGAAGCACACAAACGTAATGCCTGCGGTGGCGAGAGCAGCATAGAGTACTATTACCGTACTATACCGACAGGTTATTACACACGCGGTGACAGACATGGAGACGAGCTAAAACATAATATCAACTACAACATACTATTTATAAATAATAATAATACTCTAATAATGAGGTTACCTGCTTCTTCTTTTATACACACACACAAACTGTCGCATTTCTAATATTAATAGGATACGATATACTACAATAAAAACTCTTCACGATTGATCCACGATCATATACGGGTGGTGGGCCATCGATGGAAGAGGGCGGATCACGACCCACAAAGGTGGCAACGAGGTTTGAGTCAGAAACCGGCCAATAACGCAATCAATGTGACTTTTTCAAATTTATATGATGTATTTTATAAGTGTATTCTGGATATTATTCATTTACGGTAAAGGAAAAGATAAGTAAGAAACCTGAACTTAAAAAACGTCTCAAATTGTAAATTTGCCTGTAGTGATTAACAGATACAGATTATTATACTTGTTTTTAGTGCTGATTACAATAAAAAAGAAAATTTAATAAATTACCGTTACAACTAACATTACAACACTCATGGGTAGCTGTCGCGCGCATGCAAAACATGAGAACGCGTATGAAGAGCACAATAGTCCAAAACTGAAAATTAAATAATATTTATTTAAATAATAATAACTCAAAAACTACACACTTCTATCTAAACAAAAGGAAACAGATGTATAGCTTGTGATATGGGTTCTAGAATGCGGATAAGATTATAATACATTTTTATATTAATCATATAAACACTCAGACACAATGAAAGTAGCTATATTCATGTACACAAATATCGGGCATCGGACCCGCGAATCTTGACTTAGCTGTCACTCTACCGGTACGCCATAGAAGTAGATAAGATACATAAAGGCTACATTATTTTTATACAACTCACATAACAAAGAAACATAGTCACCAGATAGTAAGTGGTTATTTTAACCTATAGAAATGGCTGTATTCTCTAAAGCACTGTCACTTTAGTGACAGAGACAGTGCTAAAAAACCACAACCATGAGAAGATTTTCTTTTAAAGTGTTGAAGTATTTCATAGTAACTGTGAAGTGACACGTGGGCCGAGGGCGGCGAACAACCGGCCACGGTGGTGAAAATTGTGGGAGGCCTATGTTGAGCAGTGGATGTCCTTTTGCTGATATGATGATGATGATGATGATGATATGTGAAGGGGGTTAAGCCCATGTGGTTAATCAATGGATGAATGACTGTATAGTGATATTTGATCTGAGTGTCTCCGTGCTTCGGATATTGATAATAGTCGTTAGCGCAAGTTATTGGTGGCTTGAACAAATTCTGGTTCTAGGCTGATCACTTATTACTCTATAAGAAGAAGATTTAAAAAAATAATAATAATAAAAGAATGGACTTACAACCCAGCTAAGAGAAGAAACCTTGGATACATTTTGAAAAACATGTTGGCTTCGGGACTGGAAAAGAAAACAATTTGGTATAGGTATTACTGTTGTACTTCTAACATCGCTTCACGCCTTCTTTCCCGGAGGGGTAGGCAGTGGTGTATAACACCCACGTTACGCTGTGTTGAAACCCATTGGAACCCAAGCGGTGAGGCTGTTGCCATGTACCGTACACTATTTCAGGGCTATACTATATATAGCTGATACTTCGCATTTTCGACAGAAAAACCCGTAAACTTAAATACGCATACAGAAAGAGTTTTTAATCACCATCCGATTGCTATATTGTGTTGTTTAGTGAAAATTGAGAGACACGTGTTTTTTCTTTTAATATCATTGAGTACAAAAATATTGAGGTACATTATTACGACACTATAACGTTTAATACGCTGAATGAATATTTCTTTAGAAAAACATAATTTTATATCAAAATTTGGTCTACTAATTTTTTTGCAAAAATGAAGTCTTTGAATGGTACGTAATGCGTAAAAATTTAAAAAAAATGGTCATTAAAAATCTTTCCGTATAATATATGTGACAGAAATATTTTTAAGTCCAACTTGAAGTAAAAAAAGTGTGAGATATAACACCAATAAGATCAGTTCATGCTCTTATCGCTCAATGAAAGCCTGGAATGATTTACCAGCTTATGTGTTATCAATTTTGATAACACAAACGCTGGGCGTAAAAAGCATCCTTTAAGTAAAGCTAGTATGTGCGAGCAGTTAGAAACGATTGCTTTTGGAATGGTGAATCAGGAAGAATGGAAGCATTTTGCTACGTTGTAAAAGAACTAGCAACCTGCATGGGTGAAACCACACACCAGCGTAAATCCCAATGGCATATAAATATATCGCCCGCCTATATTAATAATAATGTAGCTTTATATAGGTGAAAAAATTTTTGAAATCGGCTCAATACCTTTTGAGTTTAACCGTTACAAATGAACATATATTTTTTTCTCTTCATAATTTTAGTACTCGTACGAGTATAGGAAACTGATACTAAATAAAACTTACTTTATAAAAACATACATAATAGCTCCAGCCGTACATAATAACATTAACATGACAATAAGCATCACTATGGCGATAAATTTGTTTCGTGTTTTAGGATCATAGGGTACATGTTCTGTTTGGTACACTACTGCAAAAAAAAAATACATAGTTAATTCAATTGGAAAAGGAAAAGTACGAAATTTAATATAATTGACTAGATTTATGCTGAAAACAAAAAGTGACAATGAAAACATTTTTCTACGCGAGTCGTAAATGATAATAATAATATAATAAATAATATGCCAACGACTACACACAATGCTATCTAGATCCAAAGTAAGCTTGTGTTATCGGTTCTAGAATGCGGATAAACATAAGTACTATAATACTTCTTTTTTGATACAATGATACCTACATTATTATTGTGTGGGCTACATATTATTGCCTCTCGCATTTGTGTTTTCTTTCATATAATTTTATAGATTTATATGAAGTCTATTAGACACTACAGGACAGTTACGTTACAAACGTATAGGGTAGTTGAAGGTTAACAAGTCTTGTCCACTAACCGTTTTCTTGCGGATACCCATACCCTGGCGGCCCATACCCTTGTTGTGGATACCCAGTATTTTGATATTGTTGCGGTGGTTGAAAAAATCCGCCTTGTTGTTGAAAAGGACCTTGTTGCTGATAAGGACCTTGTTGTTGGAACGGGCCTTGTTGTTGAAAAGGGCTTTGTTGTTGAAAAGGACCTTGTTGACCGAAAAACTGTGCTTGCTGTATTGGTACTTTTTGTAATGATTGTGTCTCTGTGTTTGAGCACGTTTTTCTTACATTAGGGCTCGAGGGTACTGAATCATTCACGTCTATTTCTATGATATGGTCTGATACATTAGATGTCAGTGCAGTATTTGTTTCTACATTTATTACCGTGTCTTCGTCATGCTGTTTATTAGTTTGACCAATCTTTGATTTAATTTCAAATGATTCATTTTCTTTGCCTACAAGACTTTTACTTCGTGGTTTATCAGTAGCCTGTTCCATTGCAATCTGTTCAATGTTACTTTTAGAACTGAGTAAATTATTTATCTTTCTTCTTCTTCTTCTCCTTTTTTTTTGGCAACTGAGCCGACGATTGTGTCAGCTATTTCTGCCAGCGTCAAGTTTAGAATAATATATTCTTGTTGATGATATTAATGGTATATTACAATGATAAAAAATATAAAAAATGTGGATGAAATTAAATGACATCCATCTTCCGTGAAAACAAAAGATGGACCCTTATTTATCTTTGTTAAATATTTGTTAAATAAATTATAAAATCACAATACAAAAACATGATAGAAATTGACAAGACGTCTTTTATGTCACAGATTATGTATTGTGTCAAAAGTTAAAAATGTAGGGTGATACCATTATGAAAACTATGTCTATCTATATATGTATTGCAGACTTTGCCAAACAAAGTCTTTACATAAATATTACGTGAAGGAAAGTTTGTACCTTCTTTAAGCTCATTGTGCACAATGCAATGCACTTAAAAGTGTGAAATTTGGCATAGTTAAAGTTCACAATGAGATAGTACTCAGACATTCAAGCAACGAAGTAATATGGTGTAACGGGTAAGCTAGTAAAGCTAGTAAGTATGCTTGTACGAATTTTTTTTACAAGCACAATCGATGTCTAAGCACTTGCCGATAGTCTTTTGTTTTTTCGACTTTCATTTGTTATAACATAATAACATCCCCTTCGTATTAAAAGATCCTAATAGCAAATTGACCTCATAGCAGAATTATCATTTCGGCCCATTATTATCCCACTACAGCGAAAGACCTCTTCTCCTACAGAGAAGGTATGAACATTGATCGCCACGTTTGCTCAAGGCGGATTGGCGATTTCAGACTTCTTCAGAAGTCCAGGATTTCTCACATGTTTTCCTTCACCATCAGTTAATAATGTCTAGATAAACTTAGAAAGTACATATTGATTTAAAAAATTACACTGGTACTTGCGAAGCGGGTGCCTTCATCACTGGGCCATTACGACTTTAAACAAAATGACCTATTATATTCTAACCACTTAAAAGGATTTTTTTTATTTGACTGTACTCTGAACGATTGAAAAGCTGACCTTATGAAAGTCTGATCATTTGAAAATCTGACTATCTGAAAATAAAGCATTCATATATGTGAGAGAAAATCATATCAGTAACGATGGATTTAAAAACCTAAAATTATACCCAAAGGCTATCCAATACGTCTTTAAACTCCTGAACCCAATCATGTCGGGTAACAACAAGTACATTGCTGAAACCCAAAAACTAAATGCTAAACCAAGTCCATAAATCTAAAGTTACGTAAGAAATGCCACAGCACGATATGAAATATGTGAGAGGAAATTGAATCCACTGGAAGATGGCGGGTATGGCGGCTGCTACTTGTTAAATAATATTGTGAAACTACCCGCATATATTGCATTTATTGATTTTATAAAATCTGCTAAAACCATGGTATTAGAGGTTCTATCAGAAAGGTTTTATTGCTCAATTAAAGCCTGAAACTCTTTACAAGCGCATGGGTCCCATATAATTTTTATCCTGGGTCTTATAAGCGTGGCGTGTAAAAGCACCTCACAAAGCAGCTATAGTAAAGGCCACCATACCAGCAGTTTGAGACGATCACTTTTGTATGGTGGCACTTCTAGATTCCGCTGATTGCTTACCATTAGGCAGAATGTAGTCACTTTGGTAGGCTAATAAATAAAAAAGGTTTAATACTCTTTGTATCTACGAGTATCAATTTCAAGGCGTTTAGAGTTGTTTGTTATAGTAAACACTCTTCTTAGGTCGTAAGGTAATATTTAGAACGCAGGTCCGACTCTGCTACCTCCGGAATGTTTGACTAGAACATGGGTTCTAGTTGTGCGTGTGTGTTTGTAAGATCATTACTTTTATTCTCGATGAGTCACACAAGAATTATGACTACGACTAACTATTGGCAGAAAAATTATTAAAAGCTTTTTACTTTATCCATTATACTATCTGCTATAACTACTATCACAAGAACTACCCAAATGATTAACGTGGTAAACTTTTGATTAATAGAAATCGTATTTCGGCAATAGAATACGTTTTGAAATCTGAGCACAGAAGGTTCTTTATTTTATCGTAAGGAATTATAAGAACCTTAATAACGAAAGTACAGACTTAATCCGCAAGTGACTAATTTCACCTAAATTCCCTTAATCCTTACCTGCCCAGGTTTATTCATTCTCTTCGTCGTCCCCTTGAAGTATAAAATTCTCAAATATCCTTTGTGTCCTTTATTTATCCTATTTTATAATATAAGTAAGGAATAATGGACTGCCTGACAAATAAAATGGTTGCGAGCCCATACGTCCCGCAAGATTTGACCCATCACTAGAGAGAGTAGAGAAAAGACTTGGAATTTCAACAGCGTCTAATCATAATCGTAATAGCATAAAGTACCCAAGTACGAACCAGGTGCAGGTCGTTTGTTATGTATTTCCATCCCATTCAATTTGACGAACACCAAGACGCTCTTCCATGTCACATAACATAATTATATATACTACATCAGAGTCAATAATATGGAAGGCCAACACCGGATGGCCTTAATTTTAATTACGTACGCCCAAACGTAGCTCTAGGGCACCTTGACATAATTATATTGGGAAAATTTATATTTGACAGTTTAAATTTACCTTTACTTATTATACACTAGCTGTTGCCCGCGACTTCGTTCGCGTGAAAATTCAGATGGGTGCCTCTATGAGAATATTGCGTGCCTGATTTTATGGCAATCGTACATTGTATCAGTATTATCCGTCTCCAGTCGGCGAATCCAGTTTAAACCCGCTACCGCTAAAACTGACAAACCACTTTCACACAAACTTGCGACTCTTATTTGCCCATTTAATAAGGGGAGTTGCTGAATAATAAAAAAAGAGTATTTTCTAGTAATTTGGTAATCCTACTATAAAAACTATAGAAATTTTATACATTCTTTGCCACCCCTTTATACCCCCTTAGGGGATGGATTTCGCAAAATTCCGTCTAAGTGAGCACCTATATCCTAATAGGAATGACAATGCAAAGTTTGAGATTCCTAGCACTTGTTGTTTCTGAGATTTCGTGATAAGTAAGTGAGTGACCTTTTGCTTTTATGTATATAGATAGCATTTTTATATTGTTTAAATACTGTTTTCATACTATTTTTAATCTCCCATTCATACATATCCTCTTTCACCTACCTAAAGATATCTCTCGTAAAAACAATATACATACAATACACAAAGACAAATTTTCACTACAATAACTTTCCCCTTCCCCTTCTTCCCTATTGCACTTTTTCTCCACTCTCCACAGTTGCCTCTTTCCTCTCTTCCCATCCCCCTTCTCCTCTTTACCTCCTTCAGCATTTGTTGCCCCTCCTCCAGCATTTCTTGCCCTTTCCTCCACTTCCCTCTACCTTGCCTCCTCGTTTTCCCCTCACTTCTCCCTTCCTTCTCCTTTCTTTTCTTCCTGTCCTCTCCCTTCCTATCGCTTACTATCCCTTCCCCTCCCTTTTTCCACCATTCGAGAACTCCTTTCTTTCCGCGTTTCTTCCCCCTCCTTTCATCTACTGTCTCCCTCACTTCCCTCTCACTTTCCTCTCATTTTCCCCTCATTCACCCCTCACTTAACCCTCACTCTCCCTCACTTCCCCTCTCACTTCCCTCTCACTTACCCCTCACTGCCCCCTCACCCAACTCATTTCCCCCTCAATTCCCCCTCACTTCTCCCTCACTTCCTCGTTTCTTCTCCGTCACTTTTCCCTCACTTCCCCTTACTTTCCTCTTACTTTCCTCTAACATTCCCCTCACTTTCCCCTCTTCTCCCTGGCTTTCCCCTGACTTTCCTCTGACTTCTTCCTGACTTTCTCCTCACTTCTCCCGCATTTCCCCCACACTTCCTCTTCACTTCCCTCTCACTTCTCCATCACTTTTCTCTTACTCCCCCATCACTTTCCTCTCACTCCCCCATCACTTCCCTCTCACTTTCCCCTCCCTTCCTCCTTTTCCTCAATTCCTCCTTTTCCTCCCTCCTTTCCCTCCCTCCCCTTCTCTGTAAATTTCAAAAGCTAAAGATCTTTGTATAGAATATTTCATCCCTAATTTCACCCCTCTAAATCCACCCCTGTTAAAATAAAATTATAAGTATATTTTTTATTTAAATAGAAGTATTCCAAAACAAAATTTCAAAACTGTAAGTTAAAAAATGAAGAAGACTCATACAATCGATTTCATTCCTTTTCACACACTTAGGAATTAAATTTTAAAAACCCTTTTTTAGTACAACCTCTAGACATTTAGACAAACACATCCTCTAAATTTCAAGTCACTACGACCAGCAGTTTAGGCTGTGCGTTGTCTGTTAGTCAGTCAGTCAGACAGGACAAAGCCTTATATACTATGTATGGGTGTATGGATGTATGGATTAGACGTATAGCCATCGAGGATCAAAGCATACAGGCTGCTAGGAATGCTAACACGTGATTGAGCCACATAAAGCTGACCGTGCGAAAAACAGCTAATACTTAGATCCACGCCCACAACTTTTAGTTGTGTCTGACCTTGGGCTTTATTAATTGTCATCGCGAAACATAGGCTCACTGGAAACTGGACTCATTTAAAACTAAATGGAAGATTGTGTAGAATGAGAGGAATCCAAAAAATAAAAACGCTATCAGCTATTCCGTAACCTGTTAGCTCTGTTTCTATTAGAAAATGTTCGACGTGATTCTTTAAATTGGCATAACTTTTTTATTTATGAACCGATTGACATGAAACAAACACTAAATGTTAAGTGAAGCTTACCACAATGTATTTGTGAAAACCATATCTAAATCGGATAAGCCGTTTCTGAGATTAGCGTGAACAAACGCACAGACAAACAGACTAACAGACAAACAGACAAACAGACAAAAATTGTAACAATCATTGTTTTGGGTTCTATTTGCGTTGATAAAGGCCCCAATAATTTTTTTTCTCTTATATTTTCCATGTACAGACAGCGATCGGTTACATTTTTATTATATGTATAGATATCATAATGCATTATAAAATGTGTGTGTAACTAGCTTTCTACGGTGCGGTTTCACCCGCGTCTTTCCTTATTGCTCTGCTCCCGTCGCCAGTAGCGTGATGTTACATAGCCTATAACCTTCCTCGAGAACTGGGCTATCATACGCAAAATTTTCAAATCCGGCTGGGTGTTCCAGAGATTAGCGCGTTCAAACAAACAAACTCTTCCGCTTTATATAATAGTATAGATAATTATCTGGTATACTTACTGGAATAATCCAGTAAGGGTAGACAGATGTGTGTTATATTATATTTTTCAGATGTATTAGGGCACACGTAAGTGTGAGCCAAATTATCGAATCGCTTACATTACAATGGCAAAATGTAGCATTGTGTATGGATTCTTTTTCAATGTGAGTATGTTTATTCGCCTTGTATTGAATCTGGAGGTTGATAAGGTTGGGGCAATTTTGGTCACCATTCACACTTAAAATTAAGTTTTACATTTATTTCTAATGCCTATAGAAAATTGAAATGCAAAATATAATACCTACTCATATATTTTACAGTGTTTTTAAATTACTGTTTGCCTTTTTCCTTCCTAATCCCTTTCGCACATGGCCGCATGGCTTGATAGTGTTTTCTTAGCATTATTTCTGGAACTCTCACAAAACAGGTTACAGGTTGTAGGTTACGATTTGCCATCAAAGTTGTGTATCGATCACAAAGCAATAATAAATTAACACAAAGAATAAATTGAAATTATTGTTCACTTGAAAATAGTAACGTAAAAACAATTGCAACTTGCAGTTTTTTTTATTGAAAAACTAATTTATTATCAGCGTTTTTCTTGGTAATAAATAAGCGTTTCTGTTCGTCGAGCGTTCGATTCTTTCCGTAGTGATTTACAATAGAAAATAAAATAGTTTTAAAGTAATTTAGGATATTATTTATTTCATGATTCGCTATCTAAATTACTTTCTTTAAAGTTGTTATAGCTTACATATCACCATACACAACTTATTTGTACCATTGAAAAGTACCATTGATGATACATTTGGCACTGATTAGTCTCCCTAGTACCATCAATGGTACAATTTGCAGTTTTTATTTCGACTGGGTCACTTGTACTATTGAACAGTACCATTGATGGTACAATTGCAGCATCTCCATTTTGACCGGTCGTTAGTTGCATTCATTCATTAGTAGCCCGTCACCTTACAGGTCACCCACTTTGTGACTCAGAGTATGTGCAAACACTGCTCTCATATCATGGTGGTGGTGACAGCATTTATTATGTAGGTAACGCAGTAGCCCGTCAATGAATATTTCCTTTACGATACTTACGAAAAGAGATAGGGGGTTTTATATTTTAGACAGTACATTTAAAATTAATGTCATACTTTTATTAGCCTATCAAAGCGACTTCACTCTGCCCGGTGGTAAGCAGTCAGTGGGATCCAATAGAGGTGGGTACCATTTTCAAAGACATTGTCTCAAACTGTATTCAACGTCGGATTTAATGAACGCTGCTGATAATGAAGTAGCCGTAGCTATGTTTGGGCTGATATAGTATAAAAAGATTTGCTGTTGATACGTTAAGAAGAAAAATCCGATAATTAATGTATTCTTGTGTGTACTTTGGATATTTTCCAAGTAATTCACTTATTCCGTGATTGCGTCCAATATCATTAAAGTGCTTCTACGGTTGGCTAAAGACAGGCTTTTAACAAAACTATTTAATGAAGCAAGTCGTTAGTCGTAAACGGTTGCAAAAGCTTTTGTAGTATAAATAAATAAATACCGGAGCGTAGTACGACGGGAACTATGCATCTATTTCAGTTGACAATTCCAAATTAAGCAACATTGTTACACTGTATTGTAACAGTAATGAAGATTTATTGAGAATTTGTATTACAATTAAAAATGGAAATGAAATTTTATGAATGCTTTGCTGAGTTTAGCATAAATGACCTAAATCAATTTAAAAACATCTTTCTTGTAAAATATTGACGTGTTTCTAAAAAATTCATATTAATATTATAAATGCGAAAGTAACTTTGTCTGTCTGTCTGTCTGTTAGGCTTTCATACCTAAACAACAGAATTGATTTTGATGAAATTTGGTAGGGTAATTTAGAGGTAGATTAGTCCTCAGGGAACAACATAGGCTATCTTTTATCGCGAAAAATGGTTTAAAGGGGTTGAAATAGGGTATGTTTGAATTAACAATCGTCAATGTATAAACAGATAAATAATCGAAATCACTTTTTTTCTTTTGTCTATTGCTCCTCTAAAGTACGCAACGGATTATATTGCCGTTTTCACTACGCTAAATGCATACTAAAAATTTTGCATTATAATAGTCCAGTTGTTGAGGAAAATTAAAGTATTTGCAACATTAAAGAGTAGTACAGTAACCAAATACGTAACTGTGAACAGCTAATCTTGGTTTAAAAAATACATAGTTAGTCTGAGAGAGAGTGCCGGAAGCCCAACTTTTCCCCTTTCCTTTTTCCTCACCTCCTTCAATCCTTTCAACTATCCCACTCCCTTTACGGTAGGCAGCGGCTTCGTGAAGTCATTGCAAGCAATGCTAGGGACTCTGAATCGTCCATGAGCGACAGTTACCATTTTCCATCACGTGGGCTGTTCGCTCGTCAGCCACTTTCGGCAATAAAAAAAATCTATTAGTTATTACGGTGTAACACACAGTCAGGCTTGAAAATGCACGTAGTTGTACCGTAGTACAAAAACAACGCTAGCCTGCATATTGTATGGACGCCTGAATGAGTGTTATAGTGAATCAGCTATTTGTGATTTGCAAGGTCCATTAATTTGTGCTGTAGTGTAGAAATGTGTATTTTTATTTCGTTAGCAATTCTTTAAGGAAAACGAAAATAGATTATGCTTAATACATACGTTGCTTCATGTTTTGCCCCGAAAGAATAAGCAGAGGTGTCACATACCCACGTAAAAATAAAGAACGTAAATGAATAATTAACCTTTAGTAATACTTTTTGAAAAGATATACTTTATTAAGTAGAACGCAGTAACTTTGTATGTAAGAGATAGAGGTCTTAATAAGAAAGAAAAAAAAAGAAAATATTTATTTTTGTACACCACACAGTCACTAAATAATACGACTTTTTGCACAAAAAAAATCATTATTGTTTCACTCAGGACAAAGACCTTTCATATTGGAAAAATTTAATAGTTTTGCATCACATTTGATACAGACTTGCACATCATAGCGAGTAAGATTGCAAAAAGTGCTAAATATTCATATTTATGCAAAAATTCTTCACTGAAGAGCCCTTTAACACAAGCAGAGGCTTCAACATTGTATATACCTTGTACATAGTATGAAAGGAAGTGGAAAGCGTCAGTCTATCTGTATAAAATCGCTAACCTTGAAAACCACTCAGTGGATTTGGATACAGTTTTTAGTGTTAGATAGTACGTTTTTCGGGAAAGGTCAAGATACATTAATTTCTCATCTATAGCAGATCAGCAGCAATGATATTTGTAAAAGGCATTAAATCGCAACTTTCAATATCGATGCGAAGCGAGGGCGAGTCGTTAGTCACAATATATAGTAGAAAGAACGTAAGACAAAAGAGGTTTATCTGTCAATGCTTCACACTTGTCTACTAACTACTAACTATTAAAATTGGCGACGTATTTTAGCGACTGTGAGTTTAGTTAATTAGTTAACTCTATGAATTAAGAGAAAAACTGTTTTATGTATTGATATAATATAATATAATAATATATAATATTTCAACAACTACACACAACGCCATCTAGACCCAAAGTAAGCATATTATATTATATGCTTGTGTTATGGGTTCTAGAATGCGGATATACATACTTAAATGCTTTTTTTTTTGTAAATACATACATATTATACATAGAAACACACAGACCAATGCAAATAGACATGTTCATGCACACAAATATTTGCACTGAGCAGGAATCGAACCCGCGACCTCTGCGTGGCAGTCCATACACAGTACCACCGAACCACAGAGGCAGTCAATAATGATGATATTTAGTTAATGTAATTAACTAGTTATTTAACTACAATGTTGTTAATTAACATAAATCTAGTTAACCAACAATCAATTTAGCTACATATGAAAAGTTAAAAGTTAGTTATAGTCATATTTTTAAAGTATTACGGCAAACTTTATAAATAATAACATAAGCGATTCAATGTAAAAAAATGAGAACTACACTGTTGTTCAGTGGTTCGTTTTCGTTTTTTTCTACAGCGCATCTCGCACTGCAGAACAGGCCTTATGTCGGCACTTTACGAACGTTTATTCATCATCTCACCCGTAAAGCCGTGTATTGACACTGCAACGTCACTTCCAAGTCCGCTTCGTCTGTATAGTAAACACTAGCCAAGGCAAGCTTACGAAGCTTCAGTATATAGCTATGCATCAAAATGCTACAGATCTCAACCTATTACTTAGATTTTCTGAACAGAAAACCAGAATATGGCTACCCGATTGCGGATCGAACTCGTTTATTTCAATTTCACTAGATACAACATTAATATTCTTTTTCTTAGTCATGCACTCTTGACAGAGTGGTCGTGGTTATGAGTGGGTCTACACGAATGGCGCTCCTTGCTATGCGTCTCTATTCGGCTCTATTTGAGGCGTTGTGAGAGCAGTCAGACATGGTGGTGTTAGTGAGAGACTTAATTAAGTCAGGCTTAATAAGGCTGCCTGTAGTTACTTTTTGTATAATCCTGTACTTACCGCAGGCGATACAAGTGCTAAAATTTAGTTTAAAAGGTAACGGGAACTAGGACAATCTTTATTTATGTTTTTATTTAACATTGTTTCGCACTTAGTAGTCATTTTGAGTTTAACACAAAGTTGGACACATTTCAGGCTCTGGGGTAATACTGAGAACTTTAAGACAAAAAATTCAATATTTATTTAGCTGACCCGAGCATTCAACAGGAGACCTTTGCATAGCAGCCGCGCTATACAGTACAACTAAACACCGAAACAATCAATTTTAAAAATCTAACTTTTCATTTCTCCTTTAATATAGTTATATAGATTTTTTTGTAAGAAAAGTCCATTTTGTAGGCTTATTTACCAGGAAATCTATAGTATAATTTGAAGAAAACAAGTAAAATTAAATATACAAATATTTATATATGTGAAATGTAATGATTTTCTTTTGTTGAAGTTAGGAATCGATGTCATGATAGAACAACTAACTGTAAAATCCTTTGTACACGCACTCGTACTTGCCCGCTTTTTTTTTTTTAATGCAAAGCTTCTATAACCCCTTTCTCCCTTTTATGTTTCTACAATGACCTTTCCCTTTAAATATTGTTTGAACAAAAGACCCTTTTGCAATATTGCCGTTTGTTGATTACGTCTAAAAATAAATCTAAAATATTCAGTATTCTTTTGACCACGTAACAAAGCTTTTGAACGGACCTACAGTTAAATATACCTTATCTAAGTTATATGGAGAGTGTTTTACATGTAATATGTATTTGAAACAGCTATAAACGTTAATAAAACTGGTATTATAAATATAATCGTAACCATTATTTGGTAAAAGTTACAGAAATATTAGTCTAAATTGACTTTAGACAAGTTTTTTTGATTTATATTTTTGCTTTTTATAAACAATAATAGAAAAATATACATAATACCACTTTTAGGATTATAATTAGAAGCTGGGTACTTCTTAAAGAACTTTTTCTGTAATGCTTTGGCAGTGACAAAATACCTACGTTATTTTTTTTTGTTTAAAAGTAATTTATTTTTACACAACTTCAGTAGCAAACATAATTATATAAGTAACGCTGGCTGTATTCTCTTACTATTGCAGAAAATGCTAAGAAAATACAATCAAATCGTTGCTGACCGCAAATAAAAGAACTAAGTAAAATAAAGGATGCAATACAAATGTAATACCTTTTGCGTCACTCTTAAGTACTCAACGAAAGCAAAATATAGTAGTATATATTACTATACATACTACTACTCTAAAATATACACTTGCCCAACAATCCGTCCCATTCATACTAAAACTTTAAATGTACAACCGTAAATTTTCGTGCGTTTATATGAAATTTAAACTAAATTACCTCGCACAATATGTTTAAAACCGAGCTTAAAGTAATACTTAAATAGTTTGTACAAGCTTATTCCGCGCCGCGCTGAATGGTACACAAGTAGGTATACGAGTGTGAATGTTGTTTTAATGAAATTAGTTCATTTAATTCATAATTATTTTTACATAATTTACATTATATTTTGTTATATAGAACGTGTACAATTTTAGGAAATTTTAAAATAAATTACTAAAAGTTGAATTATAAAGTATGGCATTTTAACCAATATTTTTTTGTTTTTCTTAGTTGATTACTTAATCCATAGATCCCTTTTTAATTTTTACTTTAACATGAACGAACGAAGACTAATATAATAGTTTAGCTAGACTTTCTGAATTATTAAGATTCACAAGCTATTCATGCTTAGAAGAGAACATAAAGTTAAACCCTATCTAATTTTTTACATTTCTATAAAAAAGCCTGAAGAAATAGCCTCTTATAAAGGTAGAAGTTTCTAACGGGAGGATTAAAGATCATTCCTTGACACTAAGGGCAAGATTCACAGACCGCACTTTGACTTTACTTTGATGCAAAGATCTACTTTGTACCAAAAATATGTTTCTTAGGCCCAGATTCACAATCGTGACTTTACTTTACAGCAAAGGCACCTTTGCAAAGTAAGCTTTGTATTGCCGAAGATTACTTTCAACTTCATATTCAAACATATTTTTGGTACAAAGTAGATCTTTGCATCAAAGTAAAGTCAAGTGCGGTCTGTGAATCTTGCCCTAAAACAATTTAATCTAATTTCTTGCAAAATAATACAACATTACGCTCGTCTTTTCTAGATATTCTACTCATGCACTCACCGCCTTTTTATCCTCAAAGGGGTAGGCAGAGTTGTTTAACCACCCACTTTACGCCATTTTTGTTTCAGGTCCCATGTAACAGGGCACGAGCCTGTTGCCATTTATCGGGCACAATTCCAAACTCCGGGCTAATACTGAGAATTTTTCGACAGGAAAACCCAATATCACTTTACCCGACACGGGAATTTAACCCGAGGCCTCTGCGTGGTAATCCGTACACAGTACCACCAAACCAGAGGCAGTCATGTTTTCTTTCCAATAATTATGTATATTGAAGTATAAAAAATATTAGTGCTGATGGATATTTTGTTGTAAGGCAGCTAATAACACAAACTTTATTCTCTTTGAAACGATATTAATAACAGCTGACACTACAATACTTCCTGAAAATAGCAAAACCTAACTTATCTTTTAACGCATAAGAACTACAATACTTAAATTATCTATCGTGTTCTCGAATATCGGCATTGGCGATATCTTAACCGCGTACTAATCAATCTGCATATCCATTAAACCAAAGACAATCAGAGCAATCTATTACTACACCTCATGCATAATTACTGAGGTTTGGCCTAACAGATTTGGCGCATTAACATAGAATAGACATACTATTGATTTATTAAAATCATTTGAATAATGTTCTTGACCACACTGGGTCGTCGACACGTATTATAGAATTATTATAAGAACTAGCTGCGATCCACCGCTTCGCCCGAGCGTAAAATATGTTTTGTATTTCTTGGGAACCAGACCGATTTTCGGGATAAAAAGTAGCCTATGTCCGTCGCCGGCGCCGAATCTATCTATATACCAATTTTCTTCGAAATCGGCTACGCTGTTTAGGCGCTGAGTGGTTACAAACACACACACATAACCACATACATACATACATCCAAACTTTCGCATTTATAATATTAGCAGGACTAAGTAGGTAACAGGTTGATAGATTGATCAAATAGTTCTACAGAGAACTATTAAAACTGATAATAAATTAGGAATTTTGCATAGGTTATGTATACGTAGGTACTAAAGAAATTGTTGTTAAAGTAACAACTTTTCTCACTGGCAAAGTATATACAATCTGGCAGTCGTACACCTATACTTTGCCATCATATAAAAAAATGGCAGGAAATTCTCTTAATGCATGATGGGTACCAACATCCTGTAATAAGACTGCCTCCAATGCAACCTACCTTTAGTACCAACAATGGTAGTAGCACGGGTAAGCACTGGTCAATTCATCTGCCGAGTTTCTCGATTTAAAACTTAGGACTATAAGTTTATGGATATCTGGGCTGAAAACGATGATGCAGTCATAAATTTTCAAAAACTAAAATTTCATCTAATATTTCTAAAGAAAACACTATATAGACAGACAGAGGACCTTTTTTCATGAATCAAAAGACTTTTAAATTCATAATCCATTATTCAAACGCAATAAAGTAAATCAAAAATTTAATAAAAGCTATCCATTGAGTTCACGATAAGAACAGTCCAAATGACCGACAGATTGTGAGGGTTTCAAATAAAAAACTCGTCTCGGAACATCTGATTGAAATAAACTTATTTCGACAATCCTAGTGACAAATGATCGGAGATAATATGAGTTTCTCGGTGTTCGATCGATCACTAAACGATGTGCTGGTAGATTAGTGAACAGATTAATCATAATCTTTATATGGTCGTATATTTTTATAGTGAGAGCTGTTGTTTAAACAGTCACCTAGTGTAAACGTTACGTCGTGATTCCTTTTCTAATTACCTGCGATTTTCTAAAAGATGGCCCTAAGCAATAAAGCTTGTGCCACGGAGGCAGTCAAATCAATAGTTTTGTAGTTCGATTTCTATAATATTTGTGAACGTCGTCGAAACTCCAATCGCAAATCCACCTTTTACAAGGCAAACTTTTTAGAAAACAAATAAACCAAATACAAGAACATCACAATTTTGTATGTTCGATCACAGTTTTTTTTATTGCTGGCAGTGCCAGACGAGTAAATAACCTAGGTGATGGTAAGTGGTAACTGTCGGTCATGGACGACTTATAGTCCCTAGCATTGCTTCTGCAATGCCAGTTACTCTGCGAAACCGCTGCCTACCGTAAAGGGAGTGGGGTAGGTAAAAGGATTGAGGAGGTGAAGAAAACGAAAAGGGGGGAAATTAGGCCTCTGGCACTCTCACTCACCAAACGAAACGCAATATTATGGATACTCTTACGTCGATCTTCTATGAGAGAGTAGTACTTCTCCCGTCAATCTGACCCATTCATACTAAAACCAGAGCGGATCTACTACTGTAAAAGTATACTCACTCAAACACCCAATATCTATTATACTCACTTGACGACTGTTTAAAATACCTTCTATATAACAAGCTAGAGCAATTTTCCAAAATTCAGAGAAAATATAAGCATTTCGAATAACAAATACATTTAAAAGTTGTGCTACGAACACGTCTCTCGGGTACCTATTTAGCAAAATAAAATACATTTGTGTAAAAGTCAGACTAAATCAAATTACTAACTCTCGGTGAATCGGATCAAATAAGTAAGTTTACTGAGATATGCACTCTCGTTGCAGTAGTCCGATTGTACTCTGTATCGTATTTTGTTCAAAGGCTGTAATTGAAGTGCCAGGAGCAAGCATTGAGAAATGTTATCCAGTTAGATATTAACTGGCCTGTACTGACAAACAATTTAGCTCGTTAAATTTGAATTAAAAACGTGAAAGTTTTACTTGCAGATCGATGTGTGCGTATCTATTTGAATATATTTACTAATCATCGAGCCATTTAATGCACCGCTTTGAACAAATCTAGGATCTACTTACGTACAAAGATATAAAAATAAATTAATAAACTCTGTATACAATTCAATAGCATTACCGCAAGTACACTTAAAGTAAACTCTCGTAAAAGACTGTCGTGCGTGCGTCTGCCTTCTCCATTGTAAGACAAGATTGAGCACTCATTATGTTAACGATGGTATTTCTTATTTAAATTTATGTTTAAATCTTTCTTAATAATAAGTAACTAAAGTACACAACTTCTATCTCTTCTCTTCTAAGTGTTTTAAATCATACAACTTGTACCAAAAATTGTATTATTTGCGCAAGGAAAACATGATACTTCTTTTAGCTATAAACGTACATAGCTGTATATAGGTATTCACCAAGTCTACTTTGGATGATACTTATTTAACGTATCACCATATAATTGCTGATGCAGCATAGACTAAATCCTCACAGGGGTACCGAATATATTTTTGTTGCTAATAATAATACCTGCCTTTTTACTGTCCCACTGCAGGGCAGAAGCCTCTTCTCATATAGAGAAGGCATGAGCATTAATCCACGCTTGCTCAAGGTGGATTAGCAATTTTAGATTTAAAATCAAATTTTGCTAATATTAATTAATTCATCATCAGCCTAATATACACTGCAGGTCATAGGCTTTTTCATTTGAAATGAAGCCGTGTCCCAGTATTACACTTGAAAGGCGGATTTGTGACTGTAATAAGGTGGTTATAGGACGTAAAGAATGTTTTTACCAGTGACCTTTTCTTAATCGCTTTTTACAACACCAAGAGGAAGAAATGGGATGGTGCCTTAATCTAGACCGGAAACTATACAACTAATTAAAAGTCTCAATTATATAGTTGTACTAGCTGCGTTCTACAGCTTCACCCGCGCATAAAATATTATTTGTGTCCCTCGGAAACCAGACCGATTTTCGAGATTCAAAGTAGCCTATATCCGTCTCCGGCACCGATTCTATCTACATACCATTTTTTATCAAAACCTGTTTAGGCGCTCAGTAGTAACAAACACATACGCACACACACATACACACAGAGAGACAAACTTTCGCATTTATAATATTAGCTGTATTATGTAATACTTAGTAAATAAACTGCGCTAAATATTAATTACACAAATATTCATTGATAACCGCAAATGTACAGTGCTAATGCTCTAGGTAATTATGAGGTGTAATTAACTAACCCCTTGTTATTATTTGCTATAATATTTAGCCTTATTGGATTATAGGTATAGTTCAGGCTTTGGAGTAGTATTATCTTCACTATTCATGGTAGTAGATCCACACTGGTTTGAACATGAATAGGCCCGATCCACTGAGGAAGTACTACCCTCTCATAGAAGATCGACGTAATAGTAATTTCGTTCGGTGAGTGAGAATGCCGGAGGCCCAATTTTTCCGCTTTCCTATTTCGCACCTCCCTCAATTCTTTCACCTACCACCACCACCACTTCCTTCACGGTAGGCAGCGACTTTGCAGAGTCCCTGGCATTGCTGGAGCAAAACCATCACTCTGGGTCGTCAGTGAGCGACAGTTATCACTTACCATCACGTAGGCTGTTTACCCGACTACCACTGTCGGCAATAAAAAAAACAATATTAAGTTTGCATAACCTAGTGTAGTGACCGGCAATAATTGCATCGACGCGCGACGTATTCGTATTAATTCATTTATTTTTAAGCGTGTGGTGTTACTGTTAGTTCAAGTTGGTAAATAAATAAATATATATAACTAGCAGCCCGCCTCGGCTTCACACGGATGGACGCTTTTTAAACATTTTGGGATAAATAAAGATACTTTTGTATGGGAATATAGAAAAAGTTTTTTTTTCCTGGCAATTTTTTTAATTTTTCTCTGGCTAAGAACCATCCTCGTACTCCAAAGAATATTATATAAAAAGAATTTGCAAAAATTACTCTCGAGATTTGCGCTTAGTAACACATTCAGCGATTCATTTTTATATTATAAATAACTTGTATGACAGCAGTTCTTTTAACTCTATATCAGTACATAAATACATACCCCTTTTTTAGGTGTGTAACAACTACTTTTCGTTCGCTATGATGAGTAGTTACCATATTACAATTCCAGACTCTGGGCTAGTATTGAGAAGTTTACGTTTTAAGACCCGATTAGGAGTTGGAACCTGATGCCTCTCTGTGTGACAGTCCGTATACAATAACACTGAACCACTGAAGCTGTCAACTATATAATACGCAAATACTTGAGATTTATAAAAAATAACACAATTTTTTCATCTAGTAGTAGACCCTTGCTGGTTTTCGATCGACTGGGGAAGTACTATCCTCTCATAGAAGATCGACGTAAGAGTAGTAGTATCCGTACTATTTCGTTTCGTTCGGTGAGTGAGAGCGCCGGAAGCCCAAATACTCCTTCGGTCCTCTTCCTTTTCCCTTTTCCTTCCTTATCCTCTTCTCGTGGTCAGCAACGGCTTAGTTAAGTTTTCTAAGCATTATTTCTGCAATGTTTGAAATACGGTTCTCTATAGGTTACGGTTACCACTTACCATCAGGTGTTTGTTCCTACTAAGTTGTATATAAAAAAACGATCGTCATCAGCATGGTGACTGTATCCTGGCCAAAAGCCGTCCACTACTGACCTTATACTTCTTACAGTATCACCACCGCCACCCTTATCAAGTCATCGGTGCGCCTTGTGAGGACTCAGCTCACGCTGTGCCTGTGACTAAAACCATTATTTGTTGTAAACCCTATGTCAGCACTACACGTATCTGAATCTAATCTATTATTATAAAGAGAAAAAATGATTTTTGTATGTTTGTTTGTTTGTTCGTAGGCTGCAATTTAAACCTTAAGAAAGCTACAATAAGGCAACAAAAGATATTTATTTTATAAGTCTAACATATTTTTCAGTCATTTTGTAAATCTGATGCAATACGACACTACTATTGCATTGATATTGACACTTTTGATACCAAAGCGTAGCGAGGGCGGACATCTAGTCGTTGATGTACGTATTATATCAGTTGCGTTTAACCCGACAAGCAAAGTGACCTGCTGATTGGATTCTGCAATGAAAAGGATTAAATTTATTGTTAGACGTCTACAGGGTTAGTCCATAGTGGTAGCGCGGTTTTGGTTTACAGTTTGCTGGACTTTAGATATTATTTCTTTAAGTGGGCTTAAAACCTGGCATATTTTGCCAGTTTTTTTCCTACTTATTTATTTCAAACACTTTTTCAATTTTTAGAAGAAAAAATGATTTTGTAATGTTTTCATTATGTTATTATTTTTAATATTGACGGTGTATCGACAAGTTCTAGGTATCTGTCCGACCAGCTTCTAGTTACCTGCGCGTTTGTGCGTGTCCTTTTTAAATATTATGTAAGATATATATAGGGCTAACATATCTTTTACACAATGTATTGTGTCACCACGTTTATTAGAATTGTATAACTATACAAGTGTAATAAAATACTTGTTTTCTATTATTATAACAAAACAAACATGATAATTGTACAGATCCCTCACCGAATCGTCCATGTATCAAAATGAATAAATCTTCAAATGTACCATGAAGCAGTATGTCAATTTATATAAATTGACCATTTTGTGAAGATGTCTAGATTCACATTTTTGAAGTGATACTTCTTTTGGCGCGATTGGGAAAAATGATGAGAGTGAATTTTTACGATGCGCGCGCACACTGACAGAAAAAATAAACACCCCGAAGTTAGTTGCGAACCTTTTACACCCTGAAGTTAGTTGCGAACCTTTGTGTGTCGTATCAGTACAAATAATCAGTGTGAATAAATAAAAAATATATTGGTGTTTATATCAATTCAATTATATTTATGACGGTGTTTAATTAATATTTTTTAATATTTTTTATTGATCATTTATAAATATTTATTTTGAATATTAGTGATAAAAGTGGTTTTAATATACTGTTTTAAGTGCATTTATAGATTTGAGGTTAACTGTCGGTATGTATAAATTATTTTTCATTATTGTTGCATGCTATTTATGTATATTTATGTATGTATGCGTTGTGTTATTATTTGGTATTTTTGGATTGTTACGCCAAAGAAGTATAACTTCTTACGTGCATGAGTACAAACACTCTTTTTTTCCCTGAATGGGTATGCATGCTTATGCATACATCTAAATCCCAGTTTTCGCCCACCTGCTGTCATTTACCGAACACATATTTAGACTTTGGGCTAATACTAATAGCTAATACTCACTTTGGTAGGCTAATATAAAAAAAAAAACTCGACTGAATACCTAAAAAATAAATTGTAATATTATTTCGCTTGCACTGACACCTCACCCACCGTCAGCCGTTGGCCGCTACTCGCGCGAATCGGCGCATCTGTGGCGGTGTTTGGCGCGATTTGCCGTAAATTCAAATGTCGCGGCTGCGCAGTTTTAATATCGTCATATCTTTTAATTATTATATGGCAGGTGTATATAAAACTTATGTCATTGGAATCGTCATTTAATATACTTCATAACAAAACATATATTAAGTCCGAGTAAAGAGTTTTTATATTGTTAATACTCATTTCAAAAAAGGTCGAGGTTTTCTTAACGGCTAAAGTTATAAAAATGGTTAAAAATCGAATAAAATACCCGTATTTGTAAAAAAGTTATAGTTAATATGCATTAATATACATTACACACTATATATAATAAAAAACAATATACCCTCTTCATACAAAATATCATATTTTAAGCCATGACAATGCCGGGCGGGAGCGAAAAAGGGGCGTGGCCGAGCGTAAGTGGAAACAAAAGGTTCATATTTTTATAAATTATCAAAATACTTACAGTTTTGGCTTTGTTACACTGTAGTATATTTAATATACTTAACATAAACACAAATTCCAGCTCTTCTACCTGCTTTTGTTACATATATAACACAAAGACACCAAACACAATGAAAAAACCGTTAGAAACAGGTACTTGCACATTTGTGTTCCAAACTTCACCAAAATTATGTTTTTTTAAAAATAAAACGTGATAAGTTTATAGTACATGTCCTAATTAACGTTTTTATCAAAAAACAATACTGGTAAATGATAAAATAAACGATATATAACAATAGAAAAACTTACCAAGGAGGTCGGCCGCGCGTGTAAACAACACTCACAAAAATTTTTTCAATCGCTCAAATTTGTACAAATTTTTAAATTACTTACACTTTTGACTATTCCACACTGTAGTATATTTATTAAACTTATCACAAACACAAATTGCAGCTCTTCTAACTGCTTTTTTTCACATATATAACACAAATATATGAAACACAATAAAAAAAAGAGGCCATTGCACATTTGTGTTTCGAATTTCACCAAAATTATATTTTTTTACGAATAAAACGTGATAATTAAATATTACATGACCTAATTAACGTTTGTATCAAAAAACAATACTGGCTAATGATAAAATAAACGATATATAACAATATAAATACCAACCAAGCAGGTCGGTCGCGCGCGTAAACAACACTGACGAGCAACTTTTTTGACAATTTTTATTTGACATTTAAATTGGTAGGATATTATAGTGCTGGGTAGCGTTCGCATCGGCATTTAGTCGACTATAACCGTAAAAATCGGTGCGTTCGGGCGAATTACACCGTTCGAGTAATACCGATTTTAGAAAAGGTCGAATTTTTTTTTGACCGCCATTTTGCATCAGACTTTATAAGTCTGCTCCACAGACAACTGTATTTACGCATCAGACTTTATAAGTTCGATCAACAGTCAAGGGGACGGCTCGTTGGTAAAGATACGGTTTTTTATAGAATGGAAGCAAACGTGATTATGAAATAGTGCGTATGAACGAAATGTAGATTATGATAATATGTATTCCTACAGATTATGCTGACTTGCGATTCATTGCATGGGTTATTTGATGACGTATGGAGAGTTAATGGAATGTAGTTCCATGGGGTGCTAGTAACATTGAATATAGTGGACTGTTTTGTTGTTTTTTCTTCATATTCATTTGGTCGTTAAAGTAAATAAACTGTGGTTTATTTATTTTTTCGGAAATTGACAGATGGCACAAATGTTTTTTTTTTTAGACAGAAGACCTTTATTGGCTAGCAAATAACATATAAGCAGGTTTTATAGTTCTTGCTGTATTCAGCGTGAACGGGCTGAATTGATAAAAACACATTTTTTTTGTGTCAAATGGGAATCAAACCCAAACTATATACAGCATAACAGAAGTGTCAGGACATCCACCTAAACCGCTAGACTATACGAGTCTATTACAATAGAACCAAATTACAACTACAAAGAATACTTACGCCGAACATTATTCCAATTTAATACCACTATTACAATATAAAGCTACATTAGGACGACTAAGGGCTAGTGCATATCGGCGGACGTCAGGACAGAGCATCTAAAACGATTTGCATTTTCATTAGGAGGTGACACACTGATTGAAGTGGTAGATCTAGGTGCTGCGGTATACTGGCAGCGTCCCTCCGTACGTATCTTAGAACAATAAAGGCATATGACTATTTAAAAAAATATATCTTCTATTCATAATCACACAGTTTAAATTTGACAAATTCTACCTACTTCACATTACCATTACATTATTTACCTCACTTTTCCATAGAGTATGCGCTTGAAAGTTGCAATTTATTGTCACATGCTGTTGCATCGTGTTGCATGCTGTCGCATTCCGTAACATGCTCTCGCGGTCCACTATAGAATTTACCTTTGTGCTCTTCAATATCACAGATAAAAATTCTTTGACGTTCTGTATTCAGTCAATGATCTTTGAAAACAATAAGTACGTGTAAATTTTTTTTTGTGAAGTTATTATTCCACTTTAGGTAAGGCCTCTTCTCACACATAAAAGGCATGAACATTCACCTCGCTTGCTCAATACAATTTTTTTTTGAGTGAGCTTTATCTTACCTTGTATGAATTTATCTTTGTAAATTTAAAATGCATCCGCTGATATGTGCTGGCCTTAAGTCTATAACATTACTGTGGATATTAATTAACCAAACACAGCATTGTCATTCTATACTGTTTGATAATTCGTTTTGTGGTCACCACTAACATTTGGTTGTACGCCAGATACGTATTTTAGGACAGTCCGTGCGTAATGAACGAAATCGTGGACTCTGTAATGGGGCACTGTTTGTACTGTTTTCAATATGCACATATTCTTCAAAATATGGTTAGTCATTTTATCTATTGACTAGCCTTCCGTAGCGCGGTTTCAACCGCGTTAAGTTACAACTTTGGTTACTGCTCTGCCCCTGTACCCAGTAGCGTGACATATACTATAACCTTCTTCAAGAACTGGGCTATCAAACGCTTAAAGAATTATTCAAATCTGAGTGGTAGTTCCAGATTAGCTCGTTCAAACAAACAAACAATCTATTCCACTTTATATTGAGCTATCAATATTTTGTAATAATACTGTTTAAATATTTATTTATTGATATGAAATGGCTAGTAAAATGTGAATAGCTATTAAGCTAATATTAGTTATAAATTAATGCAGCAAATATATTAGTAAATTTTGAGGTTACTGAAAAATTGTTATCAGCGGTTTGAAAATAGGTTGACCATTGTTGTCATAACGTTTAGCAGGCGAGTTAGTGATCGTCGTATCCCCCCCAATCGGGGTTCTCGCCTTGTCGCGGCGGGGGGGCTTAGTAACCGTGGTTACGCAGAACCACGGCGAACCAAGAGGAACGCCAAGGAGGCGCTGCTACTCTGGGCTTTGGTTATAAGCCCACGATGGAGCGGCTCTGGTGGGTTGCGGTGCTGTTTGGGCGGCACCGCAACTGGGTCGGGCTGCGGTGTTGTTTCGGCGACACTGCAGCTGAGGAGTGGCGGGGCCGCGGCGGGAGAGGAGTGCCGGTATAACGGTGTGCCGCTCTCCCTACCTTCCGCGGCCTCAGCGGGGCCGCAACCACCAGATTGCGGACGCGGTGGGGCCGCAGGGGAAGAGGAGTGTCGGTATTGCGACGCGCCGTTCTCCCTATCCTCTGCGGCCGTGTTGGGAGGTGGCCTGCGGGCGGCGATCGGGCAGTCGCTGCCCAAACAGCACGGGCCTGAGACGGCAGTGCGCGTGTTCCGCACGCGCCTCTCGAAGAAGGGGGGACTAGGCCCCCCAAATCGGACGGGGCCCGCTCGCGTGTGGTGAGCGGGCCATGGCCCGTCGGGGTCGCGGATGAATGCGCAAGCGTCTCCCGTGACCCCGACACTCTGGCCGTCTACGTCTGGAGGAACACCGTGGGTTTTAGTCGGTATGCCGGCCGCGCTTTGAGTGCGGTCGGAGAGTCCGACATAATCCTGCCTTGCCCGGGCGGGTGCGTATGCGTAAAGCATTTCCCACGTAAAAAAAAAAAAAAGTGATCGTCGTATAGTGTATCTCAATGCTGCTGCCTAGTTATTCTCGGTCGAATACCAGAAATAAAAGTATGTATTTAAAATATATTTACACATAATAAATATAAAAGAAAAAAAATTATGCATAAAATAAAATATTAAACAAGTATTTATTTTTAAATATTTACAAGGCTCTATTATAAATCACCACGATTCTATAGCCTTCACAGGAAGGTCGTACGTCATGCTATTCATTACGCCACTCTACCAAAAACCATTAAAATAAAAAAAAAACTCTGCAATTTGAACGGACAAATTTCATTCCACAATTAAGTAGGTAAACCGGAAAGCATCAGTCAGCCGGGCGAGCGCCGGACACGGCCGGATAACCGGGGCGAACTCCGGATAACGCGGCGAGAACGGAAAATTTACATCCCCGCTTTGTAAACTCTTTTGAGGTGCGATGGGTTATAATTATTGTACGTGGAAAGATAATGTAGCAGTGCTACGAATGTTCATAGATCTCGTAGCATTGTCTACGCTGCATCCGTAGCTACGTAGCTACGCCTACGCAGTGGTAAACAAGTTGAACTTTGTGATTCATAGAATTTTTTGATTTCAATAATGGTGATTTCAGAAACGGGGATATTTTTTTCCATTGGAAGCTTTCTATAGTAGAGTGAGTAAGAGGTGGGTTCTTTACTATCGCCAAAGTACGTAACTTATTGAGAGGGAAAAAGAAACGATTAATTTTTTTGATATAAAAACAGTATTTTAACAACTCTGTTTTGCAGCCTTAATACCAATCCTTTACGGAAGTATAAATAACCTATCTATAACAGTAACAACCAATATCGGACTCACTGATTTTAGTTTACTTAAACAACTTTCTGTCACCTTTACGTGCCTTGAATATTAACTAAATATCGAAAACATCGATTAATTGTACGGTTTATACATTATTTTCACAAGTAGTTAACCCTTAATATTAACACAACAAAGCTCAAAATTGATTAACTCAACAGATGTTACTGAAGTCATTTAGAAATCCATTTAGTTAGCCTTTAGACAAATTTCGTCTTTAACATTGACATAATACGAATCATTTTCTAGTAATATCGTGTTCTCAGTAAAAAGACGTAAAACAAAATACATTTTATTCAGGAATTTACGTCTTGGTCTTATAATTATAAGGACGATTATTGCTTAAAGGTATTTCGAAACTTGTGATCTTTCTGTACTGACACTGCGATATGTCTACGATAACTAAAACAGTATTGTGAAGTTAAATGGATATCAAAATTATTGTTTTGATTACATTTGAAATTGCTATGGAGGTGACGTTTGATTGGTATTTTGCGCGAATATCTGCGGCCTTATTAGTGTCTTTTGTTTAAAATTGGCTATTAAACTTTATGGAGATTAATGAGGTTCTTTGATTGTGCCGTGATTGTTTTAATAATAATACATATTATGCTGCAAATAAATGAATATAATGTTGACTAGAAAAAAATGATTGAAGTTTTAAGTCTTTCTATATATATGCATAAATGTTAATGATAACCTAGCTTTTTAATTAAAGAAATTCTTAAAATTGATTAAGTAATTTTAGAGTTGATCGATTGTAAACGAACAAATAATACATCTTTGTTTTTTAAAAAATCACTTCTACTTTTGTTATCTAGTTCTGTACGTTACAAACTTACAATTAACACCAATACTCATTCAATATTTATGGTTTCCAAACAAAGTTTTGCTTCGAGTAGAAACCATTTGCACGGTAATCGCACTGTTACATGCAGGAAGACAGTCTTTATGATATTAGTATAGAAAAACCACAATCTATACTCTGAACTGGTACCAGCGCATGTGTTCCCATCTAATTATGATCCTGGGTTCTTTAAGCAGGGCGTGAAAAGGCATCTAACTAAGCCGCCATAGTGGATACCACTATACCAGTAGTCTGGCGTTTGGAATGGTGTACGACACTTCTGGATTCCACTGACTGCTTACCATCAGACAAAGTGAAGTCACTTTGGTGGGGTAATAAAAAAAAATATAAAAAGCGATAAAGTTTATTTGTTTCTTTGAACGCGGTAATCACTGAAACTACCAGTCCGATTTAAAAATTCTATTTGCGTTTAATAGCCCAGTTTTCGAGGAAGGTTATAGACTTTGGAATATTACGCTACTGGCGGCGGGAGCAGAGCAGTAACCAAAGATGTAAGTTAGCGCGGATGAAACCGCGCCGCGGCAAGCTAGACTTATAATAAAAAAAGTTAACACATTCTATTATTTGTACACCATTTTAAAAGAATCAAAAACAATAAACATCGATATTTTAATAAAATAAAAAACTTTATTATACTACTAGCTATCTGCAACGCGGTTTCCCTCGCGTTAAGTTACATCTTTAATTACTGCCTTGCCAACGTTGCCAGTAACGTATTACATAACATTCTTTAAGAACTGGGGTATCAAACGCAGAAAGAATTATTCAAATCCGATTGGTAGTTACAGAGGTAAAAGCGTTCAAACAAACAAACAGATACTTTTTCTTCATTCAATAGTGTAGATATATTCAGCACTATTCTCCACTAGCTATTGGTTCATGTCAAACATTAGTGGGCAGTCGTTTACGAGTAGCATCGTGCTCTGAATTCTAATAGTAATGTAGCCGCTACTAGAAGCTATTTGATAGAATGATATTGAACTGTTTTAAGCTCTCTGTCTTTTTCCAGCACTATTCCTACATGGTGGTGGAGTCTGCTTTTTGCGTTTTCTTCTCCACTCTGTTGATCATGTTAAACTGTTATATGCAAATTATGGAATCACCCACCTTAAGGTTTTGTCGAGAGACCACAAAATTAGGGCTCTTTAATGGTTTTTCTTGGGTTGGAACTGAGAGATACTGCTGGTGTTGGAAGCGTATATATGTAAGTGTTTACCAACAATCGGGCTGTATGTTTTCAAAATCAGAAACAGATTGTCTCTAGTTAAGTAAAATAGATCGCAATCATATTATTACCGATAACAGATATGCTAGTATAATATAATGCTATATAAAATATACTTCATAATTGCTGTCTTGAGAGCTTGGTCAATTCACTTCCTGTAAGGATACTGAAACATTTCAGTATTTGTATCAAAATAATTGCATGAATTGCTGTAATGAGTTTAGTTGAGTTTGTGAATAGTACATACAAATAACAGAAAAACGGTCCTTCATCCTAAAACACTAACGCCTGTACGATGTATACAGGCGTAATAAAACAAATAAAAGTCTTAATAAAAATAAAAAAGTAGGCCTTGCCTTGGTCTATCATCATTACCATTTTAAACAAAAAACTTTTTCACTTAGACCGTTAGTGAGTCCTCATTCATCGAATGTCGGTCATCTTTATCAGAAGATCTGGCCACCTTATAAGAGAATTTATTAAATTGCCTTAATTTTAGAAATTTATTAATTCACGCGAAATAAGCCAGGTTAGCCAACTAACACCAAGGAATATAAAAAAATGTGTACCTTAGCAATAAGCACTCAAAGTTGAAAAATGTTTTCTTTTCTTAGTTCAGCTATAAATCTCAAGCTTCGTGATATCGAAATTTCTAAAGCCTTTGTGTGTTATAAGGCTGTAGTATGGTTATAGTATTCTGATACCGGCACAGTAATATTTCATTTGAAAGTGAAAGTAGAAAATTTAAGATTTGTTTATGCACTTATTGAGTTTTTTGTCGATATTTTGGAATTGTGTAATGGATGTTATACAGTTAGACACCCCTGACTACCCTTTCTATAAGAAAGATTATTATGTTAATGATTTTCGGTTGCTAATTTTTAAATGCAAAGAGTTAATAAATTATTAATTATCATGTTAGGTTACGTCGTCCTTTAATAGAAAGAGTATTAGGTTATATACTTCAAAATATAAATTAAAAATTATTAAATATATTGGTTGTTATTACACACAGTAACAGTCAATCTGCTCAAATTAAAGTGACATTTTGGTATGGTCCTCTCCTCAAACTAATTTGTTTTACGACTCATCATCATCATATATCTACCGTCTACTGCTAGACATAGATCCCACCTAATTTTTGCCACGTTGGCCGGTCGTGACGGCCGTGGACGTTCGTGCTTATAAGAATATTTACCGATAAATGATATTACAAATTATTTCATTCATAGTATCTACCTAATACGAAGACCAAACGCTTAATAAAATTAATTCCCATAATACTTCATACTGATAAACGTTCTCATAGGCAAATAGACATTAGTGAGTGATGTCACTAAGTGTCAGGCTGTTCCGGCGAGCATTGTTAGACGGCTGAGATTTATAGCGTCCTACCTTAGGACGTTCGGATATCATCAGCCATTTAGAGCGGTTATAATGTACCTTAATATTAGATAGTGGCTATTTAGGTGACATTGTTAGTGTTTGTTCTAAGTATCATTGTTAAGAAATAAAAAAGGTAGGAAATAAAAAAAATACGAATAATAAAAAAACATTAAACATTATAAGGATAATTGCTTATCTTATATATTTACTCATTTTACCAATATTTCATGCAAACGAAGCTGCGAGTGGCAGCTAGTACCTAACTAAATAAATTGACTGAAGTTAATAGAATTTATTATCGAAGTATTAAATTTAATTAATGGCAGTCAACTAGTGTCAGGATTTTATTTTCAAACCAGATAAAGTGACTTTTTTTGTCAAGAATTGTATGCTTAGAGTATGAATGATGCCTAATAAAAGACAGGCTTTGTGAGATCTAAAAAATATGTAAATTACAGAGTCAATAAATTAAGCAATTGAACTCTGATATTATTGCAATATGACACAAATTTTGTTTCAAACATTGTAGAGACGGGAAGTAAGCTTGAGAAAACTGCGGATTGATAGTATTGGCGTTGTGATCGGGTTATATAATACGGTTAGTGTTGTTAGGTAATAAAATACGAATACGGGTCGAACTATTTGCTTTGTCGTAAAAGTATACTTTAGCAGTAACATCAATTCATGAGGGATCACGATAGTGCCGAATTATTTGTAACTGTTTTTTAAAGGTCAACTCTTGTATAGGGTATAATAGAGTCCTGAAGGTGCGATTATCAAGCTGATGTCAACAATAGTTTTTTGAATAGTGGACGTTTAGCAACTAGGTCACGATTGGTCTGTTTGAAATCTTTTGGTATTTTGTTACTAAAGATTTTTTTTTCAATTTTACACGTTTATCACTTAAACTTGTAGAAGTGAAAAAAATCTTTCTATCGTAAGATATGAATCACTTAAAGAAGTAACTTCACCAATTTGGAGACATCCACTGCAAAACAGGTTTTTTCTAAAGGAACGGGTTTCTTCTAAAGGAACGGGTTTCTTCTAAAGGAACGACTTCGCAAGCAGAAGATAAGTGGTTCAAAATTCTAAACGAAAAGCCTTGAAATCGTTCTTTACTTAAACTGGAAAAAGTTACACGATCAAAGCTACCACATAAAGTACAATAAAACTTGAATACATTTACGAACGCATTACGCCACGGATTGAACATGGTTTTCACAATCGTTTGTATCGATATATAGATTTTGACTGGCCTGTTGGTCTGGTGGTTAGTGACCCTGACTGCTAAGCCGCAGGTCGTAGGTTCGATTCCCACCCAGGACAAATCTTTGTGTGATGAGCATGATTGTTTGTTCTGTGTCTGGGTGTAATTTATCTATAATATGTATGTATTTACAAAAAAAAAAGGAAAAAAGTAGTATATCAGTTATTTAGTACCCATAACACAAGCAAATATAATTGCTTAAATTGGGGCTAGATGGCGCTGTGTGAATGTGGTAGTATTAATATTATGTATTATATATATTATGTATTATATAATATTAATATTATGTATTATATATTATGTATTATATTATGTATTATATAATATTATGTATATATAGTATTTATATTATTATATATAATACATGCATATTATATGAAACAAAAGCTGATTATTTTTGCCGACAGTGGCAGATGAGCAAACAGTCAGTAGTGGTAACTGTCGCTCTTGGATGACTCAGAGTCTTTGCCATTGCTTCTGCATTTCCAGGGTCTCCACGAAGCCGCTACGTACCGTGAAGGAAGCGGGGTAGGTGAAGGGATAGTGGGAAGTGAAGAAAATTTCAACGATTTGTAATAAATGTCGTAAAGAAAATAAGTAACCAACTGAGAAACAGGGGCGACTCGCTAGTTATTAACTAAACGTTGTATAGTGATGAGGATTGTTTCGGCCGAATCCTAATTTCTTCCCAATCCCAACGTTTTGAGTTCTCGAAACCGTGTAATGAGTTTCCAAACTTGTTCGCAGTGAGATTTATTGCTCAAAATTATTTTGGCCTCAAAATGTATTGCTGTCTTTCGATAACGAAAAGTGTTAACTTTAGAACGAAGATTGTAGCTACAGAATTATTTAAGGTATACATTAAATACCTACAATCTATACTACTCGTAATATATAAATCGATAGAGTTTGTTTTTTGAACGCGCTAATCTCTAGAACCACCAGATTTGAATAATTCGTTTTATGTTAGCTGTATGTCGTATGATAGCTCAGTTCTTGATGACGTTTATTGGCTATGTAACATCATGCTACTGGCGATGGGAGCAGAGCAGTAAGCAATGACACAGGTAAAACCGCGCTGCGGAATGCCTGTATGACATAAGTTGCCTTTGCCTGTAAGTGAGGGAACACCAATAATGAATTAATTGTGTCAGTTTATCTCTATAATAAGTATCTTATAAAAATATAACTTCAGTATAAGTTAAACTTTATCAAAATATATATTAATTCTACTTTAAAGCCTTGTCAATCTAAACTTCATTCTAACAGCGTGTTTATTTGCTTCTACTTGCCAAACCTAATTTCCGTTCATCTTTAATTGACATTTAAGCAAGCTCCCATTACAGATATTTACATAATGGTACTAGTACATGCGATTACCGACTTTATTGACATTGAATTGTTAATATTTAAGTTTATATTCCTCTGTACTTGTTTGTTCTAGTGTCAGTTAGAATGATAAATGCTTAGTCAATATATCTGTGTCATGTAAAGATGTGTATTCCTTATGTAGATATTTGTATGAATTAAGTACTTTTCTATCTTGTTTAGCCTGTAAGGTGCAAGTATTCTAGATAAATATAAAAGTGTTATTTATTGTACTATCGAACCAAATGAATCATGACCCACTACGCACTTTTTGACAATCGATTTAAATGCAAATAGGTCGAAATTCGGCTGAAGACAGATTTCCTTGGCAACAAGCTTGTTATCATTAGACACTGACATTTTACTGAGTACTTGATAAGTTAGAATTAAAAACGTCACAAGTGCATCATACACATAGATCTTACAAGTTTGACAGTTTTAAGCGAAATATCAGCAAAATGGGTCATGATTCAGTTGGTTCGATAATACTTATGTGAATCTATGAAATATATGCTTTGAGTGTTTATTTTTTATGTAGTGCTTACTAAAATGAATGCATCGAGGTAATAGCTTTGCGGGTTTATGTTTATTCAGTAATTTAACAGTAATCTTCTCTTAACGTGTTTCTCTCATACAACTGATTTTGTTCACTCTTCTTTCCCTGTCCAATCCATTCTTCTTTGGAACGCGCTTCCTCTCGAAATCAGAAAGTCCACTAACCGTTATGTATTTAAAGTTAAAGTGCGGGAGTTGTTATTATCCAAATAAAATGGCAGTTTCATCACACAAAATAATTTGTTTGTTTTATTTTTCATCTACATGTAGTTTATTAAATTTATATGTATTAGTATATCATATATATATTTATATATATATAGTATATATTATATAGATATACTATTTTTATATTATCGTTATTATTATTATATATATGCATTTATTTAAATATATAGAATAATTATTTTCTTAAAACTAAGTACTTTAAGCACCTACTTGATTGTCTCTGCATCACCCAATGGTTGACTGGTAGATAATGCCTCAGGCATTAAGTCCGTCTTTACATGTATGTGTATAAAGTTTTAAATAAAATAAATAAATAAATAAACTTTATATCGCATAATATTTTTTTTGGTTAGAATAAGTATGAATTGTAATAGTAAACGTTGCTATGAACAGTATATTATATGTATGTACTCGATTTGGATGGTAGACAAGCGATGTATGAAGGCGGCTCACGACAAGCCAAGGCAGCGAAACTTGGGGAAGGCAAACTTACTCTAACTCATGGTAGAACTACATACCGTAATAATGTTCAACTTACAGAAAACTAAAGACAATAGCAGAGCAAAGCATTACTAGACAACGAAAGTGTTAAAAGCTGACTTATATGACTTTATTATCTATACATATAATAAAATTGGAGTATCTGTTTGTAATATTGAAATAACTTATTTAATATTAAATTTTTTTACTACATGTATATGAATATATATACGATACATACACCAAAATAACATTTTTTACAATTTTTGTCTGTCTGTCTGTTTGTTCCGGCTAATCTCTGAAATGGCTGGACTGATTTTGACGGGACTTTTATTGACAGGTAGCTGATGTAATAAGGAGTAATTTAGGCTACGTTTATTTTAGAATTTTTTTTTATTAATTATAATATGCGATGTAACCGACATTTACGCGGCCGGAGTTTGTTAAATTTATTCTAGTAGCAACAGTAAGTTGTAAGAATATAATACTTTAGAATTATTATAATTTTATACAAAACACTTGGCTAACTTAAATTGTTTGAAGTCAGTATTATGGTATTGTGCGATAAATGTCTACTACTTTTTATAAGATAGAGAAAACAGCAAAAAATGTCTACTGCTACACTTTTATGTATCCAAACATTTCAACATTGAGTGATGAATAAGAACGCCTAATTACCTCCTCTCTATGCTTTTTCTTGACGACAGTGGAAGCTGTGCAAACGGTCCACGTGATAGTAAGTGGTAACTGTCGCTCATGGACGACTCAGAGTCCCGAGCACAGCAATGCCAGGGACTCGGCGACACCGCTGTCTACCGTGAAGGGAGTGGGTTAGCTGGAAGGATTAAGGGAAGTGAGAAAAAAGGAATGGGGAGAAATTAGGCCTCCGGCACTCTCACTCATCGAACGAAACGCGATAGTACGGATACTACTACTCTTATGTTGATCTTCTATGAGAGGATAGTACATCCCCGGTCAATTTAGCCAATTCACTTTCCTACCGTGAAAATAGTATTTGGTCAGTTACGGCATTTTTTTAGCAACGCCTGGAGAATTTCCCATCAAAGTTGAAAAAATGTTGCTCTCATAAAATACCAAGGATCATTTAAAAAGCAAAATGTCGATTGACATCTGAATAACAGTAGCTCTAAGCCTTTACAAGTGCTGAAGTTTGTCTGTTGTGTAAAAAACTTTATTTTTATTGTCTTTAAAGAAATAAGTTGCGAGTTGTGAAATAAAGTGACGCGGACAAAGTTTCTGCTTTCTTTTATAGCTTCTGTTCTTATTTATTACTAGCTGTTGCCCGCAGCTCCACCCGCGTAAATGTCGGTTATATCCAAAAAACATGATACAAACAATTAAATATGCCAAGCTCCTATGAGTATTCAATGATACAAACAACAATCTCTGTTTACATTTATATATTATCACAAGCTGTTGCCCGCGACTTCGTTCGCGTGAAAATTCAGATGGGTGCCTCTATGAGATTATTGCGTGCCTGATTTTATGGCAATCGTACATTGTATCAGTATTATCCGTCTCTATGGCGAATCCAGTTTAAACCCGCTACCGCTAAAACTGACAAACCACTTTCACACAAACTTGCGACTCTTATTTGCCCATTTAATAAGGGTGGTTTCTGAATATTAAAAAAAGAGTATTTTCTAGTAATTTGGTAATCCTACTATAAAAACTATAGAAGTTTCATACAAACTTTGCCACCCCTTTATACCCCCTTAGGGGATAGATTTCGCAAAATTCCGTCTAAGTGAGCACCTATATTCTAATAGGAATGACAATGCATTGACATTCCTAGCACTTGTTGTTTCTGAGATTTCGTGGTATGTGAGTGAGTGACCTTTTGGGCTTCGCTCGCGTGAATGTGGTTTTTTTAAATAGACATTTTTATTTTGTTTAAATACTGTTTTCATACTATTTTTATCTCCCCCTCACTCCCTTTCACTTCTTCCTCACTTCCCCCTCACTTCCCCTCACTTTCCCCTCACTTATCCCTCACTTCTCCCTGGCTTTCCCCTTACTTCCCTCTGACTTCTCCCTGACTTTTCCTTCACTTCTCCCGCATTTCCCCCACACTTCCTCTTAACTTCCCCCTCACTTCCCCATCACTTTCCTCTCACTTACCCATCACTTCCCTCTCACTTTTCCCTCCCTTCCTCCTTCTCCTCAGTTCCTCCTTTTCCTCTCTCCTTTCCCTCCCTCCCCCTCCCTGTAAATTTCGAGTCGCTAGCTCAGAAGCTAAAGATCTTTGTTTAGAATATTTCATCCCTAATTTCAACCCTCTAAATCCACCCCTGTTAAAATAAAATTATAAGGATATTTTTTATTTAAATAGAAGTATTCCAAAATAAAATTTCAAAACTGTAAGTTAAAAAATGAAGAAGATTCATATAATCGATTTCATCCCTTTTCACACACTTAAGAATTATATTTTAAAAAACCCTTTTTTAGTACAACCTCTAGACATTTAGACAAACACACCCTCCAAATTTCAAGTCGCTACGACCAGCAGTTTAGGCTGTGCGTTGTCTGTTAGTCAGTCAGTCAGTCAGTCAGGACAAAGCCTTATATAATATGTATGAGTGTATGGATGTATGGATTAGACGTATAGCCATCGGGGATCAAAGCATACAGGCTGCTAGGAATGCTAACACGTGATGAGCCACATAAAGCTGACCTTGCGAAAAACAGCTAATA
The DNA here is from genome assembly GCA_963082885.1 of Parascotia fuliginaria. Lineage (NCBI taxonomy): Eukaryota > Metazoa > Arthropoda > Insecta > Lepidoptera > Erebidae > Parascotia > Parascotia fuliginaria. The sequence goes on from OY720195.1 coordinate 4,510,324, forward strand.
CTTAGATCCACGCCCACAACTTTTAGTTGTGTCTGACCTTGGGCTTTATTGGAAACTGGACTCATTTAAAACTAAACGGAAGATTGTTTAGAATGAGCGGAATCCGAAAAATAACAACGCTATCAGCTATTCCGTAACCTGTTAAAGTCTCTGTTTATCAGATTTCGTAGTAAATTAACAAATGTTCGACGTGATTCTTTAAATTGGCATAACTTTTTTATTTATGAACCGATTGACATGAAACAAACACTAAATGTTAAGTGAAGCTTACCACAATGTATTAGTGAAAACCATATCTAAATCGGATAAGCCGTTTCTGAGATTAGCGTGAACAAACGCACAGACAAACAGACAAACAGACAAACAGACAAACAGACAAACAGACTAACAGACAAACAGACAAACAGACAAAAATTGTAACAATCATTGTTTTGGGTTCTATTTGCGTTGATAAAGGCCCCAATAATTTTTTTTCTCATATATCGTCCATGTACAGACAGCGATCGGTTACATTTTTATTATATATTATCATTATCATTATCATATCATTATCATATCATTATCATTATCATTATCATATCATATCATATAAACTGTTTTTACCCTATTTTAATCCTTTTGAGCTATATTTTCGTGATAAAAGATAGCCTATGTTGTTCTCCAAGATCTTATTTAACTCTATACCAAATTTCATCAAAATCGGTTAAGTGGTTTGAGGTGAAAGCGTAACAGACAGACAGAGTTACTGTTGCATTTATAATATTACTATGGATAAATTTTAATACCATTTATTTATTGTTACGTAAGTTATGAAAGGTAAATTATGTTGTCAAGGATGGAGTGAAAACTTCATGCGTAATTAAATTAGTTTAGCAGTTTTCATCTTTGCTGGTTTCAGTATGAATGAGCCGTATCGATCGAGTAGGTAAGTAATAATCTCTTGCAGAACATTGGTATGTATAGTATAAAATTGGAGACCTAATACACGCTCTGTCCTCCTCGTTTTCTTTCTCCGTCGATACACCTTTCTATTCATTGTCTGAATACTTTTTGAAATAGAATATCTAAAGAGATTTATGGAGCCTGCCTAGGAAATCGATAGGGATCGCCCTAGAAGGACATGCACGTACAGATAGGTGATGTGTTGGCAAAGAGCCAAATTACAAGCACCCGTAACCGACGGCCGTGTATGAAAAGATTAATCAATTTAAGAGGCAAAATGTTTAGATAGTAAATGGTGTGCTATAGTTTACGGTAATAGATGCTTGCTGGTTTCAGCATGAATGGGCTGTAAATTACTTCTATATAAGTGTTCTAAAAAGAACTTCTACTACCCTCTTATAGAATATCGGCGTATAGTATTAATTTTCATACTGGATACTTAATATGACTGCCTCTGTGGTTCGATGGTACTGTGCGCTGATTACCACGCAGAGGTCTCGGGTTCGAATTCCGAGTCGTATAAAGTGATATTGGGATTTTACGGTCGAAAAATTCTCAGTATTAGCCCGGAGTCTGGATTGTGCCCGATAAATAGCAACAGGCTTGCCGCAGATTTTTTTTTTTATATTTTTTTTATTTTAGCCTACCAAAGTGACTCCACCCCGCCTGATGGTATGCAGTCAGTAGAATCCAGAAGTGGAGGCCACTATACCAAAAGCCATCGACTTAAACTGCTGGTATGGTGGCCGCCACTATGGCGGCTGGGAATGGGGTTAGGGGAAGGGAATGAGGGAGGTGAGGAAAGAGGAAAGGGGGGAAATCGGGCCTCCGGCGCTCTCACTCACCGAACGAAACGCAGTAATACAGATACTACTACTCTTAAGTCGATCTTCTATGAGAGGGTAGTACTTCCCCGGACGATCCGGCCTATTCATGCTGAAATCAGCGTGGATCTACTACCGCTGATACATAAGACCTGATATAAAAATGGCGAAAAGTGGGTGGTTAAATACCTCTGCCTACCCCTTCGGGTATAAAAATGCGTGAAGCTATGTATGTACACTTAATATGTTTCGCTCGGTGAGTGACAGCGCCGACTGACCGCAGCCTAATTACTACCTCGGTCGTCTTCCTCTTCCCTTTTCCTTCCTCATTCCCTTCTCCCTGTATGGTCGGCAATGGCTGGGTTGTGTTTTTTAAGCATAGTCTCTGCATGCTTCGAAAATATAGCCACGATTACCACTTACAGTAGGTAAGTGGTAATCGTGGCTATATTTTCATATCAGGTGGGCTAATACTTATTTCTCACTAAACTTGTTTATAGAAAAGAACGTCCCAAATGGCGTTTTATAGTCTCTGCTTACCCCATTAATGGCAGACAAGTGTGAAGTTGTATATATAATTATCTATTCGTATCGTAAGTTTCAAAATAAGTTTAATTTTAAGCATAGTCAACAGTCTAGTCATTCTAGTTTGTATTAAGTCTGAATAGTTTTATTAATAGGATCACGTACCACATTGAGTGTAAGAGAATCTGGTCCCGCTTGTTAAGTTAGGTTTGAAATAGTCTGAACGTTTTGTAGTTCATTCGACATAATTATTTGAAACATGTATTTGAATGTAATAAAAAGAAACTAGATGAATGAATTTTCTGATAATGATTCCAATGAGCAAAATACTAAACAATAGTGTTTGTTAATCTGTCTGTGTAGCATGATGGCTGTAAACTTCTCCCTTTGGAAGAGATGTATAATGACTTCTCCATTTATATAATTAAAGTATTATCATTAACAACCGATATATCGATATTAAAGATGCAATAAATACAGAAGAAAGAAAGAAAATATAAAGAAAAAAAACCTGAAAAGAAATATAAAAAAAGTTACATAGCCGCAATCGTACAGTACAATGAAAAAACGGCTTTACACTAACATTATAAATTGATATAATGAGATAAAGTACACGAACTACATTACTTAAATCTTGGAGTGAACAAACTTTTAAACACTATAGAAGAACACAATTACAGCCAATTCCATTGTTATTATTTTAAGCAACATTCTAGTTTAATTCAAAAACTTTATTGCCTGAATACAGTGCATTTAGATTCATCGCTAGGTGTTAGATTGAGTGTAGTTCACAATGTTCTGTCATAAGAATGCAAATTTTCTCGTTTAACAAACAACTTAATGCAAATGCAAAGACAATAAGAGAATTGAAAGAGATGAAAATGATTGTTTTCGAAGCGTTTCACATTTTGAATGATTTTTAGGCGATTGAAATATACTTGATATTGATACCTTTTTAGTCTATTCTAACAGTGATTGAACGCGTGAAGTGAACGAGTAGATAATTGTAATATACCTATTCGAAACTTCACCTTTAAAAAAATATTGAACCATTTTAAAAGGATTAAATTAGTACCCGAAAGGTGTTTTGTATATTGATAGAATCGATCAAAGTAGTGATCGTCTAAAGGATAAAATACGAACTGTAATTAAAGAAATCGTACAGTATCTGATGGAAATGTGGTTTTTGTAGAAATCATAATCACAACCGACACTAACCGTGAAGAGAAGGTAGGTAGGCAAAGTAGTACAGAATTAAAAGAAAGAGAATCGGGAGTAAACAATCATGATCAGCTTTCACTGTACATTTCGCAAATTACGGATACTTTCTCCAATTTATCTCGATCATCGAATCAATCCGGTTCATGCACCAAGGACTTGCTATAGATGAAAGTCTAGTTACCTACTGATGATAAAAATGATGATTTCGTCATCATAACAATCAACCATAAGGAGTATAGATATGGCCTTTGTTAATCTACTACCTCAGAGATATTAAAAGAACAATGAAAGTAGCGTATTGCTGCTTCAAATATTAATCCATGGATTTTATGAAGCACAGATTACATAAATAAAGGAATTGTTATAAGCAAATCTGCATTTACGGGCAGTTTCGACTTTACGATGGCAATTTCGATGTAAAGGTTTGAGAGTCAGATTGTCTTGGCAATAAATGTGTTTGATCATCTTGAAGCTCATTGTTTTTGATTGACTAAAAATAATAAATTAATATCTTAGAATATTTAACTTATCTTTGGAAAAAGCGGTGTAAGGATATTCACAAATTTCTTACATCGCTACACTTTTACAGTGGTATTTTAGGTGTCTTCCACCAGTCGGTCAGTATTTTATAATTTAAAACCTGGCACTGTCAACCAGCGCATGTTATTTTGTTTCCTTACAATTTTGATCCCGGGCGTGAAAATGGCAAACTGTATTCATAATTTTACAAATCAAACTATAGTCGTTCCTAAAAACACACCGTATTTGAAGTTTGTGAAGTATTAGTATAAAGAAACTTATCAACGTACTAACTTTATTTTAATTATGCCACCAGGTTTTGTCAAGATGGAAGTCATAGTATAAATATTGTGTAAATATTTCATACAGTATAATAAGGTGAATAGTATACCAAGTAAGATTTTGGGAATCTGGTAAAAAACTATATATTTATTAAAAAGAGTGGAAGGCACAAGACCGCGCGGGAGGTTATCCATGCGATGGACCGACCAGATAAAGTCTGTTGTGAGCGGCTTCTTAATCGAATGCAGCAGGTTGACCTACAGGAAGAACTGGCGAGACTTCGTGAGGCAAATCTCATCTGCCTTCTCCAATAGTACGACATGACGACCACGACCGCTCTGCCAAGAGTCTAACGACGAAGAAGAAGGGATATCTAATCTTATAATCTTTGTACTAATATAATACTCTGCACAGATTAATATATCAGCATACCAAGAATACAAAATTGTTTTACCAGTGGAAATATGTAAAATCATCTTTACAAGCATGTAAATATGATTTTCACTAAATGCATTTAGTGAAGAATTGAGCTGGTTGATGAATTTGTTATTAGTGAATTCAGCTATAGCTCTCGATATGATAACATCACTTGATAGTATAATGGATACAGTACCTGCACGGGGTTTTAGCCCGGCTAGTAGCAATTTGAGATTTAATCTTATGTAACTTTTTAAATTAATTTTGTAAATTACTAAACACATATAACAATATACGGTGAAAGAATACAACGTAAAAAAACCTGGATTTTTAGAAGAATATAATACTAAAATCCCTTACAACCAACAAGACGGACTGAGGGCAGACACTAAAGGCTACTTCCAAATATACACACATACACACAGTACACGACTCTTGATATTTTAATACCAAATCAGAAAATAATTTTGGATATTACAAAATTTATAGCAAAAGTGATTTCTTTATATAACGCTCTTTATGTATCATTACAATAAAGATTACTTCAATTTTGTATATCACCCGAATGAATAATATCAGCAACATTTTAAAAAGCTATAATAAACAGCCTCCGATTGCGACCATGTTTATTATAGTAAGCACTTTGTTCAATTGCTTTCAAATGAGGCTCATTTTTAAATGTAAATTTCTATTCATTTGATTCAGAATATTGATTAAATTTGGATTACGAAAGGTTACTTAAAAATACATTAGCAGCCTTATTCCAATTCCATCCGAATTAAGTCCTTATTCAGTTCGCTTTCCTATATAATGATAAGATAATTAGTTGAGTTTTCTTTTGATGTCGTTTTCTTAATCTCTACTCATTGCATATTTTGAATTGATGACCGTACATTTTGTAAATTGCTTTTTAATTATATGAAGAATTTTTTCTGATAAACATTTTTGGAATAAAATAAAGATTACTAGATTTTAAATTTGGGTATTCGCTGAGAATTAAAACACGTGAAGTTATAACATAATAGATGTTGCCCGCAGCTTTGAGCGCGTGAATGTCGGTTATCGCTTTTTTTTTAACGTGGGAAATGCATTACGCATACGCACCCGCCCGGGCAAGGCGGGGGGGGTTATGTCGGACTCTCCGACCGCACTCAAAGCGCGGCCAGCATACCGACTAAAACCCACGGTGTTCCGCCAGACGGCCAGAGTTTCGGGGTCACGGGAGTCGCTTGCGCATTCATCCGCGACCCCGACGGGCCATGTCCCGCTCACCGCGAGCGGGCCCCGTCTGATTTGGGGGGCCTAGCCCCCCTTCCTCCATCGAGAGGCGTTCGTGGAACACGTACGCCCCCTTCTCGGGCCTGTGCTGTTCGAGCGGCCATTGCCCAATCGCCGCCCGCAGGCATCCTCCTACGGTGGCTGGAGATCCCGGAGCGCCCCACGGCGACGTCCGGGGCGGGCGCGACGGGCGGGGAGCAAGGTGGTCAGCTCCCTCTCCCGCTCGGCTGCCTCCTTGGCGAGCATCACCTCCTCGCAAAAGGAGGCGACTCCTTCCCAAGCCCTCTCGCTGCGGACCATGGCCAGAACCACGGCCGGCAGCGAGAGTTGGCCCGTCGCGAGCGCCGCAACAAGGTCGCGGCGCTGGTCCGCCCACGCTGGACACTCCACGAGCGTGTGGAGCGCCGTGTCGCGCGGGCAGACCCCGCAATGATAGCAGACGGACGTCTGCTCCCGGCCTATGAGACACAGGTACGTGCCGAAGCACCCGTGACCGGTGAGTAACTGTGTCAGCCGGAACGTGAGGACGCCGTGCCTCCTCTCCAGCCACTCCTCTAGGACGGGACTTACCGCCACCACCGTGGCGTGCCCTAAACTATTATCCCCTGTTTCAACCTCTTCAAGCCATTTTTTCGCATAAGATATATGTAACTCCCCAAAGTCTATTCTATCTATATACCAAATTTCATCAAAATCGATTCCAGTGTTTAGGCGTGAAAGCGTAACAGACGGACAGGGTAACTTTCTTATTTATAATATTAAGGAAGTATTTATTTTATTTTTATGTAATGTATATTAGATAAACATACTAAAGACGTGTCTACTGTTTAATAAGACAGAACTTTTCAAAAGGAAATAACCATAGTCAACACTCATAAACGGTAAATAAGTTACAGGAGAAAATTATTCTGAGTAAGGTTACGGTGTTGTGAGTATTCCTAGTCGCTTCTTTACGGCATTATATTATGTCAGTTTCCATCAATATTATAATGATGCATTAACCCTTAATCAGATAAATCAATAGTATATGAATTTTGAACATGGGCTGTTTACCTGAAAGTATATTTTGTAGTATATGTATGTCCGTAGTCTGCATAATGTGGAACTGTCATCTGTTCTATTAGGGGTTTTAGTTAAGGTTAGTTAAGGAGTAGTAGTTAATCAATCTGCCGAGCTTACTGAATAAAGCAAACCTCTTCCTTTAAGAAAGGCTTATGTGGCAGTGTATGTACTTCTCTGGGCAGTGAGCATACCTTTGTAATCCAAATTACTTCAATTGAATGTTCAAAAATATGTAGATACTAGGGAATGAGTCAGATTGATTGACATAGTATCGTAAAGTACTTTAAACATTTATAATGTATTTTAGTCGGTGAGTGACAGCGCTAGAAACTACATAACACTTTAAGGGACTGTACACGTCATAATATGGTCTTGAAGACAATAAAACATCTATTGTGTCTACAGTAGTGTTCGTGAAAGGGTTAATTGTCAGTCCTTTTCCCATCACCTTTAAGGTCGGTTTCGGCAATACGTCTTCATGCGTATAGGTTACGTTAACCACTTATCTAACATCCGTCTCCTTGCTTGCCACTTAAACACTACAAAAAATGTAACAAAATAAAAATTTGCTTCCAAAAAATAAAACCTTGAACTTGTACAATAAATTGTAGAATAATTTTCTCAAAAAGATTCTAAGCAATAAATTACCTATACATGTTACGTCCATCTGTCTTCTAATCCTCAGGATAATTATTTATAAAAAACATGCAACACGCGGCCAATGGCCCTACAAAATGGACAAGTATGTATATTATTCATGAAGCAACAACTCCTGGGATCTCTTTGCGATTTATTAAGGACATACAGACGTTCTTACTCGGCAACGAGAAGGAATTTGTTAGGAGATTTTCTTGAGAAAGCTGGATATGAATAATTGTGGGACAAATTTTGAGCACGTAATGCTTTACTCGGATATATACTTACTAGCTTTCTGAAGCGTAGTTTCACCCGCATCTTTGCTTACTGCTCTGCTCCCGTTGTCAGTAGCGTGATGTTACATAGCCTATAACTGAATTCAAGAACTGGGCTATCATATGTAAAAAGAACTTTTCAAATCCGACTGGAAGTTCCAGAGATTAGCGCGTATAAATAAACAAACAAACTCTTTCGCTTTGTATAATAGTATAGATAGGCACTGTGACAAAACTGATGTATTATGTTACAGATAGTTATGCAATTTAGAACTTTGTGTTGGTAATATTACAGGTCAGGTCAGCAGAATTACTTGTGTACTTATGATCTTACATCAATCACCAATCAGCTTGTTAGCTTGTCTTGACTAAAACTTCTTTATTTCTTCCTTTTAACTTCTCCTTTTGGGAACGACTTAAATCTAGCATCAGATAACTTCAAGCTAGAGTTCAATTCATACTGATTTAAAAATGAGAAATTAACTCCCAACTGTAGTATTAGTAATAACTTGGTTCTTCTCGTGGGTATATTAATTCTTGTATTAGCATTTACCTACAAATATAGTTATATAGTTATAAACAACTGAAGACTTAATAATGAAAGTGAAAAAGAACGCATCTCGTGAACTTTTGATGTAAAATGAATGAGTAAGACTTACGAGTTCGAATTGAGTACTTTGTAATAATTCTGTATCACTTTTAGTCAAAGTCAAGGTCAAAGTATTTATTTCATTTTGATCATAAAGTATGATACTTATGAAAAGTCAACATTACATGAAGTCAGCCAATTATTGACCTACAGCCAGTTCGCTGACGAGGTAGAGCTGTGAGAAGAACTGGCAAGAAACTCACGCCACTCTTTTCAATCGCCAGATAATTACAGTTATATGTATGGGTTAAAATTTAAACATTCAACGCAACCAAAGAACCTAATACTAGTAGTTCTTATGGACAGTGTGTATCAATCGTCAAACATGCTAATGTGATTACACATTAATGACACACACGTAAATACAAGTTATTTGTACTAACGAAGCTCTCTAACCGCGTTGTTTTCTGAGTAATTGTTTTATTAATGCGAAAGGCGTATGTAATGTTTAGGAAGGCGTAAATAACTTACTTGATTCGCTTGATATTCCACTCTGGAAGTATTAAGAACGTGATGTGTTCAATTTGGGCGTGGTTCATAATAATATATTCATATTTTGTAAACACAGAATGCTATTTTAAGTTTAAGTGTCATTGTTCGCGGGTTAAAGTACAAAGATGAAAATTTTCTTTTGTATTTTATAACAAAGTTTTGTACTGCCTTGATCCGGTGCAGTGCTACTGTAACGCTATTCCGGACTCAATCTACAATTTTTTTTGTTGGTATTTCTTTCAGGATTTTGAATTGCAGCCAATTCGGCCTTACTTTCTTGTACATTAATTTATATTTAAAGCAAAAGTCTTCGATCTAAAATATATCTTGCCATGGATGTCGTAAGAGTCAACTGAGAAAGTACTAAGTAGTAAGGGGTGTCAGCGTTAATTGAACGCCAAATAATGTTGCCTTACAATGACTTCGTCATCAGGCTAAGAATATGAAGTAAAGGTAGGAGACCAGCTAGCACAAATACTCTTTGTTTACTTTTAAACGTCAAGTAAAATAAGGTATGTAAATACCTAATGCATGATTGCGTGAATTCCCGTAGGTATATTTAGTTCTACTATACTCTTTGTTTGTTTATAGTTAATTTAAATTACTATAATTACTAAAATTTTTTTTTTTTAATTACTACGATAACTACACACAACACCATCTTGACCCAAAGTAAGCATATATTAAAGCTTATGTTCTGAGTTCTAGCATACGGATAAACATACTTTTTTTTTTGTAAATACGTACATATTATACATAGAAACACCCAGACTAATGCAAATAGACATGTTCATGCACACAAATATTTGCACTGAGCGGGAATCGAACCCGCGATGAGGCAGTCACCGAACCACAGAGGCAGTTACACTAAACAGAGAACAACAAACTCTCTCAATACGGAAAGATGTATAGACGCATTTACATACATAACTTCACACCTGTCTCCCGTTAATGGGGATTTATATACTGAATTAAAATTTCATGATTATTATCAAGGTTAATGTCTTTGTTTTGTTCTATTAGCAAACACTAGAGGTTACAGCGGTGGCTTTAAGCAGTTCCAAGAAGTAAGTAACAAAGGTTTACTATCGAAAGGCCTTAATAGCGCGTGGTCGTTTCATTACGCTACAACAAATAGGTTTGTTACCGTTCTAAAATTAGGAGATTGTTTCCACTTGGTTTAAATGTTACGTAAATATAAACAATGCTGAATATCGAATTGCTTTAGTAATATTGTACGAGTAACGCCGCGAAAATGAGGTAATGTATTATTATTCTACATAACATAGCGCTACGTTCTTCGCCAGAAGTGTAAGCATAGGTTTACAACACCCACTTTTCAGTAACCATGTTAGATCCTATAGGGGGCTAACCTCTTGACATTTACCTAGCATGATCACAGACTCCAGGCCAATACTAAGTAAGTATTTTTTGATGAAAGAACTCAATAGTATCGCTTTACCTAACACGGAGATCCTGTCATGTAATAAAAGAACTGTAGGACATAAGTTGCAGAAATATGAGCATAAATAATTCTAGCATAGAGACGTTTATCCCGTGTCTCTAGTCTTTTAGTAACGCCTTTATTCCTGTATACGACAGGATCGAACCCAACACCTCTATGAAAGAGTGTTAAGTTTTGCTAATTTTGGCCGCCGCTTTTATTCGTATCTGAAATGAATAGTGCTTCTAACATTTACACTGGAAGCTAAATTATTTCATACCATTACAAAACCTGTCGAAATCTTTACTTAATTAAAGAAATGGCTATTTGCATTGGTCTGGGTGTTTCTATGTATAATATGTATGTATTTACAAAAAAAAAGTGTTTAAGTATGTATATCCGCATTCTAGAACCCATAACACAAGCTATATAAATATGCTTACTTTGGGTCTAGATGGCGGTGCGTGTGGTTGTTGTGATATATATTATATATTATTATTATTAAAAGCAAAACACAATTACTGTTCTTTATACAAAATATTTAGTTCCGAATCAACACAAACTATTAATCTTCAGTTCTTAACCAGTCGTCATAAAACAGACTTAAATAAACAAAGCACAACAAAGGGGCATCTATTAGCACCAGTGAATCCTTTAGACGAGAAAAAAGTGGCGTAAGCTTGAATGATAACTTTATAAGGCCATATCCCGTACAGATACTAATACAACTTAGTTTAGATTGGGTGGTTTAAGTAAAATAATGTAAGCGAGTAAGACAGTTGCTGTTTGATCTCATATGAGTCAATAATATAAGTATTAAGAGGACTGTGATCTTCGGTTTAAATTATGGGACCATTCCACCATAAGAGTCTCAGTCATGTCTTAAGAAACAAAGGCTTAATATTTTTTTTTATTTTAGCCTACCAAAGTGACTCCACCCTGCCTGATGGTAAGCAGTCAGTGGAATCCAGAAGTGGTGGCCACTATACCAGAAGCCATTGTCTTAAACTGCTGGTATGGTGGCCTCAACAATAGCGGCTGGGAATAGGGTAGGGGAAGGGAATGGGGGAGATACTACTACTCTTACGTCGATCGTCTATGAGAGCGTAGTACTGCCCATTCATGCTGAAACCAGCGTGGATCTACTACCTACACACACATTTTCTAAGTATGCTGCATGCAAGATGTTACTGATCTTAAAAGAGAAACAAGTTAAAAGCAAATGAAAATAAAACGAGTAATTAATAAGAATAATAGTAAAGTTACGAATACTATTAACCCACGAGTTTTATCCACGTCTTTGGTTACTGCTCTACTTCCATCGCCAGTAGCGTGATGTTACATAGTCTACAAGAACTGAGCTATCATACGCAAAAATATTTTTTCAAATCCGAAAGGTACTGGTTTTAGCGCGTTCAAACATACAAACTTTTCCGCTTTATATATAGACTAGCTGTTGCCCGCGACTTCGTTCGCGTGAAAATTCAGATGGGTGCCTCTATGAGAATATTGCGTGCCTGATTTTATGGCAATCGTACATTGTATCAGTATTATCCGTCTCTATGGCGAATCCAGTTTAAACCCGCTACCGCTAAAACTGACAAACCACTTTCACACAAACTTGCGACTCTTATTTGCCCATTTAATAAGGGTGGTTTCTGAATATTAAAAAAAGAGTATTTTCTAGTAATTTGGTAATCCTACTATAAAAACTATAGAAGTTTCATACAAACTTTGCCACCCCTTTATACCCCCTTAGGGAATGGATTTCGCAAAATTCCGTCTAAGTGAGCACCTATATTCTAATAGGACTGACAATGCAAAGTTTGAGATTCCTAGCACTTGTTGTTTCTGAGATTTCGTGATAAGTGAGTGAGTGACCTTTTGGGCTTCGCTCGCGTGAATGTCGTTTTTTCCAATAGACATTTTTATTTTGTTTAAATACTGTTTTTCATACTATTTTTTTATCTCCCCCTCACTCCCCTCACTCCCCCTCACTTCCCCCTCACTTCCCTCTCACTTTCCCCTCACTTCCCCTCACTTCCCCGTTACTTCTCCGTCACTTTCCTCTCACTTCCCCTCACTTTCCCCTCACTTCTCCCTCACTTCTCCCTGGCTTTTCCCTTACTTCCCTCTGACTTCTCCCTGACTTTCCCTTCACTTCTCCCGCATTTCCTCTTCACTTCCCCCTCACTTCCCCATCACTTGCCTCTCACTTCCCCATCACTTCCCTCTCACTTTCCCCTCCCTTCCTCCTTCTCATCAGTTCCTCCTTTTCCTCCTTCCTTTCCCTCCCTCCCCCTCCCTGTAAATTTCGAGTCGCTAGCTTCAGAAGCTAAAGATCTTTGTATAGAATATTTCATCTCTAATTTCACCCCTCTAAATCCATCCCTGTTAAAATAAAATTATGAGGATATTTTTTATTTAAATAGAAGTATTCTAAAATAAAATTTCAAAACTGTAAGTTAAAAAATGAAGAAGATTCATATAATCGATTTCATCCCTTTTCACACACTTAAAAATAAATTTTAAAAAAACCCTTTTTTAGTACAACCTCTAGACATTTAGACAAACACACCCTCCAAATTTCAAGTCGCTACGACCAGCAGTTTAGGATGTGCGTTGTCTGTTAGTCAGTCAGTCAGTCAGGACAAAGCCTTATATAATATGTATGGCTGTATGGATGTATGGATTACACGTATAGCCATCGGGGATCAAAGCATACAGGCTGCTAGGAATGCTAACACGTGATGAGCCACATAAAGCTGACCGTGCGAAAAACAGCTAATACTTAGATCCACGCCCACAACTTTTAGTTGTGTCTGACCTTGGGCTTTATTAATTGTCATCGCGAAACATAGGCTCACTGGAAAATGGACTCATTTAAAACTAAACGGAAGATTGTTTAGAAAGAGCGGAATCCGAAAAATAAAAACGCTATCAGCTAATTTCGTAACCTGTTAAAGTCTCTGTTTCTATCAGATTTCGTAGTAAATTAACAAATGTTCGACGTGATTCTTTAAATTGGCATAACTTTTTTATTTATGAACCGATTGACATGAAACAAACACTAAATGTTAAGTGAAGCTTACCACAATGTATTAGTGAAAACCATATCTAAATCGGATAAGCCGTTTCTGAGATTAGCGTGAACAAACGCACAGACAAACAGACAAACAGACAAACAGACAAACAGACAAACAGACTAACAGACAAACAGACAAACAGACAAAAATTGTAACAATCATTGTTTTGGGTTCTATTTGCGTTGATAAAGGCCCCAATAATTTTTTTTCTCATATATCTTCCATGTACAGACAGCGATCGGTTACATTTTTATTATATGTATAGATAAATAAAAAGTTACGCACTCTTCCTCTTTACAATTGCACCAGCACTATAATTTGTTCTTATATCACAGTGGAACACTCAGTATTCGCGCCACGCACCACATTCTAACGACACTACGCATTACTGAGGCTTCTTTCTTCGTACCATTACTGTAACGTGAGACGCATACCACTAATTAGTTTGTTTATATCTGTTGTATCTTATCATTTGTTATGAAAATGTTGTAATGAAACTGATTAAAGAGTAGTTATTATACAAACCAAAGTTAGTACTACAGCTTTGGTTTTTTTTTTATATATTAACCTACCAAAGTGACTCCACCCCGCCTGATGGTAAGCAGTCAGTGGAATCCAGAAGTGGTGGCCAGTGGCCACCATACCAAAAGCTATCGTCTTAAACTGCTGTGAAGTGGTGGCTTCCACTATGGCGGTGGAGAATGGGGTTAGAGGAAGGGAATGAGGGAGGTGAGGAAAGAGGAAAGGGGGGCAATAGGGCCTCCGGCACTCTCACTCACCGAACAAAACGCAGTAGTAAGGATACTACTACTCATAAGTCGATGCTGGTTTCAGCATGATTGGGCCGAATTGTCCGGGGAAGTACTACTCTCTCATAGAAGATTGACGTAAGAGTAGTACTGCGTTTCGTTCGGTGAGTGAGAGCGCCAGAGGCCCAATTTCCCCCCTTTCCTCTTTCCTCACTTCCCTCATTCCCTTCTCTGAACCCCATTCTCAGCCACCAAAGTGGAGGCCACCGTACCAGCAGTTTAAGACGACGGCTTATGGTATGATGGCCACCACTTCTGTATTCCACTGACTGCTTACCATCAAGCGGGATGGATTCACTTTGGTAAAAATCTTCATATCAGCTAAAAATACGCTTCTCTCTGATAGACGTAAGCCAGAAGTAGAACACTTGTCCAGACTTCTCTTACGGTATAATCTCAGATCTTATGACGCTGAAAATAAATAATATAGTCGAAAAACAGTCAATACACAGTTTTTCTACTAATTCGTCTTGTATATTTTGAAATTTACATTCATTATAAATAGTTCTTAATAAAACACATACGAAATTCCTCTCCACAAGAATATAACGTAAAATTAACCGAAAATTTCCTTGTGTAATCAGATTTGGGTCTGAATAAATGTCTCATGGCGTGCTGACGAGGCTTAATGAGCCTAACGATGGCGGTGGCATTCGGATTGACATTCTTAGATACTTATCAAGGAACGTAATGGTAACTGATAATACTTTCTTTTGTAATTGTGTTTAATTTCTTATTTTTAATAGTTAGCTAATGCAGATATATAGGTTGACTAGCTTTCCGCAGCGCGGTTTCATCCGCGTCTTTGCTTCCGTCGCCAGTAGCATGATGTTACATAGCCTATAACCTTTCTCAAGAACTAGGCTATCATACGCAAAAAGAATTATTGAAATCCGATCGGTGGTTCCAAAAATTAGTGCGTTCAAACAAACTCTGCCGCAATAGATTGTTAAAATCGCACTAGGTAAAATACCTACTGGTTACCTAAATTACCTATTCAAATTTTATTTTGTCTTTTTTTAGTTACTACAAGGGTGTTTTTTGAAGCCTTTATTTAAACTTACGGTGCAGGTGAAAATTGTAAGAAAAATGTTTTATATAAATTATTAGCCTGAAACCGACTATCTTGATTTGGTCTTCCATCCACCTTATAAGAATACTGCACATGCTACGTCTTTCCATTTGTCACTTTCCCATTTACTATTTAGAGATTCTGATAGGTATTATACTTTAGAGCCATTTTTTATACCTATCAGCTCTGCGAGCTATGTAGGTATATAGAGAATAGAATAGAATATGCTTTATTGTACACCACATGTAACTTACATTAGATACAAAATTATGTACCAATAAATAGTGACAACGGCCGGTCTTATCGCTAAAAGCGATCTCTTCAAGTTCCTTTGGACGGACGTAAAGTTAGAAGTTAATCGGTAGTCAATGGCGCATAGGAATATGTAGGTATATTGTCACATAGTATGTACATAACAGGTTCGTTCTATAGTTAATACCAAATAGAGCAGCAAAATCGATGGGTAACACATTAAATAACGAGTTTCGAACTATTGTAATGACACCCTAGATATTTTAGAGAGTTGTTAAAACGATATAAGCGATCGAAAAAGATTCCAAGTTTTTATGAAGGTATTTCCTATCAAATGTTTAGATTGTTTTTGTTTTATTATAGAACTCGTAAAAGTTAGTACATTTTATTTACAATATAAAAGGTATTTTAGCATTTTAGAGGGTCTAGACAAGTGGCATAAATGATATTGGAATAAATTGGATTAAAAAATGTATGGGATTGACATGCGCTGACGACAAAATGTTAGCGTTATCTTATGTCAATCCCATACATTTTATAATCTCTTCTATTCTATTAGCATTTGTTCCATTTGTCTAGGCCCTCAGAAAGCCTATCACCACCTCTTAGTATTATTTTAATCATACTTTGTGTTATTGTCTTTTGTTTTTGTACCATTAAAAACAAAAGTAAGGAAACAAAGTAAGGTTATAATAAGATAGCTTTCATAGGTTTTGGTAGGGCCCCTGGTCTTTATTTACTAAGAATGTATTTTGTATCATATTTATGGATTCGTTGACTGTCTTGGTGACACGGTGAGAGTTCACGCGAGTCCTATTTATGAAGTTTTGGTGTCAATTCCCATCTTTATAAACAACATTCTGTAAGATCTATAAAATTATTTGTTTTGAGATTAGGTGAACTTTTATAATTATTAATGCTTATTATACAGTGCACAGGGAACATGGCTTATTATAATTATGAGGAAGTTATATATAAATACTAATAAGAGTATTTTATCACTCGGAAATTGTGCTAAAGAGCTTGTGATATGAGTAAAATGTAGGAATAGGTAGGAGAAAACTGTTACGTTATCTAAAGAGTTGAAATATGTCATTAGTGAAAAGTGACAATGCATAGTAGTACTGTCTACTCAGGACTAACATCAAACCATTCCATAGGAATTGACATTTCCTGTAGAAGTGGGTTATAAAAGTGGTTTGTAGTAATGCACCAAGCTTGCACCCTCTCGAGACACGTCTAGTGCCCTCCAAACATACTCAGACCGTCTTTTAATTTGAAACTCTTTTGT
Organism: Parascotia fuliginaria; assembly: GCA_963082885.1. Classification (NCBI taxonomy): domain Eukaryota; kingdom Metazoa; phylum Arthropoda; class Insecta; order Lepidoptera; family Erebidae; genus Parascotia; species Parascotia fuliginaria. Next base: position 4,527,400 of record OY720195.1, read on the forward strand.
CTAACTTATGAATATTTTGTAATGCAGTTTTATAAGGTAGATTGCGTTTTTGTGCCCATTATAGAGGGTTGATAGTTAACTGTTGTTGGTGATAGTTTGATGATAATTATCGTGACGATATAGTCTCACTTCATATTTTCACAGGGAGAACTCAAAAATCCAACTGAAATTAATTTAAATAACTTAAGTAACGCTTAATAAAAATATTTCTTCTTATACATAAAATTTATGAGCATTAATTATTATAATTACTGAAAGTGAAGGTAAATTTTACACCTGCCAAGTTTATTTATACTACTCTCAAGATTTTATAGTGGTGGCATGTCTAAATAGATACAAATAAATAAATATTACAATTAAAACTGTACTTACTACTAAATAAATAATGTATGGAAAGGGAATACCTAATATCCATTGGGCAGTTGGAGTAGTTCCAAGCTGCTGGTAGTGACAGCTCAATTTCAAACGCTCTCGAGCAAAGGCAGTGTGTGGACCATAGAACTATCATTACTCTGAATACGTTTTATAAAAATGTAGTTTTGAGAACTTGCAATTATTGAGATTATTTTGATACTTACTAAGTAGATTACGAATGAAAAGGAAGACGGGCGGGCTAATTGGGCCTACACAGTGCTCTTAAAAAACCTTTTGAATCCTTAATATATTAATATAGTGCTGGACTAAGGATGTACTGGTTTTGTACAAAAAAGGTGTGAAACAGGCATACGGGTTCCTTGATGATAAATTATTGTAGTCTATGGACGCTTGCAACAGCAGCAATATCGCTCGTCCATTACCCACCTTGTTAAGCCTTATAACTCATTTCTTGAACCACGTGTTGTATTATTTCAGAAGAATCTTGACGGGGAATTCATCAAACCGTTCATCTTACAATCTTTATTTTTTTATCTTCAATTAATTAATTAAATATAATTATTTTCAGTATGTTTTTTTCACTGTCTATTATGTTTATGCCCTTTCGGACGCTACAGTGGATAACAAACATGACAAAAACTGTTCTTTAGAAACGTGGAATGCGAAGACCATCACTTACGTCTTGACGAAGCATATGACAAATTGTAATTCACTTTGATTGTTCCATGTTTTATAGATGATAGCCCTAGGAAAGACTGATTAAGACAGAGGCCTTACCAGTTCTTTTCAAGTATCGACTTTAGTCAGCCAATTAACGATAGGCAAATTACAAAGCTTTTGATGAGGTTCAGCTGTATTATTAATAGGTATGCTTAAAATATTAAAATAGTTTGACGATATTTTTATAGTTTCTGCCTTATATTTGTAAGATAAATGTCCATTTTAGCTTGATACCTGCAGGCGTTATAGTGTTAACTTCATTTTGATTAATAACGAGGTCAATCTTTAAGGGTTTTGTTTTCTCAAACCCCTAAGAAATGACTTAAATATTTTTCACCAACCTTAAAGTTCTTCAGAGAATTAGCAAAAAAGTAACAGACCTTAACAGCCCTTTGATTAATCTGTTACCTGCTAACGATACCATGATTCTGAAGTAAAGTTATACAGCGAAGTTAATTACTGGTTAACTTTAAATCATAATTAAAAGACAATTAGCGCAGTGTACCGACAGAAATTATTTACCTTACCACCCTTTGGATAATCGAGCATACATTTCAAACTTTCGCAATTTCTTTACTTAAAATATTTCATCGTTTAAAACAATTTATTATAATAATTTTACAATTATAATACAAATTATTACACTAAATATAATTTTTACAAGTAATGCAAACATAATATACTGTTGCTTCACTATAAGACAGATGAACAGATGAAGGTAGCTAAGAGAATGTAGGCTTCTTCCAATCGGTCCCTTTAGAAGTAAATAAAGTCGCATCTAGTACTGGACATCAAACGGCTATGGGATAATGATTTTAGCAAAGAAAAGAACATTATTTTTATTGGTATAGTATTTTTAGGTTAGTTAATGCAGACCTTCTCATTGATCACGATATTTACATACACGATACAATCTTGATAGATTTAGATTGAATTCAGGTAAAATTAAAAAAAAATAATGTTTCACTTGATATTAAAAGTTAATTTTGCAAGAAAAATAAAATATATTAATAGAGGGTAATAATACGCGTAAAATTAATTATTGCTTTATCCGATAGGTTCTTCTTCTTCTTCTTCTTCTCCTTTTTTTTGGCAACAGAGCCGACGATTGTGCCAGCTATTTCTGCCAGCGTCAAGTTTAGAATAATATTCTTGTTGATTATATTAATGGTATATTACAATGATAGAAAATAGAAAAAATGTGAATGAAATTAAATGACCACCATCTTCCGTGAAAACAAAAGATGGACCATCCGATAGGTTAGTTACCTTGTTGAACCAAAACACATGTCAAATAGATGCGTATTGTTTTGTCAATATTGTCTTTAGCTATCCTACGTCAGATTTCGTTTTATTATGAAAATCACCTCAATGAAGGTTGGAATTAATATAGGAAAAGCGTTTTTGCTTTTTGTAGGGCATTCGCATGTGTTAATTACAACAAAGTTTAAATCAAACTTGTAGCTCAACGGTTAACCGATTTCGAAAATCTGGTTACTTTTTATTGACCTAATGAAAAACAACCAGTACAAAGCAGCTTTCAGCCACCTTTACAATGTAATTTGTCTATCTTGTTGGTTTATCAAAAAATCGCTAAACCTTAAAACCAAGTCAAAACTGCATAATACCTACTTTTAAATAATAAAAATCTACAGTCTAAAAGTGCTAATAGACGACCAGATTTGGTACGGCCGCTCCAAAGTGATGGTGCGGTGCGCTCCGCGCGACACATGCTGCACGTTCGGAAGAAGATTTACAGCGTTAAACGGTCCGGTGCTTCATCCACACGATCGAACTTAGTGCGGAGTGCACCGCGTCCGGGCGTACAAGCGATCGCACCAACCGAACAGATAATAATAATAATATCCAGTGGACAGCTCTTCACACGATCGAATGAATATGGTCCGCTGCGCACCAAAGTGATGGAGCGGAGCACACCAAATCCGGTCATCTGTTAGAGCTATAAAGTCTTTCAAAGTTTTTCGTTTTACGTCATTTACCGCTCGGAATATGTATTGACTTCTATTAAACTACAACTGAGTGACTGCCAACGTTAGTGACGTCAACAGCCATCAGAATCAGAATAGTTTCGGAGTACAAGTACACTATTGCTTGTTATTGTGTTTATTGCCGATAGTGGCAGACGAGGAAACAGCCCACGTTATGGTAACTGTTGCTCATGGACGACTCTACGAAGCCACTGCCTACCGTGAAGGGAGTGGGATAGGTGAAAGGATTGAGTGCGGTGAGGAAAAAGGAAAGGAGGCAAATTGGACCTTATTAGTTACATTGTTAAAAAATATTTTGCAGTTATTAGAGAACCATTGATGAGAGTTTAACAGTATTTTTTCGAAAATGGTTGCTTTACTACTGATGCAAGTGTTATACTACTAAAGCTTATTTATAACGTCTAGTCTGGTTAATTGCATTACCGCAAATATAGTAACAGTAGTCCGTACTATATCTAGTCCAGTCACCTATATTACAGTTAGCAAGAATTATACAGTACCTACAGTGTAGTTATAAAATAGTAATAAAAAGCCGGCCAAGTGCGAATCGGTCTCACTCACGCAGGATTCATTATTTTAAAAATGGCAAAAATATCACGTTTGTTGTATGGGAGCCCCTTCAATATATATTTTATCCTGTATTTGTTGTTTTTATATTATTTTTAGTATTTGTTGTTATAGCGGCAAAATAACACATTATCTGTGAAATTTCAACTGTCTAACTCTCACGGTTTATGAGATACAACTTAGTGATATACAGACAGACACATAGACAGACGGACAGCGGAGTCTTAGTAGTACGGTCTCGTTTTTCTTCGGGTACGGAACCCTACACTACAAATTAACTAAAAATTGTTTATGAACCAACACGTAGTAAGGTAAGCAGATTAGATTTAACCGCCAGATATGAGCGAGTTGATGATTATATATTTTTATAACTTCTTCACAATTATTATTAAGTAATTAAATTTATCTGTCTAAAGTCTGAAGCCTGCAAAAGTTCTCAGAGTTTCAACCTTACATTTTACCATTAAAATAAATTCTCATTCATCACAAAATATTAAAGTAAACAGCACAATAAGTAAATGATCTAATATAAAAGATAATACACCTAACTAATGAGGGGACAGTTGGAAAAAATGACTAGTTTTATATAATGGACCACACGCATTATCATCGTTAGGAGCAAAGAGGGCCATTTTTTTGGCCTACAAGTTATGTAACTGGCGTTCCATTTACTTATTTTGTACGGGATGAGCGTTCAGAATGAAAATACGACGAACTCAGAGAAATGACGACGAATGACGCTATAATTTTTAGTTTAAAACACTGGCTAAGTGCAAACCAGTGCAGTTTAGTCACTTAATTTAAAAAGAGATAGAGAGAGAAAAGAAAGGATTTTAAGTTTCCAATAATTTCTTTTTTTTTATTTTAAACTACGTCATTCGTAATGATTGACTGGTAAAAAGTGTCTAAGAGATAGTATGCTAAATATACTATTGTGTATGCCGTTTTAGCATCTGCATTGTGCGGATTAATGCATAATTTTGTTTTATTAATATGTTTGTTTGTACTTTTGTTATATTAATACCACAAACCACAAAATATTTAAAATGCCTACTACAGAAAAGAAAATGGAATATGTAGTGTTGCCAGTCAGCATTATATTTGCATCATTTTTTTATTTTTATTTTAGTTTTTTATTACTTTAGTTTTACCTTTGTATTAATTAGTGTGTTCTGTTTAGTGTACGAAAATAAATCTTTTTCTTTCTTTCTTTTTTTCTTTTAATTTGCCTACAAGTGCAGCTGTTCTTAAGTTTATTTTCTACATTATTATACAAACTAACAAAATTCGCACTTAACATATTAAAAATAAAATATTTATTATCTTAACACTACGATTACTTGTGTTGAAGAGCCTAGTCTCTTTTTTACAAGTATTTACATTCTCGTTCCATCAGCATATACTGACTGATTTTTTTGTGGTTTTACAAACTACGTACTTTTCTTGTATCAGGGTATTACTAAGTATATATCAATATCCTAGATCAACAAAACCAAAAATTAGAGAACTAGACAAAACTCAAATAAATGTCGTGTACTATCGAGGTATTGCAGTAGGTACAGGGCAATGACTGCGCGGGGCTTCATCAGTCGCTTTTGTTATGTCGCACATAACATCATCGATGTATTGATGTGTTCAGGTTCATACTACGAATTCTCACTCATTGTAGTTTTATTGCGAGTATTGGCACAATTTCGGTTTTGTTTTTTTTTTTTTATTGTTCAACTTAGACATAATTATGTGTAGTATAACTTATTACTACTATCCAGAAAAAGTTTGTTACCACTAAAATATATCGGTGTATAGAAGCGTAGTTTACAAACAAATTTAGATAATTAATATTAGTATAGATAATATCTAACCTTTGTAAATTATGATTATAATGTTTCGTTAATTTACGAACAAAGTTTCTGTAATAGCTGAGAATGTCCTCAAACTCTAATTACACTTTGCTCTGACCACGGAATTGAGGTCGCAGGTTAATGAGCTTTTATTTTGATACTAATTTATAATAGATAGGTCTAAATTGACCTTTCCTAGGACTAAAGCGATATTTTATAAGTTAAGTTTTGAACTTACGACCTATAGAAATTGTCAATTTTACGGTAGATATTAATATTCTTACAAGTTTCAGTATGAATGAGCCGGATTGAGACAAGAGTAATGACAATATTCGTACCTACCCTGTAAAACCTAGACCTGTTTTATTTTTCTAGTTTTCTTCGTCACTACCTGAAACTATTTGATAGTGCTTTTCTATCACAGTTCCTGCGATTGACCATTGACTTAATACCTATAGGCAACGGTAGGGAACCAATGTAACCACATATCATACGCCTTTTACGCTTATTTTCCATAATTTATTTTTTTAATATTACCGCTTTATCATGCAATATCATTTACGTCTTTTAGTATTAAGATAACAAATATTTAAAGGCTTCCAAAACGAGTTCAAGTACCTTCTATATAGATAATACTGACATTCTTTTGGGGATTCAAACCATTTTGTTCGAGGAGAATCGTTTTTGCAGCAATTTGTGTGGAGTTTTTGAAAGCCGTGAGCACTTTGAATACGCAACGCAAGTGATTGAAACGGTCAATTTGTGAACGAACGATCGTTCTTTTGAATGTATAGAATTGAATTGTTGGAGTTATGGTATATTAAAATTTCAGCATTAATATACCTGTTCCTGTAAAATTGTGCAAAGCAATATTTAGTATTTTTTTTTTTGTTGTGAATTTAGGTTTTATGTTATCTAAAATTAAAATATGACACTCCGTTTAGAATAAAAACACAACAGCACTGCATGATAAAGAGATAGTTGTACGTTATATAAATTTACCTACTTTTTACCTTTACAAAAGGTAACAATAGATTTTTCGTTACAATCAAACATACTATTGAACATGCATATTATATGAAAAAGGTACGTGATTTATTTTCATAGAGTTCCACATAAACATTTTACGCTGGATAGTGTACAAAACAAAGTTGTTTTGCGTCCCTGGGGGTATTAGAAAAGTCACAAAGTTTTCTCTACTCGAAATATGCGGGAAATTGGCTCCCGCCGAACTTTAACTGGCGGGTGTAGAATACGAATTGAGTTGAAAATTTATACAAGAAAATTGAAGAGTGAGCCAAGTTCTTAATTAATTGACATTTTGTACTTTCAAGATTTGTATGTTTGTACCTGACTTGTATAATAATAATAATAATAAATCTTTATTTCTCCTAACAATACAATCAGTTACAAGTTTTGGGTACAATTTTTCATACATTTTGTAACAGTATACTTGTACGAAATTAGGTATTTTTACGAAATTATTATCATCATGCTCATAATCCTTTACCATCAATATTTACGGTCCTAATGTCTGATTTCACCGTAACGTAATTTTGTTTGATGATTATCAACTTTAGACTTGCGTTTTACTACTATTACCTGGACTGATGTCAAACAATAATGTAGAGCTCCTGAAAATATTCTTGAGGAATGGAACACGTGTCTCATGTCAGTAGAAAATAAATATTATTTTATTAATTTTACCGTCTTTTGACTTGGAAAATCGAAGGGAAGAAGAAGCACCTTCTTGCATCACACCTCTTAAGTTTGAATCCTTTGATTTCTGTCGCAAGTAACAGTTATTTACAATTTTAGCTATGTGTGTTATGTAAAAATACACAAACAATTTTGTTACTTTGAAATATTTCTGTCGCTGAAATTCATATCAAAGAAGCACGAAACTTACGGCTTTTAAAATTGAGTGACGTTTTAGTGTGTGGATTTTAGTTCATATCTATACTAAGTTCTGTCCTGTAGCATTTTAAGACAAGTTCACTTTTTACTTTCGACTTTATTGTCACAAATAAAATTCACAGATATAGTGATCATCATTGAGCACATTGGAAATTAATCTACGAAATTCTAAAAAATATTGTCACTGTCCCACGAGAAAGTTGGGATAAGGAAAAGGTAGGACAAAATAAAACTACAACTTTGAATGATAATTATTTATTATTTACACATGTATCCTCGACATAACGCTTGTGATCAAACAATTTGCAAAATTTCCACACGCGTATCGATGTTTGATGTAAATGTATGCGTAAATGTAATTCTGACTTTTTGCAAAAACGTTGTGCTGTATGTTGTGTTGTATTATTTATCGTTTCCAAAATATCGAGGGCCAAAATCAAAAATTCGGAAAAAAAAACAATTTTTCACTATTTCGGCTATAATTTTTTTTCGATAAAGGCTTTTTGAATATCACATCTTCACAACTCTCCGCAATATAAGGGGATCTCACTTTTTCGTGAAATCAAAGCCGTAGCTGAATATAACGATAAGACTTTTGCAATGTCAAAAAAAAACAAAATAATATTTGTCACTAACTTATTCATACTTCCACTAAGCCACAGAATGTGCAACATTGTTAGTGATGACGACATTCGCATACTAAAGTTAGCTGGAGTTGATGTGGTTATTCGATTTCGACGCAAAGAAAGTTTGCCTTGAATTCACTCGGGCATTCGAATTTCGCAAAACGTGTCGCCCCATTTTGTTTTAATAGATGTGCTTGTTTTTGTTGGTTATGTTTTGTACAGTTTTGTGTTTAGTATCCGAAAGCTATGTATTTAGTTTCCCTGTTTCTAATTTGGTTTTTATGTAAGTTTTTTTTTTCCACGTATAAATGTTTGACTAAGTTCATGTTGCTCATGCCCCTTAATTTTACTTCTGTACCTTCTTACTCCTGTTTACCTTTAAAAAATAAATAACGATTGCAGCTCTTTCTGCTAAAAAGTACAACTTCCTTTACCTATAAACAAATATTTTTCCTAATGCGAAATCATTAAACACAAAACGGATTATAATATTGTTAGTATTCAGATTATGTTCGCGTAAACATAATAATAATATTTGTCGTACGTAATTAGTATTCGGTAATACAGAATTAATATAACAATGCCGTTTTATCTACACAATAACTACAATTAGACAATGACATAATTTTGGTGTATAAAAATTTAATTGCAAAGACCTTGCATTTATAATATTACAGACGTTGCAATCAATGTGATACATAATAGTTACTCATTATTAAAATAAACTAGAAAATCAAACCAAAAGTCAAATTAAGTAACTATTGTTATTTTTTAATAAGCTCACGACTTTGCCCGCGCGTAAGATATGTTTTGTATCCCTTTTGAACCAGACCGATTTTTAGGATACATAATTATCTAGTAACCTATGTCCTTCTCCGCCAATTTTTATCAAAATCGGTTCAGTCGTTTAGGCGCTGCACAGAATGTGCAACATTGTTAGTGATGACGACATTCGCATACTATCAAACACACACACCCACACTACACACACCAATATATGATTGATTATAGTGTAGCGTACAGGTACAATGCTGCACTAATAGAAAGGCGTAAGTAAAAGGCCTGAGATGAAAATTATTCCAAGCTTAAGTAGATCTACTTACGTCCGACAGACCTTGTTTTCTAGTGTAGGCTTCTTTTTATGATATTAGCCTGGCATTAAGTGGTGGCCACCATTCCAAGAGCCATCCTCTTAAGGGCTGTCGCTGAAAACCAGCGCTGTTGCGCTTTGAAGCGCCTCAGCTATATGCTGAGAGACGGCCAGTTTTTCGCGTGGACGTGACGTACATCTGCACGCGAGTTTGAGTGCAAGTCTTTATTTGTCAGTTTTATGTTTTTGTATACATACCTTCTTACTTATTGTTTTGTAATTGTGGCTAAATGTTTGTTTTTTTCATATTTGTGTGTCTTGCATGTGAAAAATAAACTTTTTCTTTCTTCTTTCTCATACTGCTGGCATGTGGCCACCACTTTGCCGTCTTTATGTCTACCATATTTTGTTTGTTTTTAGTTCTTTATATGCCAACAGGCTCGCCTTGTTACATGGGAATAAACATAGATAATGAAACATGGGTGTTAAGCATCTGTGAGGTGTTGTTTAGAAAATATACCCGGGTCTATAATAAGAGAAATTGTCTACATTTACAATTACCAACCGTCAATGTCCAAGACCAATCCGACGTTTTACATTTTCCTAAATCCATTAAGAAACACGTAGTTCCAAGTCATTAGCTCGAACGAATGTAGAATAACAAACTGCCCAACTAAATTTGAATTCTATTTACTATTATTATAAAAGTCAGAGATCAAGATATCTGGTTTTGGAATGGAATTTAATATTTCCTTAGCATTTTGAGGAAAGTCATTTAAATTTCATTCCATTATAAACACAATAACGACGGTTGTTATTGTTTATAATGTACATGATATTAATTCGGTACATTTAAATAATAGCCTGAAGTGCTAGGAAGATTTTATGAGTCTAAGTTCATAACATAATTAGACTAACAAAAGTTAAATGAGCCTGTTATTTAGGTACTAATTTTGTAAGCAAGTTTTTGTAGCCCATAATTAAAAGAACAATTTATTTTCTTCGTTTTTCCCGACGACTTTTTCTCTAAGATATCTCGAAAGAAGAGCTTTCACCAGCTGCTTTAAAGGCCAAAGTTTGCAAACTGTTAGTAAATAAAATATAATAAAGCAAATTCATTGCAGAACCGTTAATATGTTGTCATTTTTAACACGTGAATCTTACAGCTTCACATTATGTGTATGTGACCTATTGAGAGTATTTCCTGGTATTGATGTTTTGTGTGTTTGCAATTTTCTAAAGTCCAACATGATAATATCCCTAGAAGTGGAATTGACCAAACTATTTGCAACCATTATTATCACACATTTCTTCTACTTTTGCTTTTATACTCATATATTAATAAGACTTCTCAAGATACAAATAAAACTGAGTTTTTAATATCGGAGATGCACAAAGTCTAAAGCATTGTATAATATAGAGCGTAATCAGGTTTAGATTGTAAACACTCATTAATATCAAAGCTTTACTGGTATCGTCTGCTTCTTTAAAAATAACAGATTCGTTGTGTTTGAAGTTGCAACCGCAAGATCTAGAATGTAACTATAAAACCAGACCTAGTACTACCATATATAACACTTTAAATAAATTCCGCAAATAAAACTAACTAAAATAATAATCAAAATTTTATCATTTTTAAATAATTGATTAAAAATGACACCTGATTTAAATATATTGTTGACTATATCACCAATTTGTTTGTTACCGTAAAAATATAAACAAATGGAATTTTTATTTTAATTTTTTATTTAATATTTAACAGTAGGTCATCATCATCATATATCATCAGCCAAAAGACGTCCACTGCTGGCCATAGGCCTTTCCCAATTTTCGCCACCTTGGCCGGTCATTCACCGCCCTCATCCATCGGTTGCCTGCCACCCTTATAAGGTCGTCGCCTCGTCGGACTCTTGTGAGGGGTCTGCCAACGCTGCGTCTTTCGGTTCGTGGTCGCCATTTTAGAATCCTTCTGCTCTAACGACCATCAGTTCTGCGAGCTATGTGCGTAATAACAATAATTGAATTTGACTGCACCGTTGGTCTAGTGGTTAGTGTAACTGACTGCGACGCCGGGTGTCGTGGGTTCGATTCCCGCGGAAGGCAAATATTTGTGTGATGAACATTTGTATTTGTCTTCAGTTTGGGTGTTTTCTATGTATATTAAGTATGTATTTACAAAAAAAAAAGTACGTATATGTATTATATTTCAATTATCTAGTATACCCATAACACAAGCTCTGCTTAGCTTGGGACTAGATGACGATGTGTGATAGTGTCCACATATTATTATTATTATTATTATTATTATTATTAATTTATATGCAAATAACGCCTGTTACCTAAAATTCTTTTAGTCGCCTCATACGACAATCAAGGGAATCAACTGCAAAGTGTATGGCAATACGGCAGAAATGGAGTTGTTTATATTCAAGACCGCAGAAACTCAAACTCAAACTCAACGTTTATTTACATACTAAGGGTATACATAAATTGTAACATTATAGTAATTTCGCCATATTGTAACATTATAGTAAATTCGGCCTTCAAAATGCAAAAATTTATACAATGTCGAATGTCCTTATTTAAACGTAAACATAATTATTATAATACTAGCTATCCGCGGTTTCACTCGCGTCTTTGTTTACTACTCTGCTTTCGTCGGCAGTAGCGTGATGTTACATAGGCTATAACCTTCCTCGAGAACTAGGCCATCATACGCAAAAAGAATTTTCAAATTCGACTGGTAGTTCCAGAGATTAGCGCGTTCAAACAAACAAACTCTTCCGCTTTATATAGTAGTATATAGATTACATTACATTTTACATAGTGCGGTCACCCAAGTATTCCCTAACAAAGTAAAATGCTTTTGTGACAAGAAAGAAATGCAAGTTTTTTTTAAGAGTAGGTATGTCGTTGTTCTCATTTCTGAGCTGCGTAGGCAGCTTATTTTAAATTTTAGGAGCCATGCAGAATATACTTTTATGAAGTAGTGTTGCATTTGAAGCTCGAATGCATAATTTGTCAGAATGGCGGTTTCTTACATGATATTAAAATAATTGAATGTTAGATTTAAGAATGCATGATCATAGTAGACAATATTTTTCTGACAGACAGTCTAAAAATATAAAACTATTTTTAACTGTCTTGGCTATTTCTTGAGAGTCGAGTAATCTCTAAAAGTAGTATAAAGAATATGAAAGAAAAATGTCTACGTCAAATATTCAAGATAGCAATTACGTTCAAAGGATCCTTTTGAAGTAAACTGCTTTAATAGTTTCAGTCTTATGTTGACGATAGAAATAAACTCAACAATAACATTATATATAATACTAGCTGACCGGGCGAACTTCGTACCGCACAGTCATTCTTTATTTTTTTTTTCAGGATTATTTTTTAATTTTTTTTCTTTCCGTAAGACCCATTCTCGTACTTCAAATTACCAAAATCGGTTCAGCGATTCATTTTTATACTATAGATAAAAACATGTCCGTGTTAGAAAAAAATATATTGGAAATAATTATAGCTATAATTATTATTCTGAAGAACTCTGTATTTTATAAATCAATATAATCCCAGCTTAATGTAAGTACTTTGCAGATCTGTTCTCATACAGAAATAGAGCATTCACCACAACGCTTTGTCAAGGTGCATTGTCAAATTCAGACTTAATTTTATTTTAAGTCCAGGTTTTCCTACGATTTTTTTTTTAATCATCGTAATGTGTACTTTGTTTTAAATAATGTGGTAAATTAAGAAAGTAAGACTTATATAACCATTCAAGTAGCAAATTGGCCATTGGAAATTCGTTAGACAATAAACACAAATTTTCATTTATTATTTATTGTCCCCGTATTATAATATCATAATTTATGTTATAATACGATGACATTAAATAACTATTATTTTGATAAGCTCAAATAACAAAGAGAAGAGTATTATTATTGGCTAGGATGTTTGTATAAGCTTCAAAATTAAACACAAGTTTTGCAGTGTTCATCAAGAAAGTAATTAGGTTGCAATTATACTTCTCATATAATTGGATGAGCTTGGGTCACGAAGAATATAGGGGAACAGAGAGCAAGCCTGTTGCCTTTATCCATTAATTTTTTTTTGGGCTAATAATAGGAGTTTCTTGAAGAAAAAAAAAACAATATTATAAATGTAGTTAACATCACATTAATCATAAAATGCTAACAGACAGTTAAAAACAAACAAATCACAAAAATAAATTTGTTCACGGTCACTAAGTTACAATTAAAATAACATTACTCTTAAATTTATATAATGGTCGTAAAAATAACCACTTACATTATGAGCACTTCAAATTACGAAATGAAAAACAAGAGGGCAACTGACCGTACAAGTTTATTAACGTTGGCTAATTGAGTTTCATGGACAATTTAAAAAGCATTTATTACTGTAATAACTTTTTTGTTCGAAATCGTTTAATTTTCACATTATTTTTAAATTCGTATGCAATACTGATGTTTGAGTTAATCGTTCGTTTTGATTTTATGTGTGAAAATTGTATTGTTCATTTGAAGATAGCCTTTTGTTGTTGTCGTTTGACATTGTTTTGTTTTGGTAATAAGGCAGTACTTAGGTGCATTTATTTGGAAGTTTTCGGTTTAGAACCCGGTATCCCATCTTCTACCGTAGGTGTCGTAATAGGTGACAGCAATGCTAGGTAACAGTGTATACTAAACGTCCTTTTTATGGTAGTAAATCCTTGCTGATATTAGTATGAATGTGTCAAATTGACCGCAGAAGTACTACTCTCTTATAGAATATCGACGTAAAGTATTAGTTTCCATGCGTTTCGCTTAGTGAGTGAGAGCGCTGGATGCCAATTACTTCCTCGGTCCTTTATATCTTGTCCTCCCTACACTACTGAAGTCACCAACCCGCGCGCCAAGCGTGACGAATAGTAGTAATATTTTTGATAACGACCAAGCTGGTGCGTTTCGAGATATAATTTGGTGCGTTTCAAATTTGGGGCGGTTCAAAATATTCGGTCCTGCAGTGGAAGACTTCGTCTTTCATTTCAGGCATATGGAATTAGGGATGCAACAAAATCGGGGTGGATATAATTCAATCACACACATTCATTATTAGCCTGTATTTTACATCTGGGTACACCCATTTTTTAGCTGTTCGCACACGCACAGTATACACATCTGTACCGTTACATAATTCTATTGCTCTATTACCGGGACGTGGTTTAATGGGAACCTGGTACCGCCAGTGTCAGACCGTGCTTTATCATGATTGGTTGAAGTCATGAGAGATTAGAGAGGGCTTTTTATATTAAGATATATCAAAATAAATTAATAGTAAGCTGGGTTTAGGATTGGTGGAAATCATCCCGATTGCCTTAGTTAGAAATTGCTTACGTGGTAACACCCACTGTAGCGGTTTTTTCAAATGCTTTTCGGAATCTAAAAGTGTTCAAAAGCTGGCATTTATAGTTTCGAATACTGCGTTCAAGACTAAATATCGCAACGATACAATGAAAACTTATCATAATTTATTTACTGCACCTACTTCGTTTATCTCTGCACCACCTAAGGTTGACTGGTAGATAATGCTTATAGCATTAAGTCCGCCTATGTACCTGTGTGCATTAAGTTTAAATAAATAAATAAATAAAACTTAAAAGAGCTATCTACTAAGTATTATAGTGTACTATAAATGGTCGTTGTGTTATTTAAGTAGTGTTTTTGTTTTATACAAGTCATAATTAGCTTGTCACAGCGCAACGGGTATTTTTCATCTTAACACGTATTTATATATATCTGATGTTAAGTTTTTATTTTACACCACAGGACAAGGTCTTCGCGTGCGATACACGATTGCAGCTATCAGCGGACATATAATATATTATACACCACGGATACACGTAATGAAATTATATGCTACTAAAATTGCCTTATTTTGCAACGTGAAATGCTGGAGACCCTGTTTGTTTGTTTGTAATAAAGGCAGAAAATCATGTTGTTTTGATAACATGGTCATGTCTTGTAGTCTGACAGCATGACTACAGTAAGGTTCAAAAATATTATTATATTACACATTCAATTCAAGTCAGTTTACCATTATCTTACAAAAATTTGGAGTTCAGTTTCCACCCCTGACAAAATAAATATTTACTATTTTTAATATTAGTCTACCAAAATTGATTGACTGACATCAGGCAGAGTGGACTGCACTCTCAGAAGATAGTAGGATACAGAAGGTAGTGGAACGTTTTCGTTGTTTTAAGAATGTTTGTGCTCTTTGCCTTCGCTTATTGTATGTTTGTAAAAGGACACCATACCAGTATATTATTGCAAGTCATTTATAGCATACCAAAGTGACTCCACCCCGCCTGATGGTAAGCAGTCAGTGGAATCCAGAAGTGGCGGTCACCATACCAAAAGCCATCGTCTTAAACTGCTGGTATGGTGGCCTCCACTATGGCGACTGGGAATGTGGTTAGGGGAGGGGAATGTGGGAGGTAAGGAAAGAGGAAAGGGGGAAATTGGGCCTCCGGCGCTCTCACTCACCGAACGAAACGCAGTAACGGATACTACTACTCTTAAGTCGATCTTATATAAGAGGGTAGTACTTCCCCGGACGATCCGGCTCATTCATGCTGAAATGTAATAACACACGTCGTATTATCTTCAATTTCTTCGTTTGCTCCAGTGTCTAGCAAACTATGAATTATAATCTCAACTTAAATAAACTAAAACATATCGAGGGAATTGAACTCCGTGTCGAATTTTATTAAAAGTTAAAAATCATCGAGATATAGTTCAAAGATCTCCGATCAACAAGCTTAACTTATCAAATAAAAACTGCTGGAGCAAAGTTTTATTCAATTCTGAAAACTTGGAATAGTTTCGCTAGCTATTCATCTTAGTTGTGTAGTAGTTAGTATGCGGTAACTATTAGAGACTTGGTGTTAATATTGGGGCATCTCTAACGCGTTGCCGATCTTGAGACTTTTATACTCAAAACATTCCAACGCCAGTTACCTCTAAGCTAAACTTAACAATATTTTCTATACACTACAATACAAATAATCTTTATTGCACACACCACATAATAAATAAGTACACACAGTTAAGACGGCAATTTTAAGATGAGTACAATGGGCGGTCTTATCGCTTAGAGCGGTCTCTTCCAAACAACTATAGTTATAAGACATGTGTCTGTAAAATAAGTGAAATTTAAGGGCTAAATTGAAATTGAGTGATGTTTTAGTATTTGAGGGTTCTACAGAAGTCACGTTTGGTACATTTATACCTAAAGACTGAAATACCACATGTTTCCTGTATTAGTGCAATATTACTCTGATAGATCTTTTTGGGTCTCGGGTTCAATACCTGGACAGAGTAGAATGATATTGTGTTTTTTACCAAGGAAATCACAAAACTGTTATTACTTACTGGCTCCAATTCCAGACCCCAAACAAATACTAAGAATTTCTCTACTGAAAAACCTTTCAAAATTAAGATGAGAAATAAACACTTAAATAAAACACGTGACAGAATTTACACTGCAGTGGTTAAAGTTTGTTTAAATACTTGTTAAAATATGCAAGGATTAAACTATAGTTTTGTAACTTAAATATATTTTATATTACGTGTTATTTTAAAGGCTTTGTCTGTTGTGAAGTTTAGGATAAATAGATTACACTTAGGTATACTTAAAATCATATTAAAATCAACTTAATGCAAGCTCAGCGGCCAAAATTCGAGCAATTCTATGAAAGTTAATTTATGTTTTACTAGTTGCGTCCTACAGCTTCGCCCAAACGTAAAATATATTTTGTTGTATCACTCGGAAACATGACTGATTTTCGGGATAAAAAGTAGCCAATGTCCGTCTACGGTATCTACATACCAATTTTCATCGAAATCGGTTCAAGTAACAAACACACAACAACGTAGTATGTAAGTAACAAAAAGGATTCGGTCACCTAGGGCCACATTCCTTAAACGGCCTTTTCCCTTTGATGGCCTATTCTCCTAACGGCCACTTCGATAAAAGGGCCACGATCACATTTCCCCTAACGGCTCAATCCCCAAATGACCACGTTCCTAGTGGCGACTTCTTTGTACGGTCACTTCCTCAAATAGCCACATTTCTCTTTACGGGTAAATCCGTGAAGGGCCAACTTCCTTGTCTTGATGTCAATTAATATCCAATCGATAGACCGTTCGTAGAATCCGAAATAATAAGTTCAACGTTTAGGCAATGTTTTTGTTTTTTTTTTGTTATGTTGTTATTTTTGTAATACATATTAATTATAACGTCATACTTTTATTAATTATTTTCCTATGTTAAAAACCTAAACACCGCCCCCGATTTTACACCATGATATAATTATGTTCACTCGAACACTTGCTAAGATTAAGATGAATAGATCAATAATAAATAAAATAGTAAAACAAATAACATTAATTACATGTAACATACAGTTAAAATACTTGAAACCTAATTTGTAATTAAACCCATTTAACTTTTTTCTATTTTGACTAATTTCGGGCTTGATGGTCATAAGGGTAGAGACATCCTATAGAAATGCCTGTATACCCTAGTAGAGGTGGCTTGGTAGGGTGTAAACCCGACTTACCCGTACAGTAGGTATAGCCTTGAATTAAGGTACAGTCGAAGTTACATATCTTTATACTTTTGGGCCTTGTGTCAAAGACGTTAAGGTCTCAAAGTGTAAATATATTTTGACCTCGACTGCACTATAGTGGTCATTTAAGGAAATAGCCAAACTAGGAATACACAGTGTGGTCATTAGAGGAGGTGGCCCAATTAGGAATTCACATAGAGGTCATTCGAGGAATGGCCTTACCAGGAAAAGCACCTAATAGGAAATGGCCGAACAAGGAATTTAGTCGGTGGTCGTTGGAGTAAGTGGCCCTAGGTGACCGAATCCAACAAAAATATTGTGAATTTATATAAAGGTTGGAAATCTCATCAATATTTTTATTCTATAAAATATTGTAGTCTTGTTTGCAGTCTACAGTCAATATAACTTATCCTTTTTAGGATTTTACCACAAACTCTTAAAGAAATCTTATAACCTTACTTTGTCTCTATCCTTGTTTTTAATGGTACGAAAGAAAAAGACAAAATACAAAGTGACATTAAAATAATAGTGCTATAAGAGGTGGTGGTAAGCCTCCGGGTCTTTTTAATGGGGCGTGTAACATATAAAAACGAAATCTATGGTCTTTACTTATGGAAACCGATAGCGATCTAATACAGTATAATCTAATAAAAAAGGTTTTTGTTGCTCTAAAAGCATACGGTCCGGTCCATCTTATAGAAAGTGGGAATCGTAACCTGATGGAGCATGTTTTCTAAGAATTTCAGAAATAATGCTTATAAATCTAAGAAAAAGAGAATGATGAAGGAAAAGGAAAAAAAAAACAAAAAAACCGAGGAGGTAATTAGGCCAGAACGTTAAAAACTCTCAATGAAGTAAGTCAATTATCTAAAAAGATTTATTTATTATTCAACAATCAAATTGATACATCATCAATTATTGATTAAGCCCATCGTTTTCTACACGCACATCGGGGTTTCAATAATTTAACAGCAGTTCCCTTATCAACAGACTTAATCGAGGGTTTTAACCCCTCAGTTGTAGCTATTTATTCAGGCGTCCGCGCCATCTACCGTAACTATACGCCACTTATAGGTTTATTTCTGTCATGGTACGCGTTTATTATCTTCTTGTTTGAAATACATTATAAATTATTAAATTAAAATTCATTTATTTTGTAATTATTTCCATATTGTGTTAGTATGATTTTACTGCCTTAAGTTAGTAATTAAATAAATAAATGACAATTATTGTTATTTAACAATTATTATTTGGTGGGAATATTCACCCACCTACGTTCCATCGGGGTTTCCTAACGATCAGCAAATGATTATAGATACGTACATTAAGGGTGGCGGGCAACCGCTGAATAAGGGAGGCTCGTGGCTGGCCAAGACGAAAATTAGAGGAATCCAATGTCCAGCAGTGGACGTCTTTTAACTAATAATACGATGATGATATACATTAATAGCTTCACACCTTTTTTCCTCCAAGATGAAAGCATAGGTGTATATCACCCACGATTCGCTAGTTATATTGGGTCTCATGTGACAGGGGCGAGCCTGTTGCCATTTATCAGACAGAATTGCAGGCTCCGAGCTAATACACAGAATTCCCAATATGACTTTACTTGATCCGGGGA
This sequence comes from Parascotia fuliginaria, assembly GCA_963082885.1. Lineage (NCBI taxonomy): Eukaryota > Metazoa > Arthropoda > Insecta > Lepidoptera > Erebidae > Parascotia > Parascotia fuliginaria. The sequence goes on from OY720195.1 coordinate 4,546,798, forward strand.
TTGAACTCGAGACCGATGCGTGGTAGTCCGTAAACAGTACCACATCAATTATATGTGCATACTGCTTCACTTATTGCCATAAGCAGTAGGCAAACCAATGCCACTTATGGTATCTGGTGCTTATGGGCTTTTTAAATGCTGGGAAACCTGCGAAGCCGCTGCCTACCATGATATACTCGTAAATGCTGTTCTTTAATCTCGTTTGGAGAGACACTATCATAGCGTTCGGCAAAACCGCATCTGATCTATCGTTCCAGAGCCTATAAATACGTATTTTCTCTATATAGTATTTTATTCCTGTGATATTCTTACACTATTGTTGCAGATAAATCTGTATAGTTGGTGAATATTAGGTGTTTAATTTGTGGACGATATCTCGCGCACTTGGCAAAGGTCATTTGCAAGTAATAAATCAGTAACAGAAATCATAAATTCCTTTATTCTTAGAAACATTTTTTGCCATAATTCATGACGGTTTTACAACAAAAGAACAAAATAATAGCCATCGAGTATAAAGGCTGTTTCTGTCTTTCTGTGGTGAAGGATCAGTACATTACGGACGGACTGCGGTAATGTTAAATCCTCGTAACCGCAACACTCGGTAACAATTAATGTGAGTAGTTAGTCGTTTATTAATTAATGAACAGATATTCTGTTTGTAGTCAATTATAGTGAATTTATAATTAGCCGCGGTTTATATATTTAACTAGCGTTCAGCAGTACAGTTTCATGCGCATTAAGTTGCATCTTTGGTTACTGCTCTGCTCCTGTCGCCAGTAGCGTGATGTTACATAATCTTCCTTAAGAACTGGTCTATCAAACGCAAATAAATTTATTCAAAACCACTGGTAGTTCCAGAGATTAGCGTGTTCAATCAAACAAACTTTTCCGCTTTATATATTAGTATATAGATTGTTCGTACTGTAACTTTATAGTATAAGTGGTGATATTTCGCGGAGTTCTATTACCAGGAATGGAGGTAGATTGGAACGATGATTATAATAACTCTTAATATCTGCAACAAGGCGAACCAGGCAAGTACCAACGTAATCTACTGAGTTACGACGAAGAAAAATATCGCAAGGAAACCTCAAGTCCAAAATTACCAATCTCCTAGGTGCAATCGTAGTGATCAATATTTGTGCCTTCTGTTTATAAGAAGAAGTCTTCACACTAGTGCAAATATAAAATGGGTTAGGACGAACTGGAATTATTTACACTGTATATTGTACCGACTATACGAAGTGGGCGGGTAACATTTGGCTCATGTATTCCGACAGGCACCTGTCGTCACGCAAGGGTTTGTAAAGATAGACATTATGCCTTGTTAGGTTTGTAAAACAATCGCCATGACCATTCAAAGCCTTTTGAGGACTTTTAGAAGGGGACACAGCTCTACTAGCCACCACAGGCTGTGTTTAAGTCCTCATATCATTCTAGCCCCACTGCTGACAGAATATAGCTGGCATTGAGATTTGGTCATAAGTGGAATATCTAGGCTAATAAAAACAACGTACCTAATGTTACTGATGACGTTGACGCAATACTAGTAAACGTTGGGTCGTCACTTGTAATTTTATGTATAAAGATAAAAGTGAAGTACCCAAAGCCTGTCTTTAATATACTAACAACATTATTTACAAAACGTCATAACTTATATGTCACCAACATGTTACCGTTGATGCTACCTGACACTGTGTCTCGTTATAATTCCTATGCATATGCAATGAAACACAATACAGGCAAAATAAAAGGACCGAGCTTTTTAAAACAGTTCTTTTTTACGTTTTTTGTGTCTGTAACTATCGAAAATTGTTCCATGATATTGTTTATTTATTTAATGCTTATATGCACATCTGAAAATCATAAAACATAATGACATTTCTAAAATGACGATAAATCGATATACGAGTATGTTAGCCGTATATCGGCCTTAGGTGATAATAAGGGATAGATAGATAGAATCCTCAATAACAATAATAACTGTTAATTAAATATTACCCATAAGTACTATGTAATACGTAATATGTAATTTTTGTCACCACCGAAAATAGAAATCACAATCAAACCAATGTAATGATGTGATTCACAATTTCTGGCCTAGTAGACCATTGTTAGTTCGGCAATAACGCTGCGATATATCTTTTGTGTCTCGAGTCACTGATATTGCTATTATGGTAACGACATTTGATTCAATCAACAATAATACTAAACATTTGACTGCATCAGTGGCTTAGATGCATTTGCGACTGCTCTGTATAAAGTTTTATTTGATTCGATTTATACAAAATTCTGATAAAATGTTTGTTTCGAGACTCGCGTTATGTCGGTTAATTGTACATTTGTAAAGTTGCCATCCATCCGCTTGTTTTATACTAAGAGAGTTGTTTAGTGTAAGTAAGTAAAATAGAGTATAAATTAACTTTGTATATCAGAAAATTTGTATGCGATCCGTTATAAATGTTTCTTAGAATGTAAAATATTTAATTACTAGCTTTCCGCGACGCGGTTTCATTCACGTCTTTGCTGACTGCTCTGCTCCCGTCGCCAGTAGCGTGATGTTACGAAGCCTATAACCTACCTCAAAAACTGGGCTGTCATAAGCAATAAGAACTATTCACTCCGACCGGTAGTTCAAACAAACAAACTCTTCCACTTTATATAGTAGTAGTTATTACAAAACATTACAAAGGATATGATCAACATAAATATACTAAATAAATTTACGTAAAATTATCCAACTTTGCTTCGCATGGCTTGGTATCTTAGTAATGCAACACCCGGCATAATAGTAATAATCTAGACCAGTAAATGTGTATTGTTTTGTTTTGCACTACAACAAAGGGAATAAAAATCATATTCTATGATCTCTTATAAAAGAATGCTACGTACAAAACTCTAAAAACTGAATACAAACGCAGGCTACAAATTGTATTTTTTTTTTGGTGTGATTATAGAAAAAGTTTCGTTTTGATTGATTTCGTTGTGATGACTTAGTTAATTGGTTACGTATGTACGAGGTTATAAGTTCGAAAACGGATATATAATACCAATATGACATTTTCCAATACATACGTATTTTCAAACAAAAACCTTGGACGTTAGGTGCTGTCTTACGCTAAGGAAAAACATCACGTGAAAACCTGGACTTAAAAATCTAAAATTGCCAATCCGGTTTTAGCAAGCGTATGTATGAGGTCTTATCTTGTAGTACGAATTAATGCAGCCACAATATGGCAGTGGTACCTAATAGGCTGTTTTTTTTTATTGTCAAACACAATTTTATTACATTGGCAAACGAGCCACTTCATGTTAAGTGTTGTGTGTCGCACGGCTGAAACGCAGAGCCGCTGCCTATCCTCAAATTCTCTCTTTAAATATTGTTTGAATATGGATTATTATTATTTAGAAAACTAGGTACGAAAATTCTATAACAGAACTCAAAACTCGCTCGAAATTCGCACTAGTAATTTACAAGGAATGTGAGCAGTGAATCTAAATGGCGCACTGGGAATATTCCAGTATGCGGTTGCTCCTCGCAATATTTCCGCACTCGCAGATTGCATTTCATGACATTTCATATATCATTTTCGTTTGAGTGACGTTAGCGTATTTTGTAATTTGTTATTAAGGAACAAGTTTTGACAAATTTCGGAGGGAATTCGCAAGTCGCTGTGTAGGAAAATTGCAATTTGCTACAAACGTATATTTGGATTTAAAACAAAAATAAGATAAGAATTTTTGTTTTAGGCTTTTCTATTTAAATCGTAGGTACAATTTAGTATACAACAATATTTTCTGCGATGGGTTAGCAATTATATTTAGTTTGATTTTTGTAAGTCATAGTTACATAGTATAGTAGGTCTATGCCTAAACGGTATCATGCCTATTTGGCAAATGTTTTAGAAGCGGTAAATCGCCGTTTATTAAAAGAATTTATGCTAGATTGGTGACGACATATTTGTCATAGAATATATAATTTTTTTTATCTAAAGCTCATTCTTATATCACTTATTTATTAGACAATAAGCTAGATAGCCTTTGAAATTGAAATCTCACATTTCGCACTAAATTTTTTTACATTTACCGAAATCGAAAATGAAGCGAAAAATAAAAATATGTTTAACTGTTTCCTATAATTTCATGTCATCTCAATATTACTGATTGTATACGGAGAAAGAAAAGTGTGCGTAATTCTAGTAAAGCAAATATAGCACAAAAGAACGTAAAGGTCGATGTTTTAAAAATAAATCCAACCTCAAGCTAAGACACTATTAGTATAATTGTTTTAGTATTAGTATTAAACTTAAATCTCTTAAACATTTTCATTAGGAAATTTTCTCTTCTTGCCTATAAAGAGTTTCCATATCTTCGCAGTACACTAAAACTTAGGCAATTTTGAGCAATGCGCCACGTATGTAGTATTTTATAGCACAACTTTGTAACAATAATACCGCTATAAACTTTTTATTACTTTCTCTCTGTTTTTAGCAAGTTTCCTGTCTTGTAATCGTTTTAAATGATAATTGATGCTTAATCAAATGTTAATGGTAGCTTTATGGAAGTTTTTAGTGCTTTACGTTTTATGTGTTGAATATTCATACGGATTATTGAGGAATGATTATGGATATCTAAGCTGTAGATAATTTGTTTAGTTTATTTAATTTGTTTTTATTGCTTCCGACAGCTGTGGTATAGCAGGAGAGTGTGATATCTTTGCACGATTATATTATTTACCTACAAAACTATGTATAACCTATAAAATATTGTTTTTAATCTGGGTGTAATTTTTGTTTGTTAATTGTATTTTTGTACAGATTACTCTTTTACTCCAGAACTAACTCTATGTCGCCAAGACTTAGTTCTTACTAAAGGCGTTATATTAAAAAGAAATGCTTGTCAATCAATGAGTGCTGGCGGTTCTGGGCGGATTAAGGTAAAAATGCTTGGGGAAGGCCGATGTCCAGTCATCGTCATATATTAACAGCCGTAAGACATCTGTTGGACATGGGCCTCCTTCAAGTCTCGCCACATTGGCTGGTCCCTAACACACTTCCATCTATTGGTTGCCTCTTATCAGGTCATCGTCAAAACGTATAATAATTTTCAATTCTATAAATTACAATCGTAACTATAATGTGGAAGATGAAGTTTCAATTATTGCAACCGAATTTAGAAATACAATACCCACTTGTTCTAAAGAAAGGCTGTTGGCTATGTATGTGTGTGTGTTTTTTTCTACTCAGCGCCTTAACGGCTGAACTGACTTTGATGAAAATTGGTATGTAGTAGATAGATTTGGTAGATAGACATAGGCTACTTTTATCCCGAAAATTAGTCAAGTTCCCAAAGGAATACAAACTTATTATGCGCGCGGGCGAAGCTGTAGGGCGCAGCTAGTATTAAAAATAAATTAGAACATTTTTTATTAGTACGTGGCTAATTAAATTAATTAGTAGATTTATTATAATCACAAAACAAAAGTATAATCTATCTATACATATAATAAAAATGTAACCGATCGCTGTCTGTACATGGAAGATATATGAGAAAAAAAATTATTGGGGCCTTTATCAACGCAAATACGAGTAGAACCCAAAATAATGATTGTTACAATTTTTGTCTGTTTGTCTGTTTGTCTGTTAGTCTGTTTGTCTGTTTGTCTGTGCGTTTGTTCACGCTAATCTCAGAAACGGCTTATCCGATTTACATATGGTTTTCACTAATACATTGTGGTAAGCTTCACTTAACATTTAGTGTTTGTTTCATGTCAATCGGTTCATAAATAAAAAAGTTATGTCAATTTAAAGAATCACGTCGAACATTTGTTAATTTACTACGAAATCTGATAGAAACAGAGACTTTAACAGGTTACGGAATAGCTGATAGCGTTTTTATTTTTCGGATTCCGCTCATTCTAAACAATCTTCCGTTTAGTTTTAAATGAGTCCAGTTTCCAGTGAGCCTATGTTTCGCGATGACAATTAATAAAGCCCAAGGTCAGACACAACTAAAAGTTATGGGCGTGGATCTAAGTATTAGCTGTTTTTCGCACGGTCAGCTTTATGTGGCTCATCACGTGTTAGCATTCCTAGCAGCCTGTATGCTTTGATCCCCGATGGCTATACGTCTAATCCATACATCCATACACCCATACATATTATATAAGGCTTTGTCCTGACTGACTGACTGACTAACAAACAACGCACAGCCTAAACTGCTGGTCGTAGCGACTTGATATTTGGAGGGTGTGTTTGTCTAAATGTCTAGAGGTTAAAAAAGGGTTTTTTAAAATTTAATTCCTAAGTGTGTGAAAAGGGATGAAATCGATTATATGAATCTTCTTCATTTTTTAACTTACAGTTTTGAAATTTTATTTTGGAATACTTCCATTTAAATAAAAAATATTCTTATAATTTTATTTTAACAGGGGTGGGATTTAGAGGGGTGAAATTAGGGATGAAATATTCTATACAAAGATCTTTAGCTTCTGAAGCTAGCGACTCGAAATTTACAGGGAGGGGGAGGGAGGGAAAGGAGGGAGGAAAAGGAGGAACTGAGGAGAAGGAGGAAGGGAGGGGAAAGTGAGAGGAAAGTGATGGGGAAGTGAGAGGAAAGTGATGGGGAAGTGAGGGGGAAGTGAAGTGAAAGTGTGGGGGAAATGCGGGAGAAGTGAAGGGAAAGTCAGGGAGAAGTCAGAGGGAAGTAAAAGGAAAGCCAGGGAGAAGTGAGGGAGAAGTGAGGGGAAAGTGAGGGGAAGTGAGGGGGAAGTGAGGGGGAGATAAAAAATAGTATGAAAAACAGTATTTAAACAATACAAAAATGTCTATTGAAAAAAACGACATTCACGCGAGCGAAGCCCAAAAAAGGTCACTCACTCACTTATCACGAAATCTCAGAAACAACAAGTGCTAGGAATCTCAAACTTTGCATTGTCATTCCTATTAGAATATAGGTGCTCACTTAGATGGAATTTTGCGAAATCCATCCCCTAAGGGGGTATAAAGGGGTGGCAAAGTTTGTATGAAACTTCTATAGTTTTTATAGTAGGATTACCAAATTACTAGAAAATACTCTTTTTTTAATATTCAGAAACCACCCTTATTAAATGGGCAAATAAGAATCGCAAGTTTGTGTGAAAGTGGTTTGTCAGTTTTAGCGGTAGCGGGTTTAAACTGGATTCGCCATAGAGACGGATAATACTGATACAATGTACGATTGCCATAAAATCAGGCACGCAATATTCTCATAGAGGCACCCATCTGAATTTTCACGCGAACGAAGTCGCGGGCAACAGCTAGTATAAATAATAAGTTTCAGAGATATTTATTTAAACTTATTTATGAATGTATCAACAAGTTGCTTGGCGGCTTTTGGCTGATCTTTGGGTACCATATGACCTGCGTTACGTACCATCACATCCATGAAGTTACCATATTGCTTCACGTAAGAATTAATTTTTTTCTTGTCATTTGCGTCATACAGAGCAGTTCTTGTCGCGTTTAGATAAGCGTCTCGACCCGACCAGTTTAAACTACGGTACGTGTGGACCGAGAGTGCGTATGCAACTAATAAGTCCAGTTGATCGTTATAGCACATTACTCCGTAATGTTCCAGGAGTTCTTCCAGCCAAGGCTTAACAGTGTCATAAGTATCATCAAATAATTTTTCATAAACGGTAGAGTTAAATTCACTGAATGGCATTTTCTTTACATGAAGTGCTGTTTGAACATTTGGTTTATTTAAAAACGATTCAAAAACTGAATCGGCTGCTGTATCATCTACATAATTATATTTATTGACAGAAAAATGATCGTCTATTTTTGACACTAATTTAAAAACTTTGACCCAATCATGTTTTGCCATGTATTTTACCGCGTCTTCTTCAAGTTCTTTCATAATTTTTGCCTGCTCGAGATCTATCAGACCTATTTGTAGTGCGAACTCTGAATAGTGCATTAAAGTGGGCGGATCCGTCCATCCGTCGCCGATTGCTAATCCTTTTAAATTAATAGGCTTTGAATTGTTTTTATTATGGTGTATGTAGTGTCCGAACGAAGGAATATATTTGCCAGCGTATGATTCGCCAGTGATGAACAACGGAGCTGGTCTTAGTTCTGGAAACACTTCTAGGAACTGTTGGATGAAGTTGAGTAGACATTCACCTATCGTGTCTTGGTTGGTCGCATACGTATTGTTCTCAGAAAAGCTAAATCCAGTACCGACAGGGTTATCTATGAATAGCAGAGAGTAGTTGCTGCCCCATGTGATTGGCTTTTTTTCTACGTTGCCATCTTTATTAAACTGTATAGGACCAATCTCTTCAAACAATCCAAATAAGGAAGAACCTCCTGGACCACCTTGTAACCATACAATTAGTGGCGTGCTTCTCAGAGGTACTCCTTGTGCGGGGAAGTACTAAAAGAACAGATGCTATTTGTCAAAATTGTTCACAGTGATGTACGCGGCGTGGCTTTTAACGCCTGCGAACATAGTCGGGTCTACTGCAGACAGATTCTTCGCTTTTTCTGTTTCTCCATTTTCTATATAGGATGTTAAAATCAAAGGGCTGGTTTGTAATTTATTTTTCAGTACGTTTTTACCAAGGGCATTAGTACTGAAAAGAAATATGAAAATAATATTATAATACCAACGATGATTAACGAAATGCTAAAAATTATGAATTATTTATAGAAATGAAAACTAAAAATGACACCTTAATTATTTACAAAAACTTGAACACTAGAGAACAAGCGAGTTGTGAGTTTGGTTGCTTTGGGATAAAACAAGTCTCTGTCAAAAGACCTACTAAGCAAACTGGCACTATGTGTGATATATAATATTTATCAAGAGTCTAGTTGCGAGCATCTTTGCGTTCATTAAAATTGTATGTTAGGGTGGTTTCACACTAGTTTTTTTCATAGGCGCTTACACGCGCGATATATTTTGCGCTTCAAAAAACCGGACTGGCGTACACGAGCTCATCCCGGTGTGTTCGTTCAAACCGGTAGAGTTAAGTCAGTATGCACTCGCACTTAATAAAATTACAGGATTATTTTGTAATGTTGCCGGTGCATCAATAGCAGGCAAGTGATGAATTATGAATTAAATAAATTTTGAACGCGTTATGTATCTGTAACAATATTAAATACTGGGTGGCGCAAAAGTAAAGACCCTATTTGGTTCAGCTATAACATTTTTTCTAAATTAGAAAACTAGATTTAGATTTTTTTAAATGTATATTTGTGCCATTAAATTTCGTACCATTAGGATTTAAAGATGATGTCTTTTAAATGGTGACCTCCAGAGTTGATACACATTTGAGCCCTATTTATGACATTTTGCATAACTTGCCGTAACACTTCCTGCGATATGTTCGTTATTTCTTGACGAATGTTTTCTTTTAGAGCTGCGAGAGTCTGTGGCTTGTTCACATACACCCGAGATTTCAAAAAACCCCAAAGAAAGAAGTCTGGACTGGTCAGATCGGGTGATCTTGCAGGCCAAGGCAAATCGCCAAAACGAGAGATAACTCGGCCTGGAAAAGCGTCCCTCACTAAGTCCATAGTGTCGCGCGCTGTGTGTGCCGTAGCGCCGTCTTGTTGAAACCAGATGTGCTCCAGCCCCAATTCGTCCAAACTGGGTATCAAAAACTCACGTAACATGGTTCTGTAGCGTTCTCCAGTGACAGTAATCGCATTGCCTCCAGCGTCTTCGAAAAAATAGGGTCCGATCACTCTGTCAACACAGATGCCACACCATACAGTAACTTTTAGTGGGTGTAGAGGTGTTTCTTGAATAATGCGCGGATTATCAGTGCCCCAGAACCGAGTATTCTGCTTATTGACATGCCCTGAGAGATGGAAATGCGCTTCGTCACTCATAACCAATTTTGAAGAAAAATCTCATAAATAGGGCTCAAATGTGTATCAACTCTGGAGGTCACCATTTAAAAGACATCATCTTTAAATCCTAATGGTACGAAATTTAATGGCACAAATATACATTTAAAAAAATCTAAATCTAGTTTTCTAATTTAGAAAAAATGTTATAGCTGAACCAAATAGGGTCTTTACTTTTGCGCCACCCGTTATTAACTTGAACTGAGTTTAACGGGGTGTAGTAATAAAATTCCTTACGGCTCTAGACTTATTCTCTAATGTAGGAGTCGTGTCATTTCAGACAGAAATTGAACAAAAAATAATAATAATTGAAAATTATGAACTTACCAAAGGAACACCAGAATACAAACTGTGAAGCGCATTGTTACAGGTAGAACAATACATTATGTTTTAGTTATTTATATAATTTTTAACAATTATATGAATGTAGGCGAATTCTATGTAGTGGGCATTTTTTGATAAAATGTGTTATCTTCAGACATTCCACGTTACTATGATAAAATAGAATTACAACGTAAATGAAATTATTCAGGTATATTTTATTGTGACAGCTGTACACTGTCGACTTTGGATTATACTTATCCATCGAAAACGGTCTATTTAAAACCGAGACAAAAGTTTACGTGTCGGATGCGTAGACCCTTTTTATAAATTCTAAATCTAAATCTTTCAACAGTTCTATCCAAAGTGAATAAATACCTTGTGAGTTTCTAATAGGTTCCGTAAAAGTGTTTTAATTTTTTATTCAACATTGGTAGCAAATTAGAGGTTCATCCGATGGTAATTGATAACCGTTATCTAAAGGATGCTAGGAAAACGTAACCAAAACTTCAAATATGTCGTATCAGCAACTTTACGAACGATTGAGGAAAGCTACTGATGACCAATACCAGAAACAGCACACACATTCATCCTGAAAGGTCTGTAATAGAAATATGATTTCAACTGGGTGCTTGCTTATGTAATTTCGCCTCTATTGTCTAGGTCAAGGTTTTGACCTTGTTACAATAAAAACAATAAAAACTGGACTTTTTAAAATAAGAACGTACTTTCATTACATTAATATCATATGTACCGACCAAGTCTCTGCTCAATACATCATCACTGGCAACACGCACTGGTCAATGATCTTGGTCTTGAGATATTGCTTTGCATGGTTGTATTGGTTCTATCTCATTGCTTCAAAGCATAATGAAAACCTTATAATGCAGTACCTTGATGAGAAACCTGTGTAGTGAGGTCATGCAAAATTGAGTTTCCCTGTATTGGTAACACGTTGTCGATAATGTACTGCAATTACCTCAATATTGTCATGTGCACACTGAGAGCGACTGAATCAAGAAATGAAAAAAGAATAAGAATAATAAGAAAGGTATGTTCTATTGAAACCCTACAAGGTACAGAACTCAAATGACAGTTTCGAGTATGGATAAATTAAGATTGTGCAATTTAGTATCTTTTTTATTATTTTAGACAATAGACTTCACTGCTGGACATAAGCCACCTCCAAATAGCTTCTCCATAACGACCATAAGTTCCACGATTGCCTCTGTGACGCAGTGGACGCGACAGCGACTGCTGTGGAGGGAGGAGGTCACACAGACACAAATGTTGTGATTCATAAATATTTGGGCTGTATTTTGTTTCTGTTAATTGTATGTTTGTAAATTCCTTCGCGACACAGCCTACTGCGGAAGTAGTCTTTACAATATCTGCCTATTGCCACATCGGTAAGGCACATTTTGTGTTGTTTATATAATTTATATAATACAATTATTAAGTAGTTTATGACATCTCATCACTATAAAAATAGCTATTACACCACACAAATCGGTACTTGAGTTGATTGGGCCATCAAAAGCTCATCAATAAGTTTTAAGTGTACTCTCAGCCTTATTTCGTAATCCACATAATTTCGTATTTCGTATTAAGCGCGTACACACTGTCGTAAATCTAGACCAACATTTTGTAGGTTATGTAAAATATAAAAAAATTATAGTAATCAAACTAAAGTGGTATGAAATAATGTCATATTTATTTGGATTATTACTGTATTGATTTATTTAATATATATTTGTGCACACCAATTTACACACACACACTAACAACAATGCTTTCCTTGTAAATTAAGTTCACGTTCAAGCGTATAAGTACTCAGGGTATCCAATATAAGGTTCCTAACTGATTCTCAACTGGCTAGGAAAGTAGAGACCTCTGTGGCGTAGCGGTAGAGCGATTGATTGCTTATATTACATGGTCGGTTCGAATCCAGCTCAGTGCAAATATTTGTGTGCATGAATATGACTATTTGCATTAGTTTGGATGTTTCAAGTAACAAGTATTTTTTATAAAAACAAAGTTTTAAAATTTAAACGCAACCCAGCTCGCCAAATTCTTTACATGTGATTCGAGTAGCACACATCACATAACTAATAAGTACAATACATTCTGTGCACAAACTGATGACGTACCGAACTCTACCGAATTCAACGAATTTCTACCGATTTCAGAGCAGTTGTATTTAACGGTTCTTTAATTTTGACAGATAATTATACCAAATGTGTTAATTTGTAAATTACGTTGATGTATGTTTTGGTTGGACGTCATTCGATCTTTTGCAGCGTATGCAATTTTTTAATGGTAGTTAATGTTAGTAATAAATTTAAAGATGGGGGGTGTGATGATTTATTCAATTTGTTTTAGATAAGAAGATAAATGTTTGAATTATCTTATAGATCGCCCTCTGAGCGACTATGAGCTTTCTGACAAGACCCATAGTTAGCGACCGCGTCTCTGCTTCGTATGTCTTCATGTTATTATTAAGATTATTATAAAGATGATTAAGAGTTTTTTATTGTTATTTTTTTTCTTGACAGAGAGACTCAGGTCTTGGCAGATAGAGAGACGTACAAAAAAGTCATCCATGGGTTCCTTTCGGTCTCATGGGCTACGGAACCCTAAAAATTGTAAAATATACGGCTCCAAGCTGTAATTTCAATGCAAACCAATTTGCATAACAGAGTCGGAATGGTGAGTCTATAATGAGTGATGAAAACCTTTCAGCGTTAATATTGATAAAATTTATTCAATAAAAAAATTGGTCATCACTGTAACGTAAAATATTTAGAGGTTGAATATATGAGTATTCTCTTATATGCCACTATAAAGGTACGTTCGGATGAAGACATAAAGTTCATTTTTCTGTAATTCATTGGGATATGAAAAAATCTGAATTTCGTCTAATTTTAATTCGAGAAAGTAGCCCTCTAGGCGCTCAAGGCTCGCACGGTTCACATCGCATTGTTTTGTCATAATATTTTTACTTTTAGATCGGGGGCTTGATACGCTGATATTGCGTAACGCCTACGCGCGAAGAGAGCGCTGGTAACCCAATTACCCGTTTTCTTCTTTTTCTTTTTCTTCTCTTTACATGGTCTCTGTACATGGTTGTATTTTGTAAGCATTATTTCGATGTTAATAATTTACGGTTACTGATACAATGACTATCTTTTTTTTGATGATATGTACTGTTCTAATCGTTTTTAAAATCATTCATTCTTACGATTTTTATATAATACGAGCTGCGCTGCGCCCCACGGCTTCGCCCGGGCAAGAAATATTTTTTGTTGTATCCCTCGGGAAACAGACTGATTTTCGGAATAAAAAGTAGCCTATGTCCGTCTCTGACATCGAATCTATTTACATACCAATTTTAATCGAATTCGGTTCAGCCGCTTAGGCGCTAAGCGGTAACAAACACTCACACACACACAAACTTACGCATTTATAATATTAATAGGATTATGGACACATAATTCATTGAAAATGTACACACTTGATTGAGATGTTTGGGCACAGAAGAAATGAATTAAGAAGTATATTTAAGTGTTTAAGATGATTTGAACTGTATTCTATAGAAGCCGGACAAGATATTAGTAAAAATGCTATGTAAAATAACACTTAAATTGCTTAAAGTAAAGTGGCTATGTAACATCACGCTACTAGCAACGGGAGCAGAGCAGTAAGCAAAGACGGGGGTGAAAACGAGGCCCAGTAAGCTAGAGATTTATAACGTAGTAATGTTGTTTCTTCATAATTTACTTTGTCGGGCACCTCGGCGAACAGGACATAGTTCGATCCACCACCCACACAAACAGGACTAGACGAAATCGTCGTATCTCTTTCAGAACTAGGAAAACACAAATTTAAAACAGTACATCATTTTTCATACGATTTAAATAGGGTCGCGTGATATCAATCAGTCTACACCACAGAACAAGTACTAAAGCACTTTGCTTTAGTACTTATTCTGTGGTCTACACACGATAACAAGTCATAACTAACCTCAAAAACTTAAATAATAGATTGGTTAAAAGTCATCATTTACTACTTCCAAAGTAAGATTTAAATAAATAAACACTTCGATGTAATATTTGATTTTGCTATCAATGTTGACTATTATAATTAATAAATGCGTAATATTACGCATTTATTAATTATACGCTGATAGAGTATTATTTATACCATATTATTCATATGAATAATATGGTATAAATAATACAACTATTCTATAATAAATTAAAGTAACTGCTAAATAATAATAAATAATAAGAGCTACTGCCGACGTAATATCTTCACGTTATATTTTCGTTTGCGCAAAAAATGTGCGCAAAAAATTTCCGAGAGCGTACATTTATTAAATCGTTGCGTATTTCAGTATTTTATATAAAATGTATGATGTACCTAATATATGTACCAAATATAAGAGAAATTCTAAATTCGAGGCACCTAAATATATCGGATCAATCGATGATGACAACGTCGTGTGGAAATATCCAAGCTACCGGTGGTTCGGGCTCCAGAGATAGAAACCTCCTTACAATGCAGGCAGTGTTAAGGAGCACAGCCTTCTGCATCACTAAGTATGTATATATGCTTTAATAAATTAAAATAGGGGAAACTCCACAGCCACCTGAAATTCAGTTATCAAAAATATTGTTGTCATATTTATAGAGACCTATGTGAAATTTTGTTTTAACAATACGTATTCAAAAGGTTTATTAGCAAAATAACCAAGTTAAGGTTAGCTACATCAACAATGTAGGAAGCTCGGCTTTTTCTGGTGAACGACACACCAGACATTTTCTAACTTCATCAATTATTGAAAACGTAGAGCATGTTCACTGCATTGCAGTTAGCCGCAAGGCTCGTGTAACTTTAGACATTTTTATTAGCCTGTGTGTCTCACTGATGGGACTTTTTTATATTAGCCTACCAAAGTGACTCCACTCTACCTGATGGTAAGCCAGTGAAATCCAGAAGTGGACCACCATACCAAAAACCATAGTTTTAAGCTGCTGGCGTGCAAAGTTGCGTCTCTGAAGTGGCAATGGGTAGGACTCATAGCTCGCAGAACTGACGACCTTTGGGGTAGAAAGATTCTAAAGTGGCGATCACGAACCGGAGACCGGAGACTCAGTGTGCCCTTACCCACGGATCGACGACCTTATAAGAATGGAGGGTAACCGATGGATGACGGCGGCTCATGACCGGCTAAGGTGGCAAAAATTGGGGAAGGCCTATGTCCAGCAGTGGACGTCTTTTGGCTAATATGATGATGTTGAAAACGTAAAACACTTAAAACTTCCATAAAGCTACCATTAATTTTAGATTAAGGCATCAATATAATTTAAAACGATTACAAGACAGTAAACTTTCTAAAAACAGAGAGAAAGTAATAAAAAGTTTATAGCGATATTATTGTTACAATGTTGTGCTATAAAAGACTACATACGTGGCGCATTTTCCAAAATTGCTCAAGTTTTAGTGTACTACGAAGATATGGGAACTCTTTATAGGCAAGAAGAGAAAATTTTCTAATGAAAATGTTTAAGAGATTTAAGTTTAATACTAATAATAAAACAATTAAACCAATAGTGTTTTAGCTTGAGGTTGGGTTTGTTTTTATAACATTAACCTTTAGAAATATTTCACTTACTTTATTATACTTTAATGATGATGTCCATTTTGTTTATAGCCAGTTTAATAATGAATGTTATGACAAACATAACCACTACCAATCGAAATTTTGCTTTATGTATCTCCATCCACTGCAGCTACGGAAGTATTCCCTTTATGTCGAGCCCCTTTACGTCGAGCCCTTGTGTCGAGTATGATATACATAGAGTCTATTGTTCTAGAACAATAGATTCTAAGACTTGACATACAGGGACTTGACATAAAGGGAACATACCTACGTACTTACAGGTTCTAGAATATTATTATATCCTAGTTTAAATTGATACTAGTATATATTTTAGTTATATATCATGACGCACCCATAATTCACTACTAAGGAAACGAACTAAACCATGAACAATGATAGAACTAGTTATTTGTTGCTTACAATTTAATTGAAAACATTTTGCACATTAAATGTTGTTATTTATGATCACACATCTTCTGAAGTACGCTTTAAAGTTTGTATTACACCAAGTACAGTTTGTATAAATAATATTGAGATAAATATTAATATAAAGAAATTCGCACTAAGATTTTCTTTGACGAGAAAAAAAATTTCTTTCTTTTTACTTTGTTTTAGGCAGGCAAGGCTTTTTGTTTTTTAATAAGATATGTTGCTTGTACTACATTGTTATAGCCGTAAGGTGTACAATGCAACAGTCAAGTCTGACCACCTTTTATATGCTATATTTTCGAGAAAAATCTTGTAGGATAAATAATTATAATGTTTATTATGGTACAAAGTTACACATAAAATAAACAGTGATCTGCAAAATGTCTGCCTCAAGTCATATTACGTACCTAGAGAGTTATATTTTTGTCAAATTTTTTAATAAACGTTGAATGTCAAGAATGTAATAAATATTGTATCACTGGAATTAAAAAAGTAGAAAAGAACATGAGGATGAGAAAATAATGTCTTAAATTTTATACTTTAGGCTAATTTCTGGAGAAGACGAATGGAAGCAGCCTGCATTAGCATCTAGTACGCATCTGTCGCTATCTTTGGAAATCAATGAAGAAGGTTTATACTCAAGAGTGAATGTCCCAGTCCTGGATAAATAAAAATAATTAAGAAACAACCTTAAGATTATTTATATCCACAAAATGCTATTTAATTTATTTATTTATAGTTAATTAAAACGGTTATCTGAAATCAGAAGATTTTATTAATGAATTTACATTATTAATATTTATGTAAATGCAATCAACCTTGACAAACATTGAAATAATACTTGTTATTTTTCTTACCAAGTAAGAAAACAGCAATCAAATAAAGCTCGTTAATATAACTGCATTCATACTTCAAACCTTATAGCTCAGATAACTAATAAATATGGCCTACATTGGTGCGGTGTGCCTGCACAGGCTCCGCATAGCCGTCTAGCTGTCAAAGCAGTGCTCATTTCCTGTGAGGAAACTGGATGCGAGGCGTTTCCTCAAGGTCGGAACTTAGTGAATTTTGTTCTCAAAGATTATGCGCCTACAGAGTGAATATATCAAACTAGGTAGATTACCAGTTATGTACTTTATTACGTATTCTCTTGTGGTATGGTGTCTACTACCTAGTGACTAAAAACTTAACAAATATTTAAAATATTCCACCACCCACGTGCGAAGCTGGGACAGGTCGCTCCAGTATAATAATAAAATAAAATATCAATTGGATCAAGTTTTATGAATTTTGACAAATTGCAACACTATTTTGAAGAATTTAGTGTCATCTGCTACTTTTCTAAACGTCACTTAACGTAACCTAATTTTCTAGACCTATATATTTAACTTTAATATGAATTTTAGCGATTTTTGATTATTAAATCTAACTTAACTTATGTTAGAGTATTTAGGTAGTACTTGATAACGACTTTAATGTTATAAATATTATTTTAAACCTACTAAAAGTCAATGAAACGTATGACCATTCTGCGGCTTTATTTACTCTATATGAAAATCCCGTTTAGTTGGATGAAATATTTTCTTGGTTTCTCCTTTACTTTAGTTGGTCAGTTTGTTTTGCGATAACTGTTAGAAGTTAGTTTCTTGTTTAGTAAATAGATTACTAGAACTAACTAGAATAACTTTAGCTGTCTCTAAACTGAAATATTATAAGTAACATTTTATAACCCTAAAGTTTTGATTTTATACCATGCAAGATGAGAAAATTATGACATATTACTAATATAGCATCATGTCATTTTTATCCGAAGGGGTAGGCAGAAGTATCTTCCTTGGCATCGGACTCCTCGCCTACGACAAGATTAATTTACTATTTTCATTTTATTTTATGAAAAGTTATTTTTTATATTATTCTACTAAAGTGTCTCCACTCAGCCTGATGGTAAGCAGTCATTGGAATCCAGAAGTGCTGGACACCATTCCAAAAAGCCTTCGCCTAAAAATGCTGGTATTCTATTAATATATTATGTTGTTTCATTGGAACTCACCTCGAATAAGTTATGCAATAAACTTTGAAGTACCAAGGGGAGACACGCTCATATTTCTAGTGATCTTTATGTATTATTAAGTGCTTTTGAAGTTGAAACTCTTAAACGAATTCGTGTAACTCTTGGCATTGTACGCACTACGCATGTTACTTGAGTAATTTTGATAGAAATACACAAATCACTTTATCCTGAAAGGGATTAGCAGATCCGATGTGTTACGTTCACGTTTTGATAAGCTATTAACTCTTATGTTAAAGGGTGCGAGTTTTTATCCAAAAATACCGAGATCTTTTATTTTTAAAAAGATTTTGAATTATTGAAGATATATTTTCTTAGTACAGTACATTTTTTACATATCAGTCCTACAAATGCACACAATAGAGTTTATAGTGCTACTTTAATATAATACAATAACCGACTTCAATACTATAACACCAACCTTAAATAATAACTGAAAGTAGAATTCATTAATATAACTTGAATAAACCAAAACATCATCTATGTATACTCTGTTTTTGTTTGAATTTATATTACGTCACGGGACCACGTCTAAAACATGACCTAAATCTAACCTATCTTGCAAAAAAGAATAATAAAATCCATTTATAATTCGCGGAGAAATCGCGTTACAAACATACAAAAAAACAATCATATGAACCTAATTGAGAATCGCCTTCTTTTTAAAGTCGTTTGAAAAGTGAATAATAATATTTATCAACATGCAATCAGCTTACACTAAACTTTGAATCCAGGATTAGTTTATGAAATTGTAAATTGATTAGACCAGTATGCTTATATTGGTAAAGTTCCCGGGCCAAGTAAATTTACTTAGGCCAGGGACAGTTTAAATTTAACTGCCAATGGGATTTAATCGGTTGAAACTGTCTATTGGTTAACACGATGCTAAATTTCGAATTATTTCGGCATTATATGGTTATTTTAAGTCTAATGAAGTATGGTAAATTTATTCGGTTTTGGAATTCAATTTTGTACATTATTAGCTGCGCTCCAAGGCTTCGCCTGCGCGTGAAATATGCTTTGTTATATCTCTCGGAAACTTCACCGATTTTCAGGATGAAAAGTAGCCTATGTCCGTCTCCAACACCAAATCTATTTACATACCAATTTAAAAACGAAACTGGTTCATCAAGCCATAGGTATGCCTAGGTATAAATATAAAATTTTATATTATTTATCTACACTGTCCGAAAATAATTATATACTCTTTATTATTATATATATGTTTGGAATGGCTTTTGATTGTATATATATTATTATGCTCTAGAAACTGCTTGTCCGAAAATAATATTAAAAAAATTACAAATTACGGAAACTCAAATCGTCAACCAAATATATTGAAGTATCACTCAAACGGGTTAGTGTTGTTAACATGGGTAACAGCATAGACGAAGTGGTCACCGAGTTGGACAGAAATGTCAACGTCGGTGACTCATATTTGGTTGATGATCCCGAAGTGTTTCCACATTACAAACTTGACACAAAATCTCTTAAAATCATTGTACAAAATATTCGAAGCATACACAAAAATTTTATAGATTTTAAAGTTTTTATTGCAAGAAGTAACATGGACTACGATTTTATTATTTTGACGGAGTGTTGGTTGCAAAATTCGGAAATGATACCTGATCTGGAAGGATATGTTTCGTTTTACACAAAAAAAATATAAATCAAAATAGTGGTGTGGTTGTATATGTGAAAAATTGTTTAGCCAATATCACAACATATGAACCAAACCTTGCTGATGCCGATTGTTTAGTAATAAAAATAGGTAAAAGTCATACCTTTATATGCATGTATAGGTCGCCATCTTTTACCTCAATCACAAATTTTCTTGTTTCCCTAGAGGAACTGCTAACAGATGAAAAACATATACCGAATATCTACTTAACCGGTGATGTTAATATTGATGTTAGTAACAATAATACTGATTACAGATCTGATGAATACATGAACTTGCTTGCTAATTACTGTCTTCTACCTAGTCACTTGCATCCAACACGCTTGAATAAATGTATTGATCATTGTTTCGTGAAATCAAATTTAAACATGTTGACAGTAGTTTGTAACTCATCAGTTACTGACCACAGTAGTATTTATCTTAGTATTCCCATGAATCAACCTCGTATGGCTGCCAAACCAAAAAAGACTATTTTATACCTTGATTATGATAGAGCTTACATCCTAATGAAAGATCTCGATTGGGCTGATATATTGTCATTGAAAGATCCTAATGAAGCATCTGAAGCGCTTATCAAAACCTTATCTGATATAATAGAAAAGTCTAGCAGACAGATTGTGGTACCCAGCAGACGGCAAACTTTCCAACCGTGGATAACAGCAGGTCTCTTACGATGCATGAGGTTTAGAGACACGTTACATAGAAGGTTCTTAAAACATCCCAATGATAAAAATCAGGAAATCACTTACAAGCGTTACAGAAATCATTGCAATAATCTTCTCCACAACTTAAAAAACGAGCATGATAGATCTGACATAAATGCTAACAAACACGATATAAAAGGTACGTGGAATGTAATTAAACGCGTATGCAACTTAACCAAACGTGAAAAATCGCAGGATCCTTGTGAACTATTAAAAATAAAGAAATCGACACAGGAATCGGTTGAATTTATAAATGATTTCTTTGTCAATACGGGTTCTAAGCTGTCTGAAGACATTCTAAAAAAAAAAAATCTTACAGAAGATGTTCTTTTGGACAAATTTAAATGTAAACGCAGCCCAGTGAACTCTTTTGCGCTATTAGACACTGATGAGGCAGAGGTTCATAAAGTTGCTATGTCACTGAGAAATACGAAGTCTACTGGTTGGGACGGTATTTCATCTATGTTTATTAAAAAATATGTAAATATTCTGGTAAAGCCTTTGACTCACATTTTTAATCTATGTTTTTCATCAGGAAAGTTTCCGGATGCTCTGAAACACTCCATTGTTGTACCAATATATAAGTCGGGGGAAAGAGACAGTATCAATAATTATCGTCCAATATCACTTTTACCTACTACAGCTAAAATTCTCGAAAAAATAATAAATAATAGGCTTATAAATTACCTAGAAAAAAATAATCTCCTCTCTCATAACCAATTTGGCTTCAGGAAGAAAAAATCAACTATAGATGCAATCGAACATCTAGTTAACAACGTAGCTAGTGATCTGGATAAGAAGAAAAAATGCGTTAGCGTCTTTCTCGATTTAGCGAAAGCCTTTGATACTGTCTCGATCCCTCTGCTGGTACGTAAATTGGAGGCTATAGGGATTCGAGGCGTACCACTTGACCTTTTTAAAAATTATTTATGTAATAGGACACAATGTGTAAACATTGATAATATTTCTAGTTCTAAATTAAATATTAAATTCGGCGTCCCGCAGGGATCGGTACTGGGTCCCACGTTGTTTTTAATTTATGTAAACCATCTTTGTGATATTAACTTGCCTGACGCGAAAATCATTACTTTCGCTGATGATACCGTAATCTTGTTCCAGCAAAAAACATGGGCAAATGTTAAAAAGTCAGTAGAGCAAGGTCTTCAAGTGGTTTTTAAATGGCTTGACTATAATCTTCTTACTGTTAATTTAAAAAAAACTAAATATATAAAGTTCAGTATAAAAAATAACTCACAACCTCCCCCTGACTTTAACTTAAGACCTCATTTACCTAGTTGTATGGTTACTGAAAACTGTGAATGCTCTTTTCTGTTACCAACAAATTGCATTAAATATCTAGGCATTGAGATCGACGAAAACCTAAATTGGAAACAACATATAAATAATTTGAAAGCTCGAACACGGACACTAATACCAATTTTTAAAAAGATTAGAAACTTGAAAGACAAACTAACAAACAAAACTGTTTATTATACACTGTGTCGTTCAATAATTACCTATGGCATATCTGCTTGGGGTGGTGCTAGGAAAAGTACTCTCATAAAATTAGAAAGAGCACACCGATGTATTTTGAAAGTAATTAATTTTAAAAAATTTAGGTATCCATCCACCGCGATATATAAAGAGTTTGGAGTACTGAATATTCGTCAGCTCTTCATTCAAAGCATCGTTCTAAGACAACATTACTCTCAACAACAAACCAATAAATCTGCTAGAAGAGCGTATGAAGTATACGATGTCCCAGCATGTAAAACTACTTTTGCTCAGTGTTTCTCTTATTTTTTAGCTCCTTTTCTATATAATCGAATTAGTAAAATTAAACCTTTAAAAGATATGACGAGATTTGTTTGTAAAAAGGCACTTTACGAGTTTCTTAGTAATTTAGATTATGATCGGACTGAAAATTTTATACAAATATGCAAGTAAAATAACACTTATTTACTAAAGACTATTTATATAGATTTATATAGACTATTTATTTACATTACCATAGATATTATTAATATTATATAATTAAGAAGTATTATAAAAATATGTACTTATATATTAAATATATTAAAAAGCTATTGATATATTAGAAAATTACATAGAAATAAATACTATAAATAATATTACTTAGGTATATAATAATTTATATTTCTCACAATTAACTAAACTATAAAGAAAAGTATCCTATTCTTTATTTTTCAACAATAAAGAAACAAAAATGTTTTAGTTGTAAGCCTTGTCTGATTTTTTTGCTTATACTAGTTGTTTACGATAAACTTGTAATTCTCTAGAATCTTTTGTTCAAGGAAAAAATGTGTCGTTAGAAAAACAGTCCTATTTACACGTCCCTATGATTAGTATTCGCAGACGAGAATCTTACCTTGCCGTAACACAGTCGTGTTGACTAGCTCGGGAGGTAAAGAACTTTATCTGTGTATACCGTCAATTTAAAAAAAAAAAAAAAAATTACTTTGTTAAAAGTATTATTGGTTTCATATAGATTTCTTGATTTGCTTTGTATACTACTCACGACATGTTATTTGTTTTATATTTTGAAGTTATAATTAGTTATAGCTGTACCAGTTAGTAACGATTTTAGTATATAAGTAAGTATTGCCGGTGTACCTACTGTGTATCTCATTTTATACCAATAAATTCTATTCTATTCTATTCTATTCTATTCTAATACTAAGAATTTTAAACCCCAGACAGAGGCGTTGCAGTCTGTATACAATTACACTGAACCACCGCCTTCTATTTTGATCTGTACAGAGAAAACTTTATTGATTTTAAAGATTCTTGTCTAAACATTGAAAAATTGTAAGAATGTATGCTGTTTTTTAGATTGATAAAAACCTATAAATTTTCTTTTTTTATTATAACAAACACGAGCAGTCATGCGTTATGTAATTATACAGGTCAGGTTCATTCTATCTCTGTATAGAGTGACGTGTTTACATCAGGTGTTCACTGTTCTTGCTCCTTGGTCCATATAATATATGATCTGACAGCTGTCTGGAAGTGAAATACATTGTATTTGGCTAGTGTAACATGAATTAATAAGGTGATTGTTACTATTACTATCAGGATAGACTCGGATAAAGAAGAAATATTGAATTTTCACGAAAGCGTTCTCGAGGCACAAGAATAATTTTCACTTTATTGGAACCAGAAGACCCTAACCACGGTAACAGTATCTTAGTTACGTCTTATTTGCTATGCTGCTAAGCAGTGGCGTGCACAGACATTTTCCATAGGGTAGGCATAACATAATTTGCCGAAATGTGTTGATTAATGGTTATGATAATTTTGAGTGACCACCTCCAATTGACTTATAATAATATAATTTAATATTTTAACAACTACACACAACGCCATCTAGACTCAAAGTAAGCATTTAAGCTTGTATTATGGGTTCTAGAATGCGGATATATACATTCTATACATACTTTTTTTTTGTAAATACATATCTACATATTATACATAAAAACACCCAGACCAATGCAAGAAGACATGTTCACGCACACAAATTTTTGCACCAAGCGGGAATCGAACCCATGACCTCTGTGGTAGTCCATACACAGTACCACCGAACCACAGAGGCAGTCACTTATGATGAAGCTTCTTTGCGAATTGAAAATTTATTGTTAGTTAGATCGGTAAAGTATTACGAACGTTTTGTAACATATGAAATAGCTATCACTGAAAACACAAGGGACAACGTAGGTACCTACCGATTGTCTACTTTGTAAATATAGGTAAAACCGGTTAGGCAAATTATATGTTTAATTGCTAAAGTACTTACCTACTTAATATTAAATTTTAGTTTGCCTTTTCTGTACTTAACCTATCATTAACATCACAAATCACTTGGTATTGAATCTTTATTATAACAAAAATAAATTGACCACTGAATCACATCAACCATAATAACACAATCACACCACAAAAAAAAAATTACATTTCCTACTAATATAAGTCATAAACACCATAATTCAATTTAATTGTCTGCACTCAAACAAAACAAAACATTAGGTAATAGCGACTAGCTATTTTTTGACGCGAATAAAATATTAATTTAATACGCAACTAAATTAGATCGTTTACAAAAACTCTTAAAATGTCACCTATAGATACATATTTAATTTAATAGGAAAATACTCAAACTACAAATCCACCAATGAGAACTCATGAAATGCGTCGTCATTGGTTAATTCAATTTAATTCAAAATTGACGCTTTCTATTGGCGTGTCGTTCTATTAAGCAGTGCTTAAGTCGCGAAGAAAATCAACCGCGTGCGTCTGTGTGCGTGCGTGTATATATAAAGCATAAGAAGCTTGCATGTGTGTTTTTTTAGGCATTGCTGTTTTCTGATTACTCCGCGCACGACCATGGCGCTGTTGTATCATAGATAGATGTAAAGTAATATTGTGTTGATTAAATTGAATGAGTAAATCATTACGCGTGAAAATATACATATTGTTGAGTATAAAATAATGGTAATCTATCACTTTTAATATAATACATTATGCATATTGCTGGTTAGGTAAAATTATGATGAATTTGTTAGGGTAGGCAGTGCTTTTATGCCTCTAGGGAGTGCACGCCACTGCTGCTAAGTATATGCTATGTACAGTATACTTTACGACATATGACACTTCAAATGCAATTTTGTGAGTAAAAACATCACGAATCGAGCACATTGGAAATGAATCTACGGCATTCGAAAAAATATTATCGCTGAGCGTCGAGGAAGTCGGGATAAAGGTTACAAAATAAAACTACAACGTTGAATGATAAGTATTTTATTCTTAGATTAACTACTTCTAAGATTAGACTAACATATTATTATGTATCCTCGACATAACGCTTGTGAACAAACAAATTGCAAAATTCCCCCTTAAGTTTGACGTGAAAATGTAATTCTGACTTATTGAATTATTTAAAAAAAAGTTAGGCTACAGGGCAAATCCTTAATCCGATTGCTTTGTTTTAAACTCTAATTGTAGCCGACTAAATTGTCCAGAGGTATTTTCGAAATATCGAGCGCCAAAATCAAAAATTCGGAAAATTAAAAAAAAAGTCAATCAAATCAATTAATCAAAAGTATTTTTTTTTACTATTTCAGCCATAACTTTTTCCGGTATTGATTTTATTGAATAATT
This sequence comes from Parascotia fuliginaria, assembly GCA_963082885.1. Taxonomy (NCBI): domain Eukaryota; kingdom Metazoa; phylum Arthropoda; class Insecta; order Lepidoptera; family Erebidae; genus Parascotia; species Parascotia fuliginaria. The sequence goes on from OY720195.1 coordinate 4,572,743, forward strand.
CTTCTTGTACCTTACAGCTGTGACATTTCCAATAAAAACCAACTAACATTTTCAACTAAAGCAGAGAAGTAATCAACTATCAAATATTTACTCGAAGTGTTGTAAGTAACTTACATCCAACTCCAAGTGAGCTACTTTGATACTACTTAAAACTTACGAGCTTCTATTGGGTTATATGAAAACAGGCATTTAATAGAAGTCAAACAGTGTATGGGTAACTAATATTTAATTGTTTGTTACTGTAGGGGTTTACTAATAATACCAGTCCGTTACTATTCCACTACAGGGTAAGCCCTCTTCTCAATCTAGCTCTTTGCATCAGACAATTTGAAAGCATGCCAATTAAAAGTAAGAATTGTAAAAAAATAAAAATGAATTAGGAGGAAAAAAATCAAATTGATGAAAAATAAACTCCAAGAAATATGGTAATGATAAGCATTTATGGAACAAAAATATAATCTAACATAATATTTATATATGATTAAAGCACAAAATGGTAGGCGAAATAATTTCTGAGATAGCAATTGGTAAAATTTAAAAAAAAAAAAGTTAGAAAAAATAATTATAAGCATGACAACTGAGTGACTACATAAATGGTTTATATGAGAAAAAAACAGAAAAATAAATAAAAATGATACTCACGCAGTCACAAAATGTTGATAGGATATTTTTTCTCGCTATCATTACCATACGATTTAAATCTAAGTCATGTTTTACTTAGTTTATAAAAGTTGTTTTTTTTTTTGAAATCCTGCTTGTGTTTTACTTCCATTAATTATAACCTTTACACCCTAGCAAGAACCTAGTCTTACATGTGACGCGAGTTTCACAGAAGAGTCCGTGTCACATTTGTTTGCTTGCTATGCTTTATATGCCCGATTATTTGCATTAGGACCGATCTCTATGCTGCTTCACCAAACTTCATCAAGAAGGCTAAAAATTACTCTAATACTATTGTAACTATTATCCCCAGTTTCTGTGAGGCTGATCAACAATAAATTAACTAATCACCTGTGAAATCTTATGTGAAGTACCGATTGGATTGCTAAAAGCATGAATAACTAACTAGATCAAATAAACTAATTGTCCATGCTTTTAGGTACTTTACATGAGATTTAACAGGTGGTTAGTCCATTTATTAGTTGATCAGTTTCAATAACTGGGAGTTAATGTTTATCTATCAGTTATACCTACCAAGCCAACTGGCACAGTAAATGAACTTGCACAACCGCAAGCAATTACCGAGCTCTGTATACTACCTACATACAAATGCATCTATTAATCCCTTTACACTCATCCAGTTGTAGTAATAAAAGGCAAACAAACCAAACTAACAGATCAATGTAAACAAAATTTATTAAAGTAATTTATTTTATGTTCGTATTGACCTTGACTTTGGGTATGCTTCAGGTCCACACGATCGAATCACGACTTGAAGAAGGTTTGACACAATAAAAGTCTATTGAACCAATCCGTTTGATGTGAGAAGGATCGTGCGATATTAAACTTTTCGATTTTCTGTAGTTACAACTAAGTTACGGCTGCTATCTTAGCCGTAATTCAAAGTCAAAGTCAAAGTCAAAGCATTTATTTCATTTAGATCATAAAGTATGATGCTTATGAAAAGTCAACATTACATTTTGTCAGCCAATTGACCTACAGCCAGTTCGCTGACGAGGTAGAGCTGTGAGAAGAACTGGCAAGAAACTCACGCCACTCTTTTCAATCGCCAGATAATTACAGTTATTTGAATGAGTTACAATTTAAACACTCAACGCAACCAAAGAACCATACAAAGTAATTATTACAAATTAACTAATTAATATAATACTAAGATTAAAGAAAGAAAACAAGGAATTCAATTATTTAGTTTCAACTAGTATGGTAATTTGACTACGTATTTTAATTAAACTGGTAAATGCACCCCCTGGTCACATTGAACGACAAGGTAATACTGGATTGAATATTAAATGTAAGCCATGCCAAGATTGACCAGTCATCCCAAGTAGCACCCGTTCACGAGCATGACGCACGGGCCAGCCATCATCACCCTCGCCATATTAGAGGGAAGGTGATGACCCGGCCAATACGACACCACAAGCAATGACATTTTAGTGAGCATGACAATGCAGGGCATGGGTGGTAAAAGAACCCTAATAAAATGTATTATGCCTTACGAACTCGTAATGATCATGATATGCATCCACTTCACATTAAACTTTTACTACAATAGTCAACATAATTACAATAATAGTCAATATAATTACTATAATAATAATCAATATACTGAATGATAATAATAGTCAATATAAGTACAATAATAAAAATATCAATATACTTAATGATAATAATAGTCAATAAAGCTACAACAATAATAATCAATATAACATTAATCTTGCATTAAACGAGCAACTATACCCATGCTGCTTTATCATTTAAATAATCATTAATAGTATAATAACCCTTTAGAATAAGGCGGTTTTTAACAGTTTGTTTGAATTTTTGTAGGGGTAGATTCATAATGTCAATGGGTAATTTGTTATAGAAACGTACACCTAGACCCGCAAATGAGTTGTTTACTTTATGTAGGCGATAATATGTACCAACTAATTTATGTTTACCTCGAGTATTCACAGAGTGCATGTCACAGTTTCTGGAATACAAGTCTATATTTTTCTTGATAAACATAATATTGGCGAAGATATACTGAGACGCCACCGTCAGAATACCTATTTCTTTAAAAATCTCTCTTAGTGAAACCCTAGGGCCCAAATTGTAAATAGATCGCACTGCTCGTTTTTGAATTATAAAAATTGAATCAATATCCGCAGACTTGCCCCAGAGCAGTATACCGTATGACATCACGCTATGGAAATAGCTGAAATAGACAAGTCTAGCTGTTTCTATGTCGGTAAACTGTCTTACCTTTCTTATCGCAAAGGCTGCGGAACTGAGTTTACCAGCAAGACACGATATTTGGGTACCCCATTGAAGCTTGTTATCTAAAGTTAAACCCAAAAAAACTGTAGACTCAACAAAGCTCAAAGTTTCATTATTTAAACTTATATTAATAGCTAGGCTTTTAGTATTGGGCATAGTAAATTTAACACATTTAGTTTTCTTTGAATTAAGCAGTAGGTTATTCGCACTAAACCAGTCCAGAACTTTCACTAGTGAGCTATTCACTTTATCAATGTTAGTTTCCTTACGATCCACTTTAAATAAAAGTGATGTGTCATCAGCGAACAGTACAATGTCGCAAAAATTCTGAATATGGAATGGCAAATCATTGATATAAATCAGAAAAAGAAAAGGGCCTAAAATGGAACCCTGTGGCACGCCCATAGCTACAGGTAATCCGGTAGACCTACTTCCGTTTATATCAACATATTGTATTCTATTGCTTAAGTAAGTGGCAACTAGATTGAGTGCAGCATCCCTAATACCATAATGACTGAGTTTTCGTAGAAGCGTATTGTGTTCGACGCAATCAAAGGCTTTTGAAAGGTCACAGAAGACACCAATAGCATCCATCGAATTTTCCCAGGCACTATAAATATGCTTAATCAATGTAATACCTGCATCTATTGTAGAACGACCTTTAGTAAAGCCATATTGCTCTTTGTGTAACAATTTATTTGAGACAAAGTGACTTTCTAATTGCTGCAAAATTATTTTCTCAAACACTTTGCTAATAGCTGGCAATATGGAAATCGGTCTAAAGTTAGTTGCGTCACTTTTTGATCCATTTTAGAATAAAGGTATTACTTTACTGTGTTTCATCAGATCAGGAAACACGCCTGTGTCCACACATCTATTAAATATTGTGGCAAGGTGTGGAGCTATACTAGATATTATATTATTAATTAGATTCGTTGAAATACCCCATAAGTCAGCAGTTCTTTTTGAGTTAAGTGACTTAAACACTTTTATCACAATTATTAATTATATTTCGGTTGAAAGCCGTAAAGTTATAAGCTTTATCGAGTCACTCAAGCGATGTTGTGCTTACAAGCTTGTTATAATTACGGTGTTTATTTTATCCCTATTTTCTTGATTTTTGTCACTTTTTCTATGACACAAAAACACAAGTTGTACATTTTACATACGTATGATAAAACTATAAGATACCTAACGCAGGCATGTTTACCGAACTTAAATATGTTATTTTCGCGTGTTGGTTGAACATAAATATGTCAATCCAAAACTACTGAATCAATTTTCATTAGCTTTACACATGAGTTTTGAGTGAATTTTTAGAATGATATTTATAATTACCTTCTGTCAGCTCTACAAATTCAAGATTATAATATTTTAATAATATAAATAGCATCAAAACTACATTTTTATAGAAATTCAAAGTCACAATCGAGTTAGCTACTCGGCTAGCATTTTGCGGAACCAAAAACTTTTACTCAAAGAATCGTACTCTCAAAGCCATCATTATTCAAGTGAAACTTTGGGATAGAGTCAATTGTATGCTGTACGTGACCGCTATGTTGCGGCTTTCAATAAAAATGGCTTGATTGACAGTATTGAAATCATACAGACTTTTGTTCGTGTTGTAAATCTGGCAAAGTTATGTTTTAGATGTAGTTTCTATTTCTAGGAAACTTCATTCTTTTTTGCGATTATGACCCAAAAACTTCTTTAGCTAGAACATGATTTTAGTATTTCATTTAAAAACCGATCTGAATATTTCTCTTTCAACCAGTGATAAGCTGCACTCATTTATTCTTTTCCCGACTCCTTTATCATTAGGTACATATTACATAAGTTTTCCTACCCCACAAATAACCAAACAATACCAAACACACAGTAGCAATACCACTTCTTAAATCTCCCCTATTAATAAAAGCCCCAACTAAGATTTGTACTGCAAGCCCATCTGTCGCATCCGTCACATTTGACTCACAAATTACAAGCTATATCTAATGTTCTGTGTAATTGTGTGATTCTTTCCAATCTGAGGCTAAATTACTTGAGGGATTAAACAAGGGTGACTATAATGGATAGTTATATCTGAGACGGCTACAGTGTTGATTAAATTTCGGTGAATAGTTTCGCTTTGGTGGAATGACTGTGTCTAATGCAGAAAACGGCAATTTTATTTTTATTTTTCTATTGTATAATAGTCTCGATTTAAAGAACTAGTTATAAGGGGCAGAGATCAATATATAAATAAATTACATTCAGACTTATAATTTGCAAGCAGGAGACTATTTTACGATGTCTAAACATGCCATGTAGTAATTGTCCAACAAGATTAAATATTTTTTTAAGCTATACATTTATTAAGGTCAGAGTTTTTGGACCATTGTATGTATAGTTTAAAATAAATTTATTGTTTTCGGACTGAACTAGATTAAATAATAACATTTTTAATAAATGTTATCATTTTTTGGACTCTAAAACATATCACGTAAAATTTCACCCTAAACGCATAAAATAATATTCTCATCAATAAAAACTAATTATTCTACAACAAATATCCATTTTTCGGCATAGTTTTCGCATAATTCAACACAAATGCAAAATAGCTAATAAATTAATTTGACAAATAAGTTAACAAATTAATGAATGTGCTCATATTGCCTGTAATTAGCTAGCTGCGGTATTTACTTCACTCCTACTGTTTATTAACGCATGCGACAATTTAAGTGAGTTATAAAGAATTAAATTTTATGTTTTGATTAAGTATATAAGTCTATTTAAACCGTTTTTAAAGACATCAATAAAGTAGCTAGTGTATGCCAGACTTATCTTAACTGTTTTTTTATTGCCTACAGTAGTAGACGATCGTATAGCCCACCTAATGGTAAGTGGCAACTGTCGCTTAAGGACTACTGCAATGCCAGGGGCTCAAAGAAGTCGTTGCCTGCCGTGATATTAATGCTCTCTCTTTAAACGTCGTTGGAAGAAGGACATAGCGCTCGGGAAACACCGCAGCGGGTAGTTCGCTCCAGAGCCTGCACATACGTGAGTTTTGCTTTTAAAAGTCATTACCAACTTTATGGCTTTCAGCATAAGCACACGTACATATTTTACATACACATACAGATAATATAATTTATGACATGGTTAAAGTCCACCATTTTCTATTGGTCAAAAGTTTCAACAGATTAATTTTAGTCACCCACTCATTACTGCAACTTTTGCGTGCTCGGATTAACCCAATGAATTCCTTGAGAACATCTAAACGAGTTTCGAACAATGCTAAATCTACTGTCTTGCATTTCGCAACTAATTTAATCTGAGAAGGATAGAAAAGTTAGAGAAATCTTTAATTAGTACGAGTGTAGAATTGATAGGATCTTTAAAATATAAAAAGCTAAGGTTTATGTTTATAAACCATCAAAAAGATTCACTCTGAAGTCTAGTTGCTCAGGTTACAATCCATATTGACATCGTATCAAACTGCTTTTGAATCCGATTATGCTTTTTCATATTTCGCTTAAAAGACCTAAAACTGCTAAGCTGCTGAAACCACATGCTCAGCACATGTGTTGCCTTCTAAGTAATTTTGATTCCGCTCAAGAAAGAGCTCTATATTTTAACGCAAATAAACCATAAGGTTTGCGTCGTACGGAAAATAATGTTAAAGACTTGTAATTTTAAATGTCTTAAATAAATAAATAAATAAAAAATGAATAACATACAACAGTGAATTATATACAACATATATAACATTAAATATTAATTACAAAAAGTAACACACACACAGGTAATATACTACATTGTAGTTTTGTGTTTTATTATGTTTAATAAATAAAAAACGTAGTTATCTAATCGAAATAAAATACCCATGTGTCAAGATCAACATTGACACCGTTGTGAACAGAACTAAAACGGAGCAAGTCTTATCAGGGTTTACACTTCGCGCACTCTATACCGACTTAACTTGCTTACATTGTGGGTTTATTACGATGGAACAAGTTCTAGAAAAAAATTTAGGTGTTGTAACTTTGTAATGTAGTTATTTTGTAGCTTAGAGTTTGCAACGGATTTTTTAAAGAATCATGCCTATTTTCTTCTAAAGAGTAGGTAGATGTGTAGTGTGTCATCAATAGGAATGCAATAAATAATTATTTCTCAACATAAATTAATTAATTATTTATTCAATTTTCAGTCGGTAACACGCCACTGCAGGCAATGAAAATATTATCCACATAAATTATGTAATTAAAAGAAAGAGGTAAATCTTTTTACTTACATCCGTTGTAATCTACCTATATGTAAAATAAGTTTACGTAAGACATACGGGTACTCTAGTAAGTAAAAATAATTATTATGAACTAATAAAAGCAAATACTTAAATAACAATGTTTCGTAACTGTATTTGAAGTAACAATTATTTTACAGCTTACATCTCTGAAATTCGCTTTTCTTCTCTTATCTCGTATATCCCGCAAATTTCATCAACTTTTCTATCCGAAATAAACCTTATTTTTATATTAGCCATTTAACATGTCACCGAGAGCCATGTTCATAAAGTAGCCAAATGCTGACCAAAAGTATTTCGTAATAATCTATATCATATATTATTGCTGTCCCACTTTGAGGTCGAATAAAAATACTTATATATTTTACTGAGCATCAAAATACTTTTCATGTCATTTTATGGTAGCATCAAATCTTTACGACTGCGTTTATGAACCTTTCAAGTAATAAAAATTGTAGGCTGGTTTTCAAGTAATATTTAATGAAGGAATGCATTAGGTCATTTTATAATTCACTGGACGTTTTGGTAATTCACTGGACGTTTTGGAGTCGCTAAATTTATGGCTGATGATTTTAAAATGACTAATGTAATAATAAGTCATTATTATACATCATAACCAATATTATAGTCGCCTGTATTTACGTGCTTTCATGATACGTCCAAAGCATTTGAAATTTATTTATTTATTTATTTTATATAAGCACACCAACAGTATAACTACATAAAAAACTTAATTACATCACTCATAATTTCTTAAATAATTGTAATTACACATATAATAGGCATGCATAGCATTGAAAATATGGTAACATTAAATTAAATAGGATTATATACATGCAATATTAAATGAAAATTAAACAGAAACAAAGTATTCAAAAAAAAAAAAAATAGATATTACAAAATAAAATTACATAAAAAAGAACATTTTTAATTAAACATTAAAAATATTAAACTAAAATCTTATTGAAAAAGGAAATGCCTGTATGGTTTGAAATCCATAGAGAATATATCAAACGAACTGTTTGATTTTATCACTTTCTTGTTATACAACCGAGCCATGCGCCTCAGAGGACTGCTGTAACTACTGTTTAAAGTACACGTAGGTTACCTCAAATACACGCCCATTCCTAATTGTTGAATGTCTAACAAAACGCGCTTGAATACATTCTATAGAATCACTGTACGTGGACTGAAACGGTGACCAAATAGCAGAGCAATATTCAAGTGTACACCTAACCAAAGCGTTATATAACAAAATTATGCTGCTGTTGTTACAAAATCGGATTACAAAGCCAAGTGTTTTGTTAGCCTTAGATACTATCCTATCTATGTGAGGGCGAAACGTTAATGATGCGTCAAAAGTAACACCTAAATCGCGAATAACCGAGATCCTTTCGAGGCAAGTACCTGCTATTTCGTAGTTGAAACCAATTTAATTGACTTTTTTGGTGAATGTTATGTACTGACATTTTTTGACATTAAGTGTCATTCTATTTTCATAGCACCATTGCTGGAGAGTGTTTAAGTCACCTTGAAGAGCCATGCAGTCACTAAGTGTGACTACCTTACGATATAATTTTAAATCATCAGCATATGCCAAAGAGTTGCTCTTCATTAAGTCCAGAAGGTCATTGATAAATACAAGGAATAATAAAGGGCCGAGTTTAGAGCCCTGAGGGACGCCGGAAGATGGTATAAATGGTTTAGATTCATAACCGGCCAGTGCTACAAGCTGAGAACGATTTTGCAAATAGCTGTCAAACCACCGCAACAAACAGCCGTGTATGCCAGCATGATTTAACTTCGCGGAAAGTAGTAAATGATCCACACGATCAAAAGCTTTGGCAAAATCTGTGTATATCGCATCAACTTGACCTCTATCCTGAAATGCATCAGTAATATAAGTAGTATATATATCAACAAGTTTGAAAGAGTCGAGCGGTTAGAAACAAAACCATATTGACGGGCACTTAAAGTATGATAAATCATCATATATATGGTAAATCATGAGAGAAAATGTTGAAATCGAATGTTCCATTAGACATCAGTAATATCTTTAAATATTGGTAAAATTGGTAAGTAAACTGTGTCAGATGGGAAAATGTCCAATCAGAGGAATATAGGTTACAATGTGAGGTCAGACACGGAGGGGCTGTTGTGTGAAACGTATGCTGATGCATACCGTCACGACTTACGGAACTTCTTATTTTTAGAGTCTAGCCGTCTGTAAATTTACTTTCTTTTAAATTAAGTGACGCGATCTTGAAACGTGTTTAACAGTTTAAGTATCTTGGAAATATAGTTACTGCTAAAATGAAAGATGACTTGGATATAGAAAGGAAGCGGAGGGCGTTTGCGGTCAGAAGCAACATGCTTGTCCGCAGATTTGCACGCTGTACATGTGAAGTAAAACTAACACTTTTTAAAGCGTATTGTCAGATTTTCTACACGTGCAGAATGTGGACACGCTATACGCTGAAGACCGCCATATTCTGCGAGTCCAGTGTAACCAGAATATGCATTTAGGATGATATTAGGACTGCCATGGCTGTGTAGCGCCTTCGGCATATTGGTTTGCACACATAAACAGATTCAAAGCGATCATGCGTAAGCGAACCGCTTCGCTGTTGCAGCAGATACGTGGTAGTCCTTATAGGCTCTTAAGGTCATTGCGAGCAAATATAACAGCCCTATAATGGAACATATTGCGAGCAAATATAACAGCCCTATAATGGAACATCTATGTAAGCTTCATGTTCTAACATAGCAAATAAGGTCTATTATAGTGCAAACGTGTCAAAAATACAGGATACGCATAAATACGGAACCCTTTTTTAAATCTATATTATTATATAAAGTGGAAGAGTTCGTTTGTTTGTTTGTTTGAACACGCTAATCTCTGGAAATACCAGTTGGATTTAAATAATTCTTTTTGCGTATGATAGCCCAGTTCCTGTGGAAAGTTATAGGCTATGTAACATAACGCTACTGGCGACGTGAGCAGAGCAGTAATCAAAGACGCGGGTGAATCCGCTCCGCAGAAAAATAGTTGCAAATAAAGCATGCTTCTAATATAGTACACCTAATACTAAACAGACAAGACAAGTCACTACTCCTAAGCGTAATCCTTTGAGATATTTACATCCAGCAGTAGATGTGCGATGTGATGTAATTGTGCGCAAAAATGCAAACAAACGTATTGGCTACAAATAGGTACCACTACTATTAATTCATGTAGTTTATACAAGTTTATTATACCTAACAATAATATCAAAGGCAACGTTTACTCGATTCTCATGCGCTTTACTGGCTTATGCCCGTCCACGACGTTAAACTTGAGATTTACAACAGATTTTTGCTTCAGTTCACTTTCCATGTAACATTCTTGATATTTGCAAATATATTTAGAATTTTATTACTTGAATATTTTGTGGCGTACTTAGTTTTAAGGTATGTATGTTTTCTTAAAAGTTCCACAATCACATTTACATACCGAGATAATGTTTGAATTCAGTTCTGCATAGGTAATTTTGTTTGGTAAACAAATCCCTTGAAAATTCAAGAAACTTGACGGCTAGCGTACTACATACAACCTTGCGATCGTTTATAGGTGGTTATTCAACACAACCAATCGAATGACCGTTAAATGATAAGAAAAAATATATAGTAGGCTAAGGTTTTATTAGAAGAAGCACGATGACGCAAAAACAATCTTATATTTTTGACCGTTGTCTGCCTTTATTCAATATAGGACAGGCAGCAGCGTACCAGAATAACAGAGGCCCTAGACAAGTGGCATAGATTTCTATTCTATGCATAGAATAGATTAAAAATATTATGGGATTGACATAAGCTAACGCCACCATTGTCGTTGAGTTATGTCAATCCCATACATTTTTAATCTATCTATAATATAAGTCTATGCCACTTGTCTAGGCCCTCAGGTCACTGTCATTGGAATCGCTAATTAAAAAACAATCGTGGCGAAGGAAAATTAAGGTTAATAATAGTTTTGACTTTAGTTTATTAGCTTGAACTAAAGAATTCGATTAATGAATGTTAAAGAGGCAAAGGAGGTTTGGATCGTAGCAAATGGCGTTCAATAGTATCTGCTTATCTCATTAATGAGAGACATGCGTGAAGATATGTATGTTATGAATGTAAAGAATTTGAATATTTTATCATAATCCACGGAAAGACGTCCATTGTTGGACATAGGCCTCCCGCAACTTTCGCCAGTGCTAGCTTTTACCATTACAAAAACCGTAGGCTTCACCACACAGTGTTATAAATAAACTTCAGAAAGTTCTATACGCATCTGTTATCGTTAAGCCTCCAATCAGTCACGTTAGATGTAACGTTGTTGCTGAATAAGTACCGTGACGGTGACTCACTTAGGGAGTAACGTCCTACAATTTGTACGTGATTGATGTATGTACATTTAGCTAGAATTTTTCTTATGCGTAAAACATATTGTTAGGACCTGAATGTATATATTTTAAGAAAGATTATACAGATTTTTTCATGCAAGATTTTAGATTTTAGGAGACACTCTACTTTACAGATTCAGTACAGAGTCAACGTGTCATCCAAACCGTGTCCGGTGACAGCAACTTGCCTGCGTCACTTTGCATGCTACTTGAAATTGTAACTTACAAAAATTGTATGGCGATAAAAAAGAGTGGCCTGAGTTTTTTTGTCACTTCTTCTCATGGCCTTACCCTTACGTCAGCAAACTGGCTATAAGTTAAGTCGTTGACATTTTGTTAGTTTAACGTTCATAAGTGTTAATGAAATTAACCTAAATTAATAAATAAATTTTGATTTTGATTTTTGACTAAGACTCCTTTTTTGTGTCCTTCAGCCACTTTGGAAACCAGTTTCGTTTCTTATCCCGAGTCGTAGTGTTGGTGGTCTCTAATGTGGCTGACAAAACTGAACTTGAAGATTTGGTTACACATCACACAATAAAGTTGAATAACAGAGGTGAGTGTATAGTTGTAGAAGAACTTCAGTCGAGTCGTCCATATTTGACCTCTACAGAATACTGCAGTCATAGCACCTTGTTAGTGTTATTTTGTGATCTGTTGCCGATGTGTTCAGTATCTGAGGCAACGTAGTATCAGAGATCGCGTTTTATTTTTTTTATGTAGTGCCAACGAAGACGCTGAAACCATAGCTTACAAGGTCATTGAGCGGCGGTTGCCATCATCTCAAAGACTTTTCTACATTCTTTATTTTAGGTGTCTACAAAAATAAATTAAATCTGCCTGATATTAAACAGTTTTTTTAGGAATCAAGTGGATGACATACGAATGATATTATCATGCCAAGGTGTTGGCATAGTAGCGTTCTCTATGGCAGTTTTGTGACGTTATCTAAAAAAAAGTGGCCACAAAGCTGCAATATTTTCTAGTTTCTTGATAGAATTCACAAAAATCACTAAAGTTGTATGTTACAATTAAGAACCACACTATTCTATTTAGATAACCTGCAAGAAGTTTGTAGTCGATAAATACATAATTATATTTGAAGGTATAAAAATAAAATTGTGAACCTTACAGCTACATTTTACGTTGATAATAATTCTTCTTCGTAAATTTTACGAGTCCGTTTCCTACGTGAGGTCCTCGTTGACACGGTACACTGACACACTTACGTATATATATTGTTAATAAAAATATGTTATCGTGACCTGAGACCGTTTTATTGGATTATGTAATGTACTAATCTATATTTGGCATTTTATATATGTAGGTCTGTCTGATGGAAGGGTCATAATTATTATTGTAACTCCTCGACAAAGAAACCTTCATTTACTACCCGCCTGGAGGTATAAACCCAAAATCTCTGCGTGGCAGTCCATACACTAGACCAGTAAAAAAAGAGTTAATAATTTTACAATACCAGTGGCAAAATTTAAAACAGCTTTTACGCTACATAACAGTTAAATGAAATACAAATAAAATTCAGATCACGTTTAACCGATGAAAATTAAAACATCGATATCTGACAATCAATTTGTCGGCGTCGACACCTCTATTATATAGCAAAACAATTTATAACAATAATGAGAGACAGCGTTAATCATGATAGATGAAATCATCTTTATTGTTTTATCGAAGCTGTGAGTTTTACTTTTTGCATGGATGATACGGTAGTTCGTTTATTATTTGAGAGGCTTTACTCATGAGCAGCGGCGCAATTTAGTGTCATGTTTCGTGGATTTCAATTTTTATTATTTAATCTTAGCTATATTTAAAAAAAATTGTCTACTAACATGAGAGAATTAGATAAAAGCTGTATAAAATGTTAGTAACCATAATACTAAAAAACAAAACTTGGACACAGTATATTTATGTGTTTTGTTTCTCATCTCGTAGTATAGCTTCTCAGTTCTAATACCGTTTTTGGAAATCCGAATGAGTGAATGACTTTACTAAAAAAGGACATTCCAATAGATGAAGCTAAATTTTGATAAATTGGTCGCTTGTGTAAATAAACTTCAGATAAAACAGGATTTTGAAAGTCGAATTAAATAGTTAGTATTTTACATTTATAACAAAATTGCTCCAAGCTAAGATAAAACTATTCATACATAATGATAATATTATGATTTATTCTAAAACGGGTCCTAAAAGGGAATGTCCCAAATATACCTAACCAGTGGAGCATAAAATCAGTTCATGCGCGATTTATAGTGACCACTGTGAGCTTTGAGGACCAAGGATGTATGATTATGAGGATAAAGGGTACAATATGATGTTCCATTTAATATTCATATAAGGTGTATTGAACTATGAAAGGTAGCCTCTTGTACAATGATAATAGATGTAAGGTAAAGATATGAAATAGATATTTCTCTACTTGATATGCCGTGGTAAAAACAAATTTCAACCTCATCAGACTAAGCGAGTAATAAAATATTTCATGACATTTGAAGATTACTTGGTTTAGTGAACTTTCTAATAAAGTATTACAAACTAAAATCGACTGAAAGGTAGTCAATAGTCGTTCAACAAAAATATTGTTTTTATGTTGAATTACATTTTTTAGAAGTTTGCTGTGGACGTTAGTAACAACATCGTGAAGAATCCTGGGCTTTGACTGCCCAGTTTCAAACCCGTGTATAATTCGTGTGCAAGAAACGTGAACCACTAAGCAATCATATCTCACTTTTATTAGCATTATTTATTTAGCAGTTAAATTTTTAATCTGTTTTTAACATTTACGATACTTACGTAATACCTGCCTCTATCAAATACATTTTCAAATACAAAAGCATCATTATATAAGAACAAAATCCCTACAAACCTACAACCAAAACATTTTGATAGCAGTAAATTCGCATATCAAGTGCATAAATTGTTACCAAAGACCCATTGCACTGTATCCTCTGTATCTGCAGTACAGGTACAAATTGAAAAATACTGAGGGCTTGATCGGTTAGATTTAGAATCGGTACTTCAAGCTTTGACAGTTTACTGTTGATGCGAGCGAAGTGCTGGATACAATCCATGGACAGTTTTGTAGTTGACATTGCTTACCACTACCAAGGCTTTTAAAATCGAGAAAAATATGAAATAAAGAAAGAAAAGAAGAAACAAACATAAAACATTAATTTAATTTTGTTCTCATACAGTACAGGATAATCTTAACCTAACTTTTTATAAATTGAGAAAGAAAAAAAAAACACAATAGGGAGAGTCAAAAATACCCTAACCCAACTTCGTGTAGCAGTTAAAATGACCATAATTACAAACTAGCTTGCCGCGACGCGGTTTCCCCGCGTCTTTGCGTTCATGTAGTAAAAACGGTTATTTCAATATTACAAACAGACACTCCAATTTTATTATGTGTATAGATTGGTTTGCTGGAGAGACTACAACATAGAGGTTTATGCTCCACTAGCTTTCCGCGTCTATGCTTACTGCTCTGCTTTGGTCGCCAGTAGCGTGATGTTACATAGCTTGTAACCTTCCTCGAGAACTGGCAAAAAAAGAATTGTTCAAATATGACTGATAGTTTCAGAGATTAGCTATTCAAACAAACAAACTCTTCCGCTTTATAAAATTATTACAAATACCTAAAGATGATTTTAGTAAATTATATTGTGTTATAATGTTAAACTAGATTTAAAAGCTGTTAGAGTCCTATAAATAACTAATACTCAATTCGGATAGAATTGTATATAAAAGCTTTTAACAAAAAAAGTCGTATTTGAAATACTTTAACCTTTCTAAGAAATGAGACATAGTCCCGATAGGATGAAACATAAGTTAGTAAACATTTAGAGTGCTAACAAACCCTGGTATTCTTTGACACTTTTTAGAATTTTAGGTAAAAATGTATCTACGATAAAAGTTATCTAGTCCCCCGCGACACAGGGCTTTTTCCTTACCCGGAAGTTGTCTATTTTTTTTTAAACATGGATTGACTTGTGTCTTAGTAGGCAACAGTGTGCAGTCTGGTGTCTTTGCCAAACTGAAACTTTGCGCAGCCGCCGTATCACATTTTTATAGTATCAAAGTGGTGAATAAGCATACGGACCCATCTGATGATTACCGGTTGAAAAACTTAAAAACTAAACTTTGCCGTGTTCTCTAAGTACCTATTGCAGAAACCCATACTAATATTATAAATGTGAAAGTAACTCTGTCTGTCTCTTCTTCTTTTCACTGAAATGACTTTGCTGAAATTTGGTATAGAGATAGATTAGACCTTAAGAAACAACATAGGATCGTGAAAAATGGCTTATAGATAGGGGATGGAAAATGCGGTATAGCCGTTCACTCAACGCATAAAAGACATAAGACAAATATGTAGTCACCATAACTGAAATAAAAAAGCAGGTGAAGTATAAACTGGGTACCAATCGAATCACAATATATAACACTATTATTTTCAGCAATATTGAATGTGATACTTTCTCATTTTATCCAGCACGTTCATCCTGAAACCAACAAGAAGGATTAAATATCACGTTAAAATATTGCACATGGAGCCGATAGTAACGCTCGCAGCCGTCTCGTTACGTTCAAACGTTTTTCTATTTCTAACAACGTAAACTACAATCAGAGTTCTCGCTTGTCGACGGTTGACGAGGACAGTATGTACTGCATGTGGGTATAATAAGCTTGGTTTTACATTCAAAGTTTTATATTTATATATTGGTTTGCCGGAGAGACTACAACATGGAGGTTTATGCTCCACTAACTTTGCGTCTACGCTTACTGCTCTGCACCTCTCGCCAGTAGCGTGATGTTACATAGCCTATAATAAGGGGCTATCATGCGCAAAAAGAATTTTTAAAATCTAACTGGTAGTTTTAGACATTAGCTCGTTCAAACAAACAAACTCTTCCGCTTTATATACTAGTATAGATTTCATATGGATGAGTTTATAAGAGGTTAGTGCTTTTCAAAACTTGTTTTTAGAAATTGAAACTTATCCGGATGAATGAAGCACGAACCAAAAGGAGCTTTAAGATGGGAATTAAGAGGTTTTCTACTAGGTCAGCTACGTACAATACTGTTGGTATTCTAAGCTTCTATAGGTTGCGGTAATTGCTTACTATAGGGCGGCCCGTATACTTGTTAGTCGTGTTAATATTATTAAAAAAAATATTAGGTAAGAGGAGATACTGTCTGAATAAAATTGTTAATCTCAAGAATCGCTCGATGGGTTTGGATACAGTTTGCACTGGTATATAACGCGTTTATTATTTTTTTTACCTACATACAGTTTGTTCCCAAAGACAATGGGCACTTTTGATACCGATGCAAAGCGAGGGCGAGTCGCTAATCTTCAATAATCCGCAAGTTACACTAATACCAAGCCCTTAAACTAAGTGCTACGGCTAAGTATCACCGTGTTACGGCTAGCCGCATTACCTGAATAACCGCGAACATAAGGCAGATACCGCTGGTATACTGGTTGGTACATATACGTAATACCTTGCGGTATTTGGTACAAGATGGGTAATGGAGTCGAAATGTTGTGGTCGGTGATTGGTAGAATCAGTCTAGCTACCTGTAAGTACTAGGTATTAGAGGGTTAGGTGTAGTATGATATTTAGATTTGGATTTCATATTAAAGTTGAATAGATTTTATAACGCGGCTACAATAAAATAGTATTTTTATTTAGTCTACGACTGGAACTGAAAGTCAACTTGAATTTATTTTTGGCTTTAAAATCTGTTTAATTCAGAATTTTAGATATACATAGATAACCGTCAATAAAAAAATATTAGCTTTTGGTATTAAAAATACCAAAAACTTGCCCTTCAAATTTACTTATTTTCTGTTTACTGCTGTTTACTAATACTTTCCTGAAGGCAAGTTTTCGCTACTCATAAAACTTATTATTATTATTATTCTTTTGACAGTTTTATCCTTATCAAAGTACCTACGCATGAGTTGTCGATACGATTTGTGAATAGTATTTTTGAATCTGTTGCATCAGAAATTATTATTCAAGTATACGACGCGGCAACTTTTCGTATGGTCGAGACGCAACAGAATCCACAAACATCTTGAAAACTAGTATAAACTATTGTTATAGATTCTGTCTACCAGATGGTACTAAGACTCGCTAAGAATATTCACAGATGCTGACCGTAATATGTCTAACACATTATTAAGGTTCGACAAAGAATCGACGTGAACGGTTGGCGAAAGAGCGAGGTAGAAGTTTTGTGCTAAAACATTGATATATATTTATGTTGTAATACTACCTATTTCTTTAAATAGTATAGTCACTGTTTATAATAGGTACCTAATGGTCATTAATACATCATCAGACTTCGACGTGTAGATATCTTCAAATAGTAAACAATAATGTTGTTTTTTCATAAACTTCTTAAAAGAACCTGAGAAAAAAATTTATGACCTGATTGAAAAAGCATCTGAGTAATCCGCCATAGTGGAGGCCACCATACCAGTAGTTTGGCTTTTGTAATGGTGTCCACCACTTCTGGATTCCACTGACTGCTTACCATCAGGCAGAGTAGAGTCACTTTGGTAGGCTAATATAAAAAAACATAGGTATTTTCATTCAATTTTCACTATCGTTTAGAGCTTTTCTTGTGGTAAGTGGTAATTAAGTAAGTAAGGTGTGGTAAGGTAGGGCTTACTCTTATATAACCTTAACATAGGTGCTTCTCAAATATGTATGTATAACATAGTAGCAACCACAAAAAAACCTCAATACACGAAATTTCCAAATTTACTTCCCTTTTATATTTTTGTACTAAATATATTTGTAAGGGATCAAATGCTATCTACATTTTCACAGTTATGCGTGATGTATGGCCATTGAACCAGTGGTTTTATAAAATGTTCGGTGGATTAGTTTAGGATTATTTTTTTTATCGATTTTCAACGCTAATGTCACTCTTTCTCTCTTTGTCATTTTCTTGTTAGAAAACATATACGTAATATTACAATAAAGTAGGATGAGGTTTTACACTCAAAAGGAAACATTACCCTTACTTCGGAAACAGGGTTAAAAGGTCTTCTTATGCATTAGGAATATTGCGTGATTCAGTAAACATCTTTGAGAGGAGTTTTGCGAAAATTGCTATTGTACATACATATTAGCAATCGTAGTGTTTAAAATCTTGTAATGTAATATTGATAAGTATTTAAATTAACAAACATATCAATCACTCTGATTATGATTCGGTAATTTCAAAAACTACTTATTTTAGCTTTAAAAGTTTGCTTGTAATAAGAGAAAAATATTGTGACTTTATAACGGGTGGCGCAAAAGTAAAGACCCTATTTGGTTCAGCTATAACATTTTTTCTAAATTAGAAAACTAGATTTAGATTTTTTTAAATGTATATTTGTGCCATTAAATTTCGTACCATTAGGATTTAAAGATGATGTCTTTTAAATGGTGACCTCCAGAGTTGATACACATTTGAGCCCTATTTATGACATTTTGCATAACTTGCCGTAACACTTCCTGCGATATGTTCGTTATTTCTTGACGAATGTTTTCTTTTAGAGCTGCGAGAGTCTGTGGCTTGTTCACATACACCCGAGATTTCAAAAAACCCCAAAGAAAGAAGTCTGGACTGGTCAGATCGGGTGATCTTGCAGGCCAAGGCAAATCGCCAAAACGAGAGATAACTCGGCCTGGAAAAGCGTACCTCACTAAGTCCATAGTGTCGCGCGCTGTGTGTGCCGTAGCGCCGTCTTGTTGAAACCAGATGTGCTCCAGCCCCAATTCGTCCAAACTGGGTATCAAAAACTCACGTAACATGGTTCTGTAGCGTTCTCCAGTGACAGTAATCGCATTGCCTCCAGCGTCTTCGAAAAAATAGGGTCCGATCACTCTGTCAACACAGATGCCACACCATACAGTAACTTTTAGTGGGTGTAGAGGTGTTTCTTGAATAATGCGCGGATTATCAGTGCCCCAGAACCGAGTATTCTGCTTATTGACATGCCCTGAGAGATGGAAATGCGCTTCGTCACTCATAACCAATTTTGAAGGAAAATCATCCTCTTCAAGGTTGAGGTTTATGACGCGCTGGCAGTAATCTAGACGAGCTCGGTGGTCAGCAGGCAGCAGCTGATGAGTCATTTGAGTTTTATACGGGAACATCTTTAAGTCTTTCACCAAAATACGCTGCAGGGTCCGTCTGGAAATGCCCAATTGCGTGGCACGTCGCCTCGTTGATGTTTCTGGACACTCTTCCACATCTTCGCGCACAGCATCGATATTTTCAGCTGAACGGCCTGTTCTTGGTCTCCCAGACTTAGGTCTATCCAATGTTGAGCCAGTTGCTTCAAGGCGTGTGGCAAAGCGTCGAATTGTGCGACCAATCGGTGCCGGACGGTGGGGAAATCGTCGACGAAATTCACGTTGTGTTCTTATCACTGATGAATTATTCCGTAAGAACATTGACACAATTATTCCACGTTCTTGGGGAGTAAAACGGTCCATGTTTATTTTCAGTGTATTTTACATTTGTTCTCTACACAATTTTCAACAACAGAATGACAGAAAATGTCATATATAAAAAAAAAAAGTATTTTCTTTAGTGCCAGTACTTTTGCGCCACCCAGTAATAATGCTTACATAATATCGTAGTTAAATTTCATGTATTCGCTGAATGTTGAAAGCAAATATTAGTTTTATAAATTTTACTTTTCCTGTATAATACGATCATTTTACTTGTTTAGTTATATTATTATAATACCTGTTTGGTTACTTTTTTATGTAAATCCTATTATGAATTTAAAAAAAAATATTTTTAAATTTTTTAAGCTTTCGATAAAACCTTGTAGTAAGGCTCTCACAAGGTCAGCTTAGATTGGTCTAACGTGACTTATGTAGCATAGTGGCAGTGGTTCTAATCTAAAATATGAAATCACCCCATTTGTGTCGCAATTGGCGACTAGCCCCCAGTTTATAGAAGGCTGATCAACTAAAAATTAACAAATCACCTGTTACATCTCATGTGAATTACCTAAAAGCATGGTAAGAGCGTGGATAATTAGTTTAATTTGATCTATTCACGTCTGTCTCCTATTAATGGGGTAAGCAGAGACTATAGAACGCCATGTACTGCGATCCAAACATACCTCCTTTTTCTCTGCTTTTTATGTAAGTTGGTGTAAGCGATCCTTAGTTTTTGTAGGGGATCCTTAGTTTTGTAGTAAAGTATTTCAACCGCTAATTTAGTAGCCCTATTATAAGTGGCGGACAGCGAGGGCTAAAGTCAAACAAATAACATTTATATGTGTGTAAATTTTAGGGTGTAGCTAGACAACGAAACGTGTATTATGCATCCCTATACAGTAGAATTTATTTGTAGTCATGACGTATTGTGTTATATTATGCACTATCATATAGCTTGCAGAACTGATGGGGGTTGTGGTAAAAAACTTTTGCAATATCAGCGTGAGCAGGTCCCTAACAAGGTCCAACGACCTGATAAGGGTAGCGGGTACACGATGGATGTGGACAGCTCACGTCAGGCCAAGGTGGGGATGCTTGAAGAAGTCTAAGTTCAGCAGTGCACGTCTTTGAAATGATGATGATTCATTATTACATACATAGTTTATACCTATACCTTAGTTCAATGCTGAAATGGCCCTGTGGATAATGCATCCGCTTCGTAAACACGAGGTAGTGGGTTCGAATTCGGGCAAGCACCAATATGATTTTTCAAATCATATGTACTTTCTAAGTTTATCTTGGACATTTCTGATTGACAGTGAAGGAAAACAGCGTGAGGAAACCTGGACTTAAGTCTGAAATTGCTAATCCGCCTTGAGCAAGCGTGGTGATTAATGCTCATGCCTTCTCTATATGAGAAGAGGCCTTTGCCCTACAGTAGGTCAGTAAACTGGCTGGTATTATTATTATTAGTTCAATAAACTCTTACAATACACTTTTGAACAAAATTTAACATACGATTATATCAGTTTTTTGACATACCAGATATTCATCATGGTCATTTATATATTTTTGGTTTAAGATTTAGTAATTAAATACAGTTTGTGAAAAAAAAACAGCAATTTCCAAATATTAAAAATTTACATGCTATTAAAAATTTATGATTTTAAACTATACTAGCGACCCGTCCCTGACTTCACACGTGAGTACTATATGTTTTTACTTTGAAATCATTGAATTTCAAAACTTTTCATTACTATATTATGTAGATACAAATACAAATATATAATATAATACTAATTCGTTTATTACCATAAAAGTTCACACAAATAAACACATTTAGATAATACAACAGTACGATTCACACAAATGTTAAGTTGAGCTTTGGCACCCAAGGTAAGATTTAACTTGTGTTTTGGGTACCAGGGCTCCTCCATACGTTTTGGGACATAGTTGTATACCTACTTAAATGTTACAATAAATATGTAGGGAACTAAAGTGATTTTACTTTTAAATGCTGTAGAAACATGCTTAAGCGTTTGTAAAAAAAAATTGTACTTACTAGTTTATTCCATCTAACAGATGGTACAAGACATTATATTTAAAGTTATCATGACATTATGTATTCGTACAAATATCTAATATGAAACTAATCAGACGACGTATCACATATAGCCGAAGAAGTCCTCTTCAGAACATAGCCCTTGATCTTTTAGTCTTTTCACAAACACCGTTATCTGTTAACATGCCGCTTTCTTGTGTGATAGTTTGATACTATCACCTTACTGCGCGTTTACATAGAAGAAAAACAATATACTATTAATGAATGATTCCTAAAAAAATATGTTATAAATAAGCATTCATGAACATATTATTATATTACTGGTTTATAACACTCATAAATAGAAAAAGTGTCATAATAGTGTGCTTTTACGCCAATTTTTTTGCGACAAAGTTTACACAAAAAAGGTTATTAAGCCCCAGAGAATAAGGTGCTATCAAATCTGCGTATTAGCGTATTAAATAATACTTGGTCTCTTGTCGGTACTTGGGTACCTCGACTTTAGGATAGCTATTTTAACGCGTGTAAAGAGTATATATTCAGAGATAAATAAAGTACATAACATGTACTTTATTTTTATCAGTCTATACAGAACTTTTTTTTTTGTATTTGTCCATAGCCACGATGCTTGGAAGGCGAGATGGTCATATATGGTGGTGTTGGTGGTAAGACAGAATGCAATATTACTGCTGCCTTCGAGTCAATTAAAGATATACCTGGTACTCTCTTATTTGCCTCCGAAGACACCCCTGAGAAAAAATGAGTTGCTTGCAAGGTTACAGGGGTATTTTTTTTATATTAAAAATATTACCAACGAGTTGATAACGGTGGCGGGATACAGATGAGGATGGTTCTAGACCGGTCAATGTGGCGATACTTCTCAGAGGCCATGTATTGTAGTAAACGACTGTCACATTTAGGAAATTGGACATAGGTGATCAAAGCGAAATTTTGATTGGAAAAGGTTTTGTCAAATTACTAATTACTGTGTAATGACGGTACTTCAGCGATGATCATATGTGAAGATAATTGGTCAGCGAGGCTGTTTAGTTGTAATAAATGTATAACTTGTCAGCGTAACAATATATTGCAGTCAACAGTCGGTAACGAAGTGCCCCCGGCACGGGCTTACATGCCATTATATACTATCTTTGACAATTACTAATGCTGGTATGTTATAGTATTACCAAATTATAACCGATATACAAATCAATACAGCAACTTTAACAGTATTAAGAATCTAGAATTATTATATTTATATAAATACTAGCTGTTGCCCGCGACTTCGTTCGCGTGAAAATTCAGATGGGTGCCTCTATGAGAATATTGCGTGCCTGATTTTATGGCAATCGTACATTGTATCAGTATTATCCGTCTCTATGGCGAATCCAGTTTAAACCCGCTACCGCTAAAACTGACAAACCACTTTCACACAAACTTGCGACTCTTATTTGCCCATTTAATAAGGGGGGTTGCTGAATAATAAAAAAAGAGTATTTTCTAGTAATTTGGTAATCCTACTATAAAAACTATAGAAATTTTATACATACTTTGCCACCCCTTTATACCCCCTTAGGGGATGGATTTCGCAAAATTCCGTCTAAGTGAGCACCTATATCCTAATAGGAACGACAATGCAAATTTTGAGATTCCTAGCACTTGTTATTTCTGAGATTTCGTGATAAGTGAGTGAGTGACCTTTTGCTTTTATGTATATAGATAGCATTTTTATATTGTTTAAATACTGTTTTTCATACTATTTTTAATCTCCCATTCATACAAATCCTCTTTCACCTACCTAAAGATATCCCTCGTAAAAACAATATACAATACACAAAGGCAAATTTTCACTACAATAACTTTCCCCTTCCCCTTCTTCCCTATTGCACTTTTTCTCCACTCTCCACAGTTTCCTCCTTCCTCTCTTCCCCTCCCCCTTCTCCTCTTTACCTCCTTCAGCATTTCTTGCCCCTCCTCCAGCATTTCTTGCCCTTTCCTCCACTTCCCTCTACCTTGCCTCCTCGTTTTCCTCTCTCTTCTCCCTTCCTTCTCCTTTCTTTTCCTCCTGTCCTCTCCCTTTCTATCGCTTACTATCCCTTCCCCTCTCTTTTTCCACCATTCGAGATCTCCTTTCTTTCCGCGTTCCTTCCCCCTCTCTTCATCTACTGTCTCCCTCACTTCCCTCTCACTTTCCTCTCATTTTCCCCTCATTCACCCCTCACTTAACCCTCACTCCCCCTCACTTCCCCTCTCACTTCCCTCTCACTTCCCCCTCACTGCCCCCTCACGCAACTCACTTCCCCCTTAATTCCCCCTCACTTCTCCCTCACTTCCCCGTTTCTTCTCCGTCACTATCCCCTCACTTCCCCTCACTTTCCTCTTACTTTCCTCTAACATTCCCCTCACTTTCCCCTCACTTCTCCTTGGCTTTCCCCTGACTTCCCTCTGACTTCTTCCTGATTTTCTCCTCACTTCTCCCGCATTTCCCCCACACTTCCTCTTCACTTCCCCATCACTTTCCTCTCACTCCCCCATCACTTTCCTCTCACTCCCCCATCACTTCCCTCTCACTTTCCCCTCCCTTCCTCCTTTTCCTCCCTCCTTTTCCTCCCTCCTTTTCCTCCCTCCTTTTCCTCCCTCCTTACCCTCCCTCCCCCTCTCTGTAAATTTCAAAAGCTAAAGATCTTTGTATAGAATATTTCATCCCTAATTTCACCCCTCTAAATCCACCCCTGTTAAAATAAAATTATAAGTATATTTTTATTTAAATAGAAGTATTCCAAAACAAAATTTCAAAATCATACAATCGATTTCATCCCTTTTCACACACTTAGGAATTAAATTTTAAAAACCCTTTTTTAGTACAACCTCTAGGCATTTAGACAAACACACCCTCCAAATTTTAGGCCAGCAGTTTAGGCTGTGCGTTGTCTGTTAGTCAATCAGTCAGTCAGGACAAAGCCTTATATAATATGTATGGGTTTATATAAAATAGATGTATGGATTAGACGTATAGCTATCGAGGATCAAAGCATACAGGCTGCTAGGAATGATAACACGTGATAAAGCCACATAAAGCTGACCGTGTGAAAAACAGCTAATACTTAGATCCACGCCCACAACTTTTAGTTGTGTCTGACCTTGGGCTTTATTAATTGTCATCGCGAAACATAGGCTCACTGGAAACTGGACTCATTTAAAACTAAATGGAAGATTGTTTAGAATGAGAGGAATCCAAAAAATAAAAACGCTATCAGCTATTCCGTAACTTGTTAGTCTCTATTTCTATCAGAAAATGTTTGACGTGATTCTTTAAATTGGCATAACTTTTTTATTTATGAACCGATTGACATGAAACAAACACTAAATGTTAAGTGAAGCTTACCACAACGTATTAGTGAAAACCATATCTAAATCGGATAAGCCGTTTCTGAGATTAGCGTGAACAAACGCACAGACAAACAGACAAACAGACAAACAGACTAACAGACAAACAGACAAACAGACAAACAGACAAAAATTGTAACAATCATTGTTTTGGGTTCGATTTGCGTTGATAAAGGCCCCAGTAATTTTTTTCTCATATATTTTCCATGTACAGACAGCGATCGGTTACATTTTTATTATATGTATAGATTATGTAACCTACTAAATATATCTACATTATTATGTTACAAGAGTAGACTACAGTCTTTCCATTTACCTAATACTATAAATGTATAAGTCTGCTATGTAAATCTTACCAATTAATGCAAGTATTATTCAAAGCATGTATTGCTTTACATAATTAACTTTCTAACTAAATATATCATACGTGTCACAACTTTGTATTTGAAATAACTTAAATTTGAAGTACCTTTATGTGACAGGTAAGCATGTTTAATATCTCAAAAACTTAAAGTTACATCAATTTCTATGCGAGTATGACATCGTCATAAAGTTTGTTATTAATTTCAATATTTTAATCAAACTAAAATAATATTATTAAGAAAAACAAAATGTTTTTTGAATGTTTGTTTGCAACCGATAAACTCAAAAAAACTAAAACGATTTCATAAACTATTATATTCGTAGCAAACTACATTATTCACAAATAACATAGGTTACTTTTTAATCCTATGTCACCACGAGTGTAATTTACTTGTTTTAAGCCGCATTAGGAAACAAGCCCGTTAGATCAGGGGTCTTTACAAACATACAACTAACTGACACAAAGTACATAAGAACAAATTTTATGGATTACACAAAATTTTGTTTCGTGCGGAAATCGAACCCACAATTTCAAGTTGTTTGCGCCCCCGGTGCGCCACAAAAGCAGTCAATTAGTGATACGGTTAGATATATCTATAGTTTCCAGTAATCATTTACTATTTGTTGGTTGTACTTGTTCGCCATATAGTCTGCATAAAATATACAGAATATTTATGCTTACCGTTTGCCTAATAGTTGAATATTTTTCGTATTGTATACACGTACGTGTATGTATGATGTAAATCAGTGTAACATTGTCACTGGCACGCGGGTAACGTGCCTTCTCATCCATTTACGAAAATTTGTTGATACTACGAAACAGTTTCTGTCAACCGTTCCGCTTACTTCCTCATACTGTTTATTCTGATTTTATCGCTGTTTCTCTGTATTTTTTATCTATAAATATATTCAACACACTATTTAAGTAGCCGGTTGACAGCTTTCTAATTTAAGGAAATACTAGCTTCTGCCCGCGACTTCATCCACGTTAAATTAGGAGTTGGTAATATAATATATTAACAATTAACATATTACTATAGCCTATAACTGATTCTAATGTACGAGCTATGTTATTTACTGTATAGTTTCGTCAAAATTTATTCGTTAGTTAGTAAGAAACATCAATATATTTTCACATTCATACAAATTTTCGCGTTTATATCTCATACGGTAGTAGATCCACGCTGATTTCAGTATGAATGGACCGGATCGTCCGGGGAAGTACTACCCTCTCATAGAAGATCGACTTAAGAGTAGTAGTATCCGTACTACTGCGTTTCGTTCGGTGAGTGAGAACGCCGGAGACCCAATTTCCCCCCTTTTCTCTTTCCTCACCTCCCTCAATCCCTTCCCCTAACCCCATTCCCAGCCGCCATAGTGGAGGCCACCAAACCAGCAGTTTAAGACGACGGCTTTTGGTATAGTGGCCACCACTTCTGGATTTCACTGACTGCGTACCATCAGGCGGGGTGGAGTCACTTTGGTAGGCTATAATATAAAAAAAAAAATGTTAGTAGGATATGAGTAGCAACCATTTATCATTATTTGACCCAAAAGACAAGACACAGCTTACCTTGTCATTAATAAATTTTTCTGAGAAATTTTCATGTTTGATTATTTTATGGTATGACCACCACCATCTTCTGTTAACCAATTGCTCTAATGAAGAAATAAAGAAGAATTCTAAGAAAAATAATCTATATTGTGTAAAATGTCGTGACTATAAAATACTATAAACGAAATAGTCTCATTGACTCCAAAATCAGTTAAAACATGCTGCACTTCTATTTTTATAAATCGATCGAAGAAGATACTGTCAATTCCGCTCCAAGCATTAGTGAAAAACACATCGGGCCTGAATATATTTTCTATTTAATTATTTCGTTCCTACATGTAAATGCTTTTTGAGGGACAACAGTGTTTTAAATTCCATCTCGATTCACATTTCTTGCTGGCTTTAGCACAAATTAAGCGTAACGAGAAAACATTTACCTTCTCATAAAATATCGTAAAACAATGATTTGTATTTTTGTCATTCGTTCGGTAAGTGAGAGGGCTGAAAAAATATATGATAAAATACATTTTATTGTATTAAATATGTAAGTACACTTACATATTTAATACAATACCATACATTAGTATATAGGCGTAAATAATCAAATATACTTATTAATTTTATACAATACATTTAAAATAATATGTATATTATTACATGACTTACAGCACACCTACGTATTTCTTTTCAAATTCGGGATTAATAATCTTTTCACTAAAATAATGTTTTTAAAGAAAATGCTGGCATTAACTTAGTAATTGCAAAAGCTACGTGGGCACTTTATTCAATTTTATAATATTAACACGGGTGAAGAGAGTTCCATACAGTAACACAACTTTTTAATTTACTATTTATTCAACCATTCTTATTCACGTTTGGCTAGGTTTATATGAACCACAACTACTAAAGATTTTAATTTCTTGTTTACAATTACACTTCAATTTTAATTCTATGAAATTAGCATATAATAAAGTACTGCAGACTTATTTGTTTCAATACTATTTACACTAAATAGGTGATGTAACAAGTAATTTTTCCTTGTCTCCTTTATGGAGATTCATGTCTCACGGAGGAAAATGTGGACACATTTATTCGGATAACGACACCTCGTTTACTCGTGTGTGTAATGAGATTGGTACATTTTTAAGATGAAGGTAATACTTAGCTTGCCGAACTGATGGCTAATAGGGTGAAAGTTTTGGAGTGTTCACCATGAAATGGAATAAGTAGCGATCACCAAAAGAACTTTTACAAGGTCGATGGCCTGATAATAATTGATGAGACTGGCTGGCAACTGATAAGTCAAGGCTGCTCAGGACTGGTTATGGAGAGCTATGACCAGCCGTGGACGTCTTTTGTATTCATATCATCATCATGATCATCATATGTGTTTCGAGAAATTAATTACAATACAATGGTAACGACTAGTGTAGTTGTTGTGATATTATTATTATTAATATTTATTAAAAGGAAGAAAGAAAGATTAGTTTAGCAAATTAGGTGGTTAGTTGGTTATATATTTAAATTATTTATCCTAAAAAATCAAAAATCATTGTACCTAAGACTGTTACTGTAGGTAACCATTAATTTGTTTACACTCCAATTAGTAAACAAATTTAATAAATTGGTTGATCTGCAAACAATAATTACGATTAGAAATCAAATACCATGATTCAATTAAAATTTGCCTTCCGTCGGTTCAAAATTCAAATAATGGATTATATTTCTACGCAACAACGGACACCGATAATTATTTATTTATTAAGAAAGTATTTACAATATCATTACAGATAAAAAACCCAATACGATATTATAAAAATTTAAAATTAAGAACAAAAATATTTTTTTTTTTTACGTTGGTAGATCCACGCTAGTTTCAGCATGAATGGGCCGGATCGTCCGGGGAAGTACTACCCTCTCATAGAAGATCGACGTAAGAGTAGTAGTATCCGTACTACTGCGTTTCGCTCGGTGAGTGAGAGCGCCGGAGGCTTAACTTCCCCCCTTTCCCCTTTCCTTACCTCCCTCATTCCCTTCCGTTAACCCCATTCCCAGCCGCCATAGTGGAGACCACCATACCAGCAGTTTAAGACTATGGCTTTTGGTATGGTGCCCACCACTTCTGGATTCCACTGACTGCTTACCATCAGGCGTGGTGGAGTCACTTTGGTAGGCTAATAAAAAAAAAAAAATATGTTAAAATTATGTCATAATACTGCTAAATTATAGTGTTCCTTTTTGGTATAAAATATAGAAAGGGTAGTAAAGGCGAATTACTTGAAATAAATATTTGATACAAACTTTGGCGACGTACAAGCATACGATCAACCTAAAGTAGGTGGTAACCCTGATTGTGTCTTCTAAGCATGAGACAATGCTAATTAAATACAACCAACCAATTATTGTCGTCCATGTAAGGAGAAGGGAATAAAGGAGGAATAGGGAGAGGGAACCAAGGAGAGTAATTTTGGCTTAATTCGAAGTGCTTACAAAAATTGTGTATTCTTCTCCAGAATAACATCAGTAATGTTTTAGAAATAGAGGCCGCCGGTGCTTTTAATAGTCACTGTCTGTCAAGAACGGTGGCTTTAGCAAACATTTTTTTTATATGACACATGAGACATGCTACCATCCTGTTCAAAGTTTTGTATCTGGTGTTGTGTTGTTGTTAATAATTGTGTCGTCGGTCATCTTGTGTGTGTTGTAAATTTGTGTGTCTTTTTTGTCTGTGTCAAGTAAATGTGTTTTCTTTCTTTATTTATATATTTTTTTAACCTTATGAGAAGTATGTCTAGCGTATTTCCAATGTCAGAATATTATAATAATAACTTTTATAATTTCATATTTTCTTTGTATAACCAAGAATTCTACTAATATTATAAATGAGAGTTTGTGTGTGTATGTTTGTTAATGCTCAGCGCCTGAACCGCTAAACCAAATTTGATAAAAAATGGTATGTATAGATGAGCTGCCGGAGACGGACATAGGGCTACTTTTATCCCGAAAATCTATCTGATTCTCGTGGGAGATAAAACTCATTTTACGTGTGGGCGAAGCCGCGAGGTGCAGTTATTTTACAATTAGAGTTGTTAGGTAGTACATAGATGTTGATATAATAATTCTAGAGCTTATAGGTACTCGTATGTACGAGAGAGAAATGAATACTCGAAGCAAACCGTGCAACGATAAACTTCGCTGCGGTCTAAAGTAACTTTGTAAGAAACATTCACAAACAACCCATTGCGTATAAACTAAATTACTTTATCGTGTAATCTTATCTACGTTTTGTATCTAACTGTTTGTATTTACATATTATTCGCGCAGTGTAATCCAAAACTGAATTAATATATTAATGAATTCAAATTCTGTCAGTTTCCTATTCAAAATAATTTGGTGTGATTATGAATGTACATAATTATTTACATAGGCAAGCCTGTACAATTTAGAAACACAATTTACATACAATTTAAAATATACCTACAATTCGTTACACTTTTGTAAAACTATTATAATTAGCGTATATTTGTTTGTTTTTAACAATCTAAGATATTTTTTATAATAATTGTACACTATTTAGAATTATGAGTTATTCCGGTCGGATTTCTCAGATCTGATGACTTCTGGTTAATACAATAATAAAAAAATAATATTATTCCAACAACAGAACGCCTTCTAGACCCAAAGTAAGCAAATAATAATATTATAGCTTGTGTTATGGAATCTAGAATGCAGATCCTATACATTTTGTAAATACGTACTTATTATACATAGAAACACCGAGCCTAATGCAAATAGACATGTTCATGCGCACAAATTTGTACTGAGCGGGAATCGAAAGCTTTCTGATCCCTACAAATTTATTTATTTATTAGCCTAAATATCTCCACAGCAGAACATTACCCTTTCAGGGTAAAGTTTGCTGTAGTTATTACGATTTGCAAGCGGATTAGTGACCTCAGTAAGGTGATTTTTAGTACGAGTTGTTATTCCGTTTAGTTCCGTTGCCATTTACGAAACACAGGATAAAATAGGATTAACAATAGGATAAAATTCTGGACTGAAGATTAAACGGCCAATTTATTATTGTGGTACACCGTAAATAAAGCCACCAAATAAAACTTATTACATATAATAGTGAGACTTAAGAACTACTAAAATTCTCGTTTTAGCATTTGGCGGTAAATCTACTAAATTTAGATCAACGCGGGTTTAAAAAAAGAGGCGTAACTAAACGCTTGTTATAAACGGTTTTATATACAGGTATTTGTATACTAAATACTAAAAATAACTCTAGTGTAAATGCAACGTAAAATTATAATTACATCGATTAACCATTAGACAGGAACTAGTGGAAATGTATTAATAAACATGTACATAATATTCCACTTAAGCCTGTGGCGACAGTATTTATAACAGCTTATGTATTGTGGTAAAATAGAACCACAAATAAAAGCTTTATAAAATGACGTCAATTTACTGTTTTGATTTGCAGAGAATGGATGGTTTAGTTCCAATACGTCGAGTCGCCGCTACAAATTATAAGGTTTTCTGTGCTTTTGTTCCGGTAGACGTAGCGGCGACTTGACGTGACGCGACCCGACGCCGTAGAGAAACCCATTTTCTCATTATCATTGCACTGAGCGTTCTGTTTGATCCTCATTCAAGTACTAAGTGCCTTGTGTTTTAATCTCAAGAAAATAAGGTATTTGTGATCTGTCTAACTTAGAAATATGTAGATAATGAGCAGGTCATTCAACTTATACTTGAGTTTGCAAAATCATCTCCTGACACCTAGACAAGTTTGAAACTCATAAGAAAATTGAGAGACTTACTTTATTTTATTGAATTTATAATGTCTCTTTTAAGTTTGATAAAATCCTTTACGTCTGTTCATCTACAGAACAAAGTCTTATAGGGATAGATTTAGATAAAACTTGAATATAATAACTGAAAAGTTACTATTAAAAAAACTAACATTAGTCAATACTTAAAGCAGTATATTGTCACGTCTTATCAATACTAAAATCTATACTATTATATAAAGCGGGAGACTTTAGTTGTTTGTAATGTATCTTTGAAACTACCAGTCAGATTTTAAAAAAATTTCTTGCGTATGACATCCCAGTTCTTGAGAAAGGTTATAGGCTATGAACCATCATGCGACGCGGGTAAAAGCGCGCTGCGGGAAACAAGTAGAGTAATAAAATAGTCTTTACGGTACACCAATTATTTTTTTACAATATTTATAGACTTATTGTACGACTGCCAATAGCAATTAATATCACTGCTAAGCCTTATTTAATCCACCTATTACTAAACCAATATAACACGAACACTATAACGCACTTTCTATTGCCCTCGTCCTACAAAATAAATGGAATGAGGCACATCTATAAAAGTATCCATTTCAAGTCCTGTTAAGTTTTCCGCTTCGTTGAACCGAGGAATTACTCTGCTGTCCCTGTCATTATGTATTTTATTTATATGCTTAGTACACTAGATGAAAATAGGCGAATCGACGCGAGGTATTACTTTAGGTTAAAATTGGCGCTGGTCTGACCTAGAATATCATGTCACTTTTTGTGTTGTAAGAAGTAATTAAAGGATTACCAGGTACTTAACACTTATCATGAGGTGAGCCTGTTGCCATTTTATTGGGTACAATGCCTTACTCCAGTTAAACTTTAAAAATAGCTCGATTGAAAAACCCAATATAGTTTTATAATAATTTTTAAGTTAGTAAAGTAATTGTAATATCGTAAGATTTCACATTACATTTGAACGTGTTTGTATTATTATATTACTAGCATTACATTAGAGCTATTCCTAAAATATTTTGTTTAATTGCAGATTTTAGAGATTAGCTTTCAAACAAACTTTTAGCTTTAATACATTAGTATAAAATTCACAAAACTACATCGTTTCAAGAAGAATTTATTGCAAATCATTTCATAAAAATAGTTTCCTTATATAGAAAGAACTATTTTCTTTCCAACAGTGATCAGAAATGAAACGACTGATTAATTATTCAGCAAACAGTTATTGTCTAGACTTATTTCATTGTTTTCGACGCTGCTTCAAGTTTTAATCAGCTTGTTTGTTCTACAGTTTTCTTGTTGCGCTTGCAAATATTGAATAAATATTGTATTAAATTTTTCTTTGAATTTTATTTTAAAATCGCCGGTTGCTTTATATATTAAGAAATGCAAAGATATTTTGTAGATCAGGTAGATATATGAATAAGTTGTGTGATAACTGTTAAAAAGTACTTACAAATGTATCTATAACTTCATGTCTTTTTTATCATGCCTTAATATAAAGGTAGGGTTCATAACGTTCACGTTTCGCTATCTATATTGTCTGGTTAATCTTGTAACAAGGGGTGAAGCTGTTAGCATTTTGGTTGGCTTCAATTTACGGCTGGTAGGTACCTAGTTTTGATTTTAATTTTAGAATCTTTTTTTAACAGTTTTAATATAAAAGTCACCAACTCGCAGGATAGACTCCATCACCAAATCCGAGCAATCCAACATCACGCAATGTGCTCGCAATGCAGCAAGCCGCCACAATTGGAGAGACATCGCGCGCCGTGCAACCCACATATGAACCATGACCACTCGGTCAAGAGTGCCCGATTTATCAAAGGCGGTATAGCTTTTTTAAAATGACTTCATTATAATTTTGCTAAACATAGATTACGTCCACTGTTAGAAATAGGGCTACCTCAAGCATCACTCGGATGTTTACCGTTCTCTCAAGTAAAGTGAACGAAGTCGACCGGAGTGTAAAATTTTGCTATACGTAGGCAATCTGGCTTTCTCTCCAATCAGAACTCAAACAAAAAGAATAAAACAAAATACGCGGTAACGCTCTAACTGGAATAGCATACCATTCGCCAGTGTTCGAAAATTGAACTTAACTGTAAGGAATTTTTTAGTTCTTGCAGGACCAAGCTTCCAGACTGATAGATATTGAGTATTTCCCAGAAAACTCAACAAACCTTATGATAATACCTTCGTTCTGGAATAGTTTCAATAGACATTCGAATAACTATTACGACATAATGTCATGATAAAATGTTTAATATAGCGCATTCGTAAAAGGTGTAAAACATCATCTCGCTAAACTACCATGAAGCCAATTGGTTCTTTCGTTTATTCGTTTTTAATTTTATACGTTTCTATAAAGCAACTTATGGCGCTAGATATATGTACATACATTTACTGGACACAAATTACAACCAGGCTCCGGCACGAATTTTATTGATCACGAAAAGTTTTCCACGAGAATTGAGTTTCTTTTACAGTAGTCACACACGCTGTCACTGCACCATCGAGACACTCAAACGTCTATAATAATATAAAATCTATAATTATACCTTTCTAAGTTTACCTTGGACATTTCTGACTGACGGTGAAGGAAAACATCGTGAGGAAACCTGGAGTTAAAAGTCTGAAATTGCTAATCCGCCTTGAGCAGGCGTGGTGATTAATGCTCATTCCTTATCTTTATGAGAAGAGGCCTTTGTCCTGCAGTGGGACAGTAAAACAGGCTGGTATTATTATTATTAATAATACCTAGTGGTAGTAACCCGAAACCAAGGTGGTCAATATTTATTCTATGTAAAATAGAACTTCTATGAGTAGGTAGAACTAGAGCGCGTTCATGCTGCATCGAATAAAAACGAACCTATCTACTAGGATAGCATAACCGTGAAGCGGTATTGCGATAGCAATCAAATGTCTGCGTCGGTTCCACGTTCGACGCTTCCCAATAATGTTTTCATTCATTTCCAATTGGTAAACCAACACTGAAAGTGTGCATAGGAAAAGGGCAATTGCATGGATAGCTATAAATTACAATGGCGCCACTCACCCATCTTAATCGTTCGCTTGTTTGTTCTTTCGTGATATGGTGCAGGCAGTAAGCTGTTGCTGATATATTTTTTTAAGTATATTAATTGAAAAAGAAATTGAATCGGCTTAACGAATAATGACACAGGGGTTTGTAAGATTGCTTTGCAAAAGGTTGTGAATTCGATGCCTACATAGAACGTAGAAAGTAAATTACATTTTTAAAATGTTAAAGGAAATAAATAATTGTGTTGTAATTGTTTGAATATTTCGATTGTAATAAAATACTTAAGAAGTAGTTCCACCACATAATCCGAAATACGTTCGACAGTGGCGTCACTATACATTTCTTTTCTTGTCATTGCAGAAGTCTGTAAGCGACAATTACCACTAACTATCAGGTTGGCGGGGCAGTTGACTTGTTTGCTACTGTCCTATTAATATTATAAATGCAAAAGTTTGTGTGTGAGTGTCTGTGTGTGTGTGTGTGTGCGTGCGTGTGCGTGTGCGTGTGCGTGTGCGTGTGCGTGTGCATGTGCGTGTGCGTGTGCGTGTGCGTGTGCCTGTGCGTGTGCGTGTGTGTGTGCGTAACCGCTACTTTTTATCGCGAAAATCAGTCTGGTTCCCGAGGGATACAACAAAACACATTTTACGTGCGGGCGAAGCTGTAGGACACAGCTAGTAGATAATAAACTAAAGCATGTATCTACAAATGAACCTTCAGGAGGCCACCTGCTTTATATGAAAAAAGAAATAAATACTATCCTTTAAGTTAATAACTTGTACCGAACACGAGTCTCGCTTCCTTATCGCAGTAAAGCTTGGATTTAAGGAAATTTCTTAACCGGCACCTACAATGTCCAAGGTGCTTTATACACGTATATAGAAAAAAAATACACGGTGCTTAGTTCCACGCTTTCTTTACCCAACTTTTATGTACAGCTGTATAAGGAAAAACGATGGGAAAATAATGTATGGCATATTGCACATTCGTTTTGTTTGAGATAATTAACTTTATAGTGATTAAGGAGAGGAAAAACATTTTGATATGCCTTTTTTCAGAAACGATAATCTGTAACAATAACAGATAGCCAGATATCGAATAAAATATGCATATCTAAATCCTGACTTTAGGATTATATTAAACTATCTGTTGCCCGCAGCTCTACCCGCGTGAATGTCATTTATATCTCTGTTTACATTGACGATTTTTTATACAAACTTTCATCCCCTATTTCAACCCCTTATAGCCATTTTATCGCGACAAAATATATGTTGTTCCCCGAGGTCTAATCTATTTCTATAACAAATTTCATCAAAATCGATTCAGTGGTTTAAGCGTAAAAGCGTAACAGACAGACTGACAGGCAGACAGAGTTAATTTCGCATTTATGATATTAGTATGGAAGTATGGATTTATGAATCACAAAGTTTTGTGTCGCGATCAAGTCGAAGTTATCTTGCACAGTAATATCCCTCTGCATTACAAAAGTAAAATCACATTAATTAAATGAACATTTGAAGTTTATTATGTAGTTTATTTTGAATTGATTCATTATGGATATTCTTTTAATTTATTTTAATATTATTATTAAAATATTATAGGTTACTTATATCATCTTTCCTAGAGAAATCAAAGTTGTAAATTACCTAATCAAAGAAAAGTAAGTATATCATTATACAATAAATGTAATTCATAAGTAACTATTCTAATAGAATCTTAATTACTATGCAGTCAAACGACCTACTTAAATAAATTACAAAACTTCGACAAAATCTAGTATTTTATTATGCTTTCCTAAGAATAAACTAGTCGTCTATAGAACAAAATATTATAATGTTGTGTGTGGGTACCGTAGTAATTAGACAATGCATACTTAAAAACGAATAATGCAGCCATTTTAAAATTATATCACTACAAATATTTGGGATACATATTCTTCGAAGCGCACGAATTTTGAAACAAGAAGCGACCAAAAATATTACTACTATATTACTACTAACGGGTGCGTTTCGAGAAATACTTTTAGTTTCGACCTAAAATACTATAGGTACAGTTTT
The DNA here is from genome assembly GCA_963082885.1 of Parascotia fuliginaria. NCBI lineage: Eukaryota > Metazoa > Arthropoda > Insecta > Lepidoptera > Erebidae > Parascotia > Parascotia fuliginaria. The sequence goes on from OY720195.1 coordinate 4,610,162, forward strand.
GCACATCAAACCAATTTCAAAATGACCACAGAAACAACAAGCTTTATCATCAGGTACAACTTAGATGCACTACCAAAATTTAGACAATCTGAGTCCTTTATACCAGATTATTGTGTACCGGGCTAATGTTATCACGGGTTTCAAAGTTTCCTTAGGGCAAATTTACATAACGCAAACAATTTGCAAATGTTTACGCATCGCTCGACACACGATACATGGGTGAGTCGACATGATAAGAGAACTGATGTTATAATGCGTAACTTAATAATGACTTTCCTTTCCAGTTTTCTGCTTGCCTTGGTTTTACGCGGGATCTACAATGTTTCCACCGTCTTTGGTCAAGAATACGAAACCAACATATTCTGCTCATGAGTGTTGTAAAAAACCACTAATACAATAATCGGCAGAAGCTTTACATGTGTAGGTACTAAAATTACCTTACTATGATCACCAAACCGCACACGGCAAGAAAATGAAATGTATAGCTACTATACTTTTAATTTTTTCTTTTTTTGCCGATAGTAGCAGACGAGCAAACAGCCCACTTGATAGTAAGTGGTAACTGTCGCTCATGGACGACTCAGAGTTCCTAGCATTGCTCCTTCAATGCCAGGGACTCTGTGAAGCCGCTGCCCATGAAAGGTGTGGGGCAGTTGAAAGGATTAAGGGAGCTGAGAAAGAAGGAAAAGCGGGAAATTGGGCCTCCACTCCTTGGTACTCTCAAAAACTTTTCCTATTTTTTATTTCCTTTATCGTCGTCATAGCATCTTCCTTTGCAGTGGATGTCTTAAATCTGATATATGATGATGATATGGTGATGTAACTATTAAATTTTAATTTCTAATGTAATTTTAATAACAATATGATAATGTGTTTCTAATGTGGGGTTTTTACCATTGAAAAATTTGTTCTTTGATTTGTTACTCTGAATCATGGTATTTTCCGCACCGTATAAAGTAATGTTCAAAATAAACTTTGAAAAAACATATCTACTAACTTCTAATTTCTTATAAGGTTTATTTGTTTTTAGTTTGTCTATAAATCTACATTTATGTCATGGAAAACGAGGAAACTTCTTGATCCTCATATTACAAAGTTTCTTATTCAGTTTCAAGGTCGCAGAGTCTTTAGCTCTTTTATATGTGTTTTTTGTTCGTAACTAGCTAACTTTAAGTCGGCCCTAATATAGTTGGCTAAAGAATTAGAAAGATGATAATGGTTTCATTTAATCCCTGTAACGCAAAACAAAAACTACATTCAAATCTAATATTTATTTCAGCTGTTAAACGACCATTTATTTCATTGCTCGTCATAGAAAGAAAGATGAACATTTATTGTGCACAAAATATAATGTTGTAGTGGTACAGAATTAAAGTAAAATAAAAAATACATAAATTTTTGATTACTAACCTTAAAGTTAAAAACGTACGTACGTATTCTATTGGTAAACGTACAGGATATTCCGAAAGGTCTAATTCTACTATGTTAGTAGAAGACATTTTAAAAATGTACCTTAGATTAAATGTGAAAAATATAAAACCACGAAATATAATACTCAATTGCGACTTCGCCACTCATGACCCTTAAAGACGTTACACGTTTTATAGTTCAGAAAATTTTCACGTTTTATAGTTAAAAAAGAAGACATCGATTCAAAAGAATTGCTAGCCTTTTCGCCACTCTTGTCAGTAGAAGTAGCTTTATCATTGATGCTGCTGCCTGAGCTGCGTTGGTTAATTTTCCTGCCACCTTCCCACGTGAACCTACAATACTTAACTCTCCTTCTGTCTCTATGCGTTTGTTTTGGTAACCTTATTGTCTACTAGGTTCCCGCGTTTTTGCTTACAGCTCTACTCCCATCGCTAGTAGCGTGATATTACATAGCCTATAACCTTCCTCAAAAACTGAGCTGTCATACACAAAAAAAATATTCAAATCCGACTAGGTAGTTCCAAAGATTAGCTCGTTCAAACAAAAAAAAAAACAAACTCTTAATAGTATAGATATAACTGTCTGCTACAATGTTGAAGCAAGTATCTACTATTTTTTAGTTAAACATAGTTAATTAGTATATTGTTGCCTAGCCTGAACGCGCCCTTATTCTCTCGCAAATTAATCACATTTTGCTCCGTAAAGTAGACGACTAAGAAGTTTTAGTAAATAGTTGCTTTAGTGATGAACTTCTGTATAAATTTCGTGTTTTTTGGAACAAATTGCTTTTATGAAACCTGAAACAAGAAAGCTGATTTGGAGTGGAAAATTGTAGTAATTATGAGCGAAAACAGAATAATACAAGAGGTTTTGTTCTAGATATCTGAAGCAAGTTACGCATTGTATCAGTGCCATTAATACTTGTGAAATACAAGTGATTACGCTAATCTAATTCACTTAAATATTTACTACTAGCCCCTGCTTCGTACATGGATCATCATCATATCTACTCGTATTAATGATCGGTGAAGCAGGGGATGAAAATCTTGGATTTTTTTTTCTCTACTATAAATGCATAAAAAATGTAGAACATAATTATAAGCCTTTTTGGCAGTAATGTTCTAAATGATTATGATTGTAATCACTGCAAAAATCCGTTACATGATTTAAAAGAAATTAGCAAAGAAACAGACATCAAACACACAAAACAAACACAAACAAAAAAAAGTGATTTTATTATATTCAGAGAGAGTTATTCCGAAAAGACTAGTATATCCAAGTATTACAATAATTAACGAGACAAGTAATTCAAGAGATATAACATCTTAGGAAGTCAACGTTGTATTCGTAGAACATAGCCATCGGCGTATCGTGAACATCGTTCAAGTTTTGGGCCCGTAGAAGTTTGCCAGTAATTTGACAAGTTTTAACAAAGGTGAGGTTACCTCAGCCCACTTTGCATTTGCATTTATATGAGACGTCGTTATGGCATCCCTTGAAATTAGGCGAATGTACTCTTAGGAAACAGGCCTGTGAGGTCACGCGTTAAATGAAATGTTACATTTAGAAATGAAAAGTTTTCTGGAATGTGCTAATTTATTTTTTATTGGTATAGTATTACTGAGTTTACTTACCATAAGTGAGTTTGATTCGTGAAATTGTTGGTTTCTCTTTATAGAGTATCCAAGTATTAAAAATAGCGCTGTATGTTCTCTTTTTTCGCCCTTTTAGTACTCCTGTCTCATTCGTTTCTTCTTCACGGCTACTGTAACTCTCTTCCTGTCGATTTATTTTTTAAAATAAAAAGTTCTTAACTTTTTCTTATTGTAATTATATTGGTTGTTTTTTATTTAACGCTATTAACAGTAAACATCATGAGTATTTGAAAAAAAAAAAATATTAAGCAAACAGAAAATATTAGAGTAGTAAAATTTCAGTTTATTCCAAGTTCTAAAGTATTTTTTTACTGTTACATCTTGTTACTCTTTGGCTTAAGAATAATAAATATTGTATTCATTTATATTCCTACTATGACAACCCTCCAAGAAAATTTTAAGCTTGTGTACTAACATACTGTACAACCTACTTTACTCTTCCTATTTTAATTAAGTAATAACATCACCAAAAGTTAAGCACGTAAACTCTTATGACTGTGTTAAACACGGTGGCGAGTATTACGTCACATTATCTTTTAGTTTAGTGTTCAAATGTTTGGCGTCAACGTTGGCGCTAATAGCCTTAACAGACGACCGGATTTGGTGTGCTCCGCACCATCACTTTGGTGCGCAGCGGACCATAATCAAATCAAATCATTTATTCAAATAAAAATAGGTATACAATAACATAGGTAGGTACATAAATCTTTTAAAAATAGGCTAAGAATATTGTGTGCCTGTACTAGGAAGATCCTGTATCACAGGCTGTCGTAAGTGCTAATCATATTATATTTATGATATGAAATACAATATTTAATTGTGTGGAGAGCAGTCCGCTGGACATTATTATTATTATTATCTGTACGGTTGGTGCGATCGTTTGTACGCCCGGACGCGGTGTACTCCGCACCAAGTTCGATCGTGTGGACGAAGCACCGGACTGTTTAAAGCTTTAGTCGTAAATCTACTTCTGAACATGCAGCATGTATCCATTTTATGTTACATTTCAACTCTTGTTTTATCATTGTAATTTGTTCCAAATTATATCGTATATTTTTCACGAAGCTGTTTATTATTTTCAACGGCTTCCATTAGTGCAAATACTCCATTTTCATCGTGGAGTCCGTGCGCGATGATGTCAATCTTACGGAAAAAACATTAATTGTGGAAATTTTAGAATCATTCATTCGCATTAAAACTGTAGATTCGTTGAGACGATTAACGATTCGTTCGTTTATTTATTGGGGACAAATAAACAGTTACATGGCAAATATTACAGTGGAGTTATTCTTATAACTTTAGCAAGCACATAACCCACAATAATGTCCACGTGGTAAATAGGTACACATAAAAATATAAAAAGAAAATAAACAGACTACTTCTGCATTGTTACGATACTCATAATAAATTATTTAAATAGTGTGAAAAAGCAATTAAATAATTTAATTTGTTTTTTAGGTATATTTCTGTCTTTTTTTTTTCTTTTTGAGTGGTATGTGGTATTGCCAAAAGAAACGACATTTTATTTTCTTTGGAAATCGTAGACATGGCACGAGTTACACATCCAACAACGACTAGTCCACAGAGTAGACTGGACCGTGCGATGAGTTGTCCGGTCGTCTGTTGTGCGGAGCGCACCGCACTATCACTTTGGTGCAGCCGTACTAAATCCGGTCGTCTATTAGCACTTTAAGATAATTAAAACATGAACATATCATTGCGCCTTTTTACCCCTAGGTTGTGGCCAGAGGTTTTTAATACCCACAATTGACGTATCAACATGTGCATATAAATTGCATTGTGCATAGATAGGTTAGCTTAGGAGCCTTTAGTTTTAGGGTCGAATGGGCTCGTAGCCCTTTAGTTATCAGTTTTGACTTTGCCAGAGCTATTCATAAGTGAGGCATCATTTACTTTTCTTCAAAGTTTGCGGATTTAACTTGGTAACTCATCATTTAAATTTTTATATTAGCCTTCAAAGTGACTCCACTCTGCCTGGTGATAAGCAGTCAGTGGAATCCAAAAGTGGTGGAAACCATTCCAAAAGCCAGACTACTGGTATGGTAGCCTTCACTATGGCGGCTTAGTATATTATTTAATAGGCTTATATACATATGACATAGAAAATACAGTGATATAGATAGCAGTGCCACAAGAGATACCTATCAGTAACACATAAATAACAATCTAATTAAACTCTAATAGTATGTCAGCCCTCATGAATTTAAAGCCCGATAAATTTCTATATTAACGAAAAAATATTAATAGTCGACATAGTGCATTGAAATAGAGTCTAAAGCCTAAGTAATTCGTACTGTCTTAAATCCACTTTAAAGTTATTTATGTAAATTGGCTTCATCTGAAAACAGCAAGAATTCTAATGTTTCGCAAGCAGTGCAAAGCTAAGAAAAAAATATTATTATTATAATAATTATAATATTATTTATCAAACTCAAATCGTTTAGATAACAATATGAAAAACACTTGAAAACACAACAAAGTTAGTGTTTAAATATGTGTCTAACAGACCTTTGTATCATTGTATGGTATAAAATAGGCCGTAAATACATCATCTATTAATCTTTTATTTTATATTATGATGTCACAGCCTACTAAAGTGACCTCACTCTTTCTGATGGTGAGCAGTCAGTAGCATCCAGAAGTGGTAGCAACCATTTCAAAAGCCATTGTCTCAATCTGCTGGCATGGTGGCCTTTAAAACAGTTTTTTCAAAATTGGGAATACATGGTAAACAATTCCAGACTTTAATATTGAAAAATAAAAGTAAAGTTAAGACGGTAGTAGACCCACGCTGGTTTCAGCATGAATGGGCCGGATCGTCCGGGGAAGTACTACCCTCTCATAGAAGATCGACGTAAGAGTAGTAGTATCCTTGCTAGTGCGTTTCGTTCGGTGAGTGAGAGCGCCGGAAGCCCAAATTCCCCCTTTCCTCTTTCCTCACCTCGCTCATTTCCTTCCCCTAACCCCATTCCCAGCCGCCATAGTGGAGGCCACCATACCAGCAGTTTAGGACGATGGCTTTTGGTATAGTGGCCACCACTTCTGGATTCCACTGACTGCTTACCATGGGGCGGGGTGGAGTCACTTTGCTAATATAAAAAAAATAAAAATAAAGTCGTTTGGTTCAAAACCCTTTAGATTCCACTGTGAAACTATATCTACTGTAGTCATATACTATGCAACTGTCTCGATAAGTCATTGATACTGCCTAGAGAATTATGGTTTAATCCTCAAATCCTGTAAAGCTGTCGAGAAATTCTCAGTATTAGCTCGTCCTCTGTTATCGTACTAAAATTTAGCTTGAAAATCGTAGGTGTTAATCTACCTACGCGTTTAGAGAAAAACGCGTGATGTTACATTATACTGCAACAATTTAAGTCCAAAATATATCATTGAAACTTTAAATTACAATTGTATGAAAGTGATACGTCAATTACAATGATAAATCTAGCAAGTAATTCTAACAAACTTGTTACTAAAACTTTTTAATTTAACAATGAATAAGTAGCACTGGCTGAAGATAATTAAAGTAAAATAACTAGCCTCTTTTTGAATTAAAGTTATACGAAATTGTTGAATAAATAAATGTTGTGAATTTATTTATTACACAAGTTGTGATTTATTTAATAGACAAGTCACATATAAGTAAGTCTAAGAGCGTTTGGCATTAGTCTGGTCCATCAGTCTGGTCAGAATGATCGGACAATGATCGTGTAACCAAAGGATTGACAGCGCACTGATGAAAACTAAATATTTTAAATAATTTTGTCAGTCCGTTTTGAATGATGAAAGATAATGGAAGAATCATCGTGTGAACCGCTAGTATCATTCTCACGTCAGTCACCGTCAGCGCGACGCAATATAGAAGCACGTAAGCAACATATCTACGCTTCTATGTCCTATTACGCATTTTTAGCAGCATCAAGATAATTATCATAGCAGACGCCTTCTTGGCCATCATACGCAAAAAAAAATATTCAAATCAGACTGGTATTTTAAGAGATTAGCGCGTTCAAATAAACAACAACAAACTTTTACGCTTTTTAACATAGTATAGATAGATTATAAATTTGTTCCAAAACTAATAAAGTCAGCGCACATCAGCGGACGGCATTGCATAAATTTATCAAGGTAAAATTTCTTGCGCATTTATAAAGCACAGTCACTGTTTTCTTCTGCTTCTTTCTCTGTCAGCTTATTTTTAATCACGCAATAGATTTTGATACTGCTTTCACCGTCATTATGAAAATTTTTCGAAAATTTTATTTTGTTCGTGCATAATAAAATAAAGAAAACTGAGTTTCAAATAATTATTTTGTACGAAGCATGCGGCGAGACGCTACCGCGTGCCGGCATGCCGTAGAGTCTACTAATGCTCTTGAGGTCTCTGACTGAATCGCAAGTCATCAGCGTAAGCAAGTAAGCAAGCACATTGGCAAATCCTCTATGCTCCCTTCATCCGTCGTTGTACGCTAACCTTTACTGTATCTCTCGTAATTACATACCCACATTTTTGCGTAGCCTATTTTCAGTTCATTCATTTTAAAGGTAACCTCTTTATGTTACTTAGTCTAGCGTTAATTGCATAGATATTCAAAGTAGGCCTCCGTTTAGGCTTGTACGGGTAAATATACATAGATAGCAAAGCTCTAACAATTTAATTACATTTAATGAGTGTACAGTATTTGTTTTAATTACTTTGTGAGTGGTAATTGCTTTTTTGTGTGTACTTACGCGTCAGTGGTTGGTAACATTATTGTTTGTGAATAAAAGGGTTTATAACGATAATGTACCTACAAGTATATTATGTACTAATGTATTCATTTATTCTAATAAAACACTTTTCTGTATTATTCTTCTATCAAAACTATTGCACTCTGCGTAATAGTACCTAATAGTGGGACCTAAGACCTATGAACATTAATATTAATACCTTTTTTTATTTAGAAGTTTGTGGTTTATCTAACTGTATCAGTTGTATATAGTTGACTATAAAAGCGTAAACGAACATAACTTCTTTTTAAACAAATTGGTCAACAGAGTTTCGACAAGACTCATCAAGAACAGCTAAGAACACTTACTTAATAGTATAGTCAACTAAAATTCCAAAAGCGACTGAAACTCTAAAATATAATGTAATAAACAAATGAACTACCTTATTTAGACTTCAAAGACATTCTTAGTGTTTGCGCTCATAATAATATTCTGTCGCTAAAGATCCAGTGCCTCATTACACTGTAATTAAGTCTGCATTCACGAACATACTGGGATTAGTCTTAGTAACGTCAGCTTTTTAACGTGACATACAGATTGTGGGGATCGAAAACGAGATACATTGAATCTTAAAACTTTGTTGTATACCGTATGAAGGTTTGTGTCCTTTATTTTATTAATATCACTTTTTATATTTTAATAATGAGTAGTACTTATGAAGCTCAATTAAAAGAAACCTCTATTTAGGAACAAATTATTTTACTCCAATTATTTAACTCATGGGTCTTTTATGCGGAACGTAAAATGCATTTCACAAAGCGATAGTGGACCAATGCCAGCAGCTGTTTGCCACGAAATCATTCTGGAAATCTGAACCCCAACGACTACTTACCATCAGGCAGAGTGGAGTATTGGTGAGCTAATAAAAATATGCAGTCGATAGCGGCTTAACAATCTGATCAATGTCTGAAGTACAAGTGAGTTCAACAAGCCCACAAACTTTGCCACCAGTATGTAGTCTTACACAAGAACCTGCAGAACATACTTGCATATAATTAGCCTCGCAGCTTTCAATGACGTCGGTAATGAGCTCATCCGAAGTAATGAAGCGGAACTAGTGTACGTACGTGTTTACGCTATAACATTGTACTATTTATTTTTGAGATTATCAAGAATTCTTTAGACGTTTTGCGAACAGATTGCAAACACTAAAGTTGAATTTTAATTAAGAATATATGTACTAACATAGCATCACGCTTTTTTTTCTTAAATAAGTGGCAGAGGTTCACATTTCGCTAGCTATGTTGCATCCCATATAACAGGACGAGCTTGTTGAGCGACCTAATAGGTACTAGCTTTCCAGGCGCATACATAGCTTATAATAACCTGCCTCGGGAACTGGGCTATCATACGCAAGAAGAATTTTCAAAACCGACGTGTAGTTCCAGGGATTAGCGCGTTCAAAGAAACAAACAAACCATTCCATATTCTATGAAAGTATAGATAATTCCTAAACCATAAATTTATTTTTTTCGAAATTTAATAAATACTAATGTAATTCTGTCCGACGTCGAACTTAAAACTCAAGAACTGTCTTGGAAGTCAGTCTATAGTGTCATTAAACTGTCGAAGCATTCGTACTCCGTCATTAAAGCACTTTTATATAAAATATAAAATTATTACCAGAGTAGGCAATAAAAATATCTATTTTATTCTAATAACTAGACAGAATCAAAAACCCTTTGTACGCGTATAAAATAATATATTGGTTTCCTCGAATTTAAAATTCATATGAAATCAACCCAGATACGCTGGAATGCTAATACGAAGTGCTATCAAATCTAAACACAGAATATTTGTTATTTCATTTATAACGAACCAGCTTGGTTTTGTATATTTGTCGCATGTATCAAGAACTAAAAAAACATTTGTCAAAGCACTACCGATTCTTAAAACCTTATTAGAGTGTCGAAACCTGATGGTAAGTGGTAACAACTTGGCAATGTTCGCTAGCGGGCGGTGCTAATACTTAGGTACCATGAAATTAATACAACGTGTAATAAGAAATTTTCTTCAATGGTTAAACGACCGAAGACTATTATTATCAACATAAAAAGAGCCCACGTAACCAACGTGTGTGTATGAAAAGATTACCTAATGAGTGTCGAAGAGGCAAAGGAGGTATGTTTAGATCGTAGCAAATGGCGTTCTCTAGTCTCTGCTTACTCCATTAATGGGAGACCGGCGTGAAGTTTAGTATGTATGTACAATGTGTGTATAAAAAGACAACTTATTTAAATCATGAGGCAGGTCGATAAGTCTACTTGCCTCCTTACGTACTAAACGTGGTTAAATTAAATTTGCAATAGTACCTTGAAGAATTTTCCGAATCGTGTAAAATATTTTTTATTCCAATGTTAACACAAAGAAGATTTTTCTCTACGGTGACTGATCCGTCAGCTTTTAAGAATCGTTTCTTTTACAGAAAAGATTTTAAGCCTTTGACATACAATACAATGTGTGACCTATTTTCTGTAGCTTTCTTTAATAACAAAAAACGTCGGAACAACGGAACTCTTACATAAATCACAAATATCACTTCGCTAGATCTGAATCATGTATTGAACGTACGAATCAAAAACCTTAGCATGTTTCAAAATGGAATATTCAGATAAGGGTGCCACAAAGAAGCTAATTTTAATGAGAATATTATAAAGTACTGATTCGAAATTCAAATTTTTATATTACTTAGAGGTGCCTTTATGAATGATTTTAAATGGATTTATACCTGTTACTTTGTGATTGGCATTTAAATGTATTTTATAATACTTCAACAATTTGTATATGAATTAAATTTTCTTCAGGTTTGTTTCTAAATACCTTACTGGCTTAGTGCTGCTGGTGGATATAAACGTCTACTAATACTTAATGACCGAATCCACACTTAAATGTCAGATCTCTGGTTCAATCTCTAAGTCGAATAGGTTGACATTAGGTTTTTTTCTGTCAAAAAGAAAAAGAAGCTACTATATCTTAAGTAGAGCTATTATGGTAAGTTCATTTGTGACCGGTGAATGCTAACTGGCTGTAACATGCTCATTGAAACAAATACAGCCATGTAAACGTAGGTGTTTTAAACTTCTGCCCACACCTTCAAAGTAAAAAGGTGTGATGATAATGAATGGTACACAAAAGCGAATGGCGTAAACAACCTTTTGATCATATTTCACGTGTATCGGATGTCGCATTGTCTGCTACAATCAATAAGGGTTCGTATAATCAATTTATATATTGTCCCAGACATTTAAATTGATATAGACAAACTTGAAAACTATAACTAGCGACTCAGCCTGCTTCGCACGTGGGCACTTTTATGTTGTTACGACATTAAACATTAGATAAATAGTTAGAATATTTGTTATTGTACATCAATTAAAAATATATGTCGCAAGCAACTTGTATTAATCCGCCGTTTACAATCTGCGTTGGCATATTACATAGGTAATGCCGGATATGTTAACAGCAATGTGTACCTAATTAGGGATGTTTAAACTAGTTAGACAACAAATATAGTTCGTAACAAAATGCCGCATACAAGCAGTGTACAATGGGCGGTCTCATCACTAAGAGCGATCTCTTCCAGACAGCCTTTAGATCATCATCTTCATCAAATCTTCCGGAAAAAAAGGTATAAACAATGAACAACCGCATGAAAATGTGTTGCCTGGTTTAGAATAAGTTAGCGGAAAAACACACAACTGTTTTTACTTTATACTGTTAAGAGATAGATATAGGTATTATTATTAACACGCTGTAACCACGCGTTTGATAGATTTAATCCTAATTGAGTAACCGAAACTAGCAGCTACAGAGACGGTTTTAAGTTGTAATATTTAAAGGGGATTTTGTTAAGATACCTAAATAACGTAATAAGTAATAACGATGATACCAAACTAACTAGCATGTTACTTAGTGTGTGTTTGTTCATGAGTTTTTATAGTACAAGAAATACTCGCCTGAGCGAGAGTAGTAGTAGTGGCTTAGTGAGGGTATAATTTAATTCATTGGTTTCCTGAAAATCAGACATGATAGATAGATAAAGTACAAACATTCATCTAATAAAATAGTTGCAGACCATGAAATAAGTTTACTCGAATTTTAAATTAAAGTTTAATAAATATTTTTAACAGTTAATTAGCAATACTTTTTGTAGCTCGACAATTTTTGATTAATTAAAAGAAATCGTGGGCAGACCCTTCGCAAGGACCGATGACCTCCATAAAGGTGGCGGGCAACGGATGGATCATGGTGACGAGCGGCCGGGCACAGCGGTGATACTTGGTAGATCTATATATTTTGGCTGTAGTAATGAAGAATCAAAAGAAAGTCGAGACAACATCAAATTTCAAGTTTTAAAATGTTATAAAAGCTTTTTGATTGTATGTACTATCAAACCAAGTCAATCATGACCTACCATAGGCTCATTTTGCCAATCCATCTAAATGCGAGAAGGTTGAAACTCGACTGATGACAGATTTCCTTGCCAATGAGCTTGTTGTCATTTTATTAGACATTGACATGTTACTGAATTACTGTTATGTTAGTACTATCTTTCTGCGGCGCTGTTTGACCCTAAAATATGGTTTGTTGTATCCCTCGTGAACCAGAACGATTTTCGCAATGAAAAGTAGCCTATGTTCGCCTCGAGTACCGAATCTATCTACATACCAATTTTCATCGAAATCGGTTTAGCCGTTTAGGCGCTGAGTGGTAACAAACACACACACACACACGCACACACTTTCGCATTTATAATATTAATAGGATTAAAAACGTCCTACATATCTACATTAATCTACTTAACAAAAACTAAACTGAAAACTATAACTTGCATCGTCATATATTGTGAGAACGTTTTTTGTTGAGACTCATATGTCTACGTCATAATCAGCTGTATGTACTTTAATTAGTCTTTAAATAGTCGCAGCTGCGACAAAAGTTTAGTATACAAAACAGTAAAGAGGGTTAGCGTCCAGTTTGCTAAATTTTATACACAATGGGTAATGTTATAATGATGTGTAATTTATATTATTTTCAAAAAAATTGACATATCAAACTGAAATTTAAATCATCTCCTGGTTGCTTTTTCCATACAAAATTTTCTATACAAGGATTCGTATAATAATAATAATATTCTTTATTGTACAAACATACAAATAAGAAGGTAGAAAGGGCTGTTTATTGCAAAAAGCGATCTCTTCCAGACCACTTTTGGATTGATTTTGATAAAAAAGAAGCAGTAGCTGATATATGCGTAAACCAAATATAAATCTTAAACAAACATTTTGAAGTCGCTCAAGTTTATTTGGTTCTCGGTGAGATCTGGATAGCTGGAATCCGCATAATTAAGAGTGGGAAGTAACAGGGACTTTCCAAGCGCAGTTTAGGTGGAAAAACCTACTGTCGCACGAACTTTTCGGCTGACTTCCTGTAGTTGTGGTCCCCAGGTTAACTCAGAATCAGTGTACATACCTATATGTTTGACAGTTTCGCTAAAAAGTATAGTTCCATAAGAATATTAATAAGGATATAATAAGGATATCGATACATAGAAGAGATGAAGCCTACTTAAATTTATTTTGAGTACAAAACCATTATTGCCGATAGTATAAAATATACTTTAATCATCTGTTTAGCATTTCCTTCCATTTGTTTGGTGCTAAAGGAGACAGACTTATAAATTATATTTTTTTAAAACAACGAATTTCTAAAATATCTAAACACAAAAACAGCATGAAATGTAGACTCAATACAAATACGATGATAATTTCTAAATACATAAACAAATCAACAACCTGCATCAAATTTTACTTAAGCGTTAAAAACACTATAATAAATGATTTTGCGCATCACAAAGGAAAATAATGAATTTGTAAGTTACCAATGAGACGAAACCACACGAGGGTGCAAAAACTGAACTGTCTTCTGTCTTTGGCAGACTATCTTTCCTTGTACAGTCGGAATCTGAAGTGTTAAGTTTTATAATAGGCTTTTGAAAATTGTATGTTTCATGCGCTTGACTTAATTCTGCTCAAATAATATATTTTTTTACAATAAATTAAATCATACCAAAAAATTCATAAGTATAATAGGGTATTTTACTCTATACGAGAAAAAATCTAAAAACACACTGACGGACTCATAAACTGCATGAAAGTAATAGACGACTTTGAAATAAATATTTTAACCAAGTATGCAAACTTTCTATACAGATTAAAATTGAAACCTCTAGATTGGTTCGTGAACCTTAAAACAGCGTAGGGTCATATACTTAAGTTTAAGTTTGTGTACTGGAAAGGATCTTAAGACTTTTTTGAAGAAAAACATAAATTTAAGGAAAATTGGTTTAATAAAAAAAATGGTTTTAACAATAGACACAAACTTTATGCAAGGGTTTATTTATGTTTTAATAAGGTGTATTACCTCCACGTGCCCTTATTACGGATTCTAATCGGTTCCGCATAGATTTTATTAGGGTTATTAAAAGCTCTTGTGAAATATTGTCCCATTTTTCTGAAAGTGCTGTTCTTAGTGCTGCCACTGTCGTGGGCACAGGATTTCTCGCATATACAGCTCTTTTTAAATTGTCCCAAACATGCTCAATGGGATTAAGATCCGGGCTGCGTGCTGGCCAATTTATTGTACGTATCCCAACCTCTTCGCAATATTGTCGAACTTGTGCAGCAGCGTGCGGCCGGGCAATAGCCTGCATTAAAGTAAAATTTTCGCCTATGAATCCCATGTAAGGCACCACGTGATCTTCTAAGATCTCTGTTATGTAGCGATGTGCAGTCAAACCCCCTCTATTACCGTTTTGTTCATCGATATGCCACCCCAGACCATACACGAACCGCCTCCAAAAGGAACACGCTCCTTAATGCAACTTCGAGCATATCGCTCCCCACGTCGACGATAGACTCTTCTGCGACCATCTGCACCATACAAACATGTCCTACACTCGTCCGTGAACAATACGGAGGCCCATTGCTCTTCTGTCCAATTTAGGTGATCACGCGCAAATCTTAAGCGAGCTTGTCTGTGAGCTACATACAACTTTGGACCATTTGCTGGTCTAAAAGGCACCCCTTTTAGACCACACAAACACAAACAATAAGAAGAAGGTTAAAGGAAGCGGATATCACCATATCCGCTTCCTTTAACCTTCTTCTTATTGTTTGTGCACTCACATTTACTACACGCACTTCATTAAGCTCTGTTTTGATGTTAACTGACGTGAGGCAACGATTTCTCAGAAAAGTTGTAACAATAAATTGGTCATCACGACCAGTGGTTGCTCGAGTCCTGCCTGTACCACGTCTCCTTCTGTAAGAACCTGTCTCCACAAACCTTCTGTATATTCTAGAAACCGTAGACTGGTTTAAATTTAAATTTCTACCAATCGTTCCTTGATCCAAGCTCTCCCGCACCAGTGCTACAATTTGAGCCGCTTGTTCGGACGAAGTATCCATATTATGGTTCAAAAACTCTCGATGAGTTAAAAAACTAACCCAACAATTCTGCTGGTAACAATAATTCAATTGACAAAAGAATAAAAAATCAATGCGAATCAATTTAAAACTTTGCTTTAAATAACACGCAAATCTGATACTACGAGTAAATTTTCTTTTCCCGGCTATATTCATTTGTTTTACAGCAGTTCTATTTTTAAATTTTGCTTTTTTTAAGATTAAGAGCCAGTCTCTCCATATTGATATAATTTAATCTAAAAAGTTTGCATACATAATAAAAAAAATCATTTCAAAGTAATCCTGAACTTTGATGCAGTTTATGAGTCCGTCAGTTTATATTATTGAGATTAGACAAAAAGCAGTCGGAAAACGTTAGTTTTAGTTCATAAAATAGCAAACTGAATTTTAAAATTAAATTCAAAGTTTTTAACTTTTTTAATTTGTTTCTTAACATCAATTTAATCAATTTATAATAGTCGCTATCTTAATAAGTCATATCGCTGTATAATCTTACAGTGTAAACTGTCAACTCTAGATAAAGGCAATAAATTCTAGTTAATTCGTACCAAACAACGTAATTTTTGTTGTAATATTATCATGGAGGACGGTTTTGTTAAAGGAGACATCACAAATTTACCAAGAATAGATTCTTTGATGGTCGGTAAATGCTTTGCTGCAAATCCCGATTTCTGTTCTGCTGAGTTACGGAATGTTAAAACTTCGATGTAAGTAATGCTCTCTAAATCTTAAACACTGAATAAAGCAATTTGATAGCACTATGAAGTGTTTAAAATTCAAACATACACTAGTATTCTTGCATACAGGAACAGCACACCAACGATAAGTAGAATATTTTAAAAATATAAACAATTAACTTAAATAAAACATCAAAATAACACTGCATAGGGCATTTTTTTTCACAGCTAACTGACGTCACACAATATGGCGTCCGCTGCTTCCAGCGATTTCGTCAAATTACGCGCGAAATTTAAAATGCAAAATTGAAATGCATTTTTATGGCACATAACGATTGAATAAAAATTTTTCTAATTTTTTTAGTGGTTCATAAGCATAATATAATCTAATTGAGACACTTTTCAAAAATGGGTGTAATACCCTATTATTGTATCATTTAGTTTATTTTGTCTTCTGTGTATTATTTTTTATTTTTGTATTATATCTGTGTGATTAATTACAATTGTGTTCATAATCCTGTATATTATTATTTAATTATATTTTTTATGTCCTTTGATTTTTTCGTTTGTTCGTAATGTGAGCACAGAATAAATATTTTTCTTTCTTTCTTTTTCTTTCTTAATCCTATGAAATCTGTTCTCGACCGACTTGGTTAGATATATAGATTCGTACATATACGTAACTTTAGTAACACGAATGTCTTATCATAGTCACAGAAGTTCTCCAATAATAAGTTTATTGGAGAACTTCTGTGATATATTTTACAAACACTTTAAAGCGTTTGACTTACAAAATCATAACTGCCAGTCGTAAGGCAATTATGTAGATCGAAGTAAATACAATATTGTATTCTTGTATGAAATAAAACCCGTCAAGTTGTGTTGCTTTTGACGAGACAGCGCATTATTTTATTCATTTATTTATTCACTTCGCCGTCTCACAATATCTTTTGCAATCTGACAGTATTATATTTCATTCGTTCATCAGCGAATGAAGTTAACATATACCTTGACTCCAGAGTAGCGTGGAATCTCTTTAACACAAGCCAATTCATAGCATTGTGAATATGTGTTTTTAATTGCTTATATTGTTATAGTGTTCAAATTCATCTTGTGTCTTGTTGATTATAAGTACTTTGCAATGTTTTGTTTGCTGTCAAATGGGAATATTCTATTAACAAATTACTGAATATTAACGTAGTCTGTAGTATGACGTAATCGACCCTGTAGCCCATAATCCCTCCATTACAACCAGGGTTAACCGCGCCCACCGTTAACGTGGTACTTTTTACGGGATTAAGACCATCATTGATATTGACGGCCATCTCATCGATCATGGAAAGGGCTTCAGATAAAAGCGTCATTGACATAACCAAAAAAGTTTTATTATATTCGTTCAAAAATGCAAATTCAGCATAAAGGTTTTTATTGTCATCTGATAGCTATAGAATGACCACTGCCAAAGATAAGCCAAAGACTAAAAAAGCAGTTTGCATCCAGGATTGTCTTGACCATATAATAAATTGACTGAATCCATTCTATTCAGCCTCGTTCAGGCTAGAAAGCTGGACACAAGATAGCGCGGAAAGTATTATGTATAGCTATTGCACACACGTGTGATGTTAACAAGGTGCATTCCTTTATTTCGTTCTGAGACCGCAATTTGGACAGACCAGAAATAAATCGGACGTGCTTTGCTTAGAACCATAAAAGTTATAAATATTCTTCCATTTGTAAAAATTGACAATTTTAAAAGTAATGTAGCATGTCTTCGCTAAATTTCTATTTCGTAATCACTTGTCGGAGTAGACAATTGCAGATATTATTGACATACACGTGAAATATAATATTATCCATTTATTTTATTTGCTAATTCAAGCTTAGAAACTAAATTTTCTACCAATACATAAATGAAATTGTGTGTCCGCAAGTAACCATTTTGTTTGGATCAAACAATCCACAAGGTAACAAACTATGAATGAGTCGGAACTGTTGTAAAATTCATTGTAACACTTTTTCACACGGCTGTCCATATTTTTTGTACTCTTGGGAACGTCGAACGTTATATTTCTTGTGTCTCCGATAAACTCAGTGATATTTTCTTAGGACTTTATTCTGTCCTTGTCTTATTCTTATCTTGTTTTGTGTTAGAATTGTTTTGTGAGTGTTGTTGATGAAGAATGGTTTTTAGAAATTATTTTTCTGATTGCATGTTGTTTAGAAAAATGAAAAAGATGTTTCGCTACTCTAAATTATAATTTTATTTAAAAAATGGTACGTTTATATTTGACTAATCCAAAATTAATTTAAACTATATTAATTAAGTGTAAGTGATTAATAAGTCTGGTCTTTTACATTGAACTAGGTATTAATGTAATGCCTGATTTAAAAAAAATATATTAACAGAATATCTACCAAGATAATACCCTCGCAAGAAATTAAATTATTTTATTTATGGTAAACCAAGTGCTATCAAAGCTTACATTTTTTTAAATGACTATCCCAATGAATAATCATCATCATCATATCAGCCGAAAGACGTCCACTGCTGGACATAGGCTTCCCCCTATTTTACCCATTGAATAACTGCCACTTAAATTGCATCTGTATTTCCATTTTCTAAATAAATTCTCTCTTTTACTAACGTGAATATCATCAGTAGCAAAATAACCGCGAACCAATAATTGTTCGCATTTTAAACATCGAACGTCAATGAAATACAAACATCACGTTATTTACACAGAACCGTTAAAAATTATTTGATATTCCGTATTCAACATCAAACGTTATAATTTTGGAAAGGAATCAAAATATCAGTGTTATAACTGTGTATTTTATTTGTTAAACATTTGCCTGTAAAAGTTGTATTCTGTTCATGATCTGGTAGCATAGCTACTAGTTTAAAGCACAGTTAACTGCAATTCTACGAAATTCAATAAATCTACTAGCAATAATAATATGTGAAGGCTAGATAATAAACCGATAAAACTACTGCATGATCATAAAAATACCAGCTACGAAAAACATTCAAACTAAGTAAATTCAAGATAATACTGCCGAAAGCCTAGAAATTTTCTTAGTAGGATCGTTTCATTCACCAAGAAAACCACTGTGTCACATTTATTCGGGTCATCGGTCAAATAAAGCCATATTTTGTAAGATCCTACGTAATAAAGGTCGAGTCTATTCTCAATGACGACGGATCCTACAGTTCATAAAGAGAAATCCAATTCGAATCTATTCAACCCGCAGATTAGACCTGAAATCACAACATGTTCGACGAATTCCGGTCCTATAAATAGACAGTTGTCCAAGAAAATTGCTACATACATGTAAATAGATGTAATATAAAGTAATATTAGAAATTTTATTTATCACCAAAATGCCTTGATAGAAGCGTGGTGATTCATTGATCATCTCTACCAACAGCGCCTTTTGATACAGAAAAGGAGTTTTTTTTTTTATATATTAGCCTACCAAAGTGACTCCACCCCGCCTGATGGTAAGCAGTCAGTGGAATCTGGAAGTGGTGGCCACCATATCAAAAGCCATAGTCTTAAACTGCTGGTATGGTGGCCACCACTATGGTGGTTGGGAATGGGGTTAGGGGAAGGGAATGCGGGAAGTAAGGGAAAGGGAAAGGGGCACTCCGGCGCTCTCACTCACCGAGCGATACGCAGTAGTACGGATACTACTACTCTTACGTTGATCTTCTATGAGAGGGTAGTACTTCCCCGGACGACCCGGCCCATTCATGCTGAAACCAGCGTGGATCTACTACCGTGAAAGAAAGAGAGCATTCTCTTTTAATAGTTGTATCAAAAGCAGCATTTTACTCTTCAGTTGGAATATAATGGACTCAAACGATATAATGTTAAATTTTGAGTACAATGTCTGAACTTGCAGTTTTCGTCAATAAATATTTGTTTGGGGCTTCTAGATGTGGCTATCTCTATTAATATTGATTGTCTGCTGTTCAAATCTTTTGCAAAAGAGAGGTTATTTGCTAAGTTTGATAGTTGGCTTAAAACGAGTATAACAGAGTTCAAGCCATGCAATGCCATCTTTTAAATTGATCTAATAATATTCTACAAGGTTGAAAAAGATCATTCCTTGAGGGCAATGTAGAAAAACATGATGCAAAATCTGTGCATAAGCAGTTGAAAGTTTGAAAGTATCAAACTTAGCAACGGAGTGAAAACTTGTTATCGCATTACCATAGTATCAACTTTTACTACTGTTGGTAAATAACAAATGTGCATTAATTCTTAGTTGAAGTTTTTCGTCTTAAAACTTGGAAGTCTGTGTATTTAATATTTAGTTTTTTTACTACGGTCAAGATTTTTTGTGCAAAGTTTTGCAGTTGTCCAAACTATAGAAGTGAACATAGTATAAAAATTACTTATAAATATGATACCGTATTCATATTTTATGATAAGTGTTTACAACACATGGAGCTTAGATAGAAGAAATGATAGTTTAATAGGTTTTTAGGTTTGCCTTCCGTCACTGTCATCGCAATCAAAGAAAAAGTATTTTACTCTTTATTTGCAGTGAAAGAGATTTTGCTTACTTTCTTAAATTCATCTTATATCATATACTCGTATATATAAACGCAACGGAAAATATGGTTTTGTAACACTGGAATGCGTTTTGGTTTATTTATATAAAGAACTAGTTTCATCTTACCTACAAATTTATCAGATCTCATAAAGAACAGAATTATTGACCGATTTAGAGCTTATACACAATTTAGAAAACAGTGAGTTTTATTCTAACAAAACGTTTGTCCCCGAATCCAATAAACAACTCGATACGCGTTATAAATACAGAATTTATTTCATCTGATTTCCTATTGCCAGTAAAAAAATATTTATGAATATACCGTAATGATGATATCTATGTGATTCAGTGGTACCACGAAACTGGCGGTCCCAGGTATGATCATCAGGTTGCGTATTTTTTGTGTACCAAAGTGACTTAACTTTGCTTATGGGTAAACAGTGGCATCCATATGTGGTGACCCTCATTTCAAAGGAGTAAAGTATAATAAGTTTTTCTGTCAATTTTCAAATCATTAGATAGAAATCGTGATAGAAACCGGATCACTCCATGTTGTGTGGATGTTAACACTTCTTTTTACCTCTTCTGAGAAATAAGGCTATAGGATGAAGTTATGTTGTATTATGAGAAAGTCAGCAAAACAATATTATGTACATACTAGCTTTCCGCGGCGCGGTTTCACCCGCGTCTATACTTACTGCTCTGTTTCCCTCGCCAGTAGTGATGTTACATAGCATCCGACCTTCCTTAGGATCTGGGCTATCATACGCAAAAAGAATAATTCCAATCCGACTGGTAGTTCTAGAAATTAGCGCGTTCAAACAAACGAACAAACAAATAAACTCTCCCGCTTTTTTATTTTTTATTTTTTTATTTATTTATTTATTGTATAAATGTTTTTTACATAAGTATTACATACGTGATAGCATATGAAAACCAATGAGGTTTATGACTAAGCTATCAGAGTTCACAATATATACATTACAAGGTAGGGTACAAATAATAAAGTTAACGTTCTAAATAAACAAGTTATAAATGAGTTACAATAATAATATAATGCAACATTGCTATACTAAACTATGAAAATATTTTTTAAGTTTGGATTTAATGTTTTTTTCCGTGATAGCATTAACTAATTCAATAGGCAAGGTATTTATAAATTGCGGTAACATATATCTCGTAGTTCGCTCGCCGTAGGTATTGTTGACGCGCGGAACGACAAGTCGATTCTTAGAAATGGCTCGAGTATATACAGGATGTTCAATAAGTGTTTTGAAAGATGTGTTAAAAAAATTTTCTTTTAATAAATTAAATTTAAACTTCAAATGAACAGGCAAGATTTTACAGTGACTAAAAAGGCCACTATTGTTATCCTGATATTTAACTTTAATTTTATTAGATACAATGGTTTTAAGAATCCTAACTTGTAGATTATATATTTGGTCAAGATAAGATTTATAGCTACGTCCATAACTACTGAGACCATACTGAATATGTGATTCAGCTAGGGCATTATACAACATGAGCTTAATATTAAATGGAATGCGATTATTGAGTAAGGTGATATTTGCCAGAAACTGCCTCAGTTTAGTACATACATGCTCAATGTGGTAGCTCCAGTTTATTTTAGCGTCCACAACCAATCCAAGGTATGTGTATCTGTCAACTATTTCTATTTTAGGACAAGAACAAACAGCAGTGTTGTTACTGTGTAGGCAATTATGGTCGTGTGCCACAAGGTTTTTTATTGGTAAGGGCTTGATATAAGGAGACTTAATTACCATCAATTTAGTTTTAGTAGCATTAAGAACGAGTCCAGCATCATGGCACCATTTAGTTAATGCATCCAAGTCATTCTGCAAGCGGTCGCATGCCGTTTGTGTGTTTTTATCGCCAATTATTAGACAAGTGTCGTCTGCAAATTGGTAACATGTACTGTTCAAAATACAATTACCCATGTCATTGACATAGGACAAGAAATGAAGGGGTCCAACCACTGAGCCTTGGGCTGTACCTTCTGTCACTGACATGGACTCGCTGTAGGTATTATCAATCTTTACTGAGAATGTGCGGTTCATAAGATAGTTTTGAAACCAATTTTGCAGAGGACCTCGCACTCCACAGTTGCCTAAACTTTCTATTAACTGCTCATGAACCAAAGTGTCAAAAGCACGTGAGAAGTCAATAAATAGAACTAGTACTTGTCTTTTTTCATTTAAGTTTTTATTAATTTCGTCTGTAAAATTCGTTAAAAGATTTGTGGTACCCTTACCCGATTGAAAACCAAACTGATTTGGGTTTAACACAGAATTTTGTCCATAAAAACTATAAACCTGTTCGCAAACGTATTTTTCTACAATTTTATCAATTGACGAAAGTAGCGTGATAGGTCTATAGTTTGTATAATCATCACGTTTACCCTTTTTGTATACTGGTCGAACACACCCTTCTTTCAATTGATCTGGGTATAGGCCAGTAGTGACGCTACGATTAATCAAATCTGAGATAGTAGGAGAAATTTGGTCTCCTATTAGTTTAATATCTGAAATTGATATGTTGTCAGAGCCTGGAGCCTTTCTTGAATTTAAACTTTTAATAATTTTATGGACACTTTTCTGTGTTGCTTTTTGGAACCGGATACTAGAATCTAATACTTTACGAGTATTGCTGTAGTTGAATAGTTTAATTTTACAATTGGGGATTATATTTTTCACCGATCTGTCAAAACTGTGTGCGAAATTGTCAGCAATAGCCTTAGAAGTAAGGCCCTGAGCATCAAAAGCCTTGAGGATAGCAGTGTCAATGGATAGGGTCATTCTGCCAAGCATTTGATTAACAATGCCGTATACTTTTTTAATATTTCTAAAGTTACTATTTATTTTATTTATATAATATTTATTTCTTGCCGTTTCTAATATTTTGTGCACTTTATTACGTATTTTATTGTATTCTAATCTAAGCTTAGGATTTTCTGGATCATTTCTGTAGTTACAAAAGACTTTGTGTTTTTTTTCACAGAGACGAATAATATTTCTATTAATCCAAGGCACATTAAATCGTTTAGTAGTCAATTTATTCAATTTAATAGTTTTAACATCTGTGGCTATCTTATTTGCAGTTTTGAATGAATCATAAATAAAGTTTAATATTTCAAAGGGAGAATCCATATCCTTAGACTTAGACCAATTAACATTTTTGAGTTCTTTATAAAAAATATCATAATCAATGGCACGTCTTGTAACACCCTGCATATACTTAGGCCCAACCGGTTTGTCGTTAATGCAGGTAAAGATCAGGGCGCGATGATCGGCTAGTACGACATCGAGCACCGCCGAGTACGGATGAAGTGTGGGAAATCGAGCAAAAATGTGGTCTATGCAAGATTTTGTGGTATAGTTTAATTTAGTTTCAATTCTCGTGTAGTCTGATACTCCACATATCAGTCCGTGTTCGCTGAGTGCTCCTACATATAAATCTTTGTATGCTGTTGACGTTTTCAAATCAATATTTGTATCTCCAATAAGGAGAAAATTTTGTTTCAGTTCATACTTAGAGATAATAGTGCGTAGCTCGGTAATAAATAACCGTTTACTTGTAGATGGTGGTCTATAAACTGCACATACAACAACTGCACTTCGATTTGGGTCAATTTTTAGTGTACCACAAATGCTTTCAAACGTTTTTGTTTTATATTGATCTACCGTAAATTTCAGATGGTTTCTTACATAAATTATAATACCACCCCCCTTTTTATTTTTTCGCAGCTGTGAATGCAGATTATAACCAGGTAATTGATACAAGTGAACAATATTGTTCGAGATACCGGCTTCTGTTATTGCTATTATGTCTAACGGATAGTTGCAGCTATGAATTATTTGTTGTAATTTAGTAAAATTTTTAACTAGTGATCGAATATTAAGGTGTAAACATGATAAGTTCATAAAACTTTTAGGGGGTAACTGTTGAAAAAAATTATTCAGAGAAATACAATTAGAAATTTCGTTTATATGAGTATCCATTTTTTTTTTATATATAAATTTCGTATGAATATTAGGCTTAAGTACTTTACAATGATATGGATGAAGTAGAATTTTATTGCTTAAGACTAGTGGTGACCTTTATAATTTGATCAATATCTTGCATACTACGGATATAATAGATTTTACTGTTACTAGTTTTACGAGCACAAATCTTTCCATTTTTACACCATACAAATTGACAACTTTTATTCAACAAGTGAGCTTTGGCATTATACAAAAGAGTCTTTTGATACTTAGTTAGGGCTTCTCTGATATAAATGCGACTATCAGCTTTCTCCTTCAATACGTCCGGCATCACAGTTCCCACAGTAAGACACTTATCCTTGCCGGCATCTATCCACTGCTGTTGTACATTCTTAGATTTTAGTTCGACGAGAATAGGTCCTGGTTTTTCCTTTGATCCCGGTAGCCGTTGCGTAGCCTGTACCTCTTTTTTATCAACGCCTAGTAGAATAATAGTATAGTTATAGATAATGCCAATTCTTGTTAAATTTATCATATTTTTATATTTACGGATAAGCCTACTGATTGATCCACTTCGTTTGAACGTCTCTCTGATTTATATCTGATCACAGCAGTTTTGGTGTTATATGTATAAGCATATTTCAAAATATTTTTGGTTTTCATTAAGGCTTACTTGTTTTAGATAGAATTAAATATTTTTATATCGTTGTAATAAGAATAACACTACAATACTTCTCAATCTCCAAGAATATTATGACTAATATGATCTTGATAATAATGTTGCATAGTGTATTAAAATCTGTGAAGTTTAAACAACTGATAACTTATATCAGTAGATTTGTATACATAATATAAAAACGAAAGATATCTCTTAGAATAAACGAAAAATCTCTTCTACGACAGCTTTGACAGTTTAAAGGCTGGCCACGGTACCTAAGAACGGTCTTTGAACGGATCAGAACGAAGCCTAGCTAGTACTCTTCTGAATTTTATAAATTGAATTCTTTTTAAGCTTTGTAGTACAAAACGTTTACAAAATCTGAAATCTCTTTATATATCATTCACATAAACAGTGTATAGAAAATTCTTTGCTAAATTCAAACATAACTTAAAGGGGTTCGAAAATTATTGTGACTTTCGCGGGTTTTAAGGCATTGACATAATATAACAATGTGGTCACTGTTCCTAAAAGGCGAAAATCGCGTAAACTCGATGTTCAAAAAGCTGCATATGTGATGCGCTTTACCAATTCCCTTCATTTTAACATTTCAGAGGAAGTTATAACAAATAACTATGTCTATTAATATTAATCGATTCTACCTGTCGTCCCTACCAGGAAGGCTTTAACAAATATAAAATTTATACCACGGTGTAACTGATATAGGTTACGAAGGACAGAAACTTTTATTTCCTCTTCGAAGACTTTATTTGACTTTGAAATTATTTGGCGTTGACAGTGAAATATTTCAGTTTGATGCTGTTTTTCTATCAAGAGTTTTCGGGTATTTACCTTTTCATTTTTGTTTGCAGTTTAAATAATTTGATGTATTTTCTTACAGAAATTAATGTGGGCATTTTCTGGCAATCATCAGCTCTATCAGAATTTCTGTTTCTTTTACCTGAGTCTATGTAGGTAGTATTATTTAGACTTCCATTAAGATAGTAGGTATCTTCTCGGAATGTATGAGTGAAAAGTTTTTAATAGCCAATTTCATGTTTACTACTACTTTAATATTTACTTACCACCATTGAAAACGTTTTTCTAAGCTTTCCAGCAAAAAGTTTTCATATACTTTGCTATTAATAGAAAACTGATGTTAAAGAAGTTTCTGAAGATTCCGATGAGAACTGATTTTCCTAATGCTTATCGGTTTTCCAAGTAATGCGACGAGAAAGTTCGCCTCTATAAAAATATTTCTATCGATACATGACTTTTGCTAGCTTGATAGTTTAGTCAGTTTCTTGCTTTTAGTTCTTATCACGGCTCTAAGTCTCTCGTCAGTGAACTGACTGATTTTGACGTTCATAAGCATCATACTTTATGATCAAAATGAAATAAATGTTTTGAGTTTAAGTTACAATAATCGTTTTAATAATATTTTACTTAATAAGTGTACGTAGAGAAAAGCTTGGCTAGGCCTGTATAGTATTTGATTACGGTTATGTATCACCCGCAAGAGGATTACAATTTTGTTTTTCTCAGTCCCTTGCACTTTATGTAATTTACGTGCCAAAAATCATAATAACAATGGTATCGGCCCTTTTTTGGTAATATTCATAGCGCTACTTTTTCAAATTCTAAGCATTCGGTGAGTTCAGCGGTAGTGGTTCACTCCAATGGCAATCCATTGTAGAAAGCCACTGACAAACATCGCCCGGTTGTCTGTCCTAATATCTATCCTGGCTAATTCCTTCCCTGTTTGCACAAATACTAATATTTAACTAAAAAGTAAAAAAAAATATGTGAGTATTGGTTCAGAGTTTCAAAATATCGAAGATAATAATAATAATAAATGTTTATTTATCATAAATATCCTTTACAATATGGTACTGGTACTTAGTGTGTGTGCGTGCGTGAGTGCGTGCGTGCATGCGTGCGTGCGTGCGTGCGTGCTTGCGTGCGTGCGTGCGTGCGTGCCTGCGTGCGTGCGTGCTTGCGTGCGTGCGTGCGTGCGTGCGTGCGTGCGTGCGTGCGTGCGTGCGTGCGTGTGTGTGTGTGTGTAACGTGTCACTTTACTCGTGCCATCAAATATTCTCGTTGATAAACATGCATATCGGCAGTTGTAGATTTTAATAATTTATTTGAAGAGTCTTATAAAATCAGCGAGGTATTTCGAGAGGCTTTCCAATTAGGATAGGTATCTCGAGCCTACCCGACGATGTCATAAACCAACATATTGGTGACTTTGATAGCACATCATATACGTGTTTGATAAATAAATATTGTTGATGAAAGCGAAAAGTTTTCAAGTATACTAATCGCGAAAAGGTTGAATGTACTAATCTCTGGAACTATAATATTATATAAATAATACCAGCCTGTTTACTGTCCCACTGCAGGGCAAAGGCCTCTTCTCACATAGAGAAGGAATGAGCATTAATCACTACGCTTGCTCAAGGCGGATTGGCAATTTCAGACTTTTAAGTCCAGGTTTCCTCACGATGTTTTCCTTCACCGTTAGTCAGAAATGTCCAAGATAAACTTAGAAAGAACATATGATTTGAAAAATCACATTGGTACTTGCCCGGATTCGAGCCCACTACCTCGTGTTTACAAATTGGGTGCCTTATCCACGGGGCCATTTCGACTCATATCTCTGGAACTACCAGGTGATATTTTTTGCATTTGTTAGTTTAGTTTTTGTGGACGACTGAGATTAACGACGATTCTTTATTACTTTGATCACCACATAGTATAAAACAAAGTCGCTTCCCGCTGTCTGTCTCTCCCTATGTATGCTAAGATCTTTGAAAACTACGCAACGGATTTTGTTACGGATTTTTTTTAAAGATAAAGTGATTTAAGAAGAAGGTTTATATGTATAATACATGCATATTATAGTAGAGAAATACTGATAATTTTAAAGGTTTCTAATGTAATGTCGTAGATAAACATTTTTTTTGCGCTTACATTGTAAACGCTGGCTGAACTCTACGAGATTGATCAAAATACACACACTCGTGGGTTACAGCTGAAAATCAGCATTGGCAGCCTGTTTAGGCTAACCTAACACAATGCTGAGCTGTACGCCCATCTGTTTATTGTTTAAATGTTTTCAGCACTATATTGTATGCGTATTATTTATCATGTGGCAATAAATAATTTTTATTCTTTATTCTTTAAATAATGTACTACAAATAATACTACAATGCTACAATGTACTACAACGTACTACAATGGCCGTCTTCTATCGCCTTTACCATGGAGAGTGTTCTGAAGAGCTCTTTGAATTAATCCCACCCTCTCCCTTTTTATCCAGAACTTAGTGCGGGACTAAACCAAACGGTTCAGCACTTCATACTTTTGTCGCTCAATTAAAGCCTGGAACTCTTTGCCAGCGCATGTGTTCCCATCTAATTTTGATCCTGGGTCTTTTAAGCTGGGCTTGAAAAAGCATCTCAGTAAGCCGCCATAGTGGAGGCAACCATACCAGTAGTTTGGCTTTTGGAATGGCGTCCGCTACTTTTGGATACCACTGACTGCTTACCATCAGGCAGAGTGGAGTCACTTTGGTAGGCTTATTTAAAAAAAAACACTAGTTTGGCACACCTTCAAATGTAATTTAAATAAATATTTTCGAAGATATGGACATAGCGGTTGCGGCAGTACCGGCCGGGTGGCCGCCGGCCTCCAAAGAAAACATGCTTTTTTGTTTAATGACAAAAAAGCTGTAAACGTTGTATTTAAAGACACTCTATATTATATTTATTATCAGCATTGCACCCGTGCGAAGCCGGGGTGGGTCGCTAGTGATTACTACAATGAGTTAAATAAATTAAGCTGGTATAGTCACAGGTACTTTACATGTACCATGAGGACGCGGTTTAAACCGCAATAGCCGTTGCAAATTACCACTTATTTATTATTGACTCGTTTTATACAGTACTAGCTGTTGCTCGCAGCTTCGCCCGCGGTTTACATTGACGATTTTTCATACAAACTTTCATCCCTTATTTCAACCTCTTTAAGTATTTTTTTCGCAATATAAGATTTAATCTATCTCCATGCCAAATTTCATCAAAATCGGTTTACTGGTTAAGGCGTGAAAGCGTAACAGACAGACAGATTTGCTTTCGGATTAGCCGTTGTAAAGTACTACTTACTTATTATTGACTGCAATTAAGATAAAGTAAATAAGTACCAAAATAATCTTAACTAATTTTACAATTCAACAAATATAAGATTCGCTTCAAATAAGCGGCACTACGTAAACAAAACCCCAAAATTTAGCATAGCCGCAAGCTATGGCCAATCTTAGGTAGGTACTTATAAAAGGTAATTATTATCTTACCCTCTCCCAGACACTTAAAACTCTGAGGCATAAAATGTAATGTAATAATCAAAGTTAAAGATACGTCTTGGGTAATATTGCCTGCTGTTTTGCGAGATGTTTGATAATATCGTTACTGTTTTGAACAATGTTACTTTTTAATCGACTTATCAATTAAGAAACATTTATTTTGTTGCATAAATTACTATTAATGACTGCACCGTTAGTCTAGTGGTTAGTGTAACTGACTGCGACGCCGGTTGTCGTGGGTTCGATCCCGTGGAAGGCAAATATTTGTGTGAAAAACATTTCTATTTGTTTTCAGTCTGGGTGTTTTCTATGTATTCTAAGTATGTATTTCCAAAAAAAAAGTAAGTATATTTCAGTTATTTAGTTCCCATAACACAAGCTCTGCTTAGCTTGGGACTAGATGACGGTGTGTGATAGCGTCCACATATTATTATTATTATTGTTAATAATGATGCTGTTTCTATCAATTTAAAAGACGGGAGCTTCAATTTCCACTGAAAAATATAACAATATTACTAATGCAATAACATAAAAGTCTACTACGTTTATCGCTGCATCACCTTAAATTAACTGGTAGAAAATGTAGCATTAAGTTCCTGGTACTATACTTATGCATGACGTTTAATAAATATACATGTGCAGACGGAAAATGTGCAAGTGTGTCTATACAGTCGAAAAACATAATTATATTATATTATTATACTAGATTTCCGCGGCGCGGTTTTACACGCGTCTTTGCTTACTGCTCTGCTCCCGTCGCCAGTAGCGTGATATTACATAGCCTCTAACCTTCCTCAGAACGAGGCTATCATACGCAAAAATATTTTTCAAATCCGACTAGTAGTTCCAGAGATTAGCTCGTTCAAACAAACAAACTCTTCCGCTTTTTATAATAGTATAGTTTGCCAGTTATAGCTCTTGCTAAGTAAAGCTCTTGGGAATAATTGTTATAATCGACCATTATCGACACTCTTGGTATGCAAAATATCTGGGCGATAGTCATATCACGATATTAATAGTTATCTGTGATAACGGATACGAGACCCTGTTGCTCGTTCTGGTTTGAATGAATCTCATACAAGTTTAGGTGGTTTAACTTGATATGCAAGTTCACACCTGTCGCCCGTTAATGGAGTGTAACTCCATTCGCTACAAACCAAACATCCCTCTTTTGCTTCTTTAACATTTATTTATATTTTCATAAAAAGTGTTTTACTGATTTGACTGTCATTCGAATGACTATTTTGTGCTAAGAAAATGTATACATTACCTAGCATGATAATAGTCGATGGGTTCGACAGTCCGATACAACGGAGAGAGTATAGGTATAATACCAAAAATAATAAGTATAAACAACTACTATATTCAGAATTAATTGTAAGTACAAATACTTTATCATTTTCAAAAATATATAACAGTAAAGGAGTACAATGTTAAAATTATCTATCCAATTCTTTATACCGAAGACGGTCGACATTATCAGAGACTGCAACCCCATCGATTCTATTTAAAATCGAGAGGTACATTGGACCGTTAAGGAGCTTTGTTCTCCATTCTTTATTATATAGAAACGGAGTATTCAAAATATCTTGAAAATGTATAAATTTCTTTTAAAATAGTGGGTAATTTATTTGTAAATGTTAAAGTGATTTGAGTTTCTAGCTTGTCGTAGTAACTTTCTTAGCATGTTTTTTTAAATTATATTATGAATAAATAAAAGTTAATTATCAGTTATAAATTATTATTAATTACCTCTGTTAAAATTACATGAAATGAAGGCGACCTTGTGCAGTTTGAAGCTACAAAATTAATATAACAGAAAAAAATAAACCTACAAGTAATAAATCCATTAAATATATCTCTGTCTGTACACTACAAAAATATAAAAAATACATCAGTGCAGTAGTTATGAGTTCAACTATCATATCTCTAAGGCAACAAGTGATTAAATAACCTACTCGTATCTACAAGTATTAACGTTTCTGTAAACGACGGACGTTTGGCCGTTGCATAACGATAGAAGTCACGGTAGCTTAATAGTCATAAATTAAATAAATAAAGTCCCTTATGCTCAGAATATTCTTTCCTTAAGGAAAAACTCCACTAAATAGTAGAGGCGCAACGTTTATGTGTTTTGTTATGTTGCAGTCTTAGGGTAAAAATATATTACCTCAGTTTTAAAACATTTATAAAGCTCAGCCCTTCTTAAGTAACTGCATCCTCAATGGAAAAATGGAAAATAAGGTTTTAAGATTTAGCAATTTTAAGCTTTGCAGCAATAAGCTTAAGATGAAAATTCCAAAAAGCATACTTTGTCTTATGACTCTTTTCTAATAAAGGGGCATTTACAGAAAAAATTTCAGACCCACTGGTATCAGGCATACAGACCAAGTTAGTGGTTAGACCTTCACAAACAGAAATGTTATTAAGTCCACCTGTCGAAATCACCAATTTTGTATCTTAGTGTAAGTAGGACTCTCACGAATTGGATCGTTGACCAGATAACAGCAGACTAGGACTGTAATCGGAGTCGAGATACTTTAGATACTTTATATTCAAGTCTTTCGGCCAAAATGTCTTTAACCTAACATCCAAGTGCCTTGTATATTTTCACGACATTCTTCTCACATATGGTGACATTGAGGATCATTGTGAGACACTCAATTTATCAAATTCTATTATTATAATTGCGAAAGTTTGTATGTGTGTGTATGTGTGGGTGTGTTCGGTTGTTTGTTACCACTCAGCGCCTAAACGGCTGAACTGATTTTGACGAAAATTGCTATGTAGATAGATTTGGGTGTCAGAGACGGACATAGGCTACTTTTACCCCGAAAATCATTCTGGTTCCCGAGGGATAAAACAAAACATATTTTAAGCGCGGGCTAAGCTGTGGAGCGCTGCTAGTCTACTATATCAAACTTACTGGTAACATTATCTATCAGTGATATTAGTGTATTACGACATGTGTCACTCTTTCCATAAATGAGTCGGGTACATCTGTGGTAGTTCTTAGTCTACGAGGTTAAACGCAAGTTTTTGATGGACGATCCTGGCCACTAGTTGCGAGTACGGAAATACTCGCCATTTATAATACTAGAACAATATGTCAGAGATATTCTCGTGAGTGGTTCCATGTCCGACTAATGCCAACCGTTTAATCCTTCAGAATATATTAGCGGCAGTTCGTAGGTAGTAATTTTTCTTACGATTCCTACCCAAGATAAAATAGTTTTGAGTTCGATATTTATACGATATGAAAATGGTAGGTATTGTTTTCTAGTGCGGGTGTTATAATAAGATATTTTTTATTGAAATAAATATGTTTTAACCAAGTGTGAATACACAGTTGCAATTTTTCAAGCAATTTGCTTTATTCGCCACGATTGGCAAGTAAGTTGATTACAACAGTCAAGTAATATTATGTAGTACGCAGGCAGCGCTGCTGACCGTTACCTACAAGTGTCTTTTAGCATTATTCTTAAACATCCATGGAAATAGATGCACAACACAACTCTTGACCAAGCGGTCACGCGCCAAAAATTAAATTTAAATTGCCTTATAATATTCATATTTCCAAAACAGGTACCCCGAGAACACACCACTTATGTATAAGGAATATAACAATACATACGAACCTAAAAGCCTGTACGTATGACGTCAAAGCCCTCAATACGCAGCCATAAAGCCATGTACTGCATGTATTATTCAAATTTGTCCCGAATTCGTCTGCCCTGTCTTTCGGTGAGCGTAGTAGAAATATTTTATACGGAGATCTTGTTATGAAGATTGTTAGTTACAAGACTTGCTGGCTTATACGTATGCATTAGTTTTATATTGGATTTGGTAGGTGCAGTCCTGTTTGGGAAGAATTAGAAAACCGATACCACGTACAGACGTAAGTACTTGATATGAGTTACAGGATAAACGCCATTAAAGAGTCCGCATAAAAAAATATTTTATTTATTACAAGTGAGCCATACTAAGAATGACTCGCCATCCAGAAGCGGCCGCTCACAAGCATGACACACGTACAAGTCATCACTCATCAGTCACTTAGTAACCGAACATTTATTTATTACTTTACTTTAAGAAACGAAATCTACTGAAGCTAATTAAAAAATGAACAAAGTTGCAACCTGAGACAAGTGTATTTAATAGAAATAAAGCCTGAGTTTGTGTACATTTATTTTCTGGAAAACAAACAATAAAATATTGTTCCAATTCAGTGATTTAGCGGTCATTATGTATAGACTGCACACGCAGAGTTCTTGAATTCAAACTTCGAGTTAAACGATATTGCTATTTTATGCTGAACCATTTTGAACACTAGCCCGATTTTTTAGCCTACCAAAGTGACTCCACTCTGCCTGATGGTAAGCAGTCAGTGGAATCTCTGGTATGGTAGCTTCCACTATAGCGGCTTAGTGCGATGCTGTTTCACGCCCCGCTTAAAAGACCCAGGATCATAATTATATGGAAACACATGCGCTGGTAAAGAGTTCCAGGCTTTAATTGAGCCTTATTATTTATTATGTTGAAATTATGTCTGGTATATTCCAACACGGAAATTCTAATGTAGCTGACAAAAAACTGATGTCTACCTACCTCTTTTACCAAAACGGGTGGTGATATTGTATTAATTGCTCAATATATTATCATAGAAATGTAATATCTGTCCTCATAAATACATTAAAAGCTTAGCTCAAAGCTTATTACATTCACTGAACTTCGCTTTTATTTACATAATATACTGTTTGATATATTCATTTTATCGTAAACTGTTATTTGTTTATACCATAAATACGTTATCTACTTATATCTATTTGACACACAGTATAATGATTAAACTAATAGAAATAAAATGTGAAATAAGATCGGTTAAATGCAATTATTGATCATATTTATGCAGAAGAACTTAATAGGAATTAAATGTCACACTTTTATAGTGGAGCCTAAAAGATTTCAAACTAAACAAAAAATTGTTTTACAATTAAAACCTGGCACTCTTTACATTGTGATTCTTTTAAATTTAGAGTCTGCGGCTAGAATCCTAAACTACAACCACGATGGTGATCACCACATAAAGACTAAACTGTCTGCTTACTATTTTAGACTTTAAAGGGACATTTTGATATGCTAATAAGGTATATAAAATAATATTTTATAATGCGTCTCGAAGAACTAACAACTAAACGACAAAAATGTTTCTTTTCTATTTCTGTGATTTATTTAATTGATACTACTATACAAATGTAGTACGAACCTAGTTAAAAATATTTAAGTAGACACGATATTTGAAACTTTGTAACAGGCATAAACAGTGTTAATATTGGAGCTCAATTAAAGACTGTTCAGACAACAAAGATAAACCACTATGCGGGTAGAACAATATGATACAACAATAAAATTGTATAGACAAAGCAACATTATGTTTATCAAGAAAAATATTCACTTGTATTCAAGAAACTGTGACATGCATTCTGTGAATATTCGAGGTAAACATAAGTTAGTTGGACCATCGCCTACATAAAGTAAACAACTCATTTGCGGGTCTTGGTGTAGGCTTTTATAATAAACTACGCATTGACATTTCGTATCTACCCTTAGAGAAATTCAAACAAACTGTTAAAAACCGTCTTATTCAAAAAGGTTATTATAATATTAATGATTATTTAAATGATAAAATAGCATGGGTATAGTTGCTCGTTTAATGCAAGATTAATGTTATATTGATTATTATTATTGTAGTTATATTGACTTTGATTAAAATTATATTATTATAGCAAAATTTAAAAAAATGTATTGACTATTGCAGTAAAAGTTTGATGTGAAGTGAATGCATATCATGATCATTATGAACTCGTAAGACATTACATTTTATTATGGTTCTTTTTACCACCCATGCCTTGCATTGTCATGCTCACTAAAATGTCATGACTTGTGGTGTCGTATTGGCCGGGTCATCACCTTCCCTCTAATATGGCGAAGGTGATGATGGCTAGTCTGTGCGTCATGCTCGTGAATGGGTGCTACCTGGGATGACTGGTCAATCTTAGCATGGCATAAATTTAATACTTTATTATTTATATACTGTATTACCTTGTAGTTCAATATGACTGGGAAATGCATTTATTTTTTTCAAATTTTAATTAAAATACGCAGTCAAATTACCATACTAGATGAAACTAAATAATTGAAATCCTCTATTTTCGTTTCTTTTCTTTTTTTTAAATGTTATTAAATTAATTGGTTGTTTTGTAATAATTACTTTGTATGGTTCATTGGTTGCGTTGATGTGTTAAAATTGTTAACTCATACAAAAAATTGTAATCATCTGGCGATTGAAAAGAGTGGCGTGAGTTTCTTGCCAGTTCTTCTCACAGCTCTACCTCGTCAGCGAACTGGCTGTATGTTAATTAGCTGACTTCATGTAATTTTGGACTTTTTATAAGTATCATACTTTATGATCAAAATGAAATAAGTTTGTGTGTATGTATGTATGTCTGTGTGTGTGTGTTTGTTACCACTGAGCCCCTAAACGTCTGAACGGATTTTGATGCAAATTTGTATGTAGATAGATTCGGTGCCGGAGACGGTATTCACCTCGAAAATCACAAAACACATTTAGGCGCGAGTGAAGCCATGGGCGCAGCTGGTTATGTATATAATATTGCTAACCATCTACCAACTTGAAGACGTTTTCTGCTGAATATACGTCTGTTCCAAAGAGTGTATGCCATGCCATTAATTTGGGCAGGCAGATAAGTGACCGCAGCGGCGGTAGGTATTTTGTACCTACATAACGTTGCTGCTCATTTTCTTATGTTCTCTCAATCGCCTATTACGAGACTTAAGAAAACAAAGTGATTTTATAGTCTAGACAAAAGGCAAACCTTTACTAACTACTATATTTTTACAGCAAAAATATACAATTAATTCTCAAAAAATCTCTCAAATAAAGTATCTTTAACGCCATATTGTTCAACAACTAAAAAGCTTTCAAAATCGCATTCAATCCCTCAAAATTGGGTACAGCTCTCAATACAATGTCCACTAGAATGCAGGACAAGCCGGGACAATCGCTTCGGTGATTTAACTGCGGTCGCGAGGTTAACTCGTTTACTCACAACGAATTGTGGCCATTCAAACACTTAAACGTTTTGATTAGGCATGGTACAATAATGTATATTCGTAACTAGCGACTGATCTTACCGTTTTGATACCACAAAACTAAAACTAATAATATTTGTATAATGCCCTAATAATTATTTTATTAATAACGAATACCACTCATAAACGAATCCCAAAACAAGGTAAACGCTATGAGGTACAATCAGTAATAAAAACGCTTTTAAAGCATTTTGTCTTTCCTCTATATAGTATTCACGTATAATATTTAAAAAGTGGAAGACACTAGACCACGCTGTAGGTCACCTATGCGATGGACTGGCCAGATAAAGTCTGTTGTGGGTAGATCCGTGAAAGAATGCAGCAGGATGACCTCCAACAGGGAGAGCTGGCCAGACATCGTCAGGAGAATCATCTGCCCCTTCCAATAGTACGTCATGACAACCACGACCGCTCTGCCAAGAGCCTTACGACGAAGAAGAAGTATTAATTTTACTTTTAAGCCTTACTTAAGAGCCTAACTTAAGATCTATTGATGGCCCAAACTTGTACATAGAGCAATAAGTACCTCAATGCTGACTTTTCCATTACTACCGTCAACACAAGCCTTAAAGATGGTAAGAAAGAGAGGTCTGAAATATTCTGAGATTAGACAGAGACAGTATAAAAGTACATCAAAATTCCTCTGATAAACTTGCGAAAAGATTACCTTGATTGAGTTTCTGAAGAGTTACGTAGCTTCCTTGTTTCATAAATGGCTTACTTAGTTGAGTTTCTGTAAGATTGTTTTACACGTAGTCCGTAATATTTGCAGGAGTAATGAAATTACTGCTTAGGTAACTTAATGCTACTGTATATGGACTACCGCGCAGAAGTATAAGTTGTTTTTAGATGTTTTTATAAAACATTGGTGGTAAAGAAGCAGTACATGGTAACTGTATCCTATAGACATGGCTGTTTTCAAAGCATTTCAGAAATATTGTTTAAAAATACAACCAAGCTGTTGCCGAACATGTAAGGAGAAGAAGACGAGGAAGAGAAAAATCTCTCGGTTGCCTTCCTTTTCTTTGATTAGTTATGTAAGATATAGTTACTGACTCGGCTCCTGTTAAATGGAAGACATCAATTATAGCTGGCGAATCATAGTATTTATACACACTACTTACCGCTTCTAATTAAAAAGCTGCTAAGATGATAGCTAGTAACTAGTAATAAAACTAACTTAAAGTACTTTTAAAATTTTTTAATAGAGTTTCATTACCTATATTAACACCTACATAAATTGAATTAGTAGAATTTATGTGCATTACAATAGACAGAACTTTAATTCCAAAACTTTCTAACTAGACGAATTTAAAGTTTTTTAATGAATCAGTTCGTCCATGTATTCAATTATATTTCGATAAACA
Source organism: Parascotia fuliginaria (assembly GCA_963082885.1). NCBI lineage: Eukaryota > Metazoa > Arthropoda > Insecta > Lepidoptera > Erebidae > Parascotia > Parascotia fuliginaria. The sequence continues at coordinate 4,648,334 of OY720195.1, forward strand.
TTGTAATTTGCAGAAAGTATGGAATATAGTTTTATTTTCTTACATTTAATAAATCAATCAAAGCATACAGTAACTTACTTTCTTAGAACGTCTTAACAGAATTTGGCGCCCAACTAGGTCAATGCCTTTACCGTACTGAAAGACACTGCTGCCGTATATAAGAAAAAACGTCTTATGTTAAATGGATTAGGTAAATTTTCCATAATTTTTTTATGTAGTTACGATGTTCGTATATAGAGTAAGCTAATTGTGCGTATGAAATTCTTGTTATAGTTGTTGCAATTCACAACGGTAAGTTGTGTGAATCTTATTACGATGACACAAGGTTGAAATTTCAAAACAAACACTCGTGGATTGCATCAACAGTTTTTGTAACACTAGGCCTACATCATTGATTAAAATGTAAGTCAGTTTGTGGATATAATTAGTGGATTAATGTATCAGTATCTGTATTTATTATTTCACTTCGTGAAGGCATAAAAACATCACAGTCGTCCAAAAAACAAATCCGACCACACGCATGTGATACCAAGCATATTTTATCCAAGTTCGCTTGGTGTAATCCTACGTCAATGTCGAGCAGTACACCTGTTACCGACATTATGGGATTTACGGACGCACCGTGCCATTTGTCTCGCCTGACAACAAAGGATTTATGAATATTAACATTATATTCAGATTTAGGACGATTAAGATATTTTATGCGTATAAAGAAATTATGTACGTCAGTTCTGGAATTTATGTACTGTCCGTCGCAAGTTTAATAAGGCAAGTATGTAGCTATTTCTACTTTATATCATGCAGCTTTCTATGTTACTTAAATATATTTCTATTTCACTTCACTAGTCTCTGATAGACTTTTATGTTTCTCAGAGGACGCACATGCTTCGCTTCTGCTCACCACGTCTCTATAAATAAATAAGTATCACCATATTTATATAAGAGTGTAGTTAACTGAGTCACTAATTTATTCTTTTTATGACTGCGGTCTTCTGAAAACTGATCAGCTATAATCAAACTTTTAAATCTTGTTGCATCAAAACTCTCCAGATTGTTTCTCTCCTAAAAATGAGTGACTGTTTTCTTAAATGGTCCACACTTTAAAAATAAAAATTTACTTATGCCACGATATTATAGATTTACAAACATTAAAACCATGGCTAAAGACTTTTATAATCACACGTATATCGACATCTTGATTGTGTTTTCCAATGCTCAGAAAATACAGTTGGTCCCCTTCGAATGGACTTGCTTGTTGGCCATTGAATAAAAGAATGAATCAAGTTTCATTTTACATTACGTAAAAACCATTCGTATTTCTGCTAAAAAACAACAATGTCGGCTCAAATACAAAACTAAGGGAGCTTGCTGTTCGTTCATTTTTCATCTCTTACAAAGTGTTCGCGGGTTATTGCCTTTATCGTAAACGGAACGATTATTTTTCTTATATTGTACTCGTATAGCGTTTTCGCGTTACATTTTGCTAGCAAAACTTTCCGTATGTCCGTGTAAATTTCGCTTCAACCTCCCACTGTGTATGTTCCGTGATTTACTTCTATCATTATTGTTTGCGAAGTTCCTACTAGAAAGTGTTGGCAATTTACAAGTTTTCATTTAAATAACTTGCAAGCAGTGCTTAAAGAGAAATGAGTGTTGGTGCAGCAATTTATTTTGCCAAATGTTAGATTATTTCGATTATTTAAATTTGAATACTTAATTAACTTGACGCCTTTTTTCCCTGAAGAGGTAGGCAGAGATGTGTTACTCCTCGTCAGGTATATTGCGTTCTATGTAACAAGGCACGAGAGTTTACCTGACACAATTTTAGAGGCCGGGCTAATACTGAGAATTTTTCGGCAAAAAGATTAATATCAAATTACTTGACCCAGATATAGTGCTGAGTACACAGTACTACCGAACCACTGAGGCAGTTTATACAAAATGACTCTTGAAACAAATGTTTGTACATTAAACAAATAATTTGTTTTGGATAGTATTGAAGTCGTTGTACTCAAGGCATTAAAACCTGATTTAAACAAAAATACATACAACATTGACAGTAAACAGGTAGCTTTTTATATCAGGGGAAGGAGAGGGGGGAGGGGGGGGGAGGCAGAAAACCAAAGAAAATATAAAATAATATAATAATACCAGCCTATTTATTGTCCCACTACAGGGCAAAGGCCTCTTCTCATATAGAGAAGGTATGAGCATTAATCACCACGCTTGCTCAAGGCGGATTGGCAATTTCAGACATTTAAGTCCAGGTTTCCTCACGATGTTTTCCTTCACCGTTAGTCAGAATTGTCCAAGATAAACTTAGAAAATACATATGATTTGAAAAATCACATTGGTACTTGCCCGGATTCGAACCCACTACCTCGTGTTTACGAATCGAGTGCCTTATCCACTGGACCATGTCGACTTAAAATAGATAAAAATAGAGAAATAGATAGATAAAAAAGAAAATATTGCAAAAGAAAAAGCAAGAGACATCAGAGCAAAAGCAAAAACAGTTTTGCGCTGACCCCAAATATTATATTATAGAACCTGGAAAGGCAGATAATAAAAATTATCTAAATATTGAAACAATTCAACGAAAACACAGAACAATATGCTATTCGTTTAAAAACCATCCAATTAAGTTAAAAGTTTAACTATTTCGTCCCATTCGCAGCGGTACGTTGTGTCGTTACGTAAATTTAAATGCGAAATGGGAATTGTTTGCCTAAATGTTGGAAAAAGTTGAAAGTGCGAGTTGGAATAATGTCCGTTGTGATAAAAACCTGTTTACACGCTGTTCACGCACCTTTCTATTGCAATTAGGGTGTGCGCGCTTAGGTATTTCATCACGTTTTTATGTTATTTACCTTGCTTTTATACTGAAGGTCAAAGTCGCGCATCTGTAGCGTCGCTGTTTGTCCTCGCGAGTGACAATAAAAAAATATGGGATGGGGATAGGGCGGAGACTGTTCTCTTGTATAGGAAGAAAGATGAATATTTTAAAAAGAATATTAAAAATTTGTGTTAAAGGTTTTCTTCAACATCCTAAGTAAAAACTACGAAATCATCGTCCGGTGATCCTAAAAAAATATCAACCAAAAAAAACTTATATCATTTTTTTGAAGTTATACTTTTGGCGCGATTGGGTAAAATTATGAGAGTGAATTTTTACGATGCGCGCGCACACCGACAGAAAAAAGCAACACTCTGAAGTTAGTTGCGAACCTTTTATACCCTGTAGCTAGTTGCGAACCTTTGTGTGTCGTATCAGTACAAATAATCAGTGTGAATAAATAAAAAATATATTGGCGTTTATATCAATTCAATTATATTTATGACTATAAAATATTTATTTTGAATATTAGTGGTAAAAGTGGTTTTAATATACTGTTTTAAGTGCATTTATAGATTTGAGGGTAACTGTTATGTATGTATGCGTTGTGTTATTATTTGGTATTTTTGGATTGTTACGCTATAGAAGTATAACTTCTTCCGTGCGTACATGAGTACACACACTCTTTTTGTTTTTATTTTTTTTTTTACATTATGCTGTATGTTTCTATTTTTCCGAGATAATAATATATTATTATTGACTCTAAGAAAAAATTCGGTATCATTTGTGTCACAACTCATATCGAAAGCTACATTACACAAGAAGAGGGTAAGTATATGACGTCACTAGGATGTTATCATACATGTATTGTCTATTGGTCTATAATGTTAATACTTTTATTATTAAAGACTAATTTTTATTACAGATAAAGTTTAGTGTTTAGAAGAATTTTACAAACTTATAATTTGCAATTAACATTATTTAATTTTCTCATTGTCTATTGAAATATGTGCAGTTTCGAACTCCATTCATCATCTCTAATCCGAACGTAAAAATTTTTAAAAATCTTTTCGCATTTTATGTGAAAAATTCATCATGGTGAACCATCGGAAAGGAAAAGCTTGGACGTTAGCCAATGTTCAAAATCAAAGTTGCCACGCTAGCAAAAAATCAAATTGAATAATGGTTCTGCCTCCTTCAATTGCCATTGTTTGTGTGAAACTGCTAGCAATTGTTGCAAAAAAGGATAATTAATTCGGAAAATATGATTCAGAATAGATTGAATGAAACTACCAGTCGATTTTGGAAAAATCTATTTGCGTATTATAGCCCAGTTCTCGGGGAAGGTTAAAGGCTATGTAACATCACGCTACTGGCGACGGGAACAGAGCAGTAAGCAAAGACGCGGGTGAAACTGAAAGCTAATTCAATTATAAAGTGGCAACTGCTAGTGGATTCACTGAGAAAACAGTGATCAGTACATTTAACATTAGATCCGCATTATAAATTACTATCCATACTATTACTATTGCTTTTCGTCCGGTCAGTGACAGAGCGGAAGGCCCAATTGTCCCCTTTTTTGCGTACCCGGTCGGCAACGGCATGTGTTTTGTTAGCATAGTTTCGGTTATGAATAAAAAACACATTCAAGAATAAGTGAACCACTTGCAACCTAGTTTATACACTAAAAGACCACCTCTGAAGCTTTTACCAGTTACTCTAAGAATGGACGCCGGTGCACCTAACAATGGTGAAACCTCACGCTAAAATTACCCTTATGTACTATTATGAATCTGCTATCGACACTTTTATTTTTTTATTTGACTTTTGTACTAGAAAATAATCCCTGTAAAGTAGAGAAGATTTACAAACACAGAAATTGCAGACACAGAGCACGCTGTGAACTGTTCGTGACTTCAATTTATAAAGCTTCACGTACTACAGAGATTACGTCTACACGTGGAACATGTTTTAAATGTAAAATAACAGTTCTATAATTTTTAGGCTGGCAATCTTAAAAATTATGAATCTTGTATTTTTTATCAATAAATTATGAAAAATCTTTAGAATTTTATACTGTACCCAGCTGTTTTCTTTCTATATAATATAAAGTCACTTATTTTTTAAATACAGATTAATATATTATTATTTTAGGACATAAATAGACACACAAAATCTGACTGCAACTTGATTATCGACTCATCAGATTTTACATAATAAAATTATGTCTATGTTTTACCTACTAACTCAAATAATACAACAATATACAAACTCACTCAGCACTCACACCACATAACCAACAAATCTCTACAGTACCCGTTATTATAATTGTGTGGTTAAGCACCTCAGTGCATGATTAAGGAATGTTTCTTACAAGCTTGGCTGTTAGGCGGGATTTTATTGCCTCTAATACGTTGGGTTGCGCTCCTGTGGCTATATGAAGGGTCTTAAGGGAGATGGTGCTTTATTTAAGTGGTGGTTAATATGTATTTGTTTATTTTATATCCGAATGCATGTTGGTCTTGACTTTTATATTACCGCTACAGGTATAAGGTCTATTCTCACACCAAGATGTTAAACACGTACCATTTTTAAATACACACTAACTCTAAATTCTTCTTTCAACTTTAATCTTTTTAATTTTTTAATAATTTGTCATTCCGTTTTACCAGTAACCAATAACTTTTCAGATTTTTATTTAAGTACTTACCTAAACAAAATATTATCTATTTAAATTAAACGCTTGAATAATTTTCCACCAGTCAATGATTTTTGTAATTAATAACAAATTTTCAAAGGACTCTAAATATCTTACAGATGAACGAACACAGACACAAAGATAGTTAGGTATCGAAAAAAACCTAAATAAAATTATTAATTAAAAAGCAAATTCAGTTGTATTTACTAAAATAAATATGCTGACTAAAATTATACTAAAATATTATAACTAAAATGCTGCTTAAAAATTCAGTTGCAAGATTTAACTCTTATTAACAAAGCAAGTAAACGATTAACGAAAAAGAATAATTATACATAGATAAGTACATGGCTTTACGCCTTTTTGCTCGAAGGGGTAGGCAGAGGTAGGGGTAGGGTCCTATTGTGTAATATATTGGATGCCATGTAACAAGTTACCATTTACCGGGCACATTACCAGACTCCAGGCTAATACTGACAATTTATTGACAGTAAAACCCATTATCATTTTACCCGACCCGGAGATGGAACCGGAGGCCTCTGCGTAGTAGTTCGTACATAAGTAACACCAAACTATAGCAGAAGCAGTCACATAAATATAAAAATGTTTAATATTTACGCTTATCTACATAAAACAAATACAAACGCCTTTGCAGTTTACTCTTTCTAAGAGCGAGTATTATAGCAGGTAACCTATCTTACGTAAGCTCTGTCGTACCTTCATAAAAATTACATTAAACTTGAAATTAACCATTACGTTGTACTAAAATTTACTTTCAAAAATGTCAATTACTAGTATTTGGAGTTTGTAGAATTTAATTTTTGATAAAAATAAAACAATAATAAACAGCGCTATCTAGACCCAAAATTATGTTATAGCTTGTGATATACAAGGGTTCTAAATGCGGATAAACATATAAATACTTTTTTGTAAATACATAGATATCCTACTAATATTATAAATGCGAAAGTTTGTATGTGTGTATGTGTATGTGTGTGTATGTGTATGTGTTTTAGTTACCACGCAGTGCCTAAACGGCTCAACCGATTTCGATAAAAATTGGTATGTACATACATAGATACAGTGCCAGAGACGGACATAGGATACTTTTAATTCCGAATGTCAGTTTGGTTCCCGAGTTAAACACATACCATTTTTAGCGCGGGCGAAGCCGCAGGTCGCAGCTAGTTATAAATAAAAACACCCAGACTAATACAAATATTCATGTTCATACAATTAATTATTTACACTGAGCGGGAATCGAACCCGCGACCCTTGATTTAGCAGTCGATTGCTCTACCGCTATACCACAGGGGTCGTAAATAATAACACCATAATTAAACAATATTTGTGTTTGTGTAACTTGTAAATATTTTATTTTATTCAACCCTGTACCATAAAGTAAATAAAATAAGCAAACAAATTTTATCATTCAGTTCGTTTAAAATTAATAATATAATTTACATGATAATAATTTCCTCATTTCAACTGAAGATAAGCCTGAAAAGGTAAATAATTATTGAATAAAATTAAACTGAATATTTTGTATTGTAAAGTTGATATTGAAAGTCAAATCGTAAAAATGTATTTTTAATTTTACAACAATAATGAGAACTACGGAACGCTTTGATTTCATTTTGAATGTAGTCAGTTGTACCTGCTATTTAGTTTAGGCTATATTAACCGTCTGCAGTGTAACATATTCTTCTTATAACGAGAAACTACTAGCTTGTTCTATTGCGGTTCATTTAAAGTTAGTATTGGAGACTCTGTTACCACCTCGATCCTTTTTATTTCCTGTCTACTTCATAATTCCCTTCTCTCTTCTCAGTCGATAATGGCTTCATACCACTATTACTATGATGTTTAAAAAAGATATTCACATTCATGGTTATGGTAACCACTTACTATCAGGTTATATGATTGTTTATGGTATGCTTGTTTTCTACCTAAATTCTTTACAAAAAAAATTGTATATTCCTCAAGGTTGTTTTCAAGAAAACACAAGAATATTTCATTTTACATTTCTTTACAATTTCTTGTCAATGTCTCTGTGTTCGGCCATCTGTGAGTTCATAGCGTCTGATTTCATTGAGTTTTTCTTTGATAACTTGTTCATTGTGGCGAGTCTCAACGATTAAAAAATGCTGTATTTTTAGGGATCCGTAGTTAACAAGGATCCCTTATAGTTTCGCAAACCTTTGTAGTCCGCAATCTAGTGCAAAGACTGTTGGTACAAGTAAGCTAATAATTGACATGGATTTACATAATATATAATTCACGCCAACAAAGTACAATAAAAATTTAAACAACAATTTTTTTTTTGTGTACCTTTCGTACACCTAAGATGGTGATGTTATTTTTTTCTCGATTACACCGTCGTTGAATAGGTTTTTCAAAAATATTGAGTGTTTGTGAAGACTATTTCACGCTTCAGGGTGCCGTTTACAAAATATTTAGCTATAAAATGCCCGTTTTTGTTAGAGTCAAGTGTCAACCCAACCTACCTGCGCAACGGTTATATTTGGAAATGTGAAAAAATTATTTCCAATAAAAAGGTGAATCCGCACAAAGTATCACACAGTAAGAATTTTCGCAGGAAAGTATTAAGAATTGTGGAAAGTGACAATTTAAATATTAGCCTGCTAATTTTAATGCAGGATCGTTGTATAAACTACTAAACTATTTGGTTGAGACCACATAGATTTCATTGCAAAAGATGGTACTTCAGTTTCGTTCTATATTGTTAAAAAATTACAACTTAAACAGGAAACATGCTGCCTTATAAACTAATTTTAAATAAACTTCAATTTATGTATTAGTTACACAAACAACAGATAATAGATTACCTGTATTCAAAGATAAAAATATTTATAATCCTTAACTAAAGAACACAGCTGTTTATTGTCTTATTAAATGGAGGTTCGGAAAATAGCTTAATTTGCTACTGTTTGGAAACAGGTCTTCCATGTCTAATATAAAGTAAACAAGATAACATTATGGTTTAGATTAGTGTATAAATGGTGAAAACGGCCACAGATTTTATCTCTTCTTCAAATCGGTCGGTAATCAATTCTGTTCTTCAAATTGATCAATATAAATGGAGTAGAATGATAATGATGAGGCTTTATCTTGATTTGATGATTAATAAACCGAAATACTTGTATAAGTTTTTTTTTTTTATTATTATTATTTTTTTTTATTATTATATTAGCTTACCAAAGTGACTCCACTCTGCCTGATGGTAAGCAGTAAGTGGAATCCAGAAGCGGCGGACATCATTCCAAAAGCCAAACTACTGGTAAGGTGGCCTCCACTATGGCGGCTTAGTTTCAGAAGGATGTAGTTTAAGTATTAATTAGCTTTTCTCTGCTGCCGTCGCCAGTAGCGTGATATTAAATAGTCTATAACCTTCCTCGAGAACTGGGCTATCAAACGCAAAAATATTTTTTCAAATCCGACTGGTAGTCAAGTAGTCAAAGAGTATGTTGTGGACAAGATTACGGTAACGTAATAATAAGTTGTTACTGTAAGTGTAAGCTATGGATAATAATATTGTGTGTTCTCTAAGCATTGCGGAAACTATTGCTTGCCGTGAGAAAATCCCGAGAGAGAAAAGAATAATGAATGAAAAGAAGAAGGAAATATCGAGGGGAGCATTGGGCCTACAGTTTCACTTATCGAATGAAACGCAATAGTATAGAAAATAAGGCTGGTTTTACAGTGACGCTTACCAACTGCGCGGGTGATAAGCGTGGCCCGTAGGTACGCCAATCAATCAATTAATTATTCTTGCGTTTTACTATGTTAAAATCCAAGACACTCAGCTGGTGGCCCGCGACGCTTAACAACCACGCTGGCGAAAGCGTCATTGTAAAACTAAAATCATACTTTATGTCAATATTCTGTAAGAAGGTATAGTAGGTACTTAACCAGTTTATTCGGCTCGTTAATACTAAAACCAGCAAGAATACATTACCGTAGTATATAAATATAAATAATAACATAGTTTATATAACTTGCAGATAAAATTTATACTCTGCTATAATAATCCATCAAGCTTTTCTACTAAGCATTATTGATGTACAGAAATAGTTTTATATCATAGCCTATAAATTTCAAATATATTTTGTAAAAAATTTATTGGCTTAGTGATACGGAAAATAAAAATGTATAAAAATCTGATACAGAACGTGTTAGTTTGGTAAACCGATCTGTTATAGTCTACCTACACTAATGATTTGTCCGTAATTTTTTATAGTTTTAGGAAACTTTTCTTTATGAGAGGCCTTTGCCCTGCAGTGGGACAGTAAACAGGCTAATATTATTATAATTAGGAAAATTTTATTTTTAATTGATTTCTAAAAAGCTTATCAACCATGGTTATAGTTATAAAACCCCTCGAATTTGCCGGTTGAATGTAGTCCGCATCCATTTCGTTTATTAGTTTGTCTATCTTTTAACTTGCACTTTCAAATTGAGAACTTTTTAACCCTATTAGTCATTTGTTTGTTGTATATGTCAATTATCTCTATTAATTGTAATTTCAAAATGCTGTCACCACACTAATAAAAACACACTCCTCTAGCTCAGTGACCAGAAGTAGATCTATCTGTCGTACATGGGTTCTCGTCAGCCTTAGACCTCTACCGCAATTAAATAATCTATCCACCACGTTACATCAGCAATGACTCACCATAGTCATAAATAAAAACGTATAAATTAGTTCACTCCTGTTACGTGTTATTTTGGCCAAGTAACGGTAAACAGCGTTAATAAGTAAGCTGTCACGTTATATCAACACCTCAATTTAAACTTCGTTATACACTCGTCAGTAAATTACTTTCATATCACGCTATAATTATAACATTATTTACTTGTGTTAATTAACTTTTGAGTTAAGTTTTATTGTTGAAACTTGGGTTTTAATTTGGGTTTAATTATGTTAGATATTATGGTTTGTTGTTTTCTTTTAAAGTTTAACCTAGAGAATTAGGGCTAAAAGGTGACCAAATTCTCCTGGTAGTAATAACTTAATGTTATAGGCTGTCAAAGGCATATATGTATGTAGATTAGAAGATGAAGAAAGTCAGGTCAAAATAAGCCGTATTTGTGATAAAACTTTCGAATTTCATTAAATCATCCATTACGGTAGTAGATCCACGCTGATTTCAGCTTGAATGGGCCGGATCGTCCGGGAAAGTACTACCCTCTCATAGAAGATCGACTTAAGAGAAGTAGTATCCGTACTACTGCGTTTCGTTCGGTGAGTGAGAGCGCCGGAGGCCCAATTTCCCCACTTTCCTCTTTCCTCACCTTCCTCATTCCTTCCCTTAACCCCATTCCTAGCCGCCATAGTGGAGGCCACCATACCAGCAGTTTAAGACGATTGCTTTTAGTATAGTGGCGGCCACTTCTGGATTCCACTGACTATTTACCATCAGGCGGGGTGGAGTCACTTTGGTAGGCTATAATATAAAAAAAAATATATGAAAAATTTAACAGAAGACGCGTGATTTACACAGGATTGGAACAAAATTACCTATGCAAACAAAACAAAAAGGTGCAATGAGTAAATTACTTATATATTTTTACTGTTACCATACACAAACCGTTGGTGTCAATTTGTAGATAGCTTGCATCATCATCTTCATTTTCGCCACCTTAGTCGGTTGTGAACCGCCCTCATCCATCGGTTGTTCGCCACCCTTATTAGGTCGTCGATAGCTTGCATTGCTTTGAAGCCAGACTTTTTTTTTTATTTTTTTTTTTAAATAGTAGCATAAACCAGGTATCAAACGACAGTTTCAAACGCTTCAACAAGATCATCAATGTTAAGCTTACTTAGAGGTTACACGATCTCCGTGTACAAAGTTAGACGACGTTGTTCAAGCACTAGTTTCTCGAGAAAACGACCTTAGTAGGGACCTTAGGGTAGTGAAATATTTTATTGTAATGTGTGACAACTTTTTACTTTATTACCGCATAAGTATGCTTACTAAATTTATGTTCTCATGTAAGTGAATTATTTGTAATTCTTTATGAGAATAAATGTCTAAAACCTTAACATTATTTGTTGTTACCCAGTCAATTACAGTTTGTTCGGTTTCGAACTCATTAAAAATTTTGAAGAAAACTCAAAGAAAACTTTGGTCTGACTTTAAGAGGCTTTACGCCTCATGAGTGGCAACGTCGCGATTTAGTGTCATGTTTTGTGGTTTTTAATTTTTATCATTATTTTAATCTTAGCTATATTTTAAAAATATCTTCTGCTAACATGCTAGAATTAGGGAAAAGCTGTGTAAAAAGTAGGTAGGTAACCATTGTGTTTACAGTTCTATTTATATGCAAATAATACATTTGAAACTTAAGTTGCGTTATTTTAATAGTAAAATAACTGTAAGCATTGTGGTTACTCTTTTTACTTTTAATGGCATTTTCGATTAAAAATTTTGATTCAAAGTTTTTTTAATTCCAACTTCAAACTAGTGTTAAAACTTTATTTGGTATCAGGTAATATTAATGTCGTTCATAAATCATGTAATAATACTAGTCTGTTACTGTTATACTGCAAGGCAAAGACATCGTTTCATACAGAGAAGGCATGAAAATGATCGCCACGATTGCTCAAAGCGAACTGGAAATTTCAGACTTTTTGTTCAGGTTCTCTTATGTTTGCCTTCAACTTTATCAAGATAAACTTATAATGTGCAATGAATTTCAAAAAGAGACACTGGTGACTGTCAGATTTCGAATCCATGACCTGCAATCCTGACCGTGTTTACGAAGCGAGTGCTTTAACGAATAAGCCATCGCGTTATATATTTTTATACTCACATTTTTATCCACTCTGAAGTTTGCTGGTAGATAACTAACTCATTATTTACGTTAAGGTGGCCTTTGTACATCATATTTTCTTTCCAAAACTATGTAAATACTCATAGGTGTATTGTGAAGAATTAAAGAAAGTAAAGATTTAGAATGGACCTCTAAAAAGTTCATATTGTTTATTTCCTTGCTACCAGAAAATAATACTACCAGCTGCTATTTTTCAGTGGATAGAAAATGTTATGAAAGAACCACTCTGACTATTAAGTAAGCTCGTGGTTCTTTTAAAATACACTGTTTGTAAGAATGCTTTTTACAACCTTCCTGTGAACGCTATATTATAATATTCAGGTAAACGCAAAAGTAGGAAACGTGTGAAAGCAAAGGAACTAAACTTACAAAAGCGTGGGTCAAAACTTAGATAATAATTTTGTTACTTTGAGTTATGTGGTTACGAATGTGTGGTGTTTCGTGTCACGCATTTGACATTTTGTAACAGAAACTTAGACTTCATTTTTAATAATTATAGGTTTTATTTTTGGTTTTGTATGATGGATTGTGTAAGTGATTTAAAAATTTGAAAAATAAATTAAACTAAATAATAATATTAGCTATAGCGCCCCACGACAACATCGCATGTGTCTTTGTCTTTATCTTAATTACACTTTGTTTTACGATAGATATTATAGATAAATTACGCTAATTCTTTAATTTTATAGTTTTGCAAGGGGCTATGAAACCTATATAAAGATTACTCTTTCAGAACATGCATGCTTATGCAAATTTTCTACTCGTCAGATACTTTGCAAAGAATGTTGAAGAACAAAATTGAGTATTCTTTACCTCGTAGCTTCATTGATGACCTAAATTGACTTCCTGGCTCCAGGCAACGTCTAGCAATAACTTTTCTACTGCATACGTAATGTTATCATTCAATTTGACGTTCTAAACCATGATCTCGTTAGGAATTCTTGAGCAAGTTTCAAAACTATGAGCTCAAAGATATGTGCTAACTTTTAGTATATGGGAACTGTTTCAACGTCTTCCAGTCCAGTTTATTTTAAGATCCGTTTCATTATGGTACCATTAATATGACTTGTTTTTAGTTGAAGTCATTTGAAAGTTGTTCTGGAGAGCTGTAAATCGATTAATCCAAGAGTATTTTTAATGTACTTTTTGACGTATGAAGCTATTCAAGAGATGGGGCATAGAGAGATATTTTATGAGACACTACGTCTTTTTATTAAGCAGTTAAGTAATCTTTACTATACAGAAGATCGTAGTCAGAAATACTTCTTACGGTAGTTATTCCCTGATGGTTTCAGCATGAATGTGATTGTCATGGGCCTCTTATAAAATTCTGATGTTCTCATGCTGATAAGTAGTGATTTCTTGTACTTCTAAAGAAAGTACTGTATTTACAAGAAAAGACTATTTTAAAGTATTTGAATTCAAGTAAGTATTAACTTTTTAACAAGGTTAAAATATTTGGTCCGTTACCGACTTTTGGACATTTCTGAGGCAAATAGTCGGCAATTACTTCTTGCTATCATGATGCCGGTTATCTGTCAGCATAGACAATAAATAATATGTATACTATATTTTAAAGCAAAAGAGTTTATTTGTTTGTATGCGCTTATCTCTGGAACTACCAGTCAGATTTGAAAAAATCTTTTTGCGTGTGATAGCCCAGTTCTTCAGGAAAGTTATAGGCTATGAAACATCTCGCTACTGGGGACGAAAGCAGAGCAGTAAGCAAAGACGGGGGTGAAACCACGCTGCGAAAAGCTAGTATGATATAAACTTGCCTTGTTACTGATAACAAGTGCGACGTACGCTAAAGTTGCTAGATTGTAAACAAGTCATAAATGAAATTTCGTTACCTTTATGTATCCTTAGGGCTCCATCCAATTTCAATCCTAACTGTTGTTCACAAATATGGTACTTTAATAACGAATGTGTGGGTCATAATTTTGTTAAAATTTGATATGTTCTAAGTGCCAGAGGCTCAATTTCCTCCCTTTCCTTTTTTCTCGTCTCCCTCAATCCTTTCACCTACCCTACTCCTTTCACGGTAGGCAGCGGCTTTGCAGAGTCAGTCAGTCCTGGCATTGCAGGAGCAATGCTAGGGACTCTGAGTTGTCCATGAGCGACAGTTACCACTTACCATTACGTGGGTTGTTTGCTTGTCTGTGCCACTGTCGGCAATAAAAAAAACATACTGATAGACTTAATAAGTTTAAGTCCAAAGTTTTGCCACCCCATTTCTTCTGTGGATATCGTATGAAGCCGATTAAAGTCATAGGTAACGTTATTTAGGTTAATGGTTAGTAAAATTTAGCTTGCTACTTACACCTATTTGCCTGCCAAGCGTGATTGTTGGTGAAAGGTACAAAAAACACGTCTTCTTGGGAGATTCCTATAGTATGAATGTTAACAAAATTAATGAATATTTTATCTTTTTATTAATTTTGACCCGGATAATAATACTATCTAAATAGAAATACAAAAACATTAACAAATAATAAAAAATAGCTAGTCCATTATTATTCATAACTAGCTGACCCGACAAACTTCGTACCGCCTATCAGTCGATTCTTAATTATTTTTAATTTTTCTTTCCTTAAGTACCATCCTCTTATTTCAAGAAATATTATAAAAAAAAAATTAGCGAAATCGGTTTAGCTGCTCTCGAGACTTGCGCTTAGCAACACATTTAGCGATTCATTTTTACGAGTACATTAGATATATATTGTTTTTGTAACAGCAAAACATGGAAGAAATTCAAAACATTAATAGCAGTAGCATTTATACCGTTACTGTCTTATTCAAATAAATATTCGTTCAAAATCCAACGAGTCCCGGTCGTCGTCGCATTTCGACGTTGACGTCAGAAAGTAATCGATTGTTTTTTTGTAGAGTTAACACAAAAAGTATGTAAAGAATAGGTGTTAAGATTTGTTGAAGTTATTATCAAGAAATGTTATATATTTGCTATGTTTATGCTTACTTTGGGTCTAGATGTCGTTGTATGTAGTTAATGTTGTTGTGATATATTTATTCTAGATAGACAACACGGTATCAATCAAGTTAATGTCTTCCTTTATTGCACGACATCTAAAACTAGTGATATATGAATGGAGTTTAATTTTCCTAGCCTAGTTCTAAAATGACTTCGTAAACTATTCCAAAAATAAAATCGATTCTTAAAAAGTTAAATTAAAAACAAGTTTAAATGTTATAAATATAACTGTGTACTTTAAGCATTGTGGAACGCAAAAAAGATCAAGAAGTCTAAATGCGGACAACGAGCCCACCAACAAGTAAGCATTGTAGAACTCATGGCGAAACAAAATATCGTGCGACCGCTGGATGTGATAAAAACTCCCTCAGTGGTTTAACGATACTGTGAAGGTACAGACTAGCATGCAGAGATCTCGGCTTTCATTCCCGGAGCGGTTTAAATGAAACCGGGGCTTTTGTGTAAAAAAAAAATATTATCTCGGAGCCCAGAACCAATATTGGGACCTGAATTAGCTATATTAGATCCCAAGTATCAAGAGCGACCCTGTTGCCTTTTACCGGCTCCGGTCCCAATCATCAATGCTATGTCGAATTGTCGATCAATGTTATCATCTGCCTACTTTAAGGGTACAAAATCCGTGATGTTATGTTAATAAATCTAACGTAATCTCAAATTTACAAGTCATAGATTTAAAAGACGGTCAAATCCAAAAGCATTAGAGAAGGGATACTCTCTGTATAACTAAGTAAGATTATCCTTGTTTTGCATTAACTGAAGAAAGTAAGAATCGTATCACTTTTACTTTAACGCTTATAGAATTAACTTTTGTTATAAACTGCTTTTGTCTCATTGAAGGCGAGTATTATGAAGCGATTTGCATTGAATAAGCGAGCCAACTGTGGAATAAAAACTGACGACGTTTTTTACACAACTTGAGTGGTAAACAAGGATGCCCAACTATTGGTAAGCGGGGGTAATATTTCTTTTACGTGGTACTCTTTTTCTAGTTAGATCATAATCCTATACAGACTAAATTTGTCTCCCGCTTTGCAATGGAACTAAGTGGACATTTTTATTTCCAACTCCTCTTTTTTACTTATGATTAAATTCGTTCCGGGGTCCAAGACAGTAGGTTTAGCAATTTCCAGGACTCCCGAGTGTCAAAGCTCGGTATCTCATATTGGTTATCACGGTTAAACCTGGCTTACAGGAGTCAGTGGGATGGGCATGTGGGTGAGATTATCCCGAGTGATAACCGTAATTTAGATATAGCTGTATTTTTTAAATATTGCAGAAACTAGAAAACGCAACCAAGCCACTGCTCGTGTAAGAAAAAGGGGCGAGAAAGGAAAAATAATAGGTCTGAGAGAGTAGTTGGGCCTCCAACATACTCACTCACCGAACGAAACGCATTGTGATAGAAACTGTACTTTCCGGATTCATCGCACCAGGTGACGGACAGTAACACTTAATTTACTGCTATCATCAATCCGCCTCCCAAACGTGGTGATTATGACACCACCTCCTTAGGAGATGCCTATGTCCTGCAGTCATTGTCTGACTGATGACGATAAAATTACTTCTCCTTTATGGATCAACGAAGTATGTGCTGGCTCTGTTCTGTTGGCTCTTCTGCCAACAGTAGGCAATAAAAAAACCTGAACCCGCTTACAGTGTAACCATACATCTAGTAACGCATAAGTTGCTTGAGAACTTTTTGTTAAGAACTTGTGAACATCAAACAAAAATAAAGCCATTGTTTTCTTTACAATATTCTTAGTGTTGACGTTAATTTTATAAAAGTTTTAAATAAAGTAAGACTACAAAAAAAACTGGATGAATAATAAATTAAGTTTGAAAACTATTATTATTATGAATTCAGGTTATAATAGTGCTTAAGATAATTGGCTATTTAGAGATTGTAAAATTATATATCCGCCCCTGAGCCCTAAAGACAAAATTAAGCGTTGTTCAAAAGTTGTTATTAAATAATTTTGCTTAGTATGAAACTGTCCTTTTAAATTATTAGTCACATTATAGAATTTTAGCACGAAAATTTATTTTTATTGCCAGTGTCAGACTATCAACCCTTTTTTTTTATATTAGGCTTCCAAAGAATCAGTACCAGTACCATATTGTAAAGACTATTTGTGACAATAAACATTTATTATTATTATTATTATTATTAAAGTGACTCTACTCTGTCCGATGGTAAGCATTCAGTGGAATCCAGAAGTGCTGGACACCATTCCAAAAGCCAAACTACTGGTATGGCCTCCACTATGGCGGCTTAGTGAGATGCTTTTTCATGCCCCGCTTAAAAGATTGGATTGAAATTAGATTGGAACACATGCGCTGGTAAAGAGTTCCAGGCTTTAATTGAGCGACAAAAGTATGAACACTTTAGATTCCACTGTAAAAGGGTGGCACTTTAGTCCCGCACGTGTCGTATTAATTCAAAGAGCTCTTCAGAACACTCTCCGTAGTAAAGGCAATAGAAGACGGCTATTGAGGCGATGTCTCTAGCGCTAGTGTGGGTAAAGGCGTGGGTCTCGTTCATTTACTGATAAGCCATGGTGTTAGTTAAAAAACGTGCTATCGACGGCGCCGCCATATTTGTGCCGTTCGTGGAATAAAAGTTGTCTCTTCGCAGCTGTAAAGGTTCAAGGGTCTTAGTAACCTCCGGGCTTCCGATGATACGGACTGCTCGCCGCTGCAACCTATCGAGTGCATCAAGTAAGTACCGTGCGGAGCCATTCCAAAGATGAGAGCAGTACCCAGTTGATTCTCTTGCGAATTCTCTTATTTCTTATTAGATTGCAAATTTTCTCGTTTCTAATAAATTCAGTTATGATTAAGCCGACTATGTTACAAGTCTAATAAAGCCTTTTATCAGCCTCTAATTTCGAGTCTTCTCAGAAAACTTAAATTTAGCTTGAAATATTAACTTAATAACTACGAGCTTAAAATATTTCAATGATAAGTACTATTCTACAAAATTCAGACAATATTAGAGCGACTTTTACATTGTGGATACTATGTTACGAAATACACCAACATCAACCCGTATTTTAGTTCAATTGTTTAAAGTTTGATTGCCATAAAGTCACGTTAGTTGGGCGTAAAACTAGCTTGGTATAAAACTTTTTATTTCAAACAGTTTAAACAAATTTGTAATTCATTGCTGAAATAAAATAAAACAATTTTGTTTTATGCCAGGTTAAATCTAAAGTAGGCCGGAAAGTGAAGGCTTTGAAAACCGTCGATCAGGCAATCAGTCAGGTAGTCAAACTATTCGAGAAAGACATGTAGTCATGTAGTCTAGTAGTATCAGAGGGCCTACACAAGTGGCATAAATATATAATAAATCAAAATATTGATTGTAATATTTTAAGTTTTTAACACTATTACTGCCGGTCATTAGAAAACTTTATTGTAAATCAAAATTTTATTTAAACGGTTCATACGTTAGTTTAATTAACCACGGTCAAACACAGGTGATCTTTTCTAAACAATTTTTGCATAGACTTGACGAGAAAAATATTTGATTTTCTATTCAACTAAAACTGTTTATTTTATTAGTTACTTATCAACGAGATGTGATTGCCATTCCAATATTAATACCACAAAACCAATACCATTATCTAAAGCAAAAGAGTTTGTTTGTTTGTTAGTTTGAACGCGCTAAACTCTGGAACTACCAGTCAGATTTTAAAAGCCCAGTTCTCGAGGAAGGTTTATAGACTATGTAGCATCACGCTACTAGCGACGGGAGAAGTGCAGTAAGCAAAGACGCGGGTGAAACCGCGCCGCTAGTTCTAAATATATTATAACACTCAAATAGTTATAATATTAATTACTTAATAGATTTATACCTGTGCTAAATTAATTAAATTGCACCACAGTATAACTAACTTTTCTGGACAACTATTTTGATTTCTACAGTACATAAATAAAAGCGCTTTGAAATTGTTGGCCCTACCTTTCTAATTAAAAACGTTATAATTTCAAGACACCATTTTTGCCAAAATATATCTAATGGTACGCACTTTAAGAACATTTTTTCTGTAGCTGGTTTTAAACAAACGTGTCTTTATTTCGTAGTAGACCAGTGTTTGATCAAACATTGGTGCCTGTGGGTAACAATCGCGTAATCCCTAAGGAAATAAGAGGGCTTTGATGTAACACGGGAAGGGACAGGTGATTGGTTACCAGAAATTGGATGTAAAAATCGGTCCAATACAATCTGTTCATATCTAGGCGCTGCATGGAATACTAATTGGTTTTTCTATGCGTAGAGAGGTTATTTTATTTGTATTGACGGCACAGCGTTTTATATATCGGGCACAAATGAACTGTGAGGAAAAGGATGAAAAAAGATGGACAAATGGAAAGACAGAGGTGTTTTCTTGTGTGCAATTATATAAATTCCAAAAGTAAGTAGGTTATCATTGATAAATATGGGCATAATGATTAAATTAGTAAGTTTTGCCGTCTACCGGAGGCCCGAGTGTCATATCTCAGTGTTTGCAAGGGTTATTCACTGTTAAGCTTGACTGACAAGAGTTACAGTGATAGGCAAGGCTGACGTTAAGTAGATAGAATTACGTAAGTAGGGTTTGATTGCCTCGGTAGCGTAATGGGAGAGCGCGCAACTGCTATGTTTTGGATTCAATTACCACATGAGACAAACTTTATATAATCCATGAATATTTGCTTTAAGTTTATGTGTGCTTTCTGTCCAATAAATCCCTTAGTGCAGGGTTGCCTTTTAATATAGAGATAAGCAAATTAAAATTCATACATTTGCTACATAAGAATATTATTATATGTTTTGGAGTTGATAACGTGTAATAAATGCATCTGGAATTGTTTTCGTGAATAGCAATGACCAATGACTATAAAAGCTTATCTTTCTTCTATAAATTATTTAATAACTTAAATATTTTATTAGCAATGTACAACAATACTGTAAACTCATCATCACCTACATGCTAAGTAATTTCAACCATTGTAATGTAGGTAATAACGAGGAAAAGCTCTACAGTGCCGCTCGGAGCTCACACAAGTATTTATTGCCGAGCTATTCAACTGACGTATGTTCTAGATTCTGCATTTTTACTTATGTGTAATCTCGACCATAAGTACTGCATCAGTATTTTAACACAGGTTTAAGTATCTTTAAAGGCAAAGGTAATATTGAATAACAGGTACCTAAGTGATGTATTTTAGTAAAATACAGAAATATTTTTAATGCTCTTATGATTTATTTTTTAAAAAACGACAATCAAAATACAAAATTAAATATACTACTGACAAAAAAAAAAACATTCACAGAAAATATATAACTAAGTGTATGCTTTTATTATGCAATAGTTAACCACTATTATACAAGACAAATGAATGATTTCGGTCTGTGTTGTTTTGAGATCAGTGCAAATTGTTTTTAGGCGTTCCTGAGTTCTTTGCAATCGGTCACTCATTTTAAAACAATTTTATTTTTTTATGGAAATACGCTGAATGTATTTAGACTTACTGACTTCAATAGGCTCAAAATTCAAACTAAATAGTTTAGCTTGTTAAAATTTGTACTAATACAATCCTTAGATAGAATATCTGTTCTATTTAGTAATACGTACGTCTTCATTTAAAAATATTTCCTTAAACAAATTCATAGCAAAACATCCAAAGAAATCACACATCTAAAACATTTGCAGCAGATTCCTTGAACTGGTGACATCTCAAACATCTGTGCGCATTAATATAACGTGACAGCCAGTGTGGGTGGAGATAAATTTATTATTAAAGCTGTACTTGCGATGAAACCACTAGTTCTACGTTTTAGTTGGAATTAATGCAATGATGTTTTGGTTTATATAGAGAGAAATATTGCCAAAACAAGGGTTTATTTTGTCGTATATGTAATTTAGGTCAATATATCTCGGGACAATTAAGACACTCTTAATGCATTTTGACACATAACTGGGAAAGTAAATAGGTAATTAAGAAGAATAAGCTATCCTAATGCATCAAGGATCCTGAAAGGTCTAATTAATGTTCTGGTTCGGTTGTTACAATCTTAAAATAAATTAATATATCTTAGTAGTTTACTCGAAGTAGTAAGTACCTAGTTCTTGAGATAACTCGAAAACTCAATTTTGAACAAAAGTAAGGTAAATATTTATAAAACAACAGTAACTTTCAAGAAATGTTTTCTTAATATACAAAACAGTAAATTTCTAATACTACTAAACCACTTCAAGTCTTTTTATGTTCAAACATTGTCAATACCGTATCAAGTCTATTTATTTGAAGACTTCTGTTACTACCGCTCCATGTATTTCATGTATAAAACAGTCAATACAAAATTAAGCTTATTTGTTTAAAGCTAAAGTTTATTTTGGTCTGGCACAGAATCTTTTTGATGTCCATGTCACTAACTCAGACGAGAGAAATTCAAATGGCTGGTAACATTAGCCAGAACAGTGTAGCTTTCGTTTTGTCTCTTTGGTATTATTTATACACATTACTGTGGCTTTCGCCAAAATTGCAAATAAAATAAGTCTGAAGCAAGGCGACCAATTAACTTGAAAAGGAATTTTAGTCAGTACATTTTGGGAGATTAATATAAAGCTCTTT
This sequence comes from Parascotia fuliginaria, assembly GCA_963082885.1. Classification (NCBI taxonomy): domain Eukaryota; kingdom Metazoa; phylum Arthropoda; class Insecta; order Lepidoptera; family Erebidae; genus Parascotia; species Parascotia fuliginaria. Next base: position 4,670,360 of record OY720195.1, read on the forward strand.
ATGAAAGCTGAATCAAAAATGGATGAAATGTTAAAAATGAAAGGACTTTTGGAATTCCAAGTAATAAAACAAATTGAATTAAAAGTAATAAGTGTACTATTTGAACATTAATTAACAAAGGTTTTTTGGACAGAAATAAAATTGCAAAAGGGAGCGTAAAATTATTTGATTTTGCGGTGGGTGACCGCAACGTTGTGGCCATTGCTGTGCCCAAGTGGTGTTCACATTGCGATTTTATAAAAGCGTAGGATTTTTACACTCATTGCACATTATGATTTATGTCTTATAAAAGAACCACGTATCGGTTATGATAAATTGTTTCAATTTTATTTCAGTATTTATGAGTTAAGAATGCAATACTTCGGTACAGTCATCAATCACTGTTGGTCTAGTCGTTAGTGTAACCGACTGCGACGCCGGGTGTCGTGGGTTCGATTCCCGCGGAAGGCAAATATTAGTGTGATGAACATTTGTATTTGTCTTTAGTCTGAGTGTTTCCTATGTTTTTTTTTTTTTTTTTTTTTATATTATAGCCTACCAAAGTGACTCCACCCCGCCTGATGTTAAGCAGTCAGTGGAATCCAGAAGTGGCGGCCACTGTACCAAAAGTCGTCGTCTTAAACTGCTGGTATGGTGGCCTCCACCATGGCGGCTGGGAATGGGGTTAGGAGAAGGGAATGAGGGAGGTGAGGAATGAGGAAAGCTCTCACTCACCGAACGAAACGCAGTAGTACGGATACTACTACTCTTAAGTCGATCTTCTATGAGAGGGAAGTACTTCCCCGGACGATCCGGCCCATTCATGCTGAAATCAGCGTGGATCTACTTCCGTATATGTATTCTAAATATGTATTTACAAAAAAAGTATGTATAAGTATTGTATTTTGGCCTTCTAGTACCCATAACACAAGCTTTGGTAAGCTTGGGACTAGATGACGGTGTGTGATAGTGTCCACATATTATTATTATAGGCTGGAGCTAAAGCTGCATTATAACGAAAGCTACCAAGACTGAAGAAGTTACTAATTTAATTGTTTGAAGTACTGTACTTCAGTAGCATATGGTATTTTTTATATTTGATGTTCTTATCTGTGTTTTTCACACACATTTAAATCAAAGAGTAACTAGTTACAGTTTGCATTTTCCACTACATACACTTCATATAAATATATCAATTCTACATTTATAACATTACTAGCTTGCCAAGGCGAAGCTTCACCCGCGTGTTTGCTTACTGCTCTACTCCCGTCGCCAGTAGCGTGATGTTACGTAGACTATAACCTTCCTCGAAAACTGGGCTATCATACGCAAAAGAATTTTTCAAATCCGACTGGTAATTTCAGAGATTAGCGCGTTCAAACAAACAAACTCTTCCACTTTAAATAATAGTACAGATAGTTTAAAAATGCTGTATTGATTTGTTTATCGCTTATAATTTTATAATATTGCAACAATAACAATAATTTTCAAAGATAAAATGTAAAAGTATAAAATGACTTGAAAGCCGTACTGGAGGCACTTCGTTATTGACTGTTGACTGTTATATCGTTACACTGACAACTTATACTTTAATTACAACTAACCGCATCGCTGAAGTACCGTCGTTACACTATATTAATTAGTTATAGACCCCGTGGCAGTTCATACACAGTACCACGGAAACAGAGGTAGTCAAAAATATATATTTTAAACTTGCTGACCCGGCGAACTTCGTTCCGCCTAACGGTCGATCAACATTACTTTATTTTCCTAAAATAAAAGAATTTTTCTAAAATAAACGTAGCCTAAGTTACTCCTTATTACACCAGCTACCTGCCAATAAAAGTCCCGTAAATTATAGTACCCAAATAAAAGAATTTTTCTAAAATAAACGTAGCCTAAGTTACTCCTTATTACACCAGCTACCTGCCAATAAAAGTCCTGTCAAAATTGGTCCAGCCATTTCAGAGATTAGCCGGAATAAACAGACAGACAGACAGACAGACAGACACACAGACAGACAAAAGTTGTAAAAAAAAGACGTGTGGCACTCGGGGACTGCCGCGGTAAAGCTATTGCATAGCATTTTGTATCAACTTATGCAATTATAATTTTATTTATTTATTTTATTCATGCAGTATTGCTTTTTCTTTGATATTAATTCAAGTTACACTTTTTGAGCGTGGTGACCGATAAGAGAACAAATTTTTCTATTATTAAATAAATAAAAAAAAACGAAGACTGCCGAACTGAAACGACGTTAGACGATGCACGGCCTTCAAGCCACACCTCCTTGCCCGTCGGAGTGGGGAGCGTGAGGTTTTTTCGCATGCAATAGGTTAAAAATTATTTTGGTGTATGTATCGTATATATATTCATATACATGTAGTAAAAAACGGTTATTTCAATATTACAAACAAACACTCCAATTTTATTATATGTATAGTTGATTAATTGAATATTTTTTATTACTGTACATGAAGTGAGTATTACTAGTAACGTTTTACATCAGACTAATTAAAAAGCGTGTTAAAAACAAACTAATCGCAGGTGCACTAGTACTTTTAACTAGAAAACAATGCGTGGGTGTTCCATTTAAAGTTTCAGGTGTCGGCACTGAGCCTGTTTTCGGATTCGTGCTTGGTATATGTGAGAATACTGCATTAAGAGATGCTTTGGTTTATAGTTGAGAACTCAAGACTAAGAAATTAAATGGACTCCACCAATTATAAAAACACTTTTGAAGGTTTTCTCAAAACTTGTTTTGTTTTAATGAGAACTAGAAAGCTCAATAGAGATATGTAAAGCTGTTTGTGAACTAATGTTATTATATACCTTTCTTTAAAGACGTCAAAAACCATTTATGAAGCAGCGAGCGTCTTATGACCATACAGGCGATAAATAAGAGTGGCTGAAAATCGAATCACACAAAAAAACATTGCAAATATTTTTTACTTATTTCCTTACACATCTGCTTGCCCATTACCACAAGAGACGTCATGTAAAAAATAATACTAAAATGTATGTATACCGATATGAAGGATAAACTGAAACAAGACAGAGAAAATCTTACACTTGTAATGTCCTAGTCTATCTTACATCATCCTCATTAAAATGGGCTTCAGTTGAAAACCAGCGATAGGCTGTGAATACATAGACCTAGCACATGCTGAACTGGATACCCGTATTGTGGAAAAACGAGGTACCAATGGTTTAAGGCTGTTCGATATCTGTGTATAATGTGTGATGAATTTAGATACCTACAGTAAACTTCCTGTTTATATACATATTTATATACCTACTTTGTTTTTCAAATGTATTACCTAGCACCAAATAAATGTTTCTTTCTTTCTTTCAATCCAGCGGGCAGTCAAGATGTTTCTAACGATACCTCATTGGTCAAATTATAATGGCTGGCTTAGAAGATACGATTGTGATACATATATACATACATACATACATAACCTGTCATATACATAACCCTCCGTTTAGCTTTGCCGTTGTCGGGTAAAAAATACCCCCATTTCTAGACTTAGGCCTCCCACAAGTACCACCACAATATAGAAAAACAGTATTACCTCATGTCATGTTTTAATACTCATATTTGGGGCTCATGTATCCGACAATTCTCTTCAAAATATTTCAAAAGGAGGATTCATTTAAAATCCCATTATTAAGCTCCAAGTCTTGTAGTGAATGCGTAGAACTCGCAGTACAGTAAAAAAAATTGTCATTCCTTTTAAGAACATACTTTAGGAGTTTACAGTCACTTATTTTCCTTTTCATAGGATGAAGTATTTCAAGGGAAAAAGTTTCGAGTGAAGAATTTAAGCTTGAGTTAAATCAGTAAATTGTTAATATACTGGGTTATGTTTTTATCTTGGAAAAGCATAATATTTTTAAATATATGTTACGCAATATTTATGTATTATTTAATTGCGTTTTCTTGGGCCACTTCAATATTTTATAAGGTTTTGTCCTACTTAATATAGAGTTTTTTAGAAAGTGGCTGTAGAAAATCTGAGTCTGGAACTATGTTCTGTAAATGGTTACCGGAACGCCTCCTATTACATCAAAACTGTCATAGCTAAGTTTAACCAGCATAGTTTTAATGCAGCTCATCACTAATGTTTTCGGAAGCAGATGCCTATCAAGCGATAATCCGTAAAAAGTAGCATCATTATTATAATGACTGAGAGACAGAAGAAACGTTGCCTCCCTTTCAGACTGTTCGATCTAATACAAGTGAATGAAAATCATTACTTAGTACTACACTACACCACTTCATCTACTCAAATGAAGTCTCCAAAGATACCTAAACAACAATAAGTTTCATATATTATGCTATTTATGAGTTGTGGGGTCTGCCCACGTTGCGTCTTCCCGTTCGTGGTCGCCAGTACATAACTTTTATGCCTCAACGGTCATAGGTTCTGTGAGCTGTCATGTTATTTTTAGCATAACTTACATCATTTTCTTCAAAAGTCTACATTATGCATAGACTTTGTAAAATTCAATATTCTTGGAGACATTGTGTTTACGTAGTCAGTTACCAAATAGTCTGTCTGTCACTTAGATTTAATGCAAGTATAAGAAAGGATTTGGGTTTGAAGTATTTATATTAAATTGTAATAAAAAGAAAAGTTTTTCAGAACCCATTATGTAGACGATTGAATATATTGTTGATTGAATAAAGTTATTTATGTTGTCAGAAAGTTTTCAAGGTTTCTTTTCATAATAGATTTACTAATATATTTATACAAGTATAGATTTATTGGAATAACGACACGCGCGAGACCAAGTGCCACCCTTTCACAGTAAAATCTAAAAGCTTTCGAACCAAACAGTTTAGTACTTTGTACATATATCGCATTAAAACCTGACAGCGCATAAATGTTTTCTTTCAATTTGAACCCAAATATTTTAAACAGAGCGTGAAAAGCATATCACTAAGCCGCAGGATTTTCAAATGGTGTTCACTACGACTAAAGCCCAGTCACTGTTAGACTGAGTAAATTCATTTTGGTAGGTTAATATATTAAAAAAAACATACATAGATTACTAGTGCGCTGTGTCTCTTAAAAAACATTTTTAAGCCCTTCTAAAAATTTCGTAGGTAATTATTGTCTACCATTGAATCACTATCATCGTGTAGGGTATGTATTTGTTGGCGAAAGTTACCTTAATTTTTAAACAAACTAATAAGATTTCAATATGACAGACGACATACTTGAACTTTAATAAGACAAAGTATTCGTCTAAAGCAAGACTTAACTCATACTAACTTTGTAATAAGCAACTACATGTTATTTAAAATATTTGACACTTATCTTAAAAAGGGTAACACAATTTTAACCTTTTATTGTGGTTCTGAAAGTTCAATTTAAAATGAGTGCAATGTTAAAAACAACTCATTGACTCCTTGGATTAACAACCAAATTTATGACTTGAAAAATTATTTGGTACTTAAGCTATTTAAAGTATTATTTGAAACCATTAGCGCGTGTGTTTACAGCCCACTTTTTGGACGTTTTACAAACATGAAAGTGTTTTTGATGTCCTTTCCTTTGATGTTTGTGTTATTTATTAATTTATTTATGGGATTAGTGTATCAAATGACTTGTATTTGTGGCACGTTAAATAGTGTTATTAATACTTTAGCTGTTTGTCAGGAGTGCTTCGTGTAACTGTGTGTCGGAATTTTAATTCCTTCCGTCTAGTTGTTTATTTAAAAAGATCAAAATCTACATGTTCTTAAACTAAAGAAGTTATCATCTATGATGTTAAAAGCAATAGAGAAATAGGGACAGAAATATAGAAGAAATATATAGAAAAATATATTATATAGGTACAAGAAATAGAGCGATATTGTTATTTCTATTCGTCTAAAAATATTTGATGTAATTGTAAAATGTTAATACATAGATCAAATTTTGGCATCTATTTAGAAACGATATCCAACTTTGAAATCACATTCCGATTTCATTTTAACGTAGTTGATTGATTATTAACTTCGTAAAGCCATTTAGGATGACAGTTACTAATTATAATTTTCTAAGAAATTGGACTATATATATTATATTATTTCAAATAACAGCACGGTGTTTTAAAAGGAAAAAATCTACTTAATTTCGTAAATTTGTAGCTTAGTTCGTCGTTCGTTGTTTATGTATAATGTCGGCTAGCAGTATTAATAGGTATCAACAAGCTCGATACCAAGACTCAAAAAAAAACTTTTAAATGTACAAAGAATTACACTACACTCGTATGACCATAATTATCATAATTAATCGAAACTTCACAGGACATTATGATGATTGATTACAGCATGCGTTAGTCGAGTCGTGCGTCCCCTGGTATTTATAGCCAATATATGAATATTTTAGTATCGGCAACGGAATATTTATGTCCCACTGTTTATGCATGAACTCATATATTTATCATCTGAACAGGAAAGACAGTGACAGAATATAAGATTTCCATTTTGATTTTAATTTGATGTATTTTCTGGATTTGTTTTGCTAGAAGTGTGCTTTGATCGTTACTTATGTCTTATGTGTTTTTTTTTCGTTTTCGTAAGATTCATTTTTTTAAACATCAGTTTTAAGTTTGCCTATAATCCCTATAAGCTGTATAAAATAGCTCTTGGTATATAAATCCGAAAATAAATAATTGGGTGGTTACATCACATAGTAGGTACCTAATAAAAATGTAATGTTTGTTTGTTATTAAAAATTTTGCTATATTAATTTGTAGTCAGTAAATTGATTCCAAAATTAAATCGCTGTGCGGAAGTAAGTTTTTAAGTGTAAAGTTTTATTTGTCTTCTATATACTAATAGAGTCTTACCTATATTTGTACCTACTCTGTGTGTACCAACAAAAAATATTTGAATCTCAATTTGAATGATGGACAAACTTAGGTATACAACTATTGCTGACGCGGGTGTATCTTATTTGATCTCATGAACCGACATATTATTTTTTACTTGTTTAAAGCTAAAATATGAAAAACAAGTGAACTATTATGAAAAACAGATGATTTTTTTTTCTTTTCTTGGAATACATATTTATCTTCGTGCACAAGTCAGAATCACAAATTTATTACAGTTTCTATTATATTATATATCATATTTAGCCTTGTCAATAATATTCAATTTACTGTCTAGTTCCACTAGTTAATTATTCATGTCTCTCAGTGCAAACAAATCTCCTCTTTAGTCTAAGACTACACGCCTGCTAGGATTATCTGCTATTACGTGCAGCTTATTGTTTCATACAGTTCTCGGATCGTTAGGTACCTTTACTGTAATCTCTGGATTACTTTAAAGATTAAATCGTTTGTATAATCTTTTGAGTTTACAATAAGTGTGTTTGTCAATTTTTTTTTTATAGATAGAAATTATAATTTACGCTTAGTTGTAAATCTTTCAGAAGCAATATGCATCTAGGTGAAATAGTTTACGTACAATCCACTATTATTAGCTTAAAACGTTCCTTGTAATTTTTTTTTAGATTTTTCGCTAAAACCTACTTTAATCATATCTTCCTTGTAACCTTCTTATCCCTACTGACTACTTGCCATTAAGCAGAATACTCGTAGATTCAAAAAATGTCATAAGCTGTTGGAACTGGTTGTTGAGAAAACTTAAAATTTGTTTTCTCCTCTATTTAAATAATTTATTTCATCCATTTCATGGTTAAAATAAAGTATACCATAAAATTTAACGCACAAAATAATAACCCACAAACATTGTCCTCAATAATCATTTCCGAGTGGCGACCTCAAGATCACTGAAGCGTCAAGGGTTGTAATTCTATTTATATTTTTGTTTGGCATTTCAAGCATCTGTTTTATTTCGCACAAATTCTTATTAATATTCATCTGCTGTATCAACTGTCCTGTTTATATTTCCGTTTAATTTTTTTTGTCTTTTGTGTTTGCGAAAATGTATACAAATTTTTGCGTAGAGAATATGATTACATGCCTATTAATTTTACTTCCTTATCTATACTATTATATAAAGCGGAAGAGTTTGATTGGTTTTCGTTGTTTCGTTTGTTTGAACGTGCTAATCTCTGGAACTACTAAAAATTAATTTTGGGAATGATAGCCCTGTTTTCGATGAAGGTTATAGGCTATGCAATATCACGCTACTGGCGATGGGAGCAGCGCAGTAAGCAAGGACGAAAGCTAGTTAATCTATAAACACACAATTGCTGTTTAATTTTGCTTACATTGCGTAGTAATTTTAACATTCGATTAAGATATTCTAACTCGCTCCAAAACTTGCATTCTGTGCACAAGTTTGGGCGTCCGAAATCGGGTAGGTATCTAAGTAACTCTTTTAAAGTCTTATGTATATATTTTTCAAGTTTATATTGGATAAAAAGTGGTGGCATTACGTTCTAGTATAAGTAAATAAATTATCTGCCATTACCGTTAAAAACAGTTTGAGTCACTAAAAATCTGTCAAAATAATTTGCTAATAAATTTTTTGTAAACCCAAAAAATATATTTGACTGGAGTTAACGGAAGAACACACATTGCATTGCTCGTAAATAATGACTCAAATAAAATGGACGGCTCATTATACGTACTACTATTATCATCATTTTCACACCACAAAAAAGATGAACATCCGACGCTAATAAGGTTGAGCTACTTATGACAGGAACGTAGCAACACCGACGTCGTTTGACGCGGTCGGAAGCTTAGCTCAAACGACTGAGCGCTGTGACCGAATACTCGCAACGAACTCGGATGTTCTAAAACTGTACTGTGATGTTTATTTGCCATATGGATTTTTATCTAGAATACAAGCTGCGCCGCACGACTTCGCCTGCGCGTATAATTTGTTGTGTATCCGGGGACTAGACCGATTTTTGGGATGGAAAATAAAAAGTAGCTTATTTCCGTCTCTGGCATTGAATCTATCTACATACCAATTTTAATCGAAAGCGGTTCAGCCGTTTAGGTACTGTGTGACAAACACACACACACAAGCACACACATAGACACAAACTTTTGCATTTATAATATTAGTAGGATATGACTCAATATGAATTAACTATACTATGAATCAACCTGTATCTTCTCGTGAGTTATTTAAGAAGTTTAAATTGTCTGCATATCACTACATAGTATATAACAAAGTCACTTTTAGCTGTCAGTCCCTATGTATGCTTAGATCTTTAAAACTACGCAACGAATTTTGATGCAGTTTTTTTTAATAGATAGAGTGATTCAAGAGAAAGTTTTATATGTATAATACGTGCAAAATATAGTAGAGAAACACTGGTAATTTTAGAGGTTTCTAATGTAATGCAGGGACATAGCGGTTGCGGCCGTATATACTAACTGGGAGCTGCCGGCCTCTAAAGAAAACATGTTTGTATTATCTAATGACAAAAAATCTGTAAACGTTGTTTAAAAAGACATCCTGTAGTATATTTAGTATCAGCATAATACCTGTGCGAAGCCGGGGCGGGTCGCTAGTAGTAATAATAAAGAGAGAAATTTGTGAAATCAATAGTGATCATCCTTAGCAGACAAATTGCCGTCTACAGAAAAGTTATATTATTATTAAACGCAGGTAATACTGCTAACTAATAACAGGTATTTTCTAAAACTTACGACTCTTAAGAAAAAAATAATATATTAAAAGTTATAAATAGGTTATACTTACTATATTAGTCACATTTGTCGCAGATAGTAAATCGAAACGATATCAATTATCTTAAGTATAATTGGTTGTGTATTTGTTACATAAAAAACATCAACTCAATTATTCACTGACAGCGATAGAAAAATTAGTCGTTAATAGAATTTAAAAGGGACGATTTCAGAGTTCGCTTTTTCAGTTCACAAATTAGGTGCTCCTAAAGTTCGTAACTCGTTTACTCTCGTTCTATATAAAATAGTTGAAAAAAGGGTTGATATTTAAAAGTTCTCTATGGTACTCAAATAACTGGAGTCAACCGTAAAACAAAGATGGTGAATACATACGTCTCAAATGGCCGCAAAACATCTTTTGGTGTACCGCAGGGAAGTGTCTTAGGTCCTTTGCTGTTTTTACTCTATATTAATGACCTTCCAAATGCGACTGCTAACCCAATGACTCTCTTTGCGGACGACAGCACGGTAGCAGTGAAATGTAATCATAAACGGACATATGAGGAAGATATTAATAACACTCTACATGCTATCATCGAATGGCTTGATGCAAACAATTTAAAAGTAAAACAAATCTAATGCACTTTAGTCAACGTACAGCTACATTATCTCCTAAAATAAGCTACAAAGATGAACCAGTCAATGAAATAAATAACAAATACATAAATTAAAAAAATAACAAATAAAAAAACAAAATAAAATAAAAATAACAAATAAATAAATTAAAAAAATAACAAATAAAAAACCAAAATAAAATAAAAATAACAAATAAATAAATTAAAAAAATAACAAATAAAAAAACAAAATAAAATAAAAATAACAAAATTTCTTGGTCTAACTATAGACTCTAAGTTGTCATGGAAACCTCACATTGAACAACTATGCAAAAAAATTAACAAGTCTGTATACGCTCTTCATGAACTATCACTAGTTGCTAATGTTGATACAGTACTGACCGCGTATCACGGGCTAGTCGCGTCAGTACTAAGGTACGGTGTGATTTTTTGGGCAAACTCTACTATCAGAGAGATTATATTTAAAGCTCAAAAAAGGTGTATCAGAGCTATGTTTGGACTACAATTTACCGACAGCTGTAAACCGTATTTCCTGAAATATAAAATCCTTACTCTGCTCAGCCTATATATCTATGAAGTTGCAGTATTTGTCAAACTCAATCCAAACCTTTATGAACTAGCTTAAGAAACTTATCATAGGCAACAACGTGACGTATATCGGCTCTGTATGCGTAAGGCCAACACTGCGTTAATGATTAAAAACATATTTCATATGGCACCAGTTATATACAATAACAATAGCCCGAGAACGACAAAGGATCGATGCATTCGAGATGTGGTGCTGGAGGCGATTACTTCGAATACCTTGGACCGCAAAACGCACCAACGTGTCTATTTTGAATTAGCTCAAAATAAAAACCCGCTTGTCGATCATATGCCAACAACGCATTCTTTCCTATTTCGGCCACACAGTGCGCAGAGGCGATGAAAGTCTGGAAAAAACTGATTGTCGTTGGGAACACCGAATGCAAACGGTCGCGTGGTCGTTCACCAACCAGATGGACCAATCAAGTGAAAGACTCATCGTCCTCCAAATTCCACGCGGTCATTAGAGACGCGCTGGATCGAGACCGGTGGAGGAAGATCATCCGCTCCAGATGCTACACCAATGCTGACCACGATCCTCAGACATGAGGGACCGATTAGAGAAAGATATACAATAAACTACCAAAAGATATAAAAGGATTGAACTTGAACCTGTTTAAGAAAAGCTTGAAGTGTCTATTGGCAAATAAATGCTACTATAACATAAAAGATTATTTAAATGACAAATTTACTGTAACTTAAATTACTAATTCATATTACTTACACAATCACAGAACAAGTACTTACTTGTTCTGTGTACACAATAATATATTTGACATGTTTATTAGCTTGTAGTATCTTGACATAGTTTTATTTGCCCATAGATATTTATTTTTGACATGTTTTTAGATTAGCTATACGTGTATTCATTGACATTGCTTGATTGTTATTCTGTTGACTTCATTATTAATTTATTATTTTTTTGACATGTTCACGTAGATTAATTGTATAAACTTACATTGTTTTAGCATGCCACCAAAATGGTAGAAACACTTGACACATACGTAGACATAATAACAACACCTTGTAAACAGTGATTTCAGCAAAATAAATTATTCGATTTGATTTGATACGAATATGTGCTTGAATAGAGTTTTTATATTACAGTACAGATGCGCCCACGGCTTCGCTCGCGCCTAAATTTTAGTGTGTTTAGGGAATCAGACTGATTTTTGGTATAAAAAGTAGCCTACGTCTTTGGCACTAAATATTTGTACATACCAATTTTCATAGAAATCGCACGCACGCACGCACGCACGCACACACACACACACATACACACACACACACACACACTAAATTCAAAAGCAAAAGTATATAATCGTATATATATTAAATAAATCGTATTATATAATCGTATATATATTATACATATCGTCTATAATCTTTCCCACAGTATTTAATAATATTAGAATATTGGCCAATAATTGCTTTCAGACACAAATCTACATATTTAACGGAGTGGAGCGAAAATTTGAAAAACATTCATGCGGGGAGGTTCGGGTGATACGATCACAGCATAATACTCCCATCGGTCGAGATTGTATCGTGTCGCGAGATTCATAATTTATGAACTGGCAATACCTAGGGGTAACGTGATATGTGATTGCGTTGATTTAGAGTTACTGGATGTGGCCAAATATTACAATTTTAATGATCATGCGGTGAAATTGGGTTTTATATTTGCTTAAATTTGAATTTTTTAAGATCCTAGGTTTGGTTTATTTTCGTCTGAACTTTAAGCTATTTTCAAGTTGATTATCTAGAAAGAATAGAATAAATAGAATAGAACAAGTTGATTATTTGAAAAGATAGAAACCCATTTGTTTTTCATGTCAACGCTACATTACAATACTATATACCCTATGTCACTCGCACAATTAATACGAATCTAATGACACTGTATAATGTTAAAATCCATTAAACCCTTAAGGATGTAGAGCGTGCCAAAGAAAAAGACATACATACCCACATACATACGCTCAAAACATTACCTTCCTTGACTTCGACAGTCAGGCGCTAAAAGATGATGTATCATGAATGAAGCACACTACAACAGTAAACGATAATATGAACAAAGCCTGCTTTGAAATTGCAGTCGACGAGACAAAGAACTTTCCGACAGAGATGAATCTGTTTGACTTGATACAAAACTGTATTTAATTTAACTAGCTTTATGCGGCGTGGTTTTACTCGCGTTTTTGCTTACTGCTCTGCTCTTGTTACCAGTAGCGTGATGTTTCATAGCCTATAACCTTTTCTCAAGAACTGGGTTATACGCAAAAATATTTTTTTTATCAGTCTGGTAATTCCAGAGATAAGCGCGTTCAAACAAACAAATATACTTCTTCGCTTTATTATAATAGTATAAATATGAAATAATTTTGAGTAAGATTTAAGACCTGGGAACCAGACAGGATAGATAGAACCTTTAAAAAAACAGCTAATAATACCAGTCATCATTATTATATCAGCTGAAGGAACTCCACTGCTGAACATTGGCTATTCATGAGTCACTCTCATCGATCGGTTGCCATCCCCGTATCAGGTTGTCGGTTCGCCTTGTGGGGAAACTGCCTACCGCTGCGCTAACAACAGTAGGTACCTAGATGATGATAGGTACTGTTAATACTAAGCTTCTGTGTAGAGTATGTAAAGCAGAAGGAATATTTTCTTCACCAGCACATCGATTTTCTTTTTCTTTAAATGTTAACATATATGTAAGTGATAGTCGTGAAGACTGACACGTACAGTTAATATTTGATTATTTAAAGCGATTTCAATATTTGATTACACTTTGGTGATCCTGAACTATTTTCATATTTCAAAACATTTTATTGTTTACCGAATTGTAAAGCTTTTGAACGATAGAACAATGCGGGTAGTACGTCATCAGTAGATTTATTTAATAAACATACCATCATACTTTTTTCACGAAGAGGTAGGCAGAGGTGTATAGCATACTCATTACCACAGGTCACATGAAGCAGGAAGCGAGACTGTTGCTATTTACCGGCCACAGATCCAAAATTTCTTGTCAAAAACAATCCTACCCTGGGATCAAACTTAGGATCTTTGTGTGGTACACAGTACTACCGAACCACCGAGGCATACCTATACTATTATAGAAAGCGGAAGAGTTTGTTTGTTTGTTTGTTTGAACGCGCTAATCTCCAAAACTAAGTCAGATTTGAAAAAATTTCTTTGCGTATGATAGCCTAGTTCTCAAGGAAGGTCATAGGCTATATAACATCACGCTACTGGCCACGGGAGCAGAGCAGTAAGCAAAGACGTAGGTAAAATTGCTCCGCAGAAAGCTAGAACATTAATAATGTGTGACACCACCATAAGGCAACTTTGATAAATTATGAAAACCTGTGTGCGGTTTCCTGCTAAGAATAATGTACTACGTTTACTCTCTTGGGTGTATAGAGTTTTTGAAGAGGGTGGTGTACTTCTGTGCTTATCAACTTACTGCTATCATCAATCTGAGTGTCAGATTCGGTATTTCTTAGTTGAAATATGCCAATAGTGCTTTCTACGTTGTATTTTTATGATTTGTTTGGATTATTCTGTTATATGTTTCGCCGAATTTTTGTTTCGTTGGGTGAACGCCTCTTCTTATACAAAAAAGGTATTTACATTAAAAGCTAGTTTGTTTAAAATGCGTTGTTGATTATAGGCTTAGTGTAATTATGTCTAGGTTTCTTAAGGATGTTTTTGTCTAAGACACATTAAAATTTAGAAAATACATAATGATGTTGCAGAAGTTTGAAACCCACAAACTTTATCCGCGACTCTAATTATGTAATACTAGTTGTGCCCAGCGACTTCGCCCGCGTAAAAAATGGTATGTGTTTAATTAATGTAACTGGTGAAACAGACAGATTTTCAGTATATAACGTATCTCATGTCCGTCACTGTCACCAAGTCTATGTACATACCAATTTTCATCAAAATCGGTTTAGCTATTTAAGCGCTGAGTGGTAACAAACACTTGCACTTGTAAACTTTCGCATTTATAATATTAATAGTAAGTAGTTTCTTTTTGTATGATTATTGCAGATAATCTAGACCAATTTAGACAAACACAACATCTTGCCTCTTTTAAACAAAGTCGACATCGTCAAACAATAATTATTTGTCACCAAAACCATCAACTCAACGCACAATACAGTACCTGCAAGTTACAACCTATTACCGCAACAGTGCTTTTGTCTCTGGAACTCAATCGATTTATTATAGCTGTGAGATTAAAGACTTGAGCTACGTGCGACACGTTATGTGTGGCTAAGTAAATTGGTGAGGGAACCTTACGGTTATTGCTTCGGTTGGGTATGAATTTATCATGAAACATTCATCGTAATCGTTCAAGCTGCGGATTTAGATTTATGCTGAATAGGATGAAGTGATTTAGAGTGTTTAGAGTTTTTTTTACCAGACAGTAACAGTAGACACAAACAGTAGTTTGTGACTTAGTTATACTGTTACACACATTCATAGCTTCACGCCTTTTATCCTCGAAGGGGTAGGCAGAGGTGTTTAACCAATCATGTTTCGCCTTTTTTTTGTGTCCCATGTAACAGGGGGGCGATCGTGCTGCTATTTATTGGGCACAATTCCTCAACCAAATGCCGCGTTAAGAGACCAATAAACTAACACAGCAACTTCAAAAATTTTCTTCAGCAAAGAGTAGGTAAGATAATGTCCAGCGACGTGCTAATTATTATGAATACAACTGACTTAAATTATGTGACTGTGGCTAAATTTTTATCTGTATGAGAGGCCTATGTCCTAACATGGACGTCTTAAGGCGTCAAA
The DNA here is from genome assembly GCA_963082885.1 of Parascotia fuliginaria. Lineage (NCBI taxonomy): Eukaryota > Metazoa > Arthropoda > Insecta > Lepidoptera > Erebidae > Parascotia > Parascotia fuliginaria. The sequence continues at coordinate 4,685,995 of OY720195.1, forward strand.
ATCATCAAAATATATAGTTACCTATATGTGAAATCTAATGTAAACAAGATTTATTCATCAAAGCAATATTGTTTAACAATTCCATAATACGTTTACTAAAACTATTATCAATGCTGCAATCTGGATTAGTTAAGCATTAAGGATTTTATTCTTAATGTATCCTCTACCTCCACCACAAAAGAGGGAACAGCACCTTAGATTTTCGTTACTGCCTTATACTATAATTATATGTCACTAGCTATTGCCCGCTGCTTCGCCTGCGTGAATGTCGCATTTTTCAAACAAACTTTCATCCCCTATTTCAACCCTTTCTAGCCATTTTTGCAATTAAAGATTACCTATGTTGTTCCCCAAAGTCCCCAAATTTTATCTAAATCTGTTCAGTGGTTTAGGCGTGAAAGCGTAACAGACAGACAGATTTACTTTAGCATTTATAAGATTAGTATGGAATGTTTTTTTTATGAGAGATAAAAGCTTCTAATACAGTAACATTGCAGTCGACCTGCACTCTGACTGACTTGGCCCTTTTTTAAAGGAATCATCTTGTGGCCCATAACATAGAAGAAGAGACAGAAGAGGACTGATAATTTAAAAAAAAAATCATATAAAGCATAGGCGTATTTTTAACCGACTTCAAAAAGGAGGAGGTTATCAATTCGGGTCGTATGTTTTTTTTTTTTTGTATGTTTGTTACCTCATATCTCGGTCATTTATGAACCGATTTGAAAATTTTTTTTTTTATTATAGAGGGTATACTCTGAAATTGATCCCATTTTTTTATTATAAGAAATGGTTCAGTGGTTGTATGTTTGTTACAACAGAACTCGGTCATTTATAAACCAATTTGAAAAATTCTTCTTTTATTTGAAAGGGTATACTCCGAAATGGGGTCCCATCTTTTTTTATAAAGAATGATTTAGTGGTTTGGCTTCAATTGTATATTTTGTAACAAAACGTATGCAAGGAGTGAAGACGTGTAAAGCAACACGTCGATGTCTTTTGAGACGAATTATCTGACATTGACATGTCCATGCTACAAGTGCGAAGTGATTTTCAAAATTCATTTTTTGTTAGAAACGAAGTGGCCCTGGATGAGTGACCATTTGTGTCATTTCATTTTCAGCGTCTTCATTCTTTAGAAGCAGTAGACTATGATTATCACTATAATTTCGTAGTCGTTAAGCCAAGTTGGAGGTCTTATGGTCGTGAGTAATTACAACAGCAAAGGGCGGCCTTAAACCTGCCTTTACAGCACCACTGTTTATTTTTTGTATATCTGTTAAGCGATTGCTCGGTCAGTTAAATTATGATTTTTGATGATTCTTTATTGTTGGTAGATCACCACTTTTTTGTTTTGATTTGTGGTTTCTGGGATTCAGGGTTTAGCGATCGAGAAAGTGTCGACAAGGACCTTATATCTCTATTTACAATCTTACCTCTCGTCTCTACTTTCTTTCAAACGGCGCGGCGCTGTCTCATTTGCGCAGCACGTTTAGTAGGTCTACCCATATTGAATATATTTATACACAATTAATTCCCACTAAAAGTTTAAAAATAAAATTATTTTTAGAAAAAAAATAAAAACCGACTTCAAACAACACCTACATGTTCAATCCTTAACTAAAAAGTAGAAAATAATATTTTAATTACTTCATAGCAAAGAACATTAAATGGAAATCAACGCAATCCTTGATACCTATAATACTTTACTATTTATAGTTTTTAATCAGTTATTTTGGAGTCGGTGCCAGCCAAGAAGGATCATAATGACCTTCATAAAAATAACCTACCTACTAGCAAAAAAAACCTTCTTGATTAATCTATTAATATAGGAATGAAAAATATAGATTTAATACAAGAAATCGAACGGAATCTGACGCGCCATTTATTAATTTTAAATTAATTTATATTGCCCCACGCGTGCCATTACCGCCCCGTGCATTACAAAAGTTTGTTGCAAAGGCTAAATTAAAGATCCTTCTTGGCTGGCACCGACTCCAAAATAACTGATTAAAAACTATAAATAGTAAAGTATTATAGGTATCAAGGATTGCGTTGATTTCCATTTAATGTTCTTTGCTATGAAGTAATTAAAATATTATTTTCTAGTTTTTAGTTAAGGATTAAACATGTAGGTGTTGTTTAAAGTCGGTTTTCATTTTTTTTCTAAAAATAAATTTATATACAGTTCTCTTCGTTATTTGACTTAAGCGTAATCAAAGCTAGCTATTTTTAACCGCAGTCTTTACTATAGTGACAGCACTTCCCCAATCCTGTTTCTAATTTGGGCGACAAATCTCGCACCCTACTTTCTCTTTACATATTATAATCACAAAGCTTAATATCACGCTACTCAATATCCACCCAATACGACATGTGGGTAAGACATGACATAATTTATGACTAACAGTAACTATCGTCACGGTTTAGCCGGTAGATTTCGCACAATTAGTGCAGTCATAAAACGGAATATACCGTTTTTGAAATATATGTCTTCTGCATAATGACACAACGTTTAAATTTACTTAATCTTAATTGTCGCTTTACTTCTCTTTTTCATTGAATGTGAGATTTGTAGTCACGCTTTCGTCATGTGACGTGTGCTATACCATTTTTGAGGGTCAGCTATTGTTTGCTGTGCGCGCGAAGTGGCACGTTTTGGGATAATTTATGACACATATAGGGGTTGATAGTAACGTTTGTATATCAGCCACGTGTTAATTCTTGAATATTTTATTTTATGGCTGGAATTCAGATAGATACAGTAGCTGTGTAAGTTGTGGGTTTGATTTTTATACAGGACAAAACTTAGTGCGATTCATTAAAATTTGTTCTGAGTTTTTTATCGTCATCGTCATATCAGCCGAAAGACGTCCACTGCTGAACATAGGTCTTCCCCGAGGCCTTGTCCTGTCGTAAGCCGTCCTCATACGTCGGTTGCACTCCGCCGCCAAGGTTTTATTAACTTTAAATTACTAAAACATAATAAAATTAGAGAGCAGAACCTCATAAAAACAGCTGTCCGGACTTTATGCCCATAATACGTGTGTAAAGTACCGCAAGTCATAGAGCTTATTCTTTAATACAGGAGTTGTCGATTAAAAACTTATAAGAAAAATCTTTTAAAAAGCTGAGAAACTAAAATATAAACTGTATTCGTATTTAAATTAAGTACTCTAATGTTGTCATATGAAGAGGCAGCATCAACCGCTTTGTGAGTAAATATCAAAGCTTTTAATCGAATTGAATGTGTTGTTACATGGTTTTATGTTAATCCAGCTTAAATCGGTGAAAGCCATTGCAAATCGGCATTGCTAGGAGTGCACAATTGTGTTAGCGTAAATGCACGTCTTTGTTTAATCGTCAATGGAATGTTGTTAGGCTTTTCTTAAGACGATAATAGATTAAGCTAGAAAGGGTTCGTTTTATGCAGATATTATTAATAACATCAAAGTAAGAGAAGTGAGTAAGAATACATACGTATTTTTTTTCTCTCTAATCGACTGACGACGTCTACTACTGGTCGTAATGTATGTACCCTTCTCTGTCACAATCGGAAGAGGCTTGTTTTTTTTATTTTGCAATTCTCAGAAAACACAGGGTTAGTATTATAAAGTAACGGTATCATTTAACATTAGATACATCTTTCCTACATTGTACAAAACAAAAGAAAACACATACAAAATATCAATGTCAAGAACTGTTACAAAGTTCATTACTTAACAACCATTCAATAAATAAAATCGGAACATAAAAGTCACGCAAACAATTGCATTAGAATTATAAGAGATTTTCGCTCTAGAAACCTGTATATCCATCGCAAGTTCTACATTATTGCATTGAGCAAACGTGTTGGGTTTGAAATATTCCACACTCCTACAGGTAGCCTGTTATGTCACGTACATTGTTACGTTTAGAAATAACCGGTGTATTTGAGGCTATATTGCAAAATCGTTGCTATTGGATGCACGTGTGTTCGGAAATTTAGTTTTTGTCTTGGTGACGAAAATTGTGGAACGTACATACATACATTACTTCACGCCTGTCTCCTATTAATGGGGTAAGCAAAAACTATAGAACGCCATTTTCAACGATCCAAACATAACTCCTTTGCTCTCTCTTCAACATTCATTAATCTTTTCATACACACACCTCGGTTACGGGTGCTTGTAATTGTGCTCTTTGTCAACACATCGCCTATTTGGTCCGTGTATGTCTAGGGCCATGAATCTCTTTCGTTATCCTCCTTCCATCCATCTTTTCTACATGTCCAAACCACCTTAACATACTCTTTAAATGTCCGTCACTATATCATCATTCTTCTCTTATCACTCATTATGCTTAAAATTTATGGCATATCTAAACGTACTTATATTTTCATTATCTATTTATATCGAAAAGAGTCAATACGCTTTATATATTATATATACTAAGTTTCAAGTATAACTTTAAAAAAACTTTACTTAAATTTTAAAAATATGTGTATTTTAAGAAAGTCTGTAATCGCCAATCTTCCTTGAGCAAGCACAGTGATCAATACTCTTGTCTACTCTGTTTAAGAACTTCTGACCCTTCAGTAGAATTATAATGGGCTAGCATACCCCATTTAGTCATATAAACAAATAAAGTATAATCTAATTAGCAATGTCAAACAAAATTCACCATTATTTAAAAGAACTAACAATTACTGTCCTGGACTATTTACGTTCGACACCACTGCGTGCACATTTAAAACATTATCAACCAAAGTACAGCACATTATGCAAAGCCTCACAACAATGCTCGCGATAAAATCTGAACATACACGAATATTCACGATTGCATGTTGTAACAACTGTTCTTTTGTGCAACCAACTGTTGGTAAACGCTTTTGTCCTGATAATGCGATGTTAAAACGCAGTCAAACAATTCTATGAATGTGGTCTGTTTAGTTTAAATTTAGTATCAGTAGAGATTTAAGGATGTCCAAACTCTTGTTTGTAACCTTGTTTGTTCGGCAACCTTGACATTATCAAATTCATCATCACATAGATGCTGTGATATTAAAATAAATTGATAATGTTTAATTATAATATTTAATAAAAATGATAATAATAAATAATAATATGGGGCTCTAAAGAATGTCTCGTCTCTTCGTGCGTAATAAATGGAACGCAGAAATTAGTCTAGTATATACTAAATGAACTACGATCAGCAAACTCTAAAAAAAAATTTTTTTTGTAGAGAGGAAATGCGTTTACACATACCGCCCCGTCCGGTGAAACGAGGCGACTATGTCGGGCTCACGATCAGAGGCCCTTTTTTTTTTGTAGGGGGAATATGCGTTTACGCATACCACCCCTTCCGGCAAAACGAGATGGCTATGTCGGGTTCACTGGCCTGTGATGGTAGGCGGCAAAAATACCGACTACAACCCCCCTGTGCACCTACTCTCTACATCACTATTACTATTATTATATTATTACTACATCAGCGGCACGATCAGCGGCCCTACCACAACCTCTTAAACAATCTTTTTATAACTTTACTTTGTCTCTATCCTTGTTTTCAATGGTACAAAAGAAAAAGGCAAAACACAGTAATATTAAAATAATACTGCTTTAAGATGTGGTGGGCCCCCAGTACGCGATTTTTCACGTTTACCTAGCTAAATCGGGATCCGATAGGCTGAATAACGTTGTAATAATAGGCCGCATGTTGCAGAATAAGTGAATTATACGAACAGCTATGCAGTGCAATACTGTCACGCAGTTTACCAGAGGGATACTGCAAGCAAATATACCTACTACGTGTACAAGATCGTACATTATGATAAACCGTAGTGCACAGCTCCTTGAACAGTCACGTCTCTTAGCCATGAGAATACGTTTAAGTAGAAAATCTTTAGAAGATTCAACACTCTACCAATAAAACAGAATCTAACTAGTTTAATCCCTTTAGTCTTACTCTGATTCACAGAATGATTAAACTTGTTGAATTGAAGAACCATTTACAAGATGCCACTCGACTAGAATATGACACTTGACTAGCAAAAAGTGAGAAATATATTAGATAAGCTTGCGTCTTTGCTTACTGCTCTGCTCCCGTTGCCTTTAGCATGATGTTACATAGCCTATAACCTTCCTCGAGAACTGAGCTATCATAGGCAAAAAGATTTTTTAAATCTGACTGGTAGTTCCTGAGATTAGCGCGTTAGAATAGTATACATTCTAACCGGGTAAGACATTGTCAATAAAATTGAGTTTCATGACTTGCGTATTATATATTATAGGTTTTCTAATAAAAGGTCATACACAACTATAAAATTAAAAATAAATATTTTTATATTAATCGGTATAATTTCTCTCGCGAATAAATAAAATATTTTTGATGTGCACAGAATTTTAGTGACAGTATTTTGTAAGAGATTAGTGTATTTTAGGACACCAGGTTTTCACGAAGTGGTATGTCTTTAATGCGAGCTAATATTATAACTTGTATGAATCAGTTTTGTACTGATTGTCAATTCTCTGACAGTAAATTTTACTTCATTGGAAAGGCAGCACGTGCGAGATCGCAACATTTACAATCGACGCCAACAACATTTGTCGATCAAATAAACAAGTTTATTCAATCCAGTAATAACATTATTTAATTATCCCCCGTGCTATGAACAAATACATTCATTAGTGTTGTATTCAACTTATTCGGCAAGCTGACAAGTCACAGTGTCCCAAAATTACTTTGGCAACTGTGCCTTTAATAAAACTTTATTTGTGGAAAAGCGAATAAGTCAAACAAAGTAAATGTATGAATATTCTTATTTCTGCTTTTCGCATATGGTATACCTACATACTTATTAGCATATTTGGTATTTTTAATGAGTGTTGTTTAAATGATGCTACAATGTGCATGATGCAGGTTTTAATAATGAATTAGTGTTTAGAAATGGTTGACTTTTGTGATATGAATGAATCATCATCATATCATATCAGCCAAAAGACCAGTCCACTGCTGGACATAGGCCTCTCCCAATTTTTGCTACAGCCGCCCTTATCTATCGGTTGCCCGCCACCCTTATAAGGTCGTCGGTCCACTTTGTAAGGGGTCTGCCCACGCTGTGTCTTCCAATGAATGAACGAATGACTAAGTATATTTATCGATTTGCTAAAGGATACAGATCTGAGGGCCTAGACAAGTAGCATAAATGCTAATAGAATAGAATAGATTAAAAAATGTAAAGGATTGACATAAGCTAACGACAATGTTGGCATTAGAGCATATGTCAATCCCATACATCCACGGATGATATCTATGCGTTTTATCATCATATTTTAAGCCGAAAGGCGTCGCTGAAATTGCTGTAGATGGCATCTTCTAAGCTTCACAAATTCAAATTAGTTTAATAAGTGCACACAATACCGACTAGCTATCGTGTGCAATATTTTATCTTAAGACGTATCAAGAAACAGGTCGACTGACTCAGAATCTATTAATTTAATATGTACCCTATATAATTAATGTAACCAACTTGCAAAACAAGCTGCAACAAATTACAAAACACAACATAAAAATTAAAGCCCAAAATATAACAGTTGTACCCTACAAAATTACCTTCCATCCATTAACATAACTTAAGGTTGATTTAAAATTAAAATCATCCGAGTCCACACCCTCTGCAACAATGCCGCCCTTGTTCCTACATCTATTAATCTATTAATGTGCATTCCCCTTTATACATCGGATTCTTCATACCGACATAAATGATATTCGACAAACACTTTGAAGCAATTTTAATCTTTATTCTCTGTAAGCATAAAGTTTATAATTGTTTTTGTGGATACATAGTAAGGTGTACAAAACAAATAGGGTGAGTTTAATAATTTATCAAGGATTAATTTTATGGCTTGTCATGTGGTATAAAATGGATCCCTAAGTGTAGACGTGACGTGCACTTAAAGTTTTATAATCTATCCAAAATATGATAAGTTCTTTCATATCTTTTCATGAATTATTACAGGTACTACGGTACGGGTATTCGCTAATGAGGGCCGGCCTCATCAAAACAACTGCTACCGCCTGTATTTTCGGGCTCGCGTAGAAGAAGGAGTGTTGAATTGCAAAGCGCCGAAAGAAAAACTCGTTTGACGGTTTCAGTTAATTTATGCGAACACATACTGAGACTTTATAGACACGAACGATCAATTGTTACATATTGATGTGTAGAAATAGACTACTAACCTCTTTTTTCTTGTCGGCTAAAGGTTCACACAGTTATTGTGGAGCAATATGTTTTAGGTGTCGCACTGACTGGTACTAGAATACCCAGATACGCTTAGGTACCACCACGCAGTTAAGTAATGGGTCACTTACTGCGTTTTGTGCAAAATTTGTAAAAGAATTTTGGACGGCTATTCACGTAACAAAATTGCGTTTTAGAGAACTTATCTGAGGAGTGCAAGGTTTTTCTCCTAAACTTTAGCTACTCTTTGAACTCAGCACCGCAGTAGCATCTAGAAACATGGTGCCTCGCGCAGTTAGTAGAGTTGTTATTTCAGGTGAAGTTAACCATACGTATTCATGTATATCGTAAAAGTGCTACTGATATCCAAGGGCTGCGGCTTCCACTTACCATTAGATTAGCGTTACAATCAATTACTTAATAATAAATAAAAGTACATACACTATAAGTAAATTGAGCAGTGAACAGAACTCTAATTTTAGCCCCATTACTATTGGACCATAATTCAACAATACAAATTGTCAGCCAACATATATTGACCCTCAACCATTTTATAATCTATATGTGCTGCCGGATTTGTCAGTGATTTGCGAATCTATTTACAATGGTCATGTTATTGTCGCATTTCGTATTGTCAGTCTAGCATGTATTAATTTCTGTGAAACTAACAGTAGGGTATTAAAGTAGGGCGACCATAATGCTATTGTTGGAAAAGAGGTTAAGTCTTGATATTAATAAAAGTGAGTTGCATGACGTATAGAATAAAAGTGTGATCTTTTCTTTTTTATGAAGTGAGGTTTGCATTATGGAGATGTAATCTTTAGGAGGATTTGATGCTTGCATCATTATTACAGCTGTACGCATTAGCATTCTATTTTATTTCCAAATAGTCAATTAGTAATTCTCAGCATCCAGCGTCAAAAATATCTAACCAATGTTTCAAAGTTTAAGTTCGTATCAAATTTTGGTAGAATTCATCAACAGAAGTATTTTTAAAATTGATAAACAATTTCATTATGACTAAAATTTAAAAAAAAAGATACATTTCTACAAAGTTAATGTAATAGGTATTCATACGTAACCAAAATTAATTCAGACAAAAACAACGTTGAAATAATTTTGAACTGGGGTCTGTATAAACAAGAGTGAATTATCATAGCACTAACATTATACTACGAGAATTATATTCCATTTCAAATGAAATTACGCATAACTTATTTGGCATGTTTGTGGAATGTGTCCTGTATTTGACAATGACATATGGCTACCAGAGTTGATATAGAATGTTTTAAACTAGGTAGTAGGTGGTACATAAATAGTAAAGTCCTTGAATTATATTGCTTGTAATTTATTCTGTAATTTCATCATATTAAACTACATTAAGAAAGCAAAAATTTTAAATTTGAAAGTTGCCGTAACTTTGGAGTCAGCATATTAACTGACATCTCTTTGGTTATGGCATTTATAAGTATTCTGTTGATTTAATATGAGTTTGACTTTGACATAGGTAGTGTCCTCGATATAATATTCATATGCTATCTATCTTTATTTACTGGCTTATTAAATTGTATGTCTCTTGCAATAGAAACAACAAGGAAAACATTAAACCTAGCTATATAAATTTTAGCTTAGTATATACTTAGGTAAAATTTTAGTTAAAAACATACACTTAGTGAACTTTAACCAAAATATTGCTATCGGAAGTAGTTGATGATGAAATAAAATTACTTATATTATGTACGACTATAATACGAGAACGTATAATTTATCCATTTTCGACTTTCTGCTTCTAATTTAGGAATTGTATTCTAATGCTGTTAAAATTTCTAACATGATTTCTAAATTCTCCTTTTTATTTCACGTCCTACTTCATATATTGCTAAAGCATTGAATAATATTTTAATTGACATACTAGTATTTCGCCGCATAAGCATGCAACAACAATATTATTGACACAGTTACAAGAAACAGTGAACATAACGCCAAATGATTTTAATTTCAAAATGATTTAATATTATAAGCATTTCACGCAACAGTATTCAGAATAACAAAATCTGATATTATTAGCATGAAATCAATTTATTTATACTAATTCGCATTCATATCATTCATTTAATTTAATTAAATATTGGTTGATTCAAAATTTGCTGATTGGTTTCACGTTTTACTTACTAGTTATTAAGCAGTAGTTTTATTATTGTCGACATAATTATAATTAAATGTGTAAGAAATTGATTTGCTTCAGTAATCATCATTTCTCTTAATTTCACTGTTCCCACTTTTTCTTTCCTCTTTTGGCATTTTCTTCGCTTCTATTTCTTTTATTTGTTTTAGCTGTTATTTTCAAGTATCGAACTACCGTTCCTGCTTCGTTATCTTGCAGATCATTATTATAGCCAATATACTCAAACTCACAACGTTTATTTCATTTGGATCATAAAATATGATAATGAACGTCAAAATTACAAGAAGTCAGCCAATTAACCTACAACTTATAATGATGATGGCAGAAAGTTATTTAGCTGACTTTTTGTTATTTTGAAGTTTTTATGTAATAAAGAATAATCTTTTCTTTAATAATAATAATAATAATATTCTACCACATGCACACAGCGCCACTTAGCCCCAAATTAAGCAATTATATTTGCTTGTGTTATGGGTACTAAACAACTGATATACTACTTATATACTTTTTTTTTTTTTTGTAAATACATACATATTATAGATAAATTACACCCAGACACAGAACAAACAATCATGCTCATCACACAAAGGTTTGTCCTGGGTGGGAATCGAACCCACGACCATCTTTATGTGTCACTTAGGTAATTATTGATGTTTTGTTTGATTATGGTAGGTAAGGTATGTACTATTTAAGTAAAGACTTAAATTAAAAAAATCTTAAATTGATACGAGTCTAGTCCTTCAAGCTTTAAGTATAATCTTTTCTTTTTACAAAATATTATTGTAGCAATTCTTATATGCGACGGAAAACTACGCTTTAAAAAGATTATTGATAAACTATTTTTATTTGCGACTATAAAAACTAATTGCTTCGAGATTTTTTCAAACAACGTTAAAATATAAGAAGCTTACCTTTCAGAAAGTAAAAAATACTGAAGAAAGTAACAAGACTTTTGAAATGTCTTGTCTCTGTCCAGGAATAAATAAAAACGAGTGAGTGCGAGTCAGATTTGCGCACAAAGGGTTCCGTACCAGCCAAATTTTAAAATTTTTTTTTTATTTTTAGGTATTATTTATTGTTAAAGCGGCAACGGGTAAACAAACTCTGATCTACGTACGGCTTATGAGATGTAGCTTGGTGATAGACAGACAGACAGATAGAAATAAAATGGGTTTCGTTTTCTCTCTTTGGATATGGAACCCTCAAAATATACTTTTAAAGACAATCTCAGTCTAGAAAAGGAATGCATAACAATTGTATGATTGATGACAGGACGCGGTGTCAACGAACGTTCGCTGAATCATTCGAATGTTCTCGAATCTTTAGTAATAAATCGTTGGTTTCAAATGTCTGTTTCAACGGTTATTTCTAAACAACGCAAAGGGTTTTAATACGGTGTAGTTTAAAGCTTCTTTAATAAGATTTATATATACGTAAAACTTTCGTGGCGTGGTTTCACCCGCATTTTTGCTTACTAGTCTGCTCCCGTCGCTAGTAGCGTAATATTACATAGCCTATAGAACTAGGCTATCATACGCTAAAAGAATTTTTCAAATCTGAGTAGTAGTTCCTGAGATTAGCGCGTTCAAACAAACAAACTCTTCCACTTTATATAAAAGTATAGATATAAATGAATTTTATAGCAGATTAAAGCCAAGATTTTCAACGATTGGTAAACACTTCCATCATCCCCTTTTTCTGTCACGGTCAACAACGGGGTATCTTTAGCTTATAAATCACAACCATGTCGATAGATTACGGTTATCACTTACCATCAAGCAAGGGAACCGTATGCTCGTTTGTCACCAAAAGTGTATAAAATATCGAAAAAATCATATTTCTAACTACGTACAAAGCCAGGACAGGTCGTTAGTTTATAATTCCCACTCACAGCCAGACACTTGTCATTCGTTTAAATTGATGAATCCCGGCCGGTTCGTTAAGTAGGGCAAAGTGAATATTTTGGATGTTCACTTCTGTTTTGATGTATTGGTACTTTATGAGTAAAGGCAGTAAAAGATAATAAATAGGTTTATTGGTAAAACTTAGCATAGTGTGCTACGTTTGCTGCGGGCAACAGCTAGTATTATAAATGCGAAAGTAACTCTGTCTGCATGTCTGTTACGCTTTCACGCCTAAATCACTGGACCTATTTAGATGAAATTTGGTATAGAGATAGATTAGACCTTGGGGAACAACATGCAAAAAATGGCTTAAAGGGTTGAAATAGAGGATGAAAGTCTATGTGGAAAAAGCGATATAACCAACATTCACGCGGGCGGAGCTGCGTGCAACAGCTAGTAAAATATCTCTCCCTACCTCTTACAGGATAATGTCGAGATAAACTCGTAACATAACTAACAGTTCTTTTCTACCTCTAGGGAGAGGTCAATATTCAGCAGCAAATGTTCTCAGTTTGATACAGTATGTAAACATAAAAACAACAGCAAATATAGGTACCTACAAGTTAAATTACCATACCTAAATTGTATAAAATCGCTGTTTTTTCTGTCTGTTACACCGTTAACTTCTTCGAAATCACGCAAAAGATTTTAAAAAAAATTAAAAGGACTTCGTTTTTGTTCGTTCGTTTAGTAAGCCTATCACATTCCACTGCTCGACATAGGCCTCTCTCAGTTTCCGCCATAACACTCGGTCCTCCCTCTTCCGCATTCAGTCTACACCCGCAACCTTCTTTAGGTCGTCTTTCTACCCGGCTGGAGGAATATAATGATAGATTTCTTGTCTTTGCTTACTGCTTCTGCTCCCGTCGTCAGTAGCGTGATGTTACATAGCCATATTTACCTTCCTCGAGAACTGGGCTATCATACGCAAATATTTTTTTAATTCGACTGTTAGTTCCGAAGATTACCGCGTACAAACAAACAATCTCTTTCGTTTTATATAATAGTATAAGTAAATAATGATATTGTGAAAAGCATAAAACGTGTCAAACAGAATCAGGTTGCTTGTATAGTTTACCATTTACAATAACATGTTTTCTTAGTAATATAAAACAAATTTTCATACAATGCCTGTTCTACCGTTGTCAATATTTGCATTGTTGGATGAAAGTTGTAAGGTGTTTGCTTAGGCCTAGTCTCCATGTAATTGTACGGCATTTTATAAAGATGTGTACATATTTAATTTCATGTTCCCTTTGAGGCAAAATTAGGACGTAATAAAATTCTGTTATTATTTAATATATATCGCACATTTTAAAACCGAAACATAGTTATCAAATATTATGAAATTTAAAACAAATATTTGTTTCGGATTTGTTTCATGAACCACACAAATTTTTATCGTATATGAGAATAGAACTAACCACCTCGTATATGTACAGCAGTCGCATATACTCCCCAAGGGCTACAATAATAGCCAAATAAATAAAAAAAAAATTAGATCATCACAAGTATACATGCTACTAAAATAATCTAAACAATGTATATTATCCGCTACGAAATTTTCCAATAAAAAACATATCGAAACCAAATTTTCTGTTACAAACGACGATACCCACACAAATACAAATTTCGTACTCAATGTTTTTGGGTTAACTTTATATTAATTTCTAACACCAACAAATAAACTGGTTCAAACTTTGAAAACTTTTTTATCGTTTTGGTCATGATATTACCTTTTTCATACAAGCTACATTTCCGTTTCACCCTTCATTTAAAGTCGTAAAGACATGAATGCGGGCATTAATAATATATGAAACAGCTATACATCATACAGTATGGTGATGTTTGCTTGTTTTTGAAATAATATAGTAATTTATATTTAGTGTAGTTTAGTAAGAGATCAAAAAGAAGACAGAAGACATTGAATAGGTATAATCTATCTATACTGTTATATAAGCGCAAGAGTTTGTTTGTTTGTTTCAACACGCTAATCTCTGGAACTACTAGTCGGATTTGAATAGTTCTTTTTGCGTATGATAGCCCGGTTCCTGAGTCCGTTATGTAACATCACGCTACTGGCAACGGGTGCAGAGCAGTAAGCAAAGAAGCGGGTGACACCGCGCTGCGGCAAGCTAGTATATATGTATTTATCAGAAAAAGCGTTATCTAATGTAACAAGCACTAATTGAATTTGTTTTAAGCAAAACGAAACGAAATCATATGCGATACGCGATGCGAACGTGCACTACTAAACATCACTTTACTCTAAAAACCTGTAACTATGTAAAATTTCTGATCTTTGCTGGTTTCAGTATAAATAAGAAGGACTGGCTAAATACGGCTATGTATGTAAAACTGTACGTTTAGGAAGAAAAGCTCATTGTTTATCGACTACTAAGATTACAGTATGGAAGCCGTAGGTAAATATACTAAACCACGCGTTTTACTCATACAGTACACAAAAATTTTAAGAAAATTATGTCTACGAAAACCTTGAAACTTAATCAAATTATTTTACGTCCCCGCTGTCGCTTCCGCCCTTCTTATCTCCATATCCAAACCTTAAATAGCCGTAACGAGACATTGAAAATACACTCATAAATAAAACACATGGCACTCATTAATCTTGTAATGTGACGCGAAGTATTAATCTTGGAATTTTAACTTGCTATGAGTTATGTTTTCAATACTTTATGTTTGTAAACTTTTGTTTTCTGTCGGTACAAATAATAAGTAAATGTAACTTGCGATATTTGTGATTTTGTATCGAAAATTCGAACAAGTAGGGTGATTTACATGAAACTAGATCAATCCATTCATGCGTTTTCTTTCTTCTGACTCGTTTACTACTTCTTAAGGATTGATATTAATTTCCTTGTGTTTTTTAATAATTCTTGTTTATGTTATTCTAGGCCCATGTCCAGCAGATATAATGATGATGTAACTAACGGACAACAGACGTACAAAATAAATAGAACATATCAGTAAATGGTCTTACAAATACTGATTTACTAATATGCATTCTAATACTGTGACCAGTGTGTGTTGCCAGTGATGACATACGGAGCAGAGATGTGGTCGCTAACTATGGGTCTTATCCGAAGGCTCAAAGTCGCTCAGAGGTCGATGGAGCGGGCTATGTTAGGCGTCTCCCTGCGCGATCGTTTGAGAAACGAAGAAATCCGCAGGCGAACCAAAGTAGCCGACGTAGCTCGTCGAATTGCTTCTCTGAAGTGGCAATGGGCAGGACACATAACTCGCAGAACTGACGGCCGCTGGGGCAGAAAGGTGCTAGAGTGGCGACCGACGACCTTATAAGGGTGGCGGGCAACCGATGGATGAGGGCGGCGAACGACCGACAACGGTGGCGAAAATTGGGGGAGTCCTATGTCCAGCAGTGGACGTCTTGTGGCTGATATGATGATAATGATGATGATTCTAATACTTTAACTTGTCCAAATTAACTGTTAAAAAAGTAAATTATTTAAATAAATTTAATTAATAAATGAAATTAAATAAGTAAAAAACAATATTTATAGTACAAAGATGTAGACCAAATTAAATACAGACTATTGAAAATAAAATGGAAAAAATTATAAGCAAATTCTATTAGGACTGCTACACCGCTTTAATACTGTTTAGATACTATAAAATAAATTATTTATTTCACTGAATGAGTAATTGCACTATTTCTAAACAACTTTATTTCTATCGAATAATTCATTTCGTTTGAGTACAAAATATCTAGGTATTCAATACTAAGCCACGTTAATTCTAAAGAATTATTTACTTTTTTCGTGGTTGCTAAAAATTCATTACAGATAATAAAATAAACTAAAATCCTATTAAGTACACTTTTACTATTCAAAATAATACCCATATTTTTAGTACATTTTTAGTTATTTATTTTGTTAGATATAAAGTGTGCATTAATGCTACGAATATAATAAAAGAACCAGAATCAATAATAACTAAAAATAACTGCTTCTGTTGTTTAGTTGTGCGAATGGTATTGTGTACATAGAGCTGTGGGGTTCGAGGAACAGGTCACATTTTTCTGTCGAGAAATTCTAAGTCAACGTCAGGCTCGCTGTCGGTTGTTATTCATTTCTCTAACGCCTGTGTCTACCCCTTTGAGGAAAAATAGCGTGATGCTTTGATTGTTTGTCAGTATAATAATTTTTGTTATGAATTACTGATACCTATTCATTTATTGGTGTTTTGTTTCTCTTATTATAGCAACCATAAACTGTAAATGCTGTTTTACTTTTAGTTTATTTAAAAAGATACAGTAATAATAATATACATAAAAAATAAACGTAATTTTAACCCACCATTTTCCCCTTTAATGAACTGTAATCAAAACAACTCATAAGTGAACATATGCATTTATAATAATGTAAACATACCGTGACTTGTGATTATGTACGGTTTGTGTTGCTAGCCAATTACTGGAAATTATTTATAGTACATTTATACAAGACGATTTCTGAATCAATCATAGCAATTAACTCTTTTTAAAGAGCAAATATCGCTTTAGGAAACAAACCCTGTATCGTGGGGGACTTTACACACATACAATAGCTTCAACCTAAATATTTTCGACTTTTTATACGGATGGGAAGAGTAATTTTTAAATATCGTTTCATACAAATGTATATGAAAGAGCATTATGTCATGGAGATACAGTCGGGACAGGAACATGGTACTCACGAGGTCTCGAGCGAAAGAGGCAGCCATGTCTTAACATTACGTATGCAGCGAGCCTAAGTCTCTCACAAAGGGAGGAGTTTGCCGGGACCGTCATGCTTGGCAGTAATATTTAAAACACTGGTAACTCTGCAACCTGTTGTCAGATATTCCTATATTTTATATGCAGTTACTGAATGTGATCATAAAAATATTTTATATAATCATCCATATAAATATGCAGTAAAACTGAATATACCAACTACCCGAAAAATCAACGAATTCTTCACATAACTGAATCCATAATATATTAAATTTTCGAAAATTGAATATTTTTATTTAATTCAATCGGAGTGAAAGCAGATTGATTGAATTCTCGAAATATTCGGATAAAGTAGAACACAAAACCCGACTATTGAAGCAAGCTACACTAAGTATTTTATCGGTGCACGAGTCTGAACTATGCAGAATAAAATTCACGCCTCTTTCTCCGAAGGGGTAGATAAAAGCGTATAACACTAATCTCTAGCCCTAACATAGCCAGCAAAGTCTCATGTAACAGTCGAGAGGGCAAGTGTATTATCATTTAACAGATACTGACTCCGACTTATTTTAAAATTTTCCAAAGAAAACTACCCAAGGAGGGAAATCGATATCCGTATGAAGTTCGTAATTACAATACCTAGTACTCAAGTAAACCATGATCAAGACAGTGCCTTTTAAACTAATTATAATTTTAGTTGAAAACCTTTCATTGCTAGACAAGAGCTTCACCCATGTTTCGCCACTTCAGCTGGTCTCCAGCTGCTCTCATCCATCGTTGCCCGCCACCCCGATTCAATCGTCAGTGCGGCGATGCATTTTCTGTTTTTAAATATTTTCCCAGTCCCATCGCTACATGTAAAGAGAACCATAGCGAAAATAAGGGGATTTACAATTAAGGGCTTAACACTGTTATTTAAATATCTACTGAGGGTAGTGATGTTTACGAAGCTGTTGTAACATTATGTTTTCCTATAATTAACGGTATACGGTAGTGAAATTACAAGGCGGTAATATAACATAATTGCTCTATTGTGCCTTGTCCCAACTGTGTAGTAGTGAGCGGTAGTGATTATCTAAGACAATGTTTTGAACTATTCCCGTATGTCGCAAAATTAGCTTTATATCGTTCCTACAGTACACTACTGCTGTTATTACTTTTTAAAATTTAAACCAAAAGCCTGGTCACAAATCTGTGAATTACTTTCACTATGGTACAGTGGAAGGCTGCATGCAGCAGCATGTGAAAACTGTGCTTAAAAACAGCACAAGGATCGATTCTACACTAGACATCACTAAGCGCAAAAGTTCTTATTAAAAAAAAAGATCTGCATTTAATAGAGTTTGAAAGTTTAGAATACCGAAACTGTTGTATTAAGTACAGCGTGCATACGCCCTTGTTTATTTATATCCTCGTATATTATAACCAAAAACTTACCAAAATACATATACGTATAACATATTTTGTACGGCCAAACCGCTGTTGTCCACCGTCGGTTAGACACGACCTTAACTTTGACGGTCACTTCCGAACAAAATATGCGATGTAACTTAATTTAGCTGCTTTATATTATGAATATTTTTGATAAGGCATGATTAATTACCCTTATTTAGGAGATTTGAGGCGGGTATTTTTCGCTTTAATTAAAATTGCTTTCGTTTTATGGTAAGTATATGAATTTTAAAACATTGTGAGGAAACTTGGACTTAATATAGTCTGAAATTGAGAAGGCGGATTTGTCGGTAGCAGATCCATGTTGGTTTCAGCATGAATGGGTCGGATCGTCCGGGAAAGTACTACCCCTCATAGAAGATCGACTTAAGAGTAGTAGTATCCGTACTACTGCGTTACATTCGGTGAGTGAGAGCGCCGGAGGCCCAATTTCCCCTCTTTCCCCTTCCTCACCTTCCTCATTCCCTTCGCCTAACCCCATTCCCAGCCGCCATAGTGGAGGCCACCATACCAGCAGTTTAAGACGATGGCCACCACTTCTGGATTCCACTGACTGCTTACCATCAGGCAGGGTGGAGTAGGCTAATATATAAAAAAAAAGAAAAAGGCGTGGTAATCAACGCTCATGACTTTTGAAATGAGAAGCATTGACATGAGAAAAGGCTTTTTCTTGCAGTGGGATAGTAACGAGCTGAGGCTGAAAATGTATGGGATTGACATAAGCTAACGACAATGTTGGCGTTAGCATACATAACATACATTTTTTTAATAATATTCTATTCTATTAGCATTATAGAATGATTGTTCTGACACTTCATGTAACAGATTTATTGCGTTAATGAAGTAAATAATAAGCTCGGTTGTATACATTTTGCTAGTGGATAACTTTTGAACACATAACCTTTATACTCAAGCCTTCAAAAGGCAAGCAAAATAGTGAATCAAATCCTTCTTTGAATGAAGACGATCGCTATTGGACTTAGAAAAATTATCGCTACAAAGGCCAATCTGAGCAAACAATGGGCGTTGGAATAATGAAACCAAACACTGAGTCACTGTCTGAACACAGTTAATCTAGATTTGGGAGACGAAGCGATTCGTCTTGATCTGAGACAATTGTGAAGCATTAAAACGATTTATATCTAACAATTGTTTTGACTTTACAGGGCTTATCTTGTAGCAATGTTGAAAGTTTTTGTTGAAACCAGCGGACTGTATTTCCTTACACCAGCTTTGGATTTAGCTTTCAAAATTCGTCCCAGTCTAAAGTACGGCTAGCCTCTATGCTCGGTAAGGATTGTCAAGGTTGCTAGGAAGAGATCGCTCTTAGCGATAAGACCACCCATTGTACAACTTTTTTCTATCTTCTGTGTATTGTCTCGTCTAATGTAATAAACAGGTAATTGGTGTACAATAAAGAATATCTATCTATCTACCTTTAAATCTGTTGGAATATACCGGATACTTGTTGAGTTTTTTAAATACTTATCAGAATTATCCCGAAAATTAACATATTTGTGGTTTTCTAATGTAGTGAGTTCATTTCAATTCTTTTACATTATTACGTTTATTTTGGACGTATATGACACACGGTGCAGGAAAACCGTGAGAAAATTTAGACAATGTGTCTAAATTTTCTCCAGTAAACTGTCAATTTGCTTTGAGCTAGCTTGGACACCAATGCACATTCCTTCTCTGTATAAAAAGAGGTATTTGCTCTGCAGAGAAACAATACCAGTCTATTATCAATTTATATAAAAAATAATATGTAAAGATGCTAGCGGATCTTTTGACTAAAAAATATAAGATGATTAACGAATGTTAAAAATCAACTTTGATATTCTGAATTCTATCAATAGCATGTAAAATACACCACGGCATCAAAGCAGTAATTGCTCTATTCAATAATTTTAATTAGCCTAATTATCAATTGCCATTTTAACATCGTGAAATGTTTCCTTGTTGACAGTTTACAATTACATTAGCATATCTTCATTGAGAGCACTAACAGCCTCTCGAGAACAATATGAGTTGAGATTATCTGCATCGTTACTCAGTTTAATTGCTGATAAAAATAATTGCAAGCGATAAAAGGCACTGTTCACCATTATATGTCACTGTTACTTAGTATGGATACATTTGGTACAAAATAAATGTTTGCCAAAATCTGGTAGGTACGTCCCTTTTAGTGTTACCTCAAAAATTGTGTTTTTGGAATTTTATAAGGTAATTTATTATTAAAATAAACTGTGAAATGTTTTATATACTTAGACAGTTTTTAAAATTGTCTTTAAATAGTAAAAAATGCAAGAAAATTAAACAAATAATTAAGATGAATGTGATAAATTAGTACCACAAGTTTAATTATTATTTCCTCGGTCCTCTTCTCTTGTTTCTCATTTCATTATTCTTATACACGATCGGCAACTAAATAATATGGTAAACTGCAAACAGGCAAATTCGCCCTAATCACTTCTCTGTCGGCAAATTCATCTACCCATCTTTGCAGGGTTTTGTTAGTGACGGTCAGGACAATGACCGTCACTACCGTCTATTCTATTTCCTTTATATTCACTTTGCAGAATACAGGCCTTACACAGACAGAATGTCAGATTAGGTATGCATCTAGGCACCCTTGCTTATTAGAATTATTTATATAATAATGTATATTTTAATACGTTTAGGATTTGTCACGATTTCCTTCACCGATAGTTCATGCAAATTTTAAAAAGTACACACTCGTTAAACTTGTATAGCTACGAGTATTTACTAAAACAGTGCAAGTTTATTTATTATAATAATATTAGTACTTGCACTGTTTCTGGGGACATTGACTTTTTCTCGTAGAGATAGTCACAGTAATGACTGGTAGAGAATTTCTTAGGCATTAAGTCTGCCTATACATTATACTGTCTGAAGATAAATAAATAAATAAATAAAAAATACTGAAATGATGACAAAGAACATGATCGAATCCGATTTTAAAGACAGCGAAAGGGTTATTAATAATTATTTGGTAAACTTGTTATGGGACACGTGTGCTGAAAATTCGAGTTCATTAGAATTTTGCAAAGTAGCTGAAATTTGATTTCCAGGTATTCATTATCGATATGTGCCAATTCTCAAAGTTAAATGAAAGCGAGTTATTAATTTTTAGTGTTCAGTGTTCACGGTGTTCCAACACTCTGATGTGTTTTTAGCAGTTATATCAAAGCACTTCTAAGTTTTAAAGGTGATAGGTTAGTTATAAATAATTTTGATTGTTGTGTATTTGGTTCTAGTTTCATATAAACTGTTCTAAATGATTTTTAGATGTTGCTATATAAATGTGTGTTAGGCTTTACAGTATATAATTAGAGGCTCGTACCAGGCTCTCCCAGGTAAATGTTGTTAGTTCTACTCTATAATCCATTCTAAATGAAGATTTTTTACTTATTCAACGAAACAAACACGGCAAATGAAGACCGTTTTTATACTTTTTTTCTTTTTATCTTATTAGCTGTATTTATTGCTATATTGTTCAGTAGAGTATAGCTTAAATATAATAATAAACCAAAGTCTAGTAATTCTTCGTATCACAATAAAAGTATTTCAATCACCTATGTTTTCATCATTTAGATTCAATACTTCAAAATTATTAGAGGCAATATGAGATATTACTTCATAGTCGACACTTTTACTGTCTTCAACTTCGTAAATTCAAATAAAACCTCACAAATTTTTCAGCTTTACTTACACGTATCTAACTTATTCGAGCAAAAAAACAAAAAATTAGAATTTATATTTCAATGTTTCGTTCTACCGGTCCAATAAATTATATACGGTTGGAATTGTATTTCCACGATCCACACCTATTTGTGTTGTACCAATAAATACCAATTTGGTTACGTACGGTGTGTTATTACTCCACAATTATTATTTACAATGTTCGCTGACATTTGGATTTACTTCGCCGTAAATTTGGCCCATTATTCTCCAATGATTCTTAACTTACTTTGTGGATACCACCTGATGATGCAGAAAGAAATTTTAATAGTAGTCAGCTTTTTCGATTTAAAGTCAATTCGCCTTATATTTTTATCATTTAGCGTGTCTAATAACTGCTTCTTCTTCTTATCGAGTGGTTTGTGGTCAACCTAGTGTCACGATTTGTTTAGGTCGCCCATAATTTATTATACAGGCATCCGACTGGACCTAACGACTGTTATCAACTTGGTAACAACCAGGACCGACCTTTAGCGTGCCATCCGAAGCACGGAGACGCTCAGATCAAATTTCACTGTCACCCATCCATGGGCCAGCTATTATTATTATTAAATACTATAGAAATAAAACTAGGTATATAAAGTGTATTAGCCACACAGAGGAGTAAAATATGTTAGTTGTAGTAGCCTTCTAACACATAAAAACTATTCCTGTACTGTCCTAAGAAGAATGCCGTATGTGCATAAAAATCCACACGAATAATACTTTTAACGTGACTAATTTTAGACCAACTTTTACAAAACAAGTGTTATATTTCGAATTGTTCTTTTACTACACCGTTCATAGAATAAGTTCACACTTACATACACTTAACTACTCAAACAGAATTTTGCGATTACCTATTTTTCATAAGGGGAAAACAAAATGTTGCAACCGAAATAAATCGTTATATGGACTTTGCATTTTGACTTGTTTTCCAAAAGAGGAAATAAGCAAACGTTTTTGAAGCTCACACATCAACTCTCAAGAGTGTAACAGGCTGTAAATCTCTTAAAATAGAGGAAACTTTATTGCTGCCCAGCTTTCATTACTTAAGGATAAACTAAATTAAAATAAAATTGGACCATAAAGTTTATGTTAAGAGAGTTGAAATTTTAAAGTTTGTATAGCGGTAGAGTTTGTTTGTTTGTTTGAACGCGCTAATCACTGGGACTACCAGTCGGATTTTAATAATTCTTTTTGCGTATGATAGCCCAGTTTCCGAAGTAGGTCATTGGCTATTTAACATCACGCTACTGGCGACGGGAGCAGATCAGTAAACAAAAACGCTGGTTAACCGCGTCGCGTAATGTTAGTTACTAATAAGTACGCTCTTTCTATTTATGCATGCATTAATAGAATGCTACTTTGACATATCCTTAAAGAGCAGTTCTAACCATATATATTATGTGGTCTAATTATTATTATGTTAAATGTATTTTTATTATATTTTGGCTTTTGGAATGGTGTCCACCTCTTCTGGATTCCACTAACTGCTTACCATCAAGCAGAGTGGAGACACTTTGGTAGGCTAATATATAATTATAATGATATTTTTGCTGTATTATCCAAGACAAATTTGTAAAATACCTACCTTTAAATTTAAAAATATTCCATTAATCCAACATAATACTACAACCAAAAGGCCAGATATCGTATAGAAATTTTCTGCAACTGGTACAGTTCATACACTTCATAAAACAGTCGTTTGTTTTTATTTGATTGTATTCGCTGGCACAAAAAAAGTAAAAAAAAAACCTTGTGAACGTAATTGTCTGATCAGATAATTACAAGTACTTACGAATTACTAAACTTCTTATCATTCGAGACCATTCAATTGTTTCTGCCCTCGTTGGTTTAATTAAATTTTACCTACAATTCAGTGCAAGCCTAATTAACTTCAACTTCAACTCTCCAACAGAGATAGGTCCTATTTGTCGTTTACGTTTAGCTGACAGACTTTTATTTAATTGTTGGGATATTTAGAATGAATTTGTAGAAGTGAGTGACCTAGTTTAGTTTGAAGATAAATTTTATGAAGTTGAAGCCCTACATTTTATTAAATCAAAATCGCCATTATATAAGCCAAAAAAAGTCCAAAGCTTAGGCCTTCGCCCCGCCAAGTTTTGCAAAATAAAAAATTAAACAATATCACGTAGAAATCTAATTCACAATATACATTCAAAGCGCAGGAAGTAGCAGATGTCAACTATCTCATCGAATACGACATCATTAAAAAATAAACAAATTTTAAAAGAAATTAATGAATTTCAAAAGCGATTTCTCAAAAATGTCAAACTAAAACGTCAATCAAAGTAGCAAGAGCAATCTAGATTTTAGCGTCAAAAATCCGGCACACGTTATATGACTCTTTGACACCACATAGGTATAAAGGCGACTCGTTTCCTCATTCATCATTCGCGTCACAGTTTAGCAAATAAGAGCTCGTTCACAATCGACAGTGTCAACATCAAAATATATGTGCTTTACGATTTGTGAATATATGAGTCAATCTACACCTTGTACTTTGTTGAATTTTGGGAATTTTTGTTTGCGTTCAAAGGTTATATATGAATGTTATTTAGGAACCTACCATTATTTACATCTAGTTAAGACTTGAGAGGCAATATAAGTCTTGCTGGTTTATCAATCGACTATGCTTGATGAACTATGCAGGTTGTGTTTGTTTGCATTTTTAGTGCAATACTTAAAGGATTTTTTTTAATTGAAGGTCTTCTAAATTTTATGCAATATAGGTTTGGTTTCACCAGCCAATATGTCATTTATTCTGACACAAAACCGAGTGCTGCTAGCGAGGTGGATTTTTGATAGCTGACAATTTGATTTGCATCACGGATATGACTTGTTATGAGTTACGCTTTAGTTTTTAAACCGTGATGTTATATTTGTTATGAAGGTGAATTGTATTTTATTTACTTACACATTGATAGGTTTAAATTGCTATGTTTCGTCTATGGAAAATAGATCGAGATCCCACTATTATTATATTGTATAAATTGGAACTAAGACTACGCATATGGAGTCGTGGGCCAGTAAGTTAAATTGCAAACTGTCAAGATCAAATAAAAAAGGGTATATCCATAATTCTTTGTAGAATAAATTTACATTATTATAGAGTTCACTAACGACCTTTTACACCAGCTATGTCCCTATCACAGATATGAGATGTAACTGAAGACAAAAACTTATGAACGCGATTCGCTTTGGCAGTCTCGTTCCTTTTCCTACAGTTATTGCTGTGATATGCGTTTTGCAAATGAAAACGTAGGCTTTTTGTACGATTATGGTAGACTAGGAATGTTATGAAGAGGCATGTGTTAGTAATAATGTTTTACGAATGCTTCATTTCCAAATAATATTCTTGTAATGAGTTTGTTTGTTACTAGCTTTTGGTACTTGCCATTTATTTTGTCAGCTTTGTTGTTTCGAAAATGTTCGATTCAAATATTGCAGACTCCTCAATGGCAAAAGCATTTTTTCGAATTTACGCGTAGTGAAAGTTTATATAGAGTAACTTTGTGAACGTTAGTACCGTTATTTTTTGCCAGTTTGAAGTTACAACGGTTACTTAGAGCTTTTTTCTGCTTACATTTATTTTTTGTTATCTGAACTATGTTCTATCTCGCCAGGCTTCATCTTTATGGTCAATTTAAATGTATATATGAGGAAGTTACGACATTTTAGCATAAACATTTTGCTAAATCTGTATCAATAGAAATAAAACATCGTTCCTTTACAAAAAATATCATACGATGTAAGCTCCCACAAGCACATTGCAAAGCGTAACCATATTTCTAAATCTACATTTGTGATTCTTACTTATGCCGATAAGTAATATAATATTCACTGAATCTAAGTAGGGGTAGTTGACCAAAAATATTAGACCTGTATAAATACAGCGCCATATATGAATATCAGGGGTCCATTTAAACTGGTGATCTGTAGAACACAATATGGTAGTAGAATTCAGTTGGGAGATCATCGACTTCGCCACCCTTGCTGTCGGTTTGTGTTAGTTCACCCTACTGTTATAGGGGTGCGTTCGAATGTGCGTAAAACTTTTTATTGTTATTTCTTACTAAACAGCTTTTATAAATCCGCGAAAGGTTCAAAGGAGTGATTCTATAAATTCTAATTTTGGTAAATCGACAATTCTATGGATTGTAATATGGAAGTTTAAATGATAGGGTGAAGATAACTATGAATATAAAATTTCTATGGATGGTCACTTCTCTAAGTTAATTTTAAAATAGTACTTAAAAGTTGTTGCTTTCTTCTGTCTGTTAATGTTTCTTCGCAAACTTCTTCTAAACTTTTAAAATTTTGATATTTACCGGGAGATTTATATGTATAAACTAGCTGCGTCCCAAGGCCTTACCTGCGCGTAAAATATGTTTTGTGGTATCCTTCGGAAACCAGACCGATTTTCGGGATAAAAAGTAGCCTATGTCCGTTTCCGGCATCGAATCTACCTACATAACAATTTTCATATAAATCAGTTCAGCCGTTTAGGCGCTGAGTAGTAACAACACACTCACCCACACATACACACACACACACACACAAACTTTCGCATTTATAATATTATGTATAAATTAATTATAACGACAATATTGGCGTCAGCTTATGTCAATCCCATAATTTTTTTTATCTATTCCATGAATAGAATAGAAATTTATGCCACTTGTCTAGGGCCTAGAAAAAGTAAAATGTACATCGACCTACTTTGGATCAGTGTCTCCCTACTAAGATCAAAACTTAAACTTAACATAGACTAAGAATACAAACGTGAGATTTTCGAATAAATTAACACACGTATCGTGTAACCTAGCCGTTTTAAACCTTATACAGCATAATTTGTGGTACAGGAAAATAGGGTACTTAAGCGTACCTGTAATCCGGCGAGTAGATATCCGCTGGATTAAACAGGGATGTTCTATCGTGCCTACTTAGAGAATAGACCTTATACCATTTATCACTTACAAGAGACCCCGTAATTTATGTTTTATCCAAGAAAATATCCGTAACGGAAATTCTCCTTACCTGCTAGTATATTTTTGAGTCTTTGTTTTCATTCACGGGCTTAACTTATATAATGTTAAAAACGTTTATTTTGTCTCAAAACAAACAATGTTACAGAAGTTGAAACAATAATAATAATAATATCACAACAACTACACACAGCGCCATCTAGACCCAAAGTAAGCATATTTATATAGCTTGTTTTATGGGTTCTAGAATGCGGAATACTTAAATACTTTTTTTTTGTAAATACTTACATATTATACATAGAAACATCATAACAAATAGACATGTTCATGCACACAAATATTAGCACTGAGTGGGAATCGAACCCGCGACCTCTGCGTGGCAGTCCATACACAGTACCACCGCGTCACAGAGGTCGTCAATAACCATATCTACAAAAAGAAAGTTGTAATTAAGTTACGTAAAATAAATATTAAATGTTTTATTATAATAAAAAGCAAAATATAATAAACAACAAAATCCAGACAGATTGATACCCAAGTATTGTTATGTCCCTAAAACCGAAAAACAAACCTCTCACTCTTCTTTTGACGACTTACATCAATCCTGATAGATTACACTGAGCCCCTTACTGTATTTCAGATAAATAACATCTTGTATCGGATTGCTAACGCGTTATGTCCCTTGTTGTAGGACCCTAGACGCGTGCTTGACTATGCGGTGTGGATTATGCCGGCCGGGGCAGACGAGAGGTTATTCATATCGAGCAGTGGCGTGCACTTCATATAGGCAGAAAAGCACTGCCTACCTTGATAATTGTCTGAAATCACAATTTTAGCAACATAATTAAATAATGCCTACCCTGTCGAATATCTATAATGCCTATCCTGTCAAATATCTATAATGCCTACCCTGTCAAATATCTATAATGCCTACCCTGTCAAATATCTCTGTGCACGCCACTGATATCGAGTGGTTAGAGGGTCAACCTAGTATCAGGATTTGTTCAGGTCGCCCATAATTTGTTATAGAGGCATTCGACTTAAGCTAAGAACTGTTATTAACTTGATAACAAATGGGTTCGACTTTTAACGTGCCTTCCAAAGCACGGAGATGCTCAGATCAAATACCACTTTGCGGTCACCCATCCATGGGCCAGCCGCAGTCTTAGTTGCTTAACCCGCTAATCGTTTACCGATCAGTGAGCGCAACGAGCTATGAGCGCCTTCAAAGTAATTAAAAAACAACACTAAAATACAAAGTAATTTAATTTCTACATTAATCGGTCAAAACACACATAATTATATACACACAAACTTTCGCATTTATAATTGAGCGTATTTCAAGCATTATTTCATAGTTTTGTATTTTTTAAGTTTATCTTGCACTTTACTGACATAGGGCGACGAAAAACGTCGTAAGGCAAACCAGATTATAACAAAAATATAGGTGGCAAGTCTCTGGGCTCGAAGTAATCTGCTCTATTAAAGCATGCAAGCGGATGTGTTTCAATTTGTTAAAGTGTTATATATATAAAATAAGTATTAGTATTGTAACCTACTTGTTGGGATGTTCTTTAGTAAAGAACACCTACTCTGAACTACAGTAGTAGGGTTCCATACTTTGTAGTTTCAAACTTCTTCCCGCGTACGGTAAGAGTGTGGAACGAGCTTGCCAACGAGGTTTTCCCGACAGAGTAAATATGAATCATCCAAAGATCGCGAGTAAGCCATCACAGCAAAAAGACTCCAGCAGAGGTGCATTATATGATAAAACTTCTGCCAGCACAATCTTAATTTTTTATCTGCCAGGCACGTGATAACGGCAAAATCTACCTCTAATTACTTAAAAGAAAACTCTAGCAGTTTATCAAATAAAAAGGTGAAATTGATGATGATAATGATGATGAAAAAGAGCAATCACTGCAAAATTATGATTTAAAACAAAAAGTAATACAAAAAAATACAGCATTAATATACAAAGTAATTTAATTCTACATTAATCGGTAAAAACGCTCGTCTACAACTAAACAGGATTCAATAACGATCACCCTGATAAATGGGATGGGAAACCATTACAATTTATGGATGGTTTGCTTTATCTACCAACGGATGTGACTGACGTAACATCATAGTTATAATAAAACCGGCCAAGTGAGAGACGGGCATAACATATTCTGCTTAGTACGAGCTTTCGTGATGACGAAGGGAATTGTGAAGAAATATCTTGGACAACGCAAGATGCTTGAAGTTTTGAAATAATAATAAATTGCAATTTTAGAAAAAAATTATTGTCGAGAAATCTGAGAGCCAAGTGGCTTAGATGTCTGTTCTATTCATAGAATAGATTAAAAATGTCAATTGTCAATCCCATAAATTTTTTAATCTGTTCTATAAATGGAATAGAAATCTATGCCACTTGTCTAGGGCCTGTAAACTTCTAAAAAACAAAACACAATCCGCATTGAGCAATCATGTCATTCAATGCTTATGCCTTCTCTAGAGAAGACGCCTTTCACTGCAGTAAAGTAATAATGAGCTGGTTATATGATGACGAAGGTTTAAGTGGAGCAGTCTGGTAACTCCCTTGGACATTCAGACCATGGTCTTATTGGGCAGTAATGCAGTATATCAACCATAGAAGCAATATATTTTCTTATGGTGTGGTATCAAAGGTAATATAATAATAACGTTAACGTTTGTTATCATCGCGTCGCGTCGTAGCCTTATCTAGCGTTTTTTTTAAATGAGAAGTTGCCTTTACTCAACAGTAAATGAAATAATAAAGGACCAGAATTAATTTTTCAAGTCGGTTACTGTGTTGAACTATAAACACTGAGTGCGCCCTATGGCTTCGACCGCGCGTAATTTATGTTTTGTATCCCTCGGGAACCAGACTGATTTTCGGGATAAAAAAGTAGCCTATGTCCGTCTCCGACACCGAATCTATTAATATACCAATTTTTATCGAAATCGGTTCAGCCGTTCAGGCGCTGAGTGGTAACAAACACACAAGACACACACACACACAAATCACACAAATTTTCGCATTTATAATTGAGCGTATTTCAAGCATTATTTAAATTTTTTTGTATTTTTAAGTTTATCTTCCACATTGCTGACATAGGGCGAAGAAAAACGTCGTAAGGCAAACCAGACTAACAAATATATAGAGGGAAAGTATCTGGGCTCGAAGTAATCTAGCATGTAAGCCGAAGTGTTTCAATTAGTTAAAGTGTTATACATATACGGTACTTAGACGGTAGTAGATCCACGCTAGTTTCAGCATGAATGGGTCGGATCGTCCGGGTAAGTACTACCCTCTCATAGAAGATCGACGTAAAAGTAGTAGCATCCGTAATACTGCGTTCCGCTCGGTGAGTGAGAGCGCCGGAGGCCCAATTTCCCCCCTTTTCTCTTTCCTCACCTCCCTCATTCCCTTCCCCTAACCCCATTCCCAGGCGCCATAGTGTAGGCCACCATACCAGCAGTTTAGGAAAATGGTATGGTGGCCACCACTTCTAGATTCCACTGACTGCTTACCATCAGGATCATGGAGTTACTTTGGTAGGCTAACATAAAAAAAAAACATAATTATAAAATAAGTATTAGTATTGTAACATCAGCATTGGGATGTTCTTTGGTAAAACAACACCTACTCTGAACTACAGTCTGTAGTAAGGTTCCATACTTTGAAGTTTCAAACTTCTTCCTACGTACGATAAGGGTGTACGAAGAGCGTGAACGAGCTTGCCAACGAGCTATTCCCGAGAGAATAAACACGGAGTTCTTCAAGCAACGAGTTATAATGTTTTAGCACTTCTGGTGTCGCAAGCTTGCATAGGCAGCAACTGAGGCGGTTTGCTTGTTTTTCATCTTAGTTGTATAAAATGAGGTAATGATGACCAAATTAATGCATAAGACAATAAAATTGTGATGTGCTTTTAAGTATCTAAGTATATCCATAGAATAAAAACAATAACGTGTTAAAAAGGTATCAGAATAAAATAAGTTATTATCAAATTGAAGACAACAATTGTATTTAAAACTTAATTAATTTGAAAATTGTAATAATTATATTGTTCATAAAGACGATACGCAATAATAAAAAGTATCTGAAAACTTTCACAATTAAGTCATTAGCCAGTAGTTTTTTTAATTACTCTCAATAGCAATTTCTTTGATTACTCTTTTATTTAAAATCAAATTCTTAATTTAAGCATTTTATTGTTGTTACAAACTTGATTATTTCTTACAATACAATTATCATGTAATCTTTTATTTTTAATGTTTATTTTTTTATCTTTATACAACTTTGGTGATGTAGGGAGCAGAGGACGAGGAAGGAAAAGGGAAAAGGTAGAGGAGCGAGAGAGTAATTGAGCTGCCGGCTCTCCCGCTCACCGAGCGAAACACACAAGCATGGAAACTAATATTCTTACGTCTATAATCTACGATTTTATATTTATCTATCATAATAACTCTAACTGATGATATGTAATATGAATATGTTATCATTTTAATATTACTATCCCGTAATCTAAAGTGTCCTTCTACTTGCAAAACATACTAATTATAATCATTTTACTTTGATGTTTCATCGTTTCATTCGGAGGTACACTGCCGGACATAGGCTTCCTAAATCAATCCACTTTTTCACTTGGGATTTCTCACCCTTGTCAGGTAGTCACCTTGTGAAGCTTTCCAACGCTACCTTCAGAATTGTAATTGTTGTCAGTTTAATATTTAGACGGCTCTTGTCCGCCCTCACATCGGATTTTACAGTCATACGAAATGTTGCCGCAAGAACGCTGCTTATATCGTCTGATAAAGATATAAGAGCGGGGATGATGATTGAAAAACATACATTTTGAGACATATTTAATCGTCTTTATCTCTGCTTACCTCTACGTATAAAAGGTCTCTCAGCACTACGTTTAAGTAATTTTTTGCAGCAATAATTTAGCTAATCTTTAAGTCTAGTATTTTAGATATTTTAAAGAATAACTGTAGGCGAAAAAATATATATATTATGTATAAAAAAATATTTAATGAATCACCTGGAATCACCTCGGCGTCTATCTGTCTTTTGTCACTGTGTAATCACCTATAATTTGTTACAGATACTGAAATTAGTCATCAAAATTCTATCTATCAATCTAAATCAGTCAAAATTTTGTTATAGGTATATACTGTAACCAATAAATCTTTTGACCTTTACGTGACATTAAAGAAGATAAATGAAATGCTGTTAAAAATAATAATGTTAAAGTATTACACAAATTTATACAATATATTTCCAGCGTTGTTTACGAAGATGTCACTAACAAAGCATAAACATCATAACAAACAAGAAGCCGATGAAGGCCAAATTATCAGAATTGTAACAAATTATCATTTATTCATAAAATTAGAGAACAAATTTAATTTTTGCGCACCACGTTCCTGTACAGCTATAAAACAAAACAGAGCATCCCAACGATTCGTGAGCTACCCTCAACAGACCTCAACACAAACTTCAACCGAAGGCCGTCATAATTAATTCACTAACTCAAAACATGTTTTTAGAGATATAGGTCACAATACCTCGATGGTGTGTACTGTGTATTGTTATGTAGAGTTTTCGAGTTTGATCTATGTGTCGTATAAAATGGTACTTATTAGGTTTTTATTTAGATATTCTCAGTATTAGCCTAGAGTCTGAGATTGAACTCGGTAAACAGCTGCGGCATGTCTCGCTCGACTCCCTTTTACCTTAGCTGGTGAAACGTAGATGTCATACATACATCTCTGATTACCCCTTAGAGTAGTAATGTTTATAGATTAATAATATATGTAGTCCACAGTGAAATAAATTTATCTTAGCTAATATCTTGCTTGTTCAAGACGGTCTTAATGAAATGGTCCAAAAATTTTAACTTATTGAAAACTACAATTCTTGAATATTGATATTCGTAACAATAAGTCTTGATTGCTACTTTTTCGAAAAAATATACAAATACATACACAATAACTAGGTATTTAATATTTAAGACCCTTTTGGGAAATAACCATTATTTGTTGCAAAACTTACGTAAAAAAGACCGAACTCTGTAACTACCTAATGTTGTGCCTTTATGTTATTTGTTTTGTAATAATATATGTGTTGTGCAATAAATAAAGAATATTCTATTTTATTCTGTTCTAAACGTTACAGACGTAAGCATAAGCTGTAGTAGGTAACTGTTTAGGCAGTTGTTTGTCGATAAAATATAATATAAACCACTGATTGCACAACAGTCGGCACTTAACTGGTTATTTTTAGATCAAACTGTTATTTGCTTCTAACATGAAATGAAAACTCAAAAAACAAATTGTTATTGCTGTTATTTAAATATTTTTGTATGATTATGCTTTTTATTATTAGTGCTCTCACATTGTAAATGTAAAGTTTGAAATAGATAAAATAAAATTTTTGATTTGACGTTACTTTAAGTATTAACTAAATACTTAACATCAATATTTGAGATGTAAAAGAAAAACGCAAGACGTTTACTGCCGGGAATACTCATCCTCAAATCATAGATAGAGACGAGAGTGCCTCAAATGCTGTCGGAATAAATCGACAGCACTCTCGTCCATCGGTTTACCGCTATTTTTAGCAGATGGTAAAGATTTTATTTACCGAGTACCTAGTTTATAATAAAATTTAAATTTTATTGTTTACTAGCTGCGCCCTGCGGCTTCGCCCGCGCGAAAATTGCTATGTGTTTAATTAATGTAACTCGGGAAACAGAGCGATTTTCAGTATAAAAAGTAGCGTATGTCCCGAAACCAAATCTATCTACATAGCAATTTTCATCGAAATCGGTTTAGCAGTTTTGTTAGTTTTTCTTTCATAAGAACCTTCTTCTGATAATAAAAAACACAACAAAAAAATAATTAGCGAAATTGATCTAGCCGTTCACGTGTGATGCCATGACCAAGGGAAATAAGGATTCATTTTTATATATATAGATGTACAATTTTTTATACAATTTTCTTAGCAAGCATACGGCACTGCCCACCTGATAACCATAACCTATAAATAAACGGTTGGACAAGGCTATGATCTCTAAAATTGTAGAAACAATGTGTGGTTGTCAACGACAGGAACACATAAGGAAGAGGACCGAGGGGGTCATTGGACTGCCAGCGCACTCACTCATCGCACGAAACACTTTCGTGTGGATAAGAATACTTTTAGGTGATATTCTATAACAGGTACTTTCTTTGTTGATCCAGCCCATTCATGCTGAAACCAGCAAAAATCTACTGCCGTAGAAACTTACTTTCGTAACTTCAAACACTATATTTCCTTTTTTCTTTCGTAGATTTTTCTAAAAGCGTTGAAATAGTAATCATGCGTACCTAAAACAATGCATAATCTATTGAACTCAGTCGATGCCGAGCCAACGTCAAATCAAATATTTTCTTTGTATCTTGAGTGTGTAAACAACCCTTTGACTGTTCGCGAACACAGCCCTTACTATTTAAATATTATCGCGTTGCTAGAACTCTCGAAACGATCGACCGTTTTACCGTTCAACTTATAAGATACTCCATTCTTTCGTAACTTTTATCTACACCAATATTATAAAGAGGAAAGATTTGTATTTTTGTATGCAACGAATATACTCTAGAACTACTAGACCGATTTCAAAAATTCTTTTACTATTAGAAAGGTAAATTATCACTAAGTAACAAAGGCTATATTTTCCTCGTACTACCACGGGAACGTGAACCATGTGGATGAAACCGCGCGACGTCCGCTAAAATAAAATAATGTATGTGATCAAATAATATTTTTTTAGTTTTGTATGTGGCAAATATTGACTATACCTACATCTATTGTATATTTTTTCTGCATTATCATCATTCACAAAGAACATAATACATATAAGTCACTGTGGTTGAGAAAAATAAATAATAGTCGAATATTAGTAATAGAACGTAATATACAACTAATAGAAATTAGAAAGTAGTAGTCCTTTCTTAATTTCAGTTGATGCAGGTGGGTATTGACCTATGAGGTACCTATTCCCACATAAAATACTTAAAGGAAGAGTATATTACAGTGTTTCGTTTAAAGAGTGAGAACCCGAGGTCCAACTATATATTTTTCCTCTAATTTAATTCCTCATTTAATTCTCCATATGAACAGCAATGAATGATAGAAGTAATGCCGATGATGAACGATTTCTTATAAATTCTTCTAATTTCATACAATCAATTATTATATCAACTACAAATATCAAGAAAATAAACATTTCATTAAATAAGATGAAGAAATCTAACTCACTGGTAAGGGTAATACAGCAAGTAAACAAGAACAGTTGTATTTATTTAAGAATTTAGGAAAAACAGAACGTGACTACGAATATAGTAACAGAGTTATAATACTTGAATTCGGTATCGAGCATTGGGTAGATAAGGCAGTAAACGAAAGAATAAAGATGGGGAAAATGGTATACAAAATATTTGCATCAATGATTATTTTGCCAAATAAAGACATTGAAAAGGAATTGCACAAAATTTCTCACTTCAAAATATACAAGAATGAAAAAGATTTTTTTGCTAAAGAAAATTGAGATGCTGCTAAAATATAAAGACGATTGACGTTGTTATTTTTTAATTGATAGGACAAATTGAAATCGATTTTAATTCGTGCAAAGATTTCGTAAATATTTTTTAGTTGATTTTGCACTTACGTACTTTGTTGATTTTTAAAGTACTAACGAGCAGCCCTGGCTACGCTCGGGGGAAAAAACTACCCAAGTAGATTTTGAGCCTGTGGAGATATCGGGATAAAAAGCCTAATATCGGTTTTACAAATTTAGAGTTTAAATAATAATAAATTCGTAATAAATTCTAAAAATTTCTTACTATATCAAGTTTTAAGCCATAATGTACGGCCATGTATATAAGGATTGAATTATTGCCTCTAACGTGGTCAGAAGTTGAATCATAAATATTATCGAGTCATGTTTGACTTTCAGTATAAGTTTTCTATTTTATTTTATTTATTATTTATTTAACTACAATCAATTTAGCACTAACTACTTAACATAATTTCAAGAAATGTAATGGTTTTGTGTGTCATTTATTTAACTAACGTTTATCTAACTTTAATTTTATTAACTAACTAAAGTTTATCTAACGTGAAAACCAAATTGGGTAAATAAAAACTATAACGGGTCAAATGAGAGGTTCATTTGACCCGTTTTAACCAACTTGATAGTGTTAAATAAAAATTGCAATTATTTTAAACATTATTTTTTTGGACCTAATTAACAGACCAGCGTATTATTGACATTAATAGAAACACAAACAGCAACATAAATCGCAAATTCAAAGTACTGCCTTCTGAACGTGCAGATCGCGGTGAAAGTAAATATTAACAATAAGTGGTACTTACACTTGTTAGCAGACGTGAATCAACATCCAGTGTTATGACTAGGTATTGATAAGTCGAATTTGCTACTCGTTGAATCAATGTTATTAGTTCGTGTTAAATTTATAGACATGTAGACTGTTTATTATTATAGATTTGTGTTAAAGACATTTGTATACACATGTGGTTCGGTGGTACTGTGTATGGACTGCCACGCAGAGGTCGCGGGTTCGGTTCCCGTTCAATGCAAATATTTGTGTGCATGAACATGACTATTTGCATTGGTCTGGGTGTTTCTATGTATAATATGTATGTATTTACAAAAAAAAGTGTTTAAGTATGTATATCCGTATTCTAGAACTCATAATACAAGCATATAATATGTTTACTTTGGGTCTAGACGGCGTTGTGTGTAGTTGTTGAAATATTATTATTATTATTATTATTTAAGTTTCGTAAAAAAGTTATTATTGGTTTGACTATTTCAGTGACTCAGTAGTAGGTACTGTATAGAGTACACGCAGAGCTCTCAGTTGTTTGCAACGATTTAACTAAAAATCTACGTTACCGATTTAAAAAATTATTTCACCTTTAGAAGTCAATAAATGAAGCGGGTAATATTTTATTATGTTTAACATATTTTTTAGCAATTTTGATTTCAAAGCGAAACACGAGCGAACGTTCTAGTTTTAAATATTGAGTTATTGAGTTATCTAGCTGCTACTATAAAATGTCAACGTCTAATGTAATTCCTAGACTATACAGTTCTTTAAACAATTTACTCTATATACAAATAACTATGAAATCCTTGGAAATCTTCTCCTAGAACTAATACGAATACTGATTACATACAACTTCTATAGAACTCACTACGATGATAGAAATCTATTAATACCTAAGTGGGTCATGAGGTATCATTAAACGCAGAGTTGTTACCGTACAAACAAGGAACCAGTTATATAACGAAATTACTACTGATAAAGAAAATAACTGTCAAGGTTAACTGTTAAGGTAATGTCAATTGAACGTAATTCTCGAGTAAATACGTAAATATTTACCATAACGTTTTGTTATTGCTTATAAAAGCGACTATGAAGGTAAAAATAGCATTGTAAATGTATAAATGCACGCAAAATTAACTTTATTTTACGACTTTGGACTCTAAGAGTCGATTCAACAGCGGAAGGGTACAAATACTTAAAAAAGAAAAACATTGATATTGAGACAAATCTTTCAATTCGCGGCGCGATTTTTCCCTAACGGCTTTTTTATTTACTGCTCTGGTCCCGTCGCCAGTAGCGTGATATTAAATAGCCTACCTATATACCTTCCTCAAGTACTGGGCTAACATACGCAAAAAGAATTATTCGATTCCAACTGGTACAATTTGCCTGCGACTTATATACGACCACAACCTATAGGATATTTAAAATGTTATATTGTATGCATTTTCATCATTAGTGTAATTATTTATTATAATAATAATAATTTTATTAATAACTAACTATATGTTTGAAACTCCTCTTATTTTAATCAGATTAAATAATAAAAACTAATTTATATTTCAATTATTGTCCGATTTTACTACTTTACATTATCGTAAGGCGTGATCGTTCGATCAGCGTGTCATAATTCATCCATGTAAAACTGGTGTCTACGCAGTTGATAGAAGTCAATATATCAAACCCTCGGACAATAGGCCTAGACGATATTTCACATTGTAAGCTTTTGTTCAGCACTCCATTGTTGGAGAATTAAGATGTCCGACTCGATGATAGAGTTCTCAAGTTTTGGAGATTTTGCGCGGAAAATGTTCTTAATTTTTATTTTGAAATCTGTTTCATTTGATTTTATAAACTTAGGCGCTATATTACATGAATTACTATATATCTAAAATATCTATTAATTATTGGTAACAACTAGGGCCAACTTCCTGCCCTCCGAAGCACGGAGACGTTCAGATCAATTATTATTATTATTATAATAACCATTATGCGGTCACCCATCCATGGGCCAGCCGCACTCCATGTTGCTTAACCCGCTAATCGTTTACCGATCAGTGAGCGCAACAAGATAAGAGGACCTTAAATTTTCATTAACAACTGCCTGTAACACTACAGATGAGTGATAATGGGCAGCCATTTACATTAGAAGTGTCTGACTATCAAAACGAAACTAGCTGCAACATTGATACAACCTATTCTGCTACCAGTTTAGTTCCTTCTTTTTGAGGATTGGAGTTACTATGTACACATTCTGAACTATGTCCTTTTTTGAGCCTACACGTGACGCTTTTGTATAATTAAGTACTTCATTGTTTTTATTGTGCTCTGTTCTTTTTTTATTCCTAAGTATTTTTTTAAGTTACTGTTCTTTTTTGGAATGTGTCGTGTGTATGTATCAAAATAAATTATTTTCCTTTCTTTTTTCCTTATTTTTTTTCTTTCTTTCTTTCATGTACCACTTGTTACTTGTTCGTGGGCTCGTTGTCCGCATTTAGACCTCTTGGTCCTTTTTACGTCCTTAGATTTATGTATTGCTATTATTGCAGTCTTTTAAAATAATCCTTTGTCGGTTAGTCTAAAGTAATATAAGCCACCTTCGTTTGACCGTAAAATTTATCTTTACTTTGCCTCATAAAATCTTTAGATTTAAATATTTGTACTCAGATTTACATGTATACCTATCTTGTCTGCACATCTCGGCTACTACTTAAGTTTGTCTGGGTCTAATGTGACATGCCAAATATATTGGACCCGTAATAGTACGAGGGATAACGATCGTAGATAGCATAATAGCAACGTCAACAAAAACAGAAATTTCAGAGTATTTTATGTTTTTAAATTTAAATTGGCCGTTCCATTTATTTGTGCGTATTTTTAACCGACTTCAAAAAGGAGGAGGTTATCAATTCGGGTCGTATGTTTTTTTTTTTTTTTTTTATGTTTGTTACCTCATATCTCGGTCATTTATGAACCGATTTGAAAAATTTTTTTTTTATTTGAGAGGGTATACTTTGAAATTGGTCCCATTTTTTTATTATAAGAAATGGTTCAGTGGTTGTATGTTTGTTACAACAAAACTCGGTCATTTATAAACCAATTTGGAAAATTTTTCTTTTATTTGAAAGAGTATACTCCGAAATGGGGTCCCATGTTTTTTTATAAAGAATGGTTTAGTGGTTTGGCTTTAATTTTATATTTTGTAACAAAACGTATGCAAGAATTGAAGACGTGTAAAGCAACACGTCGATGTCTTTTGCGACGAATTTTCTGACATTGACATATCCATGCTACAAGTGCGAAGTGATTTTCAAAATTCATTTTTTGTTAGAAACGAAGTGGCCCTGGATGAGTGACCATTTGTGTCGTTTCATTTTCAGTGTCTTCATTCTTTAGAAGCAGTTAGACTATGGTTATCACTATAATTTGGTAGTCGTTAAGCCAAGCGATCGAGAAAGTGTTGACAAGGACCTTATATCTCTATTTACAATCTTACCTCTCGTCTCTACTTTCTTTCAAACGGCGCGGCGCTGTCTCATTTGCGCAGAACGTTTAGTAGGTCTATCCATATTGAATATATTTATACACAATTAATTCCCACTAAAAGTTTAAAAATAAAATAATTTTAGAAAAAAATGAAAACCGACTTCAAACAATACCTGCATGTTCAATCCTTAACTAAAAAGTAGAAAATAATATTTTAATTACTTCATAGCAAAGAACATTAAAGGGGAATCAACGCAATCCTTGATACCTATAATACTTTACTATTTATAGTTTTAATCAGTTATTTTGGAGTCGGTGCCAGCCAAGAAGGATCATAATGACCTTCATAAAAATAATCTACCTACTAGCAAAAATAACCTACTTGATTAATCTATTAATAATATGAAAAAAAAATATAGATTTAATACAAGAAATCGAACGGAATCTGATAAGTGCGCGTCAAATTTTTTATGTATATCTGAACACAACTATCAATGATGTCTGCCTTCACGCGTATGACCGCGTTCGTGTAGTGCACTCAGGCATATCCTCCACGCGTGCCATTACCGCACCTTGCATTTCAAAAGTTTGTTGCAAAGCCAGAATTAAAGATCCTTCTTGGCTGGCACCGACTCCAAAATAACTGATTAAAACTATAAATAGTAAAGTATTATAGGTATCAAGGATTGCGTTGATTCCCCTTTAATGTTCTTTGCTATAAAGTAATTAAAATATTATTTTCTACTTTTTAGTTAAGGATTGAACATGCAGGTATTGTTTGAAGTCGGTTTTCATTTTTTTCTAAAATTATATTTAACATTATGGAGCAAATGACACCAGATTAAAAAGCACTAGAAATAAAAAATGAAAATTTCTTTCTCTATTCCATATCCCTATTAATAATCTATAATCCCTATAAAATTAATGATTTTATTTTATTTCTTTATTTTAACGTTTGTTGAACCAATTTCATGGTCAATCAACTATGTGTGGTCGTTGTCATATGGAGATACAACCGTCCTTCGAAGAGCGCGCTAATGCGTCGGTTTTTCGTAGCCTTAGAAAAACCGGTAAACTATCGAATCACCAATAATAAAAAAAAGTGTCTTGCCTCTATATCAAAAAAAATTCTAAATATTTTTTTTTAATTAACTACTATGATTAATACATGTTACAGGTGTTCTATAGTTTTTGCTGGTATTATTATCAATGTTAAGGCTTCAACCTCCATCATGTTGAGGATTACATTATGACAAGCTGTCCGTAGTGTCGCATCATAATCCCCGTTTTATTCGCGGCCATAGATTTTCAAGCTCGGTTCCATCACGAGTGTTTTGTTAGTGGGGATTTATTGGATTATCTCGATTAAATGGATTTCAATTTAATGCGTAGTGTTAAACCTTGATAATGATATAATTTAAAGGCTTTTGAAGATGTTAGTATGTAAGTATATGGCGACGTGCAGTGTTTTATCAAATTCGAAACTAATCCTAGTTCTAGAAAACTGTGTTCGAGTGTCATCTCATAAGTGTCTAAAACACTTCTGAAATGAAAATTTAGTAATTATTAGAATATGTATGTATATAAATACTAGCTTTGCGCGGCGCGGAGTGCTCCCGTCGCCAGTAGCGTGATGTTACATAGCCTATAATCTACCTCGAGAACTGGGCTATCATATACGCAAAATTTTTTTTTTAAAGCTGTCTGGTAGCTCCAGAGATTAGCGCGTTTAAACAAACAAACTCTTCCTCTTTAATAATAGTATAATATATTCAATAGATTATTTTTCTAAAATATTTTTATCACCTTCCAAAATCTCATCTCTCTAATTCCTATGACCATGAGGGTCTGTCAGACTGAAAGCATTGAGGATTTTTTTACTAGACCACCACACAATCGTAATCCTGTTTTAAAAGTAGGTACACAATTCCTAATCGTGATTGACACTGTTTCTAAACTTATTCATAGAAGAAGTTTAGTCACCGCCGCAAAATTACTATGAATCTCTTTCTTTTGCCAAAACATTTATCCTTTATGGTCATGGAGTCAGTCTTCCTGGTTTTTTTCTGCACTTTAATCTTCAATCGAAAGTCTTCCCTGTCATGTCTTTCGATACAAAATTCTTATGAATATTTTATTAAAAACGTCAAATCATTTCATTCTTTTCGGTAGATTTATCTGATCGATAGCGATTTACACAGCGTGTTAGTATATTCTGAGACGCAATAACAAAATGAAAAATATAGGTATACGATTGGTTGTCTGAGTGTACTTTGTCTACGTGATTCCAATATTTATGAAATACTACGCGGGAGATAATTCTCTGTTATGGGTCCTGTTTTTTTAATGTAATCTAAATTAAGTACCTATGTATTTGTTTTCTTTAGTGTATTTTGTTTTTACTAGGTGGAATATAATATAAATTTTTCTTTTTCTTTATTTTGTCGTTTTGTTTTGTTATCGCGAACTGTCTGGTTGTTTCACATTATACTTAGTCGTATGCCATGCTCATCTATTTGATTCCCGCCACATCATAGCTCCACCTCACAATAAATCTGCTTACTATGCTGAGTGCGAGTAACAAGATAACAGATGCAAAAAGCACATAGCCGAATAGCATTATTGCACTCACCTCTGCGAGAAAATGATAGTTTTAACAGTGTCAGAACAAAACTTAACCACAACCGCACAGCTAATAATTACGTAAATTTGTCGTATGAACCTAAAACTAAACAACTATAACGAGTACATTCAGAAAGTTTTATCATATAAAATCTTCTTCAACGACATTCTATTAGCAGAGCTACTAACTATGTTCTGAGTAGAAATGTTTGTTGCTTAGCTATTCCACTGATATTAATTTGG
Source organism: Parascotia fuliginaria (assembly GCA_963082885.1). Lineage (NCBI taxonomy): Eukaryota > Metazoa > Arthropoda > Insecta > Lepidoptera > Erebidae > Parascotia > Parascotia fuliginaria. The sequence continues at coordinate 4,729,010 of OY720195.1, forward strand.
CGTTCTAGTTTCTCGCTAACGAGTCAAATTCTAGACAGTAACTATACATGCTATGGCAACATGTGCGAGAGATTTCACGAAGAATTACGTATTAACTGCAATTTACTTATTTATTATTTTTTTTTTTATAACAGACGAGCAAAGAACCCACGTTTTGGTAATTGGTACCTGTCGCTGCTTCTGCAATGCTAGGGACTCTGCGAGGCTGCTGCCTACCGTGAAGGAAGAAGGGTAGGTGAAATGATTGAGGGTGTTAAGAAAAAGGGAAAGGCGAAAATTGGACATATATTTTTTATTTATTCAAATATCCACTCTTATAATGACTACTGTGCTGCTTGCATTTCAAAAAATGTAAAGTTATCTTTTCTGTTCCACGGTAAAAGATGCATAAATTTAATTCCAATCCGATCGGACCCGTTCACATCAGATATTGTTGAAAGTACTGCTAAATAAGTAACACGACACTAAAAGGTTATAATAAAAACACATCTTGCGACAAAACTAAATAAAATATAGCTATTAATAATATTAATATGTTAAAAATATTTAATAACTATAAAACAATAACTAAAAGTTAACAAAAATCAAAATGTTCCTTTACTTCATAATTACGACTTGCAACCTAACTAGCATAATTAGCAAATCTCGTACCAAGCAACTGGTTCCAAGATGTTTTATCATTTAAATATTCATTAACTGCATAATAATTCTGCTGCAAGAATATTTGTGTGCCAGATTACAAATTGTGCTGGCTTTGCAACGAGAACATAAAAAGGAAACTTAAAGAATATATCAGCTTGAAAACTGGCGCTGCTGAACATAAACTTATCTCAAGCAGAAGAGCTTGCACTAGACAATGCTTGGCAGATGTATTTGAAGATCGTAGTAAAATTATATTCAACTAGTATTGCCTTATCCAGTAACCACTTACCACCATAATATAACATATTTGCCGTCTAATTTGTATAAATATATAAAAATATACTTTTTTATCGAAAGTAAGAATAATTACATTTACGCTGTTACATTTGAGAGTGCAGGAGACCTAATATTCCCTCTATCCTCTATCCATGTATCTCCCTTTCTTACTTCTTCAACTTATTCCTACACGACGGAAACGTCCTGACTGTGTTCTTTGCTTAGAAAAATTCATTTGTTACTGTTACTACTTACCATCGGGTAAACCCCATTGTGTAAAGAAAAAAGTACTTATACATTTTGTTATAAAAAAAACAATAAACAAAAACATAACCATAAACAAATGTTTTTTGTTTGAATGTCATTCTATGAAGAATATGCATGCACCAAATTATTTAACCGAACAAAAGAGTTCATAAGCAAAGCTAATTTTATGACTTGACGCAGATGTATATAAGCAAGATAGAATTTTCTTTAGCATTTGTCAGTCTAAAATATATACATATAGGAATAAAAACTATTTCCCAGTTTCTATAAAATTCTGTACTAAATATTAAAGTTTACATTAAATTCAACGTAATACTGGCTTCAGAGAATTTATGCTAATAATGTAAGAGTATATTATGGTTGTTGCGTATAAAATAGGTTAATAATAATGAAAACATCAAACAATATACTCATTTATTATCATCACAGATATATGAATTTTTATTTCTATCTTAAGTCCACAGTGGGTGTATTTTGGCTGATGACGATTCAACTTATATTAGTTGCTAAGTACGTAGATAACGGTTAAACCTAGATAAATGACGTTTTATAAAAAACGAAAGACAAATGAAAAGGACGGAGAGCTGCTCTTGCTAGTAGTGGGACTGAAATAGCTAATAATAATAATAGCCTTTCAGACAAAGCGTTTCAGTGATAATGGATTTGGTTTATAATTCATGACCACCCGTATTCAAAATCTTTTGAACAGGAAAACATAGGCCGCTATCTGTCACTCCAGTCACGTGCAAGTTGTACAGCGATCGCTTGAATCTATTCCTGTTGCGGCCAACCGAACTGTTTCACCGATGGAATGAATAAATACCATTGTACGAGGCCAATTCTAATGGTACAGGCAATTTTGGTTTGCTAAACTAGTTTAATGTTAAGTAGTTATTATATTTTTGACAAACAGTGGTTTGTCAAAAATATAATAACTACTTAACACATACATAGTGATGTATGATGTTATATCAAATTCAATATTCAAATTTTAGCCACTAAATTGACTGACATACCTTGCAGTTTCTTTTGTTTTCGTCTGAGGTAGCGATAGGTACAAAGACGATAGATCCACTTGACTGCTAATACAGCGTACAAACGCTCGCCAAAGATAAAGCATTTAGCGCTTATATCAAACCGCGACAGAGCTTACTCATTTAGTTCCGACCAAGTGTCAGATCTGTGCGCACATGTCAATACGCTAAATTCTGAATTTTTTTTTTTTTAAATAAATGCCTACACCCGCGCGGTACGTAAACATGCGATAGGGCGCCTCCAGCACTTTAATTACATTTGCCTACTTTGTTTTTCCATTTAGTTTTGTGATTGTAAATATACTTTTTTATATAAACAAACAAAATACTCTGAATTGAATAGAAAGTGTTCAATAAAAATGCGTGTTGTTTTTTGAATGGAATTACAAAATTATTTTTTCTAGTATTATTTATACACACAGTACAACAACTATTACTAATAATAAAATACCACGTATTTACTTGGTATTATACAAACTAAGAAAAAAAAATACACATGTCCCGAGGTTTTAACACAAGCGTACCTATCGTATCATGATTCATAAACCGCCTATAACTACCTATTTCACTCGTGTCAATCACTTTCCTTTACTCTATTCACTTTATTTATTAATCCAGACATCATTTTTTTTCGAGAGATAAAAGGAAATATTTATCCATTAAAAAAACACACATTATGTACCTACCTACTAGTAAGTAAAATTATTTTATAGTTTTACCTTTCATTTATTGAAGACATTAAATCAATTGTAAAGATAAATGCTAATAAAATATTAATTTATTTATTATACTCATCAATTATGAATAACTTTTATAAATTCTACAATAAACCATTTACATACAAAAAATACCTATAATGTAAATTTATTAGTAAGACATAATAACCTCTTTCTATATTGTTTTCATATTGTTAAAATAATTCTGACATCCATGTATTCGGACATAGAATAAAAATTACTTTATCGATAACGATTTATTTTGGCACAATTATGTGGTACAACACTTAGAGAACAATGGGGCGGTGCAATATGATTGACATTGATGCATTAACCAATCACTGCCGCGATAATTTCTTCGTACCCCGACCCGCAGTGGTGAGTCCGCGTGTGTACTAGAAATCATATCATCGTCACTCAAGTGGTTATATACTCATTGGATAGGTAGATATATCTTAATTTCTACTTTTGCATAAAGTTTTTTAGGTAAATAAATAAAATTGTTAAATACTTAGGACCCCCAGAAAAACCGGAAACCCGAATTTTAAAATTACAAAATGTAATCACCAACGCGATCACGTCCAAAAGCAGTTACGGATATTATGACCGCTCATAATTATTAAGGTCGTGTTCAGTTCGATATTGTTAAAGTTGTGATGATTAATACTCCGAATAACTGTTTGCCCAATTTGTACGCTTTGTTCAAAATCCCAAATTTAAAATAAAAATTGTGAATTAATTTTGTCGGTTTAATTGTTTGGTGTTAAAGTTTGAATATTGATAGTCATTGAGGAAGTGTAGAATAAATATAATTGTCTGTGTGTCAAACACAATTATTTTATATACTTACTTATTCTGTACAATATTTTTATATTGCGTGCAGTGATAGTTGAGTCACAAGAAAAAAATTAAACAGAAAAGCTTTTGCGGCAACACCAAGTAATATTAAACCAGGGTAGGCAGAAGAAGTGGCAGACGAGAAAACTACCCATCTGATGGTAAATGGTAACTAGCTCTTAGACAAACTTAGACTTCTACAAGGGCTCAGCAAGACAGCTGCCAACCGTAAACGGTAGGAAGCGGCTTTTTTAAACCTCATTTGAAGAACAATAATGACATGTATCGAGCGCTTAACTTATACTTTATTAAACCTATCTAAAAAGTATATGCTCTATAACATGTACGGGAAGTAACTATAATAGTCAAAGATTAGACGACGTTACATTAACATACATACATATATGTATGAGTGTTGGCACCAGCTAAGCAATCATTTTAATATAGCAGTACAAGTACCTACAAAACTTTTATTGCAAAATAAACTTCGTGATTAAATATTACAGCTATCTGGCATATTACAACTTACTGACATTCATATTTCACGATATATTTTTTTTTCATTCATTCTTCCACAAAAGCATAATCATTGCTGCCATTATCGAGTTGACTTTCAGTATAATGAACTTAATTTGAATAACCGATACAACGTGGCCCTTTGTAAAATATTTTTCATTCGTTGACCGAAAATTGATCCGGCACTTAATCGTTCCCAATTTACGACCCAACTGCGGTTTATATTTACGATTTCCGAATAATAAAGCAAAGGATTTTGGGACAATTTTTTTATTAGGGAAACAAAAAAGTTCGTTTTTGTTTTTGTGATGAATATGAGAAAATTCAGTCGCATATAGTCCTTAAAGACATGATGCCAACTACTAATACAGTTTCTCTTTATATACTGTTGAAACACTATGTTTCTGGTTTCTATAAAAATATAAAATTGTGACGTCATAGTTTTTGCCTTAAATGACATTATTAACAAAAAATCCAGTTTAACAAATAAATGGTCGCGTAATATTAGATGCAATAATGGCGATGTTCAAACATTTTTTTTTTATTAATTTTAATTAATTTCATTTCATTTTTATATTTATCATGAACCTTTTTTCGTTTCGTGTGAAAAAATTAAAGGCTATTCAAGAGATTGTAGTAAAAAAAGTAAAACAATTTATTTAAAACGTTAAAGAAGCTTTTTCACTTTTTAAATGGTTTATAGTAGTAAAGCTTTAATACAATACAAAAGTATCTTTAAATCCGTTTTATTTTGGCTGAAAAATAGCTAAATGTAAATGTAAAATTAAATGTTCTTCTTTAATACATAATTTGTATTAATGTCAAAGTTGTTAAAACTGACTGTTCGGTAGCTCAGTGATATTGTGTATGAACTCTTACGTAGCAGTTTTAGGTTTGAGACCTGGCTAGGGTAAAGTGTGTTTTTAGTAGGTTAGACTCTTGTGACAATTGTGCTTGGTAAATAGTAACAAGCTTCTTTTGTTAGAACCTTCACATAAGACCCAATATAGCTAGCGAAACGAGAATTTTACACACCTCTGTATACCCTTTAGAACACAAAAAAGACGTTAGTTGTTAAAACATCATTAAACCTATTTTTTATGATATACGCCATGATCCTTATATCAATTCTGTTTAATAGTAACGATAGTAACTCAAACCCTATGATCTCGACTTTTACTGCTGAAACAAACAGACATTAGAGTAAGCAGTATTAGAACATGACAAAGGCCGTAAAAATCGGAATTGGAAAGTGCACATTAACGAGGCTTGAAAAAAAACAAACGAAGAGGAAAAGATTAGATACGCTACGGTGTCCCGGAATGCAATAAAACGAATAAAACGTTTCGTATTTTTCTTGTATGTTCTAACATTTGGAAGTAAGAGATATTAAAATTCTTTGTTTGATGACATTATAAGTATAAAAAGCCTTAGATCATTTCTTTTAACTTTTTCCGTTTTATTTTCATTGTTTTGGATAAAAGCACGATCGTTTAACGATGATGTAGTCTACAGTGAAGAACACTCAACTTCTTGAATTGAAGATATCCTTAGTACACGCAGATTTTGAGTATTTTGTTTATTTTCTTCAGCTTTAAAAAAATATTATATGACAAAATTTAACAATATTGTTGACTAAAATACTGCTAGACTGGTGTGAACGAGGTAGTAAGTATGATTCCCATTATAAATATAAAAATACCAGCTTGTTACTGTCCGACTGCAGTACAAAAGCTTCTTCGATTCCCATACAGGATAAAAAAATTTGCTTGGTCTTATGGACCAAGCAAATTTTTTCATATTATCGTGTTCTACGTGTACTTTGTGTCCGTTAATTGTAATATTTGTATAGTCCTGCATCGCACAAGGTTTTTCCGTTATAAGGTAGCGTTGCCTTTACCCTCCTCTACGTGTAAAGTTACTTTATCAAAACACTTTAAATAAAATAATATTCTAACCAAAAATATTGAATTTGAGGCATAACAAACAAATTATTTTAAACCAAAATAACTGGCAACACTGATACAAATAAATACGAATATTATGAAGCACTTCTTTTATATCTACGCGTTCTGGGTGATGGCTGCGTGACAGCAAGATTTTGATTAAAATACCTATGTTTTTCTCTTAAATGGATTTGCTTTGCTTATAATATTATGATACAGCTTAACTATATTCTATTTATTCTTTCAAGCGTCGAGAATTATATCAGTTTATTGTCAAAAGTTTATTTTTCTGTTTTGAAATGAATTATTTCACTTTACGCCCCTTATTACATACATTAAAATTTTCCGTTTGTATGGAGAAGAATCTGTATACAGAAGACCACAGTCACAATAGTATTTCTTAGATAATGCTACAATTAGCATGGAAATCACCTTTATAGTTACCATCAAATTATTTTTTTACATTTTGTTTTTTGGTGTCCAATTCATTTTTTATTGTCGATAGAGGCGGACGAGGAAACAGTCCACGCGATGATACGTGGTAACTGTTGCTCATAGACGACTCACAGTTCTCAGCATTGCTCTTGCAATGCTAGGGACTCTGCCAAACCGCTGCCTATCGTGAAGGGAGTATGGTAGGTGAAAGGATTGAGGGAGACGAGGAAAAAGGAAAGGGGAGGAAATTGGGCTTCCGGCACTCTAAATTGTAATTCGACGAATTAAAGACGCTGCAAGCAAATAGCAAGTTATAAGTAAATATCGATGAATATGGTTTTTATAATTCAGTTGGTTTCGAAAACTTGCTTGAACGATGATTGCCACTTGACCTACATCGCAACTTGCAGGCCCAGGTAAAATTTTACGAACGAGTTCCTTTTATCGCTAAATGGGCAAAATTGTGATTTAAATATAAGTTTGTTATTTTAATATTGTACTATTGAGTGTCGTGGTTTGTACTGTGCAAAGTTTTTAGTGCAAGATTTATAAAGATGAGGAAACGTGGTTAAACATCTCTGCTTTCTCCTTCAGCGATTAAAGGCGTGAAGCTGTGTATGTATGTATTTACAGTAAAGGCATGAAAATAGAAGATTTTCCACAGTACCTACAGACACATTTGTTTACTACCCATTTGGTATCTGTTATCATAGGACCACAAAAAGTTTTATCCCGTAATTGAGCAAACCCACCACCTCTTGTACAGCACCCACATGCACGCCCACTGTTTCACAAGCAGTCGAACTTTAATCTAAATCACACGAATTATAAGAATGATCATTTATTTACTAGCCCGCAGATTAGCTAGCGTGAATTTTAATTCACACCATATCTATCTAAACTATAGTCTTTCCAATCTAATACAATAAGTAGTTTTTCTTGAAAAAATATGAATATTCAAACAAACTTTCGCATTTATAATAAAATTGAGATTTTTCGCATGAACCAGGAACATTGATAATCCGGTTCACTTAAGCTAACAAGAACACGCGAAGCTATTTTCATACGTGCCCACGTGCATGTACAGATTGTGCTTTACATTGCATGCCTTGAACGTCGCTGTTGGAGTGGTTTTATCCCCCAAGGTTTTATGAAATAGATTTTTACTATTATCCACAAATATAATGATACTGTAAAAATTTAAAATAAAAATGCATCGTGGGCAGACTTAGTACGGATCAACGACCTGGTAAAGATGACGGGTAACCGATGAAGGAGGACGACTAAGAAAATAAAATGAAGTGATAATAATAATTAAAATGTACTTTCACATCTTAGAAAAGTTAACTGCCTGCTCTTATCGCAGTTATTTGAGCCATATAAAAATGATTTTTTTTCATTTTACTTTAAACCAGACACAAAATATGCCGTGTGGTCACGGCCTACAATAGGGAACAACTCACTTTTTCATGGTGTAAGAAGCCACATATGTGACAGGTTTTTGTACGGACGGGGACAAGACGAGATATTTTTACTTTTCCTTCACATACAAAACATATAGGCGGGCTTAATGCCAAAGGCATTTTCTACCAGTCAACCTCACAGGGTGACGCGGAGATAAAATATTTGAAGTAGAAATCTAACTGAAAATATTATTACATGATACATATAAGTATGGGATACTAGATAACGGGTAGTAACAGTACCTGAGGCCACCGTACGCGTTGTCGTCTCTTATGACAACCACGGTAAGAGATTGCGTGATTTCATACTCTAGACTGCTAGTGGCCGTGTGGTCTTTGTTCTAACTGTCATAATAATGACTAATCGCATTACACTGCACTGTTTCCCTTCAAATGACATGTAATTGTTATTGCGTACTAATCGTACATTGGATGTTAGTCGCAGCTCGTGACAGAAGCCCGTAATTGATTCAGACGATACACGAGGGAAATGAATGGCCTATTCAGAGCCGATACAATAATGATGATGGAGATTCTGAGGTATAGAGGTTATAGTGTACTAGATCTTATGGTAGGACATAGTGTGGGTAATAGTATTGTATTAAATAGATTGCATATATTATATAGACGGTTAAAGTCTTGTTAATACTTAGAATAGACAATCCAAGGACGTTTTTCGACTGTATAATGATGATGCTAACATGTATACTAACGGTTGAGATGTTCACATTACGATTAGCGTTGCGTCGAGAAACGTAAATTTCATTTTTTTGTTAGATCCACTAATTTTATTTTATAAACTTATTTTATCTTAATATAGAAGCCGAAGAAATAGTTAAGTAATATTTACTGATAATAACAAAAAAAATATTTACGTATCAGTTCTGGGCCAAAATCTCTTAGAGAAATCTTATTATAACCTTACTTTGCCTTTACACTGGTTTTAATGGTATAAAAAAAGACAAAACACAGAGTAACGGGCTTAGCACGAAGCAGTCTAGCGTTAATATTTTTCATCTTATAAGGTGGCGTCAAGGCACATCCAACAGCAACTGTACAGATTATTGGTGTTTATGAGCAACAGTTACCATCAATTACATCAGACACCATTTTTAACCAGAATAAAACCATAAATCCTTTTCGAAATAGTTCGTACATCAGCAAATACTCGAGTAATAAAAACGTGCCGCAATCTCTCTACTAACTAGAAAAAAGTAGGTCAATTGTTTATGAAAAGTTAAAACCGTTTACCTGGTTATTAATCGATTAAATCTGAATATTAGCGTTACAGTATAAATAACTTTGCAGTAGTCTAATTGAATTAGATGTGGTTTTTAATTGAAAGAAAACAAAGACGCTGGTAAAGAATTTCAGAGGTTAATTTGCTTACAAATGTGTGTACTTAAATTCTTTAGTTCGATACGCATTAAGCTTCTGATGTATTTTTGAGGTAGGACAGAACTTAAAGACTTAGGTAAATAAAGGATTTAAAAATGAACATCGGTAAGCTGATGATGATAAATACACTACAATATTTTTATAGGACTAATGCTATAATACCCAATAAAATTCACGATTCTCCGTTCGTCTATTCCTTATTTTAGAAGGAATTAGCAGAGAAACGAACTAGAAAACAGTAACTTTGCTTTAAACTACTTATAGTATAAGTAACAGAGGTAATATCGCAGCAAATAGCGGTCTATAGTCTCTACTTAACCCATTAATAGGCGTGAAGTTATACATGTATAGTAATAGTAAAAATATATAGGTAGGATACTTCAATAGCGCATAAAATTAAAAAGATAGAGGTGATTGTACTACTGGACATTTTTATATCATGGACCATTTACAGTAATGGTCACACCTTATTGTTTTATTGTCTGTGCATAATAAACGCGCCGTTTTGTGGTTATTATGATAGATGGGTGGAAGGTGACGATCGTAACTCATGATAATGTGCCCATCGATCGCACTTCTGGGAAATCTTCTCAATTTATTAGAATTTTTATTGTATGAAAAAGTACTTACACCTTTGATGTATGCGTTGGATATTTTAGATCGGTGAACGGTTTGATTAAATTGAGAATAATATTGTACTATTTTTTACCTTTATATTTAACTTGGCTTAATCATTTCTAAATAGAATATAAAAAACATACGATCCGAATCGAGAACCTTGAAATCGGTTAAAAATGTAAAGTCGCTGTTACAATGTGTTAGTTACTCTTCTAGCTTTTTTACAACTACGTAATGGATTTTGATACGGTTTTTACTATTGTTTAGCGTATTTCTTTCGGAAGGTTCCAAAGCATGTAAATTTATTTTGAGAAAAATGAGAATTACAACGATTGGTAATCACATCATAAAAAGCATAAAAGTATCCGCACGAAAAGCCGGGGTGGGTCGCTAGTTTATAATATTAGTTATGCAACTTGTAATGTACAGGTACATTGCAAGTTCTGGATTCCACTGACTGGTTACCATCAGGCGGGGTGGAGTCACTTTGGTAGGCTATAATAAACAAAAACAAAGTGAGTCGTGATGATTGAGTCACCCATTTTGTATACTCGAAGTCATGGGTTTGAAACCGGGCAAATACCAATGTGAAATTTCAAATTTATATGTACTTTTTTAAATCTTCTATGAAGGTCTTGGACATTACTGGCTTTTCGGTGAAGGGAAACATCGTGAGGAAACCTAGACTAATACAAAAAAATACTGAAATCGCCAATCCGCCTTGAGCAAGCGTGGTGATTATACCTTCTCTATAGGAGAACAGGCCTTTCTCTACAGTGGGATAATATCGGGCTGGTATTATGATGATAATGAACTTGTAATGTAGATATATTAATTTAGTAGTTATGTAATTTATTTACTCTTTCATTCAGAGAACGTCTAATGCAGGATATAGATTCTCTCAAAGGTGACTTTGCTAGGATTTACTTTAGCAGGTCACTAAGGAATTAAGTAAAGAACAGCAGGTCTGTTTTCTGGTACTCGTCAAACCAACGTTTATTAGATCTGTTTATTGCGTCTATAACACCCACTGCGTAGCAAACTGTAATAATATTAGCATAAACTTTAAATAAAATTAGAGATTAAAAACGCATAACATTTAAAATCTAAACTCAAGTGAAACTACAAAGCCAAGCAAAGCTACAAAACATTTGTATCGATTTTTATTAACAGGATTATGACTGTACATGACTTGTCGGCATGTGCAATCTCGTTTATTATGCATATCTGAATTATTGCTGCCAAAGGCGCACTGCACATTAAAATCAAAACACGGTATGCACTCAAGTATTATACACGTATGCGTGCTGTTCTTTTGTTTCATTGAGAGCGGGTAGCGATTTGGGTTTGGGAGCTTCTAAGACTGAAGACCTAGACTGCGATCACGAAATACACCTAAGAATATTATAATTGCTTTTATGTGATATGTTAGAATCTCTTTATGTAAAATTGACTGCAGTGGAATCGTAAGCGACTGCTGTGCACAGGGTATTCAATTTGATCCACACACGGGATAAAACTTTGTGTGATCCATAAATAATTGTTCGTAGTCTGGGTGCACTTTCTATACGTTAAGACTCCCCCGTCACACAGGGCTTGTTCCCCAGTGCGCGAGTTGTCTTTTTTAATATAGAAAAAGTAAAAACAGAAATTTACATAACAGAAATTTTCTAATATTATCTAAATTAATTTGCAAATATATAAGACGTACGAAACATTTTTTTAATTTTGAAGTAGTATCTTGTAATGGTAGTAATGTGTGTGATAAATAAATAGTATACTTTTAAGGAACTTTTATCAACAAAATAAACTCTCAGCATTACCGTCAATGCGTAAAATATATTGGACATGTTTTGTAAGCATTAACTATGTCCCTCAGGCCTTGAAAATTCGAAGCCGAAGAAGTTTCAATGAAACTTTTGAAAGTCAAAGTCAACTCTATTAGTTGACGCTGACTTTTGATGTTTTTTTTCACTTATAGTTTCTGTTTACAAGAGTATCACTTACACGAGCCATTATTTTTCTCTAAAGGTCTGTATCATATTTTATATCGTGGGCTGGTAAAATTTTCTTATTTTAAGTTTATCGCCTCATTCGCGAACAGTATGACTTTACCCTTTAGTTAGAGGTTTGAATATTAATATTCCAAATAACCTCTGTTGTCTAGTGTTTGAAGTATGTTGAACCCACTACTTGGATATCACTACAAGCTTCAACTATTTTCATATCGTTGATCAGCATAGTTACTGAGTAAGCTTCAATTGTACCTAATGTATTTGGTGTGATGGATATAATAATTCTCGATTTCAAATTTATAATTATGAATCACTTATGAATGTGTTTGGTTGTTATGATTTGATATAAAAATATTAATTTACCATCAGTTAGAGTCAAATAATTATCAACTTAAAGTTTTATTTTACAAAAAGTAATATTTAGCTTTGGTAAGTTTAAAACAGCCACCATACTTGTTGTGTAAGGCCAGCTTTCCTTTACTGAGCTATTGAATATAAAGTCAATAATCAAGATTTTTCTCAAAGTAGACTACTTTTTAGCAGTTGTTTCCTATCATAGAACTTATACTTTATATGAAGTACAATATATTTTAATTAAAATAAATAATCGACAATATCATACCGTAGATGTATTACTAGAGAGACATTTTATGGACACTCATTTTGACAATCACGTTGTTCAGTGACTTTAGTTGCTGCGACAGCGAATTGTTGAATTTTTCGAATCGGATTTTAAAACTTAGAATAAAATTGCATAGACTAAAAATACAGAAAAAGTTATTGCATTTTAATCTTACATGTGAAAATGGAAGTCAAGGTTGATTTTTCATCAACAACTATGAGAAAACGATAAAATTGTTTGGTTTTCTTGACTGTCGAAGTAAAGAGTAATGACATTGTAAGTTAAGTACCTACCAAAAGAGGGCGATCGCGACATAACCTAGTCGCCTTTCTCGAAACGGGAGATATGCATAAGGTCGCATATCCTCATCAAAATAAAAAAAAACACCTAAGAAATCATAGCATTCGTTTTAAGCGACACAAAACAATGTATGTTTATCATTATATTTATACGTACGTATGTGTATTGTTATGGTCTTATTTAGTAAAATATTCAACATTAGTATTAACAATTTTACTACATTTACATAAATGCTATCATGCACCTACTGTGGCTCTGCATTACCCGGTTGACTGGTAGAGAATGCCGTTGGCATTAAGTCCGCCGTTATACATTCTGTGTGTAAGAAGCTTAAATAAATAAATAAATAAATAAAACAGTTTGTCCTTTGAACTACCAACATTTTTTATAAAATAATGAAAAACAAATAGTGCTCTTAGCATTACAGGCATCCAAAGCAAGTTAACTTCACTATTAGGTGGTTGTTATGCTTATTTGCCACTTGAATAGTATAAATCACTATCTTACCTTTGAGGATTTTATTCTCAAATGATAAGTTATGTAATATTTTCTCAACAATAGTATTAGGTACAATCTCACAAAGGTAAACCGCCGCAATAAACTTGAGATAATTCGTAGGCGTTTCCCAACTAAGAATAAGAATATATTTCCCCGTAATAAAAAGCCAAGGTGCTTTGACAACTTAAGCATTGCCATTACTGCACGCCTCAAACTAAGCGTGGAAGCTCAAAATTAAGTGTGAGCTGCATAGTCAATGGATCTGAGGTACGATCAAGGAATAATAATTTTCTTTCATAAATTGAGATATTGATCATTCGTCTAAGGCCACTTCATCAGTTTTAATAGTCTTATGAAAGGTACAGTGAGATTGGACGCTCAAATTAGATTGGTTAGAGTAAAGCACCTAAATTCTAAAAAAGAAAGCAACGACACGAACAAAACACAATTTAAATAAAGAAAAATGAATTTTAGTATTTGTTTCGTAAAAAACCTCACATATTACAAACATCACATAACGGAAAAAAACAAAAAAAAAATTAAATAATCATCTAACAGACTTCCTGCATTTATTGCATTTTGAGTCCGGTGTTGGATAATTTTCAGTTCCTAGTTCCTGTTACTGAGTAGCAGTTTACATACATCATCATACCATTTATTACATTTTTGCAATGATGCTCGTAAATATATTAGGTGTCAGGTACATTTATTTGCGTCCCAATGTGTTCGATGCTTTAGCACTTAGCACATAACTGGCTTGTCGGCAACATTGTTAATAAAAATAAGTTTGAAAATAACTTTTATTATTCTTTGTTTAAAGGAAAACGCAAAAATATAATGGTAGGTTGACAAATTGTTGGGTGGAGGGAAATCGTGCCGTGATTTATAAATGACAATTATTATCAGATTGGAGAAATTGCTACGGTATTTATAACGAAATAGTTGACCTGAGAAGTGAATGATTTTTCTTACGGATACAAGTGTGGCGTTCAAAGACGTTATATTATACTGAACACTTAATTTGTAATATTGAACTCTATTGAACTCGAAGTCAAATTTACCGGCAAATAATTTTTGGCAATTATTAGGTAGTTCTAACAGTACATACTAGCAGCGTTGCTTATTTTTCATACACATTAATTTTACTTTCACGGGTGGGGGAAACCTATGATAATTATAGATTGTTAAAATATCGACACAATTACCTATCCATTCAGCAATGTTTTGATTTTTTTTTGTATAATATAATTATAATTGTCTGCTGTGATTCTTAAGTCACTTTTCTCTAAACCAAACGGCAGTTTATTAGCAATTAATAAGGCAGTGCGACTACAGTACCACCTGACAGTTTTGGCACAATACCAACTGAGGTAGATAACGTGCACTGCAGCAGACTTCGATTTTAGATAATGGCCTTCTTGGAATCAGAGAATCAGTTGTACGTAGTAAAATCTAGGACTTTTATGTAGGAGAATATAGAAAATCGTGATGTTTTAGTTAACATTCCGCCGAACATTAATTTTATTATAGGTACCTATAGAGCAATGGGTTTCCAAGCTATGACGTATCGTTTACTAGTAAGAAAACTTTGTTTCCCCTTTTACTGCATTATGTTCACTGATGAAGTTAAGATTTTTTTTTTGGAATTACTATTTAATTTTCTTAAATAATAATAATAAAACATTTATTTTCAGGTTGCATAGACCCATAGATAAATACCTTACAGACTAACATACATATTATACAATAAAACTTTTAACTATAATTAACACGACTTATTTCGGCGTCATGTTACGCTGCGTGGTGTTGTGTAGCCTTCCACGAAAACGTCGATACACTACACCTTTCGGCCAAAACTCTTTTTGTAGGCAAGTTTCAAGATATTGTGTCGGCACCCGCAATACATAGGTATAAATAAATAAAGTTCGTGTTATGACGTGACACCAACCTTTCAACCTTCGGAGTCCAGTTGGTTTTAGTTCGCACGTACTGCACGATCTCCTCTTCCTTCGTACTGTGGTGTAACCGGGACAAGTACAGCAATGTTGTTGGGACTGCGGGACGTAGTAACATATTAGGCCCTGCTAGCCCGGTACCGCACTTTCGACAAGTAGGCTTTCTCTTCTTTTTCTCAACCTTTATGAAGCCATCCTTGTTACACTTGTCCTTCTTTTGAACACTTTGTTTTAAGATCTTAATGGGCTCACAGTTCTTTTGCAACATGCCGCCTTGTATTAGCGGCGATATCGGCGTAGGCACGTTTAGGGGTCGATGTATCAAACGTGACTGGAGGCTGCTTGTGGAGCTCCTTCGCCACGAAAGCAGGCACGTCGTCTGGGTCGGTCACCTTCAAGAGGGTGACGATGTCCTGAATGCTCTTTTCGGTGCCATCCCTCCGACGAGACGGCATCTGGTCGAGCTTGCTCAACACCTGGTACAGCAACTTCTTGCTGCTGCTGACTTCTTCTTCTTTGAAGTTGGACTTGTAATAAACATCAACTCCACACTAGGTTTTCCTAAGGTTCACGACCAGCTAAGATGGTGCAAATTGGGAGAGGCCTATGTCCAGCAGTGGACGTCTTTCGAATGATATGATTATGATGATGACTAGGTTTTTCTAGTTTGTTGATGAACAAAGCATTCTGCAAGTAGTTACAATTAACTGACACAAAGAACATTCAGTCAAAGCCACAATTTCGTGCACAGCAATCGCTCTTACTTCTACTAAGCTACCCAGACAGTCTAAAATACTATGTTTCATTATCCCCCCTTTATAACAAAAACCTAAAACCTCATAAATATTAGACGTCCTCATACTTGTTGATCGGATCGCTATCCGCACTTAAACTACTTCGTCTATTGTGGCTTCATCATTTTTAACAACCTAACTATTTGAGTATAGAAATATATCACACAAAACATTCACAAAAATTAAAAATTTCTATTCTGTACACGGTATTCATAACATATTGTAAAAGAAAAGAGAAGTAGGGTTCTATGTTCACCAAATTGTGACCCTTCTAAATTAGAGCGTTATAATTTACCTTTAGATACAAAACTGCTAACACGATGTACCTACTAACTTGACGCAAACCCCACCGAAGTAATAAACAAGTTATTTAAATATGTATATGGTTGCTTTGACACAAATCCTTGCGTCAATTCTGGAACTTTCTGTAGAATCTAAAATGCTTGCAAGTTGATCTCAACATTCAAATATGGATATGTATTATTAAGGAGTTGTCAAAGACTGGACGGTGTGAAAGTTCTAGACTTTTGGTGTATGCGGTAACACAAATGAAGTACACTACTATAGTAGATGTAAAGATGAGGTTTAACACGATATCTCATCATCATCATTTACAGCCCATAGGTACCCGCTGTTGGGTGTAGGCCTTCCTTTGTTAATCTTACTTAAGCCAGTCTTGTGCTTTGCCAAGACAGGAATTACCCGTGACTTGGCGAATGTCGTCGACCCACCGTCACGACTTCGTTTGCCGGTTGGTCCTTGGCGCCCATTCTTCGGTCAGAGCTTTGTTCTACTTGCCGTCACTACGTCTGGCCAAGTATCCTGCTCAGTTCCACTTAAGATTTATAACACTGACACCGAAATCGTGGACCTTAGTGCGTCGCCGGATCTCAGTGTTACGTATTCGGTCTTGAAGTTAAAGCCGAGCATAACTCGCTCGCTATACACGATATCTGATTTTCCTAAATTGTATAAAGTATCATACAAATAACAAAAATGTATCGCTGCTCAAATCTTTAAGTAATTTATAAAATGATTTTAGGGTCACGGTAGTGGCCAGTGGCCACCAAGACGAGCAAACGCAGGGGCAATACTGAACTAACGCTAACTTTCTTTTTAAACCCAATACCTTTACACGTTTTACAAATAGATACAATGTAAGAACATATAATATTAATTTTACTGATTCCATAATTCTGATGTTCGAGCTGATTATAAAAAATATTCAGAAAACGTGCGTCGTAAAACATATTACAGGATTTTGTATAAAATACCCATTTGTACTCACAATCTGTTACATACAGTAACAGTAACAGCTATTCCACAAGAAATATTGCATGTTCTAATGAGGAAAATGATAATTTAAGAACCGTTTTTCAAGCTTAAGTCATTAGGACAGGTTATGAGTAAAACATTGGATGAGTTTGATCTAAATGTCACATCTCCTCTATATATTTGTATGTTAATTTTATTAATATGTATATAAATTGTGTGTATTATTATATATTTATGTATATATTTATATATGTAGGTATATATATTATTATGTAGTTATGTGTAGTATATGTTTATACATTATGCAAATAATGTACTTTTTACTCAACTCAAAATTTATTTATTTGTGCACCTGCTTCGAAATATCTCTGCATCACCCTATGGTAGACTGGTAGAGAATGCCTCAGGCATTAAGTCCGCCATTACATATTGTATGTATAAAGTTGATAAATAAAAATAAATAAATAAATGCATGAATTTATCAACTAAGCTGTGTTTGTATTAAGCCATTTTTTTAACCATTAGGAAAGTAATTGCAGTTGACTAATGAACTGATGACTGATGATAAATTGTTGTTAACATAATAGATTATTTTAATTCTTTGGCCGTCTGCAATATTTATAGCTTCAAATTGATGCTAATTCAGAGTGATAATTAGATATTTGCTCGACTGCCGAATTCAAATTTATATTTTAAATTGGGGGTAGTGTTTTTCGAGCGTAAGGATGTATGTATGTATGTATGTATGTATGTGTATGTATATGTGTTTGTATTTAGGTACCTATGTATGTGGGTATGTGTGTCTATTTCTTTGGCACGATTTTAACATAATTATGAGGTGTCATTAGGTCCGTATTGATTGTGGGAGTGACATAGTGTATTAATTAATATAATATTTCAATGTAGCGTCAGCAAGAGAAAAAAATTGGATTCCTTTATTTTTAGTTTGTTTAAGGCAGACAGGCTTATGTTTAATAATATATTTCGCTTGTGACAGCGTAACACATTGTAGGTAAAAGAGTACAGGGCACATACACATTACTAGTAAATAAAATTTACACGAAAGCGTGAACTGTAGTTAGTACGAGTACTCCAATTGCCGAGGTTTTTAATATAAATGCTTTTATCTCACTGATGACAGCGTACGTAACACAGTTACAACTTCGGTGACAAAAAAGCGTACACCCTACTTGATGGTAAGTGGTTGTCCTATCAAATGGATATGGCTGTGTTCTCTGAGCATCACAGAAACAATGCTAAGAAAACACAGCCAAGCCGTTGCTGTGTAAAGAGAATAATATGAGGCAGGCAATTGAAAAAGAATAGGACCGATGAAGTAATTGGGCCTCAGGCGCTATTACTCACCGAACGAAACGCATTAGTGTGGAAAATAAAGGCGAAATCATGTCGCGGTGACATATCACCCAAAATTTACGTGCTATGTCTTTGCTACTTTGTAGAACAATGACGCTTGATATTTGCCTTGTTTACACTATAAGGACTGCCGAGCGACAAAGCCCTGAAACACAAAACGACTTGCGTCCTGATTATGTCCCTCAACAGTAGCCCGACACGAAAATCGTGTCCCGCGCGATGTCTCCCGACGTCGCTTGCGACATTTACACATAGCACGTACATTCTAGGTGATAGGTATGTCTCTGCGACATGTCGCGTAGTGTAGTGGCTCCTTAATTTTTCTCTGATCAATTCAACTGAATTTTTCTATGTGTCATATGTATTTATTTAGAAAAAAAGTACCTATATAAGTAGATATGTTTACTCGCGTTCCTGAACCTATATCACAAACTATAACGTGCTTAGATTGGGTTTAGATAACGTTGTAGCATAAATTGTTTTATTAATATTATTTATACTGAAATCAGGTCTACTACCGTACCCATATCGTACCGTTTCTGTTACAAACAAAACATTTATTGTTACTATAGAACATGCAGTTAATTCTTAAAAAAGTTAGAGTATTTTATATTTCTTTAAAAAGACCATGACATTTTAAACTATTGTTGATAATAGTCAAATATTACGTCGAAGAATACAAACACTGTAATTAATAGCAGGTGTACTCAAGTATCAGGGTTAAAACTTTCGAGGCTGTAGTAATTCTAGTTTTTTTCATTCTCAGCTTTATCTATATGACAATTAGGTGTAATATCATGTGACACACATCGAAGGTTATTTTTCTACGCCAGGGTAACAGTAAAATTACTAAATTTAGATATTATGGAGTTTTTAACTTGACTATAGTGACTTGGAAGCAGTATGTATTGCTATCTAATAGGTGATATTACATTAAGGCTCAATAATTCTATACGATATAAAATGGGTACGTACCTATAGGATGATAATATACATTTGACTCAAATATAGAGTCAAACATTTTTTAAAAACCTTAATCCATACTAATAATTATAACTATTGTAAATAGAAGTAACTCTGATTGTCTGTTTGTCTGTCCAGGTACTTTATATTTCATCGCGAATATTATGTATCTCTACTGCATAAATAATGATCCATTTGATGTAGGACTATAACACAGCCGATACTTAATTACAGAGCTTACATGTACGTGGTAGAAATAAACAAATTCTGGTATATATATGACAAAAGGCTCGTCCTCTATTACTATTACATAGAAGCTAATAAGCTGGCCTAACGTAACGTGTAATGTATCAAATAACTTCGATCCCTAAAATAGTAGAGAATTTATAATCTCTATAAAATTATTTATTTTGTAATATGAGCCACCTACCATCATGTTCATCATGTTCCTTTACTTGCACTAAGAATGATTTAAACACCGCCTTAAACTCAGCATTAAAAGCGATACAAGACATGGTCATTAATTAGAATGTTGTCATTAAAAAAAAAGGAAAAAAGTTGCCAATTGTCGATCCAAAACTATATGAGGGAAGAGAACTTAAATGAAAGATAGAAAGGAGATTAAAAGAAATAAGAAATAGTGAATAACGTTCTTCGGAAAGTATGATACATATTTTACAAATCTATTTAAGTATCTACCGAGTCTTTATAAGTATATTGATTTACCTATTGGCAAATAAAATGTGCACGACAATTCACCGTTGGTATTTTTATAACTACATTTCAGTAACTTTTTAACTGCTTTTAACTATATAAAATGAATTTTAACTTCGGTACTAATACTGACCTGGACTTTAATTTAGAACAGTTCTCAAAACATATATATCATGCCACGCACTTGGCCGCGATAAATTTAAATCCAAATGAAGTATGTAGAATGCACACATGTAGAGTTCCTATACTATGGTTAAAATTTTAGAATTCATATGTTCAAAGATGTTTACTGCAATACATGCCAATTTCATTTGGACATTTTTTTATCGAACAATAATTACTTTTTAATTACAGTAAAAACTACAGTTTTTAAATCAATCTCAATAATGTAATAGACTTATGTTAATTGACAAAGGATACTCATAAAAAAGCATGAAAGAATTCCGCAATTTCTTGTGTCATGTAGGAATCGAACCCACTAACTTATTCGCAGTAGTTGTATGTTACTCACACTGCGCCACTGAGGCACAAAATTTAAATAACGTTGATACGTTTGGGGGTTAATACTTACGTACGAGTATGATTTAAAATACCCTCCCTTACTAACGCCATAACGCCAACACGTCGGCTGCGAGCTGTTAATACCTACATTTTGTAACAAAATGTAAATATCATTCTTACGTATTTGGGGAAATATAAAGAGGGAATAAATTCCCCACACGCGGGTTGTAAGAATAATCGAATATTGCCCACTACGAACCCCAACATAAGTTATTATGAAAGATGAATAACAGATGTGGTAGTTGATGGATCTACAAATTTGTCATAACGCTGTGTCTACAAAGTAACAAAATGATGAAGAGGATGATTACTTTTATTGAGCCGTGTAAAGTTTAGAATAGTCAATTATATAATTCATTTACAAGTTTTATTGTAATTTTAAAACAGACTGTTTAAATAATCTTTTTTGTGAAGACAAACACATTTACACACAAAATACACACTGAGTTTAAATAAATAATGTGTTCTATTGTATACATACATACATACACATTCACGCCTTTTATGCACAAAGGGGTAGGCTGAGGTGTATAACCACCCACGTTGCGCCAATATATTTTGAGTTCCATTTATCAGGTGGCCAGCCTATTGCCATTTACCGAGCACAATTCCAGACTCCGGGCTAATACTTAGACAGGAAAACCCAATATCACTTTACCCGACCCGGGGATCGAACACAAAACTTCTGCGTGGTAATCGGTACACAGTACCACTAAACAACAGAGGCAGTCTTCTATTGTATAAAGCCATCTATTGCAAAGTTAATCCCATCAAAAATCTTTCTATTTATAATCTATATAAAGATTCATTTGATTTCAGTCCAATATAATATAAATATTCTCAGAGTTTATCACATATTATTCGTCATCAAGTTTTCATAGAGATTAATTCTCAGAATGGATAAAGTTAATGTCGATATTGATGGCATAGCAGTATAATACATTTCAAAATTTCTTAGTTGTATCCACTATATTTAAGTATATATATATATAAAATAGAAGTAAGGAGTCGAAATGGCCTTGTGGATAAGGTACCCGATTCGTAAACACGAGGTAGTGGGTTCGAATCCGGGCAAGTACCAATGTGATTTTCAAATCATATGTACTTTCTAAGTTTATTTTGGACATGTCTGACTGACGGTGAAGGAAAACATCGTGAGGAAACCTGAAATTAAAAGTCTGAAATTGCCAATCCGCCTTGAGCAAGCGTGGTGATTAATGCTCATTCCTTCTCTATGTGAGAAGAGGCCTTTGCCCTGCAGTGGGACAGTAAACAGGCTGGTATTATTATATAAAATAGAATAGAATAATTTATTAATTTCTTAATTTGACACAAAAATACATTAACAGCGTCACGTATCCGGTACTTAGTGTTTACCATAAATTCAAGTTATTACCTATTGTCATTATTACTTTAGAAGTAAACAATGCCAACTAAATAATCAAGCCGTTGCCGACGAAAGAAAGAAAAAAGAGATGAATTGTCAATTTACTAATTATGTTTTATAATTGGTAAATTTATTGACATTAGGCGCTTCACTCACAACACAAAGGTACCGTCGATACACTATTAGTGGACAAATACTTTTCCGGTCGATTCGATCCATTCGTGCTATAATCAGAAAGGATCCACTATAATAATTTATATTATTTGTTACCAGCGCTGTTTCATCTGCGTTTTTGCTTACTGCTCTGCTCTTGTCGCCAGTAGCGTGATGTTGACGTGTGACTGTCGCGTCGTCGTCGGTAAGTTTAAGGCAACTCGTACCATGTGATCTTCTATTAATAGAAATTGTAAAGATCATCTTTTTATCATTAATAAGGCAGAAGCTCTTTCTGTGTCCTTATCTGAACTGGGAGATAAAAATAAACATGTAGATGTAGTATGCATAACAGAGCATTTTATAACAGTGGGCTATGAAACTCACCTTTATATTCCCAATTACAGGCTAGCGGCTCATTATTGTAGAAACATTAACAGAGGCGGGGCATGTATATTGGTCAAGCTTGGACATACTTGGAAAGATCTACCCGAGATTGCCTTACTATCATTGAATGGTATTATTGAATGCTGTGCAATTGAACTAGTAAACTATAAAATTGCAATTATATGTATTTATAGGGTGCCAAAACTAACAAACATAAATATTTTTTTTCAAAAACTAGAACAGCTACTAACACTAATAAGTAAAAAGAAATTTAAAAATATAATCATAGCAGGTGATTTTAATATAGATGTCCTGAAAAATAACAGTGTATCACTAGAATTGAAATGTTTATTACTTAATTTTAATTTAAAACTCTGCCTAGAGAAACCAACAAGACTAGCAAGTCAAACATGTATAGACAATATTGCTCACAATTTTCAAAAATGTTGGCGAGCTGAGGTAATAGAACTAGCATTGTCTGACCATACAGCGCAACTGCTAAACTGCCCAGTTAATTATACGTACATCTTACAAAAATGGCGTAAAGAACTAAAAGATTACTCACTAGAAAATGTAAAAAAATTTAAGGAACATATTAGTAACTTGTCTTTTGCAGAAATCTATGAAACTGATGATGCCAACACCGCATTTAACTTATTTCTTGACCAATTTATACTCATTTATAAACTTTGTTTCCCATTAAAGATAATTACAGTAAGTGTTACCAAAAAGCCAAAATGGATTTCTCGTGGCATTAAAACATGCAGCAGGAAAAAAAGGCAACTATTATGGGCTACCAGAATAAAACCTTCTCCTTCTAAGAAAACAACTTATAAAAACTATGCCAAGTTATATAAAAAAATTATAATCCTCACAAAAAGAATCCAAAATGTACATAAAATTAATACCTCTGATAATAAAATGAAATCGACATGGCAAATAATTAATAATAATAAATTCAATATACCTACAGAGCCTATACATAAAATAAAACTACATGATAAAATTATAAATGATCCAAGACTAATAGCCAAGAGTTTCAATGATTATTTCATAGATAGAATCCAACCACTACCCAACTCAGGCACACATGCTGCATCTGCAAAGATTCTATATTTATGGCCCCTAGAGTGCCTCAAGACATCTTGACCATTATAAATGCTTTGAAAAGTACCAAAAGTGTAGGCTATGATGGCATCACTACTAAAATCGTAAAATCAGTTGGTAATCTCATTTGTCACCACCTTAGCTATATATTAAATCTATGTATATGTCAAGGTAAATTCCCAGAGAGATTGAAAATTTCCATAATTAAGCCAATTCATAAAAAAAACAACAAAGACATAATGGCAAACTATAGACCTATTGCCCTCACACCAATTTTTTCTAAAGTTTTTGAGAAGTATATACACACAGAAATCAATAAATACTTAGAGGTTAATAAATTAATTTGTAAAGAACAAAAGGGATTTAGACAAAACATGTCAACTAATTCAGCCATTTATGACTTCCTAAACAAAACTATGACCAATATGGATATGAGAAACCCCGTGTGTGCAGTGTACTGCGACATGACGCAGGCATTTGATTATGTAGATCACAATATACTAAAATATAAGCTTGAACGTTACGGTATACGAGGAAACGTACTAAATTTGCTTGTGTCTTACATGACAAACAAAAAACAATTTACAGCATTAATAAGAGTTGATTTTAAATCAAAGAGAGAAATAACAACTACCTCAGATGAACGAACAGTCTCCTACGGAGTACCGCAAGGAAGCATACTGGGTCCTCTGTTGTTCATTATCTATATTAATGACCTTCCCACTTTAGTTAACCAGCCTATAAATTTATTTGCTGATGATAGTACACTGACAGTGGCTTGTGATGCATTTGATGAATATGAAAAACGATATTAACAATGCATTATCCTTAATAATTACTTGGATGAACAAAAATAATTTAAAAATTAACTTAGAGAAAACTCAAATTATGCATTTTAGTCAAAGAATACAAAATAAACAACTAATCATAAAACATGGAGAGGTCATTGTTAATACTGTAGACAATGCTAAATTTCTCGGGTTGATAATTGACAAACAATTGAACTGGAAGGCACATATAGAAGATTTAGCTAAAAAAATTAGTAGCCGTTCATATGCTCTTTTTAAACTTTCTCCAATAGTAGATACATCGGCATTATTAACTGCATATCATGGCCTTGTAGAATCAATATTAAGGTATGGTATTGTTACGACGTTTACCTATTCTAGAACGTTCGCAAGTACCTACCTACTCGTGTACGACGAATACCTACGCTCTAGAACACTCACAAGTACCTACCTACACGTATACGACAAATACCTACGCTAGAACGTTTGCATGTACCTACCTACACGTATAACAATAGATCATCGGCGGTAGGCATACCTACGCGTCGCAGCTAAGTACCTACACTCATTGTTCTGTTTTCGAGAATTGTCGGCATCTTTGTGGTAATAACTGGAAGGTTCTAGAAATCTATTGAAGGACTATAAAAAGGGTTCGAACGTCGGCACTTCGTTCAGTTGTGAATACAGCGATCTCGAGCGAACATCTAAGCGATACGGAAGTTTAAGAAGAGCGATATACGAAGCGTTATAGTGCAGTATAAGTCTTTATTGCTTTATTTTGTTACTGTTAGTGTATTGTGCGAGTCTCTAATAAACTCATCATCGCGTAACTGGCATTTTGCATCGAACCCCATCCTGACACGTAACAGTATTATCTTCTGGGGCAATTCTGTCGAGAAAGAAACTGCATTTAAGCTACAGAAACGATGTATCAGATCTATGTTCGGTCTGCAAGTCTCTGACTCCTGTAAACCATATTTTGAAAAATATAGGATTTTAACGTTGCCAAGCCTATTTATATATGAGACAGCTGTATTTGTGAAAAAAAATCCACATCTATTTCTTAAACTTTCAGATGTAACTGTTCGCAATCGACGTGAGTGTCATAGCCAGAGATTATGTATACAGCCTGCTAAGGCAACGCTCATGAATAAAAGTATATTCTGTATGGCACCAAAAATCTATAACAAAGTGCCGAACACATATAAAACTTTGAATTTAAACTTATTTAAACGCTATTTAAAAGCCCTACTATTATCTAAGTGTTATTATACAATAAATGAATTCCTGGATGATAAACTAACAACATAATTGTATTATTGTTAAATCCTATTATTATTATTCTTGATTATTTAAACTGACATTGTTCCTATTTTAATGACTTTTTCTACTTTTTGACATTGCTAATATTGTATTGACTTTGTAGACTATAATATTATTCTTTTCTCTTGACATAATTTATTCTATACTGACATTTGAATTTAAATATTATTTTATTTAGTTTGTTATTATATTGAATTGTTTAAAATTTGTTTTGCTCAATTGTTTTAATTATTTAATTTTAATTTTTTGCATGCTGAAGGGCTTAATATGGTGAAACGATTATGTAATCCAACAACTTATGTGTACCTATATTATGCAAATAAATGATTTGATTTGATTTGATTTGATCATCTATTAGTAGTATTAAATTTACCGTGTTCCATTTATAAAATTTTAGCAATTTTAGCTTCATTCATGTACAAATTATCTTTAGACATAAATTGCATTTTATTATACTTATATAAAATATAAACTTTCAGAAAGACAGTGAAAACCTCATCGAAATCCGTTTAGTAATTTAGGAGACCTAAGCGTACAGACAGCATGACCGACTTTGATTTTATACTACATTATTATGTACACATACAAAGAAACTGTCCTTAAAATCATGGCCATTAAAAAACTAATAGCTGTGGTACTAATATGTTACAAAGTATCCTTACTGGATATAAATTAAGTACTAAAAGAATAAAATAATAAATTTGGATAAACACATGAACAAATATAGGTGTAATTCAGAAGGACATTAAACAAATTTACGTTTTCGCGGTCAACGGTAATAAAAACGTATGGTAAGATTTGGATGCGTTTATTTTTTACTGCTTTGAGCTCTTCAGTTTGGGCTTTAAAACGAGCGTGTATTGTCTCTTGATTGATGACTAGCTGTTACCGTCGGCTTTGATCGCGTGGGTAGGTATACCACAAAAAGTATAGCCTATGTTACTTGCTGATATTGTAGTTTTTAATATGTTAAAGAATTTTTTAAATTTGTCACCTAGATTATAAATTTATCCCTCAAAAACACATACAAAAAATCAAATATAAGTCTTGATGTCAGTTCTTCTCCTTTCTTTCTTCCTTTTTTTTTTTTTTTTTTTTCTCTATCACTTACTGTCGTCTAGTCCCAAGCTAAGCAGAGCTTGTGTTATGGGTACTAGATAACTGAAATATAATACATATACATACTTTTTTTTGTAAATACATACTTATAATACATAGATACACCCAGACTAAAGACAAATACAAATGTTCATCACACAAATATTTGCCTTCCGCGGGAATCGAACCCACGACACCCGGCGTCGCAGTCAGTTACACTAACCACTAGACCAACGGTGCAGTCAGTTATGTAAGGTATTATCATCTCATTCTACTTTCTTTCTATTTTAATTAAGTGCTGTTTGATTTCCTTTTAAAGCTTGTTGAACTTAAATTTCTAGCTGAGACTTATCTGTAAGTACTTATCTATAAGTTAGAGGAAAAAATATTTTCCTCTTTCATTTTGATTCCTATTAAGTTGCTAGACGTAAGTTAACAATATCGAGAAGTTTTGTGTCATAATAGCCACGCTTTTCTATCAGATTAGCGATTGTAGCGAATCACAGAATGTTGTTTTTTATTTTAATTTTAATATTTTCATTAGGTTTAATTTAAAGAAATTTTAAAAGTGTAAAAGACATTTAAATCTAACTTGAGTTTAACTGGCCGTTTAATATAACATGACTGTGCGTGTTTCGAAAATTAATTCACATTGTTTTAATTATTAACTTCAAATTAATTTATATCTCCAAAAACATGCTGGTGTTAAACAGTTAAGGTGTTATAAAAGGTGGTTTGTAAAATAGTTTAATTAGAAGTTGGCTTCGTTAACTGTTTATATAAAATATAATAAATATTTGAAAGCAACTGCATTAATTATTAGTTTATACGAAACAATGAAATGTCTTACGTATTCAAATATTGTTAATTAACATGTATTAAGCGCTAAAACATTTTGTTTAGTTTGAGTTGATATGTTTTGAGCTGGCTGTAGATTAATTGGCTGACATTTTGTAATTTTAACGTTCATAGTGTCAATTCAATAAACCCAAATGATTGATTCATTTGGGTTTATTTTATTTATTTAATTAATAAATTTCTTAGACTTTGACTTTGGTGTAAGTTTGAAAATGATATTTTAGACGATAGTAAACTTTTGAAATGGAAACCAGTTTATGTAGGTACATTTGTTAGAAATTGATCATCAATTACGACCGACTAAGGTGAAGAATTGGGGAAATCTGTGTCCAGCTGAATGATGAAGATGATCCTGAAACGAGCAATAATTTTATCATTATATACAAGTCATACTATACATGACGTTATGACAAGTAATGACAAATACACAACGCTATCTAGAGCCAAAGTAAGCGTATCTTTCAGATTATAAGTTAATTTTTTTAGTAAATTTTTTGTAAGTATAAAAACCTGGGTGTTTTTATACTAATGCAAATAGTCAACATCACTGAGCGGGAATCGAACCCGGGATCTCTGTGTAGTAGTTCATACACAGTACCACCAATTCAGGGCAGCCGTATAATTTATTTTGATGTAAATTTTTAACATAATACTTTTTTTACATCCTTATTGTTTCAAGTAGACAGCAAATGGAGTACATCAATAAGTCTTACTTACTGTCCTTTGAGTTCTGTATAATACTGTATTTAGGATAATGCAAGCTATTTAGATATTGCAGTGCATTAAGTTTGTTTATTTGCAAAGCTGAGTCTATGTTCAAGCTCATCGCTTCCAAAAACTGTTGTGATTGTAGTAGAGGAAAAGAATATATATAGAATATAATCTTGTGTTGTGCTATAAATAATTCACTGCTGTATTGATCTTCTACTTTTTATTTGGTTCTATTCTAAATTAAATAATTACTAGAATTGATGAAAATGAAAATCTTTGCTGGGAGGAAAGTTTGTATGAGTTGGACATTAACTTTTATAAATATTAAAATATGAGTTAATGACATTGATATTTAAATAATTCAAACATTAATAAATGATTAACCAATAATAAGAATAAAATGTCTATTACACTATCGTTCATAAATTATTAAAATCAAACAATACAACTAGCTAAAATTAAAAGTAATATAATTAAGCATATATTATAAAAAATACTTCAATAATAAATAATGATCTTTATTTATTTAATACTTTATTGTACACATAATAAACATATAAACAATAACAGAAAATAGATCAAGTACAAAGGCGAGCTTAACTCATAAATGAGTTTTCTCCCAGCAAACCTCAGAGTGGTAGAGGAAATAGTGATTGTGTAAGAGTAAATGAAGTGTACAACTGAATAATAATATTATTAAGTACCTTAATGTATACCTATAATCTAAACTTAGACTAAATATTTGCATACATAATATAAAAAGAAACTCTCTCTAAACATCATTGGAATAAAAACAAAGTAAATTCCCGCTGGTTCCAAAGCCCCACCATCAAGATAGTCTGAGCACATAAATATACCGTAATCTTCACACAAGTATCTTAGACTCGACAGATGTGTAGAATGTTTTCTGTGAACTATTTACAGATAACTGTAAAACGATTGTAATAATTACTTGGAAAAATATTTTGGATTCTCATTCTTACTGTTTAATTTATTGGTGAGACATCTGTTTGCGTATTTATAGCTAATTATGAGTGAAAGGTGAGGGGCTATTTTTAAACCTGGTTAAAAATGGATTACTGAAGGTAATACAACTGATTCTAGTATAATAAAGTAACATCATTTTATTCTAATAATATTGAAACGTATTCTTAAATGATAAAGTTTGATTATTAGAACACTGATAAGTTATGATTTTTCTATTTATAAAGTCAATTTTAAGAAGAAAAATTTAAAATAAATTTGCTGCAATATGAATCTCTTATAGAAGATTAAAGATAATAAGCTCAGAGAACAGTCATTTATAGGTAACTTGTATTCGTGAGTTGTAAATTTGTAGGCACTTAGGCTTATTTTTCGTTAAATTTTCCGACATTGTCTACTTTTATTAGAATAACCGATTTTTATATATTGTATTAGTGTGACATACGATCTGCTAAGTAATGGTTACGAGTATCATCTTACTGTGGCTGTCTATTTACGGATCTTTATTTGAAAATCCGATTTCGTGCAATGGATCGTTCAGCGCTGAATCGCTTGTACAATGTCAATATTATGTTTATTATTGACAGCGCTTCAGTGCTGAACTAAAAAACGGACTTTTCAAGAATCTTGGATTAAAGTTTGTACATAGAAAGCCACAGTTAGACAGTAGTCGTTGTCTTAATTATTGTAGTACTGCTCATGCTGTTAATTTGCTTGGACAATCAACCGACATACCGAGCAATAGGTAGTCGACAGACAAAAGAGATCTGTCTGTTGACTATTGCTCACACAAAAAATATTTTTTTCGAGTGAAATTTTGTTCGAATAGTCGAGAATGTGCTACCAGTTTTTCTTTACAAATTTGATAGACGTAGTTTTTAGAATGCTTTACATGTAATGTATGAGAAATGTAGAATTAATAAATTAAATTGAATACACGTATTTATTAATATAGTTTTAAAGTTATTATATTGTGGTAAACACAAGTTTCTGTGAAGATAAATCTATTAACGTCTTCAATATAATATATGAAAATTAATATTTCTATGAAAGCATAAGCATAAGGTCGTGGGTTCGATTCCCACCCAGGACAAATCTTTGTGTGATGAGCATGATTGTTTGTTTTGTGTCTGGGTGTAATTTATCTATAATAAGTATGTATTGACTCTCTTATCTCCCTCTTGCTTGAACGCTACGATATTAAAATAGCACGAGCTTTACGGCAGACAGACAGAGGCTTAGTTGAGATCCCAGTATTGTAAAAGTACATGTGCGGCCATTATCGTCTGGCATCAGGTGGATCACTGTTATAACTGCCATTGTAGGAAACAAACAAAAATAGACTTTCTGTTTTCAACATTCAGGGTAACAGCTCAAGAAGAAGCTATGATTTTATGTGCTAATTATTATACGAGTATGTGTTGTTTTGACTGGCCTGACCCTGACTGCTAAGCCGTAGGTCGTGGGTTCCATTCCTACCCAGGACAAATCTTTGTGTGATGAGCATGATTGTTTGTTTTGTGTCTGGGTGTAATTTATCTATAATAAGTATGTATTTACAAAAAAAAAATTATATAAGTAGTATATCAGTTGTTTAGTACCCATAACACAAGCAAATATAATTGCTTAATTTGGGGCTAGATGGCGCTGTGTGAATGAAGTAGAATATTATTATTATTATTATAATTAAATTGATTGAGTTTCCAAGAGGTTTGTTCCTAAGGCTTTGCGAAAAGCTCTTTGATTTTAAGGCAAATGGACTACGGAGTTCGGAACATTAGTAATTGCATTTGCATTCAACAGAATTTGCGGTCGTACTCGGCGTTAACTTTTGCTACGTACAGATGAGGCAATTTGGCCAGATCTGGTCTGTTTTTATTGAACTTATGGTAACTGTGTTCTTCTATGTATTATTATAACTTTATAGTTTGTTAAGTCGTAAGAGGAAAAATATTCTTTCGGCAAATTTCATTGTATTATAATTCGCCTAAATTTAATTTTAACATAACTATTAATCTGACTCTGCTTCGCATGTGATGACATGACTCTAACATGCATTCTAGAATAAAAATGCTCTCAACTTTATGAGAGCAAAACAGAAAAAACAGCAAATTTATACTATTTAAAGACTAACTTGCGACTCTTTAAAAATAATGAAAATAATACGTTTATGTTCGCGTGAAATCGAAATGCAAAACGAAATAATCTACTAGAAAATGTAAGCAATAATCGAAACGATTGTCTGTTCAACTACATTGCTTGTTCTAGCCATTACTACTAGAACGAGCGACCTTTTATTACATCTCTTAATTAAATTGCTGATATAGATAGTACTTATTACAATGAGTGTGTGGTTCATGTGGTGATAGGTCATCATTTTGCTGATTATTTTTATCATTATAATGGTAGTACGACCCACCAGATGGTAAACTCTGCTCTTGGACTTCTGTTGTAGCTTAGTCAAGTCAAAATCGAACTAATTACGAGTATATAAAGCTAAAGAGAAAAGATAACATGAGAAATCATTGTGAGGAAACCTGGATTTCTGAGAAAGTGTAAAATCGCCAATCCACCATAAGCAAGCGTGGCGATCAATGCTCATACCTTTTATGTATGAGAAGAGGCCTCTCCCTGCAGTAATAATGGGCCGACATGATGATGATGAAAGCAGAAGAGTATTTTTTTGTCGCGCTAATCTTTAAAACTAGAAGTCGCATTTGAAATCATTTTGCATTTGATTTGATAGCCCAATTCTTGAGGAAGGTTATATGCTATGTATAATCACGCTAGCGTAACGCGAGTGAAACCGCATAGCGGATAACTAGTCCATACTAATATTATAAATGCGGAAGTATCTCTGTCTGTCCGCCTGTCTCTTACGCTTTCACGCCTAATCCACCGAACCGATTTTGATGAGATTGGGTATAGAGATAGATTAGACTTTGGGGAACAACATAGACTTCTTTTTTTCATCTTCTCTGTCTTTGTTCATCATTAATCGCAAAAAATGGCTTGAAGAGGTTGAAATAAGGGATGAAAGTTTGTAGGAAAAATCATAAACGTATAAACAAAGATTTTGTTCATGTGCACATTCACGCTGGCGGAGCTTCTTGCAACAGCTAGTACTCTATTTGACGAAGAACTAGAATGAGTATTTTGTTTAGCAAAGAATAACATTGTTTCTATTCATTCATAATAGGTCTACTACTACTAAGTTTCATCTTAGGCTACGTCCTACGTAGGCGGTTTAAAGTGAACGCGATTATGAAGCGGTGACACGCCAATTAAATGCGATGCGGTGCGACGCGGCGGCTATGTCCTACGTGCACGCGAATCGTCTCGCACAGAAACAAAAATACGACGGCACCGCATCCAGTTCGCGCGAAAATATCAAGCCAACTAATCGCGTTCGCTTCATTTCACGCCGCTTCGCACCGCACTCTACATACGTTTGGTCACGTAGGCCACTTCAATAGGTTTCGACTATTTCTTACTTTCGCGCTGCGCCGCGCCGCATCGCGTTCGCGTTTAGATCGCTCACGCAGGACGTCGCATTAATGTGCTCGTAATATTTTTTGCAAGCTACTTATTTTGTTAGATTAGAAGTAAGAAAGTCTTGCAATTTTCTCTACAATGTTTTTCAATTACTTTGTTTAGATAATTCTTTCGGCCTAAACAGAATCGTAATAGATTCGTTATTCTTCGTAACTAGATTTTTTATTATGCTTGTATAGCTTAGAAACTTGTTAAGATCTTTCTATTTTAAGTAAGTTTTGTTATTGACTATTCAGACAAAATGGGTTTTTAAATTGTCTGATGTGGCATTTTTACTTGCGTTATTCTCAAAAAGTTCCACAGTGACAAACAAGAAGCTGATGATTAACATTTAGCCGTATCTCTACGGTTTACAGTTTGTAAGTTTAAAATACTAGGACTTTTTCGAGAGTAACATTACATTCACTTTGCTTACTCTGTTAGGTCTTAGGTAACAGAAAAGGGTATAATTCCAGATCACAAGCTGATTTTGAAAGTTTTTATATTATGTAAGTGACATTACCGGGGATCGAACCCGAGATCTCTGTGTGGTAAGTACCATTGAGTGACGTAGGCTTAATTACGCAAAAGGTGGTCTGTGAGTAAAAGCATTTTTACAAACACAGCTAAAACTAATTATATTAAAAAAATGTATTCACAAGATTTCAGTAGTACCTATTTAATTTACCTAAAAATTTTCCCTTTTTCTTCGATAATCTCATGAAAAGTAACTCATCCGAATAGTGGTCGGCTAAGAATTGCGTCAACCCTTTTGTGCCGTATTAGACGCCTAAGGATAAAATCGAAGGGAAAAATACATCAACCTCTTTGGAATTGTGCCCGGAATACGGCAATAGGTTTACCCCACATGGGACTTAATGTGGTTGGTCGAATCGTGCTTTCCACCTACGTCCTTTTAGTATAGTAGCGTGTCGTTGTGGTTATGTAAAATAATTAAGTCTTGTAGTAGTTTGAGAAATGAAAAAAAAAGAACAAAGGTAAAAAGGGAAAGAAAAACTTGATATTTTTCCAAAATCAAATCCATACAAAAGTACACTGTATAAGTCCTATGAGTTTAGATTCCTTAGTCTAAATTTCTTGGTAAAAAGCATTTCTATTAGTTTTATCGGAAGATCAAGACGTTATACGCATGCATGAATTTCTTTACGTATTACAACGCTAAAATATCTTTGAGGAAATTAAACATTTGTGTGTTGAAACATTTTCTAGATGACTAATATTTCAGTGTTTTATTCAGTGTGTCAAGATTTTTAATATCCAGTTATATTTTCTTGTTCTAGTAGAACGACTCATTTAGTTCTGACACAATCAATCAGTCTTGTACATGGGACAATTTTGCCGAGAAAAATGCTCTATGCACTCAACGTATCTAATGTACTGACAAGAACATTCCTATATATAATTCTTGTGTTCATTATCATATCAGCCGTCCACTGCTGTACATAGACAGCCCTAATTTTCGCCACATTCTCCAGTCGCAAGCCACCCTCATCCATTCTTGAGTTACTCTCTCAGAAATGAATATCACTTTTTTTCACATTTACACAGCGCTATCTAGCCAAAATTAAGCAATTATATTTGCTTGTGTTATGGGTACTAAACAACTGATATAATACTTATATACATTTTTTTGTTTTTGTAAATACATACATAATATAGATAAATTACACCCAGATACAGAACAAGACATCATGCTCATCACACAAAGATTTGTCCTGTGTGGGAATGGAACCCACGACCTACGGCTTAGCAGTCAGGGTCAGGCCAGTCAAAACAACACATGGGGCACTAATAAGGACAACCTCCCCGTGTGCCTGGATGCCGTGGTTCCTATCTGGATACGTCCGGTGGGAAGTGCATGTGTTCAGGCCGGTGTGCCCTGGGCGTCTGTCAATGGTTCCCAGGCTTGATCTCAGGTTTGGAAATCATTGGCAGATGGCGAATAGTCCTACGGGGTGGTGCTATGTCGGAGTTTCTCCTGACACTGCGCCGCCCCTGCAGAGGGGTCTCCTCGGAGACCTCCAACTCGTAAGCCTGGTTTTCTGGCGAGAACCAGGGGTTTACCTTGTTGCCACTGCCGCTATGGGCGGACGGATGGTCTGGTACAGACCACCGTTCGGCCGACTCGTAACCCCGTCTTGATAAGGCGGGAACGAGGGCCGCCACCCTTGGTCGGTGGAAGGGTGGGGGCTGCGTGGAGAGTCCACTGTAAAAAACCCCTAACACAAGCTGTTTGCCGTGGTGAGGTGTGCGTGGCAGGGTAGGGTAGTCCCTGTCGTTAACGGCAGCCAGAAATGGCGGCTAGTCGGCGGCGCAAGGCCGACCCCAGACGGATACCTGTCGCCCTCCGGTTTGGGTTACAAATGTAGACTTGCCCGTGTATTGGGGGATCTCTGCACGGGTGGACCTTTAGTTCTCCCCCACTCGTGGGATTTAGTATGGCTGAAAAAAATATAAAAAAACCAGACGTAGAGTTAGGAGAGAAGAGGGCAGCGGTCGTTGTGTTAGAACGACTGCCTGCGGAGAGGCTGCGCACGCCCAGTTCTGCGCGCCTGGAGGGCACACATTCGTGTGCTGAGGAGGCGGGCTCGATGTCCACGGACAGCGAGCCTACTGTCGTCGCTGGGGGTGACGCTTCTGCCAGAAATCTTTGGCGGAAGCGCTCTCACACTGACGAGAGTCACCCGGGGTCGGATTCGGCCTCGGGTTCGGAGGAGGCGCCAGTCGGCTCGCGCACTAGAGCCGCAAAGCGCGGACGGGGCCAGGGTGCGCTTAAGCACGGCCGATATGTCGGCGTCGGCCGAGCCCGCAAGGAGGCGGCGGAGGCCAGGCGCGCGGCGGCCCGTGAGGCTGAGGAGGCCGAGTCGGACCGCCGTATCGCTGAAGTCACCAAGCGGGTGTCGGCAGACAGGGCGTCCAGACTGTCGGAGGCGTTGACGGCGGACTCCTCGGACGTTGAGGAGCTCTCTTCTGGTGCCCTAAAAGAACGCCTCGAGGTCGCGGTGGGTGCTATACGCACCATCGCGAAGATTTCGAGGAATCTTAAGGGCACCAGCCAAAAAGGGCTCAAGGATGCGGCAGCAACCATCGCCGAAGTGGCCGAGGTACTGCTAAACAGGACCGCCAGTGAAGAGGTTCAAAAGCTGCGAGCCGAAAACGCTCGACTGGCGGCCCAGATCAAGCAGCTGAGGGAGGAGCACGAGGCGTTGAAAGCGGACCTTAGTGCAATCCGGCGCGAGCAACCAGCTTCAAACGACGTGGCGGCACGGAGAGACGAGCCGGATCTACTCCGGCTCGTTAAACAGCTGAGCGTACGCTTCTCCGCGCTGGAGGGAAAGGTGCTGCGTCCCCCTCTTGCGGCGGATCGCAGGACATTTGCGGCAGTGGCAGCTGGCCCTTCGACCCAGCCTGCGGCTTCGCGGCCGGTACCGCCTGCGGTGCCACCCTCGCAGTCGGCAGCAGTTCCGCCTGCTGCCACTCGACCGGGTCCTGCGCCAAAGAAGAAAAAACAAAAAGAAGGAAAAACGCCAGCGCAGGCTGCAGCTCCCACTCCCAGGCCCAGAGAAGGTGGATGGGAGACAGCGGGAGCCAAAGCCAAGAAGAAGAAAAATAAAAGAAAGGCAGCCAAGAAGACTGCCAAAAAACAGACTGCGCTGCGCGCTCCCCGCTCGGCTGCAGTGGTTCTCACTCTGCAGCCGGCGGCGGTCGAGAGGGGCGCGTCATACGCCCAAGTATTGGCCACGGCGAAGGCCCAGATCAACCCTGCCGATCTGGGTATAGCGGCGGGTCTCCGGTGCAAGTCTACCCGCACTGGAGCCCGTCTGCTGGAGATACCCGGTACCACCAGCGGCGACAAGGCGGACGTTCTCGCCGAAAAGCTGAGAATGTTGTTTCCGGCGGAGGACGTTCGCGTCTCCAGGCCCGTTAAATGCGCAGACCTTCGCGTGTCGGGCCTGGACGACTCGGTGACGGCAGGCGAATTGGTCGCCGCCGTTGCAAGGGCCGGGGGCTGTGCTCCAGACCTCGTTAAGTCTGGCGAGGTAAAGTCGGACCGCAACGGACTGGGCACAGCCCTAGTGAGCTGTCCCGTGGCGGCGGCCAAGAAACTGGCCGACGCCAAACGGCTGTTGGTGGGTTGGGTCTCCGCCCAGGTCAGGCTGTTGGAAGCCAGGCCAACCCGGTGTTTCAGGTGCCTGCAGATCGGCCACGTGGGTGCGGGCTGCAAGGCGGAAGACCGCAGTGGCTGTTGCTTCCGCTGCGGTCAGCCCGGTCATAGGGCCGGCACCTGTGAGGCTACGCCGCACTGCGTAGTATGTGCGGCGGCAGGCAGGCCGGCGGGTCACCGGGTGGGCAGGGCTTGCAACAAGCCAGCCCAAAAGAAGGGCCAAAAAGGGCCAAAAGCCGTGGCCAAACCGCCAGCCAGCAAACCGGCTGGCGGCAAAAAACCAGATAGTCCCGAGGAGGCAGCGGAGATGGACTGCCAGTGATGGCCCCACTCCGCTTCCTCCAAGGGAACCTTAACCACTGCGCCAGGGCTCAGGACCTCCTCCTGCAGACCATGGCGCAGTGGGAAATAAGTGTGGCAGTAGTCGCCGAGCCGTACCACGTCCTACCTCGGGATGACTGGGTGTCGGACCGGGACGGCTTGGTGGCCGTCATGTCTTCGCCCGCAGTGCCCCTCGTTTGCTGTTCGAGGGGCCAGGGCTTTGTGGCAGCGCGCCTGGACAGTCTCGTGGTGGTTGGGGTGTATTTCTCCCCCAACCGCCCTCTCGCCGACTTCGAGGCTTTTCTAGCCCTATTGGGTACCGTCGTCGCTCGAAGCCACCCTCACCCCATTCTCGTCCTCGGGGACTTCAATGCCAAATCCACGGCTTGGGGTTCCCCGGCCACGGACGTTAGGGGTGAGGTGCTCGAGGAGTGGGCCGTGGCACACGGCCTACTCGTTCTCAACCGGGGAGCCGTAAACACGTGCGTGCGTCAGCGGGGCGGGTCGATTGTCGATCTCGCCTTCGCCAGCCCCGCACTAGCCCGCCGTGTCGTAGGCTGGCGCGTCATCGAGGAGGTGGAGACTCTGTCGGATCACTTGTACATCCGATTCGACGTCTCCGCCGAAAACCATGGCGTGCCGGCCAGAGCGGCCCCGGGAGAGAACAGTCCGCGTTGGTCTCTGAGACAACTGGATCGGGAGGCGCTCCTGGAGGCTTCCATCGTTCAGGCCTGGGTGAGAGCACCGGACAGGCCTGAGAACATCGAGATGGAGGCCGAGTGGTTCCAGGAAGCGATGTCGCAAATTTGCGACGCGGCGATGCCGCGGGTCCGACGCAGACCCGCGAAGCGTCAGGTGTACTGGTGGTCGCAGGAGATCGCGCAACTGCGTCGTGACTGTGTCGCGGCGCGCCGCCAGTACACCAGACACCGCAGGAGGCGTCGCCGCCCTCCCGATGCCGAGGCCAGGGAGGCAGAGCTGTACGAGGCGTACAGAGCGGCCAAAAAACGGCTGCAGGTGGCCATCTCGCGGGCTAAAGATCAGGCCCGCGAGCAGTTCTTGGAGACTCTGGACCGTGATCCCTGGGGGCGTCCATACCTTTTGGTACGGGGCAAACTTCGCCCGTGGGCGCCTCCACTGTCCCAGAGTCTCCAGCCACAGCTGCTGGAGGAGGTGGTGGCTGCTCTGTTCCCTCAGAGGGCGGAGCACCCTCCTCCGCTGATGGTTCTGCCTCCCATGGCTCCCAACGCGGACGACGACGACGTACCCGAAGTGACCCGGGTAGAGCTTCGAGCTGCGGTGAAGAGGCTTCAAGCCAAAAACACCGCGCCAGGACCGGACGGCATTCCAGGCCGTGCGTGGGTCCTGGCCCTTCGGGAGCTCGAGCCCCGACTGTTAGGGCTCCTCAGTGCGTGCCTTGAGGAGGGCCGATTTCCGCTGCTGTGGAAAACCGGCAAGCTGGTCCTCCTCAAGAAGGAGGGGCGCCCGGCGGACTCTCCGTCCGCCTACCGGCCCATAGTGCTTCTCGACGAGGTGGCGAAGCTCTTCGAGCGTGTCATCGCGAGCCGCCTCGTCGAGCACCTTAGCGAAGTCGGGCCGGATCTGGCGGAAAACCAGTTTGGTTTTCGCCGTGGGCGCTCCACCGTGCATGCCATCATGCGCGTGAGGAGTCTGGCGGAGGACGCGTTGTCCCGGGGCGAGGTGGTGTTGGCGGTGTCGCTCGACATCGCCAACGCGTTCAACACCTTGCCCTGGAGCTGCGTCAGGGAGGCACTCGTGTACCATCGAGTGCCGACCTACCTCCGCCGCATTGTCGGGGCCTATCTTAGTGATAGAGCGGTAGTTTACCCGGGTCGCAATGCTCTCGGTCGGCGAGAGATGACCTGCGGTGTTCCGCAGGGATCGGTTCTCGGTCCGCTCCTGTGGAACATCGGCTATGACTGGGTCATACGAGGCGTCCTTCTCCCTGGTGTCGTCGTGACGTGCTATGCCGACGACACCCTCGTCACGGCTCGGGGGAAGGACTACAGGCGCGCTGCCATCGCAGCTACGGCTGGGGTCGCGCAAGTCGTGGGTCGCATCCGGCGGTTGGGTCTCGAGGTGGCCCTGGCCAAATCGGAGGCCGTTTGTTTTCACGGTCCCCGAAAGGGGCCACCTCAGGGCTCCCACATCATTGTTGGGGGCGTACGGATCGGCGTCGAGTCGACGCTGAGATATCTCGGCGTCGTCCTCGACAGCCGGTGGAATTTCGTTGAGCATTTCCGCCGGCTGGCGCCCAAGTTATTGGGCGCCGCCGCCGCCCTGGCGAGGCTGCTCCCCAACCTCGGGGGGCCCAGCTCAACCTGCCGGAGACTGTATGGAGGGATCGTGCGGTCCATGGCCCTGTACGGAGCGCCCGTATGGGCTGCCAACTTGGCGGCCCGGAACGTTTCCGTCTTACGGAGGCCGCAACGGGCCATGGCCGTGCGCATGGTGCGCGGCTACCGCACGATCTCCTTCGAGGCTGCGACCC
This sequence comes from Parascotia fuliginaria, assembly GCA_963082885.1. Taxonomy (NCBI): domain Eukaryota; kingdom Metazoa; phylum Arthropoda; class Insecta; order Lepidoptera; family Erebidae; genus Parascotia; species Parascotia fuliginaria. Next base: position 4,769,578 of record OY720195.1, read on the forward strand.
TATTGGCTGGATCCCCGCCCTGGGACCTGGAAGCCGAAGTCCTCGCGTCGTTATTCCGATGGCGCGAGGAGGCGGCGGAGCGGGACCTGCGACCTCTGCCTCGAGAGATCGAGGCGCAGCGGTCCCAGCTCCGCACAGTCCTAGTGGCGGAGTGGAAGGCGCGACTTGCGCGACCAAGTGCAGGGCACGCCACGGTGGTGGCGGTAAGTCCCGTCCTAGAGGAGTGGCTGGAGAGGAGGCACGGCGTCCTCACGTTCCGGCTGACACAGGTACTCACCGGTCACGGGTGCTTCGGCACGTACCTGTGTCTCATAGGCCGGGAGCAGACGTCCGTCTGCCATCATTGCGGGGTCTGCCCGCGCGACACGGCGCTCCACACGCTCGTGGAGTGTCCAGCGTGGGCGGACCAGCGCCGCGACCTAGTTGCGGCGCTCGCGACGGCCCGGCTCTCGCTGCCGACCGTGGTTCTGTCCATGGTCCGCAGCGAGAGGGCTTGGGAGGGAGTCGCCTCCTTTTGCGAGCAGGTAATGCTCGCCAAGGAGGCGGCCGAGCGGGAGAGGGAGCTAACCACCTTGCTCCCCGCCCGTCGCGCCCGCCCCGGACGTCGCCGTGGGGCGCTCCGGGATCTCCAGCCACCGTAGGAGGATGCCTGCGGGCGGCGATTGGGCAATCGCCGCTCGAACAGCACAGGCCCGAGAAGGCGGCGTACGTGTTCCACGAACGCCTCTCGATGGAGGAAGGGGGGCTAGGCCCCCCAAATCAGACGGGGCCCGCTCACGTTGAGCGGGCCGTGGCCCGTCGGGGCCGCGGATGAATGCGCGAGCGTCTCCCGTGACCCCGGCACTCTGGCCGTCTGGAGGAACACCGTGGGTTTTAGTCGGTATGCCGGTCGCTGTCTCATTGTGGCCGGAGAGTCCGACATAACCCCCGCCTCGCCCAGGCGGGTGCGTACTCGTAATGAGTTTCCCACGAAAAAAAAAAAAAAAAGTCAAAACAACACATACTCGTATAATAATTAGCACATAAAATCATAGCTTCTTCTTGAGCTGTTACCCTGAATGTTAAAAACAGAAAGTCTATTTTTGTTTGTTTCCTACAATGGCAGTTATAACAGTGATCCACCTGATGCCAGACGATAATGGCCGCACATGTACTTTTACAATACTGGGATCTCAACTAAGCCTCTGTCTGTCTGCCGTAAAGCTCGTGCTATTTTAATATCGTAGCGTTCAAGCAAGAGGGAGATAAGAGAGTCATTAAGACTTACAAATAAATATTAATTTGTAATTAAAAATTCAACTCTTAATGAAATACATTACGTGATTTTTTTTTGTAGAGAGTACGAATTTATCGATAATTAATGATGAAAGCCTTCACGATTTAATAAATAAATTTATCATTTACAAAATATGAAAGGAAATAAGTTTTCGCCGCCAATAAAGAAGTTTGTAGAAATTTTCAACAATTCACTTCACGAGGCAATTGTGTTTTTACATCGTTACATTTCTTTCAGACTTAGGAGTAGGTACTGAAATGTAATTTTATTTTATACAAAGACTAGAGGTTTACGATTTTGTTTTCAAAGTTTATTACGTAATTTACGTAATAAACTTTACGCAACTACTTTACTAGACGCAGGCTCGCCTCCTGTTATTTGACTTTGTTCGACAAATTTTGGATTCGACATACTCGTGATTTGGTAGATTCTCAGCTCAACAATTTCGTGGATTGTACAGACTCTAGGAGTCCATGAGATCCAACATATCTAGTGATACGTGGGCTTATACACCTCTTCCTAACCCTTACAGAAAATTGGTGTGGAGATATGTTTATGTTGTTTGGAGACAAAATCTTAAGCCATTACTAGCCGAATTCTAACTAAGACGATTGATAAACTTCTTGAAACCACTATGTGGTAAGTAACAATATTAAGTTGCCACACAGAATTATATAGTAGGTATAGATACTCTACAAAGGTACAATAGGTCTCAAAGACCTATTAGAACTATGACGCACAAAACTTTACCCAGTTTCAGTCTACAAAGAGCATGAGATAAAAATTCATACATTTTACATTAGTTACTCGTGATTTTATGAGTTATGAGAGCGGTTTGTTCTAAAGAATAATTCCTTTACGTTGCTAAGGGAAAATTTTGTTGTACGGCATAGGTATTTGAGATATTTTTTTATAGCCTTATCTCCGTAATTATGATCATAAAATCATTTCTTGATTGAACAAGCGACTTTTGAACAATTGGGTTACTTACATTTTAGCCCAAATATCGTATATAGAAGCTATTGCAATGAAGTATTCAAAATAAAGATCCCTACGCTGGACTTTCGAAGTTACAAGAAATTTTAACAAGAGGGAACCGTCGGCGTCGTAGTGGTACAATTAAGTCGGCAAGAAAATAAAAAATATATGCGCATTTAGTTTTGTAATATTCTTTCACAATTACTTCTTTTGCAATCAAATACAGAGATAACTTGATATATTAATATTTATAACAATATATTTAACTTTTTGATAGATGAAATGTCCTTTTTTTGTTATTTTGAAACTCTAACAATAATTTTAGATTTCAATACATTGAACATACGTTACCTGTACCGTAAACTTCTTATCTTAGTATAGTTCTTCTTTTGCGAACTTTTTTGTTCTTAACCCTTAAATTGGCAAGAAGGAAAAAAAGTAAAATTAATGGGTAAAGTCGGCCTTATTTATAGTTAGACAACATGGGCAAATTTAAAATAAAAAATATACATATCATAATTTTTGAGAAAATCTATGTACATCTCAGTGTACATTGTCAACTAAGCGGAAATTTTATCATAATATTATTTGTACACTGTGATGCACATTGCCAAATATGCGGCTATTTAAAAAAAATATTGTTTGTACGCTGTAATGCACATTACCAGGTTGCAAATAAAATAGTTTATAAATATTATTAGCCATTTATTATTTTAAAAAGTACAAAATAAAAGGAAATATAATTATTTGGTATGAAAATTACGGAAGCAATTGCGTTTTTGCTTCCCCACTAAAAAACACAAATGTACGTTACATTTTACACAATAGACATTTGTCCTACCATTCTTGCAATATTTGCAACGCATTGTTTCTTCCCCTGCTTCTGGAAGATGACCTATGTTATCAAATCGGACGCTGTCTGTTGGACGTATAGAGACTGGTTTATGAATTTTAAAATCTTCTCGTATGTCTTCTGTGACATTTGTGTCAATAACTATTCTATCAGACTTGGTCAATCCTTCAAACAATTCAAATCGAAAATCCTTTAAAGATTTAATTTTTCCATCCCGCCTGTGCAAAAGCCAAGCGTTATTGATACACATATCTATTAGTTGCGAAAATATTCCCAGATACCACCTATGACTCGATGAGAGAATATCTTGTTCTTTTAGCCCAGTAATCAGTGTAGGCTGGCATTTGTACTATGCCCATCATGATTTGAATAGCTAGAAAGTTTTTTTATTTCGTCGTCTGTCAACTGTATAGGCTGTCCAAGATGTTGCACTGCGTATAAATTTGTATTGTGAACTATGTCTGTAATTATGTCAGGTGAAAAAAAGTAGTGAAAGTAATCTAGTATTGTTTCTAAATGCGTTTGGTGAAGTTTATAAAGGTCGTCGTCCAAACAAACTGTATGACAAAATACTGCTTTAGACCAATTATAATCCAAAACCAATTTTTTTGCCTTGACTTTTTTAGCCACCACAATCTTTATTTTCTTCTTGCGTTTAGACCTGGTAATTGGCTGCCTCTGTTGACTGGTGCTGGGTTGAGGAGACAGTTCTTCAACAATTGGTGATGGCAAAGACTGGATAGAGTTCAATGTTGGTACCATGTTAAGGTTGCTTGTGTTCGGAGATGGGAAAACTTGATTATATGTTGGAGAAAGCAAGCTGACTGAAACATCATTCTGTTCTTTATTGGAGTCTGTCGAACTATCTAATAAATTAAGGGCTTCTAACGAAGATGCCAGTGAAGGAGGATCAGAAGTTTCTGGAGTAGGCGGTATAAAAACATTTGACTCCTCGTCAGATGTAGAACTATCCTCAGAGCATGCATTTTTTGTAGGTACTAAGGCCAAAATCTTGTGCGCGCGAGTTAGGGTTAAGTTCTGCAGGCAAAGGAGAAAGAAAGAAAGCTCAAAACAAACATTCCTTAACAAAAATGCAAACATTTACGAGAAAATACAGCATAACCAACCAAAACCTTAAAGTGCGTAAACATGGCAATGTACAGCGTGGTTACCATAGCCTACAGCAAGTACTTTAGCGCGTTATTGGCGGCGTGCAGTACAATGTACATACATTTATTTCGCTCAAATGCATAAGTTAGTATTTAGCTTGTGACATAGAAATGCATTTATTGAATAGTACATATTCTTTATACTAAAGCAAAGACAAAACATTGCCAAGTTCAGTGCAAAAAACTTAAAATACAAAATAAAAACTTACTCGCGTCGCACGCGCCGCTTGTCTATTTTCAGCCATTTTGAATATGACATTAGTTATAAAGTGTTGGCGCAGCAAAATAATTTTTCACCAACTCTCCAATCTTTGACTAAATGTTTTTCAAAAACGTGACGATAAAATTTTCTATGGTTAACGAGAAATATTTTTTTCAAATCTATGTACAACAGGAGGTACACTACTAATTTAAGGGTTAACTAACATCAGGCAACAAACATTTAAAAAAAAATCCGAGTATTGTTTCTATATCTATTTATTTATTTATTGGCTCACACAACAAGATACAAACGCAAAGAAACAAATTAAATATAATATGAAATAGAAAGCTAGGTTGTAACTCTACTTATGTGTGCCCAGAATATGCTCTTAAAATTAAATTAGTTGGTACAATACAAAAATATTATATGTCCTTTATTAACAGGATTTGGAACTGCTGCTACAAAGAATCCATATAATTTCACTTTTGAATTTACCGAGACTATTATTAAATATATCTAAGGTAAAATGTTTATTTTACTATCGGTAAATATAAAACTTAATTCACAAGAATAACAAAACCACCCACTCCATAATAGCTTAAGAACATTAGGTACAAGTAGTTGAAGCTTAAACAATGGCCAGTGTAAGCGTCGACCCAATTTAACACGACACATTCACTCCTCGACATGTTACTCGCTATTGTTCATATCCAATTATGGTAAACACCTACTTGACTAAAGTAATTAATTTGAATGTTATACAGTTCAAAAATGTGAAAAATCATTTTGCTGATATTTGTAGTGGAATAGAAAGTACGTTACGTGTCTCTTAAGATTACACTTAATGCTATAAGGATTTATTTTAGATAAATAATATTTTTTTAATAAGACTGACTCCTTGATTCAATAGTACTGTGTAAGTCTGCCACGTAGAGATCTCGGGATATATGTTTCTGTAAAAAAAAATAGTCTGCAATTTTCCTCGTAGATAACAAAAGGCTCGCACCTTCTTACATGGAATCCAACAAAGCTGGTATAACTTTTCTTATTTATTTTTTTACTTTAAAATGGTTACAAGTCTTTCGTTTTAAACTCGCAAATAAAATTGTAACTTAAAACGCGGCTCACAACTTCTAGGAATAACAAGCATGAAGCTATACAATATCACTGATTGTCACATAAAATAAATCCAGTTGTTCTAAATACATTAGAATTTAATTTCAAATATACATAATTTAATAATATATAAGTACAAGGAGCCGTGGTCCAAAGCATGATAAGATTTTTATGAAATCAAATGAGGCACTAATAGAATAGGGCATCTAACTAATAAAAGTAACAACAGGTTCTGAAAATAACTTGTTTGAAACACCAAGTTTGGAACGGACTAAACTCCAAAAACAAGACATAAAAACGTTCTCTTTAGCACAATAAAAAGTAATTGAATCAGAAGATCCCGCTTTCAAGTAATTGAAGGTACGAGAACGTTTTTGGAGTTCCGGCACGAGGCCAAAAAAATCAAGAGAGCATCTATTGTTTAAGATTTTACTAAAGGCTCTAATGAACCATGGGTATCCCGGAATTTTAGTGAAAAATTTGTACGTGTTTCTATAAAACAAATTGCTGTGAAATTGTTGCATAAAATAGTGCCACAAAATATTTGAGGTAAAATTTTTAACACAAAATTTATTTACGGTTTCGGTTTATTATTTTTCTGATGCCATTGTTATATGGGGACTGCCTCGTTAGTTCAGTGTACTTTCTACGGGCAACCACGCAGAGGTTTTAAGTTGTGATTCCTGAGTTCCCTGTTACATAGAGTCTAATGTCTTGCTTTGGTATATTACATTATTTTTCTGAATAAGTAACTTACTTTTTGTTATTTGCTAAGTAGTTTTCTAAATCAGTGATAATTCGTAGGTATGGATAAATTGAAATTGCCACAAAACTTTAAATCTTTCTCTATGATGTTCTTTATATCTGTGGGTATCGTGCGAGTATAAATGTAGAGAAAAATTACAATTATTCGTAGTTAATAGACCCGTCCGCTATTTATTAGAATTTAATATAGCGAAATTAAGCTTACACTTTCCGAGATAACGACATGGCATACTTTCAAATCTAAAATTCCAAAACGTTGAATGTTATAAAATATATGATAAATTAAAAGAATAAGTATAAGTATTCTTACTTTCAACAACAAACTCAAATCCTAATTGGATTACACGAATAAAATGTTTCCACAATGAAATGAAATATCAATATGGGACCAAATTGTTGCAAGAAAAAACACGAAACTATTTTAGCGTAAATATTCAGTCTTGAATTCGAAATGGCCCTGTGGCTAAAACACGAGCTTCGTAAACACGAGGTAGTGGGTTCAAATCCGGGCAGGTACCAATGTGATTTTTTCGTAAAATAAATCGTATACTATGTACTTACTAAGTTTATCTTGGATAGTTCTGACTGACAGTGAAGGAAAACATCGTAAGGAAACCTGGACTTACAAGTCTGAAATTGCCAATCCGCCTTGACCAAGCGTGGTGATTAATGCTCATGCCTTCGAAACGAGAAGAGGCCATTTCCCTGCAGTGTGGCAGAAAACAGGCGAGTATATTATTGCATTATATTATTCAGTCTTAAGTTGCCTGACAGGACATTCCAGAACTTCTCAACTATCAATCCTTCCTATCATTTGTGATTAGTGATCAATCAAGTGTCATGATTTGTTCAGGCCACAATACATATAAGTCTCATCATCATTGCAACCAAAAGTCGTCCACTGCCGAACATAGGCCTTCTTGACCAATCGTAAGCCGCCTATTAACAGTTGCCCGTAACCTTCATTAATTAGTTGATTTACCTTCTAAAGAATTTACCCACGCGTCTACAAAACCATAATCGCCAAAAGTTTTATGTTTTGAAACAGTAATCTTTTTGAATACAATTTCTCAGCAAGCTTAGCCAACATTGAGTGATTGCAAGATAAACCTTTTGCTACATTAACATTACTTACAAGTCACGGTCGATACATAATGCTAGATGCCATTAGCACTTGACGGTAGCCAAATATTCTTCAAGAACCTATTTACGTCGAAACCGAATGGTCTGAGACTTCCGTAGTATTTTCGTGGCCAGTTTATAAGCTCCATATAGATTTCATTGGCTACCCCTCTTGCTTTAATATTGCTGTCTCCCTCGCCGTTCGCACGTAAAGACACCCCGAACCTAGTGCGTTTTCGTACGTCGTTGCGGTCGGACGTTAATAGACAATATTTTGAGTGGGGAGATCGCGATTAAATTTTTAACGCGAAGGCAGGAATCAATTTCTTTGAAACAATTGTGATGTTGATTATGAATTATTTTGAAGGTCGTGTTTGGTGTATGTAACTTGTAAAAGATTACAAAAGTGAGTTGTTTAGTGACAGACGTTAGTGGTTTATAGTGAATTTATATTGTGGATTTTAGAGGTAAATATGTTTTAAATATAAATTTTCAAAAATATTTTTTTAAAATCCTGCGTATTAATAGTTACTATGTGTGGCTGAAAATTTTTACCGTGACTGTTCCTGAAATTTTCATTTTGATATAAATTTAGGGAAATTATTTTTCGTACTTTTACTGTACTACTCGTAATTACTACTATATGGAGTCAATTATGATTTACTTTTATCACTTTATACACTCTCTATAATAACACATTATCAATATTTATTTTTTAAATGTGTTTTAAATATCTGTTTTCGTTTCGTTTCTTTAATTTACTTACTGATTAAATTTAGAACAATTGAACAACTTTTAGGAACCTAGTCACATAAAAAACTGTTAGGTTGTACCTGGTTTGCCTGTTTAATATTCAAATCAATATGAAAAAAAAACTAGTTGCGTAAGCTTTTCTGAAAATAGGACACCGCACAGTTTTCAAGATCGAGATATTTTTTTTATATAATACAGCTATCGTTTTAAAATAAGATTAACCTGATCATTTATTTTTAACTTTTTATAGAAAATATTTAAGAAGCTTGAGGCCTGAATAATCGACTGAATGTAGGTAACTTTTGTGTGATATTGCATATTTGGCTGATGTTACAAAATATTATAGAAATTAAGGCTTTAACAATTTTGTAACCAATGCATTTAAATATAAGTATCTATATGTTTTAATACAGCTGTTATTTTTGTTAAAATTATTCTGAATAATTCAGCTTCATGTAGGTTATTGCATTAACTCAGGGACTTTCTTAAAATTATGTTACATTTTTTATCAACATCGCGATTTTTTACTGCGGAAGCTTAATGTCGATATTAAAGCGTGTGTATATATCAAATCTATGTTCAAATCAAAATATATGTATTCATTAAAGTTAATGTAATTAACATTTATAAACGTTAAAAATTATTCAATCTTTTGATTTCATACAGTATTTCATTTAGTATACATACTTATGTGGACTTAATTCTTTCCAGTCAACCTTAGTTGTCTATTGATATTCAGGCTAACCAAATGCGGTGTGGATATTATCGCTACCTCATTTTCAACTACTGCATTGTGATTTAAAATGAAAATTGCGTTAACCTTTCCAATTAAGGTACAGATTGGACTCATTTTAATTTTAATTGTACTTATGGTTTGTTGTGTACTATTTTAAACATTAACTACTCGCTATTATTTCTTCTTTTTTAACAACTGGTTGCGAATCTCAGTTGTCAATGTGGCCGTAGGTTATTGTATTATAAAGGAGTAAACTTCGTGAATTTGTGAGTTCGTGAGGTTGTAGGTAGTAATCTCTGGATCTACAGAACCGATTTTGAAAATTCTTGAGAAAGGTTATGTAACCTAAGGCTAGAGACAACGGGAGCGGAACAGTAACCAAAGTTGCTACTTACCGCGGGGAAAACTGAACCGCGGAATGCTAGTTAAGTAAAATTTTGTTGCCTGATGTCTAAATACCCGCGTTAAGTTACATTTTTGGTTACTGCTCTGCTCTCGTGGCTAATAGCGTGATGTTACATAGCATATAACATAACCTTCCTCAAGAACTTGGCTATCAAACGAAAAGAAACGCAAACGCAAGAATTTTACAAATCTGACTAGTAGTTCCAGAGATATATATAATAAGCTTTATATAATAGTAAAGATAAAGCGGAAGAGTTTGTTTGTTTGAAAGTGCTAATCTCTGTAACTACCAGTTGGATATATAGATTATGGACTTTGTAACATCACGCTACTGGCGACAGGAGCGGCGCAGTAACCAAAGATATAACTTGACGTGGAAACGCGCTGCAGAAAGCTAGTAAATGGGAAAAGCCGAAAATTTCAACGATTTGAAATCATGTCATAAAACATGTTAATTACATTCGAAGCAGGTGATCATTAGTCACTTAAAACTTAATTGCTTGATATCTAGATGTACATTAAAAAGTTTAAAAGTTTAGACTAGTAATAACTGGATTATGATAGCACTCTGTAAATATTACTCATACCCTTACGTTTATCTCTTTCTTAATGGTTCATAAAAGACTTATGGTAATGTATCATTTGACATTGCCAGACTTATCATGAAGTAATAAACTTTATAGTCAAATTAATAAAATGAATCTTAAATCATGTATTTATAAATAAGTATAATTTAAATGTAATAATATATTTTTGATTATTCAATTTGGAATAAAGATTGAGAGAATTTATTTGTAAGGCGACGTCTTCTTAAAGAACCGGTAAAGTGAAAACAAAAGTAGACGAGAGACTACAACATTGAGTTTTTCAAGAAAGGAGTTTTTATTTAGCAGGGTCGGCAATGCGCTGGAGATACTCCTAGTGTTGCAAGCGTCCATAGGCTACGGTAACTGCTTACCATCAGGCGGGCCGTATGCTCATTTGTCACGTTAGTCGTATAAAGAAATAAAAAAGTATTGATAGTTAAGTTCGGCGTAGGGCGACCACTGGATTCGTCTACTGCACAAACCTACGAGTAGTCGTATCCAGCAGTAGATACAAGTATTTCGGCTTCAATGATAATGATGATCAAAAATCAGGTTTTATATCAGGTTATAGGTACCTACCTATTTATTAAGTATTATTTGATAAAAGGTTTACATAAACATAGAGGTCTTGAAATATTATGTTCAGACAAAATAAATGCCATGTAGAGCGTGGAGACTAAGGATTTACTAGCGACTTTTGAGAGTTATGTTAAATATAACTTTGGAGTGAGTTTGCGTACTTCATAAATAACATTATTAAAGAAGATTGTTGAGACAATTTTGTTTGTAGAATTTGTTCTGAAGCTTATATATTACTTTCTTAAAGGTTATTATATTTCTTACATTGATTTATCAGATAGAGTTATATTATTTGCGATGACTTGTAAAACGTATTTTATGCACTTTACACTTTGATAGTTCGTGATAATTAAGCTGAATAGTTAATAATATCGCTTTGGAATCTTTTGTAACGGTATTGTGATGTTAAAAGAAAAGATTTTCAAACCAGACTGAGTGACCACTTCTCAACGGTTGTTTAGGTCAAAGGGTTTGATACTAACTCGATATGATTAACTTTGATATTATTATGTTTGAGCTTGTCTTAAGCCAGTGAATAATGTTTTCTCTAATAAGTTGTTATCTGTCATCGTTGTCTTCATTTTGTTGGTCTTACTAGTTACGCGGCGTGGTTTCACTCGCGTCTTTGCTTACTGCTCTGCTCCCGTCGCCAGTAGCGTGATGTTTAAACCTTCCAAGAGAACAAAAAAAAATCTAATCTAAATGGTAGTTTCAGAGATTAGCGCGTTCAAACAAACAAACTCTTCCGCTTCATATAATAGTAAGATTAGTTTGATATTGCTATAATACTGTACATACTTTTAAACAATGTACGGTAAAATTTGAATGATTTCGAGTTGATGTTATCCAGCTTGATGAAGCTCTGTTTTCAGCTTTCTACAAACAAAACAAAGAACAAATTTCAAAATAGAGTTACGTGACTAACTCTACTCAATTACATTATAAATCGTCATAAAATGTGATTTTATATTCATAATTCGAAAACACCGTTAAATATTGTAACACCAGTGTAATTTTATACCATTAATTTATCAGATCAAAGAAATAGCTGATCGAGAAGATTGATATGTTATCGGTTAATAGCATTTGACGTTTTGGAACACCTTTGAGGCTTAATGTCGCTAATATGGTAGAATGGTTCAATTTGTTTTTGTAATGGGAATTTGTTCTTTAAGAGTTTTGTTTCTCAATTTTGTACAAATGTTAAACTATTTTACTTTGTTTCAAAAGTTTTGTTAAATTGGTTTTTATTTTTTAAAAGTTTTTACTTCAGATTGACTTTAGTGGAGTTGTTTTTTCAATAAATGAGCTAGGGTTTATATTTCTTTTTATTTATTATTATCTTAATATCACTATTGATTACAAGCGACTTTAGTTAAATAATAACTACGGCTTATGACTGTCAGCAGTAACAGAGGCACAGTAGGCTATGTTTGTAGCAACTCTGAGTGCCACTGTTAAGCTGCCGACAAACTATCGGACGCGGCTTACGGACACGAATGACAGCTGCGACTTATAGAGTATCTGGGTAATGAATGTAAAATATATTGTGCAAACTATCAGACGTAAATCGCGGACGTAAACCGCATCCCAAATGACGGTGCACACTTATCAGACGCGGCTGTAAGTCGCGTCCGTCAGCTGCGTCCGATAGTTTGTCGGCAGCTTAACAGTTGTCAGCTATGTAACAAAATCACTGTAGGTATTTGTAGGTGTAAGAAATATCTGTTGTCTATACAGTGCTATTTAGGAGCAATAAATACGAGATCTCGCTTAAGGAAATGCATTTCTACATAAACATAAACTACATAAACAGTGTTGCTATAATTTTGTAATCTCCTATAGGATTATTAACCTAGACGCACTCCTTTTGTTTATAAAAATTGGCTCTTATTAGACGAAAAGAACTCTCTAATGAAAATTCTCAATAAGATTTTTGTGTTCTTGATTTTTTTTATTTTTGACTTTATCATAGATACAAAGCTTAATTTTTTTCACTTCATAACAAAGTTCATTATATTATCTTAAACATGATTATAACAAACACCTTTATGTGAGACTCGTTTATAAAGATATAGACCTATCCAAAACATTTTGTATTCAAGTTAATGGTTGCGCAAATAATATAAGTTAACTGCAAATAGAGATATTATGTTATATGTAACTAAAGTGAATATTATTCGAGATTCTATAATATATAAATTCTGGAATAGTATTAAGGCTTAATATCATCATCATCAGCCGACGGTAATTCCACTGCTGGACCCAGGCCTGTAGACTCATTGGCTTCACTACAGGCCTTTTCCAAAGCGAGCCATATTTTCGATTTAAGGCGGTTTGCCACCAGTTTTTTGCAGCGGCTTTGCGAAGCCTCTGGCATTGCAGAAGTTTATGAGCGATAGTAACCACTTACCATCAGGTGGACTGTTGGCTCGTCTGCCACTGTAGGCAATAAAAACAAAAGTTTTTGCCAGAATAGATAGGTATATCCAAACCACAATATGGTAGACAAGTTCAGTCATTGGAAGTTTTCAAGATGGTTAACAGGATAATTAGTACATTTCCATGAAAACGTACAAATTTAATTTACTTTTAACATTTTGCAACTTTGACATCTCGTAAAAAACTTTTTAATACTTCTGACTTCCCATGGCTTTAGGAACTGTCCTCAAAATTTACACACTTCATAATTTTTATTACTCAAAATTAAATTCTAACTCCTGAAGTTAATTTTATTGTAAAATGAATAATTGTCATCGTTTTATCATCTCACTTAAACATTAAAACTAATTTTAGTACTGGCTTACAAGCTTTTGATTGTTTTAGGATTCATTACATGAAATAATTAAGAGTCAAGAATTTTTGTTGAAATCTAATCTCTAACTTTTTGCTTCTAATATTAGAGTTGTACGTATGTTTTATTTACTACTAGCTGTAATACTGTCTACCTTACTATTCAATTTTATTCTATTCTAAGGCAAATCATTACCCAAGTAATTCATCGATCCTTTAACATTTAACATTTTACTTATCTCTTTTTTATACATGGCTGGCAATAACTTAATTGTTGTTTCTCCTGATCAGAATACTAACATGTTACTTTTTACAACAAATAGTATTATTAGCATTGTAATCATAACACACGTATAAATAGGAAGACAAATATTATGTTTTCTGTAATCTTCTTATGTCGATATCGCGCAAATGTAATTTTAACGGATTTTGATATGGATATTGAAAGCTTAGTAAAGGGAAAACGAAAACAAATACTAAGCTTACGTGATAACAATTTAGAAGTACAGGATAGGGAAAGAATATCTATTCTTTAAATAGTATAAAGTCAAGTTGATGTTTTTTTTCTGTTTCTTCGTCTATTATTTCTTTTAAGTCTCGTAACTGCTTTACGGATCTCACGGTCGTTTAAAATATTGTTTCCAAAAGGTAATGTATAAATACATTATTAATTTTCATATCACTTAAATAAGCAACGAGCATAATACCGAGTATCCTTTGAAATTGTGAGCAGATAGCTTACGAATCAAATGCTCTTAATATTTAAGGACACTGAACGACATCTTATTGTTCTTAGTCTAAAAGGCTTATAGTGTTTTGTTTCGATATCTTTTCTTGTGTATTTGGTAGTTTATTGAATTTAAAAGTAACAATCCGTTCTTCAATGTACAACACTGTTACTTTTCCTCTCCCAAAAGACTAGAAATCTGATATACCTAACATTCTACTTGCACGAATAAAATCAAAACATACGTTTGTTACCTTCCGTATCTTATAACTTTTGGAATTCGAGCCACGTATAAGAAATAAGAAGTGATTGGTTTTAGATAGCAAAGCTTCAAACATTATTTATCAGTAATATGAACAAATCGCATTCAGTGGTCAAGTTTTTATAACCATTGATATAGTTGCCACATCCTTGAACATTATGTTCTCTATTCTTTATTCAGGCTGTGTCTGCTTTATGTGTTTTTGGTGTTATATAGTACATTTTAGTTATCACCATTATTAACAAGTTCAACTGGTAAAATTATATCTGTTGGATACTAAGAAGTCTATTCTAACTATTGGTTTCCTCTGAATAAAAAAGAAATGTATATTATTAAAAAACAAAAAGCCTGGCGCCTGCCTAAAACAAAATGAAAAGTACGAAACCCATTTTCTTTTCTTGTGCTGACGCTACATTGAAATTTTATATACTCTATGTCACTCCCACAATCAATACGAATCTAATGACACCTCATACGTTAAAATCCATCAAGCTATTTAGGCTGTAGAGCGTGCCAAAGAAATAGACATACATACATACATACATACATACATACATACATACATACATACATATATACATACATACAAACATGCACTCGAAAAACATTACCTTCTTTGACTGTCAGTCGGGCAAGAATTCGTTTTGGTTCTGTAGTTTTGTAACCTCAAAGAAAATTAAGCTAAAATATTTTGAAATACGAATTCAACACTATTAATTATACTATTGGATTATACAATGAATTGCTATCTTTTATAAGTAAAAGATTTTGACGTGTCTTCTCAAATTTGTTTATTACGTAACACTTTCCGGGGCAGTAAACGTGATGACAGTGAACATGATGACAATAAAACATCTATTGTGTCTACCGTAGTGTCCATAAAAGGGTTAAGTAAGTTGCCTAAGATGAGGATTGTTTTTATCCGACTGCCGAAGTCAAGGGTGGTAATGTTTTTAGAGCATTTATATGTATGTATATATGACGTATGTATGTCTATCCTAATAATCCTACTAATATTATAAATGCGGAAGTTTATGTGTATATATGTGTGCATGTTTGTTACCACTCAGCGCCTAAACGGCTGCGCCGATTTCTATGAAAATTGGTATGTACATAGATTCGATCCCGGAGTCGGACATAGGATACTAAAAATCGGTCTGGTTCCCAAATTAAATTGATTTAACACATACCAATTTCCGCGAGGGCGAAGCCGCAGGGCGCAGCTAGTTTATAGATAGTTGCATTATACGGCCTCATATATTTCTAAAACGTTGAGCATAGTGCTTGCATACATGATGCAGCCTGGGTAATATTCCTAATACGTCAGCCGAAATCCATTAGATTTTAGCTCGTGTTCGAATATTACTCGAAATATACGTGGAATAGAGGCAAATTGTTGTCAAGATACGGGTTGATAGTAACGGTTCGAGGCGAACAATATCCGACGATAATTCTTTAGCCTATAACAACACGTAAAGCCTACTATTTACCAGTGGTAAGCTGTGTAATCTTAGGCAACTGAAATTTCTATTACTTAGGTTGGGAAAATTGGAATTGTACTTACACTCGGCCTTATCTGGCTTATATGGTTATACTCTAGTGTGGTATTGAGGAATAGAATTCAGACAAGAGCTTTATTAAGACCAGAAACAATAAGATACAGTACTTATTATTAATGTTTAAGAGCTTGTCTGTATACAAAGGAAAATGAACTACATTATGTAGTAGGGCTGGTTAACAAAGATGATTATTTTATGTTATTTAGTTTCCTTTGAAATAGAGTAAGATGCGGCAACTATTGTTATAAGGCAGTATTTTTATTTAATTAGTCGTGTTTAGAAAACACCTTTAGGAAGTACAGGAAGTTCAGGCCGAATTCTCTGAAGATCTTTTTTCTTAAAATGAATCAGTTAGACATAGAAAATACTACCATTCAAAAAAAAAAACTCATACTAGTAGTGTTGCCCATCAATAATGATTTCTGGTGCTTATAAATATTGTGTTGAATATAACTCATAAAAATATTGGAACGTTCTAGCAATTAAAAAGAGTGGCAAGAGTTTTTTGCTAATTATTACTGCCACGTCAGCCAACTGGCTGTAGGTTAAATAGCTGACATTTTGTTTTGATATTTGGACATTCATAAAAGTTTCATTCAAATCTAAATGAATAAGTATAGGTATCTATAGGTGATATATTAGATGAGCTGTTAACAAAAAGTGAGTTTATTGAAACTTACTTTTTTGTCAACAAATTGTTGGAGAGGTTGTTACTTGAAAGCACATTGTTTTGATCGTAGTTTACCACTTAGCGTCAAGTTAGCTCGTTCATCGGCTATCATAGGAATGACTATGCTACTTTTGTCATTATAAGCAGCTGTGATACTGAACTTTCTATAACATGGTTTTATTATTTTAGTGGATCAACCACTTTTTTATAAAAATATATAAACAGTTTTTAAATACATAAAAATATCTACCAAGCATATTATTATATTCCGTCGACGACAAAATCCTCGCAATAACTAATGAAAAATAAATTTCAGTAAACGATTTTCTTTTATTGAATTACGTTCATGTTGGTATAAATACTTATAAATTTATAATGTGGGGTTGCTACAATGAATATTAAAAATTCATCATCATCATATTAAAAAATGTATTATCGTACGTTTTAATAAAACAGTGTTTTTATTTCAGAATTGTAATAATATAAGCAACTTTAATGTTATGATTTCTTATAGTTAACCTTAAAAACTCTTTGTCATTTTGTGTAACGTATTTTTTAGAATAAATAATAGGCATAATTTAACTTAACATTAAAAAAATAAGTTGCAAAAGTCTTTATAATTTCCAGTGAATTGTATACTAGCCTTTAGGTACTGTCAACGTGATAAATATAAGAAAATAGCAATAATACTTTTAGAGATGTCTACTTCGAATGGTTTCCAAGGAAAAGTGCTCAAATATACGACCGCGCGTGTAATCTTATAAGTCTTCCTTTGCATCCTTGTTTCACGAAAATATAAAGCCTGTAATTTATCGACAACCTAAATCTTTTTATATTAAAGTTTCCTAGTTTATTTCGTACTTGTGTGTTCAATCACATTTACATTATGATCTGAGCATAATTGTGTATGTAATTCTCTGCCTCAATGTACGTTTTTCACCGGTGACAGCCAAAAACTACATAATATGTATTTCTTAAAAAGTTATTAAAGGTCTAAAATTTTGTTCTGAAGTAGATAAATATAAATATCCAATCATTGATACTTGACTTTGATGCTTGCTTGAAGTCAGCAAAGTTCATTGCAAGAAGCACGTAAATAGTTTTTTAAAAAAAAATACAACAGAATTACGTTAATTTTAATTTAATAATAATAATATCACACCAACTACACACAACGCCATCTAGACCCAAAGTAAGCATATATTATATAGTTATGGGTTCTAGATACGGATATACATACTTAAATACTCTTTTTTTTCTAGAAACACCCAGACTAATTCAAATAGACATGTTCATGTACACAAATATTTGCACTGAGTGGGAATCGAAATGATGTCACAGTATTTTCAGTACCTTAAGCAGGACCTTAAGAAAATCTGGACTTAAACAGAAATAGAGCAAGAAAAACCTCAAGTCCAATAGCTCTAACTGGTATTAAGAAAAGCCCAATCAAATTTATAAATGCGATAATTTGAAGACATCGTTTATTACATTCTTTAAGAAGAGCCGAGCAGACAGTAAATAAGCTTAAAATCGCATAATCAAGAAATTTTCTAACCTCGGATAACGTTCAAGTAAAATGGAAATCTCCGTTATAAAAATCTCAGTATTGCTGAGTAAAGCTAATAAATTATTACAAAATTACATTAGTCCACACGTTTTGGGCAATTCTCAGTTTATTTTTTGTACTATTAGCTGCGCCCCACGGCTTCGTCCGCGTCTAAAATATGTTTTGTTATTGCCCTCGGAAACCAAATCGATTTTCGAGATAAAAAGTAACCAATGTACGTTTCCGGCACCGAATCTATCTACATACCAATTTTTATCGAAATCAGTTCAGCCGTTTAGGCGCTGAGTGGTAACACACACACACACACACACACACACACACACACACACACACACACACACACACACACACACACACACACACACACACACACACACACACACACACACACACTTACTTACACATACACACTTACAAACTTTCGTATTTATAATATTAATAGGATTAAATTTTCTAAATAACATAGTAGATACTGTATGTATGCCAGTAATGCAGGGGCATACACATCATGTTGGTTGCTTTTAAGAGTCTCTATTAGACAAAATGTTTTCTATAAGTTCAGTAGCTTTATTATAGTTATGTAAGTACCCATTTATTTCAATGGCTGTGTAGTATATTATTATAGAATACGGATTCAACCCATGTCTGCCTTTAGGTGTTATATGTATATCACCTTGCTTCCAATTCGCCTGCTAAGCGTGGCGACTTTTTCCCGTAGTTTCTGATCCACAACTGAAGTTTCCAGACTGATAAAGATAATATTAATACTATTGCATTGAGAAATCGTAATCCAACACTAACACGATTTGGTTCCTATGCTCAGCAAATGATGTCTACAACATTTAGTACGTTTGTGCATAAATATGACATTACCTACGCAGCAAGCGTGGGTGGAACGTTTTCATTTAATAATAATTTTCATCACGCCTTCGCACTCACGGGACCGTGACGGTGTCGCGTTGATCCCTAGACAATGTGAGTCAAACTGTTCCAAAACTGATATCACATTCATTTAAACAACTCTAAGCAGATTATTAATATTTTATAACATAGCATATTTAGTTTCGTTAGCTATATATACACCCAGTTTCTAATAGGCTGATCAACGAATAATAACTTCACATGTGATTTAACAGGTGATTAGTTAATTTTTCGTTGATCAGCCTTTCAGAAACTGGGTGTAAGTCCTATGTAATAGAAAAGCCTGTTCAATTTTTGGAGACAAAAACGAGATGTTACTTTACTTGATCTGAGAACAGAACCTAAGACTTTTGCGTGACAGTTACACACAATCATTATCACTAAACCATCGAAGCAGTTCCCTATCTAACTATTTAACGGTAGTAGACCCACGCTTGTTTCAGCATGAATAGGCCGGATCGACCGGGGAAGTACTAACCTCTCATAGAAGATCGACGTAAGAGTAGTAGCATTCGTACTACTGCGTTTCGGTCGGTGAGTGAGAGCGCTGGAGGCCCAATTTCCCTCCTTTCCTTATTCCTCACATCCCTCATTTCCTTACTTGGAGGCCACCATACCAGCAGTTTAAGACGATGGCTTTTGGTATATTGGGCACCACTTCTGGATTTCACTGACTACTTACCATCAGGCGGGGTGGAGTCACTTTGGTAGGCTAATATATAAAAATAAAAAAACTGCTAGCTTCTGATGTGCAGTTTAGGGCTTTCTTACTTGTAAGGAAAGAATAGCTCTGATTGAACTTATTCTTTATCGTATACGGCACAACAAGTGTACATACATACATAGCTTTACGCCTTTTAACCTCAAAGGCGTAGGAGAGATAATTAACTACCTAAGTTTCGCCGAACAAAATCGAGTTTAACCTGAAACTAAATTGTCTTACTGCAAATCTTTGTATGGTGGCAATATTAGTGGATAATAAGGATAAAATAATGAACCACACGAAAAAACCACAAGATTTAGTTTCAATCCTACCCAAAAATACTACTTAACCAAGATAATAAGACATCATTCATTTATCAATTCAAAATGGTGACACATGCTCGTGAGCGTCGTTCAGTAATTGCACGAGCCGCACTGATCGTTAGGTTGATTGGTGTAGCTTTAGGGATCATTAATTTTGCACCCTGCATTTTATTTTATTTTTTTATATTCATTAAAAGTACTGATTGCTTTTTTTATAAAGTTGATAATAGAATGGCTTTTAAATTGTTGTATAGACGCTTTACATTTGCAGACCAATTTGGTGCTGGGTCTTGCAAGCAAGGCGGGAAAAATATTTTACATGATCGCCTCAGTAGGATCGTAGTAACTGGATATATCAAATTGTCAGAATAGTATCTGAAATAGTAAACATCGCTCATAAACTACATACACCGCCTTTTATTTCTTTTTATATGTTGTATATTAAAATACTTGACTATAGTTCTACGATATAAAATAACTCAAAACAAGCTAAAATAAAAGTACATCGAACGTGTTTTACTTAAGTTTTATTTTCCCGAAATTCGTGTCATACTTACACTTACGAATACTCTGATTTACCAACACACTCTGTAGAAAGTACTGTTTTTGGATAGACAAATGTAACATTAAAGAGATACTATTTATTATAGATAATAGAAGCCAAACATGTTATCTACAATTTACCTAATTGTCACGTTCGCATTATCCAGTGTAGAAAATATATTTAAGATCCCCTCTTATTGCCCCGGGGACCTTAGAGAAGCAATTATAGGACTGTATTAAAAAGAACCCCTAGTCTTACCCTCAACTGTTACGAAATAAAATATACTTTCTTTACCTTTACCTATGTAGTTTTATAGAGTTTGTTTGTTTTAACGCTCTAATCTCTAAAACTACCAGTCAGATTTGAAAAATTATTTTTGCGTATGATAGCCCAGTTCTCGAGAAAGGTTATAGGCTATGTAACATCACGCTACTGGCTACGGGAGTAGAGCAGTAATCAAAGACGAGGGTGAAACCGCGCCGCGGAAGGCTTACGACTTTTATTTAACGAAATAAAAAAATACGTTTGTATTTTTTTATGGGAGATTTCATGTCTACAAATGCAAAGTACAAATTTTTCATATTAGGTATCTTACTAATTCTTATAAATCGAAGAAAATATTAAGCCCTTTTATTCCTATAAAATAGTAGATATGTGTATCTCAGTCTATCCAATAAAAAACCAGTTTAATCCTTTGGAAACTTCATTTAAAGCATAATAACTTGCTTGTGAACATCTGGCATTTCAATCTAACGTACATAAATAGCAAAACGTGGCGACAAAAACTCATAAAGGCTTGTATTTGGCAATATGAGGAAAAACAAGGGAAACAAACAGTACCATACTACATTCATTAAAGGAGACAATTCGCGAATTGTCAAGATAAATATGACAAAGGGTTTGCAACTGGGAAAGGTTTAAGTTTTTCTAGCTTTAATTAATGGTTGGTTGAATTTAACACGCTTTTTAGGCAACATAGCTTCACTCCTTTTTTATCTGAAGGGGTGGACAGATGTGTATGAATTTCAAAGTTTCAGTCAGCAGTGTTAGCTACATATTAAATACTACGCATATTCATTCTATGTCATAAAGTAAACTATTTCAGGATGACAATGTTACTTATAATACACTAGCATTCCGCGGCGCGGTTTAACCCGCGTCTTTGGTTACTGCTCTGCTCCCGTCGCTAGTAGCGTGATGTTACATAGTCTATAACCTTCCTAGAGAACTGGGCTATCATACGGAAAAAGAATTTTTCAAATGTGACTGGTAGTTTCAGAGATTAGCACTTTTAAACAAAACAACTCTTCCGCTTTATATGTATAATAATAACACGCATAGTTTCACTAAATTTCTTCAACGTTGAACGAAAGAACGAAACATTCGAAAGAAATTACACCTCTATAAAATACCCAATAATAAAAAGGTTCTATCGGGTTTCGTAGGCCGTTACTGTAATACACCCTGCGTCGGGTCTTAACGACGGAACGCAGTTAAATATTCAAAAAATCATCAGGCCACGGCTAAGTAAATAGACTTTGAAGTATTTCGGCGATTTAAGGTATTTTATTAATTATTAAGCAATTTGATTGGCTTTTTAACTTTTTATTAAAAGTTATTTAAAGTTAGATATTTAAGTCTTTTCATAGCCTGTATTGAGTTACTTTTTTTAAAGTTTGGGAATAGTTTTTAAGTTATACTAATCAGGTATACAGTCTATACTTTTTATTCAGATGTTTGGTTATTTTAGTAAAAATATATGCTGGTATTCGAAAATCCAATTGCTATAAACTAAGAAACAAAATACGTAATATTAGAGAACTCTAAAGTCAAATTTTATTTGATGAAGACAAATTAAACGCAACATTAAACATTTTATGATTGGAGTACGGAGGACGAGAAATTGTCAACAATTCGAGAGAACACTTTACGATACGCATGTACCGATATTTTACTAAGTAATCATATTAAAACATTTACTTAAATTCTCCGACATTATTGTGACCATACCGACGATTTCACAGACTACTGGTACTTTATTACTATTACTAGCTGCGCCCCACGGCTTCGCCCGCGCGTAAAATATATTTGTTTCCCTCGGGAACCATACCGATTATCGGGATAAAAAGTGGCCTATGTCTGTCTCCGGCACTGAATTTATCTACATACCATATTTTCATCGAAATTTGTTCAGCCATTTAGTAGCTACGTGGTAACAAACACACATAACGAAACTACGCTTTTAAGTAAGTGCTAGTTTAAAAGAGAAAAGTAAGCAAATTAAACCTAGTTGTAGCTTTGAATGTAAAATAATTTTTTGATTACTCTTTCACTCACCACTCAAACGCTAGACCACAACGAGTTATACAAAATACATGTGATATTATAACATAATATTTCAGCAGATTTCACTTAATTCTCACAATTGTAACAATTTATTGTGTTATGAATAAGAATAATCTAGGAGCACTCTTTCGGACACAGTCGTGTATTGAACCGTCCTGCGGCGTAGTCACGAATCACTGACTTTCCACTTTTTCAATTTACTCCACGTTCATTTTACTTTTGTTCGTTTTATTGTTTATTACAGGTAAATTTGTCCTCTATTCTGCATTTATGGATTCTGCAATGGGCGTTTAATTTACAGCAAATTATAAGCGTTTGCTAATCTTTTTTTTCGAATGTCACGTCCAATAATTAATACTGAATGTTTTGACGTTAATGCAGTATACATAAACAAATAAAATCTATACTATTATATAAAGCGGAAAAGTTTGTTGGTTTGTTCATTTGAACGCACTAATCTCTGGAACTACCATACGGATTTGAATAATACTTTTTGCTTATGATAGCCCAGTTCTCGAGGAAGGTTATAGAATAGGTAACATCACGCTACTGGTGACGGGAGCAGAGCAGTAAGCAAAGATGTTAGTAAAACCGCGCCGCGGAAAGCTCGTAAATTACATTTAATATACTTAGCTAAACATTTTCTATCAATATAAAAACGCTATTTTGAAGTCTAGAATAGAATGGAGAGAGTATTGGATTTGATCCCCGGATTAGACATTGAGCTTATCTGTCGAGAAATTCGAAACTGAAATTGCTTTCTCCCCGTTACATTATATACAAAAAATCGGCGAAGCATGGGTGTTATACATTTCTGTCTACCCCTTAGCAAATAAAGCGTGCTGCTATGTTATAAAAATGTACGAGAAAGATACATCGACTCTTATTCGCAACAACGTTTTATAGAATTACAATACTTTAAACAAAGTGAAATAATACGCATATTTTAATTCACTAGCAAAGACTTAATTACATGACAGTTATTATTATAGAAAAAATATTCGATTTACGACCAGCGACTGTATTCAGATCGCTCAATGATCTATCAATTAAGCTACTTTTTAAAAGGGTGTTACCAGATAACATCGCATTTAAGATAATCAAGACACAGTTAGAGAGAATTGAATCTATAAATCGAGGGTTCTTCCTACCCATTGCTTAGCAAATGGTCTGTCTGATAGTTTAGATAACAATCTTATAGCTAGCTTGATAGTAAGATTACAATCTCGGAACTAAGATGACCAAACCGAGAACCATTGTTTCAATCCTAAGGCGATAAAGTTCTAAGACAAAATTTCCAGTCTATCGCATGTTGCATCTTAAAACCCTTGGTTAGCTAATTACTGAGTTAGGTAAACATTCTTGTATCAGTTAACATCAAACCGAAACTAATCAGTTCCTCTTGGACGGCTGAGTGGACACAGACAATGTTCCATTTCGGGTACATAATTTAATCACTTCAGTGACTTCAGTACCATCTAATAGATCAGAATAACATAAATTAGGTACTGATAACGGTCACGTAAGATTCTTGTCCAAAACTTCTCGAAATTGCCATTAAGTTATAAGTTATTCAAATGAAGATTATAAAAAATATCTGACAGTTAATAACATTTTTAGAAATCTAGCTTTAGTTTAATATTTTCGTCATTTTTATTAATAACTAAACACAGAATAAAAAAAAAGAATTTAAAGAATAAACGTTTCATAATACACAAGCTTAGAGATTTAGCCGTAACTAAACAGTAGAATGAAGAGAAAAACGAGGCGTATAAATCTAACTTTAAGGATTACTTTATGTATTAAATGAGAGCTTAACTTTCTTTCGAAACATTTCTTTAGACTCGACACTACAATGGACTATCGTATTTATTTTTAAAAACATGCGAATTTATTTCTCAGCCTCTTTATAGTAAGTCGCACATAAAGTTAAACTTTTTATTCAATTTATTTGATTAGTGGTCCGATGACCCGATAAGGGGCACTACCACAATCTCGTAAAGCAATCTTATTATAACCTTACTTTGTCTCTATCTTTGTATTTAATGGTACAAAAGAAAAAGACAGCACTCAAAGTCACATTAAAATAATACTGCTTGAGGTGGTGGCAGGACCCAAGGATGGCAGGCAACCGAGCGATGGGTAAAGGTGGAGCAACGGATGACTTTCAGTAGATATATATGATGGTGATACCGACAATCGAATAATATCTCACGAAATTCCATCTTATTTTCCTTTTCGTATATTATTTTCTTTGAACCACCTAGTTCGTCTACTACTAGACCATCACGACACGGTCAAACAGAATCGTTACATCTTCTCTCAAATTATTTTCACCTTAAGTAAATTCAACTTGTTTATAGACTCGTAAACTTACTACTCTTACAAATATTACCCTCCTCCGTCCTCGCGTAGAAATAATCTTGTTTAAAAAGAGTTTATTATGCAAAAGACTGTTTCCTTACTCAATAATCGAGATATGACTTCATTTGATCGCAGTCGTATCTATAGAGTGGCTAATGATCCAATGTTACCTGACTATGTTGAGACGTTTATTGAAGAAGAGAAAATTTATAATTTTTTTGAATATAAAGTAAATATAAATTAATAATAAATATAAAATGTTTTCGTTTTCTTTTCAGCAAACTTTCAACTTACCAAACTCAAAATTTTTGTAAGTAATGTTAAAACCTATGCTTAAACTAAACAGTGTAATATTTATACACTTATTTTATAAAACCGCAAAAATTTTGACTCTTTTTATAACTGTAACTAAAAATAACCTTTGATAAATAGAATTTGATACTGTTTGACTTCTGACCAATACGAGGCCTAAAATACTCCATTACGTTATGCCAACATGAATCATGTTACATAATTATTTACCTTCGGTCGCTTTATGAGCAGATATTGAATAACGTTAGGGTAACTATTTTAATTACAACAAAATTGTACATCATTTAGTCAGGGTTGAATTAAAAATATCTTTGTTTAAATTGTTATAGATCGGTCGCTTCGTAAAAGGTACGGTTGTGGGTTCAAAAGCGAGCAAAGTACCAATGGGACATTTTGAAATTCATTTTTTGTTTATTCATTTTTATTTTAAACTTTTTTTTCAGTAACGCCACAGAAATACAGCGCTGCGCCGTCCACTAACCAACATCATGGTTTATAAGCAAAATAACGAGCATTAGTTTTGATTGTTTAAATTCCGACTTATGATAGGATAATATTCTATTTTTGTTATTAATTATAACATAGATATAGTGTCCGCTATCTCGGCAAAGGTAGGTAGCTACTCCAAGATTTCTTAAGTTGTATTAGGTCCCATATAGTAGGGGTTGAGTCTATTGTATATTTAGAAGGATTCTGAAGTACTGGCGTATTTTAACAATAGCCTATTCGCCTTGTACGACACCTATAGTCTGAAAAGGTTTCAAATATTTTTACCCAAGTACTGCACGACGAAATTTAATAAATATTTAAGATATTCTTGTGAGCTAGCTTAGATGTAGTCTTGTCTGTATTGTTAGTACAAATATCTAAAGACCAGCTTTCCGCGGCGCGGTTTCCCCAGCGTCTTTGTTTACTACTTTGCTCTTGTCGTCGCTAGTAGCATGATGTTACATTTACTATAACCTTCCTCGAGAAATGGGCTATTATACGCAAAAAGAATTTTTCAAATCCGACTGGTAGTTCCTGAGACTAGCGTGTTCAAACAAACAAACATTCGCTTTATAATCGTATAATAGTATAGATAAAACTTTTAAAATCATCTTTTCGTTTGTTTGTTAGTTCTTAACAAATTGTTAAAAACCAGTAAAACGTTAATAATGAACTGTACTTCATGTAGGTCTTCCCAAGATAAATGGTAAAAGCAACTAAAACTATATTGTTCGAGTTGTAACCCATATACACTTATTATATACTAGCATTGTCTTCAAAGTGATAAGAGATCATCACTTTATTACAGTTTACCCACCTAAAAAACGTACTATTGCAAACGAATGTAAACAGGCACTGTCCTTTGGAGGAACGTCTGTTGCCAGATCGATGTCGTCAAGCTGATGTCGATAATACAGACTGAAAGTTAACCCTGGCAGGTAAATAGCGTAATTTGCGTGACCTCTGGCCATAATAGATATATTTAATGTGTCCGTTTCACGAAACTTTTTAAACTTAATTTATTCAGTAATTAAGTACTCTTTTGTGAGCCAATCATCATTTAAAGTATTTAAGTTGATAATTTTAATTAAAATGGGGACGATTTATGTTTTTCTTTTTTTAAAAAGGTTTTCAACAACTATAGTAAAGAAAATGAGTCTAAATGTTGTATTATCTGTATTGGATTATTATTGTACACTTATTATAATATATATATATTAGTGTATAGATTAGCTTTTAGTCTGGGAGTTCTGTTGGTAAAAATAACTTTTAGAGTTGTACCCGATAATATATGGCAATGCGCATATTACTTAAGACAAATTTAGCATGATTATAACTCTTACCAGGTAGTAAGAGGTGAGTCGAGGCGCTCATAGCTCGTTGCGCTCACTGATCGGTAAACGATTAGCGGGTTAAGCAACATACAGTGCGGCTGCTCCATGGATGGGTGACCGCATAGCAGTATTTGCTCTGAGCGTCTCCGTGCTTCTGAGCGCATGCTAAAGACTTTTAACGTTCCGGGACCGCCCGGTTCTGGCTGTTACCGTGTTAATAACAGTCGTTAGGCCAAGTCGGATACCTCTTTAATAAATTATGGGCGACCTGAACAAATCCTGACACTAGGTTGACCACTAACCACTCAATATTTGATTTGACCAGGTATTAAGTAGGTTTTATAGTCGGGCTACATAAACTTGCTGAGTAATCTTCTAGGCAAATTCATGCTGTAATTTTCTTATGTGTATGCTTGATAACCTAGTATAATTCTTGACTTGGTAGACTCAATTAGCACTGGCGAGGTGATCTATTATGTGGAGACCTGGATAAGAATGACGATGAATGATTTGTCACAAGATCTGCGTAAACAACCAAATCATTTTTAAAATCTTGTAGAATAAATAATTTGTTTTATTCTCTCAAACATTTCTCAACATCATATATTTTAAAACTTTTTGCCGACTGCTGAAGTCAAGGATGGTAATGTTTTCCAAGCGTATGTATGTATATATGTGTGTATTTATGTATGTATGTATGTATGCGGGCATGTATGTATATTTCTTTGGCACGCCCTACAGCCTAAATGACTTGATGAATTTTTACATATGAGGTGTCATTAGATTTGTATTGATTGTGGGAGTGACATAGAGTATATAAAATTTCAATGTAGCATCAGCACGATAAAAAAATGGGTTCCTTTCTTTTGAGTTTGTTCTTGGATGGCGGGTTTTTTGTTTTTTAAAAATATATTTTGCTTTTGTAATCAAGCGATCCGTAACAAGAATCGAATAGATATAAATCCTTTTCGGTTTCTTTTTTTGGCTATCAGCCGAAAAACTACCACAGCTAGACATAGGCCTCCCCCAATGCTCGTCACTCTCTATATGATACACCAATTAAGTTACATTTCTTGGGGCAATTAAGGAATCGTGATGGCATTGTCCGTAGACTCACATAGTGTATACACGATGTTGTGGGTTCGGAACTGGATCTTTGACACTATTCCTATGTTAAATGGTGATACCACGTCTAGACAACATGCTTACCATCAGATAGAGGTTAGATGTTAGTTTACTTTGATTATTAATCACATGTTCATAAATTCATGCTTTGCTTGTTGTCTACATAGATATATACGGGGTACAATCCCGAAATGGATACAAAGAGGTGTGCTATACTCATTTTTCGCCAACTATATTACATCCTATTTAGTTGGGCAAGCCTAATGCTACATTCCGAGCACAATCCCAAAAGTTTGAGTATATTTTTTTATATAATTATCCTTAGTCGCTCTGTATGATACCCACGGGTTGAAAGGGTAAATTCCTACCCGGCCACCATATTGCTTATAGGATTAGTCACGAATAACATTTTTTAAAAAAGGTGCCTTAAAGCTGCCCTTATTTTATTTGTTTCTTATC
Source organism: Parascotia fuliginaria (assembly GCA_963082885.1). Classification (NCBI taxonomy): domain Eukaryota; kingdom Metazoa; phylum Arthropoda; class Insecta; order Lepidoptera; family Erebidae; genus Parascotia; species Parascotia fuliginaria. The sequence continues at coordinate 4,798,620 of OY720195.1, forward strand.
AGGTCGTCAGTCCACCTTGTCAACAGAGAGTCAACAGCGTGGGCAGACCGAGGGGTCTGCCCACGCTGTTGACTATTTATTAATGTAAATATTTTTTTCTTTTTTATTGCAATATCCATTCTGTGTCTTAGAATTAATATCAAAATTGTATTTTAATCAGCTCTTAGTTATTAATCATCGCTTTAATTCAAAGGGTCATCTGTTTAAATCGCGTATTCTAATTTGTCCGCTCGCAGTAAAACTATTTTGGAACTAATTGGTGAGGGTTTATGAAGTCAATATATGCGACGGGCCTGGAAACTACCTAACCGCTTTGTGTTTAACGGTGCAGCTTACATTCAGGCATTTGAACTAATAGTGTTCTATTATAATACGTACAAGGAAATAAAAAACATTGAACGAAATACAAATACATGAAACATGCCCGGCTTACTTATAGGTCTAAGTACACTATCATAAAACAAACGTATGTGATATTGTTTCGGCTTTACTTTATGAGATTATGAAAGCCTTTTTATACGAATTATTTATGTAGATATTTACTTGTTACTTATTCTTTTAGACATAACCGTAATTTTTCATATCAGTACTTGATAGTAAAATTTTATTAGAGAACAGAAAGATATAAGATTCAAGTATACGAAACAGGCAGCACATAAAAGCTATTTTTTAGAATGTTGTTAATCATAATATAAATATAATGTAAGTGACTTTTATTCGTGGATAATGTTCATTGAATTTTTCATTTACTTATAAATTATGAGTAAATAATAGACTTATATTTTAAATATTATAGTTTTGTTCATTTATTTTAAAGTCATGTTTGACTGCTGAGTTAAAATGTTAGTTGGCTCTTATTGAATTTATGTGGGTATAGAATCGAAATATTTTCTACCGAGCGTTGTTTACTTATGTTTATAGAGAATGAGGGTGTTAGGAAAATTTTCGCCACTAGTTGGCGCCACTTTGGTAAAAGGTCTTCCATTTTGACAGCGCTATCAAAACGAATATTTTTCAGTGTTCATTTCGAAAATTTTAATGTTTAATTTACAAAATGGATATGCATATGAATAAAGTTAACTCCTGATTGGCCCAATGTGACAGTTGAAGTGGCGCCAACTGGTGGCAATAATTTTTCTAAGCACCCTCATTACGCCTAGCTGTAAAAGTTTTGAGGCTCACAAATATGAAAAATACTTTTTCGATCCACCGGTGATATCCTATAATTTCCTACAACCTTTATCTCGCGACATACTTTAGACGCTTACACAGATGTTTGAACCGCGTGTCTCTATAAAAGTATTCTCTAAGCTTGAATCAATGCGAGTCTTAACTGATATTTAGTTTTGTTTAGTCTCACGGTTTGTAATATATGAACGGCCATTGAAATTCGAATGATTGTAGAGAAGCGGTAGTTAAGAAATTTAATGTTCTTTTAGGAGTAACCTTTTTACTGGAAATGGTTACCCATTTTATCAGCGTGACTCCAGTAACCCGGGATTAACAGCAAAGAATCCTTGCAGACATCGTCCTATGACAATCGGAAGCCTTGTGGGCAGTATAGTGTAGTGTACCAGTTAGCTGAAACAGGATTGAGGCGTGACGAATTCTCACTCATATTTGCTTTGGACTCAAATATTTCAAAATAGCTTAATAACTCTCATGTCGTTAAGTTGAACGTTAAGTAGTTGCTGCCTACTTAAAGTTCAACTTAACGATATCTTTATAATAACTCTACAATATAAATCTGTCTAATTATATTCTCAGAAAAATCTTTAGTAAAAAAGTAAAGTCTCATAAAGTAAAAAAGATATATATTAAAACTGTTTCTCAACGGCTATCAATTTCACGTTAATTAATTTTCACAAAATGTTATATTAAGAACTGGTGAGGTTACAATACGTCATCAAATTATTTGAAAATATATTATTTGAACCTTCAAAAGGCTTCCGAGAAGCTTTAACGTGCGGGAAATTGCACTTACGGAAAATTTTAAATTGTTGCGAATTTCGTTTTAACGAAACTTTAGTAATATAAATTTATTGTTGCTATTTTCAATTTAACTAGCGAGCCGCTTTTTTACGTCATTATTACAAATTAATTATCTTTGAAATAGTCTCTACTATACAAACTATCTATAAAATTTTATCTAAATAGTAGTAAGAACTGTACTAATATCCATTGCACAGTTTAGAAGATTTAAGTTAGAAAAGACCGAATAAAATAGTGACTTTGATTTTAGAGATTCAAGTGAATTTATTTATTATAGATAGTGTACCATGTCCTATTTTGCCAGTGCCTTACTAACGCTAACGTAGATAAACTGATAAATTGAAATTTTCCATCCGTCTATTAGCCCTAATGCACAAGGCCAGTTTTTTAAGCCAGTTTAAGTAAGGGCGACCACACCCTGATTTGCAGTGTGTTTTTTTTACCGCGGTAGAATAAACGCACCTCAAGGCAGTTCGCGATCGCCCGCCGCGCCGTCGCCCTTACTGACTCTGGCTTCCTGACCTGGCTTGAAACACTGGCCTCGTGTAACCCGAGCATAAGATATTGAAAATCAATAGAATACTTATTAATGTAATATACATCTATTTTATTCAATTTTAGTCTTCAGATCAGATTAACAATTAAAATGTATTCAGATTTCGTTTGATCATTCGCTTGTCAACTGGGATATTTTCCAACGCATATATTTTCCCAATTGTCAACTTTTCAATTGCCCTTGATATCTACCTAATTTTGTACTAAGGCGATTTTTGTGGTTTTATTTAGGAATACGTGAACTATGTGGTACTAGGCCGGACACATATACCCGGATAGGTGGCCACAAGATGGAGTCGAAGACGAGCTGAGAAACGTTAGCGTTAGACTTCAACGAATGGCCGTAGAGTACTGCTTAAAGGGAAACGTGGCAGTCCCAGGGAGAGACCTTTGCTTAGCAGTAAGACACACAAACAGGCTAACAAAAAATAATTGGATTTTTTATTGGTTTGGATTTTACTTTGTCAGATATTAGGGCTTTGAGTATGACTAAGAATATATTAAAGAGAACGATAGTAGCTTCATGTAGAATACTTATTAGTTAGGTACATCTGATTGGACAAAAAATGTAGTAAAATCAAATCGTTCGGTACCAAAACCCTTCTCATGTCTGCTATTTTCAACAAGGTCGAGGTCAAAAATTAGCATGACAATGATTTTGGAGTAAAAGTGACATTTATTAAGTGTCATTAAGAATGTTATCAAATAAAATGTCAGTAAACTTTTAGAAGGGCGGCATCAAAGTTTGCGAAACTCAATAAAGTTTACAAATTGGGATTGACTCTGTATTGTCTTTATCTTTTGTCTTCTGCGAGGTGATATTACAAATTAATTTGGACGTTTCGCTTTCAATGTTCTTCATAACTTTCTGATTAATAGCTTCTCTTGAACAAGTCTAAGTACTAAGTCTAAAGTTGTGTCTCTATAGTCAATGCAAGCGAATTGTTTATTTCATATATTAAATTCAGAATTTTGAATTTATGTGTTAATTTTAATACTGAATCTATTGTGTTAGTTTCAACTTTGTTTGTTACTGCTTTTTCAGTTACTAATTAAACTTGTCTCACTCAATTAAAATAGCTTTATGTTTTGTATGAGAATATGTATTGTGTGCTACCACATGCTAAAAACTCGTTTACTGAAGTAGTGTAGAGCGGTTATAGTGAGATAAACGAAGTTGCTGTGCGCTACGCGACGTAATAATATCCGAGGTATAAAGTTACTGTTATATTCCTACTTGAAAGAACATCTCTATGCTAAATTCATTTCCATTTATCTAGAGGAATATACTTAGCAAGTTTTAGTTTTAATTTTCTTCAATTAAAGCAGCTCATCTACAGAAGTACCTCCATCCTACAAATCGTTTAACTAATTTTAACTTTCCGTTTTCCTTCTAAGGATATTCGACCTTAGGCAACCTGCTTTAGTGCTTTAGTTGAATCGAGAAAATTAGGTCACCTGTTAAATATCAAGGAAAGATACTATTCACCGTGAAAGGCGTCCAAAAAGACTGAAGTCGCGATTTGAAGTCGGTTTTCGTATCAAGTGTCTTTGCGAAATCTTGATATTGGTATAGCTCGTTCCGTCGTGAAATCTGGACATTTTTTGAATCAGAGAAAATCCGATTAATTGAATGATACAATAAATTAAAACAAATGTTAATTAAAAAGTTTTCGAGAGAGTTAAAGAAACACAATCAATTCCACCCCAAATTTTTAAGAATCTTGTAGACATTAAAGTATTAGATGAATTGATGCTTCTACTTTTAAGTCAGATAAACCCTAATAAATAAAATAACACTGTTTCATCTCGTTGTAAGTTACCTTCACATCTGCAAAATGGATCGACGACCAGAAAAGGGTGGCGGGCAACAGATGTATGAGGGCCACGACATGCCAATGTGGCGAAAGTTTGATGAGCCCTATGTACGGCCTATGTGTATGTATGGCAGAGAATGTCTTTCGGATGACATGATAATGATGATGTGACTTACTTCACTAACATAGCGATAGTTCGTTCACCAATCCACGTCCCGTGACCTTTACAGATTTTAACAGATTGAGCCGTGGAATGAGTACACACTAATTTGGCACAATTTAGCAACTATTGTACACAAACACATCATACTTGCCAAATTTTAACATAAATGATACTAATAAAAATTGAAACCTTTTGTGTTTGCACACGCTATTAACAAATTTTGTATCAAAATAGTCAATTTACATACTTCATGAACATTATCTTTTCACTTAAATAAGGTCAAAAACATGAGCTCACCTCAAACATCTCCATTTTGACTGGTTTTGAGCTAAACCGAATCGAACTGGACGACGGCTACGTGGCATAGACAGGCCTCTGTCAATCTAGAATAGATCGATGACCTGATAAAAGTGGCGGGCATGTATTAAGAACGTTTTAGGCTCTGCCAATTTGACAATTCTAAGAATAACAGTAAATGTTGGAGCAAAATACCGCATGCCCTGTAAATGTTTTGTTTTTTGTTGTAACTCAAAAGCTATAAATCTCAGTTTAACGAACTATGTCCGCTATAATTATGTGCATATTAAAAATAATAAATGAAATTCAAATAAAAAACTAAAAAATGTAATGATAAATAACTCAATTTTAAAAACGAAAATTTATGTTAAGTATGTACTAAACTTAAACGAAAAGTGTTTTATTACCGACGTCTAACACGCAAGCCTACATTATGCTTTATTTGCAGCCTGCTTTTATTACCTACCAAATAACTAATAAATACATGTAGTTCAATTAAGTATCGGCGCATTTATTTTCCTACTGCAGGACATGAACTTCTTCTCATACAAAGAAGGCCTAAGCATTGATCATCAGGTTTGATGAAGATTGATTACCATTTTCAAACTTAAATAGTTAAGTCTGAAACTAACTAATCCAAACAATTTTAAGTTTACTTTTCCATGTTTTTTTGTACAATACACAGAATCTGATCCGTATTTATTAGAGTTTCATAAGTGTACAAGACAGGTGAAACCCATCGAGACTTCTCTAATACAATATTTTGCTGAAATGTTAGTAAATCACTAGATAGTATAAAACAAAGTCGCTTCCTGCTGTCTGTCCCTATGTATGCTTAGATCTTTAAAACTACGCAACGGATTTTGATGCGGGTTTTTTAATAGATAGAGTGATTCAAGAAAAAGGTTTATATGTATATGTATAACATGCATAATATAGTAGAGAAACACTGATAAATTTAGATGTTTTTAATGTGATGTCGTAAATAAACAAATTGTTTGCGCTTACATTGCAGCGCTGGCAACCCTACAAGATAGATCAAATTAATCTACTACAGTATTGCACAACTTAAAAAGGTCTACAAAAAAAGTCCGCGATAATATATGTCTATCTCTAAGGGATAACCCACAATAACCATTTATTATCCTTTACTTTTTATGAGAAATAATGATTTTATACAATACAGCATTAATCCTTATCAAATTAAGTACCTTAAATACATTGTGCATTTAATATAAATTAATAATGCCGTTTGTAGCATGTTATTTAAATAAATATTTTCAAAGATATTAAACATTAAAAATGCAGGGAGGGATAAAGCGGCAGGGGGCCGGCATTATGTAGTAAAATTAAATATACTACAGAATGTGTAAATATAACGTTCACAGCATTTGTTTTTCTTCGCACTGGCAATGTTGATACTAAATATAGTATGAGCATTGCACCCGTGTGAAGCCGGGGCGGGTCGCTAGTGAATTCTATAATTTCTTTTAACCACTGTGAAAGACGTGTAAAATCAATGTAGAAAGAAAACGGAAACAGAAAGAAAACGAATGAAAATTTAAGCTTGCAATATTCTCACTCCCTAAACACAAACAACACTCACACTGTTACACACTATGAATAACTCTACTTTACAATGAGGGTGTTTCAGTTTGCGCTACTTCAACTTAGGCCAATCAGGGGTTAACTTTCAAAAAGCACTTGACAGCTAGACCTGACGCATCGGTGCTGCCACCTCGTGGGAGCCATTTTAGAAAATCCTATCAGCAATTTTCTTTCGTCCTTAAGCACGTGAATTATTTTGTAAAATAAACATTAAAATTTCTGAAATGAGCACTAAAAAATATATGTTTTGATAACGCAGTCAAAATAGATGATCTTTTACCAAAGTCAAAATTTTCCTAAACATCCTCATTACATGATTATGCTATGAGTAGTTACAGATGCCCGATCGATCCAATCCGTTACTGCTAAAACCAGCAACGACATAAAAATCTTATGCAGCAAAGTTATAATAATATTAGAACTGCTGGTTTTTTAGAGATAAGTCCAGCTGCTTCAATTAGAGTAAGTAATCACTGTATATAGTTATCTATTGTGGAACCTGTCCTGGATGTAACACTACTTGACCTTGTGCAGCTATATAAAAACGCCTTAGTAATGACCGAAGCAATTTCATTAAAAAATAAACCGTATTATCATATTTATAAGGTATATTTTATCTTTAAAAATTGGTTAGAGTAAATTCATTCGATTTTGAACAGATTCAGGTAAGGATACGAAGTTATTACCCTATTTAGTTGGATCTCGTTTTATAAAACGTGGTCCGGGTAAAGCGATAACATGCTAGCTTTACGGTTTTTATTCCACTTAAATAAAATATAACATATTGTATAAGTGAAAGTAAAATTTAAAAGCCGTAGAACCTTTTTGTTAAAAATTCTTCTGTTAAGTTCATCCAAAGGTTGTTGCAGATTTTAGTGCTAAGGTCACCCATTGTCACTACATAATGAAATGCTGTGGGATGTTTCTGCTTTATTATTGTAATATTATAAGTGTACGATAAATAATATTCAATATTCTTTAATGTACACAACAGAACAATAGAATTATGTTAGATAAAAAAATCAAAGGCGAACTTAACTCAAAATGGATTTATCTTACAGAAAACTTATTGAGTTTTAAATTAGGTAGAGGACGGTATTCAATCTATGTTTATTTTAAACTTTTAGGTAATAAAAAAGCATGTCACCATGTCATGTAATTCCAGGGATTAGCGCGTTCAAACAAACAAACTGCCGCTTTTTATAATAGTATAGATAACCATGTCTACAGGGCACGGTCACTTAACATCACGCTACTGGCGACGGGACCAGAGCAGTAACCAAAGATGTAAAGTAACGTGGATGAAACCGCGATGCGGAAGGCTTGTGTTTTCATATTGCAGAAACGATTCTAAGAAAATAACCATACTGTTATTGCTTGTGAGACGAGGGCAATGAGGAAGTATACCATTGCTTATTTGTATTTACTCTGGACTTATAAGCACTCAGCCTGACATAATTCTACTCAGAAGTGAAAATATCACACTTTTTCCTTGATGAGGTAGACAGAAATTTTCGACTCTTGAATTAAAGTTTTGGAACAGGGGGTGAGCTTGCTGCTGTTTACCAATCACAATTTATATGACATATATATAGACAATGGTTTAGTGCGGAAAATTACTTGACAGAAAAATTTACGCTGTAGTAGATTCACGCTGGTTTCAGCATGAATGAAAAAAAAAGGAAAAAAGAAGTAAGAGTAGTGGTATCCATACTATTGCGTTTCGTTCGGTAATTGAGTGCTCTGAAGGTCCAATTGATCGCCTTTCCTTTTTCCTCTTCTTTCTCAATCCCTTCACCTACCCACTCCCTTTTACGGTAGGCAGCTGCTTTGCAGAGTCCTTGGCATTGCTGGAGTAATGCCAAAGACCATTGTCCATGAGCGACAGTTACTACTTATCATTAAGTGGACTGTTTTCTCGTCTGCCACAAAAAAAATCGGGTATCACTTTACCCGATTTGGACATCAAACCTGAGACCTCTGCGTGTCAATCCAAACACAGTACCACTGACACCAAGGTAGGCTAACAAAAAAAGCATTCTCATAATGTACTGCAATAACAAAGATAGGTATTTTCATTCGTAGTACTTTTCATTAAATTTAATCTAGTTACTCGAGGGTTTAAGGTTGCATACCAGTATACCCTTTTCCATCTAGCGGACAGGTATTTATACAGGTGGAAAACCTTTTGAAAACTCGATTACGTCTTGAAATTTGTGCACAATTTCTTTAGATAGATCTTTTATTGGAAGGATAGACTACATTCTTATTTTTACTGTGATGGTGTATACATATATTATGTTTAGGTCTGTTAGGCTATAAGGTCGAGAATTCTTCTCATAGTAGGTATATTGAATCAATTTGGCACTGGGACCGTTAAATAGGTAAAAAGTCTATAACCCGGCAGTGATTGTCTACCGGCTGAATTGAAGATGATGGTGTTCAGAATTAAATGTTAGTTGTGTTGTATATCTGATAGTCAGTAGTGGTCGGCAGTGCTTTAAGAAACACTGTGATGGTGGCTAAAGAGTGACTATTACTCGCGCTTGTAAGGTGAATTCCGTTACCACCTAACATTAGATGTGCCCCTTGCTCATAAATTAAAATGAAACAATTTTATCAGCTGATGACAATCTCTAAGTAGGGACTTTAAAAGCTCTTATATTTCACGTTAGGTTACGCTGTACCGCATACTCTTAAAGCCTATTACTGGAGATTAAATTTATGTTCAATCTAGATTATCTGTGATTCATACGATATAGCGTAATAAAATGAGATAAAGAGAATTTTTGGCTATGTTTTGCTTAAAACTCACGCCTTATAGGCTAAAAACTAAAATCTATACATATAATAAAAATGTAACCGATCGCTGTCTGTACATGGAAGATATATGAGAAAAAATACTATTGGGACCTATATCAACGCAAACAGAACCCAAAACAATGATTTTTAAAATTTTTGTCTGTTTGTCTGTGTGTCTGTTTGTCTGTTTGTCTGTTTGTCTGTTTGTCTGTTTGTCTGTTTGTCTGTGCGTTTGTGCACGCTAATCTCAGAAACGGCTAATCCGCTTTAAATATGGTTTTCACTAATATATTGTGGTAAGCTTCACTTAACATTTAGTGTTTGTTTCATGTCAATCGGTTAATAAATAAAAAAGTTATGCCAATTTAAAGTATCACATCGAACATTCGTTAATTTACTACGAAATCTTATAGAAGCAGATATTTTAACAGGTTGCGGAATAGCTGATAGTGTTTTTATTCCTCGGATTCCTGTCATTCTAAACAGTCTTTCATTTAGTTTTAAACGAGTCCAGTTTCCAGTGAGCCTATGTTTTGCGATGACTAATTAAAATAATTAATTAATTAAGTAATTAAAGTAAAGGTAAGACACTAAAAGTTGTGGGTGTGGATCTAAGTATTAGCTGTTTTTCGGTCAGCTTTATGTGGCTCTATCACGTGTTAGCATTACTAGCAGCCTGTATGCTTTGATCCCTGATGGCTATACGTCTAATCCATACATCCATACATATTATAAAAGGCTTTGTCCTGACTGACTGACTGACTGACAGACAACGTAAAGCCTAAACCGCTGGTCGTAGCGACTTGAAATTTGGAGGGTGTGTTTGTCTTAATGTCTAGAAATGTACAAAGAATGGGTTATTAAAAATTCAACCCTTAAGTGTATGAAAAGGGATGAAATCGATTGTATGAAACGTCTTCATTTTTTAAGTTACAGCTTTGAAATTTTGTTTTGGAATACTTTTATTTAAATAAAACATACGCTTATAATTTTTTTTTTACTAGGGTGGATTTATAGGAGTGAAATAAGGGATGAAATATTGTATGGAAAGATCTTTGCTTTTGAAGTTGGCGACATGAAATTTTGAGGGAGGGGGAAGGGAGGGGGAGGAAGAGGAAAGGAAGGGAGAAGTGAGAAGTGAGGGGAAAGTGCGGGGGTAGTTAGGGAGAAGTCAGGGGAAAGGGAGGGGAAAGTCAGGGGGAAATCGACTGCCTCTGTATTTCGGTGGTACTGTGTATGGACTGTGAGGTCGCGGGTTCGATTCCCGCTCAGTGCAAATATTTGTAGCATGAACATGTCTATTTGCATTGGTCTGGGTGTTTATATGTATAATATGTATCTATTTACAAAAATAAAAATATTTAAGTATGTTTATCCGTATTCTAGAACCCATAATACAAGCATATAATATGCTTACTTTGGGTCTAGATGGCGTTGACCTCGCAGCATGTGTGGGACCAGCTGAGTATCCGCGGAGTCATTGTGTGGGTGGTGTGGGTCAACCCGCCGGCCAGGGAGACCCGTATAAACGGTGGTGCCGCTGGCCGCCCGCGGCATTGTACAAGGGCCCAATTAGACCTAACCAAAAAAAAAGAGACTGCCCCACCAGGTTGCGCATTATCTCGGAGTGGTTCGTCGTGCAGGTTGGTGACCGGATAGTGGGACCCGGCGACCATTTTCGAGACGGTACGGCGGCCTTTTGCGAGCAGTCCGTATCACGGAAGCCCGGCGGCCTAAGACCCTTGAGCCTTTACAGCTGCGAAGAGACATCGCCTCCTCAATGGCCGTCTTCTATCGTCTTTACCACGGAGAGTCTTCTCAACAGCTCTTTAAATTAATTCTACCCTCTCCCTTTTTATCCAGAACGACACGTGCGGGACTGAAGTGCTACCCTTTCACAGTGCAATCTAAAGGGTCTCGAACCAAACGGTTCAGCACTTTATACTTTTGTCGCTCAATTAAAGCCTGGAACTCTTTACCAGCGCATGTGTTCCCACCTAACTTTCATCCTGGGACTTTTAAGCGAGGCGTGAAGAAGCATCTCACTAAGCCGCCATAGTGGAGGCCACCATACCAGTAGTTTGGCTTTTGGAATGGTGTCCACTACTTCTGAATTCCACTGACTGCTTACCATCAGCCAGAGTAGAGGCACTTTGGCAGACTAATATAAAAAAAAAAACTTATAGCGTTTTTATTCCTCGGATTCCTTTCATTCCAAACAATTTCCCGTTTAGTTTTAAACGTGTTCAGTTTCCAGTGAGCCTATGTTTAGCGATGAAAATTAATGAGTGTGGATCTAAATATTAACTGTTTTTCGCATGCTCAGCTTTATAATGCCGTGGATTTGCCACGTGTAAGTAATCCTACCAGCCTGTATAGCTTTGATCCGCGATGGCTATACGTCTAATATCGTAGATAGAGAAGCATTTACTGTAATGATTTTTCTTATTCACCTAAACGAAGATGTTTATAATTCAAAACAAACCAAAAGATATATCCAATAAATGCTGCCCAAAATCACTATTCCACGCGGACGAAGTCGCGGGCACAGCTAGTTGTGAATAAAAACCTTAATTGATTTTTCAATTTTTTGCCTTCGTTTGTAGTTTTATTTAAAAGCCTTCCTTTAAAAATTTAAAGCAGTCCCTGTGTAGACAATATAAAAAATTAAAAACCTCTTAGTTTTGTTTCGTTGTACCTTTACTAGCGCCCCCTAGTGAAAACTTTCGGCACTAAAGTCGCCTGTACTTTAACGGGCGTTTATTTATGTTTATTGTTATCCTTAGAAACGATGGCACCACTATCTGGAAAACATTTAATCTAATTTCTGGGGCTTCTTATCTAAGGGTCAATTACATTTTATGTTGCTTTACCTTTAGAATGATAGTAAATTTGATAATGGTTATGAATTCTTGTAGAGAGTTTACCTTTGTCGTCATGGTGACAGACTAAAATATTTTTTAAACATTTGCCCATTTTATGTAACCAACTAAAAATCAAGCTATTCTTATTTTTTATTTGTTCATGTGACTAGGACAGAGTAATGTAGTGTTGTAATATAACAAATTTTAGTTTTCAAAAGAAGATTAAAGTTCCTTGAACATTAAAAGATGTGACTTTTAACATTGGGCTCGTTGTTAAGGCCTTCTATCCTAAATCCTATTATAAGATCGTATTTTTATCTCGGTTATACAAAGAGATTTCAAGAAATTAGATTTTGAAATAATATCAAATACTTTTAGGAATAAAATCTAAATTGGCCATTGACTAACAAATAAACCAGCAAAATTGATTTAATAAAATTTTCCTCGGTAATAGTCTGCTTCTCAGAATTAATGTTTTCATTAAAATTAAATTCACTGACATTCATCGTTATCTACGTTAAAGATTTAGCTGAAAGATGTCTATTTATAATGTGAAAATACAAGATATACTCAAATTTCTTACATACTTAGTCAAGTCAGTTTCTTGAGTACTCAAAACTCTGCGACAGTTGTCCAAGTTTAAGGCCTTAAATTTCACTAAGTGAGGAAGTAGAGTAGACACGAAGACTACACAAAGTAAGAGAAGTTTCGAATATATACAGAACGTAATTTTGTCACTTTTTCCAAGTCTTAGTGACGCATTGCGTAAATAATCAAATCCAATTTGATGGTAGAAGTAAATTAAATATAAGCTAATTTATCAACGTAGTTAATTTTATATAGATAGACCCTGATAGAGTAGAAGTTTGTAATAAGCAGTTTTTGTCACATTTCCACTATAATAAAGCAAACTTTATTATGCTGCTTTAGTTCTTTTGCGGATTTCTACATTTTTATACTATCTCACTCATAAATCAAAACCTAACGTAACTCACTCCATTACGACGTGACTTTACGCCGTCTAACAAGACTTATAGTTAGCGACTATATCGCTGTTCCGATTGTGACCTTCATCTCTTTCTCTTCTCAACTCGACCTCTTTAGTTCGTTGGTAGGTACTGTATATGGACTGCCCACGCAGAGGTCGCGGGTTCGATTCCCGCTCAGTGTAAATATTTTTGTGCAAAACATGTCTGTTTGCATTGGTCTGGGCATTTCTGTGTATAATTATGTATGTATTTACAATAAAAAGTATGCAAGTATCTGTATCCGCATTCTAGAAACCATAACACAAGATATATATAAGCTTACTACGAGTCTAGATGGCGATGTGTGTAGTTATCGTGATATATTATTATTATTATATCTTTAGAAATACAATGTGATAATGCAATAGTTTAACACGAACGAATTTAGGGTAGGCCGCAGTATGTAGATGTAAACATCCTTGGTTAAATGTGTTACGATTTCTTTAGCTTATCTGTAATTTGTTTAAAGCCTCATCAGGAACACATTACAGAGCACGATTTTATCAGTAACATGTCTAAAAGTTTTGGGCTGAAGTTTACAACCCAAACATAGAGGAGCCCTATCGCAAGATGAGGAGATGGTTTCCGATCTGTGGAGAGCAAAAAATGTAAAAGAGGTATGAAAATTAAAAATATATGATTTTGGGCAAATGTTTAACCAGCAATTTCTGAAGTACATTACGAGGCTGAATTAAAATAATCTGATTTGATAAGATAATGCATTGTAATTATATAGTGATGCGGTAATAAGCATTATTATACATTTAAATAATCATTAATCTTATTTCTCATTTAATAAAACATCTACTTATATCTATTTTTTTAAATATATTCAGTTTATACAGTGGTATACAATAAAGCATGTTGTGTCTTATTTATTATGAATAATATTTCAATTCTGTTGCCTTGTGCAAGAATTGTACAAAAAAAATATTACTTAAATCTATACTATTATATAAGGCAGAAGAGTTTTGTTTGTTTAAACGCGATAATCTCTGGAACTACCAGTCGAATTTGAAAATTCTTTTAGTGTATGATAACCCTGTTCTCGAGGAAGGTTCTAGGTTATGTATCACGCTACTGGCGACGGGAGCAGATCCGTAAGCAAAGACCCGGGTGAAACCGCGCCGCGGAAAGCTAGTATAGGAAATATTTTTATTTCAGACTAATATTATATACTATTAATCGACTTTCTGCCTCTCAATATAATTTTCCCTGTAATCAACATATTTATTCTTTAGCACTTATTCCTTGTTAAACCAGGTCTAAAATACGTCCTTTTTCTTATCACTTCCTATAAGTCGGACTTTCGCTCGTATTTCAGAGCGCGAGAGGCGGTTGACATTTTCATTAAAATTAATAGAGGTACAGATAAAACTGTAGCTTGTTGGTAAAAGTTAGGTTACATTAAACATGTATACGGGGCAAACAGGTGTGAGGATTTTAGTATTACAAACACTTTGTTATTATTACTTGCATTTATTTAACATGCTGTGTCTGTTCGTGTATTAAACCCAGATTACCGTAGACCAAAACACTACTAGCACATGTATTATTTGCTGTGGTGTCTTTACAATGTAAAAAAGAATGTCATAAAATGTTACAGTTGAATGCTATTAATAATTTGTTGTGATATTAAATCATCATAACTGTGACTGGTGGACTGGGAGAGAATGCCCAAGGCATTAAGTCCGCTAATACATTTCTAGAGAATGCCCAAGGCATTAAGCCCGCTAATACATTTCTATTAAATGAAGTCCTAAAAAAATAAATGCAATGGGATGTTGATTACTATTCCTCGGTCACTCTATTTGTCTCTAGGCTGAATGAAGTAATTTTGGTAGTCGTATTATGTAAACTAATTATTAAATAAAGAAATCAGTGAAATAATTTTCTTTCTGAAAATGTAGATACATAACAAATATTATGATCATATTTGGCAAAATCAACATTGTTCCACCCATTTTGTGAGTAGGTCTTTCATATAAATTTATGAT
The DNA here is from genome assembly GCA_963082885.1 of Parascotia fuliginaria. Taxonomy (NCBI): domain Eukaryota; kingdom Metazoa; phylum Arthropoda; class Insecta; order Lepidoptera; family Erebidae; genus Parascotia; species Parascotia fuliginaria. The sequence continues at coordinate 4,813,743 of OY720195.1, forward strand.
AGAAGTTTATTCTATTGCCATATTAAGACACGATTTCAGTTTCTTGATCGATACGTAGTATTTTTCCAGAGAGATCCAATGCAGCCTTACCTAAGCCAGGCTTCAAATCCAAATCCGCAATGCGGTAGTTCGTGTAAACATTGCGCACATTGAGCCAGTTAAACGATTATAAAAATAGTTTTATTTTGCATTTTATTATCACAGTTAATGGGTGATGTTGACTTAACGTATATTTTAGGTTAATTTTTACAGGGTACATAGCTACCACGACATTTAAGCTTAATAAATCAGAGTAAAATTATATAGGAGATTTTTATTGAGTATAGCTCAATCTAGAGAATTTAGACTTGAACATTAAACATTATCTTTACTTTTTGTCCGAAGGGGTATGCAGACGTGCTTAAAACATCCACTTGTTAGTTACGGTATGTTGCATTTACGTTTCGCTAGCTGGGTTCTGTATTCTGTTCTTTATATGCTTGACATTTTTGTAACATTTTATCAAATTTTGAGCAGTATAGATTAAAAGTTTAGGACGATTTTTTTCAATTTTCATCTTGAATTTTCCCTCCCAAAGTGATAATTAGAGCGCCTTTTCCGACCTTTAATATTTCAAGTGCTGGATGAAAATCTTATAAGATTTAATAATATGCCGCTTTTATAGCACTTTTTATCAGTTATAACGAGTAGTTACTTTATAGATAGAATACAACTTTAATACACGAAATGCAAATAATTTTAATTATATGTAGTAACCGTAATTGGCTAATATCTCTTAATTTTGCTACTTACCTAAAAATAAATTAAAGGCAATATAAGAAAGGCAATAAAAATATTACAAGTTATGTCTTAGTTATAAGACAGTGACAAAGTTTAAAAGCAGATTGCGGATCTAAATTGGTGCCAAAACTGATACAATCGTAAATTTAAAACAGAACTATCACTATTTAATACGTATCGAAATAAAAAGCATTGATGAAGATCTTACCAAGTTTTTTCTTGTTATAAGATACTTACTCATACATGATATTTCTTTCGTTATTAATAAGATTAAAGTAGTATATTTGCCAGAAATATTGACTTAGAACGAGTATTTCCTTAAAACCTTACCGGATCTAAACCCTCCAGCGATCTTCCTTATAAATACAAAAATCAGCTTAAAATGTCGTCATTGCTAGGTAACTACTAGATAGTAATAACATTTAATGTAAAATTTTAATATTTATGACAGACTAAAAATATATATTTTAAAAATTGCTTTGTGGTGCTGGTGAAAAGTTTTTCAAAATGATTGTATAAAACTTGTAGTCACAACTATTACCTTTGGTCAATGATAATATATTTTCCTTTTTTACCAGTCCTTGAATTAATAATATTTTAAGTGTTACGACTTTGCATTAGTCAAGAGTGTTGAGATGGCAAAACGTTTACAACTTCTATTTTGCTAGACATATTATAAGTAATAAGTATTTGTTACATTACGTGCAATGTAGTTGACACTTGCCATTGTGACACTTGCCATTGTAAGCGTTTGCTTTTAAGTGTCTTTAATAAAATGTTTATTTCTTTCATTCACTTAACTTTGAGTTACCAGCGATCGTCATTATCATATTCCGGTAGCTTGTTGTCCGGGCCAAAAGTAAGTGTTTTGTAGTCGGTTACACACTAAAAAATATATGTAATTACAGTTTGCTTACTGTATTAAATAAAAGTGTAATAATAGCTACATAGCCACAAACAAATTCTACAAATTATAATTTAACAAAGGGTTTATCAAAACGACAAACTACAAAGACGTCAGATAAAGGCTTGTTGATAACTAAGTCTAAAGGGGTTTTCATCTTTAAATAGTATAAGCAAAGCCGTTTTCTCGTCTCTGTTTCTTCGCTAATTTCTTCTAAACCATTCAACAGATTTTTGTACGATTTTCACTATCACTCAAAAAGATTTTTCAGAAGGATAATATTTTATGTATAATTCATGCAAGTGTATGTATAATAACAGTACCTAGAGAAAAGTTGACAATTTAAAAAAAATGTATTAACGTCACAAAATCATAAATAAATAAAATACCTACCTATATTTATAATATGTATGTATTTACAAAAATAAAAAGTATTTGTGTATGTATATCTGCATTCTAGAACCGATAAAACAAGCTATAAAAATATACTTACTTTGGGTCTATAGATGGCGTTGTGTGTAGTTGTTGTGACATTATTATTATTATGATATTATTATTTAAAAACTTTGATACAGTTCAAATAAACAAAACTACCAACATACTGTCCTTTACCTCAAAGTTTACAATAATAGTCTCTGGTACCCAGTTTATTACGTCCCTAACCCGTAAGAAGCATAACCCTTTTCCTTCGTGACTTTCACGATGTTAAGAGGATTTATATGTCAATTATCTATGTATTCTTGATGTTAAGAATAGGTACTTGATTGTGGCGACATGTAAAAGAAACTACATTTTTGGATGAAATATCTTAACATATATCTTTGTATGATAAATGTTTTAAAAAGTAAAAAGGTTATACTTAGGAATACAGATAGAAGTTTGTGACAATAAGATATAGGTAGCTTTTGAATTATATTGAACAGATAGATAATACAAATATAATAGGAACATCATGAATTATAGAAACACAAACTAGTAATAGTAAAGTGCTAACTATATCATTCAATCATGGAATCAAAAACACGTTATTAATTTTAAAATATTGAGCGAGTTATTGAGAAAACTCAGACTTATTATTTAATAGAATATCGCATCATGATATGTGATAATACTATATAATTATGGTATATTTTGTCAATTTATAAATTAGAACAAATTTGCTTACCACCTATCGTATGTTTGCTTCAGTCATTGGTAATACTATACACTTACTTTGTACACAATTTTCCTAAAGGAAATTTTTCTACCCATCAAAATCTGTAAAATCTCACATTGTCCAACTTTTTAACCAACGATTTTAAAAATATTACATCCAACTTGCACCTGCCATGAGATACTTTCCTTGTTTCTTGAAAATATACTTTTTATGGCTAAAATATATCACGAAAACTCTAAAATATACCTGAATAAAGCTACTGTGTACTTCTAGCTTTATTAGACCCTTGCGATTTGTCTCAAAAACTGTTGATATATTATATTGTTATTTTCTTAAAGAACGCAACTAATTTAACAGTAAATATTACTCAAATCGCAGACCATAATTATTTATTAGCTCTTTATAGTAGATTTATTACTTTATAAAAGTCTATGCGGCAATTTTTCATTGCATTTTTCAGAACAACCTTTACACAATTTTCTATCAATATGGATGACCTTCACGTACGTATTAAAAACTGTTTGAGATAAGGCTAACATGTGAAGTTAACGTCATCAGGCTGGTTAAGTGATGAGATAAGTGATGATCAAATTTGTTCAACTGCATTGTGTGTGTGTAATGGGTATTTAAATGTATGGACAGACTGGTTTCTGTAACACGACGCCTGAACGCCTATTTTCTTACTTCGATAAGGAACAAGATATATTTGACTTATTGGAAATACAACACAATTACCATTAACTTTAAAACCAAATGCGTACACATATGCAGTAATCTTATAATGAGCTTACTAGAAGCGAAATCCGCTTACAATTTATTAAGGTCCTTAGATTATACATAAGTTATGTTTATGTTCGTAAACTTCACTTCATCGTGTTATGTAAAGTCAAGGTACAAAGTTGATTGAGTTGTCGAGATTTTCTTAGCGAATGAACTTTTTATAGAGATGTAAAAGTGATGTGATGAAGTGTACTTTCTTAGGAAGGTTTATGACGTGGCTAGAGACTTGTCCTGGATTTACACGAGTGTATTAATATAATAAAAATCTTTAAATTCTCTACTTTTCGGTGCCTACCTACTATAATAGAATATCTATACTATTATATAGCAGAAGAGTTTGTTTGTTTGAACGCGCTAATCTCTGAAATTACCAGTCTAATTTAAAAATATCTTTTTGCGTACGATAACCCAGTTTGAGGAAGGTTATAGGCTATGTAACATCATGCTACTGGCGACGGGAGCAGAGCAGGAAGCAAAGACGCGGATGAAACCGCGCCGCGGGAGGCTCGTTTACATATAAATATCCTGCAAAAATTTTGATTCAGAAATCTTAGTGAAAACTGTATTAAAATCTGTGTCTTTAATATTTAAGCGATACTCTCAAGAAAAACATCGGTTTGGTAGGATTTTTTAATAGTTAATGACAAGAATTACTTTGGATTTCAGAGATAGCAGCTTTTAAAATACTAATGTCATCCAAAAAGCTACTAAACTTAAACTTTTTTTAATGTCATCTAGACAAGTAAGTAAGTTTGTAAATACATACATATTAAACATAGAAACACCTAGACCAATGCAAACAGACACGTTCATGCACTCAAATATTTGTACTGAGCGGGAATCGTACCCGTGATTTCTGCGTATCTGTTCATACACAGTACCATAGATCCACAGAGGTCGTCAAATAATATCTACTACATTTTTCTCTCAATATTTATTTTCACTGTAACAGCTCTTCCAAGTAATATTCGACTTAAAATGTATAAAAAACTTTTATCCTTTCATAAAATTTTCCACCTACAACTGCGATTGGACAAATAGTCTCGGAACAAAAACATTTTTAAACTTTGCGGTCGAACCAAATATAGAACGACTTTTATTTGCGCTAGTTCATGTCGTCATTTTTTATACTGCGGTTTGCCAGGACGGCTATGTGTTAACTGCCTATGTAGCTTGGAGTTTTACTAGCAAATATCTTGTGTACATAGCTCGTTAGGCTAGTTTTACTAAACGGCAAAGTTTTGTATCTTTAAGCAAGAGTTTGTATTAGTTAAAGTTGTAAATTTGTATTAGTTATCTAGTTTATGCTAAGGTCACTAATTGAAGATGTATGTAGATATTTTTATTATTATATAATAAAGTATATAACGGATCTGCAGTTTTACCATGAGTTGACTCCCAATTGTCGCTTTCCATCGCAAAATATTTAATTTATTTAGTTCTTAGAGTGAATTCAAGGAGCCCTGTTCATTTTTATTTAATATTCTTAATAATATTTTTATATTCTTAATTATTCTCTATGTAAACTTTAACTATGTCAAATGCACTTCATGCACGCAATATGAATTAAAAAAATGGAAAACAACATTTTTCTTTACGTATTATTTATAGGACTCAAGGACCTACACTACATTATGTAACTGGAAAGAAACAGGAATGGCAATTAAAACACATAAATTTCACAATATCTAAAAAGAAAACTAGTACATTTTAACACAATGAAATATGTTTAAAGCAATTTAAAGAAAACTGCGGTGCCTGTGGCTGTTTGACGATACGAAGAATAATGACTTAGTTCAGAGTTGCTTCAAGATATGCAAATTATGATAATGTGTATGTTGAAATTTAAGTAATGCATTTAAAAACGAATTTGCTTAGATTGCGAATAATTTATTTGCCTAATTGTAAGATTAATGTGACTATAAATTACTGTTTCTGTGCTACTGGGCAAGCAGGGCTTGTTCTCTGGTAAAGGAGTTGTCTTTTAAAAACTAAAAATAAATTTTAAAGTTGATATTACTCGTAATGCCTTGGAAATTCAACAGATAGCTAAACTTTAATCGATTATTGAGGTCTAAAGCTCTATCTTTAAAACTGATAAAAATTCGTCATATTTTAAAGTAGAACTAGAAATAAATCAAGATAATTTATTGAAATGGAACTTGGCAAAACGAATCGGAAAAGTTTTATCAAAACAAAATAATGGATTGTTCCGTCTCGTATTTCGTCTTAAAGTTGAATGAAAGTAAAAAAAACGTACGTCAACGGTAGTAGATCCACGCTGGTTTCAGCATGAATAGCCCTGATCGTGCGGAGAAGTACTACCCTCTCATAGAAGATCAACGTAAGAGTAATGGTATCCGTACTACTGCGTTTCGTTCGATGAGTGAGAGCGCCGGAGGCCAAATTTTCTGGCTTTTAGTATGGTGGCCACCACTTTTGGATACCACTGACTGCTTACCATCAGGCAGGGTGCAGTCACTTTGGTAGCCTAATAGCCCACCTGATGGGCTTCTGCAATGTCAGGCACTTTGTGAAGTAGCTGCCTACCTTGATAATAATCCTTTTTTGAAACCTTGTTTGAAAAAGGACATGGAATAGCCTAATTGAAAATCAGTAAGGCCTAGTTGAAAATTAGCGTCAGGCATTCTGCTTGAACTATGTTTTTTTTTGAGCCTACACGTGACGCTTTTTTATTCTTACGTATTTTATTTTACTGTTATTTTTTTCTACAGCGCTCGGAAAACACCGCAGCTGGTACTTCGCTCCAGAACATTTTTTCCATCTGCATCTGTATTGAATAATTAATTAATTTCGACATCTAATAATTCTCTTTACTTGACAGTGAAAAATTAAATAATTCATAATTAATATATTAATGCACTTAAGACTTGTTGTTCGAACCTAACCTTAGCTATTTTAAGACCAAATTTGCTGGAACATATTTTTATAGTAAATGTTGGCAAAATCGGCGACATATTATTGATTTCAATAAAACGGATACGAATCGTATGAAAGTCGATAAAATTGTTAGAGAACAATAATTATTTTTGTAGTCCAAGATTTCTGTAAGTTATAGTAATAATAATAATAATAATGATTTATTTATTTCTCACTTATGGTTTTCTCGTTATGGTTTTTTCCAGCATTATAATTTTCTTAATATTGTGTTCAGCAAAAACATTTTTATCGTGCGTTTCATTACTTAGTCACAGGTTTGAAGGTAATATTAATACCTTATTAATTAAGTTATTTATTTAATATCAATGCTTGTCAAGGATTGATATTAAATAATTACATAAATTGGAACCTTAGAAATATGTTTTTTTAAGTTTCTAACTAGAAACTGGACAATAATTAGTAAAATTTAGTACCTATCTATACGTAATCATATTTTATACACAGTCGTAGCTTTGCTATATAAGTATAAAATATAAAATAAATATATAGCCTCATAATACCCAGTGGATCACACGTGCAGCATACAAATTCAATAAATATAGCACGTAGTTTTATTAAATTTTTGTAACGATAATAACTAAGTTGAACAAAGTTGGAGTACAAACTAGCTCTGGTAAAATATTGAGCGGTTTAAACTTATAATAATGCAACTCAGTAGACGAGAGAACATCCCTAGGTGTTACAAACTACTCTTACAAATTTATGAAAGTGATGTCGAGTTTTGCCTTGTTTTGAAACCATAGGATTGTAATGTTGAAAATATGAGATAATTGGTGTTTATTTTGTATAAATAATAATATCATTATTATTATTATAGTATTGTTAGGAGGTTCCTCTCTCTGGAACCCTAACCGCGCCAGTAGCTTGGACTTTATTTCTCTTTGCCGGTAGTAATCTATGTTTTATATTTTTAAATGTGTATTTTCTGGTATTTATAAGTATTTGTTATTTTTTTGGTATTTGTAAGTTTGGTTAAAAAAGTAATAAAATTATTAAAAATTATAAATAAAGAGTATAATAATAATATCACAACAACTACACACAACGCCATCTAGAATCAAAGTTAGCATATAATAAAAATGGAGACAGATTTTAATCTTAACGATAAAAATAATGTGTTTGATAAATTAAATAATATTTAAAAAGCAAAACCTTTAAATGATTTTTATACTATTTTGATATGCAAAAATTTATTCATGTTGAAAAGGCAAAGGAGAGGTATGTTTGGATCGCAGCAAATAGCGTTCTATAGTCCTTGTTGTTGTAAAGTTATTGTATATATTTTTATGTTAGTGCAAGCTATTTGCAATGATTCGAAAGCACAGTCATGTTTTACGTTTATCATTCATCACTTATCATCAGATGACAAGTCTACTTCTTGAATAAAAAAGACACGTTTAAGTTTTGCTCCTCCACTTTTGTTTACCAAGTACATAACATAATAAAAGCATCTCAGTCATCAGTTGAGATATTAACTATACTATTATTTAGAGCGGAACAGTTTGTTTGTTTGCTTGAACGCGCTAATCTCTAGAACTACCAGTCGGATTTGAAAACATATTTTTGAGAATGATAGCTCAGTTCTCAACGAAGGTAATAGGCTATGTAACATCACGCTACTGGCGACGGGAGCAGAGCAGTAATCACAGATGCGGCTGAAACCGCGGGGCGGAAAGCTAGTTAGTGTATATAAAAAATCAAGCGGACGCTCGAAACGCTTTGTAACTCTAATTAGTCATGCTCTAACTATCTAACCCCCGGTTTCTGAAAGGCTGATCAACGAAAAATTAACTAATCACCTGTTAAATCTCATGTGAAGTGCCAGTTGGGTTGCTAAAAGCATGAATAATTAGTTTAATTTGATCTAGTTAGTAACTAATTAGATCAAATAAAACTAATTATCCATGCTTTTTGCTTGCTTTCAGGTACTTTACATGACATGTAACAGCTGATTAGTAAATTTTTCGTTGATCAGCCTTTCAGAAACTGGGGGTTAATGTGTTAGCTTGTCGGAAACAGGCTACGTTCAGCCCCGATTTGTCTAAGGATACGTCTGAACTAACGACGGGATTATGTATTCGGTTAATGTTTGTGTATATTGGTGTACTGATTTGTGTGAACTTGATAACAATTTGTGATGAAGAAGAGTGCTCGTTTATTGTTTTTATAACTTATTCTACTGTGACTTCAGGATAGTCCTACCCATATGCCCATCACTATGACTCTCTATACAGGAATCTCGATAAAATGATTCTGCACCACGCGCTTCCCATAAAAAATCATTCTCACACCTTAGGACCCCTTAGAGCCCGTACAGTTAGCTTTCAAAAAAACTTTCTCCCTCGTACGATAAGTAGAATGAACTCCCTTTCGAGGTCTTCCCGAGAGACTACAACATGGAGCTCTTCAAGAAAGGAGTGAAAAGGTTTTCACAGGATCGGCAACGCGCTAGTGATGCTCCTGGTGTTGCAACCATTCATAGGCTACGGTAACTGCTTACCATCAGGTGGCTTCTTTATCACCTTAAATTAAAAATTGCTTTTTCGGGTCAAAGCATTTTGCAAATATAAAATATAACCTCTATTCATGACGATATCGAATCAAACGATACCTCGTTTATCAAAATCTAACAAACCTTTAGCCTACAGAATTATACCAAATATATGAATATTTGGCTTCATTACCGGCCCCAAAAATTTACTCACGTACGAAGTAAAAATATGTATGACGTACGGACGTCTACTTGACTTAAGTTTGCTGCATGCTATCGAGTTATTTCCTCGGAAACGTCGCTGTCACACGTCGCCTTGTTTGCACGGCCCTGTGAGTGCCACGTCGTCCTGTCCCTATCTCCGTGGCATATGCTCTTTCTTAAACATTTTGTATTTTTTTACACAACTTTGGTGGCAAACAAGCATACAGCCTGATGGTAAGTGGTAACCGTAACCTATAATAATGCTTCGAAAACCAACCAAGCTGTTGCCGACTACGGAGAAGGGGATAAGGAAGGAACAGGGAAAAGTAAGAGGACCGAGAGGGTAATTGGTCTGCCGGCGCTTTCTGAGTAAAACGATATTTCCATAATTTCCCGTCCCGTCCGTTTATGAACACGTCACGAATGCAGCGGTCTTTAATTATTTTGATTGTAAAGATAAAATGTACTGAACAACCGCATTGCATCGATTTTAATTGTTTACGTATCTCAGCGTATGGTGCAATGCAACGCCACGATGAGATAGTGATTTATTTAAAAGATTTATCGTTATATAGTTTATGGGATACATATTATAAGTCGACAAGCTTTTCGGTAATGTAGGTATCTTTTCCTCATTGCTCATTGCAAAAGAAATTAGTGATTAAGCAATTTTAAGTGTTGTGCTTAAAATTGCTTAATCACTAATTTCTTTTTCTTTTCTATTGATGCGTTATGTTTTACTGTCTGTCTGTAGCACCGCATGTATGAATTAAAAATACATAATATTAACACAATATCTTTATAAATTACTAGTGCGACGCGGTTTCACCCGCGTCTTTGCTTACTGCACTGCTCCCGTCGTCAGTAGTATGATGTTACATACCTTCCTCGAGAACTAGGCTATCATACGCAAAAATAATTTTTCAAATCCGACTAGTAGTTTCAGAGGTTAGCGCGTTCAAACAAACTCTTTATATAACAGTATAGATTCGTGTGATTTGGGTTCGTTTTTATTCATTGATATTGTCTTCAGGGATATGGTTTTATTTTCAATTACGGGATATCGCGGTAAGAAAAGTGATGTGGGAATTTTGCTTTGTATACAATAGCGATATCTGTTTACATAGGATCTAGAGTTACTGACGTGGCGTGAGTGTAAAACTTGTTTGGTAGCTCTTACGCTAAAATATGTATATCATAATTATTATGTTATGATAAACGCCTGTGGAATATAGAAGCATAAATAATTTATAAACATCTATTCGACGATCACAAAGTACATAGTATAACTGTTGAACCAATTATTTGAGCATTACACACATTTACCGAGCAGTGATATGATTGCTTTAGTATCTAATCTGATAATGCTGTATAAGGGACTACTCCCACTTATTCAGCTCTATTCAGTTTATGCCCATAGAAAACAACGATTTTGTATGGAGACGAGTACGCATGCGGAAAGCTGAACGGATGCGTACGCGTCTCTATCTAGCTATCATAGTTCTTTAACTAGGTAGAAATATGCAAAAAGGACTGATAAGAAAACATGCGTGACAATAAGGACAAATCTGTAGGTAAGTTCATCATCATCATTATCATCTACAACCCGAATCTAACCACTGCTGGGTCCTCTACAGACAGACCTCTCTTCGTATGAGCCAAGTTCTACGCTCTTGTGCCAGTCTTATCCACGTATTGTAAGTTCACTTTGTATGTCTGGGTGTAATTTATCTATAATAATATGTATGTATTTACAAAAAAAAAAAGAAGTATTTAAGTGTGTATATCCGTATTCTAGAACCCATAATACAAGCATATAATATGCTTACTTTGGGTCTAGATGGCGTTGTGTGTAGTTGTTGAAATATTATAATTATTATTATTATTATTACTTTATAAAATTACTAGTTTCCCGCAACGCAGTTTCACCCGCTTTAAGTTACATCTATAGTTACTGCTCAGCTCCCGTCGCCAGTAGCGTGACGTTACATAGCCTATAACGTTTAAGAACTGGACTATTAAACACGAAAAAAATTATTAAAATCCGAGTGGTAGTTCCAGAGATAAGCGCGTTAAAACAAGCTCTTTCACTTTATATAATTTTGGATTAGATTTCATAGGCAACAGTATCAATTTACACTAAAAATATTCTGCCTATTGGTAAGATTACATGTCAAAGTCAAAGTCAAAGCCAAAGCATTTATTTCATTTTGAACATAAAGTATGATGCTTATGAAAAGTCAACATTACATTTTGTCAGCCAATTGACCTACAGCCAGTTCGCTGACGAGGTAGAGCTGTGAGAAGAACTGGCAAGAAACTCACTCCACTCTTTAGTAATAGATAATTACAGTTATTTGAATGAGTTACAATTTAAACACTCAACGCAACCAAAGAACCATACAAAGTAATTATTACAAATTAACCAATTAATATAATACTAAGATTAAAGAAAGAAAAGAGAGGATTTCAATTATTTAGTTTCACCTAGTATGGTAATTTGACTACGTATTTTAATTAAACTGGTAGATGCACCTCCTGGTCACATTGCACGACAAGGTAATACTGGATTAAATATTAAAAGTATGCCATGCCAAGATTGACCAGTCATCCCAAGTAGCACCCGTTCACGAGCATGACGCACGGGCCAGTCATCATCACCCTCGCCATATTAGAGGGAAGGTGATGACCCGGCCAATACGACACCACAAGCAATGACATTTTAGTGAGCATGACAATGCAAAGCATGGGTGGTAAAAGAACCCTAATAAAATGTATTATGCCTTACGAGGCATGCATATATAACTTCACACCTGTCTCCCATTAATTAGGTAAGCAAAGACTATAGGACGCCATTTGCTATGATCCAAACATACCTCTTTTGCCTCTTCAACATTCATTAATCTTTTTATACACACACGTCAGTTACGGGTGCTTTTAATTGTGCATTTTGTCAACACATCACCTATTTGGTCCGCGTATGTTCGTCTAGGGCGACCCCTACCAACTATCCCAGTCATTTACGCTCCATAAGTCTCTTTCGTTATCATACTTTCATCCATCCTTTTCACATGTCTAAACCACCTTGACATACTCCTTTCAATTTTAGTCACTATACCATCATTCAATTCATATTCTTCTCTTATCACGCTATTCCTTACTCTATCTAATAGATTAATTCCACACATATTCTGCTTTCATGCTTTTTCTGCCATACCCAACATTCACTACCATACATAAATGTCGGCGTGAGTACTGCTTGTACTATGGCTAGGCGAGCATTGGTAACATTACTGCCTAAATATTTTACAGATGTATAAGTATTTGAAATTATCACCCTCTGTAGCTTAAAATAAGACATCGTGATTCACAACCCAAATCATGATAATAAATTCTAAGCACGAAGTATTGGAGACTTCTGATTTCTCCATCTCGGGTAACGTTCGATTTGATCGTGATAGGTTATCGTTGGATTTCCTTTTATTTCCATTTTATTTCTTTGATCTTTCATTTAGAAGCGTATTTATTCATTTGCCTGTTTTGTGATGAGATTCGGTAATTTAGTTTGAGTAATATAAATCTAAACGTAATTGTATAAAGAGAAAAGTTATGATTTTTTGTGCGTTACTTTGTTTGTTTGTCTAATACACGTTACCGATTTAAAAATTCTTTCTCCTTTAGAAATCAATAAATTAAGCAGATAACATAGGCTATAATTATATTATGTCTAGTTAACATATTTGTTTAGTCATTTTCAGAATTTCAATATTTTAAGCGCCTTTGAAAATCTGAATGATGCAATATGACACTATTGCAATCATATTTTATGTAGGCGTTTATTATAAGAGCGAGTTCACTTTGGTACCGAAGCGAAGCGAAAGCGAACGTCTAGTTTAGAGATATAATTAAATTTAAAGTGAATTTATTAAGGTAAAAGTAACAATTACCAGGTTTTCAAGGATAGATTCTTCCAAATAAAATTTATGTCTTTCTTTCTTTAAATTTTTTTCTTATAAGCATCAGTGTTTTCTCAAGCAACCTACATATTCATAAAGATTTTAGTAAAATAATTAAAAAAAAACATTTGTTTCGGATGAATTTTTTTTACAATCTGTAAAAATATATACCATATAAACTAACATGCATACAATAATATATACTTAAAACTAATACGAGTGCATCAGCTTACGAGGGGTATCATATTACGCGGCGCAGTAATGTGTAACCACCCACGACAACGCCGCTCACAATACCTTTCGGCCAAAACTCTTCCTTGAGGAACATTTGAAGATGATGAGTCGGCACTCGGACGACGAGTAATTTAAAATTCGTGCTATGGTGCGACTCTAACCTCTCAACCCTCAAAGTCTAGTTGGTTTTCTTTTCAAAACTTAAACTTTTGTAGCAAATCTAGGATTACAAAAAATACCAAAGTAAGATGATTCAGTCATGAAACGAGATTGCAGTGCAGTCTAGAATTGTCTAAGGTTCAAATAAAATCAAAGAAAGTTGGCAAGCTACCCGAAGTCCCATCTGCAGTGAACCTCGTTGTTTTATTGCAACTTATTTAGATTATCCAGTCAAATGTCTTTGATGCATGCAAAATTTGCAATAAAGTTGGATTTAATGGAACTACAATAAATTATTTTGTTTGGATTTAGTTTCCGATTATTAAGATTGTATACTATGTCAATGTTTCCGATAGTAGTTTTGTTGAGATTAAATTTAACGCTGATCACAAATTCTGAAGTGTTGTTTTGCAAATTAATTTATTCATTTATTCAACCGGAATCAGAGCGTAAAGTTCAAAATTTACGGTAGCTTATCAAATATTAATGAGTACTCATAGTGAGGTTTCTGGCAAAATGAGTTCTGAGATGCTGTTCAACTTAAAAGACCTAAAAATATTTATAATAGGACTAGGTATTTGTAGTACCTAACTAGACCGCTTGAAAATCTTAGTTTTTGTTTTAAATGTGTACATCTTCTGAACAGGAAGATGTGGATTGTCACACGTATCCATATTAAATAAATACATTGAAAAACAGCATAAGAATATAATATTACTATATTATAATAAATCAATCTTATATTTTCGAGAATATCTTTTACCAAGACTTATATAAAATGAAATGAAAATGCAGAGCAAAACAGAATTTTCTTAGAAATAATACGCGACTTTGTTCTTTTAAGACTCGGACACATACAATTGATAGAGCATACTCTATTGAGCGCGAACAGTATTGTATTGTGCACCCTCAAGCGGTGAAACTTACGTCACTTTTGTGTTTATTTCTCCGTAGTTTTTACAAATAAAATGAATACGATGCTGGACTTGAAAGCAGAGGCATAAATAAAACTCCTGTATCCTATCTAAAACAACAATGAAGTAAAGCTGACTTCACTTGGTGGTGAAAGATTTATTTTTTGAAGACTACTAACATCATACGAGCCCGTTTTTATCCCACACTCCAGGGAAAGACCTCTTTTCTAGAACTGCGCTACAAAGGCACAGAGATTTTATACTGTTGCTTTACTGAATGACTTAATAAACATACTGCGCTCGGCTTAAACAAGAACATGATATTTAGAAAACGGCTTTATTAAAGAGTTACACGAATGACTCCTTTTCACTTCCGTACACCGAATGTTACCTCGTACAATGTGTATACTTAAGACAGAACACAGAGTCTTATTACGGTAATGAAATGTAAAAAGGATTGTTAAATCAATCTCAATTTGCGGAAGAGAAGCGAGAGCTTAAAGTGCTTTTGTCTTATTACACACTGACAAAATTCATCAATCAACAACTCAAGTTATCAAAGATATTATGTCAACTTTACTTTCAGAGTTTGTCTAAGTTTCATGCAATTAAATTTAGCGAATTCTATAATATCTATCTTAAGTTGAGTTCTCGGTACATACCGATGGGGAAACTCATGTTTACCGTACAATACGTAACTGATGGTTGATAAAACGTAGAAGACACTATGCGCAAATTACTATTTGTTTACTATCAATTTATTTAACATCAATTCAATAATTGCAATTTCGTATATTAATTAATACAGTTGACTTAATAAAATATGTATATAAGATTAATTGAATATCTCAGTTAACAATTTGATCCTGATTGTAGAAATAAGGTCGTTTATAATTTTGTGCGACAAGGCACACAAATTATTACATAATTGCTCGCTCATACATGTTTCCTTTCACGTAGGTCTTAATTGGTGACGACAAAATGTGACTTTAAATTCTATATTAATTTATAATTTAATAATGTTACGTTTTGTATCAGCAGATTGTAAAGATTATAATTAATTTTATTTATTATTAGAATATATACTGAAGCTGTTGTTATTATATTAAAACTGTGAAATTGTGATTGTGTCGAAGCGTCGAAAAGTGACAACTCCACTGCCTGCTAGCGAAGTATACAATATTGTATAGTTGTATACTTACTAGCACAATCAGTCAATCTATTAAATAAAATAACATCATTAGGTATAACATGATAATACTGCAGAAACCGCGATAGCTTAGTGAACTGCCAAGCTTGGCGATTATGACAAAAACCAGTGTTATTTTGTCCAGCAGTAAACCTTTTTTGTTTAAATGATGACAAATAAAAATTACCTAAAAATATGTTTCGCACTTTTTACTTTTATAGGTTACTAGCTGTTGCCCGCAGCTCCACCCGCGTGTAAGTTATATCTCTGTATATACATTGACCATTTTTCATACAAACTTTCTACCTATTTTTATTTTTTTTGTAATAAATGATAGCTGTTGTTCCTCAAGGTCTAATCTATCTCGATACCAAATTTCATCGAAATTGAGTCAGTGGTTTAGGATTGAAAGCGTAACAGACAAACAGGCTACTTTTGCATTTATAATATTAGTATGGATTAAAAGAAGTTGCGTTCCACTTAAATCAAGTTTATAATCAACGATGCGATTGCTCAGTTTCCACACAATTTCTCTTGCTGTCAGTAACATGACATCACTTGGGAGTACTGGAAACCATTTCTCATAGGAACACAACAGTGGTGTTGCGTCCAGTTCATTACATGGAAACTGTAGAATTTTCAGACTAACTGCTTCAAGTTAATCTAGATTCGCAGTAAATTCGTTCTAATAATAGCAAGCGCGATGATGTAATATTATACATAACTATCCTGCATACACATCTAAAACTTTTAATAGTTTAAAAAGTCTTTGTTTTCTCCGCTTACTTCTTTTAAAGCACATACAGATTATGATGATTTTAGATATATTTTTATTTTTTTAAATATTTTAGATGGCCGGACGGCCAAACCAGCTTGGATCTAGTACCGGAAAAATAAAACATAAAACCAGAAAAATAATACACTGAATCAGATTTTCAGCAAAGGTTAAAAAACTAGAGATTTAATACTAGTGCCTTGGGAATTAAATAAGTTCGATTGAAAGGCAGCTACGATCATGATAAATAGGTCATAGCGTGTTCTGATTGGGTATATAAATATATCCAACTGCACAAATAAGGGAGGTTATGTTTTTATTGACTACTATGATTTAATTGTTCTACGATATGTAACGTATTTTTCATATAGATCACATATTATAATATCGACGGTTAAAAGGCTAATTGGTCTAAGCGACATTTTTTAAAAGTTACAGGAGAGCGATTTAAAGTTTCGTTTTTCGGAAAAAAAAACATTAAAAAACACTACTGCGTGAATGTTGATCTAATCAATACAGTATTTCCGTAAATACATATTGCACCTTCCTAAATAGTTTTCATGAATATATAGGCTTTTTTTAATGAAATAAATGTCGCTTGACTCAAAATGCATCGTATTATTTTTTTAATAGAACAAGGAAAAATGGTCTAACTGCCAGTGATTTATATTCAAGTTAAAAGTAAATTAGTTCAAATGTGGATATAGATATGAAATATAACAAGGAAAAATAACATAAACTACACGCGTCCCTATGCATTTAGCATGTCAAAAGAGTTTAAGTAACATGTGAACTTGAACTGGAGTAAAGTAAATTAATACAAACAACAACAAATGTTCAAACAGAATCAAGTAAAGTGAATGCTTGCTATCATAATATTAGACGTAGGCTCTGATACCATTGTTAAGATTGATCATGAATACGTAAAGATGTAATGATTAGAGTTCATTTTAAAATAAAACCTATGTTTGGAATAGAAAAAAAAATTATTTGGACTATCCAAATCCTTTAACAAAAATGAATGAAATTAACAAAATTAGCTAAAAAGCTTAAAACAAGATAATTAATTCTTAAGATTACAGATTGCAATAATACCACTAGTGCAATATACATTACATCATAATCTGGTTTATGATGGGGCATAGAGTACGGAATAGTGCGAGTTTTAATTTTTACTATTAAGAATAAATGAATTGAAATTAACAATAAACGAAATTAGGCAAAGAGTTAAACTTAAAATTCAACAATCTTCTTTTTAAAAAAGTATCAACTTAATCTTAGTTATACTTATGAGTATTTGTTAATTCAGTCTCAGGATTCCCTATATCACCACATCTAATCACAATGTTGTCTAAAAAATATAAACCTTTGAGGTATTAACAAAAAAATTGTACCTATGAGTTATAATAAAATTGTAACAGCGAAAGAGTTCGTTTGTTTGTTTGTTTGAACGTGCTAATCTCTGGAACTAGAAGTCGAATTTGCAAAATTCTTTTTGTGTATGATAGCCCAGTACTCGAAGAAGGTTATAGGTTATGTAACATCACGCTACTGGCGACGAGAGCAGAGCAGTAAGCAAAGACGCGGTTTAAACCGCGCCGCCGAAAGCTAGTGTATAAATAAAATTTGGCCAATCAAAATTAATACAATGCACATAAATTAAACTTTTAATTTGGCTACATAAAATTTGGGTCACTGCAGTTATTCGTTACGGTATCGTAAAATATCCTGTAAATGTCATTAGAGCTGCCTTTTCCGTAATAAATATATTTCATGTTCAAATTGACCGTACTGCGCAGTACAGTTTTGTCGAACGCATATTAGACTTACCTCCAGTTTCTGAAAGGCTGATCAACGATAAATTTACTAATCACCTGTTGATTTTCATGTCACCAACTGGATTTCTAAAAGCATGAGTAATTAGTTAAATTTAATCTAGTTAGTAACTAATTAGATCAAATTAAACTAAATATCCACGCTTTTAGCATGCTTTTAAGCACTTCACGTGAGATTTAACAGGTGATTAGTTAATTTTTCGTTCATCAGTCTTTCTGAAACTGGGGGTTAGAGACTTAGAAATTACTAATGAAAATTTGTCTTGTGTTGATTCATTTATTCAAAGATATACCTAGACAAAGTATAGGTTATTTGGATGTAAGACCTAACTTTATGAGCCTTTTTAAGACCATGACTTAACTTTCTTGTAAAACGTAATATTTTCTTACAATTAGGCCTATATACATAGTCAACATAACCTTATTCTTATGGAGATAGATCATGTCTTAAAATTTTGAATCCAACTTCCAAGTTAAATAAAAGTTGATACATGACTTACTGTGTTTTTTCTGTTGAGAAAAATTGGCTAACAATTAAAATATTGAAATTTCTGCTATAGCAAAAAGTTTGTATACTTCTTTATTAATATGATAGCAAACGATATTATAACGAAACGATAGTTTTTAGAATAAAAAGTAGACACAAATATGTATATCGATTAACAAATGGGGTATTAAAAAACCCTTACATTTCAGATTGGTTTATTGTAGAATCTAATCATAAGTTTAGATTATTAAACATAATCACACAAACATATAAATATTAAACACGATTACAATAGTCTCAGAAGGGTACAAAGCAAAGCCTCTCACGTTTAACCAAGCTTGCTCCCAACAACACTCGTCTAATGTGATCTAGAAAATAGCATTGGTTCCAGCGTTGAGGCAAGCACTATCAACGAATGCTCTTTTCAAGATTCACACGTTGGACGAATTGGCCAACGTGTGTAGCTGGCCTAAAGGTCTGTAATATAAACCTAAGTACATACATTTACATACAGCGAGCGCTTATTGAGGGAATTGTGAGATTAGATGGGTATGCCAAAGGTAATTCTGTTGGGATTTTGAATAATTGAACGCTCAGGTCAAATGCAAGTATGTATCTAGAGGGACTTATAGGCTGTACATAATATCGTCAAGTATCATGACAAATTATTTAGAAAACTTAAGAATATGAGAATTAGGGATGCCAAGACGAAATATTTAACAGTTGGAAGATGGAACCAGAGTCATTGGAAAGGAAACAATGGTGGCAGTAACGAATAGTGAGCTCTTAAATAAAAGAAATACATTGAATAGTTAGAAACATTTTATTTGAAGAAAATATTCGTGTTCGTAAGCTTGAGTATTCAAATAACATTGGTGTATAATGTGCTTTTTTATTACCAAAGTTGTAAAAAAATAAATTAATATAATTTTAATAAAAAAAAATATATAAGTAGGTATATTATTTAATTTATTATTTGTAAATTAAAAAAAATAAAATACATATTCATTCGGATTCTTTATCATCTTAACCAACTTAAGTTTACTTAATCGTGACATCAACAATTACTCTTCAAAAATGAAATAAATAGATAAATGCAACATGAATATGAAACATTATGAATTACGATATTAATATTAGGACAATATAAAAATCAATTTAATTACATGAACAAAATTTCTAAATACATTTAAAACTATTAAAAGGATGTATTATAATGATAATAATTAAGCCACAGATTATAATTATAGTAGCAATTATAATTTAATATGATGAACTAGATTCAATAACAGCAATAGAAAATTATTAGAGATATTTTAATGAGACACTTTATACTAACAATTATAAAAACGGTACTTGACATTCAAATATAAACTTAATACTTATTTATAATATGACTTAAAATGTAAACAGAATACGTTGTTATAATGAAAATAACGTAAAAATTAGAAAATTATATTTATAATGATGTTCTGTATTTTTCACTTTGTATTATAACTAGCGACCCGCTCCTGCTTCACACGACGCGGTAAGTACTTTTATGCTTTTTACGACATTATTACAAATCGTTGAAATTTTCGACTTCTTCCTACTATATGCATATATTATACTTACAATCCTTTCAAAAGAAGTGCTGTAAATGATAACGCCAACCGTATCAAAATCCGTTTCGTGGTTTATAAGAAAACCAAAAACAAAAACTTACTTATTTTTTACTAGCCTGATAGAATAATTTCACTTTGCATGATGGTAAGCAGTTAGTGAACTCAAAATGTGAAGCCACCTCTTTTAAACACACCACACATTCCAAACTACATGTTTAGGGATTTTTAACAGAATTTCTCTTGTTGTCAGTCTAATATAAATAGTAAAGAAACAAGCAAAATATATTACTTATTAAGAAACAAAAACCTCCCTGCCTAAAACAAACGGAAAAGAAATAAACCCAACGTACCGACGCTACTTTGAAATATCTTATACCCTATGTCACTCCCACAATCCATACAAATCTAATGACACTTCATGACAATCCATCAAGCTATTTAGACTGTAGAGCGTGTCAATGAAATAGACATACCTACATACATACACTCGAAAAACATTACCCGCGTTGACTTCTGTAGTCGGGCAGCATTGAAATTTACGTAGCTTATCTCGTATAATGCAGAGGTATATAGTGTTTCACGGTTCAGGAACGTTTCACAGCAATTCAGTCTGATTGAATTATTAGCACTAGCAGTCAAAGCATAATTTGCTGGAAACTATTAAATTGGAACAGATAGGTAAATGCATGCATAAGATAGGGTCACAGATTATGTAGCTTCTGCTTCAAGGACTGATTATAATGTACAACGAACAGTGGTTCCTGGCGCTTTATTTCATTATTTACACTTTATTGTACATACACCCAGCCTACATAATATGTTATAAATCTTACAGTACAATATTATAGTATAATGGGCGGCCTCATCGCTAAGAGCGCTTTAGTTAGATGCGCACTTCGGCTATAAAGCTTTCAAACATTGTTGTTTAAACAGTAAACACTAAAATGTTTTAGTTCATGGGATAAATTATTGTATGTCTCGATATTAACACTTTTCAGGACAGTAAACGTATATGGCCGTGATGACAGTAAAACAAATATTGTGTCTACTAAAAATCTGCAAGTGAAACATGAACATTTAAATAAGCAATATAATATTATGCTGTCCACTACGGTTGGTTTTTGTTATAAAATGGTTGAACTTGAGTAAAGTTCCAATTTAAAGACGCTAGGCAATGGAACAGACTAGAAAAAGTAGCCATTGAGGTCAAAAGTATATTCGCTGATCAGGTTATACAGTTTTTTATCATATGGATAAGTTCATATCTAAGCGACGTTTCCTCGAACAAGAACATGCATGAACGGACAAAAATCTAACGGAACGGAATTTCCACTTTATAAATCTAGCTATATTTTGCGATTCAAACGATAGGATTACTAAAAATGCCTCAGTTAATTCAAGCGGCATCGGAATTCAGGTTATGAAGTTAAAAATTCAGAATAAATAGTACTTTGTTTGGATCACTGGTTTCTGAAAATATTTCTTCTTTTACTCTAAAGATTTTTTATTAAATTTAGAATAACACAATATTATTTAACTACAAACAATAATAATGTCCGTCTCCGGTACCGAATCTATCCACATACAAATTTTCATTAAAATCTGTTTAGCCATTTAGGTGCTGAGTGGGAACAAACACACACACACACAGACAAACTTTCGCAATTATATATAGTAACTAGGATTCAATTACATCTCAATATATTTGATTTTATTTCTAAAGAATATAAAACAAATTTTCAAAAAATATAACACTGGTTTACATCATTGAGCTTCGCTAAATTATTATTATCCCTAAGGCAATCTTACAACCCTCTTTGGAATGTTTATTTTAAATTTTATGTGCCTAAGGCTGCTGGTTGTTGAGTTAAATATTGATTTTCTCATAATTTTTATACGCACAAAGTTTGAAAACAAGCTGACGACCTGCCTAGTAAACCATTAATGTAGTACTTACAACAAAAGTTTTTAATGACAAAAACTTTACTTTTATCTTGACAACCTAGAATTTAAAAAAACTAAATTTGTACTTATAAATAACTAGCTTTCCGCGGTGCGGTTGCACCTGCTTGATTGCTTACTGCTCTGCTCCCGTTGCCAGTAGCGTATTGGTATATCCTTCCTCAGGAACTGGGCTATCAAACGCAAAAAGAAACATTTTATTCCGACTGGTAGTTCTAGAGAATAGCGCGTTCAAACAAACAAAATCTTCCGCTTTATATAATAGTATAGAAAACATTCCACTAATATTGCAAATGCGAAAGTTTGTGTGTTTGTTACCACTCAGCGCCTAAACACCTGAATCGTTGAAAATTGGTATGTAGATAGATTCAGTGCCGGAGACGGACATAGGTTACTTTTCATCCTGAAAATCAGTCTGGTACAAACTCATTTTACGCGTGGGCGAAGCCGCAAGGCGCAGCTGGTTATTTCATAAAAACATTATTCACGTCAGATGTCGAGAAAAACCGGTCAGATGCGAGTCGGACTATCACACAAAAGTCACAGGTACTAATCAAAAGCTTATAAGTATTTATCTTATTTTTTTTGCTTTTACACTGGCAACACAATTTACACTTTGCGTAAATGTTACAAATTATCTACATAATTATTACGATTATTGAGATACTAACCGCTGACAGACGGTTAGAAAGATCATCTTTGACTGACGTGAGAGATGACCACCAGTGGCACCTTTTGGATAAAATCAAATATTGGTCCTACAAACGCTTCACTATACTTCAAAATTTATCATTTTACTAGAACGTTTCCTAACTGCAGTGTAAATCTCGTTAGCCAATTAAACTATGGCAAATCGAATCGATAAGCTTTGCTATGACTTTTGGTTTCGAAGCGCGTTGTAAATCCGATTGCTTTCAAAGCAAACCATGGACTTGCACTAGTTACTCTTCAAATAATAGATAGAATTTCAGAGATGCAGAAAGACTGATCAACATATAATTATAACACAATAACTTAAAAGGAAATAAGGTTTAGTTCAACAATAACCCCCAGTTTCTGAAAAGCTGATCAACAAAAAAGTTACTAATCATCTGTTAAATCTCATGTGAAGTGAAGAACCAATTGGGTTGCTAAAAGCATGAATAATTAGTTAAATTTTAACTAATTACCCATGCTTTTAGGTACCTACTTCACATAAGATTTGATAGGTGATTAGTAAATTTTTCGTTGATCAGCCTTTCAGAAACTGGGGGTTATTGTTGAACTAAATATAATTTCCTTTTTAGTTATTGTGCCCTTTATGAATTTGCTGCGGAATTATCAAAATAATATCGTCATCATCATTACCGTACATGACGTCTAGGTTCTACACATCATAAATATCTCTCAAAGAAAAATATTCTCATAATTATAACTCGTCACTACTGTATGCCAAGTAATTACATTATTTGATTTTACCTAGAAATGTAACAGTAATTTTAAATAAGAGATATTACTGTTATATATCGTTAAATACAAGTCTTTAGCCTACTTTTTTATCAAAGCTTGTATTTGTAATGAACTAATATTTTAAACGAACCATTATTAAATTATTTTATCTTTATAGTCGCGTTCTTGCCGGTCTATTTATTTTATCTTTTTTTATAATTTTTTAGATTCAAAATTGTATTTATATTTTGGTAGTAGGAGTACAATAGTTAACTAATTAATTAGTTGGTGATATTATTTATTGACTGGCCTGTTGGTCTTGTGGTTAGTGACCCTGACTGCTAAGCCGGAGGTCGTGGGTTCGATTCCCACCCAGGACAAACCTTTGTGTGATGAGCATGATTGTTTGTTCTGTGTCTGGGTGTAATTTATCTATAATATGTATGTTATTACAAAAAAAAAATGTATATAAGTAGTATATCAGTTGTTTAGTACCCATAACACAAGCAAATATAATTGCTTAATTTGGGGCTAGATGGCGCTGTGTGAATGTGGTAGAATATTATTATTATTATTAAAGACACATTATTACCCATCTACTTTTTTTCACATTAAGAGATAGGTATGTCGCTCAATGTAAAAAAGTAGCTGGTTTGATATGTAGTACAAGTGTCTTGGTTCTTACCACAAGGAATAGGCAAAAGTTATCAATACTAAAATCACGACAAATTTATACACATAAGACTTTTTTACATATGATTTTAACAGATACAAAATTGGGTTTAATTCATACTAAACATATATAATTGGGCTGATCACACTTATCATAATAGTAGTAATTTGTACTAAGTCTGTACTAAGATAGCAAGTCTGGTTGCGTTGGTGGTGCTAGCCGAAAACATCAAAATATTTCAAAGAAATGGAAAGTAATCTCCCAAAGTATTTTCATTTAACAAAGGGATTTGCTAAGCGGCCGTTAAAACTTGCAAAAATACAAGTAAAGATGTACGATACTTCGATACGAAGCAAGAAATTTTTGCATCAATGAATATAAAAATTGAATCGAAGACGGGAAACTTAAGAGAAATTCATTTTTTGTAAGCATTTCCACCGAACAATCATATTCTGGACTTATCGCAAGATAGCGAAGAATTACATCAGTAATACCGTGTTATTAGAATTTTTATTGGGGATATAAAATGGCCACAAGTTACGATGAGTGTATGACTAGTATATTTGAATAATTTTGTATTGATTACTAATATTACGATCATGTTGTTTAAACCTGTGACTCTCTTGTGCCTTGAAAAACATAATTGATGACCTCATTTATACACGAGTTAACACAATTTAATAACTTTTATGAGAATGATATCTTTTGATACCGGTTTCAGTGAAAATTATTTGAATATCTACTATTAAATTATAACAGCTAATCATTCTTGAAAAGGTGGACGTAAACTATTATATATTCGAAAACTATTATAAGCTATTAGCTAATTAGTATTTAAAATAATTGTATAAGATTATTTTTACCAACTTATCATAGATGGGATAGGAAAAAACTATTTAGCATCCGTCTCTCCTTCAGGGGAGAGAATAGAGAGTTAGAAGATAACCATATTTTCGAAAAAACATAAAAATAAATAATAAATATTAAAATTAAAAACATTTTTAATAATGATGATATAATATTTATACTTTTGTACCGATATATTTGGCAAGTATTTATTACCTATTTTTCTATGATTGTCAAGTAGAAAAAAAAAACAATTAAGAGGTATATTCTAATTTCGTCTACGCAAATCATCTCTACAGTAAAACTTCACTTAAATTTCTTATAAATATAACATACTAGCTTTCTGCAGCGCAGTTTCACTCGCGTCTTTGCTTACTGCTCTGCTCCTGTTGCAAGTAGCGTGATGTTACATAGCCTACAACCTTCCTCGAGAACTGGGCTATCACACGCAAAAAGATTTTTTAAATCCCATCGGTAGTTCCAGAGATTAGCGCGTTCAAACAAACAATCTCTTCCGCTGTATATAATATACCACGTAAATATAAAATTTTCATAAAACTGTTTTTAATATACCTATTAATAATCCGACCCCGTGACTTGGATTCGTTAGCCCCTTTCAAACTTGATTCTGTGTCCTATCGACGATGTTCGATTAATGCCGTTGGGATTACAGTCTCTGCAATGAGATCCGCTAGTCTGCATATTTTGCGCTCCACTTCAATTTATTATTATCCCTCTGGTTTGACTTTTGCTCGGGTGCCCATCATAGGGACTTTAATACAACATAAAAAATAAATGGATGCGTACGGTTGTTTTGAATTTTGATATAAAATTTACTGCGTTTTAAGAGCAGGTATTCATTATATTTTCAGAGCCACTTGCCATTGATGGAGAGTTTAGGTGTGCGGATGAAGCTCGTTCGTTTCAATATTAAACTTTAAGTACTATGCTCTATCATACTCTATCATAGCGGGTTTTATATGAATTACCTAGATATATAACACCTAACATAATAATACAATTATCTAAAATGAAATCTACAGGTACTTACTATAATTGTAACATACAAAAATGTAATAACCTGGCGATTAAAAAGAGTGGCTTAAGTTTTTTGCCAGTTCTCCCATGGCCCTTCCCTAACGGCAGCCAACTGGCTGTTAATTCAAGTAGCCTTAATGAATAAATATATTTTGATTTCATAGACATTTCCATACTAATACAAATAATATTGTAAGTGTAGGTAAGTTATTCGTTGTCTTATACTACTGATGGATTAGTTGGACTATCTGATTTGTTGCTCATTCTTTCGGATGAGTTTATAACGTGTTCGTGCTTTTCGGCTATTTTATTTAGGAATAGAAACTCATTCGGTTGAATGGGGAATATACTGACAATCACCTAGATTCCTGGATCCAGGTGACTGCTTATCATGCAACAAATTAGTTGGACGATGTGGTTTATTCCCCATTCTATCGAATGAGTTTATAACGTGTTCGTGCTTTTCGGCTATTTTATTTAGGAATAGAAACTCATTCGGATGAATGGGGAATATACTGACAATCACCTAGATTCCTGGATTCAGGTGACTGCTTATCATGCAACAAATTAGTTGGACGATGTGGTTTATTGCCCATTCTATCGAATGGGTTTATAAAATGTTCGTGATTTACGGCTATTTTATTTAGGAATAGAAACTCATTTGGATGAACCGGGAATATACTGACAATCACCTAGATTCCTGGATCTAGGTGACTGCTTATCATACAACAAAGTCATGTATTCAGGTCATAAAAATTATACTGGTCATTCGCATTGTACTTTTTTATTCTTTATTCAAAACTAGCATCCCGCAGCGCAGTTTCACTCGCGTTTTTGCGTACTACTCTGCTCCTGTCGCCAATAGCATGATGTTATATAACCTTTCTCAAGAACTGAGCAAAAAATAATTTTCCAAATCCGACTAGTGGTTCCAGAGATTAGTGGGTTCAAACAAACAAACTTTTCCGCTTTATATATATTAGTGTAGGTACACAACTCAAAATTATCATGAAATTAACAATACATGTTTGTATAACATGTATAAAATTTTATATTTTTATTAAGTGGATAACGTTGTGAGAGATTTACATAATCTTATATATTTTATATGCTAGTTGATAAGTTAAATGTGTAACTGTTTGTTTTCCCTAAATAAATAAATAAAAAAAAAAATTAAAAAAATATTTCCAAGTCACTTTTTTTAATAATAAACAACTTTCATAGCTCATTACAATAGTGTAATTACCAGCTAACCTCAATTTCGGTAATGTTTTAACCATTATATTGTATGGTAAGGCCTCTTCTCGTACAGAGAATGCATCAGCATTGAGCGCCACGTTTATTCAAAGCTTATTGGCAATTTTAGATTTCTATTATTTCAATAAACTGAGGTTACTTCAGGATATTTTCTTTCGGTGTAAGCTTACTAGCTTACACCGAACACTTAAATACTAAAATTACTATTTACGAATTAGGAAATTATAACGTAGTTACTTTTTTGCCCGACTGCCGCAATCAAGGTGGGTAATGTTTTTCGAGCGTACGTATGTATGTATGTGAATATGTATGTCTATTTCTTTGGCACGCACTACAGTCTTACCCTCAGTTTTTGAAAGGCTGATCAACGAAAAATTAACTAATCAACTGTTAAATCTCATGTGAAGTACCATTTGGGTTGCTAAAAACATGAATAATTAATTAAATTTCATCTAGTTAATAACTAATTAGATCAAATCAAACTAATTATCCATGCTTTTAGCATGTAAAACATGCTTCACATGATGTACTTCACATGAGACTTAAAGAATGTCTAAATTGATTTTAAGATATGAAGTGTCATTAGGTTTGTATTAATTATTGTGGGTGTGACATAGGGTACATAATACTTCAATGTAGCGTAAGCACGAGAAAAAAATGATTTTCTTTCTTTTCGCTTTGTTTTAGCAGGCAGGTTTTTTGTTTTTTAATAATATATATTGCTTAAATATCACATTAATACTTGCAAGAAAGCGAATATTGGTAACATCAATAAAGACAGTAAAATATTGTTACAAGCGTCTGTCTAGAACATAACTATAGTAGATCAAAGTAACGTTCAATAAATTCAACGTCAAAACCAGAGACTATATTATTAAATTCATATCTTAATATTATTGGAATGAAATTCGTCCTAAATAATATAGATTGACATTAATGTATGAAAATAGATTACGGTTGGGGGTGCTCAAGAATCTGACAATAGACATTGAAACAATATATTGTAGAATACGGTGTCGTAAATTGAGTAGCGATTCAAGCTGCTAACTTGCTAATTTATTGAACAGTTAATAAGAAACTTATTTGAAAGCAAGGAAAGGTGAAAGAGAAAACTGTATTAAATAAAAGAAATCATAGATATTGTACAAAATGTGTTTGCAAGAAAACTACAAAAGCAATCGCTTTGATATCTTATTCATAAAGTAAATTTAAACTAAACAATCTCTTTTTTACCAGAGCAAATTAAATAACATCATTTGAAGCTTAATAGAAAATACTATTTGTGGATTTTACAAGGAATTCTAATTTAGCTTTAGTTTCACGCGTGGACATTATATTAGAGACAATATTCACTATTACGTTGTTACGGAGTCACGTTTCAGCTTTTTTATTATCATATTTCTATTAAAAAACAGAAGCTTTCGTCGTGAAAGTGAAAGCCGTAAATATTCACAATACAAGTCAACTTAAAATCAATACTGCACTAAGGCGAAAAATATTCTGAACTCAACCTTTCTAGAACTGTACCGAGAGTAAGCTAGTACCACGCACGAACAGGCACTCGAATATGTCTCATATTTCCTCATCTTACTACCGCGCATGAATAAAACATAAGGACACATTCAACAACCGACAATTTTTTGCACGATGTTTCTGACCTTGATACAAATCTAGAATGTGTGCCTTTGCAAGTCCAAAGAATAAGTTTTATCTGACTTATGGTTTTTTATACAACGTTTTAATTAGTAACGGTCACGTATGGACAAGGTTGTTTTGAAAGCATGGCAGTAAAGAATGCTTAGAAAACACAACCAAAGCGTTGCCGAGGGAACGGAATGAAGAAAGAAAAGGAAAGAAGAAGAGGTAATTGGGCTGCCTGCTCTCTCATTTACCGAGCGAAACATATTACATCGATATTCTATGAAAAAGTAGTATTTCCCATATGTTTTTGACTCAAGTGATCTAAAAGTAAATATGATTAATTTTCTTTCTGTTTACTAACTAATGTTTTAGTCCAAAGCACGTATTAAAGTCTAAATGGGGCGCAATACTTACATGAGAGAGGAATACTAAGTAGAACATGAAATAGATGCCGTATGTTATAACAACGTAAGCATAGAAAAATTTTGATGTTATAAAAAAATAGGGCAAAAATGGAGTGATCTATACTAAGATATATAAAGCAGCAGAGTTTGTTTGTTTGAACGCGCTAATCTCAGAAACTACGAGTCAGATTTGAATAATAATTTCCGCTTGATAGCCCAGTTCTTAAGAAAGGATATAGGCTATATAACTTCACGGTACTAGCGACGGGAGCAGAGCAGTAAACGAAAATGTAACTTTAAGCGTGTGAAATCCTGCGGCGGGAAGCTTGTAAAAGATACAGCTAGAATAGGAGGCTATTGTCATGACGGATGAGGCGATGCTGAAATTTTACTAGGCGATATAAATGGTCAAGTATGATGTCATACTGGCCGGTGATGGAAATACGCTGGTGTTCAACAATGAAGCTTGCGATATTGCCGAATTCGTTCGTGATAACAATTTAAATGTAAGCTTTATGTCGATGTAAGGTCGTCCTTGATTGTTTTCTATAGAATTTCAGTAACCCTGGTATAAGCTGAAAAAAACATGATGGTCGCTTGAGTTTTAACAGATAACGTACACTTTTTGACTTACTGATTG
Organism: Parascotia fuliginaria; assembly: GCA_963082885.1. Classification (NCBI taxonomy): domain Eukaryota; kingdom Metazoa; phylum Arthropoda; class Insecta; order Lepidoptera; family Erebidae; genus Parascotia; species Parascotia fuliginaria. The sequence continues at coordinate 4,844,061 of OY720195.1, forward strand.
CAGATAAATTAAAAAGTATAAAAAATGGCATTTAATGTTTCTATTTTATTTAGTTATATATAATCTATACTAATGTATAAAGCGGAAGAGTTTGTTTGTTTGTTTGAACGCGCTAATGTTTGGAACTACCAGTCAGATTTGAATAATTCTTTTTGCGTTTAAGAGCTCAATTCTTGAGGATAGTTATAGACTTTGTAACATCACGCTACTGGTGACGGTAGTAGAGCAGTAATCAAAGATGTAACTTAGTGCGGGCAAAACCGTGTCGCGGAAAACTGGTCCTTCATAAATCACTCTTGCACTCATTTAAACTGTTTTGATAGTGTTAATAATGATATTATTATTGTAACTGATCAAGTGATAATAACAGCAATATTTAACATCTATGTTACGTGTCATACTTATTTACAGTATAATCATTACAATGTAATCCATCATATTCGTATTATTTATTCACGCGACAGAATAAATATAATACAGACAATTTTATTGTTAGTATTGATATACAACATCGCGAGCTGAGCCTTAGAATTTTTTACGAACTGCGAGTAAATCATAATATCAAGAGAAACAGAAATCTCTAAATAAAAATGATGTGTTCTTGTCTTTTTCGCTTTGTATAAACCAAGCAATAAATTTTGATACGTTTTGATAGTTTTGAAACAATTCTTCTAAAAGGGTTATAAGTATAATACGTGCATTATATATATTATAGTAGAGAAAGGCTGAGAATTTCAACGATTTGCAATCATATATCGTAAAAAGCATTCTTTTATGCTTTTTTACGTACAAATCAGGGCCGGGTCGCTAGTATTATACAAATAAATCCTTATTTTTATGATTTTCACATTTGTAGAGCATTGTTACGAGATTGTCGTTGTGATCGCTTTTATCTGCCACTTATGTGTATTGCACCTGCTACCTTGAGTACCAACAAAATAGGATTGAAAACAAACAATATTAAAGCTTACAAGGCAAAATGTTCTATCGAAATTTACATTGATATTTTATTTGAAGCAGAATATGAATTTTATTTGTTAACTCGTATACCGTTACAATCTGATTCGGTTTACTACATAAGTAAGCAGGTAATTAAGTATTATTTATTTGTAAAATTGACACTTTATAATGATTTCTAATGTTTCACGTTTTCAAGTATACACTTGATACTGTTTGCATAATTTTTACAAATACATTTTCAAATTATAAATTTTAAGTTATTTATATCACCTTTCATACCGTCGCGTGGCTATGGTCAAAATCATATACAATCGGTAGTAACGTTTGTGGCCCATCATTTTCACCCTGCATACGTTCGTGGATTGTTCACAATTTGTGCATAATCTCGTGATTAATATTTTTGTAGTAGTCAAGTCTGGTCCGTGAAATCGTTGACTGAAAATACTGTTACAACTAGTGCTTACAGGCTCTATTTAGTCCAGTATTCTCAAAGGAAAGTTTGGTAGGCTAATAATATAAAAAAGCATTTTTTTTGTTTTTAGTTTTCTACGATTGCAACAACAGTTAGCTTTTGCAACATTCCAAAGTCAATATGTAATGTGTATTTCAAAAAATGTAGTCCTCAAACAAAAAAATGAAGGCACAATTCACTATTCATTAAAAAGAATTATACTGCCTAAAATTTATATATCCAATTAATATTTCCATTCTAGAGAAACAAATAAATAAGTTTTATTTTTATACATAATTTTAATAAAGATGATTAAAATAATAGTAATAGTAATAATCACAGTTTGAATTGCCTACAATTTTATTTAAAAACACAAATTCTACTAGCAATAGCTTCGTTGTAATTCAGAAATAAAAAAGTCCACAAATTCTATTATCTTGGTAATAGCCTCAATTTAGAACCCTTCTAACTCTTACCTTATCTTAAAGGTGAGAAAACGTACTTATATAAGTTGAAGTGGTGTAATCTTACGAATCGTGATTACACAGGGTTTCTGCAACGAGTTGTGATACTGTCAGTAACTGTTTAGATACGAGTATATATATGGTTGTATTGCCGATATCTAGTAGTTACATTAGGATTATGCTATTACCCTATGCAGGACTGGTTTTAAGATAGATTATAACTGATTTGGGATACTGGGCTAGTAACTAGGCTAGTATAGTGTTATAATTTTGCGTGCTCCGGAGATAGCACGCTATCGGATGGCCGAGTGTTGTGATTCTTTAATTATTTGTTTTAAAATATTATATTTCATTCAATTAGTTTTATTACACAATTAAGATATTAAAAGAATAGTGATGGTTATATTATTAAGTTCTATTTTGATGTATATTATTTGGCAACACTTTTGTTGTGTTGGCTCATTGAAATTAGTACTGTTATTACAGATAGTCAAACAGTAATCGATCGCGTTAACCTAAAAACAACTCGCACTTGGCACCCAGAGAACTGGTGTCATAATATTTGGATGATACAATCAGATAATTTATTAGTACTTACAAAATTGCTGTTAGTGACAAGATCAAAAAAACCCACCATAGTATAAGTCATAAGACCAATTTCACACGATAACTTCAGAAATGGTTTCCACGACTCCTGGCCTCACTGACTGCTTACTATCAGACATAATTTTGTCACTTTAGGAGGGCACCAATTTATTGTACAATAACAATTTAGTCGAAGTGCATAAATAATGAAATTAATTGATGCACCATTTCCCCCTTTCCTTTTTCCTCACTTCCCTTAATCCGTGCACCACTCCCTTAACAATAGGCCAGCGATTTCACGGAGTCCCTGGCATTGAAACTCTGAGTCGTTCATAAGCGACAGTTACCACGTACCATCACGTGGATTGTTTGCTCATCTGCCACTGTCAGCAATGAAAAAAAAAACAATAAAGAGTTTTTCATTCAAGTCCATGAGCGGTAGTTACTATATCCTTTCTGGTGGATCACCAGTTTGTTTACCACCATTTGTAATAAAAATTAAGCATTAGGATAAACACTCAATTTACTGCTATCACTAATATTAAACTAAATTTAATATTAAAATGACTGGCCTGTTGGTCTAGTGGTTAGTGACCCTGACTGCTAAGCCGGAGGTCGTGGGTTCGATTCCCACCCAGGACAAACCTTTGTGTGATGAGCATGATTGTTTGTTCTGTGTCTGGGTGTAATTTATCTATAATATGTATGTATTTACAAAAAAAAAAAAAAAGTTGTTGAAATATTATTATTATTATTATTATAAATAAAAATATTATATTACTTAGCCGAAAATATAAAGCTAGCTTAAGCTTATGGATTAATTTAAGAGCAACAAAGTTTTATTTTGTAACTTTGGCCTTTATTATAAAAGTAACCACAAGTTTTAAGATACAATCATTACTTACAAATATAAAGTTTATTTATTCACTACGATAAATATTTTAGTGGTTTTAAGCGGTTGCTTAAAATACATATTGGTAGTATAAATCTATACTCAATATTATAAAAAGGAAAGATTTGTATTTTTGTATGCAACGAATAAACTTAAAAACTACTGGACCTATTACAAAAATTCTTTTACCATTAGAAAGCTACATTATCACTGAGTAACATAGGCTATATTTTATCCTCATACTCCCACGGGAACGTGAACCATGCGGGTGAAACCGCGTGACGTCCGCTAGTAATAATATAATCATAGGCCTACTAAAGAATCTTCACTTTAATCTGTTGTCCACCACCTTTATATCTTTGTTGGATATCTTTTTAGGAGACTAAGACGACGAGAATATTCCATATTTTAAGTTTATCTGGGACATTCTGACTGACGGTGAAGGAAAACATCGTAAAGAAACCTGGACTCAAGTCTGATATTGCCAATCCGCCTTAAGCAAGCGTGGTGATTAATGCTCATGTCTTTTCTATATGATAAGAGGCTTTTGCCCTGCAGTGGGACAATAAACAGGCTGGTATTATTATTCCAAATTGCTGCAATAGGAGCAATCTAATTTCAATTTGACCACTTTAAGATTTTCTTCAATTTGGACAGGTAACAATGTTACAAGGTTTCCGAAAAGTTTGTATTTGAATTATTTAAAAGTAGCTTCTACAACTAGAAAGATTGGCCTGAATACCTTAATACGAGTTCCAATGTATCGATTTAGACTGAAATAGAATAAAGTTACGTTCAATTTCTACCCTGGCGTCAATTTATGAAGGTCTTTTGACCGTTTTTTGGACATTGTAACAAAATTGCATACATAATTCTTTAGAACAATGTTTGGTGAACGAAAATGGCCTTGTTCAATGTACGGGGTCCTTTTTTTCGATAATAATAAAAGGTAAATTTTAAGCAATAGCTCGTTAACATTTGTTGGTCATTATAAAAACATCGTCTTAAAAGTAATCTTACATAGATAGTTATAATGTGACACTATTATTCAGAAATATTTTCGAAGCTTCTTGGAAAACCGCTGTTGGAGTACTCGTAGAGACTTTATCTCTTACGTAATTGCTCCTGACCTCCTAAAATAACAATTTTCTTATTCGTAGATAGCTGCTAACTTTTCACTGAGCAATATACTTATTAAAATAACCTTGAAGAGAAACCCGACCGTGTTTCTCGGGTTACTTCTTTAGCATACTACTAACTATGGTTATACACGATTCTACGTGAAGCATTATCTAGGTAGGTAAATGCTTTGCACGTTTTCCGATGATGAAATTATTTATTTACCGTTAAATGTTTCTGTTGTTACTTCAACGCATCCCTGCATTTAATGTTGTACACAATCGCGAGACACGAATTTATACATACTTAATATATTTAATCGACCTTACGACGGTCTCTGTTCATCATGGTTAAATCGGCGTATATTCGATTTCAAACTGGTGATAGGTACTAATAATAAATCTTGCACTACATTCATTAAATAGAAGTAAAACTTAAACCTTAAACCAGCTCAAAGCACTGGACCAATTAGCTATATAATTACCACTTTAGTAATACAAATAAACTAGTTATTGTATATTACTGAAGCCACTTAGAACACGATGTTATTGATATTTATAAATGTTATAATAGCAACAATAAAGCTAAATGAGTAAATGGTTTTCATTTTAACTTTGACGTTTATTATGACTTCAAAACGGTAACTCGCGCAAAATTACTTTCATTCTATCTTTCAAGTGTCAATCTTCAAGAGTTTATTTTTATAACTTTTATTCTTAAAATTCGTATTTAAATTTGTTCCATTTTGTTCAATTTATGTATTTTTATTTATTTGTACTTCAACTTTGTTCAGTTATATCGAAATTGAAAACCTCACTTAAACTAAATCTTTTATTCAACATATTTACAAACATTGATGCTCCAGTTTTCCAACAAAGGCGTAATTGTCCCAGTTACTTCCAAATCTTCATAAAAACAAACAGTTAAACAACATGAAATCCCCTGTACGTTTTCATTAAGAACGCCGGGATCCTACTACAAAGGATAGTACCAACATTCAAGATCTTAATGAGTATCCACTAAGAGTTCTTTTTTGTTACAGAATGCGACATCACCCTCCTTATCCAGAGCTAAATACGAGAAGATAACAGTGAAAACAATGACTATTAATTTAAGTAGGCTTTGTGACATATACCCAATGTGACCATAAACAAATTCAGTGCCAAAACAATGCTTTGCTGTAGAGAACTGAAACTACTCTACGCCACTATTGTTCTTTTACTTGAAGCCGAGTTGTTAGTGAACACGGGTGCTATGGAGTCGAAGAGGTCTTCCATTTTGGTTGCGCAGAACGCGGACGATTTGAAATCTTTGGAGTTGTGCACGACTAGAAATCAACAAAGGCTTGGTAGTGTGTTTGGAAACTTCACAAGGCATCACAAAAAAGGTAAGGATACTTGTAATAAATCAACATAAAACACTTAATTTAAAATACCAAAAAATCATACACATAATCGTACCTTTTTGACCAAAAGGGTCGGCATTGATTTATTGCATATCACAATATTTTATACACAATCCAAAATATCAGACTAGAAACGTAAGAACCCATATCATTTTTGTTGATCTGGGGTAAATCGCGTTGCCTTGAAGTCGGGTATTCGACTGATACAAAGATAGAATTTTCCTGACGATTAAAAAAAAGGCCTGAGTTTCTTGCCAGTTCTTCTCATGGCTCTACCTCGTCAGTGAACTGGCTGTAGGTTAATTGGATGACATTTTGTAACTTTTAACGTTTATAAGTGTTAATTTAATTAACCTATGTGAATAAATAATTTTGACTTTGACAGGTCTTACAGTAGTCCATCAAAAATCGCATTTGACTTAATAGAAATCTAGATATGATTGAAGCTATATATCATATTAAACTAGCCTGAGTGCAAAAAGAATCATTATTTGGAAACAAAAAGATGCTGTTATGTTCTTGCTGTTATGCTGCTTGTATTTCAAAAATCATAAATCTGATTCACAATTGCTACGAAGCATTGAAGTAAAATGTTTCAATCCCTGAATCGTGGAGCTTATCTTTATGTTATGTCATTGCAATGGACATTCCTCACTCTGAACGACATGAAACGACGACGAGAGAAAATTCAACTGAATCATATAAAGATTTTGTAGTACTCTGACTTTTATTATTTATACATTTTATCAGCTGGTAGCTTTGTCTTACCGTTGTCAGCGTTTTAGTTTCTAAAGTATACTAGTAGCGTTAATTTGCTGTTAATATTTCGTACTTTACGTACAATTTTAGTAGCCCACTGTTGAAGTTCTTCAATCAATTGCTAAATTCAATCCTTCAATTGAACTTAGTAAACATGCTTCTGGTAATTATTATTTTGTGCTGTTACCGGTAGAATGAATACAACGTAGTATAATTACAAAGACTTAGGTGTTATACGGCAAGTACCTTATTCATCTTCAATTTTCTTAAAGACACCGGATATAAGCGTCTCCCAAATATAACTTGATTTATTCACCGGCTTAACTTTACCAGGTTGTCGATTTACTTATTGAGAGACCTGCTCCCGTTGCTTTATTGCAAATGTATAAACCTCATTTATTGCTATCTTCCGATAACACAAAGTGGATATACAATAATAGAAATCGGGTGACAGTAAGCGGTTCTTTCAGCTTATGAGGCTTATGTAAGAGGCACCAATTATTCCTTGCCGATCCTAGAACATGTATGTATGTTGTTACGTATCACTGCCTACTTTATATTATACTTGCTCAGTAGTGCAGACGTGATTTCTTGCACAAGACAAAATTTAGCTGTAATAAATGTTATAAAAATTTTATGTCTCGTTTTCAGAGAAAAAGTCAAATCCCTTCCCTTCAAAATCTATTTAAAAAAAAAAACTATGTGTTTCGTCTTTTATCACAATGTTGAAATACATATTCATACATAATTTAAGCATTTGTCTTGTGAAAATGAACATCATTCAAATCAACAACATTTGCCGCAAATATTGTAAAATTCTGACCACGCTAACCGCACATTATTGTGATCATGCAATATTTTTCATTCCATTTTAAATGAATGAAGATTCGTGTTGCGCATTTTAAATTTCTCTTTACTTCTATCTATTTTCTAGTTTTATATCGATTGATGGTTAACGCGTTAAGAAATTTCTATTGTTAAACCGCCGTAGTGCCGTCAAATTAGTTATCATTTTATGTTTGTTAATTTTAAAATGTAGTTAAGTAGATCTTTGTTGGTCAACAGGCATGTGCCTGACTGACCGAAAAAGTTTCTCTCATATACCGGTGTAAAGTAATAGTTTCTGTGCCGCATTTCGTTCGGTGAATGACAGCCAGAGGTCTTATTAACTTCTCGGACCTCTACGTTCCTTTCATTTTTCGGTCTTCCTTCATGGTCGACGGTTACGGAGCTCAGACTTACGAAGCACAGCCAGCATAGATTAAGATTACCACTAATTATCAAATGGATTAGGCAGCTAGTTAACCGCCTAAGTTGTGGATGTCGTTTTTAAAAGCATACAGTTAAAGGAGACAAAAAATAGAGGTTCTTACATGATATTGCGACACTTATAGTGAACACTTAAGCTGCTATATTACAGGTGTGGTTGTAATTGCTACCTTAATACCTAAGGCATTACTGGTATACATAATACAAACGTAGATTATAGTAATGTCCGAAGCTTAGCGTTAAACCTCTAAATGTGCATACGTTCTAGTTCTTAGAGTAATAAAAAAGAATGAATTAAATATAAGTATGTGCCTTTTCTGTATGAAGAGAGGCCTTTCCCAGCTGTGGGATAATAACGGGTCTATTATGATGAAGTTTCTTTTATGTAAACGTGGAGGAAATACTTTTTTTTACTTTCGACCTAATGCCATGGGTTCCACCCAAAAACTTGCCATGGGTTCCGGTATACCAACTAAAACCACCACGTTTACTGCTTTCGGCTACAGGAAAAGCTTTGTTGCTAGGCAACAAGGACATGATGGTGTCCTGTAAGAATCGCAGAAAAATACTAAGAAAACACAGTCAGTTGTCTACTGAAAAGGACCGAAGGGGTGATTGGGGCTCCAATGCTCTTAAAATGTGTTACAGTTTTACATTTTGTTTTTCGTAAAAACAACTCCCACACAAGGAGGCCCCTTGTCAAGGACTTTTCAAAGTGCACTTAGGAGCCGAACTATTTACGAATCACTCGAAAGTTCTGTCCCGTGTAAGAAAAGTATCAACAACATCTTTTACATAATGTAATACTAATACACTAAGCTGCTAGAAAATATATATAAAGATGATTTATAACTTTTCATTCTTTTTCGTAACCTAAACTAGTATATAATGTGTCTCTTGGCATTCGTAGACTTTAATATTAAAGTCATAAATTTGAGCTTTCTAGACTACGTCTTCATATTTTTCTTTTGAAAAGGATTGTCGGTTTGCTTCATTCTCCTAGTTAGTATAGTAGCTGAAAATGAGATAAATTAACCAACCTATTTTGCCTGCTCAGTAAAATTATTGATTGAGAAAAGCAGTAAAGTTATTTTATTTTTCGTATTCTTTTCAGCAAACTATGATACAAACCAGATTTTCATCGGTTCCAATCAATTTCGGTCAATTGTTTTAAAATGGAATTACAAGATTTGATCGTACTTCAAGCCTGTTAAGTTAACAAAACTTTTCTCGAAGGCGTTGGCAGAGGTGTGCAACACCTACGTTTTATTATTTAAGGTCCCATGTAACAGGTAATGTAATTACTGACTTCGGATTAATACTATATTTTTTTCCAAATTTATTTCGTACTCTATCTATCTCATTCATCCGTATCTATCTATCTCATTCCTTTAAATAAAAGCTTGTAAGAAATCGTTTTTATAAATGACACTTTTTTCCTGGTATCGTATATTTACGAATCAAACGCTTTTTTAAAATCTGACCGCAAATTGACTGCACCGTTGGTCTAGTGGTTAGTGTAACTGACTGTGACGCCGGGTGTCGTGGGTTCGATTCCCACGGAAGGCAAATATTTGTGTGATGAACATTTGTATTTGTCTTTAGTCTGGGTGTTTCCTATCTATTATAAGTATGTATTTACAAAAAAAAAAGTATGTATATGTATTATATTTCAGTTATCTAGTACCCATAACACAAGCTCTGCTTAGCTTGGGACTAGACGACAGTGTGTGATAGTGTCCACATATTATTATTATTATTATTATTATTATTAACCAAAACAAAAAGTATCCATAAGATATTTCTTAATCCAAATCGCATCAAGAATGGCTTAAAGTCTCGCGTTGCCATTCAGAGAGCGTTTACAAAAACAGAATAAATGTTTACCATCCATCAACCGGTTCTGAGCCTCGAAAACATTCAATACGAGTATGCCCGTATTCTTAGGAAAGATTATAATATATCATACGGATTAATATAAGATGCATCAGTATGGTTTCAAAACGTTTTGATAAATAAAGCGCATTTATTTTATTTCTATAACGGAAGACTTTTGTAAAGGAGCTGAATAGACCAGCAAGGTTACGGCATTTATGTTATCTCTATTCAAATACTTAAATTTCTATTCTTTTTTATACAAGACGTTTGAGAAGTTTGTTTTGAAGAAATTTGAGACGTTTTACAAGAATTTTGTGAGCAGTGTTGTCCAGGCGTAGAGAAAATCGTACCAATTTGACAATTTGCTTAAAAGAGATTGTTCCAGTAGCGAATAAAATGGAATAATTTTTATTGTATCGGTAACATTTATGAACATCAAAAGAACAAAAATGTCAGCCAGTCAATTTACAGCTATTTCACTCACGAGGTAGATCCAAGAGCAGAACTAGCAAGAAACTCAGGGTACTCTTTTTAATATCAGATTGAATTAATATTTTTCAGTTGGAATGATGTCTTAGAAGCTTGTTAATGTGTTAAAACACGTCTGGGGCCCTATCACAACCTCTTACAGCAATCTTAAAGCCTTACTTTGTCTCTATCCTTTTTTTAATGTTACAAAAGAAAATGACAAAACACAAAATAAGATTAAAATAATACTGCTATGAAGTGCTGGAAGGCCCCTGAACTAAGCTACAAAAACTATTCACTTTTATTGGATAGGTACTTTAAAAACTTTATTTGGACAAATAGGTCGAGGCGAAACAAAAAGGTAGACTTATGACTAAGTAATAGGCTTTCGATGTCTCTAAAAGGGTTCTTTTCTACGAAACACATTAGTACGTCAATAATATCGTGTACCACTAACCTAACTGCTCGTTACAAACTTGTTACGTAACATAATAGCTACCTATATGTATACCACGAAGTAATTTGGAAGACAAACGTATTTTTTGTAGGTTTTTGTTCTTTGAACTAGAATATTAATGGACATTCTGTGTGAAAGGGTATCGTTAAAATAAGACAATATCAGATAGCACTCACCACTTTCATTGTTTTAACCGATTCATAATTTTGGTTACTAGCAACCCGCCCTTCGCGCGTACCTTTATGCTTTTTACCAGACATTTGCTTTACCACTTTTAACAAAACATTTCATCAAAATTTTTACTAGCTTTCCGCGGCGTTGTTTCACCCTCATTTTTGCTTACTGTCGTCACCAGTAGCCTGATGTTTCCTAGCCCATAAACCTTCCTCGAGAACTGGGCTGTCACACGCAACAATACTTATTCAAATCCGACTGGTAGTACCAGAGATTAGCGCGTTCAAACAAACAAACTCTTCTGCTTTATATTTCATATTCATAATTCATTAAGACTCATTATGAAAGTGACAACTATTACTGTAGTGAGGTAGCTTACAAGCATAAATAGACATTATTGCTTTGTGTTAATAATGCAAATAAAAACAAGCATAAATAGACATTATTGCTTTGTGTTAATAATGCAAATAAAAACAAGCATAAATAGACATTATTGCTTTGTGTTAATAATGCAAATAAAATTTACTCTAAGGGTAGTAAAGAAATTTCATAGTCGACTATACACGCATTATACATCAGATGCCGGAAGAATGGCATAAATTGCTTAAATGGTTTAAATGAAGTTACCGGAAAAAGAAAAATTATCGTCTGCTTACTTTTTGAAAGTGATATTTGAACGTATAACAGCCGCTATATTGGCGGTCAGCATACCAGCCGTTTTAGACGATGGCGTCTGGAATAGTGGTCACCACTTCTGGATTCACTTTGGTAGCCTAAAATAAAAAAATAACAGCATTTCTGTAGCTTCTTTGAAACTCAGTGAATAAATATAGGCATTCCACGAAAAACCACAGTAAAAATGTTCGGATCTTTCATAACGATACGGTCTTTTTACTGCTTTTTATATACTCCTAATAAATAAATAAATAGTGAAATTATGGTTTGATGGTAAGCAAAACTAGGGATTATATTTCTGGCGCTATTTACTAGTGTTTTAACCGCAAATATTTTAGGTTGATTGATTAAGTTTGGAAATAAATAATCGTCATCATATCAGCCTCTGGACAATTTTTTTTTACTAGGCCGATTAAACACAACAATTGCAGAAAATTATAAAGAAATTGTAAATAAATATTTCAATAGAAAACAATGCCCTTTATTTTTATTTGTTCATTATTAAATTCCTAAAGACCTTTATTTATTTTTATTCAAACAACGTTAACGTCAACATAATCCAAAACTATAAGATCCCAAACGTGTCCAAATGATTTGAAGGCGTACAAATATAAATTGTAGCAAACCGTAGCCATCAGTAATCCGGGTCCGATTGCGTGGATTTACCTGACACCTACCTTTGTGTTGTACCATTAGACTGATATGTGTTCCGTGATATCTTTTAGTAAGATTTTACTCTACATTTTATTTTCAATAGCAAATAATGTAAGTAGTCTTGAAATCAGTATATTATATTTTTATTCTTTTTCTTAGCTATTACAGTAGCTTATTAGAAAGACAGAATATTATTTATTGTACACTATATAATTACAAAACAAATAGCAGAACAGTATTTTAGGTAGTGACAACTCTCGCTAAAAAGGATCTCTTCCAAACTACCTTTCGATGAACTTAGTAAAACAATAATATTAAGCATTTAATAAAACGTTCAGACCCAGAATAAAATTATTTATTTATACATCTTTGTCAAACTTAAAGTTATACTATGTAAATAAAAACGTCGTAAACAATTAAAAGCTCTAGTAGATAATTTACAACCATAAAGAAAAATATAATGCATATTTAAAACTTGCTTTTTAAATTTAAATAAATAATGTCATGACCGAATAACTAATTCAGAACATCTAGCTGTCTATAGAACAGTACGACTGCGTGCTAATGCTGTGCTGTGTTGTGAAAAGATTATAAGTAAAGAATAATTCCAAGTCTGGGTCTACATTTTGTTCGTTAATTATATTTTCAAATTACCTGCGACTGCGACACGGGGCTTAATCCTGTCAGCGTTAGTCTTTTAAAAACAAAATCTAATTACTAACTGATAGGATAACAAAATTAAAAATATGTAGATGCATAAATATTTATAGCTATCTAACATAATGCCAACAAGACTACCAATGCCATGTTGAATAGCAACGCTTATTCTTTGTGCGAAACGCGTTCGCAGTGAACAACAGTTTTGTTACGTGAAGCGTCGATTAATCGCTTTGATAAATATTTGTAAAGAGCGAGTACGCTCCACGGCGTAGTATTTCGACTCCATAGGCTTCAAAAACATAATATTTTATGTTGTTTTACTTTCGTGTTTGTTGTGTTGAGGCTCGACGATCTCTAAAGATAAAACAGTAACACAATACTACGTGCAACTGATTTTTAGGAGATTAGGCCTCAACTCCTATGCAGGTAAAAAGTTTGTGCCGACATTGCGCGTATAAAACATGTTTTTAAAACTTCTCGCTAAGAACCTTCTTACTCTAGAAACATTCCAGCCCACCGGCCATCATTTCTGCGAGATTGTAACTCATAATAATAATACATTATTGTACCAAAGAAAAGTTAACATTTTACTTATAAATATCGTGTTCATCGTGTGCGTGTGCGTGTGCGTGTGCGTGTTCTTGTGCGTGTGCGTGTGTGTGTGTGTGTGTGTGAATGTGTGTGTGTATGTGCAAATGTGTGTTTGCATGTGCAAATGTGTGTATGCATGTGTGAATGTGTGTATGCATGTGTGAATGTGTGCTTACATGTGCGTACGTGTGTGAGTATGTGATGTATATGTAAGTGTGTGTGTTGTGTCTGTTATTCTGCATGTGCTGTTTCTGATATAATGTATGCATATTAACATTTAGAAAGTAGTATAAGGATTTTTTACAATTTTTTCTGTGTCATCCTAGTCCATAGCTGTGAGATAGTATTTAATTAAGTTTTTGCATTTGTGTCTTGTCAATTTTATTAGGTTTAGTTTATTATTAAGTTTTTGATAAATAAAAGGTCCCATATAGTAATAATATCTTTTACCGAAATCAAGTTTACATTTAGGTTTTGCCACTTGACTTTTCTTCTTGTCCGGGCGCAGGCTTTTATAGAGTTAAAGGCAAGTTTATGAAAATTTAATGCCACAGCTATAGTAATAGCATAAGTTACTTTAATTATGTTATTGGTTCATATAACATACTACAATCATGTCGGTTGGTATTGTATAGGTAGCAAAAGCCCTGACTTGCTATTTTGTGTTACACATCTGCTATATATCAGACCTTTTCCTACAATGGTGGCTTTCAAATAAAAAAGTGTGAAGATACTGTTTAAATATTCAAATTAAGGGACACGAACCATATTTATTTACATTTCATTGCCGGGCAAAGCTTTCAGTATAGTAATTAAATTTTATACTGTTAAAATATAAGCTCCAATTACTTTCATTCGAAGATTTCTTATGTTTTCTGCCTTTAATTAATCGTTTATGCTTTGAAGATTTATTTAAATAATTGGATATTAGATACTGCTCATTATGTTATAGAAAGTTTACTCTGGTGTTGTCTTCGATGTTGAGTTTTTAGAGCCGATATTTTAAACCGCACAAATTACTGTTTTACGGTAGTAGATCCCTGCAAGTTTCAACTTAAAAATTAGACCTACCGAGGAATTACTTATTGATGTATGTGTATGCATGCATGCGACGGAGGCCCAAATACTAACTAAGTCACCACCATAATCTACTTTCATTTCATTATCCCCACAGTCGGAAACGTTTTGATTTTGTTTTTAGCTTTGTTTTTGAAGATCATTGTCGTAAGCAAAGGTACAACATGTTTGTTAAAAACAAAGTATTATTTTTATTAAAAAATGCGTAGTATTATTTTAGAATAACACGATACATACATACATAGCTTCACGTCTTTTATCCCTGAAGGGGTAGGCAGAGGTATTTAACCACCCATGTTTTGCCATTTTTTTAGAATAACAAGATATCTTACCTAAATTTGGCGGACCTAATATGACTGTGATTCAAGAAGTATATTTGCTTTACAAACGGTAGCAGTTAACTAACACTGTAGTATCCTAACTTTTACTGGTGAGTACGCGTTGGTTTGGCAGCAGAACGGTGTTTATCTTTTTAATTGCCAGTGCGCGTATTTTCTTTTTTTGTTGATATTGCACACGCGATGCTTCTACATAGACTTCTCACTCGCCATTTTCGTGGTGAAAATACAAACACCATATTTTACTGTTATTTATGTGCGTTATTTATATATTGTTCTAAATTTACCGGGCCACAAAACAAAAAGTTTATTATTCTCATCTGTGCTGGTCTGAGACACAGTAATAATGAAACCATTATTTCTTAACTATTTAAGGGTACACTTGAAGTAAAAAATTATACGATCATATTAATATGGCACTTGTCCTCAAAAGGGACGAAACACAGTCAAAGGACTCTGCGGCAAAACGCCTTCCTATAATATGATGAGTTGATTTATTTCGGCATGTATTTAATCTTTTAGGTAACAAATCTCAGGATATTCTTTGCCATAAGATACATACAGAAGAGAAATATGGTCAAAAATGTTCGGAGCTAGATCTAGACAAGCTAGGTAGTTAACACTCCTTTTCGATTGCATCATTAAAACCGTGCCTTTTTAAGCAAAAAGGTTGTTATGGCGATACAAAACTAGTACCATGTACCAGGCGTATAGAACGTCTCGACACATTGTCGAGTCGTTCTACACAATGTTAAAGTTGTTACACAGAGAAAACGTGAGCTTCATATACACAGCTACTAAACTTCTGGAGATAGAATATTTGCGAAAATTGGGAGTATTCTGGAACATAAAAACAGATTTAAAAAGTTACGCACATCATATCTCAAGAATAAAAATGTTCTGGAAGCAAAATAAGCTCAACCAAAGATAAAGATACCTGTTGAGAGCGCTGGAGCCCCAATTTTCTTCTTTCCTTTTAGGAAAAATGAAGGAGGAAAGAGAATTCATCCTTCTCATTTCTTGTAAGCAGCTGCTTTGCAGATTTCTGACATTATAGAAGTTCATGAGGATAAGGGCTGTTGGCTCGTCTGTCACCATCGGCAATTAAAAATGACTTCCAATTAGGGTTGAACCGGGAAAGATGCCCCACTTTTTAAAATTGTATCCTAATTTCGAAAATATTAATTTTAATCTGTATGCACGTAGCTAACTTGATCATTTGTGTTCAATTCTTATTTGTTTTTTTGGACCTATCAATTACAGATTTTGCAGAATTTAGCTTTTTGTCGAACTCTTTTTTTGGGGATAGATGCCTACCTGTATGGATAGTTGCCCCATCATGAAAATACTAAGAACGATAAATGCCTGCAGTGTGGGATAGATGCTTTTTATACAGTGTAAACGAAAAACCTACCTAAATTTTATAAGGTCGTTGTACTCCTAAAACAGCAATTGTATCCAAGGAACATGAATTGTGAAATGATTCTAATAACACAATTAAACATAATTTAATTTTAAAAGCAGTTCATCATAAATAATTCTTAGTTAGTTATTAAAAATATTTATTATTAATTAACACTCAACATGTTTTGTTTACCCCACGGATTTTTTTGGCATTACGTCGAAAGCCGTCTGTAGTTGTTCTGAGTTCTAAGAAGAAACTCGAGCTTGCACTCCTTTCTTTTCGTTTGTACTTTCGTGGCATGATTCTGCTGCAATAAGTAAAGGTTTCAAATATAAATGTACGTAAATACATAAAAATTATATAAGAACCCTAAAACATTTTAAATATATACACTGACACCATATTATAGTGTATGGAGGGTATACCTCGAAAAATCAGGGCAACTATCCTTTTCGATTGGGATTGGTGCCTAATTATTTTATAGATAAATTAAAAACAAAAGAGTAGTTATTTAAACCTAGATCCACACTTAATGAACACACATTGACGGAATAAAAAATATACCGGAATTTATTTCTATTTAAAAAGTTATACAACGGCAAATACTAACCTTTAAAACTTTGACGTCTTCGTGATGCTCGCCGCGGAGATGATAACGCACACGAGCAAAACGCGTCCTCACCGCATGACAGTCCTTGGATAACTTACATGCTGGGTGACTGCGGCTCTAACTTGCACTATTCATTCTTAGTCGCGAATTCGGGAAGTAAGTTTTTATAAATGGGGCATCTATCCCACCGCGGCATCTATCCCGGTCTTACCCTACAGGCTACAAAAATCAATTACACTTAAAGTAGTTTTCCTACTACTTTTTTTCATATAAAATGAGTGGAATTAACAACACAAACACCTTAGAAACTAACAGTATACACTCAATTACTCACCATAAGCGTATAATCAACAATGTATAAATTATGTTCTTTGTCGGACAATGACTACAAATTACACACTCTGTTTCCATGGCCATGGTTCTTTAATAATCTATTTAAAGTGCTCAAGGTTGAACAGGCAATGCCATCGATTCGATAATTATACAAGTAACATTAAAGAAAAACAATACTAAGTTCCTCACTTACAACAAAATTGACATAATCTGTCGCAGAAAACAATTCTGTGATTTTTTTAAAACTTTATTGAATCTTACATTATATCATTATATCAGCCGAGAGACGTTCACTGCTGAACATAGGCCTCATTACATTATATACTATGTTATAAATAATATTCTGCCAAATTAATTTCTCATTTATTATTTAGTCGGATCTTATGTCCTACAAGTACTTACTATTGATCCATTGAGAAATTTAAACAAACTATACATTTATAGCTCGGTTTTTATTTAAATACAAAATGTACGAAATGTTTACAGAATTTTTCCAAATAACTAATTCACACACTATCTATAAACTTAATTTAAAATCCGTAAATTATTTATACAACTAATATTAGTTTGTGTTCGTGTATTTCAAAAATTTAAATCTAAAGTAGAGTTATTTCTCGTGCAGACAAGTTTATACTTATCCAGTTGTCTCTATTTCAGGTCACAGAAGAAGAACAACAACAGTTTCACCATCGCCCACTACAGTAACCTATACAACATCAAAAGGAGAAGAAATAACCGAAGTGCACACAACTACAGACTTTGTTCTAACAACCCATCCTAAACTACCCAAACCACTTCGCCTCTCATCACTATTAGATAATGAATATAATGATGATGTAAATAACGTAGATAATATTATTGATCAAGTTATTGTAGGTAGAGGACGACACTCTAAACATGATAGAATAACTGATAAAGAAGTTTTAAGAGAACTAGATGAAACATCACTAGCTAAGTCTATAAATAAAGTTAAGAAAATGTACAGAGATTCAGCAGCGTCAACTGCAAATAAATTAAATGGGAAAGTTGGTAAAGTTGCTATATTTGTGACTGACAACTGTACTACAGTAATAGCTCAAATAGGAACGACGGCGATACTTCATTGTGAAGTTAGTGACATAACGGAGAATACGGTAAGTGATATGCTTTATTATAATCTTAGTTTAATTATTATCACGTTGACGGACACTCGGCTTGCGTAGGTAAATAGTGATATGTCATAGTCCTATTCTATACAAAAAAAAAAATAGACGGCAGTAGACGTCCTGTCACCTCATAAATGATGAAGTTGCTTATGATATAGAAAGTTAGCTTGTGATAAAGTTGCATGCGAAAACGCATGGTTACCGTGTGATGACACCACCTGTCTGACGCGAACAAATACGACGATGGTGGCTGTTGTGTCCTCTCATGAAGGTAATAAGTATCTTTAAAAAGGTGGTGTTTAATTTTCTTTTAGAGTTAATATTGAACTACTTGGTGTGTCATGTTCACTAGCTCTGTCAATAAGGATTAATTACAACGTAAATTTTATAATATTCGGGATTTGATATATTATGGATGGCAATAAGTTACATTTTAATTTAATGTCTTTTAATTAACTAGTCAGAACTACCTACTACTAGATGACAATCTCGATAGATGATAATATAGGTAACATAATATTCTGACTATAGATTTACATGTTTATAAAATTTTGTTTTCTCTCTTGCTTGATAGCAAGAGAGGACACGGTAAACAAAGTTTTCGAACCAAAGCGCGCATTTGTGTCATTTTAGTTATATTGTTGACTTCATTAACAGTGTAACTAGACTAATATCCTTAGGCGTAACGGTATTAATGTTTTTTTGCTCACATCTAATAAATTATTTGAAGTCACAATGTAATTTACGACTTTTATACAATCACATTCTTGAAACAGCTGTGAAAGCAATATTTCATTTTAGTATCGTAATCTTTAATAACTGACTGATATAAATCACTTTAATATAACTTTTAGTTAAACTTCTTTTGACGATAAATATAATTTCCAGAACATTGTTACCATTAGTATGGAACATTACAAGCATTTATTAAATTCTCACTCCTACGTTACAACTTACAATCAAAGGTGAATTCTTTGAAAAGTTATTTAGAACAAAACCACATGCAAACATAGAACTTGAGTCGTAACTTCGTCAAATGACTTCCAAAACTCCGACCAAAATGTTTGTTGTTCAGCACGGCATGGAAAATTACAAAAATTTGTTTGAGAAAATTCATAACTGGTTCGAACATTATGTATGTTGAATGCGTACTTTTATTTGCTATTGCCCTTTGGCAAATTTGCACATATAAAGGTAGAATTGTACTTTTGTTTTGTTTGAAATGTATTGGATTGAACCAAAATTCTTTCTTTGGCTTTATAATGGCACGACTTTGTAACAAAAGGGTAGCCAGTGTATTACACTCATGTTTTAATATTGATATTGCATTTCATGGGGTAAAGCTTTTATTGAAAAATATACCTATACCTACATAGGTAATGTTTTTAATTCAATTGACGTTTCTTTAAAATAATCGCATATAGCTTTGAAAACTTTACTAATATTCTAAAGTGAGATTACAAATTTTGTGATTTTGTTTGTACTCATATGTAGAGGGTAATCTCGGTCAACATTAAAAGAAAAGAAAGAAAGAAAAAATATTTATTGTTAACAATACAGTTGGTCAGTAGAATGATAGTAACTATAATACTCTTATATACACCTATGATATTTGTAATGTATTTGTATGAGTTGCATACTATTTCAAAAATACCTAGCTGAAGAAAACCTTAACTGAGCTTACGTACTATAATTTTTACCTTTTTTACCTAGCCTCTAAGAATTTGAATCAGATTTCTTCATAATTCTAGAATCGGAAGAAAACAAAACTAATTTCCTGCCTGTTCGTCTACTAAATTAATCAATACCTATTTATTATGTTCTCGCTTCACCCAATGGTTCAGTAGTTGCTAACTCGATCCGGAACCCATCTTTACCCTTTTAAACATTGTTAGTATGTACCATACGCATGTCATCACCCTCTTTCCTAATACACTTATTTACCCTTTCTACAGCTTCAACCGGAGGATATTGTCCCAAACTTTTCTTTCTCTTTTGAATTTAGTAGTATATCTACCAAGCTGAGTGTATATAGTTATACTTGGTAGATACCAAGTAAAATCATCACTAGAATTTTGTCTGTTGTAGAATGATCAACAATTCTTGAATACAGTCAATTATTCGTTTGTTTCCTTTTTTATTATCAATTAATTTATTCGAAGTGAAAAGGAGAATAGCTCGATTTTATATTTTGAAAATTTTTACATAATTATTTTGAGGCAGTATGTTTGCTATTTTCTTAATTAACACTTGTTGTTACAACCTCATTTATAACATAGCTTATTTGTATATGAGACGAATACACGAAACATTAAATATATACTTCCGAACATGTAGCCAGTTTTGGATACGAATTGCTTGGCGGCTGCTTGGGTGCTGTGTTTGCTTAAGCCGTACAAATTCCCATTCCATAGCTTTTTTCTCGGGTTACCATACTTTATTACGTGATAAAGCTTCTTCCAACCTATGTTCTTTGAATATCGTTGATTTGATATTATGGCCGATAGTCGACAATTTTGTGCCCCGGCTAACTTTAAACATTTTATTACATTTCTAATCTGACCACGTTCACAGTTTACGTGCCAGACTTTATATCGAATTCCTTTTTTTATCTATCAATATCTTAATAAGATAAGAAAAAAAAAAAGGAATTTGGATCGAGATTCGGTAATTGAAAGTGCCAATTACCCGTTGAGCGTTCTGTTTCTTTTCCAAAGTACGGATGCTATTACTGTACGTCGATAATCTATGAGAAGTTAGATGCTGTTTTTAACATTAATGCCTGCGTATTCATGCTAAGAAAAGTAACAATGATCTGTTACCAATTTTTTTACTAGCCTAAAGCTTTTAAAGGGTCCAGAAGCGGTTGACACCATTCCAAAAGCCATGGTCTCCAACTGCTGGCATTGAGGCCTCTACTATAGCGGCTTTATGTAATGCTGTTTCACGTGCTAATTCATAAGACATAATAATAAAAAAATATTAAAATGTATGTAATGTATTTACTGTAATCAGGTAAAATCACATAGGTAATTTAGAATGTAGGTCAAAACACACATGATATTTACTCAAGGCCATTTACTTTAATAGTTAGAAGAAAGTGTGTCAACGAAATTCAAGTGGGTGTATGGCTTCCCTAGCACTCCAAACGTACGTAAGAGGATCATTGTAACTTTCGTCAAGTTATATCATGTGAATTTTAAGCTTCGTCATACAGAATATGAGTTTCGAGATCCTTTGAATTTGTTGGAATAAATTTACTAAGTTGCATAGTCAAGTTTATAGAGAACTGTCAAATAGCTGTCAAGCTAAAACAGCGATGACTGTACATATAGCGCTACTACCTGAAAAACTTAGGTCATAGAAAAAAAGCCGGACAAGTGCAAGTCGGACTCGCCCACCGAGGGTTCCAGGTTCTTCATTCTTCGTCATTAATCGAAAACTATATAATATATCATAAAAATAATTAAAATATGTTTAAGCATGACACGGTTAACTCAATTTAAAATTTGAACCGCCGCCGTTTCTGGCTTAAAACTTTCTAGGTCAACGAAAAATATCCTATAAATTTTGATTGAGTATCGAAATATACATCTTTTGCGGTTTAAACGGCCATATCTATTTTTTACGTTAACTTAGGAGTTTAATTTTTTCACAGCCTTAAGAGACTGTAGAATTAATTTCAACTCGATACCTCCACGCGTTTCCGAGATAAAGGATCTTAACAGACAGACGGATAGACAACAAAGTGATCCTATAAAGATTCCGTTTTTTCCTTTTAAGGTACAGAACATTAAAAATGACGAGTCTAGTAAGTAACATGTTTCAATAGATTGAAGCTATTATAATTATGAATATTTTATTTATATTTTTTTTATTTTTATTTTATTTTTAGTCATGTCAAGTGAAACTTTTATCACACGGGTAAAACAAATAAAAATAACATTTAACATTAGTTCATGTTTTTATTTTTTTTATACATTAACCTAACAAACTGACTCCACCCCGCCTGATGGTAAGCAGTCAGTGAAATCCAGAAGTGGCGGCCACCATACCAAAAGCCATCGTCTTAAACTGCTGGTATGGTGGCACCCACTATGGCGGCTGAGAATAGGGCTATAGGGGAAAGGCCATGAAGGAGGTGAGGAAAGAGGAAACCAAACGAAACGCAGTAGTATGGATACTACTACTCTTACGTCGATCTTGTATGAGAGGGTAGTACTTTCCCGGACGATCCGGCCTATTCATTCTGAAACCAGCGTGAATGTACTACTGTATAATCTTAAAAAAAAGCTCATAGCAACTGTAGTTATTCACCAATTGGTATATGCCATGAAATCGTCATACGACTTGTTTGGTGTAGATTTAATTAAAAGTTTTCTATTCTATTTGTAACATGACTCATGCAAGACTTATCGACTAATGAAAGTAAGCCTTAATTAGCTTTGTTAAGCCCATCAGAATATCAAATAATCACCCATGTCAAAACTAACAAATTAAGTTTGTTGAGTTAACAAATTTTAACGCTCCCACGTCTTACATCACAGTTATTTGATCAACCTAATTGCTGATATAACTTCTACTTTAGTTTATTACTATTTAACTAACTTAGCACTATTTTGGGATAGTCGAATCTAGTTAAGCTATTAAGAAGCTTATAGGCATTTAAGTTCAAAATAATGTTGGAACTAAGCAGTCTGTGCATTTATAAAATTAGGTCTACTAAGTCGTGATTTATGGAGCAATATTATTTCAATTAATAGCGTGGTTTCACCCGCGTCTTTGCTTACTGCTCTGCTCCCGTCGCCAGTAGCGTGATGTTACATACTATAACCTTCCTCGAGAACTGTGCTATCATACGCAAAAAGAATATTTCATATCCGACTAGTAGTTCCAGAGATTAGCGCGTTCAAACAAACAATAAAACAAACCAACCAACAAACAAACAAACAAGCTCTTCCACTTTATATATAGTAGTATAGATATACATGTTATGACTATTGAAATTTAAATCACAAGCTTATCAACTTGTTAGAATAGAGATCTCTGCTGGTTCAGCTGATGAGATGATATGAATGTGAAAGAAGGAAGTAGAAGTAGAAGTACTTACCTTCTCATACAATAACGACGCATGATAATAATATCCATACTGACGCGTTTCATTTGTTGACTTCCGTTCTCTTCTTTTTTTATTCTCCTTCTTACTCCCTTCTTTTCAATATTTTCGTGACATTTTTTCTGCAATGCTTAAAGACACATAGATTACGGTAATCATTTACGTGCTTGAAGTTTATGAGCAGGAAGATACACGTCGATTACAACATTATCGCTTATCTTAGCGAACATCTAGGCCGCGTACCTGTAAGGTACAATACATGAGAATGTTTTAGCTCACTAAATTTCGCATTTGTAGTATATCGTAGTAGCAAGAAACGTTGTTTATTTTACATGTTGTTTGTAGATTAATTACACGCTCTGCCTATAAAATTGAGTAAAGCTATATACTTTATTAGGTCTGATTTATTCGGCTATAATACTATTTTACATGCACTTTAAAAAAATAGAAGTCTGAAATGGCCAATCCACCTTGAGCAAGCGTTGTGATCAATGCTCATGCCTTCTCCGTATGAGAAGAGACCTTCCCGCATTAGAAATATTATGGGGTGAAACAATACCTGATGGTTTTTCATTTCGATTTTAGTTATATTTACATAAAATAACTAGGGGATCCAACCGGAATAAAATATTCCTTTTGTTTCTGATCCCCTGCATGGGGGCACAGAATGGAATAGAAAATAATATAAAAATATACCGATTCCCCAGGGTATCAGATTTAGGGGATCAGACCGGAATAACTTAATATTATTATTTTGTATTTAATAGATTATTTTTCTTGTACAGGTGACGTGGATAAGAAGAAAGGACTATTCACTGTTATCAGTTGGTTTAGTCACGTACAGCGCCGATAGCAGATTCTTTTCAGCACATGGCAGACATGTCAAGGTAAGAACAACTACTTCTTGAAGCAATCTCGAGTAAATTTGTAATGACAAGTAACTAATATATATGGAGATAGGTCTCTAACACTTCTGTGATAGTAGATCTTTAGTGGTTGTAACATAAATGGGCCAAATTGATAGAGAAAGTATAACTACCCTCTCGTAGAATCGACCTATAGTATTATTTTTTATACTATATATATTTTACCGAACGAAACGCAGTAGTACGGATACTACTACTCTTAAGTCGATCTTCTATGAGAGGGTAGTACTTCCCCGGACGATCCGGCCCATTCATGCTGAAATCAGCGTGGATCTACTACCGTATAAAAACTTTGTGTGATCCAAGTGTGTGATATTTGTTCCAAGTCTGGATGTATTTTGTGCCTGTTAATTGTATGTTTGTACAGTCCACCGCGACACAGGGCTTGTTTCCTAGTGCGGGAGTTGTCTTTTAATAAAAAATACAATAAGTAAAACAGGAAAAATCAACATTACCCTTCTTTACTTCAGTCGGATGAAACAATCTAAACCTCACGGTAACAACATCGTGCTAAATGTGTAATGTAAGTACCATTCTCATAGAAACAACGTCACTAGACCACTATAGAGCCATATTCGTGCCACTTTTATGGTTACTGCACTCCTACGGACACTATAGTGCTGTATAATATATGACTAACAACAAAGGGACTCCCTAAAGGTAAAAAACTAAAGTCCGACCAGTATTTTCTGAGATTAGTGTGTAAGAACATACGTATAAAGCTGTACAGATTGAAATCAACAACTTTAGAGTATAGTGAAATGTAATATTCATCAATCATCGAAGCGTAGTTAGGACTTTAATGTTTGTGTTATCTTTTCTTTTTATAATGTTCAATAAGTTAAATTAAACTAACCTTATAAGAACAAATAAATGTTTTTCTATCTTTCTTTGTTTCATTTAACAAATCAAGTAGTTTAAATTAACAATTTTGTTGCAATTAAAAATTAGCATAAAGCTTTCATTTCTGTGTTACTGTGTTTATAAGCCTTCGGCGTACCCACTCATTATCAGGTTGCATGTTTGTTTTCCAATTTTTGTTAAGTTTTTAAGTTTATAACAAAGAAAAAGAAAGAAAAAGCTGAAACACGGAAAATACGCCCATTCTACGAAACATAGGTATTAGCAATCAATATTATTATTATAACAAATGGGGACAACTTGAAACTGTTTCAAAGTAAATCATTGTTAACCGTTTAAGTTTTACAACTGTTATTAGTGTTGACATGTGATAGTATGGTATACCTATTTAAACAGGTCAAATAGTTCGCTCAACTTTAAATATATGCTTTTAACTAATGTATTATAGTTTATTGTATGGTCTGAAGTTTTAATTCGTTACCTGAGTCCGTTCGTTGTGCAATTAACGTTAAAATATTAATGTCAAGTTAAAACAATACTTCTTCTTGTCACAATTGTAACTAAGTAATATTAACACGCATTCATATGTAAATATTTATGTTTTATAATATCTATTGTTTTACTTGTACCTACTAACATTAAAAATTAAGATCGAATCATCGTGTCACACATAAACCTTATAGGTTTAAGTTACATTTCTGTCAAAAATTATTGTTTTCTGTTTTGTATGTTTTGGTAACAAAAGTAAGCGAAACGAAACGACTCGACTTTAAAGGCCAGGCAATTTTTGGAAAGAGGAAAAGGAGGCCTTTGGTGTGCAGTGAGATAATACAGAATAAAATACTCAAGGTGTATAGAGAAATAATGTAGATGACTGTAATAGTATGAATTTTAATCTACACTGGTATATAAAGCGGAAAAAGTTGTTTGTTTGTTTGAACTCGCTAATCTCTAGAACAACCAATCGGATTTGAATGATTTTTTTGCGTATGATAGCCCAGTTCTTGAGAAAGGTTATATGCTAAGTAGCATCACGCTACTGGCGACGGGAGCAGAGCAGTAAGCAAACATGCGAGTGAAAATGCGTCACAGAAAGCTAGTAAAATAATAAAGAAATTATCTTGACGAAAAGTGGAGCATTAAATCTTTACAAAAACGATATTCACTGTAGTCATACATCGTGAAGAAACTATAAAAAATCACAAAAATTTTATTCTGACCTTTAATAACATAAACCTTAATTATAATAATAAGAATAAAGATGAAACTTAACACAAATTAATTAGAACAGTATCTATAATTAATATTTACATGTAGCTAGTTAATTACACATAATTATAGTTAATTAGTACCGAATAAAATAAAAATGAGTCGGCCTCGGCTTCTTACTAATGATATAAACGTGTACACTAATTTCTACTGTTTATTTTGAAGAATAAAAGCACAAATAATTAGTTGTAATTGCTAATTATAATTAAATAATGTATAAATTAGAAGTGCCCTAACTCTGCTCGACTTTTATAAGAGATGAATGGTAACAAAGTTGCAACATAGCATTTCAAACTAGGTAATTAAAAGCTGTGAGTGCATGTAGCAATTTTTTATGCACAGGTACTCGTAGCGTATAACAATTAATGCTTTTGCGCTTTTGTATTTCAACTAAAAGGGCATCAAGCTGATAACCTTAATCTTCCTTTTTCTTTCTCATTTATAATTTGTAAGCTGCGCCCGACGGCTTTGCCCGTGTCTGAAATGTGTTTTGTCTTTTTTTGTTGGGAACCAGACCGATTTTCGGGATAAAATGTATGTCAATGCCCGCCTCCGGCACCAACTCTATCTACATACCAATTTTCATCGAAATCGTTTCAGCCGTTTATGCGCTGAGTGGTAACAAACACACACATACAAACACAAACTTTCGCATTTATAAATTACTAGCTGTTGCCCGCGGCTCCGCCTGTGTGAATGTCTGTTATACCTCTGTTTATATATTGACGATTTTTCATACAAACTTTCATCCCCTTTTTCATTCTCTTTAAGCCATTTGTTCGCGATAAAAGATATCCTAAGTTTAAGCCTATATTATTCCTCGAGGTCTAATCTATCTCCATAACAAATTTCATCAAAATCGGTTCAGTAGTAAGCGTAATATACAGAGTTACTTTCGCATAAATAATATTAGTATGGATTAATAGAATTTCTCCATCACATTTGGCAACTGTTTATGTTTTGTTATCATTATTTTTGTAACTTATTTAACTACATCACTGCGTTTCAATAATGCAGGCTTAGCTTACACAGCCAAACGTAACCTACGGAAGGTTACATTTACCGTTTACCATAAGGTGGTACGTATTTTACCCACGATAACAGTTATATAAAAGTACAAGGGGACAATCAAATCAATAAACGCCAATAAAGTTGTCGTGAAACAAAAAAACGTGTATTGAACATAAAACAGTGTTACGTAATAATATTGCTTAGCTTTGCATTACCCTAGTTTTGTTCAAAGCTCTTTATAATAAAATTTATACGATTGTTCTTAGCGCTGACAGTATTTTTTACATTTTCTCTTTTGTACAGTCTTAGTACGGCATTTCATCTTACTGTGTTATTTTTTAACAAAGGGTGTCTAAATGTATTAAATACTAGCTGTGCCCGCAGCTTTGTCTGCGTGAATGCCGGTTATATCGCATTTTCCATACAAACTTCCAACCCATATTTCAACACTTTCAAAGCAATTTTCTTGCAATAAAATGTTGTTCCCAAAGTAATTTCCCAACTATCCCAAACTAAATTTCATCAAAATCGGTTCAGTGATTTAGACGTTAAAGAGTTACAGGCAGACAGACAGAGTTACTTTCGCATTTATAATATTAGTATGACAGTATGAATTAAATTAGAACGAGTATTTAGTTATACTTAAGTTTATTACCGACTCAGAAGATCAATAAAACTGCTTATTCGATTTCGAAGAGTTGGTTTAAAGTAAGTCAGCAAAGTAGTCACTATTTTGGTGGTTCTGTGGATCACTGCATGGAATGACTACCTTGATGGATCAAGGTAGTCATTCCATGCAGTGATCTTGGTTCTGAGCTTTTTCTATCGAGATATGCTCAGTATTTTAGCCCGGAGCAGAGTCTGTTATAGACCAGTAAACGGCAACATGCTCCCTTTTACTTGAAACCTATAATGGCTAGCGAAATGTAAATACTATCCATATCTGCCTACACTATCGTGGATAATAGGCGTTTTACTTTAAAACTGTATGTTTTCTAAACAATACGATTAAAACCTCATCGAACCAATTCTCTACGAACTTCAGCTCTAAATCTTAAACAGCTATAAAATACATATTCGAGTCTGTGGCATTTAAGTTACCCATCTTCTCTTTAAGAGGTTTGCTATATAATATTCATCAAGTACATTTGAAAACATAAATCTTTCAATGAGAATAATACAATCGTTGTCTTTATCGCTGAAGGCGATTGTACCAGACTTGTTTCTACCCTCTTTATTACTTTATAAGAAAAGGATAAGGCATTCGTTTATTTGCTTGGACATTTACCATGTAGTTTTTATACGATTTTGGCTGCGAACAGGCATGTGGTGCGCCTGATGGTGTGGTTGTCGTAAGTTAAATGGTCGTGTTATTTTTAGCGTAGTAGAAGCAATGATAGAAAAAAGCAACTCCGTAAATTGTTGGTAACCATGTACGAAGATAGTAACGAGGAGTTGAGGAAAGAAGGAAAATAAATCACTTAGTGGTCAGAGGTTACAACAGCAATGCTAAAAATACATAACCAAGTTATCTAATCATTTACCGATTAGTGAGCGCAACGAGCTATGAGTGCCTCTAATTCTGTTTTATTTGATAGTTATTACATACATATGACGCTGAATCCTACAGTACATAGGTCTCTTCTTATACAGAAAAGGCTCTTCATCGATCGCATTGCTGCTCAAGGCGGATTGGCAATTTTACCCTTTTATTTTACTTTTCTTTCACATACTACTAAGTCTCAAAGTTCGTCGCGTGGATAAACCGTACTTTAAATTCTATGAGTTCATTTGAATCTTTGGCTGCGTAAATATGTTTTGACGAAGTTTCATGTGAGATTTCTATGCTTATGTTTGAGGATTTTCTTAGAGACCTTTGTCTATTTTTGTTTTTGGTTTAGCGAAGATTTGTTTTTAAATTACTTCATTAAAGTCCATTGAGATTTAATAATTTAAAATTATTACAAATAAACGCAAAGTTATGAAAATACTAAATTTATGTTAAAAGTTTTCTGTTAATAAATAACATAAGACTTACGTCGCACAAAATAGCTTTAATATTTGGTAGTTAAACAACAAATATAGAAATGGAAATCCCATTCCCAATTATAATTTAATAAAAAACCCAATAGGTACTCTTTCGCATCTAATGCGCGAATCAAGTAGGTATAATACTAATTGTAATTGCGCAATTCGAATAACACGAAAATCGCAATGTTTTGAAAGTTATTAAATATTACAGTACGAAGTTTTAATTTTAAATTACTAATACCACAAACCGTACAGGATTCCCAATAAGCCGCTCAATTGGTTCCATAAACCACTAAGCATTAGAGGTTACTTGACATAGATATTTTATACTAATAGACAATGTTTCAGGCCTCTGGCTATTAACGATTGAATAAAAGCATTTTGTTAGAATAGACTAACAAATGTTTTATTTATAGCAAATATTGTCAAATTTTGATAATATTATATAAGATAAATAGGGAATAACCCAACTGTCACTCTGAGCAGTAAACCAAGTTTTAAGAAGAATTTAATAAACTAACATGCAATTACGGGGAAAACATTATTCCAGACTGTCAAAATAAATATTTATCTATCTAGGATACACAGAGACAAGAACTAGATTTATACTAAAGTAAACATGGATTTCTTGAAGGCTGTTTTTTATTCAAAAGACTACACTTAAAATTAAATAAGTTTTGTGTTGAATGAGGTTGTACTCGACTCAGAGTTACAAAAAAATTATCTCGTATTAACAAAAACCACGACACTCGGTCTAACACTGGTGAAGGGACCACATAAGCCGCTTTAGTACTCGCAGATAGCTTACAAATTGTACACTAGTTTCTGTATGAGACTACATAATTTATCCTTCCTTTAAATGTAGATCGTAAAATTGTTGTATTTATTCTGATATCTTCGTCAACTGGTTTTTTGTGGCTGTTGTATGTGCTAGTCAATAATGGTATCTAATGTAAAAACATGCAATTATGTTCTAAAAAATGAAATAAAAGGCGCAGACGAGGTACTGTCCTCCGGATACATTTTTGTCCATCAAAATAGATCTTATATAAATTGTATCAAATAACGCACGCAAAGAACTAAGCAAAGTATCCCGTACAAAAAGTCACCCAAATTACGGCGAACACCGAGATACCGGACTGGAAAAAATTCGGGGCACTCCCCGAAAAAAAATAGATCTAACCTTACAAGGCGCAATAACGCACACGAAGAACTGCCATAACGTGCGCTTCACTCAATTTCCGGACAACAAATGACAGTATGCGTTAAGTCCGTGACAAGTACTCGGTTGACATTTTTTGCACGATTCAGGGATTTGTGTCCGACGTGGATGAAAGTCCCTCGTATGAGCAGGCCTGAAAACTGAAACCGAAGGGTACCTATATAGTATGAGATACATACATTTTAATAATCTACATAATATATTATACTGTCTCTTGACTGACTAGGCTTGGCTCCATGCAATTTAACATCTCTCACCTACAAATTATGTAAATCCATTTTAAAAGTACGTAATGATATAATTTGTTGTAATTAAATTCGTTTAACAACTACTACGATAGAAATAAATAACTATTTTGATTAAATAATCCTAAATAGCTGAAACCGTAGTTGCAAATTTACTAATGAGTAGAATATTCCAGGTGCAGTTCATGTATGCCTTAATTGCCTTAAATGCAACAATTTAGTACGAAGCCTTGTTGCACATAAATTACGATCAAAATTTGTGCATCAGAGTGGCTAAAAGTGAAATTAATTTCATCTAAATATACTTAATGTAAAAAATAATCTACAATATCAAAATAACGACTAGAATAGGAATATAGCAGAAATGATAGCAAGAAATATAATCAATTCTCATCAATATCTTCATACCAATCCGTTATCCCATTGCAGAAAAATATTTCTTATCTTTTCATAATATGCATCAGATTTATTATCATAAGATAGAGAAGCCATGAGCATTTATGAACGCATGCTCGAAGCAGATTGTCAATTTCAGACTTTTTGGTACAGGTTTTCTCACGAATAGAATCATATACGACAAATTTATTATCACTAATCAACATGAAAACGCACCAAAAAAGAAGTAACGGTAATTTTAGTAAACCTACACAAAACAAAAACAGCGTACATAAAACGCCAACAATTAAAATTCATCATCACATAAATCAGTTTAACACCCGTCGTTTACATTCACACATCATTACACATACAATCCTATTCAACCTGATTAAAATCATCAACACGGATCCTTCTACACAAACACTTTTTATATTCAAACATCTCATGTCATAAACGCGTGGTACAAGCACACTCGACAAACCAGGGCACACTCACGATTAAATTAATCTTCATATGTCGATCTCGCTCCCGTCATTTCAAAAGTTACCTACGCATTTGAATTTCCTACCTCCATTCTTTGGACAAAAATAATGAGTCGGGATTTTGAACAGCCTTTGTTTACGTTGCTGGATAATTTAGTTTTTAAAATTTTGTTGAAAATAATATGGTAAATGTTGAATGGTAAACAGATGTAGAAATTAGTGGCAATGTACATGAAAGTGAATAATATTTAATTTAATATGAGAATTATGAAATATGTAGTGAAATAGGAGAAAAGTTGTAAGCTTACGTGAATGTATTTCTGCTCTTATAATGAAAGATAAATTGATCTTATACAAACTTGTATCTATTTGTTGACCAACAGAAGATAAATTAAAATGATAATGATAATTAAAAACATAATGTTAAACATGTTGCTTT
Source organism: Parascotia fuliginaria (assembly GCA_963082885.1). NCBI lineage: Eukaryota > Metazoa > Arthropoda > Insecta > Lepidoptera > Erebidae > Parascotia > Parascotia fuliginaria. The sequence continues at coordinate 4,876,410 of OY720195.1, forward strand.
ACCATTTAGATGTTGAAACAAATAAAAGACAATCTTGACACTAAAATAGAATGTTATCAACGAAAAGGTAAACGTTTGTAAAAGACGAAGATGACACTATTAAAGAAAGTGCTCTATATTTGTTCAGGTACCGCAAAAAGGTACATAAACTGAGCAATGTAAACAATACCGTCGATTCGACACTAAAGAGAATTCAAGTTTAAGAAGGCCTATTATTGTCAAATTCCATTCAATTGTTCCTCGTGGTTTGTTTTCAATGCCTATACTTGTATTTGTATTGTTTAATTTACTGATTACAACACAGTTCAGTAAACTCCGATTGAAATCGAAAATTGTTTTAGATTTGTTTGGTTAAATCTTTTGGAACTGTATCTAAGAGTTATTGGTGTTTTGCCGTTGTTTGTTTATCTGTTTTGTCTTAACTGACAATTGTTTTGACTTTAGAATTGTGGACGATAGTATTACGGAACTTGATGTTATACCTTTTCATTCTTCGTTTAAATATAGGCAGTCATTTATTTTTAATCGGTAATCTTAAATCAATTTGAACATTTGCAAGCGTTTCATACATACTAATACGTATTTTTTTTAGTCTTAAGAAGTTATATTACTCTATATCTTTATATGGACGAAATATAGAAATAAACTAAACAGGACAGAACATAGTTTTTTATTCTAAAATCAATAAAGGTCTACTTTTGTAAAAGTTACTAATTATAACTCAGAAAATACTGATAATTGACTGAAATACTTTTATTTGAATTCGATTAAATGAACTTGATACGATACATGTGTTTGAAAAAATTTAATTAACTCTTACGACGTTTTTTTGCTCCATAAACGTAACTTCTCGCCCTTTTCCTGGTAACCTTTAAATGTGATTTATTTTGTACTAGGACTGGGCGTTACACATACGATTCGCCACATCAGCAGATGGCGGGTATTACGAGTGCCAGGTCCCTACGCACCCTCCTACCAGTATATTCTTTAAGCTTGTTCTTGTTGGTAAGTAAACCTTTTAAATTAATGTAGTGTATTTCTAACTGCTACTACTATAAGTGCAGAGTTTTTATTCAATGTTACAAATTTATCGATAATAACATAATTTTATTTTTCTATTAAAAGAACAACTTCCTTCGTTAACCATTATTCTTCTTCAACAGCGGCCTACGCAGAGATCGTGGGCGAATCAGAGAAGATAATCCACGAAGGTTCCATGCTTCGGCTGGTGTGTGTAGTGAAAAGGTCTACGGAACCACCCTCATACGTGTTCTGGTATTTCGAGAATAGAATGATCAACTATGATTTAAGTAAGTATTTTATTTTAAAATTCAACAGATTCTCGCTGCTTTCAGAACATCAATATTTTATTTATGTTAGCCTACCAAAGTGACTCTACTCTGCCTGATGGTAAGCAGTCAGTGGAATCCAGAAGTGGTGGCCACTATTCCAATGGTCCTCGTCTGAAACTGCTGGTATGGTGTCCTCTACTGTGGCGGCTTTGTAAGATAATATTCACGCCCCGTTAAAAAGATCCAGGATTAAAATTAGATGGGACATATCGTACCGTATCGTAGAGTAACTGGGTTATATTCTCTTGGAATTGCTTCTACATTTTTTAGAAACAACAATGTCCGTAGGCTAAGGTAACCACTCCTTACTATCCTGTGTAATGAACTAAAAGTAACAAAAATTATAAATAACTAAACATCTAAGTTTTAAAAAGTGCATCGTTGACTCACAAGGAGCACTAAACCCCAGGCGATACATATAATTAGCAGATGGAGAAGTTCCTAACTGTTACACGCAAACTTAAGATCCCTAGTGATTTGAACTCCGACTAGAATGCACACAAATCTTATTAGCTTCTTATGTGACGCCACTAAAACTTCGCTATATGGTCCCAAGCGCTTCAATATTGAAGGCCGATGTTGACGGTTGCAGTAGGAACATTTTTTTTATACACAACTTATATCACTCGGCTAGGACATATGTCCTCTTTTAACATTGTAAGAATAATTCTATGAAACACAACTAAGCTAACTGAGAACGGATAATAAAGTTGATTAGGAGAAAGAAAGACTTAGGACTGAAGTAATTGGGCTTCTAACATTCTAACGCAATAGTATATAAACTTATATTTTACGCAATATTTTACTGAAAGGTCTCATTCACTTCTTATTTCATCATACACTTATCACTCATCCATAAAATTACATTTATTATATTTATCACAAAAATAATTCAATACATAGTAAAAATAGAAAAACAAAAAATAATTTCTTATATCAAGCTATTTTGCCAAACTCTTACGCTAAGCTCCAGTAATCCCTTGAGTGTCACTTTGTTAACAATCGGGTAGCTAACTGAGAAGTAAAAAGTAATACAGGTAGTGGTTTATTTCCCCAGTGATAGTAAGAAATTAGTAATTGTGGATAATTGAAAAAAAGCGTGGAGGCCCTCCGCTCGGAAGAAGTGAAACTTCGTAATGTGAAAATGAAAATGGAAGGAGAGGAAGGGATAGAAATTGATTTTTAGTAAACTCATATTGTTTCTTTAAGACAAACTTTATTAACATTGCTTACAATTCACAATTCTCTTTCTCTCTCCTACTTTCTACCTTTGTGCATCTTTCTTTCTCTCTCCCTCTTGCATTAGAATATTGGACGCTACTCGTTGTTACGCAATAGTGCTTTCATACTCCCTCCATGGTAGCGTTAAACGTTTACCGCAACGTTGTTGGAAGTCGCATTAGAAGTTTCACTTCAAAAAATGTATATTCGAATTTATTTTTGTTAACAATTTACTTTATTAACTCGACTGACTTAAATATCGTAGAAGTCTATGAGTTGCGAATGTTGTCTATCACAATGACGCGAGTGGTGGTGTCTACTTCATTCCCATACGAGACAAAACTTTTTGTGATCTATAAGTATTAGTTTAAAATGTAGGTCTAAAAAGTATTTTATAGACGCGCAAATTTTAAGCAGTACCTTACTTATTCCTGTTAATACCATGTGATCAGCGGGCGTGAAATGACACTCTTTCTTTAGGAATTGACAAAACAAACTTTTCACTAAATTTATGACAAATTTTTATTTATTGTTGTGACCACATTTTGTCTTTATATCAAGTACTAGTTTTGCACCCGAGTCTTTGCTTACACTGGGGCCCTACCACAACTTCATAATCTTATTATTATAACCTTATTTTGTCTGCATCCTTGTTTTAATGGTACAAAAGATAAAGACAAAACACAAAGTAAAATTAAAATAATATTTACTGCTATAAGAGGTGGTGGTAGGCCCCCAGACCTTAAACTAACTTAAAATATAAAAAAGCTAGTGAAGTAATATAACTAGAATTTGCTACAAATCCATGCCAAGAATACCTTATTTAGGTCGACTTCTTTTGTTTCAACTAGTTAAAGAACTATTTGGATTTGCAGTAGAATTCAGATTGTAGTTACCAGAATTTTGGAAACTGGGAATGAGCAACGGTGCATACTTTTGAAGCAGTCTAAGTATTTTGAGCGTTTGAGCTAAGCGTTTATTAATGGATCAATTTCCAGCATCAAGGTGGAATTTGGACAGAGTGCCGTAGTAACGGACTGAATACCATTATTTTATTCTTTTTTTAATGTAGAAATAATTAATTTACAACATCGCAAAAGCAGTGGATATCTTCATGTTGATACAGATGGGAATAAGAGGTATAGTTATAAACTTTATAAACTCATATTTATACAAAGCCTTTGTAAAACCTGCATTTTTAATCTTATCCTCCAATCTGGGGATAATAAAAAAGGAGTGATAGTAATAGCCTTAAATAAGGCTATTACTATCACTCCTTTTTTTGTGTACTCTATCATAAAAGACTATAACAATTAAATAAATGCAACAAAACTAAGAGAACATTTTTTAGTTTTTCACAGGGCAGTACATACTAGTTTTAAGTAACGTGGGTATCGAGGTATGCAGATTTTAGTATTTTTAACGATCACATGAATGATGTTGGTGATAATAGGCTAGATTACGTTATTGATCTAAATACTAACAAAACTAAAATTATGAAATTTACAAATTACAAACACGAACCAAAACTGTAGGCAGTTGGCCAAAGTAAACCTAATGTTTAAAAAATAAAGTTATCATTTAAAGCGGCTATAAATAGAAGCCACCATGCCAACAGTTTGACACTTTTGCAACAGAATGCACAACTTTAGAACTCACTAACTGCATATCATCAGGCAGAGTGAAGACAAATTGGTTAGCTAATATAAAAAGAAATAACATATAAATTGAAAATTTAAGAAATCCTTGTCATAGTGTACAATTAAGGGGTTTGATACCCATGTTAAGAGAGTTGTGCAAAATATGAAATACGCCATTTTGTGGCGCCGGCCATCTTAGAACGATTTTTATCACACATAGGTAAGAACACTCCCGACTAATACTCACTTTTCGAACAAAAAAATACAAAATAGCAATCGGTCACACTCACACAAAGAGAGACACTTCAACATTTTAGCACCCCGTTGTTGTAAAATTGTAGGAACTATGTTAACTTCGTTAATTTTAATACTCGTAATACTTTAAATTATTATTTTAATGATGTAAGTACCTAAGATAAGTAATTAAAAGTGATCTTTTTTGTTGTGGGCGCAGGCAATTTATTTATTGCAAACAGAAAGACTCAATATGTTTTTTTTACAATTTATGTGCAAAGGCGAGCTTATTTATCTTATTTTCATTTAAAAAAAAATCTATTTATTTAAAAATTGACAATTTTCAAAATAGCAGCATAAAATTAGGCAATATTTTTATTTTAACTTGGTGAGTATAACCTAGCAATCTAGAAAAGGGGTTTGGTAGACATCTAAAACTGTTTTGTGGGTTAATCTAGCAGTAATTAGCTGTAATAATTTCATTTAGTTTCTAGTTAAATTTACATATCATCACGCTTTTTGCACGATTGCCGAAGTACAATAATCAATTAAATTTTAATTGTGAGAGTGACAGACGGTACATATTTCAATGTAGGGCCAGCAAGTAAAAAAAATGGGTTTCTTTTCTTCACTTTGTTTTAGACAGTCAGGCTTTTTCTTTTTTTATAATTATGTTGCTTGTTTGTCTAAACTTCCGCTATCCTTATGGCAACGGCTTAGTATCACTACTAAGGACTATTGTAACTTTAACAATGACTTATTTTAGGCTTATCGTCACAACATAAAAATTACCGAAAACGGGTATTTCTAGTACCTGTCTTACGACACATTTACATAATTCTACATTTCATATATATTAAAGTTTGTAAAAAAATTGGCCTATATTAAACAACATGGTATAGGTTTTTGTTACGTTTCGTTTGGCACTGTCCTCGTCGTTTTGTGTGAAAAGTTGACAACTGGATTTAGTTTAGCGTGTGATTTTGAACTTATTCTAGCTTAATGTGGAACTGTAATACCTACATGGCATGTATGATCGAGTTGATTGAAGTTTACAGATAACCTGTCTATTATTATCTTTACAATCAAAGCTTTACAAAGTATTAAAAACGACATTACTAAAGGCAACAATCTTACTAATAACCTTATCAGAACTGAACCACTAGATAGGAATATTGTATAAAATGATTGTGCTATAGTATTAGGTAAAGAGAAGATAAGGATACTATTTACTACAAATAGTGGTATTTTGGACACAAGAAAGTTATATCTTGTAATTTGTATGTCCATTAATTCTTTTGTCTACGAGAAGTGATAATTCACACCAATCGTAAACTCTACTAATTTTTGCCTAAGTAAAAGAAGTTTGATAAAATCTTAGTAGTAGCCTGGAATAAGACTTAAGTTTAGAAATATTGTATTGAATATAACAGCTTTACACTAGCTAAATAAAATTTATCGAATAAAGTGTTTTCACCTTTAAAGCGAGTCTCGAACCGCACAGTGCCACATTCATTCGCGAAGAAATTTTATAAGTTTATTTTTCAGTCGCTGTTCTCAAGTTGGTTATTGTTGAACGTGAAGTAAATAAATATGTTTGATTTTAAATATTGTGATTCTATTTTCTATTTTAACTCAGTTGTTTAAGAGACTTATCCTCAGTTTCTGAAAGGCTGATCAACAAAAAATTACTAATCACCTGTTACATCTCGTGTGAAGTACCAATTGGGTTGCTAAAAGCATATAGTAACTAATAATAATTTGATCAAAATAAACTAATTATTTGTTTTTTAGGTACTTCACATGAGATTTACCAGGTGATTAGTTAATTTTTCGTAGATCAGCCTTTCAAAATTAGAGAAGATATTAGCTTTAGTTAATAACTAATTTGCTCTGGGTAAAAAGTTCATTACATTTAAACATTTCAGTCGTAAGACTAAAATATTTCTACATTAACCAGTCCTAATGCTGAATAAGTTTTATTTGGTTATTAATTATAGGGTCACAAACAACCAAACTTGTCCTAAAAAGTCACTACATTAGAAAAAAATCACATAAAGCCTAGTTAGTTATACCTAAAGGTAGGGCATTTATAATGCTTTGTGGTTATACCTACGTAACTGTATCCAAACTAATTTCTATATTGAAAAAACTAACCTTAATTTTTTGTTCACAGATGGTGTGAGTGTCCACAATGGCCGTCAGACAAGCGAGCTAGTGATAGGCAAGGCAGAGCCACGTCACGCTGGCAACTACACCTGCGTGCCAGCTAACGCCAAAGCTGCTTCAGTTACAGTACATGTTGTACAGAGTAAGTATCACGAATATTATTATACAGAAATATATCTTATTCTCTCTTTTATTTAAGAGTCAGATTCGGTTGGTAGGAACTAATTTGTTCTACGTGCCGCTTTATTTTTAACTCTCTACGCAAACGAATGAACCGATTTGATGATTTAAGCATCAGCTAATTTCTAGTTGTTAATAAAGTGAAGTAGATATAAGTCTGATAAACTTATCATTTAGGTAATTTTAAGTACTTACAAATAACTTATCAAAAACGAACAGCTGCATATCCTGTGTAGTAAATGTATTTGCAGTCAAGAAATCACCTATCTAGCTTGTATAGTATCTTTTGGTCAAAATTACGCTCAACACTCGCTTATTTCATATCCGTAAATAGATGTAATGCACATAAATATCCTTTTCTACTCAGAATAAGTTCTGACAAAGTTGGTTCACACAATAAAGAGAACATAAAGGCTGTGTGCTCAACATTACTGAAGAAAAAAGACAATGTCACTTATTTCCCAAGTTGCGCCCTTTGTTCGAGCTACTTCGGAGAAAAGGATCTCATTAATTTTATGAAATAGTATACTTAATCATAGTATATCACCTTAATTTAATACAAAATTAACTCAAAATTGACTGTTTTGGTGGTTTAGTGGTACTTTATACTGATTTATATGCAGAGGGTTCGATTCCTGGGTCGGAAAGAGTGTTGGTATTTCTGTCAAGAAATTCGTAGTCCTTCAATTGACATGATGATAATAATAAAATATACAAGCTAGTAATTTTATTAATTTACCTCACGTTAAAAGTAAAACGTAAAGGAAAAATTTTAACCAGCTTTAGCGCGGGTTACTGTAATTTTGTATATCGTTACACATTTACCAAGTTCGTTTTCGACAATTAATTTATTAAGTAAAATAAAATATATCTTAAATATTAGAAAATGAAGTTTTTTAGACTTAAATTATATTAAAACAATCAACATTTTAATGTTTTTACAAATAAAATTTAAAAATGATTTTTTTTTTATTCTTGATGGTTTATGAAAAACGAATATACAGATGAAATGAAACGCGATCTTTTAATTTGCTCTGAGATGTCGCTCGGTGTGATTTCATTATCTTCCTTGAAGTCGGATAGTCCACGTAAATAGGCATTAGTATAAGACATTTTAATTTTAATTTATTATATTATTGTATCTTTGTACGTATAATATTTTAACTACGTAATTTAAATTGTCTACATTTATTAATTATAATATTGTTTATTAAATATATTTAGTGTAATTTTATACAAATTAATTATACAGGGTGATTTTGAATTCATTAGCATCCTTTTAACCTGAGATTCTATACGTAGTACCAAGTACTTATGCACTATAAAATTCAGTATTAAGTACATAAAAAAAAAAAAAATTTGGTCGAAAGCATCAATGTCTGTGGTCATTTGGGGATTGAGCCGTTAGGAGAAATGTGATCGTGGCCCTTTTAGCGAAGTGGCCGTTAGGAGAATAGGCCATCAAAGGGAAAAGGCCGTTTAAGGAATGTGGCCCTAGGTGACCGAATCCTCGGAGGATTCGGTCACCTAGGGCCACTTACTCCAACGACCACCGACTAAATTCCTTGTTCGGCCATTTCCTATTAGGTGCTTTTCCTGGTAAGGCCATTCCTCGAATGACCTCTATGTGAATTCCTAATTGGGCTACCTCCTCTAATGACCACACTATGTATTCCTAGTTTGGCTATTTCCTTGAATGACCACTATAGTGCAGTCGAGGTCAAAATATATTTACACTTTGGGACCTTAACGTCTTTGACACAAGGCCCAAAAGTATAAAGATATGTAACTTCGACTGTACCTCTATTTTTTCTCTATTTTGGATTCTACGAATGGCCTATCGATTGGATATTAATTGACATCAAGACAAGGAAGTTGGCCCTTCAGGGATTTACCCGTAAAGAGAAATGTGGCCATTTGAGGAAGTGACCGTACAAAGAAGTCGCCACTAGGAACGTGGCCATTTGGGGATTGATCCGTTAGGGGAAATGTGTTCGTGGCCCTTTTAGCGAAGTGGCCGTTAGGAGAATAGGCTATCAAAGGGAAAAGGCCGTTTAAGGAATGTGGCCCTAGGTGACCGAATCCGACTCGGAGCTACAGCTGACTGCCATGTAGTTTTGCCATTGTTTTAGACTTTATTTACGTAGATACAATGTTTTAAAGCGTTTTTAAATCATAATTTTGATAACATTAATTTTCAATTTTATAGTCCATAAGTACTTGGTACTATGTATAGAATCTCAGGTTAAAAGGATGCTAATGAATTCAAAATCACCCTGTATATAAGTACTTAAAATTTGATCTACTTTTATTTTATATAATTTTAAAGAAAATATTTTATTTCATACCTATCATAATTCTATTACTAGCACTTATATCGCCTGTGATATTCTTAGTACAGGCACACAACATTCTAGCATTATATTTTGTATTAATTTACCACATGAAAATTGAATGAATGATTTGATTTAATTTTGATTTGATTGACTATGAATGTGTATTCAAACTTTTTAAAAAAAAAATCTCTGAACTATGGTGAAAGCCGTACCGTTCAGAAGAAAACTGCGACTCTGCTTTGTACTATTTAAACATCTAACTGACTTTTAATAAAAAACACGTTTTATTTGTAATTTTTAACGTAATTGAATAACCTTATCATGATAGGTACTTTCGCTGTGTTAACATCACTTTATCTACATACTTGATGAATCGTAATGGGTAGTCACTCGTAAAATACAAGAACAACAAATTGATTGATGGTACAAATAAAAATAAATTAAAGGAATTTTTAATATTAGGTGTCTCCTACACAATAAACTTTTGGTTGGTAAGGAACCGGCTATGTGCGAGCCCCACTCACTTCTGACCGTTTTTTATTTTACCTTTGTACAAGTTTCTTTAAAGCATTAAGGCCCTACATAAAATCCAATTACAGCGGAAAGGGACTTTGTTTCTGTGAATGTGTTCACGAAAATGTCATTTTACCTTTTGTCTATTACATTACGCTCATTAGCCTTTGTCGCAGCCTCTTAAATCTTATGAAATACTTGTAGCAAAGAAATTATGTTTGTGAAATTAATTTTATAATTTATCATTTATGCCAAGTATTTAATCAAGTTTGGTAGATTTAAGTTAAGTTATTTAAACTTTTTTAAGTTATATTTGCTTCGTTGGAGATATTGAAATAATATTAAGTTATTAATAAGGATCGAAAGATTCGTTTAAAAAAGTTGTACCTATTTGTTAACAGAAATCCCCATAGTAGGTTCGATTCCGGGCAAGTACCAATATGATTTTTCAAATCATGTACTTTCTAAGTTTATCTTGGACATTTCTGACAGTGAAGGAAAACATCGTGAAGAAATCTGGACTCAAAAGTCTGAAATTGCTAACCCGCCTTGAGAAAGCGTGGTGATTAACGCTCATGACTTCTCTGTATGGAAAGAGGCCTTTGCCCTGCAGTGGGACAGTAAGCAGGCTGGTACTATTATTATTATATCTACTCTAAATATTATTATTTGTAATATTATTGCAAAAAAAAATTGCAACTAGTCGCGCTTCACGGCATCGCTTGCGCGTAAAGTTTTGAATCCCTTGAGAACCAAAGCAATTTTCGGAATGAAAGTAAAAGTAGCTTACATCCGTCTCCAGCACCGAATCAATCGGTTTAGCCGTTTAGACGTTGAGTGGTAACAAACACACACACAAACTTTCGTATTAATAATATTGGTAATGTCATGAGTAGCCATAATGGATCATCATCATATCGCCCCGTTATTATCTCACTGCAGGGAAGCCTTTCCTCTTCTCTTCTCTTACAGAAGGCGTGAGCATTGATCGTCACACCCGGGCGCCCGCTCAAGGCGGATTGGCAATTTTAGACTTTACTTATTAAATAGCGCTATTTAAAATTTTATAACTTTTGTGTTTCAGTGATACAATTGATTATTGTCATTTATTTAGTTAAAAACACTTGAAGAGTATTAGCAATATTTATGAAAGTTTAAGACAGATTACTTTATTTAAAGATAAAATCTTGAAGCTGGCAAGTTTAGTATTCTAGAGATTTTAAGTATCAAGAAATCTGAGTCCTAAAGTATCAAGTTTTATGTTTTACTTTATTATGCTTTGTAAATAAAATTTATATTTTCTTCATAAAGCTAGGATTCATGTTGAATAAAATATAATGTAGCTTTCAAGATATTAATCAATTTTAAATTTATTTTATATATCAATCTTCTTTTATAATGCAGTTATTATGTTTACGTTTTCACATACATTTTACGTCAACCAATTGTTTGTTACTTATGTTCAATAAAATTATAAATGTAATTAAATTAAAATTTATTTTAAGTTACTGCAATACGGATAAAATTAAGCAGATAGTAGTAAAACAAATAGTGTTAATGCGAATTAAACAAATGCATGTTAAAACATTATCAATATTAACACGGTACATGTTTATTTATATACGAATACATACTTTATTCACAATATAAACTGATATAAAAGTTTCTAGCGGTAAACCATAAGCGGCCAGATTAAATAATAAAAAAGTGGCTGTTTCAAAGAGATTTTTTATGGAAAACGTTGTTTTATTTTATAACAATAAAGTTTAAATTTATTCGCAGTCGCCAGACCCTCTATGGAAATCAATGAGTTCCCTTTTCAAGTAAATTGAAATTCGAAAAGCTATGTAAAGATGAGACGTGACTGATAAACTTTAGCTATGTTTAAGGAGCTTCCGTGTTTGTAAAACAGTTCAGTTAAAGAAAAAATAAATATAGAAACTTATTGAAAACAAATAAATGTTATAAAATTCCAAATTAAAAAAAAGAAAAAAAAAAATCCAAAAAATATTAAGAATTCTAGTATCTAACATTATTTTTCAAATAGCGAAATCACATTACTCAGTCTCACGCTTTTTGCCCTATTGGAGAGTAGGCAGAGGGGTTTTCTCAGCTACATTAAAGTGTTTTGATATATCTATCATGCACAATTTCAGAAATTACTGTCAAGAGATATTTTCAGTATTTAGATACTGAAAATATCTCTTGACAGTAATTTATAAATATAACTTAAAAAAGTTTAAATAACTTAACTTAAATCTACCAAACTTGATTAAATACTTGGCATAAATGATAAATTATAAAATTAATTTCACAAACATAATTTCTTTGCTACAAGTATTTCATAAGATTTAAGAGGCTGCGACAAAGGCTAATGAGCGTAATGTAATAGACAAAAGGTAAAATGACATTTTCGTGAACACATTCACAGAAACAAAGTCCCTTTCCGCTGTAATTGGATTTTATGTAGGGCCTTAATGCTTTAAAGAAACTTGTACAAAGGTAAAATAAAAAACGGTCAGAAGTGAGTGGGGCTCGCACATAGCCGGTTCCTTACCAACCAAAAGTTTATTGTGTAGGAGACACCTAATATTAAAAATTCCTTTAATTTATTTTTTTATATTTGTACCATCAATCAATTTGTTGTTCTTGTATTTTACGAGTGACTACCCATTACGGTTCATCAAGTATGTAGATAGAGTGATGTTAACACAGCGAAAGTACCTATCATGATAAGGTTATTCAATTACGTTAAAAATTCTAGTATCTAACATTATTTTTCAAATAGCGAAATCACATTACTCAGTCTCACGCTTTTTGCCCTATTGGAGAGTAGGCAGAGGGGTTTTCTCAGCTACATTAAAGTGTTTTGATATATCTATCATGCACAATTTCAGAAATTACTGTCAAGAGATATTTTCAGTATTTAGATACTGAAAATATCTCTTGACAGTAATTTCTAATGTCGCTTTACTCGACCGACTTAAAAATCGGATTTAAAACCTCTTAGTGGCAGTCATTACCTCAATAAAATCGAATAATCTTTAAAAAGAAATATAACTAAACCTCAATAATCCTACATGATCTGTCTGTGAAATAATTTATTTAATTGGTGCTATTAATACACTTAACGATACAGTTATATAATATTCTGAAGAAACAGCTAACGAACAAGTTACAATTGGAAACGATCGATATGACATTGAGTGGGCGATAATTGGAGGACTCCTACATTCGCTTTTAGTGTACTATGTTGATGAATTTAATAATTTTAAGTGCTTGAATTGACTGGCTTGCAAAAGTAAAGAAAATTTATTTTAGTGTAGCGATCGAGAAGCAATGATATGAATTTATCATCATCAAACCAGCCGAATGACGTCCACTGCTAGTTATAGGTCGCCTTAAGTTCGCCATTTTGACCGGCTGAACGCCATTGTCCGTCATAGGTAGCCAATTAATGATATAAATTAAATTATCTTGTTCAAAACTATTCAGAAATATACTTAATTATTAAATACAGCTTAGATATTTGTAGAAAACATTATTTTCGAAATCATAATAATAAAAAAAAAGAGTGTGTGTACTCATGTACGCACGTAAGAAGTTATACTTCTTTGGCGTAACAATCCAAAAATACCAAATAATAACACAACGCATACATACATAAATATTTGAATTGATATAAACGCCAATATATTTTTTATTTATTCACACTGATTATTTGTACTGATACGACACACAAAGATTCGCAACTAACTTCAGGGTGTAAAAGTTTCGTAACTAACTTCAAGGTGTTGCTTTTTTCTGTCGGTGTGCGCGTGCATCGTAAAAATTCACTCTCATCATTTTTCGCAATCGCGCCAAAAGAAGTATAACTTCAATAACTAATGAATCAACTCTCACGGAAAATAATTTTCTTGTAATAATATATAAAACAATAAACATTATCCCTTTATGACTTAGAGATCGTCGCATGACAGTCTGTACTCAATACCACCGACGCAGTTTCGTTGCTGCTTAAAGAATATTTGCGTATTCAGACTTTAGGTCCAGGTTTTCTCACGATTTTTTATATAATACTCATAGTATTTACATTGTCAACAGGTGAAACGCCAGCAGCGATGCAACACGGCAACAATTCATCAGCTGCATCACAACAAAGCCCTACACTAATATGTCTCATCATTCTCATATCATTGCGGATGCTGATATCACATCATCAAGAGTTTGGATAACGGCGCTTGTTAATATCATATTTTGTATCGTTGTAATTCTGTGTAAACAATACTCTCTGATGTTAATTGTTTTCAGCTTTAGATAGATATTATTATCTTGTTAAAAAGACATTTCTAAATTTTTAAGGAAATTTTTCGAAGATTACTTAATTTTGTTGTGTAAATTGAAATCAGCAGTTCTGTAAATTTATGATTTTTTTAAACACTAAAACCCAAAATTACTTTGCCGTTTTTTGTCTACCTCTGCAACTTTTGAGTTAGTTCGTTTGCTACTGTAAGTACAGAAGGTGAACTACAGAAGGTTCTTCGAATTTTAACTCCTTACTATGCACTAACAAATTCTTGATGACTAAACTCTGTACTTTAAAAACCACGTTAACCTTCATCTCTATTAATCGTGCAAATATCTCTAACAATCGTTAAATGTAGTGCCCAACCTGAAAACTACGAAAGCCCGCATTGTCTCAAAAGTTAGATGGATAGCCCAAATAAAATATTGATATTCAATCGCAACAAATTCAATTTTAAAGTTGACCCCAATCTTGCAAAGATTCAGCAAAATGATGACTTATGTTTTCAATAACTTCAACAACAATTTTTGGTAAAATATACCCATATATTGTTTAAAATTTGATTAATAGCAACTGTAATTAACACTACCACACAAGACAGCATTATGAAATTTTCGTAAAGCTAGTTCGGCCGTAGATAAAAAAGTTTATACTACTATAAAACGTCGTACGTCTTTTTATTTTCTATAACCGTGGTCTATGAGAATTTAACAAAGAGCTACATTCATTGTATTTTATGTGCAGAATGTTGCCATTTCACAATCAAATAAGTTTTAAACTAGATTTAAAACTACACTTCTGAAAACTTTATCTTCTTCATTTGTTGGACAAGTTGATTTATATTCATAGTAAAACTTCATTCATGAAAATAGAATTTAATACAGCCATAGTCACAAAAAAAAACAAAAAATTTAAATATCAGCATGACCAATTTCGATAAAATTTTTCCTCAAATCATGAAAAATTTAACTCGAGCTGCAAAATAAAAATAAACTTTAGTGATCGAAAAAAATTTTAATTTTGATAGCTCGTCGTTCCGTCTAATAGAGTCCAGGTACAATACATTAGGATCGTTTAGTACGAGCGACGCGGCGACGCTTTGACAAAACGCTGCGTTAAAATTAGGCCAGGACTTATTCAGTTTTGTATGACGTTTAATACGTGTGTATTCAAGTTAACGTACAATTGTATGCTTTGAAAATGGTTTTGTGTTTCTGTGTTTAATTTGAAATTATATTGATTGTGTTTCTAAATAGTTATAATTTTTTTTTTTTACATAAGTATTAGTTAAAAAAATTATACCATTTGCTATATATATTAACCGATTATTGAATTAAAGGAGCCTAAATGTTATCATCAGTATAAGGATGTCCGAAGAAAAACATTTACAGTCTAAGAGGTTTGCCATAGTCTAGCAGACGGATTGTGACCGCGGCATTAAAAATTAATAAATATTTTTATAATAATTATAATGTTGTACTTAATTATATTTAACAAATAATTATGTTCCGTGTCTATAGTAATTATAATGACATTTCTGATACCCTGCTAAAGAAGAACACCGTAAGTGCAACAAGGTACAGGAATAACAACATTAACGTGACTAACATTAAGTCCACTTTTCAACAGCCGCTACGGTTACTGTGTTTTTGTTTAGCACGGAAAACAGTCTTAAAATAATTTTATACATAACATTGTAATTTTATGCTTAATATGTAAGTTATTTTTAATCTACAATCTCTATCTACAGCTGAAAAAGTTGAATTTAAAAGTTGAAATTTATCACAGTTGATAAATATAAAAAATAAATAAAAAAAGTATACCGATTGAGTACAATAATGTTAAATGTAAATAAAGGTAATGTGAAATATATTCATATTGTAAGTGATGTACTAATTAATCTGTCATTTGGGGTTAAGAATAAATAACAATTTTGAATTTAACGTGCCAAGTTTACTTGTTTTATTTATTTAGGTAAACCTAAACCTATAACTTTTTTTTAATCTTATCATAGTGACTGCACTCTGCCTGATGTTAAGCAGTCAGTGAAAACCAGAAGTGGTGGCCACCAATTTAAACGCCATCATCTGAAATTGCTGGTATGGTGGCCTCCACTATGGTGGCTTTATGAGATGCATTTTCGCGCCTCGTTTAAAAAAAAAAATTTAATCTTTACCTAATGAACAGCAGCTATCGTACTTACTCTGCGTCAGTGATGCTGTCAATGTTTTAAATCTTATCGACTGTTTCATCTACAAGCTGTAGTATAAACATGATACGCGGTTTCACCCACGTCTTTGCTTACTGATCTGCTCTTGTTGCCAGTAGCGTAATATTTCTAATAATCTTCCTTAAGAACTGGGCTATCATACACAAAAAGAATTATTCAAATCCAACTAGTAGTTCTAGAGATTAGCGCGTTCAAACAAACAAACTCTTTAGCTTTATAAAATAGTATAGAACAGATATTTATATTAAAAGCGACACAGCGATTTCAATTGCACTTAAATAAGGTGCAATTAATACCTATCTATATAAAAGCGCTACAGCTGCATTTCAATTGCACTCAAACAAGGTGCAATTAGTGAGAATCATCTGTAATCAAACTCTCGTTAACGTGCACAAATGCGGTTGCTTTGAAAACTGTACCTTGTCATGGCTACGTCAATTTTTGTTTTGAATATGACTAGGTACTTTTAAAGTCAATGTCTGTCTTAATACATAACAGTAAAATCAGCTGCCATTTGTTGCGATCCGAACATCTACCTCTTCTACTTTGTCACTTCAACATTCATTAATGTGTCTTAATCTTTTAGTATATTTTTTATTGCCTACAGTGGCAGACGAGCCAACAGCCCACCTAATGGTAAGTGGTAACTGTCGCTCATAGACTTCTGCAATGCCAGGGGCTCCGCGAAACCGCTGCCATTTAACCATTAGGTAGACCTAGGGTTGCCACCCGTACTATATTATATAGTATTGCCCTATATTTATATCTATACAAAAATTTAAGTACTATATTCTCATCGACACTTACATCAATTAATGTGTGGACGACGGACGACGGACGTAAAAAGGGCCAAGAGTTCCAAATGCGGACAACGAGCCCACCAACAAGTAACAAGTGTGGACGTCACTGCTGGATCATCCGTCCTCTGTCGCCATCTTTTGGCAATGTGCACCATATTTAATTTTATTTCTTAATTACCAAAATACTAAATTTTTCGCAGTTTTCTAAAGTATACTGTATTTATGCCGAAAAAAGGTGGCAACCCTAGGCTGTATGTTAGTCAACGAAGATGTATAAAAAAAGTCTTAAGGTCCAAGCAAATTGCGATATGAATCGCTACGATGCGATTTCATTCGGCAAAGCGTCATCCTTAGTATTGATTGATTCTTCAAGAATGCACGATGCGAGTCAACTCGCAAGTTCTTGCGATGCGTTTGCGAGCTTGTGAATTTTTAAGATGTGATGTCACATCGCAGCTCTTTGTATGTACCTTATAGCGTTGATGATATAACAAACTGCATCGTAGTGCAATCCACAGAACGGATATCACTCACAGCTGTTTGGGCGCTGCAGTTATTACTATTAGGCCGAGTAGTGTTCGATGCCAAAGATTTTTCGATCACAGGTAAAAATTGGATGACACCACCTCGACATGGTATATTGTGCAGTGTTTAGTTGTATGTGTGCAAGGTTTAGTTATATGTAGGAATGAAACTTCTTAGCTTTATGATTGTACCTTCAGTTCTTTACTGATGAGCGTAAGTACCGGCTTAAACGTGTCTACATTATGTTGCCATTATTTATGGTACTATATTCTTGTCGGATATAGCTTGATCGGACTGGATCGACCCAAGAAGTAGGCATTTAATTTCTTATAGAATATTGAGTAATATTAATTTGTATTTATTAATTAAATAACATTTATTTACGGTATTAGATCCACCCTGGTTTCAGCATGAATGGGTCGGATCGACCGGGAAAGTACTACCCTCTCATAGAAGATCGACGTAAGAGTATTAAGTATCCGTACTATTGCGTTTTGTTCGGTGAGTGAGAGTGCCAGAGACCCAATTTCTCGGTTTCTTTTTTCCTCACCCCCTTCAATCCGTTTAGCTACCCCATCCTCTTTACGGCAACGGCTTCGCAGAGTCTCTTGCATTGCAGAAGCAATTCTAAGGACTGTGAGTCGTCTATAAGCGACTGTTACTACTTACAATCATGTGGGCTATTTGCAAGTCTCCCACTGTCGGCAATAAAAAAAATACTCGAGTGCCCAATTTAGCACCTTTTGACGACATGTGTAAAATACACGAGAGTCTGAAACCGGACATTAGAGACCAGTGGTTTTATCAAATTTACTGTTGTTTCTTTCATTCAGTGAAAGAGCTCGAGATCCAATAAGATCCTGGGTTCTCTTTCTTTTTATTCTTTAGCCGACTTCAAAAAGGTGGAGGTTATCAATTTGGGTCGATTTTTTTGTATTTTTGTTACCTCATATCTCGGTCATTTATGAACCGATTTATAAAATTCTTTTTTTATTTGAAAGGGTATACTCTGAAATTGGTACCATATTTTTTATTATAAAAAATGGTTTAGTAGTTGTATGTTTGTTACAACAGAACTCGGTCATTTATGAACCAATTTAGAATTTTTTTTTTATTTGAAGTCGGTTCCCATATTTCCTTTATAAAACTGGTTCAGTAGTTTGGCTTTAATTTTATATTTTTTTATTTTCGTGTTCAAAAAGTGAAGACGTGTAAAGCAACGCGTCGATATCTCTTACGATAAATTATCTGACATTGAAATGTTCATGCTAAAATTGTGAACCGTTTTCCAAAATTATTTTTTTGTTAGAAACAACGTGGCCGTGAATGGGTGACCATTTGTGTCATTTCATTTTGAGCGTCTTCATGTTCTAGAAGCAGTGGACTCTGGTTATCAGTAAGTTCCGAGTCCAAAATAACTGATTATAAATTGTAAATAGTAAAGTATTCTATGTATCAATGATTGCGTTGATTTCCCTTAATGTTCTTAGCTATAAAGTAATTAAAATATTATTTTATACTTTTTAGTTAAGGATTGAACACGTAGGTACTGTTTTGAACTGTTTTCATTTTTTTCCTAAAAAAATATTTTATTTGATCATTTAGTTCTTTATCTTAAATTGCAATGTTACGTAGTATTTTTTAAATATTATTTTCACAAAGCTTAGATAACACAGCCGTGTTAATAGGCTATTGGTAACAATCTGGTAAACTGCTCCTGAGCCACACGTAAGCCGAAAATTTTCAATACATTTACTTCATTACTTCCATCTTGCATAATTGGTTATGGTAAGTGTTATATATGAAATAGGAGTGGATAAATAATAATGCAACCGGTACGTACTAGCTCGTATATTTTACTGACAGACGTCACAGACAATCTTTATATTCTAACAAGAAGTTCCTATACTAACATTTCTCCACATTTATTTAGAAGAACTGTCTATAGTCTACGGGGGTTCTATTACGTTTTGGTCGGGTGCTATTCTCATTCTGAGTATATTCAGGTTTATCGCACTCCGTACAAGGAGATACGTTCGGTACTCTGTCGTTACCGCTGTTCCTGTTGACATCTTCTGCGGTATGTTCTGATCCGTTTAGCGTAATCTCCTCTTGTCGCTCGCAACGGGTAGCTTCGGATGTTGACCCTTCTGTATCGGCAGCTATCGAATTCGAAGGCGGCATAATGAGTCCTGGAACTACTTCCTCCTCCCCTTTATACTTCAGCAACTGATTAGCGTGTCTCTTAATCGTCTCATCAGTATCATGTATTTTAATGATATATAATGAGTTTCCTATTTTCTTGACTATAGAACCCCGGGACCAATTAGTTTTTTTCTGTTCGTACACTTTTACTAAAACAGTTTCACCTATACTAAACGAAACTTTGCGATTGCCATGAAAATATTTCTTCTGTAAGCACTGTTTACCCTTCACAAAATTATCGAGAGCTGTGTCCGGTGGTGTTGGAAAAGTAGGTTTCAGTAAATCCAACCTACATCGTAATTTGCGGCCGAATAAAACCTCAGCAGGCGATCGATTCGTAGTAGAATGGGTAGAATTGCGATAGCATAACAAAAATTCTTGTATCTTAACATTTAAATCACGTGAATTAACACCAGTTAATAAAATAGATTTAATAGCTTTCTTAATTATCTTCACATAACTTTCAGCTTGTCCGTTACTGGCAGGGTTATAAGTTGGAGATGTCAAATGAGTTATACTATTGCGTAAACAAAATTGTCTGAATTCATGAGAAACAAAAGAAGTACCATTATCTGAGCAAATCGTATTAAACAACCCAAATCTCGACATAACTTCACACAACTTTTCTATTACAACACGGGAACTAAACCCTGATGACACATCAAAACATTCGACCCACTTAGAATAAGCATCTACCACGATTAAATAAGTTCGACCATTAATTGGACCTAAAAAATCTAAATGTACACGGGACCACGGCTCATTAGGATAAGGCCAAGGTGTAAGCGGAGCGCAAGGAGGCGACACCC
Source organism: Parascotia fuliginaria (assembly GCA_963082885.1). Taxonomy (NCBI): domain Eukaryota; kingdom Metazoa; phylum Arthropoda; class Insecta; order Lepidoptera; family Erebidae; genus Parascotia; species Parascotia fuliginaria. The sequence goes on from OY720195.1 coordinate 4,896,930, forward strand.
GCAACGAGGAACACACGGTGCACGCGCCAACAAATCGTTCTACTGCGACGTACATGCCAGGCCACCAAAACCTATTACGTGCTTCTTCTTTCATTTTTGATACACCTAAATGTCCATTATGTAATTCGGACAAAACTTGTTTTTGCATCTTTTCCGGTATAATTAATTTGTGACCTCTTAAGAGATAACCATTTTCTACCGATAGCTCTGACTGGTGACTAGAAAATACTTTTATATTTGAATCAACTATTTTACGGGGCCAACCATATAATACATAATTATAAACCGTTGACAATATTTTGTCGTTCATAACGGCTTCTTTTATATCCGATAATGAAATAAACTGTTCACCGTCATAAATAAATCGTACATATGTCGAGCTATCCACTAATGAGTCATCACTTACCTCCACTGGCGCGGTGGCCGACTCGTTATTCGACATACTTACAGCTCGGCTTAGATAATCTGCACTGTTATGAATGCTACTAACGTATTCTATTTTATAATTATACGCCGATAAAAATATTGCATAACGTTGTAACCTGTTAGCCGATATTTCCGGAATGCCTTTATCCGGATTAAAAATTGATATTAACGGCTTATGATCAGTTCTTAAAGTGAAAGGTATTGCCCGGGCATATAAGTATTGATGGAATTTTCTTATTCCAAAAATTATAGCAGTAGCCTCTTTTTGAATTTGACTATACCGTTTTTCTGCTGCGTTAAGTGATCGAGATGTATACGCTATCGGCTTTTCTGTATTGTTCTCGATTTGTGACAAAATAGCACCGAGACCGGTCGGTGACGCATCCACCGTTAAAATTAAATGACTATCGGGATTAAAGTGAGCTAATGTAGTATCGGAAATTAATTCTCGCTTAATAACCGAGACGGCCTCATCGTGTTCCTTAGTCCAAACCCAGGGCACATTTTTTTGTAACAATTTATGTAGCGGATATAATATTGAAGACGCATTGCGAATAAAATTTCTATAATAGTTTACCATGCCCAGGAAGGACTTCAATTCCGAAATATTTGTAGGAACACGGGACTGTGCAATTGCTTCTACTTTTTCTGGGGATTTGTGAATACCATTTCGATCTATTACAACCCCTAAATATGAAACAGATTCTTGAAAAAATGAACATTTTTCCATTTTTAAAACTAAACCTGCTGCTTGTAACCTACTAAGTACTTTCTGTAGCCTATCTAGCAACTGCTTTCTGTCTACCCGACAAATTAAAATGTCATCCAAAAATTGTAGGGTACCATCTAGCCCAGCAAGAACTGACTCCATAGTTCTCTGAAAAATGGCCGGAGCACTTGCTAATCCAAACACTAATCGTGTAAACTTGTATAAACCTTTATGTGTATTTATACAAGTGAGCATTTGTGATGAGTCATTGAGACATAATTGATTATAGGCCTGTGAAAGGTCTAGCTTGCTAAAATATTTAGCACCATGGAGTTTAGAAAATAATTCGTCATACCTAGGTAAAGGATACTTATCTACAAGTAACTGTTTATTTATTGTCACCGAGTAATCGGCACAGAGACGAATAGAACCATCACGCTTCAAAACGGGTACTATGGGGCTAGCATATTCCGAGTATTTGACGGGAACGAGAATCCCTATTCCTACCAAACGGTTTAATTCACTCTCAACGCGATCGCGTAAAGCAAATGGTAAAGATCTCGCTTTGAAAAAAATAGGTTTCACGCCAGGTTTAAGGGTTAGATTTACTTCTGGCCCCTTAAAACAACCTAACGAATCAGAGAATAAATTTGGAAATTTTGAAATAAAATGTTGAGAAAGATCGTCAACTTTGTTTACGGAACAAATTTGCATATTGAACCCAACAAAGAAATCTCTGCCTAATAACGGAGGGCCCCTACTTTTTACCACGTAAACAGTAAGAAGGTTAGATTTACTATTATATGTAAAAAGTAGTTCTAATTTACCTATAACAATTAATCTATCGCCACTATAGCTATGCAGAATAATATCACTCGATTTTAAGCCAATATTAGAGAAATATTGTTTATACAATTGCTCAGATATAACAGTTACTGGGGAACCGGTATCTATCTCAAAAGATAATTTCACATTATTTACTACGATAGATTCCCGCATCGGCTCGCCACGCATGGTACGAATATTACAACATAAATCCTTACCGTCATCATCACCATCCTCACAGCGCTCGAAATAATTATGACCTTTCACAGTTTGTTTACACATTCGTTTTAAGTGACCTTGAACACCACAGTTTTTGCACTTATAACGCGCGAACCGACATGCCGATGCTTGATGGCCTGTATAACCACAAGCCGAACACCCGTTGTTACTGAAACTAGATTCCGTTGTAGCAGCCCGCGAACCAACTTCTGAATACCACCGCTGCGTTTTGGCCCCGACTCTTTTGTGTTCCGTCCCTCTCGTAGTCATCTTCATCAGCTGTAAGGGAGTACGTATGTCCTGGCTTCGCAAAGTCTCCTTAGCTCCCACACGGGCGCTGCGAATACCTTCAGCTAATTCTATAGCTCTGGCCAAGGTCAACTCTGACATGTCTTTGGTGAACAGCTTGTCTCTCTCTGGTCCAGCCTCCATTCCTAGTACAAAACGGTCGCGAAGCACTTCATCCAGTTGTGCCGCAGCAAACCCGCAGTGCAGCGCTAATCCACGGACACGCGCCGCCCACTCCGACAAACTCTCACCGCCATTTTGTGTCGCGCTGTGAAATTTAAATCTTTCTGCAAATGAGCACTTTATTGGTTTGAAGTGCCCATCTAAAAGTTCCGCCACTTCTTCATAGCTCAAGGTACCGACTTGACGCGGTAAAGCTAGGTCCCGAACCAATTTGTATGTGGGCTCGGCAACATTGCTTAGTAAAATAGCTCTACGTTTTGAACCGGTTTTATCTGTATCCACACCGATGTCATTCGCTAACAACCATTGTTCTAGCTTTTCTTTATAAATATACCATTCTTGAACTTCGTGGTTAAATGTCGACAAGGTGCCGACCGTAATTTTTGCCATCTTAATATGTTTTATCCTCGTCGCCAACTGTTATATATGAAATAGGAGTGGATAAATAATAATGCAACCGGTACGTACTAGCTCGTATATTTTACTGACAGACGTCACAGACAATCTTTATATTCTAACAAGAAGTTCCTATACTAACAGTAAGTAAAGGTTATTACTATTCGTGATTGAGTCATACTAATTAGCCTGTAAGTTGCAACTGGCACATAATTATTGCTTAAATCAACACATGCGATAACGCTACATAATTGCTTGTATTAATAATAATTATAACTTCGTAATGTTAACCTGGGAAACTTATAGATGAAGGAGTTTGATGTTTTTTTTTACCAGCTCTCGCACTAGGAAAACTCTGTGTCGCGGGGGCTTTACAAACATACAATTAACGAACACAGTCTAAGTGTACTTTATTTAGACTAGAAACAAATATTATTTTATGGATCACACATAGTTTTGTCCCGTGTGGGGATCGAACCCACAAGCTCGTGCACAGCAGTCGCTTGCGCTTTCACGGCGTCACAGACGCAGTGAATAGGCATAGATACTTGAGGCTTACATCTTTTGTTTTATGTCTGTGCTTACATCCAACCGTGGACATTCGTTTTTGACTAAAAAATAAGTATGATTGTCCCGTAAACTTATAACCTTTCAACATTTATTTTAAATATAATAATGATTTGCTGTCTATTACACAAAATATATCTAGCGTTAGCAATTTAATATAGCTGGCAAAATTGAATGTAAAATATTTGCCGACCTATATCATTATAATGGTTAGGCGAATATATGTTTTTGTAATAATTATTTTATTTTTTGAATGCCGAGATGAAAGAAAATTCTAGATTTTGTTAGTTTGGAAATTAAATTTGTTTTAGAACAAATTAAGGTCAGGAAAGGTGGTAATAACAATTTGTAAGATGGCATGTAAAACCACCTGCGATGGAAGCCAACGTAAGCCTCTTCAATTTATTATAGAATCCTTTTAGCTGCTCGAAGCTGCAAGCTGCCATTTTTTGCTCGACTGCCAAAGTCAGGGTGGGTATTGTATGCAAGCGTATGTATGCTCTACAATGTAAATAGCTTAAAAATTCGAATTAATTGTGGAAATGACATGGGTATATAATATTGCAATGTAGCGTCAGCACGAAAAAAAATAGGTAATAAATAATAAAAATAATTTTCACTTTGTTTTAGGCATGCGGGCTTTTTGATTTTTAATAATATACAATTGCATGTGTGTTTATTAACATATTTGCTTAAATATCTGAACCTTTTGTTTTAATTAATACGAAACATGCATTTGACTTATAAGTTTGAAGGTAGCACGTGAGGTACGTATTAGAAAAAGTTACGATGTCGAACAAAGTTAGTGTTCGATTCCTACATGGAGTTAAATTTTGAGTGTGCCATAAATATTAGTAAAATTTGTTCCCAAGTAGGTAAGTGATGTTTTAAGATGAACGCCAGAAGACGCATTATAGGCAAAGAAAAATACAAATCTAACTGAATTACCTTAGAGATGAACTCAGTACTGAATCTTAAATCAATAAGTCTACATTCAAATTAATCTAAATTGATCTACACTAAATAGATATTTAGATTTAAGAACAGATTTCATGACAGAGGGCTTAGACAAGTGGCATAAATTTCTATTCTGTTCATAAAATAGATTAAAAATGTATGGGATTGACATAAGCTAACGCTAACATTGTCGTTAGTTTAAGTCGATCTCGATACAATTTTTTTTTATCTATAATATAATATATAATAATATTTCATCAACTACACACTACGCCATCTAGACCCAAAAAATGGGTTCTAGAATACGAATGAATAATATAGAAATCTCTGCCACTTGTCTAGGGCCTCAGGTTCGAATTAAGGAAATTCATAAAAAGCTAGAGGCGAGCTAGAAACGAATTTGCTAATGTATTCACACCTATTATTTAATGGAATTGCGGTATACGTGGAGTACAAAGTATTATCTTCCGTACAACAGTTATTTAGCTCAAAGAGCCCTATTTTGTGGTTTATATCTATTACTAGAATATTAGCACTGATTAAGGTTACAATTTTGTGAATTTATAGCATATTTTATCGATACTCTGCTTTGATAATATATTAGTAGGCATGTAAAAATGCGTTGTATGTGCCATTATTATTTATGTGTTTGATGTTTAGGAAATAGTGAAAATGGAGTAATTAAAATACAATAAAGTATTATATCGTCGATCATCCTATAAATGTTTTTTTAGGATATTAAATTTTGTAATTTAAAACTGGGTGAAAACATATTACCAAAAAGAAGAACAGTACTGATTAAGGCCTAATTCCAATTACAGTGATGCTGTTAAATGATTTTTCTGCATCTTTAATAACATATGGTAGCATGACCATTGCTAGTTTAATTTACGTTAGTGAAATTGAGGCTAATTTGTACAAACTTTTTAATGAGTAGATTTATTTTTTACAAATGTTCTTACCCTATACTTTAAAAATGGTCTTTCAAGACATTAAAAGACCACTTGTAATATTATATAAAGCGTAAGAATTTGTTTGTTTGTTTGAACGCGCTAATCTCTGGAACTACCAGTCAGAATTGAATAATGAATATGTTTGTGCGAACACGTATATAGAAAATGTAGTGAAGGTTTTCATTGAATTCCGAAATCAGCTCTGTTCATTTAGTTAAATCCCTTTGCTGTTCGACAATACTATTCGACATTGACTAAGCAAATTAGTTATTGTTGGATACTACTACTGCATTATGCTAGGCCGTTTAATACTATTTTAAGAGCACTTAGCCGATACGCAGCGCGATTTGAATGGGTTGCGGTGCAAAATTACTAAAAACCCCATCTAGCTATATCTAAAGTTTAACATTATCAATAAAAATCAATCAATTTTGTGAAACATAAGTGTATAATAACTAAAAAACTACACCGAATTGAAAGTCATAACAATTTAAAAATTTGCAACCAATTACACGTAGCTGCTACGCCGTAGTTCGTAGCACTCGTAGCGAATGCTACAAATAATATAAGCAGTTCATTAGTACTGCGTCATTTTGTTAATTTAAATAAATATGTTTTGGAATACACATGGGATTGTAGCAATTAGTGATAGTGTTACCTACGTTGACTGTTCAGCGTTGGTTACACATTAGTTAGTTTATTAACCAATGTTAAACACGATTTTAGCTGAAGTGTATGTTTTAATAACTTTTTGCCAATATTAATAAGCGAATAATTTTTTATATTTTAAGGTTAAGGTTGACAGTAATGTTGTTTTTTGAGCAATATGGTGATCGAGTAAGAATTACACCAGCCCTGTCAGTTTTTGAATGTCATACAAGATGCTATACTTCACTAGCTTTCCGCGGCGTGCTTTTATCCGCGTATTCGCTTACTGTGATGTTACATAAACTATAACCTTCAAACAAACAAACTTTTCCGCTTTATATAATAGTATAAATATATATAGCGCAATCTTTTAATTAAGGCAGTCAAACCATAATTAGTTAAAACCACTACTATATCTGCGATTGGCAATCCACCTATCAATCTTAGCAATAACAAATATTTACTAATTCATCATTTAGTATTTACACAATTAATGATGAACAGAAAATTTTTTTCTCTCTCCATATCAACAGTAATAATAATAAAACAAACAAATATATTTAAAGTTATATATGCTGTGACTTATTCAGGCAATTTTTTTTATAACTTCACCAACAAATTTATTTGTGAGCGAACGATACTGTGTTACGACCGTGAGGCCCTGTTGAAACTTTTTACAGCTTAATCGGTACGAGTTAAATTTATTACAAAACCATAAAAAGACAATCCAAGACGTAGATGTTGCGGTTCGTTTAATTTAAGTACTCTTAAATATCGTAAAACGAGTGACGATGTGGCGGAATAGATGCAGATTTATTGGAGAAATAAATGGCACCGTGACAAGGCGGCATTGTTTGAGCTGTTTGTCACTGAGGCAGCATTATTGGTTCTATATACGCTGAGCTTCATATTATATAACTAACTGTTGCCAGCGGCTTTGGCCACGTAGGTAGGTAAACCACAAAAAAACGTCATATAAGCTCTTTTAATATACATTGTGTTTTACAGAATATATTTAAAATTTACGACTTCTGTGACGTTGCGGTTTGCGGGTTCGATTCCAGCTAAGTGCAAATATTTAGAATATTCTACGAAGTGCACCAATTTTAAAACGCACTGAATGAATCGCAACAATATTACTCCTACGCGGACACGTTAGGTCAAATGACAAAAATATACTTCTTTATTACTAAGCAATAACAGGTGCGCTTCAAGATATACAACAAATATTTGTGTGCATGAAATATGACAACTTGCATTTGTCTGCATGTTTTGTTTTTTTTTTCATTTGTTTGTTTAATGTTTATTGTGTTTGTATATATCTATAGAAATAAAATAATATATAACAGGAACAGGCACTATCAACGTGCATTACGTTATATCTCAAAATTATCAGTTACAAAAGAATAAAACCTCGAAATGTTGCGGTTACTTTATATTCAGCGAAGGCAGTTGAGTTGATTGTGGGAAATGACTTGTTAGAGGGTTTCTCAAGTGATGAACCAACAATTTGTCATTCCTACTTGGAAACTTTGTTATTTTCTTTGTTTTTGATTTGAGTCTTTTTATATTATTTGTCGAAAATAAATATTTATAGGATTTTCTTTATTTATTTATTTATTTATTTAAATATTACTCTTAAACTTACATCTATCTTTACAGGCAAGCCTAATGCGACAGAGAAGTTGAGCTTTTTATCTAGTTTATAACTATATTTATTTCTACATCCTAATACATGATTAAAACTAACCTAAGTACTGCAGATGCAATAAGCAGTCATAGTAAATTCGTTCAGTGCACATGAAAACAGATCTATCCGGTCAGACAGCGTGTTGAGCACACGCAACGCCCGCACAAGCGGCGCGCGCTACAGCAGGTTGGTGCGTGCGCAAGGCACAACCAGCAGCGGCAGGCGTCGGCGACGCCCTCTGTATTCATCCGGAACTCACAGCTGAACCGTCTCTAAGATACCCGGATTGTGTATCTTACCGCGTATTACACTAAATATGTAGGTGGCGAGAGCTACCTCCCTTCTTACTTCGAGTCTGTAATAACCCACCATTCCCATAACAAATAAAGTAGGATACAGTAGTGGGTACCCTGGGAACACGCCATACTGCTTCAGATATAAAAACCTAAGAAATTTGTTTTGTATGCGTTCTATCATTAATTTATACTTTTCTTCGTGTGGAGACCAAATGACCGTATTGTACTCCAAGTGACTCTTTACGAGTGCTTCGTACAGTGCTTTCAAGACCCTTATATTGGTAAAATTAGCCTGCCTCAAAACAACCCCCAAATTTCGGTACGTTTTCTTACATACGTCTATGATGTGCTGCCGAAATAGCAAATTGCACTCGAAGCGCACGCCCAGGTCTCTTACCTCCGTGATGCGCTTTAACGGCAACCCATCCATGACGTATTCGTACTGGCTCGGGGCCCGTGCTCGGCTAAACGATAGTACGGAGCACTTAGCCACATTGAAGTACAGCTTATTGTTTTGGCTCCACACTAAGATCCTATCGATGTCCTGTTGTAGAATGCTGTGATCTGCGCTGTGTTTTATTTCCAAAACTAGTTATAGGTCATCCGCAAATAATAAAGGTATGGACTTACATACTACTCTCGGGAGGTCATTGACCGTCAGAATGAACAGCAGGGGCCCTAAATTGCTGTCCTGACTTACCCCAGACCTTGTAGGGTAGGGATCCGAAAGGTATCCACCACAGTCGACATACTGATATCTGTCACGCAGATATGAGGCAAAGAATGAGAGCGTGTGTGGGGTGCACCCCACACCAGCCAGCTTGGACAGAAGTACGTCATTGTCGACTGTGTCAAATGCCTTTCCGAAATCAAAGTACGCGACATCAACCTGTAGCCCTGCATCTACTGCTGGCACCAGATGCGACATAAGATTTAGCAGGTTACCCGTTGTCCCTCGCCCCGGACGGAATCCGTGCTGAGCGTCTGACAACTGAGCACTAATCTGCGGGTAGAGACAACGATGAATGGCCGTCTCAAACACCTTGGCCGGAGTACACAGAACCGCTACGGGTCTATAATCAGTCGGCGCAGGCCCTCCACCTCCCTTCGGCACCGGTACTACTCAGCTCAACTTAAATCGATCGGGATATGTTGCGGTGTTAATACACACGTTAAATAAATGTTGTAAAGGCTTCACCAATATTGCTCCACAATCTTTAAAAATGTATGGAGGGATGCCATCCGGCCCCATCGAGCGCTTCGGAATCAGACGCGCGAGCGCGCGACGAACGTCGTGCAACGTAAGTGGCGTCAGTGCCACGCGCGCGCTCGGCGCGTCCGTTGCACACGCGCTGGCCGCCTCTACGCTCAGCGTCGCCGGCTCCGGCGTATATACAGACTCGAAGTAGCAGGCGAACTCTCCGACGCTCTCGAACTCGGATAATACCTTACCGTCTTTATGATCTTGCGGCTGGACGAGTTTCTTGTCTTAGCTCTAATAAAATTCCAGAACGCTCGCGGTTCATTCGCTAGATGGTGTTGAACGCGGTCCCTGTACTCGTCGTGAGCGCGCCTCGTTTCAGCCTTAACTCTTGCCCTACATTGTGAGAATGCCTCATAGTTCTCATTAGACTTACTAAATTTAAATCGTTTGTGCAACACGTATTTAAGTTTTATGTCTCTAATAACGTCACTCGTATACCACACTGGATATATATACCTACTATTTTCTAATTTTGATGTTTTTATCTTCACATACATATTAAAAACTTGATAAATTCTATCATAAAATGCATTTAATATAGCGTCCGGATCATTTAAACTACATACATCAATCCAGTCTATTTCGCCTAAAGATTGATATATGCCATTAATGTCAGCCTTATTTAAGTTCCAATGCACTCGGTTTATTGCGTCATGGCATAGCAGTGAAGCCGGCGGCGGCGGCGGTGTAGTATCGGCTGCGGTGAGGTCTGCGCGTGCGAGGTCTATTCGCACGTGCAGCGACGGGTGGTACGCGTCTACGGGCTGCAGCCCCTCGTCCGCAGCGCTCACCGCAGCGCGAGCGCCGGTGCCGCGCGTACACAACACTAGATCTAACTGTCTACCACTACAATTCGGCACATCATTGCACTGAACGAATTCACAAAATGACATAAAGTAATTAAAATAATTATATATTATATTTGACCTGTATGGATTTGAGTTGAACTTAAAAGTATTATTCGTAAAAATGACAACCCCTAACTACGGAACAAGTTTTGTATTACTGGGGATTTTATAAACATACAAAGGATAAGAAAAATATCATTTATTAACCCCAGACACTTTTCCAAAGCAATCACATGCACTAAGCGTGTCACACCTTAAAATAGCTTCCAAATGTCAAACTAAAACAAATAATTCCAGTAAATCATTATATCAGCCGAAATTTCACTGCTGGACATACTTGAGGCCTTCCCCAAGTTTGGACACGTAGACAATTCGCCCTCATCCCGCCACCCCTTATGTCGTCGGTTTGCCTTGTAAGTCTGCCTGTCTAGTCCTCTTGCCTTACTATTCAGTTAATTAAGCTTAATTTATCTAATATAGTGTCTATTTTATCTATTTCAATTATCAGAAGTTGTCAGCCAAAAGGGTTAGTATGCATTAATTAGAATAGTATGAATTTACACATCGGTTATTTCCATAGAGATTACCCTTGTCTGTTCGGCTAAACATCTCAGGTGACTTGGTTACGCAATTTATTCTAAATTGTATCGAGTTACGGTGGTAAGAGATTTAAGAGGATGGTAATAAAATCTTAAGGTATTCGTTAAATAAAATTAGTTTATAATAATTCTAAAGATGTGAGTAGAACTATAAAATTTATAACCCTAACTTTTATAACGTAAGTAATAAGATCCAAATTCTCATTACTGTTTCTACTGTAAATTAGTATTCACCGTGTAAAATTTAAAAATATCATAAATCTTAAAATTATTTTTTCTGCCAAAACAGTCACAAGTACATAGTACATAGTACTCGTAATGTATGACCAAGGCTTAATATTAAATGAATATATCCACATAAATTGCCAAGAAATTTTATTCGTAATAATTATTATTAAGCTCTGACTAAAAGCGCCATTGACGGCACGGCTCGCTCGGTCCACGCATTACTGAGAAAAAGGTCTTGACACACAGACTTAAAGTAATTCTACAAGTGTTCCGTTTTACCTAAACGAAAAACGAAATAAAACTTTAATTAGTCACATTGTCACCAACTGTTGACTAAAATGACAATGTTTGTCATTTTAGTCAACAGCAATCAAAATATTCTTCGAAAAAAAAAATCTTTGTCTAACCTGAATAGCAAATTTAGGACATAAGTATAGTTTCCAAACATACTATACAGATATCACTTCACTGCGACATAGAGATAATCCCGTAAAAGCGGGGAAATCTCACTAACATGTTATTTAATAATAATAATAATAATAATATAATAATAATATTCTACCACATTCACACAGCGCCATCTAGCCCCAAATTAAGCAATTATATTTGCTTGTGTTATGGGTACTAAACAACTGATATACTACTTATATACATTTTTTTTTTTTTTTGTAATTACATACATATTATAGATAAATTACACCCAGACACAGAACAAACAATCATGCTCATCACACAAAGGTTTGTCCTGGGTGGGAATCGAACCCACGACCTCCGGCTTAGCAGTCAGGGTTACTAACCACTAGACCAACAGTCCAGTCATTTGTTCCAATACTTAAAGAAACGCATTAAATAAAGCAGTATATTTAATTCTCTTGAATGCAATGTAATGCAAGGCAGCGTCAAAATTTATTAGGGTAGGCAGAAACGTGTTCCAATCTGATTGATGCAATCTGTGTTAAGCCATAAATCTATACTATTATACAAAGCGGAAGAGTTTGTTTGTTTGTTTGAACGCGCTAATCTTTGGAACCACCAGTCAGATTTGAAAAATATTTTTGCGTATGATAGCCCAGTTCCTTTAAAACTATTACAAGCAGAAAGGTCTTAATTTGTCGAAACTAATAAAAGCAATAAATACTATGTCAGTTTAGACAAACTGACGAAATCAGCCGAAAACAGAACAGTACGTGGCCGCGCACTCAAAACGCTATTTTGCACGCTGATATCTCATTATCTGTAATTGCTAGGATTTCGGTGTGAACATCAATTAGTTCGACATAATATTAACCTCAGAAGAATGACATATCGGTTTACCCTCAGAATAGTTTACATTGCGTAATATCTCAAAAATTATTAAATCTCATACAATGTTCGAGTAGGGCAACCATAATTTCGATGTGGTATGAGATAATATAATTTAAGATAATTAATTTAATAATATAATTTTATTTAATTTAATATTGGGCAAAGTTTTTTTCTGATTGGATAACTTGGTGGAGCAATCGTAACGCACACAGTTTTTAGATGTTCACATACATACAACGACGATATTAATATACCTGTCGACGGACTGCCACGCAGAGTTCTTAAATTCGATCCCCGGGTCGTATAATGATATTAGATTTTACTGTAAATTCATCAGTCACTTGCATGAAACCTAATTGCCAGCAAAACCTTGGTGTCATACCTACACGTTCGCTTATCCCACCTGTGTAATATAGGCGTGTGCTATTTTATGTAAATTTTTATTCTTAAAGTAATCAATGACAATAGGCTTTATAAAAAAAAATCCAAATCTTATTCTTTAAAAAATATATATTATAATCATGATATTAACATTCACTACCAAATATAACATGTCATGAATGTTTGTTACGAGCTGTGCAAATATTTGTTCACCGTAAATATCTCCTGGCCTACTATACTAGGCAAGCAGACACCAATTGAATTCAGAGAATATTTACACGAAGATATTCAATCGGGACAACTATATAAATATGCGAGAAACGTTCGAGCTTGTAACTTAACTTTCTAGAGAAAAAAAGCTTTGATTTTCGTAGTTTTTTATACAAATTCGATGGCAAACAAGTATACGGCACCTGATGGTAAGAAAACGTAACCTATGGATATTTTTCTATATAAATTGCAAAAACAATACTGGAAGAAATCGCTCTAAGCGATAAGACCGCTCATTGTACCTACTTATTTTGTATGTAATCTTTTTTGTATATATTATGTGGTGTATACAATATCTATACATATAATAAAAATGTAACCGATCGCTGTCTGTACATGGAAGATATATGAGAAAAAAAATTATTGGGGCCTTTATCAACGCAAATAGAACCCAAAACAATGATTGTTACAATTTTTGTCTGTTTGTCTGTTTGTTTGTTTGTCTGTTTGTCTGTTAGTCTGTTTGTCTGTTTGTCTGTTTGTCTGTTTGTCTGTGCGTTTGTTCACGCTAATCTCAAAAACGGCTTATCCGATTTAGATATGGTTTTCACTAATACATTGTGGTAAGCTTCACTTAACATTTAGTGTTTGTTTCGTGTCAATCGGTTCATAAATAAAAAAGTTATGCCAATTTAAAGAATCACGTCGAACATTTGTTAATTTACTACGAAATCTGATAGAAACAGAGACTTTAACAGGTTACGGAATAGCTGATAGCGTTTTTATTTTTCGGATTCCGCTCATTCTAAACAATCTTCCGTTTAGTTTTAAATGAGTCCAGTTTCCAGTGAGCCTATGTTTCGCGATGACAATTAATAAAGCCCAAAGTCAGACACAACTAAAAGTTGTGGGCGTGGATCTAAGTATTAGCTGTTTTTCGCACGGTCAGCTTTATGTGGCTCACGTGTTAGCATTCCTAGCAGCCTGTATGCTTTGATCCCCGATGGCTATACGTCTAATTCATACATCCATACACCCATACATATTATATAAGGCTTTATCCTGACTGACTGACTGACTGACTAACAGACAACGCACAGCCTAAACTGCTGGTCGTAGCGACTTGAAATTTGGAGGGTGTGTTTGTCTAAATGTCTAGAGGTTGTACTCAAAAAGGGTTTTTAAAATTTAATTCCTAAGTGTGTGAAAAGGGATGTAATCGATTATATGAATCTTCTTCATTTTTTAACTTACAGTTTTGAAATTTTATTTTGGAATACATCTATTTAAATAAAAAATATCCTTATAATTTTATTTTAACAGGGGTGGATTTAGAGGGTTGAAATTAGGGATGAAATATTCTATACAAAGATCTTTAGCTTCTGAAGCTAGCGACTCGAAATTTACAGGGAGGGGGAGGGAGGGAAAGGAGGGAGGAAAAGGAGGAACTAAGGATAAGGAGGAAGGGAGGGGAAAGTGAGAGGGAAGTGATGGGGAAGTGAGAGGAAAGTGATGGGGAAGTGAGGGGGAAGATAAGAGGAAGTGTGGGGGAAATGCGGGAGAAGTGAAGGGAAAGTCAGGGAGAAGTGAGGGAGAAGTGAGGGGAAAGTGAGGGGAAGTGAGAGGAAAGTGACGGAGAAGTAACGGGGAAGTGAGGGGAAGTGAGGTGGAAGTGATGGGGAAGTGAGGGGGAGTGAGGGGGAGATAAAAAATAGTATGAAAAACAGTATTTAAACGATATAAAAATGTCTATTGGAAAAAACGACATTCACGCGAGCGAAGCCCAAAAGGTCACTCACTCACTTATCACGAAATCTCAGAAACAACAAGTGCTAGGAATCTCAAACTTTGCATTGTCATTCCTATTAGAATATAGGTGCTCACGGAATTTTGCGAAATCCATCCCCTAAGGGGGTATAAAGGGGTGGCAAAGTTTGTATGAAACTTCTATAGTTTTTATAGTAGGATTACCAAATTACTAGAAAATACTCTTTTTTTAATATTCAGAAACCACCCTTATTAAATGGGCAAATAAGAGTCGCAAGTTTGTGTGAAAGTGGTTTGTCAGTTTTAGCGGTAGCGGGTTTAAACTGGATTCGCCATAGAGACGGATAATACTGATACAATGTACGATTGCCATAAAATCAGGCACGCAATATTCTCATAGAGGCACCCATATGAATTTTCACGCGAACGAAGTCGCGGGCAACAGCTAGTATAAAATAAAAAAAGGGAATTATATTATATAAAACGGAAAGTTTGTTTGTTTGTTTGAACGCACCAATCTTGATTTGAATAATTCTTTTTGCGTTATACAGCTCAGTTCCTGAGAAAGGTTATAGGCTATATAAAACCACGCTATTGGCGACGAGAGCGGAGCAGTAAACAAATACGCGGTTGAAATCGCTCAGTGGAAAGATAGTAAAGAATATTATTATCTATTTATTATAAAACACAACCATGCCATTGCCGTATGAGGAGAAGGGAATGAAAGATAAGATACACGTGTAAGATAATTGAGACTTTTGCATTTGCTTTGCTGTGATGGCGAAAACTAGACGTTTACTTCGATTGAAAACAAGTCCTTAGTTAACTATAATATGAAATACATCAATCCCATACCGGTTTTCAAGTGATATAAGTAAACAGCAGTTCCATGCCTTATTTTTTTTACTACACTAAACCATTTTATTACCCCATCTGTATCACCTGACCTATAAAGTACACCAAGGTCATGTCATGACGTTGTCTAATAAATCATGCATTGTTGTCAACAACAAAAGAAGTCATTTTTGGCCAGAAAGTGCCCCATTGAACACCGTATAATATTTGTGTACAAAGGTGGCTTTCGCTAAGGTCAAATTTGACAGTACAATAGTGCGGTTTTAAAATGGGTTTTTGTTGTTATTTATAGTGATTTTGGTACAGAAAACTTCAATGTATTAACGTTTACGAAAACATATAAGTTTAACAATGACGTCCGCTAAAACGGCTTAGACGCATAGGTTAAAGTGCGTGTTCTTACGGCATAAGATGTTGTGCTCGTTTCCCCGTAAACTGTGTGATAATAGCGGCAAAGGCCCATTTACAGCTTCCTTTTCCTTCATCGTCCTCTTCCTCTTACATAGTACGCAATGGCTTGGTTCTGTTTTCATGGCATTTTTACTGCAATGCTTAGAGGAAACAATCATGTGCTTAGGTCCGGTAATCTTATCTTATCTTACATATCATAAGGCATGCTTGTTTGCTACGAAATTAAATATAAGACTATGTGTATTTAAAAATATTTATTCTTGATCTTTATATTTTTTATTTTGTTCATATTTATGTATCTAAATAACCTATATTATTTAATGCATTTTTTTTAAGTTTTACATTTACTAAAAAATTTTGCAAGTTTTATTATTTTATTTCATTTACTTATTATCTCTGTTTACTCCGTAAGAAACTTAGTGCAAGTGTATTTCAAACAAAGTGTAATATTTAAATGTAAAAAATCTAATTGTAAAGCACACATAATTGCTCAGTGAACAAATTTTCTTCTCAAATTAATCCTAGGCTCTTACGAAACAATTAAATTTTAGAAGACTTTTAGTTATCTGGCATGTTATTTGTACAAGAACACATTTTAACTTAGGTATTTAGAAACCCAATATTTTCATCAGATGAAAGAAAATATAGTGAACACAAATCAAATAAGGTCCATTTAAAGTTCCATTACTGAGTCTCAAGAGCCAATACTAGGTCCTTGTTATCAACTTAAATGAATAGAACCTGATGAGTTTAAGAAATCCAATTTCATTGGGATAATTCCCAGCCTTTTAACAATTGCGGACAGCGAAAACTTAGTTACAGGTTCACTTTATAAAGGCGTTTTAAATTTCATATTGTCTATCTAATAAATAATTTTAACAAAAAAATTAAAAGTCAAATAACTAAACTTTCATCATCTCTGGTTGACTGCCTCAGTGGTAAAGTGGGAGTGTATTTAACATCTGTGCAAGAGATCGTGGGTTCAATTCAACACTAGATAAAACTTTGTGTGAAAAATCGCTTACAAATATTATGATACTTTTACAACAATGGATAACCTTAAATAAAATGAATTCCAGTTTATCAACTGCGTAGCCTTTCTTATTGTCAATTTGTTTCCATTCGATTCGGAAATTCTCCAGTTTTTCAAGCTTAACCTTGAAGGTTCTGCTGAGAAAGACAGCATTGAGTTTAAATTACGCTAAGGACAGAAGAAACTACATACGTAGTAGAAAGCAGATGTTTGTTGAACATTGAATTGATCTGGTATGGCGTTTGTGATTTAAAGGTTATGAAATATATCAGTACCATCACACTGTTTGGGTATTTATCAGTAAGCGATAAATATTTATCTACCTCGTTTCTATCTACCTAACAACGATGCTTCAAATCTATGCAAATTATAGTAGTACAACAATTATTTTTTAAATCCTAAAGCGTTGTTTTTCATGCCTACGTCAAAGATTCTGCCAGCGTTTCGTATATTATGCATAGAGCTCAAAGCACCATTTACCCCAAACAAGTTTATGAAAGAGAAATTCTCATTTTGTCATAATTCACAAGGAAAATTAAGCTGGACTGAAAATTTTCTCGCAGTTCTTGTTTAGTTTACGTACTTTGAATTGCTAGTCTTGGTACTGGGCTAAGCTATATTATTATTATCCCGAAAAAGCTTAAAGTTTTGCTAAATTTAATTAATATTTTTGCTAAAATATGCGCAATTAAAACAGTTAAAAAAGTTTAATCTTCGTATGACAAGACGATGTTTTAAGCCTCGAAGTGCTTGACACTATGCAGATCGACCTATATAGCTCTCTAGAGAGGTGCACTGCTACAAGAGGTTGTGATAGGGCCTCAGGCAAATACCACTAAAAAGTGTTTGAATAAAATTTCTCTAGGCTGATGAGCTATGACTATTTTAAAACTAACCAGATTAACATCTACTCTGTCGAATTCATGGACGTCTATTTAAATACAAGAGGAAAAGATATAGGAAAAGGGATAAAGCCAAGAGAGTAATTGGGCATCCAGCGCTTTCATTAACAGACTACAACGCAAATTACAAACATTACTAGTTTTAGTCAACATTCTGTAAGAAAAGTTTTTAGAGATCTGCCCTTCCTTTCAATAAGAATTTATATTAAATTAAAGCTAAGTTATTGCCGGCACGTTAATTAGCGTTTTAGCTGCGCACAAATTAATGTTGTCACGACATTTTTATTACAAAGTATAACAAATAGTTTGGAAGACTAAGACAAATTCAAGTTATAAAGAAGGCTTTAAATGTGGAACCACGAAACCAGAGAGGCACAGGCGACAGCATATGATAGACTCTCATGAAGGCGTCAAACGAACTATGGATGTAGGACTGTTATAAATAAGATAATAATTGTAATATCACAACAATTACACAACACTAACTAGATCCAAAGTAAGCATATGTTGGGTTATAAAATGCTAAACATACTTAATTATTTTTTTCATACACACATATTATACATGGAAATACCCAGCTCAATGCTAATGTTCATGCAGACAAATATTTGCACTGAGCGGGAATCGAATTCGCGACCTCTGCGTGGCAGTCCGTACACAATACGACTGTACATGTTTCGCCGACGCTGATGTGCAGCGTCCGCAACGTGCGTCACAAACCATTGTGCAACGCCTATTATATTAATGATTAATTTAGCATTTACTTAGCAGTACGAAAATAACTTTGTTGTAACTATTATCAAGATAAGATGGCCACTTATACCTAATTACTGTTATATTAACTTTTACTTTACAATATATACAGTTTTTTTTACTCTTGGCACTCTTTCTATTCGTACTCCACTACAACCACACCTACTCTACAAACTGCAGTAAATGTGCTGAGCTAACTGGCTCACACAACCACCAAACCACAGATATGATGGATGATTGCAGAAGGGTCAAAGTCACTCGAAAGATGACCAGATATGCTAGATTTCTCCTGCGAGTCGATATAAAAGACGAAAAATTTCACAAAGTTATCAAAGTGCCAAGTAAAAAGAACGCATAAATATATAAATGTATACAGTATACAGAGCTCTAAAAACTGATAGCCGTTTGAACAGATAATACTTGGAATGGCACGATAAAAATGCGTGTGAGAATCAAGAGGATTTAAATTCACAAACGTGATAAAACTTTGAATGCGATACATAAATATGAGTCTTGTTGCATTGTGTGTTTGTGAAGTTACAGTGTTTGTTCTATAACGCAGCAAGTATTTTATGTGCAATGAAAATAAAGTTAACAAACTAAACTTTCTCGATCAATGAATGAGGGCGGCTAACGACCTGCCAAGGTGGTAAAAAATTTAGAGACGTCTATGTCCAGCAGTGGACGTCTTTTGGCCAATACGATGAAGTGCTTTCACTTTTCAACAAAAAACACAACCAATACAATCATTACAAAACATAAACATAACTCCTGAGTCGTAATCTTCAATAAAGAAGGTCGTGTCTAGTTAGAAATGTTGTTGATCTCTTGATGCACTATGCTCTACATATGTACGTTGCTGCTACATATGTCTCTGTCCTCGGCGGTCTTTATGGCTTTGGGTATGGACAGGCCAGTGAGCGTCTTAACTTGATTAAACTAACGGGTAGGTGAGCGACCGCGTGGTCTTTTCCCGTCAACCTGTCCAACTACCATAAGCATCTCCAGGCTATCAGGGTCTGTACGAGCAACGTGTCCAAAATATTTAAGTATACATAAGCCCTAGTGTAGAAAAACAATGTTTTCATACAAATGTTTTTCTTTAACAACATTTTCGGCGTTACTATACGGTTTTGTTAAAAAATTGTCTTATTATGTATACGCAATAATGACCCTGATAAAGAGATGTTATCGCAACGGAATGTTAACGGTACAAAGAGAAAATAGGGCAACCAAGGGAATAATAGCTGTGGATTTATTAGTATACGGGTAATGTGAGGCGCTTTATTTTTTAAATGGTGATAATGGGCGAATGATGGTCATACTATCACATTACAGACAAGAAAATAACTCGATACAAGACGGCATTTTATAATGATACACTTGCTAAGATTAAAGATTTAAAAAAAAGCCCAATTTAATTCTAATTGGCGGTCTTTTCTCAGCAGTCTAGTCGCCTGACATTTTAGTAACTGATAATAAGTTACCAAAATGTTAGACGCATACTGACTGTTTCAGCACCAACAGAATTCAGTCCTGTAAAAAAGAGCTTCAAAAATCTTATCTGAAGACAGCTGGTACACAACATTATCAGATTTTTCTCAGGTTAGTAAGTTCCAAATTTTCGTAAGTATGAATAATAGAACAAAATATCAGCACTATTTGGGACACAACTAACACCATCATACAACACTCTAATACAAATCCAATACCGTGGTAAATTTTGAAATCTGTCGTTCAATATCTCATTTTTCTGCCGGAACTTAGCTGCTCAAATTAAGCGATCAGCTTGTTTATTTTTTTAACTCGTCAGTGAGACGGATGTTGCTATGGCAGATCTTTAAGATACAGTGGATTACTGTAAAGGCTAGTAGGAAACTTTAAGACCTAACAGAATGTTGGTTAATTGAGTTTGCGTTTTAAGTGAAGCTCTGTCTTGCTTGTTAGTGGGGTCAAGGGTGCATGTGACGACTTGTAGGTCTCATATTCGGGAGTTGTTTGAATACAAAGCGCTCTGGAGTTACTGTCTAACGATGTAAGGTGCTTATATAAAAGAAAAGAGAATATTGTTTGACTTACTCCTAAATAATATCTTTCAAATTTAGGTGAGTTATAAATATCATGATAAATCAGTAGTTTTAGTGACAGAAATACTTTTAGCTCTTGCTTAAACTGAAGTGAGTTATAAATATCGTGATATAACAGTAGTTTTAGTGGCAGAAACAGTTTTTGCTTAAACTGATAATAAATGTATGGCTTCAGATTAAGAATAATACTATAGTTGAAATGTATAAAGCAAACTATACGCTGACTACTCTTAAAAAACTATTGTATTAATTTTCCCTACTTTATTTGATTTAGCACTCATGACTGTAATTCTTGTCGATCACAATTAACAGTTATAAAAATGCTCGTAAAATTAGATATATCAAATAACTGATAGAAGATATAAGAGGAAAAGTATTTATTACACACTGGACCGGTAGAAAAATACATTAATTGTACGCAATATTTTTGTGATGGCCTAGTGGTTTAGGCACCCACTTCGTAAACACGATGTCGTCGTGTATTCGAAACCAGGCATTCGAAATGCGATTTTTTTTGATATTTTTTTTAAGTTTATAAGATTTTTTTAGACTTTACTTATTTACGATGAAGAAAACATCGTAAGGAAACTTGGACTTATTTAAAAAGTGTCTGAAATCACTATCCACATTGAAAAGCATGTGGTTTTGCTTACTGCTCTGCTCCCGTGTTCAGTATCGTGATGCTACATAGCCTATATATAACCTTTATTAAGAACTGGGCAATCATACGCAGAAAGAGTTATTCAAATTCGACTTTTAGTTCCAGAGATTAGCGCGTTCAAACAAACAAACTCTTCGTTTTATGTAATAGTATAGATAAATGTTTTTACAAAAGAAAGATATTTAAGTATGATATCCGCATTCTAGAACCCATAACACAAGCTATATAATACCTATATGCTTACTTTGGGTCTAGATGGCATTGTGTATAGCTCTTTCTATATTCTAAACTGAGATCCTAGACAAGTGGCACAGATTTCTATTCTATTTGTAGAATAGATTCAAAGTCAAAGTCAAATTAAAGTCAAAGCATTTATTTCATTTAGATCATAAAGTATGATGCTTATGAAAAGTCAACATTACATTTTGTCAGCCAATTGACCTACAGCCAGTTCGCTGACGAGGTAGAGCTGTGAGAAGAACTGGCAAGAAACTCACGCCACTCTTTTCAATCGCCAGATAATTACAGTTATTTGAATGAGTTACAATTTAAACACTCAACGCAACCAAAGAACCATACAAAGTAATTATTACAAATTAAAATTAAAAAAATTAAAATTAATTAAAAGATTAAAAAATGTCTGGGATTGACACAAGCTAACGCCATGCGTTATGTCAGTCCCGTACATTTTTAATCTATTCAATGAACAGAAAATAGAAATCTATGCCACTTGCCTAGGCCCTCTGGAGATCAAACTGTTTATAATTACCAATAACAGTTCTCGTAACCTTGACAACCGCAATGCATACGTAAATACACCTGAATAATCAACAATAGATTTGTCAGATTAATTTTGAATTAATTAATGTTTAAACAAGTAATTACAGACTGATCTATGGATAAACTAAACATGGCACGTGACAGTTACATCGAGATACACTTTCATTAATGGTATTACTTTTTATCCATGTTTGTTATGTTAGTTTTCTGTTTATTGTCTGTTAATGTAAGTATGATTAAATGTTTCTTTGTGCTTTATTGTGTGCGTCACTTGAATGTGAAAAATAAACTGTTTTCTTTCTCTTTTTTGCAGATGTATTGATATATAATTATAATTGAGATGGGTATACTTTTTTATAGGATAAAGTAAAGAGTAAAATTTTTAAGTAGGTAATAAATTAGTTGATATGTAGAAAAAAGAATGGTAAAATTAGGCGTCAAGTCCAAGAAATACTCGAAGACTTGTCAAAGGGTCAAAAAGAGAGTGGACAGAGAATAGTAGATAATCTATAGACAAGAAATGAACTCTTAAATTAAAAAAATATTAATTAGACAAAATGAAAATCCCTCAAAGTTGTTAACAATCAATTAACAACTTTGAGGGATTTTCATTTTGTCGTCATTAGTTTAAAATAAGCGTTAGTACAGTGTGAGATATTAATATCTTTTGCGTATAACTATTTATAATAATATTATTATGTACGTTTTTTTATTGTTTTTTTTTATAAACTTTTGTTCAAACTATGCGTTCTGTGTGACTTGTACCGAAATAAATCATAATTTTCTTCTCCTTTTACTTATATTTTGTGCACCTCATCAAATAACATTTAGAACTTTTATAAAGATTGCATAAAAATATAATACTTATCGCTTCTAACCAGATAAAAGTTAAAATCAAATTAAATGTTCAAACGTCTATGTTCAGCGAACCAAAGAATCTATTCTGAAAAGCATTTCCTTAGAAAACGCTGACACATCTATTGGTGAACAATTCTAGTCTCAGATCGGCTTGTATGACCGAAGCTCACCCCTAAGGCAGTAACATTGCCGGGGTTTTCTTTATAGGGTTAGCAAAAATGGAAAATGTACGAAGTTATACCTTTAAGTCTCAATTTAATTATACGTACTTAAATTTATCTACATTATAATATCACAAAAAATATCATAACTACTATACACAACGCCATCTAGACCCAAAGATAGCATATATATTATTATAGCTTGTGTTATGGGTTCTAGAATGCGGATATAAATACTTTAATAGGTGTTTTTTTTGTCTTCGCTGTGAAGTATTTTAAAGCGACACCAACGGAACGTCTTTAGAATGCGGCTAAGTAATAGGTAGTATTCTGCATCTTATCTGCATTTAAATTATGAAACACTGACAAACTTAGCTTTGAGACTTATGTCCTACATTAAACTTCATCAGACTGCTTTTGATTAATAACGTGACAAATATTACTGTAGCCTCTCTCGATAAAACCTCAACGGACTTCCATAACAAATTATTATTATTCTTTTAGTTGATTTAAAGTATACGACCTGCGCATCTTTAGCTTAAAAGAAATTCTCTGACACGAAGTGAATACGTTTTGTCAAAACCTTAGTCGTATCACGCAACTTCGACATTACACGACAATCAATACTGATTTTTACATTTCAAACAAATTTATATATTATTTTGAACTCTATTTCAATAAGCATAAGAACGTTATTAACTCTCAATGATGATATTTTGTTAAAACGAATTGTGTAATCAAAACTGAAGGCTATTTCTGGTATACAAGTAATTGGATTGACGATTGAGAATCACATTATGATTAGAAATTCAAATTTATAAAGGGTTACAAATTATTTGACCTAATTTTGTGGTTTAATCTTGACCCATTTGTTACTGCGATATTGTTATGTTGTTTGTAAATTAAAACAATACAAGTATTAACACGATACAGTCAATAAAAGACTTATTTGTAATTCGAACACAAATTAACAAAAAAATATTTGTTTAAATTTATTTTGGTCGTGTTTTCCTTTTTTTTAATTGCTGACAGTAGCAGACGAGCAAAGACCCACGTGATAGTAAGTTGTAGCAGTCGCTCATAAATGACTTAGAGTTCCTACTATTGCTTCTGCAATGCCAGGAACTCTGCGAAGCCACTGCTTACCGTGCAGGGAGTAGGGTAGGTGAAAAGATTGAGGGAGGTGAAGAAAAAGGATAGGGAGAAACTGAATTTCAAAATTAGAATATGAATCTGTTTCTAAGTAACTAAACTCCATTGGGAGTGCATAATATAGATAATGAACGATCTTAGATTAATTAATTTGAATTTTTTGTAAATAATACGGTGTTTATTCTTTTTTTTTATTTCCTTCTTGTATTCTTCTCATTAACACCATGAATTGGGAGTCATATCCACTCAAAAGCAAATTATTCGATTCCAACATAATATTATGTTAATACTAGCTTCACCCCACGGTTTCGCTCCCGCGTAAAATATGTTTTGTTGTATCTCGCGGGAACCACACCGATTTTCGGGATAAAAAGTAGCCTATGTCTGTCTCCGGTACCGAATCTATCAACACATAAATTTTCATCAAAATCGGTTTAGCCGTTTAGACGCTGAGTGGTAACAAACACACACACGTACACACGCACACACACACATACAAACTTTCGCATTCATAATATTTATAGGATAGCAGTACTATTTTAGCGCCACAATACAATGCACTTTAACTGTAGAATTATACTACGGCGAACTTCATTCCGCCTAACAGTCGATCAACATTACTTTATTTTTCGAAATAAAAAGTTTTTTTCTAAAATAAACGTTACCTAAGTTACTCCTTATTACATCAGCTACCTGCCAATAAAAGTCCCGTCAAAATCGGTCCAGCCATTTCAGAGATTACCTGGAAGAAACAGACAGACAGACAGACAGACCAAATTTGTACAAAATGTTATTTTGGTGTATGTGTGTACAATATACGGAGCGCCGCGCCGTGCGGACGTCTACATCGCCAACATTTTGTTTCTCGCGTAGTTTGCATTCAATTTAATTCGCGTAGTTTGAATTAAATGGGTACGAAATGTAATGGTTGTGATGCCGTGATCGTCGATGACGAGTACATGAAATGTTCACAATTATCTTGTGAAAAGTTGTATCATTTGTCGTGTCTTGCTCTCACGCGGGAAAAGATTAAGGAATTTACACAAGAATACTTGAGCCAGTGGAAGTGTCCTGAATGTGTGTGTACTATACCGAAGCGAAATAATTCGGAAACGCCAGTCCGGAGTCACGTAATCATGGAGAAACCGTCTACACCAAGTGATTATGTTAACACTGTGCGCGGTAGTCGAAACACAAGCCACTTGTATGCTGATAAACAGGACAAACTATGGGAGGAGATCCGTGAGTTTCGTTTAGACGTTCAATCGCGACTAGATGAACAAATTAAGGAATACAGACTACTACAAAATAGATTTATTAGCACTGAACTAGAATTACTAGAATTAAAAAAGGAAATGAAGGTACTTCAAGAGAAGGCGGATAAAGTTCAAGTGTTAGAGGAGAAAATAGACTTCCTAATTAGAAAAAATGATTCACTGCAAGACAAAATAAACAAGGACAATCACACAATAGGTCACATAGACACAACAAAAACACCTAAAAAGCCGTTACTATCATTTGTAAATGCAGTTAAACAAAATCAAAAGGAGGTAAATAAAGCGCCAACAAAACACTGTGTGGCCACGAAACCGGCAAATATAACCGCAAGTCAGGATATGGAACAAAGTGTAAACACAACTACGTTTAGTCCAAGGCATTCTAGCCAAACTGTTGAAAATAGAGAATTACAAGAGAAAGATACGTGGACAACAGTTTATAGAAGAAAGAATAAATATCCTAACAGTGAAGTGAAAAAAGGCGGCAGTACTAGTGCAGTTAATATCCAAGGCACTGAGCGGAAAAAATATTTACATCTGTGGCGATTACAAAAAGAAACGACAAAGGAAAACTTGGAACATTATGTAAAAGAATTATGTGGAAAAGATGTCTCGGTTACGGTGCAAAAAATTAATCATAAAACAGAAAGAGATTACGCATCCTTTATTATTGGGGTTCCAGAAAGTAAGTACGGAACATTGTGTGAACCAGAAAACTGGGCAATTAATATAGAATTTTGTGAATGGGTGTGGTTTCGTAGACCACCCAACAAACCAAAACAAAACACGTAATTCTGTAGTAGAGATATACTACCAGAACGTAAGAGGACTACGTACAAAATTGGAGGAGTTTTTCGTTGGAGTCTCATCATCAGGCGCAGATTTGTTTGCCATAACCGAAACAGGCTGCAACGAATCAATACACGACGCAGAATTAATACCACCTAAATACACCATTTTACGTTGCGATCGCGCAGACGGAAGAAAGCAAGGCGGCGCGTGTCTCGTGGCCACACCGCGTTTTGAGCTACGGCGAGTGGCCGTCCCTAGTGACATAAACATAGATACGCAGGTGTTCGAACTAGTTTGTGCCGGTGTTTATTTAAAAAATAGATTATTATTTGTATTGTGTGTGGTCTATATTCCTCCTATTAGCACTGAGAACGATTATATGTTATTATTTAGATTAATAGAACAATTTTGTGTTAAATATAGTGATTTTATAGTAATAGGAGACTTCAATATGCATTCGTGTCCGGCATACGTGTGTAATTATTATGAATATTTTGTGTCATATTGTGGATTCACTCAGTGCAACAATGTAAGTAACTGTAATGGTCGCTGTCTAGACCTAGTGTTGAGTACGATGAAGGAGGATAAGAGTATGCGAGTGCGGTTGGCCGGCGAGCCGCTTGTACCTGTAGACGTGCATCACCCACCGCTCGAAATATCAGTAACATTGCCAGCGCGGTGGCTATCAGTAACATTGCCAGCGCGGTGGCAGGTACACGACTCAGCTCCTGTTGTGGATACACCCTCACCATTACTTACAGGTTGGAATTTTTACAAAGCCGATTATTTTAGTCTTTATTCATCTTTAGCGAATATAGACTGGAGTCCTATTTATAAATTAGATTTGGATATGAGTTTAAATTATTTTTATGATTCAATTAACGAAGTAATCGATAATTGTGTTCCGAGAAAAAAGCGAAGTAGTGTAAAATCGAGATACGTTTATCCCGAGTTTTACACTTATGAAATAATTCGCAACATAAAATTAAAAGCGACCTTTATAAGAAATATAAGGTGAGTAGAGATAGGGTTGATTACGAAGCGTTTGCTCTGTGTAGGACTAAAGTAAAAAAACTGATAGTGCTTGCTGAAGCCCAGCATAAACAGCGTGTTCAGAACCAGTTACAGAAAGACCCCAAGTCTTTTTGGAACTATGTTAACTCTAAGAGAGTTGGCAGAGTTCCAAAAAGAATAGTAAAAGATGGTGAGATGCTAAACGATGAGCAGTGTGCGACAGAGTTTGCAAAGTACTTCCATTCTGTTTATAGTACAAATCGCGCAGAACTCAACGTTAACGCGGCGGTAATGCGAGCTGGTAGTGCGAATGGAGCAGCGCGTATTTACTTGGACCAATTACAGTGTAAGGACGTACGGTGTGCGCTTGAACAGCTCAAGCCTAAGCGGTCGGCTGGACCGGATGGCATACCACCTTTTATATTCAGGGACTGTAGGTTAGCACTGATTGAGCCACTCTTACACATTTTTAACATCTGTCTACAGACAGCTGTGTTCCCAGAGAGGTGGAAAACAACGCGCGTTGTTCCGGTACCCAAAGGTGGACTAGGAAATAAAGTAGACGATTACAGACCTATAGCCGTGCTGTCTTCACCAGCGAAGGTGTTTGAATCAATTATCCATAAGAGCATATTTGTGCAAGTAAGGTCACAACTCTCAGACTGTCAACACGGTTTTCAGCCGCAGAAAAGCACAACAAGCAATCTGATTAACCACATGATGCAGGTGCTGCCAACGGTAGACAGTGGTGGTCAGGCTGACGCTGCTTACTTCGACTTCAAAAAAGCATTCGACTTAGTTGATAACGACGTGTTGCTTATGAAGTTAGCAAGCGTCGGCTTTACCCCACGTCTGCTGCAGTTCTTTGGCAGTTTCATGAGAGATAGGCAGCAATATGTGGACTATGCGGGATACACATCAAACCCATATTTTACGTGGTCTGGTGTGAGCCAAGGAAGTAATCTTGGACCGCTGCAGTTTCTCATTATGATTAACGATCTGCCCAAGGTCATCAAACATTCAAGTTGCTTGTTGTTTGCAGACGATCTCAAGTTGTGTCGCGCTGTATCAAATGAGGATGACTGTACACGTCTACAGGAGGACATAAACAGTGTAGTCATCTGGAGTAGGGCGAACCGTATGCAATTTAACACTAAAAAATGCCTAACGATTACCTTCTCGCGGGCGCATAGTCCCGTCTTACATGATTACCATATAGATGGGAACCCATTGGTCAGGGTCTCAGAAGTTAGGGACTTAGGGATTGGTCTTAACGCGGGGCTAACGTTTCGTGATCACATAGTTGGGTGTTGTAAAAGGGCTTACAGAAATCTGGGCTTCATACTCAGAACTGTAAATTCTTTTACAAACATTAGAGCCATTGTCGCCCTATATAATTCTTTAGTAAGAAGTCAATTAGAATGTAACGCAGTTATCTGGGCTCCACATGAGACTAAATATAGACTCATGTTGGAGAGAGTTCAAAATAAATTTGTTAGATTCTTGTATTTACGGCAGTACGGGGTTTACCCATTCTACCCACTCATGTATCCAACCCTATTTGTGTTGGGTATGGTTGGATATAATGAGCTGAGGGTTAGAAGGGACTTAGCGCTAGCCTTATATATATTTAAAGTTATGAGAGGCGTAATCCACAATCCCGACTTATTAGGGCTTGTCGGTTTGTGTGTACCGGATAGATACGTATGGCGGCGACGCCGGCCGCCGCTGCTGGCGGTGCCGCGAGCGCGCACCAATCTGCTAAGCGAAGCGCCGCTGCCGCGCGCACTGCGCACTCTTAACCTGGTAGCCAATCGTACAGACTTGTTTGGTTGTGCACTGAGTGAATTCACCAAGACTACTTTGTACATAATATGTTATGTAAATATAAAATAATAAATCTGTATGTTACTCTATTGCATTGGGTAAAAAACCTGTAAAAATAGATGTAAGTTTGGAAATAAATAAATAAATAAATAAATAAATAAATGTACCGTATATTTATTTATATACATGTAGTAAAAAATGGTCATTCCAATATTACAAACAGACATTTTAATTTTATTATATGTATAGATTAAAATATTTTCTTCGAAAATCGTATACAATGTAAATTAAATAATATATTATATCAAATAAAAATGTATCTTTAGAAATCATTGAAGTTATATCAGTCTCGAACGTTTTTCTAACCACGGTGATACTATTAAGTTAATCGGGCCTAAAGATTATCATCTTATAGCCCGTTACTGACGAGTGCCGACACAAAATCTACCTTTTAAATGTATTTAATTAATAGCTTTCAAGATTAGATGATTGTTGGAAATATAGATTACTAGCTTTCCACGGCGCGGTTTCACCCGCGTCTTTGCTTACTGCTCTGCTCCCGTTGCCAGTAGCGTGATGTTACATAGCCTATAACCTTCCTCGATAACTAGACTATCATACGCAAAAACAATTTTTCAAATCTGACTAGTAATTTCAGAGATTAGCGTGTTCAAACAAACAAACTCTTTCGCTTTATATAATAGTACAGGTAGAATGTAGATAGTCAATAGTCAAAGCATATATTTCAAATAATATATGTCAGCCGATTAACTTACAGCCAATTCGCTGACGAAGTAGAGCCGTGAGAAGAACTGGGAAGAAAATCAGGCAATTTTTTTCAATCGCCAGATAATTTGATGAAAGAAAATTATCAGTTATTGTAAGAACCTACTTATAAGTTATCGTAACTTAAAACATTAAACTAACTAACCTCGATGCCTTTCTATTGTTTGACGTGAAGAAATTTGTCTAATGTTTTTAGTGAGGTCTAGTGTGGGTTTTGGTACACACGTACAGTCATTTTCAGTTTTTCTCTACTATGCATATAATATACATATGCATTGATAACATCACAACAACTACACCCAACGCCATCTAGATCTTAATATATTAAAGCTTATACCTATAATGCTAATACAAACATTTCGGGAGAAACTATCTGAACAATTGTGAAAACCGTATTAAAATCAGTTGCGTGGTTTAGAAGCTAGGTTTAGAGGAGAATAGGCTGATAAAAACAACGCCTTTGCTTTACACTATTATAAATTTAAATGTTACACATAAGATATAAATAAAACGTATTAAAATATTAACAATTAAATTTTTTTATAGTTTTACACGTAATGTATGTATTTAAGTTAATATAAAAAACACCTTGAAGGCACAGTCTCTGATCTCTAACAAATAAAATAAGTCTGTTTGTTTCATGTCATCAACATCTGTCCATTCATGGGGACACCGTCATCCATTTAAGTAACGAAGGTCAGACAACAGTATCCTAATAAATTAAAGTTTATCGACGCTTTGAAGCTAGTGACCTCAATATGGAAAGTTGTAGTGAAACACTAAACATTTATTTGCTTTTAGTGTATAAAAAAGCATAGAATTTTAAACCAGGTGTTGTCTTAAAATGAAAGATGTTAACTTGTTGTATTCTAACAAAAATTACGAAAGATAGCGCTTTGGCCTTTGTTGATGATAAGATGATAATGATGAAAAGTCTACGCTGGTTTCAGCATGAAAAGACGGATCTACGAAAGTACTAACTCCTCATATAACATTGACGTAAGAGTTACTGTACTATTGCATTTCTTTCGGTGAGTGTAAGTCCCAAGTCCAATTGCCCCTCAATCCTTTTTCCTCACCTCCCTTATTTCTTTCACGGCAGGCAGTGCTTTGCAGTCCCTAGCACTAAAGTCTATGAGCGACAGTTACCACTTGCCATCAGGTGGGCTGTTGTTACCTTGCCTAACGCCATTTACTACGTTTAGGCTATTATTGAGAATTTCATAAAGAGACATCCCAATTGAAGATTAAAGTCCTCTCTACGTGGGTCTATTTCACTAAATTCAACCCGAAGTTCAACAAATTCGACTAATAGAAAAATATTGAAATACCCAGACAATCATTGTTATTACTATACAGAGGCCCTAGACAAGTGTCAAAATTTCTATTCTATTCATAGAATAGATTAAAAAAATGTATTGGATTGACATAAGCTAATGCCAACGCATATGTCATTCTCATACATTTTTTTATCTATTCTTTATCTATATAAATTGTATTCCATAAACAAAAGAAAAACAACAAGAGAAAAGCAAAGTTAAATTTGTTATACCTTATTTGTACCCACGCGTTGTTCAGAGAAATGAGAATGGAAAATCAACTTTATTTTTAATAAAAAAGCATTTATTTTTGTCTAACTATGTAAATAATTGAACTAATAAACCACGCCGCAATAACTGAGGTGTGAATCATCAATTTCTGAATTGATACTCATTTCGATTTAAAATATTTTATACATTCTCTATGTTATTTACGTTTATATAATAATTTTGAAAAGTTGTTATAAATACGACGGACTTTTAGCTTTAACATGTCTTGCTGAGTCCGATATAAATTAACAAATTTTAGCAGCGGTAGTTTAGTGATAGGTACTGTGTACCGATTCCCACGTAGAAGTTTCAATAGTAAGGAAAGGCAGCTTTGTATAAGAACAAAGTCATTCTATACTAACTGAAAATCATAACAATACATAGCTTTACTTTAAGCTTAAGAGCTCTGAACGTTAGCTGCTCTTCTCTCAAATTTTGATGCGATCTCAAAAGGCCGAGATCAGCTTATGCCCTTATGTATGTAGGTAAGTATATAATTTATATAAAAATAAATTAAAACATAGAATGTACTTGCGTACAAAATAGGTACTAGACTAAATATCAACGGCGCTGTCCAATTTGGCAAAATTCAGGCGCCCGATTAGCGTGTATCCCACCACCCACTTGCAAGCAGCTGACAATTTACTTTTTCGTTTCAAATGATCCTAATATAACCATCTTAAAATTCGTTCAGTACCTATGTAATTCCTTAATAAACATTTCTTTTTGCCGACTTTAACATGCTAAACTAATGGTCCATTTCGGGTGCAGCGACTAAGGTGACCAAATGGCACCAGACTTGCACACTGTTATTATGGGACTCTAATAGCTACAGAAACGCTTGTGTTCTAGCCTAGTGGCCCCTAATTAAAGATAAAATGTGTGAATAGGAGATATAGCAACACCTATTTACATATTTATCTATGTATCAAATATAAAATAAACTTTAACAAGATCTCTTTTATTCATAAACTTATTCGTTTAATTTTATGTAGGTATCTTTCTAATATTTTCTATTTATTCACCTGTAAATATACATCTACTCATTATTCTAATCTCATGTGTTTTGTTCTACCTTATTTACTTTTCGTATAAAGTTCTGAAACGTAAGGGTTAATTAAGCTGGAACGCTATTAAGCCCAAAAATATTAGTTAAAATATCCCATTGCTAGGGTTGACTGCATAATTAAAATTATGTTACGAGTTTTCCAACAAAAAATATTTTTGTTATGGACATGTTTAGCATCGGTCGTTTATTCATCTAGTCCTACTAATAGTTCGATAGTCGAACTGTTTGGAATAGCAGATAGAAGAAAACCCTCTGACGATGAGTAATCTTCCTAATTCTAGACACAATACAGAACAAAACTTCGTTTTGCAGGTATAATGTAGTATTCTATTTCACAAAATTTATCGTTTCAGTGATTTTCAATCGTTTCGGAGTCGTAGTCCAACTGTAATGTCCAACCAGGGCCACTATTAACATAATTATACTCATCTTATTAAATATTTTAAACTCACACGATTTGTACATATATTTATGAAACGGGTCTACTCGTGTTAGAAAATTATTATAAGGTGTCATACCTCTTTACCCGACGTTTCGGTCGAATTACACCGACCATGGTCACGGGCTGACTGATGTAGCCAGGCGTCGTCTTCGCCTTGAAGCTCGGGATTCGGCAACTACCCTCACTTTGTCTTTTGTTACACTGTTTTGTAAAAAGTCAGTACCACGACACACAACACTCACGACGTCTTCACTTTGGCCTTCTTTGTCATAACTGCGACGCTCACACCTGCTGATTACTGGATTCCAAGATGGAGATAAGCGGTATCCGTCTTCTCGGTTGAAATTTCGGTACTTTTTAATTTAAACCGCTTCTCGAGCTATCCTGGAGTAGTAATGTCGATCAGTGGAAAGCACTTGCGGCTTATGTAGCTCAATCCAGTGGTTGGTTCCTGATTCTAACGGGTGTTCAGCAATCGCAGACTTATTTGTTTGACGGTTCTTGACAGCTGTGATATGTTCTTTGACCCTTTCCGCTATTGTGCGCTTGGTTTGTCCAATGTAGGAACTTTCAAGTTAGAAAATTATTATAAGGTATGACACCTTATAATAATTTTCTAACACGAGTAGACCCGTTTCATAAATATACTTATACTCATCTTATGATCATAATTATCCGCAGTTGAATTTTTGAACAACAAAAACTGCGTAGACTTGTTATTGTATTCGGCATGTGATGAAAAACGCAGCATATTCAGGCCTTCTACAGACTGGACTAACGACCGAGTAAAGGTGGAGGACAGTTGATAGATAAGGTCGGTTCAGAACAGTTTAACCGAGAGAGTTGTCAGTTAAAAATCAAATGACGATGATTAGAATCAGTATAATTACGTCTGTGATACATGAATCAGTAAGTAGCTATGAAGTAAAGACATTGTTTGAATCAAGATGACAGCCCTAGCCGTTACGCACTGAAATCCCGTGTCGAAATAACTTCACACACTGAGAACGAGAGTATAGGCAGAGAACAAAACTAATTAATTTAATGTACCTACGCAAAATTTTGTTAAGAGTTATTCTAGAAACAAAATTATCTTATCAATTTCAACGAAGGGAAACGTATGCCATAGTCTTTACGTTTGGCAGTTTGTTACCTGTGATTAATGAATATAAAATGTTTTAAAGTGGTGACCACAAACTGGCAAGCGAAGCGTGGGCAAAGCTCTTACAAGGTGGACTGACGACCTGTGGACCAGACAACTAATTGTTGAATGAAGGCGGCTCACGACCGGCCAAGATGGCAAAAACTGGAGGAGGCCTATGTCCAGCAGTGGACGTCTTTCGGCTGATATAATGATGACAGTAATTGCAGATAACGCTGCTCTCTCTTACTTGATAGTCTCTTGTACTGCTACGAAAGAGATGAGGTAGTCATATCTTAGACTGGATACCACAATCGACTATTCAGGGTTAAGCCAATGTATGCTTATTATCTTTACTATGATATAAAGCTAAAAAGTTTTCATTGTTTGATCGCGCTTATCTCCGGAGTCCCTGGTCGGATTTAAATAGTTCTTTTTGCATTTGATGGCCTAAATCTTGCGGAAGGTTGAAGGCTATGTAACATCGCGTTATGGTCCACAGGAGCAAAGCAGTTACCAAAAACATATGTTAAACCGCGCTGAGGATCGCTAGTACTCTATACATTTTTACCTTATAAGGGTTTTACCTCTTGAAGCTCGGAATAAAAACCATCCATTTATTTTTTCTGTTACCAACCCCTTACACATTTACATTTTGTCGATTTACCTTTTCTTATGCTCACTTGATGGTAAGTGGACCTTTGCAATAAGCACTACTTTTTAATAAAACAAGGTATCATCAAAACAGTGGTATATTTTAAAAAACCCAAACAGTAAACGGACAAAATTCACAAACTTAAGAAGGTTCTAGAGCATTTATACGGGTGGATGGTCATCGGGTCCATACAAAAACTTGCTCCGCAAATCATGTTCGGAGTCCTTTAGACTTTCATATCGCCTGTCTTCCTTTCTATGTGACATACTGTCTTCACTATAGTTTCTTATCTGGTTTTTATATATTCTTTTTGTTAAGTATTTTATTATAAAATAGATTTTTCACAAAACTACAATTTAAAATTTCAGTTTGACAAGAAAAATTTATATGAGAGATTTGCAGACATTTCAAAATTATTAGTATTGTAAAATAAAGGTCAGTAAAGCGGCAAAGATGGCGCGCCTTAGAAGAGGCCAATATCTAGCAGCGATGATGATGATGTTTGAAGTAAAGGTCAGTGATGAAACTGAAAGAGATTTTCAATGTTTTACGACTGCAGGAGTAAAGGAGGGTAATATTTTACGTGAATAGTGTCAGCTATGCACAAAAATAATGTTTATTTAATTTTTAAAGACAATTCTCGCACTAGTGAACAAGCTAAGCACTGTATCGTGAAAAACTTTAGGATACATAGACTCTCGATTACACGAACATTTGTCATAGAAATTTAATGCACTACACTTGACATAACAGCAATACGATGCTCAAACGATAATAAAACGGCGTAAACCACTAAAATTCTGTTTTGAAACCGCTAAACTACCAAAACTACAATGTCGCCAATATTGTGATAAAATAATATGTGTGTGTTGTCAAAAGCTTTCTCTGCAATAAGTCAGAAATTCATGATAGGTGCATGAATTCCGGCACTTCAGTTATTTTGTTTCATTCAAGGCAATTTTTATAGTATAGTGATAATATAATTAATAATCTAGACTAGGTTGATCACCTAAAAACCGTTCAAGTCTTAAAGTACTTATATGAAAATTTAATAATTATTTCTATTTGAAATAACTTCAAACGCCAACGTTCTTACAAAATCATTAGACCGCCAACACACTTTTAAAACCCGGCGCGACCAACGCCACGTGACGCGTGTTTAATCCAATCAAATTGTATTATATTCTATAAACTAGAATCACACTTTGAACATCCGACGCGACGATTCACACTGGCGATGACTGGCCAGATCGATATGTAGACGCGTCGTGTCGCGTTTTAAAAGTATTTTTCCTCCTTCATACACTTCATCATTAATAACTGACTCTCAATTATATTTTACATCGTTAGCATGGAAAGTAAATATTTATTTTAGCTATTTCGCCCTTATTATTTATATCTGCTTTTTTAAATTTTAAGGCAAGACTAATATTATTATAATAATAATAATAATAAATCGTTTATTTCAGACAATGTCCATATTAATGTTAGTAATACAATAACTTACAAACTAGTGTTAGTGAATACATAAAACTAAATTAATCCTAAGGTGCGACCACCTTCAGTGTGTAGTCGCATCCAGTGCATCAACAACGGGGAGTCCCAGCGCTGAGCAAACATGCTTAGGATGCCATTCGAGCTGGCCCGCAAATGGGTAAGTAGAGAGGCACAACGCTTTCTGAATACAGCGTGAAAACCGTCCACGTTTCTCTCGGCAAACATCGGGGAAGCCCTACAAAAGCGAGGCAGTCGGAATAGCACCCTAAACGCGTTGTTATATTGTATGCGTAGGGTGCTGTAAGCACGCTGCGTGTACTTATTATAGTATTAGCTCATCGACTATCGCTAATAGCTCATTTATATTATTATTTATTAGAAGATGACCCAATGAAATTCGTATCACCTACATCTATTTATCTATGACAATTTTAACAACTGTAATCGGTCGTTTATTAACACTTTAACGCTTTAACCTTCAGCTTTATCCTCAACATTATATGTACATTTTATAGTGCACAGATTAACAGTGACGTCTCGCTCTGTCTCTATCTCTCTTCATCTGTCATCCGTGGCAGGTGGACGTCCTGGTAAAGTTGAAAAAGTAAAGTTTTGTACTCTTCTAAATGATGAATATCACAACATCAAAAAAGAACCAAAACAAACCAATCACACCTGCAAAACAGTCGTACGTACACTGAATGTGCCTCAGAGACAGGATGTTTGACAAGTAGGAACAGTCTTTGGAAAATTTATTTGTCGTTTTTAGTATTTTCTCGCAACTTTTTCAGCTAATCTCGGGTTTTAGCGACCGAGACGAACAATTGCTGTTCGTCTGTCTCGTATTCTTACAAATGTATTTTTATAATAGATAGATAATTATTATTATTTTTTCTTTTATACAACTTTGGTGGCAAACAATCATACGGCCTACCTGATGGTAAGTAAGTGGTAACCGTAACCTATAGAGATGACTGGGTTTTCTAAGCATCGCAGTAGTAATAATGCTTATAAAACACAACCAAGCCGTTACCGACCACGAAGAAGGGGATGAGGAAGGAAAAAGGAAAAGGAAGAGGACCTAGGGGGTATTTGGACGCTCTCACTCACCGAGCGAAACACATCAGCATGAACACTAATATTCTTACGTCGATCTTCTATGAGTATGTATGAATAATTAGTATGGATTCAAGAAAATTTAGATAGAAGTGTTTTAAACACAAATTTTAAACTAGAGGTACGACAGACGGAGACCAAATTCGGAACCTTATTACCTTAAAACATTAAAGACGTAAGTCATGTCTTCATTTTGAATAGAAAGATCTACTATTTAGTCACACTTTTATTAATAATAAACTGTCGACATCGAGTTAAAGAAAAACATATAGAACGAACAATATTAGAAAATATAATAATATACTCAACAAGAATATTCGAGGTTAAATTAAAAATAATAATTTATGACCTTTGTTTATTGTATACCTTTCCGCCGTTAGTTATCCGAAACTCGATACATTAATCTAAGTTTAGCTGAAATTTTCAAAGTTAACGGAGAAAATCGGAAACAATTTGGAAATAACAACAAACCTCATAATTCTAGCCCTCACCTTTAGCCTTATTGTTTAATTCCTGTAGCGATCGTCAGCATTCATAATTTTGTATGTATGCATGGAAGGGAATCGGTCACAAAAGTGAAAAATGGCTGTTCAAAAAAACATAACTTTCTTTTAAAAGGCCTAGGTGCCTTTTTTTTTTTTTTTTTTTTTTTTTTTTTTTTAAGAGGGGAAATGCATTTACGCATACCTCCTCGTCCGGGGAAACGAGGCGGCTATGTCGGACTCGCTGGCCTAAGATGGTAGGTGGCCAAAATACCGACTAAAACCCCCCTGTGCACCTGCTTTCGCCTTAACGGATAGGCCGCCGGAACTTGATACTACATCAGCGGCCTACCCAGCGCCAGCCCGCACCGTGCGGGCACCAACACCTGTGACAGCGTCCGGGTACACCAGGAACGCTGTCCCTACATGGAAGGTTGCGGATAGGGGTGATAGGCCCCGCTCCCCCACCGGCAACCCCACTAAGGCGGCATCGCGTGCGCGTATGCGCGCCGACGGCGCCCCGTTCGCCGGCGGCGGATCGGATCAGCGAGAAGACTTTCCTCCCTGAGCCGCTCCGCCGCCTCCTTCTGCGAGATGACGTCCTCACAGAAGGATGCGATCGCACTCCAACATCTATCGCTACCGGCCATGGAGCGAAGCACGGCCGGCAGCGACAGATCGACGCCGAGGACTGCGACGAGGTCCCGACGCTGAGACGCCCACGCCGGACAAGACTCCAGTGTGTGCTGCGCCGAGTCGTCGTCGCAGTCACAGTGGTGGCAGGCAGAACACCTCTCCCTCCTCGCAACTTTGTGCAGGTAATGACCGAAGCAACCATGCCCGGTCAACACCTGCGCCAGTCGGAAGGAAAGGGTCCCGTGCTGCCTCCCAACCCACAACGACAGAATCGGCTGGAGCGCTTCCACGGTCCTAAAACCGGCGCGCGGTGTCTCCAGCCGAGTGGACCACCTGGCCATCATGGCCACGCGGGCGGCCTCGCGCCACTCGCGAATTTGTTCGGGCAGAGGAGACCGCCTTTCTGCCCGAACTTGAACTGCACGCCTATACACATCGGCGAGCACTTCCGCCTCCAAATCCCACGGGGGTGTTCCGGCTAATGCACACGCCGCGTCTGCCGACACGGTGCGGTAGCCGCGTATGGCCCTGACCGCCATGACACGCTGCGGTCTGCACAGTCGCAGCCTATTCTGGGTGGTCAGAGACTCTGCCCACACCGGTGCGCCGTAAAGCGCCATCGACCGGACCACCCCCGCGTAAAGCCGACGACAGGTGACGCTGGGACCGCCCAGGTTTGGCAACAGCCGTGCCAAGGCGGACGCAGCCCCCTCCAGCCTCGGCGCTAGTTGGCCGAAGTGCTCGTCGAAGAGCCATCGCCCATCCAACACTAAGCCCAGATACTTTATCTGGGCTTGCATCCGTACGAGGACCGAACCAACTACTATCGAGGCGCCAGCGGGTGGACCGCGGCGGGGCCCATGGAACAGAAGGGCCTCGGTCTTATTAAGGGCCACCCTAAGCCCTAGCGCCTCAATACGCTCGACCACCTGAGAGACACCAATGGTGGCCAGGCGGGCCGCCTCTTGAAAGTTACCACCCCGGGCTGCGACAAGTGTATCGTCAGCGTAACAGAATACGCTCAGCCCGAGGGGAAGGGTACCACGCAGGACCCAGTCATAGCCGATGTTCCACAGGAGAGGGCCAAGAACAGACCCCTGTGGAACACCGGCCGTAATCACCTTGCGCGTGACGCCTCCATTTCGGTCCTCGTACAGGACGCTCCGTCGCTCGAGGTAGTCTGCCACCAGCAACCTGACGTATGCGGGCACTCCATGAAACCGGAGCGCCTCCCCGATAGTGCTGAATGGCAGACTGTTAAATGCGTTGGCGATGTCCAGTGACACCGCCAACAGCACACCTCCGGAGCCTACAGCATCCTCCGCCGCGGCCTTCACCGCTAAAATGGCGTCGACCGTCGAACGTCCGGCACGGAAACCAAACTGGGCGCTCGACAGATCAGGGCCGACCTCGTTTAGGTGCCGGACGATGCGGGCAGCGAGAATTCTCTCCAGCAATTTACCCGCCTCATCCAGCAACACGATGGGTCTGTAGGCTGCAAATGAGTCCAAGGCTCTTCCCGGCTTGGGTAGGAGCACCAGCTTCCCCATTTTCCAGGACTCAGGGAACCTTCCAGACACCAGGCAGGCGTCGAAGAGGTCCCTGAGGCGGCCCCCCATGTGGTCAAGGATCAGTGCCAACACACGGGCCGGAATGCCATCCGGCCCAGGGACGGTGTTCTTAGAACGAATTCGCTGAACAGCCGCCCTCAACTCCGCATCTGTGACAGGTGGAGCATTTTCACGGGCCTCCCAGACTTCAGCCTGAGCGGCCATCGCCGGAGGCACGTGCTCCGCCTGTTGCGGGAAGAGACCCTCGACCACTTGCGTGAGGAAGCTGGGCTGGAGAGACTCGGTAAGGGGGGGACCCCGCACGCGGAGCTTGTTTAGCGCCGCGCGGTAAGGGCGGTCCCAGGGGTCACGGTCGAGTCCCTCCAGCATCTGCTTTCTTGCGTTTTCTTTGGCGCGATAGATGGCCAGCTTGAGGGCCTCCCGAGAAGTGCGGTAAGCCTCGTATAGCTGGCCATCCCTATCGTCATCGCGGCGACGCCGCCGGCTGCGGGTGTAGGACCTTCGGGCACGGATACAGATTGCACGGAGATCCGCCAACTCCTGAGACCACCAATAGACCTCCCTCCTGGGAGGCCGACGTCGGACACGCGGCATTATAGGCCTAGGTGCCTACCACAACCACAATAATCTTATAACCTTACTTTGTATCTATTCTTGTTTTAATGGTTCAAAAGAAAAAGACAAAACACAAAGTAATATTAAAATAATACTATTAAAAGAGATGGTGGTAGGCCTCCTGATATTGAATGATTTTAACAGAAACTTTTTCGTGATAATAGTTTTTTATTTCGTGAAAAAAATCAATTTATTGCAGTGCAGAAATGGTTTTATGCTAGGTCATTTTTATTTTGTCTTCGACAAATATTTGTACCTCCTTGATATACACTTCAATAAACTGTTCAAAGAGTTGCTTAAATTATAGTTTAATATTTTTATAAATACACTAATTATTACGATCAAAATTAAAAGTTTCGTACTCCTTATTTAAAGGAAAAAAGAAAGTTGATAGAAAAAGCCACAAAAACATAACTTTCTCAATAATTTAGGAAGGCTAAGACAAATTATCTGAAATTCTAAAGTAAACCTCTTTTACAAAATTCGATTTCACGCTACAAGAAACACTGCCATCCTTCAAACATTGATTCAATTCTACGTAATATTCTCAACGGCTTCTCGTATCCACAAAAAGTTCTTAAAGCAAACTTTGTTTGTGGACCTTATCAGTCTAATTTTAAGAGTAGTTGAAGGCTTGAAGTTGAAGGATACTGCTTACTTTGATTTAGAATTACTATTTCTAAATTCAAGTCTTTTAATTTGTTATTTGAACCCAATATCAGTCTTGTCACATCTTTACTTCTACTTTTTTGCTATCAAAAACTGGCATCGTATCACCTATTACCTCTTCTTTAATAATAATACTTGGGCCATCATTAATTCTAGTTAAATTAATGACTTAGAAATCATCAATAACAAAACATTTAATTTATTTGCCGGCAATATTCTCATAATGTTGGTCTTCAATATTGTAGATAAAAATAGAAAGATGTAGCTATCAAAAACTAATAAAATATTAAGCCATATAATAAAATCAGCTTTAAGACAGACAGAATATAATATCATGCCTCCAGTTTTGCTAGCGTAGATCTCCTTAATTTGACTTATTTCGTCATTTCAGAAAATGTGTTTTTTCTGCTGAAACGTCCTATTTCAATTTAGGCTTTTTATTTGAGTAGTTTTGAAGATTTGACTTAATGTAGTTATAGAGTCACTCTTTTTGCTTTTATATATACATTCATACATAACTTTGCGTCTGCCTCCCATTAACGGAGTAAGCAGACTATAGAATGCCTTTTTTAGGTATATATAAATTTAGTAAAACACCTAAATTGTGAGATGTTTAAGAAAATTTTTATTAATTTTGCCAGATAAATAAATCTTTTTTGTATAACACGTCTGCAGATGAAGGTGGTATAAGGTTACGTTGGTATACGCTCATGTTAAAAACATTTAACATACAATTGTTATTTTAAAATAAAACGATTCAACAAAATACAAATCGAACTATAATTAGTTTGTTGATGACTTTAAATGAACATTTAAAACTAACATTAATTTACAACTACTAATAAATGCTGACTCTGTGGTGTTCGGTGGTACTTTGTACAGATTACCACACAGTGGTCTCGGGTTCGATCCCCGGGTCGGGTAAAGTGATATTGGGTTTTTCTGTCGAACAATTCTCAGTATTAGCCCGGAGTCAGGAATTATGTCCGATATATAGGGGACAGGCTCGCCCCCTGTTACATGGGATCTAAAATAAAAAATAGCAAATAGTGAGGGGTAAACACCTCTGCCTACCTCTTCGGGGATAAACTTCGTGACCGATAAATTTGAGCACCAAAATTACAATTATTAAAACAACGATATTCAAAGAGTTTTATAGGTTAAAAGAGCGAACGCCCACAACTTAAAACAGACGTTTCCAAAAGTATGTTAAGATAGGCTTTGGAAGGCTTTCGCCAGTTTTACGTTAACGTCAACAAATGGGGGTTAGATGTACCAACCCTTTTGCCCTAATAATGTCGATATGTCGACATATTTGAACGTTCGCCTCTCATGATAAAATGGAACAGTTACCCTGTTTAGAGAAAATTATTATCGGAGTTTCTCACGAAAGTTGTAATTTCGTCAAAATTTGATAAAATTTATTAAGATTTCCAACTTTTATAAAATAATATTGTATAAAAATAAGTTTTATGATGGCATCCTTTTTTGCTTTAAGGTATTACTTTGCAAGAGAATTATTGTTATTATTTTACCCGGCTTTAACAGGTTCTTCATTCTTGTATTAATTTAATCTTATAAGATTTAATGAAAGTAGCTCAAAAGTTAAAAATAAATAAAAGTACCCGTGATGTTTACTTTAAGAACAATTTTGTACGATGTTAGTACAGCGTTTACAGTTTTTATAGCACAAAATGTCTAAAAGTTTTCTGACCATATGAATCATAAAATATGATGTTA
Source organism: Parascotia fuliginaria (assembly GCA_963082885.1). Lineage (NCBI taxonomy): Eukaryota > Metazoa > Arthropoda > Insecta > Lepidoptera > Erebidae > Parascotia > Parascotia fuliginaria. Next base: position 4,940,260 of record OY720195.1, read on the forward strand.
TTTCTTACATCGTGTTTACGCAACCTATCCGTATGTGCTTTCAACTAATCTAAATCTTACTAGTATTATAACTGCGTAAGTTTTATTGTATGTGTGCGTGTGTTTGTTGTTTATTTGATTTTGTTGAAAATTGTTGCCTATGTACTTAGATATATTCGGTGCCGGAGATGGACATAGACTACATTTTATACCAAAAATCAGTCATCCATTTTAGGCGCGGGCGAATCCGTGGGACTCTGCTAGTATACTTTAAGAATCTTATAAATTGTCTACAAACATTTTCAAAGTACCAAATTCCAAATAGATGCTACATTAAATTCACATATAGCTATATCGTTACAACACTCATCACAAACTCATTTGCCTAACTCGTCACAACTGTACTAACATAATAATAGCTTAAATAAGTAGCTTCAGTTTCAAGGGTCTCCAATATCTGCGTCTTGTCATTCACTTTTACGATCTTATTCGTATAGATTACAACAAAACGCAATTACTATGAATCATATAATATCCTGACTTTGCAAAGTTAAGTAATGAAAAAACTTTTTCTTAGTCACTAGAAGTGATAGTCTCTTGGCGAAGTTTTGATCTTATGAAATCGTTTGACCTTTATGAAGAAAATGAATGTTCATTAATGTACACATTTGACCTATTTTCGGTTTTTAAGAACTTTAGGAGCTAAATGCTTAAGTAACTTTTTGCTGTCGACTTTTCAGTCAAAGTTTTAAAGTTTAAATGGCAAATCTCAAAAAATATATACGGTCGAATTGAGAAACCTCCGTCTTTTTTTGAAATCGGTTAGAAAGGGTTGATAGATATGAAAAAAATATTCAAAGTGTCACGTTTAAGTCACGTTGGTATTTGTCTGGTTTATTAGGAACCTCGAGTATTACGCTGCCTTAATCGTTAAGGTATCCAAATTATTTCAAGCATTATATTAATAATATTTTTATTGAGACGGACATTTTTATCCTAAATATCAGTCTGTTTCCCGAGGGATACAAAACATAATCATTATACCTACGCGAGGGCGAAGCCGTGGGGCGCAGCTAGTAAAACAAAAAAGAACGGTATAACTAAAGGCCGTAACAAAATAACGCGTAAATATAATCAAAATTATTTTAATTCTATTAATTTTACATCATCAAATCCGAATACAAAATGAAAGCGAGAGACAAGAACCGAGAGGCCTGATATAGTACAAGTTGTCAACATAAATGGGTCACCGATGTGGACCGACATAACCTGTCATTGTTTATTATTAGTTCGGTAAATGTATTAATATTGACATCTTAGCGCTGTATATAAGCTTTTTTTTAAGATTGAATTTATTTCGATGTACAACTAAAATATAATAGTCACATATTATTACTAGACAAGCCTATTGGTCAAAAACAAGCAGACAGAGAGCAGTAGTGGAATCTATACTATTATGTAAAGCGAAAGAGTTTATTTGTTTGTTGAACGCGCTAATCTTTGCAACTACCAGTCGGATTTGAATAATCGTGTGATAGACCAGTTCTTGAAGGAAGTTTATATAGGCTATGTAACATTACGCTACTGGCGACGGGAGCAGAGCAGTAAGCAAAAACGCTGGTAAAACCGCGCCGCGGAAAGCAAGTTTTGAAATAAAGAACAATAAAATACATTGTAATAAACCATAACTCATATCAAATATTTTAATTATTTATTTTAAAGTGGACAAAGTTTCTCTCCCAGTTTTTAAAACGACTTTTCTTTTGTCACGAAACGAATTAGAAAAACTTGGCGTAAATTAATTAGCTGACATCAGTTGGTTGTAGCGTTCATAAGTATCATGCACGTGAAAAATACGAATAAATAAAACGTTTGACATAGTATGTTGTGTCATAAAATAATTGAATCAATTGAGGAAAGCTATAGAGATCGTGTCAACACGCTAAGAAGAAGATATAAAGATATACCCTCTTCTCAGTATTTTGCTATTGCGATTCAGTTAGTGAGAACAGTAAAAAGTCCCCTCAAATGTTTTTTTCATTTGTTTTTTTATGAGTTATTTTTTAAAATTTTAACATCAAAGTCATGAATCTAAATTGAGAACAAATAAACATTGTAGACAAGAAATTAAATTTAAATAATATTAAAGTATATTAAATAGGTTTTAATTAAGATGTTCAATTTAAATAAAATATTTGAATTACATCAATGACTTTAACTAAGGTTAATTTATCTTGATTCAATATAGAACTTTATATTTTTATTAACTCAATGGCATTTTAAATTTATCATGAGCCAGTAAAGGTCTGCTGCAAGACAAAATTAAATGCTGTTTACAAATATAGATGTTTGCTATAGACACCATAGTTTACAATAAGTTTGCCGCCCGTTACATGGTTACTTTATACGTTTAACTTTATCTTGTATAATTTATTTAAATTAATTTTACAAAAAGTGTATTTAAGTAAATTAAAGTTCAATCGCTCTAAAGTATATTTTAACGACGATCTATATTTAGATATCGCCCACATTACCACAAATTTTTATTACGTCCTTCATTCATAAAGCATTTCTCATTGACCTCTGTCTTATCTTTTATTACGCCACATGGAAAATAAATATGAACCATCACATCTTTATCCCCTATTATGAGTAAAATTTGCCGACAAGTTTTGCCATCAGTTATTGATGGTGCAAGTTTCGTCCAACTTCGTCCATTATGCCCAGAGACTGCTTGACAAGACCTTCTGATCGTTATTAAACACGGCCATCGTAACTTGACCCCCTACCTCCCCCCTCTGCTTACGTCATTTTTTAATAAAGCACAATTCCGCCAACTTTGACGGAGTTCTATAAAAATTGGCACCCATTACCCTCTCAAGTGTAAAATCTATTAAATTAGGAATGAGCATTTGGTATAAACGACTTTTTTCGTGTGTTGTCATTGAAAATGAAATGTGAGCTTGGGTGGTAGGTATAATAAAAAGAAAGTTCTATATTTTAAATATACTAAAATCTTCTGCTTGAAAGATTTTTAGTACAGAAATTGTAATATCTTACTAGCGAAGTACACTTTTATATTTTTACTGTCTTATCCAACTACATTTACCGACAAATATTACGTAACAATGCCAGGTAAAATCTTTTCGACTGTGTTTCTTTGGAAATAACCGTTTTCTTTATAGTTGTATGTAGTAAGTAAATAAAATGTATTTATTACAGACTCTATTCAAAGTAGTTTGTCGTGGAACAACTCTGAAGGTTTAAATAAATAATAAAAATAATCATTTATTTCTTCTTACATATATTTTAAGTTCGTTACTATAAATACACATACTTATTACTAACACAGTTATAAACTTGTAGTATGCAAGGAGCAATGAAAATCTTTGTAATTTTCGAACATAAAGTGTAGTAATTTTGGACTCGAGAGTGCGATTGCTGCACTAAAATTCCAGTTTCAATTCGAGGTTAAAGTGTCAGTATCTGTCGTTTGGTCAATTTCAGTGCGAAGCCTAGTTCTGTTTGCTATAACAATATGTTTGCCTTCGTATGCTCGATATAAAGTATCGCTTATTCCGATTGAAAACGTCTGCCTGAGCTCCATTGCAATGTGTGGATAACGACTCCTATGGCTAAGATCTAATGTTATCCCTACTTTACAACAACAATTTAAAATAAGAATCAAGTTGATTCTGTTAAAAAAATGCGATCCCGTTTTACCTTCATAAGGCTTGAACGAGAAGACATCCAGTAGAAGTTTATATTTAACTTGACACCTCATCGTACAAATAAAGTTGTTCACTATGTAGACCAACATGTAAATAGCCTGTATTTTCGTAAATACGTAAACAGTCAAAGCAAACTCCTTCCTGTAAAGTTAGTCAATAAAGCAACTGATTTGGAACATAACTTCTCACATTCATATAAGTTTCACTCAAGCCTCTATTTCCTTGGGATTGAAATAGATCCTATAATTAGTTCATGAGTGAATATGGATCACTGGATATGTGTCGTGTTCCCCTGGTGCTTAGAGCTTTATATTGTTTAGGGTGGTGTACTATAATGTTGACATACGAAATGATATGAAAATAATGTTGTTTTGACCGAATCCATTTGCATTTTTTATATTTTCTATCAATAATATTAATAAAATTATTTAGCGAACTATTTTCATCAATTGTGAAACAAATATCTCGTAATATTTTTTTGCTTTTTGCATACCAACCATAATTATTTCAGATTTCTTGAATTTATCTTTTTTCAATTTATTATTATTTTTAGTTAATTTTATTTATTTGCATAAGCCACTTAAGCTCATCATAAAACTAATACACAATTACAAGAACTTACAAACAAATGCTAAGAAAGAAAATACCTACTTCAATTTTAAGAGTTTACGAGTATCTTTCGACTGGTACACAATTACACAATAAACCCAAGTAACAAAGTAACTAAACACTCAAAGTGTCACATCTTACTGTGTTATTACATGAACTCGGGACAAACAATGTATTGTGTGGCTGTTTTATATTTAACGTTCGAACTTTAAAATTTCCGTTTAAACTTTCTTCTCCAGTAAGTTATTATTATAAAAAATAAATTATTATACTTGTATCTCTAGGTGAATATTAATTTAAGGCAAAAAATACATTTACAATATTAATATAAAGAAGATAGCTGTCAATATTTTTAAAAACTTTCAACTGTTTATCTTTATAGTTATATGGAAATAGCGATTCTTCGACGAACGCTTGACTCCATGAAATACGGATTAAAAAAGTCCTTAGATTCGAAATCGTATGTAGTAAGCGCCCATACATTACTCTCACGCTAATCCATAAATGAACATGGTTAAGTACACTTGTCGCCGGTTAGTCTATAGATGGGTGATCGTTTCTCAAAACATGTCAAGGACACCATCTTACCTGACAGTGTGTCAACTTTCAATGATAGAATATCGAACTTTGGCGGTTCCTTTGAATCCTTTGAGATCCTTTGAATTCTGCTGATTATAGTAATCTCAGAAGTCTCTATGCTAGGCTTTATGCTAATATTGATCTTTACACAAAGCGAGCGCTTGTTGTCACAAGTTAAACTGTAAACCGACGATGATAATTACCAATTAGTGAAGATCACAACGTCGAACAATTATGACATTATTAGATACCGTTGATTCCTTTCGTATTAAAGTCTATTGTGGCTCCCAAATACGCACTCCGAGCACCAAAATAGTAGATTCCATTCAATGAAATTTTGAATAAATCAATTTTAATGAATTTATGTATGAATAAATTCGTTCTCTCACCGTTTGTAATGGAATACTCGATGACAAATTTTACTGTGCTTACGTCGAGTATATCACGTGGTTCGTGAATAAATTTATAAGCTTTGTCAATGCAGTTTCTGTTATAATATCTAATTAATTTTCAGAATGTTTAACGTTGTATTCCTGGATTTCAATTTGATTAGGTTTGTATCAGATGCTTTTTAATGTAGTTTGAACAAGACTTACATTTTAGAAGAATGAATGTATAGAAATGTAACTCCTTTTAAAGATCACAGATAACCATCAGAACTTGAATCAAGCACTTAAATATTTTTTGAACTTCTGTGCACATTTTATAGCCTGAGACAGGGTATTTATCGCCTTACTTTTGCTTACTTATCTGTAAAATAAAATAAATAAATTACGTTTGCTGTTATTGTAATGAAGTCTGCTCCAAACCAAAACGGTTTTGGTAATTACGATGCTTACGTGCTAAATATTATCATCTCACCATCAAATAATAGTAAAATCATGTCTACAAAATATTACCTACTATAGATTGATTCACTTAGATGTATATTAGCTGAATATTGAAATTGAATTTGAGTCAATATTAATTGACATACTAAGTGCCGCGTCCACTCGTATCAACATTACTATGAGTTTACTATTGTAGTTAGAGTTAAATTAACAACATATTTTGTGTATTTACATTTTATTTATTTATTTATTTATTTAATAATAATTAAAACGGATAATTACTTTGTTGTTAGCATGAACGTTTATAGTACAGTGAAAGTTGAAATGTGAAGATGATTAGCCTAGCAGCCTTTCTGAGTGATGTTTTTATTGTATAGATCATTACAATTTATGATGCTTTAAATACTTCAGGAATAAGGTGTCGTATAGTATTAGATACTTTAAAAATAATACCTCATTATTCAAAATAATTTTCTGACGTAAGCTTCAATAGTAACCCAGTAATTCTACTGGCTAAGACGGACTTCTGTTTTAGATGCTGAATAGATTTAGGCGAGTCATGAAGAAAAGAAGAAAGATAACAGTAATCATTTATTATCAAACAATACATTCGCGCAGTACGCATGAGAATGACAATGATAGTTGCTAGCTTTGATAACAAAGTTACCATATTCTCAGTATTATTGAGTCTTGAATTGCGCTCAATAAATGGCTACAGTTTCATCCCCAGTTATAGGACCTAACAAAAATGACAAAAAGGGAGTGTTACATACTTCTGCCTACTCCTTCAGGGGAAAAGCCTGAAGTTATTGTTTCACTAATCTACTGCTATATTATATTTGTAAGCCACTGACGGCAAGACGAAGCGATCAATATATTTTAAGCTAACATCTGTATTTTACCTATGATCTACAAATAAATCATTTGAATTTGAATTTAAATTATGTATATATTATAATTTCATACTTATTTATATACTTAGCAGCTAGTACTGCAATTTGATATTGCCAAATTCAGAACCTCACGGCTTAAGCTACTTAATTTAATAAACACAGCTTTGACAGAAGTGAATTAGCAAAGTAATTCTGAAATTAAGGACAACTCGGAAACACTTGTCCTTAAACTTTACCTTTGACTGAAATTCACAACATGGCAAACTTGACGAAGTGACATAATGTACTTTGGCTAATGTTACATCTTACGTTATTCACTGTCTCTGAATACGTAGCAGTCGTATGATACTCGTGTCCATCAAGCTGTAGTTATTATTTATTTTATAACGACAAACTCACTTAGTCATTTCTCTTACTTATAAATAATAATAATAAATAATAAATCATTTATTTGGAACTAAACTTTTTACAATTATGTGTAAACCCACCAAACTGCGCAGCAGTTTGTCGGCGGGAATAGCGCTTGTTTTAGTACAGCTTGTTCCTTATAACTAGTCTAGTTTAGAACATAGAAAATTAAAAAATAAAATAACAGGAAATGGTTATGTACCAGTTGTTTTATTTTCCTCCACTTTTTTTCGTTTGACACTAACTGTTGCCAGCGATTTCGGTCGCCTAGATATATTTTCTATCCTACTACTACACTACTATTTTAGCGTGAAAGAGCAAGAAACATTCTCACAAACTTTCACGTTAAAAATTACTGGGATTACAGCCTGCATATTGACTCTAGATTTTATGTTATACTTTTCCAAATAATAATTGATTGGATTATCTTTTTGTTCTACTATAGTTTCGTTACGTTTAACACAACCTGGCTGTCAGTAATACTATAAATAATAAACGCTATACTATTCTGAACTTACGATAGTCGATAACCTTGCAAACCTTAGTACAGTCCCATAGTCTAAAATTTGATTTGCTTCACTGATGCCCGCTGGACTCAAATTTGATATAAAATTTAATTTATGTACATTAAATTTTGTGTATATATCTAGACTTATTGGTTATTATAGGTGTATTGTTAACTATTGCTGGTATTATGAGTAGTTATTTTATATTTTACTGCCTCGGGATAGTAAACGGATATACCTAGTGGTGATGACAATGAAACATCTATTGTATCTACAGTAGTGTCCATATATGGGTTAATATGCATACGGATTGCCACGCAAAGGCCTCGGGTTCGATTATCGGTAGGGAAAAGTGATATTGAGTATATTTGTAGAAAATAAGTTTGAAATTGTATCCGGTAAATAGAAACAGAACAGGTACTTTCTACCTCTTTGTGGATAAAAAGGCGAGATGCTGTTATGTTACTCCCTTCACATCGTATGTAAAGGAATTTTAAACATATGCGTTTAATATAAAATAACTCACAATAATACCTATTACAAATATGATATTACAAACTTAGATTCTCATCAAATTAGCAGTTATAAATTGTATTGTAATGCTGCGTTAATAAATATTTCAATACGAATATAAATCACATTGTTACATTAGCAATTAATTAATAATTGCCAACCAAAGCTCATTTAGAACAATAAAATATCTACGGTATTAAACTTCATAATACAAAAGCCACTTTATTATTTGAACGAGCGCACGAATGACAATTAAAATTACAAAATTAAATGTATTGAAGTAAATTTAGGTTAAATTCTCTATTAAAAGTATTTTTAATTTATCACCCCTTAGATATGATAAATGAAATTAGGTATAAATTGCGCCTCTGTCGAATTGTTTGTTGGTGGGAGAGAACTCGAAAAATTACAAAAATATATTTCTATCGAGAAGTTATTGATATCAATCTAAAGTCTAAAGGCGTAAATTTATTTCTCTGTCAATTAATAATATATGACATGAAAATTTAATAGCAGTAGTCAACTATGCCTGCCACGTCACAAAAAAACATCATTGTAATTTTATTATCAGCTGAAAGATGTCGGACGCTGGACATCCCTGGCCTTCCCCAATTTTCGCTACCTTGGCCTATCGTGAGCTGCCTTCATAAAAGGGACATATTTTTTTTATATTAATTAAATTTAAAATAAATGATTTTTATGACTTATCGACCACTAAATTGTGTTCGAAATTTCATAATAATATTATGTACATTCTAAGCTCTATAAGCTAATGTAAATTTAGCTACATAGACAAATTAAGTAAAACAACATGAATGAGGAAACCTGGACCTTAAACCAACACAGATAAATATTCGAATCGTCCGTCTGAGACAAAAAATACAAAACCTAGTTTTTGTTGTCCTTGTTTTTGTTTTCTATTTTTATGTTTTCAGCAAAGAACAGATACCGATTAAAATATATTCTATTAAAAGACAAATAATTTTAGCATAAATGCTACGCTAAGCAAGTGAATTGGCGATAATGGTGGTGCCAGTAGTTGTCACGGTCACGAGATGTTTTTGCTGTCCGTTCTATGTTGTGTGACTTGCCTGTTGTCAACCATCCTTCAGTTGATTGATTTTGTTAATTAAGTACATCTATACTATTATATAAAACAAAAGTGTTTGTTTGTTTGAACTCTCTGATCTCTGGAACTACCCGTTAGATTTGAAAATTATTTTTGTGTCTGATAGCCAAGTTCTCGAGGAAGATTATAGGCTATGTAACATCACGCTACTGGCGACGGCAGCAGAGCAGTAAGCAAAGACGCGGGTAAACTAGTATTATTATATAAATACAACAGTTAGATTGCAAATAATGCTTTACTAGCGGAATCGACTGGTTCAAGTCTGCACTTAGAGAAATTTTCCAATTCAATTTCATCACTACAAATTGCTTGTTTATATTAAGCTGTAACACAAAACTCACAACCTAATGTAAACTTCAACAATACATCATTGGAACAAATTTGTAATAAAATTCGTGGCATATCCGTGTATAATAGCAGTAGGTCACGTGATATCGGGCCAATCTACAGCGATCTTTAGACACTACAGCTGTTGTAACCGCAATAATACTGTCGTACATACTGGCCGATATTGTAGCCAACATGTGTTGGATAGACGCCAGATATTGAGTTATGTTTTGGTGTTAAGCTACTGGTTTTGTTTGATGTCAAAAATGATGTTTATCGCTTAATAATAGTCGGTTTTATTGCTTTCTTTTAATTTATTGCTTTTTTGGAATAAAATATTATTAACCCTTTCATGAGCACTAGCGTAGACACAATAGATGTTTTATTGTTATCACGGCCATATACGTTTACCGTCCCGGAAAGTGTTAAGAGCCTTAAAGATTATTAAAATAGATATATGTATAATAATAATAATAATAATAATATTCTACCACATGCACACAGCGCCATTTAGCCCCAAATTAAGCAATTTTATTTGCTTGTGTTATGGGTACTAAACAACTGATATACTACTATATACTTTTTTTTTGTAAATACATACATATTATAGATATAAATTACACCCAGACAAATATATTACAAAGGGTTTCAAAGTTTGTTATACTCTGGCTTGGAAGAGATAGCTCCGATCTTAATCCTTAATTCTAATCCTATTTGTGACAATTGTAAGATAGAAAGAAGAAGATAAAGTATATAAAACATGGTTGCATAGTGTTTAGTTGTCTACTCTTTCCAACAGTGTGTCAATCAGAAGTGAAATTGTATTCAAGCGTAGCATGCTCGTAATTTAACTTCGAGTTGTATTGTTCTGATATTTCACAACGAAAATAATTTCACACAAACCACAACACACATGTTATACTTAAATATAAAAATAAGGAGTAGTGTTATTGGTTGCCATATATACCTCACTATCGTCTAGTAACGTAACATTAAACGTAACGTTTTCAAAGAAGATTTAAACTTAACGTTTCGTTGTGAACGATTCACGAACATTCGAACAGGTATTCGTGTTAATCGACGAAGGATTCTTGAAATCCACATCATTTTCGCAATACACTACAATACAATGTGCTGTGTTTTCCTCTTTTAGATAAGTAGGTTCATAAATTTAGAGATAAATCTTGTAACTAAAATTTACCAAAACTATTTTGTGGCAATGCAAATGTGTGTAATTGAATAAAGTGGGAAATGGGACTGGTACAATCCTGTTGAAAGGCATCCGCGCGTTCATCCGCGATTGTGCGAGTGTTAGTCGTAGCAAAAAGCGTATGTAAAAGTCTATATAGCATTAGTCAAGTCAAACAAGTCAATTTTATAAAAACACTTTACAAACATTATCCATCTTTCTTTAACAGTTGGTAAAAGAGGTAAAAGACTTTCCATTTGATGAAAACCTTTTTAAAGGACTAGCCCGCGGCTTCAATCTCTTTATACCCCGATAAAAGAATCCCAGGTCCATAACTTTGGCTCAAAGATTTACATCAAATAGGCATTCGTGCTAAAGAGTCGACATTTGAGTGACATTTAATATAATTTTTATTTCATTTCAATTCTACGACTTACCCACACAACATACCTTCATGATAGAAATTGATATTAATTTAACTTTCTTATAAAATCAAGTTCAGTTATGTACCTACATCATACAAATGACAAATATGAACTTGAAGATGACTAAAAGAAAGCGTTCGACTATTTTGCTTACAATCATGTAAGCAAAATGGTCGAACGCTTTCTTCTAGTCGAACGGTCGAACGTATTACCGACTAGAGTATAACCATGATATAGAGCTCATAGCACGAACTTTTGAGATCTTTTGTGGCTTACACTCCATAACATAAGTGAGTAATCTAGTAATAATAATAACAAAGTCTGGCTTTATTTATGGCGCTTGCAATATCTTTTCTGATATGAGACGCTAGAATAGTTCACATTGTAATTTCGAAGACTTCAGCCAGAGAATCCACAAGAATGCCTGTGAATTCACCTTCATTCTGGCTAAGGCTAGACCAGCCTATCTAATTCTTTGACCACATCAATGCATTGATACGCAAAACATTAGGAAAGCGTATACTACTCATACTTTAAATAGCAGAACTATGTAATAAATGCAGCCTTTTCCTTCATAGACAGATGGACCTACGTTTAACCAATTGGCAGATAGTTCCCATATAGTCTGTCACCCACGTTTTACGAACTACGTCACATCTCATTTATTAGAGCGTGACCTTATTACCATGTACCGGATATAGTTTGGGTCCCCGGACTGATACAGAACATTGTTAACTCAATTTCATTTTACCCTACTCCGGTCTTGGATACTATCGTTAATAATCTAAGAATTGTAATTATTACTAACAAATTGACAATATAATATGGTTTAAATTATATAAATAAGATGTTGGACACAACAAACAATTTAAGTAGCTCTTGATGATAACGTTATGAGACAAATAGCAAACTATTATGAATTATCTAAATAAATAATAATTGTTTATTCTAAAATTTAAATTACCGAAATTGCTAAAGTTTGCATGTCTTAGAAGATTCTGATTATTCTAGTACATTGTAGTACAAAGTTACATTAGTTTTTTTGTTTTACTTTTACGGTTCGCTAATAATAATATTTCTTGATGTTGTGCGAAGAGTACCAATCTGTTATATTTTACTACATAGTAAAAGCCTCTGCTCACAGAGAAGGCATTGTCTTTGATTACGTTGAATCAAAACATATTGGCAATTTTTTATTTACAAAGTGAAGGAGGGTGTAGTTGGGTCTCCGGCGGTCTTACGCAAATAGTAACGCAATAGTATGGCTACTAATACTTTTATGTCCAAAAAAGACTAGTGCTTTTCTCCTCGATCCGGTCCTCATACTGAAACCAGCAAGTATCTACTACCTTTTGAGTTATTCAGTAATACCAACAGTTGCCTCACAATATTTGTGAATAATTTACATAATAAACGTAACGTTCCCATATAGCAACAACCATGTTTACTCAATATACAAGAAGTAAACACAATTTAATTGGGACGTACCACCGCCTACATACTCATTTGTGAGATTGTTTACGTTTTTATAACAGTTATGAATGTATTCATAGATAGATAGACTTTGACTCGGCGTGTCGTTCTATCATATATCTAGAATGATCTAAATAACTGATTAACCTGATGCCATATCGTTGCCTTTCTATCACCGCACCGCTCGGTACTTGAAGTAGCAATTTTGGTAAGTTCATCCATTCTGTCTGGTCTCGTCTAGGTATATATTTATGAATTTAGCTACTATGTATAGACTGCCACGCAGAGGTCTTGGGTTCAATCTACATGACTTGTAAAGATATTTTGGATACAGATAAAAGTAAAGCCGGTTATTACGTCAAAAATTCAAGATTCTTGAGTAATCAATACTGATAATATAAAGAATGTGATTTTTTGAGGTTGTATGGGGCTATCTCTGGATGTACTGAATCGATTTTAAAAATATTGCGTTTGAGAGCCCAATTTTTCAGAAAGGTTATTTATAGGCTATTTAATATCACGCCACAAGCGACGAAAGCAAAGCGGTAACCAAAGATGTACCTTAGCACGTGCGGGTGAAAACTAGTGATTGATAAATGGCATCAGCCTCAACCCTGTTACAAAGAAATTAACAAAGCTGGCGAAAAGTAAATAGTATAAAGCACTGTCTATTCCTTCGAGACAAAGCGCGATCCTACTTACAATGTACGGCACTAATTCCCCTTGTGTGCCGCCAAATTTAAAGGATAATATTTCGTTAAGTATAACGCTACATTCAGGGTTTAACTTGGATAAATAATTAACTATGAAACCATAGTTGACTGTTCCAAACTTTTGTTATAGCTTGGTTTAGTTTTAGTTGTTTACTTAATAGTTTTATGGCTGGTAGATTTAATAAGAAATCTATTTTTTGGATGATGTCTGTTGACAGACGTGCCTTCATAGTCAAAGAAGCGAAGCGAGGTTGTGGAGCGAAAGGCTGTAGAAACGGCGTAATATTAACCAATAGTGCTTTTCACTGGAGCATAGCGGCGATTTTAAGCAATCCTATTGGTAAATATATTTCAGCACCTCCGCTTCGCAGCCTCGCTTCGCTTTTATAGAAGCCTAAAGGTCATCTAAAATATTATGCTACAAGCCAAGATTAATATAGAAAGTTATATGTTTTCCTTACACATGTAGGGAAAGATCAGATTTGAATAATAAACACAACATAACATTTAACTGCTTTTCAGTGTTTCACTCTTAAATTAATATGTTTATGGGACATGTAACCAGCGGTTAAATGTTACGTTGTGTTTATTATTTTAATCTGATTCTCTGTCAACCATGCTGAGATTATTCAACTTTCATAGCAAACAAGTATAATAATAACTAGCATATATATATTGTTTACACAGAGACATATTGCCATCAAATAACTGGTTAATATTTTTAATGTTCGTCTTGTACTTTTACAGTTATAGGTCTTTACCTATCACTTCTATTAGACTTCTACTATCTCTAATGTATTAGGAAAACGTTATCCGACTATTATTTTAAACCATTTACTACCTTATGCAGTGGAACAAAATAATATATCTAAACTACAGTTAATTCAGCTATGTACAGTTAACATATATATTTCACACACTCGCAAATACACACATTCTACGATTATTATGTGTATATAAGAAGCGGCATAGGCTTTAAAAATAGGCTTTCAATTACCGACATGATTTCTGGTTCACTGCCTTTCTCATAAAGACTATGTTCACTAATAGCTAGCTTATCTTTAAACCGCCGATTGGTAAATATAATAGTTACTAGCTCATTCCCGCAGCGGTTATCGTCTTATATATTTTTACTAATCATGAACATGTCTCTGTTTATAATTGTCTATTTTTCGTACAAAATTTATTAGCTTTTCCGCGATAAAAGATAGCCTATGTTGTTCTCCAAGGTCTATTCTATCTCTAAACCAAATTTCAATAAAACCAGTTCAGTGGTTTAGGCATGAAAGCGTAACAGACAGAGTTACTTTCGCATTTATAATATTAGTATGGATATGGACAAAGAAAATTGATAGCATAATCTAATTTTATCATCTCAAAAGTAATAAATATTGATAAACGGAGGTGATTTTTAAGTATAATAAACCTTGAGCTAAGTTATTCGTGCAATACATAAGAAAGTGATACCTTACAAAATCATTAAAATAAATGTCGCATACAAGCTACCTTTACAAGAAGCCAAGCAAAATTGGACCTTATAGCGTAGAAACTGGAAGAGATTCAATAAATTATTATGTGAAATTAGATTTTTCTACCGTGTTTAATAAAAAAAAAGTCGGTCTAATCTCCAATATCCGCCCTTAAAAGAGAAATTAACATATAAATAGCTTATTAGTTCGATCCTGTCATTTCTAAGGATGTTTCTGCGTGTAAAGGTACTCCATACGTTGAGTAAACAATATTACGTATGAATAAATATAGACTCGAATGCTAGTAAATCTTAAACCGCGGGTAGTCAATTACTTCTTAAATTGTACTAAAGGTCTAGTATTTAAAGATGATCTTCGTATCAATTTTTGACTGGCCTGTTGGTCTAGTGGTTAGTGACCCTGACTGCTAAGCCGGAGGTCGTGGGTTCGATTCCCACCCAGGACAAACCTTTGTGTGATGAGCATGATTGTTTGTTCTGTGTCTGGATGTAATTTATTTATAATATGTATGTATTTACAAAAAAAAATGTATGTAAGTAGTATATCAGTTGTTTAGTACCCATAACACAAGCAAATATAATTGCTTAATTTGGGGCTAAATGACGCTGTGTGAATGTGGTAGAATATTATTATTATTATTAATTTCGTCGTAACTCTGTTGCTGTATACGCTTCTCATGCTTTATAACTATACATAAGTAACTAAACTTAGTTATTTAAATTAAATATAGACTGTTAAAAATAAATTTCATTAAACATGACATCAAATACACCTACAACCTACAATAATTAACGTCAAACGACAACGCTTGAGCAAAACTGCAGACCAACAAAAAGGAGAAATAAACTGGTAGTGCAACAGGAATGTATAAAAAGTTTACCTCACCTAATGTTCATAACTCATTCTAAGCCGAACATATATACTAGCACCCTTGAGGGAACTGAGCGAAGCGCCGGGGAAAACGCTGAATACGGTGCAAGCTATAAGATTTACACGCACCGTATTGAAAGGAGCTGGTCCAATTTCAGTTTGTATGTACCTAGTCTAAGACTAACTACCTAAAATTGAAGACTAGTGCTATTAGACTGCTTCAAAAAACTATATAGAAAACTGTGTGTTAAAATTTACAAACTAGACACAAAACTTATATTAGCAGAAAAAACGTGCTGGACCTTCACTTGTTAATCGATTTTGAATTGCTTACATTCTTTAGGTGTTCACTGTGCAAAGTCATCAATACACCAGATTGCCTACCATGGTTTCAACCGCGTCTTTGGTTTATGTCACTACTTTAAAACTTTTACCACAATAGCCTCTAGTTTAGCAACTAGTTTTGCAAGCTACTAGTCGTGACCATCGCCATTTCAACAAAGTATTCCCCAAGGTACACTAAACACTTTGATTTCCTTGCGGTTTTCCTAGATCGTTACACGATCTTGCATGAAGACTTTTAGAATAACCCATTTCATCGCTATGTCTACTGTTGTGCATCTTTAACAGAAAGAAACGAAACAGTACTGTCTCTGCTTTGTCTGAGTGGCAGACGAGCCAACAGTCCCTAGCATTGCTCCTGCAATGCCAGATACTTTTCGAATCCGCTGCCTACCGGGAATGGTGTGGGGTAGGTGAAAGGATTGAGAGAGGTGAGAAAAAGGAAAGGGCGAAATTTGGGCCTCCGGCACTTACACTCACTGAACGAAACGCAATAGAAAATACGAATACTATTACTCTTACGTCCATGTTCTATGAGAGAATAGTACTTCCCCGGTTGAACCGGCCTCATCATACTGAAACCAGTGTGGATCTACTACCGTGACATTCTACTAGTTTCATTCACTAAATAGTGCAATTTCTACTTTAAGTTTGTCAAATTTGTTGATATACAAATTATTATTTTATTTCTCTTAAATGCAAATTTATATTTTAATATAGCCGCTGCATCTCACATTTTGCGACAAGTCTGTGGTCTCATATACATTATAACTGGGTCACCTGTGATATGATGAGACAGCCTCGACGCTTGTGTCAACATTGTTATATGAAATAATAAGCTTGTTGACTGGACTGTTACGCAACACCTGACTACCGCGATTATTTATACTTTGACGTTAAATAAGGAAAGTAGTTTTAGTATGAATGGTTTATGACAAAACAAAGCAAATCATTTTACGAGTTTTTGGATAGCTGGCACAATATTCATCTAGACTCGAAACAATGAGCTATGGATTTAAAATAGGTTTGTTTTATGAGAGTTTTACTGTAAAGATCTTACTCCTTTCAGTAGCCTGAAGAAGAAGAGAAGTACATATAAAATCCATGAGCGTGTATCTGTCAACAGTGTCAACATAAAACAATTTAGTTCTCAAAATGGACACAAAAGGCGTTATTCAATTTTCTATACAACTGTTTTAAACTGTAAGTACTTTAAAAATCGTTGATGGTCGTGTCTACTGTAACAATACCTTTAGAATGCTTCTGGGTCTGACTTCTTTCTGCAACGCATCGAACATGTCTAATAAACCGTGCACGAGTAAATTCGCTGCGATTAAAGAAAACGTGCTGAGTCATTTTGGCGGCACAAAGCTTGCACGGCAGGATTTTCTCTCCCTGACCATCATTGCTAAGAAACTCGACTGTTCTACATTATATAACTTGGGTTAGTAAATTGTATTTTGGTAATTATTTTTTAAACCATTACATTGTATAAAAAATACCATTGAGATTACGCCTCCATCTAAATACTGCTCCTTAATTGTGAATCATTTGACCACTGAATCGGGTTTCAATAAAATTGTTCTTGGAATTTTCTTACCAAAAATTGATCAACATTATATCACAATGTTATTACCATTACAAGGCAATAGTAAGCATGGCTCTAAGATTTATAGAAAGAAGACTTTTATATCCTGTACACTTTATATTCTTGACTGAGACATTTAAGATATAATAACAAATATCACTGAGTCAGCGGAAGCTTCATTTACTTAAATTATATATTCAAGCTTCCAAGACAACAAACATAATTATATTTTGTACAACTCTTCTAAAATATAATACAAGTTGTACAAGACAACGTTATCTTACTAAGAGCGTGCATATTTTTCTTGAGACAAAGCGGTAACAGAATATTTTGAGAACGCCATAGATTAGAGAAATCTATAAAAAGAACATTCTTTTAATTTAAATTTAGTACATCTTTTCAGAGACGTCTACTGCTAGACTATGATATCCCTAGGTCTATTTATTCGGGATATTTTAAAATAATCACAACACTCAATCGTATCATAACATCCTACTGCCCATACTTGGTTACATGATTGGCTTGCCACCTCCTCAGGGTGGCGAGTACGAGTTGTTTTTACCCGATCAAAACGTTTACTGCGTTTGGCTTTCTGATTGGTTAAGATCTTGAAGCGGGCCAATCAGAGCAATGAACGTCATAAACGTGTCGATCTTTTACGTAAAACAAACTCGCACTAGGCACTCAATCTGATGTTTCGGTCTTAACACACAACACTATCATTCGGTTGACTGATTGCGCTAACATATGCCACTAATTTGTAAAGAGACTTTGTTATTGGACAATAAATTAATCACTTTCAGAGGCCGAAGTTTTGTAAGTGTGGGCTTTCTTGCCACTACAAATTGATTTAAATACAGGTAATATCTTGTTTACCAATAAAAATATTCAAATTTTTATGCTAAATAGCACTTATCGACTAAAGTTACTTTTCCAATTTCCTAAATTTACTAAGATAAGTAAGTTTTAATATATGAAGATCTTCTTATCTTAATTCGGGCTTAGTTCAATATCCAAACTAATCTCGCAGTTGTTTAAGTTGACACGACATTCGTTTCCATCAAGTCCATCTAAAACTTGGAGCATTAATCTTGGCAGAGTCGATTTAAATTTATCTTTGTTTTAGCAAGTTTTAAAATAAATTTAGAACGAAGTGAAACGCGTAATACTTTTGTCATGATACGCGGCTTCATAAGACGCCTACGGTTTAGTTTATTTTGAGGACAAGGACAAGACCTGTCGTTTTTGTGATTGGTGATAGACTTGCGGCTTACCATCTGATTATTGTCTAAGATACATAGAGCACGCTTTATTTATTGCCGATGGTGACTGACGAGTCAACAGCCTACCTGATTGTAAGTGGTAACTGTCGCTAATGGACTTCTTCAATACCAGGGACTCGGCGAAGCCACTGCTTAATGGAAAGAGAGTGAGTCAATGAGAAAGATAAAAAAAAGTGGAAAGGGGACAAATTGGGCCTATAAACTATCAAAAATTAATAACACACAGTCTAAGTACCATTCGTTTATTAATTAAACGTATTCACCAATCATGACCAATTTCTGTCAGTCTGTATTTAATACGAGTATATTTGCATACGTGTGGAAGTGTGTCAGTTGACACAGTGGCGTTATTGCTGCGGTCAGGATATTGGAGGTGGCGTATCGTGTGACGTCACACCTGCTGTATGTATACTATGTTGGAACTGGGTAGACTGGAACTATTTTAAGTAGTACTCGTGGAGTTACGTTTGTGATATTTCCTCATAGTTAGAGTTTGTCATTTAGCCTTTTTATCTATTTATCAGCTTATTGTGTCGCACTATAATATAGGAGAATAGTTGTAATAGTAACGTAACGTGGTACCTTTTATAAATCTTTACCAAAACGACTTAGGTGCTTTTAAAGGAATTCCGAAACATCTTATTATTGAAAGGAAAATTGGTAAGAAAATTGATTTGTAATAATTTTACTGTTGTTTATTTATTTAGTTTTTTTATCAATATATATCAAACAAATTATCGTATATTTTTTATAATTACGTAAACTGCAATAAAATCACAAAAATTCAGTAGGCCACAAAAATACACATAGTTCAAACTTCACATTTCTTTTACAGAGTTACCACTATAATTTTTATGTTAACTGGATACTTATCAAAAAATTCGTTTCTTTAATATTTGCTAACTTTTTCATATAATCGTTATGTATAATTTATATTAATTACATACGTCTAACATGCAACGATTTCACAACTAAGGCTGTAGATAGTAATCTTTTTTTACGTAAATGAGTTGTAAGCGCTGTAGTCACATACTTGGCTGTTAGGCGGAACACTTAATAATAACCGACATTATCAACACGATCATGGCTAGGGTAATGCAATAAATAACTAAAATTACAACCAATGATAAGAGCCTACTAATGAATGGGTGATATAAAATGACAAATACACATTTATTTCTCTTTTTTCGGCATTAAATGAGGAAATTGTGGTCCGTAAAGGCCTACCGTTCAGTTCTACTAGTGTCTATAAATTTTTGTGATGTTTATAATAAAATGTTAAATGGCTAATTTTGTCGAAGGTTTTTATGTTATTTTTTGTGGAAATGCCTTGCACTTTACTATTATATTTTTAATTGGTTTGTGTTAAATATACGAGAAAAGTATAGTACGGCCATGCCGCTTTTTTTTTGCTCGACTTGGCGGAGCACTGCCGTGCTCGCAGATATTTGAATTTTGCGCGTTTCTAAAACAACTTACGCTTGCCTACTAGCTTTTGTTTTACTCTCCTCTCAAATTTAATTTTGTGTTTAAGAATAGTTATTTCAGTCTGATCCCCATAATCTGATACCTTGGGGAATCGGTTTATTTTTATTAAAACTATTCGTGTTAATAAATAAGGTAGTAAATAATAAAGTATTAAACAGAGATTTTAATGTAGATTTAACTTACAAATCTTACAATAGAATATATTCAAGAAGAAAAATAATCTTTCTATAATATACTTGGCAAGTTAGTCTTTTTGGCAAGATTTTACAAGTCAGAAACTTTAAATATAAATATTTTAAGAGTATTAGAGAAGTTTCAGTTCCCACATATGGTTTGCACCATTATGTATTTTTAATGCATCTAGCATAAACAAATTGTTTAAGTCGCAACCTAAAAACAACAAACACCAAATACCCTATATCAGACACAGTGCCGTAAATAGCCTTTTTTGCGCCCTGTGCGAGCTTCTATAATTGCGCCCTTGTTTTTTTAGATATTATAGGTACCCTAGAGCAATGCTATGTATAGGCCTACTTTATTTCATTCAGGGTAATAAAATAAAGCACCTTGTGCTTTATTTTATCACCCTGAATGAAATAAAACTTGGTGTTGGTGGACCAATTATCTAATATTTTGGAAGAAAAATCTTTTTTTTAAAGAACTGATGTGGGCAAACAAGCAGACGAGCCATCTGATGTTAAGTGGACCCTTCGCCTATTATACCACCCACTGTGTCTCACTCACTAAAATTCAATCGCAAGTTCACTAGTGCAAATGCGTTGCCCACCCTGATGCTTAAGATTTAATTTTTGGGCCCCTATGGTTTTCATACTTCTATAATAAAATAACACCCTGCAAAGTTCCAGTAAACTGTAAATTAATTTAATTTTAAGTACTTGGTATGGTAGAGTTTTTAATAAAGAAGTTAGCATAATATAAATTGCGTTTAAGTATGAATTAGTGAAAAAACGTTTATTCGAATATATTTGCAAGATTATTCACAACTACACAATACACAAATGAATGAGACCACAAATGAATGAGTTCAGATAGTAAAGATTTATTAAAGCAAGCCATAAACTTTTTTAAAGATTTACTTTTACACAAATACGCTCGTGCGCTGCCAAAAAAATGAGCGTGATGTTTTGTCTAATTTAATAGACGTTTTGGATGATACTGGCATGTAGGTACGTATGTGTTGGAATCGAGCACTAGGGGCGCAGCGGGAACTTATCAGGAGCAAACCGAAAAAATAATAGTCCTGCCTGGGCTGACCATTCTTGCGCCCCCCAGAGTCTACGTCCTGTGCCTGGGCACCGATGGCACCGCCCTATTTACGGCACTGATCAGACACTCACACTCATGGAACAAGTCATAAATTTGAAACTGGAGATTTAGTATATATTTATTTATTTATTTATTTATTTATTTAAGGATTGTCTACATTACATACACTGTTCTAAACTATTGACATCAGAATTATACAGATGCATTGCCAGTGCTGTAACATTTACAGACAACCACAGCATGCTTACAACAGGGTTAAAAAACTTAAATCTTAAAATTTTTTAACATACTTAATTAAAACTTAAAACTTAAACTTAATTCTAGGTTTAGCAAAATTAATCTTATTGTGCAATAACATATTATGAAAATAGGTAGGTTAAATAGGTAATAAAAATGTAAGATAGGTACTTAATGTTAATTTTACATATTACAGAGTAAGGCAGATCCATCCTTTAAGTCCTCTCTGATTCGGTGTAATAATATGTAATTGTATTTTTGAAATGATTAAAATTGTCGGATAATAAATCAATGGGGCATAATTTGGCAATTGTATTGTATTGATTAGGAATTCTATTTAGCGAGGAGAACTTTCCTAGATTGGTTTTATTTGAATTAATATGAAACAGACAGTATCGGCTAACTCGGGGATTTTTGGAAGGGGCATTGATTTTTAATTGAGAGACCAATTCAGGGCAGTCCACATAACCATTAAAAAGTTTATAAAGGAACGTTAGGTCGAGAATATCACTTCTTTTGCACAAGGATATCATTTTAAAATGTTTTAATCTGTCTGTGTACCTTGGTATTTTATTTGCGATGTTTTGGTTAAAGCTAAGATGCCATAAAAATCGTTTTTGTATTTTTTCAATATTCTTTTTATAAATTTCGTAGTGAGGGTTCCATATACTGCTGCAGTATTCTGTACAGCTTCGAACTAGCGCATTAAATAATAAAATCTTTGTAGTGGGATCACGAAATTGCCTGCAATTTCTAATGATAAAGCCAAGTATCTTAAAGCTTTTAGTTGTAATTTGTTCAATGTGTGTGTTGAATTTTAAATTCTTATCAAATGTAACACCAAGGTCTTTAACTTCATGTACATGCTTAAGACTAGTGCTTTTAATGGTATAGTTAGTTGGATGGTCCAGTTTGTTCCTGGTAAATCTTATGTGGTAACATTTGTCAATATTAAGTATCATAGCATTAGCTTCGCACCATTGAACTAGTCTATTTAAGTCGTCTTGGATAAAAAGAGAGTCCGAACTGCAGTGTATTGGTTTAATTATTTTTAAATCGTCTGCATATAAAAAGAAACATGTATGTTTGAAACATGGCGAAATGTCATTTACAAAAATATTGAAAAGAATAGGAGCTAAATGGGAGCCTTGAGGCACACCAGATTTGATAGAGAATGGATGTGATGTGTGACCATTAACTACTACTGATGAGCTACGATTACACAAATATGAAGCACACCATCTAAGCAAACTTCCACCGACTCCGACGCTGGATAATTTTGTCACCAAAAGCTTATGATCTACCATGTCGAATGCCTTGGAGAAGTCGGTATATGTAGCATCAACGGGTACACGTGAATCCAGGAAACGTGTCAGATAATTATGGTAAAGCATAAGATTCGTCATAGTAGATCTACCTTTAACGAAACCATGTTGTTGTGGAATGATTGATTGATGTATATGACTTGAAAGAATTGGACAGAGAAGAGATTCGAAAACTTTGGCAAAGGTTGGCAAAATAGATATAGGGCGGTAGTTTTTAATTTTATTTTTATCTCCAGTTTTTGGTATTGGAACAACAAGTGCACTTTTCCATATTGAGGGGAAGCACCCAGAATGTAAAGACTTATTAAAGATTAAAGTGAGCGGTTTCGATAATGATGCCGCACACATCTTTGCAAATACTGATGGTATACCATCAGAACCAGCACTTTTATATAAGTCGAGTCTTTTTAAAGCTTTACAGACGTCTTTTTTAGATATTGCTATTGAACACAAATTGAGCGTATTGCTTTCGTAAATGGTTTTGGGTGAAGTAGACGAGGCTGGCATTAATTTAGTGTTATATATTGTTGCAAAGTGTTGGACAAAGAGGTTACAAATATCAAAACCGGATGAGGCGTATTCACCATTAAGATGCATCGGAGATGGATACGTACCACTATTTCTCTTCCGGTTTTTGATATGTGACCAAAACAGTTTGGGGTTTGATCTAATCGTTGTTTCTAATTTCAATATATACCCATTGTAACAGTTAAGAGTCTCTTTATTGCATCTTTTTTTCAGCATATCAAAGGTAAGTTTGTCCAGAGGATTTAGGTACTTTTTGAATTTTATACGATATTTATTTTTTTCCCGTAACATTCGTTTAAGATTGGGAGTAAACCATACTGGATAATTATTATTAAGCTGTCTCTTAATTGGAACGTAAAGTATTATTATGCTTTTTAATTCTGCATAGAACGTGTCAACTACTTCATCGACATCGGTACATGCAGAGAATTTTTCATCCCAGTCGATCTCATTCAGTTTTAAATTAATTGCGTCGTAGTCAGCCCTAAAAAAGCCCAACTTAACATCTTGATTGGGCCTAACATATTTATACACGATTTGAGACAGGGAGAACGCAAAGGGTGGGTGCAGTGAGTCGAGTACAGACAATGGTGAATTAACCAGATTAACATTATCTACAGCACTATTACTTAAGATGAGATCAAGAGTTCGTCCTTTAGCGTTTAATAAATAATTAAACTGCTTAAGATTATTCAAAGCCATGCAGTTTAGCAGAGCACATGCAAGCGAGCTACCATTAGGGTTACCAGATAATGTCGAAGGAGAATCGATAGACGGTGACCACGAGATACAACTTAAATTGAAATCACCTGTTATAAAAACTTTTCTTTGCGTGTCCATTATATTATTTATATTATCGATATAATGATCTAAGATGTGTGACTTAATTGGAGAGGGAAGGTAGACACAGCATATAAATATCGTTTCGACATGCCCATTGTTAGCGATGTCCACAGATACCCATAAATCCTCGCAATCACTCTCAAGTTCGAGAAGTCGTCGCGACCTTATGTGTTTGGACACCGCTATCAACACTCCTCCTCCGACCTTCTTCTGGTGGAATCCGCTGGTTTCCCTGTCTCGCCTATACACAATATATCTTTCGTCAAAAATTTCATTATCGTAGACCGAGGATGAAAGCCATGTCTCAGTGAAACATATAATATCATATTTACAGTTTAACACATTAAAATATACATCAACAGTTTTGGTATTCAAGCCTCTCACGTTTTGATAATATATTTGAATTGCATCATTGAATGTAAACAGGTATACACGAGAAAATCATGCAAATATGGTTAAATAAAGAGCTTAACTTGACCTAACTTAAAATTTTCAATTTATCTATACATGTTATGACATAAGTTTCTGACGTCTCATTTTTCTTCATGAATATCTTACCATTGCGAACCCATACAAATCGGTAGCCAAGTTCCTTGCCTCGGCGTCTTGCGGCTGCGTGAATAATTTTATTGTCAGATGACAGGTGCTCGGTGACATATATAGGTTGATTCTTCTCTGAGCCTATGCCCAGGTGGCTGGTATTTAGTTTTTCCTTAGGATTATTTTTATTAAACTTCATAGAAGCGGCGAGAAAACTGTCACGTAGACGAGGATTGCTCAACTTAATAACTATGGAACGTGGTCTCTTGCTCTCTGGGTCTTTTTTTGCAACTCTAGTACATTGATGTATATCGGTGTCTTTGATGTCACATTTAATAACCTTGCTGAGCTGCAATACAGTTGAGACCAGGCTTTCAGATTTGTGTTCCGGCACACATTGTAATTCAATGTTTGCTGATCTCGTATGCTATTCCATGGTATTCATACGTTTTGTAATATTATTGACAGTGTCATGTAGTTGCACATTCTCTTTTTCGAGCTTCTGAATTCTCGCTGACTTATCTTCCAATGTAGATTTCATTTCTTCATATTGTTCATTGTAAAAATACAACGAGGTTTGAAAGTTAGTGACCAATTCTCTTATCTGCTGTAGTTGATCAGAGTGACTTTTCATGCTATTTTCAATTTCATTCTTTATTAATTCTCGTACTATGCTTTTAGTTATTAATATATTATCTTCTTCGTCATCGGATAACAGACTAGAACTACGTTTGTTGCGGAAAGTTATGTTTGAATTTGATGGAGATGGAGGGCAATTTGTGTCGCCAGTAGGACTGTCCTTCCGTATAATACGGACAGGGGTGTTAGTATTGTCGCCTTTAGGTTGTTTGCTGCGACAGCCAGGGCATTTCCATATTCGTCTTTGTTCGGTACTCATAGACTTAAATGTTTTGTCGGAAATATTAGCGCAAAGTAAATCGTAAAAATCACAGCAAATAGAGCATTGCATACATTCCCTTCCTTTAAACTTATTCATGCAACCCGCACAATTTTTGGTTGACATTTCTGCTAGAGTTAGTCAACGAATTCAAATTTGTTGATATTAAATAAAAGCGCTTTCATTAGCTGTATAAATATGGCCGTTTAGCAATGATAATATATTAAAGCGGATCAATACTTAAATAGATACACCGTCCGCTGCTTGTGCAACCGTGTCCAAAAGGTCGTAAGCGCCGGGGAATTGGCGTCGCTTACGCGTATTGTTCAACACTGGTTTTAAATATCAACACAACACTTTTGTCTTTAACGGATTTGTAGAAAATGTTTAATATCTTGATAAATAATAATAATTGGCACTTTGAAATTATATTACTAGTTCAATAATTGTTTAATAATGAGTTTTCACTAAAAATTTTAACGTAAATTTCACTTTATTCAACAGTTTTTTAAAATTGTATGCGAGAGTAAATCAAACACCTGTTACTTTGCAACGGCTCGTTGTATCAACAGTATATAGTAGTATAGTAAAAATAGTGAAGTATTATGTGTTAGCTTTATTTTTGGTGTGTTCAAATATTTATTACTGTGGATATTACTCACTTTCTCTGTCTTTTCAAATAAGCCGATAACTATAAAAAAAAATTGTTTCAAAAGAAGATTTCCGCTGTTGGTGTTTAAGGTTAATAATCTAGTTAGTGCTAAATTAGCTCGATTAGTAGCATTTGATCTAAGCGTCTCTGTGTTTCGGAGGGCACGTTAAAAAACGATCGTGGTTTTTAACATTGTGATAACAGTCGTTATGTCAAGTTGAATGCCTTTAAATTGTGGGCAAGCTGAACTTATCCTGACACTAGGTTGACCACTAACCACTCGCTAACACAGCTTCCTGTTTGACGTTAACATGGTCCAGTCGTACGAAAAGGCATCCGAGTCGTCGCGCCAGCATTTGCTGCATCTGCCTGGAACCTTTTGAACTTTTTGACAACCAGCTCCTTAAATTCTTGCCCAATCAAAGCTGAGCATTTACTTAGGGGGAATGTGAAAGACTGTGACGTCCCTTTTAATTTTAATTATGTTAACCCTAACGACATAATAAAAGTGTTCTAGTCACTATATTCAAAAAACACTGCTGACTTGTGGGGTTTTTCAGTTAAATTAGTTGAGAGTATAATTATCAATATAGCACCATATCTAGCTGCTATCTTTAATAAAAGTGTTGATGTAGGAGTATTTCCTGATTTAATGAAACATAGTAAAGTAGTACCTCTGTTTAAAAACGGCTCTAAGAGTGACCCTAGTAATTTTAGACCAATATCTATACTGCCAGCTATTAGTAAAATTTTTGAGAAAATTATATTGCAGCAATTAGAGAGCCATTTTAACTTTCATAAATTACTACATAACGGGCAGTATGGTTTTACGAAAGGTCGCTCAACTACAGATGCAGGCGTTACACTAATAAAACATATTTTTAACGCCTGGGAAAATAAAATGGATGCTATAGGTGTTTTTTGTGATCTCTCTAAAGCATTTGACTGCGTCAAGCACAATACGCTCTTGAGAAAACTCAGTCACTATGGGATCAGGGATGTTGCACTTAATCTAGTTTCCACCTATCTAAGTGATAGAGTGCAATACGTTGATGTTAATGGAAATAGGTCCTTAGGGTTACCTGTTGCTATGGGTGTCCCACAGGGCTCCATTCTTGGTCCTTTTCTATTTTTGGTGTATGTTAATGATTTGCCGTACTTTGTACAGGATTTTTGCGATATAGTGCTATTTGCAGACGATACGTCTCTTATTTTTAAAGTTAACCGTAAAGACCCTAATTTCGACGTTGTAAATGGTTCGTTCGCGCAAGTCCTGAACTGGTTTACGGTAAACAATCTTCTACTTAATTCCAAGAAGACAAAATGTATAAAATTTTCTATGCCAAATGTCAAAAGTGCAGGTACAAACCTGAGGCCCTAGACAAGTGTCAAAGATTTCTATTCTATTCATAGAATAGATAACAAAATGTATGAGATTGACATAAGCGTCGGCGTTAGCTTATGTCAATCCAATACATTTTTCTATCTATTCTATGAATAGAATAGAAATTTTTGACACTTGTCTAGGGCCTCTGGTTTTAAATAATGAGTCAGTTTCAATCGTAGAATCCACAGTTTTCTTGGGCTTAACTTTAGATTGCAAACTTCAGTGGGAAGCCCACATTTTGTGTCTCGCAGGTAAACTCAGCTCAGCGGCTTTTGCTATAAGGAAAGTTAGGCAATATTGTTGTGGGGTAGGGCTGCTGACATTGAAACCGTTTTTATTATTCAAAAACGAGCTATACGTTCTATCTACAACCTAGGTTCACGAGACTCCCTGAGAGAGCGATTCAAAGAGATAGGTATATTGACAGTTGCATCCCAATATATATATGCTAATGTTGTTTATGTTAAGAGTAACATTAGTCTATATACTAGGAATTGCGATGTGGATGAGATTAACACCAGGGGTAAGCATAAACTGGTTGGCTCACACTATCGCTTACATAAAGTCCATAACTCGTTTACGAGACTTAGTGTACGTTTATTTAATAAATTACCTATCGACATAATGGATAAACCCTTAGACAAATTTAAACAAATTGTCAAAAAGCATTTAATACTTAAGGGTTACTACACTCTTAATGAGTATCTGAACGATAAAAAGTCATGGGATGCTCTCTTGACGAAGGAGTAAATTAATTTTACTCTTAATTTAATGACATTATACTTTTAAGGACATATTTTTTGTTAAATATTGTATGAATGACATTTTTTATGATTATTATGAATGACATGCTTTATCAAATAATTTTTTGACATTAATTTATTGATACATTTTGACATAATATATAAAATGATTTTTTTTTTTGTGTATTAATTTTAAATGACATGATGCCCGACTCATACTTGAACAGTTAAGTACACATTTTGTATTGTTTTGTTAAAATTGTATACTTAGTATTGTTAAAATTATACATTGTGATTTGTGAAATAGAGGTACATTGTGAACTCCTGTGGTAAATTAAGTTCATCTTACTTTATACTTATACCAAAAATTAACAGTTTACATAATACCTACATAGAAACATTTATCACACTTCACATGTTGCCTTTACCTTTTTGTAGCAATATGCAAATTGACGCAGCCTGTAAAGCACACATTTTACTTTTTAATTTTTCTTTACAACATAGAAAGCTGTAAGTAATTAAGTATCTATAGAGTTAAGTGTATTGCCTGTGTCACTTTGCATGCTACTTGAAACTATAACTTACAAAAATTGTAATAACCTGGCGATTAAAAAGAGTGGCCTGAGTTTCTTGCCAGTTCTTCTCATGGCTCTACTTCGTCAGCGAACTGGCTGTAGGTTAATTTGCTGACATTTTGTAAACTTTGACGTTCATAAGTGTTAATTTAATTAACCTATATGAATAAACATATATTTCATTTCATTTCATTGATAATGACGCCCGATGTTGTATTAATAAAATACTCTTAAGATACTATATTGTTGAAAATCTAGAAGTTTGTTGAAAATGTACTGGATAAAATTTTGCATTATTTGTCATTGTTGTGACAAAACTGGTACATTCCCTCAACAGGTGAGTATAATACGACCATAGGAAGGTACTACACTGTAAGCTATACTATTTCTATAATAATTATAGTATCAATTGAATAACAGTAGATATTTTTCATTATCATGATTTTTTTCAAAGTAAAATGTATCAGCGCTGCATTTCCTTGTTCTAATAGCATTTAATTCAAATTCAAATTCAAATTCAAATTATTTATTTGCGTCATACAGGTATAAAGATGTTGTACAATAATTATTTGTTGAACCTCTGTAAACGACCATTTCTGGTGTGCAAATATTAAGTAGGTATTATTAAGTCATATTATAACATACATAATTAACTAATGATAAAGCAATACAATTTATATTTCATTATTAAATAGCTATAGGCTTTTATTATTTATTAGTCAATAATATAATTCATTTAATTTGTATGTCAGTTAAAAAATCGTTTACAGAGTAGTATGTCCTTTCTAATAAATATGTCCTAAGTGTGCATTTAAATATATTAATGTCATTTATTTTTCTAATGTCATTTGGAATCCTATTATATAATCTTGGAGCCATGGCTAGAACACTTTTAATTACATTATAGGTACATACAAGGTAAACCAATAACTTGCTAAATATGTCTAAGTCTTATCTACAGCAGTGAACGTCTTTTGTTTACATTATAATCCTGTAGAAACTGTAGGAACAATTATATTTAATTTAGTAATCCATAATTAAATACTCTCAAATATATACATTTTAAGGTTTCGCTTTTACTACGGCGTGAACATCTTTCAGTGGTCGACGATCTGGGAACAAGTTTTGACAAGATTGGCGAACTTGACAAATTAGGTTTATTACTTTGTAGTTGGAACTTAACCTGTCTATAAGAGACATGTATATATTGAAGCTTTAAAATAAGAAAGCCTTTGAGCCATTATAGTGAGCTATTCTTCGGGTATTTTCCTTGACAAATAGAGTACTTCTTTGGTTTTGGGAACGAAAAAATACCGTTTATGTCCTTTTGAACAAACCAATATATCAAAATTCGTTACCAATATACGTATTGCTGCTTTACTTTAAATCTAATATCACTTTTACTATTAGTGGTATAAAATACAATTGCAATAATTATTATATGTATATATATATATATATACATATACATATAACGTATGTATATATATATATATATACATATAATTATTAAAAAAAATGTCAATCACAAATTATATTCCTATAACTTTTAATGGTAGCAACAGGTCTTTAAAGTTATTTGGTATCGTAAGAAATAATAAACACAACAATCAATTTTTCATACGTCTGCATAATATAATTATAAAATTTGTATTAAACACTGATCGTAGCAAAACTTGACCATATCTCTAGGGATATTCCCCTATGTTTGAGTTTAAGTCCTACTTTAAGTTTGGAATTTCTCAACTGCGGACTTGGAGAAGATTAAGAAATGTATGAGACGGACATAAGCTAATGAAAATGTTGGCGTTATCTTGTCAAACTCATACATTTTTAATCTATTCTATTCTATTAGGGTTTATGCCACTTGTCTAGGCCCTTAGCTTTGTTAAATCTTGACTTGACTGCAAAAATGACGTCACAGATATTGTAATTGCGGCCATTCTCTCTTTTTCTTCTTCATCGCCTCTCCCATGATCGGCAGGTGAGGACACTTGCTGCTAAAAAACTGAACATAGTCACAAAATTACACAACGTAGGTATTTTCGAAATAAATGTCACATAAGTTAATGTCTTGGAAGACGGAGAAGTCATTGAGTTGGAAAATTTATATTCAACAATGAACATCAGTCAATTTAGCTTTTGAGTAAACATTGAACGGTTCTTTGAAGAACTCAAGTCATGTTTATGTAGTACATCAAATAATTAAGTGCTCAGCTTGGTTAAACAGTTCGGAGAAATGAAACAAGATAACATAATTATAGATGCAATATATATCATTAAAAATCAAAAAGCCAATCTGCCTAAAACAAAGTGAAATAAAAGAATCTAATGACACCTCATACATTAAAATCCATCAAGCCTTAGACTGTTGAACGTGTTAAAGAAATACACATACATACATACCTACATATATACATACACATAGTTATACATACATGGATAAAAAAGCCAAACGCGCAGTTTTATCAGCGTCTTTGTTTATTGCTCTGCTCCCGTCGCCAGTAGCGTAATATTACATAGCCTATAACCCTTTTAAGAATTTTCAAATCCGTGTAGTAGTTCCAGAGATTAGCGCGTTTAAACAAACAAACTCTTCTGCTTTATTTATTACTAGTATAGATAAATTATTACCAATAATGATCAGGTAGGTCATATAGGATATAAAGTTTAGAAGTGATGACAGCAATTAGTATACTACTAAATATAAAAAGTAGTGTAGTATTTTTTTCTGTTTGTTGCTTTCTTTTATTGCCAACAAATTTAAGGTATTTAAAAAAATGTTTGTCCAAAATTGTCACTTGCCTGATCGTAACCAAACTTAAACTCAAAACTACATTAGCAGGCAAACTTAAAGGAATATTTTGTCAATACCTATTTGGCTTCATTCTTGTTATAACACAAAACAGATATAACAAGGAACTTTCCGAAGTTAGAACATAGAGGCACTCAGAATAATTTTCTTCTCACTAGGTGACATGTTCATGTCAATTTAGACTTCAATAATGTATTGAGTTGCCGTAAATGTATTTATTCTCGTACTTTCATTTCTCTAAGGAATATTATAAAGCAGTGAAAACCTCTGGGAATATATGGAATAACTTTCTTCACAATTCGAAATATTTTTTGATATAGAGAGAAACAACTAGCGACATTGCGGCTGATTGCAGAACTAAATGTAAGAGCAGTTGAGAGTTTGTGGCACTAATAAAGTTTTGGTAACAAGTTGTCACTAGCATGCCAGTTTTTTACTCAGTTGATTTTTGCACTGGAATAATATTCTATGTTCTTTGAAAACTGTGTGTAATTTTGTGCATTGTCAATATAATCTATATTCATAACACGAAGAAAACTTTTAATATTAAACCATACTCATATTTTTGAATGAAATAATGCAAAACATAAATGCTACAAATTTAGAAGAAGTTACTACTATCCTACTAATCAAGACCACCTAAATTGCTTTGCACAAGTTTTGGTAACGTGGATTCAAAGCCTTTGAAGCAAATGCCGGAAAATTCATGTAGTATGTTTCATACATTTACATCTTTCTTTTCTTAGTTAGGCAGTATTGAGAACCTTTTTGGGTTCCGTACCTCAAAGGCAAAACGATTGCTATAGGATCACTTTGTTGTCCGTCTGTCTGTCTGTCAAAACCATTTTGCGTGGAGGTATCAAGCTGAAAATATCATATTACTTTCGTCTGCAAGTCTCTTAAAACTATGAAGTAAACAAAGTTCTATGTCAACGCAATCACAAGATATATACACAATAATATATATTTATAGATATATATTATTGTATTTTTTATGTTTTCTTTAACGTAACCTAGTAATATCTAAGGTATAATTAGAAAGTGCGGGCTTAGGAAAGTCACATTGATACTCTTTCCCGATTACGAAACTAGTCTAATATATTTTGAGCAACTCATTAAATATTTATCAGTCATTCCTTATATATTAACCAAAACGAGTATCGACGAACCAATATTATTAATCGCTAATAATAAACTATGGGCTGTCGTAAATTGGACATTTAAAAAATAACGCGCATAAGTAAAGAAGCCGCGTCAACTCAACTTTGTCGTGAATTTATTAGAGCAAGTTTTTGTTGGTGAAAGGACACGTTTGTAAACTGTCAGTTTCAGACGTGTTTTTAGTAGCTTGGAATATAGCAGCTGCTGCTGTAAAATATATAAGTAGTGAAATTAATTAAATAACAATAAAACATTTCTTAGACTTAACTTTAATAATACCACAGTTAACAAAATTTATTATATTATCGAAGTTAGGACTAGATCGAGTTAAACTTGATGTCTAGTGGGACAGCAGCGCCCAGGTCTTAATTGAATTGCAGGCTTTCTCGTTGTTCAAAAACGCATCATCAACACCGATACCAACCGCATATATATTGATTAATGTAGTAAAATGTTTATGTATACAAAACGTATGTATATGTGGAAGCCAACAGGACTATATAGTTGCCCTTGTTTTTTTACAAGTGTCCTGAAGCAGGTGTGTAATAAAGTCAATATTCAGATAGTTTATGAAAAACCCTCATGCAGATACTAGTGAAATATAAAAAATAGGTATTTGATAAACATGATACATTGTTAGAACCTAAACGCAAACCTTATTTAGTAGGTATAACTCTGCGCGTCAATGTGCGTCTTCTCCGATTAATTTACTGGCTACCCTCGATTTGTCTACGTCACTCGTGACGGCCGATCCTTTACGCGCTAACAACGAATCTACTCTATCTGTTATGGTAGCTTTTAGTATGACATTCTTAAAAATAGACTTTAATTTATTAATGGTTTAATTTTGTTGGTTAAATTAACATTTTAAACAACATTTTCTAAAGGCAAAAAGATTTGTACTCTTATACCATTTTAGGGACACCATACATTCTTGGGGCATTTTCAATTTAATTTATGAATACATACATTCTAGTGTCTGGCTGGGACGGCATATCTAGAAAAAAGGGGTCTTAGTCCTTATTCGAGGTTAAAATATTAAATGTTTATTTAAAAAGCCCGCATTATGCTTTTAACTTCTTTTAGCAGTTAGTTACTAATTTTCACATGCAAGGAAAACACGGGTAAAGTTTTATTAGCCTCCTAACAACTCACTATTGCGATAATAACACCAAACATAAATAAATTAACTAATGAACGAATTAATAGTAGTAACGTACTGGTGATAATATTGGTAGTATCTGAGGTAATAAAGGTAAATACTAGCAGACATACTGCTCGTATTTACCGTCACCGATAAATACTCAAACTAAAATATTTGACCAACAAAATTTCAATTTTACGTTAAATAAATTTGAATTGCACTCGCACCGGGAGCTCTGTAAGTCGATTTATATTTTAAAAATATTCCGTTTCGAATTATAGGCTATCCGACCGCAATAAAATAAAATTTTGGCTTTGCAAGTAAATCTCTTGGTAAAATATATTTTAGTTTTCGTAAAAAACTGTGGAAGTTAACATAAATTATATAAATATATCAACAACTTTAAATTATTTCTGGATTCAGAATGTTTTATACAGATCTGCATTAAGCCTTTGAAAGCCACGTTCGTTAACTGGTGGCTCATGGAATAGATTTTTATTGGTGCCTAGCATGTCGTTGAAATTGTTAAGTGAGGAATAAATGCGACATTAAAAGTAGGTACGTAATTTCGTAATTAAAATGAAATACATTATAAGCTTATTACCAACGCTATTTAAATAACGCCAACTTAAATTAAAACGCTGCTGCTCGTGTCGCCCCAGTGATGGTTGATTTTTTTGCCCTCTCATATTTTGTTTATTCATTGACTAGCGTGTGCTGCACTTTCTGTGCAGTTTGCTATGTAAAGTCATAACTTGCTAAAGCCTATGAACAAAATTTTATGTTAATGAATACAACAAGTTTTAATAACATACACACAAACAAAAAAGACTTGATCTGACGAAATTCAGATCCAGTAAAATAATGACCTTAACATTTTAGCTATCATTTGTCTGTCCTTAGTCCTTAACAAATATAAAATAAAATGATTACATTGCGTCTGTTAATCTATCTGGATCCAATTAAAGCAAACATGGAACATGTCAATTTTATCCAAGTTTGCACTGAGCACTCATTAATTCTTGCTAACGTAACACTTTGAATATTTTGCTCTCATAATGTTTGTGAACTATAAGAGCAAGGTTACACGCTCAGTTTGGCGTCAGTCTGCTCCATCAGTCTGTTCAGAATGATCGTCTAACCCACGGATTGAAAGCAGACTGGTGAAAATTAAATATTTTAGTCATTTCATTTTAAATGAACCTTGTATCCTGTAATACTACGTGAGATCGTACTAATATTATGATTGAGTTTGTATGTGAATTTTCGAAATTAGTGTAGGTACCTGTTTGAAAAAGTATTTCACTATTTATATTGTATTGTATTGAGACCCTTCACGAGGTTAACCGGCAACCTGCGGCTCAAGACCGGTCAAGGTGGCGAATGTTGGGAGAGCCCTAAGTACGTCAACCATTCTTTTGTCTTTTGGCTGCTATGATAATAATGATGCTTTATTATACTACTACACATTATGCATAGTAGTTTACACAAAATCTACTATTTATAATAGATCTCAATTCGGTCTATTCCGTTATTGTCATAACACATTTTTTATTCCTAATGAATACCAAATATTAAACATTTGAATGAAATAGATACTTATCCATTCTCAACGAACACCAAAACATAAGTTTACGTACATGATGATAATACAAGATATATACTTTAAAATTAAAATGTTATTTATACTACTTGGGTGGCAAATAATGTAAGGAGAATGGGACAAAGAAAGTAAAGGGAAAAGGAAGAGGACCGAGAGGGTGATTGGGCTGTCGGTGCTCTCACTCACCGAGCAAAACACATTAGAATGAAGACTAATATTTGAATTAAATAAACACTACCACTTATATACTCTTTTAAAAGCGTTTTTATTACTGACTGTACCTCTTAGCATTTACCTTGTTTTGGGATTCGTTCATTCGTATTCGTTAGGAATTGAATAATTATTTCGACAATAAACAAATATCATTGGTATAAGTTTTGTCTCATTAAAACGGAATATATCGCCAATTCATGTGAAAGGACTCTTCTTTAAATGAAGATTCGGATTGGGACCGTCCTAATTAAAAATATAAAAATAGCAAAATCAACTGAATTGAGCACAGCGGCCCTACTCAGACATTTTTTGTAATTAATTGGATCTTTGATTCAGTCCATCGAATTATCTACTCTGTAGAAATAATTACAATTAATAATATGCTTAGTTGTACAAACTTTATTTATCAGAAAGGTGATAATGTCAATATGATTTATTCTATGCCTATATTCGTTTTGTGTGTAAATCCACATTCTAGAACCCATAATACAAGCTCTATTTTATGCTTACTTTAAAACGAAGGATCATTTTATTGTCTTTGACTTGATCGGTAATACTATCGATGGAGCCCAATGATTGTAATGATTCCTGAGACGTCTCGCTTTCGAACCTCAGCATCGACAAAAGAGATTTAATTTTCATAACAAAAACTCATCGGTAATATTCAGATAGCTGACTACCACTTCCAAAGTCCACAAACAACATAGTCAAAGTCAAAAGCATTTATTCGTTTGGGTTATTTGAATCAATACTTTATAACGTCAAAATCACAAAAACACAATTTTAGCCAACTATTATTAAATAGCCAGTTCTCTTACTTATACCGCTTATTTAAGGTTTGTTTCCACTGACGCGGAGCTGGACGGAGTGCAGAGGAGCAGATCGTAAATTGGCTAATGACTGTGTTCAAAATCTCCACTCCGCATCAGTGGAAATATTATATAATATTATTAATAGCCCATTCGGGGTCCACTCCTCTCCACTTCGCCCAGCTCCGCGTCAATGGAAACACACCCTATCTACTTCATCTCTCACCAATACATATCAAAAAAAGATTCCACACCGCAGCCCGTTGTCGTTCTGAATAATTCACGAAGAACAATAAAATAACACAATATAAGACATCACGCCCCCGGGATATAAGATCATTATTTGTATCAATTCGATTAACCCGTAGAGCCTACTAGGCAATTTTAGTTTTGCGAAACTATTGTGAGCAAAAATAAGATTTGATTTGTTAAATGTTTATTGGGTTGTGTCTCACGAGGTGTAAGGTAATAAGATTCTTAAGTGTTGTATAAGTTATCTAATTCTTTTGGTTGTTATAACTATTGTGTGATAGATTGGTAAGACAATTCCTGTACAAGAGTTTGTGCTACATAAATTATTAGGTAACTCTCTTGTGCAAATAAAAAATGTCAAATAAATAGATACTAATAACCGACTTACTTGATAAGGGTAACGGGCTTATGATGAACGTATGTTGCTCAAGACTTTAGAAGGTGGATACATGGAGCCCTATATTCAGCAGTAAAAGTAATCGAAGGCAATAATTATGACTAAAAATGTCAGATTCCACAGCGGAAAGTTTCGAATAATCAACCTTCGGTTAATAAACAATTACAGCTTACAATTCGGAGACAGATACTTATGTGTCTTTGCTTAAAGCTTAAGCTAAGGCCTTAGAAACAAACAAACAAATTTTAAAACATAAATCGTATAAGCCTAAAAACTTAATGAAGTATCACGTTCACAGCATGACCTCGAATGCATTGACGATACCACAGTTCGCTTAAATTGTTGTTATAGTTAGTCACCGTTAATGTATTCTAATAATAGTTTTATTACTATTGTTATAATGTTCAAATTTGTTTGCAGTAACATTCTAACCCATTACTAACTATTTAATTGGATGGTTTTTATCCTAATCTCTACTGGTAGTAAGTAACCTCTTATAGAATATCGAATAATATTGCGGTAAGTAAATGTATGTTTGTATCTCTAAAATAAATAGTTATTCTAAAGGTAGGTAGGTAATTACTTTTTGTAAGAATAAAATACCGCAAATTAACAATAGACGATATTTGGTTAACCTAATATCATTATTCCGTGAAGAAAATTCAAAATTCACACTTCGAACAACTAAATTAAAGGAAATTGAAAAAGTCCATCAAAGTAAAATTGGAAGAGAATTTTAAAACATTCACGGCAGTGTAATCATACAATATATGCCAGTTCATAAAAGCAAAGCTAATATTTAGATTCTGTGAAAACTTGAACTTACTCCGTATAAAATTAGTTCTACCTAAGGCTAAATTTGAGTGCAGGTACATTTTAAATCTTTCAAACGTAGGAATATTACATATTGAATATTACATTGAATTTAATAAATTAAGGTTTCAGTATTTCTTCTGAAAAATAATGTTTAAAGTTAGTTACCGTGACGAAAGCGAAATATAGCCTGCTCCTTTAAAGAGATAGGCAGTAGTGAAATAATCGAATGTTATTAAAATTTTGTAATGCATGACATTGAACTAGTTTTTGTTACAGAACCAATACCAGAAGTTTCACAATATTATCTATGTAAATAATTTTGCTGACTCAAGTTTTCTATTAGGTTACAGAATTTTTCGTAATTCAGAATTTCGTAGTAAATCCACGCTGGTTTCAGCATGAATGGGCCGGATCGTCCGGGGAAGTACTACCCTCTCATAAAAGATCGACGTAAGAGTAGTCCGTTCTACTGCATTTCGTTTGATGAATGAAAGCGCTGGAGGCCCAATTTTCCCCCTTTCCTCTTTCCTCCCCTCCATTTCCTTCCCCTAACCCCTTTCTCAGCCGCCATAGTGAAGGCCACTATGCCAGCAGTTTGAGCCAATGGCTTTTGGTAGGGTTGCCACCACTTCTGGATTCCACTGACTGCCACCATAAGGCGGGGTGGAGTCACTTAGTAGGCTAACATATAAAAAAAAAAGATACACCTTAGATGTAAAAGAGAGACCTAACTATGCTGTGATCTAGCTGTTAATGATTAAATAATACACAATTGTTATATAATTTATCCTAAATTTCTCTATTTAATTATTATTGATATACTATTTAAAAATGAACTATAGAATAACACCAAAGACGTTTTTCTAGTGAAATGATTACTTTCTATTATTATTGACTTAATAAAACTCGATAGAAGCCTATAGGTATCTTTAGAAATATATAAGGCTTATCGACGTTTTAATAAGCCGCTATGTGATAAGCATCCCAATTTCTTGCTTAATACTGTCAGAAATGGATCAAAGGGTTATTTATAACTAATAATATTACGTAAGAACCGATGTCTACGAATACAAATATAGTCATTCATCTGTCCATAACCTGAATATTAAGAGTCCTATTACAATAAACCTGATACAGTTTAGTTGCAAACCTATATTAATTGTGCAAGTGACATAGACAAACCGGTGTTGCCTCATGCCTTCTCTGTATGAAAAGAGTCCTTAACAATATTTTTTAATGATCTTTATTTATTTAAGAAACATACATGTTATTACACGGCGGATTGTTGAGGCCATATATCAGAATACCTGCGACAGGTGACCTCAGGCTTTCACCCTACAATGGATAATAAGCAAAGCCCCGCGCATACACGTGGCGTATAAGGACGGTGTGATGACAGTCAAGTGATATTTCATCATCATCATCATGTTCAAGCCGTGTAAAATCATCCCGGCTCGTAGTTGTGATGGGCTTTAATGTGGCTGGCGAAACCGAACTTGAACTTGAATGTTCGGTTACATGGCTTACAATAAAACTGGCCAACCGAGTTCAGAATATTATTGTAGGAGGGCTTTTGTCGAGTCTTCCATATTTAGCGCTTTGTATCGAGATGGTAAGAGTGGACTCTTACGAAAGCAAGCGTATAGAAAATTTCGATGCAAGACGTCAAAGTGATATTTAACACCTACGCAAATAACTCTCTTGTTTGTTATCTTATTCCCGTTTCTCATACACACAACACAAGTTAACAATGTTTTATACTCAAGAACGATGATAACACGTGGAATTGACTATTCTGTATACTGAACTTTGTAAATCAATTTTCTCAAAATATGACGTAAGCAGTGTAAAACGCACCTTAATTTGGACTTAACAGGCAGTTTAGCAATTTAAATGTAGGCTATATCAAAGCCGTGGATTCAGTATCTGCCGATTGCACACAGTAGCTACAGTTATTCGACCGTTAATGATTTTGTGTAAAGTGGGAACTGGAATGCTTGAGTAAATATGAGAGTTCTTGTGAACATCAATAAAGATCTGAGACTGGTTGGATATATGTGGCTTGTGACGTAGCTTCAGTGACAGTATTAAATAAACCTTATTCTAAGAAGTTGATTGACGTTTTCTTTACATATAGTGGCTCATTAGATTCATTTCATAATTGTTGAATTCCAAAACAGTGATGTTTTTTATATAACTTCAGAGACAGACAAACTATACCAAGTTATGGATATAACTGTTTTTTTGCCTGACTGCCAAAGTCAAGGAGGGTAATGTTTTTAGAGCGTATGTATGTATGTATGTATATATGTGGTTATATATATATATCTATTTCTTTGGCACGCTCTACAGCCTTAATGGCTTGATGGATTTTATCGTATGAGTTGTTATTAGATTCGTATTAATTGCGAGAGTGACATTTCAATGTAGCGTCAGCACGAGAAAAAAATGTTTTTTTCTTTCTACTTTGTTTTAGGCGGACTTTTTGTTTTTAATAATATATATTGCTTGTTATATACCACGTGCGTCTGTAGCAAACAAGAATAGATGGTTTACCTGATTGTATGTGGTAACCGTAGCCTACATTTGCTGTGTTTCCTAAACGTTGCAGAAACACTGCTGAGAAAACGCAGTTAAGGCGTTGCAGACCTTGATAATAAAATAAATGATAATAATGAAAATAAAAATTAGGCCTCCTATGCCTTTACTTATTAAACGAAACGCATTACAAACTAATACCTACTTTACGTCGATGTTCTTTAAGTAGTATTTTTCCGGACGTCTATTCGCAAAACTTTTACAATAAAAATATTAAAACCATCCCGTCCAATTTTTTAATCTTAACATTTAATGATTAAAGCCGTCACTAAAACTATTTTAGCACTACATCCACGTTTATATTCTGGCTTTTCATTGCCTTTTTTCCAAAAATAAACCGTGAACTCATCTCAGTTCGCCGTCGTTCTAAACACAGCCTTTATATTAAAGTTGGCCATGTTAGAACTGGGTCGGTACTTTAAAAGTTTCAGCCTTAAGCCACTACGGCTATTGAATACAAACATAAATTATTTTATTAGTTTTGTGCTGTAGGTTGATCATTTAAAATAATTGGTAAAGAAAATTTACGACTGACGAAATGAATACCTATATTTTTACTGCATTTTTTTTTTATTCTTAGCTTAGCTAGCTCACTAAATACATACTTATATAACGCAATCATTCAAATCAAATCAATCAGTCTTGGGCAAGCTTACCAGCGCGTGTTGACAAGACTCATTTCTTCTCTGTACAAGAAGCAGCTTTTATCTGTGGTGATATTAAATTGTTACTTTGTTAACATTATAATTAGGTTTCACACAATTGTATTAGGGATACCTGTAATGATAGTGATGTTGAAGCAAATGACAAAATTTCTAAATATTGTATAGCAAAGTAACGAAAAGTAAGTTTTACGGTAGTAGATCCATGTCGATATCAGCATGAATAGGCCGCATCGTCCGGGGAAGTACTACCCTCTCATAGAAGATCGACTTAAGAGTAGTAGTATCCTTACTACTGCGTTTCATTCGATGAGTGAGAGTACCGGAGACCCAATTTCCCCCCTTTTCTCTTTCCTCAATTCCCTCATTCCCTTCCCCTAACCCCATTCCCAGCCGCCATAGTGGAGGCCACCATACCAGCAGTTTAAGACAATGGCTTTTGGTATAGTGGCCACCACTTCCGGATTCCACTGACTGCTTACCATCAGGCAGGGTGGAGTTACATTGTCACAATTCATAGAAATACAAAAGAGAGAACTATAGTCAGTTTTGTTGTAATAAAAAACAATCTATTATATATAAGACATATTGAGAACTTCGTCATGTTTTGGTACACTATAGTCACCATAGCAATAACCTATTTAAAGCAAGAAAAGTAAGATACATTTACTTTTGCAGTAGCGTAAATGAGCAGCATTCACCTCATGCAAACAAATTGAAACACTGGTATTCTATCAAGCAGAAGTGGCGTAATTTTAAATATTAAAAAATGCTTTGTCTATCGTTTATTATAAGCTACGGAGGTACTGATAAAGGTCTTCTTCCTTGGCAAAAAGGAAAACCTTGTCATTCCCAA
Source organism: Parascotia fuliginaria (assembly GCA_963082885.1). Lineage (NCBI taxonomy): Eukaryota > Metazoa > Arthropoda > Insecta > Lepidoptera > Erebidae > Parascotia > Parascotia fuliginaria. Next base: position 4,982,966 of record OY720195.1, read on the forward strand.
TTCCTTGACGCTTATAACATTAAACGTCAGTTTTTCTAAGCATAGTTTCTACAATACCTAAAGAGCATTATGTTGATATAAACCAATACATAAATCACTTAAATACCCAGTTTTGACCTTTAGCTCAGCCAGTGCCTGTACCAAATCATAATAGTTCAAAACAAGTTCATAAATTAGGACTATGCACATGAGTACATGCACGATTTACGGCGGTCTAATACGAACACGGATCGGTTGATTCGAGCGGAATAGAACTATAGAGCTAAAATGGATGTTGAATTAAACTTGTACAAATTTTAGTAGGTATTATTCTTCAGTTATGAGACGCAATACACGTTTTTGTTTTTTGGGAACAAATAATATGTAAATTGAAAGAAATAAATGATTATAAAGTAAACTAGTGTTTAGGAATGCTTTTATATAGTAAGACTAGCCTAGGTTTCACCCGCATAAAGTTACATTTTTTTTTACTGCTTTGCTCCCGTCCCCAGCGTGATAACCTTCCTTAAAGAACTGAGCTAGCAAACGCAAAAAAAGAAATATTGTAGAGATTAGCGCGTTAAAACAATCAAACCAAGTCTTCTGCTTTATATATTAATATAAATAAATGCATTGTTATTACTCGTGTTTCTTCATCATTGTCATCAACTCACACATCAACAACTGTACCTATGTGATGTATAGGCCCCTTTGGAAATTGTATGATATAAGCTTTTAATCTTTTATCTATATTATATAACTGATTATAGTTAGTTTTACATGAAATTGAATAAAATTAAATTGCGAATATACGCAGAGCGAAGTGGCCCTTAAAATTCGCGTAGATTGTTTTTTATTACAACAAAACTGACTATAGTTATCTCTGTTGTATTTCTATGAATTGTGACAAAAGTTATAGATTATAAACTAAGTCACATGCTTGTGGTGGCAACAGGAGCGTTCGCACTTGAAGTTGTATCGTGTAGCTCTACACTGTTACATAAAATTAAATACTCTGTACAAAGAGTGTTGTAATGTTTATGTAAAGAAGCATGTAATGAGCTTCCATCACATGTCTCTATTGTAATTGGCTGAATGTAGTTATTAAAAACAATGAAGTTACATGTATACTTTAACACTTTCCGGGAGAGTAAACGTATATAGCTGTGATGACAATAAAACATCTATTGTGTCTACAGTAGTGTTCATGAAAGGGTTAAGATTGATTTATTGGGTAAGGAGTTTTAATAATTTATTTAGTTAATAAATTATATATATTTTCACAATTTTAGTTTTGACTTGCTTATGCAGATTTAAAAAAAAATACAGTAGGTAGCTACACATTTTTCCAGTTTTAAAATATTGATTTTATTACTATCAAAATATGTAGAAAGTTTGACACAACTCGAAAATATTTAATGAAAAAGATTCCTGCAAAGCCTTTGATATTTTGCACGATTTATTTAATTGTATTTTCCAGCAAACTTTGCAAAATATCTGTATAAAATAATTCAAACATAAAACAAAGAATATGCAAAAAATGTTGTTTACTACAAACGATAATTTAATTTAGTTATTGTTGTATTTAGCATTGAGCTTAAATTGATTGAATTGTTATATTAGGTATATTTGATAATAAATTTTTGATGTCAAACTGAGTGTTGATTGTCTCAAATAACACGTTTTTATGCGACTTTGGTGGCAAACAAGCCCACTTGATGGTAAGTGGCAACCGTAACCTATAGAGATAGCTATATTTTCCAAGCATTACGAAAGTAGTAATGCTTAGACAACTCAACCAAATCGTTGCCGACCACGAAGAAGGAGATGAGGGAGGAAAAGGGAAAGGATCAAGACCGAGGCCGGCGCTCTCACTCATCGAGCAAAACACATTAGCATGAAAATTAATATTCTTACGTCGATCTTCTATGAGACTTAATGTGTATTGACTAATAGATATGAGCGACCGCTTTATTTATAGTTGTATAATAATTTATTAAATATTTAAAGTTTATTTAATGATAATAATAATAATAATAATCTTTATTTTAGCTCAAACATTGATAACATACAATAATTGAGACAGCTCCATTAAGTTACTAAAGCACTTGTGTCGGAGCTACCTCGCTACTTCCCGTAAATTAGCACATACAATGTTGAGACAGTTATATTATGTGATAATGATGACAAAGTAAATAAAACAAGTAAAAATAACAGAAAAAGCAAAAGCTCTTATAAGGGTGTTTGTGTGCGTGTGTATATGTGTGTGTGTGTGTGTGTGTGTGTGTGTGTGTGTGTGTGTGTGTGTGTGTGTGTGTGTGTGTGTGTGTGTGTGCGTGCGTGCGTGCGTGGGTGCGTGCGTGCGTGCGTGCGTGCGTGTGTGCTTGCGTGCGTGCATGTGTGTGTGTAATAAATATAATACCTACATTCAAGTAATTCTGACTAATATATTTTCCGTTTCTTTGTAAGTCAGGGTTTTTAACCAGTCAATTATTGTTATTTTACAATTAAATAGGATAAGGGGATATATGTTTAATTTTAAATTTAATTTATTATAAATATAGGCAGCCTGTGTCTTATACTGGCGTCTAGCAAAAGCTGTTCGAATCTTTGGGGAGTGAGCCACAATGTACCTGCGTCTTTTGTTCTGCGTGGTTTGGTCAAATGAAAGGGTTTTGTGTAGTGTCATAGTCACATTTAGGATGTAAAGTTTCCTTACCGAAAGCAAATTGCTTACTTGATATAGGTCAGTTGTAGGAAACCTAAGTGGTCTAAAGTACATCACCTTAATAATCAATCTTTGAGCTCTTTCCAACTCGAGAAGTTTAGTCTTGGTGGTTCCTCCCCAAATCGGAATGCAGTAAGTTATCACAGACTGAACCAGGGCGGTATAGATGTTGTTCAGAAGTTGTGAGGTCATAACATGGCGTAAGGTCTTAAATATCCACACAAGCTTTCTGATTCTTTTCATGAGAATCTCAATGTAGGAGTGCCATGATAGTCTCTGGTCAACAGCTATACCCAAATATTTAACGGAGCCAACTTTCTCAATGAGATCACAATTACAGGTACAAGCGAAACTGTTTCCACATACATGAATCCGGATATTGTATCCGGGATCTGGTTGTGACCTTTCACTAGGGGAGAAACAGACGAAACTGGTCTTAGAGGTGTTAAGGGTTAGGAGATTTGATTTAAGCCAGCCTGCTATTTCCGCCAAACCCTCTTCAGCAGCAATTTTAACGTTCTGCCATGAAGATCCAGAATATACGACTGCAGTATCATCTGCATAGGAGAAGATTTTTCCTCTACTGTTTTGTAAGTTGCATAGGCTGTTAATATACACTAAGAACAGTGTTGGACCCAGCACACTCCCCTGTGGTACTCCGTAGTAGATGTCTTTTTCGGAACTATTCAGGTGATTATAATAATAATATAATAATATTCTACCACATTCACACAGCGCCATTTAGCCCCAAATTAAGCAATTATATTTGCTTGTGTTATGGGTACTAAACAACTGATATACTACTTAAATATTTTTTTTTTTGTAAATACATACATATTATAGATAAATTACACCCAGACACAGAACAAACAATCATGCTCATCACACAAAGGTTTGTCCTGGGTGGGAATCGAACCCACGACCTCCGGCTTAGCAGTCAGGGTCACTAACCACTAGACCAACAGGCCAGTCAAATTAATTTTAACACTTTGTTTTCTACCTTTAAGGTAGCTTTCAAAAAGTGAGAGAGGAGTTCCTCGAACACCTATATCTTCAAGTCTCTTTAAAAGAGTTGGTAAAATATTTATAATAAATAAATAAATAAAATAGTTATTTGGTTATATGACCTCCGGTCTAGACCATGGCACCACCCCATCTCTTCCCGTAGGTATTGGAAGAAGTGACTAAGGGCATACCAAGTAAATAGTAGCAGCATAAACTGTAAGCTTACTACAGTCTAACGGTAGCAGGTCCACGCTGGTTTCAGCAGGAATAGGCCGGATCGACCGGAAAAGTATTACCATCTCATAGAATATCGACGTAAGAGTAATAGTATCCGTATTATTTATACGTTTCGTTCAGTGAGTGAGAGCGCCGGAGGCCCAATTTCTCCCTTTCCTTTTTCTTCACCTTCCTCAATACCTTCACCTACCTCACTCTCATCACGGTAGGCAGCAGCTTCGCAGAGTCCCCGAAATTGCAGGAGCAATACCCCTAGTATTGCTCCTGCAATTTCGGGGACTGTGAGTCGTCCATGAGCGACAGTTATTATTATTTCCAGCGGGGACGCCGGCAGACGGTCGGACGATCCACCCGCAGTGGAATGAGTGACAGTTACCACTTGTCGACAATCGTCAATGTCGACAATAAAAAAAAACCACTGCTAAACATGGTGACCGTGGCAAACACCTCCCTTTGTCAGAGGTCTATATATTGCAGTAGACGTCAAGATGATGTTGTAATGATGCTACGTACATTTAACACTAAATATTCTAGCCTAATCATACCAGTCCGTTATCATATCACTGTAAAGAGAGGTTACATACTTTAGTCGCTCAACTAAAGCCTGGCATTTCTTATAGCGCATGTGTTCCCATTTAATTTTGATACAAGGTCTTTTAAGCGAAGCGTGAAAAAAAATCTCACTAAGCCGCTATAACAGACGCCACTATACCAGTAGTTTGACTGTTGGAATGGTGTCCACCACATCTGTATTCCACTGACTGTATACCATCAGGCAGAGTGGAGTCACTTTGGTAGGCTATTATAAAAATAGATATAGTCTTATAGAGAGAAGGCATGAGCATTAATTACCACTTTTCCTCAATGCGGATTGACGATTTCGAATAATACAGTTTGAAATAAAACGGTATAATTTTATTAATGTTTTCAAAAAATATTTGCGGCAGAAACTTTTCTCAAGTTTATGAAATCTGAATTGAACATAGATTAATGTACTGAGTTCGATAATTAATGATATACAAGGGACCGAAGGCTTGGTTTATTGAAGAATGGGTGTTTTTTCTATTCAAAAGGATTAAAGACATTATAATTTAAAGTTTAATTTAAAACTTAAATGGAATAGTAGATATAATTTTGAAACTTGCATTTATTACATGTTTCTTTAGACATTATTTTAAACGACAACATGTTATTTATATTATAACATTTAAATTTATATCATACAATCATCAGACATCTATACCTGTAATTAAGTACATCAGATTTTGATAATTTAAGTGAATTATCACCTAAAATATGAAACTATAATTTTTTACCACTTTTTTTCTATACAAGACTACGAAAATCACTTCACTTTACCTGCAATCGGTGGGATCCACGGATAATGAATACCATTTCTAAAGTCATCGTGTTATACTAATGACATAGTGGCCTCCGCTATTTAATTTATAAGATGCTTTAACACTCCGCATAAAATGCGCTAGTAAAAAGTTTCACGTTTCAACCAATAGATTTTTATTTTGGCTTGCATCACCTTCAAAATATTATTTGAAAATACAAAATGGTCGATAAAATAAAATGATGTACCAATAACACGACGGTATATAGCAACAATTAGAGACACAAATGTGAGTTTAAGCATTATTGGCGCTTATCAGAACTAACATAGTACAACTACGTTTTATTTTTAGCTATACGTTGATTTTTGTTTGTATTTGTTTGAATTTAGTTTACGTGTTTGGTTCTACGAATGTAAATGTGAATACTCCTGTTGTTGAAACCGTTTATAACTATATAAATATATTAAAAAAATATAAACTATGAAAAAATATAAATTATTAAAATTAAAATTGTAACAATAAAAATTATAAAACATGCAAAAACCAAATAAATAAAGCACCAAATTTGACTTAAAGATTTAACTCCAATCAACACTTATTAAACAAAACATTGACTAAATATTTATATTATGAATTTGAAGTTTTAGCAAACCAAATTTAGTAAATGACCACTAAAACTAAGCAAGTATATTTATGTAACCTAAACAAACTACTAAATATTATGTATTACCTAATAAAGTTTAATGACTTAACTTATTGTAGTAATATTTAGTATCATTTATAGTTCACACCTAGACCCTGAATTGTTTGAGTCGTGTAATTGACCGGTTTTTAAGTGGTTTGTTTATATAATTCACATAAGAAGTAATAAAACGGCCACGCAGTAGAAAACTATGTATTGTTGTTTATTAGCCCAGTGGCTATAAAGTTATCAGAATGTCTTACATAAACTTACGCGGACTGTCGGCGAGCTGAAAACTCTCAACTGAATCCATCAATTCATCCATCAATCGCCCATTCTGCTCTCAAAAAAGTTATGAGTATTTTATTTCTCAGTTACACTCGATATAATTTTATCATTTTACTGAAAAAAATAAAAACCAACCTCGCCATCAAAACTTATTAAATGAATACACATAATATAATAGTTCCAAATAACTTTTAGCATTAAAATAGCACTATATTGAGTTTCATAAACGTTTTATAGTGTCACAGAGCGTAGATGTTTATCTGATTGCGATATAATAATAGTAATACCAGTCATTGTTTTTAAATAACGTGTTTGTACGTAAAAGTCGTGTAAAGGTAAAACCGAATTGTAGCAAATAAAGTTTTAAATATTTTAGAATATAGCCATCTATATAGTCTACTATAAAATTGCTTTACCACCTTTAGAATAAATGTTGTTTGCATATCTCAGAACAATAATGTCTATTTTTGCTTGAGATATCTCAGTACAGTAACAGTTGCCACAGTCATATTAAGTCGTAGTAAGTTTAATTTTCATGCATTTTTTTCAAAAGTGGTAAAGCAAATAAGTGGTCGACTACACATAACATGTAATCACTTAGCATCAGGGTGCCAAATGCTTTTAACTATTAAAATTTAATAAAAAAACTAAGCCGAAATTTTCAGCAATTTTTTTTTAGGTACTTAACTATTTCATCATCCCGCAAGAAAATAAAATACACTGCATTAAGGTTCTTTCATTTCGCTTACCGCATAATGTGGTTTTTAACTTTGTAGTTTAATTGCTTGCAAAACTTGTGAGATTTTAATATCACTGTGGATGAAAAATTATACCGGTGCATTTCTGTGAGTTTGCTACATAATGATATAAAAATATATTGCACTGGCGAGTAACCCTGACTACACACGTGGACCATTACGTGTCAATTTTTACAATATGATTCAATCTTTAAAATTTTAGACCTTTCTTTTAAAATTATAAATTTTAAGGAAGAAGTTCCTTAAATAATAGTCAAAACTATATTAGAATTCATTTCGTAGTTTAAAAAAAGTTATCTAGCAACAGACAGGAGATAACAGTGACTGCTTTATCATAAGTTTTCAGAGACCTAACACTACATACTCTAAATAGTAATAAATAAAAAGCCACTTTTTACTATACTTTAATACTACCATCGGATACAATGTCCAGCATGTAAAGCAGTAACGGGTGGTACAGATAAATAAGTAGCGCATTGCATTTCACAAACATTGTAATAAGACTTCATGTCTGATGCACAGACCGGGTCGTAAATCTTAGGACATTGACAGAGCTGGCTCTGTTGCAAATCTGATTTAAGTGCGTGGTGTTTTTCGTGCTGTTTGCGATTCTCGGCAAGTTCATGATTTTTGTAAAGTGCTCGATTTTCATGAAGTGCCTGGTTTTCTTGAAGGTCCTGCATTTCGTGAACTTCTTGGTTTTCAGGAGTTTCGTGAATTTCACCGTATTCTCTGACACTACAAAAATAATTAAGCATTAGGTCTTATATTTTTGTACTAGTTTGGTGGGCAGCATACGGTCCTAATACCTGATGGTAAGTAACTGTAATCTATGAAAATAGCCATTGAAAAAGAAGGTGATGAGGGAGAAAAAGAAATAGGACTGAAGGGAGAGTAATTGGATCTTTCTTTAAACAAGCACCAATCAGTAACTAATAAATATCCTGTGAACTGTACTCTTGCCGACTACAAAAACATTTCTCTCTTTTATTTCAGCAGTCAGATAAAACTGTTCTTCTTAAAAATTCTTTTTTAGAAGATTAGGGTAACAAACAAGCGTACAGCCCAGCCCCGCCTGAAGGTTGGACACCAGGTGCAACACCAGGAGTATAACTTGCGCGTTACCGACCATGTTATAAATATTTTAACTTCTTTCAAGAATTACATCATCATCAACATCACACAGCCGGACGACGTCCACTGCAGTACATAGGCCTCTCCTAATTTTCACCCTCATCGGATGCCCACCACCCTTATAAGATCATCAGTCCACCTTGTGAGGGATCTGCCGACGCTGCGTCTGCCGGTTTGTGGTCGCCACTGTAGAACCTTTCTGCCCCAACGGCCGTCAGTTCTCCGACCTATGTGTTCTGCCCACTGCCACGTCAGAAAGCAACTTTGCGAGCCACATCAATTATCATAGTTTGCCTGCGGATTTCTTCGTTTTTTAAACGATCGCGCAGGAAGACGCCTAGCTCGCTCCAGCGCCTCCTGAGCGACTTTAAGCCTTCTGATAAGACCCATAGTTAGCGACCACGTCTCTGCTCCGTATGTCATCACTGGCAACACTCACTGGTCAAAGACCTTGGTCTTGAGATACTGCGGTAGGCCGGACAAGAAGATATGTTATAGCTTCCCGAACGCTGCCTAGCTGAGTTGGATTCGACGAGTGAAGAATTACATTCTAAAGTAATAATAAAAGTTATTATAAATAGTACTCACTTCTTCTGTCGAACTTCAGTTGAAGTTTTTGGGTCAACTGTATTATTTAAGAAATTATTAGTCTCGTTTTGCGTTGAAAATAAATTTACAAAAAATGGTGGGCTTGTTGTAGAATTATTCTCCGCACCAATTATCATCAATAAAATTGCATCTACAAAGTAAAATATAGTAATTAATGCAGTCATTAGTAATATACTCTGTTGTCCTGTGTGTGAGAGTTATAAATTTTACTGATTTCTCCATATAATGTTATCATTCACATCATTATCAGTCTAAAGACGTTCGCTCAAAAGATTTATCATAGTCACCAAGGTATTATTTACATACATAACTTCACGCCTGTCTCCCATTAAAGGGGTAAGCAGAGACTATTACTACTACTAGGTATTATATAATGCGCAAGTAATGCTTTTTTTATGTTAGTCTACCAAACCTCCACTCTGCCTCATGATAAGCAGTCAGTGGAATCCAGAAGTTGTGGCCACGTCTTACTTAAAACACCCAGGATTAAAATTAGATGCGAACTATGTGTTCGCTGGCAAAGAGTTCCAGGCTTTTATTGGGCGACAAAAGTATGAAGTGCTGTACCATTGCGTTCGATGCTGCTTTTGTTGCCTAGCGTTTCATGACACCCACTGAAATAAATTTTGTGGAAATTGGAGACACATAATCTAAGTAGTAATAAAACATATTGTCTGATGCGCTTCGAATTTCTTAAAGCACTTACAAAAAGCATCATAATCTTTGCAGCCACGAACGACGAATATGTATACTCCATTAATTAATACAAATAAATTATAGGTATATTAAAAGCATAAAGTAACTCAAGTTAAATAAGTTCAACCTTTAGTTTTAAACTTATCACTAGATAACGTTTTTCATGCGGTCGAGAAGTTAATATCAACTGTTTAAAATACTTGAAGAACTCCTTTATTTCTATGAATGGCGCACTGAAGTAAAATTGCATTAGGTTTTTGTCGAGAAATTCTGCAATACTAGGTACAACAATGTGTTTGATTTATCGCCAACTTTTTATTTGAAACTTAATATAGTTTTGAGAAATGGTTTATTTGAAAATTTATAATATTAGGTTATTACTTCAAAGTATGTAGTATGGGGTTAAGTGGGCCACGAAGAAGAATTTTACAAAGCCATATGGGGTGGGCATCCCAGCAATTTGCCATGATGGTGTTGAGCTTACACCATGCAATATAAAAAAACATATAAAGAGGCACCAGGAAACTTCTGCAAAGCTAGGTTGAACGCAGTAATCAAACTAAACCATATGCACCAAATGACCAATCAGTCTACTGGTAATGGGCAATGGTTACTTTTTACTTACGTGTATAAAATATTAACTTCACCATATTGCCAGTCTGGAATGATCTAGACTATAAGTATTAAAGATTTATTAATTAAAACTATGTTAGTATTACAATTATGCGTATTTCAGTCTTCTCGTAGATTGAAAATTGTTGGAACATTAAAACGTTTTATGCTTCCAGTCAATGAGGCATTAAATTTACGGTACGAGTAAATTTAAGATCGTTTATGACTAATATAGGTTTTTAGTGTTCACTTTAATAACAACTGAAGTTGCATAAATTGTGAAACGTTCTTATATAACCACTATCGTAATAGAGACTTCTCTTTTTTGCCCGACCACAGAAGTCAAAGAGGGTAATATTTTTTTAGCGTATGTATATATGTATGTGGGTATGTATATCTATTTCTTTGACACGTTTTACAGCCTAAATATGAAAAACATATAAAGTGTCATTAGATTCGTATTGATTGTGGGAGTGACATAGGGTATATTAAATTTCAATGTAGCGTCGGCAAAAAAGAAGGGTTTCTTTCTTTTCAATTTGTTTTAGGCAGACGAGTTTTTTGTTTTTTTTATTCATATTATTTTGCTTGTTCAATAGTAGGAGACATTAGAAATAAACGCGACAATAGCAAATAATTTAAGGTTGTTTATCGAAATTTCTAGAAACTCATAAATTTCTCTTCACAACAACTGCGTTTGTAGGTATTTCATCATCATCATACCAGCTCCTTATTATCCCACTGCAGGGACCTCTTCTCACACAAGGAAGGCATGAGCATTAATCGCCACGCTTGTTCAAGGAACTTGAACCCAATTATTTAAACTCCGTAGACAAATTTTACTAAAATATTAATTAGAAAGCTTGTTGGAAACTGCTGCTTGCCATTTATCATTCAGCGCTGCAACTTTATTAGAGTCCGCTTTCAGTCTACATTATCATATTTTAGATGATAAAATAACTATTCGAGGATTTTCACAATATTATAATTGAACTCCACTAAAACTTGATAGTAGTTAGACTTCTGACTGGGTAGTCAATAGTTACCATAGACGACATCCAATCAAAACACATGGTGTCACACAGAAATATATATTTATTTGCACAACTACTCAAGCTATTAATAAACTACAGCTACTATTGTTGAGTCGGACTGGTTTAAAAGTATGATTGAATTTAAAGGGTTTAACTTAATGTAAAAGTCATATTCGTCATTAGTTAAAGATGTAAAGGGAAGAGCTTGCTTTAGTCCTCACGGTTGATAGGCAGTTTGGTGAGACAGAAAAGTAATATTTAGTGCACAGCAACACACTCAACCGTTATCTGGTATTATCTTATAATGGTTTTCTATAAACCGATCTTTATTTAAAAACCTGATTTTATAAAATGAATCGTACAGCGCTGAATCGCTTTTACAATATGTCGATATGTATAGACATAATTATTATTGAAAGCGCTTCAGCGCTGAGCTCAGGATTTTCAAGACTCTTGAATTAAAGTTTGTGTTTGCCACTGTTACTTGAGTCTTGACACTCACAACATGTTTTAAGTAGTTCCACGTTATACACTAGAGACCGCCGATTATAACTTGTGATAAAAATAAATAAATATTTTTTTACTTTCAGAATAGTTTTAGATATAATATGAAAACAGCAATAATTGATTGCAGCTAGCAAAAATTCTAAAATATTCTAACATAACGTCTAGTAATAAATAAAATTCTTCTCGCCACAACAATACTTAGAATAATTCTATTTGAATTGAGGACAGCAAAATAAAAGCGAAGAGAAAATTTAATTATTTCATCCTTTTCATACTTAGTTATTTATGCAAGTTCCTTTCTAGTTGTAATTATGCAGTTGTGCATGACACTATAAGTTTATATTCTGTAACTCACGCATGTACGAAATTTGTCAACTTTCATGTTGTGTAAAGCAACGTATAATTTTGTGTACTGTATTCATTTATTATCAATTTCATCATTAACCAAAAGTCGTCTACTGTACTAGTATATACATACATAGGCCTTCCTCTCTCCAAGCATTACTATTTCGAACTATTTGAAGCTGCCCTTGTCTAAACCATGAATTGTGTGCGGATGAAGTTGTCCGCTGTTGTCGCCATTTCTGCCTAGCCATTTTGCGTGATTCCAAAGCGGGATAATTAAAGATACTCGTGCCTGTTTGTCTTGATAAAATTACGTATTATATTTAGCTAGAAAAAGTGTCGTTATCTAGCGAGATGACGGCACTTTTTCAGCGAAAAACAATCACAAATTCTATCAACTTTGATACATTTACAGTTCGTTTGCTTTTATAATTACATGCATATGCATATATATTATGTGAGTTTCCAAGATATAAATTTTACAAACAGAATAAGTAGTAATTCTAACATAAATCAACTTCTCAAAGAAATCACGATCGTTTCTCAAAAACTTAGCCACTATATTACTGACTAAATTAACTTCAACGTATATAAGAATGATAATAAATATTACGCTGGATTGCTAACATTAATTATAGTTTTGCTTTAGACTGGTACGATGTATGGAACGTACGGACGTGGTGGTTGAGAACCGGTACATACGTCAACCGACCACTTAAGCGACAAACTGGAGAGTTTGACAGATCTGTTAACGTTTCATGTATTTGATAGGTTTGTCACCATATGATATATTATTATACGAGTAGTTAAATGTTTTCACCAATAACAATTGGCGAGCAAGATCTCTACGAGTATATCTGCTTTATTTGAAATGAGTTGGAATTTACGCGGATTACAAGTTTCATATTAAAATATGTGCTTTTTTATGATTAAATCGGTTAGTCAAAATATATGTCTCCTACCTCAAAAGGCTTTTAGGTACAAATTAACTAGCGTAAGTTATTACACTAATAATAGCACCAGCTAATAGCAGATATCGCCAATTTTTAAATAAGGCTCGGCTACCTATCACTCCGTAAAACCGCACGAGCTCGCATGACCAAATTTTCTAGTAAGTGTAGTTAAGTTATCTTCAAGAGTCAATTTTATATTTATGTAATATTTTATTTTATTTAAATTTCATTAGACATTATTATTTTCACTACCTATTTAATAATAAAAATACCAGCCTGTTTACTGTCCCACTGCAGGGCAAAGGCCTCTTCTCATATAGAGAAGGCATGAGCATTAATTGCCACGCTTGCTTAAGGCGGATTGGCAATTTCAGACTTTTAAGTCCAGGTTTCCTCACGGTGTTTTCCTTCACCGTCAGTCAGAAATTTCCAAGATAAACTTCGAAAGTACATATGATTTGAAAAATCACATTGGTACTTGCCCGGATCGAACCCACTACCTCGTGTTTACGAATCGAGTGCCTTTTTCACAGGGCCACTTCGACTACCTATTCATTGTTGCATAAATAATGTAAGTTACATGTGGTGTACAATAAAGCATATTCTAATGTATTTATTATTCACTGGACATATACTATCCAAGGTGTGTACCTGTATTTGTCATACCATGCATGGCAGGTAGATTAACGATCATATCAGTGGCAGTCCTGTCACAGAACGGTGCTCTTCGTTCTATGTTTAATAATTTTACGGCTAATTTTCTATGAACGCTATTTTTTAGTTGAATCCTATCACCGCTATTATATTTCATCTTTATATGCTACTTTGCCAGTGGGTGGTGGGATACTTTTCGACGGCTGTATCTATTCTAGAAGTAATTATAGAATGAAGTCAAGTATATTAACAAACTATAATCTGCTTTGTCTGTTCGTGTTTGCTTATAATTAGTGTCTTTGTCAGCATAGCTTGTGCAAAATGGCTCGCACATTGAGTTCTCACAAACTTGTATACCTACTTAATGTGTGTTGCTAATATCAAGTAGATTGATTTTTTAACTAAACACGGACAAAAAGTGACCTTTTAAGGGATATTCTATACCCTTTCAACCCTCTAAACTAATAAGTACAGTAAAATCACCAGGTGTGCGAAACCTCATTCAAAAGTGCGACTGCAACGTTCCTGTGCAATACCTGTAGGTATAATTCATTATCTCTCAAGCATCTTTACTTTGACTGATCCTAAACTATCTTTATGCGCAGGTTATGCTACGGTCACAGCGTGGGTAGACCTCTTTTGCCTTGTAAGGAGCCTGCCCACGCAGTATATACCGGTTGGTAGACACCACTCCACCTATCACACAGTACTTCTACTTAAATTATTAGATATAAAATATCAAGAACTTAATTACACATGCCACTCAAGTGCATTGAACTTTCTAAACTCTGGTGAACATTGTAATTATATTTCAAAGTTTAAAACCCCTAAATAGGTTGTTGGCATTTTAATATGAATAATGATTAATGTGCAAATTGGATACGACGGCAGGGTACGAATTGGTTCTAATGAGATTTGGAATAAAGATTTATTATTACTTTATTTTATCTATTTTCTCAAGAAATACCTTTAGATTTAAAAATGTCTTTGAGTAAAGAAATTTATATTCATCACCCGCCATGCTTATCTCTGCATGACTCTAATTGACGAGCAGAAAATATCTTGTATGAAGTCCACTATGTGTAATTTTTGCGCAGGAAGTTTTATTAAATAAATAAATTGATTATAATAAATTACTTAAACGTTTAATAGAGGGTTACCAAAAGAAAAAGTCAGCCCCTCTTAAACGGATAGACGAATAGTTTACGTCAATGGTGACATGGTAGAAAAGGGAGTGTGCGTTCAGATGACGCATGATAGAATATAATGTAGGAGAAAACATTAAATGCCAATCTGATATTGCCACAAAATGCTTCATGTTTGGCAACGGTTTAATTGTGACTTACCATGGTTAAGCATATTGTTAACATAGTTGGAGTATCCCTCTTACCATCTGGTGGTTCATATGGCATTATATTTTATTTTATAAAATGATATAAGATAAAGAACGTAGACACTACAAACCAGTAGTAGTCGCAGCAGTAGTCATAAAATTAGTATCGCAGCTTTCGGTAAAATTTTATACAATACTTTGTCATATAAGATTTAATCACCTCAAAGTATCCAGAAGCATTCACTATAAAACGAACAATCACCGTACAAATAAATTACAAAATAACATCGCTTACAGTATCGGGTTCCTGTGATGGGCGACAATGCAAACCTTTCATGGTACGGGCTGAGTAATAAGCAAGTAGAGTACTCTTTTCTATATATACAGTTTTTATTCGCAACTCAATTTAGAGCTACGTACATTAATAACTAACAAGAAATCAAGCAATTACAAAAAATTTGTCCGCCAAACGGAGGACTTTGTTTAAACAACTTTTGTGGCAAACAAGCATACAGCCCACCTAATGGTAAGTGGTATTCGAACATGGACATGCCTACTTTTCTAAGCATTGCAAAAATAATGCTTAGAAAATACAACCAAGCCATTACTGACTGTTTAGAGAGAAGAGGGTGAAAAAGGAAAAGGAAAAAAGGTAGAGGACGAAGGTATAAATAAGCCGATATATATTTATAAATTTTAATTGGCAACTGAACACCGAAATAAAAAAAAGAACACCGAAAATAAAAGAAAGAAAGAAGGAGAACACCAAAAATAGAAAAAAAAGTTTTTGCTCTATCTACCTTCAATCCTCTTAGACCTCGCATCGAAGAATTTAATAGGTAGTTCTATAAACTCCTCCAGTTTGAATATATCCACTTCCCTTCGATACAAAGTGGAAAACGTTAATCTGTACAGGATTATGACAATAAGAGCGTTTACGCGTCATGAGTGGCAACGTTGCAACAATTTAGTGTCATATTTCGTGGTTTTCATTTTTTATCATTTAATCGGTGAAAGCTGTATAAAAAGTAAGAAATCATTGCGTTTACAGTACTATTTATATGCAAATAATATTTTTGAAACTAAAGTTGCGTTATTTTCATAGTAAAATAACTGTAAGCATTATGGTTACTTATTTTTTAAACTAACACTCTCATTCACCAAACGAAACGCAATAATATGAAAACTACTACTCTTCGTTGATCTTCTATGAGAGGGTAGTACTTTCCTGGTCGATCCGGCCTATTCATGCTGAAACCAGCGAGGATTTACTACCGTGTATAACTATATATTGAAAATCATTCCATTTCCTAAACTAAGTTTTGACAAGAAAATTCAATAGAACACTTCTAACTTGTTCCACACGTGCAAAGTCCAGCAAGTCATGTCAAGACCTTTGCGGCGGCTTTTACTTAGAACGTCCTCACATTAGAAGGACGGGGGCGTCCGTAAACTAAACCCTTAATGTAACTGAAGACCCTTTACAATTCATGAGGTTACTCGTTTCGAATGTAAACTTAGTATCTTCTTTGTTTAGAAGTATACAAGTTAAATTTAGAGTTTCTTTTGTACCTATTTTCGTAGGTGTAATAAGTAGCGAATGAATATAAAAATGTTGAGCAATTGGCAGCAGTACCAAAATACCACATTTTTGTAGTCATTAAGTCGCCGTCTTACTTAGATTCTTACTTAGCCCCACGTACGTACCCTATAATAAATAAATAACATAACTTATTATACATAGACCGGAATAACTCTCATAAACTCGGTTGAGTTTATAATAAGTTATGTCATTTGTTTCAAAACTATTAAAAGCATTTTGAATAACTATTACTACTACTAAAGTATGAATATTTAATTTAGACTTTTTTACCAATATGCATTAAGTATATTCTGCTTTTCTTGCTATGAAATCGATTCAATAGAAATTGATTTGGCAAGTATTGGCGTTTAAAGGCACGACCTGATATCACTTCGTTTTCTGCATAGTCATGGCTTTACTTAGGTGATTGAAAATCTATCTGTTTCTTATATCTGTTCACGTTTATTACAGACAGGAAAGGGATGATTTGAAATGTCAGTAGTAAAAGTAGATATAAGTTTCGGTATATAGTTTTTTCAATGTTTTTATTAAGAACAATTTGCATTATGTCAATTCCATTGACAGCAGAAGAAATTATTCTGCAAAAAGCCTGAACCTCTGTATATTCAAAAAAACTTTGGCGGGAATTAGATACAAGTAAATTAATTTATACAACTTCATCCGTATTTTTAGATAGAGTATTACATTTTATGCACACTCCAATATGTATTTTCTTTCGTAAAGTAGTAATCTACACCACTTTTTAAAATATAATTTTGTTAGTGATAAATCAATCATAGCGGAGGGTCGCCGGCGCCATTCGTTGTTTGTTCATACTTCATTCTCGCTTGATATGACATAACACTGCTTAACTAGCGCCCTCTAGATTCTGCTTGGTTTTTGACTCGAGATCTATGTTGTCAACCACAATAAAAATCTAACTATTTCAATACACACATTAAAATCATTTTTAGTTTTAGTCAACAAAACACACTCCTTTTTTAGTCTATACTTATATACATATTATTTTATGTTATATTTATTATCTATCCTATCCGTGGGTCCCACTGAAAAACAGCGCTGTCAGGTGACCAGCAGTCACCGTTGCTGGCACAGCAGCATTAAGCTGAGTGGGATCCGATCCTGCACAGATGTGACTTGCAAACATGAATCCTGTATTAACAAATATAACAATTTGTTAAAGTTAGTTTAGTTTTAGTTTTAAATTTGCCTATTTATGTTATTTTCTTTACCTACTTTGTTTGTTTTCTCACTGTTATTTCTTGTTTTTTGTATGTCTGGGCAGAATAAATACTTTTTCTTTCTTTTCTTTCTTTCTCTTTCAATATTATTTATTATACACCATTTAAATGTTTACATAATATTACAAAACACAGTTAGTAAGTTGTTGTACAATAGGCTATCTTATCGCTAAAAGCGATATCTTCCAGACAACCTTTAAATGGACTTCAGATGGGGTTGAAGACTGTAGATAGTTTTGTCAACGATAAGTCGTTAAGGTTGACCAAATATCTCAAAATCACTCGACTGATAGTCATAATATACTTAAAAAGCATGCCCGAAAACTTAAAATATTTTCTATTACACACTTTTTTACCTAGGTATACTAAAAACCGAACATCAAAAGCCATCCTCTTTTAACGGTTCAAGCATTACCTAAGCTTTCCCTATAAAGATTACACGGGACGGCAATTTTAACGTTTTTATCATTATCCTCCTTAAGGGGCCTGGATTAACAGATTTTAATCTCAATATTGCTTGAGTAGACAATTTTAATGGCGAACTTGAATCTCGTAATAATTTGGTATAAAATAATTTTGCAGATGGAATAATTAACGTTAGATTATTAATGAAATTGTATTGATAATGTGTATGTAATTGATTAAATTAATTTCTCTTTTAAACAACAGAGGCCCTAGACAAGTGTCAAATATTTCTATTCTATTCATAGAATAGATAAAAAAATGTATGGGATTGACATAAGCGTTGGCGT
Organism: Parascotia fuliginaria; assembly: GCA_963082885.1. Lineage (NCBI taxonomy): Eukaryota > Metazoa > Arthropoda > Insecta > Lepidoptera > Erebidae > Parascotia > Parascotia fuliginaria. The sequence continues at coordinate 5,001,456 of OY720195.1, forward strand.
TAGCTTATGTCAATCCAATACTTTTTTTAATCTATTCTATGAATAAAAAAGAAATCTTTGACACTTGTCTAGGGCCTCAGGTATCCTTTTTAGATTAAAAAGAAACCTGGATTTTTAGAAGGCGTAGATGGGGCCATATGTTTTTTATGCAGTAACTCTTTAAGAATTAATAAATAGGGTGAGACAGACACCATAAACATAGCATAATAGCAGTACCTACGTCTATATTATGCCTTGTGTTAGTTAGTTAGGTATTACAATAATTATCCTACAAATATTATAAATGCAAAAGTTTGGGTGTGTGTGTATTTATCACCACTCAGCGCCTAAACGGCTGGACCGATTTCGATGAAAATGATATGTACTTTGCAACAACATACGAGTTTACTTCTCAAACTTAAAAGCACTCTAATTTAACATTTATTAAATTTATTCTATACAATGTACCTCTGTTGCACAAAAATGCATAGTTTTAGATAAGTAGGTATATTTAAATTAATTATACCTATTGTTTTTAATTTTAGGTTGTTATAATATCGTATGGGGTTTTTTTATGTGTTATGATATTGTAAATACTTTCTCAATATATAAATACGATCCACAAAACTAATACCAATAGTATTTGTTCTTCTAACGAATACTAATCATAAACGAACCCCAAAACAAGGTAAATGCCTTAGCATTTACTTCATAAAGTACAGTCAGTAAATACTTGCCTTAATATACTAACATAATCTTTCTGTAACAACCCGTATATTACAATAATTAATACATACGGATTTTCACATAACCTCAAAGTGATTTAACAAAGGGCTTTTATCCACGTAACTAAATACCCATAACATAAATCAAGTAAACTGCCCTCACTTTCTGAGTAAAAGCAATTAATAGGTACATGGGACATATAAGGTATAAGTACAAATTGGTGGCAATGTGAGTTAAGTAACTAAGATTAGGGTATGTTGCAGTTAAATTGAAATTTACGACTTCAGACAAAATGGCTAATTAAATAAAAACAAAGACAAAATATTTAAATAAAATATTTCGTAAACACAAAATGTTTTGATTTAATTTAGCCAAGAGGATCAAGTTAACCAAAATAATAAATTTTAACCAGCCCCGAGCATGAATTTACGAAAAACGCGCTCAAGTTTGTTATGAAAGTAATAACCATGAATTTGGGGAATGTTTTGGGATAGGCTGAAGCTATGAAAGACAATAATTATGATAAAGACTTAGTGAATCGTTTATAATGCATCTACGACACATTTTTAAATACTACAAGGCCAATGCCTTGTACCAATGTATTGCCTCAATAATATTGTAATATTTTCTCTTACAATGCGCAATGTGATAAATTATTCAATTTCGGTCGAATTTTGCGCATTGGAAGTACACGCGACTATGTAAAGTACTCTACTAATACAGGTTGTTTTCTAGTGCGGCAGTCTATATCTATACTATTATATAAAGCGGAAGAAGAAGAAGAAGAAGAAAGAGAAGCGGAAAAGTTTGTTTGTTTGTTTGTTTAAACGCGCTAATCTCTGGAACTACCAGTCATAATTCCATAATTCTTTTTGCGTATGATAGCCCAGTTCTCGGGGAAGGTTATGTAACGATATTGGCGACGGAAGCAGAGCAGTAAGCAAAGACGCCAGTGAAACCGCGCCGCGGAAAGCTATTTATATAATTATATACATATAAATAAATAGAATTCTTGTTAGTTTGGATAAATTTATCAATATAATCTAGAGATTATTTAAAATAACGGATTAAGTTACGTACCAACGACATAGGCGCAACTTAGATGCGGGCGAGCCCCGCTCACAATTTGTTTTCACCCCGCAGACTTGCGCTGTTAATAGATTGTCGTAGTTTTGTGTACAATGTAGCCAAATTTAATACAGATGGATTAATCCAATGATTTGTTTATTTACCAAGTAACCTTAACATTTGTATGCAAGATTTTCAACCATTTGGATTGTGAAAATTGTATTTTGTCACGGTATCCATTGGTGGACCGAAGACTTGAGTAGTAAGCAACCGATGAATGATTACGACCCGTCAATGTGGCCATACTTAGGGAAAACCCATGACCAGCAGTAAACGTCTTTTGGTTGAAATGGTGTGTACAAATAGAACACCTCTCAACCAAATAATCGGTCAAATATCATTGCGGAGGTATCACACCACAGAACAGACATCCAGACCTTATACGTCCAACTACACGGAGGATCCTACCACCAGGTTAAGTGATCGTGCCTGGCGGGCTTCTACCCGACAGTTGGTAGTCAGAACTTGTGTATATAGTGAGTCAGCGTTAGGTTTCTATATATTTTGGTGTATTTGTATACAAGTTGCTACTCTGTCGCCATCCATATTTTCTATGTTGTAAACTTGTAGTTGTCGTCTTCGCTCGTGTTGATTTCTATGGATGTCAATAATAGCTAGATAGATGACATCAAACATCAAATATTAGTTATCTATCAGCGTGGAGTTTGAAAGTGTCCTCGATAGCTAGAAACAGGCTCGTCCCCTGTTACATAGTAATTACTTTTGCTGATAAAATGAAGGTGTCATAAATCTTTGCCTTCATCTTCGTAAAAAAGCCTTCTGAAGTTTATTCCACAATATGATTTTTCACAGACTAGATGTCGGCGCACTCCAGTACATGGCGACGGCGGCGGATGGCCCGCGCGGGGCGGGTGCAGACGCGAGGCATCGATCCTCGGCACGGCGGCTCGCGCGCCGGCCCCCACCGTGCCGCCACTCACTCAGCTTACGACCGCGGCGACAGACATACGGGCATTTCTCTCTTATTGACAATAGACTAAATTTAAATTGTGTACTGTAAGTGCGTTGTCAAGTAACGGATTAAACCCTTACTCTCAAACACCTACTTTCATTTCAAAGTCCCCTTAGAGGCCTAAACACTAGATATTAATAATAATGAGGCATCTTTAAGTTTGTATACTTTTATTCCTTCAACTGCTATTATTTATACAAAATTTGGCACGTGGGCTCTATAGAATTTAAAACCTACTTATGAACTAGGACGACTATTTCAGTAGTCTTATAATTCCTCAAACCCACCTTACTGCGGTTACCAATCCGTCAACCAAGCTCCCTAACTGTGGCACACACCTGGGATATTCCTAATGGCTATATTCTACAGAAACCGTCCTCAGACTATAGAAATCAATGCTCAAGATAACTCAACGTAACTTTTTAACTAGCGATTTTATCACTGTAAAATATTTATTAAACAAAATTAACTTAAGGTTTACTATTAAATTCAGACTCTAATAAACCTATTTACTTAAAAGCGTAAAATCCTGTTTCAGTTGTTATCATAGTCTTTACGGCATTTAAACAAGAAATGTGGCAAGCAAGCAAATTGCTATCTCTAGCGGTTCTTGTGGCTAATGTTCCGAGCGGTGCCAAAGATTTACTTAGCTTATATCACTTACCCTCTGACTAGCTAATGCTTAAATAGGAGGTAACTTTATGTTAAACATAAGTGTTAGTGTCGCTCAAATTTATATTTAAGTAAAAGCTTGAAAGTTAAAGGCTACTGAAAAATAAAATGGAAAAATCGCCCATAACTTATTTTATAGCTAAGCATAAGCTTTCTTTAATTTTGCCTTAAATATAAATCTAGTGATGTAAAGAAAACCGAAGAAAAGAAGATTCTTAACTTTATAATAACCGTGTACTATATAATACAATATTTTTTATTTTAATAGTGTAAAAAGTCGCTGTTTGTAATCGACTTCAAAAAAGAAGAAGGTTTTCCAAATAGAACGTATATATTTTTCTTTTACCTGTATCTCCTATTTTAGTACAGAAGTTTTATATGTGTACCTACATACTTAACATATCTATACCTATACCATTACATAAAGCAAATCGTTTGTTTGTTTGTTTGAACGCGCTAATCTCTAAATCTACCAGTCGGATTTGAATAATTATTTTGCCTATGATAGCCCAGTTCTTGAGGAAGTGGAAGAGGAGAAATATGTAACATCACGCTACTAGTGACGGGAACAGAGCAGTAACTAAAGATTCGGATGAAACTGCGCTGCGGAAAGCTAGTATTTACTCGTGCGAAGTCGTCGTTCCTAGTTTCATATATTTTGTTATACAATACATTCGAAATAGTTCACGTAACTTAAGTTAAATTATTTTGGTCTACAATAAATTTATGTGACTTGAAATGATTGCATGCAGTTCCGAGAACAGTACAATGACATCACAATTCAATGAGGCTTTAAACAATGGTTTGGAATGTTGGATATTGTGGACTGCATTTTGATTTGCAAATATTTTGTAAAAGTTCAACCTTTTATTCATTTAAAGATTATGATAAACTTTTATTTATTTATTTTTTATATTTTGGCTACTAAAGTGGCTTTACTTTGCCTGATAGTAAGCAGTCAGTGGAATCCAGAAGTGATGGACACCATTCCAAAAGCCGGACTACTGGTATCCTATGAATATAATAAATGCGAAATTTGTGTGTATGTGTGTGTGTTTGTTACCACTCAGCGCCTAAACGTATAAAGTTTAAAATAAATAAAGTTAAGTTTATAATAATAATAATCTGTATGTGTATAAAGTTTTAAATAAATAAACGACAGAACCGATTTCGATGAAAATTAGCATGTATATGTAGCACAATAAAATTAGCATGCATTCGATGCCGGAGACGGCAACTACTTTTCAGTATTTTTCTCCCGAAAATCAGTCTGGTTCTTGAGAGATACAACAAAACATATATTACGCGCGGGCGAAGCCGTGGGGCGCAACTAGTGGTTAAATAAATCGTATATGTAATACTTATGTATAATTTTGGATGTTTTTTCTGTGATTAACATGGAGAACTGACAAAAACATCATGCCCCGTTCTGGAGATATGACCTTAACGAAGAAACACATCGACTTAAATTATAAGAGGCCACCTCTTTTTGCTCAAAGTCACCTAATTTCTTAATCACGATAGCGGTATCTCTACGACCGTCTAGAACTCTGATACGATCTTAGTCTGTGATACAGTCGTTCATCTTTCAGTTTTTTGGGAGGGTATGTACCCGTACTTGTACTCAAAACTGACTACCTTGTAAAATATCCTTTGTTGCACGAAGTGGCTGAATAATTGTCACCACCCAAGGTACCGCTGACTTCTGTTAAGAACCAACAAGTGCCAGATGATAACACTACACTTCCTACATTTCCTCTTCTCTTCGTGTACTACCAGTACCTAGTGAAGAATTCACTTGCCCGTACAGAAGCAAAAGCAGTCTCTTCCTAAACGTTTTGAATAAATTGGTGCCTATTAAATTTAATAATATACAAAGAATGACAATTTATCCGCAACGAAATGAATAAAGAAGATTCTTCGCATTTATCACTCCTAAGCTAGGATTACCATTTCACGAAGTTTTTATTAGCTTTTAGGAATATGAGACGGCAGTTGAATTTTACGAATATTTTTTGCTTTCATTTTAATAGTGATGTGTTTTCTTAGTAATTAGAAAATATATTATGAGAGTTTAGACAATTGAAAAGAGGAAAGTAATCGCAAATGTTAGTTCAAAGCTTTGAATTAACTTCTGAATACCGTGAAATTCAGTCACCACTAACCAAAGTACAAAGTGATAGTAACCACACTTTCCTTGTAAATTCATAATCAAAAAAATACGTCAGCTTATTTGCCTACGACCATTCCACTGACAAGGGTAGAGCGCAGGCTACTTTTTTTTGATAATTAAATTTTTCGCTTGATACTTAATTATTTTTTTTATTCAGTGAAAGACCGGACCTAAATATGAAAGGCAAAGGAGGCGAAGAAATGTACAAAACGAAAGCTACAATATACTTACATATTTGTACTGGCTTGTTCTTTTGCAACTATTGAGTACCTAGTAATCCTAGTGTGTACAATAAAAACACGCTTTACCAAATGTCTGATTGCTTCTATTCATACTCATCCTCTGTTCGGGCTAAAAGCCAGCCAAGAACCGATTTTAGTACTCTGGCGTATAAACGTCCTTTAAATATATACAGAGAAAATAAATACTGCCTTTAAACTTTAAATTCTAGTTAAAGAATTTAAATATATAATATAAACCTACTGCATTTTATAAATATCACTAGCTCAGACCTCCGAAAATCTCAGCAATCATTGCTCAAACTACCAACAGTAGTACAATACCACAAGCGTAGCTAATGTTCTACTATTGTGTGTAAATATTGAATTGGTATAAGAACAAATGAATTACAGCCACATCATTTTAAAAGCATGAATAAAACACTAACGACCTAACTAATCTGCCAAAGGAGAAAACCGGATTAGGTCTTTCATAAAATTTAAAAAACGGTTTCGTATTTATTCAAATCCTTAGCTTACCTCTAACGAACTAATAAATTGCTTAAATATTTTTTTTTTTTTTACATAGAAATGCTGAAGACGTTTTTACTTTTTTATTTTATAAGCAAAATTAATAAAATGTTAGTTACAACTGATTGACTGAGTAGACAACTGAGATAAGCGTAAATAGGATACACAACGACATTTTCTATGCAGGAATAGACTTGCAAAGTAGATAAAAATTTGCTTCTACATTTAACAGCTAGATGTTCCAAAGATGTATGTAGATTTAATGCGATGCCAGCAAAAATTCTTGTTTGACATTTCCTTTATTATTATGTCAAATCAGCCAAAGGTATAAGCAGTCTTCCTTCTAGGGTTCCTCTCCAACTAGTGAAGTGAAGTGAAGTGAGTGGTTGGCAGTCAGTGTGTATCAGCAGTATCGGCAGTTTTTGTCAGCGGTCAATCCATACATTCTTATTAAAAAACTATTTGTCGTCTTAAACTGCTAGTATGGTGGCCTCCACTATGACTGGTTCAATAATAATAGACTGTGAATAATGGACGAGTTTTTTTTTTTTTTTTTTTATATTAGCCTACCAAAGTGACTCCACCCGCCTGATGGTAAGCAGTCAGTGGAATCCAAAAGTGGTGGCTACCATACCAAAAGCTATCGTCTTAAACTGCTGCTATGGTGACCTCCACTATAGCGGCTGGGAATGGGGTTAGGGGATGGGATTGAGGGAGGTGAGGAAAGAGGAAAGAGAGGAAATTGAGCCTCCGGCGCTCTCACTCATCGAACGAAATGTAGTAGTACAGATGCTACTACTCTTACGTCGATCTTCTATAAGAGGGTAGTGCTTCCCAAGACGATCCGGCCCATTCATGCTAAAACCAGCGTGGATCTACTACTGTTAACCCCATTTCACATTTACATTTTCATCGTTAGATAGGTGAAATGGGAGATTGTATGAATGAGGGATGAGAAATAGTATGAAAACAATAAATTAACTAAATAAAATATCCATGGAAGTACTACGCGAGCGAAATCGTAAGCAAAAGCTAGTATTAAATAATATTTTAAAAGTATACATTGAAACGAAATTAAATGACAGCCATGTAAAAACAAAAGATGTGATTCAACATTTCGTTTTCACTTCAATGCTGAAAATGACAATTTGAAATAACTTCATCACGAGCCACTTGTATCTCACAATTTCAATGAAAGAATTTATATTACCGACCATTATTCAAATAGGAAGTAAAATTATTCAAATGGACAACTTGACCCTCTTGAACCAAACTCTGACCTTGAAAGTCCGTCGAGCAGCGCCCCTTATATAGGAACAAAGCCCCAAGCTATGAAAATTATCTGTAGGGAAATCCAAAAGAAAATGTCATCGAAAAACTTTGAGCAAATAATAATGAGACTTCCACTTTTCGAGGTTTTTGATTTACTACGTAGGAAATGTGCTATGAAGTAAGTTATTCGTGTTCAACAAATGATTTACTTTACATGTAGTCTTACTAATAAGTTATATTTATTTTATTGCTTTGATATATTCACTTTAATAAAGATTAAGTGGTAGGTATACTTGGTTACTGATATAGAGATAGAAACACACCAAAATATTGATGACATTATAGGAGAATGCGACGAACAAATATAACCAGAGGCCCTAGACAAGTGGCAAAGATTTCTATTCTATTCATAGAATAGATGCAAAAATGTATGAGATTGACATAAGCGTTGGCGTTAGCTTATGTCAAACCAATACATTTTGTAATCTATTCTATGAATAGAATAGAAATAATTGACACTTGTCTAGGGCCTCAGGACACCACCTAACGAAAAGTCTTAGCCAACTAAAGTGACTCTACTCTGCCTGATGATAAATAGTCAGTGAGATCCAGAAGTGGTGGGTAACATTCCAAAAGTCATCGTTTCAAACTGCTGGCTGACATAGTGGCCTCCACTATGGCGGCTTTATAAGATGATTTTTCACGCTTTATCTACTAATTGTAGATTTAAATTGTATAAAATAAGCAACAAAATGCTCTTCCAAAATATTACTATATTTTAAATAGTTATCAGAGAATTTTGAGCGTCTGCGTTGCTGGCTTTATAATAAAACTTACTTTACCGTTGCAAATTGAATTTAAATGGCCTGTCGACGTATCTTTAGCTTCTTGCTTATAAAAATAAGTTGCCTTTTCAAGCGCTTTTTATACTTTCTTGTACTTTGGAGATAATTTTATAAAATATTGTTAGAATATAAATTTTTATGTGAGTTATAAATTGTTGAGATTCATTTTTGTTATAAGAGAAAATATTTATATTTTGTTTCGGTAAGGTAAAGTTACTCACAGAGTTGCTTCACTGAAGTGGCAATAGGCAGGGCATATAGCTTTCATAACTGATTACCAGTGAGGCAGAAAATTTCTAGGTGGCGACCATGAACTGAAAGACGCAGAAGGGTGGCGGGCAACCGATGGATGAAGGCGGCTCACGACTGGCCAAGGTAACGAAAATCAAGAGGGTGATATGTCCAACAGTTGACAATTTTCAGCTGATAATATAATATGATGTTGATGATGATGAAAGTAAAGTTGACATAGGGTCAAAAAAGTATCGGAAATTTTATAAAGGAGAAGCAAAACAATAAACAATTTATGGAAACGTTTTTCTATATATGAGCCTACCAAAGTGAATCCACCCCACCTGATGGTAAGCAGTCAGTGGAATTCAGAAGTGGTGGTCACCATACCAATAGTCATCGTCTTAAACTGCTGGTATGGTTCATTATGGCGGCTGGGAATGGGGTAGGGTAAGGGGGGAAATTGGGCATCTGGCGCTCTCACTCACCGAACAAAACGCAATAGTACGGATACTATTACTCTTACGTCGATCTTCTATGAGCGGGTAGTATTTCCCCGGTCGATCCAGCCCATTCATGCTGAAACCAGCGTGACGGAGTCCGCTCTCATAATACTATTCGACCACTTTATCGTAGACCGATGTCGATGACCGATTTAGCCGAAAACTTGTAACTTTTGAGACCTTTCTTAATTTTTTATTTTTTTTATATTATAGCCTACCAAAGTGACTCCAATCCGCCTGATGGTAAGCAGTCAGTGGAAACCAGAAGTGGCGGCCACTATACAAAAAGCCATCGTCTTAAACTGCTGGTATGATGGTCTCCACTATGGCGGCTAGGAATGGGGTTAGGAGAAGGGAATGAGGGAGGTGAGGAAAGATGAAAGGGGGGAAATTGGGCCTCCGGCGCTGTCATTCACCGAACGAAACGCATTAGTACGGATACCACTACTCTTAAGTCGATCTTCTATAAGAGGGTAGTACTTCCCCGGACGATCCGGCCCATTCATGCTGAAATCAGCGTGGATCTACTACCGTAACAACTTTATGACATCAGACCTTTTTAATTTTAGTCTATTACTCCGATATAGACCTAGTAAGGCATGGTCTAACGTCGATAGACTTAGATAAACTAAAATTTAATTGGTAATTTGTGCAACAAAAATGTAACTCAAAAATATACTTTGGCAAGCGTAATCTGTAAAGTTAGTTATGCTTTATTTAAAACGTACGTTATAGAAAATCTTCATGCTACCATTTTATCCCCTAAAACAAAACTCAACAAATGTTTGATTAATTTCACGTAATGCGGCAGATTTAATAAAATTTTAAGTCCCTTTGTTAAGCGTGACATTTCAAAGAGGTTTTACGGAAGGCGAGGATAATTATGTTTTAGTTTGTCGACGTACGAGTATTATAAAAGGACATTTTTAAAGACGAGTGTAATTAAAAGCACGCTTTTGTTTTAAAATGATATACGGTTATGTCTAAACATACAAATACACTACCATAACATATAAGAAACAGAAAGAAAGGACGAATTAAGAATTTTGGTGATAACTTTCTTCTAAAATTTTAATTTTTTTTGCAAAATTTTTGGAATAACAGATCCTGTCAAAAAGTTAGTAAGACGCAACTCCAGTTCTGTAGTAAAATTCTGTCAAAGTAATCCTAAGCCGATAGACGAGGGCGACTCACGACTGGTCAAGCTTGCAAAAATTGGGCAAGGCTAATGTGCCCATGAGAAGTAGACGTTTTTCGGCTGATATGATGTTGAATATGAACTCAAACTCAATAGACTGCGGATCCAGATATAGGTAAGACGTACTGTTCCTCAGTAGTGTTGCTTCAATTTCAATAAGAAATATTTCCATTATTATATTTCCATTCTACCTTGGTGTTATCGTGACGATGTGCTTTCCTGATACACAAATACTGAAACTTTAAGGATTCAAATATCTAGTAACTATCAATGTTAAAATCTAACTTGTTGTCGTAATTATTATAATTTATTAAATACAATTTCAAAATCTACTAGCAGACTAAGGCTGAGTTGAAAAGGGTTGTTAAAATTTTCCCATTGAGTACAATCCTTCAAAACAAATGTAAAATTAAAGTTCTCAGCTACGGTAAAGTTTTACGCTGTTGTAAAACTTTGATAATTGATGTTACTGCAGCTTTTGACTGAATAATATTTTGTATTTTATACAAAAATTGAACCTAGATTTTTCAAACATTAATCTCGTAATGCTCTGGCTGAAGATTTATGAACTAGAATTTCACCTAACTCAAGCTTATCTGTCCGAAGGTATTTTATTATAGGTTTCTGTATTGATGTATTGACGGTAGTAGATCCACGCTGGTTTCAGCATGAATGGGCCGGATCGTCCGGGGAAGTACCACCCTCTCATAGAAGATTGACGTAAGAGTAGTAGTATCCGTACTACTGCGTTTCGTTCGGTGAGTGAGAGTGCCGGAGGCCCAATTTCCCCCCTTTCCTCTTTCCTCACCTCCCTCAATCCCATCCCCTTACCCCATTCCCAGCCGCCATAGTGGAGGCCACCATAGCAGCAGTTTAAGACGATAGCTTTTGGTATGGTAGCCACCACTTTTGGATTCCACTGACTGCTTACCATCAGGCGGGGTGGAGGCACTTTGGTAGGCTAATATAAAAAAAAATAAAAAATCTCGTCCATTATTCACAGTCTATTATTATTGAACCGGTTAAATATCGTCCAAAATTCTATTCGTTTGTAACTTATTGTATCTAAATTAACACAACAGTTATTTATAGGGTACCTACCGTACCTGACAAGGCAAAACTGAACCCATATAAGATCACTTTCTTGTCCATCTGTTTGTTTGTGAAGATCTTTTTCACAGGTAAATCTATATCAAATACTAGCTTAATCTGCAACCCCTTAAAACTGTCAAGGAATCAAAGTTCAAAATGTTAGTGCAATCAAAAGATATGGCCTTTCATGTGTTAATCGGTTTTTGGATGTAGTCTTTATTTTTGTATTGTATTGGCTTAGTGGCGAGTTATCATTTACAAAATTAGTTTTTTATTTTGTTAACAATAGGGTTGATCACCTACGTCTAATGGTAAACGAACTTGTGGTCGACCATGGAGCAAGTTTAGGCTTTAGTCCCAAAGTTTCTTGGAACTAAACTTACCCGAAATAGACGTATATAACTTATGCTACGTAGGTTGATTACGAAGGTACGAAGGAAGAATTGTTTTGTTTGACATTGTCTTATGAAATATGTAACCTTCAACAAACTCAACAATCAAAACCTAATGATACCTTTTTTAATTTGAATTGTCCTTTAATAGGTATAATTTCACACCCTTAATAAAAATAATCCTAAAATGATATATATATACCTAAGAGTTAAGTTAATTACTGCATAAAGGCATTTCTAAACTTGCGTTATTTTTCTTCTGAAAAGTCAGCTACTAGCGCTAAAGCGTCTGATAGTAGAACTAACAATAACTTTGATGACAATTGAATTCATCATTAAATATTATGTATGTTTACCAATGTTTACGCCAGTAAATGTGCTGGTGAGCATTACCTTGACGTAGTGGGTGTATGGGTTAACAGGAATTACCCGTGCACCCATCGGTGGGAGTAGCCAGTAGGTGCACGAGTCTTCTTTTTTTATTGCTGACAGTGGCAGACAAGCAGAGAGACCACGTGATGATAAGTGGTAACTTTCACTCATGGACAACTCAAAGTCTCCGGCATTGCTACCGCATTGCCAGGGACTCTGCAAAGCCGCAGTGGGGTAGATGAAGGGATTCAGGGAAGTGAGGAAAAAGGAAAGAGGGAAATTGGACCTCCACGACAGTGGATAGGTCAGAGTTCTGTAGGTGTCGTCAGAGTTACCTCTTTGGTCCGATAGGCCAAAAACCACAATACAAATTTCACAATCACACATTTGTCAAAAATCAAACATCCACTTGGATCCACAGGAATAAAAAACGTAAATAATACCCAAACGTTCAAATCTTTCATTGTGATTTTATCTTGAGATCAAAGTGATTTTAACAAAAAGAGGAGAGTTTCCCCTTGATAATAATGGATATATTTTTACACAGACTAAGAAATTAACAATGATGAGTACCTTTAAAATAATTTTCTATATCAAAATGCTTCTTTAATATTTGTATGGAATTAATTGTTTTATTATATGCTTGCAAGGAAAATGTTTAACAATATAAGAAAACAATATTAAGTGTTCAGTAGAAAAACTGGTATTTTATTTGATTTTGCCGTTACGACATGTTTCACCTACAGAGGCAAATTATACTGAATTATATATATGTAAAATGTATATTAAACTAAAATTAACATTAGATGATAGTAGTTAAATTAAGTATTTTGTAATACACCTGTTTAACTAAGGCCTTACAATTCTATTTCCCGTTTTCGTAGTCTACAGTAGTGAACAAAAACTATGCCAAGATTTCTAAACACATATGTAAGACTACTACTAGTTGTAGTAATATAATAATTCAAAGAGGTTAGTCAGATAACATAGACACAAAGAGTCTTGTTTTTTTGTCTTCAATGATAGATATTAGTTACATTTGAATTTGGCATGTTTGGAACGACATTCGTGATTGATTATTATTAAGATTGATTTGTTATTGAGAAAAGTGAATTAAATTGTAAAGTATCTGTACGATTATTGTTTCATTTCTGAGTTGAGGTCGATTTTCTACAACTCAGAAGTGGGATAAATACAACACTCCCACAGTTTTTTTTTAAATATCAGTAATATGGGCCGTGACAGTAACCAATCGCATAGGAGCCGGTTCCGTATTACATCATCTGTTGTGAGCGTGGAACGTAAGAGTTACCGCGATAATGAAGCTTGTGAGAATCGCATGAGTAAAAGAAATCGTCGCGAGCGACATACGCCTAGCGAATCGAGTGACCAGGACGAGAGAAGTCCTTCTCGCACACGGACTGATAAGCCGTGTCAACAAAGTCGGAAGCGTAGCCGTGTAGATAAGCGCCGTTCGCGCCGAAGCCTAAAGAGAAAGCTAAGTGAGCAGCGGCAAACAGGACGCCGCCATAGGCGGGCGTCTGACCGGATCAGCTCATCAGATACCGTAGTAAGTGATGAACCACGCGGAGATAGTCAGGTAAATAAATCTATGTTTGTTAACAGTGAGACTCAGTTGTTTTTGAACGAGTTAATAAAATCTTTGTCGAATGCGAAGCCGGAAGGCAATAAATTTCCTATACTAGGTAACGTTATTCCTGAATTTGATCCTATGGTCAAAGAACAGACGGTCCACATGTGGCTTAATAAGGTCGACGAATGTGCGAAACTGTACCGTTAGGGCGACGATCAGATCATACACTACGCACTGCCCAGGCTCAAGGGTGTTGCCCGTACATGGTACCAGGCCTTGCCTTCAATGTCATTTTCGTGGCCAGAATGGAAAATTAAATTAATTGATTCCTTTCCTAGTAGTGACGATTATGCAGAATTACTCACCGAAATGTTAAATAAAGGCGTGAAATACAATGAATCGTTGGAATTATATTATTACGAAAAATTTAATCTGTTAAATCGATGCGAGATTTTCGGTAAGCGTGCCGTTGATTGCTTGCTCTATGGCATTGAGGATCGTTCGTTGAGACTCGGTGCTAAAGCGGCCAAGTGTCAAGCGCCTGAAGAGATTCTTAATTACTTTCAGTCTATTATACAAAGTCGCGATTTTGACAAGTCTAAGATTAGCCAAGATAAAAGGACTTTACCATCAAGTAACACGAATTCGAATACTAAGCAGTCCTATGGGAATGATTCGAAGTTATCTAGGCCACAATCGAATGCATCTATAACTTGTTTTAGCTGTAGGTAAGGATGTAGGTCATTACAGTAGTAAATGTACACAAAAGCTACTGAGATGTAACATTTGTAAGAGACTTGGTCATGTAACGATTGATTGCCCGCAGCTGTCCAGCGAAAGAAGTAAGGACGCTTCTAGTACAGAAAAACAAAGTTATAAAAGTTGATTATGATGGTACTAGTAATGAGAAGAATATGATCTCGCTAAAGGTTAACGGTATTCTGGTTAAAGGATTTGTAGATTTAGGCAGTCAGTGCACATTGATACAGTGTAGCGTAGCAAATAGGAGTTAGTTGGTCAATAGGCGAACTACCTGTTATGAGAGGACTAGGTAATAATATCGTTGTGCCAATGGGAATGGCACGTGTAGAAATAGATATTAATAATAATAATAATAATACATTTATTTCGGAAGAAAGTATAACAAATGCATAATGCAATAATATCATAAAGATGGTAGACGTTTATGTAGTTGAAGATGACTTAAATAAATATCCCGTGTTAGTTGGTCACAGTTTTACCGAAAAACCTGGAATCATTATTACGAAGACCACAAATTCCTTGATCTTTAGCAAGGAAGGAATCAACAAATTGCGGTTATTTCTTAAGGTGAATGTTGAAATTCAACCAAATTGAATGATTATGATTCCTGTGTTTGTTTTGGATAAAAACTACTCTGGGTTTGTATATATCAGAGGTTCGTTAAGAGGTCAGCCTGGCGAGGAGTTTTACTTATTGCCGGGTAAATACTACCTTGAAAAGAGTTTAGGAGCGCTTCTAGTTCAAAATTTTAGTAATCACTTACTTGTGCTAAATAAAGATACATTGGTTAGTCGAGTTTACAGATCTGATAAGGGTTTTGAAATCAATGTGCTAGACTTTAGCAACCATGATACGAGTGCCAACCTGAATTATGGTTATTACTTATCTGATGATGAGATATTTAAATTAAATTCTTTACTTAAGAGGTATGAGGGTTGTTTTTATCGTTTAGCAGATTTACGGTATACTAACGTCGTGCAGATGGAGATTGAATTGAACGTCTCAAAACCGGTAGTTTACAGACCTTATAGACTTTCATATCCAGACTGTAAATTGGTTCGAACAATGGTATGGTAATGAAAATGATCGACGCCGACATCGTTTGTGAGTCTAACTCACCTTATACAAGCTCTATTCTTCTCGTGAAGAAGAAAACGGGTGAGAAGAGGCTCTGCGTCGATTACAGAGCCCTAAATAACAAGACTCGTATTAGGAGCAAATACAAGGAGCATTATCCATTACCTACCATTGATAGACGACTAATTAGATAGGATGTCAGGCAATTCTCTCTTCATTAGTCTTGACCTTGCATCTGGGAACTACCAGATCCCATTATCAGAGACTTCACAAGAGCTCACGGCCTTTGTAACACCCTACGGCCAGTTACGAACTGTAGCCTACTACAGTCGGAAAAAACCAGATTTATTAAAGACCGAGGTACGTGCTTCACTAGTAGGAAGTTCAAAGAGTTCACTGAAAAATTTAATATAAAGCACATACTAAACGCGGTAGCTACACCTAGAGCGAATGGGCAGGTCGAGAAGTTCAATCGAACCATATCTGATGCGTTGAATATTAATTGTCATGGCAACAATGAAAATACATGAGAAAATATATTAGGAGACGTAGATTTCTGCTACAACTCGATTAATTAGTGGCGAAGACCTAATGCAACTAAGGTCTGATGCTAAAAAGAAAATTGATAAGGATCAGCAAAAAGCAAAGTTTAGGTTTGACAGTAACAGAAAGAAACCGAAATCATACAATACAGGAGATTTTGTCAGAATTGAGAGGACAGTCGTTGATAAAGAACATTTAGATAAATTTAAAAAGCTAATACCAAAACTTCAGGGTCCATATCGAATCGTAAAAGTTTTACCTAACGACAGGTTCTTAGTAGAGGACACCCCACTGACTAGAAAAGGAAACAAACGATATGAAACATAGTAGCAATTGATAAAATTCGTCCTTGGCTTAATTTTAATGACTGTTCCAGTGATTTTGGCTACGAAAATGATAATAATGACAGTGAAACTGATAATGAATACTGAGCTTATTTTAGGTTGCACAATTTATGAATTTTGAAGAAGTATTTAAGTTGTATATACATAATGTATGAATTAATAAGATGACTGTCATATTATTTTTTTAATTGTTATGCATTGTAATAACTATTTGATTGTTGATATGAAAGCGATTGATATTGAGATTAATGAATGGAACTGCGACATAGTTCCGTACAGATTATGAATTATAGACTGATGTTATAGTAATATGAGCACAGGCTACAGACAATCAGTACAGAAACGAATGGTATCAACTAATTGGTATCGTACAGATGATTGTGTGTGTGTATGTTTTTCAGCTTTATTATTTATGAGCATAGACTATGAGCAATCAGTGATTAGTGCAGAAACAAATGATATCGAGTACAGATATCGCACAGATGATTGCAACATAGTAGATCATGCGAGATGAGAGTTAATCAAATAAGGATTGATAACATGTCATAAATGATTGTATTAGAAATATTAGTATAATTATTATAATATATTAATCTTTTTATGTAACTAAACTAATGTATATTGGACACGTACATACTAAAGTTGTTATAGGTTATACTTATTATAGGATGGCCGAGCTGTAAGACTACTACTAGTAGTAGTAATATCATAATTCAAAGAGGTTAGTCAGATAACATAGACACAAAGAGTCTTGTTTTTTTGTCTTCAATGATAGATATTAGTTACATTTGAATTTGGCATGTTTGGAACGACATTCGTGATTGATTATTATTAAGATTGATTTGTTATTGAGAAAAGTGAATTAAATTGTAAAGTATCTGTACGATTATTGTTTCATTTCTGAGTTGAGGTTGATTTCCTACACATATCTCTAACGTTTTTGCTACTTTATGTTCTTCGAGCTTACCTAGAGATTCACCAAGTGCATAGTACAAGAAATGCAACAACACTAATGTATTTATACTAATTTCCAAGTATTTCCAAGAAATAAATAAAGATCTAATTTCTAGTATTTCTAACATAACAGTAGCTTAACAACGTCGACGTTCTTTTAAGGGTGGCGGGCAACCGATGGATGAGGGCGGTCCACGACCGGCCGAGGTGTCGAAAATTGGGGAAGGCTTCAGACTTTTTTCGGCTGATAAGAAGATGATTTTTAACATTACTTGCAAAAGTGCCTAAATACTAACATCGCTGAACTTGGCCTAAGTTTCAGTTTCCTAAGTCTCTTATGCATTTTCATTTTGACCGATCAACAAAAATGTTCTATCTTTAATTACAGTATTTGCCAATACCAGAGGAACATAAAAGACCAGTTTTTTACTTCGTGTACGTTACGGTGTTCACTCATACTCATCCGCTGCTCGAACCAATGCCGGCCAAGAACCGCTTTTTGGCAGTCTGGCGCTATTCCAGATTTATTTTTTAACTAAAAAACGTCACCGTACTGTACCGGCATAGTTCCGACAACTTCTCAGACAGCTTTAAAGCCTTATTCTGGATATCATTAACAAATATTGAGCTTTATTTATTCAAAAAAGTAATTTTTGCTATAGAGAAATTAAAAGTTGCAGAGAAAGACATTCCCGGTTACATTAGTGGCAGTCAAACCATTAAATGAGTAGTCAAAGAAGAACAGAATGGATACTAACGTTCTATAATAATAATACTGTCGTCGCTAAGATAGTTAATCCGTGGTCTATGTCTTACGAGTAGAAATTAATATTTACACTCTTTATTGAATACTGAAATTACAATCCAAGAAACCCTTAAAGGCTGATTCTCACTAAACTATGGACAACATGTAATTTAATAAAATATTAACTAACACAAACAATCAATCACTTCAACACTAAATCTTAAACTATTTTCAAAAAGTTACTGACCTATGTAACATGAGTATAGTTACAATGTTACCACTTTACAAAATAAACAACAGAATACCCTTCTAGACTACATTTTAAGTAGTTATCAGAGAATTTTGAACGTCCGCCTTGTTTGTTTTATATTGAAACTTACTTTACCGTTGCAAATTGAATTTAGATGGCCTGTCGACGTATCTTTAGCTTCTTGTTCATAAAAAATATTACAAGGCACTTTGGATACTAGCTTGTAGTTTGAAAATTATTTTATAAAATGCTGTTATACATAATTTTTGTACTTTTTTGTAAGTTGTTGGGTGCTTAAATTTGTTAGTAAATGTGTCTAGCTTATTTCACGAAAAGTTTTGATACTGTCAAAAAAGATAGCGTTGTGAAGGTCATATGAAAATCATGTAAAATATTCATATTCAGTGGCAACCGTAGGCCAACCCAAATATAAAAAGGAAAATTACAAAAGAACACAATGAAAAATACTTGATCCTACTTATATGTAGTAGTTTAAGATAGTCGTCCGAGTGTTGTTTGTTTGATATCTACACAAAACCACTTTTTAGATGTATGATAAATATGCCGTTCTATGACATCGGCTGTAAAATGTTTTCGTATATACATTTCTAAATTTAATAGTCATTATGAGACTTTCTTATGATAATTACGTGCTAATACACACATTGATCATTTCAGTACTCTTGCACTCATAAGCTCAGAAACAAACCCATTTTATGTAGACAATACTTGCTCAAAGCATTACAAATTATATGCCTACACTTTACTTATACACTAATATAATTCAGTAAATACTTTAACCTTTGGCTGACGACCTGGTCTAAACGTGTCACTAATGCCGACGTGACGTCTCATAGACGTATAAAATTACAAAAAACATAAAAAGTGTACAAGGCATGACAGTTTTTATAGCTTTTTCTAATAATATTATAATATGATATCTCAGGGAACTAAATTCAAAATTAGAAAAAACTGTGTGTGACTTCAATTTTGAGAAAAATCTATATTTAATCATAATATCACAATAATTGCTTGCTTAATTCTAGAAACTTTCTTCAGTCTCCATTTTTTTTTAACTTATACAAAAATCAACAAACAAACTACAAAAGTCTTTTCTTAACAATATGAGTATCAAAATTTAACAAAACTAGTAACTCTTACTTCTATGGAATAAAACTGACAACACATATATTTGGTATAAAATTACTGACGTACTTTGCAGTCACGGCATACTTGATGACAGCAAGTAAGGCACATTGGTTTTTGCATAGATAGCCTTACTACTTACTACCCTACTTTGTACGCTATTTCAGTCGACTAGGGCAGATTGCACAAGTCTTTCGAATACCCGTTTCTGGATTTTCATAGTATTTTGGTGGTGGAGGAGTATGCATATTAGTAGGTTTAATAACTCGCTCTATAGTTAACCGCAATTCACGTGGGTTCCTTTTATTAGAAACACGCTTTTTTTGGTTTTGCCACGAAGGACACCATGGTGTTATCTTTGGTAAATCCATATAATGAATTTCCGACTTCCCTGTCCTTATGGGGTTGAAATTCTGGTGGAATTTCCTTCTTGTTTTTTTTTAACAGTTCCCAGGTAAGTAACACCACGGTCCTTCAGTGCATTTAGCAGTTCTATTGAGGCGAACCAGTTATCTGCAGTGATATTCCGGTTACTGCCTTCGATACCTTTGCATAGGCGAATAACAGATAGTGAAGGGATATCTAGCTATATCTAGTTTCTCTGCATCATTTAGACCTTCATCATCAGATCCTCTGCCATGATGCAGTTGTCGTCACTTTCAGTCATGAGTATTTCGTAGATATCATGAATTTTCAACAGTCTCATACGAGTAGGTCTTTTTGGCGGCGTGGAGGCTGAACTTCCTTCAAGAGACGGTGTTTCCCGCTTCTTAGACCTCGATTCCTTCTCCCTAGGCACTCTGTAATATTTCATAAAACTGTAAACACCGATGTGACGTCAATGAGACACTTGAGCTTACTTACACAACAACCGAGGTGACGCCTAATAGACGG
The DNA here is from genome assembly GCA_963082885.1 of Parascotia fuliginaria. Lineage (NCBI taxonomy): Eukaryota > Metazoa > Arthropoda > Insecta > Lepidoptera > Erebidae > Parascotia > Parascotia fuliginaria. The sequence goes on from OY720195.1 coordinate 5,022,070, forward strand.
ACTAAGTTTAGTACATGAACACTGTACTTACGTCTGTGAGACGTCGATCGCTCCTGTACGGACAAGTATGCACTCGCCGCACCTGCGGCGTCGACTGATGGCACGAAGATTTTGGGTTAGGAAGGTAGCGGGAGGGATAGACGACGTTTATTTAAAAAAATATTGCAATAATATAAATGACGCCGTCTGTGAGACGCATAGGTCGGTAGTTAAAGGTTAAGCACAAGTTGGCTTTACCACATTAAAACTAGTCAGTCGAATCGATTGAATTTAATAATAATTAATTTATTTAAAAATATAAATCCAGATCTATTTGAGAGTTAGAGGCTAATAATAATGTAAGTGGCCTATGATTGCTCTTTTTATTATAACATTTAAAAAAAAGTCTAAAATGTTTCTGAATTTTGCATTTTATAGTGAACAGTTCAAGGCATTCACAAAACTTTATAACCAAAAAAAGCAGAAATGTATTTTGTATGAAAGCGAAAACATCAATTATACTGTATACAAAGAAAACAACCTTAATGACAGAAGTTTATGCGTCGTTCCGATTCAAAATTCCAGGTTAGGTGTTAAATATGTGGGTATTTATCATTTTTATTACTAAGAAAGAAAAAAGAGGAATACGAAAGTACATGGATATATTGTTATATTGGACTTTTTAAATGAAAAATGTAATTACGCACACTGTCATGTCTGGAGAATCGATATGATTATGTCAGATTAGCTGATCTGAGACGGCGCCCATATTATCAACTAAAACCTTGATACTACATCAACTATGGATTACTTGTGCATCTCTGAGTTTTTACTGCCTCTGTGGTTCGGTGGTACTGTGTATGGACTGACACACAGAGATTGCGGGTTCGATTCCCGCTCAGTGCAAATATTTGTGTGCATGAACATGTCTATTTGCATTGGTCTGTGTAATTGGTGTGTGTAATTATGTATGTATTTATAAAAAAAAGTTTTTAAGTATGTATATCCGCATTCGTACAGGTTTTACCCATAACACATAATACAATATACAATATGCTTACTTTGGCTCTAGATAGTGTTGTGTGTAGTTGTTGGGATATCATATCATCTATGAAATAAAACTTTATTGCTACATTTATACCAGACTCATCGCAGTTCAGAAAGCAAGTTAAGCGAGGTTGTTAAACAAACATCTATGATAATCGCTTCAGTAGTCACAATCCTAAGAAATCTTCATCGAATATATAGGTTGTATCTTTGACTAAAGTACAGAGAGTTTTGTATTTTGTAATGGTGACATCGGCAGGCTTGGAGCGTAGCCAACTGTGACACTTTCGATATCCAAGATGGTAACCTTTTACCGTCAAGTGCAACGCTTATCTTGTTTGTAATCGATTGCAATAATTCCTATGTACTTTCTAATTTTATTTTAGACATTATTGACTTAAAGTGAACGAAAAAAAACATCGTGAGGATACCAGAACAAATAAGTCTGAAAATACCAATCCGCTTTAAGCAAGCGTGACGATCAATGCTCATGCCTTTTGTATACGAGAAGAGGCCCTTTCATACCTAGGCAAATCATTGATTGATTAAGGAAAAGGCAACAAAATTGGAGAGTTAAATTACACCGGCTAAGTATGAAAGACACACTACAAAATATAGAAAGCAGAGTAGTATCCGCATTAGAAATTCATTTTGCGCGACGGTGTCCCTAGGGTAGTGTTATCAAGTCCTTAGACTAAGAGGTTGAATGTCTCCACTGGCTTAATACGTAAATGAAATCTATACCGTATTAATAAAGCTGAAAACAGTTTTTTTTTTATTGCACAGTCAACAAATATTACACAAATACATGTTTTTTTGAACTTAGATTAGATTAAGTGCTAAGTGTAGACCTAATTACAGGTTGCCACAGCACGCAATATAAGTGGTTAAGTATGAGAAATTACATATTACTAAGTTACAGTATTATATAATTATTTAATAAGATTTTTTTTATGAAATGTCAAGAAATTTTGCTGTATCTCTCGATGTAAACTAATGCAGGTAATCAAAAATATTGGTATACAATTATATCGCATCCAGTGGGATCTGTGGTATAAAATGAGAAATGCGGTTTGGCAATTTTAAACTTTATGAACAAGATACAAGACACTTTTCCGAACAGCCGTATTTTTTCTTAAGCTCTTTTTTCTGCTAAAGTTGCGACATATTGCACATACTCTCTGAATGGTACACCGCAGACTTTATTAGTGACATTAGGCAAAAAACTTTTAAGCACAAGACAATTTATGACAACTGGCGTACGGCGTGATTACCAAAAGTTTCTTGATATTGCTCCTTACTTCAAAAATAAAAACAATTTAAGCATTATTATTATTTATTTACCGTTGTGTAAATTGTTTGTTTAAATTTTTCAGTTTAGCATACGAATATGAAGATTAGCACAAAGGACTACTTAGTTGAATAATCTGAAGTTCTATGAGTTTATCATCTAAAAATCTTGGCTATGATGAATTCGTGTTGTTAACTTTCGTAGATGAAATTTCTTAATTCGGCACGAGATCTTGCTTGTTGATAGATAATTAGCAACTATGCTAAAAAGAACAATTCCCCTGGTTGTTGATAAATAGGCGTCATAAGGCTTTACACAAAGAAACAACATGATTTTTATCATGCTCTTTTAGACAACTTACTAAAACAAAAGGTAACAACAAAATAACTGTTCCTTTTCACAATAAGTTAAAATTAAATTGCCTTCTCTATATGAGAAAAAGTCTTTCCTTGAGTGAGATAATAACGGGCTGGTTCGATAATGATGACGAATCTATTGTGATCAAAATAAGCATCGATTATAAAAAATTTGGACTCACTATGAAATGTCAAAAAGGCATCCCAAAAGATTGAGGAAAAAAGCAAGTCTGATGTGTCCAAATAACATTTAAAAATGAAATCTAAGTAACCACTTCATTCGTTATCAAAGTAAACACTAAAAACCAATGACGAATAATCATAAACAATCTTAAATTAACTGATTTGCTTTGTTGGACTGGAAACATAAATCTTTAATAGCTACTACAATTTTATAATCCATTAAAAGTTTGAAATACACCTCTGAGCCTCTAATTTTTAAATTGATTGCAGTTTCAATAAATTAAGTAGTCGTAATGTCGACTGCGACGTTTAAGATGATGATAGGCAAGTTTTTGCAACTGTTAAGATTACGTAAGTTGTCATTGTTTTATTTTTGACAAGCGTGCCTCGTAACTTTATACGAGAGCAATGAGGGTGATTAGAAAAATTTTCGCCGACAGTTGGCGCCACTTTGGTAAAAGATCTTCCATTTTGACAGCGCTATCAACACAAATATTTTTCATTGCTCATTTTTCCAATTTTAATGATTAATTTACAAAATGGATAATTCACATGCTTACAAGGACAAAAGAAAATTGCTGAGAGGGTTTTCTAAAATGGTGCCCACGAGGTGGTGTTAATCGCTTTTTGAAAGTTTGGCTCAATGTGACAGTTGATTCAATAGTTGAAACACAGTTGAAATTTCATTATGAAACATCTGATGACTATGCTTTCCAGATTCAACCAAATGGGATATTTTTAGTTTTCAAAGTGATTGTTAACTACTAGATGTTTGATTGTTACCTACTAACACTTATTACAGATTTTTTGTATACAATAATTCGTTACTGCAGAATATAACTAAATCTTCCGCGTAGATCTCAGCCCCTTCGACATACATAGACATAGAGATAAAAAGTAATCTATGTTACTTCTAGATAATGTAGCCGTATAATAGTGATAATATTATAAAAAAATGTTTACTTATGTAGTTTTTAAGTTTAATCATTACAAATAAAAATACAAGCATGCAAAAATGAAATACTTACCTAAGAGATAAGATTAGCCATTGTCCTCATACGAGTGTTATAAATATTATCGATGTTGTAGCATGCTTTTTTAAGCGGTGCATTATTTGCTTATGACATGACATTCATAATGTACTTAGCTTAGAATTTAAATCACTTCTTTTCTGAAAGGATTTGGACATTATGGCGAACGTGATTTACGAGAAATGGGCAGCATATAACAGCAATGCGCTGTAAATCTCGTTATCCCAGGGCTAGCTGTGAACCATTTTGTATAATTTCTAAGCACGTGCAACAAAATAGCTTTATTGTGACTCCTAGCTTCTTGCATATTATAATAATATGAGAAAATTTTGACAATTCCAAACTGCACTAATTTCTTCTTAAAAGCTCTGCTAATCTTTTCAATGCTCGTAAGCATAATTTTATGTATATACCTATAGTTATGCTTACAATCATTGACACATCAGTGGAAGTATTCTATAAACCTTTATAGAATAAAAAGTTTTATTGATATGCTTAGGTCTCGGAGCTATATAGACATTTCAACGACAGGTCTTAAGCTACCTAAATCCATTGAAATCTTGCTGCTCTGACGAGGTCAGTCACAGAGACATATTGTCATATACAGCTTTTCTCTGTCGATAAAACTCATCCAACTACTTATTCACTGCATGATGTGATCCTTTGCCGCTTCAAGTTGCTTTTCAGCTCCAAAGTTAACGTTGATTCTTCTGAGCAGTTCCTCGATTCAAATTTTATCACGAAGAAAAACATTAAGCGTAGCTTTCTCCTTAGTTTGTTTAACTACTTTACTTGTTTATGAAGCTGATTTTAAAAGACTTTGAGCGGTAGATATTAATACTGCCAAGGTTTCACGATATTTCGTCATAAAGTATTGAAATAAGTACTTTTACGAAAACAAGGTATTCTGCCGAACACTGCTCAGATGTATAGAATGCCAGTGTGAAGATGATTATAGATATTTTAGCTATAATATAAAACATTACCTTCTTTTACTTCGGCAGTTGGTTAAAAACACTAAAGTACTTTATCTAAGATGTCTAAGATTACATATGCCTTTGCCAGACACTGCACGTGTATTCTTTTCAAAACCACAGAATGCGAGTGTATTTTCTTAACTTAACTATTTTCAATATTGAAGAAGATAAATATTTCGCTACAAAACTAATCTTTATAACTGTTCTACAGATGCAGCTCTGATATTTCTAATTTATTTATCAACATACAACCTCATACTAAGTATAAAGGGAAACAAAAAAACTCATCCGAGTCTCAGAAAGGGGCCATTTATAACTTCAATGCTAACACCGTAAGTATTGCAATATGTTTGAGTGTGAGAGAGACATAGAATAAAATCGATGTTTTGTCGCTTTTTTTTCCTGACTACTTTGTATGATTCAGCGTAAATGAAGTGAAAAATTGTTACATGGACTTTGTGAGTGCATGGTGAGTGTAGCTTTGAAATATAATTTTGATACTATGATTAACACTATGAATTTTTTACTTAGATAAGTTTATATAGCTGTTACGTTATACTCTTTTTGTAATCTCTAGACTTTCGGTATACCAATGGGTTATTAGTACGCCTTCCAATAATCTATACATATTATAAAATTGGAGTGTCTGTTTGTAATATTGAAATAACCGTTTTTTACTACATATATATGAATATATGTACGGTACATACACCAAAATAACATTTTTTACAATTTTTGTCTGTCTGTCTGTCTGTCTGTTTGTTCCGGCTAATCTCTGAAATAGCTGGACCGATTTTGACGGGACTTTTATTGGCAGGTAGCTGATGTAATAAGGAGTAACTTATTATTTTAGAGAAATTCGTTTATTTTTGAAAAATAAAGTATTAAAGAATCGACTGTTAGGCGGAACGAAGTTCGCCGAGTCAGCTAGTGTAGTTATATAATTCTTCAGGGTTCCTTGTGCCAATTGATGTCCTCCAGGATTTTTGTTCTTGATCCTTTTCAGTATTAAGTGCATATAAAACCATTTATTATTACTTTACACAAAAATTGGCGACGTAATCCTATTTGCAGATTATACTTGTCTCTGATCTTTATAATTTTTACTAGCTATTTGCAGAGCGGTTTCACCTGCGTCTTTGCTTACTGTTCTGCTTCCGACACCAGTAGCGTGATACAACAAACTCTCCTACTTTATATAATAGTATAGATTGGTTTTTATATTCTAACCAATATTTTAATGATGTAAAAAATTCATAAAATTCATTTTGGAACCCCCATTACCATCTCAGTATTCTTCTTCTTCTCTTCTCTTTCCTCATCCCCATCTTCTTACATGGTCAGCAATGGCTTGGTAGGGTTTTCTGTGCATTATTATTTCTACAATGTTTAGCAAAACACAGCTATCTCTATAGGTTACGGTTACCACTTACCATCAGGTGGGCTGTATGCTTGATTTTTTTTTGTATTAGCCAACCAAAGTGACTCCACTCTGCCTGATGGTAAGCAGTCAGTGGCATCTAGAAGTGGTGGACACCATTCCAAAAGCCAGACTACTGGTATGGTATCCTCCACTATGGCGGCTTAGTGAGATGCTTGAAGACCCGCTTAAAAGACCCAGGATCATAATTAGATGTTAGAGTTCCAGGCTTTAATTAAACGAAAAAAGTATGAAGTGCTCAAACCAAACGGGAACCGTTTGGTTTGAGCACTTCATACTTTTTTCGATTCAACTGTGAAACCCACTGTGTGACCCAAGATTCCACTGTGAAAGGGTGGCACTTCAGTCCCGCACGTGTCGTTCTGAATAAAAAGGGAGAGGGTAGGATTAATTCAAAGAGCTCTTCAGAACAATTGAAATGGCTACCACCAAAGTTAAATAAAGAAAAAACAAAACTTGATAGAAAATAACTGATTCAGGTTGAAACACTATTTAATTGAATGCCTCCGTGGTGCAGTGGGAGCTCAAGCAACTGCAGTGCACGAGGTTGTGGGTTCGATCCCCACACGGGACAAAACTTTGTGTGATCCATTAATATTTGTTCCGAGTCTAGGTATACTTTGTGTCCGTTAAGTGTATGTTTGGAAAGTCCCCCGCGATACAGGGCTTGTTCCATTGTGCGGAAGTAGTCTTTCTAAGAAAGAGAATAAAAAAGTCCAAAACATTACACTGTCGTAAAAGTAATGATAGAAGTCTAGTTAGACAAAGTTTCATTTGTTGAATCTACAGTTTATTTGTAGATCGGAAACTTTAGTGGAGTGTGTTCAAATGTCGGGTCTTGCTAGTAAAATAAGAAAGGTTGTTTTTGTCGTAGAGTAATGTTGCCATTTACTCAGTAAAACCTATTTTTTATATTTAAAGTCTGAAATATCCAGTTTGTTTTGAGATCAATATTTATTGGCATAACTTCTATTGTGTACCATGTAGCCAATACGGATTAGCAAAGTAGAGAGGCCACTACGGTTAAATGAAACTAAGCCTAGCCCACTAAAAATTATTCAGGCTGTTTAGATTTTTGTTTTCGACTTAAAATGTATGACATAAAAATGTTTGCAATTGGAATTTTGCCAAAATTTTATTGTACCTTTATATTATTTACATGTTAGCATTGAAACAATGAGAATATTTAAACGAATTAGGTAAAGGTTTTAAAAACTTTGTCGGTTTACGACCCTTTATGCCAGAATCACTTTAACGGTAAAAGTTTTTATTCTGCGAACTATACATTTTGTCATAGAAATATTTTGGTAGGATAATTTGTGATTGTGCAACAATTTAAATCAATCCTCATCAAATATATCATCATCCTAGCCTTCCACAAGCATCTCCACTTTTGACCAGTCGTCAATCACATTATTCACCTTGTGAGAGACCCGACCTTAAAAGAAGTAATCCGCAAAACTTAAAGTAACTGGGCTGATATAACACGCAGAGTTACCTTACTGAAGTCTCAATTTGTATGTGTACCATGTCCTTATATGTAAATATTTTCACTTGTTAGTCACGTACATTGTGTAACAAAAAGTTACATAAAAAACAGCAATCAGTATTAAGTCAGCAAACTCGAGTTTTTAACACGGCCAAATTGAATCCGAAGTGGAATAGACTTTGGGGTACTGTGTCCAAGTTTTCTTTAAGAAAATTCGTCGTAGGAAAGTTTATGTTGAAGGGTCCCGTTAATTTGAGTGACTCAATCAGGAATTATTGAGTGGGGCGGCTATTTAGTCGTACTCGGATCAAGTTTGTCCTGAAAGAAAGTGGATGCAAGGTGCTGAATCTTTTGTTATCGCAAAAGTTGTAAATGACAATATCAGCAACTTTTTTTGATATGGTTGGAGTAGTAATTAGCTGACATTTTTAACTAAAGAATTAATGCCACTGTATATTGTAATATGGCGATGGGCCAAATGCCGCAAAACTGATGAATATTAAGGCAAAAGTTTTTAGTGATGACTACAAACTGAAATAAACTGGGTACGTGAATTCAACTTGTTTAAGATCGGTTAGACAAGGTAGATCAATAACCTGACAAAGTGGCAAAGAAAGTGGTGGTGTAAAATTTATCAAAATAGAGATGGTTTTGAAGAGGCCGATACCCAGTAGTTAACGTTTTTTAAAATAAATAAATGTAATAGGTACTTATATTTTTTTTATATTTTGGGCTTAAATGTTATTAACGGAATACCTAAATTATGCAATATTCATTTAGGAATTCCGTCCTATCATTATACCTATCATTATATCATTTTAGCGCACAAAATATAAGTATGAAAAAAAAGGTTCCCAAGGTACTAAATACTAGGGACGCTGTTCAGTTCTCATACAAATAATATTTTACTTAAACGAGCAATATATTTTACTCTTTTACATGAACTATATTGAAAAATCACAGCCTAGAATTAGATAAGTATTTCTCACATTTCGATACAGTGTTACATATTTAATTATACTTTGTATATTACAGATTACGCACAACATCCCATTCGCCTCCAATAAACCGAACGTTTTTTCTCTGCATGTGCACCGATATCTACGATCCAGTGTGTAGCTCCAACCATAAATCATACATGAACCCTTGCAAAATGAACTGTGAGGCTAAGGTGTTAAATATCACTTTGACTATCAAACATCAGGGCTCTTGTATCCCTTTTCGATAATTGATTAAATGATGGCTAGTGATTTTGTTTCTATATTCTTTTTGAAAGTGCATAGGAATTGGATGTACTAAAAAACACTTAAAATAACTACGTTTCAAAAAAGGCGTAGGCAATATTCAGTAAAAGAGTATATTGCTCTTTTCAATCATGCAAATAACTTAAGAAAGACATTTCTGCTACTTAAAGTATCAGAGATAGCATAATACTTAAGCGACTGAAAACTGAGTGACATTTTAGAGGCCCTACACAAGTGGCACGGATTTCTATTTAATTAATAGAAAAGATGATAAATTGTATGGGATTGACATAATTAATTGACTTATGTCAATCCCATACATTTTTGCACTTCCATGCTACTTGTCTATATATATAGTTCACTTTAACTGAAGTTACTCTTGCAATTTATTTAGAAGGCAAGGTTTGTTTTAATAAATTTTAAATTAAAAGTTAATTTCTGTGTGCAATCAAGAAAAAATAAATAAACAGTCACTCTTTGTTTGTAAATAAAAGCAGTGCAAGAAAATACGAGAATCAGGTCAAATCGGAGCAGCCTTAACGGAAAAATACTTTTGCCTTAAAAACAACATTCACCGTGATTCTACAGAAAAGCTTCTTTTGAAGAGGTACACTGTCTGACACTGACTAACGAGTGGTAATACACAAATAGAATTATAAACATTTAAAACCTATGGTAACATACTAATGTTTTAGTAGGTACATTTAGATACCGATGAATGACCAACTGCTCATGACCAACTCAGCTGGCGAAAATTGGGAAGCCTAATCCATCAGAGAACGTCTTTTGGCTGATATGATAATAATGATTAGTAGTAACTAAAACCAGGCTGTGCAAGATCTCTTTTATATAGTCTCTTAAGCATTTTACCAATTAGTCAACCTAAATATAACAGTTAAACCATGACATAATGAAGCAATATTTTGACATAAGTAAAATAATTATATAATACTAGCTTTCCGTAGCTCGGTTTCACCTGCCGTTTCTTTGGTTACTTTATTTAAATCCTACTGGTAGTTCCAAAGAAACAAAACAAAAAACTCCTCCGCTTTATCAAATAAATAGTATATATAGCCATCTTATTGCCAGTCCCTTTACACGTGCACCCTCTGGGACATATATACACAAAATGCTCGCAAAATGGACGCTCTGCGCGTCCAGTATAACAATGCCTTCAGAGTGATGTTGGGGCTGCCGCGTTTTTGCAGCGCATCAGGGATGTTTGCACAAGCTCGTGTACCGGATTTTTACGCAATAATGCAATTAAGAACTGCCTCCCTGATGCAGCGAGTGCGCGATAGCTCCAACAGTCTTGTAAGCACTGTAGCTAACAGGCCAGACAGCCATATTATGTATCGGTGGATGATGTCGCATAGAGCCTCCTTCATATTTTGTATTTATATTTTTATTTTTCTTTGTGTTGTTTTATATTCATTTCTTGTGTAATATGGATCCCATGGTCTGAAATAAACTTATTCTGTTCTATTCTATTCTATATATATTAATTACAATTTTAATTTTAACTATTCAACAAATTATATTGATGATCTATTAATATTAATTTAATTTTATGAGAGCGCCACAGCCCAATTACCGCCTCAGTCTTCTTCCAATTTGCTGTTATTTCCTCATCTCCTTCTTCAATAAGGTTGTGTTCTCAAAGCATTATTTCACCAATGTTTAGAAAACATAGCCATGCATGGGCAACCTACGGAGGTTACACCAAAGTTGTACAAAAAAAATTGTCCAAACAAAAGTAAGTATATAAAACTATAATCAAAGTTATTTAAACTCTAATATTACCTTTATATATAATTCAATAGAAATGCACTTACATCAAATAATTCACATTTCACATTCACAACTAGTATTTATTTAAAGTTCCAACTTGTAGAATATGTCAAAGGCTCTTCAGAACAACCGACAGGTCTGTGTTCAGCATAATAACGTGAAACAGATGTTTCGCATCAAATTGATACGGTACTGTTATATGAATTTAAGTTCTGAAGCGTAATATAGGTGTATTTTAAGCTAATATTATAATGTTTATCTATTTCAAAAAGCTTGTTTGAAGTAGGTATGTCTTTGGAAAACATTACATCAGTCTACTAATTCCAAAGCAAACCGTGATGGTCATAATAGTATGATACCTAATCGCTCTAGGTATGGATCTATCCTGTTTCTTTACTGTCATAAAAAACTCCTACAGGACGTCAGCTAAATTATCTTGATGAACCCGTTGACAATAATAGAAAATCGTGCTATTTCAATAGTTTCTCAGAACGATCTGGGTACGTAGAACAGCCATTGTAACTGTTTAAGGATTCTAAGCCTATAAATACTGGATATGCTAATTCTAGAAACTTACCATTTTCTATACGCACCAAAGGCAATTAACCTTAGGTTTATGTATAAATTATAGTTGTTTAACGTTAACTAACTGTTTATTAGTTTATTAAGTATTTAGCCACGTCTGCTTCCTCTGCCAAACAGACTGGATATCATAAAGCCAGTGGTTTTCGTGAACTCAGCAAACTATAACTAAGTTCTTAATGAATTCATTCATCGCGCGACTACCGAGTGGCAAGCGCGTGCGCATACCGTTTATTTCTTACTTGTGCTTTTAGTTTAACTAGTGATGTTCACTGCATTTGGTGTTGGCATCGATAGTAATATATCGATACCACATGCTATTTAACAAAAATGCTAAAGTATCTCGAGCGTTCATCATCGACGGGAAACCTCACCTCGAAGAGAACTGCTGAACCTATTGAAGATGGATGGCAACCAGCTAAACGCACAGCTATTCCGCAAGGACCCATTGGATCTAACAGGCAACCTACTTTTGTTAATAAAAACATGTTTGAGACCTTACCAGTTGACAAGACGGAGAATCCACCTAAAGAGGCGTACACCCTTGTTAAGAAAAAGGGTCATATTCCGCCTATAATTCTGGAATTGTTGCCTGGATGGACACATGAGACCATACGTAGTATTGTATCAAAACACACGAACAAATACAATTTACAGTATAGACGGAACAACAAAGTGGCAATAATCTGCTACACCTCTGAAAGTCACCAAGCTGTCAAAGATGGACTGCGTGTTGATGCTGTAAATTTTATGACATACACAAGAAAAGATGAGAGAGTTCCTAAAATAGTTATTAAAGGCTTACCTGCATATGTAGAACCTAATCTAGTTGATGAATTGGATACGCTTGGGTTTAAAGGCGTAAAAGTTACAAAGCTAAAGACAAAGGAAGGCAACTCATCAGTGTGTCCTTCTTATTTAGTTCAACTTGCAGCTGGGGAAGATCTGTTGAAATTTCGACAGATTAAATACATGTTTAACTGTGTTATCACAATGCAGAAGTATAAACCAAACAGGTCTCTAGGGACGCAATGTTTTCGTTGTCAGAGCTTTGGGCACTCGTCGATTAACTGCAACCTACCACCTCGTTGCGTTAAGTGTGCACTCCCTCATCCTACCAAGGATTGCCCAAAAGGGGATCGCAAGGAACCAGCTATCTGTTGCAACTGCAATGAATCACATCCTGCAAATTATCGTAACTGTCCAGCACGTTTGATCTACCTAAACAAAATACAAGAACGAAAAAGCCGTGAACGTGCCATACGGCCCCAGTCTTCTTCGCAACCCAAACAAGCAAATACTCAATCAAAGTCAATTAAACCACTTGAAAATCGTACCTGGGCTACTGTAGCGAGTTCTAAGCCGATAAATATTTCTGTACCACCGGAATCAGATCAAACTGAAACCCTAATAGATGACCCAGCAACTTTAGAGATGCTACAAATATTGAAAACAATTAGAAATCTTAAAAATAAGTTTATGTCATGTACATCCTTACTCGATAAAGTATTATTAGTTATAAGTCACCTCGGTCTCCATGTCTGACCCAAATTTCCTTAATATAATGTTATGGAACGCAGATGGACTGCGTACTAAACTTATGGAGCTTCTTGACCTAGCGGTGAGTACTTTATCTATCGACATAATCGCAATCTGCGAGACAAGATTAACGGAAAACATTTCAATTTCTGCTCCTGGCTATACTATATATCGTCAAGACAAACACCCAACTGGACGTGGCCAGGGTGTTGCCATTATTGTTAATAATAATATTGAACATTCAGTAATTAAAATTCCTCAAACTAAAAACATCGAAGCCGTAGCTATTTCACTTAAAATTTCTAATATTGATTATATATTTATTGCAACTTATCAATCTCCAAATCTTCCTCTTCTAGCATCTGATTTAGATGCATTATTCAGCCTAGATACACGTGTCATCATTATGGGTGACATGAATGCAAATCATAAATATTGGCAAAGCAGCTACATAAATGCTCGCGGAAGAGTATTGTTTAAGTACTTACTTGATCATGAAGTTCTGATTCATGCATCATCTACACCTAGCCAAGTCAATTATCGCTCAGAACTATCAGCAACTAACCCAGATATCATCTTGTCGTCTAATGTAATAAATATTGAGGATGTAAGAGCTATACCAAGTTTATCTTCCAATCACTTTCCAATCTTCTTCAAGGTCAATGGTTCTCCTATATTGCGATCAAAAACTAGTCATTTAAACTTTAATAAAGCCGATTGGATAAACTACCGAAAGAGTCTGGACGATAATATACATCTCTCTACGCAAGCGCTAACAACTGTCGAGGAAGTTGACAAGTGTGTTAACTATCTTAATAGTTGTATTGAGGCAGCTAGAGATGATAATGTTCCAACCTTCGTACCGACAGGGAAACCAAATATATTGCCTCATTTTATTCGAAAAACGATTAAATATAAAAACAAATTACGCCGAGCTGAACAAAAACTATCCAGTACTTCACTTAAAAAAGAATATCGTGCAGTTATTAATCAACTTCAGTTTAAAATAAGGTCCGACATTAAACACTATCAGGACAAGCTATGGAACACTAAGCTGTCTAAGATTGACAATCCACGCTCTGACCTATGGCGAGTGGTAAATTCTTTAAAACCTAAAACCCACGTGTATCCACCTATTCGTAATTCCGACAATACATTTACAAGGAATATTACTGAACAGTGCACGGCCTTGGCAAATGCTTTCCTGGAAAATATGTGCCTTACTGTTGACTGGGATAGTCCTAGCACTGTAACTCAAGTAAATAACTCCATTCAATTACTAAATACCCATACAATTTCAATGTTTCACCACCTTGTTAGACCGTCTGATGTTCGTAGCTGTATAAAAAAATTGAAGAATCGTAAAGCGCCTGGTGTTGATGGTTTGCACAATATATTAATAAAAAACCTGTCATTTAAATCCGTCATATATTTAACAAAGATATTTAATGGCTGCCTATCTCTTGGTTATTTTCCGAATGCGTGGAAAGTGGCCAAAGTCATTGCACTTAAGAAACCCGGCAAGGACGATACAATTGCTTCTAATTATCGCCCTATCAGTCTGTTGCCTGGACTGGGCAAGTTGTTTGAGTCTATTATATGTACGCGACTAACAAAATACACTAATGACTTGATTATGAATGAACAATTTGGGTTTCGTGCTATGCATTCAACCACCCACCAACTAGCTCGATTAACCGAATGCATTGCCCACAATATAAATCTTAATAAATCTACAGGAATGTTTTTGCTTGATATCGAAAAGGCTTTTGATTCGGTGTGGCATAATGGGCTACTTCACAAACTCATAAAGCTTAAAATTCCATTAAACGATGTTAAACTAATACAATCATATCTGAGTAACCGTTACTTTTCAGTACACATCGAAACCTTCAAATCTAAATATATCCCTATCCCTGCAGGCATTCCTCAGGGATCAGTTCTAGGACCCTATCTATTCCTTTTGTTTGTCAATGATATGCCCATACAACGCCTAACAAACTTAGCTTGTTTCGCAGACGATACTGCGTCCTACACATCTGATAGTGATTTAGATTTAGTAATTAGCCGATTGCAGTTGTCATTGGAAAGGTTGTTTGCTTTTTTTACGATCTGGAAGTTAAAAATCAACGAAGCGAAAACAGAAGCTATAATTTTCTCACGTCAACGAAAATTTCCCAAGCGTTGTCTTAAAATAGCTGGGCATGAAATACCATGGAAGACGTCTGTCCGTTATCTTGGTGTTACTTTGGATAGCAAAATTAACTGGTCTAAACATGTCGCTAACGTTCGTATTAAAGCCACCCGTGCACTCGGTGCATTAAGTCCTATTTTAAACCGTAAAAGTAACCTTAGTGCTACAACAAAATTAAAAATATATACGACTCTAGTACGTCCTATACTAACCTATGCATGTCCAGTTTGGAGCAGTACATGTTCCACAAACTACATTTCATTGCAAGTAATACAAAATAAAGCGATCAAAATAGCATATAATACTCCCTTCCGAACAAATTTAAATGATATTCACGATAAAATTAAATTTTTAACACTAAAAGAACACATTATTAAACTAACAAAAACCTTCTTTCATAAAGTTAATTACCATCCTAATATTTTAATCCGCAACATAGGCCAAACACGTATTAGCGATCTTTCATATGTCGATAGATACGGTACGTACCGTTTACCACATCACTATCTTTTGTTCTGTGACGATTGACGTAGGTATACATTCTATTCGATCGGCTATTCCAAGATTCCAACGCGTTGACCCGCTGTCTCTGTCGATATCTCCCCTTTGTCGCCCTGTAGCGGTACTGCTGCGGGAGGCAGGGAGGCTCTCACACATAGTTAAAATGTTCTCGAGCTCCGACTAGTTTTTAATATTACTCGTAATATTATTTACTATTTGAAGGTATCTGTCAATACGAGTATGTAATAAGTAAGTGTATTATCGTAATACCTACTCAACTAGACTTATGATTTTGCTTAATGTAATTCTTTTGTTTATATCATTAAAGTTAATTGTGTCAAAGTAGTTATTAGTGTATAAAAACTTGTGAAGGCGTTCAGCCTGGTAAAGTTATTTTCTAATGTTTAGGTTATCATAAACTTAACTTAGTTGTAAGTTTAATGTTTGTTAAAAAAATATGAAATAAAGTTATTTGAAATGAATGAATGAATTCTGAGTCGTGCGAAACGAGGATGTTTGTGAGCAGACAGTTTCATATCCAGTTATGTTGTTTTCTTTTACCGATGTTATAATAAAGGTTTTTACCTGATATTAGTGGTTATCGTAATCTGCATACTTACAATTATAAAGTATCTGAGAGATTATTGGAGACCGTAAAGCAATTTATTCTCTAGTCTTGTGTATAACTACAACTACTTTAAACTAAAATATTGCTGACACTTTTCTTTTAAATGATAAACAATTATTTGACCAACAATTTCTAATAAGTACTACTGCCAATACTACAAAAATAGTAGATAAATTTCCTATGAGTACAATCTTCTATAGACGTACTTTCTTACAGTGCTGCTTAATTCCAAAACCTTGCTATATCCAATCCCCCTTTATTCTCTACACAACATTGATAGACAATAAAATTGCAACCATCTTTATTCGACAACCAAACTCTATGTATTAGAAATATTCCCGAATATATTTTTGTCAATGTCTGACAGAACCAAGACTGACAAACATTTGCAAATAAAACATAAGTTGGTATAAAGCTAAGCGTCCACGCAAAATCTATACTATTATATAAAGCGGAAGAGTTTGTTTGTTTGAACGCGCTAATCTCCAGAACTACCAGTCGTATTTGAAAAATTATTTTGCGTATAATAGCCCAGTTCTCGAGAAAGGTTATAGGCTAATGTAATATCACGTTACTAACGACGGGAACAAAGCAGTAAGCAAAGACGCGGGTGAAACCGCGCCGCCGAAAGCTAGTCATTATATAAAACTAGCGCAGCACAATAATAATTTCTGAATCTGCATTAAAGAATAAAGAAACTATGCCTGATCAATCAAAAAATATAAGTGGTGTATTTATATTATTTGTTTACAAATGTAGGTACCCACTCCATTTTTCTTCTTATAGATTAAGATAAAGAAAATAGTAAATGACCTAATACGATGGGTATAATAACTTCACATTGCACATAATATTTTATTTGAGAGAAGAATGGCATTGTCTTATAATAATTACTCTAACATACCTACCTAGTACAAAAGTATTTAGGTATTAAGAACGAGCACAACGGGGACTAAGATATTCGTACAAAACAATTTGAAATTTCATCTTAAACTTAATTAACATTCAGTTCTTATCGACGACTAAGAGATATAAGCGAAATCAAGCGATAGATATGCAACAGTAGAGAGCAAACCTTAAGCTGGTGTTAGCTGTTGGCCGAGATCAAGTATTCATAGGTTGCGGGTGTGCATTGCGACAAGGAGTTTGCGTGTTAAAAATAAGCAAAAGCAATCAAAAATACCATATAATATTAGGTAGTGTAGATACTTTTTAACTACTGTTTTAGAAGTTTTGTTTAGAACCGTACATACACAACCGTAGTGCAAAATATTCGACTATTTGAAAGAGTATACTGCACTGTTAATTTCAACGAAAGAATAGTTTTCAGTTGATACAGAACATGAGACCCAAACATGTATGAATAAATATATAAACTAATGCTAAAGAGAATTAATTGTATATTTTTACATAAAGTGTAGCAGAACGACAAAAAATAAACACGACAAAATCAAGGTAATTAGACGCCCTTTATTAATGGGAATACTTTCAGAGTGCCCTAAGAACAGTATCTTTTGTAGAGATCTGTCTAAACGTTATGGATTCAAAACTAAAATTATTGAAAAATTGTGAGAAAATCTGGATTTTTAGATTACAGACGTCTGAAATTACTTTATTCTTCTAGCATTTCCAGGTCTGTCAAGATTATACATGAAACCATACTACATATTGTAGATATATTTTGAAAGTAATTTATTTAAAAACTTCAGAAATAATCTCAGTTTTTTATGAGTAGTTCAGAAAACCTAAAATTGTTTAAAAACTTTCTTTGAAAAAGCGTGGTGACTGTGGTGAGAGAAAAATCTTTTCTATACGAAAGAATAGGAGTCAACGAAAAATATGATTTTTTATAGGTATTGAATTGAAGCAATAGGTACTAAACTTGTACTTTACTTTTTTACCTCTTAATCATACCTCATTATTCATTGAATACCGAATCAATAAAAAGTATTGACATTTATAAAATGAATGCCAGCATTATGTTCACTGTTATCTATACATATAATAAAAATGTAACCGATCGCTGTCTGTACATGGAAAATATATGAGAAAAAAATTACTGGGGCCTTTATCAACGCAAATCGAACCCAAAACAATGATTGTTACAATTTTTGTCTGTTTGTCTGTTTGTCTGTTTGTCTGTTAGTCTGTTTGTCTGTTTGTCTGTGCGTTTGTTCACGCTAATCTCAGAAACGGCTTATCCGATTTAGATATGGTTTTCACTAATACGTTGTGGTAAGCTTCACTTAACATTTAGTGTTTGTTTCATGTCAATCGGTTCATAAATAAAAAAGTTATGCCAATTTAAAGAATCACGTCAAACATTTTCTGATAGAAATAGAGACTAACAAGTTACGGAATAGCTGATAGCGTTTTTATTTTTTGGATTCCTCTCATTCTAAACAATCTTCCATTTAGTTTTAAATGAGTCCAGTTTCCAGTGAGCCTATGTTTCGCGATGACAATTAATAAAGCCCAAGGTCAGACACAACTAAAAGTTGTGGGCGTGGATCTAAGTATTAGCTGTTTTTCACACGGTCAGCTTTATGTGGCTTTATCACGTGTTATCATTCCTAGCAGCCTGTATGCTTTGATCCTCGATAGCTATACGTCTAATCCATACATCCATTTTATATAAACCCATACATATTATATAAGGCTTTGTCCTGACTGACTGACTGACTAACAGACAACGCACAGCCTAAACTGCTGGCCTAAAATTTGGAGGGTGTGTTTGTCTAAATGCCTAGAGGTTGTACTAAAAAAGGGTTTTTAAAATTTAATTCCTAAGTGTGTGAAAAGGGATGAAATCGATTGTATGAATCTTCTTCATTTTTTAACTTACAGTTTTGAAATTTTGTTTTGGAATACTTCTATTTAAATAAAAATATACTTATAATTTTATTTTAACAGGGGTGGATTTAGAGGGGTGAAATTAGGGATGAAATATTCTATACAAAGATCTTTAGCTTTTGAAATTTACAGAGAGGGGGAGGGAGGGTAAGGAGGGAGGAAAAGGAGGGAGGAAAAGGAGGGAGGAAAAGGAGGGAGGAAAAGGAGGAAGGGAGGGGAAAGTGAGAGGGAAGTGATGGGGGAGTGAGAGGAAAGTGATGGGGGAGTGAGAGGAAAGTGATGGGGAAGTGAAGAGGAAGTGTGGGGGAAATGCGGGAGAAGTGAGGAGAAAATCAGGAAGAAGTCAGAGGGAAGTCAGGGGAAAGCCAAGGAGAAGTGAGGGGAAAGTGAGGGGAATGTTAGAGGAAAGTAAGAGGAAAGTGAGGGGAAGTGAGGGGATGGTGACGGAGAAGAAACGGGGAAGTGAGGGAGAAGTGAGGGGGAATTAAGAGGGAAGTGAGTTGCGTGAGGGGGCAGTGAGGGGGAAGTGAGAGGGAAGTGAGAGGGGAAGTGAGGGGGAGTGAGGGTTAAGTGAGGGGTGAATGAGGGGAAAATGAGAGGAAAGTGAGAGGGAAGTGAGGGAGACAGTAGATGAAGAGAGGGGGAAGGAACGCGGAAAGAAAGGAGATCTCGAATGGTGGAAAAAGAGAGGGGAAGGGATAGTAAGCGATAGAAAGGGAGAGGACAGGAGGAAAAGAAAGGAGAAGGAAGGGAGAAGAGAGAGGAAAACGAGGAGGCAAGGTAGAGGGAAGTGGAGGAAAGGGCAAGAAATGCTGGAGGAGGGGCAAGAAATGCTGAAGGAGGTAAAGAGGAGAAGGGGGAGGGGAAGAGAGGAAGGAGGAAACTGTGGAGAGTGGAGAAAAAGTGCAATAGGGAAGAAGGGGAAGGGGAAAGTTATTGTAGTGAAAATTTGCCTTTGTGTATTGTATATTGTTTTTACGAGGGATATCTTTAGGTAGGTGAAAGAGGATTTGTATGAATGGGAGATTAAAAATAGTATGAAAAACAGTATTTAAACAATATAAAAATGCTATCTATATACATAAAAGCAAAAGGTCACTCACTCACTTATCACGAAATCTCAGAAATAACAAGTGCTAGGAATCTCAAACTTTGCATTGTCGTTCCTATTAGGGTATAGGTGCTCACTTAGACGGAATTTTGCGAAATCCATCCCCTAAGGGGGTATAAAGGGGTGGCAAAGTATGTATAAAATTTCTATAGTTTTTATAGTAGGATTACCAAATTACTAGAAAATACTCTTTTTTTTATTATTCAGCAACCCCCCTTATTAAATGGGCAAATAAGAGTCGCAAGTTTGTGTGAAAGTGGTTTGTCAGTTTTAGCGGTAGCGGGTTTAAACTGGATTCGCCATAGAGACGGATAATACTGATACAATGTACGATTGCCATAAAATCAGGCACGCAATATTCTCATAGAGGCACCCATCTGAATTTTCACGCGAACGAAGTCGCGGGCAACAGCTAGTATACTTATATTACTATTGTTCACATTTAACCGCACACTTGTTCGAGTTTTAATTAAAACCTTGTGTGAATGAATAAAATTATAATTTAATACGAGCCTTGTACCGTTGAAATTGGAGCAATCATTAAAACGTGTATAGTTTTGAGGGTTCCGCGCCCAAGGCTAAAGTTAAAATTTATATCAAATACTCTTCAACCTCTTGAAGCTGTAAAAAATCTAAGTTCTATGTCAACACAATTAAAAGACAGGTATAATAATATGCCATTCATGTTATTTATATTGACTACGAGTTTGTCTGTACAAATCCTCGGCAAGCGAATCCAACTAGCACTTGACCGGTCTTAACAATAGGTTAAAATTTTCAGAAATTTTCCAGAGCAAGTTCGACTCGCACTTGTTTACTTGTAATAAACGTATGTATATTTGACTATATTCCACAATACTTTGACAAACTGTAATAATGTCAATTATTCATTCAGATGAAATACACGGAATATTTGTAGTTATATTATCATCTACGTGCCGTTACCGCCGTTCTTACTTGAAGATTAGACTGCGTCTAGGTAGCTTTTATTGACGACCAGCGATTTGTGCCGCAATTGATCAGTGTGCCTTTCATAGTAGATGTGTCTTTGTTCTGTTATTATTTATCTATCTCTATATTTTCAAATTTAAAATGATCAGACGTAAACATATGAATATTATCTATAAAACTTCATCGAACTGTAACAATGTCGGTTATTCATTGAGATTCATTGAGAAGGAAAGTCTGCAGTTTAAGTATGATATATCATCTACGTGCAACGACCGCCGTACTTACTTAAAGCTTAGACTGTGTCTAGAGTAGCTTTGATTGATGACGAGCGATTTGTGCCTACATGGTCGCTATTGATCAGTGACTTCATAGCAGATGTGTCATTGTTCTGTTGTATTTATCTGTGTGTGTAATTTTATTATGAACTTGAATAAGCAACTGTAAGTGCTACCTATTGCTGTGTTCAATTTTCACACGACACAAATCTGCAATATCTAAAAATATTTGTGCCAAACCTAGGTTTCTGCGACGTGTTTTTTTTTTTAATATAAAAGAAAAAAGTAATATAAGGTAGTAACTACTGCAGTACTACTGCTTAAAGCGATATCTTAAGACAACCTTTATTCACATTTCATTTCTTAGTTCCAGTTTTTTCTAACCAAAGCATTTTAACCTAAGCCAAAATAATCAATTCAGTAGGCTCGAGCGTAAAAATACCTTGGTGCGTCATTCTACTGGCAAATTCAGTTGAACACAAAAGAGTCCTGCAGTCCATTGTACCATTGTCGGTCCCTTTTCTTATAGAGGTCACTCTTTGTTATAAGGACATTATAAGAAGAATTTAGCCTACTAACTGTACGTAATTGCGGACACGAGAAAAATATCCACTGGTTTTTTGTCTTAGATTTTGATAACTACATTTTAAACTTAAAGATCATTTTATATTTTCTATATTTTTTAAAAATATTTTACTAATTTGTAATGTAATTATTTTGAATCTTCGACGTAATTAGTATAACAGGAAATTTAAGCAACAGTTGGGTACCAACGTATTTACCTTAATGCGACCACCAATTCACCTATATTCAAAGGAAATATCTTTTTTTTTTTAATTTATTATCATTTCACAATGTAGTCAAACTTATTTAACTAATTGCATTGCATTAAACCACGGAGGTTTGTCCACAATGCGAATTTTTATTAGGTAAAGTGTTGATAAACAGACGTACAATTAAAACATAAAATAGAATAAAACGTAAACGTTTTTACGTACATCTATAAGGTAGTAAAATATAGGACGTAGACAAATGCACTCTTCACTGTTATTTTTAAAGAAAATAAGCTTTCAACTTACATCTTCAAGCAAATGTTGTGTCAAACGTTTACATAAGAAGTTAGCAGAAAAGTCATACAACTTGGAATTGATAGCAGTGTCTACCACTACTACTTTGGTAAACGGCGGATTGGCAAGACAACTGGTATAACGTACCTAGCCGTCTTTTCAGTTGAGATGAAATACGATTAAATAGCGTGACTTGAGTTTTTAGTTACTAACTCACCTACAGAAAAGGAGGGTGTTGATCTATGTCCAGTAGTTGACGTCTTTTGGTTTATAATGACCAAATCTACCATCTTATTAAAATCTTCTATTTAAATATCTCACTAACAAGAATAATTAATTACGATCTTATAAATAAAGCTGTGTGAGGCTTCACGACAAGACAATTTATTGCTAAGTTTTTTAAAAAGAAATTGAAGACGACCGCCGAGTTTATAAAACACAATATGGAGACTTACAAACTATATTGTTAGGATAAAATGTAATTAAAGTACTTTGTAAGTTTGTTGTTTACCTGTTTTAAGTATTTTCTTTATTATTTCTGTTATTATAATATATTATAATTGCCAAACGTTTATTCTTGTCTTTGTCTTAAAATAAACTTTAAACTCCGTAGGCTACCTGCCAAGTTACTACATTCGTGTTGTGAGCATTACTTGTAATAAATATGGACGTAGAACAAAAAGATAGCTCTCGTTTATTGTAAACGAAATTATTTTTTAAATAGCCGGTCTTCATATTTTTTTCCATTCTGCGATCAGGTCATGTCAGTCATGTTTCTAGTCAGTGGTGGACACTATTCGAAAAGACATCACGTGAAACTGATGGCATGGTGGCTCCCCACTTCATTGCCGTGGTTTCATGAAATGCTTTTCCAGGCCCCGCTTAAAAAAGCGATGGCAAATTTCAGAGACGGGGCCTACACCCTGCAGTAGAATATTATGAGCTGCGAAAACGACTATGTATTTGCTACCTGAGTGTCTAGCACTACCTCATAAAGCAGTATAATTTTAATGTTACTTTGTGTTTTGGCTTTTTCTTTTATCCCTTTAAAAACAAGGAAGGAGACAAAGTAAGGTTTTAATAAGATTGCTTGAGGTTGTGGTAGGGTCCCAGAGTCCCAGCTACAAGACATTTATTATAACATTTTATAATAATTACTTTGTTCCACGTCGTTGTAAAGTTTTGTAAATTGTATAATAAAACAAAGACTTACTAAGTTTTGTATTATAATTAAAGTTTTCTTTTAATAGCTTTGTAACCTAACTTTACTTGAAGTAAAAAAATATTTTTGATTACAAGATATAGCACATTTTTTCTAACTTAAGGTTACTTTACGGTCAAGTATTTTATACTTTATGTTACTCAATTAAAATTAAGAACTATTACTAGAGCACGTAAAGATATGCAACCATACATTTATTACAAAATTCTGGGAAAAAACATACCACAAATCCGCCATAGTGAAGGCTAATGTCTGCTGATTAACACGTTGGCAACTGTTACTGTACACATCACACAAATAATAATTGAATAACGCTACGTTTAATTTACATCATTAATTAAAGGATTTTTTTTTTTAAAAGTTACTACTTGGATTAAATCTTTACTTAGTTACATTAATATAACTACAATGTAACTTAGCGAAGCAGACGAATAATTCAATAGTGTATTAAATTGAATTTTTAATAGCGACAACCTGTTACAAAGTAATTATGAAAGCTATATTATATTGTGACAAAACCGTCAGTATGAAGTTATGAATCAATATTTCAATTGCATCAAAGCTGTGTTTATTTACCAAGCAGGGAACGTGAGTGTTCAACAGATCTCAGTCACACCGAATTTTGACGTAGAATTATTATCTTTAATATACATTTCTCAATTTCACTTCAACTTCACATCGTTCGTGGTGCGGGCTCAAAATCCACATGTGGAGACCTTCTTCAAGGAGGAGTTCTGGCCAATAGATGTCGTTTGTCGCCGTTTTTTGCGGCTTCTTGACACCAACCTCGCAATGTAGTGTTTAATTGTAAACCTATATAAATTATGTATTAGTTTATAGTTTTTCTTATGGACCCTAAATTCCTGAAATAAATGATTATTATTATTATTGATGGTCAAAATGTCTGTAGATAGTAACTAGTCAGTAGAATCCAGAAATGGTAGACGCCTAATTGATGTTATAGCAAGATAGCATGATAGCATATTATTATTATCCGTCATTATTACGGCTTTGTGAAATGTTTTTCACGATGTGCTTATACAAAATTATAAATACATACATTATTTCGCGCCTGTCTTCCAGAAAATGCCAACTGTGATTTAGCCCTTTCTATATCGTAATAAAATCTAGGGTAGACAATTCAATGTAAATTTTTTAGTCAATGTCACAATGTCATTATTACGACATAACGCAGACAAAAGCGTTGCACAACAGTGTAATACGCTCTTCAAGTCTTAATATAAGCAAGCAAAGATCACAGATAACAGACAACATAGGCTATTTTTCTCTCATCCACCCCTAAGCGACCACCCATCTTTCTACTATATTTATTGGCCCAACCTTTCTTTCTGTGACTTGATTTAGACCCCTCCACGTTATCTTAATTGGCTAAGTTCCCCTGAGATTCTCCGATTCTTCGCTGATCTGATTTCACTTTATTTTTAGTTTTTATCGCAAAAGGTAAATAGATAGTGGTATAATTAAATTTAGTTTATTTTAGTTTTTCGTGAGATGTAAAAAAATATTTCGCGTAGGTACATTTTATATTTTTTTACAAGCATAAAGACCAAAGAGTCTCGTAAAAATACGCGTAATTGTCATAGAAATCATGAAAATTAGCCACCACTCTATAAGTTTAGCACCGGCGAATTTTATTTTTCAGTATTTTTTTTTAGTTTCACCAATATATTTCTTTCATTGTTATCATTTGAGCCTTTTTGAACCATAGCGAAGTGTAATAAAATGATATGAAATGTAAGAAAATGAATTTCTGTACAACAAAAGTTTCTTATTCTATTCTACACTTATATTGCCGGGTATTTTAGGCCAAGATCCATTTAAACGGAACAGGAATATAAACAAAACGAATCCAACGTTGACTTAAACAGTAAGCTTACATCCACATAATTAATCCGTGTATTTCATAATGTTCCGTTCAACTAATCTCCCAATTAATCCATAGTTAATGGTGCGGCTTACCGCTAATTAGATTGTTTTAATACAAAACTACGGTTTATTAGTTCAGAAACTATTTTAATTTAGAAAGTTTTATTTGGAAAGATTTACGAATTAAACGTAATTTGAAGTATTTGCATTATATTGTCTTGCTTCATTATATATTATAATTATCTATTAACGCAATACACCATATTATTATCATCATAGATTTCACTCAAATTCTACCAGCAACATTTGAAAGGTTTAAATCAAATTTCTTTATTATTGTTTTTGTAATCCAGGTTTAATATGTGATCAAGCTTCTTGTTTTTAGCGTGTCGACGGCTGTTTTGGCTTAGATTACGTCAGCCCAGAACTGAGCTAAAGATAATGCGTTATCAGCAGAATGAATCATTTTCTGCACGTATAAGTGTTAAAGAAACGCAGAACACAAGGTTACAATATTACAATACTAGCTTTTCGCGGTGAGATTTCACCCGCGTCTTTGCTCACTGCTCTGCTCCCGTCGTCAGTAGCATGATGTTACATAGCCTATAACCTTCCTCGAGAACTGGGCAATTATACGCAAAAAGAATTTTCAAATCGGACTGCTAGTTTTAGAGATTGGCACGTTCAAACAAACAAACTATACCGTTTATATAATAGTATAGATAGATAAGATCACAGATCTGAATATTAATCGTAACTGATGTGATCTAATCATATCGTAATTGGCTCATTATGAAATAAAATTCGATTAATAAGAATAACGCGATTCAAACTATAATAAGTAAAATATTTCTTCAATTTTCTATAATATCATCTCAATTTAATTCATTTACATATAACATTCTTTATTTCTCGTATTTATATGTCATCTTGTCAAGTCGTTTATCTTCTCGTCCCAAGAGGTCCAATAGGAAACAAATGGAAAATGTTTTAATATATTTCGTTTTCCTATTTATGTTTCTCTTTGTTTTGTATATCGAGAAAGTTCGAGTCAATATTGACTAGCTTATTAATATTAATGTATAAAGGTAAATGTAATATAAAGGTTGTAAGAAAAACAAAACAAAATAAACTGCGCAATTACAAATAGAATTTGTAGATACTCCATCATATCATCATCACCGTTAGCTTAAAAAGGTCCACTACACGATATTATGCCTCTCCCAGCTTATCAAACGCGGTGACTAAAGCAAACATTTCTCTCCCTTAATCATCACATTTTTGCTTTGGCGACAGCAGTACACTGCTACGCGTAGAGTGACGTTTCGTCTTTTACGACGCTGGAGGAAAAAGATGTGACTCTTAATCGAAGAAATGGCAATATGTATCTCTATAAATCACTATAAAATAGCATTACCCTAAAATTTACATATTACCTTGATGAACTCATTAATATGTAAAATAATTAGTTAAACTAAACCACAACAAGATTATATAGTAAGTTAATAATCTATACTATTATTTAACGCGAGAGAGCTTGTTTGTATGTTTGTTTGTTTAAACGCTCTTATCTGTGAAACTTCTAGTCAGATTTGAATAATTCTTTTTGCGTATGATAGCCCAGTTTTTGAGGAAGGTTATCGGCTTGGCGACGGGAGTCATGTGAAGTACCTAAAAGCATGAATAAGATCTAGTTAGTTACTAATTAGATCAAATTAAACTGATTAAAAGATTGAAAAAAGTCGAAATGGCCAAAAAAGTCGAAATGGCCCTGTGGTTAAGGTACCCGATTCGTAAACACGAGGTAGTGGGTTCGAATCCGGGCAAGTACCAATGTGATTTTCAAATCATATGTACTTTCTAAGTTTATCTTGGACATGTCTGACTGACGGTGAAGTAAAACATCGTGAGGAAACCTGGACTTAAAAGTCTAAAATTGCCAATCCGCCTTGAGCAAGCGTGGTGATTAATGGTCATTCCTTCTCTATGTAAGAAGAGGCCTTTGCCCTGCAGTGAGACAGTAAACAGGCTGGTATTATTATATTAAACTGATTAATCCTGCTTTTAGCAACCCAATTGGTACTTCACATGAGATTTAACAGGTGATTAGTTAATTTAAATTCTTTCACATATAGAAAGCTTCAATATCAGTTGTTAACTTAAGCTATATTTTTTGTGGTATGCCTACCCACGCGGGCGATGCCGCTGGCAACAGCTAGTATTGTATAAAAAGAAAATGAAACAACAATTTTGTTTGTAAGTGTACTTATTCTGCCATTACAAAATACTTAACATTAATTTTATTATAATAAAACTAAATAATATCACATATCAACAACGATGTGTTAAAAGAAAACCTAAACATTTCAAAAATGTTTGCTTTTTGGTCAATTTTACACCAATCACAGACTTAAATTATAATCTTTTGTCAAAAGTTCAAAAGTAAAATTCTTAACAAAGCAGATGATACAAAAGATAAAGAACGTAAGTACTAATCAATATATAGAATTAAATAATATTGACAATGTCATCAATCAACAAGGAAATGACAATAACATAAAGAATTTGAAAATATTTTACAAACAATGGCAAGAAATAACTCTAAATATTTCATTCAATACGAATGTAAGAACTACTGTAACGCTGCAACAGCTCAATTTTTTTCAACTACGAATTGCTAAGACAAGTATTAAAAAGAGCCTTAAACAAACATCGAACTCGGCAAGTAAAACTGTAAATAAAAAAGTTATAAAATGTAGGGTCAACAATCAGTATTTACCAATGATGAATTTTGGTTGCCAGTAAATTGAAAAAAACTTTAATCGTAGTCAACAAATCTTTAAAGCCTTAGTTTCAAATTAGCATAGAGTATCTGTGTTTTAAGATTTAATGTTCTCGTCTTAGTTACAGATTTTAAAGTTATAATAGAAATTATAAATCAAAAATTGTAGGTAAGTAAAATTGCATTAGATGTAAGCCGTATTACAATAGCAGCACTCAATAACCTGTTTAAGGTAAATTTTTGTTCATTACAATTAATTAAGATACTTAATTTAAATAAACAGACAATATCAGAAAAAGAACATGCAGAAGACTTGTTAGAAACACAAATAAATTTTAAACTTCTATACAAAATAGTAGAATTTAGCTAAATTGTTTCTAGTTAACTTTAAGACACAAAACAACAAATAAATGACAACAAGTGTGCTTATTGCACTAATTACAACTACAGGGCCATAAAATTCAATATAATATGAACAAGTATAGCATCTGCAAAAACCATTTAATATAGTTTTAACAAAATAATCTGTTAGTTTTTGAATGTTTTCTTTAGAAAACAATAAAAAATTAACATATATTACAAATAAATAATAATTAAGTAAGTACATAATCTAATAATGAGCTCGCTCATACAAAATTCGTAGAATCTTTTCACTGGTGAGAGGAACATCTACATTTATACTATGATAATAAATTCTGAACTAATAACCAAACACTGAATAATACTGCTGTATAAGACGCACTTACAGCACAACTTGATGATGTTGAATTATTATTAATAACAACAACAGGCCACCAATGAGATATCGATATAACATCATTATCACTTTTAGGCTTCTCAGTAGTAGCATGCTCTAACATATTATCTGGTAAATAACTACCACACGCAGGGAAATCTCGTGGCACTGGCGCCATATCTTTATGATCACCTACTTTAAATACCAAGGCCATTCCAATTTCTACATGAAATTCTATATGACAATGGAAAAGCCAGTATCCAGGATTATCAGCCTTAAACCTAAGAACAGTATATCCACCATCAGGGACTGTGACTGTATCTTTAATAGGAGCATTCTTCAAATTTCTCTTCAATAGACCAGCTTTGTCATAAGCTTTGATTTCATCTACAGTAATTTCTTTAGCTACACGTCGCATGCCGACTACTCTAAAGCTATGACCATGAAGATGAAAGGGATGGTTAGCGTCGAATGTAACTCCTTCATCGACAATGACGATTTCAACTACAGAATTGAGCTTAACTGATAGGACGTGAGAGCACTCACAGTACCCTTCGAGGCATGTTTCGTCAATGCTGGAAGCGTTGCAAAAGTTGTCTGGTGAAGGCCGAGCTGTAAGCAGCGGACTAGACGGCAGCTTCATACTAATATGGTTAAGCTGAGGAGTGTAAAGCCGATTTTGTTTCTTGGGCACTGTAGAAATAAATTTAAAATAAATTAATTTAAAGACATACTTATCCGAGTCTATTTTCGAAACTCTCAACTAACTTAAAATGTGATAATGGATTATTTACAGTTTCAATTAAAACAATCTACAAATTTTTAGTCCTTCTTAGTAACAAAATTTATTAAGATCTGTTTTTACTATAATGCAAAACTTAATTAAAATTTAACAACTTGAAACAAGCGAATTCTCGAAAACTCGAGTCTATTTAATCTTTTACTTCTACAGTTAAATCTTTAAGAATAGTTTCTAGACGATGAATAAGATGTAAAGACTCTAAAACTTAATAGATGTTGTTGATATTTTAACATAAACACAATTATCATGCAGTCACGTATCAATAAATCATCATCATCATTTCACCCGACCTCGACGTCACGTCGTATTCACTGGTCGCAGACATGGGCCACTCTGAGGCATCGTTACTCTTGTCAGCTGTTTTTATCGGTTGAATGAGGACATCATCACCGTCATCATATCAGCCGAAAAACATCCACTACTGGGCATAGGCCTCCCTCAATTGTCGCCACCGTGGCTGGTCGTTTGCCGCCCTCATCCATCGGTAGCAAGCCACGCTTATAAGGTTATCAGTCGACTTTGTAAGAAATCTATCCACGCTGCGTCTTTTGGTTCATGGTCACCACACTAAAACGTTTCTGAAAAATATAACTCAAAAAAAAATTAACTTACCTTGATAATATCCATAGTACGGTGATCTATGGAAGTGAGAATTGTTCTTCGCATAAAAATCATAAGCCACATAGAACTGGTAATCAGCTACTTCTTTCAGACTATCGTCGTAACCTGCTACTGATCTCATCTCCGCTACACTCACAGTATCTTCATCTTCTTCACCTTTGTTCAATGCATTCAGTTGCTGTAACAAAATGTTTTTGAGTAAGATAGATAATCAGAATACATAGCGGTGACGACAAGGAAGATCTAAACAGCGATTGTGGGACGATTAGAACGCCTTTTGCAATAACTGATACTGTCAATTAGGTGAAATTGGAAAAGAAAAAGTCCAAAGGTCTTTATTCAGCTGTGAGATATACCAAAAAGGTTACCAAACATAGAACTTATTTACTACTATTCCAGATAAGTATTATTTAAACAGTAAAAAGAATTCTCTAATATCTTTTTTCTATCACCTTCATTTGACATTACGATAGACAGTATGTAATTTCAATATCATAAATCTTATTTTTATCTCCATACTTTATTTAAAAAAGGTCGCTTGCTCAAGATACACTCTTATTATTTCTGATGCCGATAGGTAACTCTCGACCTTCCCGGAATATTTTACCAAAAGCACTACATTATTCTAATCTTCGTATGCAAAGCCTTGGTTGATAGTGTCTGGCATTCGGCCAGCCTCTCTACGGCGCCGTTATATCGAAGGGATAATTTTACCACATCTGCAAGCCATTTGATTTTGCGATCTACCTAATACCTACCATTGATAACCCGATAAGCTGTTTATCTTATAGTTTTTTCCTGTTTGTATTGTTGAAGATAGTGTATTTCCGTGTTATCAAGTGCTAAAGTATCATCTTGTTATGTCATATTCTTGTAAGCAATAGTTGTGAAAATGTTCACGTTAACTGTTTCATCTTGTGTAATACAAATAAATATTATTAAATTACTAATATTTTTACGGTATATGTTTTTGCTGGTAGTTCCCAGGTCGATTTGTTCCATTCATACTGAAGTATAAATTACCTGGGAACTACCCTCTCACATCGACGAAAGGGTCACTATGTATAAGGCTTTAGTGTATTATCTTACTGCAATATATGATCGATGTTGGAGTTATGCTGCCACATGAATCAATTTCAACGTATATTGATGACTTGTTTTATATTCACTTTAAGCAAGGAAATTTGTATTAAGTGTATAGTAAATATTTCATGTCGTATTTTTTGTTTTAAATGGTAGTATAAATCGATCAAATGAGACTTTTACTGCTGGATTCCGCCACTTCAACTGTCACATCGGGTTAATCAGGGAATCACTTTTAAAAAGCGACAGTGACATCTAGACCTGACGCATCGGTGCTGCCCTCTCGTAAGTACTATTTTAGAATACCCGCTCAGCAATTTCTTTTATCCTAAGGCACGTAAATTATCCATTTTGTAAATTAAACATTATAATTGTCGAAATGAACACTGACAAATATTTGATTTGCTAGCGCTGTCAAAATGGAAGACCTTTTACCAAAGTGACGCCAACTGGATCGATTCCACCGAAAAACCATTCAAAAGCAAAAAGCACATACAAAAAGTTTGTATACGAATGCAAATAATACAGTCAAAAATTAATAAATACAATAAAATAAATTCTGGGAAAATCATAGACGACTTTTAGCAAATTCAGTCAGCTTTATGTAGAGCTAATCTAAATAAAAATATATTTGTATTATTGTTAGCCTACAGTCTATTAAATAAATAGCAAATCATAAAATCAAAATCGTCTGGACATTTCGATTACGAGTTGACTAGCGATAAACTAAAAGACAAATTCAAAATGCCATGGAACCACCCCGGTTTCCCGGAGGGTACAATCTTTTAAAATTATTACTTTCTCTTCTAATATGCATGACGCATTTAATAACCACAGAAACATTACATAACAAATGATCTAAACGACGCTGAAAATCGATGCATGGTTTAGTGTAATTTTTGGAATAATTGGAAAAACTGTTTCTCCAACAGACAGAATAAAACAATGCCTTTTCATTATTTAAAGATATATCTAAATAATATAAAGAAAAAAGATATGACCTTTTTGTATGTTTGTTTGTTTGCAACAATATAATTAAAAGACCACGTTACCGTTTTGAAAACATTCTTTCACGTTTAGAAATCAATAAATTCAGCAGGTAATCTAAAATATACTTTATTATGACGTTTAATAATTATTTTCAGTCATTTACAGAATTTTAATTTTGTATGCACTTTCGTAAATCTAAATGATTCAATACGACACTATTGCATTGATATTTTCTGTAGAAGTTTGTTGTGAGATCGAATGAAAAATTTAATAACGAAGCAAAGCGAGGGCGGATCTCTAGTGTCTAATTTAAGAAAATTGGAGAAAGCTTTTGCTTTCACATTACGATTCAAAAGTTCAAAATGTATTTATTTGCTTTAATCTTATTTTATACTTTACAAAGCTTTTGGAGATAATCGTCGAAAACTTGTAAAATTAAATTTCAATATTTTCATTTGTAGGTACATAAAATTGGCAATAGATGGCCGAAGTTTTTATTAAATTACTAGTTATTGTTTGATAAAAAATAAACACTAAATTATAAGATATATTGATTTCAGAGATCAAAACAAAGACCAATGTTCTTAATATGAAATATATTATACTAAAGATAAATAATTGTGTTTCATTTTGCTTCGTAATGGTAATAAACAAGTATATGTTGTTGATAAGAACTGCTTGTCCTAGAATTCAGGAACATTTAAAGTGCTTGGCCTCGCTTATGGTGTCTACTCCAAAGTCCTATGTCATTTATATAATAAACAATATACATTGTGTCGAAAATATCCTTACATACTAAACATAGCATCACATAATTAACAATTACAAATAATAATAACCAGTATGTCATATATTATAAGGATGCGTTTCCATTGACGCAGAGCCAGGTGCAGCGAAAAGGAGCGGAATTAAATTGAATTTGCCAATCACAGTGTTAAAAAACGTTATGCTCAGTTTTTGTAAACCATAAAATATTCCGCTGCTAATTCAGTGTTTTCTTTACTGACGAGAATACTATCTATATCTATAGAGAGAGTCATCAGCCCATTTGCCCGATTTTGAAGTATCTAATTACTCTGCAAAAGATTGCAGTTACCTCAATCGGCATCAGTTTAGTCGTGTTATAACTCGACTACCGATAAAAAGCAGTTCTTTAACATTGCTTTACATAATACTAGTTATTGCCCGAAGCTCCGCCCGCTTAAATGTCGGTTATAGCATTTTTCATACAAAATTTCATTACCTGTTTCAACCCCTACACGCCATTTTTTTACAATAAAACATAGCATATTCTATCACTGTACGAAATTTAAGCGTATCAAACAGACCGACAGAGTTACTATCGCATTTATAATATTAGTGTGGACTTTAGAACACATAGCGATGTATATTGACCATGGTAACAATGCTAGTAATCATACTTGGGAGAAGATTACATTCAGCAGCAAATTCGTAAAGAAATCTGAATGCCAGTTCTGCTACAAATTCAGTGTGGTTCTCGTATTTCTGTAAATAATTTCACCGCACTATTTCGGTGCATATCTTGAGTCAGACCATCTAAATTAAAAGATGATTCAAATACTTCTATTACTATATTATTGGTTTTATTGTAAATGCAAATATTTATCTAATAGAGCAAACAAAATAGGTACATTAAATGATATTTTGATAGTCTTATATAGAAAGACACATTTAAAATGCAAGACTTAAATGTGTTTTTTTTTTACTTAGTCCGATTGAAAGCAGTCAATAGAGCCTAAGATAGTTGGACACCATACGAAAAGCCGCTATGCTAAGCTGACACGACACGATTCTACACTCCGGGTTAATACTGGGGGCCTGCTACCACCCCTTATAGCAGTATTATTTTAATGTTACTTTGTGTTTTGTCTTTTTCTTTTATACCATTAAAAACAAGGATGGAGACAAAGTATGGTTATAAT
This sequence comes from Parascotia fuliginaria, assembly GCA_963082885.1. Lineage (NCBI taxonomy): Eukaryota > Metazoa > Arthropoda > Insecta > Lepidoptera > Erebidae > Parascotia > Parascotia fuliginaria. The sequence continues at coordinate 5,056,666 of OY720195.1, forward strand.
AAGATTGCGTTTTAAGAGGTTGTGGAAGGGCTCCTGAATATTTCTCGACAGAAAATCTATTTTTTTCACCTAATTTGGTTTCAACCTGAAACCTAGACATAACCAAAGCTTATCTAAACTAATATTATTAAAAAAAGATTACGTTTTTTGTATGTTTGTTTGTTACGATTTTACTCGAAATCTACAAAATCGATATAAAAATTCTTCTATATTAAGAAAGCTACAATCGTAGCTATATTTTATTATGTTCAACATATTTTATCAGTGATTTCCAGAATTTCAATATTTGAAATACAGTTCTGCAATAATAATTCGTAGATAGTATTTTATTTAATATATTGAATTTTTCACAATGTGAAAGCAAAATCCAAGATCTGTTTACCATCTTATTCAGAACCAAAAGTCCATTACAACATAAAGTCCATTATGGGGTAATGCGACAAGTTGGGTCACTAAATTATGAACTTTCTCTGAATCAGCCGGCGCTAGTTCTTTGCGAACTCCAAGTAAAAAAGTCAACCTTGAAAGGGTAGGCAAGTAATTAATGTTGGGAAAAGGTCCGGTTAAATTATGTGAGAGTAATTTAAGGCCTCGTGCCTTTGGAATTTCTTTGGATAACATTAGAGCTTAGTTATAAGAGATAAGTTATGACTTCGTAAGTAAAAATAACCGATGGATGACGGCGGCTCTCGACCGGCCAAGGTAGCAGATATTTTGGGAGGCCTATGTCCAGCAGTGAACGACTTTCGGCTGATAATGATGAAGTAAGAATACAGTTTTTGTATTAAATTTTGTGGTTCATGGTCAAGGTGGCGAAACATGGGAAGACATATAAACTGAAATATGTATTTCGGCTGATATGATGTTATTGATGGATACAATTGTAGAAAAATATTTCATAAAATTCTACTAATCTTTTCAAAATTATTTGTTGTGAGTGTGTTAAATTTATACGCAAGGCAAATAATTGGGTCTTAATTCATTCCTTATTTCGAATTTAAATTAAAATTTTAAAATTAGTATTATTTTATTCAGTTCACTTTTTATTAAAATGCCCAAAATGTCCAAAATCCAAAACCTTGCCCGTATATAATAATAATAATAATAATAATATTCTACCACATTCACACAGCGCCATCTAGCCCCAAATTAAGCAATTATATTTGCTTGTGTTATGGGTACTAAACAACTGATATACTACTTATATACTTTTTTTTTTTGTAAATACATACATATTATAGATAAATTACACCCAGACACAGAACAAACAATCATGCTCATCACACAAAGGTTTGTCCTGGGTGGGAATCGAACCCACAACCTCCGGCTTAGCAGTCAGGGTCACTAACCACTAGACCAACAGGCCAGTCAAACCAAACAATAAAAAACTAAAAATATTCTTAACAGTTTCTTCCTTCATTCAATATTCCAAATGACCCTATGCGAATATTTAAATAATAAATTCTTACGCATCACCATTTCATTACATATTCAAAATAGGACTAAGTATCTAAACACACTATACTGAAGATACGCCACTGAAGTTCCGCGACTGATTTTACCTTCCGACGTATTTGGCGGATATAACATACATAAGCACGAAATTTATACGTCAAAAACTCGGTTGCGTAAATGCAGTTTCTAGATTTCTGTTAGGTCCAACCGAAGTACGGCTTTATTCTACAATACGACGTTATTTCAGCAAGTGTGTCGTAACTGATTTGAATAGCATTGCAGGCATATTCAGCATAGTGTATTTAGACACTTACCATCGGAGAAGGTGACATTGTAACCCTATAAAAGTGTATTGGCTTTCCTATACCTTGTACTTGATCGTTCCCTTGCCGCCCATAAAAACACTAAGGGATAGTGACGTAGGCTTTATCTTGATATGACACTACCTTTTATCAAAGGTATGTAATAAACTTGTATTTATGTTTGCGGTTGAATGCCTGTTTACGTTTAAGAACGTATTGCTGAAGGTTAATAGGGTTCTTGTTAGATCAGATTAAACTTGCAGACGAATATCTATGTAATATTAAACTCTCTAGAGATGTTTTATCATAGTAGCGTTTCGGCACTTTAGCTACGAAGTGGGTGGATATTATCAGATTTACTGCGGGTAAAACATGGAAGAGACTAGCACAAGAGCGTAGTGTTTGGCACGCACAATATGGACCTATGCTCGCAGTAGGTAAGTTAAGGCTGTAGATGATAATGAGTATTATAATGAGTAATGAAATACTAATAGTAAAACAATACAGTAATACACTTAATAATTATATTCCTTTATTTAGTTTAAGCTCGATTGTTTATAATACCAGCCTGTTTACTGTCCCACTGCAGGGCAAAGGCCTCTTCTATATAGAGAAGAAATGAGCATTAATCACCACGCTTGCTCAAGGCAGATTAGCAATTTCAAACTTTTAAGTCCAGGTTTCTTCACTATGTTTTCCTTCACCGTCAGTCAGAAATGTCCAAGATAAACTTAGAAAGTACATATGATTTCGAACCCACTACCTCATGTTTACGAATCGGGTGCCTTATCCACAGGACCATTTAGACAGCTCGATTGTTTAAGTTAGTTAAAAAGGCTATATTCAATCAATTGAAGTAATTTTTTTTATCTTTCTGCAGTCATTGTCATTTATCTTTCTGCAGTCATTGTGATCTCATCTACCTTATACGACTATAAAATTAAAAATAATAACATAGTTGTATAGTAAATTCTTACCAGTCCCTCATTGTGCAATTCGTACCACGTCGGATCGCCGGGCGGCTCCAAATCCATAGCACCTTCGTAATGCAGCACCCCGACTTGCTTCGCTTTTGTGAATCTGTACAACATGTAAATCTATTTTTAATACACTTTTTAGTTATAGTTCACGAGGTAATTTCCTCCCGTGACTTCTGGCTGTTGTGGTTGACCAATAATTATGTATTTTCTCCTAAACTTATAAATTTTCTACAATGCCTTTATCATAATCATTTCGTCCACTGCTGACAACATTGCTTTATAACTTTGATCGTCCGTGAGCCGCCCTCATCCATCGCTTGCCTACCTCCGTTTGCTATAATGCCAGCTCTATACTAAAGTTGATAGAATTATCATAACGTTTATATATTACGTTTACATTTATTTTTACCTAACATCTTAAGATTGGTAAAAGTCGTATTCTCACAGAGGACTTCACAAGCAACTAAATTACTCAGACTTTTAAAACAAATATTCGTGGACATCACAAGTACGTTTCTCTAGTGTAGTAATACAGACTACAAAAGTAAAATATATTTAATAGAATACTTACACTTCACCACAATCCATGACACCTCGATATCTAATCCAATAGTTGTCGATTTCATTGTTCGCCTCTAAAATGAAATCGTATCTCTCGCCCGCATACGTTACTAGAGAAGTTGCTGAAACAAAAATAAAATGCTTAGTGTTTTTATACCTAAAGTTTATCATCATGATAGCCTAGTGGATAAAATACCCACCATACATGGTAGCGGGTTTGAAAATGGATGTAGCTTTTAAAAATCCCATACTTATTATCTAAAATTTTAAATTGACATTTGGGAGAAAGCCTGGCCGTATAAATTATAGGCATTATATTTTACTTTAATAATATTTTCAAATTTGATCTTTGTAGTAATTTTGATTTAAATAAACATTTCGAGTGTCCTTTTCTTCGTTAAACGCATCATCCCTAATGTAAGTGAGCCTTTATACATTGTAGTTGTAATATTATAATTAGTTCTAAACTAAATTCTAAACCTCATCCTACACACATGGTTCAATCCTCTAGTGAAAAGGAAGTTTATAATTGCCTATCTCATTTAGCGGGCTATATTACCTGCCTTTTCAACAGCATGAGTACTTTTAAACTAATCTACTGCTTATAACGAAAACGAAATTGTATGGCAACTCGGAGAATATAAACTATAAATAATTATATTATCGAAGGGGATTAAATACAAGATATCTGACCAGAACAACTCGAGTATACTATGACCTGATAAGAGTGACGGTGGACGGATGAGGGCAGCTCACGGCCGGAGAAGATGGCGAAGAGGCCTAAGAACAGTCAATGTCTATCGGATGATATGATGGCGTCTAAAATACAGAGCCAACTCATCTCTTTATATAGGCGAGTACTATAATACTAGTTCAATGAACAAGATTAATACCAATGTAAAACATTTAGATATGCAAACCTATCTATACTATTATATAAAGCGGAAGAGTTTGTTTGTTTGTTTGTAGGCACTAATCTCTGTAACTACCAGTTCTCGAGGAAGGTTGTAGGCTATGTAACATCACGCTACTGGCTATGGGAGTAGGAGGAAACCTAGTACAATATAATTCAATTCCCAACGACCTCATAATAATATATCAAAATTCTAACTATAGTCTACCTCAGGTGTCCTAATTGAACAACACAAAGCAACACACCGCAATGGTTTTGTGCCTATGTCCAACGTTCTACGGATTACGACAGGTGTTCAGAACACAAGGCATTAACTTGGATTGCAGGTTTCCAATTGTCTTTGCTTATCCCTGTGATTGCTAAGATTGTTTGTTGTTTAGGATAATTATAGATATTCTGTTTTACTCTATAGGTATGGTACTAGACAGTGTCGTGTATACAAAATATTATTAGACTACAATTGATTTTCCGATCTAAGTACAGACAAATGAGCCTATCGAATAGAAAAGGCATAAGGTAATATATTTGGAACAATTGCCAAATATATTTTTTTTAATTAAATTTAATTATCAGTCAGTATTTAAATGGCCTTGTGATCTTCGGTGTAAAATATGCAATAATTTAATCCCCTTTTCTCTTGGGAATCATAACCGGTGGCTATAGCATCTGCGTGCTAAATATTGCGCTCATCAACTTGCTCGCCAATCGTGATTATTACGATAATTCTCCCTCCTTTAAAGATTAAGGATATATACTTTTAAGCAGTATAGACGTCGTAATGATGATGTTGATATTATATTAAGATCAAGAGAAAAATGGATCTAATTTTTAGTACCTATACCTAGAATATATATATCCTCTACTTAGAACTTTGATATATGAGGACATTGGGATTTGAATTATATTGTATATATATGGTTTGCATTTCTAAACGTTTTACGTTTGTATTAATCGTGTTCATTGATTAGAAACAAGAAAGTGTGCGCCTGTTGACCGACCTAGTATTTTAATACTCGCCTATTATAATAAAGGGGTGAGTTGGCTCTATATTTTAGACGCCAACATCAAAATTATCAGCCGAAAGACTGTTGGACATAGGCCTCTTCCAATTTTCAAAACACACTTAAAACATCATTACAGCAGCATAAAAAAAATATCTACATACAGACTGGCCCTAGAAAAGTGGCACAGATATCTATTCTATTTATAAAATAGATTATAAAATATATGGGATTGACATAAGCTAATGCCAACATTGTCGTTAGTTTATGTCAATCGCATACATATTTTAATTTATTCTATGAATAGAATAGAAATCTATGCCACTTGTCTTGGGCTTCAGAAGTAGACGTTTTATGATTGCGTTGATTAATCAAAAAGAATACTCATGCATATTATGTATAAATCTTTACCACGCGTACTCAAATATGTATTTATGCATTATACAAACCGAAAAGAATTATCTTAGCAACGTACAAATTCTTTGTATTGTTTTCTTGCAGTCCTATCTTATTTTCTTTCCTCATAATTTACGAAGAGACTCCGCATATATTCAAATTTGCTAACAAAAGCCATCGTTATAGAAGTCATCGTATAAAAGCAGTTTTTAGGTTTCCGTACCCATAGAGGCAAAACGGAACCTTTATAGAATCACTTTGTTGTCCGTCTGTCTGACAAGAATTTTTTCTCAGTAACGCGTTGACGAAATCAATCTGAAATTTATATCGAATCCTGTCTGCAACTTCTTGAAGCTGTAAAAATCAAAGTTCTATATCAACGCAATCATGTTGTTTTATTTATATTGACTACAATTCTGTACAGAACCCTCTGTGTGCGAGTCCGACTCGCACTTGACTGGTTTTTGTTTCAATCGAGGGTTTTCAAACGTTGGAAATTTTGACGCCTTTTCGTCCGGCGTCCGTGAATCCAAATCTTATTTGAAAAGGAACGAATAGAATGAGTGTGTGGTTTTAGAAAACGTGTTTTAAGCTAGTCACTTACCCTTTTTGTGTTAAGGGACTTGTTTAAGAATTGTTGATAGTTTTGTTGTTTTTAGTTTGAGTAATCCTAGGTTGTTTATGTATGAACTACTAAAATGACTCTCTGTCTGATCGTAAGCAATCAGTTAAGTAGTCATCATACCAATTGCTATGATTCATTTAATTATGGCGGCCTTATGAGATGCTTTTTCACGTCCAGCTTCAAAGCGCATTTACATTAGTCGTTAGCGCCGGCTTGCGGGTGCGAGTGATTTTTGTAACGCATGCCATAGGCCCCGTATGCGGGGAACCGCATTAAATTTTTTAAATTGGTAGTTAGCGCCCGCAGGTGGCTCGCCTGTTTTTATGCGGGTAAGCTTTAAAATAATGGCATAAGCAGACGTACTCAAGTCCCTGCACGCTTTTAATCGACTGAGTTATCGCTCGATGAATTTCATTTCGTTCGAGAATATTCGACTCTGCTGTAAATAAATCTACTTACATTTACGTTACGTTGGTGTATTTGTTTATGTCATTTTTAAAAATCATAGTAGTTTTCACATCTATAGTTATAGCATATTTATTCATATGGCGAAGTATACAAAGAACTTAGGCATTTCAGTATTCACCGGATCAACACAATTACTATCACCAAAACCAAGTTACTAGCCTCTTTGATATTCAGATTTTAAATTATTGTCTGAATCAATAAATCAAGCTGTAATACTAATAAACAAACTCCGACATTACCTATTCATACTTTAATTGAATTCTATAACTAATCAAACGAATTAAAGCTGCGTATTAATCGTTTAAAAGTTTTTGCTGTCCTTTTAATCATTCGTTTTCATTTAATTTAATATCGGTAGGAAGTTGGAATACTGCATCATTGACTCTTTAGATTGAAAGTTCTAGAAAAAAGTTCGACGAGTTCAGCACTACTTGAACTGTACTCCTAGTTGCACAGCTGGAATAAGGTTATTTTAAATAAGTACCTACCTAGAAGATTTTCTGAATGTTATTCCATTTTCTTTTATGTCGCTTAAATATAATTTCTATTCTTAAATACAATCGCCATTGCTCAATGAAAAATAACATCATTGAGTTATCATATTTCATTAATATTGAGTTAATTTTAAGAATCCATTTATAATTGGCAAAGAAATTCCGTAACAAACATAGAAAAACAGGCGACCTGAATTGAGAACCTCCCCCATTTTGAATTCAATTAAAAATAAAAGGGCTGGTAATTCCTACCTAACGAACAATTTCAATCACTCGAATATTTAATTCACAAAAATAACTAGACTGAGCAAAAATACTTTGTCAAATTGTCATCACCACTATTTCGAAAATATTTTATCTAATTTGCAATAAATAGATTCTACGTAGCAATTAGAATTTCTAGCTTAATCATTCCTAATTAAATAAATAAATATACTTGGCAATAGCACTAAAACAAACTAGTAACCTAATTATTTCGCGACACTTACTCCATACATTACTTACAAGTACTATTTATTATCATGAAATAGAAGCTGGCAACTAATTAATTCTTAATTCTCTCCAATATTTCGATATTTGTGAAAGAATAAATTCTATAAGTAAATACTCTTGATTAGGAAGGGATGGAGTAAGTTTATCGATAAGTGTATTAACAACGCAAGCATTAGACTATTAATTCATTATAATCGTCATTGGGCTGAAGATCCACTTCAGGCTTCCAGAGGGTACCACTCTTTGCCATTTGCCACTGTCAACACGCTTGCCAGGTGAAATGTTGAACGCAGTAAAATGATTATGTATATACAACTACAGGATCCAGTTTCATACGTCATTTATGTTATGTGTAGTTAGAAGTCTGAAAAGTCTGGCTACTGGTCTGTCCGTCAAATATCGATCTTTTATTTTATTAAAAAGTCTGACTTTTGTTGGTGTCTACGTACGTTTCAACTACAGGTACATGTAAAAGTAGGTAAATACAATGACAATTGATGTTGTTTTCGTATAATGACAATATCCTTCTTCTTCTATTTTATTTCTGTGTCCATAAAATCTTTTCAACAAATTTATGTATTCCATTATTTCTTTCATTTCAATACAAATATTTTCACCCTTTTCTAATAAATTGAAAACGGATGCATTATTTTATCAACTATTTAAGCTAAATCAAAGCCAGCTAATGTATTTTAAATAATCTTGACTCGATTCCTAAAGTATTCCAAAGCGACATTGCACGAACATTTGCCAACTATCGACAATGCAAATTCTCACCACTATTTCAGATAATCTTTTTGAGATAACGTGCTTTGTGCAGGCCTTTCTTTTTGTACTGATTTGATTGTTTTCTTTGTGATACATCGCAAATGATAATAATCAGTTAGCATAAACTTTGCACAAACTTTTACAAAGACAATTGTATCTCGTTATTTATCTACGTATTTGTTTTCGAGATACTTGCTTTTATTTGGAGTTGTTTAGTTTAATTTGTTTAAATTTATTGATAAAAGCAAATTATATTATTTCACATAAGAGAAATATATCGAACAACAAATAAGCTACAAAAAAAGAAACCCCAATCGGTAATAATAAAATTAATATCATATTTTAAAATTTTAATATGAGGTCAATATGAAATTATCTAACGTGGTATTTTCATGTTAATATCAACGTGTAATAATACGAAATGTGGTTTAAGCAAGTGGCATAAATGTACTCATCTACAATCCTATCTTACTAATATTATAAATACAATAGTTTGTGTGTGTATGTTTGTTACCATTCAGTGGCTAAACGGTGAAAATTTGTATGTACTTAGATTTGATGCCGGAGACGAACATAGGTTACTTTAATCCCGAAAATCGATCTGACTCCCGAAAAAGATAAAACACATTTTAGGCGTGAGCGAAGCCGTGTGAGGCAGCTAATGTAACATATTTTGGGCAATAAAAAATATATATATACAGATTGAAGGAGGAGGAAGGGAGAGGTATATGTCCAATAGTGGACTTCTTTCAAATTTAAATTCAAATTCAAATATTTATTTGCAAGCTAAGTGTACGGCTGTAATGTTAATGATAGTACGAGGGATATAAAGAATAAGCTATATTCGGTGCAATAGACGACGAGTCGTTGTATGCAAATACCAAACGTAATACACATAAATTATGTTTACAGTCATTACCATATCAAAAACCAAGACAACACTATTATTAAAAACATATTTTATCTTCTATTGATTCTAGAGAATATTATTTACATTAGTTAAAATGAAAGCACTTAAAACTATGAGATTAAAATTGTGCAAATAAAACTTTGCACAAAAACAAACAAAGTTTTAACAATGGTATTAATACAAGTTTTAAAAAACCCCTAGCCGAAACAAATTTGCGTTAAAACGGTTTAAAATTAAAACTGCAACAGTGTAGAACCAATTGAACTAATTAAGACTGTGATAAACTGGCTTCGAACACGAATTAAATGGGAATCGAACAATTGTTTTACATTGAATGTGCAGTGAAAATGTATTACAATGTTTTTTGTTTATAAAACCGACTTAAAGATACAGATTTAGAATTATCTACAACAAAAAAATCTAGTTAGAGTAATAAAAGCATCAATAAAATCGGTTCATTTCAATACACTAAAAGAGATAATAACTATCTACTATTTTGGAAGAATCGGTGACTATCAAAATAATGAAAATTAAATAAAATGAAAGTATTTAATAAAACAATTGAAGCTTCTGAGGTTAAGCATATTATATTACTTTCTAAAATAAAAATGTATAAAAGAATTTTAAATATTAAAACTAATATGAACTTTAAATTTTTAACTAAAACAGATTTGATTCCACAATCAAAACAAACCAAATCTACTCAATTTAAATAAAAGTAATGTTCAACATTTTCAACTAAGTTCCACTCGTTTGCTAATGTATGACTAAGTTGAATTTTCCAATAAGCATTTTAAAATTTCCTATCTCTAGGAGATTGGAAAAAGTTGGACGTCGAAGCCCGGGGCGGAATACACAACGTGTGGGGTAGAACGTACATGGGTTAAATATACAAAATACACAGTCTGATATAGCTGTAGTAGCGCTAAAATAGAAAGTGGATAAAGTTTAAACTTAATTTTCAACTTTTTGTTTTGGTATAGGTACTTAATATTATTCTTTACTTGATACAAATGGATAAATTAATAGGGATTTTATGCTTGGTGTAGAAAAAAGTCGTGAAAATGCTTGGATTGTAAATATCGCACCCACTGTAGTCCTCACAATGTTTATTTGAAGTAATTCAGTAATGTTCAAAAGTAAACTATCTATATCACGTTGCAACAATAGTAATACAAATAAAACCCTTTCACAAACTTTTAACCACTTAATTGAAAAGGCTACTGATAAGACTAATCACTGCTTCAATTTTAAATAATAATAATAATAATAATAATAATAATAATATTCTACCACATTCACACGGCGCCATCTAGCCCCAAATTAAGCAAATATATTTGCTTGTGTTATGGGGTACTAAAATAAATAAATGCATTTTAAATATTCATGTCCTTATATTTTTGCCCGACTGCAGAAGTCAAGTAGGATGTATGTATGTAGGTATGTATGTCTATTTCTTTGGCATGCTCTACAGCCTTGATGGATTTTAACGTATGTTGTGTCATTAGATCCGTATTAATTGTGGGAATCACAACTATGGGTTTCTTTCTTTTCAGTTTGTTTTAGGCAGACGGGTTTTTTGTTTTTAATAATAATATATTTTACTTGATACGTCACTTGTTTTGCCGTCTGACATTTCCCTTTTTTAGCGCGCCAATATTAATTCGTTCGGTAACTATGATATAGTTAATAATGATAGTAAGTATCTATACTTCACTAGTAAGTATAGATACTTACTATCATTATTAATTATCTCGGTCACCTTATGTGTCTACACTGTATACAGTTTATCGTTTGACATGATCATACACAAGAGCTAGTTGAACCTCATCATAGCAGATGTGAGCGGATTTACAATAGTACAAAGGGAATTGAAAATTATTTGAAGTGATTAAATTTTGTATCTATGGGAGTTGTTTGTTCTAAAACTGAAACATGCAATTAACGAGTTAAAATAATTGGAACAAATCTAATTAATGATTTTATTCTATTTTTTTTGTCAATGCTGATATATATGTACTTAATATCCAGTAAAAATATATAACATGAATTTAGTCAAGTAATTTCTAATACAGTATGCACAGCTAGTTACGTTTGCAGCCGTATGTTTGTCACCTTAGTTCTTAGCGGTATCTGGTTACTAGGTAAGCAGTTACCGTAGCCTATAGACACTTGCAACACCAAGAGTGTCACTTGCACGTTACCGACCCTGAGAAACTCCAAAACGTTCTAACTCTTTTCTTGAATAACTTCTCGTTGTAGTCTCTCTGGAAAACCTCAACGTTTTGCGATTAATCTTTGACATTAATATCTCTAAAATTATAAATTCATAGTCTTTACAATCGATATATTGAACCAACATAAAAACAAATTGCTCGTGAGGTATTAATAATACCCAGTGCTATCCAGTTATTTATTTAACGAGCTAAACTTGTCCAACTGTAATTTTATTTATTAATCTGCAACCATGCCGCGATGATTATTTAATAGGTTTACTAACACATGTGTTTTGAATAACAATTTTAGCGTAACAAAATGGTATTTTTATTTGAATGCGAGTATATTTTAAATACATTTCGCACTCAATACTAAAGCGTCGTATGACGAATTATGGTTTTGGCTATTTCTATCTTGCGCTTATAGATTTAAAGTTGAATGTCGTGTAATATTTTTCTCATTTTCTGTTCTTTTGCTTATCGATTTCAAGCTATATAAAAAGTCTAACACCTAACCTAACTCCAATTTGTGTTAAATTTTATTTCAAGTTTATTCTAAGCCTGAATTGAGCTGTCGAGATTCTAAATAAATACCTTAAGAATAGTAATGTATTTTTTATTAGTTTACCGAAGTGACTCCGCCGCGCCTGATGGTAAGCATTCAGTGTAATCCAGAAGTGATGGCCACTATACCAAAAGCCATTCGTCTTAAACTGCTGATAATATATGGTGGCCTCCACTATGGAGGATGGCAATGAGAGAAGTGAGGAAAGAGGAAATAGGGCCTCCCGCGCACTTACTCACCGAACGAAACGCAGTAGTACGGATACTACTACTCTTACGTCGATCTTTCCCGTAGTTTTACTTACCAGGTCGATCCGGCCTATTCATGCTGAAACCAGCGTGGATCTACTACCGTCAGATCAGAAATATGTTGATCTGAGAATCACTTTATACGGCTACTAGCGACCCGCCCCGACTTTGCACTAATATGTAACATCATAACAAATCTTCGAAATACCCATATCTTCTCTACTATAGTATGCATGTATTATGTGGGTCTTGTATCTCCAGTAGCTACATATCCGTTAAAACTAATCCGGTAAATACGAAAGTTCTGTGTGAATACGCACTAACCTATTAGTTAGTTAGTTGTCTATATTTTAGTGTTATTGTGTTTTTTAAGTATTGCAAAAACAATGACAAAAAACACGATCGTTTAAGGAAAAGAAGACGAGGAAGAAAAAGGAAAAAAAAATTTTTTTTTTTTCTTAAATTTATTGACATATAAATAACAGTACACATTATTATTATACTCGCCAAGCTAAGCAGCTTGTTGGCGAGATACGCTCGTTAATATATATCAATGTTATACATACTTAAAGTTACATATTGTTTACCTATGCGATTATACAAATCTAAAGCGGACTAGTTATAATAAAAAAATAATAAATATTAAATCTATGGATGGGCTACATCGTGGAATTGGATGTCACGGATAGTGACGTCACATTCGCCGAGCAGGAGACTCTTTAGTTTGGGTTTTAACATGTTTTTACTTATTTTAGGTTCTAGAGCGAGGGTAATTTTATTTGGCCTTTGGCGAACTCGCCCACAAGACAAAGTAGACTAGTATGGAAACTAACTTTTTACGCCGATATTCTATGAGAGAATATTAGTTCTAAAATGATTATAACGTGCCATATCTATTTACCCGTCGTTTCGGTCGAATTACACTGACCATGTTCACGGGCTGACTCTATCCAGCCGACACATACTGAAATCAGATAGTATCTCCTACCTTACTTAAAACGCATTAGTACGAGAACTAATTTTTATAAATTTATAGCATTATTGCTATAATTTTATTAATTTACCACCATCACCGCTTTCTCTCTCTCGATAAACGTATTAGTATAAAATCAACGTTTAATGTTTTAATTTTATTCATTTACCTGCTCTATGGAAGTTTAAACTTAGAACTGCAGTAATCATTAATAGTACCTAATATCTGCGTGAATATTCTCAACATTCCCGCAATAGTTTTTGCATAAATAGCTTTACTTCGTAATAGCTCCTTTACCAAAGTTGCGCGAATGATAAGCTAACGACTCTGTTTTAAGCTTTTCATTAACATATAAATGTACATTTGAAAACAATAAGCGTATTAAAGTTTTAATTTATTTTATGAAGGCTATAAAGTCACTACGAGTACCTATTTATTTAAATTACTGAAGAAACTATTACGGCTGTTTAGTTTTAATAAATATTCTGCGAGACTGTTTTTCTTAAAATCTACTTTACCGTTTTTCTAAGTAAACACAAAGCATTTATTAAACATAATATAGCATCATGTCTTTCTTTATTTCAGGGTAGGTTGAAGTGTATAACACGCACGTTTTACATGCTATTATTTCTCCCATGTAACAGAGGCAGAGGCTGTTCAGATTTTCTTAAAAAATCCTGATATTGGATTTGAATTTTTTTTGACGGGGATCGAACCTATGACCTCTCTCTTTGATCTCAGGAGACGTGGTAGTCTGTACTAAGTACCAATGAAGCATTAAAGCAGCTAATAATGTTAGTAAACAACTGTTTTTTTATTGCAGACAGTGCCAGAAGAGCAAACAGCCCACGTGATGGTAAGTGGTAACTGTCGCTCACAAACAAAAACAAATCGAATTGCGTAGATTGCGTAGATACGTCGACTCTAAAGCGTGCCTATGCAGATATTGCTGCCACCGGCAAAGTCACCGTGCGGACAATACGACTCGAAAAGAAAGGGTGCAGGCAGACGAACGATAAGCCTGTTCAGAAGACCGTAAAACAACAGGCTCTGGTAAAAGACACGTGCGACAAGGATGGCTTTATCACAGTGCAGAAGAAAAAGAGGAAGTCCACTTGTCGGAATCAGTGCGGTACAGGGTTAGCAGGACCGAACATGCTGATACGTCCCGCAACACCGACAACGATTATATACGTGTCTCGATTACATCACTCTACGAAGGCCGAGGAGATCGTGGAGTATATCGAAAAGAAAACCAACTGGACTTTGAGGGTCGAGAGGTTAGAGTCGCTCCATAGCATGAATTTTAAATCATTCGTGGTGCGAGTGCCGACTCATCATCTTGAAATTTTCCTCATGGCAGAGTTTTGGCCGAAAGGTATATATCGGCGCTATCGTGGGAGGTTACGCAATACTGAGCCGCGTAATATGACGCCGTCGTAAGCTGATGCACTCGTATTACTTTTAGGTTTATATTATTGTATGTATGTTAGTTTATAAGGTATATATATACATATGGATAGTAAAAAAAAAAAAAATCCGAAATAAATGATTTGAATTTAAATTTGAATTTGAATGGATGAATCAGAGTCGCTAGATTGCTCTTGCAATGCCAGGGACACCACCGCGGATCTACAACCATCTGACTGTACTTAATATAATATTGTAGGATTGGACTCATCTATATTATTATAAAAAGCGAAAGAGTTTGTTTGCTTGAACGCGCTAATCTCTAGACCTAGGTACCAGTCGGATTTGAAAAATTCTTTTTGCGTATGATAGCCCAGTTCTCCAGGAAGGTTATAGGCTATGTAACATCACGGTACTCGCGTCAGGAGCAGATCGCGGGTGAAACCACGCCACGAAAAGCTAGTATTTCTATATTTTGAAAGTTAACTTATGCACTAAGTCACAAAATTCTGCATCGCGGAAGCGCCGCTAACCTGCCTAACATCCAATTTTTAGACATAAAGTTCACCCAGACGCCTCAACGCTTACTAGCATAGTAGAATAAATTTAAAACATCATATAAAACATTCTCCTCAGTAACAATCTAGGTAACAATGCTATTCCAACGTCGGCATTCGTATTCAGATAACGTTTAAATTAAAAGAAAAATACGCTAACATAATATTTGAGAATGAAATTAAAATACTATGTTTGTTTTACCACCACCGAATATCCTGAACTAATATTAGAATTAAAATCAACATTAAACTGGAGTGAAGAGACGTTTACTTGGCCGGCTTAAGGCTCAATCCATTGACGAGGAGTGGAACAACAGAGCGGAACGAGAGAGAAAGGGCCGAAACACATAACGGCGAAATTGGCGGCACCAATTCAAGATCTCTTCAAGTTTGCCCGATTTTGGCGGCAACACAACGCTATTATGTGTTTCGGCCCTAATGCAGAGCGGAGTTTTCCGCTCCGTTTCCCCACTCCACCTCCGCGCTTCACATTTAAAATTTAAAAAACCTACCGTTCTGTGCTTTGCACGTAGATAATGTAGGTAGATAAATAGGTAATGATTTTACGAAAAGATTACTTAGGACACAAACAGTTGAAATTCTAGACTATATATATATATATATATATATATATCTACTCTAATTAATATACATAATATATGTCAATGTATTTCTATTAATTTTTAGGGTTTCGTACCCAAAGGGTAAAACGGGACCCTATTACTGAGACTCCGCTATCCGTCCGTCTGTCTGTCTATCTGTCCATCCGTCTGTCACCCAGACAGTTGAAATTTCCACAGATGATGTATTTCTGTTGCCGCAACAAATACTAAAAAACAGAATAAAATAAATATTTAAGGACGGCCTTCATACAACAAACATGACTTTTTGCTTGTTTTTGCTAGGTGTGATAACAGCAACAGGTAGACGCTTGAAATATTCATAGAATAATTAGTTATATATTCACTTTAAAATAAATAATTAAATTAAATATTTAACGGGGGCTCCCATACAACATTTACGGTAGTATATCCACGCTGGTTTTAGCGTGAATGCGCTGGATCGACCGGGGAAGTACTACCCTCTCATAGAAGATTGACGTAAGAGTAATAGTATCCATACTATTGCGTTTTGTTCGGTGAGTAAGAGTGCTGGAGGTCCAATTTTTCTCCTTTCCTTTTTCTTCACCTCCCTCAATCCTTTCACTTACCCACTCGGCTTCGCAGAGTCCCTGGCATTGCAAGAGCAATTCTAGCGACTGTAAGACATCCATGAGCGACAGTTACCACTTACCATCACGTGGGCTATTTGCTTGTATGCCACTTTCGGCAATAAAAAAACGACTTTTTTACCATTTTTATAAATAATTGTAAGGAATCCTTCGTGCGTGAGTCCGAATCGCACATGGCCGGTTGTATATTCCTTAACATACCGTCCGGAAGAATCGCTCTTATCGATAATAAAAATCGCATCCAAATCTGTTTCGTGGTTTAGAAAAAGTTTGCGTCAAAACAGATAAAAAAATACAACGACTTTACTCTATATCTCTATTTTAGTAAGCACATCTTTGTCCACTGTAAAGCGGAGATTTTTAGTTAGCACTTTGTCCACTGTCAAGCGGAGATTTTAAACAATATGAAATATATTCGTTTACATATCTTTAACAACAGCACAGCTCCACTCATCTCCACTCCAATAGACAAGCAGCTTTACCCCTGCCCATACTAAGGTAATTTGCATATTCAAATGTAGGAGATCAAAGAGCTAGGTTTTGTTACAGACGTTCGCAGCTCGTGCTCTTAAATCTACAACGAGTTTTGAATGTGTCGGCATTATTATAGTAAAGTGAACAAATTGCTTACATAACTAGTCTTGTAACATGTGTACTAATAAAGCTTAGCTGATTTGAATAGGTGTCAAATAGTCTTTTCAAAAATTTTGATGCATTTTTATTATGACACTGATATAGCCCGCAGAGTTGCTTTACTGAAGTGCTACTGAACTAAAGCCCGTTGGAACAGAAAATTTCTAGAGTAGCGACCACGAGCCGGAAGACGCAGTATGGACAGACTCTTTACAAGGTGGACCTACGACCTAACAAGGGTGAACCGATGGATGTGGTTGAGGAATATCTTTGTAATCCAAATATATGCAATAAAGATAATTTATAAATAACTAGCTGTTGCCCGCAGCTCCGTCCGCGTAAATGTCGGTTATCGCATTTTTTATACAAACTTTCATCTCCTATTTCAATCCCTTTAAGCCATTTTTTGCGATAAAGGATAGCCTATGTAGTTCAATTAACTACCATAGGCGAAGATATACCGTTATTAATTTGTATCAGTCTCATGCCTATTCTATTCATAGTTGTAAAATCCGTCTATCTCGAACCTTAGCGATCAAAATGGCTAGAGTACAATAATTAAATAGATTTTTTTTTTGTATTAGCCGAAGTCTGCCTTATGGTAAGCAGTCAGTGGGATTCAGAAGTTGTGGCCACTATTCCAAAAGCCATCGTTTCAAACTTGCCACCAAAGTGTCTTTTTACAGCAAAACCAATAAGCATTATTACAAAAGAACAGATATTACAAATAAAATTAACATAGTCATTTTGAAGTGCTTACTAACAAAATACATTGTATACGTGGATCATATGGTAAACCGCACAAAAAATATTCAACCTTTTTCGTGTTCGACCTCTGATTACTTTCGTTAGCCTGTGACCCAGAGATATGTGTAACTAGCGACCCACCCCTACTTCGCTTTTAGGTACTTTTATACATTTTACGACATGATTATAAAATCGTTCAAAAACAGACAAGTTGGATGCGTCAATCTACAAGCGATCTGAGAAGATTATCGTTGAAACACATAACGGTCTTTTTTAATATAATGCATGTAATATATATATTTATAAAGCTTTTAGGAGAAATTCTATAAACGATTGTGCTGTTTAGTGTAAGAGTGTGGCGTGTTATTTCACAGTGTAGGGATGTCATGATTGAAACTCAAATAAGCGAAGTTATGGTTTATTAGCACGTCTGTCTAGCAGTAGTTAGTGGCAGAGAATGAAAACTTTATTTATTACAATGTACAACAATACAATATTACAATGTACAACAATACAATTCTTAAAAATTTATTGAATAGTTGTTACAAGATGACGTAATATCTGAGTAATGGAGTAGGTAAGTACACGATAATGAAAATCGTATCAAAATCTGTTGCGTGGTTTAAAAGTTACCGGCAAAACAGACAGGACAAAAAACGACATTACTTTATTCTATTTAGATATTTAACCTGAATGACTTGTTCGAAGGACAGGTGAAATATGAAATATGCTCGTATTTTAAAAGGTATCTGAATTGTAACGTATGTATATATTCTCGCTCATTGAGGATCGAAATTTTATTATAACTTGTATTAAGGTTGACTGGTTTTAATGACACCTTTGAGATATTTTGTGGTTTTGGTAATTTTATAAAATATAAATTTCTGCTATATTGTTGTTAAGTAGGTATGTCTATTCATAAGAAAACCTTTATTACAGCGCAGGTTTGAGGATACCATTTTTAAAGAAACGGAAACTTGTGTCATAACACGAGATTTCTATTTATTTGAATAACAAAGGCGACAAACTATTCATCACAAATCACTATTTTAAAAAGCATACATTTCAAGAGAAATTCTGCCATAAAATATTTCAAACAAACAATGCACCGCATATTTCCAACAATAATAATAAAATAAAAGTAAGCCCCGAAACTAAAGCAACATTCTAGTTGGATTACCAAGTATTAATTTAAAATCCCGCCGCAACGTAAAAAATATTATTCAGTGTAAATGTGACTTCTTATGAAATTTCAAGTGCTATTCAAAATTGTGATTACATCTTATACTACGAGTATATTGTAGAATTTCAATTTTATTACAAGCTATGGTTATACCACTATTACTTGATTCGCTTTTTTTAATTTGACACTAGCACAACTTGATAAAAGCCGACTTTGAAAAAGGACAAGTAAAAAAATTCGGTCTATTTTCTTGTTAGCTGGTAGAGTTATCAATCACCGAATAAAACTCAATAGTATGTGTACATAAATAAAACTTTGCGTCAAAGTTCTAAAAGAGGACAGACACTTCTCTGCTTGATCCGGCCGATTCATGCTAAATGAAGCAAGAATCTACCATTGACTATTTAAAATAAGAATAGAATTCGTTTCAGTATGAGTTAATTAGCAGGTGGCTTATTTTATATTTTTAAATACGTTCAAGGCAAGGACTTTGTTGCGTAACAGAAACTTGTCCATTCTGACAGTACAAAGTTCATTAAGATAATAAATATGAAAAGAAACTCTCTAAATTTGTTTCTTTCATGGTTCCTTAATCATTTGAAGACTTACTCATCTCAAGCCAAAAGCTTAGCTTAGATTGAAAAAACATTTTATTCTTAAAAATTTACCACTACCACGTTTTGGCAACTAATACATGTTATGTAAAAGATGAAAACCTTATTCTCATTACAGACGCTAAACAGAATAACCAATTCCCAGTTTTACCTTATACGAACATTTTATTCTACATTTACGTAGAAAAGTAGATAATAGTACGGGTATTTCGCTACCAAAGCAATCAAAACCTTCATAATCTTTATAATGCAAACATCACTGCAAAAGCTTAGTTAAAACTAGTGAATAATTAATGAATGTTTGATCAGAATTCTCGGCAGTAGATGTTAGTATAACCTAATAAAGCAAAAGTGGACCACGTCTAAATGGTAATAGGGTTGCTGCTAAATGCAAATGGCTTGCAGTTGAAGTTCTCATATTGAGCGAAAATATCATTGAGAACGGTATTGTGTAGGTACGTTTATTTTGTGGTATTAGAACTGTTAAACCAGAGGAATACTAATGTTAATATTGCGGAATTTTAGCAGCAGTTAAAATTCGAAAATATAAATATGTTCAGATGAATTAAGTATAAATGTTCGTGGTATTAGTTTATTGATGTCATTATGTAATTTACTGTGAAAACATTAAATTAAGATCTTTATTCAGTAGTAAGTTTTTGTGGATTTTAGCATAAATGAGTCGGAACGGTCGTTAAAATATTTAACTTTTGATAGAATATCAATGTAAAGTTTTGCGCACTTTTCTATTACGTCCGCGAACGAGAGTGCCCAATTACTTTTATCTCTTCTCACTAACTTTACCAAATTATCGAGTCTTCTGGTTCGTGGTCAAACCATTCAACAAACTTCAGTGCCTATGTCACCACGTTTTTTAAAATGCAATTTTTGTTAAACAGGTTTTCTACCCAACTATCAAGTAAAACTCGTACAACCCTAATTAAACCAGGAGAGGTAAAGTCAACGAAAGATTCTATTTTGCATTTTATAACGAGACGACAAGAGTTTCAATTAACTTTATTATTTTTCATCTCACTTTTAACCAGATGTATGCAGTTCCCCTATGCGATACAATTCGGAATGAAAATTTCATTGACTTTCACTTAAAGTAATTTATTTATCTATTTTATATTTTTTTAATTCAGGCTAATACTTTGTTTTAAATGCCAAATACGTTAGTTGAAGAAAACAATAGTAAATTTACATAGAAACATTGTGAGGAAACCTGTACTTTATGTCCCAAATTGCCAATCCGCCTGAAGCGAGACGATCAATGCTCATGTCTTCTCTATATGAAAAGACTAGGGACTATGACAGTAACAAACTGGTATTGTTACTAAAGAAATATATGAAAGCTTAAAATAAATATCTCATACTATAATAAATACTGATGTAATTAATATAAAACGTAACTATTTTGACTAATTTTGAGCAAACTCCAATATCCATTATTTTCAGTAAGTGAATAGTAAGGAAAGTTCCATTCCTTACTATTCACTTACTTCAATCGTCAATCACTTAACTTAAGAATCGTCAATCACTTAACTTAAAAATCCTACAGAAAATATCGAAATATAAATTAAAATAATCCTATGAATACACAAACGATTAATAGACCGTTCACATCAAAGCTCGGCTTGTACAACGTAGCATCAAAAATGGTGAGATAGTAGGTGGGTAATGAGCGTAAAAACATGACCTTCGTCACTATACAGATATTAACAGTATGTCAACTAGTATTTACTGTAGTAGATCTTTATTAGTTTCAGCATGAACTGGCCGGACCGATACGGGAAGTACTTACTACCCTCTCATAGAATATTAACATTATTAGTTTAAATACTAATGTGTTTCATTCGGTGACTGAGAACGCCAGAAGTCCAATTACTTCCTCTTAACTTTAAATAGATATTTAAAACGAAAGCATATTTATCTTTACATCTACAGTTCTTCACATTGGTGTTGTATTAGCGTAAAGACATCATCAATAGAGAAAAAGTTGTGTATATTTTCTCTCACACTCATTATTCTTATTTTATGGCATGAATAAAAAAAAAGCACAGCTATTTATGTAAAGTATCTACCCTAGTTGATACTCTGTTCGTTTTTTTATCGTAACGCCTCGGGCTAAATGACAAAAGGATCCAGGGATTTGAATTTAAATGAACACAAAAATGAAAAATATCAAAGCGATCCATCCTAACTTTTTGCTCTTGTTACGTATTCCAATTCATTATATTTCCACTGCTATAATTGTGGTATTTTAGACTTCGCATTTTGGATTCTTATTTCAAGGTTTTAACTTTTTTTTTATTCTGTTAACTGTAATCGGACCCATATTTTTATTTAAGCTATATTTACAATTAAAAGTTGCTCGATAAATGAGTCTTTTGATAGCTATTTTGTATTCTTTGGCCTATAATAAAATTTAGAACCATTCTATTAAAGTTCGTGGATCTGCATACTAAATATTACTTTATTGCGATCTCCTACCCGCGTGTTAAGCGTGTTGACTGGTTACTCACTTAATGTAGATAAGCAACGAATACGCTGATTTTCGATTAATAATCGGAATCAAAAATCAACATTATCGGTTCAAAGTGAGCAAAAATAAAGTCAAGTATATTACTTTTTGCTTCGTTACAAAGTTTAAACAAAAGTTTCAAAGGTTAATTGGCGAGACTGGCTGCAATTTGCGTGCGGTATGAGCATTAACATACGTAATCTGTAGCTCCCAACTTATTTCTGTTCAGAGGAACTTCACATGTTATTTATATTTAGCTATACGCGGTAAATACTTTCAAAGTGTATATTATACTGGTGTATCTAATTTCTACAATTAACTTTTATTTTATTGGTTAATTTAATTTATATTGGTCTTATCTTGCTGGTATTTCTTGGTTTTCGATTGTTTTATTCTTCAGTAATAATTTTAGTAATGATTCAGAACGCAGCAGACGCAAACTGAGATGATGGTTTTATTTGAATTGATCAACCTTTTGTATCGACTATGGGCCCGATTATCGGTAAGTAAATAGGATTTGGAAAAAGGACATAAAAATATTTGAATAGACATAATGTACGAAAAGGAGATATTTTTAGGTAGTACATCCTAGAATTCACGGTAGTAAATCCTGGCTGGTTTCAGCATGAATGGGTCGGATTGACCGGAGAAGTACTACCCACACATAGAAGATCAACGTAAGAATATTAGTTTTAATGCTAATGTGTTTCGCTCGGTAAGTGAGAGCGCCGGCAGCCCAAATACCCCCTCGGCCCTCTTCCTTTTCGCTTTTCATCCTCCTACCTTTCTCCGTGGTTGGCAAAAACTTAGTTGTGTTTTCTAAGTATTGTGACTTCTGCAGTGCTTGTCAAACACAGTCATCTCTATAGGTCACGGCTACCATTTACCATCAGGTAGGTCTACTTGTTTGACTCCAAAAAAAAAATTAAGCTGTAATATCGTCCATGCATGTTAGACAATATGCTGATCTCGCAAAATCTTTAAATTAGAACGATGAACCCGACTATCATTATTTTCATCCATAGATTCGACAGTACCGTGGAGTGTATCAATAAAAAGTACAACTGAACTTTGTAGATCAAGAGTAGCGCGTGTAATTTAAAGTTATTTATAATACGAGTGCTCACTTATGACTTGCATTGCTCTAAGATGAGTTTTGAACGAAGGGTATAATTATTGTATATCGATGTTGAACTCCTAACCTCATGGTCAATATTAAAACAAATAAAAAAATACTAGGATACTACTAGAATACAACTCTATGAAAATAATATCTTCATAAAAAAAATAGAATTCTATAAGTACTAAAATCTCCATTGAACAAAATATGATTGAATCAAAGGAAGATCTGTCAATTTACATTAAAAAATAAGACTAAATTAAACAATAAGTAATCGAATTTCGATTCTCCATAACACCAAGAAAACAGAATTCCTTGATTACGCAAGTAATAATGCACCTAATGTTCAGTCTCACAGAATTCAAATTCCAATGAAGGGTATTCCGTACTTTTAAATTTAATTTGGTTTACACCATTTATTATTTCTTCCTTTGAAAATGATGAATTGTGCCAAGCCGCGGAAATGGCATAACGAGATCGGACAGGTCCTGAAATAGCTGCGTCAAAACAGAGACAAAATGACGTAGAGTCGAAATTAAATGTATTTTTAGATAGATACATTAAAAATGCAAATGTTATCTTCAATTATGAGAATGGAATAAAGACAAAATTTGTATTTTTGTTTGTAATGAATAAATTCTAAATCTACTAATGGTTTTAAAAACGGTCGTTACCCGTAGTCCGGTGGGTCGATAATAGAATGCTGAGTACCACGGACTACTTTTTATCCTGATATTTTAGGATCGGGACCTACATGGGTGTTAATTGCACCTGAACGAAGCCGATGCTGGTCACTAGTAGTTAAATAAGAGGATTATTCAATCAAAAGAGGATATTATTAAATTATAGTTAATTGATGTTAGTATATTCTACCTTTTTAATATTTTCAAAGTATTTTCAAGTTTAGTGTGACAAGGCCTTTACCTTATAAATTACTCTAATAATCCTTACTATGATCACTTACTTGTAATAGGCTGCAGGTCGTAACCGTCTGAAGCAATCACAGTGATGTTATGACCATCCACTGAAAGCTCTATAGGACAGTTCAGGAACTCAGCATTGATTACGCGAAAACGGTACTTGTAGCCCTGAAATTAAGGTTAATTTTTAAATGGCAGATTTTGTAGCTTCGTCGTTAGGCTTTCTCGTGATCTGGTAAATGACACTTAGAGCGCCTACCCGGTCTCAATTTTACTTCCGATCAGTTGAGTGCGATTGTCAGAGGGATTCTGATAATCGTCTATCGGTATTGCAAACTTGTTAATTTATAGAAACTAAATGGAAACAAAGGGACCTCATGTGGACTTAAAATAACTAAGAAGAAGATTTATGAAGACTTTCTTGATTTCTTGAGCTTAATCACAAAGCTGTATTCACACAGGGTTAGGTTATATCTGATGAAATTAGGAAGAGCTATAGATTTAGTATAATGGTTGGACATCTATAGGACGTATATTTAAAAGTCGCAACATTGTGTGCTTTTTAAGTTTTTCTTAAATATAACTTTCAGTGAAGAGAATATCAATAATAAACCTAGTCTTATAAAAAACGAGGTACAAAATAAAATTAATAATCGCATACACAGGATCTTCCCGTTACCCACCAAAAGGGTAATTACGAGTGACTGTATGATATTAAATTGACACTATCATTATCATCATCTTAACAGCCAAAAGACATCTACTGCTGGACATAGGCCTCTCCCAGTTTACTTGGCTGGTCGTAAGCTGCCTTCATACATCAGTTACCTGCCATGCCACCCTTATAAGTTCGCCGGCCCACCTTGTGTATTTTACAAAATTTCCAAAAGAAAAACTTAAAAAAAGCTCGTTGAGAACAAGCAAATGTTTTTTCTTTCTTTTTTTCTTTTCTTTCAAAAAAATATAAATATATTTACCTGCTCCACATTAAACTTCGCAGCCCTCATATAAAATGGTTTAGCAGTATCATTATTAAACATCTTAAACCTGCCTACTCCGTTAATTAGAAGCGTAGGAGGCTTGTTATCACCAGTAGAGTGGTGATGATCTGTGAACATCCCGATGGCCAGATCATGGATCCAATCCGTTACTATCATTACGTGGTCTGTTCTGTAATAGAGCATTTTAAATTAGTAAAAACACAAACATAACAAATACTGTCAATATTATATCAATCAGACTAGCACTTTCAAAACTTTTGTATTCATCATTGGTTCAAAGACCTACAGCAGGATTGGGTCTCTTCCAAGAGAAGGCGTTTGTCATAACCATCACGCTTAATAGAGGGTAAGGTGACCGCAGCAAGATATGCTACTATCGCTGCTGACCATTATCTGGTATTCCGTTAGTTTAATCATATTTAATTTGTTTTGTTTGTTAGATGACTTAATTTGCGTGTGACAACCATCTCGTATGCTTCACTTGAGACTTGAAAACATCTATATTATCCGCCATGTAACTTTATAGCATAGTACAGTCTGCCTAGTTATTTGATGGTACAATGTAACTGGCGGAATTCCCTTAGATAATATTCTGCTACAAAATGTATCCAATAAAAGACCGCTGGAATAGCAACCTTGTGATTGTTTAAATAAAGGTCACATATTTACCTATCATAATCATACAAGCTGCCATGATGATCCTGTGATTTGGGCTTCCTGATAATGAATGCACCAGCTGCACCATCAGCTCGTTGCATACCAGAGTGGGAATGCCAAAAGTGTGTGCCCGCGTGTGTTGCGTTAAACTGATACCTAGGAAAAGAATAATATAAATTATGTTTAGCAATAGCATTATGCGTTAATTTTTTAAGAGATAGATTAGATATGACAATAGTTTATCGATGATGGATTTGGCCAAAGCACTGTGGACGTATAGAATCAGGACATAAAATTGTTTTTCCTCGTGATCCCACCAGGGAGTCATGGTAGTAAGTCCACAAGAAACGACTCTGTAGTTATGAGAAAACCGCAACCCAATTACTCTATCTTGGTGTCCTTGTTTTCATATACTATATATATACGTATACGTATACTAAAGTGATATAGAACATAATATTTTGCTAAACTGACCAGCTAAAACTATGAAATGATTTATTACCTGAATGTAGTCTCCGGCAATATCGGACACTGCGTTATATATGGCGTCCCATCCATGTAAGGAGTACCTCTCTGATGCTGACCGTGCCAGTGTACTGTGGTACCTTCTGTCATCAGGTCGTTCTCCACGTCTACGATTACCCGGTCGTGCTGGCATACCTGCAATGATAGACGTTTATGTACTGTTTGAAAAGATCTTTTGCACAAAGTTTTGCCCGATACATTTTAGGGTTTTGACATAATTGCCACGAGAAGTTGTCAGGTGCATTGGTGATTTCAGTGCCGGCAGTATCAACGATTTTTTGTAATCTTAACCTTATTTAATGGTTTGACTGCTAGATTCCTACGAATAGTGGACCGTCATGGATCATGATTCTGAGAACATTTTTGAGGATTCCGGAGTATACATCAGCGTAGTTTTATGTATTTTATATGCCACGACTTACCTCTCATATTTTATTTTATATATGAACTAAAAAAAAATCTTTAAATTAACTACAATTAAATAATAACCATAATTATTATCATATTCTTTGAAGAAATTGGTACATAAAACCGTTAAAATATCTTTCATAACTTTTCACATCAAAGTAGACAAGTTAGCAAACATTTGTCTCAGAATACTTAAAAATCACTTATTTGTTGAACTTCAAAATAGATTGTAGTCGCTTTTCACAGAATCCAAATGATTGTCGCACACAGGAATTTTCGTTCAAAGTTTGCATCGTGCTATGCATTTTAAATTGTACATTTTCTGCTTCAAAAATATAGAAAGGTAGTGAGATTATGAAAGACGCGTTATAAGAAATAGTGCTCTGTATATCTTATTCTGCCTTCCTGCCTTGGGACCTTTATGCCAATGATTTATAAACCCAAAATCAAAAATGTGTGACAGTTCAAGATCGTTTCAGAACGAAGTCTGACCTTATACATTCTCGAAAGTTTGGTAAAGACTGTTTTCGATTTTTTCGCATTAATAGGCATCAAATACAACGCGGGAACCATACGAATGGTTTATCATTTGTGGCAGGCAACACGAAGGCAGCTGGACGCTTTCATGTAATTCTTGACGATATCAAAGTATCGATCCATCTTTTCTATAATCTCTCTAATATTTAAAATTGTCTGAAACTGAACTTAAAACCGTAAAGATTTAGCAGAACACGGGAGAAGCGTAAAGTATGAAGGCCTCTAACCAACCCGTTATTATAGCACTGTAGGGTTAAGACCTCACAGAGAAGGCATTGATCACCACGCTTGCTGAAGGTAGATTACCAATTCCAAAACCTTTGCTCTAATTAAAAAAAATTAACAATACACATACATAAAACATAGTAGCACAGACAATGCAACATTTAGAGAACAACTCGATTAGCACAGTTGTCTCCTACAAGTTGTGTGACGGTTAAATCTAATTCGCACTTTAATTGGCTTTAGTTGCAGCGGGAACAAACATACGTTCCAAATTTGAAATACATAAGATAAATTTCACAGTACCGTTCTTAGTTTTGGGTTGTCTGTAATAACTGAATTTTAGCAAAATAGTCGATTGGAGGTTGTGATTGTGATTTCAGGTTTCTTCAGATTATTTTACCACTTATTTTTTACATATTGTCTTTCGATTTATACAGCGCTTGTCTGTAGCATAACTCTAGACAAATGAATAATCTCTATGTTTATCAATACAGTGCTTGGTTTAGAAGAACTTAGACTCTTGTTCTGTCTAACACAACACTGGCAGTATTGCATTATTATAATTATGTATAGTGGAAATACTTGAGATTTCTCTAATCTATGCAAAATATTTAATACTCTGCATATATTGAATAAATGATAAATATACTTTACATATATTGAAGAGATAATTATAATATTTATTTTACAAATATTGTAAGGAAACCTGGACTTCTCAAAAAGTCTGAAATCGCCAATCCGCCTGAAGCAAGCGTGGCGATCAATGCTCATACCTTCTCTGTATGAGATGAGTTACTTTCTCTGCAGTGGGATAGTAATGGTCCGATATGATGATGATTAAAGAGAGTACCTAAGAGATCTATAATAATAATAAATAATAATTTATTTATTTTTCTCAGAAAGATACTTACAGATTACAGATGCATAGCACATGAATTTAAACAATTTTAGTTTTATACAATAATTAGTTGACCAATAATTAGTTTGTTGATTAAGAATTAACTTAAATAATCTATATATATTATATAAATATGGTTATTAATAATTTGAACCCGAAAGTTACTTGAACTAATTTTAGAACACGACGCAAAACAAAATTAAAACACAAACAAAAACAGACAATGACGTGTTTAGCTTCACAATTTTGTTTTGCACTAAACACCAAACAAAACGTACAATTTGGGACATAATATTTTCTCTATACGAGAAAAGTTTTAGAATATTCGCAACTCACCTCTATGGCGGGGCCCGGCAT
The DNA here is from genome assembly GCA_963082885.1 of Parascotia fuliginaria. Classification (NCBI taxonomy): domain Eukaryota; kingdom Metazoa; phylum Arthropoda; class Insecta; order Lepidoptera; family Erebidae; genus Parascotia; species Parascotia fuliginaria. The sequence continues at coordinate 5,085,580 of OY720195.1, forward strand.
TTTTCTATTAACTACGTTCACAGGGCGGTTCATACCATCAGCGGGGATACAGTCGGGTCGTGAACAATCTGTCTCATTATAAGGACACTGATAGCAAGCCTTACTCATAGTTTGATACCATTCTAACACAAAATGATAGTAACAAATCATTGGTTCTTCTCCTTCTATACATTCTCTACGACAAGGATGATCTCCATCTATTAATTCCCCTGTAACTTCATCATACCTTACATGGGCTCTTATTTTAGCATTATTTTTACTTATAACTTTTCTGGCTTCATCTAAGTTTAGTTCTTGTACTGGATGTTTGATTGGCGCAGAAATTTTCTGTATGGCATCAAATTTCAACCCATTACTAGTGCTATTTGGTTTTGTTGTTAGCAAAACTCTAGAAGCACTTTCAATAACTTCCTGCGATTTTAGTTCCTCTACCATTTTAACATGAGATTCGTCCGAATCAATGAATTCTGAACTAAAATTTTGGTTCCTACTCTTTCTAGTTTCTGAGCTGTGTTCATAGTTGGAGTCGACTGTTATTGCTTCAACTATATGTGTTACTTCTGTCTGTGTGTTGGTGCCGTGTATATCTGTAACAAGAAATAATGTATGGTTAAATAGATGAAGATGCTATTACTCGTATAATTAGTCTACCAAAATAACTTCACTATGTCTGATGGTAAGCAGCTGTAAGTACCCTACTACCAGTAGTACCCTAGGTACCAGAAATGATGGACAAACAAAAGCCAGCGTCTAACTGCTGGCATGATGTTCCCTACTATAACAGCTTTGCCAGGTGGATTTTTACTCCTCGCCTTTCTTCTGATCCGAAATATGATGTATTACGTAATGTAATGTTCTTCTGGAAGAAATTCTCTAAGCGATAGTGAAAATCGTATCAAAATCGGTTGCATATTTTAGAAAATGTTGATTAAAGACAGATATACAGCAACTTTGCTTTTATTTAAAAATTAGAAATTCATTTTCCATTTGCATAAACTATTTAGGTATAATACATATAAGATATCAGGGGGCCTACCACTACCTCTTATAGCAATATTATTTTAATCTTATTTTGTGTTTTGTCTCTATTTCTTTTGTACTATTAAAAACAAGAATAGAGACAAAGTAAGATTTTAATAAGATTGCTATAAGAGGTTGTAGTAGAGCCCCTGGTATAGCATAGAAAGAACGACCCCTTCATATTTTAAACTGTTACTAAACTACAAACCCAAACAATGGGATAGTTTGTTAACTAGTGCTGCCACACGGTACAAGTTTGCAAATCAAGTTTAATACTATGGTAGAACTTGCACGAGAAAAACTAACGTCGTTGTTTTTCTTGGCGTGTAAGCAGATAATTTGAAACTTACTTTCCACTTTTAACAACGCAAAATTTGGTTCTTGAATCTTTTGAATTAAATTTAAAATAAACAATAATGAATAAAACTACCTCAATGCTACCGGGCCGGTCGTTTTAATTATTTTAATACTATAAGAGAAAGACTAGAAGAACTGAGTAAAATACCAGGTAACGGGCAACAGGGTAATCAATCAAACCATTTGTCATGGCATAATATGATTATGGCAAACACATCCCTTTGGAAGAAACTTACCCAACAGTGAATTTCTTACGAATGATAGATCTTTAAATTCTGTTTTCGATCACCTGTTTTTATAAAAGTAAAATTCCATTTGAGATAACAATCCATTATACATTTTTTACATTTTTTATATCATTACACATTCCAACAACCACGTCCTTAAAAATCAATATCATACAATACGAGAACAAAATCTGTGAACCATCATTACGATTACATTAAAATTGTAAATCTGGAATCAAACGGTTGACTTAACCCATCTCTTCGATTCCCATTAAACGTTTAAGGGGCATTTAGGACCCGATTTCCTTTAACCCTGGCAAAAGAGTCCGGGATCATGTTAATTTGACTGAAAGTCGTTATCGTTTTCAAGCGGTAATTGTGTAATGGCTTTCAATTTACCAGCGATTTGTTTATCTTGGAATCAAGTATCAAAAGTCAATCTGTAATTGGCTTGTAACTGAGCCATCAAGTAAAGTTTCACTTTGAACTCTTTGGCAAAATTTGACAAGATAATTATACGACAATTTGACAGATTAATTATTACTGGAAGACAGCGTAACTACGTAAAATGATGTGTTTTTGTTATTATAAGATACAGTAAAGATTTAGAAACGTAGCGAGCAACTGGATGAATGAGGGCAGCTTACAACTGGTCAAGGTGGAGAACTTGGGAAAGCCCATAGGCGCCCACTGCTGGACATAATATCTACTACTGAACGTCTTTCGATATCGAAACAACTCGATTGCAAAGTTCTCTTTGACTTAAAGTATAATACTGCATCTCGACATTTCTATTTTTTTTTTATTAGGAAATATGTTAATTACTATTAATGTAATTCTTCTTCTTCAACAAACGACACTGACATTATTAAAAAGAAATCATCGAGAAGAAACTTGTACTTGTAAAAATATACTTAACAATGTGCCTGCAGTGGTAATTTTAACGATATAAACATAAACAGCAAACAAAAAGAAACTTAAACTCAAACAAAATAAAGTTGTATTGAAAATTTTAATTAAATAATCAAGCTTTTAACTGTTGATTAAGTTTTAAAAGTTGGCCAAACATCGTAGATAAGTTCATTTGAATTGAACACAGTGAGTGAGGGTTTGGCAGCAAAGCACAACTTTAGCTGTGGTTTTTAATCTGGAGCCCGTTTAATTGTAAAGCCGAACTTGATTGACTTGAAAATTTGTCTAGCTTTGGATTAAGTTTTTAAATAATAGTCAAAAAATGGATTTTATTCAGTCCCGAAGTTAAAGTTTTTCTGTCGAGAAATTCTCAGTATCAGTCCAGAGTCTGGAACTGTGCCGAGTGAATTTCGAAAGGCTTGCCCTGAAACGTGGATGTTATACACCTCTTCCTATTTCATATCTTTAGTATCTTTTATTATTATACAAAATTAATATACACTCACTCGCCTTAATATTGAAACATAACTAAGCTAAGCGCCTTTATAAGTTGATATAGCAATAGCACGTTAGTGACGTGCGTTGGTTTTTGGCGTCTAGGCTAATAGCAACGCATGCTACTTATTGTGGCATGTCGTCTTAATGTGGGTAATTGCTGCTGTAATACGTAAAAATACCCAAATAAAACTTGTAATGATTGAAATGAATGTAAAGTAGGTAACAACGAAGTAAATTTTAATAATGTAGGTACAAGTTAATTTGATTACGGACGCAAACATTTGATATAATTAATCGAAAATTAAAATTTTAGTAAGAAGTGAAATGGGTAACATTAATTAATTTAGATTTCCTTTACAACTAAATCTATTTAAACTAATATTTCGGTAAAGTTTGAGAACCTACTACTTTCACGAGATTTCTGTTGTCAACGACCAAATTGTGAACATAATTATTATATTTAGACGAAGAGTAACGTTGCGTGATTAGTATGAAGTTAACGGAGAAACAGATTAATGTAAACAGAGGCCCTAGACAAGTGGCAAAGATTTATATTCTATTCATAGAATAGATTAAAAAATGTATTGGATTGACATAAGCTAACGCCAACGCATAAGTCAATCGAATACATTTTTTTATCTATTCTATGAATAGAGAAGAAATGTTTTTTTTTTAATATGATCGGGCACAATTATTTTTAATAGTTTAAGTTGTAATCTATATATATCTGCTAAGTAAGTTTTGTAGGTTCTGCCATAGCTGCTTAACCCGTAACCAATAACGGAATCTGATAAGGCCATGTATATCATTCTGAGAACCTTATAGGGCAATTCATACTTTAATATACTTAATTTACTAATAACAGATCTCAACCTGTTACATATGTGTTCTTTATGTGGGCCCCAGCAGAATCGGCTATCGATTATTAGGCCGACATACTTGTGTTCCTCAACTATTTCTATTATTGGACATTGACAATTGACAGATGCGCTGTGTAGGCAAGAGTGTTTATGAGCTTTAACCGATGGTATTGCTGTGCTTTTATTGTGGGATGAACGTATATGAACTATTTTTGTTTTTCATGCATTAATGAATGAATTACCTCAAAGTTTAAAATTAAAAACCAGAAATTGCACTTAGGTACTTACTTTAAATCGGTCATAATACTCATAGAGTCTTAAAGATGAACCGGTACCTATACGTTCGTTCTTCCACCCCTAATAGTACAGTATAAGAACCTTAGTTGCCTTTCTAATCATTTATTCAAGTATAAGTTACAAAATTCATAAACCCTAAGATTATTAATAGAAAATTAATTTTCGATGTCTGTTCTAGAAGTAATCCTTGGTCTCTGGAGGTTTGTGTTTACAGAATAAAGACTATTAATTTTAATTTAAGATTAAATTATCCTTATCGTTAAAGCCGAAAGACGTTTATTGTTTGATTTCGGTCTTTTAAATTCAAATTACTTTCATCATAACATAAAAACGTCCAATGTAGGACATTTAGGTCTCCCATTGAGATCAATTCTACTCTGATCCATCCCAAGATCAACGATTTTGGCTAGCACACTGAGCAGAGTCGTGGTCATTCTTTGAGTCTTCACAAAAGGCTTAGAAACACTCAGGTAGCAATAGAAGTTAAGGGCCGCGTACAAAGAAATTTTGCAGGAGAATTAAAGTACCTAGCTATAACTAACTGTAGTAATAATAGGATCAATGTATAGAACATAGGTAGCTCGCGGAACTAATAACCGTTGAGGCATCAAAATTCTAAACTGCCAGAAAGCCTTTTACAAAACGACTCGACTCGATGACCAGGTAAAGCCCATACCATCTGGTAGATGTATTATAAAATGATCATTTTAATCTACGTAGCAAACACATAGAAGAAGACATTATTTAATAAAAATAATTACTACTCATGCTTAATCATAGATATTTTGATAAAAAAGGCTCTAAACTGTTTCCTTCGTGATTCATAGAGCAAGCATAAAACTTGTTGCGGGGATTTTTAATAGGTGGTACTATACTTACCCAACGATACCTGTACCAATACCACATAAAGACATGGTTATTCTATTATACCGGTTTCTATATTGACTAAAGTTTACCGACCTCTTAGTGCAGACAATAAATAGATATGAAACGTTTAAAAAATATCTTACGTAGATTGAGTGGAAGAAACTGGAACTCATGATGCAGACTATCCTATTGTTGTTCAGAGTTCTCAACTTGTCGCTAAAACACTTCTGAGGCATACTTATTTTGTTTATGTACACTAAATCATCCATGACACTTGCCCGGCATAAAAGAGATGCGGTGGTACCTACCATATTTTAAACTGAAGTATTTATGATCAATTTAAATATTACTTTTCAATAGCTTGATTTCAACATAGTCAAATCAAAAACAAAATTCTGACACAATAGAAACCCCTATTCACTTGCGTTTTGTCGCAATTCAATGGCACGATTATCGCACGACAGTCGTCTCACCACCAATCAAGGTTGTCCGATGCTAGTCGCTCCATTCATCTTTATACCGCGCGTAGTCAGTTTTGATACTTGATTGAATGTGAAGAACTTATCTTTTGTTGTGTAATAATAATTTGATTCTCATTAAGTTTGAGGTTGTTAGTTTAATTTGATTTATCTATTTTGTTAATAGTAGTTTTGCATGATACGTGTATTAGTATTTTGTAATATGTTTGTTAAATTGTTAAGAAGAGGTATTTTTTCAACGTTACTAGGTAATTTTGTTGGTTTGTTTCATTTAATTTTGTTATAGTAAATTAGCTTTGCTTTTTTAATTTTATTGATCTGTACTTCAAAAGGAAAAACACTGTCAAACAGTCTGTCCTTTAAGATGTTTTAATACAAAACTAGCTTATTTAACTTATCTATAATAGAGAAGCACTTACTTTATGCATATAATTTAGGTAGCTGCCTTTATATACAACTGTATGTAGTTCATAATTTATTTTGTAAGTCTTGCCTATAAAGTTTTTGTACAATTTGTACTGAATAAATATTATTATTATTATTATTATATTATTATTATTATCGTAGACAGAGTCAGTGCTTTACGTAACTTTTCCCTGAATACTAAAATTTCTGTGGCCTCTCTCATGCTATTGCTGCACTGTAATATCAATTTATATATTTTTAAGTCTAACTTAGTTAACTTGCGCTTAGGTATTTAGGCTTTCGCATGGTATAAGTCTTTTAGAGACCAACAAAAAGAGACAATTATCACCTACCAATAGGTGGGTCACTCGTCGGTCACAGAAACAAAAAGAATCCTCTATTTGAATTTAATAACAATCCTTGTTTGTTATTTTAACTTTAAGGACAAGTCAAATAAAAAATCTTGAATGATGTCAGCTGTTTTTGTCTCTCAAATAATCTAATGAACAACTACATAATCAATGCCAAATAAAAAATATTACTTTAGCAAATTACTTAAAGAGTTTTAAGTGTTTGTGCAATTCATTCATCTCTTTAGAATCATTAACAAGTACTCAAGAATTGAAGGTCGTTTATTTCACTATTAATATTAAACTCTAGTAAAACTAACTGTACTGTTTAACACACGTTAAGTAACAGCTTTTATTACTGCATTTCTCCTGTGGACATTTCGTGATGTTAAAATTAATAGTCTAATTCTTCAAAAAATTATCAAATGAATAAATATTTTCCAAATCTGACTGCTACTTTCAAAGCACGTTCAAACTAACTCTTTATCTTTATTATATCAGTGTAGATAATATTGAGTTAAATAATCAGCAGATAAATTTCATCTTTAAATGAAATGAAATGAAATATATGTTTATTCATATAGGTTAATTAAATTAACACTTATGAACGTCAAAGTTTACAAAATGTCAGCAAATTAACCTACAGCCAGTTCGCTGACGAAGTAGAGCCATGAGAAGAACTAGCAAGAAACTCAAGCCACTCTTTTTAATCGCCAGGTTTTTGTAAGTTACAGTTTCAAGTAGCATGCAAAGTGACGCAGGCAATACACTTAACTCTATAGATTTATTTATTTATTTATTTATTTATTTAAGGTCAGCCAACGACTACTTACGCTATTACATTAAAAGACATACGTATCTTAGATCTAGATACTTAATTACTTACAGCTTTCTATGTTGTAAAGAAAAATTAAAAAGTAAAATGTGTGCTTTACAGGCTGCCTCAATTTGCATATTGCTACAAAAAGGTAAAGGCAACATGTGAACTGTGATAAATGTTTCTATGTAGGTATTATATAAACTGTTAATTTTTGGTATAAGTATAAAGTAAAATGAACTTAATTTACTACAGGAGTTCACAATGTACCTCTATTTCACAAATCACAATGTAAAATTTTAACAATACTAAATTTTAAAAATGTGATGGGATGTATTGTCAAAACGTGTGAAATATTGGTGTAGTGCTTTCTCAAAAAGCTCCAAAAACTCTATTCAGATACTAAAATACGTATAGCCAACAACATTTTAGCAGCAGTCTTTTGTAAGGTAGATAATTCATCAATAACACTGTAATGCTCTAATTTAACGATAAACGCTACTATGAGTGGTCATTTAATTTTATCTAAATTTCACGTCAATTTTACGTGACAACTCGCTTGCAACATTATCCTTAAACATTTCATATGTATCTATTAAGTCATAAAATAGTATTGTTTCTAACAAAGGCTATTAAAATACTACTTCATAATATACTAAGTTGTTTTTATTATTGTTTTTGTTTAAACCAACTTTGTTGTGAAAATATTGACATTGTTGAGTGGCAATAAATTTACATAGAGGTACTTGTACTGTTGTTTACATAGCTAGTACATGACGGAGATAACATAGGTCTTGGAAAGGAGTTGAGATTATATTTAGCTTAGAAAAGTGTTTATATTTTATATACTCTAAGTGGCAAACAACTTGTTGTAAGTGATTACTGTAACCTATCGATATAGTTACGATCTCTAAACATTGTAGAAATAGAATACATTCAAATCATTGCCCACTGAGGAAAAGGAATAGAACAAAATAGGTATTTGTTCCTCCAACTCTGTCGCCCATCAAGCAAAACGCAATAATTTCAGTTAGTTTTCATATTTTGTAAGAAGTTACTCTTCCGGACATGTAGAACATACGGACACTCAGTGACATGTCCATGGGTAATACTTCCACGAGCGATCCATCCTATTTATTAATGCTGAAACCAGCAATGATCTGTTAACCGTAAAAAACTTATCAATGCTTCAAAATTTAAAAGGAACCAAATTATTTTATATCCTATTAATATTATTAAGTTTGATAATTCAGACATTATAGTTTTACTTTCTGATTAGGAAAAAAAAAAAATTTGTACCTATAGTAAAATGAACTATTACAACTGTTAATATCAAGAATGTTCGTTTACCTTAAATATAGATTCCAATCCATTCAATGCCCGATGAGACAACCGTGGTGTCTTAACCAGCAACGATACAATTAAACTCACAACAGAGTTATTGTCACCCTTTATGTAAAGAAATAATTTCGTTTAAGTAACTGGGTTTAATACAAAAACTCAAACTTTCAGTAATAAGAGCAGGAAATATTCAGAACATGCATTACAAAAATGCATATTATGTAACAAGGAGGTAAATTCTTAAATAACATAATTTTAAGCAGGCGATAGGGCCTAGACAAGTGTCATAGATTTTTATTCTATCCATATAATTAAATATAAATCTATGCTTGTCTAGGCCTTAAGGTCGGTATCTCAAGAAACCCAACTTCAATTGGGACTTTGGTGTACAATAATTTCATATTTGTTGTATGTTTAGTAAGTATAAGTTTCCTACCTACTACGTAATATGAGTTAAGCGAAGACAGCATAGCATATACCCTATACACATATATACTTGTATGTAGGTACCTATCCCCTTTATAACCCTAGGCAGGTGTAATTTAATACATAGGTAGATGACCCTCAAGCCATATTCTTAATATCTATAGTGTAGACTCTCTAAATTTCACTCGACTGTTAGCGCTGCACGAATCAATTTACTTGAATATACATTGAACCTCAAAGCGTATAATATACCTATGTATAGGTATACTTATATACCGTTTGTACGTGTGACACTGCTGCTATGTATTACCTACAATATAAATACCCCGTTTTAATATAAATTTGGTCAGGCGAGGAAGCGTCTACCATTTCATCGTTTTCGTAAGCAATAAAAGTATTCACCTGTACTGGGAGTACTTCATTAGGTTTATTCTAACCCTTAGGTTTTTTACTTTGTTTTTAATGATCAGACCAATGTGGGTAGACCTGTCACAAAGTGAACCAATAACCTGATAAAAGTGGCATATAACCGATAGATAAGGTACACGTCATCAAGGAGGGTCATACTTCGGATATATGGGGGAGGCATAATTAAGTACTCTGTGAACGACGTTCGGCTGAATAATGATGATGATATACAACTATCATAATACAATATTTTCTTTACTTAATTGTTAATACACTAATATAATTCGAAAGAAAATGCAACAATTCTCGATTTCTCCTTCCAACAGTGGATTTTAAAACTAAATTCAGTCTGTATTTTCCGTTTTAAGCTAATTTTTCCGCTGAGCCTTATCCGAGTGTTTCAATGGAAAATCGCCGATACAAGTGGGGTCGCTGCTTAACCCCACTCGCAGAGGATTTCCATAATAATTTGAGAAGCCGATACTGTATAGATGCTTTTTCTTTCTATTTACGAAACTTTTCTGTTGGAAATGTTCTATTTATTGATAATAGTAAGAACAAGAATATGTTTGGCTGTTTTTTGTGTGAGATATTTTGTTAGAGCTTCGAACCATGTTTTAAGTAACATTGTACTAGGAGAAGTGTTCTAAACGTTTTTTTTTTATGATCTAACGACTTAGGTGACAAACAAGCATACGACCCGCCTGATGGTAAGCAGTTACCGTAGCCTACGGACGCTCTAACTATGTTATAAACCTTTTTACTCCTTTTTACTATATAGTGAATCTTGAAGATAAGTGTTAAGTGGGTTAAGAAGGATATACTACTATATTCTTGCTGCAAGGTAAAAGCCTCTTTTCATGTAGAGAAGAAATGATCAGTGTTCGCCATACTCAAGCTGTCGATTTCAGACTTTTTTGTAAACGGAAGTTTTTCCACAATGATTCCTTTAGGTACCCTAAGTCAGTACAGTAAAGTATAGTCTATATAAATAACTGTTAGATACATAATTAATAAAAAAAAATTGGTGTAAACTTAATATTATATAAAATAATGATTTTCTACCTCTAGATTTTATAATTAGTTTAATTTATAAAAAATTATAAAAGTTTATAAAAGATAAACTTCAGTATTAAAATTTGAAGTAGCCAATTTTTTTATACGTTCATTACTCATTTTAAATAATGCATACTTTGTACAGATAATTCTTAAAAGTACAAAGTTTGTAACTAAAGTTTCAAATACTATTATTATTGTCTAGACGTTAAAAACTAATGAAACCAATTTATTAGGCCAGGTAAGTAATTAGTTCTAACCCTTTTAGTTTGTGGGCGTATAATGATTAAGTATAATTATGATAGATGAATATAATAGGTAATAGGTTAGCCCCCTATTATATCAAACCTAATATGACTAACGAAACGTGGGTGTAACATATTCCTGTCTACCCCTTTTAGAAAAAAAGAGCATGATATTACTAATACTTAGTAATTACTGAATAGAAAATAATGATTGAGAATGAAAATTATACTCCTATAAGGAAAATTTAATACAAAGCGTTGTAGTCATCTTGACTACAGATATTATCTATATTATATACCTAAAGCGGAAGAATTTGTTTGTTTGTTTGTTTAAACGCGCTAATCTCTGGAACTACCAGTCCGATTTAAATAATTATTTTTACTTTTGATAGCCCAGTTCTTGAGGAAGGTTATAGGCCCTAATATCACGGTATTAGCAACGGGAGCAGAGCAATGAGCAAAGACGCGGGTGAAACCAAGCCGCGAAAAGCTAGCTTTCTTTATATCATGTTACATCATCAACCTAAAGACATGTAAAGGCTGCAGAGCACAGGCCTCTCCCAGAGAGAGGTAAATGTCATTTAGTCGCCTGTTGTAGTAAATAGTACCTTTTTAATTATAGAAAAAAGTAAAAACCTACATACTTCCTACATCCAAAATATTGGCCCAAATCAAATTCATTGGTTTGTTTGTTGTTACCAGACCAGGGGCCTACCACCACTTTTTATAGCAGTTTTATTTTAATATTACTTTGTGTCTTGTCTTTTTCTTTTGTACCATTAAAAACAAGGATAGAGACAAAGTAAGATTATTAATGCTATAAGAGGTTGTGATAGAGTCCCAGAGCATTTAATCCTCTCAGCTCTTTTGTACTAACTGTCCTCTTTAATCATTCCTGAGTCAACTAAAGCATTATATCTGTAAAATTATAGTATAGTACTTACTTATTAGAATAAAGAATACTATCGTAGAGACGACCTTGTAATTTCTTTGATACATTTTGATAGACCTGAAACAAAATAATAGTTCTATTAGAAAAACTCGTAAAATATCTATATTGTGTAGTACATCTTATGGTGTTTGCCATCAAGAAGGAGGAAAACGTAACAACTCGATTGTTTTGCGATTACCGAAAATCGATTTGGAGAATACCTATTCACTCGGATAAGAGAGGTATTCGAATGAGGGTAATGTGTTTCCTCCATCTTTAAAGCTATTTGATTGCTACGCAAGTGACGCATGTCATTTAGTTTAATAAAATTGAATACTTAACGTACTGGACGTTACTCGGGGAGGCCTTTGCCCAGCAGTGGGATAAGTAGCGTGATGTTACATAGGCTTCTTCAAGAACAGGGCTATCAAACGCAAATTTAATGCTCTCTCGCTTTATTTATTAAAATAGATAGATTAAAAAAAAGGTAGGTATAAATATTATCTTATTGTCAATAATGCAAACCAAGCGTAACTATGGCAAACACCTTCCTTTGGAAGAAGCCTATATCTCACAGAAGACATCATCAGAGTAATGATCCTAATCGCTTTACTCGATCTGAGGATCAAATCCGAAACCTTCACGGCAGTACACAGTACCACTAAACGATGAAGATAGTCGTAATTTTTTAACTAAGTATTTAAAATATGAATACTTTACATAATTAATAACCATATTTAAATATTAAGTTTGTTTACCCCCATGATTGCAATGACCTACTTTGGCAATCGTAAAATATTTTTAATATATTACAACTAGCAATGGGTCGTTACGACTTAATGTAACAAAATATTACTCTTAGTAAAACTGTTAAACATATTTATAAAATAAAAGTCCTTAAATAACGAGAAACCAATAAAACTGTTAAACATAAATAAATACCTAATTGTAGAATTGAATTTACCTCATTAGATATCAGAATATTTTTCTATCAATGGTAAACTACAAACTATAGTGACATACATATTTTCGTTCACAAGATAACAATACACGTTATATAAATAAACATTTAAATAGATAACAGAAGAAATGTACACGTACTAAAAACCTTACCGCAGTCACAAACCACTTCATGATGGCATCCTCTGACACTCCATAATATGGAGTCTACTACTAATAAAGCTAGAAATTTGTATTTTTGGACAAAAATCGAGTACTGCAATAAGCTATTCTCAATTTTATTACCAATTAATTATATGAAGAGACCAATATATACATATATACTGACTAGCTTTACAAGGTGCGATTTCACCCGCGTCTTAGCTTACTGTTCTGCTCCCGTCGCCAGTAGCGTTATGTTACATAGCCTATAACCATACTCGAGAACTGGGCTATGATACGCAAAAAGAATTTTCAAATCCGACTGGTAGTTCCAAAGATTAGCGCGTTCAAACAAACAAACTCTTCCGCTTTATTTATTTATTTATCAACTTTATACATACAATATGTAGTGGCGGACTTAATGCCTGATAATATAATAGTATAGACGATAGCGATTTTTACCTGTGACAAAATGTTAAAGCAGATATTTTAGAAGATCAGCTTATGTAATACTTTGTTTGTTACATATCATTTGTCACGTGAATTTAGTTTCCTCAAATTGAGTAATGATTGCGTAGACTAATTCAAATTCTATTTTGCATTTCATAAAACATTTTCTTATACTAGATGTACGACAAAGCCAATTTGGTAACTGCAAATGTAAGTTTGCAACAGCAATTCGGTAAGAAGATTGCTTTTGCACGTTTGTTGGCCGTGGTCCACCTAGGTGTACCACGGGCTACTCATCGAAAGGAAAGTATCAGTCTAGACGTCGACTATTGTACATAGGCCTCTACCAAAGGTAGATATTTGCCATAATCACCACGCTTAGCAACGAGATGATGCCTATTACCTGCTATTCTCTTACAGTGGCTTTCTAAATACAAACTTTAATCCAAGATTCTCGAATATCCCGATTTTTCATTCGGCTTTGAAGCACTGTCACATTGACATATTATTAAAGCGATTCAGCACTTAACGATCCATTGCATAAAATCGGATTTTCAAATAAAGATCGGTATGTTTTTAGTCGTCCCTTACGACATCCACGGAAAGAGGAGTGGTCCTATAATGCATAGAGACCACACAGCCAATACAATTATGTCTTCAATGTAACTAAATTATTGTATAATATCACAACCTTCGGTATGCAAAATGTATGTTTAATTAATTAATTATGTCTATTAACTATTAAACACTCAATGTTTGTTTACAAATATCAACCTTCAGAACATGCAAAATTAAATGTTCAATATCTGTATTATCTATTCCGTAAATAAGAATTAGTTATTGAGTGAATCGTGAACAACGATAAGCTAATTTTGCCAATCCGTCTAAATGCTATTAAGTCAAAATTCGCCTGAAGTCAGATTTCCTTTGAAACGAGCTTGTATCATTTTATTAGACACTGACATTTTACTGAGTCATTATCAAATCGACCCATTATTATCCTACTGCAGGGAGAGGCTTCTTCTAGTACAGATATAGTATGAGCATTGATAGCCACGCTTGCTCAAGGCGGATTGGCGATTTCAGACTTCCTGAGAAGTCCAGGTTTCCTCACGATGTTTTCCTTCACCGTCAGTCAGTAATGCCTAGATAAACTTAGAAAGTACATATGACTTGAAAATTCACATTGGTATTTGCTCGGATTCGAAACCTCGTGTTTACGAAGCAGGTGCCTTCATCACTGGGTCATTACGACTTGTTATGTAGGTATTAAAAACGTCTGTGCATAATTCACGATAGATCTTACAAGTTATATGCGAAATATCAGCAAAATAGGTCATGATTCTGGTTCGATAGTACATGGCAGAGTTTTCTAATATAAATACTATTCTAAGAAAGCAACCAAGTTGTTATTTGTTGTTAACTGTGAATTTTGGTGCTTCTGGTTCTCTCAGTCAATAAACAAAATGCGAAAAAAATAGCACTTCTCTAATCAATCCAGCAAGCATAAAAGTGCTTTCAAGTAATTTAAAGACTAGTCTCTTGAGTCATCCTTTGACTTACGCAGATCTATACCTATAATATTAAATAAAGCGAAGAGTTTATTCGTTTAAACGCTCTAATTTCTGGAACTACCAGTCGGATTTGTTTGTATATTCTTTCTTATGCGTGTGATAGCCCAGTTCTGGGGAAAGGTTCTAGATTATGAAACATCACGCTACGAGAGCAAAGTAAGCAAAGACGCGGGCAGCTAGTATTTTATTTAGCATAATTTTTAAAGAAAAAAAACCTATAAGACTGAATGAGAATTTTACCACAGCCAAAAGCCTTGAGTAATGAATACCTACTTATTACACTCTATTGTGTATTACCTAGAAAAAAAACCTTGGAATGTAAGATATGATGTAATTTATCTTTTCTTGTTATCAATTTAGCCTTATTTACAAATAGACGTACAATTATAACATTTAAAGTGAAAACTGATATATAACTGGATGTATCTTGTGTCCATTATTTTGTAAAGCCATGGTGCCACAGTGGGATAGAGTAGAGGGAGATAGAGTAGTTGCGGTAAAAAGCCACCATAGCAAACTAATAAGCTAACAGGCATGATGGGGTCCACTATGGGCACTTTGTGAAATAGTTTTTCACGCCCTACTTCTTCTACTTTATTTTCTTCTAATTTTGATACCCTGTCCTATACACGGGATATATTGGTATACCCTTTGTGGTTTAAGTTTTAATTTAGCGTTCTTCTAAGCCTTGTTTATTGCAGTATTATCCTCTTTACTAGCTCAAATCACAGCACCTTAACATCTTTTCTTTCTGTTTTCTATAATTTTAAGTACTTCAATTTTTAACTGCAGTAGGCAAATAATGATAAATGATAAAACTTATAGATTTATCTTTTTTGTCTAATTATTATGCCGAGGATGAAAAAAAAATATAACTATCGCTATTGCTTGCAAAAACAAAAACAGTTATAATCCGCTGTCATAAAGGCTTAAAAATAAACAAAACAAACCAACGAGTCTATAATGATAATGACATGTTACACGTTGAATGACCTTTTGGCCGTATTCTGATTGTTAGGTAGATACCGGCAATAAAGTAAATAATATAGTAAATTATATTTGTTTGATAAATTTGATTTATGGCATCATTTTTTAAAACAAATGAAAGCTGTTTCACATTGGTAAATACAAAGTATGGGGTATGAAATTGTGGGCAGGCCTTTACCTAGCAGTAGAGTATTTACCATCGTACCAAATGTCATCTTATTATGAAGCTTTTTGAGTTGTAAGTCGCAGAATTTTGATCGCGTAATAAGCAGGTAATTCAGGTCGGCAAACATGGGGCCTACCACCATCTCATAAAGCAGTATTTTAATGTCACTTTGTGTTTTGTGTTTTTCTTTTGTACCATTAAAAACAAGGATAAGAGACAAAGTAAGGTTATTATAGTAAGGTTATAAGATTGCCTTAAGAGGTTATGGTAGCATTTGCATCGCCGTGTGAACGAAACAGGAGTTTTGTATGCAACCGAATGTAGCAGAAGAAGAATTACGCGACCGATATTCTGCGACTACAATCTGGCAGCCAAACAAAATGACTAAGACAAATTTCTTTGTGAGCGGCTAGTTCATGTCATGGGCATCTTTAAGTTGATGATGGAATTATGGTTAACAATAAAACTTAGTTTATGTTTAGGAAAAATACGAGGATTTTATGATGCAATTATTTGACTTCTGACAATAAAATCTAATAAAAGTTGCAATAAATAAAAAGACATAAAATTATCACTCATTAATGCATTGAATCGTTTACACAATTAAATTTACAAAAGAAAAACAGCAATTAAGCTCTGCTTGATTCTGAGTCACGTTTAAGAATACATAACCTATCATGTCATCTCATCTGACGTCACTGACCATAAACCTCTTATAAAAGTACACAAGTGGTTTTCATTAATTAGATTGTTTTATGATAGCACACTAACTCGATCCTGGCAACACTCAATTTATTTGAATTACTTATTTTTTTTTTATTTCAATTATACTGCCTATAACCTTCGCTAAAGTGCAAGCAATAAGTTGACAGAGTTTTATCACAATCGGATTAATGGTTAGATAATGCATAAAATACAAACAAAGGTAGGTGTCCAACAAGCATATACATATGTATATTATGTTAAGTGGTTACCTTAGCATTTAAACATATCTATGTTGTTTTAGTATTAAGTATTGCATTTGTGTTTCGACTAGAAATTTCGACATCGTAACTATCTCGCTGCGATCTAGCGGCCGCAGTGCAGAATATACCTTAGCAGCCACAGAGGTACATCGGGTACATCAAATCCTATGTGTGTCAATGACGTTACGTACTGTTTTGATTATTTGAATATACGAGCTCTATTATATAATAGAAAGTGATTCACTGACATTGAAATGTAGGTACTCCAATTTAGAGCAGTATTTGTAGTTATGTGAACTATTGCTGTATATGAATGAAACAGTCGCTTTGTGTAAA
Source organism: Parascotia fuliginaria (assembly GCA_963082885.1). Lineage (NCBI taxonomy): Eukaryota > Metazoa > Arthropoda > Insecta > Lepidoptera > Erebidae > Parascotia > Parascotia fuliginaria. Next base: position 5,102,655 of record OY720195.1, read on the forward strand.
AGTATTAAATTAGCAACTGATTTGAGATAATTTTGTGACGTAACATTTAGACACATTCGGTAGAAACAAACGTAAAAATGTTATCTCGAAGAGATTGCTTTTAGCGATGATAAGATGCGCCTATTGTCACTAGCTGTTTTGTTGTTTCTTTTGTATTAGTGGTATGCAATAATTATTAAAAAAATATGAACATTCTACTCTTTTCTACGTAAATAGATAGATGTGGTAGGAGCGTTGCTTGCATTTATCTTCTCGACTGAATCCCAAAACAAACTACTTTTGACACAGATATCAAAGAGTATTACAATAATTAAGTTAAGTGGCATTCTCTGATGAATGATAATCTTGATTTGCAACCAGAAAATACAAGGCATACTGCGCAAGATGAACCGGCAACTTAATCAAAGTGGCAAAGAGCTGTTAAATTCAGACAGCTCCGGTTCGGTCTTTGAGAAATCTTCGAAGCCGAAGTGAAGCAAGGAAATAATCTATACGAGTGTAGAGTAATTTAGACATAACTAAATTAATTGAATTATTTAACTTATGGGACTGAAATTAATCGAATAAATTTTACCGAATGAGTATCAAAATTTACTCGACATAACAAACTGACTTCATATTATTTGAATATGAATAAGAATATTTATTTTGCTAAAACCATGGTTACGCAGGTGTTAGTTGTAAATTGCACAACATGCAAAATTAAATAGTTACACAGTATACCCATTACAGTAAGTAAATACATATTATTGCATACACTTTCAGTAATTAATATAACAAAAATAAAGTTAAATTTTTTTCACACAGCCAAAGAGAAATTTGAATTTAAATCGATACCTATATTATTATCTTAATACTACATCACAAAATGAGATCATTATGTTTATGTATGCATTTGTAATAATTAGATGATATTTTTGTTTTTGTGATCATAATAAATGTCACCGAGTGTAGACAGCCTCTCAAGAACGACAATTTGATATGGGTTTAGAGAAACCGATGAGTGAAAGCTGCCGACAATAAGTCAAAGTGGTAATACTGGTGGAAGTCTATTTCCAACAGTGAACGTTTTTCGGCTGACATTATCAAGATACAAGCAAAATATATTATTAAAAAAACAAAAGCCCGCCTGCATAAAATGAAAAGGAACCCATTTTTATTCGTACCGACACGCTACATCGCAATATTTTATACATAGAAAATATTATATTAATAAATATATCAGTTCCACAATTAATACGAATGTAATGACACCTCGTATGTTAATACCCATTTAGCCATTTAGGCTGAAGAGCGTGCCAAAGAAATAGACATCATATAAATAACCACATAATATATACATACGTGTCCTCGAAAAACATTACCCTCTTTGACGTGCAGTCGGGCAAAAAGAATATTCTACCTATCAATCTAAATAAGTACTTTTCCAAACTATGTAGTTTTAAGCGATAAAATCGTCAAATCAGGTCAATTTTGTATTCGCTTGACGACCATAGTGATTATATGTAACGGTGTCACATCAATTAGTGTGCCGCGTATATTTACAAGTTTACAATAAATATACATAAATAAATATATTTCGCTTGTTTGGAATATCAAAAAGTCTACAGTTAAATTTGTAGTACGAGACAAAACATCTCATCTTGTAGGTACTATAATGATTAAATATTGATAGGAATCGTTAAAAGTTGACATGACATTTGTTCTGAAGAAAGGTGAAAAATAGTCAAATGTTTCATAAATTGGATCAGATCATTGCCTCTCTAATACGCCACAGAAATATAATGGGTAACTATATTCTAGATATTCGACCATACGGGTATCATCTTTATAGAAAAAAAAAGGAAACCGTCAACAAATTATATGGCTAAATTTTTAGGCCTCTTAAAGCTTACTTTCATCATATTAGCATGTAAAAAAAATCTATAAAATATACCGTCTGCAATTGCCGAATTGGATCAGTATTGAGCAATTTGTACAAAAATCAAAATTATATGATTCGGACACCTTAGTTCGTCTGTCTACTAACTAGAAAGGTACCTACTTAAAATAGTGACACAGTATTTAAGAATAACTATCTCAATTTCGACTTAGTAATAAAAAAGCAGCATTAATATAATACATAGTTATATATATTCACTTCTACATACATATTACATGGTCAATAATAGTCGAATATGTACTACATAATAGCAAAAGAGCGACCAGCCAATTTAAATCAGCGTTACACTAATTTCGGCTACTATTATGACGTTAGCGTACAGTATAATATCACGTGTTAGAACTTCAATGGCTTCCTTTTAGAAACGTAACGACATTTCCTTTTCAAATCCTTAATTCATTCATTCATTCTTATATATCTTTAAAACTATTCATATATTAGACGTCCGCCCTCGCTTTGCTTCATTATCAAAAGTTTAATTCGATCACACAACTGCAATTTTACCTACATCTGCGAAATATTATTGCTATAATGCAAATTTACTTTTGCTATCTTCTGTATTGCAAATTTACAAATATTTAAATTCTGAAATTTGTAAAACATAATAATAAGATATATTAAACATAATAAAATATAGCCTAAGTTACCCACTTCATTTATTGATTTGTAAAGATGAAAGAATTTTCAAATCGGTAACTTAAGATTAAAGTTAAATTGGTACAAACAAAAAAACAAACATAAAAAAACCAAATATTTTCTCTTTATAATTAGTTTAGATAGATACATTAGATACTAATGCCTAGCCTCTGCTTCGCATGTACTCGTATCTATACTTTTATGTCTTTCGCGACATGATTACAAATCGTTAAAATTCTTGGTTTTCACTACTATAATATGCATGTTTTACTTATAAAACTTACAAAAGAATTGCTCTAAACAATAGAAAAACCGTATTAAAATCAGTTGCGTGGTTTAGGAGAAGTTTGCGGAAAAACAGACAGGAATAACATCGATTTTGCTTTATAGATACTATAGAACAAATCTGGATTAGCTTCAGATACGGCAATTACTTAACTAAAAGATGATAGAGACTGACTGACTGAAAAGAGAGATATTTATATTCATTTTTATTTCGAAACGTGAAAAATCTGTTGTGTGTGTAATGTAATATGCATCTTATGTAGAGATGTCAAGGTTTATAATTGCAAAACATTTATATTCCAATGATACAAAATTAGTTCTGAATTGATTATCTGAAATGCTGAAAAACTTAAATTACTTACAATTGGACACGTTTCACTTACGTTTGTCTCGTTAACATAGTTATTTATTCATTCGTTAATTTCAAATCGAATACATTATATTTATTTAAAAACATATTTTTTTTTTATGTGTTAAAATTTATTTAATAACAGCTTTGAAAAACACAAACACAAACTCATTTTGGTCACAATATGTGACAACTAATTGTAACTCATACATAAAACTGTAATTATCTGGCGATTGAAAAGAGTGGCGTGAGTTTTTAGACAATTCTTCTTACAGCTCTACCTCGTCAGCGAACTGGCTGTAAGTTAATTCGCTGACTTCATGCATTTTGACAAAAAAACAAACATAAAAAAACCAAATATTTTCTCTTTATAATTAGTTTAGATAGATACATTAGATACTAATGCCTAGCCTCTGCTTCGCATGTACTCGTATCTATACTTTTATGTCTTTCGCGACATGATTACAAATCGTTAAAATTCTTGGTTTTCACTACTATAATATGCATGTTTTACTTATAAAACTTACAAAAGAATTGCTCTAAACAATAGAAAAACCGTATTAAAATCAGTTGCGTGGTTTAGGAGAAGTTTGCGGAAAAACAGACAGGAATAACATCGATTTTGCTTTATAGATACTATAGAACAAATCTGGATTAGCTTCAGATACGGCAATTACTTAACTAAAAGATGATAGAGACTGACTGACTGAAAAGAGAGATATTTATATTCATTTTTATTTCGAAACGTGAAAAATCTGTTGTGTGTGTAATGTAATATGCATCTTATGTAGAGATGTCAAGGTTTATAATTGCAAAACATTTATATTCCAATGATACAAAATTAGTTCTGAATTGATTATCTGAAATGCTGAAAAACTTAAATTACTTACAATTGGACACGTTTCACTTACGTTTGTCTCGTTAACATAGTTATTTATTCATTCGTTAATTTCAAATCGAATACATTATATTTATTTAAAAACATATTTTTTTTTTTATGTGTTAAAATTTATTTAATAACAGCTTTGAAAAACACAAACACAAACTCATTTTGGTCACAATATGTGACAACTAATTGTAACTCATACATAAAACTGTAATTATCTGGCGATTGAAAAGAGTGGCGTGAGTTTTTAGACAATTCTTCTTACAGCTCTACCTCGTCAGCGAACTGGCTGTAAGTTAATTCGCTGACTTCATGCATTTTGACTTTTCATAAGCATCATACTTTATGATCAAAATGAAATAAATACTTTGAGTTTGACACTGATCAACTAAATTATAAATAAGTACAAACAAAATTATCTACCTACAGCCAGTTCTCAAACTAAAGAGAGCCACGAGAAAAAGAACTAGTATGAAACTCAAGCCACTTTTTATAATCACCAGATCGTTAAGATTTTTGTGGGTTTTAATTTTAAGAAGCATGTAATATAAAAAAAAAAGTAAAAAAAACGATGTTTTTAACCTTGTAAACATCGAATAATAAATAAAATAACAAGTTAATTTGTATTATAAAAGAAAAAGAATGATGATGAATGATGAAATACAATACATTTTTAAATATATATATCAATAAGAAGGATAGTTAGTTATGCGCCGACATATAACTTAAGCTCAGCAAATGTATTATCTAAAAAAAATTATCTGACTCGCAAAATGAACCTTATTCAGGTCATGCTTAATTATACATTTGTTCGACAGGCATATCGTGACAATCGTAACTATGTTTAAACCTATTATTGCGGCATCGGTGCAAATAGTTATAGCAATTTAGCCAATCTCCGTGATTAAAATGACTAAAAGGAATTATGTAGAGAACTTACTAGATTTTAGTTGCCGAACTACATTTAGTGTATAAATATGTCTTTAATTAAAGAAAAACTTCAAATTCTACTGATTAACGGTATATAACTATAATTTAACAGTAGTGATCCACGTTGGTTTCAGCATGAATGGGTCGGATCGACCGGAACAACCTTTCATAGAAGATCGACGTAAGAGTATCCGTACTACTGCGTTTTGTTCGGTGAGTGAGAGCGCCGGAGGCCTAATTTTCCCCTCTCCTCTTACCTCACCTCCCTAATTCCCTTCCCCTACCCTATTATTTCCCAGCTGCCATAGTGGAGGCCACCATACCAGCAGTTTAAGACGATGGCTTATGGTAAGGTGGCTACCACTTCTGGATTCCACTGACTGCTTACCATCAGGCGGGGTGGAGTCACTTTGGTAGGGCAATATAAAAAAAATACATTTATAACTACAAGAATAGACATCGTCACAATACTTGTAACTGAATTCACGTTTAAAATTTGTATCATCGTCTTTTAAGAAATGGGTTTTGAATGCACAGGTACTTAGTCAAATTATCTCAACTGCATGGGATAACAATTCAATGACATTCAAATTATCATTCTATAAGTAATGGTTAAGGAAAGACAAAATTAGCCTTTCAAGGTCAAGACCTTGTCAAAGACATTGGTAAAAGGCTCACAACAGCCCATTGTTTAGAACTATTCATGGATGAAACCGTTGTAATTGAACGACAAGGTAAAAAACTCAAAATGTTAACTATTGATAAAAATAATGCATATATGTTGATGTAATAAATTAAGCTAAATGTCATTTTTAACTATATTAACAGTTGAAGAGGTATTTGAATTTAATACTCTTGATTAAGTGACCTTTCAATTAAAAAACTAAATGATAATCAGTTTATCTATAAGAGATACGATGTCACAGATAGGCACACTTATACATACGTCAAACTTTTATCATCCCTATTTTTGCATCGAGAATTTAAATTGTTATGGATTACGGTTGAATTATGTCCACTGGGCCATGACTGATGGCGATGGATAGAATAAATAAGGAAAAGTTAACTTATTCAAAGTAAGCAAACAATATAATTATCCTAATACAAATCGTGTAACTTTTATGTATGTGTAGGGTAAGTACTGCAACTTGAAACACGGACAGATATAAAACTTTAGTAAATAATAAGAAAATCTATACTATTATATAAAGCGGGAGAGTTTGTTTGTTTGTTTGTTTGTTTGAACGCTAATCTCTGTAACTACCAGCTGGATTTGAAAAATTATTTTTGCTTATGATAGCCCAGTTCTCGAGGAAGGTTATAGGCTATGTAATATTACGCATCTGAAAGCTAATTAGTAATGAAACAAAATCTATCAAAACAAACACGTACTAATATAGTTAGGTACTTATTATCTATCTAAATATACGAGTATTTAAACCTTTTGAGAGAGTCGCACACCCAATTATCCTCAGCATGTCCCTTTCCTTTTTTATTGCTCATTCCCTTCTTCTGCACAAGTCAATAACGGACACAAAACTCCGGGCTAATTGCTATTAGCAAAATCCAAAATCACCCTTACTTATACCTTTGTATAAGAGCCCATACCTACACAATATTTAGGAATCTTGCAATGTTTTAAAAGACATACAACATAATGCCTGCTACAGCTATACACACTACATTTTACCGGCATGGACTACCTGTGCAGATATGCGCAGCTATACAGAAAGACCTTTCTGCACAGTGTGCAGTGTGCAGTGTGCAGAAAGGTCTATCTAATACCTACGTAGAACTGAAGATGGCTACGATACACCGGAACGTCCCCATATATGCTACCGACGTGCGGTCGACCTGCTGCACAGGTCAAACCTCTCCGGTAAACCGTAGCGTGTTTGACTTACATAATACACCAACTAACCGCTAACTAAACCAATTGCGAAATACAAGGTCATGTCTCCAGTAAACAAATGACTGTACATATTTTAGTTAACACTTTCAAACGTAAGAATATCACAGATTTGAAGAGGTCAAGGTAAAGATGCACTAATTTAACCGTAGATAAAATCACGTTCGTCAAACTTAATGGCTGATGGTACGTGTAGATAAATATGTGGGCTAACTTTGTATGGTACAGCAATATAAAGTAGTGATCCATTATACAAAATCTATACTATAATTATACCTCTTTAGTATCTTTTATTCTGGATTATCCCAAAGAATGTGTAGATTGAAGAGGTAAGGTAATGGGCAGGCCATATCTCTTGTGGCACTGGTTATCGATAGGCATAAAAGGTTCTCAAGTAGCGACTGCCAACGGGATTGTAGAGTATCACCCTACAAGACAGCAAACACCTAAGCAATGTAAGGGATAACAGTTGTATGCACCCAGAATTGGTTGTAATGGATGTTTTTGAGAGTCTATATTTAGCAGTAGTGACAGTAAGTGTCAGTGTAAGTGTGTTAGGTTGATAAGAATTTAGTCATTACATTAACAGTGTATGGATATGAGCGAACGAAATCATGATAAACCTAGTCTTTGCAGAATTTATTTAGGACAATATTGACTTCACCGCCGAGTAAGAACATAATTTAATAAGTTATTCGATTGCATTCATAATGTAGAGGAAAAAGACTTTTAGTATTTTACCTTTCTAACATGACCATGAGTTATTCTAGAGGTCACAAATGCATCAATCGGATCTTTTAGGAAGATAGCCACAAGACTAATATTTATATTCAGATCAAAATGTTCCACAATACTCAAATTTTCTATATCGGGTATCTAAATCATATTTATCCTTGTCTACTGAAGGAGTCTAGTTCTCTCACAAAGTGAGAAATTTTGCCACGGGCATCACCTTTGGCAATTGGATTAGTCTTCGTAGTAAACCTTTATTTAGTACCTATACATTGTGCGTTACGCTAGTGCTCGTTACTTGGTATGTATTTTGGTATCCCGTATTGACAAAATCGGCAACAAATAAGGTTGTTCTATATTGAAGACTACACTACCATTATTTATACGTGCATAAGTGTTATGTGTAAATGTTTCTTTGTAACTGCTAAATATGTTAATTGTTTAAAGAATTGTTACCTTGTTCTCTGAAAATGTTACGTCCTAAAGTAACGAAAGACAACAAGGGATTTCAGTCTTTAAATAAACCTGTATTTAAAATTAGTTTTTAAGGAAAACTGGAAGCTAGTCAGGAAATTTGGAATCTGGAATCCATCTTAGGCAAACGTGATGATGAATCCATAAGTCTTTTGAGTAACAGATTGACTTTTCTATTAAAGACTATCACAAACAAATTAGAGGTGCAGCTTAATTGGTTTTATAAAGCCACCAGCTTCCCGCTGTGCGGTTTCACCCGCGTCTTTGCATATTGCTCTGCTCCCGTCGCCAGTAGCGCAATGATACATAGCCAATAACCTTTCTCTAGAACTGGACTATCATACGCAAAAAAGAATTAATTAAAACCTACTTGTAGTTCCAGAGATTATTGCGTTCAAACAAACAAGTCTCTTTTGCTTAGTATAGATATCTGAAGTTGATAATTGAACTTGTAACAAAGATCTAGTTATAATTAATACGCCAATTAAAATTGAACTTTGAATTTCGATTTTAAAGGTAGATTAAACTTCACATTGTAAAGAAAATAGTACTGTATATATTTGTGTTCTCATAGTAATTGCTAGAACATTTCATTTCATTAGGTTGCGATTGTTTACTGTAACATACTAGATAGGTCAATGCCCGCAATATGGGCTAAATTAGCAGAGGTCATAGGAACCGCAAATTAGAATGTATGACAAGAGACACCTTTGAAATATGTTGCTTGCATTGTTAACCCTGCGTTTCTAGAATACCGCAATACTGACTGTGCTATTTAAGATCTTACGAATTCCTCAAGACATACATATTATAGACCTTATAAACATCGACGTCAACATATTAATTTTAGTGTGATAAATATTGTGAATGAAACGTCATATAATAATGATCATAGACTGAGCCATATAGTTAATTAATTGGATTTACAATCAATACAAGTAACAAAAAGTCCAACTAACTAAACGTTACTAAACTTATTAAAACGCAATTAGCACGCTTTATTAGCAAATTGACATTGTAATATATATAATATAATATAATCTAACTTTTATGTTGGTAAGTTGCCTTCGATAAGAAACAGAGAATATCTCATTTTTACAAACAAAGTGATAGACAAATTCACCTTAACGAACTCGGAGATATTTGTAAATACGATCACTAAATAAAGAAATGTACACTTGCTATAATATTACAATACATTTTCCGTTACACTAGCCGTTCATTCTCCCTAGCACAAAAACTTGGCGTTAAACATTACGTATGTATCAAGCATCTATCATTGCATCTTCCCGAACCTAACTGCACTGTGTCTACTAGGCTGAACGATTCTAGGCAACTGGAAAAAACTCAAAATTGCACAGTCTGCCGACTTTATAACGGGGTATTAGAACTTTTTACGTTCTAAGCTTATTAATTTTTATTACTACAACATTTGCTTGAGATATTTTTAAAAGCTAAACATTTTGATTGATGTTTTCTGTTTTTGTAAGAATCAGGAAATGTTGAAGTAACTGTTACCAATAAATTAGTAATTCACATTATTTTTCTTGATAATTATGATATAATTTAAAATAAGTTTAAAATTAATTGAGCGTAGCAAAATGCTGTGCTATTCTATCCTAACCTTTGCTTTTTAAATTTGAACATAATTAAGTAATGCTTATGAATCGTGGACGAGTTTATATGGTATATCAACCCATGAGATATTGTCATTAAACCCATACTTAGCCAAAAAAGGGCTATTGTGTCAAGACCACACTTTTCTTACATTATGTGCATTAAGTTTTATAAATAAACTAGCTTTCCGCGGCGCGGTTTCACCTGCGTTTTTGCTTACTGCTCTGCTCCTGTTACTAGTAGCGTGATGTTACATAACCTTATTCAAATCCGACTGGTAGTGCCAGAGATTAGCGCGTTCATAAAAATAAACAAACAAACTATTCCGCTTTATATATACCATAATACTAGCTTTCCGGAGCGCGGTTTCACCTGTCTCTTTGCTTACTGCTCTGCTCCCGTCGCCAGTAGCGTGATAGTACATAGCCTATAACCATAATCGAGAATTGGGGGCTATTAGGGGCCGGGACTGGTAGTACCGTCAATTAGCGCGTTCAAACAAACAAACAAACAAACTCTTCCACTTTATATAATAAATTGAAATTTTTTTAAATAATTATAAAATTGATAAATGAATAAATAAATATTATTATTATTATTATATAATAATATAGATAGATAAATAAGCCCTACTTAGCTATTTCAACAATTACTTTATTATAATGCTAGTAATGCCATAATTACAAAAAGTTTTATTTCATGTATTTAATTGTACGTATGTCTACCACTCATGTCTAAGAGTAAACTATTATTTGCATAGTAAATGAGCATCCTGAGTAATTACAAAAACAACTAATTGTAAAAACGCATTCAAGCAGTTGCTAAGCAAAAATGTCATGATTATCATATTAGAATCCGTTAAAGGCCAGGATTAACAGTTATAAACCCTTACGAACACCGAATTTTGACACCGAGGAATCAAATTTTGATACTAATTAAGAATATTCTTTATTACCATTTAAGAAACAATTAATTCATATTAAAATGACGAAAATATGTTGAATACCCAAGGCTGTACCTAATCCTAGTATAATACTGCTGTGTGATAAGCTGAAACATTTATTATATCCAATATACAAAGGTTCTAACATCTAAATCCTACTGACCCTTTGTAATGAAATTACATATATGCTCTTTTGAATCTGAGAATATGTTTGTATGTCAGTGACATACCTCTATGGTTTAGTGGTGTTATGTATAGATTACCTCCTTTAAACTAACCAAAGACCCAATGTGGATGAATGAATTAGTATCTGCTATTAACTATAATATATTAAAGACATGACTCCATGCTTAGATCGGGTAAAGTGATACTGAGCTTTTGCTTCAGGAAATTTTGAGCATTTAAGTGTGTTACGCCTCTGCTTACCCTTCGGGGAAAAACTCATGATGCCATGTGTGAACCATGTTAACATTAGCTGAAGACCTCACACATTAGTTAAGTAAGTACATACATTTAAGAAGTTAAAATCAAAAAACCAAATCAAGTTGGCCACGCTAGACTAGAGCGGAGATCGCAATGACCAGGTTGTTTAAGTTATTTTAATGGACAAGGTTAGGAGAAATAGGCGGACTGGGTGAAGAAAGAAATCTTGGCTGAGGTTGCGAAACATCCGGGAGTGGACTGGTATTACCATTGTCGAAAGACTGTTCCATCTCGCACTAGACAGAGACAAGTTCAAAAAGCTAACGGCCAACCTTCAATAATGAATAGGCACATTAAGAAGGAGAAGTTTGATCAAAATTCTGTAGCCAGTTGGTCAAACTGAAGCAGAAGAAATAATAAATGAGGAAAAGCCAAATTAATATATCGAAAGAAAATTGAAACCCAAGCATTCACTCTTAAAACGCAGTACAGGGCCAATATAGACCTCGTCTTCCTATGTGAAAAACAATATTCAGCATATTTAATAGCTTTTAATAAGCAAAAGCGTACAATATTGTTTCTTGAAAGTTTAATATTATCATTAATAAATGAAATAACTAACTACAAAAAAGAAAACACAACGTAATTACATTACATTCAAAAAGGCAAGGGCTCGCAAGCAAATCTGCGGTTACGAGTTAGCAAGAACAATCTTTATTAGATTATGGTTAAAATAGGCCAGAAAAACCGTAATAATGTCTTGTTAACTTCGCAATTTTAATGTGACAAAGCTTACTTTATAATGTTTTTTTATACGAACAATTCGCCCTGACTTTACACCTATGTTTTTACGACATAATTAGAAAAAATCTTCGAAGATTTTGGTTTAATTTAACACATTCATGTGTTTTTTGCCAAAAGCTCATCTGATCGTAAGTGGTAACTGTCGCTCATGGATTTTTGCAACTTTAGGCACTTCGTGAACCCGCTGTCTACCGAGAAATTAATAACCTACCTATAATATCTTGTAAACTTCGTGTTTACATATATTTAATAAATTTTCCTCAAGAAAATCTCTAAACAAAGGTAAAAACAAAATCTAAATCCGTTCCGTTTCTCCGCAAAAACAATTTACCGGAAAAACAGAAGAACAACAGTGACTTTGCGATGTTTTGTGATGTTTGTAAAATTGCCTAACTTTGTACCTCATTAAAGTGAATGTGTTTCAACATGACATAAACGCTTTTTCTTGACATTCAGTCGTTTTATGTGATCTACAATTAACATAATATGGCATTACGCCTTGCTTTTTAGGAGTTGGGCAAAGGTATATAACACCCACGTTTAACCAGCTCTGTGTTTCAGAGTAAGTCCGTTGTTCCGTCCATTTACCGAGTACAATTCCAGGCTTCGGGCCAATAGTAACATCTCGATAAAAAACCCAACACACTAACTAGTATACAACCACCGAGACAGTTATAATTATAAATGATTTAAATTTATAAGAATAATTATGCATGTATTTTGTATCTAACAGTTCATAATATACATACTAGCAACACCCGGATTCAACGGAATTCGGAACAATTATCTATAGATCATGCAAGTATACGGTGTGCAGGAAAACGGGACACACATTGAAATAGGTAATATTTGTACTATTGTAAAAAGCTTACTAAAATGCTTTCAATATAAACGATATTTTGAATACTTACTACATATTGGCGAAGTCTTAACCATTAAAATTTTGAGCAATATTTGACATAAGTATTTTGGTATAAAAATAGTTGCAACATGTAAAGTAGGCACATAAAAAATTTTAAACGATAGGTTCTAAAGAGGACATCAAACTCACTATCCGCAGTCCTGTAATATTCACGAGATAACCTTTTATTTACCACACGTGCAGACAATGTCTCATACTTCATTGTATCTGTATTTTTTGCGATTGTAATTCATTTAGTGCGAAACCATTAAATAGTCTCGGAAACATTTAAATGTAATCGATCAGGTATATTATCATCACGCAATGTTTTTTGACGTCAGAAGTGGCATCATTCATTATAATTCGAAGAAGGAATAAACTGGACTTATTCGTCAACGAGTAATTCGTCCACGAGGTCGAGTTGGGAAGATTTAATTCTACCTATTATTTTATTGCACATCTTGACTGAAGGGATATCCACTACAGCTACTTTTTATGGATGTATAAGAAAATAATAAGTATAACTGCCGTACTATGTAAACAAGGCCTATACCGCAAGAAGTTTTACATAATTACGCAGATACAAAGCACACTTGGTAACACGCTTTATAAATTCCACAAAAGTTGTACAATGCGTAGAAATTTTCACTACGTGAGCTCAGTTTGGCCACCGAGACAGTCATATCAAATCTATCTAAGTTTTCTCGGACGAAATTGTTTGAAAGACTGTTAAATGTAAGACCACAGCCTTCTCCAAACATTATCTATATTTTTAGCAGGATTTTGCCATACACAGCATAACCCATAGCGCAGTAGCCTTATCTGCTTTTCCTCCCTTCTCATGGAAACCATTAGCGAAATAAATAGGATAGGCTATAATACTTCACTAGTAGGCCGTATGCTCAATTGGGCATACGGCCTAAACCGCTGCGGTTCTTTTCCTTCTCCTTCTTATCTCCCTACGCGGTCGACAAAGTTGTGTAAAAAAAGGAGTCGAGGTCATTTCCTCGACTAAGAACATAGCAACAATAATTACACATTAATTATCATACATCGAAGGACACCACACAATAGATCCGCATATAAAAAACAACATCGATATGCAGTAGTTATGACATCAATAGGTAATACCGTGTTTGCCCACTAAGATCCGGTGTATTCGGTGCTATAGATATAAAACGTGAGCATTTTATAATAATGCATGATTAATGAATATATATGTGATATTATAAGTAATTGATTCTTGTTACCACGACATTTTTTGCCCGATTGCCGAAGTCAAGGAGCGTAATTTTTTTCGAGTGTAATGTATGTATTTATGTATATACTAGCGGCCCGCTCCGGCTTCGCACGGGTGGACATTTTTTAAACATTTTGGGATAAATAAAGATACTTTTGTATGGGAATATAGAAAAGTGTTTTTGTTTGTTTTCTTTTAGGCAATTTTTTAAATTGTTCTCTCCGTTAGAACCATCCTCGTACTTCAAGGAATATTATAAAAAAAGAATTAGCGAAATCGGTTCAGCTGATCTCGAGATTTGGGCTTAGCAACACATTTAGCGATTCATTTTTATAGATTATAGATGTACGTATATATGTGGGGAATGTATGTCTATTTCTTTGACCAGCTCTACTGCGTAAGACTTCATAAATTTTAACTTAAGAGGTGTTATTAGATTCGTATTAATTGTGGGAGTGACACATAGGTTATATAAATTGTAATGAAGCGTCAGCATAAGAAAAAAATGGTTTCTTTCTTTTCAGTTTGTTTTTGGCAGACTAGGTTTTTTTTTAAATATATCTTGCTTGTTTCCGAAGAGCAAAAGTGTTTAAAAGCCACGGTTTGCGGATCATGTTGGCAGTCATGTCGTAACAGGGGGCAAGCCTGTTGTCTTTTACGAGACACCATTCTAGCCGTCGGATTAACACCTACTAAGAATTTCATGACATGAACAACTAGTGAAATAAATAAAATTAAAATTTAATTTCTTTTTTTAAAAGACAACTGCGGCACTAGGGAACAAGCTTTGTGTACCAGCGGACTTTACAAACATTAAAAATAAATTTTCGATATCTTATTTACAATACCGTACGTCCTTAAGTAACTTAGAAAGTATATATCATTATGTATTTAGTTTCTAAAGGCAATAGTAAATCGGCTTAGCATAGTTCGTAACGTGTTGGAACGGTATCCCTAGAAGCACAGTTTTTTTATGCAATCGATCGCTGCATGTAAATTGCACGATTTAATTGCGACTGTGTGGATGCTGATGCTGATCTATAATCCGTAGATTCCAAAAATTTTGACGTTCAGTCGTTCCATCGATCGTCCGAAAACAAAACAGCAACAAAATCGCTAGTAACCAATACTAAAAGTAGCTTGTATGCTTTAATACTTAGACAAATTTTATGTAAATAAATTCTTTACTTCCGTACTTATATATTTTTATTTATTAATTTACTAAAAGCTGTTATCGATATCAATCTGTCTTATAAAGCTCTTTCAAGTAACTTTTTTGGTAATTCACTTGGGAGGCATTAAGAAGTTGGGATAAAAAATATACGTCTAACAAAATTGTGGCTCGAATGACCCAGTTTTGTGTTTTCATTTATGTGTCTAGAACAAAAAATTTAGACTTACATTTAGTATATTGGTTCTTGACCAGATTTATTGTTTTTGATTATGTTGTTTTTATTTAAGAAAAATCACATTTGTAGCTGTCGTTATCAAATGATAATTTTACTTGTTTTATTGAATTATTCCGGTCTGATCCCCTGTATCTGATTGCCTGGGGGACCGGTTTATTTTATTTTATGAAACCAATGAACCAATTGATGACATCACTGAGGTCACATTCCTTTTTATTTTTTACAAAATCTTGCATGTTAGACAAACTTTGCATGTTAGACAAACTTGCAATTAACGGTTTAAAGTATTACCACAATTAGTGCAGGAATCTCTTTAAAACAGTTCATAGTACAAATTGTTTATTGTATAATCTGTAATGACTCCTCTCTTCTTTAGGGTATCAGTGAGGTTCAGGGTTGATGAACACCATCCGAAAAACCATCGTGGTAAGCTGCTGTCATGATGACATGCTTTTTACGCTTCGCTTAAAACCCGGCATCACAATTAGAAGGTAACACATAGCACATGAGCTGGTAAAGAGTTCCAAGTTTTAATTGAGTAACTAAACTTTGAGATGTAATGCTTCATCTTTATAATATGTAAGATAAAACCGTTTTTTTTTTAGTAATTAAAAAGACAACACCCGCATTATTATAAAAATGTCCACCTCCACCGTGTAATCGATACTCATGTATGAGAAGAGGCCTTTAAGTAACAACGAGCTAGTATAATTGTGAAAATAATACGCATTGAAATTCATAAACTGTGTACAAAATCCGAAAAATCTCAATGGTCGCTAATAAACAAGCCAGACAATGTTATAAGTAGCGATGAATCAAAAGGATGTGACCACTGCGTAGGTTTAATCAACTATTTATTTGTTCATTTTGAACAGGGATAGCACGGAATGATACGAGATTACTGCTAGTCGCGCAGCTACTTAAATAATTAGATATTTCTTACAAATAATGTGGTAACCCGGCGCTGATACTTCGCTAGTGGACGATCAATCGAATAATGTCGTTCAAACCACATGTAAACGATGTAATGACAAAGTAGTATTACAGAACTGGTAGCACCATCCTGAAATAAGATCGTTACCACTGAGATCGTTAACTCGCCGACTAACCTGTGATTATAGGCTCTGCTTACCCCATTAATGAGAGACAGGCGTGAAATTATGTATGTATTTTATTGTTACCGGTCCCAAAAATCTGTCAAAAAAATGAAAGGGATCTGATTGGAATAGAAAATATTATCAAAATAAACTGATCCCCAGAGAATCAGATACATTGGATTCGCCCAAAATAACTCGACTCTCCAATACTTTGGCGTGGCACATTTTCATCGAAGTCATTGTAGTCTAGCGATTACAAAGATTGGCCTGAGTTTCTTGCCAACTCTTACTATGGATCTACTTTATCTTATCAATTGAAAACTATCAACAAGTCATACAAATTATGTTAGTTAATACTAACAATTAAATTGTCCATCCGTAAGAAAGAAATATCATTAAAGAGAAAATGCGAAAGTTTGTATGTGTGTATGTGTGTGTGTGTGTGTGTGTGTGTGTTTTTGTTACCACTCAGCGCCTAAACGGCTGAACTGATTTCGATGAAAATTGGTATGTAGATAGATTCTGTACCGGAGACGGACATAGGCTTTTAATCCCGAAAATCCGTCTGGTTCCTGAGGGATACAACAAACCATATTACGCACGGGTGAAACCGCGCCGCGGAAAGCTAGTATCGTATAAAGAAAAAAAGAATAGAAACCTAAAACGGTAAATAATTCAAAAAAGTAGATACGAATTAGACTTTATGCACCTACCTAATCCATTATCCCTATCAAAATTCTTAAAACCGTTTAAAAGTATTAAAAAAACGGAGAGGTGAGGTCATGATTCTTTTGATATATTTTTTGCACAATATATCTTCTTTCGTCATCAAGTTAAGTAAGTTATAAAAATTTGTCTTTCTATATCTTAAAATGTTCTAATAAATGTATCATCAACATAAACAGTCGCGTGTTTTCCTCAAAGAAACTGACCAGCTAGAGGACTATCATATTTTTTTTGTTTTTTTTAAAGATAATTTATTATTTATAATGTCTCAGTACATTGGGACAGTAAAAACTTTATGTGATCCGCCAAATATCCGCTCCGAATCTGGGTGTAGGTACATTGTGTTCGTGAATTATAATGTTAGTAAACATAGGGATGAACGCTTGCAGTAGCGAACAATCGTACATCGCGGGTACCTTTACAAAAATAACAGGAAAACAATTTCTCAAAAAAATTGTTTTATGTGGGAATTGAAACCATGACATAACCGACGAAGCCATCACCTTAACTACTAGACCAAAGGCTCACACAACGAGATACCAAAGAAACAAAGTAAATATATAAAATAGAAAGCTAGGTTGTAGCTATACGTATGTGTGCACAGATGTACAAGATTTTATATTAATTGTGACAATACAAAAATATTATAATGTCCTTTATTAACCGGACTTGAAACTGCAAATATATAGAATCAGCCTAATTTAACTTCTGAATTTACCGAGACTACTATTAAATATGTCTAAGATAGAATGTCAAATGTATATACAAATATCTCGTTAAATATTTCAAGCCCCTTGTAATAGGATGGTAACTATTTTGCCATAGACCTTACAAATTGTCGAGACTAGTCTGGATCTAATATTTTTGACCAAACATAGGGACTCCTACTTAAGTGAGTCGTATTACAATACATACAATATAATACACCACTTAATTAATTATTTATTATCCTTTTAAAATGAAAATGTAAGAACAGCAAAAATATCCCTATCAATGTACAGTTAGTAGGTAAAAGAATAAAAATAATATATTTCATAACAATTTAATACCCAGCCTGTTTACTGTCCCACTGCAGGCAAAAGCCTCTTTTCATATAGAGAAGGCATGAGCATTAATCACCACGCTTGCCCAAGGCGGATTACCAATTTCAGACTTTTATGTCTAAGTTTCCTCACTATGTTTTCCTTCACCGTCAGCCAGAAATGTCCAAGATATACTTAGAAAGTATATATGATTTGAAAAATCACGTTGGTGCCTTATACACTGAGCCGCGGGTTTTTAACACACTACGCAAAAATGTGCTATAAGTTTGAGGTGTGTATCTGTCTGTGGCATTCTAACTCTCCAACAGACATATACCGATTTTGATTGTTTTTTTTTAACGGTGATTTTAATATAGCGTTTTTAACTATGATTCAATAAAATCTGTTCAATAGTTTAAAGATCATCTTCCTTTTCGTATGCATGAAGTAATGTGATCGATTCTATATGTCTGATAGTTTTTTTTTCAGCCTACGAAAGTGACTCCACTCTGCCTGATAGTAGGCTGTCAGTGGAGTCCAAAAGTGGTGAACACTTCCAAACCGCGGGCATGGTGGCCTCCACTATAATTTGGTAACCTTGACCTGAAGCTGCAGCATCACTTGAATTCGTGTTTAGGGTTATTTAATGGTCTATAGATAGATACTTATATGCATGGTCATTGAGTCGAAGGTTTGTTAATATTTTAATTATATATTTTTTTTATTTAACTGAAGTTGCATTCGCTATTTGCCGTAACACTCAGTCAGCACTTTTATTACTATAGACACTGACGATGCAAGGTAAATCATCTTTAGTACCTATGAAAATGTTTGAATAAGTTCTATTACTGTAGTATAAAAAAGTTATAAACTACATAATAATAGTAGTAAGTAAAGCGAGAAATGTCGTTTTATTTAATGACATTTGAATAAAGATACATTTAAAACAAACTATAAGAATTAGAGCACAAACTATTTATTATACCGCTCGACTCAAGAACATGAAGCTAGTAAAAATTAATTTTACTTTTAAATTGGAAAAAAAAGGTGCAGCAATTTCAGAGATAAACCTTTATAAATATACAAACTCATTATACTCGTATAAATACATTGCAAATATCAATTTGCACTGTATTTAAATAAAGATATTCTAATCCTTGAAATAAAGCCAGCCAAGAATTGGGAACATTATCGGAACCTCGGGCAATTCATCTAAACTAACAGGTTATAATTTCGCTGCAACCTGCCTAACCTGGTTTAACGTAATATATACACATAAATATAAATACAAACGTGCGGTCAAGGAGATTTGATTGAGCAAACGAAATATGAGCTTAGAATGATAATACTAAGTAAAAACTAAGAGTGCATTACTAGTAATTTATTTTCGGTTCATTTTATTTTTTATTTTATTTATTTTGTTTTATTGTTAACTAACTGTAGGGTTGTGATTTATTGTTTTTAAATTAATTAACATTGTTTTTAAAATATATGTTAGAGATATTTTAAATTAAACTTTTGAGGACTGGTTATGATGTTATAAGATGTTTAGATTATAATTATAAAAAGCGAAAGCAACTTAGCTTTTTATCGAAGCCTAATTGTTGTGCTTAACTTGGTTTATCATTATGAAAATAAACGATTTTTATTTGGTTAGATAATTTAAAAACTTTTGTATACAATATTAAAACTAATTTTAATAATACAACTACGTATTTATTTGTGAAAATATTTTTTATAATCTTTAAATAAAAAACATAAAATCACCAAAAATTTTAAATCTTAATAAAATAAAATTTAAAAATATTATAATGTTATTGTGTAATTATTAGAATTTCTTACGCACAAGTATATAAATTAATAATTATGCATTTGAGTTAAAAATTAAATAAAATAAAACTTACTTCAAATGAAAATAAAACTCCAAAATCAAAACACTACATACACAAATATGTTCACATTAAAAAAATTGTCACTATTTTTTATTTTATTTTTATTTATTAATAACACACAACACTTCGAAATTCAAATCGTGCGCCCGCGAACGCTACATGTGGTTGGTAGACGGTAAATGACCATTGAGTCTATATCACCTGTTGACGCTAGGGTTGCCTAAGGTATGTATTTATGGAGGAATCCCCGACACGCTAAACGAGTTTAATGAGAACGGACCTTTGCGGTGTCGTGGGTATGTAAAAAATATCAACAAAAAATATATGATAGCCAATTAGCATTAAAATATTTAATTATTATTATATTACTTAATCAAAAAAAAAATTGCCATGGATATATCTAAATACTTACCTACTCTATAAATTTTAAATTTTTGTTTCTAAAATTTACATTAAATTGATAGAATTCGATTAAATATCCATTTAAAATTTAACAACATTTTAATATTTATTTACAGTTAATGTCGATTTTCAATTTTGTTTGCTAATATGTACAGGTTAGTTTTAGATTACTAATATTACTAATTAAATGGCTGCTCAGATTATTTCACCGATTACCATTATTCATATTTATTACCGGCTATACGTGGCTTTAGTCAGACTATAATTTGATATTATTATACATAACTATCTGTTGCCCGCAGCTCCACCCGCGTGAATGTCAGATACTTACTTAAAGCATAGAACTTTATTACAATTTTATCTTCTACATTGACGATTTTTAAGCAAACTTTCATTCCCTATTTAAACCCAACGAGACATTATATTAGATAGTAGACACGTCAAAAGATAGCCTATGTTGTTCCTCAAGGTCTCTCTGTATTCATCTTAATCCATACATACCAGTAGTTTGGCTTTTGGAAAGGTGTCCGCCACTTCTGGATTCCACTGACTGCTTACCATTAGGCAAAGTATAGTCACTTTGGAAGGTTAATATAAAAAAAATCGGTTCAGTGTTTTAGGCGTGAAAGCAGAAGTTAGTGAAACAGAAGGACAGACAGACAGACAGAGTTACTTTCGCATGTATAATATTAGGATAGGTTTATTATAATCTTATTTGGTTATAAATTAATTAATTATAATATATTATATATTATTATTTAAGTTTAAGTAGGTGGTCAGTCATTAGGTATAATATTCTTTTTGTTTAAACAATTTATACATTTCCGCTAGATTGGCATTGCTTTTATTTAATTTTAAATTTAGATACTTATCTTTGTATTCTTTCGAGGTTCAAAAATTTTGCGCACATTTTGTGTTTTGGAAATATTTTATTATATTTTCTTATTATTGTTTTATATATTTCTTTAAATATTTTGTAAATATAATTAAATAAATAATTTTTTACTTAACCATTTTACATAACATATTATTATAATTATGCTCTTATAAACATAATGAAACTAATACATAATATTAATAAATAATATGTTAATATATACGGAGCTGTAACACTCGCTTGCATAACGAATAAAAATATAAATAAAGAATTTTTACGCTGAACACTCCCATGCTGCAGGTCTGGGGTTCGATGACCGGGTCGAATATTTATTTTTCTAGAAAATTCTATATTGTCGCCGGTATATAGCAACAGACTCTTTAAATAAATAAATAAATAGACTCGTCCTCTGTCATGGACACAGGCTACTGACACTGACACAAGCTACTGACACAGACACTGACACAAGCTATCGAAAAGTAGGTGCAAATTGATGTATGCACCCACTTTTCTTATATTAATCTCTTCTTTATATTTAATAATTATCGTGGGTGAATATTCACACCAAATAATAATTATTGTTAAATAATAACAATAGTCATTTATTTATTTAATTACTAACATAAGGCAGTTAGACCTTTATGTTACTAACACACTATAGAAATAATTTCGAAATAAATTAATTTTAGGTTTAATTTATTTTAAACACCCTGCTTACCCTTTTGGAATAAACTTGATACTATATTGTTAAGTTCATCTCAACAAAATATTGTTATCAAAATAATGTCGTAAGAAACGATACGACTTTTCTGTCTCACCCCTATACGACACAAAAGCATCTCAGATAAAGATGCTATTATATACCAACATTTATATACATACGTCGTTATTCCTGACTGATTCACTGAATAGTACCATAAGAATCGAAGCAGTGAACTTTGACACTCAAGGACGTATTGTAGCAAAAATTATAACTTCACGAATTGTTTGTTAAATACAGCTTTTCATATTCATATTTAAAGACTATACCTGCACACTCTAAATTTCTAATCTAAATTCATACAACTTAGATGGCTAATACAGCGGTATAAGCTTGTTTTTTTTTTATATTAGCCTATCAAAGTGACTCCACCCCGCCTGATGGTAAGCAGTCAGTGCTATCCAGACGTAGGGGCCACCATACCATCGTCTTAAACTGCTGGTATCGTGGCCTCCACTATGGCGACTGGGATGGGGTTAGGGGAAGGGAATGAGGGAGTTGAGAAAAGAGGAAAGAGGGGAAATTGGGCTTTCAGCACTCTCACTCACCGAACGAAACGCAGTAGTACGGATACTACTACTCTTAAGTCGATCTTCTATGAGAGGGTAGTACTTCCCCGGACAATCCGTCCCATTCATACTGAAACCAGCGTGGATCTACTACCGTAATTACTACCGCTTGTTTGTTAGCTAATGATATCCGTAACCTATAAACTTCGATGCGGGCTCTTAGCATTGCAAAAACGATGCTGATAAAACACAAACAAGCTGACCGTATAGAAAGAAGAGGATAAAAAAGGAAAGGAAGAGGACCGAAAGATTCAAATTGTGGTATTTTTTTATGGGTTACGTAAAATCTTGTCCTGTGTGGGAATCGAACCCACAAACTCTTGCACCGCAGTCACACTATGTAGGTGCTCGTATACTCCCACTGTACCAAAAGGCAGTATACTAATTTCCACAGTGTCTAAGATATAAGCATACCAACAGCATACTATTAACCTATACCTATTATTAAGCGAATGAGTTTGTATGTTTGTTTGTTTGTTTGAACGCGCTAATCTCTGTAACTACCAGCCGGATTTGAATAATTTATTTTATGTATGATAGCTCAGTTCTTAAGGAAGGTTATCAAGGTAACATCACGCTACTGGTGACGGGAGCAGAGCAGTAAGCAAAGACGCGGGTGAAAGCGCGCCGCGAGAAACTAGTTATTTATAAAATTAGTAGGTGAAGTAATTTTTCTTGTAATTATTGTTATTTTTAATTTTGTCACTAACATTCATTTCTTCTATGAATATTGTTTGTGTCTTATATTAAACAAAAATCTCTTTTCTTTCTTTCTTTTTTCAAATACCACTCTTATTATTTAATAACCAACCTTAAAATATTTATTCAGCCATAAAATGAAGTCTCGTCGCCTCGGCAGGACCAAGAAACGCGGATCCGACGATTTGAAGGTTTTTGAGAAGGACATGGAATAAAGTGACTAATAGGCTAGAATGGAAGGTCATATAGCACGTGCAAAGTAATGGACGTTCGACTTTAAGATCTTTCTATATTTATCTAGTGTAGTATCTTATCGGTGTCTTTGTATAGCTTAGTATTTCTGGTGTAATGGGACTCTCGAGATACTATATCTCGAGAGCTGGACTTAACATATTTATTAAATAAGTTTGGTCAGAGTAAACATATAAATGGTAAAAAATTTTGAATAATAATGATTTTAAAAGGGTTAGGAGGAAAGGTAGGCAAAATTGGCTTAGCAATGGCAGGGTGCATTACAAAATTTTGACCTTTTAATTTGTAACGGTTTAACGTATGTACTTATATTCGGCTATAATTTTTATTATACATAATTTTACATTCTATTTTTAAATCGATTATCGCGTGGTTAGTGGTCAACCTAGTGTCAGGATTTGTTCAGGTTGCCCATGGAGGTATGTGACTTGACCTGACGACTGTTATCAACTTGATAATAACTGGGACTGACTCTTAACGTGCCCTTCGAAGCACGGAGACGCTCAGATCAAATATCACTATGCGGTCACCCATACATGGGCCAGCCGCACTCTATGTTGCTTAACCCGCTAATCGTTTACCAATCAGTGAGCGCAACGAGCTGTGAGCGCCTTTAATATATTATAAAATTATTTTACCAAAAGGACATGGGCTATAACTGAAGAGTGCGCTTCTTCTGCTCATAAACCTTAGAAGCATCAGAAGTGCCGTTTGCTCGCCACGCCATCTGCTGTGATGACAACACAACACGTCTTCTACAGTCTAAAGACGCTCTACTGCAGGAGGTACTGCTGTTTGCCATAATCGCCACACTTGGCAGGTTGATTGGTAAAGACAATAATAATAATATGACATTTACTACGTAAGCAGGTAATGCTACTGGTATTAACCTGGTATTCCTTTAGTCGCCTCCAACGAAACCCACGAAAAGAGACGGGGCAGTTTTATATTTTTAATTACGGCTATGGTCTCCAATCAAGTTCTTCTATGAAAATTCTAAGTGTGCTCTGTAAAGAGACAGATACTTTTTATGTAATGGTATTCTTAACATCAATTCATAAAATACAAAATATATAGCATTGATCTCTTTATTTAAATAGATGTTCTCAATATCAATTAGTGTAAGATAACTTCACTTCCAAAAGACAACTCCCGCACTTGAGACAAGCCATGTGTCGCTGGGGATTTTGCAAACATACATTAACGGACACAAAGTACACCCAGACTCGGAACAAATATTTATGGATCACACAAAGTTTTGTCCCGTGTGGTAATCGAACCCACAACCTTGTGCACAGCAGTCGCTTGCGCTCCCACTGCGCCACGGAGGTACCCAGTCAGTCAGATCAAAAATAAAACGAGTAAACGTTAGTGAGAACCCTACTAAGCATCTTAAACACTGCGCACACGACCTTGCAGTGTGAGAGGCGACGATTTTTGGCGCCAAGCATCACTTGAACCGCACGTGCAGCTTAACTATATTAGTACTACGTGAATATAAAATAATTATATTTTATTATCTAGGTCATAAGAGTAATAATCCTACGCTCCAGTCGGATGACTGATTACAAATTTCTTATTAATTTAGTTAACATGTGAAATTCTTCGCATCACCAACTTTGATACTTATAACTTTATTATTATGTTCAGTTCACTTCTTGAAAATCATACTTACCTAATTACTGTCTATTAATCAGTAAGTTCAATCTTGTAGATACTAATAACATAAGAACCACAAGATAAATAGTTAAATTTATTCTGTGTGTGTTCTATATTTAAAAAAAAACATCTTTCCGTTTTGTACAATACATTCGAATATGCAGCGACTATCGTCAAAGTCAAAGGGTGTACATAGTTAACCCAAGTTCAAAGTACTCTTCTGACATTTTGAACGCTACTGAGTTTACTTACACTATTCATTCATTGTTAAAAACTTGCAAAGGACTACTGGATAAGATTAAGATTTAGTTTAGGTTGGTATTAGTATAATATTACTGCCTTGGTGGTTCATTAGTACAGTGAACGGACCACGCGATACCGAGTTCTAAAAAAATAGAAATAATAGACCATACCAATACGCTACGCAAACCAAGGAAGCAGCACAGTAATCAAAGACACGGTTGAAACTATACTAAAGAATGCAAACAAAAAAAAAATACTCTTTGAATAAGAAATAGAGCATGCTTCTGATATGCTATTACATCAAAAATTGTATAGGAAAAGTTAAAAAAAAAAGCTAAAATTTGTTAAGAAATCGGTGGTTCGGTACCGTTCTTGTTTAATTAAACATGTTATTCGCATTACATTCAGATTAAAGTATTATAAAATTTATCTGTCATTGTATCGGACATATATATCAAATTTATTTATATTTGTGCAAAATTAAGGCGCCAAAAGATTGCTTCATTCAACAAAATCCTGTAAATGTTGACCGAAATACATACAATGTTTTTTTTTAGAGTTTCGTACCGCAACAGACAAAAGGGAACCCTTAAAAGATCACTTTGTTGTCTATCTGTCTGTAAAGATCTTTTTCTCTAACACGTGTGGATATCAAGCAGAAATATGATTACTTATATCGAATACTCTTGTTTGCAACCTCTTGAAGCTGTGAATAAATCAAAGTTCTATGTCAACACAACTTAAAGATATATTATGGCCGTTTATTCTATTTATGTGAACTACAAGTTTGTACGGAACGTCGGTGCGTGAGTTCAACTCACACTTGACCGATTTTTTAATGTAGTTTAACTTGGTTGTTTACTTAACACTAAATACTTTTCTTAAATAACACGTCACAACATATCTTTACGCTAGTAGATCCATGCTGGTTTCAGATTCTGCTGCTGGTTCAGATCTATCAAAGAAGTATTATTGTCGGTTAGTGAGAACGCCAAGGCTCATTAACCATTGACAGAGGATAAGGGCAAAATTCTCTCTTTTCTTCCTTATCCTCTCCTTTATACGACTAAGTTGACAAACAAGCATACGGCTCACTTGATGGTAAGTAGGTACCATAGCCTATCCCTTCCGCTGTGGCAGCCATTACGCGCAAATGTTCGTATCTCGGGGAGCTCATTCCACAGCCTTATCGTACGTGGGAGAAAGTTTCTCTGAAACCTCACTGTACGAGACTTAAGAGTTTCTAAGGTTTGAGGATGAACTCCCAGCCGCATGCATGGCTTGGTTGTGTTCAATTAGAATTGTTCCTACAATGCTTAGAATACACAGTCGTGTCCAGGTAACGGCAGTTATCATTTTCATAAGTAGTTTTCGGAGTATTTAATGGCGTATTTGCCATTAAAGACTCCGAACACAGGTCAGCAAAGAAAACCTACACAGGTAAAGTTCTTCAAACGATGCGAATCTCACCTGACTCTACAAACTATGGCCCACTTAATTTTATATCTTGCAATCTAGGAGACATGAACGCCAGAGGAGCTCATGAATGCCCTCAACGCTGCGATCAGGGTGACTTATTGGGCCAAAAATATCTAAGTTTGACTATTAAAGTGACAAGCTGTCGACACGAAAGAATAAGAAGATTGAAGTTGTATAAGTTGTTACTTGAAGTCTCAGTTTGATGATAGGAATAACTGAAGCAAGAAACAGCATGATACTATAATATAATTAAGTTATAAACATAAATTTAAAATCGTCACTATTAACCACAATAAAGTAATTAATATATGCTATAAAAACTCGCATTTCCACAGGTGAAGTAATATATCAGCTATATGAATGACATTACTGAGAATTGACGTGGTTTTAATGTGTTTTATTGTTAACTAGACGCCCGACCTCGCTTCGCTTCTATATCAAAAGTTTCATTCGATCTCACACAAATGCCTACATAAAATATTATTGCAATATTACCTACGTCTGCGAAATATTATTTCTTGCAAATTTACTTTTGCCTTTTTGTCTTCTGTATTTTACAAATATTGAAATTCTAATAATTGCTTAATATATTGCAAAATATGTTAAACACATTAATACATAGGCAGCATAGCCTATGTTACCCACTCCATTTATTAATTTCTAAAAGTGAAAGAATTGTTTAAATTGGTAACATAAATAACAAACAAACAAGTTTATATATGGGCAAACACCAGCACGTACCTAGCCTGATGATATGTGATAGGTACTACTTAATCTCAGAAGCACTAGAAATATTGTTGCCTATTTCTTTTCTGCTGAGAAAATCGTGCCGTTATTTTAGTAGATATCAAAGTGTAAATTAAAACAGCCTGAAAAGCGTTCTATTTATTTTACAAATTCGAGGTAAACAAGCACACGGTCCACCTGATGGTAAGTGGTAAACTATTGACAAGGCTGTGTTCTCTAAAATAATTTCTAAATAAATACAACTAAGCCGTTGCTGTTAATGTGTAAGACAGGGATGAAGGAGAAAAGGAGAGTAGGAAGAAGTTATATGAGAAACAAACAGAAGTAAACAGCATTTTTGCTTTATACCATTTGAAGACTTCTTTAATAATCGGTATTAAAGATCATTAAAAACGCTTATGAGTCGTCATTATCAACAGTAATGGAATATTGTACCATAAAACACAGCTGCTCCGGTAGCATCAAAAACATCATAAAAACCATCATATATAAACTCATCACAACTAATTTAATATGATTAATGACATAAAGATTTTACCTATGATTTCATAAGGATAAAAATGGGGAAAAACATATAGCCTCAATGTTCACAATAAGATGAGTAAAGAATAAAAAACGGTACTTATTATTCTTAGGAAAATATTTTAAGTAATCAATTAAACATACACATTAGCATGTAGACGTTCACTGCAGGAGAAATACCTATCAGAACATAGATAGGCATCTCCTAAAGGTGTGCGTCAAGATGATGGGACCAAGTCTTGGATGTCTGTCATACATATACAAAAGATTAATACCATTAATCTACTATTTGCTACCTTTGCTATAAGTTTAGCTACCTCTTCATTAGGCATATTATTTAACAAAATCTTTGGTCCCTCCATTATGACGTCAAGTTGGAGGGACCAAAACGATAGACTGCTGATATACCTACTGCTCTCTGGATTGTTCTACCTAGTTAGTGTTTTAATACCTTAATCCTACCTTAATAATATTGATTTAGATTGACCGATACATTTATAGTTAAAAAAATATCGACTATTACAAGTTGGTCGTATAGCTCATCTTGGCACAGCCACCATCGCGAACTGAAAATCTAATTACATGACGAATTAGTCGGTAATTAGTTGATATTACTCGCAAAATTCCAGAATTGGTCGGTCTTTCTGAAGCAAGATATTTAAAATAGTATTTTTTTTATACAATTAGGTTATGTACAGCCGGAGAGATGTCTGAATGAATGAATAATATTTATTATACATATTAATATCTGTTATATCGATATTAAAAACTCTATTGAACAAGAGAGTTATAGAATAAATAAAAAATCATGGAATTATAAAAAAGAATCTTATTACCGATTTCCATAAAGGAGGAGATTATGTTCTGTTATATATTTTTGATCTTGATATTTATTTGGATTAACTTTTTGTTGATCTATTAAAAATCTATCCTATTCATTAAAAATCATGTTCCTACTGCCATATGGAAATAAAGTAGGTATACACACAGTCAGATTTACGTATTGAATAAAAGTAATAGTATCGAAGTTATACGCCCATTTCATCATTTTCTACATTAGGTCATTCTAAAAAATGATATTAGGCACTCAAAATATACAGTTACATGTTGTATTTTCATTTATTTTGTTCATTTAATTAATCAATAGCGCTGACTGTACTTGGATTGCTAAAGGAATGGAAAAAAAGAATTTCAAATATCTCGCTTCAGAAGGACTGACCAATTCTAGAATTTTGAGACTAATTTCTAACTAATTCGTCATGTAATCAGATTTTCGGTTCGCGATGGTGACTGTGCCAAGATGAGCCATACGATCTACTTGTATTAGTCAATATTTTCAAAACTATGTATATAACGCTCAATCCAAATCAATATTATTAAGGTAGGATTAAGGTATTAAAACACTAACTAGGTAGAACAATCCAGGGAGCAGTAGGTATATCAGCAGTCTATCGTTTTGATCCCTCCAACTTGACGTCATAATGGAGGGACCAAAGATTTTGTTAAATAATATGCCTAATGAAGAGGTAGCTAAAATTATAGCAAAGGTAGCAAATAGTAGATTAATGGTATTAATCTTTTGTATATGTATGACAGACATCCAAGACTTGGTCCCTTCATCTTGACGCACACTCCTAAAGACAGTTCTAATATTCTGTGAAGTGTGAGTGACCACTGCATCTAAAAAATATTTCTGAAAAGCGAACTGAGGATCTGCGTGCCCCTTATGTTTCCGTTACTTTCCTAGATATGTGATACGAATTAAAATGATGCTTTCAATGCTGCAAGTGCAAACTTCTCAGCAAGTAAGCCGACCAGATAAATGGGATACTTAACCGATGAAAGTTTAGAACTGGTCAAAGTGAAAATTCTTTTGGGAGACCTATAATCAACAGGCAATTGATGATTCAATATTCCTAGCAGTGGTGAAGGGTCCATATAACCCGATTCTTACCAGCTTCCCTTTGAGATAAATTACAAAGACTAGTATCTAATATTAAAAATAAAAATATAATCTATCTACACTCGTTTATTATACTAAAATGACATTAAATTATTTTAATAACATCTTACTATCTTGTCTTTCTACTCTGGTGTATACAGTAAATAAAAAGTCTTCGCATTGACACGTCAAATTGCTAAAAAATAACCCGCAGGAATTGAGAGGAATCCATACTACAGAAAATCGTACGTTCCAAGTAACTAACTACATAGATATATTACGCGTAATGTAGGAGGAGTATAACCCGGTTTTCTCCGGATTATGACAGAGACAAAACATTCAAATTGCGCAGGTGTAAGCGAGACAGAACGAAAACGCATGCTTTGCTTTGCGAAACGTCGGAGTACGAACACTAAACAGAGAACAAATTTAATATGAACCCTGTTGTTGACATATTTTTTAATTGCATTATCACTTATTTTTAAATTTCACAAATTTTAAATTTAATTAATGTTACTAGTATTTTTTTTTGGATAGTCCTATTTAAAAATATCTAGAAGTATAGTTTGTGTAGTTTTTGTGTAGTGTGGTACTGTGAAATGTGATAAATTTTGTGCGAGTATTGTCGCTTGAGACACGCATACCTAAATAAGTAGGTAGATAAGTTGAAACATGTTTTTTTTGTTTGTGTAGTTATTGTGTTGTTTTTATGTGTCATTTGATAGGTTTAGGTGTAAAACGGATAGGGCAAAAGAAATTGTTTTAATAGGGTAATCCGTTTAGAAGTTATTAGTATATGTTTTTGTTGTAATCTTTTTGTATTGCAATAGTATATTTTGTTTTAATATTGTAGAAAACCTATTATGTAATTCTGTGTACCTACGCTAGTAGCTTTAGATTGTTGCCTGAACAGATTAAATATTAGGTATCTATCTCAGCAATCATCTATCTGCAAAATTAAGGTGGTTCCGACGAAATTTCGCCGAAATCCGCGACTTTCATCTCGTTATTTAGTAGATTTTAATGCTATTTATTCATTTTGTTTTTTGCCTACAATATACTTTGATTCATGAACTTTAGAAT
Source organism: Parascotia fuliginaria (assembly GCA_963082885.1). NCBI lineage: Eukaryota > Metazoa > Arthropoda > Insecta > Lepidoptera > Erebidae > Parascotia > Parascotia fuliginaria. Next base: position 5,134,106 of record OY720195.1, read on the forward strand.
AGTAGAAGAATTATTTACAATAATTGATTATATAACTTATACTAACGATATTAAAACAACGTGATTTCACTTATATCGAAATATTACTTTGTAATTACTATAGTTATAAATATAAAAGTTATATTGAATCAACCGGAATAAACCAAATGTCAACTCTATAGATTTATTTCATTTATTAGGATAATGTTTCAATAGTTATTGATAATTTGGCTGAATCAGCGTCGCAGGGGCTCTGCGCGGGCGACGGGAGGCAGAGCGGCAGAGCGGCGCAAGCCCTTCTGACGGACGGACGTATGCGGTTTTTTTTAAAATTATTTACGTAATTCAATAATTACAAACAAATAATATAAAAAAAAAATATTGTGTGGATAGATTTAGTGTTGCAAATAAATTAGATTAGTTATTTAGATTTTTTTAGTGTATTAAATACATAGGTATTTACCTACATTTATTATTATTTTTCATCAAAATGACTAAAATTTCACGACTGAAACAAATACAAATGCAAAAGATTCAACACATGAATATCCTGTATGTAGGTGTATACCTACCTTCATATTTTTAGTAAAATACCTTCTTTGAGACACTTACCTAGGATATCCTTTAATTATGTTTAGTTCCACGTAAACTAGGTAGCAGGCGGTGAGCCTATTGTCGCTCGTGATAAGATCAAGGCAACACCAGGCCTCAAGAATCAGTAAATTTCTGCTGTTATATATACCCTAGGGATATGAATATGAGCTTGCTACAATATTGTCTATGTCTACTATCATTTCGAACTAGGTGTGTGGTAGGTGGGCACATGAGTAAAATATCTAACTTGGATATTTACTCATGTGGCAAGGGCGCTTTCCGATTCCGACCGACGCGACGACGGCAACGCCGGCGCCGGCGTAGGTACGAGGTGCTTCGGTCGGAACACGAACGTCGGCGTCGGTCGTACAACTAGCATAGAACTCAAATTACAATGATTATACGTGACATGCGTCGCTTTGCGACCTAGTTAGGTACCTACACAAAACAACCATACACGCTGCTGTTAGGTACCTAACTATCTACGTTATCTTGCACGAGCATAAATACCTATACATTCTATATATACATACGGTGTGTACTTGAATATTCTACCGGTAAGTAATGCCGATAAAATATTCAAGTATTTACCTCGTTAGATTTTTTTTCATGAGCTGATAAAATCAGTGATAAGATACTAGGCTAAAGTAAATACCTACCCTTCTACTTTCAATGCATCTTATTTTGATTTATTTATTTGATTGCAAGAAAGGAAGAACAAAAAGGCTTTACAAAACGTCTTAGTCTTTAACCAAACTAAAATATTTGAAGACTGTGAAATTATCACAATTAGGTAAATTAAAAATCCTACTCTCTGTTCCTTTATTATCGTACTATATGAATTTTTAATCCTAAAATTAAATAGTATATTGTTGAGTGCCTACTGGACATAACAAAACTAATACCGTATTTTTCGAGTGATAGGTGTATGTAGAAAGTAATAGACCCGGCACGGTGGCACAGTATAAAGAATTCTACTCTTTTTTGTACAGTCTTTACCTAACTAGGTAAAGGCAAAAGAATTATGTTTAAGCACTCTATGTATGTATGTATGTATCTTTATTATATTATATTATATATAAACTTATTGTAAAATGTTTGTATGCCTTGTATGTAGGCAAAACATAGCGCACTATTTTTATGATCTCAAGACCTTTGTTATGTACTTATGTTAACAAATAAAATTTCTGATTTTTGATTTCTGATTTCTGATTATAAGTGTATGTACTGTAAAACTACCCCGTGACGTCGTCCGCATAGATCCGTTACTTAGCGATAATATTACATTAGTTCTACTTTACCGATTTTGCATTATATTATACATTTACAATACTGCAATATGTACGTACATACATATATATGTATGTACACATATATTTGTATGTACATATTGCAGTAATCTATACTTATAATGAATCTCTAGCGAGGTAATTTTCACGGTACATCCAAATCACTCAAACTGTGGGTACAATGCGTCTACTTTGGAAATTGTTCGTGTTACTTATTTTGCTAAGGGTACATGATATTGTGTACCTTACGTACGGGCACTTACTAGAAGATAATCAACATAGGAATGATGACGCTTTGTTTAAAGCATGTGTAACTGAAAGTCCTTATCAGCTCCATCATTTGAATTCAGTTTTGCTGGTGTATGGTGCTGTTTCAAATTCAATGCAGTGGTGGCCATACAGAGTAAAGATACTGTGGGAGAAAAAGGAAATAAAGAGGACCGAGGAGGTAACTATGCCTTCGGACCACTGATTTTCAGACAAAACTTACATTTTACGTCGTTATGTACATGTTAAATGCACATCTCCAGCCAAACCGTTCCGCTTATTCTAAAAGATCTACTTCCGTAAAATGTTTGCTGGCTATACAATATACAGAACGATTTACTGAAGTTATATCCAGATGAACCGAAAATAAATAAGGAAAATGAAAATATGTTAATTCATATAGGTTAATTAAATTAACACTTATGAACGTCAATATTTACAAAATGTCAGCAAATTAACCTACAACCAGTTCGCTGACAAACTGAAGAACAATTTTAAAAGAATTTTAAGAATAAGAATTGAAGAACTGGCAAGAAACTCAGGCCACTCTTTTTAATCGCCAGGTTATTACAATTTTTGTAGGTTACAGTTTCAAGTAGCATGCAAAGTGACACAGGCAATACACTTAACTCTATAGGTAATTAAATACTTACAGCTTTCTATGTTGCTAAGAAAAAATAAAAAATAAAATGTGTGCTTTACAGGCTGCCTCAATTTGCATATTGCTACAAAAGGTAAAGGCAACATGTGAACTGTAATAAATGTTTCTATGTAAGTATTATATAAACTGTTAATATTAGATATAAGTATATAGTAAGATGAACTTAATTTACCACAGGAGTTGAGTGAACACCTCTATTTCACAAATCACAATTTTAACAAAACAATACAAAATGTGTACTTAACTGTACAATTATGGCTCGGGCATTATGTCATATATAATTAATACAAAAAAAAAACATTTTATCTCAAAATATATCAATAAGCGAGATTACAGGATGGAAATAAATTATGAATCATTTAGTATAATATTCTGTATACATCTTTGCTCGAGACAGAACAGCGTTTTGTTTCGATTAGATTCGTGTTCGTAGAGTAGATAATCCTTCTACTGATTTGGCTGCGCGATAGAAGCCTTATTATAAAGGATGAATTTACTATGGCAAACTGTAAAGCTCTAAAAGCAGTGGACCAGATATCAGACAACACCAACTCATGAGTGGCTATCACAGTCCTACTATTTTGTGTTCATTTTCGGCAGACTGTGCCTGTTATTCCTACTTCGTGGACTAAGGCTGATGAAATTAAATAGTGTTTAGGAGGTCCACAGTCTGTAGCACTTCAAAATTGTTTTGCATTTAATAGGCTCCAAGCCTATACACTCCGCAAGATTTGCCATTTAATACAATATACAAGTACAATGTATAGTAGACAATGCACAAGTGTAGTCTGATTTGTTACTCGAGTTTGGTAGCGGTACGTATTTACAGAACCAAGAAAAAGTTGTCTTGCACAAAACCTTACTTTACATACATCAATATATCCGTGCCGTACAATTGCCTATCGAAGTGACTTCACTCTGCCTTATGATACAGTCAGTGGGATCCAAAAGACTAAGTGGTAGCCACCATTCCAAAGGTTATTGTTTCAAACTGCTGGCTAGGTGGTCTTTATGAGATGCTTTTTTATTATTGATGCAGGACCTCATATCATCAGTCCATGAAGACGCAGTGAAGTTAGAAAGTTATGAAAACTCTTGGCTTTTGTAAGAGCTAATTTTGAACACTTAACAATCAGACGGGCATAAATAAAGATTGAATTTTTCAGTATTGTTTTAAAAAGTCATGTACTAGTACTATTGATACAGTTATTTTATTCATACTGGTCTACCAACGTGACTCTGCCTGGATAATTTAAAGAAAAGACATTTTGCTGGGGTAATGTTTCAAACGTTACCCCAGGAAAATCTGTTTTTTTTCGAATAACTTTAAAACTATAATGCAAACAAATTTTGCTATAGGCAAACAAATTACTCCTTACGACGCACTAATTATCTGTTATACTCTCACCTCTTATATGCACATTTTAATCAACATTTTGCTGGGGTAACGCACTCCTCTGCTATTTTAATAGAAATTGTCTCAAACTGCTAGCATAGCGGCTTCATGATACTAGCGACACTATTGCAAATAGTAAAAATATAAATGAAGATGAGGTACGCATACGTTTCATCCGTGCACACACACAAACTTTCGCATTTATAATATTAATAGGATGTTAATACATTTTTTAAGTCAAAATGTTTTAGTTTGTTCATGTACAAAAAACCATATATTATATATATAACTATGTTATATATATATATATATATATATATGTATATAACATAGTTATATGTTATATATATATATATATAACTATAACTAAATAAGTATAAACTCGGCAGGGTTACTAAACTAAAGTGTACTAGTATTAGTTGAAGAATACATATCATGTCAATTATAGGAATTTATCACAATGGTGTATTGTCATTGGGACTTAATTTTTAAGCGACTTCAAAAAATATTAATATTATATATATTATTAAATATTTTTTTGTATTCAATAATTCATAAAAATCGTTTTAAACGGCTTTTTTGATCAGGTAATACATTTCACAGCAGCTGGGTTTTGAGTTTATTGTTTTAACCCACAGTAGTTATTTTTATTTCTACTACATATTTAACAAACGTCATGATTCTAAACACTTATCTTTGCTTTCGCTACTATATAAATAATAAATATATAAATAATATATACTAAAAAATATACATACTTACTAAACGAAATAATAAAAGATACTAAAAAAATAATTCATTATTGCCGCGTCTATCAGATTTTAGCTCTGCGGTTTCGGACAAGTAAGGTCATTGTCTTATAGTTGTGCTACTGCTACTTGCCGCTAGAGGGCGAACTCGCACGCAATGTTTTTTTCGGGTGAGGCGCGGGGTGGTGAGGAAGCGAAACGCTCAAGGTCATATGTGACGGAACGCCCTTAAGGTATGAAAACAAAAACATTTATTATGATCGCCCAGATGACAATAAATTATAAACGAAATTATGGATTTTTCAAACATTTAGACCAATACATTTAATTGTTCATTAACAATGACTGTAATTTTAAAATGTTTATTTGGTGTTTTATATTGTATTAAATTACATGTTTGTGTACGTATGTATTATACAGATTGCTGCTGTTTAAATTGTCCCCTTGCTTTGTTTAAATTTGTTTAATTTTCATTATTGTGTAACATATTAGGTACTTAACTTAGTTTTAAATATTTTTTAAATGCATGCTGTGGTCTCCTATAATTGAAGGAGTACACATGAAAAATTCTTTGTGAAATGAACCGTGTAAATTGTAGTGTATATTCTTTGTTGGAGATCCTGAATAAATAAAATAAAAAAAATAAAAAAACATTTGAATAACTCTCTTTACGATAAATAAATATCAAAGAATAGAAAAATTGACCATACGTCGGGCATAGGTTCATGAGGTAGGATATTTTTGTGCAGGCTTCCCTCTTTGAAAAAGTCACCCTTCAACACTGACTCTTAGAATATGAATATGCTTAGCTTTTTGAATCAGTACTATTCAAGAAGCGAAGCAGTTTAGCTATATACACTTATAGAGGCTGTACGCTTTCTTGGGTCCGATTGCCAAGTTGGGTAATAGTTAAAGAGTATATCTATCTAGAAATTCTCAGTACAAAGTCTGAAAGTCCTTAACATATGTATCAAAGCGTATTTAATGACGCTCATACGATACCAGTGGAAAATTAATTAAGCTAATCATTAATAACATTATGTATCATTATGCAAATAAGCTAATAAGAAACAAAAAAATAGGTATCTATTGTAAACGTTACGAACATTGACCCCTCAATTTGAGCTATTTCATAATATACAAGACTGTAGCCATAGCAACAGAGTTCACAGTTTTAGCACAAAAGATCTCAAAAGGTCGAAGTCGAAATGGTTTCTGGTAGCGTGGTCTTTTAGTTGACACAACGTATTTAAGCCTACCTTTTTAGGGTTGTGTACCCCGAGTATCAACGCCATCTATTACTAATGCTATATTGTTACAGCAATGTACTCTCAACTGTAATAAGCATTTTAAATAAAGTTGAAAATTAAAGGAATTCCATATGCAATATTTTGTTCCGTCATATTTTATTCCCAAGTACTTGCTTTAAAACAATAATGAAGAATTAAAAGTACGGTGACATCAAATCCTTTTTGTGCAAGCCCGATTCTTTTAAATTGGTAATGACATGAGTACTTACACTAAAAGACTACAATATCAAGCCGATTCACGAAACCACAAAAAACTTACCAGTTTTAAAGGCACTAGTTTTTAAAGCAAATAAAAATATTGATCACAATACTGGTTAGTCACACAGATCAACAGACGAGGGGTGACTGACAAAACTGCCATAAGAGTGAACACACGTAACTAAATGGACACGGTTTCCTATGTGATCTGTTTTAAATATTTGTGACTTAAATTTTGCTTTGTTAAGGCAAATATTTTACGTACTGAATTATAATAATAATGCTGAAAATTGTACTCCACCAGATGTTTTGGTTAGATCTCTAACCACTGGTACCTTGATCTCTGTGCCCCATTAGTAGTTTTTGAGTTTATCCGTTATAGGAAACGTAAATAATGCTATACTCAGATTAACTGCCGTTGGCACTTAAGCAAGTCTTTGCACACCTCAGCGTGATTAGGACCACAAACAGTCCAGACTTAATTCACTCGCTTGTATGGTCGCAATATTACAATGAGGGAACAAAACTCGAGGAACACCATTTTCTAGCAGTGAACGTTGTTTGGCTGATATGATGAACGAAAAAGATAGGGTGTAGAGATAGCCTCAGTCAGTATCCTAAGAAATATCTTACTTGCTCTGTTACCGTCGTTTTATATCTTTATTGGCACAAAAACAGAAAAACCGGTTTCATTAAATTAACTTGTGGTTATTAAGTTAAACGTATAATATCTTAAACTTTATATTCAACGTGTTGCCATGTAAACATTTATGGCAGACTAATTAATTGAGAAAAATGTTGTGTATTAGGTAATCTAAAAACTAAAAACCTTCCTGCCGAACTCTATGTAAACCTTTTTTAATTATGTTCTACCCAAGAGGTTGTGTGATGCACCATGCGCTGCAAATTGTGATGGTTTCTAAAAATCAACAGAGTATCAGTGTGCAGATTTCAAATAAAACCAAATTACTGAATAATTTGGTATTGCTTTCATTTTTATGTGCAATCGACAGATTAATAAATATATTAACTCTCGTCCTAGTCGTAAAATAACAAAGTTCATAAAAATCAAAGTTGTTGCCATAAAAACCTGTTACTCTTTTACAGAATTTATAATGAGGAAAACGGTATGAATTTGATATATTCAGACGTAATAATACGTCGGCTGTGTTTGAGATGTCCGGGTCATTCAAAAAGTAGGTACCTATTATTTAAAAAAATCTGTCAAGACCTGTTCTCAGCAACCGGACTGACAATAATTAGTCGCAAAAATGGCCCTGCTATATTATAATTAAGCACAGTAGTATTACTAGCGCAGTACAATGTAGATAAAAGTGTCCACAAAAATGAAGGTATGTGTAAATCCACAGAATTTAGAGAACATAAAGAAGAAGTTTTAACACAAAAGATCTCAAAGGTCGACATGCTTTAACCTGGTAGCGTGGTCTTTTAGCTGACACAACGTATTTAACCTGAGTATCAACGCCATCTAATATTAGTGTCCACAAAAATATGTAGGTATGTGCGAATCCACAGAATTTAGAGAACATAAATTATACAAATGTCGTTTATCCAAAATTAATTTCATTATTATCATCATTAGTCTACAGCAGTCCTCTGCTGGACTCAGACCTGTCCCAGATTTTATTTATAGAAAAAAATAAGTATATACGAAGGGTAATCAAGACTAAGAGTACATTAATTAAAATATATATTTTATCTGCTCTTTTAAATATCCACGTAAAGCAGTAAGAAGTAAATGGTAACAGATGGTGAGAGGTTACAGCCTATACGAGTTATATCGGTCTGATCGCCCAGACCTGAACCCCCGCTGGTTATTATTCTTTAATTCCGTTCCGATCCACTATAAATTTTGTCATTCCGGACATACGTCATAATGCTTGTTATTCCAAAGAAAGTAACTTTAGAGCAGAGCGGCCAATTTAACATTCGTCGTTTGTACTACTCGTACAGTACAATATGAATTTTACAGTATATTCAATCCTATCTATTATATTATCAAAGTACTTTATTTATACAGGTAACGTCAAATAAAAATATTTCACAACAAAAGTTTTATGATGTCTGCCAGGAAAAATACAATCCTTATAAGTGTATGGTAAGGATTATGAGAAAGTAACCGGTTTCATCTTGCAAATTCTTTGAGTTTTTTGTTTAGCGATTACGTCAATCTCGGCCCAGTGGAATTTTTATTAGAAGAAATTACAAGAGATCAATAAAACCAAATTGATTTCTTTTTTGACAAGATGTTAACGCACAACTTCCTTATATATTTTTTTTCAATAGGTACCATTATTAGGGTCCGCAACCGAGTACCAATGTAACTATTTAATATTTTTATTCACATTCTAAGTGTAAAGGGATCTTCTTCTTTCGTGTCCACGGCTTGTCACCTTTATAATTCTGATTTTACTGACCCTATACGTCGCCACCCTGACTGCAGTGTCGTTTATAGTGATGGTATTAAGGTTTAGTTTAGTACCTATCTAAATAGTATAACGCGAAGCAGTTGACATCTTTCGGCTAATTCGTTTCTTCACTAAATTATTCTAAACTCTAAACTACGCAACCAATCTGGATACAGTTTTGACTACATAAGACAATTCTTTTATTTTCAATACTTTTTACTTATATAATTCAGAGAATTTCGTCCGGAAAAAAAGCCAAGAACTACAACGTTTTATAATTACGTCGCAAAAAAAACATATATTAGTATCATTTATCATATTACGGCTTTGTACCAACAAAGCCACCAGTACCTTTGTACCAGCTACGGCTTTGTACCAACAAAGCCGTAGCTGGTAGCTAGTATCAGAATAAAATAATATTCGCTTCCTCTTAACTCATAACAAGCTTTTACATTTTAAAAACACAATCTGCCACGCTAATTAGCATTGCTAGCTCGTTAGGCCTTTCAACTAATTTAACACATAATTAGGCTCTATACAAACTATAGAAGTATTTTATATTCTTTTATATTATACAAGTATTTTTATGACGTAAAATTACTATGCATAACAACAAATGGACAAATGTGGCGACGGAGTGCCCAAAAACGGACGTCAGCGCCGCGGTAGACTCTGAAACAGCGGGCGGAATAAATTCGATGTCTACGAGAAAAACTGGATGAGGTTTGTCTTTAAATAAAGAGGTGGAGAAAATCATAATTTCATAAAGTTTGAATTTAACCATTTTCTGTTCAAAATGACGTGCGTGACTGAAGTGCCACACTATCACAGTGGAGTCTAAAGAATCTTGAACCAACGATTTAGTAGTATCATAATTTTAATTGAACGACTTGAGTGAAAGTTTGGTTATTTACCAGCACATTATATTATCCTTTCAATATTCGATAACATATTTGTTGAAATAAATATCTCAAAAAAATAGCCGTGGCAGTTGCAATAGCACTGTGTGGTGTATGGTGTTTTCTTCTCCTGGACCCCACAGACTTCCTGCTTTCAGGTTTCAGGCAGAGTCAATTGGCTATGCTAATATTAAAAATACTCTTTCTATACAAATTTTAACTTTATGCTAATTAACTTGGGATAAAAATTATAGCATCAACGTACCCATTTTTACGACTTTAGACACTAAAAAGAAGTACGTCATAAAATATCGTATCGTAGAATGACGAGGTGTAAACGCTACCCACCTCTAATGTCATTGTATACTAATCAATGTTTCAACCAATTGGTCTTTTGTAGCCTATCTACGTATGATGTACAAACTTATACTTGCAGACGAGATAAAGACACAATCTTTGGTTTATTTGGATAATAGTAAAGCTAATATTTTTGGGACTGCAGGTATAACTTTGGAAAACTAGATCAATGTGTTGGATAAGAATTACAAGGATAATGCTTACACACAATATTTATAAAGCAATGAATATAACATACATTTGGTGATCAGTGTCTTTCCTTCTCTTTTTATCTTAAGTATTTTAAGAGGGTGTGACAAAGCATCCTATAATGTCGCCTTGCTACCAATAATAATAATTGGGATATCACTGGGTACTGAGGCGCTCATAGCTCGTTGCGCTCACTAATCGGTAAATTATTTGCAGGTTAAGCAACATAGAGTGCGCCTGGCCCATAGATGGGTGACCTCATAGTGCTTCGGAAGGCACGTTAAAAGTAGGTCCCGGTTGTTAGCATGTTGATAACAGTCGTGGCGTCAAGTCTGATGCCTCTATAATAATTATGGGCGACCTGAACAAACCCTGACACTAGGTTGACTACTTAACCACTCAATATTTGATTTCATACTGGGTACTCCTGCTACCATAATACCTAAACCCTCGTAAAATTAATGATCAGATGGATGAAGTCGGCTCATGACCTGTCAAAATGGCGATACTTGAGGGAGGCCTATTGTATAGTCGACCATATATGTATTTGAACTGACGAATTAGGGAAACTGACCAGTTATCGTGTCAACCAAGCCATTTGCATGGGTTACCACTTTCAAAAAAAATTCTATCAAAATTAAAATTCAATATGACAGTGACAACTGTGACTGTACTGAGGTCACTTGCAAGCTAAAATAGATATTATTGTTTTGCGATATGCAAACAACATTTTACTCTAAGGATAGTAAAGCAATTTTATTGTCGTGGTGCTTGTAATACATATTTTGACAAAACCTGTGAGTGTGGATTACAAATATCACTGAGGTGCCTTCACTCAAGGTCACTAACACTGATAAAACGATATACGAAGATAAATGGTTATTTAAAATGCTCCAAATATTGTGACTCATATTACAGTCTTGGATAAAGGAAATCGTTCATCTACTCGATTGAGAATTCTTTCAATTCAGAATGAGATTTAGAGTGCAATGTACTGAGATAAGGATAGCATTTTTGGTGGAAGTTTTTGGCGACTGACCTATACCTTGATAATATGATCATGTCGAGCGCTACGGCCTAATGACTGTGGGTATTGTAGTACGAATAGATGATAGTATAGGTATAAAATCAGATAAGTTCTCGTATGAGTAGTCTTTTTCAGACATAATTTATGAATATCATCATCATATCGGCCTATAATTCTCACTTCAAGAAAAGTCCTCTTCTCCTACAGAGAAGATATGAATATTGATCACCACGCTTGCTCAATTTCAGACTTCCTCAGAAGTTCAGGTTGCCTTACAATGTTTTCCTTTACCGTCAGTCAGTAATGTCCAGGTAAACTTACAAAGTACATATGATTTGAAAAATCACATTGGTATTTGCCCGGATTCGAACCTCAGACCTCGTGTTCACGAAGCGGGTTCCTTCACCACAGGGGCCATTACGAATACACATGATGAATTTGGTTAACAGAAGTTATTAACTAGAAAAGAGCTTATTTCTAAACGACTGAACAGATCTTGATCTTGAATCCATAGACACTTTCGATAAAATCGCCTTTCAAATAAAAAAAAACTGCATAAAATCGGTATATCTGTTTTATCTGTTTATAAGATACGATGCTATAGATATGAACTTATAACACTCCTCTTTTCACGTCTCGAAATTAAATTGTAAATTAATTAATTAAATTATTTAAATCTACATACGACATGTACTAACTAAATTCAACTGGCTTTAGTTATATTTTTTAGGTATTACCCTAATTGTAACCCTGTTTAGTTTTATGTTATAAATTGTAAAATATTATAATAAGAAGAACGTGGTTAGCCCGTAATTGGCTTGTGTAAGCCTAGCCTTTATATGCCTTTATTTTAGAATATTCTACACACGGGCTGTGAAAACACTGAAATATGTTAATTGTTTTACTTTTTTTTATTAAAGCCCTTTAGACGTCGCCGTCGGCAAATGATAATCTGTTCACCAGTGAAGACTTAGCGGTCGTAATATATTCACTAGCACAATCAGTCAATTGAATGATGGCATTCAAACCATCACTCGAGACGGTTGAAAATTTATCCAACACAGGACGGACAGCAGCCACCTGTCATAAGACTGCTGCCACTGTAAAAGGTACTGTAGCAATTATAGCAAAGACACCCAGGAAGAATGAGAACTGTGTGTTTACACTGTTAAAAATTAGTGGTCCTAAACCAATCTCTCTAAGACCATCATCGGTATAACAATGTGACTTTACAAATCAAATAGATGCACCTACTTTCAAAATACGTAAAATTATAAGCGTATTTATGTGTAATCTACTAAACTAGGTCGTAATTATAATATTATACCACGTAAGTACGTCAAAGTATAAAAACAGCAATATAATAATAATTACCATCGTGACGAGATTAAAAACACAATAAACTTAAATTCAAAGTAAATAAATGCAAATAAAAACTCATCAAGTCGTGTCTATGTAATAAAAAGCAAATTTAATAAACATTAATTATCTGTGAATATTATTAATCAAAGTCAAACTCATTTCATTTATTCATATATGTTGACCTTATGCACCTATTACGTTGACCTTGACTCAGTGGCCATCGTTAATTTTGCTTTATTCAGCCATTAACATCCCACTGCAGGGCAAAGACCTCCCTACCCTCCTTAAAATTTTCTCTATTCAAGGCTTTTTTCTATCCACTAAGCGTTTAACTCATCCCGCTATTCATTTCTTGGTCTTCCTTGGCGTCGTATAGCGTTAGAAGCAATATTAAAAAAAAATAGCAGAAGAATGACATATAGACACAAAATAGGTGTTCCATGATAGACCACATTATCTATTACCAGACAAGTTAGTGGTCAAACGCAAGCCTATAATGCATATCATCAATAAAAAAAGATATTAAGCGACTTTTACGACAACAAATATTTTTCTTCTTTTTTTAAAGCTGATGTAAAAATGCTTTTTTTTTAACTAAAATCCTTTTTAAACCCAACATAAAAATACACACTGAGCGCCTACAATATTTGTTGCTGCACATTTCTCGAACAAGTAAATGCAAAGGTATAGCTAATTTTGTGGACGTACTGGATGGTTTACACTCAGTGGAATTACATTTCCAATGCGGTGATATTGTTAATGGTTTTTCCTTTACCTTTATACATTACCAAAGGATAATATTAAATTATTTATTAAAAATCCTGTCCTTACGATTTATGTGCATGCAACTAAAATGATCTTCAATCTTGCTAACTATAATAGGTATATTTTTGTGTGTGTTTATTATGAAACTAAACCAAGCCTTTGTTTCACTCTCACTAGGTACATAGTATAAAACAAAGTCGCTTCTCGCTGTCTGTCCCTATGTATGCTTAGATCTTTAAAACTACGCAACGGATTTTGATGCGGTTTTTTTTAATAGAAAGAGTGATTCAAGAGAAAGTTTATATGTATAATACGTGCAAAATATAGTAGAGAAACACTGGTAATTTTAAAGGTTACTAGTTTAATTCAGGGACGTAGCGGATGCGGCGGTATATACCGGCTGGGAGCCGCGCCGGCCTCTACAGAAAACATGTTTGTATTGTCTAATGACAAAAACGCTGTGAACGTTGTTTAAAAGACATTCTGTAGTATATTTAGTATCAGCGTAATACCTGTGCGAAGCCGGGGCGCATCGCTAGTACCGTATAAAAAAAAGAAAAGAGGAAGGTACAGGAACAATGTGCATGTGGTGTTAGCCTTTAAGTGGTTACTACGCTTATGTATAGAATAGCTGATACATATGTCTTTTAATGTAATAGCGTAAGTAGTCGTTGGCTGACCTTAAATAAATAAATAAATAAATAAACAAGGAAGACGACCGAGGTGATAGTTAGACCTCCAGCGCTCCTTAATTTCGAATCAATAAAATCTACAAGTTAACTTCGGTGAAAGTTCACTTTTTTATAGTATTGTAAAAAACACAAATGTCAATAGTAATAAAATAGAAAATATGATAAATGACTATGTTAAAGCTGCTACTTATATTCTTTATTATTGTAAGCAAAACCACATTTAACGCCAAAAGCAGCATAACGAGGTTTTGTTTACCCTTCATAAACATGCGTTTTAAGATAGCTATAAGTTTTTATATACTAAGTAGGTACTAACCTATATACCTTCCCCACACATTTATTCTATAAAAGAGGTGTTTATGAACTATCTATTACTTATATGCAAAGCACTGAAACTCCACTACCTATGTGCAAAATATTTGCCCACTCTGAAAGATTCATACGTACATATTAAAATTCTGTTAGTTTGCAAGTTTTATAAGAATGTATACTATTATATAAAGCAGAAGAGTTTTAATTGTTTGAACGCGATTATCTCTGAAAGTACCAGTCGGATTTGAAAAATATTTTTACGTATCGATGGGCTATGTAAGATCACGTAACTGGTGACGGGAGCAGAGCAGTAAACAAAACTCGAGTGAAACCGCGCCGCGCAAAGATAGTAATATATAAAACATAGGTATGTACTTGTAATATAGTTACAAACCTTGGTAGTCAATATACCTAGTGCGTCAAAATTACTGTTTATGGACTGCCACAGTGCCACACAGGAGTCTTAGGTTCGAACTCTTAGTCTGGTAAAATGATTTTGAGATTTTCTGGCTAAACGAGTCGTTCTATAGATAGAGCTAGATAGAGTAAGGTATGACAACATGTTTCATGGTCACATGGGACCCAACATAATGGCTTAACCTGCATGTTATATATTATACTTCTACCTACCCCTTCGGAGAAAAGACTATGATGCTTGCTACATAATTTATTTTTTGTAAAAAATATTTTAAGTAAGTACATTTTTATTGCTCCAATTCTCCTTGTACATAATAATTCCACTAAGAATTTTCTATTTTTAAACTAAAAATAGGTATACTAAAAAGACCTAAGTCGTATGTTTACGACCTTTACCAACGAGCTATAACATCAATTGTAGAGATAAACTTCGTATTTGAAAAGTCAACAGAGATTTGTACATTATCACCTACTGATAAGTTATATAGGTACCTACAGATAAAATGCGATCTTGTATCTCTTATCAACGTTTGTACCATTGAAACTTCAATAATAGTGATTCGCCCTGGCTTATTATATTCCCACAGTAGAGCGAAGGCCTCTTCTCGTACATATGTTCTAGATTGGTGATATCAGAGTTATTCATTTTTGTATTTCAAGTTTTTTGAGAATGTTATATTTAGTACCCATTCAAAACGACTCCATTCTGTCCGCAGTCATTGCAGTCAATAGTCCAAAAGGCATAGAGCTAAATTGCTAGCATGACGGTTTCTTTTGCGAAATACTAAGCTCCGAGATCAAAATAGGAACACATACTGCGCTGGTAACGAAATCTAGACTTTAATTAAGAAGATGAAATACCGAATCGTCTCATTCGAGAACCTTTGGATTAATACCGCAAAAATGTACCGTTTACAACATTATGCAAAATATATAAAATTAATTAAGTAAAACAGCAGTACTTATTCAATTTAAAAAGGCCGCATTGTCCGAGCAATTAGGAGCAATTACCATTTATCTATTCAGAGTTTGCGGCTCAATCCAATTACCTTTTTTGCAGACACAACCGTGACTGATATACGACAATACAATCTACATAAAAGTTAAATTGCCTGCTTTGTGTTTCAAAGTCCAGGAATTCCATTAAGTGGCTTTGTGTATTTAACATCTTATCATGATTAGAGGCAAAGATATCTACTAGATACGGCGCTCGGTAATGTACTATGTTCCACTGAAATGTGACCTTGTGCATACCTCCAGTCCTGAAAAGGCGAGGAAGTTATGTCGGGCTCTACCATCTCGATCAGTAGAACTACCAAGCGCTAATATAAGGTTGACTTGCATATGATGAGCGTAAAATACTTGTAATAAAAAGAACAACGCCTCAGTATTTATTAAGAGAACTAAATTTCGACTTAAGTTTTAACTACCCACATTATCTAGTGTAGTGTTATATAGAGCTTTTGTCAGCTAATTGGAGCATAATAATTTATGTGGCGCTATAATCTTCTCGATAGTGTCTATTGATACTTGTCGCCAGGACCAAGATTTGTTTATAAAAATATTACATTATTAATGTCCTTGAACACATTCTTGGGAAATCATCAAATTTAAACAACCTTAATGCCAATACCGTACCAACAGTGACAATGCAGCATAACTTAAAGAGAGCGTATAGAAAAAGAAACCAACGTAATAACCAACCTTCACTTAAGATCAGGTATTTTATACAAAAAATCCTACCGTCTGTCTGCAGTCTAGTACTACGGCTATCCAACTAAATCTGCGATGATTTACTAAGAATAGATCGCCCCGACACTTCCTCAGGATGTCGTATCGGGCGACTAAAGAGAACGATTTGTTCTTAATATCCGCGATAACAAAAGAGGATTGCTAGAACATTTTATACGTGACGATGGACTATATTAGAAAGAAAGACTGAAGGAAAGCATGGTCAATCCAAGTTATCTTATTCTTGGTTGATTAGCTGTTTTATGGCACCACGTGGAGATGATTTTTGGTCATAACACAGTCAGCCACTCTGTCCAATCTCACTTCAACTTCTTGGTCTTATGACAAACATGACAAGGTCGGCAGTATGTAAGTGATACCCCTGGTGTTGCAAGCGTTTATAATATATTCTACGGTAACTGCTTATGGCTGTCAGCTTACTTATGCCCGTATTCTTTCTTCTATACTAGAAATTCTAGAGGAGGAGTAAGACGAAGGAGTATCTATAGCACGAAAGATCCGAAGAGTTCAAACTATTGGCTCGGTGAGGATAAATAGACCCCAGATAAGATTAAATACAACTAGTAACATCTATACGTAGATAATTGCATTTGGCTAATTCTATTCGTATAACATAATACTCAATTGATTTATATTAAAATAACGTTTGAATGTCCATTTATATTTTCAAAAACGAACTAACTTGTAGCCCAAAAAAAAACATTATTTTTATTGATCTCAACCTTAGTAAAACAAAATCAAATTCACCATAACTTTTTCTAGTAACTTCCTAAAGTAGAGCCAGTAGCGGATTCAGAGGGAGGCACATATGAATAATCAAATCAATGTTTACCTTGATAAAACTTACCCTGGGACGATCAAGCAGCTACCAAATCCAAATTCTGGATCCATTACTTGTAAAATATAATTAGATTCTATTAAGCAGGTCCCTTAACTATAAATAAAATAATAAAACAATACCTTTAATGTCTCCACAAATATAAAATTGTTACTAATGCTTCAAAATTCTCCAAATTAAACTAAAATATTCTCTTGAACGCAATTCTAAAACTGTCTAATAGCAACTATCAGCTATCGAAAAACGTAACTTCTTTTTGAAAACTTTCATTTTTCTTTTTACAAATGGATCCACTGTGTCCCTTAAATGTCCCTGTTTCAGGTACAAAACCGTTCACTTTAAAACTGTTGGCTGAATATGTCACTTCCCGTGCCAATCGATAAAGCCATTGATTGGTTTCGCGGTAAAATTCAAAAACAACTAGCGTGCGTCAGATAACAATGATGGCGGCGACTAACGTATATGGTACGGAAACAGTTAAGTGGTTGGTTATTTTGACCGTTTCTCAACTGTGTATTATTTATTTCTATTGGAAAATTAGAGTTTAATGATGTGATTGGTACGTACTAGCAAAGCATGTATGCCCACGCGATCTTCGTACTCGACTGAGCCCGTATACACACTCGACAAATATTCATCTCAATAATTTAATATCTCTATATAATACAGTGTAGTTGTCTTACTGTCTATACGCGTGACGCAAAGAGAATGACATTGAGGGGATAAAACGCGCTTATTTAGTTTACGCGTCTATGAATTTCTCGAGTTAGCAGTAATTAAAATCTACTTGAAATTCAGTGTTCGCTTCGTAGAGTTGAATTATTATTAAGTTAGTAATCAAAAGCAATTGAAGCACGCAATTTCATCACTGTTTAATAGATTGTTATTATCTTTATTTCGTTGCTTGATTTATTTAGTTTGTAATTACGTTTCGTACCTACCTGGCATATGATCATTGATCAACCTCTTAAAATATCAACTGTTTCATATCACGTCCGTTGATACATTGGGCGTGATTGGGTATTATTCTAATAATCAACCTAGATGCTTATCTTAGAAATATTATCATAATTTGGAGTCTGGTCAAACTTGCCAAATATCTTGCGATTCACAAAACATGTTTACCGCGTTGTTCTCAGAGCATTACAAATTTTTTTTCTTTAAACGAGGCTTAGAACCTAATTTAAGAATCTTTCCAAATCTTGGATTAATCAAAAATAATGCCTGCCCTTTATAAATGTATCAGTAGTTACTATCAGGCGAGACGTTGGCTCGTCTGCCTAGTAAACTAAAACATTAAATTTGATTTTTCTGTAATTGATTTTATTTAGTTGTTTCTAATTTCAACAAAGATTGAAATCAAAGGTCAATGGAAATATTCCCTTGCCTTTAATCGAAATGATTCATTGTCTCATGTGTCATTTACATGCACATAATAATTTTAAGATAAAACTATGTTAGATAAGATATAATATTACGGAAAACAGAATAGCGTTGAGATAATACATACTCCTGCACTAGACAACATGAGGACACGTAATTCTATACCTACTATCAGAGAAAAATCGAAGAAACTGGAGACACTTTAGGTTACAATATTGGCCATAATATGAAAAGAGAAGACAAATTGCATTCATCATTTAGCTGCAGAAGTCTACTACTGGACATAGACAATAATAGAATTTCCACTTTGATTGATCAGTTGCACGCCATGTTTATCAGATCGTCGGTTTACCTTGTGAGAAGTCGTTTCACGCTGCATCTTCTAGTTTATAGTAGCCAGCTTGCCACTCCAGAACTTTTCTGCTTCTACACATTTTATCTTATTTTTGCCCCGAATAAAATCAATGTGAAAATCTATGCATCATGTGAACATAAAAGATCCCAGGCCCTACGTTACCTTGACGACACATTCAAGGTAATATCTTTATACAGTGCTGAGCATTAAAGGTCCAAGGAGCAAGACAAGACAAGAAGTGTTTTATTAATATTGACAGTGTCAAAGACTAACGCACACTTAACAAAGCGACTGTGGAATATCTTTTGAATATAAAAATTGTGATTAATAAATATGATAGCTACCTATATAAATTTGAGAATAGAGATTGAACTTGTACTAAATTCGAGATGAATCTCAAAGGACAGGTAGAAACAGATGATAATTTTGAGTAAAATGCTAGATAAAGAGTTCCTGAAAACATTACATTTGGGGGCGTAATTGGCATTTTCTGCTGCAAGGGTATGTCCTGAATACCTGTGCACCCACTGCATCAAGGTCAGAATCAACTTTAAAATTGTGAAAAAATTTTGTCGATGCGTGGAAAGGAAAATATGACAACGACGAACGCTACAATCGAGAAAACCGCACGAATTGTTAGGCTTTACTGCCATATTCATTCATATTATTGATTGTAAAAGGTTATTTAAAAGTATTAATTAAAAATAGTACTAGGGCAGCAGATAATTCTAGGCGATAAACATGAGATTTCTACACCGCGAAACTTTCAATGTAATTTTGATAACTTCATGCTGACCTCATACGATTTTCTGCAGCCCTAGTACTTTTTAAAAATTACATATTATTGAGTAATTTCATAGGTACATACCAAACCTTTTAATATTTTTTGCTAACCTAGTACTATTAAAACATCTTGCAAGCTAAATTTTGCCTTTTCGCCTATCAACAAAGTTAGGTACTTGCTTTTACTTACGAGTAGCTATAGCGCAAAATATAAACTGTGCCTATTCTCAGATCTTTAAATAGCAGTAGATAGTTACTATTTATCATCAAATATGAAGTGCTTGCTTGTATATCTCATTAAAATAAAAATTATATTTAAAAATTTAAGAGGTGGTTACAATAACTCTTAAAAATTACAACATCCATGCTAATAATTGTAATGTGCACTTAGACAGTGAGTCGCCCACTCAATTAGCCTTAGGTACGAGAATGTAATGTCAGCAATGAGCATTGTATGTACGCGGCTAACATACGTACCTATTATTAACAAAAAATCGGATACTTTTTAAAGGTAGCAGATCTTGCCGGTTTAAGCGTGAATGGGCCAGATCAGAGTACCTCTTTACTACACTCTTATGGAATATCGACTTAAAGTGCCTATTAGTTTCCATTCGTGATTTCGTTCGGTAAGTGCCGGTGACCCAACTACCACAGTCCTCTTCCATTTTCCTTTTCTTCCGTCATATCTGTCTTCTTATACGGTCAGCATCACCTTGCTTTTCAGTATTGTTACTGCTTAGAAAACACAGCCATGTTTATAGGTTAGATACCTACAATCACCACTTACCATCACTTGCTTGTTTGTAAAAAAATGTACTTCAAAATCCAGACTGTACATGTAACAGTTTGCTTTCAATGCACCATTTGTCACCATGCAACATGTTCGGAGTTCAATCTCTACAAATAGTGTGGTTGTACTTTTAACCGTGATTTAAATGCCTGACAACTCTCAGTGATACAGCCTATTCGGTATGTTGTTAGTGGCTTTTATAATCTAAAAAACCGTTTCATTTCACAAAAGCAGAATAGTCAACTGGGTCGCGTTTAAAAGTTAACAAAAACTCAATGCGGTTATTTATTACTAATCGCTTCAAAAATAGAATGTTATATGTAACTGCCTCTGTGGTTCGGTGTCACAGACTAACACGCGGAGGTTTCGGGTCCGATCCCCGGATCGGGTAAAGTGATATGGGGACTTTTTGTTAAAAAATTCTTAGTATTAGCAGGAGTCTGTAATTGTGCTCAGTATGCAACTGACCCAGACCCAAATTCAACATAGTAGGCGAAACGTGGGTGATACACGCCTCTGCCTACGTATGTATGTAAAAATAGTATATATCTGTTGAGGACTTTGAAATCGATAAACTTTTTTTTTATTTAAATCTTTATACTTTTCTCGTTGAGTGAAGTAAAGATAGCGTGACGGTTACGAACCTTAATTACCTTGGTGCGCTAATCAAGGTAAAGAAGCAGA
Source organism: Parascotia fuliginaria (assembly GCA_963082885.1). NCBI lineage: Eukaryota > Metazoa > Arthropoda > Insecta > Lepidoptera > Erebidae > Parascotia > Parascotia fuliginaria. The sequence continues at coordinate 5,155,583 of OY720195.1, forward strand.
GTTAATCGATAGGTCTGAAAAGTTGTTCGACTTTTACTAAAGTTTTTAAAATATACAGAGAACCTTCTTGGAACTTGACGAGTATCTTTGCCTCGATCCTGGAATAATCATCGCTAGTTCATAATAATTATTAACCCCAATGTAAATAATTAAAGGTCTTGTAGCTGTTATGTATTTCTTTGTTATCCATGGTCATTGGTCTTACCATGAAATACTTATCTATTTGTTAAGCAGTCGCAACCGGGAAGACTGGGAACTAATCATAAATAGTTGGTACGAGTACAGCGCACGGTATGGTAACGAAGCAATGATACTAAGATTACTAAACAATTCATAACACTACAATTTATATAATTGCGTGCTATCATTAATTAGTCCTTTAATGCTTGTGCCCTGTCTTATATCCCTGTAGAAGTGACTAATTCATGTTCTAGAAGAGAAGAATCTTATAATAGAGGTTTATCGTTTGTACCTTTATTTTATGGTTGTACCTTTATTTTATAGCCCATAATTAAGTAGGTACACCACCGATATAAGTCAGGCTTTGATCTGTCAACATAATTTTTATTATTTTATTTTAAAGCAATGGCTGTTTCTTCTGTGTGTTTATCTATCTTATACTACCCTTTAAACCACGCAACATATTTTGATACTGTTTTCACTATCAATAGCAATTCTTTTGTAAGGTAGAATAGCTCTTCTAGAATAAACCTTTCGTTTATATTTTTTATGTAGGTAAACCTAGTTTTCTGTCTAACCTACTTATCTAAATAGTTATAATATAATTTAAGTACCTATCTAAGTCTTACTATAGGTACCTTATAAAAGTGCTTACGCAACCCCTTCCTTTCCATAAATTAAAGTAGACGTGGGAAAAAAGATTCGTTCGTGCCAACCCCGTCATCGTTGTTAATTATCTGTCAATCTATTACCCCTTGAGTTTCTGCATCTGGCTGCGATTGTACAGATAAATAGGACTTTCATTAGGTATTTGATCTTGCGAAAATAGTGTTTATTAGAAGACCCCGACTTTGTGCATGAAATTGCACCTATTTGATTCCGGACAACTGCGAACTTCTCCAAATACGTTGGAAACGTAGAATACCTATCGCAAAAAATATACCTACCTACGTATAAATTCGTAAGCCGCCCACTCATTAGTAAGTGTATGAAAGAATTAGCCAGTTTGAACTCTTTTACAGGCTTCTTTCTACACGTGATTAAACTGAAGACGTCGATTGCTAAACATACGTCTCTTCCAAAAGAAGTGTGGCGTCATCTATCTGGCCTAAGGCATTTTCTGCCAGTCAACCTTAGGGTGATGCAGAGATAAACATGGCAGGTGACAAAAATAAAAAAGTAAAGTTGATCAAAAGAACAATAGTTAAATTAGGATACATAACTATTAAAAACTATTAATATATAAAAAAAAAATAAAAAAAAAAGAACAAATAATATATATATAAATATAATAACATAATATACTAATAATACCAGCATAGAAAACAAAGATGGCGCTATCAACAACTTCAGTCCACTTCTATACAAGGTGTATGGAGGCCTGCCTGAATCGCGATAACAACATTCTCTAACTAACTATATATACAAGTCCCGACTACTAACTGTCGGGCGGTAGCCCATCTAGCCTGGTCAGAGGATCCTCCCTTTCGTTGGAGGCATATGGTGTGTTAACTGTACAGAAGGATTTTGCCACCACCACGCTTAACAGACGGATTAGTTACCACAGGAAATAATACTGCTTGTTACCTGTTAGTGTGTATTTATATAATGGCCTCATACGACACCCACGTAAAGAAATGGAGTGGTAGGTACCATTACCATAATTGTAGAATCTAGACTGAAGATCGAACGGTCATTTAAAGAGACATGTTTTTGCCCGACTGCCGAAGTCAAGGAGGGTAATGTTCTTCGAGCTTATGTATGTATATATGTACGTATGTATGTATGTATGCATATATGTATGTATGTGTATGTCTAATTTTTTGGCATGCTCTACAGCCTTAATAGCTTGATGGATTTTAACAATGAGGTGTCATTAGATTCGTAATGATTGTGGGAGTGAACATAAGGTACTTATTGTTTCAATGTAGCGTCGTCAGCACGAGAAAAAAAATGTTTTTTTTTTATTTTCAGTATGTTTTAGGCAGACAGGCTCTTTGTTTTTTATTTAATAAATATTTTTTCCTTGTTGGTTAATTACTTCTATCTTCAGGACGACAAAATACCAGGTCAAAATAAATATCAGAACATCGATTTGTTCAGAACTTAAAAGGTCATAAACTCTCTCCAAATTACCGCCGCCGATATCTTATAACATTAAACTACTATCTCCCTCTATACCCACACGTCGCTCGGTGTAATAAAATGTGCAGTGACACCTTTAAGCGTTTAGCTTAGCTTTTTACGGTGTTATGATATGCAAAGCGTTTATGGTTAGTGTTAGTTAACATTCGCTAAATTTGGATAAGCTTTAAATGAAAATCAGATGTAAACAGAATACCTAAATAACTTTTGCCGGTATAGGTAACATACATGTAATATAGAAAATAGCATAACGACTTTTGTTGCAAAGAAGCAGGCAGAAATGACACCCACATTCTGCCAACTGTGTTGAAACACATTATGTAACAAGGAATGAGCCTTTTGTCAATTTGCCATTTACCGGGCACAATTCCAGACTCCGGACTAAGAATAATAATAAAGAGCCAGACCCAGAAGGCAGTAATGCTCGACACTGTATCTATTGTGAGGAGGTTCCTTTCTTTGGAAGTTTTCTTACCTGCAGCTTACCACTGAACCACTGAGCGTTACTTTACACGATTTTTTTATAGTGGACAACAGAACACAATTAAACAGATTCCTTTTCTGAATTTGGCTACGGAATTCATAAAAACAAATACTAAGGAATGCTTGTAAAATTTAGAATGTTGACTTCTACCTAAGTAAGTATATTTTTTGCATTTCGCTGTTGTTTTTAGACGAACTACTACTTATTACTTAGTTGAGTCGTGATCTTGAAATACTAGAATCACGCACAAAAGGACCATCTGATTTCTCGAAGGAACATTTGCCATTAGAATTCACAAAAATTCTTTCGTAGCAACTTTATTAAGTGAGTAGGTACTTACTCACTTAGAAAGAGTTTGTACAAGAATTTTAATTATTTAACTTTACCTACTATTAATTATGTTCATAATAGTAAGGTATCAACATGTAATCTCTTCAGTAGATACTTGTTGTAAGTACTTGAGTAGGTAAAGGATTGTGACAACTCCAAGGCATCGTAAGCATTTGAAAGCCGCTGAACGAACAGCAACAGCCAACGAACACAACAAAAATAACATAGGTCGTAATATAAAAATTTTTCGTGTTCATACATCTTTACATATCTAGGTACATCGCGATCGAGAAGACGGTCACTGCAAGACATAAGCTTTCCCAAGAGCTATTAACAATCGTTGTTAAGCGTTAGTGCAATAGTGTATCTAGTAAGTAATATAATAGTACCTAGTCTAATGGTAGTGTTAGCCTTGTCACAGCCTAGGATGCTGGTGATCCCAGCGAGCATGTTGTATGATTTCCATAACCGCCGCTTTCTCGTGTGATGGTTTAACCGTCATCATTGTGCCAATCAAATGTACAAAATATAACTTTTTTTATGACACATTATAAATGACGTCAGAGACCTATAAAAATAATGGGTATAATCCATTTAAAGATTTATCTACACACAACCGGACCGTGCCCGGGCCGTGGCCGCGCCGTGACCGTGTATCCGTGTCCCGTCAGAGACTTTCTTTTCACACACGTCAGGGCCATGACCGTACCGGGGACAGGCTGCAGCTTTACACCAAAGTAGGTATGCCTCTCAGTCATTGTTTTCGTATCTGCGTCGTATCAGTGGAATGTGGTGAGAGAGATTAGAAAAACAATATTTAAAACTAATCTACATCATGTGTTCATTTAATGTGTTTTTTAAGGGGCGAGTCAATGGCTGCGGATCCAGAGGACGATCTCCTTTGCGTTGGACCGAACAAATCAAAGCTCTAACCCAAAAACCTCTTAATGAATGCGCAAGACAAGCCTCCACCAGAAACAGATGGAGAACGGTAGTGAGACGCTACCGGGAAACACGCGTGACCACGACTACTCTGTCAAGAGTAAACGACTGAGAAGAAGTTCATTTAACTTATAGGAGTTAAATATGATTGCAATTGCTCTGGATGAAGAAGAAAATGGAAGAGGAGAGACATGAAGTGATAAATAAGAGTATCTGGGTATCAGAGTTGTGGCAGGATAGAGAGCTAACTGGGAGAAATTCACACAATATACACAAAACTAACAAAAAGTGTGGAATCGGAGCACTTGCACACGTCACAGCGTCGACCCTGACACAGACAAGCTCCGTTGCCGGCACGGGCACGGACATGTCGGACATGTGTGAACGAGTCCATTGTTTTGTTATTGTATGCCACGATATTTTGTTTCACTTCTGACGGAGCACGGCCGCGACACGTTCCGGGTACGGTCTTTTGCGTGCAGATAGAGGTAATAAGAGGATTTACGCGTCATGAACGGCAACGTCGCAAATATGTAGGTATTAGGTGGTATTAGGTACCTATATTTTGTGGTTTTTAATTTTTATCATTTAATCGTAGCTATATTTTAAAAATATGTTCTGTTTAAATGCTAGAATTAGATGAAAGCTGTTTAACCCTTAAGTACCTGCCCGCGGTCACCGTGACTCCAGCGAGTATTTGAATTTGAATTTTTCCGAAAATCGACATCGAGCGTTGGCGTGCGTCGATGTACCTTTGCTATGCTTTGATTACTGTCGCGCAAGCGTTCGGCAAGGCTCCACGTTCGCGCGTTTTGCTTGTGTGAGTAAAAAAAAGTCGTAAGCGGTCATGGTGACCGCGCGTAGGTGGTTACGTTATTATTTTGTATTATGTTTCATTTCATTGTTTTGGTGTAAATATGAATCAAAACGACGAAAATATCGCAATACGGTTGGAGGAAGAAATGTCGGATGTGGAGGAGACCATCGACGAAGATTGCAGCGATGTGGACTCTATTAGTACGGAAGATTCTGTACCTATGGAAGACTGTGAGTCTGACGATTGCATGGATGTCTCATCTAGATTCAAGTTTATGAAACGGCTAGCCGAAGAATTAACAACACCGTACATGCGACGGTGAGAAAGTTATGAGCACACTCCTTGGGATATAAAATGTTCTATACGCCGCATTTTGAGAATTGAGGATGAAATACCAAGCAGTTCAGGTGCAGACAAACTGGAAAAACGCAAAATATGTTCAACCTGTGATCCAACCAAAAGAAAAAAACGTAAAACATTTCACCTATGCTTTAAGTGCAAGAAACCTATCTGCATAGTATACCAAAAAATGTGCTAAAATTGTGAACTTTTACCCCTAGCAATTTTTAAGAAAAAGATATTATTGTTATTTTTTTATAAGTTTATTTGAATTACACATGTTTAGATTTTAGGAATAAAGTGCAGGTTTCCGAAATTTTTAGTTCCTATTTGAATTGTTCTCATTATCTGTAAATGATTGTTTAAATTGATCAAAATATGTCTTCCTTTAAATTAATGTGATTTCAAAGAAGAAAATATTATGTTTTAGTTTTTGTTTTATTTTAATAATATAATTTGATTCCTAAACACGAGTTTTATTCATTTATTTTTACTGTATCAACCCGCATTATATAAAAAAACATCGGTTTTTAGATAGGAGTCACCGTGACCGCGGGCAGGTAGGTATGTAATCAATATAGGTGGCAGGAAGTAAAGGGTTAAAAAGCAGTCAGCAGTCAAACAGTCTATATAATAATTCTTTACTCAAAGAGTGACGCCAAATTACCTCATGATATTCCTATTGCTCTTGATTGAACCGTAAAACGATACTTTATTGTTTCAACAGTCTCTAAGACACCCACTCTAGTGCTAAAGTTTGTAAACTCATAGTTAATGAGAGGTATTTTCGGTCGTTTGTTACTTGTCGAAAGGAAATGACCCGTTTTATACCAATCAATAATAAGAGTTATGTCAACACTCTGAACTTGTACCAATGTCGATGAAATCGTTTTCATGAAACAAAACAGAATTCCTACTCTTTACGAACTAACCATCGTCATCAGTCTGAATACGTCCACTAAAAGGCTTTCCACAACAAGCGGTCTGCATCGAATAACTGTCCACTGTACGAGTACTACCAGAATCTCTGAGATGTTGCACTGCGGAACCTGTTTTTCAAGCCCCAAGCTCCCTCACCCCAGCCTCCGCATTCTCAAAAAAAATATGTTTACCTACTAGTGTTAACCTTGATAAAACCTATCCCGGCAAGGTGAAGCCTCCCACCAAACACCGTAACACGGATCCGCTACTTATACGATACCTACTTATGAGTAAAATTATTTGACTGGCCTGTTGGGCTAGTGGTTAGTGACCCTGACTGCAAAACCTGAGGTCGTGGGTTCAATTCCCACCCAGGACAAACCTTTGTGTGATGAGCATGATTGTTTGTCCTGTGTCTGGCGTATACATTTTTTTTAGAGAGTGCCGGAGGCCCAATTGCCCCCTTTCCTCTTTCCTCACCGCCCTCATTCCCTTTCTCTAACCCCATTCCCAGCCGCCATAGTGGAGGCCACCATACCAGCAGTTTAAGACGATAGCTTTTGGTATGATGGCCACCACTTCTGGATTCCACTGACTGCTTACCATCAGGCGGGGTGGAGTCACTTTGGTAGGCTAATATATAAAAAAATTTCATTTATCTATAAAATGTATGTATTTCAAAAAAAATATTAAGTAGTTTATTAGTTGTTTAGTACCCATATCACAAGCAAATATAATTGCTTAATTTGGGGCTAGATGGCGCTGTGTGAATGTGGTAGAGTATTATTATTATTGCTCTTTGGTTTGGCTACTTTCGCTAGTTTTACTTTACCTATTTGAACAATAAAAGAAGACCATAGTACGCCAACTAAACATAATACGATTTGGTAAGTAGATTACATTGCTCTTATTTCGATATTCTTGTAGTTATTTTATGGATAATATTTTATTAAAGTAAAGTCCTTTACAACACATTGTAACTCTCAGTTGTAGTCGTTGTAGACCATAATAATCAGTAGTACTATAATGAACTTCCTAATGCTAAATATTGCAATGGCAACACTCACGCTGGCTGTCTGACTTGGTCTGACTATAATAAACAACTGGAAAAAAAGGCGGGAAACTTTGAAAGTGAAAAGGCGCGTTTTCTCTATCAAATTTACGAAAAAATTCACAATTTCTATTATAAACTATATTTTTGTAAATATTTTTGTTAAATAGACTGTTCATAGTGTACATAGTAAATTAGTAACCCGAAATGGGTAAAAAAAGGCGGAGGAAGGACGAAATGTCCTATGCTGACTCGCCGCAACAGCAGCAGTTAGCTGAATCTTCGGACTCCGATTCAGCGGAGTCAACAGAAAGCTGCAAAGACACAACAAAGGATAAGTACGCCATTTTCAAGGTAAAAGGATACAATCGTAAATATCCCGAGGAAACCAAGCAGACGGACCTCATAGTCTTCCTGGCTCATCACGAACAAAATGCAACATTTAGCGATAGGGATCGTATGGCCCTATCAAAAGGTTTACGGGAGCATGGAGTTTCAGGCGTCATGCATCTACTTTGTACTATAAATAAGTACAAAGTCGGCATAACATTTGACCTGCCAAACAACGCCAATATGTTTCTTCAAAACAAAAAGTTGTTAGATCAGCTGTCTCTTAAGGCATCTATACCCGCTGGAGATACCGAAATAACGGGAGTACTTACTTCGGTTCCCGTGGAAATGTCCAACAAACAAATTTTTTCATTGATTGGCAGCTCTAAAAACGTAATACAAGTTAGGCGCTTCATGCGCAGGGTCAGAGGTGACGCTGGTGTAACTTTCGTCCCTACACAGGCTGTCGCAGTAACCTTCGCGTCCACTATTCTTCCTCAGTACATTTACTTGGACTCATGGCGTCACGAAGTTAGTAAATACATACCACCAGTAAAACAATGCCTTAAGTGTCTGCGGTATGGACATATTGCTAAATTCTGTCGCAATACTGAAGTATGTTCAATTTGTACATTAAACCATAATTTTAAGAATTGTCAGGTTGACCCAAAAGATGCTAAATGCGCAAACTGCAAAGGTAATCATATAGCTATCTCCTCATCTTGCCCAATTAAAAAACAAAAAGTTGAAGAAAATAAAATTAAGTCACGAAGTGTCACTTACTCTGAGCTCTTTGACGCTAATACATTCCCAGCTTTAACTGCTCGAACTTTAGATGTACAAATTAATAATCTAATGAAATCCGATAAATTTATAAGTACTTTAGTAGAAACAATTACAAAAATAGTTACATCTAAAGATGTTCCTATTAATTCATCATCAATTAAAGAGGTTTTAAAAACAACTATAAGTAAGAAATTTCCATCATCCTCATAATGGATTTGTCAAACTTAAATATAGTTCAATGGAATGCACAAAGTCTTAATAGCAATAAACATATATTTATTCATTTCCTCTATGCACAAAATATACATATAGCAATAATTTCTGAAACATGGTTCAGACCTGATCAGTCTTTTAAAATAAAAAATTACAATATTGAAAGGAATGATTGTGGTAACAAACACAATGGAGTTGCAATTATAATTCATGAAAGCATTACTTACACTAAAATTAACACTTATTTTGATAATTCTTTACAAAACATTTGTGTGAAAATTAAAATTAAAAATAAAGAAATAAGTATAGTCAGCTTTTATAGCCCCCTAAACTCTAATCCAGTTTTTAATAAAGATGATTTTGATTCATTGGTGAAATCTATTCCTGGTCCTTATATATTTGCTGGAGACTTTAATGCCCATCACACTTCCTGGGGATGCGTTTCTGACTCTCCAAGAGGTAGAGAAGTCTTAGAAGTCATTGACGAAAATAATTTGGTTCTGCTTAATGATGGTCAAGCAACAACTGTTGGTTCTCTAACATGGCGTCCCAATGCACTGGATTTATCGTTGGTTTCATCGTCGTTGGCACTTAATTGTGAATGGTCTGTACATGATAGTCCTCTTGGTAGTAGTTATCACATTCCTGTAATCATAAAAGTAATGGTTAGCAGAAACAAAAACAATGTTTCTTATGGGAATTGTTTGAATGTTAAACATTTGCCCATTCACCCAAATTATAAACTCGTAGATTGGCGAATCTATAGCAATTGTGTGGAAGAATTGCTAATTGATTTTCAAATAGATAATAAAAGTCTTCTTAATTCATATTCTCAATTTTGTTCTATTTTGCGCACAGCAGCTGCTAATTCCAATAATTTAAATGGTCATGTTATCACAAATACCACCAATCACACATGCAAAAAAAATAAGATTAAAGGACCTTCTCTTCCTTGGTGGAATCAAAAGTGTACAGAGGCTGTACTAAATTTCAAAACAGCATATATAAATTTTAAAGAAAATCCAACAGAAGAAACCTATCTTCAATTTAAAAGACTCCGGGCAGTTAAAAAACTCATTTTAAAAACAGAAAGACAAAAGAGTTGGTTTTCTCTTTGTGAAACTTTTAATAGATGCACACATTTATCCATTGTATGGAAATTTATGCGTAAATATAATAAGACATATAATTTTAATATTCATGAAAATGACGCATGGGTTTTAGATTTTTTAAAGAAATACACTCCAGACTTTGTGCAACATTCTTCAAAAACTCTCACTGACAGTATTAATTCCAAAAATAATTTTCTACTTAATCCTTTTACAATTAATGAATTAATATCTGCAATCTCCTCCCGAAGAGATACTGCTTATGGTCTTGATGGAATACCATATATCTTATTTAAAAAACTAAGCACTGCAAGTTTACAAACATTTCTAAAAATACTTAATTTACTGTGGGAAAATAATGTTATACCTCAAGATTGGAAAGTAGATTGTCTTGTACCAATTTTAAAACCAGATAAGCCAAAGTTATGTCCTGATTCTTATCGTCCCATAGCACTTACTTCTTGTGTAGGAAAGTTATTTGAACAATTGTTGAAGCAACGTTTAGAGTTTTACATAGAACAAAACAATATCTTACCTTCTAATCAATTTGGTTTTCGTAGGAATCGGTCTGCTAGGGAAAGTGTCTGTCAATTACAGCTCGATATTCATAACTCTTTATTGGCAAAAAAAAATTTGGTTGGAGTTTTCTTTGATGTTGCAGGAGCTTTTAATAGTGTAAATATAGATATTCTCTGTCATGAATTATTGCAAATAGGAATTCCTGTAAAAATTATAAATTGGATTAAAAGTTTTCTGAGCAATAGAGAAGTATTTGCTAAATTTAATAGACATCTCTATGGACCTAGACTCTCGTCAAAAGGAGTTTGTCAAGGCGGTATATTATCACCTTTAATATTTATATTGTATATACGTAGATTAAATCTTATTTTAGGGTCTCAGGTTAAAAATCTACAGTTTGCAGATGATTTGGTTGTTTATACATCTGGGAACAATTTACCACAAACCATCCAAATAGTCAATGATGCATTGGTAAATCTTTATGAATATTTTTCTTACCTTGATCTAAATGTTAATCTGTTCAAGTCCAAAGTTGTTATGTTTGGTAAACAGTGTCATAATATGCCCAATGTGCTTTATAATAATTGTGCATTACCCACTTCACTTGAGGTTAAATTTTTAGGGGTTCTTTTTTCATATAATCTAACCTGGAATAATTACATAAAACATATAATTAGCAAAGTAATTAAAGCTTATAATGTACTGAAATCTTTGTCTGGCTCATATTGGGGTGCAGACCCAAAAATTTTGTTACTGTTGTATAAATCATTAGTTCGTAGTCATTTTGAATATGGTTTCTATTGTTTTGCTGCAGATATTAAAATTGTAAATAGTTTAGATGTTCTTCAAAATAAATGCTTGCGTGTAATAACTGGAGCATTCAGGAGTACTCCTATAAATGCAATGCAGACTGATTGTAATATCCCACCATTAAGCATTCGTTTTAATTACTTAAAAGAAAGATTTATACTAAAACTTTATAGTGTATCTAATAACAGTCTATTGGTCAATTTGTTACACTCGATTACTCCTTTAGTTTCTAAACCAATTTTTATGATACAGGGTCTTCAAAGTTTCATAAATTTTATTCAAAATTTAAATATCTATCAATCCAAACATATTTTGCCTTGCTATGAAGGAACTTTTATTGGTAAATTTCCAGCAATTAATGTAATTCTAAAGAAAAAAAAAGAATTGTCCACAAAAGAGGAAGTAAATGCAATGCTATCAGAGTGGTCAGATCATAAATTTGTTTATACAGACGGTTCTAAGAATGATAAGGCTGTGTCTTTTGCCATATATGAGCCCTCCTCAAATATAGGCATTAGCAGAAAAATTGACAAAAATTCAAGTATTTTTACAGCTGAAGCTGTTGCTATATTGAGTGCTTTGAAACATATTGAAAATTATAATTCAGGACATAACAAATGGGTAGTGGTAAGTGATAGCATGAGTGTTCTGCAAAACTTGTCAAACAACAAATTAAATGCTAACACAAATTATATAATTTATTTAATAAAGCAGTTATGGGTGGAATTATATCAATCAAATATTGTAATTAGTTTTGTGTGGGTGCCTTCGCACATTGGTGTTGTAGGGAATGAAAAGGTAGACTATTTAGCCAAAAAGATTGTTGATTTGGAAGAACTAATTCCTAATTCTGACCCTGATATGGATGTTTCCATACCACCTACAGATGCAGTTAGTCTTTTAAGACAGCGCATGTGTCGCGAGTGGGGGAGACATTCATACCAGTGCACTCAGGTTGAAAATAAAGGTACTTGGTTTGCCACTCTAGACGTTCAAATAAACTCCATACCTTGGTTCTGCAAGTATAACAGATTCATAAATAGAAAATTTTATTCAATTATCAGTCGTATGCGTTTTGGTCATTGTCGTTTAAATTATCATCTTCATCGCCTTAGAATGGTCAATTCTCCTAACTGTGAGTATTGTCAATCACAAGAAGTTCAGTCACTGCATCATATCTTTTTCCAGTGCTCATCTTTCAACATTCAGCGCCTTGTGTTGTCGGATGAGCTGCTTAAAATTTATAATAATCCTGACGAGGTCCCGCAATGCATTCAGGAGCTACTTAAGAATGTCTCAGTTTATATATACTTGTACAAATTTATAGTAGAGACTGTAAATGATATTTAGTTATAATAAGTTTTCGTGTATTTAATAATATTATTTGTTTTAATAGTAATACTTATTAACTTTAGGTTTAATTCTTAAAAATGTAAAGTAAACAATTAACTAGGTACTTAAGGAGACAGCTCGGAAAATAGGACAAAAATATTGAAATATATGAAATAAAAATATATCGATGAATTGAAGACATACAAAACGATTGTCTTAGAAAAAGGAGGTTATTTACCATGACATTGACAGTAAAATGACATGAATAATGATTTTGGACAAAAATAAAATTACTCTATTAAAAAATGGGTTAAATACGAAAGACAAAATAAATAAAACAAACAATACAATGAGTATATAAACGAAAGACATTATTTTTACAAACTTACCACGTAAGAAATCCTACACGGAAGACTAGGCAGTATGGTCGAAAGACTATAGCCTGCCCTTTGGGCAAATAAAAAAAAAAAAAAAAATAAAATAAACAACTGTCAAAGTTATGACACATGCGGCTCAGATTTGTCAGATTTCAATATGATAAATTTTATTTTTCAAATTAATTGAACTTTATTTACCGGAATTTTATGTGTAATGTCGTTATTTGAAAACGCTGTTTTTAATTCCACCCTTTATGAAGCTCTGTATCTTCAGATTGGGGATACTTTGTCTTTCGCGAAAGATTTTTTCGATTCGTGCATTTCATCTCTGCCGATAGAGAATTTGCCTAAATCTATTGTTAATTTCTCAGAGTTATCGTTCTATGAGGAGTTAGCTGAAGTTTTGTACTTCAATGAGTTTCAGTTTCTTCTGTTGAAGACGTTTAGCCTTATTTTATTGTTCACTTTAATATTGATATACATTTCGTGGCGTGTTTACGGTAAACGTATTTCAGAAAGGTTTATGAGACCAGGTGAGTCATTTTCAATTTACGTGCTTGTTTATTGATCTATGCTACTGTTTACGTAGTTTATGTCGTGATTATGTTACCTTTAGCATAGTGGGTGGTGCAACTAATCAACTATCAGTAAGAAAACTGCATTGTATTGTTTATCTAATATCAAGTTAAAAGTCTATCTCTGATACTACGAGTAATTCAATCAACATTGTTATTTGTTTTCTTTATTTATAATTCAGATATTTGCTAACTAAATTACACATTTTTTAAAATATGATTATTATTTGGTAGAAATAATATCAAATATATTGTTGTAAAGTAATAATTTATTGCTTATGATATTGAAATCACTCTCAAATACTAAGTTTCAGCCATATATTGAGCATTAAATATTATCTTTAAAACATTATTATTCACTCAACTCTTAATTAACAGCAACATCGGCTACAATAGAGCAACTCAGAGAATCAGTTTCCAAGCTAAAGCTACCAAAAGAACACACACCAAGAATCTAATATCACAACATCATGACTGACCGAATTAAAAAGTTCTTTCAAAAGAAGAAAGTAGAGGCAAAGTTTAAACTAGCAGGACCAGGACATAAACTAAGTGAATCTACGATTACCAGTCAAGGTTCTAATACGTCAAGACGAGAGCCTCAAGTGAAACGATCAGGGCTATCTGAGGAAAGTAAAGTTGCGGCCGAAGCTGCATTGTCTAGATTGTCGCAGAAGAGAGAGAATCCTACATTTAATACTTCTCTTGCAGCTATTCAGGTAATAATTTTGTTTTGTTTAGTTTTATCATTCTGTCATTATACCACTCTACCATGTGGTTCCAGTGTAGTAAATAAACAATATTACCTGCATACTATTATTTTACATACTTTACATACCATCACAATACCACCCTGTTGGGAAACTAAAACATCTGCTAAGTATATTAAATATGGCAAGCTCAGCCCTTTTGAATGACATAAATAATAATATGTCTTTTGTGATAATTACTCGCATTGTTTACTGTAATGATAATGGTCAATTTACTATTATGGAGAATTAGGACAATTTTAATGGCTAGATATCACACTCATTCTCTCTAATGTTCTTCTAATGTTTAAAGTAACACACACTCACACGAGTGTGTTACATTAAATAAGTTTTGTTACCTACCCCCTTTTTTTTAAAAAGATCCTACACCAAGTAAAAAGCTTTCAAAATCTCAAACAGTTTTACAAACATGTAATATACTCAATGCACATCCAGCCTTGGTAAATATTTATGAATCAGAAAATGATTGTTTTATTTTTTTCGTTTCTAATTAGAACCTGCAAATCCTGCAATCCAACTAAGGTAAAAATTAAGTATCTACCAAAGTAGATTTTAAATATTATTCTTGACTACTAAATATGCTTGTAACCTATATGGTCCCAACTAAATATCATGGTGATAAAAATAATAAACAAGCCTTATATTATTTAACCAATGAAAATATTAGAAAATCTATAGAGCCTTGCAATAAGCCTGTCAACAGCCAATATTTTCTGTTTAAATTTTTGTGTCATATGTTAAGGTTCTAAATTCAGTAGTAGTACTATATTGTGCAGAAATATGCCATAATCATTTTAGATCAAAAGTGGAGCATTTGAATTTTTCAGAATGATTGGCCTAGTGTCTTTTCATATGATAATTTTTAACTATCGGCAAAAATCTACTGCTGGAATTAAACTCTCCACCAGGGAGAAATTTTGCTATGCCCTTAGTAAGCAGATAGATAGTTATAATTGCAATAAGAATGTGTGTTATTTGTATTATCTTATTTCGCGGCAAGACATACCATTTATGTCGACCATGTCCTTGCATATTCTAGGTTGGGGGAGTATACAGAGACAGTTAAAACGCCGTTGTTCGTGACATTGCTGTTATTGATTAAATAACGCGTACATTTTCAGCTAGTTACGTCATTTAAGTGTATTACTACTATACGAATAAAATACTTGTATGCAAAGAATAGGCACCTATATCTTGCTTGTTTTGAAGACAGTAGTAAGAAACGAACTAGAATGGGATAATATATAAAGCAATATACAGGTGTGAAAATATAATTTTATTTCGCGTTTAATATTTTTAGAATAAATTATTTCCATTAAATAAATAAATATATATTTCGTGTTTTTTTAATTCCAAAATAAAGATTTCATATTACGATTCGACAGTATGACACATGCACTATCTAATAATTAAAGTTCCATGTTTTTGTTTATTTTCATACTTACACAAATATTTATGCCTCTAGAGAATCAGCTACCCTATTAATATAAGAGGAATATTTATATAAAAGTTGCAAACTACAGTTACATTTCATAACAAAAAGCTATTTAACATTCAAATCATTATTCACATCTATCCACATTGATACGCTTGTTGACTTACATCTATATTTATTTATTTTCGACCTTATTTCAATGCTTGTAATGTTTATAATTCACTGATAGTGGAATCTCATAAACCGCATCATATAGGACTACTTAGAGTAGGTGTTAGATCCCGGTTAAGTATGAATATCTATTCACTAGCTTGCCGCGGCGCGTTTTCACCTCTTTGCTTACTGCTCTGCCCCCGTCGCCAGTTATGTTACATAGCCTATAACCTTCCTCGAGAACTGGGCTATCATACGCAAAAAGAATTTTTCAAATCTGACTAGTAGTTCCAGAGATTAGCGCGTTTAAACAAACAAACTCGTCCGCTTTATATAATAGTATAGATACTCCCAGGATCTACTACCGTTTTGTTTCGTTGTTCGATGTTCTATAAGAGGATAATATCTTTCCATATCTATCTAGATAAAGTTTTAGATAGTTTACATACCTACTAATAAGTATGTTTCGTTTGGTGAGTGAGAAGTTGAAAACTGGCCCTATGTCTCGCTAATTCTTTTTCTCTCTCATCCTCTTTTCGCTACACGACAACAACTTGCTTCTGTTTTTTTAGCATTGTCACCCGACTGCCGAAGTATAGGAGGGTAATGTTTTCTACAATGCTTAGAAAAAGCGATGTCCGTAGATTACGTTTAGGTATCATCATGTATTTTTGTTTACTACCGAAGTCGTGTAAAAAAAACCGATAACGTGCTAGTCGAACCGAGGGTGTAGTAATCATGTATCTTTTGATTGCGTTGGCATAGAACTTACACTTTTTTTCACACCTTCAAGAGGTTGCAGGCAATAAGTACTCTATATAAAAACAATAAAGTGATCCTTTAAGGATTCCGCTTTGCGTCTTGAGGTCCGAAACCCTAAAAACCAATAAAAGTTTTATTGTTAACCAATGTAATTGTTTCAGGCACAAGTAAAAAAGGAGTTAGAGAATGAAAAAGCCAATGCTGATGCAGGTGCTTCTAAACCCAATACTTCTAATGTAGAAGATAAAAAGGAGGTTGAAGTAGACCTGCCTAAAAACTTTGCGGCGTCTGGAGTTTATTTCAAGTATTAATAATCCCTATATTATATGTAGATAGCGGAGACGGACATAGGCTACTTTTTATCCCGAAAATCGGTCTGGTTCCCGAGGGATACAAAAAACATATTTTACGCGCGGGCGAAGCTGTGGGGCGCAGCTAGTAATTATATAATTTTAATAATTTCGTCAGTCTAATGACATCAAATGCTGTTTAAAAATAAATATCTTTTTTACTAGCAGTCGCGCAGTGCTCAAAAATTTACTGTAATTGATTAAATTCTAAGTTTAAATGTCCTTTTGTGAAAGAGTCAAATATTGTAATATTGTCCTTCTACACTGCGTCATATGAAATTTAACTATACCAAATCCAGGCTTCTCCATACGCACAATGTAGGTACCTATTTAAAAAGAAGTATTTACGTGTTATTTAATTCTCATAAGTATATTAATTGATAAGTAGAAGTTTAGTGTTAAATCGACAGTGTTTGTTCAATACTTGCCCTATCATAACTTCCTTCCTTTATATTAAAACTAATATATTTATTGACTGTGGCACTCAAATATGAATTTAAACAATAGGTAGGTTTAAATAAAGGGTAGGCGTTTATAGTGATGAAAGGACTCGAGTCTTTTAAACCCTTATAGTTAAAACTAGCCTCGATTTTTAAGACTACTCCAAGAATACGACTTGAGGCTTGTTTTAAATGTAACTCTTGTCAATAATATGGTTCAAGACTTACTCACGAATCTTTTAAGCAAAGAACTCGAGTCTTCTAACAAAGCGAGTATTTTATAATGATACGACTGCCTCTGTATTTCCGTGGTGCAGTGTACAAATTACCACGCAGAGATCTCGGGTTCGATCCACGGGTCGGGTAAAGTTATATTGGGTGGTTTAACACCTCTGCCTACCCCTTAGGGAATAAAAGGCTTAAAGCTATGTATGTATCTATAATGTAAATTTCAGTGTCATTTAAAACGAACGTACTTCAAATTATTCATGTGTTCATATGAAATTATTATGATTTTGTCAAGTCGAAGTTTCAAGTCAATTCACGAATTTCCTAATTTATCAACTGAAGTACTCGCGACTCGCACGACTCACGAGCCGAGTTGTTTTCAAACGGTTCAAACCTTTTCGTTGTAATTGAGTCGTTTGAAAAAGGCAAGTTTTTGTAAAACCTCAGTCTACAGATTTAACTAGATACTTACTTATTTTCTAGATGTCTAAAATAAATGGTTATTATTAACCTCGAATCGTGAGTCGAAGACTCTTTAAAAGTGTTAGAGTTCGGGGTTTAAAGACTCGATTGAGTTGCGATTCGTCACAACCGACTCGAGTTTTTTTTAACGGCTTAAAGGCCTCGAGTCCTTCCATCACTAGGCGTTTGAGTATTTGAACATAGAATGTGATTTATTAAAACTTGATATTATTGTTTTTTAAAATTTCAGATGTCCACTAATCAGCAATGATATTCTTCCTCGCGATGAATGGAAGAGAAATATAAAGACGTTTTTGTATGAACAACTAGAAGAGGAGAGAGGGCTTACTGCCTGTCTTATTATACAGTCTTGTAATAATAATAAGGAAAAGGTACGTAGCAGAGAAAATTGGTAGCGTTTCTTTTTTTTTTATATTACCCTACTTAGTACTAAAGTAATTCCTCTTTGCCTGATGGTAAGCAGCCAATGGAATTCAATTTATTCCAGTAAATATAAATTTTCATTTTTACATTTCATACAACTAGGTAATAGGTAGCAGTGTTAGCCGCGTACTGGATACTTGATACGCGAAATGGAACAAAGATTTATGATGGTTTAATTCAATACAGTAAGACAACAAGTTTTGTAACATTATGTCTAGAAACTTTAAAAAAAACATTACAACTTTAAAGGCTATAAAAAAGAAATTTAATCTTTACTTGCCAAGTCTTAACAAACTTAGATAAACTTAATGCTTTGAAATGGAATTGTTATAAGTCTTCGACGAGACACTTGCCTACCATAATAATCAATTTTGACTACTTTTTTCTTTTCTTGATATTGCACATCATTGTGGTTATTTTTCGATTGTATATTATATTTCAGGTGGACACATGTGTAGAGACACTATGCAAGTACCTAGAAAACATTATAACATATCCCGAAGAGGAAAAGTATCAGAAAATTAGAATGAGTAATAGGTAAGTGAATTTTGGAGGCGACCTCGCATGCTCTCTTTTTATAATATATATATGTTGGTATGTAGTCTACATCAATGTTATGAAGCAAAATTGGTAGTTTGATAAGAACCACTTATTGTTTCCGTACAATTTAGCGTGTTGACGCTGCAGAATTGGTTATTTAAAGCATCGTGAGAAAACTTGGACTTAAAAAGATATAAAACACGGAATAGCTTTTTCGCTATTTAACGTTTATTTATAAAACGCCATAATTTAAATATACCTATGTAACGGAAAAATCAGTATTCTTTAGCCTTTGTTAATATTAAGCAGTACTGATTGAAATAATTGAAATGTTCCCTTTGCGTCAAATCCCTTTATGTCGAGTCCCTTTACGTCGAGCCTTTGTGTCGAGTATGATATATAATGGAGTCTATTGCGGCAGTAGTTAGCGATTTAAGTTATTTTACAGTTACCACTAATATATTATTATGTAAGTTTTTTCGCGTCGCGGTTTCACCTGCGCGTAAAATATGGTTTGTTGTATCCCTCGGGAACCAGATCGATTTTCGGGATAAAATGTAGCCTATAGTCCGTCTCCGGCACCGAATCTGTCTACATACCAATTTTCATCGAAATCGGTTCAGCCGTTTGGGTGCTGAGTGGTTACATACAAACTTAGCACGTAAGTTTTACTCAAAATAAGTAAACTAACTTCAATAATACATTTCAGAGTATTCAAAGAGCGGGTACAGCCAATTGAAGGTTCTATGGAATTACTACTAGCGGCTGGGTTCATACAAGAGAAATTACCTAATGCAGATGGTATTGAGGAAGACTTTCTAGTATTCCACAGTGAAAATGTACCCTCGGTTGAGAGTTTGACTGTGAGTGACATGTTGTAAAGTTTTAATGTTTTACAAACTAAATTCTTAAATAATAAATAGAATGAGTATAAAGTATTAATAACATATATATTTAAGCGACATCTACCAGTCTATATGAGTATTTAGCGCTCAACGTTAGTACTCATCTAGTACTTAGTTTATCGATTCGACAAGTCAATTGAATTCACTTGTTATTATACTTGCGAACAGCCCCTGATTCGCATTCCGATACTTTTATGCTATTACAACATAATTACAAATCGTTGAAAATCTCGGCATTCCCCGTTAACCTTAGCTGGTATTCAAACCAGATTAACTTTTCATACCTTTTTTTTAGTATAATTATTTTATAATAACACTTATTAAAGAAGAATCTAAAGTTAAAAATGCCAATGCATTCTACGGTCTTTTTTGACCATTCGTTCACCGTTTTGGCTATTCGCTTATGGAATGCATTACCACTAGAAGTGAGACAAGCTCAATCGTTAAATATTTTCAAAAATAAAATCAAAAAACATTATTGGACATCATCATTACTATTCATATTAACCTCTCATATAATATGTATTATTATTAATAATAATAATAATAATAATAACCATTTATTTCAGGCATTTAGAGCCCATAAAATTTCAATACATAAATAACAAAATAAAAACTATAAACTAATACATATTTTATATAATTTAAAACTAAAAACTACTGTATACGAGAGGTCGGCGTCGTGTTTCGCTGCATTAAACATATTATATATATGTTTATTAAACATATATATTTATTTATTAATTTATATTTATGTATAGGTACACTATATATATTATATTTATGTTGGAATGTTGCTATAAGAATATACATACATACTAATCCATCTTAACATACATCATAATCTGCCGATTTCAACCCCGAAGTCAATGGAAAGGTTGTCTGGAAGAGATCGCTTTTAGCGATAAGACCGCCCATTGTACAACTTCTTTCTATCTTCTGTGTATGTCTCGTGTAATGTTATTATAAACTTGTAATTGGTGTACAATAAAGAATATTCCATCTATCTATCTTATTAACATAACCCTAATGCCAAATTAAATACTCCTCTTTATTTGCAATTTTGCAATAAAGTTTTCTTCAACAACATTGTTTTTTCAGACTTTAATCGAAGGTCTACGGACCGCAGAGCCCATACAGTTAGAACTGGATAGAAACCTACAAGTTTTGTTACCATCGCAAGCTGCTTACAAAGTGCAATTACCACCGTCGTTCTATGCGCTTTCACCGGAGGAAATTAAAAGGGAACAGCAGTTAAGGTAATGTTACTTAAACTTTATACATTCGAACAAAAACGTGACCGAATTTCAGCTAAAACTTCTATTCTTTTATTTGTAATATTTTTCACCTCTACAGTCTTATTTTGCCTGGTATTCGCATTGGTATTTTCCTTTTTACGTATTAAATTGCTTACCCTATGCTTATTTCTTGTGTTATACTTTAAAAAATACAAATAAAAAATATAAAAAAACACAATTTTAACGGAAAAGGTCTGTACCAAAACTCGGCACGTACTATTAACGACGAAATAATGTTACGCATACTACGAACTATGCTATTCAACAGGCCATAGTGGCAAAAGCTGAGTCTGATACTGATGCTATTAATAGATCTACGTCCAAGAATCTCCACTAGTTCATTACAGATTATTGTGACTATTATTTTTTGGTTTTTATATTTTTTTTAATAATTATTTACAGGGCTGAGGCCATAGAAAGAAGTCAAATGTTGAGAACTAAGGCGATGAGAGAAAAGGACGAAATAAGAGAAATGCGTAAATATAAATTCGCTATCATAAGGATACGATTTCCTGATGGCATATTGTTACAAGTAAGTCAACATACGAAATAATTATAATAGCAAATTGATAATAATAATATAAGAATTACACAACGCTATCTAGACCCAAAGTAAGCATATTTTATAGCTTGATATGGGCTCTGGAATGCAGATAAACATACTTTTATTTTTTTCTGTAAATACATACACATTATACATGTAACACCCAAATATAACCAATGAAACCTTTCCTTTGTTTATGGTGATTACTTACAAATCTTTGGAGTTCTCGGCTTTCTCTGCTAATATATGTACGTACTAGCTGCGCCTCACGGCTTCGCGTAAAATGTGTTTTGTGGCCTTCTGGAACCAGACTGATTTTCGGGATAAAAAGTAGCCTGTCTGTCTCCGGCACCAAATCTATCTACATAAAAATTTTAATCGAAATCGGTCCAGTAGACGCTGAGTGGTAACAAACACACACACACACACACACTTACTTTCGCATTTATAATATTAGTAAAATAATACTTATAAACGTTCCCGATAACTTTTTTTAAACAATAATGACTACTGTATCAAAATTCGCATGATTTATAAAATTAAGCGCACAAGAAAAGAGCGATAACTTTATTTTAATTTAGAAACTATTTGTTTCAGGGCACATTTTCAGTATACGAACGCTACAATGAAATCCATGAATTTGTTCAAGAAAACCTCGAACATAACGAGCTACCTTTTGTTCTAAACACTCCAACAGGTCACAAGTTATATCTCGAAGAAGATGGAAATAAGACCCTTATTGACCTTAGATTAGTACCCGCAACAGTGCTCACTTTTGCTTGGCACACATCCGTCGCAGAAAAGATACGTAACAGTCCTAACAAAGATGTGTATTTAAAGCCTGAAGTAATGGTTTTGGTTCAAGAGGTATAAACTATTCATTGTACTGATTACCCCATAACAAATACCGCATTAATATTTATTTGTTCTAAATCAAGTTTATAATAACATATAAATTGAAAATTAAGAAACCCTCGACATTGTTAGTGTACATTATTCTACTAGTCTAGCCCTTTCATTTGATACCCATATTAAGGGAGTTGTGAAAAATATGAAATCTGCCATTTTGTGGCGCCGGTCATCTTGGAACGATTTTCATCAAAAAGCTAAGAACACTTCCGTCTCATTCACCTTTCAAACAAAAAAAAAACAAAATGCAAATCGGATCATCCGTTCGGAAGCTACGAAGCCACAGACGGACACACTCGCATACGCAAACACACAGACACGTCAAACTTATAACACCCCGTCGTTTCTGCGTCGGGAGTTAAAAATAAGCAGGAGCAGGATGCGCGGTATGTAAAAGCTCTGTTCTGATTGGATATTTCAAGATCAAAATCGCAAAAAAATGCACCAATAGCTGTTCGTAGTGGGTTGTTACGATAGCGAATGCAGGTTTATGTTGTGCGTGTCTGCTTGTACGGTATCTATTATAGGGTTATCTGTATTTTATGTAGTATTTAGATCATACATTAGTTATTCTGTGGTTTATGCCGTTTTGATCTTATCAATGTTTTCATACTGGGTGATAAAACGTCGAAAAAAAAACCATTTACATGCAACCATATTACGAAAATATGATATTTTTATTCCTATCTTCCTAAATATAAATCAATGTGATATAGAAAATTGCACTTTATTTCATTGCTCATTAAGCTTATTGTCCTAATTTATTTTGCAGTACTATCACCTTAAGACTTTAAAAACAAATTGCATTTTATATAGGTAATTTATTATAATATATTTCCTTATTTCCTGGTCGCGAAAACATTAAATATCGAAGCAACAATTACTTCACACAATATTATTATCTAATAATGAATACAAATGGCATGATTATGACACTCGCCTCCTATACATGATTACTGGGGTCACTTGCAAGCAAAAATAGACATTGTTGTTTTGTGACATGTGTGTTATTTGCAAACGACATTTACTCTTGAAGGATGGTAATGCAATTTTATGGTCAGATAGACATACTAGAACATTGAAACGTGGATCATAAACCAATCACATTGCCTAGAGAAAGCGTGGTGATGAATGCTCATGTCTCTATATGAAAAAACATATTAATTTTAAACCTTACTGGTGTTATTTACTTTTAAACTTTCGCGTTGCATGATATAAATTTATAATCATACGGGAATTAACGCGATCATGCATTAGGTATTTACATACCTTATTTTAATTAATTAATTATGTTAATTCCCGTATGATTATAAACTTACTGGTGTTTCAGTATGTAAACATTACCAAATTTTAGGTTTTCAAGTGTCAAGGGTTATATTAATTCTTAAACAATTCTTTATACTTTAACATACCCTTGCACGAGTGGCTCTTGAACAAATATTCATCCGCAGTTATTAGCGTTACTTTGACAATGATAGAAGCAATGTATTTTAGTTCTAAAGTAAACTTTAGTGACGTGTACGCATACCTTTTAGTATAGATGCGAAATCTATACTAAAAGGTATGCGTACACGTCGTACCGTACTAATCGTGATCTTGGTACTATTAAGCCGTCGATCAATGTGTCGTAAGCCTTGTCTATTTCATAGCTGCAGAAAGCTACTCACCTTTGAAAATTCCCTTAGAAATAAAACAGTATTTAACTTAGACCCTCTATTTCTATGAATTGTCACCCTTTTAAAGGAATTGATCATTCGATTGTAGCGAACATTGCTGACAAGTGGCAGAAATTGGATCATTATGTCCATATTGGCCATCGGATTGATTGTCCTGTTAAAATACGCGCGAACCGTAAATCCTTTTATTAAGTAAGCACTTTCATTGTATATTTAATGTTAACTTATTCTTCTTAATGTAATTTAGTACTAAATTGCTTAAGTTAGAATTTGATCCTTATTTTGTTGAATGTTAGGCCTAGAATATAAAAAGGTAATGTAATCAATTTTGTGCTATCCTACTGTAGACGTATTATAAACCAATTCGAATGCAGGCAAGCACTGTTCGAAAATCAAATCAATATAATTTCATTGTTATTATAAGATTTATTTATTTTTGATTTTTTTGTGTAATAGTAGACATGAGTCGCAGTGCCTATACCTACAGTGTGCGGTTTTTTTTGAGAATTTTGTACCGCAACATTTTTGTGATAAAGATGAATATTTATTAAATAATTAAATGAGGATTAGGTTGAATTGTGTCATCACAATGATACAACTGAAAATCTTAGGTTCCCTACAAAGACGATATCATCTAAACAAGTATGGATTACCATGGCAAAAGTAAGGGTATACAAAATATCCTTTGTCCATAGGTGAATCCAGTCAATTTGACAAATTTGAAGATATCTGATCAGTAAATTTTAGTGCTCGTACATAACAACATGGCTAACGAAATTCTGACACAAATAAGAACACTATTTAATATTATATTGTAAAAATAATTAAAATAGTGAGATTATGAAATTATACTTTTATTATTTTATCTAGAATGGTAAAAATGTACTACAAACTTAGCGCGTTTTGTTTTTTTGAGAACGACAACTTCCTAAAATTCAACTTTCTACAACGTCTGTTCTAAAATAGACTAAGGAAGTTGTCGTTCTCAGCCTGAGGTGTAGAACTCGGTTAGAAAGTCAACCTGTCGTTTCATTGTCTATTCTAAAATAGATTATTCACTTGTTGCAAACTGGATCATAATAATCGGAGCCAAAGCAATGCAGGCTTTCTATAATAAATAAATAATTGAGTTACGCCAGGGCTTGGAATACCGGTAAAAATGCGGTATCGTTATAGCTGTCAAATGCAGGTACCGGTACTAAATAAATACCGGTACCAAAAACACCGGTACTTTTAGATGGTATATTACCGTTACGCCGCCGTTTCGTCGCGCACACGCGGCCTTTGCGGGCTGCACGAATTTGCAACAACGCAAGTATAAAAAAAAGTATCGATACTCTTCTTTACCGGTAATTGTTAACATTATTTTGTTGGATTCGATACCAAAGTACCGTTACCTGTATTACCAATAAAATGTTACCGAAAATATCGTTACTTATCGGTAAATATAGTCGGAATTTGGTATCGGTCACAAGCCCTGATTTACACCATTTATATCGATAGCATTTATCAGCTGTAGGTAACCACTAAAGATGCAAACAAAACGAGAAAACAGTACAATAACCATGCAGCGTTAATTAGAAGCAGGCCGACTTAGCGGGAGACTTAACCTAAGTGGGAAAAAGAGCGCAAGATCCAGTTTGCAACGAATAAAGCATAATTAGAATACAATAAAAGCCCAAATTTCGTGTCATGCTGATAACTATGATGTATGAATGTATGAAAAACAACACTATTTCCATTGATAATGAAAAAATAGCTCTTATATCTACGGCATAAATACCTTTTTATCTAAAGGTAATGGAATTAGTTTGTTCTTTAACAGAGCAGTATGTGAACTCACTATTTTGTGTATGCGAACTATTTATTATGGATTGTTTTAGTAATATTAGCTATTTATCACCTATATAAGACAATTGTTTATTTATTTATTGTAATAATTGAACTTAATATGTATATTGAGATGTTCCAGTACTCAATAAATTTAAACAATGTTATAGTTTTGTTTTATTTATTTTCATTCGCTAACATTTTACTTACCTACATTTACAAAAATAATACAAAAAATATAGAATTTCTATGGTATTAATATTATTCCATGGTAATTCTTCACGACAATAATTATGCATTCTAAATTTATTAAAGTGGGATTCATATACATAATAAATAAATAAATTTGACTTAAAGTAAAAGACATTTATTTTTCCATTAGCAAGTTTATTTGTAAGTCACTTAGTACTTTCTGTATGTATTTTATTCTCACAACACCTAATACAAATTATCTTCATAGTCTGATAATCCCTTACAGCATTAATTAAGTTAATACAAGTGACTTTAACACTATACAAAATCAGATCAAACAAATTTCAACCTTACGCACTAAGTAACAACAACATCGTTTGTTTGTTCAGGCACTTTGTTTTCAATCGTTACAGATTTGGTACAATCCTCCGTTTTGTAAATGCCTACTAAACGATTTGATACTTCAAACATATTGTAGCGGAGTGATATTATTATGAATTGCGCGTTTTTTGTTCGTTCCTGTAAATTAAATAAATATGTTATATTGCTACCGTTTTATATATTTTTTATGTAAATGTATGTAATAAAAATATTTTTTTTAGTTTAGTTACTTTTAACTGACATAAATTACACGCAAATTCGGGACAAATATTTTTAGATCACACAAAGTTTAGTCCAGTGTGGGAATCGAACCCACACAACAGTCGCACGCAGTCTTATTGCACCGCTGAAGCAGTATAATATACTACTAATATATTTAAAAAAAAGCAAAGAATTATGTTCGGATCAAAGATTATATTATAGTCTCTGCTTATGAATGGAACAGACATGAAGTATATAATACTGACCTTAATATAATTAGCTACAATAGACACATTTTTGAAGTCCAAAGCCGCGTCTATTTCATCCATTACGTATAAAGGCGTAGGTTTGTAGTAATGTAAAGCAAAAACTAAAGCTAGAGACGATAAAGTTTTCTCTCCTCCTGACAAATTAGATATGTTCTTCCATGATTTGTTGGGTGGACGGACGCTAGAACGAAATAACGTGATTTTTTATAATTATAACAACTACACTGCGCTGTCTACACCCAAAGTAATTCGACGGTCGGATGGAGGAGTGGTTTGAGTAGCGGACTGCAACGCCGAAGGTCGCGGGTTCAATTCCCGCTAAAGTCAAACATTTGGTCTGGGTCGTATATGTATAATATTTATGTATTTACAAAAAAAGTATATAAGTATGTTTATCAGTTGTCTAGTACAAGCTCTGCTTAGTTTAGGACTAGATGGCACTGTGTGAATGTGGTAGAATATTATTATAGTCAGTTTGGTTTCTATAGTAGAATATCTAAGCATTCCTGCTAGAAATAAGAAATTTTATACGATAGTAGTTTCTTGCTGAGTTCAAGATTTAATGAATACTCTAGAAAAAACTATGTATTATCGAACCAAGTGAACTATGACCTATAAGTATGACCTATAAGCTAATTTTGGCAATCCATCTCAATGCAAGTAGGTCGAAATTCGTCTGAAGTTTCTTTGGTAACAAGCTTGTTATCATTTTATTAGACACTGAAATTTTACTGAGTACACTGTTGTGTTAGTTTTAAAACGTCCTAAATGCACGATACACGATAGATCTTACAAGTTTGTAAGCTTTAAGCGAAATATTATTAACAAAATGGGTCATGATTTAGTTAGGTCGATTGTACTTACTCATAAAATAAAATACTGGAGTAAAATATTAGTTTGCGTAATATTGTTTTTATTTTGTGGGTGAGAGCCGAAGGTCTAATAAAAATAAAAATACTATAGAAAATGATCCAAAGCATTATTTCCACAATGCTTGAATTTAAAACTCAGTCATAATTTTAGACTACAGTTACCACTTACCATGAGATCACCCATATACTTATTTGTACTTGTTATATTTAAAGATTATACAAATTATTGTAAACCTACCTGAATATAATTCCCTCTAAGAATGGGTCCATTGAATCCACAAGTTCTAACTCAGCATCGCCTCCTAATGTAATCATCTGGTACATTTCTTTTAGCTTGTCTGTTATTGTACTAAAGCCTGGAAATATGTACTTTGTATATTAGTATGTGTATGCGTGCATGCGTGCATGCGTGCGTACGTGCGTGCGTGTATATGTGTGTAGTTAAGTATCCGCCTCGTATACAAAAGGTTGTGGGTTCAAAACCCGGCGAATACAAAAGTGGCTTTTCAAATAAATGACTATTTATACTGCTAACAGTGTGTTAATGTGAAAGAAAAATTTTAAGTTATTGTGTCTGTACTGTAGCTTAAATTTAGCCAGAAAGTATTCCTGCTAAATAACGTATTTTCTAACTTAATCTTAGACAATATTACATTTAAAAAACATCCTGAGGAATCCGGATATGTATGTTTATAACATAGAATTAAAAGCACATACATTAATTCCAAGTCTGAATCACATAGCGTTTTTACGTGGGAATCGAACCCACATTCTTGTACTGCAGTCTTGAGCACTCCATTACACCAAAACAGTAACCATTTATTTGTAGCGTTAAAAACAGAATGTAACAAACCCGCCATAAAATCATCATTTCTTCTTCTTTTCACTTGTTCGTGCACTTCTCTCATCTCGTTCCTCCTTTGCGTTATTTCATCTAATTCTGCCGCTCGCTTTAGATACAATTCCTCTTTAGCTTTGTATTCCTAGACAAAACACAACGATTTAAATTACGTGAAATTTGATAACTACGATTTTTAGAGCATGTGTTTCTTTCCAATTTTGTCATAGAAATGTATCTTACAAGATCATCTGGAGGGCACTAACCTGCTCTGATAATAGCGACTTAAAACTCATAAACTCAACCAA
Source organism: Parascotia fuliginaria (assembly GCA_963082885.1). Taxonomy (NCBI): domain Eukaryota; kingdom Metazoa; phylum Arthropoda; class Insecta; order Lepidoptera; family Erebidae; genus Parascotia; species Parascotia fuliginaria. The sequence goes on from OY720195.1 coordinate 5,184,650, forward strand.
AGGAAAAAATACAATATATTGTTTAAAATCTTTTTCTTTGAACTTTGCAACTACTTTTACACCAAAATAAGACGAAAATTGCTTAAACTTTGAACGGTAATAAATTCTTAATTACTTTTAAAAAATTCTTGTTATAGCATATTAGAAGTATGCTCTATTTATCATTCTAAAGGTGTCCCGTTTTTGTATAAAAAAAACTAACCAATATAGCCTGTATATTAGGTTTATTATCGCCAATCCTAGCCTTCTGCGCAGACAATCTATTACGTAATTCGTCCACCGCTACTTCATCTAATTCCTCCGCTGTATGACGTATTAGAGGTTCTATGGGTTCGATTCCCGGGACTTCCGATAGACCAGGGTCTTCTAGTTTTAATGAGGCCAGCTAGAAAGATATAATACAATATATTATACATAGAGTTATGATAAGTAAAATTCTCTTTTACTTGATTTTGAATTTTAGGAACAAAAGTAGCATCTCATAAATCGTATAGTGGAGACCACCATGCTGACAGTTTGAGACAGAGGTTTTTGTAATGCGGTTTCACCCACGTCTTTGCTTACTGCTCTGCTCCCGTCGACAGTAGCGTGATGTTATAGCCTATAGCCTTCCTCAAGAACTGGGCTATTGTACGCAAAAAGAATTATTCAAATTGACTGATAGTTCCAGAGATTAACGCGTTCAAACAAACAGACAAACTCTTCTTGTATAGATTATTTTTGCAATGCTTAGAAAATATAGCCATGTCCATAGGTTATGGTTACCACTTGCCATCAGGGTCCCTATCATAATAACCTTTTATAGCAATCTTATTATAAACCTTACTTTGTCTCCATCCTTGCCTTTGGTACAAAAGAAAAAGACAAAACATAAAGCAAAATTTAAATAATACTGCTATAAGAGCTGGTGGTAGGCCCTCAGGTATGCTTGTTTGTCACCAAAGTTGCATAAAAACCAATACATATCTTACCTCTTTTTCCCACATAGGCGTTTTGCTCTTACAATCTTGTATACTTTTCTCCATTTTGCCGACAGCATTATTCGCTTCTAATCGTTCTGTTTTTATTTTATTCTCCTTGTTTTGTAATTTAGTTATCTCTTGTTTTAATTCTGAGAACTCGCTTGTACCTTCTGATATTTCTTCATCGAGCTATGAACAAACACGTCATGTTTGAATAGCTATATTATCGTAGTAGTAGCGAATAGTAAGAGAAGGAAAATACGTTATTTTGGACCAAATAATATAATAATAATATCACAACAACTACGCACAACGCCATCTTGACCCAAATTAAGCATATTTATATAGCTTGTGCAATGGGTTCTAGAATGTGGATATACATACTTAAATACTTTTTTTTTTAAAACATACATATGCATAGAAACACCCAGCCCAATGCAAATAGTCATGTTCATGCACACAATTATTTGCACTGAGCGGGAATCGAACCCGCGACCTCTGCGTGGTCGCTATACATAGTACCACTGACCCACAGAGGCGGTCATTATTGTTAATGCATTGACCCTACAATGTAAATATAATGACTAAACAACCACCTACCTCATCAATGCCTTTCTGTAGTTCTTGACTATCCAATAATAACTGTTTCTTTTGATTATTTAAATTTTCTATATTTTTCTCTGTTTCCTTCAAATCGGCATCCATTTGGTTAATTTTGTCTTTAGATTTCTTGGCGTTTCTTTAAAAAATCATCAAGATTCGGCATTAAATAAAACAGAGAAATGCAGATAAAGTAAAAAGTATATAACGGGTGGCGCAAAAGTAAAGACCCTATTTGGTTCAGCTATAACATTTTTTCTAAATTAGAAAACTAGATTTAGATTTTTTTAAATGTATATTTGTGCCATTAAATTTCGTACCATTAGGATTTAAAGATGATGTCTTTTAAATGGTGACCTCCAGAGTTGATACACATTTGAGCCCTATTTATGAGATTTTCCTTCAAAATTGGTTATGAGTGACGAAGCGCATTTCCATCTCTCAGGGCATGTCAATAAGCAGAATACTCGGTTCTGGGGCACTGATAATCCGCGCATTATTCAAGAAACACCTCTACACCCACTAAAAGTTACTGTATGGTGTGGCATCTGTGTTGACAGAGTGATCGGACCCTATTTTTTCGAAGACGCTGGAGGCAATGCGATTACTGTCACTGGAGAACGCTACAGAACCATGTTACGTGAGTTTTTGATACCCAGTTTGGACGAATTGGGGCTGGAGCACATCTGGTTTCAACAAGACGGCGCTACGGCACACACAGCGCGCGACACTATGGACTTAGTGAGGGACGCTTTTCCAGGCCGAGTTATCTCTCGTTTTGGCGATTTGCCTTGGCCTGCAAGATCACCCGATCTGACCAGTCCAGACTTCTTTCTTTGGGGTTTTTTGAAATCTCGGGTGTATGTGAACAAGCCACAGACTCTCGCAGCTCTAAAAGAAAACATTCGTCAAGAAATAACGAACATATCGCAGGAAGTGTTACGGCAAGTTATGCAAAATGTCATAAATAGGGCTCAAATGTGTATCAACTCTGGAGGTCACCATTTAAAAGACATCATCTTTAAATCCTAATGGTACGAAATTTAATGGCACAAATATACATTTAAAAAAATCTAAATCTAGTTTTCTAATTTAGAAAAAATGTTATAGCTGAACCAAATAGGGTCTTTACTTTTGCGCCACCCAGTATAACATCTTTAGAGAACAAAAGGCATAACACAAAATAAGACATATAAATATCTGTTTTATATCAATAGTCTCTAATAAACACAGACTAGGGACGGAGTAACTTTTCAATATTTTGTATAAAAAACGATGGATAGAACAAAATATAAAGTAGCCAATCGCTATTTTACGTTTATTGGTGAAAGGATTAAAGCATGAAATTGACAAATCACACATCCACAAAGTGCGTATGTACAAAATATAAAGTCATTGTAAAACCAACCTTATGCTAGTGTTAATAGCGACTTTCAGCTTGGTGACTTCTGAGGTTATTTTCTGTATCTTCTTATTGAGATCGTCAACGATTTTCTGCAAATCCTTTACTTTGCCGCCCGCTATAGTCGTTATTTGAGCGTCTACGCCTTGCACTTCTTTTTCCACCTACAGTAATAATTTAAAATTGATTTTTGTTGAAGAACAAATATAATAATGTATCTAAAACATGATATGACATTAAACGTTATAACTTCTTGTTATAAATTCACACTTGTTGTTAATCAACTATGTTTTTTTGTTTGTTTACCTAATAAATTAAGAAATAAAGGTAACATTTCTAGGTCTAACAAAAGCATTTTGCATTAGAAACTTTACAAAGTGACATCTAAAAGGGTACTTTACTTTAACAATAGTACTTTAATTAAAATATGAAAATGTTTACTAGCACATTTATTGTTTATTTTGAATCCAGTTAAATTAAGCAGGGCGTGAAAAAGCTTTCCATAAAGACGCCTTAGTTGCCACCACGTCAATTAGCTATAGGTAATGGCAATAAAAACACATTAAAAACACTAATAATGTACAGCGCTTTACGTATACGTATACGCACACGTGCATAAAACATACATACAAAATTTTTCATATAATATTTTTCGAATATATTTTTCGTTATTTTAAACTAAAACGGGTTCTTACCTCAGAGGCGTCATGCTTCGCCTTATCAAGCTTTAGTTCGGCTGCATTTAAAATGTTCTCTAATTCAGCCTTTCGTTTTGGATCGACTTTATTTTTTGCTGCTTTAGCCTCTTGTTGTTTTATTTGATTCTGTAAAACGTTTGTTAGAGTACAGTACGTATCATAGACATATATAACTGTCATTGACATATTGCACGCTCGAGATTTTTCCTATTTACCATGTTGTACTGACTGTACGATAAATGGTAGCGAAAAAGCACTTAAAAAAGAAGTATAAAGGTCTAAATCAGAAATTTATTAATTTGGGCGACTTATAATGAGTAAGATACTAACTATTCAAATGTAATATTGTAAAAAAAAATATGTAACGCGAAATTTTATACATGCAACAGAAAATGTAAAATCTTTTCTGTTGCATGTATATTGTTTTTCTAGTATTGTTGCACTCCATCGAGGGCACCCAAACATACTATTGAACCCGAGACTTCTATGTGGCAGTTCATACACAGTACTACTCAACCACTGAGGCAGTCAAAAGGCTTAAAAGAAGTAATATAATATTACCTGTAACACTGGCACTTGTTCAGTCAAACTCTTAAGTTCAATATTAAGTTTGTGCAACGTAGTACGTCCTTCGTGCACGCTACGTTGTAGTGATACCGACGTCTCTTCTAACTCTGTTTGTTCACTACGCAATTGTACTAATCTATAAAACAAAATAAAACGACACGATAACTAGAAAGCACGCAACAAAAAAAAAACGCAGATGTAATAATATATTATATACTTTAGGATTGGTATTTCATATTATCCATCTTAATATATGTGGATAAGCCACTTTTCTTTAGAGAATGTCAGTTGTATTTAAACCCGTCCTTAGAATATTTTGTGATATCTTACTTAAGATTTTATACAGTTACTAAATTTAGAAACCGATTTTATACAAAATCGGTTTCTAAATTTGGTTTGCACTATTATGACGTTATCGCTGCTTTTTTCTAGAACATTTTAACACCAAATATCGGGCGATCAGAACATCTGAACATTAAATATAAATTCCGCAAATATATTTTAATTTCCTATGACGCTGTTACTCAGTTAACTGAACTATTTTCTATAGCTAAAACTGATAATACCATGACCAAACAGCATTCAACTAAATAACAATTTAAAATTTAGAGGTAATTCACTATTTGATTTAAATTACACAAAATATAATAATAATAATAATAATAATATTCTACCACATTCACACAGCGCCATCTAGTCCCAAATTAAACAATTATATTTGCTTGTGTTATGGGTACTAAACAACTGATATACTACTTATATACATTTTTTTTTTTGTAAATACATACATATTATAGATAAATTACACCCAGACACAGAACAAACAATCATGCTCATCACACAAAGGTTTGTCCTGGGTGGGAATCGAACCCACGACCTCCGGGCTTAGCAGTCAGGGTCACTAACCACTAGACCAACAGGCCAGTCAATATAACAATACCTTTGCTCTAACTCCGCTAATTTATTCTCATTAGCTTCTATCACTCTTGGATCTTGCTCGCTCGTGTCCTGTTGTACTGAGCTAGACATTCGACCTCGCATTGTGGTCTTACCACCACCGGACATTGTACCTGTTGAAAGCATAGTTTGTAAAGTTTGAAATTAAATGAGAGAAAAATATTTGAAAGAGCGTAGAGTTTAGCCACTAAGAGAGGCTAATATCAGCAGAGTAGGTAATTTCGTGCTGTGGATATTATATAAAATTTCGTACAAAAATCTAGCATTTTTGGTCTGCTGCTATGGAACACTGACCCAGTAGCCCAAGTATTACGCCATAAATTTAATTGAACATCACGATATTCTAACTACCCATTGGTAAGATGAATAAAAATATTTTAGTAAAGTACAAAATATTTCTAGGACCTAAATAATCCCGATTCTGTCTAGATATCGGGATAAAAAGTTGTTTTTGTTACTCGCTAATAACGTAGTTGTCTAAAGCTGAAAGAAATTTTAAAACCGGTTCAGTAGTTTTTGAACTTATCCGTTACAAACAAACATACAAAAATACAATTTTCTCTTTATAATACGTACCAGCAATTTCAATGACATCTCCATTTAATGACACAACCCTGTATCTAGTATGTCCGTAAGCGATTCTCGAGGCTTGTTCCAAATCTTTAGCTACCAACGTGTCTCGTAACGCGTAGTAGAATGCAGGCAGAACACGCTGGTCCTTCACTTTGACTAAGTCAAAGAGACGTGGGGCGTTTTCTGGACTAAAGGAGAGATTAAGGGTTAAGTTTAAAATAGTTCAACATCAAAAATAGCCAACTATATCATGAGAAACAAGTTCTTGTATGGAACAGTATCATCGGTAAATTTGGTGTCATTTGTCGAGAATAAATTTTAATTTGAATTTAAAAAACCTTTTTCTTACATTAAACTTAGTTTTCCAACTGCAAATATAAGTTACATAAATTTTTGATGTAATTACCTGAGTTACTTCTTGCTAAATTTTATGCAATATTTAGTTTTTATTTTAAACTTTTTTATTTTAGTTTCAAGAGACCATAAAGTTTAAACTTCAGCTATAAACCAACACAAGCTTTTTAAAGAAAAAATATCATGACAAACACACAGATAATAAAATAATCCATTTTTACTTTAAAACACAGAATCCTAAGGGTCAGCCCTCTTTTGCATATCTACCATTATGTTGTATAATATCTATAAAAGTATATAATAGTATACGGTAGTAGATCCACTCTGGTTTCAGCATGAATGGACTGGATCGACTGGGGCAGTACTACCCTCTCATAGAAGATCGACGTAACAGTAGTAGTATCCGTACTACTGCGTTTCGTTCGGTGAGTGAGAGCGTAAGAGGCCCAATTTCCCCCTTTTCCTCTTTCCTCACCTTCCCCTACCCCATTTCCAGCTGCCATAGTGGAGGCCACCATACCAGCAGTTTCAAACGATGGCTTATGGTATGGTGGCCACCACTTCTGGATTCCACTAACTGCGTACCATCAGGCGGGGTTGAGACACTTTGGTGGGCTAATACAAAAAAAACTTACTAGTGATTAGTTTTCTGTACATGTTGCATCAAATGCTGCTGTTTATCCAGCGCTATGAACGTAGCTCGTCCTATATCGTGTCGCTTTAAGTGTTCTACGCACGCCTGAGCTGTCTCTACCGTGTCTACCACTATATTGTCTAAAGCACCGCAGCATGTCGATATTGCTACGTCATATTTTAGATCTATGCCACCTAGATCACCCTGGAAGTAAGTTTTTTGTTAGTATATGTGACAAGGGATGATAAATAATGTTGAAATACTAAACATAAAAACTGTATGGTTTCTAAACTAAATATACTATAAATATATAACAAAATTCCTGACTCTGTGAAAGAATTGCCTCCGTCACAATTTAAAAAAATAATCCATAAAATCCTCATAGAAAAATATTATTGTAATTTAAATGAATTTTTTGATGGATTTAAATGATTTTCTTTATTGGACAGCAAATGGGTTAAACCGTTTAAACTCAGTCATGGGTATACATGTAGTGTATTATATGTGTAGAGTAAAAGTTGTTATTTTATATATTTTAAGTTTTTACTGTGTAATCAGTGTAATTGACTGTAATTTTGTCGTCCTGATTATAAATTATAAATAAAGAAGGAAACCAGGAAAATATGGATAGATTTGAAAGAAAAGGAAACGTGCTTAAATGACAGCTGATAAGTCGAAGAGAATAAAAAAAAACAATTTGTGGCGACACTAAATGTGGGACCAAGGCAGTTCCACACATAGGAGTCTAGATTTTTTTTTATTGCCGATAGTAGCAGACGAGCAAACAGCCCACGTGACGGTAAGTGGTAACAGTCGCTCATGGACGACCCAGAATCCCTAGCATTGCTCCTGCAATGCCAGGGACTCTGCGAAGCCGCTGAAGGGGGTGGAATAGGTGAAAGGATCTAGGGAGGTGAGGGAAAAGGAAAGAATATTAAAACATCATTATTATTATTATTCAACCTTCATCCTTTTGCGTGGTGTAATGAAGAGATTACCAGATAATGGACGGCATTATATACCTTACTGCAGTTATCAGTCCATCTGTTAAGAATACATACAATACATACATAAATAACTTTACGCCTGTCTCCCATTAATGAGAAAGTTGGTAGGGGTCGCCCTCGATGGACATACACGGACCAAATAAGTGATGTGTTGACAAAGGGCACAACCACAAGCACCCGTAACCGACGTGTGTGTATGAAAATATTAATGAACTAGCTGTTGCCCGCGACTTCGTTCGCGTGAAAATTCAGATGGGTGCCTCTATGAGAAAATTGCGTGCCTGATTTTATCGCAATCGTACATTGTATCAGTATTATCCGTCTCTATGGCGAATCCAGTTTAAACCCGCTACCGCTAAAACTGACAAACCACTTTCACACAAACTTGCGACTCTTATTTGCCCATTTAATAAGGGTGGTTTCTGAATATTAAAAAAAGAGTATTTTCTAGTAATTTGGTAATCCTACTATAAAAACTATAGAAGTTTCATACAAACTTTGCCACCCCTTTATACCCCCTTAGGGGATGGATTTCGCAAAATTCCGTCTAAGTGAGCACCTATATTCTAATAAGAATGACAATGCAAAGTTTAAGATTCCTAGCACTTGTTGTTTCTGAGATTTCGTGATAAGTGAGTGGATGACCTTTTGGGCTTCGCTCGCGTGAATGTCGTTTTTTTCAATAGACATTTTTATATTGTTTAAATACTGTTTTTCATACTATTTTTTATCTCCCCCTCACTCCCCCTCACTTCCCCTCACTTCCCCCTCACTTCCCCTTACTTCCCCGTTACTTCTCCGTCACTTTCTTCTCACTTCCCCTCACTTTCCCCTCACTTCTCCCTCACTTCTCCCTGGCTTTCCCCTTACTTCCCTCTGACTTCTCCCTGACTTTCCCTTCACTTCTCCCGCATTTCCCCCACACTTCCTCTTCACTTTCCCCTCACTTCCCCATCACTTTCCTCTCACTTCCCCATCACTTCCCTCTCACTTTCGCCTCCCTTCCTCCTTCTCCTCAGTTCCTCCTTTTCCTCCATCCTTTCCCTCCCTCCCCCTCCCTGTAAATTTCGAGTCGCTAGCTTCAGAAGCTAAAGATCTTTGTATAGAATATTTCATCCCTAATTTCACCCCTCTAAATCCACCCCTGTTAAAATAAAATTATAAGGATATTTTTTATTTAAATAGAAGTATTCCAAAATAAAATTTCAAAACTGTAAGTTAAAAAATGAAGAAGATTCATATAATCGATTTCATCCCTTTTCACACACTTAGGAATTAAATTTTAAAAAACCCTTTTTTAGTACAACCTCTAGACATTTAGACAAACACACCCTCCAAATTTCAAGTCGCTACGACCAGCAGTTTAGGCTGTGCGTTGTCTCTTAGTCAGTCAGTCAGTCAGGACAAAGCCTTATATAATATGTATGGGTGTATGGATGTATGGATTAGACGTATAGCCATCGGGGATCAAAGCATACAGGCTGCTAGGAATGCTAACACGTGATGAGCCACATAAAGCTGACCGTGCGAAAAACAGCTAATACTTAGATCCACGCCCACAACTTTTAGTTGTGTCTGACCTTGGGCTTTATTAATTGTCATCGCGAAACATAGGCTTACTGGAAACTGGACTCATTTAAAACTAAACGGAAGATTGTTTAGAATGAGCGGAATCCGAAAAATAAAAACGCTATCAGCTATTCCGTAACCTGTTAAAGTCTCTGTTTCTATCAGATTTCGTAGTAAATTAACAAATGTTCGACGTGATTCTTTAAATTGGCATAACTTTTTTATTTATGAACCGATTGACATGAAACAAACACTAAATGTTAAGTGAAGCTTACCACAATGTATTAGTGAAAACCATATCTAAATCGGATAAGCCGTTTCTGAGATTAGCGTGAACAAACGCACAGACAAACAGACAAACAGACAAACAGACAAACAGACAAACAGACAAACAGACAAAAATTGTAACAATCATTGTTTTAGGTTCTATTTGCGTTAATATAAGTCCTAATAGTATTTTTTCTCATATATCTTCCATGTACAGACAGCGATCGGTTACATTTTTATTATATGTATAGATGTTGAAAAACAAAGGAGGTATGTTTGGATCGTAGCAAATGGCGTTCTATAGTCTCTGCCTACCCCAGGAAAGCCTTATATCTATGTGGACATTTAGAAACATGTTATAAGACCGGATAAAGATTCTTACCAATCTGCCAAAAATGCCGGGCAAGTGTCCATTCCTTTTCTCTTTCATCAAAGCGTCTAATACTCGACCTTTTGAGCGATTAGCGGTCATCGCTTGGCGTGATTCTTCTAGTGTTGCTCTATAAACAGTTTATATTTTAAACGTAAGAGGGTTTAAAGGTCATGAGCGGCAACGTTGCAATTTTGTGTCATATTTCGTGGGTTTCAATTTTTATCACTTAATTGGAGCTATATTTTAAAAATAAGTTCTGTTTAATTGCTAGAATTAGGTGAAAAGTAAGTAACCATAATATTTTACTATAAAAATAACGCAACTTAAGTTTTAAATGTATTATTTGCTTATAAATAGAACTGTAAACGCAATGGTTTCTTAATTTTTATATTGCTTTCACTTAATTCTAGCATTTAAACAGAATTAAAATATCGAATTCGAACAATATAAATATCGATGAAATGATAAAAATTTTATTTTTTTTTCACCACTAAATATGATACAAAATTGAGACGTTGCAACTCATGACGCGTAAACCCTCTAAAATACTTTTTTTTGTAACATTAGTGTATACCTAAATTGGACTATAAAATTTTTAATTTCGAAATATGGGTGTAAGTTTCCTTTAGCATTTAGCAATGACATACCTTAAAGAGCGAGCTTCAGTCGACACTTTTCCTTCTTCCTTTTTCAATTTTTGCAATTTTCCCTGTATCTCGCCCATTTTCTTCTCATTGGCTGGCAAAGTTGATGCTAATTCTTCTTGTAATCTAAAACAATATTTATGAAACATCAATTTAAACATTACATAAGACTAAATTACTTATTTGCATGTGACTGTTGACTTGGCCTATTGACTGCCTTGGTGATAGTGTTATGTGTACAAACTGGTATGCAAAGGTCTCAAATTTGATTCCAGGGTTGAGTAAAGTGATATTGGGTTTTTCTGCTAAGAAACTACAGACTTTTCTGCCTAAGGCCGGTATTACATTATCATAGAAATATGATTTCATATCTGTCAAATTCTATGATCATAGTTCGACGACCCTCAAACTATGATCATAATCTTCATTTAAAAATGGCTTACATTTTTTTTTTTATATATTATAGCCTACCAAAGTGACTCCACCCCGCCTGATGGTAACCAGTCAGTGGAATCCAGAAGTGGCGGCCACTATACCAAAAGCCATCGTCATTAACTGCTGGTATGGTGGCCTCCACTATGGCGGCTGGGAATGGGGTTAGGGAAAGTGAATGAGGGAGGTGAAGAAAGAGGAAAGGGGGGAAATTGGGCCTCCGGCGCTCTCATACGCTTACGCTACGCTATGCTTACATATCTTTGATCATATTTCTATGATAGTCTAATAGCGGCCTAAAGAACATCGGTTTTGCAAGCTATGTCTTGTCCTGCCCATTATTACTTTAGTCAGGCGACTCAAGGTTAAATAATACACAAAAACAGGCAAATATACATAAACACCTCTACTCATACACTAGACGTCCGCCCTCGCTTCGCTTAGGTATCAAAAATAGTGTCGTATTGCATTATTCAGATATTCAAAGACGCTTAAAATATTGAAATTCTGAAAATGACTGAAAATATGTTAAACATAATAAAATATAGCGTTATATTATTGATTACTAATGGTGAAAGAATTTTTCAAAACGGCAACATAGATTTTTAGTTAAATTGTTGCAAACAGACAAACAAACATACAAAAAATCAAATCTATTCTCTTTATAATATTAGTTATGATAGAAGAAAGTAAACATGAAAATTTGTTAGTACTAGTAAAGGTTTTACTCACGGTTTCTTTTGACCTAAACCAGCCTTAGCATTCTCGTAAGCCTCTTTTATATTCTCCAACTTCTCCATTTCTTTCTTCTCTGTGCTCAAATATATCTTAAGTTCTGATTCCGCCAATTTGTAATCTTTGTTCGCTTCGTCGACTATTTTCTTCAAATCTATTAATTTAGCTTGTAATTTATCTTTTTGTTCTTGAAGACCTTGGGTTTTAGTTCTGTAAGTAAAACACATTATTATTTGAAAACATTATCTGTTGGATATATCCCCTAATGCTTAGCAGACTGTAAACTTTATATAATCAGTCTATACTATTATATAAAGCGGAAGACTTTGTTTGTTTGAGCGCGCTAATCTCCGGAACTACAAGTCGGGTTTTAATTTTTTTTTTTTGCGTTTGATAGCCCAGTTCTTGAGGAAGGTTATAGGCTATATAACATCACGCTATTGGCAACGGGAGCGGAGATGTAACCTAAAATGTAACTTAACGTAAGTGAAACTGCGCCGCGGAAAGCTAGTATGCAATAAGTTCGCAGATAGTTAACAATAGTCTGGTGTTACACATCTATGGAAAGAGTGTGCTTATTGCACACAAAAATACACATAAATAATATTTCACAGATTTCGTGCCTCAGACGACTATCAAGCACTTTGGAAATGAATCTACGGAATTCGAAAAGTTCTCGTGAATACGCATCTTTTAAGCTTTTTTTGAATATCATTTTATTATCTTCACAACTCTACGAGTTATAAGAAGATCGCACTTTTTTGTGAAATCGGAGCCTACACTGAAGCGAACGAAAAGACATTTTCAATGACAAAATACGAGCGTAACATTGGCTGTCTAAATGATAATACTTTATCTAGATATGGAAGATAAAAAATAAGATATTTACAGAGCTTAAATGTTATTTCCAGAGATCGGAATAGGTAGTTTATTTACATAAAGTTCGAGGATGGAAGTAACATAGAGTTGATAATACCTCCACTAAAAAATCCAGAATTATCAATATACTCGAGATTATACAAACATGAACTGGACTTTGAGTAAAGTAACAAATTATTGATTTGTAGAATCACATTCCAGTTTTTAGGGTACATAAACAATTCCAACTTTGTTTTAATTTATCTATTTAAAACATTTGTACTAAAATATTGATATACTAACCTAACACTAGCTACCGCAGTCTGTAGTTCTTCTTCAGCCAATCGTTTATTTTCTTGATGTTTTTCAAGTAGTTTCTGACAATCTTCTATTTCACGTTTGTTTTTATCTGGTATCTAAACAAAAATCGTTTTGTTAATACTATTGCCTAGCATTGGCAAATCTTTTTAAATAAATGTGAAATAGTCTTTAAGTAGCATTACTTAAGTGTTAAAATAGTAGCGTAAAATCTTTGTTCATCTTGCTGTGATGTTATTCAATCATTGTTAGCAGGTTTACCTCCAAAATATTTCTATTTTACAGTATAAATGTTGTGAAGAATGAAATGTTATGGTTAAAAAAAAATACTATGGTAGCTCCAAAACAGTGTTTTTGATTTCTTTATTTTAGATTTTGAGTACTTAAAACAGAGTATGAAATACATATTAAATTCTGCTATTGGATAAATTCGAGTTGTATATAAATAAACTAAAAAGGAGATAAACCAAGTTAAATTAATTAATTTGTATTCACACTTACCAGTTCCAAATCAATAAGCTTTCCTTTTTCCTGTTCTAACAATTGTTCTAAATTCTTCCTCTTTTTATTACCTTGCGTGAGATCGGACTGTATGGTCACCATCTTTTTCTTACAACCAAGTAGTTTTTCTGTCATTTCTTCTTTACGTTGTCGCAGTGCATCGTATTTTCTAAAATCATTTCATATTATTATAAACTAATATCGAAAATATCATAGGGTAGAATTTATAAACGAAGCTCAGGTATTGAGTACGCGTACTTAATACCGTTTCTTTCTAACTACGGTCTCGGGCCCCTAGTTAGATAGAGACAGGGGTATGATTCAAGTGCGCGTTCTCAAGTCAATACCTGAGATGCGTTTATAAAACGAGCCATAGACAGTCGAACTTCAGCATCGACGTAGTAGACATTTAGCTACGACATAGTCGCATTTGAGCTACGACGTAGTCGACCAAGTGTCGCTCGACTGTGAGCGCCCTAAAGTGCTGTATAAGTAAGACATTTAGTACAAAAAAATATTACTAAACAAAGTACTTTCTATTTTATGCGCCTATAGCATTACACTCTAGTACATGATATAATTACAAAAATTACTTACTGTGTACCAGCTTTGAAAACACCAGTTTTCTCTTGCAACTCTTCTTTTATTTTATTTAAATTTTCATCAATTGTAGCCAATTTCTCTTTTAATTCGTTCATTTCAGTCTGTTTGTTTTCTATTATTTTATTAGTTTCGTGACTGTAAAGAAATATAATTGCTCACTTTTACCGAACAAAAATTGGTTCTTAATCCTTCTAAAGATCATTCTTATTACAAATTGTTTCGAAACATCAAACCAGTAGTACTCAGCTATTTTATCTTGTCAGTATAAAATGTCCTTTATCACAAACAAAGTAAAGTCGTAATTTTAATTACTTTACTTCGCCGTACTGCTGCAGTGCTGTTATGATTAGTGATGAGCTTGTAAACTTATGATAGTTCTTTGAAACTTATCACACAAAACTAATCACAAAACTCAGATAATCAGAAACATATTTATCCAACTTGACAACAGTGTAATCTATTTGCTTAGATTACATTGTGGTTCTGATGTCAAAAACCAAACGACTCGTTTGATTCTTGACCAAACAAACAAGTGCTTTTTGTGTGTCCATGTATATGATCTAAATTAATATTCAAGTTATATACTCACATATACTTCTGCAACAACATATTCCTAGTTCTAAGACAGTTATTGGTTAAATTCATCAGATTAACAGCCTCTAACATAGGCTCTTCTAACTTTTGTTTCTCTTGTTCTACCAAACGAACACGATTGAGTTTTTCTTTACGCATCTCACTGTATTCTTCTACTTTGATAGCTAGTTTTTGTAAGGGTTCCTGTTGGGTGAAAATGTGGTAATAGTCTGTGATACAAATGTAGTAAAAGATTGTGGTCTCTATCCACCTCATATCTTTCCATGAGTGCTTTTTTTATACAACTTTAAGTGTCAAACAACCGTATTGCTGCAGTGATGAGCTTTAAACTTACTTCTGATGTCAATAATTTCCTAGTGATTTTTCTAGATTTGCTTCAATTTCACTAAATAACACCCAAACATTGAACAAATAATGTTACCTTGTATCGTGAAGTTCCAATAATATCCTCAAGATATTCCAGCATTCCTGACTCATGTTCACTCTGTCCTTTAGGCTTCATCATGGCTATTTGTTCTACTTCACCCTAAAATAAAATACTTTTAGATGGATTTTATTGAACTATACTGATAACATGAGCCCAAATTATGTGTCACTTACTAAATACACTGGCGAGCAAAAAAATCGACTCACTTCATACTTTCGCACTCAAAGTGCTCTAGTTTTAAAATTAAGACCTAAATCTTAACTTAGGTCTTAAATTCTTTAAGTTCTAGATCTTGGCTTTAAAATGAGTACAAATACTCTGAACTTGTACTCATTTTCTTGAACAATAAATGTTTTTAAACTTTGCAAATACTAAAACTTGAAAAATTAAGGGTAAAAAATTTAAAATAAAAGACATCATAACATTTGAAATAAACTTTATTAGATAATGATTACCACTTTAATAACGAATGTTACCCCCTCTTGCTATGATGACAGCCTCTAAACGGTTCCTCACTGACCCAATGAGGTGCTTCACTCTGTCTTATTTATTTATTTATTTATTAGGATTACCAACAAGAGAAACATATACATAAAAAAGTAACAAAAACATAGGTAATGCATGCCTGGTGCTCTCTCAATTATAGGCAACCACATCTAACTTAAAATATTTATACTACTAAACTTATCACAATATAATGAGTAAAAGTAAAAACACAATAATAAAGTTGTTATGAATAATGAAATGAAATTAAATTATGACAAGAAAAATAGAATAAGTATAAGTAGGTAATTAAAAAGGCCAATAAAATGTGAGTAGACAATAAACGTAATTAATACCACTAAGAACGCATATATTCGATAATTTTACACCTGAAATTAGACTGAGTATTACCAAAAATGTCCAAATCCAATGATCGGGTATACCCTCCCATTCCTCGGTCAGAGCCGCTTGCAGATATACATATAATACATATATATATACATTTAATTTGTATTATCAGGTCAGCTCTTGTACCTGGTGCAGGATCTCTAGCCCGGATTCTTCTCTTTGGGTCATCCCATAAATGCTCAATAGGATTCAAGTCCGGACTACGAGCTGGCCAGTCCATAACAGCGATACCCACTTCTCGTAGGTACTGCCGCACGACATTTGCGCTGTGTGGACGGGCATTATCCTGCATCAGGATGAAGTTTTCTCCAATAAAACCAGCGTATGGGATGACGTGGTCTTCCAAGATATCATCAATATACCCATGTGCGGTCAACCCTGCCACATGGCGGCCAGTTTAAATGAAAACCAGTTCAGTTTGTGCTTCCATTGATATGCCAGCCCACACCATGCAGGAACCTCCTCCGTACGCAACAGTTTCTGCTATGCAGCATTGTGCGTATCGCTCCCCCGGCCTTCTGTACACCCTTCTCCTTCTGTCGCTACCATGTAGGCATACTCTGCTTTCATCCGAGAAGAGAACAGAGCGCCATTGATTCTCAGTCCAATCAACGTGTTCTCTTGCAAAACGTAGCCGGGCTGCTCGATGACCTGCAGTCAATTTGGGACCTGTTGCTGGTCTTCTTGGAGTGAGGGTTGCTGCTTTGAGTATTCTTCTCACTGTCCAAGAACTTACAGCTACCCCACGTGTTTCTCGGAGCTCCCGTTGAACTTGGACCCCGGTGAGAGAACGATTCCTCAGCGAAGTACGGACGATAAAGCGATCGTCTGCCTCCGAAGTGGACCGATTTCTACCGGAACCTCTTCGTCGGTGAAAGCCACCAGTCTCCCGGTGCCTTCGGTATATTCTTGATACCGCTGACTGGCTCATCTGCAAAGTACGGGCCACTTGACTTTGACTCAGGCCCTGTTGCAATAGGATAACTGCTTGAGCCGCTGCTTCTGCTGTTGTATCCATTTCCGGGAAATTTTCTTGCTTGGAGATTGAGGAGATGTGTACCTGTTGACGTTTCACGGTCAACTGATAAGGGTGAAAGGGGTACGTCACCTTTTATACGCCCTAAGGTCACGCAATGCTAACTGAGTTAACGAGTACGAAATCATAGAGTTACTGTTCCTCGACTATTGTGACAATGTCTAAAAGTTAACACTGTAGTATTGTTATTTTTTTTTAAAGCTTACATCTAGAACTGAGAGAATTTAAGACCTAAATTAAGATTTAGGTCTTAATTTTAAAATTAGAACACTTTGAGTGCGAAAGTATGAAGTGAGTCGATTTTTTTGCTCGCCAGTGTAGTAATAATACTACAACTAAGCAATGTTATCTAGACCTACTACAAAAAAAAAAGTAATATGCTATAGCTTGTAATATGGGTTCTATATTGCTGATAAACACTTATATTTTCGTAAATAATGATTAAATGATTTATTTATGATTTATTTATATTTTTTATGATTTTTCAAATTCGAAAATCGGTCTGGTTTCCGAGGGATACAACAAACCATATTTTACGCGCGGGCGAAACCGTGGCGCGCAGCTAGTATTAAATACATTCATTTAGACATAGAAACACGCAGAACAATGCATGTCAATTTCAGTTTGGATGCGTTATGTTTAACAACATACTACCTGTAATAAATATGTATAACACTAACCTGTAATATAAGAAACCGATTATGATCTAAATCAATACCATGCGACCTAAGCATCTTGGCCACTTCCTTAAATTGTACCCTCCTACCATCAAGGGTGTAATATGACGAATTATCTTTGAAAGCTGTTCTTGATACTACAATCTCAGTATTTGGAACTATTGTGAAATCTTCTCCTTCCTGAAATTAAGATAGGTTAGAATATTTGTAGTTGAAATAGCCCCCAGTGGATAAGGCACCTTGTAAGCACGAGGTCCGAATCCGGGCAAGATTTTTTCATCATATTATGTACTCTCTAAGTTTATCTTGGGCATTTTTGACTATGGTGAAGGAAACCTTGTGAAGAAACCTGGATTTCTGAGGAAATCTGAAAAGCTCATGCCTTCTCTGTATTAAAAGAGGCCTCTCCCTACAGTAGGATAATAACGAGCCAATATGATGAAGAATATTTTAAATATTACAATTTAAATGTCTGAATCATG
Organism: Parascotia fuliginaria; assembly: GCA_963082885.1. Classification (NCBI taxonomy): domain Eukaryota; kingdom Metazoa; phylum Arthropoda; class Insecta; order Lepidoptera; family Erebidae; genus Parascotia; species Parascotia fuliginaria. The sequence continues at coordinate 5,202,811 of OY720195.1, forward strand.
CAGCTTAGCAGAGGCTTGCGTTTAGCAGATTTTTATATCATAAAAGAAGTTATAAGGTTTAGTTATGGCTTTGAGTTAATTTCAAAACTCAATTGACAGTAGACTTTCATTTTGACAGTAGTTTGTTAAAAAATTTTTTTATTCAGTTTGGTTTATTATAGGTAAATAGAGAACCCATAAAATTTTACACTATCATAGTATTTTACAATTTTCATACCCCATCAATAATTTGGCAGAAATGTACAGCAACACTGGCACTGTTGACATTAGGGAACTTGCTAGAAGAGTGTATGAGGACCGAGATTTTCTTGGATCGAATCTTAGTAGCACGATAACCGAATACAAATAACATTGAGTCAATGACATTACTTTTACCACTTCCGTTTGGTCCGATTATTGCTGTGAAACTCTGAAATGTAAATATTCTTTCAAAAAAAAATATTTTTTCGCAATATCTGGCAATTTTTAACTAGGTTTACATGCGTTTTCTTCTAATTTTGTGTTTGAGCATATCATAAATCTAGTATAGTGGATACTACCATTATATTAGCACTTTGCAATGACTGTAATTAGGATAGTTTTCAGTATTTATAAACCTCACTGATGGCTTACTATCAGGCAGATAAATATAAAAAGTATGTGAGTGGTTTAAAACATAATATAATTCATATAAATGTTATTGTTAGGCATTTTATCTAGATTATATCTATTATTCTTCATTAAAAATATTATGTAGAATGAATAGAAAAAGATAACTTGAAATGACCACAATTTTCCGAAAACAAGATTACATAGAAAATATATTACTTATCGATCTTTTAACATTCAACTTGTTGTGCTAACTGCACAACAAGTTGAATTGTAAGTTAAAGTTAATTCACGTATATAAACAACCTTGAGTAATATTTTTTGTCCACAAACCTTGTGAAACGGGCCTAATGTTTGTACGCCAGCGTAACTTTTGAAGTTATTATTTACAATATGGGTTATAATCAATCTGGGGCCTTTAGAATCGAAGGTCAAAGCAGGTGCAGCCGCAGGCGGTATATAAATATCACCTATACGTATACCACCTTCTTCTTCCTCCTCTATCTGATCAATATCTCCGTTTATTAGATAATCTTGCTCTGAATTCGAAGCCCCGCCATTCTGAGCGTCGTCAATTTCCATCGGCTCCTCCTCTCCTTTTCTCTTTTTTGTTTTCTGCATAGTGAAGGCAATAGCTTAACTATTCACTTATTTATATGTGCTACCAGAATTGATGCTAATTCGTAAATGGTTTGTATTTTGTTAAATTTAAATGGGGACCGTTTGCAAAGCGCGTATTTTGAAGTATTTGATTTGACTTGTCCGTGACAGTTTGACAAATATTCAACAGTTCAGAAATTCAAAAATGTTTTGTTTTGTTTAATGTATAAATGCAGTTTTCACTGACGAAACGTTATAATATAAATATAAATAATATTGATATTTAGCCAAATTAAGTAGGAATAGATCAATAATTGTAAAGTTAAGAAACTAGCGGTGCCCCACGGCTTTGCCCACATCTAAAATGTATTTTGTCTCTCTCAGGAAGCAGACCGATTTTAGGGATAAAAAGTATTCTATGTTCGTCTCCTGCACCGAATCTATCGACATACCAATTTACATCGCAGGGGATCGGACAGTAATGAGACATTAAAATCTAAAATGTACTTAGATAGAATAAATATACTATTTTATGATTATTTATCGAATTAAAATTTAATATAATTCATTTAAATATTTTTAAATGAAGAAATTAAATTATGTTATTTACAATATTTTTAATCTGTACTGAAATACCAATCATATTGTGTGACGTCATTTGTGGGCAATCATTGACTGCATGGGTACTACCATAGATTATACACTATATACTGAGATAGATACGCAACTCTAGGATTGAAAATAATAAACACCATGAGGCCTTATACGATAGATGGCGTATTTTCCGTCTAGTACAAAAAAATGCCGATAGACGGCACCTCTAATTCAAGATGATCTAGTAAATTAATTGGAAATACTAGATTGATTGAAATAAATATTCTAATCGACTAGCAATGAAAAGAGTCGGATTCGAAATCAACCTTTTTCATCGCTTGCCGATTAGAATATTTATTTCAATCAATCTAGTACTTCCAATACAAAACATGAGACAGGTTTGGTTAAAATAAAAAACTGTACATAATGTGCTCACTTTTTTATTATTCGTCTTTTACAATAATCATATGCCTGCTGTTTGACTTTATCATTTTTATCAAATTTGGATAATTTGCCATTTAAAATTCTATTCACCCCTGTACACCAACTGTGTATAATCAACTTGAATGCGAGATTGTTAATCATTTCAATCAAACCGTTTTTGTGCTGTACACAAGTTATAACATTATAATCACATGCACAATTAATCATACACTTAATTCTTTTATTTATTAATATAGATTCTGGACAATCAAGTAAACAAGCTACAATAGTATAATAAATATCATTCATCAAATTATTAAAATTTTCAGTGGGATGAAATAATGATTTTTTTGAATAATCAATTTCATAAATAAAAGATTGCTGATCAACTTCCGATTTACATAAATCACGCATGCAAGTATTACAATTTTTAAATATTTTTGACTTGATTTTTTTTATTATATATCCAGTTACATATTTCTTGGATTCAATATAAATCAAGGAATCATTAGTTTTAATTTCACCCATAACCCTTAATAAAGCATCAATATTACATGCAAAATCATCATTTTCTAAATCAACACCGACAGATTTATCATCAAGTAGATTTACGATCGACTGAAATATTTTATTAGAATCACTTTCACAATTAGCTCTAATAGAATGTACAGAATTAAAATTATTAATCAATAAAGTTTTATAGGCATTCATAAACTGATTACAATCAGGGTTAATATTCCGAACACCGTTGCTTCTGATGCTACTGAAAAAGTTTTCTAACGGGTCTTGATTAAAATTTCTAGTTAATAGGTTCTTTATATTATAATTTAAATATAAATATTCCCACATTTCCTTAAATGTTGTTATATTATGTATCCAATTTTTGATTGAAGGAATCGACTCATGCTTAATCAACACAGAATCATTTTTTCTAACCACTGATTCAAATTTAATTGATTCTAAAATCGGTAACAAATCATGCCACAGTTGGAAATGGGGTGAATTATATCTTAAGCATTGCTTATATTGTTTTGGGGATCCATCATAAGAATGACCATTAAAAGAGTCAAAAAGTTTGTCAAACAGCAGTAGAAAATCGGCGGTTCCTTCGCATTCTTTTTGTAGAATGTTGTGTTCTGAAACAAATCATTTATGAATTAGTAAATTAAATTAGCAAGAGCTGGATGAGAGGCCTATGTGCAGCACACTTAATTATACATAAATTAGTTGCATTAGTACAGTGAATATTAGAAATGTCTAATAGCACAGTCTTATTATTTATTACTAACAGTCAGCCGACTGATGTACTGGCGCGGGGCAACTACGAGGGGGAGACGTGGAAGCGAGCGGCAGAGTCTACGAGCACAATCTCACTTAGCTTGCGCTCTCTAATCTGAAAGGGTGTAACCGTGTAACGAGTATATTAAAAGAACGCTTCCAACTATTCCGATGAATCGACGTCAAATAACTTATAAAGTCAAAGTCAAAGTCAAAGCATTTATTTCATTTTGATCATAAAGTATGATGCTTATGAAAAGTCAACATTACATTTTGTCAGCCAATTGACCTACAGCCAGTTCGCTGACGAGGTAGAGCTGTGAGAAGAACTGGCAAGAAACTCACGCAACTCTTTTCAATCGCCAGATAATTACAGTTATTTGAATGAGTTACAATTTAAATACTCAACGCAACCAAAGAACCATACAAAGAAATTATTACAAATTAACTAATTAATATAATACTAAGATTAAAGAAAGAAAAAGAGGATTTCAATTATTTAGTTTCAACTAGTATGGTAATTTGACTACGTATTTTAATTAAACTGGTAAATGCACCTCCTGGTCACATTGAACGACAAGGTAATACTGGATTGAATATTAAATGTAAGCCATGCCAAGATTGACCAGTCATCCCAAGTAGCACCCGTTCACGAGCATGACGCACGGGCCAGCCATCATCACCCTCGCCATATTAGAGGGAAGGTGATGACGATGATATATTTGCGTGGACGAGATATAACACTAGTCGTGATACGTTTGGCGGATTGCAGGTGCCTTCAGCTGATTTCATCGATTATTGCGATAAACTGGAAGCGAATTTGAAACGGCATTTCAGATCGTTTGTTGGAAACGATATTCATATAAAATTGTAGGATGTTTTAAAATAGGTTAAGTTTAAAACACGATTCTGCGTTTGTTTCCCATTAGAGTTTCTATTGAAATTGTATATTCGCACGAGAATCCATTAGTAAAATTTAATAACAGAACTCTAAAAACATCTAAAAGTAAAATAAGTAGAAATTATTTATCGGTTACGCATACGCGTTTATATTTTTTGTATGCTACGTATTATGGCTACCTATATTCCTTCGTTATTTCAAATTAAAACTTATGTAAAACTAGCTGCGCTTCACAGCTTCGCCCACACGTAAAATATGTTTTGTTGTATCCCACGTGAACTAGGCCGATTTTCGGGATAAAAAGTAGCCTAAGTATGTACGTCTCCGAATCTATCTACATACCAATTTTCATCGAAATCGGTTCAGACGTTTAGACGCTAAGTGGTAACAAACATACACACACAAACTTTCGCATTTATAATATTAATATGATTGTTACTAGTAGCTATATAAGTAAGTACGTACTGAGATAGTGAATGAATTTTTGCCCGACTGACGCAGTCAAGGAGGGTAATGTTTTTCGAGCATGTGTATGTAGGTATGTACAATAAAGGATATTTAAGTAGTTTTTGTTGTGACAACCCTGACCCTAACTGAGTTTCTGTTTCATACGCAATGGCGGCATGTAATCAACAACAAAGGAGTAGGACTACTGGTAGGTGCATAATAATACTGTGCTAATAGTACAGGCTCAAGGCACTGATACATGTTTCATCTTTATACACCGTCTAAAAACTAGATTATCGTGTCATGTAGCTCCGTTTGATAGAAAGGAAAGTATACTAACTTGATAAAAACCTTAAGGCGCTAGAAACCCTCTGGCTAAACACTTGTGCTGCAAATTTCACTTTCATTTTTGGGATTTTTTCTTTATTTACGTGCATTTCTGTTAATTTATTTACCAATCTTAATTCATCATCTCCATCGTCAATATCCAATAGCATTTTTATATGTTCCCATTTTGCCCATTTGATTTCACCGTCTTGTATGAATTTAGCATTTTTAACTAATAAATTATTTCGAACTCCCTTGAGTAGGTGCGGAGGGTCAAACAGGGGAAATATTTTACAATTTTCAATTTCGAATGTAGTTGAATTATGTTCTTTCCCCTGCCTCAAATACTTTTCTTTTGTAACTTTTTGTAACTCCCGCACCACTCTCACATTTGTTGTTGCTTGATCGCAAATAGTAGCCACCACAATAAGCCCAGTTTCATTAACTTCTTTAATGATATTAATTAATAAATCTTTCAAATTCTGGGCCTTTGTGGTGCTCTTACAAAACGTGAAACAAATGGGCTGTTTACATTTTGTTTTAACGCCTTTTATCATGAAGACAAGTGCATGGTCAGCCAGAGTTTTATTTCTCAGATGTCCGAAGTCTTCAAAGCCAATAATTTTATCAGTAATTATATTATATTGAACACCGGGTGCTAAAGATACTTCATCAAATAAAATGTTGACCAGTTTCTTCTCATCAGGTAAATTTTTTGAAGCATTTTTTAATTCGTTGAATATATATTTATTAATGCCAGGTTGCAAGTTAAACGAGCTTAATAACATTTGCAAGCATCTTTTTGATGGCAGGACAAACATCTGTTTTAAAAGTTCATATGCCTTCGGGCTCTGTTTTAAAATTGTCAGAGCCATAATTTTTTCTTTCATAGTGAAACGCCTGCCTCTTGGATTCACGGTATGTTTGAGTTGTAGTTTTGTAAAAATCTTTATATTTTCTGGCAACTTTTCAATGGTTGTCAGAAACGACTTGTTCATTGATATTTTTTTGGCTGCTTGTATTTTTTGTTTTTGAGATTTATATTTCGTGCTGAGCTTTTGTAATTTGAATTTCAGCTTATTAACCAATTTTGATTGTTCCCTTTCCCAGCGGGAGCGTTTTCGACAACCTGTAATAAATAAAAAATTTGGCTTAGTATTATATAAATATATGTATAATAAATAATTTATTGGTTATCAATAAATTATTATGATTGATTAAATATATTTTCTTAATTTAATCTATTTTAACACTATACTTTAATAATAATAATAATAATAATAATAATAATATTCTACCACATTCACACAGCGCCATCTAGCCCCAAATTAAGCAATTTATTTGCTTGTGTTATACATATTTTTTTTGTAAATACCTACATATTATAGATAAATTACACCCAGACACAGAACAAACAATCATGCTCATACACAAACGTTTGTCCTGGGTGGGAATCGAACCCACGACCTCCGGCTTAGCAGTCAGGGTCACTAACCACTAGACCAACAGGCCAGTCAAGTAATATTATAATAAAGTTTACTTTACAACTTAATAAATAAATAGCATATTGATGAAAACCTTATATTTATATGTATTTGAAATAAAAAGTGAAATTCGAGTTCGTATCTGTTTGGTTAAGCTGACAGAGTACTTAAAATAAAAAAAAAGACAATTAAATGCCAGCTTGCGTGTGGTTTGACCGCGTGGTAGTTCTTCATCCGGTCATCATCATCATATCAGGATAGACGTTCACATCTAGACATAGGCCTCCACAATTTTTTGTCACCTTGCCGGTCGTGTGCCGCCCACATCCATCGGTTGCCCCTAACCCTTATAAGTTCTGCGAGCAACCGACTTCTATATTCGATCATTTCAAGATAAAACATGTGGCCCAGACGCCAAAGGTCTGTAACCTCAACCTATATTCGGCCCTGGAGACCCCGTCACATTTTCCATATTAGCATGGAGTAAGGATTTTATATAGGTACTTGTGACATAATGAACATTTAAATTACTTACTAATAGGTTGTTTTGGTGTGATTGATGCTGAAGTCTGAGAAGTAACATTGGTTTCAAATGAGTGCTGGTGGTGGTCTGAAAAAATATAAATGACACATAGTTTACTTATCTGATAGCAGATAAATAAAATTTTAATACCGCATTATAATAATATTTTATAGTCGTGATGGATCAGTGAAACTTGTTTACCTGCTTAGTAAACAAGAGGTTGTAGGTTTGGATCCGGGCAAGTAGCAATGTGAATTTTTAAACATATGTACTTTCTAAGTTTATTTCTTTATTTAAACTTAATGCACACAGGTACATAGGCGGACTTAATGCTATAAGCATTCTATACCAGTCAACCTTAGGTGGTGCAGGTACAGTAGGTGCAGTACATAAATTATGATGAAAATATGTTAAAAAAGAAATGTATAGGTTGTAAAACTACATTTATCTTGGACATTTCTGATTAACGGTTAAAGAAAACATCATGAGGAGACCTGGACTAAAGTCTGAAATTGCCAATCTACCTTGAGGACATGCATGGTGATCAATGCTCATGCCATGAGCCTTCTCTTTATGAGAAGAGGCCTTTGCCTGCAGTGGGACAGTAAAAACAAGCTGGTATTACTATTAATATTATACTAATACTAGCTAACTTAAAATATTGCAACTTCGGATCAAATGGCTATAATAAAAAAATACCAGCTGATTCCCGCGACTTCGCTCGCGTGAAAATTCAATTTTTTATTTTATTTATTTAGTAAATACTTATAAGCTAACAAAATTTATCCAGAGCACTTACAAGCCTAAATCTAAAACGGGTTCTTCTAAATATTACAATTCCAATTAAAATTTTAAATTAAATTTTCACGGTAGTAGATCCACGCTGATTTCAGCATGAATGGGTCGGATCGTCCGGGGAAGTACTACCCTCTCATAGAAGATCGACTTAAGAGTAGTAGTATCCGTACTACTGCGTTTCGTTCGGTGAGTGAGAGCGTCGGAGGCCTAATTTCCTCCCTTTCCTCTTTCCTCACCTCCCTCATTCCCTTCCCCTAACCACATTCCCAGCCGCCATAGTGGAGGCCACCATACCAGCAGTTTAAGATGATGGCTTTTGGTATAGTAATAATAATAATAATAATAATAATAGCTTTATTGACATAATTTTTGTACAATATCTTAAAGTATAACCCTGTCTCTTGCGCTAGTTTAAAACTGTATTACAAGAGACAGTGCCTTCTCCATAAACTTAATACACAAGTTTTATGTCGTGTGCGATAAAAAAGAAATAAAACTAAAAAAAAAGTTAAAATAGCAAAAACATGAATGAACGGTAAGTTTACAATTTCTTATAGTTATTACAGTGGGTATTAATACAAAGTATAACGTGGTATAACTAAGATAATTCTAAGCAAGTTTTAAACAAATCAGATTTTATAAGTTGTGAGGGTAAGTACGTAAAAACTTTTAACAAAAGAACTTTAAGTTAAAAAATAATAACTACCTATTAATTGTGTTAGTGTGGCAATGTACATAATATATTATGTAACACTAAGTATATAAGGGTGTTGGTGTGTATGTGTGATGTGGTGAGTAGTGCGTGATGTAAGTGTTGAGTTTGTTGGTGAGTATTTTTTGTGATGGACGGTATTTGGCGTAAGTCTTTATGATGTGTGGTGTGTGGTACAAGTTGTGAGTGTCAGGCGTCCGCTTGTGTGTGGTGTTTGGTAAGTTTAGCGTATTAAATTGTATGGTTTGTAATAATATTATAAGGTAGGTGGACAGATTGTTTGTATGTTATATCTTTAATTATATTATATATTATTATTAATTATATTGATTATTGATTATTGCATATTCGTGTTTGGTGAATATTTATCTTACCAGATCTTCAGTGTCACTGTAATTACAATTTAGGAGCCAGGCTTTGGTTGCGGTTTTACATCGATTTATGGTAAGTGGATAGATTTTGATTAATTTATTTATTTTGTTATATATTCGGGAGGCTGAAACAAAGTACTGACGTTTTGCTAGTGCAGTACGATGAGACACAGGTTCGCATGCGGTTATTCTTCTGCGGGTTATTGTGTTGGTAAGTTTATATGACAAGGTTGAGTGTTTTTTTAATACTATATTTAGAACGTACAGTTGCCTTACAGACAACACCATACAGTCGCGATACAGGACCGTAGTGGGATATCTACGAGGCTTACACGTCATAACTTTTAGAATAGCTCGTTGCGCACGTTCTAAGCGAAGCATTGCTGTGGTATCAGTTCCACCCCATGACGTGATACAGTATTGCAACAGCGACTGGGCTAAGGCAAAGTACACAATAGTTGATGTCTTAGAGTCGGCACTACGGAAAATAGGTATCAGTTTTCTTATTCTACCAACTAGACAATTGATGTGGTTGTGCCAACTGAATGTACTATCAATAATGACGCCCAGATACCTGATGTGATCAGTGCGGGTGAGAGATAGGCATTTACAATGTTGTGTCTGAGCATCGCAAGAGTGGGCTGTGACCTTGAATGACTCTGGTGGTTGTGTATATATTCTATGGGAGAAAGTTAAATACTTAGATTTTTCGATATTTAACGTTAGCAAATTACTTTTGAGCCACAGCATTACTTTTGTTAACGCTTTTTCAGAATTTTTACGTGCGTCATCCCAACTTGAACCATGTGTTAAGAGTACAGTATCGTCTGCATATGATATAATCCGGCAATTTTCTATTTCTAGTTGGCATAGGCTATTTATATAAATTAGAAACAGAGTTGGACCAATCACGCTACCCTGAGGAATTCCAAAGGAAAGGCTCGCACTATTGCTCGTAATGTTTCCTATTTTAACTACTTGAGTGCGATTGGTCAGATAACTACGGAAAATATCTAGTACTATGCCTCTGATACCTAATGTTTCCATTTTATTTAACAGTAAAGGCACGGACACCGTATCAAATGCTTTACTGAGGTCTAGGAATGTTCCTATAACCTTCGCTTTCTTATCAAGCTGTTTAACAACGCTTTCTGTAACGTCAAGTACAGCGTCCTCAGTAGACATACCTTTTCTAAAGCCATACTGGTTTTTAGCAATTACATTATATTTTATTAGGAAATGAAGCAGTCTACTGTTTAATATTTTCTCTAGAATTTTCGAAAGCGCTGTGAGGATGGATATGGGTCTATAATTTATAATAGTGGCCGCCACTTCTGGATTCCACTGACTGCTTACCATCAGGCGGGGTGGAGTCACTTTGGTCACTTCAATAATGTGTATGGCATACAGACAGTGTTGGCAAAAACTTAATTTGATTAACGATTAACGATTACGATTAGAAATTCAATCGTAGCTTTTTCGATTAAAATTAACTTAATCATAATCAGAATTTTTCTGATTATTATTAACAATCGTAATCTTAATCGTTAATCACGATTGAAATTTTTTGATTAATATGCGTCTCGCACATGCTGAAGTGATCTGAAGGTCTACTTAAGTGACTACTATTGGGACCTGCTGACTAGTAGAACTTGGGTACACCGAGTATATATGTAGTAGCTGATTAGCAGAGCTGGGTGTACCGAGTATAGGCTCGTTTTATTATTAGTTATGATAAGACCTTACCACGGACAAGATGAAGTGACCTGTCTAATCAGCTAGTTCCAGTAGAAGTCACCGAAGTGGTATCAGGACACTTGCGCGAATCCACTTGCGCGAAAGACATTTGCGCGTTGGGCGAAAGACTTTTGCGAGAAGACACTCGCGCGAAAGACTTTGCGTGAAACTTTGCTGTTTTTGAACCTATTGCATTCAAAATCGATATCTGAGTGTCCCAACGATGACCGAACACGAATCGTGAGACACTTAAGATTCGTGTTTGGTCATCGTGGGACAATCAAATATCGATTTTGAAAGCAATCGGTTCAAAAACAGTAAAGTACAAAATGACCCTATAACAGATTGCACTGGACAAAGATGACACAAACTAGGCTTGCACACTCCGTAGGCTATCCAGACATGATACCATAATTACTTTTAACTTTAAATTAATTTTACCAGTTTTGTTTTAAAATAAAAGAATCAATCACAAATCATCGAATTACTCAAAATGCAAATGGCAGATGTGACACAAAACTTAATATTAGGCTTCATAAGTATGACTGTATCCACAGGCAAAAAATAAGCAACTTTAGAATTTTTGAAACTTATGACCCCAAAATAGCCTAGCGCTATCGGTCTAAAAACCCCGTCTTAGTAAACACCTATGTCCTAAAAGAAACTCCCATGCAAAATTTGAGACACCTAGCACTTGTAGTTTCTAAGATTTGGCGATGAGTGAGTGAGTGACCTTTCGCTTTTATTTATATTTATTTATTAACACTTTATACCAAAAACACATGTATAGGCGGACTTAATGCCAAACGCATTATCTACCAGTCTACCTTGGGGTGATGCAGAGAAAAATGAAGTAGGTGCATAATAAATAAGATAATTATTAAGTTATGAAATATGAGATATTAACATAAATACCTAATAATAGAATACATACTTAAGAAGACACTATGTAATATAATTTATAAGTATAAATATATATATTTATATATATATATAATACACTATATAATATATATAAAATACACTACAGTACCTATAGTATGATGGTTCTGCCACATTATTTTGCTAATAATAGTTCTCGAACTTTGACTTTAAACATGTAACGGTTGGTGGGTTTTTATATATATAATTAGATTTTGTACTTATTAAAATTTAAAACATGAAATTTGAAACTATATAATACTTATTTGCTGTCCAATGTGAATCATACATAAGTATATGATAGACATGGGACAGGGAATCTATTGTTTACATTTTATTTGATAAAAAATACTAAGTACCTAATTTTAATATCTAATGTAAGTTAAATGCAGTATACAATAAAGTAAGTATGACTATTCTATTCTACTATTCGTGTGAATGCCGCCAACTAAGCTTGGGATAACCCAATTGTAATCTGAAGTCACCACAACTTCAGGTTAGTAGTGCAAAAGGTATGTTTCGATACTTAATCTCAACACCAATATCTTAAACTTTGGGCTATGGGCGCCTGATATCTTTATAGTTAGGTACTCACCAATCTGTTGAGAGATGCCAATGCCAGATGTTGATGGTAGCTCATGTAGGTGTTCTGGTGGCAATATTTCTAATGTTTGTTGACCTAAAATGATATTTTTTAATTAATTCACAGTAAGTTTTAATCAACATCTCAAAATTATGTTTACAGTATGTAGTAATACCTACACATTTTTAACATAAGTTAAAAGTGGCATACAATAAATAACAATATACTATTATTATGAGAAATTAGAGAATTTTATCTATATTTACTCGACAATTTGTGATTATTACCTAGGTTTATGGTAGGAATGGCGTTTCTTGTTAGACGATGGCTTGGTAGCTGATAACATTCAATAAAATGCTTATTGCATAATTGAATGTTGTTATAAATATATGTATCTCCTCGGGTTCGTGTTTTTTCATCTAGTACAGCTTTCCATTGTGAAAATCTTTCAATTATATCCGGATTACAGCTGTTTGGATTTGGGAAATGGTGTAGTGGCCCTGAAAACAATTCAATTTATAGGTGTTTTAAGATGTAATTTGAAACACTTATGAAACTAACAAATAAAAGAGTAAATGTGCAGTGTAAGCTCATATGTTTATTACAGCAAATAGCTGAGTAGAATGATCCATAGTTAGCCTATGCATAACCATTACAATTGTAATTTATTACCATGTATATGGTCTGCTAACAATAAAAAATTCTTCTTTCTTTCTTTCTGTGTCAGTTATGTGTTATATTTTGGACATTTGTTCCAAATTCAGTGAAAAAGAAAACATTGTAAATATGAAAAAGGCCTTTAAGTTGTTAATATTTTTCTTTCTATACAAACTAAAGTATATCACTAAATACATTCAAAATTAAAATTTTAGAAGAGTTATGTAATAATAAATGGTAGAGTTCACTAGGGCTTCCAATCAATGTAGGTAGCACACTAATTTTAATATAATTTCTTTGTAAATAGACTCTCGCAGTAGCTTTGAACTGTTTAGAAAATAGGTTATTTTTTATTTCATCAAGTGTAATTTTCAATGTCTTTATAAATTTTCTTTACTTACCATCATTGACACACTTGAAATAGCACAAGAAGCGAGATTTAGGCATGGTATCAGATCCAAAATCGTAGGCAGCCAGTAGTCCAGGTATCTTGCCGGGGTGACTCGTAAAAGCGATAAACTGAATCCAAAATGAAAGCCAGGTATCGGGTAAGCAAGAATCACAGTAATCCGTATAAAGAAAGCCAGGTCGTCAAAAAATCCAATTAAAAACACAATAACAACAGCAGCGAAAGGTCCGGTAAACAAACGGGAAGTTTGAAAGAAAAGTTTTACGCCTCCTAAATAAAATTATGTTGTGACCCCTGCCATCTACTGGCACAAATATGTAATTAAATCAGAAGTTTACGTGCCTTGTTTGATAGGTGACGCTAGTTTCTTAGAAAATTTTCGAATACGACAATTGTATGGAAGTTTCACCCCCCGGGTACTACCTAGTTAGTTCATTCGGAATTTTGTTGAAATTCCAAAAGTTGCTAAAAGATTACTGTAAAACTAGGATTTAAAGTCTGTCACGTGGTGTTTCTCCAGTTTTTCATACTGGAAACAGGATTTACGAAAGCCAACATACAACTTAATGTATAAAACTAAATAATATTAATAACAGTAGTACAAACAAAATATAGATGCAAGCAAAACTGTTTCGCCTTTTGTTCGACACTATGGTGTGGGCCTTAGTAAACACGCTCCAGCTCATGCAACATGCCATACCCGCACCACTCCCAACACCGACGTTTTGTTTTGTTTACATCAAAGTTTTTACTGTTACCCACATTTTTGTTATTACAATAAATCATTAATAGTTAATGTAAACTTAATGCGTACTCGAAAGCTACGCTTCATGGCCAAATTAATTAATTTACTGTTTATTATGTTTTCTCTATAAGTGAATTTTTGTAATTCTTTTGAGAAAATAAAGATCTTTAACCATAACATTATGATATGATTTGCAATTTCTTTGCAAGTAATTCAGGGCAAGATTCACAGACCGCACTTTGACTTTACTTTGATGCAAAGATCTACTTTGTACCAAAAATATGTTTGAATATGAAGTTGAAAGTAATCTTCGGCAATACAAAGCTTACTTTGCGAAGGTGCCTTTGCTGTAAAGTAAAGTCACGATTGTGAATCTGGGCCTAAGAAACATATTTTTGGTACAAAGTAGATCTTTGCATCAAAGTAAAGTCAAAGTGCGGTCTGTGAATCTTGCCCTTAGACTTTTGTGACGCTAAACTTCGAAATGTGAAAACTTGTGTAGGTTTTATAACTATCTTCATAATAATAATATAATATTATATACATGCGAGTAATATAAATAATATATTATTCGCATGTAATATTTCATATCATTAGAAAGCTGAAACAAGTAAAAATTATGCATGTTCAGGTAAATATAACCTCCAACATTACCTACACAACGTGTAAATTCACTACAATTTAATTAAACCATATTTTATTTTATTTATTTGTAGTAGGTAGGTAAGTAATTACCGTCAAAATGATCTTCACCAAAGTAAATAGGTAAAGTTACAGACATCTCGCCCGTCGGAATTTTCTCGCTAAGCCTAACCATTTTTTTCGTATAAGTACCTATCTGCTTTTATTGGAACATCAATGAATATTTTATTTGGAGTAGTTTTTGGTGTGTTTGTAAATTGAGGTACTGCACACTGACGATAGTTTTTCGTTCCATAGCAACAAAATTAAGAATCTACTCCACAAAACAAAACTTCTCGCGAACGTATAATATTATTATACTCTTTGTTATAATATATTATGTTCAATGTTCGTTCAGCTGTTTTGTTATGACCACAAATGACGTCACGCACTGGCAGACGACATATCGTGGCGTTTTGGCGGGATTTTTAAACAAACAATACTAAAACATGATTTTGAGTACCTACAAAAATTTTTTATGTAAATAAGTATCCACAAAGATTAATTTAAAACACTTTCTGAAAATTAGTCCGATCCCCTATTGGTTGACGATAAGGAAGGCGCTGAGTGGTAACAGAAAGACACACACATATACACACAAACTTTCACATTTATACCTAATATTAGTAGGATAAATAATAAGATGCAGGCTTCCTAGGCTATAAAGAAAGTTGATTGAAAGTGTTACTTAGCGCGATTTTTGTTTTCTAAGCTGTAAGCTCGTAGTCATCGTCTTCACTTGGTTATCTTCAGTAAGTGTTTAATCCATGCTTGGTTAATTTATGTACATCACTATGCATTGACCAGATAGATACGCCACAGCATAGAGGGGTAATAAACATGTTATTAACACAACAACTAGACAACGCTATGTATGTTCAAATAAGCATAATAACATTATTATAGCTTGTGATATGGGTGCGTATATAAAATACATACATCATTTTATACATAGAAACACCCAGAACAATGCAAACTATAGCGTAGACTAGTCTAAATTTGTCTCACTTATTAAAAATTTAATAAGACCTTTAAGTCACGGACTCTGTACCACAAAAACTCACTCTGCTTGTTTTTTAGCTTACGACGACGCGACGGCGACGTAACCGCCCTAAACACTCTTTGGTCCCTTTGGTCTCAACCCTAGTGTCAAATCAATCAATCAAACTGAACTGACAAACTGTCAAAAGTCAAAACAAAAATGGCGAATCGCACGGTAAAAGACGCAAAGTCAATACGAGGCACAAATCCCCAATATTTGATAGAAAAAATCATCAGATCGCGTATTTACGATTCCAAATACTGGAAGGAAGAATGTTTTGCTTTAACCGCAGAACTAATGGTCGACAAAGCTATGGAGTTACGATATATCGGCGGCGTGCATGGAGGCTTCATATACCCAACGCCGTTTCTGTGTTTAGTATTAAAAATGCTACAGATTCAACCTGAAAAGGATATTGTTGTGGAATTTATTAAGAACGAGGAATTTAAATATGTACGTGCGTTGGGTGCGTTTTATATGAGGCTTACCGGTACATCGGTAGATTGTTATAAGTATTTGGAACCTCTTTACAATGATAACAGAAAATTAAGGCGGCAGAATCGAGAGGGACAATTTGAAATTGTTCATGTGGATGAGTTTATTGACGAACTACTTCGTGAAGAACGCCTTTGTGACGTTATACTGCCTAGGATACAGAAACGGCCGATTTTAGAAGAAAACAATGAATTGGAGCCAAAAGTATCGGCGTTAGATGATGATTTGGACGAAGACATGCCTTCTGATGATGACAATGCTGATAATGAAGTGAAGGAAAATAGGAGAGAGAAGGACAATAGGAGAGACAGAGATAGGAAAAGAGACAGGTTTGTCTAATTTGTTTATAAATTACGTATGGATTTTGTTTAGAAACTAGGTGTCTTTAGAAATTAAAATACAAGGGAAGAACTTCTTCTCAGCTTACGAATAAACTGGAACAACACCTCAGGTCAAGTTAGGAAAAGGGTTACATTAGGAAGGATTATTCATAACCTGACCTGAAACCTAACACGGTTGCAGGTTAGGTTAGGAATGAGCAAAAAAATTATTTATTCCTAACATCCTCTTCCTAACCTGATCCGACGCATCGTTCCTAACGTTCCAGAGCTGCTTTTGGATTGGTTTTACTGATTGAAAGAAAAGACAGTTGTAAAAGATAACTTAAACGATTTTGTTAAAAAAAATGGGTGCACGCGATTTTGAACCTTACTGACACACTTTTTTTACATACTGTTTTATGTTAATTATTACATACACACATTTTATTAACATAAAATTTTTTAAATTATCTTTTATGACAGTCTTTTGTTTTACCGATGTTCTTTTGTTTTTTTAGTACAAATCAAGGGGATAAAGAGCTCTTAAAGGAAAACCTATGTGTATATGTAGAAGTTCGGGTTATGTTAGGAACACAGGTTAGGAAGAGGGTTATGTTAGGAATAAATATTTTTGTTTTTTTACTCATTCCTAACCTAACCCGCTACCAGGTTAGGTTTTCGGGTCAGGTTAGAAATAATCCATTAGGAACAAATATTATTAATTTTCATAGTTCCTAACCTAACCCGCTACTGGGTTAGGATTTCGGGCCAAGTTGGACATAAACTCTGCTTTCCACTAGAATATTATGTAAAGATCTAATTTAGGTACCATTTTAGAAAACAGTAAAGCTTTTGGTGCCTCCTAAATATTATAATATATGCTTAAATTATTGTTTCTTTCAGATCAAGAGACCGTGATAATAGACGCGAAAAAGAACGCAAACGTGAAAGATCACGAAGCCGAGAACGCGATCGCGATCGTAGAAGAGAGCGCGAACGAGAGCGAGAACGCGAGCGCGAAAAAGAACGAGAACGCGAGCGCGAAAAAGAGCGAGAACGCGAACGCGAAAAAGAGCGAGAACGTGAACGCGAAAAGGAGCGAGAACGTGAACGCGATAAAGAGCGAGAAAAGGATAGACCTAGGGAACAGAGAGAAAGGGATAAGGATAGGAGGGATAGGGATAGACATGATGGCGACAGAAGAAGAGATAGAGGTAGATATTGATAAAAGTAAAAGATTTGTGTAATTTTTGTGATTGTTTTATTTTTGAAACCAGTAGTTTGAAAAATTGAAAATAATTTGGTGGTCTACCATCACTACCATTGAAAGGTCCTGATGGATTAGATCGAAAAAGCTGTTAAATGTTTGTAAGTAAATTGAAAAAAAATGTGCTACAAGGCTGCTGAAAGGCACTGTTTTTGTGCACTGAATGATAGTTTTTTTAATCGTATAACTACGGAAAATTATTTTTCCGTAGTTCGGTTGACCGGACAACTTAACCGTACTACGGGTAAAAGATGGACCACAAAAATACTAAGTTTGTTTTATTTAGAAGCTGGCATTATTATTTTATTAAGAACTTAATACCTAACATGACAAATTTCAAAAATATTTGTAAGCTTTATTTGTTTTGTCAGTTGGTTAAATTTTCCTTAGTTAGATTTTAGATTCTACTCAAACTATTAATTATACCCAATTACTTATATTGGGTCGCTGTATAGATGGCAATGTGTGTAGTTGTTGTGATATGATAAGGGCCTGTGGAGTGTGGCTCCACCAATTAGTACATTTATGGTATCTAGTTTTCATGAAACAAGAAATAGGTATAACTTTAGTATTGTTGTCTAATATACCTACCTAGTCTATTTGCGCGAGTTGCGCAGTACGCCTAGGTTGCCAGGTACCTACCTGAAGTAAATAAAAAATGATTTATTGTAGGTAAGTTTTTAATCATTACATTTCTGATATTTAACAATATTATAAACTCTAAAATATAATTATAGTAGAATTATACACTCACTGCAAACTGGCATATCGGTCATCAACGAAACAGCGATAGTGCGTTCTCTCGCCTTAGTAGCAAAATGTGCTTTACTATTTATACAATGGATAATTGCCATCAATATATAGATGGTTTTAATATTAATTATTAGCTGCTTGTCTATTGGAATTGCGCGAGGCTTTGGAGCAGACAAACAGAAATATTAACCAATAGGATTTAATAAAATCTCAGCTCCACTTCAGTGGACAGGCACAAAATGTTTAATATTTCCATTTCCCTGCTCTGTTTATGGACAGGTAGCAAAATAATAAAAAAGGAAACATTGATAAGTGGCCAAACTACTATTAATTAAAAATAAAACAAGATGCAGGTATTTATATACAAATTAGTATATTTAAAATGAAATTACTCATAATGGTCTCATTTTCTTTGCATACATACAATACTGATGCTCGATTTATCAATTAGTTTGAAAAAATTCTGTGGCACTCGGGAACTGCCGCGGTAAAGCTATTGCATAGCATTTTTTATTAACTTTTGCAATTATAATTATTTATTTATTTTTTATTTATGCAGTTTTTTTCTTTGATATTTATTCAAGTTTTTCTTTGATATTAATTCAAGTTACACTTTTTGAGCGTGGTGACCAATACGAAAACATTTTTTTCTTTTATTGGATAAATGAGAAGTTATTTTCGTTTAAAATATTTTTATTATCTTACAATACATGTAGGTTATTCAGGAATTTTTATCATCCTACTAAGTATTTTTACTCCGAAAAAGAATAAAACTGAGACATTACATTACATTGATGCATTATTACTTACACGTTATTAAAATCTTAGTTTCATTTCTATAGTTCTACCAGATAAAATTTATCGCAAATGTGACAAAATATTTGGTTTATGGTAAAAATTAGCGCCACTAGTGTTTATCCTGAGAAATAAATTTTTCATGGTAGGCGCATTTTATTTTCGTTAGGTACGGAATTTCTTGATACGGTCGCCGCGCTCAAAGCCCGCGATAAAAGCTATGCAATAGCTTAAAAATGAATAATCCAACTACAGACCAAGTCTTTATAACAGACAGGAATTCGTTAATCATTACTTATCAAACATAACGTATATTATATGTTGTATGAGCATATCATTAATTATTAATTAATTTATAATTTCGGCTAACTAAATTAATTTACATTTAGCGGACACAATTTTCTTAGCTAAATTTATTTACACAGGTACTAATATTTTCTGATGAGACTCTTAAGTCTTTTAAAGTCAAAGTCAAAGTCAAAGTCAAAGCATTTATTTCATTTAGATCATAAAGTATGATGCTTATGAAAAGTCAACATTACATTTTGTCAGCCAATTGACCTACAGCCAGTTCGCTGACGAGGTAGAGCTGTGAGAAGAACTGGCAAGAAACTCACGCCACTCTTTTCAATCGCCAGATAATTACAGTTATTTGAATGAGTTACAATTTAAACACTCAACGCAACCAAAGAACCATACAAAGTAATTATTACAAATTAACTAATTAATATAATACTAAGATTAAAGAAAGAAAACAAGGAATTCAATTATTTAGTTTCAACTAGTATGGTAATTTGACTACGTATTTTAATTAAACTGGTAAATGCACCCCCTGGTCACATTGAACGACAAGGTAATTTAATTTAATTAAGATGTTAGCTCTTAATCTTTACACAACGACACTGACAACGATTTTCCCCTAAAAAGCTTGCTTTCTCTGTCAAACAATCAGGAAGATGGTATGTGTGACAGTGAAAGCAATACTTTTTTTTGTCTTACTTCTAGAAAATGCCCCTCAAGCTTGCTCACTCTGTCGAATAATATAGGAATCCTGCAGGTACGACAGTATATTGCCTAATTTTAGGACAAAACAACAATTTATCGATATCAGACATTAACGAAATAATCATGTAATGTTCATTCTTCATTTTAAGTTTATTATAATACTAAAAATCCATAAGACTTACGTAAGTAATATATTAACGTTATTAAAATATCGTCTTTATTGTTATTTACATACAGTCGATATACCTAGCTAAGAACATCAAAACCTCGGACATTTTTCAAATTCCTTCAGCAGAAGCGGCATAAATTTGACGTCACATAGCTTTTTGGAAATGTCTATCTTGTGCTAATGTCACAAGGTTTAAAATTTCCTAAACGCATCTTTATATATATTTTTTCTAGTAGTACCTAGTACAAAATAAATATTGGCATATTACCTAACTACTTAATTAACTAGCTAAGTTATTATTGCTTGGAATGAGTACAAAAGCAAATATATGAGAATTATTTTACAGTAAGTATAATTATCGAAATAAAAAATTAAAATTTATAAAAAAAAAAAAGATTGGTCTAATACCGATTATAATACGCTCACAAAACGTTTTAGCCCGCGCCCGTGTACATACAGTTTAGGTATTTTTTTAATTACATATTTTCTTTTCACAACATTTTACACTGAATTCATTTTGTACAATAGATTTAAATAAAACTTAAATTATACCTAATATATGATAAATTATAAAGTTGAAAACAATTTTAAATTCGTTAAATGCAGCTACTATTAAAATTATCATTTTTAAATTTACATGGTCGAAAAGACCACTTGGTATTTACTTTTTTTTTGTTACAAAGATACAACATAATGAATGTAAAAAAGTTTTGAATAACAGTAAGACAATTTTGTAACACAAAAATACAGAAATATTATATTTTTCATTTTCATTTCATAAATAGATAGGTAGTATTTATTTATTTATTATGGTTTATCCACAGCAAAGGCATAATATGTCATAATTAATATGAAACAGGTTGTTTGGCTGACACATTTGCCAAAGTATACAACAAATAATAGTAAGTATAAGTACATATAAAGATTGTATACATTTTTAAGATATTGTAAAATAAATTCGCTAATTACATGAAAATTTTTTTTAACTAAAATATCTCTTATCAAGTTATCATTTACACAACATAATTTATTTAATAATTTCCTTTGGAAGTATTTGATCTAAATTTTTACGTCATATTTTAGTCATATTTTTTTTATAACTTTTAAATTGTACTGCACAGTATGTACACAGCAGTGCATAAAACTACTATTTATCAAATTAAATATAGTGCCAACGGTATCCGATTCAAATTGCTGTGACATACAAATGGACAGCTCATCAGTTAGCTTCGAGTATTTCAACGAAGAATAACTAAATTCTCGAACATTTCGGGCAAAATATCTATAGCTATTTTTTCTACATAGTTCACAACAAGTGAATAGTCCTTTTCAGTTATATGCGATACCACCAACATTTTATATTCGGGCCCTGGCAACCTTAGTCGTTCTCCTGTCATTTTAATTTCACATATGGCAACCCTAGCGGCTTTAAAGGCAGTTCTACACTGCTTAGTTACAAAAGAATTCATAATTTCGCTAGCAAAGCTTTCTTTAAACATTACTCTCAATACCTTTTTTCATTCCTCACTAGGGTTGCGACTTATCGTATTTATAATGCCACTTAAAGATGGCACGTTGAATTTTAGCTAAAATGTCGGCGCGTGCATTATAAATATCCTCTGTTCTTCTCGCTTGATCCATTTGAGTAGACGGTCTACTGCTTTTATTGCTTGGTCTTTTTCCATTAGAGGGTCAAAGGTGACGTATAGTTCGAAGCCATGGGTTACCTATAAAAATATATAAAATTATTTTAATTTATTTGTTTATCCGACCAAAATGGTGAAAATTGGGGGAGGCCTATGTCCAGCAGCGGACGTCTTTTGGGTGATATGATAATGATGATTTGTATATCTGAACAATTGACTGGCCTAAGCGTTTACAATAACCTATAGATACTTCACATCGGCCCATTATTATCGCACTGCAGGGAAAGGCCTCTTCTCATACGGAGAAGATATGAGCATTGATCACTACGGTGGTCAAGACGGATTGGCGATTTCAGACTTCCTCAGAACAGGTTTTCTCACGATGTTTCCTTCACCGTCAGTTAGTAAGTAAACTTAGAAAGTACATATGACTTGAAAATCACATTGGTACTTGCCCGAATTCGATCCTCGACCTCGGTGTTTATGAAGCGGGTGCTAGCATCACTAGGCCTTTACTAGACACTTACCAACGAAATTAATGCATAGTTTATTTATATTATTCAAACACTAAATATTGGGATATTTTTCTTGTAGGTACTATTATTACTATATTATATTTTCGAGAGCGTTTCCCTTTCACATGGCAGATATGCAAAAACATGACAATAGCAGATGGAATGGTGACTACAGTACTAAACAGATTGCTTACCATCAAACAGAGAAGAATCATTAAAAAGGGTAGTATACTCGTATGCGTATATATCTGCTTAACGCCCAAAGATAGAAGAAAGTTTAAGTCACCTATCTCGAAAAAATATAACTTAATAAAATAAAAACTATTTTAAAACAAATTACACTTACCCAAGCTAAAACAGTATCACGCGAATTCGACCTAAATATCAACTTCGCTGGCGTGGACGTACAATGAATCTGACTGCAAAACTCCCTGTAATTCCTCACGTAATCAATATCGGATAATTTTTCCGCCTTCTTCACTGAAATATCACCTCCTTCCTTATGCCTTAACCTATAATCCTGTAACTTATCCAAGCTAATAGGATCCGAACTAAAAAGCTGTGCGGTCGATTTACATTTATACATAAAATGCCTTATTTCTGGTATACCAATGTGTTTTAATGGATTAGTTGTGGGTAGTTCTTGATTTCGGTTTAATGCGTCGTTGATTGCTGTTAAACTGTTTGATTTTCGTAGTTTATCTGCGATCGTGTGTTTAGCTTGTGATAATGGAAAGAATGCGTCTCTTTGAACTGTTAGTAGTAAGAGGCAAGCTTGACAGTCTTCTGAAATGTAAGATACGTGGCCGTGGAGGAAGCCGCTGTAAAATGTTTTTGAAATTAATTTACTTTTGAACAAATATTAAATACCAGGTAGGTGTAAGTTTGGCGTCTTTACTATTTTAGTCTATCAGGGATATTCATTTCTATAGTATTTTATAAATTAAGAGCATACATTTTATATTTGATATTAGTTTTAGGATAATAAATCATACTGCTTTCAGAAAAAAATAATCTAGATGGACAGACGAACAATGAAGTTATTCTTTATGGGTTACTGTTTTTTCTGTTGATTATTATGTTGAATCAGCTGAAAAGCCATACAAATAAAATACTCACGTCGAATCAAACTTGGGCAAACAAATCGGCGTCCAACTTTCCGCCGTCTTAAAAGACTCGGAACTTCTAACCAAGTTAAACAATAAATGTATATCCGATGGGTGTAATGTGTATTTCTTCATTCTAACCAATGTTATTAATTGGTTACCAGCTAACATGATAGCGAATACCAGATCTCTTATTTTGTTACAAGTGGTTTGTATAGCGTTTGTTATGTTTTCCCTCGCTTTTTCAGGTAATGGTAGACATCTGACCGCTCCTAAAAAGTGATTCGATAGATCCTGTTTATCTTAGACATTACTGAGTTATGGGTCAAGGAAATCATCGTAAGGAAACCTGGATTTAAAGTCTGACATTGCCAATCCACCATCAATGCTCATGCCTTTTCTATATGAGAAGAGGCCTTTGCCTTGTAGTAGGACTGTAAAATAGGCTGGTATTATTACTATTAGGCCTTGCTATTGACAGTGGAAGTATTCCCATCTCAGAAATAACAGCTAACTATACTATGGGCCTTGTCAGAAGGCGCAAAGTCGCCCAGAAGGCGATGGAGCGAGCTATGTTAGACGTGATCGTTTGACAAACGAAAAAATCCGCAGGCAAACCAAGTTAACTGACGTGGCTCAAAGAGTTGCTTCTCTAAAGTGGCAATGGGCAGGACACATAGCTCGCACAATTGACGGTCGTTGGGACAGAAAGGTTCTGGATTGGCGGCCACGAACTGGAAGACGCAGCGCGGGCAGACTCCTCACAAGGTGGAACGACGACTTTAACTTTTATATAGGCGGCGAACGACCGGCCACATTATACTCTCCTTTCTCGGTGGGTAAGTAGTATTTTGTTAACACTGTTACCGCAAAGCTTAGAAAAATAAAACACAGCAACCAGTACTTACCTAATAAAAATGCGGGATCTTTTTCCATAAATATAAGTAGATGGTCTATAAGTCTCTCTGCGCCAGACAATAACCTCCTTAAGTCATAGTTCCTTCTTTGTTCGAATATTCTGTTCAATTGTGTTAAAGTAAGTACTGATACTATTTGATTAAATGCATACCTGGAAGGTTTAAACAGTTTAAGTGCAAAAACCAATGACATAGCGACATAATATTATGGCATCTGACTTATTCATGATCTGCCACGTTATTTATTTTATTTTTTATTTATAAACCTGAAATCCAACATTTTTACTGAGCTGATGAAAACAAGGACCTTGTGAGTTTCGTATAGGATCTGAAGTGTTTTTTAATAAGTTGCCTTAAACAACGCAGAAAAGAATGGTTGAGAATTTTATAGCAGGTGTGTCGGCCATCACAAGTTGGTAATTAGTTTATTATAATTAGAATGATGAGACGAGCGACGTTTATTGTGGAGCTGATTGGATATCCACCCGTTTGAGTAATAGATGTAACATCTTTTGTATCAAATCTGATAACCATAATATGGTTCTTAGTAGGTTTATTACTTCATATTATTATGTAAAAGTTACATTAGTATTTTTATCTAATTTTGGACACTACCTCTCTAAGCCACTAATAGCTAAGATAACAATATTAAAGTTAAAAAGAAATATAAAATTATTAAAAAATACATTGTCAACTCACGTTAACTGTAAAACAAGTTGCGTTTCACTTTCATTAGATTTAGACACAGCCACCAATATCAAAGGTCCCTTAACTAGGAACACTGCCTTACAATTGCTAGTAGTAATAGATCTCAATATATCCTGGTTTTGTTCCTCTACCACACTCACTAATGCTTGTATAACACCACATAGACCTGCTAATTTATCTTCATTGCCATACCTGAAAACACACATTCTATTTGTAAGACTTTTCTTATTGTAGAAAAATCAATAAAATTATCACTTAATACATAAAATTCTATTAATCTATATGACTTTGGGAACACATAGACAAGTTCTGGCTGGTCACACAACAACCACGGCGACGGTTGTGTGAATGTTTCAACACAACCCCTCATGGGTACATCAGGCAGGCAACATACCACATTACTTCCAACCCCTCAAAATTCGCCAAGATTAAATTGGGGGGCACAACAATCGAATGCGATTTCCTCTTGGCCTCCCCAGGGGAACATTGCAGGGGAACTTTCAAAAGAAACTGCACATATCAAGCAACAAAAGATAGTCTTTATCAATTCCTCTCTAAATCAAGGTTGGTGGTAGGCACCCAGCCTGCTAGTTATAAAATATTCATTGCACTTCCATTGATTTTCAATGGAGGACCAATAGTAGTAACCGAAAATCTAGACACTTTTATCTGTTGAATTGCTGGTGCTTTTTGTTTTTTTTACTTACCTAGAATAAATAGGTTTTCCAGCAGAACTTAATATAAATACATGTTTCTCTTTGTTCACTAATTCAGGTGACTGTAGATAATCATCTTTCTCACTATCTCCCTCGTCCCCATTTTGTTCTGTTATGTTTGAGTTGCTTGTTGACGCTGAGATTGTTTCCTAGAAAAAAAATTATAGGACTGATAAATCAATAATATTTATTTTGATGAGTACTTAATTTTGTTATTAGTTTAGTGTTTTAAAAAAGAAAATGTTGTATTTAACCACAAATACTTAGTTAAATAAGTCAATTTGAGTAAATTTATATTACAATGTTTTTAAAATTGCAACAAAAACATTTTGTTTGCTAAGGAAGATGTAGCAACTAGCAGACACACAGTAGAGGCAAACACATCTACAATATTAACAATCATTACAGAAACATTCAAAAAAAATTCCAAAACTTCTGAATCTCACTTATAAGGACATAATTTGGTGATAGTATAGTAAAAATATTTTGTATAGATACGCCAACAAAAAGGAAGTCTCTCAAAAATCACATTGAGGCATATATTGACACAGCATGTTTAAAAGATAAAGAAATAACAGGTAAGGAACTTTCTACATAATCTGTATTGTTATTAAGAGATTTCATATGAATCTTATGTAGCATTATGGCATACATTAATATTAGATTAACATTAATTAAGTAAGAAACTAAATACAATAATACAATAAATAATAATAACTAATACAATAATAGCATAATTAATTCTACTGAGGTTTTTGTATATTTACAACCCCCTATTTATGTCATACAAGACGTAATATTGTTCATTTACAGTGGTTATACAAATATAGGTTATTTGTTTATCTAAAATTATAAGTAAGTGGCTTCACTATTTAAAGAAAATGTATGTGTTAACTATTTTCAAGATAATTTCACGAACAAGATTTGAGAAGCTGTAAATAGACAAAGAATGATTACTACAGCTAATACTTACATCTTTGCTCTGTAAGTCATCACTAGATTTCGTTGATTTTAACTCCGTATTTACTTTGGTTTCACCAATCTCACTCTGTATCTCACAAATCGTACTGATTTTAGCATCTAACATTATTTTCCTGTCCTGTAAACTGGAACTCATCTCAGAAGCAAACTCTTCAAAAGAATCTGTAGGATTCAAAATACTTTCATGACATGCTCCTGGCTCCAAATCGTCTGGAGGATTCGCCTGCCCACTGGTCGTAGCAACATCTTTAGAAGTAGACGCCATTGCAAATAATTTTCAATAAATAATTTTAATTTATGTTTATCAATCCGAAACAGCATTTAGAAATGCTAATAAAATTTCCTTTTCCTTGTACTGCAATGTTGCCAGTGACAGATTTTCAAAAGTTATACAAGACAGCTCAAAAATTAAAATTTTCGAGACAAAGTAACATTATTTATGGACTTGCTTTAATTTTTTTACGGAAAATGGTTATCATTTAATTTCATTCATCCACATTTTTCTATTTTCATCATTGTATTATAACTTTAAAATCATCAACGAGATGAGATGAGATTTTACACTTTACGCTGGCAGAAATAACAGTTGCCATAATAAAAGGATAAGAAGAAGAACATTATTTATAACTAGCTTTTCGCAGTGCGGTCTCACCCGTGTTATGAGCTTATTGCTCTGCTCCCGTCGCCAGTAGCAAAACGTTACATAGCATAAAACGTTCCTCAAGAACTGGGCTATCAGACGAAAAAATAATTATTCAAATCCAACTGGTAATTCCAGAGAGTAGCGCGTTCAAACAAACGAACTCTGCCGCTTTATAAATTAATATAGATGAAAGAGTAAGAAAGAAAATAACATATTTATTCTGACTTACAATACACTGACATCATTAGACGTAAAAACATTGTTCATTCTCTGGCAACGCGCGAAAACTACTTCTGTTGTGTTAGTTACGTTTCACGATTATTGTTTGTCTGCTGAAAAAAAACTTTGTATATATTAACTTCTAAAAGTTAAGAAAAAGTAACATTTTGAGTCGTGTAACATGGAAGTAACATGAGAAGGTAAAAAGTAACGTAAAATGTTACAAAAGTAACATACTAGCAACACTGTTGCACTGAAGTTTGTTGTGAGTTTGTTAGTTTCAGTGTTGCCAGTGACCGATGATGAAAAGTTACACGTTAAAGCTTAAAAAGTAACATTTTAGAGGCAAAAGTAATATTATTTAAAATGTAGAAGTACTGAAGTAAGTATTTTTATTACGCAAAAAATACATTATTTGCTTTGTTTTCTACGAAGCTTTCGTAGCTTGAACTTGAAACCTAATCATACAATTAAAAAAAAAATCAGTTTCTTTTAATAAGCAGATACCTATTACCTATAACTTACTTAAGTAGTTAACTTTTTCAAACTTTAAATAATACTGAGACGAAGTGCATTTAGTATCTCATTCAACTTTTAATACAAAAACACAACAAATGTATGGAAGCCTGACTCGCGATATCAACATTTTCACACCAACTCACTATTATATACAAGTCCCGAGTAACAACTGTCGGGCAGTAGCCCGCCAGGCCAGATCAACTAGCCTGGTCGGAGGATTCTCCCTTTGCTTGGAGGTATATGGTGTGTGTGATACCTCACATTGGTGACCCCGTCTGCAAGCAACCTTCACAGAGCAGATCATCAACAGAATCATCATCGTCATAGTTAACTCCTACTTTACCTCAAACCTCTGTTAGCAGCTGATGAGTACCAGTAATCAAGTCGCAACCAGCCAGTCGGCCATCATCAGTGATACTCCACACACCTGTGGACGCGCATGCCTGGTATACCCTACGGCCTCTCCTGTTCGTGGCACAGCACACTGCACTCTAGTGGTTCACTTAAGCAGAGTCAAGTGGTCCTCTTACCGTCAACGCAGTCAGCCACTACGCAGCTCACCCGACTCACTGGGGCCGTTCTCACCACTTTTCGTCCAACTTACTGAACCTACGTGGCATCGACTCTGGCACTGACAACGCTCGACAGAAGCACCAACAGTGGAATCATCTACATGACACGTCATGATCGACCTCCGGTCTCGAGGGGGAGTACTGTGGCGTCATCTATCTGGCCAATGGTGACGCACAGAAATTAACTAAGAGAAGACGACGACTACGAGCTTACAGCGTAGAGAACATAGATGGCGCTGAGTAACACATTGAATCAACTTCTATTAAAAAATACCACCAAATGTATGGAAGCCTGACTCGCGATATCAACATTCTTACACCAACTCCATTTATATACAAGTCTCGACTAAAAACTATCGGGCAGTAGCCCGCCAGGCACGATCACCTAGCCTGGTCGGAAGATCCCTCCCTTTGGTCGCAGGTATATGGTGTGATACCTCCACAGTGTCACTCAGTATTTGTTTACGTAGTCTGAGGTCACGTCAGTTCAAATCACTTCGGCCTTGTGCTTCAAATCACGTCGGGGTCACCAGTGTTGGGTCTTTCTATTGACCCAATCTATTCCTTACATATGTGTGTTCTTCTTTATCATTACGATGCGTAGGAAATCTCAAATAAAATACTTCATATTGGTACACTGTTTAGTGTTTACTTCATACTTTTACATGAGTCACGATACAAATACGAGGGAACGACTAACTAAGTAGAGAACTAATTAACGACTTACTAAGTATAGTATTAGGGAACGACTGAGGGCGCTGTCAAAATCGGTCCAGCCATTTCAGAGATTAGCCGGAACAAACAGACAGATAGACAGATAGACAGATAGACAAAAATTGTAAAAAATGTTATTTTGGTGTATGTACCGTATATATATTCATATACATGTAGTAAAAAACTGATAATACAATATTACAAACAGACACTCCAATTTTATTATATGTATATGTATATATTATATATAATAAGTTTTTCACATGAGATTTAACGATTGAACGAAAGGTAATTAGTTAATTTTTCGTTGATTTGCCTTTCAGAAACTGGGGGCGAGTCAATCCCTGAAAATAACTGAACACGTAGGTAGGTAGTAGCCAGATCACTAATACCACTTACCTATTTAAATAACTGCATTTGTATTACTGCATTAAATTTATGAACAGAATATTATCAAAACATTGTCACACACTGTCAAATTAATTCTTCAATTCCAAAAACTACCTATCTCAGGTGCGGTGAACTCAAAGTATTTTACAATTTGGTAATAAAGAAAGCAATTCATGTAGAATAACGTAACAAATTGCCTCCGATTGGACAGGCAATCGTGTCGGCCGTCTTGCATCCACCGAGGCGGAATGGCGTGATAACTGTTCACTTGTAACACATAAAGACCAGTGCTTAATCTAACTGCAAGAACCCTTCGGTAATGTTTCATGAGATAATACTTATTGAATGATTGTACCATTGATACTTAACTCATTTTGTGAAAAGTGCAAAATTATAGGACCGATATTTTGGAGTAGGTAAGTTACTACATTTTCTAAGTATATTCAATGATATTTCGATAATAAAATAAAAAATAAGTAAGTAGGTACTTATGTCAACAATTTTTTTTTTACATTATTAAACCTACGCTTCATTAGGAAAATTCGTTTTATCCAAAAAATGGCAAACTTTGAATGAATAGTGTAAGAGTGTTTTGTTAGTTTTAGGTCATAGGTAGAACCTATGACCTAAAACTCGTCTTTTGTTTAAAATAATAATGATGATATTGATAACGATAGGTATTGTCCACGAGTATATGTAATAACATATCTTGTTTCTTCTATTTTACTTAAATAAATTCAGTAAGACACCCACAAGTATTTTTATTTTATCTACTTACGAACTTACTCTTCTTTGTTTTTTGTAAGCACAGGTTTAACTGCGAGAAAAAGGGCGTTTAGCCACGTTTACCTACTATATATTCCGTGGTTTAGCGATCTATGGTGTAAGTAAATTTAGGAACTGAGACATCATTTGCGTAGAATTTAATTTAAAGTGCACAGCACCCCGTTCCGCATTACGTGGCATATCTAGATATGTTTAATTAAACATAGTATTATAATGTTATAAGTAAAACTATGTTTGAAGATATTATATTGGTAAATTAAATAAATAGAGCCAATTTATTAGGAGCGCGTACTCTTCGTAGGCGTATTGGTGACCATGGGAATGTGATTAGTGCACCGATAATGCTGGAACTCTCTTACAGACAGACGATTTGGTTCCATGTTCTAGGCCGCAGACCCCACGGTCAATTACATTTACATTAATTTAATAAACTATCTCATTAGAGACGAACACCGTACAGTCTACGTACCTACCTACATCACTGCTGTCGACATTTCTGCGATACAGTATTGGACAAATTGATTCTACATTTTAGTCATTCAGCAGATTCTCGATCGCTAAAACAGTGTCTATGAGACAAAAACCGTATAGGATTGGCACACTTTACGCCCCATTGTTACTGCACCCTTGTTAAATAAACGTCTTATTTGTAACCCCTACGTAATGGCTACGTGGGGTGCAAGCAAATTTTGCGGAAAACTTTTTCTTAAAATACTTGGCATGTAATTTATTCTGTTAGTAAATTATAGCTCTTCATGAATATGAATTGTACTGTTTAAATACGTAGTACCTACTTTCTGTCCATAGCAGATGGAGACTGTCGTTAAACTTAGTTTTATTTTTTTTACCCAGAAATAGGACATTTGGATGTAAGTTGTTTCTTTCTGTTGTCCAGTTTACTTATGCTTATTTCTTTCGTTTGGGCTTAAGCCTTCGACCACTAACAGTACGAAGTTGATGACATTTTACAATTACATCTCCTTATTTTCTAAGAGACTGACCAAGTACTGCTGGCTGGCAGAGTAAACGCGGTCCGCGGACGTATTTCAAATTCATCACGTCACGTGGTAACTAAAAATCTACGTAATCGATTTAAAAGTTCTTTCACCTTTAGAAATCAATAAATTCAGCGGGTAACTTAGGCTATATATAGTTTATTATGTTTAACATATTTTTTAGCAATTTTCCGATTTTCATATTTATGTAAATTTGCAATATAGAAGAAAACAGAAATAAATTTACAGTATAGCATTATTATAATATTTTGTAGTCGTAGGTAATATTGCAATCATATTATTTTTATTTAGGCGTTTGTGGAGACCAAATGAAACTTTTGATATAGAAGTGAAGCGAGGGCGGATATCTTGTACCTATACCTATTATATACCATTTATTTGTGTCAGTTATTTTCACGCATTATAAATAGATGGAATACTGTAAGTAGGTATGTAAGAAATAATTAAAATACTGTCTAATCATGATTAAAAGATGTTAATGAAATTGATGTTATGAAGGGGCTATAATTCGCTTACGGACTCCGATCATCACTGTCACTGTCACTGACAGCCCAAACCATCCCACTGCTGGGCAAAAGCCTCTCCCCATGACTTCCATTCTCCTCGATCCATAGCGTAGCATAATGTTGACCACGATTTATTTAATTTGTCCTATATTTGTCTCGCCATCTTTTTCTTGGTCTGCCGCGACGCCTATTCGTTTTCTCAGGGTTCCGATCCACGAGTATATGTAATATAATAACATATCTTGTTTCTTCTATTTTACTTAAATAAATTCAGTAAGACACCCACAAGTATTTTTATTTTATCTACTTACGAACTTACTCTTCTTTGTTTTTTGTAAGCACAGGTTTAACTGCGAGAAAAAGGGCGTTTAGCCACGTTTACCTACTATATATTCCGTGGTTTAGCGATCTATGGTGTAAGTAAATTTAGGAACTGAGACATCATTTGCGTAGAATTTAATTTAAAGTGCACAGCACCCCGTTCCGCATTACGTGGCATATCTAGATATGTTTAATTAAACATAGTATTATAATGTTATAAGTAAAACTATGTTTGAAGATATTATATTGGTAAATTAAATAAATAGAGCCAATTTATTAGGAGCGCGTACTCTTCGTAGGCGTATTGGTGACCATGGGAATGTGATTAGTGCACCGATAATGCTGGAACTCTCTTACAGACAGACGATTTGGTTCCATGTTCTAGGCCGCAGACCCCACGGTCAATTACATTTACATTAATTTAATAAACTATCTCATTAGAGACGAACACCGTACAGTCTACGTACCTACCTACATCACTGCTGTCGACATTTCTGCGATACAGTATTGGACAAATTGATTCTACATTTTAGTCATTCAGCAGATTCTCGATCGCTAAAACAGTGTCTATGAGACAAAAACCGTATAGGATTGGCACACTTTACGCCCCATTGTTACTGCACCCTTGTTAAATAAACGTCTTATTTGTAACCCCTACGTAATGGCTACGTGGGGTGCAAGCAAATTTTGCGGAAAACTTTTTCTTAAAATACTTGGCATGTAATTTATTCTGTTAGTAAATTATAGCTCTTCATGAATATGAATTATACTGTTTAAATACGTAGTAGGTACCTACTTTCTGTTCATAACAGATGGAGACTGTCGTTAAACTCAGTTTTATTTTTTTTACCCAGAAATAGGACATTTGGATGTAAGTTGTTTCTTTCTGTTGTCCAGTTTACTTATGCTTATTTCTTTCGTTTGGGTTTAAGCCTTCGACCACTAACAGTACGAAGTTGATGACATTTTACAATTACATCTCCTTCTTTTCTAAGAGACTGACCAAGTATTGCTGGCTGGCAAAGTAAACGCGGTCTGCGGACGTGTTTCAAATTCATCACGTCACGTGGTAACTAAAAATCTACGTAATCGATTTAAAAGTTCTTTCACCTTTAGAAATCAATAAATTCAGCGGGTAACTTAGGCTATATATAGTTTATTATGTTTAACATATTTTTTAGCAATTTTCCGATTTTCATATTTATGTAAATTTGCAATATAGAAGAAAACAAAAATAAATTTACAGTATACCAATAATATAATATTTTGTTCTCGTAGGTAATATTGCAATCATATTATTTTTATTTAGGCGTTTGTGGAGACCAAATGAAACTTTTGATATAGAAGTGAAGCGAGGGCGGATATCTTGTACCTATACCTATTATATACCATTTATTTGTGTCAGTTATTTTCACGCATTATAAATAGATGGAATACTGTAAGTAGGTATGTAAGAAATAATTAAAATACTGTCTAATCATGATTAAAAGATGTTAATGAAATTGATGTTATGAAGGGGCTATAATTCGCTTACGGACTCCGATCATCACTGTCACTGTCACTGTCAGCCCAAACCATCCCACTGCTGGGCAAAAGCCTCTCCCCATGACTTCCATTCTCCTCGATCCATAGCGTAGCATAATGTTGACCACGATTTATTTAATTTGTCCTATATTTGTCTCGCCATCTTTTTCTTGGTCTGCCGCGACGCCTATTCGTTTTCTCAGGGTTCCGATCATACAGAAGATAATATTATACATTTTATTGCCAAATAAATAGTTTATTTTTAATTTTTGTTATAAAAAAAGGAATGAAAAATAGGTAGGTTCTTTTTCATTCCTATCGGATAAAAAACAGTCCCGAAAACAAGTCAACAATTCATTACAATTGTAACCCACCTGTCCAAAAACGCACTCTCAATCATTCATGAGTTATTAGACTGAGGCACTTAATCACGAGCCGTCAGAACAACAAGACAAGCTCTAACTCGAGTCAACTCTTCAAAACTCACTCACTGGCTCATAACTTTGTCTATCCCTACCAAGGAGCTGAGCGGTAATCTCAATTGTGTTTGTGGCCAAGTAGTTGGATTCAATGGAAGGTTTTCCTATGGTATAAGAAACTGCTATTTTATACAACTAAAATCTTTATGTTGACGACAAGTACAACCAGGCAGCGTTGCTATTACCAAGGTCTTCTATAAGGTAAAGTAATTATTAAGTTATACAAGCAGGCTTCCCAGTCATGTCGTGTCGTTGAGTCATTTATAAAAAAGGATTAAATATTTATTTTAAATGATTTATATAATAACAGATAAAATTTCAATACAATGCAAATTATATAAAACATCATCCTTAACTGTTTCTACAATGAATACAATATAAATATTACGAGTATGTACCTAGTTACAAAGGTAACAGCAGCTAAGAGCAAATACTTAAATTCTATACAGTAGAAATAAAATAAACTGGCAAAAAAGTCAGATAATGGAAGTATCTGAAACAAAAAGGTAGTCAGCGTAAGCTTATATGGGATGTTAACAATTAATGTACTAAAGCGTTCTAAGTCTTTCTCAGTTCATTTCACAATTTCTTTTCAATCGTTGCGATAGTAGCACGTACGGGAACAGAAATACAAAATCAAACGACTGGGCTAACATTGTAAGTAAACCCGCGTGCTTGCAATAAAAATCGTCGTGTGTAATACATGGAAATGAGTATAACGATACCTTTTAGGTAAGTACGAACTTGTATTATGACTTTATGAGGAAGAGTGTCCGATTGTCATTTTTAACTTGTAAGTGGTACTTACTTAAAATTATTATTTGTCTGCTAATAGGGCACTAATCACACTTCTGGCAGCGAACGATCAAGCTGCACCAATTATAATATCTACTATTTTGGTGAGTCTAGTAGACTGCACTCTGAAGGTAAAAGAAGGAGGTCATCTAGATGAGTACCTACCGTTACAGTACAAATCATCGTATTTATATTATAAATGAGAAAGTTTGTGTGTATGTGTGTGTGTGTTTGTTACTACGCCTAAACGGCTGAACCGATTTCGATGAAAATTGATGAGTATGTAGGTAGCCTTGGTGCCGAAGACGGATATAGGATACTCTTATCCCGAAAATCGGTCTGGTTTCCAAAGAAAACAAACACATTTTAGGCGCGGGCTAAGCCGTAAGTCGCAGCTAATTATTAGATATAATTTTTATGAAATAACGTCTTTTGAGAGTGCTTTGCCAAAATAATAATTTCTTGAGTCTACGCCAGCATTACTTGAGAGAGCCAAGCCTTTCGAGAAATTTCGCTGTTCTCGAGTTACCTATATTTTTGTTAGCCCTCTATTTTGCTATATTGCTATTGTTAATTAAAAATAAATTAAATTAAATTATGCTTACGCTCAGGACTCCGGCGCTGAAACGATAGCAAGAGTATGTTTTGCTTTCTTCTGGATTAGTGTATTTTCTAACCATAATAAAAAGCAAGCGGAGAAGAAAAGTATCATGATATTTTAGCCCTACTGTTTCGATCGAGTTGTAAGTAAATACGCGCATATAGTAGGGCTTTTAAACATGGATCACAAAATTCCCAAACTTGACTCTTACGAGTCGCGAACTCTTGCAAATGCTTGTTTTATTACCGATGTTTTTTACTTGTAACACCGTCTTAAGTTACAAAGACAAATTTGTTTTACGTGATACGTATCCGTTATAGAGTTGAGAACAAATAAGTACCTACCTAATAACAAGAACTGTGGTGTATTTAAAATGGAAATTTTCTTTTGGTTTCAATTATTCTAAAAGAAGTAGGTATACAGAGTTTGGGGAGCCGAAACAGTTATTCGTCTATTAGAGAAAAATAATATTTATTGCACACCATATAATATATAGGTAATTAATATTACATAACAATATTTACAACATTGACATAGTAATATAATGTCAATGCGTAACAAACCAAACAACAGAACAGTAGGTACAACTTATTGTGACAATGGGCAAAAAACACACTGAGAATGAAAACATATTTTTCATCTATGTTAATTAAAATAACACATAAGAACGTTAAAAATTACAAAATGTCAGCCAATTACAGCCAGTTCGCCGACTTAGGGTAGGGCATGAGATGAACTGGCAAGAACACAGTCAAGAATGACACCAAGAAAATAAAATGTCTTGAGATGACATATCTACTCTGGCTGATCGTAAGCAGTCAGTGGAATCCAGAAGTGGGTGGCCACTATTTCAAGAGACAATCTACTGGTATGGTGACCTCCACTATGGTGGCCTTAAAGAGATGCTTTTTCACGCCCTGCTTAAAAGACCCTGGATCAAAATTAGATGGGAACATAATACATGCGATGGTAAAGAGTTCCAGGCTTTACTTAATAGAGCGACAAAAGTATGAAGTGCCATTTGGTTCAAGACCCTTTAAACTCCACTGGGAAAGAATGGCACTTCAGGCCCGCACGTGTCGTACCTTGTAGGTGTAACCTGGTCGAAACGTCAAGCAAAATATGTATGTGGTATGTAAATACCTAATGCATGATAACGCGTGAGTGCCTGCATATTTATTATATCATGCAACTCGAAAGTTTAAAAGTAAATAACACAAAGAGCTCTTTAGAACACTCTCCGTGGTAAAAGCGATAGAAGACGGCCATTGAGGCGATATCTCTACACAGCTGTAAATGCTCAAGGGTCTTAGTGTACTCTGGGCTTCCGATGATACGGACTGCTCGCCACTGCAACGTATCGAGTGCATCCAGTAAGTACCTTCTGTGCAAAGCCATCCCAAAGATAGGAGTAATATTCCACGTAGAAATGAACCTGTGTCTTCTTAAGAAGATAGAGCTGTTCGGGCGTGAAGTACAGCCTCACCCTGTTCAGGACTCCGAGCTTACAGGAGGCGGTTTTAATGACACACTTGATTTTATTCTTGGGGTTGAGATCTCGGCTGACGTACCTATACGATACTACGGCTATCCTGTAGTGCTAACGCTGTGTTCTGAAGGGAGGGTAAGAGAAGAAACGGAGGTTTTTTGGCAAAGAACGCGCACACCCGTGTTTTCTTAGAACTTGCTTAGAACTCGACCAAGTTAATTATATAATAATTATAATACCAAAACAACCACACAGCGCCATCTAGACCCAAAGTCAGCATATATTAATAGCTTGTGATATGGGTTCTAGAATGCGGATAAACATACTTATACACTTTTTTTTGTAAATAAATACATATTATACATAGAAACACCCAGACCAATGCAAATAGCCATGTTCATGCACACCAATATTTTTCATGTCACCTCTGCGTGGCATACACAGTACCACCGAACCACAGAGGTTGTCATTCA
The DNA here is from genome assembly GCA_963082885.1 of Parascotia fuliginaria. Lineage (NCBI taxonomy): Eukaryota > Metazoa > Arthropoda > Insecta > Lepidoptera > Erebidae > Parascotia > Parascotia fuliginaria. The sequence goes on from OY720195.1 coordinate 5,241,072, forward strand.
ATCAAGTTCTCACAACCCTATTTAGAAACGCGATATAAGACCTTGCCGACCTCAGCGACAAGTTCTAGGCGTTTTACCTCGATGTCATTCTAGCCGCAGTTGTACAGCTGGGGTGGTAGACCATATGCTGGCAGGTTGTACACAAGCGAACGGTGCCAGACTATCGAAGGCTCTTGTTATATCAAGGCTGAAGGCCAAGGACTATCTATGCCTGTCCATAGCTTTACCCCATGATGCGTGATATACGTTAGAAGGTCACCCGTAGACCGTTTTGACCTAAAGCCATATTGACGGTCACTAATTAACGAGTGATCCTCTAGGTAGCGGACAAGTTGAGAGTTTACTATCCGCTGAAGCATCTTGCAGAGAACTGAGGTGAGAGCTATTGGTCGATAGTTGCCTGGCTAGGACCTATCCCCTTTTTTGGGAATCGGTTAAACATTCGCCTCTCTTCAAGCCTCTTGCACAATTTCCGAGGAATAGGATAGGTTGTACAGGCGCATCAATGCAGAGGACAAACTCCGTACGAAGCTAGCTACGCCAACAAAAGAATAAACTAATTGTAAACTGTTATAACAGGTGTAATGTAATGTATTAATTTTGCATTTGAAAGTGACTGTATTGATTAAGCAAACAACTTATGTAAACATGAAGTGTTATCAAATCTATAATAAGGACCAAAGACCATCCGTAGCGCACTTTACTTAAGTCACTTTTTCCATAACATGTGTTGTGTGTGTACTTACACTGTTTTTCCATAATAAGGCAGAGAGGTCTAGGGTGATCCAGGGCAATAAAAGTTGTGTGAAGTCATTATTAGCTCACTATCTTCGTCGCCGTCTGTGTAGCTATATGTGTTAACATAAGTAAATGCAGAATTTTTATTTGCAGTTTTAAAAATGTTGTCGTCGAACATTTTTGTAATTGTAATGTTAGTTATTGCTTGTTTAATAATTGGTATACCTGCAGGAAGTGGTAAGTAATGTGTATTTCATTTCATTTACAAAATTGAGCAGAATTGTTATAGATTTAAATTTTGAATGTTAATTAGTAGAGCATGTAATCTAAGCTTTGGTGTTTAGGGTACGTAGGAACGCCAAGACACAAGACGGATCCCGTAGAGGATCACTTTGATTTCTGTCTGTCAAGACCTATTTCTCAGTATCGCGTGAACGTATCAATCTGAAATTTATATAGTGCACTTACTTAAAAAAAGATACACGAAGTTTTATGTTTACTTATTTTATTTATTTATTTAATAAGATACACCATCGACATTCATAATTTTAAAACTTTACAATTGCATCAGCCAGTATGAAAGGCCTTATATGGCGTATACAACATGCACAATGAAACACTAGTAAGAAAAACAGAATTTCAGAAATCTAAAATTAGAAAACATAATTTAAAATTTATACTGAACTAAATAAGTAATAAAAAAACTAAAATAATAATAATAATAATAATAAAAAAAAGATACAAATTATAAAACAGTACTACTCAATTACAAATCTTACTTACTTAATTGTTAAAGCAATCAAAAGATTATGGCCATTCATGTTGTTATTTATATAGACTACAAGTTTGTATCTAACCCTAGGTAAGTAAGTCCCACTCGCACTTGACCGGTTTTTTATACTTACCTATACCTTCATGTTAGCATAATATTGGTTTTGTCTCATTAAATAAATAAATAAATGGCAATATACTGCCCTCGATAATTAAAATGGAGAAAAATATAAAATCGTTTGCTGTCTGTAAGTAAATTAAAATAATTAAATATTACAAATTGGAATTTATAGGCATGATAATAGTCTTTAACACCAAGTAATTAAAATATAAATATTTTTAAGTTATTTAATTAAAATTTTCATTTCATTATAGAAATCTGTATAAAATACTACTTACTTAAATGAATAGGCGCAAATGGCCAAATGCGCCTTTAAACTCTCAAACAATCTTTGAAGTACTTATTTTCACCATAAATTTTAAGAAAATAGTTACATTTGGTTACTCATTTGCGCCTCTTTACAGAATTATTCAAAACTATTAAGACAATACGAGTCTAAAAAATACATATTATAAATATCTATTAACTGTTCGGTCATTAGTCATTACACTACGCAACAAAATAGCTTTAATGCATATTTTACTGCTTAGTTTAATTTACATGTATTTATAAAAAAAAATAGAAACACCACCGACAGTTTTCAGGTATTTATTAGTCAATTGCCATTTGACCTAAATAACAAAAATGCTTATTCAAGGCACAGTAATATACAATCCAAATAAATGTAAAGAGCCCTTTTCTTGGCAGTGTGATTTGATAACGGGTGTAAATATTTAAGTAAAGATGGTAGACAGTAGTGAAATGCTATCCGAATGATTTGCCGAAATATAATTTTCTAGCTCGTTTGCAGAGGATTCACTGCTATGTATTTCTGATCTGGCTCCAGACTTTGGAACAAGAGCTACCAGATGGAGAGATTTACTTTATTGTTGAAGGCCAAGTTGTGATACCTAATAAATAATAATATTATACTTTGTTATATTTATTGTATAGGTAAGTATTAACTACGTATAATTAGTATGGTATAAACGTGGCAAAATATAGCAAAATTTGGTGTAAATAAATAAAATAAAAACAGTATTTCAACATGTTTTGAAATACTGTTTTTTTAGTTAGTTTTAGTTAGTTTAGTTTATGCTGGCTCTCCCCCAACCGGGGTTCTCGCCTTGTCGCGGCGGAGGGGCTTAGTAACCGTGGTTACCCAGAACCACAGCGAACCAAGAGGAACCCCAAGAAGGCGCCGCTCCTCTGGGCTTTGGTGGTAAGCCCACGATGGAGCGGCTCTGGAGGATTGCGGTGCTGTATGGGCGGCACCACAACTGGGTCGAGCTGCGGTGTTGCTTCGGCGACACTGCGGCTGAGGAGTGGCGGGGCCGCGGCGGGAGAGGAGTGCCGGTATAACGGTGCGCCGCTCTCTCTATCCTCTGCGGCCGAGTTAGAAGGTGGTCTGCGGGCGGCGATCGGGCAGTCGCCGCCCGAACAGCACGGGCCCGAGACGGCAGTGCGCGTGTTCCATACTCGCCTCTCGAGAGGGGGGGGGGGAAGGCTGTGGCCGTCTGGAGGAACACCGTGGATTTTAATCAGTATGCCGGCCGCGCTTTGAGTGCGGTCGTAGAGTCCGACATAATACATACCCCATACAATACATACCCCTTGCCCTGGCGGGGGTATGTATTGTATGCGTAATGCATTTACCACGAAAAAATTAAAAAAAAATTATGCTGGCTGTATCTTTTGGGAGACACAACTAAATAATATATTTAAATTAGCCGTATAATATGACAAATGCATCTATCAAACAACCAAATATCAAAATTAATTTTACGGAGTAGATAGAGCGCAAGTGACAGATAAATAAATAAAAATAAATAAGTCTTAATAGTTTTGAATAATTATGTAAAGAGGCGCAAATAGTTAACCAAATGCAACTTTTTCTTAAAATTTTTGGGTAAAAAGAAGTACTTCAAAGTCAAAGTCAAAGTCAAAGTCAAAGCATTTATTACATTTTGATCATAAAGTATGATGCTTATGAAAAGTCAACATTACATTTTGTCAGCCAATTGACCTACAGCCAGTTCGCTGACGAGGTAGAGCTGTGAGAAGAACTGGCAAGAAACTCACGCCACTCTTTTCAATCGCCAGATAATTACAGTTATTTGAATGAGTTACAATTTAAACACTCAACGCAACCAAAGAACCATACCTACAAAGTAATTATTACAAATTAACTAATTAATATAATACTAAGATTAAAGAAAGAAAACAAGGAATTCAATTGTTTAGTTTCAACTAGTATGGTAATTCAAAGATTGTTTGAGATTTTAAAGGCGCATCTGGCCATTTGCGCCTATTCATTTAAGTAAGTAGTATTTTATATAGATTTTATACTAAAATGAATAGGTTTTTTGTAATTTTTTATTAAATAACTTAAAAATATTTATGTTTTAATTACTTGGTGTCAAAGACTATAATCATGCCTTTAAATTCAAATTTTTTAATATTTAATTATTTTAACTTACAGACAGCAAACGATTTTAACAACCAAATATCAAGATTAATTTTACGGAGCAGATAGAGCGCAAGTGACAGATAAAGACGTTTTTTCTTAGTGTGAGAGCAGTTTTCAACATAAATGGTTACATACGCCTTATTAATTTCGTCTTAGTAGGTAATACAGTTTAACATGCGCCTTTTAGAATACTCAACTTAAAAAAAAATCGTAAGGATTAAGGGTGTATTTATGTTAATGCGACTATTCATTTAGGTTTAAGATCAATTTGTCTTTTCAACTTCAATAATGTGTAAAAAGGGATACAATAGCGACATACTTTGTTGTGCTAAAATTGCAATGAAGCAAGATAGAAAAATATTAAAATGCTTTTTTGGCCGATGGGCAATTTTTTGCTGATTCCGGCAATCTATATAACACAAATTCAGAAAAAAATTTTAGATGCGCCTTTTTAACTATCGGGGGCAGTATAGGTAGGTACTTAATATTACTTGGACCACTGTTTGAGTTCCATTACGTCAAAGAAAGGTTGCCAACCTTTCTTTGCAGTCTTTATTATTATTCATTTTATTTTGCAGTCAGAGTTGCCTGTTATTATGGTCACCAAAGAATAGTGAACACATTTCAAGAAAATATTGATCCTACGCTATGCACTCATTTAGTATACACTTTTATTACAAACAAGGATGATCCTGCGTTGTACATTATTTCGGATGAACTATCTGCTTCTGATAAAGGTAAGTTAAAGGCGCGTGCTGTATCGCGCTGACACGCACGCCCACGTGCATTAGCCGATTCTTAGATTTGACAAAGACTAAACGATCAACCCAGTATATACGTCATATTTTTCTCTCTCTGAGTCGTGTTAAACCTTGACTCTCCTTGTCTGACTTAGATTAAAACAACTTATTGAGCAGGCCATATGACTAAAGAGCATTGCTAGAAATGATGCAATTACGCAAGTATAATTCAGTGTCAAAGTGATACATCAGCATGCTGATGCATCAATTTGACATGGTAATCCTATGTAAGACTTCAATCTTAATTAGGCATTATTTCGTACAAACTGAACATTTTAACATATTTAACCGTATGAATTAAGAAAAATACAACTGCTGTAAGTCCTTGAGGATTTTCCTCGACTGTTTATGTCTCCATCGTCAGACCTGTAATGGCACTTATAATCCATATGGATGCAAAGTTCTCATAATTAGAAATGAATGAAGTCCAAACACCAAGTATTTGCTGTAAATCGTTGAGGAGTTCCCTCGAATGTCTTTCAGCTTCATCAGATCGACTCCAAACCTTTACTAAATATTAGTGCCTTCCAATACTTAATGGAAAATAACAAATGCACTAGTCATCATACGATTTCCCTCGATTTCTCTAGGATGCCATCATCAGATCCTGTTTTGAAAAATGATATGAAATATTTTTTTATTTTAGAATTACTTAAGAGTGCCAGATCCAGATCACTTGCAGAAGGTAGCTCTAAAATAACGGTCCTGTCAATCGGAGGTTGGAATACAGGATGCCACTACTCGTCTGTAAGTGTTCTAAATTTGGCAATGGCTTGCTTCATGAATATACTTGACCATTTGCGGCTTTTCTAGTCATTGCATTATATTATATTTATTATACAAATTTCATATAATGCATTTTATGCCATGATATGACATTACTTATTTTTAGTAATATTAACCAATTGCGAATTTGCAAACTCGTAAGTGCGAATATCAAAATATTGTGGCTAAAATATTATTTATACAACATTCACGACAATTCATTATTTTTGAACGACGAATCTGATGAATTTCAGATATTAGCAAACGCTACATTAAGTGCTGACTTCACCAGCCGTATCACCAAACTTCTGTTAGACTATGAGTTTGATGGTCTTGACCTTCGATACGTGTACCCTGATCGTAGAGACGACATTTATAACAGAGCAGATGTTGATAACTTCACAAAACTGTTAGGAGAATTGAGAGGAGCTTTTGATACATATAATCTTATACTGAGTGCAGCTATAAGTGTTTCGGCGTACCCGTTTTTTGATATACCCACTATTTCAAGGTAAGTTTCATTTCAATGTAATCCTATTAATATTATAAATGCAAAAGTTTGTGTGTGTGTGTGTGTGTGTGTGTTTATTACCACTCAGCGCCTAAACGGCTGAACCGATTTCAATGAAAATTGGTATGTAGATGGATTCGGTGCAGGAGACGGACATAGGCGGACATAGAGAGACATACTTTTTATCCCGAAAAGGCTACTTTTTATCCCAAAAAGCCTACTTTTGTTCCGAAAATCGGTCTGGTTCCTGAGGGATACAACAAAACATATTTTACGCTCGGACGAAGCTCCGTGGGTGCAGCTAGTATAAAATATTTTTTTTACTCAATGGTCATTATTCAAGCCTGTTATTATTTCACTGCAGGGAAAGGCCTCTTCTCATACAGAGAAGGCATGAGCATTGATCGCCATGATTGCTCAAGGTGGATTGAAAATTTAAGACTTTTTTTTATAAGTCCAGGCTTTTTTGCGATCAATGCTCAGTCACAATGGTTCAACCTCTGGTTAATCACAACAATTTTCCGTTCAATCTGGTTAAAATACATAATTTGGATTGCTATTCCCACATGCTGTTACTTTTTACTCACACTTTTTTGGCTTTTAGGTCGTTAAACATGATAAACTTAATGACATACGATATTGCTAGAGCTTATAATGAGTCGACTCCCGTGCCTCAAGAAATTATAAGGAAGGACCTGTATGCTGTCGAACAATCGTTGCAAAGCTGGATAAAAGCAGGTAACTGTTTAGTTTTGTGTTCTGCTTTCTTTACTAGTCTTTAAAAAATATTTTAATTTTTTTATACAACTTTGGTGGCAAACAACCTTACAGCCCATCTGATGGTAAGTGGTAACACTAACATGACTTGAATAGTTTTTAAATACTACTCTGCTTATATTTAGCAAATAATAAATAAATAATAAATAATAAAAATTTATTTATTTTCACTTCACAAAGACAAAATGTGATACATCGAAACAGTACAATACAATTTAAATGTGACTTTGTGAAGGACTGGACTCCGTGCTAGGAAAAAATCCTGTATTACGGATCTCCAGGCCCCACCGATAAAGGTTTACATTGACAATTTAGTTGTATGTTTTCGATACAATACGTGATTTGTCTATACAATGAAAGTGAAACGTGTGCTTGTGAACAGTGCAAATATATGTAAGTAAATAAATAAATGAACTTATGTTACAAATTTATGTTGAATTTTAAGATTCCATTCTTCAAAATATTTCAATAAATTATAAGTTATTTGCTTCGTATAAATATATTAGTCTTTATTTTTAAAAAACATCGATACAGAAGAAAATTACAAGAAATGGTGTTTTAAATTTTCTTAAGAATAGTGAAGTCGAAAACCACAACATAATTTACATATTGAACAACATTTATGTTTTGGTGGGATATTTATTACGGGTATTTGATTGCAGAATGTCCACCAGACAAAATAGCTGTGGGTATTTCTTTTTATACTCGCATACACGACACCAGTGTTGGTGCACCGATTACTCCTACATTTCCTGACACCGCAGAAGCTGGACTGATAGGATATAATGAGGTACAGTTATATAAGTTCATCATCATCATCATCTAAGTCAAAAACAAAGAGCTTGTCAGAAAATATAGTGTGACGTTTTCATACAACTTCAATGAACTGCTGGCAACAGCTAGTTACCTATAAATAAGTGAGGTCCATACACATAACGATTAAGTACAAAGTGCAGAACATAATCACTCTCATTTTTATTTTAGCTCTTCTACAAATTCCAAACAGAAAATTGGACAAAATATGAAGACCAAAGTGGCAAAGCTCCTTATGCTATAAAAGACAAATACTGGGTGACGTACGACGATTCTAACTCCATTGATTTAAAGGTCAAATACGCTACAAGTCTCGGGATTAACAATATCATGGTGTGGCGTATAGAGGCTGATGACTTAAGTGGAAGTAATGGTGGTTTGCTAAAGACTATCAATATTGCACTTAGTAATAGTTTTGAAGAGACCAAAGACGCTCCTAATGTTTCATCTATATCTGTTTCAAATCCATTCATTTTAACTACATAAGATACGTGAGTACCAATGAAATCTTCAGTTGGGCATAAAATTTTTGCTTATAATGCTACTACTCTATCACCTGATGAAAATACGGCGCAACCGAAGGATGTGGATGACTCACGACCGGTCGAGGTGACATAGATTTGAAAAGAAAAATGTATTGGAATGACATAAGCTAACGCTAACGCTTATATCAATCTCATACATTTTATTATCTATTCTATGAATAGAATAGAAATCTTTGACACTTGTCTAGGGCCTCTGTCCAACAATAGACATCTTTTGACTAATATAATGATGATTCTACTTCATTGCTAACCTACTATTTATCAATGAGAGTGTTTAGTAAAATTTTCTCCACCAGTTGGTGCCGGTTGGTGGTGGTAGGTGAAAGTTCTTCCATTTACAAAAATTCTAAATCCTAATTCAAAATTCATTCATAGTTTGAAATTAAAAGAATCGTTCACGGTTATCTATCAAAGATTGAAAGCGCTTTGTCTAGTGCCTGGACCTGAGGCCTCAGTGCTGCCACCGTGGCCGTGGGCGCCATTTTAGAAAACCCTCATTGAATAAGAATGCATCCACGGAATTACAGCGTTGCATTAACAACTCAAATAATATTATTCGACGCTTTTGAAATATAACTACATATTTAATCATCACTACTGACTAATTTAAATGTACTCTTTACATTATCATCATGAACCCAACGGTGTATTTACCATAGACACCAAGCTTGGCAGTCGGATTGGTCGCAGTAAGGTAATAGTATTATTATAATACATGGGACACTATCACACATCGCCATCTTTTCCCAAGCTAAGCAGAACTTGTGTTATAGGTACTTACTGGATAACTAAAATAAAATAGAAACATTTTTTTTTGTAAATACATAAATTATATGTACTACATAAATAGAAAACACCCAGAATGAAAACAAATACAAATGTTCATCACACAAAGATTTTACTTCCGCGGGAATCGAACCCACGACACCCGGCGGTCAGTTACACTAACCATTTGACCAACGGTGCAGTAGGTATTGTAACGCTCAGGTTACCTGCGTACAACACAGAGATGGAATTGTTTCATACTCTGTATTCACACTGCTAATACTCGAATCATCATAACCATCATCATATCGGCCCGTTATTATCCCACTGCAGGACAAGGCCTCTTCTCATACAGAGAAGACATGAGCATTAATCGCCAAGCTTGCTCAATGCGGCGATATTTTACTTTTATTTATAAAGTGCAGGCTTCACACGGCTAATTACTCTTACGTATTTAATCATAAAAATTATTCTCGATCTATATATTTCTAGGTTTAGTCTGCAAAATATAAACCAGGCTAAGCAACACTGTTCAGCTACTTCATGAAGGTATATAAAAGAAGCATCAGAAGCCTAGAATTCAAGAACGTCTAAAGCAAGAGATGAAACTGGTTTTGTACTATGTATAGGTTAAGTTTATAGTTCATTTATTATTTCAATCATTAAGTTTTTTACTATTTATTCAACTTATTTTATGAAAATAAAGATTTATTGTTACTACAATTTATTATGTTATTTCAAACTAAAACAGGGAGCGTAATATTGATCCATGACGGTGTGGAGTGAAAAGTATCTCATAAGACTGCCATAGTGGAGTCAGCATACATTGCCAGAAATGGGGTAAATGACCACCTTGAATCCCCTTGTCTACATGTGTTGTCAGCACTATCAGACCTTAATTTAACAATTCATCGAATACTACATTTCATTACAAAGAACAAAAAATATGTTTGCCTCTAATTCTACTTCTTTCCTAAATACTATACAAATGTGTCTGAGTCTAAAGCTACACTTTACAGAGTAGGAATCTACGAACTGCATTTCTGACGCGTTTGAATTCCCTAAACGGTGGCTGACACCACACAACAGTGCCACCGTATGCTTATTTGCAATAGCCAATAAATTAAAAGCGTAACAAGCAACTTACGGTGCCGTTAAAAGCAAATTGATATTAAATTTCAATCAGTTACACAGAACAACACACCGACAATACATCGCCGTACGTGAAATTAAAGGGAAACTGCCGAAAAATTAAATAGTGTGTTTTTCGGCTTAACTAGTGAACACTGTTAACTATATATTAGTTAAGAGTTATTATAATTGTCACAAGTCCACTAAGCAAAATATTAATATGAGTCACGGTAATTTACTACAAATAACGAAAGGTAAAAATGTTTGACGGTTAGTAGCAATTAATTTATTGGATAAAAATTTAGATAATATTACTTTATAATATTTATTATTTCAAAACTTCTGATTTTGGTATTAAATAGGTATGTATCTCTACCTTTGTTTAACAAATGACAGCATAAAAAATGTATGGTGCTCCTAGTATTTAAATTAATTACTAAATACTGTCATTCAAACATTTTAACCTGTGCCCGAAGCAAACGCACGTTAAAATTAAATAAAAAAATAACAAATATCGAGCACATAAGTGTTTTCGTTCTAAGATGCAAAATGCTTTAACGTAACTCCCTTAACCTAACGGTAACCAACCTACCAAGCTAAATAACACGTAACCGGTAATAACTTTTCTTTTCTCAGAATATATTTTAGCGATATTATATAAGCCTCCAAGGTAATACCCTTATTACTTACAACAGTTATTTGTCGCAGACGATTTGTCGGCATACTTTTTTTTTTTTGTTAAAAATGCGTAGTCGTAAATAACCCTTATTACAGCTTTTATTGATGTGTGCTTGTTATGTCTTCATTAATCTTTAGGCTTTTGTTGTTAAAAGTTTTCTCTGCCATACGTTTTAAGATGTAAGTAGGTACTTTAATATAGTTTTACGTATTATTTTTACTAACATGAGTTAATTTGGACAAATAATATAATAATATAATATCACAACAACCACACACAACGCCATCTAGACTTAAAGTAAGCTTAAGATAAATCTGTGTATCATATAAAAAAAACGACTCACGATGGTCAAGGTGGCGAAAATTGGGGAAGACCTATGTCCAGCAGTGGACGTCTTTTCACAGATATGATAAAATATGGCTGTGTGGTCTTCGGTCTTGCACACTTCATTTTTTTTACGCAGGTATCATAAAAAGAATAAAGTAAAACCTTGTCTTTAATAACAAGTCAATGTCCCGTAATGGTATAGACTGAAACCAAAATAAACTGTGATATAATTGACTTAATAGTGTGTGAGTAGGTGACACAATGTCTGAATACCGAGAGGTACACAGTGGTGTGCCACAGGGCTCGGTGTTGGGCCCAGTGTTGTACATACTGTACACCTTCGATCTCCCACAACACCTGGAATGCAATGTCAGCATCTTCGCAGACGATACCAAATTATTTGGGAATCCACTAATTGACTATGACCGCCTTCAAGAGGATCTAAACAGAATAGCTAACTGGTCCAAGGAATAGCTTATTAACCTTAACGCCTCGAAATGTACTGTACTACAAATGGCCAAAAGCAATCCTCGTCTAACTTATAATTTGAATTCCACTTCACTGATGGAGACCAAGGTGCAGATGGACCTGGGAGTCAAAATAGCGGCGACCTTAAGTGGGAAGAGCATATAACATCAATAACGAAGAAAACAAAGACCCTTATCTATCTAATCAGGAAAGCCTTTGGAAATCTCACACCAGACATAGTGCTTCGAATACACAAAATCTTTATAAGACCAATTCTGGAGTATGCATTTCAAGCCTGGAGCCCCTATTTTGCAAAGGATATCGAACTTCTGGAAAAGGTACAGCGCAGCTTCACGAAAATACCACGAATCCTGAAACCACGAAGTTATGATGAACGCCTAAAGCTGTTGAGGTTCACAACCCTAGAGGATCGCAGGGCCCGTGGAGATCTAATCGAAACATACAAGATCCTAACTGGACACTACGACATTCAAGACTTTGAACATATCTTCACACGTAACGAAAATACCCATCTAAGAGGCCATTCCTTAAAACTATGTACCAGTTTCTCAAATAATAATCCACACAAGCACTTTCTGAGTAACCGAGTGGTCAGAGCGTGGAATAAACTTCCAGAACATGTAATCACAGCTGAAAACATAAATCAGTTTAAGAATCGACTGGACAAACACTTAGCTGCAAATTAAAACCAGTAGAAATTGCGTGATACGGGCATTATCAGTTGTTTCAACTGCCTGCCTGATTAAAATAATAATAATAATAATAATTTTAAAGTTAATTGTGAAGTATTCACTACAAATAAAATCTTTGCGTCGGCTTGGACGCATCCCTGTGAGAATCTTCTGTCGCATACCTGATATTCCCACGGGTTCGACAGGGCTAAAAAGTAACAATAATTTGTGTCATTATAAACGCTGCGTAATAACCCCCGAATTTCATTGCAAATAATTTCATAACGCACATTAATTTAATTTAATTATTTTCTTGTCATTAATATATTAATCATTTGATTGAAAATGGCTTTTACAAGTACTTACCTGTGAATAGGGATATTCATAATTATGTGCATGTACTTATGATTTAAATGTGTATGAACTATGGATATTACGGAGGTGGATTTATCGGCAGAGTTTTCAAATTTAGCTTATCGGTGTTGGAAACGATGACGGAGTCGGAGTCGAAGGTGAAGGCCAGATTATGTAATTTTTATAGTAAACTAGCTGTTGCCCGCAGCTTCGCCTGCGTAAATGTCGGTTACATCGCATATTATCATTATTTATAAAAGAATTTTTCTAAAATATACGTAGCATAAGTTACTCCTTATTACATCAGCTACCTGCCAATAAAAGTCCCGTCAAAATCGGTCCAGCCATTTTAGAGATTAGCCAGAACAAACAGACAGACAGACAGACAGACAAAAATTGTAAAAAATGTTATTTTGGTGTATGTACCTACCGTATATATATTCATATACATGTAGTAAAAAACGGTTATTTCAATATTACAAACAGACACTCCAATTTTATTATATGTATAGATGGCCAACTTTGGCATTTTTATTCTGAGCTGGACGACTTTAATAACTTTGAATTATATTTGGTTTAGACTAGTTATCAATATAGTTCATAGAGGTCTAACTTGCCGCATTTTTTCTTATCTATATACTTAAGTATAAAAAAGAAAAACTAAATTTTGAAACAAGTTTTTTATAAAACGCACGACGGCATTTTTTTGAGCTCATGGATTGTATCTTGTACTTACTACATACGCAAATAGATGAAAAATATAATAATAATTATGTCTTTTATATGTATAGTGGTCTAGTTACATCGAAATTTTTAAATGTATATGGAATATCTATGAAAAACATCCAAATACTGGAATATTGCAAAATAAATTATTTGCCACCAAAAGCTTTGAGCCTTTATAGCTGCGTTGAGACTAGAGACATCGCCGCAATGGCTGATTTCTATCGCTTTTACCACGGACATTGCTCCGAAGAACTCTTTGAAATAATTACATCATCTTCTTTTTTATCCAGAACGACACGTGCAGAACTGAAGGGACACCCATAACTGTGTACATCTAAAAGGTCTCAAACCAAACGGTTTAATACTTCATACTTTTGTCGCTTAATCAAAGCCTGCAACTCTTTACCAGCTCATGTATTCCTATCTAACTTTGATCCAGGGTATTTTAAGCGGGGCGTGAAAAAGCATCTCACAAAGATGCCATACCATACAAGCAGTTTCAGGCGATGGCTTTTCGAATGGTGACCAGCACGTCTGGATTCCACTAAGTATTTAGCATCAGGCAAAGTGGAGTCACATTGGTTGGCTAATCTATACTATAATATAAAGCGGAAGGGTTTGTTTGTATGTTTGTTTAAATGTACTAATCTCTAGAACTACCCATCGGATTTGAAATATTATTTTTGCGTATGATAGCCCAGTTCTCGAGGAAGGTTATAGGCTATGTAACATCACGCTACTGGTGACGGGAGCACAGAAATTGCAATTTGACGTTAATTTTCCTTTATTTTTAAGTCCATACAAAGGTTGTTTGGAAGAATTCGTTTGTGAAAGATTTGCTCCATGATAATTCTTTTCTTACAAAACTTTTGATTGGGTAATTGGACCTCTCTCGAAAAACTGTAAATTCCTTCTTTACGTTATTGTTATCAGAGTGAACTAATAAACAAATTTTTTTTTTTTTTTTTTTGGTTGGAAATGCATTACGCATACGCACCCGCCCCGGCAAGGCGGGGGTTATGTCGGACTCTCCGACCGCACTCAAAGCGCGGCCAGCATACCGACTAAAACCCACGGTGTTCCTCCAGACGGCCAGAGTGTCGGGGTCACGGGAGTCGCTTGCGCATTCATCCGCGACCCCGACGGACCATGGCCCGCTCACCGCGAGCGGGCTCCGTCCGATTTAGGGGCCTAGCCCCCCCTCCTTCGAGAGGCGCGTGTGGAACACGCGCACTGCCGTCTCGGGCCCGTGCTGTTCGGGCGGCGACTGCCCGATCGCCGCCCGCAGGCCAACTCGGCCGCAGAGGATAGGGAGAACGGCGCATCGCAATACCGACACTCCTCTTCCCCTGCGGCCCACCGCGTCCGCAATCTGGCGGTTGTGGCCCCGCCGAGGCCGCGGAAGGTAGGGAGAGCGGCGCACCGTTATACCGGCACTCCTCTCCCGCCGCGGCCCCGCCACTCCTCAGTCGCAGTGTCGCCGAAGCAACACTGCAGCCCGACCCAGTTGCGGAGCCGCCCAAACGGCACCGCAACCCACCAGAGCCGCTCCATCGTGGGCTTACCGGCAAAGCCCAGAGGAGCGGCGCCTCCTTGGGGTTCCTCTTGGTTCACCGTGGTCCTTGGTAACCACGGCTACTAAGCCCCCCTGCCGCGACAAGGCGAGAACCCCGTTGGGGGGGAACTAATAAACAAATAACATAACGTTGGTTAACCCTTAGTAACTTGCCTTATAAACAGCATAGTTTACAATCAAAGTTATTCATAAGAAGTCTCAAAGTTTTCCAAGACATTTGGCAATATGCGTAATGCATTTGCTATAAACGCCTATGCCGTATATAATCTCTGATATCGGGCCTTGTATTAGAGGAAAAAGATCTGCAGAACAGTAAGCCGCTGCAAGTATGTAGGTATTTATCTTTTTTTTTTTTTTTTTTTATATTGTAGCCTACCAAAGTGACTCCACACCGCCTGATGGTAAGCAGTCAGTGGAATCCAGAAGTGGCGGCCACCATACCAAAAGCCATCGTCTTAAACTGCTGGTATGGTGGCCTCCACTATGGCGGCTGGGAATGGGGTTAGGGTAAGGGAATGAGGGAGATGAGGAAAGAGGAAAGGAGGGAAATTGGGCCTCCGGCGCTCTCACTCACCGAACGAAACGCAGTAGTACGGATACTACTACTCTTAAGTCGATCTTCTATGAGAGGGTAGTACTTCCCCGGACGATCCGGCCCATTCTTGCTGAAATCAGCGTGGATCTACTACCGTAAAAATTATCTGTAAAACTATATTGCTATTTTTATTAAGAGTTGGTTGAAACATAATGTATTTACAAAGGAAAGAGCACACTTCGTTCCTAGATTGTTATAAGAATAAAATGTATAAATTTTTTAAAATTTAATTCCAATAAATATGTCAGGCCATAAAGAAGATTGCCAATATTCCTTTTGGCTAGTTCTTTGTAATAACCGTGCAAAATTAAGTAATATTATACACATAACGGCGTCTTTGTAATCACATTTTGCAGCCAAGTATAAATGCCTGTGTCATAAGCTTGGTTCCAGTACAAACCGGCTGGACATTTAAAAACTTTTTGGGCACTTTTTGCTATCTTTAATGCAGCGGTAGTATGAAGCGCAATCTTTAGGGTTTGCAGCAAAACTATGAATGCTGCATATAAACTCTAGTGCTAGAAAGATAATGGTTGTTAATAGTGAAATCGTATCTACATATGAACCTCACGGTGAACTTAAGTTTCACACAAACCTATCAGAATCATTGTCCAGATTACCTCAGATATACAAGAGTCTGTCTGCATCTTGCTAAATAACTAAGAAGATTATATGAGTATCCAATAAGAGTAGATGGTTTTTTAACGATTATTATTTTTGGATTGAGTTTATTCAATTCTTATTAAATCCTTTAATTACCATGTCTAGTATGTCAGAGAGTCTAGACAAGTGGCATAAATGCTAATAATAAATAATGTATGGAATCGACATAAGCTAACGACAAATGTTAGCGACTTGATGAATATAGAATTTAATAAGAATTGAATAACTCAATCCTAAAAATCGGTAAAAATCATCTACTCTTCTTGGATGCTCATATAACCTTCTTAGTTGTCTCTGTCTCCCTTTATTGAAATTGCGTAAAAAATAATGTCAATGTGCAAGTTAAGAAGTAATAGTTTGCAGTAGTAGTTGGCATCAGCTAAGTATTATTTCTTTTCTTCATATAATTCAAACAAAGAACTAATTGCATCTGTATTGTTAATTGTGAGCTTGTTGTTAATAACATAAGTATCATCTTTCGTTGGTGTTGAGATCGTTTTTTAATATATTTTATTGGAGGAATCTAATACTAATTAGTTCAATAATTTTGGTTTTGACTAGCAAGCTGTGCATGTGTATAGGATTCATAATTGTTCTAAAAATGGGAAGAAAATTAAAACCAAGGAATAAATTGTCAACATTTTAATTTCGCCATTACTTAAGTACTTGATGTATCTGGTTCAGCGACAGCTGACTGAACAACATCTGATGTGATTGGTTCAGCGGGAGCTGACTGATTGATATCTAACGTATCTGACTCAGCTGGAGCAGACTGAATAACATCTGATGCATCTGCTTCAGCAGGAGCTGACTGATTAACAATCCCACTACGAAGTGAATTATTAACAGACCTCAATAAAGGATAGGTTCCACCACCACAAACGCCACGAAAATCATCAGTTTCTATGCTCCATATCATAATACTGTTGATGCCTAGATTCCTAGCGAAATGGACCTTTATTTGGATGGAGTCCGCGTCGTCATATGTCAGCCAGTCGTTGTAACTGAAAGCGTACGGTACTCTAGCTTGGTGGTCGTAACCTAGATTCCAGTGTTCTGTTCGGAATTTGTAGCAAATCTGAAATAAAAATATGTTTAGTTAACTTAATGACAAAGCATCGCTTTCCCCAAAGAGTACAACTACGCTTAAAATTTCAAGAAACAAAAAAAGATCTTGACAGATTACCAGAGTCAGACCGACAGCGAAATAATTTATAAGGTCTCTATTTCTTTTTCGTTTAAAATATTAAAAGACGGTTTGAATAAATGAAATCCAGGAGATTATCTATATCCAGATTTACTAGTACTTAAAATTAATGAAAATATAGATAACTAGTTTTCGTCGCGTGTAGTGTCCCGTTTCACCCGCGTTAAGATACATCTTAACTACTGCTCTGCTCCCGTTGCCAGTAGCGTGATATTACATAGCCTATAACCTTCTCAAGAACTGGACTATTCAAAATAAAAAAAATCAAATCCGACTGGTAATTTCTATAGATAGAGTAGTTAGAACACTATCAACATAAACAAAACACGAAATGTTCTTGATTGTTCGTCTCAGGTATTCCACGTATTTTAGAGACGAAAAACCAAAATTTAATTTTAAGACATCAGAAGTTTCACAAGACAAAGTTTCCTTGACTCAGTGTCAGTGTTCTTAGTGTAACTTAAATATAACTTGGGTGTTACTTAACTTTTGTCTGTTCGTTAATATTTGAAGCATATTACAGCGCTTTCGTGTAACATACTAAAGTTTTTCTATGTAGCAAGTTTTTACTTTACTTAGAATCTTGTATTATTACTTTTTGCCGTCTTACAGCTACCACGAGTATATACAAGTCATATTAACAAGAGCACTAGCTGTTTTATGCATGTATTATAAAGATGTTCAGTTCAGACCAGTGACATTACTGTATGCAAACAGTTTAGAAGCGTGGTCTTCAAAATAGAGAACCACCATATATCTCTCCATTGATGTCATAATAATATAATAGTATCAATTACAAGGTAACCAGGTACGCGCATCATTGTTATTGTAAGTTATCAGATCTCTCTATAATTAGGGCTAAGAACGGTTTTTGTATTTTCTTTAGTGGCAGACGAGCTAGCAACCCTCCTGTTCGTAAGAAGGAACTATTGCTCATGGACTTCTGCAATGCCAGGGGCTTCGTGAAACCACCGCCCAACAATAGCAATTCCAATTTTTCTTTACTTTGGAGTGGTTCTAGTCTAAAGTAATTATCAAGGTATATTTTATATAACCCTACCTCATTGTATCCCATATATCCACCTTCACCAGTGTAAGGACCACCTATTCCTGGTCCAGCAGCAGGTGCACCAACACCATTGTTGTTTCCATTTTGTAGTCTAAACGTCCGACCGTAGAATGGAACACCCACGGCTATTTTATCGCGAGGACAACCTGAAAATGAGATTTATTTTTAACTGTTCTTATCATAATCAAATTCATTTTATTCGTTTAGTTGTAGAACGTCACAATTAAAGAGATGTCAACCAATTGCAAATTTGTAAAAGTCAAACCGTGAGAATAACTGGCATAGGTTGGAAACTCAAGCCACACTTTTTAATTGCCAGATATTCTTACATTTTGTATGAGTAAAAACTCAAACTTTGTTTGATCCAAAAATGTTTGTTTCGAGTCTGGGTATGTTTGTAAAGTATTCTGATGCAGCTCTTTAATTGTACTCTGGTACGGGTGTTATCTTAAAAAAAAATTGGATCTTTTTAAATATTATTATGTATATCCACAGCCACTCATAACTCAAGCTAAAACATATGCTTACTTTGGGCCTACCGCTGTGTAGTAATTGTTGTTGTCATTATTATTTATTTAAATTTTAACACTACTGAGGCGATCCTTTATTTATGTTAATTATTTAATTAATTACCTTGATTTATCCAGTACCATACAGCTTGCTCGACTGTAAATAAGTCCTGTTCAGGGGCCCAAACACCTGTTGGTCTGTGTAATGGTGCATTGTGACCTGTTACTGGATCCCAAGAACCAGCCATGTCGTATGTCATTATGTTTACTATGTCTAGGTATCTAAAAACGAAAGAGTTATTTTAAACGTCGGCAAAAAATAATATATGATAATCAGTTTTTACTTTTGTATTGTTTGTCGTCATCATCGAATATGATGACGTTATAGTTTACAGGTAGCAACACAATGGTGATGAACAGATTAAAGTACAGGATCATGTCATCAAAACCTACATGGCGAGTTATTAAATCTTCTCTGTACTGTATGGGTTAGGCATAATCAGCAAAGTGGAATCTTCTTTAATATGGCAGAAACTTATTGTTGCACGCAGTGTTCCAATAGCAAAGACAAACACTTCCATATAGACGTAATCTATTTAAAACGATAGTTGTGAACCATTTCCGGTATGATGTACAAGTTAAATTGTGTTATTCTCGCCAAAGCCTTCTTAAGTAACATTATCTGGTTATACAAAATTGCAGAAGGTACCTATTATTTATTGAATACAAAATTAAAAAAAGTTACCTTGATATAGCTGGAATATCATAAGATAATGAAGCAGACGCTCTCACAGAAGGTACAGCAGCACTCAGTATAAAGTGCCGACCCTGCCTATCAAACGCCTCTCTTAGTTCTCTGACCAGTCTTGTAAAGTTGTCAACATCAGCCCAACCATGGACAGTGTCCCTTTGATTAGGATACTCCCAATCAATATCGAGACCATCAAAACCATGTTCCCACATAAGTCTTATCGCGCTGTTGATGAAGTTAGCTCTATACCCAGGGTTTGCTGCCATCTGAAATTATGATCAAATCGTAAATGATATGGTAGCCTGGTGATTTGTAACACAGGATTACTTCTACAGACACCAGTCTCTTATAAAGAAATCGGAATCCTTTATCAGAGACAGTGTCTGATAAAGGAGCACTAGTATAATGATAATATAGTATTTAAGTTTATCTTTGTGAAAGAGAAAATAAACATTTGCATTTTCTATTTATTAGTATTTGTCGTCATAAATTAGGGTACTAATACAGAGAGAATAAAATTAGATATTTTTTTAATCGAAGATCCCTTAAAATAAAACGAGTAGAAGTATGTCTGGCGTAGATCTAAGGTCTGTAGATAGATAGCCTTCTAAACTATTGCCTCAAACTTAAGGCTAGTTTCCACTTTGATTAGTGCGAGTGCAGGTTATTAGTGCAGGTGCGTAGTGTTTAGAACAAAACACGTGTGGAGCAATTGATTAGTGCGACTTATTAGTATTCAGCGAAGTAGATAGAAAAGAAGCGTGTCCTATTTTTTTGCGAGTTACTACTCCCCGCGCTCGCACTCATCACACAAATCAAAATGGCAACTAGCCTTCAGGTGCGGTACATCTCTGCGAAATGATCTTATCATCCTTTGAAGAAAAATGTGTATCAATGAAGATTTTAAATTATTCGGTTTCATCTTTTTCACTAAAAGATAGATAAGATTTTTTATCAAACTTAAGCATTATCAGAAGAAAACTTACAATCGAGTACTTCGCGGATCCCTCACTCCAGCCTCCGACAGCTAAAAGTGTTCTTAAATTGGGATTTCTATGTTTCAACGCGGTAAATCTTCCATAGTTATCTGAAATTTAAATTACTTATAAATCTTATATAATATATAAAAGTTTTTAAGTTTGAGATAAATTCCAGAACATTTTTGTTGTAGACGAAATTTTAAAAGTATTAAAATAACAAATTTTAAATCCATCTACGTTTTAAAAGTGCGTATGTCCTACATACTGTCATAGGACTTGTTAATGTAAGAAAACTTAATGGTTTTAAAAATGGAAATATGCAGAGTAGAAAACTATTAAGCACATAATAAATACTTTAAGCGTTGAGTCTAGCTTTTATAGATTTCTTTGACAGACATATTAAAATAAGCTAAGTAAAATAGTAGATCTACGCAACGCTAACACCTTAGAACAAATATTCTCATTTTCAAAGCTTACTTACACAGATTTTTTTAACTATTGCGTTAGTTCTTTTAATAACTTTTAATACTTACTTCTACCCCAATTGTCAGGTAGATCCAGCCATGGATCTAGAGCAATTATATTGCCCCAATTGTCTATACCAGCAAAACTGTAGATCGCATGAGTGCATAGGAATGGATCGATGTTGTCCACTTCAAAATTGCCATTGCCTTGTCGGTATGTGGCCCAGGCACCGTAGTAACAAATCACCCTCCCTGTACATTAAAAATAATTGTGAAAATTAACGTTGTCGGCGTGAGCCGGCTATACAATATGAATGATCAAATTATAAAATAACAACATTCATCATTATCATACAAAATTATTTCTGACCATTTCATTGTGAAATTCGGGTTTATGCACAAGTGGTGGTTTTTAAAAACTTCTTGTAAAGTATACAGTGACTCAACATAGCTGGCGGGACGTATGTGTGCACTTTTGTCTACATGGGCATAAAAAAGCGTGATGGTTACTTGATAAAAAAATATTCTCATGAAATTTTATAAAAGTAAGAAATAGATTGAAATTGTGATCTTCTTATCCACAATATCCCAATAAAATAATGTTTCAACTTTAAATGAAACTGTCCGTTTCAGGGTTATTTAGATTTGTTAGAATTGCATTTCGAGATCCTTGGACTTATCTAAAATGTTTTACTAAATCAAATTAGAAATGGAAATGTGAACGTCTATCCAATCAAAGTTTTAGTTGTACTTAAAATATATAAAATAAAATATTTAAAGTAAGTAAGTAAGTATTTAAAGTAGGTACTCACTTGACCACGCAACATTAATAGCTAATATTAGAAACACAAAAACCTTGAGGGTCTGCATCTTGCTCGAAATGGCAACTGCAATTTTCTTCGTTTACAAATACTATATAAAGGATGTCTTATCTTGAGTTTGTAAAATATGATAACAATGTAATCTTAATAGTAATGCTGCTATCTTAAAGCCCTTATTCATATTATTATCATTGGTCAGAAGTGTATTTGTTTACAAAGAAAATTATAAAAAAAATAATGATTTTTATTCTTGGTGACCGAATACACCTTATATTACGGATTAAACATGCAGATTATTTTAAAATACTGTATACTAGCTTGCCGCGGCGCAATTTTATCTGCGTCTTTGCTTACTGCTCTGTTCCCGTCACCAGTAGCGTAATGTTACACATACAAGCCTTATAACCTTCCTCGAGAACTAGGCTATCATACGCAAAAAGATTTTTTCAAATCCGACTGATAATTCCAGAGATTAGCGCGTTTAAACAAACAAACAAAATCTTACGCTTTATCTATATATATAAAAGCGAAAGGTCACTCACTCACTGACTCACCAATCACGATATCTCAGAAATTACAAGTACTACGGGTCTCAAATTTTGCATGGGGATTCCTTTTAGGACGTAGGTGCTCGCTAAGACGGGATTTTGCGAAATTCATCCCCTAAGGGTGTAAAAAGGGGTGGCAGAGTTTGTATGAAACTTCTATAGAATGCTATATTTTTAAGGAATAAAATAAATGACATCTTAGATTTAATGCCGGATCCACAAGCTTACCACTTGGCACAAACTATAAACATAAACAAACGCTTAAATATATTAGGTGGTCCAAACTGCGATATCCACAACGAGTGTAATGTGTTGTGTGTTTTGAAGAAACAAGCATGTCGGAAGTCCAGCTGTTGTCAGCTATAACATTTATTTTAGCTTACTTTTATTATTAAAAAAAAAACTAAACGAAAAGAGAGAAAATAAAAGGAAACGTTATTTCGGCAAAGAAGATGGTGGATCATTCAAATTCATAGAAATCTTACAACACCTTATGTTTTTTATGATACTTATTTTTATTAACTGAAATACTATATACGTAGGTATACCTCAACTCTATTAATATGATTTCGACAGGTATACTTACAATAAAAACAATCTTCATGCGTCTTTTTTTGGCAAGCGTGTTGATCCGGCATAAAACATGAAAAAGATACCGACGGTAGAAAGGAATAACTTCTAAAGTGCCATTTTGGCCAAAGTGAGTTATCTAGATCTTTAGATAGGTTTTTTTTCTGCTGTCGTACTACTTTAGTAGCGATCGAAGCATATTTTTGGCATTTTAGAAGTTTTTCCATACCGTCGCCAGTACGAGCAGCATCTAATTTTCATGCCTCCTACATGACGTGTTTCTGGTGATTTTGTGATAGAAGTTATGAGTCTGGCATTTTGGAAGGAATTTTTCTTTAAACAAATTGTTTTCGAGTAAATATATAAGCATTTTTTTCTTTTCTTCATCCGAATGTGATGATTTTTTATATTTTGGACTTAAGAAGTTTTTGTTTATAGATTTTTATAAAAATATCCTTTAGCAATATTTTTTTTATTAAGTGATAACTATTCTTAAGAAATTTGTGACGGACGCACTAGAAGTATTTCTTCTGAACAGCATTGTGATCATTACGATATTTTAAAACAATTATTCTTTTCAAGGTTTTTATATTAAGATCTGTTCAACATTCTTTACTTTCCAAATATGAGTTAATAGTTTCTAATAAGTATATTTCCATTTATTATTTTACATGATTTGAAGAAGATAAGAATTTTTTGATGACTAACTTTTAAGTTTCTTTTTCATAAACGCCAACTTTCTTGCGATAGAGTATAGTTAGGTACTTGCTTTGTGTTTGATAATTCAGATAAAATTTTAAACATATTATTCTCTGAAGACACCAATAACTGCCACTCGATAATAAAATGTAGATTTCATTTCCCACACTTTGCCATTTGGCCCTTAAGAAGTTTTTCTTTTTTACCATCGAATTACTATTTGTTCCAAAAGAATTTGAATTTGAAAATTGAAGCTTGAAACGCAAAGGACGCGCCGTTGTCACTAGGTAGGCTTAAGGCACGGTAATACTATATACAGTAATCCATCTTCATACAACCGGACGAAGCGCGAGCCATGCCTACGCGCCTCGAACTCGACATGCGTTCGGCATGTAGACTGTCGCGACTGTGCCGCAGTGACGAACGGACGGTGTGTTGTTTTTTTTAACAATAAGCGCGCGATTTTTTACTTAAAATAAGTTCAAGTACATATTTAATATGAAGAGTAGGATATATTGTGCTGTTTTTGGTTGCATGAATTCGTCAATAACGCATCCAGAGATAACTTTTTTTAGATTACCTGGATTCTTTGAAAGGTAAGACTATAAAATAATTTTATTTACTAGTAGGTAGGTACATAATGTTTGTCTTTTTAATGGATAAGTATTTCCTTTTATCTCCCGAAAAAAAAGATGTCTGGATTAATAAATAAAGTGAATAGAGTAAAGGAAAGTAATTGACACGAGTGAAATAGGTAGTTATAGGCGGTTCATGAATCATGATACGGTAGATACGCTTGTGTTAAAACCTCGGGGCATGTTTGTTTTGTTTTTTGTTAGTTTGTGTAATTAAAGTAAAGACGTAGTATTTTATTATTAATAATAGTTGTTTATTGTACTGTGTGTATGGATAATACAAGAAAAATAAATTTCCAATCAAAAAACAACACGCATTTTTATTGAACACTTCCTATTAAATTCACAAAGTATTTTATTTGTTTATATAAAAAATAAGTATATTTACAATCACAAAACTAAATGGAAACACAAAGTAGGCAAATGTAATTAAAGTGCTGGAGGCGGGCTGCCCTATCGCATGTTAACGTACCGCGCGGCTGTAGGCATTTATTTATAAAATACGGCCGAGTTACAATACTGTATAGATAGTATTACCGTGCTTTAGGCTACCCGAACGAGCAGTAACGCGAGGGCAGGCGTCGTTGTCGCATGTATCGAATGTACGGATTTTTTCTGCTTTATACTACTTGATTGAAGTTCAGTTTCTCTGATTATTTTATTTCTGTGAGTTTAAATATTCATTTGATTTTACTTTTAGAAATTCTGACACCAATTAAATATTAAATAAACTTATTTAATTACGTAGATACTTTTGCTTACTTTTAAATTTATTTCAAAATTTCATTTCAATTACTTAGTAAAATTTGTTTTATTTCTTTAGTCGTTGAGAATTTTTATTAGTTACTAGCTGCATCCCACGGCTTCGCCCGCGCTTAAAATGTGTTTTGTCTCCCTCGCGAAACCAAACCAAATTTCGGAAGAAAAAGTAGCAAAAATCCGTCGGCTCTGGCACGTATTCTATCTACTTACGAATTTTCATCGAAATCGATTCAGCCGTTTGTGCGCTGAGTGGCAACAAACACAACACATACATACACACACACAAACTTTCGCATTTTTAATATTAGTACATTAATTTATAAAAAACTAAATCAATGTATTAGTAGGATTTAAACTTATCTTAATTTGGAAAATGTGAATTGTAACAATTGTCCATGATTAAAACAAAAGATTATTTTATCTTTAAGTAAGTAAACCTCTAAGGGGTTAAAAGGGGCCGATAAAAGCTTATATGATGCTTAGTCAGATTGCTAAACTAAAGCTAAATACATAAACGCAAAGGTTTAGACGTATGAATGTATGGAAGTAGGAATGGATTTTTGTAACTCAATCATGTCAAAATGGGTAAACGGATTTAAATAGGATTCGCCATAGAGACATAAATTATAGACTGATTGTTACTGATACAATGTACGATTGCCGTAGTAATAAAAATATCAGTATTTCACTTTGTAATAGTCGCTTAAAAGTAGTTGTAGATAAGCAATAAAATAACTAAATAGTTATATAAAGGTAAATGCATTTTACATTTATATAAGTAGACGCAAAATTAAAAAATATATGTTATATTTCTTTGTCTATTGATCTGGGAGTGTTTTAAAATGTATTGGAAAATCTTGGCAGTTATCACTAGTAGCAAAAAACCCAAATGTTCTTCGATAAGTACAAATATTGATACATTTTGACATAATTTATAAAATGATTTTTTTTTTTGTATTAATTATAAATGACATGATGCCCGAGCCATATTTGAACAGTTAAGTACACATTTTGTATTGTTTTGTTAAAATTGTATACTTAGTATTGTTAAATTTTTTTACATTGTGATTTGTGAAATAGAGGTACATTGTGAACTCCTGTGGTAAATTAAGTTCATCTTACTTTATACTTATACCAAAAATTAACAGTTTATATAATATCTACATAGAAACATTTATCACAGTTCACATGTTGCCTTTACCTTTTGTAGCAATATGCAAATTGAGGCAACCTGTAAAGCACACATTTTACTTTTTAATTTTCTTTACAACATAGAAAGCTGTAAGTAATTAAGTATCTATAGAGTTAAGTGTATTGCCTGCGTCACTTTGCATGCTACTTGAAACTGTAATTTACAAAAATTGTAATAACCTGGCGATTAAAAAGAGTGGCCTGAGTTTCTTGCCAGTTCTTCTCATGGCTCTACTTCGTCAGCGAACTGGCTGTAGGTTAATTTGCTGACATTTTGTAAACTTTGACGTTCATAAGTGTTAATTTAATTAACCTAAATGAATAAACATATATTTCATTTCATTTCATTTCATTTCAATAAAAAAGCAAAACACGTTGCAAGAATACAATAAACAAAAAACAATTTGTATTTTCTCTCTCCTCTGTAAAGGAAAAAGAACAGAACTACATTTTTAAAATCTCATTATTTCGGTAAGTTGAAGCCCATTATACTTTCATCCACAAGTTGGATGTTTACAAACATTTTGAGCCGCGAAATTGATTACAAAAATTCAAACAGAACGAATCCTTGTGAATTGCGAGCGAAAATTGAATTTTTAAATCCATACACGGCTTTTATGTGAGGGTATGGTCTAGTTTTATTTCGAAAAACACTGCGGTAATAATTTAGCTAGGCCGACGGCTGGTCGTTTAAATAAAAGTAACAAAAAATGTTTCTACTATCCACATGCGCTTTTTCGGCCTATATACGTACAGGCCATGTATATTTTTCCTATCTAGGACCACTGTGGTAACGGCTAAATGGATTTTGTGTGGATTTCAAAGGTCTTTGTCTCGATATTGACTTTAAAGTATTTTGTGGTCTCTTTTTAGCAATTGGAAGCTGTACATACAATATAATATTACTGTCAGGTTCTGAAATGATACAGCATCATTATTTCCTAACGAGCGCGGTATAACTTTTTTTTAAATGTTAAGTAGGTATGCTTTCTTTAAAAGGGTGTGCAGAGATGTGGATGTGGATGTGTAGCGACAAATGACAAAGCATTTCACGATACTTTTTGCTAGTGTCCTCAAGCACAATGTAAACAGACCAAGACTGTAGGGTCAGACAGTATACGGTAGTAGATCCACGCTGGTTTCAGCATGAATGGGCCGGATCATCCGAGGTAGTACAACCCTCTCATAGAAGATCGACGTAAGAGTAGTAGTATCCGTACTACTGCGTTTCGTTCGGTGAGTGAGAGTGCCGGAGGCCCATTTTTCCCCCATTCCTTCTCCTAACCCCATAGTGGAGGCCACCATACCAGCAGTTTATGACGATGGTATGGTGGCCACCACTTCTGGATTCCACTGACTGCTTACCATCAGGCGGGGTGAAGTCACTTTGATAGGCTAATAGATAAAAAAAAGTAAGTATCGTGAAGTGACGGAACCACCGTTCGCTGGGGACGTTACGAGATTATCATGCCTATTTAAAACTCCAGTCTAATACATTATTTACTTACATTACTTTGCATTTCTCTACGGAAATTCGGTATACCGAACTCAAAATCTTAGCACAATAACTTTTATATTTTTTTACAGAAGGGCAATGCATATTGACACGTAGCTCTTCTTCCGGGCAAACGAGGCGGTTAAATAGGCTCACTGGTTTGAGATGGTGGTGGCCAGAATATCGACTAAAACCGTCTACGCTCCTACTCCTTGACGGGTGGGCCACCGGAACTTGATACTTCCTCAGCAGCCAGCACAATACGCAAAAGATCATGCGACATCGAGGGTTTTTCCTTTGTGAAAATATTTATCATAATAATTACTATCACAATATTTACCTTAAGCATTTATCACAGAATGTGTAATTGTTGTTGACACTGTTATCAGGTAATGTTATTGGCAATAGTGGTAGACGAGTCAGCTGACCAGTAAATGGTGAGTGGTAATCAACGCACAATATGTGTGTCATAGATCATTTTGCAGCTAGTCAAAAGGACATATTTTACTTTAGTCTTATCACTACCAAATGAAGTAACATTGTTGTTCATCAACCTGACTACGTTCACTGCTGGATATAAACCACTCCAAGAAGAAAAGATTTACCATAATAAAGTCACCACGCTTAGTAAGCAGATTGGTGACGGCGTGATATCACCTGGGTATATAAAAGTGGTGTACTCAAAACTGGGCAGTTTGGAGTACACCTGTGAGTGCTAACTTAAATTAATTTTTTCTTGTATTCTGTATTTTTTTGTGTATCGCCTCTGGGTAGTAAATAAATAGATTTTCTTTCTTTCTTCTTTTACTTTCAATACGTAAGTACCTACGTTGCTGTAACCTGGTATTCCTTTATAATTGGATATGGAGTGGTTTCCTCTTGTAGATGGGAGGTCAGAAACCCAAATCATTATGTAGATATTTTTAGAGTTGTCGCCAACACTAAACATGACGAGGAAATCGGCGGCGAAAATATTCTTTAGTTTGGGATACTCCATCTTTATTAAACAAGCGTGGTGATCAATGCTCATGCCTTCCTTAGAGACCATCTCCCCGTGCAAGTACAATGGGTCTAAAAAATTCTATCCATGATTTAGAACTCAAAGTTCATAGATGTTTTGATGGCGTTATCTAACTTATCTAGTCGAATACACGAGAATATCAAAATAAATGATACTCACTGTAACTTGCATATTCACTGATCAGATTTGATTTCTTTTGATTAATCACTTAATTTATTTTGTTTGGAAATTATCGGCGAAATAATTGATATTGCAATCAAAACGCAAATAGATACCCACTTAGGTACCTAGTTTTTGTTTCTTGAGATTCTTCACATGTCTGTCTTCATTGTGAAATAAAAACTTAACCATAAATCCATAAAGATATGTAAGATATGCCACTCGGGAGTCTGGGGCATAGCTAATCCTACTATCATGGACATACAAAGAATTTGATCAAAAATAAGATGGACGAGTTAGAAAAAAAAAAACTACATTTATCTATTTCTTTGTTTATATATGATTTACTGTCCAGTCACTTCGGTTTTCAAACCAGTTGGCAAGCATAAGTGATGATAAGTTTATTACTTTGTACTAAATTTGATGTAACGGGCAGCAGCGTTGTTTCCCGTTACATATAAAATTTTCTTAGGCTTGTATAAGGCGTGTGGGTGTGTATATGTATAAGGCACGCAGTACGAAAATGGAGTGTCTCTCTTAAGTCATAAACCGCAGACTACATGAGAATATTAAATATACTTTCTTATTTGCTAATCTTAAAGTATTGTTCTATAGATCTTTTGTAAAAACCTGCATGTCTAATTTTGTCTCATAGTTTACAATTATATTATTATTTTTATTGAATAGGAAAACATTAAGTACTTTACCAAATACTCGGTAAATGTTTTTAAAAGTTCGATTCTTTGATTGACGACGTTATTAATCATAAACATTGTAAATACAGTTTTTCATCTTTATTAAAGTTTTCTTTAAGCTACCTATTTAACGGCTAATAGGAATGCTCTAAATAATCTATAAAAAAAAAGGCACCAGCTTCGTAAACACGAGGTAGTGGGTTCGAATCCGGGCAAGTACCAATGTGATTTTTCAAATCATATGTACTTTTTAAGTTTATCTTGGACATTTCTGACTGACGGTGAAGGAAAACATCGTGTGGAAACCTGGACTTAAAAGTCTGAAATTGCCAATCCGCCTTGAGCAAGCATGGTGATTAATGCCTTCTCTATGAGAAGAGGCCTTTGCCCTGCAGTGGGACAGAAAACAGGCTGGTATTATTATTATTATTATAGGAATACTATAATATAAAAAATGGCATTTTGTTTCATAATAATAATTGTGCTTCGTGGAATAATGTAAGTGTGCGTCGTTTGAGATGTACTTCATGAAATGCCTCTGATTGACCTTTTTGTTGAAGTTGGATTTGCCTTTATTGTGTGTATTACGTACGTTAAGATGTATGTCGTTGTAACTTTTGTACTTAATATGAAGAACTAAAAATGTTAGTTATGATAGTAGGTATAAAAAACACAGTGAAGCAGGACATCTAAATAATATAACCCCCCTTTTCTTTCGCAGTCGGGTAAAATACTATCAAATTTTGATAATACTAGACCATCATGTGATACCCAGTCGAGTAAAAAGTGATTTATGCAGATAATTATTATTATTTAATCGCAAAAGTCATTATTACATAAAGGGTAAATGTATTGATAAATACTACTCGTATTAAGATGGTGATCTTATCTATACAAAATCATGTTTATTATTATATTATTTAATTGGCCGCTTACCTACAGTGATTTTGATAAAGCTATTTAGATAAAGTTTTATGACGCCGTGTAACACGCCTGTAGATTTCAGACTTCTGTAGGAATCAGGCATAAGTGAGAAATGAAGTCACACCATTTTGATCTTTAGCAGTATTAGAATAAGGTGTAATTTATCGAACTAATATTTTCTGTTTTACTTCTTTCTTGCACTGCGGCCGAGATGTATTTTGTGTCTTATCGTGTCATTAGTAACAGGGGGACTTATGAACTGATATGATCCTAAAGCCAAACAAGCAATAAAAATATCCGGGTCATCAATCAAAATGGTGTTCTGTGTGGTTTTAAATAAGGTGTCAAATTCATCATCATCATAAATTAGTGTGATTAGGAGTTAGAATGAACTGTGACCCTATACCCTTAAGAATGTAGTACGACATGCAATATTTACCAAAAAAAAGCTATTGAAGCTTTAAAGTACTTCCACAGACCTTAAATTGCCAAAAACATGCAATTTTCGTAGCTATTGACATAAGATAAGCCGGCCTGAAAGACGGTTTGCCCGACAGACTGTCATACAATGAATTGTAAAAACTCGATTTGCAGGTTCGATATCATTATTGATGATTCAACTATAATAACTAGTGCTCGCTAGTGGTCGAAATTCAAACAATTTTTTTTATAATGTTTTATTCATAATTTAAAGAAATATTAGCATTGTACACTTCTTTTCTACTGCTATAAGTGTGCGAAATTTCATACTCTTCCGTCCGCGCAATTTTCGTAAAAAGGGGTACAAAGTTTTTGCTTGACGTATTAATATATAGATTAATGTAAGATTTTGTTGCTTGCACAATCACAGCGTGAAAGATATGCAACCAATACCACCTACTTACGTGTGTTGTGATCTTTCTATTGAGTAGCGGTTCTAAAGCCTGTAATGGCCACAATACGTAATTGTACCACATAAATCTTTTGAGCTACAGATACAAGATTTTACAGCAAACGCGGCAGTTACTAATGCAGTCAACTGTAATTCTAACTTTACAAAACCCACAAACGACTGCATTATGTTACTGACCATCATTTCTACCAGCATTAAACAAAATAAAACAAAACGCAATTTGCTAACAACAAGCAACAAAATTGAAGTAATTACCAATGATTCACATTTAGTTAAAGGTACGTTGGCGTTGCAATCGGCGTGTATTGTGGGCTGTAGTTTAAAACGTATGTAATCACGTGACGCCAGTGATCCGAGCTCAATCGTTAGATGTTTCATGCTCACTACACTTCAATTGATGCTAACAAACTCTGGTATACTAGCGGTTGTCGATGGAAAATCGCTGGGATATTTTTAGGTGTAAAGTTTTTGCTAGAATGTAACGTATATTGCATTTATATCCTTTAGAATTTGGTCAGTTTAGATTACGTTTTCACAATTGATTATTCTGTGTCATCTTTACTCCTCTCTTCTTCAATTCCTCTCCATGTTTAAGCAAGTGTCTTGTTCCGTCCTCTCTTTTTGTATCGTATTTGATATCATTAAACGTGTGGACTTCGCACTCAATAGTAGTTGGTGTAACTTTATCCAGTTATCAGAAAATAAATTAGAATAAATCCTTAGCTGGTAAGAATTGACCGAATAAAACAATAATATGATATGTGAACCATAAAAAAACACCAGAACTACTACAACTCTATAATTATTATACATCAAAAACTCTAATAAATGCAGAAAAATTTCAAACTTCAAGGTAGACTTCTAAGCCCTGCAGTGGATGCCTCTATGCTGATATTATGCGATATGATGGCCATTTTAATATACATTGTATATCCGATAGTATCCTATGTTAGGCGTCTCGTTTGAGAAACGAAGAAATCCGCAGACGAACCAAAGTAACTGACGTAGCTCGCAGAGTTGCTTCTATGAAGTGGCAATGGGTAGGACACATAGCTCGCAGAACTGACGGCCGCTGGGGCAGAAAGGTTCTAGAGTGGCGACCACGAACCAGAAAACGCAGCGTGGGCAGACCTCTCACAAGGTGGACCGACGACCTTATAAGGGTGGAGGGCAACGGATGGATGAGGGCGGCGAACGACCGACAACGGTGGCGGAAATTGGGTGAAGCCTATGTCCAGCAGTGGACGTCTTGTGGCTGATATGATGATGATGATGATCCGATAGTGATTTAATTTCCATTTTAACACAATTTTCATTACTTTAATTAATTTTAAATCTATTATGTTGATAAAGTATGACTTTGCTATAAGAGCGATTACGTTATATTTTAAATGTAATTAATTTTGATTTTGGTTGCGTACGTGCCAAAAATCATAAATGTTTTCATAGATACATAATGTTATATAAAATAGATTATATATTTTTATTTAAGTAGATGGTGGCGGTATCTATGATAAGGTACAAATTCCTATTGAATTTTCGAGTATCTCGTCATCAGTTTGAAGTCAGAAAACAGTGCATAATAACTATACAAAATAACTATACCTTAAATAAATCCCTGCCTACTTTACGGTAAAATAAATACGTAGATTATTTTATTTATTCTAGCTGTTGCCACAGCTCCACCCGCGTGAATATCGGTTATATAGCATTTTCCATTCAAACTTTCATCTCCTATTTCAACTCCTTTAAGCCATTTTTTCGCCATAAAACTATTGTTGTTCCCCAAGGTCTATTCTATCTTTAAACCAAATTTCATCAAAACCAGTTCAGTGGTTTAGGCGTGAAAGCGTAACAGGCAGACAGACAGACATAGTTACTTTCGCATTTATATTATTAGTATGGACAATACTCACTTAGTATAACATTGGTACTTACTGCCATTAAATGTTAAAATTATTTCAAGTTTCGAGTGCACTAACGAGCAGTTTTGATATTTATTTGATGCGTAAACTTTTGTTTCATTTATGTGCTTTGATATGTTAGCTTTGTTGACTCAAAATAGGTAGTTTAGTTTTAGGTATTCTCATAGACATCTAATATCAATTGAATGGTTTTCATGAACGGTGATTATCACTTAGAAGGACATTAGGAAAGACCTCTGAAATCATTAGCAGTAAAATAAAATATTTTTTAGCCTGCTTCCCTAGCCAACATTCATGTAATTGTGTTACTACCTAAGCAACTAAATTCTGTAAAATATGTTTTAAAAGCTCTTATAAATAAAAGCAATAATATGCGAAGCGAATTTAACATATAAAAGAAATATTAACTCATTTCAATCCTTAAAACATACACATGTGTACAGATGCTTATCAAAGTAAATACTTAACGCTCGACTTCTGAAGCAATTTATAATTCATTACTCTGAAATTTGTAAGCGTGTCACAACGTTTCTAAACAATTGTAAGAAGCTCTTTTAAAGCTACCTATTCATGTAATGGTTGTCTGGTTTCTTTATTTTGAAATTGAGACTACAAATCTACCTTAAGCAATGCGTCTTCTTTGAATAAGATGTAATAGGCCTGCATTGAAAGATGTATTTTTTGTAATCAATATTATACTTACAGTCAAAAGTATGGTATCCACACGCATTTGAATCCTATTAATATTACAAATACGAAAGTTTGTGTGTATGTAATGTAATGAATGTGTGTGTGTTTGTTACTACTCAGCACCTAAGCGAGTGAACCGATTTCAATGAAAATTGGTATGTAGATAGATTCGGTGCTGGAGACGGTCATAGCCTACTTTTCATCCCGAAAATTGGTTGTAATTATTTGATAGAAAATTTGGAATCCAAAACCTAAAATAACTAGAAACTTATATATTTATAGACCGTTACTACTCTTGTGTATTTCAAAACTTTGTCGCACTAGTTCAACTTTCAAGAAAAAGAACTTAAACCTAACACGTACTAAATCCCTTAGAAAACTTACAAAATCGTATAAACGCTAGCTCTCCTTAGTTTGTTCATAAAACAAAAATTATGTTAGGAGATGTGAAACATTTGAAAACACGAATACATCGTCACAAGGATTTATATTTATCTTGTACTTATAAATCGTTTATTAATAATATACATATGTTTTCCTTTTCAATGTTTTACCAAGTACTTGTTTGTTGTTTCTGAACAATTAAATTTATGTTCAAGTTGTATGTCATAAATATGTTTACATATTTGTTTATGGGTCATAAATATTGAGTTAGTGGAGCATGCTTAAGACTTTCGTACTGAATAGGCTCGGTTTTCAGATTATGCTCGTGTTATTTTTGTGCTGGATTTTTCTTTATAAAAACCAAAATAGAAACTGATAGTTAATAGGTGACCTGCTAGATTCTTCATTAAAACAAATCAAAATCTCTTTGTATCTCACAAAGCAAGTGAAGCTGCAGGTCTTAAGTTCTTATTGCAGGTATAGATGAAATATTTTGTGTTAAACCTTTGTTTGACTTACCAACCTATTTTTTGCAGCATTACGTCTGCGAGTGCTAGCCGTTATTGGAGATGTGCCTAAAGTTTTATAGTTCTGGCTATCAGTCTAGGTAAATACTCCAGGAAACTTATTCAGTAATCCTTTAATTACTGCTTACCAACAGGTAGAACAATAAACTTATTTGTATAATGTCATAGCAGAAAATCAACCGATCATCATTCATTAATCCAGCGTTCGCCGCTGTACTGTATTGTGTCTTGTTTCTTACAACGACTTCAACTCTATTAATATCGTAGCAATGCGTCCAAGTACAATTAAAAAATCTATTACTTACAATCCAAACACCTGTTAGTAGGTATTTGCCTTGTCAACATACTTAATTATAGCTATAGTTTTGTTATTATTTTTAATTTTAATGTTTTTTTGTGCTACTCTTTGATCAAACGACTACATAACGCAGTTGTGGTTGCGATGTTGGCAAGATAATGTCATGTTTTTGTGTAATTCATCATTGTTTGTTTATCCAAAAATTAAAATAGACAATAAATTCTTATCTTTATTAATAATATCTAATAGAAGTGAATTAAAAATGAGCAGCTAACATAGCAGCGAAAACAATAGAGTACACAACAAACATGATTCTATCAATAACTTCTGCTAACTCTTTCTTGTCACAGTACGTTTTCTGTTTCTCCCTCTCCATCTCCTCTACGTCTTCTCCTCTGGGTGTTATCGGTCCATCATCTTCTTGGACAGAATAGCCACCATTAATAGTTATCTGCAAAGTATGTTTTTTATTAAGCTTTATGAGTCTTGTCCTACGTTTAAATAGTCTTCAGCTCTAGAAGACCTTAGAACCTAGACAAGTGCGAAGTGTAGAAAGTCAGTTGCATCCCCCTGAAAAAAATTCCGACGGCGCCCATGCCTCTCGTTACATTGAGATAGTCTACAGGATTATGATGACTAACTACACGAGATTTAATATTTCTATTATATGTCTTCAGTTTTTTATTAAACAGAACAACTTTCTCAGCTAGATAAAGAATAAGTCGTTAAATATTACATTTTGATTAGTTTTTGTCTTCCTCGTCATTTTTGACAGACGGATTAGCGATTGCAGTAGCAACAGTCATATCTAAAAAACGTTGCTGACCATCCTATTTTAGATAATTCACCTGCTGTTTTCAAGTAATTATTTTATCGCTATCTTTTGATTATCGGATTGCGCTAATAAAATACATGAAAACGCTAAATTGTAAATTATTATTATTATCCTTCTTTTCACAGATGCATATATATATAATTCGCCGTCGCTATTTGGGTAACTTGAATTAATTCTGATGATCACTAAGCACTCGTTATGAAGAAGAACTTGGCAATGGGGTCGTCAACTACCGACATGCAGCTATCAACCTTAGAGTTCCGTATATAACTAAAATTCTTACCTTTATAGCGGGTAAACAAAATAAGAATCTGAATATTTGCAAGGTAAACAAGCTTTGCATAGGATGTGAAGTGCAGATTCTTTTTAATGTCATCGTGATCAAAACAACTTGGATTAACAGCGCCACCAGTATGCTTTCCAGGACTACAGTGTACAGTACCACTGAAATAAAGATGAATGCCAGGTTTTTTATGCATAACACTAAGTAGGTATTAATAAAAAAATGTGTAAATGTGTTTATCCGCATTCTAGAACCCTTATCACAAACTATAAAATAATTATGCCTACTTTGGATCTAGATAGCGCTGTCTAGTTGTTGTGTTATTATTATATTTTGTATTTCAACTGCAGATTGACGGTGTATTTTAATACTAAGAAAGCTTAATCATCTATTTTTGGTAATTTCAGACATGTTTATACTTTTTTAAGTCCAGCTTTTCTCAAGAAGATTTTTCTTGTTATGTCAGTAAGATCGACATCATTCTTTACCATGTCAGTAAGGCCACCGCTCTAAGGGCGACATAAAACTTAATAGGTACATCGGTGTTCACCCAGATTAGAACTCACACATGATGACGTTTAACCACTAGACCATCAGGACTATTCAGAACATTTCTTCAGTTTAAGACACGTAAATTGCAACAAAAAAAGTAAAAAATAAGAAGATACTTACAAATAGATGGTAAGGTATGACAAGGTATTAGATAGTCGATGTAGCAGAGTCCCATAGACACAACGATACTGCAGCCAGCGAAGAACCAAACCCTGTTAATGGTTAATGGTTCACTCCAGAAGGAGAACAGTACGAACATCATTAATACTGAAATCAAAAGTAATTTAAGAATAGAATAATTAAGAATAAATAAGGGGATCCGGAATTGGTTTTCTAAAATAATGCATTTACCTAATAAAGGAGTATAGAATACAACATTATACGCTGTAGCTCGTCTCTTAACTTGCACATTGATGATAAGTCTATCACTTTGATGGGTAACTTTATCATCAGTTTTGTACACTTCGTTCCATATCGTAGGTTTGACGATTATTTGCTTTGTGGCTACAACCCATTCGTTTTTTATTTCGCTGTCGATATCTGCAAACTGGAGATACATTTGGTAAATTTTTTTGTAGTTATTATATATTTTCATAACAATCTGGTTGACGATGAGTGTATTTATTTATAAGTCTGAAGACTATCCACTGTTGGGGGCTATAAAGGCTTCTCCCAAAAGGACAAGTTGTCATAGGTGATCCGCATCGCCATTTGAACTGCTCGCGGTGCGAAACAACTAAGAACCCATTTTATGTTACTCAAGATGCCCCATACATAGACAGAAAAAAAAACCACATACGTTGGGTACGTATGTGGTTTTTTTTCTGTATAGCATTTTTGACATAAATCCTTTCCGTATGAATTTTTAATTAACGTAAAAATCAAAGATACTATTTGTGTCATTGTCGCTCTCAAAAAGATTAATGAAATTTTAATTGGCATAATCCTGCGCCGCCACGAAATTACATGAAAAAGCAATTTATCCTCGTTTTTTAAAATGAAATGCAGGTAAGTAGACTAATATTACGCGTACTGCTGAATAATAGCCTCTGCCTCATGCTACATTTGAGAGTAGGGAGGAACGGCAATCTCATTAATGGCAATCTTATACAGCTGCCTTTTCCTGGTTTGACCACCATCATTAACTTGACTGATTTAAATACGATCTCTTTCTTAATACCTGTAGATAAGGTTGAAGTCTTTATACGTTTAGTTACAGTCTTTAACTTAACAGTATACTTACAATTTTCATCTTTATGTCCTTAGAATCCATAATTTCGAGTGAAATTTTGTCGTGGACTTCCCAAGGTTGAATGACTATTGTACAGTCGTACTCATCGTGTGGCCACCTGTTCGATTAATTACTTTTTGCTAATTATTATTTTAGTACTAAGAATAGAGAGCGTGTTGTTATATAGATCACCCTTGACAAGATGATTGTCTATCGCAGTGGCGCCAGTTTTAATACATGACGATGTTGAGTTATTTTAATATGATGGCTTGGCAACCATCAATCGGTTGATTGATTGTGCTAGTATAACGTACTAACGTACATTCTAGTTAACGTAGTTAAACTACTGTATTATCATTTTATTTTAAAACTAGCTTTCCGCGGTGTGGTTAAACTCGCGTCTGTAACTGTTCTGGTCTCGTTGCCAGTAGCGTGATGTTACATAGTCTATCACCTTTCTCAAGAACTGGGCTATGATAGGCAAAAATATTTATTCAAATCCGGTAGTTCCAGAGATGAGCGCGTTAAACAAAACAAACAAACTGTTCCACTATTATATAATCATGACCATTATCACTACAAGTAAAAGATCACGGTTAGACAAAGGCCTTTCTCAATCTTGACTCCTCTATCCATAGGCTACCCGCTATCATTATCATGTCGTCGGTTGATCTTTAGAGTGCCGAGTGTGAGTTATTTTTACGTTAACGTGATCGAAACGTTTACCGCGTTTGGCTCTCTGATTGGTTAAGAGGTTAGAGTAGGCCAATCGGAGCACCGAGCGTCATTTTATTTATTTATTGCTTCAACATCACTATCATTACAGAGGCCCTAGAGAAGTGTTAAAGATTTCTATTCTATTCATAGAATAGATAAAAAAAATTTATGAGAATGACATAAGCGTTGGCGTTAGCTTATGTCAATTCAATACATTTTTAATCTATTCTACGAATAGAATAGAAATCTTTGCCACTTGACTAGGGCCTCTGGTTTCCCTAATGCAATAGTGTGAAACACAATTATAATGTTACAAATTACCATTTAATATAAATATAAATAAATAATATAAAAATAATATAATAATAAAATATAAAGATAAAAGCCGGTTCGTGTTCAGCGAAGAAATGGAAAAAAGGTAAACGTGTCGATCGAGTTAACTTAAAAATAAACTCGCACTAGGCTCTCTGATGCTCACGCTGATAGTGAAGCGAAGAGATTTGTTTGGTTCTTGCCCCCTTTCTTATTTTGCTCTAAATTTAAAGTTTCCATAGCATTTGAAGCGATTTGCTTACTTTCTGATAACCTTATCATTTGTTCTTACTTTACCCTGTATCGCACACACATATCAAACTATTCTTGTTATGACCCCTTTTTTAAATGAATATACAGGAGTGAAGTATGTTTGCTCCTTCATATATGTTGTAATAGCCAACATAAATTCTAAACTAAATAACTGAAATATTTACCTGCTTAAGCCTGGCGATGTATCAACGCACCAAGTAAAGACCTTTGCCTGGAAATGTAAGGTCGCTTCGCCGCTGTACACCATTGATATCAGCTCTGAATTTTTTGAGTCGAACATTCCTTGATCGTCAGAACTGTATGTAATAAAATTAAATGTTAGTCATTCTCAGTTTAGTTTCTGTACTTTTCAAGGGTGTTTTGATCGATTATCGCGATCGACGGCATCGATCAACATCGATCGAAGTTGATCGACTAATCGACCCTAAGTTTATCTGGACATTTCTGACTGACTGTGAAGGAAAACATCGTGAGTGAACCTCGACTTCTGAGGAAGTCTGAAATCGCCAATCCGCTTGAGCAAGCATGGCGTTCAATGCTTATGCCTTTTCTGTGTGAGAAGAGGCCTTTTCCTGCAATGGTATAGTAACGGGCCGATATGACAAATTCTCAGTTAAATTGTCACTTTTCGACGCCCATATTTTTGCAAGAATTAATTTGTGGTTTCAATTCTCATAAATGTTTTGACTCTGATTAAACTGTTTGGAAAGTAACTGAATCAAAGTTTATTAGATAGTATAGAATTTCTATAAACACTATACTAATATTAAAAATACTAGTTATTAATTATCACATTTATGGATAAACGCTGAAGACGGATTAGCAATTTTAGACATTTGTTCTACGATATTTTCTTCGTTGTAAGTCTATAGTACCCAATATAAATCTAGAAAATTATAGGCTCATACAGTTTAAAAGTTGCAAGAACCCTGTCAAGTGTAATAACTTAATCACATTCACATTTTGGCAGAGGTCTATGTCCAAGAGCAGATATCTTCAGCTGAATTAATAACTGTCAGTTACGCTCACGAGGCTATATTTTTATGACATTTCTCGTTAGTTCAACTTGAATAGAGTAAGCATCGAAAAAAATTGAGAACGCCAACATATCGTACATATAAAACAGGTAAAGTATTATTTATTTATTCATGATTTATTCATGAAACGATGAAACCATCGAGCCGTGGGAAATCGCGGGAAATTGCGAGATAATAAAGATATTGGATCGTATCAGATACGATGATCAAACAATAACAGTTGTTATTATATTTTTGGTATTATCTACCTCTCTTAGATATGTAGAGTTTTTTGTCTTAGAAATAAAATTGTAGAAAGCTAGATAGAAAAACTTTTCTGTCTATCTACATTAGCAAGAAAATTGTACACAGATTAATAAAAATCGGTTCATAAATGACTTGAGTTATGTGTTAACAATCATACAAAAAAAAAACATACGACCCGAATTGATAACCTCCTCCTTTTTGAAGTTGGTTAAAAAGAAGATTGATAGAAAGTTTTGTAAAAACAAGAGAGCTTTTGTCTACCTCAGTGATACAGTGAAAGTGCATGCAACAGCTGTGGAAGAGGCCGTGGGTTCGATTTTCACACAGGACTAAAGTTTGATGTACATAATTACTAACTTTCTGGTACAGTTATTATTCTTTCTATTATAATTTTGTCTTTCTGCACTAATACGAAATATAAATATTTTATTTCTCACTAAATTAATCTTTCCGTACGCGGAATGTGCTTTTATTACTTTTTCTAAACACGTAAATAAATAAATTAAATAATCTTACTTGAATACGTAGAACTTGGGTCGCCATATTTGCCCTTGGCGAAACTTGAGTTTTGTTGTTCCATTGTATTTAGTTGGGTACCATGCCATGGTGTCATCCGTCCAACTCTAAAACAAAACAATGATACAAAATTATAAACAAGAGAAAAGTTTAGAAAAAGAATTTATTTTGATTGTAAAACTTACATTATTTGCTAGGAACATAACA
Organism: Parascotia fuliginaria; assembly: GCA_963082885.1. Taxonomy (NCBI): domain Eukaryota; kingdom Metazoa; phylum Arthropoda; class Insecta; order Lepidoptera; family Erebidae; genus Parascotia; species Parascotia fuliginaria. The sequence continues at coordinate 5,282,763 of OY720195.1, forward strand.
ATAAAATAACGTTGCCATTTTACAACTATAGATGAACAGTTAAAATAAATAATTTAATCATCATCATATAAGCCGAAAGACGTCCACTGCTGGACATTTTCCTCCAACAATTTAACAATAATGTGATTGTGATATTTTAATTGTTTTAATATTTATTTCGTTGTATGAAAATTCGTGATAAAGCTATTTCGGAGACTAATTATTCGAGGTTGCATATTTTCGTGATAGCGTTATTCTAGGTTTAGTCATCGGTAATCAGTATGAGTGTTTAATATATAATGACTAGCGGACCCGACAGACGTTGTCCTGTCTTAATTATTATCTGATTTTTCGCAGAACCTTCTCCTGACAATAACAAACACAACAAAAAAAGAATTAACGGAATCGGTCCAGTCGTTCACGCGTGATGCCGTGACCAAGGGCAATAGGGATTTATTTTTATATAAATAGATATTTCTAATCTCCCATTCTACAAACCCTCTTTCACCTACCTACAGATATCCCCCGTAAACTTTTCACTACTTTCCCCTATTCCCCTCTCCCTTCTTCCCCACTCTTCCCATTCCGCTTCTCCCCTCCCTCCCTCTCCCCTCCCTCCCCTCTACTTTTCCCGTCATTTTACTCTCCCATTCCCTGACTTCTCCCTCATTTCCACCTCGGTTCCCCCTCACTTCCCCTTCACTTCCCCCTCACTTCCCCCTCATTTCCCCCTAGCTGCCCCCTCCCCTCCCCTCCCTTCCCCGCCCTTCCTCTTCCCTTCCCCTATCTTTATTTATTTATTTATTTATTGAACTTCATGCACGAAAGTACAACGGCGGACTTAATGCTAAAAGCATTCTCTACCAGTCAACCCAAGGTGGTGAAGAGACATTTGAAGTAGGTGCAGTAAATGAAGCAATGTGATATTAATTGTTTGTAAAAGAACACAGTTTACGAAGGATAAAACATGGCAATTAAATTTATATTTGTATGTAACTAACATATACACTAGTACATAAAACTAACATATAATATTATATACTATTTTATTATTACAATATACATAAATAAATATATATTATATATATACATATACCATAGTATGGATAATTAGCGAGATGAATCCAACAATTTCTCGAAGAGAAGAGCACGAACTTTCAGCTTGAATGTCAAACGGTTAGTGGACATCCTGACTTCTAGAGGAAGGTTATTCCAAAGAAGAACAGCTTGGACTATGAAAGAGGAGTGAATGAAATCTGTCGAATGTGAATGACAGGCAAGAAGGAGGTTTTGTGACGAGCGAAGGTTTCTGTCATGTATAGAGCACAAGTATTGGAAGTAAGGAGCTAAGTAAGATGGGGAACAAGGAGAGTTAAGAATAGAATAGAGTGTAGTGAGAGCACGCAAGCTACGGCGTTGGCGAATAGGTAACCATTTTAATTCGGAACGATAAGTAGACACATGATCATACTTACGAAGGTTAAAAATGAATCGAATGCAGTTATTAAGAAGACGGTCATATTTGTTGAGTAAATCTGCATTCAGGTCATAATAGCACACATCACCATAGTCGATAATTGGAAAGATTAGGGTCTGCACAAGCATTGTCTTTGTTTTAGAAGGTAGGAAGTTCTTCAGACGATAAAAGGCACGCAATAGTCCAGTGACTTTCTGGCTCACGTTGGTAGCCTGTGCACGCCAGCTAAGTGTAGTGTCTAAGAGTAGTCCCAGATCCTTCACGGTAGAGTTATATACGATAGACAGACCATTATATATAAGTGGAGAGAGCGTATTAAGGTCTAGTCTACACATCATTCCATGACTGCCTAGCACTATTGCTTGGCATTTTGCTGGATTCACTGACAAGCCAAATCTGTCAGACCAACTCTTAATTGTAGCAAGGTCCCTATTTAAATTTGAGATAGCAGTCAATATGTTAGACGTGCTTGCCTGTGAATATAACTGCAAGTCATCGGCGTAAAGATGATACGCACTTTGAAGATACGGGGTAATGAGATTGATAAAAATTGAAAATAATAATGGAGATAGAATTCCGCCTTGAGGTACGCCAGAGCTGAGACCACGCCAACAAGTTGTGGACTCATTGAGGCGAACCGACTGCTGACGTTCCTGAAGATAAGTAGAGAACCATTCCAGTGCATCGGGCGAGATCATGAGATGGGAAAGGATTGCCAGAAGGATGTCGTGACTGACGGCATTAAAGGCATTAGAGAAATCAATCAAAGCCAAGACCGTGACGTTCCCGTCCTCCATACCGGCCCTGATGTCGCCAGTCACTTTTAGGAGAGCGGACGTGGTACTGTGTCCGGGCCGAAACCCAGATTGCAGAGGGCTTAGGAGGTTATTCTGATAAACGAAATGAGAGAGCTGCTTATGTACACAAGCCTCTAGCACTTTTGAAAGAAAGGGAAGAATAGATATAGGTCGAAAGTGTTCAGGGAGAGAAGGATTTGCAATTTTAGAGATGGGAACTATGAAGGCTCTACGCCACAGAGTAGGGAAGGAGTTACAGTACAGTGAAAAGTTGATGATATGTGAAAGGGGAGTTATAAGGACGTCTATGATAGGTAGGATCATGCGACGGCTGATGCCATCAGCGCCAAGCGCATTGGATTTGATGGACAGGATTATCTTCTTAATCTCGCCAGGAGTGACTGGAGAAAATTTAAAAGGGTCGATGTCAGGACGGGGTAGACCAGCTATATAATCCACAGTTTGACACTGGGTTTGGTGATCGAGTTTGAAATGAGTGGAAAAATGACGATTAATGTCATCCAAACCAACTGTCAAGGGCAGATCAGAGCAAGGCTGTTTGCCAATACCTAGCGTCCCAAGAAACTTCCAAATATTGGCAGGGGAAGAGGAGTTGATATTGTCTGTAATGTCTATCTTCCCTCTCACTTCCCCTTCCTTCCCCCTCACTTCTCTCTCGCCCCCCTCACATCCCCCTCTCTTCAATTTTCAAGTCGCTAACTTCAAAAGCAAAGATTTTTCCATATAATATAAATTTTATCTCTAATTTCATCCCTCTAAACCATTAAAAAAAAAATAAGTACCTATTCCAAAACAAAATTTCAAAACTATGAAGAAGTTTCATACAATTGTTTTCATTCCTTTTCAGACCATCCTTAACATTTAGGGGGATGAAAAATAAATGTTGTCCGATTCTCAACCCTAGCCGATATGCATACAAATTTCACGAAAATCGGTCGAGCCGTTTCGGAGGAGTTCAATAACGTGCACCGTAAGACGAAAATTTTATATATTAGATGATTGTACTACAGTTGTTTTTACATGTAACTTATTCTAGAAATTTTATTTCTGTTTAGTATCTGACGAATATAAAAAAAGAGAGACCTTTCTTGCCAGATCTTCGGATGACTACACTTTAGTCAACGTCAGTCAGGTAGTACAATTAAAATGGCGAAAAAATTGTGTACTATGTTGTTAGGTTGGTGTGGTCGAGGAGGTTTATAATTTATACTTACAACGACAACGGACATTGCTGTAATCAGCTTGGATTCAAATGCGTCATATTTCACATTAGTGACCTTGACCCCTAACTTCACGTCCATAGTAGACCTTGGAGGAACCCAGGGCATTTTGTACAACAAGATATCTCTCTTCAATTGATCAGACATTGAGATCTGGTCTTCGACTGCTTGGGAGTTTGCTGTTACTGTGAATAAAGTAGTAATAATGTTTTTTAAATGTATTTTGAGAAAGGCTGGGTCACTAAATTCCTAGAGCCCTTACAACTGCGTGATAATGTCGCCTTAATGGCCGTCTTCTATAGCTTTTACTAAAAAGAGTGTTCTGAAGAAGTTTTTTAAATAGATCTATCTCACTTTCCTTCCAAAATGACAATGCAGGATTAAAGTGCTATCCTTTCACAGTGGAGTCAAAAGGGTCTTGAATCAACGCACGTGTTCTCATCTAATTTTGATCCCGACTCTTTTAAACGGGGTGCCAAATAGCATCTTATGGAGCCACTATAGTAGAGGCCACGATGCTAGTAGTTTGACACGATGGCCTTTGGAATTGTGTCTACTACTCCTGAATCTCTCTAACTGCTTACCATCAGTCAACTTGAAATCGCTTTGGTAGATTTATATAAAAATAAGACAACAGCACTAAGAAGCATGCTTTGTTTCGCAGCGGAATGTATAGTAAACCACAAAATTATTTTATCACCCTTAGGGTAAATTTAATTTTGATGGAAACTTTTGTTAATAGTGGTAAAGCAAATGTGGCCGACTATACAAACATGCAATACGTAGGTCATTGACTTTATAGTTACCAAATACTTTCTATACTTACTTTGACCACCTTCGCTAGTCGGTATTGGACAATCATATAAGAACTTGGCTTCCACACCGGGCCAGGTCGCAAACCCAAAGTATTTAATTTCAAGAGGATTCATATCAATGTAGCTTAGCAAAGCTAAAGCTTCACCTTCCTTTCCGAACTCCACGAAGCCTTCTGTAACCAAAAACATCAGTAGAATCATTTTCTATATTTACTTGTAGACACAAAGCCAAACCCTCCACGAGGAATAGCCAACCGGTTAAGTTAACAATCTTGAATCCTGATAACAATTTTGAAGATTTTAAATAAAGATCGATTATTCATCATTTAAGCCTTTCTCAAAAAGTTTGCTATAGCTCCTACGCTTGTTAGGCGTATTGGTAACACGGTTGTTTTTAGTACTGCTACATAACCCCATAAGGTTCTTACTAGCAAAAAGAATACTTCTATCTCGAACATCTACTTAGCTTCATATATTTTTAGAGCAGTGATCTAAACTTACCTTGACTTATCTTAATGTAGAACCCTCTCATCTCAAAGGTGGACAATATCCCTGGTGTTTTGACAGAGCTCAATGCATTTCGCATTAAATGACGCCTTAATTCCGTAAATTTGTTGCCTCCACCGCCTACCACTAAAAATTTTAATCATATTATTTTAATTTTGAACTTTGTATCCTTACTAGCTGCACATGGCATGGTCTGCCTTGATATTTCAGTGATACTGTGTCTGTCACAAATGTAGAGGTATTGGGATCGATTCCAGATCGAGTAAAGTGTTCTTGTATTTTTTTTCAGTTTACGGTAACGATATTTGATTGGATTTGAATGGCACCATTACCTCGTGTTACAACATAGCTGGCACATTATACATGTTTATACCTCTTCTATCTATATAACCTACCCTTTCGGGAATAACAGAAGTATGTCGTGTAAGTATCTGTATTGAACGAGTAGTAATAAAGAGTAAAATATTACCAATTTCATAAACTGCATCGTTATACCCTGGCTTGGGCACAGGCGACAGTAGTATATGACCGTTGTTCATGCCCTGGATACCTATGTGCATCTCGAAAGCCATCTCCGTGTCCTTCCTTATTTCTTTTAATTCCTCGTTGTCAACGCTGTAAATCCTTTCGTAGCTGTAGCCGCCTTTGCATATGTGCTCTTTACAGGATTGGGCCACTGAAATAAATTAATTACACTAAATCACTAACGGAAAGATGTTCACGTCGTCCAAACCATCGACGTCCGTTTCAAATGATTTCTTTCTTTCTTCAATATTTCTTCAATAACTTTTAAACTCTTTAGATTTCGATACGGGATTCGTTGCCTTATGCAAAAATAGTCTTTAAAAAAACAATTTTACATTATTAGTCTGATAGGGGCGTTTGCATATATCTTCAATCCGCCTGTAAGCAGTTACAGGCGGGTTGAAGAGTTTCTTGTACACGGCCAAATAAATTAAAATATCTATACTATTATATCAGCTATCGTTATCAGCAAACCGCCATCAGCGGGAAGCTAGTATTATTATAATTACAATTCAACATCTCCGTGCATTGTATTTTTTATATAAGGCTACCAGTGTCTCCACCCCGCCTGATGTAAGCAGTCGGTGGAATCCAGAAGTGGTTACTATGTCAAAAGCCATCATCTTAAACTGCTGGTATTATGGCTTCCACTATGACGGCTAGGGTAGGCGAGGTGAGGAAAGATGAAAGGAGAAAAATTGAGCCTCCGACGCTCTCACTGCGTTTCGTTCGGTGGAACGAAACGCAGTATTACGTATACTACAGTACTCTTACGTCCACCTTTTCTGAAACCAGCGTGGATCTACTACCGTCAGATAGTGATAGATAGATAGATAGCGCTAAGATAAAAAAAATTACTTACTTTTAGATGTATACACATAAGTATTATTACTAGCATCTGTATTAACTACTAAATAAATCACAAATAATAAAACAGTCCTCATTTTTATCACTTCAAAAACACCACATCAAAACACACTGCCTGTATTCCTCACAATATTAGACTAAAGGCTCTTAATAAGAACATTTAAACCAATGTAATACACAGGACCATTCAGTCCCGTATCCTATAATGTTTGAATATAAGTAGCAATGTTACATTTGTTATCATTTCCGGAATAGCACAGGATTGGAAAAAAACTCAGCTGATAAATTAATGACAATGAAACTGATGGTTAAAAAGTTGTCAGTTTTATTTTTGTTGTGTTGTTACTGGTTAAGCTTATCCAATTTACTACTCTAGTTGATTTCCAAAGAATGAATAATCTTTTAAAGTTTAACATTAAATAGTTTAGCAAGTTAGCAAAGTTTTATTAATAAACAAACACTCAACACTTGTGTACAAATATAAAAAGTAAATTACTTTTTACCTTTAAATAAAATAAGAATAAAATACACGTCGTTTTAATGTTATATATTTTTATATGTCTTTAACATCTTGATTGAAAATGTAACGGAGAATGCATCAATGGGATTTTTGGACCGTTGGAGCTCTAAAAAGCGCAATTGTATACGAGTAGAAACTAAATTTAATATTGTATGTCGATATTCGAAAGCGTAGTAGGCACTTATATATGACCCCGGTATATTCAGCACATTGTGAAGACACTTATTCCGCTAGAGAATGAACTCGGAACTAATAAAAAAATAGTATCATAAAATATCCATAAGAAATCATTAAACTCAGACAATAGTCACACGCATTCCCTCTGCATCATAAGCATAACACTTGCTGTCTTATATCAAGAAATCAAAACATGTTTTATTGCATGTTTATTAAAAGAAAAAAAAAACCAATTCAATTTGCATATAGTAATTGAACAGTGCAGAAGGAAAAAAATATACCCACAACACTACCAGTAGTGCATCTTGGTAGTGTGGTGTGGAAGGCGGGGAACAAAAAGCTTAAGTTACATTTATTAATTCATTATTTGTTCTTGTACAATAAATTGATTGAATATCTGCATTAAAAATAATATATCGGTATGATACAAAATGTTCAGGATGCGACACTTCTCTTATCTAGCGGATGCGAGATAAAACTAACATAATGTACAATACTATTATTTATAACTGGGCTTATCCTATACCCTTTAATGCTTTTTATGATGTTAACTTTTTGTATAGTTTATAGTATTAATATATCTACGTGTTGTGAGGTGTGTGAAATTTGTAGAACAGGTATTATGTGTTTTAGTGTTGTTTTTCAGGGATTTAATCTTGTGCTATAATGCGGCTAAATTTAAAATGAGAGGTTTAATAACATAATTAGCTGTTTACTGGTATTGTGTACGGATTGCTATGTAGAGGTCTTGGGTTCAATCCGGCCTAGGTGATTTTAGATTTTTCTGACAAGAAATTTTTACTCTTAGTAGTAGCCCAAAGTTTGAAATTGTGTTCGGTAAATGGCAACATACATGCCCTCTAATATATTGAATCCAATCCAACATAGTTGGTAAAACATAAATGTGTGTTCTGCCCATTGCTACTTCAGTAGAAACTCTGCGAGCTATATCAGTTAGGTACTTGGATTTGCCTGCTGATTTCTTCAGGGTGCTATCATCATCATCATCATCATTATCATATCAGCCTAAAGACGTCCACTGCTGGACATAGACCTCCCCCAATTTTCGCCTTCTTGGCCGGTCGTGAGCCGCCCTCATCCATCGGTTGCCCGCCACCCATATAAGGTTGTCGGGCGGCCTTGTGAGGGAACTGCACACGTGCGTCTTTCAGTTCGTGATCGCCACTCTTGAACTTTCTGCCCCAATGGCCGTCAGTTCTGCATATTGCTATCAATGATTTCTAATTATTTGACTGCAGCTTTATTCAGATAGAGGGGCTTGATTATACAAATGTATAGTCACACGAGCAATTACTAAATGAACATGAGGCATTAACAAAAGTTGGAATATTTCCAAGGATTCGATCCCCAAGGAGAGGAGACGTTCCTGGTGAAATGCAAATTGTGTGGTGCTAACGTACTTTGCTGCTTTATTACTTGGTTTAGAGTACATTTATATACAACGATTGTAATTGACTTATGACGTTTTTATATTTTAAAAACACTCGTAGGTAATAGCGAAGTAGCTCTCTATCGAAGGATGTTACAAATATACAAATCATAAAGATGTGTATAAAAATATGCGAATTAAAATAAACTAATAGCCTCCTAGTCAACGAATACGATTACGGAGACTACTACTTTAGTTTACTGTCATAAACATCAATAGATACATCGTTTGACGTGCTTTTAGAGGCAAGAATATCGATATTCTTTAGAAAGTGGTTACCTATCCACATACTGACTGTGATAAATGTGTTTAACCTTACTTATTTTACTTATTTTTCATAAATGATCGAGATTTCTTTAAATTTTCTGATAAATTAATATATTGGTGTCGATCGTGCTCGTCGCTTGTAAAGCGGATTCCAGACTGCAATTTGGGATTCAATCAGCTTTTTCTCCCTGTCTTCGTTTCCGGTAAGAACTGTGTAATTTAACCGCTATTTCAGTTATTTTTAATCGTAAATCGATTATATATTTTAAAGGTATCTGAATATTACAAATATCATAAAAGCAAAAGTTTGTATGGATAATTATGTGGATGTATAGATGTAACCCTTTCATATTGTATATATTATTCATGATTTTTTAATTATTCTATTAATATTATAAATACGAAAATGTGTATGTGTGTGTGTGTGTGTGTGTGTGTGTGTGTGTGTGTGTGTGTGTGTGTGTGTGTGTGTGTGCGCGCGCGTGTGTGCGCGTGCGTATGTGCGTGTGTGTGTGTGTGTGTGTGTGTGTGAGTGTGTGCGCGTGTGTGCGTGTGTGTTTGTTACCACTTAGCGACTAAACGGCTGAACCGATTTTGATAAAATTGGTATGTTGTTAGATTAGGTGCCGGAGACGGACATATGCAACTTTTTATCCCGAAAATCTGTCTGGCTCCCTAGGGATAAAATAAATAATACGCGGCGCGGTTTCCCCCGCGTCTTTGCTTACTGATTTGCTCCCGTCGCCAGTAACGTTATGTTACATAACCTATAACCTTCCTAAGGAATTAGGCTATCATAAGCAAAAAGAATTATTCAAATCCGACTGGTAGTTCCAGAGATTAGCGCGTTCAAACAGACATACAAACAAATTCTTTCGCTTTATAAAGTATAAATTTATAGTTTATATAAACTGTTGTAGCCAATTAGGTTTTATTTATACGCCACGATTTTTAAATCTTTCTTTATCGCATTCAGGGAGTTTTAGACATAATTCAGAGGCGTTTAAGCTATTACCGCTTTAAACGTCATACTAGCAGACACAATAGAAAATCTATTGTTTGGAAGATCGCCAGTTGACGTAGCGTTCAAAGGCTTTACAACTCATGAGTTTCCATCAAATTTTGACCTCGGGTTATATAGGTTATATAGCATCTCACAAAGGTATCACAGTGAAGAAACTATGCAAGCAGTTTAACACGGCAAACGTTGTGTTTGCCACTTTTAAACTTCATTGACTAACCAGTCCATGGATTCTAAGAGTAGTGAGCCACATTAACCTCTTACAACCTTCTGCTACTCTAGTACTATTTGAAATAAATATTATATGAAATACTGGACATCACTAACACTCAATAGTGTTACAGGGAATATCTTAATACCAAGGACGAATACGTAACCACTCTGTGGGTGCCAGGGGAATTAGATGAATTGCCCCTGACACCACTTGACGTGTCAATGGTGATTCTGTGTAACACCATTGGAGGTGTCATTTACGTGTCACTCGTTACGTGTAGGTAATGAAAAAGACATGAATTAATTACTACAAATATATACATTTTTATTAAAAGTTATTGAATAAAATATACACAGCGTTATGTATTTAACTCAATTTTTTAGATTGTTCAAGATGACATTGTATAAATAAATTGATCAAAATAAGTACATACTGGTCTTAACTCTTTGGAACTAATACAGATTAGATATACTTTCTTAGTAGGGTTGCCCAATATACCTTTCACAATATAAAACCCTAGTGTTGTATGATTCCAAAGTCTGTAAAAGCAATTAATGTTGGTAAGTATCGGTCCAACAAATCCCTAGGTGCTAAGTGAGTGATGCAATTAGCGTCACTCATAAAAGACCGTCTAAACTCTGATCGTAAAGTATGTATAACACAACCACTTCGAAACCAACGCTTATACAAGAATTAGGTCGAGGTTTAGTGGTCTTACTGAATTTCGTCGAAATATTCGTATATAATAAATTCGTATATATAAGTATGTTTTGAATTTATTGATTTGATACGATTACCATTGATGTTAATTAAGATCAATTGTATTAAAAAGTCTAAAATTTTACCCGAACACACATCTCTTGATTTCATTGTAACAACATTAAGTTTTGCGAGTCTAACTTAGATACCAAAGAAGTAAAGTGAGTCTTATCCAAAGCTACAGCAATCGTTGAGTTAAAACAATACAGTCGTTGCCAACCGTAAAGGAAGAAGGGATTGTAGGTTTAGAAAAAAGAAAGTGTATCGACAAAAGACTGTCATCGAAAGGTACTACGCAATAGTATGATAACTAAGATCGTTATCATAATATAATTTAATACACATTTTTTCTATTATGTGATGAACTTCTTCGTCTTATCGTGTCGACAGCAAATCTATTTATATCGTGACAGCCCAAAACTCATCTACGACTAATGCATTGTCAGCAGTGTTCATTAGCGCCTCCTGCGTGCAGTTGTTCGGGCACGGAGGGCACGACCAGGTGAGCCATTGTTTGTGGATTGACACCACACTTACACCCTAGATCGGAACTATCAGAGAATCCCCACCAGGACCCCTGAAAATCCCAACCTGGACAAATTATCTTTAGGGTTGTTTAGTTACAAGAACATTTTACCAACCAATAGTTGCAGTACAATATAGTCGATTTTGATAATAAGAACTGAGAAATTATATCATTGTCTTAGTTAAAATGAGTGAGTATATAAAGGGTCGTCGGTCTGGAGTATAAAACCATTCCAATTTTTTCGAAGGCGAAAGTAAATATCACATTAAATTACTGCAGTTACCGACTCACCTGCCAAGGCGTAGTAATAATAATAATAATAATAATATTCTACCACATTCACACAGCGCCATCTAGCCCCAAACTAAGCAATTATATTTGCTTGTGTTATGGGTACTAAACAACTGATATACTACTTATATAAATTTTTTTTTTGTAAATACATACATATTATAGATCAAATACACCCAGACACAGAACAAACAATCATGCTCATCACACAAAGGTTTGTCCTGGGTGGGAATCGAACCCACGACCTCCGGCTTAGCAGTCAAGTAACCACTAGACCAAAGTAGTGACTATGATAAACTTACACCATATTTTGAGAGATACCTATGTCCTACAGTGAAAGCCTTTATGCTGATGCTGAAGATAATGTGCCAGATAATGATAATACTAATGTTGATAATGAGCTACTTTTCTACCAATATCAGGTAAATCCATGTATCAATCTTCGAAGCGCTTTAATTCAAGTAACCTATTAAAACAAGTATCATCATAAATTATGTCATTTAACACCACAGCGGCGCCACCGTCGCGATACACGATGTTTACCAGCAATTAAATATCAATTTCGTAAACATTAATCATCCTCGAATTGTTATAAATGTATGTTCGGAAGCGACGCCTTTGTAAATACTTCGATGACACACAGGCTTATAAAACGTCGCACTGTTATTCGTAATTTCTATTTCTAATTAATAAGCCAACTCGCTGTTTTCTTCTGTCAATTTCTTCGCTCACATATGATAGAAAAAGAGACTGAGAATTTCAAAGTACGCATGACTTTGAAAAATTAGGGTCACTTCACACACCGGTGTGTGAAGTGACCCTTATTTTGCAGGTAGGTGCACGGGTAATTTTTGTAAGTCACATTGATACTTCCTCTTGAACCTATGACTTCGTGTATACTTTAATCAGTTAGTAATCACCATTTAGTTGCATGTGTTAGTCTGGTGAGTAAACCTGTTCTCTTCACTACTACCGATTCTTACTCGAGACAATTAGCTACTCCACAATATTTAAAATTGGTTTATTATTATTAGCGTTGAATAAGGTAAATTTGCAACACAATTTTTTATTCACTATCTCGTTTTACCACCATCGTCATAAATATCAGCCGAAAGACGTCCACTGTTGGACATAGGTTTCCCCCAAATTCGGCCTTGGTCCGTCGTGAGCCGACCTCAACCATCGGTTGCCTGCCACCCTTATTAGGTCGTCCGTCCATCTTGTGACGGGACTCGTTTACTCTCGAATAATTTAATAATACCTAATTATTTGATTCTATTTTGTTAGACACAATTTACTCACCATTTTCCTCTACAATGTGTCACGTAAGTTTCAAGAGGTCTTGTTCTAACCAGTGATAGTGATTGATAACATTATTAATACACACTTCATGTACAAGTCTTCGCTTCTATGAATACGTCTATCAATGGTTTATAAACTTTTGATCTTATCCGTAGATTCTCAATGTCATTAGTTGTTGGTATGTTTCTATAGGAATTTAAATTTGTAAGTACAAGCCTGTATGTACAGCGTAGGTGGGTCGTATGTTTATGAGTCTACAGTATAAAAGCATTAAGCCTTTGTCATGTGTGTGAGAGTTAATACCATGAAACATACAGTACCGGTTCTACGTAAAATACCACCTTTTTAAATAAAAACTTTTTTGGGACCATTATTATTAGCATTGTATAGTATGCAACCATTTAACTTACTAGCTTTAGCTGATGTTGTATAACCTATAACTTTCCTCAAGAACTGGGCTATCAAACGCAAAAAGAATTATTCAAATACGACTGCGAGTTTCAAAGAATAGCGCTTACAAACTAATAAACATAGAAACAAACGTTTCCGCTTTATATATTACCATGGAGTATAGATTAAATTAGTCAAAATTAGTCCATTTTCCCTAATTGTAAGAAGACAGTGGGGTCAACGAGTGGTAGAGACCATTACAAAAGCATCGTGACAAACTGCTGGTGGCCAAGAAGGTTTTTATTATAAAAAGAATTAACAACAGTCTTTATCGAAGATCTAAACCACAAATAAAGTTTGTAATATCAGTATCGGAACCACGGTTTCATTCACGAAAACCTTAACAACTCTCGTAAACTTTAACAGCCATCTAACTTTAGTACATGTTCTAAACTTGTGTTTTCTAGGTGTATTTCTTGAACAACTGAAAATGTGTTAAAACTGTTTTTCAATAAATAAACATTCAACAGTTACAATTTAACATTATTTTTTCCTACTAGAGGTCTGCACACGCTTCTTTTCGGTATCGAAAGTTTCATTCGATATCACAACAAACTCCTACGGTAAATATCATAGCAATTAGTGTCGTATTCAGATTTATTAAAATATTAAAATTCTAAAAATAATTAAAAAATTATTAAACATAATAAAATATAGCCAATGTATTATTAATAATAATTTTTATTTCCAAAGCTGAAAGACTTTTCAAATCGGTACGTAGATAACGTATATCGTAGATTTTTAGATAAGTCGTTTCAAACAAACAATTTATTTATTTATTTTTATTTATAAACATTTTGCACAATACAAAGTAATGCACAAGAGCGAACTTAATGTCAAAAGCATTCTCTACCAGTTAACCTTTGGGTGATGCAGAGACTAAAATTTGGTAGGTGCACTCAGAACTGATTATTAGTATAGAAGAAATATATAGTTACACAAATTACTATACCTAGAAAAAAATCAAGTCTTTTTTCTATAATAAAATATTAGTTTAGATTTAGATAATATGATATATTCAAATAGAAAAGGTTTGAGCTATTTCAAATATAGATAGGTACCTACAATATATAATTCTATAATTTTTATGGTGTTTATTGGAATCAGTTAAACTATTAGTTTTTGGACGTTTGTTATTTACCAATTTCTATTTGCTATACTTAAATGAGCCTACTAATAATCAAATAATTTAGAGATCCTTAAAAAATAAATTTCAATCGACAAACACCAGTTACTTTTACAGTTACACCTACACTTATATTTTTCTTTCAAGCGATGTTTTTCTTTCACCTGTTTTTGTTCATAACACGAGTACCTTTGATCAATTAGGTATCATTAAAAATCAAAGCTTTATTGTTTTCTTTCTTATAACAATGATTGTTTTGCTTATTGTAACTTATTGTTTTAATTTAAAACATTGTATAGGGCTTCAGAAAGAGCAATTTGACCTTTTCACTTTGAATGAAAATAAATGAATTTATACCTGTTTGGCTATTGTCCTTTAATTTATTTTTTCTGTTATTGTTAATAAAATTTTTACGTATATTTAGAGTTCAGTGCCTGTCCTGGTCGTCATTGCGTCATCATTTATACAAACAACATTTCGGTATGGTTGATATGAATCACTAACCGGTCGTCGTTCGCCACAATTTCTAAGTTGTCGGTCCATCTTGTGTCTGCCCATGCTACGTCTTTCGTTTCGTAGTCGCCATTTCAAAATCTTTCTACTCCAACAGCTATCAGTTTTGCTAGCTATGTGTCCTGTTTAACTTTGCTTTATCAGCCACTTTGATTCTTTCGCGGATTTCTTTACTTTTGTGTTACCTTATTAATAATCAATTGTTGTAATGAGCTTTTATTACAAAAAGAACCTATAGATACCCAAAAACGTCAAGTTGATTCATTGTGATCGAGTTCGAACTGACAATAAATGTAATAGTGATGCTGTACGTACTGAAAGAGTGCACAATCGAGTAGGTTTGTTTGTTTACTCGTAAAAACTGTTGAGCCGCTACAACACCAATTCATCCGTGATCAAATTCTGATAGTGTCGAAATATAGGCTATAAATGTATATATGTATAGAGTTTGTATGAATTACTATTTAATGGTTTATATACTTCGTTCTTAAGCTTCATGTGATGATGTAAGTTTATACGAATAAGGATACAGACAAACATACCGCCTGATGGTAAGCAGTTACCGTAGCCTATGGACGCTTGCAACACCTAGCAGTTATGTATGTCATTACACAGCTGGGTAAAAACTAAGAATTGCTCCAATCCTTGCAGACTATGGGTACTATCTACATGATTATAACTATGTATATATTATAATGACGATGATTCCAATTACAAATGGTTATTCTTATTACTCACCAGTATCAAGAGCACACAAGTTTGCTTTTTTTAAGTTGAAGTATATTTTTTTAATGCTTATTTTTACATATTATTATTATTTTATTTGTCATAGTAACTCTTAGAACGGAACTTAATTGCACGATATCCTTTCGTACTTGACCATTTTGTTTTATTTATTGCCAGGTATATTACAAAACCTGTTCGCGAAATGATTTATGGCTTTTTTAACTGCTAACGAAATATAAATGTTTACTGAAGTACATAATTACTATTTTTCAATAAGCATTTTTAATACCAAAGTTAGTGCTGAAATGCTAATCTATGAACAAACAAATCCAATATTATGTTTTGCAGCAGTTTGTTTTTTTTTTCACTTGGACATAAAAAAGGTAAATTTAGTTTAGTTCTTCTTCAAACAAGGTTTAAAGAGAGCATTAATATCACGGCAGGCAGCGGTTTCGCAGAGCCCATTGCAGAAGTCCGTGTCGGCCAGTTACCACGTAACTTCTGGGGCCTAAGTCTGCTAT
The DNA here is from genome assembly GCA_963082885.1 of Parascotia fuliginaria. Classification (NCBI taxonomy): domain Eukaryota; kingdom Metazoa; phylum Arthropoda; class Insecta; order Lepidoptera; family Erebidae; genus Parascotia; species Parascotia fuliginaria. The sequence goes on from OY720195.1 coordinate 5,298,834, forward strand.
CACAATAGTGTCAGAATGGTCAGTGGACAAGTTTTAACCAATAAGAGATCAATGATCGACAATTCTGACACTATTGTGATAGCAGACTTCTTCTTCGACGATTGTGTCAGCTATTTCTGCCAGCGTCAAGTGTAGAATAATATTCTTGTTGATGATATTAATGGTATATTACAATGATAAAATAGAAATAATGTGGATGAAATTAAATGACAACCATCTTCCGTGAAACAGAAGATGGACCCCAAAACCGATAGCAGACTTAAGCCCCAGGTGAGCAGTTGGCTCATCTGCCATTGACAATTAAACAAAATTAGATTAGTTAATGTAATAGTAAATAATCATGAAACGAAAACAAAACGAGGCTATAGTTTCGTAACTACTTATGGGTTTGTTCTAGTGCTGACATTGGCCGCTACACAAACAATAATGTCTCATTGTTATTATTATTTCATGTAATTAAATTTAATGGGAAATTAGATTATTGCGTCTTTGTGTTCAAACGTGTTAGGCAGCGAGGGTTAGAAACTGCCGATTATCAAGACAATCTTATATTAAAAAAGCTCACTTGTAAAACATTACCCTTCTTTACTTTGGCAGTCGGTTAAAAAGAGCAGGTAGAAAAAAACTATTTATAATATCAGGTAGCTATCGAAGTAAATGTTTGTAACTTTGTTGTCGTGGTAATGTCATAGATTCTTCGTTAGAGTAAATTGAGTTTTAGAAACTGTAGTACAAATTATTAAACTAACATCTATAATTGCAGCCTGTTTTTGGTACTAAGCTCAGGTATCTATCTATACTGTACGCGATTTCGGCTTCGACTATAAATAAATGTTATATTAGGTATGTCTTTTATTGCGGAAATTGTACTATAACATTGCAAAATGTAGATGATGATAGAACTAATAAACTAATATAAATACTTAAAAGTAAACCACGTTAAGACTAGAGGCCACGACATATTGAAAAAATCGCTAGTTTTAAGACCGTACTAAAGTAAGACGAAGAAATAGAGACGCGCCTAGACGATTATCGGCTACGTATCTTGACAGATCCCTTAATGGGATCGGAGGGCGCGCCACTCAATTATCTACGAGAGGTTATTGCCAATATTCCTACAATGCCTTCAAGTAGGCCGTCCTCGAGCCATATATTTTGCGAGACACTTGGATTTTTGGTATTTGAATAATAAACCATCTGTTCTAAGAAAAGTGAAACAATAGATGGTAGGACTAAACTAGAGATGTTTGAACAAATACGGTAAATCGATTTAGGTGTTGCAAGTTCTTGAATCGATTGATACTGTCGATATTATAAACAAAGAACAAATAGAAAAAAGGTGAAGTAAAACATCGCAAGGAAACTTGAATGACTAACGCATAATAGATTTCCTTGAAATCGGCAATTGCTAATTCAACTTGAGTAAACGTAAAGATTGTGCCTGCCCTGTTTGATTAGATGTATATACTTAGCAGTAGGAATATAAAAGACTGGGACGACTTTAGTGACGCAAAAGTACACTTTGTACAAATTTGATACTAAATCAAAGTTGGTATACCTATACACAATATATATCAAGCATCGATAATATCGATATTTCATACATATCTCTGGTCTGACCTTTATCTTCTGTTTATCTGTTTCTATTTGAATCTGTATTATTGAGCGTCGAAGCAGAAGGACTTTCGAGAAATCTTTTAATTTTAATATGTATTGTATTTGAATGTACCTACTCATTTGTAATTAATTTGACTGCTTGGATAGCGCTGTGGCACTTCCACTGCGCTTTTGGGGAAGTCAAATATCATACGACTATTGCGCAAAAGATTTTGGGTTCGATTAACACACGGAATAAAACTTACGACGCGTGAACGCGCGTAAACGTGCGACTCAAAAATAATTGTTTCTAGTCTGGGTATATTTTGTGTCCATTAATTGTAGGTTTGTTTGTAAATTACCCCGCGATTCTAGTGCGAATGGTGTATCAAAGCAATTAATAATGCTATTTTAGTTTTGTACTTTCCTACGAGGTGGCACTTTTCGCAAAGGCAAAAACAATCCAATGGACACAGCAAATCCGATTTAGAACATTTTTGCCCGACTGGCGCAGTCAAGGAGGGTAATGTTTTTCGAGCGTAGGTATGTATGTATGTATACATAAATATGTATGTGAGTATGTATGTCTATTTCTTTGGCACGCTCTACATCTTAAATGTTCTAATGCATTTTAACATATTATGAGATGTCATTAGATTCATATTAATTGTGGAAGTGACATCTATAGGTTGTATAATATTTGAATGTAGCGTCAGGACGAGAAAAATGGGTTTCTTTATTTTCACTTTATTTTAGGCACGCAGTCGTTTTATTTTTAATAATATGTATTGCTTGTATATGTACCTAAACAAGATTTTCTGCAAAGTAACCTTAAAATACAAAAGTTTATCTTCGAACATCTATGGAACAATCAAAGGTAACACAGACTATCCTTATAATTACAGAACGTTGGGTATTCCACACAATTCGAAGATCGAGCCTCAATCAAGTTTAACGTAATGTTACCTTTACGGTAATGGATACGCTTTCACGACTACAATGCTCTTATCTTTGTTTCAGGCTTTGAAGGTGTGAGTAAGACTAGTAATATTATTATTGTTGACCATGTTATTATTGTTATTATTATGTGTAGTTATTTGAATTATAATATGCGAGAGATTGATATTAATTAAATTTGGCTAAAATATAGCTAGGTACTGTTACAAGTAAAACGTAAAACCTTCTGCATTATATTACATAGTCGTTTAGAAATTGTATACTCTTCTGTGATATTATTATTGCAATTTTTCCAAGAATATTAATTTTACAAAAATTGTCTTTATCCAAAAAAAAACGTAAGAGACTTTTTAATTTTTTGTATCACAGTGTAACTTTGGATAATGTCAAGGTACACTACTTTAAGCGTGGTGATTAATGATCAAGCCTTCTCTTTCTCTCTCAGGCCTTTGCTATGCAGTAATAGCATAGCAAGCATAGCGTATCAAGCATATTTCTATTGCCGTTACCTCATTTTAAAGGATCTTAATGTAGATGATGTCCTTCAAGACGTATCTGTCGACGGCGACACTCTGTCAACTTTCGACAATACGTTTTCGCTCATGTGCCTTGACGTGATTGGCAAAATCGAATTTTGTTTTGAATATACGATTACAGCCATTTATAGAACTAACACTATCTTCAGTTTCCTTTATCAAATGGTTCTATCCAGTATTAACAGAATCGTTTCTAAAATTGTTCCAAAAATTTACTTTACTATCTAGCCATGAAAATATCCGATATCACATTTCAGCATCCAACCACATCCGATATTTTTATCACATATTCTATCAATTTTAATGACTTCTCGGTATCCGTTTACACGTCACATTTTTCAATGACATCCAATATAAAATCGTATTTTCCATTACACACACAATAAATTCTGATCACAGGGAACAAACAAGGAATATATTATTCGTGCAATTAGAACCGTGGTCTCTGATTGGTCAACGGAGATTTCAGTCTCAGGCCAATCAAGATGCTAGAGTTGTGAGGATATTGCAAATAATAATTATTTATTTAGTATTTAAAAAAAATATTAAGAAGAGAGAGAATACGCGGCTAGTATAAATTCATTTAAGTATCTTAAAAAACATCTATCTTTTATAATAATACGTTGAGCATAAGTAGCGCGTGTTGCAACAACACCAACACCGTGTGTCTTCTTCTTCTTCTCCTTTTTATTTTGGCAACAGAGCCGACAATTGTGTCAGCTATTTCTGCCAGCGTCAAGTGTAGAATTATATTCTTGTAGATGATATTAATGGTATTTTACAATGATAGAATAGAAAAAATGTGAATGAAATTAAATGACAACCATCTTCCGTGAAAAAAAAATATGGACCTCCACCGTGTGTCAACTTATATGTATAGGGTACCAATATAATACTTTTAGCTGATTTGTATAAGATTGTATACAATAATGTAAGAAGGCAATCTACATAGTATACAGCCTATGGACATGCTTATGTACTAAGAAATCACAACTAACTAAGAAAAACTAAATCTTGGCTCACCATTTTTTTTTTTGCTATATTAAGGCAATTACATTCAGGTTTAACATATGGGTTTACATGTTCCAAAAGCTCAGTCAACTGTCAACCGTCACAAGTCAACTAGTGATCACGGTCAGTGCACGACTGAAACGTCGATAGAGGTAAAATAGGTCAACATTAGACCCGTTCTCCATTAAGTCGTATGCAAAATTTGTCCCCAAAACTTTTTACACAAAAAGCCGCGTAGCGTGATTTTATCAACGTCTAGTCTAGTACGTAGGTCTCTGTCGAAAAGAGGTATGTGCCATACTCACCATGATTAGTAAGAGGATTGATGATAGTTGGTGATGATTACTAAAAAGACCTCGTATTCTTTTAGTTGTCTTTGATGGCATCCATAGAAAGAGATATAGGGAGTTGATATTTGTCTAAAACAACAGTGAAGTGGACCAACCCTTAAATAAATTTGTTAGTGTAGTCGAACTTCATTACATTATTCCTTAATATGTATCTTATTTGATAAATTTTCTTTGTATAAACTTCTCAAATAAATGGGCTGAAGTTTTGAGTCAAAAATGTCTTCTAACTTTCAAAAGCTATCGATATTCTTATCCACAGTAGTCCCGTTCCATCTTCGGCCCATTACACACATTCGTGTAATCCTAACGTGACACCCAATGCATTGTAATGCGACATTATTCGCTCCGGTAGTTTTATCTCGGTCGGACAGTGTGAACGAGGCTTTAGGGAGTCCCTGTGTCCCAAATGCCGAACGTGTTTACAAGGAAAAATATAGTTTTGAGAATTGGTGAAGCGGTAAATAGATTTTTTGTACCACACCACTGAATAAACATTACACAGGTCTACTGAATTGCTTGTGACAATTATAGAAATTATTTATATAGGTAAAAAAAAAGTCTCATTGATATAAAAAATCTTCTTGTTATAAAAATCAATCTATACTATTATATAACGCAGTAGGATTTGTTTGTTTGTTTGAACGCGCTAATCTCTGGTATTATCAGTCGGATTTGAAAAAATATGTTTGCGTATGATAGCCCAGTTGTCGAGGAAGGTTATAGTAGGCTATGTAACATCACGCTACTGGCGACGGGAGCAGAGCAGTTAGCAAAAACGCGCGTGAAACCGCGCCGCGGAAAGCTAATCTGATATACAAGAACAAAAGAAATACATCACAAATGTTTGGTAGGTATTATTTTCAGTAAAGCTACGGAAATCTAGGCAATGTGGGCGATTACTAAAACCTAATGAAAATGATAGTACCAACATTATGACTGTTTTATTATAATACTAGCTGACCCGGCCGACTTCGTATTGCCTCAATCGATAAATAACAGACCTTTAAGAACTTTCATATTTATTCACCTTTTAAACCTTCTCTGGACTTCCACAAATAATTTAAGACCAAAATTAACCAAATCGGTCCAGCTGTTCTCGAGTTTTAGTGAGACTAACGAACAGCAATTTATTTATATATATATCGATAATATGTAATACCTTTTTTAAGTATATAGTAGAAGAGACCGAAAGTATAATAAATAAATAAATAAATAAAATAAATAAAAATGTTTTTATTGAATCTCATCATCTTCATTACAATAGTTGAGGCATCCCCAGTAAGTTATAAAAATACTTGTGTTGGGGCTGTCTCGCATCTTCCCGTTTACAATATTTAAGATGAAGGAATTAAGTACACTTAACGAAAAATAAAAGTAACTAAAAACTTAATTAAAAACAATTTCAGAGTAATACAGTAAATAATAAATTCAGTTCAGTAATAGAGCTTTAGTTTGAGGCGTACTGTTTGGTGAGCAAGGCACACTTTATTATTATGGTGAAATGTTAGGGATTTAATGGAGATCGGATATAGCAACCTCCAGAACACTGTCTACTTCATACTATTTGGGTGGTATTGTGTTTCATGATTAGGTATTATCTGATAACATATTTTTCTCTTAAACTTAGGTGGTAATAAAAATCTATATAAACAGAAGATACTCAAGCTACCAAAATATGTAAAGAGCACAATTTTTAACAAGAATAAAATTGAATGATATGTAAGACCGCAACAAGCATCAATTCCAAAATCAGCAAAAATAAAACTGTCATATGTAGTGCAGTACGTTTGGCAACGTTGCCAACTTGATTACATTCGTCAGCAACGATAGAGAATAAGTCAACGCTATGATAACATCGTTTGTACCGATCCAATCTTTGTACGGATTGTATTACGGTGCTTACTGTCCTGTGACGTTGGGTGACTCGACAAATAATAATAATAATAATAATAATAAATTTATTGGTTCAAAAACTTTTACATTCACAATTTTTAACTTAAGGTAAGTAGGTATTTTACAATTATGAGCTCAACAATGTACAAATTGTGTCTATCATTTGCCTCCGCAGCCGAACTAGGTGTGAAACCTGTGCTTCAGGTTAAATATTAAATATTCTTATATTGATATTATTACCTACTTATTTGGAACAAATAAGATACAGAACCACGATTCCTTATTTATTATTACAACTAGGTGTCCGCAGCGAGTTTTCGCCGCGTTAAGTCACATATTTGACTATAACACTACTAGAGAGCGCCGGAGGCCCAATTTCCCCCCTTTCGGATCGAAAGATCCTCACCTCCCTCATTCCCTTCCCCTAACCCCATTCCCAGCCGCCATAGTGGAGGCCACCATACCAGCAGTTTAAGAAGATGGTATGGTGGCCACCACTTCTAGATTTCACTGACTGCTTACCATCAGGCGGGGTGGAGTCACTTTGGTAAGCAAATATATATAAAAAAAAAAACTCTTGTATGTAGCCCTTAGCGTAATGTTATATAGCCTACGACATTTCTCAAAAGTTGGGCTAATAAATGCAAAAATAAATATTCAAATCCGACCATAGTTTCAGAGATTAATGCGTTAAAACCCACAAATTCTTTTGTATTAAATATAAGTATAGAAATAGATTTAATATACAAACACTTCTGTAATCCATATCATAACTTTAGATTAATCACTAGCAGGCAATTATAAGCTTTATAACAGGGTATGAAAGTTTATATTTGTATGAACTTAGTGATTCATTGCTGTGTGCCATGAGTGAATATTTTATAGAGATATAGCGTATTACGATAATGCACTACATTATTACTTGCAGGAGATACGACAGTGTATTGTAGCTCTTAATTACAAATTTAGAGACAAGACTTAATTAGTTAGTTAACTTAGTCTGATGTAAGGAAGTCAGTAAATAAAAGAATAGAAAACCTTTATTTGGAACATCATCGTACATCGCAATTGAGTTGCTTAATGAAAATCATGTTACCTGCATGCTTTTTGGCCATAATTTGAGAAAAAAGACAATAATTAATCAGTAGGTACATACAAGTTAATAACAACTGCGACAATAGACGCAAAATGAAATCGTCTGCGTCTTCCGGTTCTCGGCAAGGAAATGCTTATAATACCAGCCTGTTTACTGTCCTACTATAGGGCAAAGGCCTCTTTTCATATAGAGAAGGCATGAGTATTAATCACCACGCTTGCTGAAGGCGGTTTGCCAATTTCAGACTTTTGAGACCAGTTTTCCTCACTATGTTTTCTTTCACCGTCAGTCAGAAATATCCAAAATAAACTTAGAAAGTACATAATTATGATTTGAAAATTCACGTTGGTACTAACCCGGATTCGAAACCGAACTACCTCGTGTTTACAAATCAAGTGCCTTATCCACTGGACCATTTCGACTGTGTTGAAATGCTTTATGTAGAAATGCTTAATATTCATTTAATTATCTCGTTTTTTCCCTTACAGTTACTGCGTATAGGGCTCTTTGACAGTGCTATTTGATAACATTATCTAAAACATTTAGTATACAAACATCTTGGTATACATTCTTGGTCAAAGCGAATTCAAACAACATCATTAATTTGTAAAGAACCAGATGAAAAGATCTGTCGATATGGCAATAATTAGAACCGTCCATCCGTACATTGTTAAGAAGAGTAACGCCGCGCCGACAGCTCCAGCCATTTGTCAATCTTTCTTCCTTATTAGGTTCGTTACGGATTTTTTGTTGCCTGTTTGCGGGGTTTGAAAACCGTAAAAATGTTTGAGGATTTTGAAACAATATTTTAATTGAACTTAAATTTAACTCTTTTATAGTTTGTAGGTTTATAATTGCATAATTCTTTAAGATTTGACTATTATACTGCCGCTTAGTAGTATAAATATTGTAGTTAATGTCTTTAATGGTTTACATATACTGCCTCTAGCCATCAATAAAATGTTACATGATGTATCGAATCAAATCATTATCTATTGCATATTATTAAAAACTCCTTGCACAAAATAATTATGCAAAGGCGGACTTAATGCCAGGGGAATTATCTGTCAGTTCAACTTTAAAAGATCTAATTTTTCAGAAAAAGAAACTAGTTTGAACATTATTTTCTAAACAAACATTATAAAAAAAATTTGTATGATTGTTTGTTTGTTAGCAACGATTTAACGAAAAATCTGCGTTACTGATTTCAAAAATTCTATCACCTTTAAAAATTAATAATGAAGCGGGTAACAAACGCTATATTTTATTATGTTTAACATATTTACAGTAATTTTCAGAATTTAAATGTTTTTAGCGCCTTTGTAAACCTGAATGATGCAATTCAATACTACTACAATAATATTTTTTGCAGGCGTTTGAGGGAAGCGTCGGGAAGTGAGGGCGGACGTCTAGAAACATACTTATTTGACTCTACACGTATACTCAACAAATGACCAAGCAAATTGCTTCTAAAATTACTAAACACTGCACAGAATATCATAATACAAAACAAGGTCAACCAAGCAGAATAAGATTAAAGTGTCTTTGCTACACGGTAATCATCAACTGATATTGTTCAGAGCACGGGTGACGGCAACCAGGTCACTTGGAAACTGCTACAGTGACGTCGCGTCACACTTAATGTATTGCTGTCATAAGAGTGAAGAGAACGTTACTATTGGTGGTACTCATTAATAGAAATTCTGATAATAATTTTGGGTTTCATAAAGAGTTGTTGAATGTTTGCCCGACTGACACAGTCAAGGAGAGTAATGTTTTTCGAGCGTATGCATTGTATGCATGTATGTATGTATATATATGTATGTATATATATGTATGTGAGTATGTATGTTCATTTCTTTGGCACGCTCTACAGCCTAAATGGCTTAATGAATTTTAACGTATGATGTGTCATTAGATTCTTATTAATTGTAGGAGTGACATAGGGTATATAAATTTTCTATGTAGCGTCAGCACAAGAAAAAATGGGTTTCTTTCTTTTCACTTTGTTTAAGGCAGGCGGGCTTTTGCTTTTTAATAATATTATATTGCTTGTTTCTTGCTTTGTTCAGTTTCTTAAATGTTTTGAGCAATTACCTTAGTTGATGAATATCTTCTTTTACAATGTCTAGAAGGTCGTCATGGACTCTTTGTTGTTTCTTTATATTGGACGATTTTATGTTGATGATAATAATATGAAGTCTTTGTGCTGTGAATTTTGAGGAAAGAAATTTAAAGTAATATATTTGTTTTTGTGTATTGCTTTTTTTAATTCGTATATTTCCAACACTTAGTTTCATTAAGTCGTTTAAGCAATTGGAATATGACTTTATAGTAGCGTCATTTAGCCTTCGTGTTTCGTAGTTTGTTAGGTACCTATTCTTAAATTAAATACATGGGTTCAGACTTTTAAGAAAAGTACAAATAGGTGCCCATCTTGGAGTAAATCTTGGAGTAAACGTCTACTAAAACTTGTATTTGTTTTAGTAGACGTTCTATCTAAATCTATGATCTAAACTTCTATGTGCACATTTTTTATTATAACCAAATTGAAATGCAACACAAAGAAAGCTGGTGGCTCGTAACATCTTATAAAAACTACAACAGGTAAAACGAGCCAAAACCCACTTACAGTTTCAACTATATTGTAAATTCAATTTGTCGTTTATTCGTTGCAGTCCACGTGCATACGAGGCTTGTTTTCTTCAATTGTTAGCTACTGAATGTAACGTGTGTTATAGTGCATTGTTTTAATAACGTGTTTGTTTTGATTTAAGAAGATGGAATAATTATTAAAAATATTAAATAATATCAATACCAATATAAGGTGGACCTCCGTCCTGATAAAGGTGGTGGCAAAGGATATATGACGGCGGCTGACGACTGACCAAGCTGGCGAAACCTGGAAGAGGCCTATGTCCAGCAATGGTAGTCTTTCGACTGATTGTCGATGACCCTGAATACCAATACCAAACAGATTACATCCCACTACAGCAAAAGGGTTTATTAAGCAGATTTTTAGAACTAGTCCAAGAACAAGTCATATAATTTTTTCTTGTGCTGACTCTACATTTAAATTTTATACAGAGTGTATAAGACGGTTTGATATTTAATGAAAAGACAGCTGTTACTAGGTCCATATAATGATTTCAAATTAATCACAAAAATGATTTGATTAAAAACAAAAATTTTAAATTTTCTGACGAAATAAATAAAATTTTGTAGTAACAAAGTAATACACCATATATTAAGACAAGTTAACTAACCTGTAATGAGCGGCAACGTTTTATCCTTCGACGTGGATTATGATTTAAGTCAGTGACCGTTTGACGTACTTACGGAGTGTTTAGAATTAAAGAAATTAAAAAAGTAGTCCTGTGCATATAATTATACATACATACGTTGAAAAACATTACCCTCCTTGACTGCGTTAGTCGGGCAAAACCGAAATCCAATTTCCAATTTGCGAGTCACTTGAGATCAATTTGCCTTTAACATTCTCATAATTATTATCTTAAAGCACACAATAGTGTTTACGTTATAGGTTTAATTCTTTAACGACATCCTCTTCTTCTTATCGAGTGGTTAGTGGTCAACCTAGTATCGGGATTTGTTCAGGTCGCCCGTAATTTATTATACAGGCATCCGACTTGACCTAACGACTGTTATCAACTTGGTAACAACCGGGACCGACTTTTAAAGTGCACTCCGAAGCACGGAGACGCTCAGATCAAATTCCACTATGCGGTTACCCATCCATGGGCCAGCCGCACTCTTAGTTGCTCAACGCAGATGATAATAATAATTAATGATGCTATCATATCAATAGCTTAATAAAACAGTGTTTAAATTTGTGAAAAGAAATGAAATAATCGGTGTAATTCTTTCGAGATTCAGTAGTAGAGGCTCAGTTTCACAAGTGAATTTTGCAATGACATCGGTCATGCTTTCTTAGCGTAGTGAGTGATAAAGTCTCGCTAGACATTTCAATTTCGACTTACCATTCAATTTATTTAAATCGAAATACTTTGATTGCATATTTTTCGTGTAAAGTTTATTGAATTATTTGTTTACAAACTGTAAGTTACTGATAGTTGTGTGCGAGATGCAATTTGCAAATATTCACAGAACTTCAATCTTCTCACATCCTTAGAAAATAAATTTTAAGAAAATCCTAATATTCAGGATGACTAGTTTTGGGTTTTAAGTAAAGACTTAGTTTTCTTGGCGATGCTATGACTAGAAAAGTTATTTAAAATAAGTTTGCTGAATCTTTTCGTTTATTACGTATTTCGAATTTGATTTGTATGCATATCAATCGGTACATGCTTAATATTTTGCCGTCGAAAGACACAAGGCAACTTTAGTTACATGCAGTTCGCGAGTTAAAAAACTTAAATAAAAGTTTTGAATATTATAATGAGCTACGATGTGCCTCTATGTCTAACAATCGACTAAAATTTGTAAGAAAACGGTATAATATTCAAGACATGTTTCCAAATATGTACATAAAACATCAGTGTTGTCTATCATATAGACAAAGTTATTGGCAAAAAGAAATGCTGTGTCACTAGACGAAATGAATTTTACGCGCACGATCTCAACTGTGAGAAGTTCTGTAATTATTTCGTATAATGTTATATTTTCAGAAAGCGATAACCTGAGATAATAAAATGATAATTGAGCTATCATAATAGGAGTAAATAAAGAAACTTTAGTTCATATTTTATGGCAGAACGTGTATAAGTGTAGCATGAGGTAGTGTGGTCCCCGTGCCTTAACTAATATTACTAGGGTATTAGTAAATTGTAGAATGTTAATACGAAATAATGGGAAATCATTAAAAAATTATAGAACTAGTTGCAAGTGGCAATGCCACGTAATTTTATAGAAAATACTTTTTTGGGCAAGAAACCATGTCGGGCGTCCTCAGAACACCCTCGCAAAGTTTCATTACAATTTGATCGTTGATTTCCACACGCATCACAAAAAAGTATCTAATATTTAACTAAAGCTCATTATAGTTATGAATGTTGTGTTTACTAATTTAGCATTAAGATTTAAGCAAATGTTGATATTTATTATGTTATAGAATGATGTTAAGTTGTTGATGAACCAAAAAATAAACAAATCTAAGTGTGTTTATAAGCATTCTAGAACTCATATCGCTACTCTGTATCATAACGCTTACTTTAGGTCTAGATAGTTTTGTGTACTTGTTGTGTTGTAATTATCATTATATAACAACACCAATACTACATCTCTAACGAGTGGTCTGTATCTGACTGCCCCACACAACTGGATGTCGGTTGATTTCTATTGTGAACAAACTACATACTAAGTCGAAGAAAATTCATATTTGAAATACCTACTGAGTTTTACAATATGTAACACATAAAACCAATACTATAATTATCTAGTATTTACAAAATTAATATGTATTAAAACATTAAAATCAGCTATTAAAAATTTATACAACTTAGATACATAGCAAACAACTGACTGTTTTCTTTAAGTATTTCCAAAATAATACCAAACAAAGTAAATTCACATCCTTACATCTCATACATACAAGCGAATTAAGTACATCTAACTTTCTTAAAATGTAAATAAAGTGAATTCCAATATATTTAGAGCAGACCAATTCATTTTATTATTAACTTAGTTCTGACTAGAACCCTTTATTCAAAATCTTCTAAGCTATATACTTAAGAAAAACATGATCCTTTCCCGTTTCGCAACCTGTTTATACCTTACTCAATAAACAAACCTTTTCTCATTGTGAACCGATAAACTATTTATATTGCACTTAAGAAATAAAAACGTACATGTCTATTCACATTTGTTTCTGAATTGGTTAAGGGACCCGAGGGCAGAATTGCCCCTCAATGGCCCCAATAATGAAAACTCTGAAAATGCTTTGAGCGAAAACGTCATTCCAGTTTTATTAATCGTTTTATTTTGAATCTAAATGTCTTTATTAACTGTTATATTATAGTAAAGTAGGATAATAGCCTAAATACGGTAATGTATTATTGCCTGTCTGATGGTAAGTAGTGTTTTATTGTCTCTCTCTGTTTAAAAAACAACATATGTACTACGAAACTATGAATATGGAACTTACAAACATACTAATAATGGATACAAAGTACACCCAGGCTCAGAGCACATATTTATAAATTTTGCCCCGTGTGGCAATCGAACCCACTACTTGTTCACAGTACGTAGACGAATCCTTAAGGACGTTTATAACATCAAGGGTTACACGTGTAGCTAAACTTAACTGTGAAAACCTTTTGACTCCTTTCTTGAGTCTTCTTATTGAGTGGTTAGTGGTCAACCTAGTGTCAGGATTTGTTCAGGTCAGTGTCAGTTTATTAAAGAGACATCCGTCTTGACCTAACGACTGTTATCAACTTGGTAACAACCGGGACCGACTTTTAACATGCACTCTGAATCACGGTAACGCTCAGATCAAATATCACTATGCGGTCACCCATTCATGGACCAGCCGCACTCTATGTCGCTTACCCGCTAATCGTTTACCGATCAGTTAGCGCAACTAGCTATGAGCGCCTCACCTTTCTTGCCTTGCCTTTCTTGAGTATATGTTATAGTCTTTTGAGAAAATCTAGACGAAGAGATTATTCCATAATCCTAATAAACGTGGGAGAAAGAATTTATTGCCTGTATTGGATTATTTTTCTGTCACTTTCTCATAATATAAAATATGGCTTTAACAGCCATAATTCGGTTGACTGTTTGTTTAAGTTATATTTATGTCGTTGTGTATATTTTGCTAGTGCTGTTTACTGTTGGTGTTATACCAATAAAAAACGAATCTATGTAAGGATCAGGTCCAGGTTCTCACTATTATAATAATTTTTTGACCATGTTTATATTTCATCATAAAAATTATTTAAAAAAAACCTGTTATTTCATTTTCATGGATATTAAAAATGTGTAAATAAGCAACACTCTTATATAGATTACTTAACTTTTAGAGCTTTTAAAAATATTTTTATTTCATCCCAACAAATCCTCAACATTGCCAGGTATAAAGTGCTATATTGCAAAATCATCATAATCATATTCGGTTTATAAAAAATTCCATGTCCAAAATTCGTAAAGTCGATCACTGGATCTACAAACTCTGGATTAATTCTAATCCTCAAAGATAAGTTTTTGGGTTTATCTTAAAATTTCAAATTTGAAACACGAATACAGCCCACTTAAAATTTAAGGAGAGATAGGTGTGACCGTGAACGAACGAATTGAATGGGATTATTGAATGATTAATTGAATGGCTTGCGATTATGTCACTATGATTAGTGAGTGAGTAACACTGTTATTAATCATTTATTGGTGGCGATTATATTAAGATTGTTTGACACGTTTGGCGAAACGGAGCGAAATAAATTAGCCTAGTCGATTTGGCTCGGTTTAGTTACCAAAATAAAAATGATGAAGTAGAAAAAAGCTACAATAAAAATTTTATTTAGTAAACTAGTTTAAGTACCTAGAAACAACTAAAGAGACGACATAGGAGGCCGGTTGGTCAGCAGTCGACTACGGTTGAGAAGATGATGACAAATAAAAAGTTTTCGGTTTCACAAAAATTATATGAGACTTTGGATTTCAGTTATGTAAGGTGATATAATGATGGTATTTTGTAATTTCATCATAATATTGGCCTGTTATCAACCCACTGCAGGGAGAGGTCTCTTCTCATACAGAGAAAGCATGAGCATTGATTGCCACGCCTGCTGAAGGCGGATTGGTGATTTCAGATTCTTCCTCAGAAGTCCAGGTTTCCTTACTAAATTTTCCTTCACAGTCAGTCAGTAACGTATAAACTTAAAAAATAGGTACATGTGATTTAAAAAATCTTGCGCGGATTTGAACGTTCGACCTCGTGTTTACGAAGTGGGTGCTTTTACCACTGGGCCATCACGATTTTATTTTGTATTTTACTGCGCATTAAATAAATAAAAATAACGAACAATCTGATTATTACTGATAATGATCAGAATCGCTTATAAACAGTCAGTACATAAAAATATGAAAAATAAGACTACAAAATATCCAATAAAACAATATAGAGTATTCACTATCTACGGCTTTATTTCTTCACTAAAATGTGTTCAACTTACGAGAATAAAAGCATAAGCTTTTACTCGTACTATTTTAGTCGTCACGTCGAATCTTGTTAGCGAAACAAAAAGGTAATATATTTGGCAGTTGCTAGAACCAAGGCTGAAAAACTCTGTGAAGTTGTGACAACGCTTTTGTGGAATTTCGCTACAGCTACGTATATTTGATGTGTTTTATTGGTGGTAAAAATATTATTTTCTGATTATTATACAATTATTCAACGCTATAGATTTTAATACTAGGAACATGCCAATGATGGTTGCATGGTGGAAATGGCAGGCGGTAATCGATTAAGAAAGAAGAACACTAAAACATGATTATTTTGGGCAAGGAATAAGGAACTTAGAAGCTTCTTATACAAAAATTTGAACGGCCAAAGATTTTTATTGCCTACTGTGTAAAGTCTAATTGACCACGTGATTTAAGATTTAATCTTACTTAAAGGAATCTTAATTTTCAATGTACCGGATCAAAATACCGAATCTCTTTTCATATCAAATTTCTTAATAAACCTCGAACTTTTGGTTATTTAAAATGCAGGCTTCTTATCGTCGGGACAATTCTGAGAAATTCATGAATTTGTTGAGTTTTGCCATTTCTTTGATGAATATTGTACAACACAAAATATAATATCCTTATTTTTTTTCAGATTAGAATTGAAATCTGTTATTTTTGTAAAGGCTTAAAAATATTTCAAAGTTAACTTAATGATAATAATGTGATCTCGAGTAGCCGTCTGTACATAAGCCCTCTCTAACATATTCACGATCACAAGAGAACCTCTATTTTTAGAAAGCACTAAGCTGCTTACTTTGTGAAAAGTTTGAAAATACGACGATAGTAGAGTCTATGAATTGAAATAATGATGAAAATTAAATACTGATTGACTGATACAATTATAAAGAGGGCTAAACTTAACGAAGCTTCTTACTGAAAGTGGTGCATTAGAGAAGTACTAACTTATTACCTTTAACCTTACAAAAGCACGCAGTTATTTTAGTACTAAGCTAGTGTTGCGTTTCTGCTGAGTAATGATTTTTAACTACTGTAGAAGTTTGTTTGGGTGATTATAACAAAATTGAATGATTTGAAATGATAATGAAAACTCCATAACCAAAATTATTTTCCAAAAGATGAACTACATAAAACGTTGATCACAGAACTAGATCAGTACAAAATGGCTCGTGTCCTAATAAGAGATGTCACAAGGATAAAGATATATTACGTGACATTTAAAAGCTTCTTCGAAGCAGATCTCAGGGATATTTCTTGTCACTTCCACTCTTCTTAACTCGAATCTCTGTTTACTATAGTGATTTAAAGTCTTATGTGTTTTGAAGAAATTCTTATTTTGAAGCTATTCAATTACATTGTTTTGCTGATTTAACGGTTGTTGCTAGTACTTTGTGTTTTATATATATTTGTGTTGATTGTAAAAACTCTGTTGTTTTGTGTACATAACACTAAAATATCAAAGGTCTTAATTAATTTAACTATGATGGTTGAACGCTTAACGCTGATACTTTAAGACTGTGCCACCATCAGGTATCCTCATTTGGAAGACATTTCTGCTGGGCATAATATTATTCAGCCTTTTTCAAAGAATAGTAAATATAATAACGTACGAGTATATGTTTCTTACTTTTTGAAAATGGATATAATGTATTTCAATTTAAATCGATTCATTAATCACAAATGTATTTAAGTGGGTATTGTTTATTGCTTGCTTACATGTTCACATTCACATTCGGTGTCATGTGACTTATTAGCTTGTGATATTTGAATACTTTGCAGTTCCAATAGCTATCAGATGGTATTTTGATGACATATTTATCACATAATATTTAGTTCTTTTCTATGTTATTTATCTGCGAAAACTTTACCACTTCCAACGTTATGTTTACAAGACAAAATCAGTGCCAACGATCCTCGTTGCAAAATAAACAGAAGTCGCGAACACATGGAATAAAAATAACCGGAATGCTACTAGAACACATACATGATTGCCACTGAGAACAGAGAATTACAAGGAGTAGGCGATCTATTTTTTTGTTGTAAGGTTTTTCTGAGTTTAAGTCTTATAGCTAACTTAAGATCGATTTCGAATAACTTTGCAGTTTTAAAAAAAATGTCGCATATTTTAGGCTTCAGTTTGGAATGTTGCAGAGTAAATATTGATACAGTCGTCTCGTCAAGCTAATATGCATTAGATACGTATTTCATAACTTTTATCGTATATACTCGTAGTTACGTGCAGGAAGTATTGAACTTGACATTCTTTGGGATAAATCTTTGTTTGATCAATTAATAATATCTGTTCCGAGTCTGGGTTTTGACACACGCTGTTCCAAGTTGTAGTAGCTTTTTATTATTCCTACAACATTTAATTTTAAAATTTATTACACACTAAGTTATGT
Organism: Parascotia fuliginaria; assembly: GCA_963082885.1. NCBI lineage: Eukaryota > Metazoa > Arthropoda > Insecta > Lepidoptera > Erebidae > Parascotia > Parascotia fuliginaria. Next base: position 5,316,844 of record OY720195.1, read on the forward strand.
AAAATTGATGGCCTTCGCTAAACTTAATTTCATTAAATCAACCAGAATGGACAGTGCCTATAGATGAAGTATTAAAAAAAAATAAGGTAAACATTTTTACAAAATATATTTTAAAACGTCTCCATGCCATGTGTATTCTATAATCTGGGAGACCGACGAGAACACCTTGTGGAATATTTTCCGCGGAAAATATTGGAAAATGTTTGGTTGTCGCGTCTATTGATTTGATTTGTGCTCGGTTGCCAAAGGTTGCCAACTATAGTTCAGAATCAACACTCCGAATTTGGCCCGTTAGGAATGTGCATAAATTTAGAGGATGTGTTTTGCGGTACATATTTTATAGCAATGTTTGTTTTAGAAATATTTTAGTTCGCATGCGGTATATAGCAAGCGTAACGTTAAAGGATACAGTAAATTGGGACATTTAAAACAAATATTTTTTATTTCTTCACATTTTATCTCAATTGCGTTATATTCGATGAATGAGAATGCTGGATGCTCATCATACCAGCCCGTTATTCGCCCACTGCAGGGAAAGGACTCTTCTCCTATAAAAAAAACAAACTTAAGGCAAGGTGAGCATTGATCGCCACGCTTTCTCAAGGCGGATTAGCGATTTCAAAATACAGGTTACCTCACAATGTTTTTCTTTACCGAAAACTCAGTAGCATCTAAAATCTTCAGAGAAGACTTCGAAAGTGAATTATATGAAATGAATTCAAAAAAGACACACTGGTACTTACTCGGTTGCAAATGATCTCGTGTATACGAAGCGGGTACCTCAACCATACTTACTGGAGGCTCACTCGTTCCTTAATATTTAGGTACTTCTTTTAATCCTTTTCATGTGGTCATGTGGTCAATAAAAGCTTGGTTTTTTTTTTCACTTTGTTCTGCAACTGTTACATAACACAGTCATTTTCTTATACGGTGACTGTACTATCAGATTAGCCATATGCTGTGCAACTAAGTTCTATAGTAAAATACACGTGCCTTAAATATATGAAACGCAAAGCTTCAAATTCAACTTAAAAGTCTTCATAAGATAGAATATATAGAGGAAGACAAATCGGCCATCTAGGTAATTATTCATGTAAATGTGAAAAGTTTGAGACTAATCCGAAAATGTAGCGGTTCACGCTGTCCAAAGTTTGCCTAGTTATAAAAAATATTTTGAAGATTATATGAATAATGTTGTATTTCTATTTATTTTTATTTTTTATAAGTCTATATTTTAGAAGATGCACTATTTCCTGATAATTTTCTCATGACTCTGAATTCAGAAATCAAAAGTATCAGGAACAATTTTTTTAATTTATAAAAGCAAAATCGAAGAATTAGTAAGAGACATAGCGAGATTTATAGTACAAATTAATTAGCAATTCGACTAAAAAAATTCAGAAACAATTTTTTAATTTATATAAACAAAATCGAAGAATTAGTAAGAGACACAGCGACAATTATAGTTTAAATAAATTAGTAATTCGACTGGCAATTTTTTTTAAAGAATACTTTTTACTTTTGTGTTCGGAAAGATGACCGGTTGGTCGAAGCAACTATCACCCTCTACAATACCAAATTCTCAAAACATAAACTTTGAAGCTCTAAGAATTCAGAGTTAGACAGTGTCAGATGTCCCACACAATATTACTATCCTCGCCATATAGAAATCAGGAACAACTTTACAACAAACTTGTCGTTCCTTACTGACCTCGAAACGTTTTGAAAAGTTACTTGGTTCAATAAATCGCTCACGGCATTGACAGGTTTCCACCTTTGACCGCTAACAAAATAATTTAGGTGAAATCCTAGCTGACAGTACTTTTTCGATAGGTGTTATTGATATTATTTTAAAGATGCTATTGCTCCTAATATTTTGCAAAAGTTTATAGTGTATTATTATAATTTTAATAACGATATTCAAGCGCCATCTTGTTAAACTTAGAGAAATTAATTGGTATAACTGACATAACATATTATATGGTAGAAGATACCGATCGGTACTCTTCCTTTTCATACATGGTCGGTAACGGCTTGTTGTGTTTTCTAAGCATTATTATTTTTGCAATACTCGAAAACATGAAACATTAAACCCCTAGCCATATGTAGGTTACAGTTACCACTTACCATCAGGTATGATGATTTGCTACCGAAATCTACTTAAGTACTGAAGTACAAAAACTCAAAAGACAGGCAGATATACCAGCGTGAGTTGAGTAATACGGCCATGTTAGCATCCTCTGGGGATGAAACCCTAATAAATGAAGGCATGTAAAATGTAGCGTTGGGTTCAGTTTTATATTTTTAAAGGTGACGTAATATTCATTAATCTTAATAGATATAAAACTGGTAGGATATAGAAATCTGCTTACAGAAATTTTATTACGTTTAATTTAATATTATTAAAAGTAAAGTAGAATTAGTAAAGTATTATTATAGAATTAGTAAAGTATAATTAAGAATTAGTATAGAATTAGTAAAGTTGAATTAGTGTCTTTTAGACACTAATTCTACTTTATACGTAACTTGTTAGATTTAAAATTAATCTGTGTACCTATCAATATATTTGAAAGGTTCCTTTCTCCCGCACTCTTTCATTCTTTACAAAAAAACAATCATTAAAAAATAGTGCCACAAAATTTTCAATTATTTGTTTATCAATAATTTAGGATTATAAAACGATTAGAGTAGTCTAACTGAAGACATGTCCTTCTTCAAACGAGGTTTAAAGAGAGCATTAATATCACGGTAGGCAGCGGCTTCGCGGAGCCCCTGGCATTGCAGAAGTCTATGAGCGACAGTTACCACTTACCATCAGGTGGGCTGTTGGCTCGTCTGCCACTGTAGGCAATAAAAAAAAAAAAAAAAAGACTATCTTTACCCTTACAGAAGTTTGCAGTTATAGTACCTACTTGTGCTTGTGTGTGATTGTAAAATGTGAATGTCAGTACTCTCAAGGGTAGCATTGTACGAGTATACACAAATCTAATGTGTTAATATATACGCATATGCATCTATTATTATTAAATAAATTGGCAGCTGGGTTTTAATTGTCACTGAAAAGGTTTTCAACATTTGTTTTCAACTTCTGTCTCTTTTTTAGTTTTCTTTTTATAGTATTATAATCAGATACCTTTATAATATCTGGTAAATATAACACTTAAAATTTGTCTAATGCTATTGAAAATGTGGCGTGCAATAGAGAATAGATATTCTATTTACTTTAAGCTTTGTCTTGACTCTTAAGTTTTTGCTTCGGTGTTTGTGATCGCTGTTAATCCCGGCTTATGGTCTTAATCGTCACATTGACGGATTTGTAAGTAAGATTATCCAGTGTCTCTTGTTAAAGAGTCATTAGTCAATATTGATTTTAGCGTCGTCGGTGCACGTACTTCAAAGGTTTTTAGAGGTATTTTAATGAAGTATGAGATATTTAAATATTATCAATATTACCTTTATTTATAAGTTACGAAAACTTATGGTCTCATAAATCCGTTTCGATGGTTCTTTAGTAGGTACAATGTACGAACGCCGAGGCCTTAGGGTTCGATGCCTGGGTCGGATAAAATTATATTAAGGAATTCTATATATTAGCCTGAAGTATGAAACTACACTTGGTATATAAGTTAATACAAATAGACTTACCGCCTCGTTGCTAGTTGTTGCCAGTTTAAGAAAACCCGCATGATGGAGACAGATCTTGTACATCTACAAGCAGTAAAGATAAAACATTCGATCAAATTAAGACTAGTTGGCACTCGTAACATTCTCGAAAGCCTTATTTGCGTCTAATAGTCATTTGGTTTGTTTATCTTGCAATAAAGGAAGATTGCAGTTGTAATTATTCTTAAACTAACATAGTTTCGTCGTGCAGTATTTAGCTTAGATTCTGATACCTGATATTGACTGGCCTGTTGGTCTAGTGGTTAGTGACCCTGACTGCTAAGCCGGAGGTCGTGGGTTCGATTCCCACCCAGAACAAACCTTTGTGTGATGAGCATGATTGTTTGTTCTGTGTCTGGGTGTAATTTATCTATAATATGTATGTATTTACAAAAAAAAAGTATATAAGTAGTATATCAGTTGTTTAGTACCCATAACGCAAGCAAATATAATTGCTTAATTTGGGGCTAAATGGCGCTGTGTGCATGTGGTAGAATATTGTTATTATTATTATTATTATACCACTCCATCTCTTTCTGTGAGTGTCGTGGGAGACTATTAAAGTAATAGAGTTAGGGACTAATAAATTATCATTCTTCTGCGCTTCTTTGAAAAAACGGATTATTAAATTTTTCTTCACGTACTATAGAAGCCTGACTCTCAATATCAAAGTGCTTATAATAGCTTAATCTATATCTCTACTATTATAAGTATAAAGCACAAGAGTACTTTGTTTGTTTGTTTGAACACGCTAATCTCTGTAACTACTAGTCAGATTGGAAAAAAATATTTTGCCCAGTTCTCGAGGAAGGCAGAGCAGTAAGCATTATTATTGTTATAAACATTGGCACTAGCAAATGGCGTTATTTTTTTTTACCTACAACTTTGGGCTAACGAGCATACGGCCTGATGAAATATAATATATATAATAATACTTAGAAAACAGAACCAAGCCTTTGTCGACCATATAGGGAGAAGGGAATGAGGAACAAAAATGAAGAGGACCGAGGGGTAAGTAAGCTGTCGGCTGAAGCGCTTAGTCAAAAATATACTAAATAAATATGTATATAAAAAAAAATGGAAAACTTTGTGTGTTTGTTACCACTTAGCGCCTAAACGACTAAACTGATTTCGATGAAAATTGGCATGTGGATAGATTCGATGCCGGAGACGGACATATAATCTATCCTGTAAATCAGTCTGGTTCCCGAGGGATACAAAAAACATATTTTATGCGCGGGCAAAGCCATGGGGCGCAGCTAGTAATATATAAAAGCAAAAATATAATATCTATAAAGTAATATATGGTTTCTAATTCAATCAATTTCAAACACATTTTTCTCTCACCGTTCACAAAATCTGTAAATTGTAAATCACATAACATTAGATGTGGACATAGCGAATCCTTCGGTTGACTTATTGAAATGACCTCAGATCAATTTCAATAATAATAGGTTTTGTGTTCGACCGTCGGCTTCGTCGCCTAAGAGAATTTATATAGTACTTATTGCACTAAAGATGGCTTTTGTATGAGTTTTAGTGCTCAAGAAATTGCTCGCAACTGAATTATTAGCACTTGAGTGTGAATGAGATTAAGAATATTTTTCATAAAAAGATTAAAGAGTGATAAGAAAATGTATTTATAATCGTAAGTCTCTAACAGTTGGTTTAGTTGAGTTAAATGTGGTGTCACAATCAATCACGCTACTGGCGAAGGGAGCAGAGCAGTAACCAAAGACGCGGGTGAAACTAGTTTAAGATATAATAATAATAATAATAATATTCTACCACATTGACACAGCGCCAATTATGTTAGAATGAAGAATTTAAGCAATCATATTTGCTTGTGTTATGGGTACTAAACAACTGATAAACTACTTATATACATTTTTTTTTGTAAATACATACATATTATAGTAGATAAATTACACCCAGACACAGAACAAACAATCATGCTCATCACACAAAGGTTTGTCCTGGGTGGGAATTGAACCCACGACCTCCGGCTTAGCAGTCAGGGTTACTAGACCAACAGGCCAGTCAGTTATAGATATGTACGCAGGTGATGCAGATGTGGCATTCTCTTACGACATCCATTGTTAAAGACAGACCACAAGGTCAATACACCAGTATTAACTTTAAAAATGCTACTGATATAGTTAAAACAAACAACCGACACCCAACAAAAAGACCCTTTAAAACGAGGTTTCACGCTATTAAAGTACAATAAAATAACGACACGTTTTTATTTCTTTGTAAATACCTACCCGCCGGCGCTTAATATTCATCTCATAAAGACATGAAGACGTGGTATGTAATGTTTGTAGACCGTTGATGTATGGTGAAACGGCTGCCAGTTTAGAATGCCTTGTAAATTTGTAATTTTGTATTAATATCCGTGCTAAGTACGAAGGTTAGTCGTGTCATCTATACCTACTATTATATAAAATGGAAGATTTTGTTTGTTTGTTTGTTTGAGTCTCTGGAACTACCAGTCGGATTTGAATAATTATTTTGCATATGATAACCCAGTTGTTGTAGAAGATTATAGGCTATGTAACATTACGCTACTGGCGATGGAAGCAGAGAAGACGCGCGGGTGCAACCATGCCTCGGAAAGCTAGTAAAGTAATAACTAAATTTTTAAGAGACGTTATATTAAAATCAATATTTTTTTTCACCATACTGAAAGGTAAGTGTGCCTACCCCTTTGGCGAAAACCTTGATTAATACATAAATATATTTTAATAAAGAAATCATTTGTCATAGAAAATGATCATGCAATATCAAGTATAACATTTCAATATTATAAATCTTGTCTCTTCTATTCAATATTACTACACGCTTACAAATGTCTTGCGTAGAATATAAGGAGAAATGTGGTTTATCAAAATAATAATGTGTAGTTATATCTATTTGTAGGAAGACTCTTGGCTGAAAGCCAGATAAATAATTAAACTATAAACTAAATGTTGCATTGTCATTTCAATTTTGAAGAATTAGAATTGTTAAAAATATAAAAAATACGTAGTCAAATTTCCATACTAGATGAAACTAAATAATTGAAATCCTCTCTTTTCTTTCTTTAATCTTAGTAATTACATTAATTGGTTAATTTGTAATAATTACTTTCTATGGTTCTTTGGTTATGTTGAATGTTTAAATTGTAACTCATACAAATAACTGTAATTATCCGGCGTTTGAAAAGAGTGGCGTGAGTTTCTTGCCAGTTCTTCTCACAGCTCTACCTCGTCAGCGAACTGGCTGTAGGTTAATTGGCTGACTTCATGTAATGTTGACTTTTCGTAAGCATCGTATTTTATAATCAAAATAAAATAAATGCTTTGTCTTTGACTTTATTCTGAAGGAAAACATCGTGAGGAAACCTGGACTTAAAAGTCTGAAATCGTCAATCCGCATTGCTTAAGCTTGGCGATCAATACTCATGTCTTCTCTGTATGAGAAGAGGCCTTTGCCTGCAGTGTGATAATAATGGACCGATATTGATGATAAAAATAGATATCCTAGTGATAGCTCTCGTATACATCGTATACGGTTTAAAACCAGGTAAGTACTCTTGTGACCTTCTTAAAATTAGTATACAGTATCATAAAAATTGCTTTACCACTCTTAGAGTAAATGTCGTTTGCATATCACGAAACAATAGTGTCTATTTTTGCTTGTAAATTACCGTTGTCATAATGAGTCTTATTGAAATTTTAATTTTGATGAAATATGTGGTCAACTATACTTTCTATCTATCCTATAGTTTGTTTGTTTGTTTCAACGCGGTAATCTCTGGAACTAGCAGTCAGGTTGGAAAAATATTTTTGCGTATGATAGTCCAATTCTCGAGGAAGGTAATAGGCTATGTAACATCACGCTACTGGCAACAGAAGCAGAGCAAGCAAAGTCATAAGCGAAACCGCGCCGCGAAAATCTGGTCTAGTATAAAAGTCGCTGTGTTTTTTGTTAGTTTCTTCGCTAACTTATTCTAACCCACGCAAGGAGTTATAAACGGGTTTTATTTACGCTTAGAGGTTTTCTCGAAAAAAATATATTGATAACACAATAATATTTTAAACTATATGAATTCCCTGTCACTAGTAACAGACAAAACATTTACTATTTCAAATAACATCGTATTTTGAATTTATAATAGTTTAATTTACTTAAAGTGCACTATAGATAGTGTCAAAGCTAAACACAAATGGTTATTGTGCGTCAAATCAAACAGTTTATGTTAGACAAACGTACTCGATGTTAAATTACTGTTTTAGTTATCAACGATTCACCTCAGCTTTGTATGTTCTTATCATTATTGGTTCTTGGTTAATAGCTTTTAAAATGATAAGTTCGTGTATTAATACGTTATTTATATTTTTGTCTGTTTAAATTACTCTACTCTAATGGTAAGCAGTGAGATCCAGAGCTAATGGATGCTATTTTAAAAGTCAGTCGTGGAAGACAACTAGCAAAATAGTTCTTTTAGCCTAACTAAACAACTTCAACTCCACTTTACTTGGTAGTTTTCAATGAGACTCGCGATGAACCCTATCCTACAAGAGATCGTGAGGAAGATAATATCCCTATCTAATAGAGCTGGCATGGAAGCTTTCACTATACCGGTTTTGCGAGATATTTTTTACATCCCGCTTAAAAGAAAATATTTAATTGGAAGAAAACACACGCACTGTTCAAGAGCTTCAAAGCTTAGAGACTAAAGAAATCTAACAAAAATCCAATTATTAGTCAAACGATATTCTTGTCATGCTTACCAAGACTGACACTCAGTTTCTGAAAGACTAATTAACAAAAAATTTACTAATCACCTGTTAAATCTCATGTTTGACTGGCCTGTTGGTCTAGTGGTTAGTGACCCTGACTGCTAAGCCGGAGGTCGTGGGTTCGATTCCCACCCAGGACAAACCTTTGTGTGATGAGCATGATTGTTTGTTCTGTGTCTGGGTGTAATTTATCTATAATATGTATGTATTTACAAAAAAACAAATGTATATAAGTAGTTTATCAGTTGTTTAGTACACCCATAACACAAGCAAATATAATTGCTTAATTTGGGGCTAGATGGCGCTGTGTGAATGTGGTAGAATATTATTATTATTATTATTATTATTATTAAATCTTATGTGAAAAGCATGAATAATTAGTTTAACATTCATGCTTTTAGCAACCCAATTGGTACTTTACTTAAGATTTAAAAGGTAATTAGTTCATTTTTAGTTAATCAGCCTTTCAGAAACTGTTAGTGTCTTTCAAATCCTAAGAAACACTTTGCAAGCCATTAAATATTTACATGTTAAAACCCAACTCGATACATACATTCTAAAACATGCATACAAAACTTATCCTGCCAATATATCCAGGTATACATAGATTTTCCATCGCGTTGGTTTTCAAACTAATATTTAATTTAATAACCCAATAGTTTCTAGGGTACTCGGCGAACTTACGCAGAAGTTCATTTATCAAAATGTGTTAGTTGGAAATGAACTTCTCTCACGTGCTGGTGGGTAAATTAATTAAACTCTGAAAGCAGCGAGGCACCGCCTGTCTTCGAGTATTCTGATGAATTCAATAAAAAGTTTGTATGTGGTGTTGGCATGTAAAATTACGTACGAGTCGATTGTGGTATAATTTGTTTGTTTTTAGTTTGACAGAGTTCCTCGGTTTTAAATATATCTTTGTAATTGTAAAACTCTATCAAACTCAACGTCGAAGAAGTTTTTTTTTATTATTCTTCTTATTAAAAATTAAACTGACGAATATGCGTCTTTTTGGTGACGTCAAGTGTAAAATTATTTCTTCGTTGATTTATTTTTAATGCATAAACAATGGTAAAATTTATGTAGATAAAATCAAATTATTTGTCAAAAGCAAAAGATGAACTTCCGTAAGTACTATAAACATTTTTATTTAACCGTGTTTTATACACAAAGACTTCAAAATACAATAAATTATTTTCAGAGTTAATTAAAAATGCATCAGATTTTTTTTTATTGTTTTATAATTAGAACAACAAACGGCTAAAGCAATGAGTACTATGAGTAGCTCATTATACCTTACATCACTCAAATATTGAGAAAGTTTGTTTTCAACCGTATGTAGGATACGGCTTCTCAATTATATTCTTCGTATTATTATGCATGCATGAAGAAACGCAATATGCTGAATGATTCATGTTTTGTGTTAACGCCTGTTCTATAAAGAGGGAAATTTACATATCTGTCCCGTTTTATTGTGAAATTTAAGCGGATTATGAATGAAATAGGAATTAAGAGTTTAATTGTAATTTTGATTTTACTTGTTTTTTCTACCAGGGGACGTCCTAGAATATTCTCTTCGACTATGATTGGTTATTAGAGTAGTTTCGCTAAATTGGTCAGAGTGGTTTTCGAAGTTAAAGATTGCCAAAGTAATAGGTAAATGTTTAAAAAAATTATATCAACGAAAAGGCTTTCCAAATTTCTTGTATTCTATATTCCAAAGGGGCCATAGACTAAACTAAGTATATTCAATTTGCTAAAATATTTTTATTGTATATTATGTCTCCAAAATTAAATAATGTCCAACAAACAATTATCCATCTTCACACACACTCTGAAATAATTCTACAAACAAGTAGACCATGTACTACGAGCCCATAGGACCATAAGCTGGAAGCGACACGCAACTCCTGGCAATCCAAACTTGTGCGGCTTTACCAAAGTTTGAGCATCCGCCTTTAGTGGCAAAAGTCAAAACTGAAAAGTTACTACAACCTCTAGAGAATATTTCAATACGTCGAGTGTTTGCGACCTCTGTTTTTATTGAGTTTGTTGTTTTTCACACCTTTGTATTAGTGCTTTTGAAGATTTTGGAAGAAACGGATCTCCACCTAACTTAGTTTCTTCCAAACTCTAATTCAATTTGGTTATAGTAACGAATATAAAACTGGATGTAGAAGGCGAAGGATCGGTTTCTCATGATGTTTTCCTGTTTTTTTTTTATATTAGCCTATCAAAGTGACTCCACTCCGCCTGATGGTAAACAGTCATTCGTATCCAGAAGTGGTAGCCACCATACCAAAAGCCATCGTCTTCAACTGCTGGTACTTCAACTAGCGGCTGAGAATGGGTAAGGAAAGAGAGTGAGGGAGGTGATGAAAGAGGAAAGGGGGAAAATTGGGGCTCCGGCGCTCTCACTCACCGAACGTAACGCAGTAGTACGGATACTTCTACTCGCACTCTTATGTCGATCTTCTATGAGAAGGTAGTACCTCCCTGGTCGATCCGGCCCATTCATGCTGAAACCAGCATAGATCTACTACCCTACAAATGCATATGAATTTGACACATATTTGTACTTGCCCCTTTTGGAACCAGTAACCTCGTGTATACGAGGTGGGTGGTTTACGCATTAGGTAATCAAGAAATTATTTACAGGAAATCCTTCTTTATTCAGAGGGATTAGTACGGTGACGTTCTGTAATTATTCCTTAAAATATCTTAAATTTGCATCAAAGGTGGCTCAGTCAGTCAGCTCAGTCGCCAAACTCGCAGGTACCCTAACCACGGTTTAATTTGACCCAAGCACCGAGGGATTGCTTCTGTAATCGAATATTTAAGTGACTTGGGTAAGGACACTTAAATAAACGGACTCATTTATAAAACATCTGTTACATGTACTTAGATAACTTGTGTCTTCATGTATGAGGGTTACTTACTTATTTCATGAGATGGCAGTGTTGATAATTATATTCTTTGCCCGTGTGTCGGAATCAAGGAGGGTAATGTTTATACGTTAGTAGATCCTTGCTAGACGCTGTATAGGCAGACCCCTTAGAAGCTGGACTGACGAACTGATAAGGGTGGATGAGGGCAGCTCACGACCGACCAAGGTGGCGAAAATTGGGGAATGCTTATGGCCAGTAGTGGCCATACTGTCTCTGTTACGTCTTTCGGCTGATGATTATGGTTATGATGATCTGTGGTGTTTCTTTTAAATTCAATTTTGGAATCTTGCTTTCACAATATATCGGTGTAAACTATGTTGCCGACGAAATTACGTTTCGTTCTGTGAGTGAGATTGCTGGAGACCCAATCACCACCTCAATTTTCTTTATTTGCCTTTTTATCTTTATTTTCTTCTTAATTTTTGTTGCGTTTATAGTCGCCAGCAAGCGATTTTCCATAGTTACAATGCATGTCTTTGGTTGTTAATAAGGTTAATACGCAGGTTACACAGCTGTCCCTTTACCTGGGAATCCACAAAAAATCACACAAAACTTAGGTACTAGGTAGTACCGTTTTTAGAGCACACGGCCAAACATTTTTATTGCGATAGTTTTAAAAGTTGTATTTTCAATAGAGCGTGATTTAAAAAATAATCAGGCTGTCTGCGTAGATTCTTCGTTACTCGAGAAAACATAAGTTTTTAAAATAAAAGCCGTTCATTCAGATCGGTCCTGTTTATTTCACTATAAGTAAATTACAAACGACAAGATGGGCTTTAAATTTTTTGCTAGTATAGTAAATATAAATGGCTCAAGAGCTAGTAAATAAAATATTTTGTTTTGGTGTTAATGCTTGTTATTCTGAGAGTAGCATATAAAGCCTCCAAGAGTTTATATGTATTTTTTTTTTGTTTTGGATTCGTCGAAACATTTGTGAACTTAATGTGTACATTACATTATATAGTTGTTTACAACTACATAATGTAGGTGTAGAATGACTTCTGCTTTTATTTTATCTAGGCACAATCTTTGGGAACGATTGTGAATATTCTTCCGTCATTTTGTGCTTGTGTATGAAAGAACATCTCCAATTATATAACAGGCTATATTAAAAACAAATTTAATGTGATTTACTTTAGGTCTATTTTTCTAAAACTTGTGTTGTACAACACAGTCTTTAAAAACTAGCTTTTAGCTTGTTGCGAGGTTGTAACAAAAACCGACAATTTTAATAATCAAAGTGAAAAGGAAATAATCCTTTCTTGAACGAATCAATAAACGAATGAAATGCATTCTGACCGCAGACTAATTGTTCGTTGCGGTATCGAACCGGTGATCTTCTTGTTGCGGTCTCAATGCTATGTCTCGATAACTGTTAAGGATGTCACAAAGGTATTTTTTTTATTAATTGTCGCTGTATTTTATTAATATTATTGCTGTTTCGAAAATTGTTCTTAATGTAAACGTAATAGTTTTTTGTTTATTCGACTTATCAATTATAAAACTGAAATGCAGAACTACTACGTTTCTATATTTTTATTTTAAAGCTTTTAATTATTAATCTAATCATAGTTAACTAAGCAGAAAACTTTCTTTTTTCTTACTTGGTCTAGATGAACATAATATTTTTGCTTACATATTCTTGAACAGGCAAGGCATAGCATGAAATCATATTTTACGTCGATATTCTCAATACTCAATATTTTATTCTGTGAAACGTTTCCGGTCAATCAGACCCATTCAAACTGAAACCGCCAAATATATACAATATACTTTCAATTTATGTATAAATTTATATCATAAATTAAGTTAAATAAACATTAAAACTATTAAAATAAAAATAAAAATTACACAAAATATTCAAACTAAATTTTATTTTTATTATTGCTAAAAACCAAAAAACCATTTTAGTGGCAGCCCTGCACAACGACATCTCATGCATATTGAGAGGGGCGTAACAACCTCTGTTCTCTCATCAATTAAGTGGGATGTAATTGCCGACTTTCGACGTAACCACCTCTACATTTGTTGCTAAGCAAGTCTAATAGTACCGAAATGCTGATGATTCGTAACTTTTTGCTAAAATCTCCTAAGATGAACAGGATATTTGGCGCTTTAAAAATAACCAGGAGCATTTCAATCGTCATCTTATAGGTGAGACCTCTGCTTCGTAGCGCTACGGCTACGAAGACAGCTACAAAACTATTATGCTACAAAAATGATGTGCTACGATCTTAGCGTGCCATGTTTTGGTAACAAGTGTACAAAATTTTTTAACGTGTACTAGTATTTTATTACATAAAGAGATATATCACGTCCTTGTTTATCACTTTATTTGTCTAAACCATCGAGTACTATTAATATCTCGCGCGCGTCTATCACTCACCCATAAGAGATAATCAATCATTTTGATTTAGTTGGAGACGCATCACTGAGATGTCTCTCTTACTTGTGTTTATGAGTTTGTATGTCATATATCATCTGAAGTTATAAAATATATTGTGGAAAAATGTTTATTTGACTGCCTCTGTATCGGGTAAAGTCATATTGGGTTTTCTGTCGAAAAATTCTCAGTACTAGCCCGGAGTCTAGAATTGTGCCCGATAAATTGATTTGAGTGGTGGTTGAAGATAATAAATATTAATTGTACTGCTACTGACATATTTATTAAGTTTATTGTTACTAACACACTATGGATGTTTTTCCGAAATAAATTATATATTATTATTATTGAATGGCAACAGGTTTGTCCCCTCTTACATGGGATCTAAAATAAAACAATGGCGAAAAGTGGGTGGTTAAACACCTAGCCTACCCTTCGGGGATAAAAGACGTGAGTGTTAGTTTGTATAAATGTCTATTTAACTAAAATAAAAAACAAGCAGAGATGATCTCACTGATTCAATTTATTATTATTATTCTCTTTATTTATAATTTTTCATGTTTATTACATTTTAAATATATACTTATAAACACCAACAATACACATTTAATTAAATAATAAAATTGATTACCACCGGCAACGAGACAAAGTCCAAGCTACCGGCGGTTAGGGCTCCAGAGAGAGGAACCTCCTAACAATACGTGCCGCGTCGAGCAGCACTGCCTCCAGGATCCACCTAATGCGAGCCTCTTTAGGTGTCATTATTATTATTATTATTAGACCACAGGCAAGCCGACGAAACAACTGGTAATTGCTTGTATCAGGTTAGTTCTGCGTTAAGTTATTGCTTAGAATTTCAGGAAAAATTTTATAAAGTCCATATCGATTTTTGTGTAAAAAATACTATAATGATTTTAAACCACCAAACTGTTGTCGACCATAGTATATAAAAAGGATTTAGAGAGAAACAAAAAGAGGAAAGAGGTCTGAGACATTTAATTGGCGCTCTCACTTACCTAAGTAAACGCAATGGACACTATCGTATTAATATTATAAATCCGAAAGTTTGTGTGTGTGTATATTTGTGTTTGTTATCACTCAGCGCCTGAAAGAAACGGCTCAACCGATTTCAATAAAATTTTTACGTAGATAGATTATGCCGGAGACGGACATAGGCTAGGACTTTTTATCCCGAAAATCGGTTTAGTTCACGAGGTAGACAAAACACAGTTTATGCGCGGGCGAAGTTGTGGGACGCAGCTAGTGGACATTATTTACTGCTAAATTTCGATCTGTTCATGCTAAAACCTGCAAAAATTTATAACAGTAAAAATGTCACTTTTCAAACAATTTTTTTTCTATTCAAAGACACGACAAAAAACTCACATGCAGTAAACAAAAGGCTACACTTAAAATCTACATTGAATACGTCGGAGTAAATAAAAAACGTTATTCTTTTTAGTTGGGCCACAAAGTTTATTGTGGGACAATAAAGTTAGGTAGAGGCGGGCCCTGTACATAAGTAAGACATTCAAGCCCAAAATTGTTTCCTTTTACCGACACAAGTATGTAATAGGTACTTGTGGTGAAAGTTTTTATTTTTATTCTAAGAAAATGCCTTTGAACTTATTCATTTTTCATATTCTAGACAGGACACGCGGTCAATGATCCTATTATTATTATAAATGCGAAACTTTGTTACCACTTAGCACCTAAACGGCTGAACCGATTTCTATAAAAATAGGTATGTAGATAGATTCGGTGCCGGCGGCGGACAAAGGTTACTTTTTATCCCGAAAATCGGTCTGGTTCCCGAGGGATACAACAAAACATATTTTATGCCCCGCGGGTTACAGCTCGTCTAGTCAGTCAGTAATAATAATACCAGCCTGTTATATACTATCCTTCTACAGGGCAAAAGCCTCTTTGTATACAGAGAGAAGGCATGAGCATCGATCTCTACGCTTGCTTAAGACAGATTCAATAGTAGGTAGTTAGGTACTACAGTAGAAATTGGCAGAATAATGACCATGATTACGACGGCTATGGAATGGAATGTTCATCGTTCATCTTTCATACTTTCAATATAGCACAGCGTGGGATTTGCCCTCGCAAGGTAGAACGACGATCTTAAAATTGGCGAACAACCGAAAAAAAAAAATTAAGGTCACGGCCGGTAAAAGTGGAGACGTTTGGAATATATGATAATAAATAATATCTTTCATTCTCTCTTTGTGTATTGGTATTGGTATGAACAGGCTGTTTTCCGCAACTTTAGGATTGTGCGCGTATTTTGCATGTGGGTGGGCAGCTATCACTCGATCCATCCCAGCTCCTCGAGCAAGGCACACTTCTGATGTCCCCAACGATCTCGTGGAGTTAATCCGGGTCGCCAAAGTATCTTGCCCAAAGTATCAAGTATTTGTATAATAAAGAAATGTTATATACATGCTAAAATTATTTATTATACTGATATGATGATGATTTTTATTTTACCGTAACTTATTGCAGACTTATAAATTTTGTTGAATAGAAAGTGTTCTAATTATAACTTTAGAAATTATTATATGTTTGTCTAGCTTAATGTCGTTCTTTGTTTTATTTCTATTATTATTTTACTTCTAAGGCTTTCGGCTTTTTGTGTTAATGAAAATAATACATTATAGTAGTCCTTGTTATAATAAAGTAAAATGAAATGCAAATTATTTCAAAAGTTTTCACTTAAATTTATTTAAAGGTCAAGAAGGTTAATTGTAAAGTATTTAGCGAAAATTAAGCCATTTAGATTGATTAAAAAACAGTTACATTTTAAATTTATATTTAGGAGGACATAATAGAAGAAAAGGTACCCTGATAAACTATGTAGAGTCCAGACGACGACTGAGAATATTTTAAATAAAAAAACGTAGGTTTTATTCTCTAAGACCGTAAATGAAGCAAAAAAGTAGGCAATTTATTGATATAATATAAATATTGTAGCTATATAACTACTATCTTATGCCATAATTTAACGCGACGTCCTGCGTGAGCGATTTAGACGCGAACGCGAAGCGGCGCGAGCGACGCGGCACAAAAACAACAAACAGTGGAAACCTATTGAAGTGTCCTACGTGACCAAACGCACGTGGGGTGCGGTGCGGAGCGGCGCGAAATACTATATTTCCACTAGAATAGTTTAAGCAATAAGATATACAAACGTATACATTCAAACTTATGACACTTCACTTCTTCACTAATAAATCCAGTAATTCAAAACCCTCATAAATAGAGTCAACATCCAACACAATAAAACAAATCGGACTTTAATCACTTACTCCATTCATTTCAAGAGAATAAACGGTACCTATTCAGTTCACAGCCTTAAAGGGTTAACATTTCGTCGTTGTAACGTGGTTGTAACGTGTTTTCTGGTCGAAATAACCCAATAGCCGAGGTTGGTATGTAAGAATTTTCAACTATTCCTCTACCCCTAGTTGATGAGAGTAATGTACGGGTTAACAAAGTTTAGAAAGACGGAATTACAGCTTTGAAGTACCCTAGAGTTTTAAAAGGTACGTGTTTGGTAACTGTTATATGTTTTTGAATAATGTCTGCTTTGTTAAGGCATTTAGTTTGAGCCGCAGGTTCTAAAGGTGCACAAAAAGTTTACTTATAGTCATTGCGTCTCCAACCTTTATATTATTAGGCTCTCGGTGTAATAAGAGTCGACTAAAGAAATATCTAATAACGGGCAATGGTTATCTGTTTATAAAATTTTAGTGTACTGTTCAACAGTCTCTGTCAACTGTCGAACAGTAACTATGGCAACTCCATTTTGGGAGACATAAATCCAGCAGTCTGTTCATGCTGATAACTTGTTATTGGATTTATACACCAAGCTGGTCTAGCTGGTCAACAAAGTTTTAATACTAGACAAAATCAAAGTTAATGACAAAAGTATTGATAGCTTGACACTTATCAACAATAACACATTCCAAGCAAATAACAATTAAACAAAGCCGTAAAATCCTATACAACTTTAAACGATAAAGCAAGTTTACAAGCATTAAATTTGACAGGTCATAAAACAAAAGAACTCAAGCGAAATGTCAAACATTTGTACCTCAATACTTTGAAACAAGGTAATGAAATAGAAACACATTGGAGACATACTAGTTGCAATATTGTTCTTATTTATTTAGAAGCAAGTATGTGTACACTTACCAATTTATCTACAACTCTTACCAAAACACACATTGAAAGTTAAGCCCTAAGAAATAAGGTAGAATTTGTATCGGAGATTAATTTTTCAGGTTGTGTAGTAAGGTTGTTAAAGTATGAGGCAGTAGGAAAGGAAGTACGGAACCACGCACGGTCCCAAGGAAATTGCGATGTTTTATTCTATTTGGCGAACAGTTGTCGGTCGATAGGAAATATAGTGAAGGATTTCTGAGCAGATGTAATATCAGAAGGGCTTAGGGTTCTCAGGTATGGAAATTGCTGGAATATTTTCTTTGATTTCTATTGTGAATTTATCGATGTTGTGTTGTTGGTTTTGAAGTGATTTTATTGTTGTTAGTAGATAAAGTACATTGAATGTAGGCATAATTCATATTATTCGAGTTTTTTATTTTTAAATACAAACATAATTAGAATATTAATACTATTCATAAGCAAAAACAACTTTTATGTATTCTTTAAAGTTTATCTTAGAAAATCAGTATCTTAATGGTGTCTACTGTAATGCATAAATATACTCCTTCCATAGGTACGGATTTTCTGTTTGTGTCGCCGCACCTGGCAGACAGATGATATTTGATTGTGAGATTATTAATTACGCAGGTAACGCTCCCATTCGTTACCTAATATAATATCGTATTGAAATATCGTTTCAAAAATAACCTTTTAAATAAATCTGTAAAAATATTAAATTTTACCAAAATATTGGATGCATAAAATTACGTTATTTCTTTGTTTAATTTCATGAACACAAGTATCAATTACTACACTTTAATATATTTTAATTTACGTTTTAAGCGGAATAGTATCCAATGATTTTATATTGAACATTTTCGTGGTTTTCGAGTAGATTAATTGTCCAAATAATAAATGAGTTAATTAATTAATATACAAAATAAAACAGGTATGAAATGTAGTGTATGACGTCTAAAACATGGAATCATCTAGTCTCTTCTTGTAACAGGCCGTCTATTCTTTTATGAGAATGCCAGGTAACGTTGTAGTAACCTGGTGTATTCTCTTAAGAATGCTGCAATAGGACCAATAAAATGCAACCTGGTCATAAAAGAAAGAAAAGAAAGAAAAACGAATGGGGAATTGTGCTAAATCTGGCTCTGTTTCACACCAAATGAAACACAGTAAATAGAATACAATTTTAATTTTTATATCTTACTACATAAAGTAATTTTTGTTTGTATGTGTAATACTACTTATATATCTATTATACCTATTCTGTATTCCCTACTAGGTGCAGAAGTGTTCGACGTCATAGGTCGCAAATAAAACACTCTGCTGACTTTATTTGGTTTAATACGCGCGTATAAATTGTGTGTTCTGTGATATTTGGTACTGAGTTCCTATTCTTGGAATACATTTGTTTAACTTGTGTTTTACAAGGCTTTACGATAATAGATTGGTTTTAACATGAATGAACCGGATTGACCGAAATACGCTCTCATTGTATATGGTGTACGTGGTTACTTGTCAACTACCAACGCTTCCATGGGCAACAATAAGCATATACTGAATAAATTTAGTTTAGAATTTGGAGCTCGTACATCCTAAGTATCTTTAGGAAGTTAGTTCTATCTAGTATCATAAATGAAGCTCTTGCATAAAGTTTACCGCCCATGCCAGAACAATAACGCAAGATGCATATTCCATAGTTATTTATTCCATTAACTGCCTAGTTCTGATTAGGGTGGCTATATGTGTGTATAGACTGGTTGAAACTATATTATATTTCTGTCATCTAATATTGAATTTATGATTCTCTACTTTTGCAGTCGAGTAAAAGAATTTAAAGTATTAAAATAATGAAAATACAAGTTATAAATAATAAATAATGTAGAACAAGAGTTTAAGGTAACTTCTATCGATAAAAGATACAGTAAATAAGACCTTAGAAAAAATATCAGCTTGTTTTTATTCCAATGCAATAGATACAGGAGAAAGCATGTGCTTTTATTTAAATATGTATGTTTTAGATTTCTCTTCACAATATTTGCCTTCGTCATCATTCTTCATCATTTTAACTTTAAATAATAAAATTAAGAATTATAACATATCAACTTGGTAGTATCTGGTAAAAAATATTAATTTGTACAACACAGAAATGCCGAAAGTAAGCAGTTCTGAATAGAAAAACTCAATACCATTTTCACTTAGCAAATTCCTAAACATAAGATTTCAAAAATAAAACTTTTATCTTATATTTATTTATTTATTTATTTACTTATTAGTACAACCACATCATATGTATTATAACAATTATTGCAACATTATTACCAGTATAATTCTGATACACATGACACTGATGGTGTACATAACATTTGCCGATACATAGCATAATTTTACTATAAGTATATAATATTAAATATATACATTGTTAGTTACTATTAGATATATTTTTTTAGTTTGGACTTAAATTTATTAAATGAATCGTGAAAGATGTCAATGCTTGGATCGCGAGTTTGCATAAAATTGTACAAGTCCAGTGTTCTGTTAATAGGAGACCGTTGGCCTAAGTTAGTTTTTGAAAAAGGGGTATGAAATATTTTTTTTGTTTTGTGTCTTGGAAGATGATAGGGGATTGCTAGAGATACTTTCTGTAGTAGATGGCTACATTGTATTTGGTTATTGAGCAATTTGTGAAGAAAACATAAGTCTTGAATACGTCTACGATCATGAAGGGTGGTCATTCTAAATTTAGATAAGCGTTGGTCGTATGGATTTCTATGAGAGAAGCCGCTGCATGAGAATGCTAAATGTCTTGTGAACTTCCGCTGAATGCTCTCAATTCGTTGGGAATGAACAACATAGGATGGAGACCATACAACACTACCATATTCGAGACTGCTGCGCACGAGTGCGTTATACAAAAGTATTTTTGTGTTAACATTGCCAAAGCCGACAGTATTTCTTCTTAGAAAGCCGAGCATTTGAGCACCTTTGGATATTGCCTTATCTATATGTGACACAAACGTTAACTTTTTGTCAATGATGACGCCCAGATCTCGTATTTCCTCAACTTCAGTTAGAGACTTGCCAGCAATCTCGTAGTTTGTCACAAGCGGTTTTTTTTTCTTGGTATATTTAATATGGTAACATTTGTCAACGTTGAGAGTCATGCGGTTCAAATTACACCAATCCAGAATCTCATTAATGTCGTCTTGTATCAAGTTTGAATCTGTAAATGACTTAACTGTACGAAAAATTTTTAGATCATCAGCGAATAGAGAAATTTTACAATGTTTAATGCGATAAGATAAATCGTTAATAAATATTAAAAAGAGAACCGGTCCCAGATGGGATCCTTGAGGGACGCCAGATTCAGCGAAATAAGTTTGGGATTCATATCCATTGACTATATACTATATATATAAATATATATATATATATATAAATATTTACAAAAAATCTCTCGCTTCGCAGTAAACTAAATTGCAAATATACAATCAGGACTTTCCCCAAATTCTGTTTTTTTGGTTACAATATTGGACGCAGTTATATTTGCATTTGGTAGTTACTTTTGTTAGGTTATGACACTGCCAAGTGGTTTTGGCGCGTCCTCCTTAATTGTCAAGTAATTTTCATATGAGTTATTGCTCGGGGCACAGGCTACGGTGTTAGGGCAATTCAAAGTTGAAATATTTTCATTCTGATTTAACAGTAACCTAGAAAATATTTATCTAGGTTACTGCATAATTAATTTGCAATTTTAATTGCCGCCGCTTGTTTACTTACGGCAAGAATATTTTCTCATACATTTGTATGAGATCTGGGAATCATGATGTTCAATCCCAAGATGTGTCTGAGAATTGGTCGACACGATTTTACATTGACAAACGTCAACATGACACACGTTCCATTTTATTGATACGATACCATGACTGTTACATAAAATATATATTATCATTATAAGAAACGTTAATTAAACACGAAATTGGATTTACATCTATGGTTAAAAATAAATCTTTGTGCAAACGTATTTTCTACATAGAAAGGAATGGTCAAGAGGGAAGGGATTGCCTGCTATCTGCTGTTAAAAAAAATTATCGATGGATTGGCAAGCGGATAGGAGACCAATTAAAGGATATGCAGTAATCCAAGATTGATATGTACCTCGGATAGAAGAAACGTTATTAATGATGGCTGTTAGAAAGTAAATAGGTACGCATTTGAAAATGTTACAAATACTTGATACTCGTTCTCGAGTACACAATTTTTTGTTTTAAAACTCTTGACACCTTTAAACCATCACGACTTTATTTAAGTTGAATATAATTTAATTTGTATAGTGTTTTGTTTTGTACTTTTCTAGAATACTTTAAACTAATGAGACTGTTTAATTTTTCTAAATATTGAAAAATCATAATTTCTTATCTCTGATGAATTTTAAAACGCTCTACAAAATCTTAGGCATTTTACAAGGATTTCACGAATACAACTTTACAAGGTAACAAGTCATCTATAAAAACGTTACCCGTAGTACATCGTTGTACTCATGAGCAGAATAGCTGGTACCGATCTAAGATGTATGAGTTACCCACTTTAATATTCTATTTCCTGCGTTGTTCGTACGAGATATGTAGTTGGCCTGAATTATTACTCGCCGGATTTCTCTTTGTGTGAAACACGAAGGTAATAGAGCTACTTTCTTTACTGAGATGGATGTCCTCAGGTCTTTAGGGAGAAGTTATGCATCAACTTATAGATGGAAGTTAAAAGAATAAATATAAACGATGACTTTTTGTTTTTTTTATTCTATTTGAAATTCAGCTTAAGTAAACTTTTTTAGAAAATTAAACAAACGAGCTTCGGGTTGAGCTATTGGTTGTTTAAAATTGGTCAATATCCCATCTGCTTTATATTGATGTTTTAAAATTATTTGTGTCCTCTGTCATCCAGAAGAAAACTTTATTAAAGGGCACTTTATGAATATAGTTAGAAAAGATAGAAAATTGATGCGGACCTGCAGTTACGCGTAAAACAAAGTAGGGATAACAACAATTTGGGGTATATTCAACATAAACGCGTGTGTTTTCCTTTCATTTGGATCTTATCTGTTTTAAGCGGGTTATGAAAAATTATTTTACAGACACTGTTATGAAGACCATCTGCGATTCAGTAATTAATATGGCGTCCAGTGGAATGGTGTCATTTTGATAGGCGGATAAAAACTATCTCAGGCATGTCTCAGACTTAGTTATCAAATTCGAACTAATCATTGTTGAAACGTATTTTTCGTAGATTAAAAAAATGTAGTTTTTTCTTATTATATAATAATATTTTTATACTAGCTTTCCGCGGTGCGGTTTCACCCGCGTCTTTGCTTACTGCTCTGCTCCCGTCGCCAGTAGCGTGATGTTAAATAGCCAAAACGTTCCTCGAGAACTGGGCTATCATACGCAAAAATAATTTTTCAAATCTAACTGGTAGATACAGAAATTAGCGCGTTCAAACAAATAAACAAACAAACTCTTCCGCTTTATAATAATAATAATATAATATTCTACCACATTCACACAACGCCATCTAGCCCCAAATTAAGCAATTATATTTGCTTGTGTTATGGGTACTAAACAACTGTTATACTACTTATATACATTTTTTTTTGTAAATACATACATATTATAGATAAATTACACCCAGACACAGAACAAACAATCATGCTCATCACACAAAGATTTGTCCTGGGTGGGAATCGAACCCACGACCTCCAGCTTAGCAGTCAGGGTCACTAACCACTAGACCAACAGGCCAGTCATATATATAACAGTATAGATGTAAACCAACTGTTGGACAAAACAGTGCCCATGGTTGAGTTTCGGACAAAAAAACTCATGGTTGAATGACGCTACAAAAAAACGAATTATCACAATTGCTCCAATTTTCACGACATTAATACACTATGAACTTCAATGATGCATTCCTTGAAGCAAATACATATCCTGAAGGCACATCTCGTTCACTTGGAACCTAACTAACCATCACTGTTACACAAAGGCATAACAAACAACAAGCTGCGATGGCACTGCAGAGTAGACATTCTAATTTATAAGTGTGGAGCTATGAGAATCTGTTTTGAAGCGGTGTTTATGACAAAATTGATTTAATTTTGTGAATAATTGATAGTAGTCAGCATACAGTCAAGTTATTGCTGACCATGAAATTAGTGGTTTATTTATTTTAACTAGCAACCCGAACTGCTTTGCATGAGGTTACTTTTATACTTTTCGACAGCTGAGATTGTGAGACCGTATGAATACCGAAGCGAAGCGAGGACGGACGTCTAGTCTAATATAATATAAATGCGTTATACTGTAAATGTATAGTTGTGTGGTACATAATATATGCTGTGTAAATTGTCTGCTCTCCAGCAAACACGGATTATGATAGCGATTAGTAGATAGTTAAAGGTAAGTAAAGTTCATTTGACAGGCTCTTCGTCGGGAAATTAGTGGTCCATCTCCTGTAGGCCATTAAAAACGCACTCAATATATAGCGCTAAAATTATGACAACGAAAAGTCACAGAAAGACCTTAAATATGGCAATAGTACATCAGTGTCTAATACGCTGGTTTACCAGCCCCAAAATAACCAACATCGAGTGCTTTAACCGCGGCAATCATAACTTGATACAGGACTTTTGCTTCACGTTGACTTTGACTCGGAGTCGCGTCGTTAATTACATCATGTTACACCGTTTTATTATCTGATGCTGTGACGTCATCTTGTTTACTTTTGTCTTGCCAGATTTGAAGGTCTTTGTATATGTTGACAGTATCTGTAGAGCATAGAATCCGCCTGATCGTAAGTATGTAGATATTAACTTACTGTTACGGAGCGGAGAGACACACTTCAGCCTAAACCACAATACACATAAAACTTGACATCACCACGAAAGACTATCAACAGAAGCAATATCTTATTTATCACACAACACACTCATAAAATTTGCAAACGTAATTTCAGTATAAACGAAGGGTGATAATTAATTCTGTGCCCAACACCCGTCAGTTGAGTAGGGACTCGAATCTTTATCACTTAACTAGAATTCATTGTGTGTCCTTTGGATACGTAAAACGGATTACTACAGAATGGGAATTGGATACTAGAATAATTTGCGGGGTTAACTGGATGGCTACGTTGACTAAATTATTTATGTAGTTTTTTTTAGATAAAATAGATAGGTATGTTAATAAGTTAATAGATTTCATGTTGCATTTTTGTTAATATCATAGTGTATAGTAGAGAAATTTGAAGTATAATAGACTAGTATATAGACTAGATAGCAAGGTGCCGAGACCCTCTTATCAAGACAACATTGACGTAAAATAGTAGTATCCAAACTGTTACTTTTTGTTCTTTGAGTGAAAGTTACTTTTCCCTCGCTCCGTTCTACTTCCTAATGGGCAACGGATTGCTGTGTATTCTTGGCATTGTTTTGGTTTCCGAATAATAATTATGTTTACCTTTTCTTTCGTATC
This sequence comes from Parascotia fuliginaria, assembly GCA_963082885.1. Taxonomy (NCBI): domain Eukaryota; kingdom Metazoa; phylum Arthropoda; class Insecta; order Lepidoptera; family Erebidae; genus Parascotia; species Parascotia fuliginaria. Next base: position 5,342,333 of record OY720195.1, read on the forward strand.
GTCATGAACGCTAAGAATACTAGTTTGGGATGAATAAAGAAATGTGATGAGACGTCATAGGATGAATACGGCACAACCCCGCTATTCATCCATAATTGGTTTGCCTTTAAAAATTTCAATCCTTTATACTTAAAACAAAACTTGTTTTATGAAGTCAGATAAGTTTTAGAGAACACACGTAGAAGTAGTACTAGCTACGTAGCTAAGAATTCACTGAAGTGAATTTCACCACGTGCGGTTGAGCAAATTTTACACTCACAGAATACGTAAATATGTACATAAAATATACTTTGTACCGCATGGACAGCTCATTTTGGTTCACGCCTGCAGGCAATTGCTGCTTTGTGAATTGTTATTGATAGGAGTTTATTCCTACAAAATCTAGATATAAAGATTTGATTTCAAGTGGGTTTTAATTTGTGTGCAGTAAATATATATTACGTTGACGTGTAAACCTGAAATGGCGAATGAAAGAAGCATCATGTCACCAAAAGACATAGGCCAGTGACAAATTCGAACATTGTTCGTAAGAAAATGGTCTCAAATTCGTTTATTTTTTTACTACGAATCATTTATTATTAAAGGGTAGTACGAATATTTTCTTCGTAGATATATTACACAACAGGCTTAGCAGTAGAAATTAGCACTTAACTTAATTTTGCTTATCAACGTCGACAGTAAAGTTAAGGTATGCGGGCACGACACTGGGGATGCGAATATTTCAAAGTATTCCCACCGAATTTGCCTCCGCAATACTTCAAAAATAAACAGCCGTAGTATAATTCATTCCATTTTCTCGTAATTCGGACATACTTTATGAAATTAACTAAGAAATTTTTCTTGAGTATCTCAAATTAGGGTAATACTCAACAATTGTTGAGTGTGCCATTTTATTTATACAATTATTTTCATATAACTTAACTTTAAATTAAGCATTAAGCAACATGAGCTATGTTATACTATTGCTAAACAGTGCTTTTCTCTCATACCTAATGCATTGATTACAACGTTTTCTTTATAACTGTTGGTTTTCTCACAATATTTTATTTCACAGTAGGTAAAACAGTAAAGTATATTTACAACGTGAGAATACTACGGGACACAAATCTCGGTTTAAAATAAAAAAAGGTTTACGATATCAATTTTATAAAACATTGTGTTGTCTAGCGTTGATAGATATTCATTTCATCGAGAAATCACATAAAATGTATTATGGGGGTTGAACCGGGGTTGATTTCTGACCCCATTTTATAGATCATAAAACTTTCTTTTGAATACGTGACCCATGAAATTATTTGAAATCTTAAAGAACAATATCTTTTCTCTCTACCTTTCTATAATATTAATTATCATCATCATCCTGCTTTGAAGTTTTGTTTGACGTCCTGTGTAATGGTCTGCTCAGTAAATTAAAGAAGTGATGGTTTTGACCCATCTTGGCTGACCATCTGACTAGCTGCACTCGGCTTGCATGGCAATGCCACGTAATTTATAAAAATAATGGTCTAGGAATCGCTTGCATGCTAAAACCAATAATCAGACGGACGTGCGCAGAACACTCTTCTGATCATTGGTTTCGGCACTCATCGAGGACAAACATGCAAACATTGATTTTGATATGACATTCATAAGTATTGTAAAATTGACTTAGTTATAAAGGAATTTCTGAACATTGTTTTTAACTGTAACTTTAATTAGATTGAGTAATTTACTTTAAAAAACAATGAAAAAGTTTATGGGACATACTTTTGAGACAGAGATTCAGAGTTTGTTTTTCTTTATTATATGTGTAATATTAAAAGACAAAAATCTTATTTTAAGAAAATAAGATTTTTAATATTTATAAAAAATACGCACAATAATCAGTTCAATTTGACAAAAATGTACGAAAATTTATATAATCAGATATGTTTGGTTCAAACTTTGAAACAGTGCAGTCTAAAACCTAGGCTAAGTTCCAGCATTCTGATAAATTTATTTCCAAACTTTTAGTTAAGTGTATTCGATGCAGGTCAATACTATCGTAGAATGGAACTATTTGTCTGGAAACTATGTGATTTTGTTCTTCACTAGAATTTTCTAGAACTAAAACTCGCTGTCATAACTTTGAATGTTTTATTTTGCGTATTTTGACGGCACGGTTGGTTTGAGTTATTACTTAAAAGTTTATTTATGAGTGGGGTTTTTGGGTATCAAGTCAAAAACAAGTACTTTCTGCCCTTTATAAGGTCACATATAGGATTTAAGATCACAAAACACAGCCTATAACTAGCGGGCAGTCAAGACGTTTCTAACGATACTTCATTTGTCAAATTATGATGACTGGCTTAGAAGATACGAGGTAACAGATTAACATACATACATAGCCTGTCGAATACATAACCCTCCGTTTGGCTTTGCCGTATTCGGGTAACGAGCTTAGTGTGCTTGATATGCTGTCTCAAACCTTTTTTTCTCCTTCTTCATTATTAAAAATTTGTGATTTATAAATATTTGTTCCGAATGTCATTTGTTTAATCAAGTTTGTTTTCTATTAGGAATATAAGATATTTCTTATCAGCAGTATATTCGACATTGCAACGTAGTTTAAGTAACTGAACGATTCCTTTTGTAACCAAGTTGTACATCCAAGTTGTACTAGCAGTTAAGACTGTATTGCAAGACAAATTGTGAGTCCAGCACTATACCTAGAAAGATATCGCGGTAAGGAAAATGTATTGCATACTATATTTTCCAGCTTTTCTACAAAGCCGGTCAAATCTATACTGGATCTACGGAATTGAACCGAATGGGTTTTGATTACTTCCAAATTTATAAAATACAATCAAAATAAACAAAAAAACCTTATTTTGATTGTGTTGACATAATTGTTGGAGCGAAAAATGTATATTGCTGGACAAAGTACTCCCCCAATTTTCGCCACCTCAGCCGGTCGTGAGCCGCCCTTATCTATCGGTAAATGAAAATACATAAATTATATTAATTTTAACTTGTAACTATGTGATCATGTTTCTTAAATTAAACAAGCAGTTCCACATTTTTTATTGAACATGAAAACGATTTTTAAATCAGTAGCACTGCATTTGACGTTAACGGGAGTATATCATCATCTCGGACACTGCAATTTATATGAAATCTTTTCTAAAGGTTTTATGTTCATAAGGAAGCTTAAGCTATAATCACATCTTTTACTTTTCATTTCGCCAGCTTTACTTAGATTAATATTAATGTGAATGAATACTATTATAGTTTTTACGGTAGTAGATCCACGCTGATTTCTGCATGAATGGGCCGGATCGTCCGGGGAAGTACTACCCTCTCATAGAAGATCGACTTAAGAGTAGTAGTAGTATGCGTACTACTGCGTTTCGTTCGGTGAGTGAGAGCGCCGGAGGCCCAATTTCTCCCTTTCCTCTTTTCTCACCTCCCTCATTCCCTTCCCTTAACCCCATTCCCAGCCGCCATAGTGGAGGCCACCATACCAGCAGTTTAAGACGATGGCTTTTGGTATAGTAGCCGCCACTTCTGGATTCCACTGACTGCTTACCATCTGGCGGGGTGGAGTCACTTTGGTAGGCTATAATATAAAAAAAAAAGTTATATTAGCCAGAAAGACGTAGTTTTTAAAATGTATTATTTTCTAGGTTAATATGGCAGCAGCGTCAGTAGCCACGATCAAACTGTAGATAGCTAGTAAGCGTTACTTTGACATTTACAATGACAAGAGTGATCCCTTGTTTTCAAAATACGATATCAAAGAACATGCAAAATTATTATCATTAAGCTCCAATTGCCAAATGCCTTTTAATATGAGGAGTATAAAACATAGCTATGTTGACGAGCTCATCAAACCAATATTCGAAAAGACAAGAAGCTTCTTCAGTAGCGGCAATAAACAAGAAACCGCATGCTAGGTCGCCCGGAGAGTATGTGTCGACACTTTGTCAGATGTACTGACGACACTGTTAACAATTGTAACGTACTGACTAGTGTTGTAATTTTATTAATAAAACACTGTGGTAGTCGTTTACGAAATTATTTTATCATGTCTTTTATTCAAGTCCAAAAACAAAAGCTGTCAATTGTACGAAATTTCTGGTGTCATTCATTTTTAAAATAAGAAGTATTAAAGGTACAGAGTAAGTACTAAATGTGGGTCTGCCACAACGATGACATGACTGGCAGAATATTGTTAACTAGCTATTCGCGGCGCAGTTGCACCCCATTTTTGCTTACTGCTCTGCTCCCGTCTCCAAAAGCGTGATGTTACAGCCTATAACCTCGAGAACTGGCTATCATACGCAAGATTTTTTTAAAACCGACTGAAAGTTTCAGAGATTAACGCGTTCAAACAAACAAACAAACAAACTCTTCCGCTTTATATAATAAATACAGATGTGTGTAGTACTTTGAACCAAAGCTACCCACTTACCTTCTTTTATACACCTTTGTGACGGTAGATGGAGGTTCCGGATACGCCACCAGTAAGCCGGGCTGTAAGCCACAACTATTGAAAATGCCAATGAATTTACCAAACAACATAATTATATTTCGTTTGTAATTAACAAAATTACCACTTGGAAATGAGTTGGCAATAATATTTCAATGTACATACAGTTCAATATGTTGTTACTTATTTACTTCCAATAATTAATTTTATAAACAAGTCAATTTATCTATTTATTGTCAGTTTGTTTTGAAATAAATCCATGTTAATAACGTTGATTCGTACCAGTTTATATACCCTACAGATTTACAGAATAAAAGCCACTTCTCATATAAAGAAGGTATACAGAATTAAAAAGACATCCGATATGCTATATATTATTCCTTACTAGATGCTATAAGGCCTGGTATCCACCAAAGTGGAGAGGCGAGAAGCTGTGGGAATATAACCAATTAAACTGCATAATACCGCCGCACCGCTCAGTGACGGCCAAAACTATTGGTCATATTGGCACAGCTCCTCTGACTGGGCCTAAGAGTATTTTTATTTGAACGCGCAAATATTTGGTACCACCAGTCTGATTTGAAAAAATATTTTAGCTTTTCATAGCTCAATTTTTGAGAAAGACTATATGGCTTTATAACATCAACCTAGGAGCCACGGGAGTGGAGCAGTAATTAAAGATAGATGTATATTAACGCTGAAAGCGCGCTGCGGACAGCTAGTCTATCTATACTAATATTATAAAGAGAAGAAATTTGTTTTTGTTTGTTTGTTTGGAATTTGAACTTAATATCTACGATAAAATTTAAAAATTTTACACCTTTAGACATCAATCAATTCAACGGGTAACATAGACTATATTTTATTATGTTTAACATATTTTTAAGTGATTTTCAGAATTTCAATATTTGAAACATCTATCAGAGACAGAGACAGAGATCGAATAAAACTTTTGATACCAAAGCGAGGGCAAACATCTAGTCATAAATAAAACAGATACTCTTTTGTCTTTCAACAAGCACCATTTTCAAAATCAATAATTATTTTCTCTTCTCAAAAGGGGTAGCTTTGTGTACAACACTTCACAAAATAACGCGGCCCTTATACGAAACGCAAAACTTAGTGAATTGTCAAACAATCGTCATTGTTCTAGAAATGCAAAACAACTCCTTAATTGTAAGTCTCATTTTAAACTTTTCGTGGAAAATTGAGCCGGCCTTTTCGTTAATGAAAAATGTTTTTAAGTTTCTCATATTCCGTATCTTGTTTATATTGAAAATATGTTTCTTAATTTTGTTAGGCTTTGAGAGTTATATGGAAGTAATGGTGGCACTGAAATTAGTAAATGTGGAAAGTTTGATATTCTCTAATTTTAATAAAAGATGTTCGAAGAAAAATTCCATAACCTCTACCACTAGCATTCCGCGGCGCGGTTTCATCCGCGTCTTTGCTTACTGCTTTGCTCCCCTTGCCATTTACCATTAGCGTGATGTTACATAGCCTATAACCTACCTCAAGAACTGGGCTATCATACACAAAAAGAATTATTTAAATCCGACTGTCAGTGCCTGAGATTAGCGCGTTCAAACAAACATACAAACTTTCCCTTTACATAATAGTATGGATTTTCCTTCGCACAACAAAAATGATCTGTCAGACCACGTAACAGAAAAACAATGTAAAATATACGTCATGTCTATGTAACATAGTCAGGCAGATGATTTTATTCTAATACTAAACTTTACTGCCTCTGTGGTCCGGTCGTACTGTGAACGGATTACCACGCAGAGGTCTCGGGTTCAATCCCCGGGTCTAGTAAAGTGATATTGGGGTTTTCTGTCTAGAAATTCTCAGTATCAGCCCGGAGTCTGGAATTGAGCCCGATAATATGGAAACAGGCTCGACCCTGGTACATGGGACCCAACATAATAAGTGGCGAAACATGGGAGGTTAAACACCTCTGATTACCCCTTCGGGGATAAAAGGCGTAAAGCTATGTATATAAGTATGTACTAAACTTGAATCATACAAATATCAAAATCGTGACCGACATTGTGACTCAAAGATACACAGAGCTCAACACCGTTATGAAGATTTAAATATTTTAATGATGCCAGATTTATCTGGCTTAAAATTTAATTTAAGAGGATTGAGCGAGACTTCAGGCTTACAATAACATACAGGACTTGTTGTCGTGTTTATCCTTATACAACGTTAAAACTGGTTTAAAGCTTTTTGTGAAACAATTATTTTTGGCTCGCTTTCATTATTTTGTACAAGTTATCTTTGCGCCATTCTTTTGGTTCTTATCTTGTATGTCCCCAGGTGAAGCTATTTAGGATTTGTTTGTAACAAAGTTTAGTAAATTAACTATAATTTTCATTTATAACGCGATAGTTTAAAATGCATTGTAGTACAGTTATTTGGTAAACTACCAAATGATGAAATGAAATCTGAAAATTTTCAAGAGTTTTGAAATTTGTTAGATATGTTTATAGATTTTCATTGTACCCTTTCTGAATTTCAATTTTGATAACTCGTATCTCTGCCTAGATAATTTTCTGTAGTTTTATTTTTTAATACATGTTTTTATCGTGAAATGAGTCGGAAAGGAGATATTGTCAAAAAACTGTTTTTAGGCGCTATTTCTCAATATGGCGGCGCAAGCGGTGAAAATACGAATTGGCAAAGTCGAAATTCGGAAAGAGCACATCAAAATTTTAAAATCATAATCCCTATTTTTCGTACCAAATGACTGTATTGTTAATTAAAAAACTGTTAAAATATATATTCATATATCTTTTTGTATATCTAATTAGTAACCTGACAACTATTTAAAACATCTTATCTCTAATGTTCTAAATGCGTAAATGCCAGGTATGTCAGTTATGTGTCCTATTAACGCTTATAGACAGGTAGCAGCAGCCCAAAATTTGTATTGCCGAATATTGGCTTTGCTAAGAAGTATCAAGTAGTGATCACCTATACTTACATGCACTTCAGTTTGATCGGGTGTAGATTAGTATTAAACTGATGACTTGAATGAACGAGGATATCTAAAGAACATGACAATATGGAGTGACAATTTTTATAGTATAAATAAATTTATATATTTCTTATGCCTAATGTAATTTGTAGAATATATAAGTCACTATCGATCAATAGAGAAATGGTTTAAGTACACAAGAATATTATAAACAAAGATAGATTTTAATAATAAAGTTTCAAAATATAAAGGAAACAAGAGCCGCAAAATGAATAGAAACAAAATTTTAATCATCGCTATAAGTTATTGAGACAATGAAGTACAACATTTAGCCCAACTTTGTTAATGAAGAAAGCCAGTGTGTTAACAAAGTTTGTACAAACTTCACGTAAAATATTTGTTAAGCTTTGCGTTGATACAAGGCTACCTTTATTTGTTTTTGCCTGTAGGTATATAGGCGTTTTAGTTATGTAAGTTACAGAGGTAAGGGCACTTTGTCAATTATTGTGATTAATTAGGTTTTACGAATATGTTCTAGATATCTCTGGATGTACTTAATCTGTATTAATTCAATAATACAACAAAAAAACAACAGCTGTAAGAGCAAGGTTACACGTTCTGTTTGACATCAGTGTGGTATGAACCAGACTGACACCAAACTGAACGTGTTACTTTGCAACTGAACGTGTAATGGATGAAGCATTCCCCATTAAATCGTTATACTGTCTTGTCAAGCGTTTTCGCGATAATAGAAGTGGCATATTTTATTACAGAACGCTATTGCTTGTCCTGTAATTTGATGATTTTTCTACAATTTTTCTATGTAATGATTTGACTGCAATCTTTTGTATTATATAATATTACTAGGTCGCATATAACTTGACAGTAGGTGGTAAGGTCGCCACATCACAGCAGGGAAATAAAACAAATGAATTTCGCTAACATATTCACTATTTGTCACAATATTAACCCAAAACGAAACATAAAACGCCTACTTCGTAAACACCTTCCTTTTGGGTATATTTATGCGGGTGTAGAGGTTCGCAGTATAAATAAAATAAAGAGTTCTTTCAGTCAGTTATCAGGGAGGCACACTGTTTACACGGGTTCGTAATATTCTGCTCATTGCGATACATCATGGTACGGGTCTGTCATTGTTGGATCGTCAACAACGTTAGTGAGGTTTACTTATTTTGTTGACTGTACGTCCCAAATTTTTGTTGAATGTTAATTCTGTATAATCTTTCTTTCGGCCGATTATTATCCTATTGCAGAGACCTCTTTGCATACAGAGAAGAAGGTATAAGCATTTATCGCCACGCTTGCTCAAGGCGGATTGGCGATTTTAGACCTTCTCAGAAGTCCAGGTTCCCTCACGATATTCTAACTTCACCGTAAGTCTGTAATGTCCAGATAAACTTAGAAAGTACATAAAGATAATTTGAATAATGACATTGGTCATTCACACCCGGATTCGAAAACCCGATCTCGTGTTTACGAAGTGGGTGCCTTCGTCACTGGGCTATTACGTTAATAATATGGTACGGTACCTCCTATATCATTACACTGGATGTAGTCGAAATATAGTTATGCAATTATGTATTTGCTTGAGCTTTTTTAATGAAACATTTAGATAAGTACTTTATTTGCCACGCTTTTCATAAAGTGTAATTTTAGTGGTAATTCTATTATAAATTTTATTTGAGATAGCACATGTCAAATGTTAAACTTATGCCATTAAAATCAATATAATATGGAAATTACTAAACAAAGGTATCAATCTCACTTTAGACCGTTCTTAATCGAAGCAAAGATGTATCAAATATAGACGGGGTCACAGAAGTAATAAGTCTTTTAGGGACACAAGTTACGGTACTGAGACTAATTATGTAGTAAAATTGTATCCCAAATCCTAAATCTATGTGTATATTCTTAGTACACATAGATTTACCAGGTAAATTACGTTTATTTAGTACACTGTTTGCATGTAATTTCTTTTAATCTTGCTTCTGAAAATTCTACGAAAATCTTACTCTATACCGCTTGTTCATCTGTCATTATTGGTAAAGAAATCTGATTTATAATTTATTACCCACTTGTTATTATTCCACTGCAGAATGAATGTCTCTCCTCAAAGAGAGAAGTCTGCTTTAGACGGGATTACATAGCCAATTTCAAATTTTAAGATAATTTTGTTCACCGTAAGTCAGAAACGTGAAAGAAAAACTTAACAATTAGATTAAAAAGATACATTTGCAATTGCCCGATTTTGAATTCAAATCTTTATGTTAATAGAGTATTCTATTTATATTGACGATTTTTCATACAAACTTCCATCTTCTATTTCAACCCCTTTAAGCAATTTTTGAAAACCTATGTTGTTCTCCGAGATCTGTAGTATCTCTATACCAAGTCTTATCAAAATCGGTTCAGTGGTTTAGGCGTGAAAGTGTAACAGACAGACAGACGAACAAAGTTACTTTCGCATTTATAATAATAAGTATGGATAGCAAGCGTATATGCTAGCTGTATTAAATATATACATTATTGAATTGCCACACAAAAATATCGTTACAAATACTAATTTATCTTTGAAAGGCTGTTGTTCAACTGACCTTACTGTAAAGCAACCTAAATCGAACCAGTAATTACTAGTTCAGCAAACAGGACAGAACCGCTTTAATCTAGTTCTGTAAATGAACTTATTAGATCGTTTTAGTGTTTGGAATCAAAGAACGATTGAGGTGTTACAATTGTAATTAGTGGTATTGTTATAAAATAGTTACCGTTTTATTTGCTTGTGTACTGCTCACGTTTTTTACTTGATTCTCATCACATTAAATTTGATTAATTAATGGTATTGTATTTTTAACTGTCCGTCTCATCTTGGTGTTAATATATTATTAGTGCAAACAGTCAAACATGAAATTATTAAAAAATGAATACAACATATGAACCCATCCTCGTGAATAAGAGTACCAATACCAGTAGGTCATCCGTACCAGCACACTTAAAACAATAAATAATAGTAATAAAGAAATAAATAATAGTTAGAAGTTATTGTTGCCAGTGTTAAATATTGTCATGCTACTATGTTTGGTTGCAAAACATATGTGCGAATACCTCAGCTTACCTCTAAATAGTAAAATTAAGGCTTTATTAAAATTGTTTTCATACATCACAATAAAAGACAATGAATTAAGTACCTATTTATCTAAAATAAAATAAAAAACTAACACTTTTTACGTAAAATACAACGAACCGTTTCACGTATTGAAACTATCGATGTGCGTCAAGCGTCACAGGCATGTTTACAAAAACGATTTCATGTTCAACTGTACCGTACCACTTGTCACTTTTGCGTGCCATTTTACCACGCAGTGAGGAATGGCTTTGTTAAAATTGTACTAGATCTAGATATCAGTAGTTTATGTTTTGGGAATAATTTGCTCTTTATATTGCGTGAAAATAACAGTTTTGTTGTATCGTATGAAAGTTGTTTGTCTTCTTCAAGCATTATTTTGGACTGTGTAAAGCTCTGAAGGCTCTTTTTGTACCACGAAACATATTTTTTAGGTACAATCGAGAAAACAAAACGTAATTGCAAATAAACATTTTTCACATATGAATATGTCTACTCTCTGCCAAAAAGAGAAATTTTACAGTTATCAAGCAGTAAAATAATATAATTATTCAGTACGCATGCAACAATGCTTTCCGTTTCCTAATTTTCTTATATTCATCTTTACGACTTCAAAAAATAAAATGGAATGCTTCCTATTCTAGAACGCAGAGCATACATTTGCTAATGAAATATAACATACACCTAAATACATACCAAAAAGTTTACCATCAGCTTTATCCAAATAACTAATAATATTCGTCCTCCTAATAGTTTTATGGCAATGGTACATCCCTTAGATTGATGCCCCATAATCTGAGCATACATCACTGTGTCGGCCATTTATTATAATTCACGCACAGGGTGCTGATAAAAGTTCTGAGAATTAAAATTGAGTGATTGATGACCAAAGATTAGGACGGACAAGATAATGTTCTACTGTTCGATTTTTATATTTTGTTCCGTTTTATAGCGTTAGGTTGTATTAAATTAATTTTACCATCATTAGCTGTCTTGCGTTGTTTTTATACTACTTGATGGTAAATGAGTAGGTACTGTACCCTGTCACATGACTAAGTTTTCTAAGCATTGTAAAAACTGCGGAAATAAAACATGATCAAACTGTTCTGCAGTGAAGGTAAATTGAAGGAGTTTAAGGATAAGAATGAGAACCCACCGGTTAATTGAGCCCCATTCTTATTTACTGAACGAAACACAAATTTGGATACTATTACTTTACGCTTATATTCTGTGAGAGAGTACTTGCCAGGTTGATTCAAGCCATTCATGCTGAAACAGGGTGTCTAGTACCGTTATACGTACCGCACATAGGTAACTGCAGTATGAATACTACTACTCAAAATCGAAACATCTGTAAGAGTAAAAAATATTGACACAAAATGATTAATTATTTTATTAACAGTTTACGGTAGTAGATCCACGCTGGTTTCAGCATGAATGGCCGTAGCGACCAAGAAAGTACTACCATAGAAGATCGACGTAAGTGTAGTAGTATCCGTACTATTGCGTTTCGTCAGGTAAGTGAGGGCGCCGGAGGCCCAATGTACCCCCTTTCTATTTCTTTACTTTCCTCAATCCCTTCACCTACCCTACTTTCACGGTAGGCAGCGGCTTCGCAGAGTCCACGAAATCGCAAAAGTCTTTGGCTCGTCTCCCACTATCGGAATTACAAAAAAATAACATTCTTTGTAAAAAAACAATTTATTACTAAAACATTCTCACACTGTATATCACATTCAATATAGCACAGTGGGCCGACACTGGCGTCAGCAGTAATGCAATACATAAGTCTTCCCCACACGAGAGCTCATCAATAATACCGAATACCTACAGAGAGACGTCAATAATATTTGTAGGGAACTCGACAACTGGTTTTAGTTGATTGTTTTATGTAACATAGCTTTGATTTAGATGAAAATTAGGACATACATAGCGTGGATGATCTAATATAATTAAGGCTTAAAAGTAATAGTTATTTTTTTCTTCTTTTGGGCCAAAATGTAATGTAATGAAATATGGCTTTAAAAATGGCTATATTTTTCTTAATAATATATTTAAAAATAAGCTCAATTGGCAATCTGGAATTTGAAATAATCTCAAATCAATTTAAATCTGATTATTCGATTACAAAATATCGATTACCAAGTTATTTTAAAATAATTGCTAAAGTATGACATGTAACGATATAAAGATTATGTAATTATTATCAAGCCTCGACAGTTCAGTGGTACTGTGTACGGACTGCTACGCAGGGCTCGTGGATTTGATTACCGCAAATGTTTGTGTATATGAACATGTCTATTTGTATTAATCTGGGTGTTTCTATGTATAATATGTATTTAAGTACAAACAGTATTTATGTATGTATATCCGCATTTTCGTGCCCATAACACAAGCTGTAATATATGCTTACTTTGAGTCCAGGTAGCGTTGTGTGTATTGTGATATTGTGTACAATATTATGGAATATAGGATCAAGCCTTTGTTTCTCTATTGGGTATGCAGAGATTTATCATGTCTGTCAAGTAAAATAAATATTTAAACCGAAAATGCACTTGAAATCTTTTAGTATATGCTCTTATAAATCAACTTACAGGAAGTTCCTAACAATATATAGTATTGTTCTAAAAGTGACGTGGAAATCCGCCGGTCGTTGCATTCCGTATGTAAATTTTATTATAGTAGATGAAAATATACAGACCATTGTGGTTGGCTTAATAAGTTTCGTTATAGTATACAGTTGTAGGACTATTGAAAATTTTCTACATCTGACTGCAAGTATTCTTCTTCTTCTTAAACTTAAGAGCACTGCTTTTGTGGGTGCAATTGATGCAATCTCCTCCAACCAGTCATATCCAGTGCCTTTTCCTTTAGTTCCTGGTACGACATGGCAGCAACATTTCTCTTTATCTGAAATTATTATTATTATATTACTAATTATTAGTATACCAAATTCAAAAAAACACATTTAATTCCTTTTCAAAAGCAACATTTTCAATTTTCAAATTTAATACAGTAGGTAACCAATATTTATAATAAAACCACTTGAATGCAGCTTGTTATTTGTAACACACGTCGTTCCCATTGAAGTCCTTTGAAGCTTTACAGCTTTGACGAATTGGCTTTACGCTCACATAAACCACCGTTATTTCACAAAGCATTTTCACCTGGATATTTTCACGGTGATTGACATTTACACCGAGTTTTTACTAGTTTATTATGCGAGCGTATGATTATTTATCGCAAAAAAAAGTATAATAAGTTATACTGATTAATTTTAAGCACTTAAATAAAGTTGTTTTGTTAAGCACCTCCGAGTATTTCTATTAAATCATAAACAGCCTTTTCCATCTATTTAAAATTTTGCCTGAAAGAATATAGGCAAACAATGTAATTATGTTCAATTATGTACAATAATTTTTATATTACTTATTATGTATGTTTTCGTATCTTGTCGTTATATTTTCATGTCAACAAAATAAAATATTTTTGAATTAAATAACTAAAGTTAGCTAACTATCGCTGTACCTAATATCAAGTTCTAATGACTATTCTAAATACTGCTCAATATTTTCTTTCCAAAAAATTATTATAGCTTTTAAAAATAAATCGTAAAAGAAATGTAATATTCTATGTTTATTAGATTTTGCACAAAGCCGTTAATCTTCAGCATTTACAACTTAAACATGTGCAGTGGGTATTAAAATTTTACTCGTTTTGTTCAAACAAATTGGAATTGAACAAATTTGAGATAGAATCGTGTTTTATTTACAGAATGGCTTATGTTGCAATCATTCTATAACCTGTACTGTAAACATTAGCTATCATTTTTACAATATGCGAAAACATGTGTAACAGCTAAATCGGTATTGCGAAGCTTGTACTATATATTCGTATCTAACTGGGGGTTTAAACTGCAATATTATATACGCAAGGTTTTAAGCTCGATTTTCACACACATTGTGTCATAAAAGAGTTACGCTTTCGTTTCAGACACAAAATCTTGAACCCAGTATTATTCTCTAAAAGTATCACTTTTAAATGTATAATAATAATAATAAGAACAGACTGCTAAAATTTAAAACTTATTTTTAACACACGAAGCTTTGATATTTGCATATACACGGCGCAATCGTATGACGAGTGAGTAGTCGCCGAGTATTTGAGCGTATTTCGTTTTGGTGGTAATGTATACATGCTTGTGAAAATTAGAATTTGTACAGGCGAAATGGAGCGTGTAACAAAGTATTTATTACATACTTTATGCAGTGAAAATTAAAATGCAAATAGCTGTCAGAGGATGTGATAATGATAATCTTCTGTATTTAATTACAGTAGACTTACCTATAGTTGATTTGATAAATTATATATAACGATAGGACAAGCAAACGGCTCCATAGTTAAAATCACAACGGTGGGAATTAATTTTTTATCTGCCGAATTAAATTTTTCGTCTGCCCCATTGATGAGGACCTTGTTGGGGCAGTTGGGAATTTATCCTCTTTCTCATGATGACGATAGCGTAAAATAGGAGTAGCTATCTTGTAAAAGAGTGTTTTGTTTTCAGAGCTGTTAGCTTCTATCAGAAATTTCGTTACCCAAACGCACCCAGTATAAATACACGCAGTAACAGATAGACCGACATCCAGATGGCAGAGCCTGCATTACGTCTTCATTTGCCACAATATTTTTTTTGCCTCTGTGTTCATATAATAAATTATTTATTTTATATATTATTTTATTTTATTTATTTATTTATTTTAATAAAGTTTTATAATATAGTCGTGTTTTGTAAACAACAATAACCTTATTATTATTATTCAGGTTTGTCCACCCAGGACAAACCTTTGTGTGATAAGCATGATTGTTTGTTCTGTGTCTGGGTGTAATTTATCTATAATATGTATGTATTTACAAAAATAAAATGTATATAAGTATAGTATATCAGTTGTTTAGTACCCATAACACAAGCAAATATAATTGCTTAATTTGGGGCTAGATGGCGCTGTGTGAATTTGGTAGAATATTATTATATTATATTAAGTATTTGTCTATTAGTCCGTAACAGACATTGTTTCTATACACAAAATTTTATAAAATAGGTGTATAAAAGGTATAGCATTGTAAATAAAAGGCGATAAGCGCGTCTGAATTATAGCCATTCAATTTGCTGGTAGATTGTTTTACGTTTTACTCTCTCTTTGAAATATGCTCCCGTGTAGGGACGAGATTTCTTTTGATTTATGGCCCTCAAGGAGAGCCTTCAGGGATCCGTTTGTGAACTCAAAAACTGTTTACGTTGCAGTCATGTTATCAAATATGAGTTGTTGTGATATGTCAGTAGTTTTCTTTTTGATACGTTATTTTCGTTATGTGGCGGCTTTTTCGTTCGACTTTTTTATGATAAATGGTGCTAGTAAAAAGGGTTGAGTAATAATAAAAATATATTATGTTTTACAAAGATGAGTTTTTTAAACAGTCCAACTTAAATTAGTTTCTCTCCCTTTATCTCCTCTCGACAGTTTCATTTTTGTAATTGATTGAAAACAGATCTTTCAGAGCATACGTACGTACTCTGCCAAACACGTTCTCCGAATTTCAAGTCGCTATGACTAGCAGTTTGGGCTGTGCGTTGTCTGTCAGTCAATCAGTCAGGACAAAGTCTATTATTATAAAGGTATCAATACCTCTTGTACTTGCTGTAACTGCTTTCTTTCTACGAGTATGAATGACTCACCTGCCCATCAGAGATCACGGCATAGTCACTAACGAAAGTTGCCGCCACTCTCCGAATTGTTTCCAAAATTTATTTTTTGTTTTTTCCTCACTCCGAATTGATTCCAAAATTTATTTTTTGTCTTTTGTCGATTAGTCAAATTTGTTTTACAACTGCTGCTATAACTTCAGTATCATGTGTTCTAGGAAATATTGTTTGATGCTTGACAACTTGTTTAGTAAAATTGAAATGTAACAGATGAATAATTTATTCCTGTATATATTACCAATACCAGTTTATTTGGCCCTTGTAATAAGATTGGTATTGATTTCCCTAAAGCAATCTATTTCTTTATATATGGATTAGATGGTTTTGCACACGCAAAAATATTATCTAATTCTTAGAAAATCGTTTGAGAATATTTACTAGAATAAATTTGATATATAATGTAGGCATGTAGTTATAATACCTACGTTACACTAGCTGTGGTAGATTCTGTGTATTACAGAGCAAGACTATTGTTATTTACCGGGAACAATTTCAGACGCCGAGATATAATACTAAGAATTTTATTTATTAGAATTTTATTATTAGAATTTTATTTAATTCAGTCATCAACGCGGTGCGAAACTGGTTTGACGCGTGCGTTATATTTATTGCATTCGGGATACCGTCCTTATTCTTGTAAAATGGTAAAATGTGCGAAGTGTACGAAAATGGTTACCAAAAAAAACCCAGGAATACAGTGTTCGAAGTGTAATAAGTGGTTACATTCCTTATGTGCTTCCATAACTGCAGAGCAGTTATCTGCGCTGCATTCAACGGACGCCGTGGATTGGAGATGCCGTTCGTGTACGGGCAATGCCAAACCCAGGCGCCTATCTTGCATCTTACCAGATGCTGATGAAGAGGAGAATACAGACATGGAGTTAATAGACAACAACATAACACAGCGTATTCTAAAAGATATCAGACGAGAGGTACGTGATATCATTCGAGAGGAGCTGCAATCTACCCTCCAGTATTATTCTGACAAAATAGATAATTACGAGGAGAAAATTCATTTGTACGAGAATAAGTTAAAAACAGTAGAAAACCAAAACACAGAACTAAAAAATAAATGCAAAAATATGGAACTTAAACAAGATGTAATAGAACAAAAATTGAACTCATTAGAACAAAACCAATTAGCAAATTGTATTGAAGTATGTGGAATTACCGAAAAACAAAATGAAAACATAGAGAGTGCGATAAAAAAATTGTGTATAAAATTAAATCAAAAGCCAGAAGATGTCGTTAAATCATATAGAAAGAAGAAGAACCGATCCGACAACAAGACAAGTCAACGTGCCTCTGTAATCGCCGTGACCCTCAAAGAAGGGTGTCGAGAAACATGGTTGCAAGTCGCCAAGACACTCACCATCACTGGAAAGGATATAGGATGCGACGAGGACAGCAAAATCTTTGTCAGGGAATGTCTCTCACCTAACACGGCATACCTTCTATGGGCAACTAAGACGGAACTAAAAGAAACATCTCTGTGTAAATATGTATGGTGTAAGAACGGCCAAGTTTTAGTAAAAAGGAACGAAAACGGTAAAACACACATTATCAGATCTACTAAAGACATAAATAAATTAGTCACGGAGTTTAAAAACAACAATGGTACATCGGGCTAAAGATCGTGGCATTTGTTTAATTTTCTATACTTATATAAGTCTTTATTACAATAAAAATGGATAGTACATACGATAACATACTTGAAAATAATTACTATAACTGGAATGAGTTTACAAACGATGTACCACATATATACAACTCAACAATTATGTTACAAGTCAACATAAGGTCAATGTTAAAAAATTTTTCACAATTGGAATACATTATTACAACTTGCCCGAAAATTATTCACATAATCATTATCACCGAAGCAAATATCTCTGAGGGAAGCAAATCGTTATTCGAACTCATGGACTATGATATGCATAGTCAGTTACGTAACAACAAGAAAGGAGGAGGAGTTATTGTTTATACTCATAAAAGTGTTTGCTTCATAAGAAAACCAGCGAGTACACGGAATTTTGAGTGCATAATAGGTGAATTGAAAACGAACTATGGTTCTATAACAGGTTTGTGTGCTTTGTATAGACCACCTAACTTAGATAGGGCTCAATTCATAGATGAGTTAGTGTCCCTCATAAAACAGTATCCAAATAAATATAACTTCGTACTAATAGGTGACATAAACATTGACTTAAAACAACATTCGTCTATAACTAATTTATATACTAATTCACTCTGTGAATTGGGTCTAGAAATCGGAATTAACCAGTTTACTAGGATAGATAAGAAAGGCGATCGCATTACAAAATCATGTATAGACCATATATTTATACGTAGTGTCGACTGCCGCGACGTGCACACAGCTGTTATAAACAATGCGCTGGCCGACCACTTCATAACCGGTTGCGCATTAGTCGATAATACCTACGTAAACAAAACAAGTCTTTATAAAACTGTGACAAAACTTGATAACATTAAAATTTGTAACGAACTGTGTAAAATCAATTGGAGTTTAGCTTTAGATTATGACAACCCAGACGATATATTGCGTTTTGTATTAGATAATTATTCTTTCGTATATGATAAATGCAAATATAATGTACAAATAAAACAAAGTAAAAGACAGACATGTTTATGGAAAAGTGATAGAATAATATATATGTGTAAAAAACGTGATATGCTACTTGATATATGGATTAAGGACCAAAGTAATATGCAAAATAGATTATTATATAATAAATATAGAAATAAAACTAATAAACACATTAATAACGTAAAAAATAATTATTTTTTGAAACAGATTCAAACAAACTTTCAGAATTCAAAAAAAGTGTGGGCAATCATTAATAATTTATGTGGTAAAGTAACTAAATCTATTGACGATATTATTATAAAATACTTTAGATTAGTGCCAGGTGTCCTTTCAAACAAATTTGCCACCGAGTTCAGAAATAATGTTAATAATACATGTATTAATTGTAACATACCAATATTAAATGACGAAACCTATGTACAAAAATGTAATTTATCTATGAGGCTGCAACCAGTTACAAATGATGTTATCCTGTCTATAATAAAAAATATGAATGTTAAAAAATGCCCAGGTTTTGACAACATAAGATTCAAAGATATCAAATGTATCGCTAAGTATATCACCCCTGTTATTACACACTTGTTAAACAGATGCATTGCCACATCCGCATATCCTGACCAGTTGAAAATCGGATTGATTAGGCCTATTTATAAAAATGGTTCGCACACAGACGTAAATAACTACAGACCAATCACCATATTATCCTGTATTGATAAAATAATTGAGAGATATATAGGCCAGGAAATTAATAAATTTTTGACAACCAATTGCATAATTAATGACAGACAATACGGTTTTCAAAAAAATAAAAATACATCGCAACTTTTACTGAACTTTAGCAATGAAGTCAACAGGCACCTGGATAACCGGGAACACGTGCTTGTTGTCTTCATTGATTTCAGCAAAGCATTTGATATTTTAAATTACAATACACTATTTATGAAATTACAGCAAAATGGTATACGGGGCCCGTTGTTAAATTGGTTTAAAAATTATCATAAAAATCGATACACGGCTGTGAGTATAGCTGGCTCTTTGAGTAACATGATTTCTACTGAAAACGGCACGGCTCAAGGTTCAATTCTTGGCCCGACTGAATACTTACTTTATGTAAACGATATGTGTAATATATTCTCCGAGGGTTCTGTATACCAGTTTGCTGATGATACATGTTTAGTTGTGGCGCATAAAGACCTACTTAAGGCCCAGAGGATCATGCAAGGTAATTTTGATCTGCTGTGTAAGTGGGCTCACGATGTAGGTCTTGTCATTAACTCTAAAAAAACAAAGTTAATGCACATTCATTCGCCGCTCCTCACATCGCCCTGTGTGCCAGCCATTGTTGGCCATGAACACCTGTGCCTTCACCAATCGGTAAATTCATGTAGTTGTCTAACTTTACAAACAGTTTCTGAGCATACATACCTGGGTCTAATTATAGACAATAAGTTCCACTGGGGACCCCATATCGATCATGTATGTGGCAAACTGAGATCCGTCTTGTCAAAATTATATATACTCAGAAACAAGCTACCTTATAAAACTCTTAGAACAATGTATTTAGCATTAGCAGACTCCGTGATTGGTTATGGTCTAAGTACCTACGGGCGCACGTACAAAACCTATCTACAGAATATTTATAAGTTACAGTTATCCATTTTAAAAACAATAGTGCCCAATAAAATAAAATTAAAATTTAAAGATGATGAACATGGTCTATTTAATCACTGCAAACTGTTAAGTGTATTCGATAAGGTGCGAGTGAGTGTGCTGAGCGAGGAATATGATAACATTAAAAAAGTAGAAAAAAACGCCAGATCCAAATCATTACGTAGTTTATCGTACTTACCAGTCTATAAGAAGGGTAAGTTTAAAAATGTGTACGGGATGCGGACGTGGGAATACATGCTGCCTTGCATCATGAATAGTCTTCCCGTAGAAGTCTGTGATGGCATGAATGCACAAAATTGTAAAAACAAGTTTAAAAAATATTTATTAAGTTTTTAGTCTTGAAAATGTAGTATTTAAGTTTAATGTACCGAGATGTTGTGGCTAACATATTACTGTTAAACCCTCGATGGTTTGTGTGGTATGTCACTATCACCTTTGTATTATATTGTTTAAATAAATAAATAAAAAAAAAAAAAAAAAAAAAATGAAAAATTAATTATCACTTTAACTGAAAATCTGTATAAGGTACCACTAAACTACCAAGGCATTATTGCCCGTATGTTTCTAATTTTTGTATTTATTTACTGATAAATTTCTAAAATAGGATCTTGAACAATGAGTTGTCAATGGATTTTCGAGAAATGTGGTTGTAATTATTAATTATTTACTTAGTTAGTTATTATGTTAATAATATATGGTCAAACAAATAAATAATAGTATGCAATACCTAACCACATTAATATCATCATTACCACAAAGTATTGTACGAATATACTTCTGCCATGCCTGATTTCTCTAAGGGGCGATTGTGAAAATATTTCCATCTTATGATACGGGTATATCACAATTAAAGCAGTAATTTTGGACAGTCTTGTATCATCTTAATGAAAATTATGTACCTGAGCACTGGGATAAATCGTGTCTGCTGTCTTTTGTCTGTAATTTTTTGTTTTTTTTTTAACAATGGTGGTATAGTACCAAACGAGAAAAGAACGTTGCTACGTGACGGCTTTTTGTACGGACGAGACGGGATGGGAAATTTTGGAAAAATAATTTTATACAAAATGTATATGAAGTAGCATAATATGTCACGGAGACACGGACGGGACGGGAACGTGGCACTCACGGGGCCAAGCGAACAAGATGACGTGTGACGGCGACGTTTTTGTCCCGTTCACATTCTGTCCGAGGAATTATCTCGTTACATATAGCAGCGACCCTTAGGCCATTCGCACACTGCCCCGCATGATGCAGCGTGCTGCAGGAGTACGTGTTCTTTCGTTGCTTGTAAGTATCTCCTTTTTTATATAAAACACGCACGGTCCAACATACTGAAAATGCATCCACGCGCGTTCATGCAAATCATGTACTACATGCGGCGAAACACGCATCCACGTGCGTAAGTGCGAGGCGAGACGCAAGGTATGGCACACTGAGTCCCGCAGTAGCGGTGGGCCGGGTAACGCATTTCTGCAATACCTTAACTGTTTATCGTTTTAAATATCGATAACAGTTTTTGAAACTGTTTATTTCAATAACTAGGTATTGGCCTGAACCCATTCGGTTTGGGGTACCTATTAGAAATGCGTCGAATAGATACCTATTCGAAAACTGTTTATCAGACAACGTATTTGAAACCTTACATGATGACAACTAAGATATAACGATTTGTGTAGACGCAAATAACTTTCTAATTTTTTTTTTTTATTGTTATTAGTAGGTGTTTTAATATAAGTATTTGGTTATGGTTTAACAATAATTATTTTGCATTAAGTAGGGAAGTACTGCACTTTCACCAAAGCTTATGCTTTGCATGAAATGCGTGCGTAAATTCACGACACGCAACTACGTGAAAAACACGCACGATGTTGCAGATCTGCACTTCCGCAAGTACACGCGTAGGTGCGTCGACACGCAACATAATCCATAATCAACTGTGTACTTTTGGTACTTCTAAGGTTCATGAGAAATAATTAGGTTCCTTTGACCATCATCAAGTGGATATCACATTATAAATTATATCGTCAAGATACTTATTTCTTTAATTTCATATTATTATATTTGTGTATTTACCTAATAACTTAGCCTTTGATATTCAGACTTATACCTAAACCATTGACATTTACAAAACTAAATAATAGTGGTAGCCGCTTAGCTAAAAAATAAATAGATAAAAATAAGTTTTATATTTGTGTAGTTTCAGTCTGACCTTCAAGCTCTATAAAGACATATTGAAAGAAAAAGAATAGTTCAAAAAGATTCTTGAGATTATAATAAATAAACGATATATATAAGGCTTTTTATATAAAGTTGTCTACTCTTGTGTAAACAACACAAAAGTTTTTATTGAAATACATTGAAAGAAAGCATGTAAAAAATAATATGTCACAGTACCTAATAAATCTCAAGAAGAATAAAATAACAAAAATATAAATCAAAATCAGAAACCATTGTCAAGGTCAAATAAAAACTATCAATAACTAATATAACTATCTAGTTATCCAATTATATTTTTTATAATTCTTATTTATTCAAGTGTGTCGGGACAATCCCGCCCACACCGATCACTGTGACTGTAAACCATAATTAACAGTGATAATTAAAATAAAACACCGAACTTTGACACTCGGTAGTCCCGGACACTGCTAAGCCTACTTTCTTGGACCCCGCAACGAATTTAATCAGAAGTAAAAAGGAGGAGTTGGAAATAAAAATGTCCACTGACAAATTATTTATTCAAGTATGTACTTACAATTTCTGTTAATAATATTTTATTTATTTATTTATTTATTTATTTATTTAAAAACTTTATATACATAACAGTATATTTGGTGGACTTAATGCCTGGGGCATTTTCTACCAGTCAACCAGTACGGGTGATGCAGAAAAGAACAAAGTAAAAAAAAGTGAATAATAAAATACAGATTTATATAAACATACATATACTATACATATACGATGCTATACATATATATATATCTATAATATATAAAATAATATATATATTTATACAAACACTATGGATGTTAGGTATGGTATTTATGACGAAATTAAACATTATGATGAAGATTAGTCTGCCTTTTATTTAGAATGAGATTCCGCACTCTTATCTTAAACATACAACGGTTAGTGGACATCCTGATTTCGAGAGGGAGCTCATTCCAAAGACGAACAGATTGGACAGAGAAGGAAGAGCCCACAAAGTTAGAACAGTGAGAAGGACATTGAAGAAGTAGATTGTTAGAGGAACGAAGGTTTCTATTATGGTTACTACTTAAATACTGAAAATACTCCAGTAGATAAGAGGGAGGAGTTGGAGAAGTTAGGAAGGAATAAAGGGTAGTGAGAGTACGCAAACTACGGCGCTGGCGAATAGTTAACCAATTCAGCTGGGAACGTTATGTAGACACGTGGTCATACTTTCGAAGATTAAAAATAAATCGAATGCAGTTATTGAGAAGACGGTCATATTTGTTGAGAAAATCTGCATTCAGGTCTAATTAGCACACATCACCATAGTCAATTAAAGGGAAAAACTAAAGTTTGTACAAGCGTCACCTTTGTCTTAGATGGGAGGAAGTTTTTGAGGCGATAGAGAGCACGAAGAGTACCAATAACGCTTGTTACCTGGGCATGCCAGTTCAGGTTGGAGTCTATGTATATTCCAAGGTCTTTGACATTGTTGCTCAGCGGTATAGTCGAACCATTAAAAACAATAGGTGGTAGTTGTTTAGCATTAATTATGCGTAACCTATGTTGGCTGCCTAGAATGACGACCTGGCACTTATGTGGATTTACCGACAGGCCAAATTTGTTTGACCAAGTCTTAATGTAGTCCAGGTCGCTATTAATTTTGTCAACTGCCTTGAATATGTCATCAGCCTTATCCTGTGAGTAAAGTTAAAAAATATTTTATGTAATACATAGATTTAATTAATTAATTGTTACCAATATTTGCATGATGTGGTCTCCTCTAATTGAAGGAGTACATTGAAATATGTTTGTGTCCTATTACTTAAGTTACAATTGTGTACAGCCTTTGTAAGAGATCCTTAAATATAAATAAATAAATACAAAAGTTACATATTGAACGATTGCAAAGTCATCTATATAAATGTACCAAAATCAATAATACTAGATAATAAATATGTAAATAGTTTCAAACATCTAATATAGAATCAAAGTTGAATTCAAAAAATACATATAAGTACATAAACAACACGACCAAGTTACACTATCACTCCTTAAACCCATAGAACAAAACCTTACAAATCATACGGATTATATATTCTTGCAAATTTTGTCATGTATCAGGACGATCCATTGGTTCGACGGAAGTTCCGGTTAGTAACGGAAATGACTGACACGATACACGACATACGTTTGAACTTTAACATTGATTTGTCGGTGTGCGGTGAAATATTGTGTACGCATTGTTGATATGTTTCCGATTTGTTGAGTTTTGATCTTGTACCCGATTTTTTTGTTATGGTGATAGTGCGGTATTTAAAAGAGATAGAACATATTATGACTTTAGAGTTCCTCTCAATAAAATTAAAGCAGTGTAGCTAGGAAAGTATCTGCTCTTCATAGAAAAATAAAAAGTATGTCAAAAGTAATGTATAACTACTTGTAATAAAACATTAATATTGGTAAAATAATGCAGTTCTACATGCGATCTACTAAAATGTTAGTGTACCTACTTAGTTCCTATAAATTGTGAAAATTATTTTTTTTAATACAAAAAATACACTTTGCATTCATATGGAACCTTACAAACAAAATATTAATGAAAACACCAGGATTAACTAAAATATTCTAACATGGCATAAACAGTGTACCTACTCGAGTTCACAAACACCAACGAAAAGGCTCATTAGTACATATTAAATCCCTTTTTACTAGTTCTAGCAACTCACAAGTATACAAAGCCGGTGCAACTCGTTGAGCTGCCATTTTGATTCAAAATAGGTCACCGACCGACGCGACAAAAGTAACCTACCCAACGACTTAATGTGAAGAGCGAGATTATTATTTTAATGCAATAAACCTTTCTATTCAAATGTAAATCAGGGCCTGCAATGTTCTTTTGTCAACCGAAATGATTTATGGACCTTGACTTTATGTTGTATGAAATATAGTTTATTTTTTTATGTAAAAATGTTTTTTTGTAAAAATCGAGACCCAGATCAAGGCTGTATTAAAAACTTGAGAATAAAGTTACTGCGATATTTTTTTTTAATTGCTATACGCAGCAACACATAAACTCGTAAACAAGAATTAAAGAGATACTCCGCGATATGGGCAATAAAAATTTAAAACCGTCAAAAAACTTAAAACTGTTTAACTTTACTGTTACAGAGATCGTAGAAAATCTTTTACAGTAGCTAAGATTTATCTGGAACTAGCTGCACCCTGCGGCTTCGCCCGCGCGAAAATTGCTATGTGTTTTATCAATGTAACTTGGGAATCAGATTGATTTTCGGGATGACAAGTAGCCTATGTCCCGAAACCAAATCTATCTACATACCAATTTTCGCGGCAATCGGTTTAGTGGTTTAAAATTAATATGGTCGTTAAGTATTCTTAAACTTTCTAAATCACCGCGCAATTTTCTTAGTTTTCTTTCATAAGAACCTTCTCCTGACAAATAACAAAAACAATAAAAAAAGAATTAACGAAATTGATCTAGCCGTTCACGCGTGATGCCATGACCAAGGGAAATAGGGATTCATTTTTATGTATAAAGATTATATGACAATAACGCAATGAAACCGTCAAAACTTTTTTAACCTTCTATAATCATTAAACAGGCAAAGGTTGCTTGTGCTTTATTATTCGCTAGTTTTCTGCGGAACGGTTCCATACGCGTCTTTGCTTGATGCTCTGCTCCCGTCACCAGTAGCGTAAAGTTTCATAGCCTATAACCTTTCTCGAGAACTGGGCTATCATACACAAAAAGAATTTTCGGATCCGACTGGTAGTTCTAGGGATTATATCGTTCAAACAAACAAACAAACCCTTTCGCTTTATATAATAGTTTAGATTGTACAAGTACTTATTGTAAATAGTGATCGATATGATGATTAAAACACACAAACGACAGAAAGACAGGAATATAACACAGCTTGAATTCAAACACGCAGGTACCAAACACTATTATGCAGTTCTATTACTAGTCTTAAAACAAAAGCTATAACTAAATGTCGGTCTAACACAGCAATATAAGTAGAAAGGTCTATATTTACAGGAGTAACGATAAAGAACTAAGCATCGAGTTAAATACGGCAAAACAATTTTAATCCACACCTAAAATAATTCGGAGCTCACTGAGAAGTACACTCTTAAATTAATTTCATCGTACTAAAATTCAAGCCAAATGGCTGCTACCAAAAATTCTAGTAAAAGTCTCATTCATTATGAAATTTCCACTTAATTATGCTAATCTTACAAAGTCTTACTAAAATGAAATTGGAGGCAAAAAATTCAACGTTCACAATTAATATTTTAATTCTACCATATTTGTTTGTCTGCAAATTCAATTTGTTAATAGCTAGTATAAAACTTTAATTTGTTTGCACTAAATAATACGTTTTTGGGAATCATATACTTGCATTTACCTGGGTGGTTGAACATGCCTTTTCTTCCTCATTGCCCATTGTTCCTTTTAATAAAACTTTACACTTGTTTCAAATTTTGAGATGTTTTTCTGAATGCTTGCTAGTTAAAATGCTTTATTTAGTTTTATGTTTTGCATTTGGCAGCTTTTTGTGTGAATTTTTGCCGTGAAATTTGGCTTGATGAGATTTTGTGACTTACGATGATTAAAGTGTGCTAAGAGTGAGAATTCAGTTTATAGTTTATATTAAAGTTATTGCGGGCATTAACATAAAATTATGAGTACTGTCTGATATATTTGACTTAGTAGTCTAATTGCTTAGACATATTTTAAAAAAACTACAACGATATTGTACAAAGAAATTATATGATATGCTAGCTTTCCGCGGCGCGGTTTCACCCGCGTCTTTGCTAACTGCTCTGCTCCCGTCACCAGTAGCGTCATTTTACTTAGCATATAACCTTTCTCGAGAACTGGCCTATCACACGCTAAAAGATTTTTTTAATTCGCCTGGTAGTTCCAGAAATTAGCGCGATCAAACCAAAAAAACAAACAAACTCTTCCAACAATTAAATAATATGGTATGGTATGTTAGATGGTATATAACGTTAGAGTTATAGATAACTACTTCTCATGACTAATCTGATTAGAATAACGAGGTTGTGTACCGCTGTTGAATAAAGTATTTTTTAAAAATTGGTAATTTTTTAAATCAAAATATTTTAACAGATATTTTGTTTTTAAAACTCATGAAATAGTAACATAAATACAAGCCCAAAATCTTTTTAATTTCAGTACAAATAAACAAGTAACCGTTAAATCGAGTCAATAAATAAAGATTTGTATCAATTCATAATTCAAGCAACGACTTTGCTGATGTTTAATTCCGAGAATACCTTAAATCACACTTTGAACGGTTTCTGTTGAAAAGCGACAAAGTTTCGAGCTAAGGTAAAATTCTCGCCACCTTGTGCCCCTGTCCAATAAGTACTCTTTAAGGCTGTTTCACGATAAACGGTACGACGCGATAGCAATGTCGGTATTTTCATTTTACTTTATTAATACTTTGAGGCGTCTACTTATGTTCTTCGATTCTTATTGGTAGAATTTATTGGTGGTAATCTTTTCTTCTATCACTCGTAGTTAGATGAGAAACTTACCTACGTTTGTTTGATCGTAAGCTGCTATCATAGACTATGGAAGATTGCAATAGCAGAGACATATCATAGTATTACAGTACAGAATTAAATGGGCTTCATCGAAAGGGTTTCGTAATTGCAATTAAAACGGTTATATCTCGGTTCATATTTATTTATGTACATAGATACTAGTTTTGTACACTTGGTGAATTTAGACTGTGTGTTTTCTGGTTTAAAGTGGTATCACTCCATTTTTCTCGTGTATTAGGAAGCAGCGTTACCTTCGTACTAAATATTAGTGCAGTTACTAATCTGTCTACCAAACAAAGCAAGTGTTGACTATGGTAGACTCCACCCTGCTTTGGACGTGTTTAGGTTATGAAGTATGAAGTATTAGATTTAAAAAGTATAACATCGATATTGGATAAGCTCATATAACAATCAAGTATCGACACGTTTAGTTTACGGTAGAAATAGAATCAAACTCCATACAAAAAAAAAAATGTAAGAATAATAAGCTAGAAAATGTGATGTACTACGAAAACTTATTCTTAATAATCAACCAAATAAATTATAAAATATCAATATAGAGGCGCTCATAGCTCGTTGCCCTCACTGATCGGTAATCGATCTGCGTTAAGCAACTAAGAGTGCGGCTGGCCCATGGATGGGTGACCGCATAGTGGAATTTGATCTGAGCGTCTCCGTGCTTCGGAGAGCACGTTAAAAGTCGGTCCCGGTTGTTACCAAGTTGATAACAGTCGTTAGGTCAAGTCGGATGCCTGTATAATAAATTACGGGCGACCTGAACAAATCCCGACACTAGGTTGACCACTAACCACTCGATAAGAAGAATAAGAATATCAATAAAAGTAAAAATTAACGATTAGTTATTCCGTGTTTAATTTATTTTTCTTTCTTGTCGTTTTTAATATATATAATAGGGAAAAAAACTGTAGGTACTCAACCTAGTTATCATTTAGCTACTCTGTGTTTATTCTTATCACTAAAATAGAATAACTAATAAATCGTATTGCTATAGCGATCGTATCGTAAGGCCCTAAAGAGGCTCTTAAGGTGAAACTGTGTAAACTTTGACGCGTGCTAACTACTGGGAACATTAGGCAAACTCGAAGAACCCAAAACCTTGACGAGTTGTCGTTCCTGTAATTACAGCAAGACTTAAGCAGGTTATCATTTTTGACAACATCATCGAATCCAAATTGTGGTCATTATCAATAATGGAGAATACATGCAACAATTGATTGATATTATCTATAATATCTATACTATTATATGTATAAAGCGGAAGATTTTGTTTGTTTGTTTGAACGGATTATTCCCATCTGTCGCTCTGGTTTGTCCCCCTAAGGTGGACGGACGGTAAATAAGTTTCATCTGTCCCCCCTTTGTTAACAGTAGGACAGATAACGCGCTCATCTTTGGAAATACCGGTCGGATTTAAAAAAACCTTTTTGCGTATGATAGCCCTGTTCTCAAGGAAAGTTATATAACATCACGCTACTGGTTACGGGAGCAGAGCAGTGAACGAAGATGCGAGAGAAACCGCGCCGCGTAAAGCTAGTTATTATATAACCTACCAAGTTACTGCCTCGGTAGTTCATTGATATTGTTTACGGACTACTACACAGAAGTTTGGACTTGGTTGATTTGCTTTTATCTGGGTCAGGTAAGGAATTGGTTTCTTTGGATTTATCCGGGTCAGGTAAACCGACCTAGCCCGAAGTCGGAAATGGTGCTCGGTAATTGATTATAGGATCAACGATAGGTGTTATACCCATATACGTCTGCCCACCCTTTACTATAAAAGTGTAATGCTATGCGTGTCATTGCAAAAATAAGAGCTATGCAGATACGAATAGTGCTTAACATTCCAAGCAATTTTCAGTTCAGTCAAGTCAAAAATCTCCTTTACATGAATATCTCTTAGGTTAAGACTAAAATTCAAATATTTGCAAGCATGTCCTGTTTGCTGAAGTAAAAGCGGTGCCAAGAACTAATTTATTTGATTTAATTCACTGTCCGTTAGAAGTTTCCTTCAGCGAAACTTGTACTGACTTTAATATTCTATTAGAATTGTAGACTACGAATTACTCATATTATGTACTTAAAATTACTAAACCTTTTTTACAAAAACGCCATTTATAAATATATAAAACTACTATTCGATTCGGTCCATTTTTGCCGCCTTGAGCTGTCAATGGGAATCGTATTAAAATATTATCCTCACAAGGTTAACCGACAACCTTATACAGGTGGATCGATGGATGAAGGCGGTTCACAACCGGCCAAGGTGGCGAAAATTGTAGGAGGCCTATGTCCAGCAGTGGACCTCTTTGATTATCGATTAATATTTATGAATTGTAGAAGGTTATGTGACAAAAAATTTGTTTAGTGCCAGAATTTAAGCCGGCTACAGCAACCATTACTAATAACCTAAATAGCTCTGTAATCTATTAAGAAATTAGTGCACCCATTTGCCTGAGAAATACTCGTAAAGTAATACCTAACATACAAATATTAAAAGAGTCAGGATATAAAAAATATTATTTACTATTTGGCTATACTTTAATTACCTTTTCTGCTCTTTCCTAACACTACAATTCACTTTCCTACAGTAATAAGTCGGGGATAGGAGCTCTATGCTCTTTCAGACGTCCACATTTCGAGAGAAATCTTCCATATGCAATGAGGATCTCATTCCGAGTGCAAGCAAAGTTTTTTTTTTGTTGCAAAACTGATTTACTGTGTGTAATATATTTTGCATATTTTCGCGGAGGCGGCGGCCTGGCACTTTTAACTTTGCCCGTTGAAATAACTTTATTTTCGGGTTAACGTTCATTTTAATAGGTTTTTTTAAAAGTTAGCTATATTAACTGTGCTTGGTTTGTGTATTCATTTTTCATAGTGAAGTTTTTATTGTTACTATACGTAATTTGGTAACGGATAAAATAATTAATGTTCTTTTGAGGAAGTTATAGCTTTTTCGAGATATTCTCTTAGTTTTATTTAATGATATATTAACAAAACTATGGAACATCTCCATTGAGTAGGTATATGTATAATTTTCTTTAGAACCTTTATAGATTTTGAAATGCAAGATACTAAGTTCACCTGAACTAATCGTAGATCGTGTATATCTGATTAGCAATTACGACATGATGATGAAACCCAGAGTGTAGCATGGCGCTGCGCCGATACAAGTTTGTTCATAGTAAAGGAAACAACAAAAATAAAAAAGGTATTAACGAGACTGTTAGTTTAGCCAATTAGGGGGAACATAAACAGTAAAATAAAACAAATATCCATTTAGCACTCTAACCACTCATAATTAAACGCCAGGTAGATAACAATGAATACTGTTAAACACCTATCTAAAATTAATGCGGGTAGTATACATCTATTTACTAATATATAAAGTGGAAGAGTTTATTTCAAAGAGTATAATATATTAACTATATGGTTTATTTGTTTGTACGTGCTAATCTCTGAAAATACCGGTCTGATTTAAATATTTTTTTTTGCGTTTGATAGCCCACTTCTCGGGTTAAAGCGGATGAAACCGCGTTGCGGACAGCTATTACCTTTTATATTGCCCGCTTGACTCACATGAAATATTTCTAAGTTTACCAATATAGCGGTATCACAACGAAAACATCGAGATATCTAAATTTGAGGTCTTTACTGGTCTATTTTACATCTCATAATTATCATCATATCAGCTGGAAGATGTTCACTGCGACCCACTATTATCCATCGGTTGCCCGACACCCTTATCAGGTCAATAAATAAAGATCTTAGTAAGGGAGGAGATGGGGGTAGGTACTTTTATATTTTAAATCGCAGGCTAATAATGAAAATCTCAGACAAGAATATTTTGTAACGAACGATAAATATTTAGATAAATTTGCTTAGAGAAAGCATGTTTAAAATAACTAAATACTAATACTATGTTACTAAATACAATGTTAATTAGATCTATCTAGCATACTGCCTTACAAAAAAATATATAAAGTAATCTATACGAAATACCCTTTTAACATAGTAAACTTTATGTCTAACTAGCATATTATGGTTTGTTGTATCCCTCGGGAACCAGACCGATTTTCGGGATAAAAACGGACTCCAGCGCCGAATCTATCTACATACCAATTTTCAACGAAATCGGTTCAGCTGTTTAGGCGCTAAGTGGTAACAAACACACACACACACACACACACACACACACATACACACGTACACATACACATACACATACACACACACACATACAAACTTTGACATTTATAATATTAGTAAGATTTGCAGAATTTATAGTATATATATAGTAACAACTTTCTAGATTATTGAATGTTTACAGGCTTACAAATTACCTACGTATCATCTTGTCATGCTGTCGTTTAATAACATTATCACACTCAGGCTCTAATATGTCGAACAATATGGCGAATTAGCATACTTGATGCCTAGATCTTACGTGTTAAGTAGGTCCTTAACATATTTGCATAATTATAATAGCTGCAACGTACTTGACAAGAACAACTAGCGCCATATCGCTTATGAGCAGAACTAATATTGTCACTAATCACATTTCGTATTGTGGTCTAAACAGGATGGAAATTTCTTTATTATTGAATGTAAAGAAAACTGCTGGCCTGCCTGTACTTTATGCCCAACCTGCATAAAGTACAGGTTGTAATTTGCAAGCGATTTTTTTACGTTTATTTCCTTGGCATGCTCTACAGCCTAAATGTCATAATGGAGTTTAACATATGAGGTATATTAGATTCGTATTAATTATGGGAGTGACAGAGGGTACTTATTATTATTTTAAAGTAGCGTCAGCTTGAAAAAAATGGGTTTCTTTTTTTTCATTTTGTTTTAGGGCAGGCGTACTTTTTTTATAATATATTATATATATTGCTTGTTAACATTTTAATGGTGATACCATTAGATACCTCCATGCCTCGCTAATTAACACGTAATTTTTCAAACGGTAGGTGCTCACAAATATTCATTAACATAATAAGTACGACACAACACGTTAATAAGCATAATGTTCATGAAGCTGTTATAATAACTTTTCAGCATTATACCGTCGTAGCATTATTTAGAACAAAAGGACACGTAAAATGAGTAATTGGCTATTTAAGTCGCCGCGGTGGAGCGTAGAACTTGTATTTACTATAACAAAGAGCAATGTATCTTATTTAGTGAGTTTCAAAGTTTTCCATCGCATGAAGCAACTACTTGAAGTTATTGAGTTTTATAACTCGTGCAATCGGCATTGGTTGCAGTTGCATTTTTATATTTGTCGATTTGCGGCATATTTGTGATTATGTTTTTCATTTATTGTGGGAATAGGTACTCATTGTAATTTCCTTTGTTTTATTTCGTGTCTGCCTTACACACCTGTAAAATAGATAAATAAGAAAAGAAACTCGTCGTTTTTTGAAGTTTATGGAATAATTATATTATTCTCATTATCTGAAATGCAGTATTCAAACTTACTTAAAGAACTCACTAAGATTAAATTGCATTTTAAAAAACACTACCTAGATATAATATTAATTGGATAGATACCTATAATTCAAATATTTACAATATCGCAACAACAGAGCTTTATAGAGATTAAAGCACTAACATACCAACAACAATACAGATTTAAGTTAAACCAGTACTAAATCGAAGTCCGACTTGAATCAAACTTATAATACTAACTACGACGTTGTTACGTGAGAAGACTCAACAAAGGTTTCAACTTAAGGTTCAACTACATCAGTTTTAATACAATTAAAAGTGATATTTGTTACAATGACAATAAGGTCTATGCATTGTGCTTTAAATTTATTGTTTAATTTTTGTTACCGATACTCGTATCAGATTCATTTACAATTCCACCACATCCAATATCCTATTACTTAAAGCGGAAAAGTTTGTTTGTGTGTTTGAACGAGCTAATCTCTTTTATAAATATTGACATAAATAAATCATCATCAACATCGTTTCAGACAAAAGACGTCTACTTCTGGACATAGGTCCCAAAAATCTTCACTTCGATCAGACTGTTGCCCGCAACCAACAATAGAGACATGGACTGCGTGTGTGATCACGGCCCGATAAACGCAGCGTGGGCAAACCCTAAACAAGGTAAACAAAAACCAGATTAAAGAAGCAGCAACCGATGGATGTGTGATCAAAATAGCTATACTTTGGGAAGGTTTATGTAACCAGCAGTAGACGTCATCAGGCGGTAATGATATTTTATTTCTATATATTTACAACCTTCACCAGGGGCCCAACCAAAACCTCATAGCAATCTTATTATAACCTTACTTTGTCTCTATCCTTGTTTTTAATGGTACAAAAGAAAAAGACAAAACAGAAAGTAAGATTAAAATAATACTGCTATATGAAGTGGTGGTAGGCCCCCTGTTTTTTGAGTTCAGGTCTTTTTTCGACATTCTATGTGAATGTATTCAACCCTTAACAGTGTCAGTATTTTGAAGTCAGTTTGTGTTGGTAAGTGTGAGTTGGTTCATTTGTAACTGCGTTCCGCTAATGGTAGGTTACGGTACGTTTTTATTTGTATTTAGTGAATGTGTAACGTAAACATATGGATGGTTTTTAATGAAGATGACATTTTACTTACTTACTATACGTTTATGTGAAATGAAATAGAATAGGACAGAATAGAAAAGAATATTTCATTATTTCTTTAGCACAACATATATAAAATTAGAAAAATGTGTTGAGCAAGCAAATGAAACGACACCATATTTGTGGTGCATAATTCGGCATCGTAATGATACATTACAAGTGAATGCTCGCGGTCAGGGAAAACACTAAGGTTTTTACAAACTGACAGAAAGACATGGTATTTTAAGAGTAGTTAAATTCTTTGTTATATTATTTATTAACTCTAATAAGTTTTATATACCAACGAATTTAACGAGTGAGTCTGCTTGCTGAAGGAAATTGTAATTATAGTAAAATATTTCAAGAAGACAACATTGAAGAACGCCATTTTGTGAATATTCTACAAATTATTTAGAGTTAGGTGTTCCTTGTTTGTCTTCAATTATTACTTATCATATCAATCTCGGTTTTAGCGCCAGATAAAATTTATAATAATAGAAATAATCAACTAAACTTATTAAAACCAGTCTCAGTTTCTTTAAATAAATAAAACTAAACTAATTGCAACTCAGCGCGTTAAATTAAGGACCACTTTAAAAATAAAAACACTCTTGAATTCAAAAGATAACCAAATAAAACTGACTTGGTCTGAACTCTTTACGAACACTAATTAACTTTCAACATATAACTGGAGACCGCTGGGCTTTTTATTTTACTTTAAAACAGCGCCTCTCAAACTTTTAAAGATGTTTTTAAATAGCAATAATGATAGACAATTAGTATTATGAGTCCATCTGGTTATAAGAGATGGTTATGTATTATTATTTGTACAAAAGAGGTAGTTGTGGACATAACAGATAGCTCGCGATAACGCCACTCGCGGATTTGGCAAGGAGAGGCAATAAGACAAGTATCGAGCTTAAGAATTAATTTTATAGTACTACACCCATTGACATCGGTAAGTAGGTAGTTAGATGAAATTTAAGACATTTCTATGACTATGGTTTTTTTTCCACTGACGGTTGCTGATTGCACACTAAATTAAACTACTGTCTTATAAAAACTGCATCTTAAAGTTTGTTTTAGAAAATTTCCAGTATAAGAAAACTACTCCGTAATTTCAATAATTAAAGGTCAAAAGTTTCAGAAACACTGTTCTACAGTTTTAAATTCTATGTATCGCACAAGTTTTATGCGTTGTTTGTAGTCTGGCAATCCTTTTAAATGCCCACTAATGTTGGACATTTCAGCATGTTTTCAATTAGACTTACAATTCAAATATTCAGAAAATGAACTGCATTTTCTGAATATTTTTCATTTAATATCTAAAAATTAACTTTCTAGATCATTTATGTATCATTTTAATAAAGCCGGTCCATTAGGAGGCAAACATCGGCTACAAAGGTTCTGTAGATTGCACGAAAGGGTAATAATTACAAATATAATTACGCTATTATCATTTTGGGATGATATAAATATGTGTAAACACCTTTGGCCACCCCTTCGGGGATAAAAGACCTGAAGCTATTTATAAATACATAATGGTGGAGCCATTACCTGGTAGGCATTACCATAAAATCTAAATGGAGATGACATATCTAGCTATAGATTTCTGTTAAAAATATGTCAGTGCTGCAAAACAAATATTAAGCATCACACATACGAGAAGGACAAAAATGAGGTGTGTTAATATTTAAAACGTCTTCCAATCACTGACAGTATTAGTAGTAGTAATGAAATCAGTACAATTTGGACTGCAATATAAACCAAAAGCGTCCATACGTCTAATTTGTCGATACAAACTAATCTGCAATCGCGGCCTGAAATGCCTCAAGCAAGCGGTTTATGTACAAACCGTGATCATTAGTCAAAGTGACCGAACGCATAAATTATATGCCCAATTAGTTACATTGATGGCCGTCGACGATTACTGATATCTAGATCACAAGATGGATGATACGGGATTTGAATTCCACTGGGGCATATGCGTTTTTGGCAAAGGTAAACTTACTCAATCTACTACTAGCTATATCATAAATTAGCTTTTCGCAGAGCGGTTACAACCGCGTCTTTGCTTACTGCTTTGCACATGAATAAAACCACTACATTTCTTCCCAAGTATTTTATAATAGGTAATTAGAGGAGTACGAGCAAACGGAGAATAACGTCAACACGCCTCCGAGCGTCACATCATTGTCAAGTGTATAAAAACTGTGACGAATCTTTCTCGTTGGGATAGTTCAGCGTAGACGTCATAATAGTTCAACTTAGAAGACATAATAGTTCAACTTCGTCTTCTAGCCTTACTGATAGACCTTAAAGCGTAGTGTTAGACGTCCACCTGCATTATTAATAGAAAATCCGATAAAGGAAGCCGAAATATTCAATACTATTTTTTTTTTGCAGTACTACTACTGTAAACAAAAATAGTAATGAATTGAATTCACGCTGGTTTCAGCATGAATGGGCCGGATCGTCTGGGGAGGTACTACCCTGTCATAGAAGATCGACGTAAGAGTAGTAGTATCCATACTACTGCGTTTCGTTCGGTGAGTGAGAGCGCCGGAGGCCCAATTTCCCTTCTTTCCTCTTTCCTCTCCTCCCTCATTCCATTCCCCTAACCCAGTTCCCAGCCACCATACCAGCAGTTTAAGACGATGGCTTTTGGTATGGTGGCCACCACTTCTAGATTCCACTGACTGCTTACTATCAGGCAGGGTGGAGTCACTTTGGTAGGTTAATATAAAAAAAGGATAGTTCAGCTTAGACATCATAATAGTTCAACTTGGCCGTCATAATAGTTCACCTTGGACGTCTAGCCTTACTGTCGGACCCTAAAGCGTAGTGTTAGACGTCCACCGACAAGATTGATAGAAAATCTGTTATAGGCAGCCGAAATATTTGATACTAACTCTTTCTCATCAGCCTTTCTGGAAATGGGGGAAGCCTATATCCAGCAGTCCAGCACTTTCTGAGATGATGAAGATAAATGGTTATACGTTAACGTCTACTTTATCAATCCTTATGTTTTCAGTATGTTATATGTCTTAACTTACTGCGTCATCACTACCATTCTAATATATATAAATATAGATAAGCACAAATCGACATTGAATATATCATTCATTCTGATTGACATTGTCTGACTAAGAGTGTGAAGTATTTGTATTGTGTTGTATTGGTGTTGAATGACGTTTGTCGTATTGTTAAACGTATTATTATTTCTTTGATGAATGTACATTATACACACATTGTAATAATAGTATCATTTAGGAGAGTGTACGTTTTGAATTTTATTTTAGTAAATCAATAGAACCTGACCGGAACCGGTAGACGCAGTGTGGGCAGACCCCTCACAAGGTGAACCGTTGACTTTAAACGGGTGGCGGGCAACCGATGGATGAGGGCGGCTCACGACCTGCCAAGGTGGTGAAAATTGGGGGGGAGAGGGGCTATGTCCAGCAATGGACGTCTTTCGGCTGATGTGATGACTATGAAATCAATAAAATTACCTATATATATAAAATTCTACATAATTAAAATGTCGTAATCAAAATTCAAACTAGCCATTGCCGTAAAACAATACATTGAAGGCAGCTTAAATTTATTATTATTTAATACATGATTTGCTATACTATGGTCACAGGCTAAGTACCTAAATATTTGCTACATAATTATGAGGGCTTATTAAATCCTCACGAGTTATAAATCAGTTTCTAATGCGCCTTTCAGTCTGCGTTACTTTGTTTTACAGCATTATTTGTGCATGGCCATAGGTTACTGTTACCACTTATCACCAGATGAACTGTACCTATGCTTTTTTGTTGTTGGTACTCTAACTTATTATATCGGTTAATACGGAGTTGTAATATACCCCACCCCTATCTACTTTAGAGAAATACTCGTACCGCAACGTTCAACTGTTACAAAAAACAACCTAACCAAATACTTAATAATATAAATTGATAAAAATAATTTAAACAGAGCCGTTTAAATTTTCGGACCATTAAACATCAGAGGACACACAGAGAGAATTCTAATGAAGTGATTATTTAATAAATTTTATTTTTCATTTACATTTTCGAGGCAAGAGTTGTTCTTTTATTTTAATTTATATTCTTTTTTATTAATGTTATCGTTTATAATTAATGCTGTTTGATACTGGTGTAATATGTATAGCATAATTAATGTATGTCTTAATGTTACACATCTTTTTGATTCATTAAAATAATAATATTTTATTTTTATATAAATTAAAATTAAAATTAATTTCATTCTTGCCAGAAGAATGAAATTAATTTTAATTTTAATTTATTAATACCTTTTTGTCCTTACTAATTATAAGTAAGATAGTTTCTGTCGTACCTAACATCATTGAGAGTTTTCAAAGGGTAAAATGATCTCGAATAGTAATTGTAATTTTTATACTTAAATCAACTTTAAATCTTTCTGTTTTATTTCTCATAATATTTGTGGTCTGTGCAAAATGTCACTTTCATTATAATTATCAGTTCATCTAAATATTGACTTGTATTTGAGTCACATGAATTACAGTTAACGAATACGATCGTTGAAAATATTTTCTCGGGTAAGAATCGAACCCATGACATTGGAACGTAGTGGCGTAATTACCGTAATGGCAAGGTCACTCATGTGTTCACACTGTTCACTTCCATTTCATTGATGTCATCCCTTACATAATCTATTTTTTTTATTGGTTTCCATTAGGAAATCTCATCAGAGGAATCATCGAAGGGTAATACTTGCGAGTGTTTTCTGGACATCCACAAATAAGAGAATGTTTCATAAGTTTAATTAGAAATGGAATCTTCCGAATTAGGTGTTTTGCGTAAAGGTGGTTTTCCTATGTCTTATTTCTTGATTCTCTATTATAGTATTTTTGTAAGTAGGTGAAAACTACATATTATGTGACACGTACATTACAGAAGTACCAGCAGAAACATTACACTATCGAGTACTGCAAGATAACTGTAACCATAGCAATGGCTACAATTTTTTTTAAGGTGGATTATCTCTCCGTTCTCATCATCGTAGTATTTTAATGTAAGGCTGTTGTACCTGATTCACCAAATAAAGTGATGTGAATTTTGAATATGTAATGCACGACAAACATAAAAATATTGCCCGAAATTAAATTGAATGTCAGTAGTTAGGTAGGTACCACATAAAGACTTGTGTATTACTTGTGTACTGTTAACACCTACGAACTATTATCCGTAGAATTGCCACAAACAAGTTTTAAATATAACAAAACCACGTCGGTATCTAAAATATCCACGTCCACCGAAGTTTATCTGAAACTCTCGTGTGTTCAAAAGTCGTACAGCACTAAACCATCTGTTATGTAAACACTAAAATTGAGTGTACTAAGTATTGACCTAGATGCTGTTAGTCGAGCTAAGTTTTGAGGTAGTTTTAGCTTTGTATTTTGACGATATGCGAATTTAAAAATGTATCATACCATTTTGATATTATTATCAAAATGGTATGATACATTTTTAAATTAAAATTGCTTATGCAATCGATAATATATACTAAATGTCGAGGAACTAGTAGCTATGAATTAACGTGTGTTTGTATTAAACAGGATTGTACTTTTTTAATATTCGCTTACTTTTGTGAGAGAAAATAAATACTTAAATCATTCCTAATATATCACGCTATGTTTCTCCAAAGGGATAGGCGCAGATATAATCTATACTATTGTATAAAGCGAAAGTTTGTTTGTTTGAATGCGCTTACCTCTGGAACTACCAGTCAGATTTCAATAATTATTTATGCATATGATAGCCCAGTTTGTGAGGAAGATTATAGGCTATGTAAATCACGCTACTGGCGACGGGAGCAGAGCAGTAAGCAAATACGCGGGTGAAACCGCGCCGCGGCAAGCTAGTATAATAATATATCACTTACGTATTGCTAGCTATGGGTCCTCCATGTGAAAAGGGGCGAGCCCGTTGTCATTTACCGATCACAATTACAGACTCGGGGCTACTTAATTAAGACTAGAAAAAACTCAATATCACTTTACATGATTCATGAATCGAACCTGAAACTTTTCCGTCATTCATCGTACTGAGTGTGTACGGACTAATCTAACGAAGCAGTAATTTAGGTACTATGATACAACTAAACAAAGAGTCAGTAGCTTAATAGTTATTGTTTCTCAGAAGACTCGTACCTACATAATTATAAGTAAGTTATGACATAATAAACATCTCAACAAAATTATTTTCACTCAAAAAAGCTCAAGGAATTACAAAATTAAATAAAACTTAAGTAGAAGCCGCACAAAAGAATTCTTCTATCAACACAGGCTATTATTTTAACTGAAAAAAGTGAGAAACTTAAAACATTCACAATGAATCAGGGCAGTTTTTATTTACCGTTTCCTTGGGAAAACCTCAGAGACTTAAGTACCGCTACTAAGTTTCTTTGTGAGGTTTCGGAAACAATTCACCGAAGATACGTAGTGTGTTCGTGGTGCGAATACAAATGTAGCTCATATTTCCTAATGATAGTACATTATGTGTGATTTCTTTAGGTGAGGCTTTTTGGAAAAATTCCATCGAGGGACTCTTTGAATCTCTATTACTATACGCTTATAACCGAAATTTACGGTGTTTAAGAATTTAGGTTTTTATCAAGATTTTATTTATATCATCACAGTGACTCCACTCTACCTAATGGTAAGCAACAATGAGTATATAACCACTTGAGTGACGATGATATGATTTCTAGTAAACACGCGGACTTACCACTGCGGGTCGGGAGACGAAGAAATTATCGCGACAGTGATTGGTTAATGCATCAATGTCAATCATATTGCACCGCCCCATTGTTCACTAAATGTTGTACCACATAATTGTGCCAAAATAAATCGTTATCGATAAAGTCAATTTTATTCTATGTCCGAATACATGTATGTCAGAATTATTTAAGCAATATGAAAACAATATAGAAAGAAGTTATTGTCTTACTAATAAATTTACATTATAGGTATATTTTGTATGTAAATGGTTTATTGTAGAATTTATAAAAGTCATTCATAAAATTGATGAGTATAATAAATAAATAAATATTTTATTTGCGTTTATCTTTACAATTGATTTAATGTCTTCAATAAATGAAAGGTAAGACTATAAAATAATTTTACTTAGTAGTAGGTAGGTACATAATGTGTGTCTTTTTAATGGATAAATATTTCTTTTTATTTCCCGAAAAAAAGATGTCTGGACCAATAAAAAAATGAATAGAGTAAAGGACAGTGATTGACACGAGTGAAATAGGTAGTTATAGGCGGTTTATGAATCATGATACGGTAGGTACGTTTGTGTTAAAACCTCGGGGCATGTGTATTTTTTTTCTTAGTTTGTATAATACCAAGTTAAGACGTGGTGTTTTATTATTAGTAATAGTTGTTTATTGTACTGTGTGTATAAATAATACTAGAAAAAATAAATTTTGCAATTCCACTCAAAAAACAACACGCATTTTTATTGAACACTTTCTATTCAATTCACAGAGTATTTTGTTTGTTTATATAAAAAGTATATTTACAATCACAAAACTAAATGAGAAGAAGAAAAACAAAGTAGGCAAATGTAATTAAAGTGCTGGAGGTGCCCTATCGCATGTTTACGTACCGCGCGGGTATAGTCATTTATTTTAAAAATTCGGCCGTGTTACAATACTGTGTAGATAGTATTTCCGTAGTTATAGCCTTTTATTACAGTATTTAAGAATACTATTAATAATAAGAGTTTCAAAAATTACGTATTTCGGCAAAAATAAAATTATTATTTTCACATCAATTTTTAAATATTTTATAATGAAGTTAATTATAAGCATACTAAAACAGGTAAATACATTGTCGGCGTTGCTGAAATAAATAAACGCCGTCGGTTTTTTAAATTTTCAAAATAATCAGCTGTGAAATGCCTTGAACAATTAATAACGCTGTATTTGTTAGGGTACCAATTTTGTCTGTTAACAGCATTTAATTTTATTCATTTTTCTTTAATTTCTGGGCTCTTCGAAAAAATAAAATTTTAGAATAACTAATTAATTTTAAAATATCATTAATTAATATTGTTAACCGAATCATGAATAGTTATTATCGATATCAACTTTCTTTCCGATTTATCTCAGCACCACTGTGACGGAAAAAAACAAAAAGAGACAGAACTATTGACAATCGTCTCGCGCGAGAAAGAGAGACAATTAGTGATGGTGACGTATTTACGTCAAACAACCATTATCACTTGAGCCCTGCAATCACAATAAATATTTATCATAACACAACTAAAATCATACTTTACCGGTGAAAAGTTATACCATCCTTGTTATAAATTGATGTTTTAGTGGATTTTCCACACCATTTAACAGAGCAAGAAGCATTTTCGTGAAAAAATTAAGAATGTAGCGTATTGACATGTGCGCACAGATCTGACACTTGGTCGGAACTAAATGAGTAAACTCTGTTGCGGTTTGATATAAGCGCTAAATACCTTATGTTTGGCGAGCGTTTATACGCTGTATTGTCAGTCAAGTGGATCTATCGTGTTTGGTAAGCAATCAGTGGAATCCAGAAGAGAGATCGTCTCAAAGTGTTGGCATTCCACATTTTGAATAATTTTCAGTAATAAATAATATTTTTATAATAAATATTTCAAGACGTCAAAGCTTACAATAGTTTTATGTAAAAGACATTTGCTTAGTAAAAGATTATCCTAATTAAAATTTGTATGGTTGGAGTTCATCAATACTTAATCCCTTTACCAGCCATAGGAAATGAAGGAATGAATGAGGATATTAAATCGAACTTGGAAGTTACCCATTCTATCATGTCGAGTTCATTAACCCCTGAAGCACTAAATAAATAATGCAGTCATCATTTAAATTTGATTGCTTTATTCAGTGTTTGCTACGGCTTCTATCGATTGAAGCATTATAAGTGTTAAAGCTGGCTTATAAGATGCTTT
This sequence comes from Parascotia fuliginaria, assembly GCA_963082885.1. Taxonomy (NCBI): domain Eukaryota; kingdom Metazoa; phylum Arthropoda; class Insecta; order Lepidoptera; family Erebidae; genus Parascotia; species Parascotia fuliginaria. Next base: position 5,386,377 of record OY720195.1, read on the forward strand.
TGAGTTTTTTGAAATAGATGAAAAATCTGATAAAAATTTGAAAAGAGCTTTTGATGTCATAATTTGTTTTCAATTTAATTTATGCTAAAGTTACGCTTAATAAATAATAAACGATCACATTAAACACAACATAACTATCTGTAGGTAGATATTAAAAAGAACCTACAATCGACCCAGTTGTCTCTTATTATGAAATCAAAATTAACCACTCTTTTCATTTTAAGTTGTGTACAATTTCATCGTCCTTTTGTTGAGCATAGTAACAAAACAGTTTACGACAACAATCATCATTTCACAAGGCTTAGTGCTATAATAACGCGTATAAACTTATTATAATGCTGTTCAGAATATAATCTCAGTTGAATTAACCGTTTATTGTTAGCGGATTGTCTAAAGCTACAATTTGGGTCCTCAAAGATTTGTGCGCGAATATAGTTTGGTTGGACCGCATTATGCATCAATCACCCAATTGTTGAGTGACCGCAACAGTGGTACTATGTACAAAAATAAAGCGTACGGGTGCCACCAACTCTTATAGCAGTATTATTTTAATGTTATTTTGTGTTTTGTCTTTTTCTTTTGTACCATTAAAAACAAGGATAGAGACAAAGTAAAGTTGTAATTGGATTGCTTTATGAGGTTGTGGTAGGCCCCAGATCTCGGATTAGATCGTGAACGAGGTGATTAGTAGCGTTTTGTCGTGAAATTCTCAGTACTAGGACGTCTCCGGAATTGGGTTCGGTATACGGGAACAAATTTGTTACCTGTTTAACATATAGACAAAACACATGCTATCTATCTACACATTTACACATCACAATAACTGTGCTAAACTGAGCAACCATTTTCTCATATTTTCTGACTAAACTACTAACTGTTTATACTACATAAACCTAAGCTTTTGATCTAAAAATGGTCCACTATCTTTGATTGATTGCCTACATCTTTCACAGGATAATCGTTAAATATCCTATACATCTTACTTTTATAAATAGATTGCATAAACAATACTAAGTCCTTCAAACATCTGCAACCCATTTGTAGCTTATAAATAACATAATTAAGTATTTGTAGCTCCGAGTTTCGATCTAATTCCACTATACATTCCTTAATTTCCTGTGGGTGTTGTGAAAAGCTATTAGGATTTTGTTGATTTCTGTTTTAAAGTGGTCTTAGAGAGAAATGTTTTTAGCAAAATAACTGTGACTTAGTCCTTCTTCAGTTAAATGAGTTTTTTATTCTTGTAAATATCTTAGCTTAATTACAGAAAAATATATATTGTATTTTCCATATCGTTGTAAGCATAGAAATAGATAGAGTGTGTTGCCTGTTATTTTTAGCCTATCTCATCAGTCATTTATTAATTTTTATTGATAACTAGCTGTTGCCACGGGCGGAGCTGCACTCCGACCGTGGAAAAGTCGGTTATATCGCATTTTCCATACAAACTTTCATTCCCTATTTCAAGCATTTTTTTTGCTATCCCTTCAAGCCATTCGTTTGCAATAAAAGTTACTACCTATGTTGATTCCAAAAGTCTATTCTATCTCTATTCCAAATTGCATCAAAATCAGTTCAGTGGTTTTGGCGTGAAAGCGTAATAGACAGACATACAGACAGAGTTACTTTCGCATTTATAATAATAGTATGGATTAATTAATAAATTATATTATGCATTATATTTATAATTTCATCTAATAGACGTCCAGCACCAAGCATAGGACATCTGCCCGAAGCATCATTAATTTAATCGATCATGAGCCGATCTCATCTATCGTTTGCCCTCCAACAGAATGGCAAAATTTTTTTTTTTCATACGGCTATTAAATTAATATAGACTGGCCTGTTGGTCTAGTGGTTAGTGACCCTGACTGCTAAGCCGGAGGTCGTGGGTTCGATTCCCACCCAGGACAAACCTTTGTGTGGTGAGCATGATTGTTTGTTCTGTGTCTGGGTGTAATTTATCTATAATATGTATGTATTTACAAAAAAAAAAAATGTATATAAGTAGTATATCAGTTGTTTAGTACCCATAACACAAGCAAATATAATTGCTTAATTTGGGGCTAGATGGCGCTGTGTGAATGTGGTAGAATATTATTATTATAGTTATATAGTAGCTACATGAATAGTTGATTCACCAAAAATGTATACCTACGTAAATATATTCATGAAATATTTACGTAGGTATACATTTTTGAAAATAGTTAGTAGCTGAAAATAATTATTATGTTTTTACCGTCTACGAATGTTAAATCAATAGCTTTAAGTAATATCATACAACAACGGGATTATAACATCAAAATCTCCAATTAATTTAATTGAACATTACTGCATAACGCAATCCAAATGTTAGTATCTGCATAAAATAGACCTGTGGGTTCAAATTTACTGAGAGTTCATTAATTTAGTTGTAAAACCACGACATATATACGGGACAGTTCCATTTGAACGTATCCTGGTAATAGTGTGAGGATAATTCTAATTTGCAATAAAATAGAACATAATTATAATCAGCTACGTTGAATTTAATGCCACTATTTTGCGTAACTGTTATAGAATGTAGGATAATTTCATTTTACATACATGTATGTATATATTCTAAAAGTTTTCTGTGTAACGTAAAAAGGCATTTCACATTGAAGAATTATGTGCAGTACAAAGTAACTAAAAAAGTTAACATAATGTTTTAGAAGGTCAAAAGTAGACTGGATGAGATCGTCTGGCGATAGGTAACCGCGGATCAGTAATGTTTAATTTAAAGTGTTTTTATTAATATTTTAAATTAAGCTACAAAACTCAAAACACACTTAATTTAAATGTAAAGATAAGTTACACATTTTTTAAGGTATGCCTACATTATAGCACATTTCATTCTTTTGCTTAATCTATAAAGAAGAAAGTCAGCTACAAAACTCAGAGCTCACTTAATTTAAATGTAAAGATAAGTTACAAATATCGTATACATTACAGCACATTCCATTCTATTCTTTAATCCTTAACGAACACAAAAGCGCATCTAATTCTTTTCACTTATCACACCTCTATTTACATTTATATACAAAAAATGCAAGCTAAATAAAGGTTCATTTTAAAATTCAAGCAAAAAAAAAACTGTTTTAAACCGCGTCTCGGTTTAAGCGCTTTTGTTCACCGCTACAAATGGCTGAAAACTGCCAACTCGTGATTATTTCAAAGAAAAACATTATTCAAATTTGCTAACAGTCTGAAGTGGTATTAAATTCCTCTTAAAATAAAATGATACGGTGGACTATATTTTAAAATTTAGTTAAATATTAGTTAATAAAAAATGTGCTGTTTTTGTTTACACTGTTTAGGTACAATATGTAATATATGTTTTCAGTAGAATGAATAGATGAATGACTGATTCATGCACATACGCGGTTAGTGTAAAAATAATGGGTCCACGTAGTTTTTAAATTTTGAAAGTAAATAATATACCTACGGTTAAAATTTAAACAAAAGCTTGTTTGTCAAGTATAATAGAATTAAAAATTGAAATTACACGAAATAAAATGTTTACCTAACAACATTAATCATACCCCATACAGTCTGATTATTATTTACAAGCCATAAAGTAAAACCTTACAATTTAAACCGCAGAAAACTCGACTTCACTTACATTTTATTGTTTTTTAACCGCGAAAATACTAACGAAGTGGATTTAATTAACAACTGTCCCTGGCGACTTTCAAGTAAAAATCTCTAACGAATGGGCTTTTACGTTTACTTAGGACTTCGGCGTATTTAATCGTCTTATTAATTTTTGTTTTTCTTTTTTAGGCTTGTTGAAAATGAAAATACGTTTTGTGAATATTATGTGCCTTAAAAAAAAACTTGTTTGCACCTCTAATAAATAGTTCGCAAACTAAAATCAATACATATTTGACGTTGTCACTGTACAACGCAAGTAAACTCATTAAATAGTTGTTGCCAGTTTGACGCGATGTCTTTTGGGATAATGCTCTAATGCACCACTCTTAGACCCTGACTGAATGAGTAAGAGATTAAGAGTCATTTCTTTAGACTAATGTAGAAGAAACTGCAAGACTTACCAGGTAAGACAGACCTGACCACGACCTACCTACCTCAAATTTACTTAAACTTTCTTGAAGATAAAACTGCTTTAACAGTCGTAGCTCAGGTAGTAAATGAGGTCGGAGGTTTTGGCTTTCTATTGTTTTTTTCCTATTTAATAATGTTAATTTAAATTTTGTGAGCACATAATTTTCTTTTTTTTGAGTTTTTTTTCTTTCTTTTTTTTAAGTAAACTAGTAATCCTGTAACAGTTCACTACAACAAAGTATTGTTTATTTGAAACAAGTAACTGGATTAACTGAAAGACAATTGGATTATTGGTATAAAAACACCCGCCATTTTATTTGTATGACTGCTGCGTTAAGCTCCCAGGTGCTGATCCATAGGATTAATGTCGAATTGGGTTTTTGTGTCAAGACATCAGCCTATGCATGCGTCAATTTGCTCGCTTTTCATTTTATTTTTTTATTTTCATTAATAAATACGTTTCGAGTACATAAGTGCACATTTTTACTTGTAAAGTATCTCTCATACAAGTCAATGCCTATTCTGGGCGTCATCCAAAAATGAAAAGTTCTTGTACCTTTTAAAAGTTAAATCGTCTACTTTTATACGAATAAACGTTCGTAATATGAGCTGACTCATTACCTGCAACACTACTTTTGAATGCATATGTGCTTCCGGTACCAAAAACAATTTAATTTTATTGCAAAAGTTTTACCCAGTATTTTATTTCGGTGCACCTCAGTGACGCACTAACAGACACCCATGCATGAATGTTACCGATTGTTACAAAGTATTTTGGCAAAACAACAGTAGCGTACGACATAAATATTCTAAATGTAACGTGTTATAAAAGTTTAGAAGTATTTTGGTTGTAGAAACTGCTATAAATCAAGAATTTGGTACCAACATTTTTAATATTGAAACCGAAGCAAAAATACTTGGAGAGTAACATTTTGAAGGTGATTAGGGTGAGAAGAAAAACAAAGGTCGAATGATGAATTTTAAACAGGTCAATAATCGTGTAAATCTTAAGGTATTATTGATTTATCACTCGTGATATCCAGTGATATTATTTTAAGGGTACAGATCGTGTTCTGAATAGGGTAAGATTCAGGTAAAGAAATAAATATAAGCCAATAAAGCATTGTTATACGCAACATAATAATATATTATTATCATTAGCCTAAACACTTAGAGACTACTCACACTTATTCAGCTCTATTCAGCATAAGCCCATGAAAAACAACGATTTAGTATGCAGGCGTACGCATGCGGCAAGCTGAACGGATGCGTACGCGTCTCTATACAAAATCGTTGTTTTCAATGGGCATATGGCATAGTGCGAGTAGTCCCTTACTGTAAGTTACTCTTAAAAGTAAGTGTTCGCCAAAGTCATCACTCTTGGTAGGTATATTTTGGTGACCGCAGTAAGTAATATTTAGTATAAACTGGCTACTTCCTAGTAAGTGTTTTACCTTTTGTCATACGTCACCCACGGAAGAAAAGTGATCCATAATGTCTTAAAATTTGATTCAACATGGCGCATGACATTAATACAAAATAGTCTTATATTTATCCTATTTATTCAGGATCTCCAAAAAGACTATAAACTGTATTTTTCACGGGTTTAGTCAAAGAAAATACTGAAATAAATTAATACAGTAAAATTTTCTGCTTTTTTCGGCCACTAGGGTTCCCAAATCACTAAACCTACTAGTAAGATATTTTACAACATGATTTTTTTACATTGTAAATATAACAGACTATTACAGCATGTTGTTGAAAATGTTAACTGTTCGTGTTGAATGACAGGACACTTGACGAACGCTGAGAGCTTTTACACAAAAATAAAAACTCACTGTTCCGTTTTGGATTGTCATTCTCAATTAGCAAAGGTAACAGCTATCTGTTATATTAAAAATCGGCAAATCGTTTTGCCTTTATTTTATTTTTAACTGTTTCACATTTCTTCGGATGATACCGATTATAAAGCTGATAATAGTCATGAATTTCTTATAAACTGACTATTCGGGTTTTTTTTTTTTCATATAATCTCGTCGAAGAAGTTAGCTGTAGAATTGAGCCTCTTCTATAGGGAGATATTTGCCAACGTGACTACGTTCGGCAGGCGGCTTGGTAACTGCGTTAAGGTGATGCCTAGTGTGCAGGAACCGCTGCTGCTCGCTATCTTCCATTATTTGTCTCTTCTGTGTGCTAAAAATAGTATATAGTGCCATATACTGCACCGATAACTACAGGGTCATATCCTGATAATATGTTTAAATTACGTCGGAAATAAACTTATGCCCCTCACATAATTAATGACTATTTTAAGGCGGAAAAACATTTACAATTACCGGTCCTTAATTGGCAAAATCACTAATGGCATCACAAGATTAATAGTAATTATCAAAGTTTTGAACCTGAATATTTATTAACATAAAATGTATAAGCTACGCAAGTTTGCCAAATATTCCAATAATAGATAAAACTCTAACTTCTCATCTTAATCCTTTCTCCTCTGGATCAGCAAATTTACTCTCTGAAGTTGTGCCGGCCAGTTTTATGATTCAAAGTCTTATTCGCAACTCGAAACACGAATTTCAAGTCAATAAATTGATGGGAATTAAATTCGATTACATGAAAATTAAATTATGTTTGTTTTAATTAACTTAGTAAGTTAGAGGACATTAATTAAGTTCCTGCAATAATTTTATTGAAGTAATAAAAATCTTGATATTTTTGCTTTGTTCCGCCTGCCAATAATATGTTAAGAAACATCTAATTAGAAAGGGTTATTTATGAGTTTTAAAATAATAAATTGAGGCTAGTTGCTCGTTGCGTATTAATTTTTTTATATATTGTAAGTACTAAGCCCAAACTCGAAACATCATTATGCACATGTCACGATGTAAATTATGTATTTCATTTTGACTTTGAGTCGTCTATGACAAAGTTATCAAAGAAAATAACTGTGTAAGAAGGTTTAACACATTTCTCTTCTTTTCTCATCTTATATGCTTTCTCATCGCTATCTGTTTACGTTCGTGCATTTGATTCAATACAACCGAAACTAATTCTATTCAGCGCCAAAATTATTGGCCATTTACTGGCGAATCCCCTTAACATTTTCCAAAGCAATGTGTCTAAAAGTTTTTCAATAAGAACCGCTGAAAAGGTAAATAGAAAGGTTGGCATGCCGTCCTGGAGATATACTAGGAAGGTAAAGGGTATCGTGTAATTATTTCTCCAAATGTGAAAACTTGGAGTTAACCCTTGACGATTAGCAGTAACGGGGAAGTTTCCCAGATAATTGCCGATCCTCCAAGGCTTTCTTTATGGCTTTTAGAATTTAAGCGTTTGTTTTTCCTAGGTACTTAAATATTATGGTGTTGTTTAATAATATAGCTTGTGTTTTTTACGGTTATTGGTGCTATCGATTGGTCTGATAAAATGTAAAGGTTATGCCCGAAAGCTTGATTTTCTTTAATGTTAGTTGGGGCAGATAAGTAGCCTATCTTATGTCAAAAACAAGCATAGTAATTACGAATTATTTTATCAAAATAATATATCAAATTATCATACTTATATTTTACTTTATTTAATCTTTATAAAATAATTATTTTACAATTTTTTCACGGTAGTAGATCCTCGCTGGTTTCAGTCGTTTAGACCGGATCAATTGGGTAAGTACTACCCTCTATATAGAAGATCGACTTAAGATTAGGACCTCTCATCGACCCCAATAATATGGATACTATTGCTTTTCGTTTGTTGAGTGGGAGCGCCAGAAGCCCGATTTTCTCCCTTTCCTTTTTCCTCACGTCCTTCAATTCCTCCACTCTCTTCATGACGGGCAGCGGCTTCGCGGAGTCCCTGGCATTTCAGGAGCAATGTCTGAGCCTCTTAAGTCTTCCATGAGCGACAGTTACCACTTATCATCAGGTGGGCCGTTGGTTCGTCTGCCAGCGGCAATGAATAAAAAGTAATACAATGAACCAGGAGATCTTAGTGTTCTTAAATAATAACACCATAAAACTAACAAATACATAGGCGAATATATTATGAATACAATAGACCGTATAACGTAAAATATGTTACTCATATTACTTACAATAAAAAGTATTCATTTTGGGCTATACGCTTTTACGGAAATACTATTTAAATAAATTGTATTAGCAAAGAAACCTTATATTATCACAAAAAAAGTCTTTTACCGACGAAGAAAATAAAGTAATTAATGTCAAAATAGCACAGTATTTTATAATCATCATCATCATCATAATATCAGCCAAAAGACGTCCACTACTGGACATAGGTCTTCCCCAATTTTCGTCACCGTGGCCGGTCGTTTGCCGCCCTCATCCATCGGTTATATTATAATAGGTATTTTATAATACGTAGTCATAATTATATTCTATGCTCAATTTTATTATTACTTGCCTAACTACTACAGTACAACATTAAGGATTTTTTTAATAAATAATATTCCTGGAATAGGTTTCTATCATGTTTGAAGAGATACGAATAAATTTTATATGTTTACTGAACAGTTTTGCTTGATAGTTATATCTTAGCATAAACGTTTTATCGTATGCTAATCTTTAAAAGGTGAAAACATTTGTATCCTTGAGAGTTTGTCCTAATTTTTAGTTAAGTCCAAGTTTTCTCACAATTTTATTTAAAATATGATTTTTCTAAATAATAAGCAAAGTCGCTTTTCTTCTGTCCGTTTATTTCTTCAGTTAGTGTAATATATATTGTTGTTCTGGTTGTATTAGTTTTCACATAGAACACATTGAACAATAACATGATATATTAAATAAAGCACAGAACTTATACTTAATGTGTCTCTCACGTGATACTAAGCAATTTAGTTACCAAAGCCCATAATGATTATGTGAATGAGTACGAGGTTTGGTTTGAATGAGCGCTGTAGCATATGATATATATTACATACACGTATTATATATATATTAGGTTGGTTTATATTATATATTATATATTTGTACGGTAGTAGATCCACGCTGATTTCAGCATGAGTGGGCCGGATCGTCCGGGGAAGTACTACCCTCTCATAGAAGATCGACTTAAGAGTAGTAGTATCTGTACGACTGCGTTTCGTTCGGTGAGTGAGAGCGCCGGAGGCCTGATTTCCCCCCTTTCCTTTTTCCTCACCTCCCTTATTCCCTTCCCCTAACCCCATTCTCAGCCGCCATAGTGGAGGCCACCATACCAGCAGTTTAAGACGATGGCTTTTGGTATAGTGGCCGCCACTTCTGGATTCCACTGACTGCTTACCATCAGGCGGGGTGGAGTCACTTTGGTAGGATATAATATTAAAAAAAAAAATATAGATACTCTTAAAACGAGCTTATATGTTACGCAGTTGTCTTGATTACCATCACTTAAAGTAATAGATAGATGAAATACCTTCGATTTCATTTACGCGAGAACATAATTATAGTGATATCGATTGATTCTTCCAAATAAAGACAAGCTGTATAAGTCAGTACAAATATTATTCAGATCCGAATAGAAAAGCATATTGTTATTTAGTGTTAGCCTTGTAATAGCTTAGAAGAATTTCTTACAGCATTCATAGTCTGCGCCTGATGTACCTGCAAAAACGGGGTAAAATTTCCCTATAATAAATAAATTAAATTAAAATTAAATTAAATTAATTAAATAAAATAAATTAAAATAGAAGACGGCCATTGAGGCGATGTCTCTTCGCAGCTGTAAAGGCTCAAGAGACTTAGTGTTAGTAGCTAAGGGCGTGAAGTACCGCCTCACCCTGTTCAGGACACCGACTTTAAAGGAGGCGGTTTTAATGACGCACTCGATGTATTTCTTGGAGTTGAGATCTCGGCTGATGTCTATACTCAGGATACTTAGGCTATCCTGTAGTGGTAACGCTGTGTTCTGAAGAGAGGGAAGGGGAAGGAACGGAGATTTTTTTATGATACCTGTGTTTTCTTGGCATTGAACTAGACCAAATTCTCACAACCCCATTTAGAAATGTGGTATAATACCTGGTCGAGCTCAGCGACAAGTTCTAGGCGTTTTGCCTCGATGTCGGTCTGTTTAGCCGCAGGATGTCCGAGGTATCGCCCATGCACTGTACTATCATCTGCATAGCAATCAATGTTGCCAAGGGACAACATGTCATTGACATGCAGAAGATACAGGGTGGGCGACAGGACGGACCCCTGAGGCACCCCAGCGTTGACCTGCAAATAATTGGAGGCCGATCCGACAAAGGACTCTGATGCGGCGCTCACGCAGGAATGCGGCAATCCAGTTGCACATCTGGGGTGGCAGACCATATGCTGGAAGCTTGGACAGAAGCGAACGGTGCCAGACTCTATCGAAGGCTTTGGTTATGTCAAGGCTGATGGCCAAGGACTCTCCATGCCTGTCCATAGCTTCACCCCATTGGTGCGTGATATACGCTAGAAGGTCACCCGTAGACCGTTTTGACCTGAAGCCATATTGTGGTTGTGGTTAATGTTTCCTACCTGTAGCTGTAAATATACAGCTGCCAATTCTTCATTGTATCAACGCTAACACTCAGACCTTACGTCACACCGCGCCCGAGAAGTTTAAGTTGGATATTAAACTAAGATTACAATGTTCTATTACGAAATCATTAATATAGATAATGGCTTTGCTATCATTTACAACATTTATGGAAGGTATTTGCTATTTTAGATCTGGTATTTTCATTCGATAATGTTTTATTCCATTAATGTTCTCATGTTTCTTTGGGAGTATGTACGCAAAAACGATTCACGAGGTTTTGTGGGTTTGATTTAACAAAAATTTTCGTATAAATATTTGTGCTGATTTGACGTGCACTTTGTCACAATTTAATTGTTTAAGTATGTTTGTAAAGTTGCGTGCAAAAACAAATAGCGCTTCTAGTATTTGCTTAGAGTATAAATTTTCTTATGTTATTTTATTATGACACGTTGTCACCGTAATTAGGTAACAGATAGTGAATACCACTTATTTAAGAATTCAGTCCATTACTTTTTACATTACTTACTGCAGAATAAAATCTTTATCATACGTTAGGCATAAGAATTGATCACCACACTTGTCAAGGCGGATTGGCAGTGCCAGCTTTTTAAAAGCCAGGTTTACTCTCATTTATTTTCCTAAACTCAAAATCAATTCAAAATGCAGAACTAACACCTTAACCATTATTTTAGATTTGTCGTACATAAATGCAGCCACAATTATTATTGATAGCTCGTTCCAATAATTGGACACAATAAACTGGCGCGCGTAAACAATACACCCAGCCATATTCCACTAACAATGTGTTAAAGAGACGCCATTACTCAATTATGTATGAAAATAGAATTGTATCAATTATTAAGGCTTGGAACATATAAGTTTGTTAATAATTGTACATGAAGGTTTTGTTTCAAATGATGTGGTTGTTGCGAATATACTTTTTTTATTCGACTTTGGTGGCAAACAAGTATACGGCTCACCTGATAGTAAATGGCAAACATAACCTATATAGATGGCTGTGATTTCCAAGCATTACAAAAGTCATAATGCTTAGAATACACTACCAAATCGTTGCCGACCACGGAGAAGGGGATGAGGAAGAAAAAGGAAAAAGGATCAGATACCTATAGAATCACTTCACGCGTGTAATGTAAGAGACGTCTGTAATACGCAGGTAGTAATAGCTTTAGAATCAAGACAGATTTAGAGTAGTAGGCACTGTTTAAGAGGTGGGTTACGAAAACACTAAGTAGTTCAACAATACATGCTACTCTCAAAAAATTAAATGTAGGTATATTTCTTTTTTCTTCCTCATTATGCAGAGATTAGTTACCACGCTTGGCAAACGAGTTAGTGTAGCATAATATTAATATGCTAGGTGATTATCTCAATGTTGTAGATACAATTGCCAGGTCTTGGTATCCATATTGTATTATTATTTTTGATGTTGACAATGTCCTACTTACTTGTATGTTAACTTAAGTTTATTTTGTATCTACTCAATATTTTTTTCTTTACACATGCAGGTTTCTTATTTGCTTAGTTGATTGGCTCATAATGGCAGCCAAGAAAACGGCGGTGTATGGAAACGACGACATATTTTCATAAAATATATTAAAGTCAGATATCAGCCTATACAAAGCTTTACAATGAAAACACAAAATAACATCGGTTATTAATTCTACACCGCATGTTATCTGCTCACGCAGTATCACAATCATGGATTACTTTGTTTTGGTAGTTCACAGTAATTTGAATTCATTCTGTAGCTGATTTTAATTCGATTTATTGATTGGTTTGATTCATTTTGATGCCTTTGCAACCACGGATTTTATATTGTGGACTTTATCAATTTCGTTCATTTGTAATTTTTTACTTTTGTTTTTACCTTTGCATTAAATTGTTCACTCTATTATTGTCTCATCTTTTGCATGACTATCGGAGTTGTAATTAGTTGATATCATGACATTATTCATCATTCTACCTTACGCTAGTCAATCCTAGACTTATACTTACCAAATTAATGACATAATACCCGATCTTACGCCTCTTATATCCATGCTTGCTACCTTCTTCAGTTTTCAACCCACTTAGCCGATGATGTCTAGTAAAGTTTTGCAGAATCGTAGATTTCTCTTTAGCACTTGTTTGCTCCAGCGATCCTACAGTAGAAACGACCTTTCTTTTGCCTTTTTAGGTTAAATTGAACTGCAAGCTATTTTTTTTTTAAATTTCGCTCTACGGAACAAATTCTGTGTCGCGGGGAACTTTACAAACATACATATATCGGACACAAAGTACACCCAGACTCGGGAAAATATTTACGGATCACATAAAGTTTTTGTCCCGTGTGGGATCGAACCCACAACCTCGTGCACAGCAGTCAGCGCTCCCACTGCACCACTAAGGCAGACATTTCGGTAATAATAATAATAAAAGTTTATTTCAGATATATTTCATTTGATCCATAATTGATTACATTTTTTTAAAATAATTAAACAAATTAAAATTACACATTAAATTAATATAACATATTAAATTAAATATAACCATGAGTGACCTTAGTTCTTTATAAGAATGAAATATAGCTCAATCTAAGATTTTTCCACAGATAAAGCACTTAGATTTATGAATTCTCAAAATAAATTGCTCAAAGTAGTATATCAAATACTAGAACTGATCTAACTTCATCTGAAGACAAATATATATGCGGGCAAAGATGTCAAGACAATTTACGTTTAAAAAGTAATTTGTTTTTTTTGAAAGCGAATCAAACAATTCAAAAAAGGTCTGAAGATAAATTTGTCTAAGCTTTTATTCGGTTTGGTTTTCATTCTATCATATGATAATCGGATAAATATTTTTTTATTTAAAGTACAAATAAATGTCCTTTTACTTTAACCTTTGACTTAGGTTTTTGACATTCTATATAATGTACGAGTATATATATTTTATAATTGACTTTCAACACTATTTTCATCAGTTAAATAACTGCTACTCAGCTCAGGTAAATACTAGTGACTTTTGTTTTATTCTCATACCGTCAAATAAAACATCGTAAGAAATCTTGAGTTATAAACTTGCAACTTTCCAATCAGCTTTAGCAAGCGCTCTAAAGAAGTATGAATCTGAATGAAAAAAGGTGTTTGCCTTTATTTTATTTAACCTATTTTATCTCATTGTTGGGCAAAGGTCTTCCCCATAGTGCCCTACAGCTCTCTACGTTGATATGGTTCAGTCATCCGCAAAGACGTTTGCAGGGTCGGCCTGGATGACGACGCCCGTCCTCCGGCACCCACTGTGTGACGACCTTTGCCCATCTATCCGGATGAATTCTGGATGTGTGGCCCGCCGATACCCATTTCAATTTAGCAGCCTTGAGACCTACATCAGCGATACCCGTACGCGCACGTATTACAACGTTTGGTATGCGGTTGACAAGTTTTATGCCTAACATACTACGCTCTATCGCACACTTGAGTTTGGGCTTCTGAGCCTCGATCAAAAACCAAGTTTGAGCACCGTATGTTACAATGGGCAGAATGCACATTAACTTTCTAGGTGATTGCCTTGTTATTGTAATTTTTATGTAACTTTGTAAAAGCCTCTCAATTTATTTCAATATTTATTTGGTAATTCTGGTACATATTATAATACCTACTTCCTCAATAATAATGGCTTAAAGGGGTTGAAATCAAACAACATTGGCTGGATCAACATAAAAACTTGTATAATGAAACTTGTATAAAAAGAAAAAAAATGAAAACCGACTTCAAACAACACCTACATGTTCAATCCTTAACTAAAAAGTAGAAAATAATATTTTAATTACTTCATAGCAAAGAACATTAAATGGAAATCAACGCAATCCTTGATACCTATAATACTTTACTATTTATAGTTTTTAATCAGTTATTTTGGAGTCGGTGCCTGCCTGCCTTTACAGCACCACTGTTTATTTTTTGTATATCTACAAAAAATAAACAGTGGTGCTGTAAAGGCAGGTTTAAGGCCGCCTTTTGCTGTTGTAATTACTCACGACCATAAGACCTCCAACTTGGCTTAACGACTACGAAATTATAGTGATAATCATAGTCTACTGCTTCTAAAGAATGAAGACGCTGAAAATGAAATGACACAAATGGTCACTCATCCAGGGCCACTTCGTTTCTAACAAAAAATGAATTTTGAAAATCACTTCGCACTTGTAGCATGGACATGTCAATGTAAGATAATTCGTCTCAAAAGACATCGACGTGTTGCTTTACACGTCTTCACTCCTTGCATACGTTTTGTTACAAAATATAAAATTGAAGCCAAACCACTAAATCATTCTTTATAAAAAAAGATGGGACCCCATTTCGGAGTATACCCTTTCAAATAAAAGAAGAATTTTCCAAATTGGTTTTATAAATGACCGAGTTCTGTTGTAACAAACATACAACCACTGAACCATTTCTTATAATAAAAAAATTTGATCAATTTCAGAGTATACCCTCGCAAATAAAAAAAAAAATTTCAAATCGGTTCATAAATGACCGAGATATATGAGGTAACAAACATACAAAAAAAAAATATATATACGACCCGAATTGATAACCTCCTCCTTTTTGAAGTCGGTTAAAAATGGCTTAAAGGGATTGAAATCAAACAACATTGGCTGGTCAACATAAAAACTTGTATAATGAAAAATGGCTTAAAGGGGTTGAAATCGGGGATGAAAAATTGTATGAAAAATGCGATGATGGAAATTTACGTGGGCGGCGCTGCGGGCAATAGCTATAAGTAATTATGTATATTATACACATATTATGAAATAATGGAAGTATTAAAATGAATTTCACCTAAAATTAAAACCAATTCACCAATTTTCAGATAAATTTCACGTAAACAATAATGAAAGCTACCAACATATTTGGCGAGTTCCGTTCTTGACATTAATTAGTTTGAAAATGTCCATATTAGCCTTATTTGTAAATCAACAATTCCCTGATTAAAAGCTTTTAACTAACTTTATTATTACAGTAATAGCCATATAGAAATTTCGCTTCTATTTTATTCATGTGATTACTAGTAGAATGATAGTTTTGACTAGGAAAAAATACTAAGATACTTGTTTGAAGATATTTATTTAATTGACACAAATACTTAAGTACCTATTCAAACTAGTAAAGACTATGTCATGAACCAAAGTCTTTGCCCAGTTATTTCTTTAATTTATGTCACAATTTAAAATAAATAGGACATAATATATGTAAACAAAAAATGCTAAAAAAATATGGGATAGTATTATCTCAGGACGTTGTCCGTCCACCCCAACCGGGATTCTCGCCTTTTCGCAGCGGGGGGGGGGGGGGGAGGCGCCGCTCCACTGGGCTTTGATGGTAAGCCCACGATGGAGCGGCTCAGGTGGGTTGCGGTGCTGTATGAGCGGAACCGCAACTGGGTCGGACTGCAGTGTTTCTTCGACGACACTGCGGCTGAGGAGTGGCTGGGCCGCGGCGGGAGAGAAGTGCTGGTATAACGGTGCGCCGCTCTCCCTACCTTCCGCGGTCTCGGCGGGGCCGCAACCGCCAGATTGCGGACGCGGTGGGGCCGCAGGGGAAGAGGAGTGTCGGTATTGCGATGCGCCGTTCTCCCTATCCTCTGCGGCCGAGTTAGGAGGTGGCCTGTGGGCGGCGATTCGGCAGTCACCGCCCGAACAGCACGGGCCCGAGACGGCTGTGCGCGTTTTCCGCACGCGCCTCTCGAGGGGGGGGGGGGGGGAAGCTAGGCCCCTCAAATCACACAGAGCCCACTCGCGTGTGGTGAGCAGGCCATGGCCCGTCGGGGTGACGGATGAATGCGCCAGCGTCTTCCGTGATGCCGACACTCTGGCCGTCTGGAGGAACACCGTGGGTTTTAGTCGGTATGCCGGCCGCGCTTTGAGTGCGGTCGGAGAGACCGACATAACCCCCCGCCTTGCCCGGGCGGGTGCGTATGCGTAATGCATTTCCTACGAAAAAAAAAGAACGTTGTTCGTCCAATGTTGGATGATTGCAAAGTCTAGTATAGATTGTATTTAGTCGCTAACATTCGATCTCTAACATTCGAAATTTATACTTTATACTAATATAAAATATTTTATAAAGAAAAGATTTGAGAAAAAAGCAATAATCCACATGAATACCGCTTATTGAACAGCTACTACATGTACACTGTACACACTACACATATTACACACCTATGTTTGTTTAAAAATACAGTAGAAATGTTCTTATAGCTATAGGTTGCTAAAGGGTTAGTACCAGACAGTAAAGCCTTAAAGAGAAATACCATTGGGGTCACCGCTCTTGAATATAATAGTAATATTCAATGTATATAAATCGGCGTCCCAGTATATAGTACGAGTATAGCTAGACATTTAATAGGAGAATATAGAACTTAGGTAACGTTGGAGCTTCTAAATAATAATTATGGAGGTTGTCTCAATAACACAACTTACGACTTAGGTGTTAGGTGAGGTAGGTTGTAACATTTTGTCTTCTATCTATACCTACATTATATAATTAAACAGTAGTATTGTTAATTAATGCAATAAATAATAATATTACAATAATTTTAGATACGACCTTTGACCTTATGACCTAAACAAATCCTGACACAAGGGACCTGATTAGAAGAAGAATCATTTTTATATATCACGTTAGTTTTGTTGGCTCCCGACTCTAGAGTCTATCACTTGGTCTTTATGTGCATTTATTTGTGTCTGAATTTACATTCAGCCAATCACCTAGAAGCCTCGAAGCGTAGAAGTTTTCTGTGTTCTACAGGTTTTCCCTCTAAGATATGTGCTTGTTGTGTGATTGCCTTGCATTCTAAAATCACATGGACGATGCATCACAATGCAGGTTCTGTTTGGAAGAGTTCTATTTCTATAATGCCAAAAACGTAAAAGTGTTCGTTTACCAGCTGCTTTATAGCTGCCTTTATGTTACTGTCATTAGTATCTGCCTAATGTGATGGAGACACGTCACCTTAGCAGATATGCAGAATGTAGAAAAAATAAATTATAACAACAGTTTCAATCAAAGCAGCAAATTGAACTGTCCTATCCTCTAAGCCTATTAAACAATTTGTGCACAAATACCTTCATAAATCAACTTAGGTGTGCATGGATCCTTTACTTGATGGATAGGATTGTGTTCGGTTTTGTGTAGGTGTAGTCCAATATAATTATACAAAGAAGCTTTGTTTGTTTGGAAGAGATAAAATTAACATAACACTTTATTTAGCATAGTAATATGCAAAATAAACGGGAGACTTTCAATAAGACACACAAATAGTCACAAGACACAAATAAGTCCGCGGTTAATGGCCACGAAATTTTAGGTATTTTTACATTTAAAGGGCTTAGAATTTACAGAAGCCTTTATCAGAGTTAATAAAAAATATACGGTCAGTGAACATTGTGGCATATAATGGAAATGGTTATTTTCTTTGAATAATTAGCGGAACATTATTAAGAAAACATTTAAAGAAGAATAAATAAGAATAGAGAATGGCGCAAAAAAATTAAATCAAGGAAGCGATTGAATTTTTGGCGCTGTCTTTAGCAGAATGAATTCCAAAAACTAATTACTTTTAGTCGATAATAAGAGGATAAATACGCCAATTCTACCTAAAGATACCTTAATTTATAATTTACCTTCTACATTGATATAGAACAAATATAATTATAGTTGATTAACATACCATTGCAATATTTAGAACATCTAATACTCGTTTCTTTTTATCCTAAATCAGCAAGGAAAATCTAAGTCATAAATCTATATTGATATTATTGCTGCGTTCATAGTTCGTTCGAAAATATCAATCTGAACTTTGGAATCGATCCAACAATGCTTCTATGTAACAGCTTAGCTGAAACAATGTGAGGGTTACTGATGAAACAAAAAGCTTCAAGAATAGAATAAGATATGTAATACATTTTCTATAGCGGAAGAGTTTGTTCGCTTGAACGCGCTAATCTCTGGTACTACCAGTCGGATTTAAAAATTCTTTTTGCGTATGATAGCCCAGTTCTCGAGGAAGGTTATAAGCTATGCAACATCACGCTACTGGCGACGGGAGTAGAGCAGTAACCAAAGACGTGAGTGAAACCGCACTGCTCGAAGGTAGCTAATATGTAAAGTGGAAGAGTTTCGAGATCTTATGAGCTTGTGATGACTAGGAATGACATACAATATACAATACATGTAACTGACAGAATCATGAGTATAATTAGTTTATAGGGATAGTTAAAATAATTTTAACAAAAAGAAAACCGACTTTAAAAAGGAAGGAGATTAAAAAGTAAAAAATAAATTTACATAGCACAAAGTAATTCGTATTTTGATTCAGTTAATCAGAAATAATTAAATAAGTATTTTATAATTTTGTTCAACTCCAGTATTTTTCTGTCTCAACTCTCTGCAAGTTTTTCGAACTATGTCAATCTGCTCCTCCCTGCTATCAATCTGCTAAGCTATAAATATACCAAAGTAAAAAAAGTTCTTTTGCTTTCTACCAAAACTTTTGGAATCTTTTTACAAAAAGCTGCATTATCTGTATCTGTAGTCACGTCAGTTGCATGGCTGCCACTATTGTTTCGGCTTTTATCAATCTAAACGACATGTTTGCTACGGTTGGCTAGTGCCCAAACATTTGCTTACTTTATTTTTATTTCATTGCGTACTTGTACTTATACGCATTGCCGCCCACAGTGACTCACTGCATTTAGAAGACGATTCAAGATTAGTGGTTTTTAAATTAATTAATTAATGTTGTATATTATATATCCTGATGGTAGTAGATCCACGCTGGTTTCAGCATGAATGGGCCGGATCGACAGGGGAAGTATTACCCTCTCATAAAAGATCGACTTAAGAATATTAGTTTTCATTTTAATGTTTTTGGTTCAGGTGAGTGAGAGCGCCGGCAGCCCAAATACCCCCTCTGTCCTCTTCCGTTGCCCTTTTCCTTCCTCATCCCCTTCTCCGTAGTCGGCAACGGCTTGGTTGTGTTTGCTAAGCATTATTACATCTGCAATGCTTGGATAACACAGCCATCTCCATAGGTTACGGTTACCACTTAGTATCAGGTGGATATTTTTGTACATAGTCAAAAGACTATGTACAAAAATATCCACGATTATAGCAAACTTAATAAATAATAGTATTGTAATTTTTTTTATCCTATATCATTGAAGACTGGTATTGTTAGACCCATACATAAAAAGGGTAGTCGTACAGACTACGAAAATTATCGACCAATTACTATACTGCCAATCATTGATAAGATAGCTGAAAATACATATGTAAAGAAATTCATTACTTTTATAAAACAAATAATATACTAAATAATAAACAATTCGGCTTTCAACAACACAAAAATACTACCCGAAGTTCACAGACAACATATATGAACAATTAGACAAAAAACAGCACGTTATGGTTGTCTTTGTGGACTACAGCAAGGCGTTTGACACTTTGAAACATGATTTTCTACTAGAGAGACTAGAAGATAGTGGTATCAGAGGCAACATTCTAAAATGGTGTAGCAATTATCTTAAGGACAGAAAATATGTAGTTAAAGTAAATAACACCTATAGTGAACCTGTTGACGTAACAGATGGTACGGCGCAGAGCTCTGTATCAGGACCACTGCACTACCTTACTTATGTAAATAGTTTACCTAATCTAATGACAGAGTGTGACATATACCAATTTGCCGATGATACATGTTCATTAGCCTGCGGTGATACTCCTGAGGCTGCCATCGATAAACTCCAAATAGACTTTAACAAGCTACTTTCATGGTCGCATGACGCTGGATTAGTATTTAACGTAAGTAAAACTAAACTTATGTACATCAGTACTAGTCAAAACCGGATTCCATATCAACCTGAGTTAAAAGCACACAACCATGATTGTCTCCACAAATATATGAACTACAACCAATAGACCTTTTACTTGCGTCTGTGAATCTGTTGACGTAGTAAATAAGCACGTCTATTTGGGGTTAGTCATTGATGACAGGCTTAATTGGAAGGATCATATAAATAGTGTTTGTGACAAGCTAAGAGCCATACTATCTAAATTTTCCATTATTAAAAAGAAAATTCCTTACCAAACACTACCTACTAATGCTATATAAATCACTGGCGGAATCTATAATCGGATATGGGCTTTCTAGTTATGGTAGAAACACATTTAGACAAAATATATTATATTCTCTACAATTACGTATTCTCAAAGAAATAGTACCAAATAATATTATGAAAAATCTTAACGGTGACAACCGAAAAATATTTCAATTATGCAAAATCATACCAATACACGAAAAGGTGAAGCTTACACTTTTGAACGAAGAATACTTTAATGATAGCCTAAAAATTATTAAACATATACATGATAATAGAATTAATACACGTAGTATTAAAAATGAACAATTAGAGATACCCAAATTCAACAATTTATATGGAAAACGTAAGTTATCTTATATTATACCTAGTCTAATTAATAATCTTCATTCCTATAAAAAAGGCTTAAATATCAAAAATATAAAATATAAAATAAAAGAGTACTTTGTTCAGAACCTGTGACATATGACGTACACAATATATAAGTATTTTACATATCTAAGTTTATATCATATTGGTATAATGTGTGTATACCTATATGGGTTACTCTAACTTTTGTTATATATTAATAAATATAGTTTTATCATCATCATCATATCAGCCGAAGGACGTCCACTGCTGGACATGGGCCTTCACCAATTTTAATTATTAATATTTATATGAATAAACCTAACCTAAAAAAAAATACATATATATATTTTGTACAACATCCTTTATAAGAACTGTTTTAAAAACGTCAACAAGGACGCACTTACGTGCACAGCCATATGTTAGAGTGAGGCAAACAACTTTGTTGCTTTTGCATAATATAGAATTAATGTTTTAGGATTACCCACATAAGTAACACGTAAAAAAAAAAAATTATTTTTTTTTCTGTTTAGATTGTAATATGTAAGTATGATTATAGACGACTCTGGTGCATTTTAAAATTCTAATGAGTTTGTAAGCACCTAAACTATGTACCCTACTGTTTAATTTTTATGATAAATAAATAAATAAAAAAAAAAAACAAGCATCGGCCCGTATGCTTGCTTGCCACCAAAGTTGTATAAAAAGAAAATTGTGTAGAAAATTAAATGTATAAGATATTCTCTACACCTTGCGAGTAAATGAGTATTAAAAAAACGAAGATTTTTTAATACTCATTTACTCGAATCTAAGTAACAATGTAAGCCTAATATGATTATCTACAACTCTTTCTTCAGTAATACTTCTTTTTTCATAGTAGAAACCAAACACTATATAGAAGCAAGAAAAGGAGATTTAAGTAAAATCTTGCTATATCAAAGTAATTGCAGAAATGGTATCTACTTTAATTTCGAATATGGAAGACAGAAATATAACCCATAACTCACTGTCGAAAACATGAGTTTCGTTTGCAATAGTTCATTGAATATGCGATAGACGAGCACGTATGTTTATTTGTTGACCGACTTGGAAAAATTTGGTTCAAATTTGCAATCATTTTTGAGATGCCGACTACATACTGAAATATCACTGAATATTAAACAGCTTTAAGTTTCATGCTGTCTTTGTCATTTTAATGTTACTTTGACTGCTTCTGTGGCGCAGTGGGAGAGCAAGCGACAGTTGTGCACGAGGTATAGGTACGGGAAAGAAATTGTGTTATCCATAATGTTTTGTTCCGAGTCTCGGTGAACTTCGTATCAGCGAATAAGAAAATTGCGATAAAAAGACTTATTTTAAGTTAAAGTTAAAATTGTACATAATATTATTAAAACAATAATAATTTGCCACGGTTAAAAATAAACTTTAATCAGTAAGCAAACAGCAAATTTTGTGTGCATAGGTTATAGTAACTTCTTACTATGTGATGCGTGTTTATTGCACTTTGAACGTGAGTGCACATTCAGGTTTTTGTAGCGTTTCTCGTTCATGTATATTTTTTATTCAATTTAAAGTATAGAATATATTTGGGAATTTATTTTATTTAAAAAAAACAGTGGTCCTTACCTAATATGTCTCTCTCCTTTAACGTTCGCTTGCTTTCTATAAGAATTCAATTCAGTATTTATTATTCTATACTCATTTTCTTCTTTTAAGTGTGCCGTCTCCTTGCGAAAGTTAGCAATCATTATAGCAATTTTCACCTTGAACATCATATTATTGGAGTATTATTGGATATAAACAAAGAATGCGTACTTTTTTAAACCATTTTCACAGGCTTTTGAGCCACGATATCCTGTTTTGTATTGTATGTATATTAGCCTACCAAAATGAGTTCACCCCGCCTGATAATAAGCAGTCAGTGGAAAGTGGTGGCCACTATACTAAAAGCCAACGTTCTAAATTGCTAGTATGGCGGCGTCCACTATGGCGGCTGGAAATGGGGTTAGGGAAAGGGAATGAGGGAGGTGAGGAAAGGGGAAAAGGGGGGAAATTGGGCCTCCGGTGCTCTCACTCACTAAACAAAACGCAGTAGTATGGATACTACTACTCGTACATCGATCTTCTATGAGAGGGTAGTACTTCCTCGGACGATCCAGCTATTTATGCCGAAACCAGCGTGGATCTACTACCGTAAAAAGCAGCCAGACCACCTTATTCCTGTCACTTTACCCTGCTCTTTATAAAACTCTTTTATATTCTCATTTTATAAAACAGAAAATAAAATTAACAAAATGTCTTGTGTATTTTCCCCCACGAACATTTATCTCAAAAATTTGACTAAAAATTTTAATAGTTTTGTGAATCATAAAAGTGAGTGCACAATTAACTTAAGTGTATATTTGTCTCAGAAAAACATTATGCGTCAAAATCTGCTTTACTGTTCCAATCAGAGTGAGTGAAAGAGTTTTAATGAGAGCACTTTTGTTTGAGAGCAAAGAATTTTTGAAAAAGCAATTAATAATATTTGTGTAGTTCAAGAAGATTTTACTAATGCTGAAATATTGAAATATTATAAATATTATATTATATTAATAAGTAGTATTAAGCTTCATTAGAAAGAATATAAGTACAACATAAAATAAATTGGAGTTTGAATTTGAACAAATGAAATTGAACTTAAAACTTGAACAAAAATATTTTGCTCACATCCTAATATACTGTCACGATACACGAGGTTATTAAAAGTATTTTTTAAGATATTTCGGTCATTGCTAACATACGGCGATGGAAAAGTCGTGAGAGAAACCTTGCAAAAAGTAAGGCACATAGAAACTCAGAATTAAAGTGTAAGAACAGCCCAAATAATAAAGTTAATAAACGTAAACTTAACTATAGAATAGTTAAGCTATAAAATGCAATAAACATCAGCTTCGCTAGCAAAATACATTTTGAACATAAAATGGCTGACAGACGTCAAACGAGTGCAAAACCCTAAAGCACGTAAAACGTTGGCGCGCTAAAAATTCCCTCGAATGCCTTGTTTTACAAAATACCGCATGTGACCACAACCATTAGTTAGGGCTACCACAACTATTATATACAAGTATTTTAGTTGCGAAATACGCAAACTTTTTCGTTTATATCGTTTTCAAGAAAGTGGGATATGAATTTGAAAGTAATATTTAGTAGTTCTCTATCTTTAAAAAGTTCAATGTACATGCGACATTAAAAAAAGAGTGATAAAAACATTATAACATAATTCTACAATTAAAATATAATTTGTCTAGTAGTACAAACAATACGTGACATGAAATTACTCGTCGGTATGCTAATGTTAAATTTTGAACCTGTTTGTCCATCTGTGGCATCATGGCTTCATACTGAATATTCAGCTTACGGTTTTTTGTTACAGATTATAATCGCAAATTTAGAAAGAAATTTGTATTTAAAAAAGAAGTGCTTATGTATCGCGTGTGGCTGCTGTGAAAGAAATTGTAGCCACAGAGTATTATAATAATCATTTTTTGGCTTTAATTTATTACGTGTGACTACTTTGTATGATACATATAAATACCTATATTTTTCCAAGTCTGGATGTTCGATTCTCTTTGGATGTCATTTTGAAACAATAATAATAGTTTTTTTGGTTTCAGAATTCTTTTATTGTTTCTATTATGTATAATATATTGGAATTGCCAATCCGTCGTGAGCAAACGTGGTAATCAATGCTCGTGCCTACTCTATTAGATATGAGAAAAAGCCTTTGCCCTGCAGAAGAATAGTAAAACAGGCTGGTATTATTATTATTACATATTATTTGACTTGTTTCGGTTTTCTTTTTAATGCCTTCTCTTCACGTTAAGAACATTGTGGCGTATAGTGTGGTGCGATGGTACTGTGTACGGATTACCACCCAGAGGTCTCGGGTTCGATCTACGGGTCGGGGAAAGTAATATTTTTATGTCGAGAAATTATCAGTATTAGCACGAAGTCTGAAATCGTGTCCGATATATGGCAACAGGCTCGTTTCCTATTACATGGGACTCAAAATAAAAAATATTGAAGCGTGGGTTGGTTAAACATCTCTGCCTACCCCTTCGGAGATAAAATGTGAAGCTACGTATGTAGTTAGTGATAGCTTTCACACATTGGAAGGTTGTTTGCTTTGATTCAGGCCAATGTGAAGACGTTAATATGGATATTGAGGCAGTAACGGCTGCTGCGGTGTATTTTTTACAGCATACCGCTACTATGTAAGTGTGTGAAGCTCTATGAAGCGAAAACTCAGACTATTTGTTGCAATGCAATAACGAATATACGAAGCGCGTGTTTAAATCTCAGGTGCGTGTGCCCGCTCTGGAAGTTCGTACAAAACTGAATTCTTGGTCAACGCGTGGATGCGACGGCCATAACTCGGCTACAACACTTTGATCTTTTTGAAAAACTGCCACCACACGGGTCTCTCCCCAACTTGTGGGCCATCATTTCAATGCTTACCAAGCGCCCGCTCTCATGATAGCCATATATATTGGGCATACGCATTCGACACAATGTTGGGTAACTGTGTAGTAAACTTAATCTATATTCTTCATTGCTGAGATTCTTGATTTCTTCTCTGTGATTGTATTTCGTCTTTTATTTTTTGCAACATGACATCACCAGATTAGATCGAATCTTACAACATAGCAATTTTATTTTTAACAAGTTTTTCACTTATTAGGTTCTATAAATTTAAATTCACGAGGCATTTTTGGCATGATACTCACATTAAAGATAAGAACTTTAGAATATTAGTCCCCAATGAGCAGTTTAACAAGTAAAATAAAAATACGAACTTAGATAGCCGGTTTCAATAAAATTAGGTCACAATGAAAACTGGAAGATAATAAAAGTTTAAACGATTTTCAATTCAAGACAGAGAATGGTTCGGATCTTAGAAAAGATAAATCGTGCTGAGATCGAGTGTGATACAATTTATGTGCCAACGGTCTAATGCAATTGAACACATTGTGCAACTGAGCACGAGTGGAGCCTTATTATTTAATGTAATGAGAATAGGGCAAACTTGAACGGAATTTGTATGAGTTTGTGTATTGATATTACTTTATTTAGATTCTCTGCAAAATAAAGAATGAAGAATTAGTTAGTTTTTTATGAGCATTAAAAATGAAACTTTTCTTTTCTAATTTTTTGTAAGTAGAAAATTGGCCGACTGCCAAAGTCAAAGAGGATAATGATTTTCGAGCGTATGTATGTATAAGGGTATGTACATAATATTTAAACGTAGAGTCAGCACGAAAAAATATATATTTTTTTACTTAGTATTAGACAAGCGGGCTTTTTGATTTTTATTAATATATGTTGTTTGTTCTAATTATTCAAATTACTTTTAATACACATAGAATACACATAAATACATAAGCCCCAATAATTATTAAGTTTGTTAAGGTGAATAACACAATAATAAGCTTGGTTGAACATTTCCCCAGTGGCTATTATACGAGCCATGTATTTTGTCCAGCTAATTCAGTAAGACAATTCGTCGGGCTATGTCAGCCGTAAAAGTTGCCTGCGAATTGAGTCGTTCATATTTCCTTATGTTCTTTTTTCACCTTCAGTAACGTCCAAGGTTAGAAGGTATATAATGAATTTGAAAATTATGCATGTCTGGTTGTGACCCTACAACCTAGTGTATGAAAAGCCTTATATGTAGGATGCCTTTATTGAAATTCAAATTATTTATTTCGGACTTTTTGTAATAGATCTATATTTCTAACCCCTAGTTTCTGAAAGACTAAAATTTAACTAATAATTTATGCTTTTAGCAAACCAATTACTACTTCATATGAGATATAACAGGTGATTAGTTAATTTTTCGTTGATCAGTCTTTCAGAAACTGGGGAGCAGTGTGATAGATTAATCCGTAATATAGATATATCCCTAGTGATATAATAACTAACTAAAAATGTTAGTTTTAGATAAAATAGCAATTCAATTTTAAAATTGAATTCAAAGGTTTTAGCTTTTTTAATCTGTTTATAAACACCATTAAATAGTAGTTGCCATGTTATTACGTCATACGGCTTTAGAAAAGTGTCAAGTTAATCTGGTTAATAGACAGTAGTCGCCATGTTATTACGTCTTGGCTGTAAACTTACAAGGGTCAACTGTCAACTATTGTGTCCAGTTTTTCGTCAAATCACGCGCGAAATTTGAAAATGCAAAATTTAAATGCATTTATATGGCACTTACCGACGGATAATTTTTTTAATTTTTGTAGTGATTCGTTAGCGCTATAGAATCTAATTGAGATACTTTTAAAAAAAGGGGTTTTATATTGTATTACAAACATACTATACTAACAAAATTTCAAAAATGCAGTCAAAATACAGTAAATCAAAAATCGTTCGATCATGTCCATTACTTGCAACGCATGTAAAAGATTGATTTAAAGAATGGTACTGTAAATATACGTACTTGAGACTCGAACAATATTAGGCCAAGCACACATATAAAAACGTTAAAATTGTACTTTGAATGAATGAATGAATGAATTCAAGGTGTTATTTCTACATATCAGCGGACCTTTTTAATAAATAAGTAAGTAGAAGTATATATTCACGTTTCGATAGCAGAAGGCGAGCTTGCTGCTACCAGTGAGTGTCAGTATTAACTAATAGAGTTTAAGTATAAGGTCCTAAATAAATAATTTAAATTAAGTTAACTGATAATTTCTTGATAGAAAATCCTAGTATCATTTTACTTCAGATGAGGATTACATTGACCTCTGCGTGGTAAATGCAAACAGTACCATCAATACACTACCATAGTATATTTCACCTTTGTGCCCTTGACTTACCTCTTGCCTAAACGAAATCAATAAAGTACTTTAACTAAAACAATCTATATCATTTTATTTAATGAATATTTTAGCATCATACCCAGACTCACAAAATGTCTAAACATTAGCGCATGCCTGTCACCGCCTTAACCTCATACAATTTTTATAACATGTGTGCGCGCTATAAATATAATATGTCGCCCTCTCTTAGTTGTTTATGTAGATTTATGGAGTGACAGACTGATTTTATGTTTAGCCTGATGACATTATGTTTCTTTTCGAATTTTAAATTTGTTTTTATGTTATATTGAATTTGTTATTATGTCTCTACAATTTATGCTTCGCCCGCTCAGAATATGAGTTTAATTAATGTTACTCGGGATCCAGACCAATTTTCGGTATAAAAGTCCTATGTCCGTCTCCGGCAACGAATCTATTACTATTGAACCAACTGAATCAAGACCCATTTTGCTGATATTTCGCTTACAACTGTCAAACTTGTAAGGATTAACGTGTATAATGCACTTAAGAAGTTTTTAATACTTACTTACTTAGCAACAGTGTACTCAGTAAAAGTCAGTGTCTAATAAAATGACAACAAGCTTGTTGCCAAGTAAATCTGTGTCATCTGACGAATTTCGACCTACTTGCATTTAGATGGATTGGCAAAATGAGCTTATTGTGGGTCACGGTTCAAATGGTTCGATAGTAAATACCTATACCATACGTACGCGCCGTTTGGGCGCAGAGTGTTAAGGAATTAGTAGGATTATTTTTAACAGTTTTGTACAATGTGTATTTTAAAAAGAGGGCAAGTAACTGATTTATGAGGGTGGCTCAACATTAAATAATGAGTTATTCCGTCTCATTATGTATCAGGGGACGTTTTTGGTCGTCGAAGATTTTAATGTTTTTTTTGTGCTAACGACCTATCTGATTTTATTTTTTTCTATAACAATCAAAACATCTGGACAAAACCAATTTTGAAATAAAGCGCTGTCTTTAGTAATCTTAAGAAAGACATGTCACAGCCATTTTAAAACTTATTGCAGTGCTTTATATGCTATATTATGACTGGAGAACAGTCAATGAGGGTGTTTAAGAAATTTTTCGCCACCAGTTAGCGTCACTTCAACTGTCATATTGGGGCATTCAGGGGTTAACTGTCAAAAAGAGCTTTACAGCTAGACCTGACGCAACGGTGCTGCCTCTCGTGGGCGCCATTTTAGAAAACCATCTCAGCAATTTCCTTTTATCCTTATGCGTATTATGTACGTGAATTAACCATTTTGTAAATTAAATATTAAAATTTCCGAAATGAACATTGAAAAATATTTGTTTTGATGGCGCTGTCGAAATAGAAGACCTTTTACCAAAGTGACGCCACCTGGTGGCGGAAATATCCTTAAACACCCTCATTAAAAGAGTCCGTTTTCAGAGACGTTTTTAAGCACAGAATTGAGATTATATACTAGCTAGCCTTTATAACCTTTTCAAAGAAATTTTCAAATCCGAGTGGTAGTTCCAGAGATTAACGCGTTCAAACAAACAAACAATCTCTTCCACTTTATGTAATAGTATAGATAATACTAAGTTTATCGTTAAAATAAATTAACACATTTTGTTACTTTTAAGGATGCAATTATTTTTATTAACCTTACAGGAAAATTGCTAACAAATTAATGTTACTGGACATAAAACGTAATTATTGGTATAAAAAACAAATTGCCTTTTTATAGATAGGTACATACTAATTAAGATTTATGTGCAAATCTACATAATGTGAGTAATAAATTTGATCGTAACAAAAAGGGATCAGCAGATTTAGTATTGAAATCTGTTACGTACTGATATACAAGTATACACCTTAAGTGTGTAGAATCGATTTTATCATTTCCTAAATATAATAGATATCAGAAACCTTTTAACAAATTTGGAAAACAAAACGAATGTTGCCTAAATATTTTGCACTAGGTTTCCGCGGCGTGGTTTCACGTTTCTGCTTACTGCTCTGCTCCCGTCGCCAAAAGCGTGATGTTACATAGCCTATAACCTTCCTCGATAACTGGGCTTTCATACGCAAAATTTTCGTGGTCAGTTAAATAAACAAACAACAATTTATATAATAGTGTAGATTATTAGTAAAGTACCTATAGTTAATATTAGGTGAGGAAAAATAGTGTGTAATATTTTCCATGTTTCAATTTCATTTAATTACATTAATCGTACTCGTGGGCTTCTGAATAGAATATGGGTTCACTCCATCGCTTCCTGAGGGTTTCGTGAGATGCCACCTAGACAATACCAGGTAATGGACATCAGTATTACCTGCGTATTAAAAACTTATTGCTGTACTACCGCGTGCCAAGCAAACACGTTCCTAGGGCTAACCCTATACCCTGCAGTTGACGTCTTTAAGATAAACGTTTTAAATATAATGGGTATGAATAGTGCCCTACCTCTTAAAGTCAAAGTGGTATCATATAACCACAAAAAATGTAACAAACTAATTCTTTATATATAATGTCAGTAAAGTGAGAGGAACCTTGCTAACAATATCACGAAACTGAACGGAAAAAGCCCTGGGAAGTTTGGTGGAGGTCATTACTGGAACAGTCCAAGCGTAAAATGAAGTTATAAAACGGAGGGAATGGGAGATCTCCAAGATTACGTGTTTACTTTTAAACGTTACCGCCACAATAGCTGCTTAGCCTTATTGGGTTTGCTTTTTGAGATTGACCTTCAGTTTATTTGTTGTGTTGGATAAACTTATTTTTAAAATGAACTAAAAGTTAAATGCACGAATAAATTCAGAAAATGTGCAATCTAATACAATTTAACTAAACCTGTAGCGACATATCTACTACTTCGAGGATAATATTGTTACGAAACAAAATATGCCCTATTACAATTGCATAATATTATGATTAGAACAAAGTTAAAATCCGCGTGACATATTTAAAAAGTTTTTTTTATGATGCGATATTAGAATGAACAACATTGCCAGTGAATTTAAACCTTGCCTTTTATTACTAGGGGAATTTTCCTATAGATATAAGAAGTAATATTAAATCTATCCTGAAGCTTTCAAAGCGAAAGTCGTTAAATTCACGTCAGTTTTATGACTGTACATCGGAATCATATTTTGACGATAATAACTAACAGATATGAAATCACTGAGTATGAGTGTGTTAAATTTATTACTGGATTCCGAAGTTTAAGTTATAAGCCCATACAATGCTAAAGTTCTATGGCGTTTCATAACTCAAATAAATAGATTTTGATGCTTTATTACGTTAGTGTCGCCTTGTGACACAAGAAACGACACAAACACAGAAGAATTAAAGTGTGATATACATCTGACATAGCTCGCAGAGTCGCTTACAGATGTGGTAATGGGCAGAACACAGCTTGTTGACGACATGTAATGTGAGAAAAGTTTTGGTGTGGAGACTACGAACTAGATTACGTAGCATGCTCTTAATAGTGGACAAACACAAGAACCTGATAAATATGGGCAAGCGGTCATCGAACAAAAGCATTACATTACTTCACACATTGTCACCGAAAGGTTTAGTAGAGGTCAAGACAACCACATTTCAATAATTGGAGAGCTGAACTGAATGACAATTTCTTCTCTACGTGGTAGTCCATATATAGTGTTATCGTACCAGCCTGAATCAATATTTGGTTAAAGTTTGTGGTCACCTTCTTGTCAGTCAAATTTTAAACTTGTTAGAATTCATATCAACTTTTTAAATTGCTTAGAGGAATTATTCCAATTACGTCAGCTGCCACTAAGGTCAGATTTTCTTTCATACATCAAAATTTCTGAAATTTCTTATAGGTCTCAGAAATCAAAACGGCTGACGTAATATGGCATAAGTGGCAGCTGACGTTAGTGGAATAATTCGTTTAAAGTTATGGTTGTCATTTAATTTTATCCACATTTTTTCTATTTTATCATTGTAATATACCATTAAAATCATCAACAAGAATATTATTCTACACTTGACGCTGGCAGAAATAGCTGACACAATCGTCGGCTCTGTTGCCAAAAAAAAGGGAAGAAGAAGAAAGTTAGACCTAACTTTTGTCTAGCTCTGTCTGTTGATTTATGACGTGCATTTCCTAAAGAATGTTCCAACACCCCGACACCTTAGTTTGTCTCGATCATACCCACACAAAGGAGTATTACTACCTATCTAAAGTTTCACCATCAAAAATTACGGTGAAAATTTATGAGTGACTTTATTACTTTATGTTGAAAGATCTTTATTCCCAGAACTTACAATGGGTTTAATTATGCACACATACGTAGGTTTTCTCACCGTTTTCTCCGAAGGAGTAAGCAAAGGTGGTTTTGTCAGACGATTAATAGGTTGATAGACAGCAAATATAGACTGGAATATCATTTATTTTGTATGTAAAATTATACGAAAATGCCAGTAACGTAATTTTTCCCTAAGTGACATGGTGTGTATTACATCCTCTTTTTGCCAGACATTATGTTCGATCTTTTTTTTTAAAGAATTGACCTAATATTACTTTACCCGACCCCAGGCTCAAACTCGAATCCTCTGCGCAACACTAACACTACTATGAAGTCAGTAGCAGTTTGAAGGCAGTATGCTAATGACTTTACTACTTTATAACTTTTATCCTTGTTGTTTTTTATTAAGGGCTGATTCGTGATTATACTTCTTAAGGGTTCAACCTACATACATAGCTTTCCGTTTTTCTTCCTAAAGATAGACAGAGAATAGAATAGAATATTCTTTAATGCGGTCTCATCACTAAACGTGATCCCTTCTAAGCAAATACATTACATTAAACTCCCATTTCACCAGCAATGTTGAATCCCATCAGGGGATGAGCTTGTTACCATTTCCGGACATAACACCAGACTTTGAGGCCAGTACCTAGGATTTCTTGTCAGAAAATTCAATATCACTTTACCCACAAAAGAAGACTGTGTTGATGATGCAGATGATAGTACCACTGAATCGCATAGCCAGTCTAGAGGCATAAAAAACCGTAAAATTGCTAGCTAAAATTTGACGACTTTTATCTTCTGTTGTTTTCACTAGAGACTGATGTATGATTATACTCCCTAAGGGTACAATCTTGACATGTAATTTGAGCACTCCATTAATCTGTGATCCTTAAACTGTTTGCATTGGATTAGTTACAGAATTTCGTTGCGTGTAAAAATATATTGATCGTATATTTGCTTAGCTTAGATGATGGTAAACGATTAGGCTATTGATACTTGTAAACTCAAGAATAGATAGGTATATTAATTTAGTTAACATAATGTCGGTGCGTTACAAAACAGTAGATACCTACTATTAAAACACAGAAAAGGAAGAGGAAGGAATAATCCAAAGGGGACCTTCAATAACGTGCTTAGTAAATCTGTCTGTTCCTTTCTTTTCAGGAATTATTCCTGAATTTCTCATTGTTGCTTCATTAAACAAGTTAACAATGTAATAAACCGCGACATTCCACTCGCACAAGACAAACCAACTTTACCCTATTCCGTCATAAAATGTAGAATTTCAGTAAACGACAATGGTGATCACCGGTATAAATGATCCTCATTACGGTACCGGTGGGCGACGTGTTTGAGAAATAACCCTTTAGATGCAGCTGCAGACTTGAAGCGGGAAATGTTATGCTCGGACACACGGACCGGGTTTTTGACATACTGTTTAGGTAGTTGATGAATACTTAAGTTTTTTAATAATAATATTATGAAATGATAATTAAATAAAATTATTTTTAGAAAAAAAATGAAAACCGAGTTCAAACAATACCTACATGTTCAATCCTTAACTAAAAAGTAGAAAATAATATTTTAATTACACCGACTCCCAAGTAACTGATTAAAAACTTTCTATTTCTCACGACCATAAGACCTCCAACTTGGCTTAACGACTACCAAATTATAGTGATAACCATAGTCCACTGCTTCTAAAAAATTAAGACGCTGAATATAAAATGACACAAATGGTCACCCATCCAGGGCCACTTCGATTCTAACAAAAACTGAATTTTGAAAATCACTTCGCACTTGTAGCATGGACATGTCAATGTCAGAAAATTCGTCGCAAAAGACATTGACCTGTTGCTTTACACGTCTTCACTCCTTGCATACGTTTTGTTACAAAATATAAAATTGAAGCAAAACCACTAAACTATTCTATATTAAAAGAAAACATGGGGCCCGATTTCAGAGTATACCCTTTCAAATAAAAAAAGAATTTTTCAAATCGGTTCATAAATGACTGAGATATGAGGCAACAAACATACAAAAAAAAAATATATACGACCCGAATTGATAACCTCCTCCTTTTTGAAGTCGGTTAAAAAAGAGTCTTATATACTTACGTAACCAATTCGTAGTACAGCTAACAATATGCCTGAGGGCCCAGACAAGTGGCATAGATTTCTATTCTATTCATAGAATAGAAAAAAAAAATATGTATGGGATTGACATAAGTTAACGAAAATATTCTCGTGGCATTTCTGAGGTAGTGTCTGCTACCCATATACTCCATATTATTTTTTTTTACTATAAATTGGAACCCACACGAAAATTTTTAATTATTTGAAGACTAAGAAGTAGCTTGAGTTTCTTGTCAGTTCTTCTCACGGTTCCACTCTTGTTATTCCTTAGACATAAACCGAAGACAAATGTCCATTCATCTATAAGAAGACGCTAGATTCTAGCTACTTTCATTTCGCCCCTTTTATTATCAATGAAAAAATATACTTGACTAGCATTTTGCAACATACTCGTAGTACCTATACACATTATTCACCGGGAACATTAACATAAGCACAATTTGTGTGAATCTAAACTTTTTTGCAACCACAGCACCATTGTGTCATCCATACAATAACGAAGCTGTACTAACTTCTTCTAAATGCAACGTAAACAGTGTTTATTACTACTTGAATTAGACTACAAAGTAAGGAAACGTAACATAACAGTCTTCAAAATCGTTACCGGAATAGGTCAATTAGTGAAGTGAGAAGAAATTGTTTTAAAAACATCAGCTGCGTCTTTTATTTATTATCGAAAACAAGGTCTTAGTTCTAGGTTAGCTTTTAGATTTCGGGCTTACAATAATAGTAAGCTTTGCTGGAATTTGGTTTAAAATTAAACACCTGACCTTAAAACACTGTTGTTAATAATAATTCTTTAGTGAACTTTAGTTAAAGAAAAGTAAAGTTGCTCAGTTGAAATAATTTTCAGAGTATTTTTAATCTGGTTTAAAAATAAAAGATCTCAACGAAAAATATCTCATTTAACTTACAAAGAGTATAATTTTATTTGGCTAAGTACTTATGAAATTCTTTTTGAAAAACCACCGACTAAGTTTTAATCTAAAGATTTTACTACTTTAAAAGAAGTCTTGTATGGTATAATTAGCTACTTTTTGAAAATTGAGTCGTTCATTAATTTCTAAAGAGAATGATATTCTTTTCAACGAAGACTTCTACGCAAACAAAACAGTAGATTCAGGAATAAAATACAGTCAAATTCATAGTCATAATTTACAATTCATACAAAGTTTTGTTCCCCGTGGTATGTGAATTCGTAAGTACGAGTATGTCGCGTTGCAAATAACAGTGTAACCCTATGGTCAATGCCTATGCATTGCATCATTTATACAAATACAAGACGAAAACGTATGTGTTTGCTGCGCCTAAACGGCTGAATCGATTTCAATAAAAGGGTAGGTATGTAGATAGATTTGGTGCCGAAGACGGACATAGGGTACTTTTTATCCCGAAGATCGGTCTGGTTCCCGAGAGATACAACAAAACATATTTTACGCGCGGTCGAAGCCGTAGGGCGCAGATAGTTAAAAGAACTAAATCATATAATAATTATAATGTTTTACTAAAACTTGAAATGTCATCACCGTGGTAGACCCAAGCGGTGCTGAAGCCAAAAGTACAAATCATTTGCTTTATCTCGGCGCCTCCTACTGACATAACGCTTTGATAATGTAAACAAAAGCAGCCACGACACGAGCCTGTTCAGGTGTTAATAGAGGCTCTTGATAATCAACCAATTCACTGAAATAATTATCAGAATAATGATCGCCGAATCGATATTTCACGTGTCAACAGCTTCCGGGATCAAATCAAAGCATTCAGTTTATTATGAAGTCTATTACTAGCGAAGTGATTACAAATTGTTGGAAATCTCGGCATGCATTATTATAGATACACACATACACAGAATATGTGTATGTATAATATGCATATGCATATAATATATGAATAAACGAAAGAAATGTTTTTAACAATACCTAGTGACTTCTTACAATCGCTTCTTATATACGCGATCGCCAGAAAATCATTAGATTATTTAAAGAAGAAAATGAAGTTTATAGGAGTCGTAAAGACGAATAACAGCAGCGCTGGGATACTTCAACTAAGGGGCGCCACCTGTACCAGTTTTTTCCATCAGTTGTGAAGCAGTTGGAAAGAACATGGTTAGGGGTAGATCACTGTGTTGCCCAATTTCTTACGGGTCATGGTACCTTTAAGGGCAAACTATTTTCGTTTAAGTTAGTTGATTCTCCGGGTTGTCAGTGTTCCAATCAAAAACAGTCTGCTCATCATATTCTTTGGGAGTGTAGTCATTGGCGTAAATACCGCGACATTATGTTAAATAGTTTACAAGTTACATCAGGACCAGTTTATTATGAGGATATTGTGTCATCTAGGGTTTATTAACTACAATATGTACAATTAATTCTAGTAATTTGTCCACAATATTTCGATGCGGTAAACGATGTTATTCGTCAGTGTGTCCATTTAAGCTATTACGCCACCCTGCTGAACGGTGTTTAGAATTGTTGCTAATGTAAAAATGCATTTGTTCTTTGTTCTCGCAAGGAAAACATTCCAATACTGTTTTCCTTCTGGTTTAAGGTAATGCTGATTTTACATGATTTTGTTTTCTTTTATTTCTTTTACCAGTGTTGTTATTTACATAATTGCTTTGCATTGAACTCTAATTATAGCGTTATTTATTTAAGTTTTAAGAGTCGTTTACATTTGTTTTTGTTTGTACTTTCAAAAACAGAACGTATTTATCATCATCATTATTATATAAACGTAGAACTTTTCCATTAATAAAATTTACAAAGGGATTATGAAACAGTTTTAATTATTGTTAACCGTTCAATGATAGTTGAGGTTAATTTATATATATATATCAATATCCCTATGCAAAATTGTATTATTGTATGTATACCTTTCGAGATTTTCACCTACTGGCTTTTAGATCAAAATTGTGATTCCTTTTATGTACTGACTTTCACAGTTCATTTAAGGTAATGGCACAGCTTATACAGAACACGTAAACAATCGTTAAACCAACATTTCAGGCTACGTTGACATTTGACACTCTACAACTCGAAATTCAGACTTGAAAGGACCAAAGCACTATAATATTCTATTTGTAAGTCAGTCGTGCAGCCACAACATTTAAATTATTCTATGAATACGGTACAGGAATGTTATGTGTAAGTGTAAAGCAATATGACTTTAAAGTAAAGTGGTTTTTAATTTTGATCTCATTGAATTAATTTTGACCTATTGAGTTACTACTTTTGAAGACAAATCAAGCAAAAAATGGGAAATCGTAAGCATCATTTATGGTCTCCAGCAATTTTTAATAAAAAGAATTATGAAAAGTCTTCTGTGCTGACCCTGAACTTATATTGAGTTTCGTTCAGTGAACCTAATTACACTTCATTTTCTTCTTCTACATAATTTCTTTCCGCCTCGTGATTGGTTACACAGTCATGTCTATGGGCTACGGTAACCACTTACCATTTTGCAATTTACAAAACTAATAAAATTTATCAAACTCTCAATAATAAATATCTCAATAATAAAATAATTAATTTCTTACAAGTTTCAATTTAATACGGATTTTAATTTTTTCCCATAACAATGAAAATTGTAGCCTTCTATGTGTAAACAATTATTCGAGTACAACAAATCATTGGTTATGTCAACTGACTCTCGCCAAGCTATCAATTTCTGTCTCATAACTTCTCTAATAAGTCAAAAATAAGGATATGGAATAAATTCAAGAAAAGTCTCGCAGTATCGTACATTTTTCTTAAATTCTTCCACAAAATTTAACAAGTAGGTTACAGAAGTACTGTAATTCTAGATTGGAACTTGCAAACTGCGGCCGTTTCTTAAGCTGGACCTGACTGCAAGCAATTGGTGCAAGTTTGCCTTCAAAATCGTAAAATATTTATAGTTTCGAAGTATTTCAATTTATGCCAAAATATGGTCTGCTTTATGTCTCAATATATTTATCACGTTGTAATTTTAAGATATATTTTAACTGGCACGTAACACTTTGAAATATTATTCTTGACTTATGTGTCTTATCTAGCCGTGTGGTTACTATCTAAATATGAATCTTTTATTGCTTTTCTTTATATTCTATTTTTATTTTATGCAACTTTGGTGACATACAAGCATATGGCCCGCCTGATGGTAAGTGGCAATCGTAACCCTATCGGTTACGAATGGCTGTATTTCCCAAGCATTACGAAAGTAATAATGCTTAGCAAACACAACCAAATCGTTGCCGATCTCGGAGAAGGGGATGAGGAAGGAAAAGGGTTAGGGCCGAGGGGAGCGAAACATATTAGCATGAAAACTAATATTCTTACGTCAATCTTCAATGAGAGGGTAGTACTCTTCCGGTCGATGTGGCCCATTCATGCTGAAATCAGCGAGGATCTACTACCATTTTGTTGAACTAGCGATCCCCTCCGGCTTTGCACGAAATTATTAATATTCTTTTTTATTTTTACGTATAAAATATTCCACATAATTGACATAAAGTCCCATTGGACGTCAATAGATAGTTGTTTATCTCACGGGTATATTGTCTTAATAGTTTCGACATTAATCTACCAAATAGGTCCGAGAACAATAAATGTAGCAGATTGCCAGAACGATGCCAAATATCGAATCACTTCAATAAAAAGTTTTCATATAAAATTTCCACACGTATGTTATGAGCTCCGAAACTGTTGTATTTTATTAATCTATTATTTTACTAAAAGGTTGTTTCTGCCAACTTTATGAATTAATGGATGTAAAAAATTATGTTGCTGTATTTTAATTAAAGGTGAACAGAGCCAGCATAATGCTGACTTTTTACAATGCTAATTTTTATAGCAGAGCTCATAATATTTAACATAAATTTAATTCCACTACCACTTTTAGATTTGCTGTTAGAGAACTCAGTTCAGAATTAAACTCGTCTTTGTACATAATCTGTATCTTCTTTCCTATGTATCTTTCTGTGTGAAAAAAAAAGAAGACATATTTAATCAAAATCTTCGCCAAAATTGTAGATCAGCGTCTAGCTTCCGATTAAATATGAGTACAGCACGTAGTGTAAAAGTCCTTATTTACACTACGTGCTGTACTACTATGTAGTGTAAAAAGGACAGGCTATCGGATTGAAACATACTTGAGACGAATTCCACCAGGCGAATCGACGAGGTTGAAGAAAATATAACCTCGATTTATGAAATAAGTTTAGAAAAACCTATGACGATCTCATACACATAGTTATAAAGACGTATATCGTTGATGTGTCCTGTCCAGTTTATAATATAATAATAATAATATTCTACCACATTCACACAGCGCCATCTAGCCCCAAATTAAGCAAATATATTTGCTTGTGTTATGGGTAAATACATACATATTATAGAAAAATTACACCCAGACACAGAACAAACAATCATGCTCATCATACAAAGATTTGTCCTGGGTGGGAATCGAACCCACGACCTCCGGCTTAGCAGTCACGGTCACTAACCACTAGACCAACAGGCCAGTCTATAATATAGCACCAATTCATTTTTACCTAATGTGTTGTTAACCTGGTTATCTAAGTTAAACCAGGTTAACCAGGCAGCAGCGTTATTTGCTCATTAAACATCACCTTACTGTGCGCAGATACTAAATAGTTCGTTGCATTATTTGATGGAAACTCAGCCTTCATAGATCATGTTACCACACCATTCTCGTCGCTGTCAATTCACCGATCAGTTATGTTGATAAACAATATTTTTGTATTGTTTAGAAGCGAAACCGATGATGTACCGCTTTTGTTAATTTGACTCTCTAAAGTAAGTGGGTAATCTAAAATAGAAATGTTTAAGATAACAATATTATTCTATTAGATAAGCAATTTTGATTTATATCATAGTATCCCATAATAAAATTTGTAAAAATTTTGCATTCATGTCAACTGATCCCATGGGATAAGTTCAGAGCGGGATCACTCATACAAAGAGCCCAATATGATTACGAAATGCGAAAGAAATGTCATATTAAAACAAATGCAATAGTATAAGCATGCGGTCCACTTGATGGTAAAGGTGCTTTCAATTTAGACATTTCGTGTCAGACGGCACACGCACGACAGCAGGACCGGTGCCGTCCGGCACGCTTAGTGCATAAATAGTATGGAAAATCGACTGGCCGTGCGCAGTACACCGCTCC
Organism: Parascotia fuliginaria; assembly: GCA_963082885.1. NCBI lineage: Eukaryota > Metazoa > Arthropoda > Insecta > Lepidoptera > Erebidae > Parascotia > Parascotia fuliginaria. Next base: position 5,426,904 of record OY720195.1, read on the forward strand.
GTTGCGGCATCAGTCCGACACCAAACGTCTAAATTGGAAGCGCCTAGTAGTAATAAAAATCGTAGCTTTAGATGTAATAGGTGTATTTATTTAATGCCAAAACTATACATAAAAAACAACAAGCTGTTAACTTGTTTATTTATATATATTTATATAAAGCGGCAGAGTTTGTTTGTTTGTTTGAACGCTCTAATCTCTGGAACTACCATTCGGATCTGAAAAATAATTTTACGTATGATACGCAAAAATAATTTACGCGATTAGTTCTAGAGGAAGGTTATAGGCAAACTGTTACTGCTCTGCTCCCGTCGCCAGTAACATCACGCTACTGGCGACGGGAGCAGAGCAGTAACCAAAGACGCGGTTGAAACCGCGCTGCGGGAAGCTTGATTATGCATAATTTTGGCAGACTAAAAGTATTTCTAATATTGAAATAAACTTTAACACAGCTAATTACAGCTAATTAATATCTGCAAAATAAAATGCAATATCTTAATATTATTCAACCTCGTATTCTAAATGAAAATGCTATCATAAAAAATACTAAACAAGCTGTGGTTTTTCTTTATTTGAGTAAAAGAAAAATCTTTTAATCTGATTCAATATCCATGTTGCATAATCATACAAATAGCCTTATTCTTTTGTATTTACTTTTAGAATAACACTTTTTATATTGGAAATTTTTTATAATAAATTCTGTTGATATGTGTAGGAAAATAAGAAAGAGAAAAACATTTTTGAGAGTGATGAGATTTAATGATTGAGAGTGCCTGCTAACTCCAGAATTTATTTCCTAAGATTTTTTTCTCTGTCTTAAAAATTAGTTCACTTTAACTGATAATCATAAGACCATTTACTTACATTATCAGCTACTATGTTGACTATATGAGGGCGCTATAGGATATAGCAGCTATTGTATAAAAAATAAAAATGTTGACGATGTCAACAGACCACATTGCCATTCTATAAACCACTTGCTCCTCTGTCATAGCAGGCAATCTAAAATGTGAAGCAGATTATTAAATTGGAATAATACACACGGTACAAACAATACACTTTAATTAAAATAAAAGATAATTAAATAAAATACAATAGATCTTTTTAACATTAATTGAAGTGGAACACCAGTGCAACTAGACGAGATAATTAAAATAAACTTCGTCAAACTCCGCCAAAGTTGGGAAACAAAGTTCAGGCCAGGTGAAGTTTGGTTTACATTATAGCAGCACTCATAGATACTGGGTGTTGATTATGGAGAGTTAATTTAGGAAAAATATTTATTTTATTTAATAACTTTATGCACAAAATTGTACAATGGTAGGCTTCATACTAAAGACATTTTATACCACCCAACCTTATGGTGAGACTAAGATAAACGAAGTAGGTAAAAAAAATAAGATAGAAAAAAATAGAAAAACCTATAGCGAAGATATTGTTTTAACGTCAGTCTTTGCACAAATATGTCAAAATAAGAGATATTATTACAATTACGCGAGAACAGTATTCCTATTTTTACCATCCAAAGATATCTTTCGAGTTTTACGTTCAAATAACAGTGCCTATTTCTTACTTTTAAGCTTATATTTTTGCATTCAGAATTTAAAATAGAATAAAATTAAAATCGGATAAATAGATTTCAATACACTGTCACAATGGATAGTCAAGAGTCGAATCCTCTACAGCCTGGCAGAAAACATCCACTGCAAGTTTAATACTTTTATTGCATTATAATATTATTTTTATTTTCTTTTCATTCTTGCGTTCTTTTAAATAGGCTTCTTTTATCAGGAGGTGTTTGTCATAATTACAATTCTTGGGAGGCGAGTTATTATTATTATTTTTTTTATATATATCACAACGATCACACACAACGCTATCTAGACCCAAAGTAAGCATATATTATAGTTTGTGTTATGGGTTCTAGAATGCGGATATACCTACATACTTTTAATTAATGGGTGTAATTTATCTATAATATGTATGTATTTACAAAAAAAAAAGTATATAAATAGTATATCAGTTGTTTAGTACCCATAACACAAGCAAATATAATTGCTTAATTTGGGGCTAAATGGCGCTGTGTGCATGTGGTAGAATATTATATTATATTATTATTATTATAATTATACTTATTTTTTTTTTGTAAACACCTACATATTACGCATGTGCAAATAATTATGTGCTATTGCACATAAATATTTGCACTGAGCGGGAATGAATCCCGTGACCTCTGCGTGGCAGTAAAAAAAATTAGTACGTCCCTTTTATTTTCTTAGTCATGTTTTACGGACACTCATGGGAAAAGATGAGGTGCTTGCATAATTATTATATATACCTAACTATTCTACAGCGGAAAAGATAATGACTTTAAATTTAAATATAGTGCAACAGAATAAGACATAACAGAATAAACACCCAGCGCCTTCTTATTCGAGTACCGTTTTACCAAGTTAAATTAACGAGATAGTGATGAAGAGACTAATCGAGTGTAACTTTCTTAGTGCAATCAATGAACAAGATTGTTTCTTCTTTGTTCGTACATACATACATAACTTCACGCTTGTCTCCCATTCATTGGGTAAGCAGGGACTGTAGAACGTCATTTGCTGCGATCCAGACATACAATATATAATATGAAGTGATAGTTATCGTGATAGGTACTGCAGTTGTTTGACATGTACTTAATTAAATAAATAATAATAATACAGCAACTACACAGCGCTCACTAGACATATATTTAAGGTAGTATAGTAGAACGATAGATCCTTACCGGTTTCAATTTCATGGATTGATTTTTTTTAGTTAAACAAAAAAAGACAACTTCTGCTCTAGAGAACAAGTCCTGTGTCGCGGGAGACTTAACAAACATGCATTTAACGGACACAAAGTACACCCAGACTCGGAACAAATATTCATAGATCATACAAAGTTTTGTCCCGTGTGGGAATCAAACAAACAACCTCGTGCACAGCAGTCGCTTACGCTCCAACTGCACCACGGAGGCAGTCCCATGAATGGCAACCCATGTCCCTGATTTCCTATCGATTCAACGATCGACCAGGAAAGTACTATTGTCTCATAGAAGATCGTAAGTAAGAGTAAGCAGTAGTTTCGTTTGGAAAATGCGAGCACCGGCGGCTTATTTCTCCCCTTTCCTTTTTCATTTTCTCACCTTCCTCATTTCATTCATCTATCCCACTCCCTTCATAGTAGGTAGCAGCTTCGCAGAGTCCTCGGCATTGCAGAAGTCTATGAGCGACAGTTACCAGTTACCGTCAGATGGACTGTTAACATATCCCCAACTATAGGCAATAAAAAAATTAAAAAAAGTAGACAAAACCAAAGAGTTTTGTTACGTATGTTCGACACTATATGCAGTATAACTAAGCTAGTATATAAACGAGTATATAAGCCTTTATAACGCCCGTAGTTTCATATAAAGTATCTAGTTCACTGTCAACAACGCTTGATGATGTACGCAATCTGATGCGTTATCGGCTTGTCATCGAAAACATAACATGCTGCTAATACGTTTTAACTAACATTTTTACATCTACAGAGATCTAAAATATGATGTTATTTTAGAGCCCTGTAGTGAACTACTTCCGACAATGAAAGGGTTCGATTTCCATTCAGTGCAGATATAGGTGTGCATGAATTGACTACTTGTGCAATAATGTAAGTGTTTATAAAAAATATATGTCTCCTCCTCCTCCATCCTGTTATATGTTTTGTAATATGATGTCCATTAAATAATATTCTATTATATTCTATGTGCATTCTAAAACCCATATCATAAGATAAAAAATTGTTTACTTTCAATCTACATAGATAGTGCACTGTGTAGTTGTTGATTTACTAAAATTTTCTATAATATGGAGCATTCACTCAGGTTAATCATTATCAAGCTAACTTTTATCACGGATCAAAATTGTTAAATGGCCGATGTTTCCACTTGACGTGCGGAACGCAAGCAAACAGCCATAAATTTTGGGTTCACGAATCCGGAAACACTATCTCTGTATAAGCATCCGGGCACACTATGTCACAACGGCTGGCAACTTAAAACAAAGCCTGGAAATACTCGTATTTTTAACGATATATGAACCTTTTTGTATGAATTGCATTCGGATGGGTAACGAAGTGACGGTCCCGGAGATACATGACAAGATATAAAAATGTTTCCTTTTTACCACACACTATTTGTGCCTCGGTTTTAGATCTGTTTGTTAATTTAGGGTGATGTGTATAGTGAATGGAATCTATTCAATGTTACGCTTTTGTGTTTTGAAATTTAAATTATAATATTTGTTTTTTTTTTCGAGGACTTTAACGTTTGTAAGCTTTGTAGAAGTAGTCCTTAGAAAACAGAACCAAGCCGTTGCCGATCATGGAAAAGGAGACGAGGAAGGGAAAGGGAAAAGGTAGATGACTAAAGAGGTAATTAATTGGGCCAAAAAATATCATGGTAGAAACGATCTCGAAAAGACTACTATCAGCTATCAAAATGTGACGGACAACCGATGGATGAGGTCCACCATGACCGATCAAAAAGATGATATTTGGGGAAGGACTATATCCAACAGTACTACTAATAGTCATATGATATATTTCCGATTTTGAACATGTGAGCCAAATACCACTAGGCCATTACAACTACATTGTACATATTAAATTACACACAAAATTAATCAAGTAAATATTTATTAAAACGAAAACTAAATTCAATTTCAATCCGGATACAAATTACAGTACAGATGTTAATTACAGTAATTAGAAACATCAGTTTAATAAAACAAATAGTGTAGTGGAACTAAATAATTGGCGTTGAGTAAACAAGATACAAAAGTTAAACAAGTAGGTTGACTGAAGTTAAAATTGATCGACAAAATTCGGTGATGCTTTTATTCTTCTAAGAGGTAGGTAAAAGAATTTAAGTTGTTCTCATATAAGAGGGGCCTAGTCACAATTAGACTCCCGGCTAATACAGAAAGTTTTGGAAAAGGATTTTTGTTGTTTTGAAAGGAAGGAATGAAGGGGGTAATTTTAATATAACAATATCATTTTTGAAATTCAATATTTTAGTGTGTATAGAATAGGTTTTTATTTGTAGGTCTCTCATCTGTTACTTTGACATTTGTATTAATGAGAAAGAGGCAAACCCCATTTTAACTATAGAGGCTTATAAGATTTTTATGAATTAGAGGGATAATCTAAATTTAGATCATGTGAATGACAAGTAAAAGCGTGAAGATGCCAATAATTAGCTAATAATGATACCTAATATAGGTATAAAGGCTATAATACTGTTAATAATTATATTAATTTGACTGGCCTGTTGGTCTAGTAGTTAGTGACCCTGACTGCTAAGCCCGGAGGTCGTGGGTTCGATTCCCACCCAGGACAAATCTTTGTGTGATGAGCATGATTGTTTGTTCTGTGTCTGGGTGTAATTTATCTGTTATGTATGTATTTACAAAAAAAAATGTATATAAGTAGTAAATCACTTGTTTAGTACCCATAACACAAGCAAATATAATTGCTTAATTTGGGGCTAGATGGCGCTGTGTAAAAAAAAAATGCCGTGAGAAAATTGTAAAATAAAGGTAAAAGAGTTTTTAAATCTACCTAATACGCAGTAGCATACAAAAGTTAGAGTCAGCATCTGCATAAATTTCACTTATTGCGAATATTGCGTGACTAAGAATTTTTTTACAATAAAAAACACCGGCGTGTTTTATAATGCTTTATCTGAAGAAAATTATTACATCTCATCTCTCAACTTTCATCGTAAGGTACAACAGCTAAATATCTCAGTACTTATAAACTCTATGGCACAACTCATTTTGTTTCTTTTCGTAATACGAAACAAAAAACCGGTTAAGTGCGAGTCGGTATCGCGCACCGACGGTTCTGTACAAACTTATAGTGAGGCACGAATGCAAGAATAATATTAATAGCCATTAAATCTTTTGATTGCATTGACATATAAAAAATTTGATTTTTCACAGCTTTAAAAAGTTTCAGACAAGAGTATTAGATATAAATTTCAGCTTCACATGGTATTGATAAAAACAGATGGACAACCAAGTAATTCTATAAGGATCCGGTTTTGCCTCTTGAGGTATGGAACCCTAATAAAAAACAAAACAGCGGTTTCTAAATTTAAAAACTGGACTGGACTTTTCTGAAGGAACAAAACAGAGAACAAATCACGCCTTGCGGGTGCAGACCATTGAGTTAATGTTACTGAAAGAGGCATTATATTATAATGCGCTCTAATAGAGTTCGAAATTAGCATCAATCTAAAACTCAAACTAATAATAATTTATTAGTTTGAGTTTTTAGTCCACTATAAAAATATTTTGGTACCAGTTTTGGCATTAATATAATTTATAGGATAATAATAAAATCAAAGATGTTTAAATTTTTTAAGAAAGGGCTCTAGATGTGTTTTCTAAGACTTTATAGAGAATTTGCAATGTTATCTAGGGTGTTAAAGACTATTTTAAATGATTCTGGTAAACAATAAATCTACGAGCATAGTAGTATGATAACGACTTAACATGATCTAAAGGTGTGCTGTGCGATTGTCGCGCGTCTCTTCAAACATAAGTCACACACATTGTTCTCATTTTTGTGTTCAGCTTTATTATTTATATCCAACCTCTTTCCAAAGTGTGTATAAAATCAAAATGAAAGAATACATTAGCATACCAATGGGCTTATATTATTAACAGAGAATTACAAAGCAAGATTTCAAACGTATTTTTTGTAAAATGTCTTTTCCAGTAATTCTTTTACAGTTCAATGTCACACACCATGCCTTTTGAATAATTCATATTTTGCCAGAGCAATAATAGCACAGGTGAATATTATTTTTCTTTTTGTGTTCGAGTGCGTCAGTGAATAGAATAGGGCCTGCGAACGAGTGATAATAACTCATCGATTGTTTACTAGCTAAGGGAGGAGTAAAAAGGCGATTTTAATGATGAATCGTATATGTGTGGGAACAATAACAGGCTTGGTATATAAAATAGTAGAACAATATGTACCTACATTTTGTTTTCATAAAATTTATTGGTTTAAAGTTAGCTATATTGTGATCGAAAATATTTTTACAGTGAAATTTGATTGCGGTTTTTTTAAAGTGCCGTTATTTCGTTTATACACTTCAGTTTTACACTGTACTAGCTTTCCGCGGCGCAGTTTCACCCGCGTCTTTGCTTACTGATGATGTCACATGGCCTATAACCTTCCTCGAAAACTGGGCTATCATACACTCAAAGAATTTTTGAAATCCGACTAGTAGTTCTGGAGATTAACACGTTCAAACAAACAAACAAACTCTACCGCTTTATATAATAGTATAGATATTAGTTTAGGTGTTAAGGGATGATATGGATGAGTAAAGGACCCTGTTTTCCAAATAAAAACCTTTGTTTTAAGGAGGAAAGCAGGAAAGAATAAAATATTTTGCTTCACGCACCAACCTTTTTATGAATTTCTTTGGTGGTGCAATTGTCGTTTTCAGTTGCTGTTATTTGTCTTTCTAGCCAAATTACTTCATATTGAACCAACTGCCAAATTCAGATTTAAACATTTCAGTTAACTCTTGTAATCAAAATGTTGAAGTATGTGAGTACCTGATTATCGTGCCATTTGATTTTAAATAGCACGGGCCGAATATTTCGTGGGGTGAAAGAAGATCGACCCCGTAAAATTAGGTATTTCCTAACAGTCTATTCTAGGTATGAATTAGGTACTCTTATTTATTTTTTAATTTTTAAATCTTGGAACTCTTACTTTCACTTTCACTGCGAGCTTTTATTTTTTATTTCGTTCTTTGCTTTTCTATAAAACTACTTCCAAAGTATCTCGTACGTTATAAATTTATCTACATACATCAAAACCGGGCAAATACCTACCTCTAATTTGCTTACGCTGAAGGTAAACATCATAAAAAAACTGAACTTAACTAACATCTTCCATCTGCCTTGAGCGAGCATACTTTTTCTGTATTAGAAGCTAAGCTTTTACCAAAGCATTGACGTTTGCAATATTCAAAGCATCATTCAATTACCCGGTCACTTAAATTATGTATTTCTTATACATTGTAGGAATACTAACATCTATCTTTCCAATGTATATCAATCGATCTATTCAAAATACTGATACACAGATGCAACCGGTTACCCTGAAAGCCGACCCAACATATTTCAGAAAGAAATTCGATGAGGTATTTCCTTCTACGTGTGAACATGTGTTTTATAGAACTTGTATAATATTTACTATAACCACGTCACGTTGTAATAACGCTCATAAAATCTCGCACCGAGATAAAACGCCTGCATTGTCAGCTGCGTCCACACGCGTACCGACTGTACTGAAACGATCATAAACTACTATTGTCTACCAGGATTTGTTGCTTATTAGTTCGTATACAGTCAAAGAAAATACGTCTTTTGTTGGATTCAAGTTTTCTCCAAACATTATTTTTAAAGTATTATGAAATAATAGCTACACTTGGTGATTCAGCGATAGTTACAGCAGTTTTGTCGCTGCCTGTGTTTTATGTTTTGTCGCCACTGTTTGCCCGACTGCCGAAGTCAAGGAGGGTAATGTTTTTCGAGTGTATATGTTTGTATATGAGTATGTCTATCTATTTCTTTGGCACACTCTACAGCCTAAAAAGCTTGATGGATTTTAACATTTGAGGTATCATTAGATTTGTATTGTTATTAGGCGTGACATAAGGTACTTAATATTTCAATAAAGCGTCAGCACGAGGAAAAAAAATTCATTTTGTTTTAGGCAGACGGGTTTTTTGATTTTTAATAATATATTTAGCTTGTTCATGTTTATTATCCAAATCAAAATACATTTATTTCAGAAAAAAACCATAGTACTAATAAAATAGTAACAAATAATATGTAATAATATAAATGGTCAGGATATTATAACAATAATCAACAATAAAAATAATACAATGAGAATTAAATTAGAATACAATAAATTTGAAATAGAAATAATATGATAAATAATTATATAAAATTCACTTAGTTAATGCATTAATTATTCAATGGTACAATAAAATTTTGTCATACATAAAATAACAATAGAATAAAATGTCAGTCTTGTCCGGTTTTTTTTTTTTTTTTTTTATAGTATAGCCTACCAAAGTGACTCCACCCCGCCTGATGGTAAGCAGTCAGTAGAATCCAGAAGTGGCGGCCACTATACCAAAAGCCACGTTTTAAACTGCTGGTATGGTGGCCTCCACTATGGCGGCTGGGAATGGGGTTAGGGGAAGGAAATGAGGGACGTGAGGAAAGAGGAAAGGTGGGATTGGGCCTCCGGCGCTCTCACTCACCGAACGAAACGCAGTAGTACGGATACTACTACTCTTAAGTCGATCTTCTATGAGAGGGTAGTACTTCCCCGGACGATCCGGCCCATTCATGCTGAAATCAGCGTGGATCTACTACCGTAGCATAATAGGTAATGATTTTTATCCACTTGAATCGGATAGGACTATCTAAATGGGACGCAATCATCTTGAGGATGCCGTAGCTACTGTCTCTCAGTCGTCTTAATAATGAAGGTCCTTTTTTACGAATTAACGTATGATAACTAGTAGATATTATGTAGTGTGTATATCTGTTAGGTATCAAATACGTATTTAACCTTTCAATTTGATCCAGTGTTGATACCTACCTATCGAGCGACTGAAAATATTATAATACTGAGATTATAGAACCACTGTATGTTTTATAGTGGATGTCGAAATAGTCGACTAAAGAATACGAGGTAATAGGCAGCGACGTCATATAAGCCACAAGACGTCCACTGCTGGACAAATGGCCTCCTCAATTTTCGCCACATTGGCCGATCGTGAGGCGCTCAATCAATTATCCGCCACCCTTATAAGGTCGTCGGTCAACCTTGTATGGCGAACTGAGGCTTCTATTCTGTTCTGTTCTGTTGAGCAATGGACTGAAGGAAATAAGTACTGTTCTAATCTTTGCTCAAGTTGACTAAAAATTTCTTCTTGACCGTATGTAGTTTTTGACCTCTCGTATTACTTTATTATAATATCAGACAATAGAAATAACATTGCGTCTCGTGCAGATCTGCTTATAAGCACACGATGGGTTAAAAGGTTGATGAAATTAAAATACAGCATTACAATTATTACTTCTTTATTTTTTTAGTTTCCAGTTTATTTTAGCAATACATTTAACACTAGAATTATTTTCATGTTAATGCACAATTAGGTGAATATATTGTAGATTAGGATGTAGGAGAGATAGAATCAATAAAATCTGGTATAAACAGATATTCAATATTGTAAAAGAAATATTTGTTGTGATTAATTAAATGCATCTGAAATATTGTACATTTGCCAATATAATATAAGAACTATGACAGGGTTTTAACTCTTTCTTTTGGAAAAACAATATCAGTTTATTGCGATTAATATAACACTATTTCACAATAAATCGTATAGTGTGTTGTACAGCGATCATGCGTCTTGTACTGCATTTTGCAACGCCAATAAATAATTAATAAACATAAACTCTCGAGGGACAACTTGAATTGAATAATTTAATAAAGAAAACAGAATTGTCCTAAAGCTAAAAAAAAAAATTTATTTTTCAAAGTTTACATAATATGCTAAGTTGTAGTAGTAATCATGTGGAATGTAATAAAATAACTTTTTATGGTATATTCCTTTTTTCTTAATTTATACCTTATAATATGGAGTAGAATGGGGAGAAAATAACTTTATATGGTATATGATTTCTTTTACCTTCTAAGTTCTTCTATATTTGTTCCATAATATCAGAGGATGCGATTGCATGAGTACGAGAAAAAAATACCATTATACATCTAGCCGTTAGTTCTTCCGAACCGAGATTTCTAAAAAAAACTTTTACTAGTAAGGATACTACAGCTTATTGTTCCTAGTCAAATCAATTTGATAGCATAAATAACCCCATGATTAATACTATAAGTAGCTACTTTAACATTTTGCCGATAACTCAGAATAATTTACTAAATACAAATAATTTTATTCAGTGAAAAATATTTTGAAATAAATTACATTTTTTCATGAAAGTTTACAGGCAGGCTAGGTTTACAAATTAATTATTATGTTGATATTAAGTAAAAAAACATACAATTTAAGCATTTTATTCAAGTTTGACGAGTTTTATACATTTTGTAGTCGTTCACATTTTTATAACAATTCATTTTTATATTTTATACATTTATTTAAATGCATCATCCAAAATAAAATATAGAAACTAAAATAAATGTAACTAGATCAAATAACAATAACAGCTCGACATTTTATTATAAACACAGCCTTTTGTTTAAATCTTAAAAATGAAATCAATGAATTTATAAAATGAAAGTTTATTTTAAATTATATTTTATTGTTTACATACCAATTACATAATCATTTATATTATTAAAATGAAATGTATGGTATGGTACATTTATTTTATTAATTTAGTATTAAAATTTATAATAACGAAACATCATTTAGCTTTTTAAATAAATTCCAAATAAGTTAACTAAATTAATGTTATAATATTCCGTTCGCTGCTAGAATAAATTGGACTAACACTTATATAGTAAGAAATATTAACATTATCATATTTAAATACGAACATTATTTAATTTTAGTTTGCAAATATTTACAAACAATTACTAATAATTATTATGTACACAAATTATTCTATATAATCAGTCTATGTTAACAATAGTTATATTTTCTAAATTAGTTACACAAATTATAAATACTTGAACAGTTATTATAATATATAAGTTTTACACTCAATGCCATTATTTGGGCGTATTATTGTTTGGTTTCATGTATCTACATTATAAAATAAATCATAAAAGATTTTTTAGGTACGGTATTTATTGAATATGGTATTTTACATTTAATTGTTCTATGCCTTAAGATGTCTAGTTACTCGGCGAGCATAAATTTACCACATAAACTCCTTATGCAGAAATTTTTAGGGCATTTGTGTTGCAATCGGTTTTTCTTTCACCGATGAGCGTGTTATGAAGACATTTATGAATGTTCAGGAGGTAAGAGCGGGCAGGTGTGGATCGTAACAAATTGCGCTCTATAGTCTTTGCTTACCCCGTTAATGAGAGACAGGCGTGAAGTTATTATATGACTCTAATATGCTTTTATGCGTAATTTCATAAGCATCAAGAAACCTCTTCTTATCAAATACTACAGTGCGTTTCGCTAGACAAAATTGATATCAATGCGATGCCTTCACTTTCGATAGCAATTTACTGACACAATCAACTTACTTCTTACTTTAAAAAAATCCAATGTTCTGATTCGTCACTTTTATATGTCTTGACCATGTAATTGTAACTTAACAAAAAACAAACAATGTAATTTAACAAACAATATTCTAAATTAAAAAAATATTTCAGATAATTTGTTCAATTTGAATTTAAAAATTATGAAATAACGATATTGACATGATAATACTTAATTATATTCTTTAATTTTATTCCAAACAATTGCTTCAAACCCTGAGTCGCGTTTAACTAATACATACAAATAAACCTTTACCTACTTATCTTACATCTCAAGCTATCTAATCGAAGTGCCACTGTACCTCTGCAATAGTAATTGCAGGAAAAATTGCAGAACCAACACCATTATTGTAGGTAAACTTGCTTCGTTGGCTGCACCTGCGAAGACGTAAATATTGCTTGTAAAACTGAGTATAACAAGTTCACGAAAAGTGCTTTTGCGTGTAATTTTGGTGAAGCAGTGTAGTATTTTAGCATTTATAAATGCTGCTATGGGTTTAAAAACTTATTAAATGTTATGATATTATAATCATTGTTCATAGAGTCTTTAAAAATCACTGTATCTCGTTATCAGCGCTGTGCTTACTACTAATTTCGATCCTGGGTTTCGTACTCGTAAAAATCATCACACTATGCACCTATAATAGTAAAGGCCGCTATAACATGGCAGCCGCATTCCTGCTCACTACCTTTGGATCTCACTGACTGTTTACTATCAAGCATCGTAAAATCGCTATAATTATGAAGAATACTATAATATATATCAATATTATTATATAATAATATTTTGTTTTAAATACTTTACCTGTCAAACTTCTGCCCAAAGCTGACGCGGGATTAGCACTGCGTTCTCGCAACACTATTGTGTGACTTGTCGATCTCCAAACATCAAATATTGATGCTTCACATCTGAAACAAGTTAACAACGTATACAATTCACATAATGAGGGTTTTCTTAAATGGCGCCCACGAGGTGGCAGCACTGAGGCGTTAGGCACCTGTTAAAGCGCTTTCAATCGACCAATCAACAGTGAACAATTCTATTGATTTCAAACTGTGAATGAGTTTCTAATTTTGATTTTGAATTTTTGTAAATGAAAGACCTTTCACCTAAGTGGCGCCAACTGGTAGCAAAAATTATCCTAAACACACTCATTTGGACCCTATTACTCTTTCAGTTTTGACTGAACCTGTGGTATTTTCTTGGACTTCAGGATAATTATCGTGAGCCTATAATTATAGGCTCACTCATAGAATTATATAAGAAGCTAGCCGTAAGTTGAAGGAGCGTTTTTGACTAGGTACCTATTCAACATTTCAAATACTTAACGAAAATTCCTAACTTTTTATCTTATCTAGTATTAACTTTTCAACAGACAGAAAATTTTAATATTAGTACGATAAAGTAAAATCAAATAAAATAAGAATCATAAACCAAGTTTTATCACCAACGACAACTCAAATGTAAGTATTAATCCGACAACGAACTTAATCCGAATATAAGTATCCGTCATTTAAAGGGTCTCGAATCAAACGGTTCAGCATTTCATACTTTTGTCGCTTAACTAGATAGAGCCTGGATTTCTTTACTAGCGCGTGTATTTCAATCTTTCCTCTAATTATTATTTTAATCCTGTATTTTAAGAGGAGCGTGATAAAGCATCACATAGCCGCCGTAGTGGAGGCCACCATACCAGCAGTTTTAGATGATGGCTTTTGGTATAGTGGCCACCACTTCTGGATTCCACTGATTACTTACCTGAATAAAAAGAAAACCGTTTATCCGACAACGAACTTAACTTAAATATAATTAAGTATTCACGTTTATCCTACAATGAACTTAGCCAACATATAAGTATCGAATAATCCAGTGACGTACGCTGCGGTCGTATTTAGCTCACCGCTGGTATTCGCCACTGAAACATGCGGTTTTTGGAGTCGCGGTCAGTAGGTACTTCATCAAGTTTGTTGGAAATTTTGCGCAATATTGCCGATGACAAATTGGTTTGAAAATTGAATGTTTGGAGTTTGAGGATCGGTTTATTTGATAAGTTTTACTTGTGTGTTTAAAATTTGGTTTAATGGTCTACATAATAATAGTATTATGGCTATATTCAATTTGATATATTTCATTTCAAGTAAGAGCTAAATCTAGTATGCTTTTTACAAAATAGGTTTTGAATATTTGTGCTGACTATATTGAAAAACTAATTGTAGGGTTTAGATTTGACATGGTTACCTGTTTTACATCATATGTAGTTATAAATAAATAAAGAAGTGTGGAAACAATTAAGATCTTATTATTTGTTCAATATTTTTCACCCGCTATGTCTGTTGATACAGGTTTTTCTTCAAATGTCTGTAAATCGTATTATCAATATTACCTATCTAAATATCTTACCGAATCATGAGTGTAGGCACTGGCGAATGCAGGGCAGCTTCCAGCTCTAACGTTGCTAAACTAGAAGCGTAACCGTTACTGAAGTTCATCACGTGGTTAGCGGTGAAACCAGGTACCTGTAACAATTTATTTTTGTTTATGACATGAAACGATTTATGATATACTAGCTGTATACAGAGTGTATACGACGGTATGACATTAAATGCAATTACGTATAGTATGTGACATTATAAAGCGAGACAAAAAAAAATCTACTAAATATCTTCAATAGTTTAGACACAGGACAAATTTTTTAATTTCTTTAATTCTAAATTAACACTATGTAAGTACGTCAAACGGGCACTGACTTAAGTCATAGTCCACGTCGAAGGATAAACGTTGCCGTTCATTACAGTTCAGTGAACTTGTCATAATAAAATGGTGTATTACTTCGTTACTATTAAAATATTATTTATTTTGTTAGAAAATTTCAAATTTTTGTTTTTCGTCAAATTACTTTTGTGATTAATTAGAAATCATTATATGGGCTAGTAACACCTGCCTTTTCATTTAATGTCAAACCGTCGTATACACTCTGTATAAAACCGCACATTGTAACTGTCTAATGTTATGTTTTTCTGTTGTTTGATTTGTAATCTATATAATATATTTAATAAAGAGGAAGAGTTTTTTTTGTTCTTTTGTTTGTTTGAACGCGCTAATCTCTGAAACTACCCGTCTGATTTGAAAAATTCTTTTTGCATATGATAGCCCAGTTCTCGAGGAAGGTTTCTCTATATGTAACATCACGCTACTAAAGACGGGAGCAGAGCAGTAAGCAAAAACGTGGGTGAAACCGCACCGCGAAAACTCTCTGTCTCTTTCCGACTATTCATCCCATTTGGTGGTGGGGTCAGCCTTCCTACTTTTTCTTCTGTAACTCCAAATATTAATATATATGTGACATACACTACTACCTAAGCCAGTCAAATTAGTATGATGAGTAATTGTATACACCTCATAAACTCTCATAGTCTGTGCCATAAGACACGGTTTCTGACTTTTCGTTCAAACTGTATAGTCCTTCACTAGATAATAATAATAATAATAATAAATCTTTATTTCAGACTAAGTCCATATAAAAGAGTGAAAAATATTAACAGTGTTACAATACGGTGTTTACACATAAAAACATATACAATTTACATTATGGTTTCTGTGCACGAATACATGCATTTAGGATATTGGAATCCTGCTTATCCGCAATGACTTTCAGGATGCTATTAGTGCTGCCTCGCACCCTGCTTATCATTGATAATAGATCTACTAAAACCATTTTTTTTTCTTTCTTTCCAAAACTTTCATTACAAACATTCATGTTATAAAAAATCTCACCGTGCGGTTTATATCATTAATCTCAGATCAAGAATTGTACCTCGCCATCATTAAAACGGTTAATTGAATTTGAAGTAGGTAAGTACTATTTTTGTTACATTCACAAAATAGTCTTCTTTTTAACCGACTTCAAAAAGGAGGAGGTTATCAATTCGGGTCGTATGTTTTTGTATGTTTGTTACCTCATATCTCGGTCATTTATGAACCGATTTGAAAAATTCTTTTTTTATTTGAAAGGGTATACTCTGAAATTGGTCCCATTTTTTTATTATAAGAAATGGTTTAGTAGTTGTATGTTTGTTACAACAGAACTCGGTCATTTATAAACTAATTTGAAAAATTCTTCTTTTATTTGAAAGGGTATACTCTGAAATCGGGTCCCATGTTTTTTTATAAAGAATGGTTTAGTGGTTTGGCTTCAATTTTATATTTTGTAACAAAACGTATGCAAGGAGTGAAGACGTGTAAAGCAACACGTCGATGTCTTTCGCGACGGATTTTCTGACATTGACATGTCCATGCTACAAGTGCGAAGTGATTTCAAAATTCATTTTTTGTTAGAAACGAAGTGGCCCTGGATGGGTGACCATTTGTGTCATTTCATTTTCAGCGTCTTCATTCTTTAGAAGCAGTGGACTATGGTTATCACTGTAATTTGGTAGTCGTTAACCCAAGTTGGAGGTTTTATGGTCCTGAGAAATTACAACAGCAACGGGCGGCCTTAAACCTGCCTTTACAGCACCACTGTTTATTTTTTGTATATCTATTAAGCGATTGCTCGGTCAGTTAAATTATGATTTTTGATGATTCTTTATTGTTGGTGGATCGTCACTTTTTTTATTTTGATTTGTTGTTCCTTGGATTCAGGCTTTAGCGATCAGCAAAAGTGTTGACAAGGACTTTAGGTATATCTCTATTTACAATCTTACCTCTCGTCTCTACTTTCCTTCAAACGGCGCGGCGGTCTCATTTGCGCAGCACGTTTAGTAGGTCTACCCATATTGAATATATTTATACACAATTAATTCCCACTAAAAGTTTAAAAATAAAATTATTTTTAGAAAAAAAATGAAAACCAACTTCAAACAATACCTACATGTTCAATTCTTAACTAAAAAGTAGAAAATAATATTTTAATTACTTCATAGCAAAGAACATTAAAGGGGAAACAACGCAATCCTTAATACCTATAATACTTTACTATTTATAGTTTTTAATCAGTTATTTTGGAGTCGGTGCCAGCCAAGAAGGATCACCTTCATAAAAATAACCTACCTACTAGCAAAAATAACCTACTTCATTAATCAATTAATATATGAATGAAAAATATAGATTTAATACAAGAAATCGAACGGAATCTGATAAGTGCGCGCCAAATTTTTTATGTATATCTGAACACAACTATCAATGACGTCTGCCTTCACGCGTATGACCGCGTTCG
Organism: Parascotia fuliginaria; assembly: GCA_963082885.1. NCBI lineage: Eukaryota > Metazoa > Arthropoda > Insecta > Lepidoptera > Erebidae > Parascotia > Parascotia fuliginaria. Next base: position 5,444,477 of record OY720195.1, read on the forward strand.
GGTAGTGCACTCAGGCATATCCCCCACGCGTGCCATTACCGCCCCGTGCATTTCAAAAGTTTGTTGCAAACACAGAATTAAAGATCCTTCTTGGCTGGCACCGACTCCAAAATAACTGATTAAAAACTATAAATAGTAAAGTATTATAGGTATTAAGGATTGCGTTGTTTCCCCTTTAATGTTCTTTGCTATGAAGTAATTAAAATATTATTTTCTACTTTTTAGTTAAAAATTGAACATGTAGGTATTGTTTGAAGTCGGTTTTCATTTTTTTTCTAAAAATAATTTTATTATTCTTCTTTCGAGTCAATGGTTTTATATATGTTCAGCCCAGTAAGTGGCTACGGCAATGGCAACATTAGTGCCATTTTTGAGGTCATCCTCATTGCATTTGCATGGGCAGCTTAGACACTGCAGTAAATGTGCCATAGACTGGTCAGGGCGCCACACAGACATTTAGTTTCGGACGGGTTATTTATTCCCCACTTGGCCAGATTATGTTTGCAACTACCAACCTGGGATCGCAATCGATTAAGCGATTGCCATGTAGCCATATAAAAAAAGATATATAAAAATAGTCTGTCCAAATGCAAATCTTCTAATCCTAACATATCGTTACGTATCACGTCCATTAAAGCCTCGTGAGTAAAACTTTCTTTGGTTGTAAAAGTAACTATCAGATTATGTTGGTTGAATGAACAGTATTCAAATTGTACTGTCAACATCGGATTGCAATCGAAGGTAGTAATAGCTGTAGTTGTTTGTTGAATACTCTGAGGATGAAATAAACGGGATGGACTGTTACTGAGTAGTATGTGTAAATATAAATGGGACTTAGAGTTAAGTACCATAAGGATTTATTTTTGAAGTCTGCAAGGATTTAAAATTAATAAAAGTTATTTACACTAAAAAAATTATCATACAACCAATAAACACAAAAGAAAGAAAAAAAATTCTTATTGAAATGAAATGAAATGAAATATTTTTATTCATATAGGTTAATTAAATTAACACTTATGAACGTCAAAGTTTACAAAATGTTAGCAAATTAACCTATAGCCAGTTTGCTGACGAAGTAGAGCCATGAGAAGAACTGGCAAGAAACTCAGGCCACTCTTTTTAATCGCCAGATTATTAAAATTTTTGTAAATTACAGTTTCAAGTAGCATGCAAAGTGACGCAGGCAATACACTTAACTCTATAGATACTTAATTACTTACAGCTTTCTATGTTGTAATGAAAAATTAAAAAGTAAAATGTGTGCTTTACAGGCTGCCTCAATTTGCATATTGCTACAAAAGGTAAAGGCAACATGTGAACTGTGATAAATGTTTCTACTTTCTATGTAGGTATTATATAAACTGTTAATTTTTGATATAAGTATAAATTAAGATGAACTTAATTTACCACAGGAGTTCACAATGTACCTCTATTTCACAAATCAAAATTTATAATTTTAACAATACTAGGTATACAATTTTAACAAAACAATACAAAATGTGTACTCAACTGTTCAAATATGGCTCGGGCATCATGTCATTTAATATAATATATATTATGTCAAAATGTATCAATAAATTAATGTCAAAAAACTATTTGATATAGCATGTCATTCTTATTGTTATTAATCATAAAAAATGTCATTCATAGAATAATTAACAAAAATATGTCCTTATAAGTATAATGTCATTAAAATTAAGAGTAAAATTTATTGCGTCAATTGCAATCAATATACGGCCAGGGTAAGCCAAAGAAGCCCAATGTAACACAATCATAATGTGTAATGAACAATGTTAAAATACGTGATATCTAATGGACAATGTTGAAATATAAAAAAAACTTTTTCTTATAATTTTATGAGTATCAACTTTGTCAATGGTATGGATAAACTTTTGGAATCCGTAAAATTCTCTACGCATTCTGCAAGACAAAGTTGACACAATTACGGAATATTCGACATATTTAATCTGGCATGAAGCAAAATTTGGAACCGATTTAAAAAGTTAAAGAATATAAGAAAGAATTATCCGTTGTTATTGATTGACAATGAAAGCTGAAAGTGATGAGAATTACGCTTTCAAAAGAGCTTTTTGAGCTTTTCATGAGCTCTTATACGGTGTATGAAAAGACGTAAAGCATAATAATTTATGCTGATTGACTTGAAAATGCATTAACGTCATCCTAGTCCGTTATCTATAGTATTATATAAAGGAAGCGTTTGTTTGTTTGAATGCGCTAATCTGTGGAACTACTAGTCGGATTTAAAAATATTTTATCGTATGATAGCCCAGTTCTTGAAGAAGATTATAAAAGTAAGTAAAGACGCAGGTGAAATCGCGACGCGAGAAGCTATTTTTTAATAAAATAAACGTGATTAGCCAGCATGCTCTAATAATGATGAGTCAGTGATGTTTTATAGTAATACAAGCATTTTAAACTGTAATCGTTACATTTGTCAACTATTCATCAAAAACCCAGAACGGAAGGTATCTAAAATTAAAATTCTATATATTACCATCCCCCAAACTGCACAGGATCTAAAATATCGCAATTAACAACATACATTTATAATTTAACTAATCTTGGCAACGTCTTACCTCGAATCCAGAACAAATCAATTACGGAGCGATTAACAGATTATGACGTCACAACTCACCATTTGCTCGTTGACGTACCACGTGACGTTTGCAGCGGGGAGCGAGGGAGGGGATGAGCAGTTTACGCGAATGTGATCTCCACCGACGTATGATAGGCGGTCTGACGTCACATTTGGACTTGTTAGCGGTGGTTCTGTGAAAGGAAAACTGTTTTAGACAAATTAACAATATTAAGCCTAATTCATATTTCCATACTAATAATATAAATGGGGGAGCAACATAGGCTTTTATCGCTTTTATTAATTAAAAATGGCTTAACAGGGTTAAAAGAGGGGATGAAAGTTTCATGATACAGCGACAAGTAGCGAAATGTCGTGAAGTCATCCAGCCTAAATACTACTTGACGACCACGACCGCTTAGTCAAAAATGTAAGGATTGAGAAGTATAATCTTCTAACATACATAATAATCTTCTAACAATCAAAGTTACTTAGTACAAAGTATTATCCATCTTTTGTCATGTTCATTAGGTACTTTACCTGCGCTTAGAATAACTTAAATACTGTATCAAACTCTGCGTTAAAGTTGCCCCATTTTGAGCCAAAACTATATAAGACATAATTCAAACAAAAGAAGAAGAAATTACTTAGTCATTCAGTACCTAGATGTCACTGAAATTTATATCACGCGCAATTTGCTTACCTACGACGACAATCAGCCTTTCTTCGTAGTTTAGACAAAGGCAAAATATCAAACTCATAAAACTACAATTGGTATACTAAGTTTTATTCTAACAAAGTCGTAAAACGATAATAAAATGTCTATTCCGTGTAGTGGAAAATAGAACAATTCCTGGCCGAACCCTAACAATTAATTACCACTCCGTTGAATACCATACATTCTTTCACCGCTTCGTATTACAGACAGAATATTTTTTCCCCTATAAGTAATTCAGGAATTTTGGCAAACCGCACTAAATTATACATTCCTTTCACAAATAATTATTTCCCCTTTATCTATATATTTATTAGTGATGTCAAATCTTTGTTTTCCAGGCACACATAAGGAGAAAAGCTATAAAAAATATAGTAAAATAGTAGTAGAAAGTATGGCGTTTTCTTTATTATAAAACGCAATCTTCAAGTGATGCTCAAAGATTGGTTTGGTATTACAACAACAAAAACACCTTTTATATATTTTTGTAATAATGAAGATAATATAGAATACAGAAAAGTATTTTAATATCTTTTGATACATAGCTACATTGTTATTTATTGAGTGTTTTTATAATCTTCGTATAGGTATAAATTTGAATTGAATCACCTCACCACCCTTGTCTTTATATTTTTTAAATGTATCGTATAAATTTGTCCAGGATCGCCATCAAAAAACTTGAATCATTAAAAGTTGCTACTGTATCGTGATCATTGGTGCGTAGATTTTGGTTTTCTTCTTTTTAATCTATAATCGTATTAACTAAGTGTACCTATCTACCTACTTTCAGAAATTGTTCATTGGAATAGTAATTGTAAAGAAAATGTCTTTTTATTTTGTTTTGTTTTTTAAATTATTTATCGGACTTTATACACAAATGTTAAAACTTATTTTATTTAACAACTATTTCTGTTAAGCTCTTATTTAGGTAGGATAACTAACCTTAGAATCCCAGGAATATGCATAGTCTTATCTCGTTGTAACACTGTATAAATAGACAAAGCTGTTTGTTTAAAGAATTACAGTGACTTTACACTTATTTTGAAATAGTAATACATAAGTTTGTTATTTCTATTTGACTAAACAAGTAATGTCTCAGAGTAGAGAGAAAACAAAATAATCTAAAACAACATGGACAATATTTCTAAACACCATAGATTATACAAGAGTATAGAAGGCGTAATTTATTTTTAATTACAACATTTTCGAATAAAAACTTCGTTACACAGTAAATATAGAAGATAGATGCTCTTTGTTTCACACTACACAATACATTTCGTATCTCTATTTAAATAATCATTCGAAAATTAAAATACTAGCAAATAGTTACTGAATGATATTGTTGAAAACAATTGCGACCATCGTTATCAGTCAAAAAGGTCGGACCGGTGACCATCTGCCTTCCAATATTCTCTCCCTTTTACGGAATCTTTTATTAGGATTGGTGAAATATTGCATATTCACAACGCAGCTGGCATTTTGTCGGCAAAAATAAACCGTCCAGTTCGATTTCAATCTCGAAACAGGAGGCTTTCTGTTTCCAAAACGCTCTGGTCTAATTTTGCAATTTCAAAATTCAACGGTCGGTCCTGGCTTTGAGACGTATCGTCAAATATTTTATTGAAACCCAGTGTATTGTTTAAGCCCCTTTGTTTGAATTTCAAATTTTAATATACGTTGAATAAAATATAAATGTGTATGTACCATTTACACTGTTGGAAAAAACAAGTGAATAATAATATTGGTTTGCCATTAAATGGTAGGACTGTAAACTTTTAAATTAATTATTATTATTACTTTTATTTCCATTTGATTAAGTTTTGTTTTATTGAAACCCGTTTGACTTACGTTTTTAATTATTTTGATCCTGGAATTTGAATATTCAGTATAGATTAATTTAATTTTTAATAATATTTTCTAAATTTATTAAGCTTGCCTTTTTATTATTTTATATTTACTTTAGCAAAAGTCTATATTTTGACAAGCGTATTATTTAGATATTTGTGCAATATTGTTTTCAACTTGAAAATGCACATTTTTGTTTTTGGTTCGTAGAATTTTGGCTCGGCAGACATCTCTGTACATATCTATGAGTGTCAATGTATTTGTAAAACTACAAAAATAGAAGAACAAAAATGTTTGTCTTACATAAGCTATACATGATACTAATTAATTTCAACTTACAATCGTTTAACAATCTATTGAAACAGTGGCTATCTAAATTCAATCAAGATTTTTTTTTCACTACTGAAGTTTTTGTTAATTTCTATGGTTATTCGATTATATGTTTTTTTATTATCACCTTCGTCATCATATCAGCCGAAACTTCTACTGCTGAACTCTCCTTCGTCACCTTGACGGGTTGCAAGCCGTCCAAAGTCATTGGTTTACATATACTTTCAATACAAAGCTCAAGTAGCTCTGAAGATAACTTATTTAGAAACACAATTTTACCTAGATTATCTTTGCTGCATTTTTGATAGACAAGCTAATTCTACAATACTAAATATTACCACTTACCTACAACCACCATTTCAGTTGATTTGATATCTGTGTGAAAGAGAGGCGCATCGGCCGATACTTCACATTGATATTCACCAGTTAGAGTGCGGTCTACCTCTGTTAGTACCACGCGGTTTTGATCTGAAGCTGCTACCTGCAACAATACATTCGATATAGTTTACAGATAGATGGGTATAAAGTTAGTCGGTACCTATTACTAAAGAATCAAACATTGATACTATGGTCTACGGGCACAATCACACACTATCTTGTTAGGATATTAGAATGTAATTCATGAATATAAGTACTATTTTACCTAAATATTTATTTTAGAAGCTATCTAATCAAATTTTGATTTTATATACCTATTATTATAGTAGGTTCAATCGGATTTTAAACCTTAAATTTTTTAATACTATTTTAAATTAAATCCAAACAATTGTTTTGTTTTATCATCGTCAAATAAATATAGTATCCTTATAGGTACTATTAAGTTTAATATTGTAACAAATATAGTGAACAATTTTGAAATCAAGTATTTTCAAATTATGTTACTGAAACTACAGAATTATTCGCATTGCAAGAAATAGATATGAAATGTTATGTAATATGTATGTACATAAGTTTCTAATGTATTAGACAAACAAACCTTCACTTACATCAACTTTAATTTCAGCTACAGGGAAGACCTTTGTGGCCGGTGATTCCTTCGGCACGTATCTATAGAACTCGATCATGTTCCTGTACCATCGTATGGAGTACAGTTGCGCTCCTTCTAACTCGTAAGAACACATCAGCTCGGCGTCGTGACCCGTTAGTACTGCCTTCGGTGCGTGGATTTGTAAGGATTTTAAAGTGTTCACTGTACCTGTTGAAAAAGAAAAGATGTTAGTTTAAAGTACTTCAATTTTAATATAGAAATGTCTACTTTAATTATATCTTTACTAATAGACTAAAATTGTGTCAATATGTTTGGTGAAGTGATATGTATGCAACTGTGTGAGTGTGCGTGTGCACACAAGTTAGCGCGGCGCGGCGCTTGCCGGCGGCCGGCCGCGCCGCCTCCATTTGCTATTCAGTAATAAACTAGTGTTCCCAAGGACAAGTTGTTTCATTGCGCTCCTGACGTACCTAAATATATATCATGAAGATATAATTATTATTACTTCTGAACAATACGAGGCCGCAAAACTTACTAATAATAGGAATATACACTAAAAAGTAGATCAAGGCACTTAAGTTTTACTATGTTCTAAATAATTTAACTTACATACTAAGTAAATGTATTTTAAATAAAATAATGAAATAATAAATTTATTAGGTATCTGTGAAAGGGCTGTAGTTTCAGAATGAATGGGCCGGATTGACCGGGAAAGTACTACCCGCTCATAGAAGATCGACGTAAGAATATTAGTTTTTATGCAGATGTGTTTCGCTCGATAAGTGAGAACACCGACAGCCCAAATACCCCCTCGGCCCTTTTCTTTTTCAATTTTCCTTTCCCATCCCCTTTTCTGTGGTCGGCAAAGACTTGGTTGTGTTTTCTAAGCATTATTATTTCAGTAATGCTGGGAAAACACAGCCATTCCTATAGGTTACGGTTAACACTTACCATCTGGTGGGCCGTATGCTTGTTTGCCACCAAAGGTATATAAAAAAAATTGACTTATATTAATTTAAAACGGAATCCAATATGTTTTTTGAACTGACAGTTGTATTTAGGCAATAACATACATCGCATTCTAGTCTAACTTATTTGTATGCTAGTATTGAACCTAATAATTCAGGAGCTTCATTACACATTTTAGTTCACGTCATTAATATCATTGTTAGTACTAGCGTTGGCCGCTGTGGCGCTAGTAACGGCAATATTTTAGTGCTGTTTATCTCTTTGTCTGTCCGATAATAAGTTTCATTTGGATTATGTATCGTTGGTATTAGGAAATATTTATGTACGCACTAGTGAAGTTTATTACATCACTAAATTTATGGAACTATAATTGGCAAATAAAAAGTAAATTCGTAATTTTACATATTTTCAGGGTTTTCTGAACGAGATCGCAAAACATATTTTTAATATTTTTTTATTTTTATTTTAATTGGAACTACTAATGTACACTACAGAATATTCTATTCTATACGAAGGTTTTTCCTTCGTATAGAATCGTCAAGAAATTTAAATAAGTTTTAAAACAATGTTAGCCTCTTTTTTATTAACTTCTGTAGATATACCAAGAGACTAGACACTCAAGGAGTCACATCATAAGATTTTACGATAACCCAGCAGTACATTTTTACTTTGAGCACTTTGAAGGTGAGTCAAGTAAATACCGAGTTTATGACAGCTCGTTAGAAGTTAGACTATAACGCTAAACGACGTCCCTGCTGTTATCGTGGCGTTTTGCTCTCTAAATCTGGCACTTAATACTTCTTCAACTTATTATTGCCGCCTTTGGTCACGTTCTTATTCAGCATTTGAATTATCTTTATCAGTTTACAAAACTATTTCGTATTCAGATTGCGTTTTATGTTCCTTAAATTAAATAAAGGCTTAACTCATAAATTTTAGGGTTAGTAAAAGTTTATTGTATTCAATTACTTAAGTTTATTATATTAAACTATACAACAACACAATATGACCTAAACATATAGCGACTTTGAAGTATTTATACGGTTTTAAAAAGCTCTAAAAATCACAAAGCAAAGTCACTGGTTCCTTGTCTGTTTCTGTGCTACTTTTTCTAAACCACGCAAGAATGTTGAACTTTTACTAAAAATGCCACGGACTTATACTGTTTTTAACTAGGTATGTCTCAAAGAATTTCTTTTAAAATGTTTATGTATACTATTATATGAAGCGGAAGTACACTAATCTCTGGAACTACAAAAAAAATATTTAAAATCTCGTTTTTCGTATGATAACCCAGTTCTCGAGGAAGGTTTTATATAGGATGTAACATCACGCTACTGGCGACGGGAGCAGAGCAGTAAGCAAAGACGAGAGTAAAATCGCGCTGCAAAAAGCTAGTAATAATATAATGCATAAATATAAAAGTCGATGATTTGATACCTACCATAGAATTAAATTATAAGTCTACGTTAGTACCCACGTGCAAAGCCGTATGAAGTCGTTTATAAGAAAGTTACGATAGCCGTGTATATTTCAGTAACACTGAAGTTTTACTGGTATCGCTCTCTCCAAACATTTGCGATAATGTTAAGAGACTTGAAGTGTTGTGTTTCAATACGTGAAGTTGACTGAAGCACTTCAGCCGTGACGGCGACTGATATGTAGCGATCATGTTCTTCTTATGGCAATATAGTTTTTGATATGTGTGTAGTGATCATTGGTTTACAAGTAGAAATTATTGCAAAACTGTAACCTTTTCTTTGAATAGTCGGCTTAAAGGATTGATATGATTAAAACGTCGCCTATGGGAATATGAGGCAGTGACGACGAAATACGATGAACGTTGACGCATAAAACAATGTAACCTATATGTATTATAAAATATCTAAAAGTTTGAAATCGTCCACTGGTGAATACAAATTTCTTATCGGGAAGAGTTTTCGTAGTCTTCCATTCTTCCTTTGTTCATTGCTTAATATTGTCACCCCTCGACATCCACATATAAAAGTCGGTTCTATATTCTGAACCAAAAACCTAATCCTTTATAACCACATCACCCAAACAAACACTATTTAAGTACAGCTAGTTCTTACAGCCTTAATCCTATATTAACTTGAAGTAAATCAGCTAGTAAGCCTTCGAACAAAGGTCCTTCTCATAAAACATTACAACAGACGGTCTTGGGTTGTTGTTCTCGTAAACACCACGTTCGGCTGTCTGTGAAATTCGGTCGCAATATATTTCAATTTACAAAAGAATTTGTGATTCAAGTTTGCTATATTAAATTTTTGGATTTGAGGTAAAAAAACTTAAATTTGAAATGTAATAGAATATTTTAAAATATCGGCATTTAGTGCAGTTATCTTATATGAAATGAATCCTATATTTTTTTTTTTTAGTAGCCTACCAAAGTGACTCCACCCTGCCTGATGGTAAACAATCAGTGGAATACAGAAGTGGTTGCCACCATTTCAAAAGCCATCGACTTAAACTGCTAGTATGGTGGCCTCCACTATGGCGGCTGAAAATAGGTAAGGGAAGGGAATGAGGGAGGTAAGGAAAGAGGAAAGGAGGGAAATTGGGCCTCCCTCCCTACCTCCCTGGCCTATCTCCGCTCTCACTCACCGAACGAAACGCAGTAGTACTCATACTACTACTCTTACGTCGATCTTCTATGAGAGGGTAGTACTGCTACGGTCGATCCGGCCCATTCATGCTGAAACCAGCGTGGATCTACTACCATTTAATATAACTGTAAATTGAAGCTTATCTTATTTATAATAGTTTATTTATAGTTTTATTTTGTACTTATTGTTGACACCTAAGTACCGCTTCTACTTAGAACAACTGTACTTACAAGTACGGTTGTTCTAAGTACAGCTTCCTGGAAGTATCAGAATTATTAAATGTTTTCTTATCACCTCCGCAGCCCGCAATAACCAAGATGAAAAAAGAACACGCGTGCTTTGTTATAACTAAGGGCTTTATATACTAGTAACGCAAAGCTCTCCTTAATAACAATGACGGGGAATTCAGAATTGTGAATTTTGATTTGGTTAGTTTCTCGATTATCTACTCATATTTTATATATTCTTAATGATTAATCACATTATGTTATCATTTAATCTTCGACATTAAATTGATTGTCAGTATACAATCGTAGAATCATAACAAAACGGGATTCGCAAAATGCTAATAGAAACCGGGCACGAGCAACAGAAACTTCAGGCCGATGATCTAACGCGTGATTTTGCATAAAATATGTGCCAAACCCATCGTATTTAATATAATATCGGTCCGCAAACGCCTGGATTTACCAAATAGTATTCCGTTTGCACAAACAAACCATAAATTTGGAGATTTAAAAAGCTTTTATCTCTTTGTTTGCCATGTTGTTCGCAATACCGTGTTGAATATAAAACCATGCTTATAATATTATACTTCGATGTTCTATTATACTTGTTGTATAAGTCATCTTATTCTGAAGGAACGATTAAAAATTATATGGTCTTGTTTTGCTCAAGATGCTAGTAAAAGTGAGATGGCTAATGAAGCCAGTTTATTCATACTTCAGAATAAGTGTGTTGAAGGACTTTTGTTTTCGCTTGTTTAGAATGGTATACCAAAACTGATGTGTTGGTTGTCACTTTTAATTTGCTGGATGAATGCTTCATAATTTGCTGTATATCAGCGTGAATATGCGTGGGTATGTACATACAATATGTTTGGGATGTCTTGACTAAATTGATGATGGTGATGATGATACAAGAAGACGATAATAATGGCACAGGTATTGTCGATCAGAAGTAAAACTATAGATCTATATCTCATCTAAATCCCTTTATGATTTTATAGTTTCGACCGACTTATTGCTATTCCGACAAATATATATTTAATAACTTAAACCAGTTTGAAACCAATAAATTGCTCGCTAAATTGCAGTTTCTACATCGTTGCTGTACTAACTATTGGTAACCAATTGCCACTAGTTGATTTAAACTAGAGTGACAGATGTCCATTGCAGTACAACCTAGTAATTGACCGCACCACAATGGATGCGAACTTTTAACATGTAGAGAAATTGATGGAATCGATATACCGCTATCATTTATAGATAATAGTGTGAACCATTTTATTCAAAATATGGGTACCTCCTTTTTTACTAACGATTTTTTGTTGGTTAGTAAAAACATTTTAACAACGTTGATGTTTTGGCCTACATAGCAAGCTCGCAGTGGACGTGTTTTAGTTGAATTATTGAACTTTTTTTTGTCATTCCAAAATTCACTACATGAAATATCACGCACGACGCTACGGATAACGTAATATCTGTAGCTGAGTTCTGGTTTGATAAAATTTTATTGCCCTCGACACGCTAAGAAGAAAAAGAAGAAGAAGCATCACACCTTTTATCCAGGAGGGGTAATCAAACTTGTAATAGCTCTCCATGTTTTGCCACCTATATTCAATCCCATGATACAGAGAGTGAAAGACATAAGTCTAGAATCTGGGTTTATACTGAGATTTTCCTAACAGATAAAACACAATAACACTAAACTTTATCCGACCCGTAAATCGAAGCAGAGAGTTCGCATCGAAGTAGCAGCCCAAAAACAGCACACAGGTTTTTGAACGTAAACATAATAGGTAACAGTTTATCTATTAGGTGTTTCTAAAACGTCAAAACACCATTTCACTATCAATATCTAATATCACACATTATAGCATCGAATGACATTAAATAAAATAAATACCGGGACAAAATCCGGGCCAACATTCAGTGAACTAGAAACGCTCGATAGTAGTGTGAAGTACTATCATTTAAATGTATACTCTAGCAACTTCAAAATAAATGCTCACTAGATTAGATAAAATTTGGTCAAGTGGACAAATACAGTTGACCAGTTTTGTTTGTATATCGCGAGTGATTTTGTTATTTTATTCTGGTTTAAAGTGACTTGTTTACTGAAAAGGGCATAGAAATCTTTTATTCATCACTAGTCTAGAAAATGTTTTTAAAATTACCTCTAGGTACATACTCTCAAAGTCCTCTACAGTTATATGAGAAAAGGCCTTTGCTCTGCAGTGAGGCAATAAACAGGCTGGTATTATTATTATAATTATACACTAATAAATAATAAAATAATATTTCAAAATTTAGTTTACAATATAACTAATAATAATAATAATAATAATATTCTACCACATTCACACAGCGCCATCTAGCCCCAAATTAAGCAATTATATTTGCTTGTGTTATGGGTACTAAACAACGGATAAACTACTTATATACATTTTTTTTTTGTAAATACATACATATTATAGATAAATTACACCCAGACACAGAACAAACAATCATGCTCATCACACAAAGGTTTGTTCTGGGTGGGAATCGAACCCACGACCTCCGGCTTAGAAGTCAGGATCACTAACCACAAGACCAACAATCAACTCGCAATAAAATAAAGTAATCTTGTGTTTCAAAGCAGTAAGTATGTATTATAGTAATGTCTATTTGACTGTTTAGAACATCCTTATTTGGCAATTAATTAGTCCACGATCATTGATCGATTGGCTAAAGCCAAGGAAGAAACTGGCAAGAACCTTATGTCATTCTTATAATCGTCTGTAAAGTACATTCGCTTATACAGAGTTTATACGACGGTTTGATATTAAATGAAAAGGCAGCTGTTACTAGTCCGTATAATGATTTCAAATTAATCACAAAAATGATTTAACGAAAAACAAAAATTTAAAATTTTCTAACAAAACAAATAATATTTTAGTAGTAACAAAGTTATACACCATTTATTATGACAAGTTCACTGACATGTAATGAGCGGCAACGTTTATTCTTCGACGTGGATTATGACTTAAGTCAGTGACCATTTGACGCACTTACAGGGTGTTTAGAATTTAAGAAATTAAAAAAGTAGTCCGTGTCTAAACTATTGAAGATATTTAGTTGATTTTTTTGGCTCGCTTTATAATGTCACATACTATACGTAATTGCATTTAATATCATACCGTCGTATACACTCTGCATAATCGTCTGTCAATTAAGTACATTTTGCTATTGTGCTCGGTCTACAATATTGAACCATACCGTCTCTTCCCGTAGTTGTCACGAAAATAAATACTACATGATTTGACATTAGAATAAAATATATTTATGGTTTATCTGAAAAGCCGCAAAACTGACGCTTAAATTATTTCCTGAATCATAATATGAAATAGGCCGTTTCATTTTGCTTAAGATATTTTCAATATTGTTGAGATATTTTAACGATGTTAACATTACTTGTTTGTATAAAATTGTTTACTTTCTACTTCATTAAAACGAGCAAGCATTAAATTTGTTCGATAAAATAAAATGAATTAATTTTAATCAATTCATGCTTGAGCGAACTTGCAGACAAACATCAATTTGAGTCAACAGCGCCTCAAGTAACTCGACAACGGTTTAATGGTGTGGAATTATACATTCCAATATTTAGGGGAACTTCTAATTTATCGTGTATCTTGCAAATACTTGGATAGGTTACTCATGTATCTCTTTTTGGGACGTGTACTCATTTAATATAATTATGTAGTTGTGGCCGACAGTATTTAGGAGTTAAGTCATGTATATAAATTCTTATATTTCGTGTTAAGAATAACAGTTCCTTTGCAATATTAATCATCTATAGATATCTGCTGTAAAGCATAGGTCGCTCTTAAAGAGAGTATTTGACATAGTCACTGCTGAATAGTGCTGCTATTATCTGGTATATAACAAAGACAGTGCTGAATAGTGTTACTGTTACCTGGTATTTGACATAGTCACTGCTGTTACCTGATATTTGACATACTCACTGCTGAATAGTGCTGCTATTACCTGGTATTTGACATAGTCACTGCTAAATAGTACTGCTGTTACATTGTATTTCATATAGCCACTGCTGAATAGTGCTGCTGTTGCGTGGTATTTGACATAGTCACTTGCATAACAGTGTTGCTGTTACCTGGTATTTCTTAAGTCATCTCTTACGATACTCACGGAAAGAGATTAGGTAGTTTTATATTTCAGGGTCCACTATATTGTACGTCTAGGATATTTTTATTTGAACCGCCAATAGATACAAATCGTCCTTTCTCTCTTTAACATCATTTCGACATCGTGATTGAAAACGTATTCAAGCGGTGCTAGTTTTTATTTTAAAACTTGTGTCACAAACGAGTTTCGGTGCACGGACGGGAAAGCGAAATTGGTTTTCCACTTTTGAGTCCACGCTCGCAGCTTTGTTTTGTTTCCATTCGTTAAAACTGACGCTCTATGTGTCAGCGTATTGTCAGATATGTTCGCCACAGTGATGTTGGGCATTAATTTGTCAGTCCAAACTCTTGTTTTTCGTAATTAAAGATTTTAACTACAATGCGTTTGATGTTTACTGAAGTTGGATTATAACGAACTATGATTGTTTAATAGATAAATAATAACAACAATGTTAATAATAACACTAACTACACAGAACGCCATCTAGACCTAAAGTAAGAATATACATTATAGCTTGTGTTATGGGTTCTAGAAATGCGGATATACATACTTAAATACTTTTTTTTTGTAAATACATACATATTATACACTAGCTGTTGCCCGCGACTTCGTTCGCGTGAAAATTCAGATGTGGCCTGTATGAGAATATTTCTTACCTAATCTTACGGCAATCGTACATTGTATTAGTAATAAATATCAGTATAATCCATCTCTAAGGCGAATCCGATTTAAATCTATTCACCCGCTACCACTAAAACAGACGAAATTTTGCGATATTTAACGAAACTTGCCACTCCTATTTTCCCACTTAATAAGAATAGTTCCTAGTTTGGAAATCATATTATCAAAACTCCCGTTTAAAAACTATAGAAGCTTTATACAAATTTTGTTCCCCTTTATAATCCAGGGAAATGAATTTCGCAAAATCCCGTCTTTGAGAGCACCTATTTCCAAAGTTTGAAACTCCTAGCACTTGTAGTTTCTGAGATTTCGTGATGAGTGAGTGAGTGAGTGACCTTCGCTCGCATGAATATAGTTTCTCCAATGGACATTTTTATATTGTTTAAATACTGTTTTGCATACTATTTCTAATCTCACTCTCTAACCTAAAGACATCCCGCGTAAAACAATATACAATACACAAAGGCAAATTTTCACTACGATAACTTTCCCCTTTCCCTCATTTCCTCTCCCCCTTTTCCCCCTCCCCTTCCCGTCCCCTCCCGTCTCCCTCCCATCTCTCTCACTTTCCCCACACTTCCCCTCACTTTCCCTCACTTCCCACTCACTCACCCCTCACTTACCACTCACTGACTCCTCACTTTCCCTTACGTCCCCCTCACTTTCTTCTCACTTACCTCTCACTTGCCCTTCACACTGCCTCCTCGCATCCCCCTGAGTTCTCTTTTTCTTTTTTTTTTTACACAACGCTATCTATTTCCAAAGTAAGCATATTATATGCTTGTATTATGGGTTCTAGAATACGGATAAACATACTTAAACACTTTTATTGTTGTAAATACATACATATTATACATAGAAACACCCATAAGCAAATAGACATGTTCATGCTACAAACATTTGCACTGAGCGGGAATCGAACCCGCAACCTCTGCGTGGCAGTCCGTATACAGCACCACCGAAATACAGAGGCAGTCGATTTCACCCTGATTTTCCCCTCCCTTTGTCCTGACTTCCCCCTCACTACCCCCGCACTTTCTCCTCACTTCTCCCTTCCATTTCTCTTCCTCCCCACCCTTCCCCCTCCCTCCAATATTCAAGTCGCCAACTTCAAAAGCAAAGATCTTTCCATACAATATTTCATCTCTTATTTCACCCACATAAATCCACCCCAGTTAAAAAAAAAATGAGAGTATTTTTTATTTAAGTAAAATTATTCCAAAACAAAATTTCAAAGCTGTAAGTTAAAAAATGAAGACGTTTCATACAATCGTTTTTATCCCTTTTCATACACTTAAGTGTAGAATTTTTAAAAACCCTTTCTTAGTACACTTCTAGACATTAATACAAACACACCCTCCAAATTCTAACTCTAAAGTCGCTACGACCAGCGGTTTTGGCTGTACGTTGTATGTTAGTCAGTCAGTCAGGACAAAGCCTTTTATAATATGTATGGATGTATGGATTAGACGTAGAGCCATCAGGGATCTAAGCATACAGGCTGCTAGGAATGCTAACACGTGATAGAGCCACATAAAGCTGACCGTGCGAAAAACAGCTAATATTTAGATCCACACCCACAACTTTTAGTGTCTTACCTTGGGCTTTATTAATTAGTCATCGCAAAACATAGGCTCACTGGAAACTGGACTCGTTTAAAACTAAACAAAATATTGTTTAGAGAGGAATAAAAACACTATCAGCACTCACTATCAACAATCACTATTCCGCAACCTGTTAAAATCTCTGCTTCTATAAGATTTCGTAGTAAATTAACGAATGTTCGATGTGATTCTTTAAATTGGCATAACTTTTTTATTTATGAACCGATTGACATGAAACAAACACTAAATGTTAAGTGAAGCTTACCACAATGTATCGGTGAAAACCATATTTAAATCGGATAAGCCGTTTTTGAGATTAGCGTGAACAAACGCACAGACAAACAGACAAACAGACAAACAGACTAACAGACAAACAGACAAACAGACAAACAGACAAAAAATTTAACAATCATTGTTTTGGGTTCTATTTGCGTTTATAAAGGTCCCAATAATATTTTTTCTCATATATCTTCCATGTACAGACAGCGACCGGTTACATTTTTATTATATGTATAGATAGAACCTCTTTAAAGTAATCCATCCTAATATATTCTTGATCGTTTTAAAGTAAGTTTTTTTGTATTTTGAGTGAGATTGGCTACCAGTTTCTATTAGATTTTTTTTTATAAAATTGCAATATGCAATTGCAGATGATGGCAGGCGACTCCAGTTCATTTGATGCTAGGCTGTACCCAAGTACCTGTTACTTAAATATGTTGATGAAAAGGGTATCTATCCTTTTTGATCCCAAATTAGCGTTGACAATGCGCAATTCATACTCCTGGTGTTGCAAGCGTCCAAAGGCTACGGTAACCGCTTACAATCAAGCGGGCCGTATGCTTGTTTGTCACTTTAATCGTATAAAAAATAAAGAATTGCTAATTTCCGTGAAATCAGTGCTCTATTTCTATTTTGGTTATAAAATAATGAAGCATCCAAAAAATATCATTTAGAAGCGGTTTTTTTTTTAATGTAGATTTTTTATGTATTTTAACTCTCAAAATACAAAAGAAAGGGTTAGAAACTGGACAACATTATAATAAATATGACAAAGAAAACATTGCAAAATTACCTACGTAATATTCTCCAAAGAATAAGTTATAAAAAACTTTTTCTACATTACTTGAATTATATGTGAATTGGAGTAATAAAAATATATCGGCATACTTTTCCACCATATTGTTTTCTTCAACTTTTAAAAGTATACCTTGAATGGTTACCAAAGCCTAATTCTTTATATTTATTAAGTTATTATGACTTTTTCTTTTATAAGCTCCATATTTCTTGTGTTATTTTGCTAGTTTTGTCAGATTACTAGAAAGTTTTAAGGAAATTAGATTACGCTTTATTTCTAAAATAACCTTATTTTTATGTAATTACTTAGTACGTGTCTTAGTTCAGTAGACTTGTTGTTGTTTAGTTAATACTGATACTAACATAAGACTAAGTCTCAATATTATTAGTTTAATCTTCTTTATAGTTTATTATTGTTTTGAATATGTAGGTACTTTATTTAAACAACCTAACGCAACGATGCTACAAACTGAACTTAATCAGTACTTGAAAGCAGAATTTTCTAGCAAACTATTTAAAATGTCATTGAAAAATAACCAAAATTCACAAACCAAACTTGTCATCGTCATAATTACAACCAAAAGATCTTGACAATAAGTTAGTAGTCTCCACTACGAGTCTTCACTTTGAAATCCATGGTATTGATAGTATTGGAATAGTAAAGAAAAATACCAAATGTAATTATTTGATGATTACATTTGGTATTTTTTCTTTACAAATAAAATTTCAATAACTACATTGTAACGAAAAACACAAAGAATATACGACGAAATACAACGTTTTAAAAACGAAATAATTACAAAAACGTATTATTAAGAGATAATGCCCCACATTTATACGATAGAATATTTTTATGTCACTTTCATTATGTTGTACGGGAAGTAAGGGACCGGGTTTTGTACAATGTATTTGATACTAACTCATTGTGAGGTTGATATGTTTAAACATTTAAAAGGATAATCCGGATAGGAGAATGTTACGAATTCGATTGTATGTGCAGTTACGGTTGGTAGTCTCGTGATGACAATGACCCCAATTGGAGTTTATTTAATTTTCTACTCGAAGCAAGTATTTGTTAGATTACATTTATGTCGTTTTGGAAGTCTAGACGAGTTAACTGTATTTTTGCAAAGTCTTCCGTGAGAAAAAGATTATGTAATATATTCTGATTTACTACCTATTCTTTTAATACTGTAGATCTTTTTGTATCTCTATTGTTAAGGGGTTATTTAATACATTGTGGGGTTCTATAGCTCTACGAACTTGCTCAAACGTTTTACGTCATCATCAGCCAATAGACATACATTGCTGGACATAAGTCTGTCCCAGATATGTCCCAAACCGATGCTAAGTCCCTGTCTACCATAATTTCTATTTTTTACGCACTTAATTAAAGATTAACTCGAGTAAATCCACAGAGTTACCGTTCAGGCAAGGTTTCCTTTGATTGTTATAATCAACTTAATATTTGCTACAATTTTATTTACTTGCTTAACAATACAAAATTTCAAATTTTATTTACTTTGAATTGTAAATATATTTTCTTACTATAATATTTAGACCAATTGTAATTTAATAATTCAATCAATTTCCTCGTACTGTTTGTGTACAACGTACAAGTAAATATTTCATAGGGCACGCTTACGAAAACAGCTGAAACAAAAATTACTCCGTTTTCAGTTTGCCCGACATCACAATACAAAGTATATACGAATATCCTGATAAGCTTGATGCTTCCTTTCACCGTTGAGCGCGAAAATACCGTATCTCGAAACGACTAGAGGAAAACATACACCATTATTTGTTCAAAGTGTGGTAACACTACTACTGTCACGAAGGGGGATATTCACTGCAAGTTGTGATAAGCTGCTTCCAGAACTTCCTTTACTGATTAGCACAGGAAAATTCTGAAATTTTGTTTGTTGCCTTCTTCTGTTTTAGCACAATTTCAATTTTCTTAAGAAGTGTAATACTAGGTCTAAAACGTAGGCATTTTTAATACAAAGTTACATACTTTTACCTACTGTTGAATGGACAGCTTTGTTAGACTGTATCTTTAGTTTTGTTTTACGCGATAGTTTTGTCTAGTATATTTTAAAGAGGTTGAATTTTAACTTCTGTGCTCATTATCAAGCTAAAGGTGATAATCTTTGTATTCATTCATTTATTTCAGCCTGTTATTATCTCACTACAGGCAAAGATATTTTCTCATATAGAGAAGGCCCATTAATTGACACGCTGGTTCAATGCGAATTTGCTGCGCTTTTAAAAACTGTTGTAATTAAATTCAATGCACAAGAGACTATTTAATACAAAACTTGCTTATGGATTAAATCCACAACATGGTTTGTAATGACAGTGTGACTTCTACATATTCTACTATCCATATATCCAAACTTTCCTGCTTCTATATCTATAATATCATTTGTACTTCTTTGATTATCTCTAGTCTCATAGATCGCATCAAATCAACGTCTCGCCTCATTTCCTCCTTCCTTTTATTATTCACATGTATAGGTAAATGCTAGTTTATCTCCAACGTTAAAGCTCATTACGCTATCTTTGATCACTTCCTTAGTATTAATAGTAGTAATCCTCATTTTCATTTTCTTGTTCTGTTTGGTGAGAGAGATTTTGTTATTTGATTTTCTAGTAGCTAATGATAAAATCTAGCAAGAATCGATGTTGATATAGGTACTCTCAAGCACGCAATTAGTAACATAATATTACTTACTTTAAAAAATATCAATATTGCAATTTAGTTCTCTTTGTGAAAAAAGCAATAAAATATTTAAATAAAATCAAAACCAAATACATAATAAAGCTCCAAAGTTAACAACGAACAAAATCCTTAAATTATATTCAACAAGATTATTTTAATTGTAATCTTTTGCTCATTTGCATATTATATAGAAAATTTAAATAATCCGCTTGTTATTTAAATTGATATTCCTATTATCTCTATTGAGAACCAAAATTATAAATATTTTTAGTATATTGGAACCAACTAGAAAATGTTCGTTTTAGTTGATCAGGGCCAAACGTTACATTTCTTTCAACATCATCATCATACCATTCGAAAGACGTCCACTGCTGGACATAGGCTTTACCCAATTTCGCCAGTTAGGCCAGTCGTAAGCCAGCCACTTTTCCTAACTTTCTATTAAAACAAATTCCGAACGTTAAAAAATATACCATGTTCGATAAATAAAGGTGAGTGACTCGTCAATCGCGATATTTCGAGTAAGAGCACTTTGATCCATAGATTCGAGATCTCGCTCCACAAACGCCTCCTAATTTATCAGCCTTCCACTTCGATTACTTAAGCGTGCCAAAATGATTCGCCCCATTAACTTCTTGTCTTACATTTGAACGCTATGAGATATTTTATTTTAAGCACTGTAAGGTGAATATTTTATAGGATAATGTAATTTGCGGGAAGGTTCATTTTGCCGAAGCATTTTCGTATTCACAATTTCTTATCTTTATAGGTTTGTTAGAGAATTTATAATTTATTTTTTCATGATTTTATGAATAAATTCTATAATTTAAGTTTATAAGCCACTGACTTTAAACGCAAGATTATTACAACTTTTTATAGTAAAACCCGGTCAAGATACTTTTACTGAATGTTCAGTGAAGTCAGTAGTGTTAGTGATGTTGGAAAAATAACTATTCAAATAGGTAAATTATTTTTTTTTTTGTATTCAAATATAGAATACTAGTTAAAAATAATAATGTTCAAAATATTTCAACTTTTAAAACTACAAGTTCTTAACTAGCCACTAAAAAAGTTTATGCGTACGCCTATCACAAGCACAATATACAACGCCATCGCACAACATACACGGAATCTCGTATCACAGAACAAAACTTCGTATAAGACATTATCGGAAACTTAAGTGATTAACTGTTTTCCAGAGTTGTGGTAGCAGGATGGGAGTACAATAGGCGAAAAGTTTGCCGATCCGCATATTTTAGAATGCTAATGTGATTTTGCACTTAGTCCACGTGAACTCAACAAAGGATGTGCTTAAAATATAGGAGGGCAAATTTATAAGTTATCAATGGGTTGTTTTGATACTTGGCCTTCACATACTTTGCCGCATATTTTTATCCTATGAACAAAATTTGACAAGATCTATATTGGCGTCAGCGTTTTTTCACTTTTAATTTAAGAAAATGTTCATCAAATTTATCCCTTACTTGAAAGTTGTATTGGTCAGGAATATTCAGACTTTTAAAAAAATCCTAAGGCATTTCATTAGAAATATGACTGATAATATTCGGAAAATTTTCTCATATTTTAAACAATTTAACCAATTCATTGCTTACAGTGGTATAGTTTCTTTATAAATATCTAAGATTAATAATTAAGTACCATCGTTTTGTATATTTATTGAAATTGAGGCATATTTAGATCTTCTAGTAATGATTTGATTTAGATTTAATAACACGGCTTCGCCAGTTTCAAAGATTTTACTAATACAAGATTAATTTTTTAATACGTGTTAAAAATAACATAGCATTAGTTATTAAAGGCTTACAGCCAGTCAAAATGGCTTAAGATGGGAGAAGCCTATGTCCAGCAGTGGGCGTCTTTCTGCTGATATGATAAACGATTACTAATAGCAATAAAATAACGCCTGTAGAATGTATTTACAACATTTGTAAATACCTCCTACCGTCGTTTAAATTTAAATTTCAATTAAACTCAAAGGCAGCTTCTTATATTGAAATACCTGGTTGCCTGTTATAACTAAAGATTATAACTAGCGGGTATTCAGAGCAAATTCAATCTTTCCATTGTATAAGAAATTACAGTTTTCTGCTGCTGAGTTCACTGAATGCACCTCTTATCGATTTTGCTACTGTATTTACTTTCCTATTATTCTTTTACATTTACATATAACTAGCTGTCACCTGCAGCGTCGCTTATTCGAATTATAAATTTACACAATATTTTTATAAATTAATTAATTACTCTCAGAATAACAATTCTGATGTCTAAGCAGTTATTGTAAAATTTCATTATAATCCATTAAGTAGTTTTGCGTGAAAGAGTAATAAGCATCCATACACACTTTCGAGTTTGTAATATTAGTAAGTTCTGTGTTGTCAATTCAAAGATCACGAATTGTACACAACTTGGATGAATAATGTAGATAATATGGCTTACTAAAAAGAGTTTTCTTTTCTGCTAGAATGTCTCTTCGTTGAAATTAAATTGAAAACAAATGGCCTGCATCAAACCTCTTCTCATATCTGGCATATCTTTAAACCACAAATCCTTCAAATTCGTATGCCAGCGTTTTTCTGCCTGTTTGTCTGTGACGGAGAAATGGTCAGTGATTTTAATACAGTATATATGAAATTTAAATAAAACGCTAAAAGTAACGTGTTAAGAGCAGGTGCTTTCACTAATTAAATAAATGATAAAAAGCAACCATAAAATCACTGACTAAACCTTGACAACGTTGGGATATATTAACCGCAAAGAATTATGCAGCTAGGTAATTTAGTAACGGTACAGGACATCATATAAAAGCGTTATTATGAAGTCTATCCAGTCACAATGAGAGTGTTATGAGTTGCTACTAGTTGGCGCCACTTAGGTGAAAGGTCTTCCATTCACAATAATTCAAAATTAAAATTCAAAATTCATTCACAGTTTGCAATCAATAGAATCGTTCACAGGCACGTTCGTTGGCAGGTGCCTGGACCTGACACCTCAATACTGCCATCTCGTGGGCGATTTTAGAAATCCCTCATTAGATACAGGCTGCTGAAACCTGTAGTATGCAGCTAAGAAGATAGTTATGTCCAAACAGTAATTTGTTTAAAAATATTTTATTATTCAAGAACTTTATTACCGATTAACTTAATTTCTTGCTTTGCATCATGATATTACACTTATACAACATCAGGTGCTATAAGTGTAATATCATGATGCAGGTGTAATATCAGGTGCAAGTTAATACCATTATAAATGCTCATGTTAGTTTTTCTGGAAAGTACCAATTTACCTAACCTAATTTGGCAGGTGTTAAAGGAACAAAGGATATCGTCACTAAAGGTTAGTATTACAATACAAAGTAGAAACAAACATAATTACAATATTCACAAAAGAATAATGGTAGAATTACATTTCTGTAAATGAAAGATCGTTTTATATACCTATTTTATGTAAAAGCTATAAGAATTGCGTTATAATTTTCCAAAAGACTTGTTTTCGTGAATACGATAAACTAAGTTTCTTTATTCCTAGTTTCAAGAACGTATTGTGGCAGTTAACTAATAAAAGTGCTTATAATTTATAAATTACTAGCTGTTGCCCGCAGCTCCGCCGGTGTGTATGTCGATTATATCAAATTTTCCTTACAAACTTTCATCCCTTATTTCAGCCCCTATAGACCATTTTTAGAGATAAAATATAACCTATATTGTTCTAGTTAATCCAAGGTCTATTCTATCTCTATAACAAATTTTATCAATATCGGTTTAGTGGTTTAGGCGTGAACACGTAACAGAGAGACAGGCAGATAGTTACTCTCAAATTTAAAATATTTTTAGTGTTTGGTAAGAAGGTGTGTTCCACTACGTTTCGCCAGTTCTCTCTGTTGGAAGACATCTTGCTGCACTCATTCACTGCAGCTTTAATTTGGCTGATCTATCGCGTAGGTGATCTTCCGCGCGGTCTAGTGCCATTCACCTTTCCCTGGACGACAAGGCGCTCTATGGACTTATTGAAGACGGTTTACGGCTGGTCAAAGTGTCGACACCTACTTGGCAAGGCCTACATGTAGCAGTGGACGTTTTCAGCTGAATGGATGACGAGAATAATAAATTATAATAAGTGAGTGTTTGATATTGTGGTGTAGCAAATTTTAATGAACTCTACATTCTAGAAAGCTAAGTTCTCTCTTTTGTCCTACTTCTTGTATCCTGCAAGATGAAATGAATGACACTTATCCAGAATACAAATTGTTTTCCCATTAATATTGAACACTGAGACGACCGTAAAATATGATAACATATTTCATTTTGTTCAACAAAAAACCACGAGAACAAATTCTACAAGGTTCGTTATTGATATTTATCACAGATACCTGACATGATAAATGAGATTTCGACAATAATAATAAATGTAAGAAATTACTTCTCGTCTTTTATAATAAAGTTACATATAAAAACCGTGAGAGGAAAGTATGCCCCGGCTATAGAATTTTTCCTTGTGTGGCTGCAGGCAAGATTTTTATTATTCAAAAGCTTTGCTCGTGACGGCTTGATGAATGTTGTAAAGAAGTTCAAATTTTATTTCTCGCTAAAACGAATGGAAGTTATAAAATTTACGATTCAACTGTGAACAATATAATTTTGTTTGTTGTACTCTTAGAACGACAGTTTTAATGGCTTTTTTTAATTTTTGAAAGGTCACTTTGGGGTTTTATTGTTACATAAATGGCACTTGACCGTAGTTAATGCCTTCGATGCATTAACTATTTAAAATATACTTTTTGAGATATTATTTTAGAGATGTCGCTACTTCGGGGAAGAAAGGGCGTAAAAGCCAAAATAGCAACTTTACAGGGGAGCGAAAAAACGTTTTTTTTTTTAAATTTTGGAAAATAGCTTTTTTTGCAATAGAGTTAAATTCGAATGAATTGGTGATATTTACTTGCATTTAAGTGCTCTTTAATATCAAGAAGCTTAATTTTAAGTAGACCTTATGGTTTAGAAGATAGGATGGATTTACGACCCAAAATTTTAATAAAAATGGCTTTTACACCGTCTATAAATACGTACTATAGGACGTAAATCCACAAATATCTATAATGCTAACATACATCGTGTCGTATAAACCATCTTTAGACAGTGAAAAGGTCGTAATGACTGCACCACTTATAACAATTATCGTGAGTAAACCTACAATTATTATAATTTTGTAAGATTTAATGTGGTGAATATTGAAATTAAGGTGCATAGAAGCTCAAAATAATAGCATAATAATTATTATTATCTGATTTATCATAGTTCTATATTACAAAATTTATTATAACGAATTAGGTTACCTACCTGTTAAGTTAAATGCACACGATTCATGAATAGTGAAACAAAAGAAAAGATTTAATTGAATTGAACTTTGATTATTTTCATTAATTTAAATTTTAAGTTAACTGTGATAAATAATTACTATCATCTAATATTAATTAATTAAGAAATAAATTAACTAAAATTGATAAAATAGTATAAAATAATGGTATGTTTGTAATTTATTCTACTAGGTAGGTATTGGTGTATTAAATAAATAAATTTAGTTAAGATGCAAATCAGTTTTATTCATTCATAAATCAAATCAAATTGACAATAATTAGTAATCTTCTTTTTTTTCTATTTCCTTTTCTGTTTTTTGTTTCGTTTTCTTACTTTTTTAATTTTATTGCTTGTAATCGTATTCTTCTTTATTTTTTTTATCTTTTACTTTCTTTTTATTCATTTTCTTTCTCTTCTTATATATTTTTTTCTTTTTCTTATTTGTTTAACCTTTTTTTTTAATTATAATTTGTAAAATAAATCTTTCTTCTACTTATTAATCATTCATGCATTATTCTAATTTTATATATATATTACGTAATAAATATTGTATTTACGACCAAATATTCTTTCATACTATGGTGATACGCCCTTATTAATTTGAAATAATTAAATAATGTCATATACGTCAATTTTTTTTAATAAAAATGGTTTTGGTGAGAAAAAAATCATGGGGGTAAAAGCCATTTTTTTGGGAATATTGAAATTTTAAATATACAGATCGATAGAGCGTCGAAAACTAAACAAAGTTGCATTATTAACTCATTTTGGCCAAAAGTGGCTTTTACGCCCTTTCTTCCCCGAAGTAGCGATGTGTTTATTTATTTATTTACAAACTCTAATTAAAGCGGGTTTAGATTTATTAAATCTAAAGCCGCTTTAATTAGAGTTTGCATAACTATCGTTTATGTTAACGCTTATATCAAGTCAAACATATCATAGTTTTTTGTTCGTTCTTCTTAAATTGTCATGACAACATTGTCTTTTACGACTGTTAAAGGCTTTGAAGCTTGCTGTTTTAAGAATATTATCAAATTTTATAGCATTTTCGCTGACCACAAAAAAAATGTTCGCATTCTAGAACTCGAATGTACCTAACTAGAATGTACCTAAAGTGAAATAAAATCTCATAAGAGGAGGCTGATCTCTATCAGATGAAGTGTTGTAGCCAACTTTTAAAACCTTTTCCTCTATTGATAGTAAGTTTGTGTTATCTGCTCTGGCATTTCTACTGAGTTGTTTAGTTATGTTTGTAATCCTTCTTCTCCCTCTTTTTCTAAATAGTTTATAAATATAGTTGCCGGCAAACTTCTTGAACAATGACCTTTAAAGCGCTGAACTCATTTTTGGATCTTTTTAGCGGGTTGAGCGACGCGCTACGCGGAAACGCATCCAATCGAGCACGCTATTGGTAGATCACCAAAATGACACTGGCGTGCTGTGCGTTAAGATTGGCCGAATAATTTCTCGAATGCCGATTAATTGGCTCGGAAATGCACTTGCGCGGACTGAATTTCCATTTCACCATTACATCTTTATATTTTTCTCACACCAAATCTTACTGTTACTGCTATCAGATTGTGCAGTTCTTAATATGACAAATGACGCCTTCACTATCCTCAGAGACTGAAAGCACGAAGGTAGATTAATGGTCAGAGATAGACAGATTAATGTCAACACGTATCCAAGTAGATTGAAGCGATTTTTATCTGTCGCAACATGTTAGTGCAATTTATTATACTCTTTTTGTATAATACGGGGGTTTACTTGGTTATCAGTGTACAAACAGTAAACTGTCATATGTTATAGATAACTGAAGTTATCGATTCAGTGCTGGAACTACTTAAACATTTTTATTCGAAATGTGAGTAAGTTTAATAAAATCTTCTTCACTATCTAGATATAGCCTGATAGAGCGTCGTTATTTTTAAGCGTTGATTTCTTTCAAAGTATGTTTATGTTCTGGAATATAACATGCTGTGTTACGGGTAATGAGCTTTATATGTAATTCTCAAAGTAGGTTTAAAAAGTGAGGTGAAAATTGAATTGCAGAAAATTTTGAATCCTTAAATCTAGTGCAATTGTAGAATTCGATAAGTTACACGTGCTACTTATCAACAAATAGGTCTTTAGATTTATGACACTTAGTATCTATAGTGTTAGTAAGGTAGTTAAATCATATAATTAAATTATACACTTATTAAAATTACCTATGTTTACCTAAATCTAAGAACTAAATTCTGTTTATTTAGACAAGCTCATTTTTGCTACAAAATTGTTGAAAACACTCTTCACGAGTTTTCATAAAATTGTCTCTTCAGCATTGAAAAATGGTAGTTACGGCTTCCCATTTGTGCAACTGAAATAAAATTTTCAACTTTGTTTAAAGCATTAATTAAAGCGTCACGGTCTTTCATGAATAATGATTGCTTCGAGATAAAAGTTTTATAACATTCCTTTACTAAAATGCAACCATTGCAAATGGTTTTAATAACAAAAGTAAAGTTAACTGAATTCTGATGTACATTATAACGAATTGTTGCAAGTTTTTGTGCGAGTTTTTAATGTATGCAACTTGAAAGTGCATAAACTTTAAAAAACATTTTATGCAGTTCCATTTTATCTTTCTTCGAAGAATATTTTATGGATGCAAATTTTCAAGTCCTAAAAATGTGCATTTTTAAATTATTTTTAACTATAGAATCTTTGCTTATACTATTAATTATATGCATGAAATACCATATTTTACTATGTGTATTTACTAATTGTAGCGGCTTGGCGATAAGTAGTGCTTACGTTGCAACTGTGTGTAGGAACCTTTGCACTACCGTAGGGCCCGCCACAATGATGTAGATCAGTTGTATGGTTATGTATTTTATAAATTAAGCTATCATGAAGAAGTTAATCATTTATCGAGTCCCCTCAACCCCTAAACAATTAACCCCACACAAATCTAATTAATTTCAACCTTTTATACTGTTTGAACTAAGTCAAAGTCAAAGTCAAAGCATTTATTTCATATAGATCATAAAGTATGATGCTTATGAAAAGTCAACATTACATTTTGTCAGCCAATTGACCTACAGCCAGTTCGCTGACGAGGTAGAGCTGTGAGAAGAACTGGCAAGAAACTCACGCCACTCTTTTCAATCGCCAGATAATTACAGTTATTTGAATGAGTTACAATTTAAACACTCAACGCAACCAAAGAACCATACAAAGTAATTATTACAAATTAACTAATTAATATAATACTAAGATTAAAGAAAGAAAACAAGGAATTCAATTATTTAGTTTCAACTAGTATGGTAATTTGACTACGTATTTTAATGACTAGTACTAGATAGACCATACCGTTTAAATTTTTGAAATCTTGTGTATAGAATAGAAAATCCTTGGGATCCTTTTCTTCATTGAATTTTATATTATTGTAAGATTTACTTGAAAGTACACACTTTAAAAAATATATATTTATTGTCTTTTTCTCGGTAGCCTCCAAAATCTCTTGCATTTAGGCAAATACTTATAACATTAGGTCATTAGGGCTTAAATATTAGATTGTATCGAATATAAGTCGATACAAAAAGCAGCCAATTTTCTTTCATTTTAATATTCTTCCTCTAGGCTATTTTAGACCAATAATAGTCAACTTTAAACGCAGCTCGATGCAGTATCTGAATAATTTAATCACGAAGTGGTTCACAATCTAACAAAAATTTAAATTTTAATGAAGTATCTGATAAAACTTATGCCTCGGTTCCCTTTCTCAATGCGTGTTACAATAGAAGTGTATGAAATGAGAACAAACTTATTGTTAACTACATACAAGTTTAAGTTATGCTCGCTGTATATTTTGCTTCATAATGTCGTATGGCAATGACAATAAAAATAACATAGGATGATGAATACAACTCGTAATTAGAATCTTAAGTTTACCAGCACAATCAGAAATTTAGAACTTTTATGAGGGTATGCGTTTCTTGTTTATTTTACAACAGCATATATCTTAAGATTACTATAAAAAGACTCTGACAATTTGCTATAACAGTGAGAGTAATTTTAGTGAATAAATATAGAAAATAGAATCATATTTTATATTTTTACATAGAATAGAATATTCTTTATTCAAATAACAGGACATCAAAACATTAGGTACTTACAATGGGCGGTCTATAGCTAAAAGTATACTCTTCCTTTAGATAGATAGTTATAAAAAAAATATGTTTTGTATGTAATTGTAAGAATTCTGAAAACGCTATATAAATTTTATTATTATCGCTCCTTTGTTGAATAAGATAAACTTAAAGAGCACTGTACTTGAAATTAACAAAGACCTTAACAGACAAAAACATGCATTTGCAAGATTTTAATTCACATTGAAAACGAGCCGAGAAAAGAACGGTTGAACTGCAGTATTTCGAACAAAACTTTCAACTTTTCACTCCCATTCTTTAAGAGTTTTCAAAAAAAGTAGCTCAGGAAAAGGTCGAAATAAGCTGAGAATTGCTAGCACGTAGCACGATTTGTTTATTATACAAGTACACTAAGGCTAGTAATTATTGAACAAAAAACTTCATGGCTGGCACCGACTCCAAAATAAATGATTATTATAAATTGTAAATAATAAAGTAAAGGTATCAATGATTGCGTTGATTCCCCTTTAATGTTCTTAGCTATGAAGTAGGTAATTAAAATATTATTTTCTACTTTTTAGTTAAGAATTGATCACGTAGGTACTGTTTTGAAGTCGGTTTTAGTTTTTTTTCTAAAAAATAATTTTATTAGGTTAAGCAAACTACTTTGTAGGTATAAAATTACATTATAATTATGTGTCATGAGTACCTATCTATCACTCCATGATACATTTACAGATTCTTAGAAAGATTTAGATATACGTTTTTAGTACGTTTAATAATAAGATAAATGCATGTGTTTTTTATATACTTATATTTAAAAATGTAATTTTGTGAATGATTTTGAATAACGGAAAGATAAATGCCTTTTGTATAGATAAATGATACAAGAACTGTGGCAAAGTTAAAGAAGTAGAACAGTATAATATATACGAATCAATATCTGTTGTTCAAAGATGAGAAATGTTTCTGCTCACCGTTTAGATACTTTTGATCTAATACACAACCCACTGGAACGGAAAATTGGTATACTTGTACTTCATTAAAGCGAAATCTTAATCTCATTTTATTACAAGGATAATTTAGAGCTTCCTTTTTTAATTATAAATATTTAATTACCACCATAATCAGAATTTTAATTTTCAAGCTTGTTAAAAATTCAGTACAAATTATATTGACTAAAAAGCTGCAGATATGAAAACGTAAAACGCTAATTAATAAGAGGGCTACAAACTTACAGTAATTAAAGACTTGGTAGGAAACTTTAAGAAGTTTATTTAATTTAGTCTGTAAGAAAGGAAGAAACTAACTTTGAACAAAACAAGTAAGTGTTAAGAAAGTTGCCGAAATATCGGTGAAGCAATAAATCCAAGTAAACACTGGGCTTAAAGCTAGTAGCGGTATATTGTGGACTATCGAGTAAGAAATAAAACTGTAAGAGAATTTGGAAACAGCTTAGTGAATGCCGACATGTTAAGACAAAAATATCGCTGTTTTTCTTTTAGTAGATAATTTACGTTGTATACGTTCGAGATGTATTAACATTTTAAAATCACTGATGTATGTCTTTGTACTGTTCACATTTAGAAGACATTCACTAAATCTGCCCAGATTCTAAAGCACCTTATTATTCATCAGAATTTAAATTCACGCATGGCAGGAAAGACGAAGGGCAAGCAGATAGAGTGTTTTACGCAATGATTGTTCAATCATTCGACGCGAATTGATACGCAGTAAAAATGCGGATATGTAACGTTCTGGTGCTTTTTGCTTTTCAAGCCAATTTCTAATTTCTAATCCAAGTCTGAAGAAAGAATTACAGAAGATTACATTGATGACATTACAGTGATACTGTCATAGTATGATCCAATGTATCCATGTTAACAAACAAATACGTCGAGACACTTCCACGACAACGTAGGCCGTAATTCTGGTTGTCATACAAATATCTGTGACTAGTTAAACCTAAATCTCACTACAAGCCATTAAACCAGTGTTGCTGAGTAATTTGGTTAAAGAGGTCGGATGACAATCGCTTCAAACTAATATTGTTACATCATGTTAAGCTGGAACTTGGTCCTGACATAGTTGGACATTCATGATAGCATGTAAACTTTGTTTACTAGATGTAACAGAATTACTCAGAAAATAATCTTAAAGATAAAAATATGATTGAATTTTAATAACTATGATTGTCGCAAGTTTAAGCTTTTAATTTATGAATTTTTGAGACTACTAAATAACTAGGTTGTTCCGTGATTTTTTATATAAGCTACTCTCAGTCTTAATCCAGGGGTCGAACAAAATTTCTCATTATTTTAGCTAAGAATTTAGGGGTGTGCTTTAAAAATGATAACGGGTTCGCGCCTTCTTAGACGGCATCCGATGGACATGGAGAAATGTTTCACATCTCTGCCTGTCTCTGGGGAGAAAAAGACTTGTTGCTATTTTATATTTTCTTAATGCTTATATTTTTTAGCTTCTTAATAATATGAAAAGGGATGCTGTAAAGCAGTATGTTATGCACTTACTTTTATTTCTAACATGCTTCAACTAAACCAAGAATTTGAAGCCCATCTTACTAAAATAGAGCACATCGGCTAAATAAATACTGTTTTGAGTTAAAATATTTAATACTTCACGACGAATTACGTTTGATAAATCTCATTTAGACGCCTTTATTAAACTTACTGTTTTAAATCAAAGTACGTTTACGAGTATCCCACTAGCAATTGAGGTATAGATTTTAGTAGACTGGAGAACAAATCCTATACAGACATAACTAATGGACATAACGTATATTCAGACTAGAAACAAATATTGATGAATCCAACAAGATTTTGAATAGTAATACTATTCATATGATCCAACGAGGCAGTCAATTGATTTTGTGTTCAGCTGTTGACTGTAAGAGGGATAGGGTTGGTACACGATATTGGCTTAAAATAGAGAAATCCGGGTAGTGTAATTTCTGTGCTTTATGAACGACATCGGCCATACCAATCTAATAGATACTACTATCTATACTATTATATAAAGCGGAAGAGTTTGATTGTTTGTTTGAACGCGCTAATCTCAAAAACTATCAGTCGGATTAGATTTATTTTTTTGCGTTTGATAGCCCATATCTTGAGGAAGGCTATGTAACATCACGCTACTGGTGACGGGAGCAGAGCAGTAAGCAAAGACGCGGGAGAACACTTTCTAAGTGTTGCAAGATGGAAATACGTTTTAGTTGATTCGTTCTTCTCGTATATTTAACATAACTCTGTCAATCCCTACAGAACAAAAAGCATGAGGCTATGTTGTACAATGGTAATTAATTTATGTCAACTTAAGTCAAAAGTCATATAATTCCTGCATGAAATACGTACAGTAAAATAAGTCAAGAATTTCTTGCTTCAACAATTTAATAAATATGCAAAATACGCATATCATTTTGTACTTGCAACCTCTGGATGGCTTAAACTTGTCATCTTTTACACCGAATCGTAATGCTTTGTTACTCGTAAAGAGCAGATATAAACCTATCGTAATAAAGAATCATAAGAAGTGATATATATAACTCGCAGAGAACTTTACTAAAGTGGGAATGGGCAGGATAGCTTGTAGAACTGTAGCCTCTTGAGTAGAAAAAATCTGTAGAAACGACCACATACTAACAAGAAGCATAAGTCCAGCAAATGACAAGCTGTATATATATTATGACAAATTTAGTTCCCAGAGTAAATACCAGTGGCGCTGTTTATTGTTTGTATAAAATAACACTGAGGTCGTTGAGCTAAACGCACCAGTTACTAAATTACTTATTTTTTTTAAAGATAACTCATAATTTGAACATATTTACCACACATTTCCATTATTTGTCGATATGTCGAAATTGTCATCATATTCAGTAAATCCGGTATAGTAACTCAATCTGGCTTCTTGTACTAATCTTTTAAGACATAATTGCAAATAGTTGAAATTCCTAATGTGATTATGGTGTAGGTATCATACTCGTATACACAAACCTGTCAGTATAAATGCTCTTAATGATCGTGAAACCCAATCAAAACCGTTGCGTGTTTTAGGAGAAGATAAGATTAAGCAGAGGGAAGAAAACAGCGGCTTTTTCTTACTTTCTCTTTCATTCATGGCAAAACCATTAAATTAGTAAACATCCATAGGTACTAATAATATAAATGCGAAAGTAACTGTGTCTGTCTGTCTCTTAAATCAATTTTGTTGATATTTGGTGTAGATATAGATTAGATCTCGGGAACAACATAGGCTATCTTTCACGAACAATGGCTTAAAGAAATTGAAATAGATAATAAAAGTTTGTATGAAAAATTGTCAATGTATAAACAGAGATATAACCGACATTCACGCGGGAGGAGCTGTGGGCAACAGCTAGTTTGAAATAAATCTGGTATATTTTATTTAACATAGCAAGATAATAAAAGCTATAATATTAAGCGTTTTTTCCTGTACATTTTACTTGTATAAATAGGTCTTTACAATCATGTAATATGAATATATATTTCTAATGTCGCTTGCTTTGTTACAAAGAGTATATTGATTAAAATCATACAGAGAAGTCATACAAAGAAGATATAAACTTTACCTTATCGTCACGCTAACTTAAAGCAAATTTGCAGTTTGGGACTATTATTTCAAACGTATAAATATTTTACTCTGATACATATATTAATACCATTCTATTTGACTGCCTCTGTAGTTCGGTGGTACTGTATACGGACTACCACGCAGAGGTCGCGAGTTCTATTTCAGCTCAATGCAAATATTTGTGTGCAAGAACATGTCTATTTGCATTTGTATCAGTGTTTCTATTTATAATAGTACCTATGTATTTACAAAATAGTGGTTAAGTATGTATATCCGCATTTTAGAACCCATAACATTTTTTTTTTTTTTTTTATAATTATTATTATTACGTATAACAGCAAAACATACATGTATTTGTAGTCCCCCAAAACCATGACAATGGTTTAACTGACATATATGCTTACTTTGGATCTAGATGGCATTAGGTGTAGTTACTGTGTTTTTTTTTTTTTTTATAATTTATTTAATGAATCCTTCTTGATTTACTTACTTAAAGTGACATAATAATCACTATGTCCAGCCACAAAATTTCTGAAAGCACATTCACATTATGCGTAATCACGATATCTAGCCGGCAAACGATTGCTACCATTATCCTTGCTGTTAATACTGATCACGACTTACATTACTTCCTAATTTTGCTGAATATTTGGCCATTTGACCATATGAGGCATACGTATATAGCCCATTTATACCAATAACACTCTATTTATTGAACGCATAAAGCCTAATTTTGTGTCGCAACTTAGTTATGCAGTTAATGAATTTGACAATTTGTTAAGTGAATGTTGTTTACTGCTTAATAAACTTATTTTAAATGGCAATTGTAATCTATTATTGTTTGATGTATTTTGTTTTTTGATTTTAGTAAACAAGCTGAATATAAGTCAATATTATTTTGTTTTCACATACAGTATCTACATACATATTTATGTTTATGACATAAAGTGCAACCAGCGTTTTTATCGCTATGTTGTATTAACGAATGTTTATCTTTCTTCAATATGCTTTGGAAGTATCAATCTCATACTCTATGATCACTCGTTCATCCACTTATTTGAAACATCAGCATCATATGAGCCAAAAGACTTTCCACTGCTAGACATAGTCCTCTCCTAATTTTCGCCACCGTGGCCGGTCGTGCGCCGCCGTCATCCATCGGTTGCCAGCCACCCGTATAAGGTCGTCGGTCCACCTTGTGAGAGTTTTGCCCACGCTGTGTCTTTCGGTTCGTGGTCTCCTTTCTGCCCCAACGGCCGTCAGTTCTGCGAGCTATTTGAAACATACTACGTAATCAAGTATAGCAAGAATATACCCACATATTCAGCCTTTCAAATGAGTTTGTTCTTGAACGGTGTAACAAACAGCCTCGATTACGTCCTTAAAGCTGGTATTACGTGCCACGCTTTCATCCGATGTAGGTTAAAAGCAAGTTGCATTAAGGTGCCTTGATACGGCAATACACTCTGTTACTGCTCCAAAACGTCACCACGGGTATTATAAAAACTTTGAATGTAAGGAAAGTAAAATGTATAGTTTTGAAAGCTTATCTGCGGTATTTGGTTATTATATTTTATTGTCACAAAGTGGTAAATGTCATCGTGAAAAAGATACTTCCACTTAATCTAAGAGAATTTCTCTAAACTATAAAAGTATCAATGCAATAAATCTTTATATTTATTTTTAATTTGTACTGCTAAAAATGATTAAGACAAATACTAAACAAAATATTTAAAAAAATTAATATATCGATACCCAATTACTTCTTATTGTGCATTAAAAATATGAATCAAATAAAAACCTGTTATTACAATGCGTTTCAGGTTAGAAATGTTTAAAGCTGATGAAGCAAAAATAGCCACATAAATTATCAAGCGAAATACAAATCCAGATTTAGAACTGAATCTATGTTTTGCTTATTTTTTTATACCGCTTAAGTCAAACAAGTAAATGTTACACTTAATGATAAACAGTTCTCGTTGCTTATTTAATTATGAACGGTGTCGAAATGTAGGCGTCTATTACAAGTTAGTTAACTAGGGGAGAATTAATTATGATGATTAAAAAAATAATGAAATATTAAAATAATAATAATAAAACTAGTGTTTGCTGTTGTTTGAGTTTCTGTGCTCACTTCTTCCTGAGTAAGCAATCTACCAACAAAAATATTGTTTTCGCTAGTTATTAAAATCCGTACAACCAAAATGTAGTGTGCAATTGACACTGTGCAGCTAAGCCATAGATATTACCTAGATAGAAATAACATGCATAAATTCTATTTTAATAAATTGCATAGATATCGGAAAGCTTTCACCACTCTGTGGCAAAGTAAATTAGTTAGTTAACCGAATGATGGCGGTCAAAACATACAAATAGGTTGTAACACAGAACGAGAACGCGTTCTGTAATAGGTAATAACATAATAAGATTGCAACCACTACGACTGCCTATCCGCTTACAAAGTGTGGCCAATGGCCATTATGACAAAAATGAAAAAATATGTATGAGCTTGTAGACGTATAATGAAAATGATCACCGAAAAACTAGCTAGCTAGCTGTAAAGCACACATTTTACTTTTTATTTTTTCTTTACAACATAAAAAGCCGTAATTAAATACTTATAGAGTTAAGTGTATTGCCTGTTTCACTTTGCTACTTGAAATTGTAACTTACAAAAATTGTAATAACCTGGCGATTAAAAAGAGTGAACTGTGTTTCTTGCCAGTTCTTCTCATGGCTCTACTTCGTCAGCGAACTGGCGAAGCGTTAAATGGCTGACGTTTTTTAAATCTTAACGTTCATAAGTGTTAATTTAATTAACCTATGTGAATAAATATATTTTCATTTTTATTTTCATAGATCATGTATTGTGCTCTCGTCACATAGACGTTTCAGTTCATTGTACCACCCTAACTCCCAGTTTCTGAAAGGCTGATCAACGAAAAATTAACTAATCAACTGTTAAATCTCATGTAAAGTACTATTTCGGTTGCTAAAAACATGAATTATTAATTAAATTTGATCTAATTCGTAACTAATTAGATAAAATTAAGCCAAATATCTATGCCTTTAGCATGATTTTAGGTACTTCATATGAGATTTAACAGTTGGGTAAGTATCAGAAATCATTAGTAAAACCAACAGCTGCGTGTATGAATTATTTATAACAAACAATAACTAAGTAATATTGAAATGATCAACTTTATTAAATGTTTAGCATAATAAAATTGATTTTGTCGCATCTGTGTTATCCAATAAAATATTTTGATATATAATTTAATAACTACAAATACTAGTCAAAAGAATGAATTCAGAAATCCCATAAGTTGTAAATTTTTATTTTAGTTGAGATAACACAAATAACGAGCAAAATATAATGGAATATTGTGAGAAAACCATGCGGGAAAAGTATGTCGTTCACGTATTATTATACTATGTTTCTTTGAATATGTATGTAGTATTGTACACCAGGGACCCACTGGGCAAAGATTTTACGCGATTCCGTCATGTATATTGGAGAAATAAGTGGCGTTACGTGTATTGGCACTATTACGTACAAACATCATTAAACATTATAGGAATACGAAGTCCTAGGGGATACGATGTAAGGAAGAATCATGGGAACATTATCTATCGTGTAAATATACTGGTGTTATTTTATAAGAAAGTTGACAGTTTGGAATTATAGATGACTAGCTACACCCCACGGCTTCGCCCGCGCGTAAAATATTTTTTGCTGTATCGCTCGGGAACGAGACTGATTTTCAGGATAAAAAGTAGCCTATATCCGTCTCCGGCACCGAATCTCTCTACATACTAATTTTCACGGTTTAGCCACTTAGGCGCCTAGTGGCAACAAACACACACACACACACACACACACACACAAACTGTAGCATTTATAATATTAGTAAGATAAAAAGGAAGAAGTACAGGCAATCTGTAGTAGAACAGAAAATAGCCATAAAATGCAAAGTAAAATTAATGTAATTAAATATTTAATAAATAAATTTGTGCCAATATAGTAACCATTAAACCAAATAAAACGATAATTTACAACGAAAATAAAGAAAGTAAACATGAATTTGGTTATGAACTTGGTAAAGGAATAACAAACAAAAAATAAGCGGTGTCCGGGGGATTCGATAATGCTTTTAGTTCAAATTGGGATTTGCGTACAAACATGCCAGCTAAGCTTTAGCTATAATATCCGGTAAAGCTACTGTTTTCTTTGTTTTGCATGTCAAATTAGGTAAATTGACTGTACTAATAAAACTTCTTTCATAACATTGATAACCTTTTAATGTATACGAGCTTTCCGCGGCGCGATTTCTTAATGCTCTGCTCCCGTCGCCTGTAGCGTGATGTTACATAGTTTATAACCTTCCTCGAGAACTGGGCTATCATACGCAAAAAGAATTTTTCAAATCCGACTGGTAGTTTTAGAGATTAGCGCGTTCAAACAAACAAACTCTTCTGCTTAATATAATGGTAAAGATTTACATAATTTTGGTCAATAAACTACGACTGATAGAAGCACAGACTTCTATAATTCGAAAACAAAGTACAGAAAGTGAGACTTTTATGTTTATGCGTATGTGTGATATAATTTTTACCAATTTGGAAACAAAATAATACGCAGGTGAAGCAAAGTGACAGCACTCACAAAATCGCCGTACTGAGGGCCTAGACAATTGGCATAAATGCTTAAATAGAATATAATAAATTCAAAAATTTATGGGATTGACATAAGCTAACATTGTCGTTAGTTTATGTCAATCCGATACATTCACATCTTGGCCCTCTGAAGTGGCAATAGACAGGCAGGTTCGTGACAAAAAAAAATTGGATTGGCGATCATGAGCCGGAAGACTCAGAGTGAATATAAGGATAGCCTAATAAGGGTGGCGTGCAACCGCTGGATGAGGATGGCTTAAGCTTGGTTAAGGTGGTGACACTGTGGAAAGGTCTGTCTGGCAGACGCAAAGTTTTCCATCTGAAATAATGATAATGATGATGCTTAATTCATTCGTAACTAATGTGCCAAAGAAGTATAAAACAAGAAACAACATAAAGTTAATATGACGAGAAATACGGAAATGTATAATATTAGCGAATATCATTAAGTTCATTCAACAATAATTACAATTTAATGAAGCGAAATGTGTTTCTCTTCCAAGTTTTCAAGGCGGAATCTTTTCTTAAATGCAATTATACGCGAAAATCTTCAGAGAAAGCGAGTAAGGCTTATTACAGGGTTGTGAGTATATTACATGTTATAAACTTAAGCGGAACTTAAATAATAAATGAACATTAGATATATTAAAAAAAATATATCTAAGAAATTACCACGATTTAATTTATTAAAGCGTTATCCCCGATCTAGTTTGTGAAAGAACCACATGGCTTGTCTGTCATAAGAAATTGGTAATACTAGATAATAGTCAGTAATATTACCTGCGTCAGTAATTAATTTCAATTCATTACCAATTCTTCTGACAAGTCTATATTCTGAGGAAATTAAACTCTAAATATTTAGTTTGATTTACTGTAATGATTCCTGACTTCTTATTCCTTAATGATCGTGAAAAAAACATCTTCCTAACTTATCGTAGTTCAAAAAAATCCCTAATAACTGTTGTTGTAAATAAAGAGTTCGGTTAAAAATATTACAGGAAATCAAACCTATCTTGTTTATCTAACTTCGTAAGTTTAACTTTGATAGTTTCTTTTGTATCTGCCCAGCGTTTATTTTCAAATTCTTTATTTCAACATTTGGGTATGTTACGGGTTTGATGTTGCCACCGTCAGCGGCAGACTATACATTGTCTGTCAATCAATCAGATTTAATAGGAACTGTTTTTCAAGTATCGATGTTATCATGAAAGCACGATCGTGATAAATTTCAGTGGAGCTAAAAATATAGTTTCCGATAGCATAACTTTGAAAGATAATCTGGTCAATGATAGATATAATTATCAAAAGACTAAAAATTACGTCAGAACAGAAAAGAAGAAAAATAAGAATGCTTGTTAGAAATCTTTCTATCTTTTAAAAAGCTTAGCACATTGAGTCACTTTTTGCTCGACTGCCGAAGTCAAGGAGGGTAATGTTTTTCGAGCGTATGTATGTATATATATATATGTATATATATATATATATATATATATATATATATATATATATATATGAGTATGTATGTGAGTATGTATGTCTATTTATTTGACACGCTCTACAGCCTAGATGTCTTGATAGATTTTAACGTATGAGGTTTCATTATATTCGTATTAATTGTGGGAGAGACATAATATTTCAATGTAGCGTCAAAAAAATAAAAAATTCTTTCTTTTCACTTTGTTTTATTTAGGACGGCGAGCGTTATGTTTTTTAATAATATATAATGCTTGATAAAATCGTCTATGGAGTTTTAATTATTTGACCACTAGGGGTGAATTACCTATTCCCATGACACTACTCGGGATGTCATTTGCTGGCGTCACGGGAAAGTAACGAATTTTTTAGCTAGAAAAGTAAAACATCTATCTGTACGACTTTTCTAGATGTTTATAGTCACCTATTTTGGAATGCAAGCATATTGTAAAAGAGAAACGTATTCGTACATTACATCGTACATCCACCGTACATCCGCCACTAACTTGAACCGAAAGCTTAGACACGATGTTGTGCCAAATTCTACAAAATTTGCTTACCCAACGTCACTCGGTACTCGTTAGGGGTATCACATAGCGGTCTGTTACTCGATTAAAGTATTGCTACGTTCAATGCAGTTCGGTTTCAATGCTTATTGATTTTGGCAAGGCAGTGGAAGATATCTTTAAGGCTGCAGCCGTTGTTAGGCTAACTGGTTTAGAAAAGAAATGTTTAATACTGAAGATTAGAGATAACTACGTTTGTGGTCTCTACAATTGGTATTATAAAATTGTTTTTTAACGGACATTAACGCACATTTTGTCAACAAATTTTAACTATCGTATCGAGGACATTTTTTCACAGCAATTGAAATGTAAGCTAAATGTAAGGCCTACCTACAAGATCAATTAAGAACCGGTTAAAATCGTAACAAAGCAAAAACAAGATTAAGATTAAGTCAAGACCCTTGGTACAGAAAACAAACACCACTAAGGAATTCAAGCATGAATATTAACAAATCAAAAAATAATCTCAAACTTAAGACAAAAACACTATAAGCAAAATTTAAAGTAATAGTGTTTAGTGTATAACAGTAATCAAGGCAGTCTCAAGCGCGTATGCTGCCAAATTAAATATGAGCAAAGTTTCAACGAACGGTGGCGGTGGGGAGAATTGGCCCACTTGGTCTAACTCCAGCAATTTACTACTAGTACCCGCTTCTGATACGAGTGTGCGTTTCGTTGAATATTAATTATTGCTTGTCTGTACTTTGGTATAAATAGGATTTATGACAAAGCATGTTTCGGTGTTTGAGAGCAAATATGCATAGAGCTAAGGATGTTGAACCAATGTTTCGAGGATTACATATTGTGGTCTAATTGGATTTTAAAATCTGGATACAGTCGGTAGTACTCATTAATATTATTGCTGTTTCATTAATTAAATTTACTCAACTGTAATTTCGTGAGACAATAAACTTACCATTTAATAACATAAAATATGCGTAACTAGTTTACATAAATTAATTATAAATAAATTTCAGCCGATATCATCCCACTGCAGAGCAAAGGTCTGCCCTGCCTACTCTCCTAAGTATTTTACTCTTCTATGTTACATAGTTTATAGTTATTATAATAATATGTTCTACTAAAACTTTCAAGGCTAAATAATATAAGATTCAACATCAAAATTTCAAACATCAACATCAAATTCAGGTGCAATATCACCAAACTCCCAAACTTATAACAAATTAATTCAACTAGCAACCCGCGAACAATCCCGACTACTTAGCTAAGTTTAGCACATTGTTAAGTTTAAATGAGTCTTAGCTTATCTTGGAATCTCGCCGGCAACCACGTTTTAGCGGTCTCTGTTCTAATGATGGAAAACATTTGGAAATATTATTATAGTTTTTCTTATTAAATTGAGTTAAAAATACTTGTAAATCTAATTTTTCTTCTTTTTCGTTTGACGTATCTGTATCTTTACTCTAACTCTCGTATTTGCAAGTTTTTTTACTTCTATTGCAATAGTTATGACATTAAAACATTTTTCTAAACCAAGAGATTGTTTTTCTCCATAGTAGTAGATTCAATTACTATGAACAAATTTTACTAAGATCTATTACATTTTATACAAAACTAATTATTAAATTACCCCTTCAGTCCTCTTCCTTTTTCCTTTTCCTTTCTCCGTGGTCGGCAACGGTTTGGTTGTATTTTCTGAGCATTATTATTCTTACAATGATTGACAAACACAGCCATCTCTATAGGTTACGGATACCACTTACCATGAGCTGGGTCATTATGCTTGTTTGCCACCAAAGTTAATTTTAAAAAAATATTCTGTTCAGTAATTTAACTTAGCAACTAACGTAGGCACGAAGCAATAGTTAACGAGTCAGTAGTTGCCACAGTTACGTAATATTTGATACGCTTAAGTTACTCTCAGTAAAATATCCTTAGTCGTCCCTTACGACACCCATGGGATGAGATGAGATGAGCTGGTTTAATATTCTACATCGGACACCATGAGACTAGTGTCGTTTTTTTTGTTTTAAAGACATCTGTCGCACTAGGGAACAAGTCCTGTGTTGCGGCGGCATTTACAAACATACATTTAACAGACACAAAGTACACTCAGACTCGGAACAGTTAGTTATGGATCGAATCCACAACCCCGTGCGTTCCCACTGCATCGCGTACATTCACAAGCAGTCACATTATTAACGTTATATATTATATTGTTATTAGTAAACCTATCATTTCTATCTTCAATTTCTATCATCTGTCTTCTACAATCGATCGATTGTAATATTACTATTATTTGTTTACTTTACCTATACAAAGGAACTTACAATCAACAAACTTCGTAACATATAGCATCTTTATAATATTTAGAATTTTCCTAAAAATGTAAAAGAGCATTTATATAACTAAAATGTACTTGTAGTATTATAAGATATGTTCTTGTAGTGTCTATTTCATTATTTAATATACTGTCTCTATATTGGTGTTAAATATTAAGTGCTTGGAAACTAACTAGCTGGCGTTAAGATCAATACATTAGCCTCTTGCTTTTAAGAAATACAGCCAGTTTAATAGTATACTTATACTTACTATGTTGCATTAGTGACACAAATAATTTACAACTACTTTCTTGGAATTTGTTAATTCGATTAATTACAGCTAAACATATTTTTGTGTTTGCATTCATAACATATTAACCTACTTTACTATCGTTGTAATTGCAACCGTATTTTGTAGCTCGTAAGTTTGTTTTTATTTTGTATATTCACGTGCACGTATAACAAATTATAAAATTTTAATTGGTGTACTTAAGTTAAGAAAATAGCATTCGTGAATAACATGCTAGGTATCGTGATCAAAAATGCGATTAATCATAATAACGCTAGTAAACCAAATATTAGCGTTAATTTACGCTATTAAAATTTATTTTCTAATAAATTAAAAGGTATATTCAATATTAGTCTGTGCCCGCGACCTCGTTTGCGTTAAATTAGGACTTGGCACATTTCGGCCAATTAACATTGATATAATGTTTATAAATTCATACATTAGTTTTTGCGTGTAAGAGTTACTAACATTCA
Source organism: Parascotia fuliginaria (assembly GCA_963082885.1). Taxonomy (NCBI): domain Eukaryota; kingdom Metazoa; phylum Arthropoda; class Insecta; order Lepidoptera; family Erebidae; genus Parascotia; species Parascotia fuliginaria. Next base: position 5,488,913 of record OY720195.1, read on the forward strand.
TACATCCACACATCTATACAAACTTTCGCATTTATAATAGGATATAATTTCGATATTGTAATTCATGCCGTTATGCCTTGATCAAAAGTTTTATTTTAAACATCACTTAAACTTGAAGGACTTTGCGAGGTCCTTTTAAATTACCTGCTCAAAGTTTTAGTAGGTATTTGTGACATATGTGGGACACGTGCGATTTAATTAAGGACTTAGGTATTTTTAATATTAATGTGGAATTTTACTTATTTATTGCTAGTTGTTTTTTCAGTTATTATAAAATGAGTGTGCTTATAGGCTTGCTCTGTATTCCTATAGGATTGTTACTTAGTTGATATTACTATTTCAAACTACATTACATCAGCGGATTTCTGATGATTCTCATAAGAACGCAACGCAATTGAAACCACATCTACTGCATGTCTGATGAGTTGTGGGTCAACGGTTAACAAATTTACTACCATTCAGGGTCTGAAACAGTGAATTGAGGTCACGGTAGATTACATAAAAATATCAATATGCGTTGAATACAATAAACATAAAAACGGATAATGCAGATAAGCATCAGCAGTACCATAAACTGATAAATACAAGTATTAAATTCTTATTGCATAATTAAAATGCCTTAATAATTCTGATATAAAGAGTCTACATTTTAAAAAAATAATTCTAATATAGCATACATTTCAATAATTTAAACGAACGAACATTTTCATTGCGCTTAGATTTTCATACCGCGCTGCCGTCAAAGGGGCACCACAAAAGTGCATTTCATTTACTAGCCGCCAACAAATTGAAGCCTTTCAAGTCAAGATATTAACGTAATGGCTTTCTGGTGGATTAAAAAATAAACTATCATCAACAGCCAGATAAGCTAACGAGCTAAAATGTAAAAATGTTAAGCTTAACGTGTTTAGTTTGATGTTAAATTTTATATTTGTTTTATATCATATCGAGCATAACGTACACTCACTCCTCTGTTTTATTTTTTTCTGGTTTATTTTTATCATTTTACTGTTTACGGACTGCTATTATGTCAAAAGTAACATTGCGTTTTTTTTGTCGAAATTCTCAGTATTAGCACGGAGCCGGCAATTGTATCTTATAAATGGCAACAAGCTCACCCCTTGTTACATGGGACCCAATCATAGTTTCTGAAACGTTATACGCCTCTGTCTACTCCCTCGAGGCAAAATAGTCGTGATTTACGTATACAACATTATTTAGTCACTAATGCTGAAATCTTAACGTAACTTAAATAGCACACAAATTCATTACATGCGACATCACTTAAAAGATTACAAGTCAGTATTAATTATATGAAACAATATTTGGTCTGACACCCAAATGCGTTAAAATGTAAATCAGAATCATTCTATTGTGCGCCTTTGTATATATCTAGAGCATAATAGTATTGTGATAATGCAGGTTGAAGACTTAGTAGCAATCGCGTTGAGCATAGCGAGAAACGAGGATATATCTTTTAAACTCTTTAAATATTACTTCTTTTTCTTCTTTAAAAAGACAACTCCCGTACTAGGGAACAAGCCATGTGTCGCGTAGGAATTTACAAACATACATTAACTAACACAAAGTACACCCAGACTCGTATAAATTTTTAATGGATCACAATCATAAAGTTTTTTCCCGTGTGGAGATCGAACCCAACCTCATGCCCAGCAGTCGCTTGCACCCACTGCGCCAGGGAGGCAGTAAATTTAATTTAACTGAGTCAAAATTCATTTAACTGGCTCTCTTTTTATCTAAAACGACACGTATTAGTCTGAAGTACCACCGGTATCTAATGAGTTTAATAGCGAACAGCTCAGTGATTCACTGTAGCTTTTAAAGCCTGGCAATATTTTATAGCACATGTGTTTTCTTCCGATTTTGATGCAGAATGTTTTCAGCGTGCAGTAGCATCTTACAAAGCTATGATGGCTTAAAGAATGGAGGCCATCACTCTCGAACTGCTTACTTTCAGGCAAAGTAAAATCATATTTGTAAGATAAAAAACTAGTTTTATGAGTCAAGACAAATAAACATCCGTACAGTCAGTCTCCCATTTCTCAAAAATATCACAGCTCTATTCTACATTTCTACTAAAGACAATGGAGAAGGTTATAGACAGGTATATTAGAGATGTAGCTTTGGATAAATACCCAATCCATCACACCCAACACGCCTATCGCAAGGGAAAGTCGACAGAGACTGCCATCACCAGCCTCATCGACAGGGTGGAAAAGGCTACAGAGGACAAGGAAATAGCACTATGCGCATTCCTCGACATTGAAGGAGCTTTTGATAACTCACCAACCACACTGTTGGTGAATGGGCTGATAAGTAAAGATGTCGACCCTACAACGGTGAAATGGGTGAATTCAATGCTTGCACATAGGAGTGCAAAAATAGCCCTTCATGAAATCGCAATTGTAGTATCTACAGCAAGGGGTTGTCCACAAGGTGAAGTTCTATCGCCACTACTCTGGACCCTTGCTGTGGACGAACTCCTAGTTGATTTGGCAAAACTTCAGATTGATGCGCAAGCCTATGCAGATGACTTGGTAATTATAGTCAGAGGATTTTGTCAATCAACCATCTCATGTATTATGCAAAAGGGACTGAACACTGTTAGCAGGTGGTGTGTCAAAAGTGACCTCTCCGTTAATGCTGACAAAACAGTAATCGTACCTTTTACACAAAAGAAGCGATTGGATAAACTAAAAATGCCAAAGCTTAATGGTAAAACGATTGCGTTTTCCACAGAAGTCAAATACTTGGGCGTCACAATCGACCAAAAGTTGACTTGGAATTCACACTTGGACAATGTACTAAAGAAAGCCAAGATGACGATGGGAATTAGCGGCCGTATGATGGGCAGCAATTGGGGCATAACCCCTAGAACAACTATTTGGCTGTACACTGCCATTGTGAGGCCGATCATTACGTACGCATCAGTTGTGTGGTATAACAAGACGCGTCAAACGACCACCATAAAGAAATTAGACAGCTTACAGAGAACTGTCTGCCTCATGGCCTCGGGAGCTATGTCGACTAGCCCCGGAATGGCGCTAAATGCTTTGCTTGGATTACCGCCTCTTCATGTATTCATACAAAAAGAGGCGAAAGCCAGCATGTACAGGGCTCATATCCAAGGCAGAAGCAATTGGATCTCCCAGAAGTTGAGGACTTTACAGAACTCAATACTGGAAATACCAATACTTTGCATGCCTACGGATGCCACCCTACCCCGGTTTGTATTTGGAAAACAATACACAATAGAATTGCCATCTAGGGAAAACTGGCTCGAAGACCAGATATCTTTTGAGTCTGGTTGCCTAGTATGGTATACCGATGGCTCCAAAATAGGACAAAAAGTAGGCTGTGGAATATATGGGGAGCGACCAAAGCTCAAAAAAAGCGTGTTTTTGGGACAAAACGCCTCCATCTTCCAAGCAGAAGTATACGCCATTGTGGAATGCGCGGAAGCCAATCTGCAAAAGCGCTACACCAATCAGACTATATATATAAATTCTGATAGCCAAGCCGCTCTACTAGCACTGGATTCGAACGTAGTAACATCGAAACTAGTTGAAGAGTGCATGGATCGTTTAAACTCTCTAGGTAATATGAATAGAGTAGTTCTCAGATGGGTACCAGAGGGCATACCACCACCTCATATAGCAGTATTGTTTTAATGGTACTTTGTGTTTTGTCTTTTTCTTTTGTACCATTAAAAACAAGGGTAGAGACAAGGTAATGTTAAAATAAGATTGCTAAAAGAGGTTGTGGTAAAGCCGCAGGTCATGCAGGTGTCATCGGTAATGAGTGCGCCGATGAACTTGCGAGAGCGGGAGCTAATGGAACTCAGCAGGGCCCAGAGCCCTTCTGTGGAATACCAAAAAGCCTAGCTCAAAATGCCCTTACAAACTCATGCATCGAAACAGCCATCAAACTCTGGTCGGAATCGCCAGGAATGAACCACTCTAAAGCCCTGATCAAAGGCTTTAACAGAAGGTACAATAACCTTATCCTTGCGTTGAGTAGGAACAATCTACGCATTGTGTCAAGAGCCTTGACAGGTCATTGTTGCTTAAACAAGCACATGCATAATCTAAGGCTAAGCGAAACACGCACCTGCAGGCGATGTAAAGAGGCAGATGAAACGCCCCTCCATCTTCTGGGGGAATGTGGCCCGCTCATACACAAGCGTCAGTTTCTTCTAGGGAAACACACTCTGGGCCCTGAAGAAATTAAGGAGCTCACCCCTAAGCAAATACTGCAATATATCATAGCTGCAGGGTTTAGTGGTGAACTCTAGCTTGATAAAGCGGCGATCACAATAGACCATTCATGGTCGCAGTGACATTACAGCCGCATCACAGAAATAAAAAAAAAAAAAAAAAAAAAAATATTCTACGAAGGTTGTCTGAGATAAATTACACTCACTAGTTTTGTTAGGTTACATGAAATAGGGGTTGTAAACGTATTGTTATATGTATTGGAGACATCTCTAGGTTATTAGGCATTTTCTAAACAAAAATATATTCCTAAATTCGATTCCGAAAGACGAGTTAAAGAATATTGGTTTTTGTACTGACCAGTGCGCTTTAATACTTATTTTGAAAACGTAGTCCATATATTGCCCTCATTTACAGCATGAAGAAGTCCTGTGTCACCACACTTATATGGTGGGTTATAATTTATGTAGTACGCAGTTATCTACTGTTCCCTTAGATGCCTTTTACGATGCCCATGGGAAGTGCTGGCACGATACAATACATTCTAGGCCAAACTACATGGACGAAGTATATTAACAAACAAATGAACAGGCACATTAGTAATACAAACTTGCTGTAGTCCATTTTCACTTGCGCTTAGTTACTTTTTTGGTTACTGCTTGGCTCTAATGGATTGTAGCGTATGTTAAATTATTTATAACCTTCCTCAAGAACTAGGCTATCAAACGCAGAATTATTTAAGGCTGACTGGTAGTTCCAGAGATTAAGCGTTCAAACAAACAAACAAACAGACTATTCCGTTTGCGTAAAGCAGAAGAGTTTATTTGTTTGTTTATTTGAACGCTAGCGTTAGCGGTAATCTCTGGAATTACTAGTAGGATTTAAATACTTTGCGTATAGGCCCGTTCTTGTGGAAGGTTATAGGCTATGTAACATCACGCTACTGGTGGTGGGAGCAGAGCAGTAAGCAAAGACGCGGGTAAAATCACGTCGCGGAAAGCTAGTATATTAGTATCGATAGATTAACTACATATATATTATCATATACTATTATAGAATATTATCACAAATACGTAGTAGCCAATCACAAAACATACTTGTCTCGAAAAAGAAAAGACGCGAAAATATAATGATAGTAGCTAAGCACGTAGTCAATCATAAAATCATTTGAATCACACATCATCCACAGCCCAAATCTACCTACTGCTGGGTAAGTATAGGACTCTCTTTGTTTGTGCCGAACATGCATGTGCCAGTCTTATCCATGTTCGGCCTTCGACGTTATGTCAAAATAGGCATTGACAAAAAAAATATTACCCACAATTACTGTAAATGCTACATAATAAAATTAAATAATCAAATCCAACTCGCTAATCCGAGTCTCATGTGTCCTCTCCATATTTTGCGCATATAAATGAAGTCATAACTCAGCAGTATTCAGGTCAAGCGATCCTAAATCATTTGGGGGCTCGCATTACTTCACCCAAATGATCCTGTTGAAATTATTAATACGGTGTTATTGTTGTAATGTGTTAATGATGTTATTTAATTTTCTGGGATTAAAAATAAAAATAATGAAATAATAAATGCATAGGGCAGAAAGGAATGGGAAGGGCAAACGCATGTTTAACTCGTGGTAGCTATTAATAAATCTGACACATTTTGTTTTATTGAAATTATTTCTTCTAAAATATAATTTTATAGTTTAAAAAATTGCCTTAAAATGTGTGACGCTGCCCGGTTAAATGAAGGGTGTTATGAAAATAGGAATCGGCAATTTATCTTTAGCGAACTGTATCTTTAATTTACTTTATCTTTTATCTTAAGTGTCATTTCTATCAATTAGTCAGTCAGCCTGTTTAATTTAAGCCTCCTCTTAATTTTCGCCGTTTGTATAACCCAACTAATCAGGAAGGTTTTGAGAGTGAGTCAAGTGAATATAGCAAGGCTTTCAGCAGCAAGTTGGTTTTCAATAAGGACAATTGGTGAAACATTGTGAAGCGCATCATTCTACTAAACACTACACATCCACTGAGGAACGCCGAAACCACTGAGGAGAAGACAGGGCATCAAACGAAAATCATTATCATATCAGCCAACTTCTACTTAAACTTCTCATCATCATCATATCAGCCAAAAGACGTTCACTGCTGGACATAGGCCTCCCCCAATTTTCACCACCGTGGCTGGACGTTCGCCGCCCTCATCCATCGGTTGCCCGCCACCCTTATAAGGTCGTCGGTCCACCTTGTGAGGGGTCTGCCCAACTGCGTCTTCCGGTTCGCCTACATAGCCCGCTCCATCGCCCTCTGAGCGACTTTGAGCCTTAAAAACTTAAACTGAGCCCTTCTACTGCTGGACCTCCCCCAGTTTTCGATAAGGCCGGTGTTTAACCAGCCTCATCCATCAATTTCCTGCTCCTTTATCAGATCGTCGGTCCACCTTGTGAGAGGTCTGCCCACGCTGCGCGATCCACAAAACATAAAAATAGTCCTTTCCTTTAGTAGTTTTCTTATAAGCAACGTCACAAAGGTCCTTTCAGCGAAGTAGTTGTGACCAACAATTAGGTATGCTTTGTACACTGGAGTATTTGCCTTTTAAGGTACTTGGCAAACCCCATAATTCTGTCAAAGTGGCGCAAAACCTCTCTAAGATATTATCCTTTTAAAATGTCCGACGCACGTACACGTTTTACTCAGTACTTAATGTGGGTCGTTTTCTCAAGTGAGGTCCAGTTCTCAATCGCGAAGTTCGCAATCAGCTGAAAATGCTCAGCGGACTAAATATGTAACTTTTTAAATTTATTTTTTTGTTGTCTGTATTGGCAGATGAGCTAACAGCCTACCTGGTATTAAGTGGTAACGGTCACTCATGGACTTTTGCAATGCCAGAAGCTACAAAATCGCTGCATACTCTGAAGGGAATGGGGTAGGTGAAAGGAATGAGGGAGGTGAGAAAAAAAGGAAAACATTCAAATGTTTACCTTTATTTTATGTTTATTTTTATAATACCTACTTGAAACTTTATTCACTTTAAAAGGTGTTTTAAGTGCAACGTTGTGAGTTGAAAACCGAACAAATGTGACATTATAACTTAATTCCTATATTTACACTAGTTATAAATAAGCAACGGTGTTGTAAAACATCGCGCGGAAGCCTAGAGTTATATAGTCTTAAGCTAACACTGTAATGGTATAAAAAGAGAATTTTAGCCGATAGTAGTAATATAATTTAACTCTTATTATCGTTTAATGCTCAATTAATATTGCCCATATTTCAACAAAGTTAATTTTGAAATACAACACTAAGAAATAAAACAAATTAACTTGAAACCAACAAGAACAACTTAAATAAACATATTTCATGATATAAAATAATTACTTAATAATGTTGTAATAAATAACGCAGTGTGACGTCCAAAGAAATTGCTTAAGCCAACGAAAGCTTAAAATAAATCAAGAAAAATGCACATTTAAGACTTAAACTTTCTACTAATTACTTACATTCATACTAATTTAATTATGTAATGAAAATGTTAGTAACACGACTCAATTTAGTCAGACTTTTCAGCACCTTTTTATATGACCGACATAAATTATGGTTAATCCGGACTTAAATTCGTATCTTTGTGAGTAAACAACGTAGATTATATTATGTTAAATGTTCTAGAAATGACAGGGTTAGGCTTAATAATATAAAAATACGCATTACTTTAACAATTGCGTAACCCAATTAAGATTTATGAGAGAGATATAACTTCCTTTACCCCGACAGCCGAATTTATTTTGTTTTTACGAAAAGGAAATTATTGCAATTGTTTGCATGCTATGTGTATTTTTTGCAAAAATCTGCATAAACTTGAATTTATCATGGTTTATTACTATCAATTTATAAGTGGATTTAAGTCCAGATACTTAGTCTCATTTTTTAATTACGAAACTGTACAAAAGTTGGCCTAATTTTGTAAATAGATCACTAAAGAAAATAAAAAATATATTGTACGTTTAAGTTTTGTTTTTTAAACAAGTTTGATATTAATCTAGTCAAAAAGGCCTGATGAAAGTACAGTCACCTAAGCAGAAAACATACATGACACTAGGTATACGTAAAGAAAAAGCCAGAAATTGATAATCCATCTTGAGCAAGTATGGTGATCAATGCGCATACCTTCTTTGCATACTGAGAAGAAGCCCTTGCCCTGCCTTGCCTATCTCTTCTGCTGTCTAGAATCTGCGACTACATAGGAAAAAATTAAATCCAAGCAGAACGATAATATCAGAAACGGAATCAATTCATTTTTTCCATTGACATTTTCTACTTCTAGTGCATAATAGCTAACTGGTTTCAAGGGTTTTGTTTGCGATACGTCAACAAAGCAAAATATGCAGAGCTCACTAGTCAATCCATGAAAACAAATTTTAATTAATGAGACTAAGTATGTTGAAGCATATGCATGCAGACAGTAAAAGAAACAAAAGAAATGCTAATTGATTAAGTTCGGATTATTTTTGTGAATGTTTTTCATCCCATAAGTTTGTGTTTAAAGATTTTCACAAAACAAAATTATAAGTAATTAATTTCTTAGAACAAACTTTTCGGTTTTATTTCTATACGATTCTATAATACATTTTATAGGCAAATTTGAATTGAAGAAATCAGTATTATAATATTTTCTAAGAAGTTTGAATCAAAAGTTATTTCTATTGTAAACTTAGGATCATTTTAATACAAACCTGAAGTTTGCGGTAACGGATAGAAATATTGTTAACGATTTATTATTTAGATGAATTCTGATTAAAATTAAACATAATAAAGATAATGTACAATAGTAGATCCCTAGGGTTTAAATGAAATGACTAAGATAACGAAAAAGCAGTAAATCACGCAAGAGCCCTTTAGGAAAGTATTACTGACTTAGCACATAGCTAAGAAAGGGGCTCTTTTTATTTGTAATACATGTTTAAATTATAAGATATAAAAAATTTTAAGTATCTACATTAAAAACAAAATAAATTTATTTATTTGTTTCTATTTTCTTTTTAAATTTAATGTTGCTTAGAAGAGGCATATGTCGTGCAGTTTGGACGTATTTAAGGTGACAATAAATATTCTTTTTCAATCGTGCTATGTTAATAATAATAAATAATAATATGGTTAGGAAACTTGTTCTATACTATAGAATATGTGCTAGTGTATGTATATTGCCTATTTAGTTATCTTAACAGTTTTCTATTACAACCAAGTCAACTTTTTTTACTCTCATTTCTTTACCATCACTAGCTCTAGTACAAAGTTCATTTTATAAAAATCTATCTCAAACCTCAGTATTAAAATAATATTACCAGTATTCCAATATCTACAGTGAACCTTTAACCGACAATATAATTTCAAAGCTCAGTGATTCCAGGTATTTTTTGCATAAGACTGAAAAATTTCAATCACGGTATCTCACGATCATAGTTTTAACAAAAGAATAAAAATCATTGTTATAAATTGGAGGCGAAGAAAAACTAAGATGCAATTTTTATTCAAAAGAATCGATGCAAAGACGTTGTGAAATGAAATAGGAATACTTCTAGTAATCGTTTGTTTAGTCTAAGGTATATGAAATATGTATACTTGACATATTTTATTTACAAAAAACATTTATTTCATTTAAGCATTCATGATATAACAATGTGTATAAAAATACATAGAAAAGTAAAAAAGCATATTTGACAGGCGTCGTACGAGCTGTCATGCAATTATTACTTCTATACATATAATAAAAATGTAACCGATCGCTGTCTGTACATGGAAGATATTTGAAAAAAAAATATTATTGGGACTACTTAACATTTAGTGTTTGTTTCATGTCAATCGGTTCATAAATAAAAAAGTTATGCCAATTTAAAGAATTACGTCGAACATTTGTTACTACGAAACCTGATAGAAACAGAGACTTAAACTAAACAGGTTACGGAATAGTTGATAGTGTTTTTATTTCTCGGATTCCTCTCATTCTAAACAATCTTCCGTTTAGTTTTCAATGAGTCCAGTTTCCAGTGAGCCTATATTTCGCGATGACAATTAATAAAGCCCAAGGTCAGACACTAAAAGTTGTGGGTCTGGATCTAAGTATTAGCTGTTTTTCGCACGGTCAGCTTTATGTAGCTCTATCACGTGTTAGCATTCCTAGCAGCCTGTATGCTTTGATCCCCGATGGCTATTCGTCTAATCCATACATCCATACATATTATATAAGGCTTTGTCCTGACTGACTGACTGACAGACAACGCACAGCCTAAACCGCTGGTCGTAGTGACTTGTAATAACTTGTAGTAACTCGTGTAATATCTAGAGGTGTCCTAAGAAAAGGTTTTTAAAATTTAATCCCTAAGTGTGTGAAAAGGGGTGAAAACGATTGTATGAAACATCTTCATTTTGTAATTGAATTCTTCGTTTTGGAATACTTCTATTTAAATAAAAAATATTCTCATAATTTCATTTTAACAGGGGTGGATTTAGAGGGGTGAAATTAGGGATAAAATATTCAATGGAAAGATCTTATGCTTTTGAAGTTAGCGACTTAAAATTTGCAGGGAGGGGGAAGGGAGGGGGAGGAGGGAGGGGAAGAAGGAAGGGAGGGGAAAGTGAGAGGGAAGTGTAGGGGAAGTGAGGGGGAAATGAGGAGGAAGTACGGGAGAAGTGAGCGAAAAGTCAGGGAGAAGTCAGGGGGGAGTCAAGGGAAAGCCAGTGAGAAGCGAGAGAGAAGTGAAGAGAAAGTGAGGGGAATGTGAGAGGAAAGTGAGAGGAAAGTGAGAGGAAAGTGAGGGAAGTGAGGAGAAAGTGACGGGGAAGTTAGGGGAAGTGAGGGAGAAGTGAGGTGGAAGTGGGGGAGAAGTGAGGGGGAAATTAGGGGAAGTTAAAAGTGAGGGGAATTGAGTGGAAGTGAGGGGAAAGTGAGGGTGAAGTGAGGGGGAAGTGAGGAGGAAGTGAGGAGGAGTGAGGGAAAAGTGAGGGGTAAATGAGGAGGAAGTGAGAGGAAAGTAAAGGGGAAGTGAGGGAGATGGGAGAGGAAGGGATAAACAATATAAAAATGTCTATTGGAAAAACAATATTCACGCGAGCGAGGCTGCGGGCAAAAGCTATCTATATACATAAAAGCAAAAGGTCACTCACTCACTCATCACGAAATCTCAGAAACAACAAGTGCTAGGAATCTCAAACTTTGCATGATCGTTCCTATTAGGATATAGGTGCTGTACTTAGACGGGATTTTGCAAAATCCATCCTCTAAGGGGGTATAAAGGGGTGACTATGTTTGTATGAAACTTCTATAGTTTTTATAGAAGAATTACCAAATTACTAGAAAATACTCTTTTTTTAATATTCAGAAACTACCCTTATTAAGTGGGCAAATAAAAGTCGAAGTTTGTGTGAAAGTGGTTCATCAGTTTTAGCGGTAGCGGGTTTAAATGAGATTCGCCATAGAGACGGATAATACTGATATTTATTATTGATACAATGTACGGTTGCCGTAAAATCAGGCAGGCAATATTCTCATAGAGGCACCCATCTGAATTTTCACGCGAACGAAGTCGCGGTCAACAGCTAGTCTGTGAATATGTTTATTTCAAGTTGGCTAAAAATACTACCATAAAAGTGACATTTAATGACGTCGATGTCAGCCAATTTAGGTACAGCTAGTTGACCAGGTAAAAACATAAGTAACTTCTTCTTTTTAGCGTTGCGATACAGATACTCCAGTAAAATCACCGGAACATAATATATGCCTTACTTCGACCAACTTGAGTTCGCATTCTATTTAAGGACTTCCAGATAGGCCACGGCAATTTATGTCCAGGCGAAAGATTATCTTTGGATGTAACAAATGGGTCAGGTAGAGATGTTTCTTTCCTCCAAATCTTGCACCTCGCTCTGGTTGGTTAAAGGATCAGTACATTTTATGAAACTACTGCGGTGGCTCTTCAGCCTTTACTGTTTAGGGATGTAGCCATGCAAGAGATGGCGAAAGTTTGTTATCATGAGTAACTAGCATAAACTCTATTCTGTGATGTTTCCCCGATTAATTGCATCTTTTGGCTTATCACAGATTAGTACTATCTTGTCACTGTCAGGAAACCAGGTATAAATCATCCCTTTTGATTATGGTTGCCACAGTTGAAGCTCAAACCACGGCTTGAACAAATAAGCTTATGACGTGTGACGTCTGCTAACAACAATCTGTTGTGTATGACATGCAGCTGTAATCTGTGAGGTAAACAACTGTCATCATTGTCGCCAAGATATTTATTTCTTAATACATCCATGTATATAATATAATAAGTCGAAATGGTCCAGTGGATGAGGCACCCGCTTCGTAAACACGAGGTAGTGGGTTCAAATCCGGGCAAGTACCAATGTGATTTTTCAAATCATATGTACTTTCTAAGTTTAACTTGGACATTTCTGACTGACGGTGAAGGAAAACATCGTGAGGAAACCTAGATTAAAAAAAAAGTCTGAAATTGCCAATCCGCCTTGAGCAAGCGTGGTGATTAATGCTCATTCCTTCTCTATATGAGAAGAGGCCTTTGCCCTGCAGTGGGACTGTAAAACAGGCTGGTATTATTATTATTATTATTATTATTACATCCATGATTCATTTAGCTGAATTTAGCAATTCTGCCGGGCTATTTGTATTATAATATTATACAGGTATAGAAGGTACGTATAATATTCAAGATTATTTTATGAAAAATAAATAAATAAAAACACTGCCACAGTGTCAGCAGGTACGAGTGCTATGCATGAGTATAAGTCAAAGTTACACTTGGGATCTAATGGAAATCGTAATAAAATTATATTCGTAATTGACAGATTTTGGCTAAAATGACGAATGATGATGATGAAAATTATAATTACTTGTTTCGAGTCTAGGTGTATTTTGTGTTTTTTTTGTAATATTTCCTGCCCTAATACAAGTCCTTTGCGACGTACAGTTAACGGACACATTGCACCCAGACACAAAATATTTTTGTTACGTTTTATCCTGTATGGGAATACTTACTGTCTTATATTTGAACTAAAATTACAATTTACAATTACAAATATACAAAGTAAAACGTATACCTTATTTATAACAGTTTACCAGCGGTCATCACAAACGAAAATGTCAAAAGTAAATTTAAAAACTAAGTTAAAGTAATACCTCGCACGTTACCATAAGAAACTTTTAATTATCCTATTATTATTATAAATGCAAAAGTTTGTATGTGTGTGTGTGTGTGTGTGTCTGTGTGTGTTTGTTACCATTCAGCGCCTAAACGGCTGAACCGATTGCGATGAAAATTGGTATGTAGAAAGGTTCAGTGCCGCAGACGGACATAGGCTTTTTATCCCGAAAATCGGTTTGTTCCCGAGGGATACAACTAAACATATTTAAAGCGTAGGCAAAGCCGTGGGGCGCAGCTAGTTACTTTATATATAAAATATCACTTATTTTATATACTTACGAAAGTTGAGCCTACAGTCGAACTGTTTATTTATTACTTACGAAAGTTGAGCCTACAGTCGAACTGTTTATACAGTTTTGTGGGACTGTGTTATATCGTAAGTTTTATATGTACTCTTTATTATAAAATAAATCTATAAATAAATAAAAGTAATTTGTTACATTTACTGATGTATACACATTAAGTGAACCAATCATTATTGGCTCTGAGGGCTTACCTTATTATTCAGCGAATAGAAGATTAAATTGAATTTGTTAAAGCCCAAACCTATATCTAATCTGGTTCACCGCTCTTCGGATGAATTGACTTTGACTTATTTCTGATGAAAAGGGGTTTGTTAGTTAGTTCGCGATACTAATGCAAGGTTTTAAGTTACATGTAGAGGTTAACTGTGTATACTCATTATTTATACCAGATCTATGAAATGCATTCAAGCATTATAGGTAGACTAGCTTTCCGCGGCACGGTTTCACCCGCGTCTTTGCTTACTGTTTTGCTCCCATCGCCAGTAGCGTGATGTTACATAGCCTATAACCATCCTAGAGAACTGGGCTATATACGCAAAAAGTAGTTTTCAAATCCGACTGGTCGTTCACAAACAAACAAACGAACTCTTCTGCTTTGTATAATAGAAGAGATTAATCGCGGCAGTTTCACACAGACATGGTGACAAAACTTGTACCTGCTTGGTTTGGTGCAAAACAGTTGCAGAACTAACTTCTGAAACAGCTAAAAAAAATTCTTTTATATTCATAAAAAAATATAAAATTCTTAATATTAAAACACAATTTTTCATTATCTAAAACGATTGCAAATCTGAACAAACACGAAAATGTCTTCTTAACCAGTGAATTGTAATCAAAAGCCACTTTCAAGGAAATTTTAAGGTAAGCGAGCGAAGGAATCTTTACGGGGCTGTGTCATTTTTTAGGGGTTTTTGAACACAAGGACAAATCGGTGGGCTCCAAATTAATGAGGCCATTTGTCTTCGGGCAGAATAAGGAAGAGTCATAGCCACAAATTGAAAGGAATTCAATTTATCGATAGAATGTTGGGGCTCCTAGTTAATGGGTGCGCGGAATGTTTATTTGCTTTTATACGATAATGAAAAGTTATAATGTACCTCTTTCGATCGGATACACTGTTGGTATTTCATTGAGTTTCAAATGTTTGTTTGAATTCAATAATGTGATTGGCCTATAATTGACTGACTTCTAAAAGGAGCCGACTGTACTTTTTGTATATATTTCAGTCGATAAAAGTATGTATTTTTATATTGCACAAGCCTTTCTGGGATTTTTGGTTTTAGAATAAAAGCCTATTTAATTTTGTTACAAAAATAGTATTTTTTGCTTTTTAGTTTAATTTTTTACAACTTTTGCAAAGTAAATCTCATTGTCTTTATATAAGTTTTATAAATACAGGATATATTGAAAATTTGTTATTATGTTTTCCAGACCTGAACGAATTACTAGGTACCTATTATTTTCTTACCCAATAACCATAATAATTTTTATGTAGGTAACTAAAAACAACTTGCAGTGCTTCATACATCCAGTTTAAACATCTTTACATTTTGTGGCATTCCCTAAAGTACTCTTCAAACCTGCATTTGCTAGTACAATTTGCAATGGAATGCAAATTGTACTAGCACTAGCGACAGAGCAGATGTATACACAGCGATATATACTATACAATAGGCACACTACAGTACTGGTTTAAAAAATATGTCACTAGTAAAAGCTTGTAAATATTTGTTCACGAATAGTTTATTTAATAATAAATAATATCAGCGGGAATTAAAATGCACCATATAGTTCGTTTTTTTAGACAGCTTTGGTGGCCAATATGTATACAGCTCACTGCTCACCTCATGGTGAGTCGTAGCCTTAACCTGGCGTGACTATGTTTTCTAAGCGTTGCATACCATGAAGGGAGAAGTGAGGAAAGCAAAAGGAAAAAAGAGAGGACCTATATAATAATGTAGTAGAATGTTTATTCCTTGCCTTCGTTAGCCATTACTTCTTTGGCAGTTCTAACATAATCAAATCTCTGCTTCTCTGTTTTGATACCAATAGGCAATTAATAGTATCAATGTGACTTTTCCAAATTCTTATATACTTTTAAAGTTTATTTTGCACTTTACTAGACGTATAGTGAACAAAAACATCAAAACGAAAACTTTTCTAAAAAAAACTAAAATTTAACTAAAATTGCCATAGCAAAGCAAGCCTGACGATCAGCCTTATTTTTAAGAGTAGAGACTATTCTCTGCAGTGGGATAGTAAAGGGTTAGTATTATTTTTTATTATACTTCTCAATAAGCTAAGTTATAGAGGCAAACAAATTTGTGTTTTCAAGTCCTTACTTTTCATTGACATTCCATTCTAATATAAAATAAATTTTGATACAAACGTTATGTAGCCTAAGCGAGTTAACCGTAGCATAGCTTAAGATTAGCAAACCGTAATTAATTACCTTTGAACTAGCTGGTACTGCTTCAAGCAATCTCAACTAATAGGGAATACTTAATTATTATACATTCTAATTATGAAGATCATATTGAAGAAGTGATATAAGACTTTTGAATGGGCTAAATCATTTTAAATTACCATCTATGAATTACAATTCACACGCTTATCAAAGCGGATCAATGATCTGATAAAAAAGGTGTTCAACCACTAGATGAGGACGTCTTATGTTAAAGTGGAGATGCTTAGGTAACGTAGGCATTCCTTTCCTTTTTCCTCACCTCTCTCAATTCCTTCACCTAGCCCACTCCCATCACGGTAGGCAACAAAGACTCTGAGTCGTCTATGAGCGACAGTTACCACTCACCATCACGTGGGTAACAAACATTTACTAAAACACATAGTCACTTTAATGAGGAAGTTTACCATAGTCAGGCTTAAGGTGTGTTTTTCTCTCAAGACGCTTATCGTCTACAAATCCCAGAGCCTCAAACAATAAATATCAGTTCAAATAAAACCACGCGTCGTGAGTGACGCGTGGTTTTATTTGAACTGATATTTACTAGATAAGCTTTACTGAGCTTGAGGCATTTGGTCTCATTATAATTAATAAAAAAAACAGTTGGCAAGAATACGTAAGTAAGCAGACGAGCATATAAAATAACAAATAGTATAAGTACATAGATGTTTTTTTTTCCACATTCAAACAGCACCATTTATCCCCAAATTAAGCAATTATATTTGCTTGTGTTATGGGTACTAAACAACAGATATACTACTTAATTTTTTTTTTTTTTTTAGAACAAACAATCATGGTCATCACGCAAAGGTTTGTCCTGGGTGGGAATCGAACCCACGACCTCCGGCTTATCAGTCAGATTCACTAACCACCGGACCAACAGGCCAGTCAAAATGAAGGAAATTGATGATGAAAGGAATCCGACACTATAACAAAAACAAAGACGATGTGATACGAATGATCAAATTTTAATAATGATTTAATATACATATTATTATAGTCTAAGTTTCCTTCCTACCGATTCGCCACTCGCACATGGGTGCTTATACCCTATTTACGACATGATTACAAATTGTTGAAATCCCTAACTTTTCTCTATTATGATATTTGTTTTATACTCATCAAACTTTTAGAATAATTTCTCTAAACTATAGTGAAATCCGTAATATTATCTATTGTGTGGTTTAGAAGAAGTAAGCAGATAAATAGAAGAAAACAGCTTAACTTCATATTATTTAGAGATTAAAGAAACATCTTTTAGGATAACAGTAAACAATACGTGACCGGTTGTTACTACCCTATCATACACCCTAATAACAATCCAACAAACTCAATTTCTATTACCACCTTTTTATCGTGTAACAAAATGGCTGCGAATCATCAAAGGCCCTCCAGTTTCTCAGCACAATCCAATAACAATAAAAAAGGCAATAAAACGTATATTATTTATTGACGACTTCCTATTCGGAAGAATACTAACGGCACCACAAATCGGCAAAGACGTTATTTTTATACAACACATTCTCATTATACTGTGTGGTTCAAATATTGCATTGATTTATTTTTGTGATAGAAATTTGACCATTATAGGTATGACAGTAGATAACACAATTGGTTTTAGGTAATACCTGTATGTCTGCCAATATAATAGGCGTCAATAGGGATAACAATCCAGATAATTTTTTTTTGTTATATGTTAAACCAATACGTCTGTTAACCTAGAATACAATATGTATATGATATAAGTTTTAGATAAGTGTTTAATGACTAAACACTAATCTAAAACTGACACGAACATGAACATGAATAAATTTGTAAGATACTATAAACAAAGATGAAAGCCAATTTTGCTTTCAAATGTAGACCCGCGGAAAGATCTAGGAATCTCTTTCCGTGAGAGACGACTATCAGAATAGTTTATTAGATAATGGGTAGATGCGTTACCTGCCTGATAAAGAACACACACTACTGCATTACCAATTCGTCTGCCAAGCATGAGACTATGTTAAACTCCTCCCTTTGGTAGAAGAAAATATATAGGACATCGATTTTACTACCCTTGGTAACATCTGTCTGATGGCCAACTTAGACCAGCTTGACTGAAACTGGCTTCCCACGAGGCACCTGACCCTTTGGTAGTATTATGTTCAGCAGTGAATGTCTGCAATCTTAGCCCAGTAGGTACAGAAATAGGACAATAACAGCACTATTACTCATTTCAACAATATAAACCCAATTGATCAACCATTACGAAAATCAGCAATATCGAAATAAATATCCTTAAATACTTTACGTCAGTTACATTTTCTATCAAAATGATTCATGTTTACGAAGAATTTATAGTCGGCTTGGTCAGCGAGCCCTTAGTAAGTGAGCTATATGGATTATACGAAGCGATACTCGTATGGAATTTATGATTATGTCTCAAGGCTGGAGTTAAAGTGATTGTCTTGTGTTTAAGGATGTTATGAACTGTTGTGTATCGTTTATATGGAAAATTTTGGGGTGGAAAGTGTTGGGGTGTGTTTATAAATACGGTTACGTAGTAAGCAAAAATTTTACAAGTATGGTGATGGTCTTACTTGTTAAAATTTAGTAGTTAAAGTACAGTAAGTACATACAAAGTTGTTGGTTTCAAACAGAGCAAGTATCAATGTGACTTGGGCAATAAATATTTCAGCCTTTGGTATGAATTTCCTAAATAATTATGATTAGATACAAGGATATCGTTTGTGTTCAGATTACATACAAGGTCTTCGTCATACACAAGGTATTCGTAAAGTTGAAAGTTGAAACTGAGCCAGTAGCGATGTGACTTAGATAAAAATCTTTCATCCTTAAGACGACTACTGTTGGAAAGAGCTGCTTCTTTCAAACATCATTCAAAACAGAACAGCAGTATTCTGTAATAAAATTGCTGTCAATGAAAACCGTTTGCCAAATATAATAAAAATAAAATAAATATAAAAGTTAAGCTGTACGTAAACATATTTTGATTGATATTATGAGAGGTACAGATTTCCTATTATGTACTGTCAATTATATTAAATAAAAGTCGATTTCCTTAAAAAGCACAATACAATAATACTCGTCAACAAGATTCGATACAAAGCACTTTATCAAATTGTATCCTGACAAATTACCAACTTTACGAGTTATAAATTAAAGAATATTCAATCAAATTCATTGTTGAACGAGGGAATTAAGATCACTCTTATTAAGGTTATTTTCGTATCTAAAACCCTCATGGAGGAAACATTTTTATTTAATTATATACTTTATTAAACTTGAGTGTATATTATTTTCTAAAAACGGTAAAAATATCAGCAACAAGATGCTTCATTAATAATTTTATATTTAAAATGAAAACAGCCGGAGGTCAGTTAAAATTACAAGACCCGTGAGAATGAAATAAAATGCATTCATTTCTTCATAGTGTTATGATTTTTTTATAATATAAGCATAAACGAAAATAACGTATGATCATTTTCTTATCCAATTATAATTTTAGCATCACAATGACAATTTTGTCCTTTTCTATTATAAATATGTACATTTATCTATCAGAATAGTATGGCTGATTCGGTGGCGCTATAAAAATATCTGTATCGTTTCATACAATGAATGTTATCCATAACATTAAAATGCGCTCAATGACTCAGTAATTCGCTTGCCGAATGTAGCAATAATACATTTTAGACTCACCAAGTATGTTTGAATCGTTCAGCAGTAAACATTTTTGCACTGAATTGATGAAAATATTACTCAAGGCATCCACATATTTGGCTCAATATGTTCTACCTTGACTGTTATTAATAAAGCAACGTACTGTATAAACGAGGAAAGCTTTTACAAGTAAATAAAGATTGACAAATGACACAGGAGCAAGAAAAAGATTTATCGGTTAAAATGTAGCCATAAAACGGTTTCCAAGTAAGGAGCATACGCAGATCACGTCGATACACACGGAAAGAACCAGTGTGACGAACATTGTGCAGTTATTTTTTAACCTGTAAAAGGTTATGCATTTAGCTTGTAAGTCGTGCCTTGTATACTTACTCTTTGTAAAATGTAATAACTGTTAGCAATCCTAAATAAATAAATAAATACAATTTTGGTGGCAAATTTGCTTACAACACGGGTATGTTAAAAGAATGTGATATTTATTATAATTTTTTTACCCGTCAAGTGTACTACCCAATTTCATTATCATTATTATGATTGGCACACTTTACAAGTCGATGATTATGAACGAAATATTTTGCGATATAAAAACCTACTCGAGAAACAAACACGATAGGTACCTCAGTAGATTTAGATTAGTTCTGCTATTGAAAAGTGCATACTTACTCGTAATGCAAACAGCTATACACAGTATACAGTATAATGTTTCGGTTAACATTACAAACAACTTGAATCAAATGTAGCAGTCACTTTTATTTACAAGAAATAAATGAATAATAGAAATACCCTATTCCATTAAATGATTGAGTAATAACCCTTGAGGCATGTAACAAACAATACATAAACAATAGACTATTACTGTAAAACCGTATCTTGCCTAAGGGTTAATGACAAACCGAAAGATCCCAAGCTTTAACGACTGACAACAACAATTGGGACGTTAACGTCCTTCCCGAAGGCATTCACCTCATCATTTTAGTAACTAAACGATCACCTATAGTCTCTTTGATCTCCTTGATATTTGAGAAGCAACTAACTACTTGAGAAGCAACTAACTACAAATGTGACAAAATGGTTGTACCTCACAAACATTTTGAGGGTGAGACAATTTGTATCCTTGTCTTGGTAATTAATTTTCATTGTTTTCCTTAGAAGAACTATGGATTTTAAATACAAATAAATACTAGCATAACGAAAACGATTTATGGAGCGGAAATGACTGGGAAAGTTGGTAGGGGTCACCCTAGACGATCATACGCGGACCAAATAGGTGTGTGTATGAAAGATTAATGAATGTTGAAGAGGCAAAGAAGGCAGTTTGGATTGCAGCAAAATAATGGCGTTCTATAGTCTCTGCTTACCCCAATAATGAGCGATAGGCGTGTAAGTACCTATGTATGTAAATACTGTATTTTTATAATTTCAGTCTGAAATTGCCTATAAAGGAATGTAGCTTCTCTCAGCGAGAAGAATTTGTAAGGAAATCTTTAGTATGCAGATAACCCAGTTACCCCTGCTAGTGGTAATACGTGGTAGGTATTGTTTTAATCGCACCTTATGACATCCATGGACAGAGGTGTGTTGGTTAAATATTCCAAACGACCACACGTTGATATGAAGTATCATTACCTTTACGCAGGTTTCGACCTGCCCGTATTTGTATCTTGAATAACTATGAACAATATTCCAGAGTCCGGGTAACTTTTAATAACACAGCTCACTTTAAAAGAACACTTATTTATTTCTTGAAATTCTTGAGGTACTCATTAACAACAAAAATTTTCACCTTATATACTACGGGTGGGAACGAAACCATATCGCGATCTATAAATAAGGCACAACGCCATCTAGAGCGATATGAGGCAATTTTTTACTAACAAATATTATCATTTTTTATAACAATTGTCGACTAATGGATCGACATTCCGCCCACCAAGGACACATAGCAACAGCGTGTCCTTTAATGGTTAAATTTAAATTAGTTACAACCAACAAACTCATAAGTATATGTAGTAGATACTTATGTGCTACTTAAAATAAATGACAAAATAACAATAATAAATCAGCCAATAGGCAAGACACACAGTTTTGATGTTGGTCTTTTAATAATTGAAGCACTAGTGCGTATGGTGACTACACGCGTAAAGTTGTCCCGACCGGGATGTTTTTCAACCACTCTGCCAAGTAACCATCTGCAAGGAGGCAGATTGTCTTCCTTCACTAAAACAGTGTCACCGACACTAGGTTCTGGTCTTTGTTTAGACCATTTGTAACGATGAAGAAGAGTAGTCAAGTATTCATTTGACCATCGACGCCAAAAATCTTGCATCATCTTTTGAACTAAATGCCATCTCTTTAAGCTAGATATGTTCACTGACTCAAAGTCATGGTCTGGTGCATTGATAAGAGGTTTACCGACCAGGAAATGCCCTGGTGTCAAAGGGTCAACAGTGTCCGTATTTGTAACTCGGCACAAAGGCCGGGAATTTAAGCATGCCTCTACTTGACTTAATAGAGTTGCCATCTCTTCATAAGTCAAAGTAGAGTTTCCTATTACCCTGCGTAAATGTTGCTTGCAAGATTTAATACCAGCTTCCCATAATCCACCGAAATTCGGTGCATGGGGCGGAATGAAATGCCACGTTGTTCCCTCATTAGCTAACGTCTCAGCAATTTCCTTGGCAATACCCGACCTTTCAGATTGAACCAGAATTGGCAGTTCATTTGCGGCACCCTGAAAGTTTGTACCATTGTCACTCCATATATCCTTGCAGTGACCGCGTCTTGCCACGAACCTTTTAAAGGCGGCCAGAAAACCTTCCGTCGTTAGGTCACTAACAACCTCTAAATGAACAGCCTTAGTCGCCATGCATACAAATAAACATATATATCCCTTGTATGAATGATGACCCCTACCCTTTGAGGTTCTTAAATTAATTGGACCAGCATAATCGACCCCGCTGTTCTTAAATGGCCTACTAGGGGTAACACGAGAAGATGGTAACTGACCCATCAATTGAGTTTTAGTAGAAGAAGCATAACGAAGACAAATAACACATTTTCGCACGTAGGCTTTAACCAATCTCTGAACGCCTAGTATATAATATTTTCTATTCAAGTAATTCAGCAATAAGCGCGGACCACCATGAAGAGTAAGACGATGTGCATCAGCAATTAACAGATTAGTTAATAACGAATTTTTCGGAATCAAAATCGGATGTTTTTGTGCCACATTAAGAGCCGACAGCTCCAGTCTACCGCCCACCCTCAGAATATCAGAAGAATCCAGGTAAGGATTAAGAGAACTCAGTGCCGTACGCTTATTATTAGATTTTTTTTGCAGGTTTGTAAGTTCATCTTCGAAGTGGTGCTTCTGACATTTCCTAATACAGGTATCCAATGCTAACTTCAATTCTTCGACTTTTAAATAAGACTTATTTCTTTTAATTTTAGGGATCTTCCATTCTAAGAGACGTCTACAATATGCTACTACTCTGACCAATCTGTTAAGAGATGAAAATCTATCCCAAATCCAATTGTCAATATCAACATCCTTTGCTACTACATGTACCTTAATTTCTTCAACCTTGGTTGACACATTTTTATGTTTGACAAACGGAATGTCTTTTTCTTTCAAAAAATCTGGACCTTCCAACCATAACCGCGTTTTTAGCAATTCCAATGGATAAAGACCTCGTGACGCGCAATCAGCAGGATTCTGCTTAGATTGAACGTGGTTCCATTGCTGAGGTTCACTCATACATAAGATCTCGGATACGCGGTTGGCGACAAACGTCTTCCATCTACTGGGATGACTGTTTAACCATGCCAGTACTATCTCCGAATCAGTCCATGCATGTAGATTGGATCTGTCGATTCCCATCACTCCAGAGACCTCAGCTAGAAATTTTGCCAGTAATACCGCACCACACAACTCTAGACGTGGAATTGAAACCGTTTTGATAGGCGCTACCTTGGTTTTGGCAGTAAGTAAAGTGACATGAATTGTACCTTCAGAATCGACTACGCGTACGTATACAACCGCTGCATACGCAATTTTTGATGCATCACAGAAACCATGCAAGTCAATCTGCTTGTCACTGTCCTTCATGCCCAACCATCGAGGTATCGAAAATTCTGTCAGACGTTGTAACTCCTGACGGTAAGTAAACAAGTCATCTTTTATTTCATTTGGTACAGCTTCATCCCATGAAATTCCAATAATCCACAGCTTTTGAATTTGCACCTTAGCCATTATAATAACGGGTGCGATCCATCCCAAAGGATCAAATAGTCTTGAAATATCTGATAATATTCTTCTTTTTGTTACAGGTTCCTGTAGTGGAGGCAGCTCAACAGAATACTGGAAGGTGTCGTTCCTTCGGTTCCAGGTAAGTCCCAAAGTTTTCATTATCTCATCCTTTTTTATTCTGATATCTGTTTCTAAGTTTCCTTTGTACTGTTCACCTATTATTTGCTCCAGTAACACATTGCTATTGCTTGACCACTTTTGCAACTCAAACCCTGCTTTAGCTAATAGTTCGTTCATTTGACGATATATTTCAAGACCTTCTCCAAGTGTCTGACAGCCCGTCATGAGATCATCCATGTAATAATCATTAAGAACTCTTTTTGCAGCCAATGGATAATTATCTCCCTCATCGTACGCGACCTGATGCATGGATCTAACAGCTAAAAATGGTGCCGAAGCTGTGCCAAATGTAACTGTAAGTAATTTGTAGTCTTGAATTTCAGATGTTTTGTCATCTCTCCAAACCATGCGTTGGAAGTGTGTATGTTCATCTGCTACCCGTATTTGGCGATACATCTTAACAATATCCGAAATTAAGCAAATCGGATGAACTCTCCAACGAGTAAGTAAATGTCGTAAGTCCTGTTGCAAGGTAGGTCCAATCAATAAATCATCATTAAGCGATTTTCCATTGGTTCCCTTACTAGATGCGTCGAAAACAACACGAACCTTTGTTGTGTCTTTATCATTACGTATTACAGCATGGTGAGGTAAGTAGACGGCATGTTCATTTTTCTTATCTCTTGTCGATACAGGTTTCATGTGACCTAAAGCTAAATACTCATGTATAACTGCCGTATATTTAGCTTTGAACTCCTCGTTTCTACTTAGCTTACTTTCCAATGCATAAAAACGTTTGACTGCTATGTTACGCGAATTTCCATATTTACAGCTTGGATCAGCGTCGCGAAAAGGTAATTGTACCACATACCGACCATCGCCATCACGTCTTGTCGTCGCGGTGAATAATTTTTCACATTCAATTTCTTCTTCTGTCTGTGTTTTATTTCCAGGTGATTCAGCTTCGAGTTCCCAAAACTTTCTGAGAAAATCATCAGCTTCAATGCAAGAATGCATCACCGTTATATTATGATGACTATCGAGTGATTTATCAACCTCACAGACACCAGATAGAATCCATCCAAACGCAGTATTTTGAGCTAAGAGACTACCACTCGGATTCTTTTTAATACCTTCGTGGATAATTTGGCTGTATATATCAGCACCTAATAAAATATCAATTTTATTAGGTCTGTCATATTCAGGATCAGCCAAATTATCCAATTCCAAATTAACCCATTCTACACCAGTTACTTTCGTAACTGGGAGAAGGGAAGTAACCGACCTCAACACGAAGGCTTTAGTCTCAAATGTATACTGCGTATCATATCTCGACCTTACCTTAATTGTGACTGTGGACCTTGAGGTCACACCCCTGTCACCACCTACACCTGTTAAGGTGTTCCTAGCAGCAATCCTTTTAAGGCCTAAATATTGAACTATTGATTCATTAACGAACGAACCCTGTGCACCTTGGTCTAATAAAGCCCTTACCGTATGATAAGTTTTATCTTTCGACTTGACTTGCACCACTGCTGTAGCTAACAAGACAGTTTTAGAATAATTATGACCTGTCGAAAGACAAGATACTACTGGCTTAGTAAACCCCTCCGCTCGTGCGGTTAATTTATTGCTGCTAGAATCCTCCGCTTGTGCGGTTAATTTGTGGCTGTTTAGTGCCACATCATCCTTCGGCGTGCTTTTATAAGATGCCGAGCTTCCCTCATGAACCGTATTAATCTCGTCCTCCAAAGACCCTGAAACACCAGTAGGGTGTAATAAAGAATGGTGGCGACGTTTGCACACCTGGCATCGGACAGTGTTTCTACAGTACTTGGCAGAATGGTTCGCTTTTAAACAAACAAAACATAAATTATTCTCCATAGCGAAATTACGTCGATTTTCGTTCGATTCTTTGCAAAACTTTTTGCAATTAGTTATTTTGTGATCAGCCGCGCAAAACACACAAGATACTACCATATTATTTTTATCCTTAACAACATGAAAAGACTTTGTACTCCTTATAGCTACGTTAGATTTTTCTCTAGTTTCCATATTTTCTAACCCTCGGAAGCGACCTATCAAGAACTCAGAAAATTGCTTAAAGGTAGGTAATTCATCTGTTGGGTCTGATGACACATGAAATTCCCAAGCTTTTCGCGTTTCTTTATCTAATTTGCTACTTATTATATGTATTATCAGAATGTCCCATGATGATACATCTACACCTATATTTCTTATACCGTCTAAACAATCTGACGTTGTGTTTATTAATTTCTTAATTTCAAATGCTGATTCAGCTGCTATGATCTTTTGATTAAGTAACCGCTTTAATATTCCATTGGCCAAAAAACGATTATTATTGTAGGTTTTATTTAGCTTTTCCCAAGCAACTCTATAGCTGTCAGAAGTTGTCTGAATATTCCGAAGCAATTGCTCTGCTTCTCCGGTCAAATGACCCTTTAAGTAATAAAATCGTTGAGCATCATCAAGATCCCTGTCTTCATGCACAAGTCCAGAAAACAAGTCCCTGAATGTCTGCCACTCGTTATATTTACCCGAAAAAACAGGAATTTTAATTTCAGGCAACTTAACACGACCTTTAGAATTTTCATTAGTAGGAATATCACTCGACTTAGCAGCTGACTCAGTTGATTTTAATTTTACTAACAATTCTTTCAATTCAGTCTTATACTGAAGATATAATTCATCCACAACATCATACACGGAGTCCTTATAATACTCTGAAATGCACAAGTCGCTTCTTTTAGTTTGAGTTACAATTTTTATATGAGTGCTATAGAATAAAGTCCATTGCTGCTCCAAACTTTCGAGTCTAGTCTCTACATATGGAACCGTTAACCGCTCTTTGGGAGATTTTTTAAAATTAGTTCTTGCCTTGAGCATATTTGCCCTAACATCCTCCTGTAAAGCGCTAAAAGATTCCATTTTTTTTTACAAAAGTCTAAATTTTGAATAAAAAAAACTAACTGCAAAAACAAACTAACTTGCAACACACAACAATCTTAAAAGAACATGAGTATCCCGTCTAAACCACCTTTTACTTAGAACTAAACTAAGTCCCAACTAACTTTTAGATCAATTTTGCAAGTTTCACTATTCTTGACTTTAAAGTTCAAAATTGCGTGATTATCTGTTTTCTTCAAAGTTAATTTCTTCTAAGTAACAAAGGTGAAAATGTACTCACAATTTATACGGTACTCACTGACACTTGATTGTTCAATCGACGTAACCTCTCATGTCGTACAAGTGGCGCTTTAGAGCACCTCCACACCAGTTCTGCCTTCGCCAATTCCGTGCCTCCTGCTTCCGTTGCTTCCCTCCGGAGATTACTTCCTCCGGTTCCACTACCGCCAAGATACCTTCCTGGACCCTCGCAGTAGGGATGTGATCTGGACAGCGATCCACTATCCAGTAGACGTAGCAGGTGATGTTTACCAACACCACTGATGACCACCGAAGACAAAAAAAACACGTCGTGCTTATCCGGCTCGAAGGACCATGAACAATATTCCAGGGTCCGGGTAACTTTTAATAACACAGCTCACTTTAAAAGAACACTTATTTATTTCTTGAAATTCTTGAGGTACTCATTAAAAACAAAAATTTTCACCTTATATACTACGGGTGGGAACGAAACCATATCGCGATCTATAAATAAGGCACAACGCCATCTAGAGCGATATGAGGCAATTTTTTACTAACAAATATTATCATTTTTTATAACAATTGTCGACTAATGGATCGACAACTAAGCTTACGCAAAATATTAAAGCCTCTATCAATTTGCGTTTAATATTTCACAACACACTCAATTCATCACTGTAGTTTCATAATATCATCACTTTAGACGATACAGCAATTTGAAAATAATGACATCAATGTTAGCCATTCGGAAATGCCGTAACACAAACACTGTCAGATTTTGATTGATTGAAATGTTACAGAACGTTGAGAAATAGGATAGGCGTCAAGAAATAAAAGGCAAATACAAAACTAAAGTATCAATAGTCTTGTTAATAATTCACACAGAGATAAAGAAAGGAAAACTATTACGAGGATCTTTTGGGCCGATTTGGACTTTAGTAAGATTGGAAAAGTGTAAAAGTTGTTTCATGTTTTTTTATAGCAACTATGTGGAAAACGAGCAGAAGATCAACTTGATGATGTGGGTTTAACGTAGCCTGTGTTTTTTAACTATTGCAAAACAATGCTAAGAAAAATAAATACGTCATTGTTGGCTGTAAAGGAGAAGATAATGAAGGAAGACGAAAAAAGGAAATTAATCGAACTGCTACTTTAACCGATTTCTGTGATGGGGTATAAAACTTTTCATTGAGTCGGCTCATTTATAAACCAGCACAAATTTACTACCATAAATCAATGCAGCACATCATTAATTTTCTGCCAGTCCCTGTTATGTATGCTATAAGTTAAATTTGATAAAGTTTTATGTCTAATACTAAATTTTAAATAACAAACAAAAATATTAAAATAGCTCCCTCTGTATTTAATATTGTACAAGACAGAGTAACAAAACAATACAATACGTCGTGCAAAAACATCATTGCATAAATGTCGCGTCAGTTTCTCTAGACATTCTAAATACAACTACTTAATGGACTAAAGGAGTCGGTATATTGTTTGAAAATGTCATGTTTGGAACGAAGTTAGCAACAGCGTCTGCTTCTATCATATTGTGTGTCAATAATATTATAAAGTAGTTAACTTTTATATTTTGTATGGTCTTAGATGAGCTACGGTGGGTTCAGTATAGTAAAGATATTATTTTCTCTATACCTAGTGTATGGATTTATATGGATGGCGTCTGCTAAAGACGTAGGCTGCCAAAAGGACGGTGTTTGCAACTTTGATAGTACAGAAGCATATGGACCTGATAGTAAGTGATAACCTATAGATATGGCTATGTTTTCTAAGTATTGTAGAAATAATGCTTATAAAACAACAAAATTTTTGTCAACTATGTCGGGAGAAGTAGATGAGAAGGGAAAAGGGAAAAGGAAAAGGACTGCCGGCGCCCGTAACAGTATTTTTTAAGCATTAGTAGTAGTTTCTACTCTCATATAGAATTTATCTTACAATTATTAATTCCTTTAAGAAGTCATCACTTTGCTTTAATAACGTAAATATTTTCAGTAACAGCAACTATATACGTGTTAGCAGTACTTTACTAGATTACTTTCGGGAATGGAGTAACAGGGTGTCGACAATACTCAATAAGAAAAATGGAAAAATGCGCAGATGTGCTTGCTGTCTTCAGTGTTTTATGAGTTGCAAAATATCGTATAGAGTGGATCGCAATAATTATTATTGTGCTGTTTAAAAAAATATAAGTATATAAATTTATAATATGTTCATCAATGGAAAGAAGTTTATGGGCTGAAATAATACACAATCAAATAGGTAGGTTATATTTATAATATACACTTATATAAAGCGGAAAAGTTTGTTTGTATGTTTGTTTAAACGCGCTAGTTTCCGGAGCTACCAGTCGGGGTTTGAATTTTTTTTCGTATTATAGCCTAGTTCTTGAGGAAGGTTTATGGGCTTTATAACATTAGGCTACTGGCGACGGGAGCAGAGTAGTAAGCAAACACGCGGGTGAAACCGTCCATACATCACCATAACCACTTAACGTTAGACTAAATAAAATATGTTTGTTTGCTACCTTACAATCAAAAGCCACCCAATAACCATTTTATGACACACTTTATCATATCTTATATCTTAAGCAAAATGTAACGCAATAAAATATCATAAGAAATTGGCTACATCATAAACATAATAATTTATTGACAAGCTGAGAATAACACGGTAATGAAGAGAGACGTAAAAATCAGAATGTTGTAATAATTTACCAATTTCAACATTATTTTCTTGCTCAAGTAAATTTCTAGCTAAATAATAACATAATTTTATTTTAACAAAGAATAAAAACATACTACGAGTAACCTGTCATCATCGACAATATTTATATATGACCACAGTGTAATTATTATGATAACTCAGAAAACACTGCAGCACTTTATAAAGGATCAAGTAATAAAAATAAAGCGTCATAAGAAAGAAATGAAATGCCATATTTTAGAGCAAAAACCAAACGACAAAAAAATATATCTTATTGTAAAAGGGGGTAAAGCTACTCTGTAAGGTTTTGAATTATTTAGTTGGCATTTTAATAGCCCTATATTCTTAAAAGCGGCGAAAAATATTTTAGTTAAATTCCAATAGTAAATTGTTTGTAATTTTAATTTACTATTGGAATTTTAAACTGCCCACGGACGCATTAGTCCTTGTATAAATAAAGCAGATTAATTTTGTTTTGTTTTTAGAAAAACAACTTCCTTACTAGAAAACAAGCCTTGTGTCGTTAGTTAACAAATATAATTACTAGACACAAATTGCACTCAATTTTTTTTTAATTTTTATACGTACCTATTTTATATTGTCACTCATATGCTTTTCTTTCGTGCTAAATACATTCTTACTTACCATTACCGCGTACTAATATGGCTCTCAAGTGTTGTGACTATACCGAACTTATTGCCTTTAGGAGAGACCTACATCCAGCAGTGGCTTCAAGCTAATGCCATGATGTAAAAGAGAGTGTAAGAATAATCTTTATTCATCAAGATTGATACCAACTAAACAATATAACCACCCCATTTTTACCCGACTGCCGAAATAAAGGAGGATAATGTTCTCAAAAACATAAATGTATATCAAAAATGGTACGTACGTAATAAAAATGAGGGGTTTCTTATTTATTCAACACTTTCCTTTCTTTATGGCCACGCGATTTTGCTCACAAAAATCCTTTTGGACCTTAGGGAGGTAATTTGGAATGAGAAATAACAATATACTCGGCACAAGGGAATCCTTTGCAAAGGACATAAATATGTAATTATTCTAAGAATGGTTGTAAATTTACTGTTAATTACATTTACAATGGTTGATACTGAAACAATAAGGCTGTATGTTATTATTAAACCATTGGAAATATGAGTGTTTCATTTTCGTACATTTACATACCTACGAAGAAAGGTTTGGTAGCGTTTTGTTTCAAAATAATCATTTTCAATGGGTGTTTTCAAAAAGTTTAATTTATTAAAGGTGTTGTAGACCGGTAAGGGTATTAATGTTTGATTGTAATAATTTTACATTTTATTATACATAGGTACATCACTTTTATTTTTTTGTGAAGAAGCACCTAATTACATACTTCCATACTTATTATTATAAATGCGATAGTAACTCTGTCTGTCTGCTACGCTTTTACGCCTAAACCGGTTGTGATGAAATTTAGTATATAGAAAGATTAGACCTTGGGCAACAACATAGGCTATCTTATATTGTGAAAAAATAGCTTCAAGGGGTTGTAATTGGGAAAGAAAGTTTGTATGAAAAATGCGATATCTAACCGATATTCACGCCTGCGACAGCTAGTGAAACGGAGCTGTGGGCGACAGCTAGTATAGTATAAACAACAATATTTTACTAGCTACATTAGGTTCTATATAACTGAAGGCCAGCTAGTCCCAATTTTTAGACAAACCAAAATTTTTCTTTAACATAACTTTCAACGTACTCGAAAGCAAGCTTAGTAATTAATGCTCCTGTCTTTCACGTATAAGAAGAGATCTTCACCGTGAAATGACAAAATAACCGCGACAACGATTTTAAATGTTCATAATGATTAAAATTACACAATTTTCTATTGATATTAAAAAAATTAATAACTTCCAGCTGTCCTAAAACTCATTTCATTATAATTAACTAACCATCTCTTGATCTTATTAAACTACTCGTACCAGCTGCAAAAAAATTTCGAAGACTTGTTTTCCTAACTGATCCTATGAAATGGTATATCTTGAATATATTTCTTTTACATATAAGAAAACTACGTCGTATTGCACAGGTTTTGTTTCACATTTTGTTTGTAATAATACTAAACATGGTTTATGAGGTAACAATTGTAAAAAGTGTATGAAGAGTTTTTGAATATCTAAAATAAAGAGTTTTTAGTACTCTGTTTTAGGACACTGTTATATTATTTTTGTTTCAGCCGAAATGCGATCCCGTTGAATAGGGAACTCAGTTATACATTATGTTTTAAGAATTTTGGTATAATCATTTCTTATCGCTGAAAGATTAGCAATCACAATGATGGCAGTCTCACCACAGGATGCTGCTGCCTGTCCTGTATTGAACGAAGTTTTTGTCACCCTTTCATACTGATCCAGCATCAACATCATTCGATAAACGGATTTGCTCTAGTGAAATAAATTAAGGTATGATTAATTCCGCTGGGTCATAAACATGCATGCATGTTGCCTTTACCATTTTTGTAGCAATATGCACCACATAATATTATATATATTATATTATATTATTATTATTATTATATATTATATATTATTATTACATTTTACTTTTTATTTTTCTTTACAACATAGAAAGCTGCAATTAATTACCTATACATTTAAGTGTATTACCTGTGTCACTTTGCATGCTACTTGCTTAAAATTGTAACTTACAAAAATTGTAAAAAAGTGGTCTGAGTTTCTTGCCAGTTCTTCTCATGGCTCTACCTCGTCAGCGAACTGGCTGTAGGTACGTTAATTGGCTGACATTTTGACAGATTTTAATTTTCACAAGTGTTAATTTATTTAACCTATATGAATAGATACATTTTTATTTTCATTTTTATGTCACGTGGCCTGTGGGATTGTCATTTATAAATACCTTAGCAATAATCACCACTAGAGATTGTCTTTTATTTACATGTAGCTGGTATGCTGGAGGCTACACTTGGTTTTATCAGGTGTAAAGCTTCGAAAATACTTAGGATACATTTAACTATAACCAAAATGTTGTCGGCTGGCCGGCAGGCTTGGTCGGCTAAAACCAGGTAACCGGCTAAAACCTTCGACTTTACGACCTCTGTGGTTCGGTGGTACTGTGAATGGACTGCCACGCAGAGGTCGCGGGTTCGATTCCCGCTCAGTGCAAATATTTCTATGCATGAACATGTCTATTTGCATTGGTCTGGGTGTTTCTATGTAATGGGTGGCGCAAAAGTAAAGACCCTATTTGGTTCAGCTATAACATTTTTTCTAAATTAGAAAACTAGATTTAGATTTTTTTAAATGTATATTTGTGCCATTAAATTTCGTACCATTAGGATTTAAAGATGATGTCTTTTAAATGGTGACCTCCAGAGTTGATACACATTTGAGCCCTATTTATGACATTTTGCATAACTTGCCGTAACACTTCCTGCGATATGTTCGTTATTTCTTGACGAATGTTTTCTTTTAGAGCTGCGAGAGTCTGTGGCTTGTTCACATACACCCGAGATTTCAAAAAACCCCAAAGAAAGAAGTCTGGACTGGTCAGATCGGGTGATCTTGCAGGCCAAGGCAAATCGCCAAAACGAGAGATAACTCGGCCTGGAAAAGCGTCCCTCACTAAGTCCATAGTGTCGCGCGCTGTGTGTGCCGTAGCGCCGTCTTGTTGAAACCAGATGTGCTCCAGCCCCAATTCGTCCAAACTGGGTATCAAAAACTTACGTAACATGGTTCTGTAGCGTTCTCCAGTGACAGTAATCGCATTGCCTCCAGCGTCTTCGAAAAAATAGGGTCCGATCACTCTGTCAACACAGATGCCACACCATACAGTAACTTTTAGTGGGTGTAGAGGTGTTTCTTGAATAATGCGCGGATTATCAGTACCCCAGAACCGAGTATTCTGCTTATTGACATGCCCTGAGAGATGGAAATGGAAACGCAGGAAGTGTTACGGCAAGTTATGCAAAATGTCATAAATAGGGCTCAAATGTGTATCAACTCTGGAGGTCACCATTTAAAAGACATCATCTTTAAATCCTAATGGTACGAAATTTAATGGCACAAATATACATTTAAAAAAATCTAAATCTAGTTTTCTAATTTAGAAAAAATGTTATAGCTGAACCAAATAGGGTCTTTACTTTTGCGCCACCCAGTATGTATGTATTTACAAAAAAAAAATGTAAGTATGTATATCCGTATTCTAGAACCCATAACACAAGCTATAATATACGAGTATGCTTACTTTGGGACCAGATAGTGTTGTGTGTAGTTGATGGAATATGTTATAATTTTATATTATATTACAATACTAAAACATAATAACGGCGTAACTTTAACAACTACCTATATTCCTATGTCAATAAGTTATGCAGTTCTCACATCTGTACAACTGATCTTTAATATTTGTTAACTGACGCTGAATTTGGCGCGTCACTATTATCCCTAGAGAGCCGTGCAACGTGAAATAAAAATACCAATAAGTTTCGGTCATAAATATTAAAGTCCATTTAATAGATTTAATATTACAAAACGAGTATATTTATTAGTACTGAAAATATTACATTACGATTTTATGTTTTTATTAAAGTAGATGGATTACTGATTTTTAAGACTTGAAACATTTTGAGCGCATCGCAAGGCAATGTCCTGATAAACTAGGGAGAATAATAATAAGTGCTAAAATTGAAAGAAGCCAAAAAGATAAAGCCTGTGAGGTCGTTTAAATTGGGCCGTTTGCACTTTTGAGTAGGCTGTGAAATCCACAAAGAGATTAAATCTATAGTAGTCACCCAGTTAAATGTCTTTAAGCATCCAGAACGCTATCTACGTCGCCCAAAATCACAACAAAATGAAGACCTTAGCGAAGAAAAAACTCATAAAAGGAGGTCGTTACCTTCAATTACTAGGAAATGACAAAGACAGGACAGAAAGAGATATATAGATAGTTAGAGAGAGAGTGAGGGAGAGAGAGAGATGGGAAACTAATTTTCGAGAAGAACCAGTCGATAACACTAAACTTACGTAATACATATATTTTAAATAAAAAAAAATACAAAACGTAGATTCTAAAAATCCTAAACTAATCACAGTAAAGCAACGATGTACAGCTTTTAGTTCTTTTAAAATAACGATAAGCCTTATAAAATGATCCGACAATCGAGGGACAAAATTAAAATTACGTACACAAAATATTAATTAAATGTATCACAAATAGTTTTGTTCTATGTGGATTTTATACCCGTACAGCAGCCCTCTGCTGTGATTTCTAAACCTTATTTGAAAATGGAAATACGTAACGGTCGATGCAAAACTTTTCTGTTTGTATTATGACGTTTTCTTATTAGTATTATCAAGATACCATAACATTACTGTGATAAAAAATCACTACAGAACTGATGACACGAGAAAAGAAGTAAAAGAAGGGCTTTGCAAACATATAACGGACACAGAGTACACTCAAACTTAATACAAATATTTATAAATTACACAAATCTTGTACCTACTACTTACTGCATAAAAATTGAACTCGGCTTCAACAAACCAGCTGAAGAGATTGTCTCCAGACTTACCTACAAATAATTATACTGGACTATCTAAGCAGCCTTTCTCGTGTGAGAATTGAACCCACAACATCCAACTTCCACTTTACTATCAAGTCTCTTTACAATCCCAATTTATCGAAATGATAGACCAAACATCTCAATACTAACTTTAACCTACAAAAATATACATCGTAAATTAAACAGGTGAATTACGACTATATATTTCTGAGCAGCAAAGGAGGATTTACTGTGACTTCCAAGATTAAGTGTTTTATTATCTAAATATGCAAAAATAAAGACTAAAAAATTTTACTTACGTTTGAAGTCGCCTTTCTCGTATTTTTTATAATTGTGGTTCATTATATTGCTTGGTATGTTTGAATAGAATGTTATTGTTTTAATTATAACATCATTTTTCTTTAAAGTCATATTGGCGATGATGAATATGACTAAAATAGTCGAGTTATTATCATAATCGCGTCTAGGTTGACTTTGTGGTTTGATAGACTTATACATTGCATCCGTGGAATGTACATTTCTGGATTTCATATACTTTTCATCGTCATTGATTTAGTTACATTTTCTTATATTCGAATGAAATAAATCAATAGGTGAATTATTGCTGCGACTAAGAAAAGTTATTAATAAGAAGCAAAATTACACTCCTTTGAGATTATGCCTGGAACATAAACATTCGCCAACTATTACATGGGATATTGTATATCTTGCAAAACATGGGTGTAATACATCTCAGTTCACCCTAACCGAAATAACAGCATAATACTATGTTTAATAATTGTAATGTTTTGATATACACCATGAATAAAAACTGACCATAAAATAAAAATACGAAACTAAAATGATACCGCACTACGCTTTTTACTTTAAACCTAGTCGAGAGACATTCCCACATTACCGCATTGTAGACGGTTAAATAACCTAAATAGCCTAAATGTTACCAATATTTATTATTTAATATTGTTCTTTATTTAAACAGACTTTCTTTTTATATTATAAGTATTTTATATTTTAATCACTTTTAAAAAAAGATTATTTAAATGTTTATTTCAGTTTTCTAGTGTGAACGAGTTGGTGATCGATAAAGTGATATTTAGAATGCAGGTAACGCTGGTTGTTCGTTACCTTGTATTTTGTTAATTCTCTCTTAAATACTGGTTATTTCATGTAGACTGGTGACTCATCGGGCAATGCATTAAACTTAATACTAGCTTATTATAATCTTTGCTTTGCAATAACGAAGTGATACTTTTCGGTCTACAAGGTCAAAAGGGCTCAATATTCATTTACTTTTTAATTATTTCAAAACCATAAAGTTACTTAGCTGCCGAAGCCTAGCAACTTATTATAGGCGCATCATTTACTCCGTAAAACCCCGAAACTTAATACTTGCTCTTAAGTCTCACATGTCCAGTAGCAAACCTCGTCGTATCCAACCATGGCCAAACTTTATTGGTAAAGACATAGCTTGTACTTTATTATTCCATACTAATATTATAAATGCGAAAGTAACTCTGTCTGTCTGTCTGTTACTCTTTTACGCCTAAACCACTGAATCGATTTTGATGAAATTTGGTATAGAGATATATTAGACCTCGGAGCACAAAATAGGCTCTTTCATCGCGCAAAAATGACTTAAAGGGGTTGAAATATGGGATGAAAGTTTGTATGAAACTCATCAATGTAAACAGAGATGTAACCGACATTCACGCGGGCGGAGCTCCAGCAAACAGCTAGTTAATTAATATTATAAACGCGAAGGTTTGTATGAATGTTTGTTACTCTTTCACGCAGAAACTACTAGTATACTTTAATGAAACTTTCAGTGAAAGTCACAAGACATAGGATTATAATTGAAAAAGATTTTGCGTAAATTTTTAGTCACACAAGCGAGGCTTCAGGCGACAATTATTTTGATTATATATTTGAGTATTGAACACACACCATTAGGTAGTATGGATTCAACGACAGAAAGGAGGTAAGCAGATGATGTTTCCTGTCCGTTAACTATTGTATTGGTATTCCCTTATTCGTCTCTTACAACGGCCACAGAAGAAGGTGGTCTCATATTTTACTTCGACTACACAATTTTATTGTACTATCGTTAAAGTACCTCTGTAATTATATTGCTGGTTCAACGCTTTTGTAGGTCAAAATAACATGTTTACCTTTTTGTTTAGTTTGACGTTTTTGTCAGTCACTGTTGACTTAATTTTACCAAAGTCATTGCATTTAATACAATAGGTTTATAGACATTAAACGGTAAACTGCGTCAAAACGCTTTTAGAGTCATATTTGTATTAAATTATTGTATGTGATAGTAGCGTGGGCAGACCCCTCACAAGGTGGACCCACGATCTGATAAGGATGGCGGTCAACTAATGGATGAGGGCGGCTTACAACCGGCAAAGATGACGAAAATGGCGGGACGCCTATGTCCAGCAGTGGACATCTTTCAGGCGAATGACGGATGATGTAATAATATCCATAATATCCTGTATCCTTATTTTATATTATGTATTGCTGTTATTTTCTTTAATTATTTTATTTCCTTTTATGACATCTACCACGTTTATCTTAGCATGACAATAAAGTTGACAGGCAAAAAATGCCATAAAAATTAACACTTTCAGGGACAGTAAACGTATATGGCCGTGATGACAAAAAAACATCTATTGTGTCTATAGTAGTGTCCATGAAAGAATTAAGTCCGCCTTGTGCAAATTGTTTCCAGGAAGTTTAAATAAAATAAAATAATAGTCGTGTTGGTCATTGTAATTATACCAATGTGTTTTATATTAAATAATTATTTTTTTATTTTTTTAGTTTCTAAGTTACATTACTAACTTTATTTGGACATTACTATCTTAAAGTAAAGGAAAACATCGTGCAGAAACTTAGTTTGGTAAAAGAAATGTGTGAAATTGAGATCAATGTTTTCTCTGTACAAAAATTTACCTTGCCCTGCAGTAGGAATAACGTGCTTGTATTATTATTATTAAAAGCACGTCGTTTCCCATTGCAGGGTAAAGGCCTGCCCTCCCTCATTTCATCTCTCTTTATTCAGCGCTACTTGATGCCAGTCCTTTTCGTATTTTATATAATATTGAAAAAAAAAACCAGCTGGCACTGGCAAATAAGCCCTGTATCTTGATAGGCAATAAAAATATACAACTAACGGACACAGACTGCATCCAGACTCGAAACATATATTTATGACACCCAAAAAAGAAATTGACCCGTGTGGGAATTAAACTTTATGCACAGCAGTGTCTCACACTTCCACCCCCCATATCCTATATACAGAGGTAGTAATTTATTTTATGTCTTTTCCTTGTCGTTTATTTTTTTGTTACATTAAGGCAATATATGAATTAAGTGCCATTTACACGACTCAAGTATTCCGAAGTAACTTTCTTTCCTACTTCGAAGAAAACAAAGGGCAACGCGAGAGATTATTAAAAAAAAAATATGATTTTTGTTTGATACAAGTTTTGTTCAAGGCTTTGCCTGTATGCCAAATAACAAAAACTAAAATGAAGCTCTTTAAGACATCGGTTATATTTGATTCCATGTCGCAGAATCTTTAAATGCAAACAATGAATTTCTTCTTCCAATGAGCCAGTATCATCTTCTTACCAATATAATAATATAATATAATTTTCAATCCTACTAATATTATAAATGCAAAAGTTTGTGTGTGTGTGTTTGTTACTACTCAGCGCCTAAACGGCTGAACCGATTTCGATTAAAAAGGTATGTAGATAGATTCGGTGCCGGAGACATATGCTACTTTTTATCCCAAAAATCGGTTTTGTTCCCGAGGGATACAACATATAGTTTACGCGCGATTGAAGCCTTAGGCACAGCTAGTTAGTAATAATATGATAGCACTTCTTGTATTTTTGCTTTTATTTGTAAAATTCATTATGTAATATCCTGTAATAGTGACTACAGATAATAAAATTCTTGTTTGATTATTTGTAACTAATGTAAAAGTTTTTAATGATTTTATTTGACTCATTAATAGTTCACTCTAAATATTTCATACCACATTCAAACATTTTAAACTTTTGCAAAATAACCTGCAATACGTTTCTATTTTAAACGTAAGGCCCTTTATATGTAACATAATAAACAGAGCGTTTACGACATTACAGTAAACAATCTCTTTTACAGACTTATTAAGTAGAAAGCTCGATATTACTGTCTCTTGTCATTGTTATGTATACGCCAGAAATATTATTAAAGAATTGATTTGATTTACTAGATTTTATTATAACAGCTCCATGTACAAGATTTCTTAGAATAGTGTTATGTTATGAAATGTCGAAGTTTTTTCGTCAAATCGGAATTATGTTGAAAAGATCTGTAATGGTGACGTCATAGCAAAACGTGAACTATTATAACACACATTAACACTTTTCACATTCGTGTTTACTTAGTCTTTAATTCAAATAGCATAGTTGGTATTGCGTTTAAACAGTGTTTCGACGTGCCTTTCCTGCCTGTCGTGATTTCAACCTTTTGAAATTTTTCAACATTTATTTAATACTAGCGACCCGCCTCGGCTCCGCACAGGTATTATGCTGATACTAAATACAGAATGTCTTTAAAAAACGTTCACAGCTTTTTTGTCATTAGACAATATAAACATGTTTTCTTTAGAGGCCGGCGGCTCCTAGAAGGTATATACCGCCGCAACCGCTATGTCACTGCATTACATTAGAACCACTAAAATTACCAATGTTTCTCTACTATATTTCGCACATATTATACATATAAACCTTCCTCTTCAATCACTCTATCTATTAAAAAAAACCGCATCAAAATCAAAAATAGTTTTAAAGATCTAAGCATGTATAGGGACAGACAGCGAGAAGCGACTTTGTTTTATACTATGTAGTGATGCTTAGATATTACAATTACAATAAAATATATTCTATTATTAATTTCTATACAAAATACTGAAAGTACTAAGTAATAATCTAGATTACAATTCTTGTCAAATACAAAAGTTATTTATGAGGACCAACTTTTCCATTAGAGGTACTTAAGGAGTTGTAAAAAGGAACAATATAATGTTGCTTAAAGTTTTGTTGAAATTATGTTAATATCTAATGGTAGGTAATATAATAAATACATTGACACCTACCATACTTCATTTGAGATATTATTAGAACAATTTGTCACTATTATAGTACTTACACCACGACGGTTGACATTTTAATCGTCTTCTTTAGCTAATTATCACCAATAAATACATAACTAAGTATAATAAAAGACACTCCAAATTAACCAAAATAAGTGAAACAAAAAGTATTACAAATCATGTTTATCTAAATCATCCAAATTTAAAACAAAAAAGTAATAAGAATAAAGAAATACCTATAAATACTTTTGAAGATAGCATCATAATTTAAGACAACCCCAAGGGATAAAAGAATGTTGAAAAAGAAATAAGTAAACAAGAAAAAACAAACGAATAAACGTTAATGAGGCACCACAATATTGGGGCAAACGTTAACAATGTACAAGGTGATGCAAATTTTCATCACATAAAAGTTTGAATAAAACACATAGAAGAATATTTTTTAGATACTCGAACACGTTCTGCAAAGGATTGTTTTGTGATAAATCATTCTGTGTTTGATTTCTTACGATTTGACTTGTTAACGTCGTTACTTTTATGCAAAGAACATAGAAAATAATGATGTGAGGGTGAATACGTGATTTAAATGTAGCCTACAGGTGCTTTTGAATCGTAAATAGAAAATAGCTGGAAATAATTTACTGGATTTAACAGAGACAATGTAACTCAGCATTACTTGGAAGATATTAATTTTAAAATCTTTTTAATGTATTGAATTAGTTACAGGTATGAAGATTAAGCTAAATTTTATCTAAAGGTATTATTTAACCTGAAATTTAAATTGGTTAATAATTAGAATCTCTAGTTGAACTAGTAAATTTATTTAAAATAAAACTAAAATAAACAGAACACCTACCAAGGCAAAAGACCAGAAGCAATATAAATTATAGCCGTAAAACCTCATTAGTTTTAGTTTCACGATACTTATTAAAAGCTTCGACTGGTATAATTATTTTGCTTTGAGGTAATACAGTATTCGTTACGTGTACCTATGGTAATTC
The DNA here is from genome assembly GCA_963082885.1 of Parascotia fuliginaria. NCBI lineage: Eukaryota > Metazoa > Arthropoda > Insecta > Lepidoptera > Erebidae > Parascotia > Parascotia fuliginaria. Next base: position 5,530,798 of record OY720195.1, read on the forward strand.
GAGTTTAATAATCCTAATATCATTTAATATCGTTTTTATAAAGTTTCACATAAAAATAGTATGGGGAAATAACAACGTATTAGTTTAGTTAGGTTTTTCGAGTTTTGTCTTTTAATCTACCTATCGTTTTTGAATATTAAACAAAGGAATTCTAGTTATTTCGACACTACTCTGTACTTATTAGTAAGACTGTAGTCCTAAGCATAGAGTACAATATACATGTGTAATCAGTATGAGCTTACCATGCGTAACATATTTATAAGCACCTACCTAATACAAACACTCATTAGGTTGTTGAAAAATTGGAATAAAATGGTGTTTCTTTTTTATAAACCAGAAGTAAATTTCACCTAACAATTGTTTTTTTTCTCAAAGAGCAAAAATGTTTTATGTTTCATAATTCTCTATTATTTGGTTTGGAACGTTGTAAGGTGAAATTCTATAAATTTTGGAACGATTCCAGGAATTTTTAATATTTACTTACCAATGAAATGCAGTGCTATGCAGAAGACTACTGACTGTAGTGTTGTCATTTTGATTATTCTTGTATATTCCGTAGTATCTTTGACGCACCATACATTTTATTTATCATTATCCACATCTATAACATTTTCAGCATCCATTGCCACATCACTCACATGTTCACTTGCATTTACCGATTTTTATGTTTCACGTTCATTTTCAGTTTCATCGATTCGATTTCATTTAGTTATCGATTAACAAGAATCGATTAATAATAATCTTCGTTTCACAAGATGAAGCGTCGAAATATTCGTTGCGGGTTCCGACACGTTTCAAGTTTCCTGTAACAAAGTGGAGTAATTTGATCAAGTGTAGAAATTTGAATACCATTTCCATATTGGATGCTTACACACTGAACATTGGGTGAACGCCAAAGATGTTCTTGCAAGATATTACGTAGATTTCTATAGTATTAGTAGTTGAGTACCGATCTTCTTATAAATTAGAAAGAAATAGATTTTGTACCTATATTATAAATTTTAAAGAAATAGATTTTGTACCTATATTATAAATTTTAAATACAAACATTGAACACAATATTTTAGATCTAAACATATCAATGAAATCGGTTTTTAATTCAACAAATTTCTTATATAATTTAGAAGGAAGAAAAGAAACAAATTAAAGTTGAATATTAACGTGAAAAATAGACTTCAATTGTGTCTCATACAGATAACAGTCCAGCATCGTGGGACAATTTTCTAACATCGTCATTTAGCTACCAATCACTGATAAACTTAGAAGAACTAATAACTTAGAAGTACAGTAAGTAGACACATACATACATACACAACTTCAAACCTAATCCTTTAGTGGGAGAGCAGAGACTATAGAATACCATTTGCTACGATCCTCCTATGCCTCTTCAACATTTTATTAATCTTAATATGTAGTATATGAGTGAGGCATAGTTCCAGCAATCCATGTCTTTAAACTTTTTAAATAGCGTTAATTTTTTAAGTGATTTTTTTCTTGCTAAGGCCTTAATATTTGCAAAGATAAACACCGTTAAAAATATTATCATTTATATCAGTAAAGCGCATTTAAGGTTACTAATTTTCATAAACAAAGATCGAGCAACATTCTAATTAGTAACATAATCAGCGCATAATTACTTGTAGCCCAAGGTTCACACCAGGCTGTTGTATGAATATTTTAGCGGGCTGCATAATGTCCTAAGATTTAGAAACAAACTTTAATGCAATGTTAATTTAACAACAGCTGCGCAGGTGTGCGGACTTGAAGTACGAAAGATTGTATAAATTAACTTCTTTCTGTTTAAAGCCCGGACTTTAAAATGGTTTAAATTTCATATTCAAATTACTTTCGATATGAGACTTACGTATAGATTGTGAAAGTTTATTGTCTTCTATTTAACTGACTGTGTGAAGATCCTGTCTCTCCTAATTATTGTAGATATAGACATAGCAGCTTAGGTATATCTATACAGTTAAATAGAATTATACATAATATATAATTTCTACTTATTATACTTATCCACTAATTCCATTTGTATTGTAACCCTACCATGTAATCTGGTAACGCAACAGGTGATAGAGGATTGTAGATAGTCATTATATAGTACTCAAAACTGTCCAAATTTATTACATAAAACATATGTATAACAAAACAACTATCAATTTAATGCATTTTCTAAATATTTGTGACTATTTAAAATTTCGCATAATTCTCAAACAAACACACTCACTTTACAGATATTTCCTGACAGTTGAGAGTTTAGAGAATGCGAAAGGAGGTGGCGTGACAACAACAAGATTATGTAAACAGAGTTGTTAGAAGTTTAGAAAGTATTATGGTTTGTACATAAACGCCATAATACTCAAGTCATACAACTCAGTATGCTATAAAATACTGCACCCTTCTGTAATACAAGCTACACTATTAATAATTTAAAATATTCTCATTGCAAAATAAATATATCTTTGCGGACGTTTACTAAAATTTAGGTAAGTCATAATTTCAGCCAAAAGATGTCCACTGCTTAATTTTTGCTTTGACTTCACTAGAATTTGAGAGTCAGCAAAGTATTTTTAAATAAATAATTATATATAGAGTGGGTTCTATAGATTTAAAATTTTGATATGTTTTCTCTTCTGCATTTATTGATGGTTTTTAAGCGTGATATGATTAAAAATTATTCGGACTAACCATTAGTTTCATGAACTCTCATGTTATGTGGGTAATATTATGAGTTTTAGTTAAGATTATGGTTGTTAATAGTTTTTTATTCTCTAGTTTAATAATAATATATCTGCAAGTTGTTACATATATCCCACTGGCCCGCAGGGAAAGGCGTTTTCTAATATTAAGAAAACATGAACTAAATTATTCCCAGAATATTCATTCTCAGCAGCAGATTCTGCAACTTGACTTTTTTATTTTAATTTACAGTTTACTGTTTAAAATTCTTTGAACTTAGAAAACATTAGCAACAAAATTACAAACTAACATTTGGATACCGATTATTCTAATGAGCATTTACATAATAAACTTTTTAAACTGTTGTAGCGATAGGTTTGGCGTAGCAACGAGAGTTTCACATAGATATTTACAATAAACAAACTTTAGCCTCGCATAAGGTTTTTGATCCTTGAGAGAAAGTACTCGCTGCCAAAAGTTTATTATGCGTGAACTTTTGCGATGAAGATATCCAAAAGATTACGCAAAGTAGTCTGCGATTTACAACATTTTTCTATATTAATTTATTGTGTATTATTATTACAATGAAATTGTAGCTATCGATTTTTTTTATACAACTTCCAGCTTTCTGCAGCGTGGTTTCTCCCGTCTTTGCTTACTGCTCTGCTGTAGTCGCCAGTAGCGTGATTTTATATAGTCTTTCTTAGGAACTGGGCTATCATACGCAAAAAGAATTATTCACATCCAACTGGTAGTTCCAGAGATGAGCGCGTTAAAACGAACAAATAAACAAACTCTTTCGCTTTATAAAATAGCATAGATGACAGGTAAGTACACGGTCCATTTAAAATGTTTTAGTAGCCTGTGGGAATTACCCGTATTCTCTAATTTATTATAGAAACAATGCTTAGAAAACACTTCCATTTTGTTGCTGATAGAGAAAGCCATGAAGAAAGGGCAAAAAAGAGCACCTTAGAAATAATTGGGCCTTGATAGTACTGACCTTCCGAATATATATAATATGGTTCTGCAATTTAATTGATACATTGTGATTTTAATCCGTTCTAATTTAACTCCACGAAATGAGGGTGTTTAGGAAAATTTTCGCTACCAGTTGGCGCCACTTTGGTAAAAGGTTCTCTATTTTGACAGCGCTATCAAAATAAATATTTTTCAGTGTTCATTTCGGAAATTTTAATTTTTAATTTACAAAATGGATAATTTACATGCAGAATAAAAGAAAATTGCTGAGAAGGTTTTTTAAAATGGCGCCCACGAGGTTATAGCACTGACGCGTCAGGTCTAGCTGTCAAGCGCTTTTGGAAAGTGAAAGTGGCGCCAACTGCAAGTGAAAATTTTCCTAAACACCCTCATTATATTGTTACTCGCAAAAATATATAATTATTTGTCAGTAAATATGTATTCTTATGACGACAAAATCATGCAATATTCGTCACGATGGTAGTACAAAATTTATTATGTTTAATGTTTAGTTTTCCATCTAAATAGATCGTTACTTCGCATCGTTGTCAGACTGTTAATAAAAAACGGGACACAACTTGGATGACATCAGAACCACGTTGAGAAACGACTGTTATTGCACTCTCGAGATAATAATTTACGACAGAAAAATGCAAGATACCTTCTAAACAAAAGGTTTTCTTTGACAGGATTATTTCCTCAGTTCCTAAAATTAGTTTAAGAAGGGTAGCCATATGAATTTTTGATATAAAGAGGCGAATTTGAAAAACTTTTCCTGGTTTGATAAAATTGTAACAGCTGAGATTTGGTTATGAAAACAAAAGATAAGTGTATATTCGCACCTAAGTACTTTTATGCTTTTTACGACATAATTACAAATTGTTTAAATTGTCTGTTTTCTCTGTAATAATAAGCATGGATTATATATTTATAAACCTTTTGGAATAAATGTTCTAATTTAAAATTTTAAAACGGCTAATAATAATAATCCCAAGTCTTTAAATTCTTCTATACACAGAATGAAAACGCCACCATTAACTACAGCTCTTAGTAAATAAGCTGAGCAGTCACATCTCGTGCAGAATTTCATCTTTTAGCGCAACCAACATAATATGTAACTCTGCAAATTCACCAAGAGTTTGTCGGTTCTGAAAATGGACCGTGAAATTAATTTTGTAAAAAATATAGGTACCAAGATACTGAATTATTATTTTATTTAGAATTATTTATTGTGTGTAGTTGTTGTAATATTATTTTTGATACAATTGCATATTATGGGTCACTAACATAATTATAAGCTCGCAGACTTAATTTTTTTTTTTGAAGGGGAGGTAGGGGTTATGAGGTAGGCACCTGTGTTTTGGTCCATAGATTTAATGTAAAAATTTTGAGCAACAGCAAACTTGGCTGCTGTATTCTTTGGAGTCATATGAAATTTCAATTGCGTAAAACGATGTCAATTCTGTTATTTTTCCATTGTTTTTTTAGACAGTTGACTTAAAAAAAAAGCAACAACCCCGTGTGTTTTTTAAAAGATATATAACATAAACGTAATTTGTAGGTTTCTGGCATAAAATAAAATATCACCAAAAATGATGGGTATATATTAAATAGTGAAACTAATGGATAGTCTCATAAATAAATCTATCTTGATTCAGTGCCATTAACTTTCAATGTGAATAGAATATGAAGTACTTCGAAAATTACTCGCCTTTTAATCTATATTTTAGCTTTTCACTATAATTAAGCCTTACATCGGAACCGTACTCTAAACTTATTAATTATTCACATACAATATTAACCTTGTGTACTATTTTATACATAATAATAACCACTCCCGAGAGAAGATTTGTTTTGCGAGTAAAACATAATACCTAAGTAATATAGTCTATAATAAAACAAAGTATTTTAAATTTTTAACTTTTCACACAGGCTCTTTAGTTCATTATATTCCTACCTGAAGGGTAAGATATTATTAATCGAAAGGGGCAAGATCCAAGGGGCGAGCTGAGCCTAAACCATTATAATTATGTATGTTAGTCTATAAGGTATTTATCAATGGGTGTAAGCAACCTGATATAAAATTATTTATTATTATATTATTATTATTAAAGGCATCTTCCCATTTATGAAGAAATGAGGATCAATCGCCACCTAAATATTACGCATACATGTATGCAATACATTGTACAAAGAATGAATGGGTAGGTGGGTACCACTAGAGGGTATCCATCTAACCATATTCTTTTAAAAAAACTGTCCTAGTTTTATATAAATTTTTAATAATTACGCTCATATTTAAATACTACATAATACTCTTACACAATTTTAGCAAGAACTTCTTTACTGCAATTGCATTTAATCATAGTTTAATGTGTTAAAACGTCTCAGTTATTCTTAGTTCTTATTCCGCTGGGACTTTTAACTTCTTATGCAAGGAGTGCTGCGTGACTTTGTGCTACGTTCTTCAATGCCTTATGTGTTATGTCCTTGACTTGCTATATTATACCATATTAGAGCTTAATTCTTTATATTAAGTTCGAGTTTTAGTGTAGCAATTTAACTTTTATATTACCTACATTGCATTTTGCTTTAAATAAATCTTTTTTATTTTGTTTTTTGTCGCTTAGTGACTTGGTAACTTAACTTGCATGCTTTTGCTGCTCTTGGGTATGCTTATCATTCAGTAAATAGAGCAATGCATGGAATACCTCATTGAATGGAAGCTTATCCCTTCCTTTCTTACTTTTTTTCTACTATCAATAATAAAGAAACGACGCAAAGAAAAGTAAAGAGATATTTAACAATACATATCTATCGACAGATATGATAAAATCGATTTAAACCTAGACGGTTAGTTTTAAACGCGGGTATAGATACAATCTACATTTAGCAAATAATAATATCCAACGAAATACATCTACTAAAAATATATACGATCGAATTGAGAAAGCTTCTCCTTTTTTTGAAGTCGGTTAAAAACTACAACTAATGCTGTTAATACAGGTTTATCCTAGTTCAGGTAATACCCATAATTGTCCCTAGATGTTAGATTAAGCCTATATTGTAAAAACTATGTAAAATTATTATTTGAATAATATGTACACGAATTCAAAGATTTCTAATTGTGCTACTTGTGATAACTTACAGCATTTACTAATGGAGCCACCAGTTAAATGAGAGTGAAGCGTCCATAAAGAATTTTAAATTAGACGTCGGCTTAATCCAGGTTACCCCTACTTCCTCAAATATTGACTAACATATTAAATAATTAAGTACTAGTTATTTAACAGTAAATATAAATTAGTTATATACATTGCCCATTTTATATTAATACTTTTAAAATAACAAAAATAAATATTGAATTTTTGAGTACAAAATCTGGTTTTTATTCTCGGACCTCTACAGTAACTGAAGTTAGTTCTTTTTTTATACAACTTTGGTGGCAAACTAGCGTACGGTCCACCTGATGGTAAGTGGTAACCGTAGCCTATAGAGATGGCTGTATCTTTTAAGCATCGCAGTAGTAATAATGCTTAGAAATCACAACCAAGTCGTTGCCGACCACGAAGAAGGGGATGAGGAAGGAAAAGGGAAAAGAAAGAGGACCTAGAGGGTATTTATTGGGCTGTCGGCGCTCTCACTAACCGAGCGAAACACATTAGTATGAAAACTTACGTCGATATTCTATGAGTGGGTAGAACTTCTCCGGTCGATCCAGCCCATTCATGCTGAAACCAGCGTGGATCTACTACCGTAAAATGAATACAAAGAGAATAGATATTCTAGATTACTGAAACAAAGGAACTGTTCAACTTTAACGGTAAAATGCAAAAGGTAACTTTATGTTTACTGAATGGTTACTTAATCATAGAAATATATAATGTAACACGGCCAATCATTACTATCTCAGAATGATAATGTTTTTATTTACATTCTAATATTTTTTTGTTGTATTAAAGCTTTCATAATATAATTACATACTATAAAAAAAAACATTTATACTATACTAACAAACATACCATAGCGAAAGTAACATTGTCTGTCTGTGTCTGTCTGTTACGCTGTCACGCCTGAACCACTAAATCGATTTAAATGAAATTTGCTACAGAGATAGATTAGACTTTGGGGAACAACATAGGCTATCTTGTATCGCAATAATGACTTAAAGGGGTTGAAATAGGGGATGAAAGTTTGTATGAAAAATCTGTATAAACAGAGATAAAACCATCACGCGGGCGTAGCTGCGGACAACAGCTAGTAATTATATAAAATAAAAACTTCAAAATCTTACAATTTTTTGTACTAAAATGCCATTTTTTTATAATCTTTAGGTGTAGGATTATGACATACCTTTTCATTTAATAATTACGAACTCTATGTGTCTATTGAATGTAAGTTTATAGTGTGATGTTCTCCACGAACACATACTCCTCAAGAATACGAGAACATTAACATATGTATGTGTTTACACTTTATTATTTTCCTACTGACGTCATTCCCGTTTATATCATCACCATTATCACCTACGCAAAGGATATGCTATCATTTACGAATCATTTGCACTTTACGTTCGCATGTGTTCGTATATATACCGTTAACCACTGTGAACATTAGGACCAATTTATTCCATTACCATTCGATACTCGTTACTCGCTTATAAACTGTTTACCCAACAAAATTGATTCCACTGAGTTTATTTGAGAGAACATCTTTTTGATGGTAAATGTAATTTGTTCGTTTAGTAAGTGTACTTAAATGTTCGCTTACATCTTAATTGGTTGGTTAGAAAATTGTTTAAATTCAAATTGGTTACTAAATTAACTTGTTAAGAGAAATTGTTAAATAATAAATATCAGAACAAAAATAATAATCGAAATTTATATACCAGTTACTGTTATATTTATGTTAGCAAGAAGAAATTGGGTATGGTTTTCAAAACATGCAGGAACCGATTTTAGAATAATACTTTTTTCATCCTATAACTATAAGTACATTCCTTTTTACCATATTTTCATAATAATATGATGATTTACTAACTGTCCCTACATCGTTTATCTCTGCACCACCTAAGGTTGATTGGTAGAGAATGCTTATAGTATTAAGTCCGCCTATGTACCTGTGTGCATTAAGTTTGAATATAACAATAAATCTATACTATTATATGAAGCGGAAGAGTTTGTTTGTTTAAACGCGCTAATCTCTAGAAGTAACGGTCGGATTTGAAAAATTCTTTTTGCGTATGATAGCCCAGTTCTCGAGAAAGGTTATAGGCTATGTAACATCATGCTACTGGTGACGGGAGTAGAGCAGTAAGCAAAGACGCGGGTAAAACGGCGGTAAGCTCGTATTTATAAAGAGTCGAATAGAAAGCCCTTTAATAAGTTGTGCAGAGAAACTTATGAAAACAGACTGAAGACAGAGAAAACTCATTTTTCTATTTTTCTTTGGCTGAAATTACGTTGGTTACGACGATTATTAATACGGATTATTTTGTATATGTAATACCAAGTTTGTAATTTTCTCCTACATGGTCCAGATTCTATCTCCATTTCAAACGAAGAATAATACAGGTTTTTCTGTCGAGTAATGCTCACCTAACCTCTGGTATCTAAAATTGTACCTGTAGGCCGCTATTACACTATCACAGAAATATGATCATAGATGTGTGAGTCATTTTTAAATAAAGAACATATGACGGTATAATAACTACATGTGATTCATATTGTCTATGATCATAGTTATAAACGTCATATACCATCAAGCCGTGTTTTCCGTTGCTATGAGTGCTACGTTTACGCTAGTGTCACAGTCTAGATATGGGATCCTTTTTGACAGCTAGCGTACAAGTAGGATCATATCAACACACTAGCACCGTTTATTTACACACAGACTGTACATATCTACAGATTAGAACAAAAACCATAATATTATGTATTTCAAAGCTATCGTTGAGCAAAATGAGCTATTAACATAATATAAAGTTAAACGCGAACTTTAAAAGTTACCTTCTTTACCACCATCGTGTTTAAAAGTTTTGGAAAACAAAGAACATTCTTCCGAAAAATTTGAAGTTTGGCATAATGGTACACCCCATTTAATTCTTTCATTAAAGTTTTACAGAATGTTTTGTTGGACTTTTCAAACATTGCTATTTTAAAGAATTAAAGTATGCAAGTGTGCATTTGTACTTAACGAATTGTTTTATGAATCCAGGAAATAACTAGGTAGGTATGTAATAAAACAGAAATTGTATCTCGCTCCGTGTTACATGGAACCCAAAATAATAATGCGAAACGTAGGTGGTATGTATGTGTGAAAATTGTTTATAATATTATAGCGAAGTTAAACATCTAGTTTAACGTTATTACTTTGTATTTGAAAGCAATCTACAAATATACAACATTTAGGCCCTGCTTCACCACTTGCTGCTAAAGTTCGTAATAGCCTATTCGTAACTTAACTGACAGATAGTACTCAAAATCAGTTCCACAAGTGCCTGATAACCTTATCTGACATATAAACTCTTTAAAAATATAAGACAGATTTAACTAGAAGATGTTTTATTTGTTAGATATATATCAGACACTTTGGCAGCTAGTGGTGAAACAGGGCCTTACTGTAGTATATTCGTTAATTGACTTATATTTTTCATCACGTCCTATAACACTGTAGTATCTGAGCTACCTATGATGTTCTCTATATATCACTTTACTAACCACTGACTTGACACTACATGATATAGCTAGCTACGTATAAAAAATAGGTGCGCCCACCACCACGTGTTATTCGTTCAACTCGTTGACCGAGTTGGACTCACAGTTCTATGCAAGCACCGGACAGAGAGTGAATATCTCCTCTCCTGTCTACCCGCATATACTACAAATACTCTCTGTGAACTCAATTTAGAAAGAATATAAAGCGACAGTACACTACAAAACATTAGTGAAATGTACGAGAAATTTCATCCGGGTGATATAAAAATACATTAACAATAAGCGATACGTCAGGTTTATTGTGACAAATTGTCAGCCAGGTGTCTTTTATGATCAGCTGGTGTCTACCGTCGAAACGTATCTCCGTATTACGGTACAGCCGATTGAACATTACTTAGACGATGTTTAGTAGCTATTAGATGTGAAAAATAAAATGTTTGATCCTCCGGCGAGTTTTATTATTGTGCTTGATAGTGATTTCTATACGGCGATACTTTTTGTTTTTATTATTATAAGGTTTTATTAGTTTATTTATTTTCGTTTCGAGAAGTAATTCAGACTGCACGCAAGCGAAGTATATACTTTTTTGGAGTCGATTACACTTTGCTAATATAAGTCGAATAAATTGTGACAGTAAAACTATCATCACAATCAGAAAGACAGCATGAAAATTATAAGATAAAACTACCAGTGCTTAGATTATTGTGATTTTGGGCACCATTTAAATCTGAATATTTTGTCCTTTGACCAGTAAACGTTAAGACGTTAGAGCTAAGGCTCTAAAATTATTATGACGATAATTAAATAAAGTAACGTAAAAGTACTTTAAAGTAAAACACTGGCATTGTTTTCAATTAAAATTTTATTCAATGGAATTTTTTTAACTACAACCACTAATAATAATATATTGATAAGAAGGTATTGCGCAACAAAATCTTTAAACAAAATGTTGTTATAATTACCGAGTATGGTCAAGATATTTAATATTACACATTTTTGTTGAAAATCTCTGCATTGTATGGGTATAAAATAAATTCTGTGTAAAATTTTAACGTGTATTTTTGGACAGTAGCAGCCCTGTATGCATGAAAATAACATGCAGAATAAAATGCTGATTTAAAGATACATTACATCGATAGTGCGTAGTAAGCAATATGGAGTCAGGTCACAATGAATAAAATGTGTATCGTGATAATAAATGATACAATCGTTTTATTAATGTAGGAGTTTTCGTCACGCATTAGTCTAAACAAAGTCAAATTTATTTATTTGTTTTTATAGATAGATACTCGTGCTTATAAACGACATAATAATTAAATTACTTCATGATTTCACATCTTTATCTAATCTGGGTACCACACATTCATACGCCTTCTAAAAATATGCCTTGCTGTTTACAGGTTGAGCCACGATGCCCGTTGTCTGTTCGTCTGTCTTGATCTCTTGCCAGCCATCTTCTTATGTGATAATTTGTTAGTAATTTTCTTGACTAATTGCAACAACGAAGTGTATCGTTAGAATATATAGTGCTAGCTGTTGCCCGCAGCTCCGCCTGCGTGAAAGTCGGTTATATCGCTATTTTATACATTGACGATTTTTTATACAAACTATCATCCACTATTTTAACCCCTTCAGTCTTTATTTTACTGAGGTTCCCCAAGGTCTATATACTATATGTCTATACCAAATTTTATCAAAATCAGTTTTGTGGTTTATACATGAAAACGTAACAGATAGACAGAGTTTTATAATATTAGTATGGATTTTACCAGTAAGCCCATATTTCTGAAAATCAAAAGAAGGCATCGTAGATCACTATTTATATTTGCTAGGTATATACAGTTACATCACATACAGTTTCGTATACGCCTTATGATTTTACATAATTTTAACCATCCTTTGGCCCCCACCATATAAATAACTTATCAAAAATAAACTGAATGATATTTTTATACATTTCGCCATCATATTTATTACTCCAGTACTCAAAAGTCTTCAGACAGTAGTGTTAAAACTAACAGTAAAGCAATATGGGGTATTAAAAGCGCAGTCTACCCCACTTTTCATTCATTGCCGAGGAAATGAGGTGAAATTTTTGTGAAAGGCTTCTTGTGAGCCCGTTTAATACTATTCAAACATTTTTAAGTCGGTGAAAAATTGTGGCTGGCTCTTTTGATTTGAAATTTGATTATGATTTGTATTTAATTTTGCTCTTTTCTTACAGTAGGTATCACGTCTTCTTAGCGTGTCAAAAAGGTGAGTCAAATTTGTGAGAACCATTTTTCGGCGACCACGGGAGACGCAGCGTGGGCAGACCCCTCATTAGGTAAACCGACCTTTTAAGGGTGGCGGGCAACCGATGGATGAGAGCAGCGAACGACCGGCCACTGTGGCGAAAATTGGGGAAGGCCTATGTCCAGCAGTGGACGTCTTTTGGTTGATATGATGATGATGAATTCTTTGTCACTGATAGTGCATTGTGTGTAGCGTTGTACAGGTCCATGCGTGTACAGGTGACTGGGCACGCTGGGCAGAAGAATAAGTACGTAACGTATTATGATATGCCAATCTCTACCAAGCATAAAGGAAAGTCGATTATATTTGTCTGTTTCTCCTCTAACTTCTCTAAATCACTCAACGGATTTTGATACGACTTTTACTATGGTCTACTAAAGCATTTCTTTTGGAAGTTTTACAAGTATAGCACATGATTATTATAGTACAGAATAAGCATTGCAACGATTTGAAATCATGTTGTAAAAAGTATAAAAGAACCTACGTGCAAAGCAGGGAGATCGCTAGTATATCATAGAATGGAGGTGAATACGTAATCGTGGATGACAGTACGTGTGTTGTGTTTATGAAGATTAAAACATTGGATTCATTATAATTCATCTCTTGAAATAAGTGTGAGTTATGAAAAGACACATTTTATCACGATACAGTTACGGTGTAGAGCTTCAATTTTAAGCGGGACATGAAAAAGCAGACTGACAGAATTATAGCATTAACTTAAATCAGGGCTTAAAAAGGCGACGTGGAGCACTCGTCCGAAGAGCACCTGCGCATTGAGCACCTAGCCTAGTCCACGTTAAGCATCTATCAATATTTTGGCTGCTTACCATCAGGCAAAATAAAAAAATGTATTTTGGTGCCGTAAGATAAATGTGATTTTATCTGTCAAGATTTTGGTATCATGGCAGGTATGATCAGGATATCATGCCCGTGTTTAAAACATTAAACTACTACAGTTTAATGTCTTAAACACGAGCATTTACAACTGATTTTATACACATTTTAATGTCTTCAAAGCTTCCTTCTTTTGTTTTACAATAACAAACTACATAGCAGATTTAATTACTCATTTTATCATTATTACATAAACCACATTTATTTCGTCCCAATCGTATCATAACATAAAATATAAATATATAACAAAAGCCACGTGTCTATTTTTTCTTATTCCTATCGTGTCAACACGGGCGAGTCAAATCTGTAAGGACCAATACGCTGCCACTGACATTGTGTGGTCTGTAGCGTTGTACAGGCCCATGCGTGTACAGGTGACAGGGCACGCAGGGCAGGATAATAAATCTGCCATGGTCTGGAGAGAGACAACACACACACAAGCAGTCTAATAAAGTAATGTAAACAGGGGTCCACTGCATTAAAATTCTAAAACGTGAATCTGATAAAAATGTCGTTATAATATAAGACCGTTCTATTATAATCTAATTTTGTTAAAAAACAGTCTTAGTTAAGCATTGTTAAATTTTAAGTAAGAGTTTTTGGATTTAAATGGTGAACCTTAATAAAGGTTAGAGAGATTATTTGAAGAAATATAAATCATAAAAGATATCTAAGGCAATTGCTTCTGTGTCTTAATGTCTCAGTAATGCAAGCGACTGTTATTCAAAAGTTTGATTCCCACACGACACAAAATTAGTTTTGAATCTGGGTTTAATTTATGTTCGTTAATTTTATGTTTATACAATACTTCGCGATACCTACAGCTAAAGATGGAGACACGTTTTTTGTTGTCTATAGATTTGCGAAGCCGCTGCCTACCGTTAAATTAGTGCTACTAATTATCCTTTACTGTATAATTAGCTCGTAATATTGATTATTCTCAAAAATAATTATGACATCATCCATAGCTATAGAACCGTGTCTAATTAAGGTCACTTCCTTCTTATAAAAACAAAATTAAACCGGCTATATTCGGCTTTCTCGATTTACGTCGCTAATACCAACCCTAATTTTATACGCATCGGTTTCTGTTCCCATTGATCGGAATATAATGGAGCCTACCATCACTGAATGAGCTCTGAAAGGGTCTAAAAGATGTTTTTTTATACAAATAAGGAATCAAACAAACATACGGACCATCCTGGTGGTAAACAGTTACTGTAGCTTTTACATTTATCTAAGCTGTTGAGACTCTTTTGTTTAACAAAAGCCAGTTGCTTTTGACACTTTAAGTTCTAAATAAATAAATTTAATTTGTCTGTTAAAGTTCTAAAATATTCTATGTTATCATAAAACAATCGTAAGCTTATTAAAATAATTATTTCAGTTGTAAAACTTATTAGACCACAAAAGGTAGGTGTTCAAGTTGAGCATTTATAGCAATTGTTTTTGTGACTTTATTTTTGAATGTAATAGTCATCTTTGATTCATTGTTCTTTTTGCCCGACTGCCGAAGTCAAGGAGGGTGATGTTTTTATTCAAGCAAATGTATGTATTTAAGTATATATATTATGTCTATTTCTTTGGCACGACGTATGAGGTGTCATTAGATTCGTATTGGTAGTGGGAATGACATAGGGTATATAAAATTTTAATGTAGCACGAAAAAACTTTTACTTCTGCACTAGGAAATAAGACCTGTGTACATCACAAACATAATATAAACCCCCACAAAGTACCGTATAGTAATAAAAATAAAGTAAATCCAAAACTGTTTATAGGTACATCACATACTTTGTGATGTGTCGGCATCGAAACTAACCTAATTACATCAGTCAAGCAAACTTTGCTGCGTTATCCTATTTTTTTTTTTTTTACTTTTTACCGTCTGTTCACAAAACTAAACTCTACTTACTAGGGCAAACACGCTATATCTACCTACTTGGTATCTTCTATAAAGATACTTTGCTCGAGATGCTCCAGATAGTAATCTCTCTGTGTCCTTAATGTTACATATTAGGTGCATTATTAAAATTTACATGCTCTGAGTAAGCTAAGATTATTTCTTGCTCATAGCACCTTTACTTGTAATCTCATTTATTTTTTAAATAAGGAAAATTGCAAATCATTATCATTGTCATTGTAAGATTAGGATTAATATTTGTATTCATTAAACGTCTTTGAATTAAAAAGTGGCCATTTTATAATTGAAACGAAGTATGGGAACCCGGGACAAGGTTCCTTAAATATATTCTGAAATCTATATAAGCCTAAACAATTTGTATACATAAGCGTTATAAGTGGTAGTTGTATATTTGACTATTCATGTAACGCAACAAGTAGTGAAATAGTTTAAACATGGTAGCGAGAGCTTAAGTGATTTCAATTTTAAGATCGCATTGTTTCACAATAATTTTAGGAATATCTATATCTATACTTATAGTAAATCTCTAGCGAGATAAAATCTGTACATTGAATATATTTGAAAAAATACTATCGGGGGGTAATATTTATTCGATACTGATGCCAAAAATGTAATTTAGAAAATTTTTGTCTGTCTGTCTGTCTGTATGTGCAGGCATGAATCAAAAACCACTAAACGGATTTTTATCAAACTCACTACATTTATAGGTCATACTCCTGGCCAGGTTATAGGCTACTTTTTGTCCCGAAAAAAAACCGGGTATCCCGGATATCCTTAAAAATGTCACAAAAATATTTATTAATATGTGTTACAAGGTGAATATCTACAAGTGACTATACACTATACATAGCGGATAGAAACACCTAAAGAATAAAAAAAGAATTTTTAAAATCCGTCCATAAATACCAGATATTTTTGAAAATGAAAGTGTTATGTATACGAGGCGCGTAGCAACCGCGCCGGTGCAGTTCGATGGCGGTTTGTACTTATGTATCGAAGCAAGCTAGCTTCGTGTAACATTTAATGTTTGTTTTATTAAAATTAGTTCATAAACTTAAATTTAGTTTGTAAAACTACTATTAGATATTTATAATTATGCTTTTATATGAATTTAAGCACATTTTAAAATAGGTAATGTATAGTTTTCGAGACATAAATATGTCCAATTTAAGTTAAACTTTCATCAATATGGTAGACCATATTAATTAGGGACCATATTACTGATAATAAGTACATCTAGATGTACGTACATCTTGAAGGTGAACTAAAGATGTATTACAACCCCCTTCTTTCCCCGTGACACCACCAAATGATATCCCATAATCCCAGTGGTGTCATGGGGAATCACCTATTCCCCATGACACCCGCAGTGGTACCACGGGGAATCATCTTAATCCCCATGACACCCCCAGTGGTACTACGGAGAACATAGGAATGATGACGCTTTGTTTGAAACATGTATAACTGAAAATCCATATCGACTCCGTCATTTGAAATCAGTTTTGCTGGTGTATTGTGCTATTTCAAATTCAGTTCAGTGGTGGTATAAATTATTATACTGACCATATTGGGTAAAGATACTGTGGGAGAAAAAGAAAATAAAGATGACCAAGGAGGTAATTATGCCTTCCAAGCACTGATTTTCGGACAAAAGTAACACTTTACGTCATAATTTACACATTTTACATCTCCAGTCAATCCGTCCCGTATATGCTAAAAGAACTACTACCGTGAAATGTTTGCTGGCTATACAATATACAAAACGATTTATTCAAGTAATATGCTATGCAGATAAACCGAGATTAGACAATGGAAATAAATTATGATTCAGTGTAATTGGTCGAAATTTTACTTAGTGGTGTCTCGAGAGACCATTCATCTATATTTAAAAAATGCTTTGTCCTGGATATCCGTTTTTTTTTATATTATAGGCTACCAAAGTGACTCCACCCCGCCTGATGGTAAGCAGTCAGTGGAATCCAGACGTAGGGGCCACTATACTAAAAGCCATAGTCTTAAACTGCTGGTACGGTGGTCTCCACTATGGCGGCTGGGAATGGGGTTAGGGGAAGGGAATGAGGGAGCTGAGGAAAGAGGAAAGGGGGGAAATTGGGCCTCCGGCGCTCTCACTCACCGAACGAAACGCAGTAGTACGGATACTACTACTCTTAAGTCGATCTTCTATGAGAGGATAGTACTTCCCCGGACGATCCGGCCTATTCATGCCGAAATCAGCGTGGATCTACTACCGTTCTTCCGCCTTGCGATCATAAGACCAAACAACTTCAAACATGGTATCTGCCGCAAGTTTTATTTTTACCCTTACCTATAATATCATCTGTTATATTTTCATTTGTTGTTTAGCCAGTTTATAGTCGACGTGTTTGCGAAAATAAATCGAGACGGAGTCGGGTCGAGTTTGTTATATTAGGAACAATCAGGCGCAGCTTAGAGCGAACAGTTTTAATAGACTTGCCAGGTGCGATAGGGACACAGGATCAGTTGATGCTGATCAGCTGGGTCAAAAGGTGGTGCTGTCTATTTTTTACCTGCCTATTTTAGGTGGTCCTGCCTATGGGAGGGAGGGGGGACGCTATATGATAAGTAACAGTAATATAATATACATAGTAACTACACACAACGCCATCTAGACCCAAAGTAACCATATACTATAGTTTGTGTTATGGGTTCTAGAAATGCGGATATACATACTTAAATACTTATCTACAGTGTTTGTTAGGCACGTACCTACGGCGCACTTATTAGGTATGTTGCTGCGCAATATAAATCCACCAAAATTATGCAATGGAACCAGATTGCAAGTAAAAACAAATGTAGATAATCGA
This sequence comes from Parascotia fuliginaria, assembly GCA_963082885.1. Lineage (NCBI taxonomy): Eukaryota > Metazoa > Arthropoda > Insecta > Lepidoptera > Erebidae > Parascotia > Parascotia fuliginaria. The sequence goes on from OY720195.1 coordinate 5,549,136, forward strand.
GGCAACTGTACTGACCGGTTGTTCTCCAGGAGAGTCTGTAGATATTCATAGGATTTCCCTAACACCATCAAATACCCCTTCGAATTCAAGAGAGTGCAGTTTCCTATCAACGTCTGCTTCGCAATGACCATAAACAAAGCTCAAGGTCAAACTCATACGGTAGCGGGCGAAGACTTGAGAGCAAGCTGCTTCTCCCAAGGCCCGTTTAATATGGCATGCTCAGAGTAAGCGCACAGAGTAGTCTGGTAATTGTAGCACCCGACGGAAAAACAAAATACCCAAATTGGGTAAGGGTCCGTGGTCCCACCAATTTGTTCTACAGGTAAATTGTTTGGTGGCACTAGGGTATACCACTACGTACACGGGTACAAAACTATATTAATCCGCCCTTAGCACAGTAGGACCACGGGGTCCTACTGTGCTAAGGGCGATATAGCGATATTTAACCTTTAAATCTCATCACTATAGTACAGATTATTATGTTATATGTATTCAAACGTTCAAACATAATAATTTATATGTTGTTAACAAAAAATAATATCGTAGTAAAACAATTAAAAAACCTTTTAGAATCATTTTCTACTTCTACGCGGACGAAGTCGCGGGCAAAAGCTAGTAGACAAATAAATCAATTATCGGTCGTGTAGTTTGTGGTCTGGAATATGAAGTAACACCATGTTTTGATAGTATTATGTAGGTGACTAAGATAGTACCTACCAGGTAACCAGAGCACCTAGCCAAGTGTCATAAATGCTAATAGAATAGAATAGAATGAATTTAAAAAGTATGGAATTGACATGAGGTAACAACAATATTAGCGTTACCTTATATCAACCCTATACATTGATTAATCTATTCTTTTCTATTAGAATTTATGCCATTAGTCTAGGCCCTCTGGGCAGAAGGTTTGTCTGTGTACTTAACGGTTACAAACTCGCCTGCCCATGTGATGATTTTAGCATAAAACATGATAATGATGATGGTGATTGATGACCTTAAACTGTCACCTTAAAAGTATAAGACCCAAATCCAAATTATTTCACCTCAATAAGTACTCAATTTCAAACTTCAAATAGTATCTAAAGCAATTCTACAGTGAACATCAACTAGATCGAAGCAGTCCTTCGATATCAGACTCAAGTCACGACCGCAATCAGGAAACATCTCGCTCTGTAGTTGCCAAATCTTAAAGCACAGTTTAGATTATTTTTAATACAAACTTCTTTGAGACTTGAGATGAGGTTGATTTTGAAGTTAACGAAATGATTGCTGATGTACCGCACTACAGAGACAAGATATTTGTACTATTAACTCGTGTCTGAGAGTGAAATAAATCGCTTTTGTATTAAAGATGCGCACGTGCAATATAGTGAACTGTTTACTGTAAATGCCATTAGTAATGGACAGAGAAGTATGTAATTTTTATTTCCCATTGGGTAACAGTGGTACACATTCTGGTGTGACTCAACGGGAATAAAGCGGACCTTTGCCCTAGCAGTAGGATGATAAAGGCTAGCAGTAAAAATAACAGTTGACTGTCGTTTTTGTGACCTCAAATTTTGATCTTGGGTCTTATAAGCGAGGCGTGAAAAAGCATCTTACTAAGCCGTCATTGTGGAAGCTACCGTACCAGCAGATTCAGACGGTGGCTCTTGAAATGGTAGAATCCACAAATATATATATCATCTTACTATAGTTAGTAAGGCCTATCAAGCTCGGTGACTATTGCAAACACCTCTCTTATGAGGAGGCCTGTGTTCAGTTACATTTTTAGACTAATGATATGAAATTTCATTGTGTCACATAGTATTTGGGTCAACAAACTCAATTGCAACACTCATGCTACAACGTCTATGGACACGTAGAGAACATTTTCAAGCTTTAAACCTTAATAACGAGATGCTTGCCGTATTCATGAGAAACGGTCAACCTACTTTAAATCTTATTACTGAATTTTGTACTCAAACCAAGGTAATGAAGCCACGAAATAAAACCTTTTTTTTACGACTTCCTTTTGCGTTCTGTATAAAGTAATAATCATTATTCACTGGTGTACAAATATTGTAGCTCGGCAGTTCATTCGTATGTTCGTTAAAATTATTGATATTTGTATATCAAATGAATGAATTGTTATTTTGTATATCAAAACAAATTAAATTTAGGGTGAAAGAACCGAATAGACCGGATCACTGGCAAAATACCGCTCAAAGAATACTGACGTAGTAGGTATTTAATTGCATAATCTGAGGTCCAAAGCTACCCAACTCCCATCGAAACTTTAAAGTATCTTTCATAACTATGATACTTTACTAATATACAATTAGCAAGAAAAGATAATACACAGATTTAAAGCTAATTTAATATTTAAGGAATACACAGTTTAAAAACGATATACAAATCAGTCAAATTAGAATGTCCGGTCAAATGTCTAGTAGAGAACGTCTTTCAAGTGAAATGATGATGACACATATATGGTAGGAGATCCACGCTGGTTTTAGCATGAATGGGCCGGATCGACCGGAATAGTACAACCCTCTCATAGAAGATCGACGTAAGAGTAGTATTATCCATACCGTTTCGTTCGGTGAGTGAGAGTGCCGGAGGCCCAATTTTCCCCTTTTCCTCTTACTTCACCTCCCTCATACCCTTCCCCTATCCCATTCCTAGCCGCCATAGTGAAGGCCACTATACCAGCATTTCTAGATTCCACTGACTGCTTACCATCAGGCGGGTGGAGTCATTTTGGTAGGCTAATATAAAAAATAGCACAAAATTTTGTTTCGTGTGTGACTCTAATTCGCAATTTCTTTCACGACAATCGCATGCACTCCCTTATATCAAGACAACTAATTAGAGCCTCATAAAAAACCGAATAACTTTCTACTTTAGAGTAAGACGACAACAAGCCTCTTTATATTTAAAAGGCTGCAAAGAACTAATTGCATTCAGGGTAATGAAACAATAGAATTAACCCGGATCTGTTTTGTATCTACTGTTCTATTTAATTTAACTGTTTTACTTCCAACTTGTTTTGAATGTAATGCGAATAGTATAATGCCAAATTATCAAAACCACATTTATCAGGTCAACGATGTGTTATTGAAATTTAATTCTACTATCCTGCTAATATTGTGTGTGTGTGTTAGTTACCACTCAGCGCCTAAACGACTACACCGATTTTAATGAAAATTGATATGTCATACATTCGGTGCGTTCCGTTTTCACATCTAATGAACGACTGCAAAAGGGGGAAGAAAACAAATGGAGTGATAAAAACTCATCATAAAATGCTGTAGGTAAAGTAAGCCACAATCACTAATGGACAAGTGTGTAAATTTACTTCAGTAGGTAACACGCTTCTATATGCTTCTATATGACTAGCCATATGGAAACGTTCCTTAAAGAAGAGTTTTGGCCGAAAGGTGTTATGTATCGTCGTTTCCGTGGAACTTTATACAACACAGCTCAGCGTAACACGACGCCGATACAAAAATAGTGTATTATTTTATAATTTATATGTATATTAGGTTAAGGTATTTATTGTATGGGCCTTGATGCCTAAAATAAATGAATAAATGAAATATATTATTATTATTATAGAAAAGTGTTTGCAAAATACCCTTACGCTAGCTTTTTACAACACCCACGAAAATAAATGAGATGGTTACATATTCTATTCCTTTAACTATCTTCAAATATAATATAATATAATAATATCACAACAACTACACACAACGCCATCTAGACTCAAAGTAAGCATATATTAAGCTTGTGTTATGGGTTTTAGAATGCGGATATGCATACTTAAATACTTATTTTTGTAAATACATACATATTTGATATTATACATAGAAACAAACCAATGTTTATGCACACAAATGTTTGAATTGAACATATGCGTGGCAGTCCCTACACAGTACCACCGAACCACAGAGGTAGTCAAAATACATTTCTAACTAAACTAATGTCTCATTAGTTGCTCACAGTTTCAATTTAGCTCTTGAATAGTTAAAGATTTAAATAGTTTAAAACAAGTTATAAAATCTCTGTTTAAGAGGCACTTTGCATCAATTGGTTTGACATTGTCTTCTTATCTGAAGGCTGATTGCCAGTTTTTGTTTGAACTTCATTTAAAATTGCACGCTAATGTTCTGTTTTTATAAGATTCTTCCTCAGATTTGAAATTAGAACGCACTTAAGTATTAAAATATAGATTTTTTTATCTACTGTTAGAGCTTGATTTTTTAAATTTCTGAACATTTCTTATATAATACTAGCTGCGCCCCAAGGCTTCGCCCGCGCATAAAGTTTGTTTTGTTGCATCCCTCGGTAACCAGACCGATTTTCAGGATAAAAGTAGTCTATGTCCGTCTCCGTCACCGAATCTATCTATGTATATACCAGTTTTTATTGAAATCCGTTTAGCCATTTAGGCGCTGAGTGGTAAAAAACACACACACACACACACACGCACAAAATTTCGCATTTATTGATAGGATTTAGGTAATCAGTCGGTAAAGTAATAGGTGCTATAGTCTATGTATTAAATTTATAATTTCGCAGTCGTAGTTTGTAGTTCATTCACCCGTGTACAAGATTAGAACTTTCATAGTTACTTCAGATTGCTTTTTAAACTCCAGCTTAGTAAGTTTTAAGTATGTTTATCTTCTAAAAATTTTGAGTTAAGAGTTGAAATCAAAAGTTATGCAACGCATTTCACCACCTATAAATCCTGTTATCAAACTTGCTTGCCTGCAAGAGACTGCTTGCTATCAAGCCGTACTATTTTTTTAAGGTTTATAAAGAAAACATCCTTTTCTACGTCATGAACCTCAGTTTCAGCACCAGTTTATACTGCTAGGTAGGTATAAGCCTCCCACAAACCATAACCAATATACCCTTAAATTTACGAAAGGCTATATCTTTAGAAAATACTATTATAAAAAGCAGAAGAGTTTGTTTGTTTGAACATACTAATCTTTAGAACTACCAGTCGGCTTTTTGCGTATAACAGCCTAGTTCTTAAAAAAGGTAATAGGTTATAATTATGCAACATCACGCTACTGGTTACGGGAGCAGAACAGTAAGCAAAGAGGAGAGTGAAACCGCGCCGCGGAAGACTAGATAAAATATAAATGCAAAATAATTATCTCATACAATAAATGTTATAATGTGTCTGTAAATAACGACTGAGGAAGAAAAACCAACTTAAAACAATTTCCGTAAAACATCTATCAATACCTTAAACAATGCATCCTAAGAGAACTTTTCTTTAATACTTTAGATCGAGTATCCAAATAAATCTAGGCAGTTTATCCGAAAACCCAATACACTATCGTTCCTTTATTCGGAGATCAACCAGGATAAACTGAATACGGATCGCACGTTCAAATACAGTTCCTGAAAGCTGTTTCGGAATCCAACAAACGAATATTGTTAGTGCATTACGAGTTGCTGCTAAATTCAAAGCCACGCGCAACCTCCATTTTGGATGATGGCGGCACTGAAATATGAACGATGTGTATTATGTACATAGCTAAAAGTTTCATTCGAGGTTTGTACTGAAAAATGCATCAGATCTTGCAAGAAGAAATTTTTACATCATTAAAAAAATATTTATTTCTCTTAAATGTTTACTGATTTAATTATGTTTCATAGAGTAAGCAAGATGATTCTCTTCTTGTTCATTAATAGTACATTCTATGTTAATTAAAGAGAGATGCAATGCTTAGATAAATAAATCTTGTATATTTACGGAAATAAGTGTTTGCATTTCTGCTACTTGGCAGTGATATTTATTTCTTATACGTTAATGCGGGCTACACACCTGAACAATGCGATTACTGTACAGATAAATCGTTACGTGTGTAGAACAAACAGTTGAACTGTACAGTTCGACTGTACAGTTAAATCCCTCCAAGCGACCATATTATCACAGTTAAAAATGAAGGTGTGTATCCTGCTTTATATTTTTACAACAAGCTATGCCTATTGCTAATATGAGTAATACTTCACATTTACATTTATAAAAACAAAGTAAAAGAACCATGTCGGCCGAAATTCGTTCACGTCTGGGCATAGAATTAAACATCAATCATATCAGCTAAAAATTTCCACTGTTGGACATAGTCCTCCTTAAATTTTCGCTACATTGGCCGGTCGTGAACCGCTCTCATTCATTAGTTGCCCACCAACCTTTACTATTTGAATATTCTACTCTTTATTTGATCGTATTTACCAGGTTTTTGTTATTATTGAATTTAACATTACAACATCAAAGCATTACAGATTTATCACAATCAAGGTAAGCAAAATTTTACACCCACGTTTTATAAGTACATACGGTATCTGTAAACAAATGTCTATTTTTGTGCTCACAGTAAGCTTTAGGACAGATTTATTCAGTATTTTTCGTAAATAGTAGTTTTGAGTAAATTCTAATATGTTAACAAATTGTAAGTAATTTCTTGGCGCTTATAAGTCAAGGTATTTAACAATATATTACCATTGTGTTAGTTTCGTGTATTTTTTTACGATTAAGGTAATCCATTGCAAACAATATCTGTTTGACGCTGTTTGATTGAATGCACGCTATTTGGAGCTGGAGTTTCCCTCGACATTCTAAGAATACGGATAATACAAACAAAATACAAAAAAAAAGTTTCAGACACTCGTTAACGTTAACCAAACACCAGCTCTTTAAAACAAAACAAACTGTTAAGCGAGTAACAAGTGCAAGAAACTTTTAAACTACTCAGTGCTTACAGTACTAATTGCTTCTACTAACTCGCGCATTTAATACTTATATCATTCTCATGATAATCTCGTTAAAGAATATTACAAAATAATCCAAAGTTACAAAATATTCTGAATAAGAATGTAGATTAATGATCTGGTTTTAACGTAGCGTACTAAAAATTTGATCATGATTAATGTATTAAAATTAGTACCTAGTTTTATTGCATTAAGGTTAAATTAGATATGCGAAATCATTTTGAATTACTACGTTAAAAATTAAAGACATAAAATCTCAGATCAAAGTAAAGACATCTTTTTGCAGCGAGAACATAATAAGCATTGTTCATCACGCTTACGCATCTGCCTACTCAGATAGTAAATATGCTATTAGGCAGAATAGTTATTTTGTAAGAAATATAAAAAAAACCTGTTGTTATAATATAAATAGGCCCTCTTTCCTTTTTCCTCCCTCCCTCAATCCATTCACATACCCCACTCCCTTCACGGTAGGCAGCGGCTTCGCAGAGTCCCTGATATTGCAGAGCAATGCTAGGGACTCTGAGTCGTCCATGAGCGACAGTTACCACTTACCATCACGTTGGCTGTTTGCTCGCCTTCAATGGCAGGCAATAAATAAAAGTATGCCTAGGAATAATTAATTAAAAAGACTCGGCTGATAAAATTGTTATGTTGTGTTTATCAATCCACCTGGTAAGCACAGTGTTTATGGTAAATCAACTTCTTTTTTATAAGAAAATTACAATTAGCAGTGTAGCGTTTTCAGATATGTACATAAATTACATTACTCAGCACCAATTCAACTGAAAAACTGTGAAAATAACAAAAATCTTATTATTTATGCAATACATTGTGAAATATTATCTAACAAACGCCGTATAACAATTTAAGTTCTTATAAGGAAAAAGAAAATGTAATTATCAGATTTTCTTCACCATTTCTCGTCCTACTTCGAGTTTCTTCCGCGTGTTACTAAGAAAGTAAGTATTTTTTCAAAGCTACCTTCTTTTTATTCGATTTTGTTTTTTACTATTTAGAATCTGAGCGTGCTGGAAATACTATACTAAGAGTATTGAGATTCACAGAAGCTTGAATAATTTTGAACGATATTTAACGTATCGATACATTCAATTCACCATGTTTGCCAAATTATAATAATTTTCAACTTTTTTGTAACATAAATATAAATTTACTCTAATAAACTCTAATTCTATGTAGTAACATAAAATAATATATTTAGAAATAATAACTTTTGGAAATCACGTTGGTACTTGCCTTGTTTCTTACCTCCGTTAAGTATAAAGAGTTGGAACTCAATTCAAAGCATTCTATAAAATCTATCACGTAGATGCTGATACCACCTTTAACTAACATTCATGCAAATTTTATCATGCTTTCGAATAATCATATTATTCCAAATGTTCTAAAAGACATGCCATTTTAATTTTATTTCCACTTTTATTGCTCTCAAGAACTCATTTACCGAATTCTCTCATCCCTGGCAAAGCTTCACTAGGAATTACCTTTGATGAAATTCAAGCGAACTAATTCTTTTTGGGTCCAAAAGTGTAATAATACTTGACGACTGTCCAACTATCGTATAAAGGCACCTCTCATTTAACTACTCTACGTGAGATAATTGGCCTAGATTGGACCACTTATGGCACTTTTGAATTTGTGACCCAAATTTAGATTTATGTGTTCCTGCATATTTGGTGCTTGGTTTGTTTGAGTATTTTATTAAATCATTTTAACATTTATTTGTGCAATATTACAGTAACGAAAAACACCTTAAGCAAACGTGGCGATCAATGCTCATGTCTGTACGAGATACATCCTTCTCTGTACGAGACCTTTTCTTGCTGTGTTATAATTACAAGTCGTATGTTTGTTTGTGGATAAACTAAAAATCTTTAAAAAATTCTTTGACATTTAGTAAGGTACAATATCAGTGAGTAACATAGGCTATATTTTTTATCACCCAAGCGGGCGAAGCCGCTGGCAACAGCTAGTTTTGTATAAAGAACAACATGTTTGTGTTACTTCAACACTCGACTGTATTTTTAATCTATATCAACTATATTAAATTTATAAAATGAACCAGTAGTTTGGCTCTTTGAATGGTGTCCACCACTTCTAGTTTCCACTGAGACTGCTAACCATCAGGCAGAGTAGAGTCACTTTGGCAAACAAATAAAAACAAAGTAGCAGTTATTACCCTACTCGTATTACAGCGTAAAAAACTGTATCTTGTATTAAGCGTTTCCATGATGTTTCCAAAACATCGTGCTATATTTTTTTTTTAATTAAAGGTTTTAGATAGATTTTCGGGATAAAAAGTATCCTATGTCCGTCGCCGGCACCGAATTTAATACCAATTTTCATCAAAATCGGTTTAGCCGTTTAGGCGCTGAGTGGCAGCAAACACACACACATACACAAACTTTTTCATTTATAATATTAGTAGGATTTAAGGTAAAATATCGAAACCTTGTTACTATTCGTAATCTCTCTGGTTTTCAATGTAATATAACTTGTTGAGATATTTGACGAGTTTTTTTTTACCTACAAGCTTCACAGGCTAACTTAACTTTAAATGTATTTTGAAAAGTTTAGGAATTTTATGAATCCTACTAGAGCTATTGGGTTCGATTTTTAGGATGGGTAAAGTAAAAAAATTCTCAGTATCAGAACGCTGTCCAAATTGTGACCGGTAAATGAAAACGGGCTCCCTCTATTACATGGAACCCAGCATTGGGAAACTGGATGTTACACATCTCTGCCTATCACTTCCGGGAAAAAAGCGTAAAGCTATGTATGAATTTACCAAGTTGATAAAACTCAGCAATTCTACATGATTTAACAGAAATTGAAACTAATTTAAGAATAAATGTTTCTACAGCTGCTTAAAAACTTAGCGTTGATTGCTGTTATTAATTTTGAGGACAATTTAAGAATGTGGTACAGATTCCGATTCTATTTGAAAGGCATTTACTATTTATATATGTCATCTATTACTTACCCTAATACACATAAACAGGTTAGTGTATTGGGGTAAGTACTAAAGTATTATTCAGTTTGAGAGAATTTTTGAAAACAATTATTTATTTTGACCGAACAACATTTTATTCTTTGATGTAACAGACCATACTTTTTTGACTTGAGTGAAATGCAGTTTTAAATGTAGTTCTATCAGTATTGTATTTGCTGTTTCAGTACTTACTTTTTTAGATTAAGACAAAACAAAATTGATTAAAAAGAAGGCTCTAAAAATACTTTCTAGTTTATTCTAGTATTATGTTAAAGAAACTCGAAAACTGGGACGACAAAGTTCTTAGTTTCGTTTTTGCTTAAATATAAAGTGTTATACATATTTTTAGTTAGACAATACCACACATTAAAGTACTGTAAAATATAAGGTTGTTGGTTTATTCCTAAGTTTAGACAGACGTTTAATTGCAATTGCACGGCGAAACTCAAATAAATCCATGTAGTTTTTATTACTTGTCTTAAAAAGAAGTAAAATAAAAAGGTATTTAAAATATATTTAATTAAAAATAAAATGTGATTTATCAGTAAATTTTGTGTTTATTTTCTACATACATTCGGTAGATTGCTGTTTTGATAAGAGGAATATGCCATGCTTTGAACGTTCGATTAAACAAATATTAAATATTTTAAACACTCGATGTGTTGAGTGTACGATCTACTGAATGTTTGATTTATTAACCATTTGATATTTAGAACGCTCGAGTATTAATTATACCTAGCGGTCGATAATTGATATTCCATTATTTGGCATTAAAGCCTTCGGTATTAAAACTTTCATTCGATCCCACAACAAACGCTTACGGAAAATATCTTAGCAATAGTGACGTATTGCATCATTTAGATTTACGAGGGCGTCCAAAATATAAAAATTTGAAAATGTTTAAACATAATAAAATATAGGTAGCCTATGTTACCCATCCTTGTAGATTTCTAAAAAAGAAAGAATTTTTAAAATCGGTTACGTAGATCTTGAGTTTAATCGGAACAAAGAAACATACAAAAAATCAAATCTTTTTTTCTTTTTAATATTAGTTTAGATTTCTGTTAAAATCATATTTTTGAAAATAGTGATTTTATTCTTCAGAGCTCAACTTGTTTATAAGTCAATATAAAATTAATTAAAAGTGGCAGTTTGTTAACCTTCTTTAATATATATATTACTCTCGAAGCTGTGTCTTATATTATATAAAACATTTTGACGAAAACATCCGTCAAATTTGGAAGTAAATTATAAAAACATTGCTACCTTTTTCTCCCTACGGGGCATTTTCTTATAGACAAGCGTTTAGATCTCTGAGACATTTTTTTCATAAATTAACTTGATAATGTTTTATCAGCTTACTGGTTTAGTGACAATTTAGTTTATTTATATATTATTGGAGATTAGGGAGGGTGACGATTCAACTGCTCACTAAGTATATACTTATCTAACGCAATCAGTGAAATCAAATCAATCAGTCTTGAGCAAGCATACCAGCGTTGTGACAAGGCTCATTTCTTCTCTGTATAAGAAGCGGCGTTTATCTGTGACTACATTAAATTTGTTATTATGTTATGATGTTATAATTAGGTTCCACAATATTGCATTAGGGAAACCTGTAATGATAGTGATGTTGATGGAATAAATAAATAAATAAATACAAGAAACTATAGATATATATCAGAACATTTTACAATATCGATGGAAAAACAAATAATATCAAGCGTCAAGTACTGTCAAACTATTTTCAAAAAGCAATCTTTATATAAACATAGAATAATAATATCAAACAAATATATTCAAAAAGTAATATAACAATGATTAAATATATTTATCACCAGTGACCCGCCATACCTTCGCACGAATGTTTTTTACGACATCATTACAAATGTTGGAAAATATTGACTTTACTATATTATAATAAGCAAGTAGAAGAAATCCTTTAAATGATAGTGATCTGCATAAAATCTATTGCGTGGTTTAAAAAAAGAATGCGAAGAAAAATATTGAAGAAACAGGAACTTCAAATATACTATTTACAAATGACCTAGACCTCATTGTGGACGCTTTTAAACGTACAAGACCAAACTTTTCCAGACGTAGTTTTAACAATACTAACCAAAACCAAAGCCGTCTGCACAGAACATACAAACGATACTTCACAATAACACCCGCGATAACAAATAGCTGTGAGGCGTTCGCAAATCGCCTCTTTTGTTACCTAATTCCAAGCTTATGTCCGTTACACAGCTGTGTCCAATTTATAGCTTAACCTTTCTTCCTTTACGGATAGAATTGAAGACAATAAATTATACTTCAAACCCAAATAAGGCCCGTAAGTTACGATCCTAGCAAATACCGGTCTAATGGTCAATCAGTCCGGATAAATTAGATGGACTTGGGAAAAACAAGATTGCGTCGCGCTCGCATATGAAAAGGTGAATGCACTGAAGTACTCAGTTTTCATTAAGAAGCAATAAAGCTATGAGTGTGGTGTGATACAGGAGTAAACTGAATTTAAAATACTTAGTAATAAAAACCTACATCTGATTTTAACACCGAATCAGAACATTGAATGTTTCTGTTAAGAGCTATAAGAATAATTTTATGACTAAAACGCATTAAACGTTAAATAATACAACTTGCTAATCGTTATCGTGACAAATTCCTCCTTGCACATAATATCGCACCTTGATTTAAAATAAGGCTTAAGGTTAAATATATTGACCCGTTACTGTACACTTGTGGTTCTAAAATTTGAAGATTACAGCAGGGATAATAAAAAAAAGTGGTCTTTAGGACTACCAAATAATTTGTCAGATAACAATCCTACTATGATATTATTAACATGCATTTTCATAACTAAATACTTGAATTACAATGAATTGTCTTTTTTTTTAAATAAATAAATCGCTCTATTAGAAAAAAAGTTTCAGTATAATAGACTATCATGTTCAATGCAGCTTTTATGTCAGATCAGGTAGCCGCAGATAGAAATTGAAAACTCTCGATGTACTATTTTCTCTTGTGTTTTGTATTGCGTTCTTTGATATTGTTGAAGGGAATAATATTTAGAGCTTTCATTATATAAATCAATATTTTCAAATGGAAAGACATATAGTTTTTACCTGTACTATTCACACAGGTTTCGATTTCTATCAAGGTTATATATAGCGATATGGTTTTTCTATCAAGAAATTCTCAGTAGGTATTAGCTAAATGTGCTATAGCTGTCTCTGCTTACCCCTTAGAGGAGAGCAATCTATGTTATAAAAATCTAAATATTTATCTCAAAACCTGACAGAAGTAGTACTAATAGACTACTTTTGTAGCATTACGTCACGAGCCAACATGCGATTCAGCGCTGTATCAGCTAAGTATTAAATGGGTTACTGCAGTAACGCTCTGCAATCTAGCACTTCGATACCGACATTAACGACCGATACCGGGTATAACATTTCTGGCATGTACAATATTTATATTGGTATATTTTTTTAGAATGTGTGTTGGTAATATAGAATCTCCTTTAAATCAGTTTTACTTTTAAATGTTGTTGATAATAAGCTAGATATACATTGCATGTAATTGATGAGTATTTTAAAATATTGATATTTAGGCTAATAATAATGTACTAATATTAATATTTAGTATATATTATAATTATCGCGAATCCGGGCAAGTACCAATGTGATTTTTCAAATCATATGTACTTTCTAAGTTTATCTTGGACATTTCTGACTAACGGTGAAGGAAAACATCGTGAGGAAACCTGGACTTAAATGTCTGAAATTGCCAATCCGCCTTGAGCAAGCGTGGTGATTAATGCTCATACCTTCTCTATATGAGAAGAGGCCTTTGCCCTGCAGTGGGACAGTAAATAGGCTGGTATTATTATTATTATAATTATCGCAAAATATCTGTGAGATGAAGTCAAAATATGACAGCGATTTGTTAGCAGAAACCAAATAATTACCCGTGCAGCCAAACACTGAAAAAGATAGAAAGGAGGTCCTTATCAAGCCTCGGATACAAACTCATGAAGAGATTTTAATCATCTTTATTTTACTGAATTTATTTTTAATAGGCGATTGTTTGAAATTGTTATCAGCATACAACAATGGCCTTCTAATACCTAAATGTTACATTATATCAGACTGATTAGACATCCACAGCTAAGCATGGATGACTCCTAATTTTGTCACAGTTATAACGACATTTGGTTGGTAGGTTGGTGCGGTTACCAATCTACGGACTGCGGTCAAAAAAGTAATATTTATTACTAGCTATTGCCAGCAGCACCGCCAGCGTGAATGTCGGTTATATCATTTCATCCCTTTATTTTAACCCCTTCAAGCCATTTTTTCGCGAAAAGTCTTTGTTGTTCCTCAAGGTCTATTCTATCTCAAAAACAAATTTCATCAAAGTCGGTTTAGTGGTTTAGGTGTAAAATCGTAACAGACTGACGGACAGACAGACAGACTTAATTTCGCATATATAATACTAGTAGGTATGGATGTCGGTAGCTATACTGCCCGTTACCTCCTATACCTACTAGATTAAATAACCAACATCCATCCACTTGCAAAATACATGTGCAGTCCTGGAGTAGTGGACAATAGCCTGTCATACCATACCACATTCATATAGTTCTATATCCTAAATCGGAAAGTACTAACTACTATATGAACCTAAGTTTTATTAACGACTAAAATCTTTGTCATTTACAATACTTTAAGAAGCCTTCTGTAAAAATATCTTAAAAAAGAAAAAAACACCTAAACAAGGACAATTTATATTTTCGCAATGTAGAGCTTGAGACACAAACAGTGTTGCCCCTGTTCGTTTTTCCGTGCACGAACGCCTAGCCTAATGAAGTTTGCTTTTGTGGACGAGCTACTGAAGGGATTTCATTCTGATATAAAGCATTTCATCTTTAATGGAAGCCGGTTACAGTAGTTGTATGTGCTAATGCGCGTAATATACGGTAATTCAACTAATAATCACTGATGCTAAAATTCGAGTTCTTTTTATCTTATCGTATTTCTTTCTAAGTTTATCTTGAACATACTGACTCACGGTGAAGGAAAACATTGTGAGGAAACCTGCACTTGGTCTAAAATTGGAAATCCGTCTTGAGCAAGCGTGGTGATTAATGCTAATGCCTTCGCTAATATGAGAAGAGGACCTGCCGTGGGACAGTAACATGCTTATTATTAATACTATCTGTAGATTAACAGCCGATATACGACTTTCATGCACGTCACGGTATAATCAAAAGTAGGTCAATGAGATATTTAACTATTTACTTACAAATACTGCGCTATAAATGGTTCTAGTTATGCCAATAGGTCTGATGATATGATGCGCTTCTAGTGTTAATAACTAAATTATCTCTATCAAATTATATTTTACTTCCGTGATAAATTAATACTAAAACTACAGATAGTTTACAACTAGTAAAATAAATTTACTACAAAACCGTGTTCTTATTTCCCAGTAGGATCAAACTCACTTGATTACTACTGAATATTGCCTAGATCTAGATACAATAAAGAATTGTCATTACTTTAAAAACATACGACTTATAGGTCAGAACATCTGATACTGAAATTTATTAACTCGACCCCTTTTGCTCAACGTATAAAACTTATTTAGACGAATTGTGGCTTTGGTAAAAATTATTATAGTAAGTTAGACTGTTAGAAAAAGGTCAGCTAAAGAGAAATACAAGATTATTTTTGCGGTAACCTAGAATGTATGCTTCTTTATAACAGTAAAACAAACACCACTAATCAAAGTGAGTAAGTAGCCTAGCAGAAGACATCTGTGTAATGAAATGATTATGATAATAGTATTACTTATTATAGGTAAAGATTTGTTCAGATCGCTTATAATGTACCGACCTGGACAAATCCTGACGCTAGATTGACCTAGTAACCACTTGATAAAAAGAAGAAGACTTATTACTTGCAACAAACAGACAGTAGTATTTTCATACATAAAGTACCTAACAATATCATAATTATTGGTGATTCGAGTTGATCACTAGTGGGAGTCTTGTTTTGGTAGAGTGTAATATCGGGTACCATAGTTAAAGTGTACCCACCTGCCTATTTATTTGTGTACCGTACCAAAAGCAATACAATAGTATAAATTAGTAAATAATTATGTTTATTGTCCATCAACTTATTCTTTGTCCGAGGTTGAACAAGATTCTTGACCAAATTTTCACGTCAAAGTTTAGTATTTTAGGCTTCAAAGAAACGTCAAATATTGCTTGATCAATAGCTCAATGAGTGACGTAAATTTGTTAGCGTTTATAGCGCTGCAAGTTTAAGTTATTGTAAACTTTAGTATTAATGTATGAAGGAAAGAAAATATGACGGTTTGCTAAGTACTGCTGACTTCTGCAGACTTATGTTGACTTCTGTGTATTTCTATACTTTAGTAATATCTAAACCATTAAAAGTGTTTTTATGAAGAACCTTGTACTATCAAACACGCGTCATAAAAACTGTATGTTTTATTTACCTAGAGCGTAATTTTCAGAAAAAAACAAAGAATTATATTTTGATAACGAGTGAAATCGCTAGCATCCTTGTTATACATAAACCATGAGTCACCATATAAATAAATTAAATATTTGCCTTACCGTTCTTCCGGCACCATAAATGTTATTTTTATGTAGGAAATGGGCAATAGCTGTGGGCGCACGCAACATTGCCTATCACTTAGCCAACGTGTTTGAATAATTACTTGTTTTTGTATATTTAGGCCGGTTTCGTATAAAGAAAACTGATGACTGAAGGATGGACTCTCATTAAAATTTGCGATTGTAAAAACATTAAAGGTTTTAAAGCTACAGTCGCTGCAATAAACCTGTATTATGTACTAAATAAAATAAAACATTCTTTATTGTATACCAAGGATATTGATTTCATCATCATTGATGATGCTCACTGCAGTCCACGTCTGGCCATAGGTCTCTCCTAAAAGGTCCTATTTTTCTTCACTTTCACTTATTTGCAACCAGGAAAAGATTAGTAATGAATCAAGTCAAACAATCATTATTTTCGTTATTTCACCTGAATTATATTTTTGAGCGGTCTTATTTAATGCATACGTTATTGGTTATGTTTCAAATTACTTTCATCATTACAAACACAAATTATAAACAAAGCAAGAAATTACCTAATAAATCAACAGCACTAGACTCACATTTATCAGTCCACGTTCAAATTTGAGACCATCAATTGGCTTCAGTAATGGAAAAACGAACGTGATTTGACTCGTTTGTTGATCCCAGGAAATGGAGATTAAAATTGTCAGATTGGTCAAACACAACGATTCTGTATAGCCAATGAGTGTAGCTAAAGGGATTACTATATCATTCATCAATCTGAGTCTTTCCATAACTGCCAGGAGCTGTATTGCTGCATACTTTGAATAGTTGAACAGTGACCGAATTGGGTAAATAAATATTATTAAATGGAGCGCTGTGTAATGTAAAGAGCTGCAAGACTGTAAAAAATAGGTATGAGCTCGCGTGCCTAATGTTAGGTAGGTTTTATCCACCTCGGTCGTCCCACCCCGGCACCGGGATTGTTGAAAAATTGTTTCATTGATCCTGGTAGTACTGTCTGTCTATACTTTATCGTAAAAACCACACCGAGGTAGATGATACTGTTCCATCCACACCGGTAAACAATGGGGTCGGTACTACGGTAGTCGATGAAACAATTTTGCTCACCTATCCTACTGACTGAGTAACTTGTAGTGAAGTACTGAGGTAACTTGGAAACAAAAACAGACATTATTGTTTTGTGCAACCGACATGTACTCTAAGGGTGGTGAAGCAATTTTATGGTCCACTACTTTGTATTTTCTACTAATAGTTTAACAAAATTCAGTAATAAGATTTAAAGTAGGTTGACCGTTTCTCATGAATACGGTAGCATCTCGTCATAAGGTTATGTTTTAAAAATGTTCTCTACGTTCCAAAGATATTGTAGTATGAGTACTGACCCAAACATTATTTAGGTGTTATTACAAAGGTGTTTACCATAATCAAAATGTTTGGTAAACGCGTTGATGACTAGCCACTGCAAACGTAACAAGATAATACCTCGGACGGGGCATAAACGAATCAAAAGATTCGATTTTTTTTGTGTCTGTTTGTTTGTTCCGATTCAACTCAAGATCTACGTAACCGATTTAAAAAAATAAGTACAAATATGCAAACATCGGCTATATTTTATTATGTTTAACATATTTTCAGTCATTTTCAAAATTTCAATATTTTAAGCGCCTTTGTAAGTCAAGTCAAGTCAAAGCATTTATTTCATTTTGATTATAAAGTATGATGCTTATGAAAAGTCAAAATTGATGGATTATCGCCAATTAAAGTACTATTGTAAGAGATCGAAATAGATTTTTATTCTGAACAAATAAAACAGAACATGTCACACCAATGACGTGATGAGTGAGAGAGAGAGAAACTTCTCTGTCACCCTTGACATTTACAGTAAAGCAAAGCAAGCCTTAACACAAAGGTTCTATTGGGTTTACAAGCAGTTTCCAACAAAAATTATTAAATATTATTAATTATTATTATTAAATAATAATAATAATAATATTCTACCACATTCACACAGCGCCATTTAGGCCCCAAATTAAGCAAATATATTTGCTTGTGTTATGGGTACTAAACAACTGATATACTACTTACATAATTTTTTTTTGTAAATACATACATATTATAGATAAATTACACCCAGACACAGAACAAACAATCATGCTCATCACACAAAGGTTTGTTCTGGGTGGGAATCGAACCCACGACCTCCGGCTTAGCAGTCAGGGTCACTAACCACTAGACCAACAGGCCAGTCAAAATACGTAGAATTTTATTCAATTACATGAAGTCAGCTAATTAACCTACAGCCAGTTCGCTGACGAAGTAGAGCTGTGAGAAGAACTGGCAAGAAACTCATGCCACTTTTTTCAATCGCCAGATAATTACAGTTTTTGTATGAGTTAACAATTTTAACACATCAACTCAACCAAAAAACCATACCTTTGTATGGTTTTTTGGTTGAGTTTGAATTATTACAAAACAACCAATTCATTTCATAACTAAGATTTAAAAAAAAGAAAAGAAAATAGAGGATTACAATTACTTAGTTTCATCTAGTATGGTAATTTGACTACGTATTTTAATTAAAATTAAAAAAGTAAATGCATTTCCCGGTCATATTGAACGACAAGGTAATACTGGGTTAAGTATTAAATGTATGCCATAACCATGACCAGTCATCCCAGGTAGCACTCGTTCACGAGCATGACGCACAGACTAGCCATAATCACCTTTGCCATATTAGAGAGAAAGTAATGACCCGGTCAGTACGACACCGTAAGTCATGACATTTTAGTGAGCATGACAATGCAAGGCATTGGTGGTAAAAATAACCATAATAAAATGTTATGTCTTACGAGTTCATAATGATCATGATATGCATTCACTTCACATCAAACTTTTACTGCAATAGTAAATAATAGTCAATAATGTTTATTTTATTTTATTTTGTTTATTATGGATCACCAACATTTGTTTACACTGAACATTACCATAGTGATACATCTATTTATCTAATAACAAAAGTGTAACAAATACTTAGAGGTAATCACCACATGCTAAAATCATAAATGTAACAATCTAATATATGTTATATATGTCATATGTTAATCAAAGTCAATATAACTACAATAATAATAATAATCAATATAACATTAATCTTGCATTAAACGACAACTATACCCATGCTATTTAATCATTTAAATAATCATTAACATTATAATAACCCTTTTGAAAAAAACGGTTATTAACAGTTTGTTTGAAGTTCTCTAAAGGTAGATTCGAAATGTCAATGGGTACTTTATGATAAAAGCGTACACCAAGACCCGCAAATGAGTTTTTTACTTTATGTAGGCAATGGTATGTACCAATTAACTTATTTTTACCTCGAGTATTCACAGAATGCATGTCACAGTTTCTTGAATACAAGTGAATATTTTTCTTGATATACATAATGTTAGCAAAGATATATTGAGACGCCACTGTCAGAATACCTATCTCTTTAAACTTATCTCTTAATGAAACTCTAGGGCCCAAATTGTAAATAGATCACACCGCTCGTTTTTGAAATATAAAAATTGACCCAATATCCGCAGCCCTGCCCTAGAGCAGTATATCGTATGACATCAAGCAATGGAAATAGATAAAATAAACAAGTCTGGCTGTTTCAATGTCGGTAAACTGTCTTACTTTTCTTATTGCAAAGGCCGCGGAACTGAGTTTACCAGCAAGACACGATATTTGGGTACCCCACTCAAAAAAACTATAGATTGAACAAAGCTTAAAGTTTCATTACTTAAACTTATGCTTATAGCTAGACTTTTAGTATTGGGTATAGTAAACTTAACGCATTTAGTTTTTTTGGAATTAAGCAATAGGTTATTCGCACTAAACCAGTCCAGAATCTTCACTAGTAAACTATTCACGTTGTCAATATTCGGATTCTTACGATCAACTTTAAATAAAAGTGACGTATCATCAGCAAATAGTACAATGTCGCAAAAATTCTGAACATGGAATGGTAAATCATTAATATAAACCAGAAAAAGAAAAGCGCCTAAAATGGAACCTTGTGGCACGCCAATAGCTACAGGTAATCCGGTAGACCTACTTCCGTTTATATCAACATATTGTACTCTATCGCTTAAGTAAGAGGCAACTAGATTGAGTGCAGCATCTCTGATACCATAATGACTGAGTTTTTGTAGAAGCGTATTGTGTTCGACGCAGTCAAATCCTTTTGAGAGGTCGCAGAAGACACCAATAGCATCCATAGAATTTGCCCAGGCACTATGGATATGCCTAATTAATGTAACACCATCTATTGTAGAACGACTTTTCGTAAAGCCATATTGCTCATTGTGTAATAAGTTATTTGAGATAAAGTGACTTTCTAATTGTTGCAATATTATTTTCTCAAACACTTTGCTTATAGCTGGCAATATGGAAATAGGCCTAAAGTTACTTATGTCACTTTTTGATCCATTTTTAAATAAAGGTATCACTTTACTGTGTTATATCAGATCACGAAACACGCCTGTATCCAAACATCTATTAAATATGGTAGCAAGATGTAAAGCTATACTAGATATTATATTACTGATTAGCTTGACTGAAATACCTATAAGTCAGCAGTGTTTTTTAAATTTAAGTGGCTTAAAGACTTTTATAATATCATTGGGGTTAATATACTGGAAACAAAAGTAAACACTGCACTCTCCCACGCTGCCCCTAGCTAAGGTTTCGGCTTTGACTGGGAAAGAATCTAAGGACCTAGTTGCAAATCTAAATGATGCAATATTGCTATGCTATTGCTATGATATTTTCCGTTGGTGTATGTTGTGACACCGAATGAATGAAAATTTTGATGCCAAAGCGAGGAAATATAACTATATATTTAAATTTAAATTAAAGAGATTGGTAATATGTCGTTAAAAACATCTACAGTACCTACGCTTATACGAAATCCTATCTTGGTAAACATCAACACACAATTTTTAGACAATATCATCAAAATATCGTTAACATCTTTCAACAAAAGAAAATATAACTAGAAAACAAATTAGCATTGAAACAGGCTTTAAAATTTGTCTTCTTTGCAATTTACCCTTCATAAACACCCTGTTGTTAGCTACAACCCGCAATTGTCTTTGAAACACCCTTTGTGAGGAAAGTGGCGTAGATTGTACTTCTCTGTGACAATTCGACCGCTCGAAGCAATTTTAATAAGGATGCCAGTGAAAATAGAAACAAGGAAGTGAAGAAATATTGAAAATGAAGTGAAGGGAATATTATGTAGATTAGTTAGATTAGATTGTTGATTTTAGAAAAATACTTGATTAGTGTTTTTGTTTTAGTCCAAAGATGTTCAATGTGGACATTCGTTTACATTAACAACATTTGGCTGTGCTTTAGTTGAGCAATAGTTTTTTTTATATTTAGCCTACCAAAGTGACTCCACTCCGCCTGTCCCACCACAAAAATAATTTCAAAATAAAATTATAAAATTATAGAACAAGGTCTATGTTTATCTCTCTCTCTCTCTCTCTCTCTCTCTCTCTCTCTCTCTCTCTCTCTCTCTCTCTCTCTCTCTCTCTCTCTATCTCTGTGCGTGTGCGTGTGTGTGTTGTGTGTATGTGTGTATGTGATTTAAAAAAAATTGCGTTTATGACCCACTGCTAAGACAAACCAAAAGCAGTATATTTTACAGCATATTCACAAAACGTAAAATAACTTCTACTAAATTACTACGGATTATAACTTACAGTACCTATGAATAAAATGAGATAAGTAAACGTAAATGTATTGTTACATTTCGACCCTCAGGCAACATTATCATTTCAAAATAATATCGTTATTTTGTTACCTAAGAGACAAGCTTTATTTCTATAGCAATTATCATTATCATAAGCGTTGCGGCTTTGAACCTATTTACGAATATAATAATGTACCAAAACTGACTTATCATTAACGCTTTTAATGAAAAATTTAATTGTGCTGAATAAATTCTGTAAAGATGTGGCCTATTTTCACAAATGGAGTTACGTAACTCATCTGTATTCAGTGTTGTATTTATCTGACTTCTTATATATTTATTTATCACTATTATCAGAGAGGGAAAAGTCAACAATATTTACTAAAAATATTGGTGTAGTTTGTGACAATTCGTGTAACATCTTTGTTAACAATAAAGTAACAGAAAATACTATATCAACCTATAACACATTCGTATTAAAGGAAAGAACTAAAACACCGTAAATAAAAAAATGAATGAAGATTAACGCCAAATTCATGTTATTCATGCAAGTAAAAACAGGACTTATTTGAACGCAATCATCTAATCCGGGACAATAGCCACAAACGTTACAAAATATTTTAAAAATTAGAATGAATTTTCAATCTCAATCCTTTCATTTTAATGACACTCCGGAAAAAGAATTATATAGATATGGATGATTAAACCCGGGTAAAAAGTGATACAAACGAAAAACGCATGACAAAATATCCCAAAAGGAACAAAAAACCTTACCTTTTACATTCTACGCAAAAAATGGTTGTTCGTGTCGCTGCCCTGGTCGTCAGAAAATTCGGGCAAAAACTGACACTCGTATTAGGTTCCCACTCACGTTTCGTTCTTGTGTGGACGAAGCTTAAATAACGTATAGATAGATAGCTACAGTACAATTGTAACTGAGCTTTGTCCCTTTGCAAAAATGTGGACAGCACTTTTGATCGGGACTTGAAATAACTGTGCACGTGCAATGCTTACGGACCAAATCATTTGTGAACAAATTTGGACCGATTTTGAATTAAAGTAAAACGTAAAATAGAAAACGTTAAATTCTTCCTACAAATTTTCTTTAGATTTAAATATGAATGCATCTTACATAAAGTTAAAAAAATATGCAAAATTTTGTCTCGGCAACCACAAAGTTTTTAAAAGTATAATTTATTTCGGACAGCCACTGCAACGTTGGAATTAAAGATTCAGCATTCCAAAACTTTATTCGAAAGAAACGTATGCGTTAGTAAGAAGTGGAGTAGTACTCCGATAATGAAAGATGCATTACGTTTACCATTTCAGTATTATCACAACGCAACGTCCCTGGTGCAGATAAAAGGCCTTTGTTACCTAAGGCGTAACTCGCACAGTCAGGACAAAAGTAATTACAAATGTTAGTTCGTAGCTGGCGTTCATTAATATGCTAATACTGTTGCGAGAGCACCATCGAACTCCGAATTGGGCAAAGAACTCTGCAGGCAAAAAAATGGGCGCTGAATTTTAAAAAGGGGGATCCTTGTAGCTTATTTTGATGGTGTAGGTAACTGAGAAAGGTTAATTAATTTGCGTTTTTATTTGCCTACGTTGATTGTATTTCTGTTTTGCTATACTAAGACAATTTTGTTTTTGATTGTTAGGCCTATTTTTTTAAATATGCGCGACTTCAGTTATTAACTTGCGTTTTTAGATTTATTTTATAAGAGCCCTTCACGGTAATCTATATAACATTAATAAAGTTTGGCGGAGTTCTTTTAAGTGTTCATTTATTACGTATTTTATTGAAATTCACATGATTTTGCATATTATAATCATCATGAAGGTTTTAAAATGAAATTATAAATGAACGGCTCGGCCGTGTTTGTTTATTGTGTCTGCAATATTAAGAGTCATGTCTATAGGATACGATCTACTTACCATCAATTATAATTGTTGGTTACTCAATTTTTATAACTGTAAAAACCACCTACAATATTCTTAAATTGAATATTTAGCATGTTTATTTTTGTTCCGTTATAGGATTACATCTCATTAATTTTCTTACTTATTTTCGAGAAGCTTTAGCACTCCAATATATTTATTTGCTGTACAACGTTTGTATTAGCCAATTTCTTCCCTTTTTTCATCTCTGAGATGCCGGATTTAAGGATTATGTCTGGCGTAAAGCAGGCGAAGCTTTACAAAGTAAATTTCATATTTTTCTTGCAACGTAGTGATTAAATACACGAGTAAGGACGAGAACACGTTCCCAATTATCGATAAGCCTTGTCGTGTAGGTACTTCTCGACACAATGGCCAAAGAATTTTATTAAAATGCATAAAAACCGGTTATCGTAAATCGTGAACACTTGGGTAGCGATGAAAAATGTAAAATGACATAGTATAGATCGTAAATTTACATATTTTTGCAATAAAAAGTTAAAAAGGAGATTATAGCTTTACACAATGTGAATTGGTTAGTTAGTAAATACAGTTTATTTTAGTAGTTTGGAGTAAAAGAATTAGTTACAAAATTATGATAATAATTTAACATTTTAAAAACTAATGTTATTAAAACTGAAGCATTTCCGAAACTATTATATCATAACATCACGTATTTTCACTGAAAGCGTAGGAAGAGTTTATACCCACGTTTCACCTGATTTCTTAGATATTTTACAATAGTGTAATCTATTGACACTAATAGAAACAATTTTAGAGTTAGAGCTCAATATTTCTTAGAAAACAACCTAGTCTAACTTTAGCCACAGATATCAAAGAAAAATACTCACGTACAGGTATTACAAATCTTTAAGAATTCACCCATCCACGGACTAACCTTAATGTGTGGACTTAACTTTTTATACACCAATCCGCATGCTTATAACTTGCCAAGTAATAGCCTCTCCATTAATGTATTTAACCTTAATAAAAGAAAACAGAAATAACAAAATTCCCCGATACGCGTAACTAAAATGGTAGTAACACAACACTGGCTTTTAGTTCCTTTTAAGAAAACTCTTATTTTGCTGACAAATTAACTAGAAAACGACTTGACATAACCTACATTTAAATGAAAATTGAACTTAACTCACGAGAACTTTGTGATGCAGTAACTACGTAATTAGTGTAGTATTATTAAAAAATGTTACTATATTTCTTTTTGTTATATAGAATAATATAAAAAGCGGAAGAGTTTGTTTGTTTGAACGCGCTAATCTCTGGAACAACCAGTTGGATTGAGTCGGACTCATCCATCGGTTGCCCTACCTACCTTACCCTTACCTGGTTGGAATATTATTTATTACATACTAAAAAGGTAAATAAAACAGTATTAAAAAATAGTTAAGGGCAATGCTCGGTTTTACCGCTACGAACGATATCCTATCCTTCTGACAATCTTTTGATTAACTTGAGAATTTTTTATAGGTCTTTGTAGGTGGTTTATCTACAAAATATTGTGAAATTTTCTACAATATAGGTATATAGCTTTTTTATAGCTTTATCAATGGTGCATCGTTTATTGCATGAAATTCTTCAATTTAAACAATCCATATTTACTCAAAATTAGTTATTTTTATTCTGCACGATATGAAAAAATCCAACATGCCTGCATTCTACCAATATCCAGCTTGATTGAATGATAATGCTTTTGAATCTCACAAAGGCCATGCCTTTTACGTCCAATTTATTCTTTATGACTATATTTCCAATTGATCTGGGAGTGTAAGGGTAATGAAACGTTTACAAATTACGTTAAGTGAACCCTATCACTGGGTATTCATGTGAGAGCTTTGAACTCGCAACAATGAGGTTCTAAAGGATATGATTTATTGAAGCCCTTGAGGTAACCACTTAAATTGTGACTATATTGATATTTTGCAGTAGTTGATATCTGAAAAGGGCTTCACATCAGATATTATAGTTAGTAAAATAATATCATGCAATAGTACACGTGGTATTAAAGGTCTAATTGAGATTAGACACTTCATAGTTTTAATACCTTGACAGTAACTTTTCGGGTAAATTGGTGTAGGTTCTTTTTTCAAGGTGAGACTTATTGCTGTTGTATTTCAGAGCATCATCATCATCATCAGTCGGAAGACATTCACAGCTTAATATAGGCCGTTTAGTATCTTTACTTAAACCTATACTTCTAAGCCTCAGCCGCCTATACTTCTAAGTACAAAAAGTCAATTCTCACCGTCATTGAAAAAAAACATGAGTTGTCACTACCTTGATATATAAAATAATTTCTATAAAAAAGTACACCAGACCTTTAATGTTACTAAAGTTTGACGTCTTAAGATTAATGTTAATAGGACTGGAATTTCATCGTCTCGCATAGAAATAATGACAATATTTCTCCATTTTGAATACATTATTTGCTACGAGACAGTTTCATTAGTTGTCTACTATCATAGATTTATCCATCAAAGTGGCTGTTAACTGATCTTTTCAAAAACCATCTCAATATCATAATAACTAAATGGTATAATAAACCTTTATCGAGCATTTAAGCCAATGTTAAAGAAAGGTATTAAAATAACTGTATTTTAGCTCTGGGACTGGTTATACACCACTTTCGAAATGAGTTGGCAAAACGCATTTATCAAAACACATTCATACTATTGTATCTACGAGTACACTAAAATCTGTACCTGTATCTACATAATTTATTACAGTAAAATTTACTTACATACGACTTAATTTCATACCATCTTTACCATAATCAGACCATTACAATCCTTGCTAGACAGACCCAAGGGGCTTTCCAAACTTAACTGCATACTTTTGCTCGAACATTCGGACTCCTTAAACGTTATCCAAGTCAGTCTTATCTTTTCCCTCAAAGTTTGTTCATTAGTAAAATACTAAAGGACCATTAGAATCAAAGTTTTGATCCAGGATAATTACAACGTTTACACACTGCCGTAATACGCCTGTAAGCTGACAATTCGAGTTGACAATCCTGAATTTTAGTTTAGAATATGCTTGGGTACTAGACTAATCATGATTAATTATACGATTACGGTTAAGGCCGTTTCACTTTGTTTGTAGGTAACATTTGTTATATAAATGTTAATTAATGAAACTTTTAAACTTTACTTAAAGTTGGATTTTGTATTTGGGTTATCTAAAATGACTGATCGTCTGACGATGGGTATTTGTTATTATTCAAATATCATTTTAAGTCCGATATCCAGCAGTGGACTGCGAAAGGTTGATTGTGAATGTGATCATTCTAAGTGACAAGAAAATATTCAGTAGAGTTTAGATCGCTCGCTACACTCATGGATAGTGAAAATTTTGCATAGTTAATAACATAATTATAATATTATTAGGTTCGTAAAAACAATAAAAGAAACCAGTCAAGTGCGAGTCAGACTCGTGCACCAACAGTTTCATACAAACTTGTAGTCAATAGAAATAACATGAACGACATATCATTTGATTGCGTTAACAACATAGATTTGTTTCACAGTTTTAAGTGGTTGCAGACAGGAATATTAAATTAAATTGCATCGTGATACCTTTACCCGTTACGGAGTAAAATGCTTTGACAGACAGAAAGACAGACCGATAGACAGACAGACATACAGTCGGACAAAAAATTGGTCCTATCGGGGTTCCGTTTTGCCTTTTGAGTTACGAAACCCTAAAAATCCTTGCAAAGCTATATTTTATTTTAAGTGATATTAGTGTTGACGAAAAATAATAAAATATTTTTACGTGTTTTGTATGGGGTTTGTGTCGGTTCCCTAGCCAAGGCAGATCAGTAAAATATGTTTCTAATTTAAATAACAATGATACTAGTAGTAATATCAAATGAAAACCATCTTAGAAGTACTTCTTTTTTCTTTTTAAATTGAATCCACACATATTATAAAAGGCTTGTCCTGACTGACTGACTGATTGCTTTGAAATTTTGTTTTGGAATACTTCTTTTTACATAAAAAATGTTCTCATTTTTTTTAACAGCGGTGGATTTAGAGGGATGAAATTTGTATGGAAAATCTTTGCTTTTGAAGTCAGTGACTTGAAATTTAGAGAGAGGAGAAA
This sequence comes from Parascotia fuliginaria, assembly GCA_963082885.1. Taxonomy (NCBI): domain Eukaryota; kingdom Metazoa; phylum Arthropoda; class Insecta; order Lepidoptera; family Erebidae; genus Parascotia; species Parascotia fuliginaria. Next base: position 5,577,378 of record OY720195.1, read on the forward strand.
GGGAGGGAGGGGAGATGGAAGAGAGGGGAAGTGAGGAGAAAGTGAGGCGGAAGTGAGGCGGAAGTTTGGAGAAAGTGTGAAGGAAGTGCGGGAGAAGTAAGGCAAGTGAGGGGAAAGTGAGGGGGAAATGAAGGGGAAGTAAGGAGGAAGTGAGGGCAAAGTGAGGGAAAAGTGAAGGGAATTGGGGTAAATGAGAGGGTATTGAGGTGAAAGTGAGAAGAAAGTGAGATGGAAGTGAGAAGGAAGTGAAAGGGAAGTAAGAGGAAAATGAAGGGGAAGTGAGGAGGAAGTAAGGAGTTCCCGAATGGAGGAAAAAGGAAAGGAAAGGATAGCAAGCGATAGGAACGGAGAGGTAAGGAGTGAAAGGGAGGGTTAGGAAGGGGGAAGGGTTAGGGAAGAGAGGGGACAGCGAGGAGGCAAGGTAAAGGAAGTGGAGGAAGGGGCAAGGGATGCTTGATGAAGGAGCAAGGGATGCTTAAGGAGGTGAAGAGGAGAAGAGGGAGGGGAGAATAAAAGCGGAAAGGGAAAAGGGAGAGAGAGAAGGAGGGGAAGGGTAAAGTTATTGTAGTGAAAATTTGCCTTTGTGTATTGTATATTGTTTTTACGGGGGATATCTTTAGGTAGGTGAAAGAGGGTTTATATGAATGGGCGATTAAAAATAGTATGGAAAACAGTATTCAAACAATAAACAAATATCTATTGAAAAAAAAGATATTTACGCGAGCGAAGCCACGGGCAAAAGCTAGTAACCTATAAATCGCCAATATTAAAATGAGCGCAGTTTCTTATAATTTATAATTTGGCCACTGTACTTCTAAAATTTCACCAAAAATAAGCATGTACTCAAAATTTTCTCTCTAGAAAAACAAATATAATATAAGTATAGTAAATTTTTTTGATTCTTAAATAAAAATATATTTTCTTAAATAAAAATATACCTGCTCGATAATATCATTGACGAACCCGACGTAACTATGCAAGGTAAAGTTAATTTAAGACGTTAATACACTAATTACTTGTACAAATTTTGAGAAAACAAGCCATAGCAGGGCTACAGAACTACTCATACCGCACAAAACTAAAACACCGAATATAGTATAGTATTAGTGTAATACTCAAAGCACGTAAGAAAACGTTAGATGCTAAATTGTTAGAATATTGATATGTATGACTAGAATTTAAAACATAAAGACAGAAATATAACAGCATAAGCATATCTTAAGAAGAAATGTATTGACAGGGAGAAATATAATACCTTATGCATATAAATACTCGAATATGTTACAATATAATCTTATACTATATATTCTGTAAGCCTCATACTTTAGTTCTGGGTAGAAGATCGTAGCAAGTAACACGGAACCTCTTATAAACACAAGTTTTTATATACGTGATCACAATATTTATTCGAGTGTTAGAAGCCAAGGACTTCCAGATTTATTGCTACATTGACGGGATTGAATGAAAATTTCATTAGTTACGTGCGTAGACAGTGATGGTCTCCAGGAAAATGTATATTATAGTGTTATCCTTTGGGTAGGCATAAACTATTATCTACCAATTTTAACATAGATGATTATTTTGATTCTGATTTATTATGCTTAAAAGTGTTTTTTCCTTATTTTCAGTTGGTTTGTTCATATTTTTTAGGTAATCAAAAAGTGAAAAGAATGTTATTAGAGTTACAATATCTCTAATCACACGTAATAAGACGTAAAATTCTGCATTATAATGTTATAAAAGTTAACTTTAGTGATCTTAAGAGAAAAAATGTTTTCAGTATCTAAATTTAAATAAAAAATGTGTAGACTGATTTTTAATAGCATGTTATTGTAATTGTTAGTGCAAATATTGTGTAATGTTGATTTCATCTACATAAGTATGTTCATAGCCAAAGGTTAAAACAAGCATTCAAATTTCGGTAATGTAATGTTATTCTTTTACGCACTTTGTTCTTTTACTTATACGAATAAAATCTTTCCAAAACATGACGTATTCAGTGAAACAGAAAACTAAACAGAAATATTCTCAGTTCGTTACATACTTGTATAGAAAATATGCTTCAGCTTCATCAAACTTCGACGGTTTCTTCGATATTTCAGATAATATATTCATTTGTCTATACCTACCAAAAAATATGTAATACCTTGTTGATCTAGCAAGAGTAAAACGACTAGCGACATAGCGGCTGACTTTAAAACTAATAATGACAGTAATGAAAGTTCTTGTTCTACTTTTAAATCGTAACCGAAACAAGAAATGTTAACTATTTTCACAAATTATGTCAAATTTATTCTAACACGACAATACTTCCCGCATGCATATTACTGTATTTCTTTTTTATTTATTTCATTTAAAAATATTTCCACTTTCCGTGACAGTAGATGGATATGGCTGTGATGACAATTAAACATCTATTGTGTCTACAGTAGTGTTCTTGAAAGGGTTAACAATTTTATTACATGACATCATTATAATAGCATTTCGAAACCACTGAGGTTTATAACAAAAAACAAACAAAATTAAGCCAGGGTTACCAATGAAGAACATTCAGGACCCAGCAAAGACATTCATCAGAAGTAAAATTAAGACATTAGAGTAAGTTGAGTCCTTGGTGTAATGTAATAAAATATACAATGAAATATAATGATATTTCGATCTTGTTATGTCTATCGGCGGCTTTATTGACATGAACAATACCCTTGCGTAAAGAGATTCCCTTTGAATCGAAGAAACATAATACATCATGAAAACGAAATATATTATTATTTTTTACAGATCTTGGGAAAATAATTATTTATATCCATATTATTTTTACTAAGTGTTTACGATTTAGCTTTAGTTGATACTAGCTTCGTCGTTGCTTACTGCTCAACTACCGTCGCCAGTAGCGTGATGTTACATGGCGTATAACCTTCCTCAGAAACTGGGTTATTATACGTAAAAAGAATTATTCAAATCCGATTGGTCGTTTTAGAGATTAGCGCGTTCATCAAACAAACAAACTCTTCTAAAGCTATATTATTTAGATGTAGGTATATTTGGTATGTATTAATAGTGGCACCGGCCGGGTGGTCTTCCGTCTTGTTTAAGAAACCACTCCATCTATATATCTCGTATGTGTCAAAAGTACTCAAAAGAAGCGGCTCAGGGGACTAGGTACGAGACAGACAGCAAATAAGATGAAAGATGCTAAATAAATATACTTAATTCACCTCGGTAAATAAGGTTTATTATTTGGTTGACGAAATGTACATAGGTAAATAAAAATATTATTTGGTTGACTTAATGCACCTGTGTGAATAAGGTACACTATTTGCTTGACATTATGCAGATAAATTAAGTCTACGAAAAGAACATTACGAGTTAGAGTACTAAATGCAGTAGCGGATTTATCGGCAGGCTGAGAAGGCTGGCGCCTAGTGTGGCAGATTTTAGGGGACAGCAAATGTACCTCAATTTTTTTTTATATATACACGGAGAAAACGAGCTTTGATAATATAAAAATTACAACATTTTAGTACTATACAGTATATTATACTGAATACTCCAACGCCTTTATATAAAAAATTACTAAACGCTTTGTAAAGTAAACTTTTATGATTATGAATTTAAAAATGTTGTAATAGCGTTTAAATATTATAATATTATCCTAATATTATAATAAATTATAATATTATAATATTATCGTAATTAATAAAAATATATATATTTATCGTAATTTTTACCTATTTTTCTATCAATGATGTTTTGCAAATGGACATATGAAGTTTAGATGACAATCGCTACTATAATACAATTTTTTTCTACTCTAAAAAGATAACTCCCGCATTAGGGGCCATGATTTGTGTCGTTGGGTATTTCACAAACATAATTAACGTACAAAAACGCTCAGATTCGGCGGTAATAATACTTTGTGGATCTATTTCGTGTAGGAATCAACATCTATTTACACTTTTTTATATAACTTAGATTATGATACACAGCAATTAGCACGCACTTCCACTGTAACCACTAAGGCAGTCAGACTATTTGATCGAGTTACACTGCAATACTACTTTGCTTAGTTAGCAGTATGCAAATTCTACTACGCTCTAACATTTTCACATTGTTCCTAACTTACACTGCATTACAAAATATACTACCAAATCCACTCAACCATAGTAATAAATTTTAATTTTAAAATTTTATTATGATAATGGGCGCATCCACTTACGTTTATGCCAAAAGGGTAAAATTAACATACTATACAGCTTTTGTTTTCTAAGTAAAAATAAGTGCATGAGTATTTTCAGACAAAAGTGAAGTGTTTTGTTTATTTTGTAGGAACCTGATTTATAAAGTAAAACTTATTATTATACACGTCAAAAAAAAACTCAAAAAACTTCAGCCGATTTGTTTTCAGTTTTTTTACCAAGTTAAGAACATTATAGGCAATGTAACAAAAAAATAAAGAAATTATTTTAACAGCCAAAACTATAATTTATTTAAGTATATAGAATTATAATTTTAGAGCTGAACCTACATAATGTGTAAAGTGACACAGAGCAAAAATGCTATTGCCAGGATACCACGGTTGCATTACATCCTTATTTATATATAGAATACAGATTTGAGATATTATTAATAATAATTATGTAGGCAGATTTGTTATGTAAACCACGACAATAGAGGATGGTAAAAGTAAAAGAAGATCTTACAATACATCCTGAATTATTATCATATAAAACAGTAATCTATCTATATAAAGTGGATAAGTTTGTTTGTTTGAACGCACTTATCTCTGAAACTACCAGTCGGATTTTAAATTTTATTTTGCGTATGATAGCCCAGTTATAAGGTTATAGGCTATGTAACATCACGCTACTGGGGACGGGAGCAGAGCAGTAAGCAAAGACGTGTTAAACAACGTTGCGGAAAGCTAGAACAAAATAATCAAGAAACTAAAGTTTATTCAAAATACAATACTGTATTTATCTATTTCAGTCCAATAATAAAGACCAAACTTGTTTATGGAAAAACAGGCTTAATACAAACAAAAATATACAACTGTGCTATCGAACGAGCTAAAGAAAACATTGACAATTCCCTGATCAGCAAAACAGTAAAGAAACTCTTACTCGGAAATATGGTAATAAACGACTACGCAGAACCAGTTAAACACTAGAATTGAGAATAGAAATTCCATTTTTCATTGCGAGTCTGACAGCATTTGAAGTACGTACCGAAGTCTTCTCGATACAGATACTCTGTGAATATGAAAAAGGTGTAGCATTATCGAAGTATAAGTATATTACGAGATAAATTTATTTAGCGTTTTATATATTTCAATGTATCGTTTTTAATATTTATTAATGTGTTTTTTATGTGTTTATTTACTATAATGCTGAATAGGGTTAAGCTGTAAATTGGTTTTCGTACATTGACATGTGACTGGTAAAAAGAAATCTTTTCGCTTATCTCAGGAGTTGTTTCTCGAATATTGTAAGTCGTGTGAAGGTTACATCGCTGTAATATTATAGATAGGCTGTCGTTTCTCTCGGAGAAATTTACGTTTGGTATTTGTATTGCAAAAATATTGGGTAGAGAAAATCTATCTAGTTTTGTTGAACCTTAGAACAATATACGATGTTACATGATGCTGACTTTTATCTACGTTTCATTACATTATTTATTATTTATTACATTACATTCTATATTATAATAAAATAGTTTTAACAAGGTAGTAGTGTTGTGGTTTACACTGAAATGTATAACAAATAACCTGTGTGGTACAGGTCTGACAGGACCCAGCATGCTGCTACGTGCTGCAACACCAACGACACAGCTGTAAGTGTCCCGCCTACACCACTCTACGAAGGCCGAGGAGGTCATGGAGTACATCAAGGTGAAGACAAACCTGACCTTGAGGGTGGAGAAGTTAAAGGTGCGCAACAAAACAAATTTTTACATCGTTCGTGGTGCAGGCTCCAACTCCACATATACAGACCTTCCTCAAGGAGGAGTTCTGGCCGAAGGGTGTATTATATCGCCGTTGCCGCGGCCTGCTACTTGACACCCCGCAGCTTAACACGACGCCGACCTCTCGTGTATAGTAGTTTTTAATTTTAAATTATATAAAATATGTATTAGTTTATAGTTTTTTTGTTATTTATGTATTGAAATTTTATAGGCTCTAGATGCCTGAAATAAATGGTTATTATTATTATTATTATTATAATTACAGAAATATTGCAAATTTTACATTACTGATGACATTAAAATCATGTAAAGTAATGATATTAAGCAGTCGTTTGGAAACAGGTCTAATAAAGTGTAAAACGAAGGGCTATATGTAAAGAATACAATGAGTTTAGTTTGACGTTATAGTTAGTTTTTTTTTATTGCTCATATCGGTAGACAAGCCAAATGTCGACCTAATGGTAAGTGGTAACGGTAGGCAATAGATTTCTGCAAATCCAAGGACTCTACAGCAGTGCATCCACGCTTAAATTTTGAGTGATTTGCGGTAATTGTTAATGTCAATGTTAGTACTGCTAATTTAAATATCCATTATGTCGTTAATTGTCTCTGTTACAAATATATTTGGCATTATACAAGTATTTTCGCGGTATCAAGACTTCGTATGATACTTCAATGCGTTGAATGAAAAATAACACTACCCAGAATACTGCAGTTCGAATGAACAAATGATATGCGTTCTCTGACAAATATATTGCAATTATCGAGACTATTGGTGCCAGTTACAATGTACAGTGTTGTTAATGAGTGTTAAGGCATTAATTGATTGCAATAAACTATGGTATTTTTAGGTATTACTGATACCTATACTAGTATAGGCAAACATTGTAAGGACACCTGGACATATAAAAATAATCTGATATTGCCAATCCGCCTTGAGCAAGCGTGGTGATCTATGACTTCTCTGTATGAAAAGAGGTATATTCTTGTAGTGGAATAATAAGGAGCTTAGGGGATCAGACTGAAATAAAATATTTATATAAATTTTTCTTTTATTCTGATCCCCTACACGGGGTTCAGAACGGAATAGAAATTAAAATAAACCGATCCCCCAGGGGATCAGACCGGAATAACTCGACACCTTGAAGATGTAACTACTGACGTTTAATATAAACTTATTTCAATTACAACAACTATAATGTTAGCCTACGAGTTGCTCTGATTAATATTTCAGCTAGCCTTTGATAAACTTTTAGTCGTTAGCTTACTTTGTGGATTGACACTACTAGTTAATCTTTGAGATTAATTAATATTTTATTTTGACTTTTATTATTAACACTTTCTTAATTTGTATTTATATTATAGTTCCGAGTGCTATCAGAATATGAAATTACTTCTTATCTTTGTTGTATGAAGCGACTACGAGAATACCGCATAATGAGTGCTATCGTGGATTGCGACTATAGTAACGTGTATTAAATATCGCATTAATGTGGTCCTACCCAATCCACCTGTCAGGCTTAAAACCTATTTAGTTTTTTTTAGCTTACTGGCCTTTAAATCTTAGGCAATATCGTCTGCTGCCAGAACTTTCAGAAGTACTGGAAATTGCTATAAGTATACCGTACATATTTAATTAATGAAAAAAACATCTCAAACTAAAGTATGTAGTTATAATATGTAAAGTTATTTTCCCATAATCAAACTATGCTTTGTATTTTATAAGTTCGTATACAAAAACTTATAGCGTCGACCGCCTCTGAAGCAATAAATTTGATCACAAAAATTATTTTAACGTAACTTTGCTGACAAGGTCTCACTACAAATTGTATCAACGTACATGTATTGGGAACCGATGGAAGAGAATGGTAACCAATATTTCGAACATTGGGAGTATCCTATGTCCAGATGCGGACGTCTTTTGGCAGATGTAATGTCTATTGTTTTTTGCCCTCACAAGATGGACCGACGAACTAAAGGGTGACAAGCAACTGATGTATGAGAGAGGCTCGCAATCAGTAAAGGTCGTGAAACTAGGGTGAAGCAGCAATGGACGTCTTTACGCTAAAATTATGATGATGATGATTTGTATTTTATTAAGAAACTTTTAATTGATATTTCTTCTTCATCATCATAAGAACAACAGAGGAGCTGCATTAATTTTGAAACGAGTATTAAAGGTCTTAAACACGAATAGCCACGAGAAAAGAATAAAAAACATAAATAGTTATCTTTCTGTCAAAACAAAACGGTGACACGCGTATCTTTTAAAAAAGCAATCATTCAACACGGAACACTTGGTAAAAAAATATTGCTTACAATTCCCAACGTTCTTGCTGAATTGGGCTTATGGGAAGGGAACTATTGTGTTGTGACCATAATCTTGTACAGAACACAAAACATTAGTAAATACTATACATTAACTTTAGGAGTTATTTCTTAGGATGGATCAAAGCGAAAATGTTTTCGGAACGCTTAGGTGTGGCGGTCAGAATTCTTTAGATGATGACGATGACTGTCCTCTGTGATTCTGTAGCACCTTATACGGACTACCGCTCAGTAACCTTTCAATAATAATGACATTAGGTTATGTATGCACGTATAATGATAATAATATTGAGACCTGCTTTTTTATTATCCTACCAAAATGACTCCAATTCAGAAGTGGTGGACTCCATTCATTATTACAAGTAGTGCACTGCACAAGTAGATTTCTGAAAGCAGATTGCTTGTGCAAACTTATGCTTGTGGTAATGTATACCTCCTGTTGTCCACAAAACCGTGGTTTTATTTATTCAGTTGAAAACAGATTATAGGAACAAATCAAGGTTTAAATGGAGTTAATGAGTTGGTAAAATATACGATGAAATAGTAGGTTATGGATTGTATGATATACTTGAATATCACAGGCCTAATTTGTTATTTATTAATTCAGTTAGAGCAGTTTTTTTACCACTATTTATTAAATGGTAAAGAAAACTTATTGGTACTTTGGCAAGCGACCAGGTTTTTTGAAAGAAGTAATTGATTTATAGCTTTATCTGTTATTATGTATTTGACAGTTTCAGTAGCACAGTAATCGTGCGGTCAATATACTATAGGTCTAGGGTTCAATTTAAACACGGGATAAAACATCGTGCAATGCATAAAATATTTGTTGTTCAGAATGTAAATATGTTTACTAATTGTAGATACTTATATTTGTAATGCAAGATGTTAAACACCCATATTTGTCCAACAATATTGGGTTTTTTGGAACTGAGAGCAAGTTTGTTGGCATTAATCGACCACAATTTTATTCCAGGTTGCGGACTAACAATGAAAATTACCGAACAGCAAAACCAATATCACTTAATGAATCGACCCCGAAACCTTTGCGTAGCAATCCGTATACAACACCACAAAACTAGCGAAACATTTACTACATAAATAAAATAATAAAATAAAAATAGCCTTTATTTTCTACTACTTACCGAACAGAATTAAAACTTACTCTAGCATTATAATATAATTACATACAAGCTTATTACTTTTATTATTTGACTGGCCTGTTGGTCTAGTGGTTAGTGACCCTGGCTGCTAAGCTGGAGGTCGTGGGTTCGATTCCCACCCAGGACAAACCTTTGTGTGATGAGCATGATTGTTTGTTCTGTGTCTGGGTGTAATTTATCTATAATATGTATGTATTTACAAAAAAAAAAAGGTATATAAGTAGTATATCAGTTGTTTAGTACCCATAACACAAGCAAATATAATTGCTTAATTTGGGGCTAAATGGCGTTGTGTGCATGTGGTAGAATATTATTATTATTATTATTATTATTATATAATTAAATAAGTATATAATTGACTTCATCCATTTGTATAAATAAAATACATTTATTATTTCCTATTATAATATTTTACAACGATTTGCAGTTGTATGATTGGTTTATAATCCCAACAGACTCTTTCATCATGAAATCTGGATTAAAACCAAACAAGAGCATGAAATTAATTGGGCAATCTCATATTTCCCTCTAGCTTTTAATAGCTGCAGCCAAAATTATAATGATAATTAAAAAACAATAAATGTATTGACTTTAATAAATAACTCGAATTATGTTATACGAGTACACTAAGCAACTTAATCTATTGCTTATACTTATTACTATTTTCATAAAATTATCGCTTTTAGTAGTTTTAGATTTTTCAGAAATATATTCGTGCTATGGTAGAGAAAAATTAAGCTCTTACTCTTTCGTATTACGAATACTTTATCTTTTGATTTGATGTCAGAAATATAGCTTCCTAAAACAGAAACAATAAGCTCACTTTGTAGTACATGTAACCTAATATAGGTATCGAAGAGCGCAAATGTGTACTCGTCTTATTAGGCAGATGCCTATCTAATATAAGTGTTTCTCAAAAGTATCAGGTAATTCAGTAAAAGGAGGTTGGACTTTAGTTTTAATATTGTAACCCCCAGTTTCTAAAAGCATGCTAAAAGCATGGGTAATTAGTTTAATTTGATCTAGTTATTTACGCTTTTTGCAATCCAAGCTATTTTCTTCGAAAGCCATTGTTCCAAAGAAAATACTTAATAATAATAATAATAATAATAAATCATTTAATCTCAGGTTGCATAGACCCATAGATAAATACCTTATAGACTAGCATACATAATTATAATATTATCTTATAAACTACACTTCACATATTGCACTACGTTGTTGTGCGTTCGTGTGGCACTTGTCCGCGGAAGCGACGGAACACGACACCTTGCGGCCAAAAGGTTTCTTCCATGACGAGGTGCAGATAGCACGTTGGTACTCGCACTACAAACGCCCTAAAATTGACGTTGCGACGCGACTCCAACAGCTGCACTCTCGGCCTGTAATTTATCTTTTGGCGTACGTACTCCTCGATATCCTCTGCCTTTGTGGTGTAGTGTAGGCGAGAGATATATACCGGAGTGTTCGGCGCGGCTGCACGCAGCTTTATGTTGGTCTCCGCTGGTGCTGTACCGCAACAATTCTTATTAACTCGCTGGCGGCGCTTCTTCTTTTGCACCGTCATGAAACCATCTTCAGCCGCCTGGGTCGTTGCCTTTTCAGGCATAGCTTTGGCCGGGGAAGCAATATTAGTGCTCTGCTTAACTTGAGAGTCAGCCGGTCGACTTAAACGCGCGGCGATGCGAAGAGGGGCCGCAAGGACGGGGGAGGGGCGGCGAGGCACACGTTCAGCGCATACAGCCGACTCTGCATTCCGCGGCGTCAAAAGTGCTGACGCAAAACTTGCAGGCGATGTGTCGAGGCGGCAGGCTCCCCGGCGCGTGTTTACATTTGTAACACGATCCGGTGACTCCGTCACGGCCACAGTATTGCGAAACTCATTTAGTTCCATGCGCAATTCTGCGACCGTGTTTTGGGACGCCTCTAGTTTTTGATGCACATCTGCTAAACTTGCCTTGAGAAAAACGATGTCTTTCAGTAGGCACGTAACGTCGACGTGGTCGAAGGTGACGGGAGGTAACTTATTTAAGTCCTTCGCCACAAACGTTGGCAAGTCGTCAGGATCAGTTTCCTTCAGCAGAGTGATGATATCCTGCAAGCTCTTCTTTGTCCCGCCACGACGGCGAGACACCATCTGGTCACATTTATTGAGCGACCTGTACAGCAGCAACTTGGAATCAGCTACGTCCTCCTCACTGAAGTTCGTCGAACAGATCTGGACAGCGGACACCTCGTCCATGACATCCAGCTTCTGTTGCAGGAACGCCAGCAACTCATTCGCCACAAGTGTGTTACACATGGCGATAAATATCGAGCGTCGGCTCGCGCCGCGCTAAAAAGTAGAATAAATTTCAATTACGTAATACACGTCTGCTTTAGAGCGCGGTACGATGCGGACTATGATACTTAAGGGTAAGTTCTGTCAGTAACGTAATATTATGAAGAAAATGTAGAACTTCATCAATAAAGATGAACTAGTTAACAAGTATTTCGCTATAGCCTAGTGGTTAAGGTTATCGCTTCATATATACAAGGTTATGAGTTCGAATTTAGGCACGTACCAATGTGACTTTTTCAAATTAATATGTATTTTAAAGTTTATCTTGGCCATTACTGACTTACGGAAAGAAATACATCCTAAGAAACCCTGAACTGTACAAAAAAAGTCTAATAAAATTGTCAGTGCAAGCATGGCTATCAACTCTCATGCCTTCTCTATATGAGAAGAGGCCTTTCCCTGCAGTGGGATTACAACTGGTATGATGCTGATGAACTAACAACAACAAAACATAAGTCCTCGTTAGACAGTAATTTAAATTTATACATTGTGGACTATCCGTTGTTAGTCGAACTGCGGACCACACTACAAACTCGGCTACTCGACATCTAGTTCCGTTTATTTATAGCACACTCGTATAAAGTGTAGGTTATATGAACGCTCCCTGTTTATTCCCTTTTTAGTATAAAAACTGTGACCAAATATACGTTTTGATTAGTACTAAATTCACCGTGTAAGGTCAAGAATATGAACCGCACTGTGTCTTGGTGTTGTAATAAGTAAGAGCTAACATAAGAGAAGCTAAGAAAGGCCTCAGCTAATGGTAACTTATATATGGAAATGCTGCAATTTCTAATATAACAAAAACGTGCTATAGAACTACAAGCAGTTAACAGAGAGAAGAAAAGATTGAGAGAAAAAGAAAAAGCAGAAAAGGAGGTTAGCCTTCGGGCTCGCTCTCACTGAACAAATTGCAAAGTATGGTAGAATAAGACGTAAATTTTCTATAAGATCCTGTACTTCCCCCTGTGAATCCAACCAGCAAGATTCTACGAGTACTAGAGTAAAACTTCATAATTCAAAGCAATCAATACAAACCCATTCCAATTAATAGTAACGCCTACGATTTTCGTAGACACGTCTACGCAGCTACGAAGTTCTACGAACAGCTACTCTACTACTCTTACGTCGATCTTTTATGAGAGGGTAGTACTTTCCCGGACGATCCGACCCATTCATGCTGAAACCAGCGTGGATCTACTACCAAAAAAACTCTAAACATCACCAACCCATTGATAAACAAAAATCTCTATAAATCTATGCTCCAACCCTACAAAAGTCAAGATTTCTTAACATTTTAGGTACTAAAGCTGACGAAATTGCTTAATACGGATTTTTCCAAATAACTTGGCCTCCATTTCTATAACATTAATTAGTTATTAACCGATATTTCTTTATCTAACTCCATTAATCGGGCCATTTATTCAGAAAAAGTTAATCAAATTACTATTTAGTTACCTAGAGTATATTAATTCGATACAGAAGTTATTCAATTCGATTAATGAATAGATTAATGTATTTGTAGAGTAACCATAAATAATTATTTTTATTTCAGGGATTTAGATTTGTCTTTTTTATTTATGAATAGATACGCCCCACGGCTTCGCTCGCGTCTAAAATGTGTATTGTCTCCCTTGGTTAGCACACCGATTTTGGGATGAAAGATGGCCAAGTGGCCAAATAAAATTTCGAAATCTGTTCAGCCATTTAGGTGCAGAGTGGTAACATACACACACAAAAACATACATACATATACACACATACTTTCGCATTTTTAATATTTGTAGGGTAGATAAATGTGGTAAGTGTGCAATACAGCAACACTACCTACCCATTACGTTTCTGCTTGTGAGTCGTAATCTTACTCCACGATATAACAATCTTTTTTTGTATGATGCAGTAAGTGGAAGGGTCAGGAGCATAACTATATCTGGTCTTGGTACTTGGTACCTTTGAGCTTTATAAATAACAGGTGACTATTAAACTTATGTGTCAGCCACTATAAACAAAATATACTTAAAATCTTCTGCATATCTTTATCTTCTATAAGCAAAGCATAAACAACATTACACAACTGCAAAGCTACCAATTGTTATGCAGAAGTGAATGAAAGAGGAGGGTGTAGGGAATAAATCGCCCTCGATGCCAGATTAATTCATACTTCTTATTAATTGGCAATAAAAATATTCCATCATGACGTCGACATACAATTAACAGAACGATAAAGTGTTCCGAACGAATTGTTAATCTCATTTTAATTATACACCAATATAACGCTTTTTGATTTTGTTACTTTTTCAACGGGTGAAGGTAACATCAGTAATGGTAAACGATGGATTAAGGGTCACTAGATCAAAGTGAGGGAGTGATGACGATGATGATTATAAACTTTATTCATTCACTGGTCAATATAAAAATAAATCGATCCCGAGTGGATCAGATTCGGTATCCAACCGGAATAACTTAATTTTAATTTGTGCAATCAGATGCCTGTCATTAAATGTATTTATTTTTTTTATTATGCACCGTTGGTCTAGTGGTTAGTGTAACTGACTGCGATGCCGGGTGTCGTGGGTTCGATTCCCGCGGAAGGCAAATATTTGTGTGATGAACATTTGTATTTGTCTTCAGTTTGGATGTTTTTTTATGTATATTAAGTATGTATTTACAAAAAAAAAGTACGTATATGTATTATATTTCAATTATCTAGTACCCATAACACAAGCTCTGCTTAGCTTGGGACTAGATGACGATGTGTGATAGTGTCCACATATTATATTATTATTATTATTATTATTATTATCCGTGCTAGTATCAAAGTAATATAAAAAAATGTTTATAAAATTATATTGGTCATATCGTACGTAAAAGAAAGATACCGTTACTTACGCTGTCACCACATTCATTAGAAAAATATTATTAATAAATAAACAAATGCCATTTTACGAGACGCAAGCTGGACTTTTACCAATATTAAAATTATTAAAATAACCTTAAATTACTCGAGGTTTTATCTGTATTTTCAATTGCAGGAAAAAAAACCTACTTAAACTAAACTTGCTTTTGTCAGCGAGTGTATCCTTTGTCCCGGATAGTGATCGATAGCCTATATTAACAAACGTGTAAGTGAACTTCAGTATTTTTTACCATTGATTGAGTCAGTAAACTTTTTTTTCTTCATAATAATATAAACATTAAATAAAAATATATCTACAAAAACTTCAAAAATATTCTATTTTTTTGTCTATCATGTAATGCTATGATATTGTTGAATAATTAAAATTACCTATCGATAAATTACAAACAACTATTTGACAGTCAAAACGCAGCAAATTATATGCACTTATTTTTAATTTTTTCCCAATAATATATAAAATTAATTCACCCTCTATAAAATTAATTCACTATTATGATATTATAAATACTAATCGTAATTTTGCAATATTTTCTATTAGCTGTAATAGACACGGTGGTTTCCTTCCCGTTTTATCTGTTCTAAAAATTTTATAAAACTTGTAAACAAATAAAAGAAAATGTAAATTGAATTAATATAGGCGGAGTGGTCGTTTATTTCCAAAAGCGTCCGTATTAAAGAAAATCTCACAATATAAATAAACCAAGAGGAAAACCTTACCAAGTACTTATCTTTATTACGTTGAATTAATTTACTTACCTATATTAGCTTAGATTATGCCAAAAATAATATTATTTAATTTTGTTAAATTTATATTCCAATAAAATAATATTTAAATATTATAAACTTGCAATATAACATTTATAACAAATTCCTAATTCAAATATTATATTTCAATTGATTTTAATTTATATAATTTGTTACATAATATATTATTTATTTAATTAAAATAGTAATAATATAGTAGTGAACAGTATAAAGGCAATTTAAACGCCTACAAAATCATGGTCACGACTATGCACATAAAATATTTTTGACAGTTATTATTATTTATGTGTTAATAATTGTAAAAACTTTAATTTTAAAATATGATAATATTTAATCATGTTGAATATTAAAGTTTAATTGTGATATAAATCAGAAATCTGCTGCGTATGTTACATTAATATTTTTTTTATATAGTGTTTAATCTTAAGGCAATAATAAGAGCTTCAATCAGAAAATAAAAATACGTTTTATAAATCTTTCTTTACTTAAAAAACAAAGATAACTTACCTTAATCACAATATAACATACACAAAACATCACAACACAAATTTAATACATCCTAACACAAATACAATTACTATGTAAATCGTCTTATAATCACTGGTTTAAAATAAGCTCACGTATCGTCAATTATCGAAATTGCTACGAGCGAGACGTGCACTCGGTACGGCAGCCGCACGGAGACTGAGGTCTGAAGCTGAAAATGCGTATAGAGAAACAGCTCGTACTAAACGTTGGATATATACGCAGCTGATTTTGTGTATTGGTGATGACTTTTATGAACTGTCAAAATGTTATGGTCATGACGTCACAGTTTTTACAATATTTTCCTAATCTCACGTACAAACTGGAGTCGTAAGAATGGCGGAGATACTTTGGCTTCCTATCGATACCGCAGCAAAAGTTATCCATATTACCTAGACACCTAGTCTAGCACAATCTGCTACCAGTTTTTATTTCTTCCACGAACATCCAGGCTCTGAAACGAACTATTAGCTGCGGTGTTTCATAAATGCTACGATATATTAAGTCCTTCTTCAAACGAGGTATAAAGAGAGCATTATTTTTACAGTAGGCAGCTGCTTCGCGAAGTCTCTGGTATTGTAGAAGTTCATGAGGGATACTTACCATCGGTATACCACATAAGGTATTTATGATTTGCTATAATGTAAGGCAATAAAAAGTTATAATAATTCCAGTTTTCGTAGTGTATATAGTAATTAATTTTACACAAACCAGACACAGTAACTGCATGTATTATCGTTACAAAAATATGTAAATGTAATAACTTAGAACTATAAATAAAAACAAGGTTTTGGTTATGGAAACAAAGGATAGGTAACTAACCCATATTGTTTTGAACGAAAATATGGCTTTATTTGTTACCAGCTTAAGGCAGCGCAGTTTCACCCGCGTCTTTGGTTACTGCTCTGCTCCGGTCGCCAGTAGCGTGATGTTACACAGCTTATTAACCTTTCGGTCGTTTTAGAGATTAGTGCGTACAATGTAATAACTTAGAACTATAAATAAAAACAAGGTTTTGGTTATGGAAACAAAGGATAGGTAACTAACCCATATTGTTTTGAACGAAAATATGGCTTTATTTGTTACCAGCTTAAGGCAGCGCAGTTTCACCCGCGTCTTTGGTTACTGCTCTGCTCCGGTCGCCAGTAGCGTGATGTTACACAGCTTATTAACCTTTCGGTCGTTTTAGAGATTAGTGCGTACAAACAAACGATCTCTTCAGCTTTATATTATAGTATAGATTTTAGAAAGGAAACCAATTCGACATAATATAATATAATAATATGTGGACACTATCACACACCGTCATCTAGTCCCAAGCTAAGCAGAGCTTGTGTAGCAAAAAAAGTATGTATATGTAATATATTTCAGTTATCTAGTACCCATAGTACTAGATAACTGAAATATATTACAAATACATACTTTTTTTTTGTAAATACATACTTAGAATACATAGGAAACACCCAGACTGAAGACAAATACAAATGTTCATCACACAAATATTTGCTTTCCGTGGGAATCGAACCCACGACACCCGGCGTCGCAGTCAGTTACACTAACCACTAGACCAACGGTGCAGTTCAAGTTTATAGAAGTCCTTTCTTGTAAAAGGTCTATATTCTACTCTACTTGATGGTAAACAGTGAGTAGAGTCCAGGAGTGGTGGAAACATAAAAAAAAACATCGTGTCAAACTGAAAGAAAGAAAGAAAGAAAGAAAATTTATTTAATTCGTCACAGGGGACGAAAAAACTGGCATTGTGACTTTTATTATGACGGCTTTAATAGATTTTCACGCCTGACTCGGGATGAAAATTGAAAATATAATATACGCTGGTAAAGAGTTCCAGGTTTTAATTGAGGAAGTATGAAGTACTGAATCCATAATGATTCGAGGCCCAATTTAACTCCATTTTAAAAGGGTGGCCGTAGAAGTATAAAAGATTTAATTTTGTTTGTTATTGCTTTTTTAGCCGACTTTTAAACCCAATATCATTGTACTTACTCTCTTCTGGAATAAAACCAAGTCTATGCACCAAAAACTCGGCACCACCAGTTACATTTCTAATAGCATTAATTTAAAATGTAATTTATGTGCGAACTTTTTACAAGAAGTTTGTAACCAATCAAACTTCCATTATTTAAGTAAAAGTGGTTGTTGTGGTTCGGAAGTGTTTGAACTTGCGTTTCATGTCCTTAACTGTTTCATGGACAGTGATTTAGACACAATATATTCTTTTATTGTCATTACGGATATCATTATATCGGCCTATTATTATCCCACTGCTGGGAAAAGCTTCTGCTAATACAGAGAAGGTATGAGCATTGATCGCCACGCTTGCTAAAGGCGGATTGGCGATTTCAGACTTCCTCAGAAGGCCGGGATTCCTCACGATGTTTTTTTAACCATCAGTCTGTTATGTCCAGATAAACTTAGAAAGTACTTATGATTATAAATCACATTTGTACTTGCCTGGATTAGAATCCCTGACCTCGTGTTTACGAAGCGGGTGCTTTCACCACTAGGCCACTATGAATTACGGCTATATCCATTTACAGTCCCGCAAAGTGTTAAAGAGCATTTTATACCTTTTGACTCGATTTTGAATACTATATTTATACAGGACCTACTAAATTTTTTTTGCGTGTCATTGTAAGCAAGTCCCACATAGCAAAAGACACGCCTGTTAACATTTACCAGCTATAATCCTGGCTAATTCTAAGTATTTACATTCATACATTACTTCACGCCCGTCTCTCTTAACGAAGTAAGTACAGACTAGTTACCATTGCGAGTAGTGTTCCTATTCTCGTGTCGGATAATAATCTAAACAATTGAAACTTCTAAAATAATGTTTAACTAAAATTTTCTTGACAAAAACGCCGTATAATTTTAGACTGACCCAGGCATCGAACTCAATATGTATAGTTGTCCGAACACGGTACCAATAAAGTACATGCAGACAAGTTCAAGTTGTTATTCATAACACTTTAGAACCGAAATGAAGATTATACATTCCTTTTAATTTTGAGTGTTAAAATTGTAACTCATACAAAAACTGTAATTATCTGGCGATTGAAAAGAGTGGTGTGAGTTTCTTGCCAGTTCTTCTTACAGCTCTACCTCGTCAGCAAACTGGCTGTAGGTTAATTAGCTGATTTCATATGATTTTGACTTTTTATAAGCATCACACTCCATGATCAAAATGGAATAAATGCTTTGAGTTTGAAATTCAAATACTATTAATTGCATAGTTGGACGACATTAAACAGACTATTTCGGCAGCAACAAAAGTCTAGGCTAAATAATGTTTAATATCTAAAGATAACATTTTATTAAAACATTTTCATTCTTTAATGGATACTTAACTCAGTAAACAGTTTACTTTAATAGCGAGGGGTAATATTATTACAAGAAAATTTGAACACTTAGTGATAGTTCTGTATGAATAATGTCCAATAGGTAGACTTAGGTAGAAGACTTACCCCCAGTTTCTGAAAGGCGAAACGAAAAAATAACTAATCAGCTATTATCTCATGTAAAGTACCAACTGGGTTGCTAAAAGCATAAAATACATAAATTAACTACTAATTAGATCAAAGTAAACTAATTATTTATGCTTTTAGCGTGTTTTTAGGTACTTTAACAACTACACACAACGCCGTCTAGATCCAAAGTAAGCTTAAAATATTATAGCTTGTGTTATGCTTTCTAGAATGCGGATATACATACTTAAATACTTTTTTTGTAAATACATATATATTATACATAGTAACACCCAGACCAATGCAAATATGTTCATGCACACAAATATTTGCACTGAGCGGGAATCGAACTCACGACCTCTGCGTGGCAGTCCCTACACAGTACCACCAAACCACAGAGGTAGTCTTGCAATGGCAGTGGGCTGGCCATATCTATCGTAGAACTGTTGACTGTTAGAGTAAATGAGTTAGAACTTCATAAAATTTATGAGGTGATGGTGAATGAAGTTCGACACTAAAAAAACTAGGGAGGCACATTTTCTATTCTTATTGCAGCTGTCTATACTTTAAGATAAAGCTTATATTATAGCAATACAATAATATAATTAAGTACTGAATGTTATTGATTTTAACTTAATGTTATACCTACATAAACTAAGCTACATGCAACAGGATAATTCTATATGCGCCAGGTAAACTACTATTAGTAACGATCGACCAAGTTTACAGAACTAATAAAAGTTCGGTTAACTTATGTATCACGGCTTTCATGTTATATTAAATTCTACATCAAAGTGGATACTCAGAGGAGACATAAACGTATCCTAGTACATCCTAAATTATGATCTTACAATAGACTAGCTTCTCGTCTTTCTTACTGTTCTGCTCCCATCGCCAGTAGCGTGATGTTACATTTACATAGCCTATTAACCTTTCAAAAATATTATAAATGCGAAAGTTTGTGTGTGTGTGTGTGTGTGTGTGTGCAAATTTTAAGGTAAGCCTAGTAGCCAAAGGCAACGCCAAAGTTAAACCCATTTATTTATTTAAATCAAGAAGGAAAAACTGGCACAGAGCTACACGCTTGACAGATGATTTAAGACGCATTTAATGCTGTAGCCCTATACCTGGTATCCCTAGAGTCACCACACACATAATACTCGCGGGAAGAAAGAGGTTAGTTCCTTAAATTATTTAAACTAAAGATCACATGATTGGTGACATTATTATCGATACAATAACATATTACTAGCCAGGACAGTTTATAAGAAAACAAGCTTGCTGTCCTGAGGCTATGCCACTTGTCTAGTGGCCTTCTGGCTGGAAAAAACTGGCCTCGTGTAACCCGGGCAAAACAGCTCGTGTGTAATGTTATTGTTTCTTAATGAAATTATTTCCAGCCACTTATAGCTCATAAACGAGATTCGATTTAAAAAAATAAAACAATAATAAAGTAATGCCACATTAAGTTCCAAATTTTTTAATAATCTTAAAATAACACAGTGAACAATCTATAAAGTTTTAATTAAATATTTTAATATTTTATACACGCATTCATACACAAAAAAGTTAATTCACAAATTAATGTAGTAAAGTTCTCCAGATATTTGCCACAAATTTAAAATTATATTTTTTGTTAATATAAATAATAAATATTTTAAAATATTATAGATATTTTAAAGTATTTAGTATATTTTTCCTTCTTATTAAACCGCACACTTTTGATATCGTACTCATTACCACATCGTTA
This sequence comes from Parascotia fuliginaria, assembly GCA_963082885.1. NCBI lineage: Eukaryota > Metazoa > Arthropoda > Insecta > Lepidoptera > Erebidae > Parascotia > Parascotia fuliginaria. Next base: position 5,598,613 of record OY720195.1, read on the forward strand.
TTAGCCAACTGTAGCGAAAAACCTTCTTACGCAGAGAAGACATGAGCATTTTCATGCATGTCTAAAACGAGTTGTCAATTTCAGAGGTTAATAAATAATATCCAAAATCAACTAAAACATACCTAGGCCGCACAAAAAAACTAATCTATATATATTACCCGAAGAAACATCTTACCTTTTCAGTCAGTAATCATCCAATTATTTACGCAATTGTATCCACAGGTAATATTATTATAGTACGACAAATGCCAAATGTTGTTGCAATGCTTGTTGCTAGTACAGTCGCTCAATTATCCAATTTATGGATATTTAAGTTAATTTGTGCCATATTTGTTCACTTGGAAGGGTCGTATTTTGATACACATGTTTGTTACTTGTACATAGTTCATGATTTTATCAAATAAGACTTCATGATGTGATTACATACGTACCTACATAGCTTCACGCTTTTTATCCCCGAAGGGGTAGGCAGAGGTGGTTAACCACCTACTTTTCGTTATTTTATTCTGGGTTCCATACAACGGGGGGCGAGCCTGTTGGCATCTACTGGGCACAATTACAGACGCCGGGCTAATTAATACTGACAATTCCTTGACAGAAACAGCCAATATCACTTTACCAGAACCGGGAATCGAACCCGAGACCTCTGCGTGGTAATCCGTATACTGTACCACCAAACTACAAGGCAATGATTTGATCAAACAGATTTAAATAGATCTCTTCCAGCACGGTTCGTTTCCAGCGTTCATTTTCACTCGCGTTTACACTTGTAAACATTAAGTAATACAATACATAAGCCTTAGTTATTTTACTATCAAAATAACGTTATGAAAGTTTCCAATGTATTATTTGCATATACATAGAACTGTAAACATTATGGCTACTTACTTTTTATACAGCTTTCAAGTAACTCTAAAAAGTGCTCTAAAATCATTTTATATAGCTCCGATTAAATGCTAGAAATTGAAAATCACGAAAATATGACACTAAATTGCGACGGCGTTGCCACTCTTATATCTTTTGCCAGTTTTAGAACCTATCGTGTATATGAGGGCTGAACGATCACACAATATTATTATTATATTGGTGCTCTTAAAAAAGACATTATTATTATCATTATTTTTTTTTTTTTTATATTAGCCTACCAAAGTGACTCCACTCTGCCTGATGGATTATATTTTATTGATATTTTTCACAATGCTGCCACTCAAACGTCAGGAGACACTTCAGTGTCCAAAAAGTTTTTATCTTCTTACATCCAGGTACACTGGAGTGTCATCTATAGGCATAAACATTATAGATACTTATTTTTATACAGCTTTCACGTAATTCTAAAAAATGTTCTGAAATCATTTTATATAGCTCCGATTAAATAGTAAAAATTGAAAACCACGAAAATAGGACACTAAATTGCGACGGCGTTGCCACTTTTATGTGTGAACGCTCTTAAGAATGTAAAGAATTTCTTCGGCACAACAGTCGCACGCACTGTCGTTAAGGCCCGAACAAATCTGGCACAAGGAAAATAAACTTCACTATTATAAAGTTAGATTTCAGTTTGACCCGACTATCGTTCCCTTGAGGATAGAGCGTTTTCAGAAATAAAAAGATTTCCAATTTTTTTCATCTGTTTTTAAGTTGTGAGGCCTATTATAGCAATAAAGTTTATAATATATTATGAAATTAGCTTAATATGTCACAAAAAGTAAACTTGTGACCAATTACGCTGCTCTGCTTGTAAAGAATAATACTACGCTACTAAAGCTCCAATAAAGAACAACACTGTTTCCAAACGCAAGCTACTCAAAAATGAATTTAAAATTTAATGCAGTAATTGTGTGATTTCTATAACTATTATAATGTGTTTACGTCATTTTTGCTCATAAATATAAATGCTACAATTATTAATATCAATATTAAAGAATACAAACGTTTAATAAAATAGAATTAAAATCCATTCTTTATTTTCTACAAATAATTACATTAAAACTATTTTGATAAAGTATAATAATATCAAATTTTGCTAAACAATGCGTAAATGAAAATAAAATTTTACTAATTTAATTTAATCCAGTGAGACGTGTTATTATAATTTATTTGACGTGGATCATTATACCACATTTTGAAATTAATTTTGTTTTAACATATATTATCAAATTATGTATTTTATTAAACTAATTTACATTAAAATATTTCACACTTAATTAGAGCTATTTGTCTTATTACCGTCACCGTATGGAGCTGTTATTAATTAACAGCATATGCACTTCCACGCCACCTGTGATTTTTAATTTAGTATTTCTGAAGATATTTTTATTTTAATAATTAAAGATATTTTCATTAAAATTAATTAAACTGCTCGATATCAATACTAAAGCTTTCACTACAAATTTAATAAAATTCCAAACTATGCACGATACGAAACACTAATACACTAAAAAAGTGTTGTAAACCTTATAACACCCCTTTTTTGTATAGTCGGCTAAAATACGGGGCTAAGGGACAAATAGGTACCTCCATATTTCTCAACATGTTTCAATAAGGAAGTTCTGTAGAACATTCATTCACATTAAGTAGTCTGAGTTTTTTGTATTTTATTTGTTTTTTGTACGAGTGGGGTGAATTAAACTTAATCCAAGGTCTACCCTCGCAGTTTTGTGTTTATTTATTTAAAACTTTGAAATATATACGAAATGAAAAGATGAAGAGCAACGTATCAGGTATATTTGGTGACGCAAATACTATTATAATGAAAGCGCCAAAGGCCCAAATTCCCTCTTTTCCTTTTTCCTCCCTCAATCCCTTCGCCAAGGCACTCCCTTTACTTTAGGCAGCGGCTTGCGGAGTGCCTGGCATTACAGGGGTAATGTGCAATGCCAGAGTCTCTAAGTCCCCATGAGCGACAGTTACCACTTACCACTTACCACCACGTGGGTTATTTGCTCGTCTGCCAATGTCAGAATTTAAAAAAAAAAATTGTTACAAACGGTGAAAGTAGGCCGATAATAACAAAACAAAAATAGACGCAAAAAATATTATCATCATCAGTTTGAAAACACTCGTAATACAGAACCTACGGCTCTCGGTAAGGTAAAGTATTTTTTATAGTAGCCGCGCTTGATAGTTTCACATTCTAGTCCCTAGACTGCAAAACCAGGAATATTATTTAAATCGATTTCTAAAATATGGACTTGTCTTCACTTTGTCTTTTTGATTTTGTGTATTTAACGAAATATCTTCACCTATTGTAACTTGATACTTTTACTTTACCACAGATCTATATAAAATTCACTAGTGGAACAAACCAAAATAATATTTTAATCAACTAGGTAGAAATCTACCCGCATAAAATTTTCCCGCTGTGTCCCTTCGGGAGCGGTTCAATTTTCCGGGATAAACATCCAAATCCATTCAGTCGTTATAACATGAATGGAAAAATTCAAGAAACAAGCTCTCAGTTGGTGAGCAATTCAGACTATGGAGTTTACCACAAAATCCCTAAAATGAACAGCAAAGTCTCTTGTACTTTAACCGACTTCAAAAAAAAGAAGTTTCTCAATTCGACCGTATATATATACTTTATTTGTGTTCGCGGATAACTTCGTCGTTTATGAACCAATTTTGATTATTCTTTTTTTGTTAAAAAGGAGATATAAGGGTGGTACTATGATAATGGTGGAAACCAGAATCTGATGATGGCATCTCAGACAAATCAAGGGGAACCTGCAAAAATCGTAGCGGCGACTAGTGCATTTGTTATTTTTTTTATGTATTTTAAAGCACTACTATTTAGTGAAGGTACGTTGTACGGTAGTAGATCCACGCTGATTTCAGCATAAACGGGCCGGATCGTCCGGGAAAGTACTACCCTCTCATAGAAGATCGACTTAAGAGTAGTAGTATCTGTACTACTGCGTTTCGTTCGGTGAGTGAGAGTGCCGGAGGCCCGATTTTCCCCCTTTCCTCTTTTCTCACCTCCCTCATTCCCTTCCCCTAACCCCATTCCCAGCCACCATAGTGGAGGCCACCATACCAGCAGTTTAAGACGATGGCTTTTGGTATAGTGGCCGCTACTTCTGGATTCCACTGCCTGCTTACCATCAGGCGGGGTGGAGTCACTTTGGTAGGATATAATATAAAAAAAAAAAAGAAGGTTTGGAGATCTGATGATGGAGCCGAAAGACAGTCAAGGAAAACCCTCAACAGTTTAGAGCAATTACTTAGTGTTTGTACTTAATTCATTTTAAATAATGAGAACTTTGCACCCATTTAGGTTATAAGTGCTATTACAGGTATTACGATGGAGACAACAGGTCCCCCTTGCACCCACATGGGTTATGACAGGTCTGACAATGAAAACCATAGACAGTCAAGTGTATTCCTTAACGATTTACAGCAGTTATGTTGGGCTTTCTCCATACGGTTCAACACGCTAAAATGTTCAGTTTGTACAAAAAAAATACCTATTTAAGATTGAGGTTTTACATAGAAATATCTATTACCTACTAGGCATGCTGATGCGTCAATTTGACACCGTAATTCGTATTTTGATTTAGTTAATAAATTTGAAATCGTCGGTAAGTTATTTTTTTTTTTTACTTTCAAGTTTTCAGTTAAAAGTCTCTTTTCTTTTTGTTGTAAACTATTTTATATCGTTAAGAAACTTAGAATTATATTCTGAAAGAAAAACAGTATCTACTTAAATTAAAAGTAGGTGAGGTTGCAGTAAAATGGTCATGGGCTGGTCGTTACTTGTATTTGTTAAGTCTCCCGTGACACAGTGTTTCTTCCTTTTTGTGGGCGATATCTTAAAAAAAATATTAAATATTAGCATTTGCCAGTTTCAAAATCTATCGTGTATATAAGGGCTGCACACACAATATTATACTATATTTGTGCTCTTGAAAAATATATTATTTTTCTAGATTGCTGTATTGGATTTTGTGTGTATCTGTAATAACAAATAAATATTAATAACAATAAATCAAAATTTGGTGCCTTTCTGAGTGGCCTTGTTCATATTTATTCCTATTGATAGGCCTATTCTACCTGTGTACTATGCTTAGAAAACGACTAAAAGTACAATAATTACTTAGTAAATACAGGTGCTAATGAAAATTCCAATTCTAGAGCAATTACATTAGTAATAATGGCAAAAACTTCGTTGTAATGGCGCAATTTTAAGTTTTCATTACGCAACTGTGCGGGTTAATGGTTAAATTGGCTATAAAAAGTGAGCAATGGATAAGATCATTGCGCTTTTCTAGTAAAGGATTAAATTTAAAACTAGAATATAATAGTACTTCCTTTTACATCATTATTTTAAAATTGATTTAACAGGTGACTACATTAAAATAAATTAAAAAAATATACTCACAATAGCGCCAACCTATTTTTTTTAACTTACTTATTCTATATATACTTATATTTAACTTATTTGATTACTAAATTTATGTAATTTTTATAAGTTTGTTACTACCTCTTGAGATGAACCACTGATACCCACATACAGTAGGATACTCATGCAATAAGTAACCAAAGTATTGTCATAATTATATTTAAATATAAATGTCACGGGCGAACTGCAGTGCAGAATCCTACTTTAAAGTAGTGGGAATACGTCACAGTTTCAGCACAGTTTTAATTATTGTGATCAATGTCACTAATACTACTCCTATATTTAAATATTCTATTACACTACCAACACTTATTCTTATTCCACAAAGACAATGCTTATTACTTTACACCGACAAAGGGTCACTCAAACATCTCTCCGTCATACTCTTAATTCTACAGATGTTGTCAGCGAATCTTACGTCACTGGTTAGAGCTGCGTCATCTGCATTCCGTGATTGTTCCACGAAATAATTATGAACTTAAGCAATTTGGGATATTGAGTTGAAGACAAGATGGTATATGTAAATAATATAAATTGCTTAATCATAGTGGATGTAATAAATTGAATTTCTTGATGTTTGAATTTATAATAAACGTCTTTTTTGTGAAAACTATAAAATAATTTTAAACAAAAAGAAAACCGACTTCAACCAGGAAGGAAACTAAAAAGTAAATAATAAATTTACTCAGCACAAAGTAATTCGTATTTTGATTTAGTTAATCAAGTATTTTATAATTGAAGTTGGTGTCAAGTAAAACAATAACTAGGTACCTATAGGTATTATCAATCTTAATTTGCTATTGTAGTAAGGTTCTTATAGTATTGCTTGACACTTACCTATTTCAAAATTATAAAATACGCAAATAGTATTGTATATATTTTTTTTTTTAATCCGACTATTTTCAGAGATTAGCACGTTCAAACAAACAAACAAACAAACTCTTCCGTTTTATATAATAGTATAGATTGCAGCCTTAAGAAATTGCTGAGTCAAGTTTACGAATCACAAAATATTTTTGGCATTCTATGTATTTGGATTAAACACCCAACACTGTTCAATAATTTATAACCCAATTTATAATAGTATCCTTCTGTTTCAGACTGATAAATCCATTTGTTTGTCCATCAATGGAGCACAGAAAAGTTGAATCAAACATTCATTTATAAAACATCATTTATTACAGAGATGCTTAATTTTATTATTAACTCATTAAAAAACGTCGACTAACCCTTCGAACTCCGTGCATTCTAAGTGAGAATCCTTTTCTTAAGAACGGTCTCATGAAAACAATCAATACTAATTTAATTTTACCCTTTCTATAAAAGCCGTAATCTATAATCAATACTTACTAACCAATTTTAGATTCCTTTAATGACCGAATAATGAAAATACACAACATTTATCCCAGTTTTATGTCGCCTAACTTCATTAGGATGACTTTAAAGTAACTTTGTGAACATCGACTTTGATGGATAGGAGGTACAAACGCGAATGATACGCGGGTATTATGAATGAAGTTTGTTCAGCGGATTCTCTTGTTTTATGAAATATGAACGGCTTCATCGACATTGACGATAATTTATCGAAATGTCACCACCAGAGTGCAGACTAGGTATTTAGTTAACGTCAACACTAAATTGATGTTTGATTTTGGTTTGTTTATTATTTTGAATAGAATATTCAAGTCTTTGATAGATAATATTTTATTATCAGCGAGTAAAGACTTCTTTTCATATAAAAAAGAGCAGGCGTGGCGATCAATGCTGATCATTGATCGCCACGCCTGCTCGGAGCGGATTGTCAATTTCAGAAATTTTTATCAATTAAAAATATCTTAACTAAATTTCCTCACAATCTTTTCCTTCCCAATAATAATAAGTAATGCCCAAAGTAAACTTACATAATGCAGTACAGTAGCCTCGTTTTGAACCCACTACCTCATGTTTACGACGCAGCTGCCTTAACTGGTAAGCCATCGCGACATTTTCCATGTTCCGAATATGGTTAAGTTAAATTATAGCGTGATCGAATGTGTTCCAATGATTAAAATCGGTCTATTATTAGTTACTTTAATGGCTGTTTCGTCATTTGAAGTAATTTCCGAAGTTAATTTGGTGTATTTTAGTAAGTTTGCTTTTTGATTGAAGTTGTGATTTGTTCTATAAATATAAGGCGGAAACCATTTTGAAGATTACATAACTTCGTGTATACTTAAGTTGTTTAGAAATTGTAAAATATTGTTATTTTATGTAATAATTGTTATTAGTTAAATGCTAGTTGTTTTTATTGTGTTTTTAGGATAGCATAAGCATAAAACTCAGCTCATACTTTCATGATAATAAATTACTGATATTGCAATGCTGCAAAACATGTCACGCTTAAAGTGAGACCAGTACTATCAATCTTTACTAATTTAAAACCACAACAGTAAGAATAAAACACTATTGAGGTTATTAAGCTGCAATTTTATACATAAGACACAAATCTCTTACCAGTTGAGTCATCATCATATCAGCCAAAAGACGTCCACTGGCTGGACATAGGCCTCCCCCAATTTTCGCCACCGTGGCCGGTCGTTCGCCGCCCTCATCCATGGGTTGCCCGCCACCCTTATAAGGTCGTCGGTCCACCTTGTTAGGGGTCTGCCCACGCTGCGTCTTCCGGTTCGTGGTCGCCACTCTAGAACCTTTCTGCCCCAGCGGCCGTCAGTTTTGCGAGCTACGTCAGTTACTTTGGTTCGCCTGCGGATTTCTTCGTTTCTCAAACGATCGCGCAGGGAGACGCCTAACATAGCCCGCTCCATCGCCCTCTGAACGACTTTGAGCCTCCGGATAAGACCCATAGTTAGCGTATGTCATCACTGGCAACACACACTGGTCAAAGACCTTGGTCTTAAGTACCAGTTACCAGTTGAGTACTACAATTTTATCACATAAAATTTTATTGTGATTTTATTTGTTAGAAAATACAACGATGTCCTAAGGTTACAGGAACCACATAACATAAGATGGGTATTGGGTATGCTTATTTGCACCTATAAAAGTAGTAAAATAATTATAAGTACCATCAACGGCAATATTAGCTAATGAATAAATATAGGGAACTTGGCCTCGTCCCTTAACAGGGGTAGTTCTTGGTGAAACGTAATAAATATTAAATACTCGATAACAACGCGTTCGCAGCTCGAAGCTCCAACTGAGTAAAGGCGTAAAGAAACATAGGATCACGTATTTTTATCTAAATGGTAAGGTGAAAAATCTATGTATGAGAACTTACTCATATCACCGGGCTAAAGCTTTTTGACATTTATCGGGTATAATTTTTAATTTTAGGCTAGTACTAAGGATTTTGGTTTGGTGCAAAAACGAGATATCAGTAGTTTAAGGCTGTTAGATATCTGTGTATACCTACTGTGTGATGAATCTAGATACCTACAGTAAACTTCCTGTTTATATACATATCTATATACCTATTATGTTTTTCAAATTACCTTGCACCAAATAAATGTTTCTTTTTTTCTTTATATTTAGACAGAAAACCCAACTTTACCCACCCTTAAAACTGAGACTTTTCGTGGCAGTCCGTAAACAGAAGTAGCATATGGACTCAGAGTCACCGTCTAATGCATAAACAACAAACCTAGCAAAACTAGAGATACAAGTGTATCTTTTCATGAAATTTTGTGTTATTTAGTGTGTCAAAACTTGTAAAGTGTTTCGCGCCATTATTCGTCAAGGCTGTAGCTTCAAAGTCTTGTGATGTGAGTGACGCATTTCCCAGGTAGCACATGTTAAATTTCATTACAAATTAACAGCCGTTCTCGCAATGTGTCAAATTTATTTGTACCTTGTCAAAGAATAAGAGATATTCTTTGTAAAACTGAATGCGCTGAACTTTGTAAAAATGACATGCTATGTTATTTGTTATATTTGTATTTAAAAAATTTTGCACCTTTCAGTAATAACGCACAAGCAGCGCTTTTGCAATACTAGAAGGTACGTGAACAGTTGAAAGTAAGTAGGTACATACTTTAAGTCATCATCATCACTATTATAGATTCAAAGTTACAGTTTGGTTCCTTAATGATGTAACATTATAATAATACACAAAGTAGCACACTGGTAAAGACCCGACCGACGACCTGATAAGGGCGGCGAGCAACCGATGGATGAGGGTGGTTCACGACTGGCTAAGGCGGTGAAAATTGCGGAAGACGTAGGTCCAGCAGTGGACGTCTTTCGGCTGATATGATGATTGGTTTCTAACGATGAAAGAATTTTCAAATCAGTAACGACAATTCTTTAGTTATATCGTTGCAAACAAACAAACATAAAAAAAAATCAAATCTTTTCTTTTTATAATATTAATTTAGACGTGTTAGTACAATAAACAAAATAGAAGTGTATAGGTCAAATTTCAGCGATATCATGACAAATTTTGTGCCTATTCAAAAATGAAATAGTTTATTAGATTACAGAATAATATTTAAAACTTAGTTTTGAAACTTCCCATTCAAATTACGAAGATCCCTAACTAAACAAATTCCTATTAGTACAACTAAAACGTTTGGCTATTATATTAATTTGCGACGCACTTTACCCACTAAAGGTGCATTTAAATTTGGTCAGCTAACAATCCTAATTGGTCCTCTTATCCTAGTGGAATCTAATCATTGCCGTACCCTTTTACATTACGTTCTAATGTTTACTTTAATAGGGCAAAATAGCCCATTTGATATGCGATACTAACCAATATTTGTATATTTGTTTGTTTCTAGGTAATATCTATATATATATATCTTACTTTATATGGTGTACGGTAGAAAAACCTCGCTGGTTTCTGTAAAAAGTCGAAGTAAAATAAAGAATGTTAATTATTAACTATCATTATAACTGCAAGCCGTTGGTATAGGTCCACCATCACGATATCAGGCTTATAAGCTATAATAGTGAGCTTAGTTATTATTATTATTTATCTAGTGCAATTGAGGTGGTTGCTGTGTGTGGCTTCACTATCACAACGAAGCGAAACGTTGTGGAACAGTTTCTATCTAGGCCAAAACAACGTAAAAATAGATACGTTTGTACAAAATTGAGGCTTAAGAACATAAGAACAAGGTTTAAAAGCGTATAATAAAACTTTCTGTGATATAATGTCCTTTATCTTTTGAGTGTAAAATTGACCACATAACACGAACTTTTTTAGATGACTTAACACCAGTGTTTTCTAACTATTAGTGATCACAATCTCACGCACAGGCTTAGGTCATTAAAATAAAAATTATTTTTTTAAATAATAACACAACAACTATACAACGCCATCTACCCAAAGTCCAAAGCATATAATATAGCCTGTAGTGTGGGTTCTATAATGCGGATAAACACACTTATTAGCCTTTTTACTTGTAAATACATACATATTATTGTGTAGGTTTGTTTGTTATTATGTTCGAATTTATGTTACAATTAATGTAGAAGTTAATGTCATGTCGGCGTCTGCGTCTGGGTGATACTCCTTGTGGTTGGCACTGAAAATCAGTTCTGGGTTGGGTAAGTAATTGCTTAACCCAGTATTCGCTGAGTGTCCAACCAATTTGTGTTTAATCGCGGCGTACTCGCTTATTTTCTAATTTTGCATTTCTTGTATTCTGTGTAATTAAGTAGAAGTAGTGGTGCCACGTCAAATAATTAGACATGTCACATGAGTCTTGAGTCATCTCATCTCTTTCTGACAGCTTTGTTACGTTCAAAAACACATTATTATTATGAGTGATACCACAGTTTAGTTTTAACTAAAATTAAGAATGATCTGCTTAATTTCATCATTATTTATTAAGTATTTAGAAATATCTAAGATATTTTATGCATTTCCTTTTATCGTCGTGCTTTTTGCACAAATAAATGCTTTTTCTTTCTTTTCTTTATTATAAAAAGAAACAACCAGGCTATTGCAAATTGTGCACACAAATATTTGCACTGAGCGGCAATCGAACCCGCAACCTGTGCGTGGCAGTCCGTGCGCAGTACCATTGATTCACAGGGGTAGTCACTACTGACTTTAATACGGGATGTAGACTGTGAGATAGTTATCTACTACATTTTGGTATTGCCGTAGCATTACGACATTTCCTTTTCTATTGAGCATTACCGACTAATTTAACGGTAAACTGCATTTTGCGCCGAACCTCTGTCATTGCAGATGGCTATGGGCAGTGTAGACACCAGACACAATACAGATTATTAGCAAAAAAAATATTATTTTTTTTTTAATATAAATATACTTAATAATAAAAATAAAATTTTGTTTGAGCTATCGCAAAATGTACTAAATTTTATAACAATATTCCATCCCATCTCCATTCTATGATAACGTAAAATACTTGAATAACACAAAAACAAAAAAGAAAAGAATAAAAAAGGCATAAAAATGAATGCCATGCTCTATAGCATATGCAAAATGTATTAAATTTTTATAAAATAATATAATTTTTCTATGTAAAGACATGTGAATCAAACAAAGTAAAAAAATCAAAAACTCTTTTACAGCAAATTCTTGAATTCAAAAGCGCGTACAAAATTATGAACTTACCTTTCATATAATCAAAATCTTACGTTAATCTTTTAGGTAAAATAAGTTAGTTCGAGCTTATCCGAAAGTTACTCAGAACGTTAGTACATAATGTACTAAGTACTTAGTTCACCTCCAGACGTTCTTCACATATTTAAGGTGATGAAACCGCATGTCATAATCTTAGATAACCACACGAAGTCTAAAGAAAAATTATCGTCCATTATTTTGAAAAGAAAAAGTTTAAATCGCGTGTGTGATAAAGTTATTATAGACATTAAATAATATTAGTTACTTATTTAATATAAAAGTATTTTTTGCTAAGCGAATTATTTTTACGAATTTAAAATTTAAATTTAAATGAGATGGACGGATGATATCACAGCCGTCCCAGGCCTAACATGGATGAAGCTAGCACAAGAGAGTAAGGGAGCTATGCTAGGGACTCTGAGTCGTCCATGAGCGACAGTTACCACTTACCATCTCGTGGGCTATTCGCTCGTCTGCCACTGAATAAAAAAAAGAAAAAAAAAACAGATTCCAATGCCTACCACTGGGTATATATATTCAGGCTGTGGATGATGATGGTGCGTCAGATCAAATCAAATCAGTTTATTCGCATAAAATGTTGCTTGAAAAGTTGGTACTATCGAACCAACTGAATCATGACCCATTTTGCTAATAGATCGCTTGTAGCTGTCAAACTTGTTAGATCTACCATTATTAAATGCACTTAGGATGTTTTAATGCTAACGTAATAACAGTGTACTTAGTAAAATGTCAGTGTCTAATAAAATGATAACGAACTCGTTGCCAAGGAAATCTGTTTTCAGGTTATTTTCGACTTACTTGCATTTAGATAGATAGCCAAAATGTATAGTGGGTCATGATTCACTTGGATCGATAGTACAATAATATTTTTTGGATAGGTCATCACTTTTCTTCCTTATTTAAACATGCAAAATTATATAAAATGAAATAATGTAGCATTAAAATGATATAAATAAAATGAGATAGTTTCATAACTTACCTGACTGATTTTGGTGCTTTTAAAGAAAGTTTCATTACTTTCTTTAAGCATTAATTCAAATTATAACAGAATATAAAAATTTAACTTTAGCCACATCAAAAGTATTTATGTAGATATGATATGAATTGAAGCAAACAATATATTGTAATTCTTTCAGGTTCATAATCAAACATGAAAAACGACTATAATAATAATAATAATAAATCATTTATTTCAGGCATCTAAGGCCCATAACATGCCAATACATACATAAGAAAAATTATAAACTAATACATATTTTATATAAACTAAAACTAATTAACATGAATTATTTCGGCGTCATATTTCGCTGCGCGGTGTTGTGTAGCCTACCACGAAAACGTCGATATACAACACCTTTCGGCCAAAACTCTTGTTGAAGACAAGTTTCGAGATATTGCGTCGGCACTCGAACCACGAACGATTTAAAATTCGTGTTGTGACGCGACTCCAACCTCTCGACTCTTAGAGTGCAATTGGTCTTGGTTCGCACGTAGGTACTGTACGATCTCCTCTTCCTTCGTACTGTGGTGTAGCCGGGACAAGTACAGCAACGTTGTTGAGACTGCGGGACGTAGTAACATATTAGGTCCTGCTAGTCCGGTACCGCACTGGTTACGACAAGTAGGCTTCCTCTTCTTCTTCTCCACCTTTATGAAGCCGTCCTTGTCGCACTTGCCCTTCTCTTGAGCCCTCTGTTGTATGATCTTAGTGGGCTCACAGTTTCGCAGATTCGAAGTTTGCCGCTGTGTATTAGCGGCAATATCGGCATAGGCACGTTTCGGAGTCGACGTACCTACACGATTCAACTTGATTGGTGACGACACAGGGACAGCGGCGACACACGCTGCCTCACTTGCAGTGTCAGCTACTGATGACGCGCTCACCGACTGAAAACTGCCGATGGATGTGTTTTGTGCCCCGCGTCGCATGTTCACGTTCGAGGCGTCGGGTGACTTACTTGTCGAAATAACACTGCGTAACAACACTACTTCGGCACGTAACTCACTTATGGTGGTATTTGACGCCTCCAGCTTGGACTGTACTTCAGCCAGGCTTGCTTTCAGGGATGTTATATCTTTAAGCAGCCTGGTGACGTCGACGTGGTCGAACGTGACTGGAGGTAGCTTGTGCAGCTCCTTTGCTACGAAAGCTGGCACGTCGTCCGGGTCGGTCACCTTCATGAGGGTGACGATGTCCTGGGTACTCTTCTCGGTACCATCCCTACGACGAGACGGCATCTGGTCGAGCTTACCCAACACCTGATACAGCAACTTCTTGCTGCTGCAGACATCTTCTTCCTTAAAGTTGGACTTGCAGATCTGCAGAATGCTGACCTCGTCCATAGTATCGATGGCATGTTGAATGAATGCCAACAATTCGTTAGCTATGAGTTGTTGTGAACTCATAGCGAGTATCGGGTAGCGGCGTCAGCCGCACGACGCGTGAATTAATTAATTGTTATTAAGTAATTCGAGGCGCGCAGTGTAAGCACGTCCGTACTTGACGGAATAGAGCACTGCACTATAATGCCGGACCTTTTTTAAACAATTGAAATGTATAATTGAGTATTTATTTTTTAAGATCATTTAAAGGAATATTAAATATTGAGTAGATATATAATTGGATTTAATCTTAATGTAATTAAATTTTTCTTATTCTAATGTTTTTACTTTATAAACTTTGCAGGCTGAATCAAGTAGGCGAAATATGTTGATCTGTAATAATAACAAATGTACAAACTACCTATTCTATTCTGTTCATAGCATCATAGCCTTCAGCAAGCATGAGACCAATGCTTACTTTGTATGAGAAGGAGGCTTTTGCACTGATGTGCGACGACACTAGGCTGATATTATTATTATTTTTTATTACTGTATAGTAATGATGATGAATTTGCGCATATCATCAAGCAACTAGCTTGTCTGCGATTATTCGAATATATGATAAAAAGTCGTACAATATTTGTTACATCCTAATCATAAAAATCTGAATTATTTTCTTGTGAAGAGGTACTTGTTAGTATTATATTCTATTATATGACAAAAGACCTATAATGACTCACTTATTCACTTGAAAATATTATACTCTTCTCTTAATCATTCCTAAGAATAACACGAATAATATTTCAATAGATATCTTTTATTTATTCTATTGGAAGGCAATGAACTATCAAAGCCTAACGTTATTGTTATGATTGTCTACATAATATTAACAACTGCGGTCACTCGTTTTTAGTATGAAAGAGACTTTACCAAATAAGTCTAAATATATAAATATTTATATTTATGAATCTGAAAAATGTTTCTTTTTAACTTTTTCAGTCTCTACAAAGATTTGCACATAATAATTTACATCTTCTGTCGAATAGAGGTACTTTCTACTTCCCTAGTAGGTCTAAAAAAAGAAGATCGTAGAGTCTTAGTAAAGTGACAAAGATGCAAAAAGAAAATCTATATAAAATTGTATTAATGTTGTATAAAATTCGGTCGCAAACATACAACAACGGCTTTGGTATGGTGCCCACCACTTCTGGATTCCACCGACTGCTTACCATCAGAGGGAGTGGAGTCACTTTGGTAGACCAATAAAAAAAACACGACCAAGGCGTTGCCAACCGTGTAAAGAAAATATGAGGAAAGGAAGAGGGAGAAGTTGAACCTCCTCTTACTCATTACTCTCTCACGCATAGGAAACTAACACAAGGCTGATATTTTATAAGAGGGTAGTACGGCCCAATTGATTCAACCCTTTCATGCTGAGACTTTCAATGATCTGCTACTGTAAAATTGATAGAAGTTTTTCTAGTAATAGGGAATAAAACTATACAAATGTGCACTCACCGTAACATTATTTTAAATTTACTCTCAGGCCTTTAGACTTCATTGTATTCTGTCATTTGTCTGACTTTAAGATATCATTTTATATTTAGATTCATTAATTTTATACAAAGACAGATTAATATTCGGTGTATAAAATAAGTAAATGTTAGTGAAAATACTCAATCATAAACTCAATAGATCTACTATTTTTTTTTTTTTTTTTTTTTTATATTATAGCCTACCAAAGTGACTCCACCCCGCCTGATGGTAAGCAGTCAGTGGAATCCAGAAGTGGCGACCACTATACCAAAAGCCATCGTCTTAAACTACTGGTATGGTGGCCTCCACTATGGCGGCTGGGATGGGGTTAGGGAAAGGGAATGAGGGAGGTGAGGAAAGAGGAAAGGGGGGAAATTGGGCCTCCGGCGCTCTCACTCACCGAACGAAACGCAGTAGTACGGATACTACTACTCTTAAGTCGATCTTCTATGAGAGGGTAGTACTTCCCCGGACGATCCGACCCATTCATGCTGAAATCAGCGTGGATCTACTACCGTATGACTATATTTCGCTGACAGCGTAAATACTATTTGTTTTTTTACAACTTCAGTATTAAATAAGCACAGTGGCCCGGTTCACAATTAAATCATTGTCGACAGTGTAGGAAGAAGGAAGTGTGGAAGGAAAAGGAAAAAGAAGAGGAGTAAGAGGATAATTCAGTCTCCAACTCTTACCGAACGAAATAACTCAGCATAGAAGTCAATATTACGCTAATATTCTATGAGATGGTAGTACTTATGCAGTTAATTCGGTTTATAAAAAAATGTTTACAAATAAACAGCGCCACTAGTATTTACAGTGAAAACTAATAATTTTCATGTAAATATTTTAGGCTGTCATCGGTGACAAGAATTGTGTTATGCCCAAGTTGCAGCCCTACTATGTTCATGACCGTGTATTATAACTTGAATTACTTATATAGCAGTAATAATTTATTCTCAAATTACAGAAAGAATCTATTGCAATAAAACAAATATGACAAAAACTTCACTCATCACTCACTAAATAACGTACTTGACAGAGTTGACAACAAAATGAGTGAACCTGTCATGTCACCAAGAGAACAGGTGTAACGGAAATAAATGAAAGTGTATACACGTTGAAACTTCGGTGGCTTAACTTCGTGTTGTACTGGTTATTTATGATGTATTAAATGTAGAAATTACCTTTTAAATGGTTTTAGACAAATTGTCTTTAGACAATTTGACTATAAAGGTTATAGCCAACTAATTTTGAACGTAATAGTTTAATACTTGCAGCCACCTCGTATATTATACGAGGTTGATTTCGGAGCAGGACTCAAATCCGTGCTTTAGATATTGTTGTTTGTGCTGATGTTGTTTAGTTAATATATAGACTAATTCGTCTTCATAATTTCTGCATAAACATATACCATAGGTCTCTTTTAAACATCTTCTTGAATCTTTACAACTGCATAGTTTTCCATCGTTTTACAAAAGGCCTTAGTGGAAGCCACTACGATAGCATAAGTCTACCTCTCCTGTATTTACTGACTGCTCATTGAAGAGCAAGAGAGAGAAACATTTACCACAGTTCACATGTTGCCTTTACCTTTTTGTAGCAATATGCAAATTGAGGCAGCCTGTAAAGCACACATTTTACTTTTTATTTTTTCTTTATAACATATAAAGCTGTAATTAATTACCTATAGAATTAAGTGTAAGTCAAAGTCAAAGTCAAAGCATTTATTTCATTTAGATCATAAAGTATGATGCTTATGAAAAGTCAACATTACATTTTGTCAGCCAATTGACCTACAGCCAGTTCGCTGACGAGGTAGAGCTGTGAGAAGAACTGGCAAGAAACTCACGCCACTCTTTTCAATCGCCAGATAATTACAGTTATTTGAATGAGTTACAATTTAAACACTCAACGCAACCAAAGAACCATACAAAGTAATTATTACAAATTAACTAATTAATATAATACTAGACTTACTACTGTATTGCCTGTTTCACTTTACATGCTACTTAAAATTGTAACTTACAAAAATTGTAATAAACTGACGTTTAAAAAGAGTGGCCTGAGTTTCATGCCAGTTCTTCTCATGGTTCTAATTCGTCACCGAACTGGCTGTAGGTTAATTGGCTGACATTTTGTAATTTTTAACGTTCTTATTTTTTAATTTAATTAACCTAGGTATATGAATAAATACATTTTTATTCTCGAGTAGTCATTTTGGTAGTCTAGTATAAAAAAATTTGAAATGAATAATTATCATCCTAACCAGTTTTCAACTGCCCTCATCCATCGGTTGCTCGCCACTTTTAAAAAACGGTTCAACTTTTAAGAGACCTGCTATCTTCTAGTTCGTTGTCGCCATTTCAGAATTTACTGCTATGATTACTAAATCTTTGCAAATTTAAAATATGTAAGCAAAGTATGTAAAAGTACAACAGAATATATGTTGCCAAGTTAATTTTTGTGTTTTAATATTATCAGATAAACACGCTTGTGACAGTCAGGCATACCCTAAAAAGATAAACATTAAAATAAACAGGAAAAATTCGGTTGTACCGTCACATGGCGGCTGTGTGGTGAATTTATGTGGTTTTTATCAAAATATGGGAACGATACATAATGTATTCGCGAAGTCCGTTTTAGTTTTAATATGAAAGGACAGTTTTTACGAGCTTACAATTTTGTAATACGGCTTATAGATAAGTAGTTTGAGTAATATTAAAAGTTGAATTATTGTTTATTTAGAAGATAATGTTAAATGATTTTGTTGTTTGTTTTTTTTTGTTTGTTGTTTTTGGACTTGACTGTATACTGTCAACGTTTAGTGAGAAGTATGAAGATGTAACAGAAAATATAAAAGTAGACCAAGGTGTTAATCGAACCTTCTCATCGAATACCATACAAAAATACGGATCTATACTTAACGTTGAAAAGTTTATAGATACTTTCGATACGATTCTTCGTAAATACGCAGTAGTGGGTTCGAATCCGGGCAAGTACCGATTTGATTTTTCAAAACTACACAAACAAACAAAAGGTACTTTCTAAGTTTATCTTGGACATTTATGACTGACGGTGAAGAAAAACATCGTGAGGAAGCCTGGACTTAAAAGTCTTAAATTGCCAATCCGCCTTGAGCAAGCGTAGTTATTAATACTCATACCTTCTCTTGTGAGAAGAGGCTTTTGCCCTGCAGTAGGACAGTAAACAGACTGGTATTATAAGACTATCACACACAAAATCACAAAACCAAATAAGTAATACAAACATTATAAAATTATATATAGCTAATTATTGTGAGTATTTGTATCTAACAGACTTGTAATAAACGCTGCACTTAACGCACACATTTTTTCTCTACAAAATAACACCTATTCTCACATTTTTAAACATACGTTTTATAAAATTCTACTATTAAAATAAGCTTCAAAATAATCTACTCACCATTTTCAAAGACATAGTGCTGTAAACGTTCTTTGGGCGCAGATGCCCGCATTGTTCGCGCAGCAAAACTTTGTAAATGCTTTTTTATTTTTCAATGAAGATACTTTTGTTTTATTTTGTGTGTGTTGTTGCTTAGATTGTAATCGAAATATTTAAATTGATTTTTAAATCTAGTATTTTTTGGCCTTGTTTTAAGCTTTTTAAATTACACTAGCTGTACCCATGGCTTATTTTATTTCGCCGTTTCAGACGTTAGGTACGTTCTTTATTTATTCTGCTCTCAGGATATAGTGACATGTTAGTCTAAAATCTACTTCTAGAGTTAGATTAGCAAATGCAAAAATAAGCTATTTGAACGACAATATGCTTATTAATTAGATACCGAAACTGTATAAAATTAGATTTATTCTGAAGCGTCAAATACAGCTCTTTTTAAGAACTTACAGATATTTTACTAGCTGATTCTATTTATTATATCAAACAAGGCAGAACTTTTCAATTATAACCTAATGAAAAATAACTAATTACTTTCGATTTTAGGACATAAATTTAAATGTAATTAATAAAAATAAATAAATAAAAGTATAAAGCAAAATTAGGTTGGTACATAAAAAGTAAATTTTCACAGAATATAATTGAGTTTGTACACATAAAACAATATGTTGGGTGCAGAGCTGCACTCCTAGCTAGGTAAGGATTAACCTGTGTTAAGGAAGTGCAGTGAAATGTGTAGTTTTGCTTTTATTTATTTTTATCACACAATCTTATATCCATAAAAATCAACATACTAAAGTAGGCTGTACGCCTTGAGAGGCTATCGAGTTCGCAATCGACATGTGCTTCTGAAATGTAGCATGAAATTGGCTAGCTATTGGAATTGAGACACGAACAAAACTCCGAATAAATTTGTGAAAACGCGTTGTTTCTTTTTAATAGTACTTTTGTGTTTTTCTACTACACACCATTTGTTTCTTCAAACATGAAATCAACAGTTCGTATTTTCTTAAACGTCCCTATTTGTGGGTAATAGTGTTTCTTTGGAAATAATTTCATGGCCTTTTTCTTTTTTGTCTCTTTTATTTAAAGGACTGAATTTTTCATCGCTTAAAGAAAACAGACCAAATTTAATACTAGCCTTTGAACGTATACTGGGCGGGTGAGAATTACACAATCCTTTCACTATGTGTGTGGTGCTGTATAAAGGACATTAAACAATGAAACTTCTATTTGGTACATGTGA
This sequence comes from Parascotia fuliginaria, assembly GCA_963082885.1. Lineage (NCBI taxonomy): Eukaryota > Metazoa > Arthropoda > Insecta > Lepidoptera > Erebidae > Parascotia > Parascotia fuliginaria. Next base: position 5,619,175 of record OY720195.1, read on the forward strand.
CGTATTATACCTAATATTGATAAAACTATGATAATAGTTAAGCATATAATTAAATTATTAATTAATTAGGTATAATCATTGTACCTGTTTTCTAAACACAAAATACATACGATTAGCTGAAACGAACGAATAAACATTATTTAAATAACCTATTTCAAATTCCTATTCAAAATAACATTGAAATTTCCTTTGGATTGCACAAGGAGCCACTGGAGCGGTAACATCCACATCTGTGTTCCGCACCTTCTGCATCCAAGTTTTATAGCGATAATTATACAGATTAAACAGAACATCTTTGTTATCTTTCTTCTCTTTTTAACAGCCCGTTAAAGATAAGGACCGAAATAAAGAGTTAATCCGTTTACGCGCCGCTTTGGGAGACAATAGAGATACATGATAGACTTTGGTTTCACAAGAAAATGAGTCGTATTTTAGTCTATTTTCAAGTACAATAAGGTTGAATTTTGAATAGCGGTTTTTAACATATTTGTGTATATTTAGGTGATATGTAATGAATGAATTCAAATCCCTTGAAGGGAATATAGAATATAATTAGGGTTATAATATTAAAATAAAATTACTGTTCTGGGATGACCTTGACACGTAACGTGGTTGCTATAATTTATAATGTTTGTTGTGTGTGCTTGTAATAATAGCGAAATTAGGTTCGCCGCATTAACACAGTTACGTGTATGGAAGAAAAATACAATTTAGTATCAACATAATTCAAATTAATGGCGGTTTAAAAAAATTTAGTATCAAATTTATAAATCTACCTTACTGTGGTCACCAATTTTCTAGCTAAGTGTAATGGTAAACTTTCTATGGGTTTACATAGTCAACAGTAAAAACAAACCATATAATGTTTATTTCATCAGTAATATCCTAGTCTTAAGGGAGCTTCACAGTTTCTACAACAAAGAACAAACTAAGAGCAAACTAATACTTTGTGAAATAAAATGGATAGTTTAGGAAGTGAGGTTTACCCTGAACCCTAGTTAATTTTTAATCTAAAACGTCGTATCTTGGTTATTTTACGGAACGCTTATCTGCTATTAATATTCCGGTATTACAGTTGTAAATTTTACAGTTAAGTTGTTCTTATCAAGAATTCTGTGATGTCTTGTTTTTAAACTCGTTGACGCCTTTAGTGACGTTTTGTAGTTAATTTGTCATACAGTTAACCTTTTTTTTATAAAGTAGGTACATAACGGTTTTATATTATTTTATGTATGTTTTAAAATCGTTTGAGTTCATAATTAGATAGTATGTAATCGCAACTACTTAAGCCTTTATGCTGTGTCATTGAAGCTGTAACTTTCATCCAGTTTTGCCTAATATTAAAAGGCTTTATTAGTCCTTATTTGTATAATCTAAAAAACTAAATGTTAATAAAGGTCATATTATATCTCTATATAAAGTTTTGGCAGGAATTAGTTTCACTAGTTAACTAAATTATTATTTTCCTAATTTATAAATGGTATCTTATTCATTAATTTCAAAATCTAATAAATCTAACATATCATACTTATATTTTATTTAATGTTGTTCAATGTTTGTAGATTCTGCATTCGCATTTCTATTTACAAGTGTCGTGCAAATAACAAACAAGCTTCTGTATACGTATATATTCTAAAGACAAACACTTCAATTTAATTAATCTGTCTAGACTGGTATTGCAGACGGATAACTTTGAAAAATCTGGAGATGGAATCCTCTAATTTGGATGCGGTATTTTGCTCGTTGGACCGTTTCAATCTATAGTGGAGATGGTCTGCAACATACATGTTGACTGGCGAGCTGCGGTCTGGACTTATTCGTAAATCTGGACATCTGAAAGTAATTATGGCAGTGCTTCAATCAATTGAGTCATATACATAGACTGCTAGAATTCCAGTGTTTGCTTGACCATTATCGGTGTGCGTATGAATTTTCAATGTGCGAATACGACACAAAATAAAGCTATAAAATATTACAATTTTAAGTAATGTTCATATTCGTAAGAGATTTTTAATAAAATATTCAATTCCTAAAATTAATTCAACATCAAAGACATTCAGGATTTATTTCCTTAATATTTTATTGGAACTAAATCGGGAAAAAACCGATTTTAAGATTACATTTCCATAAGCTTGGCAAAAGGGCTCGGTCAACCTTTTATGGAAATAAACTCGTCCTAAATCGTGGCCTGAACAAATAAGGAAGGGACTGGCCCTTACACACACGTGTCAAGAGAAAGTAACAATAGAATAGTTGTAACGAAACAAATAGATTTTGATCACTAGATGTATTTATGTTTTTGTAAGCTGTTTCTGCATCGCCGAGCAAAATTTTATTTATGGATTTCATTCATAGTTCATTTATACTCATAAAATATATCTCTTTTGCTAAGTTGTACGTTGTTGATGTAATCAAGGGTGGGTTCTGATGCTTATATACTTCAGGTTATTGATTTACCTTAGCATAAGCTTAAATTTTAACACTAATAATTACAATCACAACTTCTTAAATTGTTTTGGTAGGTATTACAAAATAAAACTTTACCTATATATTTTTATCATACATCATTCACAATTTGTATAAAACAATGTAAGGTATGGCGGAACCATTATTTTTCTTTTGCTATTAGATGATCGATATAAAATAGGTTTTTTGTCAATTGTGTTCAGGTTCGACAAACAATCATCGATCATCTTGGTATCAATTTGTTTTCCCTCCGCAATTTCACTATTGGTTTCAATTTTTCAGAGATATTGGGTAAATAATTATTTGCTTTTAACTGATCTAGCTTACAATCAGATGCCCCTAATTTGATTCGTAAATGTTTCAATTCGATGTAATTTAAGTGTATTTCAAATCCACTTTTGAAGTTGACCTTAGATATACCTGATATAGCGAAGTAACAGCATCGTAAAGAACCCTAGATTTACAACAAGTAATAAGATAAGTTCCAAGAATGTTAAGTAATACTCACTTGTAAATCTCATTTGTTATGAAATTATCGTTTTTACATCGTGTAGTCCACGCTGACCAATATTTGAAGCCCTCCTGTTGATAGATCTGTACTGCACACGCTGTATCATCGCGTATGTCTTCGTCTAGTAAATCTGGGGGTCAAACAATAATGGTCAGAAACAAGTATGACAATACAAAACTCCTCATGATTATGATATATGGGTAATAGCTAAGAACCTACAGCTATCATATATTAGAGTAACAGTGATCTTAAATGTATTATTTGAATACTTGAAAACTAACTAAGTAGTATTAAAATTAGAAGTTTAAAATGTTGTACAGGTAAATATTTCTCTTAGATTATTAGTAACTATGCTTTGTACTTTTTAGAGATAAAAGTATTCTGCTTCAAAGAAACAGTTCAAAATCGTACAAACAATGTTTTGCTAAAGCCCGTTCTAATATTCCATCACAGTCTCTTCACGATTTACTGTAGCTAGAATACGATCCTGTTATTCGACAGTTTGTTTGATAGCATCGCTAGTATTGCCTATACGTGACATGTGCAAAACGATCGGGACAAACAACGAAAGTTAACCGCTATTATTTAAAGTTTAAGGTTGCACGTTGCCTGCGCTGCTTAGCGACTGCTTCTGAAAAGGAGCTATGTTTGACATAGATTCAACGTGCGCATGTAATCTCATGCGTTCCTCAAAAAGATATTTAAACTCGTAGGTCAAATTAGAATACCCGCAATTAAACTGCACAATACTTATTTCTTTGTAGCTTTAATAGAAATAGATCAATTATCTAAATTATTTTTTAATAATTGCCCTTAATATAAACATAGTAGGTATTTAAGCACCACTGAATGCTTTAGTACTGTGTGAAACTACCACCTAGCCTGAGATCTAAAATTACTGGCAAAACATGGAAGCTATACACATCTACACTATTGTGTTATTTCATAATTTGGAACAATTATAGTAACACTTGACACAATCAAAATATACACATATTATCATTTTCATCATTCAGATCACATCTTACAAGAATAAAAAAAATAAACAACAGTCCGACAGATGGATTCACTTCACTCATTCATAACAACTCTTATAAAACAAAGAAACGCCTTCTTCATAAAACATCCAATTACCAAACCACCCAATTACTTAATACATCACAATGTTGCCATGATATTAAGTAAACCCTAAATAAAAGCTAGACGAAACTTATGAAATCAAATAAACTTGAGCAATGCTCGTAAAAATGTAGCTAAAGTTCCCGCCACTACTGAATCTTGATTTATACTTTCCTACTTTAATATTTCCACCCCAGTGGAATAAAGATAACGCGGTTACTACTACATATAGCTTCTCGATTGTTAATCGCTTATGTATTAAATTGGGATGTTGCGAACTACTTTTTAGTGATTTTGTGAGCAGAGGTACCGAATAGTAATAATATTTCTCGACGATTTCTCGTTCGAATTCGAGCAACTTAAGATACCTCCACTTCACAATTTAGAAGATAGTATTTTGGTATGATGATAAGAAACGGTTCTTATCTTCCAAAGAGAAGTATTTTTTTATTTCTGCCTAGAACTATAAATATTACTTTATAATACCAGCTACAGGCGGTATTTTAAGCCAATTATGCTATTGATACTAGTCACATTAACTGATTGAAATAAGGAGTGAAGTAGAAGTTTTAACTACTTTCTTCAATTACTTTTCGAGAATAATATTTTTCAAACCAATCTTACGAAATAGTTAAAATTGATTTTCTAATGTCAAACATAAAAAACTGCACCTACGTGAAACTAAAAGTGAGTTGTTTTCGACAAAACTGTAAGTATTGTGATTTACAGGATCGTGATAAGCGAAATTGCTTTATTTTCAAGGAGTCCCCAATATCTAAAAAGTAGATTATAGCTGTCTTCATGTTGGATAAAATAACCTACGTAATTCCAATACTTAAGCCTTATATGAAGCAAAATAAAATAATAATATACTAGGAATCTTTCGGTAATTTGCTTCCATAAATTTTGTTTCTTGAGGCTAAGCTTTAGCTTTAAAACAGTTTAATAATATTAAATACATGAAATATTTTTCCAATTCTATTTATCTGATATTTTTAGGTTGATTTTAATAGAAACACACCAGCATTTAAGCCTTTGGGATACATTAGGTTTTTTTACCCAAAACGGCTTAATTCCTAATTCACTATACTCTGCATGGCAATCCGTACACTGAATCACTCGATAATCATATTAATTTACCCGTTAATAAAATCGAGAAACACAAGTATCAACCAAATAATACGATACATCCAAAACGTACAATAGATACCAGTTGACCATGCCATAAAGTTGATGTAAAACGTGGCACATAAAGATGTAGTCGTCTCAGATTGCTGTCGTTCACAGCATCAGACTATGTTAGTCAATTACTTACATTGTATTTACTTTTAATATTGCAACGTTTGAGTTGTTTACAATGATGTTTTTGTCGACTTCTTTGATTTATACGGAGTGTATACGACGGTATGATATTAAATGCAATTACGTGTAGTAGGTATGTGACATTATAAAGCGAGACAAAAAAAAACAACTAAATATCTTCAATAGTTTAGACACAGGATTACTTTATTAATTTCTTTAATTCTAAACACTCTGTAAGTATGTCAAACGGTCACTGACTTAAGTCATAATCCACGTCGAAGTATAAACGTTGCCGCTCATTACAGGTCAGTGAACTTGTTATAATAAATGGTGTATTACTTTGTTACTACTAAAATATAATTTATTTAGTTAGAAAATTTCAAATTTTTGTTTTTCGTCAAATATTTTTTGTGATTAATTTGAAATCATTATACGGACTAGTAACAGCGGCCTTTTCATTTAACATCAAACAGTCGTATACACTCGGTATAAACTGGTATTTGCATTGGTGGAGTATAATGTTTTGATTTAAGCAACACATAATTTCGTATGTTAGGTGCTTTGGTGTTAAAATAAAGATACTTTGGACACCAGTAAAAGTTTTTTGATAGTAAAAATAATATTTTTTTGATTTTTAATTCATCATTTTCATCATCGTTTCAGCCGTATACGGCAACTGTATCTGGGCTATACAACGGCCTTTATTTTAGTTAGCATTTTTTATGTATTCTAGATTGTGTGTGTTCGAAATAAAACCTAGCGATAAATGATCATAATAAGTATGTTGATTATGATGATGACGATGTAGAATTACCTTCACATTTCATGTTGCAGTCTCCGCCGCGTTTCTTTTCTTTACACCATCGATTTGGAATCTGAAAATTAAATAAATTAATAATTTTATGCCCTTATTAGATATTTGATATTAATAGTTGAAATTAAGTTGTCTTTATTATGATTATCTAATTACGATATTGTTTATTAATTTAAATACATAAATTACATAGTTATAGTAAGTATTTACACGTAACTTCTAACTACCTTTATTGGTTCTATTGGTATCATCTGCCAAATCCTAATGCATGCTTATGCATTAGGATTTGGTAGAGGATTTTGAAAAAGGGCAAGTACCAATCCAAATTTTTAAAGTAATTTCTAAAGGTTATCTTAAACATTAGTAGTATACTGATGAAATAAATTGTAAGGCAGCCTTAATCAATAACTAATAACACACGAAAAAACTTTCAAGACCAAAGTTGGCATTTAATAAAAGCACTCTTCGTACATTCATACATAGCTTAACGCCTTTTATCCCCGGAAGGGTAGGCAGAGGTGTTTAACCACTCACGTTTCGCCATTATTATTTTTGGGTCCTATGTAAAAGTGGGTGAGCCTGTTGGTATATATCGGACATAATTCCAGACTCCGGGCTAGTACTGAAAATTTCTCGACAAAAAAACTCAATATCGCTTTACACGACCTGGAAATTGAACCCGAGACCTCTGCGTGGTAATCCTTACACAGTACCACCGAACCACGGAGGCAGTCATACAAAACAATATTAAACATTTATTATTACAACACGTTCACTGCTACTATTTTTTTTATTTTTTCGTCAGTTAAGTTTTTTACTCTGCCTTCATAAATAAATTGCTTGTAATTACAGAATACGCGCTCATGCAAGCGACCTGACTGTTTTCTTGTACAATTTTAATTCACAATACTGATATAAAAGAAAACATCGTAAGGAAACCTATACCAAATTAAATTTCTTTATTTATTTATTTTATTTGCCTTATAGGGTACTTACCCTATTTACTTAAATAAAGAATTTAATAAAGCTTTAAAATTACCACTTTTGCTTTAAGCAAACTTAACCATAACATCGCATTCCTTCTTTCTATAAGAAGTGGTATGTTTCCTGCAGTGGAACAATAATGGTTTGTTTTTAAAATATATATCATCATAGTATTGAAATTCTTATACTGCTGCACATAATAGGCCTCCCCCAAGCATCAACACTTGGACCGATCGTAAGTCTTCATTGGTAGCCAATATCAGACCGTTGGTCAGCCTAGTATTTGTTTGAATTTCATCTCTATTTGTATACAAAACTTATACAGATATATAAAAATGCGTTTAGGCGAAAAAAAAACCATTTTCTACTAAAACACAAGAACTAGTGTCGAGAATCGCAAACAAACCTGGTACAAGCCATAAAACTTCTTCCCGCTGGGACTGACAACAAACGCGCTTGTGTTTCTGTTACTCGTTTTTTCTATTAGACACACCCCTGCAACAAATTAAAAAACTTTATATTACAAAAATTTCTTAACTATTTAAATGTACAATTGTTGAAACTATTATTGTGCTTGTACCAGCTTATTAAAATTCCTTCACATGTTTTTATATTCTAAACTAGCTGTTGCCCGCAGCTCCGCCCGCGTAAATGTCGGTTACATCGCATATTATTATTATTTATGAAAGATTTTTTCTAAAATAAACGTTGCCTAAGTTACTCCTTATTACATCAGCTACCTGCCAATAAAAGTCCCGTCAAAATCGGTCCAGCCATTTCAGAAATTAGCTGGAACAAACAGACAGACAGACAGACAAAAATTGTAAAAAAAAATATTTTGGTGTATATACTACATGTACATAGTAAAAAACAGTTATTTCAATATTACAAACAGATACTACAATTTTATTATATGTATAGATATATTCTTGGGTAGAAAGGAACCACTTCGTAAACTCGAGGTAGTGGGTTCGAATCCGGGCAAGTACCAATGTGATTTTTCAATACATCAGTACTTTCTAAGTTTATCTTGGACATTTCTGACTGACGGTGAAGGAAATCATCGTGAAGAAACCTGGACTTAAGTTTGGTTCAGGACACGGACGTTTGAGGTACCGCGTGGATGTCCTGGACCAAATTCCTGACATTTTTCATATTAAGCACCAAACATTTTCCTTCGTGTTACTTTCATAATAATGTCGTAATTGGCCAAATACAGAGAGTTGCTTCTCTGCAGTGGCAATAGGCAGGACACATAGCTCGCAGAACTGACGGCCGCTGGGGCAGAAAGGTTCTAGAGTGGCGACCACGAACCGGCAGACGCAGCGTGGACAGACCCCTCACAAGGTGGACCGACGACCTTATAAGGGTGGCGGGCAACCGATGGATGAGGGCGGCGAACAACCGACAACGGTGGCGAAAATTGGAGGAGGCCTATGTCCAGCCGTGGACGACTTGTAGCTGATATGATGATGATGATGGCCAAATACTACAAATCTCACACACAAGAGATGTGAATGTCATTATAAGAAAAAGAAAAAAACCTGCAATTGCCAATCCGCCTTAAGCAAGCGTGGTGATTAATGCTCATGCCTTCTCTATATGAAAACTGGCCTTGGCCTTGCAGTGGGACAGTAAAACAGGCTGGTATTATTATAATACATCGTAAGACTACTTCTTCTTCTCTTTTCATTCAATTAGACAAAATTTTCGGAGTTGACGTCTGTACGGTTTTTTTTTTTATATATTTATAACCTACCAAAGTGACTCCACCCCGCCTGATGGTAAGCAGTCAGTGGAATCCAGAAGTGGCGGCCACTATACCAAAAGCCATCGTCTTAAACTGCTGGTATGGTGGCCTCCACTATGGCGGCTGGGAATGGGGTTAGGGAAAGGGAATGAGGGAGGTGAGAAAAAAGGAAAGGGGGGAAATTGGGCCTCCGGCGCTCTCACTCACCGAACGAAACGCAGTAGTACAGATACTACTACTCTTAAGTCGATCTTCTATGAGAGTGTAGTACTTCCCCGAACGATCTGGCCCATTCATGCTGAAATCAGCGTTGATCTACTACCTAAAGACGGTAATTGTGTTATGATGATGTTTTAATATTATACGTTTGTTTATAATAAAATTAACTGCGTAGTTGGTTAATCGTAATTAATTATAGTCACAACATCTAAATTACAAGATCAAGGTCATTTTCAACAAGTTCGCAATAATATGATACAGAGCCCAAACGTGTGATTTCCTGCTACACGAATTATGTTTCTCTATCCCTGCGTACGCCGAAACATTATCGCGGATAATTATTTTGATAGGCTGTTATTATGTAGGTACTAGCTCTCTATGAGATTATCCCACTGATCAGTGACAATGTAAGAGACTTTAGGTGATATAAACAGCGCCTCTGGTGTTTGCTTTAAGAACTAAATAATTATTGTCATTTTTTATGCTGTCACTAAGCGGAAATGAACTCATGGTACTTAGTGTGACAATTATTGACACACATTTTACTAATATTTCTCAAATAAAGAATACAATAGTTTACTGAATTGAGAAAAATCTAAAAATGTATTATTGAGATAGTTTAGGCAAAAAGCAGTCAGAAATTAGTTTTAATTCGTAAAATAGAAAACTAAATTATAAAATTCAATTCAATTATAAAAAAAAAAAAAAAAAAAAAAAAAAAAAAAAAAAAAAAAAAAAAAAAAAAAAAAAAAAAAAATTCAAAGGTTTCAGCTTTTTTAATCTGTTTCATAGTATTTGCCATGTTATTACTTCATACATATAACATAATAATATGTAAAAGTGTACGTATGTGAGTGTAGTACATATGTAAAAGTGTCACTTATTATGTTTTGGAACACCATTTTAAGTAGTCGCCATGTTATTACGTCATACGGCTATGTAAACTTAGAAGTGATAAATGTCAACTATCGCGTCCAGCGTTTTCTTCCAATTAAGCGCGAAATTTGAAAATGCATTTTTATGGCACTTTTATGGATCGATTAAATAAAAAAATGAGAATTGTTTAGTGGTTCATAAGCACTATAGAATGTAATTGAGACACATTTTAAAATAGGTGTAATACCTTATTGGCTTAAATATTAAAAATAGGACGTCTTTAATAAAATTTAATAAATGCCGCAAAAAGTTTGATAGCAACTCTTTAGCAATTGTACATTTAAATGGCATTTCGTATGACAGAAACCCTTTAAGTCTTTACCAAATAGAGAAAAACCAATTTTAATGGTGATAAACACATACTAGGTATCTTGAATCGATACATAATAAGGTGTGTGAAGACTTATTACAGTTATATTCCATTTACAATCATAATCCTGCTTACATTTTAGTTGAAGGTATAAAATGAGTGTCTACATATCTAAATCCTTGTGATACCCTAATCCAATCATGAAAGACTTCTTACATAATACTTGTCACTTCAATGTTATTGTACTGATCTTTAAGATTAAGATCTGATATATTTGCGTGTTTAGATAGAGATGCCTGTCTACTTAACTTGATATTATTATAACAGCAATATTTTTTTATAGGAAAACTTCAAAAGTTTATTTTGCGAAACTAATTTGTAAAAGCTAAGCAGTTCTTGTGACTGTCCCATCGCGCCGCTAATGTAGAACCAAGTTCCTCCCCATAATCTTTACGCTCTTGTACCAGTCTTAGTTCTATTATTGTAATATCATCCACTGTATCACCCTGGCAACTGATACTTCTTGATATGAATTATGCAGATTCAGCCCTTAGCAAGTTAAAGGGATAATGTGGGGTATAGATTCCATAAAAAAATCCAAACCATATCAAAACTTTGTTTTTATTGCCTACTGATTGTACCTAAGTGGCAACTGTCGCTTATGGACTTCTGCAATGCCAGGGGTGCCGTGAAGCCGCTGTTTACCGCGTTATTGATTTGTCGGGCCTGTTGGTCTAGTGGTTAGTGACCCTGACTGCTAAGCCAGAGGTCGTGGGTTCTATTCTCACCCAGGACAAACCTTTGTGTGATGAGCATGATTGTTTGTTCTGTGTCTGGGTGTAATTTATCTATAATATGTATGTATTTACAAAAAATAAATGTATATAAGTAGTATATCAGTTGTTTAGTACCCATAACACAAGCAAATATAATTGCTTAATTTGGGACTAGATGGCGCTGTGTGAATGTGGTAGAATATTATTATATTATTATTATTATATTGATGCTCTCTTTAAACCTCGTTTGAATAAGAAAATGTCATAGCACTCGGGAAACAACGCAGCTGGTAGTGCATTCCAGAACCTGCACATACGTGGGATATATGAACGCTGGAAACTAACCGTGCTAGACGAGATTGTGTCCAGGTAGTATGGATGAACTTTGCTGCGATGTCGAGTGATGCGATGATAGAAAAGAGACCATGGCGTCAAGTCCAGCAGTTCCTCAGGACACTCTCCGTGAAACATACGATTGAGAACGCGTAGAGAGATAAAGTCCCTTCGTTGCTCTAGTGACTCCAGTTTGTCCGTGAGATTGAGATCAGTTACGTAATAGGATCTTATGTCTAAAATTTCTTACATCTATTGACTTAACAGCAATGTCGAGATTTATATATTTATATTTATATTTATATTTATATTTATTTATATTTTTATTTTTTTTTATTTATATATTTATATTTATATTTATATTTTTTATTTTTTTATTTATAAAAAAAAAAAAAAAATTATAATAGGGCTCTCTTTTACCTACTTCCTTAGAAATAAAATGTTATATAACCACAAATTTCTATCAACCACAAAATGTATTATACTATTTGTGAGTTATACTGAACTTGTTATAGTTTCTAAGTTCAGAGTTGAAGTTCAAGGTCAATGATAACATGAAACAAGCTGAGAGCAATTAACGAGATATAATGTCCTAGAGGTCCCCATTCAATTTGCGAAACATCTCAACAACGACAAACACCCTTGTAATTGTGTTTTAGATTGAAGGATGGTGTAAAACGTTTTGTAATAAAGTGATTTAAGAAGCACAATATAGCTACAAATAGTTGTATTTTTTGTAGTAGACCGTGGTTTTCTTATAAATGTGCCATATCGACAGGAAAGTAGTCTAGCCTTCTATAGGATAGTGGTGTAAAGTAACAGAAACCATGGCAATTATGAATAACAATCCCAATCGAAGGCCTAATTTTCTCCCTTTCCTTTTTCTTCACTTCCCTTCAATCCCTTTACCTACCCCACTCTCTTTAAGGTAGGCACGTGCTCGCAGAGTCCCTGGCATTGCAGGCAGTGCCAGAGAATCTGAGTCAAACATGAGCGACACTTACCACTTATCAATCATCACGTAGGGTGTTTTGTAAAAAAAAATCTTTTTATTCTTTTTCAGGTGAAGCAACAGCTTGCATGTATTTTTTAGCATTGTTGCTTCAATTAAAGAACACAACTATTTATTTATTTATTTGGTTCGCTAACAGTTGGTACATTGATACAGGTGTTGAATATAATTTTACAAACAATGGTAATATAGATAAATGTTCAACCAATTCAAAGCAAACTCCTCATATGCCCATAGGTTATTTTAACTACTTACAATTAGGTCTTCAAACTAAACAAGAGTTACACATTAAAAGAGACCTAAAAATTTCTACTGGATGACAACATTATATGAAGTGAATAATAAAATTAATTGGTAAAATTCGGACGTCATTTGCGTCCTCATTTTATATTTTTAGTCTACTTGTATACAAACCTAAACCTGCATTATTCAAATAGTTTGTTTTGCATTTTTAGACATGTTTTTTATTTGAATATAAAAAATACAACTTTGTTATTATATTAATGTTTACTAACAAAACTAAGTTATTTTTCCGTAGAATATACGAGAATTCTCAGAGGTCTCTTACATTACTTAACTACACATGTATCACAAAATTTCAAAGTTCTAGTTTGAAAGTTTTGATGTCATTGATTTTATACTCAGTATGTAAACAAATTATTACAAATCATCCAATTAATATAATTACCAAGACTAAAAAAAGAAAAGAGAAGATTTCAATTATTTAGTTTCATCTAGTATGTTAATTTGACTACGTATTTTAATTAAATTGGTAAGTGCATTTCCTGGTCATATTGAATGGCAAGGTAATACTGGATTAAGTATCTATATATCATCATCCCAAGTAGGACCCATTCACGACATGACCAGCCATCGTCACTGCTAATTTACCTATCTGTCAAAATTGTATTTTTTTTTTTATATATATATTAGCCTGCCAAAGTGACTCCACCCCGCCTGATGGTAAGCAGTCAGTGGAATCCAGAAGTGGTGTCCACCATACCAAAAGCCATAGTCTTAAACTATTGGTATGGTGGCCTCCAATATGGCGGCTGGGAATGGGTTTAGGGGAAGGGAATGAGGGAGGTAAGGAAAAGGGAAAGAGGGGAAATTGGGCCTCCGGCGCTCTCACTCACCGAGCGAAACTTAGTAGTACGGATACTACTACTCTTACGTCAATCTTCTATGAGAGGGTAGTACTTCTCCGGACGATCCGGCCCATTCATGCTAAAACCAGCTTGGATCTACTACCGTATTTATTCTTGAAGCAAATTATTCGTTATATTAGTAGGTTGTTGTTGATTTAGTCTATGCTATCGTGGTCCAAAAACTAATCTCTGAATTGTAAAATTACTTCGTCAAACATTATGTATTTAACATCATCTACATTATAAAACGCAGTAAAGTCATCAACAAATTCATTGTATTCAAATTTCTAGTAGGTCCTCAGTTACTAATTTGATCGGTCTCTGAAGTATTAAAAATACAACCATTCTTCGTGCAAAGGGCATACTTATTATTCAAAATGACTTTTTACAACAGAGTTCGTGACTTTAACATTGCAGTATGCATAATAACAGGAGTGTAAAGTTTAAAGTTTGTAATTAACATTTTTAAATTTTTACTTGAAATAAAAATTACTATGAATATGAGATTTAATAGCTATAGAATGAGAGCTATATTATTAAATTATTTCATGTCGCTACATATTTTAATGGTTGTGGTTATTGTAATTTCTGATTTATAGACTTATACATGTAATATTTTATTTAAATTGTATTTTAATTATCTCAGGTAGCAATCGTTTCTACAATAATTGTTAAGAAAGTGGTAACATCTAACACAAGCGTTTGACTACACGGACATTCAAAATGATAACTATTTATCTATCAAAATATGCATCCTAATAAAACTTTTAAACTACCCTTTACTAAATGTAAGACTATTAAACATAAACTTACATTGTCCAAGAAACGAATCATTAGGTACTCCAACTCTCATCAGCTCTCGCACTAACTTACACCTCGTTTCATACCTTTTAGCAATCACTAAACACGGCAAACATATCAAAACAAATACAAAAACACGTGCGTTTCTCATGCTTATTGCTATGTTTATGAATTCATTGAATGAAGCAATTAACCTATTAAAACTGTTATACCCCTTATCGTAATACGCTTAAGAACTATTTTCGTATCTTTTTTGCTTGATTGTCAATGCTAGTTGATTGTTTTGTTATGTTTATTTTTTGCAAATGTATATATCTTCTATGGTTTTATATTACTTGCGAAGTTTCTTAGCTAATAATAAAGTTGGAAAAACAAAGAAGTAAAAACTTTTTGACTTTTATTACTGATATAGGTACATTGACTATTCATATGGGATACCGTTAGATTTTCCTTTATTTTTTTTGATAATAATAACCCTGATAGAAAAGTTTATTTAAAGATTCTATCTTCTATCTAACAGAGGCTTATTTTCTAAGTGCATCTAGATTATTTTGTAATTGGCTTAACTAATTTTATGAGTCGTTGCAACAGCCCATTAATCACTGTTATAACTAACTTACATTGCAATCTTTTTATAGTACCTAGTGGAGTAAATCAGTTAAAGTCGATGCGTGTAATTATCACGTGTTATAATAAAGATTTTCCTCTTAGATACAAGTTATTCACAATAACTAGTTTGCATATACATAATAACAATATCATCATCGGGCCGGCGGACTGACGGCATGGCACGGCACGGCACGACAAAGGAGTTTATTTTAGATCAAGTTATATTTATCCTTATTTCATCGGGAATCGAACCCGTGACAAGCCTTTAGCTACTCATAATATACATAGAGAAGACATTTGCATTGATCACTGCCGCTGTTCAAGCCAAAGAAGAAGAAGATACGTAATATCAATAAAATACTTACAGTTACCCAAAAACGATTTCTGTATCATATTTGTTTTTATCAACTCTCTCGTTAGCTGACATCTTGTAAAAACTTTACCGTCACTTACATTTAAAATCACACAAGTCACTAAGAGCAATAATTGAATTTTCATCTTAATTCTAAAAACTTAACGTTTAAAATTGAAAAGCAAACCGTGAACGGCGCAGTATGGATTGTTTTTGTTCAAAGATTGTACCGTAATTGATCATATAAGTTAAACAACAAGATATATGTGTAAATGATAAGCCAAAGATTACGAGTCATATCTCTAAGTGCTATTAAATATCTTATACAGGTAGATATACCTCTCTTTCTTTTATATTGAGACATGTGAGATGGATGCGAATGTAGTAGGAAATATTCAACTTTTATTTATCTGTACAAATATTCAATCAATAATGTGATTCCTTACAATTCTCTCTTCGATTATAAAGTCAGAGGACAATGACTCTCGACCAATCAAAAGACTTTAGGGAAACTTAATGTTTCTTAATTTTTATTGTATGAGCAAACAAACGAAATCTTAAAATCTACTTTGTTAAAGCTGAAATTTGATAGTATGGATCTATCAAATTTCAGCTAACTAAGTTTATAAATAGTAAACTTCAGCTAACAAAAGTTAGTAATAATAATAATTGAAATAAACATATAATTAATTAATCTTGATTTTCTTATTTAAATTAATAATAATTTATGCCCATTTATTGCCTCTGTGACTGATTGCATACATAAATTTAATGTCAACTATATCAAGATCCGCAAATACGTCACTATAATTAACTAAATGAATCATCGTATATCAATTGAAACAAAGTACTCTTAATCTTCTTCGATTAGATACTGAAATTAATTGATAATTTTGATACTATGTGTTTACAAAAGATAATTTTACTTATTTATGTGACAAATGCAATGTAGATAGATCCTTGTTGCCATAAATGGCTAGACCATTGACCATAAAAGTATTTCAAGTATAGTGTCGGGTTCGGGGACGGGTAAAGTGTTTTTGGGTTTTTCTGGCAAGAATTTTAGTGTTAGCCCAGAGTCTGCAATTGTGCTTAGTAAATGGCAATAAGCTCGCCCTCTCTTACATGGAATCCAACATAACTGAAGAAATGTAGGTATAATACCAGTGATTCACCACCTATGTTGGGCACCTCCATCTACTTGTCTAGAAAATGGCTAGCATATTTCGTAAATGTAGAAATTTAAATTGCTAAACTAATTTCTAAAAAGCATGACCCTATTGAATTCAGTAACATGTGCTCTTAAATTTTCCAATAATCGAACATGAGAACACTCATATGAAGTGATAACTTTACTATTCAACTCAGCACAATCTACTTCACAAATTGACTGCAGACCAAGGAACGTGAAATGTACGCTAGTTTGACAAGACTGTGGTACTCGTAGGGCTGTGTTTTCTACTGGTACATATTTTAATATAATGCCAACAAGGAGTTTGCAAAATCAATCACGGATTTTTGACTGACGAAGTAAGATACACACACACACACACACAGATAGCGCAGCCTATACGTCATAAGGATCTATTAAGTGGCCTATAAAATTGAAACAGATAAAATTAAACAGCATAATTTAAATTCAAATTAAAATTATTTGAGAACACGGTAGATAAGTAGTAGATCAGCATGAATGGGTCAAATTGGTCGGGGAAGTACTACCCTCTCGTAGAAGATCGACGTAAGAGTAGTACCAGTAGTTTAAAACGATGGCTTATGGTATGGTGGTCACCACTTCTGGATTCCATTGACTGCTTACCATCAAGCAGGGTGGAGTCACTTTGGTAGGCTAATATAAAAAAGAACAAGTAATAAAATTAAATATTATGAGCGTTTAGTTTACTTGAAACAAAAATACTCTTAAACCATATATACATCTGCTTGTATATTAAAAGAAAGTTCTTTGCATTCAGTATCTCTTGGTTTGATGGTAGCATTATATATAACATTACGAATATTGCTGTTCCAATAATAATGTTTAGGTATTGAACGTCTATAAAGATAATATCGACAATCTCGGTGACTGGTCAAAAGTTATCAAATTCATTAGAAAAATATTAACCCATGATAGCATACGGATATAAAAATGTTTAACGTTGCGTATTTCAATTTAACTTTTTTATAATTATATTTAAAATATCAGTAAATATTTTTTAATAAAAGTGACTTTTATAATATTTAAAAACATAAAAGATATCAAGTATATATGTCCATTAACCAAAAAAGCCGTTAGGTATTAGGTTTTGTCTGTCAAGTAATCTTTAAATCCAATTACGAGTACATTGAGTTGTACGGTAGTAGATCCACGCTGGTTTCAGCATAAATAGGCTGGATCGACCGGAGAAGTACTACCCTCTCATAGAAGATCGACGTAAGAATATTAGTTTCACGCTAATGTGTTTCGCTCGGTGAGTGAGGTGAGAGAGCGCCGGCAGCCCAAATACCCCTCGGTCCTTTTTCGATTCCCTTTACTTTCCTCACCCCCTTCTCCGTGGTTAGCAACGCATTGGTTGTGTTTTATAAGCATTATTACTTTTGCGATACTTGGAAAACACAGCAATTCGTTGAAGTTTGAATAATGATAACATTAAGATCAGGCATATAGTCTACAGATGAAAGTAACTGAATTCGTAATTACCGTAATGCTAGGTTGCTTCATTTGCGGCATAAAAAAGATTTAAATAACCTATCAATTGAATTTGGTTTCGTCAACCCTAACGATGCCGTTTGAAAGTCAACGAGATAACTTTTAAGCTGTTCCGTCGATGCTTTAGTTTTGCGTGAAGTTGATCTGTCTAGCTGATTGATTTATTAGCTCAATATTACGCATTGGAAGAGAAAATTATTTTTATCTGCAC
The DNA here is from genome assembly GCA_963082885.1 of Parascotia fuliginaria. Classification (NCBI taxonomy): domain Eukaryota; kingdom Metazoa; phylum Arthropoda; class Insecta; order Lepidoptera; family Erebidae; genus Parascotia; species Parascotia fuliginaria. The sequence continues at coordinate 5,637,532 of OY720195.1, forward strand.
CTCATTTAATTTTTAATTGTGGCGCAGTGTGAACATTCCAATAAGGGTGTTTAGAAAAAGTTTTGCCACCAGTTGGCGCCACTTTAACTTTCACATTGGGCCAATCAGGAGTTAACTTTCAAAAAGCGCTTGTTAGCTAGACCTGAGGCCCTAGACAAGTGGCAAAGATTTCTATTCTATTCATAGAATAGATAAAAAAATGTATTGGATTGACATAAGCTAACGCCAACGCTTATGTCAATCTCATACATTTACTTATCTATTCTTTAAATAGAATAGAAATATTTGACACTTGTCAAGGCCTCTGATTAGTCGGTGCTGTCACCTCGTAGGCGCCATTTTAGAAAGCCGTCTCTGTAATTTTCTTTTGTCCTTAAGCACGTGAAAATTTTAGTTTTGATAGCGCTGTCAAAATGGAAGACCTTTTACCAAAGTGGCGCCAACTGGTAGAGAAAATTTTCCTAAACACCCTCATTTACCTGCCGCATCTAGTAAAGCTCAATATCTATTGAGGTTTGAGGAAAAGTTTTGATGGACGCATCGTTGAATACGTCGTAGTTTCCGAAGTAGTATTCCCCTCAAATACACACAAATATTGACTGTTTTGATTCCGAATGATTTCGGAAGTTTAATTACCAAACTCATGTCGCAGTATACTTCAGTGAGTAGCTATCTTATTGAGAATACGTGGTGGTAACTACTGCAGCGGGCGGCTGATAGTCAGTGGTATAAAGGTCGCTGCTAATGAGACTTTTGAATTTTTGAATTGCTCGGACGAGATGTGAACAGGACTGAAACGTCACTGTTGGTCTAGTGGTTAGTGTAACTGACTGCGACGCCGGGTGTCGTGGGTTCGATTCCCGCGGAAGGCAAATATTTGTGTGATGAACATTTGTATTTGTCTTCAGTTTGGGTGTTTTCTATGTATATTAAGTATGTATTTACAAAAAAAAAAGTACGTATATGTATTATATTTCAATTATCTAGTACCCATAACACAAGCTCTGCTTAGCTTGGGACTAGATGACGATGTGTGATAGTGTCCACATATTATTATTATTATTATTATTATTATTACTGTCACGCGGCATCACCTTGTTCGCTTGGCCCCTTGAGTGCCAAGTTTCAGACCCGTCCATGTCTCCGTGACATATTATGCTCTTTCATACACATTTTGTATAAAACGATATTTCCAAAATTTCACGTGTGCAATGGCCTTTAGATGGTCTTCAACAGCGCTAAAACGCGTGTTAAGAGACTATCTCGCAAAATATTTTAACAGACTTGAATGCAATACATCAAGAGACCTTAAAATACAAATATTTAACATATAAAATAGAACCTGAAAAGTGAATTTTAAGTAGACAAAAACTTATAGTTAGTCAACGATGCTAACTACACCTGTAGGCGACAGTATTATCTTATCCTTATTCATTAATCGAATCTAGAAAAATAGAAGAATAGTTTAAAGTAAAATCTAAATTATCATCTATCTGACTTCTTGATTTCCTGAATTTATAGTAATGTATAAATTTGTCATTGTGGCTATAGTAATTATTATATGTAGGTTACCAGCTGTTGTCCTCAGCGCCGCCCGCTTCAATATCGGTTATATCTCTGATTACATCGACGATTTTTCATACAAACTTTCAGCCACTCTTTTTTTCGTGGGTAATGCATTACGCATACGCACCCGCCCGGGCAAGGCGGGGGAGGGGGAGGGAGGGTTATGTCGGACTCTTCGACCGCACTCAAAGCTCGGCAGGCATACCGACTAAAACCCACGGTGTGCCTCCAGACGGCCAGTGTCGGGGTCATGCTCGCGCATTCATCCGCGACCCCGACGGGCCACGGCCCGTTCATCACACGCGAGCGGGCCCCGTCCGATTTGGGGGATCTAGCCCCGCCTCCGCCGAGAGGTGCGGTCGGAACACGCGCAATGCCGGCTCGGACCCGTGCTGTTCGGGCGCCGACTGGCCGATCGCAATCCGGCGGTTGCGGCCGGTTGCCGCCGAGGCCGCGGAAGGTAGGGAGAGCGGCGCACCGTTATACCGGCACTCCTCTTCCGCCGCGGCCCCACCACTCCTCAGTCGCAGTGTCACCAAAGCAACACCGCAGCCCGACCCAGTTGCGGTGCCGCCCTTACAGCACCGCAACCCTCCTGAGCCGCTCCATCGTGGGCTTACCACCAAAGCCCAGAAAAGCGGCGCCTCCTTAGGGTTCCTCTTGGTTCACCGTGGTTTTGAGCAACCACGGTTACTAAGCCCCCCCCCCCCCCGCCCGACAAGCCGAGAACCCCGTTTGAGGAGAGAAACTTTCACCCCCTATTTCAAACTCTTTAAACCATTTTTTCGCGATAAAAGATAGACTATGTTGTTCCCCGAGGTCTAACCTATATTTATACAAAATTTCATCAAAATCAGATCTGTGGTTTAGGCGTGAAAGCGTAACAGACAGACAATAGACAGACAGAGTTAGTTTTGCATTCAATATATTAGTATGGATTATTAAAAAAAAGTCTAAACATTTCTATACATATAAATTAGGCAACAAACATTTTAATAGGTTACATAGGCATAGGTAATAAAAGAAAGTTTTTCTTATCAACGAAAAAGCATTTGTACCTAACTTTTTATATTACATTGTAAATTTAATTAAGCGTCTGCTACAAGCAAATGTGTTTCTTCTATTGATTTATTGCCCTTTCCTATGTAGATCGAGATAATTATAGAAATCTTCGCTCCGCTAATAATCTTCTCTTTGTTTTGTTCACTCTTCTTTCCCTATCCAATCTGTCCTTCTTTGGAATGCGCTTCCTCTCGAAATCAGGAAGTCCACTAACCGTTATGTGTTTAAAGTTAAAGTCCGGGAGTTATTATTATGCAAAAATAAGGCAGTTTCATCACACATATAAGTAATTATGTATTATTTACATGTGGATTATTTTATTATATGTATGTATATTATTATGTCATATTATTATATAATACTATTTAAATGTATTATTTATATATATATATATATATATATATATATATATAATATATATATATATATATATATATATATATATATATATATATATATATATATATAGAGTCAAGTTGGACAGATAAAATGGTGACCAGATTACACATTAGATGCAAGCTGCTTTTAATCAAACTCTTTAAAAATATATGGGAATGTATATATGTTAAACATAATAAAATACGGCCTATGTTACCCGTCACATAAGCTTTCAAAAGGTGAAAGAATTTATTGAATGGGTTACGTAGGTTTTAAGTTAAAACGCAACTAACATACCAATAACAAATTTTTTCTCTTTATAATATACCTTTGTCCTACAAATTAACGTTTAATTCTAAGATGATGGTTATAAATCTTCTCAAATTATTGAACCTTTCTTCAATTTAAACACTACAGACAACAATAAAAAATTGTATTTAAGCTACGCAAAACAATTGCAGCTTCATTACGTTAAAAGGGTTGAATCAATTTCAACAAAACCTGATTTTGAAATCAGCCTTTTTTACACGGCGATGTTCAATTGCCATCTGTTTTAGATTGAAAGTGAAATGTAAAATTTACTGGGAACTTTGATTCAAGTAACTTTATTTTTGTTGTTTTCAAAATATGTTTTGTTTTAAATAAAATTTACATAATTTCTGGTAGAATAGATTTTGGGAACTATGTATATTTTGAAATATTTTTATTTTATATCAAGAGGTTGTTGTGCTTACATCTATTCATGAAATCGTAATTTTCACTAGTATCACACCTAAATTTACTGGAGTATAAGCAATAAGGGGAGGATACGGTCTTTTCTCGCACTTTACTTTCATTCTTAGATTTCCAAAGTAGAAAATTTATCAAAAAGGAAAAATAACGTCATGTTGCCGGTATCAAAGTAGAACTTTAACTTATGTATAGCTATCCCAAAATCCCTTTAATTAAATATACTGAAATTGATCAAACAGCTCCAGGGTTTTTTTCAGTTTTATGCAAATTCTTAGATCAACGTCGAAACGCCATCAAGTCTCAATCTCGTTGAATATGTAAATCGCAGGTAAAATTGAAAATGCCTTCCTATCGCCCATTAGTTTTGTAAGCGGTCTCCTTTTGGGACCAAACTTGAAGATTTCGGGTTTGTAATCTTTATTAAAGGATTCCGAGAGCTCAGTATTGATTAAGTTAACAGTACCTATTTGAATTTTCATTTTAGATCACGATGAGCAATTGAGAAGGTAAAGGATCTCATTTCTCAGATGACTTGAATAGTTGCTTAGATTCTAACTTGATTATCTAATAGGTAAACTTAAACAATGGATATCTTTAGCGGTATCATGAGCTAACGTAATTTATTGACGACAAATTAAAATATGTTAAGGAGGAGTTTTACTGACGGTACCAATCTGGAGTGTGTGTGTGTGGTGTACCTCAAACGTTGTCCCACCTAACATCGTGCCCGGCGTGCACTAACATCTGCACGCAGGAGGAGCCAATATAAATTTGGTCATAGATTTTTTATTTACCATCGAAACGCTAAGAAGAAGATGACTAATTTAATATTTGTACAAGAAAGTTATTGTACTTATATTGACTATTATTATCATTAAGTATATTGATTATTTATATAGTAATTATATGTAGTAGTAGTAAAGTTTAATGTGAAGTGGATGCATATCATGATCATTATGAGTTCGTAAGGCATAATACATTTTATTATGGTTCTTTTACCACCCATGTCCTGCATTGTCATGCTCACTAAAATGTCATAGCTTGTGGTGTCGTATTGGCCGGGTCATCTCATCACCTTCCCTCTAATATGGCGAGGGTGATGCTGGCTGGCCCGTGCGTCATGCTCGTGAACGGGTGCTACTTGGGATGACTGGTCGATCTTGGCATGGCATACATTTAATATTCAATCCAGTATTACCTTGTCGTGCAATGTGACCAGGAGGTGCATTTACCAGTTTAACTAAAATACGTAGTCAAATTACCATACTAGATGAAACTAAATAATTGAAATCCTCTTTTTTCTTTCTTAATTCTTAGTAATTATATTCATTCGTTAATTTGTAATTAACTTTGTATGGTTCTTTGGTTGCGTTGAATGTTTAAATTGTAACTAATACAAATAACTGTAATTATCTGGCGATTGAAAAGAGTGGCGTGAGTTTCTTGCCAGTTCTTCTCACAGCTCTACCTCGTCAGCGAACTGGCTGTAGGTCAATTGGCTGACTTCATGTAATGTTGACTTTTCATAAGCATCATACTTTATGATCAAAATGAAATAAATTCTTTGACTTTGACTTTGTTGAGTCCTAAAAGTAAGCATTAGAGTGCGTTTTCATTGATGTGGAGATGGGCGTGTGAAGAGAAGAAGAGCAGTAAAAAGTGACACCGTAAAGTTACTGATAGGTTTGTATATAATATTTATACACAAGACATTTTTATTCAACAATACGTCATCATATTATCAACCATAAGTGGTCATAAGAGTACGTGTGACCGACTTACGTGACCAAGTTGGTACTCCAATACGAAGAGCGCAAACAAGACGCCGGCTACCGTGAACTAGTACTCTTATTATATCGTCAATACGTACGTACGTACGAAAGCCAAATCGTTAAATACCGATTTTGGTCGTAGGATTTATCGTGTCTCAATCTATAACTCTACGAACTCTAAACTATGCACTAAATATTTTATTTCTTTATACGTCTAATAAAATTAACTAAATAGGTACTCAGTATTAAATTAGAAATTAGAGAAAAAATAAGCTCAAAAATATCCAACACGTTACTTGTAGAATTTAGTGTCGCACTAAAAATGTGAACAATACGTGTTAACAAGTTTAAATCTTTATAGCATTTTGTTACGCTGGATATAGCAAGCGAAGGACGAGAGGTTGCAGATATATAAACATATAGAATCGGATTTTTGATATTAAAGAAAAGAAAGAAAGAAGAAAAGCAGTTTATTTTCTACATACAAATGACGCACACAATAAAGTATAAAAAAAACATTTAATCACAGTTACAGTAACAGTGAATATAAACAAAATTTACTTTAATTATTACTAATTTCAATACTTAGAGTCCTATTAAACTAAAATGCTGTTAAGAGGCGCTTTATGATGTTTTATGACGTAAAAGTTGATGATGTCATCTATTACTAACGGTAGGTACTATTACAGCGCCACATTTGTAGATTTTCTAGAATAAATTTGCTACCTACGTTAGGTATCAAACGAGCTCTGGCATCTGATGGAGTTCTCTAAATATCACATTACTGTTCAGAAATATATTTGTACTTGATCTACTCGTATAACTAAACTACTCTTTAATTGACGAACATTTTTTAATTTTATAAGGATAATTATGTTTTCTTATTATAAAATGCCAGACACTTCCATTATATCTATCCGTGTATAAAGTCATCAAGTGGAAATAATTAGGGAGACTACAAAAACAATTTGTGGTCCGTGACTGCGATATTCATCCGTTCGCCGTTTGTTGCGTCCAGCGTCTTTTTGGCTCTGTTGTTCTACTTTGTTTTTAACACGAATAGCACACGAATTATGGAAGCAGTGGCTGTTAAGTTAGCCTTGCATTTTATTCTATTGTATTTTAGCTCTGCATTATGCAGTGTTAAAGGAAGTAAAGCGTTGAACACAAATTTCTATTAAATGATAATTTTACAAAAAAAATTAGGTACCCAAGTCTGATAAGGGTAGAAATACAACATAATACCATTTTCATAAGAAAGTTTTAAAACCATATATGAAAATATCTGCGAAAATTGACATCTTAAATATTTCCCTTGAGGTATAAAGCGTATTTTATAAAGTTAATCAATGAGTATATATTTTAAAAACAACTAAAAACTATCTACAAACTTTTATCTGACGTAGTGAGGTTTTGCGATAAAGTGAATAGGGTCCACTCAATTTCCGTTTCTATTCGTTGCTACTTCAATGTGTCTTCTATCTCTTTCACATTAATCAGGATCTTGATATGTTAGAGCGAAAGATGTGACGTTTAGTTTCAAACGAAAGATAGCAACGTCAGAAACATTCCCCATTAAAATAGTTGCGCTGAAGTTGGTTGTCGAAAATGTGGAAGTTACCGGTCAAATTATTTTACTTTGTGTTTTGGAGTATGCTCTATATCTCTACATTAGGTTTGCCTTTGTTTCTTTGTTCCTTCACACCACGCTAAAAATTCTACGTACCGTACGTTTTAGTTTTTGTTTTTGGATGTGGCAGATGTCAAGTAAATATTCAGCTGTTTCACCAAATGGTTGAAAATGAAATTAAATTCTCGAACTCTCAAAATAAATATTTACAGTAAAATTATTTAAGATAAATTGCAAGTAAAACTAATGGTTCCACTTCAGTGTCTTTCAATTAAAACGTTAAGCAATAAATGCAAAATAAATATATTATGAGTGTATCTCTCTTTCTACATACCATAGTATTTTTAATTATGTACATAATATAAACCCATGTTGTTAATCATAAATGATATATGTATATAATGATAATAATTATAAATGCGAAAGTTTGTATACGTGTGTGTGTTTGTTACCACTCAGCGCCTAAACGACTGAACCGATTTCGATTTACTCTTATCCCGAAAATCGGTCTGGTTCCCGAAGCAGACAAATCTTATTTTACGCGTGAGTGGCGCCGCGGGGCGCAGCTAGTATTAATATATGTTACACACTTCGTTTCAATTTAATTAAATTAGATAGATTCTAATAGAGTTCCATTACTTTAATCAACCAATAATAATTATAGAAAACTTCAAACGTAATTAATATTAAATTAATTTCTACTGCATTTTTATGTCTTCTGTTTACACTTTGATGTTAGTAACTATATAGCTAATTGATATAATATTTTTATTGAAAATTTACCTTTGACCTTAATTATTAATATGTACGAGGGGTGGCTCATAAGTTCGCGGCATAAGGTAGTCAATGAAAGAAAAGTAATCATAGTTTTTTATTGCAATTAGTATTATTAGTGACAAGATGATATTATTATGTTATCGCTAAGTACCTCGCCGTAAACAAATCAGCCGCCCCTTCTAGTTGTTATGTTAAAAACAAGTTTCACTATAAAATGGTGTAGTATTTAAGGTAGATAGTCAGTTCTTTTAAAACGTAGTTCCTCAAAGTGATTTAACACCCGAATTTAGCGGTTTGCGTAGAGAGCGCAGGCTATCTTACACAGCATATACTTGTGAAATATATATTCATTCATTGATGCACATGAAATAAATTTCTTATAACGAGGACCTCACAAGAAGACTTGGTATATTTTTATTTATTTATTTATTTAGTGGCTCACACAACAAGGTTCAAACGTAAAAAAAGAAAGTAAATATATATAATTTGATATTTTTGCCTATTTTTTGATATTTTTCTTTAAAAATAATAATATAACTAAAACTGTTCAGTCTTCATATGAATTCAGAATCTGCACAAACTTTTAATGCATGATTCATTATCACGTCAACTTGGCGACTTTGAGAAAAACAAACAAAATGTCGTAAAAGTCAAATGAAGTTTTCCCCAATTAAGTTAATTGGTTTCCGTCGAAGAACATTCTGATTGCAAACGTTCGGTTTATTGCTCTATGAATTGTAATTAGGAATTAGACGGTCACTAAACCTTGGATATGTGATATTTTGTGTGGGTACAAATTGTATGGCTACTTTTTAAGTACTGTTTTATTATATACTTATTTTGTATTATTATATACAAGTAAGCTTATATTACAGTACATAGCTTTAAATTTGTACTTCGCACTGATACTAAAAGAAGAAAATTTACTAGATTAAAAACAAAACAAAAATATATTATTGTAGGTGTAGTTTTCTTTCTTCCAAGCTTGATACGTGATGAGTAGTGATAGGTGAATAAGAGTATTACAATTAATTAAATTAAACATTCAGCATCCAGCTTTAGTTGTTTGATTTTGAGAAGTTGCAACGAAAATCTTCTCCAAAAAACGTACCATTAAATTATAAAAATCACTGGTCCCTTTTTAAATATACCCAGTCGTTTTGCGGTCACCATGTCTGTTAAATAAGTTTTCACAAAACGTCCCCAATTTTAAAAGGGAAGCGACAGCACCTTGTTAAATTACATTACGGTATGACAACTTGACTGAATGGGGCCGAGACAGACAATGCCGAGTGAGTTGTAATATTAAATGGTTCATCTTGTATGAACCTTTTTGAAAATCATATGATTAGCTTCAATATTAAAAAATGTTTATGACAGTTTGTGTATTAAATTTATTATTATTGTGATATCTTACTTGAGTTATCGTTTATAATAATAATAATATAATACCAGTCTGTTTTTACTGTCCCAATAGCACTAATCACCACGCTTGCTCAAGGATGATTGGCAATTTCAGACTTCTAAGTCCAGGTTTCCTCACGATGTTTTCCTTCACCGTCAGTCACAAATGTCCAAGATAAACTTAGAAAGTACATAATTATGTTTTGAAAAATCACATTGGTATTTGCCTGAATTCGAACCCGCTACCTCTTGTTTATGAAACCGGTGCCTTATCTACTAGACCATTTCGACTTTTTTGAGTTATTGTCTCACAAGTATGACAGATTTCAAATTTAGTTCTCGAAGTTAACACCAGGAGCGCTTGTTATTATATTTTATGCTGTTACCGTCTAGGGTAAATGTATGTTCACGGATAGCTCAATTAAATTTATATTTTTAACGGTATTTCAGACTTCATGGGTTGAATAGTATAAGCAATATCGCTGGTTTTTCCTCTCTGTTTCTACGCTAACTTTTTTTGAACCACGCAACAAATTTGGATGCGTTTGTCACTAACGCTTAAAGCATTTCTCCTCAAAAAATAATGCAATAAATTTATATAATTATAGTAGAGAAAATCCAATAATATTATCGATTTGTAATCATGTCGTAAAAACACGCCTTACAAGCAAAGCAGCGGCGGCTTATTAGAATGATGTTAATAAATTAATATAAATCGCTAAACAAACACCAGTTTTATTTTAAAGCTCAAATGACAGGCAAAAATATAACGTTGAAGCGTCGTGCTCATAAGTTGTTGAAGTAGCCTTAGTTGTTTAGAGACCGTCATTGGCCGAGCCGACTGCTCCATAAAAAGCCGAGTACGGTTAAGAGCCACTCCACTGCCATATTGCGCTCTTCCTCACAACAAAAAAAAAATGAAACCCTTCACTTATTACTACAGCTTCTATTCAAATATAATTTGTGTGGATAAGTTTTATGAATGAATAAAATAATAATTATTATAAATTATTTTTTATAATTACAAGCCTCTAATTTGATGATTTGAAGAAAGAAATTTGGTTAAGAGCGTTTACGCCTCATGAATGGCAACGTCAAAATTCAGTGTCATATTTCGTGGTTTTCAAATTTTATTATTTAATCGGAGCTATGTTTTAAAAATATGTTCTGCTGACATGCTAGATTAAGTGATGTTATTTTACTATGTAAATAACGCAACTTATGTGTCAAATGTATTAACTGCAATAATATAGAACTGCAAAACTCTTCTACACAATATTATTATATTTTTTAGGACTACTCCAGCAGTAGAGAACAAGCTCCGTGTCCGTTTCGGGATTTTACAAATATACAAGGACACAAAGTACACTCAGACTGAATTTTTTTTTATGGATCACATAAAGTGGCCAATACTCAAAAAATCACAAAACTCAAAGCATTTATTTCATTTTGATCATAAAGTATGGTGCTTATGAAAAGACAAAATTACATGAAGTCAGCTAATTAACCTACAGCCAGTTCGCTGACGAGGTAGAGCTGTGAGAAGAACTGGCAAGAAACTCACGCCACTCTTTTCAATCGCCAGATAATTACAGTGTTTTGTATGAGTTCACAATTTTAGCACATCAACGCAACCAAAGAACCATACAAAGTAACTACTACAAATCAACCAATTAATTTAATTACCAAGATATAGAAAAGAAAAAGAGATTTCAATTATTTAGTTTCATCTAGTATGGTAATTTGACTACGTATTCCGGTCATATTGAACGACAAGGTAAAACTGGATTAAGTAGTAAATGTATGCCATGCCAAGATTGACCAGTCAACCCAGGTCAGACCAGGCCAGTGTGTGTATCGAACAAACAACCTCATACACAGAAATTGCTAGCGCTCCTACTGTGCCACAAAAGCAGTCACAGCGGAGTCAGTTGGGAATAATACCTTTATTAGAGGTTGAGATCTTTTTTTAAACCGAAAAAATAGTTTTATCCACAACAATATTGTTTCATGCTCTTACTTTTTCGTAGTTAGTTCCGGCAAAGTGTTAAAGTAATATAAACGGTAACACTTCGCCTTTTTAAAAAGAGTATAGTGCAAGACAGGCTCTTTGAAACTCTTTAAGGTAGCAAATACTCCTAACGCCAGTTTATATTAAGGCCATTTTCTTTATCGTTTTCTTGACAAATCCGCAATGATCTAGTAAAATGGAAGATAACTATTACAATACCCTAGCTTATTTCTACATTGAAACAATAATAAGTGAATATTAAGCTTCATTAAATTTGTTTCCTCAAAAATATAGCATGAAAATATTTGCTGTAGGTACAACAGATCGTCTGTTATGTTAATGCATGTATGACAGATATACGGGCGACCAATACATCAGGTGCCCATGTGTTTGTCAACCGCCCCAGTCACTCAACATGACAGCCCCGAAGTTTTGGATGGCTTACACTTGAAAGGGAAGCAGTAAAATTTATGTAGAACAAGAGAGACGGTATAGTTTTGATTGCCTCACAATTTCGTTAATATTCTGTCGAAATTATTTGTTTATTATTTTGTTACATTTGTAAATTAAATACTTTCACCAATTCTATATGTAGTCCTTCAGTTGGAAGTTATCCTAATCGTGTAGGTACCACGTCAAAAATAAATGAAGCGGAAGAGTGTGTTTGCTTGTTCTTTAGTTTGAACACGCTTATCTCTAGAACTACCACTCGGATTTGAATAATACTTTTTTCGTATAATAGCCCAGTTCTCGAAGAAGATTATAAGCTATGTAACATCACGCTACATTCTACGGCAGCAGAACAGTAAGCAAAGACGCGGTAAGTAATATATAAAATCCGACTTCAATATTTCTACTGCTTTCAATGATTACGTCTCCGAATACTGTTAGTGTAATAATGTTATAAACAAATCTTATTTAAAAAAATTACCTATCAAAATTAAAATGCGGCATATTATCATTGCTTTAATCCTGAAACAAAGCCAGAAATAGTACGAATCTTTCTTACACTGCATATTGCAACCGTTATTATTTGCCCAACATGCTCCTCGGGGATTTCGAGACGAATTCGTAGTATTACGTTATGTCATACTTTGTTCCGCACTTTAATCCTCGCTGTCTAGACTTCATATCAAATTGTCATTGTTTTTGCAGATGTTGGGGTTATTACGAAGGTTTTATGCTTGGGTAATACTTTTTCGTCTTTGTAAAAGCTTACTGCTGTTGTGAGTAGTGATATTTTCGGTTTGCTAATTATTTTATTTTATTTATTTAGTAGATATTATTATATTTATTATCTTATCTTATAAAACAAATGTAAATTATGAATAAAATAAATAATACAATATTTTCTAAAAATAATCTTTGGTATATTTTCACATTTACAATTTGATTCTTTACAGAAAGAAAAAGAGGATTTACAATGTAAAGACTAGTTAAATAAAATCTATCTTTTTCAAATATGCATTTTTGGCGACATTTTCCTTTAAAAGTGTAGATTCATATTTATTTTGTTATCGAAGTGGAAGGTTACGACGCAATAACATGATTTTCATACGAGCCCTTTTAAATCTTTAGCCAATAAATAAACTGGCATTGTTTTCGGTACGTGTAATATTAACGGTACAACGAGCAAAGGGCCTGATAAATTGTCATCTTAGGAAAATATTATCTTTATATTACAGGGAAATAAAAATACAAAATGTTTTAACAATATTGCATTTTGAGGACCGAGCGAGATCTTAAAATGGCTCTGTATCTATTTGTATTTATACTTGTTTTTGTTATTGATAATTTGACCTTCATAAGTACCGTCAACGTGATCTAAATGTTATTCTATTAAATAGTTGCTTTTATTGACTATATTTATGCTCATACGTGGCATTTCACTAGCGTTTCTAAAATGCCAAAATTTATAAGCAGCTTAAAGTGCTTGACTTTATTGTTCCTCGACTTTGACACTAACGACATTAAGTTTGTGTTACATCATTAGTCTTAACGTTTCACTTCTTTAAAAATGATAAAACTATACACAATCGATTCGTAACAAATGTAATAATGTATTGTTTGACTTCAATTATTTATCATAATAGCAATTATTTTTCTAAATAAACTATCAAAGAACAACTTTATTTATATTATCATAACATTAAAATGTCTCTTCTTTGTCTAATATTAAACAGTCAGTGGTCTCCAGAAATTGTGGATATCTGCGTATTAATTTCATCTAAGTCGTGACCAATTCGCATACCAAATGGCAAATACGAAGTTTTGGGAGAGAGCTAATTAAATCATATGTACAGTTTAAGATATATTTGACGTGAAGAAGGGCAGTATAAAAATATTTCATTTATCCAGAGTACAAAACCTTTGATATGTTGTCATAACGTGAGATTGTATTTCACATCTGTAGTACTCAGCTGAAGTAGAACCAATATTATATAATTGAGTATATAACCATAATTGAGAGATAAAACGAGACGCTAAAACGCGAGCTCAATATAACTCTCTGTTCATATTAAACTAGCCATTATAGTTCCATATTACTCTCTAAAAGCATCAAGTTGGTCCACAAAATATACAAGATACTCTATGCTGTTGCAATAACAGTGTCTAGTATACGAGGTAATGTTATTGCTTATGGTACTGACTACCTCGGTGCCGCTAATGGGTAAACTTAGGTAAGTTGTGATATTGGACTTTCCTATTCAAAAGCGTACGTTCGGTATATTAGGCTCTTTGTTGCATAATTCATGCAAATGCTAGACTTGTCGATGAAGCAGATTATATCTTCTACAAATTTCAATATCTGACATTTTGACCGAGACCACGGGTAACGACTCTTCTATTACGTTTTTACTTGCCTTGTCTTTCAGCTTATTTTTATAATTACTTTTAACTATTTTTTGTCCAATTGATTACAAATTTATTTCATAAGAAAATTAACATCGACTCTGGTATTTTATTATTATAAATAACTTACAAATGGAATGCAAACAATAACTCATTCAATTACCACCTCGGTCCCCTCTAATTGACGTTTTGATTGATTTTATTGTTTGCAATAGTAGTATCCATACTATTGCATTTCATTCAGTGAGTGCCGAGCACCGGCGACCCAATTTTTTCCTTAGCTTTTTTCTCATCTCTCTAAATCCCTTCATCTACTCCACTTACTTCACGGTAGGCAGCAACTTCGCAGAGCCCCTGACAGTTACCACTTACCATCATGGGACTGTTGGCTTGTCTGCCACTGTTGGTATTAAAAATAATAATAAGTCAGATATCCTTATCGTTTCTTACGTAAAGATGACTGAACCTCATATAATTGATTTTTCCATTTATGACATAAGATTTCATCAGAACTAACATTTGGCTTATTTTCTTAGTTGATGGTCTCATTTGTGTTAATGGATTGTGCTCGTAAACATATATTTCTTTCTTCTAAATCCTGATTGACTTATGTTTATTTATTGGTCATAATGTTACTATATTACTGAGCGGAATATATTTATTATTGCTGACTTTGACCGATAAGTGGTTGGATGTATTGATTGTCCGAAAAAGTAAGGATCAAATGAAATATAGGTAATATAAGTACAGTACATAAAATGTAGGTATAAAGAAGTTTTACGTAGCAAATAAAGGACGATCAGCAGAGTACTACACCGGTGATTTTAAATGTTTAGACGTCATTATAACGGATAATAATTATGTACAACACAATAGACCCAAAAGAGTCAAGGCCCCGTAGAGACTTAGCTCATAAGATAAGTTCTACCGACAAGTTTTATCCCATCATTAACTTAAAATAGCAAGAACAGAAAATTAATAAAAAACTTACATATTATTGACAATACACAAACAAAACTGTTTTGAATTTTAAGTAGATAAAAAAATTAAAGCTTTTTCCTAAACGAAAACAGGACCAAAATGTTTTTATTTTTTTATAATTTTCCTCATGGCTGTTGCCCGCTGTAATACACGTAGGCATCGTTATCTGACGCATTGAAGCCTAAAATAAAATTGGCTGGAGTTGAACATCTCAAGATTCACTGCACCATCTCATAACATAAAGTAAATACATTATTATTTCTTTACTAAGTATAAAAGTAAATATCGAAAATAATATTGCTAAAAAATAAATGTTATTATTGTATAGGTACCAACCTATATAAATTGCTGATATTTTAATTATTTAATTTTTTTTTCTTTTTATTCAAGACAATTTAGGACACAAAACACCTCCGGACACCAGACAATTACAAATGGGTAGGAATCAAACACATGACTCTAATTATTTTTTCTAACAGTAGTGCAGAGCCGCGACTCTTTGACCATATAACGAGCGTTAAAAAAATATAAATAAATATTAATTAATTCAAACAATTTTATGACATAATGACAAATACCCAATAAAATAACAATACTTTGAACGCTTTATAATACTCATACTTCGTTTGGCCAGTAACAGCTGTCAGGCTACTTCGAGATATTCAGGATCACGCTTCACACACAGCGCTTTTAAGTTTTAACAACGTCGTGAATAAATGTGAAAACGAATCTTACATAATGTTAGAGTTAGAATTTGTTTCTACCATTATAATAGTAAAAACACAACAAGTAGACAACACTAATTGACTGGCCTGTTGGTCTAGTGGTTAGTGACCCTGACTGCTAAGCCGGAGGTCGTGGGTTCGATTCCCACCCAGGACAAACCTTTGTGTGATGAGCATGATTGTTTGTTCTGTGTCTGGGTGTAATTTATCTATAATATGTATGTATTTACAAAAAAAATGTATGTAAGTAGTTTATCAGTTGTTTAGTACCCATAACACAAGCAAATATAATTGCTTAATTTGGGGCTAGATGGCGCTGATGAATGTGGTAGAAAATTATTATTATTATTACTAATTAATTTATTTTATCATAATCATAAGAAAATATATCGGTACAAGTAATCGGATGTTTGAAAGCTAGTAAAACTACCAGTCACACCAAGCATGTCGCATACCATTCTAATCAAATTGAAATGTTACTTGATCCAAGTCAATCTTCATACATAATACGGGTTATTGTCATGAGACCAATGACCAAAGCGACCTCTAGTGGAGTCGGCTCTAATACGTCTCCAGGGTGACGATATTTACATTTTCCGATTGCATTGGAATGCGATTTGATTTGCAATAAGGTTGGTGAGTGTATATTTGGTACCAAGTATGTAAATGTTAGGTAGTATCATTGCCAAGTGTCTTAGATTTGTAAATTATACGTCATATGTGTACCAATACTAGGTAACGGTTTTTATAAGACAACTCTAACATTGGAGACCAAACTCGAACACTGTATCTCTGATGGCTGGATATGATATTAGATTAAAACCACATAAAAAAATAAATATTACTTGCAACAAGACTCAATCGTCAACACTGCTGCAATTAAAAACCAATCCTTTTAAAGATGAGAGTTTAAAATCGAATAAGTATATATATGTATTATATTATTCACAAAAAACATAAAGTCTCTAAGTTTAAACTTGGACATTTCTGACTTACAGAAAAGAAAATTATGGTGAAGAACAACTTATACGAAAAAAACTATAAGTCTAACAAGAGGCCCTAGACAAGTGTCAAAGATTTCTATTCTATTCATAGAATAGATAAAAAAATGTATGGGATTGACATAAGCGTTGGCGTTAGCTTATGTCAATCCAATACATTTTTTAATCTATTCTATGAATAGAATAGAAATCTTTGACACTTGTCTAGGGCCTAAGGGCAGTGTATTAATTTATGAGCAAAATTTTTGCAGGATTATAATTCTAATTTACAAAAAGGAATATAATTTTCTGGGACGAACATATTAAGCAGCAGTGTACATACATTGACGACACCTGACAGTAGAGGAACCGAAATACTTCCAAGCTTTCATAAAGGGACACCGTTTGGCTCATACTTTATGAATATTACATGATTATTGATTATCTAATGTAAAATGTTGCTCGTGCAAAATTAATATGAGTTTCGAGGTTATAAAATATTTAGATCATAATGAAAAACTTCGGTATTTATTTTTAACTCACTATAGTGGCAATAGAGTTTAATAGTATTTATGGTTCTTATTATAATCTTCAGAATGGATATTAGGGGAGGTTGGCGTATTCCAATCATACTATTACTCATTAATCAACTTGACTCACCCGAGCTTTTGGAAATGATAAATTTTTCAGTCCCACGAATCGGCAGCCGCTTAAAAAATAGAAAAACATTTGTCCTACCCCATTGCCGTACGAACATAGGTCTTTGTTCACCTATGACACGCGCGATGTGTTTAGCCAATTCTATTCGCGCTGAATTGGATATTTTTATTGGTTCTGTGGCCTCAGTCAGGTTAAAACTTGGAGTGTTAATTAAGTAATTTAATTTATCATTATTTTATTATACGTTTATATTATAGTACTGCTTTAGTTTAACATAAAATTAAAAATAAACTTTGTGCGAACTTAACTGTCGAAATGCGTGCTGGATTCACATCTAGTAGATGTCAATCAGATATATGATTTTATGTTTAATGTGTAAGCATGTAAAAATGATTGTACATCAGTTTTGTGAATTATAATAAAAAAAAAAAAAAAATACTATAATCGTTGTAGTAGTAGTAGTAGTATTATAACTGCGAAAGTTTGCGTGTGTTATTTAATAATATTTATTTATTAAAGGATGTGCGTGTGTTTGTTATCTGAACGGCTGAACCCATTTCAATAAAAATTATATTTAAATAGTTTCGGTGCCGGAGACGGACATAGGCTACTTTTTATCCCTAAAATCGGTCTGGTACTCGAGGAAGACAATACGCATTATAGGCGCGGGCGGAGCCGTTGGGCGCAGCTAGTTTAAAATATAATAAGCGTCGTTGATTAACATTTAAGTTTTACTACAACATGTGAAACTATGGAGTGATGACCATCAACGCCATGTCAGGCCTCTGGCTAGAAGAAGCGATAACCTAGTTATGATAGCGGTTATCCGATGGATGGAGGCGACGCGAGACCAGTCAAGCAGTTTCTTAGGGTGGGGCTTTAAGAAGCAGTGGACGTCGTCATTCAGTTGGAAATATGACAAAACACTTTCCTTCATAAAATATTTTATTATCGTGTTCTATACATCTAAAACATCAACATAAAATATAATACTGACTTGACAGACAGAGCTACCATCAACAACAAACATCATAAATCTAAGCTCTTTGTGTAGTTACGAGTATTTTTCACTTTATTCAGTGTTAGAATGATTTATGTTCGTCTACACCCTCGGTTCGCCTTATTAGTCTGATTGCGACACTCGGCACAAATATTGATATTTTGTTTTAGTAGGCGTCGAACGTTATATTTGCTTGGTCAATTACTATACGTTAGGTAGGTAGGTACTGTGAGGGCGTACTTACATTGTAAATTTGTATAGGTAACTATTTATAATATAGGTAATCTTGGATAGTCAATCTTCGGGAAGTCATTTTAAAAAAGTAAAATAAAATTAGATTATTGGTTTATCAATTTTAAACTTTATTATAATGAACAGAAGAAGACAGTTCCAAAAGATGTGTTTCGTCGTGTATTGACTTACAAGCAATGTCATAACTTAGTAATTTTTTTTTTAAATAGACCTCTCAAAGTCAAAGTATTATATGACTAGCCTCGAGGGCTATCATACGCAAAATGAATTTTCAAAACCGAGGTAGGTAGTTCCAGAGATTAGCGTGTTTAAACTAACAAACACAAAAGTAAAACTCTTTCGCTTTATATAATAGTATAGATTATGATAATAATAATACTAATAATATTTC
This sequence comes from Parascotia fuliginaria, assembly GCA_963082885.1. NCBI lineage: Eukaryota > Metazoa > Arthropoda > Insecta > Lepidoptera > Erebidae > Parascotia > Parascotia fuliginaria. Next base: position 5,656,706 of record OY720195.1, read on the forward strand.
AACAACTACACACAACGCCATCTAGACCCAAAGTAAGCATATTATATGCTTGTGTTATGGGTTCTAGAATGCGGATATACCATACTTATATACTTTTTTTTTGTAAATACATACATATTATACATAGAAATACCCAGACCAATAATAATAGACATGTTCATGCACACAAATATTTGCACTGAGCGGGAATCGAACTAACGATGGCGTGAGTTACTAAATAGTGTTTTACACGCTTACTATTCCGTTTTATTTAGATTAGTGTCAATTGAATTTATTTTGTTAAATTAATAATATATATCTAGCCAAATACTGCACAAAATGTTCATACGATCCACAGAACAGAACTATCAACTTCATTATCATGCTTTACTATTTTAAATGATGCAGTTATGAAATATACACATGCACGCAGATACCTATTATTTTTATTTCATTTGTAGGTTTTTGTGACGGGACAAAACTTAATGTGATCCATAAATTAATACGTATTGTGCGTTCATTAATTGTATGTTTATGAGTTCGCCGCTACAGTAGAGTGTTAGGGTTGTTTTATTGCTTTGTAATGGAAAATTACTAAATATATCCACTATCGGTAAAGTGTAATTTAGAATGGTTGTATTGCCTTCTCAATATCACACAGATTTAAAGTAACCCAGATACCTACCACGAACTATCCGAACTCCGGATGACCGCGGCACTACGTTCACCTTCAATATTGGAGCTATTGTTATTGTTGTTGGTATAACAAAAGGTTTCTCGACTCATTGAGCCGTTGTAATTGAGACAATTTTGTGAAAATTATAGCAAAGCAAAAGCCTACGTGCCACATTTCAGGTTTAGGTTCAAAATTCTTTCTAACGACCTGGGGCCTTACCACAACCTCATATATCTATAACCTTACTTTGTCTCTATCCTTGTTTTTAATGGTACAAAGGAAAAAGACAAAACACAAAGTAAGATTAAAATAATACTGCTATAAGAGTCGGTGGGAGGCCCCGAGGAGGTAAAGCGATTTGCTATTGTAGGGCGTCTTAAAACTGATTTGAAGTGATATTTAGACGCTTGGAAAATAAGAGAATTCAAGCGTTTTCCATTCTGATATTCTGATCTTCGTAAGTCGCATATCTTCAGAATTTTACAAGCGTAAATCTAAAAACTTCCTAAACACAACACGCCCAATCCACAAATAAAAAATCTTGATAAAGCAAGATTTATTTGTCCATGCGTTGTGACACACAAATACACATACATTTGGCTCTAACCCAGCGACAAAGAATAAGATAGATTCGAAAAACGAATTAACATCCAAAACAGTAGGGGATAGTGAAAATATTTTTATATTTCAACATTGTGATTCACCCCCTGTTGGGCGGACCCGGCTGCAATAACATGGCGCTTGGCAATCCCTTGAATACAGTGGAAATAAAAATATTACTCGAACTGTTCGAGCTGGTTAGATTTGTATAGAGCTGAAAATGCGAAGTCAAAAATAATATTCATGATGATAATCGGCCACAGGAACGTACAATGAAGCTAGCGGTCTGAGTATAGCCTGCGAACTCACCAACATGTAACAGCATCATCAGCCGCAAGATTTTCATTGCTGATCTTTATATCATATCTTCATTAAACTTGTTTACTCTGCGACAGTCTTCAGCATGTAACGCGTTTCCGGAGTAACACGGGAACTGCACAAGGCTAGCAGCTGTGATCTTAATAAAGATTTATCATGTGTCTAATAAATTTTATTTCTTTGTTTCTTTCTTTTGTATCACCTAATACTTGTACTCCATTCCTATCTGCAAAATTTTCAAAAGCGGTATCAACATCTCTGTACAGATACACTATTTGTATTTCTATCCAAGTTAATGTGGTGCTTAGGATATACTTGACTTACCGACTTAATATCACAAATGTATTGACTGGAGCCATCTCATTGCACGCTACTTGTTTTACACCACAGTGTATACAGCAGCTATTATATTTAGCAAATGTATAAGAGTATTTCGTTTAACTGTTGGAAGGTGAAGTGCTACTATATACAGTAACAAAGGTCGGGTATAGATGTGAGTACTAAGATTACAGAGGTTTCAGTTTCAGTCTAAAATTGTGCACGGTAAATGATAAAAGGTCATGATAATGATGTACCTTCTAAGTTTACCTTGGCTTACGGTAAAGAAAAACATTAAGGAACAAAAAAATATAGGTTTGAAATTACTAATTCGCCTTGAGCACGCGTGGTAATCAATGCTTATATGGAAAGAGCTTTTCCCCTTGCATCTTGCTTCAATTTAATCGGCTTTGGCGACGTATTGTAGGACTTTAAATTATGTAGTTCATAGTCGTAAATTCTGATTACCTCCATACAGGTAGTGTTTGCAAGTAGGTCTCATAAATAAGATAAATTACTTGAAAGTTTACTAATAAGTTTAGGGAGACTTCAGTATCAAAGGTTAATCACCTAGAGCTTATGCCGCGCTTTGAAAAGCATTAATTCGCTGGTCTCGGTTGTGACAATTGTAAAGTCAGTCAAGAGCCCGAAAAATGTTGATTGGATAACCAATAAATTGTTTAGTAGCCCGATCAATCTGGTCTATACCTGAAAGAACTTACGGTTGTAGATTTAGTTTCAGTAATTATCAGGAAGCTTTAATTACCCTCTCCGTTCTTTTATCTTTCCTTTTTTATTCCTCATTCTCTTCTCCCAAAATGGTGGGCAACGGCTTGATTGTGTTTTCTTAGCATTATTTCTGTAATTCTATGTAAACAGGTGGGCTGTATGCTTGTTTGCCACCAAAGTTGCAATTAAAAAAATTAATCGCGGATGTACCTCCCATAAAAATATCGACGTAAAAATATAACTTCCTAAATGCCTCGTCAATTAAAAATAATAATTGTAATCGCTTTACAATCGAGTATATTTCATTTGGTACACAAAAATACAATCGGAATGAGAACCTCTTATAGGAAATCGGTTAAACCGTTCTCCACGTATTTGCTATCGTTGTCTGACGTGCCGACACACGGAACGTGAGCCTTATTCTAAGAAACGTAACTCGTGTCATGTGTATCTTTATTTTAGGTACAACTTTTTACGGATAACCCGTAAAGGTACTATTTTTTATATAGTTGTGACTTTTATCAGAGTACATAATTATGAAACCGACCTGTCATTTGGTCTGTCGTCAATAATGACCAAGGAAATGTATTAGACAACAGTGCAAATGTATTAGACAACAGTGTAATCGAAGAGGTTCATCTTTTGTTTTCACGGAAGATGGTTGTCATTTAATTTCATCCACACTTTTTCTATTTTATCATTGTAATATACCATTTATATCATCAACAAGAATATTATTCTACACTTGACGCTGGCAGAAATAGCTGACACAATCGTAGGCTCTGTTGCCAAAAAAAAGAAGAAGAAGAAGAAGAACAGTGTAATCTTCACCGCACTTTTGATGATTTTGCATAATTATGGTCATTTGACTCTATAATAACGCATTATAGCTCGATGGAGACAATAATGCTGTTTTTCTTAGAAGAATTATGTAGCTTTGCTAGAACCTAACTTAACTTACCATGTTACCATCCATCTTATTACTTACCCGTACAAATTTTATAATAGAAACACTGTTACGTGAGCTAGCAAGTAAAATAAAAAAAAATACAGCTTTGAGACCACCGCAGAGCTCTCTATATTGTAATAGGTACTTAAAAAAATATCATAGTGGTAGTTACATAAAATGTTACGATTCAAAGGCTTTTTCTATTATGTATGAATAAATAAACAACACTGAGAGATATACTCCAAACATAATTACAGTACATCATTATTATAGACAGCCAGGAAAACCTCAACAAAGCGAACAAAACAATTCTTAAGACACTAATACGGTTGAAATACATAAAAGAACCCTTTCATCTCATAATATAACTGTATAAAAAAGCAAAGCAACCAAAACAACGAATTCATATTCTCACATACATTCATTTTATTGTTATGAGACAAAACACAAAAGATACAGAGTTATATGAAGTCACAATATCTGAATAACACATCTCTATTTTGCCGAAGGAATCTCGATATCAACGAGACACAAGGAACACTATAAATCATCCAAGGAGTTTTGTTATAGAATATTCTTAGCACCGTTCTGTTACAGATAAAATATAGGTTTTATATTATTTTATAGCTTAGTTTTTAGAAATATACTGACATTATTCTAATGACCTTGTTGTTGAAATAAAATAAATTTTCGTCAAAAACCTTTCTGAAGTTTGACCTGCACTATAATCAAGTCATTTGTTATGAAAGGCTTGCTCACGTTGCATCTTCCAGAAAAGAATTTGAACTGAATAGTATTATTTAATGAATTCCATCAATAAATAATAACAATTGATAAGTAGTGTTCCAGTCATACAGCGGAGTACTAAGCCTCAAATAAGTCCGTCTGCATATGAACACTGATGTAACGCATAACATTAATCAAAGTACCTACATTAACTTTTTTGCATAATGTGTCATTATAATCAATAAAGTTTAAATCTCAAATAAATAAGGTGTTATTAAATAAATGTGTAAAAATTGAAATACATTTGAACACGTGACTGTTCGGTTAAGGGTTAGATTCAAGGTTAAACTAATTCATCGACTGACTGCTAAGCCATAAGTAGAACCACCAACAATATTTTTTTGTGATTGCCTTTAAATTTTTCGGATAGATTTCTTTCCTATTACTTATCTCTGATTTGTCATTTAACTATTACCTTTAAATGCGCAATCGAACTTTACGTTTAAACCACCATATAACATAAAATTAAAAAATAATAATAAAAGTTACACAAATAACTAAATAAAGCTCAAAAAAAAATCATTTTAATCAAATCCATGAAGCACAGTCATAAGAAAATCACTTTCCAAAGCTAGTCATAAAATGATTGGTTTTCAACGCAAACACTTGGACCCAGAAATTGAAACCTCGGAATATGCCCGGACTGCCTAGTTCTATGGTCACAGAATGTTCGCCAATTCCGCCAGCTTTTATATGCACTTCTCCTAACTTATCAGGTCTCAAATCCGAAATCTGTATAGCACTGATCACTTCACTTTTCGAACAGTTCACCGTAAAAGTGTCCCAACGAACCCAAATAGCAGGATTCATTTGATGAATTTCAGTATAGATTAATTTTGATGACATATCTGGATATCCCAAAAACAAATCATTGCAGTGTGTAAAAACAACAAATGTTATAAATAAAAATAATTTACGCATCATTTTAATACGTCTGTTCGCACTAATGTATATGAAATAAATGTCGACAATAGCAAAGTAAATTTTATGACTAATAAATTTACACCTACGTGCAAACACAATACTACTTCAAATGGTACCTATTACTTGGATCTCGTAACAAATATATTTAACGCTATAACTTCCTAGTAATACGCTATTACGTATTGACACCTTACAAAGCACTTGTAAATTGGTGTAAATAATATGTGATCTCATTTTCATGTTAAGTTTACTTCTATTTAGAGATGCTAGTTCAGATGATAAATATCGATAATGTTGTATCGATTTAAGACTAAGCGATTTGCATGAAAAATCGTGTATGTGCAAAATTTCAAACAACAGCTTTTACAAAAGTTTAAAAGTGGTACTTAATTATACAATTCGCATTGTTACTACGTTCGACTCAGTCAGTAAGACGATTATGGGCTAAAAAATCGATATCGACAAAAAGCATATACTATCTATCGATTTCTATAAATGTGTCTACAGTTTCAATTGTCTTCACAAATAAATAAGTATTCACTGTAAGTTGTGTGTTACCAAAGAGTAAATCTAATTTTAAAATGTTATTAAAATCAGTGTTGATTTTTGTAACTTTGTACTTTTTGGCAAAAGTCTATTCAAATGACGTTTCGCTCGGACACGCAACGCCGTTTGCGAAGAAAATTTACAGTGCGATTAAAGAAGAAAACCCAGCTTTATGGAAACGAAGAGACAATTTTATGATCAACGCGCCATACGATGACTTTATTAGTGCTGTGTACATAACTGATCTCAGATCTGACAAAGAAGGAGAAGCTTACGTATCTGCTGGTGGTATTGGACAGAAGACTGTCACAATAACGTTAAAGAGTCCGTCTATTTTAACGGGATATAAGTTTTCAATCGAAGTTTATGCTGAAAGCATTCATGCTTATACAGGTCTTTTAAGATCTCCTATGGCTGGTTTAAGTGGAATTGTGGCTTATCCTAGTACATACCCAGTTGGTGTATCATACCCGGGTGGAAGTGTTTATCCGGGTGCAGGTTATCCTCAATACTCAATGGGGCGTTAATATCTGAATGATATCATTAATATAAAATTTATGCTATTATGCGTTATTTATAATAAAATTTGGTCGTGTTTTATTGTTAGTTGTAAATGAATAACTAAATATGACACTTTATGACTTATTGCCAGTTGATGGCAAACATTATTCATATGGTTAATAGTGTATTGTTGTGGTGTAAAGACTTGCTATTCGTAAGAAACTCTTGTACAGTTGTAGTATTGCTAATGATCTATATTAAGACAGTGCTAACAGAAAACGTTACAGTTAATGCAAATATGCATGTAAATGTTGTTCTTTGTACATCAATATTTACGATATTCCCTTCGTTTTAATTTGTATAATCCAGTTTTCACTATTAACCACGTAAGTTAAATATAAAATGAAATACTAATGTATTTCATTCAAAAGGGAAAATGATAAGATTGTTAAATGCCTGCGTAATCGCAGGCATTTAACAATCTTATCATTTTCCCTTTTTTACCATATATTTATATATTACGGTAGTAGATCCACGCTGATTTCAGCATGAATGGGCCGGATCGTCCGGAGAAGTACTACCCTCTCATAGAAGAGTGACTTAAGAGTAGTAGTATCCGTACTACTGCATTTCGTTCGGTGAGTGAGAGCACCGGAAGCCCAATTTTCCCCCTTTTTCTCTTTCCTCACCTCCCTCATTCCCTTCCCTTAATCCCATTCCCAGCCGGCATAGTGGAGACTACCATACCAGCAGTTTAAGACAATGGCTTTTAGTATAGTGGCCGCCACTTCTGGATTCCACTGACTGCTTACCATCAGGCAGGGTGGAGTCACTTTGGTAGGCCATAATATATAAAAGACAAAAAATATATATATTTTGCATTATTTTCTATTTACATTACTACAGGAGAACTTTGTCCTGTCTTAAGCTACTCATGAAAATAAATAATAATATTTTATAGTTATTAAATAAAAACCGTTAAAATAAGCTAAAAGAAAAATGATAAGTAAATACTCGTATAGTAATAGAATTTAGAATTTCAGTTAGAAGTACACAATCGTTCATAGTATTGTCCAGAAATGTATCCAGATGCACTCTCTTGGAAATAATCTGACCAGTTCCCACGCTGCTGACCTAAGGAAATACAATAATAATATCAAAGTTAAACTCATTATTTATATAAATCACACTAGTGACAATTATAAACATCAAAAAGATAAAACAAAATGTCAGTCACTTAACCTAGATTCGAGAAGATGGTTGTCATTTAATTTCATCCACATTTTTTCTATTTTTATCATTGTATTATACCATTAAAATCATCAACTAGTATATTATTTTACACTTGACGCTGGCAGAAATAGCTGACACAATCGTCGGCTCAGTTGCCATAATAAAGGGAGAAGAAGAAGAAGAACCTAGATTCGCTGACAAGGTAGAACTATGAGAAAAAGTAGCAAGAAACTTAGACCACTCTTATTAATCGCCAGATTGTTACTAATATATTGTTAATATACTTAACCTTACAAAAGTTATTTAACTAAAGTTAAATAAATAAAGTAAAATCCAAGAGTGGTATATGGTAACATTTGTGCCCCTTTTCACATTTTATTAATATTCACCATGCACAAAAATGATTTAATGCTTGCTACTGTATGCAGTTTATAGTAAGTACTACTGAGTTTATTCTATGAATACTGGCAGAGCGATTTTATGAATCGTTTCTCTTGTTATAATTGGAATTTATAAGACCGTGATAAAAATATTATGAATGTAATTAAATTTAATGCATAAACCATTTTGCACTAGGAAATAAAATAAAGACTAGAAAGTAAAAGATAATAAAGGTTATAGTTATAATACACTATTTTTACTCAAAGATTATGTTAGCAAGGTATGTTTAAGTTATTTACCTGAGTGTGAGCTTATTGACTATTTCAGGAACGATTTTATACTTTGCATTGCAAATGCCTCGCCTCATTTCTCCAACACCAGTTTTGTCAATATAAGCTTCGTCTAAAAACATAAATTCACTATCAATATCTGTCTTTTTTGTTTGTAGCAGATCAGCTACAGCTTTTTCACAGAGGATCCATTCGGGACCTTTATTAAAATTAACCTTAGGTTCACTGATAATGCTGTTAAAATGATGTCCAATACAATACGAGCCAATTGTTTAATTTGATTTAAGAATGTGGCTACTGTGAAAGCCAATCTTGCACTTAAGAGGTAATTGAACATGGATCAGAATTTCTGTTTAATTTTGCATGTGGTGAATCTTCTAAAAGCAGAAATTAAATACCGAAAGAAAATATTCACTTGTTATGGCGACAAGTTCGTGCTTGATTACAAGTTTTTCTGAGAAGGTAATCATTGTTAATTATATGTTTTTTTCCGTTTTGATTTGGTCAAAGTATTACTTTATTTTTTTGCAATGTCATTCTCAAACAAAACTTTTTTTAGCCCATAGATTTATTTGTGTAGCCATCGGTCTATAATTTCAATATTAAAACACTCTTTATTATACTAACCAAAAGAAAACCGAAACTCTTTTATTTAAGTTCTGGTAAGTAGTTGTTTCAAACGTCTCGACGTTCAATATTATCGTTGGCACAACCGACTACCCTGAATGAATCCATTGGATACGGAGACAAATTAAAAGGCTTTGGCAAAACGAGGACACCTATTTGCTGAAAATGTGTACGGCCTTTTTTAACTAGTTAGTTAGGAGAGGTAGAATTTGCTGAGACAATCGTTTTATTTCAAAACTACTAAATGAATTTTGGACATTGGCCGAAAATTTAAGTCCTGCTTTTTGATTGTAATCTAAATTTTGTAAAAGAATTGAAATCTAGTCTGAAAAGACAGATTCTATTATTTATGTGTCGAAGCGGGTTTTTAGACTTAGAGTTTTTGGTATCAATACTAATTAGGTTTACCATATAAGCGTCATGTTTACGTGATTTTCTTACTTTAGGAGTAGTAAATGATGTTACATGCAATACGGTAAATTTTTATGTTATGATGTCTTATTAGCTTGTCGTTTAATGTGCCATTTAAGAAGGCTGTTCAAGGTTGAATGTCCATATTCTTCGTTATACATTATGAGTTGATTTGATTTTAGCTTTATTAAGCAATGCGCCGAAGCATGAAATTTTCATTTAAACGTTTTTATAATAATGTAGACTTTTTGGGATCACAAAATAAGGAGCAACGGTCTGCAACTAGATGACTCGCAATCATACTGAAAATAAGCCACCGTTTTATATGACAATCACTTACCTATACAAAATTCGTCAGCACTCAAACATGCTATAAATTTTTAATAGATCATCATGCTTCATATTTTTGTATAAATCGATCCTGAGCGATCAATCCCAATCAATTAGATAAAACGATAGTGTACCAAATACCTGAAATGAAAAGATAATCAAATTGCCGAACCAATTTAATGAAACGAAAAGCAATTCATGGAATAATCGAACATCACAATCAAGGTAAGCTCAGCAAAAACAATACATTACAATTCAGCCGGCTGCTGTGGAAGAAAATCGTTTTAATTTGGCCGACGCTATTTGCCAACTCCTGCAAATATTGGCTCTGAGTATTGGTCCCGACTATACGTAGAGGAACAATCGGCCTTGAGTGCGACTTGAATCACTACAGACTTAGAGAACAGGCGTGTCTATTTATTTGTATACGTTGTTAATGGCTTAAGTTAGAACTCGAGAGTGGATTGTTGGCAATGTACGCAAACAATTCATATTGTGTTTTGACGTAGGTAAAGAGTTCTTGAGATTTAAGATTTATCATGACATCATTGAATGTTAAGATGACCTGTTTAGAATTTAAGTTCTAAGCGTTTAAATTGTTTTAAGCTTGTAGCTTGCTTTACTTATGTAAATAGAAGCCGCTTTTAAAATGATCTCTGAAAATTGTAGTCAAGGTCAAGAACAATCACTAAAACAACGTGACAATTAGAATGTTACGATTTGACTATATTTATTTCAAAATTCTTGCAAACAAATTACACAGATCGAATAGGATCATGCAGATAATCAAGATTAGAAGCATCAGCAATAATATACTACATATTTCAAAAATGTATAGATAAGAAACTTTCAATCAATATTAATAATTATATAATTTGATCATTTGTACCTTACTTAATTATAAACAACGTCTAAATGAACAAATTAATAGGTACAGGATCTTAGGTCGTGGAACTATACAATATAGTCGATAAATTAATTATAGTAAATAATATAAACTTAATTAGTCAGGTACGAAACTGTATTGGTAGGACGCGTGTCGTATATATCGACACGTTTCTCAAGGGAATCAAATAGTTCGTCAAAATTGAAATAGCAAATATTTACTTAGATTTAAACTTAATTTGTAAATGCAGATAGGCTACAAATTCTGTCATTAATTGAACATATTCGAAACCAAACTAACTCTAAGAACGGGAGAAACAATAAACGTAATTGAAACTAGTTTTTCTTCCTACAATTGTAAAGTGGGTTTTAAAACATGATCTAAAATTCCATTCCTATAAAATCCAGATAGCGCAAGCTATAACAGAAAATGTCTAGGATTTAAGATAATGTTTTTGCCAGACAGTCATTGAAAGGTTTTATACTGAATGTGTGTTTCAAAAAGGTGAAATACTTCTTTATTCTTCTTATCGAGTGGTTAGTGGTCAACCTAGAGTCAGAAATTATTTGACTTCATTATTAAAACAGGTATATGCGAATGAAGAGAATTGTCTCTTCTATGTATCTATCAATCTCAAAACAAAGGCATGTAGTTTAAAAAATAGTATGTCAGTGATTTTATTATTGTAATGTATTTTTTTTAGTCTTGTTGGTAAATGATAACCACTGCTCGTGGACTTCTGCAATGTGAGGTCATTTCTTTCTTTATAAACGCCGTCTACAGTAAAGTTGACTACTTCACAGCGAATTACGATCAACTTGATTTTTTATTGATAACAGACGACCATCACGACATTTATTTAGGACATTAAGAAGTGCTCACAGACATAATTTTCTACATAAATAAATCACTGACTTTAGTAGCATTCCTCCACCCAATACAAAATTGCACTATATAAATTTCGTTTACTTAAACAATTTCTCACCCATATCTTCGAAGAATATTTTGAATATGTTGAGTAAAATGCTTGAGTTATCTCGCGACGACGTTCACGGAGGTGGTAACATTTTTCTTATAACCATATCAGCCTGATTGACTCAACGTTAGATAAAATAAATTGCTATCCCGCTGAGGCCATGTTTGAAACAAAAAATATATTGCAAAGAAAAGAAGGCTTATTCTAATAGGCGTTGGTGTTTACTTAGTGTTTTGGAGACAATTCCTTTATTATCTTGTATGACGAGAACATTTTATGATTTTTAATTATATATTAAAATTTTAAATATGAGTACTTACGTACTATTTACATTTTACCTTTACATAAACTTTTGGAACTATAGAAACACAAGGCTGCTGGTGGCTCTAATATTATCGTGCAATAAAATTATAGTCAAAATATATAAATTTTTTGACATCATGACCGATATCGATCGACAAACGATTTACGTGCAGACAAAGATGACGAACAGATGTGACATTAGGATTGCGTTCTTTTATATGCCGACTAACTGAAACAAATTGTGTTTAACTTTCGAAATAACAGCATGATGCAATGTTTGTCGCAATTACCCAATGAACTACGTCATCCATCCACCTGTTCTAATTGTGTCCATCCACGAAACATGATAGATTAGTCCAAACCAAGTCTAGACTTAACCGAGTTAGTTCAAGCCACTTCGAAATACAATAGACAGTGAAATAGCTTGGCCATCTTTCAAACTGAGAGTGCGAGAAACATTCATCGAGTAAATGCATCTTGCATATAGCTGAGGATGTATGGCTGTGTGAGTTATTTATTAAACAGTAAATCATTTATATTTTTATCAACTAGTGCTTCATTAGAATTATTATGGGACTCAGCTTTCGAAGTATTTGTTTTAACCCAGTAAGTATGTTTTTTTATCAGTTACTAGCTTCCTGCGGCGCGGTTTCACCCGCGTCTTTGCTTACTGCTCTGCTTTCGTCGCCAATAGCGTTATGTTACATAACCTTTCTCGAGAAATATGCAATCATACACAAAATTAGTTAATCGAATCTGACTGGTAGTTCTAGAGATTAGCGCGTTCAAACAAACAAAGAAACTCTTTCACTTTATATAGTAAAGTTTATATTGTTAATTTTAGCATAGATTCGTCGACTATTGATACTCAATAAGAAAAATGATTTATCTATAATAGAATGCATACAGAACCAAAATAACGTTACCCAATAAGTGTACGTTAAAATGCGAACGCTTCGCTAAATATTTTCAATTATATTTATGGACATTCCAAAACTGCGTTAATGGCAGTTAATGCTAATAAAAGGGCGAAGGCTATCGAATGATCATCATAACGACTCTAATTCAGTTTAACAGACTTCTAAAAGATAAGTTATGCGCAACTTTTCGAAGGACCTCTTGAATAAATTTTCAATGAACTTTCTAAAACGAGTTTGACAACTTTTGATTGGTGTGAATACTTAAGGAGATTTTGTACCGTGATTCCGGTAGCCTCTGTGATAGATATTTATATTTTAACATTCATTATTAAAATTCTATTATTTTATAATCGCGTTTTCAATTTATTAATAAAGTTTCAGTTGATAGTTAAAGGTAATTTTAAATAGCAAATATTGCAAGTGCAGGATAAAATAATAAACTAGTTTTAGTTTGAAATTTCTTGGTGTGAATATTCAGCTAGAAATAAAAAAAATTCAGATATGAAATTATAATTTTTAAAATTTTTCGAATTGATTATCGTGTCAAAGAATTTTGAAGTTATACTTCTTTTGGCGCGATTGGGAAAAATGATGAGAGTGAATTTTTACGATGCGCGCGCACACCGACAGAAAAAAGCAACACCCTGAAGTTAGTTGCGAACCTTTTACACCCTGAAGTTAGTTGCGAACCTTTGTGTGTCGTATCAGTACAAATAATTTAAGCCGGCCAAACAAATTAATAAAACAAAAAATATCAGGTCAAAAAAGTCACTGCAATAATGCATCAGAAACTTCTAACTCTTTGTTCTAAGATTATAACAAAGAAGATCACTATTCACAAAGCAAAATCATTTTAACAGACCAATAATTTCTGTTTGGTATAAGATGCCTTTAGTTCCAATCGTAAGAACTGCAAACATAACTTTATTCTACTGAATGTATGTAATAGTTTCATAAAAGTTAACTGCTAGTATTTGCTTAAGTACCGTCGAAACGTATAGAACTATGTTGACCAGTTTTAAAAGACCCCGCTTTAACATAGAATTCTCCCTTAAATTCTTTGTCCGTAGACAATACGGCGACTAGGGAGGTCACCTTAATTTTGATTTTCAGCTCCCAAGGCGACGCGATTCCATTCTTAGAACAAAAGGAGAAGTAACGATTGATTTTTGTTAGAACCTCATTGTTTAAGTAATAGAGTTGATATTGGGTTGCCAAGGAATATAACCTTATAAGAATATTGGGTGACGAAAAAGCTTGAGAAAAGAGTAGAAAAGATATTATTTATAAGTTTATTAACGGTTCCTTTCTGTTTTGTGTTATTTCTATTCTGAATTAGGTATTTGATTTTACTTTGTTATCTACATAAATTTAACATTTATACTTGCTGACCCGGCGAACTTCGTTCCGCCTAACAGTCGATCAACATTACTTTATTTTTCTAAAATAAAAGAATTTTTCTAAAATAAACGTAGCCTAAGTTACTCCTTATTACATCAACCACCTGCCAATAAAAGTCCCGTCAAAATCAGTCCAGCCATTTCAGAGGTTAGCCGGAACAAACAGACAGACAGACAGACAAAAATTTAAAAAAATGTATATTTATTCATATATATGTAGTAAAAAACGGTTATTTCAATATTACAAACCGACACTCCAATTTTATTATATGTATAGATAATGTAGATGAGCTTGCGTCAACAAACGATTTGTAAATTTTATTGTTATTTTTATGGTTATATTTTTTCTTAGAACTAATACACTACTCTGCCGATTAAAAACTCAATACCGTTGCCCGCATTATACATGCGTGACTGCCTGCGCACTGAAAGGAGGTCTTTGAAGATTTTACCGTGAAATTAGTATAGATCAACTCCTAAGCTTTCTGTTTGCATTTTCAACTTTATCATAGGTTTGGCAGTGGCACCACATCTTACATTCGACCATAGAGCAAACTCTTGAAATATGTATATTGAAAATTGTTACCTACGTTTTTCGCTGTCTTTCCACTCTGACCAACTAAACTGACCAACTGAAACAGATCAACTATTTTTCTTTCTCAACGACACAACTTTGTAGTTGGTCTGATAGGAATATTTTTTTAATTCAAGTTTATCCTCATCCACACAACTTAAAACGGATCACCTATTTGTTTTTCTTATCGGTACAACTTTTTTGTTGGTCCGATAGGAATATTTTATTAATTCAAATTTGTTCCCATCTACACAACTTAGTATCAAACCTAAAGAAATGTACAGGGAAAGTGTATCTTAGGGGAATAAATCCATATCTACTCAATAACCTATTGGTTTATTGACAGAAACGAAGTATGCTTGATTGTATTTGTTGTATTTGTATTTTTTTATCTTAATTTTTCTAGGGCGTGTCCTATTGAGATGTCATCAGATAAACATTGTATTATGGTCTGTCTCATGGCATCATCGCGAATGATATAATTATATTAGTTTAAAATAAAATTTAATTATAAAGGTTTAATATAATAAAGACTGGAGTAAAATAAAGACTGGCCTGTTGGTCTAGTGGTTAGTGACCCTGACTGCTAAGCCGGAGGTCGTGGGTTCGATTCCCACCCAGGACAAACCTTTGTGTGATGAGCATGATTGTTTGTTCTGTGTCTGGGTGTAATTTATCTATAATATGTATATATTTACAAAAAAAAAGAAGTATTTAAGTATGTATATCCGTATTCTAGAACCCATAATACAAGCATATAATATGCTTACTTTGGGTCTAGATGGCGTTGAGTGTAGTTGTTGAAATATTATTATTATTATTATTATAATACCAAAGTTGTGTGGATGGGGACAAATTTGCATTAACAAAATATTCCCATCAGACCAACTAAAAAGTTGTATCGTTGAGAAAGAAAATAGTTAGTCCGTTTCAATTGGTTGGTTCAGTTGGTCCCATTGGAATAATACTTTTCAAAATAAAATAAATGATTAACTAGTTGATAAGATTGGAATAAAACCTTTTTTTGGTTTCCATTCTGCACAACCAGTTGGTCCGTTCAGTTGGTCGGAGTGGAAGGACAGGTTTTTCGTTACGCAATGTCAAGATTACTTGTTTTGAAGATCTAATGATTCACATAAGGATTGTCTTTTCTTTGAAGGTTTTATTTTATTTTTGTTTTGGTTGATTTTATGGCTTCGAGATTTACGTGTTATTCTGTCAATAAACTTATTCGTGGTTAATAAAGCTAGCAAACACAACCATATTCACTATATTTTTATGTTTTATCAACTAACATAGGAGCAAACAAGTCTGATGGTTAGTATTTACTAAGCCTAGATGTTTACGACACTAGTTGCGGGTACTGTCACTCTCTGAAAATTAGCAGGTAGCCGATTTACTGTCAAAGTCCTTAAAGAGTTATGCAATACAGAACCAGACCATTTACTTAATGAAATGAACTGCATCTGCTAATAACGTAAGTGTAAAAAGTAAAAAAAGTAAAAATTACTTTCTAAATTTAACTTGGCCTTCAATTTTGAGCAAATCAGACGTCATTTGATTGAGTTAGGTCGCTATTAAAAATTTATCCGTATAGAATAGAAGACACTTATTGTACACTAATTCATCATCATCATCGTCGTATCAGCCAAAAGACGTCCACTGCTGGACATAGGCCCAATTTTCACTAACATGGTCAATCATTCACCGCCCTTTCGTTCGTGGTCGCTACACCAGAACCTTTATATATATTAAATAGCTCGCAGAACCTTTCTGCCACAACAGCCGTTGTGGCAGAAAGGTTCTGCGAGCTATGTGTCCTGCCCATTGCCACTTCAGAAAAGCTACTCTGCGAGCCACGTCAGTTACTTCGTTCCTCAAATGATTCAGGGTGACGCCTAATATAGCTCACTCCATCGCCCTCTGAGGGACTTTGAGCCACTGCTCCGTATGTCATCACTGGCAACACACACTGGCCAAAGACCTTGGTCTTTAGACAATACTAATTATTAACAATATATGATCATTATTAGAATATAATTTATTATCATATTTTGTACTGCTATTGTCTACTAAAAGTGTAGTTACATATGCCTGTAGAATAGTAATGTCATTCTTATACATTTCATTAGCATTTCTACACGCCGATCGAATATTGTCACCCTAGATTCAACTCTATTCATACCGCTTGCAATTCTCACTAGAATTTGCATTCTCCAATAATTGTCTCCTTAAACTAAGCAACCTCAATGAAGGATCGTCTTTTCTTTGCTTGCTGCGGTGAATGTCAATTAATACTTAAACACTGAGTAAAGGCCAACAAAAAGAAAATCTAGGTCACAAACTTTTCTAATAATAGTTCTTTGAAACAACTAGTAACCAACTTAAAGATTGTTTAACCTATCTAGAAAATCATCTACTTTTAGCAAGACATTGGCTTCAATTACATTTTGTTGTGTAGTGAATAGTTTTGCTTTATTTAAGTTATCCCAAATTATTTTTTCCTATACCAGCATACCAATAATGTAGTGGAGGGGTTACGTGCAAGAGACTGTGGGTTCGATTTCCATACGGGACAAAATTTAGTATGTTCCCCATTTGATGGAGTCTAGGTGTAGTTTTGCTCTGGATTTTTCTAATTTAATAGATACTATCATAAATAATAAATAATAATTGCATGTTTGTAAAGGACTCGGTAACATAAAGTTTGTTAAATATTACTAGAACTAAAAAAATATAGTATTGTCAACAAAATTATTCTTAGTGGGAATGAAAAGATTAATTAATGTTGAAGAGACAAAGGAGGATGTTTGTATCGCAGTAAACGGCATTCCATAGTCTCTGCTTACACCATTAATGGAAGACAGGCGTGTAGTTATATATGTAATTATTCTTAATCAGACTAAAATATTTCTGGCAATTCTTCTTCGATTACCGCAATTCAATCTATCAAATTACGAGAGATTTGTTTAATATAACTATAGCAATATATTGAATTTGAAACAAAATATTACAATATGAAATAGCCAACAAGAGTTACCGCAGATATTGTGTGTGGCGGGCTGTACGTATTCCGTAACAAGATACCGCAGAGTAACTTACCATAGAGAACTCTACGTTTTTAATTGTTCGTTTTATCTAGATCTTATTACATGAATTACAATAGGACTAGTTGTCATACGGATGCTAGTCAGCAAATATTTTTAAATTTAGAAAATTACACTTTTAACTATTTTTTTTTTATTATTTATTTATCATATTATTATATCATTTTACAGTATGTTAAAGAGTCACCATACCTAAACGAATAAAGGTTTGTAATGACGCAGCCCGATTCGACTTTATTACATTAACTAGACGACAGTGTGTGATAGTGTCCACATATTATTATTATTATTATTATTATTATTATTATTTACAACTGTATATAAATAGATATAACTTTTCAAAATTAATTTATTTTATACTGAGATTTCGTTAAATTAGTACATTTATATTTATATTTTTTGATTGTCGGTAGTAGATCCACGCTGGTTTCAGCATGAATGGGCCGGATCGTCCGGGGAAGTACTACCCTCTCATAGAAGATCTACGTAAAAGTAGTAGTATCCGTACAACTGAATTTCGTTCGGTGAGTGAGAGCGCCCGCGCCGGAGGCCTAAGTTCCCCCCTTTTCTCTCTCCTCACCTCCCTCATTCTTTTCTCCTAACCCCATTCCCAGCCGTCATAGTGGAGGCCACTATACCAGCAGTTTAAGACGAAGGCTTTTGGTATGGTGGCCACCACTTCTGGATTCCATTGACTGCTTACCATCAGGTAGGCTAATATAAAAAAAATATATATATTTAGATAAAACTAACCACTTTAGTCGTTTAAATGTACTCATATTTTACCTTTTTCCAAGTCGTTCATCTTCGTTATCCTTTTCAGATAATATATCTACTAATTTAATTCTCTCATAGTAAAGTTACTCTATGTGAAGAGAAGCACAAAGCTCAAAGCCGTAACCGGACGGTACAATATCGCTGCACTGGCTACTTACAGGTCACTCACACTATACGATTACTTTATATTCAATAGTAGCTTCTCATGGCGCAGTTTCATCCACGTCTTTAGCTAGCCTATAACCTTTCTCGAGAACTGGCCTATCATACGGCAAAAGAATTGTTTAGATCCGACTAGTATTTCTAGAGATTAACGCGTTCAAACAAACTCTTCCTTTATGTAGTAGTACTAGCTTTCCGTAGCGTGGTTTCACCCGCGTCTTTGCTTACTGCTCTGTTCCCGTCGTCAGTAGCGTGATGTTACATAGCTTATTATCTTCCTCAAGAACTGGGCTTACACACGCAAAAATAATTTTCAAATCCAACTGGTAGTTCTAGAGATTAGCGCGTTCAAACAAACAAATTCTTCCGCTTTATTTAATAGTATAGATATAAATGTGCATGGTTTTGTGTTGAACATACTATGATTGGAATTTTGCATTTTGTAACTCATGCTTTTAATATAGATAATCTTAGATTATGCGATGAAGAACCAAACAGGCAACCGTTGGATAAAAGCGGATTAGGATCGAGTGTGCTTGCGTAAGGCCTTTTTCAGTATTGTAGTAAACATTTTTCAGCTGAATTGATGGTGAGAAATCATAATCTATCTTTAAATTTAATAAAGCACACTTTATGTGACTGTAAATTTCTGGTGGTATTCCACTAATCCAATCCTGTTCTTCTTAGTATCTTCTTGCGAAGATTGGCAATCATTATGGCAATTTCCACCCTGGATACCGCGGCTCTAAACAGGGAACGTGTACTTTTGCCTAACTATTGTCACAGGTTTTTGAGCCATGATATCCTTCTGCGACCAGACCTCCTTTTACCTGCCAGTTTACCCTGCATTATTAGTTAAAAATTAGTTCTAACTAGTTTAATCAGCCAATTATAATTCATCTATTGTATTCCCTGTGCATAGTAAAGGCCGCTTTTCGTACAGAGACAGCATGGGCATTGATCGCCAACCAAAGTGTAGCGCCAACAACACTGAAAACTTGTACTCTGTTTAGTAGAAACATAACACTACCTAGCTAGTGATCTTTTATTTTTATTGTCGAAATATTATAATGAAACGAAATGGAATATAAAATTTCGCTTCACTCAGCAACTGGTAATTCACACTAACTTAAGTACGTAAAGTTAATTCTAAAACAAATTTTATTTTAGCGTATAACAAAATAAAATAATCATAATATACATAAAAGGAGCAAAACATTAAACGACCTAAGCCAAAATTAACTTTCAATTTAACAGTCCGTCGAAAAACGTTCAGAATTAATACCGCGCACTCATAAACCAGAACAAATCACCTCATCCTTAATATCGTTCGGTAATTAGTGGCGTGGGATGAGCAACTGTTTTAATTATATCGAATTTCCACTTTAAATTGCATGCACAAATGGTTAGTAAACGAGAATTATTACTCTTCAGATGAGTTTTTAAAGAAATCTAGTTCTCACTCCTGTCATTTCTTAGGGCTTAGACAAGTGGCGTAGAATAGAATAGATTAAAAAATGTATGGAACTGACATAATCTAACGATAATGTTGGTGTTAGCTTATGTCAAGTAGCATAGAAATCTATGCCATTTGTCTAGAGTCTCAGAAATGCTTTGTAAATAATTTTAATAGCTTTAAATACCTAAGACATATTATTTTTATGTCCAAAATTCCTGTTTATATTATTTAATTATTTATTGTTGATCTTTATACCTACCTACTGTTTTACTACCATCTTTTACTTGTACCACATTTTGAGCAAAATTCGATTTTTGTCGATATGATTTATGTGAATGTAGTTCAGGTTTTTGATCAAAAATCTGGACTGTTACATGTTTATGATGAAATTGAGTTTAAAATGTGTCATAGCCGATTTTTCATCAAAAACTAGTGTTTTGATCAAAAACCTAATTTTATGAAAAACCTGCGACATATATAAAACCACTGTTAGTCGCCTCTTAAAACACCACATGGCTAAAAGGAATGCCTCTAATATTACTCTACCGATAAACCCGCCTGTACATACATCAACAAGTAACAAGAAAGAAATCGGAAAATAAAGAAGTTTTCTATTATTGCACCATGTAAACAATTTCGCAACTTCATCTTTTTTGTTACCACATCATCTCTGCCATTGGCTCATAGTTGGCCTTACTGTGAAGGCTTACAGACAGTAGTTCCAAAGTTCTTTACTGTATTTTCTTTTCTCATAATTCAGTAACAATGTACTCGTATAAGAACACGTACAGACTTTATGGCCTTTTGGTTATGACAGCCGTTTCATAAACTTAAGGTTGTGAATTCTAAACCGGGCATGTACGAATTTGACTTTTATAAACTCTTAGACAATGCATTGATTAGTAGTTAAAAATACTCGTAAGGAAACCTGGACTTATATACAAACTTCTGTGGACGACTCTCTGTGGTTCGTGGACCCACGCAGAGGTTGCGGGATCGATGCCAATGCTCGATTCAAATATTTGTGTGCATGAACATGTCTATTTGTATTGGTCTGGATGTTTCTATGTATTGCATGTACCTATGTATTTACAAAAACATTATTAAGCATGTATATTCGTATTCTATAACCCATCACTATAATATACGCTTATTTTAAATCTAGATGGCGTTGTGTGTAGTTGTTCTCATATTATATTATTAATTAAACGTCTGGAATCGCCAATCCGTTTTAAGCAAACGTGGTGATCAATGCTAATTTCTTCACTATATGAGAAAAGGACTCTTGCAGTGAGAATATTAGTGGACACATATATTATGTTCTAACTAAAGTAAAACTCTTACTTTAAATATTATATATTTACTTTAGACCATTTTGGCTTAAAAAATTTAATAAAGATTTTACATATTATAACTTGTAAAGTCCATTTAATTTACACATTGTTAACGCAAACGTTATTTAAAACAAGAGTGAGCAACGTTAGGGATTATTAAATAAATAATGTTAAGATTAAAGGGTAGCTCTTCATAATCCATCCTGTTTTGTTCATATTCGAGGCACGATGACCTACTTGCTTCAAAAGATTATTCGAGTTCATAATGAGATGATCTCGTTAATTTAATTCATTTATTTATTTCATTCACTAACGTTTTTGAGTTATGTGTAACAATTTTTTCAAGTTAGGTAGCCCAGAGTGCCTTTAACAGAACCCTTAGAACCAAGCTATTAGGTTTAAATAAAATCTTATTTTTGAGATGACAGTTGGTGCAATTTGATGTGATGGTTTTAACATTTCATCATCATCATCATCATCAAATCAGCTAAAAGACGTGCACTGCTGGACATAGACTTCCACTAATTTTCGCCACCGTGGCGGGTCGTTCGCCACCCTCATCCATCGGTTGCCCTCCACCCTTAAAAGGTCGTCGGTCCACCTTGTGAGGCATCTCACCATGCTGCGTCTTCCGGTTCGTGGTTGCCACTTTAGAACCTTTCTGCCCCAACGGCCGTCAGTTCTACGAGCTAGCGAAGTATATACAATCTGGGTGTCGTGTCACAAACAACACAGGACGGGCAGCAGCGTCCTGTGCAAAGACTGCCGCCACTGCGATCGCCAATCCGCCTACCAAGCGTGATGATTATGGCAAAGCCTCTTATGAAACTTTAACATTTATATTAATTCAAATAACAAATTTACTTCTGTTAAGTGAATTTTATTATATGGCCATAGTACCACTGTTCTAATTAACACAGACAGCATGTCAAAAAACCAAAACTCTGTTTACCTTAACAAACAGCTCAACTAATGTAACAGGGCTGTTACCGACAGTCTATAAAGAACGAAATAAGGATGGAATGAACTTTCTTTCCTTACTCTTGAATTGAAGAGGTGAGGCTCAGGTGCTGTCAATCATCGAACCAAATGGCTTAGTATGAAAACGAATACGTAACGTCGATATTTTCTAAGAGAGTAATACGTCTTCAGTGGATTCAATGCATTCGTGCTGAAACTACCAGCAATGATCTAATATCATCAAAATATTAAGCATCTTGACATGAATGTAATTTATTTTGCATATAATAAAGAAAACTATTGTACAAATCTTATAAAACTTAAATTGAAAGATATTTCTAATCGACAAACACAAGTCCTTCAGGTTTACTAGTTTAATAAAGACATGACCGTGTTATAAATCACTTAGTTCACCTGGCCTTACTATTGCGAGCCAAGAGTTGCATTTAAAACGGCAAAATTAAAACTAGTAGTTTACGAGGAACTTTAAATCTTACAGAATGCGCGGGTGTTTATAATACCTATATTAATTAGCAGAGGTTTACGTGGAATACCGAATAGCGTCGAGAAGTGAGTACATTAATTGTTCACTTTTACTAGCACAAACTGTCAACGAAATGATTGCAGTCAAAGCTTCATAATAAAAATGCTAAGAAAAATTTATATTTTATTATATTCCATTGAATTCTAAATGCATGTTATTATCAATGAAAATAGGTAATTAATTAATTATAATGAAATAGAAATAAACTATTTAAATAAAATAATGAGAGTATAAATTCTAATTCTACGTATTATATCAATCTCATTGTTGTCTTTTATTTTAATTTTAATGTATTTTGATTGACTTTTGTTTTTCTCGTAAATTCTTTATATTTTATTATATTCCATTGAATTCTAAATGCATGTTTTTATCAATGAAAATAGGTAATTAATTAATTATAATGAAATAGAAATAAACTATTTAAATAAAATAATGAGAGTATAAATTCTAATTCTACGTATTATATCAAACTCATTGTTGTCTTTTATTTTAATTTTAATGTATTTTGATTGACTTTTGTTTTTCTCGTAAATTCGGTTAAGAATTATTGCTGTTAATAATATATCAGGCGTTATTGTGAAATGAAATGAATTCTTCTTCATATTGTTCCGTACTTAAAGTTTTACCAGGTACAGGGTAGTATCGTTACCTGCATAATAAATATTAACTGCAGTCACCAATCCGTCTGCCAAGCGTAGTCAAATCAAATATCTAGTGGTTAGTGGTCAACCTATTGTCAGGGTTTGTTCAGGCCGCCCATATAGGCCACCGACCACATCCAACTTGATGTAACGACTGTTATCAACTTGGTAACAACCGGGACTGACTTTTAACGTGCTCCTCCTCTTATATCGTCAAAACATCAAAGACGAAATGGCACTTATGGAAGAGGATTTTGTTAAGAGCACTAGAATCACTCGTAGGCGTAAATTAGATAATGGTCGTAAATGGATAGGCTTAGAAGTAGAACCTGCGGTTAGGAACCATCTGGCCACTACTAAAGATAAGCTTTTTATAGATTTTGCAACTTGTAGGTTTATTGATGACGTTGACATAGTGCGTTGTTTGAAATGCCAGCAGTTTGGCCATATATCTAAATTTTGTACAAGCAAAACACCTGCTTGTGCAAATTGTGCTGGGGAACATGATACTCGAGCTTGTCCCAACAAGAACACCCCAGATTTTAAATTTAATTGCATAGCCTGTAAGAGATTTAAAAAACCTAGCTATCATCGTTGCGGCTCTCAACAGTGTCTTACTTATAAGCTTATGCTAGAACAACTTATTTTATGCACTACTTACTAATAAACCAGTTAGTCACAACACTCACAACTAATAGTTAGAAATGGCAAATCTTGTTATAGGACAGTTGAATCTACATAACGATAGGGTGGCAACATCAGAGTTAGATCGATTAGTTTTGGAACATAAGCTGGACATTGTTTTAGTACAGGAGCAATATCAACTTTTTCATTTGCGTAGGAAAATTGTGCAGCTAAATGGCAGATCACGAGCTGGGATATACGTATCGAGTTCTAATTTTACTGTAACGTCATTGTCTAATCTTATGACGCCACACTGTGCAGTTGCGGAGGTTACATCCTCGTCCTGCAGGGTTTATGTCGTGAGCTGCTACTTCCAATACTCCCATCCTGTCGCTCCTCACCTACATCATCTTCGCCACGTTTTGCGGTCTCTTGCAGGCCACAAAATTATCATTGGCGCCGACGTCAATGCGTCATCTACGCTATGGTATGGCAAATATAGGGCAACTGATAGGGATCGACGCAGTGCTGTCGAAGATTTCATTGCAGAAATGAATCTATTCATACACAATACCCCTGATGCACCACCTACTTTCTGGAGCCCAATGGGCGAATCTTCTATTGACGTCACACTTTCTTGTGGAGGCGTTCGTATTGATAGGTGGCGCGTTCTGCCGGACGCGTCGTGTAGTGATCATCGTTTAATCGTGTATGAATTCACTACTAGAGTGGCGCGGGATCCTCAAGATAATGCTGCTAGCTTTAGATATAAAACTAGAGGGGGAAACTGGGAGCTTTTTGGTACTCTTTTTGGTATGCATGCTAAAGACTTCACTCGTAACGAGCTGTCTGCACAAGAAAGTGCTGAGATCTTATCAGATACTTTTACCTATTGCGCTGATGTTGCTTTTGGCCGAAAATCTGTCACAAGCACTCGTAGATGTGATTGGTGGAATGATTATTTAGCTGAACTTCGTAGATGTTACCGTAGGGCGCGTAGAAAGGTTAATACCATTAAGAAACGTAACATATCGGGTGATACTTATAACAACGCGCTTATTGCTCTTAGGGTTGCCAGGTCACGTTATAGAGCTGCTGTTGAAAAGTCTAAAGGTAACTTGTTGCGTAAAATAGTTGATAGGCTTGATAGGGAGGGTCCATGGTCACCTATATATCATGAATTCAAAGCTAATAGATCTATTGAACTTGCTTACATAGGAAACATAAAAATCAATAATGCTCATTCTATAGGTATAGATGAAACAACTAAATATCTTTTGCATACTCTTATACCTGACGATCGGCCGGAGGACGACACTGAGTATCACCAAGAGATCAGACAATGGGCTGCTGTACCGCCTGTGTCGCCTATGTCAGACCTACCATCAACTGACGAGTTTATTAATATTGTTAGATCTCTGCCACTTAACAAAGCTTCAGGTGATGATAAGATTTCAAATAAAATGATTAAGGAGGCGTGTAGGATCTCTGGGGATGCAATTCTGTGTGTGTTTAGGCGGTGTATTGGGGAGGGTGTATTTCCTAGTATTTGGCGTAGTGGGTATATTAGAATAATACCAAAGAGTGGCAACAAGCCACCAGACGACCCTAAGTCATATAGACCAATTACGTTACTACTGTACGGGTCAATTACCGTACAATACATTTTACTTAGATCATCATTATTGCGACACGCGCCCGGTGTCATTCATTACCTTTATTGTATTAAAAATATGAAATATTCAGTACGCTACAATACGTCCTACCGT
Source organism: Parascotia fuliginaria (assembly GCA_963082885.1). Taxonomy (NCBI): domain Eukaryota; kingdom Metazoa; phylum Arthropoda; class Insecta; order Lepidoptera; family Erebidae; genus Parascotia; species Parascotia fuliginaria. The sequence continues at coordinate 5,682,740 of OY720195.1, forward strand.
GTACGCGACTCATATCCCATTCATCTTATCTTAGTATTTAAATCTTAATCAGTGTATTTACTCGTAATATAGTGATTTTATTATCTTTTATTCGAGTTTATAATTTATCTCACCCCAACCCCGAACATTGGTCCTTCGAGCCGGATCCGTTAGCGGGATCAATACGCGTGTGCAGTGTAAGGTGCCGTGTAAGCGTGGTTTCGTTAAACGGAAGAACTGAACAATCTCGTTGTTTTGGTAAAGTACCACTACATCTCATCTCGTGATCCTGATACATTTCGGTGCCTGGTAAGGTAGTCCTACATCTCATCTCGTGATCCTCGTGATAAACAAGTAAGGAATTTTTTATAATTACTAAAATGGCTAAGTTTGAAGAAATTTTAGCCACGCAGCAGCAAATCATTGAAGCAGTGGATAAGCTCTACTCCAATTTCAAGAAAGATGGAGCAGAGCGGAAGACACCTGACTACCTACGTCGACGATTTGATACCTTAGAACAATATTTCACGGAGTTTCATAATAATCATATGACTTTATTATCTTTTGGTGATCAATCTCATGAATATTTTAGCTCTAATCAATATGATCAGTTAAAGATCAAGTATGTTAATATTAAAACAGCTATTCAGAGTTACAAGCCTCCCACGGAAAGACCCCAGACCCCTGTACTAAAACCTCCGTCCTTTCAACCTATTTCGACACCTCTCACATCGAATCCGTCGCCTCGAAATCCACCAGTAAAGGATACTTCTACTTCTAGCAAAACGGAAGATCTTTTACGAAAACAAGCCACTAATTTTAGAGCATTTTCAAGAGAAGCGGCAGATATTGATCTTGCTCTTGTTACGGAGAAATGGGAGTTCGAGGATATTTTGAAAACCTTAAAAACGCGTTGGACAGCTATCGACTCCGTACATTGGGAGCTTGATAACGAGCTTAACGGCTCAAATAGCGAGTACGAAGAGCAATTTACAAATTACGAGAAGTATTATAAAACTCTCAAGAGAGATATTAATAAGAAGATGTCGTCCGTGGCACACATTGAGAAGTGTACTCCCAAAATGGAGATAGCTATATTTGAAGGAAGATACACTCAGTGGGTTTCGTTTAAGGACCTTTTTACTGAGACTGTACACAACAATCCTTCCTTATCGAATGCCCAAAAGATGCAGTTTTTAAAGAGCAAGGTCAAGGGAGAGCCTGAAAGATTGATCCAGCATCTTCAGATAAGTTCTGACAATTACTCTGTGTGTTGGAATATACTTAATCATCGTTACGATAACAAAAGACTTCATGGCTCATCTCAAAAACATATTAAATATCCCTGTAAATCAACAAAAATCGGCCAACCATTTAAAAAGGATTCATGACACTACGTATGAGAGTGTTAACGCTATAAAAAATCTAGGTGTTGACGTTTCGTCCTGGGACCCCTTCCTTGTTTGTATTTTGATCGAAAAATTAGATTCGGAAACTTACGACGACTATGTTGATTCGTTGAAATTTCCAAAGGAATTGCCAGTATTAGTGGAATTTTTACAATTTTTGGAAAACAAGTTTATGTCACTAGAAACTTCGCGCAAGAAATTAGAAAATCCTGTTCAAAAACAATCTCAACAATCTCATAATCAACCGTCATCTCCATCATTTAAAGGTTACAATAACCAGCCGACTTCCAAATATTTTAATCCTAAATTCAAATCAAATAATAATATTTCCAAGCAAAACTATTCTGCAAACCAAGTAAGTTCGCAACCAGAAAGATTGCGAAATGACAAACAGCAAAATAAAGTTGTCGAAAAACGCAAGTCATGTCCTATTTGCAACGCATGTGACCACCGTATACACTATTGCCCAATGTTGTTGAAAATGCAACCTACTGAGCGAAAAAATGCAATTGCGAATTTAAATCTTTGTTTAAATTGCTTACACTATCATGAAGGCAAAAGGTGTCTGTCTGAAATAAAATGTAAAGAATGTAATAAAGCTCATAATACCATTCTTCATGAATACTTTTCTACTTCGGATGCATCTCGACCAGGACCCTCGACCTCATCTACAAAAGTTTCATCTCAAAAGCAGGATATGAACTCGTTTGTATCTGTGCGTAATGACCCCTCGGAAGTACTGCTTGCGACAGCAATTATTAAAGTACAAGCAGCAGATGGATCTTACCAAGAGATGAGAGTACTTTTGGATCAAGGTTCTCAGACTTCTATCATTAGCGAAAGGGCTGCTCAGTTATTAAAATTATCTCGACGAAAGTGTAATGGATATATCTCTGGAATAGGAAACAATGAAAACAACTGTAAGGGCATGATTTCTATTAAGTGCAAGTCGACTGTAAATGATTTTATATTTGAAACGGATGTATTTATAATGAAAAGACTCGTAAACAACCTACCTAGTCAAACCATATCAAAACCAAACTGGCCTACACTTAACCAAATAACTTTAGCAGATCCCGAATTTTACAACAGTAGGCCTATTGATATCCTATTTGGCGCTGATATTTATTCATTAATCCTTCTGGACGGTATTTGCCGATCTGAAGGAATGTTGCCCATCGCTCAACAAACGCAGTTAGGATGGATCTTAAGCGGCAATTGCAAGACATTCCAATGTAACGTAGTCCTAAATAATATAGACGATATTCAACAGTTTTGGGAAATGGAGGATATTAGTGAACCCTTATCAATATCTATGGAAGACCAAAACTGTATCGATTTCTATCAATCATCAACATTAAGGCGCGAAGATGGCAGCTATGTCGTGAAATTACCTTTTAAAGAAAATTTTGAAGAAAAATTAGGCGAATCTAAAACAAAATCTATTGCGCAATTCTTTCAAATGGAAAGGAAATTAATTAAGCAACCCGATCTGGCGCGTGACTATAAATTGTTTATGAATGAGTATTTACAGCTCGGACATATGACACCCGTGTCGACATATTATAATGTAAAATCAGATTGTTACCTATCGCATCATTGCGTACAACGAGCTGAGTCATCGACTACAAAATTGCGAGTCGTTTTTAATGCATCGGCGAAAACCTCAACTGGCTACAGCCTCAATGATCTTATGTGCAGAGGGCCGAATCTGCAACAGGACCTTCTAAGTTTAATATTAAAATGGAGACAATTCAAGTTCGCATTTACAGCAGATATAGAAAAGATGTTTCGTAACATTTGGCTACATTCTGATCATCAAATTTATCAGAAAATCATCTGGCGAGATCATAAGTCTCAACCTTTAAAAGAATTTCAGCTAGCGACGGTTACTTATGGCACGAAAGCCGCACCTTTTCTAGCCATGATGACGTTAAAGCAGCTAGCCAACGATGAAAGACCTAATTATCCTAAGAGCGCAGCACCTTACATCTTAGAACATTCTTTTTACATGGATGATCTCGTATTTGGATGCTTTAGCAAACAGGAGGCCAAGCAACTCAAGTTAGATTTGATAAATCTTCTCAAGTCAGGCGGTTTTAATCTCAGAAAATGGCGTTCTAATCTGCCCGATCTCTTAGACGACGTTAATGAATATAAGGAGGAATTTTATTTTAAGCAGTCTGAGTCGACTAAAACTTTAGGTATTCGGTGGAGCCCTAAAGAAGATATATTTACCTTTGATCCTATTATATTCACTTCTACAGATATCCCAACAAAAAGACAATTTCTGTCGGACATTTCGAAGATTTTTGATCCCTTAGGATGGCTGTGTCCAGTCACAATTAAACTCAAGATATTATTCCAAGAGACATGGAAATTGCAATTGGGTTGGGATCAACCGATACCTCAACATATTGCTATAGAATGGAACAAAATACAAATTGATTTACCTCATTTGTCTCTATTTAAAATACCCCGATGGATACAAACACAACAAGGCGACGTAATCGAGTTACACGGCTTTTGCGACGCTAGCACTAAGGCGTACGCAGGTGTTGTATATTTTAAATTTAAAAGGAATAACACCGTTTATGTAACTCTAATTGCCGGCAAATCTAAAGTTGTACCATTGAAGAAATCTCAATCAATACCTCGCTTAGAACTTAGCGGGGCTCTTTTGTTAACCAAACTTATAAATAAAATCGTCTTATCCCTGCCAGAGTTCAGCATCCGGGTTTATGGCTGGGTCGATTCTATGGCAGTGTTAGGATGGATAAATGGAGAACCAGAGAAATGGAAGCCTTTTGTCGCCAACCGAGTGAAAATGATTTGTGACGTCATTCCGAAAGATCGTTGGCGATATGTGAAATCTCACGAAAACCCTGCAGACTGTGCTAGCCGTAGTTTAACTGCATCTCAGCTGGTACATCATTCACTTTGGTGGCATGGACCAAGTTGGCTACCTCAGTATGAACCAATAAACGAGTCCCAAAATATGTATACTACGACACAAGATCTCCGAAAGATAAAGTTAGTAAACTGTGAAAATTCAGTAGTTAAATTATTATTAGAAAAATATAGCTCTTTTCGTAAGATAACCCGAGTTTTAGGATATGTTATGAAGTTTATCAATAATTTATTTACAAAAAGAAAAGCGAAGATTATCTTACCCTACAAGAATTAAAAAGAGCAAAGGAGATGTTGATAAAGTTTGTACAAAAACAATATTTTTTCAAGGAAATATCTTTACTTGAAAAAGGTGAACTCCTAAGCAAGAAAAGCCAGATCTTAAATCTCAGTCCTATCATTGATTCTCACGGCATACTTCGTGTGGGCGGACGGCTAAAACATTCGAATATAAATCCTGAAATGAAATATCCCATTATCATCCCAAATCAATCTAAACTAGCAGATCTCATTATAGATGAATCACACATTTTGGTATTTCATGGCGGAGTTAAAATGACTACAAGTTTTCTTAGGCAGAAATATTGGATATTGGGCGGAATCAGAACAACTAAAAAGCGATTGCGAATGTGTGTAAAATGTAGAAGAAACAAGCCTATATTGCAGTATCAATTAATGGGTGATTTACCTGTATCCAGATTGAACCCTAGCCGACCTTTTTATCATACCGGAATTGACTACACTGGACATGTTGTAGTCAAAGCTAACAAAGGACGTGGCATAAAAACGACTAAAGGATATATTGCGGTATTTATATGTATGGTTACAAAGGCCGTGCATTTAGAAATAGTATCCGATCTCACCGCGTCAGCATTTATTGCGGCGCTAAGGCGTATGTCAGCTAGGAGAGGAGTTCCCGGACACATCTACAGCGACCAGGGAACTAATTTTATAGGCGCTAACAAAATTCTTCAACAAGAATATCTAGAAATCTCAGAAATATTAACACACCAAGAGGTACGCTCTAACATCTCTGAAATGAATATTGAATGGCATTTCAATGCACCGTCGTGGCCATCTGGCGGCGGACTTTGGGAAGCTGCAGTGAAAAGCTTAAAACATCATCTTAAGCGAGTGGTAGGCGAACAAAAGCTGACGTATGAGGAGTACTGCACTTTATTAACCCAACTAGAAGCTTGTTTGAACTCTCGACCTCTTTGTCCTTTAACAGAAGACCCTGACGACTTAGAGTTTTTAACCCCGGCTCACTTTTTGGCAAGCGGGCCTAATCTGACCATTTTTGAAACAGAAACTGATCTTAGGACGCGATGGAGTTTAACCCAAAAAATTTACCAAGATGTTTGGGTTCAGTGGAAAAAGGATTATCTCATACAATTGTCCATTAGGACTAAGTGGAAGAAACCTCGCAGTAACCTTAATCTCGACGATGTCGTCATCATAAAGGACGAAAATCTTCCTCCAGGAAGGTGGGCCTTAGGTCGTGTAGTAGAGCTTCATCCCGGAACTGACGGACACGTAAGAGTCGTCACGTTAAAAACTAAAAATGGTTTAATAAAACGTCCTGTGGTTAAGCTATGTTTATTGCCTACTAATGGAAGCGATCAACCTATGGTTGATACAAAAGAGGAAGATAAATCACCAAAACAAAGAAAGCCTAAGCGTATCCCAATCTCAGCTATGGTGTTTTCCATATTGTTATTTTTTATGACATTAATAAACTCATCCGTGGCATCCTACAACCTCACCACGTTTAACAATAGTGGTATTTATTTTGACAAAATTTCAAATATGCACCTTATTCGAGACGATTGGCGTCTAATCGTTTATTATGACACATTTCCTTATAAAGAAGGCATGTCGGCTCTAGAAAAGTATATCCAATATCTTGCGACAATATGTACAACAATTAGTAAACAAACACCTTGCGGCGATATCTTATTACAACTCGAGCACGAGTTCGAAGAAATTAAACATTATAATAGTATTATTATGATGAATGATTCATTTGAAACCGGAGAGAAGCGGCGGCGCCGACGTCGAGGTTTGATAGACGGAGTGGGTTATGTAGCGAATAGCTTGTTCGGCGTTTTAGATCAGCGATTTGCTGAGCAGTATGAAAAGGACATCGACCTTTTAAGAGATAATGAAAAACATTTGTATAATCTCTGGAAAAACCAAACCTCAGTCGTTGAAGCTGAATTTCATCTCATGAAAAGAATGGAGAGTGCTATAAACAAGCACCACAAATCTATTAACCAAAAACTTAATTATCTTAAAGACTCTTATCAAAATCTACAACTCAGCATACAAAACATAAGTGCTACTACCGATTTCATTACCTCAAATTTTATGGCGAATAATTTGTTGTATAGTCTTAGAAGAATACAAGATTCTATTCTAGATACGGTAACGAATATATACAATGGAAAATTAGACTTCCATTTAATATCGCCAAAACAATTGAGAACGGAACTAAGTTCAATATCAGCGCAAATACCTAGTGATTTAGCAGTTCCCGTCGATAACTTGCATCTTAAAGAACTTTACAATATATTGAGAGTGAGAACAAAGTGTTCTAAGAAATACTTAATCATCGAAATAAGAATACCTCTGATAGAAAGAGACCTCTACGAAATATTTAATCTTATTCCTATTCCTCAGTCAGTGAATGATAATATGGTAAATGCGAAGGTCATTTCAACGTATGCCGCTATTAATATCAAAAAGGACTCTTACGTAACAATTACCGAGACCGATCTTCAGTCTTGTGTAACACAAAACCCAATGATGATTTTGTGTCATAACAGATATCCCATTTACCATTTAAAAGATGACCATAGCTTATGCGAAACGATCCCAAATACAAGGACCTGTAAAACCGTCAAGACTCCATGCCAAAGTTATTGGAAGGAACTATCTTCTGGAAATAAATATTTCTATTTTTGTTGCAAGGAATGCCATATCAAATTCTTGTGCGATAGTAGAATCTCTGCAACAAATTTGGTCAATACGGGTCTATTGAATGTGGAGGAAGGCTGTATGATAAAGACAGAAGATTTTATTGTACACTCTGGTAAAAAGCTGTCTAGTAAGCTAAATTTCGGTGCAAAGATTGATACACCAGACATACCACCAATAAATCATATTTTCAACATTTCTATCCCTGAGTTTTCAGAGATTGATCTCAATCATACTGAAAATCTACGACAATTTGCAACCCTGGCGAAAGACATTGAGACTCTGAAACAAAGTGCACCTTTGAACGATAAGATATCGTACCATGACGTACACCATTACGTCATTTCGTATGTTCTCGTCCTCGGAGCCTTGCTTGCGTCGAGGAGCAGTACCCGCAGTTGCTGCGGAGTCTGCTTTGCGTTGTGACAACAAATGCGTGCTAAGTGAGTGTTGTGAAAGTAGGGGAAAAGGCAATCTTTAGCTAAAGTGAATAGTGTAGTGAGTGACTGCTGTGATCTTAGGGCAAATGAGCAATGTTTTTCAGTGAAAAGTGATCATAAAGGACTTAGTAAATCTAACGAGTGCTTACAAAAAGAGGACAGAGCCTCATCTCCTATTTTTCGCATGTTTTCCCTTCCGGAATTAAATTCTGATACTATTTTGTGATGTTTTCCTTGTAAATGTATTAATTTTACAATTATTGTTTTTACTCATTACCTATTAATCTTATTATCATTCACCTTGTAAATAAGTTAAAATTGTTTTCACCTTGTAACTCACTATCACCCATCTAACATAGATATAACTAACCACATCTTTGTCCCCCGGGAGCATGTACGGGTCAATTACCGTACAATACATTTTACTTAGATCATCATTATTGCGACACGCGCCCGGTGTCATTCATTACCTTTATTGTATTAAAAATATGAAATATTCAGTACGCTACAATACGTCCTACCGTGTACGCGACTCATATCCCATTCATCTTATCTTAGTATTTAAATCTTAATCAGTGTATTTACTCGTAATATAGTGATTTTATTATCTTTTATTCGAGTTTATAATTTATCTCACCCCAACCCCGAACAACTACCATCATTAGGAAAATTGTTAGAACTTCTCGTAGTTCCTAGGCTTATACCGGGAGGGGTAAAATTTTGTGATAACCAATTTGGCTTTACAATAGGTAGATCAACAGTCGATGCAGTTATATCTGTAAGGGAAACTGTTACTAAATCTGTTTGTCAATACGTGATAGGTATTTTCTTAGATATTTCTGGTGCCTTCGATAACGCATGGTGGCCAATATTACTTATGAAATTAAAATCACGAGGTTGTTTTAGTAACATATATTCGCTAATTTATACATATTTTATGCATGGCACAGCTAAGCTAAAACTTGGTCACCATGCTGTGTCGAAGCCACTGACTATGGGATGTCCTCAGGGATCAGTGCTAGGGCCGTATCTTTGGAACTTAGGGTTTGATGATTTCCTTTCATTGCCATTACCAACTGGCTGTACATTAACTGGATATGCTGACGATGGCCTGTTACTTATACAATCTAATACCAGGGCTGGATTAGAGGATTTAGCGAATAAATGTTTACGTCTAGTCTCTGACTGGGAAAAACGTAACCGATTATTGTTCGCTCCTCACAAAACTTTTCAGCTTCTTTTAAAAGGAAATCTGAAAACACCACCTCGAATAAAATTTAATAATATTAGCATTAAAAGTAGGGATTCAGTTTGTTACTTAGGATTCATATTAGAAAGAAACTTTTCATTTGTTAATCACATCACTACAATTGGGGAAAAATCTAAAAATAGTTTTTACGCTTTAACTAGAATATCAACAACAACATGGGGTCTTTCTTTTAATACTCTTAAAACAATTTATAGTGCTACTTATTTAGGAAGTATGTGTTATGGGGCGCCTGTATGGGCTGATAGGGCAACTATAGGCGCAAATTGCTTCAAAGTCAACGTCTTGCGTTAATATTTCTGTGTAAGGCATATAGGACAGTTAGCAGTGAGGCTTTGCCAGTACTGGCAGGTGTTCTTCCGGTTGATCTTGAGGTTCAGAGACGAGCGGCTATATATTATACAACTCACGAAGGCATGAATAGTGACTTCTTACAATCGCGCGATCGCCAGAAAATCATTAGATTATTTAAAGAAGAAAATGAAGTTTATAGGAGTCTTATAGGCGAATGGCAGCAGCGCTGGGATACTTCAACTAAGGGGCGCCACCTGTACCAGTTTTTTCCATCAGTTGTAAAGCGGTTGGAAGGAACATGGATAGAGGTAGATCACTGTGTCGCCCAATTTCTTACGGGTCATGGTAACTTTAAGAGCAAACTATTTTCATTTAAGTTAGTTGATTCGCCGAGTTGTCAGTGTTCCAATCAAGAACAGTCTGCTCATCACATTCTTTGGGAGTGTAGTCTTTGGCGTAAAGACCGCGAAATAATGTTAAATAGTTTACAAGTTACATCAGGACCAGTTTATTATGAGGATCTTGTGTCATCTAGGGTGAATTTCCGTGCGTTTAAGCGTTTCTGCCATACATATTACTGGAATCAGATATAGCTCACATAGGTCCCTTAATATTACGTGTCCGTGGTGCTCTCTTTTAATAGGTCATAATCCTATACAGATTAAATTTGTCGCCCGCTTTGCAATGGAGGGAAGTGGACATTTTATTTCCAACTCCTCCTCTTACTTCTGATTAAATTCGTTGCGGGGTCCAAGACAGTAGGTTTAGCAGTCCCCGGGACTCCCGAGTGTCAAAGCTCGGTGTTTTTTTCTTGGATATCACTGTTAATCCTGGCTTACAGGAGTCACAGTGATGGGCATGTGGGTGGGATTGTCCCGTGCCCTCCGAAGCACGGAGACGCTCAGATCAAATACCACTATGCGGTCACCCAATCGAAGTGGCTATTGCAAACGCCTGCCTCTAAGAAAGGCTTTAATACAGCAGTGATAGATACTGACGATACGTGAATCGTAACAGCATCATTTGTGCAGAATATTGACATAGTTATATTAGGTAATTTTGCTTTTCGTTTTCGTTTGGTGGTTTTCTTCCTCTTGGGTGTATTTTTATCCTCTCTGTACAGCGAGAATTACACAATAATATCGACATGCTGCGGTATCCATTTACGTATACGTATGCTTGTTTGTCACATAACTGGCAATGAAACAAGGACTATAAAGATTATCTACCAAATTAGCACCCCAAAAATTTAAGCACGTTTATCTTTGTTTACTATTGCTCTGAAGTGATACACGCAATAAACTTAGCAATCAACCTAGAAGGATACCTACAAGGGTCAGTCGTAGGGATTCTCTTTGTAATTCAACTATCAATTGGGGTAGAAATCTCATTTGAAATTAATACTCCTAGACTACAGTTTCAAAAACAATAAAATAGGTACTTATTATAGCTTAATTTGAATGTCATTCTAAAGAAATAAAGTAGGTACAGTAACCGTTGCAATTTCTATGGCTCTTCTTCGTTAACTTCTTCGAAACAGATTTTGGTACAACTTTCACTGTTATTCAAAACATTTCTTTTAGGAGATTAGATTTATATGTATAATACTTTCATTATCAGTAAATAAGGACGAGAAATGGAAATATTTATAATGTTGTGCGAACATGCTCCCGAGGGGAAGAGATGAGATGAGAGATAAGCTGTACAAAGGTAATATGTTACGTGAGTGTATGAACATAAAGCTAATGATGGTTAGAACAATTTTAAATGATAGATGATTAACAAAATGATAAGACAATATTCGTAAAATCTTAAATACTAGTCCGTCACTCAAACAGCTGAATTTTCAATAGAAAATACCGATTGTCTTTTGGCAACGGGAGACGTAGACATGTCTCGTTTCGCGATACGTAAACTTGCCCAACGTTTGGCAAAACTATGATCACGCACATTTTTATTCACTACACTTAACCCTTGCTCGGATCGGGGTTCATCGCGCACATTAACACTGATGCTACAGCTGTGATCGCGTCCATTCCCGACCTGCTGTTGGCACGGCGAGCTGACGACTCGTCTGCCTCGCCACCTCAGGATCCACAGGAATGCTGCGATGGCTGCTGCTAATATGCCGTACGACACATCATAATGATGTATATCATGTGTCGTTAGAGTCTCTGTATGATGAGCTGATTCTTTCATTACCTTGATTTGTTCACCAAGTTGTTTTAAAGAATCATTTATCTGTGCTTTCTCGTATTCAATTTCATTAAATTTTTGGATAGGTAGCGTATTATTATGTAATATATGATGAAAGGGAGTTAACTGTTTGTCAATAATGTTTGGTTTTAATGTGAGCGTATTTTCCAATTGCTGATATGATAAGCGTAAAGTGTTACATCGCGTCCTTTTGCAATGCACTGCTTAGTAAGGCGAATAAGTCCGGCCTTGCTGACTAGGTGTGTTTGTATTTCATCGTCACACAACTCTCAAAGAGTAAGTATCGCAACAATAATAAAGATAGGTAGAAAAATCATGTAGCTGAATCCACATGTTTTTACAGCTGGACTTGACCAATCTGCAAGTCTGTGATTTATCCATTTCACAGAATCTCTCATTCGAATCAAATGTTTTCACTGGACCAAGAAGACGACACAGGTAAGTAACTTCATGATGTTCACAGCTTTGAAGATCACTGATGCTCGCAGATAAGTATAAATCTCTTCTTAGATTAATTGCTACGTATTCTGATGCTGGTACCACGCTGATAATGCTGTTATTAATTTGAACCGGAATTTGAATCAAATTATATAATTGGTAAGTATCTCTGCTTACTAAGGGTAAGGTAATTTCAAATATAAAATATGCTTCGGTCATTCTAGCTTTGATTTTTAAGAGCTTGTAGATTTGGTATAGATTGGACTGGATATCCTCTATTGGTAAAGTAAATTCTTTAGAATTATCTAAAGAATTAACTTTACCAATAGAGGATTAACTTTACCAATAAACAACTCCGAGAGGAATTACAAGTAATGTCGGGTCAATTATGACCCGACATTACTTGTAATTCCTCTCGGAGTTGTTTAGGTGTCAAAACATGTAAGTTGATTTGGCCATGATAAATTTCCGTCACAGTGTCGAGAAAAGTATCTTGAATTCGTTTTAAGTTTTGGATTATATTGATGGTAGCTAACGCCGCTAACGTGAAATCTTGTTGAATAAATATTACATCGATCTCTTTTTGTAGAGTATTAGTTATGTTATCTAAATAATTTAGGTGTCTATTAATAATTTTATGCTGCTTTTCGATTGTCTCTTCTGTTCTCTTCAAGATATTATACTCCGCTTCAATTACTGATGTCTGATTCTTATACAACAGATTAATATGCTCTATATTTACTCGTACTAGGTCAATGTCACGTTCGTATTTTTCTGCGAAATCTTGGTCGAGTACTCCGAACAACGAGTTAGCTATAGAACCTACAGCATTGATAAGCCCGCGTCGAGTTCTCGACCGCGCTCCAAAATGCTGATTCAACAAAAGTTGATTGTAGTATCGTAGTTCATTGAACTCGTGTTGCACTTGAAGAATGATGATTTGACAATTGCTCTGTGCTCGTATTTTTTCGCATGTTTGTTCCAAATATTTTGAATATTGTGTTACCACTTTGGTCCCTTGCCAATATGGAGACATATTGTAATAAGCAACTATTTTCCAGTCGTCGCGAATAAGATGCATTTGTCCTAGGGGGTCAAAATACATAGTTTGGTTGCTCTCGAGTGATGTAAATGTATAAGATGCTTACGTAGATACTAAAGCGCTCATAAAAAATAATAATGCTAATACTATGTTAAATAATTTAGGATAATTTTTTATCCGCTTGTTTGCTGCTAAATTGCTTTTTGCTTCAACGCTTTGATGCTTTTGTTGCTGCTCATTTTGCTAAGGTATAGGTAAAATAGATAGTTTTATAACAGGACGTTTTATGTAACCGTTTTTTGTTTTTAAAGTTACCACTCTAACCGCTCCATCCTTGCCCGGGTGGACTTCCACCACACGCCCAACAGGCCATCTTCCTGCAGGTAAGTTGTCGTCGTGAATAGTCACCATATCGCCTACTTCTAAATTCTGCTTACTCTTTAGCCACTTGCTACGTACAGATAATTGGGTAAGGTACTCCGATATCCATCGTTTCCATATATCCTTAAATATTTTATTAACCATATACCATCTTGTTCTAGCGTCCTGATCAGTTTCTATGATCTATAGTCCAGCGCGTGTAGTTAGAAAATGCGCCGGGGTAAGAAAATCTATGTCGTCAATATCCTCTGATATTGGACACAGTGGCCTTGAATTAAGGCTCGCTTCGATTTGAGATAACAAAGTGCTATATTCTTTAAAGGTCAAGGTTTGCTCGCCTATAACTCTTTTTAAATGTTGCTTTAAGCTTCGGATTGATCTTTCCCAAATACCACCAGCAGTTGGCCACGAAGGACAGTTCCAGTCCCATTCTATGTTCATTTCAGATATTTCCTTGTGATATGTATCGTTAAAAATAAGTTCTAATTGCTGCTGTTCCTCTTGTAGAATGTTGTTTGCACCTACAAAATTTGTACCATTATCTAAGTAGATATGCTGTGGAGCTCCTCGTCGGGCGACCATGTGTGGAGCTCAAGTCGGAGACCAGTTCGATATGGACCGCTTTTGTCACCATACAAATAAATAGGGCGATATATCCTTTAGTTGTTTTAATACCTCTACCTTTGTTAGATTTAATTCGAACAAAACCCGGGTAGTCCACACCAGTGTGGTAAAACGGTGGTGCAGGGTTAGATCGAAAGTCAGGTAGATCTCCCATTAATTGCTGTAGTTTCTTTGGCTCTTGTTTTTTGCACGTGACACAATTACGAAGTTGCTTATTTGTTGCTCGATTTCCTTTAATTATCCAATAATTACGTCGTAGTAAAGATAATGTAAGTCGCGCTCCTCCATGGAATGCGTACTCATGCGCTTGTATGAAGCTCAGTTAAGCGCCCGCTATATGGAATAATTATAGGATATTTCATTTCACAGCTGATGTTGGCATTTTTTAGCCGTCCACCAACTCTTAATAACCCACTCTCATCCAAAAAAGGGTTTAGATTTAATAGTTTGCTATCGGATTTAAGTTTATTGTCTTGCAATAAATTATAAATATCTGTAGTAAATTCATTACGCTGTACGTGTTTTAATATAACAATCTTTGATTTTCGCAGCTCTAGTAAAGTGAGATACGACGGTCTTTGTTTATTTCTCGGTGCAAATGCACGTAACAACCAAGCTATAATACCATTTACTTTCGTAAACGAACTGTAACGATTTAATAAATCGTTGATAATGCTATTTTCGCTATTAAATTGCTGAATTGTAATGGCTTGTTTCCTGACTTCTTCTTCACACGTATAGGTGATTTGCTGTTGCTTAGGCTCAAAGTCAGGTTTGGATAGCCAAACAGGGCCTTGCCACCACAAGGAATGATTCAAAAGTTGTGACGCTGAAAGACCCCTACTAGCTGAATCAGCGGGGTTTTCCTTAGTTGATACATAATGCCATGCTTCAGCTGACATTGAAGTTGTGATTTTCTTCACTCTGTTCGATACGAAGGGTTTCCAGCGGTCTGGGTTTCCTTGTATCCAGCTAAGTACGACCTTAGAGTCACTCCAGGCATATACTTTCGATTCTATGCTACCTAAGCTGTTAGCTATCTTAGTTAGCAGTGTTGCTAACAACTCTGCCGCACATAATTCAAGCCTCGGTAACGATACGGTCTTGCTATTCGGTACTAATCTAGATTTTGCTGCGACAAGTACCACGGATGTTTTGTTTGTTGTTATCATTCGTAAATATACGACACACGCGATTGCCCTTATAGATGCGTCACAAAATCCATGCAGTTGAATAGTATCATCACGTGTACTTTGTAACCATCTAAGTATGCTGAACTTGCTAATACAGTCCAGATCTTGTGTTAATTGGTTCCAATCATACTTTATTTCATCAGAGACTTCATCACCCCATTGAAGTTCCGAATCTAACCAAATCTTTTGAAACAAAACTTTCATTTTTGTTATTAAAGGCGCTAACCAACCCAAAGGATCAAAAATTTTTAAATTTCTGATAGGAGCATTCGTTTAGTTAGCTTTTCGGTATTTGAGCACAGAGTATATTGAAAAGTAAATGCGTCATTAATGGGGTCCCATCGCAGTCCTAAGGTTTTTGCTGTGTTCTCAGTTTTAAAGATAAAAGATGCTTGTGTGTTTTTCTCGATTGATTGTATATCTTTCAATAATCTTGGGTCATTCGCTGACCATTTTCTTAAGAAAAAGCCTGCGCTTTTGAGACAAGCGTTTAATTCTGCTATTTTGCTTCTCCCTTCCTCGATACTGTGCGCATTTGATACCAAATCGTCTATGAAGAAGTCTTCTCGTAAACTTTTTGCTGCGTTAGGGTAATTATGCTGCTCATCAGATGCTAATTGATGAAGGGTCATCATAGCTAGGAAGGGTGCTGTTGTAGTACCGTAAGTTACGGTTGTTAATTGATATGCTTTAATTGGCTGCTTGTTATTATTTCTCCAAAAAATTTGTTGTAGTTTTTGATCCGCTTCGTTAACAAAAATCTGTCGATAAATTTTTTCCATGTCAGCTGTGTATGCGTAACGATATACTCTCCACTTTAACAATAGTTCTTGCAAATCTTTTTGTAAGTTGGGTCCTTTATACAAAAGGTCATTGAGACTGTGTCCCGAAGAAGTTTTCGCTGACGCATTGAATACAACACGTAGCTTAGTGGTAGAAGATTCCGCTCGCTGTACTGAATGGTGAGGTAAGAAGCATTGCAGTTGCTTGTTGCTAGGGTTTGCTAATTTCATATGCCCTAACTCTTCATATTCGCATAAAAATTGCTTATATAGTTGCGCTAAATTTTCATTACGTCTAAACTTGCTTTCCAAATTTCTAAATTGTGCGAAAGTGCTCTTTTGAAGATCCTAATTTTTCGCTTGCTTGTTGCTTCAGAGGTAGCCTTACCTCATAACGCCCGTTTTCTAAGCGTTTCGTGCTTAACTTGTAAAAGTCCACACATTCCTGTTCTTCTGCTGTCAATTCATTTTGCTCGTAAATATCCTCAATTTGCCAAAACTGATGGATATCTGCTGTGTTGTTTAATACAACGTTACAATAAAAGGCTTTTATGCCACCACATAATAACCATCCAAGTTGGGTTTGCTGAGCTAGTGGTGATGATATATCAGAGCTCTTGATCATACCATCTAGCATAATAAGAGCGTAAACGTCGGCTCCGAGTAATAAGTCGACAGGGCGGCTAGTATTAAATTCTGGATCCGCTAAAATAAGGTGCTCTAAATGCGACCACGAAGGTTTTCTAAACGATTTATTTGGCAAATTTTTGATAAGGTTGTTCATAATTAAAACATCTGTAGTAAATTTAAGGTTAGTATGTATCGATTGGCAAGTAATGCTTAGTATGCCCTTGCAGTTATTTTCCTTTTTTCCGACACCAAAAATAACTTCATTAAATTGCTGACGTTTCAAACCTAGCTGCTGTGCTGCTCTTTGACGAATCAGTGACATTTGTGAGCCCTGATCAACAAGCGCTCTCAGCACAAGTTGTGTGCCGTCGGCTGCTGTTACTCTTAGTAACGCGGTTGCTAATAGAATTTCAGATATATCCCGCTGAGAAGCGTGAACACCGTTGCTGCTAGTTTGAGGTTTACTTTCCTCATGCTTGTTGCTGCTTACCCTTTGTTTAGTTGGGCTAGTCGTGAAGTTTGATTTTTGCTGAGCAAAGCAGTCATGTAATACCGTATGGTGATTACCAGAACACTTGCGGCATCTTTTTGTTGAGTGGCATTTATTTCCATTATGACTAAAAATGCAGTTTGTACATAACTGGAATTTACTGACGGTTTTAAGTTTCATTTCGTGCGGCATTTCAAGGAACTTATCGCAATGGATCAAATAATGTTCATCGGAACAAAGTAAACACTTGATACCTGACACGTGTAATGCTTTCGCAACTGGCTTTGTTAGTTGCCACTTGTTATTATCGTTTGATTTATAATAATTATGTTTTCTACTATTAGAATTAGATGCTAAAGGAAGATTTTGTTGATGAGATGACTGCGATTTCGGCACGATATCTTGTCGGCGGCGAGCTGTTTCTAAGCTTGTGAATTTATTCTCTAAAAACTCCAAAAAGTCCTTAAGAATAGGGAGCTCGCGTGAGTTCTTCAACGATTCTATATACTCAGAATACGAGTCGCTGTCTAACTTCTGCGACAAAATATGTACTAGTATCGGATCCCACGTGCTTATGTCCACACCAAGATTTTTAATAGCGTGAAGACTTTCTAAGGTGACGTCATGCAGCTTTTTTATTGATGAAAACGATTGTTGCTGAATATTGGGAAAATTCAAAAATACGTTAGCGTGAGAAGAAAATATAAGCTTTTTGTTATCAAATTTGTGGTTAAGAATTTCCCAACAGACAATATAGTTGTCTGAGCTGATAGGTAGGTGTTGAATCAAACGCTCTGCTTCGCCTTTTATTTTACTTTTTAGGAATTGCATTTTTTGAGCATTCGATATGCTGGTATTTTTGTGAATCGCTTCATTAAATAGGTCCTTAAAGGACACCCATTGATGGTAGTTTCCCGTAAAAATTGGAATGTCCATTTTCGGAGTAGATTTTTCACGATGTGATGTAGACCACATCTTAAGAATTGATAGCTTTTTTCATGCTGTTAAAAGTTTGTTCGTGCTGGCTAAAGTGCGTTTCATACACTTGATTTTCTTCGGACTCGCCTATGATGTCCCAATGAAGGTTGTCAATGGCCGTCCAGCGATGTTGTAGTATTTGAAGAGCATCTTCAAACTCCCATTTGTCGGTCATTAAATCAATATCAATGTTCTCGACTGCTCGCATAAATGCTTTAAATTGAACGGACTGTTTGTGTAACATCTCGTCCAGCTTGCTAGAAGAACCTCTCGATTGAAATGTCGGAATAGCACGGGGATTACGTTCGCTAATAGAGGTGCCTGTGCTCTCCTGGAGTGGTTCTTGAGGATCTGCCGGTTCTTTTCTTCGCTGAACTGCCTCTTCTTGACACTGCTTAATTAGCCGTTGTGCTGTCAAGTAAAGGTCTTGTGTACGCTCATACTCAGAGTTGACGAAGTATTGATGATTCGTCTTTTCAAAAGGTAGAATTTTCTCATGATTCACCTCGTACTCTTTCCAGTATGCTTCAACTATATCAAGTTTACGCTTACAATAGTCAAATGTCTTACGCTCTACACTATCCTTTTTGAAATTGATTACTAGTTTTTTCAAGCTATCTGCTATTTCAGTTTGGTTGAAGTACAGACTCTCCGTCTCGATGCTGTTGCTAATAAAAGATATAATAGAACGATCTTACTTGAATGCTGCCGCTGTACCGACGAAGAATGCTTTCCTCGTTAGTAATTCGCTAGAACTTGAAGGTTTGAGCTGCTAGCTTGCTGTTGCTGATTCGTACTCCACGGAGTACTGCTGGATCTGCTGTTGCTGATGAGTATTGAGTATACAACTTCAGCACTCACTGTTACTAATGTCTTTACCACCAAAGTCACTGCTAAGCTAATGAACACTGTATGCTATAAGTCACTGTTTCTAGGTACACAAGTTCACTTCACGTATCGTCAGTTTCGAATAAACGAATTTACGACCGACCGCGAAATCCTTGAATCTGGCTCGAAGGACCAAAATGTAGGGATCGCGACCTTAGTGGTATCGACTGCTAGGAAAGTTAATGTAAACTCACAGATAATTCATTATAACTTTATTACCGAGAGATATTACAATATTACGATAAATGCTAATGAATGAAGGATAATGATATAATCGCTAATATGAGTGTTTCCGGTTTGCTGTCCGTAAAGACACTGGTTAAGGTAACGCGCACTTAGTGCGACAATGCTAGTTTGTTGGATCAGCAAAACGTGTTCGATCGGGTTGCATCGAACACTTCCCACTCACTTCCTTCTCATCTTTCTCTCATTTTCCCCTCACTTCCCCCTCGCTTTACCCTCACTTCCCCCTCACTTCCTCCGCACTTCCCCTCACTTTTTCTTCCCTACCCCTCACTTCTCTTTCATCCCCCCCCCCCTCCCTTCCCCCTCTTTTCAATTTTTAAGTCGCTAACTTCAAAAGAAAATATCTTTCCATATAATATTTCATCCCTAATTCCGTCCCTCTAAATCTACACAAATTAAAAAAAAATTAGAAGTATTCCAAAACAAAACTTCAAAACTATGAAGAAGTTTCATACAATCGTTTTCATCCCTTTTCAGACCACCCTTAACATTTAGGGAAATGAAAAATAGATGTTGTCCGATTCTCAACCCTAGCCGATATGCATACAAAATTTCACGAAAATCGGTCGAGCCGTTTCGTAGGAGTTCAATAACGTACACCGTGACACGAGAGTTTTATATATTAGATATTATAACTGCCACACTATGGAACAAGCACTATGTTGGAGCATTTTACAAACACCAATTAATAGACACAGAACACACCCAGATAAATTTGAACGATTTTGAAAAAATCACTCAAAGTTTTATTCTTTGGGCGAATCAAACCCACCCTCTTACACAGAGGTCGCACGTATGTACCTACTACTGCGCCACAAATTGACAAAGTGATTAATTATCTTTTCAATTACATTTGTTAATCGACCGATATCAAAAGAAATTAAAAACACATCATTTAAAATTATAGTATTTATTTTGTTCAATTTGTATAAAATTTTATCTAAGGTAATAGTTGCATCGAATACAATACAGTCAACGAAATTTATAATGTTCTTCAATCCATATCTGTAAAGTATGTCTCAGTTTGATCCCTGATCTTGTAAGCGGAATAAAACCCCAGGTTACAGGTACCTTTAGTATCTCAACAACTACAAACAAACGCTATCTAGACCTAATAAAGTACGCATATATTACCTATAGCTTGTCTTATGAGTTCTAGAATGCGGATATACATACCTACTTTAATACTATTATTTTGTAAATACATACACATTATGCATTAACCAATGCAAATAGACATGTTCATGCACACAAATATTTGCACTGTACTTTGCGGAATCGAACCCACGACCTCGGCGTAGCAGTCCGTACATAGTACCACCGAACCACAGAGGTTGGTAACCAACAAAGAATATAATATGTCACAAAGTCGTAGTGAAGACCACTATATCAGTACTTTGATATGACACGATGTCTGTTGCAATGGTGTCCACTATGCCTGTACCAACTCAAAGCTGCTTATTATCAGACAGAATGGAGGATTTTCGTAAGCTAATATAAAAAATTGTTTCCAAGCTTCCTTAAAAACTAATTAAATGATTATTTTTATACCTTATATTCATTGCCAGCAATGAATTTTTAAAATATAATTCAACTTAATATTCAAATCTTATTTCTATAATGTCTTACATTATTACTAAATCTAAGAATTTATTCATAGATTGCATTGTTTGTATTTTATTTAAAATACATAGATTTTGTTTGACAAAGTAATGTAGTAAAGGAATCCTAATAAAATATTATAAATGCGAAAGTTACCACACAGCGCCTAAACGGCTGAACGATTTCGATTAAAAATTGGTATGTAGATAGATTTGGTGCCGGTGACAAGACGGACATAGGCTATTTTTTATCCCAAAAATCAGTCTAGTTCCCGAGAGATACAACAAAACATATTTTACACGCGTGGGGCATCGCTAGTATAAATCATATCAATTGAATACAAAGTTCATTTTATAAAGGTAAGTATATTACTTCACAGATACTTAACGTAATAACTGTAATTAATTTGTACTTAGATATTTTCTTCTTTATGTATGTACACTAGTTTCTATTATAATTTTGTTAATATGGGGGTGATGGTGCTGAGTATTCAATTACTCATTTCTCGTCTGTACCTTACTCATCTGTTTAATTAATTGTTTGTTACCCTAAATAAAAAACATATGATGAAATAAAGTTAAGTTGTAGGTACCTATACAAACTTATAAAAAATATTTTGACGTCTTTGATAGCTCTATGAGAACCGTAAATTATTCAAACATCTATAACTAATTAAGTAGTTAAAAATTTATTAATTAACCACAGAATATATTACGATGTAAATAACATTTACCTATTATACTGCTGTATTATTTGAACTACTACTACTTCGGTGTACCTAATACAGTATTGGACTGCCACGCAAAAGTTTTGGGTTTAATTTCCAAATAAGGTCAATTTGTCAAATCTAAGGTCTTTTTCTAATGCTTAAGACGCATAGCAATCAATCAAATCGCGTGCTGAATTCAAATTGTCAATTTCAGATTTGTTATACTTGTCAGAATTCTACACGATATTTTCCTTCTCTGTTACTAATATCCAAGATAAACCTAAGTTAAAGTCAAATACTTACGATGGTTGTTCAAGTCTTCAACAGATATAATCAGTCAGCTACACCTTAATATCGATTCTGATAATATTCTATTAAAGAGTAACAAAAATATCTGTCATTATAAGTTTAATCGATTTTGATAGTTCTATCAAAGAGAATTACAACGAAGATTCCTTCTTCTGTTACACTATACACTACTACTTATATAAGTTCATCTTTAATCTTCTGTATTCTCGCTTTTCTTAGTTCTCGTCTACCTCGCAACACAATTGTCCTCTTATCTCGTGGGGGCGACGCTCTGCTTGGCATAGTGCCCCAGTCAGGACATCTGTAACGGCAACAGTCATATTAAAAGACTTGTTTAAGCTAATGGCTGTCCGCAAAAGCGGGGCGAGGTTGCGAAGCGGTGTCGCGGACGTGCATCTCCACCGACGCTGAGCGAGATTGTAGAGTGTGGTTTTGGAGCGCCTGCGTTGTGGACTGAGTACGTCTAGCTGTGAGGCACCCGGTTCGTATATAAGGTTGATGGTTTGAAATTAATCAAGTATGAATGTTATTTTTTTAAATGCATATTATGTACCTACTTTTTAAGATTACCTGAGTACAACCTAGTAAGGTTTTAATGACGATATAGAGCTTTGTATAATTTTAAAGCAAATTTTTCCTTGTCATTTAGCAGTAACAAAATTAAACCATCAATTGCTTCGTAACGATGCTGTTTTCCTCGTCACGATACCATATAAAAATACCATCGGATATTCGATTTGATTGTTATCGAACGCAACAATCACGCTATCAAGTATACTATTTTAAAAATGAATTTTGTCCTTAAAATACAATACGGCAAAAGCGCTTTTAACGTGTTTGACATTGGGTGCGCATTTCAATCATCAGTATTAGGCAGTTAAGTACATTCATAGTAGCAGGGCAATAAATAGGCATGTGTATTTATAGTATTCTTTCATTGAAATATTTAATTATATTTAATTTTTTTTTTTTTTTTTATTCTACCACATTCACACAACACTATCTAGCCCCAAATTAAGCAATTATATTTGCTTGTGTTATGGGTACTAAACAACTGATATACTACTTATATACACTTTTTGTTTTTTTTTTAAATACATACATATTATAGATAAATTACACCCATTAACACAATTAATTACAATTATTAATATTCATAGGTAGGTACATAGATGAGGTAGTTTGTTCGAGTGTTAAACTAAGATCCTGGTTTATATGATCTGAATTCAATTCTATTCTTTCAATCTATCATTGATTTTAATTGAACTTTCACCTTAATTATAAAAATCTCAGATGACAAATAAATTTGGTTAAACTTATAGGTACATACAATTTCTCAGATTTTGTTGCATTTGAATGCGCATGATTTTTGTTTTCTTGTCTAGCATTTTCAACAAACTTCAATTAATTAGAACTACTAGATTTCGTATTTTAATAAACGTACAGAATTATTACAAAAGTTACCTTAGTCTATGTGTGTAAAATATGTCTCTAAAATGTTCCTGTTACTTAACACAATCTATATCTATACTATTATTTATAGCGAAAGATTTGGTTTAGTTGTTTGTTTGAACGCGCTTATCTCTAGAACAACCTGAATTCTTTTTGCGTATGATAGACCAGTTCTTGAGGAAGGTTATAGGCTATGTAACATCATGCTACTGGCGATGGAAGCGGTGCAGTATCCAAAAAAGCGGGTGGAACCGCTGCGGAAAGCTAGTTATTTATAAACATAACAAATAATCTAAAAAACGGATTTTAATATCTTATCTTGAATTATAAACACAGTTTGTGTATTTTGTAACATTATTTCAATATTGACTTGTAAGTAAATATTAACTTGTTATTCCGAACGCCTAACTAATTAAACATGTCACCAAATTTAATACACTTGGTTTTTCAAAATTTGTAATAATAATCCGAGTACGATTTAAAACAAAAAGATACTATCATTTTGCTATTTGCCAAAGTAGCAACTACAATTTGATAGCCTCCTTTGTCACATTACCAAATATTACCGATACCAAATAGTAACTACAAAATATGACGTGAAAAAGTGACCTGAATTTTTCACCAGATTTATAACCTTTGTTAACTAATTAGTCCTCAGTAATTAGTCGTAACTAATTAAACAATAAACAGTTTAAATAATGTGTCAATTATTTTAACTTATTTATATTTTTACTAACAAAAAATTTTTGCTAACAAATGACATTAATTTGTTAAAATTAGGATGTGATTATGATTATCACTAATGGTACCAGAATTTAATATCGGGAAATGCTTAGTAAAAGTTCAATGCTTTATATTAAGTACAATATACAGTTACGTAGTAAATTATATTTTTGCGGACACTATTTAATTTTAACATTCATTTAATGCATTGGTTTCTGCCATGCCTCGGAAACATAACACGAGTACTGTGAGGTTTAATACTTTTTTAATTAATTTAGCTTGTGATGTTTTATAATAAGCTAAGGATTCAATATTGATATTGTTGATCCTCTCTAAGGCAAAGTAAACAATCGGTACATTTTCTATTTATAGTTATTTCGATACACAAGTTTTCCCATCTCCCACGAGGTTATCACGCCCATATATCAGGTTGTTACAGTCAACTTTCTTAGAATTGATAAAGGTATCGGACAAGCGTTTGCAATAATTGCTTCGTTGCAAGTTTGAAGTTTGTATTTATTGCCGTTTTTGCGATAGAGCAAAAATAACAAAACTTTTCCGCCCTAAATTTGTAGTTTTCTTTTTTATTACCGCCGTACTATTATATTTTAACCGACACTTCAAACGATTGAATATATCGGCATGCAAACAATAAAAGACAATAAGCTACAACGATTACTGCCTATACTATATTTCAGGATAGACTCCTGTAGAAAGTTCTATATCTTTGTAGAACAAAGAAGAAAGGTCAATTATCAAATCGCACACAGGAATACTTACTTCTCGATGTCAGGCAGAGTCTGTCCCTTGCACCTTACTTCCCACTTCGGCCAATACTTAAATCCTTCCAACTCAAATACTTTTTGTGCACATCTTGCATCATCTACAATGTCTTCGTCAAGTAAAGCTGGAAAACATAAACAGTTATACTAGATTTATTAAAGTTAATGTCCGTTTTGGATAAAGCATTGTGATTTTAAATAATATTTCTCTTAATAGTATAATACCTAATAACTACTAACTAATAGAGTCGCTGTTTTCTTCTCCTTGTTTCTCCTCTCACTTCTTCTAAACAAGGTCTGTACCTTGCTTAGAAAAAGTTAGATTTTTCCGTGCAATTTAAAAAACAATAATTTTATTAAATTTACACAATTTTATAAAGCGAACGAGTTTGTATGTTTGTTTGAACGCGCTAACCTCAGGCACTATCAGTCGGATTTAAAAAAATCTTTTTGCGTAAAAAGGTTATGTAAGGCTATGTAACATCACGCTACTGACGACAGAACCAGAGCAGTAAGCAAAGACGCGAGTATGGTTAGTGTAAGATTGCTTTTTATCTAGTTATAATATTGTATTTTATCAAAGCTAATAATGAAATAGTCAGTGGCAAAAAAGAAGAAGTAAAATTAAACAATGATGTTTATAAGACTTATAAACAAAAGAGAGATTAAATGGAAGACAAACTGTTGCCAATATTTTGTAAACATCGCGAACAAAACGAGTATTATTCAATACCATCTACCTAAATTATACTTGATCTTTAAACCTCACACACGCGTCTAAAGCGCCAATTAAAATCACTGAACCGTATTACTACTGCGCAGATTTAAGAAGATAATTGATTTATTCATACATATTAGGCAAATTTGTATATGAGGTGTTAGTCTAAATAGACTGGTTTTTAGAATGAAGGTTAAGGTTACATTGACAGCGACAAATCGCACCTATATTTCCTAGTGATTTAAGCAACCGTTTCGTTTCCACGGGGGTGGGTTCAAAACCGAGCAAATATCTACCAATGTAACTGTTTCAAACTCATATGTAACTTCTAAGTTTATCCAGGATATAACTAACTTACGATAAAGGAAAACATCGTGAGGAAACCAAGATTAATTATATTTATTATTAATTTACTGTTTTCCTAATCTTTAGAGTTACCAATGTAAGTAATCGTTTCTAAATTAAAATCGATATAAAGTTTTTATGATTTACAAAAACTTATTTTTTGTCCCCTAGGGTCACTAGTACCATGACGATGTTTTTTTTCGTTTCATATTACTTCTAAATATCTGCTATTAACAAGAATTTAGCAAATGTATTATCTAAATAATTATTAATTTCATCTGTGCGAACTTTGATTTAAAACAAAGAACCACCAAATCCCTTCTTTTGGGTGTTGTAAGACGACTTGAGTAAACTAGAACAGGCAACAACAGCGTACTTAAATTGTGTACCTACTACTTATTTACTAAACTACGGTTATCAACGTGCAACCTGTGTAATGGCTAACTCTTTTCTGATACTACGCATAAATTTCACGCATTAATTAAGCCAAAACCAATAAACCAAATAGGTACGTACTTTATTTTGTACTACATCCTACTAATATTATAAATAAAGTTTGTGTGTGTTTGTGTGAGTGTGTTTGTTACCACCGAGCGCCTAAACTTTATAAAAATTGGTATTTACATAGATTTGGTGCCGGAGGCGGACATAGAATACTTTTTATCCCGAAAATCGGCCTGGTTCCCGAGTTACATTAATTAAATACATCCGCGCGGGCGAAGCCGCAAGGCGCAGCTAGTATTGTATAATACTTATTTTTAGTTTTGTTCTTAAACATGTATTTTGCACTAGGGTAAGAGTTTCGCTGTAGAAACCCTTCAATCCTTGGACACTACAACCAAATTTATGACGACACAGTGTACCGTATTATCTCATAGATTATGTGAAAATCTGCTGTATTAATTTACTTTATTTAACTTTTAAGATTTGTAAGATAACACATTTTCAGTAATCGGTATCGATAATATTACTACACCTCAAGCAAACAAACAATTTTTAAGTCAGAGACAATCATTACATAATTACCTATTATACTGTTAATTCGTAACCACGACCTTGAATAATTATGGGCTGTCTGTACTTATATTTATATAGTGTTTTGAGCAAACACTATTTAAATATAAGTATAATAATGAATTTTATGAATTTTATGAATTTAATGAATTTTAAACAAAATCACTACGATATTATAGACGTAACTAGCGATCCAGTCCCTGATTCGCGCGTGAATAATTGTATATTTTTTAAGATATAATTACATATCATTGAAATTCTTCACTCTATTAGGTGGTATACTAGGCATTTACTATATTTATAAATCCATCGGAAAGTAATGCTCAAAATGATGGTAAAACCGTGTCAAAATCATTATCTGGTTTAGAATTCTAGCAGAGAAACATAAGAAAAACAGCGATTTTATACTTAGATTTAAAAGACAAATACAACGCAGATTTGCTATGAATATTTAATGGATGTAGGCAGCTGTATTTTTTTTATAGCCTACCGACATGACTTCCACTCCGCCTAATGGTAAGCAGTCAGTGGAATCCAGAAGTGGTGGCCACCATACTAAAAGCCATCGTTTTAAACTGCTGGAATGGGAATGGGTTAGGAGAGTAGGGTAAATGAGGGAGGTGAGGAAGGAAGCGAGGGGGGAATTTGGCCTCCGGCGCTCTCACTTACCAAACGAAACGCAGTAGAACAGATACTACTACTCTTACATCGATCTTCTATGAGAGGGTAGTACTTCCCCATGTTTATATCATGCATGAGTATTTTAATATTAAACAAACTGCTCACCTTCACAAGTAATGTTGCATTTTCCACCCTTTTTACCTTCCTTGCACCATTCACTTCCTATCTGAAACAAGTTTTTACATAAACATTTGACTGCCTCCGTGGTTCAGTGGGAGCAAGCGACTGATGCTGGTGTGCACGAGGTTGTAGGTTTGATTCCCACACAGAAAAAAAACATTTATGATTAATAAATATTTGTTTCGAGTCTGGGTGTACTTTGTGTCCGTTAATTATGTTTGCATAATCACTCGCGACACAGAGCTTGCTCTTTAGTGCGAGAGTTGTCTTTTAAAAAGAAAATGATTTACTAATTTTTGGAAGAAGCAGTGCAAGCAGATCCCTTACTGCACCCACGATGGATTAAACCAGTGGGTGCTGCCTTCTTATTCGGGCCACATCGCCAACTGATGACTTAGCGAACAATGCCTACACCAGTTAAATAAAACGAAATTATAGATTTCAAAGATTTTAATTTTTGCAACATCATGCCATTAAATAATGCCCCGATTCATGGAGTTAAAAGTCAAGGTCTAGCTATGTGAACGAATTTTCAAAGTATATACAATTACTGAGTCGTTCGCTCTGGATGGATATAATATTGTATTCAAAATCACTATCTACTACTGATCTTAAAATGTTCATATCGGCCCATTATCAACCCACTGCAGGTGCCTCTTATCATACAAAGAAGACAACAATGTGGATTGGCAATTTTAGAATTTAAAAGGTTATTTTAAATAATTTTACTTTGATCAATATATTTATTACAATTAATTTTAGAACAACTGATTTGACTGCGTTTCTATGTCTAGACATGCAGTCTGTTGCAGGTTTTAAACTTATAGCGAAGAGATAACAAAGGCTAAACTATCGTTTATTTGCCATCAAATGACGCAATGACCTTTATCTCTGATGCTGAGCTATATATATATATATATCAAAGATGGATAACGTCTATAATAATTTATAGTACGTTCTCAAAATTTAATAACTTCGCTCTACTTTAGAAAATACCTACAATTTTTTCCCATTAACTCTCGACTCTGATAAAATAATAATAAATAATCACAGGATTATTAACCAAAGGATCTCTAGAGATATTTGCAAATTAGGTATCCAATATATTTGAACGAATGCCCTTTTGAACTTACTTGAAACAGTCCATAATACTTTCTTCGGTCAGTTTTCTTCACATATGCTGATGTGTTCCTGTCACTCATCTGCTCTATGAGACATACCCCTGAAATTAATAATAATATTAACATAATATATCAAGAACAACACTATTACCTTGTTGACGTAGGCAGAAGAGTATTACAGCTGTTTCTTGACAAAGTATATACAGGGCAAGCTTTTTTAACATTTATGAGTCTTTTGCACTAACGAGCTGGTGAGATATCACCGAGAAACTGTTATTGTTGAAAACCAGTTAAATTATTTTAGCTTCGACTAAAAATAAGCCTTATTGACTGACACAGGACTGTCGAGCAGGTGCGATTTAGTCAAAGCGTATTGTTTTTTATCAGTTATTCGGTATTTAGATTTAAAATGTTTCTTGCAAATTAGTATAGTAAGTATATGAAGACGATGTTATACTGGGTGATGTGATACTGGGTTATTTGCGATAAGAAGTAGGGTCACATATTGCAATTCTAAGGTAACATCGTAAATTTATAATAAGTATTGATTTATCGGTTACATAATAAAGCATCGTTATCCCGGATGAGGTAAAGGTGTATTTTACCCACAATCTGATAGCTGTAGTCATGTTTCATGTGCAAAAAAGC
Organism: Parascotia fuliginaria; assembly: GCA_963082885.1. Taxonomy (NCBI): domain Eukaryota; kingdom Metazoa; phylum Arthropoda; class Insecta; order Lepidoptera; family Erebidae; genus Parascotia; species Parascotia fuliginaria. The sequence continues at coordinate 5,712,151 of OY720195.1, forward strand.
ATTAGTCGCCTATAAGGCGACTAATGCTTTTTGCCATAGAAAGGATTAGAACAATTCTTATCCAACCACCACCATATAAAATAAGTATGCTGCAACAGTTTTTACATAGCGGCAATTAACAAGGTGATGAACGAAATTAAGAAAGCAGTTCGCTTCTTAATTTCGTTGACCATATGCATCTCCTTGTTGCAGCAGACAGTTAAACCATATAATAACATATTTATCAGTTTCTTTTTGTCTTATATTTTTCATGAATTTGTGACTCATTCCAAATTATAAGTATTTAGCCATAAAGTCACTTCTTCATGTCACTCCACCTTTAACAGCAAATTATCTGCATGTTTTTTCGGTTAGCGCAAGTGTCATTCGCATTCTATCAATAAAAATGTTTCAAATTTTAGAATAGGATAAATTAGCGCAGTAGGTGAGTGTGTTACACCTTACGCAGAACAATTGCGCGTGTAAGTACATAACCTATAACTGCTAGACTACATCATTCTACTGCTGGGTAAATGATTCCATCTTCACTAGTAGACTGGTTTTATCAGTTTGGTCCAACATATTTCGGCAACTTTTTCTTCTTGTACAGCGACACCAATTTGCATACCTACCTATATATAGTACATTATAAGTCTAGTATCTACCTAATTTACATAAGTACTACGCTCTAAATTCATGCAGATAAACAACCTTTCAACCTCGTCGTAGTGCATACAAATACTAATGCCTAATTACACAATCTGTTTATACTGTGCTATTTATTTACAAACACTGTTGTTATCACTGGCTCGTGATTATACGTCTTGTATGACACGTACATCAGATATTATGAAGTCTGCTCTATTTTTTTAAATAATTAGAGTGACAAACAAGCATACGACCCACGTAATAGTAACCTCTGGGGCCATACGACAAACTATAATAGCAATCTTATTTTAACCTTACTTTGTCTCTATTCTTGTTTTTAGTGGTACAAAAAAGAAAAAACACAAAGTAGGAAACATTATGAAATACTGCTATAAGAAGTGGTGGTAGGCCCCCTGAGGCCATAGACAAGTTATATAATTTCTATTCTATTCATAGAATAGATTACGCCAACATTGTCGTTAGCTTATGTTTTTCCATTTTACATTTTTCCCACTTCTATGCCACTTGTCTAGGCCCTCTGTTATCATAGCCTACGGACAGTTCAAACAGTAGTATTAAAACTTTCAGCTTCTAATATTATCCTTTATTTTATTATTTAAGTTATACTAGCTCAGTGGTTCGATAGAGCTGTAAACAGACTGCCACGCAAAGGTTTGTTTTAAAGTGATATTAGATTTGAGAGTATTAGCCCGGAGTGTGGTATTGTGTCTGGTACACATTAACAGGCTCGCCTATGTTACATGGGACCTATCATACTTATAATTAGTAGTATATAGTTAGCGAAACGTGGTGGAAAGTAGTATATACCTCTGTCTACAACCTTCGGGGATAAAGGCGTGAAACTAGGATACGTTAGTAGCTCTCTCTAGCGAAAAAACTCACTTTTATCCCAACAAAATCTAAAACCAAGTTTTATTTAAGCATATATTATGTATCTCAAAACTAAACAGGAAAAATATGAACAAAAATATGCCCTTGTTATCTCATTATTCCTATTCTATAAGAATGTATGTCCTTATTCTTATAAATGGGTTTTTTATGAGTATGTCTCTGTTTACAGAATACACTGTGGACAAGAATAGTTCTTCGTGTTAAATTTAGTGTGAAAATTATACTTAAGTAATAATCTATATTATTATATAAAATAGGAGGAGTTTGTTTGTTTCTTTGTTTAAACGCGCTAATCTCTGGAGCTACCAGTCGGATTTGAAAAATTCTTTTTGCATATGATAGCCCAGTTTTCTAGGAAGGTTATAGGTTATGTAGCATCACGCTACTGGCGACAGAAGCAGAGCAGTAAGCAAAGACGCAGGTGAAACCGCGCTGCGGAAAGCTAGTATATTATATCCTTAAAACTATTTATAAAAATATCTACCTAAGTATTCTAAATAAAGCAGATCGAGACAATATAATAATATCTACTACTCTACAAACAATTATAGTAAGAATTAATTTCTACAATGCTATCATTAACAATCAACCTGTCTATTTCGATTACGTCATGGTATCCTCGAAACCTTGGGGAAGACCCAGTTTCATCCGTAGCTGCGTGATTCATGTTGTGTCCAAGTAGCATAACGATGTTATTGTGATCAAAATAACAACCGAAACTATTTATATAGCATTACGACTTTTTATCCTGGAAGGAGTAGACACAGGTATAATATCCATATACATATAGTCAGCTTTGGTTATGTGACATTTACTGGACCCAGTACTAAGAATTTATTGATTGAAAAACCCAATACTACTTTATCCCAAAACCTATGCAGCGCAGTTCATACACAGCACCACAAAACTTAAATTTAATATTTAATTACATTTCGAGTGTTCACAAATAATGTTTATATACATTGCCGATGTGTTTGTTTACATCAATTAATAACATGTTGCAACATCGTAACTGTGATGTGGTCACTGTTAATTAAAAATTAACTGATTGAAAAATATTTTGATGTGAAAAGTGCACAAGCAACGCATGGGCACGGTAATACTATATACAGTAATCCATCTTTATACAAACGGACAAAGCGCGAGCTATGCCTACGCGCCTCGGTTTCGGTATGCGCTCGGTGTGCAGACAGTTGCGACTGTGCCGCCAGTGCCGAACGGACGGTGTGTTGTTTTTTTAACAATAAGCGCGTGATTTTTTCAAAAAATAAGTTTATGTGCATATTTAATATGAACAGTATCATATAATGTGCTGTTTTTGGTTGCATGAACTCGTCAATAACGCATCCAGAGATAACTTTTTTTACATTACCTGGAAACTTTGAAAGGTAAGACTATAAAATAATTTTATTTACTAGTAGGTAGGTACATAATGTGTGTCTTTTTAATGGATAAGTATTTCCTTTTAACTCCCGAAAAAAAAGATGTCTGGATTAATAAGTAAAGTGAATAGAGTAAAGGAAAGTGATTGACACGAGTGATAGTTATAGGCGGTTCATTAATCATGATACTGTAGATACGCTTGTGTTAAAACCTAGAGGCATGTTTGTTTTTTTTTTGTTAGTTTGTATAATTAAAGTAAAGACGTGGTATTGTATTATTAATAATAGTTGTTTATTGTACTGTGTGTATGGATAATACAAGAAAAATAAATTTCCAATCAAAAAACAACACGCATTTTTATTGAACACTTCCTATTAAATTCACAAAGCATTTTATTTGTTTAGATAAAAAAGATTTACAATCACAAAACTAAATGGAAACACAAAGTAGGCAAATGTAATTAAAGTGATGGAGGCGGGCAGCCCTATCGCATGTTTACGTACCGCGCGGCTGTAGGCATTTATTTATAAAATACGGCCGAGTCAAAATACTGATAGATAGCATTACCGTGGCATGGGTTTAGAAGAACCAGTATCTCTTTTTGCTACTGTTAGCGTAAAATATTTGTATGATTTATGAACAGCGCCCCTCTTATTCATTCCGAAAACTAAATTTTATTCAAACAATATAAACTGTCACTAATGATACGAAAACGTGATAAAAGCTAAAAGTTCGCAAATTTCAACTAAAATTCTTGAAAATTGTAGTTCATTATAACTATCAAAAGTAATGACATTGCCAATACAAACAAATGCAAGTTATTATAAATTACCATTACCCGGCTTATCCTAAGCAGTATTACATAGTAGGCCGCACCTTTACATATTTTACCTTAATTTTTTATCAAAGCAAAATCTATATAGGAGTCAATAAGGAAAATACATGAACGAACCATGACTGGCAACACAACTATACAATAGCAGAACACAATTGAACACACTTACCTACTCAACAAATACAGCATACATTATTAGTCAAAAATATACCTATCGCTTAGCAACAAAGGGTAAATAAATCTTCTGTATGATATTATTAATATGTGACCTTGAATATTTAATGATCGAACTGGTTTTTATTAACTTTAAAGAAGGTTACTCAAATGAGTTATTAACAAAAAAATGGATGAGTTATACACGTGCTAGGATAATACTATACGCCAAAAAAAACCTAAACGAAAAACACTTCTGAAAATAAAAAATAAACACAACTAAGCTATTGTCGATCGTGAGGGCAAAAAGATTATTCTTTTTATGTAGATAAAGAAAATAAATAAACAACCGAGGAGTCAATGAGGGTGTTAGGGTGTTTTCGCCATCAGTTGGAGCTACTTTGGTAAAAGGTCTACCATTTTGACAGCGCTATCGAAACAAATATTTTTAAATGTTCATTTCTAAAATATTAATGTTTAATTTACAAAATGAATAATTCACGTACTTATGGACAAAAGAAAATTGCTGAGAGGATTTTCTAAAATGGCTCCCACGAGGTGGCAGCACCGATGCGTCAGGTCTAGCTGTCAAGCGCTTTTTAAAAGTAAACCCCTGATTGGCCCAACGTGACAAGTGGCGCCAACTGGTGAGAAAAATTTCCTAAACACCCTCATTGACTAAACTTCTACGAATGTGGAAAAATATCGTTAACCATAAGTACGGCAAAAGTTAAAAGTAATGATCGTGTATACACGTGCATAAAGATATTCAATTTTCTAATACAAATCGTGCAATCCATGTATAAGGTCAGCGCACGACCAGCCAAAGTAGCGAAGATTTGGGGGTGCCTATGTTCAGCAGTAGACGTCTTTCAGCTGATGATGATGATGAATGCTGATCATATACGTATTTAACAAGTCTGTGACATTTGGAGTTATAGCAAAAATCTATAATATTGCTACTACTTTTATTTATTTTTTCATACTTTACTAGTTCACAGTAATAATCTTAACATTCTTTCAACAGGTTGTATGGTATAAACATCGATTCACATCGCAGTAAGATGTAATCGAATGTACATGTAAATCGATGTTTACAAGTCGTAATAGTTCAACAACTGGATTTGCCTTTACTTGTGAGTAAGACGTTGCGTCATTGACATTTAGATTACTGTTGTAAAGCTAGGATCTAGTTTTCAGAGGACTTTGAAAGATTAGAATAGGCATCTTCTAGGGTTAGGACATCATTATCAGCACGTTTAGCCAGTGGGTTGGTGACCGCAGTAGAATAATAATAATATCACAACAACTACACAACGTTATCTAGACCCAAAATTTGCATATATAATAGCTTGTGGTACGGGTTCTAGAATGCAGATAAACATGCTTTGTTACTTTCTTGTAAATAGCCAGCAATGCAAATAAAATTCATGCACACAAATATTTGCACTGAACGGGAATCGAATCCGCGATACAATACTACTTTCTCAATACATACAACACTAGTATTTCTACAATATTGTGGATTTCTTAACAGAAAAACCCAATATCACTCAACCGACACGGTAAGGGAACTCGATAGCTATCTATTATTATCATTACAGTCAATTATTGTTGAAACCATTGTAATAGCTGCACGCACCTTGAACTTGTCAATTAAGGTGAGCGCAATTGATACAATTGTGATGTAATAATTAGTTTGCAATAGTGTTCTATAAAACAGCGACCCATGTGCTACTAAAGTTCTGTTCTGTAGAAGACCAGGTTATCGCCGAGAGATCTCTAGCAATGAGGATGCTCGTTTTCTACGAAGATGAGTTTGATTAAATTACCGATTCACGCAAAATACATGCTGATTTGTATAATTGTTGAAAACAATTCGTTATACCACACCATATACTGTTCCAGAAAGAGGCTTATCTTTTAGACACTAAATTGGGTAAAGTTATGATTCGTTTTGCCTGACATTTGTTCACCCAAGCGGGCCAAACAAGTCACAATACTCATACAATAACGACAAGTAGCCAAATTTAAATATATCGCCGGCAAAATAGAAATAAATTTAAATAATACTCACAATTACTGAGATATGTCCTTGTAAATAAGTTATTTTTGAGCAATTCACGTGTCAACTGACATCTTGTGTACACTTTACTATCGGTCCCCAAACATAAAAACGCGATTAAAAATATTTGTAAGAGACGTGCGCGCTCCATGACGGTTGGTTAGACACTGATAACTGGGACTGTTTACAATTTATTCTTGATTAATTATGCGTATGCACACCTTTGACATTTCTCATGTTGATTTTTTAAAATTTAGTGCATAGTTTATTTTTTAATATTCGCATTTCATTTTATTGAAAGAATCGACGTTATGTAGGAAATTGATTGTAAAGTTTGTTTCATACTGTAAGTATTGTAAAATTGAATATGATGCCAATTGTATTTATTTTTTACTACAATTGGTTCCTACAATGCACGTGGTTTCTTTTTACGACATGATTACAAATCTTTGGTAATCTTGGTAATTCTCTATTATAAATGCAAATATCATTTCTTCCTCAAGGAATTTTTTTTAAACTATATTAAAAACTGATATATTCCCAACTGCCCCATTAAGCTCCCCATCAATGGGGCAGAGGGGAAATTTAATCCCTTTCTGTCCCATCCAAATTGTTAATGGAGCAGATAAGAATTTAAATTCCCACCTGCTGCATTGTGATTTTTTAATTATGGGGCGATCAAAACCTGTTATCAAAAACCGTAGGTACCAAAAGTTAGCGAAGACACATAGGTAGGTACAGAAAAGACAGCGACATCAGCTCTGATGATACTATAGTCTAATCTATACATATAATAATATTGGAGTGTCTGTTTGTAATATTGACCGTTTTTTACTACATGTATATGAATATATGTATATACAGTACATATACCAAAATATATTTTTTTTAAATTTTTGTCTGTCTGTCTGATTGTTCCGGCTTATCTCTGAAATGGCTGGACCGATTTTGTTGGGATTTTTATTGGCAGGTAGCTGATGTAATACCTAAGGAGTAACTTAGGCTACGTTTATTTAAAAAAAAATATTTTATTTTATAAAAATAAAGTAATGTTGATCGACTGTTAGGCGGAACGAAATTCGCCGGGTCAGCTAGTATATACTAAAACTTACGTGGGCAAAGCCTCTGGTAGAATCTGTTCTGTTATAATCAAAGACAAAAATATTTCTTATATCCTTATCTACTGCTCTAATAAAAACTCATTCCAGAAATCATATCACTTTACCTTGAACTTCATAATCTAGCTAAAATTACTGGAAATCCCAATATTGCTATAATTATCTAAAATATTATCGTCAACTCACAATGCTTTACGTAATAAAGTAAAAATCTATTAGAATAAGGAATAATAAATTCTGTGTCAAACATACAATTTACGGACTTAACAATATCCAGACACAGGACGTGGTTTTTAGTTCACAATAACTGGAGCTCTTAGATTAGAAGATAAGATCAGTAGGCAGCAGCTACTATTTTATACTATACTGTACTGATACGTTACTTTTACTGCTGTATTTTGACTAAATCACACCAACCCGCCAAAATTGACGCCTTCAAAGTCTGCGTCCAGTTAGGTATAGATCAGGTATCAACCCGGCAGGTAGAATTGTAAGAAAATTATTACTCGCTCAAAGCGCTCGCTTAATATAATGAATCATTAATTATTAACCTGATAAGACCTTATCAACAACAACAACAGTCATGCATTATTGTTGCTAATGTGTTTTGACTAGGACTAGGACAAGGACATTTAGGTGAAAATCAGACGAAACTAACTTAAATGCCACACATATACACTGCCTCTGTGGTTCAGTTGTACTGTGTACGGACTGCCAAGCAGCAGAGGTCGCGGGTTTGTTTCCCGCTCATCGCAAATATTTGTGTGCATTAACATGTCTGATTGCATTGGTCTGGGTTTTATATATGTATGTATTTATAAAAATAGGTATGTATAACCACATTCTAGAACCCATAACACAAGCTATAATATATGCTTACTTCGGGTCGCGATATGTGTAGTTTTTGTGATTATATTACAATAATAATAATATTATAATTATTATTATTATTATATGCCAGAGAATAAGGTTAAAGAGGAACGTATCATCATTATAAGCCTAGAGGCATCCACTGCTGGGCAGAAGCCTCTGCCAAATAGAGGAGTTTGCAATAGTCACCACGATTGGTGACCTTTGGTGTGGTGTAAGTTGGTATTTGATACGCAGATAACATTAATGTGTCTTCCACTTCATGAAAGCTCGAAAGGTCAAATTTAACTTCCAGTTCCTTCCTGAAAAAAAGAAAAAGGAGAAAGAAAGAAAATATATTTTGCATTTTGCGTTCTCATCTCCTTCTCACTTTATAAGCCGTCACAGTACAAAGCCATCAAGTCAGCAGTTTAACATGCCTGCTTACCACCAGAGAGAATGGAGTCCTTTTGACAGTTTAATTAAAAAAAACACAAATAATTGTTAATATTTTATTTAAGAATGAAAATGGTATCACATAAATTATTTATTTACATACAATTAAACTAATTAAAGCAGAACCAAAGTTCTTTTAAAACATTAATATGTTGTGGTTTTGAACGCGTTACATATATTATAATTACAATACAAATAAAGCTCAAATACCATACATTATGTACGCATATTATAGAATTTTAAATATAGTTTTACAGACAAGAAAATAGTGCAGTTCATTTTTGTAAGTATATAATATATTTTTTATATTTCTCTTTGAAATATCAGGCAGTAGGTCTGGATAATTAAAAGTGTAATGAATGTTTAGACTTGTATTAACAGTAAAAAATTTAAACCGTCGTGAACCAAACGAAATTACGTAAGAATAGTAATAGTCATACTGTTATTCAATAACAACAATTAACTGCATAAATATTGATAAAACCGCCATGTGTAAATACTAAATATTTTGCTTCGTGCAATAAATCATTGTGAATCAAAAAAAAAACTAAATTATAATAAAAATAGTCTTGTTAAATTTAAAATAATTATAATATACTTGTTACAAAATTGGCAAACAAATGTATACTATCCAAGAAAAAAGATAGAAAAATTGTTCAGTGTTCTGGCATTGGTTGTCACAAACATAGGTAAAGTGTACCAAACATAATCGTTTAAATAACATTACATCACATAGAATTTATATTTAAATTATCGTATTATTTATTTCTAAATTAAAATTATAATTTTAAATCTTTTTCCTCGGACTCTGATTACTATTGACATTATTGAGATGTTTCAAATTTTATTTTTTAAATAAAATAATAATAAAAAAATAAGCACATTATTATTATTAATTCACATATTTATATAATTTTTTTTAATAAAACTGAGCCTCATGTTAATAATATTAGTACTAAAATAATGTAATGTATCAGTAAGAACATCTTCACAGAAGATATATTACTAAAGTTTAGTTATTAGAAGCTCTTCAAAATTTATTTACTACGCCGCAGCTTTGGGAACATTTCTTGATGGCACTGTGGATATATCATAACTAAATTTAACATCTTCCCTTCGGCCGCGTACATAACCGGAGTTTGGTAACCAGTATTCTAAGAGAAAAATATCTTTATAGGATACCAGTACCCAAGTTCCACTGTATCGTTTAATTACCGAGAGTTTCAATATCTGAATAGGCTTATTTAGGCATTGAAGGCAACAATAGCAGTGGCGTGCACAGAGATATATGACATGTAAAACCTATTAGAAAAAAAGCTATAAAACTATTGATACAATATGTTCTTCTATTATTAAAAAGACAAGTAGATATACATAGTTGGAAACTTTTATATCATATAAATGTCCCCAAAGTTACGGTCTCCATTTTTTCAGTAAATTTTAAGACTAACGAGAATCATTAGTTTATTATACACTATCAAATACTTAATTACAGTGATAACAATAATTATTTTATTTTTACAATAAGTTGTAGTCTTACTTAGAATCTCTTATCACAAGCAAGAGGTGTAAATAACTTAGCAAACGTTATTACTGTTACACAGTATTATACGACTATATTAAGTTTATTCTCGACTGTTTTATTGTACTTTGATCTTTAAGATTTGCAGTAAGCACTTAAAGTTAGATTATCTACTTCATTTGCATTTTGGTGGAATTATAATAATAATAATACCAGCCTGTTTACTGTCCCACTGCAGGGCAAAGACTTCTTCTCATATAGAGAAGGCGTAAGCAATAATCACCACGCTTGCTCAAGGCGAATTGGCAGTTTCAGACTTTAAAGTTTTAAAAATTATGTCATAAGTCACTCTGAACGGTGTATCAGTCATCTTAACAATTTATACTAACATCCATTGAACAATGTATCAATGGGTGTTAGCTCAATTTCTTGTGCGAACGACATCTACTTATCAAGAAATTCAATCTAATTTAGTTAATCAAAAAATCTGGATTTATAAATTGATACCAAAATAGATACACAGTACTATGTATACAAGTTATTATTATGTACAAACTTACACGACAAAGTGCAATATTACAAATTTTACAATTTCCTTTTAACATTGTCTTACAATCTCTTTTAATAAAACAGATTTTAAATCAACGTAGTTTATACTTTAGCAAATATATCTTGCTTCAAAAATAATCATACTACGGCATCATCTTTAGTAGAAATCAACCTAGTGCTTTTAAGACTAGACACAACAAAAACTCAATCGAAAAATATTTCTTTGTAAATTTCAATACAATAAAAAACAAAATTAAAGTCATGGATCTGAACAGTAATAACAAGCTTGACTTTCACAATATGAATATAACATTTATAACTAATATCTAAAACATATTTGTTAAATAATTCAAAACAATTTAGTGAATTGGGATTACCAATCATTATGTTCTTCATAAATTGATAAACCAATTAATACTTTATTAATAACCAAACAATATATTATCAACATATCACGACTAGTAAATCAAACTCGTACATAAAATTTACACTTTCGAAGTAGCTGTCAGCATCACATAACTCGCCCTCGGATTTTCCTCCGGCACTGGTTCTTGTCTAAAACACCTATGAGGTTCAAACTCAGCTGGTTTCTTCAACATCTTCCTAACAAACCACACTAGTCCAATCACAATAACCATTAAACCAAGAGCCACTCCAATCAATGCCGTATTTAGATTCTTAAAACTGGCTTTCATTTCTAAAGTACCAAGAGATTCTATGACTTGTGGAACGACGCAAATTGAACGAGTTTCATCTATTTTATATTTTGAGATTGTGGCGCAGACTTCATAAGGTCCTCTTAGGAAGCCTTCCATGGATATCTCTAAGGTTGATTGGCAAGGAGTGTCTTTTTGTGCTACAAGAGCTCCATGAGACAGAACAGCCAGAACCACATAGCAGTTGCTGAGTGATCTCGCATCATTGGACAGTCTTTGGGATCGAGGTAAGACATACTGAGGACGTTGAGGGATGCCCATCACTGATATAAGAACTGTTAAGATTCCGTCGCTTGTAACGTTTGAACGAACTTCGGTAACTCTGAAACAAAACAAATGTTATACAAAACTCTAAATACAGGCCACGCAGCGTTTACCTACTGTAGTTTGGGTCATTCAAGTCATTCCAGTTAGATATTGCACCTGTGCTACAGAAGTGCTATTTTATCTACTATATTTTTTACATAAAACCCGAAACCTGAATCTAATACCAAATTGTTCTTTCTTACGTACCTTAAATGATTCGATTCTTCCAGTGGTCTAGTAACCACGATAGGCACAACTGTGGCAAAAGTAGCTCTCTGTCTAACTGGTTGAGGAGCTCCACACCCAAGAACCAAAGACAGAGGCGCGTCTGAACTGTCCATTTCTTCTATAGCTATGCAGAAACTGAAATATAAATAATAATAATTTATTAGATGTAATTTTGGGCTCAAAAACGTCTTTGTAAATTACAACAGCACTCATACTGTCTCGGTGAGGCACATAAATGATTTGTTTCGAGTCTGACTGTAATTTATGTCATTTAAATCTTTTAAAGTCTCCTGGAACATGAAGCAAGTGTTTTTTCACTTGCTTTAAAAAACAGCTATGTGTTCTTTAACAAAATTTAGTACTGAATTTAGATATAACGTGGAGATTTATTTCACAACTTTGGTGGCAACGTTGTATAATTTTTTTTTTGATATTCTTCCCCGGTCAATCCAATGTATTCGTGCTGAATGGGTTGAATACCGTATATTATATTATGTTGGTCATTAGATAGTTTTGATTTTTTTTTTGGCTAATGTCCAGCATTGGCATATCGATTTTGATCTTTTGACGTCACGATATTTATTATACATTTATTTTATCTCCTTTCAGAATTAACCCTGCTACTCAATCAGTTGTTTTAATTTCAGTTCCAAGAATATAACGCTCATTAAACAATCAGTTAATTAGTAATAAGATAAACTACCAAGAAATTCTTTTTAATCTTCATAATGTTTTTTCTTTTAAAAATAAGCAGGCGTCTATAAACTACAATAAATGCTTATCATCCTTGAGTAGTCTAATCTTCGAATAATATACAATTGATGGTAATAACGCATGTAGTTAAAACACCTCCCATATTTAAAATTATATCTAGAAATAACGTATTACTTAATAATATATTATATTTTACATTCAGTTTATTTAGGCTTTAAAGGATTGAAATAATATTTAATAACATTCGTTCCTTGATTGGATTCCTCGTTGGATCCAAAATTAATTTCTATTATTAGGTTAGGATATTATAAGGTTGTTGAACTTTCACGTAGAAATATTTTTACTTTACTTTAATTCTTTAATTTGTAATATTCAACGAGATGAACATGCTGAGATGGTCAGGTGATGTAGCTTGACTAGATAGAATCCGCAATGAATACATCCACGGAAGCTTTAAAGTCGCATCAATGACCAAAAAAATTGTTGAAGGACGTCTTAGGTGGTATGGCGTATAACATATAATAAGACGCAGCAAAGACTACGTGGTACAAGTTGCTTTAAACTTGTCGGAAGATAAAAGCAGTAGAGTCCGCCCGCCATTGACCTGGTAGACTAACATAAAGTGAGACCTTAAGGAAGCCTATTTGCCAGATGTGACAACCCAGAGGCCCTAGACAAGTGTCGCAAATTTCTATTCTATTCATAGAATAGATAAAAAAAAGTATGGGATTGACATAATCGTTGGCGTTAGCTTATGTCAATCCAATACATTTTTATCATTACATACATGGATGGACAAAGAAAGTTTAACTTGTAATATCGTTATATTTAGTTAATTTATTTCTTTGTATTGCGGTTTAAGTTTTGTTAAAGGTTTTAAATATGTTCTTTAGTTTATTGACATATTTGCGTTTGTATCGTTACTTGAAATAATTATAATAGTAATGTACATTTGGCTTGGTAATCTAATGCTACATGATATTAAGCAATTAATAACAATATAATAACACCAGTATGTTTACTGTCCCACTGCACTTTTCTCTTATAGAGAAGTCACAACGCTTGCTCAAGGCGCATTAGCAATTTCAGTCTTTTAAGTCCAAGTTTTCTATACCGTCAGTCAGAAATGTCCAAGATAAACTTAGAAAGTACATATGAATTGAAAAACCACATTGGTAGTTGCCCGGATTTATGTGTTTACAAAGCGGGTAGTAAGAAATTACCGTAGCTTAATTGACAATTCAGTTTTAAAAACTTCGACAAGTTTAACCTTTATTCTTACAGAGTCAGGAATTTAGAGCCTAAAATACAATAGTGTAAGTAGATAAAGTTGCATTAGTTCGTGATGACTTACTACTTATGACACCCTTACTTAAAAATATCAGTATTCAATTTTTTTTTTTATATTATTTCCTACCAAAGTGACTCTACCCCGCCTGATGGTAAGCAGTCAGTGGAATCCAGAAGTTGCGGCCACTATAACAAAAGTCATCGTCTAAAACTGCTGGTATAGTGGCCTCCACTATGGCGGCTGGGAATGGGGTTTGGGAAGGGAATGAGGGAGGTGAGGCAAGAGGAAAGGGGAGAAATTGGGCCACCGGCGCTCTCACTCACCGAACGAAACGCAGTAGTACAGATACTACCACTTTTAAGTCGGAGTATCACTTAATTTCTAAGTTTTTATATTTTCTTCTAAGAGAACAGTATTGGGCGATAATTACTCAAGAGATTTCTTTTAGTTTATGTTGTATTTAAGAGTTCATGTTATGCTGTATTACAATAATGGGTACATACGTATATTGATCAACAGGATCTATCTTCAGCCCTCTTAACACCACATTAGCTGGTGAAGCTCGATGACATGCTACATGCTTAGGTAGACCTCCAGCTCTGGAGGCAGTTACTCCAGTACACCTGTACCGATGCGTTGAAGGAGGGTCTACTATCCAAGATAGGTGGACCTCTTCATCATCGTACCAAGCATCCACTAGACGTACCTGGTAGAATAAAGTATATAGTATATATCTAGTAATCATTATTCCTAGTCTAGGTGTTGTTTGCGACTGTGAATCAAGTAGTTATAAAGTTTGCAGACCAGTTTTATTAAAAGAATCATTATTAAGATGCAGATGCAACAAACATTTCGCGCTACTTAATCATGGAACTAACAAACTTATAAGGTCTACAAAGTTTGATATGTTTAACTATTGGACTTCATCTACAAATTGTGAATTAAGCACCATTTTTTAAATTTTAAGAACGTAATTAAATTTTATAAAGTGGAATCTACTATCTTCAGATATTAACTACTCTCCAAAAGTATATAAATTAGCAAATAATAACAATACTATAATAATATTGTACCTCCGCCATCTAACCCCAAATTAAGCAATTATATTTTCTTGTGTTATGGGTGCTAAACAACTGATATACTAGTAAAGTAAATGTAAGTAAAGTAACTAGTATTTGCGTTCATCTACTATTTCATATATTTCCATAGTTTGCGGTATCGGATATGAGTTAACTACATCATTTCCTAAGCGAGCGACCAAAAACGACTGACAGGATATTACTTCAAAACAAGAAGTTGCTTTAAGTATAATATTTTGTATTTACTGTAATTGATAGCTGCGATTTTATTATTTTCTGATGAAAAAGGAGAGATGTTGTTAGATTGATTAAAGAGAATGTCAGTGATAAAAAAGTTCTATAGTTGTAAATGTGCTAAATGTTCAAATAATCTAAAATTCTTTTGATTAATTTAATTTTTATGAAAACAGTTTTCTACCACTTCTAACCTACCACTATAAATATCGCAATTGCAAAGAGATGGAAAACATTATGTAACATAATGTACCGAACACTTACATCATATTTATCATTTACAGAAAAAAGAACACAATCACTCATATTTATGGCAAGGGAAAATCCAAACTAAAACATTCGACCATAATATGTAACGTATTCATTCAATTACATTCATGATCTTCGTTCCTAAAATATTATACCTACACGCGTCATATATGATATCAATTTACATAAAGTAAACACTAAACTCGAAATAGACAACCATTAAATGCCACATTAACAATAAAATGTTACATAACAATATTCCGCACATAATTTTAATTTAAACCTTCTGAGTCATCCCAATACAAAAACATATTTTAAATAGTTCATAATTTATTGTAATACCTACTGTGTCAAGTCTTATTTTTAAAAGTATTGTAGTCATTACAAGACCTTCAGAATACTGAATCATTATACGTTTTTAACTGAAATCCTATGCATTATAAAATAATTACGAATACTAGGCGCCTTTGAATTTTGGAAGTTAATTCATTTATCAAGATACAATTTAATTGAATTACGATAACAATTTTGTATATCTATTCAGGCCCCTTTCTATTTTGTTTTGTGTACAAGGCAAAGACGCAATCTATTTTGCGTACCTTACTCCTATAAAATAATTGACGAAGATGAACTTCTAAATCACAGTCAAAAGTCAAAGCATTTATTTCATTTTGATCATAAATTATAATGCTTATGAAAAGTCAACATTACATGAAGTCAGCTAATTGACCCACAGCCAGTTTGCTGACGAGGTAGAGCTGTGAGAAGAACTGGCAAGAAACTCACGCCACTCTTTTCAATCGACAGATAATTACAGTTATTTGTATGAGTTACAATTTAAACATTCAACGCAACCAACAAAGTAATTATTACAAATTAACTAATTAATATAATTACTCAGATTAAAGAAAGAAAAGAGAGGATTTCAATTATTTAGTTTCATCTAGTATGGTAATTTGACTACGTATTTTAGTTAAACTGGTAAATACACCTCCTGGTCACATTGCACGACAAAACACACAATGTTAGATGTATGCCATGCCAAGATTCCGGTCATCCCAAGTAGCACCCATTCACGAGCATGACGCACGGGCCAGCCATCATCACCCTCGCCATATTAGAGGGAAGGTGATGACCCGGCCAATACGACACCACGAGCAATGACATTTTAGTAAGCATGACAATGCAGGGCATGTGTGGTAAAAGAACCATAATAAAATGTATTATGCCTTACGAACTCATAATGATCATGATATGCATCCACTTCACATTAAACTTTTACTACAATAGTCAACATAATTACAATATTAGTCAATATAACTACAACAATTAAAATCAATATAACATTAATCTTGCATTAAACGAGCAACTATACCCATGCTGCTTTATCATTTAAATAATCATTAATAGTTTAATAACCCTTTAGGATAAGGCGGTTTTTAACAGTTTGTTTGAATTTTTGTAGGGGTAGATTCATAATGTCAATGGGTAATTTGTTATAGAAGCGTACACCTAGACCCGCAAATGAGTTGTTTACTTTATGTAGGCGATAATATGTACCAACTAATTTATGTTTACCTCGAGTATTCACAGAGTGCATGTCGCAGTTTCTGGAATACAAGTTTATATTTTTCTTGATAAATTTAAGATATATTGAGACGTCACCGTCAGAATACCTATTTCTTTAAAAATCTCTCTTAGTGAAACTAAATAATAAGTCATAAATTTTTCGAACAATGAGGTCAAATTGGCAGTCTAAACTATTTAGTTCTTTATAATTACATAAATATAATTTACCTCAGATTTAGATATCGGCAAATCATCTTCACCTGGTACTTCCAATTCTTCATCATAAAGATCGTCTTCTAATCCTTCTTGCTTATCCATATAAACATCTCTTTCAGTATCTACATTAAATTTATAATCGTTCACAATCGAATTTGCTAGCACTTTATTGAATTCATAATTCGTATCTTTTTGTTTCAAATCGGTATGTTCGAAGTCGTCACAGAGTTTATTTTTTGACAACCTTGATAGTAATGCACCTTCTAAATGAGGTGGCGTCGCACACACGGCAGCAGATTTATCAGTCTGGGGCAGGTTTTTTGCTTCCCTCAACCACCTCGCAAAGCCGGCCATTAAGCAATCGCAATTAAGAGGATTATCTGCAAAAGAGACCAAATTTATCTTTCCGACCTCGAATAAAATGTGGATGATGTTTGAATATGCCTGAGTCATTAATATTTCAGTTTTTAAGCTGAAATCTTAGTACCTACAATTACAAACCTCGTACTAATGTTTTTCGTCATGATTGCAAATCACTTTCTCTACTATAATAGGCACGTAAGAGCATGAAATCAATGACCCATATTTGTTAACAGTCACTGAAAAGGTATTGCATTTGTTAGCGAGTGAGAGTGGAATCCGATTGAGAAAGTAACTGAAACCTATTTAATTCTTACTTTCAGTATCAACATGAAAAATCGACTATTATCGATAGATAAACAAAAAATGAATTAGATGATATACGATGATGATTAGATGATATATAAAGGCCTTTTGATGAGCTGAAGACGTAAGTAAAAACATTCGAGAAACGCAAGAAGGCAAGTTGTGGTTTTTGCATATTATCAAAATAACATGCACTGATAACTCTCAGACTATGAGAAGATCGTTTAAAAAACATCGTGAGCAAAAATTATTCTGTACCAGTACTCTAAATGCTATCTTTGATTTAACAACCACGTAGAACCTATTCTAAACGAAATTCTAATTCTTTACCAAGTCTATTCTGTATTATACCTGCCGACCTATGCTAATAATAGCTTTAAACCTTTACACCTTTCATAATAGAGGACAAGATGATAATGAGATGCAAATTACTTAATTTAGTTATTTTATAAAGTAATGGCTACATCAAACAAATTGTCTTACAGAAACATTTAGTAAGAAGAAACCAGGGTTGCCGTTTAGATTGGCTTCTATAGCGGCGTCACAAGAATGATTCCTTAAATTAGTTTCAAGCAACTTGTGTAAAATAACCGTTATAATAATACCAGCCTGTGACTGCCCCACTGCTGGGCAAAGGCCTCTTCTCATATAGAGAAGGCACATTCACGCTTGCTCAAGCAGAATTGGCAATTTCGCACATTTTTGTAAATGTTGTACGATGTTTTTGTTCAATAAGGTGAACAAAAACATCGTACAACAAGGTAAGGTATTATTACATTATTCACTTAAGAGTGAATAATGTAAATTCACTTAAGAGTGAATAATGTAATAAAATTTTTAAACACAAACTTCAATAAAAGTTTTTTAAAAAAATTTCGGTGCTAAAGCACTGTAAATAACATTACTGACATATTGATTTAGCGCTATAAGGTCCATTGCATAAAATCGGGTTTTTAAATAAAGATCGGCACATATATAGAAGCCACTGTTAGAAAGTACATAATATATTTTATATTTGAAAAAATCATATTGGTACTTACCCGATTTTGAACCCATCACCGTGTGTTTTTCAGTTAGTGAAACGTAATTTAAATATCGGACACAATTATTTTTTTTCTTGTGAAGAAGAAAAATGAAGTCACAGCGCGAAAAGTGTCAGCGGCCAGGATTATTTCATACAAAAAACCCATAAAGAGAGCTTACAAAGGCAGAATAGTTAAAAGTCACGCAACAATATAACAAGCGTCGAATATCGATGGGCGAACAAAGAGGTTTCAACGTCGCCTTAGTGAAACGTTGAGTATCGACAAATATCTGTACGTGACACACGGAATGATAAGTTTGGAGAAATTATATATTTATTTTTAAATAAATAAAGAGACAAATTACATTCGTAGATCAATATATAGGTACTAATGGAAATTTCCCCTGATGATTTTTTTTTATACGACTTTGATGGCAAACAAGCACATGGCCCACCTGATGGTAAGTGGCACTTGTAACCTATAGAGATAAATATTAATAAAATTAGAAGTGACTGAAACTATTTCCGTTATCAGAAGACGTCTACTGTAGGACCTACCTACCTCAAGCTTAGTAATTTTGACCGGTAGAGAGCCATCTTCATTCACTGGTTGCCCGCCATCCTTATCAAGTCATCTGTGCTTTTTCAGTGTAATTATCATAATCATAATTCTAATATTTAATATTAATATTTCAACAACTACACACAACGCCATCTAGACCCAAAGTAAACATATTATATGCTTGTGTTATGGGTTCTAAAATGCGGATATACATACTTAAATACTTTTTTTTTTTTTGTAAATACATACATATTATACATAGAAACACCCAGACCAATGCAAATAAACATGTTCATGCACACAAATATTTGCACTGAACGGGAATCGAACCCGCGACCTCTGCGTGGCAGTCCATACACAGCAGTCAAATTTAAATTTAAGTTCACCAATATAATAACCAATGTGTCCGTACAAAGTGCGTATCATTGCGGCGCTATTACCTTCAATAGTGAATCGGGCGAGGTCCTTGTGGAGCGCCAGAGCTCCGTCATCTATCATCGATATGTCGTTATCGTGCAGAAGTAGCTCGGCCAATCGGCGGAGAGATTTCAATGGCTCAGCGGCTAGGGAGCGAAGAAAATTGTGCGAGAGATCCAGATGTACCAAGTTTTTCAGTTGAGCTAAAGATGCACCTGCGAAAGGAATCTGTAGTTGTAGAAACTGTATAAAAACTAATATTAACACAACAACTACACAGCGTTATCTAGACCCAAAGTAAGCACATGTTATAGGGAACTGATATGGGTTCTAAAATAATTTGCATAACACAAACAGAGTATAAATGTAATCCAAAAAAAAAACAATAAAACAGAAATAATAATAATAAAATCGTTACTTTGTGAAATCGTGACAAAACAAATTAATATAATAAATATATTGGGGTAAGTCTATTTTTGGCGAAATGAAATTGATATTGTTATGTAATGGAATAGTTTTTTAGATGGCAAACAATAGGCGTAGATCAAAATATTTAATATACAAATACAAAACGTGCACTGACACTCACGACGGACTTTACAAACACACATATCACGAGCATGTGTACTTTGTTTACTAGCCATGTCGATAATTGTAGGTCATACTGTAGACACCTGGTCTCCTGCTATATTGCAGAATTACAATACGTAATAATAAATAAATTTTGGAAGACAAGAGAAAAGACAAGATCGTCTCAATCAAAGAAAGAAATTTATA
Organism: Parascotia fuliginaria; assembly: GCA_963082885.1. Lineage (NCBI taxonomy): Eukaryota > Metazoa > Arthropoda > Insecta > Lepidoptera > Erebidae > Parascotia > Parascotia fuliginaria. The sequence continues at coordinate 5,732,668 of OY720195.1, forward strand.
AAATTTATTTTCGACACTATTAAATTTATTGATCTACTTTATTATGTTTATGCAACTCTATAAACATAATTAAAACAATTAAAGTCAACTTTATTTAAAATTTATTATTTTGTTCAAATATGTTTTCTAAATCTTAAGTAACTGTAAAAAAAATACTTTTCCTCCTTATTTCCGTCGGTTTCAGACAACTCAGAATTATGCCGGAAATTAAACGTCCCTGAATCGACTAAAACCTTGTTATAGCCTTTACCCGTTATACTAAACTAATTTTAAAAATACTAGTAATTTGAAAGATGATTTACAATTTCAGGAAATTGCTTCATTTTTTAATTAGGTTAATGGTATGTAATATTATGTAATCTAAATAAGACTTTTGAAGTACCGGCGTACTTTTAAAGTCTTATTTATATCAGGTAGGCTGAACCCATTAAATGTATCTAAAAAACAAAATCATAGATAATACATTGCATTGATATCATCCTTGTGTGTTAATAGGCCAAATCTTTTTCCTTCGATTTTTGAGATCTTTTCTACTTTTTGTTAAAGTGAAAAGTAGATTTTTTATTACCTCAGTAATTAAGATAAAATTAGAAAGTATATCCTTGAAAAGTCACGTCGGTATTTAAACTTTCATGGATATAAAATTATTCAGCATTAAACCTTACTTTCTTACTTACTTACTTTTCATTACTGGTGGCTGAACTACAAATACAATATTAGCAACTAGACATATGAATATACCCTATAGCTTTTTGGATGTCTTATGAGATGACGAAGGGGTCATCAAGTAACGGGCAACAGCGCTACCTGAGTGCTAAACATCACCTTACTGCGATCATCAAAATAACGTGGTGACTATGGAAAAACTAACTCTTTGGCTACCTAATACTTAGTAAAGGACATCAGATTAATAATGTATTAGTTAAGGTACATTTTAAATCATGTTAAGTAATAATATCTATAAATTTACCTGACACTGCAACTATCTCGTTATGAGACAGATCCAAGTGCGACAAGTTAGCTATATGCTTAAAAGCGTAGTCCTCTAATACATCTATTTGGTTGTTGTGCAAGTTCAAATGAGTTAAGTTCGTGAGACCTGTGAACAGAAACCGGTAATAAAGGTTTTTGAACGTGATCCGTAGAAAAGTTTGCTTTAAAATGGACATTTGTTTGTTCTGTGGAATGTTAACAATATAGTAGTTTGTATTATACTCGTAAAAACAGATAAATAATGTTTGAATTGTCATAGCTTTGATTTGAAGTCGGACACTCATAATTTTATCAAATCAACAGACACATTTCCCATGCTTTACTAGGCTGTTACCAAATGACGACTTATCAACTTTAGCACAATGCATCCTTAATAATTTTTAGACGTCCTTGACGTTCAAGAGATAAGATTGATAAGAAAGAAAGAAAGAAAAAATATTTATTTGATACAGAAAATCACATGATAAGAACACTTTCAAAGAAAAATATCCCATTAAATTAGCTTTTCTTTTGGTTTCAATATTAACTTTATTTATATGATATTTACTTACATTCTAGTCTATTTTATAAGTACGAGTATTATACTCTTTTCGGTAACATGTACATAAACATAATTTACCATACTTAGATCAACTAAAAATTTACACACAACTAAAACTAAAGATATAAACCAAGCATTTCATATAAATACATAACACTAACCCGCCAAAGCTCCTCTCCGTATGCTCGCAAACGTGTTGTCTGCCAAGTGGAGTGTAGTGAGACAGCTTAGTGAGGGCACCGTGCTTGCTCCAAGAGGCCCTTCCAGTGCATTACTTGATAAGTCTAGATCTCTCAGCATATGGGCCTCCTGTAACAGAAGCGGTATTTTACTATTTACATTCATGTATACCTTATAAACGATATCAAAGGAGATATGTGTTTGACTAATGCACCTAACACTAATGACCCGCCATTGCTTACTACGTAGGTACTTTATGCTTTTTACGATATGATTATTGATTACAAATCATTGACATTAACTCAACTGTAATTATGCATTCTATATTAATTTAATACAACTTATAAACCTTCCTTGCAAAAAAGCTATATACGGTAGTGAAAACTGTACTTTAACGCGTTGCGTGGTTTATCAGAAGTTAGTGGGAAAACGGGCAAGAAAAAGTGTCATTTTTGTATTAGTACAATTAAAAGATAAACTTTATTTTCTTATACTCAGGTTTAGGGGATTATTGTAGTATCTCATGTAGTAAAATGTTTGAATAATTAACCACTACGCCGCAGCGTGCATTCAAGTTTAAATATTTCGATATTTAATATCGAACGGACTGTAATATCGAAATACCATCCAAACCAAGCTAAAGCAGAATCTAGTTTGTAATCAATTAGTGTTATCAAAATATCATAAGAAAACTTCGTTATACAGAACCTCAAGTTGATTGAATAGAACTTACTAATTTTGATAATTTTCTTAGAAAATTATAGCTGATATTATGTTATAACAAAATTACAGTTGATTGGGAATAAAAAGATTAGTATTAGAAAAGTAATTCTTTATTGATGAACTAGTAAACCATCCCATCTTCATATTATTTAAAAAAATACTATGATTTTACGACATGCTTACAAAATCGATGTACCTAATTTGCATAATTTTTCTACCATATTAAGCATATATTCAACACATAAACCTTCCTAAAAAAATGCTCAGAATGATAGTGAAAACTGTATTAAAATCCAAAAAACTGTTCGCAAGAAATTAGCGTAGAAACAGACATTAATAATAACGACTTTGCTTTAGAGATTGGGTGCCCCATGGTGGGCGCCAATAACGTCAAATAACATTATGTCACACGTGAACGAGATAATCAATAGAAAGGTTATTGTAACTTTATGATTAAGCTTATTAACTTGAATTATGATTAGATTAGCACAGTCTACGCCCACTTGACCACGTGCCACTTGATTTTCTTGAAATAGTTCTTTTCGCATTTTATTTAGATAAAGTTTTTATGGGATTCCATTAATAGGTAATTACTTTCGAAACGTATATAATCTCTTCGGTTTGTAATATACATAACCGTAAGTTTAAATCGTCACTGTAAATCCTGATATACATAAGTACTTTATTTCAAATTAGCTGCGCAACACGGCTTCGCCCGCGCGTAAAATACGTTTTGTTGTATTCCTCGGGAACCAGACCGATTTTCGGGATAAAAAATAGCCTATGTCCGTCTCCGACACCGAATCTATCCACATACCAATTATTAACATCGGCTTAGCCGTTTAGTCGCTGAGTGGTAACAAACACACACACATACACAAACACAAACTTTCGCATTTACAATATTAATAGGATTGAGCAGTGCTACGCCAGTTTTGCTTGGGAGCCCATAATAAAAATCTGGATTTAAAATTTCGCGTAAACTTTGCTACTCATGCTATAATATGGAAATAAGAGATTGTTTGTCCATGACTATAATAGCATTTGAAAAAATCTAAGAAATTTCATACTTCAAATCTTACCTTTAAATTAGCCAACGCTGGTACTTTCAACAAGTTCCCTCTAAGCCTTAATACAGTGAGTTTGACTAATGGCTTGAACGCATCCGGCGATATATCTGTTAGCTGATTATCACTTATGTCCAAGTACGTTAAATTGCTGAGTCCCTGTTGACAAAACATTTTTTACATTTTTTTAATAATAACACATAATAACACTACTATTAAATTTGCACTGAGCGGCAATAGAACTCACGACCCATGGCTTACCACTCTACGGCTAAGCCACAAAAGTCGTCATATAAAGTAACACGGAAGATTGTACATGTGCTTCTAACATAAATAACCCACCTCAGAATTCCATATAATAGGTGAGTCCACGTAATAAACGAACTTTTAGCACATACAGTAGTAATGGGTACAACCCCAGAAGCCGGTTTCCCTATACCAAAAGTCATTAATACGTTAATTGATCATGGGGTTAAACTGTGACGCAACTGTTACTGCCGTCATAAAACTTAAAGACAATAAACTTTACCTTTTTTAATGATGTTCGAATTTTCATTTGTTTTGCGGGAAAAACAGCAACTATTAAATTTTTAGTGATATTTTCATAGAAATATCAGTAACTCCAGTATTTTGTGATCTATTCATCCGTCTGATCTATCATATCCGTGTATACGACGCTACTTTAATCAAAATCTAAACTTAAAATCAATAAATCAAAGTTTACCTTAAACGAATTAGGGTCCAAGGTATAAATCTTGTTGTTGGACAAATCTAAACGATCCAAGTTCCATAATCTCGTTAGTGCTTCCGTGGGTATCGATGGCAACTGGTTGTTTGGCAGACCTGGAACCAATTAAGATTAAAAACAATGTTACAAATTATAGGAAGTAAGAGACAACATTAACTGTCTTCTGCATGGCGCTACGTGTAGATATTCCATTTGGTCAATTTTCATTATGTACTTACAACTTATGGAGAATATGAATCATCTGATTTTTTTACAATCAAATCAGGGTAGGTCATATGCTTACTTGCTATCGATTTTGAATTAAAATAGCAAATCTTTACAGAAATACTGCTAATAAAGAAATTAACCAAACCAAACAAATGACGGAAAAGGTGATTACGAAGAAGAAAGAGAAGAAAGTAGACTAAGAATATAATTAAGATAATAATATTAATATAATAATAACATATTATTATAATTAAATAATGATATATTTTTGCTATCACTGTTACTTAGAGAATGAAAAGCAAGTACTACGAATAGAGAATAAATATTTCCACGACACTAACCAGCAAGAACCTACTACTATACAAAATAATTTCGTCCCTTATACTCACTTATTAAATTACGAAAAGCCGAACATCCATTTCAATTCTTAATATATGTAATTAAATAAACAAGGTCGTCGCGTTACAACATGGAAAATTACTAAATCGGAACTTTGCAAAGAGCCACTCACTTTATTATCCATCTCACCTACTCTCTCGAGAAATCAATTAATATACGAAAATTACCTATATACTAACTAAGATAAAATACCCTTGATGGATTAGTGGTACGGGTTTTGGTTTGAGTTTTAGTTATCATGAGCGATATTATTGGGAAGAGAATCTTGTAAGTAAAAATACGTTTTCTTAGATATAAAATAAAACTGCATAAGACTACTGAGTCCGAGGAGTGATTGCAACAGCTTTGCAGTGAGATTTGATTTCGATTTGATTAAAAGGGGCATATAAATCGTCGGGTAAAGAGGTATGGCACTTATAATAATTTTCTAACACGAGTAGACCCGTTTCACAAATATAGTTTTGTGTACAAATCGTGTGAGTTTAAAATATTTAAAAGGGGCATATTAAAACGTCTCACAGAGCCGCCATAGTGAAAGCCTTTCAGACGATGGCTTTGGGAATGGTAGTCACCACTTCTGGATTACACTCCTTACCATCAGGCAGAATGAAGTCAAAAAATAATTGGATGTGATTCATAAATATTTATTTCAAAAAACTGTGTAGTTTGCGCTGGTCTTTGTGTGTCTGTTTATAAAGATACTTACCAATAAGAGTTTGTTTTAGACAGCATTTCTATTCAATTTACTTGAGTGCCGCATTGGTACTGTGCTAGAGATGATTCGATCGATACCAATTACCCCTCGTTCTATTTTCAAGGTTTCTTTTATTTATCTCATTACCTTACATTACATATTAAGCCGTGTAAATAATTTAATACAATACGGGGATAACAACAAGTTAAGTAACGCTCATAATTATTATTTTTTTTAACTTATTTTCTATTTTTTTCAGTCAGCCTCATCAATTTTTGCCCTCAGTACCGAATCGTCCATGTATCAATGTCTGGGAAAATGTCCTAGCGTATTCCAAGGAAACCTCAATGACTATACTCTCTATACACTTACACACACTGAATAGTTTCATTAAATTAATTTATCATTTATTTACAACAGAATATCCAGTTACTAAATAATATAAAATTTAACAATAGAATAATACTTTTATTCTATTGTTAAATTTCAAACATGAAAGTAAAACAACACAGCAATACCTTTTCTTCAAACATCAACCAAATTGTTTAAATAATCCTTTCTTATAATGGTTCATAATAATCGTTAAACTTTTAATTGAACAATATAATCCTAACTCATGATTCGATATCTCAATTCACCTCATGCTCCTTGCGGGATTATCTTAAATTAATTGTGTACTAAATTTATATTAGTGGCAAATGCTCGGAATATGGACTAAACGAAAATTTAACGAGCAAGTTAGATATCAGCTTAAAACCTATAATAACTAGATATGATATTTTAAGTATTATAAAGATACCTAGCATAAAGCTGTGTTTACAAACATATAATTAATGGACACAAAGTATAAGGTAAAATCGACCCTACAACAACTTGCATAGTATGTAGCTACTTACTCTCACTGTGTCAAATTTTTTTTATGATTTTTGTTATTACACTAATTACAGTAGAAGTAAGACGCAATAGTATTGATACTACTATCAATACTGCGTTTTATTCGGTAAATGATAGTGAGTAGACTACTTCTTTTCTTTATTGCCGACAGTGGAACACGACAAACAGCCCACGTGATGGTGACGCTCATCGACGATTTAGAATTCTTAGTATTGCTCCTGCAATGCCAGGGACCCCGTGAAGCCGCTGCTTACTGTGAAGGGAGTGGGGTAGGTAAAAGTATTAAAGGAGATGAGGAAAAATGAAAGGGGCGAAATTAGGCTTCTTTCCAGTTTTCTCACTCACACATCCTTATGATCAGCAACAAATTGCTTGTATTTTTAGGATTATTTCTGCAATATTTAGAGAGAATAACCTTATTCAAACCTTTTAGTAACCACGTACAAAATAGATAGCATGTATATCTGTCAGTTAATTTAAATAAAACTAATTATGATTAACTTACCCAAAGCGAACAAAGTAGACGCAACACTACTGAAAGCTCCCTGCTGTACCCTCCTTATATCTCCTGAAGATATGACCAGACCGTGCAGTCCCACTCCTGCTAACTCTTCCACTGATGCCGATGATAACACGGAGACCCCTCGCAGCGCACAGTCTAATAGTGATACTGCTGTGTTTTTGTTTCTAGCCTTTTGTTCTCTTAGGTGACGGCCGATTATCTGAAAATAATGAGAAATTTTAAATACAATCATAAACTATATTTAAAACTCTATTTTTAGTGAAGATACTAATATGTATTTTAAATACAAAGTAGGTGGTAAACAGGATACGATAAATACATATTGATTGAGAGTCACAACATAGACTTCGGTTTTTATACAATTTGTTGGAAACCGTAATCTATGGATATAGTTGTATTCTCTAATTATTGCAGCTGCAACGCTAAAAAGTACAACCAACCCATTGCTGACCATGTGAGAACATGATGTGGGAGAAAATGGGACTAAAAAAGGTAGTTAGCCTGCCGGCGCTCTAACTTCGAACAAAGCTGTTATAGACAGTAGTACCTATCCAATCCGACCCATTTGTGCTCCAATTTAGTAGTTTTAGTACTCTAATTTAACATTGATTTCAAATATCTGACATTTTAGGAGACAGGAGAAAATGTAGTAAAACATTTGTCAGGAATTGATGGAATTAAGCGCATTAACCCTTAAGTACCTGCCCGCGGTCACCGTGACTCCAGCGAGTATTTGAATTTGAATTTTTCCGAAAACCGACATCGAGCGTTGGCGTGCGTCGATGTACCTTTGCTATGCTTTGATTACTGTCGCGCAAGCGTTCGGCAAGGCTCCACGTGCGCGCGTTTTGCTTGTGTGAGTAAAAAAAAGTCGTTAGCGGTCATGGTGACCGCGCGTAGGTGGTTACGTTATTATTTTGTATTATGTTTCATTTCATTGTTTTGGTGTAAATATGAATCAAAACGACGAAAATATCGCAATACGGTTGGAGGAAGAAATGTCGGATGTGGAGGAGACCATTTGACGAAGATTGCAGCGATGTGGACTCTATTAGTACGGAAGATTCTGTACCTATGGAAGACTGTGAGTCTGACGATTGCATGGATGTCTCATCTAGATTCAAGTTTATGAAACGGCTAGCCGAAGAATTAACAACACCGTACATGCGACGGTGAGAAAGTTATGAGCACACTCCTTGGGATATAAAATGTTCTATACGCCGCATTTTGAGAATTGAGGATGAAATACCAAGCAGTTCAGGTGCAGACAAACTGGAAAAACGCAAAACATGTTCAACCTGTGATCCAACCAAAAGAAAAAAACGTAAAACATTTCACCTATGCTTTAAGTGCAAGAAACCTATCTGCATAGTATACCAAAAAATGTGCTAAAATTGTGAACTTTTACCCCTAGCAATTTTTAAGAAAAAGATATTATTGTTATTTTTTTATAAGTTTATTTGAATTACACATGTTTAGATTTTAGGAATAAAGTGCAGGTTTCCGAAATTTTTAGTTCCTATTTGAATTGTTCTCATTATCTGTAAATGATTGTTTAAATTGATCAAAATATGTCTTCCTTTAAATTAATGTGATTTCAAAGAAGAAAATATTATGTTTTAGTTTTTGTTTTATTTTAATAATATAATTTGATTCCTAAACACGAGTTTTATTTATTTATTTTTACTGTATCAACCCGCATTATATAAAAAAACATCGGTTTTTAGATAGGAGTCACCGTGACCGCGGGCAGGTAGGTATGTAATCAATATAGGTGGCAGGAAGTTAAGGGTTAAAAACAATCAGACCCGTTCTTGTAATCCGATGAAACATTTATAAATTCCGGTGATTTGTGACAAGAAAATGCTCCAAGGAATTATTTAAAATGAATTCCTCTTTTAAGTAATCGCAGATACGAAACGGTTTAATTAAACATTATTTGCACAGAATCCATTATTAATTAGTGTTCAAATTATTTAATTTCGGCTGTTAATGGCTGTGCAATTTTATTTTAGCTTCAATTAGCTTTGGATACTGACGCTTATTGGTTGTGTGATTTGCGAAGAAAGGAAGGAAAGAGGGGGTATTATTACTGTAATATTGAATTCTAGGTCCGTGACCTCTGGCCTATTATATGGGCACTATATCTCTTCCCATAGAAACATGGTGACTAGCGGGTAACCAGCTACTAAATATTGTACAAAATTCGTCACTATTTTATCATCCATACTTTGAACTGATCTTAATATAGCACCTTTATTGTACACTCGTGTAGTACAATAGGTATAACGATTTGTCATTGGTTGTTCTCCACTTATAGCTACGTGTAAACGCTTGTTCGTAAGCGGCTTCCCTTAATCCTTCCGAAGTGTCCTACAAATTGAGTTAATACGTTTGCTTGGTATATGTATGCAATACAGTTTCTGTACCTACTTAAGTAATACGAATGGTAAACTAAATTTGCAATTGTTCTCACCTTTATTTTATATTAGTGTACCAAAGTGACGCTACACTGCTGATGGCGCACTACAGGTAATAACAGTACAATTACGGGATACTGGGCAATGACCAATATCATATTTTCAATGTTACTATTACACCCCAAAATCTATCTTTAATATTACTGACATACGATAAAGAGATATTTAAAGCGAAAGAATATGTTTCTTTGTTTGTGTAAACGCGGTAATCGCTGGAACTACCAGTTGGATTTGAATGATTCTTTTTGCGTATGAGAGCACAGTTCTCGAGGAAGGTTATGGCCTATGGGCTATGTAACATCACACTACTGGCAACGGGAGCAAAGCAGTAAGTAAATACGCGGGTGAAACTGCACCGCGGAAAGCTAGTAATAAATGAAGGCAGAAATCCCAAAGGTCAAAATGCTTGCATTAAATAGCAAGTCATAAGATAAGAGATAAAAACACCATTAGTACGGAAGGGACAGTGAAATTAAATATTTGGAAATGAGGTTACCCTGTACATTATAATATTTTCTCAGTACTTTGGCTCTTTTTAAATGAAAAAACCTGAACTTTTAGAAATAATTCTTTTCAATTAAACTTGAGTAAACGGATTGATTAATATGTTCTTCTCTGTATGAGAAGAGGTTTTAACCCGTCATTAGTTTTTATGGCTGGGATTCCAAATTTTGTTCCTTTTAAGTTGAAAAGTTAAAATCTATTTTTAAATGTAACAAATTTTACTTTGAAAGTCTTCCTGATACTCTTGAGTGACTCATCAAAAACTTTAATTTTAATTAGTTTTGTGAGTTGCGAAAAAAAAAACTGCCTATTTAAAATCGTACTCATATTGTTAGACATAAAAACTTCGTCAGGCAATCTAGCTATAACTAACATATACCTACTACTAGTTATTAAGAAAGTGGACCGATGACGTTAGAGTCCAAGTGAAGATAGAATGAGCGAAGTATATGACCTAGAGAAGGCTATATTTGATGAATAAAACTAGGGAAAGCTAAGGATATCTATAAAGATCGATCTAGAGCAATCCAGAAGTATATGACCAAAAGTGAACGTCTTTCGGATGATGCTGTTGATGAATAGAACTAGGGAAAGCTAAGGATATCTATGAAGATCGATCTAGAGCAATCCAGAAGTATATGACCAAAAGTGAACGTCTTTCGGATGATGCTGTTGATGAATAGAACTAGGGAAAGCTAAGGATATCTATGAAGATCGATCTAGAGCAATCCAAAAGTATATGACCAAAAGTGAACGTCTTTCGGATGATGCTGCTGATGAATAGAACTAGGGAAAGCTAATGATATCTATGAAGATCGATCTAGAGCAATCCAGAAGTATATGACCAAAAGTGAACGTCTTTCGGATGATGCTGTTGATGAATAGAACTAGGGAAAGCTAAGGATATCTATGAAGATCGATCTAGAGCAATCCAGAAGTATATGACCAAAAGTGAACGTCTTTCGGATGATGCTGTTGATGAATAGAACTAGGGAAAGCTAAGGATATCTATGAAGATCGATCTAGAGCAATCCAGAAGTATATGACCAAAAGTGAACGTCTTTCGGATGATGCTGTTGATGAATAGAACTAGGGAAAGCTAAGGATATCTATGAAGATCGATCTAGAGCAATCCAAAAGTATATGACCAAAAGTGAACGTCTTTCGGATGATGCTGCTGATGAATAGAACTAGGGAAAGCTAATGATATCTATGAAGATCGATCTAGAGCAATCCAGAAGTATATGACCAAAAGTGAACGTCTTTCGGATGATGCTGTTGATGAATAGAACTAGGGAAAGCTAAGGATATCTATGAAGATCGTTCTAGAGCAATCTAAAAGTATATGACCAAAAGTGAACGTCTTTCGGATGATGCTGCTGATGAATAGAACTAGGGAAAGCTAATGATATCTATGAAGCTCGATCTAGAGCAATCCAGAAGTATATGACCAAAAGTGAACGTCTTTCGGATGATGCTGTTGATGAATAGAACTAGGGAAAGCTAAGGATATCTATGAAGATCGATCTAGAGCAATCTAAAAGTATATGACCAAAAGTGAACGTCTTTCGGATGATGCTGCTGATGAATAGAACTAGGGAAAGCTAATGATATCTATGAAGATCGATCTAGAGCAATCCAGAAGTATATGACCAAAAGTGAACGTCTTTCGGATGATGCTGTTGATGAATAGAACTAGGGAAAGCTAAGGATATCTATGAAGATCAATCTAGAGCAATCTAAAAGTATATGACCAAAAGTGAACGTCTTTCGGATGATGCTGCTGATGAATAGAACTAGGGAAAGCTAATGATATTTATGAAGATCGATCTAGAGCAATCCAATGGTTTGCCGCTGCCTGCATACATAGGCTTAATAGCTAGTCACGTGTCTATGCTTATATCTATGTGATAATCTCGTACTGTTCATCCAAAGGTTGCCTAAAAGAGATTGCTTTTTTTACCAATAAGGCGATCCATTTGTACATAACTTAGCGTATATAAAGCAAAAAAAGTACAATAAAAAACTTTCTATTCCAATTTGCTACAATCTGGTATTTTAAGATTTTTGCCGCAGTCATGTTTTCTTTTAGGCCTTTTAACAGTACAACGATCACAGCGTATTGTTAAGTTTCTATAAATATTTCATCCACAAATATTCGACAAAAACAAATCTCACAACAATAATAATATCTTGGGCACAATAATGTATCTAAATATCCAATGGGTCAAAAGCAGAGGTATTATAGCGATAGTGTTTGCACAACACCGATGGACGTTGATTCTGAAACAATACCTTTCTGTGTCCCTTACTATGGTATTCAAGAAAATAATATAAACAGAATAAATAAGTAAATTCAGATTTCACGAATATATTTGTAGGATGCGGCGACAATCTGAAACGTTGGAACTGAGTACTTACAGACATAATCAATTAATCACAGAATTATATGCCTACTACATTTTAAATTTAAAAAATAGACACTTAAATAGACTGGCCTGTTGGTCTAGTGGTTAGTGACCCTGACTGCTAAGCCGGAGGTCGTGGGTTCGATTCCCACCCAGGACAAACCTTTGTGTGATGAGCATGATTGTTTGTTCTGTGTCTGGGTGTAATTTATCTATAATATGTATGTATTTACAAAAAAAAAATGTATATAAGTAGTATATCAGTTGTTTAGTACCCATAACACAAGCAAATATAATTGCTTAATTTGGGACTAGATGGCGCTGTGTGAATGTGGTAGAATATTATATTATTATATTATAAATATGTACCTGTACCATAGTACACGGGTTTTAATGTAAACATAAAACACCTTGATACTATTATAGTACTACCAGGATCGAATCGATGACTCCACCATTCACTAGCGAAGTTTATATACAATCTAGCGATCACAAATACTTCACTAGCGCAATAAGTTAACAAAATTAAATGTCTAATAGTATAAGTACGACATAAGAACCACATCAAAAAATGGTGCAAGTTGACTAACATTATGCAAAATTTACCCTTTTGGAAATTGTTTTAAGATCAAATTTACCTCACATATATATTTCGTCTTACGTTGCTTTTTCACTCATGTTTCATTATATTTCATGGACAAAACTGCTTGAAAAAAGTTCGTAATTAAAGATCTGTCTTTACATTATTATGCGCGATCGTACGAATCTAGGGCATCATGAATTAATAGTAATACTTTGTCTGAAGTTCTTATATATTAGAGAATTTTTCTGTAATACAAAAAATGTATGCAAATTCATTATGACTAAAGACTGTGACTGTTAATTTAATATTTATTACGCAGGCTCTATTTGGTATTTTCTTACTCGACTCTTACGACACTCAAAAAAAGATAGGATGGTACCATATTCTAGAACAGTGACCAAACGACCAAACAGCCAGGGGGTCTACCACCACCGCAGTACAGCAGTATAATTTAAATGTTACTTTGTGTTTTGTTTTTTTCATTTGTACCATTAAAATATCCTTATAGAGACAAAGTAAGGTTATAATAAGATTACTATAAGAGGTTGTGGTAGGGCCCCAGATTAATACTTAGGAGTAGAGATCTCACCCGACGACCTCATATGGGTAGCAGGCAACCGATAAATGAAAGTTGCTCACGATCAGTTAAGATAGCTAAACTTGAGGGAGGTCTATATCCAACAGTAGACCTCTTTCAGCTGATATTATAATAAAAGAAGAAACAGCTATCTGTACTCAGTCGAGATTTTTGGACTCGATTTATAGTCGACTTCTCGAATTTTGTTGTATAACCAATCGTAGGGGTCAACATGAGCCACAATTCACTTGTAGAGGGCGTACAATAAACAAAAGCTATCGATTGGCAGGTGTAAGTCGACTGGACTTTGAGTAGGGTAGTGATCACACCCCTCAACATCTTGACGTCAATAAACTTCTCACAGTAGCGTTAAGTGCTTTGATTAAGAAGAAACGATTTAAATATGAAATATGGAAAATTCGCAATGGATTTTTAAGGCTTTTATAATGTATTAGGTACTTTTTATGAAAGATTATTGTGAATAAATGTAAGATCATTTATAATATTTTTATCATTTAACACAGGACAGCATATAAATTATTAATGTAAACCATTTCTTACGAAATAGCCCCTAAAATTTAAGTTTAGCTCTTAAAACAATAACATATATTATGTCAAAATTATTAATTTCAGATAATGGCGACTGCAAGTATGTTTAATATAAATGCAAAAGATACTGCAATGCACAACTATTACAATAAATCGTTATCAGAAAGACATCCAATATTGCACATAGGCAAAGTATCTCTATTTTTATCCTGAGCCGCCTTCAAAACATGGATACGATTTATGTTAAATAGGTTTACATATTCTTTAACTAACAATCCTTGCAGACCGAATATAATATTAAATATAGTTAATACAGTCCCAAAATTTGCATCAAAATCTATATTTAAGGAGCCCTTAAATCTTTATTCAATCCGTTATATAAAAAGAGCACAAAGACAAATATCCACCAGAATTTTGAACAAACCAGTATTTAAACACTGAACTAGAGGCTCAAACGAATTTGTAAAATTCAAACAAATGGCTACAGGGCCTTTGTAAATAAAAAGTTGATGGTCTGTATGAACAGGACAGTATTATACTAAAAGTTACATGTACTAATACCCGATTGTCACAAAAGTGATACAAAATCTATATACTAGTTTATAAAGCAAAAGAGTTTGTGCGCTAATCTCTATAAATACCAGTCGGATCAAAATAATTCTTTGTATTTTATATTATTTGTGTATGATAGTTCAGTTTTTAAGGAAGATTAAAAGCTATGTAACATAACGCTACGTGTGACTGGAGCAAAGCAGTAACCAAAGACGAAGGTGAAACCGCACTGCGGGAAGCTAGTCTACTTATATGATACTACATAGAATATATACGTAAAATATTAGTTTCGATACTATTTATACTTTGCTCGGTGAGTGAGAGCGCCGGCAGCCCAATCACAATTACCCTCTACCTTTTCACTTCGTCTTCCTCATCCCCTTCTGCTATTATGGCCGACAACGGCATGTGTTTTCTTGGCATTATTTTTGCAATGCTTACAACCATGTCTCTAGGTGACGGTTGCCACTTATGATCAGACGGCCTAAGCTTATTTGCCACCAATATTTGGATTAAAAATCTTTAATAGATTAAATGACGTACGAGGAAAATGTCAAATAGGGGCATTAAACCTTATGTGTATTTAAAATTACAGTTTTAATTTTAAATTAATATTTAAGTTGCAAACTTAACTGTTGACTTTGAGAACTTCATAACCTTTGAAAGTTATCTTAGAATTATATCAATATTACCGTAATTCTAGTTACTACTGTAAGCGGTAACAGTTTCAAGTCTACGGCAGTATAAACAAACTCGTAGATTAGTACAGCTTTCATCGGCGAAATATTGAACTAAGTTTGTGAAAGGCTGATGAACAAAAAATTAACTAATCACCTGTTAAATCTTATGTGAAGTAGATACTTAAAAGCATGCTAAAAGCAAGGATAATTAGTTTAATTTGATCTAATTAGTTACTAAATAGATCAAATTAATCTAATTATTCATTAATTGCAGCTGGTACTTTATATGAGATTTAACAGGTGATTAGTTCATTTTTCGTTAATCAGCCTTTTAGAAACTGGGGGTAAGTAAAATGAAGTGTTCCTTAGTAGATATCTTTTTTGCAAATATTAGCGGTAGTCAGCGGTTCATTTAAAATATAAAGTTCATAAAACTGACTTCAGGACCTCTGAAGACATAGTTAGTTATGGTTCTTTCGCTGTCACTATAATAATTTATAGGTAAAAGATTTTTTTTTTGTATTAATTTTAAATGACATGATGCCCGAGCCATATTTGAACAGTTAAGTACACATTTTGTATTGTTTTGTTAAAATTGTATACTTAGTATTGTTAAAATTTTACATTGTGATTTGTGTAATAGAGGTACTTACATTGTGAACTCCTATGGTAAATTAAGTTTATCTTACTTTATACTTATACCAAAAATTAACAGTTTATATAATACCTACATAGAAACATTTATCACAGTTCACATGTTGGCTTTACCTTTTTGTAGCAATATGCAAATTGAGGCAGCCTGTAAAGCACACATTTTACTTTTTAATTTTTCTTTACAACATAGAAAGCTGTAAGTAATTAAGTATCTATAGAGTTAAGTGTATTGCCTGCGTCATTTTGCATGCTACTTGAAACTGTAACTTACAAAAATTGTAATAACCTGACGATTAAAAAGAGTGGACCGAGTTTCTTGCCAGTTCTTCTCATGGCTCTACTTCGTCAGCGAACTGGCTGTAGGTTAATTTGCTAACATTTTGTAAACTTTAACTTTCAGAAGTGTTAATTTAATTGACCTATATGAATAAACATATATTTCAATTTCAATTTCAATGTTTCAATTTCAATTTCAATTTCAATTTTAATATTTCAAAGAGAACATTTGTGCAACTGCTAAGTTATGTATAAGTAGTGCCTTAGCCATACCCTGATCAGCGAACTAATTTTAAGCGAAAAATATCTAAAAATATTTTTCGCATAAAATCAGTTCAATCAGTTTCTATAATGACATGCAAGTATCATTTGAGCTAAATTTATAAAGAACAAGCTGTGGCCCACGGCTTCGCCCGCGCGTAAAATGAGTTTTGTCTCCCTCGGGAACCAGACCGATTTTCGGGGTATTAAGTAGCCTATGTCCGTCACGGCACACTCACATATACATGCACACACAGAATCTTTCGAATTTATAATATTAATAGGATATGACATAGCTTACAATGAGCTTAATAATACATCGGCTCCATATGAACCCTTAGATAAAGAATCACACAAATCAGCAATACTTATAAACAAAGATTTCTCGAAACAACACTAACATTGGTCAGCAACGTCCGTTTAAGATCCGTTTCCTTTATCCGTTGTATTTGTATCTTGTTCATCGGTTGTAAGTTTGTTTTTACTATTGTTTTCTTCAACGTGTTGTTTTAGATCGGTCGTATAATGTTTCGTTAAGTCTGTGTTACATGTTGCTTTATTACGTTCTGTGTTATTGTTAGTAGGTATCTGTTTCTTACTAACTGTTCCGATTATCAGGAATATAAATTTCAAGTGGAATTGATATAAGAATTATTATTTTTTGCTTCGTTTCCTGTCGCAGTACATAAAATAGGGTTATCCCTGATTAATGTAGGTACGTACTACTATAGGGCACGCCACGGTGGTGGCGGTAAGTCCCGTCCTCGAGGAGTGGCTGGAGAGGAGGCACGGCGTCCTCACGTTCCGGCTGACACAGGTACTCACCGGTCACGGGTGCTTCGGCACGTACCTGTGTCTCATAGGCCGGGAGCAGACGTCCGTCTGCCACCATTGCGGGGTCTGCCCGCGCGACACGACGCTCCAAACGCTCGTGGAGTGTCCAGCGGGGGCGGACCAGCGCCGCGACCTAGTTGCGGCGCTCGCGACGGCCCAACTCTCGCTGCCGGCCGTGGTTCTGTCCATGGTCCGAGCGAGAGGGCTTGGGAGGGGGTCGCCTCCTTTTGCGAGCAGGTAATGCTCGCCAAGGAGGCGGCCGAGCGGGAGAGGGAGCTGACCACCTTGCTCCCCGCCCGCCGCGCCCGCCCCGGACGCCGCCGTGGGGCGCTCCGGGATCTCCAGCCACCGTAGGAGGATGCCTGCGGGCGGCGAGGCCCGAGAAGGCGGCGTACGTGTTCCACGAACGCCTCTCTCGATGGAGGAAGGGGGGCTAGGCCCCCGAAATCAGACGGGGCCCGCTCACGTTGAGCGGGCCGTGGCCCGTCGGGGTCGCGGATGAATGCGCGAGCGTCTCCCGTGACCCCGGCACTCTGGCCGTCTGGAGGAACACCGTGGGTTTTAGTCGGTATGCCGGTCGCTGTATGTCTCATTGTGGCCGGAGAGTCCGACATAACCCCCGCCTCGCCCAGGCGGGTGCGTACGCGTAATGCGTTTCCCACGAAAAAAAAAAAAAAAAAAGGTACGTACTACTATGGTTTTAATAGTGTTTCTGACAAAATTTTAGTGTCTATATTGAATAAAACAATAAGTTGTGAGGAACGTAAAAATTTAAGATTTAAATTTCTGTCATCATCATCAGTCATGTATTAGGTACACTGGATACAGAATCTGTATGCCTTATTTCATATATTTAGAATATTATATACATAATGGCAAAATTTTCACCTAAGGTACAGTACAACTTCTAAAGTACAGTTGGCAATGTTGTTTGTTTGGCCTTAAAAATAATATTTTCTGTTTATTTTTCTTACGTCATTCGCAGTAATAAATAGTACCGTTTCATATTCTAGGATACCGTATAGCCATAAAAATATGAACGAAAAAAAAGGTTAACAATACAATAATTTACCTGTAGTGCAGTATGATCGCCAGCACAGCGCAGAGTATGAGGCAGATCGCAGGAACATTCGGCGGCAGGACGCGCGCTCAGCCCGGGACAACGCCACTGCGCGTTCGCCACATACCACGTGCATAGCACGCATACCACACGCGTTAGCCACATCTAGGAAAAAAGACAAGTATTATTATTTTTGAATACTTATGATTTTTTTTAAACTAGGATGACTCTTTAACCCTTTAATGGACACTACAGTACTGTAGACACAATAGATCTGATGTTTTATTATCATCACGGCCATATACGTTTGTACTGTCCCGGAAAGTGTTAAATGGTTTTTTTTTCTAGTTAGGATTGTAAGTAATTATCTGTCATCGAGATAAATACGACATTTGTATAGGTAATTATATTTGAAAACAAATAGTATATATATTATATCAAAGTTTTTTTTATTTTATCTTAAATATTTAAGTACCTGTATTCTATTCTCATAATTTGATCTAAAGCATTGTTTACATTATATTAATTATTATAGTTAAAATAGTGGAATTTGTGGAAATCCATCTGAGCTCCTAAATCCAGCATTGTATCTTTCAAATATATTAATTTTATGTCGGCATTAGGTATTTTTGCCAAAGGCTTAGGCATTATCAATCTCACCTATCTATCAAGATATATTTTCCAGTATCTGTAAACTCTATGTAATAAAAAGCTAAATGTAGAAATACAATCCTGTAGATTAGTATTACGCTATATTTTAATGACAATCGGATTAATCCTGAACATCAACACAATAGTATTAAATTTCTTACAGCTACAGCGTCTTTTCAACAATGAACGGAAACAAAATGCTACAAAGTTGTCAACGCCTGTAGAGTAGATATCACATAAGTATACGTCAAGAGGCAATTCCGGTCATAACGTGGCACTTGCAGAAGAATCGTTGCTTATTCGTACGGATGCTTACGACATTATGGTGCGATTACACTGAGTGACGAACAGGACGGGGTAGAACAAGATGTAAGCGATTCGAAGACCTAAAAATAAGTAAAGCTGAAAGGCTTACTTTGTTTGAACATGCAAATCTATAGAACTACTAATCAGATTAGATAAACGTTTGATAGCCATATTTGTAGGGAAGTTAGGCTTTGTAACATCACGCTAAGACCCACGGGAGCAGATCAGTCACCAAAGATGTACTCGTAATTTAACGTAGGAGAAATAAAATTACAGGATCTTTGTTTAATTAACCAAAATACTTCAGTACGTACGACTTAAGGCGTAGGTCTGAGGATATTTTGATTAGTACAAAATATTATTTTATTAACCGTCTTCAAAAAAAGGAGGAGGTTTCTCAATCGACAGTATATATATTTTATACGTCGTCGTTTAGAAACCGATTTTAATGATTCTTTTTTTGTTGGAAAGTAGATATCTTAAGTGTGATACCATGATAAGGAAACCATGATCTGATGATGGCATCCCAGGGAAATCGAGGGGAACTTTTGAAAATGGTACTGGTGACTAGTGCATTTGTTACTTTTTCATTAAGTATTTAAGGAACTACTATTTAGTAAAGGTTTGGAGTCGATCTGATGATGGAGCCGAAAGACAGTCGAGGGAACTCGACAACGATTTACAGCAATTACTTAATGTTTGGACTTAAATCATTTCTAATGATGAGAACTTTGCACCCATATGGGTTTTAAGTGCCATTACAGGTGACCATAGACAGTCGAGGGAATTCCTTAACAGCAGTCATGTCGGGCTTACTTCATACGGTTCAATATTCCAAAATGTTTAGTTCGTACAAAAAATAATACCTAAGCAAGATTTAGGTCTACCCATCAAGTAATTCGTATTTTGATTTAGTTAATCAGAAATGATTTTATAAGTATGTTATAATTTTGAAGTTGGTGCCAAGCAAATACTATAAGAACCATACTTCCTACAATAGCAAATTAAGATTGATAATACCGGTGATTTTAGTCCTAGAAGTTTAATATGAAAATACTACTAAACTAAACCTAGAAAATTGCTTTTAAAGTTTAGAATATAAAATATAAGCTTGAAATTCGAAATAAATAAATAAATATAAATTACATGTAATAGGAGGTAGTTTCCCTTTGGTCCCAAACTAAACTAGTGCTTGTAGTTTGGATACCATTGCGATTACAATATATCAATAGAATATATACACATATTTTATGATCAATATACCTCTAAAGTGGCAATGGGCAGGACACATAGCTCGCAGAACTCACGGCCGCTGGGGCAGAAAGGTTCTAGAGTGGCGACTACGAACCGGAAAACGCAGCGAGGGCAGATCCCTAACAAGGTGGACCGACGACGTTATAAGGGTGGCGGGCAACCGATGGATGAGAGCGGCGAACGACCGGCCACGGTGGCGAAAATTGGGGGAGGCCTATGTCCAACAGTGGACGTTTTTTAGCTGATATGATGATGATGATACCTATATCATATACAAGACTATCATACATCTCTAAACTTCTAAACTAATATTATAATAAGAAAAGATTTAATTGATTGTATGTTTGTTTGTTTGCAACCATTTAGGTAACTAAAAATCTACGTTACCGATTTTAAAAATTCTTTCACCTATAGAAATGAACGGTTAACTTAAGCTACATATTATTATGTTTAACATATTTGTCAGACATTTTAGAATTTCAATATTTTAAGCATCTTTGTAAATCTGACACTATTGCAATTATATTTTTTGTAGGCGTTGCGAGATAAATAGAAACTTTTGAGAAGGAAGCGAAGGGACGGCGGACATCTAGTACATAGTAAAGTACTCTATGATACATAACGATAATATAAACTAAACATTATTTAAATAGAAGTATGAGAATAAGTCTCTATACTGCAGTGGATATTGACTGAACGCATAAGTCTTTTTTAATGACCTATGGACCAATCATTTTCTTCGTCAAATAAATTGCTTCGACATTAAGTCAATGAAAGAATGAAATGAAATGTAGTTATACTAAAAAGACTCCACTCTGCCTGATGGTAAGCAGTCAGTGGAATTCCGAAGTGGCGGACACCGTTCCAAACTACTGGTCTATAATGGTCTCCACTATGGCGGCTTAGTGAGATGCGTTTTCACGCTCCGCTTAAAAGACCTTGCAGCTGTTGAAGTTGCAGCTCAATATACAGTCTCTTCATCCTATAAGAATACATAGTAATCGCTAGTATAGTATTACACTTCTCTGTCATCCTCATTGTCTCCGTTCTTCTATCTCTCTTTTTATAATATTTTAGTGACGTGTAAGGAATCACACCACTTTACCTTACATAACACCAATTTATTGAATCCTATAATTGTCATTTAAGAATTTTTCTCCTTCATTATTATCATAATAAACTCCTGCTTTATTTAATTATAATTAAAACAAATTTCATTAAAAAATACAATACAGATTTCCATAATTAAAGGGTCTTCAATCTTGCCTCTGGTTATAATTATTTACTTTATTTTTTATTTGATCAGTTTTAATGATCCACGCTTAATATAGTTATTAATTGCTGTAAATTTAATGGTAATGAAATTATATGAATGAGTAAAGTAATCAATTTGCAATACGTAAAGGACAAACCTATATAAAGTGCTTTTTTTCAAATTTTAAGCGATGAAATGTAATTGTACAGGATTCTTTTTATTTTAGAATAATAAAAAAAACATAAAATAAATTTTGCGCAAACGGAACCGCGGGCTCAAGTAGTCATAAAAGCAAACCACAAATTATATATGAAAATAATAAGACACTTATATGTGAATTAAAAAGAATTTGAGTCAAAATATCATAGAGGCATTTCTAATAAACAAACGTGTGACAAATTGGTAGGTATATAATTTTGTAATTTTTTTAAGTATAACCCCTTAAAAGATTAATGCCATAGGTACAGATGAGTAAAAGAATGTTAAAATACTACAATTTTACTTTGTTATTTTACTCAAACGTTTAGGTGCTGAAACTGACTAGAGAAAAAATAAATAATTATAATGTTTATTGCTTTTTTGTATAAAGTTATAGTCATAATCACCAAAATCTTCTTCTATTATATTTCTTACCATTAAATCAGAATTATTTGCCAGCATTTAGACTTTTTCGTAACTCTGTGTATGTTATAGTACGTGTGTGTTAACATGAATTACCGTAATGGGTACATGGGTGAAATTGTTTGCGATCAAATAATAACTCTTTACTAATATTACAATAAATTCAATTAAAATTTGACATAGGTTTAAAAATATAAGTATTTACATTATTTGTCTTCGACTGTATCAATTTCAATTCCACGTATAGTCTTTTCATACACTCATTATCTATCTTTCACGATGTCCAAAACTTTTAAGACGTTCCACCGGATTTTATCTGTCGCTGGTATATCCATGTTTGCAAAAAACAACTGGAACTCCAAAAAATGGCTGACATTACAAATCATCAACTTCATTATTGGCGTTCTATGCTCTTTCTTCACTACGGGCCTTGTGTTACTCAAGTTCTCCGACTTTCTTCGGTGGATCGAGGGAGCAACCATTTGGACCACCGGTCTTGTCATGAGCGTTACTTTAGGCGTGTGCTTAATTTACCGCAACGAGTTTCGAAGTTTTCTCGAGGACATGATTTTTAAAGACGGAATGTTAGAAATGCCTTTAATACATCAGCTGTTATTAGTGCCTCGAAATACACCGAAGTTGGCAGAATTGAGTGAGCTCGTGGTTAGCACGCAAGAGAAGTTGCTGAAGTATATGGGGTTATTGGTAAAGTCATACTTTTCGTCTTCGGTGGTATGTTGCACTCTCTACATATGCAATGCAATTTATGAAATGTCTATAACGGAAGATGAATCCTTGCGCCGTGTAGGTAAATAAAATGTTTAAATTTTGTATAACTTTTTTTCATCCCTGAAAAAATCACTGTATAACCTAATTTTGGAATTTGTTTTTTTTTTATTTCAGCATTTGAAATGTGGTTTCCTTGGAGTTTACAAAATACAAACATTTATATAGCTTCATTCATATTTAACGTTTACTGTGCTTATTTAGTCTGTCTTGGTAAGATCATTTTTAGCGCTATACAACTTATGAATAAATTACTTGTAGCAGTGCAGATTTTATTTCGTCTCATATATTTCTAGGATACTCAGGGCTTCAATCAACAATTATTTTATTCCTTGGTCAAGTTATCCGTCAGTTAAGAATTCTGTCATTTATTCTACTTCATCTAAATGATCTGGTGTTAGAGATGACAGGGGTACAAGATAAGAAGTGGCAAGCTTACTGTACACTCATACTGACGCAATGTGTTAATCATTATGCAAAACTAAAGAGGTAAGTAAATTTAGCAAAGAGAATATGTTCGCAAATTCGCCTACCAAGCGCGAGGATTATGACAAAACCCCATAGTCCCCATAGCCATAGTCACAACTCTAATAAACCTTTAAAATTTAATTTTAAATAAATTCCCTAAAAATAACATCATTACAAAACTGTCAAACGAAAATCATAGTTATCAATCAAATTAATTGTCCCATTGCAGTTATGTCCCATGCATATATTCCCTGAGCACACCGCATTTTTCCTCAATAAATATTTTTTTAAATGAAAGCTCCGTCAATCTTTGCTTTAATTCCTACATTTGTATTTGACTTCAGTTTGGGTGTTTCCTATGTATTCTAAGTATGTATTTACAATAAAAAAAGTACGTATATGTATTATATTTCAATTATCTAGTACCCATAACACAAGCTCTGCTTAGCTTGGGACTAGATGACGATGTGTGATAGTGTCCACATATTATATTTATTATATATTATATTAATGTTTCATAATAGGACTTTGTTCTCCTAACATTTTCCTGCATTTGTTCTATTTATATGACGCTAATCTTTAATACAAGTTCAAGTATATCATTAAGCTTTCATTAATTATTAGGTACTTATGCTTCTTACAAAGTTTTCGTGATTTTCATAGAAAATGTTATATTAATAAGATCCATTTAAAAGTTGTATTTGAAGATAAGTCAAAAACAAGAAACTTAATAGTTTTATTTATTTATTTACACTGTATTGTACATACACAAAACTTACAAATATGTTATAGATCTCACAATACAATACATAGTACAATGGGCAACCTTTGGATGGAAATATTAAGTTTAAATTTTTTTTATAAGGAAATCTTTGTAAATAATTAAAGTTACATTATTTTTTTTGTTGCTACAGGTTCAGTAACCAATTCAACGTTATCTGCCAGCCGTTTTACTTGACGCTAATATTAGTGTCAACTTTATTAGTCTGCGTATGTTCAGTGAAGATCGCAATATCTGTAAGTATGATATACTAGCTTTCCAGTTTCACCCGCGTTTGCTTACTGCTCTTCTCCCGTCGAAAGCAGCGTGATGTTACATAGCCTATAACCTTCCTCGAGAACTGGGCTATCATACGTGGATGGTCTTACGCCTTACAAGTTTTGCCAATTAAAAATCCCACGTCTAAAATTGTTATTTTCAGAACAAATTATCGGTAGACATCATGCGATATTATATCCACGAAGTTTCTTTTATCTTGGTTGTATTGAGTTTCTGTTTATTGGGACAACAAGTTCAAAATGAGGTAAGTATATATGACATAATATT
This sequence comes from Parascotia fuliginaria, assembly GCA_963082885.1. Taxonomy (NCBI): domain Eukaryota; kingdom Metazoa; phylum Arthropoda; class Insecta; order Lepidoptera; family Erebidae; genus Parascotia; species Parascotia fuliginaria. The sequence continues at coordinate 5,757,723 of OY720195.1, forward strand.
ATACCCATAGTTAGTGAAATAGTCCTAAGACTATCATATCTGTTGAGAAATAGTATTTGCAAATACCTATGTAACTTATTCACATTCAAAATATTTTTCTGTTGAATTTATTGACTATTTATATCCTAAATCAATGATACAGTCATTATCATGATTTTAAGAATCAACCAACTGTTTACCGTACTTATTGTATTTTACCGTAAACTTCTCTGCTTAAAATCAGTTAAAGAATTTAATACACACTATTTCTTTTACAATTTTAGGACAACCCATCCCAAATGTCCGTCACTATAACTCCTTTAAGCCCAGATTAACAGTAAAGGACCCTTGTAAACACCTAGCTACCGAAGCTTGTAAGCTCTGGAGAATCAATTTTAGGCGTTTTATTATGAAAATTTACATTGTGGTTACAGTCGTAATACCTAAAGGTCAGACGACTATAAGCGTTATCTGCTAATCACAATATTGTCATTATTAGGAAAATAGGTAGAGTCTAATTGTTTTGCAATCGCTTTTAATATCGATCGCGAAAGCAGCTGATGTAAAATTTTAAAAATCCACCTCACATTGCGCTTAATTTTTACTTTTATATTTTCAAGGTAACTGTCGGTCTTGTACAAATTACTACAATACTAATGTCTCATGTTAATACTTTTGTGCAAAGTCACAATAACCTACAATACATTAATTTTCTTATAGTGTGAAGTCCTCGAAAGAGTGGTGACAGAAAAATGGTACATATTCAACAAGAACCACAGAAAAAATGTACAGATCTTTGAAATGGCTCTTAGTCAAAGAATGCCCATATATATATTTGGAACTGTGACTTTGTCTTTACCGACTTTTACTTGGGTAAGTTAGCAAATAGATACTATTTGTATACTGCGTGGTTTCCTATCCTGAATATAAAACCACTTTTTGCATTGAGGTTGTAATAAGTGACTAAGGGAATCAGAACAAATTTGACACTAGGTTGACCACTAACCACTCGATAAGAAGAAGAAAACCAGCCTGGCTTAAACAAACTGAAAAGAACGAAACTCTTTTTTTTTGATCTGACGCTACATTGCAATATATACCACAATTAATATGAATCTGATGACACCTCATATTTTATGTTCAAATCTATTAAGCCATTTAGGCTGTAGAGCGTACCAAACAAATAAGCATAGATACATACACTCACAAAACATTACCCTCCTTGACTTCGACTGTCGGTCGAAATGGGAATATTGGCAGCACCACCTGTTTATGCCATACACCTCCACTCACCACCTAAGAAAGAAAACTGTCCAAAGTGGACGTTTCCAGGTTAATAATGTATTGTGATGTTTTTGTTAGAGAGAATATTTATCTAACTTTACTATGTATTATTTTTTTTTTTCAGTTCATAAAAACGGGAATGTCGTTCTTTACACTAGTGATGTCTGTATTTGAAGAAGGATATAATTAAACTAAAGCACTTCTATTAGCATAAAATAAAGTATCGCACGATTAATTTTCACAAAACGCAGAAGTCTGCGAAATGATTGTTTGTAAAGTTTTATTGGACCTGTGTTACTAAACCTTTTGCCAATACATAACACGCCACTTTGTACCAATTTCCCATGCCATCTAAATATTTTGCTCCTTCATTATCCTCATTAGTGAATACGAGGACTCCAATTATAACTTAATAACAATCTTATTAGAGAACAAAAGGAAGATACAACATAGACTTTGATAATTAAAAAGCGTTGAATCCTGCCCCAGGTTATAATTATTTTTCTTTGAAATTATTACTCAAACAGTTTTATTTAATAATTCATTTTCAATAAAGGAAGCTTCCTCATCGTTTCCATGCTACTGTTTAAAAACTGCTGTTCTTAGATCGCTTTTAACGTCTTTAGTTTGAGATGTTGAGAATTAAGTCAAATAATTTAGTTTTAGGTAAAATAAATAAGTGTGATAAAACTCAGCCGAACCAAAGCAGGTATTTTTCATTTGTTTATTTAATTAATTATGTCAATGCAAGACTGAATGTAAAAATATTATCACCGTAAAATTTTAGTACCTACGTACAAGAATATTAAACTATATATTTTAGATACCTATCCTAGAGATTTTATCCGAAGAAGGTCTGGTCTATAATCTAAAAATAACATAAATTTTGTTAAATTTTTTATGTTAATATTTTTACGTGCCTAACTTTAGACGGAACAAAACAGATTGCAATAAAAACTAAGTAATAAAATGATTCCCAAAAAAGTGACACTTAAAATCATTTTTAATAAGAAATAGACACGGATTCACCTTCATGCATATACGTATCAAAGAGACTTGGATTCAGATTTACAAATCGTTATATCAAAGAGGTGTCATTCAAGTATTTATAATAGACGTGTGACAAGTTCGTCGTATATCAATTTGTAATTTTTTTAAGTACAAGGCCTGAGCTCGATTTGACAGGTACAGCTGAGCAGAATGTTAAAAACCATTATTTTTATTGTCGGTAGAGAAATAAATCCAATCAATCCAAAGACTAAGATGGTAAATAAGTAAACGTGCCATGGTTGTAAGTAGTCACCATAACCAATACAAAAACTATGGTAAGAAACGCAACCATGACGATGCTAACCTTGGCAAGAAGGGAACAAAGAAGAACGAAGAAAAGAAAAAGGATCTAGGTAATTGGACACTCCACATAAATTAGCAGTATTCATTTTTCAGATTGTCACGTTATCTCGTCGCGAATTGATAATTTCAGACGTTTTCTAGCCAATATTACGAATCGGTTTTTTCCCGTGGTTTATATTAGTGATTTAACAGCATATCAATCTAAGCTTAACCTAATGAACAACATCAATATTTTGTGTTGGATACAAATTTTTGCAAATAAATAAATGTTGGGACCAAATTGCAATTTTATTTTCAACTGTACCAATTTACACCTCATGCAAAAAAACCTTTGCAGACATTGCCATTATAACTTACGATTCGCAATGGAGACAACATTTAAGACGTTTCACTGGGTTCTAGGCACTGCTGGCGTTTCCATTTTTGCAACCCATAACTGGAACTCCAAAAAATGGCTGACGCTGCAAATTTTTAATGTAATAATTGGCATCATCGCTTTTATTTGCACAACTGGGTTTATCGTAGTCAAATACTCTGACTTACTTTTATGGATCGAAGGAGCATGTGTTTGGACAACTGGAATAAACATGACTATCACTTTGGCTGTGTGCTTTATTTTTCGATATGAGTTTCGGAGTTTTTTGGATGAAATGGCGTTCAAAGATGCAATGTTGGAAATGCCTTTTATACATGAACTCCTTATGGTGCCTCAAAATACTCCTAAGCTGGCAGAATTAAGTGAACTTATAGTTGACTCTCAGGAGAAATTACTTAAGTACACAAGAATATTGTTAAAGACATACCTAGTGACTACACTAACTTGTGCCATTTGTTATCTTTGCAACCCAATTTACGAAATGATTGTCACAGAAGATGAATCGCTGCGTCTTATAGGTAAAGTCTCTTGTTTCTTTTATTGCCAATAGTGGCAGACACTACTGTCGCTCATGGACAACTCTCAGTCCCTACAATGTCATAGACTCTACGAAGCCGCCGCCTACCATGAAGAAAATGGGATAGAAAAGATTGAGAGAGGTGAGGGAAAGGAAAGGGAGGAAATTGGGCCTTCCAAACGAAACGCAATAGTACGGATACTATTACTCTTAAGTCGATCTTCTATGAGAATCAAACTGGCCCATTGATGCTGAATCCAGCATAGATCTCCTACCGTATAATTTAACTACTTTTTTATCACATTTTTTTTGACTGCATTGGTTCAGCTGTGAAAGTGACTGCTGCTGCTATTCCCACACTGGACAAAATTATATATGATCCATACAAAATTGTCCTAAATCTGAGTGTATTTTTTGTCCGTTAATTTTATATTTCTATAGGGTCCACAGTACATAAAGATACATTTCTAGCGCGGCACTTGTTTTAAAAAAAGATGTGATTTGTAACAGTGTTATATTAGTAATATTTTATCCAAATTGTTTTTATTTCAGCATTTGAAATGTGGACTCCGTGGGGTTTAGAAAACAAGACAGTTTACATTTCAACATTTATACTTAACATGTATTTTGCATTTTTGTGCTGTGTTAGTAAGTTTATTTCTTGGTTCTTTGTTTTTTTCTTCTTAGTGGATGTAAAGGTCGTGCCAAATTTTAGTTATTTGTCACTCATATGTGCGAGTAGCAACCAACGAATTATAAAAACTATACCGTAGTTATCAAAAACCATGTTTAGTCATATTTCTTTCTAGCTTACCCCGGACTTCAGTCCACAATAATCTTCTTTATCGGCCAAGTTATCCGTCAGTTAAGAATTATATCGTTCATACTTCTTCATCTAAATGAACTGGTGCTAGAGATGACAGGATCACAAGATAAGAGATGGCAAGCTTACTGTACACTCATACTGTCGCAATGTGTTGATCATTACGCGAAACTAAAGAGGTAATGTACGAATTTGAATTGTATTTCGTTTTAATTTAGTTTAACTTGTATTGGCTGCTGTTTCTAGAATATGGATTTACTTGGGGTATCCTAAAAGGCGATTAGGAGAATATTGTAGGACCAGGTAGGCAGGTTATAGGCAGTATTATTATCTAGCTATGTAAGTACATAGCTAGATAATCATCTTAATGCGGCCCGCCTCGCAAGAGAGGTAACTATAACAAACTCCTTTGTTTTAAAGTGACCCATATACTTCCAGTGGACCTCTTTGACCTGTTAATGTGATGGTATGATATTTGTTCTTGTTTGTCATGTAATTGTAGTGCTCAAATGGATAGATACAATTCAATTATTCAGATATATCTAGTGCAACGAATCGCTACTGGGGAGCGTCACTTTGCATGCTACTTGAAATTGTAACTTACAAAAATTGTAATAACCTGGCAGTTAAAAAGAGTGGCCTGAGTTTCTCGCAGTTCTTTTTACGGCCTAGGGTAGCCTCACGTCAACGACTGCTGTAGGTTAATTGGCTGACATATTGTAATTTCTAACGTTCATAAGTTTTAATTAAATTAACCTAAAATGAAATAAACATCTTTTGATTTTGATTTAATAATAAACAAAATGACTAATAATTTAATTTAGATTTTTGTTCTTATAGTTTCAGTAACAGATTCAACATTATTTGCCGACCATTTTACTTGGCATTATTACTATCAGCGACTTTGTTAGTTTGTTTGTGTTCAGTTAAAATTTCCATATCGGTAAGTACATATTTTAATGTTCTATGTGTACATTTAGAAGATTTGATTCAAACTGTTTCTTAAATTGTTATTTTCAGAGCAAATTATCATTAGGCACGATGAAGTATTATGTTCATGAGCTTTGCTTTGTGTCGGTCGTGTTAAGTTTCTGTTTGTTGGGTCAGCTAGTTGACAATGAGGTACGTAACATCACTTAAATCACTTCATATTTGGTTTATCGATTAAGCCTTGTTTTTCGTTTTACTATCTTTCTTCTACTTGATTTTTTAATTCTTCAGCACCAGAGAACAAAGATGCTGAAGGAATCATAGATCTTCATGCTTAAAAATAATATCAGTTTGTTACTATACATGTGGTGGATTTGTGATATCAGGCTAATAATAAGTATTTTTTTTTTATAGTGTGAAGTCCTCCAAGGAGTGGTGACAGAAAAATGGTACATATTCAATAAAAAACACAAAAAGAATATACAGATCTTTAAAATGGCTCTTAGTCAAAGAATGCCCATATACATATTTGGAACTGTGACTTTGTCTTTACCGACTTTTACTTGGGTAAGTAATCAGTGTATTATGTACCTATGCTTTTAAAGATAAACTTTTGTACTTATTTATTCCGATCAAGTATACTTAATGTCTGTGTGCCAGTGGGAGTGAGTGCGATTGGTTTGCACGACGCTGTGAGTGTGATTCTTACACGGGGCAGAACTTTTTGAAACCTTATGTAATCTGATATTTGGTCTGAGTATGATGTACTGTGTGTCCGTTAATTGCGTTTGTAAAGTCCCTTGCAATACAGACATTTTTTCACTAACGCTTGAGTTTTCTTGAAAAAAACATATACAATTTTAAAACTGCTTCTGACCTACTGCTTATTTTTCAGTTCATTAAAACAGGAATGTCATTTTTTACATTGATGATGTCAGTACTAGAAGAAGGATAATATTAGCCTGATGCACCATTAGAAAATTTATAAAAATATATTGTAGTAGAATACTTGTGGCGATTAGGCACGTGCCTACTGACCATAAATAAAATATCGTGCTACGACACATCACTGAGATGTCAGTTGGACATGAATTTAAAATTAAGATTCCATGTAATTTTTCCTTCTAGTTTATATAATAAAACTAATGTTTTATTTTACTGAGGATATTATTTCATTAAAAGTTAGGAGATAATAAATCTCCTACATTGGTGACCCGCGACTTAAAACTAAACTACGCTTACTTATGGATTACTTACGGCAAGTTATGCTTCGACTGCTGTCAACGGAATATTTTTTTTCTGAAACTTATGAAGTCTTTTACCAACGTCCTGAGCATTCGATTCGAGAAACTACATTCACTGCAAGCACAGGGCGTGGATCTGCCAACTGCGCGATATCTCGCTGAATAACGTTCCAGTCTGCTTCGGCGCCGGTATAGTCGTCGTATCTATGAGTAACGGGGTTAATCTATGAGTTACTTGAACATCTTTGCCTTACAAGACGTACTTGACTTTCTCTTTTATCTCTCGGACAAATGCATTGCCATCTAACTAGAAGCTTAAACATCTGCATTTACACGTTGTGTTGCGCATATTGTATGTTTTCTTGCATACTTACCTACTTACTTTTTTTTTTCTTTGCAAGTATACTTGGTGTTTATTTTCTAAATGGTGTTAACCAATGCTTAATATTATTACTATTGTATTTTTCTGCTCGCGTGTGTGGTATTTTATTGTTTTTACAGTTTTTATTACATTATGGTTTATGAACAGTTGCAGACCCAACTTGACGCATTGTTGGCAGAAAATACAGAACTACAGAAAACATTGGGTCAAAATCAGGTATGTAGAGTTGCAGTGAAACTTCCCGCGTTTTGGGCTGATAAGCCAGCCATTTGGTTTGCTCAAGTGGAGGCCCAATTTCATATCGCTAATATTGTCGTTGATAATACAAAATACAATTATGTAGTCAGTCAATTAGATCAGAAACTGGCAGGTGAGGTTGAAGATGTCATAATTAACCCTCCTGAAGAAGGAAAGTACGAAAAATTGAAAGAAATTCTTATTCAACGCCTGTCTATCTCCGAGAGTAAAAGGGTAAATCAGCTCTTAAATGATGAAGAACTTGGTGTTAGGAAACCATCACAATTTCTTCGTCATTTACGTTCGCTTGCTACTACGGCCTTTTCAGACGATAACATCATCCGCCATTTATGGCTGCGCCGCCTGCCTCAACAAGTTCAGGCAATAACAGTCTGATTTAAAATTAGATAAGGTTGCGGAATTGGCGGACAAGATTTTTGAGTTAGCGCCAGAACAAGCATTTGTTCTACTACAGCTACATCTTCATCAGGCCATTCATTAGACACATCACCTGCATCTTCATCAGGCCTTTCATTAACTACATTGGCCAAACAATTAAAAGAGGTAGGTAATCAAGTAGCTGCACTGTCAAAACAGCAGCGTCGCCCTCCACGCGATCGATCCGTTTCTTCCAAGCATTGCTGGTACCACAGGAGATGGGGTTTAAAAGCTGCCCGATGCATTTCCCCATGTAACTGGAAGTCGGAAAACTCAACAAGCAGTCAGTAGCGGCGGCATCTGGCTGTTATAATACGAGCCGCCGTCTTTTTATCACAGATCATGTGACCAAGCGCCGGTTTTTAATCGATACGGGGTCAGACTTATGTTGTTTTCCACATCGTTGGCTGCCATCACGCAGAAAAGCTACAGATTTTGACCTGACTGCAGCAAATGGGAGCTGTATACAAACCTTTGGTACAGTCAACCTTAAATTGAATTTTGGTCTTCGGCGCAATTTTGTCTGGCAATTCGTGATTGCTGATGTTAGCACAGCCATTATCGGTTCAGATTTTTTGGCATTTTATCATTTATTACCTGATTGCCGAAATAATAAATTAGTTGATGGCACTACTGGGCTTACTTCTGCCGCTACAGCTGCTTGTATTAATCAGCCTAGCATTCGCGCAGTAGCCTCTGGTAATTCAATTTTTACAAATCTTTTGGCGGATTTTCCAGATATTGCGAAACCGCCTGGCCTTCCAAGGATCATTAAGCACGACACCGTACATTACATTACCACCACTGAAGGACCTCCCGTTTCATGCCGCCCTCGTCGCTTGGCGCCGCAGAAGCTTATTTCGGCTAAAAAAGAGTTTGAGGAAATGGTAAGATGTGGAACCGCTAGGCCGTCTAAAAGTGCTTGGTCTTCACCATTACACATGACCATTAAAAAAGATAACACCTGGCGTCCTTGCGGCGATTATCGCGCCCTGAACGCTAGGACTGTGCCAGACCGGTATCCGGTTCGGCACATAAATGATTTTGCGCATAATCTCGCTGGTGCCAAAGTATTTAGCACTTTAGATCTCGTAAAAGCCTATCACCAAATTCCGGTTTTCGATGGGGATATTGCCAAAACATCTATTGTGACCCCGTTTGGCCTCTTCGAATTTCCTTATATGACATTTGGTTTGAGAAACGCTGGACAAACCTTCCAACGATTTATTGATGAGGTCACAAGAGGTTTAGATTTCTGTTTTCCGTACGTGGATGACATTCTTGTTTTCTCTAAAGACGAATCTACCCATTTACATCATTTGCGCACCCTTTTTAAAAGCTTGCAAGAGTACGGAGTAGTTTTGAATCCATCTAAATGTGTTCTGGGTGTTAAAGAAGTAGTTTTTCTGGGTTATAACGTAAGTAGCGATGGTACTCGACCACCTCATGAGCGTATTCAGGCACTTTTAGATTTTCCACCTCCCAAAACGGTACAAGGTATGCGCCGTTTTCTCGGCATGCTTAATTATTACCGTCGTTTTGTACCTCGTGCTGCGCAATTCCAGGCTCCCTTGATTGTTGCGTTGGTTTCAACGAACAGTAAAGGCGCTAAACCATTTCCTTGGTCGCCTGAGCTTCTGCAACAATTTGAGGCTTGCAAGAAGAGCCTCGCCAACGCAACCCTTTTGCAACATCCGGTTAGCAACGCAAGGTTAGGCTTGTTTACTGATGCATCTGGTGTTCATATTGGTTCTTGTTTACAGCAACAAATAAATGGTCAATGGTTTCCCATTTCTTTTTTTAGCAAAAAGCTGTCACCACTGCAAACTCAGTGGCCAGCTTATTATAGGGAGTTACTAGCAGTATATGAAAGTGTTCAACATTTTCGTTACATCTTAGAGGTTCAACAGGTCACAATTTTTACAGACCACAAGCCTCTTTTGTATGCCTTTTTACAGAGGCGTGAAAAACTTCCTCCGCCGCAATTAAATCAGCTGTCATTTATAAGCCAGTTTACTACTGATATTCAGTACATTAAGGGTGAGGATAACGTTGTTGCTGATGCAATGTCGCGTATCGACATTGACGCCATATCTTTACAAGAAGATTACAAAGCTCTTGCTGAGTCACAAACCTCAGACCATGAACTCGCATGCCTATTGCGTAATGGTTCTAGCTTAAAGCTAACTAAAATATGCCTACCTGGTACGAATACTAATATTTATTGCGACATTTCGACGGGTAAAACGCGTCTCTATTTGACCCCTTCTTTTCGCCGCGCAGCTTTTGATAAGTTGCACAATTTAAGCCATCCTGGCGCTCAAGCAACAACACGTCTTGTGACTGAGCGTTTTGTCTGGCCTTCGGTGAAAAAAGACTGTCGTGTTTGGTCTCGGTCTTGTCAAGCGTGTCAACGCAGCAAGGTTTCAAGGCACAATTCTGTTCCTACTGGTCATTTTGATTTACCATCAGGTCGTTTCTTGCATGTTCATATCGACATTATCGGACCATTACCCTTCTGTAACGAGTATCGTTATTGTTTGACGGCAATAGACAGAGTGTCCAGGTGGCCAGAAGTTTGGCCAATGCGATCCATCAGTGCAGAAGAAGTAGCCGAGACTTTTACCAGAGAATGGATTTCTCGTTTTGGTGTTCCATCTGTTATTACTACAGACCAGGGTTCTCAATTTGAGTCTGATTTGTTTCACAGGCTGTTAAATCAATTTTCTACTAAGCGCATTAGGACCACTTCATACCATCCTTGTGCTAACGGGATGATTGAGAGGGTCCACCGTCAACTGAAAGCCGCTTTAATGTGTCACACCGACTCTTGGGTAAGGTCACTGCCGATGGTTCTTCTAGGAATGCGGTCGGCTTATAAAGAAGATCTTGAAGCTTCGGCAGCAGAGTTCCTTTACGGTGAGCCACTGAGGCTCCCTGGAGAAATGTTATGTCCTTCTTCCAACTCTAAAAGTTTTGAAGACCCTGCTGATTTCGTTGTACAGCTGCGACACAAAATGTCAGCGGTACGACCACTTCCGGCATCTAGACATGGTGAGCGATCATCATTTATTTTCAAGGATATTTTGACTTCCTCTCATGTTTTCCTAAGGGATGATACTATTCGTCGTTCACTGCAGCCACCGTATTCAGGGCCGTTCAAGGTCCTGGAGCGCTCAACCGATGGTAAGACATTCACTCTTTTGATTAAGGGAAACAAGGTTGTTGTCAGTGTTGACAGACTTAAGCCTGCTTTTATTGATCATTCGAATGAGCAGCCTAAACCAATTGAACCTGTTCCTGCTGTTTCACCACCACGACCAGTTGTTTTGTCTAAGCCTTCAATTCCACAACAGCCAATACAGGTTGACCCTCCAGTTAAACAATATACCACACGCTCGGGCAGGCAGGTTAAATTTAAGAATTTAGATTAATTTTGGTTGTATGTTTAATTTTGTTACATTAATAAGTTGTAAGTAATTGGTTTATTGATAAGTTTTTTTGTCATTTTGGGCTTGGTTTGTTGTCTCCGTGGGGGGGTGGTGTGGCGATTAGGCACGTGCCTACTGACCATAAATAAAATATCGTGCTACGACACATCACTGAGATGTCAGTTGGACATGAATTTAAAATTAAGATTCCATGTAATTTTTCCTTCTAGTTTATATAATAAAACTAATGTTTTATTTTACTGAGGATATTATTTCATTAAAAGTTAGGAGATAATAAATCTCCTACATACTGTTGTTTTTTTTATTTTCTAACTTCGATAAATAGATATTATTAGCACTTCAGTAAAAGAACAGAACACAGAAAATTGTGTGCAAAATTATTCGTTACGTGGACACCATTCCATTGCTACTGGAAGCATGAACTCCACTATGGCGGCGTATTGATATATGGCCTTCACATCCGTTTAAAAAACTCGAAATGATAATATAAAAAAAAACACAACCATTCACACAATAACAATAAAAACTCACAAACAATAAGTTACCACAAAATATTTTAATTTCAATAAGCACACTCAATACGTTAGTGTTCTTTGTCAACACACTCATCTCTAACCCTTAACCCAATTAATCGTGATCCCCGCGACACCCTAATTTCCTCACTTCTGAGAATTTGCGAGGGATCTAAATACATTGGTTGGTTGCCTCACGATATATCACCCTACGTTAGTGGTTTTGACAAGGGACCCCAGAGTTTTGGGCACAAACACTGTTTTACTCGCCAGTTATCATTCCCATTGTGATTTAGGTTTTTAGGACCTTTTTAAAACGAAGTTTATTATTGTAGATAGAGCTTTTTGCGTTAATATTATTATGAAAGTGTGAATTATATGATAATACAAAGAGTAGACGATAATTTAATTATAATATGATAGCAAAAGAATATAGTGGAGAGGTTAAACATACAAGTTTTCAGTGTAGGTACTTTTAATGGTCTGTTACCTGTAACGAATACAATAAAAGTACTATAGTGTTCGCGAACTATAATGTAAAAGCGATTGAAGAATAAATGCACTTTATAACACAAAGTTTTGCATTTACAATATTAGAAGGATGCTATGTTATCCAGTTCGACTGTTTGATATTTAATTACCTACTAGAGTTATTACTCTTTGTATAGAGCTACTGACATTAGACCTCGCCAACCCGTGGGCAACGTCAATATCCGATATTTAGTCCAATTATCAGGCTTCTCACATTTCTGACTACCTGTAATTTTATCATAGATGTTTTTATGGCGATATGTGATCAAATAATTGCATGACTAACTTTTCGATACATAGTTCATGGAAGTACGGCGGCGAATATACTGTACTTAGTATTTATCAATATTTGTAACATCCGAGCTTTGAATACTATTAGCTGGAGTTTCGGCTGCGGTAAGTTTCGACCTTAGTTCACGGTTAGGAGCGATGCAAACTAGTGGAAGTATATACATACTTCACTACCTTTTTACACAGTTCTCGCTTTACCGTCTCAGAGCAAGCACGTATAAGTTTGCACAATTTTTTTGTTTAATATTTTACATCTACCGTCATAATGGTTAAGTGTCATAGCTGTAACAAAGTTATAAACAAGAAAACAATCGCTTTGGAGTGTAGCCGCTGCCAAAAAGTAGTACATGCCACGACAATTTGTTCAGGGCTTAGTACGAAGCAATTAGCAGCCCTCAAAGCGGCGGATGACCTAGAGTGGACGTGCACTGATTGTAATCAGAGCTCTCCACGTAGGAAGTCGTTTGTCACCTTAGGTGGGTCTGATGATGAAGATGAAGACGAAAGAAGTACCACGGCCAACACAGGAGACACCCACGACATAAAGAAATTATTACAAGAAGTGAGGAAAGAAGTGAGGTCTATAGTGACGCAAGAGATCCGGTCAATTACAAATTCCTTACAATATTGCAGTGAAAAAGTGGACGAGTTCTCTGAGTGCATTAATGCACTCACGAGTAAAATGAAGGATATGGAGAAGAAGATAACTCATTTTGACAACCAAAATAGGTCATGCTTGCTCAAAATAGAATTCCTAGAACAGCGTAATGTGGAATTAGAACAGCAGCTGTTGGAAGATTATGTTGAAATTTCGGGTATCCCTGAATCGAATGATAAAGACCTATATAAAATGATAGAACAAATCGCAGCCAAACTTGAAGCTCCACAAGAAGATATCCTATCCGCCAAACGGCTCCAATCACATCGAAATGGATCAGGACCAGTGCAAGTACGTGTGCGCCAAGAGTCCACCCGTCAGCGATTGATGTCTTCAGCCCGAAATATTACTATGACTGCTAAAGATCTGATGCCCAACTTGTCCGGACCGCCAGCCAATGAAAAATCTACGTTAGAGAAGCACTTACGTCGTACCAGAAAAATCTACTGTGGCAGACCAAACAGGAATTGAAAAACATATTTAAATTTATACGGATAAGAGAAGGAAAAATACTAGTACGTAAGACCGAAAATGCAAAGGTACTCAAAATAAGATCAAAAAACGACATTAAAAACCTCTTGGGTAACGCTAAGTAAATAATATCTACCTTCCTTTTATTTGTCGGTTAAAGTGAATTAGTATAAATGATGGATTATATATACGATAATAATAACATTATAGAACTTTTTGAATGTCTAGATTACTCAAGTTATAAAAATATTGTGCCTAGTAACCCTAACAACCTCACCTTCCTGCATGTAAATATAAGATCCCTAGTAAAAAACTTTTCTAAAATTGAACATTTATTATATTCTGAATCATCTATTGATGTCATAGTTATTACAGAAGTAAATATTTCCGATAATATCAAGTCACTGTATAATTTGCAGAATTATTCAATGTACACACAGTTACGTAAGAATCGTAGGGGTGGTGGTATTATTATCTATGTCAAAAAGAAATATAATTTCACCCAAAAGAAAGTCACAACATTACACTTCGAATGTCTTTTTGGTACGATCACCACCAACGCCTACTCTGTAACTCTTTGTGCAGTGTACAGACCACCAAATTATAATAAACAACACTTTACTGCAGAACTCGACAAATTGCTCGATCAAACTGAAAACACTGACTTGATATTCCTAGGAGATATAAATATAAATTTAAAATCTGATAACCCGCTCACTAAATCATACAAAGGCATTATGAGCGGACATGGTCTTTCATGCGGAATCTCGGATTTTACTAGGATAGAAACCCTAAACGGATTATTAACCAAAAGTTGTATTGACCATATCTTTGTCAGATCCCGCATGAGAGATGTTTACGCCGCTGCGCTATGCACAGTACTGGCCGATCACAGAATGACTACAACGACATTGATTTGTAACTCTCATGTACAGGATGCTCCTATTTATGCAACTTTTATTAGCAACAGAAAAGTTACTGACCTCTTAAATAAAATTGATTGGGATTCCACGAGAAAGATGAATTGTCCAGATAAAATATATAAATTTATAAGTAACAGTTTTATCGATTGCTATAATGACTCAAAATACGTACAAAAAGTTAATAATACGAAACGTAAAACACATAATTGGCTGCATAAAGATATTATTAATGTAACTAAACAAAGAGATCAGTTATATTATGAATGGATAAAAGACACAAGTAATAAAGAACTTAGGTACAAATACAATAAAATCAGAAACAAGGCTAATAAACTAATATACAAAAGTAAAAATAATATCATTCGGAGTGAAATTAATAATTATAAGAGCGATACAAAAAAATTATGGCCGATAATCAATAGCATAACAGGTAAAATAACAAACTCTATTGATAAAGTAATTACCAAAGCCTTCAATGAACAAAAATGTATAAAAGATATAGCTGATAACTTTGCAAAACAGTTCCAATTAAATGTAAAATCAATTATCCCTAATTGCACTAAGAATCTACTCAATAAAAATGACTACTCTAAGTCTTTAGACAAATCAGCATACATTCCGAAAGCTACACAATCCGAAATACATAAAATTATTAAAAATATGAATCCTCATAAAGCTCCAGGTGCTGATGGAATTCGTTCAGTAGACATCGTTAGGCTATCAGATAGAATTGTAGGTGCGATAACACGGCTAATAAATACAAGCATCACCGCTGGACGATATCCAACTGAACTAAAAACTGGTATTGTCCGGCCAATACACAAAGGAGGTAGTAAGCGGGACTATGGAAAGTATCGACCGATTACTATCTTACCTGTAATTGATAAAATTGTAGAAAAGTATATTTCTAATAAGATACAAAAATTTTACTGCCATAATAATGTCCTAAATTCGCAGCAGTATGGGTTTCAACCAAATAAAAGTACAAGTCAGCTATTGTCTCGCTTTACTGATGAAATGAATTACTACCTTAATGCCAAAAAACATGTTATCTTAGTTTTTATAGACTATGGTAAAGCATTTGATACTCTGCGGCATGACCTCCTAATCGAAAGACTAGACAATAGCGGAATAAGAGGAAATTTGCTGGAATGGTGCAAAGACTATCTGCGTGATCGTAGCTACCAAGTAAGAATAGAGGAGACCTTAAGTGATAGAATTAATATTACGGAAGGCACAGCTCAGGGATCAGTATTGGGACCCCTGCACTATTTAACTTACGTCAATGATGTAAGTGATAAAACATTGCACGGTTTACCAATTCGCTGACGACACCTGTCTACTAGCTGCCAATGAGGATCCTTTAGTCGCTCAAGATCAAATTCAACAAGACTTTAATGCTATTTGCAAATGGTCACACGATTCAGGACTAGTCATAAATGGTGACAAAACCAAACTCATTCATGTTCGTTCTAGTCACAATTGTAATCCGGGTAAAGAAAATATTAAAGTAATAGCCCATAGTCATAATTGCTTCCACTCGCACTTAAAACAGTGCACCAGCAGGTGCCTGTTAATAGAACAGGTGTCAGAGTATAACTACCTTGTACTTATAATTGATAATAGATTCAACTGGAAGAAGCACATTGACAAAACGTGTGATAAACTAAGAGCGATTATGGCTAAATTGTTTATTATCAAATGTAAAGTACCTTTTGACATTTTAATAACATTATATAAAACGTTAGTAGAAAGTGTACTGTCATATGGACTAAGTAGCTACGGTCGGACGTATAAATCATACCTCGATCAGATTTATAATATCCAACACAGGATTCTTAAAATAATTGTACCCCTGAAAATTAAAAACCAGTACAAAGATGATCCAAATGGACTTTTTAAGCATTGTGGTGTATTACCCATTCACAAAAAAGTGGAATTCCATCTACTTTCAGAACAATTTTTTCGTGAAGAAATCCAAATAGTGAAAACTCATTCAAAACTAACCAGAAGCATTGCACAAATTTGATAATGACTATGGGAAAAGAACCTCGCAATATATTATTCCCAAGCTTGTTAATAATCTACCCATCGAACTTAAAAATAAAATTACACCCATAAACATTAAAAAAATACTAAAAAACCATTACCTCACGTATTTATCTATATAATATAAACATAACATAATTTATTTCTTATAAGTACACACCAAATTATTTTAAAAAGTATAGTATAAAATAATTGCTTTAAATAAAAAAAAAAAAAAAAAATGGATATGCATAAAATGGAGCATGCTCTAGCAAGTACGCTGGTTACCTGCCGGTATAGCGAACCGAACGTACGCGCAGCATTGTATGTGTGTTGTGTTCCTAAGTGTGGTGAATAAAGTAAAATCGTAAGGTAGATTTTTATTCCGAGGCGCGCGGATCGGTTTCGTTAAAATCGAGCTACCTACATATTGTACCTAGTTATTAAGATTCTCTTGTTGTGTTCACTAATGCTTGTTTGTTTAATATGTACTTACCTTTTATATTTAATGTGAGAACTTAGTGTCTATATAAACCTAACATAGGCTTGTTGACACTTTGTACCAAAAATAATGTATTTCTTTTTGTTTTGTTAAATAAATAAAAAAAAAAAAAAAAAAAAACTAGCGAAATTATTAGTCATCCAAGTGAAATCAATTATTTTTAAAAAAGAGTGTGTACTCATGTGCGCACGTAAGAAGTTATACTTCTTTAGCGTAACAATCCAAAAATACCAAATAATAACACAACGCATACATACAGTTAACCTCAAATCTATAAATGCACTTAAAACAGTATATTAAAACCACTTTTACCACTAATATTAAAATAGATATTTTTACTGATAAATGATCAATAAAAAATATCTATCACCGTCATAAATATAATTGAATTGATATAAATGCCAATATATTTTTTATTTATTCACACTGATTATTTGTACTGATACGATACACAAAGGTTCGCAACTAACTTCAGGGTGTAAAAGGTTGAAACTTACTTCAGGGTGTTGCTTTTTTCTGTCGGTGTCGCGCATCGAAAAAAATCACCCTCATCATTTTTCCCAATCGCGCCAAAAGAAGTATAACTTCAAAAGATGTTAAGTAAATCATTGAAAATCAAAGAATGAAACCTAATAATAGGAATGGTAGCATCCAAAATTCTAACAATAGTAATTTAGAAAACTTAGAAAAAAGTGTTAATAATTCTAATGGCTTTCAGCGATAGAGCACACAGAGTAGTCCTTTGTTGAAGATCCATATTAAATAGGGACATCGGTTGTACTTAACTAAATGTATAAATAACTTGCTTTCCGCGGCGCGGTTTCACCCGCGTCTTTGCTTACTGCTCTGCTCATGTCGCCAGAAGCGTGATGTTACATGCGTTACCTTCCTCGAGAACTGGGCTATCATACGCAAAAATTATTTTTTAAATCTGATTGGTAGTTTCAAAGATTAGCGCGGTCAAACAAACAAATAAACTGTTTATAACCGATTTATATAATAGTATAGATATAGATATTTAAAAACAATTGGTTATTATATACTTCTAGCTTAGTAGCGTAACCAAAGTAACGGATAGTTGTTGCATTTATTTACTAATGTTTATTACATTTATTTGTTTTCTGCCTTTACATACATCACACCTCACACACCACACACACACAAACCACTTACAAACTCGCTAATAAGCATTTTTTTTTTGTAACTACGTATTTTTGAATGCAAACATGGAACTATATAATTTTTGATAAATATATTTGCGCTTTAATACGGGGTTGGAACTGTTTTATCCTTAACACAGACTATTTCGTAGCCTAGCTAGGATAACACATTAACACCCACAATAACTTGTAGTAAAAATTGTACTTTTATTGAACTTTAATATAAACGTGAATGTAATGTACTACAATGTATTTCTGGTAAATAAAGATTATTATCACAGTTCAGCAATTACACTTATTACTTCATTAAAGCTATTACAATATAATTTCGCAATAACCTTTTCTATTAGCTTTCAGCAGTTTTCGTATCAGTACCATTTAGGAAATGGCTCTAGGTCCCGAGTTCGAATCGCGATCGCTTATCGAAACGATTTCACTCTTCTATTATTGTTTTTTTATCTAAAGCTGTAGTCTTTTAATAAAATGGGTGTCTAGTGATAATATGGTTAGGCATAGTATAACACATTAAATTTTTCGGCTTATCTATACTATTATATAAAGCGAAAAAGTTTGCTTGTTTGTTTAAACGCGCTAATCTCTTAAACTATCAGTCGGATTTCAAATTTCTTTTTGCCTATGATAGCCCAGTTCTCGAGAAAGGTTATAGACTATGTTACATCACGCTACTGACGACGGGAGCAGAGCAGTAAGCAAAGATAAAATTGACAGAAACATTCCTTTCAATTATCATGTTGCGTGAGGCAAAAATAATTATTACTGGAAAGAATACATTAATCTTTTAGAATTGTGTTAGTGATACCTCATTACTTTTACCTACATAACTCTAACCTAGACAATTAATTAATACTACAGAACACTGGCCATACAAACTTAACAAAAAAGTAGTACATTCCAGTCCTATTTGAACCAACAGTCCTTAAAATAACAGACCCTAGAAAGTATGCAAATATTTTTAAAATAAATATTAAATTATGATACAGAACTATAAGCAGTCACAATAACAGAGTAAATAGATTTCAGATTCATGAATCACAAAATTAACCGTTTGACTTGGTGTTCTTGATATCTATTATTCAAGTTAGTCATTGCAGTCATTCTACAGATGAAGAATAATTTTTTAGCATAAAAAATGTAATGAGGTTATTGCTTGATAAAATATTTCACTCCCAGCAATTGTTATTCCAACCTGCAATCGGTATGTTCCCTTTATATCGAGTCCCTTTTGGTCGAGTCTGAGTATCTTTTGTTCTAGAATAATAGACTCTAATAAATATCATGCTCGACAAATAGACTACACATAGGGGGACTCGACATAGAGGGAACATTTCCTGCAATCACCTAAATAATTATTCTATTATACCATCGATAGTCCATAATTTTCATTTAATAAACATTCCAAAAAAATATTATACCAATAAGTAACTTTTTTTTAGCAGATCTTCGATCGCCTGTCACCTTGTCTGAGCCAAAACTTTAATTAAAGTAAGTTAAATAGACAGAGAACAAATACTAATTCTACATTTATTTAGGTTTTGTTCTAGGATTAGTATTTATTCACCAATATCCACAAAAGCGATTGAAATCTATTGGAAAGGCCGTCTGATATCAGACAGACATATTTAATTGTAGTTAAATTTAACACTTATACTACCATGTCAATTGGGTACAATTACAGTAAAATTAAGAGCATCGTCTGGTTACAGTGATTGCTATGTCATCACACTCATCACAGTTACAATAAGTTCCAGTCCCGCCTTAGAAAAATATTTGTGTGATTCAAATTATTTGTTTCCAAGTCATAGGCATACTTTGTCTCCATTAATGTGTCTACTAAATATCAATATATGCAAAAGTTTCAGCGCGGAACTTATATCTCTATAAAGTAGTTCAACTATTTTTTTACTTTTTGTTCCTGAAAGACATTATTGATTAAAACTTTGATTATGAAGTAAGTAAGTACTAAATACTTAATAATATAAATCTAAAATTGCTTACTATTTGTTAACATCAAAAATAACCAAATATTGATTCGCAAAGACCAACTTGTAATATATAGTTAGTAGAACAACATAAATAGTGATTCAGAGTTCCGTAAGGCAATGGCGCAGTAGAAGTAAACTCCCTAGGGTCCAGTACCGTCCACTGTACATTCAATTTAGTGTTTGTTACTAGTGCAAAGTTTACACGAACTACACTGTACACGGTCTCACCTGCCTTCTAACTCGACTAAGTCGAACTTCGGTCCAACAACATCTTGTAAACTGAAATGTTGATTATCGCTATTAGGATTTAGTTTATGCAGTTTGTAGCTGTAGGTCTTATGAATCGAATAGTAAGAGAATAATATGAAAATATTTTTTCAATTCCTAACTTTTTTAGTAAAAATATACTAGTTTATATTGAATAAGATTTTTTTTTTATTGCTGACAGTGGCAGACGAGCAAACAGTGCACCTGATGGTAAGTGGTAACTGTCGCTCATGGACGACTCAGAGTCCCTGGTATTGCTCTAAAATGCCAGGGACTCTGCGAAGCCACTGCCTACCGTGAAGGAAGTGGGGTAGGTGAAGGGATTGAAGGAGGAGGGGAAAAAGGAACGGAGGTAAATTGGGCCTCCGGCGCTCTCACTCACCGAACGAAACGCGATAAAACTTGATCTTCTATAAGAGGGTAGTACTTCCCCGGACGATCCGGCCCATTCAAGCTGAAACCAGCGTGGATCTACTACTAGTAGACACACACTACTAGTAGTGTTGTAAGAGTCACTCAACACCGTATGTTATCATTCATTGTTTTAGTTATATTTGACAAGCAATAATAAATTCTTCTAACACCGGCTTTATTTCCTTAAAATGAGTTGCCACTCACTAGAGAAAATTTTGAATCAGTTATTGTGTAGGTAGGTACGAGTAACATGCTCGTTGATATTGTAGCTTTCTATATTCGAAAGAGTTTTCAAATTGGTTACTTTAGATTTTAATTTTATCCATAACAAACAAATATACAAGAATCAGTTCAGTTCGAACCACGCGAAGAACCGCAGATTTTTTTCAAACTACAGTACCGTGGCAAACTCATATTTGACGGACAGGCAACCCTTCTCAAAGTAGGGATCTATTCGAACAATATAGAGATGGAACTTTATAACTATCTTTTATATCAGATAGTCGTAAATTATGCGCTAGTGAACATATATCTACAGGGTAAAGATTTGGTCATATTCTCCTTATATTTGTGGTAGAATATCGTATTACAGCTAATTCACTATTAAGGGTGCGTTTCCATTGACGCGGAGCTGGGCGGATTGGAGAGGAGTGGACCCTGAATTGGCCAATCACAGCATTTCTACTGATGCGGAGTGGAGATTTTTAACACTGTGATTGGACAATCCATGATCCGCTCCTCTCCACTCCGACTTTTTTCAGGGACCCTCAGGACAACGCCAAGTAAGCCTATGGCCGTGATCCATATGTTTAAAATAGTCCACAGATACTACGTTTCATTTACTTTCAAATATTTATTTTACATAGTCTTGTCACATTTTCTATGTATGAAAACTTAACTACTGGACATAAGTCGCTTTTAAAGGGGAGAGTTTGCCATATCAGGCTTTGTAGGCGGTTACCACAGTAAATGATAATTAATAAACAGGCTGACGCTGCTGCTGACATCAATAAGAGAATACTATACGGGCCGAATACTACATAAAAATCTGTTTTTATTGCCAGTGGTGACAGAGAGACTTGACAGTAAGTTTATGATTAAAACTTTTTTTCACTGTAGCTGAAAAGGTATAAAGACAGAAAAACTTGATTATAATGTAAAACTATAATATGTGCTGTCGGAATATTACATCGCTTTCCTTGCAAAAATCCTTTTAACACACTTCACTAAATGACCACGTTCCCAAAACGCTACCTGAAGTCAAAATCAAAATTAAAACATAATCCCATCACAATTAGAGTGCAGCAAATGTTGATCCCTCATTACTGGACTAGTTACGTGAGTTGTGTTCCAAAACTACACGAACAAAGTACAACGTCAGACCTTCTCGTTAGAACACTTCAAGTATTGAAGCTAAAACTCAACAAAACTAACAAGTACAAGCCATGTTGAAAGCAAGATTACTGAGAATCGATCATCATAATTCAAGCTTGAATTTTCATCTCATAATTTTTTTACACAATGAAGAAAAATAATAATTTATGAAAAAGCTGACCAAAATCACGTATAGTAAGCTACAACTGGCGAATGAAAAGAGTGGCGTGAGTTTCTTGCCAGATCTTCTCACAGCTCTACCTCGTCAGCGAACTGGCTGTAGGTTAATTAGCTGACTTCGTGTAATTTTGACTTTTCATAAGAATCATACTTTATGATCAGAATGAAATAAATGCTTTGAGTTTGTGTTTAAGTCGCGTACTCATTGAAGAAGAACCAAAATAAGAACCTTACTATTTTTAAACTTATACTAATTATGAGAAGGTGGAACGCAGACCATTATTATTTTACCCTTATTCTACGTAACATGAAAAAAAAGGTAGATTTTTAAACCTAGATGTACTAGTGCAATCAGTCAATTGAATATTGGCAATCAAATTAGAATCTAACCCAGGATTAGCAGTAGAATTCTTTGAGAAGACTGTCACAAGTCGCCTTACCTTCTTGTTAGCCGTGATTATACTCGTAATATAAATAAAGGGTATAAACCTCTCCGATTAGACCTATATCTAAAATTACTAGCTTTCCGCGTTAAGTTACGTCTTTGCTTACTGTTCTGCTCCCATCACTTGTAGCGTGATGTTACATAGCCTTTTAAGAACTGGACTACAATATTTTTTTTTTATATATTAGTATAGATAGACAATGATAACTACAAGTAGCACAAATAAAACGTACAAATTACAATAATAATATATACGTAAAAGTATAAAGTAATTCGAAAGGTTTTAAAAAATAATAATGTTATTAGTAATCTTACTCTTTGACTTTGTTTAATAATAATAATATTTTTCATTACGTTGCTTTTTATAGTTGGCGCATATATAATATATCATGTTTTATTTAATGATTGCCTCTGCAAGCGCGAGTAATGCAGCGCAGTATTCGTTTCCAATACACTGGGGTATCTTATTTAACCAGAAAAGAGTTTTGCTCAGAGTTAATAATAGAATTGATTTCTTAATTATTAATATGAATTTTGATACAGAATCAGGCGCTTTTCAAAAATTAATGACAGCAAAAACTTAAGCTCGCCTTTGTATGTTGTTTATTTTAATCTGTCTTCATTAAATTTCTGTTGTGTACCTACAACAAAGAATAAATAGCAATCCAAAAAATGCAAAAGCCTCTGTGGATGCTTATAACTCAGCATACAATCATTTATAATATAACTGTGGTACTTAAAAATTTATCTATCAATACCTACTTTGAATTGATGGGTATTTTTTCTATGGAAAAATTTATAGCGCCCCTAGTATTTACTCTGAAAACTAATTAAATTACATTGTCACTGTAAAAAAACGCATGTTAACTTGTCATTAATAAATTTAATTAAAAATAAACTAAAGCTACCGCTTATTAGAACTCATAATATATCATCATTTTAACTGCCGTGTATCGAAGTTTTGTGTACTAGAAAAAGAAAGAAATAAAAACTACTACACCTGTGTATTCTTTACAAAAGGGTAAGTTATATTGTAGATAATTATTATCTGAATTAACTGACAGGGTTCTGCAAAGTTCCTAAAAATCATCTTATTGCAGTCATCATTTCACCTGTCAAACATGGTAAATATGGCAAGTACTTCCCTTTGGGAGGAGCCTTATGATAAGAAACCTAAAGACGTCCGCAGTAGAACATAGGACATTGTCATGTAATGTGACAGAAAGAGAAGATTCCTTAATCAATAATTATCGGACATTTTACTTATGTTAGACAAGAGATTTGATTTGATTTTTAGGGGTCCATAGCTCAAGAGGCAAAACTGAACTCTTATAGCATCCGTACAGAATCACTTTGTAGTCCGTTTGTCTATCCGTCAAGACCTCTTTCTTAGTAACGCATGGTATCAAGCTGAAATTTGTATCGAATACAATAATATCTACAAGTTCTTGAAGTTGTTAAAAATTCAAAATTATATCCCGGTCAACGCAACCAAAGGTGCGCGAGTCCAACTTGCACTTGACTGCTTTTTAAAAAGTCTTTTCGTTAATTAATTTTTTGTATCTTGCCTTAATCAGTATTCAATCAGGCTTTACAATATAGCTACGCCCCGTGCCGTCGAAAAGAATGTGATCGCGCAACAACGCTTCGCACATATTAATTAACAAGACTAGATAACTGAGTGTACAGTTAATTTGAACATGTAGCTATTTAATACTGGATGAGATAGCGCTGTGATTGCGAGATATAGAATGCATTACATTATTGATTTTGAATATTATTTGAAAATTGAAAATGACTTTGTTGAATTTAATGATGTTTTAGTAAATGGTATTACTTGTTTTTAGTTTCATTTCTACTAATTGACATTTTATGAAGACCTTTTATTGGCTACTAAAGTAGTCAGGTTAATGCGTCTGCGATATAAGTCATATAACCGATACACTATACATTTTTATTTTAAGTAGATATTTTTTATGAAATTATGAATAAGATATTAGTTTTAAGCGAATTTTTATTATGTATAGTCCATTACTTTATTTAAAAGATTAAAACAGTTTTTCTACTGTGTCACGTGTAACTTTAAAAATACAGTGTTAAATAAATTTTTGACATCTATAAAAAATAACCACAATATATATGTAAATATTTATGGACCACACGTTAGCCAGTGTGAGAATCTACAATTTCCTGCACTGCAGTCGCATACTCTCCCGTTCTTTGTATAAGCATCATGTTGCATAAATATTTTTTATTGATGAAACCATGATGGAATTATAATTTGCAACTCCAACAGCGAAAACTATGTAACTTTCCTAGTTCAGACTAAAATATCCAAAAACAACTGCCTGTAGCGGTGTTTCGTACCATAACTTTGGCTCACCCGGCTGACTGTAAGGTGTAGCACGCACTTGCTACTGACTCACTCTTACATTTTTTTATTACGCATAAATAATAATATATTATATTAATATGGTCTATGAAATAAACAGTGTTTACAACCAACCTGCAGATTGGTTGCTAGCTGTAATTATTAGTATAAAGATATTTTTGTTTTATAAACATTTCTTATAATATACTGTTTAAATTGTTGAATGTTGTCGAAGATTGCCGCAAATATCAAAGACAAAAACAAATATTGAAAATAATAATAATAATAATATAATATTCTACCACATTCACACAGCGCCATCTAGCCTCAAATTAAGCAATTATATTTGCTTGTGTTATGGGTACTAAACAACTGATATACTACTTATATACATTTTTTTTTTTGTAAATACATACACATTATAGATAAATTACACCCAGACACAGAACAAACAATCATGCTCATCACACAAAGGTTTGTCCTGGGTGGGAATTGAACCCACAACCTCCAGTTTAGCAGTCAGGGTCACTAACCACTAGACCAACAGGCCAGTCGAAAATCCGGTTATCCAATCCACATTTTCGTATGGACTGCCACAAAGCAATGTCAACAATTATTATTCTAACAATTTATTGTAAAATTCTTAAAGAATCCTTGATAATTAAATGCATCTTTGTTAGTTGCGTTAAAATCGCAAGTGCATTAAACAGCTAGGTGTACTTTCCGGAATATGGTACGAGGAGTTCCGCCACCTCGCAAGCTCATCGCTTTAACTGAGTTTCAAGTTTTTGATGTTCAACTATCCCCTTGTTTTACACTCTGATTTTGTTCAGTACTCTTGAGTTTTAACACCGTTGGAGAGCTGTTTCGTGATAATGTTTTATCGCTGTACCTGCGATAATAATTTATTATATCAGCGGTAACTATAAACTTTAACGTCATGGCTTGTGCTTGTTTAAAAAATAATAGTTTGACATCATTAAACTTAAAATTGGAGTAATTTAATCAAAAATTATCAATTCAAAATTTAATCATTTTAAAAATTATTATACCTCATTCTGCAAACATTTACGAGTTGGATCATTTTTGTTTATATCGGTCCAACTGTTTGTTTTTAATCGATCTTTTAATACTTTTCCTTCATAGAACTAGATACTACATACTTTAGCCTTTAAACAGATGTTATGATCGAAAGTATAGATGAAATACAAGAGCTAAGCCGCAACACTTGTAACAGATTTTTCCTTTGTTGCCCAGCGATTATATCGAAGTTAAGGACCGTCGCTTTAATCTTTGCTGTTTTCGAGTTTTTTTACATTTAGCTTCGGATCTGATGTTACCTGTCAATACTTTTTAGGCTGAGCTTAGATCATCAAAGCTAAAACGTATTTAAGAACTCTGAAAAATCTTCGCAGTACCCATTTTTCCCCAAAGGCAGAGGTGCATAATATCCATGTAATATTATTATTCATAGTTTTCAAACAATACAGTTAGCACTCGTAACAAATCCAACATTTTCCACACAATGTAGCAAGATGCAAATGATTATTAGATGGGTTAGAGCTAGAGCATCCAGTTACGAACTAACAGGGAGTACAGACAACAACGTTTCCAAAACGACAAAATGTAATTTTAGCCATTAATTAAATGCTTTGTTTTACAAGTTTGCTGTTGAAACGTTTGAACTTTGTGGCGATGGTGCATTGCAGTTTTAGCATAAAGGCTTCACGTTTTGACACTACACGTTTTAATACTGTGTAATGTGAAAGTATTTTTGTTGATTAAAGCTTGGAGTGTACAAACAAAAGATAAATTTGAATGAGCTGTATACACACGTGAGCTGTATACATTATGAACATTAAGATAGATAGAGCAAAATATAGAATACAGACTTTTGTTACGTTAATCAAAAATGATTTTAATTGATTAAAATTGCATAGTTATATCAGTCAGGTTATCTCTATTATATATCTAATAGTAATTGTTTTATCAGTATTCCCACTTATAACATATGTATATTGAAAAACTAACTAAACTGAAAAATTGATTGAATGTCATAAAAGTCAACTGTGCGAATAGACTATTATAAAAAATGTTTTTATTCAAATATGTAAAACTCTTGTCAAAATAAAATAAATATCTTAAATTAGGTCTGCTAAAAAGCTTAAGGTATACCAAACCTAGTTTTTGAAGTAAATTCAAATTGAATAATCATATGAAGTAGTCATAAAAGTAGTAAGTAAAATGAAATTTATAACCTGAGATCCACCCCTTCTGAAGTGGGTACTTTTATGCTTTTGCGACATAATTACAAATCGTGGAAAATCTCGGTTTTCTCTGTTATAATATACATGTACTATGTGGATTGCAATGCTCTAAACATTTGTGAAAATCGTATCAAAATCCGTTGTGATGCTTAGAAGCTAGACGAGAAACTGAATCTTCAAAATTAGATTACTTCAGTCACTCCTTTTTACAATCTAATTAATGTAAATGTTGAAAGCTACGACCGTTTTAATAAGTCTTAATTTAACAATTTGTGTTTTTTTATTTACAATCAACAACAACGAACTTCTGTTGATAAGAGATGAGCTCAATTTTTTTTAACTCTATCACAATTTATATCTGTTTTCAATTGCTGCTTTACATCCTCATTCAAGGTACCTACACCTGACTAAGATGCGATATGGAAGGTATTATTAAATGGTATCTATTCTAAAACAATTTTCCTATTACCGTGTTTCAACTTTTCTTTTCCACCTTTAGAAAAAGTGCGTAAAGTAAATTCTCTCTCTCTCTCTCTCTCTCTCTCTTCGTGACTATTCGTCCCACAATTGGATGGGGTGAGCCTTCCTAACATTCTTCCTCCACTTAGTCTTAACGTCTTGTGAAAAAACAATACATATCTATATTTGGATTTGCACTATCTTAAAGCCAAACATACAGAAACTACCGTGAGATGACAGATTTTAAGTAAGTATCTATTTATCACAACAACTTTTAGTTTTAGGACATTTTCAAAATTATTCGTTTAACTCAGTATCCATTCGGTGTAGTACACATGTTCGAAACCAGACATGCATGATTAACTTATTCAAACGCATCGTGTACATTTACAGTCTGCTGAACATCAAAGATGCAGGCATAGTATTCTAGACTTGATAGATAGATATTATTATTAAATGAAATTTTGAAGATTATCGTTATTCCATAGACCATTATGGTACACTAAATGAGCTTTTTACATCATGGAACCAACATAGTAATATCTCTTCCTGTGGGTATATCATAGAAACGCAAGGCTACTGGCGTTGCTTCTAACTATCACTCTACGATTATTTGTAAATATTTTAATCTCTTTAACCAACTATTCTCTCATTTAAAATCTGTTATATAATTATATAGAAAACATTTATATATTCTTTGCGTACAATACTGATCTTATTATAGCTTACAACAAAGGCTTTAGACTAACCAATTTCTTTGGAAAACTAAAGCATGTTAGCTAACGTTATATTCTTTGAAACACGGCGCTCACTATTAAAAAATAATCGCAATGTTGCGTCTCTTGGGAGATACGTTATTAGCTGCAAGATAATGCAACAGCTTTGTGCCATCGTACGGTCCGTCCCGCCGGGATAAACAACACGTACTTTAATACAGTAGATATTGAAGTAAAGGTGTTGTGACAAAAAATTAATTATCTACGTCTACTTTATAATAAAGAAGTTTGTGTGGCAATTTGTGTTTCTCTGTGGTTCGGTGGTACTGTGTACGGACAGCCACGCAGAGGTCGTGGGTGTGATTACCGCTCAGTGTAAATATTTGTGTGCATGAATATATCTGCTCTGCATTGGTCTGGGTGTTTCTATGTATAATATATTATGTATTTTATATGGCGTGTTCTGTAGTTGTTTTGATATTATTATTATTATTTAATAGATACGTTATTAGCTACAAGGTAATGCAATAGCTTTGTGCCATCGTGCGGTCTGACTGTGGGGTAACAACAAGTATTTTAATGCAATACATATTGAACTTAAGGTATGATGACAAAAATTATCTTAAAATCTAGCTGATGAACAAAACATAGGTAAATAACTAAAAATATTTGTAATATTTCATAACTACAGCCTACAACTAAGGTAAAAAAAATGCCATTAAGAACCTGCAGTGAAGTTAAACTATAACACACAAGTAATAACGTATTAATTTTGGCTGTCAAAAATAGGATAAAATAATTGTATGATGACAGAACGATTACTTATTAAATGCGTATACGTAACTGTTTACTATTTATCTATGGGATAAGCTTAAAATAAGCACATGATTCTTTAAAAAAATATTTGTAAATCCAGACAAGTCAATACAGCAGTCATACTAGGACTACTTCAATGTTGATGTACTATATCTACATAACTGAATTACCACACATTCAATCTGATCGAGACAGTAATGATGACAATCAAAAGGATTAACTTTTTATGGGTCTTCTTCTCTTCTTCGTCTCCTTTTCTTTGGCAACAGAGCCGTCGATTGTGTCAGCTATTTCTGCCAGCGTCAAGTGTAGAATAATATTCTTGTTGATGATATTAATGGTATATTACAATGATAAAATAGAAAAATGTAGATGAAATTAAATGACAACCATCTTACGTGAAAACAAAAGATGGACTCCCTTTTTACGGGTCAATTAAATCTGTCAAATTAACCAAACACATCAAAAATACACCAATTCAGACATAATTGTAAGACCGTCTACACAATTTATTCGTATTAAACGATCTCTCGTTCACGATTAAAATGCCTAACAATTCCAAACTTTAATGAAAACGGGGATCTTCACTGTTTTGTCGTTTGAATGCGGCCTTTTTATGCAAATACAAGATCTTTCTTTGAGAAACTTTTGCGTCAACCGACGTTTCAAAGGTCTCACTCGATTCATTTAGTGTAGTCTGACTTAATATCATTGAATTAAGAATTTGGAAGTCGACGACTTTAATTTGACTAAACAACTGGCCGGTTTTATTATAAGCGGAGTTTTTAAATAAAATATACTTAAGAGGACGTTCCACTGCTATAAGGTTCTTTTTTATACAACTTAGGAGCACAGAAGTGGTCCAACTGATGCCACGTATAAACCGTTACCTATGGACATGGATATGAACATGGCTGTGTTCTTCAAGCATGTCAGAACCAATACTAAGCTGTTACGGGTCGTGTAGGGAGATGGAGACGAGGAAGGAAAAAGATTTGATTTTTCTAATTTCTTCGATAAATATATTTGTCGTTATCTTTATTTTCTACGTTTAAAGATACTGAAGTAACAGAAGTCTTGGGTTTTATTTCCAAGCCTGAAAAAGTGATATTTGATAGTAATTCGCATTATAACTTCGGAGTCTAAAATTGCAAAGATCAGGTTCGTTTTATACACTCAATCTTAGCTTAACCTTTCGGGGAAAAAGGGCTATGTTATTTTATCTATTACTCTTGCGTAAATTTCGTCGCACTGTCGAAACCACCCCTTTGTATTTGTTCTGTTGGATTTACTAAAGCGTCTCGGATCCACAGAATAATTTGTATTTTCAGTGAGCTCAATAGCTTGACTTTTGCCTAACATTGTTTTGGAGCCATCCTTAAAGATGAGTGTTTAGATAAGGGAAGCACAAAGACCAGTTATGTGGACAATAATTTAATTGTACTTCTGGTTCTTCAGGCGATTGTTATGATCGATTAGTGAGCATAAACTTGATATTCAATATATGCAGAAAAATTGGTGTAATTGATACCTTACTGATAACATCAATGACAAACTTCTCATATTGAGATAGACCTACAAGTACATTCTTTATGGACTTTTTCTGCCTGTTAAAGTAAAGGGAAGACCTCTTAATTAAACAAGATAAAAAGAAGTTAAGTTCATCCCAGTTGATAATTCATTTTGTAAAAGAAAACATTCTAACTTAATAAATTAATCTCATTATAAGTTTGTAATGAAACCAAAAAATATACAAGAACCGAAACACGGAGGCATAGTATTAATGTTTACAACCATAATACAAACATATTATAAAAGGCATTGTCCTGACTGACTGACTGACAAACAACGTACAGCCTAAACGGCTGTACTAATGATTTTATTAAATTTAACCCCTAAGTGAGTGAAAAGGGATGAAAACTATAGTATGAAACTTATTTGTTTTTCATAAATAAACACTCTCATCAATGTTTTTGACAAGAGTGTCTTTAGAAGGTTGAAATTAGGGATAATAATTGTATGGAAAGATATTTGTTTATGAAATTAGCGACTTGAAATGTGAAGAGTATGTTTGCCTTCTAGAGGAGCACTAAGAGGGGATTTATAAAAAATCATTGCCAAAGGGAGTGAAAAGGGATGAAAACGATTGTATGCATTAATTCTTTTTAATTTAGAGTTTTGAAAATTTATTAATAATCTGAGTGACTATCTTCAGTAATTTATTTTAGCTGCCCTGAATAGAAACACCAAAAATATCGTTTACAAAGAAATGAATTAAGTGTTTGAACAGCTATGCTCTGGTCATATCGTCTCTTAAATATAATAAATAAACGATATCTACGCGTGCGAAGCCGTGGGAAAAAGCTAGTTTATAATAAAGGAGGAAAGCTATCAAAAAGTTTATCTAAATATGAAGGAAGAGGCTTTTTCACTGTATAGTAACAAAACAAAAGTAATATTCATTTGTTTAGTATTGAGGCTTACATAATGATCTTAAATTTATGTTTGATTTATTCTTCTTTATTTTAATTGATTTTATTTTTATACTAGTTGATAATAAAATATTTGCATGTCTCTAATTATAGGCAAAATGTGAGGATCTACCATAATAACTATCATCGTCTATTGTACCACGTTTTATGCAAATAAATGATTTGATTTGATTTGATTTGATTTATGTTTAATAGCTTGGCAACCAACGGTTTCTAATAATGTACCTTCACCGTTTACACATTATATGAAGATTATAAATGGACATCGCTTGTCAACTGTGGTCAATTTTGAAATGTATTTGAATCATCTGGTAGTAGGCGAAAATTTAAGCCTTTGGTTTATGACGTTTATAAAGTAACTTGCATATTATTATACTCCAAACATAAAGCATTATCTAAAAAAATCATTAGCAAAATATTATCTTACTAGATTTCCGCGGCGCGGTTACACCCGCGTCATTGCTTACTGCTCTGTTCTCGTCGCTAGTAGCGTGATGTTAGATAGCCTATAATATTTCTCGAGAACTGGGCTATCATACGCAAAAAGAATTTGTCAAATCCGACTGATATTTCCAGAGATTAGAGCGTTCAAACAAACAAACTCTTCCGCTTTATATAATAGTATAGATTATCAATAGTAGTGAGCTAGTCAGTCTCTGGCTGTAAACATATTTTACTCATTTCATGGCAATGGTGTGGAGCAAAGTTCTCTGTATTAATACCAAGGTCGCTTTTTACACACAAATATTTAGCGCTACCACCGCACCGGTGCGAAATGGTACAGCTACCGTAAGCTATAAAAATTGCTGTTTTATATCCTAAGAACTGATTACCTTTAATGAGCTACTGTAAATACACCTCCGTTGAACATATTAAATGTCTCTATTACCTGAAACAAATAAAAGAATACGAGTTAAAAACTTACTAATATCACTTCTGCTGTCTTACTGCTGTGTTATTAATATTTGATATTTTTCTCTCATACAGTTAAAGACACGAACGAATGATATAGCTGAGGAGAATTTTAACAACTTTGACTTCCAAGTAGCTATTCATACATACAAGCTGAATACTAGTATGACATGAATATATAAGTATTAAATAAATCCAAGTTAAGGCATTATGAGCTCCTCTATCTGCTGCATTTACTCTACACCTGCAGATGTACTTTTTCAGTTCGTCTGTCCAGCTGAAAGCCTACCAATGCTTGTCGAGTCACGGTCTTCACTCTGGGACTCATTCACATATCAGTGCAACGAAAAACATGGCTCTTTGCTGCTTAGTCCACAAGCTATGTTAGTAACCCTTGTTCTTTGTGTCTAACTACATTTCTAAGCTTATACTGCGAAGAAACTAAGCATAACTCGCTCCAAAGCTTCCAGCTCGATTCAAGTTTACTTATAGAAGAACAAGTCAGAAATACCAACATACCATAGTCTGCCATTAAAATACTATTTGTTGTAAAACTATTAATTACTTCAGTAATTAAGTCACCGACACTAAAAAGCGCGAACCCAAATGACAGTAATGATACCATTCAGATTCTGTGTCCATAAATCTACATCACAATTAGGTATACGACAGAATATTTGCATGATTGCTCTCACTAATCAGTCAGTTTTGGCATTATTCGGGCATTAAGCCACTCTAATAAATAGACCTCAACTTGAATTTGAAATAGTATGCGATTTAGGAAGCGTATGTAGTAATGAGTTGCTTTGAAATTTGTTGCCTTTGTCCACGGTGATGTAGTTAAACCTGAATGGAATAAAACGGGTGTTTTAAATCTAAATAAACTAACAACGAGAAACATTAGCGATGCTTTTGATGCACAAGGCGAGGTACCGGGTGATGTGCTATAAATTGTAGAAGGCATCCTAATTGCAGAGCAGGTAATAAAAATACAACAGAAATTTTGCTAGTTTCACAAATATTTGAGGATTTGTGCAAATCATAACAAATTGTATCCATTGGCACTGACACGCGTCGCTTAGAACTGATACACGTATTATGGCAGACTCTACAACACCTTATTATCTAGATAAATGAACTTTATTTTCACTTACGTCAATTGTTATACTTGAACCTAATCTACAGAGTATTAAGTCTATTGATCTATTGATAACTTACCAACGTCGTCATGACCTAATGCACAAATATGGTAACGCAATGCTTTTTGAAAGAGACAGCAGTGGACTAATGATTATGAATATGACAATGAAAATGTGTACTTGCAAAATCTTATTTCTCATAGTCGGTGACTCGCAAACGATGTCTTTACATGCATTAAAGTCCTACTTATCACAACCCATAATCCTCAAAACAACCCATACATATTTGTCAACTTTATAGCTATAAAAAAGCCTACTTGTTTTCTAAATTTGTTTCTTAATGTTGCACAGGAACATATCAGCAACATCGGACAACAAACACCGCATTAGTGCCGCCTGCTCCGACACGTTCGTGTAATAAAATAGATATTACGATCTGCCACTATACAGTAACTTTAAAAGAAAAATGAATATTTAATGTTAGTGTTCTAAAAGATCCTTGCAATATAGTACACTAGAATTTATAGAAAATTGTTGTAGATTATTGTTTTGTAAGATGTTTGTACTCGTAATATAGTAGTCTACAAATGTAAAATATGCAAATATGTTTAGGATGGATTCAGAAGGAAAGTGATTATATAAATAATGTATCATTTCAATTTTTCAATTTAATTCAAGAGCGCCGGGGAGGCTCAATTTCCCCCCTTTCCTCTTTCCTCACCTCCCTCATTCCCTTCCCCTAACCCCATTCCCAGCCGCCATAGTGGAGGCCACCATACCAGCAGTTAAGACGATGGCTTTTGATATAGTGGCCGCCACTTCTGGATTCCACTGACTGCTTACCATCAGGCGGGGTGGTGTCACTTTGGTAGGCTATAATATAAAACAAAAAAATCGGTGTACATGTACACCCATATCAGTATGTATGTAGAATTGTATTACAACATCAAAAATAAAATTCATTCATAAAAACCTACATCAATGAAATTACTGGCTTTTACTTCATAAAAATTATTACGTTTAGTTTTTATGGAGTATTTAAGAGTCTCAAGGTAGGTTAATAATAATTTCTTTACATCACATTTCAATAAACATAACGCCAAAAATGTCTAGTTTATCAACAATATTGTTTATTTACCCATGTCACATATACATCACTGAGAACAATTCATTAACAGTGATGATCAATAAACATTATTAGCTATTGGCACTGGCTGTGAGTAATTCCCTAACTCAAGTTACGCAGACGATTACGACGCAATCATCGGTTAGACGATATGTACGAGTATTACAAGTTCTTGGGTTAATTTGTACCGAAAGGGACTATAGTGTTGGGTGTGTGACACCGGAATATATTATGACGGGATTGTGTTTAGCTAATTTTGATTTTGTAACTGGGATGGTATCTACTTAAATTAGTTTAGAAAAGTTTCTACTTAATCTATTGATATTTGGAGCTTTTTGTGTAAGTATATTTGAGCAAAATAGGTTATTGTCGTCATAACGTATCTTAATTCCATTATCATTAGTCGGCATATTATTTCCTGTAGTTGACATTTTATTTGATATAAAGCAGGCAGGATATAAGGCTTCGGTAGTACCGTTATCCTGTTACTAGTGAGCAGTGTTAAGTTGTTAATAGTGGTTTGAAAAAAATACAAAAAGCTTGAGATTATAAGCGCATTTGGTAAATATTTTTGTACATTTTATTTACCTTTTAAATTTGGCAAGAACAAAGAGCAGCACCACGCACTTTGTACTCACATACTCTAGACATTACCTACTGTTGTTATTTTGGCAGTTAATTAATTAAAGTTAAATACCAATATTACACTTTTTTGTAAATCGTTTTATAATAGAAGCGCCAAAGATTATATTTTAATTAATATCGTGCGGCTTTTTTTTATCTTTTTCATAAATTGGTTTCCGAGTCAACATATAAATGTCCTTTACGCTCTTCTAAAAGTAGATAACAAGATATAATTATTATGAAACCTTCCGAATTCCATTCCTACAAAACAATTCCCAACTCTAACCCTACAGTCCAGTGGCTTCTAGACCCATGCAAAGCCACAAACGTGTGAAATTATACTCCTTTGAGTTAAACTTGATCCAATTCTGACAAACTGTAGAAGCCTAAGGAACTTAGTAAGGTGAACTCGTCAGAAACTACAGAAATAATAATTTAATTTTACTGAATTCGGGTAAAGTTGCTTTTAAAGTTGTTGATTGTTAATTTAAAATATTACAGACGGTTAAAAAAAAAACTACCAGGTTTCTTTAAAAAAAAAAATAATAAAGTATACTTACACCAAAGTTATAAAACACAATGGAAGTTGTTGTAATTATATCATATTAAAATTGCTGAGCTTTGCAAAACATTTCGTATTTTATGATCTAGTAAGCACTTCAATAACTTGAAACTTAAAAAGCGTAAAAGCATTTTTCTTATAAATTTTAAACATTTTTAACAATTAGGTTTTAGCTATAATAGCCACACTTAGGAATGTCATTGCTCTGCAGTGGCCATATCACGATCGCTGCATATGAAGGATATGTCTGACTGACGTAATTGCATTGCGACTTCACATAACTATTATACTAAAGTTAAAATATGTCTAACCCCAATTAACGCCTCTATACGAAAAGCTAGTAAAATTCACAAAAGCGAAGTTATACACATTGTAAACATAAAGTAATTGCCGCAAAATCTGTCGAAAAAATCTGTCATAAAATATTTCCTATTTCAATCAGATCGATTCGATGAAACCAAACACGGTAGTCATGAAACACGGATGAAGCATATAGGGGATCATTTACTAAGTACAAATACCCTCACCTATGCTCCTGGCGCTCATCACACCGA
Organism: Parascotia fuliginaria; assembly: GCA_963082885.1. NCBI lineage: Eukaryota > Metazoa > Arthropoda > Insecta > Lepidoptera > Erebidae > Parascotia > Parascotia fuliginaria. The sequence continues at coordinate 5,794,535 of OY720195.1, forward strand.
AGCTTCAGATTAGCAATCTCTTGAGAAAGTATTAGCTCGCAAGACGTTATTTACCGACCGCCCGCCTGATTTCAATCGCAGCTTCGATTTGCAGAGTGGAAAGCTCCTTGTTAGGGATGTGGTGTAGTATCGATAGATCGAGCTATCGATAAAATTAATATAATCTTTAGCTTTTGCTAATGCTGAAAATACTAAAATAAATTTAATGTTAATATCAAAGTCGCGAACAGAACATAAAAGAATTCTACATCTTTAAGTGATGATGTAGTGTTAGTATAAATTTTGCTAATGATTAGTCGTCTTATTATAGTACATTGCTCTACGTTCTATGTTAGTCGATGGTTCTGCAGCCTTTTCATGCAAAGTAAGGTTTGTATAATATTTGAGTGTATATATACAGTTCTTGAAGTCGAAAAACTTCTATTAACTAGCAACCCTACGCTATAAATCTATGTGCATTAATGTGAAGTATCGATAACCCGTATAATTAAATTTGAGTGCATCCCTTCGGTATATCTGTGGAGGAATAGATCTGAATTGATCTCGGAGCAGTAACGAGCGGATGGCGACAATGCAAATTGCACCGCAGTTACTTTGCGATGCGCTTATAATTGCTATATTATTTTTATATTGTATTTTGTGTCTTTGTTTTGATACTTTTTGGTGGATAAGTGCTAATATGTACAAGTTTTCTGTATCAAACGCGCCTCGAATCAGAGAGTTCGTAAACAGTACGGTTCGAGCAAAATGATATTATTATTAGATTTTCTGTCGAAAAATTCTTAATATCAGTTGCGTCTGGAATTGTGCTGCAATAGTAACTGGATCACCTCTATTATGTCTTCCTACATAGTTGCATACATACACAACTTTACGCCTGTCTTCCAATAATGACGAATGAAGAGACTATAGAACGTCATTTGCACACTTACTAACTATTTGCATTCCTCATGCATGCAACATGTGAAAATGTTTTGGAATGAAGACAATGGATCGGCAAACGTAGTTCACTATCAATCACACCTACAGTCAACCTAGTATAGGCTAAAGAAGCATACCATTTTAGAATCAATGATAAACGTTCTACTTCTATAAAGAATCCTACCCAATAAAACATGAAGTACTAATTGATATATCGATATTTCAGCACATCTCTAAATTGTAATAACTTCAAAAGTTACGTGCAGATATGGAATATCGGTTATAAAATTCGTATTAAAACGTTCGATAACCTTTGAAATACGACGGATATAAACAGAAGGAGAGTTTTAACGAATAAATATGAACAACGGATACAAACTTAACTGCCAGTAACATTGTTGTACTAAGGTTATAAAGAGTTGTAATAGAGTTTAGGTCCCTACCTGCCCCTAGAGCATCAGATGTAAGTCCTTCAGGTACCTGCTTGCAATTCACGTCAGTTTGTAACCGTATAAAAGCAGCAAATGCTTAACAATGTAAATTTTTCCTAAATTTTAAATATAGTAGTGAAAAACATCGATGAAAACCCTGAAATGCGAAAGTTTGTATGTGTGTGTGTGTTTGTTACCACTCAGCGCCTAAATGGCTGAACCAATTTCGATGAAAATTGGTATGTACATGGATATGGTGCCGGAGACGGACATACGATACTTTTTATTCCGAATATCGAGCTGGTGTCCGAGTTAAACACATACCATTTTCCGCGAGGACGAAGCCGCAAAACGCAGCTAATAAAATACATGTGAGAAATCTGCAAGCGTACTGATCGTCAATGTCTTTTGTTTGTGAGAAAATACCTTCGCACGGAGTGGAAATATAATAGGTTACTACTAAATTACATTACTTGTAGTTGTAGCTTAAAACAAAATGTATCTTAGCAAAACGTACCTTTAAAACAGTGAATTCATGATAGCATAGTTACTAGTGCACAACAGTGAAACCATATTCTGAGAATTTTCATCCCAGAAGTAAGATTTGAACACCGAGTTAGTTAAAATTTTAAATATTTGTTTTATCCACACATTAAAACCGTTCCAGAAGTAATAAGGTGACATTTAGTACGTCTAATAGTCGAAATGGCCCTGTGGATAAGGCACCAACTGAAAGACTGATCAACGAAAAATTAACTAATCACCTGTTAAATCTCATGTGAAGTGCCAATTGGGTTGTTAAAAGCATGAATAATTAGTTTAATTTCATCTAGTTAGTAACTAATTAGATCAAATTAAACTAAATATCCACGCTTTTTGCATGCTTTCAGGTACTTTACATGAGATTTAACAGGTGATTAGTTAATTTTTCGTTGATCAGCCTTTCAGAAACTGGGGGTACCTAAGCATCTACAAAATGATCGGCCAACAACAAAATCTACCAAACTTTAACCACGAAGTAAATTTAATCTCTACAAGTGAACCTTTCAGTATATTAACGACAGATCAGACAGAAATACATTATGTTGATAGTGCTCCGGGGGTGACGTTTATTCGACACTTGATCCCGTTTGCATCACATCCCTGTTCCCGAAGCACGTTTAACTCGATATCTCAGTTAATGCGACACATCGATATGATCGATTCGACAAGTGTGAACCATTTTGAATATCGATTTTAATACTGCATTCTACGCTAAGAGAGGATAGGAATAGACAGTATGTTGTATAATAGTCTTCTCTCAATCTATTTAGCGCATTTATATATCAGAAAGAAAGATCTTTTGTACTGGTAGAACAAGAGAGGATAACGCACGCTAAGTATTGCTTACGCGGATCTACAATCTAGCTATTGAATCACCCAATAAGCTATTCGACAACATTCAAAATATACTACTAACTAGTTTTTCGCGGCGCTGATTCACCCGCGTCCTTGCTTACTGCTCTGCTCCGGTCGCTAGTAGCGTGATGTTATATAGCCTATAACCTTCCTCAAGACCTGGGCTATCATATGCAAAATAAATTATTCAAATCCGTCTGGTAGTACCAGAGATTAGCGCGTTAATAATAGTATAGATTATGGTCATCCTCAAAGAAAATAGCGTAAAAAAATATATTTACTTTATACGAAAAATAAACGAAATAAATTATGTATAATTATTGAAATTTAGTTTTTTTTTATTTCGATACGTGAACGATCTGTTATTGGTTGCAACTCCGGTGACGTCACACGCAACTAACATAGGTACTCTTCAACTGCACTGATAAACCCAATGTTTAGGTACATTGTTTACTTGTGTGTCACCTCACGCGTGACATATTATGAACAGCGCCATTACAGAACAGTGTTTTTTGCGCGCTTTAGTAAATTCAAACTACAACATTGTTTTTGTATCAATAAAACAGTAAATATTTCGGAAATATTAATGTAGTGTAATTATTATGACATAAACAATAATATAAGACTGTTTGCCAAAATTGGTCAAATATCCTATTGTCCTCACTCTTCTCACTGCATGGTCGGCGATGGCTTGCTTGTATTTTCTACTACTACTGAGGCTTATAATTATTTCAACAAAAACTATAAAGTACTAGCTGCGCCTAACTGCTTCGCCCGCGCGTAAAATATGTTTTGTTGTATCCCTCGAGAACCAGACCGATTTTCGGGAAAAAAAGTAGCCTTTGTCCGTCTCCAGCACCAAATCTATCTACATACAAATTTACATCGAAATTGATTCAGCCGTTTAGGCGCTGAGTGGTAACAAACACACACATACACACATACAAACTTTTGCATTTATAATATTAATAAAATATGATGTGAAATCATTACATCCAATATAGATTTGGTACACTAATAATTAATGATGAAAGCAAATTATGAAATTATGTCGTGAATAAAACAGTATACTGACATACCCTCATTAATATTACAAATAAACACGACGTCACATCGCAGAGTATTGTGCAACCCAGATCAGCCGATGCAACTACAATATGGCCCGTTGGGGATTTGCCGATGATTTAAACATCCAGTGTGAATGTGGTGCTTCGCTGCAAAATATGGTACATCTCTGAAAGGAGCCTCCCCGCGGCGCACCCCGGAAACAGCTTATCTCGGTAATGCAAAGCCCAGGCTGGTCAATCCTTTCATCACAATGACTTCCCCTAATGACCAAATAGCGATAACTCCTATAGCGCTTTTAGGAGCTAATAAAAACGGCACTTTTTAGACCTAAAATCATAACAAACCACGATTTAATATACAAGATCCAGCAGTTAGCATTATATTCGTTAATACTCACGAATGACGAAACCGAAACGAAACCAATCTACGCAAGCGAAGCCGTGTGCAGAAGCTACTTAAAATATAAAATACATTTAACAGTATGTATCTCATTAAACTTGTCAGCAAATGAATTACAATTATTGCTACCAAAAGTTGATATTCAAATAATATGAGTACAAAACACAAGCAGGTACAAGTATATCCATTCATATTTTATTCAACAGTGAATCAACAATGCCTCGGCAAGTTACATCACTAAACAGGTGATGTATTGACAAAGGGCGCAATTACAAGCACCCGTAACCGACGTGTATGTATGAAAGATTAATAAATGTTGAAAAGCCAAAGGAGGTTCCCAGAAAATGGCGTGCTTACCCCATTAATGGGAGACAGTTGTGAAGTTATGTTTGTATGGATCAATAAGTTCTTAAAGTTACAGCATTTTGTTTACCTGATGATAGGATTGTTCGATTTTAAGTACTAATTATTTAAAAAATATACATTACTCGTGGCGCTCAAATAGTAGCTGTAAGTTTTTAACAGCGCATGGGTTTATATCCAATATGATCACGAGTCCATTAAATAGAAGTAGGGCGTTAAAAAGGTATCTCATAAACTAGCTATATTACATAGTTTCACGTGATGACTTTTGGGATGATGATATCTCCATCCTCCATTTCTCTACTGACTGGTGAATTGACTGACTGTTAATATCGGGTAGAGGGCAGTTATTTTAGCGTTGATTGCTATTGCTTCAGATTCTTCAACATTTTTATTGTAGGATGTTTCTTAAGTCGTATACATATTCTCTTTTATTTTTTATACCTTACACACTATTTACAATTCAGCGATCCAATTCAAATTCCTATACTTTAGGGCATGTCGTAACCATTTACATATCCAATCGATGCAGTCCTTATCCGCTGCATGTGTGGTCTGCAAAAAACTGAGTGTTCTCGTTAATGTCGGAGTATTAATAATAGTGCGACCACATTGAATTATTTTACATTATGTTGCGCTGTCCGTACAGAAACGTGCTACTGAATATTTTAGAGTCAACACATCGTTAAGAACGTCTACTCATATTAAAGTGATCTGTAGAAAGGAGATAAAAAGTTGCGAATGTTACTAGGGAATAGTAGATTTGGAAGAAAATAATAGCAATATATAACCTCACTTATAGTTTTATAAAGTGACAAACACCACCTACTAGATACGTTTAACCTAGCAGTCGTATACTTCATTATTATAGTCAGTCAGCCAAATGATAGAGGTCAAATATTCACTTATGACGACAGAATAGCAGCGTTCTATGCTAAGACTGCCTCCACTGCGATCACCACCACTCCTTCACGACAAATATAATAAGTACTAGGCAAAATTAATATTTTGATCTCAACTGACACAAAAAGTTACAACATCCATTTAAAAAATCAATTTTATTTTAATCTCGTAATCAAGCCAAAAAATCATTTGTACCATTAAGCTAAACGAAAGTGTAATCCACATTGTGATTCGCAATTAACAAATCAGTATGCCGACAGTGTTCTCCTCAAAAATCCTTTACGCGTTTATCCATATAGTAGGTAAATGCAAATTTTCGCAACGACACGACGGCAAGCCCAACATGCCTTGTCAGCAAACAGGTTTTTAATTAATTCGCTTATTTATTTGAGGCATCAGTGATGTGGGGAACTATCCCGGCTTATTGGATAGAGAAATACGTTTTTATTTTACCTTCGAAAGGTTTTAAAAGCAGTTTTATGTTCACTAATATTATATCAGGTGCTGTGGTTAAAGCTGTTGTGAAATACATGGGTTTATTACATAAAATTACGTGTTTATATAGGTTGGTTAAGTAACAGACTAATTTGGTTTTTCATCTTCCAAAGAATAGGTAGTAAGTCTAGTAAATCATATCTGTATTAATCCCGCCATCGTACATTGTTTTGTGTCTAAAGAAATAAATAAAAAAAATTAGTAACTATTAATTTTTATATTCTTTTTACATTCTTTTATATTCTTAATTTAAATCGCAATCTTAGCTTTTTTTTCTGCTTCATTAACTGCACCTACTTTGTTTATCTCTGCATCACCTAAGGTTAACTGGTAAAGAATGCTTTTAGCATTAAGTCCGCCTCTGTACCTATGTGCATGAAGTTTAATAAATAAATAAATAAATATTTTTTTACTGAAAATATAAAATCCCTGGCTAACAATTTTAAGCTACAAATAAACGCAACAATACGCACTCTGCCCACCCTACAAACTATATAAAACTACTATCAACATAACTTATAATATCCACGATACAAACAACAGTAAATATTTACGACATCACACATTCATTTGTGACGGATCAAAAAATATATCATGCTCTAATCCTGGCACTGCGCGTATCTATACATACTAGTAATATAAAAGGATATAATATATATCGCTAGAAAGCGTCTGTCTGTTTGCAATTGCTAATCTTGAAAACCACCCAATGGATTTGATACAGTCTTCACTTTTTTACAGAGTTTTTCGGATAAAGTTTTAGTAAATAATAAAGCTATCGCATATAGGAGCCGAGCAGCATCGCTAATAGTGAACCATATCAAACTGCAACTTTGATACCGATGCAAAGTGAGGGCGGGTCGCTAGTTCACATATTATATGAAATAGTGTTAATCTGTACTAATATGTATATAAAGCGGAATAATTTATTTGTTTGTTTGAACGTTGCTAATCCTTGGAACTACCAGTCAGATTTGAATATTCTTTTAGCGTTTGATAGCCAAGTTTTTGATGAAGTACAACCTATGTAACATCACACTACTGGCGACAGAAGCAGAGCAGTAACCAAAGATGTAACTTAACGTGGGTGAAACCGTGCTGTGGAAGGCTAGTACCATTATAAATTGAGTATTTTTTGTCCCGGTAGCGGGATTGTGTCCCGGGGTATGATCACTAGTGTATATTGATGAACGATATTATCCATTTTGCGGTCATGTTAATTGGCTGTGCTCTATAGTACCTAATTGTGATATTTGTTACATGAATTAAATTAAAATGTTTTATATTATTTAATAATGTTATTACGCCTGTTTTCTTCGATGGGGTAGGTAGAGGTATATACTCGTAACTCACGTTTCGCGAGATATGTTGGGTCTCGTGTAACTGTTGCCAGGGACAATAACAATACTATTACTAATAACAAGGAAAATAACAATAAATCCGTGGTGCAGTGGGAGCGCAAGCGACTGTTGTGCACGAGATTGTGGATTCGATCCCCAGGGACAAACTTTATGTGATCCATAAATATTTGTTTTCGGGTCTACTGTGTACTTTGTGTCCGTTGAATGTATGTTTGTAAATTCCCCTGCGACACAGGGCTTGTTCCCTAATGCGGGGTTGTGTTTTTAAAGAATAAGAGTAAAGAATAACGATACCCTTGATAAGAGATGGTATTCCATATTCTAGACTAAAGTAAAACTATTCCATAAAACTTAATAGCATTTTGATACGAAACAACGATATATTCTTGTAACGGGCTTTCATTCAAGAATCACAGATGTTGAAATATCCAATTAAGGTGTTACACTAAGTGCGTAGGTAGTAACAACTATCTACTTATGTTTAATCAATTACCCAATCTGTACATTTCGTCAAACAGGTAATTTAATGTTGGTAAACTAATCTATTCTCAGAAGAATTATCATAGTGTAAGGATAATTATATTTCTTGATAGAGTTTAAATTAAAGTATGCAGCGCACCTAGTATTTACTTATAGAACTAAAATTTAGCTTACAAAAATAATGTCACTGTGAGAAATTTTCACATCATACAAAAGAATTCGCTAAAATGTAGTATCAAATGCCCTAGTAGGCCTCCCGTAATGGTGGACTGTAGAATAATAATTAGTTTTGTCTAGTCTTGCCCGTTATTAACCGGTGAGTTCGACATAACTGCCTCGCTCCACCAAGCGAGACTCATGTTGTCCAAGGCGTGTTCGGCGACGGCAACTCCTTAAATGTTTATTCCGGATCGTAATTGTGATAGGCTGGCGAAACCGAACTTCGACTTAAAAGTTCGGTCACATGGCGTACAATAAAGCTGGCCAGCCGAGTTCAGTGAATAACTGTAGGAAGGCTTTGGTCGAATCATTAAAACATCGTCTCTTTAAAAAACTGGTAGACAACAAAATTTTACATTCCAGCTGAAAGAAGTTCTGGAATACTTAAGATCGGCCGAATCGAGCCCATTATCCAATCTCATTTATTATTTTCTTCATATCACATTCATTTCTGATTGTATAGAATTTCAGTGGGTGCGAACTAAAAGCGTATTTATATTGCATACTAGTGATGCTTTGTGCATTTGTGCGAGAGTTTTAAATAATTTATAAGCGGCACACGTGGCTTCTGCATCGAAAATTATTATTTACGGTTATAAATATTGTGTTTATTGTAAACCAAATGCGATAAAACAATAACTTACGGTATGAAAATATCTGTTACGTCATTCAGATAGTGACATTCAGAATCAATATTACCCAAGATAATCTTACATACATATGTGGCTCAAATGCAAATATGTTAATAGCATACTTTGGTATATTCCTTATTTACTACCTCCAGGTACAGCAGTTTGTCTAAAAAAATACTTATGTCTGAAATACACCCACTTCAGCGTATCTTGATCGAGCCCGCGGTAATTGTATAAACAACCACCGAGATGAACAAATTAAATTATTAGGCACAGTTGTATCAAACAAATAGATACCTATGTTGATTGAAGATTGAAATGAAATAAAATGAAATGAAATGAAAATATGTTTATTCGTATAGGTTAATTAAATTAACACTTATGAACTTCAAAGTTTACAAAATGTCAGCAAATTAACCTACAGCCAGTTCGCTGACGAAGTAGAGCCATGAGAAAAACTAGCAAGAAACTCAGGCCACTCTTTTTAATCGCCAGGTTATTACAATTTTTGTAAGTTACAGTTTCAAGTAGCATGCAAAGTGACGCAGGCAATACACTTAACTCTATAGATAATTAATTACTTACAGCTTTCTATGTTGTAAAGAAAAAATAAAAATTAAAATGTGTGCTTTACAGGCTGCCTCAATTTGCATATTGCTACAAAAGGTAAAGGCAACATGTGAACTGTGATAAATGTTTTGTAAGTATTATATAAACTGTTAAAATTTGGTATAAGTATAAAGTAAGATGAACTTAATTTACCACAGGAGTTCACAATGTACCTCTATTTCACAAATCACAATGTATAATTTTAATAATACTAAATATACAATTTTAACAAAAACAATACAAAATGTGCACTTGACTGTTCAATTATGGCTCGGGCAACATGTCATATGATGAAGCGTTGAAGTCTATTTAATAATATTGAATGTTTTAGAATACTTGTGAAACTTATGTCAAACTAAACGTTCTACAAGATCTATGAAAATAAGTTTGTCATAAATTTAAGTTGTACTAAGTATGAATTTAGTAATACTAAATACTAATGTACCTTTGAAACAGTTTTAATATAATATTAAGATTTGTAGTAGTAAAATCATATCTACGTAAAGTAGAAACAACTTTAACTATCATTTAAAATTTAAACTTAAGCAGCTACGTAACTAGGTAAGTAACTTCACCCTTTAAAAGGCGCGATTTGTAAAATTATAGATATACGTAAAGAGTACTTAACCCAATCTTCACTAGTACTTTAAATATACGCTGATTCTATCGTACGTAATAATTATAACATGTCATTTACTTACATTCGAATATCGAAGTGCCTTTTAAATTATTAATTGCAATGCCAAAGTTGTGCGATGAAAGTAACGCCTTCAGACTTCTCAAGTTTAACTTGCATGTGAGTTGTTGCTATAACAAATTCTGTAGGCGCTCGTTACTTGATTTTAAAGCTTCTGACAATCTTTGTAAATATGGGTTTAAATACCTAAGTATTTTGTTTGCTCTATAGGTGTGATAATAAATATATTGATTATATTGTGCCTGATATAGTGTGTATGAACGTAATTCTGTGAAATGTCTACATAAAAGATGAGTCTCATCACCTTCCTAATCGTTGCTTTGAAACTCATATAAAAGTCCAAAATTTAAAATCCAAAATAGCGGTAATCCATCAATATCGTGAGAGTTTGCCTAAAAAGTTAGTATAACGTTATCAAATTAAACCGTTGCTCAGTAAGCCCTCGTCCGAGCGACTCGTTACGTACTTCAAAGCGCCGGATATTACTATATTCTGTTAGCTGCACTTTTATTTTTATTTGTGCTACAGCTAAGGGTTGCAGCATAGCATATATATTTTACATACATAATCAAAGCGAACTAACATGAAAACATGAACGTGAAAGAAAACACAAAGGTAAAGACGTACAAAGAATTAAAGATGAACTTTTGAAGAAACTTGAATAAATGGAAAATGCTACACAATGCTTAAGTTTTCAATAAAATAAAATAATGAAAATACCGGCAAACTAATACAATATAACCTAAAGGATTAAATTTCGTACTTACATATTATGTAAAAAAAACGAAACCACGAGTGATCGAGGTCAAATGTTCAGACCAATTGAAGGTACCGCATGCTAGTTTTAAGACCGTTAAAGCGTTGGAATCAATTTTCTCGAAGTACGCAAACAAATAACAGCAAACTCTAGTTTTCCGCATGGCTACAAACATTACCCAAATAAAGACAGTAACTAATCGTGCTTACCACCACTACAATAGCATTATCTGCCAACTAGTGCCAAATTAGAAAGAAAAGAGAAGAAAGAATAACGTTTATTCAGGAAAGAAAAACATCTATTCAGGACATGCACAAACATACAGGTTGACGTTAAACATAAAAAAATATTTTAAAGTGCGAGCCTGAAAGGGTGCTATCTTAACTTTATGCTGATATTGATATTCTGATGGTATCTCTATCAGGTATATTGTGATCCATAAAAGTCCACTTTTGTCAAGCTAAATATAGTGGCAACCCTTACAAAAATAGCACATACCGTGAGCTGGAGCTTGCGTCCGCGAGCGCATGTCCAGTCTCAGTGTAATCTGGTATTACTTCAAGTTACGGCTTAAATCTGTATGTTTAGCCGTGTCCACATTTTTACTAGATAGCCTTTTCTTTGTATCACTTAATGGTATTTTTGCTTGCAATGCACATGTTGCGTTTTTATTTTATTGGATACTTTACTGAGTTGCGCACTGAGTATTACAATAATCTCATTAATTAAGTAATACGACTTTACAACACACTCACGTTGTGCAGGCCGCATTATATTGCATCAATTTTGAAATTCAGTCTCACTAAAAACATTGCAACTTTAGTAACCATAATAAAACTTAGGTAAATCCTTTCGTCAAAAAGCTTAACATTACTTTAACTTTATAAAATTAGTACATCGTTTAAGAAAGTCAAAGTCGTGCAGTAAACATCTACGATACTCAAATTGTCGGCTACCTAGTCTAAAAGGGAATTAATACGGTGCAATAAACATACTCTTATGTACCGTACCTACTCGCATGAGGGTGAACGATTTCCAAACCAATAAGTAAAATTATCGATTATAATATAATAAAAATCTAGAAATGAGCAAAATTACCTACACCTATTTTTATATGCATACATTCTTGTAAAATATTGACAATTTGATTGTTTAATTTGTTTGAAACATAAATAGCATAGTTTTGCTAAATTCATAGCTGGCGAAATGATTTGTATTTCACTTATCATCACAAGAGAAGTTCTCTCTAAAAATACTCTTTCACTTGATAATATTTAGACAAACTTATTCGAGCCATTCGTCTCCTCTTGTCTCGGTAGTTATTTGAGTTCCATTATAAATTCTACATCAAACTTAGCAAGTTCTCAAAACTTTGTATTATGTTTATTATCTTCCAGTCATGTTTGATTTGAAAGTTTATCAAACTATACAGAAATTTGTGTGTATCGGGGATCTGTATTTAGCATATCATCTATCTTCTTCTTAATTTATGATAAAGTCGACGTATACATCATCGAAAGTTTACATAATATGCACTCCACCAAAACACAAATTTCAATACTTTTTTGTAACGTGAAGTTGACTTATCTGTTTAATAAATGTTTTTTTGTCGAGAAATTCTCAGTATTATCCCGGAGTCTCAAATTGTATCCACAAAAATATAACAGTGTTGCTCCTTGTTCTTTGATAAATAGGATCAAGCAAAGTTCGCAAAATTGGGTGCGAATGATACACTTTTGCACACTTTACACCTGCTACTTATGTTTTTTTGAGAATACTTTAACGAATCAGTAAATATAATTGGATATTTTACTATAAAACGTCGAAGAAACGTCATCATAACTTTATTAAATAAATCCTACATTATGTACAAACTTAAAATTGACAAACGTAACAATATAACATAAACACAGATTACAATAATCTAATAGAGGATTTAAATGATATTAACATAGTCGAAGGTATTATAATTTATAATGAAATTTGGTGACAAATTGCCTAGGATTAAAGGCATATTCATTATTCTGTAAAACAGGGTAAATATAAGTAAGACTATTATACGGCCGAAGGGTATTGGATGTGCTACAATGTAAAGGCGAATGAGGCTTTTCTAATTGGAAGCTATTACAACAGTAGTTTCACTATGAATCTTTTACATTAACAGACCTATATTTAAAAAGTTAAATTTATTGACATTACCCTCAATATACATAATAGAGATAGCAAATTTAGTGAGGAAAAATTATGATTTATTTAAATCGAGAAACGATCATTACGACAATAAATATTAATCTAGAGATCCTACAAACTTAATAATACCATACTGTCGAACAACACTCCATAAAAAAAACACTTATCACATGTGTATTACAATTTTTAATAAAGTGCCAAAGGAATTATGGGAGCTTCCTTTAAAATATTTTTAAATTAAATTGCGCAAATGGTTAATGGCTAATTCGTTTTACTCTGTACAAGAATATATGAATACATGAATAAATGTGAATAAAGAAACATAATAATGTAATAATAATAATTTAATAATTGTAGTGACAGTGTATTAGTAATAATGTAATAATATTCAAATGATATTAATGATGTGTTGGCAATAATGTAATAGTAATAATGATGTACGTATTGATAATAATATTCATGATGAATGATGTAATATTATTTTAGATTGATGGTAATTATAATTTAGATTGTCAGTATGTTTCTTTATTCCAAGTCATTGTTGCAGCTTTATAACAAATCTCACCTATTGTAACATTTGCATGCCTTATCTAGGCAGATTACGGAATGTACTTGTATTACCATTAAGCCACCTGGTTTCACCTGTACTCTGAGCAAATAAATGTTCTTATATCTTCTTATATCTTATATCATTTTGTAAAGTTACTTTTACAAATTGGGCTTGTCAAATCATATTTACTTTTTAGTCTCTAAATAGGTAGTATGAAGTCACTGTATTTCTTGTCTGTTTCTCTACTAAATTTTTTTTGACCACGCAAAAGATTTTGATATGGATTTTGGTATTGTTATAAAAAATTCTAATTCTTCTTTAAACGAATGGCAATAACGGAAACTGCAATGGACAAGTTGTATAGAGTATGGAAGAATCGAAACGTTACGAAAGCAACTAAGATCCGCCTAGTACGGTCACTTGTTTTTCCTACATTTTTATTCGCCGCGGAAACATGGGTGTTGCGACTAGTCGAGAAAGTAGATGCCATAGAGATGTGTTGCTGAAGACGGATGCTGGGAGTTCGTGAACTGATTTCCGTACCAACATCTCGAAGAACTCGGCATTAAGCAGAGTCGCATTTTGAAGTTCTTTGGGCATGTTTCTCGGCGCGATAACGACTCTATCCAACGTCTAGTCGTTCAGCTCAAAGTAGAGGGCACCAGAGGGCGAGGGAGGTCACCCATAAGATGGACATTACATTATTGTTATTATATCTGCCTCTAGGGAAGTCACAACCGGATGACCCGCTCTGCCAACAGTGTCACGACGAAGAAGAAGATAAAAAAATCTAGAAGAATTAAAATATAATACATGCATAGGTAATAAAATTGTAGTAAAGAAAATTCCGTAGTAAATTCTTTTTATCAAAAAAAATCAATGTCAGTTTACTCAACTTGAGCAACATTCAAAACATTATTCTGACCATTCTGTATCAAGAATTCATGACATATCATTCCACATAATAATCATTTAAATATCTTTTCTAAAACACTTTATATAAAAATAAAAAAGATCCATCAAGGCTTAATAAATGACAAAAAATATTTTATAAATTGCCTTTCATTAAAATGGAAATTTCTACGTTCCCATACAAAACTGCCGTAACATTACGAAACCAATACAATTTAGTGACGCGTACCATGCGACTTTTATTCGAATTAATCGAATTATTTTATTCGATTAATTCGAATAAAAGTCGTAGCACTAGCACGTATTGTAATTTGAAACTGAGGCGCAGGGTATTAATGATAGTCAATCAAAACGCTTCACAGCTCTTATTAGATAAAATATCTATGAATGCAAAGGTATATTAAGATACGATTTATGAGTTACGAAAAATCTAATTAAAAATGTTGGTGGAAGTAAATTACCATACTGACTGACGATGAGTTGATACAGTAGCTATAGGTCATGTTACTTGCAAGGGGAAACAAATTTAATCTAATAGCAGGGAGAAACAAACTGTGTGCAATACAATCTAGCCCTTGCCAACTCGTAGAAGAGGTAGAGAAAGGGAAACATTCTCATTTACTGAACAAAATTTAAATTATGAATACTACTATTTCACAACGATATTCTGTGAGGGTTAATAAGGCCCATATAAAACAAGAAAACAAAAGAATTTGGACATACAATTCTATCGCAAATTTAAATAAACCGACTAGTTGAGTTCACCCTACAGACTACAAAAATAACGCTAAGTACTTAGTGTTTTCCATACAGTATATAAATATCAATTCTGATAATATCTCACTCTCCGTACACAACAACATACTTAAAAAGTAGAGCAAGATTTACATAATAGACATCTAGTCACAAAATACGTTAAAAAAAAAGATTTTAATCAATATGTAGGTATTCGTAATCATTGAATATTCTAAGCATATTAATTTTAAGCGCCTATTCGGTATTAGTTATTCAAATGCATGCATAAATTGTACCTGTTACCATCAGTGTGCATTCGAGGTTGTGAGAATTGAGATTATTACCACAAAACAGAAACATTTCAGCCCACACAATATTAGTTGCTGGCTTATGGTATTTTAATGCCATAAGTCACTATTGGGATGTGAATTGTATTTTGGTAGAAATTGGTAGAATAATTATTTTAACTGGCAAGAATTTCCCACGAATGTAGTAATTTACAGTTATTTAGAGGTGGCGATGGCGTTTAGATTATTTGTCAAAATGAACTTAATGTGCGTATTTAAAATGCAGGTGTCGTTTGCTATGACATAGTATTAAGATTTTGTGTAAAGTAGACCTTTTATATGTTACTTTATTACATTGTGTCTAAATAACGGTACCCAACTTAGTGAAAAGCAGCAATGTAGCTGTTCAAATTCGTTTATTCTTTCTAAATTTACTTACTGAAATGATGAACGAATTGTTTTTGAAAACACCTACACATAAAAAAGTCTGTATATCCTGCCCATCCATCTTCAACAAGCGTGGTAATCAATGCTGATGCCTTTTCTGAGTTAAACATCTTCTCATAGCTGTACTCTGCAGCAGTGGCGAAGCGTCCATATAACACGATTCCTGCCGGCTTCCCTCTTATAATATGCCCTGACCTCCTTATACCTATCACTGCTTGAGTGTCTACCCAAAGTCTAACTGACCTTCCGAAACACAAAGTATTTTAGTCCCACCGGCTTCCCTCCCCGGAAAAGTGACTCTTCGCTACTGCTCTGCAGTATGATCATAACTAACTGGGATTATTTTAAGCCGTATGTTTGTTAATATGTCACATCATTTTTTTTTAGGTAAAGAAAGAGATGCCGAGACGTGGTCGACAGTTTTCCCAAGCTTAAGACAGAAAATGTTCGGTGTAATGCTGACACCAAACACGTGAATGCACACGATTGCGACACTTAGTAATTAATAAAATCTATCATAAAATCAGTATACTTTTTAGAACCGTCGCAACCGGGTGCATTGCTAACATTAACATTTCATAACATTTGCAACATTATACATTTATAACATTCAATTTAAACATTTAGTGCCTTTAGTTGTAGATAATATATTCTTTTAGAACTTATATGAACATTTTGTGACTTTTCTCGTTATTTCGTACAGTAAAAATTTTTATTAGAACTTCCGTATTTTAAATTACTTCCATACGTAGCCCGAATAGAAAATAAAAAATTAATACGAGTAATAGGTACAATATTATCAACATTTTAACATCAAGTTTAAAAACAATCAAACTAAATAAAGATATAATTATAAACAATATTATTTCCAAGAATAATGAAACTTTAAGTATTTTATAACAAAACTTGGCTCGTTAGTTGAACAGTCGACAGTCGAAGCATCGCAGGAATCAATTACAAAAACTATAGCAAGCCAATACATCAGGACGTCAATGACCTATCAAGGGACGTGGGAATCCTGTCGCGACGGCATTATCTGATGGATTGTTCAGCTTTTTGGCTTTATATCAAAGAGCAATAGCGCAAGTACCCCGCAGGGTAAATGTGCTGGCAACACTGACGGCAATTCAAAATTGGAATTGTAGTGACATTACTGGTGCAAAACAATTTTGAAAAAAAAAAGAATTTGTAACTTTGTTGACAATGAAATTCCGACAATTCAAAATTGGAACTTTTTCTGGGAGTTTGAAACGACAGAGAAAAACTACGGTTCTGGAATGTTTGCACTGATACCATCTCCAATCAGAAGTATATGAATCATATGACATTGCTACCCCCTGTGGTGTATGTGGAGCAATACAGTGAATATTAAATTATTAGAAATAATGGCTTAGTTTTTGATTAAGAAAAGTATTAGCATTTTTAAACTGTTTTATAAATATTGTTAATTAATTCGTGGCGTATTTCTGACGGTGAGAAGAAATGCTTTTGCTTCAGCGTTGAACTGAGATTTACTAATATCGAGAGTTTGTCTCACCTGTGACGGTGTAATTGATGTGAGAAAATTTTGTTCTCAGAGTAAATACTTGGAGCGTTTTTCATTTTGTCAGTACCATTAAATAGAAGTACTACCTAACACTACCTACATGAAGTTTTTTGTAATATTCAACACAATGCCTATAGTGAAACTTGTATTCTTAAATTCTGGCTTGCTTGCTTGACAACTATGACATATAATTGATGCACTACTAGGTATTGTACTGTAAAAATATATATTGACACAAAAACTATTTATTTAACTCCAAAGATAATAGAAGAAACAAAATGTTAAAACGTTAAATTGTTCAAAAAATAAAGTTTCAAAAGTTTTTAAAGTTCATTAAATTGTAATTTAATTATTAAATTGCCACCAACTCTAAAGTTTGCTGTAGTCAATTTAAATTCTCTTACAGCCTAAGAGAACACAATCTTAAGTTGATCTCGACTTTGTACGTGCTATTTATATTTTATGTTTCTTATCTATAATCCTGTTCTATATTATTTTTAAGACTATATATAGTATAGTTAAATAACGGAGTAATTGTAGTCGACCTGTAATGTCATTAATCGCGAAGGTATTATTAGTTCTGAAAGTTTTTTGGTGATCTAATAGTTAATAGTAAGACCTCTGCACAATGTTGATAACAATTGGAAGCTGGACAAGCACCCATATGACATTTTAAAATCTAAACTTGAAGAACAACATCGTAAGGAAATTTTAACTAGGTATAATTACAATTTAGCATATATATTGCAGGAAAAAATGGCCTAATAGAAAAGACACCCTATTTGTCAACACTAGGTAGTGAGTTCGAATCTGGGGAAGTATCAATATGATTTTTGAAATCATACGTACTTTCTAAGTTTATTTTGGATATTTCTGACTGATGGTAAAGGAAAACATCCTGAGGAAACCTGGACTTAAAAGTCTGAAATCGCCAATCCGCCTTGAGCAAGCGTGGTGATTATTGATCATGCCTTCTCTATATAAGAAGAGGTCTTTGAACTGCAGTGGGATGATAAACAGGCTGGAATTATTATTATTATTAGTATTGCAAGTATAACCCCCAGTTTCTGAAAGGCTGATCAACGAAAAATTAACTAATCAACTGTTAAATCTCATGTGAAGTACCATTTGGGTTGCTAAAAACATGAATTATTAGTTAAATTTCATCTAAATCGTAACTAATTAGATTAAATTAAGCCAAATATCCATGCTTTCAGCATGATTTTAGGTCCTTCACATGAGATATAACAGTTGATTAGTTAATTTTTCGTTGATCAGCCTTTCAGAAACTGGGGGTAAGTAATCTAGGCACCAGCCTAGACTGTAGCTGTTACTAAACAACTATCTCAAAATATATGAATCCTTCACTAAGACCCTTTTCAGCCTGCTTTATTTCAAATTACTGGGGATACCACACACTAACCCTTAATGATCTTCTTTTTCATTCTCTTCTATCGGCGGTTATATTTCCATTTTTGCATGTTATCCTTCATGAAATTTATCGATGTTTTCTTTACTATCTTTCTTCCTCTTTAACCCTTTCATGGACACTACTGTAGACACAATAGATGTTTTATTGTCATCACGGCCATATCCGTTTACTGTCCTAGTAAGTGTTAAGATATAGCCACAAAATATAAATTATTTTCTAAATAATTTAACAAACATTTATTGCTTTACGAGGACAAAGCACAAGTAAGTAATATGGTAGTAGCCCATTAATCTTCAATACATGTAAGTAAGCACCCATCAGGTTGGATATAATATGCGCGAATCGCCAGCCGCATTGTAGGACCAAGTGCCATAGATGGAATGTTGCCAGAATACCTCCAGGTTTTTCTAACTATGTACCTACATGGATACGTTTTTATGGTCGATTCAAGATATGTCATCACTGTTGATTTCGTCAATTAATGGTTTAAGTTCGTTCGAGGTTCAGGCCTGCTTTTTAGATGTCGATTTCGAATTATTAAGTTGATAATAATGGACTATGGGTTCAGTTTGATTCATTATGTACAGGATTATCTACAAAGAATTTAAAACTATTGTAAAGATGAATGTATTATTTAATTTTTATTTTTTTGTTTTGTAACCAAATAATGAACTTTACACAAATTGAAGAGGCCTTTAAAGTTTATGCTATCTCTGTGACTATAATGTATATTTTAGAGACATAATAAGTTTTAAATATAACTTAGAGTTATTTGAGTATTTGGGCACTTTATAAAATAATATGTTGTAGTATAATAGTTAATGTTGATTATAATGTGGTTTACCACACTTCACGATCATAAAATATTATGTACACTATAAACTTTTGATTGTTTTTCCGGTTTTAAATAAAGTATATTATTTTATTCACAAAACTAGGTAATTTAAATATAATATGCATTTCTCATAGTAAGTCTACCTAAGTAAAGCAGTAGTATCATTATTATTCCGTTTCATTTGGTGGGTGAATGCATTTTCCCTCCTTCACTCCTTTCATCTTCACGGTGGCCAACGCGACTGTTGTGTTTTCTGAATTGCTAGAACTAGACTATGTCTATACATTAAGGCACCCACGTATCAAGTAACGCTTGTTTATTAGTTAAATTGCATCAAAGAAAATAATTTTATGCAGCTCGGAGGCGGTTAACATTCTTAAGTTTCTTAAGGTCGCTGTAATAAGAGTCGCCGGCTTGTCTACCATTAGAACTACAAAATCAATGGAGACCTAGATCTTAACCGTCTGGTGTTCCCTTACCCTTTGATAGACCATAAATTTTACAGTTTAATATTCCTAAGCGTGATAAAGTTATGCTTTTGAATTTTATGGCATTTCCGTTCTGATCGATTTAAAATATAATCGTAGGCAATATAATTTGTAAGCTAGTATGAATGGGATTGGCTACAGATGGTACGTGGGTGAGCGACAAATTTAGAGACATGGATACCAGTCCCACACGTCAGATACATTTGTCTAAGAAGTGAATGATGTTAATAAATAATATTGTTTATTAACATCATTCACTTCTTAGACAAATGTATCTTTCGTGTAGCAGCTTGATGACATAAAGTAAAGTGACATACTGTGTGAGACAATTTAATTTTTGCAGTTAACACCTGAAGCGCTGTTTATTTTTACGTGTAGGTAAATAATAGCACCTGCCACTCATTAACCATAATTAAACATATTCACTTGAGCTACCGTTTACGTTTGAGTTCGATGATATGATAAGCAATAAAGACTGCCTTAGTAGCACAGCAGCCAACTGTATAAATAGGTTTAAATAGTGAACACATGTCATAGCGCATGGACTGCTGAAATAAAAACACAGAACCATTGTCTACCGTAAACTAGTGGGTTTCTTTATGGTGGAAGACGGACACACACAACATTTAAAATGGGACTACTAGTTTTCTATAATTTCAACTTGAACAAATACAAGTTTAAATAATACTGGACTTTTGCTCTGCCTTTGCATGATAAGTTGTTAAGTTTGCATTTTAGTACCCCCTGAACTAATAAGGACTGCACTAAATTTGTGTCAAAACCCTATTAAATTCCGTTGGTAAGTTTTAAATAAATGAGCACAGTAACAGGTAAAAGAAAACAGCGACTTTACTGTATACAATTGAGAGATAACTATAATAACGAATACCGCGTCGCGGTTTCACTCGCATCTTTGCTTACTGCTTTGCTCCCATCGCCAGTAGCGTGATGTTATATACCTTCCTCAAGCACTGGTCTATCATACGCAAAATCAAAAAAGAATTAATCAAATCCGACAGGTAGTTGCAGAGTTTAGCGCGTTCAAACAAACAAACTCTTTGGCTTTAATAATAGTATAGATAGATACGACTATAAAGGCTATTCTTTAGTGTCATACAAACAAAGAAGATATTACAATAACCAGTTCTCAAGTGTATGCTAAAACATTTCCATCTAAGGAATTAGTCTACATTCGACAACTTACATATAGTGTTGTTTCCTAATTTGAATAAACTGTTTGATATTTGTATTAATAATGACATATTTTGGGTATAGTGAATACACTCATAAGCGTAGCAGATTTATAGATGTAAGGCTTACAACTACTTTACTTTAAGCCACTACCACGAAATGTTTTATTTATATGATCCTACCAAGAAGACTCGACTCTGCATGATCAGTAAGGTCTAGGAGTCATAGGTACTATCTCAAAAGGTGGAATGAAGACGCGTTTTATGCACGACCGAAGGAAACACAAACATTGGTTTAGAGTTCCAGGCTTTAATTGAGAGACAATATAGCTATATGAAATACTAAACCGTTGAAAACCTTTAGATTCCACTATGGTATAGGAAGGCACTTCATTCCCAATGTTGTTCCCAAAAGTGTTGTTCTGCGTAGAAGAGAAAAGGGCAGCGTAAGTCCAGACATGACGTCCAAGAATGAAATCTTTCTTGAAGATAACAATATGTGAAATTGTAAAATCATTGAAAGGTATAAAAACTTAAGAAACACGCTACTATCACAATGTTCTCTCCCTAAGTTCTTAAATATTATCGCTTGGTGTCATTGTAGTCTCCCCACGCAGTGCGTGGGAGACGCGAGCGCACCTTTACTTTCCAATTTTAGATGTATACCTTAAACATGTAGGTATCGTATTATGTTCTTAGTAACCAAAATATATCCTGGCGCCTAAGCGTAGTGTTATTGTCTGCTTATAGTACTTACGTAAAATTAGAAATATTAAACGGCATTACAATTGCATGAAGGATGTAACTGCATGACATTATGTTCGCAGAAATGAATCTAAAGTAAAATTAGTAGGCGCGTTTTATCTTTAGCTTTTTTGTTATCATACGTAAGTTTAAAAAAAAAAGAAATATGACGTAATTTGTCAGGTAAAGGCCATGAAGTTAATATGATGATAAATATGATGATGTCTTGATAAACCTTTTTACAAATGATTTACCTATTTTATAAATGAGATTAAAATGTATTGTGATTTTGGAAGTTATCGTCTAAATGACTGTATTTTTATACGCGTAAGTAAAGATCATACAATGTTTTACCAACCATCCATC
Organism: Parascotia fuliginaria; assembly: GCA_963082885.1. NCBI lineage: Eukaryota > Metazoa > Arthropoda > Insecta > Lepidoptera > Erebidae > Parascotia > Parascotia fuliginaria. Next base: position 5,816,990 of record OY720195.1, read on the forward strand.
AAGCGTCTTCTTGCACAGAATTCTCTCGTAGTCGTATCACAGAGACAGTAGCATATTTTAACAAACAACTTTTAACTCTAAATGATAAATTTAATGTTATGTACCTAAAAGAAAAACACTTAAGTATTATTATTATTTCATTACAATTTACCACGAATACAGAGACTACAATGAGAGATACTTAAATCAAATACGTTTATGGTTCCTAGATTATTATTAAGCCACTTATCGCCATTAAATACAATATAATACCTATTCAATTTATTCGTTAAACATTTACGATAATCTTTGTGATGGGTTGTACAATGCATATGTACTAAATTATTACCAACAACCCATTATTACATCAAATCCGTGCAAGTACTAACAAATTTTGTTATTACCTACTATAATTTTATTATCTACGCACCTTTTAAACTTTAAACTACCTATATCAAAATTTGTTCTTACCTCAGATATCAATTCCAATGTAATATTTACTTGTTCATTATGCAAAATAATATATTATGAGATTAGGTGTAAATCTTAGTTGGTGCCCACTTAACGTAAAGGCCAATCGTTCATACATTTACTAAGGCCCTTCTGTGCGTGTTTGTATCGACCTACTATGAAGAATTGTAAATCTATACAACCAATTGATTTATAGAACTACATAATGATTAATGAATGACTAAACTTTTCCTTATTTTATTAAGGATTCTGAACTTTAGGAAGCAAAACGGAACCCATAAAAGGATCACTTTTTTGTCTGTTTGTTCGTCTGTATGTAAAGGTCTTTTTCTCAGTAACGCGTGGAGGTATTAAGCTGAAATTTATATCGCCTACTCTTGTCTGCAATTTCTTGAAGTAGTGAAGTTCTATAGCAACGTAATCACAATATACATGTCCGTTCGTGTTATTTATATTGACTACAATAAATACATACATATCTACTATCAAATGGTCTACATGCTTTGCAGCGTAAAAATAAATTAAACTGCCCAACAACATACACGTAAATAACAAAATATTCAAATAAACAAACACCTCCACAAACTTTCACATATAATAATATTACATATTAATATATTAAATTTCAATAGAAACAGCGCTATTCTTTACAATAACTAACCAAAAGAATGCCAGAACATTTCACTCGGTCCAGTTTCGTACGCCTACCTAAAATCGAGAACAACAAATAAAAACGCATTCTTCTAATTCTTCGCAAGCTTAAGTGATATATTGCGGAATGTTCGATTGGACTTAGAAGGACGAACTGAAGGCTAACGGCTACTTTACAATACTTAAGAAAAAGACTTGTTTAATTTGTCATCTTTAACCTGGACTGGGCTCTGTATCTTAAGATTGCAGATAATTTAACAAAGAAGGCTTTTTAGATAGGTATCAGTCCGTAAATAGATGACAATCATATGAAATATGCATGCCATAAGTCGTATGTTAAAACTATCTAGAGAGCCTAGATATGTGGCCTAAACGCTAATAGAATTAAAAAAAAATAATTATCAACGTATGAGATTGACATAAGCTAACGCCGACATTGTCGTTAGCTTATGTCAATCCCATATTTTTTTATTCTATTAGCTTTTTTGCTAATTGTCTTGACCCTCTGAGTTGTCATAATATATCTATACCTACTATTATATTAAGCGGAAGAGTTTGTTTGTGTGTTTGTATGAACGCGAATTTGAAAATTCTTAAGGCTATTAAAAGGCTATGTAACCTCACGCTACTGGCGACGGGGGCAGAGCAGTAAGCTAAGACGCGGGTAAAACCGCGCGGCGGAAAGCTAGTCTATGACTATTGAGTGAAATGATAGCTGCATGTGCAATGGTGCATACCCTTTTCTCTTTCTGTCCCCGCTTTTAGGCATCGGTATAGGGCGTTATTGAAAAATTAATTGCAGTTTGTAGTTTAGTTTTACAATTTATGGGAATAACAATTAAATACCTATTATTCATATTTTCAATTAAGTACATTTATTTTATCTGATTTGCTATCGCAGTGACGGCAATCTTATTAATGTTTGTTTAACTGCTGGCATTGCGATCTCAGAAATGTATTAAATATAAGACGCTTTTTAGCATCAATTTAAGTACTTACACAAAGTTTTATAACTAATACAAATGTGTTAAATAAAATTAATTCATTATTCATCAGCAATTAAGCAAATACAAAAAAAATATTTTTAACAAATTAATTTTAAAGATAATATCTACACAACACTAATTTATTAATATACCCACTCGTAAAACCACAGAATTTCTTATAAATAGTTCTATCTCCATAACTAGTACCGCCGTAACAGTAAACACTACTCTCTTAAAATTAAACCTAATTCTTCATACATTAGAAGTGTTTTGCTATAGCTAGCTTTATGCACATACGTCGTTCTTCCTTTGTGGGCTAAAATTACAATACTATTTAAATATTTATACAATAGAGTAGTCTGTTTAACATAGATGTATTATTTTGTGTGCCACTAGCCAGAGATACGGGTTTATTACTTTTTTATTGTCGATACGACTAAAATAACGTAGTAGGTGTATCTGAAAGTCAAAGATTAAACCAGTGGGTTATGGTAATACGTAGATAATATATTGGTACCGGCGAAATCCATTGTGACGATTATTTTATTGTGGTCCAGGAAGTACGACGTAAAAGTTGCGATGGTTTTAAAAAAATAGGTATAAAATTCATATGAATCAGCATCAATATCAATTCACCAGCCGCTACTACCACTCAAATATAAAAGAAGCATAAAAACTTAAAGCGATAAAACACATTTGATTAAATAGTATTGATATTACGTAACAAATCGAATACTTATCGATACTACCTCGTAAGCTTGTCTATCACTACCTTCATTCACTACAAGTCGCTCATTCATTCCCAAGCGTGGGCAATCGCCCGCAGCCATTGTGTAGGAGGCTTTGTAGTCATCAATAATTATACGATCCGTTGACATGTAAATTAACGCCTATATTGTTATATTTTAAGTTTGTACTCGATTTATTTAAAATCGATATTAGGTGTATAGTTGGTTGATGAGAAAATGCGTTTTGATTTTCGAAAAAGTAAGCATTTTATGAACAAAAATTGGTAAAATAGATTGCATAATAATGACAAATAAAATTCGATATTACAAATAATATTATGATTTAAAATAATACAAAATTAAATGTAAATTTAATTAATTTATTTTAATTAGATATTTTTTAAATATTTTGACACGTAGGTAATTATAATTATACTTTGGCAATATGTCAATATTGAATGGTTTCTTTTAATACATTTCTTTATTTATAGGATATTAAAAACCAGTAACCGGATAGGTGAAAAATTTTTGTTTACTAAATATTAAAATATCAAGACCTTGACAATTTTATTTCATTGTGGCTTATTATCCATCCAGGATATCCAGCCCAGCCGATATATCGAACCGCTTCCGAAGAATAAAATATAAATGATCTTACCAATAACAATCATACACAAGATTCAAACTGGCATACATCGCGTATAGGCTGTCGCCCACATGCATTCTCGATGCTACAGCGGAAATTGCGTGTATAACTTTTAAGATCAAAATTTATTATACTATTCTATTTAGTGAACGGAAATACAACATAAGTCATATTTTAGTAGTCTGTTAAAATTATAAATTGATTTTTAAAAGATTAATAATCATAAAAATTGTAAAATTAATTATCTATTGATCTACCTCATTAACTATTCAAACGGATATATTAATTAATGTTTAATAGACATCGGTAGTGGCTTCACTAAAGACTTTCTCAAACCGTCAAGAACACTAATATTTTTTTTGACTTCACCAATTCGGTAGAAAACTAGTATGAATTATTAACTAAGTATTAGTTTCACATTTCACTTCACACTTTGCTCAATACGGATTGGCGATTGAAGACTTTATTTAATATGGCCGGGTTTCCTCAGTAATGTCCCGATAAAATTAGAATGTACGATTAGAAAAAGTCACATTGGCACTTGCCGGGATTCGAACCTCCGAACTCGTGTTCACGATAATGAATTTTCTAAAAGACTTGAATGAACTTAAAACATCCATCTCTCAACCTGTCTTTTAAGTCAATTAATACTAACTTGGATCCTAATTCGTATACGTATGCGTAATTGCGTACCGATTACACTACGATGCACAGATTATGTTTGAAGAATTGTGTCAAACTAACGTAGATATAGATAGTATATAGTAGCTTGTCCACAACAATAAAGTTATCTTATGTAGGAGTTCTAATAATGCTTTGTGGTTTATAAACTATTCTGTTTACTGCAGGAAGTTATTCGTACATGTCCACGTTATCATAAATAGTACTTCATCAAGTACAATGTAGCAAAGGAACATTAAACTTTGTAACTATGTCTATGGTAACGTGCAAGAACTGTCTCCTTAAGAACATTATAGTAACAAAATTTAGGTTACCCCAATGATATTCTATTTAACAGATATGTTATACACTCACAAAACAACAGAAAAAAGTGTTCCGCACAGTACCCGTTGCATACATAGACCTTTTTCATTCATTTCACATTTCACTACATGTCAAAATGATAGAAAAGGATGACTTGAGAAAACAATTATGAAAAAAAGTGACAGCTAGTGTTGTCAATTGCGTATGAATTTGAACAAACATTACTCTAGTTACCAATCACCGCATGCTGTATCATAGACTAACAAATATAACGCGAGAGAAGGTACAAAATTTGTACCGCAGTTTCTACCTATAACAACTACTAAAGGTAGAAAAATAAAACATGTGAAAGAAAATAAATATTTATTTACAGAAAAATTAAAACATTTTTAATAAAAACTGCGATAGACATAATTACAAGCTTTTTTGTACGTAACTATATTTATAACGGGTGGAATCATGCAACTCAATTTTCGGCCTATTGAACTGAAACTTTTTACACATCTTATGGTCTGTTGACAATGCAATTATATATAATTAATATTATTTAAATCTAAAATAGCGAACCTAATATGGGTTACATTCTGTAACCCAAATTTTAAAATACGATAAAAAACACATAACCCTCCTTTTGGGCTTTACTGTAGTTGGGTTAAACTAGAAATAGCTTTATTTTATGATTTTTGATAATCTGGTAATATTCAAATTTTTTACACACACTTATTTATTTCTAATTAAGTATATGCATTTTTACATAAAACAAAATTATGAAACAATACAAGGTTAGAAAAAAGGAAAACCGAACTGCGAAGAACGATGACTTTTCTGCCTACGATTTTCGCATCTGTATTTTTATTCTATGTCCGGGATGCACGCGTCCTTGTCACACGCACCACAAAAATGTATTTTCCATTTCTTTCTTTTTTCTAACCTCCAAATATTCGAATTATTAGGAAAATAATTGAAATATGTTATTAAATCAAAGAGTATTGCGTACTTACATATGGTATGAGATTCCTTGTGTTTTATTTAATTTTGTATCATAATTGGTGCACTTACGGAACACACAAGATGGCATTTTTAAATTTGAAAATTGCATCAATAGTGTACCTACTCGTTGCTGTGCGTAACGCAGACTAAAGACAATACGTCCCAATTAGGACGTTTTCGGGTCTTCACGATTACGCGTTCATAACATATCTGTTAAATAGAATATCATTGGGTTACCCTTAACTGACAAACCATGAGCAACAAAGATTAATCGGACGGTACTCACAATAAAAAACGTGATCTCTTTAGGTCTTAAAAAGATCGCAATTATTTTAGTTTTGGTCTAAATAGACCTGGTCATAACTGCAGGAGACCAGGCTTCATACTGAATCGTTATAATCGAATTTAAAAAATAATCTATCTGCCTAGCAATACTGATCAATATAAAATGAACTAATAACCTAATTCTTGTCTAACATATTTCTGAAAGTCCAGACAATTTGCACAAAAGCTGTATTAGGTGTGAATTGCAATTTTGTCATATTATTTTCTCTGACCACAAAATTGTCTTCTATCCAATTCTCGCCAAGCATGTATAAATGCAACGTTGCGATATTAGCCATATGATTTGTGACCAGCAATGTGTTTAGTGTATTTGTCAACATAAACATACTTGTCAAAAACGATGTTAGAGGTCCTTGCATATCGAGAGTACCTATCACAAAAATTTTAACTAGCAAGAAAATTGCACGCGTACCAATTCGAGACAATCCTTAATGCATGAAATGCAGCACACAAATGTCTGTGCCTTATCGAGATAGAACTCCGTGTAAGTGGAACGGTATGCATTTCTTAAATCATTACAATGAACTTTTCAGAATTGGCTATGTTATCGATTTATTGAAAAATAAATCAAAATAGTGCTATTTCTTGGCACATATAATTAAATCCCTATACGGTTTAGGTACTATTTGTTTTATCAAAATATGAAAACGATAATTTTTATTTTTATTTTATAATAATAACTAGCTTTGCGTGGTGCGGTTTAACCTGCGTTTTTGCTAACTGCTCTGCTCTCGTCGCCAGTAGCGTGATGTTACATAGCCCTTAACCTTCCTCAAAAACTGGGCTATCATACGCGAAAAGATTCTTTTAAATCCGACCGGCAGTTCCAGAGATTAGCGCGTGCATACAAACAAACAAACTCTTCCGCTTTATATAATAGTATAGATTTTGCTGTACCTACTTATTATGTAATATGTTAATCTGTGTGATACCCAAAATGTAATGAATAAATAAATGATCCGTTATATTAGTATGAAAACGAAAGGTAAAATTTAAAATGATTAACAAGACAAAATTAACACCCGACATAAACACGGCCTTAAATTAAAACCTCATATCATCAGTCAAATTCATTATCTAAGTCCTAAATCACTTTGACAGGTACATTCGCCTACATAAGTACCACAACATTCTTAAACGAGTATTATTGGAGCGAGTTTCCGCCAGATGCAGCCATAAGTAGGCGGCGATGTGACGTCAGCCTCTAACGAAATGAAATGTAAACTTACTCTTAATACTGATTAAAATACACAGGTCGAGTTGTGAAGAAGACTGTATTAGTTTTGATACTTTGGTACACATATAATCCATATTCATACTAATATTATAAATGCGAAAGTAACTCTGTCTGTCTGTCTTTCTGTTACGCTTTCATGCCTAAACCACTGAACCGGTGTTGATGAAATTTGCTATAGAGATAGATTATACCTCGGGAAACAACATAGGCTATCTCTTATCGCGAAAAAATGGCTTAAAGGGATTGAAATAGACGATGAAAGTTTGTATGAAAAATCGTCAATATATAAACCGAGATATAACCGGCATTTATGCGGGCGGAGCTGCGGGCAACAGCTAGTAGATACTAATTACCTGTACAGTAAATATTAGTTATAAAAACCAAAATCTTAAATTAGTGCATTCGACGCATAAAACATTTAGTTTCTAGACTTACATAGAACCTTTTCACATATACCTATCGTACTTATCGCTGGGAGTATATTAAAAGGCATTTATCACCTTCCTTTAGTAATCATAATCACAGCGATTATTAACTGTGACCAAATTAAATTGATTGACTCTGACTCTTAGTGGTCTATGCAGACTCCTTTGACTATTGTCTTCAAACATAAAGATCTTTTACTAGAAAATATAGAGTAAGAAATGATTTAAGATGGCTATGTGGGTACTGTATATAACTGGCAAAAATTTCAATGGATGACTAAGGCCGCTATTAGACTATCATAGAAATATGATCAAAGATGTGTAAGTCATTTTTAAATGAAGAACATATGACGGTATAATAACTACATGTGATCATCTTTGATCATAGTTTGAGAGTCGTCGGACTATGATCATAGAGTTTGACAGATATGAAATCATTTATATATGATAATGTAATACTACTCTAACAAAAACTCAAGAAATATGAGACGCTTTTGGAAGAAAGGTTTATATATACGAGTATAGCAGTAAAATGAAAAGTAAGGTTGTAAGAAAAATCTATAATGAGAAATTTTATTTATTTATCAATTGTTGTCTTAAGGTTATTATCATTAGGTTCAAATTTACACGTAACAACTCTCAATCTTTCGACTTTTTTGTCCTGAGGGCTAATTTTACATTCAATGATAGATTACTACTTTGTAAAGACAAATAAGTAGTACTATTAATATGTATTAGAATTGTCATGGCTTGTCAGTCACTCATGGGCATTATGTTAGTTACAATGGAAATTTTGTGAATAATAAATGCTCAATCAAAATTTGTCACGATTGTTTTTTTTCGATATCAACTTTTATTTATTTGTTTAACATGCTACTTTGTCGACAACATATATTTTTTTAGTACCTACAGTAGCAGACGAGCTAGCAGCCCACCTGGTGGTAAGTGGTAACTGTCGCTCACGGACTTCTGCAATGCCAGGTACTCTACGAAGCCGCTATCTACTTAGATATTAATGCTCACTTTAAACCTCGTAGATTAAATTCGAAAATGACAGCACACTCTATAATATTCCCAAAGAATTTGTTCCATTACCAAGTTTTGTAGGAGCTAAAGTACCTACTGTCTGTCAAAGCAAAATTAGTTTAAAGCTCATGGAACTTCGAAGACATCATTATGTCAACAGACTTTAACGGCTTGACTGAGTTGATAACACTGATTTTGTTTGATGGGTTTTTTTATAAATCAATGATGGCCAGCTACAAATTTGTTTGTAAACCAAGAACTTATTATATTATTAGCTCTCCGTATAAATTTATAAGATGCAAAAGTGTTACACGTATTTTATATTGATTTGGTAGTATTAAGAAGGTATTAAGAATCCCCATATGAAAATTCAGAGTTTATAACATCTTTTTAAGCAGAGATTTGAACTAATTTCCAAATTTTATGTTTACCTTATGTCAGAGATAGTGAAGCCATAATAAATATTGGCTCCGAATCGGTACACTGAAAACTACTAAGTAATAATTTTATGTTTATGTGTTGAATACGCGTAATAATATTACAAAAATAAATGTCATGTTATTTAATTACGATGAGAAATTTAATTTTGATGATGATGGCATTGATTTAATTTGTCTTTGTAATATTTTAGAAACTTTATTAGTGGTATTGCTAGCATAAGTGTTTAATACAATTTGTAATTATAGTACTGTAGGTATGTTTCTTAGAGTCACCGAAATATTTTTTTTTTTGCTGACAGTTGCATACGATCAAACAGACAAAGTGATGGCAAGTGGTACTGTCGCCCATAGACGACTCAGATTCTCTTGCAATACCAGAAACTCACTGTGAAGCCTCTTCCTTAAAGGTATTGAGGGAGGTGAAGAAAAGGAAAGGGTGAAAATTGGGCAATTTTTTTGAATTGTTGAATTAAATTTGAAGATTATTACACCCACCACGATATGACAATCTGGCAAAAGCCAATTTGTGTGAGAAAATTTAGTTTTCAACATACATACTGGTCTTTTTTTAAACAACTATTTTATTCTAATCACCGGTGAGGTAAATTTGCATTAACTCAAAGTAATAGTATCTACAGATCACCTACCTGGGGCATAAGTCTGCTATCACAATAGTATCAGAATGGTCGATCATTGATCTCTTATTGGTTGATTTTGACAAGTTTCAACCAATAAGAGATCAATAATTGACCATTCTGACACTATTGTGATAGCTGACTCGGGCCCCAGGTCCTCCTCACCTCACAGACACTAAAATACGACAATATTAATATACTACAATAATAAATAAAATATTAAACATTTTTAAATTGTAAATATTATATTATAATATTTATATTTATTTTATTTTATTATAATAGTTTAAGTTATAACCACTAGCGGCCCGCACCGGCTTCGCACGGGTGGACATTTTTTTAAACATTTTGGGATAAAGATACTTTTCTATGAGAATAGAGAAAAGTGTTCTTTTTTTTTATTTCCGTAAGAACCATCCTCGTACTTCAAGGAATATTATAAAAAAAGAATTAGCGAAATCGATTCAGCTACTCTCGAGATTTGAGCTTAGCAACACATTCAGCGATTCATTTTTATATTATAGATAATACACACATACGTGTAAATGAATAAAATATAGAGTAATGATGGTCTGATAAAACGAAACCACGATGCATAGCGCCGGTTGTTCCGTTCAATGCACAATCTAAATACAACATTAGTTCACAATACATACTGTTGGAGAGTTCGGTGGCATAAAGCTTTTTATTAAATTAAACTGCCGCCATGTATTTGGCTAGCCAAGGACACGATAAGATAATAAACCTATTCAAAAACTGTTATTTTTTATTATCTTAATTTTTACTGAAAGATGATACTGTGTTTTGATTTATCTTCGATCGCTCTGACTGCCCCATCTTCATAATACAGAACTGCTTCTCTATTATTGTAAATGGAAAATACTACCTACTTTAATATCTGTTAAATTCAAACCATAGTTTCCTAACAAACAATATAATCAAACAACCTATAGTTTACACGTATAAATAAAATGAATATACATACAAGAAATAAACTACTTAGTTAGAAACAGAAAAAGCTTGTTCATCGGTCCGTAGGGAACAATCGTGGGCTTACCGGTAGCCACTATTAGAACTATATTTTTCCATTAAGCCCAGCTATGGGATCGTACGTAGTGAATAATGATTCGATTCTCTTTAAAGGTAACCTGCTCTTGTGTGAGTGGCTACGTTTCTAATTGATAAAAATAATTGTGACTGACGGAGTGTAAACAACATATTGTAATGAAATAAGCTTTGTATCATAATTAAGGTAGAACTGGTTGCAATCAGCCAAAATCGGTAAAAAGAGCGCGTTACGGAAAAGGCCAATGGAAAAGTAGCAGTACTTTTACATATTATGTCTATAAATTTGTCATTGAATGTTAGATACCGATGTTGTTGGAGTGATAGGTAAACCCTTCCATAACTAAACTGTATTTTATTAGTCTTAGAAGTTTAGTTAGTCATCCTACTACTTCTGTATCGGCATTTCGTTTCACAAATATTAAAATTAATGCTTAAGTTACACTACTGTCCGGTAATTGCAGGCTTCTAAAATCCTTAAGAAACTGGAGCTAAAAACTAAGTGGTAGGATAAAGCTTCCAAACAAAACTTTCAATTGGGAGCGTTTTCATACCACACAGTTTTCCTATATATTTAACAATATACTAATTACTTACATGACATAATGTCTACCTAATCCGACGAGGTGATGACCTCGGACCGCAGTAAGCTTAAGATGACGGCCATACCGCCCACTAGTCCAACAAAACGCTTAACCGACACGGATGCAAATCAATTTATTAGCAACTTAGCAGTATAATCATAATTCTGTAGGAATTCGGTTCAGTCTGACTCGGTTTCGTGTCAATGACATTTGTATTCAAAAGGTTTTAGTTATCTGCTCTTTGTTTTTCAGAAAAACTTAGCATAATACTATAGGGGAAAATTCATTTTAACTGTTAGAGCTTAGAGAAGCTGTATCAATTCTGTAACTGTATATATAACAATAGGTACTACGTGTGTGACTTTCAATAAATGGAAAAATGTACATTATGGAATCATACCCTGTCTTAAGACGTCACAGAGAATAATATAAATATTGCTTTACTGCCGTTACCAACCTACAATTCCATACCTTTTGGTAAGACTTAGATCAACCAATAGATCCTTTCAGACATAAAAGCGGTTCTGATTCTTTTAGAAGTTATTAAGCATTTTAAAACAAATATTTGAAAGAGCCTCCAAAATTTAAGCCGAAACTTTCTCATTGACAGCATGATGAATATGAACAACCTATGGCCTCTATCACCCACGCTTGCTACAGACAAGCGACTAATTAACCTTATTTATGAGATTAGCATACGTAGGTACTCGTAAGTTGTCGAGCCCTCAGGCCATTTTTTAAAGAAAATAGAAGTTGGCTATTGACACTAGCAATGTCCATTATGTTTTTAATTATTTAAATTCACAAGTAGAATGTAAATTTGTTGAAAAAAACCTTGTCTTGTTGACTTATTAGGATTTTTGACGAAGGAAAAACATAATAAAAACAACAGTGAAGGGTAACATCGTGAGAATACCCAGACAAAAAAATGGCTAAAATTGCCAATCCACCTTGAGCAAGCGTGGCGATCAGTGTCTTCTCTATCTACTTAAGAAGAGAATATATAACATCACGCTACTGACGACGGGAGCAGAGCAGTAATCAAAGTCAAGCAAAGCGCTCCGGGAAACTAGTCGATAATAAATTGTCTATAGCAAAGACGCTGTAATCTGTCTGTACGGTTACGGTATACAGTTTTCACTATAGTTTAGATAATTCTATCCTAAAGGTTTATAATATGTATAGGTAATACAAGTAGGAGGAGGTAGTACAAAAAACAGGGACGAGTCGCTAGTGTTTCTGTTAAATCGAACTACATAATACAAGGCACTAGGTATTTAAATCAAATGTTTAACTAACTGCATAGATAAGAAACGCCCACGCCACGGTTTGAGAAAGTAAATACTTCGTACGTGATGAATGATCACAAGTATTAGTGGTAGACAACAATATAATAATTAGATATTATGACAACAAATACGATATACAATAACTCGGGCACGCTGCAGGTAAAATAGGAGCTTTCAGCTTTTACAAACTTTGTTTATAGTGTTACGAGTATGGCAGCGATGCGGAATAAATTGTAACAGTAATGTTTTAACAGTCAAACTTTGAAAACAAAGTACGCTTAGGTATCGTTTTTTTTATACTACTTCTATTAATTACTTGTGCGGCTATCACATCATCTGCATGCCCGGCTGTTACTTGGAGTCCACGCAAAATGTTCTTCTATTATCTTCCATCAACAGTTATTTAAATACTGCTTTTCTTTCAATTCATTCTTCACGCAATTCATTCATACTTTCTTAATTGACTGGCCTGTTGGTCTAGTGGTTAGTGACCCTGACTGCTAAGCCGGAGGTCGTGGGTTCGATTCCCACCCAGGACAAATCTTTGTGTGATGAGCATGATTATTTGTTCTGTGTCTGGGTGTAATTTATCTATAATATATAAGTATTTGCAAAAAAAAAAAAAAATTTAAGTAGTATATCAGTTGTTTAGTACCCATAACACATGCAAATATAATTGCTTAATTTGGGGCTAGATGGCGCTGTGTGAATGTGGTAGAATATTATTATTATTATTATTATTATTATTATTATTATTATTATTATTAATTACAACTGTGTAAAATCCAAAATCTATTTAAATACATAAATGGTAACATAGCAAATACTAAATACTACGAATTAATCTTCCAAATCAAAAAGTGCATATAAGTTGTGTCTGTGGAGTATCTCAACTATACTATTGCAATTCATTCATATACTAGTATTTTACGTTAAAAACCAGGTATCTATAGTTCTTCTCTCGGCTCCATTCGTAGTAGAGACATAATCCTAAAGAATTTGGCTAAAATTTGGCACATAAAACTGACATTTACGACGCACGTTTGACGTTTGGATTTAAATTCAATTGAATTTAAAGAAATAAGTTTAACATCGCTGACCCACAAATAAGATAATACTATACTAGACTGGCCAGTCAGATTTAAAACATTACAAGCACGACGACAAGTTTATTTATAACTTCTTCAATGAAGCAATAATACCACTAAGATAATAAAGAACAGCACAACACATAAAGCAAGATAAAAGATAGTTTTAAAGCTTTCTAATATCGATGGAACTTTATCGATGACAACATCATTAAGATGCTGTAAATTTTTATCAAAGAGACAGTATCATTACATGCAAGCTCGTTTCATCTTTACTATGAGTGTGGGATGCAGACGACATTCTTTACCGCTAAGCAGATTATTTCCATTGTTGAGAGTTCTGAAATTGCAAAAAAAGTATAGCTACTGAATGAAGTACACTGTGATGTAAAAATTATAAGTCATACCTGTACTACCTTTAACTTTTCTTCTGAGTTCGGGTGGCGGTGACTTTATTTGTTTTTCTTTTTTGTTTTTATTTTTTTTTATTTTAGCCTACCAAAGTTCTCCACTCTGCCTGATGGTAAGCAGTAAGTGGAATCCAGAAGTGGCGGACACCATTTCAAAAGCCAAACTACTGGTATGGTGGCCTCCACTATGGCGGCTTAGTGAGATGCTTTTTCACGCCCCGCTTAAAAGAGCCAGGATCGAAATTAGATGGGAACACATGCGCTGGCAAAGAGTTCCAGGCTTTAATTGAGCGACAAAAGTATGAAGTGCTGAACCGTTTGGTTCGAGACCCTTTAGATTCTACTGTGAAAGGGTGGCACTTTAGTCCCGCACGTGTCATTCTGGATAAAAAGGGAGAGGGTGGGATTAATTCAAAGAGCTCTTCAGAACACTCTCTATGGTAAAGGCGATAAAAAACGGCCATTGAGGCGATGTCGATGTGTGAAAGGCTCAAGGGTCTTAGTAGCCTCCGGGCTTCCGATGATACGGACTGCTCGCCGCTGCAACCTATCGAGTGCATCCAGTGAGTACTGTGCGGAGCCATCCCAAAGATGAGAGCAGTACTCCACGCAGGAACGAACCTGTGTCTTATAAAGAAGACAGAGCTGCTCAGGCGTGAATTACTGCCTCACCCTGTTCAGGACACCGAGTTTACAGGAGGCGGTTTTAATGACGCACTCGATGTAGTTCTTGGAGTTGAGATCTCCAGGATGTTGGAGGTTGAGGATTACCACCCAGGATACTTAGGCTATCCTGTAGTGGTAAAGCTGTGTTCTGAAGAGAGGGAAGGGGAAGGAACGGAGATTTTTTTGCAGAGAACGCGCACACCTGTGTTTTCTTGGCATTGAACTCGACCAAATTCTCACAACCCCATTTAGAAATGCGGTATAATATTTGGTCGAGCTCAGCGACAAGCTGTAGGCGTTTTGCCTCGATGTCAGTCTGTTTAGCCGCAGGATGTCCGAGATATCGCCCATGCACTGTACTATGCATAGCAATGAATGTTGCCAAGGGACAACATGTCATTGACATGCAGAAGATACAGGGTGGGCGACAGGACGGACCCCTCAGGCACCCCAGCGTTGACCTGCAAATAATTGGAGGCCGATCCGTCACAAAGGACTCTGATGCGGCGCTCACGCAGGAATGCGGCAATCCAGTTGCACAGCTGGGGTGGCAGACCATATGCTGGAAGCTTTTTTTTTTTTTTATTGCCTACAATGGCAGACGAGCCAACAGCCCACCTGATGGTAAGTGGTAACTGTCGCTCATAGACTTCTGCAATGCCAGGGGCTCTGCGAAGCCGCTGCTTATCGTGATATTAATGCTCTCTTTAAACCTCGTTCGAAGAAGGACATGTCATAGCGCTCGGGAAACATCGCAGCTGGTAGTTCGTTCCAGAGCCTGCACGTACGTGGGAGAAATGAATGCTGAAAACGAATCGTGTTAGACGAGATCGTGTCCAGGTAGTATGGATGAACTTTGCTGCGATGTCGAGTGGTGCGATGATAGAAAGGAGACGATGGCACCAAGTCAAACAGTTCCTCTGGGCACTCCTCGTTAAACATACGATAGAGCACGCATAGAGAGCCAAAGTCCCTCCGCTGCTCCAGTGACACCAATTTGTCTGTGAGATTGGGATCGTCGACGATTCGAACAGTACGCCGTTGGAGGGAGTCAAGTGGGTCGAGCTGGTATTTGGGGGCTCCTGCCCACAGGTGAGAACATTACTCCACCTGCGGTCGGACTTGTGCTTTGTATAGCACAAGCCGTTGAGATGACGTAATATACCGTCTGGCTCTGTTCAGGACGCTCAGCATTTTGCTCGCCAGTTTGGCTTTGTCTTCCAAATGACTCCCAAATTGGACCTTGCTGTATATTTGAACGCCGAGGATCCCAATGTCATCGGAGATACGGAGAGAAACTCCTTGGAACTGAGGCGCCATAACAAAAGGGTCCTTCTATTGTTATGGCGCCTTTCTTCGTGGGGTTGAAATGAACTAAGTTCTTCTCACCCTATTCGAGAGCCCGCCCGAGAGAGCCCTCAACTTCAGATACAAGTCTCTCATGCACGGAGCTCCAAGGGACATTCTGTTGGCTAGTGTACCGCGCGTCACCCGTGCTGTCATCTGCATAGCAATGCATGTTCTCAATAATTAACATGTCATTGATTAGAAGCGAACGGTGCCAGACTCTATTGAAGGCTTTGGTTATGTCAAGGCTGATGGCCAAGGACTCTTCATGCCTGTCCATAGCTTCACCCCATTGGTGCGTGATATACGCTAGAAGGTCACCCGTAGACTGTTTTTATATTATTATGTTTGTAAAGTACTTAGTCACATGAGAAGCCGAAAAATCATAAACGAAGAACGGATAATAGTGGTCCCGTCTATCCCACTAGTTCCTTCTGTGTTCGAACTTTGAACTGCCGTCACATGCCCTGCCCATCAAAACCATAAGTGTGAAAATGGCAGCCAAGTTTAATATTCTCGACTAATAGTTGTGATTGTCGATTTCACTGACAAAAGATTTGATATAATATTAGATATATGTATTAATATTAGATAGATTTGATATAGGTTTGTGACAATCCTGAAATTTATTTATAAGAACGTATATTATTCTTAAGTAAATTTAAATCACAATTTTTTGTTATTTTCTGCTTCCGCAATGTTTAATTAAAATTTGTATATATATAAACTCTTAGTTAGAACCTGGTTTAACACGATCCCTTGTGTCTAGATCACTAAGCTGTTAAAATAGCTCACATTATATTTTCTAGTTCATAAGTTTTAGCCACCGACCTTACATTGACCACAAAGATCAATAGTCGCTATAGAAAAAGCGATGAAACAGGCAAACGAAGTTAATAATGAACAAAGCACCGCGGTCATAGGACATTATACACATACATAAACCTTTGTTTTTGCTCGTGTCCCTGTTCTAGCGAACAATGGGGCAGCCGGCCACTAGAGAGCAGTGATGTCCGGGACATACCGGGATTTAAAGAAGTAGTAATTATGTTTATTAGAATAAAATAAACTCAAACCAAGAGAGAACTATAATTTTTATAAATATCTGTAGTAATCTAAATGTTCCTGAACAGCAGACATAGAAGAAAAAGTTTATAAGCAGAATGTTTGAGTCCCGTGCGGGAATCGGGCAAATTCTCTTTTGCAGGCACATCAATCGCAGTCGCACGTACTCATACTGTGTCATTTAGAAGACAATCACATTTTTTTAGACTCTACAGTATAATTAAGAAAAAGTGAGGGCAATGCAGGTAAAAGGTAACTATGATTCAGGTAATGTGCTATTGCCTGACGTAACTCCCTATGGAAGAATTATCAGTGAAATCTGATGAACCGTTAATGTGAACACATGTGTTAGACTCTTCACGCTAATAGTCATATGTGGGTTAATCAGAGATAATCCACCAATTAGATCAGTAAATAGTATCAAGTTCATCTAGGGCGCGGGAAATTAGAACCCAACGAATTGTGTTAATACATCTTTGAGGTATGTTTGGTTCACTCGATTGTTGTTGTGTTGAATCATATCAGCCGAAAAATATTTTATCTGTGTATGGCGGCGTGATACAGAGCTTATTATCAAGTACGATAGTTGTATTAACAGACACCAAGTAGACCCAGAGTCGGCTCGAACATGGATTTCATACAAAGCTTTGTCTTATTCCACCACAACCACTGTAGTCTTTCTTCTTCAGCCTACTTCTTCAATAAAATTAGTTTTATCCGTGCAATAAAGCCACTACACACTAAAATTCAACACGACTCCAATGGTTCAACTGACGTTATTTAGCAGAATCCCGCACAAGTCACAGTACCCGGTGTCTCGACATCAACACTACGTTCAATAGGTTCACTATTATAATATTTTTGCGCCTCTAGGGAGACCGTTGATTGGATGCAGCGTTGAGATAAACTGGCTACGGTTTATGAGCGTAATGAAGTGTAGAAGCTACTACGACTAAATACAGATAAGTGCGGTAATTTTATTTACGTAATACGTAAAGATAAAAATGGCGGAATTAATTGGACAGAACAAATAAGAAGTAGTCCACATTGAGTGTGAACCAAAGAGTTTGAAAGTCATGAGGGAGGCCTTTACTTGGTCAAAAGCTTCATCTTCATTATAAATTACTATTCGCTGCAAGCCTGCATAAGGCTTGCAGCGATTAGTAATTTATACTTTAACCTTTTAACTGAATGATCTTAATGGGCATTATACAAATCCAGGTAACCATAAGTAACAGGTCAACAAATGAATAAGAGCGGTTCATGATCGGTGAAAGTAAGAAAAACCCTAAAAGACACCGACAAGATTGCGTCACAGTTCAAATAGTGTCATTTTGACCACGGTCTTCTGTAGATTGTTAAACTTCAGTAGTCAAGCTGTTCAAATTAAAACGGAACTTCGTAAGACACTTTTTAAAATTTTGTGACCAATTATAATTCACTGTAACCTATCAAACTTAATTATCAGAAAAGCTTACGTTTAAGATTTATTACTTTAAATTATACACTCATTTGAATAACTAACAACTTAATTAAGAAAGTCATAAGTGGTGCCTGTTAATAGACCACCTAAGATGTTTTCGACACTATAATAAATTAATTATATTTTTAATAGTGTGATTTACAAGGCTAGCGGTTTAGGCATCCGGTTCGTTATCGGACAAATATCAATGTATTTTTTTTATTCATAATACGTATGGTACGCTTATGTCTAATGGTCTAAGATTACTTTTTACATAGTCTTCGATATGGACAGCGATTGGGTTAAGAGAAAAGGCAAGCGTGGTGATCGAACGTCTGAAAGAAGGAGTATGTTTCATATTGACCATTCCATTCGCTCTGATTGGACTACGTCAATAATATGAAACATACTCCTTACTTTGGAAAGGGAACTTGTTCTGCAGTAAACATTTTGAGGTGATGGTTTAAAATTATTAGATTTGCAAAATGAATACACATTTAAACGTTGTAATTACAAGTCACTCTCGACTGCTAGTTAGTTACCCTACCTTTTTAGTTAATCATTCTCTTAGTTGTATGTTCTAAAGTCTTATATTTTCAATGATTATTTAATGCATCCCTAGTGCACTTACACTAATTACTTTGTTAAAGTATGCAAAGCACTAGTTGTAGTATATACGTACGCACATATTTACACTTGTATAGCTAGTTACTAGCTTTCCGCAGCGCTGTTACGGTACTGGTCGGCTCCCCTCGCCAGTAGCATGATGTAACATAGTCTATGATGTTCCTAGAAAACTGGGCTACTAAACTATCATACGCAAACATAATTTTTCAATCCGACTGGTAAGTCCAGAGATTAACGCGTTCAAACAAACAAACAAACTCTTCTGCTTTATATAAAAAAATATTGTCTCTAAATTTATATTATTTATGCAAGGTGCAGTACCCCTTTTAAATAAAAACTAGAGTTTGTGATGCCTGATGATAGTATGTATGTAGACATGGGTCATAGCGCGTTGTATAGTAAATGGATCAATCTCAGTAGATCTGTTTCAATGCATTGCTAACTAAGCAATGCATTGAAAGAGATCTACTGAGTTTGATCCATTTTGTGTTATTGACTTCAACTTAAAACGTACGCTAATTTCAGGCAGGGTGAAGTCATTTTTATTTGGTAGGCATCAGTGGCGTGCATTCCATATAAGCAGAAAGGCACTGCCTACCTTAAAAATTGCCTGAAATCACAATTTTAGTAACATAATTAAAAAATGCCTACCCTGTCAAAATCAATAATGCCTACCCTGTTAAAAATCTCTGTGCACGCCACTGGTAGGCATATCCGGTTGGTAGATCAGGTTGTATTAAAAAAAAAATATTTTTTTCATACAGCATAGATAATGCTTCTACTACTGCCAACCTTGCTGATTGCGTTAGTAAAGTATTAAATGATCACTAAATACTGCGTTACGCTTTAAAAAACATCTGAGGCCCTAGACAAGTGGCAAAGATATCTATTCTATTCATAGAATAGATTAAAAAATGTATTGGATTGACATAAGCTAACGCCAACGCTTATGTCAATCTCATACATTTTTTTATCTATTCTATGAATAGAATAGAAATCTTTGACACTTGTCTAGGGCCTCTGGTCTGATAACCACAGCCTCTATATCTCCACTGACTCTGTATCGACTTCTATATTATGTATCCCTATCTGTATCTACTAACACAAAAAACAGACGACATCCGAGTGGTCCAATAAGGATTCTATTTTTTCCTATTAAGGTACGAAATCCTAGAACTCTTTAGCTTTATCTATTATATAAAACGGAAGAGTTTCTTTGTTTAAACGCGCTAATCTCTGAAAGGTCCAGTCAGATTTGAATAATTATTTTTGCGTTTGATAGCCCAGTTTATAAGGAAGGTTATGGCTATGTTAGGTATTGATATACCTATTATAGCCTATACTGCTCTCCTCCCGTAGCCACTAGAGTGATCACTAATGGCTACGGCAGCAGTAGGCCAATTAATAACGAAGTTTTGGATCGAAGTTTCGTGCAATTTTTACTATGAAACAAACATTTGTTTCATGGTAAAATTGCACGAAACTTTCATGACAGAGCAGTAACTAAAGATGTCACTTAATGCAGATAAAACCGTGCAGACAGTTAGTCTATGTTACTCGTATGTAATGCATACAACCTCAGAATAATGGTGCTCATGCTTAAAAGCTTTTGTGGATAATCGTGTCGTTAATTATTAGAACATAGTATAATGACGTTACTCTCTAATGAAATATTGTTGGTGCACTTGCATACTACGGCCGCAGCGCGCCGCATTGCAAATTGCGTCAAAGCACATAGTAGTCGTAGTGCAGCAGTGCGTTGCGATGCGGCCCGTCTGTAGTGTGCTATAGTTCATATCAAATGTACTAAAGTGATATGCGGATTTTTGTTATACGATGAGGTGCGGCCCACTGTAATTTGCGATAGCCTATGAAACTGCGTTACCCTGTAGTGAAATATTGTTGGTGCACTACTTATTGGGAACTAGGTTGTTAGGCTATTATAAAGTTGCGAACTATAGAGATGTTTGGAAGTTAATTAGTTTGCAAAATAGCTTCTATGTATGCACAAGAGGCTACTACTGTTCGATAAAAAAGTAAAATTACATTATATAAATCTAGGTAACCTTTTGTTGGTAACCGAGATAGACCTCTCTGAAATAGGGTTTGATTGTCCCTCTGAGCCTCTGTCTACGTTCATATCGTTTATCAATCTTACCTCTGTATCTATCTTCTCTTCCTTTACCTCCCTCGTATCTTTTTCCATTGTAAAGCCGCCTTAGAAGAGATCACCATCCTAAAAGGCCTAGACAAGATGCAGAGATTTCTGTTCTATTCATAGAACAGATTAAAAATCTGTCTATCCGGGACTGACATAAGCTAACGCCAACATTGTCGTTAGCTTATGTCAATTCCATACATTGTGTGTGGCTTTTCGAATGGCGTCTGATTGTTGATAGCTTAGGTACCATCAGCTAGAGTTGAGTCATAATTCGGAACCAAAATTGATCCTAAGACATATGCTTGTTTCATATGCACATGAATGTCACTAGCTAACAAACCGAAACAACAAATTACTTAGACCCCACGAAATCTCAGAACACGAGCTAATTTTCGAGGACAAACTTTAGGAGCTACGGCGTTTATTGATGCACAAATACGTATACAATACATGTTTGTACAAACTTGGGTATAGGGAAACTAGCGACCCGCCCTTGCTTCGCATCGGTATCTAAAGTTGCTATTTATTGGCTTCATTATTATCGATGCTGTTTGGCTCTTATAGGTGATAGCTTTATCTATACTATTACATAAAGCGAAAGAGTTTGTTTGTCGAATGCACTTATCTCTGAAACTACCAGCCAGTTCTGAATAATTCTTTTTGCATTTATAGGCCAGTTCTTGAGGAAGGTTATGGGCTATGTAACATCACGCTACGAGCGACGTGAGCGGAACAGTAACCAAAGATGTAACTGTAACTGGGAACAAACTAGTGTATGATTATACACCAAAAGCTTATTTGAAAAATGCACTATAAAACAGTGTAAACTTCATACAAATTCATTGAGCGGTTCTTGTGATTAGTTATGTTAAACAGACAGACAGACAGACGCTTTCCAGCTTTCTTATAGACTATGTATAGATGTATGTTGACAAACTCCGGTGAACGCTAACTTGAACTAAGTTGGACTTTGATATATTATGAAGATTGTTCGGCTGTTCACGAAGTTACCATAAGTTGTATATGAAGCGTTAAACGATAAATGTAAAACAAAGGCCTATTGGAAGTTAATAAATATTATGTACAATGGATTGTTAAGGAAATGTATGAGTTATTTATAGAAATCTTCGTATAAAAGTTAGTAAAACAATGTTCGGATTACGATATTCTATTTTCTCTTTGCTGAGAAATTGTTAAGACTAATTCGTTTTTGACGGTTTTGAATTTAATGCACTTTTAACGTAACTATGGTAAACTTATTATAGTTAGCTAATAGCTTAGGTAATGGGTAAAAAAGAAGCGTTGGCAAAAACTTATAGCAGAGATAAAACTGGTGGAATAGCAGGAAGCACATTCTTGTTCAGTAACTGTAAATGCAGGTATATTTGAACAGCCAATACCTACTCAGAGTTTTTTCCTTTGATGAGTTTCTTATAAAAACACATTGAAATGTCTCCATAACTTGCAAAATAAAGCATCGCTGTCAGTTGTGCGGGCTACACACCTTCAGTTTTAACTATACAGTCGAACTGTAGAAATATATCGTGTGTGTAGAACGAACATTCGAACTGTAGAGTTAAACTGAAGGTGTGTAGCCCGCTTTAGATAAAACTTTTACTATACAGTTAAAACTGCACAGTTGAGACTGAAGGTGTGTAGTCCGCGCTTAATGTCACATTCGCTGGTAACTAGTATTCAAGTGTAGCAGGTCAGATGACAGTCACTTTCATAAAATAGGTACTACAGTCGTCTCCAGCTAGACTATATGAAATTGATTCTACAGCCATTCATTTTCAATAGCATATATCGCATATTTATAAGGAAAATTATAATGTTTTAGTAAAACCGTTTGTTGGAACTGGTTTAGTCACACACGGCTGTGTTATGAACGCGTGGGTGAAAATAATAGACCAAACGACATTTCGAAACGAAGCCTGGCGTGGTTCAAGCTGGTATTATAAATATCAACATAATTTAATAAAACAATATTCGTTTATGACTAGTAATGGCTTTTACGACGTTTTCTTTTACTATTACTTTGTCGTAAGCTGTTTTATTTGGAGTTGAAAGGTTAAGGTTAAAGCTTCTGTAGCTTACCTGTATTCTATATGGGATTATGTAAATTAATCGACTTATCGAGAAAGAATGAAATTATGCTGTTCTGTATGCAAGAATAGATGTTAATGCTAAAGGAATGCAGCTCCATACCTATCGAATGTTATTCTTTACACAGTGTCCAATTTTGCGTAATACTGCACATACTATTTTAAATGACACGCAAAAAAATTATGGTAGATAACTACATTGATTTCGAGATTTGCTTTCTTGCAAGTAAATCAATAGTTATTTTTTAGAACTGTATAAGGCCTTTTCTATTTTTGTGTTGATCAATATGAAGTATAAAAATAATTTCTGAAAGACTACAATTTTACGTAGGTACATACTTCGACGGTAGAAGATCCTAGCTGAATGCAGCATGATTAGGCAGAATCAATCAGGAAAGTACGAGACCCTGTCATAGAATATTGGCATGAAACATTCATTTTAAGTGATTAATTCGATCTTTTTCTTCAAACGACAACAGCTTGCGTGTGTCTTCTGAGCATCGTTTCTGCAGTGTGTAGGTATATGGATCAGAAACATGTCCATATTTTCCAGCCAATAAGCGACAGTTGCCACTTACCCAGCAGGTGGGTTACAAGTTTGTTTGCCACCAAAGTTGTGGATGAAAGAACAATTGCGAATATCTTGACGAACGTTGTAAAATACTATTTAATACAGCTTCAAGTGAAGACATTTGATGACAGAATATACCGGTTTAGTCTAGAGTCATGTAGACATGATTAAGATTAAACTACGTGTCAAGACAAGGTTTATACCAGATAACTGGGTGACTTGCTAGCTTAGCTAATTCCTTACGAGATATTGGACACTCATTGTCGTGTCATCGTTCTGAATATCTGTAGGATGTAGAGATGTAGGTATGTATATACCTCAAGACAAGACTGTAAGTAATAAAGTTTAGGTAATTGGTATAAGTACCTATTGCCTTTTGCCTGTAAGGTTTGTGCTTAAATATCAAAATAAAAATCGCTATTTTCTTCTAGCCGTATCTCTTCTAATTTCTTCTAATGCTCGCAACGAATTTACATATGGTTTTTAATTTTACTGTTCTTCCGAAAGGTCGATTTGGGTTCGAATCTACTCGGTAATGTTATAGAGCGAAGTACCGTACAGGCTTATAATTTATTTGCAAATGTATAAAATTTACCACTCAAAAACGCGTATAATAGAGATTTGTAGTTACTTATAAACTTCTTTCATGTTGGGTGATGATCCCAATATCTGGATTTTGGCTGTCGTGGCTATAGGTATTCTCACTTTCTACACAACTTATAATTAAATTAATATAGGTAATATAAATTTGTATGTAAATTAAATAACATAATGTCTATCGTGCAATGAGTGTAAAATATATATATTACTAATCCAGTTTGTTAATGTAGGTGATTTTATTCAATCAACGCGGTTTAGTGTGCCTACTAAATATGATGAAACTAAATTAATTTGGCGACAATTACTACTGAAATTTACACCGACATAATTAGCATTTTGTGAAAATTGTTAAAACAAAATACATAGGTACATTATTAATTAAACAACTATTACAATGTTTCTTATGACAAAGAAAGCAGAGGCGTATAACGTCCGCGCTTTCCCAGCTATACTGGATTCCATGTAACAGGCTGCTTTTTGCAATTTATTGGACACAGATCCTGACTCTAATACTGATTCTGGACATAAAAACTCAATATCACACTATTAAACCCACAATCTCTGCGTGTCAGCACCACTGAACTATCGAGGCTGTCATATTTCTTAGCAGGATCACAAACTGAAGCAGAAGCATATCACAAAACACACAATTTGTTATCAAAACTCAAAAATCTGCCTTGCCTACATTTTACAGGGAATGTCTTTAAGAAAGCTTAATTCAATCATCAGATGAAATTGGTTTCTTAGAGTGCATTGTGCAATTATGTTGCGACCAAAAAAATTTCAAGCTATAATTAATTACCCACCTCCATAATAGTGCAGTGTGTTTATTTCTGAACTAAAATCAAGGTTCTAGTTCAATCTAGTAAGTATAGAGCTGTATCGTGAACTAAATAGTCACGGCATAGTGGGTGTATACCTAAATATGCAACGCTTATGTTCTTAGAATAAGTAGAGACAAATATTTGTGCCGTGTCCATAAGTTCTTAAGGGTCATGTATGCGTTAAGGTCTTTTACTATTTATGTTTGTTTCATCATTATATTGTCACTATTATTTTAGTTGAATTTAAAATTCAGCAAGTGTGAGAGTAAAATAGTCAATAACTTTTTGTCCAAGCCTACTTATAGGTTTAAATAAATGAGCTGTAATTTCTATTTTGGAAAACTACAGTTATATCCATTTCCACACAATATTTTTTTGAATTTGATTTGGTTTTCATTTGACGACACTCCTGTTTCATCTTGACTGCTTTTTAAGTTTTCGCATCGTGATAATGCAAACTAATGCTAATTACTGATCCTACAAACTGAAAGTATTCTTATCGCATAGGACTTTTAAAGATTTCTTGGATATCGTGTTCATCATGAATAGCTTAGTGGGTTTGAAAAAGTTTTTGGCAAACCATCTTATACTTAGGTACCCTAGCATATTATAAATTTGTTTAAAGCTTTTTAATAGCCATTCATAAACCGCTGAGATATTTATCATCATATAAATTTATTGAAGTATGCAGTCAGTATTCACAAGGAGCACAGCGCGAACAACCCGATAAAAATGTCAGAGTTGAGTAGTGTGAATATGCACCTTATTACGTAATAGAGTAGGCGTATTGTCGGTTGACAAACCTGTGAGTCGATTAATATATTTTATTTGGTCAATTATTGCTAAAAGTAAGTACCTACTTTTATTGAACTTTTGGATACAAAAGTTTAATTAATATCAATATTGCATTATAAACAAAACTTATTTTCTAGGAAATCCTTCAGTTGGTACCTACCAACCTTTTCAAAATGACAAAATTACTTCTATTATAAAGCAGTAGGTACCAAATCATTCTGGTGAAGCTCCACCTTATTGTCTCAAATATTTCCTATGTTTCAAAATCCAAGAGACCTTTTTCATCTCTATAAGCGGTAGTATAAACATAGTAGAAGGATACAAATAGTTTATTAACAGTACTTAATGAGTTAGTCATTAATCGCTACACTCACCTTTCCCCTCTAATGAGCGCTCATTGTCAACAAATCGTCCACCACTCGAACAGGCGCAGGCACAACACTAGTCATGACGTCACTCCACTTCATTCATAAACTAAATCGAGTACCGACTTAGTATTTAATTATCGAACTCACTATTCAAAATCGTAATTCAAAAGCTTTACCACGAGCACTATATTTTTTAAACGAAACACGTTTTTTTTTGTTTTACTTTTAGTTTTTTTTATATGGCGCGTGTGTGTCAGTCGGTGCGCGCGCACGTTTGAGCACGCGCGAAGGCTCCGTGTATTCGCCCCCGCGATTTTGATGCGTGGGCGCCACAGCCACAGCCGGCCCCGAATTTGCGCAATATATTTGAGCAATAAAACAAGTCAAATATTCCTCCTCACTACTCTTAACTCGTCCTACAATAATGTCAAACGACCGCCGTCAGCAGGGGACCGCATGAAAATGGCGTGCTTTCTTTATAAGCGTATGTTAGAATTTTAAATGAGTATCGAATAATGCATTCGACATAAAAAGCTATCGGCGGCTGCTAACAATATTATGTGAGCCGGTGCGTTGGGAAGCGACTTGTCGAGGAGTACCTTGTATGGAGAAACGGGTTCGTCTGCAGTCCCACACGTTTCGACTTTTTGCCGTTCACTGCAGGAAAGAGGTAGGGACATCATTGACCGGCATATGTTGACCTTCTTCGTCCCTTAGTCGCGAGTGCACTGTGTGAATTGCTGCAGTAACAAAAGGTGTAGCTGATGTCTTGTTTGTTTGGACGGTTTCTGCTAAGGAAGGAGCATTGTACAGATATCGTGTGCTTGCAAGCCACGTCTCGTCCCCTGTTTCATACATTTGTAATGAAATCGTCGCGTCGCTGCTGAGTCCTAATTAGATGTCTCATAAGGTACCGCGAGAACTGCCCCAAGCAATTTTTCGGTATTCTAAGCAGCTAGCCGTTCTGCTTTGCTAAGTACTTTTTTATCTTTTATCTTAGTGTCGCTGTTCTTAATAGTCCATACCAATGGGACCTTCGTATTTTTGTGCTATTTCTTTGTTATACTAGAAGTGCTAAGTAACTACCTAATTATTATATTTTAACCGTATGTGACTCAGATTTCGATAAGTAACCTTTTTTTTCTATCACCGTATTTCAAACGATTTAATTAAAATTTATGATATCACAAGTAGATCCAAATCTTTTAACCTGACGAGGTCACTTTTCAAACCTCGAAATATTTTTAAAAATAATTGTCGAAAAGTTAAATGCTATCTGTGGATTGATTAAATAGGTTAATAGAGACTGAACTTGACTAATTAGGTACCTACCTACTCTCGCTGTTTATCAATTTCAAGTTATTTTAATTGATTTAAATGCACCAGGCGCCGAGGAACCAGCTTGAGTATAGATACCCACTGTATGGTAAGAGAGATAGGTTTGGGTGCTATTAAGTTTTATCAAATTAGGGACCAACTGGATTTAATTTTATACCATTTAAGTGGCAGACAAGCGTAGTTACTGTTTATTAGAGGTTACGTAGAACTTCAGGTGCAAGCAAGCAAACTGTGCTTAAGTAATGCCACGTAAAAGACAATACTTACTAAATATTGATCGCATCACAGACGTCAATCATAAATGTAGTTCTAAATAATTATTTAACATATATCTAGTATGAAAACATACCTACTTTTGACGGACGTAAAATCACATACGTGACATCACAGCCTAGTTTGTTTACATCTTTATTGTTTAACTGGGCTGTCCTCCACCGCGCTGCGCCTTTGCTACGGGCCCGGAAGTCTTTATAGTGTTGGTTACTTCGTCTTATCGAATAGTCAGTGGTCAACCTGTTGTTGAAGTAGGTACTTAATCAATATAAATCTTATTAACATACATTGTCATGATTAAGTCATTGGATTACAATGTTTGGAATGCCAATCAAATCAATGATTTGCAATTTCGTGACAGTATTAATGTGATGACGTAATAGTTAGAATACTTGCATTATATTGACCAGGTTAGGGATTCGAAAACGGACAAAAACGGGCAAGTAGCTAGCAGTATTATAAGTATGATTTTACTGCACCTTGCCGACGGAAGGACTGATGGCCGACCGTATGGTGTCCTGTCTAAAATATTAAACCATCCTATCTTTGCCGGTAGATGACGTAAAATGTGTCGAAGGTGGGTAACAGCCAACAGCGTTGCCTGCGTATAAAAGATTACTTACTGCCTACCCTGGTAACTATAGCAAACATTTTTCCTTGGCAGAGGTGTATGAAGCCTGTTAGCGAACGTGATGGATGAATGAATGATGTAGGTAGCTAGCTACACCCGATTGATTATCGCTAATAGAAAATGAATATAAGAAACTGGCTGCCCGCGCCGCAGTTTCACCTGCGTCTTTGGTTACTGCTCTGCTCCCGTCGCTAGTAGCGTGATGTTACATAGCCTGTAACCTTAATAAAGAACTGGCCTGTCATACTCAACAAGAATTACTGAAATCCGATTGGTAGTTCCAGAGATTAGCGTGTTTAAACAAACAAACAAACTCTACCGCTTTATATATTATAATAGTTTAAGTAGATAGATGATCCTACGGGTTCAAGCACGTGGGTATTAAGCTCATATTACGTGTTACTACCTACTTAGAATAGTCAAGGTTTAATAAAATCTAATCAGTAAACAATTGATGCACAGTGGCATAAAATTAATGCTCTCTCTTTCAGTGGAAGTTACTACAAGTCTGACTAATTGCTATCAAATTTTCTACTTAAATCTTATGGGAATAGGGATCTAATTCCTATTACAGTGATGAACCTGTTGCATCATTTATGAACATTTATAACAACATTCTACGCCTGCCTATCTAAACATTAGCATTTTAAAATTAAGAAGGCATTTGATTCAAATTAAACATGTCCATAGATGTCGCATTGTAAACGTAACCAACGGTTTCTTACAAAACCAGAAGCGCTAGTTCCTGGGATCGTTTTATTCATCATCATTATATCAGACGAAAGACTCCACTGCTGGCGATAGACCTTTCCCAAGTTTTGCCACCTTGACTGATCATTAGTCGCCCTCATTGCGTTGCCAAGTTTTGTTAATTTTTTTTATTGAATGCCTTGGTGCTGCAATGGTCATTTGTTTACGAATTACTACGGTAAGATCTCGAATTCGATCTTCGGGTAAAATAAAGTCACATATTAAGTTTATCAATCCTAGAATCAATATTTAATGTGTCGTTAATCGCATCGCTAAGCCAGGGTATTTAATTCTACAGTTTTTATTACGATTTCTATACAAATACCTCTAATTCAAAAGTAGGTATTTATGTAGATAAAGTCAATACATCGGTAAAAGTCATAGGTCGGTGTGTAGGCGTATATAAACAGTCGATATTAAGAACCGTGTTTGAATATGAAGATATGTGTTATAATTATGTTTGTATATAATAGATTTATTTGTATTTAAACGACTATAAAAGAAGTCGATTCTATCTAGTCTTAAACTATTCAAAGAATCTATAACTTACCTTCACTTACAGAATAGGTATAAGTAGGTAACCTAGTGTCGCCACAACATATTATAGTACTTACGCGGTCTCCTACAGCAGCGTGAAAGACGAAGTTCTTTTAACATGCTTAGAGGGAAGGAAAGTGAAGAATATGCCAAAGTAGCTGGTATTCTAACAACAGAAAATAAATAGCGACAGGTTAGCGCGATGATTTGAATATAAATGTATTGCTATTATGAATTACCAGGCGCTTCTGTATCTTTTAGCCTTTCGTTCTGTTTTTCTCAGAGCAATGTTAACCACTCCATGACGACACCACAGTATTATAATGCACCTACCAGTAGTCCGACTCCTTTGTTGTTGATTACATGCCGCCATTACGTATACGCACAGAAACTCAGTAAAGGGTCAGGGTTGTCACAACAAAAACTACTTAAATTTTCTACATAAATTTTAATTAGAAGTAACGAAGGTATATAGTCATTTTTTTTATATTAGCCCCACTATGGCGGCTGGGAATGGGGATACGCGAAGGGAGTGAGGGTGGTGAGGGAGGTGAGGAAAGAGGAAAGGGGGAAATCGGGCCTCCGGCGCTGTCACTTACCGAACGAAACGCAGTAGTACGGATACTACTACTCTTACGTCGATCTTCCATGAGAGGGTAGTACTTCCCCGGACGATCCGGCCCATTCATGCTGGAACCAGCGTGGAACTACTACCAAAATAATAACAAGTATACTAATATTAAGATTCGTGTTTGGTTATATCGATGGGACACTCAGATATAGATTTTGAAAGAAATCGGTTCAATAACAGCAAAGTTTAAAATGGCGGCTGCTTTTATTTAATTTGAGTTAAGATTCGTATTTGTTCATCGTTTGGACACTCAGACATCGATTTTGAAAGCAATCGGTTCAAAAAAAGGGAAATATTAAAATGGCGAATGCTTTAATTAAATTTGACTTAAGACTCGTGTTTGGTCTTCGATGGGACGCTCAAATATAGATTTTGAAAGAAATCGGTTCAATAACAGCAAAATTTCACACAAGTGTCTGTTTGCGCAAGTGTCCCAAATCCACGCTACAACCAGTTGCGCGGAAAATATACATTAAGTACCTAATTGCTTGCATTACTTTATTTTATTATCAGTAAAATATACAATGCCTAATTCCTAGTATTATTATTTTTTTTAATCGAATAACGAATAAAAGAATTTATTCGTCTTTTAAATGATTTTTCTTTGAATAAAGGAAATTACTTATTATCAGTGAGTAACAAATAAATAACTTATTTATTCATTATTCGTCATTCGAATACATTTTGAACACGAGGAGACACGAACGGATCGACGTGGCGACTTCGATGGTCTGCGTCTCACTTAAACATAAGTTTATCTGTTTACGGCGTCTCACGGTCTAATTAAATAGATAACTTTATTTGTAATATTCTAACGTCGAATTCCTAGAATTGGCTCTAACGTACAATTAATCAGTCGACCCGTAGACATCTAATATTACGTCTACATAAGGTATATTAATTTACTAGTACCTATGAATTTGCGAATAAAGTCAAAATAACTTACCAGTCGTCATGTAGAAAACGATGGAATTTTAAATCTTTATTAAACCTTGATGTAGATTTACAGTTAAACACAGAACAAATCCTATATGGACCATTATGGACAGCTAGTATTAAACTCGTTACACGTAGTACACCCCTTCAGATTAGAGAGCGCAAAATAAGTGAGATTGCGCTCGTCGACCCTGCCGCTCGCTTCCCCTTGCTCGCCTCATCGTTGCCCCGCGCAAGTACATCAGTCGGCTGACTGTTAGTAATATTAAGACTGTGACGACACTATATCTTTAATTATAAGCTATTTCATTTTGACGTCTATCGATAAAATCGTTGATTCAAAGCTACAACGGCTTTTTGTTTCGAGTAACTCTCTGTAGGTAGGTAGGCCTGAAGTCTGGGATTGTGTTCGGTAAACAGCAACAGGTTCACCCTCTGTTACATGGGTCCATCTAACAAACGTGGTGGCCCATCTGATAGTAAGCAGTTCCCATAGCTTATGGACAGCATACCAGATACCACTCACGCGGTGTCGATCCTGTAAAAACTTTTTAACACCTTTCTTGAAGAACGCTATGAACTAGCTTTCCGCAGCTCAGTTTGATCCGCGTTGTTACCTACATCTTTAGTTAGGTACTATTGCTCTGCTCTCGTTGCCAATAGCGTTATATATTAGCACTAGAAAGCCTAGGGAATGAGTAAAATGGAAGAGAATGGATATCTATAGCATAAGCGATCCAAGAGGGGTAAACTGATGTGACCCTGGTGGGGACAGCCCATGTTATGATTAAAATTTAAATAAGTTAACAAAAATTGGAGGATAGGTACCTACATCATAAAAATGTGACGATAAAACTATTTTATCATTGTGTCACATAAACCAAACTTTAAACTTTATTATTCTCATGCATTCACATACTTTACAACTTTAAACTTTATTATTACTTGATTACATATTTCTCATGCATTCACATACTTTACTTAAGTAACCATCTCCGGAATGCATCACAGAAACATTATTAATATTCACGGTACTTACAGATAACATAATGCCTATAAAATGAAATAACACAGATGTTATTTTGTTATTATAGATACGCTCTTGATAATGAAGTGTCATCTCGTTTAATAGCGGCTACGGCAATTTATAAATTTAATATACTTACCGTAGTATCATCATATCGGCCTGGTATTATTTCAATGCAGAAAAAGGCCTCTTCTCATACGGAGACGGCATGAGCATTACTGAGCTTACTTGCTCAAGACGGATTAGCGATTTCAGACATTTTGTTCTTTGTTTCCTCGCGATGTTTTCCTTTATCAAAAAGTCAGTAATGTCCAATTTTTGCACAATAAATGCTTATCTGTCTTTCTTTGTTTCTTTCCCAAGATCTTCAGAAAAGACTTAGGAAGTAAGTAAAGTTACATTCGTACGTGCTCGGTTTCGAACCCATGACTTCGTGCCTCAACCACACTGAGCCATCACGACTTCTATAACGTAATATTCGTATTGGATAGTATCTATTTACCTCAAAAAGGTAAAACGGAACCTTTGCCTATATAATTACTTCGATGTTTGTCTGTCAAGAAATTTAATAAGTAACACTTTTCATAGCTCTCCTTAAGCCGCTATGAGATTTCTTAGTTCTAAGAACAACGTCGAAATGAGAGGAATACCCCAGGTGATCAGATCTGGGGGATCAAACCGGAATAACTCATATAATTATAGTTTTATTTAACAAATGTAATTTAATTAATTCCGTTAACACTATTAACTTGGAGCTATAATGGAATACATTAATACTATCGATATTAATAATTTAATGTTCAGATGGTGTCATAATAATTTAGGTAATTAAATTAATCCGTCTGAATAGAGGATAATTTTCCATTAGGTGTTTAGCGGTTTATTACCGAGGCGACATGCTACATACAGATTCTGTGAGAAGAAGACGTTACAACGTTTCATCCATACTAATATCCATACTGATAAGTATTATAAATGCGAAAGAAACTATCTGTCTGTCGGTCTGTTGAGCTTTCGCGCCTAAACCACTGAACCGATTTTGATGAAATTTGGTAAAGAGATAGATTAGAGCTCGGGAAACAACATATGCTTTAAAATGGCTTAAAGAGGTTGAAATAGGGGATGAAAGTATGAAAAATCGTCAATGTATAAACAGAGATATAACCGACATTCACCCAGGTGGAGCTGCGTGCAACAGCTAGTTTGCTATAATTTGATTTTCTTTATACTTCAGGTATAAATAAACATGCGACATGCCTAACATTTTCTAAGCATTACAATTCTTTGCGGATCCAAGACAGTAGGTTTAGCAGTCCTCGGAACTCGCGAGTGTCAAAGCTCGGTGTTTTGTATTAGTTATCACTGTTAATCCTGGCTTCCAGAAGTCACAGTGATGGCCATGTGGATGGGATTGCCCGTATTCACGTAACATAGACATTTTGATGATACTTCACTTCAATTCAAAGATTGAAACAATATCAACCTATTAAACATCGTTCGTAGTGTTTGAGTCGACTTGTGACTCACAATCGCATTTATTGACAAAGCTCCAACATCTGCCTCCCGTCGGATCAGTCCAATTAAGTATCTACAAACTAATTTAAATTTAAATCCACTCATGCTAAATTCAACCTTGCGCGTAAACGAATAGAAGCGTTGTTAAATGCATGTAGTTGCATTACAGGAACGGAAGTCTCTTCCCTCATTTTGATGTCAATTTGCAATATGAAAATGTTATTGTAATAGTTTGGTTGTTTGTTTTGAATACTGCGTTGGAAACATGCGGCATTTAATCACTTTGGAAAATGGGACATTTAGGTAGTTTATATTGCTAATTGTTTCTTTAATTATTATCCCTGTTGTCTCCAGTCTAGAATATAAAACTACTCCATTTCTGCTAGTAAGTAGAAATTGATTAAGAGAAATAAACTTATTTTTCCAAAACGTTCCCAATTGCCTCATTTATAAACTGGGCAGAATTAAGACGCATAATTTACTAATCCCTATCTTTATACCAAGGCTGTATCAATGTGAATTTCCCTTTGTGAAATTAACACTTAAAGAATCAGATTCATTTCGAAACATCGAAAACTATATATTCGCATGATACATAATATTACATCGTTTATCGTATTTCAACCCATCATTGTACCACTCAACCTACGAAATTCTTATTTCGATTGTATATTGGAAGGGATGGAAAATGTTGGAAGGTAACGGATTTTGACTATTGTTATTATACTGTACTGTAAAAATTACTTTTAAAGAAAAACTGTGAATTAAATTAATAGACAGAATAAATAACTGAATTGAATAGTTTTCCTAAGACTATCGATTTCGAACAATTAGACATACCTACCTAACCATTCTAAGTAACGATTACGTGTATTGCTATTAAATACTTGCCAGGCGCTTTTAATTTAAATTTAGATCCTCCAACTTTACGGCGATATAAAAGATGTACTTAACACCTGCCGTACTGCCGCAAATAGAGCATAGATTAAGCTGTCAGAAGAACATGGATATTACAGATTAAGATAAACATATGCTCAGCTATATACTCCTCAGAGGGTGGGTCGATGATTCTAAGGGTGGCGGGCAACTGATGGGTAAGGATAGCTTACTACCCGTCAAAGTTATCATACCTATTTAGAAGAGACGTATTACCAGCAGTGGACGGTTTCAGCTGAAATAATGATGATAGTAGCGGACAACCAATGTTTGAATGTGGCTCAAGACCGCTCAAATTTGAAATACTGACACCCAGTTTCTGAAAGGCCTGTCAAATCATTGTTCAACTAACACGACTGTTAATTTAACATGGCTGTTAAATCAATTCGACTTTCTGAAACGATAATCAGTGCAAAATTAACTAATCTACGATTATTTTGATTTGACATTAGGTTTATAAGAAAACAAACCGAATGTCAAATCAATTGGCACTTGACATACGATTGTTATGTTAATTTTTGTGTTGATCAGCCTTTCAGAAACTGGATATCATTCTCGTCGTAAAAGTTCGCGTCCTTTGATCACCATCACCGCTAAATGTTTGATACTCATGCTAATATCCGAAACGGACATGATTGTAATCCAAACAGGAACAATGTTCATTTATTAAGATTTGCAAAATATACACTTTTTTTAAAGAAAATAAAATATTATAAATAATACTGCATTAGAAATATGTTTTGACATACCCTAATAAGATAAAATCGAAGAAAAAACTGAGTTTCACATAAAAAATCAATGGTATTCACAAGTTAATTTGCCGACGAGCACCGATTAGTTGACAAAGCTTTTGACCGACGTATGATCTATGATTAATACATAACTAGCATTTCAGAAACCCAATATGGAGGTTAACATACGATTCTCGAACCAAATTTAACAGCTATGTCAACTGACAGGATGATCAAATTAAACTAAATAACCATGCTTTTAGCAACCCAATTGGCACTTGACATGAGATTTAACAGGCTATTTGTTAATTTTTGCGTTGATCAGCCTTTCAGAAACTGGGTGTAAGTCTCTGTCTGTATCTATCTAGAAAAGGACTTACTTATATTTGAAAATAGCTTTCAGCGGCGCGGTTTCACCCGTTGTCTTTGCTTACTGCCCTGCTCCCGTTGCCAGTTGCGTGATGTTACATAGCCTATAACCTCCCTTGAGAACTGAGCTTTACTACGCAAAAAGAATTTTTCAAATTCTACTGGTAAACAGATTACAACAATAAAAAAAAGAGTGTGTGTACCTACTCATGTACGCAAGTAAGAAGTTATACTTCTTTGGCGTAACAATCCAAAAATACCAAATAATAACACAACGCATACATACATAAATATACAATAGCATGCAACAATAATGAAAAATCATAAATATAATTAAAATAAAAGAAAACAAAAAAAAATATTTATTAGATAATAATGTAATAATTTATAATTTGCAATGTAAATAAATTATACATACCGACAGTTAACCACTCACTGTTACAATCTACGGACAGATCGTTTCGGTGGTGGAGTATCCGCTTTTGTTCATAATGACATTAAACATGACATCATACAGCAAGACTATGTTCATGGCAACAATTTCTTATGGATAAGTTTAAGTACCTATGCGCTTGATGTGGGCATAGTATATAAGCCACCGCGTACGAACAGAATAAGCATAGGCATAAGCATAAGAAGATTTCAATATTGACTTGTTGTCACCAAACCGAACAAATACTTACTACTTGGAAGCATTAGAAGAGAATGGATATACTATTTTGAATAACATTGATAAAGCGTTTGCTACAAGAGAAACCGCTATATCTAATACCATAATGGATCATGTTTGCACGAATTTAACAAAACACCAATTTTACATGGGAATTATCAAATCGTCATCATTATCGGACCACAATCAGATATATTTCGAACTACATAAATTCAAACGGCCACCAAAGCAAAAGATTGCGTACAACGCAATTAACTATACTGGATTGTATGAATCAATCAGAAACTCTACTATTGAAATGCATTTTACTGACTACAGTGAGTTGGAGGGTTTTATTAAAAAAAGCATTGAGAACCAAATAGTAAAAAAAACTAAAATTTTGAACCCACCAAATGAAGATTGGATTACTAAGCAGATTATAAGGGAGATAGACATTAGAAACGCATTATGGTATAAGTTAAAAGCAAATTCCTCCTGTGAATACATAAGAACACAGTTTACAGCGCAAACAAACAAGGTACATGGCATGATTAATCAAGAAAAAAGACGCTATTACTTTAATTTATTTACAGAATGTAAAAGAAAACCTAAGAAGATGTGGTCATTATTGAATAAATTAAGAAATAATAAATTTTATAACAGTTGCACTCCCACAAAACTTATTTATAATAAAAAAACTATAACTGACCCAGTTACCATATGTGATACTTTTAATGAATTCTTTTCTACAATAGGGAAACAATTGGCTAATCTTATTCCACAAAAATATCATAATAACTTAACCTACACACTAACTAACAAAGTGTTACCAGATAATATGAATTTAGACTGTTTAGATCCCTGTACCGTGGCCGAGGTTAATAGTGTGATAGATAATTTGGACTCAAATAGTAGCTCCGGTATAGATAACATAAATACTAAAAGTATTAAATGTATGAAAACCATAAATGTTAAAGACTTGGTTAATTGTATAAACAAGTGTTTTCTAGAAGGCTATTTTCCTGATACCCTGAAAATCGCGAAGGTTTTGCTCTATTTACGAATCCGGAGTCAAAACAGAGCCTCGCAACTACAGACCAATATCTGTTTTGCCAGTTCTCTCAAAAATCTTTGAAAGAATTATATATACTAGGCTAGAAAAATACTTGAACATTATTGGTTACCTCTTTGAAAGACAGTTCGGTTTTAGGCCTAAATGAAACACGCTTACAGCGATTATTGACCTTATCATCAATATTAAAAAAGATATTAATAATAAAAACATCGTCCTTGGCAGACGTCAAGGACGATGTTTTTTTATAGATCTTAAGAAAGCTTTTGATACCATTAGTTATAAAATATTATTACAAAAGTTAAACGCCATTGGTATTACTGGCAAACCACATCAAATTCTGACATCCTACTTAAAGAATCGCTTTCAAATTGTTAAGATTGGTGATGATATCAGTAGCATGCAACCATTAACTTACGGAGTACCGCAAGGATCAATATTGGGCCCATTGTTGTTCCTAATTTATATTAATAATATACACGAACTAAACTTATCTGGTCAACTCACTTTGTACGCTGACGATACATGTCTATTTTATTCTGACAGTTGCATTCAAGAGATAGTCACTAGATCTCAAAATGATCTAGACATAATATATACATGGTTTAATTGTAATCTACTCACAATAAATTCAACAAACACATCATATTTAATATTTAAAGCAAAAAATAAAGTTATCCGAAACTACCCTGCCTTAATTATAAACAACACACCTATTCATAGAAGTAATTGTGAAAAGTACCTCGGTCTAAAGCTAGATTGTACCTTATCATGGACCTCACAAATAAACCACATAAAATCCAAGATTATCTCACTAATGGCTTTAGTACGCAATAATGGTAGAAGTCTTCCTTATAATGTTCGGTTAATGATTTACAACTCTTTGGTGAAGCCCCATTTTGAATATTTAATAGAAGTTTGG
Source organism: Parascotia fuliginaria (assembly GCA_963082885.1). NCBI lineage: Eukaryota > Metazoa > Arthropoda > Insecta > Lepidoptera > Erebidae > Parascotia > Parascotia fuliginaria. The sequence continues at coordinate 5,855,877 of OY720195.1, forward strand.
GGATGTACGACTAAGACAAATCGAAAGAACTGCAAATAGTACAGAATAAAATAGTAAAATTTTTATTTAACTATGACTTCCTCACACCAACTAAAACTTTATATTCAGAAACAAATTTGGTGACAATTAGACAAATATACTTAGATCTACTTATAACACATGCACCCTTATACGGAAAATAGTTAACAACAATATACACACACAAATAATACTTACAAAAAAAACAACTAAGTAAGACTTAAGAGCAGTAGTGTCCGTACTACTGCGTTTCGTTCAGTGAGTGAAAGCGCCGGAGGCCCAATTTCATCCCTTTCCTCTTTCCTCACCTCCCTCATTCCCTTCCCCTAACCCCATTCCCAGCCGCCATAGTGGAGACCACCATACCAGCAGTTCAAAACGATAGCTTTTAGTATAGTGGCCGCCACTTCTGGATTCCACTGACTGCTTACCATCAGGCGGGGTGGAGTCACTTTGGTAGGCTATAATATAAAAAAAAAAAGAAACATAGGTATATTGAAGCAACACACATTGGACAATAACTATTATTTTTATTATCACCTTTGTATCTCATGCAGTGAACAATGTTCTTTTGAGAAATAAAGTATCTTTGAACCTAACCTCAAATCTATAAATGCACTTAAAACAGTATATTAAAACCACTTTTACCACTAATATTCAAAATAAATATTTTTACTGATAAAATATGATCAATAAAAAATATCTATCACCGTCATAAATATAATTGAATTGATATAAACGAAAATATATTTTTTATTTATTCACACTGATTATTTGTACTGATACGACACACAAAGGTTCGCAACTAACTTCAGGGTGTAAAAGGTTCGCAACTAACTTCAGGGTGTTGCTTTTTTCTGTCGGTGTGCGCGCACATCGTAAAAATTCACTCTTATCATTTTTCCCAATCGCGCTAAAAAAATATAACTTCAAAAACAAACTTTTCCACTTTATACAATAGTAGTAAAGTAGTATAGAGTACACTTAGATGAAGACGATTTTCGTTTTATAATTCCAGATTTGATTTTCCCACTATGTTTTCATTTAAAATTTCAAATGCCATTCCAGATAAACTGAGAAATTGCATTATAAATTGAAAAACCACTTAGAATATCTATATTTATCCGATTGCTTTTAATCTATGCTACATAAATCTACTGAAATATTTTGCGTACTCAGAGTAAACTGTGTTTTCCATTCCTTCTTTTCCCAAAGTGATAGCTTATCCAAACCTATGTGTCAAGTTCCCAGAATGATACATACAACGGACTGCTAATGGTTACAATTCAAGTATTTATGAAGCTCATGTTCTAAAAGTCAGCATTTTATTAGGGTTCTCTGAATCATTGTAGTAAAACCTTTTAACTATTTATAAGTTATTCGATTATGAGTACCTACTAAGCAATGTAATGGTCTGGCAGATCCTGGTCCAGAGTATACCAGATACGGCCAATTCAATTTATCTCTGATCGCAAACAGAATAGGTGAAATAAAATATATTACTAAATCGGAGAGAAGCAAACCACTCCACAAGAGAATGGTTCCCTCCCCGTCACCGTCAGCATAGGCTTTGATATCCTAGATTATAAGTAACTTCAGGTCTAAGACCTGATGGGATCTTAAATCCAACACCTCTCACACTTGCTTTGTTTAGTAACCGTGTGTGACAAGAACTTGGCATTAGACTGCAAAAGATCCCTCCCCAGACATACTGCGAAAAATACACCAAAAGCACCTGTAAAATTTGATTTATAAGTGACATGTAACATTATATAATTAAGGAAATACATATACATTCTATTTTATTTTAAACAATGTAACTAGAGAGACAATGTTTAGGGAGATTGATATTGGAGCCCCACTAGTGAGACATGTCCTCGCTACAAGTTTTGGTTACTGCAAGCTAACCAACACTTGTGCGAGGACATGTCTCACCAGTGGGGCTCCAATATCAATCTCCCTAAACATTGTCTCTCTTTTTGCTGCTGTGGATAAACATTCAGCCAGCGCAGTATCAATATTACTTTACACTACTACTCTCGCAGCAGAATAGATAACGTGCTATACTGCATTTACGTGTTTCTATAATGTGGCAACTCGCGCGTAAATTCTGACGTGTTTAAACTTTGGTTATCACTACCGTCAGGTGACCTAGCGTTGTTTCTTCGGTCACCATTGCCACTTTGGTTACATAAAGTCGCATTTTCCCACGTTAAATTTTTGATATTACTTATTTAAAATTTAGTTAAATACTAGGTTCTTTTTCAACTTTATCTTTTTATTCAACTAAAAGGCCTTGTGAGTAAACTTGATAACTTAAATATAATAATTTTATCTAATTATATTGATTCTATTTAATAATTTAAACACTTATCTGTGCGTGATTCTCCCCAATTTACGTCATAGGTTCTTGAACCCAACCAAATTAAGCTAAAAATACATTATCTTTACGAGGCCGTAAACTAACGTACAATTTCATATTTTTTATATGAACTCGTGTTAATGGAAAATCTTCTCAACTATACTAAAATTTAGGCACTTGTAGCAATATTTTTTTTAGCATTTGGAGTTGTTCTTACTATCCTTGAATCCTTCGATCTCTTTTGACACGCATATTATTATCCAAAGCTATTTATATTAATATTCATTTGCAAGTATGCAACGCCTAATCATTAAGCTCGATTCTGCTCGATCTTCAAATCATACAAAACATACGAAGTAGGTACCTACATACAAAAGTAACGTTAAAAGTATTCCACCCGATCAGGAAACAAAACTATCACTAGACATAGACATGCGGTCTGCCGATTTAATGCCCACTTTGTGGTTACAAAGCTCCTAGTTTTCATTCGCTACAGCTAATGTGTTCCAAGCTTTATTTAATTTAAATAAATGACAGTAAAAGGCTCTGATAAAAGGTCTTTGTTAGATGATATTGCGACATGTTATAGTGATTCATCAATTAAGTAGAAATCGGGCGATTTTAAATATTATTTAATTTTTCTCCCTCTTTATCATAGTCCAGATAAGAATGATGCAGTAAAAGCGAGAATTTTATTTTTACGAATAATGTCTAATGCGTAAATGTTTGTAACTACGTATTAAGTAGGTACCTGGAGATAGACCTGTCACAAGGTGAACTGACGACATGCTAAGGGTGGCGGACAACCGATAAATGAGGACGGTTCACGACTGGTGACTTTCGGCTGATAATGATGATGAATATCTAAATGGCGCGTCTACATGTTCAATGACCAAATGTTTCGGTGTTATTCGGTTTAACCCAATTGGTCATTATCATATTTTTCATAATCTATTACATTGTATTTTAGCTGAAATGCTGGCATTAGGTACTATAAAACCGTAGCAGCTTATTGACTCATTAACAAACTTCGCCTACGATAAGCTGCAGGACACCAACTCATAAGTATTATTACATTTAACATTAACTTAATTTACGTCCGACGATGCTAATGATGGTAAACATTTACTAAACAATAGTAAGATTAACTAATTACAAAACAAAATCAAAAATAACCAGCATACGGGACCCAAAATCAAATTCAATGTCAACAACACTGTAGCACGAGAGTGTAGCACTGATTTCCGTCTGTCCCCTCTCCCTACCAAGCCCGTACGATGATGTTTGCAATACACCGTACAATTTATAACAAATAATAATTAATACGTCCACATTACAAGTCAGTTCCGCCACGATAATGTCTCGATAATATTGTTTGTTATGACCCCAAACTTTGACCCAATCGATAAGAAATCTTCAGTTGAGTTATTTGATGTTCGGCGTGCGAATTGAGCGGACTAAAATGGATTAATGATTGCTGCAACATGAATTTGTGCGTGATTTTATTGTGTTTGTGTTTCACGGGGTGTGTTTATGGATCGCCAAGTAAGTACCGTCATTTATATTTCTAGCTGTTTACGTTTTAATGGCTCTAAGATTTTCTAATCTGATTGAACTGCATGTGTTTACGTAGTTACTTATATCTGAACATGAACTTTTGACTCCTATTTCTCAGACATGAGATTAATAAATGCGTGTTTAGAAATCAGATCAAAGCTATTTTAGTAAGTAATTGAAGTTAATTTATTGAATAAAAGAAGCTATTTTAAATTCTTGGTTGAATGAATCCCAATCTAGGAGATTGAGTTTGGAAGGTAGGCAGGCATCTAAAACAACATAGTTAAAGGAAAGGCACCAATATTGGACATTTTAAGCGCAAATTTGTAATAAAGGTACTTAATTGCAATTTCATTAATAATAGTGATTTAATACATTACATTGAAGGATCCTGTGTTTTTTTTTTACATTTCTGCTTATTTTATAGAGGACACTGCAATTAACAAATAAAAACTTTATTTTTACGCACCACTGGTGGACAGTTTAAGATGAAAACCTTCCGTGTGACGAAGACGGTGCGTTTTCATCTGAATTTCATGCTTAACCCAAGCACAAAAATCATTTTGGTTTGAATAAAGCTGTAATAAATTGAGAGGCAAACTTCTACTTACCTCACTAATCTATACTATTATATAAAGCGAAAGAGTTTGTTTGTTTGTTTGAACGCGCTAATCTCTAGAAACAGTCGGATTTGAAAAAATCTTTTTTTAAATGAATTAGATACACATGATTAATCGGCACAAAATGCAAGACTTACTTAAACAAGTAGAGGGATATGTTTGATGAGGATGATTGGTAAATTGGTGACTGTAGTAAGGTGATTTAATACCTTCGCTGGTAACGGTGTGTTGCCTGTTCACAAGTATGTTGGTAGGTATCACTGGTTCTTACGACAGACATTCACGGAAAGAGATGGAGTTGTCATCTAGACCGGAAATTCATTGCAAAAAACATTTTTTATAGTAGTTATAGCGGCTAATGCAAAACTTTGATTTTATTTTTCTAGCTATAAATTTTATGTATTTTTTATACTTTTTTTAGACAATCAGCAGATCTTTATTTATTCCTACATTAGTTTTTTTTTTAGAACGTTGTCCCCGTGACCACTGAAAATCGAATTGCATCATTTTTAAATACGAATTCCATTGAGGCACTAACTGACGCTGTTCAGACGGAATGGAACGACAGTTTTTGTGTGATTAACATAAATTTGTTCTATGGTCTGGTTTGATTGCACTGCGTGTCAATAGCGTATTACACCCATTTTTGAAAAGTGTCTCAATTAGATTCTATAGTGCTAATGAACCACTAAAAATTCACAAATTTTTTATTCGATCGTTAAGTGCCATAAAAATGCCTTTAAATTTTGCTTTTTCAAATTGCGCAAGTAATTTCACGAATTTTAGGATTAGCCTAGAGTCTATGGACTTGTTCCTGGTAAATGGCAATCCCTAGCTGTTACATGGGACCTAAACTGACGAAATTTGGATGCCACACACCTCTGCGAATCTGCCTAATCCCTCGGTGAAAAAGGCATAAAGCTATGTAGGTCCTTAAATATGAGTTTAAAATTCTTACATTGATAAATAGCCGGTTTCGAACCTACATACTTACGTACTGGACAGGCAGAATCATTAGGTCATCATGACTTCTACCTTGTAAATTAATAAATAGGTAAACATAAATAAGGAACAGGTACCTACATACCTAGCCTACCTGTATGACTGTTTTACTAACCTTCTCAGTTTGCGGTTGCGGTTCTGTATGTCTATACTGTAAGTACCCACCTATATTTTACACAGCTCCTGTTCTTAATCAGTGGGTAGGTAGATAATGTAAGTAGGTATAAGTAATAATAGTCTCTTATAATAAATTACTTAATAAGTACAGACTTTCGGTTTTTTTTAATTATTCTACCTAAGTGCCTCTACTCTGCTTAACCTGCTTAATGGTCAGCAGTCAGTTTAAGTTTAGGAGTAAGTAGGTAATGAAAAATTCAAATGCCGTCGTGTTCAACTGCAGCCAATAATAGAGCGGTCTATAGGTATATCAGGCCCAGTTTCCACCAAAGCGGAGATGAGAGATTTATTTTTATATTAGCCTACTAAAGTGACTCCACTCTGCCTGATGGTAAGCAGTCAGTGGAATCCAAAAGTGGTGGAAACCATTCCAAAATCCTACTGGTCATGGTGGACTACTGGTATGTTAGCCTCCGCTATGGCGGCTTAGTGAGATGCATTTTCACGCCCCGTTTATAAGACCCAGGATCATAATTAGATGGGAACACATGCGCTGGTAAAGAGTATTATTGATGTATATGTGTTATTTCCTACAATTGGGAGAGGGCATGCGTAGCGTACGATATACATTGGTAGAAATAACATTATATCTCATCTCCTATCTGCTTTGGTGGAAACCTCAGCCTTAGGTAGGTATGTGAAATAATATGCTTCTTTAAGTTCTTAAAGCATACTTTTACATTTTTACATTTTCTAACTTTCTCGTCAGCAGCAACCTATGTTAGCAGTAGTTAAATACCTAAATATAAGTTACCTAATATTGCAGTGCAGTTAGTAGGTAACATTGTAACATTGTTCTATCTCTCAATAGACTCAACACTGACCTCTGAAATGAGGACAAGAGATAAGTACGGATAACTAAACTACACTACATCTATTTTTGAACATTATATCTTGATCTTTTTAGTCTATTTTATAAATAACCATTATCTATTCTGGTACAGTCGGCCAAAAATGTGGTCTTGCCACCAACCAATTTTGACCAAGATCTAATTATCGTGAGTCGCGACCGTAGCAACAAAAAATAATGTACAACTGTTTAAAGTGTGTTTCGTTGCTAAAATAATCTGGACTTCGCTAGACTTCGTCTTGGACTGGGCTAGAGTAGAGCCATGAACACTCAGGAACACTGACATCGTCAATTGATAAAGTCTGTTCAGAAAGAGAACCGTCGTGGGATTTGAGGGTGCGACTGTGCCTCATTTCCTATGTTGTTTAGTGGGCAATATTATAGTGCGTCTGCTTCGTTACTAATTATTATTACCTTAATAATTTACTTAATTAATAATTAATATAATAATAATAACTAATAATTAATAATTTACTTAAGTATAATAATAATCGCGTTACATTAAAACTTCTAACTCAGAATTGAATGGAATAATTAACTTTTATTTTTCTTTTGTTCATAAAAACTAATAAGTGACACATAAAATAATATTCTACAATCACACGACAATATGATAAAATAATACCTATATTTTGCGTTTTATTACTGTAATGTAACCCGCTTTTCTCTCGAAACTACGTTACCTCAGCAATGTCATTCTGTTTTGACATTTTGACAAGTAGTCTGGTCTGTTTGTAAACAAAAATGAAAACTGGATTTTTCTTTTCAACTGGTGAATACTTTTGTAATAAACTACCATTTATTTTATCTTTTCAGATTCACTGAAAGATCCATACATATGTGGAACACCATCATGCGCACGTGAGTACAATAGCTACATAATATACATTATTTTTCTACTATCATAAACTTAGGAAATCTTATGAACTTTTCCAAACTTTGCTATGCAACATCGTAAAGTTCCTAAACATTAAAGAGTCTATTTTATAGAAACTGTAATGGTATTTCTATAAATACCATTACAGTTTCTATAAAATAGACTCTTTATATATATATTCATCATTTATAAATCAATTCAATAATTGATTTATACCTTATTCTTCACTAAATAATAGCTATACTCTGCCTAGAATGAGGAATCAAAAAATCTGCAAGTTAAAATGTGTTGTTGCCTATTATTTTTTTTATTTGCAATCTATGGACTGTTTCATTCTAGTAATTTCTAAATAGATTATACAATAACATACATAGAAATTTTGTTTAGTAAGTAAGTACTTTCTTCTTCTAACCGTCAAAATTATTTTGTCACATTCTAGCATCGGAGAAGTTCAAGTACTTACCAGAGATAATCTACCAGTACGAATACAAGGTTAATGTGGAGACGTACTTTGCTGGCTCCAGTAACAATAGATCTACTTTGGATGTCCGTGCTGTGGTTAGTATATGGCTATTACTTTTGATAGACTCTTACTTAATTAACTACCTTGATGGTTCAATATTACTATGTATGTACTCAAGATCTTAGTCGAGGTTCTCTAAGGTCTTGGGTTCAATCGTCAGGTTGGGTAAAGTGACTTTTATTTGTCTGTAGTCTAAACATGTCAGGTATTTTAACTAACCCTTAATTCTGTTTACAGACAAAAATACATTTCATAACTCCATGTGAGGGTCTACTGCAGTTGTCAGACGTGACACTCATAGATCAAGATGAGACATATCCTGTTGAGAGAGCTGAGAAGTTCATTCATGCTGTTTCCTTGTATGAACTCAGGTGAAGTGTCTACATTTCTTTATTTATAGCTAGCTAGCAAGCTTTCATGAGTACCTGCAAACATAAAATAATGCATGGATAATATTATCCTATAGCGCAGGACAATATTGTCAGTTTAAGTCCAACACAATATAGTCGTTAAACCAAAAGTATCCTCTACCCTGTCTCCATGCACCAAGTAAATGCACTCGTATATGTACACGTCATGTATATACGTACGCGTAAATCAAAATTGTATGTTTCCAACTAGCTTAAACCAATGTTGTTTTCTTTATTAGTATCTAAACAAAACAAATCTATTTTTACTTTTAACTTAGGTTCGCGTTCCACGATGGTTCGATATCAGAGATATGTCCAGAAGAAGAAGAAGAGGATTGGGTGCTTAACTTTAAGAGAGCTATACTGGCTCTCTTCCAGAACAGCATGAAACGTTTTGACACACACTTCAATGGTGTTGAGGTAAATAATTGGGTTTATCATTCTTGCTTACAATCTATGCTACTAAATAAATATGAGCCGGCCGGCACATGTGGTTATTGTCATCCTGTTTTGGCCGAGGGCCAAGGGCGTTGAAGTGACTGCAAGAGAATGGTAGCTGGCATGTATTAATTTATTTTTGTGCGCCGGACCTTATACTGAATGTAGTAGGTTCAATCACCATCTCGAGACAAATATTTCTGTAAACAAAAAAATAATTAGCAAAATTTACTTTCTCCATTCTAATAAACTTAATTAAATTTTGCAATTTACTTTGCAGCAAGATATCCATGGCACATGCAACATAGACTATACAGTGCGCGGACAAGAGAACACCAGTCTAATAGTAGTGAAGACTCGCGATTTATCTCAATGTACCAACAGATACAAGTACATGTCTATATTGCAAACTGTCCGATATGATTTCCAAAGTGTAAGTATGATTTTGTAGTGTAAGACTTATTTTTATAGGGATAAGATGCATTTAACATGCATTGCATTGTTGCATTTAACAAGTCGAAATGGCCCTGTGGATGAGGCACCCGATTCGTAAACACAAGGTAGTGGGTTCGAATCCGGGCAAGTACCAATGTGATTTTTCAAATCATATGTACTTTCTAAGTTTATCTTGGACATTTCTGACTGATGGTGAAGGAAAACATCGTGAGGAAACCTGGACTTAAAAGTCTGAAATTGCCAATCCGCCTTGAGCAAGCGTGGTGATTAATGCTCATTCCTTCTCTATGAGAAGAGGCCTTTGCCCTGCAGTGGGACAGTAAACAGGCTGGTATTATTATTATTATTAAGATGCATTTTCGACTATATTCAGATTTCATATTAAAGATGTACTAAGTGGGTCCTTTATGTCCAATTATTAGGAGGTTTATGAGACCTATGTCTAGCAGTGCACATCATTTGGTTAAAATGTTGATGCAATGAGTTGTTTAACAAAACATGAAAAAAAAAATATTTACGATCTGATCTGAAACTATTGTGGCGTCATCTGTCTAGCCAATAGTGAGGCACAGAAATTAACACAAGCGAAGACGACGATTCCGAGTTCGCAGTATAGAAAACATAGATGGCGCTATTAACAACTTCAGTCCACTTCTATACAAAATTTATGGCAGCCTGACTCGCGATATCGATGTGTTCACACCAACTGACTATATATATACAAGTACTGATTACTGACTGTTGGGCAGTAGCCCGCCAGGCACGATCACCTAGCCTGGTCAGATGATACTCCCTTTAGTCGGAGGTATATGGTGTGATCAACACTGTCTTATTATAACACCGATGCCAGCTTTTCAACTCGATCGATCAAGCTTCTGAGGTTCAAAAAAGAATTAAATAGGCCGTAGCCTGATATTTAATAGTGCCAACGTCCAGAGACCCAGCGCTGGGCATCCACAGCGTGAGGGTGGACGGCACAGATTTACTGCCCATGTACAAGGCTGTCAAGGAGTCTAGGGATACAATTTTTAATCCAAGATTCTTTTATAATCTGAATTTATGCAATTGATCGTTGAGCGCTGAATCGCTTTTACAATATGTATATTATTAACAGCGCTTCAGCGCCGAACGATTAATTGCATAAAATCTATCTATCTATCTTAAACCTATTCATCTTTACCAGAAATTCCAAACATGGCCAGTACTAAAATCGGAAAGCAAATGCCGCATAACGATCGACCACCATATCTACAAAGCAGTGAATTGCCGAGAGCGTCACCTTTTCGAACCGTTTTCTGGCAAAAACTCGGGTGCGATGACCACCGTGATTCAGGATCTGGTGTTAATGCGAGAGATGAATAAAACCGATTCGGAGGTTATTGAGTCGCAGCCAAAAGGTATGATTATTAAATTCAAAGGAGTTAAAATGTTTTTGACAGGGTCGCCAACGCGCAACTGTTACTCCTGGTGTTGCAAGCGTCTATAGGCTACGGTAACTGCTTACCATCAGACGGGTTGTATGCTTGTTTGTCACCTTAGTCGTATAAAATAAATGTTTAGGATCCTTTTAGGCAAGAAAAATAGGCTAATATATTTTAATCTACTATTTCGCCTTATTAAGTATTCTTATAATACCTAAAAAGTAAAACCAGGTCGATTTGCAAATACAATATGACAAAATAAGGCATAATTTCCCCTTGATGATGCCCCAAAAAATATGTTACGAAAAAGGCTACTGCCATGACTCGATAATTCCTAACCAGTCATTAATTCGTATTTTAGTTACACTATTACCAAATAATGTATTTACAGCTTGGGCAGCAATACCAAAAAGATCGAATTTACTACATCATCATTCTCAATATATCGGGGATAACACCGGGGGACTCAAATCTGCGAGAGATGTACTCAAATTATTGTGCATGTAAGTATTTTCTTCCTTCTTACTGCGGCAATTCAAAAGCATATTTAATGTCATTTGATAAGCCACTGTATTGCAATGATGTTAAAGTGCACATTTGTCTGTTTAGTAGTATAATAATTAAATACCTGTAATTAGTTGCGTTATTTTCAATTTTTTGTGTTCAATATTTATGTTCAATTAGGTACGATTGTATTATTTGTCTTAAGTAGATAACATATTATTGTCTTAAATAGAGATTGTTTTATAATTTTTTAGGGATATCTTTGTACATAAAATAATTAACAAATATTTCTTACATATTTATCTACCATTATTTTCATGTTTTTAATATTAATTATCTGTTGTAATTTATGACTAATATACGTTAGTAAAATATCAGCGCACTTTATTTATTTTTTTATTCAAATAAATCTTAATCTAATTTACATTTTTTGATAATTGCCAAACTGCTCAGCAGTTTGTCGGCAGTATAATCTTGATTAAACTACATGTTTTATTCCATAGGGTAAAAGACACAACTTCAGATAACCACCCTTCGAGCGTAGACGCAAAAATGGATAGCAGTTCTACAGTAGGTCTGTGGGGCCGGTTAGTGAGGTCTGCCAGACCGTTGGACTATCCTGCTTTGTCGCAGTTATTGGCGCGCGCTCCTACTATATGTAAAGCTGCTACGTAAGCATTCAATTGTTATTTCTGACTACTACATACAAAAATCGTTGCGGAGTCCAAGACTAAGTTTAGCAGTATCTAGGAGTCCCGAGTGTATTCGTAATAATCCTGGCTTACTTAAGCCACAGTAATGAGCATGTGAGTTGGATTGTCCCATAAATTATCTAATTGTCTAGATCTCAGTACAAAAACACAGTTAGTTCAATAAATATTTTACAGTATAGGTGCTAGGTACGTCTTTTCGTCGTTATATTTATATTTTTTTAGTCTGTAGTGGTGTTCCACTGCTAGGCAAAGGCCACTCCCAAAATTTTTCAATATCACCTATTATCGGTGTTCTCTTGCCGGTCACTCTGGAACGTATCCAGATCATCCCGCCATCTCCGCCTTGGCCGTCCATGTCTCCGTCCATGTCTCCGTCCATGTCTCCGTCCATGTCTCCGTCCACGTCTCCGTCCACGTCTCCGTCCACGTCTCCGTCCACGTCTCCGTTCACGTCTCCGTTAATCATCTTGCACCTAATCAAAAAATGTATAATGTTCACCGGGAATATTTTTCTCAAGATTGTTTTATACATTTTTAGAAATTCGTTATCTTTACGGAGTCGGTAAAGCAATGCGCAGTAGAATCTCATACTGCATCCTGGACAGGTTCAATGCCTGTGACTAATAAACAATTATATATTAGGTTCTTCTGTCGAAAAATGCACAGAATTTTTCTGACAATAGCAGTAATCTAATTCTTATTACATAGAAACATCATTTAATGCTAAATTAGTTTCAAGCCCATCCCAAATTGGCTGAAAAAATCACTTTCAGCGATAAAACTGTTCATTCGTTACCTAATGTTGTGCTGGTCTATTATTAGTTTTGTTATATGTGGTGTGCAATAAAGAATATTGTATTTATATCAGACGCAGCTGCCATAATATTATCATATACCACCACTGACTGCCTCTGTACGGTGGTACTATGTACGGATTACCACGCAGAGGTCTCGGGTTCGAACCCCGGGTCGGATAAAATAATGTTGGGTTTTTCTGTCGAAAAATTTTCAGTATTAACCCGAAGTCTGGAATTGGGTGCCCGATATATGACAACAGACTCGCCCCCTGTTACATTGGACTTAAAATAAATAATGGCGAAAAGTGGGTGGTTTAACACCTCTGCCTACCACTTCGGGGATAAAAGACGTGAAGCTATGTATGTATGTTGTATGTACAGCACTGTCTACATCCAGAAAAATCTACACAATATTAATTTGTTTACAGCAAACACATACTAGACGCGTTACCATACATAGCGAGCCCAGGGTCAGTAGAACTGATCAAGGATATGATAATGAGAGATGCAGTGGATGCAGAGACGAGACACGAGTGGCTCATGTCTATGGCTATGATACCCAGGTAAGGGCTTATCCATTCATCTATACTGCCATAGTATTATCTATGCTATTATATAAAGTGAAAGAGTCCGTTTGTTTGTTTGTTTGAACGCGCTAATCTCTGGAACTACCAGTTGAATTCGAATAATTTTTTTACGTGTGATAGCTCAGTTGACGACGAAGGTTATAGGCTATGTAACATCACGCTTCTGGTGACGAGAGCAGAGCAGTAAGCAAAGACGCAGGTAAAACCGCGCCGCGGAACGTTAGTACTATTTTATAAAGTGGACGAGTTTGTTTGTTTGAACACGCTAATCTTTAGAACTACCAGTCGAATTTGAATAATTATTTTTTTTGCATATGATAGCCCACCCAATTCTTATGGAAAGTTATAGCCTATGTAACATCACGCTACTGGCGATCACTTAATGCTAAATTATTACTTTTTTTTTGTAAATAGTGTATTCGACAAATATATTTTACTCTTCTAAAACTACTCCTCATTTTAGATGCAGCATTTAATTGTCTTCTCATGTTCAAAGCGAGATTAATTTTTGATTTATAAATTTCTGTATTTATTAAATGCATTATCGGATAGACAAACTGTGATGGAATCTGTATGTATTATTTTTTATTTTAGACCAAAATATCAAATGTTGGACAGCATGTTAGAATTACTACGACATCAGAAGAACGACAAAGTGATCAGTTTCACTGTTTCTTCAATGGTACATTCATATTGCAAACATAGTGGAAAACAACGTGAGTATGAGTTTTAAGTAAAAAAAAGTATTTAAGTATGTTTATTCGCATTCTAGAACTCATATCACTGCTTTATAACATGCTTACTTTGAGTTTAGGTAGCGTTGTGTAGTTTTTGTAATATTATTACTAAGTAGCATCTTGAAAACTGAGTAGAAATATAGTTGTATATTCTATGACTTATTTTACAGTGCGCGAATGCTGCGAAGAAGAAACACCCATGGCTATAATGGAGGAATTTCAAAACATAGTCAAGAGTATCGCTGCAAAAGAAGTGATTAAGACAAGGGAAGATAGGAATAATGTATGAATTTTTTATTTTTTAAGGCAGCTACTATCACCATATCAATTCCAAACAGTTCGACTATCGAACTACTGGTAGGAATAGATGGAATAAACTGCTATGGGAATGTACAGAATATTAAAAAAACATTCATTTATATTCCAGATAATAATAGCAACAAAAGCCATGGGTAACATCGGCGGATTCAAGCAAGAGTTTGCAGATATATTAATGAACATAATAGGCGATAGTTATATACCTGTGCCAGTTAGACTGGCGGCTGTCGACGCGTTTAGACGAATGCCTTGTACTGAGACACGGTAAGTTATTTGATAGTATAGACGATAGTAAAAAGTCGAAATGGCCCTGTGGATAAGGCACCCGATTCGTAAACACGAGGTAGTGGGTTCGAATCCAGGCAAGTACCGATGTGATTTTTCAAATCATATGTACTTTCTAAGTTTATCTTGGACATTTCTGACTAACGGTGAAGGAAAACATTGTGAGGAAACCTGGACTTAAAAGACTGAAATTGCCAATCCGCCTTGAGCGCACGTGGTGATTAATGCTCATTCCTTCTCTATATGAGAAGAGGCCTTTACCCTGCAGTGGGAACAGTAAAACAGGCTGGTATTATAGACGATAGTTGATTATAGTCCTAAGTATGAACAAGCAATATATATTATTAAAAAACAAAAAGCAAATTATTAACAAAGTGAAAATAATGAAACCCATTTTTTTTCTCGTGCTGATGCTACATTGAAATTTTATGTCACTCCCACAATCAATACGAATCTAATGACACCTCATACGGTAAAATCAAATGAAATTCCAAAGAAACAGACGCTTCAAAAAACTAACTGTCGCCCGCAGCTTCACTTAAATGACATAAAAATTTCTACAATATCTTTATAAAGTTTCATTAAAATCCATTTAGTAGTTTTTCGTGAAAGAGCAACAAACATCCTTAAAGACTTTCAATAAAATGAAATGAAGGAGAACGAACAGAATCAGGGCCATATGGCTTAACACCAAGGCTTTTTAGACATTATTTTAATACCACAATTAAGTACAATATTTATATCCTTTTCTCACTATCCATATGAGAAAGAGATAAAAATCCGATACTTTGATTGTTCCAGCGAATATTTCTTAGAGACGTTCCGAGCGGATTATATGAATATAGAAATAAGGTTGGCATCATACCTTCAAGTAATGAAGTGTCCTGATCTGAAGACTTTACGAAAGATATTCCATACATTGAGATATGAAGCTGTTAATCAAGGTATGAGACTAATCAGTATCTATAGCTTAACTTTATAATGGCTATTAAACGTTCACATAAGCGAAGCGGAAATTTTATGCAATCTTATTGGTTACTATTTTCTTTTCTGAGGACGTAATTTTGTGTGATCTATGGTATTATTTTATTCTGCAATATAAATAGTCATTTATACTATATATAAAGCAGAAGGATTTGTTTGTTAGTTTAAACGCGCTAATCTCTGAAACTACCAGTCAAATTTGAAAAATTCTTTTTGCGTATGATAGCCCAGTTTTCAAGGAAGGTTATCGGTTATGTAACATCATGCTACTGGCGACGGAAGCAGAGCAGTAAGCAAAGACGCGGGTGAAACTGCGCCGCGGAAAGCTAGTATCTAATACAATTTACTTCAGCGGTCAAAAACCCGTGACTCGTGAAGCTTATTGTTCCAATGTTTGTAAACCCTCTCTAATTATTAAAGAAGTTGTCTTCTTAAACACAAAATATTGACAACTACTGATTTACTTAAAATAAATACTCCTACCAGCAGTTGCGTGCAGATTTTTGACAGGGTAGGTATTATAGATTTTTGACAGAGTAGGCATTTTTGTTTTTATGTTGCTAAAATTGTGATTTCTTGCAATTATTAAGGTAGGCAGTGCCTTTCTGCCTATTCTTTTTTTTACGGTAGTAGATCCACGCTGATTTCAGCATGAATGGGCCGGATCGTTCGGGGAAGTACTACCCTCTCATAGAAGATCGACTTAAGAGTAGTAGTATCTGTACTACTGCGTTTCGTTCGGTGAGTGAGAGCGCCGGAGGCCCAATTTCCCCCCTTTCCTCTTTCCTCACCTCCCTCGTTCCCTTCCCCTAACCCCATTCCCAGCCGCCATAGTGGAGGCCACCATACCAGCAGTTTAAGACGATGGCTTTTGGTATAGTGGCCTCCACTTCTGGATTCCACTGACTGCTTACCATCAGGCGGGGTGGAGTCACTTTGGTAGGCTCTAATATAAAAAAAAAAAAAAAAAAAAAAATACGGAGTGCACGCCACTGCCTAGCAGTTATATAAACTAAATTATTTATTTATGTATTATTCTACTTATAAATAAACATTATAGCCACGACATTCGTATGGAGTCACCTCAAGAACTTGGGCGAGTCGTCTTTACCATCGCGGGTTGAGATACAAGGACTATTGACGGGTAACCAGATACCGCATCTAGACGATAGTCCGGACTTTAGGATGTACAGCCGGAATTATGAACAAAGTATATTCTTCGATCAGTATAATGCAGGTATGAAAATATTTAAAGTAATCTAAGAATTCTTTATGCCATTTAACCCGAAACGAAGACTCGATGGAGCGACTTGTAGTCCAAGGCGGAATAGAGGGCAAGAGGTCTCGTGGTCGCTCGCCAACCACGGGCTGACCTAATTAAGTCCCTCACTTACACCACCATGTTCCGACTCTCACAACGCCTCAAATAGAGCCGAATGGAGACGTATAGCAAGAAGCGCCATTCGTGAAGGCCCACCCATAACCACGACCACTCTGTCAAGAGTGTACGACTAAGAAGAAAAATAATTCTTTACATGTTTTTTACCGTGTCGTATTAATTAACTCAATGGAATGCCAATTGCCGATGATTTGCGTCTATGCATCCAATACGTTAACTTTGTACTAAATCACAAAATTATGACGTCATAGCTTTTATAAATGGCGTACTAATACGCAATAAATCCAGTATTACAAATAAATATTTGTATATTTTTTTGTTTGAAAAGAGAATTACTCGGCAGTTCGGCAGTCGTTCTTAGCTATGTTTGATGAAAATTGGTCCCAGATGGCCGCCGCAACAAAATGGCGGATTACATATTATTCACAATTCCCTCAATATGGAATGAAAGGGCTTGACTAGTAAAATACTATGTGTCGGGAGTTTTTAAAATTTTATTTTAATTTTATTTACCTTGTCCATATCGTAGACTAAATAATTGGTACCTTCTTAGGTGGTAACTACGAAGCGAACGTGATCTTTTCTCCTGATTCGTACATCCCAAGATCAGTATCGCTTAACCTAACCGTCGATATGTTTGGCGAGTCCATCAATGTGTTTGAAGTGAGTAGCTTACTTTTATTTATTTAAACGTAACGTATACTAAAGTATATTGCCTGGAAAAATCACTAGGCAAGCTGTATACCAGTTTGCCAACTATGTTACAATATAGTAAATAATTTAAAACAATGACCTTTGTTATACTTATTTATTTTATTTTATTACTCCCTCATGTATGTTTTATTTATTATATTTCTTTCATTTCCTAACAGATGAAAGCCCGTGCTGAAGGCTTCGAGCACTACTTCGAGACTTTCTTTGGCAACAACGGTCCGTTCAACAAAAACAAATTTACTGACAAACTTAACAATCTTCGAGTATTCCGTTCTGCCAACGAGGCAGATGAAGTACGAGAAAAAATTGATAATTTGGAGTATAAAAATGAAGCTTTGAAACACAGGTTAGAGACCACCATAGATTACCCCCTAATAGATGCATTAATATTTGTTTTATTCGAGCTCATAACAATAACAGACACGAGCGCGATGCGCGGAGCGTAAAATTTGCGCAGTTATGCATGCACAGAAATACACTGCACGTAGTGAGTTGTTATGCTAGCGAATACCGGTATGTGTTGTGCGTTTTTGTTGCATGTAATTTATAAGGGAGTTATGTGTTCACTTGCCAGCTATAGCTATTTTAACATTGTTAAACTAGGGAATTGTTTCTTAGTATGCGCGATTTTATGTTAGAACTCTTACAAACGAACGGCACGATGTCAATGGCAAAGATAAGCTTGCAGCAGATGCTTAAAGCTACAGGAAAAACAACTTTAACGCGTCTCAACTATAGATTCATGTTCTCAAAACTTATTTTGTTAAGTTATAGCATTTGATTAGCGAGATAGCCTAGTTAAACGCTCTTAAGGTAATTATGAAAACTATTATCTATGACAGGTTCCCAATGGCAGAGTTGGGTATCAAAGTATTCGGCAACGAGATCTCTTATTGGAACGCTGAAGGAGACGAAGAGATTATGAAGACCTTAGCGAGGATGAATCCACAACTGAGAGTGCTCGAAATATTATCTGGCAAGGTATTTTATGTTTATTTCTTTTCATTATCGTATGGTAATTGACGGACGTGATATCACTCTGAAATTAATTGTAGCAGTTCAACTCGCGTCGAAATCATAAAAATTTATTATGATTTTGCTGCAGTTTTCGATAAAGTACTTAGAAGCTGGTGGAATTTTGTCTTTTAATCTCAAAACACGGCTTTTTGTTGTCCTTAAAATTGCTTAACTCTAGAATCGCGGTTATCAACTTACCATCAAGTAGGCTATTGGCTCGTTTGTAATCGTAAGCCATAACAACGCGTAAATGATATTCAGTACTATATCCACATCTATGGCACCTGCTTACCAGCCATCAAGCTACCATTAATTTGGGTATGTTCATTTGACATCTTTCTCGTATAAACAAATCGAAACATTTCTATAGGAAATCTCGTACAACAAAGCTTCCCTCTTCTTGGACACGACGTTCTCCGTGCCAACAGGTTGTGGTCTCCCAATGAACATGAACCTGATGGGTACCAGCTACGTCAACACTAAGATGTCAGGCACCGTCACTGATAAGTACACGCAATCCGGGAACTTAGACTTTGAAGGGAAATTGAGGCCCAGGTAAGTTCTAATTTGTATAATTTCCAACAGCTTTTGTATTAAATTTTTTGAGTTTTGTTTTGGGGAATTCTCTAGAAGAACTGTTCAGCACTGCCACCATCACCGCAGCTAATACCGAACTATTCGGCACCTTAATATAATTCATACCACTTGGATGCATTTTACACAGCGCGATTCATTTCTGGCTTCGTATCTAAAACATTCGCCTGCCACGGGCGTTGTGGTTACGTATCGTAAAGTGCAACGCTGCCGTTGTGCCGCCAAAACGTTCGCTCGTCATACATTTTATTACAATGGCCTACTTAGGCTGGTGAGCGACGCAAGCGCGGCGTGTGTACAACAAAATTGTATTAACACGCCGCGTTGTCGCGGCGTTCGCGTCAGTCGCGTCAGTCTTAGACTTGAGATCGAGGTGAACGCTAGCCGTTCGTTGTTCAATGGGATGAGTTAGGTATCTATCGATGACACTGTCGGGACACAAGCATGATGGCACGTGTTTGTCAGCGTGGCGGTGAACGTGGCGGCGACCATGAGCGTGGAGGCGGGCGGGCTGAGCGCGAGCGGCGTGCGCGTCAACTGGCGCCTGTACACCGCCACCGCCGTGGAGGCGCGCCTGGCCGTGCGCGGGCTGGCCGCCGTGCGCCTGCAGCTGGCGCTGCCGCAGGACAAGCAGGAGATATTCGCCGCCAAGTAACTATACTCGCGCTCTATGTGCACATTTCAAATAACAATAATAATATTTTACACCAAAGTAAACCAATATTCTAAAGAGAATTATAAGATCCTTAAAAATCAATATAGCTTAGCCGAGTTAGTACCGATTATAAAGAGATCAATGTGTCAAAAGAGGTAATTCTTTAAATCTCAGCCAAGCTTTTGACACTGTCTATTTTCCTGCTACTAGCTTTAAAATGGAAAGTTAAGGCATTAGAATATTTTACGTTGAGCACATTACATAGCTTTTTCACTGACGGTACTTAGTTATTAAAGGTAGAAAATAAAGTGAGTAATTGGCCGCATTTTATATGTGGGGTTCCACAGGGAACTGTTCTTGGACCTACTTCATCTGTATGAATGTTTAATGTTAACTTGAGTTTAGCCAATTGTATGATCTGATCATATCGTTATGCGAATGCACACGAATAATCAGCATATTTTGATTTAATTAGCTGACTTTCTCATTAGATCAGAGCTGATAATCCTCCACGGAAATAAAGAGAACCAGCAGCAAGGGTTGAATAAGAACAGAATAGAACAGAATACATGCAGCTGGTCCACGTTTGATAAAGCTATCGGTATTAAAATGTGTGCGTCGTATCAGGTACGTTATACCTTCAACTATTAATTTACTACGGTCGTTTTTCTCTTTAAAAATTTTTAGTCTAGTACAACTGATTCTTATCTATGTTTTCCTTCTACGTTTTGCAACGCTATAACTTTAGCCGAGCGGTTAGGATTATCGACAACATCAAAAAATTTGTGCCGGATGTTATGACTTTCTTATTTCATTGTATTGATAATGATGCTGATAAAATATCCGGTATTTTAAAAAAATGTACTTATTGCAGTTCCCGAACATGACTAATCTCCGCAACGCGCCGTACTTCCTAATGAGTGGTCCTGCCAAGTACATACTATCGTTAGAGAAGGCGGATCCTACCGCGAATACATACGCCTTCCAGTACAAATGGGATAGGAACCAAACTTCTAATGTTGTTAGCTTCTCTTTCGATACGCCGGATAGCAAAGTGAGTGTTGAAACTTCTTAACAATGTATTTCTTTTGTTCGCATCTGTAAACCCTTTAACGCCTTTAGAGATCTTTGGCCATATATCATTAATGTAAAGACCACATGAGTGGCGTATTGTGTTATTAGAAACAATAAGCTATATTTTATAATGATTTTTTCGTATGTCAGTAACAGACCCTCTCATAGAAAGAAGATCGACGTAAGAGTAATTCGTACTATTGCGTTTCATTCGGTGAGTGAGAGTGCCAGGAGACCCAAATTCTCCTTTCCCTTTTTTCCCTCAATCCTTTCTCCTTCGCCACTCCCTTCACAGTAGGCAGCGGCTTCGTAGAGTCCTTGGCATTGCAGTAGCAATACCAATAGGGACTCTGAGTCGTCCATGAGCGATAGTTACCACTTACCATCACGTGGACTGTTTGCTCGTCTGACACTGACGGCAATAAAAAAAAAGATATTTAAAGTCATTTTGTGCACAAAAGCACAACGGAATTAGAGAGTTATGAAAGAAACAACAAAATATTGTGAATTGTGGGTTTGATTCCCACTCGGACAACATTGTGTGATATATCAATATTTGTTCCAAGTCGGTGTGTACTTCATTAAGTGCACGTTTGTACGCAATCCGGGTACTTTAAAATTATGTATTTTTCCAGGAAAAACGAATGATAAATGCGGTCGTAGCAATATCAAACACAACAAGCTCGGCTCTTCTAGTATTACAATCAGAGAAGAGCACATTAAAAGCTAAAGCAATGTACCGTAATATGCCATACGATAAATCTTTATCCGCGAGTTTAGACGTGGATGGTAGGAAACAATTCGATACGGTGATGTCGTTGAAACGTCATGATATTAAATACGGATATGTTTGGATACCGCACGCATATTGGGTGGTGGATAATGAGCGGGTTGCTGAACTGTCAGGTGATTTGTTTTTTTATTTTAGTTGGTATGTGTGGAAGGGATACAGTCTCGAAAATTAAACTTGTTAGATGAGGTGGTTAGTACCGTGCCTTTATTTATTATTTATTTAACAACATTTTTATGTAACCGTATTTTCGAGAGGCCAGCAGTAAACTTTTTTCGACTGTTATGATAATGCCGATTTTTAGATTCTTGCTGATTTTATATCGGCATATAATTTCTCTTTGTTTTTCTTATTATCTCATTAAATTAAAGGCATGAGCTTAAAAATTACTCTCATGTTATTTTCCTTCACTGCAATAACTAATATTCAAAATAATTACCTTAGAAAGATATGATATTAATTTAAAGAAATCACATTCTTGTATTAGAAACGAACCTTAACCACTAAAACATCACGTTATTAATAAAAATATTCAAATATTTTAGGCGCAATAAAAGTAAAAACAAAAGGGAGCATCACCCAAGGTGATATCGAAGGTGAATTTCAAACGAAACAATTGGCAAGTCATTTAACAGGGTACTATACTATCAATGGTCCTACACATGGGACCAAATTACGGTTCGACTACCAGTTTTATAAAAGCCCGAGACAAACTATTAAGATAGAAGGCGTGTATAGTGAGAAATCCGGAGGTTATAGACATGATTTGTATGGTGATTTGTCTATGCAGTTCACTGCTTATCCAGGTTATAACTTCTATACAGTTGTGAGGAACATTGTAAGTATTGTTTTTATTAATATTTATTATGATAGTTATTGGTTGATATGGTGAAAAGCGCTGTTTTATGACTTCATCATACCAGCCCGTTATTATTCCACTGCAGGGAAAGGCCTCTTCTCATACAGAGACTTATTTTGTTTGACTTCGGTTTAGAATATAGAACCGTGGATGTCATAAGAGATGACTAAGGGATACCAAATAACAGACAGCGTAAACTGTGTACTATAAAACCAAGCGAATACCATAAGCTCATTTTACCATTCCATGTAAATGCAAGTAGGTCGAAATTCGCCTGAAGACGAAAAAGATGGCCTTCGCAACGAGCTTGTTATCATTTTATAAAACACTGACATTTTACTAGGTACACTGTTGTTATGATATATTAAAAATGTCTTATGTGCATTACACAATGACATGATAGATCTTACAAGTTTGACAGTTTTAAGCAAAATGGGTCATGATTCAGCTGGTTCGATAGTACTTAACCTAACTGCAGTCACAAACCCCCCTGTAAAGCGTGGTGGCTATGAATAACACCTTTTAGGGGGAGGGGGCTATGTTCTACAGTGATAGGCTAATGATGAGCTTGTAGAACATCATTGATTTTCAATTGGTAGCGGCCATTATGCTCTAAGCTCTGTGCGATGAGCTCTAAAACTATGAGTATAGTAAAAAATCATATTAAAAATGAAAAATTAACTATCAAGACTTATTAATTACCTTATCAAGGTAAGCTAAGGTAATCAACTGGGAATCCCAGTAGATTACCTTACCTACTGTACTGACCATTTATTCCTAGACGCCACTTACTTCTTACATTGCTCATAGACTGCACGCCAGTATATTAAACTTTTTCTCTAGAAAACCCAAAGCCACATCGACGTAGGTTTCAACGTATCATCATCACGAGAGAACAGTCTAGATCCCGCATTCACGTTCGGCTACCAGAAAGCTGAACGACTAACCGGTCTAAAGTTAGACACACACTTGACATTACACAGACCTAGACTTATCGATATGAGGTTCCAGTTTGAAGGGGTAAGTAAATTGTTGTTTTTTTACATCTTTGTATTAGGTGGAAGGGAAACAGTCCCGAAAACAATAAATGCTGTTTTAGCGGTCGATTATTGAAGAATTTTTTGTGTTGAAACCATCATGATTTGTTAGTGAAATAAAGCGATAAATACGACAAGGTTGTATTTAAAAATTTGTCCACTATTCACTAATGAATAAAAGATTACACACACCACTACTACAAACATGGAGAAGTTAAAAAAAAAACTTTGATTTTTACAACTCGCAACACTCCCGGTGTTGCAAGCGTCCATAGACTATTAGTAACTGTTTACCACCAAGCGAATTATATACTTGTATTTATACTACAACTTATAATCTAAGTTGCACTTCAAATAAAATAACTTTCAATAATACACCGTAATTAATGTAAATTAATGTTACTTTATATAGACTTTAATCATTATTTTTACCAACAGATTGGTCCAAAATACACAGCGTTAGCACTTCTAAACTTCAATCCAAAATCTCGAGAGATCGTCGTATCAGGCTACCTATTTTTCCCTCCCGGCACTCAACTGTATTTAGACGCAGAATTGAACATGACTCTGCCTACCCTACATCCTTGTGTTATCAAGACTAAGGTGCATGAGAAACAGCCTAATGAGTTCCAGGTAAGGAAAAAGTATTTTTTATTTATAGGGTCTAGACAAATAATGCGAAAACATTTGCTTATAAAATTTTTCGTTCCATGATATAAAATGATTTCTCAAACAGGAATACCAGGACAGCAGGATTACTTGTATAATCAAAAAAAAAATATTACTTTGCTGCAGTAACTAATCTGCTTACCCTCCTACCCCCTCGGTCGACTTCGTCCACTTCCTAAATTGTTCATTTCCAAAATCCTGCACTTCCTGATTTATCCACTCTTAAACCGTCCTTTTATAAATTGTTTCTTGTTGGAAAGCTGATGTATAGCAGTCTATATCTTAGGCTTTCTTTTCTTTCATCTTTGCGCTAGACGCTAGAGATAAATATAATTTAAAATTGCAAATATTAATAAACGGATTTATCAGTCTTGTTAGATATTTTCAATTATACAATTTTTTTCTGATTATGTTGAAACGTAACTTGTAAACCACAAAAAGACGATTGTGGCCCATGAGGGGATCGAACCCGCGACCTTCGCGTTATTAGCACGACGCTCTAACCAACTGAGCTAATGGGCCGACGACTACTGAGTCGAAATTAACGATTACACTCTCATGTACTTATATTGTTGTACAATAAATTAATTATTTGATTAATAAATGAATTGTTCTTATCATTATAATAATCCGTAAACAATGATATAATATATAATAATATACAAATACTTACGTTATTATATACTCATCGTCCTCCAAATTCCACGCGGTCGTAAGAGATGCGCTGGATGATCCAGATGTTACCCTGATGCTGACCACGATCCCGAGACATGAGGGACTGATTGGAGAGAGAGACGTTATTATATATTTGTTTTTATTAATTAATCTATTTATCTATCAGCCTGAAAAATTCCAATGCATTACACAGAAATTCGCCCAAGACATAATAATTATGCTCTTCGATATTGTATTAACCTCCTATAGGGTTTTTTTTTAGCGTACCTTCTAAAATGGCTCCTTTCTGCTTAATAATAAGCAGGGAGTGGCGTCCAATAGTGGGATACTTCCCAAGTCTCGCTACCTTGAGCGATTAAGTACTTTTATGCATCGGTTGGCCGCCACCCTTGTTAGGTCGTGCGTCGGTCCACCTTGTGAGGGCTTTGCCTACGCTGCGTTTTTTGGTTCGTGATTGCTACAAACACAACTTTTATGAATTATCATATTATAACGAATATTTTCCGTTTTAGGTAAACGCATTCGGTGTATGGTTCACGGGTGTGGATTTCAACATAGACGCACTGTACCAAGATCAGTCTAAAACCAACATGGCGTCGCACAGGTATTTATACAATATTATTTATAATATTATTAAAAATACTATTTTAATTGAGATATCTGTCACAGTTTAGGCTTTTTATATAAGACTAGTATACTTCTAATTGGACAAAAACAACACTGAACTACTATTTACTTAAACAAAATTAAAAAGTAGAATGTCACTATTTAGATTGGTTTATATTAGCCTACCAAAGTGACTCCACCCCGCCTGATGGTAAGCAGTCAGTGGAATCCAGAAGTGGTGACCACCATACCAAAAGTCATCGTCTTAAACTGCTGGTATGGTGACCTCCACTATGGCGGCTGGGAATGGGATAGCGGAAGAGAATGAGGGAAGAGAGGAAAGAGGGAAAATTGGGCCTCCGGCGCTCTCACTCACCAAACGAAACGCAGTAGTACAGATATTACTACTCTTACGTCGATCTTCTATGAGAGGGTAGTACTTCCCCGGTCGAACCGACCCATTCATGCTGAAACCAGCGTGGATTTACTACCGTGAATTTGGTGCGATGTTTCGAATTCAACATGTTGGGCGTTCAACTTTATGGGATTCAACATTCTTGGAAATCAATTTTTACGGTCCGAAAGACGATATTCGTACAGCGCGAATTCGATTACCACTTTAAGTTCGTCTATTTCCAAATTTTCTTTTTTAAAAAGGCATATACAAGATCCAAGTATAGCCAGGCCATTTAATTTCTTAATTATCTAATAGTACTATATTATTTTAATCTTTTATAGACTCAAAGCACTAATCAGCAGTAGTCACTTTAAGAACATAGCGATGGATGCGAGATTCACGCAAGATAATAGACAGATCACTTTTATTGGACAGGTAATACATTTATTAATTGGTTTTATTTAAACATGATGAGTTGATGACTAGAGTGAGTAAAGTATAAGTTTCCTAGGGTGTAACAGAAATGTAAAATTGCGATTTTGAAAAAAATATTAATTCAATTTTTGTGTAATATTTATGGTAAAAATATTACTAAAAAATCATTTTTAAAAGCTTTCATACAATTTTGCAATATGGCTCGTAAATCATCACCATTTTTTTTTAATCTTTAGGCTGTCGTATAATGAACCAAATTTGCCGCAAATATTACAGCCAGCAATATTTTCCATTTTATACCGATAACATCAAATATCACCATTTTTTACTAATGGGACCGTTTCCCTTCCACACATAACAACTACGCTTATTTCACAGGGTGAATACAATGATGATAAATACCGCACTTTAATCAGATATATACTGCTCTCCGAACAAAACTTCACGACCTACGTAGAGCTGGATATAAGCGGGAAAGCATACAGTGTCAACCTTGACGCTGACCTTAGTAATAATACTAATGTACAGATGGATATACATTTTGATCAGTAAGTATTTTGTTTAACTTACAAACATTGTAATAACCTGGCTTTTTTCTGTTTTTGTACTTGCTTACTGGTGACAATTGTTCCAATTTTCGGCTTAATTGGGCCGAATAAAATTATTGTAGAAGTCTCAACTTTTTATGCCTCTATTTCTAGAACTTTATGTATTTTAGCCCACATAGTTCCGATCACTGCTGGTAATGTATAGTTTTTTTGTGTCAGATGCATTCTATTGAGGTGACATAAAATTTTAAATGCAATTTGCGTAACACTATTATTTCAAGATCTTTATCCCCTCCTTTTCTAATTTCTACTAAATTAAAAACAATCTCCAATCTAGGCTTCGCGACCTCCACGTATCCTACCAGCGCTGGGCAACCGCTCAACAGAAGCGTTTATCAGCGGCCTTCAACTGGGATATGAACCGGGATCCTTCGCAGAAAGTCAGTATAGACATCCAGCTAGATAACAAAGGCACGTGGCATCACGCGGGACATGTGTCCTTGTATTATCCAGGAAGAATGATTACTGGCGATGGCGAGTTTCTATTAAAAGGTCAGTGGTAAATAATGATAGTAGAATTGTTGCTTAGAAGTTTATTTATGAAATAATCTTGAATTATTAACTTTGACAGTTCTACTTACTTGTTTTTCCGATAGGATTTTTAAAAAATGTTTTTGTTTAGAATTTGTCTCGTAATCTTTATTTGAATATTTTGCAGAAAGTATTAACAGTTTAATAAGGCAGCTTAACTGTTTAACACAGCGTATAAGTTTTTATCGATGTAATACTAAACTAATATTATAACTATTATTAGTGCAAGGTTATGTATAAGACATTTATACTGGGTGGCGCAAAAGTAAAGACCCTATTTGGTTCAGCTATAACATTTTTTCTAAATTAGAAAACTAGATTTAGATTTTTTTAAATGTATATTTGTGCCATTAAATTTCGTACCATTAGGATTTAAAGATGATGTCTTTTAAATGGTGACCTCCAGAGTTGATACACATTTGAGCCCTATTTATGACATTTTGCATAACTTGCCGTAACACTTCCTGCGATATGTTCGTTATTTCTTGACGAATGTTTTCTTTTAGAGCTGCGAGAGTCTGTGGCTTGTTCACATACACCCGAGATTTCAAAAAACCCCAAAGAAAGAAGTCTGGACTGGTCAGATCGGGTGATCTTGCAGGCCAAGGCAAATCGCCAAAACGAGAGATAACTCGGCCTGGAAAAGCGTCCCTCACTAAGTCCATAGTGTCGCGCGCTGTGTGTGCCGTAGCGCCGTCTTGTTGAAACCAGATGTGCTCCAGCCCCAATTCGTCCAAACTGGGTATCAAAAACTCACGTAACATGGTTCTGTAGCGTTCTCCAGTGACAGTAATCGCATTGCCTCCAGCGTCTTCGAAAAAATAGGGTCCGATCACTCTGTCAACACAGATGCCACACCATACAGTAACTTTTAGTGGGTGTAGAGGTGTTTCTTGAATAATGCGCGGATTATCAGTGCCCCAGAACCGAGTATTCTGCTTATTGACATGCCCTGAGAGATGGAAATGGAAACGCAGGAAGTGTTACGGCAAGTTATGCAAAATGTCATAAATAGGGCTCAAATGTGTATCAACTCTGGAGGTCACCATTTAAAAGACATCATCTTTAAATCCTAATGGTACGAAA
The DNA here is from genome assembly GCA_963082885.1 of Parascotia fuliginaria. NCBI lineage: Eukaryota > Metazoa > Arthropoda > Insecta > Lepidoptera > Erebidae > Parascotia > Parascotia fuliginaria. The sequence goes on from OY720195.1 coordinate 5,884,659, forward strand.
TTTAATGGCACAAATATACATTTAAAAAAATCTAAATCTAGTTTTCTAATTTAGAAAAAATGTTATAGCTGAACCAAATAGGGTCTTTACTTTTGCGCCACCCGTTATATAGATGAAACCCTCACACAAGAAAAAACTTTATGTGAATTACAAATATTTGTCCCGAGTTTGCTGTACTTAATGTCCCTTCGTTATATGTTTGTAAAGTTCTCCGCAGTGCTTGCTCTCTACAATAGTTCTTTAAAAAAATATATTTATACGTCAGAAAATAATAATTATGTAATATTTAATGGATTCTGTATATCAGACTGGTTCTGCGAATGGCACGTACGTACGGGATGGGCGAGCGACGCCGCAGTGCTGTGGCGGGTCAAGATGTATTCCGAAGCGCGCGCCGAGACAGTTTACGCGCTACTGTCTAATTTACATACGCCCTTCTCTGGCTGGAGGGACACTAGCTTTAATCTTATGTAAGTAATTAACTTGTGTCGTTTTTATGTCATGTCCCAGTTGAGATCTTGGTTATTTGATTAGTGGCCTCCATTATGAAAGCTGTGAGATCTTCTTCCTACCTTACTTAAGAAGAAGCTGTGAGATGATTTTTTGCCAACCGCTTAAAGTGGCCAAAGTCAAAATGAGTAAGAAACATACACTGCTTGGTATAATATAATGTTAGACCTACAAAAAAATATATAAATAAAAAAATCTGTTTTGCATATTAAGTTTTCCGTTGTAATGACTAATTTACTGATCAAAATCGTGAGAAAATCTGAACTATAACAAGAATATTATATATTTCAGAAAGTAGAAATACTTGTGAGGTCAAGTTTAAATAATGATAACTCTAAGTATTGAATGCAATTCAGTAACCAATCATACAAATATAATAATATAACTAACATTAATATCCTCCAGGTGGCGCTACCACGACAATCTTCAAGCTTTAAACGGCAGTATGAACTGGCAGGAAGACCACCTAGCCTTCAGCTTGCTAGCAGACTATTTGTTCAAAACGAACGAATTCTACGGAGAAATAAACGCAGTAGTGAACTCTACCATACCGACGCTACCTAAGGCAGCCGCGATAGCTAAGCATAGAGCAGTGTGGAAGAAAAGTGCCGATACTTTACTTAGTTTTCAAGTAAGTGTAATGACAAATATATATTTGAGGGAAAAAGGTGCGGAATTAACAAGTGTATAATGTCAATTGAACTCGGATATGATTATGTTTTTATGTGAGTAGATTGCCTTTAACATTTTTTACTTATATAGGTTTATATCCAAAATATAAATAAACTTTCTACCAAGATTTTGAAAGAGTTGTTTTTTTAATAATATACTTAAAAAACTTAAACGTTGTCTGTAAAGTTGGTTTACGGACGATAATTTTAGGTGATAATGTCTTGCGTCGCAAGCCGAACGCTTAGGCCGATCATGCCTCTCTATCGCTTGTTCCACACTCTCGCTTGCACGACATTTTTTTTTTTTTTTTGACATTTTTTCGTGCGTGCAGCCCGTGTTCATCGATTTATAAGACGTCACGTCAATAAAATCAAAAAAATAATTAATTATTAAATTTCGCAGTACAATGAAGACGGTATGCTCATGATCAACTCGTCGTGGACTCTCGACAGGGGACATGCTGAGAACAACATTACCGGCAGAGTTACACTCATCACACCTTTCCAGGTACGTTCATCAAATCCTTCTTTTACGTATGCGTCAGTAACAATACACATAGGTATATATATTTGCGAAACGCTCATATTTCGTTGCGCCCACTGATTGGTAAATGATTAGCGGGGTAAGCAACATAGAGTGTGGCTCGCTCATAGATGGGTGACCTCTTCATGGTTTTTGATGTGAGCGTCTTCGTGCTTCGGAGGGGAGGGCACGCTAAAAGACGGTCCCGGTTGTAACCAAGTTGATAGCAGTCGTTAGGTCAAGTCGGATGCCTCTATGGGTGACCTGAACAAATTCTGACACTAGGTTGACCACTAACCACTCGATATTTGATAATACACATAATAACATACTTAGAATTTTTTTTTTTTGGTACGTACGTATGTATTTCCGAATATTGTGTAATTGCGCCTCTAGGCCTTTAAGAGAAGCCTGCAATCGAAATATTTGAGCTAAATTATTTATTAATTTTGTAAATTTTACTGACGTTATATTTATGTAATAAACTATACATTTTAATTTATATTTTATTATTTACCCAGGGTTACAAGAAAGGTTTCTTACGCACCGAGTTTGTGCTGGGTCACAAGCGAGACGTACAGGGTATCACTTACTTAAATCTAGAGGAGAAGGTACTCAAGATATATGTCAACGGTAAGTAATTAATGTGACTTTTAAACAAGTTAACATTTGATCACACGTTTGACACAAACCCGCGTCTCAGAAAGTACCATCTCAGCGCACTACTAGGTATGCTATTCGAGTTTAAGCATGGTGAATATAGTATGGTGTTAAAAGCAAGGTCCAAGAAAGGGACAATTATATAGGATTTTCAATTTAATTTTAGTATGGCTTTTCTACATTTTCTTTCTTTGTTAATCTTGTTCATTACTGACATACGAAAGACTAATAATAAACTAGCTGTATGCAGCGGTTTCATCCATTTTGTTTTAGACTGACCCTACATAGGACGTAAGCGTTTCCTGAGCCACGCCCAATGTGGGGTCAGTGTTACGTATTTGGCTATTTTTTATAAAAAAGGCTGAAATTTTCAATTGTACTAATGACGCGTGGTAATCAATACTCATGCTTTCTCTGTATCAGAAGAAGTTTTTGCTGTTTGCCCTGCTGTTGTACAGTAACAAACTGGTATTGTTATTACATAGTCGACCATAAAATTGGTTTACCACCCTTAGAGTAAATGTCGTTTGCCTAACACAAAACAATAATGTCTATTTTTGCTTGCAAGTCACCTCAGTACAGTGACAGCTGTCACGGCCATATTGAGTCCTATTGAATTTTAATTTTGATGGAAATTTTTGTCAAAAGTTTAAAGCAAAGTGGTCGACTATACATTACATATATTGTCAGGTCACATGCGTCGCATCACCAACTGCATGCTAGTGGTGAACGTGACGAGCCCCATGGTCGAGTTCCCGCACATGATCGCGCGCTTCGGCTTCGTGGAGGCTGACAGGCACCTCGTCGCTATGGTCGTCACTACCAACTCTACTACAGGTTATTATGACGAATCCTTGAAAGAAAAACGATTAAATTATCACTTTATATTATGATTTATTGTACTTAAAAGTTTTCGACCCAAATACTCATACTTTATATTGACTGTTGCATTTTCTTTGAGGTAGGAAAAAAAAACCTAACGAAATATTGAAACCAGTCAATTGATTAATGCTTTAACTTCAGGTATCGAAGTACGTCTAAAACTAATAACGCTACAAGATTTTCACGTGTTTGGTCACGTGGCGCTGCCCATCCAGTATCTCAACAGAGCCATGATTGTCGCCAAACGAGCTCCCGAGGAGGTAAGTAATGACAGTATTTTTACTTGTATTCATAAAGAACAGTTAACAAACATCACACCTTTGTTTTTCCCATTGTAGGTAGACTGCCGAGTAGGCTGGGGTGATATGGACTTTGGTTTTACTGGCATATGGCACTGGCGGTCACCCATCAATTTCGTGTACGTTTACAAACTGTACACCCCACTCGAAGGCTTCGAAGAAAACGGTTTGGTGTTGAAGAACGTATACGGAGGCGGACTTGATACGGAATTGTCTATGAGATTATCTACGCATAAGGTATTGTTTACTTTTAAACTTTCGCGTTGCATGACATAATTTATAAGCATACGGGCATTTACGTAATCATACATTAGGTATTTCCATACCTTATTTTCATTGACGTTTCGACCAGGTTATGTGATGGTACGTAGAAAGTCAAAAATGTGAGGGTAGATCTAGAATCTACTTCACATACGAAGCCGTGACATCGCCTCACCAGTCTGCTTGTGACCACGGCCGGTGTAACCTGATCAAAACGTTAAGCAGAATAAGGTATATAATACCTAATGCATGATCGCGTAAATTCCCGTATGCTTATAAATTATAAGGTATTGTTATTTTTAATATTGTATTTCAAACTGTCGCGGCTAAGTTTTTGACAAAAGACAAAAGTTTGTGTAATTCGTAAAAAAAATGCTCCGAATATATATCATACAGATTTGTAATCTACCCCGCAGGGCGTGATACCTAGTTTGATGAAAGGTTTAACAAAAATTCATACATTGTGCAAGCAAGTAAGGTTCAAAATCAATTGTGCAAAGTTCCACTTACATCTCTATCCATCGCGGTAGTTAAAAATTTTTATTAATTTGATAAGTTGTAAAATTTTATACATTAATGTGACGTATGTTTTCGTCCAAATTTTTTCTAGGATTAAAAGATAGCAATTTATTAGTATTTAATACCTTTAATTTATTTCAGTTTGGTATAGCTATTCTTCTAAAAGACAACGGCAAAGGTCTACTAGACGTTCTTCAGGACTCGTTTCAACACAAAAACAACGCTGGCTCCGATATGTTCATAGAAAACTTTGATACGAGGGCTAAAGTCGTACTTGATACGTTGTACTATCCCACAATTACGTTTAATGCACGACTTATGAAGGTTAGTATATATCTATATATTAATACGTGAAGCAAAAACTTTGTACCCTAGTTTATGAAAATTGCGCAGAAGAAGGAGTATGAAATTTTGCACGCTTATAGTTTACTAGCTGTTGCCCGCAGCCCCACCCGCGTGAATGTCGAAATGCGAAATGTTTACATTGACGATTTTTTATACAAACTTTCATCCCCTATTTCAACCCTCTATTTAGGCCATTTTTCCGCGATAAAAGAAAAATTTTATGAAAATCGGTTCTAGTGGCATGAAATTGTAACAGACAGAGACAGAGTTACTTTCGTATTTTTAGTATTACCATGGATATAGAGAAGGAGTGCATAATGCTATTATTTTTTTTAAATTATGCCTATGAAATAATAAAAATATATCGTCGAATTTCGACCACTAGGCGACCACTAAACATAATAGATACTTCATTAACATTTAATTATTCTGCATTAAACCTTGCGGTATTAGATCCACGCTGGTTTCAGCATGAATGGGTCGGATCGACCGGGGAAGTACTACCCTCTCATAGAACATCGACGTAAGAGTAATAGCTCTATGTGCTAATTTGTTTCGCTCGATGAGTAAGAGCGCCCGTGACATGATGGTGAACACTATGGTTTTATCACAACAATCAATTATGATTATTTAGCTTTTACTTACCAACTAGTAATAAATAAATAATTTTCAGTTCGTTGGCATTAATGAGGAAGACATATTGGAAGTGAATGCTACTCTGTACTTACCTGACAAGCCACCTATAGTGCTCACAGATGTTTTTATATTAGAGGTAAGTGTCAAAAGTGAAGGTAGTTAAGTATATTGCATGTTCAGTGCTTAAACGACGCAGGTTATAATCCGTTACCTAATATTTTGACTTTTGCATTATTTATTCCAAGCCAGGCAAGTAGATGTATTGTGTCCGTTATAAAATATTTGTAAAGTGCCACGCGACACATTGTTTGTTTTGTAACGCAAGAATTTGACTTGGATTAAAAAATACATTTTATATTCTAGGCTTAACGCGGCAACTATTTTAAAACAATTTTATGTAGTCCTCTTCCATTCAAAATATCGCATATTTATGCCCTTGATAGTCTACAACATTGATAAAGATTTTGACTGCCTCGGCCGCGCAGTGAAAAGGCTGCAGATTCGATTCGCATAAGGGACAAAATTGTGTAACGGCTCAAAAAATATTTCGAGCGAGTTATTATTTGTGTTTGTACTTTAATCAAGTATTTGGCAAACAAAACTTGCTTTTAAAAATTTCAAACACTCCATATATTATTAGTCTTATTATTTATTATTTAATATTATATTAGTCTTATTTATTTTATTACTAGACTAGATTTCCGCAGCGCGGTTTCACCCGCTTTGGTTACTGCTCTGCTCCCGTCGCCAGTAGCGTGATAGCCTATAACTTTCATCAAGGACTGGGCTATCATACACAAAAAGAATTATTCAAATCCAACTGGTAGTCCAGAGATTAGCGCGTTCAAATAAACAAACAAACAAACTCTTTCGCTTTATAAAATCTTATAATTATGATTTGTTTCTAGGAATACACAGTAATGAGGAACACGCTAAACCTAGTAACACCATTCCAAGCGGTTAAAGAGCTCAAATCGGTGTACACTGTTGATATATTAATGGGACAGAAGATCAACGTCACTTGCTTAGTGCTGTTATATAATGGCACTTATTGGCACGAGGTTAGTACTATATTAGCTTAAAGATCAAGGAGTTGATCAAGAAAGGAGTTAAAAGGTTTTTAACAGGGTCAGCAACGCGCTAGTGATGCTCCTGGGGTGTTGCAAGCGTCCATAGGCTACGGTAACTGCTTACTATCAGGCAAGCCGTATGCTTGTTTGTCACCTTAGTAGTACATAAAAAAAGATATCCTTTGTTGTACTTATATAAATCTGTCTTAAAATGAGAGATTTGTATTTGTCACCATGTTGAGCATACAGCTATTTTATTGCTTAAAATTACTTTTGAAGTCTTTGTTATCTCTAAATTAAGCTAAATTGAAATTTAGCAGTTCTGAAACGCGATGACCTGTTTAATCACAACTGAGTGCCTAGTGCTAGTTAGTTTTACGTTAACGCGCGCGTTTATAACGTTCAATTCGCTGATTAGCCCGCTCCAAACTCTTAACCAATCAGAGAGCCAAACGCAGTAAATGTCTTGAATGCGTTAACGTAAACACAACTAGCACTAGACACCCTGTTCGTAAAGTTTCCGCGTCATATCAGCATTTAACATTAGAATCGGTTTCAACTTCTGAATCCGACAGATTTGAAAACACTTTTACAGAACCTATCGAAAACTCACAAGGTACTTGTTTTGTATATAACTGTTCAGTTTTAAATTAAAGTTTATATTCATCCCGAATTTAGAAAGGGTACTTTCTGATGATTAGGTCTAAGACAGCAGTTTCAATAACCCATAACTTCACTTTCAGATATCATACAAAATATTCTACGAGTACGAACGTGGTGAAGATGATACGTATCAATCTTATATCGCTTCAGTCGGTATAGCTACACCTCTGACTGTACTACCGGCTTTAGAAGCGAGAGTAGCGGCGCGGTTAGAAGACGCGTTGTGGAAAATGAGCGCCGATATAGGCATGCCAGCGTTTACTATTACTGCATTGGCTAGCTTAGAGGTAAATATTATGACTAGGTTACGGCCATATAATTTGTATAATTTTTTATAAACTTTAGCGAATGAGAGAAAGGAGAGATATGGATACGTAACCATATCTAATCGGCAAAGACTAACCCCCAGTTTCTGAAAGGCTGATCAACGAAAAATTAACTAATACCTATAATAATAAACTTGTTAAATCTCATGTGAAGTACCAATTGGGTTGCTAAAAGCATGGATAATTAGTTTAATTTGATCTAGCTAGTTACTAATTAGATCTAATGAAACTTAATATTCATGCTTTACCATGCTTTTAGGTATTTTACATGAGGTTTATCAGGTGATTAGTAAATTTTTCGTTGATCAGCCTTTCAGAAACTGGGCGTTATAGAGATGTTACTTATTCACAGTTAAAAATACTACATTTTATTAATTTCAGCTCGACGATCCATTTGTGGAAACTTCAGGCAGTCTAAACTTAACGTCAGCATACTTAGAAGATTATTTCATAAAGATGCAGTTTAAGAAGGACTTCTCTGATGAAGAAAACGTTATCGGTGGCGGCATACAGATACAACAAGGAGAACAGAATAATTATGTGAGTATTTAACCTAAAATAGAATATAATATTCCATTGCACGCCATATGCAACTGTGTGCGTGTGCACACAAGTTAGCGCGCCGTCGCCATTTGCTTTTTAGTAATAAACTAGTGTTTCCAAGGACAGGTTGTTTCATTGCGCTTCGGAAGTACCATCATCATCACATTAACCAAAAGCTGTCCAGTAGATATGTTTCATATTACATACCACATAATTATTATAAAACAACTAAACAGCACAGTTTTAGGTAGGTAGTCGTAGTCGTAGTAATGGACGTTTTATCACTAAAAGCGGTTTCTTCGAGACAACTTTTTTAAATTATTAAATTTTGTTACTAAATAGTTGTTTGCAGAGGCGCTTTCTTATAAATGGTACCCAATTTAGCCGGCGAAACATCTGTTATATACATGTCCTTCTCATAACATGGTACTTTGATTTTGCCTCTTTGTTTATGGTGTAAACTCATTTTGCCATATCATAAGCAATTTATTTCGAAATGATTTTCGATAGTATATAATAGATACGCTATAAAATAGTGTACTAACATATACTATATATGTATAATCTAATTTTGTTAAATTCTAGTTATTTGCCGACGTAGTATGGCGCCCAGCACCAAATCGTCACCTCCGGTTCAAATCTCGCGGAGCGCTGGCCCCAGTGTTGTCCCCTGCGGAACTCAACCTACAATACAACGAAGAAAACTCACAGCGGGCTCTTACAGTGGACTTTAATAGCGAAGATAACTACTATTCACTAAATGCGGATCAGAGCAAGACGTCTGTCAATGTAGCGCTTAGTAGTCCGCACAAAGGATTTAGGTAAGACATGGTTATTAAGTGTGTCGAAAGCTTTAGATACATACCATACTATTTGTGCGTTACTCTATAACATTTCTTACATTAAAATTTCGCCATTTCAATAAGGATAATGTTAACAGTACCTCTGCAGTTAATCTTGGACAAAACCCTCTATTTGTTTTGGTATGAAATACAAACTTATAACGTCATAGTTTTTAGAATCAAACAATCAGAAGCTTCATTGAAAATTTTTGTACGATGATTTCTTTTTTTAGACTAATGTTGCTATTTCAGCACGATTTAATTTTAATTGCTCTGTATTTTCTACATAGTAATATAACAAATACAGAGTCTTATATTAAGAAGACTTAGTCTAACAGCGTCTGTGCAACAACAAGACAGTGTTCCTATAATTTATTCATAAATACTAGCTTTCAACAGAAGATATTCGTTTCAGAGCAATGAAAATAATCGGTGAGTTTGATGAAGATGACATCAGAGGCTCGTTCGTAACAGATTCTACAGAGTACAGCATTAATGGCAAAGTGTTGAACAGGAAGCCGCTTGAAGTAAGTTTTTGTTTAGCTTTATTCTTGTGTAGAAACCTTTGTTTGTGAACATTTTATTGCAACTGTGCATGAGACTGTAGATTTTATCCCAACACGACAAAATTTTGTACAGAGTCTCGATGTATTGGGTCCGGTAATTACATGTTCGTAAAATACCCGACGACACAGGGCTTGTTTTATAATACGGGTTACGGTAGTAGATCCACGCTTTCAGTTTGAATGAGGCGGATCGTCCGAGGAAGTACTACCCTCTCATAGAAGATCGACGTAAGAATAGTAGTATCCGTACTACTGCGTTTCATTCGGTGAGTGAGAGCACTGGAGGTCCAATTTTCTCCCTGTCCTCTTTCCTCGCTCCCTTCATTCCCATCCCCTACCCCATTCCCAGCCGCCATTGTAGATGTCACTATACCAGCAGTTTGTTCATTGCTAACTTATATCTTACTTACAGATAGCCCTGACCTTAATACCGAAAGGCCAAGGCGATAACATAAACATTCGCATCAAGTACGACAACTCAGCGACAGTGTACAGTATGTCGGCGCATATCGTGGGGCCCGTCACCGCTACACTACACGCTAAAGCTGAGATGGACGCTAATTACACTGATATTAATGTTAAAGTAAGTACAGAGCTGTTGCTTTACTTAAGTAGTAATGGGCAAAACACATAGCTCGCAGAACTGATGGCCGTTGGGGCCGAAAGGTCAGAGTGGTGACTACGAACTGAATGCAGTGTGATTTCAGTTCGTAATCGCCACGTATATAAGTGTATAATCTATGGTCGCCACTCTAACCTTAAAGACCGAAAATCACACGGTCAGACACATATAACACAAAAATTTGCTGTTTATGTTAAATTGACTGCATACAATTTGCTACTTACGTACTCTTGTGTTAAGGTATACTTTTGTTTGACAAAACTCTACTATTTCTTATTTTATTTCTTAACAGCTTGATATTCCACGATCACAATACAAGGATATTTATTTCAAAGCCAGAGTGGACAATTACGAAGGACTTCGCAAAGTATTAAGTGTACAAGCCGCCACACCGTTACAGAGATTGAAATACGTTAAGGGAGATACTGATTTCTTGTAAGTAGACATATAGTTCAAAACTCAATGGCACAGTATACATACAATGGCAGTGATCACTTTATACGACAATGCATGGTGATTATATTACTACCTCATTATAAACTTTAATGACATTGTAATAGAATTTAACAGTAATTAAACGCTAGGTAGTTATCCACAAAACAATAATGTCTATTTTTGCTTGCATGTTACCTCAGTACAGTGACAGTTAACGGTAGTAGATCCACGCTGGTTTAGCATGAATGGGTCGGATCGACCGGGGAAGTACTACCCTCTCATAGAAGATGGACGTAGGAATATAAGTTTTCATGCTAATGTTTTTCGCTTACTTACAGGTTTGGACCCAAAACAGGTTATCTAATATGCAAATATGAATTACCTGACATGCAAGGTGAAGGTGATTTAAAATGGAGCTTTTTATTAGGCGATCTGTTTATCAAGGTAAGTAACTACTAAGTCTAGCAAATTTAAATATTTTTTGGTAAAAAAAACACGATATAACTACTTCTATTTTTAACTCTGATTAAATTCGTTGGGGATTCCATGACACTAGATTTTGCAGTCTCCGGAACTCCCGAGTATCATAACTTGGTGTTTGTGATGGTTTTTTATTGTTAACCTTGGCATCGTACAAATTTTAATGCAAAAGTATACGCTTAAAAACTGCACAGACTAGAACAGTACACCTAAATTGAACAAATAGTATACAAAAGTCAATTAACTATTTTGCTATACTAATTTGAACCTTATCTCCTAGGCATTAGGGCACCAGCACGTGCAGAACATAGAAAAGAGTATAGACCTCGATATTTACTTCGGTAATAGCACCACTCCTGAATTGATGCAGAAGACCGACGCTGGCTTCAAGATGGACCTCGATCATGTTTGGCAGTGAGTTTTGCTCAATATGTTGTTTTAAATAATATTAAAAAAGTTTTACGCTCTTTATACTAAATATTTCACCGTTAGTTGACTCTTTTGGAGTTAAAATCAAAGTTTATCTAAAATAAGGGCCATTATTTATAAGATAAACATTTTAATATCAAACTTAAGGTTTTATGCCATTTTTTAAGTCTTTACCAAAATTTTGGACAGAACCAAGAACCAATAAACAAATTTCACGATTGACACCGATACCTTTTTTGGCACTCATATACAGGACCACCAAGACATTAAAAACACTATCATATCTCCTTTTTTTCAGGATCGGCGCTAACGCATCTTTCGGCTACATAATGAACAAGCGACTAAACCTCCTCATAAACGCGATCCTCCCCAAGCCCAACGTAGACGTGCACACGTTGTATATAGACGCTGACCTCGGCGCTAACGTACCACTCAAGACTTTAGAAGCTGAGTATAGGACCGATGTCACTAAGATCATTACTGGGGTTAAAGGAGACGTAAGTAGTTTATGTTGATTTTATTTAGGAAGGAGGGAAATGTGCAGATTCTGCCAAGAGTCTGAGGAGACTGCAATGCATGTCCTCTGCTCTTGTGGACCACTCATGCACAAAAGAAGCATCCATTTAGGCAGCACCAGGCGCAACCAGATGAGACTCTTTGGTCAGGCTATCTGGAAGTTCCTAGATTCTATAGGACTAAGCAGGAAACTATAAATAACAAGGGCGCTACAAGCGATCAATACTGTTCCGAGGTAGCAAAGCGGCCGCTGGCGGCTTCTAACCCAACTATAATAATAATAATAAACAATTAGGTGGGACTTGATTGAGACTCGATCGAACTAAGTTTACAGACAAGCAAAGAGAAGTCTGTGTTTAATGGGAACTAAATTCCCAGTTCGAAGTGATGACTAGCGATCGGAATAGGCAGGACAAAGGTATTTACAAGACCCAAAAAAAGGAACAGATTTTGAATACTTCCGCTAATACTTAAACAATAATTGTATATGGTTTAAAAATGCTATTTCTGATGCTAATTTAAAGAGATTTATAGAGTGATAAACGAAGTGATAATATCTTTGCTTGAGTTATGTAACTTACCCTTTAGTACTGAAACAGCACATAATTTTAAGTGGTTTTTAAATCTTTTATCTCTGATCGTGACCTTAAAACACATAGATACCAAATTACGAATAATCTAATTATACTAATAGATTTCTATTCTGAATTTAAAAACCCTACATTATACATAATACTTCCAGGTGCTTTACCTAGCTGAAAGTTTCGACACAAACTCAACAATAACTTGGACGTCCGCTACAGGCTACAAACACATAGACAACAATGTAGAATACAAGTGGGATGTGAACGGTTCACATCATATAGACTACACGCTCACATCGCCCATGTATGAAGATGTACCCACGTTGAAGGTCAAGGGATCGTATCAGAAAGATTTGGTACATCATTATTATATTGTCAAGTAAGTATTGTATTATTTTTTATTGTTAATGTCTCTGATAAATCCCTAATAGATACGGCAACAGACACGTACAATTCTTACCGGTATTAGCTTGTATAAGAACTCACTACAATGGCGCCCACAAGGTGGCAGCACTGAGGCGTCAGATCCAGGCACCTGTCAAAGCGCTTTCAATCAACCAATCAACCGTGAACAATCTTATTGATTTCAAACTATAAATGAATTATGATTTTGAATTTTCGTGAATGGAGGACACCTAAGTGGCGCCAACTGGTGGCGCAAATTTTCCTAAACGCATTTCTCAATGTACTCGAGTCTTTGCATTCTAAAAGCCAATCACAACGCAACGCATACATTCCCCGCATCCTGCTCCTGACTATGTTTATTACCTCGAAACAAATAAATGTTACTTGTATGTCACATTAGGCAAAATGCCTTGTATCGTGAACATACAGACGTATCACTAACACAAAGCTCTTAAGGCTCAATTTCCTCCATTTCCTCTTTCCTCACCTCTCTCATTCCATTCCCTAACCCCATTCCCAGCCGCCATAGTGGAGGCCACCATACCAGCAGTTTAAGACGATGACTTTTGGTATGGTGGCCACCACTTCTGGATTTCACAGACTGCTTACCATCAGGCGGAGTGGAGTCACTTTGGTAGGCTAATATAAACAAATAAAGACACGAATGTAAGAATTGAACCTATATCAAACTGACCACAGTAAATGCTTTGAAATAAAAAAAACATTATTATAAAAGTGTGCTATATACAATGCGCTTACAAAGATGTATAAACATTTTGTTTATTTAAAACCTCTATGCATTTGTAATAATTACTGTTAAATGACGTCACTAATTTCATTTATCAGGGGTGTAATGCATCGTCCAGGCGACAGTCAGATCGGTGAGATAGATCTACGTTACGGCGGCATGAAACACACAGACGGACACTTTAATGTGACTACACCATTCCAAAGATTACCCTGGCTTAAATCTATATTTGATGTAAGTATTGGATTTTTTTAAAATTTTACAATATACGTTTTAATGCTTAGTTTTTTTAATATCAGGATTATAGTATTTTTTTATATCAGGCAAAGTAGAGTCATTTTGGTAAGTCAATTTTAATAACTATCTATTTTGTTACAAACGCCTTAAGAAAGGTGTATAAAAAATGTCACCAATTAGTAAATAAAATGAATGAAGAAAAATCATTACTAAATTGAATTTGTCTTTCATGTTGAAATTACAACATATTTTTAATAAACAAATGTAAATAATATCAATCTCGCCACGAGGGATTCCCTCCGGACGCTTAATTCAGTGCAAAGCTAATTTCCATGGTTAAATATATAAAAAAATACTTTATCTTCAGATAAACAACTTAGAAGAAGATTCAAACAACAAGGTCAACTTATTCTGGCCGAACAAAACCGCAGCGGTCAACACAACTCATAAATACGTTAAACAAGACAACGGTTTCACACAAACGGGACAAATATCACTTTCAGTTCCATTGAACACTCAACACTTAGTAACAACCGAGTATTATTACTTACAAGGTGACAAATGGAGCGATGGAAACGCAACAATTGATTTTGATCGTGAAAGATTCGTAAAGACATGTTTTAATCAAGTTTTGAGTAAGAGTGAAAGGAATTTGGACCTTGCTACTATGAACGTAGAGGTGGAAAATGTACACACGCCCGTTGGTATTAAATATATACATGAATATGATACTACTGGAAATACTGTAAGTATTTGTATTTAGATTTGCTTTTGAGGAGATTCTCAATATTTTTACAGATAATTTAGATCATGAGAATCATAATAACCAGAATAAGCTGTTATCTAATTTGTCCTTACCCAGCTCGCTGATTTAAATGGATTTAATGATATTTCTAGTTCCCTAAACTATTTTACAACTAAAGCAATACAGTTGCTATCTGAACTGTCAAAACGTTCTATATTTGGATGGTTCAATGTAGAAAATCCACACAAAATTATGACGTAATAATTTTTCATTTAAATATGCTAAACGACATACTGCTGGACATAGGCACTCTAATTTTCGTCATCTTGGCCGGTCGTTGCCCTCATTCATGGCGTAGTTATTTGCAATAAACCTAGTTTTACAATTTAATAGTTTCATAATCTAATAAATAAGTAAAATGATCAATTAATTTGTCTTTTCTCGTCGTATACTTTTTCCAAGAATATAGTCAGTTACAGGTTTTAATTTTGACCATAAATTGCAGGATGTAAAACAAGCGACTGTATTTCATCTCCACAACGCAACTAAATTTAACGTAACAGGCAAACTTGACGTATTCACATACGACATCGGCAAAGATTTAAAATTAACAGCTATACATGGGAATAGAACTTGGACCTTTGACAATAAGTACGAAGCAGTTGATAAGGAACTAAAACAAGGCAGTAATGTGACTTGGGCAGAGGATGTCTGGTTCAATTATGATATACATGTCACTAATATGACGACGGTAAGTATTTAATTCAAATTCTTTCTTAGGGCCTAGACAAGTGACATAAATGTTAATAGAATAGATTAAAAATGAATGGGATTGATATAAGCTAACGATAATGTTGGCGTTAGCTTAGGCCTAGGCCCTCTAATCTTAAAATTAGGTAGGTATTTAGTTACAATAACAGACCCTGCGGGGAACCGCAAATTAGAGTTTAGTTAGATAATTATGGTAGACACATCCTAAAAACTATTGTGTTAATCATTTCTTGTTGAAATGGCTGTGCTTATAAACTTTTTCTTGACTGACATTGACATTTGACGGATTAAAATCTTTTAATTTTAGTTTTTGGCTACCTCATTGATTACAGACTGCCACGCAGAGATCTTATTATTTCTAGATCAGTTAGTGATTTTGGATTTTTCAGTCCAGAATTTTTTTGTATTATAATGACAACAGTCTTGTTCTCTGTTACGTGGGATCCAATATAGCTGGCGAAACGAATGTTGTGCATCTCTACTTACCCTTTAGAGAAACCCAACGTCAAAATAATTTATGTATGATAAAATTTTCAGGACGAAACCGAATCCCAGCAACTAATAATGAACGTATGGTATCCTTTACGTACATTTAACTTGGTAGCTCTATACAATCTACAAGATACGCTATTAGACGGTAAAGCGTTATTACATTGGAATGTCAAAGAGGAGAATAAGACTGCAGAATTGAGAGGGAGATGGACCAATCCACCTGTGACTGAGGGCAATCTACATAATATTGGTTTATCACTTGCGCATCCGTCGTTTAGGAAGGTAAGGCTATAATAAAAAGATAAAAAAAATATGTTTGTTTGTGACGAATAAACTCAAAAACTACTGACTTGTTAAATAATAATTTAACTAAAAGAATGCGAAATAAGTCGAAATAGCCCAGTGGATAAGGCACGAGCTTCATAAACACGTGTTAGTGGGTTCAAATCCGGGCAAGTACCAATGTTGTAAACTTTCTAAAAAATCTAACCAAAACCTATCTTTTTATGTCTAAAATGCCCGAATAGCCATAAAATTCTCCTTCCTGAACTATTATGGGCTTTTACGGTCATATAAATATAACTTCTTTGTATTATTTTGTTATAAACTAGGCGAAAGTTTATCTTGGACATTGCCGACTGAAGGAAAACATCGTGAAGAAACCTAGACTTAAAAGTCTGAAATTGCCAATCCGCCTTGAGCAAGCGTGGTGATTAATTCTCATGCCTTCTCTATATGAGAAGAGACCTTTGCTTTGCAGTGAGACTGTGAACAGGCTGGTATTATTAAAAGAATGCTACAGTATTATGAGTAACATAGGCTACTTTTTATTCCGATATCTCCGTACAGATCTAAGCGGGTGTAGTTGCACCCGTGTGTAGCCGGGGATAATCGCTCGTAAATATTGTTATCTAGCAGCAGTTCAAAATCAAATCGCTATCTGTTTTGAGTCACGATACTAAAAATAAGTGTGCAAAAAAAAACATTACATCAACCCTAAACTGTACTTTAATTATTTTAATATTATCTCTGTTTATATTACAGGATGTTACACTAAAAGGCCACTACTTAAGCACGCCATCAGTAATGTCAAACATATCCTTAGAACTACAATATTCTGATTACGAAAACGAATATTTAAAACTAAAATCAATTTTAATCGACAACTCTAACGGCCCGGTCAGAGATTATAAATTTGCATTGACATGTAAACATCCTTCTACGAACTTGGACCTTGATATGAGGTCCGATATTAATATACATAGCCGATGGTATTATTTTAATAATTTCTATAGGTTCCAAAAGTCGTTGTTTTATGAGAAATTAAGGCATAGTAAACTGTTGGTTGATATGGCGAATAGTGCTGTTAATTGGGAGGTAAGTGATGTTTACTGATTATTTATGATTATAGGTCGAAATGACCCAATGAATAAGGCACCTGATTCGTAAACACGAGGTAGTGGGTTCGAATCCGGCCAAGTACCAATGTGATTTTTCAAATCATATATACTTGCTATGTTTATCTTGGACTTTTCTGCCTGACGGTGAAGGAAATCATCGTGAGGAAACCTGGACTTGAAAGTCTGAAATTACCAATCCGCCTTGAGCAAGCGTGGTGATTTATGCTCATGCCTTCTCTATAGGAGAAGAGGCCTTTGCCCTGCAGTGGGACAATAAACGGGCTGGTCTTATTATTATATTATTATTATTATGAATATAACTGTTTAAGGTGGACATATTAGAAGGTCTGAATAGATCTGTAGTATTACGCTCTTTGAAAAATAAGTAGTGACCAATTCTTATGGAGAATGCACTTTTTATTGTAAAGATAAAACTGAAATTTATCATGGCATAGCAAAATAGTAATGGGTATCAAACAACTAATATACTTTATAATTATATCCAATATTATAAAGAGAAAAGATTCCAATATTAGAAAGAAGAAAAATTCTTTTACCTTTAGGAATCAATAAATTAAGCGGGTAACATTGGCTATATTATGTTTGAACATGATTTTAGGTAGGCACTTTTTAAAATTTCAATATTTTAAGCGCCTTTGTAAATCTGAATGATGCAATACGACACTATTGCTATGATATTTTCCGTAGGAGTTTGTTGTGAGATCGAATGAAACTTTTGATACCGAAGCCAAGCGAGGGCGCACCTTTAGTATAATAATATATAAACAATTTCGTAAAATAGTTTTGTTCTGTAAATATCTCAGTATGTTGCGTTCTGTGTTTTGTTCTGATCTGGTAAAGAATGATACGTAATGAATTCAAAGTGATTCTATTCTATCCGATCCTTTTAATCGTCTTAAAACAATAATAATGAAAATTAGTAAAAAAAAATACTATTTAATTATAGCGCGCAAACGAAACATATTACTACAAAGTTAACGGTACTTGGGAGCTGATATACCCGGACTATAGACTTAGAACCGTAGTTAATCGCCCCACTGGTAACGATACCGGTATAGCTACACTGTCTATGCTGAACAGATCACTGATCGCGCATTATAATAGTTCTGATGGTAAGTGATGTTTATTTATACTAATATATAAGTACTCCTACCTACCTATATAACTTTCTGTTTTCTGTTTTTTATCTTATGATGCGGCTCTATGTATACATGTACTAACATGCATATTATTTAAAGAGAATCTGGGGATTTCAACGATTTGTAATCATGTCATAGATAACATATTAGAACACTCGGATTGCTATCATAATAAAAATATACTATAGCAACATACGAATATACAACATTACTATACTAGGTAGAAGTGAGAAGCGCTTAAAGTGCTGGTGCTCCACGACATTGGGAAAGTGCTTACGACTGTTGTGCACGAGTAGTGGGTTCGATTCTCACACTGAATAAAACTTTGTGTGATTCACAAATTAGACAAAGTGTATACGACGGTATGATATTAAATGCAATTACGTATAGTATGTGACATTAAAAAGCGAGAGACAAGAAATATCAACTAAATATCTTTAATAGTTTAGACACAGAACTATTTTTTTATTTTCTTTAATTCTAAACATCTGTAAGTACGTCAAACGGTCACTGACTTAAGTCGTAATCCACGTCGAAGGATAAACGTTGCCGCTCATTACAGGTCAGTGAACTTGTCACAATAAATGGTGTATTACTTTGTTACTGCTAAAATATTATTTATTTTGTTTTAAATTTTTGTTTTTCGTCAAATTATTTTTGTGATTAATTTGAAATCATTATACGGACTAATAACAGCTGCCTTTTCATTTAAGATCAAACCGTCGTATACACTCTGTATATATATCTTATGTAAAAATCCTCACGATACAAAACTTGAACTCTAGCTATATTATCCAAAGAACTACTATAATATATTTTTCAGATATATCATATCACATAATCGGGCAAATCGTGGACACACGTTTCGCAAAATTCGACTCATGGCGTAACTTCGATGATGTTACCACTGTCGATTTAGCCTCCTACATACGCCTCAATCATTCCCGACTATTAACCAGCTCGATTAAATGGAGGCCTGAGATATTCAGCGAAGTTAAATCTTCAGCGGTCTATACACTAAAAGTATTATACGGACAAATTAACGATACCTTAGTTATCATTAAAGAAATGCCTATGGAAGCTCACACAGCTTTAAAAGCTATATGGACCGACGCAAAACCAAGAATACGCGACTTTTTGGATGATCTAAATGATTTGCATGTCATCAAAGACGATTTGGATGAATTCGAACGGTTTTTAAACCAGTCTTATAGCAACAATGATTTCTACGTTAAAGATATTGTTGAATTCACTTATTATGTGTTAGACGAAATGGCTATTAGGAATCATTTGGAGAGTTTGCCCGGCATAGTTAACGATATGTGGGGCATGATGGGCAATACTAGCCAATCTATAAAACAAAGTCTAACATTTATCGTTGATTCGATTAAAAAGGCGTATGCGAACTTTTTGGCATCAGTGAATAAAATTTTAGAAGCCGATTTCATGGAATTAGTATCGGATAGATTGGAAACGATGATAATGCAGTATGATAACTTTATAAGAGATTTGCATATGAAGTTTTTGGAATATTGGGAGGTAACTTGGGTGAACGCTAGCAACAGATTGGCTAAGTACTGGCATGAGATATTAAAGTCTATTGAGCCATTGTTCTTTAAAGTTTTGCACTACACTGAGTCCTTTGTGTTCACTGTATGGAAGAGCGTCATGGACTTCTTCTATAATAGGACCCAAGAGTTAACTGATTCGCCATATTTCAATTATGTGTCGACGTTTGGGCATGAAATGGATCGGTAAGTGTATACTATTACTAGCTGTTGCCCGCGACTTCGTTCGCGTGAAAATTCAGATGGGTGCCTCTATGAGAATATTGCGTGCCTGATTTAATGGCAATCGTACATTGTATCAGTATTATCCGTCTCTATGGCGAATCCAGTTTAAACCCGCTACCGCTAAAACTGACAAACCACTTTCACACAAACTTGCGACTCTTATTTGCCCATTTATTAAGAGTGGTTTCTGAATATTTAAATAAGAGTATTTTCTAGTAATTTGGTAATCCTACGATAAAAACTATAGAACTTTCATACAAACTTTGCCACCCCTTTTTACCCCCTTAGGGGATGGATTTCGCAAAATTCCGTCTAAGTGAGCACCTATATTCTAATAGGAATGACAATGCAATGTTTGAGATTTCTAGCACTTGTTGTTTTTGAGATTTCGTGATAGGTGAGTGAGTGACCTTTTGGGCTTCGCTCGCGTGAATGTCGTTTTTTCCAATAGACATTTTTATATTGTTTAAATACTGTTTTTCATACTATTTTTTATCTCCCCCACACTCCCCCTCACTTTCCCCTCACTTCCCCCTCACTTCGCCCTCACTTCGCCCTCACTTCCCCTCACTTCCCCGTTACTTCTCCGTCACTTTCCTCTCATTTCCCCTCACTTTCCCCTCACTTCTCCCTCACTTCTCCCTGGCTTTCCCCTTACTTCCCTCTGACTTTCCCTTCACTTCTCCCGCATTTCCCCCACACTTCCTCTTCACTTCCCCCTCACTTCCCCATCACTTTCCTCTCACTTCCCCATCACTTCCCTCTCACTTTCCCTTCCCTTCCTCCTTCTCCTCAGTTCCTCCTTTTCCTCCCACCTTTCCCTCCCTCCCCCTGCCTGTAAATTTCGAGTCGCTAGCTTCAGAAGCTAAAGATCTTTGTATAGAATATTTCATCCCTAATTTCACCCCTGTTAAAATAAAATTATAAGGATATTTTTTATTTAAATAGAAGTATTCCAAAATAAAATTTCAAAACTGTACGTTAAAAAATGAAGAAGATTCATATAATCGATTTCATCCCTTTTCACACACTTAGGAATTAAATTATAAAAAACCCTTTTTTAGTACAACCTCTAGACATTTAGACAAACACACCCTCCGAATTTCAAGTCGCTACGACCAGCAATTTAGGCTGTGCGTTGTCTGTTAGTCAGTCAGTCAGTCAGGACAAAGCCTTATATAATATGTATGGGTGTATGGATGTATGGATTAGACGTATAGCCATCGGGGATCAAAGCATACAGGCTGCTAGGAATGCTAACACGTGATGAGCCACATATAGCTGACCGTGCGAAAAACAGCTAATACTTAGATCCACACCCACAACTTTTAGTTGTGTCTGACCTTGGGCTTTATTAATTGTCATCGCGAAACAGGCTCACTGGAAACTGGACTCATTTAAAACTAAACGGAAGATTGTTTAGAATGAGCGGAATCCGAAAAATAAAAACGCTATCGGCTATTCCGTAACCTGTTAAAGTCTCTGTTTCTATCAGATTTCGTAGTAAATGTTAGACGTGATTCTTTAAATTGGCATAACTTTTTTATTTATGAACCGATTGACATGAAACAAACACTAAATGTTAAGTGAAGCTTACCACAATGTATTAGTGAAAACCATATCTAAATCGGATAAGCCGTTTCTGAGATTAGCGTGAACAAACGCACAGACAAACAGACAAACAGACAAACAGACAAACAGACAAACAGACTAACAGACAAACAGACAAACAGACAAAAATTGTAACAATCATTGTTTTGGGTTCTATTTGCGTTGATAAAGGCCCCAATATTTTTTTTTCTTATATATCTTCCATGTACAGACAGCGATCGGTTACATTTTTATTATATGTATAGATATATTTTTACTCTTAGGTTGATTCACGCAGTAGTGCGTACGACTATTATATAAAATATTGAGGGTTTGATCTCATAAATATTTGTACCTAGTTTGAGTGCGATTTGTCTACGTTTGATTTGTTTGTATACCATGTAACACAGATTTTTCCTTAGCGCAGTGAATGTCTTTTGTAAAAAAGTCTGCTTGGTTTAATGTTATGGTAAAGTTTAGCGGGTTCAAAGCACTACATGTATTTTATGCCTATTTTGGAACCTTGAGCTCGATTCTTAGGAATGTCTGAAATCGCTTAAGACAAATTTTGTACCAAACTATAGAGAAATTTGTAAAACATATCCTATATTATGGTAAAAAAAATTATAATAAATTTTCTCAGAATATACAAAGACTTAATGAACAACGACTTAATAACGAATATAAAGAAATACAGTAAGAAACTATTCAACGTGGTATGGTCTAAAATAGAGAAGTACATACCGTTTAAGGACGAGTTCACGCAATTGTACGCAGAGTTCAGAAACGCTTGGCAAAACTTCTTGAAGACTAAGCAAGTTGTGTATGTTAGAGAGAAGGTAAGTGTTGATCTAACTTGAATTCTAATGCCTGAATATTTCAAAGTAAGCTTAAGATTTTTGTGTGCCTTTGCCGGCTACTATAACTGTCTCAAATATAGTTTTGTGTAGTACATTTACCTACTACATACACTAGGTTGTCGTTTCAAATCTGGGCCATACAAATGTCGTATAAAGACATTTCTAAATTTAACTTGGACATTACTGACATTCGGTAAAGAAAAACATTGTCAAGAATGGAAAACTCAGAGTAGATAAATATATACATCTGTAATTGGCACTCACCTGGAGTAAGCGTAGTAATTAATACTTCTGCTTTTTTTTTATAGTAAGTGCTTTTTACCCTGCAGTTAAACAATATGGCCTCATCTTATCATTAAATCAAATCTATTCTATTACATAAAGCGGAAGAGCTTATTTGTTTGTTTGTTTAAACGCGTTAATCTCTGGAACTACCATCCGAATCCTTTTTGCGTATGATAGCCCAGTTCTTGAGAAAGGTTTAAGTTATGTAACATCACGCTACTGGTGACGGGATCATAGCAGTAACCAAAGACGCTGGTGAAAGGTAGTTACATATCATCATCATCATCATCATCATCATCATCAAATCAGCCAGAAGACGTCCACTGCTGGACATAGGCCGCCCCCAATTTTCGCCACCGTGGCCGGTCGTTCGCCGCTCTCATCCATCGGTTGTCCGCCACCCTTATAAGGTCATCGGTCCACCTTGTGAGGGGTCTGCATATATCTGAATACCCTTTTAAAAATAATATTTGTTAAATTATTTATAGTATCAAGAAGCATACGTACGTCTTAAGTGGTGGTATGATTACTTCTTAATCGGTGAAGCGCTCGACACGGCTGGTGAGATCTTGTACGCTAAGTTAACAGATATGGCGAAAACTGCGTTACAGTATGAAGAAATGTAAGTAGTACAAATGTATAGTAGAGTTATATTTGGACAATTGCTGAAGCCAATAAGGTTCTAGAGTGGAGACCTATCGCTATAACCAGAGATTGGAATAGGCTACTTTTTGTACCTTTGGTATAAAGTAATAATATAGACATGCCCTACGTCCCGCAATTTAAAAATTAATTAATACATTCAAAAATTGTAATACGTTAGAAAGAGACGACACATACTTTTCGTTAGGCAAAAATGTCCCGCATTCCTGCTATTGTCCTCTTTTGTTTCCACAAGCTTTGTTTTGCATCCTACAAGGACGGCAACATCGCTCGTGTGCGTATTAGACTTTTGTAACTTCGGACATTCGATGTTGTTGATGTAAGTTTGACAACATCGCGTTAGCAATGGTTTACGTAAAACAAACTATTACATTTTTCTCTTTCTTCATTCTTTTAGAATACTTTGAAATGCCGGGGTATGTCCATATTAACATAATTATGTTTGCGGTCAATGAACCAAAATAACTCTACCTATTCCAACCTCTGGCTATAACACATCAACTACTCAACGCTATCTATATATGCAAGCATGCTGTGGTATGGGATCTAGAAAGCGGATAAAATTACTTACATACTGTTCATTTTTTTGTAAATACACATATTATACATAGAAAGTAAGTAAATTTTCGTTAAATTAATCACTATGTACAATTGTTTATTGTCCTAAATAAATTAAATAAAAAACAAAAGAAGTGCCAACCTTTTACAGTGGCACCTAAAGGATTTCGAAACAAACTGTTCAGCACTTCATACTTTGGTCGCTCAATTAAAGCCTGGAACACTTTACCAGCGCATGTGTTCCCATTTAATTACGATCCTGGGTCTTTTAAGCGGGGCGTGAAAAAGCATCTTACTAAGTCGCCATAGTAGTGGCCACCAGACCAGTAGTTTGGCTTTTGGAATGGTGTCTACCACTTCTGAATTCCACTAACTGCTTACCATCAGGCAGAGTGTATTCACTTTGGTAGACTAAAAAGAAAGAAACACCCAGACCAATGCTAATAGTCATGGTCTCACACAAAAATATTTACATCGACCGGGAATCGAATCCGCGGCCTCTTCGTAGTAATTCGTACACAGTACCTACCTCTAACAGAGGTAGTCAATGATCAAATGTATAAACTTACCATTTATTACAGTCATCGTACTCCAAAAACGAACTTTATTTTCGACCCGCGTACCGGTGAGATACTCCTCGAGCAGAAACTCCCCATGACATGGCACGCTTTCAATAGAACGCCGGACTTTACTGAGATATCTGAATACCGAGCGGTCAAAGACTTTATGGACGAATGGCTCACCACGAATAAAAGCATATGGAGCTTTTATTATGATATTAGACCGTATATGGACTTCGATAATTTGATGCCGCCTTTTGCTGGTAAGTTTTATAATTTTTTTGTCAAAAAAAAAGTCAAAAAGTTAGAACACTTCTCTTATTTTTCTTCTGTCAGCCTTTACATTTTGATCTTATCAAACAGGAACTTTTATGCACACAGAAAAAAGTTTAATTTATAAGTTTTACATTCGGCTACACTGATTTTTGTACATGATACATTGTAATTCTTATTCAAAATTCATTATCTGGATTTAAAAGAAGCCAATTTCTTTTTTTTTGCTCGACTTTAATTAACAAATTGTTTACAAGTAATCTGATTTTTCCTGCATAATATGACGTTCATAAGAATCATATCTAAGCAAACAAATAATAAGTTTTATTCTTATGATAAAACCAATAATTGTCCAGAGTGGAAAACGCTGACGACTGTAACACAATTTATATTGGGGCAGTCGTTAACGACAACCTCTATCATGCAACGCAACAGCTATTTAATTATGAGAGTAACATAAGAGTAATTTGTAAAACTGATATATTAATAAGTCTATATCTATATTGTTACATAAAGCGGAAGAGTTTTTTGTTTGTTTGATTGTTTGTATGTTTGAACGCGCTAATCTCTGGAACAACCAGTCTGATTTGAAAAAATATTTTTGCGTATGATAGCCCGGTTCTCGAGGAAAGTTATAGGTTATGTAACATCACGCTACTGGTGACTGGAGCAGAGCAGTAAGCAAAGACGCGGGCGATCTACGAAGCGATAAAGTGCAGTATAAGTGTTTCTTGCGTTATTTTGTTACTGTTAGTGTATTGTGTGAGACTCGAATAAACTCATCATCGCGTAACTGGCATTTTACCTCGAACCCCATCTTGATACGTAACAACATTATAAAGTATCACTTCGATATTTGCAGGCATGGCAATGATGACCGGTCAAGGCACGTTAGTAACATTCGACAAGCGCGTGTTCACTATATCAGAGGCAGGCACTTTCTTACTATCGAAGGATTATAGATTGGACAACTTTACGGTTCTTATGGAGAGCAACGATGAAGGCAGATATAACTTGGTTGTTTTGAGTAAAAGAAGTCTAATACATATCGATTTGTACAGAGAGGTAAGTCATAAATACTGATAATACATTATTTTATTTTTATTTTGTTGCCGACTATGACAGACGAGCAAACAGCCCACGTGATGGTAAGTGGTAACTGTCGCTCATGGACGACTCAGAGCCCTAGCATTGCTCCTGCAATGCCAGGGAATCTGCGGAACCGCTGCATACCGTGAAGGGAGTGGGGTGAAAAGATTGAAGGAAGTAAGGAAAAAGGTAAGAGTGGAAATTAGGCCTCTCACCTAACGAAACGCAGTAACACGTATACTACTCTTACGTCGATGTTCTATTAGAGGGTAGTACTTCCTCGGTCGATCCGACCCATTCATACCGAAACCAGCGTGGATCTACTACTGTACATTAAAAGTTATATTTATTATTACAATAAATACCTTTTTTAAATAAAATCCGGTGAGTTGAAAATAATAATAATAATACTTTATTGTTCCAAAGCAAAGTTTACATTTTACTTATAAATATCACTAGCCTCCACACTAGGATTCCCTGTGTCGTGGAAGCTAGTCATTTTCTTCCAATAATAAAAAGTATGAAAAAATTAAGTATGTAAGTATACCAAGAGTTTCCATTATTATTCTTTTCCTTACACAAGACATACTTAAAACTAGATGTCCATATTAGAACGAAAGAGACCTACTAAAGCCTGACCTATGTAGCACTAGCTGTGCCCCACGGCTTCCTTCGCGCCTAAAATGTATATTGTCTCCCTCGGGAACCAGACTGATTTTCGGGATAAAAAGCCTAGCCTATGTCCGTCTCCGGCACCAAATCTATCTTCATACCAATTTTCATCGTAATTGGTTCAGCCGTCTAGACGCTGAGTTGCATCAAACACACACACACTTTCGCGTAAAATTTATAATATTAAAGAGATCAAAAATAAAAATGTCAGTAAAAAAATTTTAATTTTATTTGATACAACTTTTTCAACAGATTCATTTTACTATGTATGGATGAAAATTTGTAATTAATGACTGTATCTATTTTTTCTGACATATTGTTTTTCTATTTTGTTTCTTATTATTTATTGACATTTACTTAATTATTATTTATAAAATAATACTTTCAATGTTAATGATTTAAGCTTTTATATTTGTAAACCAGCAATGGTCAGACATGTTGATACAATTTACTGTATTCTACCTGTAATAAGCATGCTATCAGTGTTTTATTATGTACTACATGTGTCTTAGCAAATAAAAATCTCTTTATCTTTATCTTTAACGTCTAATAACAAGATAGATTAACGACATGATAGAGGTAGCCGAAGACGTTATACGTAGGCTGCTTCCAAACGATCTCTATTGAAATCCTAATTATGTTTATTTGTGAACGTCTTACGGCTGAGATAAGGACGATATAAATAAATACTTAGATATATTTTAGTTTTATATGTGTCCTCAGTAAATAAATACTAAATACATTGTTTGTTTCGCAGGCAGTATCTATCGGCGGCACAGTGCTGAGCCTGCCGGTGATGGTGGACGGCCTGGTGCTGGACCGGCAGACCGACACGCTGACGGTGCAGGGACACAACGGTCTAGACATACAGTGTAACCTGTTGTTCCATACGTGCAAGCTGCAAGTGTCAGGTACTTAATTCTGCTAGAATTAACTTGAAATTTGGTTGCATACCTATTACGATAAATAGTATAACACAATATTGCTCAGCGAAACCACCACAGAACAGAACAGCATGTGCAGTTTGATAAATTCCTACCTTGCATCCAGAACCTAGATGTTCTGGCGTGTGTTCTTGCGTGTGCGTCTTGCATGCGTGTGACAACTGTAACGCTACGTGCCCTCTGTACCCAAGACACAGGCACCATGTTATTAATAAAAAGTTCCAAAAGTTCCAAAAGTTCCAAAGAGCACCTTTAGGAGACATGATACTTGTAGGTAAAAAACTATTATTCAAATAACGACTACTGTAACATTTTCTTACCAGGTTGGTACTACGGTACTCTCGGCGGTTTACTTGGCACTTACAACAACGAACAGTACGACGATCTACAACTACCCAACAGTAGTTACACGGAATCGATCCCAGTACTCGGTCATAGTTGGAATATTGTGCCGTCCGCTACACCTACTACTATTGAGAATAAGGATCTAAAGAATGATACACAGTGCGATAAGTTCTTCCAGAATAAAGTGTCGCCGCTGCATCCGTGCTTCTCTGTGGTAAGTTATGAACCAGTTCCCAAAAGGCTGATAAACGAAAAATTAACTAATCAATTGTTAAATCTCATGCGAAGTACCAATTGGGTTGCTAAATACATGAATAATTAGTTTAATTTAATCTAATAAGTAACTAATTAGATCAAATTAAACTAATTATCAATGCTTTTAGGTACTTTACATGAGATTTAATAGGTGATTAGTAAATTTTTCATTGATCAGCCTTTCAGAAACTGGGTGTTTATTGTGTTATGTCTAGGTCTAATCTATTTAAGTATTAAACAAATGCCAGCATAAAAAGCAATCTAGATCTACGAAATACCTCGTGGATAGGTGGCAAATTTATATGAGAAAAGACACATTCTATTTTTCAAATTCTATGTGACTCGTATAATAAAACTAATATTTAAGATTACGTTAAATAATTATATTATTATTATTATTATTGTCGCCCGCAGCTTTACTTTCATGTGAATTAATAAATTACACAATCCTTATAATATTAATATTATAAATGCGAAAGAAACTCTGTCTGCCTGTTATGCTTTTTAAACCTAAACTACTAAACCGATTTTGATGAAATTGGTATAGAGATAGACTAGAACTTAGGGAACAACATGATCTTTTATTGCGAAAAAATGGATTTGAAAAAATGGGTTGAATGAAATATCGTCAATGTAGAAGATAAAAACATGAAACTTTGTATTTAAAGGAAATAAAATTTTATGAGATAACCGACATACGCGCGAGTAGAGCTACGGGCAACAGCTAGTATCTTTAAAAATTATAAATTGAAGACTATATATTATTCTGATGTATGAGATATATTATTGTAATAAAATATTTAGAAGTTTTCGCGTGCAAGAAAAACAAACATCTACACATTCATGTAAACAATCGTGTTTATAATTGATTTTTTTGTACTAGACTCATATAAATATAAATTTCTTAAAAGGATTAGAATTATTTTAGGATTAAAATATTATTTTAGGGCAAGATTCACAGACCGCACTTTGACTTTACTTTGATGCAAAGATATAACGGGTGGCGCAAAAGTAAAGACCCTATTTGGTTCAGCTATAACATTTTTTCTAAATTAGAAAACTAGATTTAGATTTTTTTAAATGTATATTTGTGCCATTAAATTTCGTACCATTAGGATTTAAAGATGATGTCTTTTAAATGGTGACCTCCAGAGTTGATACACATTTGAGCCCTATTTATGACATTTTGCATAACTTGCCGTAACACTTCCTGCGTTTCCATTTCCATCTCTCAGGGCATGTCAATAAGCAGAATACTCGGTTCTGGAGCACTGATAATCCGCGCATTATTCAAGAAACACCTCTACACCCACTAAAAGTTACTGTATGGTGTGGCATCTGTGTTGACAGAGTGATCGGACCCTATTTTTTCGAAGACGCTGGAGGCAATGCGATTACTGTCACTGGAGAACGCTACAGAACCATGTTACGTGAGTTTTTGATACCCAGTTTGGACGAATTGGGGCTGGAGCACATCTGGTTTCAACAAGACGGCGCTACGGCACACACAGCGCGCGACACTATGGACTTAGTGAGGGACGCTTTTCCAGGCCGAGTTATCTCTCGTTTTGGCGATTTGCCTTGGCCTGCAAGATCACCCGATCTGACCAGTCCAGACTTCTTTCTTTGGGGTTTTTTGAAATCTCGGGTGTATGTGAACAAGCCACAGACTCTCGCAGCTCTAAAAGAAAACATTCGTCAAGAAATAACGAACATATCGCAGGAAGTGTTACGGCAAGTTATGCAAAATGTCATAAATAGGGCTCAAATGTGTATCAACTCTGGAGGTCACCATTTAAAAGACATCATCTTTAAATCCTAATGGTACGAAATTTAATGGCACAAATATACATTTAAAAAAATCTAAATCTAGTTTTCTAATTTAGAAAAAATGTTATAGCTGAACCAAATAGGGTCTTTACTTTTGCGCCACCCGTTACTTTGTACCAAAAATATTTTTGAATATGAAGTTGAAAGTAATCTTCGGCAATACAAAGCTTACTTTGCGAAGGTGCCTTTGCTGTAAAGTAAAGTCACGATTGTGAATCTGGACCTAAGAAACATATTTTTGGTACAAAGTAGATCTTTGCATCAAATTAAAGTCAAAGTGCGGTCTGTGAATCTTGCCCTTAATCTGAAACTGAAAACGTTTTTGTGTTACACTATGCAATTGTTTGTGCACAGATCTCAGCAACACCGTTCTTCGACGAGTGCGTATGGGGAGGATCCGCGTGCGCGCTAGCGAGTGCGTACAGAGAGTTGTGCCTTCATCAACACGTGCCTACGCATATGCCTGATCACTGCCACCAGTATGTATACCAGATCTTTTAATTGCGAGTTAACTAAACTGATTTAGAACCTTAAGCATTGGCTACAGAAGGTGACAAATGTATCAATACAATTATTCTTTATGAACTGTCAATAAGATCTATTTTTTCGTGCTTTTTAAGCAAATACATACTTCTGATTTTTGAGCTTTTTGAGTGAAACGAGGTACCTACTAATTTGTTTTACTATAATGGCGATATTTTAACAAAATGTCCTTATTTGAACATATTTTATAACTTCCTTTTAATCTTATATTCTTATATATTCTTTATCGTTACCATTTGACTCTAAAATTACGTCATAAATTTGTATTTTTATACAAAGCTACTGTATTGATACATCATCATAGAAAATCGTGAATGTAATTATCTTATAGATGCACCACACCCCAAGGCGATATAATCGAAGAAGGTTCCTTCCACATGTTACAATACGTGCCGAACTCAACCGATGTCGTATTCATAGTGGAGGCACATCTATGTAACAAAAACTTGCGCAAGACTAAGAATATGGACATGTTCATAGAAGCATTCGATACTAGATTGCAGGCGAATGGACTTTCTGATAACAGGTAAGGTTGTTATTGTATAATAGATTTTTTATTGTAAAAAGGAAAACTGTTGTTTAACTTTGTAGAATCTTAAAAAGGAGTTTGTACTCTGACATGAAAAGCCTATAGTCATTATTCTTCTTTAGGCAGACATTTGTTAAGTAAACTAAAACCCATCTGTTAGCTGGCGGAAAATGCCGTTTAAGGATAAACGACTTAGGTTCATTTTTAATTAAAATATAGGTATAATATATTGACCTCAATCGATATTTTTAGTCATAATTTTTATGCCAGCCCTTGGAAATAGCAGTAGAATTGCCCTTATTAATTATAACCGACGAAATGTGACACACTTCTACGCCTTACACCTACCCCTGCCGGGTTAACAGTGTAACGTTATGTATACCTTTTAATGCAACGTTTTTATACGCTCATTTGTTACGAGGTCCCAAACAGTGAAAGTTGGAACGTTGTTTTAACTCGTATCTTTATGATTCACACACTGATATATCAATAATAATTCAACAAAGCATTATTGCACAGGTACGCGATAGTAGGCTTCGGTGGTCGAGGCGTGTACCGTCGACCGCGTGCTCTCTACGTCAACAACAAAGTGTTCACTAACTATATAGAAATCTCGCAGCATTTCGACAACTTTATTATTGGTAAGTGAACTGAATTTTGAAAATAGTGATTACAGATCTGTGATATCAAGCCTCAAGATTTCCAGAACAAATTAATATTCTGATATTTAATTTTAGCCGTTCTTATTTAAAAAAAAATTGTATTACATTTTAATGTAAAAACTGGCTGACGATGCGATGTGAATATGCGTGCGTGCGTTCGTGCGTGCGTGCGTGCGTTCGTGCGTGCGTGCATGCGTGCGTGCGTGCGTGTGTGTCTGTGACTCATAAATGAACATCTGTTCGTCCACAGACAAGGCGGACATAATCCGCGGCAACCGCTCGTCTCGCTCGGACATGTTCAACGCGCTGCACTTCTCCACGCAGCTGCCGTACCGCGCCGCCGTGCCCAAGACCTTCGTGCTCATGCCGTGCTCGCGCTGTGACACCAATAACATGAGGGTATACTTACATTATGCATTTCTGTGCATTTGAATGCTTAAAATAGCCAATCACAATGCAATGCGTACGTTACGCACATCTTACTCCTGCCCCTCAAAGATTTAAATCGTTATTTGCTTTAAAAATGTGTCCACGCTTCTCAACAACAATGCGCACGCAACAACGACTGAAATGACACATTCGCTGTGTCATTTTTCGTCGTTAGTCCTCAGCGAAATGTCTCCCGCATATTGTAATTGAAATCATCAGTTCTCTTTCACACGGAAACGAGTGGGACACCATTTTATTGAGTAGAATTGTATGAGAAATTGTGAAAATAGATAATAATTCAGTACTTAAGCATGAAATGAAATTTACTTGGATTTGTTTGTGTTTTTACTAATTATTCATGCTTTTAGCAACCCAATCGGTACTTCACATGAGGTTTAACAGGTGATTAGTTATTTTTCTTTGATCAGCTTGTCAGAAGTTAGGTGTTAGTGGCTTTATTACCAAAAACAAAGAAATGTAAACAACGTGTACCGTTCACTGCAGCTAACAAGTGACTACGACGGAAAGAGTGAGCTCACTCTTCCCAACGATGACACGTTTTCGTGCGCCTTAAGTGTGCTACGGGCGCATCTAACGATTTAAATCTCTGCTGCCCCTTATTTTTGTGAGCTCGATTCAGAACAAATAAATGATAATGCGGTTTCTATTATTCGGTAATCTATGTTTGTAAACGTTTGCAGTTGGATTACTCGACGATCTACCATAATTTGATGGAGAGTTCTGTAACGCTACACATTCTGATGGACGACGACTTCATGCTGTCGAAGAGGCGCGCCGCCAAGTACTTGTTTGGTAAAAAAATATAAATAACAATAAATTATACGAAGTAGAAAATAAAATTATACATAATTATAGTGTGCAAAATAAAATTATAAATACAGGATGAAAATTAAAATTATAAATAATTATGCCGGGAAAAAAATTAAATTATAAATTTTTATATTGAGTGAAAAATAAAATTATAAATAAATGTGACAATGTAGGAGTCTGTATTTCATCGTTTTATTATATTACAGGACTGGATAACCAATTAGCATATACGAACAAAGACTACGAGAGACTAGTCGGTGATTCGGCGCTCAAGAAACAAGTCAAACTGCCCAAGGATAAACTCGGCCTCTGTTCTTCACTTGCGTTGGAAACTAATGGTAACACATTTACTTATTATTTAAATATAATAACTATTTAGGCTATAGCCAGTTTTAGGTTAGATTAGACGATTTATTATTAGTATTTTCCCTAGAATACTGGAATGAACTTGTGATAGAAAATACAAATAGATATTTTAAGTATTTTAAAACAAATTTTAGAATAATTGATTCGATGAATTGCTTTTTTGGTTTTAAAAAGTTTGAAATGATAAATAAATTTGTTGAAATTTTCAATTTTAAATTAAAACAATATTTACGTAATTTTGCACCTTTAGTCACTGAGTACCTAAAACTCAGTCTGCCAATTTCGCGTTTTGCCTAAATGTATTATACGCGTTAGGACTAAATAGGTTTTTGTCTATATCCCAATACACCTATTTCTCTTTAAGTCTATTTAGCGATACAACTATGTCGCAATAAAACTATTTCTCCTATTGGGCATTTAACGATATGACTATGTCGCATTAGGTCTACTTTTTGACAAATATAAGCAAGCGGCGTGCCAAACATTTAGGTCTGTTCTAAAGATTATTGATGTGATATATTAAAGGGATAAGTTACTTTCATATATTAAGACATAAAAAGCTACCCTTTTTAAGAAAAAAATAATTGTTTGCATCATACGAGAATCAAATTTGTTCAAGTTCATAAAACTAACAAAAAAAGAGTGGCCTGAGACCCAGCGCACACCACTGGAAGCGCGGCGGAGAGCCATTTAAGACAACAATTTAATATACACCTTAATATCTCTAACATACGGTCAATAATTGTTGAACAAGAATAAATTCGCACGCGACCCTGGAGCGCCCTGAAGCTACAACAAGAGCATGCTCGCGAGAACTCCAGTCGCCGGGCGCCGCGCTGGTCTGCGCATTAATTTTTAACATTTATAAGTGTTAATTTAATAAACCTAAATAAAAAAATAAACGACGCGTTGCTTTACATCTCTTCACTTTTTGCAAATTTTTGATTACAAAATATAAAAGTTAAGCCAGACTACTGAATCCTTTTTTTTTTATATATGGAATCAATTTCAGAGTATACCTTTTCAAATAAAAAAAAGTTTTTAAATCGGTTAATTGTAATTATTCGAAAATTTCAAAATCGTATATTTTTTTATAATTATTTAATATTTAAATAATTTAGTAATTAAATTTAGTATGATCATCGATCAGTAACAAAGAACCTTAGATCATTACACTCGAAATTCAACATGGCAGGTACAATATTCGCCGGCGCGAAGCTACGGAGTGACCGTCCAACAGCGCGGCGCTTCTCCACTGTGTTCGGTGCGCGCGCCGCCGCCGCTACTGCGCGCTGTACCGCGCCGCCGCGCTGCGAGTGCGCCGAGGGACGACTCACGTGCCGACCCTGTGCCGACACGCAGAGACTGGTATGTCTAACTACATACTAGTATAGCTAGCCTCACTGTACAACTGCTGTACCGCGCCGCCGCGCTGCGAGTGCGCCGAGGGACGACTCACGTGCCGACCCTGTGCCGACACGCAGA
Source organism: Parascotia fuliginaria (assembly GCA_963082885.1). NCBI lineage: Eukaryota > Metazoa > Arthropoda > Insecta > Lepidoptera > Erebidae > Parascotia > Parascotia fuliginaria. The sequence goes on from OY720195.1 coordinate 5,919,561, forward strand.
GACTGGTATGTCTAACTACATACTAGTATAGCTAGCCTCACTGTACAACTGCTGTACCGCGCCGCCGCGCTGCGAGTGCGCCGAGGGACGACTCACGTGCCGACCCTGTGCCGACACGCAGAGACTGGTATGTCTAACTACATACTAGTATAGCTAGCCTCACTGTACAACTGCTGTACCGCGCCGCCGCGCTGCGAGTGCGCCGAGGGACGACTCACGTGCCGACCCTGTGCCGACACGCAGAGACTGGTATGTCTAACTACATACTAGTATAGCTAGCCTCACTGTACAACTGCTGTACCGCGCCGCCGCGCTGCGAGTGCGCCGAGGGACGACTCACGTGCCGACCCTGTGCCGACACGCAGAGACTGGTATGTCTAACTACATACTAGTATAGCTAGCCTCACTGTACAACTGCTGTACCGCGCCGCCGCGCTGCGAGTGCGCCGAGGGACGACTCACGTGCCGACCCTGTGCCGACACGCAGAGACTGGTATGTCTAACTACATACTAGTATAGCTAGCCTCACTGTACAACTGCTGTACCGCGCCGCCGCGCTGCGAGTGCGCCGAGGGACGACTCACGTGCCGACCCTGTGCCGACACGCAGAGACTGGTATGTCTAACTACATACTAGTATAGCTAGCCTCACTGTACAACTGCTGTACCGCGCCGCCGCGCTGCGAGTGCGCCGAGGGACGACTCACGTGCCGACCCTGTGCCGACACGCAGAGACTGGTATGTCTAACTACATACTAGTATAGCTAGCCTCACTGTACAACTGCTGTACCGCGCCGCCGCGCTGCGAGTGCGCCGAGGGACGACTCACGTGCCGACCCTGTGCCGACACGCAGAGACTGGTATGTCTAACTACATACTAGTATAGCTAGCCTCACTGTACAACTGCTGTACCGCGCCGCCGCGCTGCGAGTGCGCCGAGGGACGACTCACGTGCCGACCCTGTGCCGACACGCAGAGACTGGTATGTCTAACTACATACTAGTATAGCTAGCCTCACTGTACAACTGCTGTACCGCGCCGCCGCGCTGCGTGTGCGCCGAGGGACGACTCACGTGCCGACCCTGTGCCGACACGCAGAGACTGGTATGTCTAACTACATACTAGTATAGCTAGCCTCACTGTACAACTGCTGTACCGCGCCGCCGCGCTGCGAGTGCGCCGAGGGACGACTCACGTGCCGACCCTGTGCCGACACGCAGAGACTGGTATGTCTAACTACATACTAGTATAGCTAGCCTCACTGTACAACTGCTGTACCGCGCCGCCGCGCTGCGAGTGCGCCGAGGGACGACTCACGTGCCGACCCTGTGCCGACACGCAGAGACTGGTATGTCTAACTACATACTAGTATAGCTAGCCTCACTGTACAACTGCTGTACCGCGCCGCCGCGCTGCGAGTGCGCCGAGGGACGACTCACGTGCCGACCCTGTGCCGACACGCAGAGACTGGTATGTCTAACTACATACTAGTATAGCTAGCCTCACTGTACAACTGCTGTACCGCGCCGCCGCGCTGCGAGTGCGCCGAGGGACGACTCACGTGCCGACCCTGTGCCGACACGCAGAGACTGGTATGTCTAACTACATACTAGTATAGCTAGCCTCACTGTACAACTGCTGTACCGCGCCGCCGCGCTGCGAGTGCGCCGAGGGACGACTCACGTGCCGACCCTGTGCCGACACGCAGAGACTGGTATGTCTAACTACATACTAGTATAGCTAGCCTCACTGTACAACTGCTGTACCGCGCCGCCGCGCTGCGAGTGCGCCGAGGGACGACTCACGTGCCGACCCTGTGCCGACACGCAGAGACTGGTATGTCTAACTACATACTAGTATAGCTAGCCTCACTGTACAACTGCTGTACCGCGCCGCCGCGCTGCGAGTGCGCCGAGGGACGACTCACGTGCCGACCCTGTGCCGACACGCAGAGACTGGTATGTCTAACTACATACTAGTATAGCTAGCCTCACTGTACAACTGCTGTACCGCGCCGCCGCGCTGCGAGTGCGCCGAGGGACGACTCACGTGCCGACCCTGTGCCGACACGCAGAGACTGGTATGTCTAACTACATACTAGTATAGCTAGCCTCACTGTACAACTGCTGTACCGCGCCGCCGCGCTGCGTGTGCGCCGAGGGACGACTCACGTGCCGACCCTGTGCCGACACGCAGAGACTGGTATGTCTAACTACATACTAGTATAGCTAGCCTCACTGTACAACTGCTGTACCGCGCCGCCGCGCTGCGAGTGCGCCGAGGGACGACTCACGTGCCGACCCTGTGCCGACACGCAGAGACTGGTATGTCTAACTACATACTAGTATAGCTAGCCTCACTGTACAACTGCTGTACCGCGCCGCCGCGCTGCGAGTGCGCCGAGGGACGACTCACGTGCCGACCCTGTGCCGACACGCAGAGACTGGTATGTCTAACTACATACTAGTATAGCTAGCCTCACTGTACAACTGCTGTACCGCGCCGCCGCGCTGCGAGTGCGCCGAGGGACGACTCACGTGCCGACCCTGTGCCGACACGCAGAGACTGGTATGTCTAACTACATACTAGTATAGCTAGCCTCACTGTACAACTGCTGTACCGCGCCGCCGCGCTGCGAGTGCGCCGAGGGACGACTCACGTGCCGACCCTGTGCCGACACGCAGAGACTGGTATGTCTAACTACATACTAGTATAGCTAGCCTCACTGTACAACTGCTGTACCGCGCCGCCGCGCTGCGAGTGCGCCGAGGGACGACTCACGTGCCGACCCTGTGCCGACACGCAGAGACTGGTATGTCTAACTACATACTAGTATAGCTAGCCTCACTGTACAACTGCTGTACCGCGCCGCCGCGCTGCGAGTGCGCCGAGGGACGACTCACGTGCCGACCCTGTGCCGACACGCAGAGACTGGTATGTCTAACTACATACTAGTATAGCTAGCCTCACTGTACAACTGCTGTACCGCGCCGCCGCGCTGCGAGTGCGCCGAGGGACGACTCACGTGCCGACCCTGTGCCGACACGCAGAGACTGGTATGTCTAACTACATACTAGTATAGCTAGCGTCACTGTACAACTGCTGTACCGCGCCGCCGCGCTGCGAGTGCGCCGAGGGACGACTCACGTGCCGACCCTGTGCCGACACGCAGAGACTGGTATGTCTAACTACATACTAGTATAGCTAGCGTCACTGTACAACTGCTGTACCGCGCCGCCGCGCTGCGAGTGCGCCGAGGGACGACTCACGTGCCGACCCTGTGCCGACACGCAGAGACTGGTATGTCTAACTACATACTAGTATAGCTAGCCTCACTGTACAACTGCTGTACCGCGCCGCCGCGCTGCGAGTGCGCCGAGGGACGACTCACGTGCCGACCCTGTGCCGACACGCAGAGACTGGTATGTCTAACTACATACTAGTATAGCTAGCGTCACTGTACAACTGCTGTACCGCGCCGCCGCGCTGCGAGTGCGCCGAGGGACGACTCACGTGCCGACCCTGTGCCGACACGCAGAGACTGGTATGTCTAACTACATACTAGTATAGCTGGCGTCATAAGCTTCGCCAGATGTTTGCTTATGTCACGCTTGGGAAAAAAAAAGAGTCTTTAAAAGCAAAATTAAATTTTGTAGATACATCATTATGAGTGAAGTAAATTCTACAGTATTCTTATTGCTTATCTAAGGTTATCGCTGTATCATTACAGCGAATGAAGTAAGTAGGTATGTGTGTACATACATTGTAGGTACTTAGATATTATTATATATTTGTGCCTATGTATATTTTAGTATCAAGTAGGTAAGTTAAATACGTTACTTTTATTATTCAGAACGAATGTCATACATATACTATTTTTTTTTAAAATTGAACTGCATGAGAGTAATGGATTGAGCCTCTATGAAGCCATGGCTCTTATCCTCCTACCTTCGAGCCCTCTTTATGAACTTGTTTATTTGAACTTAAGCAGTATTGCGTTACCTATATAAAGCGAAAGGCAAATTCCTAAACAAAAACATTTAAACTGTTCTAATAAAAATATTTATTTTTCTAGATGGAGTTATCATTCTTCAACTCTGATGACATCGATGAACTAATCGACATGGCCATGGAACCGCCTACGTTACCTTCCTTTAGATGATACGACTTTGTAGAATAAAATAAATAGAACAATAATTATTAGGTATCTGTGAATTTAATGCAAAATAAGCCAGTCAAAATTAGTTCATTGTATTGCAATAAAATAATTTAGTGTTTGTTCGTAATCAAAGTAGAGAAAGGGATATTGCTACAAGTTTTCTTTCTGTATGTGTGAAAATGTAATGCACAAGAGATTTTATTTTGTAGTGTACAATACAAATAGTTCTTAAGCACTATAGTACCTACTAAATAAATAAAACCTCCGCAAACTAACCTACCACTTGATAGATTGGCTTTAGAAAACAGCAATTATAAAAATTAAATCACCAGATAGATTTGTCATTAGAAAAATATGACAAAATTTTATTAAAAATATGAAAATATTTTTTTGTGTGATTACAAACCTACCTATATTTTATCTAATTATTGGCCTAGATAAGACTTTATACCCAAAGTTATATATATCAGAGTTATTTTACTTTTCTCAACTTGTATTGTGGTCCCTTCCTAAGTTGTAGATACATAATATTCATTAGTTCGCATAGGTATATACATACCTACATATAATTTTCCATGTTGTAGTCCATAAATTACGACTAAAACAAAACTAAATGTTTGCAGAGGCTCTAATATATACTTAGGCCAAAGCCGTAGCTCAATAAATAAATTATATTGTATGATTGAATTAAATTGAATATAAATCGATGAGAATGTGTAAATATTTATAAGAATGATATTCAAAGTGATGTAATGAAATATTTTTATAAAAGACTACTTGTTTTCATTTATACCTTCATTTTATGTTGGCACAATAATAATAATAAAAATAATAATAATAATAATATTCTACCACATTCACACAACGCCATCTAGCCCCAAATTAAGCAATTATATTTGCTTGTGTTATGGGTACTAAACAACTGATATACTACTTAAATACCTTTTTTTTTTGTACATATTATAGATAAATTACACCCAGACACAGAACAAACAATCATGCTCATCACACAAAGATTTGTCCTGGGTGGGAATCGAACCCACGACCTCCGGCTTAGCAGTCAGGGTCACTAACCACTAGACCAATAGACCAGTACATTATATTATGTACTGTAACATTGTATTATGTTTTTATTTTGCCCTACTAAGATCCAGAATTAGAGTAATCGCATTGTATTCCTTATCCGAAATATTCTTATTTTCTCTTTTAACTTATAAATAAAACAATAAATAACAAGATAGACTTTATTACAAACATAAGTATTCAAATTTCTTTAGTCTTTGATAAAAAATAATTACACCATCTATACCTATAATATAAATAATTAACGGAAATTCACAATAGTATATCTTATATCAGTTAGGAGTAAGAGGACTTTACTTTGAAAACAATCAAAATATTTCAGACAGATTTTTGTCTTCTTCTTTGTCTCCTTTTTTTTGGCAGCAGAGCCGACGATTGTGCAGCTATTTCTGCCAGCGTCAAGTGTAGAATAATATTCTTGTTGATGATATTAATGGTATATTACAATAATGAAATAGAAAAAATGTGGATAAAACTAAATGACAACCACCTTCCGTGAGAACAAAAGATGGACCCAGATTTTTGTCACTGCATGACACAGGCCACTTACAGATTTGTCATGTTGTTGAAGTGTCAAAGTTCCAGGCATAAGACAAAAATGTCAGTTTAATACCAGCCCTAAATATTATTATTCATATTTTTTTTTTTTAACTTCCATATAGAAAGAAAGAAAGATACTATCTAGACACATTTTTCCTCTAAAGATTTAAACAAGTACTGCAAGAGGAGGTTAAATTCTGAAACATACATAATAAAATAGGGTTCGGTCATCTAGGTCTAATTCCCTAAATGTCCAGTTTCTGAAAGCCTATTGTCTGAAAGTCCATTCCTCCAATGTCTAATTTTTCGAATGTCTGTTTCCGAACGTCTATTTACCTGTATGTCTATTTATTTGTATGTCAGTTTCTTGTCTATTTACTTGTGTCTTTTCTCCGTATATCTATTAGCGATGAGATATACTTGCAAAATTCAATACCAGGGCTTCTAAGTACAAGTACGTAAAAATACGAGGGTCGAAAACCAGGTTTTAAAATACTTGAAAGTATTTGTCATCCCACCCGCTAAAAAATACGTCTCATCTCTAATATCTATTCCCCGAACGTGTACTAATTATATACCTACACTCTGCACATTATGACTAGTTTAAAGTTTAGGAGTAAGTGCTCGTGACGTCATAACTCTGTACATACGTATAAACTGAACCGAGCCGCGAGCCGTGACGTCACGTGAAATTTTGATTGATAGTAATGTTTGACTAAACTTTATTTATAAAAAAAAAATTTAATGGTCACCTTACGGAGGGACAACATTCGGGGAATTGGACATTTGGAGAACTGGATGTTCAGGGATTGGACATTCTGGGAATTGGAAGAAATAGACAGACTGGACATTTAGGGAATTGGACCTAGGTGACTAACCATGAAATGATTCAACTTACTTATACATCTTATAAGCTGCATAAACACTGAGTACCACAAATGTAGCAGCAGATAACTTATATAATAAATCATATAACACCTTATTTTGTCCTCCAACCGAGTTTACAATAAGATTATTCATAGTAAACACAGTGTTGCTTTCTTCAATAAACGCGTTTTTTTCTTTCTCAGACATTGTATCGGCTATTTCGTTCATTGCTTGTCTAAAATCCTTTTTTAGTTGGCTGATATCTGTGCCAGAGAAGTCTGTCACTTTGTCCGTGTAGACACCTTGTTTTGGATTGCCTAGAATAAAAACATGTTGAAATTTAATAAGGAAAATTGATTGCATGATTTTTGCAAAGGCTTGTTCGGTAAATGTAGGTAGCCAGACACAACAGAATTTGTTCAAGTCAATTTTTACACCAAAAGCAAAGCGTTCATAAATTATTGCAACACTCCATTTAAAAAAAATCTTAGCGGTCCAGGCATGGCGCTAAGTCGTTGCGAATTCGACTCATTACACTAAGACTTGATATATGTAAGTAATTAGATAATACACAAACTTTGATGGAAGTAACAGAGCAATTCAAGAAGTAATAATATTTATTATGCAATTAAATTAATCATAATTACCATCACCAAACATCCTCCGTTTCTTAGCTAGTATCTGTCCGCCGCTCAGCAGTCCCAAGTATAGATGGTACACGTAAGCCAGCAGTAGTCGTGGATTAGACTGCTCCAGTTCTTGTAAATGCTCTATATAGTTTTCTAGAGCCAAGGTTTTGGGTATTGACTGCCAGTTCTCACCGAGATAATGCGCCAAATCTTCTTCGAAAGCACGCTTTCTATAATAAGTAGGTATATTTTACCTTTTTTGCCTGTGTTACTACCAATCTTACTACTATTAGTAACATCGGTAATTGAATTACCCTACTTACTACTAAAGTTGAAAGTTGTTAGAACAGCAATAAAAAATTGCCAGTGTTACAACCTTTTATTTTTAATTACAAAAACAAAAAAAAACAAATGAACATCGCGAAACATAAACAAAAGAAAATCGGAAAAATAAAAGAATTGTAATTTTTTTTTAATTTGTCAATAAGGTCGAAAATAGCTTGCACCCATTTTTAAAGACCTAAGACCAAAAAGAGTCAAAAACAAACAAAATATAGCGAAATTATTGTACTACTAGGACTAAACAATTAACTACAATTTGACAGTCACATTTTGTTTAAGATACATTGTTAAAACAATTTTTCTTCATACTGAGTAGGTAATAACAGCAAATTTTCTTTTAAAAATTGTTAATTTCTTAAATTCTTTGTAATGTTATTGATTGATGTGACTATTTGCTTTTAACTATACATTCCAGAGAAGCATATTGATAGGCAACTATTATAGTATGTTGGTCAGATATACCACCTATCAACATGCTTGTAGGAATAATCCACAAACCAGGGACTACTGATTATTATATTAAATTTTTTTTTATTATTTCCTTATCTCATAAACATGTTTATAATAGGTGAAGAGGACAGCAAAGATGTATAAATTTAATCATCACTGTAATCTATAGGTCAACTGTTTTTGTTGATATCATTCTGTAAAAGTCAGAATAATACATTCAGATAAATACAAAGTTACATACATTATTAAAAATACAAAATTTAACAAACCTGTAAAGAGCTTTGTTGACAAACAGTTTATCAAATTCAGGCATGTTTAGTCTTGTTTTAGCATCTTCTAGATAACCAAACACATGGTAGAATATAAACAATCCTCCTCCCCACACCTGCTCATCTCTTAGAGCTGAAAATACAATAAGTAAATTATTTACATGAAATTTAATTTTAACAAGTTTCCTATCAAATGTATCACTTGTATAAATAACAATTGCTTTTTGCCCGACTGCCAACTACTGCTGTACACATGTATATTTATTATGTACATACCTATGTGGCTATCTGTATACGTAGGTAACTAAGTACATAATAATATGAGGTTTTTGTGGAAGTGACATAGGGTACATAATATTTCAATGTAGCATCAGCACCAGAAAAAAAAATGGGTTTCTTTCTTTTCACTTTGTTGTAGGCAGGCGGGCTTTTTGTTTTTTTAATATATATTGCTTGTCTATTATGTATCTCATGGCACAGCGGCAATTGAGTTAGTAATCAAAATCATTAAAGTTTCATTTTTTATCTCAAAATGGTACAACTTCTCAATATGTTGTATAACCTTAGAGAGAGCAAGAGAACAGAAGAGTGAGGTAGCAACTTTACCTGTGTAGAACAGTATGCCTGCTGGTAAGTGAATTCTAAAGCTTCAAGGAAAATCATTGTATTGTCAACAAAAAGATTAAAATGTATCTAAGGAAAACGCTGTATCGTGCAGTAGCACAGAGATCTAGGAGCAAATCTGTTAATATTGTCATTGTTTACAAAACACCGGTCAATACGTAATTAAATGCACCTTGCGTTAAAAAAAAAGTATTTACAATGCGAACATCGTTCAAATATTATTATATCTTTTTGAAAATACTTACAAATAGCAAATTTTGCGTTGACCAGAGCGTCACTGATGTTATGAATTTTTCTCGTAGCTTTTCGCATACGAGTCGTGAAGACCTCCACATTTTCCGTCATTGTTCACTACGCTATTTGAACAGGATTGTAAAATTATGACCACAATCGTAAAACAGTTACAGAATTCTCAACAGATCAACTTATTTATCAGACAATCACAAAGAAAACAGTGACAATGATAATTTATTTTCAGTCAGGAATGATAACTTTTCGCACTTTACACTTAACCCGCCAAATGCCCGCCTCCGAAGTCTATAATCAAATCAACCATTCTTTGTTAAGGTAATAAACATTCAGCATATCAAAGAGCAGTATTTATATAAGTAATCTAAAATAGAATTATTTTTTATTACAACTGTTTATTGTGATTATGTTAGACTCAGTAGCTTAAACAAAACATTATTTTATAAATGAAAATAATATCCATTTTTTTATTCATGCCAGTCAGATGCCAGATAGACTTAGGGTTAACTTAGTAAATCAGCTCAGCTGATCGCAATTTGACAGATTGAATTTGTACTAAGTACGCGGTAGGAGGGGTAAGAAGTAGTAGAACTAAAATTAATCGATTAAATTGTTTGAAACCTTCCAACAATTCATTTAAAAAACGCAGTTTAAAATCTAAGTAAACAAAGCCTTGCAAATCTGAAGTGGCCATGGGAGACTCTTATAAACTAAAGGTAAGACTGCTGTAATAATAATTTCAAAACAAATTCTAATTAATTCTGTTTCAATTACGAAATTATTTATAAGGCATGACTTACTTTTTATATATTAAGTATAAAATATAGAAAAAGTAATAACAGGAATGTATTATTATTTAACTTTACCAATGATATTTTTATAATAAAAAGTATGTGAACGAGTTTGTTTATCTTTTGATAAACATAACCTATCATAGCAATTTAGCATTAGTTTGACTTTGACATTTCCTCTAAATATTATCTAACCTCAACCTCACTATAATTATTACGTTAGGTTAGTGGGCTCAAATAAAAAAATTACAATGGCTTATGACTTAAAACAAGAGGAAGAAGTGAAGGAATACATAGAAAATTTAGGTATCGAGTATCGCTTTGGATGTTACAAAGAGAAAAAACCCGAAGTCTGTCACCTTTTGGGTGATTATTTGGAAGCGATAAAAAAAGATTTTGCAAAGGCCGCAAAAGTGTATAAAAGTAATTGTGTAGATGATAAGTTCGGTAAATCATGTTTGAAGATTGGAAATTATTGTTTGATTGGTCGTGGTCGAGATAAAAGTGATGTTGCGGAGGCGTTGAACTATTTTGAAAAAGGTTGTGATTACAACGAGCCTGGTGCCTGCCTGCACGCTGGGATGCTACTGACGGCTACTGGACCCGGCGTCAACGTTAAACGGGATGTTCCTAAAGGTAAAGTTATTTAATTTCAAGAGAGTTTGCCTTTAGACTTACACCCAGTTTCTGATAGGCTGATCAATGAAAAATTAACTAATCACCTGTTAAATTTCATGTGAAGTAGCAATTGGGTTGCTGAAAGTATTATATTATATTATTATATTATATAATATAATAGTTTCTGAAAGGCTGATCAATGAAAAATTATCTAATCATCTGTTAAATCTCATATAAAGTAGCGGGTAAAAACGGGGTGACTAGGGATGCGGGGGTGAATAGGGACAAACTCGGGCATTTTTTGAATTCCCTGGTATTCTCTCATACCTAATCTGTGCGGATAATAAGGATAATGAGGATAAATTTTAAAACCTGTTATCATGTCATTGTAGATGAGTCACACAATAGTTGCTTATGAATGGCAATAACTATCCTTAATATTTAAAAAATAAAAAATTAGCATAAAGTTTATTGCATTAACTTTGTAGATAATATTATTTTTATTGTTTTAGGATACAATTACTTGAAGAAAAGCTGCGATCAAAATGATGATATGGCGTGCCACTACCTCTCTGGAATGTACCTAACGGGTGTTCCTAGAGACGTAACACAGTTCAATCCACACAATCCAGCAAAGAACAAAGACATAGACTACTTAATTAAATCGGACATGAAGCAAGCATTTTACTTTGCAAAGCGGGCTTGTGAACTAGGCAACATGTATGCTTGTGCAAATGTCAGTATGATGTATAAAAAAGGTGAGGGAGTTGAAAAGAATGCTGACGAGTCTAAACGGTATTTTGACATCGCACAAAGTTTGCAAAAAGCTCACGAAACAACGAAAGAAATAAAGTTTCAACAAGGATTGGAAGGCAAATAGTATTATTGACTTTATCCGCATTTATGTTATATGTTTAGTTTATAGTTATAATTTGTAGCAAAATCAAGAAGTACCTACCTATTTAAAAATATAATCATGTTGTTGTTGATCAAACTGTTTTTTATTTTATCCTGCAAAACAAGCAATTTATAATATAAAATATGAAAGAAGTCAACACTAATATTTCTGTTTGCTTTCGTACATACTGTCGGCGTCGTTTGGCATTCAAAACCGCGAACGTAATATTTTTACCAAGCAGAAGATGTATGATCTATATTTTATCTTATTCTACATCTTTAAATACCTATGTGATCATTTATTTACATTTTAACCGAAAGTTAATCTGGTCCTATTTTTTTAAGTAATTCCGAACCTAATTTGCTCGGCTAAACTCATACATTGCCGCCAAACGGATATCTCAAAACTTTTTCGTCTTCAATAAAATTTTACGAATGTTGCATTGGTATGGTACCGATCGAAATTTTCGAAAGTCACATATTTTTACTTACCTACCCACATGTTTAGAATATAATTAAATGTGAATTGAATAGATCGGCATCATTGGTGGATCAGGATTCGATGACCCAACCTTATTCGAGAATCAAGTAGAAAGAGAAGTGAGCACACCATTCGGTAATCCTTCCGATGTGCTGATTGAAGGTCAAATTAAAGGAGTGCCGTGTGTGCTGCTCGCAAGACATGGCAGGAAACATCAGTATCAGCCAAGGTTAGTTCAAAGTTTTGTACATTTACGCTCTGTCCTGAAAATCTGATCAAAATCAATTTTTCGTCTGTCATTCGTTTGTCTTTTTTACAAATGATGAAAGTGCATGAAAGGCCAAAATGCATACCTACGTTCCCACCCACTAGCGAAATTATATTTACCTAGCGGTCGTAAATCTATAATTTATAAGCGAAAAGTCATTCATCACGAAATCTCAGAAACTATAAGTGTTAAGGATGATATGATTTTAGCATTCTTCTGATTTTTTAAAGGATCTATTGCCTACTTAATAGTTTTCCAAAAAAGTCCTTAATCTAGAACCTCCTCTCCTTAATTAAAGAAAAAAATAAAAAAAATCGACAACCTCTGTGGTTCGGTGGTACTGTGTATGGACTGCCACGCAGAGATCGCGGGTTCGATGCCCGCCGATCTGTCCTTCCACTCCGACCAACTGAACCGACCAACTGGTTGTGCAGAATGGAACCCAAAAAAGGGTTTTATTCCAATCTAATCAACTAGTTGATCATTTATTTTATTTTGAGAAAAAATATTCCAATGGGACCAACTGAACCAACCAATTGAAACGGACCAACTATTTTCCTTCTCAACGATACAACTTTTTAGTTGGTCTGATGGGAATATTTATAGTTAATGCAAATTTGTCCCCATGCACACAACTTTGGTATTAAACCTTTATAATTAAATTTTATTTTAAAATCGCGATGATGCCATTAGACAGACCATGATACAATGTTTATCTGATGAGATCTCAATAGGACACGCCTTAGAAAAGTTGAGATAAAAAATAGTTAAATGTATCTATCATAGGATTAAAATAAAAATAGACAACGCAGTCGTTTTATTCAATCAAGCATACTTCGTTTCTGTCCATAAACCAATAGGTTATTGAGCAGATAGGATTTATTCCTCTAAGATACACTTTCCCGGTAGATACATGTCTTTAGGTTTGATACTAAGTTGTGTAGATGGAAACAAATTTGAATTAATAAAATATTCCTATCGGGCCAACAAAAAAGTTGTACCGATAAGAAAAACAAATAGGTGATCCGTTTTAAGTTGTGTCGATGGGGATAAACTTGAATTAAAAAATATTCCTATCAGACCAACTACAAAGTTGTGTCGTTGAGATAGAAAAATAGTTGATTTGTTTCAGTTGGTCAGAGTGGAAAGACAGCCGCCGATGTGTGCAAATATTTGTGTGACACCCAGACTAATGCATGACTATTAGTCTGGGTGTTTCTATGTATAATATGTATGTATTTTCAAAAAAAGTATATAAGTACCTACGTTTATCCGCATTCTAGAACCCATATCACAAGCTATTAATATATGCTTACTTTGGATCTAGATGACGTTGTGTGTTTGTTTTGGTAATATTTATTTATTTATTTAAAAGGAGTCGTGAATCTTTTATATATATTATATATCTACCTACTTATGGCGCAGTGTCATCTAATTCCGACTGACTAATCTATCATATAATTTTACAATACTTTTTTATGTTTTGTTTTCTATCACACAGTGATGTGAACTACCGCGCAAACATCTGGGCGCTTAAACAAGTAGGATGCACGCACATCCTCGCCACTACAGCGACAGGATCACTTCGCGAGGAGTACAAACCTGGAGATCTTGTTATATTGGACGACTTTATTGACAGGTACTTATACCTAATAGATTTATTACGTAAGTAAATACATTTCTTTAGTGGCAAACAAGCATACTTACCTCGTTAGTCTGGGAGAAGAGTCGTGTCCATATTCGGAAACAGGTATTTAGTTTTTAAGCTTTGCAGTTTATTTTTTTGCCAAATACTTAATTGTCAAAGTTACTTGTAAAAATATCATATTGCTTTTGGCTCAAAAGCAATATGATATTTTTACAAGTAACCTTAAAAGACTCTTCAAGCCTCAATACCTAATGGCCTAAGCAGAACACCTCAACCTGATGGTAGGTGGTAACCTACGGGTGTTTTCTAAGCATTGCAAAAATAATGCTTAGAAACACAACCAACTTTTGTCTGCAATGGCTTGTTGCCGACTGTAAGGAGAAAGTGGTGAGGAAGGAAAAGTAAAAAGGGCCGATGGGGTAATTGGGCTGTCGGCGCTCTCAAACTGTGCTGTTTTATTATTTGTTTTATATAGGTAATGTGTTAATTTTTTTTTTATTATTCTATTTGTTATTTTTGTAAAAATACCTATCATTAACTTGTATAATAGGAATAATGAATTATTGAACAATTATAGTTCTCAGCCTTCAAATATAAAATATATTCACGTGGTGGGAATTCCTAAATAAGTATACAAAATAGTTTGATACTGTTATATCGGCGCGCGGCAGAGACAAGTGAAACAGCTGTTAGTTGCATTTACACTGCGCGGCTGCGACCGCGCACTGCGCGGTCGCAGCCGCGCGTTTATAGCTTTACTTATGTAGGTACATACACAACAGATACCTAATATGGAATCCAACCTTCACCTGTCTCAAGAGACAACTAGAAGAAGGTATACTAAATTTAACGCCCAGCAACATTTAAATTTTAAACTTAATTTATTCTCAGAACATGGGGTCGTAAATGCACATTCTACGACCATACTGAGGGAGGTCCTAAGGGTGTGTGCCATTTACCTATGCGCCCTGCGTTCTGCGAGCGAGGACGCCTAGCCTTACTTACTGCGGCTCGCGCGAGAGACTACTCATGCCATGAAACTGGTACTGCTGTTGTTATACAAGGACCTAGGTATGTTGTTGGGGATGTCTCTTGGGTAAAATGATAAGATGTGCAAAGGTTTGTGTGTGTGTTTGTTACCACAGCGCCTAAACGGCTGAACCGGTTTCGATGAAAATTGGTATATAGATAGATTCGGTGCCGGAGACGGACATTGGCTGCTTTTCATCCCGAAAATAGGTCTGTTACCTGAGGGAGACGATCACATTTCAGGCATGGGCGAAGCCGTGGGACATAGCTAGTAAATAAATAACAAGTAGATTTTAGGTCGCTATAATTAGTTATAAATAAGACCGGAGATTCTGGGTAAGTTATTCTCTATCCTAGTTTCCTAAATCTGCTAGTTTCAAAATATTCGTTGGACGTGGCCTATAAAAATCCTGGCGTAACTTTTCAGTCACGTGATTTGTTAGAATTTATTGATCAAATCAAATACTTATGGGCGAGATTCTTGATATACATCGTACTGTAATCTATACCAATCTACCGTTCTAAAATGATATCTACATCTGATCTTAATTGTTTACTCACTGGAGCGGCGCGGCGGCCGCGATGACATTAAACTACCAATAGACATAACAATAAAATTATGAGCGAATCGAGTTGTACAAATGTTAAATTGATACTGTATTTGTTGTTGTTCAATATTGTTTATGTTTGAATCTTATTCTGGAGCAGTGTTTTCCGTCCTTATTCCTTTTATACAATAAAAAACAAAATGAGGATGAAAGACATAAGGCCTACGTCCAACAAAATTAAATGAAACTTTAAAGAAAATCTAAAAATAAATGTTTTAGATTCTCGAGCCGAGCTGAGAGTTTAATGCATCGTCAATGGGGTGGACATCTTGTCAACATGACCACTGTACCTGAGGTAATTCACTTTTTATTTCAATAGCGAGCGATTGCCCTATCCAGAAAATGTTAGTGTCATTTTTTCAAAATCCAAAGAAACTTAAGCATTAGTAGCGCATAGCCTTGTAACTAATTTGACTATCTTTTTACTTGAATGGTAGGAATGGATTCCACCTTTGTATGGCAACCCCAGTACTTTTAAGTATAACTCCTTACAGGTGGTGCTCGCGAAAGAGGCCGGTATAAGCTACGCAGCAGTAGCACTTGTCACAGACTACGATTGTTGGAGGGAAAATGAAACCTCTGTGAGTATTCACTATGCAGACATGTTTATATATAATATTAGGCCATGAGCGTTGTACTAGTTTAATTATTTAAAAAAAAACATTTGATGATAGCTTTTTAAGTTTTTTGCAAATAAAGTACCTATAGACAAACCCTCCAAATACTGAAATTTCACTTATTTTTAGGGTTCCGTAACTCAAAAGGAAAAACTGAACTTTTATAGGTCACTTTATTGTCCGTCTGTCTATCAAGACCCCTTTCTCAGTAACGTGTGGAGGTATCAAGCTGAAATTTAAATCGAATACTCTTATCAGCGACCTCTGAAGCTGTAAAATCAAAGTTGTAAGTCAACACTATCGAAAGATATACGGCCGTTTGTAAATACCCAGCTAAATAAACAATGATAACGTACACTTCTGCCTACTGTATTACAGCAATAGTCACGATGTTTTGTAACTTTCAGGTGTCAGTAAGCGAAGTACTGAAAATGTTTGCTAAAAACGTTAAGAAGGCAGCCGACGTGATCATCGACGCGGTGCAGATACTCGCCGCCGAGACCGACCACGACTATCTGAACGCGCATAAAGTAAGACCCATAGATAAAACGATATAAAGGCTTGTTTTACAATTGCCAGTTAACTTTTATATCCAAGATAAATACAGAAATTTATTTATTACATAAAAGTTAATTGCCAATTGTGGAACAAGCCCTATTATAGGTAATAAATAAAATATTAATATTGAAAACTATCGTGAATTGTCATCAATAGGTAGCGCTTCTAGAGCTGGCGATGGCGATGTAATATCACATCACTTATCCGCTAAGCGTAGAAATCACTATAAGAAAAAGCTATCTTCAGAGTGCAAAAGCAAACAATAGAGAAAGCACATTTGTTTGAATACTATAACACAACCTGCGTAATTTAGTTTCATTGCGACCAAGTTACTGCTTAGCTGCTTTGAATTAAAAAAAGAAATGCAGTTGTAAAGATTATCTATTTAACAATTAAAAAAAATACTTGCGAGCTGCTTTCTTTTGTCTCTACAGAATTTCTATTACGTTAAAATAAGACGTCTAAAAATAATTTAATACATGTTTTTTCGTTCACTCATGTTATTTTGTTTGCAGGAGCTAGTGTCATCTGCAATTATGCTGAAAGAATGACGACAGCAGAGCATTATAGATAAAAATAAATGTCATTTATCTTTAAGGATAATAAAATAATTAAACAATACCTTCGCATTATCCATTTATTCGTAGCCTAACTTAAAAATACATCATATAAAATGATCGAATCATCCTTAACATCAAACATCTCACACAGTTACCATTTTCCCAAAGAGTGTAGCATCATTACACTGCTGG
This sequence comes from Parascotia fuliginaria, assembly GCA_963082885.1. NCBI lineage: Eukaryota > Metazoa > Arthropoda > Insecta > Lepidoptera > Erebidae > Parascotia > Parascotia fuliginaria. The sequence goes on from OY720195.1 coordinate 5,937,039, forward strand.
CCATTGATAAAAAAAAAGTTTAAAAATATATAAAAATACATTATCTGTTATTATCCTACGTCAAACCGAAAGTTAAAATTTCCTTATTTGAAATTTGGCGGCATTAATGGCCTTAAATATAAATGAATGAGGTTATAAAACAGAGATTTAAATCGGATGCGCCCATACCATGCGCCCATCGTTGGGAAGAGTGAGCTCACTTTTTCCGTCGTAGTGATTTGTCAGCAGCAGTGAACGGTGCAGGTTGTTTACATTTCTTTGTTTTGGTAATTAAGTCACTATGTGTATCAATTATGCCTTCCTGTGCCTTTAAAAAATGTTCTGACAATACAAGAAACACAAAAATAAATGTCATACAATTCTACTGTATAAAATGGTGTCAAATCGTTTCCGTGTGAAAGAGAGCGGATGATTACAATTACAATATGCGGGAGCGAGACATTTCGCTGTTAACTTATCGTCGTCAGTCGTCGCTGCGCGCGCATTAACGATGTCGTGTGTGCCTTAACACACACAGACTTAACGTGGACCAATTTTAAAAGCACAGGGCTAACGATCTAACGATTTAAATCTCTGATTATTGATAAATATAAAAAAAATATTTGTCCAGCAATGTTTCTATTGAGATCTTGAATGTTGTAGCACGCGAGTCTGTTATTATAAACTATACTAAGCCATTTTACGTATTTAAATCTTGTGCATCAATTGTTAAACGTTGAAAAATCTCCTTATTACTAAATTATACTAGTTAATCTATATTTCTTCTTAGAAATGCATTCTTTCCCACCGTGTAAGAATGTATGTAGTTCATTTCTAGCCTTTGATTCTCATGAAGAGCCTTAAACCAAACAGGTTATATATATAACATAGTATTTAGGCTGGAGACGGTATCCTGAATTTAAAAAAAACCATTTTCGTTCAGTATCAGACAGGATATTAAGAGAATGTGCGTACAAATATTTTATGAAACTTAGAAATAAATAAATTGATGTGATATGAAATACAAGGTCTCCAAACTAAATGCCACGAATATAACAAAACATACTTTAAAAAATAATATTAATTTAAAATTATGTTACATCTGCATCAATGAGCGGCTTGCGCCGACTAAAGTCAAAATGTTCACAATCATTATTATTGTTTTTACACCTTTCTTGTTTGCTTCTTTTGACTAATTCTTGACAAACTCGTATCGAGTTTTCAGGAAATCTCTTCACTGCATGGCTGGAGCGAGATTAAAAAAACATGTATAATAGCAAAAAATTTTAGTTGTAAGGTACGTTCATACGTTGCCTACGTTGCAATGGATTGCTGCTGATGCTAAATGAAACACTATGATAACCTGTTACGTACACGTTTATTACCGTTTTATAGTAGTTCATCTATTATTTTTGGTAAAATGATAGATGAACGATATGTGCAAAACTAATGATTACGAATACACCCGGTTTGCTTTCCGAATATGCACTAAAGTCGCCGCGCACTCGACCGTATTTTGTTGCTAGGTCAGCAAAAGGTGTTCAATTGTAATTATTGCATCGATCGTTCTTGTTGGTACGGTTGATTTGTCCGAACCACACCACAGGAAATCTATTTTTCCGTGGTACGATTGGCCGGACCATGGAAAATTTTTATATTCCGTGGTCCGGTAACCGGACTACAGAGGATAGTTTTGAAATAGGTTTATAAGATAATAATAATCTTAAATAAATATAATAGTTCTTTTTTTAACAAATCAATACCGACAAAACAAATGAAAGTCGACAAAACAAAAGACTATCGGAAACTGATTAGCTATTGATAGTGCTTCTAAAAAATCGGTGTAAACGATTTTGGACCTAATTGACACTATTTATTTTTCACTTTTCACAGCACAAACAATATTACACGAAAAATATATTTTTAGATTTTTGTCAATAGAGTTGAAAACTGCTTGCACCCATTTTGCTAGTGCAAACCAAACGATTATCATGAAAATGTGGTGCACACGATTTTCGGCTTTAATGACTTTATTTTTTTGTTAATTTTAGCTATATACCAGATCAATTACCTTGACAAATTCCATAAGGTCGCAAATTGCGTGCACCTATTTTTCCTACATAAACTTGTTAGAACAATCTAATCCAACTTTCTTTTGTTTTACCATAACTCTTTTGTTATTTTGTTAAAAAGGAGATTAAGTTTATTAAACAATCATCAGCTCATGTGAAGTATGGTGCAGATGAAACAACCGGAAATTGTCCAATCGGATAACCGAACCAACGTACAGATTTCCGAATGTACAATCAGTCAATAAGTAGCGTCACCGTACCATGGAAAATAGAATTCACAATCCAACCGTACCACGAACAAAAAACAATTTTTAAAATGGTGGAGGTATATAGACTTCGAATAGAATAATAATAAATACGTCTCTAATATAAGCCCCACACTACGCCGCGGGGTTCGTGGCGAAGGAACATCTACACCATGCGTGAATGCCTTTTGAGTGTGTTGCACCACGCGTCATTTGTATACAAAGAGAGATAACTACAAACAACGCAACAACAAGCACGCCCGCACTAGTTTAATGCGGGGCAGTGTGAATCATCTAAATTAAAGTTGACCAAGTTTCAAAAATAAAAAAGTGATTGCTTTTTTGACTGAATGACTAAACTATGTAATAAAAATGTTTCAAGGTCACTAATCATTTTACTAATGATGAGTAATGTTTCAAGACATATTTTACTAAAAATTATTACTGAGATATAATCGACGTACGTTAGTTCTTAGTCCAGTGGTTCCTAGGATGCTGTCCGGGTATCATATCGAGCAGGTACTGTCGCTGCGCCTCCGCCACACGTTGCATTTCTGCCATCGCGGCCGCTCCCCCCGCGCCTCCCGACCCACCCTTGCCCGCTACCGACCAAGAATACACACTCAACAGCTGACAATTCTTACTAATGTATTTATTTAAAACTTTATACACATACATGTAAAGGCGGACTAAATGCCTGAGACATTATCTACCAGTCTACCATTGGGAGGTGCTGAGATATTCGAGTAGATGCAATTTATTATAAAAAGAATTATTCATGTTTAATAAAATCGATAAGGAGTCTCTATGCTTATCAAGTTCTTGCTATCAATAAGCGCTCACACACTGGCAACACTCGATCGACGACGTCGTAACTGAAGGTCGACGACGTCATAGCTGAATGTCTACAACGTAGTAGCTATAGGTCAACAATGTCGTAACTGAACGAATGAAGGTCGATGATGCCGCAGTCGTATCTCGCTTGCCTGTGCTACGTCCTCGGCCGCGTGTCGCGCGTCTGTTAGCGCCCTCGCTACAAACATGTGTGTTAGCGGTAAGTGTAGGGTAGGTAGTAGCGTGTACGTACAACGCTTACCGAGCGCGGAGGCCTGCGCCATCGCCAGCTGGTAGGTGTAGATGAGCGGCGAGAACTGCATCATGGCGGCCGCCGCCGCCGCGGGGGACATGCCCGCCGACCCGCCCGCGCCGCTCAGGCCTGCGCACCGACAACATCACGACACACATTAACAAACTAACATCACCAAACTGCGTTGATATTCTAGAGATAGACAAAGTATATGAGGGCTTACGTGGCAGAGTAGCAACGTCGTAATTTAGTGGTTTTAAATTTTTATCATTTAATCACAGCTATATTTTATAAATACTTTCTGCTAGAATTACATTAAAGCTGTATAAAAAATAAGTAATCATAGTGCTTACAGTTATTTCACTATGAAAATAACGCAACTTAAGTTTCAAATATATTACTTGCATATAATTAGAACTGCAAACGCAATTATTTCTTACTTTTATTGCTTAAACGCCCTTAACAAGTGTTTAATTTGTAGTCGGCAGTATTAAATTCAGTTCCCCTCATGGTAACTTCACTCTTAAATCTTAAAAACACGGGTAGTTACAATTTGAATGCGAAATCTCGTTACTACATTTTCTCGAATAGATAATCTCCGTAACTTAAACCACACACATACAATAAATATAATATATAAACTGACGGACTCATAAACTGCATCAAAGTTCAGGATTACTCGGAAATGATTTTTTTTAATAAGTATGCAAACATTTTAGATTAAATTATATAAATATGGAGAGACTGGCTCTTAATCTTAAAAAAAAGCAAAATTTAAAAATAGAACTGCAGTAAAACAAATGAATATAGCTGGAAAAGAAAATTTACTCGTAGTATCAGATTTGCGTGTTATTTAAAGCAAAGTTTTAAATTGATTCGCATTGATTTTTTATTCTTTTGTCAATTGAATTATTGTTACCAGCAGAATTGTTGGGTTAGTTTTTTAACTCATCGATAGTTTTTGAACCATAATATGGATACTTCGTCCGAACAAGCGGCTCAAATTGTAGCACTGGTGCGGGAGGGCTTGGATCAACGAACGATTGGTACAAATTTAAATTTAAACCAGTCTACGGTTTCTAGAATATACAGAAGGTTTGTGGAGACAGGTTCTTACAGAAGGAGACGTGGTACAGGCAGGACTCGAGCAACCACCGGTCGTGATGACGATGACGATTTATTGTTACAACTTCCCTGCGAAATCGTTTCCTCACGTCAGTTAACATCAAAACAGAGCTTAATGAAGTGCGTGGAGTAAATGTGAGTGCACGAACAATAAGAAGAAGGTTAAAGGAAGCGGATATCACCCCTTTTAGACCAGCAAATGGTCCAAAGTTGTTTGTAGCTCACAGACAAGCTCGCTTAAGATTTGCGCGTGATCACCTAAATTGGACAGAAGAGCAATGGGCCTCCGTATTGTTCACGGACGAGTGTAGGACATGTTTATATGGTGCAGATGGTCGCAGAAGAGTCTATCGTCGATGTGGAAAGCGATATGCTCAATGTTGCATTGAGGAGCGTGTTCCTTTTGGAGGCAGTTCGTGTATGGTCTGGGGTGGCATATCGATGAACGGGCGAACAGAACTTGTGTTCATAGACATGGTCCGTCAAAACGGTGATAGAGGTGGTTTGACTGCACATCGCTACATAACAGAGATCTTAGAAGATCACGTGGTGCCTTACATGGGATTCAAAGGCGAAAATTTTACTTTAATGCAGGATAATGCTCGGCCGCACGCTGCTGCACAAGTTCGACAATATTGCGAAGAGGTTGGGATACGTACAATGAATTGGCCAGCACGCAGCCCGGATCTTAATCCCATTGAGCATGTTTGGGACAATTTAAAAAGAGCTGTATATGCGACAAATCCTGTGCCCACGACAGTGGCAGCACTAAGAACAGCACTTTCAGAAGAATGGGACAATATTCCGCAAGATCTTTTAATAACCCTAATAAAATCTATGCGGAACCGATTAGAATCCGTAATAAGGGCACGTGGAGGTAATACATCTTATTAAAACATAAATAAACCCTTGCATAAAGTTTGTGTCTATTGTTAAAACCATTTTTTTTATTAAACCAGTATTCCTTAAATTTCTGTTTTTTTTTTCAAAAAAGTCTTAAGGTCCTTTTCAGTACACAAACTTAAACTTAAGGATATGACCCTACGCTGTTTTAAAGTTCACAAACCAATCTAGAGGTTTCAATTTTAATCTGTATAGAAAGTTTGCATACTTGGTTAAAATATTTATTTTAAACTCACACGATTTTTACAAGGTGGATTGCAGCTGTGGAAGTTCCTACATTGGACAAACCAAGCGCACAATAGCGGAAAGGGTCAAAGAACATATCACAGCTGTCAAGAACCGTCAAACAAATAAGTCTGCGATTGCTGAACACCTGTTAGAGTCAGGAACCAACCACTGGATTGAGCTACATAAGCCGCAAGTGCTTTCCACTGATCGGCATTACTACTCCAGAATAGCTCGAGAAGCGGTTGAAATTAAAAAGTACCGAAATTTCAACCGAGAAGACGGATACCGCTTATCTCCATCTTGGAATCCAGTAATCAGCAAGTGTGAGCGTCGCAGTTATGACAAAGTAGGCCAAGGTGAAGACGTCGTGAGTGTTGTGTGTCGTAGTACTGACTTTTTACAAAACAGTGTAACAACAGACAAAGTGAGGGTAGTTGCCGAATCCCGAGCTTCAAGGCGAAGACGACGCCTGGCTACATCAGTCAGCCCGTGACCATGGTCGGTGTAATTCGACCGAAACGTCGGGTAAAGAGGTATGACACCTTATAATAATTCTCTAACACGAGTAGACCCGTTTTATAAATATAGTTATGTAAAATATTTATTTCAAAGTCGTCTATTACTTTGATGCAGTTTATGAGTCTGTCAGTGTATAATACTAGCGGACCCGACAGACGTTGTCCTGTCTTAATTATTATCTAATTTTTCGCAGAACCTTCTCCTGACAATAACAAACACAACAAAAAAAGAATTAACGGAATCGGTCCAGTCGTTCACGCGTGATGCCGTGACCAAGGGAAATACGGATTTATTTTTATATAAATAAGATATTTCTAATCGCCCATTCTACAAACCCTCTTTCACCTACCTACAGATATCACCCGTAACTTTTCACTACTTTCCCCTATTCCCCTCGCCCTTCTTCCCCACTCCTCCCATCCCCCTTTGTTCCCCATTCCTCTCATCCCCCTTCTTCCCCATTCCTCCCATTCCGCTTCTCCCCTCCCTCCCTCTCCCCCTCCCTCCCCACTCCTTTTCCCGTCATTTCACTCTCCCTTTCCCTGGCTTCTCCCTCACTTCCCTCTCGCTGCCCCTTTCCTCCCCCTCCCTTGCCTTCCCTCTCACCTCCCCTTCCTTTCCCCTCAGTTCAATCTCGCCCCTTCCCTTCTCCCTCTCTTTAATTTTCAAGTCGCTAACTTCAAAAGCAATGATCTTTCCATATAATATTTTATCCCTAATTTCATCCCTCTAAATCCAACCCAATTAAAAAAAAATTATGTTTTTTTATTTTAATAGAAGTATTCCAAAACAAAATTTCAAAACTATGAAAAAGTTTCATACAATCGTTTTCATCCCTTTTCAGACCACCCTTAACATTTAGGGGGATGAAAAATAGATGTTGTCCGATGCTCAACCCTAGCCGATGCATACAAAATTTCACGAAAATCGGTCGAGCCGTTTCGGCATATATATAAATATAAATATAAATATAGTAGGTCACCTCTAAGTAGTTGGTGTTGTAGCGCCTGCATAGCGGCGGCGCTGTGTTGTTCGAACGCCATTTGCGCAGCTGCGGCGGCCGCCAACTGCTGTAAATATCAAACATTCTTTAGCATTACTGACGAATATTCTCGAAGTTTCCTTACTTCTCAAAGGCACAGCGTAACGTATGTGGCAGTGCCAATGTAATCATAAACAAAGTAAACCTTGGTCTAATGTCTTCATAAATGAATAAATAAAAAAAAATTAAACAAATAAAAAAAAATATAGAATATGATGTAAATGTGTTCTTGTAGCCTAACATTATAAATAAGGGGATTTTAAAAAGTGTACCAGAAAAACTCATCCAACATTTTCGGGCACAAATAGGTAGTAACAAAATAAAAAAAAACTAAATGTTATAAATACCTGATGTTGCTTGCTACTGCTGCTGTTTTGACTGGTGCTGCTAGATGACGATCCTAAAACAATTTAGTTCCAATTTACATAACAGGTAAAAGAAAAATCAATTCTATATACGCAGCACAAGGTTTATTGTTCAATAGTCTCACATTAAAAATTATAATATTACGCAGCGTAGATTAAAGAAGAATGCCAGCAAATCAGTATTTATAAAATATAAAGAAACATCACCTTTTCCTTTTTTGGCAGGCACTTCACTGGTTTCCCTCGAGCGGTCCGTATGGTGGCTACGAAGTGAATCCGAAGATGTCATTGGCCTAAAAATAAGATACAATTATATTAAATATTATTGTAACACCATTGTTGTAGTTACAATAATAAAAGAAATGGTAAAAAAAGTAAAAACACAAAATTTAAATTGGTGAAGTGGCCTTTCTCTCTTTTAAACAGCAAAAAACAAACATGATATAAACGTACCTAGGCGCAGGAGGAGGCGCAGGAGTCTTAGCCGGCGCAGGCGACGCGGCCGCCGTACTGCGGGACGAACTGCGTGACACCGACATCTATTAAAAAAATATAAAAAAATATATTTATTTTTTAATTAATATATGCCGTGGTAGTCACGTGTGTAAAGTATGAACCAAACCGTCTCTAAAATAAAATAGGCTCCAATATACCCTTGCAGAACCCACACGTTATTACTTTTATATTCTAACATCTAATGGCGCGTACTGACATGAAATGCAACATGGAACCAGCATTTCATTACTCGCATCTGTTTGCGGCGTGCGCGCACACATAAAACGAGCCTCCACCGTAGTTGTTTCCTTCCATGGCCATGGTTCGTTCTGCACTACAGACACACACAACCCGTCCACAATAACGCTCCGCGCACACACCGCGTCTCTTTGTGTTCGGCGAAAAAATCAACTTAAGGGTATTATTTCATTGCGCGTTATATTGTATGTTGCATTTCGTAAGTCTGTACGCGGCGTTACATGTAACTCGATAATGATTGGTTTGGTATGCCATTGTTTTGTTGGTTGCCTATAATTTTTGAATTAAGATATCGTGCAATAAAATAGATCAAAATAAAGCGGTTATTGTTGATACTCGTCAGTATTAGGTACGTTAACAAGAGAGTAATTGTTCAAGTTCTAAGTTTTATTATATCACATATACGTTTACGTCTTTAAATAAAAAAGAAATATTCCTTGGATGATGTTTAACAGTTGTAGTTGGGTTTTCAAATTAAGGTTTGAGGTTATTTGGTGTTATATTGTTTTGATGTCGTTAAGGCTGTCTGTTCACAAAGTGGAGCTGAGTCAAGAAGTAATGTGGAGCGAAGATGCGGACTGCGTCTTACCATAGAAGTGGAGCTATGGTAGCGGAGCGAAGCGAGAAATTTAATACGTTTTTTAAAACATAGAGCTAGGTCGAAAGCGTGAGTGGTACCTGCGCGGGGCGGTGGTGCGCGTGCGCGGGCGGCGGCGCGGGCGCGGGCGGCGCGGGCGCGGGCGGCGGGCTGGCGCCGGGCCCCGCCAGGCGCCGCTCGATCTCCTGCTCCTGCTGCAGCGCGCGCACGAAGGCGGTCTTGAGGCGCGCCGTGTGCTCGGCCTTGAGCGCGCGCTTCACGTTGCCCGACACGCACAGCTCGCACAGGCGGCGCGCGGCGGGCGGCGGCGGCGCGGCGGCGAACGTGGCGTCGTGGCGCCGCGCCCCGCCGCCCGCGCCGCCCGCGCCGCGCTCCCAGCGCCACACGGGCGTGAAGTCGCAGCCGCACTGCGCGCACACGGCGGGCACGGTCGAGCGCGGCATGCTGCAACCCGCACTACTGTTAACGTCATGACGTCCACCACCCGGGGGACACGAGACACGATTAGAGCGCACGAGACACTCAGAATAAATTGAATACACGCTCCATTATTAAAAATAAGATAAGCAATTGCGAGTATGCACGAATAACAACATTTATCTTAAATCACCATTAATTTACAAAATTATTAAATATTTTTAATTCACAACCAAATTTCTAAAAACGAGTATTGATACAGTTGTCATCACTCTTATTGTCATTACAGTAAGATTCATAATATATAGTGTGCATACCGGTCCTCGTTAGTGAGATAGTCGACCACGTGTTCGAGCCCCACTAAGTACACGAAGTCTGTGTTGCTCGGCGACGGAATGAAATTCATTTCTGGTGGCGGCGGTTTAGGTGGTGGGATCTAAATACAAACAAAAATATTATATTAGAGACAGAAAATTTTTGTCTACAACATGTGTGCCTACGATCTATCAACTGGTTACTATAATACTAAACATTACAAAACAGAAATAATGTTTCAAACGGACACTTAATTTTTATAGCTCGCGCAAACTCACTTTCTCGTGTAACAATTAAAGAAGAAAAGATGCATATAACTCTCGAAAATTAATATATTTCCGGGTTATGTAGATATCTGGTTAACAATCGAACCAACAATACTCATAGAGCTATGTGGCTAAGCGTAAACTCCCAAGATCATAAGTACAGTTAAATACTTGGCGTTTTAGTAGGTATGTTTTGTACCTATTCTCAAACTTATGTCATATATTAATCCACCACAAAAGCTTGTACTTCTCTATCAAACAACACTAAGCCTACCAACTCTCTGTAGTACTTACAAATGAAGTAAATAGAGTGCTTAAGGAACAATTTCTGTTTGAAATGAAAATCGTTTGAAAAGAACATTCACCTTAGGAAAAGCACGGCTGTGATTGGTCACTTTCAAACCCGATGTTTGATACTATCGTAATGATTGCGAATGTCGGTTCGGCGAGCTTAAATAAGCCGTTTGCGTTGTCAAGTGATTTATTCGTCTGTGGTAGTGTAGTACACAACATGTCGAAAATTCCTACGTACCTGCAGTAAAGTCTTCTCAAGTTGCTTCCGTAGTGCGAGCTTAGCGGCCGCTTGGCGTTGAGCGGGAGTCTGGGTATCGTCGGAACTGCGCGAGCTTGCCTATAACGCAATATACCATTCAAAGTAATTGTACTATCGAAGTTATATAGTACGTAATAGTAACGATAATATATCGCGGTTAATTTATCTATTTATTTAGGATATTTAGCTAGACTTTGAGTAGAGCTGCCTCGCGAAAACCGAGACGCAATCTTGCTTGCTTATAAGGAAGGATTATACGTTGGTGGTGGCTTCCGATAGTTACTAACTTCTTCATGATAATAATAATACTATTGGTACTGGTATCAGTTAATACAAAAATACAATAATAATACTACTGATCTACATTACGTTCCTACACTGAATTGAAACGTAAACTCATTATTGCTCGTTCATAAGTATCATGTATATCTCATTATATATATAGATGAAAATCAAATCAAATAAATATTTTTATTTCAGGCACTTAAGCGGAAGAGTTTGTTTGAACGCGCTAATCTTTGAAACTACCAGTCAGATTTAAATAATTCTTTTGGCGTTTGATAGCCCTGTTCTTTAGGATGGTTATAGGCTATGTAACATCACGCTAATGGCGACAGAAACAGAGCAGAGATGTAACTTAACGCGGAATCTTTAAAAAATAAACCATTTATTATTAAGCACAAAGTTAAGTCGAAAAAGAAAATAATACGTAACCTCAAAACGTCATCATTACAAACTACACAACACAATTATTAAAAAAAACAATACATACAAGTTTTGTCACCTTGCACTCATAATACGTATCGGTACTATCAGGTCTCATATTACCCAGTTACATATAACAACAAAAATGCAGCGTCAACAAGATTAATGCTTCCAAGAAATCATTTGATAGCTCTATATACACGTATTTATTAAACTAACTTTTACTAAATCAATGTCATATCAAAACCTTGATCTTTATCATGAACTAACGACCCGCGCATCGGTATCAAAAATTTCCTTGGTACACTATTATGATTGCTGCTTGCCTTTTTTAGGTGATAGGTTAATGTTTTATATACCAAAACCTTCCATGGGAAACGAACAATATAACAATGAAATCCGCATCGAAATCCATTGACAACTTCTCAAGATTAGCGAATTCAAACAGACGGACTTTCTTTTAATTTGTATAGATTACAACAACACACATTTACACTTTGAAACCTCGAGTTCAGCACTAAAATAAGCAAATACACACTTACAAATAATTTCAATTTAAGCAAAGTTCCTTTATAGTAATGGGTCTTTAGATGAAACGATAGGGTCTATCCAACACCGGATCAGTATTCTGCCTTGCCGCGTGTGATACGTTATACGCACGCATTATACTATAGGAGTTCATATTACTATGTTTCTGTCATTGATTATTTTTTGTCGAATGTAAATGTGTGGCGTAAATAAATAGTTTAAAAGTGCCGCCGCACGTCCCGTGCCTTTCTTTACAATTCGGTAGCTTCTTGGTATGGAAGCTGTCGCACACAAGAATAATATAATCTCATTGATCATCTGAACTTCTCATACAGCTCGAGTTCTCTAATAGTCTACCTTATTCGCTACTTAGTTTTGCTTAAAAAAGCAAATATGCACAAATTGAGAGTCTGCTTTTTATTTCGTGTTCTTGCTTAAGATATGGTAGGCATGATGTATAAGCTGGTTAAGCCGTGTTGGTCAAACAAGGCGAGTCGTCTCCCAGGCTTCTATTATATACACATAGCGAAGGTTTCATTCAGTTGTCAAAGGTAGCAATGTAAAGGACGGTTCAATAAATAAATTGACTTCATGATAATAACAACACTATTTTACTGGTAATATATAAAATACTTGTACTATTGAACCACATGACTGTGGGGAGACGACTGGCGATCTTTGCGTGTGGTCGCGTGACGTTCCTACATTAAAATGCAACGTAAGCACAACGCGCTACAGTGATTTATCGAAGTTATTTAACATATAATAGTATCACAAGTATCACAGTAAATTTGATTAGTAATTTGGGGGGTAAAAGCTAAAGATATTTGAGTAGATTAATTTTGAACTTTTTAACATTTACTATTTTTTACATGTTATCATGTTCACAGTTAGTATTTAGCTGATTTTGCATCAAATAATGACGAGTTCTTCGTTTGTTATTGCAAACTAAATAACAGATACCAGCACACTTATCAAAATGCGTATACGTGCCTGTGTATACGTATATCCTCTTGTCGATAAATGCAGATATTTATGAATGATATTGCAAGGCAGTTCTACAATATTTAGATATTGTTTTAGATACTTATATTATTGTATAATATTAAGTATAATCTAAATAATAATATGAGTGAATGCGACATCACATTTGTTACTCACTGCATCGCTCGTGCTACTTGTCACTGACGAATTATCCTGAGACGGCTTGCAATAAAATAGTCAACGTAAATATACGCAAATAACAAAATTAACTATAGAGATACAAGTATCGATGTTCTATTTGATGCAGTACGACTTCGGGAAATTTCAAATAACTTTTTAGACATTTGTATTTTCTAAGTTAATCTTGGATATTACTCACGTACGGTGAAGAAAATCATCGTGTGAAAACCTGAACTTTGAAGATATAGAACAAAAGATTTCAAGGATTGATGTGTTCTGGTTTACAAAAAGAATGATAAGTAGGTTAAATATTTGATGTTTCCTAGTCATACAAATATTTACTCTCTTGTCAACACACTTAAAATGCATGTTTTGTCTCTGTTTCTTTTTAAATACATAAGCTGTTATTTATTGAAATTTTTAGTAGTATGGTTAGAAAACTTAGTTATTTTGTTAAAGGAATATATAAGTTAATTTTCAAGTATGTATAGGACGGAACTATAAAATATATGTTTACCTTAGAAGACGCATGCTGTGTCGTAGGAGGCGGTGCAGGCGTGATAGTTACCGACGGAGTAATGCTTGCGCCGCCACTTGTTGATGTCTTGAAAATAGCATATTTACATGAATTATTTGTATTAAAAAAGATAAAAGTTACATTGGTATTTGGTATGTTTTATAATCAAAATTTAAACAGGCTAGAATGTGAACTACAAAAGAATTTATCATTTCGAATCAGTTTCTGCTTTCTGGTTAAAACGAGAAATAAGCTAATAGTTAAAAAAAACAGTTTATTTAACTATTAGCAGATAGTTTTAAATTTTTTAGGTTGAATAAATATTTGTAAAGATATCCTATAGTATCCTATTACACGTTACATAGTAAATGTAATAGTTAAAATTGTGTACCTGCGAGCGATAGGGCCCCGGCGTGAGCGTGGCGCCGCCGGGCAGACTAGACGTGCGCCGCGAGCTCGCCCCCGCGCCCGCGCCCGCCCCCGCGCCCGCGCCCGCCGAGCCGCTGGCCCGCTGCAGGCGCACAACACGTGTTACATACTGCCATGTCACCAGTACAGGCGCGACCCAAGGCCACCACAGGTGCCCACTCAACCCTAATAGGGGAGGGGAGAAATGACGGACCAAGGGGGTACGAGCGAGGTGCAAAGAACGTTAGAAATGATGCACTGTGGTTGGCTATTTCAAAGAATAGACTAAAATGCTCCAATCTTAATATCATTCAATAATCCTGTACAGCGATAGCTATTTTTAAACAGATCTAGTTATTTAAGCATCCTGTCATATCGTAGACTGAGTATATTATAGACGACGTGATAGTTTCTATTGCATTCACACAAAAAAGAGATAATGTTATGGCAACAACATATAAAAAAACGAGACAGCGATAATATTTTTGTCCCTTATCGCCTGTCCGTTTTTCTAAGTGGCTAACATAGGTTAGCGAAGCAAAATTTGACAGCTTGTTGTGTTTTAATTGTAGAATTGTGTTGCGAAGTATGTCCTGATTTTGTAAATATTTCATATAAAATTATTTATTAAAAAGAGGTGATAAATCATGGTCCGTTGTAGTGTTTTGAGATGCAAAAGTGCTGGTAAAAAGAAACTACCGGAATATTGTCCTTTCATTCGTAACTATACTGATTTTTTTTAATATGATGCGTTTGATTTAAGGTAACTTTCTTTTATAAATATAAAAACATTGTATTAGTAAAATGTTTTAACAATTTAGATAAATTATATAAGAAAATTAATTTCTAACCTTTTTGCTATGGTGTTGAATATTTTTTAAGAAAAGATCCCACATTTTTGAGTAATATTGAATACTCATTACCTATTTATAAGTATTCATGCTGTTTCGGTTTAGCCGTTTAGGCGCTAAGTGGTAACATACATTCACACACATATTAGTAGTATTTTTGTCATAAATTTGAGATAAGAAAAATACACATTCGTAAGGAAATATGCTATTTTTGATTAAAATAATTTAAATGATATGAATTAATTACCTTGCTTTGTTGATGCGCTGGTGGCGGAGCGGGGGTGACGGTAACTCCGGGTGGTACCACACAACCGCTACCCGCCAATGCTGTGCCCGTACTTGAATCCTAACATACACTTCTATCATTATAGGATCAATTTAACAGCGCTATTAGACTAATTTATCATTACAATTACAACTTCAGTGGAATGACTTGACATTACGTTACCTACGTCCATCAAGTCATTTAGGCTGTAGAGCGTGCCAAAGAAAACATACAAACATACATACATATATACATAAATACATACATATACACATACAAACATACACACAAAAAACATTACCCTCCTTGACTTCGGCAGTCGGGCAAAAACGTCTCTTATATCATTAACTCGCAGAACTAAGGGCCATTTGGACAGAAAAAACTAAACTGACAAGCATGAACCGAAAAAAAAAAGGATTTAACTGGGCTATCACCGGTTCATAAATTTATTTCAACTTTATTTTAATCTAAAGAATTATGTTACAAAAACCGACAGTATAATAACAAACCTTAGCAGGAGGCAGTCCGGTGGCTTGCTGCGATTGTCTCAACTTCCTTAGTAGTACAAGTCGAGTCTCCTCGGCGCGTAACTTCTCGCGTAATGCACGTAAACGACGCTCGCGCTCCCATATCTCAGCGCTTGATAACTCCTGTAGAAACAAACAACAATTTTGTTAGTATAGTTAATACACAGATATCTCTGGATCTGTTGTTTTCAAATAAAACCATTATCGACGTGAAAAGATTCTTAATAGCGACCGAAAGATACTCGAAAAGGGCTGCATGCAATCGGTATTGTAGAATCTGTATTAATATTACTATTTCGAATACAAAATATATATCTATATATATAAAAGAAAGTCGTGTTAGTTACTTCACTTATAACTCAAGAACGGCTGAACCGATTTAGCTGAAAATTGGCAGGGAGGTAGTTTAGAGCCAGGAGAAGGACATAGGATACTTTTTATCTTTTTTTTTTTTTTTTTTTTTATACTTTTTTTTACTTTTTTTTTTTTTTTTTTTTTATGTATGTAAAAATAGAAACGGAACGTTTAACATTCATTAGGTTGAACCAAGCCAAACTGCGTTCTGAGGAGTACATCCATTTACGTGATGCAGTTAGTACTGAAGGAAATGCAGCTAATATTGGTCGATTAACTATTCTGCCGGCGACATACATTGGTAGTCCACGTCATATGCATGAATATGCACAAGATGCAATGACATATGTTCGTCATTACGGTCGGCCCGATCTCTTTATTACTTTTACCTGTAATCCAAAATGGATAGAAATTACTCAATTGCTGCTTCACGGACAAACATCAAGTGATAGATTCGACATCACAGCACGTATATTCAGGCAAAAAATTAGGTCCCTGATGAACTTTATTGTTAAACAACGCGTCTTTGGAGATACTCGATGCTGGATGTATTCAATCGAATGGCAAAAGCGAGGCCTGCCGCACGCACACATTCTTATTTGGTTAGTGGAAAGAATTCAGCCTGACCAAATAGATGATATCATATGTGCTGAGATTCCTGATTATGAAGTCGATCCAGACCTACATGATGTTGTTACTACTAATATGATTCATGGACCGTGTGGTGCCATCAATCCCCAATCACCTTGCATGGTCGATGGAAAGTGCTCTAAACGATATCCACGGAAATTAACGGCGGAGACTGTCACTGGCAATGATGGTTATCCGCTGTATCGGCGTCGATCACCAGATGACAACGGTCGAACTGTCACAACGAAAGTGAAAAGAATGGATTTCGTTGTCGACAACAGTTGGATTGTTCCATATTCGCCACTTATTTCTAAATCGTTCAAGACACATTGCAACGTTGAATACTGCAATTCAGTTAAGTCCATAAAATATATTTGCAAATATGTCACGAAAGGCAGTGATATGGCGGTTTTTGGATTGCAATCCTCGAATACCAACGATGAAATTTCACGCTATCAAGTTGGTCGATATGTGAACTGTAATGAAGCGATTTGGCGTATATTCGCATTTCCCATTCACGAACGTCATCCTACTGTTACGCATTTGGCGGTGCATCTGGAGAATGGTCAACGAGTATATTACACGGCTTCGAATGCTACGCAACGTGCTGAAACACCTCCAGCAACTACATTGACCAGTTTTTTTGCAATCTGCCAAAGCGATCAGTTTGCACGAACTTTGCTTTACTCGGAGATGCCACGTTATTATACTTGGAATGCTTCATCGAAGAATTTTCAAAGACGGAAGCAAGGCGATGCGGTTCCTGGGTATCCAGATGTGCGTTCTACTGATGCTCTTGGTCGTATGTATACAGTTCATCCAAAGAATAATGAATGTTTCTATTTGCGGTTGTTGCTGGTAAATGTGCGTGGGCCAACGTCATTTGAGTCACTACGAACTGTTAATGGTGTAATATTCCCAATATATCGTGCTGCATGTGAAGAATTGAAGTTATTAGAAAACGATAGTCATTGGGATACGACAATCGCTGAAGCCATTATCTCTGCATCTCCAAGTCAGATACGCACATTATTCGCTATCATAATTTCGACATGTTTTCCATCAAACCCATGTAACCTGTGGCACAAATACAAGGATAATATGTCAGAAGATATTTTACATCAAATTCGTGTCAGTTCCAGAAATCACGATATTGAGATGAATGAGGAGATACATAATCGTGCTTTACTCTTGATCGAAGATATGTGTTACCTCATGTGCGGTAATTTATTAATCAGGTTAGGAATGCCAGCACCATATCGTGAAATGAATGACGCATTTAATCGAGAATTGGAACGGGAACGTGAATATGATCACCAGGAATTAGATTTAGTAGTTCAAACGAATGTACCCCTGTTGAATTACCAACAAAAGGAAGTTTATGATACTTTAATGAAGGCAATCGATGATGAAAATGGTGGTTTATATTTCCTAGATGCCCCTGGTGGAACTGGCAAGACATTCCTCATGTCATTAGTTTTAGCAACTGTTCGGGCGAGATCTAACATAGCGGTTGCAGTTGCTTCTTCTGGAATAGCAGCCACATTGTTAGAAGGATGCCGTACGGCTCATTCAGCATTCAAATTACCGTTAAATCTTCAAACTATTGAAGAACCAACGTGTAATATTGCAAAACACTCAGCAATGGCCAAAGTTTTAGCGGTATCGAAAATCATCATCTGGGTGTATCACAAGGTACTTAAATGAAGAGCAACCTATGTACTAAAATAAAGAAATAATTATGAATGATTGATGTAGAAATTTAATTTTTTTTGTATTTTTTCCAATAAAAAAAAAATATGATTATTTATTGACATTAAGGCGGAACAAAGTTCGCCGGGTCAGCTAGTACTATATAAAGCGAAAGTTTGTTTGAACGCGCTAATCCTAGAACCCCCAGTCGGATTTGAATATTTCTTTTTGCGTTTGATAACCCAGTCCTTGAGTAAGGTTATGGGCTATGTAACATCACGCTACTGGTGACGGGAGCGGAGCAATAACCAAATATGTAACTTAACGCGGGCGAAACCGCCTTGCGGAAACCTTGTTAAATATAAAGAAAAACTAACCCCCAGTTTCTGAAAGGCTAATCAACGAAAAATTAACTAATCATCTGTTAAATCTCATGTAAAGTAACTGAAAGCAAGCAAAAAGCGTGGATATTTAGTTTGATTCGATCTAATTAGTTACTAACTAGATGAAATTAAACTAATTATTCATGCTTTTAACAACCCAATTGGTACTTCACATGAGATTTAACAGGTGATTAGTTAATTTTTCGTTGATCAGTCTTTCAGAAACTGGGGGTAAGATTCTCAAACTGTTGTTCCTACTTAAAAACCATAATACTTGTAAAATTTACATATCTTACGTATAGGAAAACAAAATAAAATAGCGACAAATAAAATATATTAATCAAAACAACAACAAATAAAACTAAAAAAAACACCGAGACAACGTTTCTCTGTAATAGAGTATGACAACGAAAAAAAATTCTTTTACCAATGTCAAGTTTACACATAGTATATCATAAAAAATGCATTTAATAAGAAATCATAATTATTAAAATAATTGTATTATCATAGATAATGTTTAGAAACTATATTAAATACCTAATTCGTGTTTTATTTTTATATTATTTATTTTTACTTTTTAATGGTAACAAAACGGTTACTGTAAAATTGTTACTATATTTTTAGGGCTATTTAAATTTTCGTATTTCGAACCGAGTACAAAGTAATAGCTATTAGCTAAATCTATAAAAGTAAGCACAGCTCGTAACTTTAACCCACTCTATGTAACGGTATGGGCAGCGGAAGTTAGTTCTCTTCTTCCTCAGAGTCCCGTTTATATAATATTGATTTTTACTTTTTAATCGTAATCAGAGTGTTATCGTAAGAATTTTTCGTACTTTTTAATCGTACCAAAATGATACTGAAGAACTAATTTAATGTTTAACGAATATAGTACAGAATAATAAATAAATATAGATATACCTACACAACACACAGTGGCGTGCACAGACATTTTTGACAGGGTAGGCTTCAGTGGCGAAGCGTCCATATAACACGATTCCTGCCGGCTTTCCTTATAAATACGCCCTGACCTCCTTATACCTATCACTGCTTGCGTGTCTACTCAAAGACTAATTAGCCTTCCGAAACTCAAAATATTTTAGTCCCACTGGCTTTCCTCCTCGGAAAAGTGACACTTCGCTACTGGTAGGCATTATTTGATTATGTTGCTAAAATTGTAATTTCATGCAATTATTAAGGTAGGCAGTGCCTTTCTGCCTAAATGAAGTGCACGCCACTGCCTACATACATAAGTAAGCACGGCACGTGACTTTAACTCACTCTATGTCCCGGTATAGGCAGTGGAGGTTCGTTCTCGTCCTCCTCAGAGTCCTCGTCATCACGCGGGTCTCTCGGCGACTCCGGTGCGGGCGGGGGGAGCGTACTCGGCGTTATCGACACGTTTACTCCGCTTGAGTTTAACTTGCTGCTCACGTCTAAAAGAAGAAATAGTATTTTTATTTTTTGTAACAATAACATTCGGAACCTTTCTGCGCCAACTGCCATTTCGGCGAACAGATATCCGTGATTTAACAGAGGTACTTTAGTCAAGGCCAAGGCCCAAGCAGTATATTTTTTTTAAAACTGACTAATAATAATAATAAACCTATGTTCAAAAGTCGAGGTCACATGATATAAAAAAATGTTGATGCGTAAATGGTTTAAGTTACACATACCTCATACATGAAATTGCGCATAGTCACAAAGTTAAAACCGGGCTGTCACATAATAATAAGAAATTGTCGACCTAAAATTAATACAAACATTTGTTATAAAACTGCGTATAGAGCCCTTATTAATGCAATGATCGCTTACCAGTAAATGGTGCAGGTGTAGCCAGAGATGGTTTACGGTGCGGTGGTGCCGCCGGCAATAGCACGATGTCAGGACTCTCTGCATAGCTGCGCTGCTCCGACCGGGGGCGAAGCACCCGCTTGCCGCTCGAACCCTAAATAAACAACACGTTCATTTTATATACACTAGTATAAAATAAATAATTACTTTATTGAACTTGTATGTGTAATTGTGTAGTATTATCTGTGAGTACATTACATTATTATTTATTATTTTATTATTTAATTATTATTTTAAATTGGTTATTAAATATAAAAAAATAAATAATACGTACTAAATCAATGATATTCTATTTAACAGATATGTTATACACTCACAAAACAACAGAAAAAAGTGTTCCGCACAGTACCCGTTGCACACATAGACCTTTTTCATTCATTTCACATTTCACTACATGTCAAAATGATAGAAAAGGATGACTTGAGAAAACAAATATGAAAAAAAGTGACAGCTAGTGTTGTCAATTGCGTATGAATTTGAACAAACATTACTCTAGTTACCAATCACCGCATGCTGTATCATAGACTAACAAAGAAGAGAAGGTACAAAATTTGTACCGCAGTTTCTACCTATAACAACTACTAAAGGTAGAAAAATAAAACATGTGAAAGAAAATAAATATTTATTTACAGAAAAATTAAAACATTTTTAATAAAAACTGTGATAGGCATAATTACAAGCTTTTTTGTACGTAACTATATTTATAACGGGTGGAATCATGCAACTCAATTTTCGGCCGATTGAACTGAAACTTTTTACACATCTTATGGTCTGTTGACAATGCAATTATATATAATTAATATTATTTAAATCTAAAATAGCGAACCTAATATGGGTTACATTCTGTAACCCAAATTTTAAAATACGATAAACTAAGATATCGGAAACGGTTATAATGTACCATTTCTGTCTTAGTGTCTTATCTTAGTTTATCCTTAATTTAAAATATTTAAGGTAGAAGATCCTAGCTATTACGGTCGTAGATAGAACTGCGAAGAACGATGACTTTTCTGCCTACGATTTTCGCATCTGTATTTTTATTCTATGTCCGGGATGCACGCGTCCTTGTCACACGCACCACAAAAATGTATTTTCCATTTCTTTCTTTTTTCTAACCTCCAAATATTCGAATTATTAGGAAAATAATTGAAATATGTTATTAAATCAAAGAGTATTGCGTACTTACATATGGTATGAGATTCCTTGTGTTTTATTTAATTTTGTATCATAATTGGTGCACTTACGGAACACACAAGATGGCATTTTTAAATTTGAAAATTGCATCAATAGTGTACCTACTCGTTGCTGTGCGTAACGCAGACTAAAGACAATACGTCCCAATTAGGACGTTTTCAGGTCTTCACGATTACGCGTGCATAACATATCTGTTAAATAGAATATCATTGTACTAAATATTATTTTTTTATTATAGACGTATAGAAATAAGTCCCAAGTCAGCTTATTCTAACAAAAAAAATAAACACCACTATTTCAAATAAACGCGCGAATATTTAATTAAAGCGTCCATGATTTTAATGTACTAAATTAATAATTGTAGACTGAATTACTTTATTATATTTATAGATATGCGACGATTAGCGTCTTCATCGCGCAATTATATGAACTATACAAATGTTAGATAACAAAAGAAATACGACGACAAAAGATGGTAGATTTTGTCATAGTACAACACAATGCCTAAAGAAATCATCATAATAGTAGCCATTATCTATTATATTATTTGATTACATTTATCACATTAACCTAATTTTATTGATTTCTCTCATTAACAAAAAGGTTATTCATTAATTTATTCAATCAGAATAGTTGACAACAATAATAATTCATTAATAATGTGTTGTTCTTACAATAAATCCATTGTTCTTATACAATTTTGCAAATCTTTCTCTTTATAGGAATCCGTAAACGACAGTGCTTTTTACAAAAAAAAAATATTTAGATGTAGGTACTAACTGCACAACTTTCTGAGAAAGTTATAAAGAAATTTATGACAGAAAATATTCTGAAGACAAACTTTCTGTTTTCGACTTTTCCATCAACAATAATTAATTATTATTTGTTGACTGGACTATAAAACTGGCACTGAATATGACCTGCTCCCCAGAACAGTGTGTTCCATCATGTCAGTAGTTTTATATTTTGTTATCTATATCACAAACAAGTCCAAATATCTACATTTTGTATTAAATTTTTGATACCCCAGGTGTAGTTAAGCAGCCATGTAGAGTATTTAGTATTGTAAATTGCTAGTGAACATGATCAAGAAATTGTATCTGTGCCACAGCAATTAGAGCACGTAATTTAGAGCTACAGAATTGTTTTTGTTTATTTACTTAGCTCAGCAAGTACTAATAGGTAATGACAGTATGCATTCCTTTATATAAATTAAAATAAGTATAATTATGTAAGTATAGAAAGTGTGTTTGATATGCAAGAGGTTCAATTTTAATACAGGAAAAAAATTGTGATTTATAAAAATGACTGGGTGTAGTTTGTAACTGTTTATCTACTAAATAATGTATGTTTGTACATCTAACACCCACATACTCTGCAAAACAGGGACTGTTGCTAGTATAAGATTTGGCTTTGTTTTAAAAGAGTAGTAATTTTTTATAAGTAACTAACAGTACAACACACAGTGTGTGATATGAATCAATAAAACGTAAAATAGCGACGGATTAGCGTATTTTGTCTTTTTCTATTTCATTTTTTTACTTTAAAGGAAAGGGACAGAACACTAAATAGTTATTAACTACTGTGTTTTAAGACTATTAATATTTATAACACTTTACAAAACAAAGCAAGTAATCTCCGGTCTGTTAATTTTTCATAGATTCACAAATATTGACTTTGTAAGATAACATAAATGACATTACCACAATTTAACTGATTATAAAATCAATGTCATATTCAATCATTAACAGAGATATAGAATAAAAATATGATATTTGTACATTAGATATTATTATTCTCTTCTAAACACTGAATCAAATAAGGAAATTGTCTTGTGTCAAGACTACCTAAGAAGATTTTTATATTGAAATCAGATGAGGCCTTAGACATACCACAGCTACCTACAACTAGAAAGTAGAAAGCCATTGTAACTTTTTTCTCTTTTTGTCAGACAGACAATTGAATTAACTGCTAAATATACCTGTATAAAGCTGCTTTATACTGGTAGGTTAGATTAATTTTTAAAGCATCTTATTATATCATTCTAATATACTCCACACCCTGTAGTGACTGTCAGAAAACTGTACATCAGAAAATTTCTTACAGACTTTGTATATCTATATTTAAAAGGGTATAGATACATAAAAGTAACTTTACTTTTTGGTGCTCTTTGTATTTAAACAAGTTTGACTTGCACTTATGTTTTTTGTATGTTAATTGAGAAAATTTTTACTATGACTAAAGATATTGTACTTATTACAATATCTTATAATAATACTTACCCTTTCAATCTTTCATCAGATTGCAATGGAAACAATAATAATAACATTATAAACATGTTTCATTGTGACAAGCTAATTAAAACTTCAAATATGAAATGTAATCAAATAACTTAAACATGGAACTGTAAACAAATTTTTTTGTACTTTCTAAACAGATTCTTGAACATGATTGAAATTATATGATTTAGCTGGTTTATGAAAAAAAGAATAGGTATGTAAAAGTCAGAACTATTTTATAATTTATATTCATTTAAATATTGTGGTATGTATTCATGCAAAATTTAAAATAAAAAAAAAACATAATTTCATCTAACTTGAGTGATTTCTAAAAGTGTGTTTGTGCAATATAGGTATAATTATCTCTGACTGCTTACCATCAGGCAGAGTGGACTCATTTTGGTAGGCTGATATAAAAGAAAAAATATATTAGGAATTATAGTATACATCAGGGCTGTCCAGACCGGATATGATCCCAGGCCAATATCAAATTACAATAGATTGGAGGACCGCACAAATAAAAAACAATCATTTATTTTAAAGAGAAGATTTCTCAGAATTTTTTTTAGGTGTTTACATCTAGGTAAGTAGGTACCAAAAAAAAATTGAAAATAGTGAATAATTTGTTCTTTCGTTATAATATTCAAAACACTGCAGGCCGCACAAAGATGGATTGCGGGCCATTTCAAGTCAAGTATGACTATGGCACACTCTTTTTGATATCCAGTAGAGCATCTTTAGCTTGGTGTCTTTAGAATAAGTTTTATATTATTAGTAGGGGAGACCGGTCCAAAACCGTATAGCTAAGGGTTTGACGATGCAGGTCAATAATTTTGAAACATAGACGTACTAAATCAACATTTATTATTAGTCAGTCTCATAAGGTACATAATCATAGCAACATATATTGCATAAATCAGGAGTAAACGAAAAAAAAGGTAACAAAACGGATCTTCTACTAAATACGATTTTACCCCGACGTGTGTACAAAATCGTATACTATATACGGTATTGCCCCAACAATCAACGTGCAACTATGCAACTAGTACACATAAAATCATCCAACTCCTCCGAGTCGTAACCTGTACAACCTTCATGTGCCCAGCCTTTACACTTTGTACATTGTACCCAACCATCATCCAGTCGACTAGCACCATATTCTTCAAGACAGTATACACATATGTTGTCATTGGTTGTTTTCTGCTTTTTGGTTTTCTTTGGCTGATTTAGATTTAGCTTAGGTGCTTTTCTATTTTGAGAGATATTAATTAGGTCATTTTTGTACGGAGAGGAGGTGATCACAGCTGTTTTTCCTTTACGGCGATTCGTTGTCCGTTTTTGGATCATACTAACCTTAGGTACTGGCATTATGTCTGCCGGAGACACAGTTTCATATTCTAGGTTGAATGCAGTAGAAGTTAATGATACAGCTGAGGTTGATGGAGTTGGGTCAACGAAAGGAGCAGAAGAATCAATTTGCACTAGATCATTAATAGGCGCTGAAGAAGCTGATGACCCCAGATTGATGAGTCTAGTAGAGGTAGATGAAATAGGATCACTAAAAAACATCGTTGGTGGTAATGGCTCTGGGGTAACTGCCTCAGCAGAAGTTGAGAGTATCTCTGTGGTTTCAGCCGCAACAAAATCTGTTTCATCGAAAACGTTCCTATTAGTCGGAAAAATGCCGGTTTTCAGAAATCCAGATACGGCGTTATGTATCGTCGCCGCTTTACAATAAGCTGCGCCAAAAAGTCTAGCAAGCTGAAATTGTGTTACAACTCGACCGGGGTTATTTCTTAGCCACATATTCACTTCTTGAGTATAATAAGTGCTCATAGGACCCATAACACTAACATCCAGGGGCTGTAACTTGTGGGTACAATGGGGTGGAAAGCTTAGAATAATAATACCATTGTCTCTAGCTTTCTCAATCAAGGGGAGATTTTTTGTATGGGTCGAGTGCCCATCGAGCAAAAGTAAAACGGGGTCTTCTTTCGTAGGTTTCACCGATGATATAAAGTGGTTCAGCCACTCTACGAAAATGTCACTTTGAATCCAGCCACTTGGGTGACAAACTGAAACTGTCCCTGGTGGAGCACCGTCTAGCAGTTCTGCCTTCATACGAACCCGCGGAAATATCAACAGTGGAGGAATATAGTTCCCGGAAGCGGAGACACATAGTATAGCAGTAGTTAGTTGTCCTCTTTCTGCTGAACTAGCGAGACCGACTTGTTTTCTTCCTTTTAAGGCGATTATCCTACTTTGTCTTTTAGGAACTGTTGTTAAGCCCGTTTCATCAACGTTATATATATTTGTAGGCAGAAATTTATATTGGTCTATAAGTTCCTCGAGCAAATCAAAAAACTTATTGACACTGACCCTGTTAAACCCCATTGCTCTTGCCACGGACGTAGGTTCAGCTGCACGCAACGATAATTGTGGATGCCTTTTTATAAATCCAGATAGCCAATCCTCCCCAGCTAGCTTATAAGTTCTATTAAAACAATGGTCGATACGATTAGCTTCCGCAAACTGATATGCTAAGCGTCGCAGGTCTTTATAAGTCAGGCCAAACAGTCGTTTTTCCATGAGTAATACATGATTAACCAGACTATCTTCTTGAGAAACAGAAAATATAGGTTTAAAACGCCCTAGCCCTTTAGATGTTGACACAACTAGATCATTACTCTGTTTGAATTTGTTAACTCGGTCTTGTAATGTAGATTTCGGAACCTGATGTGTTTGCGCGGCTTTGAAGTATCCCATAATGCCATCAAATACAGCTTGAACAGCTTTTTTCATGTTTTCCGGGTCCCAACTTTGTCTAGAAGATGTCCTTTTATAATTACGAGGCATCGTTGTTGCATCTGAAATAAATAATAATACATGATTAAGGTTAGGCCATATTAGAACATCCGGGTCAATATCGTATACGGGCCGGTTTTACCCCGAACGGTTTTACCCCCCTTGACTTTTATAATAACATGTCACTCACTACTATTGACGCAAATCAATGTAAGAAGTAAAGTATTCTAAATTACCACCAAATACACATACTTCAATCAAAATTAATAATAACTTACCTATAATATACTTAAACCGGATGATTGGTGTTTGTTTCCACACAAAAATTAGATCAGGAACACTAAAAAACAATAAAATTGAATATTTTGACAACGCGCTAACTTGTCGCCACAAGTGTCTGTTGACAATTAGTTCTCATTGGTTGACACCGCTAAGCGGCAATAGCGCGGGATATTTAAATTATTGACTGGAATAAACACACTGTACTGTTTTACCCCGGTATACGATTTTGTACAGGTCTCCCCTAACTTTGATTTGCAAATAATCTTGTGATCAAATTATTTATACAGAGAGATGTAAGTATACAGCACAAAAATCTGTAATTTTGTGCTATTTTGTGTATTTCAAGCATAGCTTTTGTCTTAGACATGTGATGAGGAGGACCAAAATGCATGGGACTAAGAGTGACAACTCCTGCAACCAGAGAAGATGAATGTCCGATTGTTGATACAAACGAAAACAGTCTTAAGTTTAAGCTGATTGAGGAATAAAGAAAAATGTTGTATTAACCTCAAGTAACATTTATTATGACAGTAATGAGATTAATTTTTGGCCAACTAGATTTTAAAATATTACATGTTATTATTATGTGTGAAGATCTAACTCTAATTACTGTGTGAAGTTAACACACAGTTTACTTGACCCAGATTTTTGCATACTTTCAACATACTTGGAACACTATATCATTAACTAATCATTTAATATGTATAACAAGTGACAAGACAAACTAACAACTGGATAGGTTGTCCATTTAAATGCTTATAGAGGCAAAAATAAGCCTAATTATTACAATATAATTATTATCTGTTAACAAAAGAATGCAGCTATGCAATTTAAAAGTAGATCATTTTTTTGTTTAAATTGTACTACCAAAGTCACACATGAAAGGGCTGAAAAATAAATTGTCATTGCAGGAATCTAATTAAATAAACATAGAAATCTTGTCTCTATTTTTAGAACATAGATGGCCCAAAATTTGGTTACCTACTGCTTAACTGTGGTGAATTTAATTAAGACGGATTTTTAAATTAGGAAATGTAATTTAATACTTACATGAGGTGGAGGTTGAGCAGGAGTTATAGTAAGTCCACTAGCCGTTAAAGCTCGCAATTCACTTAGTTCAGGTGGCAATGACCTGACCAATAAAAAAATTACATAATTTTTTAAATAACAACAATGTAAACAAAAATAAAAATTTTAATAATAAAATCACCTGACGCTGAGGTCGACCGCAGAGTCGTCTACGTCCATTATGGTTAGTCACCTCTGCAACAATTACGTATCACAAATTACACACCAATTATTTAGAACATCAATCAATATAAACAAAACATATTTTACGAATATCACAATACACAAACACTGTTTAAAAATCAGCAAATGCTGCAATGTGTTTAGCAACTGATTATGTCGACAGAACAATGAAATTGGTAATCATTTGTATCGATTTTTGTTCAAATGTAATGCACACGCACGCATCACCGGGATGACAATTGGACAAGACAACGATCAGTATGGGCCGAGAACAAACATCAACGGCTAATTTTATTAAAATTTACCTCGCTTAAATTATTGAACACTTATCACATAATTTCATAACACTTTTCTAATTAATAGCACAGTTTATTTTTCGCGAATAAATCGGTAACTCTCTTGCAGTCACAACAGAAATCTCTCGCACGCAGCCATTGACAACAGATATCACACAAAAATTATAATCACAAACAGATTAAAATACAGGCATTAAAGATTTCTATACTTCAGTAATCGAAGTGGGCAACTTTGCCCCTAACGATCTCTTGAACCCTTGTTTAAAACGTAAGAAAAAGTATTGCATCCAGCGAGAATTTGGAAGGGAATAAATCTAATTAAGGAAGGAGTTGTATGTATGCACATGTGTGTGACGGCTGAACCGATTTCGATGAAAATTGGTATGTAGATAGATTCGCTGGCGAAAACGGACCGCTACCTACTTTTCATCCCGAAAATTGGTCTGGTTCCCGATGTATACATAATATATTATACGTGCGGGCGAAGCCGTGGGGCTCAGCTAGAAATGTTATATGTAAAACATTGGTAATGATGATGATTTTTAAATACGATAACACGACTACACAGTGTCTTTAAATAATACTAGCGACCCGCTCCGGTTTCGCACGGATGGACATTTTTTTAAACCTTTTGGGAAAAACAAAGATACTTTTGTATAGGATTTTTTTTTTTCAGTCATTTTTTTTAATTTTTCTTTCCGTAAGAACCATCCTCGTACTTTAAGGAATATCATAAAAATAGAATTAGCGAAATTGGTTCAGCTGCTCTCGAGATTTGCGCTTAGCACTAAGTTAGCAACAGATTAGCGATTAATTTTTTTACTATAGCTATAGCATGCAGCATGTAGCAGAGTTGGCAACTTTCTGTAATGTCAGTTTGACATTCATTGTTATACCGTCGCACAGATACCGTCGTCGGACGGAGATCGGAGTGTTTTGGTTTGGTAGCACAGAGTACATTTTACGTATTGAGATTTGGTAGACTTTCGGTCTTCGGACCGGTGTGTTGTGTTTACAAAATCACGCGTGTTGCGTTAAGTGATTTAAGCTAAAGTTGTGTAAAAGTCACAAAATATGCCGGGTCCTGACTTACTATCAAGTCAGGGTCTTCGTTTGGATGGACGCAGGCCAAACGAGCTCCGTCGTATAAGGTGCAAACTTGGTGTATTCACTCAACCCGATGGCAGCGCGTATTTAGAACAAGGAAACACGAAAGTCTTGGCGGCAGTTTACGGACCACATCAAGTAAGATAAAGATCTAAAATATAAAATATGTCTACAGACATTCTACGTTACGTCTTCATTTAGGAGAACGATGTTCGTCTTCTTCTTTTATTATGGCAACTGAGCCAACGTTTCAGTCAGCTATTTCTGCCAGTGTCAAGTGTAACTCGGCATGCTCCCAAAAGAAGAAGAACTCCAAATATTAATTCGAGTGTGAAGTTTTTGACACTGAAACAGCCTTGTTTTTTCTTTTATAGTTGGCCCATAACTGCTTACAGTCAATGGTGATACTTGGGAAAGCATTATGTCCTACAGTGGTCTTACAGCTGAAATGACGTTGATTATTATCCCCTATGTAATCAAGTCTTAAAAATAAACATGTTATTTACCTTCTAACCTATAACTTATTCATATGAATGCAAAAATCTGTGAGTGGTAGTTGTCTCTTACCAATAGGTGGCCCATCATCTTGTCTGCCATGGTATCAAATTAATAGTCTGCCACGGTATCAAATTATATAACTTTATAACTTTATTAGTATAACAACTATATAACTTTAATATTGAAATATTATTGTTTCAGGCTGCTAAATCTAAAAGCTTACAAGATGGAGTGGTTGTCAATTGTCAATACAGTATGGCTACATTTTCCACAGGTAATAAATTAAAATCATTATTTGGGCACTAATATACACATTAGTCCTCAAGGTTAAATCAGACAGTGAGCAGAACAGGACCGAGACACAACATGAGCAGTTATAAATGTACTAATTGACACAAAATATATAAAATGTTTTACGGTAGTATATCCACACTGGTTTAAGCATTAATGGGCCAGATCGAACAGGGAAGTACTACCCTCTCATAGAAGATTGACATAAGAATATTAGTTTTCATGCTAATGTGTTTCACTCAGTGAGTGAGAGCGCCAGCAGCCCAAATACCCCTTTTCCATTTCCACTTTCCTTCTTCATCCCCTTCTTTGTGGTTGGCAACCACACAGTTGTTTTTTAATTATTACTTCTGCAATTCTTGGCAAACACAGCCATGTCTATAGGTTACGGTTACCACTTGCCATCAGGTGAACCGTATGCTTGTTTGCCACCAAGTAGTTGTATAAAAAATGAAGCGGGCGGCTTTTGAAATGGTGGCCTCCACTTGTGAGTTCTCCTAACTGCTTACCATCAGCTAGAGTGGAGTCATTTTGGTAGGCTAATGTAAAAAAAATGCTAATTGCAATGGTGATCATGACATGTTTTATATTAGCTACATCTGCTTTCCTACCATTTCTACACTACACTCTCTGTTCTGACCTTATGTAGCTCATTAGGCTACTTTTTGCCAATCAGCAGCCTGATACACTAGCAAAAGCAGTGGTAGTAGGTACTTTAGAATTAATTTGTGCTTCAGGTGAAAGAAAGAACCGACCACGTGGCGACCGCAAATCTCAAGAGATGTCCATGCACTTGAGACAGGCCCTCAACGCTGCAATCAAGACAGAACTGTACCCTCGATCACAAATAGATATTTATGTCGAAGTTCTTCAGGTATGTAATATTGTAATACCATTGTGCTACCATTTTTTTTATAATATATTAAATTACACACAAATACTCTTTTTCATAATGTTGAAAAGACATCAAAATTTCATCATCATCATCATCATATCAGCCACAAGACGTTCACTGCTGGACATAGGCCTCCCCCAATTTTCGCCACCGTTGCCGGTCGTTCGCCGCCCTCATCCATCGGTTGCCCGCCACCCTTATAAGGTCGTCGGTCGTCGTCCGTCGTCGGTCCACCTTGTGAGGGGTCTGCCCACGCTGCCTCTTCCGGTTCATGGTCGCCATTCTAGAACCTTTTTGCCCCAGCGGCCGTCAGTTCTACGAGCTATGTGTCCTGCCCATTGCCACTTCAGAGAAGCAACTCTGCGAGCTACGTCACTTACTTTGGTTCGCCTGCGGATTTCTTCGTTTCTCAAACGATCGCGCAGGGAGACGCCTAACATCCATCGCCCTCTGAGCGACTTTGAGCTTTCCAATAAGACCCATAGTTAGCGACCACGTCTCTGTTCCGCATGTCATCACTGGCAACACACACTGGTCAAGACTCAAGACCTTGGTCGACGAGTGACCCTTTCTCGAAATCGGACTTACCTAATCGGACTATTTGTCCCAGGTATATGTACTCGTCAACGAATGCGAGCATCGAGCCTCCGACCGTAATAGGAGTGGGTGTAACATGGACATTGGTCATGATTTTAGTCTTGTCCATGTTCATTTTTAGGCCCACTTGTCGAGAGACTACTGAGGTCATCGTGCATTGCACTGAGGTCCTCCACGGTCTCAACCATGACCACGATATCGTCCGCATATCAAAATTTGTAATTATTTTATCCTGTCCAACTTTCTTTTTAATCTATTCCTGTCCAACTTAATTTTGAATGATATGGGCGACGATAATAATAATAGACAATAGCCACAGATTTGTCTGCTGTTTAACAAAGTGGCTGACACTGGCTTTTTCAGTGTTATCGGAATCCAGTGTCAATTACACCTGGTAGAAGCTGACAGTATTTAAGAATTGCAGCACATGCATAAATAGTTGGTACACAAACATTACAGGAATCACAAGTAAATCCTCTCCGTAAAATGTTATCTCCAGGCAGACGGTGGCGCATATTGCGCCAGCGTGAACGCCGCCACACTAGCACTAATCGACGCGGGTATACCTCTACGTGCGTACGCGTGTGCATGCTCCGCGTCTATGGCGTGGCGTAATGGCGAGCCGGAGCCCTTGGTAGACGTGGGGCATGTGGAGGAGGCGGCCGGAGGTGTAGTGTTGACTGTAGCGAGTTTACCTAGTACTGGTGAGTCAACTAGATTCTTAGCTGTGTTTAAAATACAGTCTTGTCCAAATCCATTTTCGGACAATGTAAACAAACAGTCTTTTCAATATTTTTCTATCAAAAACTCCATAACCGATGACACATGAATTTATACACATTCTGTTCACTATATACTTCATTTTGCAACATTTTTACTAATGGTTAATAATCAAATCTAGATTATTTAATAAAATTACGAATTACTTTTTGCGGTCGAATATAGACGTCAAATTGATCAACAGTTAAATTTTTTCTGTACTCTCTCTTTGAAAACTAATGTTGTAATTTATTAGAAGAAATAAGTTTAACGAATACCTACATATCATAGGTACATAATATTTTGGAATTCATTATTTATTTTGGGTTTGCCCTCGCAGGTCTGTTCATTTGTTTTATTGTAATATAGTGCCTTTAATAAAATCGTAACATACATACAAATTCCTTTTAGACCATATTTCACAAATTTTCATCGGGCGGGAAAATATTCAAAAGTATCTCTGTCGGTATTCCATTTTAGTCTGTGGTCAAATAGTTGCATTTAGAGGTCAACGCTTAATTTAAATAACATTTATTTATTAGATTAGGTACTACATTGTTTGTCTTATTATCTTAAAACAATGGCAATAATGCGGATTGTTTACATTGTACGAAATTGGAGTTGGAATGGACTTTACGTTATAAATAGTGGAGACCCGGAGCCTTGGTAGATGTGGGGCATGTGGAGGAGTCGGCCGGTGGGTAGTGTTGACTGTTGCGAGTTTACCTAGTACATTAGTACTAAGTTTTTGTAAAAAGTTATAATCTCATTTAATATTTAAATGGGTTATTTTTTTATAATCGACTAAAAATCTACTTTTTTTTTATAAAAAATTCTGTATGGCTCATCTTGGCTTAGCCACTATCTCAAACTGAAAATTTAATTACGTGACAAATTAGTCGGTAATTAGTCGAAATTGATCGCAAAATACCTATTGTTTTTTTTACAGGAAGTATTGGCTTACTAGAAATGTCTCACAGACTGCACATGGATTACTTTGACGTTGTGATGAGCCGAGCTTTGCAAGGGTGCAGAGATATTGAGGTAAGGAATGGAAAGTAGTTTCAAAGTTTTTTTTTAAAGGGAAGTAGCTACATTTTAAGTTAGTAAATAAAATGCAAGTAAATAATACATCTGAGGCTAGTTGCAAAAGGCTAATGGTGCCAGTTCTAAGTTATTCCAAAGCCTAGGTGTGCACTAGTGTTGCTTGAGACCCTCCTATGGAATGTAGGTCACTTCATTTAAGGACTGCAAAACTGCAGTCCTTAAATGAAGTACTATAAAGTACTATAAAGAAGAAACTATTGGAATTATAAAACAATTTTTCAGATTATCTTGGACAGGGCTGTAAGAGAACATTTAGTGGAGGGGTGGACAAAACAAGATGTTATAACTATATGAATTAAACAGTACTTTTCTTTGAATACCTGTGTTTATTTTAAACATATACCTCTTTAAAATATACGAAAGAAAACAAACAAAATAGACTTACATATTTATTAGAGATCTGAACAAAATAAGAAATTAAATTATATGTACAGTCTATGTTAAAACTAACTAAATTAGAGGTAAGTTAATAGGTACACACTCTTTCTATTACTTTGCTTATTGTATGGTGAACAAAAAAAAAACTTCTGTGGAACCGAAAAATTCTATGGCAAACGAAAAAGTGACGTAACATAGAGTCAGCAAAACCTTGTTACAGCAATAGCCAGCAGAATTATAACGCAAAATGAAAACTAAATATACTTTTTAAAATATCGGATGTAAAATATCAGTCCACCCGTTCCTGTGATTGCACACACAAAATAAATAAAATGTAACTTTTAATAAATAAAACAGTACTGTATTGTACTCACTGAAGTCCTCGCACAACATTCTATCATATTGCACAACAAAGGACACACTAATTCAAAATAAATATGCTTCAACCGAAGCCTTTGTTAAAACAGTTATTAATATTATTATTTAAAAATGTATAAAACTTTTTTCGACATTACCGCGTAACATAATTGTAACATTTTTAAAACAATCGACCGTATAAAATATGCGTAATATATGACATGGCAAACAACAAATGTTGTCAAAGACCAAAATATTATTATGGGATATAAAAATGTTATCTCAATACACTGAGTTGCTAAGGCACTCATCTACAATTATTATCATCTATATATAGAAAAAAATTTATGCATAAGCAAAAGAGAAAAATGTGGGCATTTGAAAAAAAAAATCTCGTCCATCACGTTACATGCAAAACAAATATCTCTCAATTCCAAAGGAGACTTAACCTAGTTGTATAATACGAATAAATGTTTTGTCACATCCCTATGGCTCCGATGTAGTGCTGTCGAATTAGCGACGCCCGGAGACAGACAGACAAACATCGCCAAAATGACGTCATATAAAAAAATATATAAGAGTACGTCCTAAGTGATGCTGCATACTTGACAAAAAGTCTTAAAAATTGACTATGTTAAACTAAAATTGCACTTTCCTATAACCGAGTGATGTTATATAATAACAATGAACAGCTGTAAATAAACAAGTGATATAATGTTGTATTCCGTCCGTGTGGCTCGCTAACCGACAGCTGTGTATAAAAGTGTAAGCTTTATGTGAATGGGACCGCAGTTAGTTGGCTGCCACCGGCTCTGGTGCTGGCGCTGACACTTTTTGACTAGGATCTTCCGATACCACATCTGAAAATACGGAAAATAATATTATTTAAAACAATCACTTCTAGCAGTTTACTTTACTAGCAGTTGCCAGTGGCTTCGCTCACGTGTACCACAGAAAATATGAGTTTTCTATTAGTGAAAGAATTTCTCAAATTAGTTACATAGATTTTGAGTTTATCCATAACAAACATACAATATTAGTTATGCGAAGAAAAACTGATAGAATGTGAAAGGTACTGACCATTACTAGTCTTGTTAGGTGAATTGTGTGGCGAGCTGTTTTGCGATTCGCTAGTGCTGCCCTCTGCTTCG
Organism: Parascotia fuliginaria; assembly: GCA_963082885.1. Taxonomy (NCBI): domain Eukaryota; kingdom Metazoa; phylum Arthropoda; class Insecta; order Lepidoptera; family Erebidae; genus Parascotia; species Parascotia fuliginaria. The sequence continues at coordinate 5,972,631 of OY720195.1, forward strand.
CCCGTCTCGCCCGCTGAAGACGCCGCCTATGACAAAGAAATAAAATGCGTGTTAACATTATCCTTTATCCTTTATCCGACCAAGTTTCTTCTTGGTCAGCTTGGGTATAATTCACTTGAAGTGAGAAGGAATCTAGACCAACTCATTATCTGCTGCAAGGTGCTTAAAGGACAAGTCGACTCCTTACACCTACATGCACTATTGTGTAAGTTGTACGTGCCCGATACGCCTGGTGTTCCAGTAAACAGACGAGGCCGATTGGCGGACTTATTCTACGTTGACTGTAGTCGTACAGTGGCACGATCTAAGTCACCGTTGATACGTGCGCGTCGCCACTTTAATGCACTCCTCGCACTTAACACTGAATGTGATATTTTGTGTGACAGTTGGACAACTATTAAGACATATTTTCTGACATATTGTGAAAACTTACCCGACCAATGGGATAGATATAAGAAAGATGACTTCGAATTCGAATATTTGTGATATCATTAAATAATTAATATCTTGACATTTACTATAAATATTTTTGACATTGTAATTCCAATTATTGTATTGAATTGACTGTTTATATTATATTGATGTACCCATGTGAGATAATTGTAATTGAATCATATTCGTTTTTATCTCAATAAATAAATAAATAAATTATGACTGGAAGGGATACACATAGTTAATTCTATTTTTGTATTAGAGAAGTTTCTCTCTGGTACAGATAAACAGAATTAACTAAATTTTAATGCAGAACTTAATAGTGCACAAGATGCACATTAATATGATTTCGGCAGGTCATTACTGTACTGCAGTGATACAGACCTGGATGATTTAAACAAATAAGATTATACTCACTCTATTTTTCCTTGGAAGCCTAACTTTAGGACCTTTGGGTTCCTTGGCCGGGTCGAAATGACAATCAAATATTTCAATCAGTTCTTTTATGTCTTCCTCCTTGGCCGAAACTGTCAAGCCAGCCAGTTGTTTCTCTAAACCTAAATAAAAAAATGGAATGAAGTTTCATGTTTCATTAATAACAGAACAACATTTTAATTTATTAGTTATTTGAGTGGATGATATAGATTATGAGTGATGGTGATGACTGAATATTATATGATCTAGGTCGCTAGTTTTGCCGTCACTTGGACGTGGCGCCCATTTGTGGTGCACGCTCGCTTGCGGCGGGCTTGATAAGAACGATCGTTGGATGGTTTGCTTCCAGCACACATCTGGCTAGGCCGTTTATCACATCTTGAACATTGACCTTGAACTCTAATTTTGAGTTTTTTTTATGGGGGAGCGTGACGCGACGCGGCAGCGCATCCTATCGAGCACGCTATTGGTAGATCACCAAATGGCAGTTGCGTACCATGCGTCGCGCATGGGTCTGTACTCACCGGCGAGCTGGTGGTCCTGCCAGGCGTCCCGCAGCTGCTCGTACAGCAGCCCCGCGTCGGCCAGCAGGCGCCGCAGCTGCGTCACGCGCTTGCGCTCCGGCCGCGCCGAGCGCAGCAGCGGCGCGAACACGGGCCGGAACGTGTTCTGTCTGCGCAACCACACTGTTACACGCACGCAGTACACAGTACACGCGCGCGGCACCTTGTCAACGACAACTGCAAGCGTCGATATACCACAGATGGGCGACGGCTGCAATATCCCTGACGTTGGCATTATGCCGCTCGCGTGTAGGAGCTTTAACGCGATCTTTATAACAATAAATTTGATTGAGAAGATAATATTAGTGAGCGCACCTCTCCAACAATCTCTTGAGTGTATCGAGCGCCTCCAGTTCCGTGTGCACGGGGCGCGCCCACGCTCGCGCAGTCTCCACCATGTCCTTGCTGGCCGACGCGCCCTCGCCCCCCGCGCCTACCTCTTGTTGCTCACCTGTACAAAGTTAATATTGATCAACTGTAACATTCACTAAAGGTACAATTTCGAAATGGGATATAGACCACAGACCACTTCCATGAATCTTTACGAAACTAAAACTATAAGTAATACTGCGGTCTACAGCTGCAGCATGAAAGTTCATAGGAAGTGATGTCACTTGCAGCCTAAGGCCTGCAGTCCGTCTCAGATTTATGAACAATTTTATTTTGGAAAATGGGTACCACTGTAGCAGTCACACTTTACAGAGGCCCTGGCATTGTAGGAGCAAAGTCAGAGAGTCGTCTATAAGCGACAGTTACCACTTACCATCAGGTGGACTGTTTGCTTGTCTGCTATTATTATCGACAATAAAAAAGAAAATAGGCGTGACCTAATTGCCACCAGGCATGATTGGACAAAACCATATTAATTTTAAGACTATGTAGAAACAATACCTTGTGCAAGGTGCTCAACAATCCTATAGGCGGCCGTGGCCCTCTCTAAGGCACTATCCACGGACAAAGAGTCCGCGTCGAGTAATACTCTCGCTAGCACGCGCAGTGAGACGGACTTGACCGTCGCCTTGCATTTGTCCGCCGCCAGCGCGTAACTGTCCGCGAAGCCCGCCACTATCGACTTGAAACGGTCGAGAAGCTTGTACCTGAGGAATACAAACAATGAAATAAAACCATACTATACTACTAGATTTATTATATCATGCAGAGAAAGCATGAGCACTATGCTAGTTCAAGACGGATTGGTCTTTTTACACTTGATTTGTTACTAATCTGGGTTGAATTCCATGCTATTACATTTTAATGGCATTGTTTGTGGAATCAAAAAAACCACCAGATTTTTTTTACGTTTTCCTTCCTCTCCATATATTATCATAGCGTAAAACGACTTTTTCTTCAAAGAAAGACACAATTAAATACATTTTGTTCAATCTGTTCTACATAATACAAAAATATCTAAATATTCCTTACCTAGTGAGTGCTTCAAGAAGCATAGTGGGGCTAAGGCGTCGCGGCTCATGGTAAATAAGTATGACACTACCGTCTCCCTTCTCCTTCTCGAGCCAGTCCAAAAAGTCGGATAACGCCGAGATTTCAGACTTTGTTTTCAATATCTGAAGGTAAAATAAATTGAATGGTGAGTTAAAAAGGTAAAGGTATGTAAGTATTGTATGCAAAACATAAAGCAAATTTTAACTCCAAAATAATGAGATTAACTTTGTGTTGCGAGTCGAAAGAGCTCGACATCAAACTTTTGACAACTTTCTTGTTGAACAAAATTACTTAGACATTTCTACAAATTTTCATCTATCTTTGCGATGTTGATAACTTTTAGAATAATTTCAAAATCATATGAACCAGACTATCATATGCAAAACAACGTGTTTTGACGATAAAAGATCTAGGTCTACACTTGAAGATTCCAATAGCCAAGTCGAGATAACAATTTGTACATGTAACTATAACAAAAAACTACACAAGCCTTACAAACTCTCTAGCATGAAAATATGTACCTATGTATAGATAACCAAATGAAATGCTCAAACAGGTACTTAAAAACAACGAAAAATTAATTGATCACTTGTTAAATGTCATGTGAAGTACCACTTATCCATGCTTTTAGGTACTTCATATACTTAACAGGTAATTAGTAAATTTTTCGTTGATCACCCTTTCAGAAACTGGGGGTAAGTCTTTCTGTGGATATAATTAATATCAAAGTAACAGAGATGACAATAGCATGAAACCTTTCATTGCCATATCTTAGACACATCATTGACCAAAATTGAGTGATATTTAAGAGTTACTTTCTAGTCCTTACCTTATGAGTATTAGTATCTTTGAGCATGCGATACCGTCCGACCGTGACGACGCGGACATTGTGACGACGACGCGCGCCTGGGTTTAGGTCCCCGTACGGCATTATGTACTGCGAGTACGACTGCTTCGGGGTGTAAGCAGCTATCTGACATATCTGGAACAATCATATCATATATGCAGGAGGCAAACATACTGTGATTATCTGTTTACAAACTATGATTAGGTGTTTGCATAGGTCCATGTCAGGTTTATGGAGCAAGCTCATTGAAGCACTGCCTTGATAGACCTTATCATTTTTCAACAAAATCTGAGGAATATCGACTTAGCATGGCAATCATACACCACTATTCTGGTGCAGAACGACACCTTAGCCTAAAACTGAATAATATTGCAGAGGTCAAAGATAGGATTAATAAACTGGGTAGATACCAAGTGTTTTAAAAAAAAATAAAAACTAGTCTACTGCTTTATGAAAAAATCAAAATTTGAAATAATATAAATTCAATTACATAAATAAATTGACTACTTATTGTAGATAACACTTGTGTATAATGGCTGTGTTATCTCTTATGACGATTCCGTTCATACGAACACACTGATCTATACGCCTAACAAATAAAATATCACTATTATTTGAACCAAAACACAACAGGGTTCCAGTTTTTCTCATTTCTTTTACAATATTGCGGGCAAATATCTAACATAGCCCATATCGTTTTATCGCTCTCTGAGTGACTTTGTGCCTTGTAGTGTTGAAAACAACAAAAACAATAAGGTTTTTATAAATTATTGACATTGTAGATAAATAATAATGTTTAATATTATTACTATAGTAGTGGAAGAAGCCTACTAACAACCTAGTTATGGCAGGAACCTGTTGGAATCAGATGAACCAGGAGCAGTCTTAGTGAAATTCCTCAGAGGCCCCTTTTCAGTAGTCATCTTTATTCTGATGATGAGGATATTGACATGAATTAATATCTTAAGTTACTATGAGTTAAAAATACACTGCATTATTAGAAAATACTACTCTGCGTTCACGGTCGTTCATCAATTAGTAATATTGGTTATCCTCAAAGCGTGGATCTACGGTAGTAGATCCACGCTGATTTCAGCATGAATGGGCCGGATCGTCCGGGGTAGTACTACCCTCTCATAGAAGATCGACTTAAGAGTAGTAGTATCCGTACTACTGCGTTTCGTTCGGTGAGTGAGAGCGCCGGAGGCCCAATTTCCCCCCTTTCCTCTTTCCTCACCTCCCTCATTCCCTTCCCCTAACCCCATTCCCAGCCGCCATAGTGGAGGCCACCATACCAGCAGTTTATGACGATGGCTTTTGGTATAGTAGCCGCCACTTCTGGATTCCACTGACTGCTTACCATCAGGCGGGGTGGAGTCACTTTGGTAGGCTATAATATAAAAAAAAAAAAAAAAAAAAGCGAAATAGTGCTCTTTATATTCATGTACCTCGTCAATAAGTCTCCTGCCCGTGGTGTCCATGTCCCATCCGACGAGCGCATACTTGCCGGGCGGCAAACCCGCCGGCTTCTCGGCCAACGCCGGCGGTAACTCCGCCGTCGTCTCCAGCTCGCTGCCATTGACCTTCGCTTCAGACACCATGGCCATGTAATCTAGACTGTTGAAGAGAAGGAAGTGTAAATATTGATAAAAAAAAACCATATGTTATGTATTTATACCTAAATTATTTTATAAAGCGAAAAGGTTGTTTGTTTTTTGTACGAGCAGTCGGATTTCAATAATTCTTTTTGCGTATGATAGCCTGTTCTTGAGGAAGTTTATAGGCTATGTAACATCACGCTACTGGCAACGGGAGCACAGCAGAAAGAAAAAACGCGGGTGAAACTGGGCCGCGGCAAGCTTAGTATGAAATATTTGTAGCAAGCTCTGGTCAGACAAAGTGTAATAGCAGTTGACTAAGAAGAATCCCCCATTTCCTTCTCCCTATACGGTCAACAACGGCTTGGTTATGTTTTCATAATATTGTTTCTATGATGGCTACCACTTTACAGGTAAGCAGGTGAAAATGTCTTTTGCCACCTAAGTTTTATAAAAAAAAACTTGATATTCTCGGTTTGGTGAAAAATGGTTTCATGAAGTACTTTTCATCAAACAGGAGCTGAAGTTTGTAAATACAAACTTTTTCTCTTTGTATGTTTAGATTCATTACTCATACTATTTCGATAGAAAGACTTATCAAGACACTATTGCTTTACGGTACGTCACACCGAATGTGGTAATCTGTTTATAAACTTTACATTTAGCGCTGTACGTATCTTTGCTAAGAATATCACTGAAGTACTTACATATTTTTGCTTTTGAATATAATGGTAGCAATATTTGTGCCTAACACTGTCTCTGTGACAAAGAATATATATTATTCGGTCTATCCAGACGTAGCGTGGGCAGACCCCTCACAAGGAGGTCCAACGACCTGATAAAGGTAGCGAGCAACCGATGGATGAGGGCGGCTAACGACCCGTACCAGTGAAAATACATACTTGGGATAGGCATAAGGCCAGCAGTGGACGTCTTTAAGCCGAAAGTATGATGATGATTCAGCAAAATGAGAAGTAAATAGAGACGGACCGTAGGCGGTATTTCTGTTTTCGACACGAACAATTTTGAAGTGATAAAACTAACATAGCCTTATCATTTATCAAGTTAATACGGTTTCATTATATCGAACATATTGATATCAAAGTTATATATAATAATTTATAAACTTCATAAACAAAACAAATTTGAATATTTTAAGTATTAGTTGGCGGAAGACAGGCTGGGCAAGCTTTCCACAATGTGGACATACCTGGTAAAAATTAGGGGGATTTCTGGTCAAAAGTTTTAAAGTTTTCGATGTATAGTTTATGAGTAGCGATTACCTACAGTTTATGCATTCAATGCGTAAATTTTCTTTTGAAAAAAATAAAAAATCTACTGAATATGGAAATAAAAGTAAAACGCTGCGAGAGTATGACGCAATGTTTTCGCCCATAAGAAACTGAAAATAGTATTCACCAACAGGATCTTATCTAAGTAGAATTGCTACAGCTATGGTTTTCTAAAGGTAGGAAAAAATTCTACAGCCAGGAAGGATTTAATTTACCTCTTACAATCAGGACTGCGTTAACAATTTATCCTCGTGTTAAAGTTATATTTATGATTAATTACCTAATTAGGTATTGGGACAATACGCGAACACAAGTCATCGGGCGAAATAGCTCAGTTGACTCCGCAAGTCTAGTAATTTATTTTTAAAGTTATAATGCGAAATGTAAGTTTAGAAAGTCGGAATAACAAACATTATTACTTTCAAAATTAGAAATACATAATTTAATTGAGACGAGAATAAACGGCGCGGAGGACTACGAAAATGATTGCGAAGATTATGAAAATAGGAAAATGGCTTACAATATAAAGAATTTAACGCTACATTAGTATGTTCAGGAAACGAAATAGGCACCAAATGACATTAGGTCAACGCTGGTTCTAGTATGATTGGGCCGGATCGACCGGGGAAAGAACTACACTTTCAGAAGATTGACGTATATTAGTTTTCATGCTAATGTGTTTCGCTCGGTGAGTGAGAGCGCTAGCAGCCCAAATACTCCCGGTTCTCTTCCTTTTCCGTTCTCCTTCCTCATCCCCTTCTCCATGGTCGGCAATGGTTTGGTTGTGTTTTCTATGCAAAGCTAACTTATGCAATGCTTGCAAAACACAGCCACATCTACAGGTTACGGTTACCACATACCATCAGGTATACTTGTTGCCACCTTCTTCTTCTTTCGAGTCGATGGTACTATATACGTTCAGCCCAGTAAGTAGCTACAGCAATGGCAATATTGGTGCCATTCTTGAGGTCATTCTCATTACAATGCATTGGCAGCTTGGACACTACAGTAAATGTGCCATAGTTGGGTCGTGGGCGCCACACGGATATTTGCCATCAAAGTTGTATAAAAAAAAACATGACTTAATGAAAGCTCAATGCACAAAAAGGAAAGACGAAAAGACGATATTTCACAATAATAGAACCTACACAATGTAGGTTATTAAATTATTAAATAATTTTTTAATTGCAATTGTCCTATTCAACATATATTATGTACTACTGCAATGGTTCCTCAATGTACAATGACAACAAGACCCAATTCAAAAGACAACCTTAGAGATCATTGACAGGTGGTTTTTAGGTAGTAACAGGTTGACTTGTAACCCTTATAATGAGGGGCGTATACCTACCTATTCAACAGTTAGGGGACAAATCTTATGACCTTCCAAAACTCTATAGGGGTCCTTCCCTACCGGTTTATCAAAGAATATACATACATAAAATTATCACAAAATACTATACGGATTTGAAAGACTAGTATTTACATACACACAGGCCACCACAGATTCTGACGCGACGACCTAATAAATCGAGCAACCAATGGATGAGGGATTATCACGACTAGCAAAGGTGGCAAAAATTGGGGTAGTAGTAGACATCCTTCGGCTAATATTATGATGATGACAATTCTATTACTGAGTGTCACCAAAATTCAATGTTAGTAAACAAGTATTCTTATCTTAGCGTAATAGTTTTTGTACTTAATTGGCTGACGACAGAGATTGACTATGTGCTTATATTTTGAACATAGTGGAATTCGAAGTAGGTATCTGTAGTAAATAATTCACGAACTGACCGCTACAATGGCACTTAGTATTGTAATTTATTGATTCAAGAGCTGATACTGGGTCTTATCTAAGATTAATATTCATAGCTGATCTAAGTAAATACCTGGCAATTACGAATTTATATTGGAAATAAGAGCTGCTATTTTTTGTACTCATATTTTGTGAAGTACAGGTATTAAATCAATACTGTGTGACATAAAATATACTTAATATGAAATTAAATGTTTAAATAATACTGGGTACTAGGCAAAACATTATAGATGGTTTAAAAACAATCTGTGGTAGGTAGCCTCATTCTATCTTACCATTATTTATTTTATTTAGCAAAATTATTTGTGTAGAATTGTTGTAATTGCATAAGTAGCTATGAAATTGTTGTGTCTAGCCTTTGCCAGGCAGATGTGTGCTTTTCTCTTAGTAACACAATTGTCTGCGACTAGAGAAATTGTCAAAGAACTACTTCATTGAAGTCTCCGCAGCGGATCCAGGATTTTGGTATGGGAGTGGCTTGTCCGCGCTGGGGTAGATTTTATCAAGGTAAGCATTACATAACTATCAGAAAGTATGCAGAAAGGTATGCTTGAGTCCCGTAACCCATTCTTCTGGATTCTCTACAGAGTCTCTGCACCACACAATGATAGAATTGTAGAGAGTGCCTACATTGAATCCACCTACACTCTATCAAACTTAAGTGTTATATTTACATTGTTAATTACTATTTGCAATTGATATATATTATCAAATTTGGAGCCATAACAGAATAGAGAAGCTTAATTTGTTTGATGCATTTGTTATTGTATGCCTTCTATGTATATGAGAAGAGGTCTTTGCCCTGCAATAGAACTTTGAAATTATAATGACTGTGATTGACATAACAAAAGATACATTTTACTCTTATACAAAGGGTTTTACACATTCAAGAAAACTGTGACCCATTTACAAGCTCAAGGCTATTATCAACAAAGCTTGAAATCCTGAAAGTATGTTTACAGAGAAGAGAGGCCTTTCTTTGCAGGAAAATAATAACAGGCTGGTATGAGGATATCATCAGATAATGTTTACAGTAGGCTACAGGCAAAACAATAAGTCCTGGACATAAATTTGGTTAAATAAATAAATAAGTTAAATAAGTAAATCTAGTCTTTTCTCTATAAGAGAAAAGACTAGATTTACTGGGTTCATACTTTTATAACCCAAGCAAATATGAATAGGTATGTAACTACGCATTTTTTTTAAAATAAAACTTCCAATAAACCAAATTTAGTAAATATACTGCCAATCATCATCAAATAATTGTTTGGACTGTTAAATTAAATTAAGGGGTTACAAACAAGTTACTAATCAGAGGGTAACTTCAGAAAAGTGTAGGCAATAAAAACAAAGTCAAAATCAGGGTAAACCTAGATAAACAGCAGGAGATCATCAAGTATGTTAAAAAGATAATTAGCTATAAGCAACATTGTTTCTTAATATACATAATACATGTCCACACTAGTGTTAGGACATTCATTATCTTTTCTACCTACCTACATTGATAATATACATATTTAATGCTTGATAATGTTGCATACAAATAATACAGTTTTAACATATCAAGATATAATTATATACTGCGAATAACAAAACATACGAATTATCGGCTATGAACTATCATGCATCTAAGAAAAAATAACTCTAGCAGGTTATATCAATATAAATTATATCTCATTTAAACCTTAGTACCTATATTCATAGTGATCTTGTAATTAGTAACGATTATTATTTATATTATTGATAAAAACTTGCGAAGTATCGCGGCATAATATGCAAAAAAAAACCGGCGCTTAAAAATAATCGATCATGTGAAAACAAAATAATTACGCCGCACATAGACTATAACTTGCGAAGAATAAACATGAAAATTATATTCCTATGTACTCCGTGTCCTTGCTAAACGTGTCTCTTGATCTGTTTTAATCTTCTAATTAACATAAAATAAAGAAAAATTAAATTAAAGGACACGTGGCGGTCCTTTTCTACAGACATTTTGCCCCACCCCAGCACGTCAAAATAATTTCAATTTTATACTTACAACTTTTAAGAAGTGGTGATTGGATGTTTTAAAACAATATCTGTTTAAAGGAGACTTTTTGCGACGTCCCGCTTACGCTGCAAAGTAAAATAATTTGGTAAAAATATCACAAAATCTCAGCACGTGTGCGGCGAATGGCAAACCGCAATAGTGAGTGACGTGACTGACGTGAAATCAATTTTCTGTATTTGATTCATTTGATTGTTTGTCGATTTAATTTCGAATGTATCAAAATAAACGTAACCTCTTTTTTAAACTCGCAATGTTACAAATAAAATGTTATTCAAATTATAATAAAAATTATACAGTTTAAAGTTATAAATAAAAAATATTTTTTCAAATGAAAGAAATCTGATAAATATGTGAACATCTGCAATGATTATTAAGAATACCCAGACTAAAATATGTTTAGAGAGAGAGTAGAGAATGAGAGAAGAGAAGGAGAGATGTAGAGTATTCAATTTTCAATTATTTTATTTCAACTCCCTATCAATATTTATTTATTTATCTATAAGTATCTACTACATCCAAAAGAAACTAAAATCGATGGAAAATAAACCGAAACTTGAAAAAAGTACATCACTACAAAAGGGATAAAAGTTTAGATACTAAATTATGTAAAATTGATGGTGTCTACTAGAGGATAATAAATGCTGTTTTATTTTTAAATGAAAAATATTGTATAGAATAATCCATACTAATCCATACTAAACAAATATTAAAAATGCGAAAGAAACTCCGTCTATTTGTCTGTCTGTTACGCTTTCACGCCTATAAACACAGAAATAGACATAAATACTCACATAAATACATCCATAAATTATTATACACTAGCTGCGCCCTGCGGCTTTGCCCGCGCGAAAATTGCTATGTGTTCAATTAATGTAACTCGGGATAAAAAGTAGCCTATTTCCCGAAACCAAATCTATCTACATACCAATTTTCATCGAAATCGGTTTAGCGGTTTAAATTTAATATGGTGGTTAAGTATTCTTAAACTTTCTAAATCACCACGCAATTTTCTTAGTTTTCTATTATAAGAACCTTCTCCTGACAATAACAAACACAACAAAAAAAGAATTAATGAAATTTATTTAGCCATTCACGCATGATGCCAAGACCAAGGGAAATAGGGATTCATTTATATATATATATAATATACATAGATAGATAATAGATACGCTCGAAAAACATTACTCTCCTTGACTGGCCAGTCGGGCTAAAATGACTTGAAGGGGTTGAAATTCGTTTGTTTCTTTGTACGCGCTAATCTCTGGAACTACCAGACGGATTTAAAAAAAATCTTTTTGCCTATGATATCCAAGTTTCTGCGAAAGGTTAAAGGCTATGTAACACCACAATACTGGCAGCAGTAAGCAGAGCAGTAAGCAAAGACATGAGAGAAACCACGCTGCAAAAAGCTAGTAACAATATATTTCGCCACTTGATAGTTTTACCTCCTGAATTATAATAAGTTTTTGACCGTTATTTACTGTCGTCTGTTTTACATATTTTACACGAGTAACTTTAGACTACATGGGATCTTTAGTACTACAACTCTCCTTCCCAGGTCAAAGATCCAGAGCTCGAAGCTGACCCAAGAGAAAATGGGAAAGGGTCGTAGGGGTCGTTCGTTACCCATGTTACTACCAGACTTTCTACCAGTATAAAAAAAAAACTAAGTAACAAAGAAGGATTTGAGTGAGTGCGAGGTTTCGAGGACGATCTCAGCGATAAAGCAAATTGAAAGAGAAGGATATATATGTAAGGAAGCTTGACTCCACCACCATGTGAAATACGTAGCCGTGATAATAAAACATTATTAAGAAATGAAATTTTGCCTGGATGGACTCTGCATAAATAGATTAGCGATTGTATCTGCACAATCGCTAACCTGTGTCAAATTCTATTCTGTGTCCCTTTGTGCTGGAGTGACAGATTTAGTTTTTGTGACAGATGATCTGATCTGACAATGATGACAATGACACAGTGACACACTGTGACTGTCAGACTCAGGCAGAGAAGAGACGCAAAGTGCTTTTGTATTGTAAAAATAATGCGTAGAGTTACGTACACATTCGTTTTCTTGTGACTTATTATCAAATTACTAAATAAAATGACTGATATAGAAACATATCGGAACCAAATAGCTTTAGCAAGGACCGAAATTAAAAATTTACGGTAGGTACATTATGTCGTAAATTACACTTAAATTATGTACTCTTGTTTTTTTAAATTTAAGTCGATTATTTTCTTGTAGGCAGCAAATATCGGCCCTAAAACATGAGCATCTGAAAGAAATAAAGTATATAAAGACTACTCTGAATGAACTTCGGTGCTCTAACTGCGGCAATACCGGTAAATAAATAATATTTAATTTTGTGCATCGCACTATTAATTAATGCAATTTTACTGTTGCATACGCGTTCTAGAGCGTAAAGTATTTGTTTTAATAGAATTCAGTGGTAATTAATTACATTGCTGGCCTTCCTCGAGGAGCTGGGATGGATCGAGTGGAGTTGCGGATAACAGCCCGTTCATACCAATACCAATACCAATTAATTACATTTGGCATTTTACAGTTTTAAGCCTGGCTTTTACTGAATCGATATTATAATTTAGGTACTTAGATTGGAGAAGCATAGATTATTGAGTGTTTTTCAACATAAATCATGAACATGCACAACTAAACTGTAACTTAATAACATATGACTGCTAAGCCGGAGGTCGTGGGTTTGATTCCCACCCAGGACAAACCTTTGTGTGATGAGCATGATTGTTTGTTCTCTGTCTGGGTGTAATTTATCTATAATATGTATGTAATTACAAAAAAAAATGTATATAAGTAGTATATCAGTTGTTTAGTACCTATAACACAAGCAAATATAATTGCTTAATTTGGGGCTAGATGGCGCTGTGTGAATGTGGTAGAATATTATTATATTATTATATACTTAAAGGTAGTTTATTTTTTTAAAATCATAATGGCAGTTTAGCCAATAATTAATCTGTCTCAACGAAAATACTATTATCCTCCACAGCAACAAATGTCACCAATATCACCACAAATCACAATGAGGAAGGATCACCTGCAGACACCAACTGTATCACTTTCAGGTCAATTGGAGTGATAGAAACAACATTTCAGAATAAAAGGGGAGTGCCACGACAGCCTATAGTGATGGCCAACTCTAAAGGTGTTGTTGTTATTGATACCAGTGTGTTTAATAACCCTGAACATGCTTTGAGTGGCCTAGAGGACTTCTCTCACATGTGGTTTGTACTGTTTTTATTAACTATCCGATTCCATCTGATCTTGTGTAGTACCTGTCTCACGGACCTCAGAACCAGTACAAGCAGAGCAAACACCTGCATAGTATTTTTGTCTGCCACTGCCATCTTGTAAATTAAAAACAAAACACTGTAGTTTCTATGGCAAGGACAGTCTGTTCAGCTGGCCATACACTGCTCTCTTTAGTAGCTTTAAAATTTTTGGTAGTACACCATATTGGTTTGGTTGACTGCACTCAATAAATTGTTTCAGGATAATATTCCACTTCCACACAACTGAGAGTACGAACATACCAGCTAAAGTGGCGCCACCTAGACTTGGTGGTGAAAGGCGCGGAGTTCTGTCTACCAGATCGCCGCATCGGCCATGCCCTATAGGATTGTCATTGGTTAAGATACAGAGTATTGAAGGTATACAGAATTCATTATGTTTCTCAATATTGCAGTGGTTCAGTGTTTCTATATTCTATCAGCATGATTTTTACTGCTAGGCATAAGCCTCACTTAGACAGGATTTTATAGACACATACCATGTTATGCTAATAATATAAGTAAATATAAAAGATTTGCATTACTTTTATTGTGTTGGATATGTGGTATTTGTCTATTTATTATAAAATTATGTTCATTAGAAAGGTAACTTGATGTCCAAAACTAAACTAAAAGAATTGCTGATTATTAAATGTTATTACTCAATCTTCGATTTTTAAATGACAGCCTTCGTTAAAATTTGACATACTTAGTTCTAATTTATTTTCTTTAAACTATTTCACTGTTTGTAATTTAATGATATTACCTATTTTGATTTTTTTATGTGTAATATAATATAATCTTAATGTAATATCATCTATTGCAATGTAAGTAATTCCCGTAACTTTATGTATAGTTTGATTTTAAACATAATTTTGCATGCTGCAAGGCTAAAAATGGACTGCAACATTAACATGTACCAACCAGCTTATTGTAACCATGTTCGCAAAGAAATAAATTTGATTTGATTTAATAATATTTACAAGTCTAAATTTAGCTGGTTTAAATAATATGCTACCATGACAATTTTGAGCCTGGGTCTTCTTCTTCTTCTTCTTCTTCTTTTCGCGGGCTCGTTTTCCGCATGTGGTCCCTTCGTAGTTGGGCCTTTTTGCGTGATGGTGTGGTTTGTGTACCCACTGCCCTACTGCAACCATCCAAGCTCCTTCCAGAAAGCGGCCAGTTTGCCGGGTCTGCTGCGGGCCTCTCGGAGTGTGCTTGGTGTTCCCAGGTGTTGCGCCCGTTGTTCCACGACCTCGCTGCAGTTCATGACTACTTGGGCCGGTGTTTCGTCAGCCCTCATGCACGCTCGGCATAGTGGGCTGTCTGTTTGACCTATAACATGCAAATGTTTGTTAAGATTACTGTGCCCTGTTATGGTCCCTACTACATACCGTAGGTCCGCCCTATTTAAGCGCAGCAGTTTTTTAGAGAGTCGTCCGTCTAGAGATGGCATTGCCTCTCTCGATTGACGACATTCCGTCGTGTTCGCCCACAGTTCGGCGCGTAGATTTCTTGTTCTATGTCGCAGCCAGTACCTTTGCTGATTTGCCGATATTGGTATAACGGGTTCCACCCTGTAGGTCTTTGTTTCGGATCCCCTTCTGGCCAGTTCGTCGGCCGCGTCGTTGCCTAGGGATCCGCTGTGTCCTTTGATCCATTGGAGTGTAATCGCGTTTGACTCACATATACCCTCCAATTTCCTGTGGCACTCTAGGACTAGTCCTGATTTTACTGTGTTGCTACGTAGAGCGTGCAGTACTGCAGTGCTGTCCGTTAGGATACGAATGCCTTGGTTCTCTATTTTTCTTGCAGCCACCGCGTCTGCGGCCTGTATTATACCGACGCATTCTGCCTGGAAAATTGTGTTGTGCATGCCCAGTGCTGTTGATATATTAATATTTAAGTCAGCGGAGTAGGTGCCAGCACCTGTCCCTGTTCTCATTTTGGATCCGTCTGTGTATATCCTCACCTCCTTTGTACCGGATGTATCTGTTCTCTTTTCCTTGAGTTCTATCCTGTATCGTTTATCGAAAACATACTGTTTTGGTATGATGTCGCAAGGGGCCATAAGGAGTGGTTGATCGTTTTTGGCCTCTTCCACCGCGTTGGTGTGCGACACCCTCGTGTCGTGTGTCCATAGGGAGAGTTTATTCAATCTAATGGCTGTATTGGCTGCCTCTTGCTGTATGAATAGGTGTAGTGGTGGAAGGTCCAGCATCGTTTCAAGGGCGGCTGTAGGCGTTGTGGACATGCAGCTTGTGGTGGCTAGGCATGCCACTCTTTCTAGACGTTGTAGTTGGTTTTGTGCGGTGATCAAATTTGTTCTTTGCCACCATACTATGCAACCATATGTTATTGTTGGTCTGATTACCGTTTTATAGAGCCAGAGCATAATTCTAGGTTGTATGCCCCATCTTTTCCCCAACATGCGTTTGCATTGCCACAGGGTAATGCAGGCTTTGTTTATCTTTTGTTCCATATGACTGTTCCAGTTTAGTTTGCTATCGAGTGTCAGTCCTAGATACTTGACCTCCGTTGCGAACTGTAGTGTTGTGCCAAATAGGTTTGGTGGTCTCAGGTTTGTTAGTTTCCTTTTGTTCGTAAACAGTACCATTTCGGTTTTCTTGGGGTTCACGGACAGTCGGTGTTCTGTGCACCACGCTTCCACTATTATTAGGGCGTTTTGCATAAGAAGGCATAGGGTGTTCTCAAACTTCCCACTAACCAGAATGGTTAGGTCGTCCGCATACCCTATCGTTGGGAAGTATCTGTTGTTCAGCCGTCTTATCAGGTCATCCACTACCATGTTCCAGAGGAGGGGTGACAGCACCCCTCCCTGTGGGCAGCCTTTGGCTACTCTGGCACGTGTCGTAGTATTCACCGTGAATTGGATGGCCCTTTGTTGAAGCATGTTGTGTATCCATTCGCATAGTGTTGGTTCCACCCCATATTTAGTCAAGGCATTGCTTATACTCGTAAAGCCCGTCTTGTCGAAAGCTCCTTCTATATCGATGAACACCCCTAGGGTCTGTTCCTTCATGGACAGAGATCTTTCGATCGTGGTGACTACGCTGTGTAGTGCGGAATCTGTAGACTTACCCGTGCTGAAGGCGTGTTGATTCCGATGTAGTGGTTTGCTTCGCAAGTGGGTGTCCCTTATGTGTCTATCACACATCCTCTCCAGCGTTTTCTGCATGAAGGATGTCAGACTGATGGGTCTTGGTCTTGGTTTGTGGGCTGTGTTCCAGTCTTGTTCTGTTGTGTCCTCTCTTGTGTTGTCTTCCCAGGCAGTGTCATCCGTCAGGGTGCACTCTGGAAAGTGAGCCTCCAGTAGGGCTTCACAGGTTTCTTTATCTGTGTTGGTATAGGTGTTGTCACTCCTCTTCAGTGATCCTATTGTTCCTGGGTCTTATAAGCGAGTGTGGAAAGCCAACAGACAAAACTGCTAAACTTTATTGTGATTATACCCATGGACTTTGACTGACTGCTTATCCCTTATCCTTGTTTAGGTAGAATAAAGTAATTGTAATAGCTTTATATTTATGTATATTAAAATAAATTGTTGTTTGGTTGAGATCATCACATATTATTACTAAAAAAATATAATATATAAATTTTCCACAGGTAATAAAATACATTTCCTCGGTGTAGACATGGTGAATGGCACACCTGTACTAGATATAAAGCCGTACATTCCTGTATACGACTATCCAGCGCAGGAAGTAGACACGGGCATGTCTTCGCTAGAACGACCACCGACAGAGGGCATTAGTGATGTCAACGAAGTTACTAATATGGCTAATATACAACTGGATGATGCACCTATAGATTGCAGGTTAGTTTAATATTTTAATACATTGCTGTTACAAAAATGAGGGCAGTTATATTTTTTTATAAGGCTCTAGTGATTATGGCGGAAGTCATTAAGAACTCTAATGTCCTTGTAATAGAGTTCAAAAGCAATTAATTAGTAATATGTCTACTGCCCTAATTCAGGTTAACAGCCTATAGAAACACTTGCCATAGTCATAGTCTCATAGATTTGTGACCACAGTTATTTATTTAGTAAGAATGTAACAATGTATATTACCTACCTGTTATTCCCTTAGTCGCTCTTACAGCACCCATGGGAAAAGATGGGGTTGTTCAATAATCTATACACTACATGTCTAAAAATAAAATTACCTTGATTGGTTTTGCATGCATGTTATATTATGCTTGTTATATACTTAAGTAGGTACTTATTTATAATAAGAATACTTTAACAAACGGCAATTAAGTGAAACTTGGGACTTTCTGTTTTTAAAATTTATATCCCTTTAAGACCTACCTTAGCGAGCATGTGCATCGACAAAAAAATATTTTTGTTAAACTTTGTTTCTTGAAACTAACTCTATATGCATCGATTTAACCTGTAATAATAAAATAAACAGATTGTGCAACTATCAGTCGCTTTGTGGGTGCCCTCAAGAATGCATAAAACGACAGACATTGGAAATACAGTCAGTAAATTAAAACAAACATTTTAATTTCCAGATTATCTCTAATAAACCCAATAGACCTTGACACTAGTCCGTTATCCCGCTCGCCATTCGAAGACGAGTCTTCACCGGAACAACCAAACATCACACCAATATCACCTTCACCAGAATCACCCAGTGGTGATTTAATCACCAGAAACTACAGATCACCTGCCGTTCGAAGACCGGATACTGAAAGAGGGGCACCGGACGGACAAGAAAGATATACACCGCCGCAATCGGCACAATTATCTGGTTTATCCCATGATGGGATTCGAGTACCTCCTTGGATATCGAACCCAACGCAAAACTATGAAGTGAGATTTACAGACGACGCGTTGAATAGATTAAACGATTTAATTGGAGATCGAGCACAATCGTTTAAAGCTAATATAGAATGCTTATTATCCGAAGATCCAAGATCACACTATGTAAGAACGAGGTATCCAGATCATGAATATAGCTGTGTGTTAGAGGACTTGTCTATTAGTTGTATTTTTGACTCTAATTCGTCGTTGTGCACTATTATAGCTGTTAGGAATGCTGAAGATTTGCAAACATAGTGTAGTCAAGCTTTGATATAGGTATGAAAATGTTTTTCTCTTCTGAATCTAAAGTGCTGTTTACACCGTCCTAGTTTAGATCGCTATCAACAATCAGTTTGTTGAAGCTAGAAATAGAAAAAAAACATTTCTTTTTTATCGCTGGATTATTATATAATTTAATTTTCTTCAGGTTTTACTGTGGATCTTAGGATTTACCATAGTTCGAACTTTTACAGTAACATTATTAGCTGTATGTGAAATGGTATTAAACTTGTATAGTGTAAATGGTACTTAATATTTATTGAATCACACAAAATAAAATATAAGCACTGTTTGTTAAATTTTATTGTCAATGAAATATAATATTAAACATAGTAAATAAGTATATCACTTTTATTTATATTACTAAAAGAACTAGTTGAAAAACATTAAAAGTCTAAAATCATTTTATAAAATTTGATGCAAATTTTTAATGCTAGTGTTAATGGTAACTGTCGCTCATAAATGTTGAAACATTATAGGACACGGTTGTTGGTCTCTCTGAGGCCTTTGCTTGCCGCTATTATAAATATTATAATACCAAAAACAAATCGCCATACTCGCAACAATTTATCTTTAGTTCGGTCAACCGGTCTTTTTAAAGACAAATAAATTTAATTAAATCATGACTAGGTTGACGATCTCCGACGGTTGAACGAAAGTTTCACTGATAGTGCCGATCTAGAGAGCTGACAATGCAGTAGTCGTAGCTGAGTCTTGGGCTGACACCATATAAAGAATTTTGCTGTCAACACGAAAAGAAAAAGAAGAAATAACCACATCACAGATTGTGATGTCTTATTTTAGTTGACTAATAGATTGAGTCTTTTCTGTATAAGAATAAAGTTCATTTTGAATTGTTACGTAGCTTATTTTTCCCAACGTATTCCGCTTTGATTTTCTTTTACATATAATTTGGATTAAACTTCTGATAATATAATTATACAAAATATAATTATTTGCTTGATATACAAAAATATAATTTATTACAATACCTTTGGGTAATTATCTTAATACTTAGATATGCGAATAAAGAACGGGATTAAAGAGTAGGTACAGTTACGTTAACTTACGAAGGAGAGTTATCTCTTATCACCGTTGACATAAGGTTGAGATTTAAACATTTGATACGTGAATTAAACGAACTAAAACTTCGCCTTAGCCTCCCAATTGTATGTAGGCGACTCATGTAGTTTAATATGAATTTTAGTGACTTTGTGTCCCATTCTTTACTTGCACGACTTGTAAAATTTTCAATTATAATAATAATAGGTCCAATACACAGCCTTTATACTCGTAGTATAGTGATTTAGAGGAAATGCTTCTAATGCTAAACTGAATGTAATGTAAGCACCTTTTATTTCGAGTAATTGTTTCAATCACTACATCAGTTTTTAGAGCATTTCCTTACTATTAATTATAAAATAATCACATTACAGTATGCTTTTTCTTATAAAACAAAATATGTCTGCCAGATCCAAAACCTCCAATAGCATCCAAAATATTTAATTCAACATATCTCATTTGCTGACCTTGTACATCTATAATTTTTACTTTTTCATCCCTTTTCCAATTAATAGGAGTGGATAAAAGACTCCATTCAATATTATCAGTCGAAAATCTATATTGAAGTTGTAAGATAGTGCCATTGCCTGCATCCACTCTCGGCGTGTATTCTATTCTATCAATGTTGTAGACAGCTCCTAGATCAAAAGTTAGTTTGATTACAGTACCTTTCTTAGGATTAGCTTGGTCTGGTTCACCCCATACCGTATGCCATAAAGAAGACGCATCTCCATCCGTCAGCAAACATACTTCTTGCGAGGGTTGACACGGAATATTGCAAATAACCTTAACATTTTTCACAGCATATTTTTGAGGGTCTTCTTTGGTTGAAACAATTATATAATAACTCCATTTTGAGACTCCTTTATCATTAGCTGATCGGATTCTGAATTTATGTTCCGATTCGAATTTGAATCCTTCAAATGTATATTTCGTATCAGTTATGTTTGTGAATAGTGTACCGTCTCTCTCGATTTCGTAATAGACATGGTTTACAGATTCCCAACTAAGAGTTACAGTTGTAGCAGTGACATCATCGTCTAAAGCTGTAAATCTTGCTGGAGCACGTAAAGAACTATTCAGGTCCGTATTGCTGCCACTAATGTTACCTTTATTCTGAAACCCTTTAACTTTAATGTGAATATCACTTTCTGTAACGTTAGTTTTTTGAACTTTGATCTTTAAACATGATTGTTTTAAGATGTCACCTCCTACTACTTTTAAATATGGATTAACAATGTATTCCCGGTCAAAGTAGTAAGCATTCTCCTTTACACGAAATTCTTCTTCGGTATCTACTTTAGAAATCTGAAGAGCTTTGTCGTTTATAGTGGCTTTAATATGTTGAATGTCCGTTGTGGCCATTATTCTGAATAATGTAGACCTTTCTATAACGATATCTTTGTAATGCCCCACAGTTTTATGCACTTGTATAAATAATTCGCCGTGTCCATTCGAATTGGGGCCTACCACAGTGATTTCAGTTTCAGCATGATGTCCTTTCATGTATTCATTAGACTTGCCGTCGTCTTCATAAACTTTAAAGTTCGATTCACCGTTTGGGTAAATATTGAAGATTCTATTATCCCTTTCTATTTCACTTGGATTGTTATTTTGATTGACCATAGGTAGAATAGCACCATCTTTGATGAAAATAGGTATTTTCCACAACGGTGTTTTTATATCATTCCATATTTTGCCACCTTGATATTTTTCGCCAGTTAACAAATCGACCCAAATTTGATCAGGGTCCGGCAAGTAAACTCCATGCCGAATCCATATGTTGTCTTTATTATACAACTCTTCATATACTGGTGCAACTAAGATGTACTGTCCCCACATATATTGATATTGAGAGTCTTTTGTATAGCCAGGAGTGTAAACGTTTTCCGTGTTTATAAAAGTAAGAGGACCTTTGAATAATTTTTCATTAGAAAATTCCAGAAACATCGCTCTGACCATTGGCAACCCATGTATTGATTCATGGCTTATTGTGTAGTTGTATGGCATAAACATAGACTTTAACTTTAAATAAGCTCTAATAATAACTTTGGCTTCGTCGTCGAAATGGAAAGGAGTTTTCTGTGCTGTACCCCATCCGTCCATATTTAGTTGTAGTGGTGTAAAAGCTTTCCATTGATAATCGCGGATGTTTATTTCTTTGACACCACCTCCGTAGATACCATCCATATCGGATCCAACAATAGGTATACCGGAAAGACCGGATCCGATATATGTCGGTATGTGAAATCGTATGTACTCCCATTGTCCTCCTGTTTGGTCACCGCTCCATATGCCTGCATATCTTTGCGTGCCAGCCCAACCATCAACCATTATAATCATTGTTCTAGTTTTATGGTCAGCTCCTTTAAGAAATATGTCGGTCGCATTCTCGACGGCGGATAAACCAAATGAGTAACCGGATCCAATCCATGCAACGTCACATTTAAGGGCCACTACCCCAGCTATACTAACTTCTTGCGCTAGGTCACGATCTCCTTTTTTGGGATTTTCAGGATCGATGGGTTCTAAATTAGATTCTGTCCATAAAGCAGCTTCGACACCTTTGCTTCTGGCATATTCTGCAAAATTCTTTAAATTCTCAATGTCACCTTCTAAGGAAGTCGTTTGTCCGTAGCCAGAGCCGTATCCATCATTAGGAATGAACCAACCGAGCGGCATATCATGCCTTTGATATCTATCAATCATAGCTCTTGCCGAAAATTGATAATTATTTTTTTCTCCATTCAATGATTCTAAAACACCCTCTTTTCCGTCCATGTCTGTAGGTTGATAGCATTTGTAATAAAATCCGTCCTCAAACAAAATAGCGTTGGTAGTGTTCTTATCTACTTTAACCCAATAGTCACGATTAAATGCATTTAAATGAGCTTCGTAAAACGCGAACTCCGGCATAAATATTGGTTGACCAGTCAACTCGTAATAATCTTTTAAAATATCTTTAGGGTTGGAGTTGATGAAGAAAAATGCATCAAAATGTCGTTCTTTATGAACAGTCTCGACAATAGTTGCATTTTCTGAGCCGAAATCATATGTGCCTGGCTGCCATGTGTTTCTCAAAACAGCGTAACCATTACTTGACCAATAAAATGGACAAGGAGACGTAACGCCGCCATCGACCCAATTGTTAGTGTTAACGATGACTATTTTTTCTCCTTTAAGACTAAATTTGCCGTTCTGCATCCCACCGCCGAAGAAGTACTCATCGTCTTGCTGCTCTAAAGTTTGTTTGGCTACGATATCGTCGTAGTACAAAGGTTCAGTTTCGATTAGAACGTCTTTGTTCAAACGTAAATCTTGTACCGTCATTGTACCTCCTTTCTTATCAAAATGTAACGATATTTTGTTAGTGTAAACATAGTAATAATCTTTTGTTTCTTCTAATAGAGAATACTCGAACGGTTTCGTATCGTAATCGGTTATTTTCTTCACATTTATTTTTGCTTTATCACTAGGATTATTCGGCTTTGGGTAATCGAGAAAATCGCCTGTCGGTGACATGTAGTACTTGAAAACATGGCTGTTCAAAATATTGAGCTTGGCCAGTTCCCCTGTCTCGTATTGTATTAAGAACTCCGTATCCGTCTTTAGGAAAGACGCGATGCCTCCCAGCGTTGAGGCCATTTTATGAGGCTAAAGTTTTCCGTAGAACCAATCAGTGACCTGAAACGAAATAATGTGAATTTTTAGTTTACTTAATAAAATTGTCGAATCTTATAATTATTATGTAACAGTTTTTTGAGATAGAAACTAAGTCGATGGTCTTTATATGAAGTCTGCATTCATTTACAGGATACATTTTTGCCTAGATACTAGCTTTCCGCGGTTGCGCCCGCGTCATTGCTTACTGCTCTGCTTCCGTCGCCAGTAGCGTGATGTTACATAGCCTATAACCTGCCTCGAGAACTGGGCTATCATACGCAAAAAGATTTTTCAAAGCCGACTGGTAGTTCCAGAGATAAGCGCATTCAAACAAACAAACCAACTCTGCCGCTTCATAAATAAATGATATACTCGTATAACATCTACATTCTAAATTATAATGTCTATTTATAATTATGATGAAATGCGTAAAGTGAGAATTTACGTACGATACCTACAAGGGCAACAAAAAATGTACAAATACTTATTCAAAGACAAGAAAACTTGAAAGTTACCCTATGTTTGTCAAACTGGAGCATTTATAAATTATGATAACTACTACTATCGAAATTACCTAGTGAGTTTTAATAATGAGGTCTTACGATCAAACAAAGTACTTAGTCGAAAGTATTTTTTCAAGTTTACAGACAGAATTTTTGTCTTTGCGTACATTCTCCAAAGTTAAGGACACGACACTAACTTTTGCGTAGGGTACCATGTTCTTCTCTTCTATTTAACTTGAGGTTTTTCGTACCTACTACCTGAATGAATGCTGAAAAGTATCTTCATACGCGGACAAAATCAAGTTATAATATAGGGGAGCGAGAGGGGGTAAGTACATGAAGATACCTACTAAGTTATGACTACCACGAAGAGATCTCGGGTTCGATCTCCTGGTCGAGTAAAATTATATTGGGTTCCTCTGTCAAGAAATTCTCAGTATCAGCACAGAGTAATAATAACTAGTACCTATGTAGGTATTACCCTGAAGTCAAAGAAAAAGAATAATGCACGGTAAATAGCAACAGGCTCGCCCTCTGTTAGATACTACCCAAAATTGTTATAAACGTCCGCCTACCCTTTCGAAAGAAAAGACGTGAAGCTATCTCTATAGTTATGTAGAAGTCAATAAACCCGCAAAAATCATAATTCTATTCTATGATTCATTGACCTAAATCGTGCTATCTATTCTGATAATTGAAGAGACATTATCAATGATAGAAACATCTTCGTAGTTTCCGTGTTAATACCGACACAGTTTCAATTATTATTTTATCAGATTCGCTAGACAAAGACCCCCCATAAGTTTTTACTTTACTGATAGTAAAACTAGGACAAAAAGGTACCTAAAAGCACAAAAAAATTAACAGTAGGTACAATAAATTACAATAATCAACCAGTACCTAAGACAATTCTGAAAATAGCCCGTAATACATAGCGGAGTTTTTGGTATACCTATTAGTTTTTACATACTAGGTACCAATACCAATCTGTTCAAGGCAATGTTGTTGTGTTGTGTCGTCGGTTATCTTGTGTAAATTTGTGTCTTGTCTGTGTCAAATAAATTTATTCTCTTTCTCTCTTTTTATATTAGCCAGGTATAATAGATGCAGTCACCTGGAGGACATAGGCCTCCCTCAAGTTTTACCACTGTTTTTTATGTATGATCAGATGAACATAACTTTGTAGTCCGATTTTGATCATTCTTTTTTAATTTGATAGGGACTACCCCGAAGATAATCCCACATAAATATACATAAGAACTTAGTTATTAAGATTAATTAAATAAAGTTTTAATTTTATTTTGTTTTTCAGTTTTTTCGGCGAAAAGGTTTTAAACTCTGAGGATAGTGCGATGTGCGAAACGATGACACAATCAAACAAAAGCATAAAGTTTTATTATGTTTTGTGACATTCTCGTTGATAAACGATGTATTGTAGATGCGAAGCTGTGCTCGGATCTACAATATTTTCAAATTGGGGTAGGAACTTAATAGTATCGTCAGTTTTTTAAACATTACCTTTATTATGATTTTGGTGCCCATTGAATTTACCGCTCGGGGCAGGCGTCTTGGTTTAGTAATTCTATGTCTACCAGGTACGAGATCGCTACTAACAAAATTTCCTTAATTGTAAGTAAAAAGTTAATCAAAATCATTCCAAACGCGAGGTGTCATAGGGATCTCTTGGGTTATTGTTTTTGGTTATGAAAAGTGATAAACAATCATTTCTTTTTGATGGAAGAATGCTTTGCCGATTTACCAAACCCGATGGACGTTTACAATACCAGAA
The DNA here is from genome assembly GCA_963082885.1 of Parascotia fuliginaria. Classification (NCBI taxonomy): domain Eukaryota; kingdom Metazoa; phylum Arthropoda; class Insecta; order Lepidoptera; family Erebidae; genus Parascotia; species Parascotia fuliginaria. The sequence goes on from OY720195.1 coordinate 5,998,549, forward strand.
GCATCTTCTGTATTAAAATGGAGATATTCAATTTAGATACAAAATCAACCTGTGTAGGTCAATAATAATAATAATATAATAATATTCTACCACATTCACACAGCGCCATCTAGTCCCAAATTAAGCAATTATATTTGCTTGTGTTATGGGTACTAAACAACTGATATACTACTTATATACATTTTTTTTTTGTAAATACATACATATTATAGATAAATTACACCCAGACACAGAACAAACAATCATGCTCATCACCAGTGGCGTAGCGTGGGTATCGGCTGCCCGGGGCGGAAGACAATTTTGCCGCCCTCTTAATTAGGTATTTCACTTTAATGTACCTATAGGTACTATACATTTTATATACATTAATTCTAGAGAACTTTTCGGCAAAAACAGTCATCATTATTTTGCATTAAACAGGTTAAATTTTAAATAAAAAAGTTTATTTGTTTTACGATCACGTTTATTAATACAAAGTTCTTACTTCAACTATTGATATAACAGGTACATAAGTATTATCATGTCGATCGTCGTAATTTTATGTAGGTAATTGTATCTTCTGCTTAAAATTAGGATTCACCTCGACCATTGACATGATTAAATAATTAGCGAATAGAAGAAAATCAATTTTTAATTAGAATTAGGATGATACTATTAAGTAATATTTATATTTTTATTGAAAAGTTATATAAGTCGGTACTTTTTAGAGTTAAAAAAATGTAGAATCTGACGTCTCAGAAACAACACTTCACATATTTAAGTAAAGCCCCTTCATTTGCTCTAATATTTTCCAAATAAGTTTTTCTCTAATTACGGTAAGCTGTCCCACTTTCTTTATTACTCTTTTCATTTTTGATACTAAAATAAATAAATATTGTATGATAAAAGTTAGAGTTACAAAATAAACTATCGAACAATCCAAAGACTAGGTATATTTTATAGCACATCTATCTATGATAGGCAAAAATCTGAAAACCGAAAACTGAAAAATATTTGTTCGGAATCCTGGGTACGCTAGTGTAAAACTCGGACATGGCCGGATTTTCATACTTAATTTAAAGCTTGAACAACATATCAGACTGTCCAACATGCAATTAAATAAATAAAATATTTAATACTCACACAGTTGAACACACGTAGCGGAAAATTCAAATTTTCACAAAGTTATCCAATAATTTCATTATTCATTCATTTAACATTCATTCACTACACGTACTTATTTGCACAAAAATCACAGTTACGAAACAGCGTGAACTAAACAACTGAAGATCCATGACTAAAATTTCTTGAAATTGTCAAAGCATCACGTACTTTAGGACGTAATAAACAATATTGAACCTAGTACTTATATAGTAATAAAATATAAGTCATTCTCGCCGATTTTAAGCCATAAACAATCCAAGCACAAAATCAAATACGAGAAATCCCCGCAAGTCAGTATAGGCGGTGTTGACATTCGCTACAAAATATCATTCGAGAAAGCGGATTCCCCGAATTCGTCACAGAATAAGTAATAAAAATTTCGTGCACTTTTCTATCGGTCCGAATTTATAGTTACGTTAAAAATATTAAATGGTTTAAATATTTACTATTATCTACTGTGAAATTTTGCCGCCCCCTAAAAAGTGCCGCCCGGGGCGGGCCGCCCCCCCCGCCCCCACTACGCTACGCCACTGCTCATCACACAAAGGTTTGTCCTGGGTGGGAATCGAACCCACGACCTCCGGCTTAGCAGTCAGGGTCACTAACCACTAGACCAACAGGCCAGTCGAATACATTAAAAAAAAACTTAAGTTCTCAAATAGTTACGGGAATAGGCTCTGCGATCGTAGGAAACTTTAAACGTACAAATAACAGACGCATAGTCAGGTACATCCAGACTTGCAACAAATATTTGTGTATCACACAAAATCAAACCCTGAATCTCTCGTACCCTGCGCTATCTAGGCAGTTGAATATCTCCTCCTTACCTACCTACTGATCTATACTATAACTTGACCAAACTTGACGATCGTGGTAAGGAGAAGTTTTTTTAAATATTAGCCTACCAAAGTGACTCCACCCCGCTTGATGGTAAGCAGTTAGTGGCATCCAGAAGATAGATTAAAAGCAACGAGATTTCATGGTAATTACACTTGAAAAAAGTGCAAACAAAGCAAATTGTAGGTACCTACTTACTAAATAAATTTATAATTCATTGCTTACTAACAAGCAAAATGTATTATTAAAAAGAAAAAGCCCGCCTGCCTAAAGAAAACTGAAAAGAAAGAAACCGATTTTTTACGAGCCGACGCTACATTGTAATATTATATACCCTATGTCACTCCCACAATTAAGACGAATCTAATGATACCTCATTAAATTAAAATACAATAAGACATTAAGGCTGTAGAGCGTGCCAAAGAAATAGACATACCTATACCTACGCTATGCTCGATATACATTACCCTCCTTGACTTCAGCAGTCGGGCAAAAACTGAATGCGTTTAAAATTTAAAAAGTATAATTATATGTGTAGGTATTTTTTTATCTAATCATACCTACCTACTTAGTAATTTTCCTTCTTTTTTGAATTTCAGATTTAACGTAATAAGATTAAAAAGTTACTACGCTACACACTTAACCCCTCACTTAACTTTAACCAAACAATTAACCGGTTAATTGCGATTGTTTACTTTTATATTTTACACGTTGTTATAATATTATACATTAATATGCACATAATATATTATTCGCCATAAATAATAAAAACACCTTAGTACACACGTTAAATAAGTAACTAATAAATAATGTAATAAATAATCAATGAGTTTGTAATATAATAACAACAGAACAACTCACCAGAATCGGAGTAGGATCACGTCTGCGTCTGTGTAGCATCTATTGAGTGTCAACTACATCACATTATTTTATACAACTGGGACTAATTGAATATTCTATTGTTTACACTTTTATCAAATGGTTACAGTAGGTTGTAACAATGATTGAAGTTTGCTCAAACTGCTAATCTGGCGTTTACGCGTCATGAGTGGCAACGTCGCAATTTAGTGTCATATTTCGTGGTTTTAATTTTTTATCGTAGTGGGACTGTAGTTTAAAAATATGTTCTGTCTGTATGATACAATTCGGTAAAAGCTGTATAAAAAGTAAAAAATCATTGCGTTTACAGTTACATTTGAAATTTAAGTTGCATTATTTTCATAGTAAAATAATTGTAAGCATTATGGTTTCTTACTTTTTATATAGCTTTCACCTAATTCTTGCACAAAGACAGAACAAATTTTAAAAATAAAGCACCAAAAGATAAAAATTTCAAAGCCCGAAATATGACACTAAATTGCAACGTTGCCACTCATGACGAGTAAGCCCTTTAGAGCATTAAACCAACCGGAGAGGCCACTGACAGGAGTACCCCTCTGCCAAAGGTACCAGACCACTGGTCATACCCGTTATATAAAACTAGTTGACGCGCGTTCCGCATCATAAGTCACCTATCAGTGCATGCGTAATAGCGTCTCAATAGAAATGCCGAATTGCAGTGTATTTTGGTGTAAAAAGCGTTCAGCGACATCAAGTCTACAAAAGGATAATATTACATTCCACCTGTAAGTATTATTTTGTTCTAATATTATTAAATAAGGCATTAAATTAGCAATTTAACCAAATAAAATGCTAATCAACAAGTGTTGCCAGGCTTATCATCAATACTCCAATCTGGGGTAATATTTTAAGTTGAATTAACATAAAAACTAACCTTTCCTTTTTTATATCTCGCCTTGTTGACATATCTAATAAGTTTCATTTTGGATGTACATTATTGTGTCACCGTTCCGATATTTATTTATTTTTAATTAAAACCAATGTTTTTTCTTACCAAGTAATGCACAAAATAATATTAAATGAACAAGTAAAATGAGATTATAAATCCAAATATACAAGATTAGTGCACTTTATTCCGAAAGATAATTGCTCATTTCTTACAAAAATAAGCGTATTTATTCTTAAGAAACTGGTCACACTTTAACATAATTAGAGATGAGACAGTTTAATCACGATATCGATATTGGTTTTCCAGTATTAAATTAATTTTTTTTGTTTGTTTTAGATTTTCAAAAGAAGCAGCGCCTCGAGTCGCTTGGGTCCAATATTGTAGGAACCATATAAGTGGGTTCCTAAGCGTACAAGTATCTGACTAACAGCTTAATTAGCAACTAAACTCGCTGTGCGCTACCTCCTCTTATTGCATTACCTAGGATTAGTTAAACTAGATTTATAAGGTTAATTTAAATTGCACAGTTTTTCAGTATTTTATTATACCTACTTAAATAAAGACTTTCTGAAATATATTCTGTTGTTTTTTTTTATCTGAACAGATAAAATATCTCTCTAATAAAAATCTACTACATTCTCATTCTCAGTGTCTTGTTACTGTGTAATCAGAACAAAATACTCCAATTACAAGCTCTGCTTAGTTGGAACGAAATTTAATAGCAACAGACAATTAATTCAAAGTATTATTTGGTTTGAATATACATACATACTTAGGAGTAATACACGTAAAATTGACACGTAATAATTAATTACAATCTTTAATCCACACTAGAACAGATTTCAACAGGTGGTGGTTATTGAACATACATCCTTGTGCGCAGTAGTAAAATAAAAAAAAAAGAGTGGGTACCCATGTACGCACGTAAGAAGTTATACTTCTTTGGCATAACAATCCGAAAATACCAAATAATAATACAACGCATACATACATAAATATTTGAATTGATTAAACGCCAATATATTTTTTATTTATTCACACAGATTATTTGTACTGATACGACACACAAAGATCCGCAACTAACTTCAGTGTGTAAAAGGTTCGCAACTAACTTTAGGGTGTTGCTTTTTTCTGTCGGTGTGCGCGCGCATCGTAAAAATTCACTCTCATCATTTTTCCCAATCGCGCCAAAAAAAGTATAACTTCAAAAAAAACCGGCTATATGCCAGTAGGACTCGCGCGCCGAGGGTTCCGTACTATCAGGGATCGGAAGTATTGAATAAACATTAGTAAACATAGTAGGAGAGCCCGACCGCATAACCAGATTTGTTTGTCGAACAATGTTTAACAAATAAATTTAGCCCGACCGTATGACGGGACGGGCTTTTTTGATAATAATTACAAAAAAGTGTGCTAGTTAGAAACACTGTTTTATTCTTCCTGTAATATTGACATAAACATGAATTAACAGAATTACATCTAGTTAATTCATGTTTATGAACTATTTACTTTACTTTCATCTATTTCAAAGTGCTTAAATAAAAAAAAACCTAAAAATTATAATAGATTATTATTACCTAAAACTGTTCTATATAATATAAGATAATGCTCATTTTAATAAGCAAACATAATAATCATGAAAATAATTAAATCTTTCGCGTACTTACATGAAATCCTAAACATCGATACTAAATATCGACAGAGTCAAGCTCTAACTGTTTTACGCTAAGGAAGCGTAAACTGATAGATGTCCCTGTGTGTGAATGTGATTGTGTGTGTTTAGTTTAAGCTAGTATGTAATAATTTTATTGTGTGCGTGTATAACGACGCGATTTAAAAATGCATTAGTAGTTAACATTGTAATTAGTGTGCGTTGCTCGCGTTACCCCGTCCCCCGCCGAAAGTGGCAGACTTTTGCGCAAGGGAAATAGAGCGCGTGTCCACTCCTGTTGGTTTAATGCTCTAAGGTAAGCCCTCATAATTATCATAAAAGCTCCACAGATTAATAAATATTCGTAACAATCATTAGCTAGGGTTAGACTATAAGTTACTGGTCTTTCTATTACTTTGTCTGACAAGTGGGTTATTGATATCACTCCATTTTAGCATGTAATGACTAATGACAGTAATGACGTACGGTCTACAAAGTGAAATATTCAACAGCTAAGTGGTATAATGAGAACCTACATTACCAGCTGCAAAATTAACAGTAGTTAAGTCACAATAAATAAATACTGTCAGGTATTTTTTTCTATTCTGTTTTGGTTTGGGGACTGATAATGTTATTAACATTATGTAAGTCTCATTGTAACCTGCCAGGTATTTAACTTTATTTCAACTACTCGACTATTTTATGGAGCAGGTAAGGTACAACACTAAATGGACGCTGACGTTTCATATTTGATTGTTTGAGTTGACATTTGTTAAAAATATTGTTTGGTGAATTGACGGCCGAATTCAGCGAAAAAATTAATTACCATTTTTTTAATAAAACTACATAAATTAGAATTGATTCTTGTTTTGTTTTATTAAAAAACTACTAAACGTAAGTATTAATTAGTATGATATCGAAATTAATTGCAGATATTCATATTATTTTCTAAAACGCTTTGTCATGATCATAACCTAGACCGGTGATTTATTTTTTTATTTTTGTAGATGTTCCTTACACGTTCTGAATATGACCGTGGCGTCAATACATTCAGCCCTGAGGGAAGGTTGTTTCAAGTGGAATATGCGATCGAAGCTATCAAACTGGGGTCCACGGCGATTGGTATTTGTACTTCGGAGGGAGTAGTTCTTGCCGTGGAGAAGAGGATTACTTCTCCGTTGATGGAGCCTACTACTATTGAAAAGATCGTAGAAGTTGATCGGCACATTGCTTGCGCTGTATCTGGACTAATGGCTGACTCCAGGTGAGTTCTTGAGGTGGCAAATGCAAAATGGCTTTCTCTATTAAGCAAATCTTTGAAAATATTTCCATTCTCATTTTAGGTATTGCCTAAAGACTGACTTGATTGTTTAAAGTCAGCATAAACAGAAAACTATTTTCTAGCATAAATGGAAAACTATTTTCTATTATAACTTTCATTGCACTTGCAGTGTAATGGGCAAACAGGTAGCCATTATTTACATTGATTGTTTTATGCCCATCAGAGACAAATAATTGTATAGTTCACAAATATTCATTAAGTGATAATATGCAAAATTATAATTGTATAACGTAAAAAAAATAGAAGATAAGTTTCCTGTGACAAGTGACCACAATGAAGCACAGATCACAAAAGTGTATATACTGACATTAAAAAAGCCCAAAATACTATACTACTGTAATTTAATTTTTCTTACATTTATGTATCTTGTTTTATGTTTTGTTTAATAATTATTGTGCCTTAATTTTTACCTGTAGCCAGGAAGGGTAATGTTGTTCATTAGCACACTAAATGGCTTGATGGATTTGAACATATGAGGTGTCATTAGATTAGATTAGATTGATATTGGTTTATAAAATTTAAATGTAGTGTCGACACAATAAATGGGTTTCTTTTTTTCAGTTTGTGTGGCAGACAGGCTTTTAGTTTTTTGATTATTATATTTTTCATAATGTGCAATATGGATTATGATTCAAGTCTGAAATAAACGGGTTTTTTTTTCCCAGGACCCTAGTTGAGCGTGCTCGTGTGGAGTCTCAAAACCACTGGTTTGTATACAACGAGCGCATGAGCGTGGAGTCTTGCGCTCAAGCTGTGTCAAATTTAGCTATACAGTTTGGTGATAGTGATGATGACAGCGGCACTGCTATGTCTAGACCGTTTGGAGTGGCTGTTATGTTTGCTGGTAAGGAATGGTTTATGTTTTCTGTGATAATCATTTTAGAACCGGCAATTGGATATTTGAGTACCTTCACTGTTACCATGAAAATATTATGGACATGTCTTTTTGAATAGATTTCTGTTTGTCTGAAACTGTTATAAAATAAGCTACTGGTTTACTTACTGTTAATTTTGCATGTTGTGCAACTGCCCCACTAAAACCAGAATTTGTTGAGAGAATATGAGGATTACATTAAATATGTTACTTGTTTATCTTCATGCACTTAGGTTGTTCTGCCTTAGTAGGAACAGTAATTTTCTACCTTTTTTACACGAAATACACTATGATTATTTATGTGTTTTCGCAGGTATCGATGAGAAAGGGCCTCAGTTATTTCACATGGATCCTTCTGGAACATTTGTGCAGTATGATGCTAAGGCTATCGGATCGGGCAGTGAAGGAGCGCAGCAGAGTTTGAAGGTGGGTTGTTCATAAAAGTTCAACATTCTCAAACTCATACTCATTTATTTATTTACATCCCTAGAGTGACACGGACATTAACTTACAGCTAGTTTGCTAACAAAGAACTAGCAAGAAGCTTAGGCTCTTTTTTATTTGACAGATTGTTTCAATTTTTACATTTAGAGTCTATAATACAATTTCTGAATTCTGCACTGCCCTGGTTCATGGAGTAGTTCACAAATAATAATAACACAATTCTGCTCTGCAAATCAATAACGGCTCTATTGATTTGCAGAGCAGAATTGTGTTTTCATTGTGCATAGTACAGCTTGGCACAGTGCATTTAAAATCTAATGCTGATCACTTTAGAGACCTTTTTGCTGCACAATATTTCATATAAAATCTGCATTCTTCCTTAATAACACAGAATTTATAGTCTTGATTAATTTTTTTTTCCAATAGGAAGTATATCACAAGTCCATGACTTTAAAGGAAGCTATCAAGTCTGCTCTTACGATTCTCAAACAAGTAATGGAAGAAAAACTATCCGAGAATAACGTTGAAGTGGTGACAATGACTCCTGACTCTATGTTCCATATGTTCACACGGGAACAATTGGCTGAGGTGATTAAAGATATACCTTGAATTGTACAGTAAAATATGTCTGGGGTGTATACTATCTAATTTTAAGCAAAAACAATCTTGTGTTTTAAGTATTCTGGATTCCACTTACTGCTTACCATCAGGCAGAGTGGAGTCACTTTGGTAGGCTAATATAAAAAAAAAAAAAAGTATGGAGTTTATTTTTTGATGCAAACATTTTATTAAATGGCTTGTAAATTGCCAACCGGTTTGCTATGTTCTTGCTGTCGTTTTTGACTCAATAAAATGCCAAATACCAATCCGAAAACACTTAACTATTAGTAACTCAGTGATTTTCCGTTTAGGAATTATGCATTAAATGCGCTAATTTTTTACGATTTAAAATAATGCAGCAGGGTTGCCAATTAATTTCTGCAATGATTTGTTATCATAATAATTTGGTTATTTTCAATATTACTGTGTCGTTTATGTTAATAAAATAAATAGTACATGACCCCAGACAGACTAAAATAGAAGTATGTAAGTAATGTTTGAAGTAAATTGTATTGTAACATTTATATGTATAATAGTTTATAGAAAATTTAAAATGTATGAGACAAATTTTGATAAGAAAGTTGTTTTGTAGTTTACAGGGCTTTATATACCGGTATCATATTAACCATAAAAAGTACCAATATAAAAATGTACTGGTATAAAATATACAGTTATTTTCGCTACCGGTATCAAGCTTTGATGTATTGTATCTTTTTTACAGTTGTATTTTGTAGTAAATATATAGAAAGTAACTTAGATTTCTGGTCTAAACATTCGATACAGTGATTTTTCGAAATAATTGTGCTTATTATTTTTATTAATATATTTTCATAAAGAATAAGAATGTAAACTTATATTTTCATTCTTATCCGAAAAAATTGTATGGGCATAGATTTCTATATAAATATTTTTTATCTTTAATTAATTTTGTTTTAAAGTAATTGGATAATATCGTTAAAATGCCAAAATAAGTGCATTTCAGTATATTTATTTTATTCGGCAAGGCATATACAAAATTCTTTCGTCAGAATAAAAACGAACTATAGGTAAATTATAGCCCATAGGTATATAGAATATCAGTTTTACAGTGATTATATAAGTATATAGTATTTCAAAAAATAGAAGAACTGTCTTTTGCAAGTGAACTTTAAAGTAACCTATATGTATGTATATAATTTATTTCAAATGATACTACACATGTGGTGGGCGAAAACTTTCAATAAGTTGAATTGTTTAATAAAAGGAAGATCAAATTTTATTATGTGTGTTGTATTTGCATACCTACCTGAATACATTTGATTTAGTTTTGTAACTTATTTTAATATAAATAAATATTTAGTGAGATTAGTACTATAAAGTCTGATGCTGGTCTCAAAGGTAAGTAACTGCCTCTGCAATTGATTCATCTGTAAAGATACGTATAAAGATGTCAAATCTGGCGAAACCTGGCCAAACCTGGTCACCCTGGGCACATCTTTCCTTTATTAATATACTAGCTTTCAGCAGCGCTGTTTCACCCGCGTGTTTGCTTACTGCTCTGCTCCAGTCGCCAGTAGCGTGATGTTACATAGCCTATAACTTTCCTCAAGAACTGGGCTATTATACACAAAAAGAATTATTTAAATCCGAGTGGTAGTTCCAGAGATTAGCGCGTTTAAACAAACAAACTCTTCCGCTTTATATAAATGGTATAGATCAATATATTTTTTGTGCCAACGAGACAAAGCTCATAGCTCATCTTATAAATTGGTAAGAAGTAATACTGGCTCATAGTCAACAATAATGACTAAGAAACAACGAAGATACACGAGAACCCTAACTTAATTTAGCACTCGAGACCGCACGTCGAGTAGGTATGTGATACACTGTTGTTTTCAACACTGTGGTAAGTATGTAGAATATTCTAGACTAGTCTATGTTGATAGATTGATAGAAAGCATGTTTTTATTTGTACAAATCATTATAAAAGTGCAATTGTTATAAACCCTCGCAAATAAAAACCATTGTGCCGTCTAATCTGTCAAGAGTCACATAGGTAACAGTTAGCTATCGTTAAAGATACCTTCTAAGTACCTACCTATAACAAAAAAATCCTTATGACATTTAGAGTTTCTTATTGTGCTGATGTATCAATATCCGATTGATAACTTACTGTTGTAGAACTGTATAGTTTGCACTATCAGTTTGAAGGGTGTTTTAGGCATATACTTTAGTATCCTTTATTTACCTTTTTGCCCGACTGGTGCAGTCAAGGAGGGTAATGTTTTTCGATCGTATTTATGAAATGAAATGAAATGAAATATATGTTTATTCAAATTGGTTAATTAAATGAACACTTATGAACGTCAAAGTTTACAAAATGTCAGCAAATTAACCAACAGCTATCTATGTGAGTTTTTTTATTGCCTACAGTGGCAGACGAGCCAACAGCCCACCTGATGATAAGTGGTAACTGTCGCTCATAGACTTCTGCAATGCCAGGGGCTCCGCGAAGCCGCTGCGTTTGTATGTCTATTTCTTTGGCACGCTCTAAAGCCTCAATGGTTTGATGGATTTTAACGTATGAGGTGTCATTAGATTAGTATTGATTGTAGGAGTGACATAGGTATATAAAATTTTATTGTAGCGTCAGCATGAGAAAAATTTGGATTCTTTCTTTTCACTTTGTTTTAGGCCGGAGGGCTTTTTGTTTTTATTAATATATATTGCTTGTTTACGACATTTACGGGAAAGATAGTGTGATTCTATATTCTAGCACAGCTGAGTTACTAATACACAATATCCCATACAGTTGATAGCTGCGATCCCAGAACTGCAGTGGAGTGAAACTAGCTCGCGGAACACCATTCAAGACTTGTCCAAACTGAGACTTGGCAGGCAAACTGTATAAGTTATCTATTATATTGGTTTGAATTTTTATATTTGTTTTATTCTATCAAGCATGTTTTTTTTAAAAAGACATCTCACACACTAGGGGGAAGCACTCAAGCAGGGACGTGAAATTGACCTTAATTGTAGGGCCAGAGAGCCTAGACAAGTCCTTTGTTATCCGTAGTACACCTAGTAGTACCACCAGTGGTATGGGCATAGATTTCTTTTCTATTCATAGAATAGATAAAAAAAAGTATGGCATTAACGCCAGCATTGTCGTTAGCTTATGTCAATCCCATATATTTTATATTCTATTTTTAAATAGAATAGAAATCTATGCCACTTGTCTAGATCCACAGGGGAGAATTGCATCAGTATTAGTTTTCGGTAGCTATTCCCTTCCACACAATTAACATAGGTTTAATATAAAAACAACATTTAAGTGATCTTCTTTATTGATCCAACATCGATTATTCTAGAAGTATGTCAAAAATACAACTAAACAATAAATATAAATGCGTCTTTTCAAACATTTCATAACAAAAATTAGTAATAATAAGTCGTATCACAATCGTGTCTTTGCTTATAAAATAAAATATTAATTTTGATACAGTATTTTATTGAGTAAAATTAATATGATAATCTGAGTGATTTCAAATTCATTAATATTAAAATTCAGAATTAGTAGTACCGCCATTGTAATTCAATGGCGGTACTACTACATCCTATAAAAAATGCATGCATTCACCGTAAAAGGAGGTGAATAAGAAATTCGCGGATTCACCCGAAAGAAACAAAATGCTTATTTTTTATTAAGCATAATTTACAAACCAATCTATTTTATTTGTGCGGTAATCGGTAAGCTGTAAAATTTCAAGCCATTGAAAATTCTAATTTCTATTCACCTCAAAGTTTCTATTCACCCAATTCACCTATCCTATTTCTAGTAATCCAATCTATTACCGATAGATACCTGTTGGCGCAATGGCGTCTAGTGATAGTTTCGTCAAAATTAAAATGATTATTTCTGTTTAAATATTAATATTAATGAATTTGTGACAGCCTTAATAAAATTGTTTAAAAAAATCCACTCTTCAACAGAGTATTCCCAAGTAGAGATTAAAATAGACATATTCTTATACATATTTATAGTTGGTATCTCTTAATTATTCGACCAAAGATCAAAACTTAAAATGCCTTAGTCTTCCTATTTTTCATAATAATATTTAAATGACAGATAATATGAGGCTTAGGCCACTTAATGTTTCAGTATTTGGTTACACATCTAACATCAAAATACTTTGGTTTATTTTTAAATTTTCACATACATTAGTCTAGTATAAGTAAATATATAGTGTTTAATAAGTACATGTTATTATATGTATTAAAAAGGCTTATCGTAGGAAAGAGATTTTCAAAAAAATATCAAAATATTTGAATATCATAGGTTTTCTTTTTGTGATGTTTATTTAGACTACGATTAATCTTAATAACTAAATCACGGATAAAATTTAATGGACTTCCATTGAATTTTACTACTTAGTAAATGGGTGTGTCTAGTCGTCATTAGAATTTACGTACGCACTTAACGTACACGTGCACTCTGTTGCACACCGAAATCAAAACTGCATAGGTTGCTTTAAAAACAGTATATTAAAATAAAAAAATCAGTCATATGGAGAGTATAGTTAAAAGAATTTGCGCTTTATGATGTAGCACAGAAGGTATATTATAATACATTCGCGATTGCAGTTATTACTATTCAATTCTAACACCGAAGAAGTAAGAATGTTCTACACTAATGAGACGTTTGACACATACCCTGTTATGGCATTGACCACCGGGTGAAAGAACTACATTAAACTACCAATATTTGGCTAAATACGGCTCCAAGTCTAAAGGATTAACATTCGGACCGAATCTCTCAACAGGGACACCGTGTCTATCAATAATAAATTTAGAGAAATTCCATTTGATGAAATTACCGAAGGTACCAGATTGTGCCTCTTTTAAGAATGCCCATAATGGATGAGTGTGTTCGCCATTTACTTCTATTTTCTCAAATACGTCAAATTTTACGTTTCTTTTTTGTGTGAATTTGAGAATTTCAGTAAGACCACCGGGTTCTTGTCCACCAAATTGGTTGCAAGGGAACGCTAGTACGCGAAGACCTTTATCGGCATATTTCTCATACAACTCGTTGAGTTGTGTATAATGTGTGTCTGTGTACCCGCATTGTGAGGCGACGTTGACGATAATGAGTACTTTGCCTCTATAAATCTCTAAACTAACTTCGTTCCCGTTAATATCCTTCACTATAAAATCGTAGACTGTTTTCATTTCTTCAGATTTTGGTTCGGTGTTCTCTTGTTGAGGTTGAGATTCTGTTCTGTAAAATAGAATACATGATCATTTCAGTTGATCCATCCAAACATATGAAAAAAAAAACTCTTCATCGAGGTCTATTCTGCACAACCAGTTGGTTGGTTTAGTTGGTCAGAGGACCGTTTATATTGTGAAAATAAGGAAGGCTCTATACACATTACACATGTTGTTTTTATAATTTTTGTAACAAGGAGTAAATTGAGGAGACAGCTCTTAAACAAAGTTTTTTTCTGCATTATTATTAACTAACAGACAGACCGAGTAGTATTTTTGTTAAAATGTTTCTATCATCATAATTTTCAATGAAGTAATTAGTAATTCATGGTTCTAATTAAGTATTTCGATTCGGCAAATGATTACATCAAATAATTAGAATTAAACACACAAAATACACATAGATGACGGCATGCACGAAATGAAAGGGATAGATAGAAAAAAGGAAGAAATAATACATTTTGTGTTACCATTGAATTTATAATTTGATAGGTACCTAAGATACTTTTTGCCTCCAATGAATGCATATTATTATTATAGTTGGGCTAGAAGCCGTCAGCCTCTAACAGTATTGATCTTTTGTAGCGCCCTTGTTATTTATTTATTAGTTCCCTGCTTAGTCCTATAGTCTAGGAACTTCCAAATTGTCTGAGCAGAGAGAGACTATCTCATCTGGTTGAATGCATGTTCTTGACATGATTTTGCCTATCTTCAAAGCTCAGATCATATTACATTGAAACATATAAAATTCAAGGAGGGACGAAACCAAAAACAGCCAACAGTAAGAAACAGGACAGTCAGTTAATAACCTGAGTAAGGAGTATAATAGCTTACCGTGCCAATTACTCCTTTATGCTTGAAAGATGAAAAAAGCAGTTTAAACTAATTGCTATGTGTTATTATTATTTATACAGGTTTTTAAAAACCGCATCTAGATATACAAAAAATATTTATAGACAACAGAAAGTTGTGTCTAATATGGGCATCAAAGCCACACCCACAACTGAATATAGAGCTTTTTTATTCTATTCTGTGTTGCCTAGTAGTTACAATTTAAAAGTCATAGTCACCGAATTGATATAAAAAATACTTACTTCAACACATTTTCCTCTGGATTATCCTCTTCGGGCATAGGCTTTGCAATATACCACCACGGTTTAGGCTGAGCGTTAAACTTGCGGAAAGCTTTCACAGCGTCATATATATCATCGGCTAATATTTGCGGTAATTCCATAGAAGCGAACTGCCCTCCATCCTCTACGTTAGTACTGCGGATATAGTTGAGATACTTCCTTTTGAAGTAATAGTCTAAAGTGTAGGGGAATTCGTGCTTGAATCTTATACCGGCAGTTGGGACGTCCGTTGCGATTCTAGAATATTTTAAAATTATCTTTATTGTAAGTAAAGAAAGAGGATGTAGAATCTTGATCATCGTATTATCAGAAATATGTCCACTGCTGGACATAAGCCTTCCCCATTTTAGCCAGTCGTGAGCTCCCCTTATCCATCGGTTGCCCGCCACATTTATCAGGTGTAACTGAATAGAATATGGTAATATATTAACTATTATAAGACTACTAGATGCCTATATTAGACAAGAATTAATTTTATTCAATGTATTGATATTGACAAATTTGTAAGACGGCATATAAATAATATTATTATTTTATATGAAGACATTAAAATTTAATATGTCTAGTAGGAATTGGACTTATTAGGGTGCGTTTCCATTGAGGCGAAGCTGGGCGGAGTGGACAGGAGCGAACCGTGAGTTGGCTAATCACAGTGTTCAAAATCTCCACTCCGGATCAGTGGATATGCTTGGTTAGGGTTGCGGTAATGTTATGCCATTCTGATTGAATATCTTTCACCGGTAATATCGGTTACTCTGTATGGCAGCAGTTTTAAGACAGATGGATGTCCACCACTCTGGGACTCCACTGACTGCTTACCATTACTAATAAAAACGCAGAAGACATAAACTCAAAAATACTCACTGATCCAAAATCTTCATCTGGCTATAATATTCAATATAATGTCTCATACTAGTAGTTATTGAATTACTAAGCCAGTATATCATCACATTATCCAGTAGATGCGTGAGGGAGAACTTATTGGGTAGACCTCCATCGGTAGCATTTCGATATTCTAAATTAGTCCATGATGAGAACTTCTCTAGAATGTAGGCCGCTAAGCCAGCTGGGGATTCCGATAGGGCAATACCTAAAAAAGTTTTAATGAAATTTTCGAGTTATGGAAGTGGGAAACCATCAGATTCATCGCAATCATTGAACTTTAAACGTAGATCTTTTTCAGTATTTCGGATTACTCGACAAAATTCAAGTTACCAAAGTTAGTATCTGCTTACCACATTAATGAAAGGCAGTTATGTGTGTATATATTTAAATAAAACCATACATACCAACAGTGTCAGGTTTGGTAGCTTGTATGTGTATATATCCAGATTCTTCGTATAGCGTTACTGCGTGTTCGTATAGCGGATATATGCGGTCTTTAACAGCTGGTTCTATAAGCCAGTCGGCCCAGAGGGATGCTGGAAGGTGAAAAGATTATGTAATTTGTTATGTATATAAAATATTAACGGGCAGACATGCAGCATGGGCAAGCTCCTCACAAGGTAGACCGGCGACCTGATAAGGGTGGCGCGCAATCCCTGGAGGAGGGCAGCAAACAACCGGCCAAGGTGACGAAAATTGGGGAGGCCTATGTACAGCAGTCTTGCTGATATGATGATCAGGGGCCCTACCACAACCTCTTATAGCAATAATACTATGACCTTACTTTGTCTCCATCCTTGTTTTTAATGGTACAAAAGAAAAAGACAAAACAATGTAACATTAAAATAATACTGCTATATGAGGTGATGGTAGGGCCCTTGATGAGATTCTAGTCTGGTGGTCGGTGGACTGCACTGATACACATGTACATTTTACAAAGTCAAGGTAAGTAAGAATGTCACTTTCAAAAGTATATACTTTGTAAGTTTAAAATAATTGCCTTGATATTTATTACTAGCTGCGGCTTCACTCGCGTGTAAAATATTGTAGTATCTCTCGGGAACCAGACCGATTTTCGGATAAAAGTAGCCCTATGTCCGTTTCCGGCACCGAATCTATCTACATATCAATTTACACACACACACACACACACACACACACACACACACACACACACACACACACACGCACGCACGCACACACACACGCACGCACACAAAGAGAGAGAGAGACACACAAACAGACACACACAAAGACACACACACACACACACTTTGCGTATGATAGCCCAGTTCTTGACGAAGGTAATATGCTATGTAACATCACGCTACTGGCGACAGGAGCAGAGCATTAAGCAAAGACGTGAAAGGTGAAACCGCGCCGCGGAAAGCTAGTAATAATAATACACACCACTCACCCAAAACTGTATTAAACCACACATACGGACTACCCACAATAATGGGCATATTGCAATGTAATCCCAGTATATTGTCATAGAACATAGTAGCCATGGCTGATCCGATCGCATGGCCCAGCCCTCCACCGTGGATGTAGTAGTTGTTGTGACCAATACGCCTCATTAAGTTATGTAGGAGAACTGAGACTTGGATAGGACCCATTCCTGGTCTAGTTGGTGCCTGTTTGGTCAAAAAAAGCTATAATGAAGTGTGGATAATAATAATAATAATAAAACTTTATAATTTTTTTGAATTATATAACTACAAAGTTAATTTATAATTAAGTAGTAGCACCACATCTTTGCATGAGTGTACAATGTCAATGTCAATTAGGGAGTCTGCCCATTATACACCATACCATGACCCCACTCTGAACATAATAATATCAGGATTGGCAAGCAACACGATACGCCCTAAAAAAACATAATACAAAAATTTAACAAGCAATATAATTATATTATTGAAAAGAAAAAGCTATTTATTTCCTGTGCCGTCGCTACATTAAAAAATTTATATACCCTATGTCACTCCCACAATAACACGAATCTAATGACACCTCATACGTTAAATTCCATCAAGCCATTTAGGCTGTAGAGCGTGCCAAATAAATAGACATACATACTCACTTAAATATATACATCCGCTCGAAAAACATTACCCTTCTTGACTGCGTCAGTCGGGCAAAAACAAGAATGTTAACTTACTTGTGAAAACCCAAAGCCAGGTAGACTAGGGGCTATGACTTCAAACACAAAGTCCTGGTTGGTACGAACTGTTGTCAATAACGGTATAAGCTCGTAAAATTCGCGAATAGAGGACGGCCAGTGGTGGATTAATAGTATTGGTACTACCTGTAAATGTTAATAAAATAAAGTAAATTGTATTGTTTTCTCTCTTATTTATTGCGATCAGTCAGTAATTTGTTGTGATTATTAACTGAGTTTGTAATTTCATTAAATTATGTATAATTATTTACTGCAATACCAATTATTATAATAACATTTGACCCTTCATACCATCTGGATGATGATGTTTACTACTCAGCAGCAGAATACAATCATTTTGGATAGGAAAAATAATATTATGATTATGCCAGAAAAAGTTGTGCCTTTCTTTCCCATTTATCAATGCATAGTGTTGACTCCTCAATAAAAACTACCCTATCTAAGTGCACCTATATACATTGTATACAATCTCATTCCTGCGAAAACAATTAAACCAACAACACTTACAACAACATCAGCAGGAGCATCAGGCTTTACATGTATATAATGAATATCCAGTCCTTGTATATTAGTCATGAATTGCGTGTATTTGTTCAGAAAGCGCTCCCTCTCCTCAAAGTTGTAGCTGTTCTGCCAATGATCCAGTACTTTAGTGAGAAAGCCAGAGTTGAAGCCGTATTTGAAGCCACTGTTCTCTAATGGCGGTTGGAACTGACGCCGGTGCAGTAGTCTCTCTTTTAGGTCATTGACAATCTGTAATAAAAGTTTATTTACTATGGATAAGACTTTGGGTAGGCTTCATAATGTTGTATGAGGCGAAAGGGACAATGAGAACAGCTGCATTATTCTCAACAGTTTGCAAAGGTTCTATATAGTATTTGATGTTGATTGCCAAGCTGACAAATTCGTAAAAATAATGGTCATGAACTTATAGCACTGTCAACATTTTTTGATTTCAGTTTTATGAATAGTTAACTTTCCTATCAGGTTACATGATTAGGAATAAAGTAGAGCAAGATTCTCTCAAAATAGAGAAAGTTTCTAACAGTAACAAAATAATAATATTTTTAAAATAAATAAAAATATTGTAATTTATATTTTAGAAGTGAGGGTTTACATTATATTATTTTAATTTTAGGAGAATAATACAATTAAAAATTGGTTCCATAAAAGATTAGAGCATAGGATTTCAAGTTCTGATGATGTTGCAAGCTTAAATAACGCTTACTTTCTGACAAGCTATTTTCTTGTCATCTTAGTCAGGCAGCATAATTTATTATAAGAAATCTATTCATACATATTTTAATTACAACAGAAGTAAGTAACACCCACATTTAACCACCTACATTCAGTCCTCTCTAATAATAGTAAGTGCTTATTACTTTATTGAGTTAACAATAGATCAAAGTCCAAATTGATAACAATGACAGTACAAAATTTTAGAAAGAAATGTACACATTTTTTATTTATTTATTTATTTTATTTATTTAAAACTTTATACACATACATGTAAAGGCGGACTTAATTAATACCCAAATTATAGATAATATTCAAGCTTGTGTGAAAAATCATTTTATAAAGCCACCATAGTGGAGGACACCTAGCCAGCAGTTAAACACATTGGCTTTCAGATGGTGTCCATCACTTCTAAACTCATCCGACTACCTACCATCACGCAGAGTGGAGTCATTGTGGTATGATCTCTTAGTAAAACAACACTGTCACTTTATAATATAATATCACAACAACTACATACAACGCCATCTAGACTCAAAGTAAGCATATATATTACTAGCTGATGCCCACAGCTCCGCTTGCATGACTGTTGGTTATATCTCTGTGTATTCATTGATGATTTTTCATACAAAAATTTATCTCCTATTTCAACCCCTTTTCAGCCATTTTATCACAATAAATGATAGCCCTTGTTATTCCCGGAGGTCCAATCGATTTCTATACCAAATTTCAACAAAATCAGTTCAGTGGTGTAGGTGTGAAAGCGTAACAGACAGACAGACAGAGTTACTTTCACATTTATAATATTAGTATGGATAGCTTAGGAAAACAGCCCGTTCATACCAATACCAAAATATGGATAGCTTGTGTGTTATGGACTCTAGAAATGCAGATAAACATAATAAACCATTACATACATATTATACATAGAATACTGTATTGCTGAAATATTGATGTAACAGCAAAACACTCACCACATCAGAGAATTCAATGTTGTAAGGACGAATTGAAGTATCAGGAACCATATCAATGGGATAAGTACCCCACCATTCATGAAAATCTAACTTTGGCTGTTCAGGACATGCAGTCAGCTTATGATAGTAGTAGAATCCAACTGCAGCTGCCACCGCTGTCATGGCCATGGCAGATCTCAACACCTAAATAATAGAATAAATTGATTTCAACAATTTATACTGGTAAGCACAAAGCTTTGTCTAAGATAGAATTTAGTAAAAACAGTGATTATGATAAAAAACTGCCATGGGACATTAATATTTCTACGCACAAATACAACAAATCTTACGGTTTTCGGAAGAAGTTACAGCGACTGTTTTATAAATAAGTACAAAAATAAAAGTTCATAGGTTCACGTACCTAAAATAAATGAGTGGTTTTTTATTTACGAACCTTTCTATTCAGTGCTTCCTCCTTTTCTTTAACCATCCTCATCCTCTTCGTCGGCGACGGCGACTCCCTATTATCGTTATCACCCATCTTGAACGCCTCTGCAAAATACAATTTATGAGAGAGAAATATGCCGGCAACCGATGCGCAGATTTCCATTTTAAAAATACTGAACCTTTTTTCTCAAAAATATAATTGTTCAAAAGCGCGCAAACACTTCCTCCCGCAGTTAAACTGCTATCTTTTGTTTTATTTTAATTCATAAAATTAAATTTTTATTTTTGTTATTTTTACCTATTTGTAGATCTTGCTTGTTGACGTTGTTGACAATGGAAAATGACAGACAGACAGCAGAATCAGATGAGTCGTGAACTCGTGACAGCGCCAAAATCAATATTCATGGTAGTGCTGGTCATATTGCTATCGTTAAGATACTAGTGTTTCGGTACATCATCGCATCCGTAGGGTAGAGGTATTTTTTACATGATATCTAAGTTATCTGGTATTGTGCTCCTCGGTTATAACTTTTAATACAAGGTTAAAGTGCAAAGTCTTGCATATTACGATACTTTTACAGTTTATTCTATGCCTCTGTAGCAATTTAAATTTTTCTGACTGTAGGTATGTACATATACCGTAGTAGCCCGGAAAATGATACTTTTTAAATACTATTTTTGATTAAATATTAATATTCGAATCGAATCCTGCGCAAAAAAAGTTAACTTAAGATCAACAATTTCTTAATCTGCACCTTAATGATAATGTTCGCCTTTTAGGCTATAAAGATAAAACTAGTCAGTGAGCAACACTCAAACACAGACGTCAATAACAGCACATAATTTTATGGGCGTTATTTTGCTTATTTAGGTAAATATTGTCAGGTTATACTAGATATAATATGAATTATATCACTGATTTGCGTATGTTGCCCGTACAGTTACAAAAAAGTGTAATTAAAGTCATGATTTTGTCGTACGCGGTATTCAAACTTTCAATTCGAACATAATATCAGAAGTCTTCAAGAGTTACTGCGTTTTTTGAAAAGACTCAGGCTTTATATTTCTGCAGAGTGTAATACTTAGGTACCAACAATACATAATATTTTTTACAAGTAGACCTAAAATCATAAAAACTATTATCTGGATCAACACTACTTCCCAGATTGCATTGACCTATTTCGAAGTGCATCTCAGAGCGCAGGGTCTGAATGCGCTGTAGCCTAATGCGCAGTGAAATGTAATATTATCAATGTTTGTTTCACCTGAGAAAATTGAACATCGATCAATACTTACTGATACGCCTACAAATTAAGACTGTATATTTGTCTAATTGTTAGGAACTATACAGCCCCTTTTAAGTTTTTACCTGGTTTTGTTTTCTGTTTACTAAAAGGATACCTCCACAATTTAAAATAAAACGTACCTACACAATGTGAGTCTGAGCTATCTTTTTTTTTACGAATTTATTTTCGATGATTTTGAACCCAATAAGTAAGAAGAAAATATTACAAGAATAAAGTGTATTAGATTGAAAGCAAATAGGTAGGCAATAAATCAGAGAGAGAAGTAATTTTTTTAAAGCCTTCACTTAAACAGCATGTAACCGCATGTGGACATGTATTTTATTTGTTGGATTTATATTTCAGTTGAAAGTTATGTTAAAATATGCACTGACTTACCAGAATTTGTTCCAAAGAAGGTATTTTACCCGCGAAAGATGTACTGAAGATGATTTGCTTACGTAGCAATAACGGATGGTTGCGATACGCGAGCTGATGAAACTAGTGAATTCAGCGCCATCTGTTATAGTTTGCATACAATTAAAAGGTTGTATGTAGGCGTTTACTAGTCTGACCTGAACAAACAACAAGAGTCTAATAGCGAAGTGAAGTTTATCTCGTTTTAAATCATGATTGTCCATTACGCTTCATATTGTATTAGCAATATATTTATCCGTATGAAGTATATGATTTGATTACGTTACGATAACGAACGATTGTTAATTGCATTGTATTACAAAGAACTTTGTGCTTTCAGACTTCTAGTCTCTTTGATTTTTATATATTAGATTTTTATTTTTAGATATTTATAAGTAGGTAATTAAATTTTGTTTAAGCTTTAGAGTTTAAACAAAATTCCATTTGTCAGTCAGAGATTGAAATTACCAGGATTAGGCACCAGAATGGCATGGGTCATTAGGACATTTTTGGTTTTCCATTCGAAACCGAAAATACATCAATGTGACTTTATCAAATTCATATTGTTTTCATAATGTGCTTTCTAGGTTTATTGTGGACATTGTTAGATTATGTTTAAGAAAATAATCAATAAAGTCTGAAATTTTAAATTCTCCTTCAGTAGCAATGAAGATAGGTACTGAGTGATAGGACTAGTAATAGACAAGAGTTGAAAATTATCTTCCATCTCTAAACTATTTGGACTGGCCTGTTGGCCTAGTGGTTAGTAACCCTGACTGCTAAGCCGGAGGTCGTGGGTTCGATTCCCACCCAGGACAAATAAATCTTTGTGTGATGAGCATGATTGTTTGTTCTGGGGCTGGGTGTAAGTGCCACCCTTTCACAGTGGAATCTAAAGGGTCTCGAACCAAACGGTTCAGCACTTCATACTTTTGTCGCTCAATTAAAGCCTGGAACTCTTTGCCAGCGCATGTGTTCCCATCTAATTTTGATCCTGGGTAAAGACCCAGACCGCTTAAAAGAAGCGGGGCGTGAAAAAGCATCTCACTAAGCCGCCATAGTGGAAGCCACCATACCAGTAGTTTGGCTTTTGGAATGGAGTCCGCCACTTCTGGATTCCACTTACTGCTTACCATCAGGCAGAGTGGAGTCACTTTGGTAGGCTAACATAAAAAAAAAAAAAAGTTATCTGTAATATGTATGTATTTACAAAAAAAAAATATAAGTAGTAGGTATATCAATTGTTTAGTACCCATAACATAAGCAAATATAATTGCTTAATTTATGACTAGATGGCGCTGTCAGAATGTGGTAGAATATTATTATTATTTAGAGATTGGCCGATAATTTTCAACTCTTGTATTGTCTATTTTCAAAGACGCTCAAGCTGGGGGTACATAAATACTTCGGTTTATTCTGCGCTAAGAAGTCACTTTGGGGATGAGCGAGCAGCATAGGTTTCTTAACAAACGATCCATGCTCACTAGCTTACTACCTTCTCTCCAATGACTTTACCGCTTTCACCTATTTCTAACATACAGACAAAACATATTTTTAGAATATAGCCCCGATTACATGATAAAAATTTAAAACCATGAAATATGACACTAAATTGCCACCAATGACGCGTTAACCCTCCTAATAATTTTTAACTTACCTTCACTTTCATATTAATATTTGGTTCATGTAAGGTGTTAGAGCAGCTATAACCTATTTTGTAAAATTAATCAAATGGTGACAAATCCATGTTAATTATTCATATTATATCAATAAACGTATCCAAAATATCATATACGATTTTTGCTGCAAAAAATAAAAAGATTCCAGATTACACGCCGCTAAAAATCAATAACAATATAATACGCCGTTCACATGTAGAAAAATATCTTGGTTTATATCTCGATGACAAATTAACATGGAACGCACACATTGAGCAGGTCAGAACAAAGCTAATTGCAACTCTAGGAGCACTTCGTAAAGTTGTAAACTGCATTCCGAGCACAGTCCGCATGATAGTGTCTTCTTCTCAGTCATTTACTCTTGACAGAGTAGTCGTGGTCACGCGTCTTTCCCGGTAGCGTCTCACTACCGTTCCCCATCTGTCTCTGGTGGAAGCTTGTCTTGTGCATTCATTGAGAGGTTTTTGGGTTAGAACCTTGATTTGATCGGTCCAACGCAAAGGAGATCGTCCTCTGGATCTGCAGCCATCGACTCGGCTCTGTATAACTAGGCACTCTACGGAATCACTTTCTCTTCGCGTCACATGACCGAAGAACTGTAGTATACGGGATCGAACAAGGGTTGACAGTCGTTCCTTTTTTTTTTTTTTTTTTTATTTCTATGATGCGGCTGTAATGTCACTGCGACCATGAATGGTCTATTGTGATCGCCGCTTTATCAAGCTAGAGTTCACCACTAAACCCTGCAGCTATGATATACCGCAGGATTTGCTTAGGGGTGAGCTCCTTGCTGTGGAGTTCTTTTAGAATGGACGCATTGGTGCGATGTTGCGTCCAGTATATACGTAGAAGCCTTCTCCAGCACCACATCTCCAAAGCGTCAATTCGCTGTCTCTCCCTTTCTCTTACAGTCCATGTTTCAGCTCCGTATAAGAAGATGGGGAACACCAATGATTTCACGAGGCGGATCTTCGTGGCTTTCGTGATATTGCGGTTTTCCCATATTTTGGATAGTTTATCTATAGCGGTGCAAGTGATCACTATTCTTCGCTTGATTTCCGCCTCAGAACCTCCAGTGTTTGTTACAAGTGAACCCAAATAAACATATGACTGAATCACTTCGCAGTTTGCAATCTCGGTAACTTCCAGAGTATTGTTGCGGCTTATATCTACCGAATCATCATTTTTGTTTTTTGTCTGTTGAGTTTCAGTCCAAAACTAAGGCTAATCAATTCAACGCGATTTAATAGTTCCGCTATTTCATGTTCATCACTGATCGCGAGTAGAGTAGTGTCGTCCGCATATCGCAAGTTGGAGATGTTCTTTCCACCGATAGGTACACCATCCGTCCAGTTTTCTAACGCTATGCGCATTAAGCATTCGGTGTACGCATTAAACAGGAGCGGTGATAAAATGCAACCCTGTCGGACGCCGGCGCTAGGATGAAATTTATGCGAATTGACATTATCCACTTTTACTGACGCTGTATTGGTCTCATAAACCATACGAATAACATGAACAAGATGTTTAGTAGTTCCTTTTCCAACAGAGTTTGCCACAGTCGCGGCCAACAAACCGAGTCTAACGCCTTTTGGAAGTCGACGAAACACATGTATACGGGTCTGTTGAACTCACGAGCCTTCTCTATTACCTGCCTTACTATAAGGATTTGCTCCCGGGTGCCCTTTCCTCTAACGGATCCTGCCTGTTCAGGTGCTATTTCCCTTGAGATAAATGCACTTAATCTCTGGTTCAAGATATGCAGTAAAATTTTGCTGGCATGATTTATAAGGGCAATGAGGCGGTAGTTACTGCATTTAGCGGTTGAACCCTTTTTATGAAGAGGAACGAACAGTGAGTGAGTCCATTCTGTTGGCCATATCCCAGTTCTCCATATATGGTTGCATAAATTGTGGAACATGTCCACTCTATATTCCCCACAATACTTAATGGTTTCTATAGAGATTGCGTCACTCCCCACTGCTTTGCCAGCTTTGAGGTGTTTAATAGCGGCTCTAACCTCGTCTTTAAGTTTTTTGGTTCTAGGTTATCGGCATCCGGCATAGTCGAAGAAAACACATGTGACTCTGGATCCAAGAAAAGTGACTGGCAGTATGTTTTTCAAACATCCAGGATGTTGTCCAATTCGGTGACAATATTTCCTTTGGAGTCCTCGACAGCCCATGATTGTGACTTGAACTTTTTTGTGATGTATCGTATTTTCTGATGTAGATCTTTAGTCTCATTTTTGTTTGCGTGTGCTTCTGTTTGCGTGTGCTTCTACTTCGGTACAGATGGATTTAAGGAAGTCATTTTTATCTCTCCTACAAGCAGCCTGTATACGATGGGTAAGTTCGTTTTGCTCTTGTGAAGTCGCACCTGCAGCTTTAAGGTCACGTCTCTTTTCGACAAGTGCCAATGTGCTGCCCTTCATCCAGTGCTGACGCTTAACCGGTACTGGTCTTGATGGTTGAGAGGCCTTTACTGCGTCAGTGATTATCTGCTTGGTTTCACTCCAGATACTGTCTGCTGTATCCTGCTCTGATCTATGTGTTGACCACTCACTCCACCTCTGTTCAATTTGTTCCGAAAACAAGAGTGGGTCCGATACAGTGATCCGTTTGGCCGTTACAGTTTTTCTGGCAGCTTTTAATTTTAGCTTCAGTATACAGAGAAGCAACTGGTGATCAGATCCACAGTCTACTCCCGGTAAAGTGTGAGCGTTTATGACAGATGTTCTCCAACGAGATCTTATAAGCACGTAATCGATTTGATTGCGGTAGGCTCCGCCAGAGGATGTCCAGGTGTAGAGTCTTCTTGGATGTTGTTTAAAGAGACTGTTTGCTATTACTAGTCCATTGTCTGCGGTAAATTGGATAAATCGATCCCCTCTTTCATTTCTGACACCCAAGCCAAACGGTCCTAAAACCTCTCGCAGTTCATCGTCTACTGTTCCAGTGCCGATTTTTGCATTGAAATCGCCGCAGATGACCAGGTATTCCCTGTTAGAGATTTTGCGAATAGACGATTCCAGTGCAGTGTAAAATTGCCTCGATTACTTCGTCATCCGCTTCCGATGTTGGTGCATAGACTTGGATAATACTGAGGTTCACTGGTCTTGCTCTTATCTTCATAGTTATTATTCTATCATTTACTGGTTCATACCCCATGAAACAGTTGTTTAAGCAATTTGGAACCGCGATTGCTACTCCATTTCTGCTTTTGGTATCGTGATCAGAGAAATATACCGTGTGACCATCTGTTCGAAAATGGCCATTTCCCTTTAAATGTGTTTCACTAATGCCACACACTAGGATGTTACACCGGACCAGTTCTTTCTCTAATATGTCAAGCTTTCCAGGCTGAAGTATTTCTCGGACATTCCAGTTTCTCACCCTCAATAGGTCTCTCATCTTGAGTTCTGGTTTTCCAGTAGTATTGCTTCCGTGCTACGCCTGGTTACCTACATTAGCACGACCGGTCGCCCACTTCACACTGCCTGCCCTGGCCGCAGTACAGCGCCGAGTGCTAGTCGGATCGCATGGCAAGACATTTTCGACATGTTGTGGTTCCATAAGTGACTATCATGGGAAGTAGTAGCAGTGGTTTCCCGTTGCCTTCTGCCCTAGACCTTTTTAGGAGTTATTTAGACCCCAAGGCTGCTGTAGCCTCTTCCAACCGGTTGTCCGGCCGCGGGTATGGTTATACCGCCATTTCTCGGTCAACAGAGCCTCGTCTGTTATATAGCAGGGAGCACCACGACGTCCAGAGGACGCCGCCGCCGGCTATTCATAGTGAACTTCCGACGCGTGCAGGTGAGGTTGACTTTTGAGCCGGGTATAGATCTTAATTCCGTTCTCTCCTTACCCCCCTGATATGATACCCCCATGATAGTGTACAACTCATTAAAAGCCCCACCTGGAGTATCTCATTGAGGTATGGGGAGCCGCTGCGAAAACCGGTTTGAAGCGGTTGCAAACAACACAAAATTAAATAATCAAAGTTTTATTTCATTACGATTACTTCACACCAACAAAAGATCTATACTATAAAACCAAACTATTCGACATTTCACAGTTATATACATTCAGGACTTGCATTCTTATTAAAAAAATCGTGACAAACAAAATACACACAAGCATAACATTCACACACAAGACTTGCAAACACTACTTACGCAACAGAAACAAATTATTACTTATACAACCGCGCACCTCAAAATATGGGAAAAGGAACATTTTGTTTAAGGGAGCACAACTGTTTAACAGCTTACCTAACGAATTTAGAGAATATCAGAATTTAAATGTATTTAAGCGAAAATTAAAGGTCTATCTATCTATGTACAGAATAATCTTTAATAATATTCCAACTGCCAGTTTGAATGTAGCATCTAATTATTTACCTACCTTCACATGAAATATATAATAAATATTATGACATAATTTACCTACCTACCTATTTTAATCGCCTTAATGTACTGTGTTTTATCCAAAATTTTTAATTAATTCAATTTCAGTATACCTACTTATTTATTGTAAATTGTACACTAACATACGATAGCCTTGTTTGTTTATTAATGTTAGCAATGAATTATAATATACCTACTTGTTAAAAAGAAATTATCATTAAAATAACACTAGTTTTATATGCTTGCATAAATTGTAACACAATCTCATGTTAAGTAAACACTGTTTCTTATGAGAATAGCAGCGTTTTCCCTGAAAGAAAACGCATATTAAAATACTTACCTAATTCGAAGCTTTTAATGAGATAGGCATATCCGTTTCCCGTAGTATTTACCTTTTTAGTTCTTTGTGATGACGTATTTCCGTTAGCTCAACAGGCAGTAGCGCCATCTGTGAACTTATAAAAGTAATCCTGGCGCCATTTTATTCTCATTGGCTTTTATTCACCAGGCAGAGATAAAAAGTAAGCTTCGAATTAGGTAAGTATTTTAATATGCGTTTTCTTTCAGGGAAAAAGCTGCTATTAAAAGTACTTGACCGTAATTCGAAGCTTTTAATGAGAAGTGTTTGTTTTCGCCTGGTGAGGAACGGAAAGGTTAAGTAAAAGAGAACGCCAATGTGACTTAAATTACATTTATTGTTGTAATATACAAATAGGTAATTAAATCCTCCACCGAGGTTGATTATTAAGGGTGTAAACAACTATAGATTTTTAATCATTACCACTAAGAATAGAATTAATTCCTCCATTAAATAACTTATTAAACAAAAATAAACCTAATGAACTTTAGTTAATTGGGTTAAACAATTCAGTTACATTAGTTGAATTAGTGGTAGACGCTGGCATAATTTCGCGTCTATAAAACTTTTGAAAGGTATTGGCGGAACGCCAATTTCCACGTGTAAGAATTTCATCCAAAGGATAGTGTAACCAATTTTTTGAAGCCACTGCTGACCGAATGCTGCCAGGACTAAAGTTAATATTTACATTTTTAAATAAATGTTTTACCCAGCCCGCTATGATTGTTCGTGATGCAGGTTTGGGAGGTCCCCTAACCGTCAAAAATAGACTGCACGACTTAGCAGCCTCACGCCGAGTGTTCAATACTGATAACATGGTTTCAATCCAAAATACGGGATTTAGTCTAGCATTTTCATTATTAATCATTAACTTCCATCCGGACTGTCTATAGTCGGCATTATCTGTTTTGGAACCAAACTCGGGCCACAATATTATAGAATCATGAGATTGGATACAATGTTCTGGATTCTACTCTGAGCAACGTTAAATCATGGACACGGCGGCCTGAGCATAACAGCAACAAAATAGCAGTATGACGGGATATTTGAAAAATATTAGTCATATCTATTGAATATGTGGATATATAATGAACCAGATCATCTATATCCCAAATGGGAGGCTTAATCTTTTTAATGGCTTTCAAAGAAATTGATTTCAAAATATGCTTTACTAAGGCATGAGAACTTAAATGGCTTGCCGTATCTGCATTACAGAGTGTCGATACCACCGATTTATGTAAGAGAACAGTATTGTATGATAACTCATGGATTATGTGCAAATCGGCTAAGAATTGCGCAAGTTGGGATTCTGAAGGTTTTTTAAAATCTATGTTTTTTGATCTTGTCCATAATAGCCAACGCTCCCATGCTACTTTATAAGTTTTTAAGGTAGATGGTCTCCAAGAATTTTTTAACAAAGCTCTTTGATTGTTATTCCAGTTCTTTATCTCCTCGCTCCACCCCTACATTTCCAGACCTCCAGTGACAGATCCTCTACGTTGGGGGGTGGCAGACCGGTCGAAGTGTCTATCAGGTTGAGCCTCAGGTTCTGCAGAACAAATGGAGCTTCGAGAGCTCTCGCCTTGAGGTCCGCCCGCCAAAACACTTTGTGCCACCGTGGAACTACTAATAGGAACACTCCTGTTGATTGGTTGAGATGTGCTAGAACTTTGGGTATTAGGAACGGCGGAGGAAACAACCACGCAAGAGGGTAATGCCAAGCTACGCTGAAAGCATCGTGAAAAAGTGCTTTTGGATCTTTCAGGTCCAGGGACACATAATTGTAAACCACATGGGCTCTCTCTGATGCAAAAAGGTCTATTGTAGGCGTGCCCCATTTCAGAAAGATTACCTTCAGGCACTTTGGAATTAGATGCCATTCGGGAGGCAGTCGATACCTTGGTAAGTGGTCGGCATGATTGTTGTATCGTCCCGGAATGTAATGAATTGAAAAGGTGATTTGATGCTGGTCGAACAACTCCAGAAGTTGACGGGTTATGTTCATTAATGCGACCGATTTGGTCCCCCCCTCCTTGCGAAGGTGGGCTACAACAGTTTTGTTGTCGCACTGTATTAGCACAGAGCTGTACTTCAGTACTCGGATATGACTTTGAACAACGTGTAAGATGGCTAACATTTCCTTCTGATTGCAGTGCAAATTCTGTTCTTCTAGGGACCAAGAGCCTCTCAGAGAAATGTTGTCTAGTTGAGCACCCCAAGCAAGGTCTGACCCGTCTGTGGTGAGAAAGTGTGTTGGCGGAGGACGATGTAGGACCGCAGAAAGATGGCAATTGCGGATCCACCATTTCAGTTCCATTTGAACAGATTCGGGCAGTATGGCTTTTGTTGGCTTGTCCAGTAAGGTGTTCATAAACTTTAGCACGTGGCGATGATGTAATCGGCCTCGTGGAACTACAAAACTGGCAAAATTCAACATGCCTACCAGGCTTTGAATTTCTTTTAATGTTACATGTCTTTGATTTAAAATTAGATGAATCTTTTTTGAGGTGAGGACCTTTTCCTTCGGTAAGGACTTTAGATTGTCCCATGTCCTCCATTGTATACCTAAATATATAAGGCTCTTTTGTGGGACTGTTACAGACTTTTCTAGATTTACTAACCATCCCAGAGTGCGAAGGGTATCTAAGGTTATTTGTACGTGTTTGTGAAGAGTCGTAGAATCTTGATGTGCATATAGGAAATCGTCTAGATACACTAGAATACGTATATTTCTCTGACGCAATATTTGAGCCACCCAATTTGTGAGAATAGAGAATGTTTTTGGGGCCGTGCTTAACCCGAACGGAAGACAAGTCATTCCCAAGAGTTCTTTGTTGTATATCACTCTGAGGAAACACCTGTGTACTTCTGAAACTTTTAGGTGAAAATATGCTTGACTTAGGTCTACTTTGCACATCCAATCGCATGGTTGAAGGAACTCTGGAACCCGAAACATGTTTAAGAGATGGAATTGCTCGGTCTTCACAAACTCGTTTAATGCCTTCAGATTGAAGATAGGACGGTGTGATCCGTCGTTTTTCGTTACCAGAAAAAGTGGGGAGACGAAACTTGGTGACCAATGTACTGGTTTTAGAATGCCTTGAGCTTTCATTTTTTGAACCAATGTGGTCATTTTCTGTGAAACGGGTGTTTGGAATGGGCACTCTGCACTTGGGATAGACAGAAAAGGTTTCTGGATAAATGGGATGCGATAACCTTTTATCAGTTTTAATATAATTGCCGAGGCTCCCATTTCTTTCCAGCGTTTATAGTACTGGACTAACCGACCGGCTTGGAATGACTTCGAGTCACTGTTCGTGCCGTTTAGACTTGTCTTTGTGGGCATGGCCAAAAGAAGATCGTCCTCTTCCACCTCTTTGTGGTCCACGGGGCCTCGAGCTCCGGCACTGAAAGGATCCCCTCGCGTTATTATCAAACCAATTACTTTGGTAGTTATCGTATGATAGATAATTAGAATGGTATGCACCCCTCGAGGGTGGTAAATTGTGAGCAGGTCTAAATGACTCTGCATAGAAAGGGATCTGGGCTCCACTCGATGGACCCGTAAATTTTTTAGAGCCTGCGCCTCTCGAAGGCTGGCTGTAAGTCCTGCTTAATTTTTTCTGAGCGTTTTCGTCTTTAGAAACCAAGGGCCAAAACGTTTTACGAACGCCACCTAGTTTTTCAAGTGCGGCTGAAAAGGCGTCAGCCTCAAAAATGTGGGTAGTTGAAGGAGGTATTTTATTAAGTGACATTTTTACCGCGGTATCCTTCACATTTTTGAGGATTAAATCCCTTTTTACTTGGATTAATTCCGATCTATGGCCGCAAGCCATTTGCAACAGATCAGCTGAAATTTTGTGAAAATCGCCCTTTAGAAATAACTCTCCTATTTTAATACTTAATTTTTCCAAATTTTTCTCAGACTTCGACCACATTAATAGTTTACGTATATTCTCCTCTAGCGACTCTTTTTGCTTTAAAATACAAAAGGTCATAGCGGCAAATGCCTTATCCGCTTTAGCTAAATGAGGCAAGGAGTCATACTGTCGTATCTCCCCGTTTGTCTCGAGGTCTGTAAACCCAGGGCTGTGGTTGTACAGCTTTTGGGTATCGGCATACCTAACTTCGGTCCAGTTTGAGTTGCCGAAATATTGGACGTCTTTTAACATTTTAATAAAATGTTCAGGGGCTTTGGGAACAGAAGGTTCCTTTAATTTTGTTTCAATATCAAAAGTAAAATTGGACTGTTCTGTATTAGTGATTGATATATTTTCGTCTATATTCTCGTCATAAAGCTCACCACTGACCCTCGAACAAATTGATACTTGGTCAGTATTCATGTCATTATAATAAACAGGGGGTTGAGAAATAATATTGCGTAACTCACTGATTTCTCTCTTCAGTTGTTTGAATGAACGTCGGTTTCTTCTACCCTTCTTACGTCGATGGCGGCGTGACTGCTTGCGAGTATCTGAGCTAGATGAACTCGAACTAGAGCTACTCGATGAACTACCGCTGCTGGTACTATGACTGCGTTTTCGAGACACTCTACTTGGTTCGGCAACTGGCTCTTTCGGAAGAGGATTTATTTCACTCATTCTGAAAAGATACGTATTAATAAGGGTCACAAGAGACTTATCACACCTGAATAGCCATTTTCAATTATTATACCGTCTACGGCTGTGTAAAGAAATCATCAATCAATCAATCAATTCACAATAAAATTCTGCCAAAAATAAATGTGAATACTTCAAAAAGCATTTATACCGACAAAATGTGGGTAGGTATTATTTCTTTATAATATTATTTAATTGCATCGAATGAAATATAAGACTAACCGTGCAACTAAATCGAACGGAAAAACCGTTTAATTACAATTAATAACAGGTAATTTTTATTAGGTATTTGATATAGGTACTCACTTTTTACCTTTAGTCGCCGATTCACTAGTTATACACACTATTTAACTGCACTTCTAATTTAAATGTATAAGCACTAACTTTACACAAGTATAATTAAAAGTTTATTGCTTAGGTTACAACCTTAGGCTACGGGAATCAAAACGCCAATGAGAATAAAATGGCGCCAGGATTACTTTTATAAGTTCACAGATGGCGCCACTGCCTGTTGAGCTAACGGAAATACGTCATCACAAAGAACTAAAAAGGTAAATACTACGGGAAACGGATATGCCTATCTCATTAAAAGCTTCGAATTACGGTCAAGTACTTTTAATAAAGATCTTTAAACCTATTGCCTACACGTAAAATTTTAGCGTTTTAGCTTACTGCTCTGCTCCCGTCGCCAGTAGCTTGATGTTACATAGCCTATAACCTTACTCGAGAACTGGGCTATCATACGCAAAAAAGAATTATTCAAATCCGAGTGGTGGTTCCATAGATTAGCGCGTTCAAACAAACAAACTCTTCCACTTTATAAAATAGTAGTACAGTCCATTCCAAATCTAATTTCGGACAATGTAAACAATTCTCCATATTGCCATTGTCTATGATTTCATGAATTTACTAGTGATGGGGAAAAGGATGATAAAAATAAAATTAATGTCATCAATTCATCATACATAATTAAATAATAATTTCTCATTCTTTTTTTCTAACATTTTTAAATAATATTACGTTTACTAATACTCTATTTGCGTAATCGATTAATTCTATTTGATTTGTTATTTTTATTACTCCAAATACTTGTATTTATGTTAAATATGGTATTTTATTTTATTGTAACCGTTGACTTATAAACTATAAGATAATATGACAAACAATTTACCTAATGTATATATAAATGTAATTTAAATTAAGCATTGACCTCTAATTACAACTATTTGACCACGGACTGAAATGGAATACTGGGATACTTTTGAATATTTTCCCGCCTGATAAAAAATTGTGAAATATTGATTATATGGAATTTCTATGTATGTTACGATTTTATTATACTATATTACAATAAAACAAATGAACTCAGACTTGCGAGGGCAAATGACAAAATATTATGTACCTATGATATGTATTGGTTAAACTTATTTCTTCTGATAAATTACAACATTGGTTTTCAAAGACAATATAGAGTACAGAAAAAATAAAACTGTCAATCATTTTGACGTCTTAATTCGACCGCAAAAAGTAATTCGTAATTTTATTAAATAAACTAGATTTGATTATTAATCATTAGTAGAAATAGTTGCAAAATAAAGTATATAGTGAACAGAATGTGTATAAACCCATGTGTCATCGTTTATGGAGTTTTTGATAGAAAAATATTGAAAAAACTGTTTGTTTACATTGTCCGAAAATGGATTTGGTCGATACTGTAGGTACTTATAGTTATTAGGATAATAATTTAATAGGTAATTTGTTACATAATTATGTATATAATAAACTATTCATGCAATTTATTACTGAAATCATAATAATAATAAACATTGTATTTTATTAGGTAGGTACTTAACCCTATCACGCTTAGCAACCAAAATCAGAATTACCTAAAATTAAAATTTATGATCAAAAATATTGACGAAATTATTGACGTGTGAAACAAATGCGCAGGAAATAAATCCGAATGAGCGGGAATGAATGGGAGCTGTCACAATAGGCCACAAGCCGACGTTAATTGAACTTGCGGGGCCAATATGGATGCGAGATTTTTTATTTTCTCACTCAACCGCTGCGCTGGTAGATACACAATGGTTTCAGGGCTGGGAGTTTTAATTAATGAAATATGAATTTTTATATTAGGTTCCAAGAAGGAGAAAGGTAGCATTTTTATTCAATCATTTAGCAAATGCAGCCAACCTTAGACGCTTAGTGTTCTCTAATAGTTTTATGCGTTTTACATTTTCCCTTTAAATAGAGCGCCAGACTCCGTCCACTCAAATTACTTCATGAAAACAAGAATTGTTTAGTTTTTTTACTGTGCTAGGTAAGTTGCAAGCCTAAAATAGACATTATTGTTTTGTGATAAGCAAACAACATTTATTCTAAGGGTACCACCCTAAGGGTAACAGGTGGTAAAGCAATTTTATGGTCGATTATACCTACGTATATTTTTTTTTGTAATATACCAAAAGCTATCGTCTTAAACTGATGGTATGGTGGCCTCCACTACGGCGGCTGGGAATGGAGTAGAGGAAAGGAATGAGGAAAGTGAGGAAAGAGGAGAGGAAGGAAATGGGGGAGGGGGAAAGAAACGCATTATTATTCGGATACTACTATTACGCCGATTTTCTATGAGAGGGTAGTAATTCCCCGGTCGATCGGGCCATTCATGCTGAAACCAGCGTGGATCTACTACCGTGAATATATTTATGTCAAGTTTACCTACCTACTTACATTTTAAAGGTATTTAATTCTCACAACCCTACCGAACACCCACCGCGCTTGCAAAGCGCTATCACGGCTCTCAGCCCTGTCAACGTTTTCCCATTTTTCCCGCCCATTCAATAATTTAAAATATTCTAAACTCAAATATACGTGCATACAAAATAGAACCTTATTATCGTATGAGTTGATATTTAACTGGTATTAATTGCTTGTGGAATGTAGTGTACTTGCGTCTTTTGTATTAGAGGTTGGTTTAGCGATGCGGTTTTTCGAATGAAAATCTCTTTCGGTGGAATTGACATCTGAATTTAACATTGGTTTAGCATTGTTAATAATATTATTGATTATGGACAGTTGAATAGTGTGCGGTTACTGTGTAAATGAGATAATGAATGTTGATAATACTGCGCCAGATATATGGATGATTTTAATTTTAAATAGTATTAATTTATTATTTTGCTAGTAGGTATAGGGCTTGCTGTGACCCTTTTATAGGATAGGAGTGGCAGGTAGATATCACTAGCAACCACAGCATATCTGTGTGCATGACAGTGCGTGTGATTTGCTGTCGAATTTTTTAAGCAAGGGTTACCAGTTTATAGTAAGTAAGTATATTTAAATTAGGTATACTTATATATAATGCGACGATTACCACTTAACACCTGATGGTTTTCGACTTCTGTTATTGGTAATAAAATATTTTCTTGAAGATTCATTAATGTCAATGGCAACAATTTCTAGAATTATTGTATGCGATGGATTGCTAAACATAAATATCAGGCGTTCTTTACTGTTTGATATCACTACAAAATTTGTTCATGCCACAAATATTTGTAGTGATACTTTAAATTAAATATATTTTTTATTAAATATCGTTTTAGATTGAACTAAGTTTTATTTTTCTACTAGCTGATGCCCGCAACTCCGCCCGCGTGAATGTCGGTTATATCTCCGTTTAGGTACATTGACAATTTTTCCTACAAACTTTCATCCCCTATTTCAACCCCTTTAAGCCATTTTTCGCGATGAAAGATAGCATATGTTGTTCCCCAAGGTCTAATCGGTTCAGTAGTTTTTAGGCGTGAAAGCGTAACAGATAGGCAGACAGACAGACAGAGTTTCTTTCGCATTTATAATACTTACTACTATACTAATTACTAGGTATTCGATAGTGCAGAATGTGTGCGACGGGCTGTGCACGAGGTTGTGCGAGAGACTTCGAAATCCACACTTAGGTACTTAATTTGTGTTTACTTGTAGGCCACATTATTTCCCTTGCTTGTAAACCATACATACAGGCTTCTTCCCTAGTACCTACGAAAGTTGTATTTTTAAAAGAAAGCTATTAAGGTACAAAAGTCGTGACGACCGTGGCCTATCGGTTACAGTACCTGCCGATTGTGAGTATGTTTTAATCGTAAATTTTCACAGTCATTCATAATTATATATTGAGTACCTACTTCATACATATGAGGCTAAACCAAAAAACAAAAACATACAAAAATGACAACAGTAAAAACTGTAATCAAATCTATTATGTGGTTCTTGAGATTAGCTATTTTATGCAGATAGACGTTTTCCGACCTCTTTTTATACTAAGTACCTAAATATGTATAGATAAACTAAAAACATAATAATATTATATTATAATGCTATTTAATGGTAATGTTCGCTTCTACCGTCACCTTCTATGATTATTGATTATCTACTGAGGTATCTACTGAGAGTACCTACCATTTCTTGACAAAGGTCTAAACGTGACGTCTTTCAAATCATACCCTACGTCCTTACAAAGTTATCATAACCTGACAGCGAATCCCTTGATTATGTACTCACAAACTTATTTTTACCAACCACCAACCGGCACTTACACTCTTATTAAGTAACCTATAGAGTGGAAAATGGATTGAGTTTTAAGTGAAGGAGTGTTGTTATAAATTGGTAGAAGATGTTTAAGGGGGAGGTTTTAAGTGGGGTGCGATAAAGTCACAGGTCGAGGCTTAGCGGTTATGAGTCGCGCTTGACGCTTCGCTGCAGAGAGATGGGGATTTCGGCGTTATTGGCTCCTCTTTTAGGGTTGTAAGAAATAAGGAATGTTTATAACGTTTGTTATTATTGTTTATATTTAGCACTTTTTTCTAGATCATCTTTTGAAGGCAACTGCTGAAAAGAGAAAGAAAATGAAGACCTTAAAGGTTTCCTGTAGGATCTGTAAAAAGTGTTTTTAATTTACCTGATCAATAGATTGAGTTGTCCAATACGACCAGGAACTTTTATCTAAAGTATAATATGGCAGCTGATATCTTGTGGTATCGGTAAAAATAATGACAATATTTTTGATTGCCAAAGCATGTCTTCTTCAAGTACTTATTAGTTTTTTTTTATTAGTCTACCAAAGTGACTCTACCCCGCCTGAAGGTAAGCAGTCAGTGGAATCCAGTGGTAGCCACCATACCAAAAGTCATCGTCTTAAGCTGCTGGTATGGCGGCCTCCATTATGGCGGCTAGAAATAGGGTAAGGGAAGAAAATGATGGAAGTGAGGAAAGAGGTAAGGGAGGAAAGTTGGGCCTCCGGCGCTCTCACTCACCGATCGAAACGCAGTAGTACGGATACTACTACTCTTACATCGATCTTCTATGAGAGGGTAGTAATTTCCCGGTTATTCCGGCCCATTCATGCTGAAACCAGCGTGGATCTACTACCGTGTAAAGTAGTTTTAAAGCTTTGAATGTAAGTCATCATCATCATCAGTTCACTGCTGCAGCTGCTAGACATAGGCTTTCTCTAGTTTCGCCACCTTAAATGTATATAAGTACTTCTCTGTTCCTATTGTGCGTTCAAATTAATGTTCTTCTTAGACCATCTTTGTGTTTACCCGACTGCCGAAGTAAAGTAGGGTAAGTAATGTTTTTGTATTCTATCACAGTACATAAAGATTATATTGCCCACATTTGCGTACATCGAACACGCAATACATCTATCGAAGATGTCCACGTAAGAGCATACATACCCAAGTGATTACTTGTTACAAAAGAGTAACGACGAAACTGTCAGGTGAAAACTACAGCATAAAGGCCTCTAAAGCATCTAATTTAGGTCTATTTTTCTACAGTATTATCGAGCAATTGTCTTGTTTTGAGTACTTTGATACTGTTACGTTAACTTGACACCAGAAGTCATCATTCAAGACGTGAGAACTTGTAGTACGAGTGGTATTTACTATAGTCATTCTTGATAATTAAATTCTGTGAAAAGTGCATAGGTAAATTGTTCGGGTTGTTATAAGAACGTCTACTTATAGCAAATAGGGTCAGTTAGAAGTATTGAGAACTCTGACTACTGATCTAATCATTTCTTTATTTATTACACTAGCCTAACGTGACAAATACCTAAGCACCAACCTTTGCATGGGCCTCTAAGTTGTGTAGTTACATTGTTAACACCGTGGAGAAGTCCGTTCTAAAAAGGAGAATTAAAGAAGCAATTGAGTACCGATTCGATGCTTTTATCATTCACCGCACTGTACATAGTCATCATAATCGATACATTTTCTTCAATCAGAAAACACGATATCAAACGTGCCAACCCTACCCATCTCGTTACGTAACAAGCCTCTCCACGGAATCATCAGATAAGAGACGGGCGCTCAAGTTTAATTGAATTTCCTCGCAAAGTTTCCGGCGTGCCACCCCTGGCCGGCGCGCGTCGTGATTGGAGCGGCGTCGACCGCGCTCAAAGACATTGTGTCCCGGACTGTACTGTGCATGTAGCTAGGGATGTGTCTATGTACCGATCACTGATATATATAAATGGTTAGTTGGCTATTGTCTGTCATATGTATTGAAAGGTTTAGTTTTGTTTTTTTTATGAAAATGGTAATGGTCTAGTTTTAACAGTTGATTGTATTACAGTTAATTTGCATTATTTTTCGGTTTAGAATGAATATTTGTAATGTACTTTAATATTTTAACGGTAACGTAACCTCTCTGTGGTAAGTGAATACCCAAAGGCAAACCGAAAAGAAGGTATTGTTAATATAGTGAAGGTCAAGGACAAGGTTTGGCAACCTCTAACTACTCCATTTTACTTTTAAGTTTCGGGGTTCATGTCAGTTATTAAATAGGAGCACGTTAGCAGTCGTTAAGACTCGCTAAACGTTAAGCGTTCTTTGATGTTGATCTTGTCTTACATAAAGGAGTCACACTAATAGTCGTGTGGATGAAATTGTCCCATTTTAGCAAGTTAATAGATTTATGTTTTAACAAATAACTACTTGTACAATATAACAATATTCATATCATTTTTATCTACACTTAAGATCCCTGATAAGTTGCAGCTATTTGTAAATATCAAACAAAGTAGTGACAATATAACTAAATAACAAAAGAACAATGACTTAAATACAAGCAAACAAAGTAAATCTGACATGGTTTTATTATCTTTTGTATATGCGTAACATCTAGATAGGTACTTCCGTCGGCCCAGTTCTGTGCAAAAGTGGAACTAACTCAGGATGGCAACATATAAACCTTGAACAAATATACTTAAAGAAGTTTAAAATCAACCCGTTGTCTTTTATTCCTCAGGGTATAAAGTACAAAATCATGTCAACAATGGGTTATGGTTACCTTGTTTCAATGATGATGAAAAGATTCTTTGTTACGATAGTTGCTCATAATGCTCAAAATAGTAAGTACATTAAATTATTATTTCAATACACAACATACTTTACGGTAGGTACGAACGACAGTGGCACCAGGGACACAGGAATTAATACAATTATATTTTTTTAGGCATTTGACCTACAGAACAACTGTTGTGAATTTTGCAATAGAAAACGTAAGTGCGCTTTCACACAGAAGAATCTTTTATACACTATCAGGTTTTAACTGGATACATAGCTACTGAAGATAATGTTTCTCCACATTTACAAGATCGTTTTTGTTTTTGTTGGATCGATATTTTTATTAATCTGAAATACAGTCATATGTGTGAACTTGCTCGTAACCGAATAAAGAACAATTGCATACGCCGATAAAAACAATTGACCGAATAAAAACGTATGTATAAGCTTGTAAAACGGACTGGCTGTGTGAATGCGCACTAATTTATAACGTAGCTCGTAGGTAAATTTTCCATGTTTCATCGGAATGCGTCTGAAGACTTTTACTGCTACAGAGTAGCGCAGGATTTTACCGTTGTTATCAAATCGCATATTGTAGGTACTTAAACAAAATGAAATACTCGTATACAAAAACTCTCGTGTGGAGAACAAACAGTTAACTATACAGTACTGACATCTAATTAAAATAAAATTAGATAAAATCTAACTGAACAGTTCAAATGTAAACTGTACGTGTACGTGACAAATTTTCCCCTTTGAGAGAGGCTCATAACCACAATTAAATGACGTCAATGAATTAAATGATCCAAATAGCATTTAATCAAAACTAAAACCAAAATCTTACAATGTTGTATCTTTTCGTTTAGCATTATCAAAACGTATAAAATTAATTAACTGCATTGTGTATTTTAAGCGGGTAATAAACTTTATATACGTTGACTTAATACGTTATTAATTTTTAAGAATTCTAGCTCATCGTACAAATTTAAAACTGTTATGAATGTCTGTTTAGACAGTTTCTAGACCGTTTGGCTAATGAGCGACTGAAGCCGCGCGAAGAAAGAACCTTACTGTGACCGGAATTTAGGGACATGGCTGTGTTCAGTTAAGTGCTAAGAGAACTAACAAATCGTTGCTGACCGCGAGGAAGAATGTGATGAAAGAGGAACTCATGACACGTAAACGCTCAACGATACAAAATTGAAAACCACGAAATACGGCACTAAATTACGTTGCCACTCATGGCTCATAGACATTGGACATCATACGCCTCTTCATAAACTATTAGCCATAGTGTTGGAGCTTGGCAGGCGCAGTGAGGTGATTTATGGTACACAGATAACGCTGTTACTCTTTACCTGGTATTACTTTAGTTTTACGATTTTGCTGTGCAAAATTGCATAGTTGCTCTATTCTTTATTTTGAATTTTGTTTTTTCTTTGTGTATAATCAAAAATAGAACATTGAATAAAATAATTGCAATTGACCTTCATAAATATGCCATGCATTTGTTACTAAACTACGAGTACCTACCTATTTCATTTATTTTTAATCTGTCGTAATATTGCGTATCAAAATATTTATGAATTGGAAAAATATTTCGTACCTATTACGAATTCCATTCGCGCGTATTGCGTGCTATAATTAAAATATAATTGTGGCCGACAAATCGAAAGTTTTTAAAGACAAAGGCTTCTACGCGCTCCAAATTGTCTGTTCAATTATTATTATGTATGTAGAAAGTGAGTGTAGTCACTATTTTAACCCATGCATTACTTACATCACAGACTCTTAACATCTATGAGAAATATTTAGATCAAGCGTAATAGCAATGCGTAAACAGAGTGTTTAATGAAATATTGAGTTTATTAAATCATAATGTTTTAGGGATCAACCAATCTTGCTAAAGTGATTTATTGGGTTTTTCAGTCGATAAACTCATCATATTAACTCTGACTAAATAATAGTACTAGGTACTTAGTATTAGTCAAGAATTGTCTCCGGTAACACCTGATACATGGGATTCAAAATGGCGTAACGTGGGTTAAAAGTTATAATGGGGAAGGCCTATGTAAAGCAGTGAACGTTTTTCGACTGATATGAGGAGGATGATAATTTTTATTTTTTAAATATAATCCTCGTCATAAATGTATTTCTAAACGATGAAGTTACAATTTTAATTTTCTTAAAATTTTGAAAAAGCATTACTTACTGGGCAGTACAAAAATGAGTCAGTATCATTAAATAATAAAAAAATAGTATGATTTAATAATAATGTTATACATAATTACATCATTATAATAGGTATGTATGTATTAAATTCTTAGAGCACGATTAATATCTCTCATTTGTGTACAAAGCTTAAGAAAAATATAGCTGGTTCACTCCGTACAAATGAAGAAACGGAGAGAAAATATTGCCATTTTGGTTACACTTTCAGAGAAATTACTTTCCCACTATCCAAGCATATGAGTATATTATCTACTTTATGATCCAAGACGATTCCACTCTACCTAATGGTAAGCAGTTGATATGATCCGGGGAATAGTGAATTCCAATCCAGTTGTTGTCGTGGCAAACATGGTGGCCTTCTCTCTTCCTAGGGCTCCTGACTATTCGTCCCTCATGGTTGGTGGCTACTGAGTCTGGCATAGTGGCCCTCCACAGAAATGAATCTACTGGCCCTCACTGTGGTTAGTTTGTGAGATGTTTTGTCTCGCTTATTATGTAAGATCAGGGAAGAAGTAAGACAGTGGGTATACCTTGAACACCTTTAGTAAAATAATGAGAATAAACTTATTATAAGCTAGCTGCTGGTCTTAAGTTGTGACATAAATCCAAGTTAGTTCCATTATCCGCCGGCAGCGGCGCGTGCGCACTTTCTACGTTGGTGATTGAGTAAACACCAAACTGCAATTATGTTTTGAAAAATAAATGTACCTAATTGCTAAACAGTTTACATTTATTTCATTTACATTTTTGCTAATAAATAGCTGTTTGGTTGTTAGAGCTATATTTAGAGATTGAAAGCTTGGTTTATGTCTTTTATTTTTATGTACATTTTATGAATGTACCTATGTAAGTAATTGAAAGTTACAGAAAAAGTTCATCAACAACAAATCCAATTATGATGGATCTATATGAAATTGTTAATTTTGAGGCGTAGAAGGAAATTCCATATGATTATGTTAATGAGCGAAAACGGTATAATGTAGAAAAAAAATACATAAACCAACATACAGACAACATAAAGATTTTGAGGCTAAATTTGAATACCACTGAGGTATACTTTTTACAAGGTGATCATATAAGTTTTGCTATCATCGTGTAAAATAAAGAGAACTCTGTATACCTAGTGTTTTGCAATTGCAGTCAAAACTTACCATTGATATACTATTTATTATTCATATTATTTATTTATTTATTTATATGCACACACAAAACTTATAAAGATAGTACATAAAATAACAAGAGCACAAAGGTACTGCTTATTTCATCAGAAATTTCTTCTAGCAGACCATCACAGAATTAATAATAGTTAATATAACGATTTCTATAGTGTCCATGCTTACTTAGTTTAGCTAAAGCTTATCATTGGTATGGTATCTATACCATGGTATCATGCAGCGTTGGTACAGTGCCTCATGTGCCGCAACTCTACGTCGATGCGCTTAATTTGCGTGCTTGAGGGTGCTTGAACCAGTTGTATGTAAAAAGTCCGGGAATCTTTAATATTAATAGAGATCTTTAGGAGAGTACTTGAATTATTGAAGTCCTTAGAACTATTAAAAGTCGAAAACTTACATCACGAAATGCAACCGATATTAACCTTCTTCGAACTCATAGCTCCATTATTGTAACAAAATCCTGCGACCACCAAAAACACCTAAAAATTGTATCTGTATGTAGCACGAATAGAGTATTTAAAAGTTAAGCATTTTCTGTTCATATAATCGCTGACGTCATGTTCATGTCGAAACCGTAATGAAATGGGTAATAATTAATAGTACCCATATGGACTCGTCTGCCGTTAGTCGTAACTGGTACCTATCGGTCATAATTAAGGTGAAAACTAATAAATACATTCTTAA
This sequence comes from Parascotia fuliginaria, assembly GCA_963082885.1. Lineage (NCBI taxonomy): Eukaryota > Metazoa > Arthropoda > Insecta > Lepidoptera > Erebidae > Parascotia > Parascotia fuliginaria. The sequence goes on from OY720195.1 coordinate 6,043,519, forward strand.
ATGTTTTGACGTCCACACGGACTACAACTATAGTCATTTACACTTATATAACCAAAACCTATCTATTATAACAAAATACAAAAATACCAAAATGGAATAAAATGGAAATAACTACGAGTATAAGCAATTCTTACCTACTTAACTTTACGGACGTATTCTGACTTACGTCTCTTTTCCACTGTAGAATATTATCATTTGTATAACTAACTTTATTTTAAGCTTTATACTCTTGATATAAATAACATTTTTTTTTATAGATGATATTAAATTTCATCATTATCAAGATGATTTTTAATGATTGATTACATGACTACATGGTATATACATTGGCAGTGGCATAGTTCACTAGCCATGACACGGTTATAGAGTCATACATCAATTTGGTTTCTGTTAATCATGCTTTACCGAAGATGGTTTAGAAAGTTTTTAACGGTAGTACATGTATCCTAGCTGTTAGTGGTCAGCCTGAATGGGCTGGATAGACCGAGGAAACTACCCTCTAATAGAATATCGACGTGAAGTATTAGTTTCTATACCCTCTTGCTATCCCATCGTGGTTGGCAACGGTTTCTCAGCAGCAACAATGCTTAGAGAACGTAAACATGTCCCTAAATTTCGATTATCATTATCACTTACCATCAGGTAAGGTTGTTTGCCATAGAAGTTGTATAAAAACTGTAGAAATTTGCGCTAAATAACATCATGAAAGAGATTCAAGTAAAACATTATTAGCGGTCACTTACCAACTATACTTATATCTTGTGCTCAAAACGAAGAGAAGCATCTCTTAGTTTATTCTTACATAAATCTGTACATTGTAATTATATTCTTTTTTTGGTTTTGGTTGTGCTACTTTCTATGTTATTCAAAAATTATAACAGATTTTAATCCGCTTCCGACACAGTGTCTACCAGGCATCTGGGCTTTTTGATCACCTAATAATGGTGTAGGTACAGTACCGTAGTTGCAAGTCGCAAATGCTATTACTGCCAATACAGTGCTCCCATTATGAACATTCATCAAAAGGCATCCAATAGATATAGGCTTACCCCAATTTTGGCCACCTTGAGCGATCATAAACCATTCATTCATCGAAAAGAAGATTACGAGACCACAAAGTTTGTAAGCAAAGATATTGTAATGCCTACGATGTTTTATAAGTGAAGGTACGTCCATACATGGGCTTACAAGCGAGCAAGAAATGTCCGACGAATTCATAGTGATGCTTTCTATAAGTACTTAATGTTTATTTTTACATTTCATAATTAGTATCATTTTTTTTATGATCATAGACATATTTGTTACGTAAAATAGCAGCTGATTTATTACGAGTAAGTAATTATATTAATATAGCAAAAGGTCTAATAAACAAGTTGTTTTTTTCTATTTTTCAAGCGTGTGCAATTAATTAATTATACGAGTAGGTATTACAAACAAATTAGTACCTACTCACGTGCAAAACCGGAAGTCGCTAGTAGGTATGTCTACTAGCGACTTCCGGTTTTGCACGTGAGTAGGTACTAATTTGTTTGATTTGACATAAAAACAAACCTTTGAAATTCTAACAAAATCGATGTTTTGTTCTGTTTGTTTCTTCACTAATTTCTTCTAAACTACGCAACAGATTTGCATACGGTTTCTACCTCAGTATGTAATCTATGGTTTTTACTATTGTTTTGAGAATTTATTTCTAAGGTTTATATAAATTAATAAATACATATTTTAATAGGTAAAAATCGAGAATTACAACGATTTGTAATCATGTCGTAAATCATTATTACCTACTTGGTACCAACTTGCGAAGCTAGGACCGGTTGTTAGTAAAATGTTAGAGGTTTTTCCAGTCTAATTTACTTCGCAGTGAACAATTGGTGCTTATCATAATATCTAGGTGCGATCTGGCTTAACACTACGATCTGCTTTATGCCTCGTAATCCGCAACAATTTAAATTAAATTTTAATTGCTTTTTAAAAGCATGTTAGTACCTAGTTTTATTTAGTGAAATCTGTTTCAATATTATTTCGTAATCTTAAAACTACCTATATATAAATACTTATAGCTAGACTTATCATATTGATGTCAGACATAGCTTCAGCTGAAAGACTGCTGGACATAGGCTTGCCCTAAGCATCTCCACTAATGCCCGAAATTAGTAATCTACTTTTGTCTAAAGATAGATATAACAAGATAGTTGCCAAGAAAATTTTTGTTAATAACGACGGTTGCTAGGTAACGAAACAAGTATACTAGGTAATTACCTCAGATAATCCTATCTCTAGAGATAGGTTATTCATTTCGGTCATTGACTGGCCTTGAGTCGCCTTCATTTATTGTTTGCATGCCAAGAAGCTTATGATGTTTCTTTCAACAATATAGAGTCTGGTTTTGAAACTTATGCAAGTGCTAGTATTTTGTAAGATCTACTGACGAGTACTATCGTTTTATGTGAAAATGCAGTACAAATTATAACTCCAGTGTAAGTAATCTTTTTTTAACTTTGTTTTAGAATTCTAGATAGAACTTTATTTGTATGTAGGTAGTAGGTACCTAATTGTAAAGATGATCGCATGAATTTACGGTAGCTTAATCAACTGAATTTCTGCTATGGAAGAAATTATATGACAGTTTCTAGTAATTTTAAAATCAAGTTCATCATGAAGTTATAAAATGGAGGCACTGAGTACCTATTGTATTGTTTGACTGACAACGTAACATAGCAACTGATTGTTAATATTTTGCTAATTAATATTGATTAATTTGTTGCATTATGTAATGAAGAGTAAAGAATGATTCGAATATCAATACTTTGACATAATTATGATTGCATTCATAAAGATGATGACAGGTTATGTTACTAGCGCATGTGTTTGCTTCCAATTTTGATACTGGGTCTCAGCGGGGCGAGAAAAAACATCTCATAAAGTCGCCATAGTGGAGGCCACTAAGCCAGCAGCTTGATACGATGGCATTCAGAATGGTGTCCACCACTTTTAGACAGCAGCAGGAGTCACTTGGTAGGCTAATATCAAAATCGTGGCGTTTATTAGTTTCATAATTAATTTCTAAGTTTATTTTGGACATTTCCGATTAACGGTGAAGGAAAACATCACATCGTGAGGCAACCTGGACTAAAACTTAAGTCTGAAATTGTCAGTCCGCCTTAAGCACGTGCGTCTATCAATGCTCATGCCTTCTGCTGTATTTGCCCTGCAGTGAGACAGTAAAACAGATTGGAATTTTTATATTTATTTCAGAAACACTATTACAAAATTATCAAGATTATTACACGTCATTTGTGTAATACAGATACCCATGTTGTCATAATGTATTAAATTATTGTCGCCATTCTTATGACGCACATGTAAATTTTAAAGGTCGATATTTTTTAATTGTTATGTCAGTTGAATAATTATTTTATAATGTGCTTTGGTAATTAGTTAAATTTGGAACACATTTTTCGAGTTTCCATCCTTTTTTGTGAGTAATGAGACATTGTTAGTTATGCTGCCAGCCGTTATACAATAATAATAACCATTTATTTCAGGCATCTAGAGCCCATAAAATTTCAATACATAAATAACAAAAAAACTATAAACTAATACATATTTTATATAATTTAAAATTAAAAACTACTGTACACGAGAGTACATGTACTGTTACGCTGCGGGGTGTCAAGTAGCCGGCCGCGGAAACGGACACCCTTCGGCCAGAACTCCTCCTTGAGGAAGGTCTCTATCTGTGGAGTTTGAGCCTGCGCCACGAACGATGTAAAATTGTGTGTTATGTTGTTATGTCGCTAGCGTTCTTAGTACCTATAGAATGTCAGCTTTGGGACTTGTTTAGAAACACAAACACCAGTTTACCTACATGAGCTTCTATACGTTTAATTTGATAATAGTGATTTCTGATATTTTTAGGGCGAACTGAAATAGGTGGTTTCTACAAACCCAGAAACTGATCATATATCTACTATGATATTGCAAGAAGAAAGAGGTTTATCCTACCAAAAAAAAAAAAAACTTAAAATTGAATTTTAGCCTCTAATGTCACTAGTTCTGCTATCAACCGCTATGGCGCTAGTTATGATCACAAAGTAAAACATAGAGTACCGTAGTTTATAATATAATACATAAAAATATTACACAAAGCAGTTGATGAGCAGAATGAAAGGTTTCATGGACCCGACCTTGTAATTAGTTGCATAACGAACTTGTTCGATAATATATTACGACTGCCACAAGTTGTCGAAAACGCAATGATGCGGTCAGTGTTTTTATTAACAACTAGCAACCCGCCCCTGCATCGTACGTAGATATTTTTTTATTCACGACATGATTACAAAACGTGGAAATTCTCGGCTTTTCTATATTATCATATTAATTTATTATACTTAAAAAATACGAAAGAAATGTTCTCTCTTAATTATAGGGGAGAAACTGTATCAAAACACATTGCGCAATTTAAAAAATACCGAAGAAATGGATGGACAGAGAAAAAAAAGACTTTATATTATCTAGAGATATCTGTAGATTGTTTCGTAAGGGTATTAATACATAAGATGCATCATCTCTGATTTCTATAGTGGTGTAGGTCACACGAAAGCTTTAATGAGACCTCTCGCAATTTACTGTGCCTCTGACGCAGTGAGTGTGCAAGCGACTGCTGTCCACAAGGTTTTGAATTCGATTCCTACACGGGACAAAATTTTGTGTGTATGTATTTGTTCTGAGTTTGGGTGTATTTTATGTCCATTAATATGTTTGTAAAATCTCTCACAATGTAAGCTTTGATGCCAAGTGCGAGAGCTCTTTTTTGTCATAAAAAATAGGTACTTTAATAATTTTGCCCATATTTCTTTCTTATGAATATTTCCATGGATATCTGATATTTATAATATTCGGAATTCTGGCACTGTATATGAATCATTAAAATTCAACGCTCAAATTAAAAAATGCCAGGCTATGGCCAGGCATGAGCTTAGGCTCATGCTATTTTATTTTACGGAGTCTGGCATTTTTTATTTTACACTACTTATTTATATATTACCGATTCATTTACTTTTCATACAGATGCATTAATTGAAATCTATTTTATCTGATCTTTCTGTATCTGAGATAACATCGTAATAAGGTAATCCACAAAACGATTTTGCAAGTAGGTACCTACTTGCGTACTTTCATAACTCGAATCAGATTACACACGGAAATAGGTATGTAAACATTTCGATGAAAACTTTTAACGTTTTGATTCACATTTTTATTAAAGAATGTAATTCAGAGCAATTTATCTGTAGAAGGGATTTCGATGTCATTCTTTTAATGTCAACTTAATAACATTGGTACTTATCACAGATGTATTCTTTCCAATTGTCCAGTTATTCTTCTGTTGTTAAAGTGTTTTTCGACTGTAAGACGAGCTAATGATTGAGCTCTTGTGCTTAATTACGGTAGTAGATCCACGCTGATTTCAGCACGAATGGGCCGGATCGTCCGGGGAAGTACTACCCTCTCATAGAAGATCGACTTAAGAGTAGTAGTATCCGTACTACTGCGTTTCGTTCGGTGAGTGAGAGCGCCGGAGGCCCAATTTCCCCGTTTCCTCTTTCCTCACCTCCCTCATTCCCTTTCCCTAACCCCATTCCCAGCCGCCATAGTGGAGACCACCATACCAGCAGTTTAAGACGATGGCTTTTAGTATAGTGGCCGCCACTTCTGGATTCCACTGACTGCTTACCATCAGGCGGGGTGGAGTCACTTTGGTAGGCTATAATATAAAAAAAAATCACTTTTTAGTATTCCAAGCATTACTTTTCATGGTTATAATTTGGTTTATAGCTAGTGCTACAGGCTATATTTTGTTTTGTTCATCATAACATACCTAATATAGATAATAATTTTATCACTCTTCAATCGTCCTCTACTAGACATTGATCTCCTGCAAGCATACTAAAGAACGTGCCTATTACGGTACTCCATTTAATATCCAACACGATTTGTAAATAACTTTATTTTAATATACAACAGTTATGTCATAAATAGTTACATGACTCTAATTACGATAGACTACATACGATAGGAAGGAAAAATAAAATAAAATATTTTAACGTACGTATAATAAAGAGTTACGATACGTTTCGTTACGCAAACTACAATTAATAATGATAGTTTTATTGTTTTTTGTCGTGCTACTTACTAAGGTTATTGTATGTGTAGTAAGAAGTATCTTGTGCAGGTTTTGGAAGTATCTACAGAATATTAAAGGCCTAATATTGAATTGTGTTGAAAACATCGTAAGGAATCCTTGATTGCAAAAATGTCTGAAACTGCCATTCTTTAGTTGTCTTGTGGCTTTCCTAATGTATTTTGAATAAATCAGAAAGTTATTCATTATTTTTATTATTAACGTTTATTACAAATGTAGATAAATACGAGTATGCCATGATGACTTTTCACAAAATCTAGATTCTTATGACATGAAGTAGAAAATGATTAATGTGTGGATTAGTCCTCCCTCGGAAATCTTAGCACTTTTTGTCAATGAGTAATAATAGATACCTAGGGAACCCTATGATAATTAAGTAGGTAGGCATTAAATTTTGTCCATTAACGGACAAACGTTCTTGAAATTTCTTACAAACGGTTTCAACTTTATTACATATGCATAGGTGTTGCTGTTCACAAAATTTAATGTTTCGATCTTATCTATGTCAACAATGAATATTTCCAAGATATTTATTGCGAATATAAAAATAAAATATGGTGTTAATAGTTTTTGCTAAAAAGCAAGGTATAAGCATGTTACGAATCTTTTTCCGTCCACCGTATGTTCTTTTGTTTGAGTTTAACTCGTACATCATCATCATCAGTTCGGCCAAATGACGTCGGCTGCTGTACTCCTCAAAGTTTCGTCACCTTGGCCGGTCTTGTAATGCCCTCATCCATTGGTTGTCCGCAATCCTTAACAGGTTGTCAAACCACATTATGATCCATATATTCCAACGCCATTAAATTCTTTGCTTAAATGTATAAAAAAGTAACAGAGGTAATGTTAAACAAGGGCATTTCAAAATGTTTTAGTATTCTCGAGCCAAAGATGCATTCCGATGTTATAAGAAACCTGTGATAGGTATAATCTACTGCATTTATTTAGTTTCATTTACATACAGAATATTAACCTTTTAATAATCACTTCAAAAATATCGTTCACTTTTAATTTCTTTGGCCGCAAATTCGCGTGATCTTGATCACTCTTTAACAGCCTCTTACCAAAAACGACACTATAAAAACAATTAAAATGCAGCTTGAGATTATCAGATTTTTACGAAATATTCTGCCTTGGTAAGCAAAATACGACGTAACGTACGGAAAAGCATTCAAATTTAATTGTATCGGCATATTATTGCAGGGCAATGTAGGGCAAAGATCTTTTTCTATACAAAGGAGGATGAGCATTGATCAACACACGTATTGGCATTAAAAACCATTTTTTTTTTAAAGTTCCACGATGATTTTGAATTTTAAAGGTTTATGAATAAATACGGTATAAAAGTTACTTAGTGCTATGTTTAACAGACATCCTTTATAGGTTATTTTTTCTATGTTTAAAAGCATTTAGATGTTACATTCTATATTTGAAAGTCGTTTGTGTATCTAAAAGTTAACATGAATGGGTTTCACCCTTTATTTTTTTTTGGTTATTGATAGTTTGACCCTGTTTGACCGTTGACGATGTAATAGGAGCAGCTGTCAATCACGGCAGCATAGGTTACTTACTTTCGATTACAGAAATCAATGGTAGTGATTTATTTTTACTATGGGTATGTTTATGCCAAACTATTAAATCTTTACGCGCTGTTTAAACTTTGATTTCATTTTGTTCGCTCAGTGTTTTGTTAACAACCCTTTTTATGTATGAACTTTTTCTAGGAGTGTTCTGTTACATGGAACAATTCCAGATTAATTGAGAGATTAACACAACCCAATAGCAGTTCCTTAAAAATCCGAAACGAGACGTGGCAATTCGTACATAAGTATACAATCATCACAAAACCACAGAGGCAGTTAAATATTTTAAATTTGGTTTGTAATTGTAGGTATATTTCATAATTTCTGTTTTGATCTTACTAAAATGACCACTTGCTAAAATGTCAGGGGCTTCATAAAATCTACACTCAACATAACTACAATCATTTAAACCTTCTTCTTAATTTATGGCTAAATTAATGGCCAGTCTAATATGACATTTAGCATATTCGAGGCCCACGTACTGTTTTGAAACTGTTGAGAAACTGAAGAGTTTGTTTGTTTGTTTTCGCTAATTTTCGGTACTAGAAACCGGATTTGAAGAAGAAAGGATTGTTGCATTTGGTAGCCCAATTATTGAAGAAATAGGCTTTTTACCATTACGCTGCCCACTGGCATGGAGCTAACGTAACTGAAGCCGCGCTGCGTACAGCTAGTTTTATTATATCAATTTAAAATACATTAATATTTTTTAATTACTGTTATTTTTTATTGATAATAATGGTATGAACCATTATTATCAATAAAAAATAACAGTCGACAGTAACTATCAGATGTGTAACTTATTCATGAGAATAAGTTACACATCTGATAGTTACTGTCGATTGTTATGAACTTCCATAGATTAGGTACCCCCTAATAGTCTCTAACGTATTAATATTTATTCGTTCTGAATTGAGTTCACAAAAATAAGACAGGAGCGAAATGCGCGGATTGTAGAAGCTGTGCTGTGGTCAGCTATTTCAAGGACAAGATTCAAAGTTGCACTGAAATCCACCAATCGCAGTGATTTTTATATTAATTTGTTAATGCATGGCCCGACATTGTGTGCGCATGTAGCCCTGTACGCGTAATCTATACGAGGTTATTTATGTGGACTTTAGCAGCGAAATTCTGGTCAAAGCAGGCACATTTAGTAAAGCTTGAATTTCATTAGGCTAGTACCACGTCATATCCTTATATCGTTACCTTTATTCCGTTAAGCAAAACACTACTTGTTTCATACCCCGCTTGCAATTCATCATAATAACAACCGCTCTAATTAATCACCGTATAAAGTTAAAATATCACGTTTCATACGTTCTGATTAATGAGCCCGCTCCGCTTAACGCTTCCGCGTTCCACCGTGTCACAACCATGTTGCGTAACGTGCGTCAACTTACTACAGTTATAGTTTTACAAAAGTGTAGCTGCGGCGCTTCGTTTAGTAGACTTGAAAGGTACATCTAGCAACGACTAAAGTAGCTAAACGTTTCGTTTTAACTTTTAACGTATGACCAATACGTTTTACATATTAAAGCAAGAAATCATTATGATTTATACCGAGCTGACCTCCCATTCATCAACATTGAGTACACGATGCACTTTAATTTCTGCTCTAGCATTGAATGTTGTACGATAGCGAAATAAATTTTGCCGAATGATACCTAAATTTATTTTGCTATCATTCTGCCACCACAAGGAATATACATACTTCGTCTTTCGCCTAAGGTCACTAGGGGCTTAACTGAACGTCTTCCACGTAACTTGGTTTAAATCTAAAATATTCTACTACTTAGCTTTGTGTCTGGTTATACGGTGTCATATATTTTATCGTCGTATTGACAGAGAAGCAGATATTCTTCATTATAATGTAATTTAAATTATAGATTATAATTTAAATGAAATAACTGTATATTTTAAAGCTGTAATGAACATATGAGTGGGCTTAGCTGTAACATATCGGTACTAGAATGTGAAGCACAGCCGTGACATCGCGTAAACTCTTCTTTTCTGGTTGTTTTGAAAGTGCTAATTTTATCAAAACCTGCTTGCTCAAGTTCTTAATAGTTATTGTAGCAATTGGTTGTGGATTACATTAAGAAGATCACATGTTGTCTGTTTACAAAACTGTTAACGAAGTTTAGATCGTGAGCTTTTTAAGTGAGGTGTGAAAAATAGTGTGATGGTAAGACTGTTAGTAATTCGGGTAACGAACGTTACCTAAGATTTTTTTAAAATTTGCATCTGGTGGTGATTCTGTATTTCTGTAATTTGATCTGTCGATATCTTGCGTTCCAGTCCGATGACGACTTAGGCGTGTTGCTTTTATTTTCTGCGGCTTATGTGTTAACAAGGGTAATTTGTATTGGGTGCATATTTATAAGCTGCCTATAGGTAGTATGTATTGCCTACTCTTACATCAGAGTGACGAATATCAAAGGATAGTATTAGTACGGCGGCCCAATTTCCCCCCTTTCCTCTTTCCTCACCTCCCTTATTCCTTTCCCCTAACCCCATTTCCAGCTGCCATAGTGGAGGCCACCATATCAGCAGTTTAAGACGATAGCTTTTGGTATTGTGGCCACCATTCTGGATTCCACTGACTGCTTACCATCAGGCGGGGTGGAGTCACTTTGGTGACTAATAAAAAAAAAAGTAAGATGTAAGATGTAAGACATGCGCGTAAAGAAAGATGAACTGCACTTCAAATTTTCTTCAAAAGGGAATTTCTATTGTTGCTACGATTAATCACCATCATACCAGCCCGTTATCATCTCATTGCAGGGAAAGATCTATTCTCTAAGAAAAGACATGAGCACTGATCCCCACGCATGCTCAGGGTGGATTAGCAATTTCAGACTTTTAGCAGAAATAAGCAAAGGTTTAAAATCTGCATTAAGCAAGTGTGGCGATCAATGTTTCTGCCTTCTCTAAGAGAACAGATCTTGCCTTGCAATGAGATAATAATAGGCTGGCATAATGAAACAAAAGTGCGGGCGGCAAGCTAGTACTTATATAGAGATAGAAGTATGACTAATCTAAAGGAAGAGCATTATTATAAAGTAGTTAACTGTCACTGTTACTGGTATGTTGATATAAAAGCTTGTTTTATACTTGTTTATGAGTACTATTGGATACGGGATGTAAAAATATTGAAAGGGAAATTGTTTTTTTAGCTATCTATCCATAGATACCCTTTAATAAGATTTTTTTAACATTGCGTTCAGAAGAGCTGGCGAACAAAACGGGATAATTACACTTTTGGTCAAAATACTTTTTTTTTTAATCCGGTAGTTTTGGGCCTGCTTAATACGAATCTAAACTCATTTTCAATAAAAATAGCCTAAAACCCTATTTAAATTGTATCCAAAGTTAGCGGTTTCGAACAAAACGGAATAATTGCACCTGTTGGAAACAAAACGGCATAATGGAATTTTTCTAATTTAAATATTTTCCATTATATTATAGACTAGCTGTGCCCGCGACTTCGTCCGCGTGGAATAGTGATTTTGGGCAGCATTTTTTGGATATATCTTTTGGTTTGTTTTGAATTATAAACATCTTCGTTTAAGTGAATAAGAAAAATCTTTACAGTAAATGCTTCTCTATCTACGATATTAGACGTATAGCCATCGCGGATCAAAGCCATACAGGCTGCTAGGATTACTTACACGTGGCAAATCCACATAAAGCTGACCATGCGAAAAACAGTTAATATTTAGATCCACACTCATTAATTGTCATCGCGAAACATAGGCTCACTGGAAACTGAACTCGTTTAAAACTAAACGGGAAATTGTTTGGAATGAAAGGAATCCGAGGAATAAAAACGCTATAAATTTTTTTTTTATATTAGCCTGCCAAAGTACCTCTACTCTGGCTGATGGTAAGCAGTCAGTGGAATTCAGAAGTAGTGGACACCATTCCAAAAGCCAAACTACTGGTATGGTGGCCTCCACTATGGCGGCTTAGTGAGATGCTTCTTCACGCCTCGCTTAAAAGTCCCAGGATGAAAGTTAGGTGGGAACACATGCGCTGGTAAAGAGTTCCAGGCTTTAATTGAGCAACAAAAGTATAAGGTGCTGAACCGTTTGGTTCGAGACCCTTTAGATTGCACTGTGAAAGGGTAGCACTTCAGTCCCGCACGTGTCGTTCTGGATAAAAAGGGAGAGGGTAGAATTAATTTAAAGAGCTGTTGAGAAGACTCTCCGTGGTAAAGGCGATAGAAGACGGCCGTTGAGGAGGCGATGTCTCTTCGCAGCTGTAAAGGCTCAAGGGTCTTAGGCCTCCGGGCTTCCATAATACGGACTGCTCGCAAAAGGCCGCCGTACCGTCTCGAAAATGGTCGCCGGGTCCCACTATCCGGTCACCAACCAGCGGCACCACCGTATATACGGGTCTCCCTGGCCGGCGGGTTGACCCACACCACCCACACAATGACTCCGCGGATACTCAGCTGGTCCAACACATGCTGCGAGGTCAACGCCATCTAGACCCAAAGTAAGCATATTATATGCTTGTATTATGGGTTCTAGAATACGGATAAACATACTTAAATACTTTTATTTTTGTAAATAGATACATATTATACATATAAACACCCAGACCAATGCAAATAGACATGTTCATGCTACAAATATTTGCACTGAGCGGGAATCGAACCCGCGACCTCACAGTCCATACACAGTACCACCGAAATACAGAGGCAGTCGATTTCCCCCTGACTTTCCCCTCCCTTTCCCCTGACTTCTCCCTAACTACCCCCGCACTTTCCCCTCACTTCTCACTTCTCCCTTCCTTTCCTCTTCCTCCCCCTCCCTTCCCCCTCCCTCCAAATTTCAAGTCGCCAACTTCAAAAGCAAAGATCTTTCCATACAATATTTCATCCCTTATTTCACTCCTATAAATCCACCCCAGTAAAAAAAAAAATATGAGCGTATTTTTCATTTAAATAAAAGTATTCCAAAACAAAATTTCAAAGCTGTAACTTAAAAAATGAAGACGTTTCATACAATCGATTTCATCCCTTTTCATACACTTAAGGGTTGAATTTTTAATAACCCTTTCTTTGTACACTTCTAGACATTAAGACAAACACACCCTCCAAATTTCAAGTCGCTACGACCAGCGGTTTAGGCTTTACGTTGTCTGTCAGTCAGTCAGTCAGTCAGTCAGGACAAAGCCTTTTATAATATGTATGGATGTATGGATTAGACGTATAGCCATCAGGGATCAAAGCAGCTAGTAATGCTATCACGTGATAGAGCCACATAAAGCTGACCGAAAAACAGCTAATACTTAGATCCACACCCACAACTTTTAGTGTCTTACCTTTACTTTAATTACTTAATTAATTAATTACTTTAATAATTAGTCATCGCAAAACATAGGCTCACTGGAAACTGGACTCGTTTAAAACTAAATGAAAGACTGTTTAGAATGACAGGAATCCGAGGAATAAAAACACTATCAGCTATTCCGCAACCTGTTAAAATATCTGCTTCTATAAGATTTCGTAGTAAATTAACGAATGTTCGATGTGATTCTTTAAATTGGCATAACTTTTTTATTTATGAACTGATTGACATGAAACAAACACTAAATGTTAAGTGAAGCTTACCACAATATATTAGTGAAAACCATATTTAAATCGGATAAGCCGTTTCTGAGATTAGCGTGCACAAACGCACAGACAAACAGACAAACAGACAAACAGACAAACAGACAAACAGATAAACAGACAAACAGACAAACAGACAAAAATTTTAAAAATCATTGTTTTGGGTTCTATTTGCGTTGATATAGGTCCCAATAGTATTTTTTCTCATATATCTTCAATGTACAGACAGCGATCGGTTACATTTTTATTATATGTATAGATAGATAGATAGAGATCAGGTTTTAACATAATGTCAAATCAGGTCACAAACTACCTAAGGATAAATAAAACAAAAACCCAAAATCCCACTGTGAGTACGTGATTCCGTTTTTTACTCCTCCTGTAAAATTTGGTGTCATGTTCGCCAGCTCCTTTTAATATACATAACATTACTGTACTGGTTCACCGCCTAGAACCTTCTACAACCAATCTTTCTTGTGGAAGAGGCCGATGCAGTGCACAACTGGACGTCCGACTGATGATGTAATAATGACCCTACAATAAAAAAATGCTTACGTTTTTGTATGACGGCTTTTCAATAGACTTACATACTGCCTTGAACGGGAAATCCTTATATGATAGTGGAAAATAGTTATGAACTTCCTACGAGAAACTTGTCTTGTACTACTCAGTATGGCGTGTACTTATCGCGGTCTTAAATGTAGTTATTTAGTGTAAGTATATAGTTTTAACTTGATGTTTTCCGTTGACCGTTAACTAGTGTTAGTTTTGAATAAATGACAGGTTAGATGTACTATAATGGCTATTACAAGGCGCGAAGTGTCAAGAGTCTAGGAATCAAATTGTCACGATGTATCAGCGATTAAATGTATTAGGTGTATATCAATTGTGAGTTTAGTATTATACTGACAAAAATAAGTCATTGTTAAAATGAATATTGTTATATTAATGTATGATTAATGTTAATCAATGGTTTACTTATTAGAATTTACACAAATAGACACAAAACATCATTATTTAGATTAGTTGTTTCTGGCGCGACTGGTCAATAAGTAAGCAGTATGTGCTACGCAGATATCGAACCCGATAATCGCAACGTTCTTGTAAATTTGTGAGGCAACTTTAACAATTACAACATCCATGTAGTAAATCATGTAAATTACAAGTTAAACGTATAAATTAGCGTAATTAAACGTTAGTATGAATGACCTTGTGTTAAGTAACGAAAGGCAAAACATTAAAAAAATATATTACATTTTTAATGCTTACAATGGAGTCTAGACGGCCTACCTGAAGGTAAGTGGTTAGCAGTGGTTATTGTCTCTTATGTTTCTAATACAAGGAGATCATCATAATATGAAGCCAAAATGTACCTCAGCTTAGACTTAGAATTTCTCAAAAGAAAATACGTCTTACGTTACCTGACTTTCGCATCAAACCCGAAACCTCTGTATGGCAGACTGTACAAAGTATCATTAAACATCGACATAGTGTCATACTACTTATTATTCTGTGGTCACTAATTTATTGTATGAATTATCTAACTAGTGCATAATACACGTATTTGTTTTTCTAATATTGATGTCACCGTTGAGAAAGGTCATTGGCCAACGGTGTGTATTTATATTTCGTAGTATGTAAATAGAAATGATACTTACGTACACTTATGTAACAGTGGAAGTATTTCGACTGATATGATGATGACGATGATGATGATGAAAGACAACGGTATAGAGCTTGCCGTTTAAGCATAATACACTACCGATATTTGCTGCTTCAATTCGAAAGAGAAGCTGATACAACTCTCTGTAATACACAAGTATTTGCTTTGGAAGTTGTAGTACACTTGGCACTCTCAAAGAAAGTAAAGTACTTGCTTATCTGTAAAGCTGCTCGTTCTATACTAGAGGTCAGTTCCTGGTTCCTGATGATTCATATCTGATCAACGTGATCGAGTGATACATTATATTACATTAAGTCATCAAATAAATCATCATAAATTAAACATTACGTTACAAATAAATTAAATATATATATATTATTGTAGTCATCTAAAAATATTGGCCAATGTCGTGGATCTCGCCGATATTATTTGAGATAGTAATATTATTAGTAATGTGTTTGTGTTGCTTGATGTAACATAGCTAAATGTAGATAAATCTCATGTAAAACAAATCTGCAAATGAAATATAAAATAAATCTAATTTCGTAATAATAAAAGATTAATCTTCGGTTAAAGATCAGATGGGATAGTAAAGTTTAATTTTGACAGCTCAAATTGATATTGCAAATGTGCAACGGTTGTTAAATAAAATACAATCAACTATTGAACTCTAAACTTTTTAACTTTATAGATCTATATGCTGACTTTGACTTTGAAATGATGATTTATATTAATTATATTGAAATTCAATTTGTTAAATTTTGTAAATAAATTAATTTAGAGAATAAATCTATATATCGTACTCTCGATAGAAAAAGGATGTAGGTTAAGTTATGTTATGTTATGATTTGGTAATTTTAGACTCTATTCTAATAATTAGAAGGTATATATTGTCTAATAGTAATATTTTATCTTATGACTGTCTGCCGCTGAAGGTGCGATATGTAAATAAACGATTAACTAGATATATCTGATAACAATCGTGATCTTATCAGTTATGACTTAACACGCGATTTAAGATGTCACTAAACTGGTTTTTACTAGATTATAGTCGGATGTTAGTTGATCTTTATCTTGGTAACAGGTGGGAACTGACGTGTGGTCTAAAGACTAGTCTATGAATCTTCTCGTGTGGCTGGATTCCTGTCCATTAGGATGGCAGTGGATGGAACGATAAGCTTTAAGTGTCAGTCAACATTTGCTAGACTTCGGTTTATAATATTATTTACTTATAAATTTCAATTTCCTCACGGGACAAAACTTTCTCAGATTTACTTAAAAGTATTTATAACGAGTCTGGGTGTATCTTGTTTCCTTAGCGACCCACTATTGAGTGGAATTTTTGCATGTCATCTTTGACTACACTAGACGTAAATTAATGCCGGATCATGTCAACCCTTAGGATCTCGTACAACTATTTTGTTATAATTAGACTTATGTTATGCATTAATAGGCGAGGCATTAACCAATGCACTGATGCGTTCAATATTGTGCAATATAAAATTTATAGCCTGAACATAATGAAATATCATTTAATTCGATACATATTGCACAATATTTAATAATAATCTTGTGTAAATGTTAGCTCAAGGATCCAATATACTCGTAATGGATGTAACTGAATAATGAAATTAACCGCATTTTTTTGTGCAATGCGAACAGCAGATTTTAAGATCCATAAAGCATAATTAATTACCACTATTGGTATTATTATACCGGGCTGCTATATTATATATAGCAGCCCGGTATATATATATGCCGTTAGAGGTTGTAAGTGAATAACGGATAACGATACAATACAATTAGAGATGGGCGCCTACCCGGTAGAAATGGGTATAATTAGAAAATTTCTATTTATACCCATTTTTACCTACCCGTTTTCAATTTATACCGGGTATAAATTAAAATAGACAATGAACAAGTTTGCTTAGTTATATAACATGCTTATAATGTTTTTTTTTACATTTTTCTTAAAAGTTTTTAAATAAGTGTGTATTTATTTTAAGCTATAGGCTTAAAGTAGATACACACATATTTAATTAGATTTTTTTGTTATTTTAATTTTGATAATATGCTATTTCTGATTTATTTTATCAAATATAAAATAGAATACCTATTGAAATCTTATTGAAATAGATATGTATTCAATATTTACTCGGCCGTGTTCAATTTAAAATTGCAACCCAGATCGATTGAACAAAACTTCGCCATTTTATTTAGTCAGTTATCTACATTTAAAAGTGATGCACTTTGTTGTATTAAATTAACAGTTTTTATCAGTTTGTGAGTTTGTTTAACGCACTACAACAAAGTTAATGGTAAGTATTTTATAATTCATTATGTTTTTATTTTAATTACTCATTTTGGTGACACTAACATTATTGAAAATACTGACATAAATTTCTTATTAAAAATTTTTTACTATTTATAAAAAAAATATTATTATACTGACGTAGGTCAGTATTATTTATTAATTTATATATTTAAAAACTGAATGCACATGCGTACACAGGCGGACTTAATGCCGTAGGCATTTTCTACTAGTCAACCAAGGTGATACACAGTTGAACGAAGTAGATGCATAAAAGTTATAAGATAAAAAGAAAGATAAGGTTTAGTTATACGAAACATTAAAGGAACCATGAAGGTATATTTAAATACAATACGCTAAATAATATAAATAATGTATATAAACCAAATAATATAATACATCAAATATACTACTAATAATACATATACATAAGTATATAAATTACATATAACGTATATGTATATATATATATATATATATATATATATCTATATCTATACATATAATAAAAATGTAACCGATCGCTGTCTGTACATGGAAGATATATGAGAAAAAAAATTATTGGGACCTTTATCAACGCAAATAGAACCCAAAACAATGATTGTTACAAATTTTGTCTGTTTGTCTGTTTGTCTGTGCGTTTGTTCACGCTAATCTCAGAAACGGCTTATCCGATTTAGATATGGTTTTCACAAATACATTGTGTTAAGCTTCACTTAACATTTAGTGTTTGTTTCATGTCAATCGGTTCATAAATAAAAAGTTATGCCAATTTAAAGAATCACGTCGAACAATTTTGTTAATTTACTACGAAACCTGATAGAAACAGAGACTTTAACAGGTTATGTGGATTAGCTGTTTTTCGCACGGTCAGCTTTATGTGGCTCTATCACGTGTTAGCATTCCTATATATATTCCTATACGTCTAATCCATACATCCATACACCCATACATATTATATAAGGCTTTGTCCTAACTGACTGACTGACTAACAGACAACGCACAACCTAAACTGCTGGTCGTAGGGTGTGTTTGTCTAAATGTCTAGAGGTTGTACTAAGAAAGGGTTTATTTAAATTTAATTCCTAAGTGTGTGAAAAGGGATTAACGATTGTATGAATCTTCTTCATTTTTTAACTTACAGTTTTGAAATTTTGTTTTGGAATACTTCTATTTAAATAAAAAATATCCTTATAATTTTATTTTAACAGGGGTGGATTTAGAGGGGTGAAATTAAAGATCTTTAGCTTTTGAAGCCAGCGACTTGAAATTTGCAGGGAAGGGTAGGGAGGGAAAGGAGGAAGGAAAAAGAGGAATTGAGGGAAAGGAGGAGTGAGGGGAAAGTGAGAGGGAAGGGATGGGGAAGTGAGAAGAAAATGATGGGGAAGTGAGAGGGAAGTGAGGGGGAAGTGAGAGGGTAGTAAGAGGGAAGTGAGAGGGAAGTGAGGGGGGAGTGAAGGGGAAGTGAGGGGTGAATGAGGGGAAAGTGAGAGGAAAGTGAAGGGAAGTGAGGGAGACGGGAGAGGAAGTGAGGGGGAAGGAACGAGGAAAGAAAGGAGTTCTCGAATGGTGGAAAAAGGGGGGGGGTAGAAAGCGATAAGAAGGGAGAGGAAAGGGGAAAAAGGAAGGAGAAGAAAGGGAGAGGGAGGGGAAAGCCCTCGCTTTTCCCTCTCTTCCCCCTTCCTTGGTAGAGGGAAATGGAGGAAAGGGCAAGAGATGCTGGAGGAGGTGAAGAGGAGAAGGGGGAGGGGAGGAGAGGAAGGAGGAAACTGTGAAGAGTGGAGAAAAAGGGTGATAGGGAAGAAGGGGAAGGGGAAAGTAATTGTAGTGAAAATTTGCCTTTGTGTATTGTATATTGTTTTTACGAGGGATATCTTTAGGTAGGTGAAAGAGGATTTGTATGAATGGGAGATTAAAAATAGTATGAAAAACATTATTTAAGCAATATAAAAATGTCTACTGGAAAAAAACGATATTCACGCGAGCGAAGCCGCGGGCAAAAGCTACATACATAAAAGCAAAATATCACTCACTCACTCATCACGAAATCTCAGAAACAACAAGTGCTAGCAATCTCAAACTTTGCATGGTCGTTCCTGTCAGGATATAAGTGCTCACTTAGACGGAATTTTGCGAAATCCATCCCCTAAGGGGGTATAAAGAGGTGGCAAAGTTTGTATGAAACTTCTATAGTTTTTATAGTAGGATTACCAAGTTACTAGAAAATACTCTTTTTTTTATATTCAGAAACCACCCTTATTAGGTGGGCAAATAAGAGTCGCAAGTTTGTGTGAAAGTGGTTTGTCAGTTTTAGCGGTAGCGGGTTTAAACTGGATTCGCCATAGAGACGGATAATACTGATATTTATTACTGATACAATGTGCGATTGCCATTAAATCAGGCACGCAATATTCTCATAGAGGCACCCATCTGAATTTTCACGCGAACGAAGTCACGGGCAACAGCTAGTATATATATACGTTATATGTAATACCAACTTTAACAAACGCACGGTTAACGTGATATTACCTATAATTCGTCCAACAGGAGAGAACGAATCTTCTGCAATGTAAATCGGTTTGTGGCCAACCTGACCTCAAGAGGAAGTGCATTCCAGAGGTAAATAACCTGGACTACGGACGATGAGTGTATAAAACCTGTAGTATGAGAGGGACAGACAAGTAAGCGTTTGTTTGAAGAACGAAGATTTCTATTATGAATAGAAGCCAAGTATTGGAAGAAAGACTTTAAATAGTTAGGAGAAAAAGGAGAGTTGAGGATGGAAAAGAGGGTAGTGAGAGCCCGCAAGCTGCGGCGTTGACGAATAGGTAACCATTTTAGCTGAGAGCGATGGATAAAAATATGATCATATTTACACAGATTAAAAATGAATCGAATGCAGTTATTGAGAAGACGGTCGTATTTATTGAGAAGGTCTGCATTTAGGTCATAATAGCACACATCACCATAGTCGATTATGGGTAGGATTAAGCACAAGCATCGCTTTAGTATTAGAAGGTAGGAAGTTTTTCATACGATAGAGGATGCGAAGAGATCCTGTGACTCTCTGGCTGACATTTGTGACTTGAGCCTGCCAATTGAGTGTTGCATCAATAGACAAGCCTAGATTCTTAATAGTTGGACTAAAAGGTATGGCCACGTTGTTGCAAATCAGTGGAGAAAGTGATCCAATATCTAGTCTGCAAATTATACGGCGACTACCTACGATGATGGCCTGTCATTTATCTGGGTTTACTCGTAAGCAAAACCTTTCAGACCAACTTTTTATTACGTCGAGGTCTTTGTTCAACATGTCAATGGCTAATTGTATGTCAGTTATAGTTGCCTGAGAGTACAGTTGCAAGTCATCGAAATAAAGATATACGAACACTGAAGATTCTGGGTTAAGAGATTAATAAAAACTGGGAAAAGTAAAGGAGAGAGAATGCCGCCTTGAGGAACTCCAGAGTTCAGATCACACCAACTTGATGAGGTCTCATTGGTGCGAACAGACTGCTGACGTCCCTGAAGATATGTCGAGAACCATTCTAGTGCAGCGGGAGAGTTCATGTTATGGAAGAGGATTGATAAAGGGTAGGGTGACTGACGGTATTGAAGGCGTTTGAGAAGTCAATTAACGTCCAACACTGACTTTGGCGACTTCTATGCCCTTCCTAATATCGCCAGTCACTTTGAGAAGAGCTGTAGTAGTGCTGTGTCCCAGCCGGAAACCAGACTGCAAAGGGCTACCTAAAGTTTCGAGGAACTTTGAGATATTGGCGGCAGAAGAGGAATGGATATTGTCAAGTATATAGCGGCGCTTAGGATTACGAATCATCTGATTACACCGATTCCTTACAATCTTGAAGAGGACCAATTACACAATGGACAATTATCGTCTGAACGCTCCCTTCTCAACACACGAAATGCCCGATCTCTGCGTCTCATGGCCATTTGAATGCCTCTAGACAGTCATGGAGCAGGTGTACGTATTAATTTAAGTTTTTTGATGGGCACATGTTTGTCGTAGAGGCTAAGGATGACGTTCACTGTTAAATATCTGCACTTTCTCGTCAACATTCGTGGCTGCTATCAAGGGAGCCCAATCTATTTGCGAGGCGTCATCACGCAGCACATCGACGTTAATTTTGCCAAAACAACGCCTGTGCAGAACTCTAGGACGAATTTTGGGTGGTTTTAGGCGGTAGGAAATGTGAATTAGGTCATGATGAGAGAAACAAGGGGCTGGATACTGACCGTGGGAGTGGACCAAGGATCGTAAAGAAGAGAGAAGAGGTAAGGATTAGGTCGAGTCAGGTGTCAGGCCCTTCAATGTTGTGATGAGTGGCTTGTAAAGGAAGGACATGAAGGCTGACAGACTCAATAACCTGGAGAAGTTTACGGAAACGAGGGGAGTCGTAGGTATTATGTCTGGAAAGTATGCCATTTAACAATTGCGATAAATATTTTTATTATCTATTTTATAAAAGTTTTTTTATAATATACCTATTATGAATAATTTGATTTTATCTTTGTTGTTATTGTTTTCAGTCAAATTTATGTAAATATTTTCTATTTTGTATGAGTTATGCAAAATAAAAATGCTTTTTAATACGAGGCTGATGTTAGCCTACTTATATTTGTAATTAGAAAATTATGTCTAAAAAGAAAACTGTGCCATTTAAGAAATTATAATAAATATATTTTTAATCGTCATGATTTGTTTTATTTGGGCAAAATATTTGCACTGTTGTTGATTAAGGCGTTTTACAGGATTCTTTTAACTTAAAATTAACCAAATCACGTACTGAGTAATTATACCCGGCATTTTTAAAATATACCCGGTAAAAATGGGATAAAATTAATTTTTACCCTTTCTTACCCTACCCACCCATTTTTACCTACCCGAATTATTTCCCACCGCCCATCTCTAAATACAATACAATACAAATCACTTTATTTGTCCCTCACATAGTTTACAAAAAAAGTAATGGTACAATATAATTATAAATGAACACTGCATAACCTGTGTGGGAGACTGGTCTCTGCACTAGGAGACCTGTATGGCAGATTACCAGCCTCTCCAGGCTCTAGATAGGTGGAGGTAAGGTAGAATGAGTAAGCAGAAGTTAAGATTAATGAGTAAAGAACCTGCGTACTAAAAATCACCTTTCTTTTATTAAAAAGACAACTCTTGGATTGTGGAACAAGCCCTGAACTGTGGGCAATTTTATAAACATACAACTTACGGTTACAACCCAAGCCCGAAATAGTTGGAACTGAACAAAATTTAAAAAACAGTATAAGGATAGTATTAGATTACTTTTTTGATCGTAATTTGATTGCAAAATATGCGCAAATTTACAAAAATCTAGATTATGTAGCAAAAGTAAGAAATTGCTAATTGAAACAGTTGTTGATTGCAGTATAGCTTCCTGTTATAACCGTCTACTTTAAGAATTTATTTGTTCAGTGTCTGCACAAATGAGGAAACAATCTACTAATCTACTTACATCTTTTAGATCATCGGTTAAGAGTATACCTACACGAGCGGTTTTTTATACAACTTCAGAGGCATGCGTGTAGGTGCTAAGTAGTAATAAGTAGTAGTGTGTTATCTAAGCATTGTTTCTGCAATCTGCAAATAAAACACAACCAAGCCGTTGTCGTGTGTGTAGAAAAAAGGTGATGAGGGTCGAAATGGAAGGGAACCGAGTGCCTCCAGCTCTCTTACTCGTCGACTAAAATTAATTTTGAAAAGTAGTAGTTTACATCGATATTCTATGAGGGAGTAGCATTTTCCCAGTCGATCCGGCGTGGATCCGATCTCCTACTGTAAATTTACTACTGTTACTTACGAGTATAGTTAAATTAATAAGATATAAAATTATACAATGAAGATAGATTAAGGCTGGTCTTTATTTTATTTAAATAATAAAATTAGCTAAAATTTGCAATTACAAAATCTGCGAAATTCTTATTATTAAAATTCTTGTGCATCGATGCGTAGTGCCATAAATAGGTACTATTATATTTCTAAGAAAGTTTATAAATATATAAGTTTGATTACTTTAAGAGAGGTAGAAGATGATTTCTCTTAATAATACTTGCCCATACTAGAGTACCTACTATTAAATGTATTACACACCTATTATTAGCTCTAATATGTAGACTGAAAGAAAACTTTAGATTTAGGCAAGACCTAGGATTTGCTGCAACGGAGCCAAATTATTTGTTCATTAATATATCGAAGTGCAGAAGTGTCTTTTTAAAAACGTTCTATGTCAGTACGACTTCATGGCCAGAGTTTTGGGCTTAATAAGCCGCATCGAGGGGTGCGACAGAGAAATGTTATATCTCCAAAACAGTTCACTACTGCATTGAAGCACACTTGCACATATACATTCTCAAGACGATTGTCGATGTAAAATATTTGAAAGCAGCTTTCCCAGTTCTTTATAGCATTTCACAAGATCTTGGTTTCGGATAGAGTTCAAAAAGTTTTAGGTTATGACTGAGTAACTTTCAGCGCAGATTCGAAAAGGCGTTTTCGACGGTCGGACCCATCAGAAATAAATCTTGGAATAATTCGAGACCTATCTAGAATGTAAGAACTCCTTAAGAAACTCAGTCCATTCTTTTTAATCGATTTGCACATAATAATAATAATAATACCAGCTTCTTTACTGTCCCACTGCAGGGCAAAGGCCTCTTCTCGCATAGAGAAGGAATGAGCATTAATCACCACGCTTGCTCAAGGCGGATTGGCAATTTCAGACTTTTAAGTCCAGGTTTCCTCAAGATGTTTTCCTTCACCGTCAGTCAGAAATGTCCAAGATAAATTTAGAAAGTACATATGATTTGAAAAATCACATTGGTACTTGCCCGGATTCGAACCCACTACCTCGTGTTTACGAATCGGGTGCCTTATCCACAGAGCCATTTCGACCTGCACATATCAATCAGGAATTGCAGAAGATGCCACTGCAGACAATGCATAATTAAGTATTATGTGAGCGACACGGTCTGTCAATCCGGTACGGTACGCACACTTGATTGATAATGACTCAATCGTCAGCAAAGTTCAAACTACTCTTTGGGAACCTCCATTTAATTGAAATGAAAGCACTACAGTTGTAGGAAAGTAAGAAATCGTTACTAATGACAGTAATATAATAAAACAATAACAACTACAGGAAGAATATAGTTTTCTTCTTTGTTTGCAACGTGGGCAGGCTTTTGGTAAAGTAAAACGAGACGACCTGATAAAGGTAGCAAACAACCGCTGGTCGTCTTGTGGCTGAAAAGATGAAGATGATATTGATGTTTGCAGGCTTATTGTCTGAAGCCACTTTCTCACCAGCAGGACTTACTTACTTAGGTAATGTTACTATCAATATGGACTTTTACAAAATAGTAGTACTACCTCAATCAGAAATTTACGATATACACGGGACAACCCCACCCACATGCCCATCACTGTGACTCCTGTAAGCCAGGATTAACAATGATAACCAATACGAAACACTGAGCTTTGACACTCGGGAGCCCTGATGACTGCTAAACCTACTGTCTTGGACTCCAAAGGAGAAGATGGAAATAAAAATGTCCACTTCCCTCCATTGCAAAGCGGGGAACAAATACATTTTATTTCTCATACTCGGAAAGTAGTGTTGTTTTGATTTGATTATTGGGTGGAAGGTGCTGCTTTCCTTTCATAGGGAGGGAAAAACTCATACAAATTCATCCCGATCCTCGGGCCGGAATGAACTTTAAAAATAGAACTGCTGTCAGCTGTAAAGAGTTTTATGTAAAAAAAACTAATTAAAAAAATGTCATGCATGACTTTCTAAACAGCCAGTGTGAATTTAGCGCTAACTTCTTTGAGCGGAATAAGCCGCGAGTGCCGCGACAATTACGCGGCGAGCAGCGAGTTCCATATTTAAAATTTAAAAAGTCAACACGAATCGGCGGGATACTAAAATCTGTTGTGTATGTATCTGTGACAGACTTTTGTGCTAAGATTTGAATTGAATATTAAAAATAAGTTCAAGCGAAATATTGACACCAGATTCCATTACAGACGAAACAAATTGTGTCATAGAAATGTAACTTTTAATTTCACGAATTTTTCTAATTTGACTATTAATTTTAAATAGGTACTACTAATATATTATTATTAATAAATAGTTTAGATAAACAACTAGTTTTATTTTCTTCATATTCTAAATGAAAAGTAAAGTGTTTGCCACGGGTAAAAGAATCAATTCCTACTCGGACTATAGCTTCACGTTATATTAGGTACTGATTAAAGAGGACTTCATATTTACACGTATATCTATAGATCAACAACAACAACACCAACTATCGTACTACTGCTACTAGGCCCATCTAATACAGGAACAGCATCGGCAAAATGTACGTATGTCAAAAGTTAGTTCTCAGAGTAAATACTAGTAGCGCTGTTAATTTGTTACATCTTCTAAAGGGATTATTCCCATCTGTCCCACTGGTTCGTCCCTCTAGGGTGACTGATGGAAAAAAAAAGTTCCATTTGTCCCACCGTTGTTAACAGGGGGACAGATGAAACTTTTGAAGATTGATTGGAGTTTCATCTGTCCCACCGTTGTTAACAGGGGGACAGATGAAACTTTTTTTCCCATCTGTCACCCACGACTACAACTGCAGGACATAAGACTCTACTTGAGGTAGGTGTAAATATATAATTTTTTGGTAAGGAATTCTCGGTACATAATCCCTAATTGCTCTCGACCGGATTTTTCACACTTCAGCAATAATACATAATACGTTACGTATTTAATCGTTCTTACTTAGCTTATACGTCAAAGTCAATCATACTGAATGGTTTATTTTTTCCTGATCAATCACAGAATTATATATTAAAATTAAGTAGTAATAATATAATTAAATACTTTCAGGTGTTTACTTATACAGCCAGCACAATTATTATTTGTGAGCGTTTCGAGTACAAAATTATTTGTAATTGTAATGTTTGTAAAGTTATTCACAATATAGAGCTGATTCCCTAGTTAAATATTTCTGAGTACTTTCATTTTGTTTTGTCCTATGTGAGAATGTCATTTGTGAGAATAAAACTCTTAATCCCATGCACAGTAGTCTCACTTCCAGCAATCACACCGAGTCTGTCCAATTGATGAAATACCTATGCCGTATACACATAATACGGCAAGTTGCCATAGCTACCACGCTTGGCATGCGGATTAGTGAACGCAGTGGTAGTGTCTAATACGTTTACCAGATAATCTATTAGTCACCTTTAGTGAGACCCACGGCAAGAGCTGGTGATTACATTTTGTAAACTAAAGACCACGTGGTCACTTCTACTTACAGTGAAATGGAAAGAATGCTTGTTTGTAACTTAAGCGACGTAAAAGATGTTTTGCGAAATGATTTCATTTATGCATTTTTACGAAACTTTATTTGAGATGATTACCAAACTTACTTAACGTTAAAACTGTCATACGGTTGTATAAATTACGTAAAATAATTATAATTAAATCGTTACATAACGTTCATATGTAGATGTGAGTGACCGTGTCCGATCTTGAATATGAAACTATCTCAAATTTTCTCTTTTCTTACGACTTGTCGCTTCTAGCCTCTTAGTTTCAAGGACAGTAGAATTACTGCGATCAAAAAGCCGCATGACAAACATGGATTAAGGCTGACTCTTGACGAACCTAGACTTTGCCAGGTGCTAAGTAACCGCGTCGTTTCCCTCCAGCTGGAAAGTAGCAAAATTGAGGAAGGATATGATGTTACGTTTGGGAGATGCCTATGGCCTGTAGTAAATATCTTCTTATTAATGTTGATGATGATAATAAATATGTAGAGCTAAAGCTTTTATATGCGTTTTTTTGTATTGTCGGTAATATTACAGTCTTCACGGATCATCATAGACAAAATTACTTGCAATAAGCGATTTCGTTCGCGCGGAACTAGACTTTAGTATGTTTTTAGGTAATAGTATTACTTTGTAGTACATGCATAATCATGTTTACGTAAAGATATACATGAATATCTACAATTACTTATCGTGAGGAACATGGACTAATAACAAAAAAGTCCTAATCGTTAAGTGCTCTGGGAAATTGCTGGTAGTTGATATAATGGCACTTACAATTTCTTTATAGATTTATTGAACAGCTGATAGGCAGAGCGCGGCAGACGCTTATGAAACATCTTTTTGAGTAACTGGATTTTTTTAATATACAACTTTGGTGGTAAACAAGCAAACAGCCCACAAAACACCGAGTAAGTGTTAATGATGGTAAGTGTTAATTGCAACCTATGGACCTGATTATGTTTATTAAGCATTGCAGAATCATTGTTAAAAGGGAAATCGAGGAGGACTGAGAGAGCAATTTGGCTGCCGGCTCTTTCAAAATAGCAATTTCAAAACGATCACACTTGCAATAGGGAACTAGCCGTATGTGGTAGACTAAAACGCACTGACAATACGTCCTCGTTGTTGCTATGCACGTCGCTCCGTCGAGCGAAGACCGGATCAGTATGCGTTTCTTATGTACCTACTTCCCACACTGAAATGCATGTCGCTTCGGTCCGGGCCTTAGAGAAATTCCACTACGCCCCAAAGTATAAACAATGAAGTAAACAATATGCTTAAAGTTGTCTCGTAATGTGCCAATAACGTGTGATAATTTTACAATAACAGCTGTCTGTAACATTTGTTACTGTTGCTTGGTCTAATTAATAATGCTATTAGCTACTATTAAGCGTTGTGTTTACAAATGTAAGTGTAATCGCGTGTGTAGCCCACTATTGTTTAATAACCATAAAATTGGTGGTAAAATTAAATGTTACAGTTTTTCTCATGACCTGTGTAAAGATATGGTTGGAATCGTAAGTTAATTTGAAGTAATGTACGCGCATTGTTTCAATGCAGGGCAAAAGGTGTTTTCTCATATGAAAAATGCATGTGCAAAGGGAATTGATACTACGATTGCTCAATGGGCTTAGCAATTTTAGACTCATATTTTGATGTATTTTCTTTGACTGTTTGCCGTACTACCTAAGTATGACTGCAAAATATTATCATTATTGTCTGGCTTATGACTCAGAATTCCGTTTTTCGTGTACTTAAGCCAGCAGACCATCAGGCGCGATTTGTTTTCAACAATATTTGTTTAAGTGTCTTGTCAGAAACCGTTACAATGGAAGTATCGCGCCCAGGGGCGTACCGGGATGGTACGTCTTGAAATTGAAATGAAATAAAATGTGTGTTTATTTTAAGTATATTATGAAGTTTGGTTTCTTCTATTTAATACAGCACATGTGAAAGTTTTACATAATAAGGATTGGCAATTACTAGGATTTAAAAATTATAAAGGTGTTGTAAAACAACTACAATTAATGTCAAAAATAATTACAATTAGGTATTATTCATTACACATTTTAGAAAGAAATTAAAAAAGTAACATAAAATAAAAATATTTTCTTACACTTACTCACTTATTACTTATTTTAAAGATTTTACATTTTTGTAATTCAGGAGCATAACATTTTTGAGTGCATTAATTTAATTTATTATTTCTATGATGAGTTATTTTAGTTGAATATATATATTTTTTTTTATTTAGCATATATGAATAAAAATGGGATGATATTTATTTACCTACTTTCGTACCTATACCTATAACTACTCTTGGTTGACACGATGTGTATAGAATTAAACAACACATTCGTGCTGTCATAGTTGCTTCACATAACAATGTGGTAAACGTACTATTCCAAATATTTGTTTCGAGAGTCTGTGAATGTATTTTAAAAATATTAAAGATATTTTCGTCACAGTACTATTCATATCATACGAATCTTTCAACATAGAAATTTGCAATAGTAATAAAATAGTTAAGCTACATATCTACGTAGTTTAACGTACGTAGTGTAGAAAAGTTACCTTGATCAATGACCTCTAAATAATTGAGTGAGTTGATGAATGAGAATTATGCGTCACGTATGGGGTTTAGAAAAGGGTTTTGAAAGAAAAAATAACACGCATATTTGAAATCTTTCGCAACGACATAGCTAAACACTGGATATTAAACTTTTTGCTGAAAATTAATCATTAAATGACTGAAGCAATTTATAATAAATAACCAACGGTAACTGCTTACTATTATGCTGTTTGACACTTAAGTTGAAAAAAAAGCTATTTACTTTAGGTACCAAAGTTTATTAAAATAAACATTACGTATAATTTTTAAGTTTATCATAATAAATATAAAAATTTTGCCTGTCAGCCTATTATGCAGGTTTGTAATAGTCATCTTTATTGCAAACCTGAAATAGACTGTGACGTCAATAATTGCATTACTGATAAGCTTTTCTTGAGAAATTTTCTGAATAAATGTTACTTATGAACTACTTCCTAAGTCTTATTTTAATTTATACAAAATAAAATACTGTAATCATGAACCATTACAGACGTAATGCAATTCGAATGTGTAAATATAAATATTTTATTAGTTAATGCGACTTACTTGTATTTAATTAATAATAACATGCAGTACGAGAGGGTTTAATTCTGAAAAATATTGCGCCTATTAACATAATGTTCTGCTACACAAGGCTTGACCTTGGTTTGGAAACACTGAATTCAGAGAATTAGCGTACTAAAGAGAAATAGTTTGGAGAAAATAACGACTACGAATTAAAGAATGCAGTTTTGGCAGATGGCCAAAAAAGCAAATGAATGATCTGAAAAATGCGACACGCAAGAAATACAATATGCTGTAGCCAGGCCTATGTCTAATAGTGAACGTAATTATTAATTATAGCTTCCCGCAGCGCGCTTGTTACATCTTTGGTTACTGATTTGCTTCCGTCTATACATAGCCTAGTATGTACTACATTAAGATCTATACATTAGCTTCCTCAAGAAATGGGCTATCATACGCAAAACAATTTTTCAAATTCCACTAGTAGTTCCAGAGATTATCGCGTTCAAACAACCAAACAAACAAAAAAACTCTTCCGCTTTATATAATAGTAAGTATAGATTATTAACCAAAATATTATCCAGGGGCAACACCTAACGCGCTACTTGCGACAGGAGCAGAGCAGTAGGCAAAGACGCGGGTAAAACCACGCTGCGGAAAGCTAGTTTTATAATAAATGACTAAACTTCATTAATAACGTTATTACATACGAACGATGTTAAAGTTCATTTCTTAAGTTTCTGATTTAAGTTACATTTTCATATATATTTACTACTTAGTAGAAGAGAGTTGTAAGAATATTAGTAAAAGGTATTGTACGATTTTATGATCTCGTTTTTAATTCACCTAGAGTAAGCGTGACCATAAATGTTCATGCCTTCTCTACGAGAAGAGGCCTTTTCCTTCAGTGAGACAAAAAAACCCCTCAGTACTAGTAAATATACTTAAAACGCGATTTAGTTATGTTAAGTAGAAAGCAGCAAACCCCAAGTTATAGAAGCTGCAACTTCTTGTATACGAAGAGAGCCGACCAAAAGAAACAATAAACGATGTTGATTAAAATCGCTACCTATAGATAATTGAAATGCAGACTAAAAGCTAAACTTTCTAATATGTACAATATTAGGCAAAGTTAAATAGTAATAATAGTAGCATTTGGACTAATAGTAATTTGTAAGTTAGGCACGCGTCATAAGCGTAATCAAGCAATTTAGAAACATTGATCTAAATCACGTGAGGAAATGAGAGAACACGAGAATTTGAAGAGATATTAAAATTTAAATTCGACTGTTTTGGTGGCGCGTGCGAAAGATGGTGGCTTCCAAAACTTTATGTGAACTAAGTATGTCACGGGCGCTTCAACTCTGATTCCAGAAGGTAACTTTCTATTGATATTACACCTCCGATTACGACTTTGAGTACGACAGTTTTAAATAGGAGGTCGAGCACAAAGATATTAAAGAGTCTTGTTCAGATAAAACTACCTTCGTAACATCCCTGATAAGATTCATAAATATTTATTGTATTTATACAAAGTAAGGGTGTATTTGAGCCTGTTACTTAGGTATTACGATGTGCCTCTGCCCTTTCCCGAGCCGTGGCAGATGCCACGTAAATAAAACTCTAATGACCTTGTAACTTAAAACTAATAAATTATAGCAATTGCCTTACACAAAATGCTTAATGCAGTAAATTCGTATGTTTAT
Organism: Parascotia fuliginaria; assembly: GCA_963082885.1. Lineage (NCBI taxonomy): Eukaryota > Metazoa > Arthropoda > Insecta > Lepidoptera > Erebidae > Parascotia > Parascotia fuliginaria. The sequence goes on from OY720195.1 coordinate 6,075,107, forward strand.
TAAGCAACACAGAGTTTATTCCCTAGTGCAGGATAAAATGATTACTTACTGTATATTTAATGCGTTTGCTCTTTACAATGTTTCTTTATTTAATTACCTACAACAAACTAACTAACTTGTAAAGTTGGTACCTGCACTAGAAAAACCTGTTTTGGTTGAGTCCAGTCTCCAATGACCTGTGCGAAACCATTAATAATAATATTATGTTTACAATGTATTGTAAGTATATAGTTACGTTTGGTTACGGTACTTACCCCTTAAAATAGTATCTGACGACTGTTTGTGAACGAGTATCTTATACCGATTACTAAAAGGTGATTGTTAAACAGAAAGGTCATGTGCATTTTTCATTTAGTCATAATATGTATATACTTTTTAAGTTTATTTGGACATTGCTAATCTACAGTAACTTGAATAACCTAACTGAAATATATCACACAGCAAGTCCATCAATATAAAGCTCTAGAGAAGGATAGAGCAAGCCCTATTGCACCTAATATATAATAATATCTATCTATACATATAATAAAAATGTAACCGGTCGCTGTCTGTACATGGAAGATATATGAGAAAAAATATTATTGGGACCTTTATAAACGCAAATAGAACCCAAAACAATGATTTTTAAAATTTTTGTCTGTTTGTCTGTTTGTCTGTTAGTCTGTTTGTCTGTTTGTCTGTGCGTTTGTTCACGCTAATCTCAAAAACGGCTTATCCGATTTAAATATGGTTTTCACCGATACATTGTGGTAAGCTTCACTTAACATTTAGTGTTTGTTTCATGCCAATCGGTTCATAAATAAAAAAGTTATGCCAATTTAAAGAATCACATCGAACATTCGTTAATTTACTACGAAATCTTATAGAAGCAGAGATTTTAACAGGTTGCGGAATAGTGATTATTGATAGTGAGTGCTGATAGTGTTTTTATTCCTCTCTAAACAATATTTTGTTTAGTTTTAAACGAGTCCAGTTTCCAGTGAGCCTATGTTTTGCGATGACTAATTAATAAAGCCCAAGGTAAGACACTAAAAGTTGTGGGTGTGGATCTAAATATTAGCTGTTTTTCGCACGGTCAGCTTTATGTGGCTCTATCACGTGTTAGCATTCCTAGCAGCCTGTATGCTTTGATCCCTGATGGCTATACGTCTAATCCATACATCCATACATATTATAAAAGGCTTTGTCCTGACTGACTGACTGACTGACTGTCAGACAAAGTACAGCCTAAACCGCTGGTCGTAGCGACTTGAAATTTGGAAAGTGTGTTTGTATAAAGTCTAGAAGTGGACTAAGAAAGGGATTTTAAAAATTTAACCCTACAGTGTATGAAAAGAGAAGAAAACGATTGTATGAAACGTTTTCATTTTTTAACTTACAGCTTTGAAATTTTGTTTTGGAATAATTTTACTTAAGTAAAAAATACTCTATTTTTTTTTTAACTGGGGTGGATTTATATAGGTGAAATAAGAGATGAAATATTGTATGGAAAGATCTTTGCTTTTGAAGTTGGTGACTTGAATATTGGAGGGTGGGGGAGGAAGAGACAAGGAAGGGAGAAGTGAGCAGAAAGTGCGGGGGTAGTGAGGGGGAAGTCAGGGCAAAGGGAAGGGAAAGTCAGGGTGAAATCGACTGCCTCTGTATTTCGGTGGTGCTGTGTACGGACTGCCACGCAGAGGTTACGGGTTCGATTCCCGCTCAGTGCAAATGTTTGTAGCATGAACATGTCTATTTGCTTATGGGTGTTTCTATGTATAATATGTATGTATTTACAAAAATAAAAGTGTTTAAGTATGTTTATCCGTATTCTAGAACCCATAATACAAGCATATAATATGCTTACTTTGGAACTAGATAGCGTTGTGTAAAAAAAAAAAGAAAAAGAGAACTCAGGGGGATGTGAGGAGGCAGTGTGAAGGGCAAGTGAGAGGTAAGTGAGAAGAAAGTGAGGGGGACGTAAGGGAAAGTGAGGAGTCAGTGAGTGGTAAGTGAGGGGTGAGTGAGTGGGAAGTGAGGGGAAGTGTGGGGAAAGTGAGGGAGATGGGAGGGAGACGGGAGGGGACGGGAAGGGGAGGGGGAAAAGAGGGAAAATGGGGAGAGGAAATGAGGGAAAGGGGAAAGTTATCGTAGTGAAAATTTGCCTTTGTGTATTGTATATTGTTTTACGCGGGATGTCTTTAGGTTAGAGAGTGAGATTAGAAATAGTATGCAAAACAGTATTTAAACAATATAAAAATGTCCATTGGAGAAACTATATTCATGCGAGCGAAGGTCACTCACTAACTCACTCATCACGAAATCTCAGAAACTACAAGTGCTAGGAGTTTCAAACTTTGGAAATAGGTGCTCTCAAAGACGGGATTTTGCGAAATTCATTTCCCTGGATTATAAAGGGGAACAAAATTTGTATAAAGCTTCTATAATTTTTAAACGGGAGTTTTGATAATACGATTTCCAAACTAGGAACTATTCTTATTAAGTGGGAAAATAGGAGTGGCAAGTTTCGTTAAATATCGCAAAATTTCGTCTGTTTTAGTGGTAGCGGGTGAATAGATTTAAATCGGATTCGCCTTAGAGACGGATTATACTGATATTTATTACTAATACAATGTACGATTGCCGTAAGATTAGGTAAGAAATATTCTCATACAGGCCACATCTGAATTTTCACGCGAACGAAGTCGCGGGCAACAGCTAGTACTATTATATAAAGAAGAGTTTGTTTGTTTGTTTGTTTGTTTCAATGCGCTTATCTCTGGAACTAGCAGTCGGATTTGAATAAGTCTTACGTTTGATAGCCCAGTTTTTGAGGAAGGTTATAGAATATGTAACATCACGCTACTGGCGACGGGAGCAGAGCAGTAACTAAAAACGCGGGTAAAACCGCGCTGTGGGAAGATAGTAGATATTATATACAAATTGACCATGAACATAAGCTGCACTGCCCATTTTAACATGTAGGTAAACATTTTTTTAGGAATTGATTTAGAATCAGATTAGACGTTATAAAACAACATTGTGTTTAGATTAATTAATAATAACTTATTTAACTACGATTCCGATATACCTACTGCAGAGTAAAGGTCTCTTCTCAGTCTAAGTTTCCTTACAATGGTTTTCTTCGCAGTAAGTTAGTCCAAGGTAAATTTTGAAAGTACATATGAATTTGGAAACGTCACGTGTTGGTACTTGCCCGGTCTTAACCCCACAACCTCCTGTATGGACCTATATGACGCAGATGCCTTAACCACTAGGCAAACATCACATAGGTAGATTATTAAAAAAATACATTAAAATTTTACTATTCGATATTTTACTTCATAAATATCAGTTTAAGTGATCTTTTACAACACAAACTGACTATAATGTTTGCGAATTAAATCCTTATTCCGTAAGTCCTACGTTTAAAGAACTATGTTTAAATTATGACTTATGACGTATGCTCAAGACAACCGCTGCCGTCCCCTATCCTGCCGAACATGATGACTATGGCAACCTTCCGTTCATCATCATATCATATCAGCCAAAAGACGTCCACTGCTGGATATAGGCCTCCCCCAATTTTCGCCACCGTAGCCGGTCGTTCACCGCCTTCATCCATCGGTTGCCCGCCACCCTTATAAGGTCTTAGGTACACCAGTCTTCCGGTTCGTGGTCGCCACTCTAGAACCTTTCTGCCCCAGCGGCCGTCAGTTCTGCGAGCTATGTGTCCTGCCCATTGCCACTTCAGAGAAGCAACTCTGTGAGCTACGTCAGTTACTTTGGTTCCATTGATAAAAGCTAATGGCCAGAAGTAGACGTCTTTGTCTGCAAAAAGTTTTCTATTTATCTACTTACCTTAGCAACAGTAGTATTCGTAAGTACTAGCTGCGACTGGTGGCGTCACCCGCGCGAAAAAATGAGTTTGGTCTCCTTCAAGAACCAGACCGATTTTCTGAACAAAAATTTGCGTATGTCCGGTATTGAAATCGGTTCAGCCGCTTAGGCGTTGTGTGGTAACAAACACACGCACATTCACATAAACTTTCGCATTTATAATATTAGTAGGATTAGTGATTCGTACTTTACTAGTAAATTCGGCTTTCACGTTGTCTACAGAAATTTAAGAACAATAGGTATGTTACACAATTAGTACATCGTTACTTTCGTACAACATTTAAAAAAATAAAAATTGCCTGCTACGATACAGTGGAGTTTCTGTAGTACTTACTTACTTATTTCCTAACTGGTCTCTCTCTATCTCTTCCCGCCTATTTATCCCACATGGTGGGGTCAGCCTTCCTAACGTTTTTCTTCCATTTCGCCCTATCCACGACATCGTCTTGGGAAACGTTGCATTCCTTCATGTCTCTCAGCAACACATTCGTCCAGGTTGTTTTTGGTCTTCCCCTACATCTTTTTCTGGGGACTGACAATTGAAGGGTCTGGTTGCCGACGTAATCGGGTGGCCTTCTTTTGACATGCCCATACCATCTCAACCTGCTTGCCTGCAGTTTATCGGCGATGTCGCGTACTCCCAGGCTGCCACGGATGTATTCATTGCGGATTTTATCCAGCCTGGTAACGCCGCACATACTTATGTCCTAACTGCATTTAAAGTTATTGTATACGAAAAACAGGAAGAGCATTATATTGACTTCAGCTACAAAACTGCCTCTGCCAGACGTCAATTCAAAGGTCTTGGTTGCAAAGTCTGTAATATACTTAACAGAAAAGAAAGCATTGTAAGCCTTAATAGCCACGAGGTTAAAAAAAAAGCAACAAGCTGGCTACTCGAGCTAGATTACAAAAACACTGAAGCTCTTCTAAAATTTGTAAAGTGACACGTCACACAAACACACACACACACACACACACTCACACTTTTACACACACCCACACACTTACACTTTTACACACACACACACACATACACACACACACACTCACACTTTTACACACACCCACACACTTACACTTTTACACACACACTTACACTTACACTTTTACACACACACACACACACACACACACACACTCCTTGTAGTATTGTAGTTCTTACATTTTGTATTAAGAAATAATTTAAAAAAAAATGTGTTTAATAATTATGTTTATAAGTTTATAATTTACCTACGTGTGCATTTATCATTCTTCTGTGTCAAGTTTTGACTGAGCACTGTTTTCCAAAACACAGGCTTCAGCCTAGTTTGGGAATCAGTACCAGTACCATATTGTAAAGACTATTTATAAAAATAAACATTTTTTATTACTATATTATTATTATTACTTTACTTTACTTGAATTGCTGGAATGGTTTCCAGCAATTCAAGTAAAGTAAGTCAAGTAAGTATCAAAATGCATAATTACGGTTAGTAAACTAAATCAAAGTAGGTAAGTCGCGTTTCCATTTCGGTATGCAAATATAAAAAACATTTTTAAATTAAATTATTGCCTTAATTAGAATATGAGAAAGAAAGCACAATAATCGACTAATGAAATCGATTGTCTATCAAAAAAAAGAACCATCTCAGTGATCCAGTTTAAAATTGGAATGCAAGATTATAGGTGCAAGTTACAATTAATACATGTCATTATTGAGCTCATGCGTTCACCCTTCTTTGGCCGTATCTTAGCGCCGCTCAAAAAGTGGGAGGGAAACTATAAAACATGATGGTAACTTAGTGCGACCACACAACCAGTCTTCGGCGAACGAACGAAGACACACAGCAACATGAAGTTATTGGTGAGTTGATATAAATAGTGCAGTGCAAGTGTTGTGCCAAAAGTGAGGATTTAGGGTTTGCGATTATCAAAATAGAAAGTGTGGTCGATTATCAATTCAAATATTTTTTAATCACTGTTATTCGTTCGGTAATTATGAAGCGTAAATAATTCGTCAATAGTTCGAAATTCAAATCAGCTGTTTGGTTACTATGTGTAACCTGATTTTGAAAGTTTGCAATACAGGATTTAAATATACGTAAGTGAATGGTTGATTTTTTCAAGTGCGTTATGCAAATTGGGATACAATCCTGAAAAATATTATTTTAAAAGATCAGCCATTCATCAGTAGTGTTTACAACTTGCAAACCTTTTAGTTATTATTATGTTAAAGCTTTTAACAGTTTTAACTGATTCTAACTGTTTAACAGTAATAATGTAACTTTGATAAAGCAATTTTGGAAAACCAGACTTTTTAATCAATTAGGAACATTAAAATATTAAACTTAAATTAAAATAAAATAATAATAATATTAAACAATAATACATATTAAAAGCTTTAAATAATAAATATTTTGCAATAAAATCGACACTCATAAAGTGTTCAACCAAAAGTTTACTTAACGTTCAAACAAAAATTTAACAAAAAATAAATAAATGAATAGAAAAATATCTTTAATTTTCCGTAACTAATTAGGTCGTCATTTCGTAATTTCCTTTATCAAAATGGCGGATTTATGCGATTTCTATGTTACTTTCCAACAAAACTAGAAAGTTACGAAAATTGTACATCACAAGATACGCTCTATAGATACAAATTGCTAACATACTACATAATCCACTTACCATTATAGTATTCATCTCAGAACAGGTATTCATATTACATACTAGCTGACGCTGCCAGCCATTTCAGAGATTAGCCGGAACAAACAGACAGACAAAAATTGTTAAAAATGTTATTTGGGAGTATGTACCGTATATATATTCATATACATGTAGTATAAAACGGTTATTTCAATATTACAAACAGACACTCCAATTTTATTATATGTATAGATAATATAGATAGAGATAATAGAATATCTGGCATCGATCATTTAGTCTATTTCGAATCAATTATGTTTTTTTTTGTAACGATACTATTTAGTCGATTTTTATTTGTCTATGTAGGTATACATGTATGGATACTTTTAATTATTATAAAAAAGCTCTAAATAGCTCTGTTTTACCGCTAACTTCTTTGGAATCACGTAACAGATTTTAAAACTGTTTCCACCATCGTTAAAGAATTTTTCCGGAAAGATAATGCACTTGTAATTCAAGTATATAATAGTAAAAAAGAGTCAAGAATTTAAAGGATTTGTAATAATGTTGTAAAAAAATTATTAGACGAGTCACGATTAAATAAATATAGATACAATTAAAGTTTTGAAACGGTTTATCTGTTACGAGTTCGTGTCTTAATATAACGGAAACGTCATGTTGGTTTATTTTCTCGATACAAACATGCAAATCACAGTAACAACGTAATTGTCACAATAATTACAGCTTGTAAACGAGTGTTATGAAATGAGATCGACTTCGCGACGATGTCTTCCGTGTATGAGGATAAATTACCGTTTAGGTAATAATATGAATTAACTAGAAGTTGTTTTTTGTTTACTGTAATATCCTAGCTTTACGTTTTTTTCTCCGAAGAGGTAGGTGCATCACACCCACTCCAGTTATGTTGGCTCTCCTGTAACAGGAAACGAGTCTGTTGTTATTCATCATCGACGTTTTTTCTTATTCATTTAAAACGATTTTTGTAAGTGTATTATTAATAAATATTGAATACAAAAAATATTAAATATTTAAACAATCTTAGTAGAAATTTTTGTATTTTGAGCTGTGCCCGCACTTTTTAATAAAAACAGTTACAATACGTATTTTCAAAGATTAATCTTTAAAGTATTTTTTATCTATTGTAGAAAATAAGAACTGAGGTGATAAGCTTATGTTAAGCTTTTTAGATTTTGAGTAAATCTAGAAATAATAAACTGCAATATAACAGAGAGAACATTTTCACAGTTTCTGATTAGCTAGTTATTTATAAATATTATAGGTAGATAGTCATGCATTCGAGAGATATTAAGCGAATAAGTATCATTAATTTTATTTGGAAAATACAGCTACGTTTGATCAAAATGTATTAACAGCAAAAAAAAAACATCGCGTGCATAAACTTAATAAAATGATTAGTAAATTACTACTAATTGATGAATTTTACTCTTTATTCTAAAATCTAATAACACAATTAAATCGATATAGTCAATGAATCGATTAATTGTGCACTACTGCCCTAAATTTAACACTAGTTTCGTAACTCAAGTAATCGACTAATTATATTTGTAGCCTCATACATGGTGCATGTGCGTCCCACCATGAAGCTCTGACATTACGAAACGCGGATGCTTGTTTGATCAAATTTATAATTGCATAATTACGGATAATGTAACCATAATTAGGAAGAATTAAAAATATTTTTGGAATTGTGCTTGTGCTTATAAAAAAATAGAAGGATAGGAATAGAACGAATAGAGTTGCCAATATACAAAGACAGTTTCGATACGAGATTTTAAGCTATTAAGTACCGTTGTTACAAATCATTTGTATGAGCGGTACCTACTAAACGTTTTCGACGGTTTACGGTAAACAACATGCATAGGTGAATTCTGATCGCTGAAACTGGTTTCCCGGGAGCATTGACACTAGAAACTTGATCTGCACTGACCACGGATATAATTACTTCAAGTACTCGAAACGATTTCACTAAGTAAAGTTTCATTATTTTTAATATTACGTGAAAGTGCTAGTTACCACATCCCGTAATTACTTACCTACTTGAAATTTCTTTGCTATAATTAATGTTTGTATACATAACTCAAAGATATATATCTTGGTTTGTATTAGTCATTTAATTGCTTTTTTTGTGACGTAAATAAAAGGACTCTAACTCGATTACAACTCGGTAAAGGACTTCAATTTAAAATTTAAATTCGAAGCTTTTATCTACTTCTTGGTTACAGACTTTGTAAAAATAAGTTGTAGTAAAATTTTATTTAGGTAAGTTTCGTTTGGATTTTAGAATTATGTAGACTTTAAATTTATCTTATTGTCAAAATAAGTAACTTACTTTTATGTAGGTATAAAGAGTATTATGTATTTGGGTAGTTTTGTCTATAAATAGATACAAATTGCGAAAACTTAGCTGTTAATTATTCCGATAAACATCATCGTATTTTTCTAGTGCTATTCAAGCCTACCTTTTATTCCAAACAAAAAAAAAACAACTCGCCTCCACTTCACGTATGTAAGTACGTAAGACCATTAGTAGCGGTTGTTACGTGTAAATCTTCCATACAACTTTCACTCACAATGTTGTAATTAATAACGACGGGTGCACATTGAGAGCACTCGTGTTATTATTTACCTTGATGTCTTATTCGCCTTTGTTTTATGACACTAGCGACCCGCCCCTTTTTTTATGGTTCAGACATGATTAATACAAATCGCCAAAGTTGTCGAATTTTGTCTACTATTATATGTATATATTCTACTTATAAACCTTCTAGAAGTAATGCTCAAATGTAAATGATAGTGAACCGTAATAAAATCCATTGCAAGGTTTAGAAGAAGTTAGCGGTGAAACAGATAGGAAAGACAACTACTTATTAAGAGAATTGGAGAACAATATAAGACTATGAGTTGAAAAAAAAACAAAATCTTGTCTATATTAGCTATAGTGCAAAGCCTACGGACGTCAAAGGCTGTTGTTCAGCTCGTAGAATGATGCAAGCTAGCATTAACATTAAGTAGAAGAATGGCAAGATCATGTTAATTCGGTTTTGAATACCTATCATAAACTATATTTCTGAGTAGTCAGAATCATTAAAATGTCTGTCTGGAAGCGTAATTGGAATTTCAGATGATATCTACAACCGGGTACCCTAATACGCTTATTAGAGGCTTTAATACAGTTGGAATAAAGGTGGTGAATTGTGAAATAAATGAACAGCAAAATTTAGGAACTTGCGATTTAGGAAAAAGTCTTTATAGTTGCACTTATGAGGCGGTTAACCTTACTATTTACTTAGAAAACACAAACAAGCCTTTGCCGACCAAGCGAGAACGGGGTGAGAAAGGAAATGGGAAAAGGAAGAGAATCGAGGAGGTAATTGGACTGAATAAGTGTGAGCGTTGTAACTCGCCGAGCGAAGCACATTAGCATGAAAACTAATATTGAACCTCGATATAAGAATTCGATTAAATACCAGATGACATAAGAAGATTATAGAGAAACTAATATGGCTACTAAAACGTGAGGTGTTCAATACATCAATGCCTACAACTTTTAGGATAATGGCGCTCCGCTCTTTATGATGTTTTATTACAATTAGCCAGGCCGTTCATTGTTAAACTTTATTTAAATACATATTTTAATATTAAATTTAATTGAAGTTTTAAGTTAAGTATAACCTAAAACTTCGATTAAATTTAATATTAAAATATGTATTTAGATAAAGTTTTAAGAATTTATGTTTTAAGGTTTAGTTGGGGTAACATTCAGCATTGCAATTTAACTTTCATGTTTAATTCATAAAGTTATAAATTGTTTACATAAGTTTCACATGTATTTCATATCTTTAAATTAAGTAATTTGTGCATAAATTTTCTCGAAATTTCTGCATAAGTATTTTGAAAGGGCACAGAAGCTCAGGTAAAATTAAATATGACTATTAATGATGTCACATCTTTTTTAATTATAATAAATAATATTGTATGCAAAGATGTTAGGAATAATCTGTTATTTTGAGTTAGAGGTCTATTTGAGTTGGCTAATGCTCTATTTACAAATATTATATTTTAATAGTTAGAAATATTTCACACAACTGACGTCGCGTATGTGTGACGTTAGTCGCGTTAGGTCAGGTTTACTATTGCCATACAAAACTTGAATTATACATTTCTAGGTCAAAACTGTTGACAATATTAAATAATTTCAAACCTGTATGTGCAAGATCATCATCATCAAATATCATTATTTATTCATTAATGACGTAAGACATATATAAATATTAATATAAGTATAGGCGTAATATGTTTCAATCACAAGTGAGTAGAAACTTCTACCTTTAAAGAACCATTCCGATGTAGATTACTTTAACTTATTCTAATTTATGGACCATTAAATAAAATGGTATATGCTGCTGTTTGAATCATTTACAATTATGTCACGTTATCATTGATTACTGAACGAATAATTAAAAAAAAGATGATTCGTGTGTAATTTTATCCACATTTTTTTTTCAACATTGTAAATAACATTAAAACCATCAACGAGAAGATTAATTTACACTTCACACTGGTAAAAATAGCAGACACAATAGCCAGCTAAGTTGTCTTAATAAAAGTAGAAAGAAGAATACTTTTAAATCTTATTATAACCTTTTATTAAATTTTTTTATTGACTGATTTATTAGGTGTCTGTTACAAGTTACAAAACACATTACGAAACTAGACAATGAATTGCCGATATTATCTGATAATAAGCCTTACATAACTTACTGAAGTAATATCTAAGTACATGCACCACTTAGTTAGGTAATAATGCTGTTAAATATGCATTCACTGTTACAATTGTTACATTTAGGTACCGACATTACATTCAGCTTAATATTAAAGCTTTTTACTATTCTACCTACTTCTGAAAACTGTTGTTTTTTACTTTTAAACAAAAGAAAATAACCCTAATTTTAAGATAACGGTAATTCTTGCTCTGAAAACAGAAAGACTTGTAGGTCTAATTTAAAGTTAAAAGGTGTTTAGACATTTGTGCGCAATTTAATTTAAAAAAATAATCACAAATAATTACAAACTATAGCAAGACAAGTGACACGCCTCAAACACATTGTTTTAAAACCGTCTTAAGCGCGAACAATGCCCTCTGAGAATAGTTTCTTATAAAATCGAGAGAAAGTTAGAATTTTGTATTCCTAATCGATATGACAATAAACACTGGTCTGATGCACCTTTTACTTACTTGCGTATTCTAACACTAGGGACAGATTACTAATCTATAGAGAGATTAGTAATCTGTATGACTGTTTCATGCTACGAAAGTAAGAAAGTGACAAAGCTCTTTAGTAACAAATATAAAATCATGATTTGGCACTAACCTTTTTCATTCTAGATAGTTGATAGAAAGTTATTCTAGCGAATAAGTTTCTGTTTATAAAGGTTAAATCGATTTAGTAATACATAGGTACTGTGCTATTTTTAATTTGTCACTTATATGAGTTAACCGGATTTTAATAGTTATATTTGTTCGCAGGTTGTTTTGGTAGCATCGTTGGCCGTAGTGGCCTATGCCAGTGAGGACAAAGCTGCACCAAAACAAGCAGCGGCCGAAGACAAGAAACAAGAGAAGAGAGGCATCTATGACATAGGTCACTATGGAGGGGGTGGCGACGGCGGCTTTGGAGGTGGGGACGGCGGCTTTGGAGGCCACAGCTTCGGAGGAGAGGGTTTTGGAGGTCAAGGAGGTCACGGAGGAGAGGGTCTGAATCTTGGTGGACAGGGGCACGAAAGTATCTCCTTTGGCCATGAACAACACGGTGGAGACTTCGGTGGACACTCTGAATTCGGTGGCAGTGAGGGTGGTATCGGTGACGGCTGGAAACCGATCTCCCATGACGATGGTCATCATCATCATCACCATCACCACGAACATGTTAAGACCATCGAAGTAGTTAAGAAGGTGCCAGTCCCTTATACTGTTGAGAAGCACGTTCCTTACACCGTTGAAAAGAAGGTGCCTTATGAAGTCAAAGTTCCCGTACCCCAACCCTACACTGTTGAAAAGAGAGTCCCATTCAATGTCAAGGAGTACGTCAAATACCCCGTGTACGTCCCTGAGCCCTACACCGTTGAGAAGAAGGTTCCTTATGAAGTAAAGGTCCACGTGGACAAGCCTTATGAAGTGAAAGTTAAAGTACCTACTCCTTACACCGTTGAAAAGAAAGTGCCTTATGAAGTCAAGGTCCCTGTTCCTCAGCCCTTTACTGTTGAGAAGAAGGTTCCATACCCAGTCAAATACGAAGTCAAAGTGCCCCAACCTTACGAAGTCATCAAAAAGGTGCCTTATGAAGTGAAAGTGCCCGTCGACAGGCCTTACAATGTCTATGTACCTAAGCCTTATCCAGTCCCTGTCGAGAAGCCCTATCCCGTAACCGTTCACAAGCCAGTCCCATATGAAGTCAAGGTCCCAGTTGACAAGCCCTACAAGGTAGAGGTTGAAAAGCCCTACCCTGTGCACATTAAGGTTCCAGTGCCTAAACCTTACGATGTCTACAAGAAGATTCCTTACACTGTAGAGAAGAAAGTACCATTTACAGTGAAGGTGCCTATCGACAAACCTTATCCCGTATATAAGGAAGTCCCTGTTCCTCTTGTGAAGGAAGTACCTTACCCAGTTAAGGTGCATGTTCCTTTCTACATCAAGAAAGAAGAGGAGCACCATGGTCACCACGGTCACCATGTGCAAGAGCATCATCATCAGCACGGTTGGCATTAAGCTCCGTTAGTTTAGGCTTTACACCAGTACCTTGTAGGTTAAGTTCAGAAATGTGATCATTTAGTATTTTTAGTAGTGTATATATGTATTTGCTAAATTTTGTTTGGTGTTTGATGCTATTGCTACGTGCTGCAGACCTTTACCTACGTTTACGTACATTTTGCATACTCATAATTATTCTAGACTTGTGTTATTTGAAGAAAAACATAGTTGGGATGAGATTAGTTAAAATGTTGCGTAAAAGTCAGCGTGTAGTAGTCGTATCAAAGTTTGAGTGTTTCTAATTCCTGTTAGTTTCAAGTCTATTTGAAATTGTATACAATAAATTTACCTTTAGGTCAGAGCGGATGAATTTAAAAATGTATTCGTGAAATTGAAATCTGTTTGTAAGTCGCATAGCATCACAACTGATGCGCGACGCTGTAGATATAATCTGTTGTTATTTAGCTTTTATATGCTTTGTTTTTTAATTCACAAAGTACATGTACTTTGAGTTGAGGCTGATTTAATAAAAAAAATAATGAAATACTGTTTATATTTGTTTTTATATTCCTATTACCAATATTAAATAAAATACAGTAACGTAGTAGAGTTCACAGAACAGAAAAAACACTCTTGTTTTTTCTGTTCCATGGTAGATAGAGTTCAAGCTTACAGAGCTGTCTGACAATTAATTGTCTTAAAAATAAAAAAACATAAAAACCACTCAAAAAGAAAACAGTTTTGAGCTCATCTAAAGATGAAATACTACTTACTTATATTTATTTATATATAGGGACATTTAACAGTTATACGTTAGGTACATTGCTATTATAATGCTATAGTATGTCAGTTTGAGTTAACATAATAACCCACAATGTCCGCGGAACAATTTTAATGGGAGAAATAAGAACTAAACAGTCTATAGAACTAAACAGTCTATGTGCGGCTAAGTTAAAATAATAAAAAATAAAGTAAAATATGTGTGTGTACGGCAATATATATTTTTACTTTCTTTACTTTAAATCTATTATTTAGGCACCTATATATATATATATATATATATATATATATATATATATAGGTGCCTAAATAATAGATTTAGATGCAAAATGTTAAATTGATTATGGGAATTGATTAAATGGCTTATTAGAGTAAGAAATCATTATTATCGTTTAGGTACATAATAGTAGTTTTCTTTTGGAATCAAAAGGCTTGTAAGTACCTTGTACCTGGATAGCAAATTGCAAAAACATCAATAATGATTGAACAGATTACCAAAGCTTTTATTCTGTTCTTCGCCCAAAAACTCTTGCAAAACTTATACTAATATCTATTATCGCATAAACTTTCCCTACGATTGCGAAATAAACATAAAACAATAATATCATTATGTCATTAAAATTTATTTTATTACACGTAGGTACAATTTTCTAACAATAAAATAGACCAGATCACAGATAAAACAATAAAATTCAATGAAATTGCTACAATTGCAATCAGTATCACATTTATTGCCAAACACGACATTGAACATACGGAGAAAGTAATATTGTACGAAACGAAGTGCCTTAATATTTAGGTAGGTATAAATACTTTTTGGAATAGATATGGAATAAATAAAAAACATTTCTAATAAAATGTAACCTAAGTAATAATATCTACAATTATTTAAATATAGATCTTCAGTCTCATAGATCATCTTAATGCTTTGTTTACATCATCAGCATTTTGTAGTGTGTGTTAGTGTTGCTTAGAAAACATAGCTTTGGTTACGGTTACCACTTAGGTACGATCACATGGGCTGTTTGCTTGTTGCCACCAAAGTTGTATAAAAGAACTTATTACATTTAAAATATTTAATTAATACATATAATAGGTACTCGTATTGTGGTTTTAAAGAAAGGCAAAACACGTATCTAAGTAGTCGTAAAACTTGCTCAATAAAATAACATTCGTGCTTTGCATAGAGACAAAATAGTAATAAGTAAGTAGGTACTATGTACAATATTTAAACTAAGAGTTAGTGTGCTTCTAAATTAACTTCAAACTTATTTAAAACCATATCATACAAGCTGCGTTGTTTACAAGAAGTTAGAAAAAACAGGCGACATATTTAAGATTATCTACGGTATAACTAAAACATTCGTTTCGTTTATGTAGGTACACCTTTGTGCTTGCCTAGATTTCAATGCATTCATTGCATGATCACGGTCTTGCGAAACATCTATGTATGCTCTAGTAAAATACTGAAAACTAGATAGATAGATATGTGCAATTTTTTCAATTTTTCACTCCATAAGAACCATCCTTGTACTTCAAGGAAGATTATAATAAAGGAATTAGCGAAATCGGTTTAGCTGCTCGCGAGATTTGCGCTTAGCAACACATTCAGCGATTAATTTTTATATTATAGATTTAACAAATAGTCTGATCTATCAGAACAGTAATTCAATCAGACTGTGCCAACAGAAAGCTGATCAATGATGACGTGATGATGATGATTGTAAACAGAAAACTTAGAAATGAAATAATTTCAATTAATCCTGTTAGCAGTAAGTAAACTTATGGTTTAAGATCAACAAACTTCAAAGGAGAAGAATAATAATTGTAATTGTATCATTTAGACTACTTTTTAACTTATGTTATATAGATCTACAAAAGCATTATATTTACAAATTAACAATTATATAATCACATTTTTATACAACTTCTGTAGCAAAGAAACATGCGGCTCCAATTGTTATACTCCTTCGTCGATCCCGCTCATTCATGCCGAAGCCAGCAAAAAAATTACAACTACTACATTTTATAGAACTGAAGCAATTAAGATCAGTCTTTTCGAATTTATTAATAGACTAGAGCACGTCAAGCGGTTTACGTTCCCGTGGGAATACAAGGATAAAATATAGCTATGTTATGCAGTGATAATATAGCTTTCTAATGGTATAAGAATTTTTGAAATCGGTCTAGTAGTTTTTAAGTTTATTTGTTGCATACAAAAATACAAATCTTCCCTCTTTATTATATTAGTGTACATGGATATTTCTGTAAAAAGTATTTTCTATTTCATTCGGTAAGTAATCGGCTTTGGAATCGACGTTATAGGCAGCTGTAGTTAGACTGTTGTAGGAGTTAGACTGTTGCAGGAGTTAAAAACACATTTTGCTAATGACAATCCATAAAATGATTAAGCAACAACACAGAATGAAATCCACTTGGAATCAATTAGAAATAATAATTTTATAGTTATTTTGTTGGCTATAAAAATTCTGTAGAAGTAATTTCGTAATCTTACATTGCAGAGGCAATTGGGGCATGGAAATCTGATATGAGTGTTTTGCAGTGATGGTATGAACAACGTAATTTAGATTAAATAAAGGTAAGAACACCTACTTTAGATAGTTTATATAAGAGTTTATATCAAATATGCGAAGATATCGTTAGCTTTATTGACAATATTTGATCTTTTTGCCCGACTGACACAGTCAAGGAGGGTAATGTTTTTCGAGCGTATGTATGTATGTATATATGTAGGTATGTGGGTATGTAGGTCTATTTCTTTAGTACGCTTTACAGTCTAAATGGCTTGATGGATTTTAACGTATGAGGTGTCATTAGATTCGTATTGATTATGGGAGTGACTGAGGGTTAATAAAATTTGAATGTAGCGTCAGCACAAGAAAAAAAATGGATTTCGTTCTTTTTACTTTGTTTTAGACAGACGGGCTTTTTGTTTTTTGATAATATGTATTGCATTTCTTCTAAATAATAATGCAGCTCCATCTTCCTATTTCAAAGAATATAAAGTTTTAATAATTTAAATTACTATCCAGCAACATTTTACACGATCGATTTTACGTTGGCGATTTAAGCGTCGCGAAATTCTTCTTCTTGAAAGAGAGCTTTTCCGAGCACATCATGACTAATAAAGAAAGAAAGAAAAAGAATAAAACAATTGTACTCGTGAAAACAATTTTACAAGATAGCATAGATATGGAATGTTATATTGTTGACGAGTGCTCTTTTGTCAATAAGATAGATTGTGCATTGTGGCAATCCAAAGTCTTCTTTCTATCTCTCCAACTATTCTATTATATAAGTATAAATAAACGAATAAATAAATAAATAAATAAATAAATAAATAAATAAATAAATAAATAAATAAATAAATAAATAAATAAATAAATAAATAAATAAATAAATAAATAAATAAATAAATAAATAAATAAATAAATAAATAAATAAATAAATAAATAAATAAATAAATAAATAAATAAATAAATAAATAAATAAATAAATAAATAAATAAATAAATAAATAAATAAATAAATAAATAAATAAAGCAAAAGAGTTTGTTTGTTTGAACGCGCTAATCTCAGGAACTACCAGTCGAATTTGAAAAAATATTTTTGCGTATAATTGTCCAGTTCCCGAGGAAGGTTATTATAGGCTATGTAAAATTAAGCTACTGGCGACAGGAGCAGAGCAGTAATCAAAGACGCGAGTGAAACCGCGCTGCGGAAAGCTAGTTCTTTATATGGAGAGAATAATAGGCCAAGCATGACCCACAGACACAGGCAAAGAAATTTCTGGTGTAACCGATAACTCCAACAATAATTAAAGCAAAACTATTTCTTTAAAATCTCAAGTATGTAATGTATTCAGTAGGTATATACACGAGTACAAGTAACTGCAAAAGTAGTTACTATTAGTTTATTTGTCAAGCAATATTGCCTAGCTACTTATTACTTTACTAGTTCTTAACATTATTTACTTCATGTTAAGAAGTTGCAGCTTCTTTCTTTATCTTATATTCATGTAGCTTTGTCCCGTATAATCTTTTGTGCTTTATTTTTCTTCTTTCTTATTATTCTTTATTATTATTTGCATTATTATGTATATCTGTAATGTATATATAATAATATGTATAAGCAGGAAACAATGAATCGTCACCTAAATCTTGTAATACTAGGAACATTGATACAGTGCATAATTTAACGATCATAGATTATAACGTTACGTGCACTGAATGTTACAAAACGAAATAAATATAGTTTTATAATCCATGTAATACACCTGGCATGTACACAGGCTGTTTACACATTAGACTACAATTTTGTTTTAATTAGTGAAATTTATTTTATTTTGGACTTTACGAGAAACAACATTTTCTTTCCCATAAGGTCGGCGCTTATTGGTTAATATCGAGAAGGATTTGCTACCGACCAACAAAACGCAACAGAAAAACATTACCCTCCTTGACTGCGGCAGTCGGGCAAAAATAAAAGCTCAATATCGATTGCTAAATGCTAATCATCAGATCAGTTCTCTCAGGCCCGTTTCTTCTACTTTTCTTCTCTTATTTTACTTATGTTGTGTGTGTTTTCTTAGTATTATGTTTAGTTTTTCTGCAATGCCATGTCCATAGGCATCAGTTACCATATTTTAAGCTGGAGCTTTTGATTAGTCGCGTAAATAGTAGTTCACTCTTATATTTCATTACAATATAAAATTTTAAATTTATTAATATACAAATAAATTTTAAAATTAAAACCAGAATTGATGGATAAAAGTATTTAAATAAAAATGGATTAAACAATATAATGTCAATCTTTTCAGAAATGAGAGATTTTGACTTTCTTCGTAGGCTTCTCCGTGTAATGATGGCTGTCAAAACCATAGTCAAAACTTTAACTTTAATATTATACCTAGCTAGTTGCTGCGATATACTTTTAGCAGCAACCTGTATTAGTAGATATAGATAGTTAGTACATAAATTATTCGAAAGTTTATTAGATAACTCGCGATTTCGTTCGTATCTTAGTTTAATGTTATTTAATGTTTAATAATAAAATTTATTATAGTGTTACAGTGCTTTTGGAGGTAATTAGTCTATATTATAGCAACTTAGCAGTTATTTAAGATGCGCGCTCAATATTTTTAAGAGTCATTGCATTATACCTTCCCGCTCTGCTCCTGTCGCCAGTAGCATAATGTTACATAGCCTATAACCTTCCTTAAGAACTGGGTTATTGTACGCAATATTTTTCTAATCAGACTGGTAGTTCCAGAGATTAGCGCGTTTAAACAAACAAACTCTTTCGCTTTACTTAATAGGATAGATAAATGTATTTTGATTTGATTTGATTTAGAACTTCCATCGATCATCAGCATGAAGATGTTCATTTCCTCTTAAGAGAGGGAGCTTAGGAGACCTAAGGTATTTGAATAGACACTACATTGTTAACAGCTTAGTGACTCTTGCTTAACTTTTTACGACATAATTAGGAAGAACATGCAGCATTTGTCTATTATATGTCTGCCGAACTAAACTGCTCCTTATTTTTTATAGACTAAGAACTTTTATGTACATTGAAAGTAATGTCATAATGTTGATCTTTGAAGTATTGCAAGTCACTTATGTGCAATACTATTTGCCAATCACAAATCAATCAAATGTATGTCGGGCACGACACTGCAGCGATATGACCTCGATATACAGTGCAAAATGTCCGATTCACTAGATTGACATGAATTATAGGTTGATTTAGTTATTAAGTTCTTTCTTAATAAAGGTTGATAAGCAACCTAGCTGGAAGAACACGACTTCGCTCAAGATACGACGTGTTTATCTCCATCTAAACTAAGAATCTAACTACAAGTAAGTATTGTAACTTGCATGTTAATTATTATTTTTTAATACAATATCTAGAGTTAACATTTTTTTTAAACAATTAAGGTCGCAAGCAACCATGCGGCACGCCTGATGTTAAGCTAGAGTCTGCTCAGGAATATATTGCTTAATAAAAACATGCCATGTTACTAGCTCATGTGTTTTTTTTCCAAATTTGATGCTGAGTATTTTAAGTAGGGCGTAAAATGCATCTCACAATACTAGCATAATATGGTTGGCATGATGACTTTTGGAATGGAAACAACCACGTTTGGATACCGTATATTGCATACAAGCAGAATGGAGTTTGTTTGGAAGATGGTAAATGAAACAGAAAGCAGTGACATTATCACTTCAGTTTTTTTTAATAGCTAAGTTATGAAACATGAGTCTAGCTTAACGTAACAAACAGATTGATGTTCTCATGAAGCACATTGTTCACAAATAATTATATGCCTATAAGTAATTATAAGTAATGTGTGAACTAAATACTTGCACAATGACAGAAGCAGGACACTGACTATTCATGTTGGTACTATCGAACCAACTGAATCATGATCCATTTTGCTAATATTTCACTTAAAACTGTCAAACTTGTAAGATTTACCGCGTCTAATGAACTTACGACGTTTTTAATACTTACTTACTCAACAACAATGTACTCAGTAAAATGTTAGTGACTAATAAAATGATAACAAGCTCGTTGTCAAGGAAAGCTGTGTTCAGTCGAATTTCAACCTACTTGCATTTAGATAGATTGGCAAAATTAGCTTATGGTGGGTCATGATTCACTTGGTTCGATAGTACAAGAAAAATAGTCTTATAGGCGATGTTACACAGCTTTGCCTAACATCGCGTTTAATGGCGAACCTGACAAACAATCTGAAATAGAAACTTGTGTGTCTGCACCATACATGCACGAAATAAAGTTGACTATAAGCTTATGCTAAACCTGTTCATATTGAGGCTTCCTTTCGAATGCGTATAGAGCAGAATCCGACGGTTAAAAATTACGCAGCTGATATGCGTGGTTAAGCTAGTGAATTTATTGAGAGCAGAACTGATGTACTTGTATATTCACGAAACTTGCGCAAACCAAAATTGTGAAATAAGTTTTTCAAGATCATTCAAGTATAATTGGTGCTTATCTTTCCGCCCTAGTTCTGTGTTAAATTGAAGGACAGATTTGCAACATACAATGTAGACAGTTGTTTACACGGCCGTGGTTCTTGTGAACGCCATAACTCACGCAATGTACAGCCTAATTTGTTAAGATGATGGAGTTCGTTTAAAAAAGTAGTTGTCGACGCAAGTGTTGTGGGTACAAGACATACCATTGAATCGTGATTTATAAGTTATGGTTTTATTTTTATTGAGTAGCGTAGGTATCTCTTCCGACAATGACAGGATAGAATGTATGAAAAAACATTACCTTTTCTGACCTCGGCAGTCGGGTAAAAAATAACAGTATTCTTCTTTTGCGAAGTGCTAATTTTAATGTGTACTCATTTTGCGAGATGCTCCTTTTTTGAAGTGCCCGTTATGAGAAATGCACCTATTGCCAAGTGCACCTTTTAGCTAATTAACGTCAAGTATTCACGCACATTTACCCATTTAGATAATGTGCATGATAGTTGTGATATAAAAATAGAAAAATATGTCCAAGCAGCAAGCTATAAGCTGTACCCACGAACTAAGTAATAAAGTTGTTTCTAAAGAAAGTTTATTGCGTCAATGACAAGGCATAAACTGTCATTGTCACAGTACAAACAAATGTGGCATTGTCATGTAAAATGGGTGAGAAATTTCCGCACATTAAAATTTATGTGCATGAATAGCGCAGTATATGCTAAGTAGGAAGTAAGTACCCCAGCAAAGAATTATGAAATACTAGCTGTTGCCCGCAGCTCTGCCCGCGTGAATGTCAGTTATATCTTTGTTTATACATTGACGATTTTCGATACAAACTTTCATCCCCTATTTCAAACCCTTTTTTCGCAATAAAAGATAGCCTATGTTGTTCCCCAAAGTCTGATCTATCTCTATACCTAATTTCATCAAAATCGGTTCAGTGGTTTAG
The DNA here is from genome assembly GCA_963082885.1 of Parascotia fuliginaria. Taxonomy (NCBI): domain Eukaryota; kingdom Metazoa; phylum Arthropoda; class Insecta; order Lepidoptera; family Erebidae; genus Parascotia; species Parascotia fuliginaria. Next base: position 6,097,157 of record OY720195.1, read on the forward strand.
GTGTGAAAGCGTAATAGGCAGACAGACATACAGAATTACTTTTGCATTTATTATATTAGTATGTATTAGTATGGATAAGGTTGCTTATGTGCAGATAGAGATTTAAGAATATAAAATAAGAAATTTAAGTAATAGGTCAAGAGCAAAGTGTGTCGGGTATCAATTGGAATGTATTTTTATATAGTGTGCTTATATAGTGTATGCATCTACAGAATATGCAAGATTTTAAATGTCAAAGAACACTTCTTCTTCTTCTCTTTTCAATATAGCAACAGAGCCGACGATTGTGTCAGCTATTTCTGCCAGCGTCAAGTGTAAAATCATTTTCTCGTTGATAATTTTGATGGTATATATTACAATGATAAAATAGAAAAATATGGGTAAAAAAAACTTAAATAGTTACCGATTTGAAAATACATATTGTATTGGCACTCATACAGTTTGACAGTTTAATCGGGACACAAAAAAGCATACTCACAAAGCCGTCTATCATGTCAGCAGCAGTAGTTTGACACGACGACTTTTGGGATGGTGTCTACTACTTAAAGACTCCATTGATCATCTGGCAGAATGTAGTCATTTTGATAGACATAAAAAAATAAACTTTTTAAACTATTGCATAGCTTTTATCGCGGGCTTTGAGCGCGGCGACCGAATCAAGAAATTCCGTAACGAAAATAAAACTTAACACCTTCCACTCCGCCTACCATAAAATTTATTTCTCAGGATAAACACTAGTGGCGCGCGCTAGTTTTTACCACACATAAACCAAATATTTTGTCACATTTGCGATAAATTTTATCTGGTAGAACTATAGAAGTGAAACTAAGATTTTAATAACGTGTAATAATGCATCAATTTTAGGTAATATCCCAGTTTTATTCTTTTTCGGAGTAAAAATATTTAGTAGGATGATAAAAATTTCGGAATAACCTTCATGTATTGTAAGATAATAAAAATATTTTAAACGATATTAACTTCTCATTTATTCAATAAAAGAAAAAAATTTTTTCTTATCGGTCACCACGCTTAAAAAGTGTAACTTGAATTAATAGAACTAAATATACGGGAATTCACGCGATCATGCATTAGGTATTTACATACCTTATTTTGCTTGACGTTTCGACCAGGTTACACCGGCCGTGGTCACAAGCAGACTGATGTGGCGATGTCACGGCTCCGTATGCGAAGTAGATTCTAGATCTACCCTCACATTTTTGTCTTTCCACGTAGTATCACAAAACACACTGACAGTGTCCTTATTCTGTATGCCGTCCGTATTCCGAGCGTTAACCGACTGCGCAAAGCGAGGTTGTATAATTTGAATCACTGGATTCCACGTAGCCGAGAGCTTAAAGCCGTCTTCCCTATTGAAGTTTGTATGTTTCTTAATTTCAATAGCTTCTCGTACCACCCGAGAGTAGTAGGTACGATCAGTGGAGAGGACTTGCGTATGATGAAATTCAATCCAATGATTGGTGTCCGTTTGCAGAATATGTTCGGCAATCGCTGATTTGCTGGTCTGTCGATTCTTTACAGCGGCGATATGTTCTTTGGCCCTTTCAGCAATAGTCCGCTTAGTCTGGCCTATGTACGAACTACCGCAGCTGCAGCTGATCTTATAAACGCCCGGAGTTTGTAGGGGCAAAACATCCTTTGGCGTGCCTACCATGCTGTTTACTTTGGCCCCAGGTGTAAAGACTGTGCTGATGCTGTATTGTTTAAGCAGGTCTCCTATCTTATCAGTCACACCTTTAATGTAGGGCAAAAAGGCAGGTAGCCAGAGGTCAACCGGCAAGACAGAATAAGGACACTGTCAGTGTGTTTTGTGATACTACGTGGAAAGACAAAAATGTGAGGGTAGATCTAGAATCTACTTCGCATACGGAGCCGTGACATCGCCACATCAGTCTGCTTGTGACCACGGCCGGTGTAACCTGGTCAAAACGTCAAGCAAAATAAGGTATGTAAATACCTAATGCATGATCGCGTGAATTCCCGTATATTTAGTTCTATTAAATCATGCAACGCGAAAGTTTAAAAGTAAATGTAACTTGAATTAATATCAAAGAAAAAACTTGAATAAATATCAAAGACAAAAATACTGCATAAATAAAAAATAGATAAATAATTATAATTGCATAAGGTGATAAAAAATGCAATAGCTTTACCGCGGCAGTCCTCAAGTGCCACAGGTTTTTTTTATTATAATGTAAGATTATCAAACGATAATTTGAGTACACTTAAGTCGGACAGTGAACAGTTTTATTTAAACCATTAATGCGAGCTATAAACGTCGCAATGAGTAGAGATGGTGACTTCCACGTATTACGCACAAACATTGTGCAACTAGGTACTAGTAATTGTGCATTATTGCCTCTCTTGATTGATTCACTGATTGATTGCTCACTCAAAACAGTGGTAATTTCGTTTCGCAACTGATATTATTACTGTTTTTGTTTATTAAGTCATACTATGGGCATTAAAATTCTATCTTAATTAGACGTTATGAGGTTAATAAATTAAGTAAAGTTTTATTCAAGAAAATCTTGAGATGGAGTCATAGCAATAAGTAAAAAAAACATAGCCTAAAGAACAGTGGATGGATCACTGACAAGTGCTGAGTTTATATAAAGAAGAAGACAAGGGCTATTCAGACATTTGATCTATTTGTGTTTAAAAGTCTGTGTTGCAATATAAAATCAATAACCTTGCATGATTGATTCTTAGTTAAAGTGGGCTATCGTTTAAAATATTTCTCCATTTATTTATCAGACTGTAGATGTCTACTGCTAGACATAGGCAAGACTTTACCAAAGTTAGTAGTTTGGCATTATTACCACGCTTGATAAGCGAATTAGTGATAGTAAGGTGCTTCTCGTTACCTGATAATTAATCGTCTCTTACGACACTCACTGATAGAGATAGGATCTCTTTAATCTAGACCACACACTACACACCACCCAATCTCTCTTTCCTATCTTTATACGGCCGCGATAAACAGTAAAATAATTTGCTTGTTAACACGTACTTGACCCGTAGATGAAGTACTTATATAAGATGCTGTTATACTTAAGTGCGTGCTTAGCCCCTTAACCAACACCTAGGCACATCATAATAGCACATGGCAACAGAAAAAATAAAGTTGCGTAACTCACGTTAGAAATCTAAATAAAACAAAGAGTAGCACTTAGAAATTAAGGTTAGAAATGATAAACACGAAAATAGTAAACCTTATCATGTACATTATAAAGTTTATTTTTCTATGTCAGTGATGAATAGATAGCTAGATTTGTAATGAAAAATAGAGCTTTATGCCGTAAAAATTAGGATGATTCTAGCATGTAGAGAAATGATGCAATGAGAGCGCGTACGTGAAAAAAAGTTTAATCATTGGAAATAACAACAAATTGATATGGAAGTAAGTAAAAGTGAGCAATTTTGTATATGTACGTGAGTAGTGTGTGATGTATAATTTAGATATACTTTTATATAACGAGGTCTATTTGTTTCTTGTCGACATTTTAGAAAATGCGTGACTGGATTTGTAGCATAATGGTCGTTTAGTGCTGAAAGCTTCTTAAAGAATACCTGGTTAGCAATTCGATTGAAATAATTAGATGACATTTTGTTATTGTTATTTTGGAGTAGTATCACTCAAATTCTTCTCATTTTGTCATGGAAACGAGCCGACGACTGTATAAGCTTTTTTTTAATTACAATTGTGAAATAATCTTCCTAGTGATGATTCTAATTTTATTGTAGCATTGTGTGGTGGCCAGGTATTGATCACGTTATTGAAACGACTTATGAGGAAAGTTAACATGTTGTCTGGTAGGAACAGCACCGCCGAAAGCGCCGCCACAACCGTGGCCGCACGTCGCAGAGCCATGGTCGCGCTTACATGTTGATTTTTGGGGACCATTTCAAGGCAAAACATGTTCAGTAATCATAGATTCTACAAGTAAATATTTAGAAGTATTTTTAATGCCACGAACCACATTAAGTGGTTACTGACTGGACTGGACTACTTTTAGGCTCTACACTTAACTGGCGTGCACAGGTTACCAGTGTGAGCCAAAAAGTCACAGGAATTCTGCGTGCTTTTTATCGTCTAAAGAACTTCCTACCTTTTAAAACAAAGACAATGCTTGTGCAGACTCTAATCCTTCCCGTTGTCGACTATGGTGATGTGTGCTATTATGACCTGAATGCAGACTTACTCAACAAATACGACCGATTTCTTAATAACTGCATTCGATTCATCTTTAATCTTCGTAAGTATGATCATTTGTCTACCTATCGTTCCGAATTAAACTGGTTACCTATTCGTCAAAGCTGTAGCTTGCGTGCTCTCACTACACTCTATTCTATTCTTAACTCTCCTTGTTCCCCATCTTACTTAACTCCTTACTTCCAATACTTGTGCTCCATACATGACAGAAACCTTCGCTCGTCAAATAACCTTCTTCTTACCTGCCATTCACATACGATAGATTTTATTCACTTCTCTTTCATAGTCGAAGCTGTTCTTTTTTGGAATAACCTTCCTCTAGAAGTCAGGATGTCCACTAACCGTTTGAACTGAAAGTTCGGGCTCTCCTCTTCGAGAAATTGTTGGGATCATCTCGTTAATTATCCATACTATGATATGTGTATATATATATAATATATATAATATATATTTATATTTATTTATATATTGAAATTATATATTAGTCTTTAATAAATAATATATTACTTTTATGTAAGTACTAATGTATATTTCATATTTATATATATTTAATTTCCGTATCTTATCCATTAAAATCTGTGTTCTTTTACAAACACCCATTAATATCACTCTGCTTCGTTGACTGCACCTACTTCGAGTGTCTCTTCACCACCTTGGGTTGACTGGTAGAGAATGCTTTTAGCATTAAGTCCGCCGTTGTACTTTTGTGCATGAAGTTCAATAAAAAAAAAATAATAAGTGCAGCGGTGAAAGTACCTCGCACTACCTTTGCACGCTTTGGTTTGCCCACGGACTTGTACTTGTAAATAGCCTCAGACAACGGCCCACCATTTTCGAGTAGGGAATATCAAGATTTTATGAATAACTAGCTGTGCCCGCGACTTCGTCCGCGTGGAATAGTGATTTTGGGCAGCATGTTTTGGATATATCTTTTGGTTTGTTTTGAATTATAAACATCTTCGTTTAGGTGAATAAGAAAAATCTTTACAGTAAATGCTTCTCTATCTACGATATTAGACGTATAGCCATCGCGGATCAAAGCCATACAGGCTGCTACGATTACTTACACGTGGCAAATCCACATAAAGCTGACCATGCGAAAAACAGTTAATATTTAGATCCACACTCATTAATTGTCATCGCGAAACATAGGCTCACTAGAAACTGAACTCGTTTAAAACTAAACGGGAAATTGTTTGGAATGAAAGGAATCCGAGGCATGAAAACGCTATAAGTTTTTTTTTTTTATATTTGCCTGCCAAAGTGCCTCTACTCTGGCTGATGGTAAGCAGTCAGTGGAATTCAGAAGCAGTGGACACCATTTCAAAAGCCAAACTACTGGTATGGTGGCCTCCACTATGGCGGCTTAGTGAGATGCTTCTTCACGCCTCGCTTAAAAGTCCCAGGATGAAAGTTAGGTGGGAACACATGCGCTGGTAAAGAGTTCCAGGCTTTAATTGAGCGACAAAAGTATAAAGTGCTGAACCGTTTGGTTCGAGACCCTTTAGATTCCACTGTGAAAGGGTGGCACTTCAGTCGCGCACGTGTCGTTCTGGATAAAAAGGGAGAGGGTAGAATTAATTTAAAGAGCTGTTGAGAAGACTCTCCGTGGTAAAGGCGATAGAAGACGGCCGTTGAGGAGGCGATGTCTCTTCGCAGCTGTAAAGGCTCAAGGGTCTTAGGCCTCCGGGCTTCCATGATACGGACTGCTCGCAAAAGGCCGCCGTACCGTCTCGATAATGGTCGCCGGGTCCCACTATCCGGTTACCAACCTGCACGACGAACCACTCCGAGATTATGCGCAACCTGGTGGGGCAGTCTCTTTTTTTTGGTTAGGTCTAATTGGGCCCTTGTACAATGCCGCGGGCGGCCAGCGGCACCACCGTTTATACGGGTCTCCCTGGCCGGCGGGTTGACCCACACCACCCACACAATGACTCCGCGGATACTCAGCTGGTCCCACACATGCTGCGAGGTCAACGCCTTCTAGATCCAAAGTAAGCATATTATATGCTTGTATTATGGGTTCTAGAATACGGATAAACATACTTAAATACTTTTATTTTTGTAAATACATACATATTATACATATAAACACCCAGACCAATGCAAATAGACATGTTCATGCTACAAATATTTGCACTGAGCGGGAATCGAACCCGCGACCTCACAGTCCATACACAGTACCACCGAAATACAGAGGCAGTCGATTTCCCCCTGACTTTCCCCTCCCTTTCCCCTGACTTCTCCCTAACTACCCCCGTACTCACCCCTCACTTCTCACTTCTCCCTTCCTTTCCTCTTCCTCCCCCTCCCTTCCCCCTCCCTCCAAATTTCAAGTCGCTAACTTCAAAAGCAAAGATCTTTCCATACAATATTTCATCCCTTATTTCACTTCTATAAATCCACCCCAGTAAAAAAAAAATTATGAGCGTATTTATTATTTAAATAAAAGTATTCCAAAACAAAATTTCAAAGCTGTAACTTAAAAAATGAAGACGTTTCATACAATCGATTTCATCCCTTTTCATACACTTAAGGGTTGAATTTTTAATAACCCTTTCTTTGTACACTTCTAGACATTAAGACAAACACACCCTCCAAATTTCAAGTCGCTACGACCAGCGGTTTTGGCTTTACGTTGTCTGTCAGTCAGTCAGTCACTCAGGACAAAGCCTTTTATAATATGTATGAATGTATGGATTAGACGTATAGCCATCAGGGATCAAAGCATACAGGCTGCTAGTAATGCTAACACGTGATAGAGCCACATAAAGCTGACCGAAAAACAGCTAATACTTAGATCCACACCCACAACTTTTAGTGTCTTACCTTTACTTTAATTACTTAATTAATTAATTACTTTAATTAGTCATCGCAAAACATAGGCTCACTGGAAACTGGACTCGTTTAAAACTAAATGAAAGACTGTTTAGAATGACAGGAATCCGAGGAATAAAAACACTATCAGCTATTCCGCAACCTGTTAAAATATCTGCTTCTATAAGATTTCGTAGTAAATTAACGAATGTTCGATGTGATTCTTTAAATTGGCATAACTTTTTTATTTATGAACCGATTGATATGAAACAAACACTAAATGTTAAGTGAAGCTTACCACAATATATTAGTGAAAACCATATTTAAATCGGATAAGCCGTTTCTGAGATTAGCGTGCACAAACGCACAGACAAACAGACAAACAGACAAACAGACAAAAATTTTAAAAATCATTGTTTTGGGTTCTATTTGCGTTGATATAGGTCCCAATAGTATTTTTTCTCATGTATCTTCCATGTACAGACAGCGATCGGTTACATTTTTATTATATGTATAGATAATGCCATTAAAGTTACAAATACACCAATATATCACCCTGCATATGATGGTGCAGCGGAAAATGCTGTTAAACTTTGAAAGCGAGCTTTAAGAGTCAATACGTGACGGGATAGATTTAGAAGCATTTCAGACATATATTTTGATGTACAGAAATGTAGAAATAAGGTCTACTGGTGAGTAACCGGCTATGCTATTACAGCGAAGGAAATTAAGAACGAATTACTAGACGAGGATAAACAATGCTCAGCGTAAACAAGTACCTATGTATTGCATACACTTTTAGACAGGTGATTCCGTGTGGGCTCGCAGTTATACAGGAGAGAAGTGGTTTGATTGTACTGTCATAGACAGAGTTGGCTCTCGTAATTATGTAGTAGGTAAGGAAGGTGGTCCCTTCTTGAAAAGACACGTCAATCAACTAAAAAAGAGAAGATGCAGTTACGGGGTGCTATCTGTAGATAAAATGATTTCATCAACGGAAACCAGATCCGTTATGGAGAATTTGGAGGGTGAAACTGTAAAGGACATGGTGTCCAATTTATCCAAGTCAAGTGCACAGAAATCTGGGCCTCGTGAAGAAACTGTTGGTACTGTGGCTAGTGGGTAACCCGCAGCTTGGGGTTCACGCAGATAATTTTGGTGATAAAACTACTGTGCCAGTGAGTCAACCCAAAATATTAATAAAACCAGTTATAGGATATGCTTTTGAAGAATAGATTTTGTATCGATTTAATAATACAGTACCTAAATACTAGACATAAGTAAGTAAAGTTATTATATCAATGTAAATGTCATGTAGACTTTAAGATGCTTATTTGTAGTAAAATAGTTTATTATTAGATAAAAATATTATGCCATGTTAAGGTGGTTAGTAAATAAGGGTGGAGGTGTAACGTATGTAGATTGTAGGTACTTGGTTTATGGTTTATTTTATGAATGAAAATATGGATGAGATGATCTAAGTGAATGAATTTTTTAGTTGCTAAAATAGTTGTAGAAAAAGAATCAATGAGTGTATCAATAAAAGATATTGTGATAGGCTGCCTCACTTAAGCTATGAATATTTGTAAAAATACGTGTTCAAATCTTTCGTCATTCTTAGTTGGTAGGATGCTATCTAGCTTCAATAACATCTTTGCCATGACAGCACATAGGTAGACCTGACTGCTGTGCTTAGAATAGTTGCTCCAAAATTTTATCTAAATTACTTTTAATTTAGGAAGAGACATTTAACATTAAACAAATTAGCTTTCGACAATACGTTCTAGCAATCACATGGTAAAATTCCCACATCACTTGTTTTTTCCCTTCTTTTTCAACCCTAAACAAATTGTGGGATACGGAGCAGCTGATAAGTGTTTCCTTCCTAAGAAAGGGTTAACAAATTAAGCAATCATTCACTAAACGACTAATCGCAACCATTCAATTCACTAATCGCAATAATTGGAAACGACTTATTTTACACAAGGTGTTCCTAAATTAGACAGACCCGATATCATAGTCAATACAGAAATATTCAAGGACTTCGGAATAACTAGGGATTATAAAAGAATTAAATGAGTTATTAAATTTTAAATAGGGGGAAAATGACGCCTTTATCAGGCAGCGATGACCTGGAGAGATATGAAATATGATAAGAAATAGACAGCCAGATTTCTCTCTCGTATTAAGAACTACCAGGATTGAGAAAACTGTTTTCCAACTTAGGCCTGCTAAATAATTGTGTTCAGAGAGTGTAATGACTGTTTGTTTGTTTAAAGAATTTGAGGAAAGAATCCAGTAGACACTTTTGTACAAGACAGTTTAATTGTGAAGAAAAGAGAACTAAGCCCGCTCCTGGTAGATACATATCGTAACAACTGTGCATGTGCACAGGCAGGGTCCTAGCATACCTACCAAATTTTCTGTTATTAAGCTACTTACACAGGACTTGTCCAATCAATGTCTTATAACTTTAAAAATGCTGCTTTTTTAAAAACATCCAGTATAAACAGGTGTTGTTAAACTCTCATATAACCTTTTTTATTTGTTCATCCCTTGAAATGGGGCTCGTTACCACCCCTGTAATCTGTCTGATTAAATATCAGTGATAAGGGGTTGAAATTATTTTAGTAGTGATAATTAAGTGATAATAAATCAAAGATAATAACTTTATTGGGCGAGTACGGAGATAGAAGTTATTAAGATATTCATGGTGTATATTAATTAATCTTTGAGGTAACCAAGGATGGGTTGAAAATGGGTTATCGATTTTTTAAAATAGATCTCTTAAGCCTCGTAGTGCATAAATGTTAATTTTTTTAATTAATTTTTCTTACATGCTTTTTCTTATGGTAATTAAATACCGTAGCTGGACTTGATTATAAACATTTCCAAAAAAATTAAGTTAAGCTTTATAGTTTGCCTACATTTTTTTAAACGAGAAGGAAAAAGGAGAGACTGAGGAGCTAAGTGCTAACTAAGTGTTTTAATTTTTTGAAAAAAGATAACGGCGATGGTATTTAATTGACAGGATAGATACTTCCTCAGTCAAGTCGACTTATTCATGCAGACATCAGCAAGCATCTGAACAACTTCTGAATGGAGACTAATTGGAATAATTGTACATCGTGTTTTCAATAGGTACCTTCACTTACGTCAGAATGTTAAAATTGGCTCCTTTAACGTAGATCATTACTTGGAATTTATCTTTATTTAAAAATTATATATCTAATGATTGTGTTCTGGTTAATGACGTTAGACGTCATCTACCGACAGCAAGTAGAACTAAATTTACTTATTTTGATGTTGACGATAAGTAACACCTGTTGGCTTACACATTGTTATAGAATACCAAATGTATAGACTTGGCAAGTTAATATTATTTAGGCACTTGCTAAATATTTTTTATGTGACAAAAGGTAGGAGTATTATAGTATGTCCTTGCTTCAGTCAGTTTCAGTATGAATTTTATTACATTAGATTTATAAAATCAAAATCAATTCAAATTAAATCAAATCAAATCATTTATTTGCTTAAAATGTGGTACAAAACTTGTTAATAAATTAGTTTGAGCAGAGACACATTTTGCCAAATAAGGTTGGCATGCAAACATTCTTAAAATTGTCATAATAATTATGTAATTACAAACATTCTATACTAAGACAAATTAAATTAGTTAATCACAGATATTTAAATACTTAATATTACAGATAACGACATCTACAGTGCATTTCTATATTTGTAAAAGCGACACGAACCTTTTACCTACTAAAAACTCCTTGACTGTGTAAAAACTCTCCTCTAATTCCACCATTCCTTAACTCGGCACCAAATCTGTGACATGGCTGTTCTGTTATTTTATTAGGTAGAGAATTATAAATTAAGGGTGCCATGTATGGACAGTTTTTGCAAAACAATTCTAAAGTAGGAACAGGCATTTTGAGACGCACATGTGTTGCTATCCCTTTATTAAAATTTAATGACGATTCGAACATCGAGATATTATATCTAACAAACTTGGCCATTTCATAAATATAAATACAAGGTACTGTGAGCAGCTTTTCCGATTTAAATTCAGCCTTACAAGATTCGTCCCAAGACATACCATATATCGCTCTGATGCATTTCTTCTGTGCTATAAAAACTTTTAGTATGTCTGATGAATTACCCCAGACAACAATTCCATAGCGGATTATGGAGGAAACGTAGGTATAAAATACCTATCGATGTAAAGTGGTTATACTTACACTAATGCATTTAATTCGGTGAGTGAGAGTTCCATAGGTCCAATTATCCTCGGTACTCTTCCTTTTCTTTTTCCTTCCTCACCCTCTTCTCCTTATACGGTTGGAAAAGGCTTAGCTGTGTTTTCTTAGTATTCATTTTGCTTTGAGAATACGGCCATGTATGAGCTACTTCTTCTAACTGAAATAGTGTAGAGAAATATAGTCCAAAAACCAATGCATACCATGCCTACTCTATCCCATTAATAACTCTGTACATCATGAATGTTTCACATGACCACATTTTGTGACCATTCGACAGCATTAGACTAAATTGTATCGTGATCGTTATCAATTCAACTCAAAGAATGCCCGATGTATTATTTCATTACTCCTGTCCCTATTAGCTTTTAAAGCCGATAAACAACGAGTAACAATCTTCAAATATGCTGTAAATCATCGTTTTCATTGTTTTCTAGCGTGTTAGTACTAAATTTAGGAGTTACGTGCTTGGTTTAATATAGTACTAGGTGATTATTCTTGATTGAAACAAGTGTTTCGCCTGATTGAAAAGTGATTGCAATGACTGTCGCGTTTTGAAGCTCGCATAAATGTTGTAGGCGTTAAACGATTTATTTTTTAAATTATAGCAAAAATCACAAATTTAGAACTTCGTTTATAATTTATATAATATACACATTATGATTTATGGAAAAATAATTCATCAGGCATCAGAGAAAAATGATTGGGTTAAAAGTATAAATTAAGTAGATTAAAGTTCTAGTTGTCAATTTTTACGTCTCTCCTGATATTTAAATCTTAGCAATATTTAAATTGCTGTAAGTCAAAAAATTTCCAACAGTGCCTATTGGTAATATTAATATTAATAATACTGTTACCAATGTGTATCATTATGTATTTCCTTATCTATGTATTTTGAACCTTATGTCATACCTAAACCTTATTTAAGATAATTCCTAAAAAATAACATTTAATAGTTTTTCAAATACCTAAGTACAGTTTTTTATAAATAGCCGCCCGCAGCTCTTTTAACGATATCTCTATACAATCTTACTTAAATTAGTTTAAACTCTGAATATTTAACGTTAACCAGAAAGCATAACGATTTCTAACTACCATTAGACCGCGGCGTTTTTGAACCTCATTTTATTACTAATTTTATCAAACACTTACGTTTCTGAACTGTACAAGAAATTCCAGTTTGATACCAAAAAGTTTTGAATCTTTTTATAAAAAAAATCAAATGTCACCCTTTTCCCGCCAATTAGTGATCAATAAATGTCTGAGTCGGACATTTTGACTTCATTCACGCTTCAAGAGTACAATTAAATATCGATAGTATCTGTTTGTATATTTAAATATTTAAAGAATGTCTCGGTCCCATAACATCGTGATGGGCGATTTAGTATTTTTTTAGCTACTGTTTTGATTTTATCGTGATGATGCCGTAGGTGGGAATAATGTTTACTGCCTAATTTTAATATGATCCGGTTTACTTATAGGTAAGTTTAAAGCTACCTAGAAGATAACTAGCTAATTATGTTAGTACAGTGAAGTTTTTTTCAATTACATTACATGTACTTAAAATATTTCCATATCTGTGAAATTATTTACTATTTTCTACACAGATATAAAAGTAGCTGTCTTTTAAATTTATCAGGCTCAAACATTCTCTAAGAGACACAGGCCAAATATTGGTTTTACCTTAAATGCTTTGCTTGCTGCCCTTTCTGTAATGTAATTGTATTCTGCTTCTGCCTATATTTGTATTAGTTCAATCAGCAATCGCCATCGTTCAGATATCTAACTGTGCTTACTTATATATTGTATATAATTAATTATCGAATAATACACCAGTGGGCGGCAGGGCAGCGTCGACAGTAATTCCCGACGTCGTCGTCGTCGCCCCAGCTAAAATTATCCATCGAAAATTCTCAATCTTTCTCCACTAAAGACCTTTTGTAATTATGTTAAACAAAGCTACTAAATCAACCTGACTGTATTAAAATATATACACTCGTCAATATTAACATAACAAAACAATGATGATAGGTCCCACTGTGCCGATGAGAAGTAAACACTACCCGCTGTGCTTACACCCGAACCACCCCAGTAGACGCCGATGTCCGGGGGTCGACGTATTTTAGTTTTTCTATAAACCTGACATTTATGGTAAGGGTCAGACGGGGAAAAAACATTGTTCACGAAGCGCCGCTTAGCATAAAATTTATTATGCTTTGGAACCATGAGAGATATTTTCTGGGTGCTTGAAGAGTATTGACACGAGTTTGGATAGTAATATCTTTTATAGTAGGTACGTGAACATAGAACTTTGTACAGCTTTGCATATTTAATCACGAAGGAGTGCTAAAATTTGGCAAAGCTCAAAAATAAAGAAAAACTAAATTTCAAAATGGGAAATTAATTATGATTGGCTACTCTTTGATAAAATTGACATTTCGTGCCTGAAAACATAACTTCTTTAAGATTCTTGATATTACCTATTTATTTCATACCACACCAGTAAGATAAACTAAGATATTGGGTAGTTTATAGTTTGGTATACTTACTTAACTGAATTTCAAAAATTCGTAATATTTGTTTAACCAATTTTTAATTATTCTGTTAAATAATCATCTTCATATGATGAAATATAACTAATTCATTATTACAGTTAGTACTAATATTTAAGTTCAGCGATAATGCATTAGAACAAAATAATCCTTAATAATTATAAAAGTAACGAAAGCGCCTTTCTTCTTTGTCTTTCAATCTGCAATATTTTTTTGTTTTTCTCATATGAAATGGTGCGTAAATCTATGGTAATATAACCTGTGGCGTTGTCGGCCTCTTTTAATTTAAACGTGTTGATTTGAGCCAGATAAGAATTGGCGACAGGTTTTTATGGACGATATTGTGTGGCTATCTTTATATGGATGATGACATTCTTAGGTTTTTAATTGGATATCAGAGCATTAGTTAATAATAATAATATATAATCAACGTCTGTTATCTTCACATTACGTGTAGTATGGTAAAATATTATATTTCACATGATCATGGTCATGGTCATTTTGGTGTATTTTTAAAACACTTTCATAATGTTATATTATATAGAGATTCACCGGTCCTTATAGACAAATAGCAAAAGTTATTGTACGGAACTCTATATTGTATTGATTGTTTCTTTCTTTATTTATTCTGAATTATACGCAACAGAAATACAATGAAGAAAGATTAAAATAAATAATATTATGTCTAAGGCTAACTGTTGTTTTTAATTATGTTTTAGTAATTGAATAGTAAGGTTGTGTTTTAGTCTTTTCTTTTTCTTTGTAATAATAAGAGCGTGTAAGAAATAAGAGGCGAATGACTTTAGCATAAGGTAAGTACGAGAGTTTCGTAACGCTCCATGAGATTTTGTACAGCGCCTTTTAAATTATATTAGCAATCGTATAAAGCAGAATAAAATTATTGTCAGTAAATACTGTGGTGGCTTTGTGGCGTATGTCTTGGGTCCTCTTTTTTAGATATGATAGATAAACTGGACAGACTGACTTACCTACCTTCCAACTTCAATTGAAGACTAGAAACTCAAATATATGACATAGGATGAGTCAAGGATACGATTTAGAGAAGGGCAGGCTGTTAAAACCGTAACTACAGCCTTTCTAGAGAAGGGCTACGCCTTTGGGGAGAGTTGAAAACCTTAGCCTTTTAGACTAAAGTTTTTAACTCTCCCCAGTGTCGCCACTTTTACCGGTAGTGAACTGGCCAAATTTATCGGTTGCCCGCCACCCTTATCAAGTACTCGGTCCACATTATAAGAGATCTGTCCACGATGTGTCTTTCGATTCGTGATCGCACTCTAGAATTTTTGAAATTATACTTCTTTTGGCGCGATTGGGCAAAATGATGAGAGTGAATTTTTACGATGCGCGCGCACACCGACAGAAAAATCAGTGTGAATAAATAAAAAATATATTGGCGTTTATATCAATTCAAATATTTATGTATGTATGCGTTGTGTTATGATTTGGTATTTTTGGATTGTTACGCCAAAGAAGTATAACTTCTTACGTGCGTACATGAGTACACACTCCTTTTTTTTAAAAAAAGAGACAAAAACATATGACTTGAATTAAGAACCACCTTCTTATTGAAGTCGGCTAAAAATGAAGATTATTTTATTTTTAACAAAGCTTTTGTATTCACTCTATGGCCTAATTTATATTAAATTTATATTACATGCTTATTATGACCGCTTAATATCCCACAAAAAAACCTAAAACAACAAATAAAATATGTAAAACGGTGGTCACAAAAACGAAGTGAGTCGTTGTCTCGGCAGGGGGCGCTACTGAGCGATAAGACCAAATAATTTAGATGTAAGCTCATCGCTTTATTGGCTCCTTTTGTTTTTCTCCAAATTTATGACACTTCGGGTTTGTGGCGAACGGCAAAAAAGAAGGTTTTTGTTGAGGTAGAAAAAATGGAGGCAGTTTGAAATTGCAATCGTTTAGTATGTCGTTAAATTTTGTATTGTAGTGCCGCTGTATTATGTAAATTTCTTGTTTTATTGCATTTATTGGAAATCTAATTGTGGAAGGTTTCATTATTTCAGTCGAGAAACTGCTTCTACCGTGTGGTCTCTATAAATAATGAAAGCACATGTCTAAAACTAATCCCGTGGGTGTCGTTGGAAGCGACAAGGTAAAGCAAGATCTTTCTCTCACCAAAGCGCCTGTCTAACGTGATGATTTTGGCTCTATAAGCTTTTGTCTTTGGTAGACGATTATGTACACCAGTGGACGTTTTCATTATAGTAAAAGGGAGATGGAAGGCCCAACACTGGTAGAATTTTGCGATAGTTTTTAGCCGTGACAGGCAAATCAGTGATCGCAGTAACGTCAGAATTATAATTACGATCAAAGTGGATTAGTTATTTTAGACTTTTTGAAGTTATACTTCTTTTGGCACGATTGGTAAAAATGATGAGAGTGAATTTTTACGATGCGCGCGCACACTGACAGAAAAAAGCAACACCCTGAAGTTAGTTGCGAACCTTTTACACCCTGAAGTTAGTTGCGAACCTTTGTGTGTTGTATCAGTACAAATAATCAGTGTGAATAAATAAAAAATATATTGGCGTTTATATCAATTCAATTATATTTATGACGGTGATAGATATTTTTTTTTGATCATTTATCAGTAAAAATATTTATTTTGAATATTAGTGGTAAAAGTGGTTTTCAATATACTGTTTTAAGTGCATTTATAGATTTGATGTTAACTGTTATGTATGTATGCGTTGTGTTATTATTTGGTATTTTGGATTGTTACGCTAAAGAAGTATAACTTCTTAAGTGCGTACATGAGTACACACACTCTTTTTTATTAATAGTAGTAATAGCTCTTTAATATTTTCCACACTCAAAAACATAAAATCCATATGTCACAATACATCCCTTTTACCCCAAATATTTATACATTAGGGTGTCCACAAAACCGCAAGGCTACTCAATTACACCATTATTTATATGTGACAAGTCCTTTAACCTTTCAACACATGCTGTACTATCAACACTCATAATGCAACGACCGGTCTTTTAGACCCCTCATTTTATTCAATATTTCGTATTTTTGTACAATTTTGGGGGAGGAAGGTGTCTATTTATGCTGGTTATGTTAATGGTTAGTACAGATGTGGCGACAAGTACGGTGATTTCTATGGTTATCTGTTTACGAGATTCGCAAATGTGCGTGTAATGATTTAGCTTGTTGTGGTACGGTTTTATTATTATTTGATTACTCAGTCGCAGTAAATTATGATGTTAAAATAGAGAATAGATAGATTTCTTTGTTGAAGTGAAATCTGGTTAGTATACCTCCATAATGCATTTTTATTTTGAGTTTTTAAGCATCATCGGCGTCATCATGCTGTTAGTATAACAAATATAGTTGCCATAATAATAAAAATGATAGTTACAATTTACGCTGGAATCGACATTTCTAGGTGCGTCTATACTGGATTCCGAAGTGACACTAAAACATTTTACACTACTACCCTGTTACATAAAAGGTTTAAAACAATAAAATTAATAAGCTAAAAAAAATATCATTCCACTTCCCAGCTGCCTTTTAATTCTTCCGCATAACCGACTTAACTGACAAACTGATAGCCAAACACTCAAAAACGCCACGCGCCTAAATTAACTTTATGTAATCCCATTGATATCGGTATCGTTCGTGAACATTCGCTAAAGTTTTTATAATAGTTAACTCGGATTAGATAATGTCCCATGGGTGGTCTTTTAGACCCGTCGACCCGTCGCGAGGGTTACACCCCAGCGCGGCGGTGACAGGTTGAAGGGTGCAGTTAGTGTTTATCGAATTTAGATTTAATAATAGTGTTGTTATATTTGGATGAGGTTGATATAGCGTGATTTGTTGACATAGATTTTTATGGGTTGTTAAATTTTATAACTTTGGCATGGCAATTCAAGGTATTTCTTTTTATTATATAGAGATTTTATCAGAGTCTCATCACGTTGGTAACCGCTGTTTACGAATCACAGAAGCGCCAGAAGTACATTTAAATATACTCGTGGCATTCATGCCATAATCTCATACGTTGCTAATATACCTATTAACCTATTGCTTTCTTTAAAGTAAGTATCTACTCGAACTTTAAACTAGACTACTTTGCGCAGAGGGCGTTTGAGTAACTTCTGTGCAAGATGTGGGTTCGATAAAAAAATTCTTAAATTTTTTTATATTAGTAAGTTATCCAGGAGTGGTGGATATGGTCTCTATAGCCTATAGTTTAAATAGCAAACTTTTGGCATGGTGTCCTTCACTATAGCAATTTAAGGAGATGCATTTTCACCTCCCGTAGAATGAGCGATCGACAACTACCAAATTGTTACAGTGATATAACAAAACTACTACTACTGATAAAACGGAAGAAAACATATGCTCTGGGAAAGAGTGCTCGGTTTTCATTGAGCGATATAACTAAGTAAGAAGTACTGTACCGTCTGGTTCAAGACTCTTTAATTTTTTAAATTTGCTGCTGCCTTTAGATTATTAAAATGTAGGTAGGCCATCAAAGATAAAACTTAGGGCTCTTTCAGTTTAGACGTCTGGTGTCGGACTGTTGCGGTGCAGCAGTGCGGTTGTCGTACTGCGTACAGCCGATCATTTATTGCATACAATTTATGCACTAAACGTGCAGGACGTTCTCCATCCTGCTGTCGTGCGTGTGCCCTTAAACGCAGTTATTAATAAAATAGGTATACTTAGGTATGACTACAATGTAGACACGTTTATTAAGCTACCTTTATTACATATTTTTAGTAGCAAATGAACCTTAATTTTATATTGTTTAAGATTACCAAAATTTTTATTGAATGATTAGTGGTGTCGACAATGTTATAGTCCAGGAGCTTACATGCTTACCTACACCTTGTGGCTTGTGCTCTGTTTTCCATGGAAAGATTTCATGGCAATGAATAGCTCTCACTACAATTAAATATACAAAAAAGGATTTAGTGGTTCAACTAGCTCAAGAAAGTGCCGTTGAATTTACTATTTTCGGTAATTAACGCAAACAAAAACGTTTCTTTAGACCCTTCAATAGAAAATATAAAGTTCCAAATGTATCGACAAATTAGGAAAAAGATTCAAATCAATTTAATTCAAATTTTAAATATCAGACGGTACGGATGCATGCATATCGAAATAGCCATCTTATAGCTTGTTGAGCATTCTTCAAGAAATAAAAACATATCAAAATATAGGTATATTAATAAGTATTTGATTACATTGTGGTCTACAAATCAGCGGAACAGATCAATAAAACAATAAACCTTACGTTCTTTATAAATTTTGCTTCATTCTAATCTTTAAAGTCGCCATTTTTTCCTCGGCATCAAAGCCTTAAAGCTATGAACGCAAAGGCATTCCATGTCCAAAACAATATTGCTCGTTATTAATTTCAAAAAGTTTTTATTTGAATCTTTCGAATATCTGCTACCGTGTCTGTGGTATATCCTTAGCGCTTCAGATCAAAAGATATGTACGAAGCAAGCAAATCGTTATTTAGTTTTTTGATTTTCTGAACAGCTGGTAAGTTTAGAAGATGTGTAGATACCTTGTTGTGTTGGTGACCCGGGTAACTTTGACTATGCAAATATCAATTCATTATTCATTATATCATTAACAGACTATTAATGACGTCCATTGCTCGATATAGCTTCCACTCCTCTCACGCATGAGTACTTTGTCAGGTCGTAAGCCACGCTCATCTATTAGTTACTCGGCACCTCTAGTAGGTCGTCCATAGATGAGACACTATATACTGAGAAGGTCGTCGGTCCACATTATATGAAGAGACCCGCGCTGCGTCTTTCGGTTCGTGGTCGCCACTCCAAATCTTTTGTGCCCAACAGTTATCTTCTGCGAGCTATGTATCAAGTCCATTGCTTTACTATATTTATATTTGTTAATAATCAAATAATTTAGAGCAAATAATTTTATTTGCTCTAAATTATTTCTAAATTCTCAAAAATTTCAATTCGTTGTTACTACCATCCCGGCTCCTGACTTAAGCGGGCATGTTGTCCTGTAAGGTACGCGCATCATCCACCGCTCTGTCATTATTTTGAACTCGTATTGTGATTTCGGTAGTAACAATGATACATCAAAGGTATAATCATTGTATAAAGTAATGATCCTGGAATTTAATTTGAAAGTTGATATGTTATTAA
Source organism: Parascotia fuliginaria (assembly GCA_963082885.1). Taxonomy (NCBI): domain Eukaryota; kingdom Metazoa; phylum Arthropoda; class Insecta; order Lepidoptera; family Erebidae; genus Parascotia; species Parascotia fuliginaria. The sequence goes on from OY720195.1 coordinate 6,117,226, forward strand.
CATTTGTTTGTGAACTGTTTACGTGATACTTCGCGTCGTTATTATGTTTTAAAGTATTTTGGCTTCATTAAATATAGGTAATATAATACATACATATTATACATTAGTTTTTCATTACATTAGTTCTTAATGCCGCTTCTTTAAACGGGGAATGAAAAAGCATTTCTTAAAGCCGCCACAGTTACAATTTACGTCACAGAAATTAGATGGATGTTTCCACTATATACTAATAAAAAAATGTTAGGCTTTAATAGCTTCTAGACAACAGGACATTATTCTAGGCATAGCACACGTTTAAGGTTAGGTATGGTTTGGCTGCCATATAGTTATTTAGGTTTTAAACTACATCAGAGACCCGACGTGGGGTTTTCCGTAGTTATGCCCTTCCAAGTGACACTACTGCCCCCGTTTAAATAGTCATTGTTTAGACTCTTTGGGACATTCTACACACACAGTTCGCTATTGCGGTTTGCTGGTGTAAGTGAACATGATATTTTTATTAATATCGCATAAAATACCTAATCATTATAATTATTGATAATTACTAATTTGCTGCCTCTGATTTTTGATATAAAGTTAGCTGTTATCTTAGTTGACGTCCTTCTAACAGTACCCAAACTTAAAGCCTAATACCCGATCGTAATTCCCTTACATAAATTCTCTCTATTTACCGCGGCACTCAGTTAACAACAAGGCAGGTAACTACATACAATTAGGTTAAAATACTACGTCGGTAATCGGTCGATTACAGGGTAAGATAGCTGCAGGGTGGATCGATTAATAAGACCTAAGTAAGGAGACAATGCTGTGTTGAACATCTGACTGGTTGTGAGGTATGGGACAGGCTTTGGCTTAAATATAAAATATTGTTTCTAAAGCTTCGTTTTCTGTTTATTGATCCTTCTAAATAAATAGAACATTAATTATTGTACAATAATTCTACAATGGACCTCATTTAGCATTATAAGCCTATTGAAATACAGGACAAAATTTTTATATTTTGAGCTGTAAAACTATTTACGGACAAAAAAACTCAATATTACTTTTAGCAATGCAGGGCTCGAACCCTACCTATGCGTGACAGTACGTCTCCGTGCCAATGAACCACCGAGACAGTTTTATTTTTTATCAATTTTAAGACAGCTGGCAAAACTGGCATACCTACTACAATCTTTCGGAAACTCTCTCCATACTCCTTATAAATAGTTGCTAGAGGCTCTTTGGGACTCGTATTACGTGGAACTAATTCATAATGATCGCGTTCATCGCTACCTGCTTGTACAGTTGGGTGCCATTTACTTTAAATATCCTTAGCTTTAGTGTCATCATGTTAAGAATAATGAACTATACGCCACTAAGTAATTTGAATACAACATTGATATAAGTTGTCCGGGCTACACTGATGGAAGAGGGCGGCTTACGACCGGTCACGGTGGCGAAACTTTGAGTAGGTCTCAGGCCCAGTAGTGGATGTACTACGGCTGCAATTATGATGATGATGATGATGAATGACACACCGTCGATGTCACTTTTATATTGGAATTTTTTGTCATACAACTCTTCATTTACCGGCTTCAAAAAAAAGGAGGTTATCAATTCGTCGGAACCTTTTTTTTATGTTTGTTTCACGATTCATGCATCGGTTACCCGCGGGCAACCGATGGATGAGGGCGCCAAACGACCTGCCTGGATGGCAAAAATTGAGGGAGGCCTATGTCCAGCAGTGGACGTCTTTTGGCTGATATAATGATAATGATGATGATGATGGTGATGATGATGATGGTGATGATGTTCCCCGATTACTCGAAGATAGCTGAATCTAAACACCACAGTATGAAATTTGTGAGTGCCTAAACATTGAAAGTGTTGAAGTGGACGCAACTCTCTTTTATTTAAGACTAATTTAAATTAAATAATTTCAATATGAATTCAGTATTTTTAAGTTGTCAAACTTAACGCGAAGCAAAATTCATAGAACGGTCGCGAATAAGGCACCATCAATTAACAAATACCTTTATAAATTTCCGTTCATATCATGACGTGAAATCATCGTCTTCATAACTCACATACCATAATTTCTTTAATAACATAGTTATCGTTGGAACAATCTATGTGTCATTGTTAGTCCTGTGGTTGATATGATATACCTTCAGCCGAGACACTACGCCGATCAAAATCAACTTCAATAAGGCACTTTTTATCCACAAATCGAGATGAAACTTCATACATTTTTCATAACCTGTATACGGCAAAACATTGCTGGCAAACTTATGATTATACACCACACAATCTAATTTTAACTTTAGCTTTCTTGTTTTAGAGGTTATGTGTATTGTAAGAGTATGTTTGTTTGACTGTTTGATCGCAATTAAAGCGCAGAAACGCACATCATTAGCGAGTACGGCAATATTCCACGCTGTTCTTGTGCAGACCGGTACGAACGTCATCACAAACATATACCGTGTCCATCGTAATGCGATATTTTGATTGGTATTTCGATGAGGCTCTGGTATTTTATTATGACTTCATGTTGTCTTTTTGTTTATTGTAGGTTTAGTAAGTAAGGAAAAAGTGGAGGTGAAGCCCTCTCATTAATAAAATAGAGCATTACCAGGCAGTTAGAATACTCTACTCATTAATAGAAACATAATTAGAATACTTAGATACCTATAAAGAGATAAAAGAAGTACGGCGATCTGATACGATTGGAAAGGTGCCACCATCTTACCTAAACTGATGTAGGTGCAGGATATACATTTAAATGCACTCTAATATATTATCCTTTATGCTTTCAGTATGATTAAGTCTGATCGGATCGATGGGGAAGTAAGTACCTATCTAACCCTTCACAGAATGTAAAGAAACGAAAATGAAACGCAATGGACACTACGACTGCGAAACGCAGCATCTGTGGTCCAATTATCGTCACGATATTCTTCACCTTCGCGGTCTGCAATGATTTGGTTAAGTCTTTATATTGTTTCCACAATTCTTAAAGATAAGCATAGCCATCTCCGTAGGTTACGGTAACCTATTATTATTAGTTGGATTTATTTCACTGTATGTTTGTTTACATTATTTACGTGCACTATGAGAAAAGAAAAATGCTGTTGCGAACCCCAGCACTTTCACTACCAGAACATATATATATAATATATAAGGATACTGCTCATTCATTGGCTAAACGATATAATTAGCTACAAGAGATATTGCATATATTAATAGACTAAAGTTAAATTCACAAAGCTACGGTGATAACAGAAGGCGAATTTCGCTAGAGGAACAGTTAGCATTGTCGTAATTTTCGACAAAGAAAGAACTTTTAATTTAGAAAAAAGAAACTTTACAATAAAAAATCTATAGGTATGAACTACTTTAAAAAAATAAACATATTTAACCGAAGCCCAGAATCTCAAATTAAACAGATATCTTCACGTTTTTTACTCCTCGTTTTGACATGTAAGGCATTAGTTTTTGTCTAGCTCGCAGGTCATTCCCACAGGCTGACCATATTTGTGGCCTGAAGACAATCGACAAAGGCTTTTTACTAAAACTACATGGTAAGGTAAATACCTCGAGTTGAAGCGGGGTATACCATGAGCGACTGAGCATTGAGTTGTGTTAGTGAATTTCGTTCAAGTTTCAAAATTATAATTTTTGCTGATGAATCAGTTTTTGTTTTGTGTTTTCTTGTATAGGAAGTAATGCAGAGATAGGAGAACACTCAGTTTCTTCGCCAGATAAGTTTTACTCGTATAAAACACACAGTTAGAGTTGTATTGATAAATAGTAAGTATTCTGGCTTAAATATTTATTATACCCATATAAAGTGATTTCTTTCTTTCCATAAAATACAATTAGAATTTTATGGAAAGAAAGAAATAACTTTTAGTGGTAAGATTACCACGCTCATGTATTTATTGTTACATCCTATTTATTGTTTAATGTAATAAACACGCATGGTGTCAACAAGCATTCTACATATATTTTACAAAAGAAATGACACGAAACCTCCACAATAAAATTGAAGGTGAAATTTGTCAGATAAGAGGAAGTTTATGAGTCAGCTAAGAACAAATTTTTCGACAGCTTTAATTTTCGTACGAAGCCGGGGCTTACCATTCTTAAAGGTTTAAGTACAACCGTCATTTGATCGCTAATATTTATGTAATTAGTAATTAGTTTTGTATCAATTAGGAAAGTGTACACTAATTGAATTAATTGTCTTTTTGTGAGCATTAATCTTTATTAACTTGCTTACAAATTGTATTAGCAAATTTAACTGATTACGCGTAGGTACGTCGCGTTCTTTCCTGAGGTTTAAAAGTCTTCCTGTCCACAGGTGCTTTCACTTAATGTTTTTTGTTTAAGAACTTTTCTTTTTCATTATAATTTGACTGGTAGGGTGTTTTTTGCTAATAATATATTTTATTATATTTCAAAATTTCGTAGTATAGTTTCCTGTTTGTTGACTGTACTACTATTTACTGCAGGTAAATACCTAAGCGCAAAGTACAATGGTAGAATGTTTTTGATCTCCCTTTGATCCTCATAAACCTCAAAAGAGTTGAAGGGCCCATTAGAAAAAGTCCCAACCTAAAGGTTCATAATATCGATAAGATTCTTCGCTGCATTACAGATTCTATATATTTGGCTATATTATCTTAGCCAGCTTTACGACATCCACGGAAATAAATTGGTTGAGGCTAGAGTGAAAATAACTTGGCAATGTCATGGCAATATCAATTACACACCAACTGTTACAGGTCAATCATTCCCATGTAAAATGCCTACCACTATATTGTAGATAATAATTGACAATCTTAAAATTATATTGCAACTCGCGAGACTAGTATACCCCAATGGTCGCCTCGGTCGTTACACCGCAGCCGTCGCCAATCATATCTCGATATTTATGAGATTGAGCATACGTAAGAAGTTAAAAAATTTCTCGACAATACAACCAAACTTTTTATTGTATCGGTCTCGCATTTTTCTGGCAAAACTGATTGTTTACCGGAAAAAATTATGTCTGTTAGTCGAAACGCCTCGTATAAATAAAAGATGTGGATTCGGAATTTTGATTCGGTTCTTTTTGTTAAACAGATACCGATTGTGGTGTTCACAGTAAAAACTTGGACGATGTACGGTTGAGGAACGTGGTGTTAAGATAAACTTTGTGGGCTTTTATTGGAGGCTTCTAGCACTGGTTTTGGAATATAAGGGTTTGAAACTAGTTGCAGCTGACTGTCGTGCCAAATAGTTGATGGTTAATAATAATTAGTTTACTTTTTAACTTTACCTCAGACGTCGTAAGGAAAACTTCGTGAGGAAACCTGATCTCAAACAAAGTATAGGACCCGTTTCTAAATATAAGAGAAACTGAAGGTCCTGTGTTGTTAGCAATGAGTGGTCCATCGCAAATAAAGATAGTTATTTAAATACGTAATTTAACAAAAAGTGTGTAATAAACAAATGGCGTTAAACACGCTCTTGGTGTGACATGTTGTTGTCACGTTTCATCAAATGCTGTGGTGGGTATCAAGGTGTGAAAATGTAGTTCGTTAAAATTTATGACCAGTGCAACTAGTGGAAGGGTAGCAGTGCCGAATTATCCTTTCATTTAAAATGTCTCCCTCGGTAGCGCAATGGGAGTGCGCGCGACTGCTATGCACAAGGCTGTGTAGGCAAGGCTATGTAGATTCGATCCCAGGATTACGAGACTAAATTTTGTTTTAAGTTTGTGTCCGTAAATTATATGCTTGTAAAGTCCCTCGCTGCACTCAATGTCTTACACTGCTGTGAGAAAAATATAAAATAAAATTATATTTATGAATATATTAAATATTTTTATTTCTTTTTAAGCTGGTAACAACTAACAAATTTCTTTCTTCGGCATTGTATCTGATGTTTTTGCTGAAAATATTGAGATCAGTTCATGTCTTTTTGTCTGTGTCATACAAAATTTTCTTTCTTTTCTTTCTTTCTTTATCTCAGATGGGATCTCTTCATTTTAGATGAATGTCAATCACAGGATATCGTCGAGTTTAGCTGTTTATACATTTGATTGTTAATTAATGCTAGTTTTTAGAAGCGTTTGATTTAATTAAGCGATTGAATAATCATTGGTTGATTTGTTCCGCTTTTTATTAAAATTCTACGGTTGCACTAGGGATAGTTGTCTTATTGGGTGGCATACTTATGTTTCCTTGGCCGTGTAGTCTTCGATCTACAATATGTTACTACTCCATTCCTTCTCGTGAGTGTCTTTAACGGAATACGTTCTAGGTAACGACAGTAGCGTCACCTGCGTACTAAATTGCCAATATGCTACCAAGCACGTTGACTATCGCAAACTTATTCGAATAGGCTCTGCGGTAGATGTCTTCAGGCTTGTAAAGAAAATTGTGGTGATATTGATTAATACGGAAATATTTACAAATATGTTGTTTTCAACGTTAGTAACTTTGCTGTAAGAAAATTAGCTAAAATTTATTTTGGCGATTAACGTCCATAACTATCATACAGGTATAATGAATGACTTTGACTTTGACTAAAGTCAGCCAGATGGCCCTAAACAAATAATTTATCATGATGGCTATTAATGCCGACAGTGGCAGACGAGCAAACAGCCCACGTGATAGTAAGTGGTAACTGTCGCTTATGGACGACTCAGAGTTCCTAGCAATGCTGCTGCAAAGCCCAGGACTCTGCAAAGCTGCCTCCCATTTTTCATCAGCCGAATGACAATAGCCCGCCGCTCTGTCGCTTTAATAACCTACTCATTGGAGTTGGAAGCGCTACTATTAAGTTCCTGCCCCGGGCTGGAAAATCATAGCTCCAGGGCTGGATTGCGATCAGTGCTATGAGCGGTGTGAAATACGTTTCTTGCCTATTAGTGTTAAAACTGTAACAGCTGCAATATTTATAACAGTATATAATACTAAGTAATACCTACCTAATTCGAAACATCTTTGAAATTAATAAAAAATATTTCAAAAAATAAAACATCTTCTTATGGGATGGTCACGCAGTTCCACGACCACAAAATTGGTGGCAGCTAAATTGCGATTTCGTGACGAACACGCTCCATCTCACTTATGGTGTTCAGTTTCTAGGGGCTCTTTTGGAATGTATCTTTTTTAAAATAACTGTCACTTAAAAATTAAACTTTTTTCTAAAGGTTATGACTTAAGCTAGCAAGCTCTAACAATATCTCCTAGGAAGAAATGCTTTACTAATCAGATTGAAAACTGCCAGTAGAAACAAAACATTATGTACTCAATACGTTTTTTTTTGTCTGCAGTGTGCCGAGGAGCCTGTAAAAAAACTACACAAACATTTTAATCTATACATATATTATAATAAAATTGGAGTGTCTGTTTGTAATATTGAAATAACTGTTTTTTTCTACATGTATATGAATATATATACATACACCAAAATAACATGTCTGTCTGTCTGTTTGTTCCGGCTAATCTCTGAAATGGTTGGACCGATTTTGATGCGACTTTTATTGGCCGGTAGCTGATGTAATAAGGAGTAACTTAGACTACGTTTATTTTAGAAAAATTCTTTTATTTTAGAAAAATGTTGATCGACTGTTAGGCAGACCGAAGTTCACCGGGTCAGCTAGTTTAGAATAAAAATGCTATCGAATCATCAAAGCCATCTGCTGCAAAGAAAAGTATAAAAAAGGCAAAGGTGTGAAAAGATAAATCGTCACTATTATTTTAATTTAAAAACTATTCTGTTCGATATTTAAAAACGCGTGAACCAATCGCATGCGCGTAATGGGCGCGCGCCAGTCGCGTGCGCGGGCATTACGCCGCGGGCAGCAGTGCTACCAACACAAAAATTATATTATCAACTAATCACACAGGGTGGCCAGCCGGACGTCTGTTTTTACCCAATATTTAATTGCTTCTTTAGAATAATTTAGCCTTAAACGCTTGTTTCTGGTCCTTCGAGATATTCCCAAATTATTTCCTGAGTTCTAATAATGAGGTACTTTATTTCGTTAACATTTTCTGGGTGCGCGTACTTAAGTACACCCGATAAGCACACCTGCATTATTCTTAGTTTTTTAACAGTATAATTGTCACGAGTTACATTGTAAACACAGTCCTCATATACAATTTACATCTTAATTTAGCTGGCAACACAAAGAACGTATGGCATGAAATAAAAACTGAAAGCAAAACATTAAAAATATTTATTATTAGTATTTATTAAGAAATAAATGTGTCTTTGGTATATTTAGGTACCCTACATCACACGATTATGCCTTTCTATAATTTTCTTTTATTTATAGTTTTCTTTTATTGATATTTTGTAGCAGCTGCATTAAAGTTAGTACACAATCATGTGCCTTAATTTTACCGAAGTGCTTCAGCACTAGTTACTACTACCACTTATTAAGAGCTGGTCGAAAGGCTGGCACGCGTCATGTGTTAGTTTCTTGTAAAGACTTCAACAAAAATCATAATCGGCCTAAAATACGAATTACCATAATAGTGCGTTTCGTTTGACTCCATTATCCTCTCGGTCCTCTGCCTTTTCCACCCTCATCTCCTTCTCTCGCCATGGTTTAGTGGGCTTGGTTGTCTTTTATTAGCACAGGTTCTGCAATGTTTTGAGAACACAGCCATGTTCATAGGTTACGGTTTATACTTACTATCAGGCATGAGATGCTTGTTTGCCACCGATGTTCTATAAAAAAGGCGAGTAAACAGCCCACGTGATGGTAAGTGGTAACTGTCGCTCATGGATGACTCAGCGTTTCTAGCATTGTACCTGCAGTGCAAGGGACACTGCGAAGCCGCTGCCTACCGTGAAGGGAGTACGGTAGCTTCAAAAAAAGGTGAGGGAAGAAATTGGGCCTCCGGCACTTTCGTCTGTCATAACTTCTGCGACAATATTACAATAAAATCAGGCGTTGTCAGTACTATACAGACTCCTTGAAATCATTATTACCGCCTTAGTTAAGCAGTCCTCTCTTTTAAATATGTACCTACCCATAGGGGCCATATGTATTAAATTAAGTTTGCCTACAACAGGTTACTCGAGCGAGCAGTCGCTTGACAGTATCATACAGAATTAAGTTGTAAGTAATTTTAGGTGCCTTCACATGATGTCTAATTTATGATATGTTAATTCATAAACCCGAAGGCATATTTTAAAAAACTGGACATATAATAATCTACTATTGTCAAAAATATTCCTTTCTGCGGCAATTTTATTTCCAATAAAGACATTTACATCAAAAAATGTATCAAAAAAACTCCGTAACTTCTTTATTCACTCCCAAAGTAAACTTACCTAACATTTTACATTATCATAATCGATACTTAATAACAATTTACAGTCAATCGATTTAACGATAAGTAAACATGCTTGTAGCGCGTTAACAAATCACCTCTCGATTCTCCTTCAATCGATTACGTCAATTTTTTCATACGTTTTTGTAATATGTAAATTTATTATGCCTCAAGAGCGTTCGATGGGAATCGATACTCTTGATGATCGATTTTTCATATATCTAAGTACCTGCGTTGCTTATTTTAGTATGCCTGTGCTTTTATTATTATACATTAAATAACTAAAGAAACATCTAATAAGGTAATAACTAAATAAATATATTTTATTTTCATGAAAGATGGTTGTTGTTTTATTTCATTCACATTGTTCCTACATAATTAATAACATACAATTATTTCCATTAATTTAGCCAGCCCATTTATTTCCGTGGGCGACGTAAAGAGCTAAGTGTTTCCTCACGACTATGTTGACATACCCGCCCCCTGTCATATGCATGACATACACTTGCGTGATAATGTCAAGAGATTTTCCGCTCCATAGCACAATCTGCGCAATGGATATCGTGTGAGTTACAAGAGTGTTTGAGGGTTACAACTATGATAGTTGGTAGATATAAGAGATAGATACTTAGCAGACTGTCCCGGTGGAGTAGTAGAGTGGCTCTTGTGTAAGGAGTTGTGGGTTCGAGTTATATACGGGACAAAACTTTATGTGTAAATAAATCTACGAGTATTTTCTGAGTCTTAATGTACTTTGTGCTAGTCCGTTGTATGTTTGTATTATTCTTAGATATGATCACATCGATTACAATTTTAAATATCAGGTTAACACTTAGCCGTACAAAAACCAATAAATATTACTTAACACAGTAATAGAACCGGACGGTGCTTCAGTATACATAAGTTTTTCGCCTAACACTCCCTGCTTTTTTCAATCAGCAATTGGTTTAACAAAATCAGTAAAGCATTCTCACCCTACTAGCGACCGTTCAAGTCCCCATAGAATTATATCGTGTCATCCAAACCGTGTACAAGCGGATTACACCGGTCATTCAATCATTGGTGTTAGCAGATAGTGCTGTAACAATTATACTGATAAAACGTTTAGGAGTGTGGCGTTGATTGAAAATGTATCAAGATTTTATTAATGCGTGTTTTGAGTTTGAATAACACTAATAAGCTTATAGACTTTTTAGTTTGTACTTGGGAAAATTTGTAAATGGGTTAAACCTAGCAAAAAGGGCTTCACGCATTATATCTTTCATTGACAACAGTTTGTATTTTTATATATATACTTGAGGAGTACTGTATATAAATAAATTTAGTAGATAATATAGGTAGTTGGTTATACAATATCTTCTTATTAGCTATGCTTCGCGGCTTCGACCGCGCGTAAAATGAATTTAGTGTCTCTTGGAGCCAGACCGATTTTTGGGATAAAAAGTAGCCTACGTCCGTCGCCTACACAAAATCCCGCCTAAGCCGTTTAAGTGCCGAGTGGTAACAAACACACACACACACACACACACACAAAAAAACTTTCGCATTTAAAATATTAGTAGGATTGGGTATGTGATTCAATGAACGAATGTCCATATGATAGCATGTGCCTGTTTTCAATTTTAAAATCTTGCGCATATATTAATAGACTTAATTTTATGCCATCTAGTATATTAACAGTTTAAAATAAAATATAATAGTAAAAAGTTCATAAGTTACAATTAACTACCAATTAACATAATTACAAAATACACTAAACTTATCACTAAATTAATAAAATTAAAAAAGTAGCGTTATACGTAAATAATGAAAGACCACACAGATTACAATGCTGACAATCCAAATTACCTAGTATTTCAATAATGGTAGATTAAGGTAACTACCTACCACAGCTTACGAAAGAAACAGCTGGTTCTTTTGGTACAAATAACTATAAAATAATATAAATAGTATGTTTTACTTTTTCTTTTTAACGTGCATTTGCCCAGCTCGTATACTTAGCAAATGGACTCTAGGTAATAGCGTGGTGATCGACTCGCGTCTAGAGTCCTTGCGACACCGCAAGTGAGTCAAACTTACCAGGTTCCCTGTCCCATGTATCACATATTATTTAGAACACTTAACTTTCTATCGTGTCTTTTATTGGACAGCGAATTAATGATTAAGATACTTATTTCAAAGAGATTTAGGTACTTTTTAATTCATAACTGTTAAAGTGTGCATGTTATATTGATGTTATTATGTAAGTAAATAATATTAAAATGCATTGTAAGAAAAAAGAGCCTGAAGATTTATCACGTAGATTTTTAATCTAGTACCTATAAAATCCAGCTCTCTCTAAAGTCCACATAATGTAAGATGTTGCCTATATTACAAATCTGTACTGAGCTATAAAGTATGAATAAATCAAATTCAGTTACAACTGTAGAAATCTAACTAGCTGTACCTACTTTTGAACTGGACTAGCTATTATTTTCCTAAATTGTGTGACAGAACGACATGTGTCGCCGACGACGCGTGCGCAGGTGCGATCGGCTGATTTCGATAATGTGCGGTTAGCCATGGGCGCTTTTCGCTGTGGGCGCTCGTCGTTCGGCCCTCGGCTCTCGGCCTACGCTAATGACTCATTGGGCATTAGCTGATTACTGGGTACGACCGACTTTCTGTATTAAATCTACCTTATCAATTTCTAGTCAGTAAATGTTTGTTCTACTATAGCGGGCATTATAAATTCTTAAAATTAAATTTGTATTTTATTGTATATATTGTAACTGAATTTGTATTATATTGAAATATTTTATTAATTGCTTTTAAATTTGTACTGGCTAAATAACAGCGCCTCTGGTATTTGTACCGAGAACTAAATTTTCTTGTGACATTTTGATCCGGGCTCTCTTTTACTTCAACTTCAACATGAATGGGTCAAATCTTAAAAAAAATATATTACCGTACTTCTTATTGCGTCGCATATGTAATATGAAAGTTACGACGCGAAGGAGGCCCAATTAACCCATTATTAGAAAATTAAACTGGATTACTCGTATATAAACACTGACACAAAACTCGAGGTCGTCGACCACGGTAGCTCGTAGATGATTGATAGAATGCCGCACTTGTTCAGTGATTACTAGTCAGGTAGGTAATTTTTATAGTCAGATAAATACTTCTTATTTTAATGCAAAATTAGGTCTGAAACATAAATGAAAAAAATCACTAGCTGATCTGACACGAGTGATCTTAAAAAACTACATGACTTAACTTGGTGATGGTGTGGGGGTTGGGTAAGAATATTGTTTCAACCCTTTCAGTCTGTAGGTAGGTGTCGTATAAGACGACTAAGGCATCTTCTTTTAACATAATTTCCAAAGATTGATCTCACTATACTTTCCTCTTCCAGGATAACTGTTTGCTGCTTGTAGTTGATCCTTAAAGCTAAAGATTTGCAAGCAGATATTTTCGATAGACATCAACTTAAAACAACGACTGATTTTGTCAAAGAGATCTATCTACTCGAACGGAGTCAGAGCGGCCAAAAAGTATATAAAAAAAATCGACTTCAAACGGGAAGTAAACTAAAAATAATGACACTTAAAACCCATATGGGTGCAAAGTTCTCATCATTAAAAATGATTTAAGTCCAAACACCAAGTAATTGCTGTAGGTAAATCGTTGTCGAGTTCTCTCGACTGTCTTTCGGCTCCATCATCAGATCGACTCCAAACCTTTACTAAATAGTAGTGCCCGAAAAAAGTAACAAATGCACTAGTCGCCAGTACGATTTTCAAAAGTTCTATTCGATTTCCCTGGGATGCCGTCTTCAGATCCTGGTTTCCTTGTAATGGTACCACACTTGGGATATCTACTTTCCAACAAAAAGAGAATCATAGAAATCGGTTCATAAACGACGACGTTATCAACGTACACAATTAAAAAAAATATATATATACGGCCGAATTGGGAAACCTCCTCCTTTTTTTGAAGTCGGTTAAAAAACAGTATAAACGCGGCACTATACATATCATAAAATCAGTCTTAACGCTATATTAAACTGTAAGCAATGAGCCTCACAAATCTCGCTTCCTCTCATTAACTAATAAGTCTATACGAAGCGCCGCTGCAATAAAATAATAAATAACTCGGGCAATTTGGCTGAATGACTGGCTCTGACCAATTTTATAATTTGACGTAATGTCCTCGTGTACATTCTTCTCTGGTCGCGAACCAGTTTTGTGCCCTGTTGTTTTCACGCAGTAATAGGTACTTCAGCCTTTAGTCATTCAAAAAAAAGTATTTATGTATGTAGGTATATCCAGGTATATCCGCATTCTAGAACCCATAACACAAGCATATAATATGCTTACTTTGGATCTAGATGGCGTTGTGTGTAGTTGTTGAAATATTATTATTATTATTCATATTCATATGAAAACCCTTTCGATAAACCTTATGGAAGGAATTGTAGAAACGACTAGCTTCCTGTGGCGCGGTTTCATTCACGTCTGTGCTTACTCCTCGGCTCCCGTTGCCAATAGCGTGATGTTCGTAGCCTATATCCTTCCTCAAGAACTGGGCTATTATACGCAAAAGAGTTATTCAAATCCGACCGGTAATTCCAGAGATTAGCGCGTTCAAACAAACAAACAAACAAACAAACAAACTCTGCCGCTATACTTATACAATAGTATATAGTTAAAACCGTATCAATATCCGTCGCATGACTTAGTAGTAATTAGGTAAAAGAAAACAGCAAGTCTTTTTATGCTATTGAGAGATTATCCGATGTTTCAGTTAAGGTTACGGAGCTCAATAATATCTCTAGTAAAAAGGATCTACTAATACCTAGCCTTTTTCTATTCGATTAATAATTATAATATTAGATTTTATTAAATCTTGCTTATAAGCAATGTCGTTCGGCGCTGAATCGATAAGTGAAATAACTAATAGTATAAACAAATAACTACTTAATTTATTAATTATTACATTATATTGATTACTAGACTTTTGCCCTCGCTTCGCTTCGGTATTCACACAGCGCCATTTAGCCCCAAATTAAGCAATTATATTTGCTTGTGTTATGGGTACTAAACAACTGATATACTACTTAAATACATTTTTTTTTTGTAATAATAAATTTGTAATATACATATTTATTATTAGATAAATTACACCCAGACACAGAACAAACAATCATGCTCATCACACAAAGGTTTGTCCTAGGTGGGAATCGAACCCACGACCTCCGGCTTAGCAGTCAGGGTCACTAACCACTAGACCAACAGGCCAGTCGCTATTTGTTTGTTTGTTAATTGTTATTAACAAACAAACAAACATACAAAAAACAAATCTTTTCTCTTTTTAATATTAGTTTAGATTTAGCGCATTTAATAGTTATTAGCATGTAAATAACTAACATGTAGGAAGCATGTAGGTAACTAAGTATGTAAAATATACAGATATCCAATGGTTTTTACCACCTGCGCCTAATCAAATATATTATAAGTACATCGTGCTTATCTTTGTTTGCGATTTTACGCCCTAGCTTCGATGCCATTTCTGTCACTTTAATAAAAATGTTATCGATAGAAACATTTTTAAATTAGATCTATAGGTTTACTTAGGTTAGGCAATTTATCAGTAAGAAGATATTAGAAAAATTTATCTTAGAAAATTTTTCAGTAAAATCGTGACTATTTATACGATAAAAAAGATTGGTTACCAGTTTTCTGATATGACGTCCATACGTAATATAGCTTATTTATAAAAAATCTCAAATTATATACCTACATATAAAAACGAGAAAACTTAATTACAATAAAATTGGCGATGATCTATCAAGATAATGAGACGTGGGATGCGCGACAGTGTGAAGCAGGGATAGTGGTAGTAATTTATTACAGCGAACATTAATCATAATTTGAACATAGCCACGGCGCATGCGCGTGCCGGTGTGCCCGCGCGTGAGTAACTTGCTCCTGTTCAGAGATACGTATTTTACTTATGAATCTTTAAAGAAAAATTTTACATTACAATATTAGGACTGAGTTTATTTTGCTATTTAGAACTTACAGTCAAAACACGTAGGTATTGGTATCTCATGTACCGTGGTATACGATTTCAAATAACATTATAACGAGTGTCGGGTATGAAACTCAGTTAAGAAAATTTTTCGTTCTCCACAAATTTATTTTGTACTTTGGAATGGGTTTAGAAAAGTTTGCACTGGTTTTTAATACAGGCTTTTAATGTGTCAAGTTACTTTGAAAAAATAAAACAGTTTAGTATTAAGTATAATTGTATTATGAGACCATAGCAATCAACTACTACTAATATGTCTTAGGAAGCTGTAAAATATAATAATAATATGATTTTATGAACAGGAGTCAAAACAGTCAAAGCACTGTTTTGACAAAGAAATAAATCTAAACTCAACAAGCAAATATGAATGTAAAATTATACAATGGTATTTATATAACTTAACGAGCTATTTAAATCTAACCAATCTCACAGTAATAAAACAAGTATTAAGCTTCCAAATGCCGAAGTTATAAGCTTGTAAAACCTAAAAACATCGAATTAAAATGTTTCCAAGGCTAATTTGACAGGTGACCGTTGACAGATGATCCAAAATGGTTTTTATCAACACATTTGTGCATTGATTTGGAAGCATAAAGAGTAATCATTTAGTCACAAAAAAATCTATCAAATTGGCCAGTTTCGTAAATATTTTGGATTAAGCATTTCTTGTACGCCTATGAATGTATTATTATTATTATTATTTTAATTTATCGGTTTCTTATTTAGGGTTTAGGTACAATATATAGGTAGTATACCTATTCATATTTTAACAAGGATAGGAGATAGAGAGATCTTTCTGCCTCTTACATTTTTTATTTTAATTGGAACATCCCATGACTTGACTTTACACTATTTAGATAAATTAAACGCTGATTTCAGTTAAGGTAATTATCTAGTTGCAGCCGAATATTATACACTTTACCTCTATAACCCAATTCCGAAATCGAAACTTGATCGTTAGACCAGTAATTAGAGTTGACAGGCTTGCATGCCAAACGCGACCTACAGCTTACCTAACATAAGCGTGCTCTTTGAAACTTTCCAATGTGTTTTGGGTCATCCATCCAAAAATGTGATTTGGACTACCAAAACACATTTTTTATGATACTTCAATTTAGTAATACCCACTTAGAGATTTATTTCGCACTTGATGTGCAAAATGTTTCTATAAAATCTCATCTCAACGACAGTTGATTTGAACGACACTTAAAGATGAAGCGGCTTGAAGAATTTTCACGGATAAATTGTATCTTTTTTAAATCAACTTCTACATTATGAAAGTCTGTCTCATATAGTAGGTACACATTAACGTTTACCTTAACACCTCACCTTTTTACTGTTATTTAAATAATTTTATATTTCTGCACTCCATAATTACATATAATTACACGCCAAATCTCACACTCCATGCGCGCTATACGGCAATGCGTCCAACCCCTTCAGCTGTAGCGGATATAATACCATAATGCTTAGTTTAAAAAATCCTCGGCGTGCGAGTCATACTCGCACTTGACCCGTTTTTCCGTATTAATTATATTTCTATGAAAGGTTCTACCCCCAAGATAGTAAAAGCTAAAGTACGTAATTTATAATCAATTAGCGCGACCGGTGCCAAGGTGCGGGCTCACTAATGTGACTCTTTTCGTTAGCACGTGGCAACACAAAAAATACGACAAGTTGCTAGGCAAAAAATGTTCCTTGGAACAATGTGTTATGTTTCTACATTGTTAGTTGTCTGTGTGAATGTGTGCTAAGGATTACTTTTGCTAGGCAAAGATTTTCACTGGAATAATGTGCTATATTCTATATTGTTGGTTGTAGCTGTGTGTGCTGCTGAGGATTTGAGCGTTATATTTTTATTTTTGCTAACATTAATGCAAAACTAAATGGATAAGCCAGAGTTGTGACTGGTAGACTTTGGCATTGCTTGAAACTTAGCTAACCTTGCTGTGTATCTTGGGTTTAAGATTTTTTTCAAATTTATTAAATGTTTGAACGAATATGATTATTGCTTACGACATCCCGTAGAGATTATTATACAACAAATGATTCTTATGCGTTATGCACTGTTATTAAGTAGATAAACCAAGTGGTATTTTAAATAATAGGGACAATACATTTATTACTTTAAAACTGAAGTTAAATATTAAAGAAGTAAATAATTAGTTTTAAATAAATTACGTAACTTAAAAAATAAGTATTGATTACGAAGTAGTACAAGGGAGCGAATCTAATCACTAACTCAGAACAGCTTTCTCCGGAAACAAATTTGCTACAAAGACCACCGACGTACAATAATGGAGAAGCTACACAATCTAAGAATTCATAAGAATATATTAATGAAATTTAATCTACTCCAAAGTTCATCTTATTACCATTAAAACTTATGAAACCAATAAACTGAGGATTAATGAAGTATTCGATTAGATTAACATAATCTTATTTAATCCGAAAAGACCGTGAGCTCATTCTTAATATAATAATGAACCGAATAATTTATTCAATATTGGATCATAACTTATTACATCCAGTAAGTATTTACAAAAAACAGTCATCATTATCATTATGTCAACCGAACGACGTCCACTGCTGGACATAGACATCATCCATTATGTTGACCACCATCCTTATTGGGTCATCGGTTCACCATCACCAGGAAGGGTCAGTTCACGCTACGTCTTTCGGTTCGTGGTAGTTACTCTAGAACCGTATAACATTAACTGATCTAACCACAAATAATAGTAAAAATAATTAGCGACCTTTTTCTATTCGAGCGTAACGTATGCAAATAAAAACTCGTTTGGATGCAATCCCAGTATCACCAACTTATCTATTTAGACACGCCTTTTTATAGAACACACTTACAAATTTATGCCTGTCCCTTTTTATCGTATGGAATTTGGTACATCTGTCTCCTTCTCGCGAAATAGATGCGACGGTTTTGAATAACGTCGTATGTGGATGTTTGTTTTGTAAATGTAAGCTTTGTAATAAGGGCGGTTGTCTCTGTATGCTTTTACTGAAAGTGTTAACGTTTTTATTGATAATAACGAGGTGTTAGTTAACTATTAAACTTATTATTTTAAAGTTTGGAAGAAAATTAAAATAAATAAACATAATACCTTGTTTTAGATGCTAAGCTTAAGTAAATGGTAGATAAAATTTCAGAAAATAAAACACAACTACATCTCTATTAGGAAATGGAAGAGACAATAAAAAATATGATTTGTAAGTACCGTGGAGTTTTTAACATTTCATAAAATATTCATAATTATGCGTTGCTTATTTTTCTTTTTTCTTTTATCATTTTTTAAGCTAATTACCGTCTTGCTTATATTTTCGTTACGTGTCATTCCTTAGAGAAATGATGGTAGATAATTTCCACAGGATATTTACTAATGTATGTTTTTTAATATTATTTTTTCCTTCTATAATATTACCAACGAATTCAATAGCAACCAATATTTAAAAATTATAAAAATATCTATATCACTTATCCTTCATTTGTCCACCCACAACTTAATTTTTAAAATAACCAAATATAAATATTAACATCTGCCCAAAAAGAGACTCGAGGAATAAGTCATTCAGTTAAAACTTTTTGACGTTAATGTTTGGTGTTTCGCACTTGGCACGGGTAAATCGTTAAAATGGCTATGTTCTTGTTATATATATAATTGGTACCCGGCGACGGTAAAGACAGATGCGTGTGACTACGTTTCAAATTTTACTTGTTCTGTATACTTCGCTACATAAAGTAGGGACTATGGTCGATTTAATTTTGAATGTCTAATCAACCCCTTTTACAACAAGTATATAAATGCATTGGAATCTGTACAAAAACGCTTTTTACGCAGTATGCACTATAAATGTTATCACAATCTTCTCGAATATGACGTACTTTTAGATAGATACAACCTGTCGACACTTGAGTCAAGACGACTACAAGTCGGAACAATGTTTCTATACGATATTTGTCACAATAAATATGATTGTGTGTCTCTTCATAATAGGTTATGCTACAGAGTTCCTCTTAGAACACATTGTCGGAATGCCTGTCAACTTTTTAATACCTCTGTTTGTCGTACTAATGCTGGTAAACGTTCGCCATTAAATAGATTAGTTGACTTGTATAATAAGAATTTCAACACGATAGATATACTTGTAACAAGTATTGGCATTTTCAAAAAAAATATAAAAAGCTTAAAGCTGACGCCTGTAATGTTGTAGCTCACTAGTTTTTCTTCTTTATTCACATTTGTATAATCTCACTGTTAATTATTTTATTATTTTAACTTTATTATTATTGAAACACTTTCTTTGTATTTATTATTATTATTAATTTTCTTTTATAAACTACTCTCAACCTCTTTGTCAAGCCTTTCCCCAGACTGAGCTTAACATTAATTTTTTGTTTTTTGTCTTTTAAAATATTTTTGACTTATTTAAGTCATTGCTAGGATAATGCTTGGCTCACTCTGGGTTAAGGTTTCTCTTGTTTACACCACACCGCCAATTGTACAGCAATCACTTTTATCTGTGGTCGACGGAGTTGGTGGCACATTATTATACATCTTGCATGCATCTCAATTAATGAAATTTCTGTGTTCACTGTTTGTTGATCTTAACACGTCAACGTGTTCAAAAACAAAAGAATATTTTTAATTGAACCTCACTCAGTGCAAGGTCATTGGTGAAGCGACAAAAACTGTAACTAAATATTTTACAACTATAATCAATTTAATCGCATAGTTTGTCTAGAAATGGTCACGTCAATCCAGTGAGAAACACTGTAATAAATGAAATATTAATAAAGTCTAATAAATAGTAATATTATAATAATCGATAAATAAATCGAGCCCAATTTCTATGTCTATTGTGAGAGGCTTTAAGAAAATACTTATTCGGCAAATAAAATTTACATTTTTTGACAAAAATGAATTTAAATTCATTAAAAACTAACTAAGAAAAATATTTTAGGTATAACTTACATGAAAATAGATTATACAATCCATACATAAAGGACGCGATATAAACATACATTTTGAATTCCTTCCACACTCGCACAATTTTCATTCACCCAACACTCCAAAGTTTTCGTGCTCACCTTAAGCAATGTCCAGTAATTCCCCTATAATTTAGGGTGCACAGCAGATTGTTGACCAGATAGAGCCTTTCGATTCCTTCAAACACTTTGGTGCACTAATTGCTTACACCTGGAAAATTTTACTTTAATTACATACTTTTTTTCCACCAAAAATACGTTGACCATTACAAAGTTTCAGGAAACCGCAATACGTGCTTCATGACTGATCGTAATCTTAATCCATCATTTTTAATCTTTCGTGGTTAGCCTTAGCCTTTTACAAACTTTAAGTACAAGCTAGAATGTTATAATGATTGCAAATTGGATAACTGTCAATTTTGTTATTTCTTAAATTAATATATTTTAAAATTAGTGATAAAACGTCGTTATTTCAAATTAAAATAATTATAGACCCTAATAAAGTTGTCCATCGTTCGTTTTTTATTTCCACTTTCTGTGTAAGATCGCCTACACAGATGTCAGCGTCTTGCTACGAAATTTGTTTAAAAATTCATCTTCTTATTAAAATTTCATTTGCAAGAATTGTTTTCTGTGCAATGAAGGATTACGACTATCATCACTAACCTCCATTTTAACCTAATTATCTACTTAGTGGAAAACAATAATAGGACACTTAATTAGCTCATTAACCTTTTTACTTTCAACTACCCGTCTAGGAAGAACTTCACTCGTGTTTGAAGTAAGCTACGGCAAAAACGCTTTTAAAGAGCCTGACATTAGATGCGTTTTTCCAACACTTGAAATATGCAGTTACAGTATTAATTAGTGCGACAGCCTTAACTAAGTGACAAAGGCAATCGAAAAACAACGTATCGCGCATAATGCTCCTAGTCTTGCAAACGTCACTAGGCTACTAGTCCTTAGTCGACACACGAATCGTATCAATGTGCTTATGAACATTAACCATCCAAAAACTAACCATAACCAATGTGCTTAACCTTACAGACATGACGATACGGGATTAAATACTACTGTTTCACTACCCTTATTAAGTACCCAAACAGTCTACAAATTTACTCTCAATTTATACATACTTACAATAATAAAGTGTCTTTTCTTCCTGAAATACAATTACCCCTTATCTTTCTATTTGATCTGTAACAAGGCTAATTACTGTCATAGTCGGAACAGAGGTAGTGTAACAATGACGGTATGACAGACTAGTAGCGGTGGGTACCGAGAAACGCCGCGTGACGATGATGTTTAAATACCGTGTCGAATGTCGCCGTGTCCTGTCAGATGTGGGATACGTTAAAGGAGGTGGAGAAATGTATGTCATAGTGGAATTTGGAAATAGTATGGACAGAACCTCTGCAGTCATAGTTATTTACGATTGAGAGCGTTGTGAAAAAGTTTTCTTCCAACTATCACTGTTTTCAATGCTCTGGAAGGCTCTGTATTGACAGCAGTTTAGAAGACATTACCCCATATAGACACTTTAATACCTGGATAAACACAGAATAGAAAAGAAGTAAAGAGAGATTAGAAATAAGCAATTTAATAAAGTTTGCAGTAGTCAGTTTATCTTACGTTTTTGTTAAGTGATGGCAAATATTTACTTCTCACATTAAATACTAGAGGCGCTGTTCATTTTACATAAAATCTTTTTTACACTCAGTTCCGGATGACACAAACGCTTATTAACTCATGATAGCCAAAAACATTAAGAAAATTGATGATTTTTAAGAAAGAGTTAGAAGTTTAAATTTGACGTTATTTATTCCAAAATGTTTCTTTAATATCAGCGTCTAGAAATGGGAACGTGAATTTGACTTGAAACATAGGTAATCAAAAAGGTTTATTAGGTTTAGATAGTTTTTTTACGACTATGGTGACAAACAAGCATACAGTCCACCTGACCGGTTGATTGTTGCCGACCACGAAGAAGGGGATGTGGAAAGAAAAGGGAATAGGGAAAACAATATCTAAATAATACACCCGCTACCAGTCTATCGCTTGTTGACGTATCATAACCACATAACAGACAGAGGCGTGACATCGAGCTGCAAATATGAGCGACACTTCATGCAATGAGACCTCACACAGACGACTTCCATTATACTTGTAATTAAACATATTTAAAACAATAAAAAATATGTTTATTTATTTATTAACTAGTTTTCTGCGGCGCGGTTTTACCCGCATAAAATATGGTTTGTTGTATCCCTCGAGAATCAAACCGATTTTCGGGATAAAAAGTAGCTTATGTCCGTCTCCGGCACCGAATCTATCTACATACCAATTTTCAGCCGTTTAGGCGCTGAGTGGTAACAAACACACACGATATGATATTATAATACTATACTGTTACTTTAAAATTGCAGTACACAGGCTTTCTCGTACAGAGACAGCATCAGCACTAATCACAATGCTAGTTTAAGGCGTATTGGTAATTTAAGACTTTTAATTCCAGGAGCCCTACTTCTTCTGATTTCTATTAAGCAATGACCTATGTAACAGTTTTTTTAATAATAACTTTGTTGATGTTTTCCTCAGCACTTAGATTTAGGTAATTTAATTCAAATAGGTATACCTATAATTTAAATCTATTATTTCGTACTAAAGCGATAACATCGACATTTTTGTAACACATTTTGTTATATTGGAACATGTTTATATCGTGTTATATGTTAATCGTTAATAGTAGAATCATAAAGGTTACCGTCCATGAATTCGAATAACACAAAATAAACCCATCAGACATTCGTAACATTCGCATTATTGTACCTAACATTAAATACGAATTTAGATATGTACTACGTTACATGTAACTCGTATACGTACGAGCTTGACAGTAACTAATTAAAGACAGAAAAATTATAATTTATTTAAAATAGGTAGGTAATACTTATTTATTTAGTTTGAGCAATTCTTGAACTATTTAACAATTCTGACAAAAGAAACCGACTTTCGAGCACAATGTGACAGATCAGTATTATTCATCATCATCATCATATCAGCCACAAGACGTCCACTGCTGAACATAGGCCTCCCTCAATTTTCGCCACCGTGGCCGGTCGTTCGCCGCCCTCATCCATCTGTTGCCCGCCACCCTTATAAGGTCGTCGGTCCACCTTGTGAGGGGTCTGCCCACGCTGCGTCTGCCGGTTCGTGGTCGCCACTCACTCGCCACAGTATTTTTACATAATCATAACAGGAAACATCTTAAAGTTCTAAGTCTGGCCTATTAAGAACGGCTCCAAAAGATACTCGCAGTAACGTCATCGATAAAGCTAAAAGTACGATGTCAAATTGATATTAACTTTATAAAAATCTATATACTTAACGTTATTCTCAAGCAGCAATCTTCGCTTACTTATGATCCAGTTAAGCAAAAGATTAAAACTTAGAATCTGCTTAAATTTAGAAAATCGGTTTTCCACAGCCTTCACTAGCAATTTCTTTGGCTTTATGGGCAGATTTCTGTACAAGAGAGTAAACAAAATAACTTCTATTTACCTACTCACAAAGGTTAAATCAGTTCTTACCAAGTGGCTGAAGTCCCTCAGTTATGAGGAAACAGAAAACCTTCTATACATACCCTCTAACGTAGAAATAATAGATCAGTTCAATTGCATATCCACCAAATACACGCGCACCAACACATGCACGCAAAAACGCATACACACACGACAACACACACATACTAACACACCACACCCACTCACACACGCGCACACCTACACTAACACACACAAATACACACTCCATCTTTGACTTTTAATCATTCGTAGAAAAACTCATTAATATTAACTTCTACTCACTCATTCTACCTTACCTCTACCTATCTAGAGCCTGGAGAGGCTGGTAATTTGCCATACAGGTCTCCTAGTGCAGACACCAGTCTCTTGTACTTATTTTGTATGAGAGAAAAATAAAGTGAATATGTATTGTAAAAAGAAGAAGAGTATAATATAACATGCTTAGGTACTCCCTATTCTTTTTATATTAGCCTATCAAAGTGACTCTACTCTGCCTGATGGTAAGTAGTTAGTGGAATGCTGAAATGATAACCACCATACCAAAACCAATCGTTTTATAACTGCCGGTATGGCCTTCTCTCTTAAATAAAAAACGCACCCTTGAGCACGCTCGATGCGAACCTATACCTACTGTGCATTTAATGCGGATTAGTAGACTCATTTATCTGTCTATCCCAAATCCGTTCGCTGCGAACTGTTCAATGCCTACAATGTAAATAAGTGGACGCGTACCTTTAAGCGTAGAAATAAGTTTATTAAAACCTTATGCTTATAAAAATTAATGTAGTTTCAAAGTGTTGTTTAGGCGTTACGTACTCAATAACTCGCGTATAATTTTTGTTATGAAAAAAATCTCATTCTTTTACATGAAAGAAATTTTAGTAAGAAATATCAAATTAAAAATATATTTCGTACCTACGATTTTACGGCCTGTGTAAAGAACTGAGTGACCTGATGCTAAGCAGAATCCTCCACATAAACCTCGACTTCACAGTTGACCATGCTCCAATCATTACCGACTGTTGCCATCGCTTTTAAGTATCGACAATACTTACCTACTCGTAAATGGAATGTACGGCTTATTCTTTAGAAAAACTAGACACCTCTATGCATTATCTAGACTCTTACACTATTTAGTGTTAAAATGACAGCGATCTACATACTGGTGAAGAGATTAACGCCAAACTAAATATTGTAATGAATTTCGAACTCATAACCACTAACCATAAATTCAAATCTAGCAATATCAACAACAAATTTTATTCAAATTTCTTTTAAATTAGTATACTCTAAATCGTTCAACTACACAAAATATCTATACTATCTATGTATACGGTTTATCTATTTAAGTATTCTGCTCTCCGCCCCGCGGAATACCAGACATTCACTAACTACCCAAATACATCATATATATGGTTTTTATTACTAGAGAGATAAGGGTCAAAATCAATTGTACTATCTTATTAATCCGTTACAAATATCGTCTGGAATAACAAGACCCCTGAAGCTATAGCAGTTGCTTCTTTCCACTCGAGTGATGTTTGAGAAGAAGTGGGCGGCAGAGGTCATGGTTGAGTGGTCGTTCTAGTAGGTATGAGGGAAGTGTGAAGACGCTAAGAGGTGTATCCCCTCCGTTCCGTTCCGCGGTAGGCGGGGCCACGGACACGGTCCGGCCGTTACAAGCACTCCACGCATCGCGCTGAGCTTACGCGCAAAGCTTGGAACGGAACGCACGCTTTTTGAATTCGGAAAGCGATCCTTTTTCATGTGTTTTTAACTTTAATTAAAAAGTGACTGTTGTTTAACATTCAAATCTTTTTATTTTTAAATTGTTTGTGTTAGAAACTTTTTAGTTCGGACTTTTTTAATTAGGGTTAGTTTATAGTGGTTTAATGTTTGAATAATGGACTTTTATCTTCGCAATTAGAACTAAAATTGCTCGTATTCAATTGAGGTAAGATTTAATAATATAAAATAATACTAGTAGTATTAGTTTTAGCATTAACTTTTATTATTTTCATAAATAGTTTTTTAGTTATTTTAATTTTTAGTAAATAACATATTATTAATTAACATAATCATTTTATTAATTATTAAACCCTAAAAGTATTTTTTTATATTTTAACTTAGGTGCTTAAACTTTCTTCATTTCTGTTGTTATCAACAAAAGACATCGACGCGCGCAGATTGCATTTGATAAGATTAAGAAGATAAACTCCGGCTTTGTTCGTGTGAATTTTTCCGGTGAATTGTTTCTGATTGAAAATTTTCATTTATACACACTTTGTCATTACAATTAAATGCACAAAAAAGAAAATAATCAAATCGGCGCACCGTTTTTTCGTGATCTTACTTTAAGGTACGCGTGACAAATTTTTATTCACATAGATTTCTGTTACATTTATGATTTACATTAATACATTGTTTTACAGATTATAATTGCTAAAGATCACATTAAGATTGAAATCCGCCCTAAACCATTGGTTCCCTGTCGTTGTCAAATTGTAGGTCCACCTTGTGAGGGAAAGACACAGCGTGGGAAGAATCCCACGCTGTGTAGTTAATAGGTAGTAGTAGTTTTAGTAGTAAAAGTTCTTTAGAACCTTTGGTCGGAACTAAAGAACTTTTTTTCTTCTCATTTTATTATAGCAATTGAGCCGACTATTGTGTCAGCTATTTTTGCCAGTGTTAATGTAAATTTTATTATTAATCTACTAAGATAAGATAGTACTGAGTTTATTTACAAAAGATTTGCCATTAATTTGAAAATGTTCTGTTCAAACTAATACAAACCATATAATACATACAGATAGAGTACACTACCAATTATGCCATTCGGAACAAATTTCATGTTACAATATCAACATTTAATTCAACCAATATTTGCAAATCTAATCGTCGCGAGCGTCTGTTTGAACGGCCGACGGATAGTACGTTTAATTCACTAGGCTAATCTCGGGTTTAATAACGGGTTCAATCGGGGTCCTCGGGAAAGTGATATTGGGTTTTTCTATAGATAAATATTCAGTATTAGCCTGGATAAATTGCAACATGCTCATCTATTATAGCTGGTGAAACATGCGTGTACACCTCTGCCTATATCCTAGACGTGATGCTATGTTCTGGTAGCTACTACATTCAGAATACTACTCACCCAACAAAATACATTAGTATGAAAATTTATACTTTTTACTGATATTTTATGAGAGGGAAGATTTTCTTCGGTTACTTTGTAATATTCATACTAAAACCAGCGATGATATACGTCACGCGGATATCAAGCTTTAACAATACCTTAGTAATAAAAACTCTATCTAATTAACTATTTAGTTATTGTTGCTTCACCTGCAAAAGACGGGCTGATGAGTCCGTATATTTTAACTCTTAAGAACTTAAAAATCTTAAATTACTATAACATCTCTCCATGCAACGTTCACGGTTTACTTTGTTATGCAGTCAGGCAATCTGTCAGTCACGGTCGAAACAATCGAGTCATGTCCGTCATAATTTACTTTGATATTATAGTAAATAGCTGACCACAATCACACGCAAACCAAAACCATGACGCTGCCATACACCACTGATTAAAATATTTAATTAGTGAACTAATTTATATAAAAGGTGTTGGTTTTAAAGAGCTCGAAGGTAAACGGTTGAGAGCCTTCTGCTCACCGACACTCAGCGTAAGGTTGTAAAGGCCATTAGAGGCTAAAAACCCACACCACACACAAAAAAAGAGCTCAATGGATAAATTCATCAACAGTATTGTGATTGTTTTGTTGATTACTGATAATTTTCTGCTAAATTGGACTTCGGAATCAACCTAGTCAATAGCATACCTAAGTTAAGAAGAAATAGATGAGATGGTCGCGATCCACAATAAATATGTTAAACGACGCACTCAGAGTGAGAAAGAAAAAGAAGAAAAGACATTTTTAAAACATGTTTTATAGTATTTAGGTACAGATAACACTATACATAACGTCAAAAAATAACACGCCTCCGCTAAACCACAGACGCTTACTGCCTACCATCTATATCTATACTATTATATAAAGCAGAAAATTTTGTTTGTTTGTTTGAACCGCTCATCTTCAGAACTACCAGTCAGATTTGAATAATTCTTTTTTCGTGTGATAGCCCAGCTCCTGAGAAAGTTTATAGGCTATGTAACATTACGCTACTGGCGACCGGAGCAAATTAGTAAGCAAAGACGCTGGTGAAATCGCACCACTGATAGCTAGTTAAGTAAAAAATCCAAAATTATAGCGCCTTTTATGTAGAAAGCCGTATCAGCAAGGGAATGCTCACGATCCTTTAAAGCAACGGTAGGATGAAACCCCTCGTCACAAGTGAACTCACAAGTAACGGTTCAAATATTTTCTCTAGTTATACCTACTGATTATTATGATTTTCTAATTACTTTTGGTTAGGCTATTTGGTCTCCCTAATAAAAGAAATAAATAAAACATCATGTAAACCAATATTTTGAAATTTTGGTTCTCTGCTGTTTTTTGTGTCCGAATGCAAAGGATGTAAATTGTAAAATCACGTGACATAAGATTATGTAAGTAATTATCTATCACAGATTAGTGACTGACGATTTAATCTTGATCTAGAGAAAGAAAGAAAGAAAGAAGAAAGAAAAACATATATTGTGCACAAAATGTAACGGCGTAGTTTTTTTTGTGCATTTTTTCATTACAAATCTGCTGATTTTATAATGAATACTAGCTGTTGCTCGCAGTACCGCCCGCGTGAATGTCAGTTATAGGTATCTCTGTTTACCCCCATTTTAACCCCTGGAAACCATTTTCGCGATAAAATTATAGGTGTGAAAGCGTAACAGACAGACAGAGTTACTTTCGCATTTATAATATTAGTATGGATGGTCCGGAAAAGTATTTCATGTATAGAATATCGAAACGTAAGTAAAGTAGTTAGTACTTTAGCGTTTTGTTTGGTGATTGAGAGCGCCAGAGGCCTGATACTCGGTTCTCTTTTTTTTTTCATTCACATTCCGTACACTAATATGGACAGCAACGGCATTAATGTATGGTCGTATATTGTTAGCATTTTATCGACATTCTACAAATCTACAAGGTTAAAAAAAAGGTTACCATGTAGTTACGATGGTATGCTTTTTTATTGCCTAAGTTTTATAAATAAAATCTTTTCGAGGCAAAAGTCATACTATTTTATTTCTATTTACGTCTAAAACAGGTAACGCAGGTTTTTCTAAAAGAAGCTCTAGTATTACTATTATAAAATAATATCAAAAGTTCAAGGAATTAGAATTATCAGTAGTGTATATTTGCTTCTATCATCAGCAAGACATTTATTCCTGGACATTGGGCTACCCCAAGCACTGCATTGAAAATGAAAATGAAAATATATTTATTTATATAGGTTAATTAAATCAACACTTACGAACGTTCAAATTTAGAAAATGTCAGACAATCAACCTACAGCCAGTTCGCTGAAATAGAGCCATGAGAAGAACTCACAAAAAACTCTACTAACAAGAAAATACATGAGCAATGACTGCAATGAGCAGCATAAGTTTAGGTATTTGGTACATTGCCACTCTTTTTAATCGCCAGGTTATTAAAATTTTTGTAAGTTACAATTTCAAGTAGCATGCAAAGTGACACAGGCAATACACTTAACTCTATAGGTAATTAATTACAGCTTTCTATGTTGTAAAGAAAAAATAAAAAGTAAAATGTGTGCTTTACAGGCTGCCTCAATTTGCATATTGCTACAAAAAAGTAAAGGCAATATTGACATGTTCGGTAAAACTTTTAATGTGCAGATCGTGGAATATTTCTATTTTATAAACTCATTGACTGACAAATATGACACCGTTTTTATGGCATTAATTATGTGGAATAAACTGTCTATTCATACCTTTACATAGTAAAAAACAAGGTCGGTCCAGCTGTCTGATTTTACAACGACTAGATACCTACTCTAGGGCTTTTCTTTACCTTTCAAAGAGTTTCTTTCTGAAGGTTTATATGTATGTAACATGTAATTTATATCTAAAGATAATTATTTATGTATATATATATATATACATACATACATACATAGCTTCACGCTTTTTATCCCCGAAGGGGTAGGCAAAGGTGTTTAACCACCCACGTTTAGCCATTTTTGAGTCCCATGTAACAGAGCGAGCGTGTTGCCATAATATCGAGCACTATTCCAGACTCCGGGCTAATACTGAGAATTTCTCGACAGAAAAACCCAATATCACTTTACCCGACCCGGGGATCGAACCCGAGACCTGTGCGTGGTAATCCATACACAGTACCACTGAACGACAGAGGCAGTCTATTTACCAATGTATAATATATTAATTTAATTAATAAATTTAATTTCTAAGCTTTACCACGAGCTATCCTTTGTTTCCATTGATAGTTATATTAGAATTTATAAATTAGTTCTCAGATTAAAAACAAGGCCTTTATTTTTTTTGTATATTTTGTGCTGTTACTTGAGCGTTACACTCATTTTTATCGTCATAAAGCTTGAAATATTATACTCTGTTTAAGGCGGTAGACTCTCTATCTGTTATCCAAGCATTCGTATTTCAGTGAGAAAATCTGCAAAAGAAATCTTACCGCTTATCGCGAAATAACTTGATTTTTTCTAATACCGTTATACGCTTGTATAAAAACAATATATTAGTTTATAGGTTATTAAAAGATAGCTAGTGTCGTCACGGTGTCACCCACCGTGGGACTGTATGTTTGTCTATTACTGCATTGTTATACTCATTTTTTAATGGAAGTCGCGTTTTTAATGTTTAATCGATGTTGTGGTGTATAGGCGGTAGCGGGAGGATGGTAGTTTGTTTCCATGAAAAATAAAGATTTGTGTTTTGATTCTTCATTTGATATTTTGATATCATATGCGCTTAGTTAGTGCAAACATAGTTATGTGTTACATCTTAAGCCTCTTCTTCTGCTTACCCTGAGGTTATAATACTTTACCGATTACGTTAGTTTCCATGTATATTATTTTGACTGGCCTGTTGGCCTAGTGATTAGTGACCCTGACTGCTAAGCCGGAGGTCGTGGGTTTGATTCCCACCCTGGACAAATCTTTGTGTGATGAGCATGAATGTTTTTTCTGTGTTTGGATGTAATTTATCTATAATATGTACGTATTTACAAAAAAAATGTATTTAAGTAGTATACCAGTTGTTTAGTACCCATAACACAAGCAAATATAATTGCTTAATTTGGGGCTAGATGGCGCTGTGTGAATGTGGTAGAATATTATTATTAATTATTATTAAGGTCTTATAACTTACATCAAAGACGATGCTCTCGGGCTTCCACAAAGTGATATCATAAGCGTATCTTCTCTAAATATGTAGCGCCGCTAATTTCTTCAAAAACACGCAACACATTTTCATACGATTGTCACTTTCTTGTAAAATTTAGTTATGTTCTTTTAATAATCTTAAAGTCTATAATTTAACCCACACATGAAACAAACGCGTTTACTTTGATCACACCGCTGTTTAATTCGAAGTGGATATACGCGAATTTAACTTTGCATGCTTTGATATCTAACTACGTTATTCACACCACACGTACGAGTATCAACATAATTATGTAACGTTACGGTTCGTGGTTACGTTTCTTTGTTATACGGTTTTGTGTTAATTTGTTTCTTTCTTAGTTTGATAAATGGACCAAACTAAGAAAGATTATGATTTTTTCTTCCTTTTTTTATATATCAGCCTACCAAAGTGACTCCACCCCGCCTGATGGTAAGCAGTCAGTGGAATCCAGAAGTGGTGGCCACCATACAAAAAGCCATAGTCCCAAACTGCCGGTATGGTGGCCTCCACTATGGCGGCTGGGAATGGGGTTAGGGGAAGGGAATGAGGCAGGTAAGGGAAGGGGAAAGAGGGAAGTTGGGCCTTCAGCGCTCACACTTACCGAGCGAAACGTACTACTACTCTTACGTTGATGAAACCAGCGTTGATCTACTACCGTACAAATACGTATGATATAAAAGTATCGCATAATCATTTTAGCAGTCTCAAGATATCCACTGATCTGAAGAATATAGATCGAAAAGGAGATGTTTGTCTTAGTCATTACACTAAGCAAGCATATTGGCGATAGTAATAAGATTATATATTTATTTGGGACACCATAAGAAAAATTTAAAAGAAAATAAGATGACCTAAAGATCTAGACAGTTTGTTTTTCTCACGTCTATATCATTTTCATTATGGACCACCATCAACTCGACGGTGATTGACTAAATGGTAAAAAAACCAGCCAAGTGCGAGTCGGACTTGCGCACGAAGGGTTCCGTACCATTATCTATAATAAATATTTATTTTATTCTGTTTTTTAGTATTTGTTGTTATAGCGGCAACAGAAATACATCATCTGTGAAGATTTCAACTGTCACACTATCACGGTTTATAAGATATAGCCTAGTGACAGAGAGACAGACAGATGGACAGCGGAGTCTTAGTAATAGGGTCCAGTTTTTATCCTTTGGGTACGGCACCCTAAAAATTACCATATAGAATGCAAACAAAATATTGCTTTTATAAATGTTTTTAAAATGTGAATGTACACCTTTGTGCACATATTTGTTTGAGTGCATGTCTATTTGTCTCGGGTACTCAGCTACCTACTTCTACTCAACTTCACTAAGTGCGTAAGTTCAAACGAACGGAGTAATCACTTTTTCATGATAATTTGGCTACACCATTTCAAGTTGATCAGAACCGGCTCATTGGTCGCGTGTACTTCACACTTAAATTTGACATAACGAGACTGTAATAACCCATACTCATTTTTAGCACCCAATCTTCACACTTCTGACATCCCAACGCTCTGTAATTTCTGCGCAATTAGCGCCAAATGTGAAATAAAACTGCTCAAATGAATCCGTCATTATAGCTCTTGCGCCAAAATTTGACGAAAGTAAAAGGTATTTGGAATTTATTCCACAAATTTACGCTTACAGCTAACAAATTTGCTTTTACATTAAATTTCTTAGAGTTGAGTTTTTTCGCAGTTGTAAATATAAGTTGGTAGATTTCAGCTTTAAGCAATACGCTTCAGGGTCTTACGCTGTTCAGCGGGTGTCAACTAACAACTGGGATTGTCAAATTATGAAAAGCATCAAAATCACAGTGTTAACTCGATATTAAATGAGGGAATTGCAAGAAGCTTCAGGCGATGCGACGCCATAGCTGAATTACACACTTTTGAAGTTATTAAGTAATATTAAAAGGTAACAGCTGGATCAAAGCTGTTATTTTGAGGCCACTAATTTATTACATGCAATCTAATTTGGTTAAATTCCCGAGTGCTGTCGTCTTTTTGATGCTTCTAACAATTCTCAATTTCTTACCATTGTTTCATTGATTTGATGTCATTAATATTACTGATCTAAACCGTAATGCACATGTGAGCTATGAACTGGAATTCAGAACAGACTTCAAAGGGATAGGCACACTTATGCAGGTTAATTCATAATCGTTAAGCGTTAGAGTGCCCTTCCATTCCACTAAAGATGTGCTATGCTACGTTGGATTCATACCAACGTAGCATAGCACATCTTTAGTGGAATGGAAGCGTTTGATATCCACCAATCATAATAATTGCTGCACATAGCTTAGCAACTGGGGCAACGGCTTCAACTAAGATATGTTTTATATGGAAGGATGCGTGCTATGAATGGTCGCTAGTGGTGTAGCTATGTGTAAAGCAGATTAAATTATGCCCGCGTTTGTCGCTGAAAGTAGAAGCCCTCGTGGAAGCAATCTTCATAGCAAATCTTTCTCGTATATAGCTTTGTATCAGTGGAAACGGCACATAGTTTAACAGCTTTATAGCTATTACATGCTCGCAGTATAGCTGAATAGCACATCTCTGATGGAAAAGCAGCCTTACTGCTGTTAAGCTTGCCAGTCTATACTTTCAACTCGTAATCACCACAAGAAAAGCTTTTCTATTAATCGGATATCAGGTTTTCAAGCAATGGGATGTGCTTTACCAATTTCACTTACGTTTTTTTATTTTATTTGTATATCTTATTATTATAACACAGTGTATTATTTACTTATTAATGAGGAAAACCCTCACTTCTACAATATTTCTTTTTTACTTTTGGAATACGAGAATCTTAAAATATGTTTAACACAAGCTATGTAATACATGCTTACTTTGGATCTAGATGGCGTTGCGTGTAGTTGTTGTGATATTATATTTTAAGTTATTGTAGGTTTAGTGTAAAATCTTTGGGCTAATACAATCGTGTGCATTATTAATATTTACTTATATGTGAAGGTTATCGATTACTAATAAACGTTAGATAATTTTATCTAAAGTAATCAAAATAAAATCGAATAACGCAACATGGTATTAACTTTAAGCAGACAAATTTTATCTTCTGCAACTTTTGACCAAATGGATATAATTTCAGCAATTTTAATTTGAATTTTTCAAGGCAAAATGTACGTAAATTTTTTTTTAAAAGAAATATTGTCATTTTCAGAGTCTTAGGACAAAGCTAGAATTACGAAAATAGAATTCTTAATCAAGATCAAAAGTCAAATTTATTTAGATCATGTAAATCTCACTTATGAACGTTATGATCAGAAAAGAGTATCTCAACTAATTTGCCTGCTCCTCGCTGATAGTACTGGAGCCACGAAGTAAACTGTTAAAAAGGTCAACAACAAAACAAGAAAAAGAAAAGCAAAATATATTATTTAAAAACAATAAACTCTTTTTTTTTATTAGCCTACCAAAGTGACTCTACCCAACCTGATGGTAAGCAGTCAGTGGAATCCAGAAGTGGTGGCCACCATACCAAAAGCTATCGTCTTAAACTGCTGGTATGGTGGCCTCCACTATGGCAGCTGGGAATGGGGTTAGAGGAAGGGAATGAGGGAGGTGAGGAAAGAGGAAAGGGGGAAATTGGGCCTCCGGCACTCTCACTCACCGAACGAAACGCAGTAGTAAGATACTACTACTCTTAAGTTTATCTTCTATGAGAGGGTAGTACTTCTCCGGACGAGCCGGCCCATTCATGCTGAAACCAGTGTGGATCTACTACCGTCTGAACTCGCCTACCTTAAACAAACTGAAAACAAAGAAATCCTTTTTATTTCGTGCTGACGCTACATTGTAATATTACCCTATGTTACCGTTACTACCTACCGTTATTAAAATCCATTATGCCATTTCGTCTGTAGAGCGTGCCAAAGAAATAGACATACATACATATATGTAAACATACGCTCAAAAAACTTTATCCTTCTTGACTTCGGCAGTCGGGCAAAATGTTATAAATTAGCAGTTGTGCTACTGAAGCATATCTATTCTGAAGCCCTAGACAAGTGGCGTAGATTTATATTTTATTTATACAATAGATTAAAAAAGTTATGGGGTTGACAATAGCTAACGCCAACGCTTATGTCAATCCCATAACTTTTTGTATGGGATTGACATTTGCCCTCTGTAAAGACTACAGCCATTGTACATAACTCTATTTGTTTAATCTTATATTTTTATTAAAAGCGATTTCGAACCGCGGTAATAATGACAAAATTATACAATATCTTCAAACTATCTGGTATTAGCTAAATAAACCGGTAATTGTTTGCCTTTCGTATTCTATTAGCTTATCTCATCACAGATTGGAGATCCATTCAACGATCAAAATCTCCGATTGAAGTTGATCTTTAAATCAACATTATCTGAATGAACTCGAATGGAAGGAAGAATGAAGGTGTAGCTACAAAACGGGATCTCACGCCCTTTTGATCTCCAGCCCACGCTGAGCTGTTAATTAGGACCTCAGGGAAGGTGTCTTATTTGTATATAAAGTTATACTGGTAATTGATTAAGTATCTATTACAATTTTTTTTAAATTGTAGTACATGCTTAGTGATGGCCTGTTAGTCACACATTACTGAATTATGTCTAAGTTTAATTACCTTAGTGTTGTTTGCGTTTTTGTGGTCAGGCTTTTCGCAATAAGGACCGACAGGTGTAGGTTAGAAAAAGAATCGGTCAAAGTAAATATTTTTAAGGCCTAGGACGTTCTATGACGTCCAGGTCTGAAATAATGATATTATACTTCTATTTATTTTTATAATTGTTTAATTATATTCCGTTTTTCCTACATTAATAAAATTGAGAATTTGAAACGACTAGAAAATCAAGGCAAAATTTGTGACACTGAAGGTCAATGTAACTCTACCTCTATAGTTAGAAATATGTTGTTATACTTATTTTACCACCACCAATACAGCATACTTAGAACGAATATTTAAAACGTTTAAAGAAGCCGAACTCATGAAGGTAAACCCATAACGAAACTTTGATTTGGACAAATTGTTCCAACGGTAATTTAAAAAACTTATTTTCTCGAATTTGCTACTGGCAAAATTGAAATTATCAGCAGCCTTGTTTCAATAATTGGCTAATAATGACAATAAGCCTAAAGGGAAGTATTTTGAGGATCGAACATTACAAAATGGTTCATTACTCTCTGCGGGCCACAGTTAATGTATTGTACCAATTTATCATTACGAGTGATTTGTGCTTTTAATGATTTAATCATAGGTTTAATAAGAAATTACTAGCCGACGGCAAGACTGAAGCTGTAGTGTTCTGTTTAAAAGTTTATGTCTTTTTTCCATTTAAATCGTTTTGGTTTTTCAGAGAAATGATATGTCGCACATTTGCAGAATTATAATTTTACTGACGCATAACATACCCTCCTCGAAGGGGTTCTCATAGGTGTACCTGTAGTAGCCATGTAGCAAACTATATTGGATATCATATAACATGTATGTCAGTTGTCTTTTACCAAGCCCTATTCTAGACTCAAGGTAATCAATTCTCAATTATCTATAGAAAAAATCCAACTTCAATTTACCGGGGAACGGAACCAAAACCTTTGCGTAGCACTTCGTATTGTACACATTACTTACTACTAAACCGGAGGCGGTACAACTAAAGCGTGCAAAATACCCATTACTTAATACTGTAAATCGTAATCGAGTGAGTTTTAGAACACGGACAATCCTGGACAGTGACAGCTAAGTTCGCAGTTTCATCATGCTGCTTACTTATAGCTACGAATCCACTATAAATATTCGACTACAAAGTTGCAAATGCAAAATCACAAAAACCTAAACGAATATTTTCTACCAGTACTTAATTCGTGAAACACTTTGTTTGCAAGTTAACTGTATTAATTATAAAATTGGAGCAACTAACCTCACACAAGCATGTAAATTTTGTGCAAATTCATTAAAATTTTTAAGTGTTTTAGCCATACCCGTATCAAGGTGGCATATGTTTCATGCGACACGAAAATGCAAATGGGCGTGCAAAGTTTTTCTTATGTCAGACTAAATAATGAACCCGTTTTTATTCGTGGCAATGCTTAATTAGAACTTTAGTTTTCTACTTTACTGAATTATGAACAAAATTTCTAGATTACAAAATTAATTCAATATAATTTAAAGTTTATGTCTTTTTTTTGAGGTAGGCCGTTCTTAATAACTGTATAATATATGTCCTTCTACTGTATATGGGAACAAGGTGAGGAGGCCTATTTGTTAACTCGGTAGACATCTGTCCTAAAATGATGCTGATTACTGCGTTTCGTCAAAGATGCAATGTACTGCATATTGGTTATCAAATTGATGGTAACTGATTAAGGGATATAGCTACTGGTCGTCAGAGTCTTATCGAATTTTAATCGATGTACTCAGTTCTCATCAAAATAATCTTATCTTATTCCAAATGGCTGCGACGTTTTTCATTTCTCTTCTTTTTTAATTAGAACGCTATATAAGTATCGAACACAAAGTACGCCAACCTCTCCAAACTTGTGTACAACACAAATATCGCAGTTCTCGTTTGGTCATTCAATTAAAATCTGAATTCTATTCAAAATTAGTAATTTTATCATTTTAATATACAAGTGAGTTTGCCGAAATGTTTGTTATATTTTATTCAGCCTTACAATTTACCTATAATTATTGTGGTCTATTGCTAGACGTACGCCCTTCTAAATCTACACTATATATCCATAGAATTCAAATCGCATGTCTGTAAAAATCACACCAACTCAGAGGTGAAAATTGTTTAGCGATTGTGTGGTCTCACTGTGTGGTAATATGCAAATAC
Organism: Parascotia fuliginaria; assembly: GCA_963082885.1. NCBI lineage: Eukaryota > Metazoa > Arthropoda > Insecta > Lepidoptera > Erebidae > Parascotia > Parascotia fuliginaria. The sequence continues at coordinate 6,155,414 of OY720195.1, forward strand.
GGTTCGGTGTCGGCCGGTGTCGCGCTATCTTTATCTCCAACACATGCGCCGCGTGTGCCACCGTCCTGTAATGTTACGGACTGATCGGTTCATTAGTTACGAACGAACATTGGCTCTCTGTGTGGCAAATGATGTCATAATTTACACTATTTGAGTTCAATGTTTTTATTTCTTTTGATATAGTTTAGTATATTATAGAAGTGATTTAGATTTCTATAATTGGTGCTACGTTTTGAGAATTTTAAAAGGCGTATTTTATTGATACTGTTTATTATTAACTTAGTCGAAAGACGTCACTATACTTATAAAATAGATTTCAATACCATATTTAAAGACCAGGATTTATTTTTGTGATCATCAAAGACGAAGCTGAGTTCAAAAGAAAGTACAAATTTTACGTTAGGAGGTAGTTTGGTTTCTGGCCTTGTAATGAAATTTAGAATTGTGGGTTATGATTTTTTACATTTGATTGGTTAAGATTATCATTACTTTACAGCTTAATAGATGAAACTTGAGGAAGAACTCACAGAAGGGATTTTCGTAATCTATGAAAATGTCTGTGTAGAAGCACTGTAACGCCTTGCAGAAACCATCATCATATCAGCCAAAAGACGTCCGCTGCTGGACATAAACCTCCCCCAATTTTCGCCACCATGGCCGGTCGTTTGCCGCCCTCATCCATCGGTTGCCCGCCACCCTTAGCGAACGTAGGTCAACTATGTGAGGGGTCTACTACGCTGCGTCTTTTGGAACCGTAGGAAACTTTCACTATATACTTATGCTTTTATTTCGGATAACTATTATATATTAAAAATATAAAGAATTATATAACTAACTATCCGAACTCTATATTGTTAATAATAAATTTATAATTATAATAAGTTACCTAACTGTGTAAATGCAGCCAAGTCCTGGAACCCGGCCGCATTACTACCGTTGCATAATGAAGATATATTCAATAGTTAGTGCGAAACGATCTACTAAACCCTATGTGCCTACCCTTTAATTAAACCTAAAAAGAAATTTAAAGGGCGTATGTAAAGTATATTAAGAATTAATTAATGTTAATACTTTTTGTCGAATATAAAGAAATATAGACATTACATAGAATCATTATTGGTTCGAACTTCGCACAAACAGGTTATAAGATAATGAGATAACAAGAATTACTTTAGTAGTATTAGTAATTTTATAATTTTTGAGGACATCTTGAAATAAAAAATTCTTTTTTTGTATCATACCGTTTTCCCCGTAGAGGTAGGCAAAAAGGTGTTATACCTACGTTTCGTCAGATGTATTTCGGTTCTATGTAATGTACCTAATAGGCTAAGCATAGCCTTATTCTAAGCATTAACATTTACACTCACAGACTTTATACACCCATCTACGATTAACTCTAATACCATGTAAAGAAAGAAATACTGCACTCGCAACCAGAACTCAAAGAAATTCAGAAAACTATCACGGAGCTTTCAAATAGAAGAAATAAACTTGTAGTTCAAAATTTGCTCTATTTGTCTTAGATCTGTCTTCTTTGTTTGTCCTGGTCCCGTATTATAACTTTCTCTTTCATTTTCTTTTATTACCCATCATGTAGACTTTATTTTTTTTACGCAATCCATCAATCTTTTCTCTGGTCTCCGCTTCTTTATTTATAACACTTATGCCTTGTCTGTATCTAGATTAGTAGCCAATAATCTACAAAAACTATCCGTACCATCATCGGTAGATACTAATAATGGTTATCCCTTAATTAAGCAATAAGTAGGCATTAACTGACTTATAATTAAAAACGTTTTTAGAAGAAACAACGTACGGTTCTCGCTTACCAAACAGTTGCGGCAAATTCGTATAATCGACGAGAGTTGAAATTCTTTTAGTAGAAATTCTTCTGTTTTTAACTAAAGCTACTAAATATAAGAATTCCGTTGTATTTCGGGATAGCACGTGGAATGTAAACGTAATTAAAATTTCTAATTCCCTTTAATTTCCAATGTTGGCGGAAAACACATTTTTAAAACTAAATAAGCCCACCTGATGGTAAGTGGTAACTGTCGCTCATAGACTTCTGCAATACCCGGGGCTCTGCGAAGCCGCTGCCTACCGTGATATTAGTGCTCTCTTTAAACCTCGTTTGAAGAATTTCATGTAGGAACAGTGATAGTACGACTACTAAGATTAGGTTTTTAGGGACTCAAATTTGAATGTCAGATCCGTTAATCCTGTTTAATTTAGTTGGGAGTTTAAATCTTTAAATAACAGCTCACATCAATAGATTAAATTTTTTTCCAAAGATTTCTTCATCTGTAAGTTCAAGTATTCCCTTGATCATCTACCTTTTCTTCTCATTCATTATTAATTATTAATTCTATTTATTAATTTTTATTGCAGCATTGTATTGCATTCAATGCTTAGACAAATGGTCATAACGATAGGTAACGGTAACCTCTTCATTATATCGGCCCATTATTATCCCACTGCAAGAAAAGGCCTCTTCTCATTCTGAGAAGGTATGAGCATTGATTGCTACGCTAGGTCAAGGTGGATTGGCCATTTCAGACTTCCTCAGAAGTCCAGGTTTCCTCATGATATTTTCCTTCACTGTCAGTCACTAATGTCCAGATAAACTTAGAAAGTACACATGATTTGAAAAATCACATTGGTATTTGCCCGGATTCGAACTCCCGACCTCATGCTTACGAAGCGGGTGCCTTAACCACTGCGCCAGTACAGTAACCTCTTACATAATATATAAAATATTTATATAGATGTGTATCATCTTAGTTCCCTACTCGCAACCCGCTCTTCGATCTAATGTGCGCTACGTAGACGTAAACGTTTAAGGATTGATTAGAGCCTCCTTTCATTCACCGCAAATCGTTACCTTGTATAGTAATTGACTAATTAATATCAATTTATTCTGCTAATGTATCAACTACATCATTAAGTTTCTTACGTTTTGCTCTGACTTGATCTAAACTTAATGTAAGGTAGCTTTATGGATAGATTACCATTACATGATTGAGTTGTGAAAAAAGTGGGTATTGTCTTGTTAGATTTAGGAATCAATCCTTTTTTGATAGATAATTAATTTTGTATTAAAGAAATATTCAAGTTCAATAAGTTTACATAAGTTACCTTTGTGGCAACATTAGTGCCAAACAAAACTAGCGCCATAAAGCATCTAACAAAATTACTAAAAATGTCACTAATAACAGATCTCATAACTGTTATTATTCTATCTATTTTTTAGTAACTTACTTACTTAGTAACTTCAAAATCGTTACCCATAAAATATCTGAAAATTTCAGTAAAACTTGCAAACAATTAAACGGCTTCCTTACGTCATCCAGCCATTAGCTGAAAATAAAAACAAAATCCACGCGGGAGGCGTCTAGTATAAAATTCAGCATAAAATAAAGTCGGTGACTTGATCACGATAAGGGTGTTGCACACCAAGCTAAGAGACAAGTGGCTTAATTGAGAGGCGACTTGTGGGGGGTCCCGAGGCGTCGGTTTATGCTAATCAATTCAAGCAGTTTGTTTTTTAACCCGCAATCGCCACCGGAATCGTGGTTGATTTTACTTCTTTTTTTATTTAGTGTTAACTCTGTTTGGATTCGGCATTTTGTTAGCTTTTTGAGTTTTAATATGATGAATGAATAGTTCTATTGTTTTATTTAAAAAATTGGTATTATCGTTGTAGTTTTATTGATTTTGATCTATCTCTTGTAGTTAGTACCTACTTAGCATGCAACGCTAAATATCTTTTTTTTTTAAACTTCAAAGATTCAACGTCTTTGATTTTTAACTAGTCACAAACTATAGGTCTTCTCAGAGTCTCAAAGTCAATGCTGGTCACAGGCGTCTCCTCAAATATCTTTATGGTTAACTATAACTGGTCCACAGCCACCCTAATCCATCAGTTTAACGCCACGTGTTTCAGGTCATCAGCTCACCGTATTATTTGTAGGTATAATGTACAAATATAATACCGAGTTTGAGTGTGCTTTGTGTCCATTAATAGTAGGTATATTCCAAAGATCTAACAAAACTCTTGTATTCTGTGCTCGTTAATAAAAATAATTGATAAACAATTACTAAATCAATAAGCATTTACACGGTGCTTACTACCAAAGTGTATAATTAAGTTCGCCCACCAACGGCACTTGCTGACTGACACGTCTACATAAACACTATGATGAACCACGTAATTGTGGATCAAACATCGCACACCCTTCATCAGTTCTAGACTGCCTATATTATGGCTGCAATTGTATTAAAAATTGCGGCAAGCCTTTTACTCTGTGACTCAGTCAGACTAAGAATAAATTGTGGTAAAGATAATTTCTACTACAGGGGACTTACCTTTAAAGCAATTTGGGTTGGTATTCATTAGTCCGATTTTTAGAAGTCATGAACACATTGTGTGTATACATGTTACAGAAACACAATACAACAGTCAACGAGTAAAGTCTAGTTTTATAACCTAATTCCAAAATCACGTGAAAACAATAAAAAAGTAGTAAAACATAAAAATAAATCACCAATACAATTATACACGACCCATCTTCTAGTAGTAACCCTGAAACTTTACCTTGACTGATTGAACACGTAATAAACATAAAAACGTACAACTCCAGGGGTGCTGCGATAAAAAAATATTAAAGTGTAAAATATGCACAAATTATTAATAACACGCACTTTGCTTCACGCGAAAGTTCGAGCTTTGATACGGATTCTTTATGAAGTAGCGTCGGTCACGCGTTTAGGAATCGAGACTAATCGTTAGAGCTTGAATGGCTTAATACTAGTAAGCAACAGGGTGGGCCAAGCTAAGTGACAAGTTGTGATCTATTACAAATATCGTCATAACAACAAAATGTTATTTCAGCTTTGCTTGTTTTACTGCAGGTCAAAGGCCTCACCGTCTTTCAATCATTCCTTTTATATTCACTGTCCAGACAAAGTTTTGGATTCCAAAATGACCTCAGTCCCTCATCTGAATTTAGTTTACTGCAGTTGCCGTTTTCAGTCTACCTTACGTTTACCGAGCCACGATCTTCAGTCTAGGACTCCTTTACGTTTTGTTCTGAACCGATGAAATCTCTTTATAAAATCACATTTATTTTGTTAAATATTCATGATTTTATTCAACTTCTGTTTTTTCTTTTATAAAAGTTATAAAAACCACCGATAAGTTATAAGTTAATATTTTATTGAGTTTAAGAATTCAGGCCTGGTATACTCATAAAATTTATAAATTTTCTTCGACTCGTTTGATCATTTTCGTGACCACATAATGCGGTTGGTCTCATCAAAGACCGTCATGATGCTCTCTATTTTCGAAAGGACCTGTGAATGTCTTCTCTACAAAGCTCTCTCACCCACATTAGTTCATCTATCCATCCGATTTCATCCTTCTACTTGACCTACCGTTATGACTTTCTCCAGTTTTACATATCACAATATTATTACTATACAAAAATATACCGTCAAATTCGTCTATTTGTCGCTACAGTTCGGTCATTATTGCCTTAGCGTGTCGGTTGAACGCGAGCTTATAATTTAAGCATTTTGTCGTATGCTATTATGTTAATAATTTCATAATATTTTTGATACGCTGCCTTGCTTAGTTTGGACACGAGCTTTGTATGCTTGTTAATATAATGTTGCTGTTATTTCCTTAATATTTAGGCAATTTACGCAATCTAACTCTAAAAACGTTTGAGCTTTGGGTTTTCTTAGTAGAATTTTGTGCTCTATAAATAGACTAATTGGTGCAAATAAATTTATGAGTGCTTATTTGAAGTTATTTGCAAAAACTTTCACTTGTTTGATCTGTATCGTATGTTTGTATAAGATTATGCGTGCATGAGATTATGAGATAGGTACCTCAAATATTTGAAATTATCTCAAAGTTTTTGAATAGATCTTCAATACTCTTAATTATTTAAAAAAATTATATCGCACGAGTTATTTTAAACTATAATGTTACATTTTTATGTCTTATTTATTCCTTAGGCTCACTTAGCTCCCGATTCAGCTTGCATATCACTCCGTTTTTGAAAATTCTCAGTAATTGTAATTGCATACGTATTTCATCATTCAAAAAAGAGTACACTCACAAGAAAAATATCTTTAAATTTGAACTGCAATAAATCTAAATAAAAATGCTCACACGGCTTATAAAATGCCTCACACAGTCATACTTATCAACACCTTTCCTCCGGTAAACTTTATCATCTTAAAACAAAAGGCCAAACCTTATAATAAAAGTAATAATAAATTACAGTATTGTCGCTTATTTCCGACGTAATCTTCAAAGCAAATCTATGCCTTTGTAGTCCAGGATGTTGTTTATCAACTAATAACCAAAAGTTGAACCAGATACATGTATTAACAAACATAATATACGATCAATTTTAAATTAATTAAGTTTCCAAATCCGGCCTCATGTGTGAACGTGCATTTTCATTGGTTAGCGTGACATTTCACTAATTAGTGATGGGAGTCATGTTGGGCTTAGTTTATCGATGTTAGTAACTGACATTTGCAACTATTTGCAAGTTCTATGTTAGGTTAGGAAGATTTTATAACAAGATATGGTGGCGTATACGTTAAGGCGAGAGTAGGTGCTCAGGGGTTTTAGTTGGTATTTTGACCGCTTAACATCTTAGGCTAACGAGCCCGAAGTAACCCTCGTTTCCCCGGACGGGGCGATATGCGTAAATGCTTCGTTTCCCCTCCACAAAAAAGGTAATAAAATCATTGAAGATATTTTTTTTAATATAACTTAAGCTTTATAATAATATAATATGCGGACACTATCACACACCGTCTTCTAGTCCCAATCTAAGCAGAGCTTGTGTTATGGGTACTAGATAATTGAAATATATTACATAAACATACTTTTTTTTTGTAAATATATACTTAGAATACATAGGAAAAACCCACACTGAAGACAAATACAAATGTTCATAACACTAATATTTTGCATTGCACGGGAATCGAATCCACGACAACCGGCGTCGCAGTCAGTTACATTAACCACTAGACCAAAGGTGCAGTCAACTTTAACTCTCTATATTTTATTGTCAATTAGACAGTGTCAACATGTAACAAGCATAATTTGTAAAAAAATAAATATAACATAAAATTTCAAATACGAATGTGACCATTTCATATATGTACTTTACACTAGTCAATTTTGTATTTATAAAATCCACTCAACATTAAGCATTGTGCCTGAATTTACTATAAATGGGTCGTTTCTCGAAATATATATCGATAAAAGATATATGAGGAGGTATGTACATCACTAAACAATGTTGTTATGCAAAACAGAAGGCAGCGTATATCAGATCGGTGGCCGCTTTAAGCGTGGCTACAATTATTTACGAACAAAATAATTATAAATTACTAAATTGTTTATTGACTACCTACATGGAGTGGGTAGCTGTCTGTGGGCGTTACGGCTAAAGGTAAACGTAAGATGTACCTATAATTATATCTAAGCTTTATTTGGCGTTCTGTTTTTTGTATTGAGCAAGATAGGTAGGGCTCTCTCTCTCAATCAGCCTATCGCAGTCCACTGCTGGACATAAGCCTTTACCAATTTACACAAAAACGCTCGTTATTCCACTTTTTGCATATAATTCATACAACCTTTTTCAGGCTGTCTGTCCACTTGCCTGGTAGAGCTTAGGGTCTTATAACTTTTACTTGAATTAAAGTAGGTATGACTGATCTATATCCTTTTGAACTAACTCCAGTCTACCTGATATGCAGCCGTGGAATCCAGAAGTGGTGGACATTAACCCAAGACCGAAGGCCACTATATTGGCATAGAACAATAACAGATTTGATCTCCTAGAAAGAACACGTTTTTCATGGTTTTTAATGCATTTAATAGCAGTTCTAATAGCAAGTATAGACTTTTAAATGGTGCCAATAGTAGTGGCGTTTCCCAAGTGTACAAGCTAAAAGTATTCGTGCCGCTGTTCAGCAATCACATTTTCTTCCAGTTAAATTCTCACCAAAACACTTCTTAAAACTTTAAAATGATATTTGCGTGCACCTTCTTACAGTATTTTGAATTTTCACGGTGACCGACCGTTGTGATACCATCGATTTTACCAAACACGCACCTAGTCACTTAATTCAAGATTTACCACCGCATCATATTTTGATAAGTATTTTTAATTTGAATAAATTATTATTTAAGGGTGTTATCGCATAATGGGGTAGTTGTAATCACTACCCTGCTTTTGTTTTGTCACGGGGGCGCACTCGAACTAGTTCAACATTGAGAAATATAGTTCATTTGTATTTACGTTTACGGGTTTATTACGTGATGGCCAAGTAGTTTTTTTATATAACATCGGTGACAAACATTCCACCTTCAGCCCACCACTACCAAATAGATATAGGACTTAGAGTGAAATGTATTAAAGATAATACTTATAGTTTCAGTATTGCAGATAACTTTATGCCTGTCTCCCATTAATGAAGTAAGCAGAGACCATACAACTGCTATTATTATTTTTCATTTTTAGTTAATTATTACATAAACTGCTTTTCTCTCGACTGTACTTACCTGTCAAAAAACTGAAGGGATCAGACCGGAATGACTAAATTTGTAGGGGATCAGATCTGGGGAATACGACTGGAAGATCTCGAGCTCTTTGGCCTGCTAGAACAATTACGTTTCATTAGATAAATGAGAGAGTCGTTGGCTCATCACGGTCCTCTTCCTTGTTCATCTTATTTCATTGTCTTCACGTTTTGCTGTCGGTAACGACTTGGTGATGTTTGCTTATTCTTATTTCTGCAAGGCTTTCTTCTACACAGACATTCTCGTAGATTAAGAAAATCACTAACCATCAGTTGACCCGTATTTTTTTTAGCCTAGTAATTATATAATAACTGTGCATAGACTGTCTCGAATTCGACCTCCGGGTCCGAAATTGGGTTTTCTGCAACGGGCTCGCCTCCTGTAACAGAGGACCCAATATAACTGAGGTGTCATACATTTCTGTTGTTCGAAACACAGACCTAATATTTTAAATCCACTAAGAATGCCTGTCGGTTTTCCATCACTCATAAGGTCATCAGTCCATCTTGTAAGAAGTCTGCGCCTTTTAGTTCGTGGTCGCCACTTTAGAACCTTTCTGCTCCAACGGCCAAGAATACCTAATACCAAATTTTAGACCTTACCGCACCAATTAACATATCACCTGCACAATTAGTTACCAAGTAGTTCTTTGTTATTATAACGTAACCCCCTCAACCACTAGTCTCGTATCACGCGAGAATTCCCGATAAAGATGTCATGGGATTTAATTTCCACTACCAACCGATTATACCTCAAGATTGCCATGTAACTCGACAGGTCTAACATTATTTATGTGCTATAAATTTTATGCGACATTTTTTAGTTATAAAATCACAATTTTATATGTAAAGTATTTATAGTTTGAGTTTAAGGGTGTGTTGTGGTGGAGCCTACACGATTAAAGCCATTTTTTTTATTGGCGACAGTAGCAGACAAGCAATCAGCCCACGTGATGGTAAGTGGTAACTGTCGCTTATGGATGACCCAGATTCCCTGGCATTCCTCTGCAATGCCAAGGACTCTGCGAAGCCGCTGCCTACCGTTATTGCAGTGGAGTAGATAAAGAGATTGTGGGAAGTGAGGAAAAATGAAAACAATAGAAGCACCAAACGAAATGCAATAGTACGGATCGTCGATCTTCTATGTGAGGGTAGTACTTCCCCGGTTGATCTGGCCCATTCATATTGAAACCAGCGTAGATCTACTACCGTACATAGTTATGAGTACTTTTTGAGTTTACTTTGGATATTACTGACTTACGGTGAAGAAAGACATCGTAAAGAAACCTGGACTTAATAATAATACCAGCCTGTAACTGTTCCACTGCAAGGCAAAGGCCTCTTTCTTATACAGAGATGGCATGCCTGCATAAGCTTTGATCGCAACGCTTGCTCAAGACGGATTACCAATTTCAGACCTGAACTTATCTAAATTATTCCATAATTATACTATAAAGAGAAAGAATTTGATTTTATGTATGTTTAAACTCAAAATCTGTATAACCAATTTGAAAAATTCTTTCTCTAGAAAGCTACAATATCAGTAAGAAACATATTACAATAATTTTTGTGTAGGTACCTACTTACGCGGGCGAAGCCGCTGGCAACAAAACAATAGTATACACCTATAATCAAATCTGAAATCATTAATTCATGATCCGTGGTGATCAATGCTACCTTGCCTATGTGAGCAGAGAGTTACCTTTACCGGGTACCCAGTAAATACCGGGTAAGATAAAAAGGGAATGAATAATTTTACCGGATATAAAGAAGATTGTTTAATAATTTTTCACTGTGTCTCGTTATTAAACATGTTTTACAAACCCCTATATAGCATTTTAATTTTTATCCTAAATTTTCAGTCGTATTTTAAGAAATGTATCTCATCTCTAATTACAACACTAAAATGGCATTCGTGCGAAGTCGCGGCAGATATTTAGCTAGTACAGTATAAAAAGCATAGCCTAAGCAATTTCCTTTTTTCTTAGGACTTAACACTAAATGTACATTAAGTTCTTGTGGGGTCTGACAGATGTCACATTCTTTGACTGTTTCTTACATCAATAATTAATTTAACTGTTAATTTAACATGTAATACATTATTTTGTTTTTGTTGCAGAATATTTTCGTCCGGAATGCCGCACACAGGTAAAAACCTATATTTATGACTCTATATTGTTTGTACGTGGCGAGCAATATTACCTTAAAGCTAATTAGTGTTCTTAATAGGCGTGATGGCTAAGTAGGTAGGTAAGGCTCTCTTGTATACTTTATGTGGGCTCCAAACCAAGCAAGTACTTATGTGACGTTTGAAATTCGGTATGTACTTACTTAGGACACTACTGTTGAATTGAGACATCTTGAGAAAACTTAAACAGATCAGTCAAAGCTTTTAAAATAATAAAGTCACAGATTCTTAAATTTAATTTGTACTTTGAGAAATTGATAGATTTACTAGATTATAATGTTTCCTAGCGTTCACACGTTGTTTAGGTAATACTTGCCTTCTCGTACATAATTACAAGAGGTCTATTGTTTTTTAATTTAGCGTAATGCTCTTAGCATTTTTGATAATGGTATTTTACTACTATGGTTCATCTATTAGTAGCATACGAAAATGTCACATACAATATGTTAGATCGAAACTTAATTGCAACGGCACTGATAATAAAGGGGAATTGGCTCACATAACTATATAGTAGGTATAACACATCTGTTGATATATACCAAATATTTTTTTTAAAATATTAGCCTACCAAAGTGACTCCACTCTGCCTGATGGTAAACAGTGAGTGGAATCCAAAAGTCATCGTATGAAACTGCTGGTATTTAAGACTACGTATTAACATAGCACACAACCAAACGAACACCACTATCAATACTGTCGACCCAACGGTATAAAAACCAGAAACGAAATCAGATCAATAAATTCACGACACAAGAACCACACAAACCACTCAAAAACGGCAATACCCAGTAGCCGTAACATTATCTCTTTTATCTGAAATACTGCATTACTAAGTACGTTTATAATCAGAGGTCGTCAACAGCAGCTAATGTCGACTCGACTCTAAAGCTCAGATCTTAATTAACGCGGCTTAACATAAAAGAAACCGAAGAAGTCTTATCGTTGGACAGAAATTTACCTCACGCATTGAAATCATAAGCGTTTCAAAGAACCTCAGGTATAAGGATGCCACTTCTTTGTTCACTGTTGGGATATTCATTTTATCATTTATTTAGATATAACTTTGCTTATTTTTAGATATGCGTAAAGCTACTAGATATTTTGAACATATTTTTCAGTAGCTCGATAGCGTTTATCTGCCCAAATCGATTTCAAAACTTTAGCACACTGAACTTAAACTGCACACTACAACACTAATAAAGGCAATACTAAATTATAACTAAGTATCTCAGAATGTTCTAGCTTTAGACGATAACGAGGTGTAATGAGTAATTAAGTCCAATCCAAAGACTATTCTACATTATCATACTATTTAAAACAACTTTAATTAAAAGCCGTAACTCATCTGACCATTTTCTACAGATAATAAAAATAATAAGTATTTTTACTATTCATACATATAAAATATTTGGAAATTTTATTGTTGGCTTTACGCCATGCAGCAAATAGGTTTTGCTAGTTATGACTCTATCCTTGCTAATAAGTAAATAGGCAGACATCTTTCAAATCATTGCATTTTTATAGGTAGGCACATGTATATCATGTATGATGTAAATGAACTAATTTACAAAATACGCTTAATACACATATAAAAACATAAATATATATCTTGTCGCCAATATGTAGCTATTTATTAATATTATTCTGAATATTCTAAAGCAACTTAAGATTTAATATTATTATTAGTAAGTATGTATTAGTATGTATGTATTAGTAGTAATAAACTAGACGTCCGCCCTCGCTTCGCCTAGGTATCGTAAGTTTCGTTCGGTCTCACAATAAACGCCTACAGAAAATATCGTGGCAATAGTGACGTATTGCATAATTCAGAATTACAAAGGCACTTAAATATTGAAATTTAGAAAATGACTGAAAACATTAATTGTAGCCTATATTACCAGTCCTATTTGTAGCTTTCTTGAGGTGAAAGAATTTTTTAAATCGGTTACTCGAAACAAACAAACAAAAAATCAAATCTTTTCTCTTTGTAATATTACTTTAGATTATTTATTACGCAGTTAAAATGTATCTGTTTTAAAATACCTCGAAGCGTTACACGACATTAATTTTACTTGATCCGTGAAAAGCAAGAAGCTTATCAAAATATCAATATTTCTCTTCAAGCTACGAATAGTGTACAGTTTCCACGCTGCCCTTCGGGTTAGGTAAAAGTGATAGGTATTAGGTGTTCGGTTGTTCTGTCTAAAAATTCCCAGCACCGAAGTCTTTATTTGTGACACAAATCGCAGCAGGCTCGCTTCCTATTGCCTGGGACAAAACAGATGGTGAACATTGGATGTTGTATACCATAGCCTTCACCACACCTTCGGGAAAAGATTTCAATGGTATTTTGATATTATGAGTGCTGACTTAATGGCATATAAAATCTTTTTATATGTAATCAAATATTATGATAGTGTCACTTTTATGTTTTTTTTACACTCTTTGACAGCTAAGTTTATGGGCGTACTATTATGACTTGAGGTGATATTTGCATAAGTTTTAAAAAAAATTGAGTTGATTTTTCATTCATTATTTTAAATTTAGCATTTCAAGTAAAGTAATATAATATATTATGACAATGTGACTTAATGATTGAGCCTTTACATTAGTCAGTAGAATAAAGTTCTTTTTTATATCAAATCTCTACATATTTCAGAGCTTCCCTATACATTTCTTAATTCCAGTTCCTTGAAAATTTGTCCAAATCTATAACCGCTTTATCATTATTGTTCCGCGACGAATATAATAATAATTAAAACAAAAACAAATGAAACATTCACAAATTACAAAACTCATTGACATATTACGTAACTGTTTTAAGACAGTTTCAAAGAAACGCCGAACGTATCAACCCTGGTACTATACTACCGTCCTTAACCATTAACAGTAATTAAGAAAATCGAGAGTCAAATCTCGTATCGAGATAATATCGGATCCGTATCGAGCCGGCCCACCCGCGTCAACACACACTTCGCTCTAATACATTAAACATGCTTCGGTCACATTAGTTCCTTATTAACATCTGCTCGAACCAAACTGAATCAAAATGTCACCCATTACTTTTCTATGCACAATTTCAACCCTATTCCAACGTAATAACAACTAAAAACTAGCCATTTACACGATTATTAGCAATAAAATATCATTTTCATGATACATATCTTTTATACAGTAATATTTTCTTCTATATGTGATAATATCAGAGCAGAATGATTTCTGTTTTGTTAACGATCACACACGAAGTTTCCGGGCTCTAATTTGAATATAAACAACATTTAATACCAGAATAATAGTTCTCTAATTAACAGAACTACGATATTGTAAAAGTTATTGAAAAACGAAATAAGATATCGTTTTAGGTTTTTATGAAAACTTTATAGGCATATTTTTCTCGGAACGTCTTGATATGTATATATTTATATACTGGTTAATTATAAGCAATATATATATAAAAATGTACTGTTATTTTGAATATAATATAATGTAAAATATTGGCAACTTCGCGCCCAAAACTTTGGTATTTTGTTTGGAATTTTTTTTCCAAAAGAATGTGTAACATTTTACATTCTAGAAAAATATTTTTATAGGTACCTAAGTATTTAATTCCTTCACAAAAATAAAATATATACCAATGTACGTAAAATAATATAGATGAATGAGCTCATGTAAGTATGTCAATCCGATTTTTTGAAGCACGAAATGTAGCGCTCGTGTAAGCGCATATGACAAAACGACCGCATACGCGCAGTAACAAACTCTAGTCTGAAACTGCCATAAAAGCTTCCAAAGGATCGAAGTGCTATAATCTAGTAGTAGCCAAGTTTTTTGAGAGAATAAATGCATTTACACACACAGTCTCGTTTGGAAAACGAAGTGGCTACGTCTAACTCATAGAACTAGAAGTGGAACTGACCAGAATATTGACTAAAACCCTTTACACCTCGCCTTAATGAATGGCTCGCTGGAGCTTGATACTCAAAGGCCCACCCAACGACAGTTGGGGCCCTACCAACAAAGTCAAAGTCAAAGTCAAAGTAAAAGCATTTATTTCATTTAGATCATAAAGTATGATGCTTATGAAAAGTCAACATTACATTTTGTCAGCCAATTGACCTACAGCCAGTTCGCTGACGAGGTAGAGCTGTGAGAAGAACTGGCAAGAAACTCACGCCACTCTTTTCAATCGACAGATAATTACAGTTATTTGAATGAGTTACAATTTAAACACTCAACGCAACCAAAGAACCATACAAAGTAATTATTACAAATTAACTAATTAATATGATACTAAGATTAAAGAAAGAAAACGAGGATTTCAATTATTTAGTTAACTACATATTATAGACAAAGTGGAGTCGCTGGTATGCTAAATATAAAAAAAACCCACACCTACTACGAGAGCACTGGCTTTGATAACAAGGTGTCCAGGTGTACTTACAAAACTGGTCAAATTTTAACTAAAAGTCTTCAAATATTTACTTCTTAAATTTATTATCTTATGTAGGTATAGGTATAACTTAAAGACACAGTAACATTTAAGTAAAATGGCAGTAAACTTAAGAGCTTAAGAATTTGTAATCGTTTCTAACATTAACTTGTATAATTCTCATTATGGGATTAAAACATAAAGTTATACAAAGTAATAAGCTCTTACTTGTACTTAATATGATAAAATATATTAGGTGGATGGCATACGCTCTCGAAAATAAAAAATAAAAGATTTTTGCGTAGGTATAGTACCTACCCGTATCGCACCGCCTGAATATATTTATGCAACATAAAAGTTACTATGGCTAATTAAAATATTTAACTTTTAACAAAAAATATCTGGCTATTAAGACTTAGAGAACATTGATACCATTATTATCACAATACATCATTATCATTCATCATATAAGGAAATTGATATTTAGTACTGGTTATATCTCAGAACAAGGATAAGGGTTATATAGCACTCGGTATAAGCAATTGAAACCGTATTTTTTTATAGAAGTCTTACGTAAGAACATAAGTCCAACAGAGGCCAACACACAGAGGCCTCAGTAGTAAATGTGAGTAAAATGTG
The DNA here is from genome assembly GCA_963082885.1 of Parascotia fuliginaria. Lineage (NCBI taxonomy): Eukaryota > Metazoa > Arthropoda > Insecta > Lepidoptera > Erebidae > Parascotia > Parascotia fuliginaria. Next base: position 6,171,286 of record OY720195.1, read on the forward strand.
ACGAGACACTTGCCTAAGACATAGAATACCGCAGCTGGACTATAGGAGTACAGTACAACTATGGTTTACCGAAGAAAATTAAAGCTTATTTTAATTATAATGATATCTAAAACTATCGCTATGTTATTCTAAGAAGGTCCGATAGTAGTTTTGATAAAAAAATATCAAAATTTTGTACTCAGCCTATCAATACATTGATTTGAAGAGTAACGGACACTTATGCATATCAGATCTATCGGCTACGGCTACATATCTACGCGTCAGACAGTGACGACGTCAAGAGGCGTCACGACAGCCATTGGCGTCGAATTAACTTATTGGCATTGGCGGGCTAAGTAAGAGGTCAGTTAGTGTGGATACGCCTCTTTATTTTTATGGCATTTTTATTAAATAGTTGTTTTAGACTGTTTTATTTAGTTATGGCCTATTATAAAAGAAAAAAATATATATTTTTGGTTTTTCCATCACATTATTACACTCAGGAAAAGGCCTTTTTTCATACAAAGAAGACATAAGCTTTGATCACCACACTTGCATAGTGTCTATTGGCGATTTCAGACTTTTTGGTTTTATAAATAAATAGTTGACAAAGAAGATTAACAACGACGAATTTATTCATTTATATTTAAATGGTAATAAGAAAACTGCTCAAGAAATTTCAAGATGATTTGAAGGAGGAGGGTTGTCCTTAAAACGTAGATCGAAAATTATCTAACATATGAGTAAAATTCCGTTTTTTTTAAAAACACTATATTTATTTATTTGTTTTTATTTATTTTAGTTAGTAGTTTAAAATTGAATATGGTTCAAATTTTGATATCAGTATTTTAGATATTGAAACAGGAACGTGTGTGATAATAATAAATATGAAACATTATCAAAAAATATATCAGCTTTGTTTCCTTATTTGGTACATTTAAATGTAGATTACCATCTCCGGGCAGTGCTTTATTAATTTATTAAAGCTGTATTTCTTCCAATCTCCAACTACCAACCCTACGACTGTGCCAGCCCTTCAGCCAGATAGTCGGTCGAATTGACCAAGGGACTAACAAAGCTGCTTTCTCTTTGTGATCGCCACTCCAGAAATTATGTGATAGATTGGTCGCCATGCAGTAATCGTACAGTAAAGGTATACTCAACTCAAGTTGGACTGAACAACGCGGTGGCGCGCTATTTGTCGGAAGAAACCAAAGAGCTAGCAAACGCGCACTGTAATCTGTCGACATATTGCTAAAAACTGTTCGTTTCCTATTAACAAAATTGTTAAAGAATTAATTATGTAACTAGTGGTACCTTAATTTCACAAGTAGGTAATAAATGTTTTTACAAATTGTCGGGTTTCTTTTACTATAACGTATACTAATAGTGAAAACTATATTAAAAAATTGCAGTGAAACAGACACAATACTTTGCTTTATACTGGTACTATTTAGAGATATTGTACAGATCTTTACTCTATACTAATAAATAAACCGCAAGAGTTTGTATGTTTGAACGCGCTAATATCTTGAACTTCGTTACATTTGAATAATTCTCTTTGCGTTTGCCAGCCCAGTTCTTGAGGAAGGTTATAGACTATATAATATCACGCTAGGAGCGACGGGAGCGGAGCAGTAACCAAAGATGTCAAAACGCGGGTAAAACAGCGCTGCGGACAGCTACATACATCAGTATTCAAAAGTATCTACGTATCCACACTAATCTCAAACTCATCAGTCCGGTCCATATCAAATGAATCTATGCATCAGATTCGATTTTCTAGTTCGATGTTTACAACTGTGTTACAATTTTATATCATAAACTTTATTTCTTTTTATTATTGTTCATTAATTATTGGTTAAATCTCGTCTAGCTGCTCATAAAGATGTTTATCGGGGTATTAACGGTATAGATGGACACACTAATGTGTAGGAACTTGACTTTGATTTTAAGTATTTTGTTATGGACGCGATACCTACTACATAATCTTTTTGTAAGGTGCTTTATAAAGTTAAAATAAGGGTGGTATAATGATCTTTATACTATTTGTATGGTTCAGACCACTGTGTAAGTAAAGTTAGTTTTACCAATAGAAAAATGATATATACACTCAAACATATCAATAAAACTTAAGTATAATAAACGTGAAGATAAATAATACAACTTAGGAATATTTGCAATTGATTCATATGTATAAAAACAGTCCGTATATATGTATAAAAAGTGTTAAAAAGTACATTAAAAATCATTTGTAATAAAATATAAGGTAAATAACTATATTAAATAGTTTTCTCGTACATAATTTGTGTATTAAATTATTATGGTTTTTTAGGGTAGCCAAAGGTTAAAACGGGATCCTATTAATAAGATTGCGCTTTTCGTCTGTCTGTCTCTCCGTCTGTCACCAGGCTGTAGTTCATGAACCGTGATAGACAGTTGATATTTTTTAAAGATGGTGTATTTCTGTTACCGATATAACAAAATATACAATTAAAAACAGAATAAAATAAATATGTATGGGGGCTCCCATACAACAAACGTGATAATACAAAAATAGGAGTAAAGCATGTCAAGAGGGCAAGGACCTCTCCAATATCTCTCTGACCATCAGAGAGGAGAGTGGACGGAGGTCCAAGGGACGGGTCTACCATGCATTCTTGCTGCCGTACATCGTTGTCAGGGAGGTCTTTGGATCACGTGGAAGAAAGCTACAATAAAAAATTACGAGGAGGGAAGGGTATGGCTTGCTGCTAGACACTACAATTTGTAAAACCGACTCATGTCGGGAATGAGGGCCGCCACCTCTCGGGGAGAAGGCCGCGAGGACAAATAATTACCCGCGGAAGGCGTCTAGTGCGTGCTTTTGCTGCTGGGTGCTGGCCTATGGGCGGCGATTGGGCAGTCGCCGCCTGACTATACAGGCTCGAGATATGTGTCGCGCGCGCCTCTTCTGTGGGAGGGCTTTATCCTCCAAATATGTGGCGGACCGTGGCCTGCCGAGGTTGCGGATGAATGGGCGAGCGACTCTCGTAACCCCGGCACATCTGGCCGTCTAAAGAAGGGGTATTAGTCGGTATGCCGGCCGCGTTCTGAGTGCGGTCGGAGAGACCGACATAATCACGCCTTGCCCGGACGGGTGCAAAAGCGTAATGCATTACCCATGAAAAAAAAAATATCAGGAGGGCAAAAAGAAGTAAGATTTAAATTGTTTCAAATAAAACAAGAATAAATGATAATAATTAATTTATTAAAATTTACTAGACTTTTAAACGAGTAAAACATAAGCAATAGAATTAACAATTAAAAAAACCTATTGAAAAACTATTACCTATAACAAAACTTAATAATATTTGTTTAACTTATAAAATTATGGCTCTTCCACATCTATTATTTATTAACTTTAGCACGAACTTAAGAAGCTTTAAGCAGTCTTTTCTTTGCAAAGTTTTAACAATTTTGTTAAAAAAAATACAATTTGGATCAAGACATATTATATGAGATAGCAAAACTCATTATAGACGTACGTTTCAATGTAGAATGAAAGAAAGATAGGAAAACTTTGCAAAACTAATCAATGATAAAGACGATGACCGCTTTTTCTCGTGCTAAAGATGTTAAGTATTAAGCATGCAACAGAATGGCAACTTAAAATATAATTATAAGTAAAACAATTCTTAATATGTAATTATATTATAAAAATAGTTTTAAAATATATTTATTAATTTTGACACCGGGGTGGCGGTACCGCACACGCACAACAGCAGGACGGAGAACGTCCTGCACGCTTAGTGCATAAATTGTATGGAAAAATCGACTGGCAGCAGTACGACAACCGCACCGCTGCGGCGCCGCGCCGCGCCGCAGCAATCCGCCAAACGCCTAAATTTAAAAGAGCCCTAAACGTCGAAGTTCATCTAAGCTAGGTGCAGTTCCCGAAAGCTTAGTGGAACATAGTGGTTATAGGTACTTACTGAGCGCCATACCAAGTAGTACATAGATATCGTTGGAAACCAGTTCTTAAACCTAGCGCTTGACAGGAGTCATATATGGACACCACATTTGTTCTAAGTCACGGCTTCTTTCAGACTTTTGGGGTTCAGATCTGGTAGGCGGCATCTTTTGCCACGCCTTAGGTCTTTCGAATTGAGTATACAACTGCACTCTAAAATTCGCCCAAGTTGTTTCGTATTCTGATCCTGATAAAGGGTAGATAATCAAATCAATTTAATGCCGAAAATATCAAAACAAAGACTTTGTATAATCAAAATCCCGTGAAATCAAAAGCAAATGTATCCACGATACGGTAGCGAAATTTCTAGCTTAAAATGCAATAGTCCATTTTAAAGAACTACTTACACATTTTTCCTAAGACAACAAATAAATAGGTAATATCTATATGGGATCCTTCTAGTGCGTAGGCGAGTCACCGTTTGCCAATATTTAATTACAATTTTATCCCATAACGTTTTATCCCATAGTATCATCAACTAGTCCACTGTACACTTATATATACGCATAGCCCATTTTTTGGAATCTCACCCTACTTTACATTAAAATTCTCAGGGCCACACTGCACGTTGGACCTAATCCTTTGGATTTCCTTCCAAAGGATTGGGTCTTCTTTTTTAATATCTATATAAAAATATGGCCGTGATAGAGAGGCAATAATAATAACACAACAACTACACAATGCCGTCTAGATCCAAAGTAGGTGAAAAAACCCGTACTGGTTGACTGGTAGAAAATGCCCCAGGCATTAAGTCCACCAAATATACTGTTATGTGTATAAAGTTTTTAAATAAAATAAATAAATAAAATAACAGTGAATAATGTCGTATGTTAACTTACTTATATTATTATGTTACCGCTTTTACTTATTAACTGTGCAATACATACTATCGTAATTATCGATGATTTCAGGTCGGTAAGTCCCAAGAGTAAAGAATCTTAGATATTTGACAGCTTTCTTGTAATCATCACAACGACACCGATCCATGACTATTAAATATTAAATGTCATTAACCAAAAAAGTTAAATGTAATATTAAATGTTTTTAGAGACTGGAATTGCTTTTTATTAAAGAATTTTATGGAAGCTACCGCTCCGCCGCTCAATGGCAATTTCATAATGACTATCTATTGTACTCTATGATAATGACTGTATGACAGGAGGTCCATCTTTTGTTTTCACGGAAGATGGTTGTCATTTAATTTCATCCATATTTTTTCTATTTTTATCATTGTATTATACCATTAACACTTTCATTGTCCTAAGACAATTATCAATACAATTATTGCACGTCCAATAGTGCGTTATATACAATGCATAGACGTATGAACTTCAACCGCCGACCAATAGTGTTGTCCAAGTACGTCGAAACACGATCGATGTATAGGTAACAAACATGGTCAAATCGTTGATGTCGTGTATATTTTGGCGGACTGTTTCATTGATAAACCTCTACGAGGAAAACGAAAGAGATAATTATGTACATAGTGCCACGATACAAAGTTAATTGTGTGGCACTTAATGCAGTATATTGTATCGACTGTGGAGGTGACTTATTATGTCTCAAGAAAAGTTTCTTAGTGTAGACCCCCCAAAGAAATAAAAAAAAGTTTTATTTAAGTTGAATTTTAGTAAGAAAAACCATTTTTATTTTTGTTTGATTAAAATATAATATACCAAGTTTTACTTTTATTTTTTTACATATTAGATATGGCAACCTAGGGAGCCAGATTACGTACTTGGCAGGTTGAAAGAATTAACTTGTTTTTTTTATTTGATTGATTTTTCAAGATTCTCGTGAACAACACTATTCTTGGTGGTTAATAGTGTATTGTATGTCACGCACGGACGTACAGAGCTAACTCATCAGTGCATTACATGTAATGCATGGACAGTGAAAGTGTTAATATCATCAACAAGAATATTATTATAAACTTGACGCTGGCAGAAATAGCTGACACAATCGTCGGCTCTGTTGCCAAAAAAAAGGAGAAGAAGAAGAAGACTGTATGACAACACATGCCGAAATATTTTTTTTTACTTTTCAAAAAAAGGTGAATGTACTGGGTGTACCACGGATAATAATAGCTACGGCCGCGTGTAAAAATATTACGGGATGTTGTCTTCTAACAATTTTCAATAAAAAATATTTAATATGTTTGTAGTAGGTACTTACTTACTATTATTCAAATTTTTTTTTTTAAAAAGTTTTTTAGTTTATTAGGTATATAACACTATTCTTGGTGGTTAATAGTGTATTATATGTCACGCACGGACGTACAGAGCTAACTCATCAGTGCATTACATGTAATGCATGGACAGTGAAAGTGTTAATATCATCAACAAGAATATTATTATAAACTTGACGCTGGCAGAAATAGCTGACACAATCGTCGGCTCTGTTGCCAAAAAAAAGCAGAAGAAGAAGAAGACTGTATGACAACACATGCCGAAATATTTTTTTTTACTTTTCAAAAAAAGGTGAATGTACTGGGTGTACTAAGTATAATAATGGCTACGTCCGCGTGTAAAAATATTACGGGATGTTGTCTTCTAACAATTTTCAATAAAAAATATTTAATATGTTTGTAGTAGGTACTTACTTACTATTATTCAAATTTTTTTTGTTAAAAAGTTTTTTAGTTTATTAGGTATCTCATTTGGCAATCTAAATAAAATAAAATGTGTTAAAATTGTCATTTATTTTATTAATATAAACAAATTTATACAATAAAAGCATATAGTATAGTAAAATTATAAAGCTAAATAGAAGCCATTGGAAAATAACTATTAAATTATAATATACTATTACAATATTATGTAAAATGTCTAAATTAAAAACACCTGTAATAATAAATTTAACAAAACAATTTTTATCAATTTAAAAAGTCGATATTAGCAAAAATCTGCGATTTTTACATAGCATAGCGAGCAGATTCGTAAAAACTGTAATCAAGAGGTACGGCTAGTAACAAAACTTCCAATTATCTAAAATGCCTAATTAGCAAATCGTCCAACTATCAAAATGTCCAATAGTAATACTCGTATATACAAAAGTGATAGGTATACGTTACAGAAAAAACGTATTTAAGATTGATTTGGAAACATTAAGATGCATTTTCGTTTCGCAGTTACGTTGTTTATCTTTAGCTGAACGAGTATCAGTAAACTATCGGCTACTATCATAAACTATAAAATAATATAAAAATATTTATGTTAAAACCAAAGTCATTTCTTTGTGAGTCACCTTCCACGTTCCAAATGACATATTACAGTTTATTCTACTGTTTTAGAGTCAGGCATCGCATTAGTGAGCTCAAACGTTTCATACCTAACAGGTGTCATATACGGACAACTCATTTGGTCTCTTTGACGACGTCTCTCCAATACCGGATCTTTCGTTTCATGAGGCTGCTTCTTCCAGGCTCTTGGTTTCTTAAACCGGCGATCAATCAAACTTATTCTGTTTTTCACCCAAGCTGTTAGATACTCTGATCCTGAATAAGAAATGCACATTTAATTACTACAAGTTAATTTGCATATTTCGTATTGAAAAGACGGTAATGTCTTGCATTATTTTTGCAGAAATAAGGCGGTTAAAATTGTGTTATTAAATATATTTTGCAATACAAAAAGCAGTAATATCTTGCGTTCTTATCGCAAACCTAAGGCGGTCGCAAGACTCGCAAGTGTAAGCCTACCGCTTTCAAGTTCTATATTCTTTACATGAATATCCACAGCCCCAACTAAACGCAAAAACATTCGCTTTATGTCTGAACTTTACATAAACACACCTCAGTTGCCTTCTGTTTGCAAAAACCATGACGTTTTGGAATGCCTTTGATGGCGCTATGGTAGCGTATACAATTAATTCCAAGCCTTATTACCTACATGAATGCATTTTCCTCACCACTTACTGTCGTAATTATCAATGATCTCAGGGCGAAGAGTGCCAACGGTGTAGAACTTTATTTTTTTCACAGCTTCCTCATATTCGTCGCAGCGACAACGGTCCATATTAAACAACTGTAAAGGTTAAATATAATCAAAGAAATATTTATAAAAAATTATGCTAGTGTTGATTTTCTGATTGACGCTGTCACTTGTCAGCTACTAACGGCCATTTTTTTTTATTTGGAGGCAAAGAAAATTTAGTACGTGAAAAAGTTTGCTAAGACTTTGCTTGTTTTCTAAGGGTAGGATAATAACACTATCTATAGTAAATTTGACTTACGTCAATACTAGCACTCTTTTAGACCGACATTAGTGTCTAATTAAATTAAAGGTATCAAACCTTTAATTTTATTTATTTAAATTTAAAAAAAACCAAATAAATGTCTTCTTAAATTACATAAAGTCATCTTAAAGTATAAACTAATAACATTGTCGCAAACCATTTACGAAGGCGCCAAGCTAGACAGTTTACAACCTAAACAAAGTTACGCGCAAAGATAAGGTACCTAAATAGCATTAACACTAAAAGTATGAAGCGAAAAATGGCTGCTTCTGTGCCTGACTTACGGCAATCGGCGGTGTTGTAAAATCAGTCACAAGCTGTAAAATGTGCAATAACATGAACAATATATTGTCGATATAAGAAGAAAAAAACACCGACATTTTACTGCCCACCGATTGTAAACTGGAAGTATTAAGGTTATAGCGATTTCGAGACGCGTGCAATTCGCATCTTAAATGTGTTCCACGAAATTTACATTACACTAGTTTTGTGAGATGGTTTTACACTACTTACTGTTTTAAATCGTGATTGTATACTTGTATTTAAAAGATTTGTTTATAATTTTCATCATCACATCGTATCAGCCGAAAGACATTCACTGCTGTTCATACCTTTCCTTCAAATTCCGCAACACAGACAGATCGTGAGCCGCTCTCATTCATCGGTTGCCCGCAACCCTTATCAGGTCATCGGCTGTGAGAGGTCCACTCTGCTCCTTCCGTTTCGTGGTCGTCACTCTAGAACCTTATTATCGCAATGGCCATCAGTTCTGCGAGCTATGTTCTGCCCGTTACCAAAATGTGGACTTTTCTAAACTCTTACCAACTTCTTATCAAAATTACTTACCTGTTTTTTTAAATAAAACGAAATGTTAGCACATTTTGTTTCCATCCAATGTTGGATGTAGATACATAAGTATTATTATTTTGTAGAGTATTACTTAGTGCTTCTGATTTTAAGATTGATATATAAAACTTCAAGATTTTAATACTTAATTAAGAAATTTAAAATGGTCAAGTCACGATTTATCTATTTTGTGACCACAGCAAAGGGATATTTGCACTTTTAAATTCGCTTCTAAACTTCGTCAATAATTGCATTCATTATCTTTGTTATTTAGGTATATTAAACGAGGCCGTTTACAATACGTAGTGAGGGCTCATTGGTTTAGGCACTCGCTTTGTATACGAAACGGTTTGAAACCGGCCAAGTACCAATAAGACATTTCAAAGACATACGTACTTTCTAAGTCTTCTTTGAAGATATTGGACATTACTGACTTTTCGGTGAAAGAAAAATCGTGAGAAAACCTTATTAACTAATAAAAAAATGTCTTTAATCGCCAATCTTCATTAAGCAAGCGTGGCGATCAATGCATAGCCTTAACTGTATGAGAAGAGGTATTTCTCTGCAGTGAGATAATAACTCGCTGGTACGACGATGAAGATACTAAGAAAAATCTTTGTCTCCCGTATAGCAATATAAAAATACTTACAACACTTCTAATACGTTCTAATACTTTGAAATTACTAATAATAATATACTTTATTCGTAATTAAGTTCAAAAGGGATATGAAACCAAAACCATTATCAATTTTCACACATTGAGTGTTACTTGTGCTACCGATCATAAAACCGCACTGTAAAGTATACAATTAATGTTGAAGGCAAGTCTTCGATCCTATATGTGCTCGATTGGCGAGAAATGAAAGCTACTGGTATTGTGAGACAAGGGTTAGCTTACACAGGGAATAAAAACTGCGCGGAGTGACGGTTAAACGCGCGGGACATGTCGAGCTTTTGTTTTTAAACTTATTTACAAACAATAAAAATGATCTAGTATAACGTTGTCATTACATTATTATTTTATCTTTCTTTTCTTTTTAATTACTGTGCTAGCAGATGTGTCTAAAATCAAATGATGAGCTTGTAATGATTGAATAAATAGCTGCAGGTTGCAAATATTTTTGTTTTGCGCAACTATTTGGGTACTGTTATGTCCGAATACTCAAAAACTTTAAATATATTTCAGTTGCTAAAATTCCTCATAAAGTGACGGAGATCGAGTCAATCTTAAAAGAATTATATTTAAGTAAAGTTTATTTGGGGGATAACCTGCCAAACAAACTCTATTCAGTATAAAAGTCAGCAATGATGTATCAGTATAAAGCAGTAAGCAAACTACCTAACATTATTTGCCACTCTTACGTTCTATTTACAATTATTTAAAAGAAAGAGTGTTATTATTTAGCCCAGCGTTTCAACAGCAGCAGTTTTTGCACGTCATGTACGTCGTCCCTTGTGAGCTTTACGATCGCTTTACTAAATGAGATTTTATCTGCGCATGTTTTTCTTTTTAGTTTTAGTCTTATACGGTGTGAAGAGCTCAAAGAACGTATGAAAAAGAGAAATGTGGGATTTTAGTGTTTTGGACCATTTTATGATAGTAACAACATGTATATGTACAACGTTTTTTATATTTATGTTATGAACAGCTGTTCAAATGGTTATAACATACTAGCGGCGCACCAGAGCATCCGATTTTCTTTACATAATATCGACGTATCCGATATTATGTAAAGGAAAGCAAGCATAGGAAAGGCACCAGTTATGGACATTTTAAGCGCAAGTTTGTAGTATTTTTGCAATTTCATTACCTACCACACAATGTATAGAAACAGATAGAACAATACCAAACAAAACACATTAGTATTAAACTTATATTAATTTACACCAACATTATATAAACCATAGAAAACAACGATTTTGTATGGGCATAAACTGAATAGAGCTTAATATTAATTAGTACCTTATACGTACACTGTTTGCTTACTTGTATAGGTATCTACCATCCAAACTAAGTAGCTTCACATAACTGAGATTATTATGATATTTGTATAGATATCAAACATGAGAGGTCATATCGATTAACACTTAACAGACTTTCGACAAGCCTTGTGGGGTAAATACTTACCTACTTATCGATAAGTTCGGCGAATTGAATTCATGATTACCGACTGACATTTTCATGTGGCCTCAGTTAAAAAAGATGTCAATTGTGATATCTCTACCCAAATTTGCATCTTATTATTATCACCACATGGTTAAAATAATACGTACCTAATTATTGTGATGTACTTTGTAAAATTGAACTGACTTTTTACTTGACTGGGTAAAGGAAGATAAATATTTTTCTTAATTCACCAACTCAAATAAGATTTAAATGTAGGATTAAGTATCTACCAAGGTTTAGATGAAATTGCTACAATAGTAGTAACTTAGTACGCATATTTAATTAGGAGAAAGTGATTTAACGTCTGACTTCAAACCAGATTTAGCAAAAGTCTCTATTAAGACATTTTTATATTAACTCACCAACATGACTCTACTTTGCTTTGGTAAGCAGTCAGTAGGGTCCTAAATAATAAATAATAATAATCCTATGGTGGACAGTATGACCGCTGCACTTAAAACATCAACAAACGCAACTTACGCGACAGTAAGGGTTTATAGCTTCTTTCAAACTTAGTGCTATTAGTAGATACCTACTTATGTGTATATCCATTACATACGTATTATACCGTACCTGGAACTTTATCGATTGGCAAGTAATCAGTGTACCCGAGATTAGAACTAACAGCTTCCCAGAACTTCTTATTGAGCATCAGCAAAGAACTCAACTTTCCAACGTATTTCTTTTAATGACGATCTACCTACCAAACAAAATTAAAGTTTAATAGCTAGTGTTAAAGTCTGATTTTCTTTGAAACGATATAATCATTACACGTTACCGTCTGAAGAGGAATCGTAAAGCAAGGGAAGTAATTTGCATCCATAGATCGGCCAGCGCGACAACACCCGTGAAATCGCGTATAGGCGGGTGCGGTGTTTCACTTTAAAGTAAAACGTCATAAACCCAAATTATTACGGACAAATTAGAACGCTAATTTTATATGCTTTAAGGTTGTAAATAGCTTGGCATCGTCGGATTGTTTTATTACTTTATAATGGTCAGTTAAAGTAGCGGTAAGCTTGGTGCCAGGATTTAAATCATTCGTCTAGAAAGGGACTGGTATAAAAGTGATTGATTTTTCTCATTAATGACTTATGATTCCGAAAGTTGTTTATTACTAAATTAGAATATGATTTCATTATTATAATCGGATTATAGATGAATATGGATGCGTGAACACGATTTGGCGAATCGTATCTTTTATTTATGGGTCCGTTCCATGGCTGGTACAAAAGAGCTGATTTCTTTTAAAAGAAATCTGCAGGTTGCACTAACCAGTTCGTCTTTATAAATGCCTCCTTTCCTTCTAAAAATATTACAGTCGTGACAATAGCAATAGGTATGCACTTTTATAGTAAAAAAGTTGTAAAATGAGAATTGCAATTAGACAATATAATGAAAACAAGAAACATTTCCTCTTGTGTTTATTTTGCAATATTGTATTTCTGCTGGTTTGTAGTGGTTTTCGGTGCTCTTAAAGAAAGCTTTGTAGGTATATAAATATTAGTAGCAAAAAATCGGCTAAGAACGAAAAACGCAGAATTATTTTGACATTTCTAAGTTCCTTTATAGATCGTTACCTGATATTAATTAGGTAGTTCTCATATCAAAAGGAAGTATATTAACTATAGTGTGTATGTGGTTCAACATTGCATGTGTTTCGGTCCTAGTTTTGATAATATAGTACCGACAAATTGTAAGATGTAATCCTTTTATCGCGTTCAATCGTAGCATGTTATTCATTCGGATATGGTCATGAATTTATTTGTAAATATGAAAACATGTCGTAAAGAACACTATTTATGATTGAACTTTTACAATTCTGGGCATGCTTATTTTTCCCTACAGGTAAAAAACCATGTGTCCCAAAGAACTTAATGAATATGACACTAAGAAAATAAATATTTATGGTTTACGTACACAAAGTTTTGTCATCTATACTCCTCCTAGGTACTCCTCTCATATATCTGGCGATTGAAAAGAGTTGCCTAACTTTCTTGCCAGTTATCACGGCTCTCCCTCGTCAGCGAACGGGCTGTCAGTTAATTGGCTGACTTTTTTATAATTTTGACGTTAACAAGCATCATATTTTGTGATCTTTAAAAAATAAATGCTTTGACTTCGACTTTAACTTATCAAGAGGGGTTTCTTGTAGCCTCTTATGTTTTAATAGACATATATCTTCTTTACAGCCAAAGGCTCTTAGTGAAATCACTTTTATGACACATAACGTGTTTATTTAAAGCATAAGCCTAATTAAAATATCCGTCGTTTGACAGCTGATTGACAAAATATGTCTGTGACATTTAGGAAAATTATTAATCAAAGTTTAAATTGCCGTTTGGTTGTCATTTAATTTCATCCACATTTTTTCTATTTTTCATCATTGTAATATACCATTAATATCATCAACAAGAATATTATTCTAAACTTGACGCTGGCAGAAATAGCTGACACAATCGTCGGCTCTGTTGCCAAAAAAAAGGAGAAGAAGAAGAAGAAATTGCCGTTTAAAAACCGCTTACCGTGGTTTTATATTGGAACCTGGTTTCTAATGTAAGGCGGGTTAGGAGGCAACTGACGTCTGGGCCGCAGCCCAGAGGAATTCAAGTGCCTGTGTCAGGTTAAACGGGCACTAAACGGACTAGTTTGCTATCAATCGAGGCAGGACTGCGTCGCGTCTCCATGGCTATTCAACTTATACATAGATAGTTGTCTGAATGATTTAAAAGAGTCTGATTTGGAAACCCTTTTAAATGTACGACGATCAAGTACTCCTTGCGTCTTCAGCATATAAATTGCAATAAAATTATTTTTTAGAAATAACTAAAACCGACTTCTAAACAATACCTACATGTTTAATTCATAACTAAAAAGTAGAAAATAATAATTTAATTACTTCAAAGCAATGAACATTAAAGGGGAATTAAAGAAATCATTGATACCTATATAATACTATACTATTTACGTTAGTAGCAAATTTAAGGAATTAAGAATTAATTTGAAAATTTAAGGAAGTAAGTAAGTAACAAATTTACAAGAGATGGAAGGAGATATTGAAAGAAGAGTGAAGGGTAATAGCATCAATAGCGCTTTAAATTCGGTAATGGCTAGCGAAATAATACCAAGCAGAGCTCGTTTAGCCATAGTACAAGCCGTACTAGCGCCGACAACACTTATGTATAGTGAATCTTAGGTACGGCAGAAAAAGTATGAAAGCAGAATAAATGCAGTAAAGATGTAAGCACTGAGAAGCATATGGGGAATTCATCTGTCAGATAGAGTAAGGAATAGCGTGAGATGAGAGAAAAATGTTGATTGAATGATGATATAGTGACTTAAAGTGAAAGAAGTATGTTAAGGTGGTTTGGACATGTGGAAAGGATGGATGGAAGTAGTATAACAAAAGAGATTTATGGAGTGGAAATGACTGGGCAAGTTGGTAGGGTCCCTAGACGAACACACGCGGACACAATAAGTGATGTGTTGACAAAGGACACAATTACAAGCACAAATATGATAATATTAATGAATGTAGAAGAGGCAAAGGAGGTACTTATGTTTGAATCGCAGCAAATGGAGTTCCATAGTCTCTAATCACTCCATTAATGGGAGACAGGCGTGAAGGTATGTAGGAATGTATGTATGTTATTTTTAGGTATTTTAATTTATAGACTTATTATACGTATTTTCAAAATTACAGATATTTATTTATGTAAGATAGTTAATTCCATAATCTATTAGTTTTATCAGTAGTAGTAAAATACTTAATTCCTTTGTTAATGACAGGTATACTTGGATAACATCAACCGTTTACAAACTACATATACAATGCTTAGCTATCATAAAACAAATACTAACAAGGTATACAAAAAATATCCGTTTTCAAACAAAAAACATTTTATACAACGCATAATTACACAAAAATAGATAACACATCTCATTAATCCTCTTAATTAACGACTTTTGCTATAAACGACGACAATATCTTACCATCTAAGACATTTTTTTTTCAATATGGCGCCCGACAAATATCAAGGGAGTGATACGAATTTGGCAATCAAATAAATATTAGGGCGAAATAAGGACAGGTGGGAGCCACCATTTTATAATAATTGAGATATAAAAGTTATTTTTGATTAACTACAAGTTGGAGGCATCATTTCGCGTTGTTTGTTCACGACAATTTATAGCGGTCAAGTTATTTCGGCTAATAATAACAGGGTGGGAAGTAATTTGAATTTTAAGTGTAGCAATACACATAAAAAGATTGTAGTGTACCGAATATTTTGCCTTTATTGTGATTGTATGGTTTATTGGGAAGCGAACTCGTAAAATTTGGGACAGTTGCAGTTGCAAACATGCGAAATATACTTACAAGCCTTTTTATAACAAGTATATTTTACAATGCAGCTACTGTAATCGATTTAAATCTAAACATAGTTTTTTATGCGTTATGTTATGAACTATTGCCGACAAACTTTCTACATATTTTTTTTATAACAGCATAGCAAAGCGAACCAGCAATAAATATATTTTTTGCCTGGATCAGCTAAAAAGTTGGTGCCGTTCTTTCTTTTATATAAAATTGTACATCTAAATACTGCTACTATAGGAAAACACGTCATAAATTTTTGATGTCACCGCCAGAACAATATATCTACTAAATTTCAGTAGTCAAATTATAAGGGTTTAATCAACGTGAAGTATTACTAATGGTACTTTGACAGGCGCGGTTGTAATGTGACACGCGTGATTAGTATTGGTTATAAGACGAGTGCGTAAATATTTTAGAAAAAAACAGTAGCTCTTATAACAATAATTATCACTATTTTTATACAACCTATGCCTGGGTTATGTTATCTAAGCATGAATTAATTAATTAACACTTGCCGGGCCAGTAAACGTATATGGCCGTGATGGCAAAAAACATCTATTGTGTCTACAGTAGTGTCCATGAAAGGGCTAAATTGTATACATTAGCTTAATCTTAAACTACACGAAAAACCTGTGGAAGAGCGGCGCCTTCTAACACAGGCAATTTTATGCCTAAAAGGAGTGTTCACATCGACAAAATATTGTTGATAGTTTAAGTTTTAAGCTAATATGAAATTTATTTATTTCAGAAACAATGTTAAGAAAATAATTATCTTATTATATAAGAAGGAAATAAGAGAGAAGAAAAACAATTTAAACCGAGGCGATAATTGGGTCTTCAGTCACTCTCACTCCTGAAACGAAACGTAAAGACAATTAAGAGTAGTACCCAACTATGTAATACATTATGTGTAGTAAATACTGTAGCTATCAACTCCTACTATACCTATGTATGTATAGTATTGGGAGTGATGGAGTAGCTGAGGTGGTACTATATTTTTGACAGGAGGCTACGTAATATTATGTTGACATAACTAATCGTAAAAAAAAAAATACCTACACCTCTAAAACAATAACTTCTCATTGCAGGCCAAGCCGGTGTCAACCAATTAGGAGGAGTATTCGTCAACGGTCGACCGCTTCCCGATGTGGTCCGCAAGAGAATAGTGGAGCTGGCCATCATGGGAGTCAGGCCTTGCGACATCAGTCGACAGCTGCTGGTATCGCATGGCTGCGTGTCCAAGATACTGACGAGGTTCTACGAGACTGGATCGATTAGACCCGGGTCAATTGGCGGCAGTAAGACGAAGGTGAGTTTGGTATCTTTGTACTATAGATGTAGTTAATTGCTAGAGATTTTTATAATAACGATTACTCTTTGTCATATATTTTGTAGCTCTGACTGAATTCTTTCTTGTCCATTCATCATTCTGGTCGAAAGTCCGGGAGAAAATGCCTTTTTCACAAGCGTAGATAAATTTCTTAATTTAAAAATACGTTAAACTTAATTCACTAAGTATTACCAGATACTGATATGTCACTCAGTTTTATGAGACCTCAAGTTATTATCTGTGTCATTATAACGTGAAATTGTAAGACAAATATTTTAAATCTAGTAAACAGATTTTTGAGCACTACTTCATTTTATTACCTAAACTCCCATACTTATATATTTTTGCATACAGAATGTAAAAAAAATACTACCAATAAAATTCCTAAAGCATCCGAAAAATCTTCCAAAAATGTTAACCCTTTAGCAAACGTTTGGGGGCAAAAAATGTAAATCAACAGAATGATGGTGGATCACGGGTCACGCCGGCAATCACTGGTAATTATAAACTATAAAATTTTACCGGCACCGGCTTTCGGCTTCTTGAGCTGGCCTTTCGACACGGTGCGGTCCGCGTGATTGCGACCACAAGGAGGTTCCGTATGCTTATAATAAACTAGCGACCGGCTTCGCTCGTGTACAAATTATCTATAGATATAAATTCCATGTAACATATACGAGCGAACCTTCAAAAATAAATTCTCTGAATGTAGTTTAGAAGATCTAAGCGTACAGACAGCAAGACCAACTTTATTTTATACGTACTATGTAGATATACATTGGCCTCTAGCTGAGGCTTCGTTTTGTTTATGCTTTTGATCAATGAAGAAATTTTTAAAATTGGACTTATAGTTTTAGAGTTGCGATTTTAACATTTAGTTATAGATTTTATTGTAGAAATTATCATTTTGACGTATTTCAATATTTATCAATTCAAATACAAATAAACATATTTTTGATGAATGCACCAGTAATGGACAAGGAACCAGTGATGGACATATCTTGTAGAATAAGAGTAGGAATGAGTTTTTATATGTTAGCAATATTTGACCATAAACAAAAGTCGAGCTATCAATATTTGACGTCTTTTTTAAATGCAATATATCGATTCAATTCCCACATGATGATTGATGTATTGAAATATTATATTTGCGGCTGTTGTTACGAAAATTATTAATAAGATAGTTAGAAGTTTGCCTTTGAATTCATTATAGCTTTATTTGTACCAAAATGATTTTGAGTTTGTGTTAAGCCATCACTGGTGCAAAAAATTAAAGATTTTATTGGTTAATAACATTAAAACGAATTGCAGTGTCCTACAATAAAAACAGAAAAAATGTAGAAAAAACACAACTCTTTCTATTATCAAAATAATTATATTTTATCAAGACAATCACCATTAATAATGAAATTGCAAAAATATTACATATTTGCGCTTAAAGTGTCCATTACTTGTGCTTTTCCTACATGCCCAATCGTTAAATTCACTGAATAGAAGTAACTAATATACCTTTAGGTATTATGTATTATAGTTACTTCTATTCAGTAAATTTGACGATCGTGATAGGTTTATTTTGTTTAAAAAAATAAGTAAATTATTGCAAGTAATTAGATTTATACACAATTAAAACATAATAATTTATTAAGTAAGTATATATATATTAATAATATTAGTGTCTTTATAAGTTAATAAGTGCGGGAAGGATATATAGCATAGTTTCCATAATTTAGTTTTTATTGCTAGTAACAAATAAAAAGGATTTTAAAACCGTTCGTCAGTACATAGAGGAGACAAATCACTTCAAATTTTATGGGAACCTCAAATTTGGGACAAAGTAAGAAATAACACACGATTGTATTACTTGTACTTAGTCCCGTTTGTCTTTAGAAGCGTTTTATCCCGATATTTCGGTACCCAACAGTGAAGTCCGGTAAGCGTATTCGACACCGACCTCACTAAATTCGGTACGCCAATAAAACAACCATTTGTTCTTCCACAAACGGACGCCGACATCAAAAAATTGATTACAACAAAATACTTCCAAATCACCGAATACTTTTATTGGCGGTGTTATGGGAACACTTAATTGACTACTAATCAACGTGCTCAATCGTCACGTTCGACTCGATACATCGATCCATCGGTATAATCGAACATATCGATACGACAGTGATCTCATCGCACCGATTGTGAATTATGTAAAACGATTCATCTCGTAATTATATTTTTGCGTTATTTTTATTTTGATTGAATAAATAATAACCTTTTACTGATTTATTTTTGATAGGTATAAAAAATTTGGCCAGTTTTTTTTTACTTTCTAAATGTTATTAAAGTTTGTTTAAAATTGATTCTCCCGATGAAAATTTAGCTTTCACGTTTATTTAAATGTTAAAGTCTTCGAAATGGCTAATTACGTGGGAAAATATAGGAAACGATTAGCCAAAACTATTAATTAGTGATTCAATGGTACATAATGGCTTGTTTACGAAATTATATTACGGTTTAATTGTGAGAACTAAGTCAAAAATGTATAGGTACGTATCATAATATCACGGCTTTTTTACTGAGTAGGAAGGCAGAGTATCTAAGTTAAATAAAGCATTGCAAAAGTTCATTTCAAGCTTTACAAGATTTTACTTTGATGTCAAATCAAACATTAAAAAAAAAAAGATATTAGTAGCACATAATATATTTAGTTCATAGTATCTACTAACCAAAATACTATGCATTTTAATAATAAATCACCCGGTTACCACCTGACTTACTCGAGCACCAAACTCAATCCCACAACAGTGTTACAAAACCACGGCGCCACCGAAACAAACATTAAAATAACCTTAATCAAAGGTATAAACAATAACGATTTCTCTGTGAAAAATTGTCTGATTGGTATTGGACAATTAGCCCAACCTTGGGCATCAAAAGGTTAAAATAATATCGACGGAGGCACCTTGGATCTTCAATCGTATTTAGTATCAATAATTCATTAATTTTTTTCTTTTAAAATGTATTTAAAAACTTTATACCTATAGATTTTTTATACAAGCAAATACACCTGATGGTAAGTTATGACCGTAAGTTATAGACATAAAAATTGCAGAAACAAAGCTAAAAAAATAGGGTGAAGACGATGAGGGAGAAAATATAAAGAGGACCGATTGCGTAATTGTTTGGCCTTCTAATATTTTGAACGAAAAGCATTAGTTGAAACTTATACTTTACGGTAATTCGGTAAGTATACGGTTTATTTCCAAATTAGTATGTGATTATAACAATTAAAATTAAAAATAAACAATGTTAACATTTATTTATCATCACTTTTTTGTCAAAAACATAAAAATTCTACTTACAATTACGAACGAAACGTCGGAAAAAATTCGCCTACCGAGCGCGAAAACTCTATACGATTTGTCAGTTCACACTATCGGGTGCGATTCGCGCAAAGTTAGCTAGGAACATGGTGGCCGGTATGCTCTATGCATACAAGCAAAGTTAAGTTCTTGTGTCGTTTAATTTTTCTGTTATTCAAAATGTATGAATGTGCCCCGCGTATGAAGGGTGACTACTTTCCCGTACTAATAAAATTTTAAAATAGTATGATCCATAAAGTAAGATGAAGTTTAATGATGCCACTAGCTACTACAACGGCTATGTCTTGCTAAATGGATGATAAATGGTTACTATATCCAACCATAGTCTGGTATCCACTTAACATTATGCGTATGTTTGTTTGCCACTTATATATAAAATATATAACTACTAGTCTCAAGACTGTATATATTAACATTTCTAAAATAAATTAATGTTCTTTTAATTGACTTTCAGAATCTTGCGTTATTTACTTGCATGCATATGCAATGCATGCAACGCTATTTAGGTAGCTATTGTACAACTTTGGTGGCAAATAAGTATACGGCCCGGCCCATCTAGCACTTAAATGGTGATAGCATGTGATATTTATGCATGGTTGTATTATCAAAATAAAAGAGAAATAATCCGAAAACCCCACAACCAAGCCGTTGCTGCGCACATCAGAGAAGGGATTGAGAGAAGAAGGTCTTGTTAAGGAACTAAAAGCATAAGTTCTGATTGGTACTATACTTTACATCGATATTAGAGGCTCTGGCTAGGTAGATAAGTACCTACGTCCACTAACGGTTCGGTTCACTTATGCTGAAATTAGCTACGATCTACTACCGTTTAGAGAACCCATTTCTGTGATAAAGTCTTTTATGAAAAATATCTTTGATTTGTAGAACTTTTTAAACAAATAACTACAGCTTCTTAAATAGAACAATAACGAACGGCATTGTGTTTAATGTACCATTCTATTTATATTACTATAATACATAGGTACATAACAATAAAACACAAACGTTTATATTGCAACACCAGACCATTGCTTACGTAACAACACTACGTTAAAGGTAAAAAAAAAAACACATTTGAAAATCGAACAGAATAATTTGACCAATTCAAATCACTAGTGTGGGAACACACGCTAACTTTACGATATTTTTTCTAACAAATATTTACCGTTATTACACCTGTTACGAATAGCGAAAACTAGAGATAAACGCTCGATTAAACCGTATAGCGATTATAAAAATATTATACGCTTTTTCTAAAATAATTGTTGATCACTACAGAAGCATATTTTTTAAAAGTTTTACCGGCCGGTTGAGCTTCCATTTTTAATTAAAATTAAAATGATTACGACCAGTTTCCGAGCGTTCGTTAATGTTAACTGTGGTTTAACACGAAAGTTTTACCATCAGTAATGGCTCGGGTACTAAATGGTAAACAAATGAATCGCTTTTGAGTTCAGCTTTATTGTCTATGCATAGGGCTGCATGGACTTATCTTTTGGACTTTCCTTTTCATTTCATTTATTGAAATAATTGCTATTTCGCCATTTTAGTTAAAAAAATACGTACACGTCATTTCAATCCGTTTATTTATAAAAGAATAAACTGAAAATTTAAAATACGATTCTAACACCACCCTAATGCACGAAATAGAGCAATCAATGTCTTTTTGTCTTTATGGACAGGGGTTTAGTCATAATGATAAAGATGTTACTGTAGTGACCCTTAGCTTCACCCAAGTAGATTCCACGTGAATTAAAATTGCCGAGGGATCAACATGGGGTTCTTTAATAAAGGAGTAAAATTATTCTTTCATGTGCGGCAACGAAATACTCATGTTGCAACCGTCAGGCTACGGAACTGTATAAGATACCTAGTTCTTAAAAAACGAAATAAGTACTGACTTTTTTAAATAATAAGAACAATTTTAAAAATAGATCTGAATTTTGATACCTGTGCGATTTCTTTTTTCAAATTGTACCATAAACAATATTTTTTGTTTGACACAACATTTAATTGAGAAGGACGACCGTAAGTTTTGGTAGGATCAATATTAATTACGTTGAAAACGTTGATCGCTGGCTTATGATCCATCATAAAATCAAAAATATAAATAATTTTACATGTTTTAAATCTTAAAGGTTATTATTTAAATGTTTTATCTATACTATTATATAAAGCGAAAGATTTTGTTTTGGAAAATTCTTTGCGTATGATAGCCCAGTTCTCGAGGAAGGTTATAAATATAAAGCTATGTAACATCACTTAAATATTTTAAACTCACACGATTTGTACACATAACTATATTTGTGAAACCTATGTATTATGTAGGGTATGGCACATTATAATAATTTTCTAACACGAGTAGACCCGTTTCACAAATATAGTTATATGTAACATCACGCTACGGGCGACATAAGCAGAGCAGTAAGCTAAGACGCGGTTGAAACCACACTGCGGGAATCTAGTTCAATTATAAGTAGAATTGGTTTAACTGAAATCTAAAGTAACCTACCCATATAGGAAAGTACCTAAATTTGTTTATTACGCCAGAACAACCAGAGTATATTATATAGCTTATGTTCAGACCAAATGAATGTAATCATAATTGTTTTCTTTCATCTACTACACAGATAGGTAGGGAAATCATTCTTCATTGTGATTGGTGGTTCCGCCTAAAGAGGGCGTACTTACCTATGTCTTATTATGTAAGAATTTTTTTTCTATCATTTAGTTTATGGCATATTAAATAGGTACAGTACATACCTACCATTAATATTATACCTTATTCATAACAAAAGCTTTTTATGGAATTAAATTAAAGCAATATAACAAGAAATATTCAGTTTCTTTTTTTGCTTTGGCGTCCTAAATAACAATAATCCTAAATAACTGATAAGTTCCAAATTTAAAAATTAAAAAAAAAATTACAATGATGATATTATGGAAACGCAATACAAATCCAAAGGTCAACCCTTCACTGCTCTAGGATAGTCAAAGATTTGCATGCACCATACATCCTATCTGTTTTACGAGCGCAAGTTATGGCCTTTATGATCGATGGCCAGTATTTATTACCAAATGACTGTAATTAGTGGGGCCGGACACCACCGAGCTTTATAGCGGCGGCAAACGATTGAACATCGACTTCACACTGAACTTTTACTATTTCATATAGTACCGTATTTGTTCTGCTCAAAAAAAAGTTTAGCGGTACTATTACTACAGAAGCGTATTTTATTATATTTTTTAATTATATTTGGATTTTTCGTGAGAGATACTTATGTTTTTATTAAATTAAATCATGATCATCGCAGGTGAAAAAAAAAAGGTGTCGTGATAGTCTAATGATTATGGTATCATAAACAAAAGTTTTTATTTTAAGGTTTGAAGACCATGAATTCTATTCTGACCCTTAAGGAAGAAAGATGTAAGTGCATAACAAAATTTTCAGATAAACATCTTTTAGATATCTTTATTAAAACCTATTTACTTGAAATATCTGCAAGTACATCTTTTATAGTTGGCGTAGTAGTAAGTGTCCAAGTAATTAAATCTTCCTGTAATACTATTTTACACATTTACTTCGCCTTCACACAATGACTACAATATGACAAAATTTACTTCAAGCCTTTCGATTTGACGTACTTTAATAGTGGAGTAGCTTTTGCGCAAACCTATTCGTTACTAGCGAATGTTCAGATTTCCATACGTTGTATTGGTGTTGCAATCTAAAACAAGGTCTTATAAGTAGATTTCAACGGTTACAATATATTCTATTTTATATGAACATGAATCACAAATGTTTGACCTTCTTTGGGGCATGATTAATTTTGAAGTTTAATTGGTCTCGTAATATATTACTGATTAATTGTGATTTCTATTATTTCATTACACATTTTTTTTAATAGTGGTTTCTAGGCTTAAGTCACATTCTCCTTTATCTTAAGTTTTGAGTTATTATTAATAGAAAGATAATCATACAATTGTAAAGGATCGAAGTGTTAGCACAACTCCAAACTTAAAATAAAAGCTCTTGCGACGCATGTTTTTTACCACGTTGAATTGTAATTTTACGAGAAAGTAACGATACTTACTTAAAAACATCGATATTATCTATTATAAATACAGATTCTATACTAACTATATTTTATCGAGTATATTTTACATACCTAATATAGTCAAAGTGGTTACTACTACCAACCAGCGCCAATTATATTAGTCTATCTATCCGTTATGGCACGATACCACTACCATCAAGACAAACAAAGACTTTACGTACAACGACTTTTTCACATCAACGGATAAAAAGAAAAACAACAGTCAATTGTCTTCAAACTGTTTCGAATTCAGAGAAGAATTTTACAAAAATGACTGATTAATCCTTGTTTTGGGTACAGCCATATTGGGCAAAGGTTGTAGACAAAAGGTTTTGTACTTGCATTGGTGAAATACTTCAATTTTTGCTAAAGTTTCTTTTTAAGTATTTGTTTTAAATCGAAGTGAAATGTATTGTTAAAGTTGTAGTATAAATCCAATAGAAATATATTTTATCTATTGTGTCGGCCTCTTAAAGCATTTAAAAAAAAATCATAACTATAAAGTAAATTACTTATTACGAAAATAGTTTTTATCAGGAAGTTATTATAGCCACGTCTGTCTAAAATCAATTATCTTTGAAGCGTTTGTTCTAAAGACCGAAGCTTCTAGCGTGGAAATGGTGCACTTTCCGATAAACCGAAAACTAAGAAAGTAATTTAAATAGACGTCATACGGATACTAACGGTCTGTAGTAAATTTACGGTATCCCGCTATCATGTCTGAAACCTACCACCTGTTAAATAACCTAAGGCTAATTCAGTGCCCATCATAAAATGCCTGCACATCGTTTAAAACCATGCTCACACTACGTTCAACCGGTAAATAAATCAAAATGCTAATTTTACAATACTGCACAAGTCCTGTGCCGTTTTAACCCACAAAACAGCCCCTCTTGCTTTCCACCTATTCCTATCATAAAACAGACTTAGGTTTTGTTGTCAATCTGCACAACACCTTCAATACTCCTGGGTATTACATTCATTGTTTATGACCAATTAGGAAGCTTGCGTAAACGTGCGAACTTCGTTATGCCCTGACATTTATGACATAAGTGCCCTAATATATAAATGTATACGGTTTTCGAGTGCGTATGGTGTTAGAAGGGTTATGGGTATAACGGGCCACTGACCAAGTAGTATTTGCAGAAATAAAATCGATAAATTGATGTTTAAAATTCTTACTTTGCCTTTGCCGTTCTTTCTAATATTGCCAAAATGGCCTTTTAGGACGGTCCTTCTGACTGCCGACATCAGATAGAATAGAGTCGTTTTAGTAGGATAGTATAAAAAAACTTAAAATTAAAAACTCAAACGTAACAAAAACAGTCGTCACAATATTCCCATAATAAATCCACCATACACGTTGATTATAATAAATGTCGTGTGTTACAAAAGTACAATGTTCACAATTATACAAATATTAACCCTCACGAACCAATTAAATACAATACATCCGATCAACCCTAATATCCGGGGGTAGGGGACACCGTTTATCTAAATAACATGTTAATACATCGGTCGTCGCGATCGAGGGTTAATTTTTACCTGAGCGTGGTTTGTGAACGCTCATTTGCGGTATCTCTATTAGATCTCTACTCGGAATTATACGTATGGGAATTGTTACTTTTATTGGGGTGTTATTTTTACAAATATATTTGAAAAAGAAAATTTTCTTTTTCTTTTTCTCGACTTTTCCTTTTACCAGTTGCCACGATTATAAAATTAGTGCTATCGGATCGGGTTCTATGATACCTACACTTTTTTATTGCTTGGCACCTGGAAGAGGAGTCACCGCTCTACCTGATATTAAGTAGTAACAGTAATTGCCACTCAAGCACATCAGAATGTAATAGAGGCATCAGAAAAAACACAGTTTGTATAAGTCCGTAGCGCGCACCCTACCCTATGCAAAAAGGTAAATAACAATGTTACTTGCAGCCAAAATCATAATTTCTCTTCTAATAAGCAACAATATTTTTATAACATGAGCATGTGAATCTATTAGATTTATTAAAGTATGTCCATCTTTTAAAACAAAAAAAAAACAAAACCATTATATAATTAAATGTAATACCTGTTCATTTATTTACTTTACAATAATAACTAAACTAAATTAACAAACAATTTGTATGAATTTAGATTAATCTAATAAAATTTGTAAATTATTAAAAAAAAGATAATCATCGCCTGATCGCCATGACATGCCAAAGTGACATTAACAGCTTTGTCAAACAATACAACGCTAAGAAATTAAATATTCATCACTAGCAACACATTACCCGTACGTGTTTTTAATTGATCTGACAACACTGAAGTGTTGTAGTTCGGAAAACTGTACACCACATTATGTAGATGTATTGTGGTCAGAGAATTACTGAACGTTTTATTGCGAAATGTTTACATTATCCATATTTCCACCTTCAATATTAATGAATGGGTACCTACCTATCATTCATCTTATCTAAATGTCAATATCCGACACATTGGACTGATCTAAACAAGTCATCAAAGCGAAAGGGTGGTATCATAGAATTACTGATCCCTTTGCCGCTAACAAAGATAGAGTCTCAGAACTGAAAATATTTTTTTTTTTTTTTTATAGCCTACAGTGGCAGACGAGCCAACAGCTCACCTGATGGTAAGTGGAAACTGTCGCTCATAGACTTCTGCAATGCCAGGGGCTCTGCGAAGCCGCTGCCTACCGTGATATTAATGCTCTCTTTAAACCTCGTTTGAAGAAGGACATGTCATAGCGCTCGGGAAACACCGCAGCTGGTAGTTCGTTCCAGAGCCTGCACGTACGTGGGAGAAATGAACGCTGAAAACGAACCGTGCTTGACGAGATCGTGTCCAGGTAGTATGGATGAACTATGCTGCGATGTCGAGTGGTGCGATGATAGAAAGGAGACGATGGCACCAAGTCAAACAGTTCCTCAGAGCACTCCCCGTTGAACATACGATAGAGCGCGCATAGAGAGCCAAAGTCCCTCCGCTGCTCCAGTGACTCCAATTTGTCTGTGAGATTGGGATCATCGACGATTCGAACAACTCGCCGTTGGAGGGAGTCAAGTGGGTCGAGCTGGTATTTGGGGGCTCCTGCCCACAGGTGAGAACAGTACTCCACGTGCGGTCGGACTTGTGCTTTGTATAGCACAAGCCATTGAGATGACGTAAAGTACCGTCTGGCTCTGTTCAGGACGCCCAGCTTTTTGCTCGCCAGTTTGGCTTTGTCTTCCAAATGACTCCCAAATTGGACCTTGCTGGATATTTGAACGCCGAGGATCCCAATGTCATCGGAGATACGGAGAGAAACTCCTTGGAACTGAGGCGCCATAACAAAAGGGTCCCTCTTCGCAGTGAACGCGCATACTTGTGTCTTCGTGGGGTTGAAATGAACTAAGTTCTTCTCACCCCATTCGAGAGCCCGCCCGAGAGAGCCCTCAACTTCAGACACAAGTTGTAACCGTCTCTCATGCACGGAGCTCCGAGGGACATTCTGTTGGCTAGTGTACCGCGCGTCACCCGTGCTGTCATCTGCATAGCAATGCATGTTCTCAATGGTTAACATGTCATTGATATGCAGAATAAACAGCGTTGGGGAAAGCACTGAGCCTTGTGGTACGCCAGCATTAACCATCATGGTATCGGAGCAAGCACCATCAACAACGACCCTAATGCTCCGACCATCCAGGAGGCTGGCGATCCATCTGCAGAGTCCCTCGGGGATTCCATAGGATGGTAGCTTCGATAGAAGTGCTTTGTGCCAGACCCTGTCAAACGCCTTGGCAATATCAAGGCTGACAGCCAGAGCTTCACCCTTGCCCTCCAAGGCTTCTGCCCAACGGTGTGTGAGGTACACGAGAAGATCACCAGCTGACCGACCGTTACGGAAACCGTACTGGCGGTCGCTTATCAGCTGGTGCTCCTCAAGGTACCTCAGGAGTTGGGAGTTGATAACTCGTTCCAGAACCTTGGACAGCAAGGATGTTATCGCTATCGGTCTGTAGTTTGACGGCTCCGACCGGTCACCCTTTTCAGGGGTCGGGTGGACGTTAGCTACCTTCCACGAAGATGGAACCCTATTAGCGGTATATGAGAGACGATAAAGGCGCTTTAAAACGGGAGTCAACTCAGGGGCGCACGTCTTCAGAATCACTGCGGGGACGCCATCTGGTCCACTCGACTTGTTGACATCTAGGAGCCTGAGCTCTCGCCTGACCGCGCGTTGAGTGATGCGGATTTCCGGCATTGAGCTTTCACACCGCGAGATGTTGGGTGGTGTGACTCCCCCGTCGTCTAGAGTCGAGTTCGAGGCAAAGAATTGGCCTAAAGTGTCAGCCTTTTCCTTTGCACTATGGACCAGTATGTCGTCTTGTTTGCGCAGTGGCGGGAGATTGGACGAGCAGAAGTTGCCTTGGGCAGCCTTGGCGTGAGACCAGAATGCACGGCTCCCTGAAGGATAGCTTTCTAGCCTCTCGCCAATTCTGGCAACGTGTTCTGCTTTGGCCTCAGCGATAACCTTCTTGTTGAATCTGGAAGCGGCATTGAACTTACGCTTCTCTTCCCTGACCCGCGGGTCCTGGCGTTGCCTAGCACTGTTCCAGGCCCTATATGCGGACTGCTTAAGGTGCGTCGCCTGCCTGCAGGTTTTGTTAAACCAGGGGCGACTGCGACCGCTGACCGAGATTTTTGCGTTGGGGATGAAAAATTCTATCCCCTGAAGCACCGTATCGGTAATGCAGTCCGCACATGTGTCGGGATTTCCGGAGGAGAAGCAAAGCCGCTTCCATGCTTAGGACGCGAAAAATTCACGAAGCCCATCCCAATCTGCTAAGCTATACCGCCAGACTCTGCGAGACCCGGTTGCCGAAGAGCGATCGGGTCTCACAACAGGGGCTTTACTACGGATAAGGCAGTGGTCAGATGATCCGAGTGGAGCATCGACCACTACCCCATAGCCGTTTGGGTGAGTAGTCAGCAGAAGATCCAACAAAGAAGGTTCATGACCCTCTACGTCTGGAATGCGGGTGGGCTGCATTACCAGTTCAGAGAGGCCATAGGCCGAGGCCATATTGAAGACAGTTCTGCCCGGGAGGTCAGTGGTCCGGGACCCCAGCCATTCTTTATGGTGAACGTTGAAATCACCTAGGACCACCACCTCCGCAGACGGATGCTGTTCCAATATTTGGTCAATTCCCCCTTGGACGTTCTCGGTTATTTGGGTGACTCCCATATCACTGGCCGGAGACCTGTAAAGGCACGAGTAGATTCGGGTAAGACCCCCATGGTCTACCCGCAGCCATAATAATGATAGGTCCCGGCGTTCAAGGGCCCGAAGGCGGCGACAGCAGATATCACCCCGTACGATAACGCACACCCCAGCCTTCCGGTGGAAAGCATGTTCCAGCTCGTAGCCGGGGTATTTAAGGTACGATATATCGTCCGGGGTACATATCTGCGTCTCCGTTAAAAAGAGCAAGGCAGGCCGCGCCGACTCAAGGTGTTGATGGACGGCGTCGAGATTACTGTGAAGACCCCTGATATTGCAGAAATCCATTGTAAATGTGGATTTGGTGTCCGCCGTAGATACGTTGCTCTTTCTCTTTCTTGTGGCCATGGTTTGTAGAGAGAGTGGGGGTGAGGTGTAATTTGGGAGGCGAAGTCAAGGTGATACCCAAAGAAAAAGCGGTGTGTTGGACCCGACCAATCCGGGAGTTGAGTGAAAAGCTGACGTGGATCACGGAAGAGCCCCCGATGCCCCCCCGCTCACAACCGCCGGGATCCACTCCGGTCTCCCATTCCGGCACAACGGCTATGAGACGGGATTTTCGCCAGCTGGCGGGACAGCCTCCCGTGCGGGATACACACGGGTTCGGGTCCCCTACTGACTGGCAGGTGGCCGACGGATAACCATTCCCATCGGGTCTCCCTGGACCCCGAGTCAACACGTCACGCTCAACGAACAGGCCAAGACTTTTACCACCGCACGTCTCAAGCATCACCAAAACTTCGCCACCCAATTGGGAAAGGAAATAGGAACACAGGAACGGCTGTTTCCCCCTTCGTACGAAACACAGCTGAGCTGCTATTACGGCCGAAATAGGTAGAATTGTGGTACCAACCCGTGCGGGTCTAGGTTAGACCCTACCACTATAGCCAGGAGAGGGAAGGAAAGACGGGGACTTCATATCGCGGATGTATAGGTGTACGATAATGAAGGCTCGAGGTGCCGGGGGCGCGTACCCGTATCTCCCGAAAAGCAACCGGACAGGTTGCAATCCAGTCGATTCTCTGACAGACAAATACTCATAACTACAATCATACACTCTACGAGTAGTCTAAAATGTATTTATGTATGTATATCCGTATCTAGAACCTGTAACACAAGTTATCTACACTAATATTATAAAGAGGAAAGATTTGTATTTTTGTATGCAACGAATAAACTCAAAACTACTGGACCGATTTAAAAAAAAAAGAGTGTTGTGTACTCATGTACGCAAGTAAGAAGTTATACTTCTTTAGCGCAACAATCCAAAAATACCAAATAATAACACAACGCATACATACATAACAGTTAACCTCAAATCTATAAATGCACTTAAAACAGTATATTAAAATCACTTTTACCACTGATATTTAAAATAAATATTTTACTGATAAATGATCAATAAAAAATATCTATTATCGTCATAAATATAATTGAATTGGTATAAACGCCAATATATTTTTTATTTATTCACACTGATTATTTGTACTGATACGACACACAAAGGTTCGCAACTAACTTCAGGGTGTAAAAGGTTCGCAACTAACTTCAGAGTGTTGGTTTTTGTCTGTCGGTGTGCGCGCGCATCGTAAAAATTCACTCTCATCATTTTTCCCAATCGCGCCAAAAAAAGTATAACTTCAAAAATCTTTTATCATTAGAAAGCTACATTATCACATAGGCTATATTTTATCATCGTACTCCCACAGGAACGTGAACCACACGGGTGAAACCGCGTGACGTCTGCTAGTATAGACATATGCTTACTATGTCTTTAATTACTATATTAATTTAATTATTTTTATTATTATTTAAACCACCTCTGTCCTCATTTTTTCTTTCTCCTTCTACACGGTCAGCAACGACTTGGTTGAGCTTTCTTAGGATTGTTTCTGCCATGCTCAGACACAATACAGCCATGTCCTTAAGTTACATCACCATTATACATAAGTGACCGCCTTCGCTTAATATTATGTTTGACTGCTTTTGAAATTAAAATTGTATTAAATTTGGACACTTATCTAGTTTAAGGCCAAAGCCTGCAAAACCGAAAGAAAACCACCAAATCATCACCAAATAGTGTTAAAAAGAGCCCTATAAATTTATCGCAGTAGTGAAAAATATCCGAATTCCCATTATTTATTCATATCAAAGTCAGTGTTATCATATAAAATATTTCATTTGATTTTTTTAACGTTTGATGAAACGAAAATTAAATAAAAAACAGAAGGGAGCTATCGCCTTACACACTTTGTCTAAGATAACAAAGAAACTTTTATCTAATCTCGTTTACTGACCACTTACTTAGAAGTTTCAGAAATGACAAAGGCAATGATTTTTTTAACTTGTCATTTAATATCTAAAGATAGGTACCTAATCTATTTTCATTCGAATGATTAAATTTTACAATATCTATATATGTCACCAAACTGATAAGATTTAACGAGAAAACAAATTTAACGAGTAAGTATAATTATGTGGTTCAGTGGTACCGCGGTACTATGTATGGACTGCCACGCAGAGGTCGCGGATTAGATTCCCGCACAGTATCAACAGTCAAATATTTTTGTGCATGAACGTAATACGTAAGTATATATTTACAAAAAAAAAATACTTAGTATGTTTATCTGCATTCTAATACCCATATCACAAGCTATAATAATATAATATGCTTACTTTGGGTGTGATGGCGTTGTGTAGAAAAAAAAACATTCAGGTAAGTATTTAAAAGAAAGGGGAAAGAGAAACATTTATGTATTTGGTGCAATTAAAAAATAAAATTTGCCTGTATTAATTGCTTTTTTACGAAATCAATACATATCTATGTAGAGAAGAATCTTCCTTTCGGAAGAAATGGTAGCGAAAACTGATTTAAAATCTATTGTGCGGTTTAGAAGTTAACGAAGAAACAGGTGGAAGAAAACAGCAACTTTGCTATAATTATACTATTTATAGAATTTATTTTATTTAGAAATATTACATAATATGTTTTTTTACGCGCCAAAAACTGACAATCACTGTCATGTAATTTTTGCTGACATCAAATATTTGAACTACTACATTTGCTTCATTAAAAAATTGAATACACGTCCACATTCCGATAACAAAATGACAGATTATAAAAAAAATGTTTGGTATTCGAATAATCATAAAAAAATATCGTGTAATTAGGTCTTCCGTACACAATCGGGGGTCGGATCAAGGGGTAATTTGTAACAATAATGGCGCGATTGGTCAAGCGGGTCATGGGACTGGGCACCTGTCAACCGATGTCAAACTATCGCCGCTGTTATCTGTTAAGGCCTTAATCACATGTGTGGAAGTAGGTACGGACAGGATACGGGAATTTGGTTGAATGAAATGGGTTTAAGGTTCGGATGTTGATGTTCGGATTTTGAACGAATTGTTAATTTTCAATGTGAATTGTGTTTATTTATTGAATTTGCTATTATGCTCCCATAAGTTAGACGAATCATAATTAACCTGAAGATACCTACTGTAGGACTTAGTCCTGTCCCATTTTTGCCACAGTCACTGCACTAATTGGTAGCCGGACTGGAGGCTGCAGTAAGTTTTTAGGCGGTACGCAAGTAACGCTGCTCATTACCCACTAAGCCTTTAGTCACCCATGGGAATAAATAGAGTGGTTCTAGACCGGAGACCACAAACATCCTACGGTTGAAAATATTGATTATTTAGTCGTAAAGTCTCAACTGGTTAGACTGGAAGCCGCTTCCAACAAAGTTGCGGAAAAAGCGCGGCGGATAATGATAAAGAGATAGATAATGTCGCTCTAAACGGCCATAAATATCAAATCAAATCAAATCAAATTTTTATTTATTTCTCTCAAAATTGGACATTTGCAATAACAATATAACAGATATACAAAGGATTATACATTTGTTATATTGTTAGAGAATATAAAAGTCTTGTGTATAAAAATACTAAAGATATTAGTAAAATAGACGTCTGTTCAGGCTTTCAAATTATGATATTCTATTAAGACTGTATCTAATGTTGGTGAGGTCAAATCAAAACAATAAAAACAAGAAGTGTAGGTAAAGTCCATAAATAAATGTGGTGGATAAAAGCTCTATCTACACACATAGCGCCGTGCCCGGGACGTGCCGGAGACGTGATTCGGCCAAGCTCTGTAAGGAGTGAAAATAAATATCGGTGCATACAATGGACAATGGACTCGATCACTTACTCCGTGCCCGTGGTAGCAACGGAGCTTCTTACTTTGTAGCATGGCTGGGTTGTGGGCCGTCCCGGCCCTGATGTGTGTAAATGAACCTTAATACCAACATAAGCTAAAACATTAAAAATATCAGCCTTATGACACAATTTTTAAATAATTAATCGCCACACTTAATCTGTGCAAATGAACTATTCAAAAATCAAACGTTAAGTGTTGTCATACTCGAACCTAGTATAATAATAAAATTTAACGTAATACGAGATCACAAAAATACCATGAAGTTCAGCTTGCAGGTATTAATACTTATATTTGCACTAAACTACCGCCCACTCTCCTTATAAAGACATCTCACTAATAAATACCTGTACTTTTCACAATAGCGGCAATTTCAACCGCATGATAAACTGGACATATCGACTATAATTTCCAATATGTTTTATGATCCAGCTTTACGGTATTAAGAGGCGAGTAATAATATTGACAGGCTAATCCATGGAGCGAACCATAAACTGAATATTATCGCTGCAAATCCGACTTAAGTTGTGAAAATCCTAGCGAGCAATTCGATACTAGAGCATGTGCATGTAGGTATGTGTGATTTAGATATGCGAGTATTAATATTAGGTACCTGTTATTATTACTATTATTATTTATTGACCATTTAAATTTGAATTTGAATGTAGTGTACACAGAGATTTCCGACGAAACAAATAAATTTGTCACACTTCCACGTCATAGAGCTGCTTTAAGAGTGGGAGTTGTTTAAATTAAGAATTATAATGTAAGATGTTTTTTTTTTAACTGGAGTAATTAAGCGAGAAATTTTCTATGCAAATATGCTTCACATTTCTGAAGAATATTAACATAATCCAGTCGCATAATTTAGGAATACTTACATACTTAATATCTAAATAATATCTTGTGATAATATGGAATCATAAATTAAATATCAGTTATCAGAATGTTTACATGAAACTAAAAGACTATTGCATATATCAATAGCTTTATTCTCTATTATTGATAGTGATCAGTAGCTACCGCCGTATATCCGCCATATCAAAGATATTGGGTTCTCCGGCTAAGAGGCCCGACTTGAGTTTCACTGTAGCAAGACATTACAATGAAGTAGGTACTGCCGAAGCAAGTACCTACACGTCTAGGATGATGATGTCTTACCTGTCCCTTGTGGTTTTATGTTTCCAAATATCTTTCTTTCTAGTGTAACCTACTCTAGTGGTAGTTATGGACTAGTTTAGTGGTTAATACCTTCTACATAATACCTATAAAGTTCTGAACAAACCACTTTTACCTCATGTAGATATTAAGAAGTCTACCTTGGACATACCTTGGAAAATATCTTGAGGAAACCTGACTTCATTATTGATATTGAAATTGCTAATCGGCCTTGAACATAGTAATCAAGGGTCATGCCTTGTTTCTTTTTTTCATGCAAAGAAGGCTTACAATGTAACAATAATGGAGTAGTAGGTAATTTAATTAATTTTAGTAGGTATGTACTCTTTGAGAATCTACAGAAAGTCACCTGTTTGGGGATCACGAATGATGATCGCGAGGGTTTACGCGTCATTAGTGGCAACGTCGCAGTTTAGTGGCATATTTCGTGGTTTTCAATTTTTATCATATAATCGGTGCTATATTTCAAAAATATGTTCTGTCTATATGCTAGAATTAGGTGAAAGCTGTATAAAAAGTAACTAATCATAATGCTTACAGTTATTTTACTATGAAAATAACGCAACTTAAGTTTCAAATGTATTATATGCATATAAATAGAACTGTAAATGAAATGATTTCTTACTTTTTATGCAGCTTTCACCTAATTCTAGCATATAGACAGAACATATTTTTCAAATATAGCCCCGATTAAATTATAAAAACTGAATAACTAATATTAACCCTCCAGAGAACATTTTCTGAACAATAAAGAACGTATTAAAGTCCATTGCATTTAGAAGTTAGCGAAAAATCAGTTTGCATTGCTTTGCTATACAATAAAGTAACCAAGGCGTCTCTGATGCTCATTTGTCACAAAGAAGATCGTTTCTGATCTTATTGCGTCGTAAAAACCCTTAACTACCAAAGAGTTTCCGTTAAAGAGGAGGCGCGTTAAGTTGATAATTACTGTTCAGGATTTCGTATGACCTTCATTATTGAAGACAGCCTTGAGAAGCAAGTTACCCTCAAAAAAAAAAATTGTTTTAATACTGCTAGGTTTGAGTAAGAGTGATTTGATCAGTTGTTTGAGTTTTGAGTTGTTGATCAGTTTTTTTATTTTAAATACTTACCTATTTTCATATTTGGCAGAGCGTATAACTTTTAGGTCGTCTTGCAAAAATGAAAAACGCTTTTAGATTACTACACTATCTCTCCTGCCAAGCAATAGAAAAACTAGGAGAAACGCAACACTGTCAAGTAGTATTATTAGGACTGCGTTCGTCTAAAGAAATATTTCCCTACGCGAGCATTCTTAGTTTAGCAAGAAACTCACTGTACAGTTCTGGAATGATCTAGAAAACTGACCAATCATGCTTTTTACAACCAATTGGAAGCATCAGAATTGCAATCATATGTTGATTAGCTAGTAAAGTAAGTAGCTAAACATTCTTTACACTTACGACTGCACTCTGAATTAGTTCTAGTAAGAAGATCGCACACTTTTCTACATTAACTCATTATAATTCTCATAGAAATTTTTAGAATTATCCGAGTGGTGTTTTGGACTTTTTAGTTCCGCAGCTATATAGCGGTCTTGATTTCCAAGAATAGATTTACAGATTGTTGCACTCAGACCAAGAACGGGTGATCGTTTTCAAAAACAAATTAAGATTTATAGTTCCAATCCAACAAATGTCGACGTTACTACGATTGGTGAATGAATTAGTGACAGCAGTACCTAAGATAACACGCAGGTAGTTCTGAGCGTATCTTTGACCTTAATCACATCTTACGATACCGAAAGAAACGAGTTGTTTCAATAATTAATGTCAGAACTGCTCCTGCTGCCACCGAAGTTAGCAAGTATTGTCAGGCAATGGCAGGATGAGTCTCTGTACCGTAGACCATACGATAATAAACACCATCTGATCGAAAACATACTTAATGATATATAGATGACTGTGCAAGCTGATCACTTTTGCAGTACAACACCCTATAATTACACCATAGTTCCTGATGCAAGC
Source organism: Parascotia fuliginaria (assembly GCA_963082885.1). NCBI lineage: Eukaryota > Metazoa > Arthropoda > Insecta > Lepidoptera > Erebidae > Parascotia > Parascotia fuliginaria. Next base: position 6,208,375 of record OY720195.1, read on the forward strand.
CTAATGAGTACACATTGACCCATTTATTACACAAGACAAAAAACATGTCAACTCCTAGGCAGGTGATACATTAAGCGAATATTAAGAGAGTTCCCTCTTATTAATATCGAATCAATGTAGCATTAAAGCAACGGATCTCACGCCCCGGTAAATTATCTTTCACCCCATCAAACATTGAAAGTCTAATAGAAATCCAGTAATAAGAAACGCTAATCGTGGCTGGACAGTTAGTGTGGCTGTATTGCGGCATCGTGTACCGGTGTGCAAAAACATTATATTGGAAGTGTCAAGGTATGATTGATGTGTGTGAGCAAAAACTGCGTACGGAACACTGCGTGACGCGACGCGGCAAGCGAGAATGCGACCGAGATTGCATTACGTTCCTGTTTGAGTGTAGCTTTGGTGGAAATATTATTATTTTGATAACTTATGATTTGGATTTCGACTTTTACGATCTTTTATGCTATGTCTTTGTTGTTATCCAAGTTTTCGGTCCTCGATGGTTTTATTCAGCGTACGTTAGTAAACTTAACCTTTGTAGATGGCAGTGTTCTCTTGGATATGTTATATTAGAATTCTTTCTCCATTCGTTGTCACCGTTACAGATGAAGAAGGAGGCAAGATCAAAATTAAATATACTACTATAATTTTGTTAATCTAAATTCATTTTAGATTGTTGAGTTTTTGTCAAAGTTTAAAATAACATAATTATATTCATCAAACCCATAATTATCATCATTATATCAGCTGAAAGACGTCCACTGCTGGACATAAGCCTGCCCCAATTTTCACCACTTTGGCCGGTCGTGAGCTGCCCCTATCCATTAGTTGCACGCCACCCTTATAAGGTCGTCGGTTCACCTTGTGAGGGGTCTGCCCACGCTGCGTCTTCCGGTTCGTGCTTGCCACTCTAGAACCTTTTTGCCCCAACGGCCGTCACTTCTGCGAGCTTTGTAATCTGCCTATTGCCACTTCAAAGACGCAACTTTGCGAGCCACATCAGTTATATTGGTTCGCCTGGGCGATGCCTAACATGACTTTATCGCCCTCTGAGCAACTTTGAGCCTTCTGATTAGACCCATAGTTAGCGAAGGTCTTGAGACATTGCGGTAGTGCGGTAGTGCGGAAGAGAAGATATATTGTAGGTTCCCGAATGCTGCACAGCCGAGTTGGATTAGACGAATGAACTCTTTCTCGAAATCCGACTTACCTAATCGGACTGTTTGTCCCAGATATATGTACTCGTCAACGCATTCGAGCATCGGGCCTCCGACCGTAATAGGAGTGGCTGTAACATGGACATTAGTCATGACTTTAGTCTTGTTCATGTAAATTTTTAGGCCCACTTGTCGAGAGACTCTACTGAGGTCATCGAGCATTGCACTGAGGTCCTTCAAGGTCTCAGCCATGACCACGATATCGTCAGTGAATCGAAGGTGAGTGATGTACTCGCCGTTTATGTTGATGCCAAGTCCATTCCAGGTCAGGAGCTTGAACACGTTCTCCAGTGCAGCGATGGTAGGTTTATACTTCGTAGGTCTTGAGCTTTGACCACTAATTCGTACTGACACGGTGGCGTTTTCGTGACGTTATCAAATCCATGGATAAAACTTTTTTACTACTAGTGATGTTTATTTTATAATACATAGTTTATCGCAATGCGAAGTTGATCGTTAGCGTATACCATTAAATATCGCATTTCCCGTCACTGTTACTATTACGAGTACCGATAACTGTCTACGCATTATAATATGCAGGAAGACGCGTGCCTTTTCGTTTCATCACGCTTGCTATTGTAATGACATAAAAGAGGTTTTATATCGCACGTTCAATGGATTAAAGGCTTATGACAAATTACGGATGACGGAAATGTATTTCATAAAAATTATCCATGATATACATTGCCGTAATGATACTACAAAGTTTAAAATTGACTACGTAATTAAATCTTTTTAGCTTCATCATGGCAAAAAATTTTTCATTGTTCGTGATGGTAATTGTTTGAAAATTTTAAGCGATAGGGTATCGCTTTCCGTCGGTATCCTTGGGTTGTCTGATAACAGGCAGTAGCGTTATCTGTGTATTTAATACTAGTATCTTTACTTCGGTCACCAACTCGCCTGCCAAGCGTGGTGACTACGGCAAAATCCTTATTTTGCGGAAGACCTATGCCCTACATTAGACAACTTTCAAGTTCTCATTATGAAATAGATGACTGCAAGATATTTCAATACACGAAACTTTATAACCTCCCAAAAACATAAAATCAAAATATCCATGCATTTTAAAGCATCTTCGAACTTTTTCTATTTTTAATTATATCAATTTCATGAACATATGCATCTCAAATCGAATCAATAAGTCCAACGATTATCTAAATTCGAACCAAAAATACATTATCTCGTTTTTTCACGGCTTCTACGCATTATGTGGTTTTAAAAAAATAATTATAGGACTTATAAGTAGCCTGTCAGAGTTAATGTGTAAATAGTAGGTTTGGAATAGAGGTGTGGCGAGCAACTCCGACTGAATGCAAGGCGTCAATTTTAAAGGGAAACCGATTATTACACCATTAGCCGTTCAATCGATATTCCTATTGAATGATTTTAGACCGAATGCACACGCTGTTGCTTTATAATTATTGCAAGTGTTTTTTTCCTTGACAAGGGCTGCTAGTTGTTATGCCAATAAGTTCTTTACAGTTACCGTTTAATTTCAAAGCGTCTTATATTTTTAATAAACAAAATATAGTATAGGTAGGTAACTAACTATTTTATTCATACTTAATAGTTTATACGAATAATATACGTTTATATAAATAAGTAGGAAGGTACACTAGGTAGGTACCTATTTATTTACTCGTTTAGGTACTCCTACTAGTTGTAGACAGAATTTAAACATTTTTCTTTTTAAATTTCTATTTTTTTCTCAACAATTTTACAAACATACAATTAACGGACACAAAGTACACTCCGACTCGGAACTACATTTAAGTTTAAGTTTTGGCCCAACTGGGGATCGAACCCACAACCTCGTGCACAGCAGTCGCTTGCGATCCCACTGCACCACAGAGGCAGTCAACTTGCAAACTTTAACCGAAATTGAATGATTTAAAACACGAAAATAGCTATGATAAATGAACAAAATAAAATAATAAATATGAGCATAGAATGCCATATCCAATATTAGAGGGTTTAACACAGGAATCGGATAAAAGCGCCAATTAGAACTTTTTTATTAAAAAAGCGCGCGTTCACACAGGAGGTGCAATAATGACTATAATTATACAGGATGCGTTTTACACAGTAGATACCTAATGTCACAACATTGAAAGTTTCGTGCTGCTTTTTTGTGAAAATTGGCAATTGTGGTAACAAAAGTTTGCCTTATACTGAGAATCTATTTTTTATTCTTTGACACGGATTTTGGTATTTATAAAATTCACATCTGCTGTTCAAAAGTCTGTGATATTTATTTCCGAAATTAAAAAAGTTCTTCTTCTTCTCCTTTTTTTTTGTCAACAGAGCCGACGATTGTGTCAGCTATTTCTGCCAGCGTCAAGTGTAGAATAATATTCTTGTTGATGATATTAATGGTATATTACAATGATAAATAGAAAAAAATGTGGATGAAATTAAATGACAACCATCTTCCGTGAAAACAAAAGATGGATCCCATTAAAAAAGTTAAACGACGAAAGAATTACTTCAGTTAAGTATGTCAAAGGAGAATATGTACAACAGCCATTTATTATCGATATCAATTACTTTGACATTAGCATAATCGGAAGCATCACAGTTGCCGATCTTACCCCCAGTTTCTGAAAGGTTGATCAACGAAAAATTACCTAATCAGCTGTTAAATCTCATGTAAAGTACCTGAAAGCATACAAAAAGCATGGATAATTAGTTTCATTTGATCTAATTAGTTACTAACTAAAATTAAACTAATAATTAATGCTTTTAGCAACCCAACTGAGACTTCCTCACATGAGATTTAACAGGTGATTAGTTAATTTTTCGTTGATCAGCCTTTCAGAAACCGGGGGTTAGTGTATGAAACCGCTATCTGACTAGAGAAATATACAGCTAAGCATTGATTGGGTACTGTTGTATCTAGGGAATTGTATTTTCTAAGAGTAAAGAAAAACTTAAGGTCTTTCCACAAATTATCAGATTTTCTTAAATCTTGGCTAAATCACCCGAGTCTCCGAAAGAAGACTCACGAAAGGAGACTCGAGTGACGGTAATCCGTTTGGGAGCTATGATGCCTCAGATATAGGTACAAATCAAATCAAACTTATATTATTTGCGTCAGGGTTTAAAAATAGACCTTATTACATTACAACACAATTTATTTTCTTTCGCGCAAACCGTGTGTCGGCAAACCAGTCAAGGACTTGCCATAATAACACTTCTAAGGACCTTATCACATCAAATAAACAACTACCGAAGTTGATTACTGTAGGAATTTTCATTACGCTATTATCGACTAGCTATCAGCGAAATGAAAGTCCATGTGAACGTTCAGCTGTGAACAGTAATGACTTAGTACAACGGCTTTGCTCATTAGTCTGTAGTGAAGTGGTCGATATATCAGATTCGATTCGACTACCGGGGGTATCGCGTTTAATCTTCGCACTAGCGTGAGAGGTACGGCGGGTGTAAACGATGCTTATCTTGTTTTTTTCTAGTATATTTTCGGTATTTTTAAATTTAATAGTTGAAGACTTGGAACGACGACGCTTATGCAGCGTAATTAACAAATACCGAAACGCCAGTTACTTATATAAAGTTTTTTGTCGCCATCATTTATATTAGTGACAGCGAAAGATAGATACCTACTACGATGATTTAATTAAAGAAAAACTCTCAAAGCCGCCAGTGGGCTATTATGACAGCAGTTTAAGCAGTTTGCCGTTTGTCGGCTTTGCTCTTCGGATAATGCCTACCACCCCTGGACCCCACTGAATTTAGCTGATATTAACAAAGATCTTCTACCATAAAATCAATTTTTTCAAAGTTAAACACTTCTTTTAAGCTTAATAGATAATTTAAAGCTCGTAGAACCCAAAGTCATCGCTAAATAAAAAAACAAGTAAGATATACTTGTATTTTGACATTGAGAGGATCCTAACCGGAACCGGGCATCGCATAGTGAATTCTCGGACTTCAGAGTGAAGAATGTCCGCACGTGGGTGGTCTTTACTAACTATTTCAGCAACGTTTGTTTTTTAAACTTACTTCGTGCCACAATTTGAGGTAATTTAATTATAACTAACAACCCAACCCTGCTTCGCACGTGGGGATCCTCGGCTTTCCTCTACTAAAATTTGCATGTGTTATTTTGAACCATAAGAAAGAAATGTTTTAAGCGATAGTGAAAACCGTATCAGAATCCAGAAAGAAGTTATCCAGGGAATAAACTACTTTACACTATTTATAGGCCTTGTCATTATATTCATTGCTAATACAAAAACTAATAAAAAAGCTAGTAGGTAATAATATCTAAAAGTGACTTAGTCTGACTTAGTATGAGATACAACATCCCTTAGCAGAAGAAGTCTGAAGAAAACAAAAAACTAAAGGAAATATTTTCATCACCATATACCTACCGAAAATGTCTAGGCCGCTATTAGACTATCCTCAGAACAAGTACTAATCTGAGAGACTATCATAGAAATATGATCAAAGATGTGTAAGTCATTTTTAAATGAAGAACATATGACGGTATAATAACTACATGTGATTATCTATGATCATAGTTTGAGGGTCATCGAACTATGATCATAGAATTTGATAGATATGAAATCATATTTAAATGATAATGTAATACCGGCCTAAGAAAACTTTTACACTATGAGATTTAGATTGTCGGTAACGATGCTGCTTTTACCTAGCATTCTCTTTAATAAATAATAATTTATTTCTGAATTTATGGTACATAGAGATCTTAATGCCAAAAGTTCACATACCTATAGGTACTACCGTTACCGGCGTAGAAATAGACGCCTACTAAACCACTACGACATCCAAAGCAAGAAGCGAGAAGGTGTCATAATCTAAACCTAAAACCTCACAACTTACTATTTTACTTACGGACGAAATGAAGTCTTCGTCGAGAAATCTCATGTATCGCATGCTATTATTAGTACGACTAATAACGCTCCACGGTTGTCACAAGACATCGGACTTTCACACTTTATAGCACATAAATGATATATAAATGATAGCTATTCTCCGTACTGTTCGCGCTATGGTGTTATTACTTCATGATTGCAGTCACCTGCCTACTATGCTGGTTTTTAACTGCTGTAGATATGCTGTTATAGGTACGTAGGTAGTAGAGGAAAGGAAGTTGTAATTTTTAAACCTATTTCTCGTATGGAGTGAGTTTTGGCTTAGGCAAAGCTTATGTAGGTATATCACTATACAGCAGAGTTTTTTTTTCAACCTACTTATTCTGTCCAGCTACCGAAACTCCTTATATGTCTAACTTCTTATTTTTGACTTATTTATCCAGATTGTTACGCACGGGTTTCCTAGGTTTACTAGAAATAAAAAACATAATCTACAAACTACGAAATACGTAACAACAAAATGTATAAAAAATTTACAGCGTCCTGTTATTTACCTACTAAGAAAACTAAATGTGTCTTACAAAATTTTCTAACTTTTACACTTACAATCCTATTTCGAATTATGAACGGTTTTTTTTAATAAAAAATGTATTATTCTTTCCAGCAAGTGGCAACACCAACAGTAGTGAAGAAAATCCTTCGTTTAAAGCAAGAGAATCCTGGTATGTTCGCGTGGGAGATCAGGGAGAGACTGCTGAGCGCGAGGGTGTGTGAACCTCACTCCATACCATCAGTATCAAGCGTCAACAGGATACTGAGGAACAGCGGGCTAGCGTGGAGTGATGATGACACCAGAAATGCACATGGTAAGCCATAAGAATATCAATTAGATTGCCAAAGTGAGTATCTCGAAATACACGATTAGTAATATTTTTTTGTTGTTTGTTGTAACTGGTGCGTCTCCAGGAAGACTTTTGGTGCGTTTCAAAGTTGGTGCACTTCGACGCTATATACCACCAAAGTCACTCTCACTCTGCCTGATGATAATTAGTCAGTGGGATCCAAAAGTGGTGGTCACCATTTACTTACTTTTTCGACGAAAATTGAGGATATAAAGTCATACCCTCAGGGAATGTAAAGAGCACTATGACGTGTTGTCACCTTTTGCATATTATTGAGACCTAAAGTTTGTATTCTGCAGGTTTAGCCTTTTTCAAAGGCAAGTATTTGCCATAGTTATCACGCTTATCAGGCAGTTTAGAAACCGCAGTATATGACATGTAGTAGGTACACATGGGTAACGCTGCCTATTACGCAGGTCTGTACCTGGTATTCTTTTAGTTGGCTCATATACGGCCGAGAAAAAGATGGGGTGGTTTAATGTTCGTCTAAAAAAGGTACAAAAATTAACAACACGTGTGCATCAAAAAATAAAACCCAAAATATTTATTAAGATCAATGATATTTTAAATAGAATATCATTTGATAAGATAGTAGAAATGCGAGGCTTGCGCTTTATAACCTACAAAATATTCTAAAGGAACCTAATTACCTAGCTAATAACTTTTTATAATTCTTCATATTGTAGATTATATCGCAATATACAAGCGGCATCGTTATAAAGATATTTATTCCAAATAAACATCACATCATCAATGTTTTAAATGTTTACACTGCAATAACCAAACGCTTCATTAAAACTAAAACTTTAACAACTTTCCCGCCAACTTATAATGTCGTTAGTCAAAACATCAAATTCAAATAAAGAACGCTATGTTGCCAGCATTAAAAATAAAATGAATCATTAACTAATTAATGACATATTAAATGGACGGACGGACATAAATTGTCGCCACCTACCGCGACAGGTGTCAGGAAACTAGTGATAAAATAAGTTTTATTTTTTTATTTAATTATACGTAAATAATTGGACAGAAGTAACGTTAAATCAGAGCTATGTAGAAGTATTGGGCGCATTCTTTTACACTAATGGCTGCATTTTCTATGCGGCATGTAGCATGCGGCATAAGCTTATTCTGTTTATTCATTTAATGAATTGTTTACAGTTGATACATTTTACATCGTAAACTTATGACATTAATAAAAATAAATTAACAACTAAATTATGCAAATTTTATAAAGCTCACTAGCGGCCTAAACCTGACTTCGGCTTCGCTCTACTTCTCTTCCTCTCTTCTTATGTTCTTAGTTCACCCTTTGTTTCGTAGAAGCTGACGTCTTCTACCTACACTAGGTCAAGTTGATTTCGAGCTTTCGCATTTTTAAATAATAAAACTACTCAATACAGGACATTCATTAATTGTACAAAATATATCAGGATTTTGCAATACTTACCTACCTATTAATTAAAAATTTACTAATTTCACATAGCGAATTCGGAGAAATCGTGCCAAATATAGTTAGATCTAACGATATACAGTGGTGATTAAGTACATACATAACATAGTCATTCATAACTGCCCATTTACACTTTAATTTCGCAAAATAATTGCATATTTATGATTCCTCTTTAAATCATCATAATTGCCAATTTTGCACAAGTCCACATTGCTTGCCTAAAACATTATTGAGGGGAAATTGGTCTATAATGAGTAAACCTTCCTACTTGTTTTAAAGTCGGTTTCTTAAATCGTGACGCCGCGCGCCGTAGCCATACTTATATATTTTATTTAAGCATTTGAGGAGGAAGCTCTTATAATCTCTTTTTTTTTGTTACAGAACCGTACCCTCCACCAGACTTGCCGCCAAACGTGATGGAGTACATGTCCTTAAAATCTTCAATGCCCCCAACGCCGATGCCGACGCAGCAAAGCCCTCCATACTTCGCTCATTCAGCAGTCCGCGTCCCTCCACCACAGCACACAGATCCCACAATGTACGACCGGAGACTAGCCACATCCTGGCTCCTAGCCAATCAGGTTCAAGCTCAAGGTCTCCTAAAACCATACCCAATCAACCCTTGGCAAAGAATAATGATGCCATACCACGATTCTAAAAACTTCTCGCCTTACGCATTAAATTTGCACAATGACCTTTTAAACAGGATTAACCCTGATGAAGTCAAATCAGAGAATTCAGAACACATTTCAGTCGAAGCAAGCGACGACAGTACTGATCGACCAGACGTCGATGAAGAGCAAAAGACGAATGATAAAGAAAAGAAAAAGAATCCGTACTCTATAGAAGAACTCTTGAAGAAACCTGATAAAATGGTTAATGTCAATCCTATCGGTTTCCAAAATTTTCTACGACAACCTAGTGGCAGTATGATTGAAAGTACTCAGAATTTAAGTAATAGAAGTTCGCCAGCTAGTTTCTGTTCTGTCCAAAGCGGAGCCTCAAATGATTGTTTCTCAGAATCCGCTGGCTCAGAAATCAAAGCAGGCAATTAATTTTCTATGTCCACTAGTTCAATATTTTTTCGTATTCAGTAATTACTGTTTCAAATCATTTTACATTGATTTGACTATATAACTAAACTCCTGGGCAACATTCAGTTCATCAGTTATAAATAAAATTGTAAATACTTGTATTTTCCATGTATCTATTATAAAAAACTTACACTCAGTTTCTGAAAGGCTGATCAACGAAAAACTAACTACTTAATCACCTGTTAAATCTCATGTGAAGTTCCAATTTGTAGTAGTAATTAATTAGATCAAATTAAACTAAGCATGCTTTTAGGTACTTCACATGAGATTTAACAAGTGATTAGTAAAATTTTTGTTGATTAGCCTTTCAGAAACTGGGTGTTATTATAGATAGGTACATATGAGTGTAGTGGTTTATTGATGGCAAAAATATTCCAAAAGCTTTTTAAGAGGAATCGCCAAAGTAGAATGTTTTCAAATAGAGATACCTATTGTAAAAAAAATAAGAAGTGTACAGGAAATTAGAGGTTAGGTACTTTGATTTATATGATACTTGCCGATTCTATCATACATTGTACCGCCATCTATCGGTTAAAAAATGAAATAAATATAAATTAATTTCTATAACATTATAATGAATTTCAATACTCTTCATTATATATAAAATATAATGCAATATACTTGCCATATTTTATAAATTACAAGATACGTGTCCATAATAACTAATAATATTTTAAGTTAGTTTTGATGTAGATACATAAAGATGTAATAAATTATTTTGTTGTAAGTAATTTGTTAGTGTTAGATAAAGTTTGTATATCAATATAGTTTAGTTCATAAATTAATAATAAAAAAGGTGATTGTGTGTTTTGACATACTTACATTACGGACATCCAATAAAACTATCAATGGTTTTTTGTAATGTTAAAAAAAAACAAATAACAATTAATGTTCTTTTGAAACTGCTGCTAAATGGCGTTTATCGACTCTAGTAGGTATATAGAATAAACATCGAAAGGCTCATCGTTGATTAAATTTGAATAAAGTAAAAATAATTAAACATATTTTTAGGGGAAAGTTTAAAAAAAGTCTACCGAAGAACTTATTCGAGTAATATCCGGAGCAAACAATAAGTAGTTTTGTTAATACCTACTTAGCAATTAAATTAACCTTTATAAAATTACGATCACTCCCTAAAATGAAATAATATACCTACTCCATACCACTAATCCATCTGATGTTCTTGAACGTTACAGAAGAAAACCTTTGTATTCAATTGACTAACCGAAAATAATAATAAAAAAGGTCGTTACCTAACTGCAACATTACGGACAATTACCTTTAAACTGTATATTACGTAGGCACTAATTATGATTCTGTGATATCGTAGGATATGTGTGTTGTACACTTTAGTTTTAGTCAATCCTTGAAAATGTATCATTCCATTAACGTTATGTTTTAGTTTTTGGGTATAGTTACTTTATTGTATCGTAACAATAATTATAAATGTACATAAGGTAATCACGGTAAGTAGTTGTTTATTTATGAAATGGCACAATAAACCAAATATAAATTACGTACTTTTTTATTTATATATGTTCCCTAACACTTTCCGGGACAGTAAACGGATATGGCCATGATCACAATAAAATATCTATTGAGTCTACATCACTGTCCATAAAAGGGATTACAGACAGACCATAATGTCTAATATTAAACAAGAAAGCATATAAGTAAACAATCGTATTATGGCAACTCCTAATACAATGCAGGGTAAAAAGATTACTCATCAAAGTATTCGTTAGAACGTATAACTCCTGGAGTGCGCAATTATACTAGCTAACAAATCGAGATTGACATAGAGCAAGAAGCTTATGTATAACATGTCAATCAGTAAAGAAAGTCTTTAGTCTATTGTTGCTAAGAAAGCGCAAATAATATCGGGTTTCAGACTCTTGCCGACAAACGCGAGAAAAGATACCAAAATGATAGAATCGCTTCGTCATCCACATCTAACGCCAGCCAAAATGCCAGTCGTAGATGTAAAAGCTGGAGATGAGATGAAATATCCACATTTTAATCGCGTCAGAGGATCACACCCTCAGAACAAGGACATCTGGACATCACACCAAACTTAGCACTGTGACCTATGGTGCTCGATGGCTACTTAGTCATTTTAACTCCTGATGAATGGCGCAGTAACTATCCATAGTTGTTGTAGATTGTTTAATAATAATAATATAATAATATGTGGACACTATCACACACCGTCATCTAGTCCCAAGCTAAGCAGAGCTTGTGTTATGGGTACTAGATAATTGAAATATAATACATATACATACTTAGTTTTTGGAAATACATACTTATAATACATAGGAAACACCCAGACTGAAGACAAATACAAATGTTCATCGCACAAATATTTGCCTTCCGCGGGAATTGAACCCACGACACCCGGCGTCGCAGTCAGTTACACTAACCACTAAACCAACGGTGCAGTTAAAATTATAATGTTTTATCATTATATATAATGATGTCCACATCAATATTATTCTACAGTTAATAGAAACGAAGTACATCATAGTACATATTAGAGATTTATTTAAGCTAAGAGGTATACAGTCGCTTCGTAAGAGCGACAACTGTGCATTAATTTTATTTGTAAAGCGAAAGCTTCGACATTGACTAAGTTACCTATTTACCTCATAGGTAATTTATCGGATTTAAGCTTAAATCTAAGATCATAGATAAGATAATTAAATGATAGCGACACACGTTCCATAATTTTATGCTACCAACATCGACTAAAATAATTAAAAACGACTACGAAATAATAACATATATATTGACAACATAGCTGAAATTATTTCATGCGTAATCAGTAGTAATCACTCGCGCGCCCGGCGTATGCAAATTGTGTGTGTAATCGATGTATTATGGAAATACGGTACCAAACGGAAACTCAGTAATTTCATAGATTTTTTACTTGAATTAGCCATTTCATGCGACATTTCTAGGGAAATAGATCGTGCCATGATATCAAAGTTTCTTTTTACGGCCTAATGAATGATTGAACACTATAGACTAAGCTACCTACATTAAATATCAATGACTGAAATTAAGTCCGTAATTTAACGTTCTGGGATGGTGTAAGCATAGTGATAAAAGCGAGACGGAGCATTATAATCAAGCACTTATTTTTATTCGATTACCTACGTCACCTAAAGATGCTGACCTCAGTGGCGTAGCGTAGTGGGGGCGGGGGGGGCGGCCCGCCCCGGGCGGCACTTTTTAGGGGCGGCAAAATTTCACAGTAGATAATAAAATATATTTAGTAAATATTTAAACCATTTCATATTTTTTACGCAACTATAAATTCGGACCGATTGAAAAATGCACGAAATTTTTTTTACTTATTCTTTGACGAATTCGGGGAATCCGCTTTCTTTGAATGATATTTTGTAGCGAATGGCAACACCGCCTATACTGACTTGCGGGGATTTCTCATATTTGATTTTGTGCTTGGATTGTTTATGGCTTAAAATCGGCAAGAATGAGTTCTATTTTATTACATATTACTATATAAGTATTAAGTTAAATATTGTTTATTACGTTCCTCTAAGAAAGTACGTGATGCTTTGACAATAAAATTCAGAGAAATTTTAGTCATGGATTTTCAGTTGTTTAGTTCACACTGTTTCGTGACTGTGATTTTTGTGCAAATAAGTACGTTTAGTGAATGAATGTTAAATGAATGAATAATGAAATTATTGGATAACTGTGAAAATTTGAATTTTCCGCTACGTGTGTTCAACTGTGTGAGTATTAAATATTTTATTTATATAATTGATTGTTGTACAGTCCGATATGTTGTTCAAATTTAAATTAAATTATGAAAATCTGGCCATGTCCGAGTTTTACACTCGCATACCCAGGATTCCAAACAAATATTTTTAAGTTTTCGGTTTTCAGATTTTTGTCTATCATAGATTATAGATGTGGTATAAAATATACCTAGTTTTTGAATTTTTCGATAGTTTATTTTGTAACTCTAACTTTTATCATACAATATTTATTTATTTTAGTATCAAAAATGAAAAGAGTAATAAAGAAAGTGGGGCAGCTTACCGTAATAAGAGAAAAACTAATTTGGAAAATATTAGAGCAAATGAATGGGGCTTTACTTAAATATGTGAAAAGTGTTGTTCCTGAGACGTCAGATTCTACATTTTTTTAACTCTAAAAAGTACCTACTTATATTATTTTTCAATAAAGATATAAATATTACTTAATAGTATCATCCTAATTCTAATAAAAAATTGATTTCCTTCTATTCGCTAATTATTTAATCATGTCAATGGTCGAGGTGAACCCGAATTTTAAGTAGAAGGTACAATTACCTACTTAAAATTACGACGATCGACATGATATTACATATGTACCTGTTATATATCAATGGTTGAAGTAAGAACTTTGTATTAATAAACGTGATCGTAAAACAAATAAACTTTTTTATTTAAAATCTAACCTGTATAATGCAAAACAATGATGACTGTTCTTGCCAAAAAGTTCTCTAGAATTAATGTACCTATATAAAATGTATAGTATAGGTACATTAAAGTGAAATACCTAATTAAAAGGGCGGCAAAATTGTCTTCCGCCCCGGGCAGCCGATACCCACGCTACGCCACTGGCTGACCTGTTACTGCATCGGTTATTATCATCAGGCTTTAAGCTTAATTGCAATGATCGGCAGCTAATACCCCGAGATGACGTTCACTCCAAATAATAGGTTTGGTTCTTGGTGCCTCTCTCGGTCCTCTTTCTTTTCCCTTTTTCTTCCCTTGTTTATGCCCCGTCTATTCCGTCTATTCATTACAACAAGTGCCATCTACGATAAATGCAAGAAAACTTTAAAAAATGATTTCAGTTCTTTTGTTTTTTATATAAACTTAGCAAATAAAGTCGAGAAAAATAAAATAACTTTAAAGTAAATTAAAACTAAATAGCGGCATAATTTATATTTTTATTATTCTGAACGTTTACAGGTTGTCAACAATCAAATAAGTCATGTCAACAGTGTCAACTTGACTTTGACGTTTACATTGGTTTCAAACAGTTTCAAAGATCGGCAGATGTTTTGATGAATTATTATTTATATTTTAAACAAAATAACACAAAATAAATCAAGTTGTATGAAAACTAAGTGAAAATGGAAATTGATAATCTGACGAAACAGGTAAGTTACGTTATTAAATGCGCTCGAATTTCGAATGCATAAATCAAAAACACTTTTAATAATTCCATAATATATTATATTTAAGGCTGAAGAAGTGGAAGCTCTGAGTGCCATTTATGGTAAAGACTGGATCACAGATAGTGAGACAACGAGGTCGTATAGCATAACGATAGAGGAAAAGAAAAAAGAAGTTAAATTGTATGTGACTATGCCTAACGACTATCCAGCACTTGCGCCGCCAAAATATGAATTATCTGCTCCTTGGATGGATAGAAAGGCTAAAGAACAGCTTCATAAACAGTTAGACGAAGTATATTTGTAAGTACCAAACATTATGGACCTTTATTTACTTCCTAAATAATTTTCCAACCTTGTTGCTATCAGTAATAGAAAATTATATTAGTTTTAATAAACAACGCCCACTCTAGGCAAGATCTGTACTGTAGAGAGCTTTACAAACATACAATTATTAACATGCAAAGAATGTCTCACACTTGGAAAAAAAATAATATATAAGTTCATAGCTTATATCTATACTTCTATACTATTAAATAAAGCGGACAAGTTTGTTTGTTTGAATGCGCTAATTTCTGGATATGACTAGTCTACACTATATAACATCATGCTACTGGGGTATGGGAGCAGAGCATTAACCAAAGATGTAATTTAATGCAACTGTACCATAGGATGCATTATACTTAGTTATAATTGACTGGCCTGTTGGTCTAGTGGTTAGTGACCCTTACTGCTAAGCCGGAGGTTGTGGGTTCGATTCCCACCCAGGACAAACCTTTGTGTGATGATTGATGATTGTTTATTCTGTGTCTGGGTGTAATTTATAATTATATAATATGTATATGTAAAAATGTATATAAGTAGTACAT
Source organism: Parascotia fuliginaria (assembly GCA_963082885.1). Taxonomy (NCBI): domain Eukaryota; kingdom Metazoa; phylum Arthropoda; class Insecta; order Lepidoptera; family Erebidae; genus Parascotia; species Parascotia fuliginaria. The sequence continues at coordinate 6,223,969 of OY720195.1, forward strand.
CAGTTGTTTAGTACCCATAACACAAGCAAATATAATTGCTTAATTTGGGGCTAGATGGCGCTGTGTGAATGTGGTAGAATATTATTATTATTATTATAATATTATGGTTTCTAAAATTGTAATTTTCAGAGAGAACATAGGAGAAACAGTGGTATTTCAATGGGTAGAGAAAATAAGAGAAGTACTGCAATCAATTAAAACAGAAGAGAAAAACCAAGAGCCCAAACCAGAGGCAGTAGAATCATTAGATCTGGCACTTGTAAGTTTTAAAACATCACATTATTTCTTATAACACCTTTTATTTCAATCATTAAATGGTCAGCAATTTTGCAATGTATGCTCCAAAAATATCTTAGAAGTTATTCTGCAACTATTTTTCTGGATATATTTCTGCTTGAAAACAATCTTGTATTTATTTAAATCATAACAGCTTTTATAGAGTAATTTTATAACATAACTGTTTAGTCTGTGTATAAATTTTTTCATTTATACAATATATTTTCCATTTCATATTTCAGTTACATATCAACTGCCCAGATATAACACATGGTGATGTGATAATAGACAGAAAGAGCTCTTTCCAAGGTCATGCGGCTGAAGTACATTGTATTGATGATGTCAAGTAAGTGTAGTTACTTTTAGTATTGAGGTGATATCTCTCAACAACAACTCCCGCCTAAGGAACTGTTGTGAGACTTTTAAGCAAACAACCCAGACCCGAGCTAAGTATTTATGAATAAACTGAAGTTATGCTCTATGTAGAGCACTCTTTCAATGTGCCAGAGAAGTTACACTTAATATCACAGTGCATAATGGCACTTAAACTTAATAACTCAGTGCATTATTTGTCAAGAAAAATTGAAAGTAAACTATTTGCCCACCCTCTATCTTCCGCATGTCAATGACATGTTGTCCCATGGCAACATTCATTGCTATGCAGATGATAGTACAGTGCATGGGCGATATCTCGAACATCCTGCGACTAAACAGACTGACATCGAGGCAAAACGCCTAGAACTTGTCACTGAGCTCGACCAGGTTAATACCTGATATAATATATCGCATTTCTAAATGGGATTGTGAGAATTTGGTCGAGTTCAATGCCAAGAAAATACAGATGTGCGCGTTCTCTGCAAAAAAATCTCCATTCCTTCCCCTTCCCTCTCTTCAGAACAGCGTTACCACTACAGGATACCCTTAGTATCCTGGGTATGGACATCAGCCGAAATCTCAACCCAAAGAATTACATCGAGTGCGTCATTAAAACCGCCTCCTGTAAACTCGGTGTCCTGAACAGGGTGAGGCGGTACTTTACGCCTGAGCAGCTCTGTCTTCTTTATAAGACACAGGTTCGTTCCTGCGTGGAGTACTGCTCTCATCTTTGGGATGGCTCCGCACAGTACTTACTGGATGCACTCGATAGGTTGCAGCGGCGAGCAGTCCGTATCATCGGAAGCCCGGAGGCTACTAAGAGCCTTGAGCCTTTACAGCTGCGAAGAGACATCGCCTCAATGGCCGTCTTCTATCGCCTTTACTACGGAGAGTGTTCTGAAGAGCTCTTTGAATTAATTCCACCCTCTCCCTTTTTATCCAGAACGACACGTGCGGGGCTAAAATGCCACCCTTTCACAGTGGCATCTAAAGGGTCTCGAACCAAACGGTTCAGCACTCATACACTCATACTTTTGTCGCTCAATTAAAGCCTGGAACTTTTTGCCAGCGCAAGTGTTCCCATCTAATTTTGATCCTGGGTCTTTTAAGCGGGGCGTGAAAAAGTATCTCACTAAGCCGCCATAGTGGAGGCCACCATACCAGTAGTTTGGCTTTTGTAATGGTGTCCGCCACTTCTGGATTCCACTGACTGTTTACCATCGGGCAGAGTGGAGTCTCTATGTTAGGCTAATATAATAAAAAAAAAATTAAAAAAAATTGCGTGGGGTTCTATAGACTGCTACTTAACATCAAATGAACTATGTTTCTCTTACTTTAAAATAATCATTTGTCATTTCAGTGCAGTAATAACAAAACTAAAACTTAACAAAAAAATCGCACACGCTACTCACAATATGTATGCATATCGTATAGAAAGGAAGACTGCTAAAGGTACTAGCATACTGCAGGACTGTGATGACGATGGTGAGACACACGCGGGAGGTCGGATGCTGCATCTACTGCAGATATTGGACCAGAAGAATACATTGGTTGTTGTGTCGCGATGGTAAGTACTAATTTACTCACAATATGTACGTATCCTATAAAGAGAAGACTGCTAAGGGACTAGCATATTGCAGAATGGTAATGACAATAAGTATTTTTTAGTATTTGTATGTACTATGCCTATCAATATAACTCCACTCTGCCTCATGATAAGCAGTCAGTGGACTCCAGGTGGACAGTGGTAACCTGCCATTTTTTGTGTTATAGTGATTATTAAATATGTTTACTTTTAAACTTTCGCGTTGCATGATATAAATTTATAATCATACGGGAATTAACGCGATCATGCATTAGGTATTTACATACCTTATTTTCATGAGTGACATCGCCTCACCAGTCTGCTTGTGACCACGGCCGGTGTAACCTGGTCGAAACGTCAAGCAAAATAAGGTATGTAAATACCTAATGCATGATCGCGTTAATTCCCGTATGATTATAAATTATTAAATATGATCACTTGATCAGCCATGGTGACTGATTCAATCTCTATACTAGTCATGTTTGCAAAAATGAATTACAGTATATATGTCTTTTTTAGGTATGGTGGTATACAGTTAGGTCCGGACAGATTCCGACATATCAACAATGCGACAAGACAAGTTATACAACAAGCGGGCTTGTTGAAGAAATGACGATTGTTTTAGACTTAGGTTATATGATAATTAGTATCTTGGTTTTATCTTTTTGCGTATGATAGCCTAGCTCTCGAGGAAGGTAGCTGACTGGCGACAGGAGCAGGGCAGTAAGTAATGACATGGGTGAAACCGCGCCGCAGAAAGCTAGTAGATTAAATATACAAAAAAAATTTAGTAAATAATTATATAAGTATCACCTTTCTTTCCATATTAAATGTATTTTCATTTGGAAATGCTGCCTTTTGAAAACATTATTATTTTTATTTTATTCTCAAATCAAGATGTTTAACCCCAAGATACATCATTGCTATTCACACACTTTAATTTTGTAAAACTTATTTTATCTGTGTATGAAGTAAATTTAGTTTCCTATCAGTCTCTATTTTGTATAGAATATATAGTCTATGTAAGGCAAATAGTGCCTTTTGTACTCTTGTAGGATGTTGAACTTGATAGATTAATATGTAATAAACACTTTGATATTACCAGACTCGATATTACAAACGTTTAAAGGTTTAACGGAAAAGGTTCTAATTACCTGTTTTTTTTTTGTGAGAGAAAGTATTTGTGTGGGAGGTAGTTTCAACAAAAAAATATACACACATCTATACATATAATAAAAATGTAACCGATCGCTGTCTGTACATGGAAGATATATGAAAAAAAAAATTACTGGGGCCTTTATCAACGTAAATAGAACCCAAAACAATGATTGTTACAATTTTTGTCTGTTTGTCTGTTAGTCTGTTTGTCTGTTTGTCTGTGCGTTTGTTCACGCTAATCTCAGAAACGGCTTATCCGATTTAGATATGGTTTTCACTAATACATTGTGGTAAGCTTCACTTAACATTTAGTGTTTGTTTCATGTCAATCGGTTCATAAATAAAAAAGTTATGCCAATTTAAAGAATCACGTCGAACATTTTCTGATAGAAACAGAGACTTTAACAGGTTACGGAATAGCTGATAGCGTTTTTATTTTTCGGATTCCTCTCATTCTAAACAATCTTCCGTTTAGTTTTAAATGAGTCCAGTTTCCAGTGAGCCTCTGTTTCGCGATGACAATTAATAAAGCCCAAGGTCAGACACAACTAAAAGTTGTGGGCGTGGATCTAAATATTAGCTGTGTTTCGCACGGTCAGCTTTATGTGGCTCTATCACGTGTTAGCATTCCTAGCAGCCTGTATGCTTTGATCCCCGATGGCTATATGTCTAATCCATACATCCATACACCCATACATATTATATAAGGCTTTGTCCTGACTGACTGACTGACTGACTAACAGACAACGCACAGCCTAAACTGCTGGTCGTAGTGACTTAAAATTTGGAGGGTGTGTTTGTCTAAATGTCTAGAGGTTGTACTAAGAAAGGGTTTTTTAAAATTTAATTCCTAAGTGTGTGAAAAGGGATGAAAATGATTGTATGAATCTTCTTTATTTTTTAACTTACAGTTTTGAAATTTTGTTTTGGAATACTTCTATTTAAATAAAAAATATCCTTATATTTTTATTTTAACAGGGGTGGATTTAGAGGGGTGAAATTAGGGATGAAATATTCTATACATAGATCTTTAGCTTTTGAAGCTGGCGACTTGAAATTTGCAGGGAGGGGAAGGGAGGGGAAAGGAGGGAGGAAAAGGAGGAATTGAGGGGAAGGTGGAAGGGAGGGGAAAGTGATAGGGGAGAGGAGAAGTGAGAGGAAAGTGATGGGGAAAAGAGGGGGAAGTGAAGAGGAAGTGTAGGGAAAATGCGGGAGAAGTGAGGGGAAAGTCAGGGAGAAGTCAGGGGGAAGTCAGGGGAAAGCCAGGGAGAAGTGAGGGAGAAGTGAGGGGAAAGTGAGGGGAATGTTAGAGGAAAGTAAGAGGAAAGTGAGAGGGAAGTGAGGGGGGAGTGAAGGGAAGTGAGGGGGAGTGGGGGTTAAGTGAGGGGTGAATGAGGGAAAATGAGAGGAAAGTGAGGGGGAAGTGAGGGAGACAGTAGAGGAAGGCAGGAGAAGGGAGGGGGAAGGAACGCGGAAAAAGGAGTTCTCGAATGGTGGAAAAAGGGAGGGAAAGGGATAGGAAGGGAAAGGAAAGGAGGAAAAGAAAGAAGAAGGAAGGAAGTTTGTGTGAAAGTGGTTTGTCAGTTTTAGCGGTAGCGGGTTTAAACTGGATTCGCCATAGAGACGGATAATACTGATACAATGTACGATGGCCATAAAATCTTGCACGCAATATTCTCATAGAGGCACTCATCTGAATTTTCACGCGAACGAAGTCGCGGGCAACAGCTAGTTTTTTTATAAATCTGTGTATTTACCACGGAGCAAATATAAAGAGGAGATGCCCTAACAACTGTCGTCCTAACAAATAGTGTCTCCGTCGTGCGGGGTGCGGCCGTGGGTGCGGGGGGAGTGGAAACAGGGTAAAGCCACATAGTGGCCAGTAGCCAAAGCAAATCGTTTCCTACATAGGCAGATGTTTTAAGAGTTTTGCTATATTTCGCTAGGTGTCGCCGATTTCGTAACAGGGCCGGATTAGGGATATATTCTTTATATTTTTTTAGGTTCCTTTAATAAAATTACATACAATTTTGATGATACATAATAAATGTTGCGTTGAAAAGTAGTTACATCATAATATTTAGGTAAATTTATTGAAAGATATAGGTAAATTGTTTCAGATGTTGTGATGTCCTGCTTAGTAAACACGAGGTTGTAAGTCCGAAACCGGGCAAGTGCCAATGTGACTTTGCATTTTCTTATGTACTTTCTAAGTTTACCTTGGACATTACTGAGTAACAATGATGGAAAATATCGTGAGGAAACCTGGACCTACAAAAAAAAAACTGAAATTGTCAATCCATCTTGAGTAAGCAGAGCGATCAAGTCTCATGCCTTCTCTGTTTAAGAAGAGGCCTTTCTCTGTAGTGGGATAATAACGGGCTGGTATGATGATATTTATCAAATCCGAGGCAGTTCGTGCAATTCCTAAATTTATTATCATCCTTTCAGCCCTTAAACGGTCCACTGCTGAGTTAGGGCCTCCTTAAAGTACAACGGCAAGGGGATTGGCCTGTTACACCACGCTGCTGGCCAGACGGGCTGGTGTAGGTCATAAGTAAAAAAGGAAAGGAAAAAAACATTAAGTTTATTGTCACAGCACAATACATATTCACGCAACACATATTTACAAACAGTTCACGTTTTTGCTCACGTGGATACAATATAATATACAAAATATAAAAAATCTTGATTAGCATAGCTTTCTATTGGTGAAAAAATGGTCTAAATCGACCAGTAGTTTCAGAGTTTATCCCATTCTTTCAAACTTACAAAACTACATCTTTATGATAGTAAAAACGAAGCAAGTAACATTAAAAATCTTACTTATTTTAGTTTTACTTAACTTTGTTTAAAAAAAATTAAATACAAATTTTCATAAATCTAACTTCAAAACTAACAGACTCATATAAAATTCAAATTTTACTCTTTTAGGAGTTGAATTTTTTTAAATTATTTTTAAGTGGATGTCTTTACATAACAATAGCTTAATAGCCAAATTTTGACCCGATCCATCAATTCCCATTGGTTAGAGCTGTGCATTGATAAATCAGTCAGGGCAATTAATTATATTGATAGAAACTAGCTGTCGATTTAGTCCAGGGAGCAATGCTCCGTGATTTAGTCTCTGTGTTGATAAATTAATCAGTGAGTCCTAGTCTGGACAAAATATGATTGTATATTGGACTTGCATGGATTTAAACTCAAACTCAAAGCATTTATTTCATTTATATCATAAGGTATGATGCCTATGAACGTCAAAATTACATGAAGTCAGCTAATTAACCTACAGCCAGTTCGCTGAGGTAGGGTTAGGGTCAGGACCATGAGAAGAACTAGCAAAAAACTCAGGCCACTCTTTTTAATCGCCAGGTAGCATGCAAAGTGACGCAGGCCATACACTTAACTTTAACAGTAAGTAGTTACAGGTTTCTATGTTGTAAAGAAAAAATAAAAAGTAAAATGTGTGCGCTATAGGCTGACACAATTTGCCTATAGCTACTAAAGATAAAAGCAACATGTGAACTGTGGTAAATGCTTTCATTATACAGACCGTTAATATTTAATATAAGTACAAAGTAAGATTGAACTTAATTTTCGACAGGTGTTCATAATGTACCTCTTTATGATTATTCCATTAATCTCCTGTAAACAGTACGGTTTTATTAAATTGTTGTCGTTTAGTGTCTCTAACGTTTTTACAGGTCGCAAAATATTTAAAACGTATGTCAGTATATTTCTCGCAAATACACTTACATAAGAGTCCAATGTGATTATATAATGGTGACTGTTCTTTTATATGATCGTTCAACATTTTAAAACAATTTTGTCCAATTAGGGTACTTAAAGTATGGGATGTGATTTGTTTCTTATTCAGAATTGATAAGTCTCGTGTCTGTGATATAAATGTTCTAATACTACACTCTGTGTTTAAACAAATTTTGATAACGTCATTGGAAGGAAAAATTAGACCTCCTTTATTTTTTATTTCAATAAGATAATGATCTTCTTTGACGCTATCAGCATATAGAGCATTTAGACACATTTCACACATAAGGCGTTTTGATAAAAATTTTATGACATATCCTGAAATGTACGTTATAATTTGACGACGCAATTTGTTATGTACGGTGAAATGTAGTTGTTGCTCATATTCAATCAAGATGTCGTCAGGAATAGGGTCAGCTTCCAAATCTCCCTCGTCTCTGTCTGATACATGTAACATACGCGCTCGGCCTGCAGATGCGTTAATTTTTTCAATTGGTGTCATATTAAGTATATGTATGTCTTGTAAGGGGATGCAGTTACCATTAAATGAATCTTTTAACTCTGTATTTACAAGAATTTTCTTGTAAGCCGCTTTAAATTGACGGACTGTCGGATTGTTGTTGGTTCGACCATGAGCTCGTATAATGCCAAAAAACAATTCCAAGTGATCTTGTGATAATTTATGTGTTGTCAAATAATTCAATTTTTTTTCTGTTTCGACTAAGCGCCAGTAAAGATAAATTGTACTATCAATGCAAATTAAAAAACCAAGGAAGCCTGTCTTTCTATTTGTATTTATAATGGTATTATTTTCACTTTTAGCTGATAAATGCAGTAGGTAATTTTTGGCAAAAATTAAAAACTGTTTTATTTGTGTTATGTTTTTTGCAAAGAGAGGTTTTTTGTATTCGTGTTGGCACATGTTTCTCGAATTCAGGATGTCAAACAAGTTGTTTATTAAACGTATAAAAAAAATAGTAGCCTGAACACCTGCAAAATTTCTATCACTTTTTTCACAAACTGTTAGAGCATCCGCTACGCTGTTACTGAAAAACTGGCTTGCAAGTTTCACTTTCATTTTTTGGCGGTGAAATGCGATATGTGAATCTTTTAGCTTGTTTGCTACGTGTAACCCTTCTGACTTTTGGTATTCGTTAAGCTGCTTCAAATAGTTCCAATTGATCTCATTGCCTTGATAGTCAATGAATATTTTTTTGGCATCGAATGTATTCCTGACTAACTTTAGCATGTGGCAAGCATCTAAAAGTACGGCTACTTCATAGTGAGCAATTGGATGTTTAAATGTAGTTTTCAATTCTGTGGGTATAAAGCAGCATCCTAACTTTTTAGCCATTAATAAGTTTGCTGCACAACCATCCATTGTAAGGGAGACAGCTTCCACTCCTGAATCGTAACATTTACAAAGACATTGTTTTACTAATGAAGCACGTTGTTCGCCAGTCATTGAGTGAAGTAAAAAATAACCGACTGGTATTTTCCACCGTTCCTTTAAACACACTAGTAACATGACAAGAGCTTGAGTTGCCTCTTGGGAGTTGTCATTTTGAGAGACATTTAAGCCTAGATCAACATATCCATGCCATTTATTGCCATCCCATTCAATATGTTTTTTTATTGTAATTTCATCCATCATTAAACTGCAAAGTACTTTTTCAGAGGAATTTGTAGACTTTTGTTTTAAGACCTCAAATGATTCGGATGTGAAGCCAGCTTCCCCATTGACATTTTCGTACCATTTTGAAATTGTTCGTGGATGGGGTAAACAAGTATTAAAAGTTTGTCGCACATAGGAATATGCCTTTGGTGAGTAATAATGTAAGGTTAACGCAAACATTCTTAAAGCTGGTGAATATTGTTTTGTGAGAGGTACATTTTTCGCTTTATTAATTTGACGTCTGATTAGATCTCTCATTTTTATATTCATTGAAGTCAAGATTTCAGACTCCTCCGCGTTAACAATTTTTTTTTGCTCTAGGTCGAGAATTAATGATGCCATAGTCGTAACCTGTAAATAAAACACAAATAGTTAGCAAATTATGATCATTTTTATTAACAATGGTCTTACAAAAAGCATCAACATCCATCATGTCATGCTTAATGACGAGAATCATGGCATTAAAAAAAACTGGTTGATAATCATAATAACCAAAAGCAGCACCAACAAATACAAATAAGTTAAAAACAGCATTGTAGAATAGGAAAATGAAAAAAAAATGAGGCAAATTGGGTATTACATTCGAGCACAAGATTATTACTCAAGCTGCAGGCGAGAAGTCTACTGAAGCCAGAGTGTAATGGCCAATGCATACGTGTGCCAAACAATTATATCACATAATTGTAAATTAAATAAAATAGCATAGTCCTAATTTTTCATCAAATCAGTTCTTAAAGCTAAAAGCGGTGTGTTTAGAGCTATTTAATGAGCAAGTATGTTGAAAATGTTGATACGAGTAAAATTATGAGCTACGAATTTTCGGTGCAAGTATGAGTATAAGTAAAGCTGGGAATACATAAAAAATAATATGCCACCCCTGCCACATGCTCTATGTATTCTTATTATTATTTATTACCCGTGCGTGTTATTACTCACATCTGCATCTCGAAGTGATATCTGCGCCTTTACTGATACCTACATAATAAATAAAAGTCAATAAAAAAAAAATCTAATAAAAAACACACCTACCATCGTGGGCAACCCACAAAATATACTTAGCTATAAAAAATATACCTTTTTCTTTAAACGTAGAACGTTTGCTTGAAGGCGTCGTATTTTCAATGCATCTTTTTTTTCTTTAATTTTTAAGCGTGCAATTTCTTCCTTTAATTTTTTTTTCCTTGGTGTATCATTAAACACCATAAACTCACCAAGAACATAGGGTACTGGCGTTTTCGTTCGATCCTGCATAAAAATTAAAATAGCATATTTTCAAAATAATATGTAACATTAAAAAAGCCCATATTCATATACACTTTACCTTAATTTTATAATAATTCAAAATATGACATAACCATTAACATTATAAATTTTCAGTTATTACAAACCTCAGTGTTTGTTCTCAAATTTGGGCACGCTCCTTCTTGTAGCTTTTGGTAACCCTTTTTTGTCGTAATAAAATCGTTCGCAGCAAAATGCAACGAGCACATTTTAGTATATTTGGTCGGAGATCAATCTTTTTTATTTAAAGCGTCAATCCATTTTTTTTTTTAATTTTCTTTTGACGGGAATCTGGAAAATTATACACATAATAAAATACCTTTATTAAAAAAAATACACTACCTTGATTATATGTATCTATGTACTCACAAATGTGAGTTTGAGTTCACATTACAGTCTCACAGTTCTCATTACGTCAAAATAATAATATAGCTCAAAAAATACTGACTAGTGCGTCTCTGGAAAGCCTCTAGCGGCAAGTGGAAAAAACTACTTGTTTTGCCACTTGCCGCTAGAAGCGAGGTAATTACCGAACATTCTAGACTAAATATGTCAAAAATTTAAATTAAATATTACTTACGAGTGGAAAGATATCTTATTTTCATTTGATTTTGATTTGCTGGAGGAACTTTTGCACGATACAACACAGCACTTCATATTTACTTGATTTGGAGACCGATAATATATTTTTAAGTCTCCTAATAGACCGATAGCGCTAGGCTATTTTGGGGTCATAAGTTACAAAAATTTTAAAGTTGCTTATTTTTTGCCTGTGGATACAGACATACATAAGAAGCCTAATATTATGTTTTGTGTCACATCTGCCATTTGCATTTTGAGCAATTCGATGATTTGTGATTAATTCTTTTAATTAAAATCAAAACAGGCAAAATTAATTTAAAGTTAAAAAAAATTATGGGAGCATGTCTAGGATAGCCTACGGAGTGTGCAAGCCTAATTTGTGTCATCTTCGTCCAGTGCAATCTGATATAGGGTCAGGATCTAAAAACGGTGCTAAAAAAAAAATATAATTGATTAAATAACTATCTCCTATTTCAGATCACTTCTCATACCCATTAAAGAAATTTGTGCCCAATTAGAGCATGCAATTTTAAGATTTTTAATTATTTTGTTTTTCCAAGCTACAAACGCTCCAAAAAAATATTACAATCATTAGAGTTCACATATTTAATAACATAAATGTATGAAAAATCGACATTGTAAATTTGTGTCATTTTCATGCACGATAATTAACACAACACAAAAAAATAATGGTTGCGGTCCAAGCTAGCTCGCAAGAGGACGTGCGGCGGCGCGGCGTTGCCTCCTTCTACGCACGCACACCAAATTCGTTCGGTACCTACGATTTCTTCTAAGCGAATAGTTCTTTATAAATTAAATTAAAATTAACGTATATTTTATTTTTACACTACGCTATCTGGTCCCAAAATAAGCAAGGTATAATACAAATACATAATTCTTTTATAACTACTAGCTGCTCGCTGTGGCTTCGCCCTCGCGATATATGGTATTATGTTTAATTATGTAACTCAGGCACCAGACCAATTTTCGGGATAAAAAATAAAAAGTATCCTATGGGCTATGTCCGTCTCCGGCACCTATGTACGTACCAATTTTCATCAAAATCAGTTCAACCGCTTAGATGCTGAGTGGTAACAAACAAACACCATACATACAAATTTTCGCATTTATAATATTAGTAGAATGTAAGTAAGTGCATACAATAAATTATTATTTAAGAAACTCCCAGACTCAAAACAAATTCTATGTGTTTATTCACAAAACTGTTTGTCTCTTCACGATTGGAAACCAGCCTTCCAACAAAGGTCACCTTGGCGGGAGACTGGTTTCAATCTGCGGTTTGTGTTGCGTCTAGATGGATCTAAACCACGCATAAACCACGCACTAACACGCTCGCGAGTCAGTACCGGACGAGTCGTCTCCTCTTCTGGCGTGAGATCAACTAGGGTTGCCACCTTCTTCCGACGGAAATCTAAACTAAAAATTACAATAAAGCGAGTAACTTCAGACAATTTTTTAATTTTTTAATTGCTGATAGTGGCAGACGAGCAAACAGCCCACGTGATGGTAAGTGGTAACTGTCATTCATGGACGAATTAGAGTCCCTAGCATTGCTACTGCCAGGGACTGCGAAGTTGCTGCCTACAGTGAAGGGAGAGGGGTAGGAGAGGGAAAAAAGGGAGAGAAAGGGAGGCACAATAGTACGGATACTATTAGTCTTTCGTCGATCTTCTACGAGAGGGTAGTACTTCCCCGTTCGATCCAGTCCATTCATGCTGAAACCAGCGTGAATCTACTACCGTGACTATTTAGTTATAAATTTTAACTAACTATCTTTGTATTAAATTTTTTGTTTTTATTTTATACTACATTTGTATAACTTTTTAGTTATCAATTTAAATATTTGTAAATGAAAATAAATGATGCAATACCATTGAAAAAGTGTTGCAATTATATTTTATATAGGCGTTGTTGTGAGACCAAATAAACCTAAGTATAAAATACTATTATAAAATATGTTAAAATTAGTACAAATATCCGTAGGGGCAAAGACGCTTGCAATAACTATATTATTATAATAATATAATAATAATAATAATAATAATAATATTCTACCACATTCACACAGCACCATCTAGCCCCAAATTAAGCAATTATATTTACTTGTGTATATATATATATTATTATATATAGCAAAATTATTAGTACCTACTTATATAATACTGTGCTATTTACTATTTATATTCAGTTATTTTTGGAATCGGAGCCAGCCAACAGGATTTTAATTTTTATCTGCACGGGGTGGCAATAGTGCGCACGGGCAGGGGCGCGTCGCGATAGCTTGGTAGCGCAGGACGTGATGCGCGGGATGTGCCTGAGTCGCGGACGGACGCGGTCAGTCAGACGTCGTTGACAGTTGTGTCTAAACAGGTTTCACACCGGAAGCGATGACCGACTGGTAAGGGGCACCCTAAATATAGTCTTCAGAGCTGAGGGAAACCACACGGTGAAGTCCATATTGAGACCAACTCTGCAACAAACCATAGCTGGCTCTGAACAGTTTCAGTTGGAGCTAAAGAACAGTTTTGATGCCCTGAAACTTGAAAACACACAGGACATTGACAAGGACCTAGACAGCATGGTTACAACCATTAGGGATATGTGCAAACGGTTTCGTGAGCGAAAAAGTATGGGCCGAGATTTGCGACTATCAGCTGAGACTTAAAACTCATGAGTAAGAGACGTGAAATGGTACATCATTCCTCAGACCGAATGGCTCTGTCAAAGCTCATCTAAAAATCAATACGGAGGGACCTACGGCGCTCAAACATGCAACGCATTATGAACACAATTGAGCGAAATAAAGGTCCCAAAGTGTTCGAACAAAAGCTTGGCAGAAGCCATTTAAGACAGATAAAAACCGAGAATGGACAAATCCACACGTCTCAAACTCAAGTTCTCGCTGGAGTCGAAGAATTCTACGGAAACCTGTACTCCTCTAACGCTGCACCACCTTCGCCATCTCACCAAGACCTGAGAGCCACCCTGATCCACCACTTTACCGATGAACTGCCAGATACCAGCCCAGAGGAGATCGAGTTGGCCCTTGGACAGCTGAAAAATGGGAAAGCCCCAGGTGAGGACGGTGTTACGAAGGAGCTCTTGAAGTCAGGCGGCAAACCCGTGCTGCAAGAGCTCCAACGCTTATTTCATTCTATAATTCATAGCGGGAGAACCCCAAGGGCATGGAGCAGGAGTACCGTAGTACTCTTTTTCAAAAAAGGAGATAACACTCTACAACTACAGGCTCTCTGAAAAACTACAGGCCCATCTCACTCCTGAGCCATGTCTATAAGCTGTTCTCAAGGATCATGTCGAATCGACTTACTAGAAGACTTGACGAGTTTCAGCCTCCGGAACAGGCCGGATTTCGCGGAGGATTTGGCACCATAGACCACATCCACACTATCAGGCAGGTCATACCAAGACAGAGGAATACAACCTCCCTCTCTGTCTCGTCTTCGTGGACTATGAAAAAGCCTTTGACTCTGTCGCGCTCTGGTCTGTCATGGAGTCCTTGCAAAGTTGACTGGCGATATATCAGTGTGCTGAAATGTTTATACAGCAACGCCACAATGTCCGTCCAAGTACAGGGTCGTCCGACAAAGCTTATCCAACTACACAAAGGAGTGAGACAGGGGGATGTCATATCCCCGAAACTGTTTACAGCTGTATTGGAGGATGGTTTTAAGACAATAGACTGGAAAGGACGTGGCATAAACATAAACGGGGAACACATTTCGCACCTGAGATTTGCCGATGATATTGTCATAATGGCTGAGACCCCACAGGAGCTCTAAGTTATGCTGAACGATTTAAATGAGTCCTCCCAACGAATCAGTCTGCAGATGAATTTGAACAAAACGAAGACCATGTTCAATGATCACGTTACGCCACAACCGATTATCGTTGATGATGTACCTCTCGAAGATTTTAAATCCTATGTCTACCTTGAACAAACACTACAACTATATAAAAACAACTTCGAGAGGGAAATCGACAGGAGGATTCAGTTAGGTTGGGCAGCATTTCACAAACTCCGTCAAGTCTTTACGTCGCCCATACCGCAAACCCTAAAGACCAAGGTGTTTGACCAATGCGTCCTGACAATTGTAAACTGATTTTCGAAATTCTTTATTTGTTAGAAACAACGTGTCCGTGGATGGGTGATTTGTGGCATTTTTATTTTAAGCGTCTTCATGTTTTAGTAGCGGTAGACTCTTATCACTTCATGCCAAGTTAGAGGTGTCATGATCGTGAAAAATTCCAACAGCAGCGGGTGGCTACAAACTTGCCTTTACAGCAACACTGTTAATCTTTTGTATATTTGTTACGCGATTACTCCGTCAGTTAAATTATGATTTTTGATAATTCTTGGAGCATTGAAGTTTCAGCGACGAGGGCGAGGGAGAGGTGCTTGTTAGCAGCGGCTCTCTTAGTGACTCTATGAAAAGGCGTAACATTTGAATTAGCGACAAAAATATTATTTTGCATACCAACAATTTTTTTTTATTTATATTTAGTACCTGCTGTCATGTTCATCGTGCCCCTCTAGCACTAGGGATAATTTGAAAACTGAATCGAGCTATGTGTTGGAAGTTGAAGAACTATTGATCCAAAACTGTATATAAATTTTTTGTAAGTCTCAAATATACTATAATATTGCTGTTTTTCAAAAATATTATAACTATTGCAAGCGGCTTTGCCTGCGCAAGTATATGTATTATATTATTTTTCCACACCGTATAAACTTCAAAATAATGTAAACTCTTTTTGATCTCACAACAAACGCCTACATTAAATATAATTGCAATACTTGTTCAATGGTATAATTATAAGTATAATTTTTAATGAAAATAAATGTGCATTATTTACTTTCACTTACAAAAATGAAAATAAATAATCCCATTTTTTTCGTTTACAAATATTACAATCTAAAAAGTTTTTTTTCTCTATAAGATTAGTTTAGATTTCCATCGAAAAAGGTGCCAACCCTAGTGATCTCACGCCGGAGACGATTCGCTCGGTATTGACTCGCGCGCGTGTTAGCGCGTGGTTTATATCCATTTAGACTAGATGCAACACAAACCGCGGTTTGAAGCACCAGCCAAGGTGAACTTTGTTAGAAGGTTGGTTTCCAAACCTGAAGATCGTGCATAATAAGTCAACCAAATCGAATAACGCACGCACTTGTCGCAGCTTGTACCGAATACCGAATGTAAACAAACAACACGTTCTACGCGCCCGTCAGCGCGTCAGGCTAGCCGGGGCGCCCGCCGCCTGCGCCCGCGCTCTTCCCCGCGATCGCCCTTCTTGCGAAGAAATCGTTTTTTTTTTTAAATATTAAGATTTCGTGGATAAAAACAACACAAATTATGAATAGGGTTTTGTTACACCATAATAATCAAAAACACGTAATCTCTAATAACTTGCATTTTCTTTTGTGGCTTTTACAGAGTGTTGTAATAAAAAAATCAAATATCTATAAATGTCGTGGATAAATTCGACACAAAATATTTTGAACAACAGATAACCGAACTCTAAAACACATAACACCTCTAATACAAATTTTAATATTTTTTTAGAGCTAGTTGGGTGACGTATTAGGTACTAGTTAAATATCACGATTCTCTTGGGCAGAGATGACACAAAAAGCCTATGTACATCAGTTACTACTTTGTTATTATCATGGAAGTCAAATTTTGGTCTTTAATTTTCTTTTCGTCCAATACTGAGCGAAAAGACAAAATACCTAAATTTCTACCTATGCAAGTACCTAGGATGACACAAACTAATGTTTTAGGCTAGGCTAACGGTCAAGAAACTATATGCGAAAAATAAACAACTTTAATATTTTTGGAACCTCAAAACCTAGCGCTACGGGTCTATAAGACGAAGCAGTTACTCGCCTGACGACAAGAGTTGTACTGACGAAAGCGACACCTGGCCGTCAGTAGTTCAACTACGGTATGACGTCAGTAGCCTACATTTGGAGACTAAGCTACATTGATTACAACATCTCCTCTTTATATTTGCTCCGTGGTATTTACCTACTTTTGTATGAAACCGAAATAAAAATAGGTACTCTTTTTACTAAATTCCCTACACATCAATGAACGCTACTAATGTGATGTAATAGGTTAATAGTGGTTAAGAAATCATACATTTATATTTTCTGTAATAATAACGCAAAAAGTTCCATTTATCTCTTACCAAAGTAATTGCAACTTATTTAGATATTTATCTTTTTTTTTTTAAATTAATAATAAAATAACAAAATTCGTTTTAATTTAAATAAAAAACAATCTACGATCTGAAATAAAAAAATTGTTAGCATAAACTGTAAGCAATATTATTATATTTAATTAAGTAAGTACCTAAGATAAACACCCAACCTAACCTTAACTGTCTTTGTGCTATAGCAGAAAAACTTAATATGCCCTTATTTTATTTTGTTTTCATTAGTATATATTCCTTTAAGAGTTTTATGTTTGTATTCTATAATATTTCTACCCAATTTTAAAGAAAGAAGTTTATTCGATATCATTACAAAAACATTCTAATGATTTAAAGAAACTCACATATATGAACCCTGAAAAAATTCTCATGTTTTGGAAAATCACATACTTAATTAGAAAGATTTTGCTCAAGTTTTCAATAGTAGTCATGGCGTCCTTTTTATTACTTAATATCTATAAAAAAGTTAAAAACGATGTTTCAAAACCTGTTTTAATTAACGCTCAAAATCTATGCTAGTCATAAACAAAAAAAATATACCTTTATATAAAATGCAGTTAAGTCTTAAAATGAATTAAATCAATCTAACCTAAATTTAGAGAAATTGAATTTGAAAGCTATCATGGCTGCAGTGCGTGACGTGCCAGTGGCTTCGATTGGAGGAGGCAGTTTAATCAAAATATCGGATATTATGCTGATGATGACTCGTTTTTCTATTTAGGAAAAAAAAGAAAACTAATATTAATATCATGACCATGTTTTTATATATTTTTCCTATGAAAACAAGTTACCTTTTATTCCCTTTTGATGCAAGTTGAGTTAATACGTAATCTCCAAGATTTATATCACTATTATTAAGCTCCTTTTCGTAGTCAACGTCTTCATTTTCATCTGTATCTTCGTTTTCTCTGTTCATTGTTAGTTGCTTCTTCTGACTCTAAAAATCTAAATGTATTTCAGAATCGGTTTCATCCGAAGAAAAGTCAGTATAGTTTGTTTTTTTTTTCGTTTTTTTTTCGTTTTGATACTTTCGGTTAGTTCGTTTTTGTTTAAAACTTTTTCTTGTGCCTTCTTTAATTGTGCTTGTTATTCAAGATATGTTTTTTGAATCTTTTCTTTTGCCGGGTGTCTGTAAGAATCCGAGATTTCCCTTATTTTTTTCCTTTGTTTGATTCTTTATGAGGCAAAAGCCTTGGAAAAAGCCTCAGGTTCTCAGGTGTTATTAGTGCAGCAGATGCAACAACGGAAGGTATAATTCAAGTTTCTGTAGGCTCTGCTTCAGGCGCATTAAGGATACTCGGCGGTGAAACTGCAGAGGTCATAGGTAGGATATTGGATTCAGTTACAGAAGGTACAGTCCCAGTTTCCGGCACAGATAGTAAAAGCCCTACATCCGAAACAACTAGCTGAACACTTGTAGAGTCAATTAACGATGATGAAACTGGAGGGCTTACTAGGATATCCAACGCAGTAGCAGTCAGTGAGTCTTCAAAGTTTATCTCTTGTTCGACTGTGAAGAGTCACAGTCAGTATCTGCTGCCGCAGCTGTAGTTTGGAGAACGTCGGAGGTGGCGTCACTGGATGTGGTTGGAAAAACCGTTAGTTACCTCCGCACATTCAAAATCCTCATCACAGAAGGAATTCCTGAAAAATGAATGTATCCCCGATTTCATAAAGCCAGCAATGATATTTCGGGCAATATATGATGCATTATATGCCGGAGTTATTTTGCTTGCCACATCATGGATGCTAATTGTTTTACCGGGATGGGACGGGACAGGCTAATCATTTTGGACAACGGAGAATTTCTGTTTAAAAGGACCATTCACTGACACATCCAGTGATTGCATGCGATGGGTGCAGTGTGGAGGACAGGTAAGTGCAACTATTGCGTTTTCTCGACAGTAAATTGTAGCATCCAATGTACAGTGGCTTTCATGTTTGTCCATGAGCAGCAATATTGGATCCTCATGAAATATGAAACTCGTGAGTATTCATAATATTACGAAGAATAGATGGAGAAATACTTTGTTGTTTCTGGAATTCTTCTATCTTGTCCATTGGATCAATAACCGCACGTGATTGCTCATTAACTTTGTTTATATGAGTTTCGATATTACGCTGTCTAGGTAGGGAAGAACTTCGTGTGTGAAAAGTCTGCTTTTGTAAACAAGTTATTATCGAAGGGATATATTTATTTATTTATAACTTCATATACAGAGTTTATAGGCGGACTTAATGCCAAAGGCATTCTCTACCAGTCAACCTCACAGGGTGATGCAGAGATAAAACAAAGTAGGTGCATTTGAAGTAGCAATCAAACTGAAAATATTAATACTTGATACATAGAAGTATAAGATATACATAATATATAAAGAAAGTATATAAATACATAACCCTAACAACAAATAAATATCTATCAAAATATACATACATAAATAAATACTAAGCTATTGTGATGACTCTGCCAAATTTTTTGCAAGGAGTTGTCTCACCCTCATCTTAAATGTCAAACGGTTTGTGGACATCCTGATCTCGGGAGGGAGCGCATTCCATATAAGAACAGATTGAACACGGAAAGAGGAGCCAACGAAATTAGAGTTATGTGAAGGGCATAAGAGTATTTGATTATTTGAAGAGCGAAGATTGCGATCGTGGGTCATATGTAAATACTTAAAATAGTTCGTTAAGTATGAAGGAGTATAAGAAGACTTTAGAAATGAAAAGAGAGTACGTAAACATCAACGCTGACGTATAGGCAACCAATTTAGTT
This sequence comes from Parascotia fuliginaria, assembly GCA_963082885.1. Lineage (NCBI taxonomy): Eukaryota > Metazoa > Arthropoda > Insecta > Lepidoptera > Erebidae > Parascotia > Parascotia fuliginaria. Next base: position 6,243,700 of record OY720195.1, read on the forward strand.
GTGAGCAAAATGAAGACACATGGTCATACTTGCGAAGGTTAAAAATGAATCGAATGCAGTTATTAAGAAGACGATCTAGCTTATTGATAAGATCTGCATTCAGGTCAAGATAGCACACGTCGCCATAGTCAATTATTGGAAGCACTAAAGTTTGTACAAGCATAATAATAATATTCTACCACATTCACACAGCGCCATCTAGTCCCAAATTAAGCAATTATATTTGCTTGTGTTATGGGTACTAAACAACTGATATACTACTTATATACATTTTTTTTTGTAAATACATACATATTATAGATAAATTACACCCAGACACAGAACAAACAATCATGCTCATCACAAAAAGGTTTGTCCTGGGTGGGAATCGAACCCACGACCTCCGGCTTAGCAGTCAGGGTCACTAACCACTAGACCAACAGGCCAGTCAAACCTTGATAACCTTGATTTTGATTGAAAGAAAATTTTTCAAGCGATAGAGAGCACGAAGAGTATTGGTGACTTGTTGGCTAACATTTGTTATTTGAGCTTGCCAGTTCAGTGTCGAGTCAATGTACAAGCCAAGGTTTTTGACCGCTGGACTCAGTGCTATTACTGAACTGTCAAATACTACTGGTGGAATCGCAGAAAAATCTATTTTATTAATCATGCGTTGGCTGCCAACAATGATAGCCTGACATTTGTTGGGATTAACCATCAAGCCAAACCTATCCGACCAGGCTTTGATGGTATCTAGGTCACTGTTTATTTTGTTAACAGCCAGATGTACTCTATCAACATTCTCTTGTGCGTAAAGCTGCAAGTCAACGGCGTACAGATGATACGAGCACTGAAGGTTTAGGGTTACAAGATTTATAAATATTGAAAATAATAAAGGAGCGCTGAGATTTCGCCAGTTTGATGAAGACTCACCAAGGCGAACAGACTGCTGGCGTCCCTGAAGATAATTTGAGAACCATTCCAGTGCTTCAGTTGAGATCTTAAAATAGGAAAGGACGGACAATAGGATATCGTAACCGACGGTGTTGAAGGCATTTGTAAAGTCAATTAAAACCAGAACAGTAATTTTAGTGTCCTCCATGGCCTCCCTCACATCGCCGGTCACTTTTAGAAGAGCAGAGACAGTACTGTGGCCTGGCCTGAAACCAGATTGTAAAGGACTTAAAAGGTTATGCTGGTTTACAAAGTTTGTCAACTGTTTGTGGGCATAAGCCTTTAGTACCTTGGAGAGGAATGGTAGAATGGATATGGGACGGAAATGATTGGGTTGTGTAGGATTGTGTATCTTGGGTAAGGGAATAGCATAGGCTCTTCGCCACAAGAATGGAAAACTACCTAAGAGGAAAGAAAAGTTAATAATGTGGGTGATAGCAGGAAGGTGTTCAAGGATGAGGACTATCATGCGGCGACTGATATTATCGCATATATATTCCAGATATATTCCAGTGACTGAATGCTCAAGCTACGTTACCCACAGTAGCAATTTTCTGAAAGGCTCTGTTGAAAATCGAAGTCACTTGATATTGATTAATCGATCTACCAGGATGCTGCGCCATTTATCAACTTCAATTGCATATTGATTTTTAGAGGACTATAAATAGCCCTATCCAAAGGTTGTAATTTGTGACGTGGTAAAGTAAGTACGACGATGTCATGCTGTCTGCAATATAAAGTAGCTTGTAGGCAGTAGCATAGGATTATCAACAGTTGGTGAAGTAGTCCTTGAAATGATTAAGACATTGTAATTGATAAATCCCAAATCAGATATCATGCCAAATCCCGAATCCGATGTAATTCCAGTTAGAGCTCGATCCAAAAATTCATCCTTCATCCTTTTTCGAGGAAAAATAAATATTTTGACCACGTTAGTTATAGTTTGACTACGTTCTCCTGAAACAAATTTATTGTGGTTTTTTCTCTTTAAAAGATATGACTTTAGGGTTTTTTTTAAGTACTGTGCTGTTAAGACACGACCTGTATATTTTTGTTATGTAAATGTATATTTTTGTTTTACTGTTTGAAATTAGTATAGAATCTCTGTACTTGTATTTGATTGAAACAAATAGCCCTTACTATGCTTGTTGGAGTTGTTTGTTTTAAAGCTAAATCAGAATGTCGTTTTAGAAATCCATAGTCCTAATCTTTACCAGCCATTTTTGTTGTTTTATAAAATCTGTTTTCAATTTTATTCACTTCTTTCAAAGTTGCAAATTCATAAACCAATTTTCTCAGGGTGTTGAAAGTGAGACCATAAAATCTTCTATCACTAGCTTTGCAATGATTATAAATTTCTTTCTGAAACAAAATACAATGTCATATCATATTGAAAAAAAAAAGGTTAACTACGAATCAAATTTGCATAAAGAGGGTTCCGTATCATTTGACTTAATGATCAAACGATATCAACGCTATCTACTGTATTTAAGAAATGTTTTAGTTCCTGCATTAATTGCTTTATTCAATCCAGTCCTTCCTACCAGTAGTTCGATAGTTGAACTGTTTGCAAATATTTTTTCAAAAGACTGGCGGATGTAACATTTTGAAAACGCGGATTTTATTTCAAACTAGCAGCCCGCCCCGGCTTCGCACGGGTGGACATTTTTTAAACATTTTGGGATTTTTTTAGGCAATTTTTTAAATTTTCTCTCCGTAAGAACCATCCTCGTACTTCAAGGTATATTATAAAAAAAGAATTAGCGAAATTGGTTCAGCTGCTCTCGAGATTTGCTCTTGAGATAGAACTACAATGAATATTATAATGTGTAGGTAGGTACAATCGGATAATGAAATTAATAGTTTATACTAGGGTAACAGAAGTTTGTAGGCGGTGATTAGGTTATTACTACCAGTCTAACAATTTGGAAAAGATCATTCTAAACAGTTCGACTATCGAACTACTGGTAGAACTGGATGAAATAAACCCAATATTTAAAGAAATCGAACAGCGCGCAATTATTTAATTTAGTTGCAGTTGCCTCTCTGGACCGTACCTTTTTCTCTGTTGTGTAGTAATAACGGCCCGATTTAGTATATTTGTTAATAACCAATAATATTTATAGTGTTTAATTCGTGTCTTAATTTTTGGCTGTGAAGTCTATTTCAGTAGATATCAATGTATGTCATCAAAAGATTCTAGATACTGTCTTAATAATTGTTAATAAATGCCCACAAATATGTACACTACGTCTAAGAAATATGGCATCTTTTTGAATGTTTACTTACTCTTTGATGACGTTTATTCTCATTTACAAACTATAACATATCGATGTTTATCTCAGTAATATTATCTATATTTTTGTTTTCGTAATGTTTCAATGGCACGGCCACGTTCAAACCCTTTAAGTTTTTAACCATAATATTGAGCAATGTATAGTTCTGGGAATGAAATTGGACAATTTTTTTACAAAATATTGGAAATGTATATTTTTCTAAATATCGCAGTGGCCGCGCTATCAAAACGCAAACTGAATATAAAGCATTTTTGTATTTCGTAAGTTTTACTAAGCGCTAATATGATCTACTACATAAACTGTTAGTTTGGTTGATAATCAAAGTAATAATATTGAAGTTTTATATTCGATCCGTTAGAGGTATTTATCACCACGACATATTTGTTTCATTTTGACAGGCAAGTGTAAAAAATAGATTCTGTATCATAATCCGACTTTCGTTCTCTAGGATTAAGATATTATTAAAAAAAATGACATGTTATATAAATAAAATATTTTAATATTTACAATAACAACATGATTGTGTTTGTGACATAAATCCCTCTAATAGATACGGCATCAACATTTATTTGTTCTGAATCAAGCTAACAAAAATAAGCGGAATGCTTGAAACGTAAAAGCTGCGCTGTGATTGGCTATTACAAGTTCGACATTCAAATGCACCAATCGTAGTGTCCGTAATAAGTTGCTAGCAAATGCCAGTATGAGTTGTGCGTGTCTGTTGTCCTGTTGCGGAATCTATTATGGAGTTATCTGTGGTTTGTGCTATCTTTTGTTCCTAGCGTTGTTGTCGGCCGTTTTGACTGTTATGCATTTCTTATCTAAGAATCTTAATAAGTCCTGAAACAAAAATATATTAAAAATACAATGGAAACATTTTGATTCGGTATTTAAATTTTTATTGCTACTTTCTTCCCTATAGAAAGACAACATTCATAGCATGTATAAGACGTGGGTGTGCGTTACGATCGCTCCGCCAAGTTATCCAATCAGAAAAAACTTTGCCCAATATTTTGTCAGAATTTGTCGAAATCGAATGGTACAAACAAAAAAATTGTCGAAGTAGAAATAAAGAAGTTAAAAGGGTTTTAAGTTGGCCGCGCCATCGTAACGTGTACGATTGCCATGGAGATCTCAGCAACCGCTTGGGTTAGAGATCTAATTCTTTTTGTCTGTTAAAGAATGAATCTGTCGAAAATTTTCGAAAAAAGAATTAAAAGTTCTAGATAAATATGTTACGAAATATTTAGGATTGAAAGTTATGGCTGCGCAATCGTAACGTTGTTGATTCTTCATTGTTGATTATTTCTTTGAAACTTAAGATTTTTAAAGAAATAACTTTGCCAAATAATATTGAGCAAAGTTTTTTTCTGATTGGATAACTTGGCGGAGCAATCGTAACGCACACAGACGTGGTGTATTATACAAGATCTGATTTCCATTCAAGACAAAAATTGTGTGATCCTTAAAAAAGTTGACCCGAGTCTGAGTGTACTTTATCCTTTCTCAAACTTGAGTAGGTAGGTGTAGATATCAATAATCATACCTACTTTATAGAGAAAAAAAATATTCTGCAGTGGGACAGCAATAAGCTATAGAAGTCAAGTCTTCAGTAGAAAACAGTCACAAGATGCAAAATCCTGCTATTCAAATTTCAACTTTATTAGAAGATAAAAAATAATTTAACTATATTATATTTTATGTCTTTGTTTCCTTTACCTTTGGATCATAACGATGACCATACGAAACCAAGTCTTTATGTATAACATCTATGTTCACCGGTTCATACTTTAGTATAGCTTCTCTAAGATCTCTGCGACTTGATACGTAATTGTGGAAGGCTATGTGTAGCGGGACTCGACATGAATGTACCTGATGGCGATTAAATTATTATGAGTAAACCGGCAATAAATAGTATATATATATAAGTAGTTTTATTTTTATATTAGTCTACCAAAGTGACTCCACTCTGCCTGGTAATAAGCAGTCAGTGGGATCCAGAAGCGGTGGTGACATTCCAAAAGTCATCGCCGAATCGACTGAATGACCCGAATCGACCGACAAAGTCCACCTAAGAAAAAATTAAATCTGAATGTTTTTACTGGTAGTATTAAAAAGTAGCTATAAAAATCTTTTTTTTTTCACACATCGCCATCTAGTTTCAAATTAAGCAATTAAACCTGCTTGTGTTATGGGTACTAAACAACTGACATACTACTTATATACTTTTTTTTTGTAAATACATACATATTATAGATAAATTACACCCAGACACAGAACAAACAATCATGCTCATCACACAAAGATTTGTCCTGGGTGGGAATCGAACCCACGATCTCCGGCTTAGCAGTCGGGATCACTAACCACTAGGCCAACAGGCCAGTCAAAAGCTAAAGCTAAGCTGCTAAAGCTATACAACCTCTGTGACAAAAAAGCATGAGGCCCAAGTGATAGTAATTAGCAACTATATATTAACATGGCTCTGTTTTCTAAGCACTTTCTTCTTTTTTTTATTGCCGACATTAGCAGACGATCAAAGAGCCCACGTGATGGTAAGTAGTAACTGTCGCTCATGCGCGACTCATAATCAGTGATCGGAGTAGGTAGATTGATTTTTGGTACTTGTATCATAAATGCACACAGAAAGAAGAACATGGATAAGCCATTTTCCCGGAAAGTAATTCCTGTATTTCCGGATTCAATTAAATATTGTTAATGTTGGTAGTGATATTATTCCTACTCAATTCAAAATTTAAAGGAAGGTATCAAAACTAAATTAATTCATTATTTATCTGTTGAATAATAAAAACAATCGAATTCTGATCGAAGCTTTAATTTTTATTTTTTTATTTTTAGCCTTTTATGGCTAGAACTTTTATAGATAGACATAAATTGTTGCACTTAAATTTAAATATTTTCATAGGGGTCATGGTAATTTGCATTAAGGGTAGAATAAATGACGGGGCCCCATAGAGGGCCAATGCCTGCTGGGGTCGTGAGACTGTTCTAAGGATGCACCACGACTCTGAAACGTAAAGGGCATACGAAGGAACAGGTTGATTTTAGTCAGATTTTAGGACCAAAAAAAAGGGGTAGAATAAAGAAAAAAGATAAAAATCAACATTGTTTATTGTTAAATATGTACATTTTACATTTATTCACATTTTTAATCTTCATCGATTACAATGTCAGCATCCTGGTAATCCTGATCTTTACAATTAAAATATATAACTATGAGTTTCTCTATATTTTCTATTTTCAACCTATTTCTTTTAACATCTAAAGTCCATTTATAAATGGAAAAAGACCGTTCTACATCTGACGATGTCAAAGGAGCAAATTTTAAAAAAGGTATTAAATTATGTGCTTCATTTTTTTCAATGGCCTCACTATATTCTCTAAGTGTGTCTAAATCTGGGTTTCGTTCCATAACACGTTCTATTTTATTTTTTATATTTTCTGAATTGCACTGATTTATAGTATCTCTGACGTTGTCAAATGCTAAAAGTGAATCTGTCAACGATAAATTATGCTTTTGCAATTCTTTTAAAGACAAATGAATTATAAAATAATTGTCTTTAATGTAATTTAAATCTTCTTTTAAATTTTCTTTTTCTATAATATTTTTTGCCTCTCGAATAGATACCGCATCAGAGCTGCTTAAACAAGATAATGCTTCTTTTATTTTTTCAAAGTTTTGAGCGTAATAAAATGCTGCCTCTAACTAAGTGCCCCATCTTGTAACAACTGGTTGGGGAGGTAGCGGCAAATCTGGATATTTTTCTTTTAAAATTTTGACTCTACTTGGGGCTTTCAAAAATACCTTTTTAACATTTGCTATTAAAATGTTAACATCGTGATATTCTAACCTAATTTGCTCAGATACGCGATGAAGAGAGTGCGCCAAACATGTTATGTGCTTCATTTCAGGTAAGTATTGTTTTAAATTTCGTCCTGCAGACAGCATATATGCAACGCTATCAGTGCAGAAGACAAGAATGTTACCTACCTTCGATTCAAAAGAATCTTCCCAAAAGTTTTCCAAACATTCTAACACAAATTGCGTGATTGTTTGTCCATTAACTACAGTTAGCATTTTACATGCTACCAAATAAGGTCTAGTCAAATTGTTAAGATGTAATGGTTTTATTAAAAAATGGACTATATAGCGACCTAAAAAGTCTGTCGTTTCATCTAATGATATCCATAGTTTCTCATTTTTATAATTTTGCCGAATCGAATTGATTTTATTCTTAAAAAATTTGTCCAAGTAAACTTTCCGTAACTGTGATTCATCTGGCAGAGTACGATTAGTACACGTACAACAACAGGTACTACACATATATTTTTTAAAGAAATCTTGAAAAGTAGTATTTTTCATCTGAGACCACGGAATATTGCACAAAATGAGAAATTTTATAAGATCGAAATAAAATTCCTCTTCGGGCCGCTTAAACTTTCCCTGGTGTACTGCTCCTTCGATATGTCTTTTAACGTTTCCTTTATTTATGGTTTTCAAATGGCTTTCACATTTTGAACAGTATATTGTACCACTAGCGTGATCGTAAAGTAGTTCGGGATGACCGGATATCCATTTTTCTACAGTTTCAGCCTTGACGTTTGCCATATCTGAACTTTGTTTTAGAGATGGAACCTCGTATATATCACCTAAAACAAAGACATGAAAAAATTACATTTTATTTAGTTTATTTAGCTTACTCCGTTTGTTTTATTTTTCGTGGATCAAATTTAGTCATTGAAATTTGACCCTCTTCCTGTCAACCGATTGATCTAAAATTTGGTATTCGCCTTTGATTCTGGTGACAATACAATTATGTATATTCAATATTATTGTCAATCCAAAATGGCTGCCGCTACAAGATGGCGGACAACTTATTTTTTTTTTCAATTCCATCAATATGGGTATCAAATGAAAGGGCTTGTTACGTAGAATATTTTGTAGAGAAGTAGATAAGGCCTATAGTAATTTATTTTACCAATACATTGCAAGAGGACACAGGGCATTCAAATTATATACGGATTCCAGTAAAATGTCGGTTAATAGTGGAGTTAGCTGAATTGCGACTACATTACTAGAATATCAAAATTTTGTTTCGCACTAAGCTCACTGGTTCATACTCTATTAAAGATTTAACAATATTAAGACTCATGGTATGTTCAGCAGGTTAAGCGAACAAACACAATACTAAAAATATTCTTATAGTACATCCAAACATGCTTTATACTCCTTGTAACTAGTAAAATATTACTTACCAAAGCTTGGTTTAAATATGTAGATCCAATTCAATAGTGAAAAATCTGAGTCCGTATATTCGAGCCAAATCGTGGTTTAGAGCAGATTCCAGAAGTCAGTATGTACACAAGCCAGGGTCAAGTAACGTTTTCACAACACAGTAACAAACAAAGATGCGCACTCTACGAACCGAAGTAAACGAGTGAGCTACCCGGCATGTCGTCGGCGGGCGTACGCATTGTTCTGATAACCGGTTATTGTACCACCCATGATCCTTTGTTCTGATTGGTCGTTGGGTTTTGTCAAATCGTGACTGTGTGCCGTTAAAAAAAATATGAAGAATAATAAAGAATAATATTGCTCATTTTATTACAATTCCTACCTTTTTTTGAGGATGGCAAATCATAAAATGACTCCTTCCACTCTGGCAGAATAAAATTCCTACATAAGTGCCGGTTTTTTTTTAATAATCCACCAATTCCGGAGGAATGTCCATATTAATATATACGTTTCGGATCAATGATTTCATTCATTCCCATTTCAATCTACCTACTCCGATCACTGCTCATAATACCTAGGCATTGCCTTACATAGTCCCTGGCATTGCTCCTGCAATGCCAGGGACTCCGCTGCCAACCGTGAAGGGAGTGGGGTAGGTGAAAGGATCGAGGGAGGTGAGAGAAAGGAAAGGGAGGAAATTGGGCCCCCGGCACTCTCACTCACCGAACGAAACGCAATAGTACGAGTACTATAATAACTCGTATGTCGATCTTCTGTAAGACGGTAGTACTTCCCCGGTCGATCCGGCCCATTCATGCTGAAAGCAGCGTGGATCTACTACCGTAGTTATATAATAAGATTTCAACAACTACACACAGCGCCATCTAGACCCAAAGTAAGCATAGTATATGCTTGTGTTATGGGTTCTAGAATACGGATATACATACTTACTTAAATAGTTTTTTTTTTTGTAAATACATACATGTTATACATAGAAACACCCAGACCAATGCAAATAGACATGTTCATGCACACAAATATTTGCACTGAGCGCGTATCGAACCCGCGACCTCTGCGTGGCAGTCCATACACAGTACCACCGAACCACAGAGGCAGTCAGAATTGTAGAAACAATGCTTACAAATTACAACTCAGCTGTTGCCAACTGTATAGGTAGACGGGAATGAAGAAGGAAAGGCAAGAGGACCGAGCATAATAGAGTTTCTAGTGCTCTCATGGTACAAAACGCTAAGTATGAATACTAATATACAGTAGTAAATAAATGATATTCTTACCTTAGCTTTCTCTCTTTTCTGAAACACCCAATCATCAGGATGACAATCCACACTTCTAATAATTGGCATGTCACATACTTCATAAAAACATAAATTCTCCCTACTACTATCGCCGTCTTTTATTAGAGAATTCGAACCTCTTTCGCTACCTTTTTTTGAAGAACTCGAATCTCGAAATGTCTGGTTATATGGAGACGTCTGTAATTCTCCACTCTTGCTACATTTCTTTAGGGATTTAGAATTTCCTATTGCCTGTTTCAGTGGAGAAGTCTGTAATTCTCCACTTTTGTTACATTTCTTTGCAGATTTTGAATTTCGAACTGTTTGTTTTTGTGGTGAAGTTTGGAAACTTCTAGATGTTTTTAATTGTTTTCTTGGGGAATGTCTCGGTTTTTTTGAAGGTGTAGGTTGTTCTTCATCAGAACATGGTTTAATTATTGGATGAGTTTGGTTGTATAGATGTGTGAGAATTTGTATAGCTGAAAATATAGTAAAATATTTTTTTAGACAATTTTATTTGTTTTTATAGGCTGCACCAAGAAACAAGTCTTGTACTTTGCAACACAAGTGGTTGTTAATAATATTCTAAACAACACTACTGACCTCTTTTCCTTTTCAAAGGTTTCACTCCATATTTATCCAGCTCCCTATTACGCTGTGGTGTAGTCATCGACGTATAGTCCAGCATAGGAGTAACTTCATTTGTTTTGACGATATATTCACCATTTTTCGGGGTAACGATAGGAATACTTTGGCCAGAATTCGTTTCTATACATTTCTCTTCTGCCTTTTTAACATCAAAACTATCCTCTAAAAGTTTTGCTTTAGTTTCTGTTCCACCAATAATATCATCCACATAAGATATGCCTCCAAAATCAAAATTATGTTCTTCATATCTTGACTTATGTAGTGAATAATCTAGTTCTGTATCAACTAAATCAAATTGTGAATTTTGACTTAAGTTTGATAGATCATTAGAAGCTTCAGATTTAGAATTATTGAAATTTAAACAATCTTTAACTGTTTTTTGGGTGTCTTCTTTATCACTAATCTCACAAATTTCATCATAATCTATTGAAACTTGGTCTCTTTTGCCAAGACTACTGTTACTAGGGATAGCTTCAATAGCCGAACCATCAGAAGACTGAGTCAAATCTATATCTTCATTACTTGTATTGTGAACTCTATTATTATCGACACAGAGTTCATTATTCTCTGAATTTTCTTTACTATCTGAATGGTTATGTACGAAATCTTCATAGAAGTTACTTGCAGTGGCTTCTTTCTCATTGTTTGCTTGAGTTAAATCAAATATTTCATCATTTTGAACTGCAGATTATTTATAGTGTTTAATTCGTGTCTTAATTTTTGGCTGTGAAGTCTATTTCAGTAGATATCAATGTATGTCATCAAAAGATTCTAGATACTGTCTTAATAATTGTTAATAAATGCCCACAAATATGTACACTACGTCTAAGAAATATGGCATCTTTTTGAATGTTTACTTACTCTTTGATGACGTTTATTCTCATTTACAAACTATAACATATCGATGTTTATCTCAGTAATATTATCTATATTTTTGTTTTCGTAATGTTTCAATGGCACGGCCACGTTCAAACCCTTTAAGTTTTTAACCATAATATTGAGCAATGTATAGTTCTGGGAATGAAATTGGACAATTTTTTTACAAAATATTGGAAATGTATATTTTTCTAAATATCGCAGTGGCCGCGCTATCAAAACGCAAACTGAATATAAAGCATTTTTGTATTTCGTAAGTTTTACTAAGCGCTAATATGATCTACTACATAAACTGTTAGTTTGGTTGATAATCAAAGTAATAATATTGAAGTTTTATATTCGATCCGTTAGAGGTATTTATCACCACGACATATTTGTTTCATTTTGACAGGCAAGTGTAAAAAATAGATTCTGTATCATAATCCGACTTTCGTTCTCTAGGATTAAGATATTATTAAAAAAAATGACATGTTATATAAATAAAATATTTTAATATTTACAATAACAACATGATTGTGTTTGTGACATAAATCCCTCTAATAGATACGGCATCAACATTTATTTGTTCTGAATCAAGCTAACAAAAATAAGCGGAATGCTTGAAACGTAAAAGCTGCGCTGTGATTGGCTATTACAAGTTCGACATTCAAATGCACCAATCGTAGTGTCCGTAATAAGTTGCTAGCAAATGCCAGTATGAGTTGTGCGTGTCTGTTGTCCTGTTGCGGAATCTATTATGGAGTTATCTGTGGTTTGTGCTATCTTTTGTTCCTAGCGTTGTTGTCGGCCGTTTTGACTGTTATGCATTTCTTATCTAAGAATCTTAATAAGTCCTGAAACAAAAATATATTAAAAATACAATGGAAACATTTTGATTCGGTATTTAAATTTTTATTGCTACTTTCTTCCCTATAGAAAGACAACATTCATAGCATGTATAAGACGTGGGTGTGCGTTACGATCGCTCCGCCAAGTTATCCAATCAGAAAAAACTTTGCCCAATATTTTGTCAGAATTTGTCGAAATCGAATGGTACAAACAAAAAAATTGTCGAAGTAGAAATAAAGAAGTTAAAAGGGTTTTAAGTTGGCCGCGCCATCGTAACGTGTACGATTGCCATGGAGATCTCAGCAACCGCTTGGGTTAGAGATCTAATTCTTTTTGTCTGTTAAAGAATGAATCTGTCGAAAATTTTCGAAAAAAGAATTAAAAGTTCTAGATAAATATGTTACGAAATATTTAGGATTGAAAGTTATGGCTGCGCAATCGTAACGTTGTTGATTCTTCATTGTTGATTATTTCTTTGAAACTTAAGATTTTTAAAGAAATAACTTTGCCAAATAATATTGAGCAAAGTTTTTTTCTGATTGGATAACTTGGCGGAGCAATCGTAACGCACACAGACGTGGTGTATTATACAAGATCTGATTTCCATTCAAGACAAAAATTGTGTGATCCTTAAAAAAGTTGACCCGAGTCTGAGTGTACTTTATCCTTTCTCAAACTTGAGTAGGTAGGTGTAGATATCAATAATCATACCTACTTTATAGAGAAAAAAAATATTCTGCAGTGGGACAGCAATAAGCTATAGAAGTCAAGTCTTCAGTAGAAAACAGTCACAAGATGCAAAATCCTGCTATTCAAATTTCAACTTTATTAGAAGATAAAAAATAATTTAACTATATTATATTTTATGTCTTTGTTTCCTTTACCTTTGGATCATAACGATGACCATACGAAACCAAGTCTTTATGTATAACATCTATGTTCACCGGTTCATACTTTAGTATAGCTTCTCTAAGATCTCTGCGACTTGATACGTAATTGTGGAAGGCTATGTGTAGCGGGACTCGACATGAATGTACCTGATGGCGATTAAATTATTATGAGTAAACCGGCAATAAATAGTATATATATATAAGTAGTTTTATTTTTATATTAGTCTACCAAAGTGACTCCACTCTGCCTGGTAATAAGCAGTCAGTGGGATCCAGAAGCGGTGGTGACATTCCAAAAGTCATCGCCGAATCGACTGAATGACCCGAATCGACCGACAAAGTCCACCTAAGAAAAAATTAAATCTGAATGTTTTTACTGGTAGTATTAAAAAGTAGCTATAAAAATCTTTTTTTTTTCACACATCGCCATCTAGTTTCAAATTAAGCAATTAAACCTGCTTGTGTTATGGGTACTAAACAACTGACATACTACTTATATACTTTTTTTTTGTAAATACATACATATTATAGATAAATTACACCCAGACACAGAACAAACAATCATGCTCATCACACAAAGATTTGTCCTGGGTGGGAATCGAACCCACGATCTCCGGCTTAGCAGTCGGGATCACTAACCACTAGGCCAACAGGCCAGTCAAAAGCTAAAGCTAAGCTGCTAAAGCTATACAACCTCTGTGACAAAAAAGCATGAGGCCCAAGTGATAGTAATTAGCAACTATATATTAACATGGCTCTGTTTTCTAAGCACTTTCTTCTTTTTTTTATTGCCGACATTAGCAGACGATCAAAGAGCCCACGTGATGGTAAGTAGTAACTGTCGCTCATGCGCGACTCATAATCAGTGATCGGAGTAGGTAGATTGATTTTTGGTACTTGTATCATAAATGCACACAGAAAGAAGAACATGGATAAGCCATTTTCCCGGAAAGTAATTCCTGTATTTCCGGATTCAATTAAATATTGTTAATGTTGGTAGTGATATTATTCCTACTCAATTCAAAATTTAAAGGAAGGTATCAAAACTAAATTAATTCATTATTTATCTGTTGAATAATAAAAACAATCGAATTCTGATCGAAGCTTTAATTTTTATTTTTTTATTTTTAGCCTTTTATGGCTAGAACTTTTATAGATAGACATAAATTGTTGCACTTAAATTTAAATATTTTCATAGGGGTCATGGTAATTTGCATTAAGGGTAGAATAAATGACGGGGCCCCATAGAGGGCCAATGCCTGCTGGGGTCGTGAGACTGTTCTAAGGATGCACCACGACTCTGAAACGTAAAGGGCATACGAAGGAACAGGTTGATTTTAGTCAGATTTTAGGACCAAAAAAAAGGGGTAGAATAAAGAAAAAAGATAAAAATCAACATTGTTTATTGTTAAATATGTACATTTTACATTTATTCACATTTTTAATCTTCATCGATTACAATGTCAGCATCCTGGTAATCCTGATCTTTACAATTAAAATATATAACTATGAGTTTCTCTATATTTTCTATTTTCAACCTATTTCTTTTAACATCTAAAGTCCATTTATAAATGGAAAAAGACCGTTCTACATCTGACGATGTCAAAGGAGCAAATTTTAAAAAAGGTATTAAATTATGTGCTTCATTTTTTTCAATGGCCTCACTATATTCTCTAAGTGTGTCTAAATCTGGGTTTCGTTCCATAACACGTTCTATTTTATTTTTTATATTTTCTGAATTGCACTGATTTATAGTATCTCTGACGTTGTCAAATGCTAAAAGTGAATCTGTCAACGATAAATTATGCTTTTGCAATTCTTTTAAAGACAAATGAATTATAAAATAATTGTCTTTAATGTAATTTAAATCTTCTTTTAAATTTTCTTTTTCTATAATATTTTTTGCCTCTCGAATAGATACCGCATCAGAGCTGCTTAAACAAGATAATGCTTCTTTTATTTTTTCAAAGTTTTGAGCGTAATAAAATGCTGCCTCTAACTAAGTGCCCCATCTTGTAACAACTGGTTGGGGAGGTAGCGGCAAATCTGGATATTTTTCTTTTAAAATTTTGACTCTACTTGGGGCTTTCAAAAATACCTTTTTAACATTTGCTATTAAAATGTTAACATCGTGATATTCTAACCTAATTTGCTCAGATACGCGATGAAGAGAGTGCGCCAAACATGTTATGTGCTTCATTTCAGGTAAGTATTGTTTTAAATTTCGTCCTGCAGACAGCATATATGCAACGCTATCAGTGCAGAAGACAAGAATGTTACCTACCTTCGATTCAAAAGAATCTTCCCAAAAGTTTTCCAAACATTCTAACACAAATTGCGTGATTGTTTGTCCATTAACTACAGTTAGCATTTTACATGCTACCAAATAAGGTCTAGTCAAATTGTTAAGATGTAATGGTTTTATTAAAAAATGGACTATATAGCGACCTAAAAAGTCTGTCGTTTCATCTAATGATATCCATAGTTTCTCATTTTTATAATTTTGCCGAATCGAATTGATTTTATTCTTAAAAAATTTGTCCAAGTAAACTTTCCGTAACTGTGATTCATCTGGCAGAGTACGATTAGTACACGTACAACAACAGGTACTACACATATATTTTTTAAAGAAATCTTGAAAAGTAGTATTTTTCATCTGAGACCACGGAATATTGCACAAAATGAGAAATTTTATAAGATCGAAATAAAATTCCTCTTCGGGCCGCTTAAACTTTCCCTGGTGTACTGCTCCTTCGATATGTCTTTTAACGTTTCCTTTATTTATGGTTTTCAAATGGCTTTCACATTTTGAACAGTATATTGTACCACTAGCGTGATCGTAAAGTAGTTCGGGATGACCGGATATCCATTTTTCTACAGTTTCAGCCTTGACGTTTGCCATATCTGAACTTTGTTTTAGAGATGGAACCTCGTATATATCACCTAAAACAAAGACATGAAAAAATTACATTTTATTTAGTTTATTTAGCTTACTCCGTTTGTTTTATTTTTCGTGGATCAAATTTAGTCATTGAAATTTGACCCTCTTCCTGTCAACCGATTGATCTAAAATTTGGTATTCGCCTTTGATTCTGGTGACAATACAATTATGTATATTCAATATTATTGTCAATCCAAAATGGCTGCCGCTACAAGATGGCGGACAACTTATTTTTTTTTTCAATTCCATCAATATGGGTATCAAATGAAAGGGCTTGTTACGTAGAATATTTTGTAGAGAAGTAGATAAGGCCTATAGTAATTTATTTTACCAATACATTGCAAGAGGACACAGGGCATTCAAATTATATACGGATTCCAGTAAAATGTCGGTTAATAGTGGAGTTAGCTGAATTGCGACTACATTACTAGAATATCAAAATTTTGTTTCGCACTAAGCTCACTGGTTCATACTCTATTAAAGATTTAACAATATTAAGACTCATGGTATGTTCAGCAGGTTAAGCGAACAAACACAATACTAAAAATATTCTTATAGTACATCCAAACATGCTTTATACTCCTTGTAACTAGTAAAATATTACTTACCAAAGCTTGGTTTAAATATGTAGATCCAATTCAATAGTGAAAAATCTGAGTCCGTATATTCGAGCCAAATCGTGGTTTAGAGCAGATTCCAGAAGTCAGTATGTACACAAGCCAGGGTCAAGTAACGTTTTCACAACACAGTAACAAACAAAGATGCGCACTCTACGAACCGAAGTAAACGAGTGAGCTACCCGGCATGTCGTCGGCGGGCGTACGCATTGTTCTGATAACCGGTTATTGTACCACCCATGATCCTTTGTTCTGATTGGTCGTTGGGTTTTGTCAAATCGTGACTGTGTGCCGTTAAAAAAAATATGAAGAATAATAAAGAATAATATTGCTCATTTTATTACAATTCCTACCTTTTTTTGAGGATGGCAAATCATAAAATGACTCCTTCCACTCTGGCAGAATAAAATTCCTACATAAGTGCCGGTTTTTTTTTAATAATCCACCAATTCCGGAGGAATGTCCATATTAATATATACGTTTCGGATCAATGATTTCATTCATTCCCATTTCAATCTACCTACTCCGATCACTGCTCATAATACCTAGGCATTGCCTTACATAGTCCCTGGCATTGCTCCTGCAATGCCAGGGACTCCGCTGCCAACCGTGAAGGGAGTGGGGTAGGTGAAAGGATCGAGGGAGGTGAGAGAAAGGAAAGGGAGGAAATTGGGCCCCCGGCACTCTCACTCACCGAACGAAACGCAATAGTACGAGTACTATAATAACTCGTATGTCGATCTTCTGTAAGACGGTAGTACTTCCCCGGTCGATCCGGCCCATTCATGCTGAAAGCAGCGTGGATCTACTACCGTAGTTATATAATAAGATTTCAACAACTACACACAGCGCCATCTAGACCCAAAGTAAGCATAGTATATGCTTGTGTTATGGGTTCTAGAATACGGATATACATACTTACTTAAATAGTTTTTTTTTTTGTAAATACATACATGTTATACATAGAAACACCCAGACCAATGCAAATAGACATGTTCATGCACACAAATATTTGCACTGAGCGCGTATCGAACCCGCGACCTCTGCGTGGCAGTCCATACACAGTACCACCGAACCACAGAGGCAGTCAGAATTGTAGAAACAATGCTTACAAATTACAACTCAGCTGTTGCCAACTGTATAGGTAGACGGGAATGAAGAAGGAAAGGCAAGAGGACCGAGCATAATAGAGTTTCTAGTGCTCTCATGGTACAAAACGCTAAGTATGAATACTAATATACAGTAGTAAATAAATGATATTCTTACCTTAGCTTTCTCTCTTTTCTGAAACACCCAATCATCAGGATGACAATCCACACTTCTAATAATTGGCATGTCACATACTTCATAAAAACATAAATTCTCCCTACTACTATCGCCGTCTTTTATTAGAGAATTCGAACCTCTTTCGCTACCTTTTTTTGAAGAACTCGAATCTCGAAATGTCTGGTTATATGGAGACGTCTGTAATTCTCCACTCTTGCTACATTTCTTTAGGGATTTAGAATTTCCTATTGCCTGTTTCAGTGGAGAAGTCTGTAATTCTCCACTTTTGTTACATTTCTTTGCAGATTTTGAATTTCGAACTGTTTGTTTTTGTGGTGAAGTTTGGAAACTTCTAGATGTTTTTAATTGTTTTCTTGGGGAATGTCTCGGTTTTTTTGAAGGTGTAGGTTGTTCTTCATCAGAACATGGTTTAATTATTGGATGAGTTTGGTTGTATAGATGTGTGAGAATTTGTATAGCTGAAAATATAGTAAAATATTTTTTTAGACAATTTTATTTGTTTTTATAGGCTGCACCAAGAAACAAGTCTTGTACTTTGCAACACAAGTGGTTGTTAATAATATTCTAAACAACACTACTGACCTCTTTTCCTTTTCAAAGGTTTCACTCCATATTTATCCAGCTCCCTATTACGCTGTGGTGTAGTCATCGACGTATAGTCCAGCATAGGAGTAACTTCATTTGTTTTGACGATATATTCACCATTTTTCGGGGTAACGATAGGAATACTTTGGCCAGAATTCGTTTCTATACATTTCTCTTCTGCCTTTTTAACATCAAAACTATCCTCTAAAAGTTTTGCTTTAGTTTCTGTTCCACCAATAATATCATCCACATAAGATATGCCTCCAAAATCAAAATTATGTTCTTCATATCTTGACTTATGTAGTGAATAATCTAGTTCTGTATCAACTAAATCAAATTGTGAATTTTGACTTAAGTTTGATAGATCATTAGAAGCTTCAGATTTAGAATTATTGAAATTTAAACAATCTTTAACTGTTTTTTGGGTGTCTTCTTTATCACTAATCTCACAAATTTCATCATAATCTATTGAAACTTGGTCTCTTTTGCCAAGACTACTGTTACTAGGGATAGCTTCAATAGCCGAACCATCAGAAGACTGAGTCAAATCTATATCTTCATTACTTGTATTGTGAACTCTATTATTATCGACACAGAGTTCATTATTCTCTGAATTTTCTTTACTATCTGAATGGTTATGTACGAAATCTTCATAGAAGTTACTTGCAGTGGCTTCTTTCTCATTGTTTGCTTGAGTTAAATCAAATATTTCATCATTTTGAACTGCAGGTTTTTTTACTTCACTATTAGGTGCTAAGTATTCTTCTGGATTTAAAATGATGGTGTCATCTAAAGACTTTTGCGTATCAATAATAACT
Source organism: Parascotia fuliginaria (assembly GCA_963082885.1). Lineage (NCBI taxonomy): Eukaryota > Metazoa > Arthropoda > Insecta > Lepidoptera > Erebidae > Parascotia > Parascotia fuliginaria. The sequence goes on from OY720195.1 coordinate 6,262,969, forward strand.
TCAGGTAAGTCATCAATATCGACGCTAGATTTCGATGACTGAGTCAAATCGACACTTTCGTGTTTTTTGTTATCGAATACAGTTTTATCATGATTTGTCCTGTTATTATCTTCATTAAAACTTTGTGTGAGATCTACATCTTCTCTGAGTATTGATTCTGATACTATATGATCTAAAACTTCATCATTTTCAGTAAAATTGTAAGGACTTTCAGCAATATTTAAAGTGTCGTCTTTCTTATTGTTTGTTTCAATAGAAATTTGTGTTAAATCAATCTCTTTTACATTATCATGGGTACCTTGAGATGCAGTAACAGCACAATCAGTAATTTCCATAAAATCATCAGATCTCCTTTTAGTTATATTTTGAGATGTTTTGATACTTGACGCACATTCAGTTAAATCCATATAATTCGTTTCTTCTGTAAATAATCTTGTTTTATGTTCTTGGGATAATATAGGTTTTGATACTTCCATAATACATGATACTTCATCATCAAATATATCTGGAGAGCAACTTCTGTATTGCTCTCTAACTGTAATACTATTAGATTCTAATTCTACTATTTCTAGATCTTTATTTACTTTACCTACTTTATCTAAAGACTTATTAGTAGTTTCTTCATCATCAACTATGGTAACAAAATCATTATTGGCTTCTTTACAGTTGTCTTTGCCTACAGCCTTTCCATCATCATTTTTAACTACTTCTGGTATATGAGTCTCTTTGGTTCTAACCTGCTTAGTACTTATAATACTTTGAGCAGATTTTATAGAGCCACTAAGAACAATGTCTAGTTCATCTTGTGAACATAATATTTCACTGAAATCCATTATATTTGTATGAAAATCAGGGCTTATGGGTCTTCCAGGTATTTCAGACCAGTTTTTAAACAGGCAGCCGTTTGTATTGGACTTTTCTACTAAGTTATCCACATAAAATATGTTATTATCTTTCATAGAGTCATAATTTAAATTAGTAGCTATATTATAAATTGGAGATTCTTTATCTACATAAGCACTATCTTTATTAATACTAAAATTACATTTAAATAAAATTTGAGAATATTTACTAGTTATTTTTTGATGCTTTTCTTCAGCAGTGGTATTAATAAGTTTATACTGTTTTCTATGCTTTTTTACTCTTTTATTTACTGTGGTAATCTTATCTGGTACTTTAAAACCATATTCTTGTAATGTTGTTCTTATTTTTGCTATTCTACTTTTTGTTGATAAAGTTTGGGAAGTAGAAGTGTCATCAGGACTCTCAGTTCGAAGTGACTTTGACAGTGCTATCGCTAATTGTAACTGTTCAGAATCTACATCAAGACCCGACTTTTTACAAATAGTATTAAACTCTTTAGTATATGATATCAATTCATTTTTCTTACTTTTTAAGGCTGATCTTATGTCTTTTTGGCCTTTAATTGCCTTTGGAACCTTTTTTGTTTTAGACTTTACAGCTTTCTGAGTGGCTTTAGGTCCTCTACAGTTTTGCTTAGTCTCTTGAAAGTCTGAAAGACTCTCATCCATAGCAGTTTTGCCCAAAAAGTATTTGCTTCTTACACATTGACTGAAATTTTAAAAAATAAAACAAATTATTCAAAGATAAATTTATTAACAACTACATAATTAAAAATAAAGGTTACCTATCACTGTCTATACTCATAATATTATTTATATGCCGTCTTTATTTTCTTCAATGATTTGTCGGATAGTATCGGCCGATCTATTTGGTAGTCCACTGGCAATCATCATCTTCCTCTCAACCTCTTCTATAGGATCTTCATATAAAACATCAAAGGCTTTGCGCAAGTTTGTTGTAATTGAATTGAAGCTAAAACAAAGACACAGGTATTACTGTATTATATTTTCATACTCTATTAATATAATGCAAACGTACAACTGGAGCAAACTGACTGTTTAAATAACTGTTTTATCCAACCTTTATTTCAATTTTATTAGTAGCATTAGTTAAGGATACAATTAAATAAAAGACAACATAGATATACAGACGGATAACAGATAAGCTCTCTCCAATACAAAGTTTATACCTCAGAACAAGGACTAGGTTTATATACTACACATTATGAACGAAACTTAGGTTATAATAATTACATAGTGACGAATATCATTATTTCCAATAATTCTCTTTTAAGTCATGTGGATATATTTATGTTATGTAAGGCACCCAAGGCTCAACAAAGACATGAAAAGTAATACTAATATCGTAAACACGAAAACAGTTACCTTAACCTTCGGAATTACGTTTTAGTGAATGCAATAACATATTATACTTACTGAAAAAAGCCCGCAAATGCTATTCCGACACTTAGAATACTGATACCAAGTATATTTACAAATCTACCAGCAGGGGTTCCATTTATTTTCCTAGGTTTCCATTTTGACGTATCAATCCCAATAGCCATTTTTTGAGTTTGCGTATGCGATCCATTTTATGCATTACGCCTAAGCATAAATGTAATGCTAACATCGTAGAACAATAAAAAAATATGTTTCTCTTATTACAAAATTTAAAATATGTTCACAGATTTTATAAACTCCAAAAACATACTTATAAAAGTATAATTATTTCTAGTCTAGTTACATATGTTCCATTCCTACCAAAAGCAGTCCGTCAGTATCAATCAAAAAGCAGCAATGAAAAATAAATGACAGTAATGACACACAAGACAAACAGCTGATGGGCTTTGCTATAATCAATGTTTATTTATTTTTGTTACATTTAAATGTACAAAGATGTCTTTGCTGCAGAATTTATCCTATAAGGAATATCAAAAAGCTCAAGAGTTATCTTTACGTCAATGTGAGATAATAACAAAACTAGCTAACTTGAAGTAAGCATAACTTTAAACTTGATAAATTGTTTTTGTTTTAAGCCAGTTGTTTTTTTTTTATAAATTGATATTTTTATTTTATTTTAGGATAACATTTACTGACGTCAGGAAACCGGGCGAACAGCTTATAAAAACGCTGGATCGTAATGGGTTCTCAGTAGACCAATATAAGAAGTTTGTTATATCATCCATGAATGTTAAAACTATAACGACATACTATAGGCCGCGGACTAAAGTAGCCATACTTGTGGCCAACGATAAATATTTACATTTGTCTAAGCTAGCCACTCCCTCAATAGACTGTGACTCTTTAGCGACAAATTTGAAAAATTTAGGATTTATTATAATAACTATTAAAAATACTACAAGTGATGCCCTAACATCTAATCTTACAAATATTTTTGATGTATTAGAGGAGAATTCATACTGTGAGTATAGCATTTTCCAATTTTACTTTGAGTATACAGATAAGGTAGTACGGTAAGGTACATGGGGTAACATTTCTCTGAGAATATTCACTATCGGAGCAGCAGGATTAAGAAATATGGCTGTATTCAGTTTCAACGGCACACATTATGTTGAGGTGTAGATGCATAAAAAGAATTTGTGTTTTGATGGTCAACTATCTTAGGTTGCGAAGTTTAACATATTCCTCCTACTTAACAAGGCAGTATGCATAAATACATATATTTCCTCCATTTTCCATTTATTATTTTCAGGTTTCTTCTTCTATGCTGGTCATGGTTGTCAGCTTTGTAACACAAAATGCATGCTGGGCATAGACTGTCCTACAGAAAATATATCTTTAGACCATTGTGTAACTGAAAATTTTATCCTGAAAGAGGCTGAGAGAAGCAAGCAGGATCTATGTGTACTTATTATGGACATGTGTAGAGTTTACTTAGACAGGTAACTGTTAAATTATATCTATTACTCTAGATATACAGTAGTGCGAGTTTGAACCAGGTATATACTATTTCAACAGACATTCTGAGAAAAATTCACCTTTATAAATTTATACTACAACATATCCGAAAGATCAGCTTTGATCTATTAAGTTTATACAGTTATTAAGTATAATACCTTAATTGTCACAGTCGTAAGAGGCATCTAAAGAAATACAAGGAATAAACATTACTTACACACTAAAATAACCTTACTGGGTTCACCAATCCTTCTGTTAAGTATGGTGACTATAACAAACATTCCCTGTGTTGGAGACTACAGCCAGCAGTGAATGTCTCTAAGCTGATATGTAGAAGTTTGATAAACAACAATTTGTAATCCTGTTTAAAATCTATCAACATCATACATCTAAACACTAGTCAATTTGTGGGACAAGAGTATGATCCTAATAAAAAATAGATAAAATAAACTCAGTTCATTTACATCTTTACTATTAGCGGAAGATTTTGTTTATTTAAACGCGCTAATCTCTGAAAGTACCGTACAGTCTGATTATAAAAAATATTTTTGCGTATGAAGGCCCAGTTCCCGAGGAAGGTTTAACGCTATGTAATATCACGCGATTGGCGACGGGAGCAGAGCAGTAAGTGAAAGCGCGCCACGGAAAGCTAGTTATTATAATCGCCAACTAATTACAATTTTACATGGTTGGACTGTAACCACATACCAAATTAAAAACAATTTTATCTTACAGAAAATCAAACCCCAAAATCTACTCATCAATACACACAGTCGAAGAATACTCAGTTCACAACAATTTATTAATCACCTACTCTACTCAATCGTCTGCTGCTGCTTACGAAGTGTTACAAATCGAATGTTCGACCACTATAGATAATGACATCACATATGAGTTAAGAACAGGTGATACGGATAGAATAGTACCTGGAGCTAGCCAGTATGTCAATGTATTATGTACTAGGATTACTGATGACTTGGATGTTAGCAGTATGTTGGATAAGGTGCACGAAGGTAGGGAAAGTATATTCGTAACTGAGCAAATTTTAAATGTTTAAGGCTCAGATCTGGCAGTATGGAATCACCAGTTTCATAAGCTTCTATCCGTTTCTGTCATTTAAAATCGTATACGTACCGTTGCGAGAAAGAGAGAGGCAGTGCGTGCTGCGTGCTGTCACATTCCCAAGAAGTGACAGAAAAGGATAGAAGTGAATTCCGTGGGGTGCAACCCTAAATCGCTCTTATACGTCTTGGAATTTTGCGAAAATATTGTAGTTGCCAACATAAATATAAATATTGTAAATATTGTATTGAAAATATTGTAGTTGGCGCAGATAAATATAAACCTTACGCCGTTATAATAGAGTTTATATTTGTTAGCTTACACTAGCGATTATTGTAGATATCGAAGCTAATAAACTTCGAGATATACTGTTACGCGATTGACTTAGCACTATATGAATTTTAATTGAATTTTGCTTACAGATGTTGAACACTCTTTGAAAAAGCAGAGACCTATAAAAGTGCAATGTGGTGTTGATAAAAGGTCACTGTATGATCCATGTGTAGGTAAGTTGTTTTAATACAGTTTATAAACACCAAACATATTTATTAGTAGCCATCCTAAAGTCAGGATCCACCCTGCCATATTTACTTTTCATCAACATTATACTATGGTAAATCAGATAGAATTTTTTAGAGGTAGGTAGTTCAGTATCTTTATTCTAGACTAGCGACCCGCCCCGGCTTCGCACGGGTGCAATGCTGATACTATATTTAGTAACAGCATTGCCCGTGCGAAGAAAAACAAATGCTGTGAACGCTGTATTTACGCATTCTGTAGTATATTTAATTTTACTACAGAATGCCGGCCGCCTGCCGCTATATCCCTCCCTGCATTTTTAATCTGTAATATCTTTGAAAATATTTATTTAAAATACATGCTCCAAAGGGCATTATTGATTAATATTAAATGCACAATGTACTGAAGGTACTTAATTTGATAAGGATAATTAATGATGTATTGCTTAAAATCGCTTCGAAAATAAGCCATTATTTCTAATAAAATGTAAAGTATAAAAATGGTGATTGTGGGTTATCCCTTAGAGATAGTCATATACTATCAAGGACTCTTTTGTAGACCTTTTTAAGGTGTACAATACTGTAGTACATTATTTTGATCTATCTTGTAAGGTTTAGCCAGCGTTGCAATGTAAGCGCAAAAAAATTGTTTATTTACGACATTACATTAAAAACATCTAAATTTATCAATGTTTCTCTACTATATTATGCATGTTATATACATATAAACCTTCCTCTTGAATCACCTTATCTATTAAAAAAACCCGCATCAAAATCCGTTCCGTAGTTTTAAAGATCTAAGCCTACATATGGACAGACAGCGGGAACCGACTTTGTTTTATACTATGTAGTGATGATCTGGTGGTTAAGTATCTTAAACTTTCTAAATCACCGCGCAATATTTTTAGTTTTCTTGCATAAGAACCTTCTCCTGACAATAACAAACACAACAAAAAAAGAATTAACGAAATTGATTTAGCCGTTCACGCGTGATGCCATGACCAAGGGAAATAGGGATTCATTTTTATATTTATATAAATAGCAATTCCTGATTTGTCTCATCCTGTGGAAAAATAGGTACCTATGTTTTGTCGTGGTATGCAAAATTGTTACTAGAGGGCGCTATTAACTTATACGAAACTTTGTGGCAACTCAAATTTGTGGATTCCCGGGAGTAAGTACTTATTTTTACAGCGGATCCGGACGCGGGCATAAAAGGGCGGGAATTCATTTACATCGTTAAGTAGTGCTAATGGTAATTAACGCTATTTAGTACGTACATTGGAAGACTTTGCATGAAATTAATTTGACCTATTTTCAGGAGACATGGCAGCATTATTAGCGACATTGACTGAGGCTACAAAAGAATATAGTGAAAATTGTGTAGTGTTTTAAAACAATAAAGTTGTTTGGTGCTAATAATTACCTACCTATTTTTATATTTTAATAAATAAATTAAGTTATACTATTCAGAACTTTATACTGTTTCATTTTTTAAATAGTGCTATTACTAGTTTTACTAATACAATGCAACACATTTACATAATATTTATTTTATTTTGTCACAATAGGTACCTATTTGCTGACATATATTATAGACCTACATGGGCTAGCTATGAATAAAGCATGACATTACCCTTAAGAGGTTAGCAACATTACCCATTACAGTTAGCAGTGGATAAATAAAGGTACTATTTCAGCCAACAGCATAAAGACTCGACTATAAATTAGTTTTAAATTAAACCTGTCTGGCAATATGACATTGCGATAACCTTGTTTACCATAATAGTGTTGTTGATACGAAAATATCTTTAAGTGCCTTATGACTTCAACAACAAGTATATTTTCTAAGAACAAATGTCTATAACCATAAATTTGCATTTGATAAAACTACTTCCCATTTCAAAGATATGTTACACACAACGCGCTACAGACAACGGGAGCAGATCAGTAAGCAAAGACGCGGGTGAAACTGCGCCTATGTTGAGTAATAAAGACTGACTATAAAAAAAAAATATTGTTACTTTATTAGCACACAAATATTGTATTTTTTTGAAAAAGTAGAGATTATGCGAAGTTGACATTCTGTGAATGGTGTTTTGCGTTGTGTTGACTTTTTGAGCAGAATCTAAAACTGATATAAATAAAACAATTATAAACAACTTAACTGCTTTTATTTTTGACTGCAAGCATTTTTCTGTAGAACACAACTATTTCTTAATTAAAGTATGAGGTTGGAAGTGATTCACTATGTTGACCCACCAACTGTCTTCCACCCCTTTAGTAAACTCTCTGATAAATCTGTAGTTTAGTATGAATATCTTGTCTTGGTACTCTGGCGCTACACTGCAATTAAAATTATTTAACATGTAAGAAAAACTCATCATCTTGCTATGATATAAGAGTAATTTCAGTACTTAAGTTTTAGATGAACATGTTCCCTACAACCAATAACAAAGTGCAAAGCAAAAACAGTTACAAATGCAAGGAAGTTCTTGCGAATTTAAGGATATTCTTGTTTATGCAAGAACAGTCTCGCATATGCAATCAGACCTCAGTCTTAAGTCACGGTACATTTGAACATTATTGTGGATGGTTGTGTAAATGCATGAAAGATACTCCTCCCATTGATAGAAGCACATTGATTTATGAAGATTTGTCTGTTCAAATATTACTGTGTGTTTAGTTCCCAGGAAATATGAAAGACAGGACTTGGAAAGAAAAGTAATATATTATTATTATGGAACAGAATAAAAGTATATTAGTGAAATATTTTGACATACTAACCCTATGGATATGGGAGGCAGATCACCAGTTTCTTTCATTTTCTTCAGCCCTTTCAACACATGATAGCACATTGTGATTTCCACCCATCTCTTATCAGCATCATCAAACATTATACCAACCTGTAACATGATAAGATTTTTTCTAAATATAAATAAGTTTTAAATAACATGTTGATTTACAAATTAAACCTCAGTACTTTTAGATCATAGTTATTATGAATACAGATATCATGATGCCCCAGAAGAAGAAATGACACCATAACATGTAAAGCATACTTTTATAGTGTGGTAATGTGTGAGTTCTTTACAAGCATACAATGTAGAGGTGTGATGACATTATGTACTTGATTATTTAATTTTGACTACCAACATGGTCAACATGAGATACTAACCTGATAAGGAAATGCATAAAATATATCATCTTTTTCAATAGCCAGCAACTGCCTCTGAGAAACTGACAGCTTTGATACAGCTGCCTTTAAAGCTGTGATGGCATCTTTCTCTACAATACCTTCTAAGGCTGTAAAATCACTGTTTTGTAATGCATCTGAAACAACCTGGGGGATAAACATTAGAGGTCATATCTTAACAAAAAAAACTAAGTACCTACCTATGTGTTATCTGTAACAGTCTAGCAGGTGCTATATTATTATGTTAAATGTTAAAAAACAGGCAAAGGAAATCAAAGACTTAAATAATCTGCATTTAATTAGCTAAAAACTTAGCTAGTTCATAAAATAGCTATGTTATGTAAATAAGTGTTCTATTCCAAAACAAGTCATGACTATCAAAGAGGGACATTATTAGGTTCAAACTGGTAATAGATAAATGTTACAAATACCTGAACAGCGTGTTTGGAAGCCTCAATAAATTCGTGTAAACTGAACTCTTGCTCAAAATACGGTCTAATAATAAAGTTAGCAAACATCCAATTCTTTACAAATTTTATGAAGGAAGGCCACACAATTGGCGGGAATTCCATTAGCTGTGGCAATTTGTTCATTTCTAATTTTTCTTCGCAGTAATTCCGCACATGTATGCCAGAACATGATGAAGATATTGGGATTTGTTTAGGCAAACTTCTGTGAGTAAATCTATCACATAATCTAAACGTCTGTGACCTAACCTGCCTTATAACTAAATTCATAATGATTATTCTTCTCTTTTTAGCGAATTTACGTAAACTAGGTTTTAATCACAGATCTATACTATTTTTTTTACTACGTAATGCAAAGTAAGCTGAGCAAAACATAAAATAAATCTTCGAAAATTTGTTTTACATTTTCAAGTCAATCACAATCTTCAAATGTCATACATGCTCCCAAATGTCAAATTCTGAGCTTGCTAATGGCTACAAAAACTTGCTTGCTCACACGGAAATTTACGGCATTGGTGGTTTTAGATTAACTGGAATAACATTAGTTAATAATTTTAATCATCTATGATCCCAAGAACAGTTCTGAAATCATAAAATTATCAGCAAAATCAAAATTTAAGAAATATGAATCTTATCTTTGACAACAATGGAGATAAATCGATAAGATGTAATGGCTAGTTAAGGATTTAGTTTAAGAATAACACCTAGAGTCTATGCAATAAATTTAATTCTTTAGAATATCATTATAATAAAAATATTTTACGTATGATATAATTCGATTTCGTTTGATTTTTGAATTAAAATAGTAAGCTGATGAATCATTTCACGAAAAAATCGAGGTCTAAAAGATTGATTTAAGAAAATCGTTTTTCCCCAGTTTGCATGTAAATAAAAAAACTCGCGCCGCGTCATATCGCTAGTTTTATGGTGAGTCTTGCCGAAAAAGATCACATTTTAATTATACTGCTGATGATCGATTTTTCAACAAAAAAAGACATGTTGCGAGTTTTAAGTAATCCGGCAACTCCGTAATGTAATGATATATTGAACTAAATGTAAATAATTTTATATTTTATTATTATTCAAGTTTACCAAAACAAAAAAATTCGAATGTTGATTTTCAATGATGAAATATCGATTTACTGGATCGATTGACTAATGCATATCGATTTAAAAAATTTATTTATTGAACTTGAAAAATTGATTCTTCGATCTCAAATCCCCATCCCTAATTCTGTCAACGCAACTGTCAGTGTCACGCTTGATATTGTCTTGTCTTCTCTTGGCTTGTCAACCCAAAACTAGTCGTGCCGGTTTGTGATAAATTGATAATGTTTATTACGTTTTTGGTAGCATTCTGATAATTTAAGGTTTATTGTAAGAGTAAATTTGCTGTAATTTATTGAACAATGGACGACCAGGCTTGTCCCCGTTGTAAAACAACGAAGTATAGAAACCCTTCGCTAAAGTTGATGGTAAATGTATGTGGCCATGCTTTGTGCGAGAGCTGTGTAGATTTGCTGTTTTTAAAAGGTAAATAATGTATACTATAATAAACTTTATATTATAATTTAATTTTTATTCTAACTGATATGACTTACTTGTTTTAGGATCCGGTTCATGTCCCGATTGCAATGTGCCACTCCGTCGGAACAATTTCAGAGTACAACTTTTTGAAGACTCCATGGTGGAAAAAGAAATAGACATAAGAAAACGGGTATTAAAAGACTATAATAAGAAAGAAGAAGATTTTGCGACATTACGTGAATACAACGATTATTTAGAGGAGATAGAAACAATAGTTTATAATCTTACAAATAACATTGATATTGTTGGTACAAATAAACGGATAGAGCAGTACAAAAAGGATAATAAGGAAATTATTATGAAGAATAAAGCTAAAATCGGTATACATTTTGATTACTGAACATTTTGTAGGATAAGTGTTAATTGTTTTTTTAATTCTATTACAAGGTCACTTGGTACTACTGTACAAACAATAAAATAGATAGTCTTTTTTAACTATCATAAAAATATTTAATCACACAGTTGAGTTGACATATCACAAACAATATAGGTATTTTATAATCGCTTTGTAAAAACTTAAGCAGTGATAAAATCTCTCCAAAAAGTATATGTATTATGTATTTTGTGTGATCCACAAAAATTTGTCTATAGCCTGTACTTTGTGTCAAATACTTAGGGTGTAATTTCACTCCTTTAGCTCCTACACTGCATAAGTAATAAATAAATATTTTTTCACATAGGCAGAGAAGAACTTGAATTAGAAGAAATACTAGAAATAGAAAAACAAACGGAGGATTTACGTAGATCAGAGATAATCCGTATGGAACAGGAAGCTAAAAAACAAAAGATTAGAGAGAAGGAAGCTCTTATAGATGAGCTCATGTTTGCTGAGGGTGATGCCAAAGATATACTCAATACGTTTGCGCAAACTAAAGCACAAAAGCAAGAGGAAGTGTTGCCACCAGTGCCAAAGGTAGGGAAAGATCTCGGGATAGATTTTCTATCCTTATTAATATTTGTGATTATTTTCCCTACTTTGAATGACAGCAATTTTTGATTTATGTGTTAGTGAAGATGATTATAATATTGGTTGCCTTAGTTGCGCAGTGCAAGTGTCTGATTGCCATGCAAGATTTAGTGGGTTTGATTCATACAGAGGAAAACTTTGTGTGATCTATAAATAATTGTTCCGAGTCTACAACACAGAGCTTTTTTTAATCATTTGTGACGAATGTTGTTCAAATATATTATGAATTAAACTAGAAAATCATTATCATCTCAATACTAAACTATAATATCTAAACATTACAGGTTACTCACTTCTCCACGGGTATAAAGTTCCGTGGCACTACACAACAGGCGTTACCTATTATAGAAGAAGGACCGTTATATAAGTACGAACCACCGATCCAGCCGGATAGATGTGGACCTGATCCACCATCTATTGAGGATATTGTTAATTGTGGTTATTTGCAACATGTGAGGTTAGTGTAATGCCAAAGGCAAACACCTATTAAAGATAGAAATATTAACCAATAGTATAGCATAGCATCTCCACTCCGCTCTGGTAGACAGGCACAATTGGTTCAAATTTCTCTGATTTGGTGCGCCGCAGCCTCACTCAGCTTTTATGGACAAGTAGCCAAAATCTACACTGTTCATTTGTAAAGCGGAAGATTCTGTTTGTTCGCACTATTATTTTTGTGTATGATAGCCCAGTTCTTGTGGAAGGTTATAGGCTATGTAACATCACGCTACTGGCGACGGGAGCAGACCAGTTACCAAAGACGCGGGTGAAACCGCGCTGCGTTAAGCTAGTATATACTAGAATGCTATTGGTCGTCAGTTAAAAAGATTACGATTGAATTTCAGCATATGAAATGGATTGAATGCCATCTTGCCTCTACAAGTGAAATACTGGAATAGACTGACATTCATTTTAATACTGGATAAGAGCCAATAAGAGGCATCTCAGGCTTCTGAACAACGATTATCAAAGACTAGCTTTCTGTGGCGCGGTTTCACCTGCGTCTTTGCTTACTGCTCTGCTCCCGTCGCCAGTAGCGTGATGTTACATAGCCTATAACTTTCTCAAAAGCTGATTTAAAATTTTCAATTCTTGTCCTTTATATGTTTTGGAAACGCAGATAAATTTAATAATTTATTATTAAATATCAAGCATTAAGTGTTCTCAAGTATAGTTAATATTCACTAGCTAAAATATCTTTTCTATTTACAGAGGAGAAAGCGAAACAGAGAAAGCCGGTGGCTACAAATCAACATTACCTTGTCTACGTGCATTACAGGATGCACTAGCGGGGCTATATCACGCGAGCTGACAAGAGACCACCGATACTGTTATTGTGTTAGATTAAACGGATAGATGGCGCTAGTGGGACGTGAGTCCGGAGTTTTATTTACTGAAACTGATCAAATATAAAGATCTTAGTTTAGAATGCAGTATAACATTATTATGCCGATTTTCATTGGTTGGTTGGTGATTGGATTTAATTCCATTAGAGACAAGATTACAAATTAGGTTCTCGAGAAACAAATGTTAACTTCAAGAATCTAGATTCTAAGTGTTATGTCGGTATACCGTATTTCTTTTTTAAAGTACTTTGCTACAGAAACTACCTAAGTGTAATTTGAACATTACTAGCTAATGCTAAAGGCGAGCATTCTGATGAAAACTTATATTATATATTAACAATTTCCGGGACAGAAAATGGATATGGCCGTAATGACAATAAAATGTCTATTGTGTCTACATAACTGTTCATGAAAGGGTTAAGGCCGAAATTACCACTTTTTTTCTTATGCCTCTATTTGTACAGTATTTTTATACTATTACAGTTATTTTTTAAATAAATTACAAAGAAATATACCAGGTCTTAAGCCTCACTAGCGCCGCCATCCGTCTAGTGTGAATATGTGGAAGTATGCTTGAACAACAGCTTTAACAATACAGTATCGTGAAGGAACCCAACGTGTGAGTTTTTAAAAAAAGGACCCTAAAGTAGACTTCTTAGAATTGTTTTTCGTGTGTTATGTAATACAGATAAGTCTTTTTTCCATAAGAGTATCAAGAAATTTGCCAGCTTCTCATAGACTTAATAAATGTATATATTTATCTATCAAAAGATGTCCAATGAAGAGGAACATAAATTTTAAGCAGTTCGTCAGTCGCCAAACAACCCAATATGTAGATTGTGATTTTTATTTTGTTGTATTTATTTATATAGTAATTTAAATACAGTACAATACAATACACATACCATAGATACCGCACTAATATTTGTTTGTTCTGAATCGAGCTTACAAAAATAACGGGTAGGAACGAGATTCGCGGAACGTAAATGCTGTGCTGTGATTGGCTATTTCAAAGTCAAGCATTCTAATGCACGAAATGTACCAATCGTAGTGTCCGCAGTAAGTTGATATGCTAGCGAATACCGGTATGCGGAATCTATTAAAGATTATCTGTGAATGGAACTACTTCTTTATAGGTATTTCTAATGTCGAAAAATGCTCTAAAATTGCCTTTGTTAAAATACAATAAGTCTATCCTTATTACATAGGACCTCAGTTGGCGAAACGTAAAAGAAATATTCTACCTACCCCTATTGGATTAAAATAGTCTGAATGTTTGTTGTAAGATATGTTGTTACTTGCTGTTGTTTTGTGATAGTAATTAAAGTGAGAGATTGCATTATTGTATTTTTATTTATTACCTGCTTGTAAATTTATCGGTGCCAAGACAAAGAAAGGAGACATTCTACAATAATAAACTGCGATGTTTAGCATAAAATTAATAGACCGAGTCGAAAAATATCGAAAATGAAGTAGATAGGTACCTAATAAAACTCAAATTGAGCTGGATGAGCACTGGTCAAGATGTTGATAGATATGGATCTCAACCGTTAGGCGGCGAGATGGGCAGAGGACATCATAACCAGGGCCGGATCTACAACATGGCTTTTTGGGCTTCAGCCCAGGACCCCGTGGATTCTCCAGCTAAGTCAAGTCAAAGTAAAGACATTAATGCGAAAATATCCATAATTTTTTTAGTAATTAGGTAGGAGTAGGTAATTGGGTAAGTCCTTAAGTAGTATTAGCCCAGAGTCCCCTAAACCCAGTCTGGCCCTGATCATAACTCAAGTAGTGGTACAGCGTGGAGATAGCTACAAACTAAAACCCAACCGAGCCGTAGTCACACCAAATTACCACACTAGTGTGAGAGACCTATGCTCAGTTCCGGGCCGTGACCTTTGATGATGAATTTAGATACACAGGTACAGTTAAAAGGTAATTTACCTATCGTTGCTGGGTAAGTACAACCGTATCTAATACAGCACCATAGCCGGCTGCGAATTCTATATACCTAATTAGGAAGAATTATTCCAATTTGCTCCACCAAAACGTCCAAAGTGGTATGCTTTAAAGTAAATTTGGTGGATTTTGCCCTCTAGGGGTGATACAGTTCTTTATAGGTGAATTGTTTAACCTGCAGCTTATAAGGTATATTTTTGAATTTCGACGTAAGTAATAAAAAATGGTATACTTAACTTCTTCAAACTAGAAGTATTTTCTATAGAAAGAAAAACACGTTTAAGCGCATGTTACCGTCTGGATGATTTACATTATATTAATATGCATTTTTAGAGAGTTCCGTACTTAAAAAAAAATCGGGATCATCTATCAAGTAACACGGTTTTCTCTTTAATAGCATGCAGCAGGCAGGCATGTGTAGATTGTCAAGATCTCAAGGCGTTAATAAAATTAGATAAGTACGTATCACTACATAGTATTAAAACAAAGTCGCTTCTCGCTGTCTGTCCATATGTATGCTTAGATCTTTAAAACTACGCAACGGATTTTGATGCGGTTTTTTTAATAGATAGAGTTCAAGAGGAAGGTTTATTGTGCAAAATATAGTAGAGAAACACTGGTGATTTTAGAGGTTTCTAATGTAATGCAGGGACATAGCGGTTGCGGCAGTACCGGCCGGGGGCCGCCGGCCCCTAAAGAAAACAATGACCATGTTTGTATTGTCTAATGACGAAAAAGCTGTGAACATTGTTTAAAAATACATTCTGTAGTGTATTTAGTATCAGCATAATACCTGTGCGAAGCCGGGGCGGGTCGCTAGTCTGAGTAATAAGTAGATACCACGTACCTACTCAATTAAGAAGATCTACATATTCTTAGTTAAAACTGTATAAAAACGAATTAGGTACTCAGGCGACGCAATATAGGTAAGTATTGTTGTTGGAGTTGGCTTAACCCTTTCATGGACAGTGATGAAGACACAATAGATGTTTTATCGTCATCAAGGCCATATCCGTTTACTGTCCCGGCAAGTGTTAAAAATACGTTGGTAGCGCGTAGGTAGGTTTAACTATTTGTAAGAAACATTTTTCATGAGAAGATTCTGTGAAACGGCTGAATTCTAGCTGTTGGACCACGGGTCAGAAGCGCCTGTTTGTTTCAATTGACAGGCCATTTAAAAAGCAACATAGAGATATTGGTATTATATCGTAGAAAGGTCTTGTAGGTGCTAAATATAGTACCTACCTATCTATAGAAAAACTAGCTACCTATCTATTGAAAAACCGTCGCGAAAAGAAATACTTATAACTAACATTTTAAACACTTAGGTACCTACTTATAATAAATAGTAGGTATTATGGGTAAGTAAAGCAACACGAAAGTTTAAAAGACTACACTGCTCTAAAATTCTTGAAAGTGATAACTACACGGTGCTGTAGGTACCTATAAGGTCGGCAACTCATCGAAGCCACGGACGTTGTGTGCTCTCAAGGCGAATAAGTCAATATTGTCCTACAGATAAACGGGTAAAAATGCCGACTAAGGTACTAAACTATGACAAATATAAAGAAATGCATTTCCAAAGTAAAGTAAAGGTTTACTTACATGTTATCTTTATTATATAGGTGGAAGGGTAATGCTCTAGCTAATGAAAACAAGTAGATATTATCATCTGTGGTAAGTGAAATACTTGCTTATTGGTATTAAAATTAAAGAAGGGTACAAAATAACTACGCATTTACGCAATTAAAAATATTTGTAGCTAGATAAGAGCTTCTTAGATGGTAAGTACTAACCGTAACCTATGAACCTAGCTGTGTTTTTTTAAGCAATGCTACGAAAATAAAATCAAGCTTCCGTCGACCGTCGACCATGTAGGAAGAAATGTATGAGGAAGGAATAAATAATCTTAAATCCTTCTTTCTGCATCAAATTTTATCATCGACCTACATAGGTACTTACTTCTTTTCTTACTTAAATTTATGTTGGATTTCTTAGCGAGTGCGAATTCGACATTTTAAATGGCGAATAAAAATAAAAAGCTACCTTTTATCTAGTTAAATAGCTACTTGTGATGTATTACCTAGGTACATGAGTCGTTAGCTACCAATTATTAGCATTTTTGTAACGAGGTCTAGAATAATTATGGCAATCAGGACAGGGGCTGTAGCGTTATCTCTGAACTTGCGTAGGTAGGTATTAAGTACAATCATTTTACTGCGATTCTGCGATCTACCCTCCATGCCACGCGTGGTTAATGGTACCTAAATGACTTCTCTAGGCAAGATAAAGACCTGTCGTCTTTATCAAGCAGTTCTGTTTCTTTAGTATTCAGTTCTAGTTAACTTTTTATTATTTAGGCACTCTTTATTTACCTACATGTTCATTTACGTTCATCGCCATCTCTTCAACTTGAAAGCTCCGTGAAACTTTTACATGAAGTTTATTCGACCATAATTAGCCAATAATTTTTGAATGATAATCACATTAATTTAGACCCACAAAATCGTTTTTTTTTTAATATGTACCTAAGTAGGTACATATTAAAAAAAAAACGATTTTTAAAATTAAAATTCATAATTAAATAATTATATTCATAATTATTGACATAATTAAAATTCGGAATAGGTAAGTACCTATTCCGAATTTTAATTATGTTATGTACCTATTACGTATAAATAGATACTTATGTGAAGGAAGATTATTTTTCGTAGCGCTTTTACAAGACAAAGAAAAAGATTGGCTACAGAAAACATTAGCTAATATAATAAACTACTTAAGTATCTAAGTATATCAAATAATCGTAATATAATCCCCAACCGTAACAACTAACAAATGAAATATATTTGCTCGTTAATAACCCTACACAAATAAATAATAACCCTAAAACGCGATATACCTGTAGCTAGTAAACAGTCTCGGTACAGGGTACGATACAATTAGCATGTGAAAACACTGGCGCCGCGGGCCCGGTCTAATTGGCCCTGTGTAAACTTGCCCTGTTATCGGGGTGCCTCGAGCTCTCAACCCAGCTACCGGCTTCATAGTATGGAATCTGATTTTCATTAATATTTTATATTTAACTAAGTTTTCGCGGCGCGGTTTTACCCGCGTCTTTGCTTACTGCTCTGCTCCCCTCGCCAGTAGCGTGATGTTTGGCACATAGCCTATACTTAAACTTCCTCGAGAACTGGGCTATCATCCATATCATTCCAGAGATTAACGCGTTCAAACAAACAAACTTTTCCGCTTTATACATATAATAGTAGGTATAGATTTTCTTTGATAATGGAAATAGACCACATTAATAATAATTACTAGTATATTCGGCATAAAAAAATAATCTTTCAAAAATCTGCTCGCAATATAGCAATAGATTCATTTTAAAGACTTAATGGCAAAACACACCACTTCTGTCCACCCCTTCTGGGTATGCTATGGGAATGGATTGATCGACAGCCCCTATCAACGATTGAAAACTCTCTTACAGGTTTTATATACCTATTTGTGTAGATATTTAGTATTGATTTTCATATTATTCTCCGGTAAGTCCTACCTAGCGCGGAAGGCTGTACTGCACTTTTTTCCTTTTCGTCCTTTTCCTTCTCCTCCCTCATGTTTTTCTATCTAACGGTACACACTATATAGATACTTAAACACAATCATCTACTAGAGCCGCTTCGATAAGTATCATCAGAAATCCTTGTTTGTCACATGTATGAAATTGGCCTATTTTTTGTAAAGAAAAAATGGGTCGCTGACGTTTCAGACACAATATGTTCGGACACAGTGGCCGAATTGATACTTTTAAATTTTATTTTATTTTCTCTGTCGTTTCGGACACTGCCTATTCATAGTAGCTGCTTAGTACAGCCAGAAAAAAAGGTTTAAATAAAATGTGCATAAAAATCTTTTTACATTTTTTTTACATTTTTTTACCTGTATACAATATGTCGCATGCTTTAAAATATATTAGGCGGAAGAAAAGGATTTCAACATTAAGGTATCGCTGGATGTTTTTGTCTAACCGTACAAAACAGGATATTTTTTATTTTTTTTATTAGTGTCCGAAACGTCAGTAAAAACATAAAAAAAAAAAAAATTTGTCTATTGGGTCAAAGTGTCCGAACATTTTGTGTCCGAAACGTCACCCACTCGAAAAAATGTGAGAGAAATTTTACATCTCACCACTTTAAACATATTAAAATTCATACAAAATCCGTATCCACATATTGTATCCACAAATCCGCCCGCCCAACTAATATTGACTTCTTATTACGGCGGTCGCGCGGATATGCAGATATTGCACCGGTGCCGCGCGGATAATGTCTGCCCGTGTCCAACGATAGGGACGTCCCAGACAATAACCTGTGTATTTTAGTGATGTGCTTCAAAAGTTCGAGATAATCGGCGAGTCCCAGGTTACCGTTTGTAGAGCTGGAACTTAAGGTGTAAATAATAGTTTAATGTTCGATATACGTGTTTTGGTTAGGTATTAAAAATCTCGGATATTATTTTGAATGCTGTTTGGTCTGGCGGGTTATGTGGCCTTGCTAATCTCTACTGTTACAACAAATAGAGTGCGTTTGTTTTCTATTTTTAATTTTAGTACGCTTGTATAGATTCCGTTAGTATGTTTTAATGTGTTCTTTTTTTAAAATTTGGGGATCATTATAAATAAGCCCAAGAGCCGACACTTCGGTAAATTGGTTACAATTTAACTTAATTACAACTACAACTTAACTAACCATAAGAGCGTCATGTCCGTAAAACCGTAAGTTACTGTTGTGAAATTAAAACCATGATACTCCGAATAACAGTTGTCGGAAGCCTATCATCTTAACCGCTGAGTTATGTTGGGCTGAGGAATGCTTGTACAAGATTCGGCAGTAGTATTTTTGATACTCATTGCTATCCTGGTTACAAAAGGCTGTTTTATAAAAAAAAATTAGCGTTAATTACTGTGCTAGCTGTAAAAGCTTTACTTTGAAAGTAAGTACATAATGAATTTAAAAAGTCACATAAATATACTCGATTTCGAATACTCCCTATATTATATTGTAAGAGGCAAGTCCTTAACCACTTGGCCACCACGACTATTTACCTACATATATAATACGCAGTTCGCTGACAATTAGAAGTACAATCACAGGAACTCTCTAGTCCTTAATTTGTAAATAGATTTTATGGGATTGTGGTTGAGGTAAAGGTTACCGACAACCTTCTGACTAGACATCTACTGCTGAGTAAGTAAGATTTTAATAAACTCAACGTTATGACGCGTCAGAATACTCCGTACAAGCAGAACCTTCTTGTAGTAGGTATGTAAGCTAAGTAGGTAGGTACATTAAAATTAGGTTCACTTTAAAAATCTAATTATTTTACATTGAAAATCAAATCTTATGGCAAACAACCTGCTTCCTTTATCGAATTAGGTATGTAGATATTCTAGATCTTTTAATTGCTTAAAAAATCGACTTTAACTTTTTTTATATGGTCTTTAATCTAAGATTTTTGAACCCAAATTTTAAACAGTGGTCGCAGTCGCTGAAATTATGAAAGTTGATATATAAATGTTATAATTTTGATTTACACGCGTTATAGATTACTTTATCTCGTACAATGTCTATACATATTATTAACTTTGTAAGTATTACAACCTCTATGTGTAAATAAACAAAACCACAGAATAAATTAATAGTATAACTAAGGAATTAACATGTGTGGTCTTAACGATCTATCAAAATATCAAATTAGCGTACATACAGATCACTTTACCATTCTATTGTGTACTCGATGTGCTTTGTTCTATCGAGTAGGATGCAACCCGATCCAAAATGGCGGCAAACGTCATCGGAGCAATATGGCCGACTGAGCCGTTATTGTTTGAATGAATAAATTTATAGTCTGGCTTGATTGATTGTTTAGAGATGTTAGATATAGTTTATTATGTTAACATCTTGTTGTTTTAGTTTTAAGAAGAATTTAATATTTAAAAATATGGGTAGTAATGGATGGATGAAGGCTGCTAATCATGGTGGCAAAACTTGGAGAAGGGTTATGTTAACTTATGTTCAGCAGTGGACGTTTGTCGGCTGATATGATAATAGCGAATCTAAAATAGTTTTAAGAAATAAATAGTAATATTTTAAACATAAGGGAAAGGTAAGTCTTTCTCATAGAGAGAAGAAATAAGCTTCGATCACCATGCTTAATTAAGGATTAGTGTCTGGAATTGACAAATCCACCGTTTATATTTTACTAGTTCCACTAGTCACCATAATTATTATGACGGTGGTCAAATTGTCACATAACTAAAATTTAAATTCATTACTTGAATTTAATTTGCCTTTGTTCAGCATTAGATGTCTTTGTAATGAATTAATAAGTTGAGTTACTTTGCTAAAATTAAACAATATAAATATGTAGCCCGCAGATTTCTATGTTCCAATTTTTGTTTTGTAATAGATTGTATAACCCATATACTCTTATTAGTATTTTTATCGTAAATGTCAAGTTTCGAGTACATAATTTGCCAGCGGTGTCATTAAGTTATTTAGACTGACGATGCGGGCACACTGTATTAATTAAAGCCAAGAAAAAAGGAGGGAGAGAGGAGGATATTAGGTTTTGAGTACTTTTTGTATTTCCTTTTCTAAGCAACGTAATGAAAAACAACATTACATAAAAAAATTATAATAATTCATTTTTTAGTTAGTCAGGTGTTCTATTTCATAGACATGATTGTCGTGTAATTTCCATGCATATTGTATGGAATTGTAGTTAAAACACGTCATTCACAAGTATTTCGTTTAAGATATTGGGTAAAACCGGTAACACTACTGCCAAAACACAGTGCTTTTCTTTAAAATCAAATTTGATTTGTGTGCTTTTCTTTTGATTTTCTCTCAAAAAGTTCTTTAGGACCGAAAGAAAGCATTGATACAGCTTTTACTATCACTCAGAGAGATTCTTCCGAACGGTTCATATGTGTAATTAACACATAGGTATAATGTATGTAGTAGAAAAAGTCAAGAATTTAAGATTCATAATCATGAAATTTAAAGATTGGGTAAAAAATATAAACGCTAGTTATTTATAAACTAAGCATCTTTCAGCCATCAAATTGTGATCCGAACGTCATTCAAACTTGGTTTACGTTACCGTAGAACATAAACTAAACAATGGTGAAGTGTAGGATCTGATGAGTGATTGTTTGTTTGTGGAAACAGGAGCTTGTTGTAACTGTGCCATTGTTTTCTTTGTAGCTGTTAGTACTATCATAGAGTTACGAATGATGCAGTGTGTTGGCCCTAAGATTTCGCTTGTGAAATGTGAAAGGACATAATTAAATACAGGATTACATATTTTTTCTACTATATTCAGTGACAAACGAGCCAACAGCCCGTGCGAGAACCACTGCGTTGAAATCAATGCTCTATCAAATCTCGTTTGAAGAAAGACATGTCATACCGCTAGGGAAACAGCGCAGCTCGTATTTCGTTCATTACTTTTGTAATATTATAGTCCTGCTAGTGACTATAGTATCTAGAAGTCATAGGTTTTATGACCTTAGTGTTCGAAACTAAACAAGTATTAATGTGACTTTTTCAAAATCATATTATACTCTTTCAAACTTTGACTTGGACACAGTTTTTGATATTAAAAGCTTTGCGTTGTTTTGCGACCAAAGATACAACAACACCCATACAGAACATCAGTCCATCAATAAATATCTTTGCAAATGAAAATTAACCTATTTAATTCATGGATAGGTACAGGGACATTAAGTCCTTATATAGCTACATTCTCTACCAGTCAACTTTAGGTGTCGCAGAGATAAACTAAGTACCTACCTAGGTGCAGTTATCTATTTGCGTCATTTTACCAGATTTAAAGATAACCAGATTAAATAACAATCACGTGCAAATTCCAACCAAAAAAACACTATGATGACGTTTGAAACGTAAGCAAAACTAATAAGGTCATCGTAATCATTGCAAAAATAAATATGCTAAAAATTTGCACGTTCACGACTTTTATTATAGCTATAAATTACTTTAGTTTTATAGTATAAACATTATTAAATGGTTGTTAAAATGTACAATATACAATATATTTACCCATGTGCTTTATAAAGACGTATGGGTCTGGCTTCCACCGGTGATTGATAGGAAAACATATCGATGATTGACCACTGATACAAGCCAGTATTTTGATAAATAAATACTGGATAGGGTTGGGCGTGAATTTTATTTGTTTATCGATAGATTTTTGTGCTTATTATTTTTTGGGAATTGGGCTCATAAACAGTAAAGTTATTGGACAAGTAAGCAATTTAACACTTCACGTCTTTCGTGATTATTATTGTTTTTGTAGGTGAATTTGTAATTCTCTTATTTTACACTCCATAAATTTAGCAATTTAAGTTTGCTTAATAAAGCACCCGCTTCGTAAACACGAGGTAGTTTAGGGTTTGAATCCGGACAAGTAACAGTGTGATTTTTCAAACCATAATATGTGCTCTCTAAGTTTTCTTAGACATTTCTGACTGACTGAAAAGGAAAACACCGTGATGAAATCTGGACTTAAAAGTCTGAAATTGCTAATCCGCCTTGAGCCAGCATGGCGATTAATGTTCATGTCTTCTCTAAATGATAAGAGGGTCTTTGGCCTGCAGTGGGACAATAAACAGGCTGGTATTATAAGTTTACAAGTTTGCTTGTAAGTTAAAAGAATTTGATGAATAACGTACGTATATACCTGTTTCTACTAATATGTAGTATGTATTTAACCCGAAATAAAATGTTTTAAAATACTTTTTTTTTGTGTTTTAGCACATTAGTTTACATAGCTATAATATAGTCATAGAAACACGCAACATTAGAAGAACATATTACGACTACAGAATTTATGACTCGAAATATAAAATATCTATATAAGTCGTATATTTCGTACCTTATAAGCATTCAATTGAGTAATGAACCGGTTAGCATTTGCGTTCCAAACAAGACATAAATTTACTATTAATTTGTTAACTCGGTATGAGCAATAAGTTCCAATACAATATTAATTACTCACGATTGGTTAAATAATTATTATATTTAATCATACAATAATTCAGATTTTTAAAATAATTTCATATTTTACCTATAGGTACATTTTAGTAAAAATTACGATTGTAACGATAAGTAGGTAGGTACTGTTGGAAATATGTAACTGTTTTTATTGTCAATCTTTGGAGCACTTACAAAATAAATCATACATCATATTCTATTACAAGAAAAGGCCACTTTCATATTGAGAAGTCATAAGCATTAATCGCCACGCTTGCTCAATGCATGTTGGCGATTTCTGACTTAACAAGCAATATATATTATTAAAAAACAAAAGCCCACCTGCCCAAAACAAAGTGAAAAAAGAAACCTATTTTGTTTCGTGCTGACGCTACATTGAAATATTAAGTACCCTATCACTCTCACAATTAATACGAATCTAATGATATGTTAAAATTACACTTATACTTCATTTCTATAATGTTTAATTTGACTTGTTTCAAACACACTAGCCAGTTCACTGACGTAGCGTAGGGCCATAAGAAGAACTGGCAAGAAACTCACGCCACTCCTTTCAATCGCCAGGTTATTACATTACAGTTACAATAAGTTACAATTTCAAGTTACTTCCTTATTACGTTCTTCCTACTTGGTAACCGAACGACGACTCACTATCCTAAAGTTACAGTCTAAGGTTGACATCTATGATTACAATTCATCATTGGACTACAATTATTCAAAATTCAATATGGCCGTATACCGTTCTGTCACCAAATTGTTACAACTAATTCACACATAAAATTAATATTATCTTATACAATTTTACTTTACTTTAGTTTTATATACATTGAAGAACTTCTACTACAACAAATCAATTACTCAAATTTTATTACTTTTTTAAAAATGTATTTATAAAATAAAACTTATTTCCATAAGCTAACAATAGGTACCTATTAAAACTTACAACTTGTTTTAAGTCATATCAGATACTTTGAATAATTGAAAATCATGACAGATACCTCATGTTAAAATCCATTTAAGCCACCTAAGCTGTAGAGCGTGCTGCCAAAGAAATAGACAAACATACCCACATATATATACGCGCGAAAAATCATTAGGTACCCTCTTTGACTTCGGCAGTCGGGCAAAAAAAAAAGAAAACATGATTTTAAAATGATATATGTACTTAATTGCTAAAGTTTTGTTAATAGCACTTAGTAGTTGTATAATATATATGCATTGAGTGAGTGAATAGTTTTCTTTATTGACTTAGAATATCGATATGAATCTTGCAACTTATCGACTACACCTCATCACTAATATAAAAATCAGTACAGTGTAAACTCAATCGTTTACCTGGGGCGTTATTTGGGCCATACGTACCATTGGCGCAGGCCACCGTAAAACTGGTATTTGTGAAGATAGTGTAACATAAAAACTTTTTACTACACACACTGACAGATACAATCATGTGTTCTCATATTTCTATTTTGATTTGGTTGAGTCAGGGATTATGAAAGAGATATATTAAGTATAATTGGGTATGCTGGTCAAGAAGTCAAGGTAGACCGACAAAAGTTAGCGGGCAATCGGATGAGGGTGGCTGAGGTCTAAAGAAGACAAATCAATGGCCTGGGAAAGGCGCCAGGCTCCCAATTTCTTCAGTAAAGGAAGACATTTTGAGCATATCTGAAAAGTCCAAGTCAAAAGTCAAAATTTCAAATCTTCTTTAAGAGTTTGAACTTCTACACTTGTAGTTACAAGGCTGCTATTTTAACCATTAGACCATCACGACTTAAATTGCAAAATTTTCTGAAGTCACTTTTGCAGAACGTAAGCCCTTTCTAAAGGCTAGTGTTTTGCTACAGTCGCCTCGCTTGTCAGACGGATTGATGAATACAGTAAGATGAAATTATTTGAAACACAGGTAATGCAGACCTGGTACTCTTTTATTCCCTTCTTACGAAACTCATGGTAAAATATAAGGTAGTTACTATTCTAGAGTAAAAACCATAGAAATAATTTGAATATTGCAAACCGAACTTCTTTTAACCTCATTTTGAAATCCATATCGCGACAACTAGAAAGTTAAGACTACAGTGTTGTATCAAGTTCTTTAAAACAATTTACCTCAGCGATCACTTTCTCTACGTTATCAAGGAACTGTTTCTATCAGTTCTTGGTACACCTGTAAACCCAGATTGAATAGCTCTAAGAACACGTCTCGAACAGAATACACACAAATACTTTAGTTTAGTTTGCTCATTTGTTTCGAACATTAGAATCTAGATTTTCTAAATGTAGGTGACTTTTTCTTTTTTTTAAGGGACAAAGTAAGCAACCTATTGGTAAATATTAAAGTATCTCCTCTCAGTTTTATAGTAAACAGTTCATAGAGGAGTCACAAGTCCAGAAATTGTGGACATCATTTAAAAAGCTATCATGGTAAAGGATAATATGGCAAACGCTATCATGCAGCGAACTTATAAGATCTTACTATACTGGTATTGTGGACTACTTTTTACTACCCGCTTAAAATACCAAACACAGCAACCACTCGTTTTAAACTGACCTGTAAAAAGCGAAAGAATCGAAAAATACTAAGATTGAGATCAGACATTATTTAGTAGTTGCACTTAAAGTGACGTTTAAGTATTATAACATCAGCTGACTAAATATAATATTAAATTAAAACATTATAACAAAAGTAATACCAATTAATTATAATAAAAGGTAGAAACAACCTTCGTTCTGCTGACGAACGCGACAAAGAAACAAAAACAGACAAATTACGTATAAACGTATAACGTACGAACATGAAGTAAACAAAAGAATAAAGGAATAAGAAGACAATCCCTATGAATAAAATAAAAATAGTGGAAGATGATATCGTATAAACTGGCTGAGCATGGAATATGCCGAATTATTATTCGCCTAATAACTGGATCGTATTAACTTCGGTGTGTAGATCTCGTGATTGGTAGAGAAGGCAATAAGATTATATTCGCTTCATTGTTTGTATGTTTCGAAAAATAAAGTCGAATTGAGAATCTAATTCTCTTGTAGGTCAGGAAAATGTTAAATTTCTCTGAAATTTTGATTCTGGTGAACACTATTGTAATGACGGATAAATGACTATTATAGAAAATTTATAGCATGGTATTCCCTTCTGTAGCTTTATGAAAAGCTTTTACTCAATACTTACCTACTCTTAATCAAAATTGTAAGAAAACAGATATATCACAAACAGTGCCAGATTTGAATCGTCAATCTTTTATCTTCTTTTCATTACATATTCATACCAACACAGCCAATTGCTCCAGTCATCAAATAATGTCGCTATTTTCAAAACAGAGATCTGAAATATACAAAGTAGTGTACTTCTCTATCCATTCCTAACTCTTACAATCAATGTCTTAAAGGCATTTATAGATTATTCATTTGTATCTAGCAATATCGATTCTTTTATGTTATTGTTTTTCTGTCGTTTTGTCTGCTACACAGATATCAAACGTAATTGGAAGTTACCGTATGACAAACTTATATTTGCTGTCACATCCACCCCTATTGCCAATTGTTTGTGGGCGATTATCGTTTCAGAACGGCAAATAACATTGGCATATGTTTCAGTAAGATTTTTCTAATAACTTTAACATATTGAGTTATGTTTCTACTATTAGATTGGTTTTGTTTAGAAAGGTTACGATGATAATGAATCACTATTTTCAATATAATTTTACTTTAATATGATTTTACAGTAGTAAAGGGTTTTAGGTACTTAGGTTTTACAGTGACGTTTACCGTCCACACGAACGGGTGGTAAGGGCGGTCCGTAGGTACTTACGCCAAGCAACCATTTAATTATTTTTGCATATAACATATAACTATGTAACAATCTTAGAGACACAAAGCTCGTGGCCCGCAACGCGAAAGCTTCTATAGATAAAACAGTAATGGTTTGAAGAAGAAAATTGTACTGATCTTTATGCGGCTTTAGAAATCTTTCGGCAGCAATTATTTCATATTATAATATAATAAATTATTGCATGCGTATTTCATAACCAGCAAAATATATTGTTGATATTGTGTTGCAAGTATTTTAGTTATATAGAGCATGATTCTTGTCAAGATATTAATGCAACGAAATCAATCCATTTATCTAACATTATCCTGTCGACATAATAATAAATCTAGATCTTACAAAACTTCTAAATCAATTAAACACGATCAACCAAACAAAGACTGCAGATGACACATTCAGACATTCTAGTACTCAACTCTTTTAATTAAATAATGGTGTAAAACAATTCGTATATCTGTTAAAAGTAGATTGGAGTGAATGAATATAATTGAATGAACTATTTGCTCGTTGCAAGCTATTTTAAACCTTGGATATAGTTCATCTCATCATCATCATATTAATCGAAAGACTGGACTCGAATTCTCCAGAAATAGGGATCCCAGTCCAGAATTTTTTTTTGCAAATGTCTCGTTTAATACAAAACTTCGACAGATATTTAGATCGCCTCAACTTATAACATAACTTTTTTTAAATTACCTACAATGGCAGACGAGCCAATACCCCACCTGAGGGTAACAACATACTACTTAAAGGTCTTGAGATCTTTAGGCAATGCGGGTATTAAGATCTAAAGCGAAGATGAAGTGAGATTTAAATAATCAAACAAATATTTACACTATGTTTAGAAATAAAAGCATACGGCTGCACTAAGGCTACTATTACACTATCATAGAAATATGATCATAGATGTGTGAGTAATGTTTAAATGAAGAACATATGACGGTGATTCATATTGTCTATGATCATAGATATGATGCTCAGCATACTAGCACAGTCTGTATGTAAATGCAATGTGCTAGTGTGTTGCTATGATCCTACTTGTACGCTAGTTGTCAAAAAGGATCCTTTATCTAGGCTGTGACACTAGCGTAAATGTAGCACCCATAGCAACGGAAAACATGGCTTGATGGTATATGACGTTTATATGATTAATAGCTGTAATATGTAAGAATGAACAACGTCATCATATAACTATGATCATAGAATATGAAATCATATTTATATGATTTAAATATGATAATGTAATACTGGCCTAAGAAGTATAGTATGATGACGATTTATTTATAGAAACGGAAATTACCTATTCCCGCATTATGGTATGATCGTAGTGAGCTGGTGACCTGAATGTATCAGTATTATACTCGTGTATTAGCATAGATTTAGCATATTATTTAACAGAATTGAAGTTAACTGTTTTATAACTTGGCAAAGGTCGCATCAAAATTTCGCATACACAAAAGGCATGAACACTGATCACTACAAATAATAAGGTAGGTACAGTAAGATTTCTCTAACAATATTCTATAGCATTACACTAGCTCTGAAGTGCCCTGTAGTAGATAGCAGTCATAGCATTAATTTCTAATCAGTATATGGTCCTGTTGGTACTAATAGTTTGATATGTTCTAAGACGTGTTAAAAGCAACTGTACCTACTTATTGTAGCGTTCTTTTTGTTTACGAATTTTTGCTTTTTTAATGTGATCTACCTTGTCTAAGCGTTAGAGAAGTTGATTGTAATCTGCCTCTTGTCATACAGTGAAAGATGGACAACATGAAGATGAAAAAGCTTCATTGGTACCTACTTGTTTCAAATTCATATTCTTATGAATTGATGTTCTTACAATTTCAGAGCTAACAGATAGATACATAATTCAGATATTATATTTGTCTGCAAAAACATGCAATTACAATCAATCATTGGTACTTTGTCTATCGTTAGCTAAGTTGCGATTGGTTCAAAATTACGATCTCTTGTACAATGTATTGTGAGTGCTTTCGTCGAGGTTTACGACTTTAGGTTCAGGTACCTTAGTCTTTGTGTGTTTCTTAGTAAATGTATTAGGTTCTTTAGTCTTATATTTAAATGTTTTCTTCTTATTTTTGTTAACACTAGTTTAGATTCAGAGCATTTTTAGCTTATTTTCAGTTTAGATTTCGATACACAGCGGTAGTCTGAGTTTCTTGCTACTTAGTTCTTTTCTCTTGGCTGTAAAGCCAGTTGCTTTATGTTAATTAGCTGACCTTTTGTTTTGTTATTTTGATGTTTATAAATGTAATCTACGTTTGACTGCGGTACATATGATGACTTCTGATAAATAAATAGTTATGTAGTTTATGTCAAAAACAATCTTTTAAACCAATAAATATTTTTATCTATACTTACTATTAAAAATTCTACCAAGGCGACCTTAAAACATGATACTTTTTGTACTACTTTAACCCTGCTTACTAGGTGAGACCTCGCTTTTGAATATTCTGTGAAGAACTACCTACTATGAATGAACAAGCGTGTTTTTAGTCATGACAAAGACATTTTAGTTATCAGAGTAAATTCTAGGAGCGCTGCTCAGTTTTCATATTGTACACTAGCAATTGTGAGAATTTATTAATTAAACTGCATGAAAACATTTGGTAGGTTAAAAATTAATGACAACCAGTATGTCGACACCATACAGACGGTTACAAGCGGTTTATTTATTTAATATGGCATGCCGTACTTGTAACTTAAATGATGTCCTTAAAAAATACTTAAAATTGCTAAGTAAATCGAATTACATTCCGTTCAGCCTCTTTACAACCCAGTAATCAATTAACAACTTTAAACAGTAGCAATAGAATATAAATTTGAAACGCTTGTATCAAATCTAAAAACGAATTGACATCTTTGCGATCAAGTTGCAAAAATCATTGAACAGCTGCACTTTAGAAATTGGCTTTATTTTAATCGCAATAAAGTTTAAATTCATATACCAATGCTTTTGTTGCATCTATAAAACCAACTTCACAATGCGCTTTACCAATACTTGAATTGTCTTTATTCCTATAACGTTTAGTTTCATTTTTGTCTACCGCAGGAATACCAGGGGCGATTACATTTGTAATATTTTCTGTACAGTTAAGTTTTGGTCGGTCCGTTTGATCTGATGCAATTACAGTTTTACTGGGATCGTAAACATGGGAAACAAAATAGGCATGCAGGTAAGGTCTATTGTTATCGCTTTTTTACCCTTCATGGTCTTTTTTAGGCCGGCTCTCTAAAATTAGTTAAGGATTTAGCCCCGAGCTTGCTGAAGACATCTGTTAAAAGCTTTTGAGTAAAAAGTGTGAAGTATAATGCTAATATTTGAAGAACGTTGTAGATTCTGTTATTATTATTGTATGGTCCTTGATGTTTTTTTAATGGCTATGTTAACAGATGCAAGCGGTTCATTTGATGGTCAATGATAATGACCGCTCACGGTCTCCGAAACCGCCAGAATTACAATTAAACCACACTTCTGGCGCCAGGCTTAGTGACCTGAGCATGTTATGAGTTGATGAGAATTTTGAATATTGGGATAAATTTCTGCTGATCCCGTGTTTAATCTATGAATGATGTATGAATTAAACTCATTTGTTGTGGTTTAGTAGCACCTAGTAGTACCCATATTTGATGATTTGGACTGTTATTATTAAATAATTAAATAATTTATTTGAGGCATCATGGCCCATAAAATAAATTGTAAAAATACATGTGTAAAAATAACTTACATTTAAAACACAATCAATTATTTCCAGCTTCTTTTCTCGGCACTTGAAGCATTTTGTCAATAATGATGTATAAGATAAACTGAGAAAGAACACAAGTGAAGAAATTACATTACTATTTGCACTTTATTGGACGATTATGTCATTATAGATTAATAAGCCTTATTAAAAGCCTTAGTTGCAGAGATCTTGTGTTATTGACACAATTCGAACTGGAGCAGCAAAATTAAATGGTAATGAGTCTAATGTTATTATATGTTCTTAGTTATAGGACAACGCATTTCAGTGTAGAGATAATTATATCGAGATACATGTTTCCTGAATGTGTCTTCTTCATTGTAATCTTCTCTTAGCAAATTAATATATTAATGTACGATGTTGAGTTTTGAACTTATTTAAATGTTCATTATGAGTCATTATTAGCTATTGATTTTGTAAATCTGAGCATTTTTAATTGAACTGTTTAATCTTCGGGTCAAATAACATGTTGAGTATTTGATTTTATTCGGTATCAGATTATCAGTACATAGAATTGTGGTATGGCCAAGCTCCCTCCCTATTTTAAGAAAGTTAAGATAGCTGTCGAAGCGCTTTGTATGATAACGTTTCTGCTTACACAGTCGAGACAAAACGAGTAGTGCTACGTTTTAAATCTTACTAATACGAGTACATCTTGTAAAGCACTGCGTTGACCTTAAATATAATTTACCTTTTTTATTAAATGTTCACGCATATAAATATGATTATTAACCAGTCAGATGCACGTTTAAGAACCCGCTAGAATACTACCAACCATAACTTAACTGCTTTCAAAGCAGCAAAGTGAAGACATTTATTGTCAATTAAATCAAATATTCACAATATGAAAATAATAATTATCTAGATGAACCTGTGAACCTTTGTAATGAGATTATCCCAGAGAGACCAAGCTTAAGAGTCTGCATGAAGCTATTTTGAGATCTAGGACAATCAACAGATAAACGTAAATATTTGCAAGCCCTAACTATAATGAATGTGATTATAAATTGCAGTTTACCGTGTATAATTTTCTTAATAAAATATAAATTGTATGACATTTCGATTCTTTAATCCTATCCTTCGATCAGCAAATCAATGTGAAAAATGATAATAACTCACAGTATTAAACTCATAAGTTCAGGATAAGCTCACAATTGATGGTCTCAGACATTTTTCTTTAAACATACAATGCTACTACAAGTTTTCGCAACCTGCTAAAACTCGATGATGATTTGCGTAAATGCTACTTTTGACATTTGGCGCGACACCGACATTCCGATCTGTAAAGTTTATGCGGTTCGTAGTAAGGGCTTGAAAGGATGAATTCGTGCAGCGCTGTATTGCATCTACACGCCCTCCGATTCGACCCTTCCCCTTACTGAGAATCCTATGGAATACTTACAAACGGCTTAAAGCAAGCCAGTCTGGTTTTGTGTTTCAATGCGCGCGGGTCGTAAGCGCGTCGCGTTTAAACGTAAACTACTGCACACTAAATCTTTTTTCGATTTTTCGACAAGTTCGTATTTTAATAAACGCTCTATGGAATTTTGAGTTTACAGTTTTGTTTTTTTTTAAAGTGTTCTTTGCCGCCAAAAATAAACTTTCGTAAAAGTTTGTTTTTGAAAAGTTTTCTTTAAATTTTAGTGTTTACATTGTTATTTAGGTTTGTGGTATATTGTTTTAGTGATTTTGTTTTTGTTTTATTTTGCGTCTGCAATTGATGAAATTATGGTTTTTGGTTTATTTAAATTTTGCAATGTTTATGTGAACGAAACTTTTTAGTGCTATAATAAATAGTTTGAGTGACTAAATAGTTTTTCGGCAGAATGAAGCTCATTTGGAAAGTTTTGTATTGTTTACTTTCATTGCTGCAAGCTGTTCTGGGAAACTGGTGGTAAGTAAAATATATATTTATTTAGTTTAAATTATAAGAATATGTTGTCATTTAAGTTTAACATTTTTTTCAAAATCAGATATTTTCAGTATTTGCGTTAAATAGTAGGTTTCAGCCGTATAATTATTTGCAAACATTGTTCTTATTGTTAATTTTTTAATTGTCTCCACTGTTTGCATTAACTGCAACTAAATATCTACTTACGTACATTGTTGCTATTTTTTTTTCTAATTACTAATATTATCACTACATTTATAATATTTATATTAAAATAATTTAAAACTGAAATATTTATTAACAACATTATAATAATCTTTCTTTCACAATGTCTTTAAGTATCAAAATTAATTTCGAAATATAATTCAAAATTGGGATTTTAAAATCGTACCTAATCCAATCAAAATAAAAGAAGTGAGGAGAAAGGATTTTATAATTAAAAGAGACGGTTAATACCCCGTTGAACTAGTTCTATTAACCTCATAACATTTTAAAGATTAAGGTATTATTTTATTAAAATTCACCGGAAGCATCAATAATTTATTTTTATTAAATTTTATTCCAATATTAAAAAGCACAGGTAAGCGTTTTTTAATACGAGTATGCATGTATTGTACAATACATAACCTTCCAATTAAAATTCTCCGAACAATAGCAAAAACCGTATTAAAATGAGTTGTTTAGTTTAAACGTTAGCTTCGAAACATATATGAACTGTATCTATTCTCAACAGTAACCAATGTATTCTAAACCTTTTACTAAACAGGTATGTATGTGGTAAAAGTCGCTGGTGTCACAATTGTTTTTTTACAAATTGTTACATTGTTTATAAGTATGTAATGTGTCATTGTTTGTTTACCTTTCTAAATTAAATAAAAAAAAGAAAACAGCGACATACTATTTAGAGATATTCTTTATGACAAATTAATAAATTTATCCTAAATATCTTCCTTTATAATCAAAATTACTTTTCCATAAAGGACATTTTGATGTGAAAGATACAATAATTTAACTAAAACACCTCCTGCATCGTTATTTCGAATACTTGAAGTATGTTTATTTTTATTACCTACTTAACTTGATTTTTGATTACTTACATCATTATCATTATCAAGCCTGGAGACGTCCACGGCAGGACATAGGACTCTCCTAAATGTTTGCCATAGTCATTACACTTAGGTATCAGGCGGATTGAAGACCTTGTCTGTATGTGACATCTTGTATGCAGGTAACCCTGTTGTCAGTTACCTGGTATTTGTTAAGTCGCTTCGTACAACACCAACGGAAAGAAAAATACCATTAAATTTATTACATTTAAAATTTAAATAACAGTATTATTCAGTTCAAATAGAAACATTTTGCACCAATATTATTGTAACCTATTCAAACCAAAAGTTTTGAGGAATAACCAAAATGTTATAAAACAAGTTTTGTTATTTACAAATATAACAACACAACTAAAACACAACACTAAAAATAGCACACCCGTAGCACGAAATATTTACTGTTTACATTTGCCGTTGTGTAAAACATTGTTTGACATTTCGACGAAAAACAACAAAGATTTGTCTGTAAAACTACTGGTTCAGTAGATACAAATTAATATTTGGTTAATTAGGTACTGATGTTAGTTTAGGTATTATTTATTCGTCAAAACATTTATTTTGTGAATGCCAATTAAACTACAGCAAACTGGCTTTATGGTAATTGACAGACGAAATAGAACCGTGTGAAGAACTGGCAAAAAACTTAGGCCACTCTTTTCAATCGCCAGGTAATTATATAAATTACAATTTTGGTCTGAGTTCCAATGTTTATATTTATGATGTAGACGAGAGGCCGGGAGACCGTCTAGAATTTAAAACCACTTTATTGTATCTCGTGGGTGAAAAGATGACAAAGGGAATCAGCACCGTTACCTGTGTGTTAAACATTACGTTACTGTCGCCACCAACAATTCGCCAGCCAAGAATGATGCCTATGGCAAATTCTACTTATATCCAGTAGAGGATGTCTTCAGGCTGATAAATAGATTGTAAGTGTTCAGAAAAAAAATTCAGTTCAGATTTTCTATATGAGCACTAACCGTTAAAAATCTAAACTAAATAAGAACAAGCCAGATTAAAAACGTCGTTCAAAACAGAAACAAATAGCGAAATAGACAAAGGTAATGAAAGGGCTATAATACGGAGAGATGATCATACTGATATCAATTTAACTAATACCAAATATTGCCAGTAGTCGATTTTATACCTATATTGAATTATTATTAATATGATATACCTTACTAACATAACGTCTACCTTGATGGCAAAGGATATAATAGTCAAGTTAAAACTTTTGATATATTATTGAACAGTAATATTTTGCTAGTATCTTTAAAACAATAAATAAATAAATAGATCCTCTTCACTTAGATATCTTATTAAAGTATTTATGTATTCTAATGATGGATGACACTAATAAAGATTATAACCTTTAACGATGATGTTATAATCAGCTCACAAAAATAAATTCTCAGTAGTAACAAGATCAATGGTTGTTCCAACCTTTTTCATTCTGTCTTAACTACCCGTTTAACTGCACAAAATAATAAAGCAAAATCAGTGAAGTTATTTCTCGCTGTAGTAAATTTAACTCTTGGTGTGCAAGCTGCGTATGTAGATAAACGCAAAAGTGACATCAAAGGGAACACTGTTAATGTACCATATGGTTTAACACTTACGCCTTTATTATGACTAGCTTTGGTAGAAGAAAATGCAGTGTGTCGATTGTAATGACTAACTTGAATTTTGAACGATAAAATAATTGAAATTTATTGCTTTTTATTCACAGATGTTAAAATTAAATTAATCATTAAAATAATTTTGATTTTGATCGGACAAAAGAGACTCACTTTATCTAATACTAGCTTTCCGCGGCGCTATTTCACACGCGTCTTTGCTTACTGTTCTGCTCTCATTGCTAGTAGCGTGATGTTACATAGCCTATAACCTAACCTTCTTCAAGGACTGGGTCACTACGAAAAAAGAAGTTTTCAAATCCGACTGGTAGTTTCAGACATTAGCACGTTCAAACAAACAAACAAACTATGCCACTTTATGTAATGGTATAGATATTCTACTCGTCTTCCGCAGCGCGATTTCACCCGCGTTAAGTTACATCTTTGCTTACTGCTCTGCTCTCGTCACCAGTAGCGTGATGTTAGATAGCCTATAATCTTCCTCAAGCACTGGGCAATACTAAGCAAAAAGAATTATTCAAATCCGACTGATAGTTCCAGAGATTAGCGCGCACAAACAAACTCTTAAGCATAATTTTGTGCTGTTTTATTTAAAATAATCTTAAGTATTCAATGCTTTGTGATCTTTTGATAGAATTAAAATCAAAAGCTAAATTAACCTAGACAGAAGTTGCAAATATAAATTGTATGAAAATTTGGAGATAATAATATCAATATTATAGACTCTAGCGGTAGTGTATGTATGTAGTGGATATTTTTCAGCTGAAATGATGAATAACTCTCATGGGTTACTGAAAGTTTAGATAAATACAAAGATAAAGAGAAGAAGAATATTAAGGCAGTTGAATGTTTCAGATTTCAAACGTTTAGCAAATTAAATTTTCTGCTTTGATTGTAAGTATAGCTGATAAATCATCGGTTAATAGATTTATTACTAGCACAAATTAAATAATTAATTGACCAGTTTCAATTCGCAATCAATTAACATTTTATGGAGTAAGATCCGTAAAGTGTTGGTCGCAGTTTCTCGTCTTGTGGGATAGTTATTGCATTGGCAAAAGTAAATATTAGCAAAAATTTAAAGGATTTTTTAAGTTGGAAAAAGAATTAAAATAAGGGAATTAGCAAGAACATTATTTTGAGTATGAGTTAAAAACAAATAGGAGTAGATAGTACTAGATAGTGATTTTAAGTTCTGTGCACTTGCAATGTTGACAGAGAAAAAGTTCTCTTAATAAATTCTAGGCGCGCTATCCATTTTCGTTATTATCTTTTTTTATTTATTTATAAGCAAAACAAAAACAATACAACCTCGTATTTTATTAAACAACTGACGATGTCTATTGTACCGCCAACGAAAGCTCCCAAGACAAGGCTTGTTGTCAAGCAGGCGGCCAACCATAAAATGTTTGTTCGCAAAATGTAAAGGTATAAAACATTGTGCTTCGAGCCCAAGCGAACAGTCAGTGGAAAGAAGAAATTGGAAAAAGAAGATATTATGATTTTACAGACCTCTAAATAGAGCTGCTAAGTAAAGATTGGTATGGCCAGAAAGTTAGTGCAGAGGTGAGGTCTCTTATAGAAACGTCATCTATAAGACGAGTAGCGAAATGAGAGAATTATAAATTGTGATGATTTACAGTCTGAAAACTTGTCCTGACAAAAATCTATCTAACGCAAAAGAATATTGAATTGATAGTTGCTTAACGAGTCGCATTTAATCATACTAGTAGTTACGTATTTATACAGAATATTCCTAATAATATTCTGTTTGCATAGATTAAATTTACAGTCTTCCTGATTAAACTGTCGGTAGTAGTTTTGTGATGTTATTTATTTAATTTGAATAGATGCTATTGTCCCAATTGATAAATATTTGTGCCAGCACTTATCAGTAGTATTGATTTAGTGTAAAGAGTTAAACTTAATGTAATAATATTATCACGCTGGTCTTTGACGGTATGATTGATGTGGTTGGATTGGTAGTTTTATCAGAAGCATGCTCTAATTGATGTCTCAGATCAATTTTATAAATTTTCTCATGTCTTCTCTGTATGCTTTCAATCAGCACCTAATTACGCTACTGTTGACAATTTTTTTTCTGGTATTTCTCATTTTGGTCACCTTCAGGACATCCGCGGACGAGGATAGGATGGTCTTCACATTCTGGTCAGGAGATAACTCTGTCAATTCAATTTCTCCAAAAGTATATTTGTTTTTATAATCAGAGAGTGAAAAAAATACATAACAGGTCGAAATGGCCCCGTGGGTAAGGCAACCCAACCCGCTTCGTAAACAAGAGTTAGTGGATTCGAATCCGAGCAAGTATCGATGTGATTTTTCTAATTATATGTACTTTCTAAGTTAATCTTGGACATTTCTAACTGACGACAGTGAAGGAAAAGATCGTGAGGAAACCTGGACTTAAAAGTCTGAAATTGTCAATCCGCCTTGAGCGAGCGTGGTGATAAATGCTCATACCTTCTCTATATGAGAAGTGCCCTGCAGTGGTAGAGTAAACAGGCTGGTATACTAGTATTATTATTATTATTACATATTATTTAAAAAATACTATATCTTTATTATTTTATTGACAAGTTCTTCTCAATGTTTAATAGCAAAAAGCCAAATAAACCAATTCTCTTATAATCTAAATACGTAATACAAAAAACGTACCTACAATGTCATATTAAATCTATTAAAGACATTTTAATGTGTAATAAAACTTGAATTTTACTGCTTTAATTTGAAGCTACTAAAACGTAAACGTAATAATCAATTTGCGAATAAGGTAGTATATACTCACGTTGATTGGACTTAAGGCATGACAAATTAGAATTCAATTTTGGATTTAACGTAGGCGTTTGATAGAGATATATTAAACCATTGTAATATTAAACTCCTGATGTTACAAAATTTTGCTTGTTTGTTTAAGTAATTTGTGCATATAGATTACTCATTAATGAATTAAGTAGCTATTTAGAAAAGAATAGGAGTTTAATTGTTTTCCTATCTATTCCATTTTTGGCTCAGATATATATTCAATTAATTTCTGTTAAGGCAACGGTCTAATTTAAAATTGTACTAAATACGTTGTTTGGTTTCCATTGTTGTGTTTTAACAATTTAGCTTCTATTTTTAGGGTTTCGTACCTCAAGAAGAACGTACCCT
The DNA here is from genome assembly GCA_963082885.1 of Parascotia fuliginaria. Classification (NCBI taxonomy): domain Eukaryota; kingdom Metazoa; phylum Arthropoda; class Insecta; order Lepidoptera; family Erebidae; genus Parascotia; species Parascotia fuliginaria. The sequence continues at coordinate 6,302,343 of OY720195.1, forward strand.
TATGATCACTTTGTTGTCTGTCTGTCTGTCAAGAGCTTTTTCTCAGTAACACGTCGAGGTATCAAGCTGAAATTTATACCTGAAGCTGTGCAAAAATCAAGTTAAATGTCATATGTAAGATATATGGCCTTTTATGTTATTTATATTAATTACGATCTTGTACGAAACCCTCGGTTCGCGAGTCTAACTACCGCTTGACTGTTTTTTCTTTTCATAGTAATGAAAGAGTTTGTGGTATCAGTAGTATTGTCTCCAACAAAGATAAGATTACTGATCTAGAATATGTCTAACAGAAGTCTAGCATCTATTATTATGTATTACTAAAATGAGATAATGAAGACCACAGTCAGTGTCAAAAGATTGTAGTTAATACGTTGGATAAAGTAGTGTAGTATTTTCTATCTGAAATAACTTAGTTTCGTTTTGATTACCTCTGTGGTGTATCAGACTACGTGCGTCTTAGAGTTTGATTCAGATTCCACACGGGGACAAAACTTTGTGTTTCCAAATCTAAATACACTTTGTGACTGTTAAATAAATGTTATTAAAATCTTTCAATACATGTTTGTTTCGTAGTGTTAGGTTCGGTTCTTCAAAAATGTTTTAATTGGAGCTCAGGATTAAGCCCGGGCTTCAGTTAAAAATTTTGCTAAAATATCTGAACCTCTCAAAGTACCATTTTTGCTATTCTTCATTCGTATAGATGTTCAGTACAAAGCCGTAAACATATTAATATTATAATTACTATTGTACCGAAAACGTTCATAAAAGCTTATCTTTATGGTGTTATTCATTAGTTTGATGACTTCACTGATACGGTAGACAATTACTAGAAAATATCTATACTACTTAGCTTTGTCGGATTTTGACACAAAAACATAAATATTTGTGACGTCACTTTCATCCACTAAACCACCGGAGAATTTAATGTATGACATATTAAGGAAAGAAACCATAGACAAAATAGTAGTATGGGACCTACGAATATCATATAGGGTAAACATACCGGTTATCGACCGAATAAGCGGCTTGTTGACTTTAGAGTTAATTTCTATCATTATGCATAACTCCGAAACTTTTATTTATATTTTTCATTTCATGCTACAATAATCTAGTTTCATAAAACATACCGCTTCTAGACGTATCCGTGATATATAATTTAAAAACATATATTATTCGTAAAAATGGCAAATATACCGGCTATCGGCCTTTTCACTCAGTTATCGTCCACCAGTGCACTGGTTAGCGGCCATCTAGTTCACAGTAGAAAAACGACTCATATTTAAAAGCTCATAGGGTTTATAATAGTATGAAAGTAAAACGGTTATTAAATTCACAAAAGCTATGTTTTTACTCTATTCTCTTTCAACATAATTCGATTATGCTTGGATTTATACCCACTTTTCTTATATTCTCTTCCATCAGGTAAAACACTTTTCTGGCAGAAATTGTATTTCGTATCTAAGCATATTTTACACATTTTGAAAAGTCTACCTGTTCGACGTCAAATGGATAAAGGCCGCATTTACGGAATCCATTATTGATCGTCTAAGTCATCTCCATGTTCAACGTCTGTTTAAAAAATTGGCGCTTCCATTCTTGTTTAGTGGCTTGAAGACACTTACATCTGCTAGTTGTAGAATGTGAGTGGTGTTAGGTGGTAAAGCGTAGAGAATGATGTCATTATCCTCGCAAAATTTACTCAGTGACATGGACATGTGTGACTTATGTCCATCTACGAAAAAAAGTACAGGCTTTTTACATTTTGTTTCGTGTGCCTATCGTTGAACCCATTAGACATGTACTCAAAAAATGACTGCTTTAGGTGGTCTTTTATAAGGGAACACCACTAATGGCGGACATATTACCCCAGATGCTGTCATTACCATTAACACTGTTATATTCTTTCTCATTGCCTTTCTTGACAACATATACGTTTTTGTAGCCTTAAGGAGGTAGAATCTTTCCTGATTTAGGAGACAATGAAACACCAGTTTCATCAGCATTTAGAATACGACTCAGATCATCTAAAATATCTAACGCATTTCGTTCAACCAAGAAAGTGTGTAGCCTGCAAACCATTTTCCAATTGAACTTTTCCTGATCGCTTCTCGCGTCTTATTAATAGCTTCTGGCTCTCGGATGCTTATGTTTGGATGGCGTTTGAGAAAGCTGAGATACCATCGTAAACCAGGTTTACCTCCTGGAAAGCGATGGTCTATGCCCAATTCTTTTGCAAGCTCAGCAACCGTATCCAAAAGGTCATATTTGTTGATTGGAATGCCAGCTTTCGCCAACTCAATTATCCAATCAACAACTATTTTTTTCTCCATCAAAACCAAATACATATAGGGTCGGGCCAAATTTTTTTTTGATCAGCTACACGACCGGAAAACCTGTCCTGTATTGTGGATCTTGGAACTCCGTACTATCGACATGCTTCTCTTATGCCGCGAATGTTGTCACGTATATCTGAAAGAGCGTTTCTCATTGTTTCTTCACTAAAAGCAAACCTACGGGCAGGCTCTTCATTTTTTTTCTTTTCTGTCCGTTACTGACAGGGGCCATCTGCAAATAAAATCATAATTCCAACACCAAGCACTTCAACCAAAACCAGCAAATAAGCTTAAATAAGAGGTAATTTTTAGTGAACTAGCTATTAAAAAGTAGCTGTATTAATTCAGAGTAAGGATATTTCTGTGCCAAATTTCATTCTAACCCATCTAGCCGTTGCAGCATCGGTAGTAGTAGGCAAGAAATAGGTTACATTTTAACGTCTTAGATTATATTTCTACGTTTTAATCGATACTCAAATTTAAATTATAGAAATTTGCTTTAGAATATCAGTGTATTATATATTTTTATGCTCATGACTACGAAATTATAGACAGTTCTTTTTTTTCGAAACGCCGCAATCAGGTGTATTTTTACTAATTTTTGGCCTCTCTTTATTTTAAACAGCCGGAAACAGGTCTAATATTTACTAATTTACGGCCTTCCTTTATTTCAAATGGTCGAAGACAAGTTTAGTTTTTACTGGTTATCGGCCGCTAAACGTAAAGCATTTTTGAACGTCATATCTTTGTAAATATGAGGTAAACTGGCGGTCGGAATCTAGTTGTAAATTCACAAAATTGTAGCTGTTCACAAATATTAAGGAGTCTATGTTGTTGAATTAAGGTTGCCGCAATAAAGGCAAAGGAGAAATGACGCGAATAAACCGGTTTTTCGGCCACCCGGTCGGAAAGTAGATTTTGAAATCATTCGTTGACGTATTACTCGACCACCAAAAATATCACAAATTATGAAAATTTTGATGAGTTTAGGCACTTGAATATTGAAATTAAACATGCTAAATACACACAAACCAAAATAATGACCAATAAAACAACAGTAACACTTTAAAACTTACCTTTGAAAATCAATCCACGTGCTATTTTTTTTCCTAATTTTGACACGCGTTCATACACAAATTTTTGAAATGGCGACTGAGGGCTTAGTTCGCAAATTTCAAGATCATGTCGTTGGATTATGAACTGTGAAGTTCGCCGGGATCGAATAGAGCGAAATTTGGAAGAAGCAGTCTATAGCACTGTCTATTATTCAAAATAACGTGGTAAGTGGTCGAAAAGGGGTAGTGGTCGGTAAACCAGTATGTTTACCCTACCAGTGGCGCAAAACCAAAGAGTGAGGAATAAAACTTATCGCGGGTGAAATTGAATACCTACTTAATAAAATGCTTATAAAACTAAATGCTTGTCAGTACTGCAAAGTTTTATTGTGTACAAAACAGCTTTTGAATTATTTATCTATACCTACTATTATATAAAGCGGAAGAGTTTGTTTGTCTGTTTATTTGAACGCGCTAATCTCTAGAACTACCACTCGGATTTGAATAATTCTTTTTACGTATGATAGCTCAGTTTTCGAGGAAGGTTATAGGCTATGTAATATCACGCTACTGGCGACGGGATCAGAGCAGTAAGCAAAGACGCGCAATGAAACCGCGCGGCTAAAAGCTAGTTTCATGATATTGGGATTTTTTTTCCGTCTGAAGTCTGAAATTTGAAATGTCTTTCTCCTTCTGCCTGACTTGCCTTCTGTTACATGGGAATCTTTGTATCTGGTAAAACGTGAGCATTAGACATCTCTGCCTACCCTTTCGGTGAGTAAAATGTCTCTGAATATTCTATGGCATATTTTCTGGTATACATCATTATTATGTCGCCATTGATGTATGTGAGATAACTTTAGAAGATTGCTCTGAAATCTAGACAATAGAGACACACATGATGTATGGTGACAATAGCATCAACAATAATGCAATGATTGCCAAAGAGCCATTTGTAGCCTACAACATGCAACGGTAAAGTTGCGAGAAGACTGCTGTAACCACAGAAATCATAATAACAATATTTAATAAATATACTATATTAGAGACCTAAGAGATATCACACGATGCAAGGCACTAATATTTTCTTACGATATAAAATAAAACAGAATAGTAGATGATCCACCGGCAAGAACTGAACTCCTTAATACATACATAAATACGAAGTAGAATTATTATAAATCATTGAAATTCTGTGTTTTCTCTAGAATATAAACCTATCAGACAAAAATTCTCTAAACTCAAAATCCGTTGCGTGGTTTATACAAAGTTAATTCTTCACTTCTACCTGTCATATTATTTGAATTTCTGTGCAAATACCTGTGCCTAATTAATAATAATATAATGACTGCACCGTTGGTCTAGTGGTTAGTGTAACTGACTGCGACGCCGGGTGTCGTGGGTTCGATTCCCGCGGAAGGCAAATATTTGTGTGATGAACATTTGTATTTGTCTTTAGTCTGGGTGTTTTCTATGTATTATAAGTATGTATTTACAAAAAAAAAAAATGTATATGTATTATATTTCAGTTATCTAGTACCCATAACACAAGCTCTGCTTAGCTTGGGACTAGACGACAGTGTGTGATAGTGTCCACATATTATTATTATTATTATTATTATTATAATTTCAAACAATAAAATTGAAGCACTTTGGTATTGTGATTATAAATGTTAGCGATTCCCCTCAAGAACAATGCCCAGCCCATTAATTAATTAGCATTCAGAAGAAATTCTAAAATGGAGATAATGATTATGTCAGTAGGCGTTTCTCAACCGAAAAAAACCCAAATATTACTTTTAACCCAATTCAATCATTACTACTAAATAGTGATTATAGAAACTGTCTGACAGAATTTAAATCGTTGCATTTTTACATTAAACCCTATTCTATTCAAATTCAAACTATTCTCTTACTTTTTATATTTTGTGATCCTTATTTAGCATATGACTAGCATCCTGTTTGGTCTAATAATAATATAAATGATCATATAAAGTATAAAATAAAGGACAAACGCACACACATGTCGATACGGTACATTAACGTCAAACGGGCCGCAACTAACATTTTACTAAGAATGTGTTCTTTTTTTTAATAGTATTACGCTGTATGAGGAAGGGGTAGCTTCGTCTTTGTCAACTCTATTAATAATACATAATTAGTTTTATTACTGGTGGTTACAGACGGTCAAAAAGATTTTTTGTTTATTTTTTTTTTCTTCAAACAAGCCTACGATCCGCCTGATCGTTAGTGAATACCGTAACCTATCTAGTAAAGAGTTATATGAGTAGTTCAATATCGAAATAACACAAAGACTGAAAATGAAGTTTGATTGAAAAAATGAGTTTTATTTTTTAAGCCTCTGTGACTTAGTAGGTGTGCGAAAGACTGTTGTTTACGAGGTTGCATGTTCGATATAAACACAGAAGTAAATTTTGTGTAATTCATACATTTTCGACTTTCTTTGTATAAAATTTTATGTTCTTCTGCAATAGTTTAAATTCTACCAACAAAACACGTATAGGTACTTTACCTACACATTTATTAGTTCGTAGAGCCATGTTCTCACCTATAGCCCGCGGACATGATTAAGTTACCTGTTTTGTTCGTACTAACTCGTAGTACGAGTACATCAATGTTGCTTGTAAGCACCTATCATTAGATAATAAGGACTTATTTTGTTTCATTCTAAAACATTGAGATTTTGTTTTTTATACAACTTAGGTGGTAACACATGCATATGGTGCGACGTTGTGGGATTATCATTGTTTTAGACATGAGTGTGTCTTTCAGCATTGTAGAAATAATAATCTATGAAATCACAAACAGGTTGTCGTGGAGCGCGAAAAAGAAGAAGGAAAAAGAAAGAAAAGAGTGAAATTCGTTACGTAGTACTATTAAGTAACCATACTTTAGTAGTAGTAGTAGAACTACAACCATTATAAGAGGTTAGATGCTTCTCTTGTTTATGAAACCCGCACTTAGTAAGCATGACATCATATCGAGATTTAAAAAGCAATGGACTATTTCGACGTTCGAGGTAAGTCAAAGCATTTATTTCATTTTGATCATAAAGTATGATGCTTATGAAAAGTCAACATTACATTAAGTCAGCCAATTGACCTACAGCCAGTTCGCTGACGAGGTAGAGTTGTGAGAAGAACTGGCAAGAAACTCACGCCACTCTTTTCAATCGCCAGATAATTACAGTTATTTGTATGAGTTACAATTTAAACATTCAACGCAACCAAAGAACCATATAAAGTAATTATTACAAATTAACCAATTAATATAACTACTAAGATTAAAGAAAGAAAAAAGAGGATTTCAATTATTTAGTTTCATCTAGTATGGTAATTTGACTACGTATTTAAGTTAAACTGGTAAATGCACCTCCTGGTCACATTGCAGTCATCCCAAGTAGCTCCCGTTCACGAGCATGACGCACGGGCCAGTCATCATCACCTCGGTAGAACTCGATTAGCATAGTTGATGTTGATAGTTGCAAGTTGCAATATTTTCAATATAATCCTGCACTATCGTAAAATGGTCGGCAGAAAGTGCTCTTGGTAACGATAAGCGGTGCTGATTCTAAGCAGTAGTTACTACATACACTCTAGTAGATCCATTGGTTGTTTGACAATAAAACAGTCTACATACAAACATCTACTGTGAGACTGTCGAACAATCATGCACTTTTTTACAATCAGAAACCTCCCTACCAACCCTTCAAACAAATATCGTAACCATCATTTACATTAGCGCAACCACACGGGTTTCTCCCCTAATAATAAACAATACTGACGTAAGCATTGCAAGGGTTATAATGACTAATTATTTAGTTAGAGTTTATGCACTGGTAGGGGAAATATTGTTGCGTTTGTTGTTAACCGACACTGCTATCTTCCAGTTTTAGATCAGTTGGCAACCCAAATTACACTCTCGGTTGCATTTTCCTTTACTTGATGATTTAATCTCCTTTCAACTTTCAATAATTGTGACACATACACAAAGTCACTAGTAGTTCTTCTCACGGCTATTATCAGCAAATTGCCTGGCATCAAATTGTTGATATTAAAGTTTATAAGATTCCTTTCACTTTAGAATAATACAAATAAAAAAAAAACACAAAAAAATGTTACAACTCTTATCAAAAACATTTTTACAAAACGAAGCGATTAAAATGAGAAATTTTAAATATCGAATATAACACTCGTCTTATTTGGACTGTAATATGACATAGAGCAAGCGTGCACATTAACACAGGGTTACATTGTCATGCGATAAGTGTCAACTGTCAGTGATGATAAACATTGGTGTTGTCAAGTATGGCGCCAATATTTTATCAAGCACTGTGCTATGAGCAATTGCCGAATTATTCTGGCACTAACAGCAGTGGGCTTTTTTGTTTTGACATATGGATTAAACATTGCGTTAACTAATTTGACTAAATTATAACATTCATGTAGGAAATCTAAGTATCTATTAAAAAGGCTTTTAAGATTAGGAGACCCCACAGATTATTTACGTGATAGGTACCTGTGCCTGATGATGATGAGACACTGGAGTTATTTTGGTAGACAACTTTCACATTAGAGAATAAGCACTGGGTTTAGAAGAATCATAATCACAATTATAATCATTTAGAAGAAAGACGTCCACTGCTAGACGGTATATGGGTCTGTTAAATAGAAAAAGTGTGTGGGGTAGCAGGCAGTGACTGTTGAAAGCATCAGTGCTGATTAGGCGTGAACTAACTGTAGTAAGAGCTGTCTCCATGTGCTAAAAGCACACCTATGTTAGTCTGCAGTATTTACCTACGCTGCACCTGGCAGACCTTTTTACGCCACCCATTAACAAGCGTTCCACATACAATAAAAATACTTTTCTTCTTTCCATGATTAGTGTTTATCTATACATAAATTGGAGTGTCTGTTTGTAATATTGAAATAACCGTTTTTAACTACATGTGTATGAATATATATACGGTACATACACCAAAATAACATTTTTTACAATTATTGTCTGTCTGTCTGTCTGTCTGTTTGTTCCGGCCAATCTCTGAAATGGCTGGACCGATTTTCACGGGACTTTTATTGCCAGGTAGCTAATGTAATAAGGAGTAACTTAGGCTTCGTTTATTTTAGAAAAATAAAGTAATGTTTATCGACTGTTAGGCGGAACGAAGTTCGCCGGGTCAGCTAGTATAAACTACACGAGAAGATGTGAAAACAACGGTATTTTATTAGTCGCTTACAAATTTTATTCTTTCTTCCTCACATTGCTATTAACCGCCTTAGATGCATGTACTATGCATTATAATGATTTTTGCGACTAATGAAAGAAACTCAGTCATATCAAAACCGAGACTTTATAATAGTTGCTGAAACAACAGCTTATAACGACTAAAAATAAGACTTAATTTAAGAAAATTTATTTTATCATGCAAAGTTTTTAAAAAGTTTCGTCTTCGTATACCTACAGATATTCACATTACAACCCCTCTACAATTTGATCCCTCCTTCATAACATACATAATATAGTGTAATATCATATTACTTGTACAAATCATTATCTTCCTAATTGGTAACAAGCGATTTTCTGATACCCCTCCCTAGAGGTTTAAGCACTTATCTTTAAAAAAATCGATACACCTCGCAAATTTATGTTTCCTAAAGATTGTCAGAAAAGTATTTATTTTAAGGAAAAAATACTAAATGTCGTTTTTGATATTTGGTAATATTAGGTTTTTAATTCGTGATGCTAATGTTCCAAACTTAAATTTAAAATTTTCATTAACTTTGCATTTTGTTTATAAGTCATTTTTTTTATGTATTGAAAAGGGAAATGTGAAACCAATAAGCGAAAATTATTAAGAATTTAAAAGAATTCTTAATGGCCCAGTGGTGATGGCACCCGATTCGCAAACACGAGATCGGAGGATCAAATCCGGGTACCAATGTGATTTCCAAATTATATTATGTACTTTCTAAGTTTATCTAGACATTACTGACTAATGGTGAAGGAAAACATCGTGAGAAAACCTGGACTTCTGAGGAAGTCTGAAATCGCAAAAACACCGTAAGCAAGCGTGGCGATCAATGCACATACCTTCACTGTATAAGAAGCGGTCTTTACCTGCAGTGAGATAATAATGGGCCGATATGACGATTTTGAATTTAGAAACAGTTTATTAACTTTAAACCCCTTCCTAGGATCTTAACTCTCAACCTAGAGCATTTTAAACCTCTGATAACCTTCTCCGTATAAAAAGAAACCTTTGTCCTGCATATTCCTCTAAAAACTACAAGCAAAATATAAAGTCTTTGCAAAACACTCAAAAATATATATCTGTCACAATCTAATCATACAAAATTTTAATCGACATTTCCATAAATCCTAAACACTATTACTCGGGGGACTTAAAGAGCAGATGTGTGCACCACGGACCGTTCAGATTGCGTCCGATTCAATTTGCCAGCATAATATATCAACAAAACACGCCAGATAAAATCATTTGTAAAGGCGTCACAATACATTTACATGTTGTTCGTGTACTTAGGGCTGTCAGAACAAGTTACAATTATATTTTTGTTTTGTTTTTGGGGTATGTTAAAGAAATAAAGAGCAATTTAAATGTAATCATGCAAGATTTTCGACTATAAATACTTATAATAAAAGAATTTGTTTGTTTGTTTTTTTGTTTGAACGCGCTAATCTCTGGTACTACCAGTCGGATTTAAAAAAATATTTTTGCGTAGGATAGCCCAGTTCTCGAGAAAGGTTGTAAGCTATGTAACATCACGCTACTGGTGACAGGAGCAGAGCAGTAAGCAAAAACGCGGGTTAACCTGAAAGCTAGTACTTATAATATATTGAAGTAATATTTATTTCATTTACTGATTGCCTACACTACATCATCACAGATAAAGGTAGCAGGCAAAGAACTAGAGGATCGATCAAAGTGAAGATAGTAAAAATCTATCAAGCAGTAGTCTTTGAAGTTTCCTTCGGTTATAATGATGAAGTAATCTTTGTAACCGTAAACTCATCAACAGATTTTGGTAGATATTCTCTGATTAAACTAATGGTCATTTACTTTGTCTTCTAGAAAGTAGTACTAACTTAATTACTTTACCAATATTATGCTGGCTTTACATAACAAATTAGTTCTCTAGTTGTACAGCACAAAATGTTAAGTTTTATATCACTAAAGTTGATTTTAAAAGCTGGATTGAATTACTAAGCACCTAACCAGTCAAGCTTACGATCTTCGAGTAAATGTTATCTTCTTGTTGTGCTTAAACCTATTGCCTCGTCTACCAACACTAGCTTAGTTTCAATCGCAGGTTCAAAAATAAACCATTCAAGAAAAAAAGCCAAAGTAGGTTGGCGTTGGTTATAATCTTAATGAGTTTTAAAGTTAAGTATGCTATCTTGTATTATTGTCTACATTGGACCAGATATTTGATCCTTAAGATCGTGTGTTCTATGTTCCTTGATTTAACTCATCTCGCAGAAATAATGATCTTATTTAAAACTTTTCTGCTCTAGTATTCTAAATCTTGCTGACATCCTGTTTATCGAATTAAAACTGATTTCTTAATAAAGTTTTTTGCTTGGTACAATATATATCAATATTCAAAAAATAACATGAAGAATTTTCAAACACAATAACAAATCAGTGCTTAGTACAATAGGGTGATGTAATAAACCTCGCACTTTCAACATTACGTTTTTCTAATACGCCCGTCAATCTTCATAAGTGATTTTAAATTGCACTATTTTCTTAAAGTGTTATGAGTTATAGTTATTATTGTATTGAGTTTGAGTGTTGTCTAATGAGATAACACTTAGACTTAAAATTGTTATAATTATGAAATAGCGATTGATTAAGTAGTTTAGATATTTTTTGGCTATTAGATGAATTAGGGGGATTTTGAAATAGATGTTCAAATTACATGAACTATTAAGTAGTAAATTTATTATTTCTTAATATTATAATAGTCGTTATATTAGCCGATATAAACAAAATTGACAAAAGACAATGAAAATTGAACTATAGTAAAAATTAAGCGAGAAAATTTTATTTCAAATCTCCTAAAATTTAAGAAAGAGATGGTGTGGTTCATATTCTAGGCCGGACACACGACTAAACTTACACTTAGCAAAAATAAATAAATGCATGAAAAATACTACTAAATTGATCCCTTAGTCATTACAAAAAACAAAATTGTATTCTAAGTGAATTTCCATTTAAGTAAGAAGTAAATAATTACGTTAGCGACAACCCTAGTATAGCCTAAGGGCTATTGCACATCGCTTGGCTAATTTGGTAATGTTATACAAGTCGCTTCACTCTTTATTCTGCCTATTACAATATTGGACTCTATTAGTGATGTTCATAATTTATATTTGTCGATATTTTTTACTTTGATATTTAAACTTATGTTGCTCAAGAAAATACATGTTTTTATGTTACGGACTATGCACTATGCACCATTCGAGAGTTGTTCGCTTGTATGAAGTAAACACTGCTTACTCGTCATTAAAAATGCTACAGCTTACCCAAAACTTTTTTATTAATTTGTTTTAACACAAATTATTAAAAAGAAATTACATGTTACATATTGCAATCATCATTGTAACAAAAGTGACAGGTGTGTTTGTGTAAAAATTTACAAATTCTGACATCCAATAACGATGTATCCAGAAACATCGATATATCCTACAAACACATCCCTATGAATATTTAATTCACCCCTTTCTGTTTATTTATTGGTCGTATATTTCACGGGCCGGGGGTTGAATCTGCATGCGTTACGTTAGTGTTCACTGTCCAAATTTTGTGGGGTCGCCCTTCTGTTGCAATGAGCAAGATAACAATGATGTTTAATAGCTCTGGAAACATCCGCTCGTACACTTTAACTGAAAATATTTCTGTGTTTTAGCTTTTCTAAGAACCGTTACTAATAAAGTCAAACTTTGACATTGGTAATCCATGTAGCAGCAAACGTGTTACTCATTTAAATTGAAAAAGGCACCCCGGCACTTGAATGAGTAGAAGTCTAATTGTACTTGGGTTAATACGTCCACCCGCCAAAATTTACAATACGTCATGGTCATAATGTAGTAGATTTGCTTTTGGTTTCCTTTCTATTCCATCTCTTATCTAATTATCTCATCTTGGCGGTAAGATCTGGCTGTATTTTCTTAATGACTGTATTTATAATGCCTAGGTAATGATAAATGGCTACGGTAACTACCTAGCATCAAATATACCGTGTAGTAGTTTGACAATTAAATTGTGTTTTTGTCGACAAAAGTGTCGATAGAAAAAAAATCGATATAAGTTCCATCACTAGATATAATTTGTAACATTTTAAACACATTGATTTTATATGTCGATTGTTATCAAATATATACGATAAATAATATTATATTCGGGCACATTTTGAAGCATGAAAATTAATGTTGTAACATGAATAATTTATTAGTTAGTTTACAATACTTATCCAGTATTTGGAGCGTGCAATGGACCTTTTGTTTACCGCACGTTAATAAAAGCATGTAGTTTGTGTGAATTTTCAATAGTAATTTCATGAAGCGCACATTATGAATGGACTGCGTGTTAGGAGTGTGACGGCGGTTGAACTAAGATAAAATAATTTTGCGGTGATTCTAATTAATATGGGACGCAGAAGAAGATATACACAATACTTGTCTATATATATTTACACTGCATAATTATAATAAATGGGACGTACGTAAAAATATTCTCTTTTATTTATGTGTGCGTGCTATTTAACATTTTGTTTTTGTTTAGATTTTTATTAAAAATGGTTAGAGAGCAAACAACCACAACCTATTACAGCAATCTTATTATAATATTACTTTGTCTCTATTCTTGTTTTTAATGGTACGAAAGAAAAATACAAAATACAAAGTATATATGAATATTAATAAAATTATATCTAACTACATTAAAATTTAATAAATTAAAATACAATATAAAATTTTTTGTAAAACCAATTTTACAGCCCAGAAAATACTTGGCAAACTTATTGAAACAGATAACTTAGTGTACAAAACTTCAATATTTTTCAAGTAACATTTCAAATCTATTGATTAAGCAACTTAAAACCAACCGATCAGAAAATATTAGTCTACGAAAAGTTCCGTTTCATGTTTCTATCCAACTTTGCCTATAACTTGTGGTGTTTGCACGATTTTGTTTGACTTCTAAACCAAAACGGAACGTTTTCAATACGACTCCATAAAGTATAACAATAAGTTTTAAAGTTAAATAGCTACTTAGGCGGATAAAAACTACGCTTCAGTGACTTCATTTAATGAAAAATAAAATACTGGCTTTATTGTTTCAGTTCCTTTCTTGATATTGAAGTTAAAATCTACGATAGACTTAAATTTGGTAACAAAACTTTTGTAATGGCAATCGATTACGAACTGTGTTGACCTCTCAGACCTAACTGACTGCTTACTATCAGGTAGAATGAAATAATTTTATACAATAGCTAGCTTTCTACAGCGCGGTTTCACCCGCGTATATTGCTTACTGCTCTGCTCCTGTTGCCAGTAGCGTGATGTCACATAGCCTATAACCTTCCTCAAGAACTGGGCTATCATACGCAAAAAGAATTAATCAAATCCGACTGAGAGTTCTAGAGATTACCGCATTCAAAACAAACATACTCTTCCGCTTTGTAAAATAGTATAGATAATAATTTATATGTAGGAGACAGCTTATAATAAAGAAAAAAAAAAAAAATGATTAACTTAAAAAGTCTAATAATCAGCTGAATTCTTAATTTTTTTAAGATCAGGGCTAGGACCTTTATTTTTGTTAAGATAAGCTAAACGGCTAAACCTGCTTTGTGGAGATAGAAAATTTTTCCATCTTCATTCTTATTATCATTCCAGCTGAAAGACTACTGCTAGTCATACCTACGTATCGCCACTTTGATTGCTCGTGAGCCGCCCTCATCCATTGGTTGTCCGCCACCTTTATTACCTTCTTGTGGGTTAGCTATGGCAATGCCAATATCAGTAGTAGCCAATCCATAACTTTCTGTTCCCAATAGCCAACATTTTTTAATTCTCACGAGATTTTTATCATTATCTCTTAATTTCCATGGAAGACATAATCTGTTTAGGGAAAAAATAATAGAAATAGAACTTCAATTGCCATACTGAACGCACCGAATACGCGCTACGTCGGCTACGTTGTACATGTAAAGTTAAAATAGTTCATAGTTTTCACTAAACCATTACATTTGCTTGCAGCACAATAGCGGGACTTCTCTGGTATATTTATAATCTGTGCCACACACGTCGCGAAACGGAAGGTAACGGAAATCAGTTCGAAAACATGCTCGTGGAAACGCGAATAGTAAACGTTTGATGAGTTGTTAACTTGGTATTATCAAAGACATTTGTGTTAGAAGTGTATTCGTGGGATATAAATTTAGGTAAGTACAAAAATATTGGTGTTCAAAATTCGGTGATGCCTAGTTTTCAAACTCAAAATGGACTACAGTTATGGACGCTGCTACGCCTTGGCGTTTTATGATTTCTATTGTATAGTTAATTTTTAACACCCTGGAGTATCGCTTGCATACGTTGACAAGAATTAAATTAAAACCACTGATATTCAACAAACGCAGAAGATATTAGTGAATTTAATATACCACTGATTCTGAAGTTTATCACATGAGAAGAAGGTTGGTAAATTCCTAGAAAGGGACACGCAGTAACGTCCTGTGATAAGCTGCTGTTATTGCGATTGCCAATTCGCCTGGTAAACATGGTGCTTTTGTTATAATTACCCTAATTCAAGAGGGTTTACTGCAATACATCCACTGAAAATATCTCTTTTGACTGGGATTATGTTAAGGAACGAATGTTAAAGAAGCAACAGATTCATATTTGGGTTGAAAAAATAAATGACATTTCGTCAGTGGGCAGTAGAGAAGGCACTTTACGTCTCTTTTATTTTTTTGCACACCAAAAGACTAACAGAGAATTTATTGAAGTTCTTAAAGAATGTAGAGCATTAAGAATAAGCTTTTTATCATTATTTCGGCAGTAGGCAAAAACTCGATCATATATTTAAAGTACCGTTTTGTGTAAGTAGGTAATGTCTTTTTTGCATTTGGTCCGTTATTTCTGGTCATCAAACCACTATTAATAAAAAGAATTGCGACAGATAATTAATGTAAACAGCTTTATTTTAAATAGCTTGCACTTATTAGAATTGGCAATTTAGTAATTTTTTTTATATAAATCCTGGTTTCATCACAAAACTATTTAGATAAATAGCACAATAGAGTAACAGTTTAATAGACGTTAAAAATAATTAAACGGATATATTTACGATTGCATTTCTATTTGTGTGGGTGCTTCCATTCATTCGTTTCATGGAAATCATGAGTGGGTAACTCATAAGACAAATATGAATTTATAAATATCAAATTTCTACTGCCATTTTAAGTGTCAAAAAGTAACGGTATTTAATGTCTAAATTCCGTTAAATTTAATAAACATTAAATTGTTGTTATTATACTTTCTCATATTATCTTGTAATCTGTGTGGGATGCGTTAAGGGCTACACACGCTAGGGCGATCGTTTGTATAGAGCTTCTTCTACGTTACACTAATAAAGTTTTTATCATGCATTGTGCAAGTTAATTGCATGTTTTTCTGTGCTTTTTTGAGTTTTGTTAACGATTAATTCGAGTTTGGCGAAGATAATTGTTTAAAATGTTTTTTTACAGAACCTATAATGAAGCCATATTAAAGAAAAGAACCCTCTTTGTAAGTCTTGTCTCACTGAAATGTAATAGTTTGTAAAATATAATTAGGTACATTAAGTTATTTACTATGTTTTTAAAAAAATATAAATATGCTTTAAGACTAAACTTAATTGTTTTAAATTTCAAAAAGATGGCGCTTAACTAGAGGTGGTATGCTTATTTGTCAATTTGAACAGTACAAAAAGGACACCATAAGTATAACTATATAGGAAGATATATCTGGTAAAAAAAAACTTTACTATATTACTACTTTTATACTCAAATATGACAAAAATTGAACAAACTTTGAATGGCTGTAACTTCTAAAAGAGTGGATATTTTTCAAAAATTTATTTCAAGGGGTTTTTTTTTACGCAGCTATGCAATATAGGAAATTTCAAGAAAATCAAAAACCATTACTACACCTGAGCTCAATGCGATGTACCGTTACGTGCGAGTGTGTCCAATCCTTAACTCTCATCTAATTTCACAGCTGTTTAACGTTTGAATTTATGCCAGTGTTATTGATGATCAGATAATGTGCTCATCAAAAATATACATTATTGTATATTGTAGGCGGGCTATGTTTTAAATAATAATAATTTTATGTTATGACTTTGTCACGAAAGCCGTTGGAATATCCTTTTTTTAGTTTTTATATATGTCATGATGGCAGACCTATTTTATTATCTCATCGTGACCGTAATGTTTCCAATCTTGAATATGGTACCACCAAATTTCTTTCTGTAGGTGGTGTCCGTGAATACCAGGCAACGGACAGGAGTGTTATCTTCGAAGTAAATATTACGACCATCTTTAGACTAATATAAATGAAGACAATGGAAGACCTTTCATTACAAACCTTGGCCTATTTATTTATTTATTTATTTATTATTTATTATATATTCTTATAATTTGCATTCATGCACGCCTCGACGTACTCACTTTATGGAGTACTGTACCAGTGGAATTTTAAATCTTTGCTTAAGGCCCAAAGCCCAAGGCCCAAGGCCTTGTGCCTGATGGTACGCAACCTGTTTGATTCCATGGATGGTTGTCAAAGTTGCTATAATAGCAGATTAGTAAAGCTTGTGTCAGGTGCTTTTTATTATTTGTTATAAGTCTAGATATTTATATATACCACAGATAAATTTAGAAAGCACATGTGTCTTTGTAAACGTAACATTGGTATTTATCCTTTTTCGGACACTAACCCCCAGTTTCTGAAAGGCTGATCAACGAAAAAGCAACTAATCAACTGTTAAATCTCATGTGAAGTACCTTTCGGGTTGCTAAAAACATGAATAATTAATTAAATTTCATCTAGTTAATAACTAATTAGATCAAATCAAACTAATTATCCATGCTTTTAGCATGTTTTTAGGTACTTCACATGAGATTTAACAGTTGATTAGTTGATTTTTCGTTGATCAGCCTTTCAGAAACTGGGGGTAAATCTTGTGTACCTTCAAAAGAGCATTAACCAGTAGGCTAAAATAGTATACAATGTTTTAACTTCCGACTAATAGTTCAATTTTAGTATTCTTTGAACTAAAATTTCATAGAAATCAATCACTATATAGCTTACACATCACATTCTACGTCAAACATTGCTCGGTTCTCACGATCAATTCTGAGAACATAAGAGTTATGCGGAAAATACTCGTAATAAAAATTACTCCACATGCCTTCATTGTTGTTCTTAATTAAGGTGTACTGTGTATGATAACACTGTCTGGTATAGACTTAACAATGTTATACAAAAATGAACAGCGCTTCTAGTGTTTACTTTGTTTACTAAATTGTCTACGCTGTCAACGGTGGCATACGTAGTTTAATCTGTGTTAAATGTTAAAATAGTACCTACTTTATTTAGTAAAAGACCATATTCTTGATAAATAAGTATATACACATAAAGGTGGAATATAATGAACTTTACGCTCTTTAATATCTAGAATACAAAAATTTCAGTATAGTACAGATTGATATAAAACATGAGTGCATACAATATAGTTTTTGTGAAAATTAGTGTATGAGATTGACATTAGTCTCTATTATACATCATCAAGATTAGAAACAAATACTAAATTAAAAATTAAAATTTACATTAATACATACAAATTAAAAGTAAATTAAAAATACTGCATTCTATACCATAAATCAATTAAGCATAAAATACTAACAAAAGTGAGGAACACAATGTTTAAATGTTATTAACTGACCGCAACCAGCTGTTGGAAAACCACAAAGACAATGTTGATTGAGCTTGAGTTACTTGTAGTATACCCAATAGGAGATTGGATGAATAGTAAAATATAAGATACTTAATGGATTTAGTTTGTTTAAAGTTAAGCACAATTTCCTCTCCAACCTCTTCCTTTTCCCTTTTCCTTCCTCATCCTCTTCTCCTTAATAAATAAACGGTATCGACTTAGTTAAATTTTCTAAACATTTTTCAAATCACCACGATTGTTTAAGTTGGATTTACAGTTTCAGACCTATGTTATGTTTTTCTTTTCTCAAAGCAAGCTTTATTTAATGCATTTTGTTCCACTATGTTGCAATAAATAAAAGAACAAAGCGCAAAGCAGCAAAAGCTTCTTCATTTATTTATTGATATATCCAATATAATAATATCACTCGAAGAATCACTTCACTATTGATTTGATTATAAAATAAAAATAAGTGTACAAAACTTTATTCGTATTATTCGCAATTACGATACGTAGGTACACCATAAAACTAATTGACGGTGAAAAGCCAAAAACCAGCAATTTTATTTATGTTACTCAATTTAGGTAGATACCTACGGAATTTACAAAACCTGCACATTACGTGACGTTTTGTTCCTCTTTTTTGTAAACGTGTAAAAGGTAGACCACCCCTGACTCTGGTAGCCGAATAACTTACGGTCGCCATTAATTTTAAATGATGTCAGTGGTTGTCAACAGTTGGGTCGATATCTTTTTTGTAGATAATAATTTTACACGATTTATGTGTTTTGATTGTATTCCTTGAATTGTATTTTTTTGATGATTCGTTATTGGTTTTTTATTACTTTTATTGGTCCACTTAACCTGTTAAGTTTTTTACTTGATATAAATTGTATCTTAATGTCATAGCCTTTATTGGAATGATTCACATTACTATAAGCACAACCTTATTTAGGTTCGCTCGCTAATTGCGAGTTTTTTTTTTCTTTATCCATATCATGATATGTATTTTATTCATTAATGTTACAGCTTAAATTAAAAGTGTTCACAATATTTTATTATTAACTACCTCGTTTTTGTATCAAATGTTTTCATTTTTGTTTATACCATATTTGTTGTTGTACCATATTTAATCCTTCTCCAATCTTATCTATTAATCCGCTATAGTTTGGCCACATTTTCATTTGATAAAAGTGTCAAATATTCAGTTAAAATTAGGAAAATTGTTAAAAATTAAATAAATAATTGATCTAAACTTTTAGTTTTGCCAAAAACCTAACCTAGTTTGAAAACTTGTTTATTTTTCTAGTCAATGAAATTTCGGAGAGATTCACAAATAAATTCTATTATTGAATCGCAATTTTTCTCGCTTATCATAGTAATAAACAGGTAATGATATCAGTAAATATTTATCGAAACATCGTCTTCGTTTAATTATTTATTAGTTTCGGATATAGGCCTGTAACATAGACAAATGAAGGTCAGGCGTAATGAAACACAACTAAAAATGCCTACTCTATATGAGAGCAAGCCTGACTGAGACTGGCCTGTTGGTCTAGTGGTTAGTGACTCTGACTGCTAAGCCGGAGGTCGTGGGTTCGATTCCCACTCAGGACAAATCTTTGTATGATGAGAATGATTGTTTGTTCTGTGTCTGGGTGTAATTTATCTATAATATGTATTTACAAAAAAAAAGCCTTTCTCTGGGAGAATAACCGGCTGATATGATGAATATGATAAAGATGAGTAGAAGTAAAGATATGACGTCCACTGCTGCTTATGTCCAGCAGTTCGTTGAAGCTGAAATGATGATGACGATAGGAGAATAGAACTGACAACTCAGAAGGAAGAACAGGTGACTCGCATACACAATTGAAAACACTGGATTCCGAGGCACAGTTTTTACTAGTTTGGAAACCAGAGGCTTTATAAGTCTTTGTGTAACATTAATTGGTGTCAAAATAAATGATTATTATTATTATATTAAACTTAAGGATTTCACCCTTACTTAAATTTGCAAATTCACTATCATCCTTATCTATGTTTCTAACAAATTTTGATTTTATTGATGCAACAATAGTAAACAACGCCGACCATGTAACAATAGTAGATTTATAGTTGAAGTATTTATTTTACTTCAACTATAAATCATGATCTACTTACGATATTCCGTCTAAAACAGTCTTCAAAACATGTTTCACTTAATAATTCCAAAACAAATGTTACTTCAAGTGTTAAAAGAAACTTCCTAAGCTGTCAACAAATAGTTCCCAAAAAATATTTATTGCTAATAAACAACTAAAAAATGTCCCAAAACCCATTAACACTTTACAAAGTTGAGTAATGTTTTCGTCCTGTGTCTTAATGCCCAAGAATTCCTTCTTCATCAAATCTTGTATCGTTTCCAAGCTACCAAAGAAGTTATTAAGTTGATAAGCATCAGGATCCACAATTTACTTGCATCCTCTATCAGCATGCGTCGCTTGTGAATTTTAATACTTAATTTAGGTGCCTGCTTAGTCCGGTGGTATAACTGTCAAGTGATCGCGGAGATGATTTATAAATTTTTTTATGAGACGAAATGACGTATGTTTGTTACATGTATTTAACTTTAATGTTTAAGTCGTTCACTGCTTTAATGTGTATATATAAACATGCACACCAGACTCTATGAGAGCAGTCAGTATTTATACAACGTCAGAAAAAAACTCGAAGGAAAAGGACAGATAGATATATTAATGATAATGTAACTATATATATATATATATATATGTCTGTGTGTGATTATGCAGTTAGTGTGCTTATTGTTAAATAAATAAATAAATAGATGTTTAGTCGCTTAAAGCTTAAACTTATAATATATTTTTTTTTATGATCTCTGTAGCCACAAATAGTGTGGATCATTGGGTCTGTTTATTACGCTTAAAGGCATAAGCTGTCGTTGTAATAATTTGAAATAGATGGTAAAGCTACTTTTTAAAATATAAAGTTATACTATTGTTGACTCTCATGAATTACACCATACGGATAAGTAGCTCTTAGTGATTGTATCGAACAAATTAATTATCAGCAAGAAATTATCTTGAGTGTAATTATTTAGAGAATTAATATAATGAACTTTAAAATATTATGGGCGTATGCTTTATCATGTTGCTCATGATATAATTATACCCTCGGCGATGTAAAAACTTTATAGAGATAACTGCTTTCCTTGATAAAGAGGTATGTTTAATGATGCTAAAATTAAATTACTTTGCATTATAAAACTTCAGTAATACAGTGGAGATCTAGATTTGATTTTTGGATTGGTTAAAGTATTATTTTTATGTGTGGTTTATTTACCAAAAACTGAAATATTTATAAAAATTGAGGGACAAATCTCTTATTGCCAATTAAACAAATTACTAAAAATGGAAAATTGTCTTATATTAAAATACTATGAATACATTTTGTCTTAGCCCATTTTATTGGCACTGCAGAATGAGAGTCTCTTTTCATGAGATGATCACCACGGTTACTCAAGGTTCCCGATTTTAGACTTTTTTAATGTAAGTTCTAGTTTCTTGATGATGATTTTTTTGACCGTTAATTTTTTTTTAACTGATGAAATCTTTTACTGATCGTTTATATATGTATGACTATTTTATAGCATTTATTATATTTTTTTTATAGTATTATCGGACATTAAAATACACTATCAACTGTTTCTTTCTAGATCATAAAAATCCATCCAAAGGTTGTCTGAAAGAAATTGCTCTAAGCGATAAGACCGCCTATTGTACTTACTTACTCATTTGTATGTTGTCTCTTTTACTTGTATTATTATGTGGAGTGTACAATAAAAAATATTGTATTGTATTGCATACTAGCTGACCCGGTGAACTTCGTTCCGCCTAACAGTCGATCATCATTACTTTATTTTCTAAAATAAAAGAATTTTTCCAAAATAAACGTAGCCTAAGTTACTCCTTATTACATCAGTTACCTGCCAATAAAAGTCCCGTCAAAATCGGTCCAGCCATTTCCGAGATTAGCCGGAACAAACAGACAGACAGACAGACAAAAATTGTAAAAAAATGTCATTTTGGATTATATACCATATATATATTCATATACATGTAGTAAAAAACGGTTATTTCAATATGACAAACAGACACTTCAATTTTATTATATGTATAGATTATACATTATGTTTAAACAGAAATAGGACATGCTATAGGCATTTGGGTAAATTTGTAGATAATAACAAAATTAAAGCTCTTAAAAACATTCTGCTAATAAAATGGTAATTAACAAGTTTATAGTAGTTTTTGTTAAAAGCAGGGAACATCAGACATTCTACCGGTGCAGCGGTACTTTCAGGTCTGGGACAAAAACGGTAATTACTTCAGAACGTGGTAGTATTATGATGATTACGATTGAACCTAAATATTTCTCATTATTGCGTCTTTAGTTAAGACGTGACTTCAAAATAGCAAAGAGCGTTTTATAAAACTAAAACTCGTTCGAACCATTCAAACTTTCTACATTGACAGGTGTGATTTGTAAACTAACTACCTGTCCCATCTTTGTCCGTGTGGTGTGTCTCTGAAATCAGCCTCATTATGAAAGTCATTCTTAGCTGTTGTCTCTTACTTAGCTATAATACGAACGTAATTAATCTTTTTTTTACTTAATTTATTTTTACACAAATTTATACACTTACAAGTTTCTTCTTCGCCGTTGTTGTCATGTCTAGACTTAAATGTTAAACCCAATCCAAAACATCCAAAACCGTTTGTATTCTACTTTTATACAAACAGCACCTCTTTCTATAATCCTCTTACCCGCATGTGTCGTGCTTACAATGACTTGGTTACTTCCGCTGGTAGAGATGCAAAAATAATTGCTGATATTGATTTGTATAACTCTAATAATGATTTTTTTCGAAGGAATATTTTTGGATGCATAGATTGCACTAAGTAATTGTATATTGTTCAATATAAAAACACTAACTGCAACTGTTTTTCTTCTAAATTCAAGTTTTATTAGTTGATCTGCACGATAAAATAGTTTATTTGCATTATGGTGAAGTTAGCTATAAGATGAATGTAAAGTGTTTGTACACCTAATAAAATAAAATAGGTAAAATAATATTTGAGTCGGGATATCTCAAGGCTGATTCAAAGAAGATACGTTCTTAAATATATAAATAATGTAAAGAAAAAAACTTTAAAAGGATGACATTATGTGAGGACCTTTCTGAATCATATTTAGCTTTTTCTTTAGATTTTCTCACGTAAAGATAGGTATGTCTTTGCTTACTACTGTAACGTTACGTCCTTCCCCAAGAATTGGACTATCAAATAGAGTTTAACGCGTTCAGGCAATAAAACTGTTCTCGCTTTATATAATAGTAGAAATAGATAATATGGTAATTCATATTTTATCTGTGGTCTAACGTAGGTATAATTAAAAGCTTTTCAATAATGCTTGTAGAATCTTCATGGAAGCAGTTTTTTTCTAGAGTGAGAGTTAAAAGATAGTCGCTGTACGCTTTGCCTCGTATTATGCGTTAGCAGGCTAAGGTTTGCATATTTCAGTATGCATTCTTTGGTGAACATGAATACTAATTACCTTGAATGGCTTAAGATTCTTTCTCTTTAACATTTAGATTCCTTGGCGGTTTCTTATTAAATCTGACTCGATACAATTTAGTTACATATACTGTACAATGTATTCTAATTCTAAAAGTAATGTCAATGTTACTGAATCTCACTTATAATATAAATGCGAAAGTTCGTGTGAATGTGTGGATGCATGAATGATTGTTACTCTTTCACGCAAAAAGTACTGAATGGATTTTATTAAACCTAAAAAAAAACAAGCTTATACATCAGAATAAGGCATGGATCATAAATTACAAAGATATAAGTTTATTTGGCCAAAATATGCACCAAATTCTAATTTAACTCGGACAAAATCGCGGTGAGAAGAGAGAAGTTTATATTTTATATACTAAAAATCAGTATGACTCAACTGCTTTCGAGGTGTGTTGGGAATGCAACTGTTGTGAGAGAGCTGGTTTGATTTGTGAAAAATGTACCCAGTCTCGGTGTATTTTGTGTCCGTTAATTCTGTTTCTAAAGTTCAATACAAAATAAAATATAACTTTAGAGTAGACTCACACAAATGGATGAGTAGACTCCTCAGATGGTACCATCACCTCTTTTATGCTGTTTTACCACATCAAACTACCTTTTGTTTTATTTATAGGTTATTTCATGAGATTATAATTATATTCTCTTATCAGATTTCATAATTCTACCAACATCCTTATGTTTAGATCCTTATAACTTTTCTACAATCTTCCTCTTTACACAAAACTATTTTCAATACAATTCTTCATTCTTAATTCATATCCGTTATATAATTTCCAATTCATGACAAGATTAAATCTAGATCCCAATCGCTTACTTTGTTGAGAATACTAGTTGCTTTATCGATAAACTCTTATCGATATCTGGATATCGATATATACTTGAATCCATAACATTATTCGCTCAGGCCATTTATATTCAGCAAAATATGCATTAGGATGTAAGTACTCGACTTTATTGCTTAAATTGAGGTTTTATGAAACCACTGTTACTCTTAAAGGGCATTTAGACTTATCAAGTAATCATTGCGGCTGTATGCAATTTTCTATAGCTTAAGGTCTGGCCAGACCAGTGGGTGTAGCGAGACCGCGACGCGATTAAGTAGATGTAATGTACTAGCTACATACATAATATATATAACGAAGACGTCGCACAACGTCGTCTACTCGTATATCAACTAGTACATTTACAATCGCACACGTCACGTGGCCGTCACGCCCCTTCTGCTGTCTGTTCAGAGCATTAAAAGACAAGCAATGAACAGTATCTAAGTGCTACAATACATGGCTTGGCACAAGCTTAAATGACCAACAAATTTACTACCTACGATAGAATATAATTATCTGGTTTTGCGTTGATATGCACCTGAGCCTTATAAAACGTTTGCGATAACATTGTTGTAGCTGTAGGTGGTCGATGTAGGTTTTATTTGCTGTAATTAAGATAGGATGTGCTTGATTATACTTGGGCAGATGTGGTTTTTTGTAAATGATTTTGTTTACTATAGTTGTTTTATAGCAATGATGTTAATTATGTAATTCCTAAATGTTGTTTATACGTTAAGCTCCCAAGAGAATTAAACTTGCGGTTAACACAGTAGCAGTAGCAGTTTAAAAAAGAAGAAGAACACGTTCGAGTTTAAAACTTTTACTCTATTGTATATGTAAACATAATATTGTTTAAATCTATACTATTATATAAAGCGTAAGAGTTTGTTTGTTTGTTTGAACGCACTAATCTCTGGAACTACCGGTCGGATTTGAATATTTCTTTTTGCGTATGATAGCCAAGTTCGTAAGGAAGGTTATAGGCTATGTAATATTACGCTACTGGTGACGGGAGCAGAGCAGTAACTAAAGATGCGGGTGAAACCATGTTGCAGGTAGCTAGAGTACCTAATATTGGTTGAGTAGTTTTAAAACCTAAAACTACTCAATCTTTAAATTTAATGACTTTGATAACATTTTTAACATCACCATAATGCAATCACTTCCTTACCAATGACACAAATCAAAATAAGTATCAATCGTTGAATCACAATCAAACAAGTTAAATAAATGAGTCATTGAACGACTTCCAGTTATAAAAAGGCCAACACTTAAAAAAAATTACCTCATGCTGTTTCCCGTCAAAGAAACTCTCGATAACAATAAACTGGACTCACTTATGTAACTACAGTACATGTCAGCGCTTCAGTAAAGACACAAATAAATGTTATTTCAATCTGATATGAAGTAAGTATTTGCATCGAAGTCGTTGCGATCACCCGGATAATGTAAATTCTCTCTTAATTGTTAAATCGAACCAGTCAAAGTACCAACGATTAAAATGGCTTTGCTACATTTGCATATTTGAATTTATTTTAATACCAAATTTTTTTTATTAATAAATATTTCATTTTTGTGATTGAATAGAATTAACAACTAGACACTTATTTTGACTTGGTTTTGTTAGAGCTTTTAATCATGGAAGGCTATACTCTTCTTCCATCTGCTCTTGTCCTATATTTATTGGGATCCGTACAAAATATGTTTTATTCCATTCTCGAACACATACTCTCTTTTTTTTTTCATTATTCTTATGTTATTATTTATGCCATTTATCCATCTAAAATGACTTCAATGAAAATACAAGAAAAGCTTTTAGCTTTTCAATTATTTAGTGTAGATTCATTATTAAATAGATTTCTTATTATTATCTGATAACACAGTTCTCTCCTGGATATGTTAAAAATCTCAGGTTCTTAATCACAAATGCAGTACTTAGTAAAGAGTTGTTCTTACCAACTTGTCCTCAACTAGATAAAATTTATAATCATCAATATCTTCTAGACTTCACTAGTTATATGATTTTCATAGCTTTAATTAAGTTCTTATTCACATTATGGTTTAACCGGCTTCTTAATAAATACAGTCTTGTATAAGAAATTGCCAGTTGATTATATCGAGTGTAAGGTCACAGTGTAAGCGGGTATTGACGTGTACATTGAGATATGTATAATCGATTAATACGGTATTGCTTTACATATCTAAATTGTTTAAGTAAATTATCTTGGTTTTACTCTTTTTTTTTATATTATAGCCTACCAAAGTGACTCTACCCCGCCTGATGGTAAGCAGTCAGTGGAATCCAGCAGTGGCGGCCACTATACTAAAAGCCATCGTCTTAAACTGCTGGTATAGTGGTCTCCACTATGGAAAGAGGAAAGGGGGATATTGGGCCTCCGGCGCTCTCACTCACCGAACGAAACGCAGTAGTACGGATACTACTACTCTTAAGTCGATCTTCTATGAGAGGGTAGTACTTCCTCGGACGATCCGGCCCATTTATGCCGAAATCAGCGTGGATCTACTACCGTAAAACTCATTTGTTTGAAGATCTTTTTTACTCTTTATTTGTTTAAAGATATGTCAAAAAATTTGGACTGTATGTTTATGTTGTTTTTGTGGATTTTACCCTTTATTGGTTAAGTTATTTTTATGAACTGCAGTGCTATGATTGGCGATTTCGAAAATTATATTTTTTACTTGACCAGTTACGCCACGGTATGTTTCTTTACCGTACGCCAAGAATATTAATGTGCAAGCTTAAAAAGTAAAAAAAAACACATTGGTACTTCTCCATACACAAACATAATCTTGTAATAAAAGACTGCATATAAAGTGGTTTTTTACAGTCACAATTTTGTTATGTCGTAAATTAAAGTGTGTTGAGTGTACTTCATATGAATACTAATTATTTGCAAGATTCATAAGAACATGCAAGTTATTTAAGAATAAAATATATTACTACAACTACAAACGCCTAACTAACGATGGTTAAATTTACTGCTTCCCGCTGCAACTGAGACCACACAAGAAAACCATATTTATGCAAAATTATATCTTTCTACTTTAATTATCATATTAAATATGATTTTATATATACCGTACGTGATTAATAAGTAGATGTTATCTATAACAGGTTAAATACTAAAGTCTTCATTAAATGTTTAGCGGTTAAAATGCATGTTTTATATGCTTTCAAAGCTGGTAATAGGTCGTACAAAGTCTTTGATCATTAGACTGTTAATATGACTATTTTGTTGTAATTGCATTTAAAAGTTGAGTTGTACTTATTATTTGTTATTTATTATGTAACTGGATAGATACCAGTTACATACCCAGTTACATTATATACTAAGGTACCTGATACGTTTGTATAGTTTAGTTTGACTTAAACTAGTTTAGTCTAGTATACGGAATCGTTCCGTCTTATCTCATGGACATTTTTCCCTTCTCAGTGGTCCCTTCTCGGTTGAAAACAATGAGTTACTATGACTGTAAATTAATAATTAAATATTGTAATATTTTTATTGCGACATATTTTGATTTTTAATGTAATATAATAATAACTGATTTTATTATACTAGGAACTTTAAATCTGCATCTTAAGAATATGAATCATTTGTGTCATATTATGTCAATAATGTTCAAGACAAACTCGAATTACTTTATCACTTATTAAAGCCTTTCTCTTGCACTCTTCAGTGCATCGAAAGTGAAGGTCATAAACATTTCAAACGGTAGTACCGCCAGTAGGTAGTAAACATTTATTGTTCAATTCGCGACAATATTGTATAAATTCTAGGCATACAAATAAACTGTTATAGAGGCGCATGCATACTTGGTGTTGTTGTTAGAAAACAGGGTTGTCTCGCGCAGGCATATTTTTTATTATGATAAATGTTTATTTATTTTAAATCAATTAATCAATCAATCAATCAATCAATCAATCATATATTTATTTGTCAAACATGGGAATACATACATAGGCATGCAAGGTGGTATGTGGTTACAGTCCAACCATGTTTAGCCTTTCAGAGGCGTACAAATATTTATAGTTTCAGGTAATTTAATCATCAATAGCAATACCAATTAATCAATAGTACAATAATAATAATGATAAAAAATAAAAATGTCAAGCTAAAATAATATCATAATGTTAATTTATAATAGGTACCTACTTATTTACTATGATTAAAAATGTCAAGTTAATATAAATACAAATAAATGTCAAATTGCAATAAGAACCAAATTAATGTCAAGTTTCATCATTTATCAAAATTAATAATGTCAAATCACAATGCATACGAAAATTATCAACAACTCAACATTTGGTTACAAATAGAACTCATTTGATCTCATTTATTAGAAAGTCGGTAATGCTGTAATACACTTTCTTTTCAAAAAAGTCCTTAACTTGTTTTTTGACTGCATTATTATTCAACTTTTGCCAATCTTTAGGTAGTTCATTAAATATAATAGGAGCCATACATAAGATGCTTTTACGAACAAGAGTCGTTTTAGCTCTGTGCACACATAATCTACTATTATCGCGTCTATTTCGCAAAACAGTCTGTTCTAAACGAGGAAATAAAATTGGATTTGTTTTTACAAACATCGCGACTTCAAATACGTATAAACTGGGCAAAGTTAACAATTTATTATCAAAGAAATATGTTTTGCAACTATCAGTGCTTTTCAGTTTAAACATTGATCTAATGCATCTTTTTTGGGCCTTGAATGCTTTTGCAGCATCAGTAGAATTGCCCCAGAAAATAATGCCGTATCGTAGAGTTGATACCACTAGTCCGTGATAGGCTGTAAGCAAGGCCTCTTTGTTAATATTACCAGACAACATGTGTAAGGCATAGGCAGAACTGCATATCTTTTTACAAAGTATGTCTATATGTGGTTTCCAATTAATTTGTCTATCTATTGTCAATCCGAGAAACCTTGCCGTGTTTACCTTTTCGATTATCCTGCCCTGATGGTCTATTTGTAGATTTTCTGATGTTGATTTACGTTGGCTAAAATGCATTATCTTAGTTTTATCTAAATTCATTTTTAAATTATTTATGTCTAACCAATTAATTAAAGATGTCAATGAGTTATTTATGTCAATTTTATACTGAGTTATGTCATTATTATCAAAGGGAATTGTAAGTGTACTGTCATCAAAATAAAGTCATATGATACGGTGTCGATTTTGGTAAAAATATTAAATGCTGTCGTATGATAAATATGTTACACAGTTGATGTTTAAGGTATTGTAATGTGATTTTTACAGAAACGATAGTGCTAATATACCATACCACATGTATTGGTAGTAATTAACATGCACTTTTTTTCTTTATTATTCTATTAAATATTTTTGAACTTTGTAACTTTTTTAATAATACCACTTTACCTGATGTTAAAGCTGTCATTGGTATACAATTGCCAAAGTGGCAAAACGAACTAGTGCGCAAACCACTCGAACTCCATAGGCTACATTCGTAGCATATTTATCTAGAACTTCTAATTCTTTTTTCGACAATTTTCGACAAATTCATTCTTCAATAGACAAAAAGAATTAGATCTCTAACCCAAGCTGTTGCTGAGATCTCCATGGCCGCGCAATCGTACACGTTACGTTGGCGCGGCCAACTTAAAATCCTTATAACTCCTTTATTTCTACTTCGACAAATTTTTTGTTTGTACCCTTCGATTTTGACAAATTCTGACAAAATATTGGGCAAAGATTTTTCTGATTAGATAACTTGGCGGAGCAATCGTAACGCACACAGCGTTGTAGCCCTCATCTTCGTCAGAATACTTAGTTCTCAGAGTACTAACGTAATACTAGAGGCGCTGTAAATTTTTTATTCATCATTCATTCACTTCAAAGTTCACTATACATAATACCTATTGCGAAACATCTGTCTAGACCTTTCTTAAATACCAATTGCTACATTTCTGAAAATTTATGTACAATTATTTAAAAACTAACACCTTCAAATACACACAAAATTAAAAATTTCTACATAATATTGTCAATATCGTATTAAATGTACTGTGCAGTGGCAGCCCTGTTTATAAGAATAGTGCATTCGAGCATCGTCTGTCGTGTTATCGCCCGTCAACACTCCCGACACTCCCGCGATGTGAAGTTAATTGCTAATTTATACTTTAAACAACATTTCAATGTATAAATTGGGATTTCTATGAAAATTTAATAGAATATTGGCTCCCTAAACTCATTTAGAATTAAATATTTTGTTAGGTATTGATAATGCTGAACTTAGATATGTGTGAATGATTGATATGTATTAGAATTTACAACTGGTCCATGTCTTTTCGTGTGTATCGTATAAAAAGAGGAATTCCGAGTAATAGCAGCAGCGTTGCTACAGTCTACCAATGGTACCTTTGGAAAAGGGTCTATGTTTAAAAGTGACAAACCTCAAACCTGCCCTTACCCCACTTTTTCTACATTATTAGTTCTGTGCTCCCACTACTAGGGCAAAAGGCCTCTTCTCATACAAAGAAGGCTTGAGTATGCCGTCACTCTTGTTCAAGACGTATTAGTATTTGGATTATTAATTGTAATTTAGATATTTTTTATCTATACTATTATATAAAGCGGAAGAGTTTGTTTGTTTGAACGCGCTAATCTCTGGAACTACCAGTCTGATTCAAATATTTTTTTTGCGTAAGCAAAGACACGGGTAAAACCGCGAAACCACGAAGCTAATAAAGATATAAAACAAATAAATTCCTATATCCAAATAACGAATAAATAATTTATCTCAAC
Organism: Parascotia fuliginaria; assembly: GCA_963082885.1. NCBI lineage: Eukaryota > Metazoa > Arthropoda > Insecta > Lepidoptera > Erebidae > Parascotia > Parascotia fuliginaria. The sequence goes on from OY720195.1 coordinate 6,334,015, forward strand.
AAATACACACAAAATATTTTAATATTTTTATTTATTTATTTATTTTATTTGTTAATATTGTCCCAGGCCTTTATAATTTCTCTAAAATTATTAGTTATGTATCTGTAATATACAACGATAGAATAAGATCGAACAAAACAAAAGACGTCGTTATCGAAGCCGGCCAGTTTGAGTTTAATTATAGGTTAAATATAAACGGCATTAACGAGATTATCTTTAGCCAGCGCTTGCTTTATCTGTTCGTTTGTAAGACTGTGGCTTGTTTTAAGATTATTATGAAATGAATTAATTAATAAAGGATTAATGTTTGGTCGTGTTTTTGTAATTTTCAAATTATAACAATATAGATAGATTAATTTGCTATTTTGGTGTAGGTTAATTTTAAATAGAAGGATTTATTGTTATGCTGTCAGTTCGAGTAATAACAAGATTCTCAGCAACATGTTTACGAGCATTTTATTAACTTTGTAGATATTTCTTAATATAGTAATATTTAATAGGATGCAACTTAATATTAAAAAAATATACCTAATTTTAATACTTAAAAAGAAAAGAAAAATTGGTAGGTAGTGCTTTGACTGAATTGAGTGCCGGTTACCATTACCACCAGGAGAGCTATTGTTTCTTTTAAAAAAAATGAGAATGGAAAAGAAGTTCATACAATAAGTCTTTATACCCATGAACTATCACGTTTAAAAGTTTAATATTAACTGACTTTGTATTAAAATTAACGTCTCACATACGCAGGAAACCGATTATTGTAAATCTTAAGGACCATATCCCGGACCTTAGTCATTCAGGTAAAGAATCAAGTGGTAATTATAATGTATGTGTGAATGTGTGGCCACGCCTACTGTGTGAGTGAAACAACATATTAATGTGTTATATATAAGAAAGAGACAGAATTTTTTCTTGTACACCGTTCTAAATAGGGGTTCTTTTGTTATTATGTTTTTGTTTTGTTTTTTATTATTTTTATATGAATAGGGCAATGTATTGTGATTTGTGAGTTATTATTTAATTAGTTGTTCGTTATTTAATTACGGGCTCAATATACGTTAAAATTATTGTTCAGTTTTGATTATTATTAGATAGGCGGTAAAGATCTTTATCCGTGCGAACATTCTTATCGGGGGGGTAACGCTTGCACTTACTACGCTTTGTAAGTAACAAGTATTACTTTCCATAATTGATTTTACCTTCGTTACTTGTACATAGTTAGTCCAAGAAGAATAAATAAATATGAAGTTAAAGTAAAATTTAATTTCGATCACTTGTTCTACTATGTTTCTATGTCATGTTTCATAAACTACTTAATTAATTAAGGTGAGAAATATCGAATATTAAGTAAAGATCTAATAAATAATCGTGTTTATCGTTCTGCGTACAAATTAGTTACCTAGTTTAAAAACGAATGCACTCTACTTGTTCTATAAGCAAGAAACTTAACACTACTTATTACATAACAGTAACTAGACATTGTAGAAACTTTATTATGCTTTCTTTGTACGAGAAGAGACGTTTCTCTGTAATGGGATAGTAACTAGTAAAATTATTGTAACTATCAACTGTGTGTACTTTTGCAGTTATTAAACTATTACCTTCTTGGACAATCATAATCAAGTTGTTACCATAGTAACCAGTTATGATTGATTTTAGATTTCTCTCAACACGGTGTGAATTGACGAGAAATTGTGCATACACAAATTGTCTATCGTTGACGTCGATGGAAATTAGTTGACGAGGATACATAAATAGATAGCGAAACATTGAAGTTTGCTATTGAATTCATTTAGATTAGCTAGAGTAAAACAATAGTTGTAATGTTTAATCAAAAGAACAAGTACTACATTACTTACATTTTAACACAACTACTTACTTCAGATAGACTCTGCATTTCCTAAAAAGTTAATGATCCTTTTAATCTTTTTTGTTTGAAAATAGTGTACAATACATAATATAACTACATAATGTAAAAATACATGAACTGAAACAAAAAAAACTTATTTATAAAACTGCCTGCACTTAAAATTATAAGGCGGATTTCATGGCTTAGAAATTTCACACATCAACTTTAAGGTGATGCGGAGATAGCAGTTAATTTAATTAATATACTTAACATATTTTTGGAATAATAGGTACTGTTAAATATGTTAAATAATTCACCTATTCTTACTAAAATTAACAAACGAATACATCCTTCTATAGAATACTTAGTATATTTAATACTAATATTTTTAATCCTATGAAGAAATTAAAACACCTCAATGATCACGTTCGTTTCGCTAATCGCTGTTTTAGTAACCCAGCCTTACGCTACAAGTAACTACATAAAATTCAATTGAAAAATTGTTTGAAAATTTATGTTTTCTAAACTAAATTCCGTCGGATATTACGAAAAAGTACACTAAATATGTACATATGTAATAAATTTCATTACATGTATGGTCATATAATCTTGTTGTTGAAAATCGCTGAAAATTAGTAGGTTTTCTCATAAATGCAGTTGCACTTTCTATTCCCCTTAAATTCAATTTATAGTTGGATATTAAAGGTATTCGTTAGGTACGACTGCTCAATAGATCAGATCGGACTGCCTTATTTAACCTTTCGTGTCATTTTTGTAAACTTTTCGTGTCATTTTTGATGTCGATTCCAAAGGCGATTACCGACCAGTGGCGTAGCGTAGGTATCGGCTGCCCGGGGCGGAAGACAATTTTGCCGCCCTCTTAATTAGGTATTTCACTTTAATGTACCTATACTATACATTTTAAATACATTAATTCTAGAGAACTTTTTGGCAAGAACAGTCATCATTATTTAGCATTATACAGGTTAGATTTTAAATAAAAAAGTTTATTTGTTTTACGATCACGTTTATTAATACAAAGTTCTTACTTCAACCATTGATATAACAGATACATAAGTATAGGGTATTAGGGTTCACCTCGACGATTGACATGATTAAGTAATTAGCGAATAGAAGAAAATCAATCTTTAATTAGAATTAGGATGATACTAATAAGTAATATTTTTTTAAAAATAATATAAATAGGTACTTTTTAGAGTTAAAAAAATGTAGAATCCGACGTCTCAAAACAACACTTTTCACATATTTAAGTAAAGCCCCTTCACTTGCTCTAATATTTTCCAAATTAGTTTTTCTCTAATTACGGTAAGCAGTCCCACTTTCTTTATTACTCTTTTCATTTTTGATACTAAAATAAATAAATATTGTATGATAAAAGTTAGAGTTACAAAATAAACTATCGAACAATTCAAAGACTAGGTATATTTTATAGCACATCTATCTATGATAGGCAAAAATCTGAAAACCGAAAACTGAAAAATATTTGTTCGGAATCCTGGGTATGCGAGTGTAAAACTCGGACATGGCCGGATTTTGATAATTTAAAGCTTGAACAACATATCAGACTGTCCAACATGCAATTAAATAAATAAAATATTTAATACTCACACAGTTGAACACACGTAGCGGAAAATTTCAAATTTCCACAAAGTTATCCAATAATTTCATTATTCATTCATTTAACATTCATTCACTACACGTACTTATTTGCACAAAAATCACAGTTACGAAACAGTGTGAACTAAACAACTGAAGATCCATGACTAAAATTTCTTGGAATTGTCAAAGCATCACGTACTTTCTTAGAGGGACGTAATAAACAATATTGAACCTAGTACTTATATAATATGATGTAATAAAATATAAGTCATTCATGCCGATTTTAAGCCATAAATAATCAAGCACGAAATCAAATACGAGAAATCCCCGCAAGTCAGTATAGGCGGTGTTGCCATTCGCTACAAAATATCATTCACAGAAAGCGGATTCCCCGAATTCGTCACAGAATAAGTAATAAAAATTTCGTGCACTTTTCTATCGGTCCGAATTTATAGTTACGTTAAAAATATGAAATAGTTTAAATATTTACTAAATATATTTTACTATTTACTATTTATTGTGAAATTTTGCCGCCCCCTAAAAAGTGCCGCCCGGGGCGGGCCGCCCCCCCCGCCCCCACTACACTACGCCACTGTTACCGACCCTACAGATTTGAAAACACTTTTTTAGATTCAATCGCACTGATTCGATGATACGAAGACATAAGGTTTTCTTTCCTTCGGTATGATAATTGACGTGTCCCACACAGTCAACTTGGTAAGTAGGCTTGTTGCATTACATGTGACGTCTCAGTAACATTTAGTAACATGCCTTTGAATATTAATTTATCCAACTGCTCTAACTAGATATAGAACTAAACGGACTACAAGGACTAAATTAGTTATTTCTGAATATGGAACGCACCCAATTCTTTTGTTCTGCTTTGCAATTTTGAACCTTAAATAAAGGCAACAAGTGGTTGCCTATTTTAGTTTATGAATGGACTAAATTTTGTTAGACTTTAATGAAGTACTTAGCCTGCTACATGTTAGAATTTTGCATTTATATGCAAGTGTAACAAGACTTTAAGAAGCGAGGCCTACTTATCCACGTCATTTCATGGTTTTCCATTGAGGGAAACTGTTTCATTTTAAAGAATATAATTGCGCCTACATTCTGTTGATTTTAGTATTATAAGTTAGCTAGTATTCAGTAAGAAATCTTGGAGTATTTAGTTTTAGCAATGTGGTCTCTGGTTTAGAAGACTTTCCTAAAAGATCACTTAGAGAATCTCTAGAAAAAGCAGCATTACACAGTACGATACACAGCTTTAAGATGAGATTTAGAATGTGAATATCCATTCTAAATCTCATCTTACACCTGCGCAGGCCAAACGTAATCACGGTAATGGTGATTAGAGACACCTTCCTCTTTGCTTAGATCAGGGTTATCAAAGGCGCTTAAAACATAAAAACATTGATAGCCACTTCATTACCCGCTTTATTTATTGATATGCAACGGTGAAATATATTTTTTAATCAGTAACGTACATTTTTAGTTAAATCAAATCTTTCTTTTTTATAATTAGTTTAGATGTAATTTTCTCTTTAAAGATAGAAACTATTTAAATATCTCAATCCCACCAATAAAGTATCAACCTATAAAAAAGATTTTAATAATCAACAACTACAGATTTATATACGTTTGCACATCAGTGATCTTGTATACGTATACAAATTGTATAACAAAGAGGGTTCTTTTGTTATACTGTTTACAAATACCCTTTATTAAGTATAAATGGTTCGAACTGTGATTTCAATAAGGATTAGTAGATATACAATGGCTTGTAATAAACTCTTGAGTTTTGAGTGTTGAGAAGTTGAGATCGTTGAAGTTTTGGGATGGTAATGCTTCCGGCTATGCGGTGCAGCGTAGGGTGACAGTACAGTTGGATACTTCGCCCTTTATCAAGAAAGATCATAAGAGTAGTACATAAAAAAATTGATGTAAACGTGGTGTATTTTATGTCCGCAAATTCAGTGTTTGTGTATAGTACTGAGTCCGACAACTTAATACAATATCACACAATATATCACTAGACACAAAGCCATCTAGACCCAAAGTAAGCATTATATTATAGGTAGCTTGTCTTACGGGTTCTAGAATGCGAATATACATACTTAAATTGTTTTGTAAATATATATACATATTATACATAGAAACACCAAGATTATGCAAATAGTCACACAAATATTTGTACTGACCGGGATCGAACCCGCGATCTCTGCGTGGCAGTCTGTACACAGTACACAGTACCACCAAACCACAGAGGCCGTCAAACAAAACTATATAATTTGAATGTTAAAAGTCACATTGATACTGTTTTCTTATATTTTCTTCATTTCATTTTCAATTCAATTTATTTTAATTTATTTTCTGGTTTTGAACCTACAACCTGATACGAAGCGACTCTTAAAAAGTGAAGGGTAACAGTTACGTCAATTATCCCCAATTATCATTACGCACAATGGTTCTACTTTGTGATTACAAAGTGAAATGTAATTGATCTTTCTATTGTAATGAATGATTCATTGAGACATAAAGCTATGTTTGTTATCGTAGGCATAATATCATAAGACAAACAAGTGCAGGTGAATCTTAACGACTGTTGTTTAATGTCCAGAAGGTGCAAGTAGGTTGTGTTATCAATTGTACAACTATGCCTATTGCGAATTGCACTAGAGTGGCGTGAGTTTCTTGCCAGTTCTTCTCACAGCTCTACCTCGTCAGCAAACTGGCTGTAGGTTAATTAGCTGACTTCGTGTAATTTTGACTTTTCATAAGCATCATACTTTATGATCAAAATGAAATAAATGCTTTGACTTTGACTTTAGATTTACACCCAGTTTCTGAAAGGCTGATCAACGAAAAATTAACTAATCATCTGTTAAATCTCATGTAAAGTAAGTGATTTCTAGATATACATAGACGGCATATAGCAGATTTCTCGAGATAAATTCCTGGATAGAAAGATACATACAAGAATAGTTAGTTCAGAAAATTAGTATGAAATTTATTAAGTGTTGATTTCAAATTTCTAAACACAAGCAAAGTACCTATATTTAACATAACAATCGTGTATGTATACTACATAACTCTACTATAATGATAAAATTTTATATGCCTTATTGCAAGTACAATGCAAAAAGGTCTATGTCCTGCAAAAATATTACTAAGATGATCGCTATCGTTGAAAATTCAGAAACATAGTTTGGATAAAAAATACGTTAAAATAAATTCTGTTTGAAAACTTGAAAATATCACTAATACTCTGAGGATGACATCTTTTAGGTCTATAATATAACTGAGCAATAAAATGCATGCTTAAACATCACTTAGTTCTCTGACTCTGCCTGTATATAGGTTCTAAGAATGCTAAAAATATCTGCTTGTCGACAAGCAGTCTTGTTATGCTTAATTGTAGACTTATTGTACATTTTGTTATGGATGAGATGGTCGTACAGGCGTTCTGATCTAGCATGCGAGATAAGTTATAGGTAGTTTCTTAGTAAACATCAATAATAAAGTTCGTAAACAATGCCACTAAGTTAAAACTATCATTGTATCTACTTGTGATGTAATAAGTCTAGATCATTGTGTAATCGTGTTATATTCGATAGACTTATGAGACTTAAAACACTACAAAACTAATAGACAAGTTTATTTCGTAGCGCGCCTGTATGTTTAGGCCACCTAGGAAAAAAAAAGAGATCTATTAGACTTTCCTCTCACATCATCACTTGAAGGTTTAGTGCATGTAGAAATTTAAATAATAATAATATTATAGAAATTGCAACAATTGAAAGCGTAGTAACCAGTACTTTCGACACAATCATGATGAAACCAGTAAAGATCTACTACCGTACAAATTGATGTTGTAAATAAACAATGACATTTCTATAGTAAAATTAAATACCCATTAAGTTAAATATGCAAGTAATAAATCTAAAGCGGGTGAAGCCGTGGGTAATAATAGTCGATGAGTCTGCGCATCCCAGTGCGATCGTCGATTGTTTTGACTTTATCGCCGCGTGCGTTTGCGCATAGAATGTTGACCTTTCTTTATGTCATATGAATGTTCCAACGGTTAGGCGAAGACTTAAAATATATTTAAGCATTGAATGCTACATCAATCAGAATTGCATCTTCATTAGAGTTATTATATTTGCATATTTGTGATGTCCACCACTTTCATCCTCAGATAAAGCTTTAGTTATCACTGTGTAAACATAATAATATTGCAAACTACTTCTCTAAACATTCCCACTACTAGTCCTGGGCTTCTCTTTTCTATCAAATAACTGAACTTTGCCGAGATATCGAATACAAAGCCTCTGCGTGGTAGTAAGTATCATTAGCCCACAGGAAGAAATTACAAATAGTGAAGTACTCAAAAAACTATAATAAATCGAAGACATTAAACTAAAGGTGCTATACAATTTGTTCTGTCTCTTTATCTAACGATAATGTGCTTAAAATGACCGTTTTATTTCTAAAGCCTATTTTTATCTCTTTACACTTTAAGTCGTTTAAGTGATTGAGTGTATGAGCGAACTAATTTTAAAAGGACTATTTATCAAGTTTTTTGTATAAAAATAGGACAATTGTAACCAGATTACAATTCTCCTATTTTTAAATAAAAAATTGTCAAAGCATTATTATCTCGCTCTTTCTTTTTTTTATCTCAGTTATGCGTCTCACATGTTGGTAGGTCAGCCTTCCGTATCTTCCTTACCTGATCCTCGATTATCATACTTTGTAATTTCACTCTTTACACTCTTCCATCTTTTTCTTTTTTTTTATTGTTGATAGTGGCAGACGAGTAAACAGCCCACGTGATGGTAAGTTGTAACTGTCGCTCATGAACGACTCAATGACTCTAGCATTGCTCCTGCTTTGTCATGGACTCTGCGAAGCCTTTGCCTATCGTAAAGGGAGTGGGGTAGGTGAAAGGATTGAGGAAGGTGAGGAAAAGGAAAGAGGGGAAATTGGGTCACCACCACTCTCTCTCTTGTCCTGGTTTGGCCTCTGGACTTTCGTCTGAGAAGTGTTGTAGTACCAAGTTACCATCGTAATCAGGTGTACATGACCATTCTAACCACAGCCTACGTTCGGAACCATTCTTTTTTAATTTCTAGCATTATTCAATACAAATAAATCACCATGCTCTTTAAAATTTGATTGTTCATGGCGGATTGCTAAACATAATTGAAGATACGTATGATAGCCGCATATTCATTATCGCAACCCTTTCAGTCAGGGTCAAATCGTGCAGGGCTATTAAGGATAATGAAGAAAAATATATTTATTCTTTAGAATTATAGAATATGACTATTTCGGCCGTATAGCCGTCCCCTGTTAAATAGGATTTAATTGCTGGTCAAATTAGGGTGTAACCTCTGCCTACATCATACGAAAATCGGCGAATTGATGTTTTAAGTACAAGTCTTTAATATTCTTTACGACATTTTCTTTAATCGCATATTAGTAGATAAAAGGTAGTACCTAATATCTAACGTAAACTTATACAATGTTAAGTTATATGTACCTAATAACTTCATCATTTAAGTGCGATGCTTGCAACTTTCTCCAGAAGTTAATAACTTAGCATACAGTTAAGTAATTTACCTTCAATTATCTGTTGCACTTGAAGCAAATAGATTAGAAAGAGAAATGATCTCTGTTGATTACTTTAAGTAATTATGTATTCGTGGTGGTATTAATTATTATTTAAGTTACCGTTACAAGTTGATAGTAAAATGAACTACATATTTATAACAGAAGATATAGAGACTTGATTACATATTATCGTAGCGGTTAAAGTACCATTACATTTACACCGAATAGGGCAGGTTTAACACTCGGAAGTTATCACTACGTAAGCAGAGTGGAATAATTTTGGCGTCCATAAAAAAAAATGTAATAATCATACACAACAGAACAAATTAGCGTCCTAAGACACTGTTATCATTGAAATTTATGATAATAATAGTAAGGCTTATAGCCATCAGTGGCTGTTTTTAGATTTAAGTTATAACTATGATGCCTATACAAAACAAGTATCTGCATTCAATCCATTTAAAACAAGCTTACAGAAAAGACCATTTTAGTATATATTAGATGTCCTTAGTAAAGCTTTACAACCATTTGAAGCTCGCACGTTATTCGCCGACAGGGCCACAACAGTGTATCGTTAGGGCTATTTAAAATACACACTTATGTTAGAGGTAGCGGGTGGGTCGTGACGATGCATACGTCAACATACGGCCCAATTTATATGAGGAAGCGAATTTGAAATGCTGATGACCCTAGTGTCTTGGCTTGTTCGGTAAAAAACAAAATTCAATTGTTTTTGTTCGGACAATCCTACCTATATGTAGGTAGTATATGTAAAGAACTCTTGCCAACACGAGCCATAGTATTTTCATTATATAAATAATTCGGCGGAAATTCTAAGAACGTTAGTGAAAATTGCAACAAAATATTGCGTGTTTTTTAAGAAGTTAGTCGAGAAAAAGAAAATAATAACTAACCGCTTTGCTTTAAACTATTATAAAATAATTTACAAATAGTTCTGATATGTAATAGGTAACTTTAAAATTATCTGTAGAAATATTTTAATTAATTGCTATTCGATAGGCCAACTATTTACGCAAACTAATCGATCAGCAATAAAATTATACGACTGTAACGAGATAAATTATCGTAGTATCTGTTAACCGTTTAGCCATTTACATACTTAATATAAATACCAAATAGTTATATGGTCTAACTATATAAAAGTTAAATTAATTGCTGCAATATTTTTTTTTTGTTGCTTACATTGGCAGACGAGCCAACAGCCCACCTGATGGTAAGTGGCAACTGTCGCTCATAGATTTCTGCAATGCCAGGGGCTCTGCAAAGCTGCTGCCTACCGTGATATTAATGCTCTCTTTAAACCTCGTTTGAAGAAGGACATGTCATAGCGCTCAGAAAACACCGCAGCTGGTAGTTCGTTCCATATATTAGCCATTTATGTTTTGTCTATAAAGCATTTTTAAATATATTTGTGTAAATAAGTAAATTTAAAATTATTCAAAGTGTATTTGTTGGGTTTTGTGTTCTGTAGCCATTGAAGAAAATGTACATTAGGTAAATGATATTCGTTTTTGAAATTAAAATAATTAAAAATGTGTAGATATACCTAATTGGTACATTGACTGACAAAATAATTTCACACTGACATTAGTATAGTTCTTTAAATTCACAGAGATGTGTCAAATGGTAAAATTTTAACCACACGTCAACTTTAATAAGAGTCCCACAACTCACCTTTGTGAAATACAAAACTATTATTACTATTACCGCATCACCTGCACAGAACCTTCACGCTCTCGCTTATATCTTAAACCACGCTCCTAGGGTGGCCCGTGAAATTGTGTATTACCATCATCGTTCCACGACCTCGTCGGCAATATTAAGGGGACTATGACCTCATATAATGATCCAGGTGGATGTGAGGACTATGTCTCGTCTACTACAGTCATTACAGTTAAATGTATAATTGTTAAGTGTTACTGTTCATCTTTTATGAGAAATTCATACACGTGCTTATGAAATTGGTTTTTTACTCGTTATAATATTCGCAAGCATGTAAGTAAGTAATGTCTTAGTGTACTTTATGTCAATAACATTTTCTTGGTGAAGATTTTTGTCTGTTTTTGATCTAAAAACTATCAGTCGGCGAGCGGGTTTGAATTACAGACGATATACTATTGGGCATAAAACGGTCAACTATTTGCAAATGCAGGTTTGCCTGTTCTTGAAAGATCAAAATAGATACACATAAGACAGACGGACGGAGACGGATGGATGGATGCATATCTTTTATAGTTCAAGTGTTTTAGGTGTCAATAATTATCTAAACTGTTATAAGGTCAAACTTATAGTAGCAACTTTCATAATTATAATTAACTGTTAACTAGATTATTGAAGTGATTTGCATTTAAATTATGCAAAAACCGCGGATTGTCGGCTTGTCTATTACAGGATGTTAGTAATTTACTTATTACCTGAATTATGTACCTTGTCTATTTACTTGGGTGTCGTTCTAATATGGCGTAATGGTTTAATGCGGTTTTACCTACCGGGAAGTTTACTGAATAAAACTGATGCTTCTTGTGTTGTTGACCTTTTTTTAATTTCGTTTTTTATTAACTTATTTATTAGGTACACCAACAGAATTATATTTTACATTTTGAAAAAATAGGTACAAAGAATAAGGTCTTATATTATATGCCAATTATTGTTATACACAACACTGACCTTCGATATTAGGTTACCAAACTGACTCCACTTTGCCTGGTGTATGAGTGAATAAAAGGCACGAAAATACAGGTGACGAAGTTTATTTTCGTTTTTAAAAAAGGAGAAATTTGCCATAATTTCTACGCTTCGAATTAAGGTGATATTTAGCACACAGACCTTTACCTGATATTTGTTTATCGCAAAAACATTTACTTTTATTTAAATACCACTGATAGTTCCAGAGATTAGCTTGTTCAAACAAAGAAACACTTCCGCATTATTATATTAGTATAGATTATTTACATCATCATTACAAACGTAATATTACGTAAATTTTAATAGGAGAGACAATTTTTAAATATGTTTAAATTGTTTTTGTGTTTATCGAGTATCTACACTTACAAAAAAACCTAAACTTTTTAATATCCTATTGTAGATAACATAGTTAACATATTCTTTGCTTATATCATGTAGACCCTGTTTCACCACTCGCTGATAAAGTGCGTGATTAACGTATTCGAAACTTAACTGAGAGATAGTACTCAAAAATCAGTTCCACAAGTACCTGATAACCTTAACTGAAATATAAGTACTTTAAAAATATAAGGCAGATTTATCTAGAACATGTTTTATCTGTTACATATATATTATACACTTTAGCAGCTATTGGTGAACCAGGGCCTTAACCTCGCATATTATCTGCTATTATAATTTTATTATACCACCTGGCTGCAACTACTTGCACTCGATTTACACAATAGTATCATACGACACCGCAATTGAACGAAATGTGTGAAAGGAACATTCTCCGGAAAATGTATATATAAATGAGACGTTAAGATTGCTTTATGATCACTATGGTCAACTAGCATGCATACTTATGATTCAACTTTTTAGAGTACCCGGACCTTCTATGGTTATTTGATTCATTGTAAGATGAAAAACTTTGGTTAATATTATACTTCTAGGTATACAAAAATAACCTTAATTTGGAATAAGTAACAAAACGATACAAACTTTTCAACAATTAGAATTTAAATGCCATCGCGATCAAGAACATGACAAATGCGCTCAACAACCGAGCTCATAGCCCAAATTCAATAAATTCTGTTACCCTAGTACATCTCCTCTCCCGGCTCAGGCTCCCTACTGACACGTCTATCACCTAGTATCAACATAACACAAGGAAAAAAACAAAAAATAATAAAAAAGCGACACAGTTAATGACTAATTAGTATAATTATTAACTTTCCGCAGCGCGGTTTCAACCGCCTTAAGCTAAACCTTTGATTAGGTACTGTCCTGCTTCCGTCACCAGTAGCGTGATGTTACATAGCCTATAACCTTCCTCAAGAACTGTACTATTAAACGCGACAGGAATTATGCAAATGAGACTGGTAGTTTGAGATTAGCGCGTTCAAACAAATTCTTCCGCTTTATAAATTAGTGTAGATAGATAAAGATTAATTACTTGAATACACACATCAAGACCAGACCCATCAAACAGTAGGTATAGTTCACTCCTATTGTACAAAACTAAAATTTTAGAACCACATTATGAAACCAACGCAGAATTTTTAAAATTAACGTTGAAATCTTGTAAATAAAGTTGGTCAAACATTTTACTGCATTCCTCAACCTGTTAAAAGCCTATAACAATAGTCGTCATTGTGACATGTTTCACGCTTGCAGCTTGTGAATTGGGCCAGCTAAAAGTTTTAGTGTTAAGTAACTTTAAGGTGGTCGTGTTTGCAGTTTTTTGCCATTTTAAACTTGTGTAAATATAGAGTAGTTCCTGTCAATTTAAAAGTGTTTTAGATTAAATAGTCTCAAGTAAAAAACAGCAGGAACACAAAGTCACAAAGAACTTGAAAAATCGAAAATAAATAGCAGTGATATAAAATAGTATCTCTAAGATCGAAGGAGTAGACGTAGAGAAGTAGAGAGATAGAAAAAGATTATTCTTTTGATAGCAGTTAAGAGGAAATATCCCGCTGAACCAATACCTATACATATATTAAGTCTGGATTACCAGGATCAAAATCAGACCTTTTTACAAGATTGTATTTCGCATATTTATTAAATTATGAAATTAACATAATTAACATACTTTTCCATTGATTGTTCTCGTCTATTCAGAGATGACCTGACAGAATGACACGAGATCGGTCTTATCATTGCTTGTAGTAACTGTTAGGTAAGTACATATACAAATTGAAAATCACATAATATTTTCCTGTGTTATATGCGTGCAGAGTAATTTCTTCAATGCAATAAAGGTTTTGTCTCCGCAATATGTCAAGAAGTTCTCATTTCAGTATTCACAATCCTTTGAATTTAAAAGATACTGAATATATCTACTTAGCTATTTGAAGAACAACACAGTCTTGGTAGCTCATTAAGACCGTAGGTTCAAACTTGGGAAAACTTCGAATACCTATTGTGTTTCGTTTAGCATGTAGCTGCTTCAAGAATTATCTTGAAAGTATAAAAAGGTATGGTGTTAATGTTAAACTTAAAATATCGCTAGCTTAAAGTCAGATTTATTAGTTTTAGCTACTCTGAAACGGAAATTCTCTCAGCAGCTGTCGTTTTAGATATTTAGTATCCCTTATTATTTGTATTGTATATAATATATTAAATAAATAAATTAGATGTGCTTCATTGATGCATCGAACTACATAAACTCCTCTATCTATGGTCTGGTGTCTATACAATTTCAAGTCTGTATTTTTTATAACTTTAAATATGTATCTACAGGTTCTCTGTTTTTCAACCTCAACTTCTTCGATCGCATCGTGGGTAAATCTTATAACTAGAGTATGTAAATTGTTATTTATATAGATACTTGTAAGTTGTTTTGTTTTCATAATTGCTTTGGATATGTTATGAATGATGATAGAATAAAAACAGTAACTTAACAAGCAAATTTAAACTTTGAAGTGTTGTAAACAATTTTCGTTACCTATATTTTTCATGTCTTAAAACTGTGTAATGTTCTCGTTGTCACTGGAACCAAACCTAATCTTTTGATGTCGTAAACTCACCGCTTCGACTTAACACTATCTCGATAACTACACTCGTTAATTAATTTGTTTGCCTCGAAATTTTATTTAAAGTTATCTCTTTCAATTGATATTTGCATTTGTGTCTTTATAAGCAAAGATTGGTTGTAAAGTCTGAAATATTTGTATGTTTTTAAAGAACGTATATTTTATTTTATTTTTCGTGATGTTTGTGTGATTTTATTACTTTATGAAACTCAGTGCGGTTTTTATCATATTCATTTATTTAACTCGATATATTTGTTGATTCTTCGAGTTTTGAGGGCGACCAAAGTTTTTATATTTCTTGGCTGGCCAAGAAAGCTGCCACATTTTTGAATTTGTTGATTTTTAAATTTTAAAACATTTGTTAACGTAACGTGACCTAATTTCATAACTGTTACTAAGCAATCAAAACCTAAGCTCATAGTCCAAAGATAATAATTGATACACAAACCATCCTAAAGCTAATAATTCAAACTGTTCGTTTTCGGAAGCACGAATAAGTTTACTACTACAAAGGTGCGTTTTCAATGCAAAACGCAAAATTGCAAGGCGTTCGGATCGATAATATTAACAAAAGATATCGTTACCCCAAAAATTGCATTTTCAAAGATTAGTACAAGTTTATTCGCACAGTGTCCGTCACCAACACAAAAGCTGGACTAAAAGCGTTAATAATCTAGTCATTGAAACTTCACGCAGCGTATTATTAACTGTTAATAGCGGACACAAAATAAGGGTCTTGAAAGTTATGCGTTCGTCACTTTGTCGGCAACGGTCCCGTCTGAGCGTTTTTGTGCGTATCATCGAATATGTTGACCAGTGGATTGCATAGGTGGATTAATATACTTTGACACTTGATATTTCCTGGTTATTTAATTTTGGAATGAAGGAAATGAGATATAATGATATGAGTTTAGTTTTCATTAGTATAAACGTGATGTCGATGCCATAACGGTGTCTTTGCCAAAATAAATATGCTTTGCGTAGCAATATATCTTACATGTTTGTTAATTAGAACGAGATATTTGTGTCGTCCATAAATAAATGCACCTAGTTAAAGTGTTTGAAATGTAATTATGAAAACTTTGTGACTTGGGTAAATATAATGCTTACATGATGAAACTAGGTATAATATCTTCAGTAAAAAAAACGTACAACAGATACCAACACCATCTTCTTAGATACAGATAAATTTTACCTTGGCTACCATTATAAAAATTATATTAAGTTAACTTAAACAGATTTAGTATAAGTAGTGTAAGTTGATCTGTAACTTTTTATGAATAAATTATTATTATTATTATTATTATTATTATTACTTCTAAACAAAAATATATGATCAGGTATATGAAAATATTAAATATAACTTAAAGAAAAAACTTAAACGTACCTTAACAGATAAATAACAGAACAATTATTAGATAATAACAAACAAAAGTAACTATACTGAAACTTTGATAATAAAACAATAAATTTATAATTTCAAAGTGTCAAGACTACTTACGACACTTATTTCGGCATTGCGGTCACAATGAAAACGTTTTAAGGACGTTTTTTGTCCAAAACAGCGGGCATCGCACCACTGTGTAAACCAAAGTTGCACATAAATATTAATGTAGTCGCATTACATTACTGATGGTAATTCAATTTCATTAATTATTGTAATTAGTACATACATTGTATATTTGCCTTATTATTTCAGTACTAGATGTTGCCAGCGGCTTCGCCGGCGTGACATACCACAAACAATATAGCCTACTAGCTGCGCCCCACGGCTTCGCCCGCGCGAAAAATATCTTTTGTTGTTGGTTTCCCTCGGGAAGGAGACCGATTTTCGGGATAAAAAGTAACCTATGTTCGTCTCCGGCACCGAATCTATTTACATACCAATTTTCATCAAAATCGGTTCAGCCGTTTATGTGAAAGAATTTTTTAAATTGGTTACGTAGATTTTGTGTTTATCCATAACAAACAAACATACAAAAAATCAAATCTGTACACTTAATAATATTAGTTCAGATATATTTTGAAATTGTAATGCTATAAATATATTCGTGCCATGAAAGTATCTTTTCGAAGTTATGCACTTTCAAAGTTTATCTTGGACATTACCGACTTACCTACTGTGATAGAACATCGTGAGGAAAGTCAAACTTATAAAAAAAAGAAATATAACTCTGAAATTGTGTAAATATTTGTGTGTCATGCATGACTATTTGCTGGTCTGGGTGTTTCTTTATATAATTAAGTACCTATGTATTTACAAACAAAAGTATTTAAGTATGTTTATCGGCATTCTAAAAACCATCAAGCTGTAATAATGCTTACTTTGGATCTAGATGGCGTTGAGTAAAAGAAAAAAACTGTTAATCTGTCTTGAACAAGCATGGTAATCAGTATTGCCTTCTCTATTAGAGAAGATCTTTATTTATCCTACAGTAGAAATAGAATAGGCTCGAACGATTCTATGTCACCACAATTACACACAAACCACAATTTTGTACTTAACATTGTCTCGTAACAATCTAATGTTGGCCTTTTTGATCGTTACATACGCCTTTTTAGCATTGAAGACCAAGATAACATGCAAATATCAAGTTAAGTATTATAGTTGTTTAACGAACCACAGTCAATTGCCAAGATTTAATCGATAATTGTGAAGATTTACGTTTTGCATGTAAATGGTAAGATCAAAATCTAAGCTTAATGCCAATCGACGTCCGCCAATTTTGAAAGGTTTTCCTTTCAGGTCAGAGTTGTTTATATTGTCAAGGATTATTTTGTGTATTGTGGGATTTAAAATAACACTATAAATATTATTTATTTTGTTAAATACCATAATAGTTTTCCAATTCGATAGTGAAGTAAATAAATACCGAAAAAGAAAATCAAAGTTCACAAACAAGTAAGCTGTATAGAAGAGGCGCGCCAGTAGGACAGTAAGGGGTTAGCATAATACAAACAAAAATGGCAACGTTACTCATGCGAACTCGCTCAGTAGAATAACCCACAGTTTCTGAAAGGCTGATTAACGAAAAACTAACTAATTATCTGTTAAATCTCATATGAAATATCGAAAAGCATGTTAAAAGCATGGATAATTAGTTTTTGTGTACCGGATGAATACGTGGGTCGGCGGCGAAGACCACCACTGCTTGTGGTACCGTCCGCGCGCACTAACTTGCTGCAGCGCGCGCCACTGACGCGAGCGCTGCGCACGCTCAACACGGTGGCCGAACATGTAGACTTGTTTGGATGCACTCTCAAAAAATTTACACAAGTCGTGTATTGGGTGTGCAATACATAATAGGTTACTGTTTATTGTTGTATTTTATAATATTGTAAATTTTATTTTTTGTTATTTATTGTAAGTTGAAAGGTAGGTATGTAAGGTAGAATATGATTATTGTTTATTGTAAAAATAGGAACCTAGTAATAAGTCTAATATTAATGTAATTAATAATTTTGTTACTGCACTATCGCATTAGACTATTTTTACAACTGATTAGTTATTTACTAATTAGATCAAATTAAACTAAATATTTATGCTTTTAGCAACCCAATTGGTACTTCACATGAGATTTAACAGGTGATTAGTTAATTTTTAGCTTTTAGACACTGGGGATAAGTCTGCCACATATCGTTCAAAAAGTTTAAAATTACCATCGTTGCTTGAAAATCGTTCAAAAGTCTAATTTCATTGAATGTCGATTCACCGAACTAAAATCAAATGAATACAGTGCGTACTAATTAGTTAGTTACCGATACGAGCTAATTGGTTTCTAACCGGTTCTACTGCTCTACTACTGATAACATTGATTTATTAACAGAGCCGATGTACACCCACTAGATACATATTCATTTTATTTACATACTAGCAAACCGTCCATACTTCTTTTTTTATACAACTTTGATGGCAAACAAGCATACGAACCACGGTAAGTGGTAACACTAACCTATGGACATGACTATCTATACTATTATATGAAGCGGAAGAGTTTGTTTGTTTGTTTAAACGAGCTAATCTCTGGAACTACCAGTCGGATTTGAAAAATTCTTTTTGCGAATGATAGCCCAGTTCTCGTGGAAGGTTATAGGCTATGTAACATTACTCTACTGGCGACGGAAGTAGAGCAGTAAGCCAAGACGCGTGACGCGGGTGCGTAGAAAACACAGCCAAGCCTTTGTCGACCATATACAGAGAACGAGAAAGAAAGAAAGAACACCGAGAAGGTAATTGCGTTGCCGGCTCTTTCACTTACCGAGAGAAACACATAGGTATCAAAACAAATTTAACGACATTCTATGAGAGGGTAATACTGAGCAAAACACATATTTCTGAAACAGCATAATCTACTTTCTATCTGGTAGGTACTCAACATTTTGACTATCTGAGACGAGTCACTGAGGGTGTTTAGGAAAATTTTCGCCACCAGTTGGCGCCACTTCAACTTTCACATTGGGCCAATCAGGGGTTAACTTTCAAAAACGCTTGACAGCTAGACCTGTCGCATCGATACTGCCAACTCGTGGGCACCTTTTTAGAAAACCCTTTCAGCAATTTTCTTTTGTCATTAAGTACATGAATTATCCATTTTGTAAATTAAACATTAAAATTTCTGAAATGAGTAATGAAAAATATTTGTTTTGATAGCGGTTTCAAAATGGAAGACCTTTTACCAAAAGTAGCGCAGTAGTAATTATTATGAACTCGAAAAGAAGGAATGAGGACAATATAACGTTATCGTCTCTGTGATTTGAACCCATCTTATTTAGTTACTTAAAACCGCATTTACTTTTACCCGTCTTTTAAATACTTTAATTCGATAAAAGCTTTATAAAAGCGGTCCCCTAATGGGTTATTACGAAAATACAAAAAGCCTTGTCGTTATAATTGTTTCCAAGCGGTTGCTCGCGCTATTAACAATTAGCTTACCAATTTTAAATAATAATGCGACAAGCAATGGGAATAAGAATTTGCTTTTAGATGTCCATTAAATAAGCCCGGCTTGATGGTTTTGATAGCGTCGTAGGATAGACGTTGTACTCATTGAAATTGTACGTAACTATGGTACGATTCGATAGAATACAGTTGCAGAGTGTCATATTTTTGTATATTATAGTTCTGTTCTTACTGATTTTATTGGTTCATGATTTTTTATTATTTATGTTTTTAAAGCCTTAATCTACTCTTTAGACGAAATATCGTTGCATTATCCGAGATGTACTGATAACTTAATTACGGTCTTTTTAGGAAATACAGAAAAAGAAAGCCAGAAGAGATTGTGCTTAAATACAGTGTTGCTTTTTCTAGTTTTTCTCTCCTGGCGACACTGTCGGCAATTATTCAACATCACTAGTACTTCTTATTTTGTATTGGAACTGCAGTAAATGTTTCGCTCAAGTACCCAGGTAAAACAAAATACCTCGGAGTTTAAAGTTAAATGGTATGTAATTACAAGAAAAGTATAAGCTCCATTGCAAATAAGTCTCGAAACAAAAGTCCAGAATGATTGCGGCCGACCACGCCCGCTGTGAGAGCCGTTTCATACAATATCCCTTTGATTGTTTTATTTTGGACCTTTTGTTTTCAATATAATGTCGTTTTTACTTTTTCTTAATTTTTCATAATTATCAGCATGTTATTTCTGTTATTTAAGAGTATTAATTACTATATAGTTTTCTATTACTATGAGGTGTCTTTTATTAACTTTAGTTTCTAATTACTCCACTATTAAATTCGTTTACTTCAATTGTTTGTAATAAAATAATAATAGTAGTATTTTTGATGCGCTAATATTATTGTTTATAATTTGTTGAGTTCAAAAATATTTTTGTATTTCTTCCGGATTAAACAGACTTGTTTTTCAAAATGTATTTAAACGGTTGCACTTTAAGATTATACAGAGGTGTTTAGTACCCATATTAACCATATTGAATTTTCCATCCCATACGTAAATAACAGTCATTAAGCTGTTATTAAGAATTTAAACCTATTTTACTCGACTCGAAGATCAAACACAATATTAGTCTTACAAAACTTTGCGCCATATAGTCATTAAGGATGTCAATAAATAAAAGATTACAAAAAAAACAAAAACAATCTACTTAATATGGTGTCGGATTTTCGAACATTCACACACCATAGACAGCTTAATACGTTAACAGTCTGTAGCCATTTAATCTGTCTCAATTGTCCGTGTGAAAAGCCTTAAACACTAAATAACTTAAAGGTTAAACTTGTTATACAAATTGTAAGCGTCAATGGCTCGATTGAAAGTGAAACCATGTTGATCCTTGACATTCGCCTTATCGCCATTATTATATGTTCCAATGTTCTGTTGTAGGAATAACACTTAGTCAGGGAATTTGTGGTGGCTATAACACATTATATTGGCCGTAGGCAAATCGCTGACATCTCCTTGGTATTGAAATGATATATATTATAAATAAAGTATTTTAACATTGATTTTAGCTTTGACTTATGTATATCTACATTTACATTATTACACACACATATATATATATATATATTATGTATTTTTTACAACTTTGGTGGCAAACAAGCATACGGTCCACCTGATGTTAAGTGGCAACAGTAAACCAACAGAGATGGCTGTGTTTTCCAAGCATCGCAGAAGTAGTAATGCTTAGAAAACACAACCAAGCCGTTGCCGACCACGGAGAAAGGGAAGAGGAAGGACAAGGGAAACGGAAGAAGACCGAAGGAGAATTTGGGCTGCCGGCGCTCACCGAGCGTAACACATTAGCATAAAAACTAATATTCTTACGTCGATCTTCTTTGAGAGGGTAGTACTTCCTCAGTCAATCCGGCCCATTCATGCTGAATCCAGCGTGGATTTACTACTGTAAGAAAATAAAGTGAAATAGTTTGTTGAACTACTAGTCGAATTAGAAAAATATTTATAAAGGCTGTGTTACGTTACGTTACGATACGTAAACAAAACTCATACTTATTTTATTTTGTTCAGGCATTACTTTTTGTGGCGTGTCAGTGTCAATCTTATTATTTTAGTGTTCGAAAAGTTTTGTAAATGTCTACGTAGGCATTTGGCATTAAGAAAAGGTTGTTACGTTGTTGCAAAGTTCAAATGTAATAACCATATTTATGACTCACAAAATACTAGAAAATGTACACCTCAGTTTTGTTTTTCTGTCTCATAGAAGTAATTTTTGTTTGATTCATCCCCACTGATGGGATGACTGTAAAAATGAAATGGCTCGTAAAACAACCCCAACTGTAATGCAACCCCTGAATATGGCCTTATGTTTGATACCTCGGTTTATTAGTCGAGGGTTAGATTTCGTCACTTTTTGAGAATGTTTCGTCTTACTCTATTGAGGGTGAATGAAGTTATGTGTTTTGTTCCTGACGATCTATAAAAAAATGTTGATGGATGCGTTTTCGATATTTCTCCTTAAACGTATTATTTTGAATCAAAAAATTTTAAGACAAGTAATAAAGGGATGTGATCTCTTATAAAGAACATTCAATCACTATCTCTTCCAGCAGGAGTCGAAAAAGACGATCGTCATGAGAATGTTATTTTAAGATGCCCTAATTACTGTTTCATCAATAAAATTTAGGCATTACTAGCTTATTACCTTAATTTTTTTTATGTATATGATGATAGCAATCAAGTGGGTGTCATAGACTTATGAAGATCCAGAAGGATAATTTTTATAGCTATTTATATTACCTACTATCACTTTTAACTTACTTTTTTTACATATTTACTAGTAACTATAATAGTTATTAAAAAACTATACCAAATTCAGAAGAGAATAAAAATTTTATACGGAATTATCAAAAGGGGAGTGAAGGTGTAATTTAGGGGACCTTTAGCCGTGCAACAAAAAAGCGGCCAGCCACCATGTCCAATTTGAACTAGTGAAAAATGAATGCCTAATATCGTTGGTAAATTATTGTAGGACCACCCTGTACTATGAAATACTTACGATACAGGTGACGACAATGCATAGTTACGTTTTGTATTGCTTTTTGCGTTTTTATGTTCAGCGAAATTCAGTTTTTTTATTTAACTACTCTCATTTTCACACTTTATTTAACTACTACTTCAACAGGGGTACAAAGTTTCCTCTTTACGCATATAGATTCGATATAATATATTATTATCATTGACAGCATTTTTAACACAATAAAAATATTTTTGCCAAAAATAAGAGTAATTTTTATTTGACTATCTCAATGAAATATTTTCGTACAGCCATATCATATCTCTGAGACATTTGACGCACCATCGAATCTCGTGGTACAAGCACAGGGGCCAGACATCGTAAGTTTACGATTTCAACTTTAGTGCACCGGCCCTGCAACAGTGGGGAAAAAATAAATTGGAAATTGACGCCCTTCGATACTCACTCTTGTTTTATGAGCGCCGCACTAGTTGTATCCTATGTTAGGATGCATTTGGATTATATATCCCAGTTTCAAAATTGCACTGTAGACTGGTTTAAAGGAATAGTAATATCTGCCTTGCTTCATCTCTGCATCACCCAATAGGTTGACTAGTTACTTCTTAGGCATTAAGTCCGCCTTTATACATTATATTTTGTATATGAAGTTTAAATAAATAAGTAATACGACTTCTTTATTGCGGTCATGGGTGATTATTTTATATTAATATAATAATACCAGCATGTTACTGTCGCACTGCAAGGCAAAGGTCTCTGATCATACAGAGAAGGTATGCGCAAAGATCGCACGCTTGCTCAAGACGGATTGGCAATATTAGCGTAATTACTCCTCTCTGCATAATAAATAATAAGTAGACGGTGAGGCTTGCAGAGTTGCTTCTCTGAAGTGGTGATGGGCAGGACAAGTAGCTTGCAGAACTGACGGCTGTTGGGGCAGAAAGGTTCTAGGTTGACGACCACAAAATTGAAGACGCCGCGTGCGCAGACCCTTCACAAGGTGGACGTACGACCTTATAAGGGTAGCGGGTAACCGATGGATGGAAAATTAGGGGACATAGGATCTAGCAGTGGCTAATATGATGGTGAAGAGGTCCAGGAGTGGTGGACATCATTACGATTGCTATGACAAATGGCCGGAATGGTGCCTTCTACTGTGACATTACTTTTACGTTTCGCTGAAAAAAAAACATCAATAACTATTTAAGTAACAGCCGCATGGATCAATTTAGATAGTGGGAGCACACTTATCACTGCTAATTAATGGATGGGTGACTTTGACTATAAAATAGTAAGACCGCTCCGGCGAGTATGTTTCGCCATCGATGTAATAAATATTAGTTTTCATACTAAAGTGTTTTACCCGGTGAGTGAGAGCGCGGGCAGCCTAAATGCCTCCTCAGTCCTCTTCCTTTTCCTTTTCCTTCCTTATCCCCTTCTCCATGGTTGCCAACGACTGGGTTGTGTTTTCTAAGCATTATCTCAGCTTAGAAAACCCGACCATGACTATACGTTACGGTTACCGTATGCTTGTTTGCCACCAAAGTTATATAAAAAAGTAATTATATGTAAAATACTGTGAAGAGTGTTAAAGTTGTTAATTTTAATAAATAGTCATACAAAAGAAAATGTCAGCCAACACTGCACGTTATATTTGTTGTGAAGATCCCATAGATGTACATCTATATAGTTGCAAGCACATGTGAAATCATAAACAGCATCTATACATTATTATCCACTCACATTGTATGAAAACATTCGATTTGAGTTTACGACAGTATTTACAGAATAATGAACCTTATTACTACTAATCAAGATATATAATAAAGTTTACAAAATGCAAGTCTCAATCATTCAAGCTGTGTTAAAATCAATCAGTATTAGTTTTTGTTTTAAACGAGTTAAGGCTGAAAGTTAGAATGGTTATTGGTTGTAGTAATGAGGATGTGATTTAATAGAATTTTATCAAATGTGCGATTTTGTTCGCAAATAAGTACTTAGCGGTTATTTTCCCTTTTATTGCGTGAAGTGTAAGTTTTGTTATATAATTAAGCAAGCTCATTTTGCTCAGGTTTACAATTTATTTCTTCTGCTGCATGTGACCACATTTTGGTTGTCATTATCTGCATTGCTAGAAAAACGCCGTCTATAGGTGAGCGTAGAATTGAGGTGTTGCTAAAAATTATGTAGTTAATACGCAATAATCTATTATTAGGCTGTAAATATTAGCTATTATGATTATTTATTTCTCTAACATCTCGTGTGACCCATTTTTAGGACGAATCTACTCAAATTTGCTCCATTGTCGCGCGCCATACGACTTATTAATATTATTTCTATAGAAATTGATATTTTTCAATGTACCCTGTCAAAATTCAAGGATGTTGCACAAAAATGTATAGTATTGGATAAGTAGATATATTTATTTAGTAATTAGTGTTTTTAATTTTAGGTTTATTATGATATCGTATTGGGTTTTTATCTGTAATGATATTGTAAATACTTTTTCAATAAATAAATAAATTTTAATTATCGTATTATAGTTACTCGTGTATCTATAAAGGTTTAGCGAGATAAAAATATTCTATGTATTAGTGTAGGATATCTATTTGTATTCCAAGATTCAGCTAATTTACGCACCCACAGACTTCTAACAAAATAGCTAAACAAATATCTTGTATCATTACTTTGAATACACACAAACAACCTTTTAACAAGAAGCCACAACTAAAAAATCTATCCTTATAAAACTTCAAATGAGCCATGATATGTCAGTTTTATTGGGTATCATGATTCATCAATTAAAATAGTTTGTTTGTGACATAAATATTTAAAAAGGGACGGTAACAAGGTGGACGACCATCTGCCCCAACGCTTTCAACAAAACTAAATATTTAAATAAAAAACAAATACTATCAAATAACTTTAATGCTGATGACAATTGTACATGTATAGAGAAAAGTGATTTTGATAAAATAAACTCTGACATTGCAGTTATATAGTTCCTTTTTAAGCAAACTTCAGTTATACGCAAATTAAACTGAGAATATTTCTATGTCCAAAATTTCTATTAAGTTGGACAGATAGACACCAGTTAAAATTAACTGAAACGTTTAACATTTGGGTATAAGCCTGTGTCTTTCCTGACAATAAAAGAACAATCAATAAAAATTGTTTAAATACAAAAAGCTACTGTTAATTACTGTTAAAAATAAATTGGTGAAACAAGCGCGTAAGATTCTTAGGAAAATACTTTTAACAAATATTTTAGGCCAGTCCTCAATTTCCTAAAGGTTTTACAAGACTTTCGACTTGAGTGACGTTTCTTAAATAATATGATTCCGAAACATTTTTGAAGTGCTGTTTGCGTATTCTAACATACAAGTATGTTTGCACACGTAAACTAAACTATTAGTAGAATTCACGACTATTTAAAGCAACCACTTGAGTAGCTGGCTGTCCTGAACTAAGTTTGGACCGATTGTTGATCTCTGACATTTAAACGCTATTACGTAACGTCTCCTTTCCACATAAAACGTCATAATGATTGATTTGTCTACAAAATAGTAATATTTGTGGTCAAAGGATGGAGCTGTTTAGTCACAGGCCAAGACTGATTATTGTGGTTACATTGTGGTAGAGGGTTTTGTGAGTTTTATTTTTCTCCTGATCGTCTATTGTAAAAGCAAATATGACATACTTATGACGATTTATTCTATTTAGTGCATATAATGTTTGTTATTAAAACAGAGTAAAATAGGGTTAAGTTTTTTATAATAAGCCTTTATTGTCAAAATCAGGAGTTTTGAATTAAATTCTGAGAAACGCAATTTCTACTGTTGTCCGTACAGTTCCTTAAAGTTTGCTAACAGTAATACAATTTTACCACCTAGATAGAAATATGATAAGACATATCTACAACGAATGCGAGGTGTAAAAATGTTTGTTATACTGTTATAACAAACATTTTTACACCTCGCATTCAGATTAAAAACAAAATATCAGTTGCTGATGAAAGTCTAATAACTTCTGTACATAGAACCATTCTGAAATCGTTTCACAACACAAAATGCTACATAACCATTATAGTAATGAAGTTACACAGGATGCCTTCGACACCCCAATAAAACCGACTTACTTTAATAAGGCTATAGACTTTATGATGGCATTAAACGAACCACGTTTTAATTTAGCTGTAAAATCAGAGAACCATTGAGTTTGAGTAGAAAGAGAATTTTAAATGGCTGTCTGCATTGCTATTTACGAAAGAGGCGTGTTGAAATTGGCAAAGATAACAATAATTTAGATGTATTTTATTAAATTAAAAACAAATACCAGTCACTTATTAATCATTATTTAAACGTACTATTGTCAGTATTAAGAACTAAGAAACTAAATAATTGCCTATATGCTCTAAAATTAAAAACCCGAAATGTGTTCTTTGATATTTTAACTGACAAAAAATAGATTTTAATTGTACGAGGCAGAACTATTTAATCAAGAACACAATCAGGTTCGAGTAAGAATGCTTACTAAACAAATTATGAAATTGGATCCCTTACAAAAGCGATCCGTCAAAATTTATGACAGACGAAGAAAAAAGTTTTATACTTTTATTTCGACGAGTACAAAATGCAATGAATGTAAACCTTTAAGCGGTTAAACTTGAGTCAATATGGGTTTTAAATGTTTAATCTGGTATATTTGATGGAAACTTGAAAGCTGGTCAAGCATGTCAGGTGTGAAGAATCTTTTAAATTTACTATCGTCGTTTTCCATTTGAAGACTTTAAATTTAGATTATTTAGCTTGTAACTATTAGTAGGAAAAACATGCTGCACTGAATTATTAAAAAAAAACTTAATTCCAAATAGAAAATTTGGAATTAAGTTTTTTAGGGTTTGTTGTTTAAATGATTTTAAATATTTTTTGAAATATTATCACTATCACCACCATTATCTTAGCAGCAAGAGGTTTACTGCTAATCATAGGCCAGTATCATTGCTAAACATAAATCTCATACTAATTTCTGATTGAAAGCAGCTTGCATCTGACGGTTCCTTGGACCTTGCGTCTCTCGGTCGCCTTGATCAAGTCGTCTTTTCATCTTTTTTAGTTAACATATACATTTTATTACAGTACCAGATTTACAACAAATTCACTATTTTATTTACAAAACTTTAACGTTCAAACTTTAACGCATTCTCATACTAGTAGCTTTTTCTTTGTGTCTAAAGGACCACATCTGTAGATTTGAGTTAAGTATCATTTATTTACCAATGTATTACACATAACGTACCTACATTACCCATATAAACGTCTCGCAAAATATTATTTAAAGCGCCTCACACGTTGTATTGTTTGCAATACAATGTAGCTACATTTTGTAATATATCGTAAGTTTAATTTGCAACGACGCATTCGTATACTTATTCTACATAGTCCTCTGCTTGGCCCTGCTAAGAAAGAAATCAACTATTCACTAATTGTCACAGAAAAATAAATCTAAATTCGAATGCTAAAGAGGTGCTTTTGTCATGTTTTTTGTATTATAGTTACTGCTTCCTGTTTTTTGTTGGCTGGTAATTGAATTTCAATAGAATTATCTACAACCTATCCAGCTTTGCTTGCATTTTGCAAGTCATATGCTCTCAGTTTATCTTTATATTATTATAGTATGTGATTATTTTTCTATTTTATGTAGTAGACGTCCGCCCTCGCTTCGCTTCGGTGTAAAAAGTTTCATTCCGTCTCAAACAAACACCTACATAAAATATGATTACAAAATTACCTACGTCTGCGAAATAGTTATTCCAAATTTACTTTTGCTGTCGTCTGTACTACAAATTTACAAATATCGAAATTCTTAAAATTGCTAAAAATATGTTAAACATAATAAATTAAAGGCCATGTTACCCGCCTCACTTATTGATTACTAAACGTGAAATATTTTTTAAAATCGGTAACGTTGATTTTAGTTAAATCGTTGCAAACAGTCATAAAGAAAATCTAATCATTTCTCTTTCTAATATTAGTTTTGAATAGGCATCTACAATGGCTCTACTCTACCTGATGGTACATGGTCACCATCCCAAAAGCCATGGCAAACTGCTGACATGGTGGCCCTATATAGGTACTTACCCAAATAAATTATTTTAAGTTTTCTCTGTTTCATAGGTGTCAAGACTGAACACGGATGCGTTATTAAAATTGCAGCCTTTTGTAAATTTAACTGCACAAGTACCGTTGTTATAAAAGAATATACCTCTAATAACTCACGTTCAATTAAATACACACAACAAAGATATTTATGAGATTCTTTAATAGCTTTACTTTGTGTCCGTAAATTGAGTATATCTGCTAGGGTTTTAGTTTGCACATTCAATTGTAGTGTCTACAGTCTTACAAAATAGGACCATCTAATCTCTTCCCATAGGCAACGTAAGCTGCGTTATTTTCGCACTAAATGTCAATTTACTAAAACCAGAGTCTGCCAAGCATAGTGGTTATAGCAGACACCTTCTTTGGAAGAGGCCTAATCTTGCTATGGACATTTTTAGTTGTCGTCTTTATTCTGAAACATAAAACCCTAATCACATCGAGTTATTCCGGACGGATCCTCTGTATCTGTCTGATCCTCTGGGTATCGGCTAATTTTATTTTATGTTCTAATGTGGTCTGATCCCCCGTGTAGATGATAAGTATAATTTAAAATTTCCGGTCTGATCCCCTAGTTTTTTTTAAAGATTTTTGGGACAGTTTATTTTTTTTATTTTATTTATTATTATTATTACGTATAACAGCAAAACATACATGTATTTGTAGTCCCCCAAAACCATGACAATGGTTTGACTGAGGGATCTAGTCTCCGTACTGTTTACATTAAATTTTATAAGTACTTAATAATATTACATATTGTCCCTGAAAGAGTAAGCATACATACATAACTGCAGGCCTGTCTGTCATTAATGGGGTAAGCAGAAACTATAGAACGCCATTTACTTCATTACAACATCGTATTGTATGTTTTTTATTATTCTGTAAATAAATTAAAGTTTTTCAATACCTCATCTGCAGTTTTATTAATTCGTTTATATCGGTTATGTTCGCTGTGGTTGAAGATGGGTTGAAGCAATACTTCGCATTGATTGCTCTTTGTAGTGGTCTATCGTCAATACGATGTATTATGCGCTTTCCAGGTTATGTAAAGAGTGCGTGCAGGTTTGTATAAAAGGTTTTGCGGCGAGCTAAGGTATATGATTTCTCTGAAGTGTGCATTTTGATTAAAGATTTAGTTATTTTCTAAAATCGAACTATGATTAATGCACAAAATACCTAACATGTTTTTGAAATTTTAAGATAGTTTCAACTACATTGGAAACGTACTTCTTGATTAAATGTGTCTGTGCTAACATCGAATTAGAACAGAATAATCCTTTAAAATTTAATCCTGTAAATCAAATATTTCTTACATTATTTTTGCATAAAGTTATGTACTTACATCAGCGGCTTTATCGCTTAAAGTATTTTTTTCAGTTGGATGGGCAGTATAATTGAATTTAAGATAAATAAAAAATAAAATAGGGATGACATCATCATCAAGCATGAAGAAAAGATCTACTTGTAGCCACGAATGGAAATCGAATGGAATCCACAATCTTCTCTTCTCACTGCACTACCGCCGAGCAAACAACCGTTATTTAACAATAATGATATTTGGTATATTCGAATGTTTTATTAACTTATTTGGGAGTTATTAAATTATCCAATGGAATTTACATGGCAAAATGTTTCATTTTCACTTGAAGTTATTTCGATTTTTTATGACATGCCATTATCAAACGCAAAACTTTCATACGCAATACGACAACCTTCAATTATAATCATAAGGATCTTTTCGTAGTTCATAATATTTCAACGAACAGAATTTATTGAGTGCTTGTACCATATAATTTTCGCATACGTCGGTCCATAAATATCAATTTGTTGCTAACACTAAAATTACAGGGTTGGTTGTTATATGATTTACTCACTGTCCGTCTAATATTTCGGCGCCAATGAGCTGTGTTTACGTTTACATTACCCACTGTTGTTTATGAGTACGACTTGAGTACAACGCTTATGACAGATGTTCAATAAGTATGGATTGACTATGAAATATAAAGCAGTATGTGCGGAACGTACATTATTCAAACGATTCGCGCGGCGTGCATTCTGACACGCATCATGTTTGTCTTATTACAATTATTGCAAATGATGTTAATTTATAATGACATTATAATTCAATAAATCAGTGTTAATCTAACATTTGAGTCTGACGGTTTTATTTAATCATCCCAATAGAATCGTCCCGACATCATATCGGCTATTAATGTAGAATTATCCCCTACTCAGTACTTTTGTTTCTTTTTGTCTGAAAGAAATGACGATCAATTTTTTTGGTTGATTATTAGCTTCCAAATGGTAGTCAACAAGTCTATTGAAAAAAAGTTATTCACACTAGAACATTACGACGTTGTGATGATGATCTTAGAACATTACGAGTTAGTAAATTTCTAAAAGAGTGGATGGTACTAATTAAACAAAGCTTGAGAATTCTGCACAATAACTCCTATACGCTGTTTTTCCAAGTGTCTGGTTTGAAACTAAACAAAACACCACGAATATTAATCATTTATTCCTATATACTACATGCACATAAGTTGCATTTGTAAATATTTGTCTCAGTATTCAAAGGACATTGGAGATACGACTTTTACTACTTGACCATCGCCATCGTGCAGTAAATAAAGATCGTTATGGATAACCAATAAGGACAATATCCAATGATAAAATTTAAGTATTAAATTAAATATAAATAATTGTAAGTGTAGTCCAAAATGATACAAAGATAATTTTAAAGAGAATGTAAGCCAAGCTCAATAAAAATATGTAGTCTAAAAACCAGATAAAATATTTTGGTCAAGCTACTAACATACGCTATTAATGATGACTTAAAATGTTAATGCGAGATCTGTCAACAAATCAATTTTCATTAATCATATTTAATACCAATTACGGAACATCAAATTAAATATCTAAAAAGTTTAATAATTTGGACGTTTTGTAGTGTGTGAAGCCAAGTTATTACCTAATCTACGCCACCGTTATGTTAATATTAATCATTTATATTATTTGATCCAAAACCAAATAAGATTAAGAAAAATTAAAGTGTTAAATTTCAAATTACTTGAGGAAGTAAATTAAGAATATTTAAATATGTATAATAAAGTAATATTAACCAATTAGGCCAACGTGGAATTAATTGATACTTTCTTTGACACCATTTAAGAAAGTAAAATGCGTTTGTTCAATTCACTAATCAATGATCTTCTATATTTATTTAATTTCTTACATTGCACAAATAAAGTGTTATTTAGTCTGATATAAAGGAAAGTTATTTAAGAAAATCTTATTTGACTTTCATACATCTAATGAGAATATAATTATATCAAAATGATTTGTTGCAGCATGTTCAGAACTTAGCTCAACATTTACACGAACGATTTCAATGGTCAGCTAATTAACTAACGGTTAAATACTCACGTTTAGCATCGTTTTGGGAAATACTATATTATTGATAGTTATGACGCTAATAACGAGTATCAATAGCAATATATTAATTTTATTGCTTCAACAGCGTGGGCAAGACATGAGACTACACTGTTATTTATTAATAATGTTTAGTTTCATTGTTGAAGGCTGTTTTGTTGGATACTTCTATAATGTACTCTACGAAATCGTTAAACTTTAAACTTAAATCAAAAAGCCTGATAAATTTGTCTATTCTGAACTTTGGATAAAATAATTAAAATACTGTGTTATTGAAAACATTTTTGGTTAAAAGAACTCACATATTATGAACAGTATTTGGTTTAAAATTATAAAATTAGGAGTGATCCAAAAAGATGTAAAAGAAAAAAAAATATTTTGATTATGTGACAATTTTATTTTATCTACTTGTAATCCAATATTAAAAATTCAAGGTATTCAACAAGGTAATAGTACAACATCATCAACACCAAGTACTTAGTAAGTTCTACATTTCTAAAAATTAAACAATACTTATGTTAAGAAGCTTCTGATTTTACTGTTACGATTATGAATGATTTTGTCGTAGAACGATTAGTTATTAAAAACAATTTTCTATTACAAAATCAATTTCCATTTGATAAAAATTAACTCATTTAGCCATGTAATTAGTACAGTAGGAAAATATTGGTTTTAAGTTAATAATTATGTGAAAATTATACTGTCAATTCGACTTACGATTTTCATGAAGCTTCTAATGTATATGTGATATGATAAGGACTGACAAAATCTCCAATGTTAAGTAACAAACTTTTAAACCAAGCAACGAAATGATGCGGTTTTTACTATCATTTGGAACTATTCTTTCAGGTTTATGTAAGTATAACGATTTGTAATCATGTGTAAAATCGCTGATATAAAATTAGTAAAATTACATTATCAATTTAATTCTCGATTATGAAAAGGTTGACGACAAACTGAATAACATAAACATGTGGTAAAAATAAAAATGTATTTATTCATTTAGGTTAATTAAACTAACACTTATGAACGTTAAAAATTACAAAATGTTCGCCATATTAACCTACAGCCAGTTCGCTGACAGGGTAGAGCCATGAGAAGAACTGGCAAGAAACTCAGGCCAAAACTTCAGGCGGCTACTTGAGCAGAACATGTAAACTTTTGTCATGTGGAAGCACAAAATAATATAGTACATAAGATTTCATCTTTCGCTACAGTAGCGGCAACATTAACACCAGTCATTTCATCGCCTTTATTAAATCGTAAACCGTTTGATGGGTCATTTTACTTTTTTCAATAAAGTGTTTATTGGTTTTCTACTTTATAGCGGCTGTTATGTTAGATTTTGAGTATATTGTACTGTTTGATAGTGGTTTAACGATGTTAGGGACGCAATAGACACTGCGGCTTCAAAAAATGTTGTTATGTTGGTTGATAAGTACTTGTATATTTGGACGACTAATGGTTGTGTCGTGGTCGTTAGAAGATCAGTATTTTTATTTCACTTAATGAGATGAGTTTGTTTATTTATTCGGGCTTACAAACAACTACTAGTACATTAATTTCTTTTTTTAATTAACGCTGATACGGCATAGTATACGCAATTATAAGAAGTTAATTAGAACAATTTCTTAAATTATAGCTGCAGCTTTTTTTAATAGCATGCATAGAATTAACAGTTCTTTATTATCGCTGCTTCAAATTTGAATTCATTTCTATTTAATTTTAAAAATATGTCGCTGTAATAAATAACTTAATCAGTTTATTATCGATCATTAGTATCGATGAGACTGCAGGATCTTGGTATCACATTTATAATTATGTAACACTCTTTAGTTTTTATATAAAAAGACATACAATGCACCTATAATTGCGTTTAAATAAATTACTAATCGCGTATAAATAATTAGGTACCTAATTCTTGTATATACTCGTATTTTAAATGTTGGTGAATATGCTTTGTCTTTAAAGTTTATTATTAACGTCTCTAACTTATAAAGGTTGATGGCCGTTCGAAAAATAATTGGTCATAAAAAATACCCAAGTTTACACATTTGAGTGAGTCACTTGATCCCCTTTATCGATTATGCATGATACTCTTTTTATTAACCCCCGACTCAAAAACAACTGGGTGTTATAAGTTTGACGTGTCTGTCTGTGTGTGTGTGTGTGTGTGTCTGTCTGTGGCGTCGTAGCTTCCGAACGAATGAACCGATTTTCATTTTGTTTTATTTGTTTGAAAGATGAATTAGTTGGGAGTGTTCTTAGCTTTGTTTGATGAAAATCGGTCCAAGATGGCCGGCGGTACAAAGTGGCAGATTTCATATTTTTCACAACTCACTTAATATGGGTATCAAATGAAAGGGTTTGACTAGTAGAATAATGTACAGTATGTCAGTGGTTTCTTAAATTTTCAATTTATATGTTACAGTCAATGAGTTTACTTAAATAACAACTATTTTAACATTCACTACTACAAATAATATTTAAAGGTTTGAATGCTTTATTCATTCTTGCTAATCTGACCCATCCTCTTTCATAGGCACGACTTAATAGTGTTAAAAGTTAAAACTGCTCATGCCTTCTCTGTATGCGAAGAGATTTTTGTCCTGCAATGAAATAGTAACAGGTTGGTATATTGTGTTGTTGTATTATTAAAAACTATATGTAATCTTATTTTATATTAAAATTTGTGTTAAACTAATTAAATTAAAATTTGATTTGGTTATTTTTTTCGTCTAATGTAGAAAATACAACATCTACATTAGTTCCTAACGTATCTAGTTTTACGACCGTGGCGATAATATTTCAATTGTCTTGATCGGCCTTAATAAGTTTTGTTTACGAGTATCATAAAGATTTTATTGCTGTAATTTATGATTGTATTTATTAAACTATATGTCTTATTTAAATTCACTGTTACTACGTTTTGGTCAACTTCTTAGCCTGTCCCATCTGCTTCCACTACTACAGCTTAAACATTACATTTACAATAATTAATGTTACCACCAATTTTTGTCGGTGTTAAACCACAATTAATCACCATTTCACTAAACATTTCAAATCCCACCTACATAAAGATTTTTCTAACGCAACATTTATTTATTACATGAATGTGTCTACACATCTTAACCAGCATCAAAAAACAACTTACACAATGGAAAATGACACTTATTTTGAAGAAAATAAGGTTGGCGTAAGATGAATTTTCTTTGGTGTTAAAGTGACGTTTCGACATCGGACAAGTCAACAATTACCTTCCTGTTGTGATAACGGTAATCAGGCTAATTACCAAACTGTTACAGTCGACATCTTAATACATTTTGTTGGTTTGCATAATATCATTGTGGGTCTTCGTAGTATCTCAATCAATCGAGATTAATTTAGTAATCTTTGAACCAGTTTATAAAGCGGTTTTGATGAGGGACACTTAAATCAATTTTGAATTACTTAATATAGTATTTATTATTTGTGTGTAATTTATGAATGTTTCTTATTATATTTATATAATTTCAGTCAATTAGAAAATTTCTAAAATTAGAAGATTTACCTCTAATTTTAGGTACTTCAACCTCCACACGTTTGTAACATCCCTATTTTTTCGAAATTTAATCTTACTTTTCTTCAACTTATGGTACAAGTAAAATTAATAATCTAGGGACCATAGTAATTCTAAAATTAATATTATGATAGTTAAAATTACAAAATAACAATTCTGCGAGATAGCTAAAACTTTATATTATAAAAAAAATTAAATCAATATTTTGTTACTATTTTCTGAGTAAGACCTAATTAAATATGTTTGTCAATAAAAATAATATTTGTTCAAATATTATTTCTAAAAATAATATTTGTTCAAATATCATTTGAACGCTACGCTTTAGATTCCTTTTCATGCGTGTTGCGTGTTCACTTTTTTATTTATGACTGTTTTATGCATTTTATTATAACAATGAAGTTACTTATTGATATTTTATGGCACTATTAATTTTAATAACGCGTTTGTTTTATATTAAACTGCTATTAGTGTGAGTAGTTTCAATCAAAAACCAAATTTAGGTAAACACTGTAGGTTGGTAGAGCAGTATTTTAAAAGAATTTTTGAATTTTATTAAAGACATTTAAATTACTCTGTTTATATAAAACGCGTGTAATGTAATGTCTTTAGCATCCAAAGAGAACATATATGTAGTAAGTGTTTCTTCTAACTGTACCTTAAGTGATTAATGTTTTAATAGCCTCCATTACCTTTACAATATACTGTTTTATTGAAATGTCGTATTGGAATACACAGTAAAGCTCTTTCAAATAAATATAATAGGCAAGCATAAAGTTTATACCTTTGACCTCGAAGTATTGAATGATATGTAAAATGATACAACATTAAAGTCAATTGAAACTTGTCAAAGAACAAGTTTTATGGTCTTTTCACATCTTCAGCTATTGACTTCTAATGTTATATTTGATTTTACATAATTATAGTATTTTATCTTTATTATGATTAAGGCCGCTCGCATACGACTTCTTCTAGCGATGCTGTCGTGCGTTCGCGTTGTGTCAAACGCGACTGACGCGATACAGCATCAACAAAAAGTCGCCGTGAGTGAGACTCTAATATATATTTGCAGCATTTCAACATCCATTTGACTATTGATTATAGTTGATGAATTTTACTCAAAAAAAAAAAATTAAACAATTTAGTTGAATTTAGGGACATTTTAGATAATCTGAATCTCGCTTTAGTTAATGATGTGTTTAAAGTTAGTGACCAAAGTATCTCCGCCTGATGGTAAGCAGTCAGGGGGATCAGAAGTGGTGGCCACTAAACCAAAAGCCATCGTCTTATACTGCTAGTATGGTGGCCTCCACTATTGCGGCTGAGAATGGGGTTAGTGGAAGGGAATGAGGGAGGTGAGGAAAAGGAAATGGGGGAAATTGGGCCCTCGGCGCTCTTACTTACCAAACGAAACGCAGTAGTAAGGATTCTACTACTCTTACGTCGATCTTCTATGAGAGGGTAGTACTTCCCCGGACTATCGGGCCATTCATGCTGAAACCAGAGTGGATCTACTACCGTAAAAACTTAAAGTTATAATTATATAAGAAAATAAGTTTTGTCACTAAAATATAGAGCTGTGATAGACGAGATATTATTCACATAATAATTCTTCTGTAGTAGTGAGTGGTGCAATGAAAGAAAGGTGAAAGTAGGTACCTACTCGTATAACAAACAGTTAAAGCATTTTTAAAACCACAGAACTATTACTTACTAAAAATACTGTAAATATAAATCTCATCTCACAATCTTTCTACTTATATACGGGTGTAAGGACTCAAAGTATACATCACATCGCTACAGATTATAATACCAACATTATGAATGCATTTCAAAGAAAATCTATCGACTTAACGGCTTACTTCAATTTATTAATGCAGACTTAGGTGTAAAAGCCCTCTAAAGCTTTAAACCTAGTGAAGTTATTCATAACTCACTCGTTTGTTAAATATTTCGCAAGCGAGTGAGAAAAATTCTTCTTTTGAGACTAGCGTTTTGAAATTACAACTTTATTTTGATCAGGTTAGGCATGAAATTTTAGCGATTGGATTTTCTTTGACTGAAACTAGTATTTATTGTGAGGTTAATAAGCAAATGTATAAGGTTTGTAAATGTCTTATGTTTAATCTTTAGCCTTACCGTTAAGATGTATATTACGAACTACAATTATGAGCGATTTTACTGTTCACATTACTAACATCGTAAACGATTGAATAGCTGCTGAATAAAATTATGACATCTCATTAAAACCCGTAAAAGCTTTGCTAATGGAAAACTTCCTACTTCTAAAGTTCTTGTCCTAATTAGGAAAAACATCCATTAACATTAGTTCACTTAAATTCAAATCATGGAATAAATAAAATAAGAATTCACATAACTATGTTTTACTGCAACTCTATTTTACCCGACTAACAAAGATGAACTGCACAATAGTATTTAAGAAAAACGAACAAAGATGGTTTACTCGCGTAACATATACGTGCATTATGTATGGCAGTTCTTTCTTAGTAGGGCAGCTTTAATAAAAACAGCTTGTGATGACAGCTAAACTACTACTTCAAAGAGGTAAGCAGAAATACTTGACACTCAGGTTTCGACAATGAGGGTGATTAGGAAAAATGGACAATTCACGTGCATAAGGTCTAAAGAAAATTGCTGAGAGGGTTTTCTAAAATGACGCCCACGAGGGGGCAGCACCGATGCGTCAGGTCTAGTTGTCGAGCATTTGTTGAAAGTTAACCCCTGATTGGCTCAATGTGACCGTTGAAGTAGCGCCAACTGGTAACGAAAATTTTCTTAAACACTCATTATATTAAACACTAGTACACTCAAACTCGAAAAAAAAATTGGTTTCGAGTTTGAACTACGAGTTCGAGTGTCATTTATGACCGTTAACTCAATTCAATCCTCTTTTAATTTACTAATGTGGGATTATTATACCTATTCTAACAAGTAAAAAAAGGGAATTTTATACGAACCTTATCAGTATCACACATCCAATATAAACAACCGCAGTAGCTGTTCAATGTTATATCCTTAACAGTAGCTTACCAAGTTACCTTTTCAAATCTAAATAGTAGGTACACCACTTTATTCTACATAAGCCATTGAAAACATACTACAACATCGATGCAATCCGTCAAAGAATTCCGTACATACTTTTCACTATTGTTGTAAGCTTACACAAAGGGCCAGTCAGCTACACGGTTCTAGGAATATATTCCTATGATCTTCTGGCCATATTCAAAGAGATTCGCTAAGGTATTTTGTATCATATGCATACTTCCTGAGTCGCTTCCCAGAAGAAATTTACAATTGAAATTGCATTGACGCATAGCGATTTTAATACCCGTGACAGTTTTAAGTTTTTTGTTTGCCTTAGTTATTTATTTAAATTCATTTTGTGGCTAAGGATTGGTGTATTTTATACTATTTTGATTGTGTTCTATTTTTTTAAAACAGCTTCTGTATTAGAAACAGATGCAGAGTAGTAGCTCTCGTCGCTATATAATCACTTTTGTTGGTTATACAAATGCATATTTTGTGTTGTCTGATGTTCATAGTGAAGTAACCACTTTAATATGTAGTTTAATGTACTTTGGATTAGCAATTTCTAGTCAACATATACTAAAAAATCACTAAATTTAAAATAGCCCATAAGCATGTTATCTCTATTATCTTCACATAAATATTAGCGACGGAAACACTTTTAAGTTGTAAAATTAACTGACGTTTGACTATTCGAGCATTAATCACATACTTTACCATTGGCGATAGTAACGCCATCTACGCAAAGCTAACAGTACTAAATCTGATAAAGTTAAAAAAACTCTCCAAGTCATAAATACATAGATAATAAAATAAATATAGCCAATAATCTATCTTTGAATACAAATATACAAAAATTGTAGATGGGCTATAAAGCTAAGCTTTACAGCTATTGACACAATCTAAAATATTGTTAGTATTGACTTTTTAAAAGTATTATCGTATAAACAAGGATAGAGAGTTACGGAATAAGATAATTCTTGATGGCTGTTGGTAGAATTGGCTGTTTACGTCAAAATGAGGCAGTAACCGTTCTGAGTTGTTAATCCGAACAACTTACGAGTAAGCCGCATCTCTGTGCGGAGTAAGGTATTCGGATATATTCGATACGTTTTCGCTGTTGTGTCTGTTGCATCATCCCTCTTTTTTTTTAACTTACACTATCCTACTGCCGAGTAAAGGACTTCTTCTTTTATACTGTTAAATTTGTAGGTAAATGAGTATTTGATTAGTATTAAATGTAGGAAGCTATTGCAATTTTTTCTCATTTCAATCTACATACTTGTTTAAATACTAGTTTATCGCTGTGCGGTTTCACCTACATCTTAGCTTACTACTCTGCTTCTGTCGCCAGTAACGTGATGTTACATAGCCTATACCTTTCTCGAGAACTGGGTTACCATACACAAATAGAATTTTCAAATTAGACATGAAGTTCTAGAGATTAGCGCGTTCAAACAAACAAACAAACTCTTCCGTTTTATATAGTAGTATAGATTTACTAAAAATAAATTAATACTGTGTTATTGTTTTACAGATTTAAGAGATAATATAACAATAGTACCTAATAAATTGGTGTCATCAATCCCTGTAGTAAATATCTCCTAAAAGCCGAAGAAATTAAAAGATTAGAATAAAATACTTCAATATCACTTCTTTAATTTTATTGCTTTACATTTTCACACTAACCAACAAAAAAAATTGTATCTTAAAAACTAACTTAGTGATCGGACACAAAGTACGTACTCTAGGCAAACATTTATGACACCACAGTGTCTCTTGAGAACTTAAGCTATGAAAACAACTTGTGCAATATGCATTCAACATTTAAAAAACATCAATAACATTAAATTTAACGAAATAGTCTTTCTGAATAAAATCTCTAATATATCGAAGCGTTACCGCACCTTAGCCTCTTAGGGCCACTGATAAGCCGGCCCTTCACGTCCGTCAATATTGACTCTAAAGATTTTTGAGTAATTGCTTACCTTAAACAGTCGTCGTACGTGTTGATCCACACTATTATAATGTCTAACGGAATGTTTGGAAACTTGTTATATTATCTATAGTTAAACCGCTAATACGGTTTACGATTTTACTATGTTTAACTTTAGAAAAATTACGGTTCTTTTAATATGAAAATTATATTGCAGTACTATTTGGTTACGTGAGTTTAGAGACATGACTCTCAATCTGCTATAGGTGCGAAAGAGTAAATGCATTCTGTAGTGGAGACTGCGAATTCGACAATCATCAAAATAGGATTACCTGGGTGCCTAGTGCAAGTTTATTTTATGTTACCGCAATTGAGACGTTTACCGCTTTTGGCTCTATAATTGGTTAGCTTGGAGCGGGCTAATCGGAGCACAGAACGTCTTATATGTGTCGATAGCGTTAACGTTAAACTCGCACTAGGCACTCTAGATTGATGAAGTCACGTCGATTGAGCACTTAAAGAAGGTAGAGAGTATACTGGATGTGAAAGGTAAACCGACTATCTTCAGTACTTTTCTTCTCATACCTTTTAGTAGATCAAACCATTATTTAACTTGAATGGGAATCTAAGTCTTGATATTTATCGTAACGATAGTGATGAGACAACCACCTTAACTGCGAGACATTCGTAGTAAAGGAGGCACAGTTTATGTTACTCATAATATATTACATTTTTTGTATATAGCAATCAATATTTTAGTACACAGCCTTTTAAAATGCTTGCCCGCTAAGTATTAAAAACGACCGGAAGCCACTTTGGAATAGTAAAAGCGGAAATGGATCGCCGCTTGTATGTTGGTAACACTATTAGCTATTAGTCAGTGTTGCCAACTTGATGGAGGGTAAACACGCGATACCTTGGATAATATATTTTTTGAGGTTATGAACTTACACCGTAATAATTTAAATGTATTTTATGATTGGTTTTAGTACCAGTTTGTTATTGCGTCACATTATAGAACATTCTTCTCTTACAAATAAGTTATGACGTAAAGTGTAGTTGGATTAAACATATCTACATGCACACTACGTGTATACCTATTAGGGATATCAATAATGATCAATATATTAGTACCTAACCAGAGTAAGTACTACTTTAATGGCCGGTCGTTAGCCGCCTTTACCCATGTTATTTAAGTTTATTATTATATACCCGTTTATCTTAAAAAACATCAACATAAAGAATCATCAAACTTGTGCAAAAATAGTATTTATAAAAAAGTGAAATAGTACAGTAGCAAAAATCTATTAGTAAAACCAAGCTTTACATTTGAATATAAACAATGAGGAAACTTCAGACCAATTAAAACGTACTTTTTTATTGGTCTGAGGAGGAGACGATCAACATTTACACACTACACATTCTGTTACATAGAACTACACTATTGAACACTCAATACTCAATTACCATCGACTATAACTATCTAATTTAAAACCTTATAATATTGCGATGGAAAATACGCATAAAAATTACATCTTAATGACGTCTGAAGCATCGTTGACCTCAGTACACAGCACTCGTGAATATACCGACACAAATCTCATCTCATAATAACATAATATGGATGACATAAACAGTCACTACCCCTTATTTAAACGATGAATGTGAACCCCGCCGAAGCGAGGAGCTCCGGCCTCCGGTGCACGTGCAACACTCAAGGTCCCGCAACCCTTTACACATCCTCTCATGCTTGCAATTAAAACGAAAAACCAAGAGAAGCAACGCCATACACACTCAATGAGCACGAAAGAGATAGCACGTCTCATTTACCCAAGCACTTTTATTTCCACTTGCACTTGAGAGGTCGTCGGCCAATCAACGGTCGTGCCGCGCCCGCCTCACATTGGTCCGTTTGAATAGAGAATAATTTTTTCAAAAATGGAACAAAGCCGAGGGTAGGTAATAGCGAGTTTTGTTTTATTCGAGTGGCATTTCGCATTTGAGTGGAAGAGGCCGCGAGGAGCGGACGTCTCGACTTTAATTACCTTATATTTTTGCTATTGTTTCTTGAAGGGTACTCATATGTTAAGCTGCTTTTCATTTTACGATGATGATGTTCAACATTGTTATTTTATTACACGGAACTCGTTTAGTACTTGAGTTGGAGGTTTATTTGAAAACAAGCAAATTAGCTGTGTTTATTTGTAACTAACCACTACGCCGTGTTTGTCGGGAACTGTCATTATTTAAGTGTTAGTTAGCTCATGGAACTCATTCCGCTTAGCATTATGTATGTAAAATATTATTTTTATTGTAACTAAACAAGATAATCCTTAAATTAAACATGTTATTTCATGAAATTCGGCAAAGCTGTCGTATCAGAAGAAAGCCACATGAAGTCCTGATAATAAACACGGGCTAAACATCATTCATCTCAAAAGATGTACTCTATAAAATGTAAACGAAAGGACAACAACATGTAACCTTGCTTTTCTGATGTAAGGCATCTCTCAGTGTTAATGCTCCTTTACGTTATAGGTTATGTTTATGTTCATATAATAAGTGTTCCCACTATCTTCTTAAAATTAAATGTATTGTAAGTTTGTTTGTCAACACAAAGAATCTTTTATAAACATACAGGAATTAACGCAAAATAAGGTATGTAAATATCCAATGCATGATCGCGTTAATTCCCGTATGTTTATAAATTTATATCATGCAACGCGATTGTTCAAAAGTAAATACAAAGAATCTTAATTTAGCATTATAATACGGTGGTAAAATTTTGCTGGTTTAGCATGAACGAGCCGGATCTACTGAAAAAATCTCATAAATTAATCAACCTGAAATATCCATACTATTGTGTTACGTTCTGCAATACTTAGGAAACTAGGTCATCCAATAAACTACGGTAACAATACGGTTCATATACCTGTTTGCCACCTACGATTATAAGCATAAATACGAGATAGGTATATACAGACTTTAAAACTTCTTCGTCATCATAATGTCGTACATTGCTGTACTTAGACTTCCTCCAATTTTCGACATCTAGGCCGTATGTAAATTGCCCTTAATTTCATAATATGTATGTATTTATGTACATATATGTAGTAATGACCAAAACAAAACATTAAACAACGGAAATGGTGAGACAAGTAGAGTGCAAATCGTTGCTCATTTCAACGAGCAAATGTGTTTTTACCATATATGGAGTTTAAATGTGGACGTAAAACTTTCGATTTTGTGAGAATGGATGTACTGTTTGTAGACACATATGGAGATGTGTCAATAAGTATGTTGTTTTATTAGATTCGCTTTAAAAGTAGCCAACAGAAGCCGCTAAGTCAGTTTTGATGAATGTCTATATGTTAGTAATAGGTGGTGAAAGGAAATGACTATTGCCTACCTCAGATATCAATAAAAAGTTAATAATAATAAAAATATTCACAATTAAGTCGAAGAGGATACTTTTAGGTAATTTTTAATCTAAATTGGATCTTAGTTATAGAACTTCCACCAAATAACTAAAGATTGCCCAAATAT
Organism: Parascotia fuliginaria; assembly: GCA_963082885.1. Taxonomy (NCBI): domain Eukaryota; kingdom Metazoa; phylum Arthropoda; class Insecta; order Lepidoptera; family Erebidae; genus Parascotia; species Parascotia fuliginaria. Next base: position 6,378,455 of record OY720195.1, read on the forward strand.
TGCCAAACTACGTAGTATTAGTTTTCTGTGCCCGAAAGAACACTCTCACAATTTATTATAAATTTTAACAAGCTAAAAATTTCGTTGACAAAAATTTAATTATTTACTCACACTAATTATAAAGTCTAGAGCACACTAGTACCTACTATAATATTTTATTGCTAAGCCTAAAATGCATAATTGTCCCACAGTATGGCTCCACCGCACGGCATGGACCTTTTGCAATATATTGCAATAGAGCTAGGTATCATACTCTAAACCTTACCTCCAACAACTACATTCTACAATAATTAATAAAAACTTTTTAACAAAATAATTAAATAGCCGAAAAAACTGAAAAGCAAGAAATAATAAACCTTTATTTTTTTTATTAACCTTAATAACTAAGTTCTTTCAATCAAAATAAGTATACCTAAGTGATTTTGAGTCGGCACTAAACAAGCAAATTGTTTAAATACGTATGTGAAAAGTTATGCGTGGTCTACATAATAAAAAAACAAATATCCGCGTCAACTTGAGAACCTCCTCAAAAAAAATTAAGTACAATAATAGTCAAAATTCACTTAATTTGTATCCATTACTTTTGTTCACAGGAATCTCGCAGCTCCCTCTCCTAGAACGCAGATCGGCAACACGTCACTGGACACCTTCACGACGTTACACAAAGAGACCTGCCACAGGCTGGAGTACCTAGCTGAGCGGCAGAAGCAACTCTGCATGCTCTCTGATACTATGATAAAGGTAAATTAACTAAAAGTAATTAGATTTTGTGAACATCCTTACGGTAGTAGATCCACGCTGATTTCAGCATGAATGGTCCGAATCGTCCGGGCAAGTACTACCCTCTCATAGAAGATCGACTTAAGAGTAGTAGTATCCGTACTACTGCGTTTCGTTCGGTGAGTGAGAGCGCCGGAGGCCCAATTTCCCCCTTTCCTCTTTCCTCACCTCCCTCATTCCGCCATAGTGGAGGCCACCATACCAGCAGTTTAAGACGATGGCTTTTGGTACAGTGGCCGCCACTTCTGAATTCCACTGACTGCATACCATCAGGCGGAGTGAAGTCACTTTGGTAGGCTATAATATAAAAAAAATTATATGTTGCGCACATGTTGCGTTGTCTTTATTTCGTTAGTACAAACAAAATTATTTTTTTATTATCTTTTGGACATGAATTTGGTGATTTTTGCGGATCAAATTTATATTGTCGCTCAAGTACGCAGAATTTTGAAAGCACAGCAATATTTCAAATGTTATTTTCGTGGCCATATGCAGCAAGTGCAAGAATTCTAAACAAATGATCACTTTAATCTATTGATTTTTGTATATTTTATAATTCGGGTTATTAAGTTTGTTAAACCCACACGTACCCCCAAAAACCTCTTGTTGAAAGAAGCCCATGTCCCGCAGTAAACATTTTCGGTCTGATGACAATAATGATTACTTATCGGTAAACGCTTTGTCTCGTTTATATGTCTAATTGCATACATACAGGATCGTAAGTACTTTTCTAAGTGATAACTTGATTTAGCAATGACAAAATTAAACGATACTAAAATAATATTAAATCTGTTTAAAATTAAAGGTTCGCTAAAAGACATATGGAACAAACGGCTATTATAACTGATCGTAAAATCGAGTCGCCGAGGAATAAAGGCCGCATTTTACTTACGCGAACGCTTCTTCTGTAACAATTCACAAAAGTATTCGCACACTTTTCATAATAACGCATTACTTAAGGAGAGTGACGGCGCCGCGGCGTCGGAGGCCCAATAACTCTCTCCGCCCCCTTACTGTTTCTCTCTCATTCCCATCTCCCTTACATGATCGGCCATTATGGTTGTGTTTTCTAAGCATTATTATAGGTTTAGAATATACAGCCAAATTTACTGAATACAAAGGTTACTGTTACCACTTACAATCAGGTGTGCACCATAGTTGTATAAAAATGAATTAGGATTATTAAACATTATCAATTCATCACGATCACCTTCAGCCGTAAGATGTCCACTTCGGCCATTTGCCATGTCCACAGTTTACAGTTTACCATTTTTCATTTACCATCATGCTTCTTTATCGCCGAACTTATTTATAAAAGTGCACATACTACAACAACTACACTACAGTTTCTAATTATTGCTAATGCTCGGCCAAGTAAAAGATGGTCTTAACTGTATAATGACAGTTTTATTTAAGTTAATAAAAGTATACAATTACTTTGCAATTTCCTTTCATGTAGACGTAAAAGTTAATCCTTATAAGTCAACTAATTAATGCAGATCGATATATTTTAAAACAGACATAGTATTTTCTAAATATTAGGACGTGAGGATCCTACCACGAAATAGCGAAGTATATAATAACCTGGTAGGCTGCTGAATACAATTTATAAAAATCACCAAGTATTGTTTTTGGGAGGCCAACGTGTTTAAACTGGTAACTGCGACAGACAAATGCACCTGTCTTCTTTGTCAACATGTTTTAAAATTTTAGTCGTATTTTAGTTTATCATTAAGTGAACCGCTGACTTCTGTGTCACTATTATTAATATTATTATAAAAAAAATTATATCTTAACAATTTTTTTTTTTTTTTTATACTTTAGCCTACCAAAGTGACTCCACCCCGCCTGATGGTAAGCAGTCAGTGGAATCCAGAAGTGGCGGTCACTATCAAAAGCCATCGTCTTAAACTGCCGGTATGGTGGCCACCACTATAGCGGCTGAGAATGGGGTTAGGGGAAGGGAATGAGGGAGGTGAGGAAAGAGGAAAGGGGGGAAATTGGGCCTGACAATGATTCCACTCTGTCTCTGTCTTTCGCTTTCATTTCTTTTAATCTGCGTTTATCTGCTATTTTATTAAACGAGTATGAATTAAAATTCTATGATAGCTGAACAACGATTTCATCTGCCAATATTCTCAATAAAATATGATTATTTTTATAGGGAGAAAATTTACAGATAGAATTGCAGCCTGGTTCATGCAAGTCCTTATAACTTTTATACGAGCTTGTTTTAATTAGTTCTAGTTTATAATTGTCACTTAAACTTATTGATATAAATGTATCTATGTTGTTGTTGGTTGACATATACCTATTATTATTATTACATGATTATTAATTTGAAGTTTGTGACTTGTATAATTTAATTTTTATATAAATGTTAGCCTTCCTCAATTGGTTAGTGGCATTGTGTACAGATTATGACTGGTTCGATCTCGGGTCGGGTAAAATTATGCTAGGATTACTGAAACCGCTGCCTTCTGGGCAAAAGACGTAAAGTGAACGTTAACAACATTAGTGTCAGTTAAACTTGAATAATTTATATGTATTTGAATACTATCATAATAAAAAGAATAATGTCTAAGCGCGGCGATAATGGCAGGTGCTCTCTTACTGTAATGTTCGGGGGGACGGCTTTCAGCCGTTTTAGTAGACATCTTTCGTCTGATGAAGTCAAAATTGAACAACACGAAAAGACTTTATTTGCTTGTACATATAATATTATTTTTGTATAGGTCAAGCGTCGAAATCTTTTAGGTGTATAAAGTGCTAGCTGTTCACGGCGCGGTTTCACCCGAGTTTTTGCTCACTGCTCTGCTCTCGTTGCCAGCAGCGTGATGTGACATAGCCTATAACCTTCCTCGAGAACCGGGCTATCATAAGCAAAAATAAATAATTTTCGAATCCGACTGGTAGTTCCAGAGATTAGCGCGTTCAAACAAACAAACAAACTCTTCCGCTTTATATAATAAGGATACCTTTATGGCAATAAATATAAATAAATATTCGCAGACGTACAAAATGCAATACAAAGCACTAGCCACAGACGTAGAGTTATAATAAAATAAGATTGTTGGCCTTTTGCAAAAGCCTCAATACCATGTACCGTGCATAATTAAGAGTAGTATAGTGCAAATTTTGCGTTGAGTGTAGTCCAAAGAGTTTTAAACTTTGTGCGCCTCTGGTATTTAGTATCAGATCTTTTTTTTTTATTGCCGATAGTGGCAGACGAGCAAACAGCCCACGTGATGGTAAGTGGTAACCGTGGCCTCGCTTATGAACGAGCATTGCTCCTGCAATGCCAAGGACTCTCCAAAGCCGATGCCTATCCTGAAGGAAGTGTGGCAGGTGAAATAATTGACGGAGGTGAAGAAAAAGAAAAGGAGGAAAATAGGCCTCCGACACTTGCACTCACCCAATGAAACGTAATAGTACGGATACTATTACTCTTACGTTAATCTTCTATATGAGGGTAGTACTTCCCCGGTCGATCTGGCCACGCTGAAACCAGCGTGGATCTACTTGTCCAAGGTCTCATTCACCTCAAAACATTATTATGTTTTCCAGTGTTTTTAAGGAAAGCACTATATTAACAGCTGCTTGCGTATCGGTCCTTATACAAGTATTCTACTTTTCTTTTTGAATAGTAAGTAAAAAAAATGGCGCCAAAAGCACACATACCTTTTTCTTCTTCTCCTTTTTTTTTGGCAACAGAGCCGACGATTGTGTCAGCTATTTCTGCCAGCGTCAAGTTTAGAATAATATTCTTGTTGATGATAATAATGGTATATTACAATGATAAAAAATTGAAAAAATGTGGATGAAACTAAATGACAACCATCTTTCGTGAAAATAAAAGATAGTCTACACTTAAAATCAAGTACGTCATAGTTCCGTCTGCTACCATCGTCGATAAAAATATTTAGGTCAATCAGACCACCATGTTCAACCAATTTACACAAACTTATCCTTTTTATTTCCAATTTAAAATCCGTCAATGTATCGGTTATAAAACTAAGTGCCGATTTGAAGAACATTTTTACATGTTTTACGATTCTTGGTTGTACAATGTCGAGTCGTGTTTTGAATTTTTATTGCTTTTTGATGTACAGAAGTTTTTATGAAAACGATTATAATATTTTAAATTACGAATTTTGTAAAGAATTATGATTAATTTGCCGTTATCGAGAAATTTGAAGTTAGTATATTAACTACAGTAATACAAATATGTAGCAAAACAAAGTCAAGGACTGAAGGCCTATTAGGAATAGTCGCAATAATGTAGCAAAGTATATGCAATCTAGCGATTTTATATATTTCACTGAAGATATCTGAAAACCGAATATGGTATAGTTACTTTATAACAACGTTTCTTCTAAAACTTTCAGGTACTCCAAACGGGTGCAGTGCAAGCGGTTGAAGAATGCCAGCATCAGTTTCGCCATAGCCGATGGAATTGCAGTACTGTTGAAAACTCCACCGATATTTTCGGTGGAGTACTCAAATTTAGTAAGTATCTACTTGGTTTTTTAAGTATTGAAGTAGGGTTAGGTTTAACCAGTTTTCTGACGTAAAACATCAACGATTGACTACTTTGGTTTTTTACTTAAGTCATGCAAAGTGCTGATGTTGAAACAAGTTTACATAGTTAGAAAATGAACAATGTCATATAAATATGACTATAATCATACTTTTCTATATACAGCTTAAGACCATGAAAGTTTTAGTAGGTAATCTGATATTCCTGCCTTGTTAGGTTTGTCAAATGACCTAACCGTAATGATGGTAGCTGGTCAGTGCATCATGCTCGTAATTTCGATTTGGCATTTAAGATCAGGATTATAACTTTATCGCCAACAAAACCTAGTACTACTTAAGCTGATCAGACTATAGCTCTCAAATCCAAGAACAAAACAGAAATAATAAAATCTGGTAGAACATTCAATTCGTTTCTCTTACATTTTGTTAATTTGTTTATATTTATACCGCTACACATAAAGGTATGCATAGTATATGCAGTAAGTGATGATGGCACATGCGCTTTGACGTATACTCTTACGTACATTCTCACCAAGTTCAAATGGTTGTCCGTCATCAAGTTATTGTTTATGTGGGTTCAAGTATGAAAGATATTTTGTTTGATTGTTTTAGAATACTTGAAAGATTGCTTTGTTGGAATATTTTTAATCATGCTTTTTTGTGAAGTATTTGATTAGATAACCGTTGTTAAAGTTTTCAAGGTGTTTTCAAAGTAATATTATTTTACTTTGATCCTTACTTTGTTATACGTATGCAGTTTTAATATCGTTTTTTCGTACTAAAGTTAAGTTCTTTTAAGTCTACAGTGTATCCTTCTTTGCTAGTTTTAGCATGATATACATACATAACTTCACGCCTGTGTCTGGGGTAAGCAGAGACTATAGAACGCCATTTGCTACGATCCAAACATACCTCCATTGTCTCTTTATGATTCATTAATCTTTTCACACACACTTCAGTTACAAGTGCTTGTAATTGTGCCCTTTGTCAACATATCTCCTATTTGGTCCGTGTATGTCCGTCTAGTGCGGCCCCTACCAACTTTCCCAGGTATTTTCGCTCCATAAATCTCTTTCGTTATTCTACTTCTATCCATCCAGTATAGTATTTTTTTTTGCGTTTCGTTCAAAGAATGACAACGCATGGTCTTCTTCTTTTCTTTCTGTTCTTAAGTTTAATTTTCTCTTACGCTCAGGAACGCTGTTTGGTTATTTTCCTTAGTAAAACCCAGACATGTTTATAGGCTACGATAACTACCTACTATCATCATGTCCTTGTTTGTCACATATGTTTATTTTGCTATATCGTATTTTACACTAATTGGATTGCAATATTTTAAAATTTCTGAAATTAACATTCCATCTTTCACCAAAGACTGAAATTACTCATTCATATGCATCCTGCATTCAGTAATTCTCATTTTATCATCACAATCGTATTATTTGACGCGTTCATCCGTTTCTGAACAAAATCAAAGCGTGTATACAAGTTCACTTCAAGACAGATTTCATAGAACTTCATTTTGGAAGTAAAATGTTTATTTTCATATGTCGATTAGTGGGATCACGTGTGTGTCTTGTTGACGGAGTAGCTCAGTTTGTTTACTGTAAACTACTACAACGCAACCAGTGACGTGGACCTCCCACGCATCCTTCTGTCTTGAGGAATTTCAAAGTTCAAGTTGAAGATGTAGTGCTTGTAAGGGTTCTAAGTTACTGGTATCTAGTAGAGATACAGGTCAATGGACTTATGTACGGATTTCAGTTTTGATTTAAACAAATTTGCCGGTTTTAAAAAACATTATTTAGAGTTTTTGTTTGTGATCTCATGTAAGCAATATGAACGACTTAGTAAATTCAGTAATCAAAACACTCATGTAATTTACTGTTGCTTTTTTAGTTAAAAGGTTGCCTCTCGTTAAATTATGTCATAATTTTGTTTGTTCAGTAAAAATAATAAGGTTTAGATATATAAACATCTGTGGTAACCAGGCAATGTTAATCTAAAGATTTATAACAATTTTATTTATACGATCTTAATAAACATAATATAAGTATTCTTAGGCTATTCTCATTCAAAGTTGATGTTAATGGCTTTGAATTTTTGGTGCGTCTCTTTCATAAACAATAAAACTATTTTCAGAATCTCGCGAATCAGCATTCGTCCATGCTTTATCAGCAGCAGCGCTAGCGCACGCAGTTGCTCGCGCTTGCAGCCGTGGTGAGCTGAACGAGTGTTCTTGTGACTCACGCGTAAGAAAGCGCACTCCTAGACATTGGCAATGGGGCGGCTGTTCTGAGGTAAGGGTTAATTCACTTAAGCTGAAAAGGTTCTTGTGGAGTAAGAAGTAAAGTGAGTAAGGATAGGCATATAAATTGAGAACGACAAGAAGATAGAAGAGATGAATGAGTTCGCATGATAAAGTTATTAATGTTTATGTCACAAATAATAAAGAACGAAGGAAGGTGAACGAGATAGACAGACGTTTTGCACCCACTCCTAGTACTAGAAGTGATAACCTCGTGTTACTAGGAGTGGGTGTGAAACATCTGTCTTGTTAATCTTACTTAATGTTATCTTTACACTTTCCTATATTATTGTAATTAATATACTCGTAATTTTATTCATTTCATTGTTAAAAATACTCACGAATGTTTATGATTTACATTGCAGTTCACTTCTATAAAAAATATAAATAATATATTTCAGGACATACGATATGGGGAAATGTTTAGCAAAGATTTCTCGGACTCCAAAGAAGATAAAAACACTGATGAGGGACTCGTGAATCTTCACAATAACGAGGCTGGACGAAGGGTAAGACTACCTTAAGATAATTTATTTTTAGCGTACGTATTAGATTCGATTAGGTAGGTCTTTGCTAGTTTAACAGGAATGACTAAAAGAGTATCAGCATAAAGTAATAAAATTCATACTATTGCGTTATGTTCGGTGAATGAAAGATTCGAAGGTCCAATTGCCCCATTAATACTCATCCTTTTCTTTCTACTACCTTTACGGTCGGCAATGGCTTGGTTGCAGCAGAAATTGTAGCTGATTGTGCTTAAGCTTGTTTGCAATATTTTTGATATTGATCCTAACTTAAAAATGTATACGATATCTTTCTAGTTTCATTTAAATCCATTCAATAGTTTTGCATGAAACAGTAACAAACATCCATACATCCGTACTAACTGCCGCGTTTATAATATTTATGTGAAAGTATTCACGCATGTTATTCTAAGAAAATTAAGGAAGATTTAATTTTCATTATTATTGATTTGCAGGCTGTTCGTGGGCGCATGCAGCGGGTTTGCAAATGCCACGGAATGTCAGGATCCTGCTCGGTGCGCGTTTGTTGGCGTCGATTGCCGCAGCTGCGACTAGTGGGAGATGCACTGTCTACGAGATACGAAGGAGCTTCACATGTTAAGGTTGGTTGAATTTTAAGAAATTTGAAAAGATGTAGAGTTTGGTGATGTCTATTTTGTTATAAGTCACTGTTTGATTGTTTTGGGTAAAATATACAGCCTCATACTGTTAATTACCTCATGTAATCGTTTATGTAGACATGAAAGCAGAGTAAATAGTAACAGAGTAAACTGGTCGAGAATGCCTCAGGCATTAAGTCCGCCATTACATATTATTGTATGAAGTTAAAATAAATAAATAAATAAATAGCAACAAAACCGGTTTTATCACCAGAGTTTAGGCTATAGGTGTTTATAATAAGTGAGTAAGTAATATGATTACAATGTAAAAATCATTTGCATGTCAGATGTTTGATCTAGGGGGACTATTCAATTCAGATAAGGTGGGAGCAGATGCTTTGCTGATCTATTTGCAGCAATAGAGCAGCCAATTTAATAACACTTTGTATTATAAAATTGCAGGTGGTGGAACGCAAAAGAGGCAAGAATATAAGAAAGTTAAGACCTTTGCATATGGACATGAAGAAACCAAATAAAACTGACCTAGTCTACCTGGAAGATTCACCTGATTACTGCGAACCTAATGATGAGTAAGTATAAAGAAAATAACTGAATTTAAAGTTTCTAAAATGATTAAATAAAATCATTGTTACAACATTATTAGACTAAAAGCTTTATAATCTTTTAAATTTGAAATTACCTAATGCATTTAGCCAGAAAAGACTCACAAAAGGATTTTTTCGTACTGCATATGCAGCATACATGTTTTCAATAGATACCTATTTTTTTTGCCTTTCGCTAGGCTCGTTCAATCACTTGACGTTGGCCTTTATTAACTATCGCCAAAATGTGTTACTTTTGCGAGCGAGCAACACTAGCTTGTTATGATATTATCTCTGAAACTAATTTGCTATTCATTGGTGAGACGCACTAGATTTTGTATTGAATTGTTGTGGTACTTACTTAGGATTTACCAAATTGTTTTCAATTTCAGGTTAGGTATTCTGGGGACGCGTGGCCGTACATGTAACCGGACATCTGCTGGTTTGGATGGTTGTCGTCTTTTATGCTGTGGTCGAGGCTACCAGACCAGGGTACGAGACCATGAAGAAAAATGCCGCTGTCGATTCGTGTGGTGTTGCCGAGTACATTGTGAAATATGTCGGTTTAAACGAGACCATCATGTTTGTAACTAAAGAAGTCGTTGTTGTAAAAACTTTGGATAAATTTGATGATGTGAATGACTTTAGTAGAGTAGAAATGATGATGATGATGATGATTTTAGATTGGTTGTGGTTCAGCCATGAATTAAGTTTGTTGGGAATACGCAATTATTTATTGTTAAGTAAAACAGTAAGCTTCTATGAACGGAACATTGTAATGTTGACATTGATAAACATTGTAATTTACTAACTATATATTATTAAGATTTAAAGCTGATAGAAGCTATTTATTAATATTTATAATGCAAGCGACTTAACGAATAAATAATTTTATTTTAGATGCCATCTATGTAATCATTTGTAGGATGTTTCAAATTTAGTCATTAATGTCTTTTAAATTTTAATCGTCTTTTACTTCCATCTACGTACAAATAATGCTTTTAGTAAGTGAACTTCTTAGATTATTTTTTTTACTAAATCTTTACTTCATTTAATTTTTATTGATCTTAAAATATCTTCATTGTGAATTGCTGACTGATTATTAATTTTAAATAGTTAATTAGAAAAATCATTATTTTCTGAAGATTAAGCTTTAAAATTATTTACAGTATTACTAACTTATTTTATTTTATAATGTACAAAGTTGTATATAGTGCTTTTGTTAATATTATATTAATGATAGTTATAGCTTTAAGGTAGTTTGCCTTATTTATATGTGGAATGTAAATATTAATGTTTTTATTGTGTAAATCATTACACAATTTGATTTTCTACCTCATGAGGAAAATGATTTTGTTCATGCCATGATACTGATATTGTTTAGCATAAGATTATGTAAACAGTTTTTAGAAAGAAAGCTTTCATTACCAACTTGCAACAATATTTTTCTAATTTTCACTCAAAACATTATAACATATTTTGAAACCTATATGGGTTCTAAATATTCTTACCATAGTTTTGAAATGAGTATTTACGAGTAACTATATTAATCTTTTTCATAGGTCATTACTTACAAATACAACTGTAAATTTATTTATAAACATAAACAATAATGGCTTTCTTATATTTTATTAATCTTTTTAGTAACTGTTTACAAAAACACAAATTGTAAATATTTGGATCAGTAAGCTAGTTCTAGTAACTTATTGTATTAGGAACGTGATAGCTTTATTCCTTTTAGTGATAATTTTGTCTACGACTTTCCACATAAATGTCGATGTTATTGTAAATACTTTATAGTAATATTATGTAACATACTAGAATTAATATGTGTCTATTATAAGAATATTGTCTTTTCGAGGAGCTGATATAATACTTTGTGTTTGCTTTTGGAAATATAATATCTATTATGAAACCTTGGGTAATTTTCCTTTCATGCGTGTCATAAGATTCGACTGCTGCGTATCCTGCATACTAAAAATCACTTACTCCTGTTACCAATCCGCCTTTCTCTTTAGGAGTTGCCTATGTCTTGCAATGGACAGGTTTCGTCTGATGATTATATGTTTTGTTCCAATGCCTCTGTGATTAGCACATAATACATTAAGTATGTACTGGTTGCATTATTATGTTACCAGAAATATAATCATTAGACGTGCTTAGGATAAATTCTGCTAAAAACTGTGATATCATTTTTGAAAGAGACAAAAAATTAATCAGATAAGTAGAATATTAGCTTAAGTAATTTCAAGAACCCCTGCCTGTCATTTTGTTCATTCCTCATTTTCCTCACCTATACTAACCCAATCATTAATATTACTCGTATTATATTTCAGAGTTTCGATTAGACAATCAATATTTTACACTTGCCAATTATCGTAACGTGTCAAAAATAATTCGAAATCGTCTATTATACTTAGATGTAAGGATTTTCTCATTGACTCAAACGTATCACCAATGATATTTAAGTACTTAACCTATAATTAGAGATCCAAATCAATATTTGTGACGTCATTTAACATCTTTGTAAACAGTGTTTTCTTTCATAGTTGCATTCTTACTTGCAAACTTTATAGAAGCTTGTTTATTTGATAGAGAAATAAAGTGTTCCTAAGCATGGCTAATCACGTCCGAGATCCTCATTAGGTTTCCGCATCAAGGTCAAAAATATTTATCCGAAAATGATTCCTGAACTTCAAAAATTCATTCATTAATCTGCATTCCTGGTCTGAATTCAGATTTGGATTCCGGATGTGTGTGGCCACTTTAATAAATAAAAGCCTGTAAGTATTTTGATATAAATAAAGTCTTTTACAAAGTACAACTAATTTATTATTAGCTGACGATGTCGCTTTGGCTTGTTTTAAATAAAATACGTTAAATAATATTTAAAGCTCATAGATCTGCCTGCACTCCTGTAATGTAAGATGTTTAATGACGTCATTGTGTCAACATCATTAGGGATTCTATCCCAAATTTTGATGTCCTCTCATGAAATTTTAGACTCTAATAGTATTTAGTAATCATTTAAAGTTGAGATTATATTTTACTACAAAATGTAATCTAACTTTAAATAGTTTCGGGTTAAGATTTAGTATTTACCATTTTGGATATGGAATAGTTACTATTTGATGTAAATGGAAATAAATAAATGTATGTAATAGAAAAATTGTCTTTTTAATGTTTATTCTACCCAAGAATTTAACAAAGATGCTATTTGTATTATAAGGAAAATGCTATCATTAATAAAAAATTCTTCAGTTGCATAAGTCGATTTTTATACACCTCGGGAACAAGAGTACCTCAAGGCACTATTTTAACAAAAACTATATTTAGAACGTCTTAGTTAGTTCATCAAACAAAAGACAATCTACATAATATTATTTAGTAAATAAAGCAATGTAGCAATTTATTTCTTTAAATAAGATTAATAAGAAGGTACTCCAAGTATGATTTTGAGTAATAATAAATTTTAATTAATGATTACGTAATATGAAATGAAATGAAATATATGTTTATTCAAAAGGGTTAATTAAATTAACACTTATGAACGTCAAAGTTTACAAAATGTCAGCAAATTAACCTACAGCCAGTTCGCTGACGAAGAACTGGCAAGAAACTCAGGCCACTCTTTTTAATCGCTAGGTTATTACAATTTTTGTAAGTTACAGTTTCAAGTATCATGCAAAGTGACGCAAGCAATACTTAACTCTATAGATACTTAATTACTTACAGCTTTCTATGTTGTAAAGAAAAATTAAAAAGTAAAAAATAATAATATACAAGTTAATTTGCTTAAAGCCTACTAAACTTAGCACAGAATAATAAATAAATGTCTATTATAGAATAGAATAAAATATGCTTTATTGTACACCATATGTAACTTACATTAGATATTTAAAAATATTTAACAATAAATAGTGACAATAGGCGGTCTTATCGCTAAAAGCGATCTTTTCCAGACAACCAAAAGATTATAGTGTTTGTCAAATAGAATGAAGTTAGTATTTATTTCAGAAACGTATGTTATTGAGTGTGATATTGATCGCTATTAATCATAATATATATAATATAATAATAATATCACACATCGTCATCCAGTACCAAGCTAAGCAGAGCTTGTGTTATGGGTACTAGATAATTGAAATATAATACATAAACGTACTTTGTTTTTGTAAATACATACTTAGAATACATAGAAAACACCCAAACTGAAGACAAATACAAATGTTCATCACACAAATAATAATATAATAATAATATGTGGACACTATCACATATCGTTATCTAGTCCCAAGCTAAGCAGAGCCTTGTGTTATGGGTACTAGATAATTGAAATATAATACATATACCTACTTTTTTTTTGTAAATACATACTTAATATACATAGAAAACACCCAAACTGAAGACAAATACAAATGTTCATCACACAAATATTTGCCTTCCGCGGGAATCGAACCCACGACACCCGGCGTCGCAGTCAGTTACACTGACCACTAGACCAACGGTGCAGTCAAATAAAATATTTGCCTTCCGCGGAAATCGAACCCACGACCATGTCAGTTACACTAATAATTAGACCAACGGTGCAGTCATCATGTTATCAAATTATATTTTTTACACATAAGCCTTACAGTGTAGTACCTAAGTAACCAACACCATACCCTCATTCAGCCCCATATAATTCTATAGCCATCTCTGCCAAAAAATATTTTTGACAAAGATGGCCGTAGGGTAAAACCGTACCACAATGTTTATTCCTAATATATTATAACCCTATAGCCAAATTTGAATTCTCTACGAGCAGCGGTTCAGACTGTACGTTGTCGGTCAGTCAGTCAGTAAGTCAGGATCAAGCCTTAAGTGATACTCTACACGACTGTAACCCACGACGTCTACTTACATTACATTTTTACTCGCACATAAGTATTTACTTAAAAATAAAGTTAAGAAAATGAATATAGCGCAGCGACAATTAAATATAACGCACTAACCTAAGAAACATCTCTTGGAGCTAATCTTCCAGGTATATTAATGGACGAACGTCTGTAGTTAGGTAATTGACAATTCGGTTTTAGGTAATTACATTCTTTTGCCAAAGGTAACTCATCAGTAGGTATCTTCGGCAAATGCCACCGTCACAACAAGCAAATATAACACTAAGGAAACTTTATTTTGATAATTTTTCTATTTATGATACTACGTTTATTAGTTTGTCCTATATAAGTTTCCTTTATCTTTAATTATGACAAAGATTTATCAGATGAATGAATCAGCTTATGAGCAATTTCGTAGTAGTTGTTCGATAACAACTAATTTAGTATAGTAGGATTCATTTATGCGACAAACTACCTAAAATGATCACAATAGGTATTTCTTTACTATCAAATAATACAATAAGCAATTAAGCTTCAATAAATTAATGAAGTGTTGTACCATATTATATGTTCCTTTTCAAATTGAATCTTAGGTACTAGAAGCGGAACATGAAGAAACATTTTCCAGTGCCGGAATATAAGGTCACCATGCGGATAATTTGAAACTGTGGCTTTTGAGATGGTGTCTACCTCCATCCACCTGACTGCATATCATCACGCAGAGTAGTTATTCGGTAGCCTCAGATAAAAAAGTATTTATTAGTCGTATTAGCTATGTTAGGTGAAATTCGGTCGTGGGTACTAATATTCTTATAGTTATGAACTGATTTACTAGATTTCATTTTAGTTCGATATGTAGGTGAGTTTCAAGGTGATAGTATTTATTATCGGGTATGGAATAATAATTATTGACTGATCCAAAAAAAATATGTTTACTGATCTAATATCTGAGAAGTATGATCACTTCAGAAGTACCACAAGGAAGTATTATGGGACCAGCAATTTATTTTATGAAAATAATGATATGCTGATCGAATATGACTTTCGACTGAATCACTGATCGAAATTGACTGGCCTGTTGGTCTAGTGGTTAGTGACCCTGACTGCTAAGCCGGAGGTCAAGAGTTCGATTCCCACCCAGGACAAATCTTTGTGTGATGAGCATGATTGTTTGTTCTGCGTCTGGGCGTAATTTATCTATAATATGTATGTATTTACAAAAAAAAATGTATTTAAGTAGTATAACAGTTGTTTAGTACCCATAACACAAGCAAATATAATTGCTTAATTTGGGGCTAGATGGCGCTGTGTGAAAAAAAAAAATCATAAATGTACATATTCTTTGGTAAGTATAGATTCCTAAACACAAGAAACCCACAATAGCAAAGTATTTATTCTAAAAAATCATGTTATCGTGCATGATATTAAACAGAACTATTTATCATATAAAATCACATAATATCAAATACTTAAATCAATCACAATAGCTTATCAACAAATAGAATTATCAACAATTTTAATTATGCTATTGATTTCCTTCCTGAAGTTGAACAGGAAGGAAGTTAATAGCATTATTGAGGCTTTGGTAATTTTTAACCGACTTCTAAAAGACGAGAATGATAACCTCCTCGGTTATCAATTCGGGTCGTATGTTTTTATTTAAAATTATCTGTGAAGATATGTTTTATTAGTCAAATTTAAACAATTTTAAATGAAAATATTACTGCTAGATAAATAAAATTAATGGTGTAAGTTAGAATTGAAAATAAATAATAACACGCAATTAAATTAAAGCATCATATAAAATAAATCCAATCAATTAACTAAATATGAATAAAAGTTAAGTCATATCAAGATCATTCGGTAGGATCCTAATGTCAAAACAGGTACTAGATACCAAATTTTTGTTTGTAATATTTCAGGCTCTCACATTATTAAGTTATTTATGTTTAACATAAATAACTTAACATAAATAGACATTATATCGAAGTGATCGTTTGTTTCTGTTTTACCTCCTGAGGAACGGAATCCTGAAAAATTGACTAGTGAAATAAAATTGCTAAAACTTTATTATCGCAAGTTTTTATTAGTCGTCATAAAAATTATAAAATTTTGAAAATAGATTCTTTTTAGAACAAACAGGATTATTCACCAAGAGGATTTCCCACCCATGGGTAAGTTCGTGGGCATACAGAGCACATAGTGACCCAGTACTGCAACTGTAAATAAAATCAAAAAATTAGCATGAATCTAAAGAGATTGTCAGAAAATGTCAGGATATTTTGATAAATTACTTCTAATCAAATATCATGTGTATGTTTTAATTTAGATCCTGGGTTTTTAATGAGCGTAAAAACACATATATTATCGTAAAGCAGACATAGTGATAGCCACAATGGATCAATTTGCTATACCTAATAGCAACTGGGATGGTTGCCATCACTACCGCTATGTTTACGTTTACATTTGATTTTCTTTGGGATAGCAAATGATATAGCAATAAAACTAATTCTTAAAACAATAAATGCATAGTCCTAATATGAATAGACTTTCAATTTAACACAGCATCACGCCACTCTTAAAGGGATAGGCAACTATTGTTTACGGGCTAAAATAGAGAATCTCAACAGAAAAGTCCAATATTTTTGTAACTGTTGTACTTACGTTATTATGTGGACCAACTAATGGACCACAAGTACGTGGGATGCATTGAGTTGGGAGCACTCTTCTACAAGTTTGCTGTCTGTATTCAGGAATAGAGACAGGGTTTTTCACCCATTCGAGGACTTCTTCTGTGTTCACCTGTTGTGCAAAAGTTTATTATTATTAGACGTTTGAAATAATTGTAGTAATTAGTGGGTTTAAGAGTGTAGTTTTTTTTATAAAGTTCGGTTGCTAACAAGTATATTGACAGATTATCATTAAGTAGTATCATATGAATTAATGTCACTTACCATAAATACATCAGGCAAATTATTGATCAAATCCAAAAATCTTCTCGTGGCATTCAGCACAGCAGGATAGGCGCGTAAGTATGACTCGTGCCAGTAGGAGGCGAAAGGAGCTCTGCTGCCTCTGTAGTGTCTCTCAAAGTTGGTGAGGATAAACTGGTACCAGGCATTCTCATCTTCGCGGTCAGGGCTGGGAGACAAAAGGATGAATATTAGTGTGAACTACCTTAAAGACAATATTCATATTAGAGGTGTTATTATTGGTAAATTAGTTACGATACCGTTTTAAATGAAGCAGTTGCAGTAGTACTAAAATAGACTTCTTCTAAAAGCATGCCAAGTGACTGCAGATAATACAGATGGCCGTTGCATATTGAATTCCCTTTGGCCCCCTTAAGATGAGAAGACCCATGAGAAGACCACATGGTCTCAATTGGTCTATGAATAAATGCCAATACATTGGAATATGCATACAAAAGTCCGAGAAAACCCTTATAATACCAGCCTGTTTTACTGTCCCACTGCAGGGCAAAGGCAAATCACCACGCTTGCTCAAGGCGGATTGGCAATTTCAGACTTTTAAGTCCAGGTTTCCTCACGATGTTTTCCTTCACCGTCAGTCAGAAATGTCCAAGATAAACTTAGAAAGTACATATGATTTGAAAAATCACATTGGCACTTGCCCGGATTCGAACCCACTACCTCGTGTTTACGAATCGGGTACCTTATCCACAGGGCCATTTCGACTAAGTCGAAATGGCCTGTGAAAATCCTTAATTCTTAATTAATTCTTATGTTTGTATTAGCGTATTATATTCAATCCCTAATAACTACCTTTAACAGATAGTTTTTTTATAGTACCAAATGATTTACTTACAAGCTGTAGCAAGCATCAGCCATGGCGCATGGCCAGCCTTCGAGATCACGCCATGAAATCATAGGCAGAACCCAAGTCCCGGGTAAACTGGCACTAGGACATGGAGGAACAACGCAGTCCTGAATTGAAGCATAATCCAAGGTGTAAGGCCATAAAGCAGGGTCGGTGTAAGAGACTGTGGGCCAACTGCAATCGTACGACAGTGAATTGTGTTCGGAAATCACTTGAAAACTGCTATTACCAGCCATTTGCAGGAATGGTTTGCGGATACCTAGAACAGAAAATTATTTGAGTTAATGATTTTTTAAAGTGTATTTTATCAACAGCTTCAAAATGTCCCCAGGATATATCCAGCGGTCTATCTAGATGTCAAAACATTTTATACCTAAATATAATTATATAGTTTATGGCCACCAAACAGAGGGTGTTTGTCATGGTTACCACTCTTGGGTTGGGTTGATTAGAGATCAAGAGTATAATATGCAGGTAGCGCTGCAGTCTGCCTAGTATTCTCTCATTCACATCTCACGACATCCACAGGAAGAAATGAGTTATTTCCATATTCTAGACTAAAGACCACACTGTATAAAATTTTTGCCAATAATGTGATGACTTTATAAGAAAAACTGGCAAGTAAATTTTAGCATTGACAAACCTTTGATAGAATTTGCTGGAATATTAGCAAACCGAGAAATTTGTGCAACTTGATCAGCAAATTCACTCTTCATAATGTCGTAAGTTGCATCGCGCCAGTATTCTTGAGGTGTTTGATGAGTGATCGAGTGTAGGGCGATTTCATAGCCGCGATTGTACAACGCATTGACCGCTTGGTAGTTAGTGTACTCATGGCTGACGTAGAATGTGGCACCAGCAGGACAACCATTCGAGTTGACACGGTTGAACAAAAGACCCTGATAGGTTTCCATATTATTTACCGTCACAGCATCATCGAATGTAATTGTGACAAACTGAAAAAAAAAAATACATAGCATAGAAAAAAATTATCTTTAATTTCATTACTAATCTGATTTCTCTTTGATTATATTGATAATTATGTTGATGGTGATAATTGATTAAAAATCTACTGCAGTAAAAACTCGCAGGTTTATCACAAATGCATTTATTCTGAGCGAGATGTTCTTGAGGACTACAGACATAATGCTAGGATGGAGGGTAGGATAGGAGGCTGGTGGGCACAGGAAGAAGAAATTCAGGTCACCATCTCAATGGTCTGATGTGGTGAGAGGTCGGCAGGGAATATGGTTGAGGTATTATTATATCCATACATTATAATGTAGTCGACTACTACAAACTTAGAGACAAGTGCATTGATTGTAATTATTGTACAGGATAACACTATATCAGGGCAAGGCAACATTATTTTGTTTTTGAATAACTAACCTGAGGAGTATCTCTTGGTGCTATTCCGCCAGGAGTATTGGTAGATGAACACCTGCAATCAGGTAACTCACAAGCTTCTGGGTCACATTGTTCAGCCAATGGGAGCTCATCAGCATCTTGAGCAATAGCTGCTGTCACAGCAAACAAACATAACACTAAGGCAAACTTCATTTTGCCGATTTTTCTATAAAATGATCCTAATTAGGTTAACTTGCTTTATATAAGTTTTCATTATCTTTGCGATAGCCACTTTAATTTATCAGATAGATTGATCTGCGATACTTATATTTTATTTTATTTATTTAGTTGTGTTGCAATCAGGATTAGATTAGTCACTATGAGTAACATATTCAACTATCCACAACAAACATTGATGCTAATTTTACATTTACAAATTTTTATGGTAAAAATAACGTCGTTGTTGTGAAATAAAAACGTTGTTTCCCTTTGAATTTTTATTTTTATTTTTCATTACCTTGATATCCTCTGCAGTCTACCTAAATCCATACTAATATTATAAATGCGAAAGTAACGCTGTCTGTCTGTCTACTACGCTTTCACGCCTAAACCACAAAACCGATTTTGATAAAATTTAGTACAGAAATAGATTAGACATCGGAGACCTTTTATTGGGGGAAATAGCTTGAAGGGATTGAAATAGAGAAAAGTTTGTATGGAAAATCATCAATGTAAACAGAGATATAACTGACATTCACGCGAGTGAAGCTGCGGGCAACGGCTAGTCTAAGTATATTTATTTAATCTACATAAAATTAAATGCAAAAAATTAAGCACACAAATTCGTAGTTTTTATCTCTGTAGGTACAGAGATAAAAACTACGAATTTGTTACTCTAGTTAAAGGAGTTGAGCACTCGCACGCCTGTCTTAAATAGTATTGTTTTAGTCTCTAATGGCTGTCAATTATGTGTTTGTATCTTTTTAGGGTCTCTTGCCCAAATACCTTCTTAAATGCTAGTTACCTATAAGTTAGGTTTAAAAGTCTAAACAAATAATAACTAAAATTCACATTCAAGTAACTTAATTACCATGAGATTTAGGTAAGGGCCATTTAAAATTACGTGTCTTTCAGTCTGTGCTATGATTTTAAGGAAAAGTAGCATAGCACATAAATTAGAGGTTGATTCATTAACGACAAGATCACGTCGGATCATGCAGTTGGGTGTGTTGTGATATGACTACCTTATCAAATTGGAATAAACAATGATATCGCACCATGTAACATAATATAATGTTAAAAATTTTATTTATTTATCTTCAAATAAAATCGCCGAATTATTTTAGACCCCCAGTCTACTCAGGTGTAACTATATATCATCCGCATTGCCGGTATTTTTTGTAGATCAGATACCTTGTATAGTTAATTGCAGTATTAATGATCACTGCTTTAAAATATGAAACATTATTATCTTCTCGTGAATGTCGTTAGTGATAAATTTAAGAATGTTTAACATTCAAGTAATAGGTAGCAGCAATATCTGCGTACTTAATATCAAGCTACTCCCCTTTTGTCAATATTTAGGCTATTGTAAATTATTATCAATATAAAAATTCTTAAATATCTGGTTCAAAAAGAAACTGACAAACCAACATTTTGACGACCTCTGCTGTTCGGTGGTACTTTGTATGGACTGCCACGCAGAGGTCGCGGGTTCGATTCCTGCTCAGTGCAAATATTTGTGTGCATGAACATGTCTATTTGCATTGGTCTGGCTGTTTCTATGTATAATATGTATGTATTTACAAAAAAAAAGTATTTAAGTATGTATATCCGTATCCAGAACCCATAAAACAAGCTATATAATACATGCTTACTTTGGGTCTAGGTGGCGTTGTGTGTAGTTGTTGTGATATTATGTGATATTATTATATAACATAATTATTTCATAGTATATATTAGTAGGTAGACATGACTGTATTGTTTATTTCCATATATTTCGGTATTTCCACAACTTTCTTTGACATGTTTCATTCATTAAAAATATTTGCTTAGTCGGAATTAAACAGAAAGATTAACAGATTAGTAATATAAAATATTCCACGAAACTATTAATTATTCAAAGTTATTTAAATCTAAAGATAATTGAACATGAAATGCTACTATACTAGATAAAGATTAAAAGAAACTGATAGCGATCAAACATACAGACAATAAAGAGTTTACCTAAGTAGCGCATAATAATATAAATTACTAGCATCGCGCGCTTAAATTGCGTTTTTCAATGGTGGATTCACACATTAGCCAGTAGGCTATTTAAATTTCTTCGTCGTGAATTGGAGAGGTAAAAAGGGTAAAAATTACGAAATTTAGATTGTACTATTTAAACGCTGTTAGAATACTTTAAATTTGACGACTGGCCTGTTGGTCTAGTGGTTAGTGACCCTGACTGCTAAGCCGGAGGTCGTGGGTTCGATTCCCACCCAGGACAAACCTTTGTGTGATGAGCATGATTGTTTGTTCTGTGTCTGGGTGTAATTTATCTATAATATGTAAGTATTTAAAAAAAAAAAAATTGTATATAAGTAGTATATCAGTTGTTTAGTACCCATAACACAAGCAAATATAATTGCTTAATTTGGGACTAGATGGCGCTGTGTGAATGTGGTAGAATATTATTATTATTATTATTAAATTTATAATCACAAAAGTATATTTACAAAGTGTCTGGTATTTTTCACAATATACAGACGTTAAAGTATTCAGTATACTATACTGTAAGTGTCATTTCTGTAATACAAAAACATTGCCGTCCCCTAAAATCTGCCGCCCTAAGCTCCAGCCTACTCAGCCAATAAAATCCGCCACTGGCATCTTTAGTAACTGCAAACATAAACTAGTAGCTTCTGAGATAAACTCTTCTGCTTTATATTGCAGCTTCGTCGTAAGCATCGTGTCAACCATGCCTCAGGCACCACTGGTGTAAAGCGCACTAATCAAGCGATGCTATTGATTGATATTTGAAGGGTATTTTCTTATAAAAGATCATATTATTTTATTATACGAAGTCATAGAATAATCAAAGGCTTTTTCATATTTAAGTATTTATTAGAAAATCAGTCATTAGACCTATAAAGAAAAGATTTGACCATAAGCTTTAATTCGTAGTAATCTTATGCTGTTTTGTAGGAGTTTATTTTGTACTCCTTTTATATATATTATAAGTATGAAATTTCGCACACTTATGTATTGTTTATATAGAGAAGAAGAATGGTAATATTTTTTTCAAATATTCTACCACGCGACCACTAGTTTTATTAAATCTATATATATTTTTTTAATATTATTTTAACTGCATATTTAATAAATTATTATAATATCTCTTTTATATATTTTAGATATTGATGAAAAGTCTGTCATTCTTTTCAGTGTAAGGTGGATGTAGTTCACTATGGAAAAGGTAGAGTATGCTAAGATGACTGCTAACCTTGCTAACCTAATGGATAAAAGTTGACAGATGTGTATAAAATGATTATGTTTTACTAGTAAGTACCTATAAAAATATCGGTAAAACGTTTGATAGATATAATCGTCTGAAATATCAAGTACTTTTATGATATGAAAAGGCATAAAAATTATCAATAATAAATAATCGATCTTTTATATTGTACCGATTTCGCAAACTTCATCTATTTTGTTAAAACTTTACGGTAAGTACTTAAAATCTAAATATATTGATCGCGTGTGGCATTAATATCTACAATATAGATAGTGTAATCCGGGATATAAAAGATTTCTAAATTAGTTATCAAATCTAAACCAAAATATTATTATATTTGCTATCAATATTAGACCGGAAGAAAACGATAAGAAAATACGACGTAGAACTTCCGATTCAAGTACTTGAGGATATTGACAATGTAAATAAAATTATTTATATAGAGTTTCGTGCGATTTCCTGCCTTACCTGACGTTTAATTTAGGAAAATACTTATAGTTATGAAATTACGGCAAAAATGGAAGTAGATCTTTAGTAGTTACAGATTCAAAGAATGTATCACTCCTTCATAGAATATCAAAATGCATCTATAATTTCATTTATTTTCTAATCACTTTACAATAGTCACTAAACCGCTTGCCAAGAGCAATCAACATCCTTTTGTAGAAACCTATAGGTACAACATATGTGCAATGCAGTCGTTGACGTGGTGTGTCGTTGACGTCGGAGCGACGAGATGGTGCTGGTCGGGTGCCGGATGATTCTAATTAGCTATGACTTTATATCTTGACCAAGGCGAGTTAGTGACTGCCGGAAGGTGATATAAAGTGAGCAGAGAACGCTGCCCATTACCACGTATTCCCATAGTCGTCTCATAAGATACCTATAACGGGAAGCCGTTGAGTGATTCCATATTCTTCACAGTGGAAGTTCTATTGACTGGCCTGTTGGTCTAGTGGTTAGTGACTCTGACTGCTAAGCTGGAGGTTGTGGGTTCGATTCCCACCCAGGACAAACCTTTGTGTGATGAGCATGATTGTTTGTTCTGTGTCTGGGTGTAATTTATCTATAATATGTATGTATTTACAAAAAAAAAAAAATGTATACCTATAAGTAGTTTATCAGTTGTTTAGTACCCATAACACAAGCAAATATAATTACTTAATTTGGGGCTAGATGGCGTTGTGTGAATGTGGTAGAATATTATTATTATTATTATTATTCTATTCTTGTATATAATTATCACAGGTATTATGAGAGTTCTATATTGGTTATTAATATTATGTTATCTACGATAAGCCGGAACAAAAATGATAGCAATATGACGTAATAACTGCCGACTCAATTGGGCAATAATTTAGGATGATAGATTATTATTTCAATCTAAACAATTTTATCTACAAGACGTAGAGTTTCCTATTGATAACTTTTACTTAAAGTGTTTAGTTAGAAAAATACGTGCGCTTTACAGAAAACTTCAAGCAAATTTTATCTGAGTAGTAATACCTAGTAAGTAATTTGGTATAGGTATTTTATTTAAACCAACTTGATTCCACTCTGCCTGATTGTAAGTAGTCTGTGGAATCCAGAAGTGGTGGACACCATTCCAAAATCAAACTACTGGTATGGTGGCCTGCACTATGGCGGCTTAGTGAGATGCTTATCACGCCCTGCTTAAAACGCCTAGGATCATAATTAAATGGGACACATGCGCTGGTAAAAAGTATGTTTTACGTATGGTATCTTTTCAGAACTCCTTCAAAGTTTTAAACTTCAAAATGGTTTACTGATAGCGAATAAAAAACAAAATACAAAACTACAAATAACATTCAAATCATTTTTAACTTTGATCGCCAGATGTCTAAAGTCTGAATATCAGCTAACGCCATCTGCGTTATATTAATGATACTAGTGCTTGTGACGCATGGCTTGTCTTTGCAAAATTTATACGCTGGTCACCGTAATTTTAGTTCTTATTACTGACGCAAGGTGGCGACGTTATGTAGTGTAATTTTATTTATTTAATAGTATTGTTCACTGTGCATTAAATGATAATTTACGAGCACCTATGTTGATTAGGCCTTCATGGTGAACCTGTAGTTATAATTGTTTATTAAAGTACTTTTGTTTACGTTTTTCATTTCCTAAAATATTATGTAGAAGGTTGACAGTTTTGTAAAACACACAGAAATTTAGCTCTTCCTCATGAATCTATTAATGCTCTTCTTTAATCGTTGTCTGAAAAATGTTTACAAGTACCTAAGTATATGCCTATGGTTACTGGTAGCCAGAAATAGAAAAATGCATAGAGTGCGGGCATGAAAATATAATAACAATAATAAATATAATTTCCTGCTGTTGGGTTTACTCATAGGTTAAAACTAGAGGTATAACAATAAAGCATAAATCATTATTATTATTGATGGATAACATCATTTACATTTTAGCTGACTTCTAAAAAGGAGGTTTCTCAATTCAACCGTATAATTTTTTTTTATGTGTTAGCCGCCTATAATTTCGTCGTTTATGAACCAAATTTGATGATTCTTTATTTTAGAAAGGAGATATCCCAAGAGTGGTACCATGTTAAGGAAACCAGGATCTGATCATGGCATCCCAGATAAATCAATTTTTTACTTTTTAGTTTACTGTTTAAAGACGGTTTTTTATTAAAAATTATTGAACAATATTTGGTGGATTACGTGAAAAGATATCAATTATACATACATACATAACTACATGCCTGTCATCCATTAATAAATTGAGCAGAGACCGCAGAGACAAGAACGTCATTTGCTACGATCCAAACATACCTCCTTTGCCTCTTTAACATTCATTAATCTTCTCAAACACACACGTCTGTTACGGGTGCTTGTAATTGTGCCCCTAGTCAACACATCACCTATTTTAGTCTGGTATGTTCCTTTAGGGCGACCTCTACCAACTTTTCCAGTCATTTTCACTCCATACAATTTTAGTCACCATCACATAAGATACCATAAATATTATTCTTCTTCATATTCATTACGAACAAAACTTTTTTCATAATTATTATACAGTGCCTCATTAATAATTTAGAAGCACCACAGTGTTACGCTAACAACGCTACCTGGCTTCAGTAACACAAACTAATAATACGGTGACCAGCGTTTAAGTTAAACAAGTTCGACCCATACGTAACTATCGATAGTATCATCAATGTGACATAGATGGCGTTAGATGTCAGACATCTGGCAATTAAAATTGTAACTAATGAATAAAGTTAAAAATTTGTAGTTTTGCAAGTTAAAGATCAGAGAAATATCCAATAATTAATATTAAGAAAAAAAAAAAAACAAAAACCAACGTCAAAACTATACCTACCTATATGTACAAACTCAAAACAAAAACTGAAGGTGAAATTCCTCAAAATACTTAACTTTAACAAACTAAAAGATCATCAATGTATATTTGCTTTAATTTGTAAAAAAATTCAAAAAGCATCTCTAATATGAACTACCTTGCAGTAAAAGAATCATTAACATCCATGCATAGTACAAAAAAAAAACATAATAACCGAATTGAGAACCTCCTCCTTTTTGAAGTCAGTTAAAACAAAAAAAAAATTGTTAAGAACAAGGAGGAAGGATTCTTAAAATATTGTATTTTATTATTACATGTATGTATTTCTTGATTAGATATGTATTGACGTTTTTAATTATGTTTTAAAAAGCATATGATAATGATGTAATAATAGTAATTAATCTGATTTACCTACTTTTTTATTTAATCTTATTTTCTTTTTAGGTAGAGGTTCCACTATATAAAAAAATTAAAATTCTCACTATTACTCCAGAGTCTGGAATTGTGCCCAATAGGTATATGTCCAGAGGCTCTCCAGAGGTTACATGAGACCAAAAATGGAATAATGGCGAAAAGTGGGTGGTTAAACACCTCTGCCTACCCCTTCGGGATAAAAGGCGTGAAGCTATGTATGTATGTATTTCATTGTATACCTATATATCTAAAGAATTAGGTAATTAGGGTTTACTCATAAAGTGTAACAAAACGTGTCTTTTGCTCCCTTCGACATGAGATTGTTTTACATAAATACAACAACACATTTTTGCAATGTACAATAAAAAATAAGTTTATTATACAGATTATACTCTATACATTTTACTAATAATATAATATACCACCAAACCTTTTTCACCAGAACGGTAGGCAGAAATGTATAATACCCAATTTAACGATAATGTGTGTTTATTATACTGATTTATAATGCGCATCTAATTTGATTATAGCCCGTGATTATTACGAGCATTAATCATACCGGCATCGTAATTTCATTAGTAAATGATTTGTTGCAACAAGATGTATAATAGCAAGGTATAATGTATGACAGATCTTAAAATTTGGTCTTAGTACTAAATGCGTAGCACTATGGCCGCCGTAAGCTACTATTACGAAACTTGGGCAAGTCGATGGTCGCCTGTCATCAGTCCCACCTTGGTGAAGAGGATGGCCCAGTAAATAATAGTGATTTGTTGTATTGAAGCTCCCTTTGAATGCGCTGCATAGACATATTATTTTGTCAAGGTGTTTGTCCTAAAGGGATGTAAATCACCTAACATACGAGATGCAAATCTTCTACCATTTCTAAATTCGCGGTCTTCCAGTGAAGATGTACTCTCGTTTACTTACTTTTGGCTTTTCTTTTAGCTTCACTTGTTATTACTACTTATTATCTTAGCACTTTCCCAAATCAAGCGAATAGCGTAAAAATAATCAATAAAATCATATTTCAAAGCAACAAGTTTACTACAGTGATATGACTAGCGGCAAAACACCCACAATCTCTCTATCGACCTGTCACACAAGCTATAAATCCAAGCTTATCTTCCATAACATGAAAGGCACCGTGAAGTAATTTACAACCACAACAGTATAATTATATATGTTACCCAGTGGGCTTATTATACTAAAATTATTTCACTAGAATATAACGCACTAGGTACTGTCCCAAAAGTAGGATATCAATTATTTCTCCAGTTTATTTGACACGAATGGAATTTCGGCCACGCGATAGTGGGCACAAAGGTTTACACCTGGGACATCGTTACGGTCTGCAAAAGTCCCTGGCTCGGTAGGGATTTTAGGGATTCCGCGGTTTAATACGAAAACTAGGGATGGCTTAGCTCTATGTTAGGTTTTTTGCGTTATAGTCTTTATGACCCCGAATGTACTCGTATGTTCGGATATAGAACAGTGAAATTATAAATAAGATTGTGAAATAAAAATGTGAAGAATATTTACTCAAATTACGTTCGATTCTCTACCTGTTATTTGCATTATTTTACACTAGGATCGACATGTCGGAGTTTTATATTATACAAGCTTTCCGCGGCGCAGTTTCACCCGCGTCATTGCTTACTGCTCTGCTCCCGTCGCCAGTAGCGTGATGTTACGCAAAAAGATTTTTTCAAATCCGACTGGTAGTTCCAGAGATTAGCATATTTAAACAAACAAACAAACAATAACGCCCTAAAACATTTTCTATTTACCTACACTATGATATCTATTATGTATATTGACGCAAAAGTCTAAGGTTCAAGAGTTAAGAAAAGAGCCCTATATAACTCAAATTTCAAAGATCGTTTAGTTTAAAATATTAAGGTACCTATAGATTGTGTTTCAAAAGAAATAATGATTTATATAATCTTTGATTCAATTCGATACATAATTTAAGACACAAATATATTAAATTGTATTATTCCTTTGTTTATTATTTCGGCCACTATTCCAAACTGGTATAATAGTTACATAAATTGATTGAAAGCGTTTCGAAATTTTTGCTCTACCAGAATATGTGTTAAAGCAGAATGAGCCTGCTGTTTTCTCAATCTTAAGAAACGCATTTTCTAAAATCTGTTATATAATGTACGCATCTGTTGCGTAAATTTTATTTTACAAATCCGCAATCGTGTTTTGAATCTAAATACAGTGTTTTTGAGTTGTCAATACGAGGGGAAAACTTTACTTATGGCTAGTCAGATTTAAAATCGAAGTCAAAAATTATTTATTAATCTTGATAATATGACAAACATGATGCTTATAAATGTCATAACTCCAGAAATGTCCGCATGCCTACGAAAATTCACTGAGAATGGTAGAGCCGTGAGAAGAACTGGCAATTTTGTATGGTTATTTGGTTGTGTGTGCGTGTTAACAAAAATTGTAACTAATACCAAAATTATTTACTTTTAAACTTTCGCGTTGCATGATGCATTATCGCGTGAATTCCCGTATATTTAGTTCTACTATATAATACCAAAATTTGTAATCATCTGGTAATTAAAATTATCTACTCATCTGATGTTTTGTCAGTTATTCTTACGGCTATACTTTTAACAGCGATTTGGCCGTATGCACAAATTGGCTGACATCTCTTTAGATAATGTTTCAGGGGCTGCATTATTTGATGATTTAGTTAGTAAAAAATATTATCTTATTTATCAAGAATTTAGCGCTTTCTTGAAATATACTTAGGCGCATATATTTTGTGCGATGATGATTAAGCTTTTTTATTTTACCATTTTTAACTTGTTTTATAAGATATATAACCGTAGCTTAGAGTACTACTTGCTACTACTTACTCTGGTTACTTATATACATATCTTAATTCCTGACAACCCTATCTAAACGTTTTATTCAAATGATATTCTAAGTCCCTAAAGGTAAATAAAGTCTATTTCGTCAATTGTGCGTTCTGCCTTACTAAGAAAGAAAGTCATAAGCCCAGGTATAAGCCATAAAATATAAACTTCTAATATTTCGTGTCTAAAGTCTACTTTTCCAAAACGTATGGTATAGAGTTACGGCCTTTTTAATTAGAATGAGTAAAATTGTTTGCGTACAAAAGCGCGAACCTTACCAGTTTTTGTAATCCCGCGGGTGACGCAAAGTTTGGCCACCGATGTCATAGTTTCGAAGTTTATTGAGAGCTACAAATTGCAAACAATAGCGTAATGTTTTGTACAATTTATCAGTATTTATATACTTGTTTGGTATATTTAGTTACATAGTCAGAATTGTATATAATCGAGGTATTATGTGACCCTAGTAAATTTGCAAAGTTCGGGCGCATAATACGTACACGTCTAAACTTCGTACTATCTAAGTTATAGTTACACATATGTAACTGCCGTAAAAAGATAGAACTGCACTTATAATGTGTTCTTGTCGAGATAACCATTATTTAAAAAATCCAGACACTACCGTTACTTGAAGAGATTTGATGCACATTTGATATTGTGCAGGTTTTTAGACTAAAACTTTTTATGTGTGTAAAAGCACACGGTATGGGCATTAAGATATGATGACAGAAAATGAATAACTAAAACTACTTACTACTAAAAATAATATAAAATAATTTGGTGTACAAAAAAAATCTCAGTAAATAAATGTTTGTCTATAAAAATGAATGTTAAAATTACGTCACGAAAATTTACAAATCCTTGTAACAAATTCAACAATTTCACAGGAACGTTGCTATAAAGGCCTGTACTAAATGCAAACAACAAAAATTCTCCGACAAACGCTTCCCTTGCCCAAAGGGTGGACAGACAAAAAGGCTATGTTCACACTGACACCGTGTTTTTGTCTCGTCCGTCATACGGATGACAAGGGTTCCGGATAAGCTTCGCTAGTGCGCGCGCCTCTTTAATTATTCTAGCTTTTTGCACGAATGATTTCGAATATGGAACGAATGAACTGTGGGGGTTACGTTTTAGCGCCAGAAGTTAACAATACCACATTATACATTTGACCTCTAAATTGACGCTTTACTGGATGTTAAAGAGCTTTATTTTCAGATTAATTTTGTATTTTATTCACAACTTTACTAACGCCTTATTATGTTACTCTAACCGGTTATAGCATATCAGTATTTTGAATAAAGTGATTGTTATCTGAGGCCTTTAACCCACCATTACAGTTGTTAAATTTTTAACACCCATAACGCTCCTCCTAATTTATTCTGCTACTTTTCCGATTGAAGGGGTCCCAAATTGTTTTGTGTTTTGGCTATTCATAGTTGTTTATGTATTGTTCATGCTCCTGCTAATTCATTACAAGTGTAGAACAGAAGTGTTCTTTTTAAATAAAAGTCTTAATATCAACATCTAAATAACGATTTAGATCATTGGACCAACACTGGTACAAATTAACCTAAGTTCTTGGTTCATATAAACTCATGAATGGTTTTTTGGCATTGTTTTCACATAAAGTTCACGAGTTACCTATGTAAATTAAATTGCATATGCAAAAGTTAGTAGATAATTGCACTCGACACTAGGCGAAGCTTTAAAATAAAAACACTACCGAATAAAAATAAAAGTTGTTCATTATTAAATAATTTTTAACAAAACAAAAAACGATTCCAAACAAGAAAGAATCTAAAAAGTAAAATAAATTTTCTCGGCACAAAGTAGGTAATTCGAGTTTTGATTTAGTTAATCAGAAATGATTAAATACTTCAAAATTATCAAATACAATAAGTATTTATGTATGTCGGTGCCAAGAAAAACAATAACTTGGTAGGTATATATAATATCTATCTTAATTTGCTATTGTAAGAAGATTCTTGTAGTACCTATTTATAAACTGATATGATAATTACATAGAATCTGTTAACAGGCTAAACAAGCGAGTACATTAATACAGAGCAATTTTCCACTTAGCTCAAAACATTCAACCGTAATTTTAGGCTTTACAAACTTTTACGTTACAGGCCAAGCATGTGCCTGGATCACCTGCGTTAAATTGAAACTAGCACGTAGTTATTTGGAGTACATTAGCGCAATAGAGACCTCAATTTGTGAGTTTGTGAACAGTTTAAAACTATTGTGCAGCCTCGAGCAGGGTTGATGTTTTATACTGTTGTGTGTTCAGAACAGATGAATGTGTGGAGATGCTTTTGTTTCTTTTTGTTTTATTTAAAACTAGCTGCACCCTACGGGTTCGCTCACGTAAGTTTTGTATTCCTCGGGAACTAGACCGATTTTCGCGATAAATAGTACACCGAATCTTCATACCAATTTTTATCGAAATCACTTCAGCCACTTAGGCGCTGAGTGGTAACGAACACAGACACATACTTAAAAAGCTTTCGCTTTTACAATATTAGTAGAAAGTAGGATGCATGAGCCGTATTGATCTGGGCAAACTTGAAACAGGACGTATTTTACTTTAAGCTGTATCATATTCCTAATCATCGTTTGAATCAAAAATCCTCAACTCAGCTGGATGAAGGTTTCAATTATCCAAGTATCTTCACTTTCATACGCCGTAAGCCGTTCTCATTTACAAAACAATTGGATATACAACAAAACAATTATTTACGAAAATCTGGAATCATCTCTGTTATAAAATTTGTTGTTACTTGTCCATCTCCATACCTCCCGTAGTCCCAATGTCCACACCACTTTTACGTAGTGACTGTTTAGTGTTTAATTTCAAGTGTATTAGATTACCACAAAACCGTTGTCGACTATTAGTTCAATAGTAAACTTTAACGATGACAACTTTTCTTTTATTGGACGTTTGAGCTGTAGTAAAAGTGAAGCGGCGCTCATATGGGTTGTTATTGCGTGTACGTTTCATTTTCAGTTGTTAGATTAGTTGTTGGTTGATTCAGTAGAAAAGTTGATCTAGATTTATCTCTTTTTTAATATCAATGTACCCAAATCAGAAATCGAACCCAAAACTTGTTGGCATTGAATCATCGAAGTAAAAAGACTACTAAACCAGTGCTTCTATAAGCTCTTAAGATTTTTAACGACACATTTACAATAAATAACTGTGGTCTAATCTATACATATAATAAAATTGGAGTGTCTGTTTGTAATATTGATATAACCGTTTTTTACTACATGTATATGAATATTTATACGCTACATACAACAAAATAACATTTTTTACAATTTTTGTCTGTCAGTCTGTCTGTTTGTTCCAGCTAATCTCTGAAATGGCGGGACTGATTTTGACGGGACTTTTATTGGCAGGTAGCTGATGTAATAAGAAGTAACCTAGGCTATGTTTATTTTGGAATAAACAGAGATTTGTTCATGTGCGATATAACCGACATTCACGCGGGAGGAGCTGCGGGCAACAGCTAGTTTAAAATAAACATTCTTCCCCGAGCGGCTCTGTAATCAGAACGTTTCTCGCCAACCTTTAACCTAAAACCTTCAACATTTTTACCAGCCCTAAGTTCTGACCTCACTTCATTTTACTTACCATGGGCTATCTTCGATCAGTAAAACAACTGACCTACAAGCATTACTGTACTTTAGGGAAAATGACAAATAGCTTTTTCCATTTCATTTTTAGTAGGATCCTGAACAAAGGATGAAACTGTGGAATGCTTCCCACGGGCATCGTTTTTGCTCCGGTTTTTTGGGTACAGTCTCGGTAGCTTAGTGAAATCATGCGATTGCTATAAAGTTTAGCTTTGATTATCAACAGATTTCTTCATTCAGTAAAGTTCGTAATTTAAAATTGCGATAATTAATTGAAGTAAAGTAAACAAACAAATATTAAAAATAAATAAAACAACAACTACACCACGCTATCGAGAACCATTTTAAGTGTAGGTATACCTTGTGGTATGGGTACTAAAAGAAGGCTGTACATACTTTTTTTTTGTTTACTATTTCTAGGTTGTTAATTGATTTACCTAATAATAATAATAATAATACCAGCCTATTTACTGTCCCACTGGAGGGCAAAGGCCTCTTCTCATATAGAGAAGGTATGAGCATTAATCACCACGCTTGCTCAATTATTTTATTTACCTATTTACACTTTATTGTACATACACCAAACTTATAAATAATATGTTATAGATCTCATAAAATACATAATCAATATCAATACATAGTACAATAGGCGGCCTTATCGCTGAGAGCGATTTCTTCCAGGCAACCTTTGGATGGAAATATGTGTACAGGATTATAGTGGTAGTTATTGTAATAGGGATAACGGCTCATCATAGAATAGTTTCATGTTGATTTCGGCTACGGCGATCATCTTTCTTTAACTGACGTAATGAAAATGAAGAAAATATATGCACTCGATAGGTTGCAGCGGCGAGCAGTCCGTATCATCGGAAGCCCGGAGGCTACTAAGACCCTTGAGCCTTTACAGCTGCGAAGAGACATCGCCTCAATGGCCGTCTTCTATCGCCTTTACCATGGAGAGTGTTCTGAAGAGCTCTTTGAATTAATTAATTAATTCTCTTGGTAGGCAGCGGCTTCGCAGAGCCCCTGGCATTGTAGAAGTCTATGAGCGACAGTTTCCACTTACCATCAGGTGGGCTGTTGGCTCGTCTGCCACTATAGGCAATAAAAAAAAAAAAAAAAAAAATCCCATCCTCTCCCTTTTTGTCCAGAACAACACGTGCGGGACTAAAGTGCCACCCTTTCACAGTGGAATCTAAAGGGTCTCGAACCAAACGGTTCAGCACTTCATACTTTTGCCGCTCAATTAAAGCCTGGAACTCTTTGCCAGCGCATGTGTTCCCATCTAATTTTGATCCTGGGTCTTTTAAGCGGGGCGTGAAAAAGCATCTCACTAAGCCGCCATAGTGGAGGCCACCATACCAGTAGTTTGGCTTTTGGAATGGTGTCCGCCACTTCTGGATTCCACTTACTGCTTACCATCAGGCAGAGTGGAGTCACTTTGGTAGGCCAATATAAAAAAAAAAAAATATATATATATTTATTCATTTAGGTTAATTAAATTAACGCTTATGAACGTTAAAATTTACAAAATGTCAGCCAATTAATCTACAGCCAGTTCGCTTGACGAAGTAGAGCCATGAGAAGAACTGTCAAGAAACTCAGACCACTCTTTTTAATCGCCAAGTTATTACAATATTTGTAAGTTACAATTTCATGTAGCATGCAAAGTGACACAGGTAATACTCTTAAATCTAAGGTAATTAGTTACGGCTTTCTATGTTGTAAAGAAAAATAAAAAGTGCAACGTGTGCTTTACAGGCAACATGTGAATTGTGGTAAATGTTTCTATGTAGGTATTATATAAACTGTTAATATTTGCTATAAGTATAAAGTAAGACTGAACTTAATTTACCACAGGAGTTCACAATGTACCTCTATTTCACAAATCGCAATGAATAATTTTAACAATACTAAGTGCACAATTTTAACAAAACAATACAAAATGTGTACTTAACTATTCAAATAAGGCTCGGGGTTATTTTTGTATAATAACTATATACAAAAAAAAACATTTTATATAATATGTTAAAAGTATCAATAAATTAATGCCAAAAATATTATTTGTTTATCATGTCATTTTTATTAATCATAAAACGTAAACGTGAAATGTAAAACACAATATGACTATAATCAATTTTTGCAGTAGTAATTTGAAAACAATAACTAAATGTGAGTTACTTAGGTACTAACAGAAATATGTAGTAATTTTCTTAGATTTCGAAAATCCATGTGAAAGTTCTAAGGATAACCATTGCAAGTAATTAAAAAAAGTGTATACGTCAAGAAGTTTGCTGGATTATTACGACAATTTAAGTCATAATATCCAGTTATTGAACGGTAAGTTACGTAAAATAAATGTGACCGGTATTTAACCACAAACTTAGCTAGCAAAAAAAAGTCTCTGCTCATTCCTTCAAGAAAATAAGCGGGATAAAATGTTAATGATGACAGGCAGTTTGGAGGTCCAATCGTTAACACCAAAGTTAGCCTATACCTTCCCAAAGAGTAAGGTTTCAATCTATTAGCTACAATTTGCAAGTCGTACTTGGGTATCGTTATAATAGAAAGGCAAAACTATTGGAAAGTGGTGAGTACTGATACAACTGATGATGATGATGATTATGGTTTGCTTATGTTTTAGTAGAATATTTTTATTTATTTTTTTATAGTAGCCTACCAAAGTGACTTCACCCTGCCTGATGGTAAGCAGTCAGTGGAATCCAGAAGAAGAATACAGTAGCCACCATACCAAAAGCTTTAAGTGCAGTTATGGTGGCCTCCACTATGACGGCTGGGAATGGGGTAGGAGAATGGAATGAGGGAGGTGAGGAAAGAGGAAAGGGGGGAAATTGGGCCTACGGCGCTCTCACTCACCGAACGAAACATATATAATATTCTTGCTAATGTGACATTTTACAATGAGGTTACTGTTTATCTTAATATTATTTGGGGTTTTCTGTCGAGAAATTTGTCTAGAATGGCTTATTCGACAGTTTTTGGAAATATTTTCTAAATATACGTTAGTTTATTTTATACATTTTACAATACAACTCCAGTAATTTTAAATTCGTGCGAAAACAACCGAGCACGTGATATTTCTGGCTGTGACGTCATATTTCAATGTATTAAGTAAAGCTAACTACGACGCACCAACTCTTAAACATATTTGAGTGAAAAACTTGTAGCTTATTCACTGGAAATAACAAGCTTGTATTATATTTATAATATAAATATATTTTATGATAACATATAAATTGAAAATTTAAAAAGGTCCCGAAAGAATACCTATACATTATTATTTTAGTTAAGTCCTTTCATTTGATACCCATATTAAGGGAGTTGTGAAAAAATATGGATCCGCTGTTTTGTGGCGCCGGCTATCTTGAACCGATTTTGATCACACAATGCTACGTCGAACACTCTCGACTAATTCACCTTTTAAAGAAAAAAACAAATTCAAAATCGGTTCATCCGCTCGGAAGCTACGATGCCACAGACACACACACACTCACACACACACACACATCTACACACACACACTCACACACACACACACACACACACACACACACTCGCACGCACGCGCGCACGCACGCACGCACGCACGCTCGCACGCACGCACGCACGCACGCACGCACGCACGCACGCACGCACGCACGCACGCACGCACGCACGCACGCTCGCACGCACGCACGCACGCACGCACGCACGCACGCACACACACACACACACACGCACAATTGTATTTGTACTATTGTATAGACTGAAATCTAGTTTGGTTATTATATTAAATCTGTCTCTCAGTTTTGTCAGTTTAGTTAGTTAATTCTCTTTAACCGTTTCTCACAGCTCAAAGACATTTTCAGATGGTTTAAACCGGGTAAAGTAAATATTAATATTAAAATATTAATATTAATATTAATAATATAATATTAATATTATTATATTTTTGCCGTCATAAATTTTTATAATGTACTAGCTTTCCGCGGCGCGGTTTCACCCGCGTCTTTGCTTACTGCTCTGCTCCCGTTGCCAGTAGCGTGATGTTACATAGCCTCCCTCAACAACTGGATTAACATATTATTATGCAAAAAAAAAATATTCAAATCCGACTGATAGTGCCAGAGATTAGCGCGTTCACACACAAACAAACTCATGGAAAGTAAAAAGTACAGTAAAAGTACACTTAAAGTCATGGAAGTATTGAAATTTTTTGGGTTCCGTGTTTTTGGTCATATTTAGTAAGTATACTTTTTATTACTTTTAGTTAGGACAAGTTTATCATTGAACTTTTGTTTAATTGGTCAATTTTATCATTTGACATGTGTTTGTATATTTGTCTTTTTGGACAATAATATTATTGGTTATATTTATCATTCGACATTTCTAGGGTTGGGCAATATTATTAATGGTCATTTTTGAGTCAGTCAATTTTATTACATAATTTTTTTATAGTTGGACTATATTAATTCCGGTAATTTTTATATTTGGGTGATATTATCTTAGGACATTTCAATGGTTGAATATTTTTATCAATTGGACATGCCTTTGGACATTCGTATTTTTGGACGTTATTGTTTTTGGGCATAAGTCGTGCAAAGGACTTAAACCTGTCTAATGACATGTAAAATTACATCTAATACAGTGTGATGGGTTCTGTCGGCAAAATAAGAATGAAGCAAGGAAACTTGGCTGAGCAAACGTCAGGCGAAACGTTGTAATAATCAAAAGAAATTGTTTGCTAATTTGACTACGATTCATTTGCTGATAAAGCTACCAGCAAAAGAAACAAAAATCATTTATTTGTAAGAAAAGAGGCACAAATTAATAAGGTGTTTTATAAAAGTAATGACGATGTCATTATAAACCTTATAAAGTCTGTTTTTCCGTACTATGGGTAATATGCTTGTATTATACACTAGCTTCCTGCAGTGTGGTTTCACCTGCGTTAAGTTACATCTTTGGTTACTGCTCTGCTACCGTCGCCAGTAGCGTGATGTTATAATAATATAGCATGTAACTTTGAACTGCCTCTGTGGTTCAGTGGTACTGTGTACGGACGGCCACGCAATGGTCGCAGATTTGATTCCCGCTTAGTGCAAATATTTTAGTGCATCAACATGACTATTTGCATTGTTATAGGTGTTTATATGCATAATATGTATGTATTTACAAAAAAAAAGTATTTAAGTATGTATATCCGCATTCTAGAACCCATAACACAAGCTATGATAAATGCTTACTTTGGGTCTAGATAGCGTTGTGTGTAGTTTTTGTGATATTATTATTATTATATAACTTTCCTCAAAAGCTTGGCTATTTAGAACCCTTTTAGAAGTAATTCTCTAAATGAAAGCTTATGTAAATTTGTTGCGTAGTTTAAAAGTTAAGAAACCGACAAAAGAAAAGAGTGTACATCACACGGCTATAGCATCCACTAAACCTCATAACATTTATAACAGTAAACATTTAATTCAGAAAAATACATGCCCCAGCTAACGGTCAATGACCGCATAGACATAACATTGATTGATCATGCAGGATTCGGCCTATCCTTGTGCCAAATTGTTTGCCGGCTAAGATGCTTACGTACTGTATTATCGAAGTGATAGTTTTACATAATGATTTAATTTCTAACTTTTTCTTACCACAGCTTCTTTTCATT
The DNA here is from genome assembly GCA_963082885.1 of Parascotia fuliginaria. NCBI lineage: Eukaryota > Metazoa > Arthropoda > Insecta > Lepidoptera > Erebidae > Parascotia > Parascotia fuliginaria. The sequence continues at coordinate 6,417,321 of OY720195.1, forward strand.
TAAGAGCTCAGCTCTTGTCAGAGAAGCATTCGCCACTGTGCTCTGTCATGTGTCCTTATGACTTCTTTTGTAGGACTTAACTTTAAACCACGACACGATAGTTTTTGGACTGATGTTCACTAATACAGCTTACCATTGCTTACCATCAGACAGAGTGGTTTATTCTCCATTCATCCGGATGAGTTTATAAAATGTTCGTGCCCTTTGGGAATTGTATTTAGACATTTTAACTTAACCGGATAAATTGAGCAACCAAAAAAAGTTTTCCTTGGTCTTTCCTTCAATTTTCACTTAATTTTACCCTAAAATTGACCTTAAGTTATCATTTCGAATCTTCGCATTTAAACATCTCACAGGTCTGTAATATAGGCGTTCTAAAATTTCGATGGTAGTGTTGACCTCGGTTTACGTAAGTCTACACGAGTAAATGTTCGCTCTCACCACAAACCGGATTGTTTAGAGCACTCTAGATTCCTCAAACAATGGTCTTGGTTTAAGTCTATACTGAATTGTGTGAAATTATTTTACTTCAGAAGTTATAAGTAAGGCCTACATTTTATGGTAGTTCTAGTATAGATGAAATAGTTGCTGTTCCTTATATTAAAGTTAAACAGCATATTTATTGTTAAAATTTGCGAAGAACAAAACCAAGATTATCCATGAAACTGTACTGTTATCGTAATTGCTTTGATGACGCAGTTAAAGTGCGTAAAAAAAGAAAAATAATATATTAAAAAACAGATGAGAAAATAAAAAAACAAAACAAAACTCTTGTGATACACGGGTTGCTCCCTAGTCCCTAGTGTGGGAGACGTCTTAAAAAAACTAAAATATCTTATTTCTCAATTATTTCGACAAGAAAAATAACAGCCGAATTGTATATACATTTTCCGTTTCGTAAGTGACGACTGTCCACGATTAATTAAGAATTAATTGCTCGAGATATTTGAACTCCGATTTGTCACTATGATAAATGATAAGACGGCATGTCAAAACCCGTTGTGTTAGAAATTAATTAATCAACACTTTAACAGATTATTAACCTTCGGACCCCCTGCTCGACGGTCAATTACCTAAATTACAACAGTGACGTAATTGTTTTTTTTTGTTAATCGTTCTTGCATAGATGTGTATAATTTCAATAACGAAACCTACCTACATAACATATCAACGATTCGGTGATTCTGTGGCACAGTGTAGGAACTGCTACACAGAGGTCTGGGGTTCTATTCTTGGGTCGGATAAAGTTCTATTGGATTTTTCGAAACAAATTCTTCGTATTACCTACCCCGTGATCCAGGATAAAATAGTTTGAAATTGCTTAACTGCCTTAAACAAGCGTGGCGGTCAATGCTCATGCTTGTATGAGAAGAGGCTTTTTTTTCACACAATTATTGTGTGAGTCTAATGTGTTGACACAGGGCACAATTACAAGCACCAAGGTATGTTTGCTGCAAATGGCGTTCTAGTCTCTGCTTACCCCATTAATGGGAGACAGGCGTGAAGTTGTGTAAGTACGTACGTTTGCAAGAGCATAGGTTAAGTGTTTCATTAGTAATTACTCAACTGAACATTTTATGTGAAATATTATATATTGTAACGTCTGAAAAAGTGATCTGTTTTTCGTAAGGTTTAATTTAGTTTTGATTTAGATACACACGCGATCTCCATATCAATCACAATTCGTATCTAATGAGTTAAGGTACTTTCGTGTAACATTATTGTTTGTACAGATAATGTTTAAGTATTTAAAAATACAAAAAATATCTTTTGTCGTTGTCTTACAAGTCTAAGTAATATTATTAAATCAATTATTTCATAAATTACTTGTAGATATAAGCTTAAATAACAATAAAATCGAAATGGCAAATTAAGAATTTTTGTTCTATGAAATTGTATTATAATATATTATTATCTAGTTGAACGATGTAACATCAAGAACTTCAATAGACTGTGTTGCTAAGATACTTTTAAGTACTGCAAAATCTCCATAACAGTTTTTGGCCTAACAAATAGAGCGAAAACATTGGTTTAAAAATCACTAAGTATACACAAAGGGGAGACACACCTACGTGCGTGAAAAAGACGTGATATTTATTGTAGGCTTAAATAATGTTTAATATTATTTTGTACTCGAATTACAGGTGAACTAAAAATAAGAGAGTTTTTCCGGTTTGATCCCCCAGATCTGATACCCTGAGATTATTATTATTCTTTAATTCCGTTCTGATTCCCTGCATATTTAGTCATTCCGGTCTGATCCCCTGAGTTTTGTTGACAGTTAAGTACAGTCAAGAAAAAAGCAGTTTATGTTTATATAAGATTAACTAACAAAAACTCTGTCACCTTATTTATAATACAATGCTCGGCTCAAGAAATAAAGTAGGACATTCTTTACAAACAGTTTTTTAGGGTCGCCATGCTGCCTCTGATAAATGGCAGGTATCTTAAGAAGGATTTACGTTAAACTTCGCCGAAAGGAATCTGAGCTGTGGCGATTAAAAGTGACAAGTTGGGGCCTTATTAACCTTATTTTCATTTTCACAAACATTTATAACTTAGAAAATACTAGCTGCATCCCACGGCTACACCTGCGCGTATAATATGTTTTTTATCTCTCGTAAACCAGACCGGTTTTCGAGATAAAAAGGTATTATCATCACCATTTCAGCTAATCCTTGTGTAAGCAAAACCAAGTTAAGATTGCAGATAGCCTCAGTGACACTGTATCTGTGGCATGTGGTACAGCTCAGGGGTCTGTGTGTGAACCTTTACATTTTCTGGCATATGTGAATGGTATGAACGACATATTCCTAAGCTGTACATCCTATCAATTTGCGGATGATACGTACATCCTAATTGCTGGAAAAGATATAAATTTAATAACATCGCTCCTACAAAAGGACTTTGAGAGACGTGTATGTGGTGTCATGACATGGGATTGGTATTAAATGCGCAAAAAACGAAGTTAATGCATATAAAATCACCCTACATTAAATGTAACACCTTTGTGCCCAAAATAGTAGATCACTCACATGTTTGCATACACAGCAATCCAGCACAATGTGCCTCGACATGTCCCTCCATTGATCAGGTCTTTACTCACACCTACTTAGGGTTACTAATCGATCATAAATTTAACTGGGGCCCACACATCGAACGGTTCACACGTTTTTTATTCTTTGTTCTTCCAGACCTTTTATTTTTCTGCAGACTCCAGTTTTGTGACATAATGTATCTTGCCTATCGCCACTTTACTATGCCCGCAGTTAAAATTATTAATACTAATAATATTTATATAACAATATGAATTTAAAATCCAAGCTCATATTCAGGCTTTTGTCTCGGTTTAAATGCATAAATCTTCAATGTATTCGGCATTGGAGTTACACCAGCTGTTATTGATAAAATATTTGTTTTAGACTATTACACACAAGCAACTCTTCCAAACTGCAGGTTTATAAAGAACCTTTTTCGAGAGAAAAATCCAATATAGTTTGTAGTGGACAGGGTGTCGAACTCAAAACGTTATACGAACGTGTGACAGTGATATCGAGACATCGAGTGTAAAAATAAAAGAAAAATGGCAACAAGGAAATGATTAAAATTAAGATAATTTTTAACAGATAAAAAAAACAATAACAAATGCAATAGTCGCTACTACATTTTTTTAAGGTAAGGGTTAAAAGGCGTGAACATATGTAAAAAGTTCACCGAGTACCTACTACAATTGTATGGTTATGGGAAGAGCGGGAGACCTTTTGACATAGGTGTGTTCGGTGTGTTCTTTGTAAAAGCGATTACCCTATGTATCATTTTGTTTAAGAAATAAATTAATATGACTACTGGAATTATACCCGGTAAACAACAACAGGCTAAAAGCGCCGGAGGTCCAATTACCCTCTCAGTCCTCATCCTTTTCTTACTACACGGTCGACAAAAGTTTGGTTATGTTACATGACGCACAACATAGTTGGCTAAACGTCGGTATTATAAACTACGGCCTATCTTTTTAGAAAAAAATGATATGTATTTAGGTAAATCTCCATCAAACGCACAGCAGCGCTCGCAGACAAGCTGCTGTTTGTGTGACTCGATAATATAACAAAAAATACTTTAAACACTGAATACAAGATTTAATTTCGTTCAAAGATTGTAAAACTCGTTCCTGTCCGATGCGATGCTGTCCGTTTGATGGGGATGGACCATTAGGGTAAGGACCATTTCTTACAAAAATCGGGGTTACCTGAAAAGTTTTTTCCGGGAGAACTGAAAATTGGTAGGTTTTATAGATTTTGATGTGCTCTTTCCGGATTTAGATTTTGCAATCTCGTATATCTGACGTTTTTTTTATAATATGTCTGTTCAGACTCGTTTATCGATAAAAAAATATATTACAAGATAAAACTAGATGAAATTTCCTACAACTTATGTGTTGACATTGTTTTCGTAAAATCAACAGTTTTGACGTACGAGCGCCGCGGTGTAGTTCTAGTAAAACTAGCAAATGACTGTACTATTTTTGTTAGCAGCTAGAAGTTACCTGCTTGTAAAATGCACTACAGTTTTGCTAATACTAGCTTTCCGAGGCACGGTTTCACCCGCGTCTTTGCTTACTGGTTTACTCCCGTCGCTAGTAGCGTGATGTTACATAGCCTATAATCTTACTCAAGAACTGGGCTATTGAACGCAAAAAGAATTCTTTAAATCAGACTGGTAGTTCTAAAGATTAGCGCGTTTAAACAAACAAATAAATAAACTCATCCGCTTAATTTATAGTATAGGTATAAAGCAGAAGAGTTTGTTCGTTTATTTGAATACGTTAATCTCTGTAACTACCAGTCGTATTTGAATAATTAGTCCTTTTGTGTTTGATAGCCCAGTTCTTAAGAAAGATTATAGGCTATGTAACATCTCGTTACGAGCGATGACGGGAGCGGAACAGTAACCAAAGATGTATCTTAGCGCGGTTGCTATCTAAGCTAGTTAGTTTATAAAATTGTTTACATAATCATACACTAACTACCGTACAGGATTATTATTTCACTATCTAGTATCTACGATCTCTGATTTATTCACGGGTTGAGTGAGCGGGCGATACATTTTGAGTTATACGCGTGAATCGTGAATAGGGTCCACTCATTTCTCATTTAGAACGAAGTGAACAAATTACAAGTAGTTACTGAGGCACTAACGTCCGAACTTAACCCCAACTATGAGTATTTTGTTGTGATTTTTTAATATTTACTAAATTTTTGCCCGTAGTACAGTTCAGTTGTCCGGCCTATCAGATAATACTGAAAACTGTATTAAACGCAGGACGCTTGAATGCGAGACCATTCTCTGTCTTAAAAAATAAAACTAGCAATGTGTTTTAAAATATACATGGTACGTGATAGATACCGAATCTAGACTTATTATTGTAACGTAATGTACTCTCGCTTATCCTTTTAGTTCAAACAAGGCTGAAGGTCTTCATGATTGAGATTCATGAAAAATGTAATTATTATACTTATTAGAAACCCTTTATTACACTCAGCATTAAACTACTTAGTTAGTTATGAAAATTTTTAACCTTAATAGACCTAAAAGAGACAAGACTTACAAAGAAAGTACTCGTTCGTTAATTAAACTAGTAATCGAATAGCACAGTTGGCGCACATAGCACAGCAGTGATAGTACGATATCCTAAGGCGCAGGTTTAATCTTTACTTCGAGTTTGAAAATTCATGTCTATATATTAGAGGTTGCAAGCCCAAATAATCAAATGATGAACAGAAAGGGAGAAAGAGAACAAGAATACCGTAAACTTCAAATTTAACATAATCAAGATATAAATTCAAATTACGAACCCGCAAGTTTTGTGCAAAGTAAACGTGTATATTTTCATAGTTGTTATTATAATTCCAACCAGTATTGACCTTAGTTTGACTTAACTAGTTAAACTGAGTCTATTGACTTTGTATCAGAGCTCAGTGTTCCAGATATTATATAGGTGTTTGATGTATATATAATACGGAACTTCCTTCTGGAAAGTTCTAGATGAGTATTTGCTGTAGAATAATAAAGGAATAGATGTAATATCCTAGTACTCAGTTATATAGTGTGTAGTTCATCATTAATGGGCTCGTTCGACTACTATGTCGATTCTCTTATAAAATATTGACATGAATTTTTGTTTTGGGTTTTTTCAAAGAGCGAGGGCCCCAAATCTCGCAGTTATACTCAACCTTTCTGCTATTTCCTTTTTCTTATTATTTCCTTGAAACTCAAAACGGTTTGAGTATTTATATTAATTTTGCTAAACTTAAACAACAGAATTTCATGTTCACTGGCTACACAGGTACGAGATTAGAGCTAGATATGATATTCACCGGTATACATTGACTCTATAGCGAAGCAAAGCGTATTCTTGGTCTTTAACCAAAAGGTCACAGCAGGAGTTCTTTTTTAAGCAGTGGGTTGAGGAAGATCCAGGCTAGCATTAATAATACGAAACTATTTAGAGCTTGATTTGCTATGATGTATTGAACTTAAAATAAATATAAAAATCACTCAGCACACTCCATAAATATATTGGCGAAAATTCAAGCGATATTATAGTGAGAACTGCTAGTAGTAGCGTTACACTGAATGATGTGAAATAACGCGTAGGCCGCCGTCATTACGGAACCCAAACGAGATTGTTGAGGCAATGAGTGTTGTATTGTTTGTTTGTTCGTACAAGCGCTCTTTTAGCCTCGGCTTTCAGGTAATACAGGGTAATTTTACGGCCAAGTTTATGTAGTAATATTGTGGGTGAAGAAAATATTCTAGTAAATATGGATTGGGCTACACAATTTTGTCTTCAAATTTTTACAGCTTTGATGCTCCCGTGGTTAGATAAATAGTTGAGAAATTTTATACACCAGCATAAATAAACCTTAGGTAAATAAAGTGCTTTTCTGATTTCTGATTAATAATCTACCATCTGCCCCATACATATCCATTTCTCTGGTATAACGGGACTCTTTCTCCACTGGGTTCTGGAGTTCATTTTGCCTATTGATAAACAATCTAGAAAGGTCCAGAATCGGCGGACACTATCCCGAAGACCATTATTTCAAACTTTTGGCTGGTGGCCTGGCACTATAGCAAATTTGTGACATGCTAGTTCAAAACCCCGCTTCAAAGTCCTGGCGTCAAAATTGAAAAAAAAAACAAGAAAGAGTGCGACATTCTAAATTAGTAACTCTGTTTCTGGAGACAAAAACGATCTATCATGATCCAAAATGAAAATTGTTGAGTGACAAACCTAAAGAACTAAAAAGCTTAACGTACAATAATTATAATTACCTAATTGACAATTATTTGTACTACAACAATAGTACTGTATGTAGTAACTTAACCATGTTAATTATAATGAAAACACAGGTTTTCATTATAATTTCTATAATGCTTAGAAAACACAACCAAGTCGTTTGATAACCATATTGGGAGAAAATAATTAGGAAGGAAATGAGAAAAAGGAGGAAGACCAAAGGGGTATTTGGGCTGCCGGTGCTCTCATTCACCGAGCAAAATACATTAGCATGGATACTTATATTTTACGTCGATATTCTATGAGTGGGTAGCAAATCAATTTGTTCTCAAAATTATTGTCAGTTTTTGTGACTATAGAACATTACTAATGTAGATTTTTTAGTATCACCAAAACAGTGTCAGGTGTTACTAACTTATGCTATTCTTAGCACGTATGGAATTTGTTATTAGCGCGTGGGTTTTCTTCGATGTTTTCCTTTATCTTGAAAGCTGTGATGTATTGCGTATATTTTTTTATATATGTACATATATTGTGTAAATGTTAGAAGACTTCCGCCACTTTCCGGTTCCATTTTGTTTTGTAAGCTGCATATCCTGAGAAAATAGAAATTGCGTATGTTTTTGTTGCTGAACTAGCGAAAACATAGTAATATTGCGTCTGCGTTATTTTTTTTTTGGCAATGAAGAAATAATTGTAATTATTAGTAGTTTAATTACTTGTCCCTAAATTGATTTGCCCGTAGACGTTCAGGAAATTGTACGTTCCCCAATTTTGAGCCTAAAAGGGATAAAACAGAAATTTCACCTGTCTAGCCGGAAAAGAACAAAATTAGGAAATTTACTCGATGAGAAAGGGGAGGGGGTGGAGAGATTACAAAAGAATTGCTTAGGTAAAATAAGATTTTCTCGACTATTTTCTCCCAATTAGATTGAGGACGGTTTCTAGTCTCACTAATTGCGACTGCTTATCGAATTTTATATGGAGTTACTCTCTTCTCCATCCGACTTTCGAAGCCCAATTACTTTTTAACATAGATATAATGAACAAAGAAATCTATATAAAAAGAGAAATAAACTTAACAATTTTTATTTAAAATACAGTTTACTTTTAATAATTCCTAGAACGTATATCTTTGTTGGTTACGTATATTTGTATATATACCGTAAAATTGAGTTCCTTAAATTGAGTATAACGAAATGCCGCCGATATGTACTGACAGCGACATCTAAAATAAACAACCATCAAACACACTCTTAAACCCTCACTACAAGATCCAATTTACTTTGATCAAAATAGGAAATAACTTTCCCAAGCGCAAGAGCTTGTAGTAACAACCATTTAAACTTGATCCGTAGTTCACACGGAACTTTCCCTTTATCGTCCGAGTGAAATAGTTTGCAGATTTTCGAAGTAGCTCAAGTTACATTGGTGTATTGTGCTGCACAAAATGCTTTATGGTACACGTGTTTGACACTTCACACTGAATGACGTCAGGATATAGGTTGTACGTTATCTGGTGCCGGTTTTCGAGTGTTAAATATATCTTGAAAGTTCCCTTGTCAAAGTTAAGAAGACAAATTTTAAACGAAGGCTCTTTGAAGTCGCGAGCTTGGATATTAAAAAGAGTTTATTACTGAAAGGGAGGGTGCTTTGTAATAAAATATCCGAACTTTTTGTCAAACAATATTAGACTTTATAGCAAAAAACAGAAGATGTAATTAAGGTCAAAGCACTTATTTGATCTGTTGTATTTTGAGTTCGTTATCAAAGATCATTAAGTCGTATGTTTGGAAAAGTTGTTACAGGATTTTCGATGATGGTTTTTTTATGTTTTCTAAATTGCCTCGTACCTTCCGGCAATATAACAGTGTAGTAGAAAAAAATCTGATCAAGCTTGATTAAGGTTGTGGAAAATAATGTAGACATGACAGAGTTGATTATATCAAAGTTATAGCTTGATGTTCTACTCATTGAAAAAAATGTACATAAGTTTTTTTTATTTAACTAAGGTGACAAACAAGCATACGACCCGCCTGATGGTAAGCAGTTACCGTAGCCTATGGACTCTTGCAACACCAGGAGCATCACCAGCGCGTTGCCGAACCTGTTAAAAATTTTATTTGCGTTAGAAAATAAGATGTTACTGTGATATTACTGAGTCAAATTGAAGAGGGCTATCTGAAGAAGCATCTGTATTGTTCATCATTCTATCGCTTATTAACTAATTATACACAATTTAGAAAGAATTTTAACGAAATAAAAAACTCTTAAAAAAGATTTTACTGCATGCTGCCTTCTCAAAATATATGGTCGTTACTATAATATTGAAACTATAATAAATGACTCAATAAAAAAATAATAAAAACTAAATTTCTGGTAACCTCCTCCAAAGAACATTGGGTATTTTAACACGTCGTAAAGTTAATGTTCTTGCAATAAATTGATATCATTCGAATTTATGGCGATCATTTTTTCTTCATTATATTTTATTGCTCTTGATACGAATCTGCTACGTAACGTAGGCCGTAGCAACGTCTTTAATTTAAAGATATTGATTTATCAAGCGATAATGCCTAAGAAAACCTGTAGAGGTCATCTAGATAGGCTTAAACCGACCAAACCAAATAAATGACATCACGGTGGTTGATCCACGCTGGTTTCAGCATGAATGGGCCGGATCATCTGAGGAAGTACTACCCTCACATAGAAGATTGACGTAAGAGTAGTAGTATCCGTACTATTGCATTTCGTTCGGTGAGTAAGAGCGCCAGAGGCCCAGATTTCTCCCTTTCCTTATTGCTCACCTCCTTCTTTCGCTTCCCGTAACCCCATTCCCAGCTGCAATAGTGAAGGCCACCATACCAGCAGTTTAAGACGATGGCTTTTGGTATAGTGGCCACCACTTCTGGATTCCACTGACTGCTTACCATCAGGCGGGGTGGAGTCACTTTGGTAGGATAATATAATAAAAGAACCTTAATAGTTATGTGTATTCTATAAATACAGTGTAGTATTTACTACTACTACTCGTAACTCAGCAATACTAGAAACTAAGTTTTGCTGAAAAAGATAAATGAAAATCTTTTAATCTAGATGTCTGTCTCTAATAGAATTGAATAATACTTATATTCTAAACTAATATTATCAAAAGAAAAGATTCGATTTTTTGTATGTATGTTTGTTTGTTTGTTTGAATTTAACTCAAGATCTACGCAACCAATATAAAAAAAAATTACCTTTAGAAAGTTACAAATAAGACGGGTAACATACACGGTATATTTTATTATGTTTATCATATTTTTCTATTTATTTTTAAAATTTCATTATTTTAAGCGCCTTAATAAATGTGAATGATGCAATTCGTATTGCTTGCTATGATATTATTGTAGGCGTTTGTTGTGGGCCCAAATAAAACTTTTAATACCGAAGCAAAGCAAGGGCGGACGTCTAGTATTTTATAAATAAGTTAAACAAAAGAAAACCAAAATAAGATGACATTAAACAGAAACAAAAGGTTTTACTAAAATGTGTTCTCTTCCAGACAACCTTTACTTAAGATTTAGAACTATGAGATAAAGTATATTTACACAATAAAATCTATAGAAATTCAATTGTACTAACAATGAAACTGAATAAATGTTTTAATCGGACTCTATTTTAAGTTGATGTTCATTTATTTATACAATAAACAACTGATAAATATATTATGTAGGTCTTTAACAGATATTATGACATTAAGAACTACACTAAAAACATCTGAATTAAACACGAAATAAATTAAAGCAAACAATAAAGGCCTAAATTAAAATATTTTAGATAAAATAAAAAGAACTAGTAACTTATGTAGTATTTAAAAAATTAAAATATATGATATTGGCTTTCTCTGACGAGAAATTCTTAGCATTAGCCTAGACTCTAGAGCAGTGAAACTAGGTACATGTTGGTGATTACCTTTATGTAGCTGGCACTTGACATAGCTGGATTAAAAAGTGAATGTTATATACATAATCTGTCTATCTCTTTAGAAAAACATAGCTTGATGTTATATTATTATGTTCAAAAATTTAGATATTTGTACATAAGTGTTGTCTCTACACAAAAGGGTTGCATACTAGTCTCTCTTGGAAGGAAAATTCCAAAGCGTACGTAAACTTGCAAAAATCTTGTGACCGAGAAGTAAGTTACCGTGTCATTTTGATAAATTGTGTCGCGAGTGTTCTAGATATTTATGCCATACTCTGAAGTGGTTTATTCGAGACTTATCATGTTTCATAGAAACATTTAATGCTTAAGACCTACACAATCGATATCTAAATAGAAATAGTGTTAATTTTACTTTTCAAAACGTCCGAGGTCGATACCCGAGCTTAATAAAAGTATTTTTTAAAGGTATGAATGCAGTTGCTAAAATCTATGACATGGTTCCTAAGGTCAGATCTTAAAAACATATTGTTTTTCTTTTTTTTGTTAGAGAGGTCAAATAAGAACGATGTGTCAATTCGCGTATGTCATTTTGCGTAGACACCATGTGTCATTGTGCTTTTGACTACTATATGCGTCATTATGCCTGTAACCCAAAAAAATGCTTTCTTTTTTCGAAATCGTTTATAATAAGTTCATCTTGTTGATTGATAAAACAAAATATGTTTAAACTGCAAAGAGTATCCTACACAAAAATATAAAAGCTGCATAACATTCTGTCTCATAAAATTGCCTTTATCGACCATTTTGAGTCACTAAAAATAAACTTTGTTCTCTGAGTCACCGAATCAACTTAGCCTGCACTTACGTACTAGCTTTTTAAGTTAAAATACGTTTAACTTAACTATACGTCTTGTACGAGACTATGTTAGAGTGCAATTTGTGTTACATTTATGTAATGTTGAAATAACTAAGTACCTACTTGTGCGTGAGATCGAGGTACCATTAACTAGGTTTTTTTTAAAAAAATATGTTCGTACATATCTTTAAATAATCGCTACTTTTTCGAATTCAAGGAGGATAATATTTTTTGAGCGTATGTTTATTTAAATGTATGTATGATGTTTGGACGCTCTACAGTCTAAATAGCTTGATGGATTTTGACGTATGAGGTGTCATTAGATTTGTATTAATTGTGAGAGTGACATAGGGGACATAAAATTTTAAAGTAGCGTCAGCACGAGAAAAAGAAGGGGTTCTTTCTTTTCACATTGTTTTAGGCCGAGGGCTTTTTATTTTTGATAATATATATTGCTTGTTTTTTAAACCATGCAATATATTTTGATACAGTTTTCACTATCATTGAGATATTAATATCATTTTTTCAACACCTTTAGAGGTTTACATGTTTTGTGCTAGTCAAGAATTTTGATTACCCGAGACATAATATGTAAAAAACAATTAAGTTATAACTTTGATACTTGCCAGTATTACAACCACTAGGTCATATGCACCTAGGTGAATTAAGTTAACGGAGCCGTCATTTTGACTTAAAGTTTTAAGCCTATTTGTAGTATGATGTTGTTTTAGGTTACCCGTATGTGTAATACGCAGTTACCTTATATGACAGCAAAAACACAATGTTGAAAGCAATATTATAGTCTAAAAGACAAATAAACGTTTTATTCGATCTACAGTAACGTGATTATATAACTTCCAAGTTAACTACTAAATGTTTATAACAAACATTAAGGCATGTTAAGTACAATTTACATTTTATCATACTTCGTATGTTCTCCGGTAATTTGTTAATTTGTGAATTTAGTTATAAAAACAGAACATTACGCTTTTTTTCGAAGGAGTACGCAGAAGCTTATAACCTTTTGCCAGCTATGTTAAATTCCTTTTTCGAACTAATACTGAGAATTTTTCAATAGTCAGTACTAAACCGCTGAGGCACTTAATGTTTATTATGTTTTTTAAAACTTAAATTCAAAGTAAAATAAATATATTTCCCTTTATGGTAAACCCTCGTCGGAAAACTTGGAAAACTACATAACAAAAAGGGGTAAAAAAATAAGGTAACATGGGGATTATAGTAAATGGAATAACGTAAACAGACGAGACAATCGTTTTACCCATTTTACCCGTTTTACCCATAAGGAGCGACGGCGAAAGAATACTAATCCCTGAGAGGATTGCAAGTGGATATAAAAACTACCGCTCTACGGCTTACGCTAAGATATGAATATCTCAAAGAAACTATTAGTATTTTTAGTATTAAGTTTTAGTTGCTAAAGAAATAATTGTTGAAATAATTTGTTTATTTAAATTTAATTATGTTTATCTGTAATGTTTGTGAGGTTGTGAGTTAGCAGTGTGATTTTTCAATCCTTATACCAAAGTACCAGACGACTAAGATACGCCTTAATATTGCACATTAAAAAAGTGTAATAAGTATCCGCATTCTTGAACCCATACCACAAGCTATAACATAATGATATACTTACATTGGGTCTCTTAGAGACCATTGCGTAGTTGTTGTGTTATTATTATTTAGTAATGCTTGCTATGTCAAGCTGAATATAATAATAATAATAATAATAATATTCTACCACATTCACACAGCGCCATCTAGCCCCAAATTAAGCAAATATATTTGCTTGTGGTATGGGTACTAAAAAACTGATATACTACTTATATACATTTTTTTTTTGTAAATGCATACATATTATAGATAAATTACACCCAGACACAGAACAAACAATCATGCTCATCACACAAAGATTTGTCCTGGGTGGGTATCGAACCCACGACCTCCGGCTTAACAGTCAGGGTCACTAACCACTAGGCCAACAGGCCAGTCAACAATATAGTTAATATAATAACTGTTTCCCTTAAACAAACTGAAAATAAAAAAAAAACATTTTTTGTAGTACTGACGCTACATTGAAATATTATATGTATCCTATGTCACTCCCATAATCAATACAAATCTAATGACAACTTAAAAATATGTTAAAATCTATCAAACCATTTAGGCTGTAGAGCGTGCCAAAGATACATTCATACATACGTACATACGCTCGAAAAACATTACCCTCTTTGACTTCGACATTCGGGCAATAATCCTTATCGTGGTAGAATTCTTCTCTTTTGAGAGAAGCTAATGTCCAGCAGTGAGTCTTTGGGTTAAGGTGGTTCCGACGAAATTTCGCCGAAATCCGCGACTTTCATCTCGTTATTTAGTAGATTTTAATGCTATTTATTCATTTTGTTTTTTGCCTACAATATACTTTGATTCATGAACTTTAGAATAGTAGAAGAATTATTTACAATCATTGATTATATAACTTATACTAACGATATTAAAACAACGTGATTTCACTTATATCGAAATATTACTTTGTAATTACTATAGTTATAAATATAAAAGTTATATTGAATCAACCGGAATAAACCAAATGTCAACTCTATAGATTTATTTCATTTATTAGGATAATGTTTCAATAGTTATTGATAATTTGGCTGAATCAGCGTCGCAGGGGCTCTGCGCGGGCGACGGGAGGCAGAGCGGCAGAGCGGCGCAAGCCCTTCTGACGGACGGACGTATGCGGTTTTTTTAAAAATTATTTACGTAATTCAATAATTGCAAATAAATAATATCAAAAAAAAAATTGTGTGGATAGATTTAGTGTTGCAAATAAATTAGATTAGTTGTTTAGATTTTTTTAGTGTATTAAATACATAGGTATTTACCTACATTTATTATTATTTTTCATCAAAATGACTAAAATTTCACGACTGAAACAAATACAAATGCAAAAGATTCAACACATGAATATCCTGTAAGTAGGTGTATACCTACCTTCATATTTTTAGTAAAATACCTTCTTTGAGATACTTACCTAGGATATCCTTTAATTATGTTTAATTCCACGTAAACTAGGTAGCACAAGGCAACACCGGGCCTCAAGAATCAGTAAATTTCTGCTGTTTTATACCCTAGGGATATGAATATGAGCTTGCTACAATATTGTCTATGTCTACTATCATTTCGAACTAGGTGTGTGGTAGGTGGGCACATGAGCAAAATATCTAACTTGGATATTTACTCATGTGGCAAAGGCGCTTTCCGATTCCGACCGACATGTACGAGGTGCTTCGGTCGGAACACGAACGTCGGCGTCGGTCGTACAACTAGCATAGAACTCAAATTACAATGATTATACGTGAGTCGTGACATGCGTCGGTTTGCGACCTAGTTAGGTACCTACACAAAACAACCATACGCTGCTGTTAGGTACCTAACTATCTACGTTATCTTGCACGAGCATAAATACCTATACATTCTCTAAATACATACGGTGTGTACTTGAATATTCTATCGGTAAGTAATGCCGATAAAATATTTAAGTATTTATCTCGTTAGATTTTTTTTTAAGAGCTGATAGTAAATACCTACCCTTCTACTTTCAAAGCATCTTATTTTGATTTATTTATTTGATTGCAAGAAAGGATGAAAAAAAAGGCTTTACAAAACGTCTTAGTCTCTAACCAAACTAAAATATTTGAAGACTGTGAAATTATCACAATTAGGTAAATTAAAAATCCTACTCTCTGTTCCTTTATTATCGTACTATATGAATTTTTAATCCTAAAATTAAATAATATATTGTTGAGTGCCTACTGGACATAACAAAACTAATACCGTATTTTTCGAGTGATAGGTGTATGTAGAAAGTAATAGACCCGGCACGGTGGCACAGTATAAAGAATTCTACTCTTTTTTGTACAGTCTTTACCTAACTAGGTAAAGGCAAAAGAATTATGTTTTAGCACTCTATGTATGTATGTATGTATCTTTATTATATTATATTATATAATAATAATATATAATAATATTTCAACAACTACACACAACGCCATCTAGACCCAAAGTAAGCATATTATATGCTTGTGTTATGGGTTCTAGAATGCGGATATACATACATAAATACTTTTTTTTGTAAATACATACATATTATACATAGAAAAAAATTAAAATTATATATAAACTTATTGTAAAATGTTTGTATGCCATGTATGTAGGCAAAACATAGCGCACTATTTTTATGATCTCAAGACCTTTGTTATGTACCTATGTTAACAAATAAAATTGCTGATTTCTGATTTCTGATTTCTGATTATAAGTGTATGTACTGTAAAACTACCCCGTGACGTCGTCCGCATGTATCCGTTACTTAGCGATAATATTACATTAGTTCTACTTTGCCGATTTTGCATTATATTATACATTTACAATACTGCAATATGTACGTACATACATATATATGTATGTACACATATATTTGTATGTACATATTGCAGTAATCTATACTTATAATGAATCTCTAGCGAGGTAATTTTCACGGTACATCCAAATCACTCAAACTGTGGGTACAATGCGTCTACTTTGGAAATTGTTCGTGTTACTTATTTTGCTAAGGGTACATGATATTGTGTACCTTACGTACGGGCTCTTACTAGAAGATAATCAACATAGGAATGATGACGCTTTGTTTAAAGCATGTGTAACTGAAAATCCTTATCAGCTCCATCATTTGAATTCAGTTTTGCTGGTGTATGGTGCTGTTTCAAATTCAGTGCAGTGGTGGCCATACAGAGTAAAGATACTGTGGGAGAAAAAAGGAAATAAAGAGGACCGAGGAGGTAACTATGCCTTCGGACCACTGATTTTCAGACAAAACTTACATTTTACGTCGTTATGTACATGTTAAATGCACATCTCCAGCCAAACCGTCCCGCTTATTCTAAAAGATCTACTTCCGTAAAATGTTTGCTGGCTTTACAATATACAGAACGATTTACTGAAGTTATATCCAGATGAACCGAAAATAAATAAGGAAAATGAAAATATGTTAATTCATATAGGTTAATTAAATTAACACTTATGAACGTCAAAATTTACAAAATGTCAGCAAATTCGCCAGCCAACCAGTTCGCTGACAAACTGAAGAACAATTTTAAAAGAATTTTAAGAAGAAGAATTGAAGAACTGGTAAGAAACTCAGGCCACTCTTTTTAATCGCCAGGTTATTACAATTTTTGTAAGTTACAGTTTCAAGTAGCATGCAAAGTGACACAGGCAATACACTTAACTCTATAGGTAATTAAATACTTACAGCTTTCTATGTTGCAAAGAAAAAATAAAAAGTAAAATGTGTGCTTTACAGGCTGCCTGAATTTGCATATTGCTACAAAAGGTAAAGGCAACATGTGAACTGTAATAAATGTTTCTATGTAAGTATTATATAAACTGTTAATATTCGATATAAGTATAAAGTAAGATGAACTTAATTTACCACAGGAGTTCACAATGTACATTGTGAACACCTCTATTTCACAAATCACAATGTATAATTTTAATAATACTAAGTATACAATTTTAACAAAACAATACAAAATGTGTACTTAACTGTACAATTATGGCTCGGGCATTATGTCATATATAATTAATACAAAAAAAAAACATTTTATGTCAAAATGTATCAATAAGCGAGATTACAGGATGGAAATAAATTATGAATCATTTAGTATAATATTCTGTATACATCTTTGCTCGAGACAGAACAGCGTTTTGTTTCGATTAGATTCGTGTTCGTAGAGTAGATAATCCTTCTACTGATTTGGCTGCGCGATAGAAGCCTTATTATAAAGGATGAATTTACTATGGCAAACTGTAAAGCGCTAAAAGCAGTGGACCAGATATCAGACAACACCAACTCATGAGTGGCTATCACAGTCCTACTATTTTGTGTTCATTTTCGGCAGACTGTGCCTGTTATTCCTACCTCGTGGACTAAGGCTGATGAAATTAAATAGTGTTTAGGAGATCCACAGTCTGTAGCACTTCAAAATTGTTTTGCATTTAATAGGCTCCAAGCCTATACACTCCGCAAGATTTGCCATTTATTACAATATACAAGTACAATGTATAGTAGACAATGCACAAGTGTAGTCTGATTTGTTACTCGAATTTGGTAGCGGTACGTATCTACAGAACCAAGAAAAAGTTGTCTTGCACAAAACCTTACTTTACATACATCAATATAACCGTGCCGTACAATTGCCTATCGAAGTGACTTCACTCTGCCTTATGGTACAGTCAGTGGGATCCAAAAGACTAAGTGGTAGCCACCATTCCAAAGGTTATTGTTTCAAACTGCTGGCTAGGTGGTCTTTATGAGATGCTTTTTTATTATTGATGCAGGACCTCATATCATCAGTCCATGAAGACGCAGTGGAGTTAGAAAGTTATGAAAACTCTTGGCTTTTGTAAGAGCTAATTTTGAACACTTAACAATCAGACGGGCATAAATAAAGATTGAATTTTTCAGTATTGTTTTAAAAAGTCATGTACTAGTACTATTGATACAGTTATTTTATTCATACTGGTCTACCAACGTGACTCTGCCTGGATAATTTAAAGAAAAGACATTTTGCTGGGGTAATGTTTCAAACGTTACCCCAGCAAAAACGGGTTTTTTCCGAATAACTTTAAAACTATAATGCAAACAAATTTTGCTATAGGCAAACAAATTACTCCTTACGACGCACTAATTATCTGTTATACTCTCACCTCTTATAAGCACATTTTTATCAACATTTTGCTGGGGTAACGCACTCCTCTGCTATTTTAATAGAAATTGTCTCAAACTGCTAGCATAGCGGCTTCATGATACTAGCGACACTATTGCAAATAGTAAAAATATAAATGAAGATGAGGTACGCATACGTTTCATACGTGCACACACACAAACTTTCGCATTTATAATATTAATAGGATGTTAATACATTTTTTAAGTCAAAATGTTTTAGTTTGTTCATGTACAAAAACCTATATATATATATATAGGTTTTATATATATATATATATATATATATATAACTATAACTAAATAAGTATAAACTCGGCAGGGTTACTAAACTAAAGTGTACTAGTATTAGTTGAAGAATACATATCATGTCAATTATAGGAATTTATAACAATGGTGTATTGTCATTGGAACTTAATTTTTAAGCGACTTCAAAAAATATTAATATTATATATATTATAAAATATTTTTTTGTATTCAATAATTCATAAAAATCGTTTTAAACGGCTTTTTTGATCAGGTAATACATTTCACAGCAGCTGGGTTTTGAGTTTATTGTTTTAACCCACAGTAGTTATTTTTATTTCTACTACATATTTAACAAACGTCATGATTCTAAACACTAATCTTTGCTTTCGCTACTATATAAATAATAAATATATAAATAATATATACTAAAAAATATACATACTTACTAAACGAAATAATAAAAGATACATACTAAAAAAATAATTCATTATTCATTCTATCAGATTTTAGCTCTGCGGTTTCGGACAAGTAAGGTCATTGTCTTATAGTTGTGCTACTGCTACTTGCCGCTAGAGGACGAACTCGCACGCAATGTTTTTTTCGGGTGAGGCGCGGGGTGGTGAGGAAGCGAAACGCTCAAGGTCATATGTGACGGAACGCCCTTAATATATTTGGGTTACATAGAAAGAGATTTCAGTGTTTTATATCTTGTTTTTTAGTTAGAGACGAGTAAAGTATTAATATTAATAACATTATTATTATCATTAAAGTATAATACATGCATACCATTCAAAAGTGTTTATATGCCGTGTCTATCTGTTTGAATTTGATATAAATTAAAACGCGTAAACGTACAATAGTTAATATTGTTTTTTTTTTTAAATGCAACACATATTTTTATAATATTCTTTGTTTGAAAACGTATTGGTTTAGTGATGAGTGTTTCCTGTTTAAAAATTGCTTGTTGGTAGAATTCAATTATTTGGTGAATTTTTTTTGTAACATTATCTTCTTCTTAGTGTGCTTCTTGCGAAGGTTGGCAATCATTATGGCGATTTCCACCTTGGATACCGCTGCTCTGAACAGGGAACGCGTACTTTTGCCAAACCATTGTCGAAGATTTTTGAGCCATGATGTCCTTCTGCGGCCAGGCCTCCTTTTACTATTTTGTAACATAATAATATATATATTCATAATTAATGTTATTTTATAAACGTGATATATTTTTCCACTAATTTCTTTTAAATCGTGCAACATGATGCAGTTTTCACTTTCGTTTGTAACATTTTCTGCCAGCTTTTCTTATATTATGTTCACATGCACATTATTTTATATCCATGTATATATTAGCTGGGGCGTAAGGTTAGTTTCAACATAAATTATTCAATGTAGAAAGCTAGTATATTGTAATTTTTAATTTTATTCTATTCATTGATGCATTACACGAGCGTGGTCTATATCTTATAAAAGCTGTTGTCAGCTTTAACATTTAGTTTAGCTCACTTCTATACATATAATAAAAATGTAACCGATCGCTGTCTGTACATGGAAGATATATGAGAAAAAATACTATTATGACCTTTATCAACGCAAATAGAACCCAAAACAATGATTGTTACAATTTTCATCTGTTTGTCTGTTTGTCTGTGCGTTTGTTCACGCTAATTTCAGAAACGGCTTATCCGATTTAGATATGGTTTTCACTAAAACATTGTGGTAAGCTTCACTTAACATTAAGTGTTTGTTTCATGTCAATTGGTTCATAATTATAAAAGTTATGCCAATTTAAAGAAACACGTCATACACATTGTATGTAGGTATTTAATTTAGGTCAGTTTTTTCAAGTTAGGTTACCACAACTTATTTCTATATTAGTTAAAATGTAAATACTTTTCAGTACCTTAATTCTATCCATGATAGAAATCTTCGCTCCGCTAATAATCTTCTCTTAACTTGTTTCTCTCATACAACAGATTTTGTTCACTCTTCTTTCCCTATCCAATCTATCCTTCTTTGGAATGCGCTTCCTCTCGAAATCAGGAAGTCCACTAACCGTTATGTGTTTAAAGTTAAAGTCCGAGAGTTATTATTATGCAAAAATAAGGCAGTTTCATCACACATATAAGTAATTGTGTATTATTTTCCATTTACATGTGGATTATTTTATTATATGTATGTATATTATTATGTCATATTATTATATAATACTATATATATGTATTATTTATGTATATTATTCATATATATATATATATATATATATATATATATATATATATACATATATATATATACATAATTAATTATAAAATATATCCTATCCTTTAACTTAAGTACTTTGCACCTACTTGATTGTCTCTGCATCACCCAATGGTAGACTGGTAGATAATGCCCCAGGCATTAAGTCCGCCTTTACATGTATGTGTATAAAGTTTTAAATAAATAAATAAATAAATAAATACAATTTAGATTTATATTTTTCTGGATTTATTTATTTTTTAATTTTTTAGCCTACGGTTTTGTTTTCAGGTTATGTTAACACGTCTCATTACGGAATAGGCGAAATTGAATCGAATTACGAAATAGTAGATTAGAGTTACGCTGGTTTCAGCATGAAGGGGTCGGATCGACCGGGAAATTACTACCCTCTCATAGAAGATCGACGTAAGAGTAATAATATCCATACTATTTTCGTTCGGTGAGTGAGAGTGCCGGAGGCCCAACTGATGCAGAGATGATAATCCTCGCTGCATGTGTGGGACCGGCTGAATATCCGCGGAGTCATTTTGTGGATGGTGTGGCTTGACCCACGGCCAGGGAGACCCGTACAAACGATGGTGCCGCTGGCCGCTCGTGGCATAGTACAGGGGCCCAACTAGGCCTAACCACCCTAGGAGGCTGCCCCATCAGGTCGCACATAATCCCGGAGCGGTTCGTCGTTTGGTGTCCGGATTGTGAGACACGGCGACAATTTTTGAGAGGGTACGGGGACCTTTTGCGAGCAGTCCGTATCATCGGAAGCCCGGTGGCCACTAAGACCCTTAAGCCATTACAGCTGCGAAGAGACATCGCCTTAATGGCTGTCTTTTATCGTCTTTACCACGAAGAGTATTCTGAAGAACTCTTTGAATTAACCCTATCCTCTCCCTTTTATCCAGAACGACACGCGCGGGACTGTTGTGCTATCCTTCCACAATGCAATCTAAAGGGTCTCGAACCAAACGGTTCATAACTTCACACTTTTGTCGCTCAATTAAAGCCTGGAACTCTTTACCAGCGCATGTGTTCCCATCTAACTTTGATCCTGGGCCTTTTAAATGGGGCGCGAAAAAGCATCTCACTAAGCCGCCATAGTGGAGGTCACCATACCAGTAGTTTGGCTTTTGGAATGGTGTCCACCACTTCTGGATTCCACTGACAGCTTACCATCAGGCAGAGTGGCTTTGGTAGGCTATTATAAAGAAAAAAAAAACGTGATAGCGTATTTATTCCTCCGATTCCTCTCATTCCGAGATTAAAACGAGTTCAGTTTCCAGTGAACCTATGTTTCGCGATGACAATTAATAAAGCCCAAGGTCAGACACAAAATGTTGTAAGTTTGGATCCAAGTATAGATTAGCTGTTTTTCGCACGGTCAGCCTTATGTGGATCTGTCACGTGTTAGCAATCCTAACAGCCTATACGCTTTGATCTGGGTCTTTTGAGCGGGGCGTGAAAAAGCATCTCACTAAGCCGCCATAGTGGAGGCCACCATACCAGTAGTTTGGCTTTTGGAATGGTGTCCGCCACTTCTGGATTCCACTTGCTGCTTACCATCAGGCAGAGTGGAGTCACTTTGGTAGGCTAATATAAAAAAAAAAAAAAAAAAAAAGATCCCCGATGGTTATACGTCTAATATCGTATAATAATATAGAAAAGCATTACTGTAAAGTATTTTTTTTAAATACCTAAACGACGATGTTTATAATCCAAAATAAACCAAAAGATATATCCAAAAAATGCTGCCTAAAGTCACTATTCCACGCGGACGAAGTCGCGGGCACAGCTAGCTTATAATAAAAATAAAACAAAACGAAAAGAGGAAAATAAAAGGAAACGAAATAAATTCGGCAAAGAAGATGGTGGATCATACAAATACACAGAAACCTTACAAGGTATGTTTTTTTTTATGATACTCATTTTTATTAACTGAAATACAATACGTAGGTATACTTAAACTCTATTAATATCTCTTCGACAGGTATACTCACAATAAAAACAATCTTCACGCGTCTTTTTTTGGCAAGAGTGTGGATCCGGCAGAAAACACGAAAAATGATACCGACGGTGGAAAAGAATAACTTCTAAAGCGCCATTTTGACCAAAATGAGCTAATTAGATCTTTAGATAGAGTTTTTTTTCTGCGTCGACTGATACAACTTTCGTAGAGGTCGGAGCATATTTTTGATGATCTAATTTTCAGCCTCCTAAATGACGTGTTTCTGGTGATTTTGTGATAGAATTCTGTTAAGAGTCTGGCATTTTGGAAGGACTTTTTCTTTAAACAAACTGTTTTTGAGTAAATATATTAGCATTTTTCTTTTCTTCATCCGGCTGTTATTTTGGACAGTTTTGGTTTATAATTTTTTATAAAACTATCCTTTACGGATAATTTTTTTTTATTAAGTCATAACTAAGTATTCTTAAGAAATTTGAGACAGACGCATTAGAAGTATTTCTTCTGAACAGCATTGTGAACATATTTACGACATTTAAAAAAAAAAATCTTTTTAAGGTTTTTATATTAAGATCTGTTCAACATTTTTTACTTTCCAAATATGAGTTAATAGTTTCTAATAACTATAATATTTCCATTTATTATTTTACATGATTTACAGGAGATAAGATTTTTTTGCTGAATAACTTTTAAGTTTCTTTTTCTTAAACGCCAACTTTCTTGCGATAGAGTAAAGTTAGGTACTTGCTTTGTGTTTGATAATTTAGATAAAATTTTTAACATCTTATTCTCCAAAGACACTAATAACTGCCAATCAATTATAAAAAAGTAAACCTCAATGTCCAAACTGCCATTTGGTGCTTATGAAGTTTTTCTTTTTCACCGTCAAATTACTATTTGTTCAAAAAGAATTTGAATTTGAAAATTGAAGCTTGGAACGCAAAGGACGCGCTGTTGTCCCTAGGTAGGCAACCCGAACGAGCACTGAGCAGTAACGCGAGGGCAGGCGTCGTTGTCGCATGTATCGAATGTACGGATTTTTTCTGCTTTATATTACTTGAGTGAACTTTAGTTTCTCTGATTTTTTTATTTCTGTGCACTTAAATATTCATTTGATTTTACTTCTAGAAATTCTGACACCTAATAATTATTAAATAAACTTATTTAATTAAGTTGGTACTTTTGCTTACTTTCAAATTTATTTCAAACTTTCATTTCAATTACTTAGTAAAATTTGTTTTATTTCTTTAGTCGCTGAGTACCTGAAACGTAGATTTTTATTAGTTACTAGCTGCATCCCACGGCTTCACCCACGCTTAAAATGTGTTCTGTCTCCTTCGAGAACCAGACCAAATTCCAGAATAAAAAGTAGCATGTCCATCTCCGGCACCTATACTATCTACATACCAATATTCATCGTAATCGATTCAGCTGTTTGTGCGCTGAGTGGCAACCAACACACACACACACACACAAACTTGCGCATTTATAATATTAGTACATTGATTTATAATAAACTAAATCAGTGTATTAGTAGGATTTAAAAAGATCAAGCAGGCAATTTTCTCATACAGGCGCACATTCACATTTTCACGCAAACGAAGTTGCGGGCAACAGCTAGTATAATAATATAGCAAAGGCGCATGTGATGAATGTCAAAGGGCTGTAACAGAAACGGTACCTCACGCCTTTGAGGATATCACGGAGGATTAACAAAATAAGTTTGCTGCGGTCTCAGAGACCACGCGCGACCACCGGAAGGTTATATTGAGAATAAACAATACAAACCTTCTAAAACCTTCTGCTAGACTAGTACCTTTTTTTTTAAAATAGTACCTACCAATTTAATTTATTTATTTTAAATTTTTATTTAGTAGGTAGATACATAGTAGCGGTAATTAAATAAAAATACCTGTTTCGATCATACAAGCCTCCTACAATCTTCTGCTAGCCTAGTACTATTTTTTTAAATATTTAATTATATTAGACTTTATAAAGAAGAATTATTTTGATCAAACAACCTCCTACAACCTTCTGCTAGCCTAGTACATTTTATGTAAAATATTTGAATTTAGCGTTATATTTACTGCGTTTACAAACATAACTTCATGCCTGTCTCCGATTAATGGAGTAAGCAGACATTGTACAATTGCGTTTTTTATTCTTATTTTTTTAGTTAAATAATACATAAGCTGCTTTTCTCTTGACTGTACTTACCTGTCAAAAAGTCTCAGAGGATCAGACCGGAATGACTGAATATGCAGGGGATCAGAACGGAATTAAAGAATAATATTAATCTCAGGGGATCAGATCTGGGGGATCAGACCGGAATAACTAGGATCAAGTTCTATTTCAAGACAATATTATCATTATCAACCACAAAGAAACATTGTTTCTTTAATTTTACATCAAAAAGTTTGCCGTTTGAAGGTGTTACACGAAAACTCGTGCTTGTTTTCGGGCGAGGAGCGCAAAACTTCACAAGCGCTTAGTTTGAAACGAGTCAATGAATTTAGTTGAAATTTTGCATGCAGTTTCAACTGAACTCATAGATGCAATGTTACGTTCAGTTACAAAGAGAATACGGCTAATTTATAACATCTGAAAGGTTTATTTGTAAAAAAACACATTTATCATTGTTTTATATTAAACTAGTGTTGTTTACGTATTTTTATACATCATTAAAAACTAGAAAACTAGTCTTCTTCTATTCTAACCCTAATCCTATCACCATGCTTGGCGATCAGATTATTGACCGTAGTAAGGTAATTTTAGTGAGCAAATAAAACTTTCATCTGCTCTCATTCCTGTAGATAAATACACCATGAGTTTGTTGTGCTATAAGTACTGTTATGGTAGTAATATATTTTAGTAATTTCAATTAGTTACATATTAGATCGAAACTGGCAAAATAATGTAGACTATAAGTAAATAGTTATTTTACAAAACTAAATTCCTACTTAGAAACTCACCATTACAAATAATGGTAGCACATTTCCTACTCAAAGTTATGAAACAAAACAGTACCATTTCTACCATCGCAATTACTGATTTTAACTGCTTCTCCTGTAATTTTTAGCGGAATGCTTTTAAAACAATAGAAATAAACTTTTATAGTTTAGATTTCAGTGTAAAAGCAACTAATGTGGCACTTTCAGGTCGTGAACTAAATACGAAATGGATCTCAACTAGTCGGTCCGCAGGTAGCGTACGTGAAGTCGCGAAATTTGGAGGTATTATTTCTTCTTTATTATAGTTGCAGTATTTCGAAGATATTTTTGTCAGTAGGTATTTTCAAGCTACATTGGGGTAGGTAGTTAACACTTTCCGGGACACTAAACGTATTATGGCCATGATGACAATAAGACATCTATTGTGTCTACAGTAGTGTCCATGATAGGGTTAAGCTTTTCATGGTCAGACAATTGTGAACAAGGAGTCACGTCACATGACATGTGTAAGAATACAAAATATGTAAAGCAAGAGCTTACCTATTAATTAGAACCTATCTACTTATAGGTATGTCAGTTGATGTTTCTTTAATTTCCATACAAACGTACTATTATAAACGAGATAAACTGCAGATATGTCTATTACGAGTCTAAGAGACTTAATACATTAAAATTAACAGGTTCGTTTCAGGTTTAAAAACAATATTGAAACCATGTGCAATTTAGTTATTAATACTGCGATAATAACAGTTTCTGTGAAAACGTATTACAATAAAAGGGTATTATAAAAACACAAACCAATAGATGGTCTGACGCATCAGGTAACATTTTACGGAATAACCCAATCGATGTTATTGCAGGGGAACGACCGCGGCACGAACGTAAACCTATGTTAGGTTCTATGTAACAGAGAGGAGGCTCATTGTGTAACTACCTACTGCTATTAAGCTATACTCTAAAGATTACTCATCACGTCTTATACAAATATCTTTTAAGCGCCGGCAGCTCAATTATCCCCTCGGTTCTCTCCCTTTCTCCTTTCTTTCCTCATCCCCTTTCTCCTTACATGGTCGGTAATGGCTTCGTTGTGTTTTCTAAGCAAATTTATGCAACGGTTAAAAAATATAGCCAGGTCCATAGGTTACGGTTACCACTTAGCATCAGGTTACCGGGTGCTCGTTTGCCACCAAAGTTTGATGAACAATATTTATAAAAAGGCTTGTCAAACAGTTCATTATATCTCATATCACTTTGCCAATTAAGGTGATAAATGACTGGCCTGTTGGTCTAGTGGTTAGTGACCCTGACTGCTAAGCCGGAGGTCGTGGGTTCGATTCCCACCCAGGACAAACCTTTGTGTGATGAGCATGATTGTTTGTTCTGTGTCTGGGTGTAATTTATCTATAATATGTATGTATTTACAAAAAAAAAAAAAGTATATAAGTAGTATATCAGTTGTTTAGTACCCATAACACAAGCAAATATAATTGCTTAATTTGGGGCTAGATGGCGTTGTGTGCATGTGGTAGAATATTATTATTATTATTATTATAAAGCAGTTAATTTTTCGCAATTCCACGAGCACGGTAGTAGATCCACGCTGGTTTCAGCATGAATGGGCCGGATTGTCCGGGGAAGTACTACCCTCTCATAGAGGATCGACTTAAGAGTAGTAGTATCCATACTACTGCGTTTCGTTCGGTGAGTGAGAGCGCCGGAGGCCCAATTTCCCCCCTTTCCTCTTTCCTCACCTCCCTCATTCCCTTCCTCTAACCCCATTCCCAGCCGCCATAGTGGAGGCCACCATACCAGCAGTTTAAGAGGATGGCTATTGGTATAGTGGCCGCCACTTCTGGATTCCACTGACTGCTTACCATCAGGCGGGGTGGAGTCACTTTGGTAGGCTACAATATAAAAAAAAAAAAAAAAAAAAAGCACGTATATTTAATCCTCGAGTTTCTAGAATTTTCAATTTACATGTTTTGCTTAAAACATTTATAATGTATATATCATGGTAATATAACCACAGAAAAAGTATCGAAGCACACTGATCCAGATTCAAAGTGACACATAATTTGAAGCAAATATACATATCCAACCGCGGCAATACACGCGCTTTCAATATGTACATATTTATGTAAGTTGTTTCAATTATAATAAGTGTGTTTTCCTGCATCACTTTGATGGTGATGCTTAAGTGACAGGTAAATCTAAGCTTCGAATGTCAACTAATACTCATAAAAACATGCACGTTCTTTTTAATTTTCCGCGATGTATGCCACTAATATTAAATATTAAACACTAGGAAGTCTGGAGTTAATAAAGCTGTGCGAAAAGTTATTGATTGATAAGGGCCCAGAACCGTTCCTAGTGGTAGTCCTTGGCTCTATGTTCAAGTATATGTATTGAGGTTAATGACATGACACAAATAATTGCATCGTTGCGTTTCCGTAAGAGCTATGAAAGAATTTAACGAATTATGTGTAACTTAGCACGACATAATTGTTCGTCCGCGGACTGTAAAGCATAGATTCACCTGCAATATTACTGGCCTGATAAATGTCTGATGGCTGACTTTGGTAGGCTAATATAAAAAAAAGGTGACTAGATGACACTGGGTGCAGGATACTTCCAATCAGCTCCTGTAGAAATGGAGGGGAAAAGGCTATATCTAGTAGTAGTCTTTTTTCTATAATAATAACGATTTCAGTTTGATTTTGTGACGAATTTTTAATATTGTTATTTATTTTTGCTCAAATTGTGTCAATTCGATCTATTCTCAGTGTCAATTCGTATCTATTTTTAATATGTTATTTATAAGAAAAAGCAGTAAGTTGGTCTCCAATTTATCCACCTAAACCGTCGTTCACAAGAGCGTACATCAATGGTTCGTCTTAGTTCATTAGCGTCGATTAATCACCCTCAGCCTTGAGTCCAACGCTACTAATCTACTAAACGAGAACTAACTTCAACTAATATAGTACCGTACATCACTGTGTTTCATTATTATTTCATGTTTTAATTGAAAAGAAAAAGATATCTAATTTGAATGATCTTTGTGCCATAACGATAGATTGCCTAGGCGAGAGCTTCGGTTCACGTTCAGCGTAAATATTTGTATACAAAAAACATGACTATTTGCATTGGTCAGGGTGTTTCTACCTATACTATAAAGCGGAGAAAGAGAGAGAGAGAAAGATGGAGAGAGTAATCGGGTGTAACCGCGCCGCGTAAAACTAGTGTATAATACGTAATAGTACGTATTTGCAAAAAAAAGTATTTGGGTATGTTTATCCGTTTTCTAGAGCCCATATCACAAACTATAACATGATAATGTTATGCTTGCTTTGGGTCTATACAGTGCTGTGTAGTTGCTGTGTTATTATTATATAAACAGGTGTCACGTTATTTAATTCAAGCATCACGATATATTGAAAACTGCCAAAACATTACAATCTTCTATTATTTTAAAAAGTTTCTGACTAACAAATTCTGTACCTAAGGCAAATTACAGAAGCAAAACACTATTTTGTTCATTTTCTACCAATGAAAGCAGTGTATTACACAACTTATTTTGTAATATAGTCTTTTTACAATACTAGCATACCCTTGGAGAAATACTAACAAAATGTCCCAAGGAGTACTAGAAGAAATTCTTGTATTTCTTGTTTTTTATCTCAAGCTCTAAAATTTTATGTGAGACACTTCAGGACATGACATCACATATATATCTTTTTCTATTTATTGTACCGGTAGAGAGCTCCACATGTTTATGGAGTGTCAGCGTACATGTTGGGTTTTATTTAAACTTTCGTGTTTTTACTAGACTGTTGCTACCCAGGCAGTGTTGTTGTATTAAGGTGTTTAAGGTGGAAACATAGAAAGTGTTACCTTGTTATATAATATAATAATACTATAATATTACTACACTTACACACAACGCCATCTAGACCCTAAGTAAGCACATACATTTATAGTTTATGTTACAACTTCTAGAATGCAGATATACATACTTAAATACATTTTTATTGTAAATACATGCATATTATAATCCCAGCCCAAACAATTTTTTTCACTGAGCGGGAATCGAATTCGCGACCTCTGCGTAGCAGTCCATAATATACAACTAAGGTTTAAAATAATGCTAAGAAAACACAACTGAGT
Organism: Parascotia fuliginaria; assembly: GCA_963082885.1. NCBI lineage: Eukaryota > Metazoa > Arthropoda > Insecta > Lepidoptera > Erebidae > Parascotia > Parascotia fuliginaria. Next base: position 6,447,783 of record OY720195.1, read on the forward strand.
CATTGCCGATCGTGTAGGGAGAAGGAAAAAAAGGAAATTCGAACAGTAATTGTACCCTCGGCGCTCTCACTCACCGGACGAAACGCATATAGTATGGAAATTAATACTTTTCACCGATCTTCTCATGGCTCGTTGCACTCACTGATCGGTAAACGATTAGCGGGTTAAGCAACATAGAGTGCGACTGACCCATGGATGGGTCGACCACATAGTGGTATTTGATCTGAGCGTCTCCGCGCTTCGGAGGGTACATTAAAGGTCGGTCCCAGCTGTTTCCATGTTGATAGCAGTCATTAAATCAAATCGGATGCCTCTATAATAAATTATGGGTGACCTGAACAAATCCTGACACTAATTGACCACTAACCACTCGATAATTGATTTGACCGATTTTCTATGAGAGAGTACTACGTACTTCCCGACCGATCTGGTCCTTACATGCCGGATCTACTATAGTAGTTATCTACCTAGATTTAATTTTGATTTTCATTGCGATTTTCGTTTCAAAGGGTCAGCAATTAACTCAAGCAAGTACTCTGTACTCGGTTCTTCGTATTTTTTGTATCAAAACTGTATGTTTCTGTAAATGTAGTCACTCAGGATACAGAGCTTGTTTACTAGAAACCCGCTTGATATGTCTTTTAGAAAAAGAAATCGGACAAATTGCGCACTTCATAATGTTTCAATTTTAAAAATTCTCTAGCTGTACACGACATTTTAAAATCCTAAACCCTGATATTGCACAAAGATTGCTATAGACATAAGCAGCGTGGATAGACTCTTCATAATGTGAACCAACGACCTAGTAAATATATCAAGCGGCTGATGGAAGAGGAGAGCTCAGGGCGGGTAAAGAATAAAATATCCCTTTTCCTTCACAGTAGCTAACTAGGCTTAGTTATGTTTTTTGTATAAAATTAAGGCACTAGTTTATGGCTTGCTCGATGTCGTTACCGTAGCCAGTACCGTAGGCAAGCAGTTACTGTAGCCTATTGACGCGTGCAATACCTGGAGTATCACTTGCGCATTTCCAACTCAATTAAAAACCTTTTGTTTTCTAATACTGTCTCTCTACAGGTTCGATCAGATAGGGCATTACGCTTGAATACCTAAATTATATACATAACAAAATTAAATATTTTCAATAATATCTTTACAATCAGAAGTCATTAGCATTTGCAAAATTCAGAATGAGTATTTCAATTTTGAAATGATAGCTTGGCAATGACGTAGGCTTACGGCTATCATTACATCGTTAGCGTAGATGAACAAACACACGATATTTCGTCTTCCAAATATATCAGAAGTTCAAGTTAATCTGTCTATAAAACTTTACTAAATCTTATACGGAAATAGAATCTGCTTTTTTACTCTGTCTTAGATCTCGTCCTCAAAAACTTGACAGCTCTACAGACTTATTTGACTGATTTGTAACCACAGACGTACTCTCCTCTTCTACTGTCCTTAGAGCACTTTTTAGGAGTACTGAAAACTACTACTTGCTGAAACGGAATAAAACCTAAGTAGTAAAAGAAATCAACATGTTCGTTTGAGTGCGTTTTTTGACAATTGAACCAGATATCTTAGTATATCCATTTGTGGACATTCTGACATTAAACTACTGCGTAACAACTGCAATACTGATAGAGCTGTCACATCTGTGTTTACTTCAAGTCCCTTGCCTCTTACTATTTATGTTAAACGTAAACGTTCCTTACATTAGGCCCTCAAAGGGACTGGCGATAAGGAAAACGGCAAAGATATTTTATTGTCCTGTATACTTGTTGTGAAATTACCTAAGGATCGAACTCCTAAAGTAATGATATTGAATGCAATGGGCTATGGAAACGAAACAGCCGTTAGGGAGTTTGCAGAGGAATTTCAATAATAAAACCCAAATATTTTTGTAAGTCGAAAACAATGGGAGTGTAGAAGTTTTTGTTCCCATTATATAACACAATTTTTTGATAACAAAGATATACCCACTTGAGTCAAAGTAAGGGCTTGACATCCTTAGCTCTGAAAATATAAGTGCTCATTCAAACCTGGAATTTTAACCTTTCTTTACCTAAATAAGGATATTTAGATCAAAAGCTAATGCTACCGAATAAAGTAAACGCAGTACGAGTAAATATTTAAAAAACTAGATGATTATTTTCAAGAATATTTTAATTGAATCCAGTGTTATAGAACGGTTTATTTAAATAGTGTGTAGTATACTTATATTATAATGTATGTATGATAGTCTGTAAGATATAATTATATTGAAAATTGTAATGCCGATGGTACCCAAGATACAAGCACTAGCTTAGTTTGGGACCAAAGGGAAACTACTTATTTGTAATAAAATGTAATTTATATTTATGAAATAAATTGAAATTGAATTTAATTCTTACAAAAAGCCTATTTTTTTATTACACAAATATTATACTCTCAATGCTTAGAAAGGACTTTATTTACTCGTAAAAAGCATCTCAAAAATCAGTCTTAATCCAATACATATAATAATAGCAGGGTGACCACAATTAAAAAGTTATTTATAAAAACCTCGATAAGAGACTTCATTGAATAATGGTACGTATTTAAAAGTATCTAGGTCGTAGGTAAAGATAGAATGAAGAATGAAATTAAACTACAAAGAACTGCAACAAAATCCCCTAATATAACTTGTAAAAAAATTATAGCTAGATAGAAATGTTGGTACACATATCACACAGTAGCTTATTCTCAAACAATCTAAAGCACTAAGCTTATTGCTTTTAAAACCCAGTGTTCATTAGGGCAATATTTCTTGAAAAATATTTTCAGTAACAATAGTAATATTTCTAATATTTCTACGTTCATTCGCTTGTTAGTAGACAGATTACACCGCGCGAGTATACAACCAAGTGTTTTGATGAAGGCTTTACTTCGCTCTTTGTTAGCAAGGAACTTAGTTCACTGTGATTTCAGCTTTGTTTTTTAAGCTTAATATTGTAGGTTAAGCTCTTGTGTTTCATATTCTGTCTGTGAAAATAATATTGTGTTATGTAAATACGTTTATTGATAGTATGCGGTTTTAGCGCAGTTGAAACTGGTAAGTATTAAGTTTTTGTTTTTTAGTTTTTGTTTCATAAAGAAGGGAATAAAACTACAACAGTTTTGTCCTTTCTTATAAAATAAAAAAGATTGAAATCTGTAACTTTATTCAGCATATAACTTATTATTATGCTTTATTTAGCACTAAAGGTTTTTTTCAGCTGTAATGATTTTTTTCATTCATTATCATTATCAGCATGAAAAGGTCTAAAGAGCCTAGACAAGTGGCATAAATGGTAATAAAATAGAATAGATTAAAAATGTATGGGATTGACATAAGCTAACACCGTCGTTAGCTTATGATGGAATATATTACATTTTTTATATATTCCATATAAAAAAATGTAAGACATTCCATTCGAATTTATGCGACTTGTCTAGGGCCCTCAGATCGTCCTATATAGAGTAAGTTACTGGTGAAATGTTACAATTTGAGCAAAAAACACCTTTCGAGAAATCTGTAACCATTTATCACATAAATGTTTGTTTCGTATGGCACTGCCACACAATATGCTACGCAATAGTCATCTATTCAGATAAAAATATAATAGGGACATTATTCGCCAAGGTCTTGCAAAAGATTACCCTATAAATCTTTTTGTAGGCCATCCGCATACATACATTCAATTTAATGTTGCTATACGCAATTGCGCTAGTTTGTTTTTTTTGTTACCAAAGTGACTCTACTCATCAGGCAGATGGTAAGAAGTGGTGGCCAACATTCCAAAAGACATCGTCTGAAACTGCTGGTATTGTGGCCTCTACTATGGCGGCTTTGTATTTCCCAATTTTCTGGTACATTTTATTTTAGTACCACATTGAACTTGACGTACCTACTAATTAAAGAACGACCATTCGTTCTAATTGAGTCCTAGTTAAATTAACGTTCTGTTTTTAAATAAAACAAAAAGAACAATGACAGGCTGTGATTGGGATAAATTAAATTTAAAAATAACACTTACTATGTATAGATTCTTTTGGTAAGATGAATTTTCACAATTCTTTAAAAAACATCGCTTTGTCGGTATATACAAATAAAAAGCAGCGGTTTTAATAAAGTATTGGTACATCGTTAATACGTAAACAAAGACGCAACTTATTCAGTATATCACCGTCTTACTATAGATAATGTACAGAACTGCTATAAATTTATATTTAGTAAAATTTACAACAGTTCGATGTATATTATAACCTGGTTATACGATATTACCGTAAGTTGCAGACTTATCGATTGAACTGTTTATGATGAGCTACATGGAGCAATCTGTTTGCGCCAAACTTTAGAATCTAATACGTGTGTTTTAGAACTAAGTGAAATCGTTCATGGGATAGTGATTGGTGACGTAAGGTAGTATTTAATATGCAGGTAATACTGCTGACAGGTTTCTGATATTAACTTAATTGAACATTAACTTTAAGTTTGCCCTAGACATTACTGAGTTACGGTTAAGGCAAACTTGCAAAAGAACTTCAAAAAAAAAAAATTCAAAAACTCTTATAACTTTTCTGAATTACAAAATATCAAAAGTTATACACTTCACAGTATGAATATAATGAGCTATTTTATCACAGCGTCAATCTAAAACGGCTTGCTTAGTGAAAATACGCCCTTATTCCCCGACCTATAAAGGATTTGTACGAATAGTTTTGCATACAGGTAATATCCGCGTTTTATTTAAACGACTAGATTTGATTTAGAATTCACGGGAACGACCTGAAAAATGTTATGTTTGTTTGGTCATAGTTCGTATTGAATTCAAATGTATTTTTACTATTTATTTGCATTTATTCGTATTTGGTCGTGTTTCGCAGCACTATTATCTACTAAATCGAATAATGATGCATTGATTTAAAAAAAAATATTTATGTTGAATATTGTTGAGAGAGTTTTCCACCGAAGGGATTTTCGAAAAAAAACTTCTTTTGTCTTGTTTGTCTTTAATTTTCTTGTACTCTTTTTATTAATAACTCTACCTATAACATTTTATCGAAACCAGTATCACTTATATTTTATAACCTAACGGAAACATTCCTCACAATAAAATGTCCGTTATTTATTTCAAAAACACAAGCAGCTCTTGTCCATCTCGTGCCACAGTTTCATATTTTATACCGCTGTCAAGAAAAGAAAACTGTTTTGTACTGTAAAATGGTTGAAAGAGTTTAGAAATGTTTCTGAGTATTTTGTTTGTAGCAAATATATCTGACGGTGTGATGTAATTAAATATACAATTTGTTTTTTAATTGTATTTGATATTAGCTGTCACCCGCAGCTTCGCTTGTTCAATTTAAAAATTTACACAATATCTTTATAAATTATAGGATATTTGTTGTTCTGATGTATAAGCCATATTATTTTAAAGTTTCATTAAAAGTCATTCCGTGGTATTTGCGTGAAAGATATTCATTTATACATCTATACAAACTTTACAATATTAATAGGATAAATACACCATATTATATGGCAATAGGCATCTCTAGAATTGCGATAATAACGTTTAAAATGACGAGTGATGTTTTACTAAAAAAAAATCACATTTTACATTTCCATTATTTATAAATTTTTGAACTTTTGTTGAAATCGAACTCCATACACTACTCCTAGCTATTGTGTACAAGTTGAAAATATGAAATAATGGTACCTTTAAGTTAGAGGTCTTCTATGACATATCCCTCTATGTCCTATCTTTTCACATAAATCTAACACGAAGTGGCTATTAGACAATTTTAATGTAAAAGAAATGTTATACCTACATAACTAAATCATACCACAGCCGTTTTTTTAGTTTCTTTACTGTAAGTTAAAAGCCATTGCGACATATGGGACCAAATAAATTTAGGTAATGGGGTTGAGTGTCAGTAGACTCTTTTAATATTATTATGCGTAAAATATGACCAGCCATATTTCTCAATCGGTAAAAATATGCGGCAATTTAGACTGAGATTCTTTTCTGTTTAATGGTTTAAGAATTAGAAGTTTAAAAATTAAAACAAAATCTAAATTCATATATATCTAATTATTGTTAGGGAATATGGCAATAATATATTTTTAATAGTGTGTATAATGATTGCAAAGTGGTAGCTCATACAACGCCGGTGCGCTGAAGTTCTGTTTCCTTTACAAAAACATCAATCTTATCTAGAAACCTTTAGCATACGTTTAAAATTAGAAATAATGGTTAGGAAATATCAACAAATTTCCTCCTATCATTTGGGGCCAAGGGACATATAATATAATTCTAGGCAAGTAGATGTATTAGACGATATAGAAGACGCGATGCTATCCTTCGATATAAATATAATATTATTTCTCCAAAAATCATTTACTGCTCGAAATTGTCTTATTTCATAATTTAGTCCACAAATGTTCAATTTTACAATAGAACCCTTTAAACCTGCGTCGCTTGCGAGTGCACTGACTATTGTAGCAGACAAACAATATAGACAAATAGAATGCTCAATACATTTTAGATTATGTCTAAAACAAAACTGTTTACATCGATACGTGCTAAGATGCAATTAGAGATAGTGCTAAGAACTTTAGTTATGAGGTAATATAACAAGATTTGTAATTTCTAGGACATCGATGGTGGTGTAGCGCAGCTAAATACAATGACTTTAAGCTTGTGTAAAAGTTTATACATAGAATTCGGGGTCCAGACAAGAACGACACAAAATTTTTGCAGATAATATTTCGTATTTTTTCCAGTGGACCAAGGACCTAGTGAAAATTATAGCTTCTTTCTTCACTTCATTGAAGAGAAGCGGTTAGAAGTGTCAACGTTAGTGTTCAGAAGGTTTAAACGCTTGGTGATGGGAATAATAGTGATGAAAAATTAATGCAAGTAGTGTATATAAATTAAATGATAAAGCGTAATGTTTTTTTCAAATAGCACACAAATTTACAAACAATATCGAGTGTAATAATAAACTAAATCATATTTTCTACAAAAATAAAATATAATAAATACGAAAAATAAAAACTATTTAGAATAAACCGATTGAAAATTTAATGAGAAAATTTATAATTCATAGTTACTGTAGTTGATACATTTTACAATGAGTACATTCCCGAGGGAAAAGTATTTCCAATCAGGTAGTCAGATGCAAAAGGAAACCCTTACAAATAAATTTAAACCTTGTATTCTTTAGCATAATATTGAAATTGCAACATATTTTACAAAAATGCGAGTGATAGTGTAAAATTTATTTTGTTCCTCGTTATTTGGATTGGTTCAAAACAAGGTTCTTTTTCATATAAATATCTGTTATCCAATAAATGATGTTGATTAGTTTATATGGTTTTTTATGCTTGTGCTTCTGATTTCATTTCTAGTAGAAAATATTATATATTTGAAATAGTTAAGACTTGAACTATATTTTTGTATTGTTAAGTAACTTTATCCATTAATGGTCATTAGTTTTAATTTCGCCGTAAATACCAAACAAAACTGTAGGTAAGATATAACACAAAGGATTCTTTTGAACTCCGCTAAACAAATTCCAATGGTAATTTTAAAGTGTAATGTCTATAGATTGGTGAATTTAGAACGTACTTGCGAAAGGGGAAAAATCTTCAAGATCTTCGGAAGGTTCTCGAAATACGTGAGGAATTGCTATTAAGGAATGTTCTTATAAGAGCTAACGAAGTATTTCTGCCGGCGAACGATTAATTAATGATCATACGAGTTTTCATGGTAATAATGAGAAAAGTATTTAGCTTAGCGTGTTTATCTATACACTAGCATGCCGCGCCGCGGATTCATTCGCGTCTTTGCTTACTGCTCTGCTCCCGTCGCCAGTAGCGTGATGTTACATAGCCTATAACCTTCCTCGAGAACGAGGCTATCACACGCAAATAGAATTTTTCAAATCCGATTGGTAGTTCTAGAGATTGGCGCGTTCAAACAAACACACAAACTCTTTCACATTATATAATAGTATAGATTTATCTATCACATAAAGGAGCCGAGTAGTATTGATAATAATGAACCAATGCAGAATCTGAAACGAAGCGAGGGCAGGTCGCTAATTCATTATATTATAGCGAGAATATATAATAATAATAATAATATTCTACCACATTCACACAGCGCCATTTAGCCCCAAATTAAGCAATTATATTTGCTTGTGTTATGGGTACTAAACAACTGATATACTACTTATATACATTTTTTTTTGTAAATACATACATATTATAGATAAATTACACCCAGACACAGAACAAACAATAATGCTCATCACACAAAGGTTTGTCCTGGGTGGGAATCGAACCCACGACCTCCGGCTTAGCAGTCAGGGTCACTAACCACTAGACCAACAGGCCAGTCAAATATACACATATTAAAACTATTGTAAAACTAAAGCTTTCCCTGACTTTATTAACGACTTCAGTTAGTCTGAGATGGTGATCAGAATTTGCAATAGCACTAAAAATGTCTTGTACTTTTTCATTAATTTCAAAGCAGTGCAAACGAATGTGCTAAAAATGGTTCTCAATGATAAATGGTGAGAAAAATAAAACTACTTATAAAGAAACTAAAAGACAACAGTGACTAAGACAATTAACATTTAGGATATATTTGACCGACTGACTGTCAAGGAGGGTATTGTTTTTCGAGAGTATGGCAGCGTTCCCACTACGCCGGACCGGCAGATATTTATTTATTTATTTATTTATTTATTTATTTACCAACTTACACTGACAGTATAAACCACACGTACAAGTTATTGGTAAGAACTTACATAAAATTAAAATTATTAGAGAAACAGAATAGAATATTTATACACAACACTTAAGATAGTAGGAACTTTAACATATATGTACATGACTTATAATAATAAATAAAAGTAGGTAGATAGATACATAGTAGTTTCTATTAAGAAATTGTACTAGGGGATGCAATTGACTCAAGGTAACGCTCACTTATGGTCAAGAGTCTCGGTTCCTTATCACTAAATAGATCCAAAGATTCATCAAATAGTAACATATTATTGATATGGGACAAAGCTAGGTACAGAGGGCTGTTCAAAAGAGTAACGGTACTATTTCTAGGCATGTAAAATAGTGGACGCTTTCGCGGACGAAGTGAGCGTTCTAATTGGTGGTGGAACGTCTATATAAATATACTGCAGCAAAGATGAGTTAGACAGAGATCCACGAATCAGACGGATGAAGTATTTTATGAGCGTAAAATTTCTTCTCAGTTCTAGACTCTGGTATGTTGTCATGCCGAGTACGAATGGAGTGGGGTACATATATGGGTAATAATTGTATATTTTGAGGTATAGATAACGAATAAATTATTTCTGAACTTTCTCTAATAATAATGTGTACTTTTGTTCATGGGGGTTCCATATAGCACTGTTGCTTTCTAATATACTGCGAACGTATGAGTTGAATAGTACAACCACAGCACTACGATTATTGAAGTCTTTTGTTTGGCGCATGACAAAGCCTAGATTTTTACGTAAAGTGTTACAGGTCTGAATTATGTGGTGATTGAAGGTAAGGCGCGAATCAAATTGGGTTCCTAGATCGCGTATAGTAAATACGCGGGTGAGGCACTCGTTGTTCAGCGTGTAGGCATTCAGTATTGGTAATGCTTTATTAGAGTAAGACATAATGGCACATTTATTAATATTTAGGGTTAGGTTATTTTCCGTGCTCCAATGATAAATATTGTCTATGTCTTGTTGAAGTTTGACTTTGTCGGAAGTATTGCTTAATGGGAGTGCGAGTTTTACGTCATCGGCAAACATCAGTATTGTGGAGTGCTGTATTTGTTTAGGAAGCTCATTAATTAAAATTATGAAGAGCAAGGGTCCTAGATTGCTACCTTGACCTATTCCGGAAGTTACTGGATAGAGCTCTGATTTAGCGTTGCTATAAACTACGTATTGTTTACGATCAAGCAGATAGTTAGCAAAGTATTTCAACAATGTTTCAGAGAAACCTGCTATAGCCAATTTTTCTAAAAGCACATCATTATCTACTTTATCAAACGCTTTTTGGTAGTCAAAGTAGGCGACATCAACTTGTTTTTTATCGTTTACATTTTTTGCGAGAAGTGTGACAACATTTAATAAGTTTGATGTGGTTGAGCGATTTGGCAAGAAACCATGTTGTTCCTCTGCAAACCATCCGCGTAGTTGGTTGTAGATTTTTTTGTTTAGGATGGATTCAAAAATTTTACCAAATACAGAGAGGACAGCTATTGGTCGGTAGTTCTTTATGTCAGACTTATTAAGTTATTAAGGCCGCTTTTGTGAATCGGAATGACTTTAGATGTCTTCCAGGCTGTAGGATAAATGTTTGTATGAAGTGAAAGATTAAATATAAATAGTAAGGGCTCAGTAAGATATGCCGCGCCGGTAAATCTGCCGGAAGGGCTAGTGGCTGTACAATTTATATGAAGCTATTCACATTATCCCGGGTCCGGCATTTTTGCCGAGCCCGGCATTTTTTTATTTTTACATTTTTTTTTTGTAATCGTTGGTTATGAATAATATGCGACTCCTGTTTATACGAAGCGGAGGGTAGCGTGGCGGTGCGGCACGGCGCGGCGCAGCTGGGTAAGGAAGACTTGAATGAATTTAACTGATCGAAATGCAGCTGAATCAAGCTTTGGTCTGCTTAGACCGTCTCCGCCCTACTGCACTAGAAACACTTGCCACTGCTCTTCACCTTTTGATTACGAAAATCTTAATGAAAACGCACCCTAATCGTAGATAAACGCACCGCACGCTGAACCTTACCAGCTACAGATATAAATCTCTTTTATATGAAGTAAATATCTAAGTGCTTAAGAAGTGAGAAGTTGGTGAAAGTTGAACCGTCAGTATTACAAGTTTTGTTTCTTGTATGAGATTAGTTATAAAAGTAAGTTCACGGATAAGGTAATATTTAGTCCTAGCTTATTTTTCTGAGGTGCTTTGATTAATTGTCTTTTTGGAACGGGAACACAATCACATTAGGTTTCTGAAAGCTTGATTAATGATTTAGGCAAAAACTAGCTTTGGTCACATAAAATAGGGTTATGTATGTTATGGCGATCTCTATACGAATTTCATTTCAATCTTGGAACTGACATTTTATTTTATATTAGCTTTCTGCAGAGCGGTTTCAGCCGCGTCTTTGGTTACTGCTCTGCTCGCGTCGCCAGATGTATAACCTTCCTCGAGAACTGGTTTCAAGTCCGACTGGTAGTTTTGGAGATTAGTGCGTTCAAACAAACAAACTCTTCCGCTTTACATAATAGTATAGACTACTCACACGTTGATATTCTGTAAAATGCTGAAACGAAATATTTAGAAAAACTCTTCTTTCAGTCTCTATACGGTTCTTCAGATCCTGCTTTGCAGATGTACCTATACACTTTTTGAAAACAATTATTATATAAAGATAATGGTCGAACGAAAACATCGTTAAGATACCAGAACCCAAAGGTGTGCGTTAATAATAAATTTAGCCAAACAGGCTTTCTCAATAAATTTCAGATGCCACTTACTACATACAACACACACAAATCTCATCGTGTTTAAATTGATTAGTAAAATAAAATCATGATTTTAGTCTTTATTATGTAAATGATTTTTTGTTTTCATCATTCATGGCAAAAATACAATTTCATTTTAATCCTACCCAAAGATGAAATTAAGAATTAAGAAGCATGAGAATGTACAGAAAATTATAATAAATTATTCGATGGAGTACGTGTTTAAAAATTGCAAAGATAAAACCTGATTTAAACTAAACCAAGGCTCGGTGGTCTGTGATAAATATCTCACAAGTAGCTATCGGGTGCTATCGTTTAAGCAGATTGGGCCAATCTCTGAAAACTATTGCCTACACGAACTTCCCATTTCGTGCGACCTAAATTTTGCTAAGACGTGGAGCAGGCTAATTTAATACTTGTTATATTTCATTGATTTAATCTAATACCAACAATTTCAGCTACGTTTAGCCGATGATCACAGGTTAGTGAACATTTAGAATGACATATCTGGACCAAATTCGTTCCTTGTAAGGCAAACATTAAAGCATAGGTACTATTTAATCATTACATACTGAATATGAATGCATATTATGTATTGAATGATAGCCTCATTGAAATAGTAACATATAAAACTAGCGTATTGAAAGCATTAAATCTTTAGATCAAGTAAACTGCAGTTAACTCTTTTCTATTGGAAAATTTTCCTATCAGTACACAATCCTAAACCTTGGTTATTATTATTATCTACAAAAATACACCACAAGCCATACCATGCTACAGAGTGAAAAAGATACTACGTTAATTATACCTAGAATGTACAAATAACCTTTATGCAGTTGTCCCCACCTATGCGAATATAATAGCAAACGTTATCAAAGAGAGATTAAAAAATATTTAAGCCACAAACACTAACGCTAGTTTAAATATCACTTGCAAAGTTGCAGCCTCAGATGAAACGCAGTAGGCGTTTTTGCACAAATGGTTAAAATGAATCGTTTGCAACGAAACCTTTTTATCCTTCACATAAAAAGGCGAGTGGTATAAGTTTGATCTATCTCCGTACGTACGGCCAATTTTTAAGCGATTTTTGTCAGCTGTGTTTGATATACTATTTTCTATTATTAATGGGTCTGACTAGTAGACGAGTAAGTGGCTCAAGATATAGTAAGTAGTAAATAATAGCTTCTGAAGAACTTTAAGTATCACAGTTTAACATTTTTACTTTTTAGACAAAAGTAGAACTGTGAACTTGCAGCACAAGACTCACAAGACGTAATTACTTACTTACTTATCTTAGGGTGATCCTATAGAGACACTTTAAATGTAAAGATGAATAGATGTGAGAAGAAAGCCTAGAAAAGTACGATAGTAAAAGAGACGATAGAATTAATTTTGACAACCTCTGTGGTTCGGTGGTACTTTGTATGGACTGCCACGCAGAGGTCGCGGGTTTGATTCCCGCTCAGTGCAAATATTTGTGTGCATGAACTATTTGCATTGGACTGGGTGTTTCTATGTATAATATGTATGTATTTACAAAAAAAAGTATTTAAGTATGTATATCCGCATTCTAGTACCTATAACACAAGCATATAATATACTTACTTTGGGTCTAGATGGCGTTGTGTGTAGTTGTTGAAATATTATTATTATTAATTAGGGCTTCAAATATTTGGATACAAATTTCTAAAAAGACTAAGCTATAGATGTACACAATAATATTAAGGGGTTATATAGGGGGGTATATAGCAAAGTTTAAGGGTCACAGCTGGCGATGTTATAGCTGTGTAACCATTTAGAGAGGCATTTCAAAATCCTCACGCGGTATAACCTTACATTTTGAGGTCGTTTTTCTCGGACATTACTCCGAATCGGACTTAACGTAGGTTGGGTTTCATATTGGCTCGAAATAGAGCTTTTAGCTCGTATCTAAGGCTAGTAGAAAAATGTGATTTCGTGGGATTCAGAAAACTGTTTAAAAGCGAAATGAAAAATTGGAAATTTCATACGTGTCGTTTAAATAATGTAGAATAGAATAAATGATGCTTTTATATGCACATATTTTATAAATAAGAATCGCGGTAAAAGATACATATTTATTTTCTTTCAAAATACAGATATTATTTACTGTATAACATAAAATGATACAAGTAAACAAAATAAATAACCAATATAAAAAAAGAAAGGCAATTTATTTCAGACATCCGTTGTTTGTATATACTTTAATAGGTAGTGGTGTATTTTTTTAACTTCACCTTCAGAGTCGTCATGACAACGCCGTGAGTTTCACATTGAAGATTTGGTTTTAATTCCGGAATAAAAAAGTAACTGTATGTTTTTCTGTAAGGAAATGCTAGGTACATTATCGGTTATGAAAACATGAAAGTAGATAATAATGTCTTACCTTACAAATTCAGACTATCATACTATTATTATAAATGCCAAAGTTTGTGTGTGTGTGTTTGTTACCACTCAGCGCTTAAACGGCTATACTGATTTCGATTTTTTATTCCGAAAATCAGTCTGGTTGCCGAGTTGCATTAATTAAACCATTTTCCGCGCGGGCGAAGCCGCAAGGCGCAGCTAGTTACTATATATTTAAAGTAATCATTAGCAGCCAAGATATATTGACCATCAGAATCATCATTTTAGCCGTGGAACAGCCACTAACTACTATGTGTATATTATGCATTTTATGTGTAGTTAGGTACATACCTACACTATTTTTAAAAAGTCTGGTTGGAAGCAGCCCCTAACATCTTTGGAGAGTGAAAATTTATATAAGGTCAAAAAATATCAAAAGAATTGTACCTAATAATTTAATAATTTAAAGGAGTTTCTCAATATCAAAATAAGTTTGCACAGACATTGCAATGTCCTTCAACGTATGTACAAAAGCAGTTAAATTCTTTATTTGTTCAAAATTCAAGAAAGTATTCGACATAAATTTATATTTTTACAGCAAAACAAAATACACGCCCGGAATCCTAATAACCGGATCTTACAATAAACACGAACAATTTGCATCTCGTTATCCAAGTTTTGCTGCATAAATTAATTCAATTTTTATCCGCAGAGGGTCTCTGTTAGCAGATGTGACAACTGTCACCGACAAATTCCTAGCTGAGACTAGAGGACTCACTCAAGTGACATACCGTTCAAATATTTGGTGACAGCATTTTTTTGTAGCTTATTATTTTGGTAGGTACTTTAGTAAATCCACGCTGGTTTCGGCTTGAATGGGTCGGATAAAGAAGTAGTACCCTCTCATAGAAGATTGACGTAAGAGTAGTAGTATCCGTACTACTGCGTTTTGTCCGGTGAGTGAGATTTCCCAATTTCCCCCTTTCCTCTTTCCTCACCTCCCTCATTTCCTTCCCCTACCCCATTAATTATCAGCCGCCATAGTGGAGGCCACCATACCAGTGGAGTCACTTTGGTAGGCTAAATATATAAAAAAGAACTTAAATAAGATTTTTTCTGATGGTAAACTATTGTTACAACGATTTGATGTTAATACTGATTATAATCTTCATTAATATTTCAGACTAATTACATTTAGACATAAGCCTTTTCAAGCTTCACTCTGATTGGTCGAGAGTCATTCATCGATTAGCTTATATTTAAGACAGACATAATAAATATAATGTTTGTGCCAAATTTTGGTTAAACATTATATTAGTGTGCATTTAGCATTCTCAACTTTATCTTTGCTGAAAGAACATCATGAACACAGACTTTTTATTTTATTTTACCAGTTTGAATGTGCTGTCCATTTTGAAAATCCGTGTGTCGCAATGGCCGGTGGTCTTTCAACAATGTGCCGCATTACCACTATACATTAAAGAGCTTCCACTTAACGATAGTTGGTGATATTTTATATTGTAGAAAATATTTTAATTACGAGTTTTCGTATTAGATGTAAAAACTAACTTCTTTGTAGAAAAAATGTTGAAGTATTAGTGTGTTTGTAGGTACTAGAATGGTACCTATTTAAAAAGTTGTAAAAGAAAATCTAGGTATTAACAACATAATAATTATCACACATTAGAAAGTCGCGTATGTATGATACAATAGAATGCTTCTTTGTTAATACTAGAGACTTCTTACTCCATCATCAGTATTTGGTTTCTCTGTCTAGTAATCATTACTTTTTTGCCGGTTTTTAATATAATTAATGGGATAGCTCAGACTGATGATAAAAGCATATTTTATATAAATATTACCTACATTTATATCACTCAAATACCTATGTTGGTCAATAATTAATGTTGCTTGTAGGAGAATAATTTTAGCGATAGGCCCATTGTACAGTTTCTATTCGTCTTTTAATGTAGGTATCGTCTTTTGACCTACATAGTATAACTTCAAAACACACACACACGCACGCACGCACGTACGCACGCACGCACGCATGCACGCACGCACGCACGCACGTACGGACGCACGCACGCATTGCCGTGTTGCTAACGTCGTAATGTGAAAGCATACTGTCGTTGACGACGCTCTGACTACACGAGGAACATGGCAGTTATTTTGCTTGCAGTTAGTTATTATAGTGCTATTCTAGCTTCTTCATAGCTCAATGGCTATACACATCGAATTTAATTTCCTCAATACTTTTTGTTATTATAGATGTAAGACAAACATTTAATGGTCGCAGATGTGAGGCCATTGAGATTGGAATAGATAGTATATACAAGTATATCCGTACAAAAGGTTGTTAGCCGAACCATTTAGGTATGAGAAACTTTTCGGTTGCACCCTCATTGGCGTCAAATTTATTAGTATTGCTTGTATAATCTGTGATATTACTGTAAACACTTGTTAGTGTGTTTTGATTTGGGGGCGGAATGAAAAGCAATTTCTTATATTATCATTATTTAGTCATTATTAGTTAATTCATAGTATTTCGTAATTTTTATCGGGTGTACAAGAGTGCCTTTGCCTTTTCTACATACATCCTGGCCCATTTGCATGTTTATATATAATTATATATATTAAATTTTGCTGTTTGTTGTTTTCCGGCGGACTTTATCAAAATTTTCTTTTATACTAACCTTGTTTTGACAAATTCTAAACACAACAAAAAAAATTAATCAAATTGATTCAGTCATTTTTAAATGATGTTAGACATACTTAATAACAATTGACTTATTTTTATAGACACTATGAGTTAAGTCCTAATACATAAAATCCAACATCACTGCGAGTTGTCGACAAACAACTCACTTTACACGTTTATCCGACTATTGACCCCAAAGTGCAGACTTTTCGGCGTCAACCTAATGTTACGTCACCAAGTAGTGTCGAGGACGAATGAACCGATAAAATAACACATAAGTATTATTTTAGGATTCGATATGATAATAATGTTATATTTATTATTAGCTTTTACCTTTGTTAACTTCTTGTGGCGCTATGAAAGAACGTTTAATTCTCAACATCTCATCTAGACAAAAATATATTTTATGCATCAAATTATATAGTTATGTCAAATTTAAGTGTAATTTGTGTTCGTTAATAATAGATTTAGAGACAGTACAGGGTTTGTTGTCTGTTTAAAAATACAATAGAATGACACACACATACAGCAGAAGATTGTCGGAACAATCTTCTGCTATTTTTCATTACGCTAATCACACAATATCTGTACCTAATACCTTTTTAAAACATAAAATTAAATATCCGTTGGTAGATTATCTACGCCGCAGACTCTATCGCACAAAAAGTCCGTCGTCAGCGCTGCATCTTAAAGATATTATTGTGAGTGTGAATTCGTGTGAATGATTTTTGTGTGTGAGTGTGAAGTATATAGTGTATTATTGTAGGGTATGTGAAGTTGTTGTCCACGAAAAACCTTTACTCATTCAAATGTCTTTCTTCATAGTCCTCCTCTAAATTATAATTATTTTTTCCGTACCTATACTTTAACACGCAATATCCATTTTACACGCCTATAAAGTGTTAAAATAAAGTGTCAGTCTCAAACTGTTTGCTGCAACGTAAACGCCCTAAGGTGAGTTGAACTAAAGTTAATACGAATCGCAAATGATATCAAATAACATTGTTGCCTTAAATTTATAGTCTAATTTGTAATGCGAAGGTTAATGTAAACTAACTTATGCAAATATTATACATTTGTAGTTAATTAATTAGACTAGTTTGTAAAGGTATATTTTATTAATATCTAATAAAATGAAATTTTGATGTTGAAATTGCAGTAAGATAAAGTATTTAGGGTAGTCTGGAATATGGAGTGAATCACTGTTACGGCACTTTAAACGTGCAAACACTCTAATAACCAAAGCTTAGAAAAATATAAATAAAACTGCCTTTAAACTCATGTCAATTAGTCACCAAAAGTAATCCGAGTACGAGTAAGTGACTTACGACGGATAATCTTATATCATCGTAAAAATACAACAAAAATTCACAGCCGCCAATCTGACTATGGTTTGATCAAGTGCTGAGATATATTAAAGGTGTAGCTAACCGATAATAATATAAGTACGAACTAGAGCCCGGTATTGACAAAAGGTTATAAACAATATTATGTTGAATTTATTGCGGTGTTTTTTGAACTTGGCGTGATGTATTTTGTATATAGAATGTTTTCTTATTAATTAATAAATGAATATAAGACGTTATTCGTATACCTTCTTGTTGGCAAAGCTTGCTATTCAGATTACTATAAAAATAGTTCTTACGTCGGTTCCAATTAAAAAATGAATGATGTCTAAATAAATACTTCTAATGACACCTAGCTCGACATCACTTAGTATTTTTTTTAAAACCCTCCTTGCTTTTTATTTTCTTTTTAATTAGTAGCTTAAACGGAGGAACGTGTTCGAACAGCCTTTAATATTTTGCAGCAACTTTATTTTTACACTAAAAGGGTACGTCTTATTAAGTCTTTTAATTATATTATTTTCTTAAGAATCTTTGAGGTAAGCGAGTTAATGTTAATCTTGTTATTTGAGTTTTGTTGGAAAAAAGATTTTGTTATTTTTAGCAAAATTTAACGGTGCTCTGTAATTTTTTTAATATTTATATTTACTAATTCACCTTACTGAACACAGTGGTAGATATTATAATATTGTGTGATTAGCATAACGAAAACTAGTGTCGTTTTTTGGACATATTGCAGAAGTAATTTGGAAACTACATTTTAACAGCAAGCAAACGTTAAAAAACTATTGCTTTTGTAGATGTGGATAATATTTTATTCAAAAGTCTTGCAAATCACTGACAATACTCTCTCTTTTAGTGATATTTTTATTGTAAGTATATCATATCATACACCAAAAAATACTCAACGTAATCGCGTGGCAGACTTTTTTGCAGGAATATTTTGATATTGAACGATAGGTAGTGTCGTCGTCAATGGCCGACGCTAATTTAGATATACCCAGATAATAATAATAACTCAAGTTTATTTACTTAGTAAGTACAACAGAAAACACTAAAACAAAAAATATAGCCAACCAAAGCCAATTTATTATAGAACCCAATTCAAAAGCGGTAAGTATATAAAATTCTCCGAAACATTCCGTTAGAATGGATCCACATCGAAACAGATTACAATGGCTTCAGGGCGTCAAAAGAAACCGTTGTGTACAAATTCGATAGATGTTGCCTGCGGTAATGAGCGCGTTTCTCATTCGATCCGCGCGCCAGCTACGTTGTTTTAACAGGGGGCTACGAAATAAGCGATAGAGGCTTTTACCATATCGGCCCATTACTATCCCACTGCAGGGAAAGGTTTCTTCTCATACTGAGAAGTATGAGCATTGATCGCCACGCTTGCTTTAGGCGGATTGGCGATTTCAGACTTCCTCAGAAGTCCAGGTTTCCTCACGATCTTTTCCTTAACCGTCAGTCAGTAATGTCCAGATAAACTTAGTTTTGAAAGGCTTTGTTAAGAAATAGCGGGCTTTTTACCGGTTGACTATTCGCCTAAAATTCATCGGCATATGTTGTGAAAACACCTTTACACTTAAGCATACTACCATACTACTACTACGTGATGGTAGTGGCTGGTTTACCCATCGAATTAACCGCACAAATATCTAGAATGTCGACTGAAAAAAGTAATTAGCCTCATGGTTTTCTGCTTGCTATTTCTTCTTCAACATTTCTTCTCTTACGGTCGGCCAACACTTGTTTTTTTCTCGTAAGTCTTGTTTACATTTCAGTTTTGTTGGCCACGCAGCATAGGACGTGCCTCCGATTCGCAGATTTCAAATTTTAGACATTTACAGAAAATGTCTTAACAGACAAACTCAATATCAGTTTAGCCAAGGATTAAGTCCGATAGACTGCATTACTATACATACTATAGCACTGTGTATATAGTACTACTAGCTGCGCCGCACGGCTTTGCCCGCGCGTAAACTATGTTTTGTTGTACCCCTTCGGGAACTAGACCTATTTTTGGGATAAAAGCCTATGTCCGTCTCCGGCGCTGAGTGGTAACAAACACACACATACGCACACAAACTTTCGCATTTATAATATTAAAATAAGATTCAACCACCAAGGCACTCTTTTATTATCACACAATACATATTTTAGCACTTACTAAAAACGCTTCATCCATCCGCGGTTTCTATAGCCCCTCTTTTAGGGATGCAAGAAAAAAAAAACCAGCAATATACAAGCAACATAAGGCACGTGACTTGGAGCAGCGATTGTGCCTAATGACACTGTAATGTTAGCTGTAAGTACAACATGTTTAACGGCTCTGACTTATACTTCTGTACTTAGTATCGATGTTTGTGTTACGTGTTACTGTGAATTATGGTTGGTGCTATGATGAAAAAGTAGATATTACTTGTCTATATTATATTACTTATAGCGGAAGAGTTTATTTGTTTGAACAAATTTTGTGTTGATAGCCCAGAGAGCGAAGCAGTAACCAAAGATGTAACTTATCGAGTTTGAAACCGCGCCGCTGAAGGCTAGTTTTATAATATACGTTGTGTTATCAGCCTTTGTCCGACAAGGGTTTAGACAGAAGTGTATAATGAAATTAATTGAAAATGTAATATTTTTTTTGAATAGTTTAAGCTTCGGCCAAACCTGCGCGACCAAAGCGACTGCGAAGCAGGAGCGTCTGCCGCGCGGCGGTCGCTGCCTTATAATATCTATGGCTTTGCACACCTGCGCGACCGCAACGCGGGACTGCAGCGTCCGTGGAGCGGGACGCACGCGTCTAGTGGTGAGACGTGTGTAGTAGTATGAATAAAGTACTACCCTCTCATAAAAGTTCGATGTAAGAGTAGTAGTATTACTTTCGTTCGGTAAGTGAGAGCGCCGGAGGCCCAATCTCTCCCCTTTCCTTTTTCCTCATTCCCTACTCCACTACCTTTGCCTACCTTACTCTCTGCACCTATACCTATAACTGCCTCTGTGGTTCGGTGGTACTGTGTATGGACTGCCACGCAGAGGTCGCGGGTTCGATTCCCGCTCAGTGCAAATATTTGTGTGCATGAACATGTCTATTTGCATTGGTTTGGGTGTTTCTATGTATAATATGTATGTATTTACAAAAAAAATGTATTTAAGTATGTATCCGCATTCTAGAACCCATAACACAAGCATATAATATGCTTACTTTGGGTCTAGATGGCGTTGTGTGTAGTTGTTGAAATATTATTATTATTATTATTATTATTATACCACTACCTTTAATTACCACATTCCATTCGCCTATCCCACCTCCTTCACCTAACCCACTCCCTTGCCGGTAGGCAGTGGCTTCGCAGATCGCAGAGTCCCAGGCAATGAAGAAGCGACATGAGCGACAGTTACCACTTACCATCAGGTGGGCTGTTGGCTAGTTTGCCGCCGTCGGCTGTAAAAAAAACCCTACCGATTCGTACTCTTTTAATCAAACCATTGAATCAGAGAGGTTGCCATTATTTGTCGCGTTTTTTATTCCGCAAAAGCAATAAAAGGTCTTTTTCATCAGAGTCAGAATTTGATGTTAAATACGAGAATGTCATCACCACAACAATTTAGTAGCCATCCTACTAATATTATACATGCGAAAGATTGTGGGTGTGTTTGTTACCACTTAGCGCCTAAACGGCTAAACGGATTTCGATGAAAATTGGTATGTTAGAAAGGTTTGGTGTCAGAGACAGACAAAGTATTTAAGTTTATTTTTATCCCGAAAATCGGTCTGATTCCCGAGGGAGACAAAACACATTTTAGGCGCAGGCGAAGCCGTAACGCGCATCTATTACCAGATAAAGACGCGCAGCTTTAGTGATTGTTTACAAACAAATGAAGTTCGTGGTTCGCGTCGCAGTCGCGCAGGTGTGCACGTTCAGTTTCGCGTTGCAGACGCTCCCGCGTCGTGTCCTGCGTCCCGCGTCGCGGTCGCGCAGGTTTGGCCGAAGCTTAAATAAATTAACAGATATGACCGTTAAAATTACAAAATGTCAGCTAATTAACCTACATAATAACTTCCATAAATTGCCAGCTATATTGGCTTCTATTTAACTGGGTAAGGCCAGTTATCAGACCTTCACATTTCTGAGATTTTTCAACATCACATGCATTACCAAAGTAGTTCACAATGAAATTTTATAAAAAAAAATGTTACAATAAAACATGAAAACCCAAAGGAGTTTCTTTAATAAATTGTAAAGTTCAAGTTTATTGGCTTAGACTAGACTACTTGGTAAAATAATAATAGAACTAGCACTGACAATAATAGACTTAAAATTTAACTTTTAAATTAATTTGCGTCAATTTTAATCCATTTTAGATAAGTACTTAAAGATTTGAGTAGATAGGATTATTTAAAGTAGAAATCATTTGAATTTTCTTGCGGTCGCTCGTTTTCTTTGCAACCTCTAAATTTTAGGATCTTAATATACTGGTTCAATGATAAAAGCTTAGTATTAGTGCGCAGTGAATAAACACTAACTTATTCTTGTTTAAGTGAAGCGTTAAAAACGAGCAAAATATATTATTGGATAACAAAAGCCCGCCTGCCTAAAACGAAATGAAAAGACTAAACCCATTTTTTCTCGTGCTGATGCTACATTAATACAATATGTACCCTATGTCCCCCAATCAATACGAATCTAATGACATCTCATAGTTAAAATCCATCAAGCCCTTTAGGCTGCAGAGCGTGCCAAAGAAATAGACATACATACCTACATACATGCATACATACGCTCGAAAAACATTACTTACCCACCTTGCGTTCGGCAAAAATGACTAATAGTAGTTTTATTTTCTACTAGCTGACCCGGCGAACTTCGTTCCGCCTAACAGTCGATCAACATTACTTTATTTCTCTAAAATAAAAGATTTTTTATAAAATAAACGTAGCCTAAATTACTCCTTATTACATCAGCTACCTGGCAATAAAAGTCCCGTCAAAATCGGTCCAGCCATTTCAGAGATTAGCCAGAACAAATAGACAGACAGACAGACAAAAATTGTAAAAAATGTTATTTTGGTGTATGTACCGATTCATTTATATGTAGTAGAAAACGGTTATTTCAATATTACAAACAGACACTTTAATTTTATTATATTCATGTATAGATTACAAATCGTTGAAATTCTCTTTTTTCCTATACGCTACATGCGTATAAGAAAAAAGAGAATTTCAACGATATACAAATAAACCTGTAAAGTTTCGAAAATGAAACATTAAAATTAGCTGCGTAGTTTAAAAGAAACCAGACGAAAGAAAACAGCGACTTTTATGAGACTGATTTAAAAAGGAAATAAAGTCTCTCTGTACATTAAATATGTATATGTCCATACGGATAAAATACAATCGTAAAACTCAATAATTAAGCCACGAAGTACCCGTAATAAGCAATGAAGGAGGAATAAAACAGAAAGAGCAATAACACAAACGTTGATATCATGATAATGTTAACGTTAAATTGTGAAATAAGACTTTTTTAAAGATAACTAGATATCTATTGCCAAAAGCATTAAGTGTAAACACAAAACTCTTTATTACGCAAACGTATGTACCTTCGTATTTCTTTTTAATATAAAGAAAAGACTTTACTAGCGCTTAACAAACAATAAAATATTTAGAATAATATTATCACACCAACTACACACAATGTTATCTTAACCCAAATCAAGTATAATTATATTATATCTAAAAAAAATATATATTTCTTTATTACAATCAAAATTATGTATGTCATTTATAGTAGGTATAATATAAAGCGTATGTAAGTTGTATGTTTGAACGCGCTAATCTCTGGCACTACTAGTCGAATTTGAATAATTCTTATGCGTACTCGTATGATAGCCCAGTTCTTGAAGAAGGTTATAGGAAGCTAGTAAGGCTAATATAATTACTGATATTTTGTGTTCAATTCATTAAATTATTGCATCACCCAATGACTGAAGAAAGCATAAAGTCCACTTATACTTACAAGAGAAGAAAACATATACTGTTTGCTGTGCCTAATTGCCGTACTGTTGCCAGAGCCAAATCTCCTATTCCACGAACACTTACTGCTCTTAACAATCTTCTGGATTCAGACCCAACTATCGATTTGTTTGTAGATGGATGGGCGCAGATATTGTTCGCATGTTTGAAGTGTTGTGAGAGAGATGTTTAATAGGTTCTTAGTTTTGTCTTTATCTTTGTTTTTATTTGTATCACGTTAATATTCTATGGTTACAATGTTCTTGTGTGTGCTAGGCTTACTGTCTGAGTGTATATTAGTTTAGATAGTTTTATTAATATATTGTCGTTCTGCTAAACTTAGAAAAAAAAAAAATAAACAGTACGAACTTTAATAAATACTAAACCAAACCATACCAAAAGGTGCTAAGTCACGACGAACATTCTTAAAAAACAAATACAAATACTCTAGTATTTTGGTGTTTTGTCTAGTTATATTTAAGAACCGCAACACGTACGCTACGTGCCAAAATTACAGGTACACTTACGGTCACAATTTTAACTGCTCCCGAAGGAATATAAATTTCAATTTTAAAATCTCCATATTGCCGTACGGTGTCGTACACAAAAATGCGGTAAAAACTTACTATGCATACCTTTATTAAGGTTCCGTACCTCAAGAGGTAAAACTAAACCCTTATAAGATCACTTTGTTGCTTGTCTGTCTCTCTGTCACGATGTTTTTCTTAGTAACGCGTAAATGTATCAAGCCAAAATTTATATCAAACTAAGTGCACTTCGGCTTCGCGTGCGCCTAAAATGTGTTTACTCTCCCTCGGAAACCAAACCGATATTCGAGATAAAAAGTAGCTTATGTTCCTCTCCCGCAGCGTACCTATCTACGTACCAATTTTAATCGAAATCTGTTTAGCTGTTTGAGCGCAGAGAGGTAACAAACACACACAGATACATACACGTAAACTTTCGCATTTATAAATTAATTGGATACTATTGTCTACAACCTTTTGAAACCGTAAGAATCAAGATCCTATGCCATCGCAATCAAAAGATATTTATATTTTTTTATTTTTTTTTATTAAAACTCATCCATCAGAATCACACAAGTACATTTGCGGACTTACCTAATGCTACATATTTATATTAATTAATTAATTTTAATTAAATTTAATTAATATTAATAAATAATAACTTATAGTTTTACATTGCATAAGTATTTTAATTATTTATTTTAGCAATTAAATTTAAATTAATTAAATTCAATTAAATTTAAATTAATAAGTTTGTATGGAACCCTTGGTGTGCGAGTCCGACCCAAACTTGACTGACTTTGGTCTTAGTTTACCTACGTAGCTTTATAATGGCCGTTTTAGTTCTTGGAATTCGCAGTTATTTAAATAAGTAATATAAAATACCTCTAGGCTCTAACAAAATGAAACAATAAAATTTATTTTAGTAATGCAATTTTGTGTTTGCTGTTTTATTCAGTTGTAAAATACGTTTACAATGGAAAATAAAGTTGTCGGTAGAACTTGTTTAATAAGAATTTATATGCTACTTTAAATGAAAACAGAAATGAAATATGTATAATTTACTAAATATAAAAGAGAAAGGAAATATCTGACGCAAGAAGTGTATTATATTTTAAATTCCCACGTTTAAAATTTTGTGTTTATATCATTCTTCAAGGGCAACCAATGGATGAGGGCGGATCTCGGTGACGAAAATCGGGAGAGGCCTATGTCCAACAGTGGGCCTCTATCGGCTGATGTGACGATGATGATGATAACGTACTGACTCTACGTAAACTGTGGTTTATTTTTATTTTTTTTATTTAAATAATATAATGCCATTTAAAAAGATTGTTCTACTTGAAGGTAAGGAGTTATTTTAGCTCACAAGTAAGATTTTTTTTGTGTTTTGAACTGTTCTTAAAAGTGAGGAAGTCCTAATAATCTACATTAATATTATAAAGAGACAATAAAATATTTTTCGTTTGTTTGTTGTTTTGCAACAATTTAACTAATAAAAATTTAAAAGTTACCGGTTTGAAGAATTCTTTCACCCTCAGAAATATATAAATTAAGTGGGTAACATAGACTATATTTTATATGTTTAACATTTTTTTCGCAAACTTCAGAATTTCAATATTTGTAAATTTGCAATACGGAAAAAAGCAGAAGTAAATTTGCAGAATAGCAATAATATTTCGCAAACGTAGGTAATATTACAATCATACTTTAAGTATGCCTTTGTTGTTTGACCAAAATGAAACGTTTGATACTAAAGCGAAGCGAGGGTGGTCGTCTAGTAATGCTAGTCTTTTTAGTTCTTCTACCATCCACTATAGCGCTAGTGTACCCGGTCGTTGACCTTACTTAAAAAAATTTGGAGGGGTAAAAATAACAATATGAGGGAAGCGTATAAAAGCTTCAATATTCTCCCCAAGCTAATCAAAAACATGTCATCTTAAGTGCAGGGCCTTAACATTTTAACCACGTATTTCCTCAATCCCTTAGAAAAAAATATTTACACGAGTAAGCAACCCTACATTCAATTATGGGAGCAAGAGCCGGTCAAGATTGACAGGACGATCGGGCAAAGTGATCTTATTATGCAGTGAAGAATTCATTTTAAAGTTAAAAACGAATAATTAAAAGAAATATTGTTATAAACATAAACAAACAAGATACTACATACAATAGATTTATCTATAGGTAATTTATACGGCAGGCTTTAATGGATTACAATAATTTCATTGGAACTTTACTTTTATGAGCTTCATTGATTTCTATAAAATCCAACCCTTCATCTAATTTAATAAAATACAACAGAAATATTAAATTCAAAATAATATAAATAATTATTATTAAATTAAATAACACACTGTATATTTAATACAATATGATTTGAAAATATGTATTATCTTTAAAAAGGACAAAGGAGAATTTGCAATATCCAATAATAAAACAATTAAAATTAATTTGGTATTTAATTTCCAATTTATATTTTGGTTCAGTTCCCCATGCTTTAGCGTTTACTTCCTCGTTTCTTTAATGGAAAATCATAGTGATTCACTAATGTTGATTTAATTTGCAACAAAATAACTTGTCGTCGTCAGAAGTTTGTATATTAGCAGTCAATAGATAAAATTAAAAGTTTGTTTATTTGTACTCTACATTATGTTTTGTAAACGGATATTTCGCCAAAGTAGGTTGGTTTGAGGTCAGAGTCACCTTGATTACAAACTGTTCGATTACTCTAGAAGTAACACGAACTTGTAAACCCTCTGAACCTAGTTTAGTGGTAGAGTTATACATGCCACAAGTCTGTCTGTTTTGATTATGATAACAGCTGAACCTTCTTCTTATTATCAAGTGGTTAGTGGTCAACCTAGTGTCAGGATTTGTTCAGGTTGTCCGTAATTTATTATACAGGCATCCGACTTGACCTAACGACTGTTATCAACTTGGTAACAACCAGGACCGACTTTTAACGTGCCCTCCGAAGCACGGAGACGCTCAGATCAAATTCCACTGTGCGGTCACCCATCCATGGGCCAGCCACACTCTTAGTTGCTTAACCCGCAGATCGATTACCGATCAGTGAGTGCAACGAGCTATGAGTGCCCTGAACCAAAGCGAAGAGAGCAAAACTTTAATATTTTTTTTAAATTTCATTCTCATAAATTAATTAATTTATTCTATTCTATTAGCGTTTATGCTACTTGTCTAGGCCCTCTGCTGTCAATACAAACTATCAATAAAAACTAGCTGTTTCAAAAGAAAAACTACTGCTTGAAAACAATCACATTAATTTTTGTTTAAAATTGAACAGCAATAATGCAAATGTTTTACAAAATATTATTTATATTTTAATTTTATCAAAATATAATTTCGTATAGAGAATCGTCAAGCCTTGTGTGTGTACATATCAAGCTCTGAAATTTTGAGCTCACTTCATTTTATTGTCGTATTACCATCAGACATTCTCTCTGGAATTCCCGCCTGTTTCGCTTACTGCCACATTGAAGGGCCCGGTATTATAATATCTTCTATTCGCCATGGTTTGTTGTCTATGTTATGAATTTGTCTTTTACTATGTAAATAGAACTACTCCTATGTTATACGGCATTGGTAATCCATCCATACCAATATTTTAAATGCGAAAGTAACTCTGCCGATCTGTTTGCGCTTTCACGCCTAAACTACTGATATTATTTTAATAAAATTTGGTGTAGAGATACTTCGGAAAACAACATAGGCTATCTTTTGGCTTAAATGGCTTAAAAGGGTTGAAATAGAAGATGAAAGTTTCGGAGTGGAAGGCGCGACTTGCG
The DNA here is from genome assembly GCA_963082885.1 of Parascotia fuliginaria. Taxonomy (NCBI): domain Eukaryota; kingdom Metazoa; phylum Arthropoda; class Insecta; order Lepidoptera; family Erebidae; genus Parascotia; species Parascotia fuliginaria. Next base: position 6,476,125 of record OY720195.1, read on the forward strand.
CGACCAACTGCAGGGCACTCCACGGTAGTGGCGGTAAGTCTCGTCCTTGAGGAGTGGCTGGAGAGGAGGCTCGGCGTCCTCACGTTCCGGCTGACCCAGGTACTTATCGGTCACGGGTGCTTCGGCACGTACCTGTGTCTCATAGGCGGGAGCAGACGTCCGTCTGCCATCATTGCGGGGTCTGCCCGCGCGACACGGCGCTTCAAACGATCGTGGAGTGTCCAGCGTGGGCGGACCAGCGCCGCGACCTTATCGCGGCCCAACTCTCGCTGCCGGCCGTGGTTCTGTCCATGGTCCGCAGCGAGAGGGCTTGGGAAGAAGTCGCCTCGCGAGGAGGTGATGCTCGCCAAAGAGGTGGCTGAGCGGGAGAGGGAGCTAAACACCATGCTCCCCGCCCGTCGCGCACGCGCCGGACGTCGCCGTGGGGCGCTCCGCGATCTCCAGCCATAGGAGGATGCCTGCGGGCGGCGATTGGGCAATCGCCGCTCGAACAGCACACGAACCACTCGACGCCGTTCCACGAACGGCTCTCGATGGAGGAAGGGCTAGGCCCCCCAAATCAGACGGGGCCTGCTCAGAGATAATAATAATAATATAATAATATTCTACCACATTCACACAGCGCCCTCTTGCCCCAAATTAAGCTATTATATTTGCTTGTGTTATGGGTACTAAACAACTGATATACTACTTAAATATTTTTTTTTTGTAAATACATACATATTATAGATAAATTACACCCAGACACAGAACAAACAATCATGCTCATCACACAAAGATTTGTCCTGGGTGGGAATCGAACCCACGACCTCCGGCTTAGCAGTCAGGGTCACTAACCACTAGACCAACAGGCCAGTCAGATGAATACATAATATATCTAGTAGCAACTATTGCCCTATTGATCTCTACAGAGGTCAGCTCAAGATTACACACCTACTACAGTAACATCCTCACCTAAGTTGTTACCGGACGAATCACACTCTAAATATATTTTTGATCGAATTTGGCTTTACTTAACCTCTAATCAGTACTCTTTATCAACAAAGTTATAGCAAACCATATTCCATTAACTATTAAATACATACCACCTCCTCAGTTCAAAAAGACACAAGAAGAAAAACTGTCGCTTGCAATTTTCAATTTTAGCTTATCGTGCATAAAGCAGGAATTGCTAGATTCGTTACTCCCACAATAGGTATGATACGTAACTTAGAAAAGTTTGTTTTACTGCTTTTAGTTCAAACCTGTCGTAAAATTAGGTCAACCGTGTTAATTTGTAACTTAGCTATTTTTAAATGCAAGTTTAACAAAACACATACATATTTTATTTTTATTGTATTACTAATTTTCACCCTCGTCTTGCTTACTGCTTTGTTCCCGTCGCCAGTAGCGTGATGCCACATAGCCTATAACCTTTCTCGAGAACTTATCTATCACGCAAAAAGAATTTTGAAATAGTAGTTTCAGAGATTAGCGCGTTCAAACAAACAAACTCTCTCGCTTTCTATAATAGTATTGATTATTTATTGTCATGGCTTTTATTGCATTCATAAAATATATAGAGACTGTAGTCAAAATTAAAATACCATTAGAAATTCAAAGCTTATATCAAAATTAGCTTGACGAAACTTTCTACGAGTATAATAGGATCATAATAATTTAGTCCATTTCGATACAAAAGGAGTATTTATCTTTTTAGTTAGTCTTAGGATTCAATTTTAGAATTATTGTATAACTTTTTTAATAATACGGTTTAGATAAATCTTAAATCATAATTATTTACGACCGCTTTCTATATCAACTTAAAGATTTATCTTTAATCTCGTCTATCTTAATCGTCTATATCTAAATTGACGTAGCTAAATAAGCTATAGCATAAAATCATGCAATAAAAAAATCTTAGATTAAAGATTGATTATAGAAAGTGGACGCCAGCATGCGACACAACGCTATTAAAAACGGTGTTCTAGTTGTTCATTAAACTTAATCGTGGCTTAATAGACCCTTGTCAGTGTAGCTGCGTTCAAATAAGTTTGAGACGTCACAGATAGAGATAAGGGACTAAGTTTCTACTTATAGAACATTCGGCCCTTCCTTATATATACATTTATATTAATCTCCAGCTTTCATTGTGGTTGGTTATGTTACATTTTGTTGTTTGTAACCGCTTTGTGGGTTTTGTTACTTGTAGTTTGTTTAATTCTGTTATAGTATTATTTAGATTTGAAGATAAACGTTCTAACTCTTTTAAGCAGATTGTGAAAGTATAAGATTTAGCATAAATCAAGTCTGTATGCCGACAGTGTGCAGAAAGATAAACTTTTTCGCGGACTTATTAATACCTTTAGGAGCTGTTTGAAAGGATGACTTTTGGTATCATGACCTCTGGATCCCAATGACTGCTTACCTTCAGACAGAGTAGAGCCACTTTACTATTTAAAAAAAATATATCAATTTTGTAAAAACCGATAATTTACACTTAAAATAACATGAATAGTTCAAATTTCGATCTCTTACAATATGTACGGTTAGTTGCTATGCAAAGATCACTTCTAAGTAATCGTCAGTTTCAATCATTGTGTAAATTAATATTGTATTTCTACTGAGTTTCTAAACACAAACATAAACTAATTAATTGTCAAACGTCTTGACATGTAATTAGAGTTGCTCAAATTATATTCAAATACTATTATTTAATCATAGCTGAATGGTTTTTGATAGCTATTAACTGTAACGTGTCTCATCTATGGCAGCGTAAAATATTTAAGAAATGAACAGCACCACTTGAGCTATATTTATAAAAGTTACTTTTGGTAAGGTATTTAAAATTCTGGGCCTGGAGTCGCAGAAGACCATCAGGAGAATCTGTCACTTTAGACAATTAAAACATGAACTACAGCTATTGAATTAAAAACTCTATTCATGAATATTACAATTTATATTACAAACCAACCGCTAAGCCCTTTTACTAAAAAAGAACGTCGTAATATACCGAAAGAAACAATGAAAGCCACTTCTAACGTGTGTAACTTAAGGTCTATTTTGCTACAAATGTGTGAAGCTGATACAAGGTTCTTGATCAAACAAATACGAGTATTTCGCTTACTTCCATATTAGCATGATTAAATGATTCCTCGACATGTGAGACATCCAATGTAAGCACATTATTATAAGTACAGCAAATATTAATTAGCTGCGTTCTAAAGTACACAAATTGAAAATTGCTTACTTGTTAGTTATTAATGTTAGGGCGTTAATTAAGATGTTATCCTTTTGGAGCTTTACTCAAAGGGTAATTATATATATTTGGTACACAAGAATATTGTAATTGAACAATTTTACTTGTTGCTTTCCCGCATTATTTCTTTATCATACCGCGCAGTCTTTCTTTTGAAGAAGATATTTATAAATCTTTACTAAGGTAGCATTCATGACTTTTTATCTTGTAGGGGTAGTTTTGCCACCATTTCAGATTTTGCTAATACTGAGAGTTTGTTGTCATAAATTCGCATTATCACTTTATCAGACACGGCGTTCGAACTTCAGACGTGTGCGTAATATTCCTTACACTGTACCATTAAATCACCAGAGCAGTCTATTATATTTTAAGTATAAATTACAACCCAAATTAAATTCAACACGAAGCATATTCACGAGTTAGAACTTCAAGGAAATGTCGATATAACTCGTATCGATACAGCTATATCATATCATACATCGAAAGTACATATCGTATTTCTATTATAATATCGCATTATTAATTTAGATGATGTTTTCTATTATTAGGAATTACATTATTAGAATAATTTTGCATGTAACGGCACTACAGTAATAATATAATTATCTCACCATCTTTGCCTTACTTATAGTAAAAAACTGAATTGACACACAATTGAATTTGATTAAGGTAACTATCATTGCCCTGAAGAAATCCGTTATACCAAAATTTATTTTTGGAAAAATGTTAAATTGATGATCGCAATAAAATACGCAAATAATATGTCCGTGTCTAAATATCTTTTAGTGGTCTCGTACGACACCCGCAGAAATAAATATGTTTTTCTATGCTAGACTAAAGACTACACAGATTAACTTTGATATCTTATATTTATGGTAAAAAGCTCAGCTTTAGTCCGTGAGGAGAACCTCAAATGTTTTTACAACACTATATTTTATTAAGTTACTAGCCTTCCACGGCGCGGTTTCTCCCGTGTTAAGTTAGATCTTTAGTCACTGCTCCGCACTCGTCGCTAATAGCGTGGTGTTATATATAGCCTTTTCTTCAAGAACTGGTTTATCAAACGCAATAAGAATTATTCAAATCTAATTGGTAGTTCTGGAGATTAGCACGTTCAAACAAACAAACTCTTCCGCTTTATATAATAGTATAGATGACAATGATGACATGGTTTCATATTGCTCAAAATCAGAGTAAAATATTTTCTGTTTCATTTTCTGCTATCATCCGTTATCTGAAACCTCACTTCTTTTTTCATCACATTCTTTACACAAATCATTCAACTTTTCTTTGGTCACTTCTTATCTGGCTAAACTTCTACATGTTAATATGCATACACTAAGTTTTTTAAATAAAATGTTTATCTAATACCTATTAATTAACACTATTTACAAAATATATACTTTCAAATCCTACTTATAACTCAAACAGTTGGCTGTGCTGTTGATCCGTCAATGTTTGATGCATATAACCCTTATTTGGTTTATCAGTAAATATTTGATTTCTGAAAGGAGGCTGATCAACGAAAAATTAACTAATCACCTTTAGTTTAATTCCCCATGCTTTTGGCATGCTTTTAGGTTCTTCACACTAGATTTAACAGGTGATTAGTAAATTTTTAGTTGATCAGCCTTTCAGAAACTGGGGGTTAATCGTAAATCACACAGGAATATGACAAAATCGCAAACCAATTAAATAACTATATATGATAACACGTACAAATTATCCCAGGTCAGACGTTATCTCAGAACAAACAAAGATCGATTAACCCGTTGAGTGTAGGCAACTTGGAGCCATTAGTGTGTGCAAACATATTTGTTATCTTAGATAGAGGGTAAACGAAACTCTGATACTTCGAATGTTTCACTTGATTTGGTTAGAGGTTTTTACTTCAATTATTGTCTATACTATTATATAAAGCAGAAGAGTTTGTTTGTTTGAACGCGCTAATCTTAGAAACCTCCAGTCGGATTTGAAAATTCCTTTTTTCCGTATGATAGCCTAGCTCTTGAGGAATGTTATAGGCTATGTAACATTACGCTACTGGCGACGGGAGCAAAGCAGTAAGCAAAGACGCAGGTAAACGGCGCGGGGGAAAGATAGTATTTTATAAGTTAATAGTTACATCTGTGACTGCCTTGGGTGTAGAGTGGAAGTGAGTAAGATTGTTGTTTGGTTCTCACATAGAACAAATAAGTCACCCTGGACTTGATTTCTAATTCGAGAGCTGTAAAAATATATTATTTCATGAATATAATATGATGGATTGCATTAAAACATGTTCATTTTTTTATTCTTCTCCTAAAGCCTTATGGCAACCAGAGCTAAACATAAACCAAGAGTGGAGTTTGCCATTATCACAACATTTGACTATTGATTAGATGATAGGTACAGGTTGACCATAAAGGTGAAAAGTACGCAGGCACTGCTGCTCTAACTTAGTATTGCCTTAATAGTTTTTTATAACACCTACGGTAAGAAATGGCAATCCATATTCTATTGATCACATGCATTTGTATTGACAATTATTGGCGCCGGACCATTAGTACCATTGATAGTACAATAAGTACTGATTTGTATCTCTAGGTACATTGATAGTACAATTATTGGCATTATCATAGTAGTTATATGCAGACAACTTACTATTAGTATTTTATAATTTTTTTTGTCCTGATCCAACTAAATGTATTTGTTATAGTAATACCTATTAATTTGCACCTGTCTACTTATTAGTAACACTTGGCTAATAAATAATTTAAAGCGGCTTTATTCTAATTACCTAAGTAATAACAAAAATGAACCAAAACACATATCCCTAAAACTAATTTACTAAATACATTAACCTAATTTGTTTATTGTCTAGTTCAGGTTTATCAAATTATTAGTTTGTTATCCTTTTAGAGAAGTGAATATTTTAGTATCTCAAAACACGTGGATGTTAATTAGAGTACAACTAATACCATTAATTCATAAGTTGTTATTCACGCGGTTTTGCTTGGATTATTTTAAAGTGAGTGTTTTAATAAATCTTTTATGGAAAACAAGCATACGGTTTGATGAGTCGCCCCAGTTCAGTTTGAGAAGCCACATCTTTTGTAATAGAATTTTAGCTATAACTATAGTTGGTGTGAGTAAACCTAATGGATCATAATTATATCTGCGCGATTATTGAAAGAATTTGCCTTTCAGTGGCATCGGTTACGTCATGATCGCATTTAGTACTAAAATGTAATTCATCAGATGAATTAAACCATCCCATACCTAATGTTTTGGTACGACAGTACTCACCTAGTGATAACTCTTTAGATATAGGTGATAATTCAGTTTGTGGCACAGACGAGTTAAATATCCACTTCCTAAGTGAAAAACAACCCGATTCTAGTACTTTAGAAACAGCCTGACAACGCTCTAACAACCGTTCCTTTTCCTGGTGGCCCGTGACGAAATCGTCGACGTAGATATTGTCACTAATTAATTTTGCGATTACGTCATCCTCACATTCCGATGCGAGTTGTTTTAAACATCGAATACTAAGATATGGCGCAGACGCCGTGCCGTATGTGACTGTATTAAGCTGAAATATACCGAGCGGATCAGATGGGTCCTCCCTCCATAGTACAAGTTGCAGACTCCTCTGATCAGGTTGAATTAATATTTGTCGATACATTTTCTCAATGTCGGCACATATTTAAAATTGAAAGCAAATCATTTTGTAATACGGGTCCTTTATATTGTATGTCATTTAAGGACTTGCCCGAAGTAGACTTTGCGCTTGCGTCGAAAACAACTCTAAGTTTAGTAGTAGTACTGTGTTCTCTGTACGGAAAATGACGATTCTACTGCTAACTAGCGTCATACGTAAAGCGAGTATGTATAACTTAGCCGTGGTATGTAAAGCCATACTTCAATACTAATAATAGAAATGCGAAAGTAACTCTGTCTGTTACGCTTTTAAACCTTTTTCGAAAGTTTGTATGAAAATCGTCAATAAAGTAAAAATATATTATGCGATAACCGACATTCACGCGGGCGAAGCTGCGGGAAACAGCTAGTTTATTTAAATAAAGCAATTAGTGAAGCAAATAATGGTGGTCAGACTTTTTAAACTAGAAGCGGCAGGTAAATTATGCAACACAGGACGACAGTAGGGCTGTAATGAAACTATTGCCACTGGCACTGCGATCCTTCCTAGCGTGGCGATTATGGTAATAACACCGAAATGTGGGATCTAAAACTGGGATACAACGAAAATAAACCTAATGTTTGAGGACCTCTGGAAGTTGGAGCCTGTAGTGTAATCCTGCATGTATGTAAAATTTCCAGTTTGATAGAAAACCCTTTCAAACATAACTAAGTACATAACTTTTAAAAACACACCTAAAATGAAAAATAAACTAAACTTTTATCAAGTGATATAATAGTAAAAACCACATAGAATTCCTTCAACTAAATGGACTGTGTAACTCGTCTGGCCTACGAATGATACTTAAAACGCATGAACGTATGTTGCAAAATAAAGCCGCACTATAACAGTTTGCTCACAATTAAATTTATGGCAACAGTTAGTTGCGGTTTTACGCGGTATGATTGTACCAATTGTTTATTTCAATCGAGGTATTTTGTTTGGTTTTTCACCTGAATGTAACAGATGTGAGAGAATTTCGGTTTGCTTTTTTATTGTTTTACAGTGGCTTTCTTGATATTATGGTCAACTGAGCCCACAGCCCGATTAGCCCGCGGGCTCAGTTGACCACTCTTGGTTTTTAATGGATGACTTAGCCCACTAGAGGGTAAACACAGCCCGCGGGCTTAGTTGACCACTTGCTGTGACTAAGGGTCTACTCAACCTGCGGGATCAGTCGACTACTTTCTACCCTTTCTTGGTCAACCCAGCCCACATCCCCCCTACGTTGCCACAATAATAATATATATTTAAAATTACTATCTATCATTAAATTCTTCGCAAAGAGATTGCATAACATTTTAAATAATTAAATAATTTTAGGTATTTGTCATAATTTTTGAATTGTCATTGAACTCTTGCCTAAATAATTACAATAACATCTTAGATATAAAATTTATTATAATGTATAGTATTCTTCTAGTCAAGCCCTTTTATTTGATACCCATATTGAGGAAGTTGTCAAAAAATATGTAATTCGCCATTCTTTGGCGGCGGCTATCTTGAACTGATTTTCATCAAACACTTTTCAAATTAAAAAAAATCATAATCGGTTCATCCGTTAGGAAGCTACAGACAGACACACACAGACACGTCAAACGTATAACATATCGTTATTTTTGCGTCGGGGGTTAAAAATGAAGTCATTGGGATAAATGATAAAATTAATGAAATTCTAACTGACTTTGAAAACAAAAATAAAATAGGATTGTGTAATTTTTTTTATACAGATTAGATTGATCGCAATATGGCATTGCATCACTATATAGTTAGGTATATACTCATTTAGTTATTCAGTTTTAGGGAAAGGAATAATTTTATTTAAAAGAAGATGGACAATAAAATTTACTTATACAAAAAACCACTCACGTCTTTAAATTTTTATTATAAAGAAAACTAAGGAAGCATTCAATGATAGTTATACATAGTAATTTTATATAGATATTGTGTCAGCGTAGGAAGGTGTGGGCTGGGTTGACCACGAAATGGTAGAAAGTAGTCGACTGAGCCCACAGGTTGAGTAGACCCTCAGCCGCAGCAAGTGGTCAACTGAGCCAGCGGGCTGAGTAAACCGGCTGGTGGGCTAATTCACCCATAAAAACTCAAAGTGGTCAACTGAGCCCGCGGGCTAAACGGCCTGTGGGCTCAGTTGACCACAAAATCGCTTTCTTTATAGAAACTTCAATGCAAGATCCCGATTTTTCATTCTGCTGAAGCTCGAAAGATCAATTTAAGGAATACCAGTGTTGGTGATATTTTTAAAGCTGATATTAAATAATCTTTTAATTTTTACTTTATTTCAGCAACATACATCTTATTACATGATGTTGTTGAGGCCATCTTTTAAGTATATCAAAATACCTGTGACAGATGACCTGTTAGTATTTTTTAAAGCTGATATTAAATGCAGTATATATTCTATTTTGTCTCGCGCTTAGTTTCTGGGATCGTGATAGTCTGTACATTATTTGTTAGCTTCTAAACATCAGCTAGAGGAAAACCGCTACTAAAGAGATAATTTTGCAATAGTCACCTCGTTTGACACGCAAATTGGTGACTGCAGTAATAGATAATACTTGTTGCTCGTTATCTAGTATTTCCTCAGTAGCCTATTACAATAATCATGGAAATAATTTCAGTTGCTTTATAATTTTAGAGTGCCGACTACACGATCAATGTCTTTTATTTTTGGTCAATTTAAGTCAGTTATCTATAGCCTTTGATAAAATCGATAATCATAGTTTTACTATTATTCTTCTAGTTTTCTGTAAAAAAGTTGCCTGTATCATCCTTTTACAACACGATACAATCCATTGATTAAATATTTCTATCTTCTACACAGACAGACAAAACGAATACCATACCAATATGCAAAGCAAGTTGCATTATAACAGCAAGTTCCATATAATTCTAATTTGCTCTAATGCAACGCCTTTAAATATGCTATGCTAATTACATTCAAATGATTTAAGTGCCTACATTAGAAAGGTTTCTAGAAACATAAAATATTTTAATAGTCTATGAAACTGGTCGATATCCTCACTAACAAAGGCACCTCGTTCGCTAGACGGCCACGGGCTCGACTTGTCGTGGCCACCTCGGTTTGACTGCGACCAACTTTGAGAAGTTCGTATGGTTTATTAAGTTAATCTTGTCGTTTGCGGCCACTAGTCGTGGTCGTGGCTATCTAGTGCGAGAGGTGCCTAATCATTTTCTGAGATAAATTATCTTTTCATTAGATAATATGACGTAAGCGCATAGAATATGTTACGTAAGAAAGCGTCTATTATCATCAACTTTTAAGTATATTTTCCAGACCTTATTGCAGTCATCACCCATCGTCTTCTATTCTACGTTTTTCTACTAGTCTGTTTCAGCAATTTTTTATTTACATCGTTCTATTATTGATGGACATTCTCTTTATATTTATTTACATTTATTAAATGCAGTTTAGACATTAAAGTTCAGTTAGATTAGTAGACATTGACGAATATAAGTAATCATCTTACTATGGCTTTAACTTATTAGCTGAATACTATCTAATACTAGCCTCGATTTTGAAGTCTCCACTCCAAATATAAGACTTGAGGCTTGTAATGTAAAGGAACTCGAGACATTAGAAAACACTCGAGTCAATAAAATGACTTCTTACGAGTTCAGGACTTAGTTTCAAGTCTATGAATTAAAAAATTCTAGTCGCTTAAGAAAGTGAGTTTTTTTATATCAGCTTACCAAAGTGAGTCCACCCCGCCTGATGGTAAGCAGTCAGTGGAATCCAGAAGTGGTGGCCACCATACCACAAGCCATCGTCTTAAACTGCTGGTATAGTGGCCTCCACTATGGTGGCTGGGAATTAATGGGGTCCGGGAAAGGAATGAGGGAAGTAAGGCAAGAGGAAAGGGAGGAAATTGGGCCACCGGCGCTCTTACTCACCGAACGAAACGCAGTAGTACGGATAGTACTACTCTTACGTCGATCTTCTATGAGAGGGTAGTACTTCCCAGGACGATCTAGCCCATTCATGCTGAAACCAGCGTGGATCTAAACCTTGAGTCTTTTAATTGGAGACCATAATAATGTAAGCTTTAGTGTCATTTAAACAGATCTTATTCTCAGTCATATATCATGTGAAACTATTATTATTTTATGAAGTCGAAAGTTTGATATCAAATCAAGAATTTCCATATTTATCAACTTGCGATTCGCACGACTCACGAACCAGGTTGTTTTCAAAAGGGTTTAAAAATGTTCCTTGGACTTAAGTCGCTTAAATACAGGCGAGTCTTTTTAAAACCGACAAAAATTCGACTAGACTTCGAAAAGTCGAAGACTCTTAAAAGGGTTAGGATTCAGGGTTTAAGAACTCGATTGAGTTTAGAACCATCATAGCCGACTAAGTTCTTTTTACAGGCTTCATGAAGCTTAAGCCATAAAAAGAACTCGAGTCGGTCCTCAGTCGAGTCTCGAGTCCTTTCATCACATCACACACACACACATATGATAACTAGGTGTACACATATCTGCTAACCCCTTCTAAAATAACAGTATGACGCTATGATGTAATATAATAATAAATATAAGCAATGGTTTCTAGTGAAAATTTAAATTTTAATTTTAAAAAACAGTGTTCTTTTACTAAAGCTAACAAACTGTTGTGGAGTGTTTTCGAAAACAATAAATTTTAACTCACATGCTGTTCAACTAAAAAGCAATCAATACTTTTGCAGTTGATTGGTTTTTAGTTGATTCACAAATTCTAGTAAAATATTGCGTATTTTAAACTTTTTAGGATTCCGTATCCCAAAAGAAAGAAACGGAACCCTTATGGGATCACTTTGTTGTCTGTCCGTCTGTCTGTCAGGACTCTTTTCTTGGGAACGCGTGGAGGTATCAAGTTGAAATTAAAACTATAACGTTCTAGGGAATCAAAATTTATAGGGGCCTTCCCGTTGACCTATAATTATAAAATTTGGCAAGTAATACCGGCTAGTATACCACAAATATAGAGAAAATCTGAAAACTAAGCTTTAGTAAATAAATCATTAAAAACAGGGTCTTTATGCCAGGAATGGCGGTCTGAATTTTGATTTGAGTCAACCGTGTCATGTTAACGTACTGTAATTAATGTAGTGCCTAACAGTTTGCACTGTAATATGCATCTGCAAATTTGTACGGAACCCTCTGTGGGCGAGTCCGACTCGCACTTGTCCGGTTTTTTATTTAACTACAATTTTAAAACTATGCCCAACACTTTGGACAAAATATTAGAGTTAGATTATATTTTTCTTTAGTAAAATTTGTGACTTGAAAGTCACCTTCCAAAGTTTAATATAACCTCAAATAGTTTTTAGTTATCTTATAACCGACTTCAAAAAGGAGGAGGTTATCAATTCGGGTCGTATGTTTTTTTTTTTAGATATAAAATACAATATTTTTAGCATTTGAAGCAATTCAGCAAAGCAAAGTAAAACTTTTAGATTATACCCCGATATCAACTAAGCGTCACATAACTTATCTTCGTGAATTGCAAGAACTATTCTTCTATTGTCCTCGTTAGGGTTGGACCATATCTGGTAGCACGGAACCACACTTTTACTGCAACTCGTCTTTTACTAGAGCACGAAAGACCGACAATAGACAAATAAGAAAATGCGGTTCCGTGCTGCAAGGTGTGGTTCAGGCCTTATGCTTTATTGATTCCAAAGCACGTGTTTATTACATTAGATAAGATTTTATTTATAAATAGTGTTCCCACTAAGTAGACTGAATGTTCTGACCTTTACGAACTGTTTCTGACTTTAGAACCAAGTCTTAAACAATCAATTGTAGCATAAAGGTTAAATAAAGTCGATGTAATCGATAACGTCTGACTTCAAAATAAATAGAAAAGAATGAAACAGCTTATACTTTTAGAAGATGGCGGTTCACACGATTTGTTTTCTGTTCACGAGACTAATTTAAATAAAACACTTTTAGTTAAAATATTGCTTTTGAATTCAGATTGAGTAAAACCTAACTAAATTAAGGTTATCTTGAGGCACGTAAAGCTTTCATTTATTATGTGCGAACTGTTGTCAGCGGTGGCTTTGCCTGCATGCGTATACCACAAAAAAATATAGCCCATGGTACCCGCTTATAATGCTTATAGCTTTTCATATAATTAGAGAATTTTTAAAATTGGTTATATAGATTTTGAGGTTATACATAACAACCAAACATACAAAAAATAAAATCTCTCTATAAAATATTCATGACAATCAGTAATTAGATTAATTACGATTTAGTTCCAAATAAGTATAAGTATTCCCAGAATTGTATCAACAATGCTAGGAAGATACGAAAAGGACATGACGGAGAAAAGAGAAAAGGAGGGACCTACGAGACCTAGTATTTGACCAAAAATATGAGTATACAATTGTAATTTTAACTATCTTCAGCCCCGAAGACTAACTGGCCAAAAAAAAGGAGAATATACTTAATTAAAATTTTACTATAATAATAATAGGCTAGCAGTAACAGTCATCATCATCATCATCATCATCATCATATCAGCCAAAAGACGTCCACTGCTGGACATAGGCCTCCCCCAATTTTCGCCATCGTGGCCGGTCGTTCGCCGCCCTCATCCATCGGTTGCCCGCCACCCTTAGAAGGTCGTCGGTCCACCTTGTGAGGGGTCTGCCCACGCTGCGTCTTCCGGTTCGTGGTCGCCACTCTAGAACCTTTCGCCATCTAGAGAAAGCATATGTTAAAGCTTGTGGGTAGAAATGCGGATATATACCTGTAAATACATACATATTATACATAGTAACACCCAGATCAATGCAAATAATAATGTTCATGTAAACAAATATTTGCACTGAGCAGAAAACGAACCCGCAACCTCTGTGTGGCAGTCTGTACACTGTTTCACCGCTATTTGTTATTATTATGATTGCCGATTCCCTGTTATTTCTGATTTTAGACACGATGGCGCTGTTTTCACTGCATCACACTCTATATCAGGACATAACGATCGCAAAATATCAAGACAAATTAAATTTCTCACGTATGAATGTTGCAACTATGCGTGTATCTAGCGTTATAGTGTTCGAACAACTTTTATCGACAATAACGTACACGAAAGCGCTTATGAATAAAACAGCATTACTTACATCTATAAGAGAATTGCATGCAGTTATCGTACGGGGCACTGTTGTAGAAAATACTAAAGGTATAATGTTTCTAACCTACATAGATATCTGATCTATACTGTTGTATAAAGCGGAAGAGTTGTTTGTTTAAACGCACTAATCTCTGAAACTATCAGTCAGATTTGAAATATTTGCGTATGATAGGCCAGTTCTCGAGGCAGGGTATAAGGTTATGTAACATCACGCTACTGGCGATGGGAGCGAAGTAGTAGGCAAATATGCGGATAAAACCGCGCCGCGGCAAGCTACTATAGATTATAAGTTTAGGTATCGAAAAACAAGTGAGGATTATAAGACATCTTTATGTGTGTCAAAAATACGTGAGCTAATGTTTTTTATTTTTTTAGTATCACAACAATCACACAACGCCATCTAGACTTAAAGTAAGCATACAATTAATAGCTTTTGATATGGGTTCTCGAAGGCGGATAAACATACTTATATACTTTTTTTTGTGAAAACACACATAATATACATAGAAACATCCAGACCAATGCAAATAGCCATGTTCATGCACACAAATATTTGCACTGACCGGAAATCGAACCCGCGGCCTCTGCGTGGCAGTTCGTACACAGTACAACCTAACCACAAAGGTTTTCATAAATAGTAAGTAATGTTAATATATATAAATAGTAAGAAAATACGTGGTGCTATAATAATGGTCTAGACAGAAAGTATGCAATTACTGTTACCATGGCGACCGAAACGGAATAAAAATATTATTATAAAAATTGTAATAGTTAACTTTACGGTATTCATTCAAAAAAAATAATATTACAATATATATAATATTTATACTGAAGTATTTAAAAGCTATATTCAACTCAAAGAAGAGCTAAACTTTTGTTTGCAAATGCTGGCCTCATGCTGTATTTATTGTATTCAAGACTAAAAAATACAGTTTTCTTTATTTAAAACTTTCTACACATACACATAAAGGCGTTAAGTCAATTTATGCATTGTTTTCAATTTTCATATTTATATACAAATATTTCTGCTGATGCTACTTTATCCAGGAAGATGTGACGCAGCTCCTTTTGAAATACTTCGATTTCGGAATTAATTATACCGTTGCTGACGCTACATATGTAAGATTTGTGATGCTGTTCTAGTAATGTCAGATTATCGATTTATCTCTAAGAGTTATATTCTTATCGTATATACCATAACCATTAATAATAAAACACTAGTCAAGCACTTATAAGAAACAAGAGTTTAATTTGCTAGGTAACTTGAAAAAGTTATAAATATACGCTAGCTGCCCGCGGCGCAGTTTCAGCCGCGTCTTAGTTTACTGCTCTGCTCCCGTAGCCAGTAGCATGATGTTACATTATATTATAACCTTCCTCAAGAACTGGGCTATTATACGCAAAAAGAATTATTCAAATCTGACTCGTAATTTCAGAGATGAGCGCGTTTAAACAAAGAAACAAACAAACATGCTCTTTCGCTTTAGAACTTTTTGCTTTTAGAACGCCCTGATACTAAAGGGTTATACCTGAGTTATTATCTACCAGTCTACCATTGGATTATGCAGACACAATCAAGTCAAAATCGTAACAGAGTAATTAAAGGTACATATACTTTGCTATTATAATAAACACATCCATGTATCTCTTCATCGCCATCAAATACTGTTCCCATAATTTACGACAATCATAAAAGAAGTTTATTACCACAGGATCTAAAAATGACAATCTCCTATTTTATACATTAAGATAAGTAGACGAATCGAAATCCTACAAATATTATAAATGCAAAATTTTGTGTATGTGTGTGTGTATATTTGTTACCATTCAGGGCCTAAACGGTTGAACCGATTTCAATGAAAATTGATAAGAAAGATTTGGTACTGGAGACGGCGATAGAATACTTTTTATCCAGTAATCGGTCTGGTTTCCAAGTTACATAAATTAGTCACATACTATTTTCCGCGCTAGTTAGCATCTAGCTAGCAGCTAGTGTTAAAATGATTTCCCGAAAGGGTATGCAGGGGTGCATACCATCCACGTTTTGTTCTTCAAACTCCAAGCTAATAGTAGAATTCTCGACAGAATTACTCATTGGTACAGCTGACTCTATAAAAATTATATATATATTTTATAAATATTATACTTAGTTTACTTTGACAACAAACCTTAATAAAAGAATGTAATGTATACGCCTTCAATTACCAATTCACCTAGATCAAGCATCGTATTATTGGTACTGCCTTCTCTGTATAAAAAAAGTTTTCAACCTGCAGTAGAAATATCATTATAGTTCATTAACTCTTAACAATATTATAGTCCAGAGAACAGTCGTAACTGTAATAAAAACGTACTTCTGGTTAACATTTACTCTTGACGATGCGCCTTACAGCTGCGCCCGCGCGATATTTTGTATTCCTCTTGAACCAGACTGATTTTCGGGATAAAAAGTAGCCTATGTTCAGTGGTATCAAACATTTACACACAAACCTTTGCATTTTTGATATTAACAGGATAATAATTAACATTTAATACTGTTGTTTTAAGAGTATTTAAACGACTCTAAATTTAACTGCAATTTATTATTCTTTACGAATGACCACAAGGCCTAATGCAAATTCTGATGTATCAGCACAATAGGACATAGGACATAAGCAAAATCGTGACCGTAGCTTACATAAATGTTCCAAGAAACAATATTTATCTCCAACGAGCTAAATAATGTAATAGGCCCTTAGGTACTAAGAACACGACGCTTAACTGTAACGGCGACCCTAGACATTGCCCTCACGAACACTAAGACACGAGTAAACACAGGATGATTAATTAAAGCTTAGGATTAAACCCCCTAAATGGCGACGCTATTTGAGTTGGGATGTCAACGTTTTGCGTCATTGGGGCTATTAAGGGTTAATATATTAAAGCGTCTTGTAACGTATGAAAGGAGATTGAATAACATGCGTAGGTTGGGTGAATGGGAAAGTATTTGCTCGAAAAGAAAGAAGTAGATAAAAATAAAAATGTTATGCCATGTTTTGGTAAAAACAAAACATAACATTACGTATTTCTGTCCCTGAAGAGGTAGGCAGAGATGTATATAAATCTATTTACTAACTATATTGGGTTCCATAGGGACATGCCTGTTGTCATTTACCGAGCACAATTCCAGACTCCGGGCTAATACTGAGAATTTCTGAACCGAAAAATCCATTATCACTGTCAGTGTGCTACTGAACCACCGGGACCGGGATCACCGAGCATGGTCATCTATAATCCTCTCACATTTGAAGAAAACCTGTACCCAACAGTACCTACATTTATTTAGGACAAGCTGTTGCCCACAGATATGTAATGAATTTTATTTAAAAAGTCCACAACGTTAAAACATAAAGTTGCTTTTCTTAGATGGACTTATCAAAAAACACATTTCACTATATAATAACGCACGTGAGGATTGCCAAATACACAAACAAATTCACCAACATGATACCGCTGGTTCGCCTAAACTCACTCAATGTATAACCTGTAATCCGCGAACAAAAAATGTTAATCTTTTAAAAGTACTAACAAAACTAAATCGCGCTGAATCCTTTCATCCGTCCAATTGAAATATTTCACGTGAACGTATTAACATTGGTATGTGTGAATCGAACTGTTTTTATTACTTTATTTACCTGATAAAGGAGGGATATAGAAGGGTTATGGATCCACCTATTATATTACGTAGCTTCAATGTCCTCCCTGTTGTCCTTTTGAAATGAAAGGAAAATATAAGATTATGACTTTTTGTCTCGGGTTTATGTAAGATTTTTGGTTTTTGGTCAAGAACAACGTCGCAACAAAGATAATATATTATTAACAATGCTACGGTTAACACAAGGAGATTTAATTCATTTTCTACTGTATGATGTATGTCTTTATAGAGTCCATGAATGTAGGTCACTATGTTAACACATCTAGACTCGTAATAAATTCATGAATAAAACAGTGCGCATAAAGCAAATCAAATCAAATCAAAATATATTTATTCATTATGGTTAATTGAATTAACACTTATGAACGTTAAAAATTACAAAATGACAGCCAATTAACCTACAGGCAGTTCGCCCACAAGCTCTTCCATAGCACAGGTGCGTTCACTCTTACTACCAAGGCAGTCAAAGTCAATTAATGTCATATAAGTCTATGAAGAGTCATAATTAATTTATTAGTTGTAAATATAGTTACGCCGTATTATTTTAAAAGCAATTAATTTTTAATTATCTAAAAGATTTACCTATAAAATGTCAATAGCTTTAATATTTAACTATTTGTTTTAAGTTCTGGAATTTTCTACTTTAAAAATTCTTTGTTAATTACTTACCTTAAGGCCGTAGAACGAAAGCCACATTTTCCTGTTGTTTATCTGGTGTAAAACCAATTTTATCCGCTTAATTTTGTTCCCTTTTCCCATTCTATGTGGTGGCAAACATGAATGAACCGACGTGATAAGCATATACTTACAAAGCCACGAACTCATGTTATCAACCCTATGAAATGTATTGTTAAGTTTTATATTTACAAGTGCGACAATTTTACTAGATGCAATATATATCACCGACTACGAGAATATTACTAGATGACTAATATGATGGCTAATTGTAAGGAAGTTTGATTTCTCATAATACAAAACTAAGCAAACTAGGCATTATTAGCAAAACAAAATAAATACTTAAGCCACACGATGAACTCCACACAACTGATTAAACAAGCTAGGGTATTTTCACTAGGTACTAAGGTTTAAAATAGACTGCCTTGGTGTTAAAGTAAAACTGTATGCGTGTTATGTATCACACAAAGTTCTTTGGTTGGATATCCATGTAAGGTGATATTATTATTATTAATTCTGTTTAGGTAAAAGTTTAATTCCGATAGCTGGAATTATTGTGTAGGTACAGCACACTAAAAAATAAAAAATAAAAAAATAAAAGTTGTTTTATTTCAGTAAATCTTTTACAATTAAGTTGCCGGGGCTTCCCAGAAAGTAATCATTAGATACTTGTGTTGGGAAACCTCGCTCTTCCTACGTAATCATAACAATTTAGATTTACACTTACACATAGTCAGTTTAGGTAGGTATATTAGTTTAATAGTTTCCTTACTTAATACTTACACTATAAAATTAAGATACGACAAAAAAATAAAAAGCAAATGAATATGAATATGAAAGCTGTGTGTGTGTGTGGCGTTCAAGCCTTTCTAATTAATATTTCTTCCACGTCATTGTAATTAAGAGTGGAGAGCCATTCTGTCATACTTTTCCTACACTCAAATAATTGCAAGGGGTAAATATTTAGGATGCGATTTATTATATTATAGGCTCGAGGGGCTTGCGCTATGTATTGTCGACTAGCAAAAGCTGTACGTGCAGGGTATGTAGGAGCAACAATCTCATTCCGTCTTTTTTTAAGTTTGTTGCAATAGATGTTTATGATACAAACTAATTATTCACGGTAGTAGATCCACGCTGGTTTCAGCATGAATGGGCCGGATCGTCCGGGGAAGTACTACCCTCTCATAGAAGATCGACGTAAGAGTAGTAGTATCCGTACTACTGCGTTTCGCTCGGTGAGTGAGAGCGCCGGAGGCCCAATTTTGCCCCCTTTCCTCATCCCTCTTTCCTCACCTCCCTCATCCCCTAACCCCATTCCCAGCCGCCATAGTGGGGGCCACCATACCAGAAGTTTAAGAAGATGGTATGGTGGCCACCACTTCTAGATTCCACTGACTGCTTACCATCAGGCAGGGTGGAGTCACTTTGGTAGGCTAATATATAAAAAAAAAAACGTTACATTAACCCTATAACACAAGCAGACAAATTAATTTTACAAGTAATTACAAGAAGCAAGCTTGTTCTTTAATTCCCAACAGAATAATAGCTAGAGTGAATATTTCTTTAGCTCAAAGCAGTGTTTTGATTAATCAGAAAAGGCAAATGATTTGCAGCAATTAGTTAGTTTGAGTAACAGACAATAGAGTAAGAAACGGTTATTGTCTTAAATTAATAGTTTAATTATTATTACTAGTTTAGATAGTAGTGTAAAGTATCTAAGCCACTTTGTTGATACAGAAACTTTTGCCTTTACTTTGAAGACCCCTACTTAGGATGTTATATAAATATTGTAATTTAATCGTTTTAGTCAAGTATAAATGAAAAAGAGATAGACTTTTTTCCAAAGCAAAATTGTATTTAATATACTTTATTAATAAAGTGTCATTTATACCTCGGTTTAGTTGGTAAAGAGACATCGAGTAAGAGACTTCTTTGGTTTAATTTAAAATATCTATACTAGAAAGCAAATCATTTTTCCAACGAGAATACATTCATTATTCTTCATTCTTCTAGTAACGTATTATTTGCGTAACGTAAAAGAATGTTTAGCGCAGTAGAATATTATTTTAGTTCAAAGAAAGGTCCGTAAATTTCCCTTGCGAACTATTTGTCAAGGGGATTCGGCAGCACCTGAGTCGAGCGGTTACGAGCACCGGATTTAAGTAATCACTAGAGTTTTTAGTAGAATAATAGTAAAGCTTTTTATGGATTTTGTTCGGATAATTTTAGGTAGAATCTTTGCGTATTCTGGATCTGCGGTAAAACTGAATAATTAAATAGTTTTAGCTTATAATAGCACTACGTTGTTGTTTATGTTTATAAGATTTATGGATTGTAGATTTTCATATGTTCTTTACTATAAAAGCAGTAGTA
Organism: Parascotia fuliginaria; assembly: GCA_963082885.1. Lineage (NCBI taxonomy): Eukaryota > Metazoa > Arthropoda > Insecta > Lepidoptera > Erebidae > Parascotia > Parascotia fuliginaria. The sequence goes on from OY720195.1 coordinate 6,496,955, forward strand.
ACCCGTAAGAGAAACTGTAATTTTAGGTTAATTGTAAGTGAACTAAAATTCTCGGATTTTCTATAATAGTAATAATAAAAATATTTCAACAGCTACATACAACGCCATCAAGACCCAAAGTGAGCATATATTATAGCTTTTGTTATGGGTTCTAAAATGCGGATATACATACTTAAATAATGCATGTGTTATACTTATAAAACGGAATAAAATGTTTTGTACAATAGTGAAAACCATACCTATCAAAAAGTTTGCAGTGCAACAGACAGCAAATATAGCGACTTTACGATATTTTATTTTTATTTTTTATTTTATTTAAGGCTTACAGACTAATAACAGTTTTATAATAGCATACAAATATAACTAAATTGCTAATAACAAGCCTTCACAAATTGTTTCTATTATTGGACTTAAACATAAATTAAGTAAGTAAAAGATATACTATTTTATGTAAATTCAGGCAGCAGCGCGCTGCATTGAAAATATGCATCAAAGCACATAGTAGTCGTAGGTAGCGTGAGTGCGATACTTCTTATAAAATGTACTAAAGTGATATTTCAATAACATTCATCGGTATGTTTCAATAATGCTATTATTACACCACAGACTACCACTTTCCAACCACAAACTCCATCCAAAGGTTGTCTGGAAGAGATCCCTTTTAGTGATAAGACTGGCCATTGTACATAAATATTAACTGTGTTAATGTTCCTTGTTACCTATTTTGTAAATTTAATATTGTTTTGGTATACAATAAAGAATATTTTATTCTATTCTATTCTAAGGTGATGTTAATGAGTGTTTTCGATATGTGATGCGATGCGGTGTGGCTCGCTAATATATATAGGTACTATTACGCAGTATTACATGCAAAAATGATGGTACTTTAACCCATCGTATGCTTAGATGCAGATCTACACGAACCACAATGTTATTTCTATTGTGTCTGATATTGTAGCATACGAGGGGTTAAGTCAACAACAAAATACTTTTTAAAATAGCTGAGTAATATAAGCACACCATATGAAACTACCGGCTGTATCATGTGGCCGATACCCGAATCTATTCAATATGAATATTTCAATAAGAAGGAAGGGGAATATAAAGCTTCCGTACTCATGTGCTATACCGTCGTAAATATAAATCAAGTAGTAGGTATTGAAATGATACGTTATCTATAGGTACCTAATATATAAAAGAAAAGAGTTTCTTTTAATCGCGCTAATCTCTAAAACTACCAGTCGAATTTGAATAATTCTTTTTTTTGTGTATGATAGTACGATTCTTGGGGAAGGTAATACCACGCTATGAGCTACGGGAGCGGAGCAGTAATGTACATTATTGCGGGTGAAACCGCGCTGCTCACAGCTAGTAAATTTATATTAGTATCGTAATGATATAAGCAGAGCAAGTAATAATAACTTTTTTTAAATAAATTGTACTTTATAAATTTACCTTGGTTGTTACTGACTTTACAAAAAACGCCAATAAATATTAAACTTTAAAATAAATGTCTTCCATTAATGGGGTAAGCAGAAACGAGAGTGTGAAAAGTGTGAGTGTAAGAGTGTATAATGTAGTGACCAATCCTTAAGCTTTCGAAGTATCAGAATTTACTTTATACGTAAATTACATAATTATAATAACTTAAGAAATTTAAGTAACTTTAAAATTTCCGTCATATAATTTAACTATAGAATTTCTATGAGTGTTTTTTATATTCTACAAAATTAACATTACTAGTATTATTACTTTTACTGTATCGTCCAACGACGATATCAATTATTTATCAACTCCTCCTCAGCTAACAAGATTACCGTTTAATTTTCAATTAAATTTCATTACAATTCAAACTTGGATCATTATTAACAACGAGTTAAAAAATAATAAGTTTTGTACAACAAAAAGAGCATTCATCATAACATTACTTATCATTACTTTGAATTTTAGAACAAAACGAATCATCAATCAATGTCGTTAAACGTGTGTTCTGAAACAAAACCGAACGCTTTTCTTCCCTTTTTCATATAATTCTACTTTTACAATGAAATATTAATGCTATTTTCATGTTTTTTCTGAATTCAGATAAATCTTTTGAGTGATGTTCCTTGTTTTATTTTAGGTTTGTGATGTCATAATGAAATATTGGTATTGTAGTATAAATATTACAGTAATAATACATATATTATGTTACGATATTTTTGTTGGTTTTAGCTTTAGGTAGTAAGGTTTTTCACAGAATATTGATGTCTTAGTTTTTTATCACCGTTCACATGTTGGCATTGCTAAGTAACATTTTAATAATAAATAACACAGGCAACTATACAACGCTATCTATACCCAAAGTAAGCAAGTGGTACGGGTTCTGAAATGCGGATAAACATACTTCATATCAATGCAAATGCAATCATGTTCATGCACACAAATATTTGCACTGTGCGGGAATAGAATCCGTTATCTCTGCATGGCACTCCGTACACAGTAGGTACCAACATACAACAATTAGAGACAGCATGTAACTTCTATCTACTTCTTCAGCAGCAAAAACGTTATGAAAACTATATTTAGTCGTATTTTCATCTGAATGTCTCAGTGGCGCAGTCGTTAAGAAACGTATAATCGAAGTAACAGAATCGTACCCCACTCTGCTGATAGTTCACTTAAAACTGTCAAACTTGTAAGATCTATCGTGTATAATGCACTTGGGACGTTTTAATTCTAACATAACAACAGTGTACTCAGTAAAATGACAATTACTAATAAAAATAACATGCCATGGAAATCTGTCTTCAGACAAGTTTCGGCCTACTTGCATTTAGATGGATTGTCAAAATCAGCTTATGGCGGGTCATGATTATTTAGTTCGATAGTACCTACTACACGTTCTTTAAGGTAAAGTGCTGTTGACATTTTTCTCGAAAAATACTTATTCGCCGACGGTGTATTGTATGCGGTAATACAATAAACTCGTTCACATCACTTGGGAATTAGAATAACTGATTTAGCGTGGGTGAATAGATTATTTACTATTTTCCTTGTGAAAAAGGAAATGTTCTACGTTTTACCTATTTACGTCATAAGAAAGTATACGGTTATAGTTAGGAAAGCAATTACAATTCCACACAAAGTGTTTTTTTCATACGGGTATCGAAATCATAACCTTTTACCCGACAAGTCTCACTCTTCCATATTTAAAACCTTTTTTGAGGCGTTCTTATGTTTCACGGGTGTGTTTTATAAGTGTAGTGTCATTGCACATCTTTAGGAAGACTAAACCCTCAAACTTCTCCTTATAAAAGTACAACAAGTCTCGTAATGTTTCATCCTAGCACTATAGAAGTAATTAACTTCTTACTGGAGTCTCTGTGTAATGGTCCTTCTCTTTATAGAAACAGAAAATGTACTAAAAAATCAAAAGTTTATTTAATTTATGATATACTTAATATTAAGAATGTTAAACATAAAGCTTGTTTCTTTCTCTCAAAAATCACCCTTATTCATTTCACGTTGCCACCCTGCATAATTCTATCGTATAAACGAGCCTAAGTAGTAAATATTTATAAGATGTCTTGTTGTGTTCACTCTTCTTTCTTGATAAATTTATTGCTAATATACTTAATATGGTGAATGTAGGTAAAGCCGTAGTGACCTTTAGTCTTAGTTTAGTAGTAGACCTTACAACATTTCTTATTTTGTAATATTTTATTAGAAGTTTGTCATGGAGAGTTATAATTTCAGTTGGATCCCCTAGATCTGATACCTTCAGGTTATTATTATTCTTTAGTTCCGTTCTGATCCCATCTGATGCAAATTTTTATTCTGGTCTGATCCGCTCAGTTTTTATGACAGGAAAGTACAGTCAAGAGACAAGCATTTTATGAAATCATTAAAATAAAAGAATAATAAATTCATAGTTTTAATAGTCTCTGCTTACTCCGTTAACGAACGACACACATGAAGTTATATATAAACGCAGTAACTCTAAAATTGAATATTTTACAAAAATGTACTAGGCTAGCAGAAGGTTGTAGGAGGTTTATATAATATTTAATTTCATCAACAATCTATAGAAACTCAGCGATGTATAGTCTTTTAAAAAAAAACGAGTTTGCGCACCACACTTGGTAGGCAAATTGGTAACAGCAAAAATGTGATATTTATTAAGCAGGTATCGCTAGCTCGTTAATTAATATTCCCTTGGGTATAAATTTGATGGATGTTCTATGCACTTATTCTCAAAATCATAATCTGACAGATTTCTCCTCCTTTTCTCACCTCCCTCAATCCTTTCGCCTACCCCACTCCATTCATTAAAGATGTGACTGATAAGATAGGAGACCTGCTTAAACAATACAGCATCAGCACCGTCTTTACACCTGGGGCCAAAGTAAACAGCATGGTACTACAAACACCAGGCGTTTATAAGATCATCTGCAGCTGCGATAGTTCGTACATAGGCCAGACTAAACGGACTACTGCTGTAAGGATCAAAGAACATATCGCCGCTGTAAAGAATCGACTAACCAGCAAATCAGCGATTGCCAAACATATTCTGCAAACGGACACCAATCACTGGATTGAATTTCATCATACGCAAGTCCTTGCCACTGTTTGTACCTACTACTCTCGGGTGGTACGAAACTATTGAAATTAAGAAACATACAAACTTCAATAGAGAAGACGGCGTCAAGCTCTCGGTTACGTGGAATCCAGTGATTCAAATCCCAAAAACTCGCTTTGCGCAGTCGGTTAACGGTCGGAATACGGACGGCATACTGAATAAGGACAATGTGAGTGTGTTTTGTGATAGTACGTGGAAAGACAAAAATGTGAGAGTAGATCTAGAATCTACTTCGCATACGGAGCCGTGACATCGCCATATCAGTCTGTTTGTGACCATGCATGATCGCGTGAATTTCCGTATATTTAGATTTACTATAGTTTACCACTGTAGACAATAAAAAAAATTTAAACATTATAGGTGATCTTTTTAACCGACTTCAAAAAAGAGGAGGTTATCAATTCGGGTCGTATGTTTTTTTTTTTTTTTTTTTGTATGTTTGTTACCTCATATCTCGGTCATTTATGAACCGATTTGAAAAATTTTTTTTTTATTTGATAGGGTATACTCTAAAATTGGTCCCATTTTTTTATTATAAGAAATGGTTCAGTGGTTGTATGTTTGTTACAACAGAACTCGGTCATTTATAAATCAATTTTGAAAATTCTTCTTTTATTTGAAAGGGTATACTCTGAAATGGGATCGCATGTTTTTTTTATAAAAAATGGTTTAGTGGTTTAGCTTCAATTTTATATTTTGTAACAAAACGTATGCCAGAAGTGAAGATGTGTAAAGCAACACGTCGATTTCTTTTGCGACGAATTTTCTGACATTGACATGTCCATGCTACAAGTGCGAAGTGATTTTTTTTCATTTTTTGTTAGAAACGAAGTGGCCCTGGATGAGTAACCATTTGTGTTGTTTCATTTTCAGCGTCTTCATTGTTTAGAAGCAGTAGACTATGGTCATCACTATAATTAGGTAGTCGTTAAGCCAAGTTGGAGGTCTTATGGTCGTGAGAAATTACAACAGCAATGGGCGCCCTTAAACCTGCTTTTACAGCACCACTGTTTATTTTTTGCATATCTATTAAGCGATTGCTCGGTCAGTTAAATTATGATTTTTGATGATTCTTTATTGTTGGTAGATCATCCATTTTTAACCGACTTCAAAAAGGAGGAGGTTATCAATTCGGGTCGTATGTTTTTTTTTTGTTTTGATTTGTGGTTTCTGGGATTCAGGGTTTAGCGATCGAGAAAGTGTTGACAAGGACTATATATATCTATTTACAATCTTACCTCTCGTGTCTACTTTTTTTCAAACGGCGCGGCGCTGTCTCATTTGCGCAGCACGTTTAGTAGGTCTACCCATATTGAATATATTTATACACAATTAATTCCCACTAAAAGGCTAAAAATAAAATAATTTTTAGAAAAAAAATAAAAACCGACTTCAAACAACACCTACATGTTCAATCCTTAACTAAAAAGTAGAAAATAATATTTTAATTACTTCATAGCAAAGAACATTAAAGGGGACTCAACGCAATCCTTGATACCTATAATAACTTTACTATTTATAATTTTTAATTAGTTATTTTGGAGTCGGTGCCACCCAAGAAGGATCATAATGGCCTTTATAAAAATAACCTATCTACTAGCAAAAAAAACCTTCTTGATTAATCTATTTAATGAATGAATGAATAATATACATTTAATACAAGAAATCGAACGGAATCAGATAAGTGCGCCTCAAATTTTTTATGTATATCTGAACACAACTATCAATGACGTCTGCCTTCACGAGTATGACCGCGTTCGGGTAGTGCACTCAGGCATATCCCCCTCGCGTGCCATTACCGCCCCGTGCATTTCAAAAGTTTGCTGCAAAGGCAGAATTAAAGATCCTTCTTGGCTGGCACCGACTCCAAAATAACTAATTAAAAATTATAAATAGTAAAGTATTATAGGTATCAAGGATTGCGTTGAGTCCCCTTTAATGTTCTTTGCTATGAAGTAATTAAAATATTATTTTCTACTTTTTAGTTAAGGATTGAACATGTAGGTGTTGTTTGAAGTCGGTTTTTATTTTTTTTTCTAAAAATTATTTTATTACTGGTACTATTTGAAACAGCGGAACTCATCCATATTACCTCGATATGGTTTCATCCAGTATGTTTTATTGCCGCTGTTTATTTTTTTGTTGTAGTTCTCTAATATATTTTAAGTGCTATGAAACAATATATAATACAACACTCGACTACGCAGTAAAACTACGCAATAGGTTGTCTCGTTTCCCACATGGGACAAAACTTTGTGTGGTTCACAAATATCTTTTGAAAGTACTTTGTGTCCCCTTAATTGTATGTTTGTAAAGAGACCCGCGACACGAAACTTGTTCCCTAGTGCGCCAGTTGTTTTTTATTACCTTTTTGAAGTTTTGGCCTAATTTGAAGTATTTGTATAGATTGATGAATCGAGAAGATTGAGTTCACTCGCCTTTCATCGATTACTTAATGGGTCATAATGTAATCGGCATCCAAATTTTGTAAGTTAACCTTAAAGAAAAATATAGTGAAACAGTTACACATATAAAAACGTCTGAAATTTAGAATCTGTCTTAGTGATCTATGTTTATGACTTCTCTATTAAAAGCCTTTTATGTATCTGTGTATATATATTCTATGTATAATGTATATAGATCTTTGCTCTGCAATAGGGGTCAATAATGGCCTATAAATACTAGAATAGCATCATACTATAACATTTATGTAGATACTACGAGCTATTCCTGTCGTGTGGCACAAGCCGTACATGAAGTACATACCTCGATAAGCTACGGCACTTGGCACCGAACTCGGGGCTATACAAAAATATTTTGGAATATGTAAATTTTTGTTGACAAGGAAGTGCTGGACTGCTTGGACGGTTGAATTCTTAGTATCTAGAATGTAATGTAAAGGTATATTATGTTTTGTATTTGAATATTGTTTTTGAAATAAATAATACTATTGATGACGCAGTGGAAGTGTTGTCCAAACAATTGGTTGGTTATCGGGTTTTATTTAGACGAATAACCTTTGTTTTATTCATATTATTCTGAGTCTGGGTGTACTTTATTTCTTTTATTTCTATTTTTGTAAAGTGTCTCGGCGATACAGCCCTTGTTCTGCAGCAGATTAAAATAAAAGGTTTTGATTTAACGACTGCAGGATTGTATGATATTGCTGTTCATGAAGTTATGAGTTTAACATTTACATTCTGATTCGTAAATACACGTATTTGTACCAAACTTTCGTTATATTTTGTAAGTATACCTTTTTTGTAAAAGCCAGATATTTTTAGAAACTTCAGCGGAAAAAAAAATACACTATGCAAGCATTTACTTAAAAATAAAAGCTATGTAACATTACACTGCTTACATAACACTACCACTCAGTGGAAAATTTTGTCCAAAGTAAATGCAAACGTAGCCATAAGCAAATATCAAAGGTGACAGCTGACGTGGAAGGAAATTGGCCTGTCTTACACTAACGGGTTAATGCAGTTTTTATTTCATCATGAAGAAAGCTTTGTTTTACATTTTTTTTATACAACTTTGGTGGCATCCAAGCATACGGTCCACCTGATGGTAAGTGGCAACCGTAACCTATAGACATGGCTGTGTTTTCCAAGCATCGCAGAAGTAATAATGTTTAGATAACACAACCAAGCCGTTGCCGACCACGGAGAAGGGGATGAGAAAGGAACAGGGACCCAGGGGGTAATGTGAGTGGGTAATTGTCGAGGGGATATTTTTTGGTCAAATAGAACTTCTTGTCGGCGAGTTCAGTACGTGGTAGGTACCAATTTGCCTGACTTAACCAAATTCATATGAACTTTCTTAGATTGCCTTGGCTATTATTACCTAAAGATAAATAAAACGTCGTGAAGAAACAAAGTCTAAAATAGATATGTAGATCGAGCACGAACAATTGACTGAGACATACAGCCAACAGTTTATATATCTATTCCGAAGCTAGTTATTTGTGGATATCCGTCCCAGCAACATTATGTAAATCAGATATTGACATCCGCAGTCAGCGTTTCGCTTTACCCCAATATCCTCATTTGTTCATGCATTGTGTCCGCATTTGGGAAATCTCCTTTACTCTTGTGTTGTGAACTTTTTTAGGGTTCTGTTTCCCAAACAGGCCCAAGGGAACTTTAATTTGCCTCCAATGGCTGTTTTGCCGAAAGGTTTTTCTACGGGCTGTATCTCATGAACCCTTTCGGTTCATGGCAAACATAAAGTTATAATTTCACACAAAAATTACAATTTAGGGGTTCTCATATAATTAACTTTTATTTATTTATTTATTTATTTATTTATTTATTTATATCCAATTTACAACACTACCATTACAAGAAAATCTTAATGCGATAGCGTGGCTCACTTTAACGTAATTAATTAATTATACCTAATAATATTTTATTTACACATTTTAATTTTATACATTTATATCTAAACTACCCGTTACCATAACAAATTATAAACAACGTTATCCTCGTAAATTCACTCATAGTGCAACAGAACAGATCTATTTTATCCGCGACCCGGTTGAGGGTTCTGTGTGCGCGCGTCAGAGGCGCCTCCTGCAGCAGGTTGGTGCGTGCGCGGGGCACTCTCAACAACTGCAGCCTTCGTCGCCGGTATATATACCTATCCGGAACGTTAAAATTTAACATCTCCAGCAATGCTGGGTTCATTATTTTGCCCCTTATAACTTTAAATATATATGAGTTAATAGCCAGTTCCCTTCTTACCCCAACTCATTATAACCAACCATACCCAATACGAATAGAGTTGGATACATTAAAGGGTAGAAAGGATACACGCCGTAATACCTCATATATAAAAATCTAATAAATTTATTTTGCACTCGCTCCAACATAAGATAATATTTAACTTCATGTGGGCTCCAGATGACTTCTTACCAATGCGTTATATAATGTGACAATAGCTGATACATTAGTGAAGCTATGAATGGTTCTAAGTAAGAAGCCTAGGTTTCTGTAGGCTTTCTTGCAGATCTTAACCACGTGATTACGAAACGTCAGCCCAGCATCAATACTCACTCCTAGATCTCTCACCTCTGTGACCCGAGTCAATAGAGTGCCCTCTATATTATATTCATATGTTCATTTTTAGTTATGCTCGATTTAAGAAGGGTTGTATCCTTCAAACTGTATTGAGTAGATGCTTAGAATTTAACAGAATCTGTAGGTATACTTAAGTATGTAAACAAATAATAAAAATTAAATAATAGACATCAGATTGGATCCAAATGGCGATAAATTGGGACACTCGGATAGAAAAATTAAATCTGCTTGAAAGAGAAGTGTTTTTGACATTTTTCGTCAACAACAAGTTACTATTTTTACGTAACCTCCGTGTATACTCGCCCGCCACACATGGCGGTTCCCTATTTTTATAAAATAAACATACCCCAGCAATTTAATTCAAAACAGATGTGAGCATTACAACGGAGAGGTTGTTAGCGCAGTAAAAAAGCTCGAGTTATCGCAAACACTCCAAGGGAAATCACTTCGGCAAAATAATAGGGAGCCCTTCGAATTTACCACTTTAACAATTCGCTTCTTTACTTTAGGGTAGGGTCATAGTGATGAAGTATTGTAAATTAGTGAATGTGATATATTAGCGGGTTTTAAATCTTCTTGTTTTGACGTAACTAATTTACAACCGTAAATGTATTAGTTGACATAGTAGATGTCACGCTGACCGTGACGGCGCTGTGTTACGTTTAATAAAATACTAGACTTGTGCAGTACAACAACTTCACGTCCCGTATTCGTCCCTTTTCACCCGCTGTCTCATGTCTGGGTATATGTTACACGCTCTATCAGTTACTAACCCTAGCCTATCCAATCAATCTCAGTAGACCCATTGACCAGATCTATTATGGATCTATTGAGATATTTTTTCTCAATAGATCCAATTTTTGACTGTGTGGATCTATTGATAAGTCACTATAACCTTACCTCAAATTCACTCATACCAAGTGGAGTGGTTACTTCGAGGATTCGTCGATCACGCACGCACGCATTAATTCATTCATTGTTATAATGCATCAATGTTTAACAGATTGTTGGGTTTGCATAAAACATGTTTGTGTATGTTTTGTGTTTTTATTTTTAATGGCTTGCTTCTGCAATGTTAAGAGAACACAAAATTATCAAAAATACTATAGATATGGTAACAACTCACAAGTCACTTACCAATAGTTCAAGTTCCACTTCAAATTTTCAAAATCGCAGTTGTAATAAAAGAATACAATGCAATAAACCAAAAGTTAGTTGTATTATTTAACTATCTGTAATTTTCTTGACATTTCTTTGGACATTTCTCAATTTTATAATTTTTTTAAATCTGTCTGTAACTAATCTTGTAATACGTAGGTATGTTTATCAAAACATCTCCATCATACAACGAACATATATCACTAAGCTTATGTTTAAATAGCAAATGTCTATGACACAGCTGAGACTGCTGCTGTGACCGCAAAGCACTCAACTAATTACGATTTCTCTCTGTTCTGTTCTGAATCTTGGAACTAATCTCTAACCATCTTGAACACATAAGATAAACGTTTCTAGGATTTGATCGTGGAACATAAATGTGAGTAGTCTTTGATAAAGGAAATACGAATTTGAAAAGCAGTTTTAATATCGATACAAGTAAATAAGTGGCTAATAATGTTTCCTAAAGGTTTCAAAATGTATGGCAGTAGATATTTTACTTTGACTAAAGAAAAAAAGAACAGTGTTGTATTTCAAAGTTGTTTATCTATACTATACTATTATATAAAGCGAAAGAGTTTGTTTGTTTGTTTGAACGCGCTAATCTCTGGAACTACTAGTCCAATTTTTTTTGCGTATGATAGTCGTCCCATTCCTGAGGAAGGTTATACGCTATGTAACATAACGCTACTGGCGTCGGGAGCATAGCAGTAAGCAAAGACGCAGGTGAAACCGCGCCGCGGAAAGTTAGTATTATATAAAACGGAAAAGTATGTTTGTTTGTACGCGCTATCTTTGGAACTACCAGCCCGATTTGAATAATTCCTTTTGCGTATGCTAGCCCAGTTCTTGAGGAGGGTTATAGGCGAGGGCTATATGTAACATCACGCTACTGGTAACGGGAGCAGAGCAGTAAGCAAAGACGCGGGTAAAACCGCGCCACGGAAAGCTAGTCTTTAATACGCATGGAATACTGCTATATGTTACTTAATATTCACGAAAGAGTTCCATAAATTAATTCAGACCGGAGATTACACTGAACTTAGTTATATAAAGGTTGTCTGAAAGAGATTGCTTTTAGCTATACAACTTCTATCCGGTAGTAGATCCACGCTGGTTTCAGCATGAATGGGCCCTACTACCCTCTCATAGAAGATCGAAGTAAGAGTAGTAGTATCCGTACTACTGCGTATCGTTTTCCCCCTTTCCTCACCTCCCTTATTCCCTTCCCCTACCCCATTCCCAGCCGCCATAGTGGAGGCCACCATACTTGCAGTTTAAGCTTTTGGTATGGTGTCCACCTCTGTAGAATTCCACTGACTGCTTACCATCAGGCAGGGTGGAGTCACTTTGGTAGGCTACTATAAAAAAAACTGTCATTGTTACTACCTAATGTTGTTCTGTTCTGTTTTTTTTTGTATATTGGTATGCAGGAAAGAATATTCTATTTTGTTAGTGAAATTACCAATCTGCTTACAGCAAGCGGGGTAACAAATGTCGATATCTTTTTTGTCCGAGAGCCGAAGTCAAGGTGGGTAATGTTTTTCTAGCGTATTATACGTACATGTGTGTATGTATGTTTATTTCTTTGGCACGCTCTACAGCCTAAATAGCTTTATGGATTTTAACATATGAGGTGTCATTATATTCGTATTCATTGTGGGAGTGACATATTATTATATCAATGTAGCGTCGGCAGCAAAAAAATATTTTCTTTCTTTTCAGTTTGTTTTAGGCAGACGGGCTTTTTGGTTTTTAATTAATATATTATTATTTTATTTATTATATATATTTGACGGGCCTGTTGTTCTGGTGGTTAGTGACCCTGACTGCTAAGCCGCAGGTCGTGGGTTCGATTCCCACCCAGAACAAATCTTTGTGTGATGAGCATGATTGTTTGTTCTGTGTCTGGGTGTAATTTATCTATAATATGTATGTATTTACAAAAAAAAATGTATATAAGTAGTATATCAGTTGTTTAGTATCCATAACACAAGCAAATATAATTGCTTAATTTGGGGCTAGATGGCGCTGTGTGAATGTTGTAGAATATTATTATTATCATTATTATTATATATTTTGCTTGTTACTTGAGAAAATGTCTTTACTTTACAATGGACTGATACAACAGAATAATTTCAATTATAACACCATTGTAATTATATACCTATACTAAAGTGCGTACAATGTCGCTCTATTTCAGGAATTTAATATAACTGTACTAGAAGCAATAATAAAATTTGAGAGAACTGGAATACGTAATTTCTATAGAGTATATGAACGTAATATTACATTATATTATATTCATATTCTTTGCTATATACTTAGTAAAGTTGGTAATAAAATTGTAACATTATAATAAATCAGCCATTTTGATTTCTAGTTTTTCTATATACAGTCATACAAAGCCATAACTCATTTGTTCAAATAGTATGAATAATAATTTTAACCATTGTGGTCTCCAGTCTAAAATAATAGAACCAGTTCCATGATCCCATGGCAAGTTCTTCTCCATGGGAGAGGTCTATGTCGAACAGTAGACGTTATCAGCGATATAATATTTGGCCAAATTAAGATATTAGCCAATTTAAAATTATAATGTATCGGAGGGAAAGTGAAGAATTGTGTATAATATTTTTTTTTTTTTATATTTTTTCATGTCATACCGGCCTGTTATTATCCCACAGCAGGGAAAGGCCTCTTCTCAAACAGATATGGCATGAACATTGATCTCCACGCTTGCTCATGCGGATTGATGGTTGCGGATTTTTTTTCACCTCGATCATCAGTCAGTAATGTCTAGATAAATTTACAAAGAACATAAGACTTAAAAAAGTCACTTTGATACTTGCCAGGATTCGAACCTCCGACTTCGTGTTAGCGAAGCGGAGGACGACTTCTTGTTGCCTTAATCACTGGGCTATCACGATTGAACTGAATTATTTATGCCAATGTTTTTCCAACTATCGTACGTACATCTATTACTGCAGCTTGCACTTGCAGTTAAACTTCAACTTTTAAATCCGACTGAATTCGCTAGCGAAATAACATATTTTTATTTATTCTATCCTGATTTATGTAGAACATAACAAACTAATTTTCATCAATGGTCATTTGGAAATTTTAAACGTACAAATTTTAGTGCTTGCAGCGAATGATTGACTGAATTTTATTGCACATTTAGTAGTAAGTTGTAAAACATCGAGCATTTCGTTTGATCAATAAACAGTGCCCGTTCAATCGTAAATGTAAATAGTAAATTTTCTGTTAATAGTGAATCAGGCATTTAATAAATGTTTGTTCTAATATTCTCAAATAATCAATTAAATCATAACATAACTTTTTCACCTAAAATGATAAGTAGGTAACCTAAAGGTAATACAAGTTTCGTAAGTTAGGTCTAATGAAAGTAGAAACGGGCGATTCTGCTATTTTCCGTACATAATTCTAGACTGCTTATATCGGAAAATTCAATAGGTATATAATGATAATGTGTACAGTGATGACCCGGCAATCAAAGTCAAGACCTCAGCGTGGAACTTTTGTACAACTTATATAGGTAATATAGTATAATATTCTACCACATTCACACAGCGCCATCTAGTCCCAAATTAAGCAATTATATTTGCTTGTATTATGGGTACTAAACAACTGATAAACTACTTATATACATTTTTTGTAAATACATACATAGATACATACCTATTATAGATAAATTACACCCAGACACAGAACAAACAATCATGCTCATCACACAAAGATTTGTCCTGGGTGGGAATCGAACCTACGACCTCCGGCTTAGCAGTCAGGGTCACTAACCACTAGGCCAACAGGCCAGTCAAAAAACCGTTAACCGTGGCAAATTTAAATAATAATTTAATAAATTAAAAAAATAAATTTAATTCAGATAATTACATCCATATTAGGTAAGTAGGTATATAATGATTTTTACTTTAAAATCTGACCCGTGAAGAGAATTTGAATAAAATTTTAATATGGAGCACTCGATGTAAGTTAAGTTTTTCATGAATATTAATTATAATATAAGCTGTAATTTAAAATTTTATACACGTCATTTCTGTAATTAACAAGTTTTCTATAATTTTTTTAAATCGTCTAGCAAAATTTCAGAGCCATTTTTAATTTCAATAAAATTAAGAAAATTATTGACAGTCTTAGGCTTTATTTTTAATGCCTTTTTAATATCTTTGCAGTTAGCAATATAACATATTTTTGAAGATTTATTTTTATAAATTTGAATTTCTTAGGAATGGAAACACAGGCACAGGCAGGTGTATACTTCTTTAATAAAACAATAGCTGTAGGTACACTAAAATTCTTTTTTCTTGGTCTCTTAGCCTATAACAACTTTCCCCACGCGGGTTAACCCGCGTCTTTGTTTACTGCTCTGCTCCCGTCGCCAGTAGTGTGATGTTACATAGCCTATAACCTTCCTTGAAACTAGACTACCATAGGCAAAAAGATCCTAAAGGCAAGAAAATCCGACTTGTAGTTCCAGACATTAGCGCGTTTGAACAAAAACACAAACTTGCGCTTTATATCTATATATATAAAAATGAATCCCTATTTCCCTTGGTCATGGCATCACGCGTGAACGGCTAGATCAATTTCGTTAATTCTTTTTTTGTTGTGTTTGTTAATGTCAGGGGAAGGTTCTTATGCAAGAAAACTAAGAAAATTGCGCGGTGATTTAGAAAGTTTAAGATACTTAACCACCTTATCATCACTACATAGTATAAAACAAAGTCGGTTCCCGCTGTCTGTCTCTATGTATGCTTAGATCTTTAAAACTACGCGACGGATTTTGATGCGGGTTTCTTTAATAGATAAAGTGACTCAAGAGGAAGGTTTATATGTATATAACATGCTTAATATAGTAGAGACACATTGATAAATTTAGATGTTTTTAATGTGATGTCGTAAATAAACAAACTTTTCGCGCTTACATTGCAACGCTGGCTAAACCCTACAAGATAGATCAAAGTAATGTACTACAGTATTGTACACATTGAAAAGGTATATAAAAGAGTCTGCGATAGTATATGTCTATCTCTAAGGGATAACCCACAATAACCATTTTTATCCTTTACATTTTATGAGAAATTATGGCTTATTTTCCAAGCTATTACAGTATACAGTACAGCATTTATCCTTATCAAATTAAGTACCTTAAATACATTGTGCATTTAATATAAATCAATAATGCCCTTTGGAGCATGTATTTTAAATAAATATTTTCAAAGATGTTACAGATTAAAAATGGAGGGAGGGATATAGTGTGAGAATTTGGTCGAGTTCAATGCCAAGAAAACACAGGTGTGCGCGTTCTCTGCAAAAAAATCTCCGTTCCTTCCCCTTCCCTCTCTTCAGAACACAGCGTTACCACTACAGGATAGCCTAAGTATCCTGGGTATGGACATCAGCCGAGATCTCAACTCCAAGAACTACATCGAGTGCGTCATTAAAACCGCCTCCTGTAAACTCGGTGTCCTGAACAGGGTGAGGCAGTACTTCACGCCCGAGCAGCTCTGTCTTCTTTATAAGACACAGGTTCGTTCCTGCGTGGAGTACTGCTCTTATCTTTGGGATGGCTTCGCCCAGTACTTACTGGATGCACTCGATAGGTTGCAGCGGCGAGCAGTCCCTATCATCGGAAGCCCGGAGGCTACTAAGACCCTTGAGCCTTTACAGCTGCGAAGAGACATCGCCTCAATGGCCATCTTCTATCGCCTTTACCATGGAGAGTGTTCTGAAGAGCTCTTTGAATTAATCCCACCCTCTCGCTTTTTATCCAGAACGACACGTGCGGGACTAAAGTGCCACCCTTTCACAGTGGAATCTAAAGGGTCTCGAACCAAACGGTTCAGCACTTCATACTTTTGTCACTCAATTAAAGCCTGGAACTCTTTGCCAGCGCATGTGTTCCCATCTAATTTTGATCCTGGGTCTTTTAAGCGGGGCGTGAAAAAGCATCTCACTAAGCCGCCATAGTGGAGGCCACCATACCAGTAGTTTGGCTTTTGGAATGGTGTCCGCCACTTCTGGATTCCACTTACTGCTTACCATCAGGCAGAGTGGAGTCACTTTGGTAGGCTAAAATAAAAATAAAAAAAATAGCGGCAGGGGACCGGCATTCTGTAGTAAAATTAAATATTCTACAGAATGTGTAAATACAACGTTCACAGCATTTGTTTTTCTTCTCACGGGCAATGCTGTTACTAAATATAGTTTGCTCCCGTGCGAAGCCGGGGCGGGTCGCTAGTAATAGTATAGATATATACCGTGAGTGTTATATTTTATGGTGAAATTAGAATGATTTAGTTGCTATCGAAAACTCTATGTATATATTTTTTTCGATTCGAACATCTATAGAAAAAGGGACGAAAAAGGAATATTACAGTCCGTACACAGTACCACCAAACCACTTAACACTTCTATTCCTGTTGAAATCATCAACAATCTGCTTCTGTATAAGTATGTATAAATGGTACAATATGTAGACGTCACTTTTATTGTTTTACATACGAATTCGTGCCACAAAATACGCTCGTTTCTGACAGTACAAGTGTCTGAATATTTTTTGTTCAATTTAATTACAAAAGAGTTATGAATTGCGTTAAATTTTATAGTCAGTTATTTCAGTATTGGTATGCAGTTACCGTATAATGTCAAAACCCTCTCGTTAAAAATTATGACAATTTATTAGTTCATACCCTTTTGCCCTGTAGAGGCAAATATTGGAACCGTTTGACATCTTTTAAAGGTTTCATGAATGATACATTTATTTTGAATGTTGTAATGATATGTATCGGAGTGTGCTTTATGTTTATAATACTATCATATTTGATATTATATTTGACGTAACACATTTTATTAATGACACAAATTCATGATATTTTGCTTCGTTAAAATTGTTAGATTATTTAGATGGACCCAAGAACTTTTTCTTTCATTTCTGCTACCGTTGGCACCAAATGAACAAGTGACTTGCCTCCATGATGGTAAGTGGTAACATCTGTTAACAAACCTACGTACCTACTAGTATCTACCAAACAAAAAAGAAAATACGTATAAGAAGTGAAACACTAAAAATTATTTATAGTAAGTATAAGTGTGTTTCCTAAAATATCTATAAAATAAAAACATTAAATTATGTATGCTCGACACGGCCTTATATTAGCTTACATCTTAAATATCTTACAAATTTTAGAGTAAGTGGTAGAATACAAAATTAGAAAACAATGTAGACTAAAGGCAAAAACAGACATAGGACGGAGCGGGACGGCGACGCGACGTAAAATAGTTGTAATGTATAGTCGACCATAAAATTGCTTTTTTTAGAGTACTTAAATGTCGTTTGAACCACAAAGCAATAATGTCTATTTTTGCTTGCAAGTGCTCTCAGTACTTAAATTTCGTTTGAATCACAAAACAATGATGTCTATTTTTGCTTGCAAGTGCTCTCAGTACAATGATAGTTGTCACTGTCATAATGAGTTTTATTGAATTTTAATTTTTATGGTAATTTTCCTTAACGTGGTGAAGCAAATGTGTGGTTGACTATACTAGCTAGACTGAGTGCGACAGCGTTATGTTGTTTACCACTAAAGACGTATAAAAAGTGTATTAGCTAAGCCGAGCGCGACGGTGCTTACGCCGTCTTCTATATCAACTAGTACGTTTACAACCGCTTACGTCGCGTCGTCCTCCCGTCACACCTTCTGTCTGTTCCAACCTTTACGCGAATTATATCGCTATTTGGCAATTTGTTTTTCTCTAGGCCTCAAGTAATAGGGTGTGTTGGGTTTAGTACATGTTAAGAAAAGTAAAGTAAGCTTAATAGGATTAGGTTCCGTTTCATGATAGCAATTTTATTTAATAAGGAACTAATTGGACAGTTTTGGCGCAAGCGGCTACATAAAACTAAGTAAAGTTTCAGTACTTGGTGCTTAGACAATGAGGGTTTTTAAAATGGCTTCCACGAGGTGGCAGCACTGAGGCGTCAGGTCCAGGCCTCTTAAAGTGCGTTTAATCTTGATATAGAACCGTAAACGATTCTATTGATTTTAAACTGTGAATGAATTTTGAACTACTACTAGTGGCCAAAATTTTACTAAAAACCCTCATTAAAACCCTCAGCGTGTATAAAGAATAAAATTGCACCATAAGTTCACAGACGTTCTGCTGTTTAATCTGTGACTTCATAACACTATCGTGCTACTCAATGAGGCGCCGAGCTCAATCTCCGGACCGAGCATAAATGATATCGTGTTTATCCGCAATAGTACTAACAGCTAAGTATTGCGATGTACTGTAAAACTATTCTCAGTTCATGAACTTTCCAACATTTTTCAATCTTTAAACGTAAT
Organism: Parascotia fuliginaria; assembly: GCA_963082885.1. NCBI lineage: Eukaryota > Metazoa > Arthropoda > Insecta > Lepidoptera > Erebidae > Parascotia > Parascotia fuliginaria. Next base: position 6,516,205 of record OY720195.1, read on the forward strand.
TCTCTACCATATCGTGAAAAGTAGAAGACCCGGACTAGAATAAAATATTGCACAAAATATCTTGAGGTTTCAAGACCAAGGCAAAGCTAGGGCTTCACCCTATTAAGAACAGATACAACAGTAAGATAGAGATAATAATTAGTCTCAGTCTTTTGAAATTGCGACCGTAATTGACTATAAGTTCACATGGCCCTTCTGGACTAAATGTGAGTTTAATATACCTTTGTTTATCCAATCGTAGAAAGAGATAATTTATAATAATATAACAATCATATCCACCCTTCGCACTTCTTTGTCATTTCCTTTTTCCTCACGATCGAACTTGTCCGTCATGCTCGTGTTTTCTTACCATTGCTTCTGCAATTATTACGCAGTCATGGAAATATTGCACAGAATTTACGGTATCTGTTTACTGTCAGAATAAACTGTATGTTTGTTTGGAACCTAAATGCAATAAAAAACGCAGATACCTTATCCCAAACAGTTAGGTATATTCTACACCATTATTGCGCCACACTAAATACATAAAATTTAAGTTTATAAAAATGCTGCGCATTGAAACATTAAGTTATGTAACACAGAATCATCAGTTCTCAAAGACCGTAATCCGTTCTATATGTCTCTAGAAATGTATGAAGCTGTAACAACACCTTTGAGAGCGTGTTATCTTGGATTGAAAAAGTAAAAAACTTGTAATGTCGTCGTTAAAGTAGCACGTGTTGTGACTTTGTTAGTTTAACGCCTATCCGAAGGGAGGTATTATTAACTGCTCGAGTTTGACCTTGTTGATTGACGATCGATATTAAAAAAAATTTTGAACTAATTAAAGTGGGGATGTTTACACGTCCTTTTGAAATGACAGCAATCAGTATCATTTTCTGATTTTATACAAAATGGTCAATATAGTCTTTTAGCATGACTATTTTTAAGGTACCTAGGAAAACATTTTTATTTAATACACAATCACGGTTTTAATTGTGATGGAAGAAGAAGGAGCAGAGAAGAATTGTTAGTAACTAAAAACATCATTAAAACAACATAACGCTATGAGTTTTGTGAGAGGCAACTAATGGGAAAGAGAGTGTTAAGTAATTGCCATCAGCATTATATAATTACGAAATATCCCCTTACTACACCATAACACACATAAAGTTAGACTAAAACACCTGATTTTAACCTCAAGAAACCAGCAGTGGACATCTTCGAGCTGATAATGGTGATGATGATGAAGCTAGGAAACTATTATTTCACTTTCCACAACACAAGTATTAACTACTAAAGTTTTAGTTACAAAATGTGTTGTAAGTAAACTGAATAATTTAGTATAAATCGATGCCAAGGCATTTCCGAACAAAACAATGCCAGAAACTTCCCTAACTTAGTTTTTGGTAGCCGTCGAAGTAAAACATTCGGTGTGCCTAACTATAAAATAAACTTTGCACCGATACTCTGTGTTTTTGATGGAGATTCAAATGCCCACAATATTGAGGGGAATACGATAAAAATTGAAGCATCTGTTACGAAGTTTGTAAATTTATTTATAGAATCGTATATACTTTATTATGTCACAATATGTTAAGGATAATAGGGATGATAAAATCAATAATGAAAGGAACCATTTAACCGATTATGACAGATATAAAGCTCAAATAACAATTATAGGTTAATAAATAAAAAGTACACGGAAGCAAAAAGTTCAATCACAAACATGCAAAATAATATATGAGTTATCGTGAGTTTTAGGAACTAAATTATGGTGTATCACAGGTTTAAAAAGGAGGAAAGAAAAACTTATCTCAGGGTAGTGAGACTGAACAGGATAATAAACCTAAAAAAGAAAGAGCTTAAGTGAGACAGCGCGTAAATTATTGTATGAAATAATTTAGTTCTCATGGTAAACACCACAGCGCTTTGCAGTACGAATATTGTATTAAGCTAACGGAAGAGTTACTGCTTGTTATAAATACGAAATGGACAGATTAACGATTTAGTATCGAACATGTGTCATGAAAAATAACAAAATGTCTTATAATAGATATTCGTATAATGTATGAAAGCGAATGAGAACAGGCCTTCTGCACGAGAAAGAATCTATGCAAGTCGTATAATTTTGATAGGTACTTCAACTTACAACACAATATACTCTTAATATCCTTACGTATTTTATTTCCGAAAGTGTAGGCAGAAGTAAAACGTCAACATTTCGCACAAGATATTTTGAATCCCATGTCACAAGAACGAGTATTTTGCCACTAACTAGACACATTCCAAACTTTGGGCTGATACTGATATTATAAAAACTTCAATAAAAACCATAATGTTTACAATTTCAATTATTGCAAAATATCTACATAAAACTCTCAACAAAACATACCTCCTCTGACGGCCAAACCACCATCTTGAAAGTTAAAGGAATTTTATTGAGGAGATACACCCAGCTATTTTACAAGCACATTGTTTATGAACGAGTAACTTCGTTACGGCCGCTGCAGCTCTATGAAATTATGGTAACAAGGTCAAGAGTCAAGAACTAATGTAATTACTACTATACTTTCGTAAAGGAATATTGAAGAACTTGCGTTTATAATCCCTATAGAGTTAAGTATTTCATGTTTCATCTCACTTTGTTGCTATGCCACTATGTTTATTTTTTCGAAAACATGTCTTGATATAATATGGCTCGTTTCATTATATAAAAGTCATAATCATAGTAATTTTTAATATAAAAAAGAAAATATGCGAAATTGCCAGAAACCATGTTAGATCTGTACCACCTAAACAGTAAATATGTAGATTAATAAATAAAGATAATTAAGATTAATAGATAACAACTAAATGAAAGAAAATTATGATCATTCAACCAAAAAATCCTCTGCTGCGGGACAAAGGTACTTATAAACAGTACATAATAAGAGTAACAACATCCGCAACTCGAATTTACTCGATGCTAGATGTAGGCCTCTTAGTTTCTGCTAATTTTCATACCTTAAACTTAATTTACTATACCTCAACTCAAATAGGTGTAGCTTAAAAGACACAACTGAAGACTTTCATACATGTCAGCTTTGTCTCTTAGATGGATGACACGAAAAACCGATTGATAGTGATACACCAAATATTAAAATGAAAATAGGCTTTTATTACATCTGTTTATCTTCCCACAGTGAGACTGTACGCGCAGAATACTAAACTATTAAACGCAGGGATTACATTCTGACCTTTATGCGGCGGTCTAGGTAATTACAATTGGGTATTAAAATGTTATTTAAATTTTGATAGTAATTGTAAATAACCTATAGGTTAAGAATACTCACATACTCTTTAAGTGGAGCGTGAAAAAGCTTCTCACTAAGCTGCCATAGTGGAGGCAACCATACCAGTAGTCTGGCCTTTGCAATGGTGTCCACCACTTCTGGATTCCACTGACTGCTTACCATTAGGCAGAGTGGAGTCACTTTAGGAGGCTAATATAAGAAACGATTCTAGCTTCACTACGTCCCATAATTGTTATAGGTGTTCCAATTACTTTAGTAAATTAGTTTGACAGATGAGTAACGATGAGAATTTGCATGTTCTAACAGGACGTTCTCAAAGAGAAAGTACTCTCTCACTAAGATCTGTTTAGATCTTGCAGGTCTGTGTACAGTAAACGTGATTTACCTAGCTTTCCGCGGCGCGGTTTTACTCGCGTCTTTGCTTACTGCTCTGCTCCCGTCACAAGCAGCGTGATGTTGCATATCCTTTATCCTTCCTCGAAAACTGGACTATAATAAGCAAAAAGAATTTTTCAAATCCGACTAGTAGTTTCAGAGATTAGCGTGTTCAAACAAACAAACAAACTCTTCCGCTTTATATAATAGTATAGATATAGATAATCTAAGACTAGATGAAAATATTTGTTTTATTTCATGGTTAGCTACACTAATTCTATTTAATTAGATCCAAATTTAAGTTGGATATTCGTAACGTATTAAATATCTCAGAAAAACAACAAGTAATCATATTTAAATTTATTTGGGCTTCTAACCATTTTCCTTTAGTAGAACCCCAAGTTTGTTTACTAACTTGATCGGTACGAACTAAAAAAGGTTCAAATAAATGGCGTCTAACTTTATCCGCTTAAATATCCGTGTTAACAAACTAGGTCACGTTTGCGACAAAGTGCAACAATATGTCTTATAAATTTAAGTTTAATACCTAAGATTCCTTTAGCTCTCATCTGAGCGTAAATTTCAACTCCACGTACTTATAGTAGTAACCTTGAATATATGTGTGCGAACATTTTCATTCTGGCCCGTAAGCTACGTAAATTTACGTGATGTTTTAATCTAAAAAGCTGAGTGTACTCGTACGGAAAATACCAAATTAAAGGGACCCCGCTGTAGGTGACTTAAGGCAGGGCCCTTAGTGCCGGCACAAATTATGAGTCGTAAGTACGTACTATGATCGTACCTTATGTCTTCATGTAGACAGTCATTAGAGTATTTAAATAAATGGAAGGTTTATAACTTACTTGTAATTTTGTAACTTTTTATTTGTTAAGTTAAACATGTGTAAATTTAATATAAGTGTAATGTAGTAATAGTAGTAGAACATACATTTGATGTGAAATATTTTTACCCGACTGTTAGTCAAGAAGGATAATGTTGAGCGGCTGATACAATTTCGATGAAAATTGGTATGTAGATAGTGATTTTTATACTGAAAATCGATCTGGTGGTCCCGAGGGAGACAAAACACATTTTAGGCGCAGGCTAAGACGTGGGGCGCAGCTAGTAAATTCATAAAATTAGAATAATGTGTGGGAAAGACCTCGAATAACCACACGTGGTATATGGTGGTTTGTGTGTTAGAACGCGCTGATCTCTGGAAGTACCACTACTACCAGTCAGATTTGAATAATTCTTTTTGCGTATTATAGCCCCCGAGGTGATAGACTCAAACATCACGCTACTAGCGACAGGAGCAGAACAATAAGCAAATACGCGGATGAAACCGCGTTGCCGAAAGCTAGTACTTATATAAAATCTAATGTATTGGCGAGACGTGGGCATAATTCACATCTGCTCAGCCTTTCCGCTAAAAATATAGGCTTTGTTACGTTTATTTATAAATTAAACGTGCTTACATTAACAGTATTACGGGATTGTGACATACATTTACAGTAAAAATCTCGTACTAATATATGTAAATGAAATAACAAGGGGAAATTATATTCAATTATTGTACGTGAGGTGGTTTTGATTTAGAATAGCTGTTTTTATGTGTTGTAATAGGATCTCTTTTTGTCTAATAAAAAATACTCTTTGACTACTAAGTACATATGTTTTATAGGATCCAGAAGATACATAGTTCTATTTCTAAACTCCATCCTCACTTAGCTTCGGTATCAAAAGTTTAATTTGATCTCATAACAAACTCTTACTGAAAATATTATAGAAATAGTGTCGTATTGCATCATTTAGATTCACGAAGGCGCTTAAAATATTGTAATTTTGAAAATAATATGTTAAACATAATAAAATATAGCCTATGTTACCCACTGAATGTATTGATTTCTTAAGATAAAAGAATTTTAGTGAAATCGTTGCAAACAAATTTACAAAAAGTCTAATATTTCTCTTTATAATTTTAATTTAGATACTTCATTAACAAATTGACAACAAGGTAACCCATTGTGTACTTGGTGGCACTGTTGGCGATTCTATAAGATGTTTTTACATACCACACTTAAATAACAATAATAATATTTCAACAACTACGTACAACGCCATCTAATCAAACAAAATGAGAAAGCAACTTATAATAGAAACAGTTTTAGGTTTTTATTTACTAAAATTTTTATAACTTTCAAGTTACGTATAAGAAAGAATTAAGTTATTAAATTGAGTTTTTATTTACAAAGGTAGTAAAAAAGTAATTTATGATAATAAAGATTAAAAGTATGTTGGCTGAAACGTTTCTTTACATTAGCGAAACAGCTACTACAAACATTATCGTAGAAGACTCAAGATTGCTACGCATACTTGCTACGCCGTAGCTGCTGTAGCTCGAGAAAATGAAATAGCTAAGTTGAAATTTCACTTCAGAGAAAGATTACACGATATAACCCTATTTAAACATTACTCTTATGTTCGTAAAATTGTTCTTTGTAAAAGTACTGACATAATTGTGTTCTTCGAAAGTTTTCTTTTTTTTTTTTTCCACATTCACACAACGCCATCTAGCCCCAAATTAAGCAATTATATTTGCTTGTGTTATGGGTACTAAACAACTGATATACTACTTATATACACTTTTTTTTTTGTAAATACATACATATTATAGATAAATTACACCCAGACACAGAACAAACAATCATGCTCATCACACAAAGGTTTGTCCTGGGTGGGAATCGAACCCACGACCTCCGGCTTAGCAGTCAGGGTCACTAACCACTAGACCAACAGGCCAGTCAACCGGCCTCTTTGATTTACGAATCAAAGCGAACGGTAAAAAAAAATTGTTGTTTCTTATAAATAGCGACAAAATTGTGAAATTTGATATACCTTCGTTTGTGTTCAATATTAATACATTTCACAACAATTTTCTAGTAATTATATACAGAAGAAAATAGTATTTAATATTATCGTTAAAGGTGAATGTTTAAAATACAAATAAATAGGCCTAATTTTCCTTTTTCCTTTTTCCTCACTTTCCTTAATCCTTTCACCTACCCCACTAACTTAACGGGAGGTAGTTACTACATTCCATTACGTGCTGTTTGCTTCGTCTACCACAGTCAGCAATAAATGTACGGTAGTAGATCCACGCTGATTTCAGCATGAATGGGCCGGATCGTCCGGGGAAGTACTACCCTCTCATAGAAGATCGACTTAAGAGTAGTAGTATCTGTACTACTGCGTTTCGTTCGGTGAGTAAGAGCGCCGGAGGCCCGATTTACCCCCTTTCCTCTTTCCTCACCTCCCTCATTCCATTCCCCGAACCCCATTCCCAGCCGCCATAGTGGCGGCCACCATACCAGCAGTTTATGACGATGGCTTTTGGTATAGTGGCCGCCACTTCTGGATTCCACTGACTGCTTACCATCAGGCGGGGTGGAGTCACTTTGGTAGGCTATAATATAAAAAAAAAAAAAAAACATTCTTCGTCTGCATTATACTTTCTAAAATTATGTACATTACCGGATAAAGGTTAGCTTTTTGCTTGTTTATTACATAGTGACGTAAACCCGATGGAAAACGATACTAGATAATAAAGTACAGGATGGCGATTCTTTGAGAACTTATCGTGTTGATGAGATTGGTTAGACTAGCACTTAGCCTGAATTCCTAATGCCAAAACACACGCTATTTGTACCTGCGGTTGTTATATATAGCTACAGTTAATGATTCTAGGTAAAACCTCATGATTTTTGTAATCTAGTTTATAATATCTAAACTACCTACCTTTTTGATCTGTTAAAGTTTAATAAAATATATCTTCTTAATTAATATTATATTGCATTTATACAAAGAAGACAGATCTCTGTCATACATCTTTGGACCAAAAATGTAAATAGATGGAAAATATATTATCGATTAATATCTAGTATATCAAAAAACGCTATTTGAAAATTCTGGACTTTTTGACAGTCTGAGTCGTAAGTCATTTTATGAAAGTGATGTTCTATTAACCGATAAGAGGGTTTACGTATCATGAGTGGCAATGTCGCAATTTAGCACTTTTATTCAACTTTCTTTTCATTCTAGCATTTTTACAGAACATAGCATTAAAATATAGCACAGATTAAATGATTAAAATTGAAAACCACTAATTATGACACTAAATTTCGACGTTGCCAGTCATTACGCGTAAACGCTATAAATGTATGTATTTATTTTAAATACAAGAGAATAGAAAATCCTTTGTGCATCCATTATACATCAATACAATTTTTTTTTAATATTGATACACATAGATCATTTATCTATATATATAAAAATGAATCCCTATTTGCCTTGGTCATGGCATCACGCGTTTACGGCTAGATCAATTTCGTTAATTCTTTTTTTGTTGTGTTTGTTATTGTCAGGAGAAGGTTCTTATGATAAAAACTAAGAAATTGCGCGGTGACTTAGAAAGTTTAAGATACTTAACCACCATATTAAATTTAAACCGCTAAACCGATTTTGAAAATTGGTATGTAGATAGATTTGGTTTCGGGACATAGGCTATTTTTATCCCGAAAATCGCTCTGATTCCCGAGTTACATTAATTAAACATATTATAGCAATTTTCATGCGGGCGAAGGCGCAGGGCGCAGCTAGTTTAGATATAAAATACAGACATTTTGCTATTTAAAAAGCTATTTCTTCAAACAGCTTTTAGTTAATTATTTATATACCTATATATGAATTATCTAAAACTATTACAATTTTTTAAATCTTAACGGAGGATAGAATTCCCGAAAACCACACAAAAAGAGTTTAAGAATCTGGAAAAGGCACACAGCGAACCATTTTTTTAGGTATTTTTTTCTCCCTAGCAACCGTTCAAGTTCTAAACAAAGTCGCAACTCGCCCAGGGTTAATCTGCTTACATTATGTTAATACAAAGACTGTTTCACGAATGCGTCCACCTGACAAAATGGTACGTTGTGTAGCCCTTGAGACTTTAATGTAAGGACGCTGGGTGAATTTTGTTTGGGCAAAAATAGTGCTTGTTTACATCGTATAGGTGAAAATTTTGAAAACATTATGCTGGTATAAAAAAAATTGTCACGGGCATTGTCCTCAAAGAGGCGATGTAGTTTTTAATAATAACACAAAGTTAATCATGGAAACTAAACCTAAAATATCTCGTACATCAGTTTTATACGCTCCTAATTAAATACTCTACCGAGATAGCCTGTAACAATCTATAAACTATTATATAAAACGGAAAAGTTAGTTTGTTTAAACGCGCTAATCTTTGAAACTACCAGTTGGATTTGAAATTTTTTTTTTGTGTATTATAGCCCAGTTCTCGAGGAAGGTTATTGTATCATCAAGCTACTGGCGACGGGAATATAGCAGTGACCAAAAACGTGGGTGAAACCGCGACGCAAAAAGCTAGTTTATTATAGAGATTTAAGTGGAGAGAGCCGCAGCTTAAAGCACTGAAGTACCTACCCAAAATTTTCAATGTGAATTACATAATAGTTTATTCACGGTCAAAAAACTCATAATGATGAAACAATGAGTTTATTATTAGTGTAATTTTCTTTGAAAGTTATAAAGGTCATGTAAGTGTTGAAGAACATATTATTAGACAAATTTTTTTTAATGATGTATAATATTAGCTGCTGTATAAATGAGTGTTGTTTCCAAGGACTCACAATTTATTATTTATTAACTTACTAACTATACAAGGTTAAAAAGGGTATATAGTTTTTTGTTCTCTCGACCCACTCAGTTAAAAAGCGTATAAGTTTGCAAAGCATGACATAATTTCGAGGACCACTATCTAACTTATTTATCTTGACTGCAACACACTGTAAAGCATTTTCTTTGTGTTCTTTTCCCACTCAAAACTTTCTGTGATTCATATATTATTTGTTCCTAATCTGAGTCACAGATTCTATGTACTAAGTATCAGCTAATTAAATATACCTACCAATTACGCCACTATGATGTGGTTGTAGTAGTAGGGTTTAGCGTGATAGACACCAATTATCGTTTAACTTTCTGTTTTATATCATACTTTCATTCCCACCTATAGATTAGATATATATTGAATGAGTATAAACCATCATTTTACATTTGTTTGATGCAAATCCAATCCCACGTGCAACACTTTAATTTGATTAAAAATTGTTGTTCATAGTTATTCAAGCTAAAATAAACTATTAAGATACACCCGCTGAAATACCAAAAAGGGTCGGCAGAGGTGTGTTTTGCAATTATAGAGCAGATGTGAGTCGTTGTTTATACTTGTTCTCATAATACTATATCACAAACATACTTTTTTTTTCTAATACACATTTTGCAAGCTATAAGATACAATATTTGAAGTAATTTTCATACCATTATACAAAGTAACATTAAGGCGTAGTACAGCTAATCTAGATAAATGATTATATTTATCTCGTCTCGGTACTATATAAACGACACTGTAAAGTTATCTCTACACTGCAGTAAATTACAGTACAATTGAAAGCTTTTTATTAGAAGCCAATTAATGAGTAAATGACTTTACAGCCAAGAACAAAACCAAACAGTTGTTGTTTTTTAAAACATTTTAATTATCTTCACGCCGGCTAATATGACTAATATAATGACTGCACCGTTGGTCTAGTGGTTAGTGTAACTGACTGCGACGCCGGGTGTCGTGGGTTCGATTCCCGCGGAAGGCAAATATTTGTGTGATGAACATTTGTATTTGTCTTTAGTCTGGGTGTTTTCTATGTATTATAAGTATGTATTTACAAAAAAAAAAAAAGTATGTATATGTATTATATTTCAGTTATCTAGTACCCATAACACAAGCTCTGCTTAGCTTGGGACTAGACGACAGTGTGTGATAGTGTCCACATATTATTATTATTATTATTATTATAATATAAACAATTCTGTCAGAATCAGGCACTAAGCGTATTTACTTTGATCTATTTAAATATGTCTTTTCATTTGTTACAATTGTCAAAAGATTTTTGCTTTCCTTATTCTGTTTAAATTAATTGATTGGTAGAACTTCCAATATTTTTCTCTTCAATATTTTAAAAAATTGGGGTAATTGGAATTTTCCGTTTTGTTTCTTTATCGTTGTTATACGTTCGACAGAAATGTATGCTTATGAGGTGCGATTGTTTATTATACAAATATTAAAAATGCATATTGTCTCGGCAGTGCTACTGTGCACGGACTGCCACGCAGCTGTTTTGAACGCCGAACCATGATTTTCGGTTTTCTTTCGAGTAAGGAATTGCCCTCAGTTTCATGCGGACATACAGTTACACCTACTCCTTCGAGAAAAATGAACTAAAGTTATGTTATGTGTCTTCACATTTGATGGTTATTATACCAGGTGAGCTGTATTATGGCCATTCATTTAAATAACATCAAAGTACATACCAAAAAATAAATTCATTTAAATTCATCAAGAACAATCAAAAAGTTGTTATTCAAGTCTATTTAAAGTTTGAATCCTTAATATAAAAATATTCGTGTCCAAAATAATCTCCGTACATTTGTTTCCACAACGTACATCCAACATAAAGAGACAATTAATTAATGTTTTCTTTTATCCTTAATCAAAATGCGAAATAAATATAAATATGCATCATTTATTACCGCAGTTAATGAACCCATGATTATTATTCAAAGGAAAAACGTCTAATCTAAGACATTAAGATTGGGGGAGCATTAGGGAAAAATAATACTTAGCAAAGTATTGTGATTATTTTCATTATCTTTATCCTACTTAATTGCTATGGCGACTTAATGGTAATGCTGATTGCTGAATTAGGTATTTAATTTGATTTCTCTAAGTTTTTTGTTAAGTGGTAGGTATATTTTTAATTATAATAGAGAATTCACGCTTCAGTGCATGATCGTTAAGTATTTACATTCCTTCTTTGCTCGACGTTTCGACCAGGTTACACCAATTATGGTCACAAGCTGGCTGGTAGTTATACGAAGTAGATTCTAAATCTAACCTCATATTTTTGTAATTTCACGTGCCGCATACCGTCACAAAACGTGTGGCTTATCATGCAGCGCGTAGTGGTAGGTAGCATAAAGTATATTATGGCTCACCTGAGATAATTGTATTTTAAAGAACACATATGTATTATATGTATAGATAAAGGTACCTAACCTCTTTAGCAAAATGATTGTTTATGTAATGTCTATTTATGTAATAAAACCGTGCGAGTGTGTTCTGTATTAAGTAGATATTGTGTAAGTAATACTTATGGATCACAATTACACTGTTTTAATTCAAGAAGTTGCCAATTGTGAAGGGGAATGGGACTGAGGAAAGAGAAGAAAAACGTTTACTATTTAATATCAAAGGAATACAGCAGTAACGCTCACCGCAGTAAGGTAATACCTAATGGGCAAGAAACGCTAGTACCTAGTATTTTCAAGTTGTCTCTTAAGACTCACAAGGACTGATTCTAATATATTTTATTAGATTGTTTTAAATGTCTACAAGTCTTATCGCAAGAATTATGCATTCAAAATATTAAGTTTTTGATGATTTAAGCTCTTATAAAATTATATAAAAGCCTGTCTTAAACTTAAATCAGAAAACAGACATAAGAAAATACTTACTACAAACACACTTAGACTTAAGCCGTGGTAAGTTATTAACTTAGAAACTTAAGTGGTAAAAGCAGATGCTATTACGAAAGCCTCCTTTAATATAGTTATTTATTTAATGTTGACGGTTTAAAGTATAAATCTAGACGTATAGGGTTTATTTACTGTAGAAATAGAATACCGCTTAATTTTCTAATTAGGCTAACTGTAGGAGGCAAAAATATTGCTGTGCTGGCATCATTCCGCTTATTTGTCTTGGTTATTTTTATATCTTATATATATAATAATAATAATATGTGGACACTATCACACACCGTTATCTAGTCCCAAGCTAAGCAGAGCTTGTGTTATGGGTACTAGATAACTGAAATATAATACATAATATACATACTTCTTTTTTTGTAAATACATACTTACAATACATATTTATGCAACACCCAGACTGAAGACAAATACAAATGTTCATCACACAAATATTCCTATAGCCTTCCGAGGGAATCGAACCTACGACAGCCGGCGTCGCAGTCAGTTACACTAACCACGAGACCAACGAACTATCTATACAGCTACGTGTCTCACTAAAAAATAAAACCACTATTTTGTAATATAAATAATATTGTAGTTTCGCAGCATGACCTACCACACGGGCATTACCGATGTAATTCATCGACGCAACACCCTCATTTTAATGAATTGAGTTGCCACACGATGATGCAATGAAATACGACCGCCATAAATTTATTTATTATACTTCTCCAATGCTGCAGCATAGTCTGCAGTTTTAAAAACTGACACATGCTGCGTGCTTGGTGTACTGTGGTGCTGTTCAGTTGCGTTGTAGCGCAGCACCCATCCCATGCTTTGTCTCACTTGTCCCATGTTCAATGCGCAGAAGGTTTTATCACCGTACGTCGTTTTGACGTATCGTGTGACATGTCGTTCAGATTTACATAATATATGCAGAACTACAGAGCATCAAAAATAAGTCGTCGAACCGTATCTTCAAAAATTTCGAACTTAGGTAAAATTAATCCTATTTTAAGTGTTCAAATGCAGTAGCAACCAATGGTCAGTAAATGATTAATGAGTTGGTACTAACTTCAGACCTGAACTTGGTCAGCTTCAGTGCAAAGTTAGATCACTAGAATAAATAATATTGATGACCTGAATTTGCGCTACGTAAGTTAAAATATTTTTTGTTATTGTCTAATTTTACTTTAAGTTAGACTTAAAAATCTTGCAAGAAGCAAAATTGAAAAGACTGCACCGTTGGTCTAGTGGTTAGTGTAACTGACTGCGACGCCGGGTGTCGTGGGTTCGATTCCCGCGGAAGGCAAATATTTGTGTGATGAACATTTGTATTTGTCTTTAGTCTGGGTGTTTCCTATGTATTATAAGTATGTATTTACAAAAAAAAAAAAAAAAGTATGTATATGTATTATATTTCAGTTATCTAGTACCCATAACACAAGCTCTGCTTAGCTTGGGACTAGACGACAGTGTGTGATAGTGTCCACATATTATTATTATTATTATAAAATTTAAGCAAGCTGCTGATACAGGTACAGAAACACTGGATTCTGTACATAAGCTTCTGTATTACTAGGTAGGAGTAGGATAAAATATGTTTTAGAAAAAAAATTAAAACCGACTTCAAACAACACCTACATGTTCAATCCTTAACTAAAAAGTAGAAAATAATATTTTGATTACTTCATAGCAAAGAACATTAAAGGGGAATCAACGCAATCCTTGATACCTATAATACTTTACTATTTATAGTTTTTAATCAGTTATTTTGGAGTCGGTGCCAGCCAAGAAGGATCATAATGACCTTCATAAAAATAACCTAACTACTAGCAAAAAAAAATTTTTCAAATCGGTTCATAAATGACCGAGATATGAGGTAACAAACATACAAAAAAAAAAAAAAAACATACGACCCGAATTGATAACCTCCTCCTTTTTGAAGTCGGTTAAAAATAAAGAGAACCGAGAGCGTAACTGGTTCCATGACATGACCTATTTTATCATATTTTCATAATCTGTCTATATAAGCCAAATCACTTCAACTTTTGTAGTTTCGTTGTACAAAACCTTTAAACTCATCAGTCCTTGATTAAAAACGTAGTTTGTCAGTATGTTCTAAGATTATTTTTACCTACAAAAGACAGGTACAATATCATGAAGTTATTTGCAATCAGCATCACAGAACAGCTGTTCTGTGTCGTTCTAGTTCTGTCAAATATATTTATAAGCATGAAATATATAAGCCTACCCGGCTTATATATTTCAAACATTTTCCTACTGACGCAATATTTGCTTAACGTAGCCATATCCTAACGGTTGTTGTAAAAAGTACGCATGACGTGAAAGCTTTGCCCGAGCAATTACACCAACTTCGACGCAAATGAGGGCCGACGTTCATTCATTTGAACTTCATTTGGCGAGGTTGACATGCGTTCATTTTGCAGACGAGTTGCGAGACTGACGTATTTTGTGTAACGTTCTGGTTTGTTTTGTTGTGTTGCGTGTAATTAGAGGTGTTTTGGGATAGAAAAGTACGATTTGTGAATTGTAATGGTCTAATTGTGTCGGTGGAGTAATGGTTGTGTATACTACCAAGACCAAGCAGCCCATCTGCAGAAAAGATTTTTTTTATACGACTTTGGTGGCAAACAAGCATACCTGATGGCAAGTGGCTACCGTAACCTATAGCGATGACTGTCTTTTCCAAGCGCTGCGAAAATAATATTGCTAGAAAACACAACCAAATCATTGCCGACCACGGAGAAGGTGACGAGGAAGGCAAAGGGAAAAGTATCAGAATGGTGGAGGTATTTGGGCTGCCGGCGCTCTCACTCACCGAGCAAAATTAATATTCTTACGTCGATCTCAATAAACCTTGAAATTATTATAGATCTGTCTAAACCTTGAAAGTTCCACTTGCCACTGCTAGCATTACGTAAAACAAGAAAAAGTAAAAGTGTGCTGCTACAGTATATTTTATACTAGCTTTCCGCAGTGCGCGATTCCACCAGCTAATCATTGGTTACTGCCTTGTAACCATCCTCAAGAATTGGGCTATCAAACGCCCTTTAATGTTAGTGCCAGAGATACGCGCGTTCAAACAGACAAACTCTTCTATTTTATATATTTGTATAGATGTTTCCAGCGACCCACCATGGCTTTGCACGAGTATACAATGTGTGTAATGTATATTGTATTAACATATTCACAGTTCAGTGCAATCACTGTGAGCGTGGGATTGTTTCCAGATAATGTCTTTGAAGTGCTTAAGCCTTTTGACCTTGTGTAGGTGTTATTTTGAATAATGCGTTGGTTGGTTACTGTACTGTGTTACTGACAGTGCTTGACTAGTGCGATTTGAGAACATTTTGTAGTATATTTGATCGACATTTCATCGACAGCAATAATGATGTTGCTGTTACGGCTGGGACCTTTTAGCCATTCTCATAAACGTCATACTAAAATTCGTCCATACGTAAGGTTGTTACGTATTCGTCACTGCAACTAACAAAAGAAAATATTATTATGAAAATTTGTTGATCTTCAGATATTTGACAGCTCAATCAGGTATAAATTGTTGAATGAATTTAAATAAACCTTGATAAGAAGAAAAGGTCTTTTATTTAAAGCTGCCGCCAGTACCAAAGAGTATCTAAACCAGAACATACTCGTATTACATAATAACAATATATTACCTAAACAATGTTCTCTAGATAAATTAAATTCATAAGTTATATTATCTTGACAATATTTCATAAGCGATACCAATGGCTGGAGAAAAGAATTTAATATAAATATTATCTTTAAAATTGACATAATATTCGGTTGGGGCGTTTTAAATGATATACGGTATTGAATACAGGATTTTCGAATAAAATACCTGCTTTACATGAAATGTTGTATTCGCCTGATATTGATAAATTGTATTATAAACGTTGAATATTAATAATATATGGCATTTCAAGTGCTTCAATGTGTAATCCGAATTGTTAATGTTTGATATGCTAGCATCTATACTATCAATTTGGTTTGAATAATAAGGCATAAGTTTTGGTGCTTTATAGTAAAAGCACTAAACTGGATCTTATTTTTTTTGTATAAGAACTTCTCTCATATTACGCCTAAAGATTATAGCAATGTAAGAGATATATCAGAGATTCTGATGCTTTTAGCCGTCTGCACTTTGAGTGCCCTTATATTATAAGCCTAAAGTGCGAGCATTATCACAGGAATAATTTTTTATTTTTTAGGAACTATTTTATTACAGGAATTATATCCTAGTACAGGCATCTAACATTATAATACGTATAGTTACACAATTACGTCGTATGTTAATCTGTATCTAAGTAAGTTTATGAATAAATGATTTGAATGATGATTATCTTTACAAAACAGTCTACTGGGCAATGAAATATCTATATATACGGTGACGTATTCTAGACCGGTCAAGATGGCGATAATTGGGGGAGGCTTATCTCCAGCAGTGAACGTCTTTCGGCTGATAATTTTGATGATAGTGATGCTAGATTTATAGACTCCTACTAGGACTTTAAAATTTGATTACCAAACATATGTAATAGCAACAGTTTTAACCTTCTTTTAAGCGTTTTAACTGTAATCAAAGTTTATTTTTATGATTACGCCTGAAGCAACAAACACGGCAAGAGTGCACGATTGTATGTATGTCTTGAGTTTTATCTATTAGAGGTTTTTGGACACAGAAAACTCCACAGCGCATCTTACGGCATATTTTGGGCGAGTATTTTTAAATGTGTTTAGTTGTGTGTCTCAGTCGTTTAAAAATGTTTTAGTTAAAATAAAATTCTTTCTTCATGTACATGACGTTAGATTTATAGCCTACTTAGATAGTAAATGTAAGAAAATAAGTTTCGTATTGTTTTAGAAAAATTTCGTGCACACAACTTTAAGGTACGATGACAAGGCTTTGCAGGATATACGTACGTTCTGCCAAATAATTTGTAGAGAAAATATACTTGTTTCTTTATTTTCACAGTTTTGAAACGACTGAGGCAAGAGGTAACTTTATCTTCGTTTTATTTATTTTGTGAAATTGCTTTTTCCATAGTTTCATGTTGTGTAAAAGTAGAATTCGTTTTGAATTTAGAGTCTTCTCAGTAGGTATCGTTTTATCTTTTGTTAAAATACTCGCAGTGTTTGCTACTTGCTGTGTTCAATTGGAGAGTTATTTGTGTATATAAAACTTTAAAGTAAACATATCAAGGTGATTATACTCCAGGGTAGTTTGTTCTGTGTCTGGGTGTAATTTATCTATAATATGTATGTATTTACAAAAAAAAAAAAAAGAAAAAAGTATATATGTAGTATATCAGTTGTTTAGTACCCATAACACAAGCAAATATAATTGCTTAATTTGGGGCTAAATGGCGCTGTGTGCATGTGGAAGATTATTATTATTATTATTATAGTTTACTGGTTTTTTTTTCTTTCTCAGCTTAATGCTGGTGGATGTGAACCTATCACGGGCTTATGCCAAGGGGGTTGGTTCATTGTGTAATGTTGTGGGTGTTTGTGTAGTGGATGTGAGGAATCGCCGAACTATGGAGCATGTGTCTAAAATTACTGATTTTTGTAGTGGTATGAATGCGTTTTATTATTAATATTATTATTATATTATTATTAGTTAACTGGTTATTGCTGATTAATGTCACAGTCCACACAGTCTGAATATCATCTCAGGAGCTACCACCACCATAAATAGTAGTATTAGTATTATTTTAATCTTAATTTGTGTTTTGTTTTTCCTTCGTACCATTAAAAACAAGGACAGAGACAAAGTAAGGTTATAATCGATATGGGATGATATTAGGATCGTCTTTTAAGCAGGGTGTAAAATGCACCTGATCAAGCCTTTACAGTAAAACCACCATGACAGCAGTTTGCATTGATAGCAATACCGATAGTGTCAAAGCAAGTATTCAAGCAGATTAAATAGATAAGATAGAAAGTTCGAACGCGAGGAGAAAATTAAAAAAATACTGATGTTTCAAACTTCCTATCGATCTATTGATAGAATAAAATTTGTCAACTGTACCTTCATTTTACTTCTGATTAAATTCGTTGCGGCGTCCAAAGCAAAAGGTTTAGCAGTCTCCGTGACTCGTACTGGCTAACAGGAGACACAGTAATCGGCATGTGAGCAGGATAAAAAAAAATCTGATCAAAAACATGTCATGTCCTTGTTTAATGTTGTTGTTGTCTACACTAACTTTTTAATCGTAATGTGCCTGCGGTCATTTTTATTTTTATTTTTTGCTCAATAAGAATCCTTTTCCTAAATAAACGTAATTTTATTTATTTATTTTTATTTATATTCCTCATTACAACGGTTTCTTAATGCTTACCTTATATCAATGCTTATAATAGTCTACTGAATATTTGAAAGCATACTATAATGGATTGCGATAATCTCTAATCCTTTATCTGCAACCATCAACACAGTCATAAACGTACAATTTCCCATCTATCGTCTCTTATCAACAAGTATATGAAATTTTATGAAGTAAATGACCGAAAACAGTTAACCTTTAAACATATAGTACACTGGAGTGTGTTAGGCTATAAAACGACATTTTATGAGGAACTTGAGTGTCGTAAAATGAAGGGTTACAAGTCTTCGATCTGATGTTACTGCTAAAGCGGTATGAATTTCAGATTTGAATGTATGTATCGGTTTTACAAAACATGCAAACATATTGACCGCATTACAAATGAGGTCGGTTATAAAACTCTAGTATAATTTAAATTTTTAGTATATATTAAGGTTTTTACCGTTTATACATTATTAGGAAGATATCATATGTTTATTACGGAGAAGGTGAAGAAAAAATCGTGAGGAAACCTGAACTAATAAAAAAAGTCTGGAATCGCCCAGCCACATTGAGCAAGCGTGGAGATCAATGTTCATGCCTTTTTTTTTTTTTTTCCCATCGCTAGTGGCGTGATGTTATATAGCATATAACCTTTCTCAGAAACTGGGCTATCAAACTCAAAATGAATTATTCAAGTCCAACTTGTAGTTCTGGAGATTATCGCGTTCAAACGAACAAACTCTTCCGCTTTAATATTAGTATAGATCTATTGTAACTGTATTAAGTTTCGAGTTTCCTGACGAATAATGTATCGTTCACTGAACTTTTGTTTAAAAAATGTCTTCTGAGAGTTAGGTATATTTTGTAAAGGTACATAAGCTCTGACGTGAGTACCAAATATTTCATAATCAATAAAAATATTGTATCTCTCTAGAGAATACCAGAGTGTATTAGATAGATGTAATACATTTTTGGTATTATATTTTGATAATATGGGTATATTGACACAATAGAATATAACAACAGGCACTACAATATTATAAGAAACGTAATTTGATCACAGAAGATAGTAAGCTAGGTAGGTTTAGTAAACCTTTATTTCTTCACAGTAGAAATAATTTTATAATTTATTTTGGTAGGTTTTCTGTTTGTTCCTCCGTAAACTTCATCTAACGGATTCCTTTATTATTTTCATTAGCGATTATATTTACAAAAAAAAGGATTTAATTATGTATAAACACATTCTAGAGCCCATAACACAAGACAATATGCTTACTTTAGGTCTTGATGGCACTGTGTGTATTGCATGTGTATATTAAATTGTTATTATTTAGGGATTCTTCCGAAAGGTTTATAAATACTCAAAATATCCTCGCAGCTGTCATCCGAGTGTCTACGCCGAGTTTTAGAGTACTGGGTCACATTGCAAGAAAATAAGGGGACAACCTCGAGTAACTCATTTTAATTGGCAAAGTAGAAGGAAAAAGGCCTCGTTGACGCAGCCCAATACATTGAACAAACCAGATCCGCGCTCTTGACTTCACAATTCACAACCAGAAACAGGCAGAGAAAGCTCTTATAGAAGAAAGTGGTGCAGACCTTCGTGGTCACGACCTTCAACACTGAGAAATACGACACAAGGAGAGATAATCATATCGTGAAAAGTATAAAAGTACTTACGTTTAAGGGTTCTAGTACAATACAAATTCAAACAATCCTACTCAATATTATTAATACGAAAGTTTGTGTGTGTGTATGTGTGTGTGTTTGTTACCACTCAACATCTAAACGGCTAAACCGATTTCGATAAAAATTGGTATGTACATAGATTCGGTGCCGGAGAATGAGTCAGATACTTTTTATTTTAAAAATCGTGCTGATTCCCGAGTTTCATTAATTAAACGATTTTACGTGCGGGTGAAGCCACAGGGCATAGCTAGTAATACATATAAGTCTAGCTATAGCTCTATAAATATGTATAAACAAATCAGCAAAAACTGCGTTACATTATCTATCTCCAAAATTTACTTTTACAATCTAGTTTTATAACTTTGTTTTTCCTCATAAAGCATGTCTAGACCGATTGTAACACAGGTTTTAAATAAACGTCTATCGTGAGATATAAATTATATTTTGCAAATTAATTTTTCACTATAAGCAAAATCTTTGATACATTAAAAATTATTGTCATATCGAGGTATGGGTGTCTGACGTAATATTATAATAAATATGCCGCATATGAAATAGTAGATTGTTAACCTAGGGTTGAAAAGAATCAATTCCCGAGGTAGTTAGACCGAGCTATAGGCCGAGTAGGAATTGATTCTTTTACCCGTGGCAAACACTCTACTTTTCATTTAGAATATGAGGAAAATAAAACTAGTTGTTTATCTAAACTATTTATTGATAAAAATATATAAGTTGACTATTTAAAATTAATAGTCAAATTAGGACAATTCGTGAAATTAAAAGTTACATTTCTATGACACAATTTACCTCGTCTGTAATGGAATCTGGTGTCAATATTTCGCTTGAACTCATTTTTAATATTCAATTCAAATCTAAGCACAAAAGTCCGTCAGAGATACATACATAACAGATTTTAGTATCCCGCTAATTTGTGTTGACTTTTTAAATTTTAAATATGGAACTTGCCGCTCGCCGCGTAATTGTCGCGGCACTCGCGGCTTATTCCGCTCAAAGAAGTTTGCACTAAATTCACACTGGCTGTTTAGAAAATCATGCATGACATTTTTTAAATTAGTTTTTTTTTACATAAAACTCTTTACAGCTGACAGCAGTTCTATTTTTAAAGTTCGTTCCGGTCCGAGGGTCGGGATGAATTTGTATGAGTTTTGCCCTCCCTAAGAAAGGTAAGCAGCATCTTCCACCCAATAATCAAATCAAAACAATACACTTTCCGAGTACCGGGCTAACATACGCAAAAATTTCTAATACGACTGGTAGTTCCAGAGATTAGCGCGTTCAAACAAACAAACAAACTCTTCCGTTTTATTTAATAGTATAGATTATACGCATAACCACATGGCCAGGTTATGTGAAGGCTACTATTTAATTACTATACACGTTGACAAGTATAAATTTACGTTTATCGTATGAAAGATAAAATAATTGTTTTATCTTATAGCTTTTAGTGATAGTATGGCATAAAACGCTCCTATTTTATGTTTTAGAAGTTTCGGAAGAACTCTTTTAGATATTTTTTATTACCTATATTGTTTTTAGAGCTTAATAAATACTTGTGTTTTATGTTAGTACTTAAACATGTTCTCTGAATTCACTTATAGTAAAAAAGTATTTAGGAAATTTACTATAATATTATAATATATGTCTTGACAAAAAGTTTGCGAAAACCAGAGAATTTGTTTATCACCATGTATTAGTTGGCTAGTGATAGATGTAAATCTAACACCACCCAACTAACACATAGTCTTTTATGCATTTTAAACATGTCGAAATATTGAAAGAAGTTATATTTCAAACAGCCGGGTTACTCTAAAATGTGGTGTATTAACATACATACATTCAGTGCATGGCTACGTTAAGTTCATTGTAAATGAAGAAATATTTTGGCATTCATTGATCACAAATACAAAAATAAAATGCAATATCTTCCATATAAACACAAACAAATATCCATTTATATAAATTATTCTTTAATAAAAATTATTAAGAGATATCCATCTGTTTTCAAAGTCATGCAGTCCTCTTTACAAATGTTTACTTTTAAAAATTTAATTAAGTTTCTTTTGTTCGTCATACAAGATATCATTGTCTACTTAATAGTAAGTATACGAGTTACATAGGCACAGAGGTTACATGTATGCATAAAGCATTGATATTCTTTGTACATCAATTGTTTATGCATACGTGTAACCTCTGTTCTCTGCTAACGTCCCTTAACATAATAATAAGCTTATTAACTGCAATTTTCCTCAACAGCGTACCTTAATCGCATACCGCTTAGGTAGTTTACTAGTCAAATTGCTTTGTGAATAAATTAAAAGTTACGCCATCTCACCTCAAGTAATTTCTTCGTTAAACTTAACTTTTCATAGAATTAGAAAATAGCTTCACAATGGCTTTTCTTAGTTGTGAATGTAATATTCCATGTAAATTAAACCTTTCATGGACACTACTGTAGACACTGCACTGTGTCTGTGTGCTGTGTGCTGTGTGCACTGTTTACTGTCCCGGATAGTGTTAGTTTTGCTTGATTAAGTTAATATACTACGATTTTTTTAGTGAAATATCATATTTGGTCTAGAACATCACACCAGCTTATCGTTTTCTAGCCCTGATTCATCCGGTAGAGCCATGCTCAGACACTTATTACTCAGCGATGTATGTTCTGTAAAATTAGTAAAGTCACAAAACTTAACAGACCACAAGCTGTTAAATTTTACTACTATGGACTTTATTATTTTAAATTGTCGCTAAGGACTGTAAAATATAGGTACCTATAACCTACGAAAACAAAACAATTCTTTGTTTAACTTATCCGCTAGTTCTGACATTCACTTCTTTACACAAACTCATGTTTATGAAAGCGAAAGTTTCATATCATGAATTGTAAATTTGAGTACTTACTACTTCTTAGAACCTAGAAAGAATTACCTTGTATAAGTTGGCTTTGTTTGAGAGCTAGGCGACTTTGTAGTCAATGGAAAACAAGGATGTCTTATTGTAGATCCGCTTAATAGATTCCGCATTAACATTTAGTTGTTCAGAATCAAGCTCTGAAAAATGAGGGAGGAGCGTGAAGAGCGGATTGTAAAAAGCTGCGTTGTGATTGGCTCATTCAAGGTCAAGATAAAAAATCACTGAAATGCACCAATCGTGTACGTAGTGACGTCTTATGCTAGCGAATACCGGTATGAGTTATGATGACTTATGGAATAGTGGCTACCACTTCTGGATTCCACTGACTACTTACCATCAGGCAGATTGGAGTCACTTGGGTAGGCTCTTGTAAATAAAATGTATGCATGTTGCCCTCTTATGCTGAATCTACAAGAGGGCTATCCTATTAATATTATAAATGCGAAAGTATGTGTGTGTGTGTGAGTGTGTGTGTTAATTACCACTCAGCGCCAAAAGGCAAAAAATTGTATGTAGATAGATTCGATGCCGGAGACGGACATATGCTACTTTTTATCCCGAAAATCGGTGTGGTTCCCGAGGGATGCAAAACACAGTTTTAGCGCAGGCGAAGCCGTGGGGCACAGCTAGTAAATAATATATATTTGTGGTAAGTAATACATTTTAATGTGGGTAAATAATACATTTTAATGCTGCTGTCAAGTTATTGTGGAATCGATTTTGGAAGGAATTCTGCAGAAGCTTTAGTAATGAATGACATATAATTATATGTAGGTACTTTAGATCTTTTCATTGTTTTACGATTTTTTTTTAATTTTATTGCTGATTTTTGGTTTGAATGCTTTTTGATTAGCTACTGTTATAAGTTGTAATGCGTTTTTGATCTGAAATTTGAAATAATTACATAATATTCTCGTAAATTTTGATTAAATATTAATGTGTTACGTAAAACTTGTCCCGATATACAGATGAAAATATCAGTGTTTATAGATTCATTACATTAAAAATAATGAAAATGATTATGATGAGACGCAGTTTGACAATTCGATGTCATACATGTACACCTTTCATAAACGAACAGAAAAAATGTACTATTAATAATATTCAACGCTCATATTGCAAGTTTACATTTTAATCTACTTCAGTCAAGTCTGGCAAACTCGCGTTAAGGCTGTAATGTCTGTAATATTGTTAATAATTTACGTGAAGGTCGAGAACGTCATTTAGCTAACAACGCTTTGAATGTTAATTTATAAGGACATCTTTCCCTGATGGCCTTTCATGATGGGTATGACTTTGACGGCTTACGCAACGTTTATAACGAGCAAATAATTTCGGACAGTTTTGAAGAACACGATTACAGTAAATGAATTCTGATATAGCTCGTAGAGTTGCCTTACTAAAGTGGCAATGGGCACACAGCTCTCAGAACTGTTGAGGCTGAAAAGCTCTGGAATGGTGACCACAAACTGGAAGACGCAGCATGAGCAGATCCTCACGACAGGGACTGATGACTTGATAAGGCAGTTATCTGTACCTACGAATACGCAGTGGTTTAAGTTCGTTTAGAAATTTGATCCCCATCTAAACTAAGAATTAAGTTACTCAAGACAATAATAAATTGTTTAAAACGCAAATTGTTAAAAATAACAAAATAGACTCGTACATTTTTCTCAAATGAGAGAGGTGTGTCTTAGTTTTGTTTTATCAGATCAGATAAAGAGGCTTTTGCAATAGTAGCGGGTAGATTTTCGTTTGTATGTTTGATCTTTACTTTTTATAAATTTTATTATCGTTTTTGATATTGTTTTTACTATTCTTTAAGGAGTTTCTACCAAAAGATTTATATATGGATACACATACTAAACACAACATTTGTGCGTAGTTGTGACGAGTCGCTGGTACTACATAAAGCTTAAATTTTGGTTTGGGGTTTCACTAATATTTTTTATCAATACTACAGATAATGTCACTAACCATCTCATAGTTCAAACTCATCATCCAAGATCAATGAAGTATTCCTTAAATAATGTATTACTTTGTTTTACATAAAAGAAGGCATTCTGTTGCAAGTCAAGGGTCTATAACAATCGACACTACACATAAAACTTATATCCATCTTGCTTTCAATCCTTTTATGTGAAATAACAACAGACTAGTGGCGCCAGTATTGAGTTCATATTGACCTAGTTTTAGCAAAATATAGCACTATTAGTTTATGTTTAAGGTTTAGAATTGACCGAGTTATCGTAAGTATTTTAAGTTGATTTTGTTAATTATTACGATGCTAAAAAGCAAATTTTAAAATAAATAAAACTGTCGTTTTAAATGCTGTTATAGGTATTTACGAACAAAATTCAAATTTCATTTTTGGTGAAGTCAGTACCAGGCCTGTTTATCCTAAAACTAGAAGAAAACGGTTATTTCGTATGCTTCTGTAGGCTAGTGCATGTATGCTAATGCTTTCTTTGTTTTTTTTATCATCAACCGCATTTTAGCAGTATCACGTAAATTGAAGGACATAGGCCTCCCCCAAATATCGCCAACCTGACTGGTTGACTAACAACTTGATAAGGATAACGGACAACCGATGGATAAGGGCAGTTTACGACCGTTCGAGGTGGATGACTGAGTGACAATAACTCTAACATATTCACAAACATAATTTATCATATTTAAAATCTAATAACATAATTTTAACAAAAAAAAACCGACTTCCAACAGGAAGGAAACTAAAAAGTAAAAAATGCAAATTTAAGAGTTATGTTGTTTTCTCATGGATGTCATTGTCAGAACAGAACAAATGGTCTTACACGGCAATCACCAGCTTTCAAATAAAAAAAGAGTCATAAAATCAGGAGGTTCACCCTACTTTTTTTTTTGAAGTCGGTTAAAAATGAGAATAGCGTCTTATAAATTTTAATATAGTAACGAACCCTGAAAGCGCAAAAAAAAAATACGACCACGAACCGGAAGACGCAGCGTGGGCAGATCTCTCACAAGGCGGACCGACGACCTTATAAGGGTGGCGGGCAACCGATGGATGAGGGGGCGAAAATTGGAGGAGGCCTATGTCCAGCAGTGGACGTCTTTTGGCTGATATGATAATGAACGACCCCTGACAAATCGACTGCGCCATCCACAAAGAAGTAGTTGCAATAGACGAGATATAGAATACAGAAAATCGTTTGCTAGGAGAAGCGCATATTAATTAATAGACAAGTTCATTTACACTAACCACCTGTGGCACAAGATTATTCTCTGGACAGATTAGATTTTGTGTACTCTGTATGCACAGTTCTGTTATTAATCTTGATATTGCATAACTTTATTGTGGGATTCAACGTAACTTGCATATTACTAATATGATTTTGATGACTATGATTTTGACCAAATGTTATTTTGTTTAGAATTCATGAACCACCTCTTTTTTACTATGTATTGCAAAAGGCGCTTAAAAAGTAACTAAAAATTTTATAGCATCTTAGTCATCATTCAAAAAACTTACAATGTGCCAATTTTGTAAATAAGTGACTTAATTAATGTCAAAGTTTTTCTACATGTGTTGCTTAATAAAACCTACAAATATGTATAAAAATACTGATTTTTCCAAATTGTCGCGTCCGTAAACTCCGTTTAATAAAACTCACTAATTTAATTTTAATTTTATTATATTTTATAATTTACAAATTAATATGTCAGGCTATATTTTGTATTTAAAATATAGGCTAAACCACCCGTTACAATACCCATTTTATTTGATGAAATTGGCAATTGCAGCAAAGTGACATAACAAAGCATTGGCCTTATATTATGGAAAGACTCAAAAGATATTTCATTTGTGAATTTATATCAGGCGTCAAATCCACTAGCAAAGATAATCCTTTCCTGTCCATTACCAATTATTATTGAACTAAATCAACGTTTTATACCGTTTTTACCAGTCCATGGTTTCTATTTAAACATCAAATTTTTCTTCTTTATTATCCATATCTTCATTGTGCTTCTTTGACCACTATCTTGCTAATAGACTAAGCTACATCTAATCCCATATTAAATACCACTTCTTAATAGCTATAAACTTTCAACGAGTTTCCATAACAGCTCTTAAACTTGGGGTATTCAGATTTCTACATTGTTATACAATTAACCGGGCTTTTAATAATTACGAGTGAGCTATTAAATGCAGGTACAAAGTTAGTTTAGTTGTTTCTGAGAATCTTTCAGTTTCGCTATATCCTTGGTATTTAAATTATTTTTATTGATTAAATTTTACTTTTTATAATAGTTGTTCTATTATAAAACTACGCATGTCTTCCAATTCATGACGGGCGCTCTGCCGCGCAAATATGCTTTAGAAGGCAGATTGGAGACCGCAGTAAGGTTTTTTTTTATATTAGCCTACCAAAGTGCTACCCCGCCTGATGGTAAGCAGTCAGTGGAATCCAAAAGTGGTGGCCACTATACCAAAAGCCATCGTCTTATACTGCTGGTATGTTGGCCTGCACTATGGCGGCTGGGAATGGGGTTGGGAAAAAAATTAGGGAGGTGAGGAAAGGAAAGGGAAGAAATTGGGCCTCCAGCGCCTGATGCTACTAACCGAACGAAACGCAGTAGTACGGATACTACTACTCTTACGTCGATCTACTATGAGAGAGTAGTAGTACTTCCCCGGTCAGCGTGGATCTACTACCGTGTGATATGTAATACTTCAACGAACACTACTCATAAACTGACATTCTCTTAGTCTTACAACACCCACAGGAAGAGATGGAATTCTTTAATTATTCCATGTCATCATTATCGCACCCGAAAGATGTTCACTGCTGGACATAAGCCCCTCTCAAGTTCCGCCACCGACTGGTCGCAAACCGACCTCACCGTTGGTTTCGTGTATATAAATCATTTTAATACTTCAAAAAGCAGAGCATAACTTTGCAAACAATAACAGGTGTTAATCTACTGTAATCTAGGAGTTTAGTCGATTCGTATCTTGATAATTTAGTAGGTAGATAACGAGATTTAGTTTGTTATACTGAAATTTATTCGGTGCTAGGTAATAAATAATCTTAAATGGTTATTGATTAAGTTTAATGTTATAATTCTGATTACTTTAGTTGAAGTCTTAATAACTGCCTTGATGAGAACTAGAAAGTACTTAACTTCCATATCAAACAAACCTTGATATTGAGTTCTTTTGTAGCCAAATGCATTTTATTCTCATTTTAGACGATTTACGCTATTGCTGAACACCAGCCTTTTAAGCATCTTCACCGTGACCGGCTCTAAACTGCTATCACCTATAAAATTACAACAACAAAAATTAAAAGTTTTCCTATGTCTGTAATTTTTACATAGCATACAGGTATACTATGCAAGTCTATATAATTCAGACAGCAATTAAATTTAGAACACACAATAAAAGCGTTAATAGTGCCAAAAATTACCATAAACATAATCGCTGTTTTTAAAATATTGATTATCTTTATACGTACGTAAAAGGTATATTAACTGCTATGCCGAATCGGTTGAGGTGCCAATATTTCGTCTCCCTCGTGGTCGTTTCCTGTGCAATTCTATATGTTCACATCTTTAATTTCCTCATTCCCTCGTTCACGGCTCACTTTCATTTGAAAAGGTTCAAATCGTAATGTTTTTGTATTAAACTTCGTATTTCTCATATTCAGAGGCTGATATGGGAAATTGGTAATTTTTATTTTCATTATTTCGTATTCGAAGGTCTCACATTTCACACATTTTTGTTTAACGAGAAATAAATAGGGATCGAATGTGGAATGTTCAAAGTAATTTCCATTAGGGATGTCGTAAATTTAATAATATCAAATTTTAAATCGTAAACATTTTTTAAAGGTCAAACAGATTGTTAGACTTTGCTATACATTATTAACAACTAGACCCATTTATTTATATTCTAAATTAAATTCTTAAAGTGACGTGATTGACGTAAAACAGCTTTTCAAAAAAAAATTCAGTCACTAAAAGGTTCTTTTCAAAAATCAACCTTAAAATATGCAGTTTGTTGAAAAGATTAAACTATATCAAGCTCAACCTTGAGACGCTTGAAGAATTTAAAAAAAACACTGGTGAAATTGTTAGGAAACGCGAGCCGTGTCAGAAAATTTACATTTTATTAATCTCCGAATGAGAACGGAGACACTTCCTTATAAAAAGGAAGAAAAACAATATGAAAATCTGACGGAGATTGAAACTGGCCACACTTCGATGAAATTTCTCAAAAGAAATTCTATTAAATTAAAGTTGTTGAGAAAAGATTTTAACGATGGCATTTCACATTTGCCTGCATATTTTATTTATTGCATACCTATATTTTACCTTTGTACATATATTTTTGCTAAAGTTTTACAGCTTTCTGACAACGTTTTGATCATGAAAAACAAATATCATATCATTGAAATGCTACCCACTAGAAAGCTATTAGTACCTAATTCATTTCTTACGAATCTAGAAGCTGAAAGTAAACTGTATCTTTATAGATCACGTACTTAATGCTATTTAATTTATTTTGAGAATCCCTAATCTTTTAAGTAACCAAGAACTCCTTATACACAAAACCCAAGTTTATGGGTGCAGAAATGTTCTTCTAAACTAAATTAATATTTACTCTCTGTTTAGTGTGTGTAGGTTTAATATGTTTAACAGGTTATGATAATTATAATTTCATTTCATTTCATTATATTTTCCTTGTACATTTTATTGTCAATAAACTCTTGCATTATTAAATTTGTAAAATAGTATACAACAACGTCGCTGCTTTTTCTGTCGGTTTTGCCGCTAACTTATAAACAGCGCAACAAATTTTGATACTATTTTTACTACCGTTTAAAGAATGCATTCGGAAAGGTTTCGTTGTCATAGTCCTAGTCATAGTGTTATTTATTATGAATGATAAGTAGGTATATACAGATGTTAAGGTTTACATTATTTAGTTCAGCTAAGTCCCGACCATTGCGCATACAATAATTAGGTACAGTAAATAATATAGTTGAATAATAATAATTGATACATGCAAATGAAGAAAATATTAAACACCTCCTGATTCAGGTAAAGTGTGATTGCGTAGAGTTTGTCAGTTAGGTAATCTTTTACTGTGTGATAACATCAACACGTCCTGCAGTTTCTTTTTAAATATGGTTTTCTTTGATAATTCTGATCTTTTAAAAACATTGAAATTTTTACCAAAGCACGTATTTATAGGCCTATATTGTCCGATAGCTAAGCAAGAGCCTTTCCACCCACTTGTCAGTCTTGTCTGTCCCTTGCCCTACTTTAGAAGTCCTCAAACTGTTTAGCGTTTCAAAATAAACTTTCCTTAGAATTATTTGCTTCGATATTACGAGTAAAACAAAACTAATTAAAGATCATAAATCTCCAAATTTTGTTTTCGATGATGTTTTCAATTACTGAAAGTTTAGTTCATAAAATTTGTATATATAATATCCTCTAATGAGTTTCCCTTAATCCTTAACTAAACAGCAGGCGTTTGAGCTTGCCATAAACTTAGCTAATTAAACTTTGGTCCAACTGTGGTCCTTAGGGTGTGCCCGTGTGTATCCATGGATGTTTATCTAAGACCCAATATTTTGCTTCAGAATATTAATGTCGATTTTTCGATGTCTATTTGATGATGTTAGAAAATAATTTTCATTTATTTTTCTTTCTCCGTACTCCAATTCTGGTCAGATTTATACATAAACATAGATATTACAAAAATACCGTACAGTACAGTGTCACTGAACCACCGAGGCATCTATATATCCCATAAAATAAACTCCAACATTAGGTGACATAATATATTTTGACAATAAGCTTAGTCCAGTGAATTTAATATTCTGTTAGCGAAAGGCAAAGATCCGTTCAATTGTTTACTCCCATGACAGTTCTCTAGATTTTTGTCATTTTGCCTCTCGCCGCTTTTAGCGAGTAATGGTACATAAATTATGCGTGATTGATCACTCCACCGTTACCCATCTAAGGGCCACTGCAAACATGCTACTTTTAGCATCCGCGATCTGCGATTTTCGGACTGTATCGATGCTGCATTGCGATTTTGTTAATTCCTGCTTTCGAACGTGGTATGCTGGATCGCGATTTTGCGACTGTCGGCGTTCGGACGCGGTATCGGGATCACGCGTGGTATAGCGTTCAGTGGCTATGCCGTGCTTCCGAAAAGTGACTTAATTGCTATATTTGACGTATTGAGGTGAACGACATAGAATGTTGGTCGGTGTACTGAGCTTCTGAAAAACGGCTAAAGTCGCCAAACGCTGATGCTAAAAGTAGCATGTTTGCTGTGGTCCTAAATGGAAATAATGCGTGCCATTTTGTTTACAGAACATTACGATTATATTTTGTCTTTTAACATAAAACATATTTTTCTGAATACAAATCATTGTTTTTGTCTGTTTTCGTAGTTTAGGTAAATATTTGCGTTTGCTTTGTTTGTAGTAACATTCATTTTAGGTACGTTTGTTGAACTAGTATTGATTTGTCAACGATTTAATTTATCTGTGTTCATTGGCAATTGCTAGTTGGACAGTTACTGTATCAGCTATAAGATGAAGAATATGGAGGTCATAGTAAGTCAAGGTCACTTAAAGATGATGTTGGTCGGTTTGTCAATACCTTTGCATCAGTTGATGGAGTAAAATTTTAAACAAATAGAGTATAAGACAATTGATATTAAGACTGGGAAGAATAGTAGTGTCTTTATTTATAGACCAAAAAATGTATAAAAATAGTCCTCTGTAGTTTCGTGTTTTCAACCGAATTTCAAAGTAAAAGAGGATAGTGTTTTTTTTTCTTTACTTACTTTAACTTTTTTAGGCACTTTGTATTTTAAAATGTGATTTTGATACTCATAAAAGACAAAACAATATTTAATGACGATATTAAAAGCAGGAGAAGAGCGTCGACCATGAGGAAAAAAGGAGCACGTGGTTATAAAAGTTAAAAATACTTTTTATAACTTTTTCTTTTTTTATTATCTGCAGCATGTTTGTAAAAAGTTGTTTTATTACTCGTTTACAAACTTTGAAATACGTTTGCATTGCGTTCTTTTTGTTATTAACTGTTAATGATAATTAGTTTAGATAATTCTAATGAGGGTGTTTAGGAAAATTTTCGTCACCAGTAGGCGGTACTTTGGTATAAAATCTTCCATTTTGAAAGCGCTATCAAAACGAATAGTTTTCAGTTTCGGAAATTTTAATGTTTAAGTTACAAAATGGATATTTCACGTGCTTAATGACAAAAGAAAATAGCTGAGATGTTTTCTAAAATAGCGCCCACGAGGTGGCAGCAGGTCTAGCTGTCAAGCGCTGTCAAAAAGTTAAGGCGCCAACAGGAGGCGAAAAAATAATTTCCACAAACACTATACAATAAACACCCTTATTGCCAAAGTCTCAAGATTTCTACAAAATATAGTCTTTCATTTTACAAATAGTAAAAACAGTACAGTTTACTAGAAATAGTGAGGTAAAGTTTATCTGAACTTCATCTGCAATTGATTTTAGACTTAAACTTGAATTTTGCTTTAAATACTAGTTATTATCTGAAGTTAATTAATTAAGATTTAGATTTAACGCATTCTGAATAGTAATAGATAATGTAAATTAGTCTGCGGTTATTGACTGTTTATCATTTTGAGAATCAAGTAAAACCTTTGCTATAATTTTTTTAGTTATTACTCGAGTAAAAAACAATCTCATCATTTTCTTTAATAATATCTTTTAAGATCACGTACAGTCTAATTAAGCTGTCACTAGTAATTAATGCTTCAACTTCGTCGGAGTTATAAAGAGGGGCGATGGGGAAATGGATCAAAAATGTTTGTAACCTAGATATTTTACGACGTGTTTATGTCAACAATTTTTGATTTTATAGATATTTTACAATCCCCTTCCGCAATCCTTTCACTTAACCCACTCCCTTCGCGGTAGGCAGCGGCTTCGCAGAGTCCCTGGAGACCCAGAGGACTCTGAGTCGTCCATGAGCGACAGTTACCAATTATTATCACGTGGGCTGTTTGCTTGTCTGCCACTAACGGCAATAAAAACCTCTTTTGAGATATATACTTATGTCAGTTAGCGTAAGTGTGTCTTGTAGTGGGATAAAACGATACGTTATGACAGCAATAACCGGTAACAATTAAAACTTGGTTCTCAAAACTACTATTACTAATAGATTTCATTCAAACCATTTATTTTAAATGCTCTTCTCGACAGCAATTTAGAAGTGTTAACAGTCAAGAGATCTAAATAACTTCTATAGATGAAATAAGCACAGAAAATGTGGCAACCACTATATTTGAAATTAGCGAAATTTCCACTTCACATTTAAAGTAGCCTCTTTGCGGTCCAAAATGAAAGGAGCACTGAAATTTACTGCAAAACCTTTAGAGAGAATGTTTAATCGCATTCAAATATAATATTGTCCTCTCATTTCTGTTGGCATTATTAAATTATCAGCTGTAAACAATTTGCCTATTTATACTCTTTAATATTATAAAAAGAGGTTTGTTTGTTTGTTTCAACGTGCTAATCTCTGGAACTACCAGTCGGACTTGAAAAATTCTTATATAGCTTTTACCTAATTCTAAAAAGTTAGTAGAACATATTTTTAAAATATAGCTCCGATTAAATGATGAAAATTAAAAACCACGAAATATGACACTAACTGGTGACGTTGCCACTCATAAGGTTTGAACGCTCTTTCAGAACGCTTGCTGGTAGTTTGATTGAGATAGCGCCATATTGAAGAGCAGAGGGTCACACGGCCAATTTCTAATAATAAAATCTACTTTGAATTGTGTATATTATTTTTGATGATGTGATAAATATATATCACCAGATCATCACAACGATTATTCTACAATGATACTATACACAAATTAGATTTTGTAATCCATAGCCAACTTAAACAAATAAGAAACCAAATTAATGTATTCAAACGTAATTTTGAATGCGATATTCATATAAAAAAATATCTCAGGACTGAGTACGCTTCCTTATTGTGTAATTCGTCATTTTGCCTGTCCGACGGATTTTGCAGATCACGGCTGGCCGAATACATTATCCGTTTACTTTGTTAGACATTGGTTGAATGAAAAGGGAATAAAAATGGCTGTATAAAAATGAGATATTTCGGAGATTTAACCTGAATATAAATTACTATTAAGTATGTTGCCTTCCGTGTGAGAAGAGGTATTTGCCTTGCAGTGGTAAACAGGCTGGTATTATTATCACAAAATGCTGTAAGTTTGGTTTATTGAGCGAGATAAAAAACCTTAAAGTGATCCTTAATTAGTACGAGTTTTATGTTCATAAAATATTGCATATAAATCTATCTCTCATTCATAATAGTCTATTATATCTTGAGCAAGCGTGGGGATTAATGCTCATGCCTTCTCTATATGAGAAGAAGTCTTGCCGATTGGAATAACTACGTGATAGTACAATGCTATTTATTAGTTATAATGACTCTCACACTTATTCTTCTACTGTAATGGCATTTTATTGGAGCTGAAAATCTTTTTTGAGTCAGACTTGGTCATTACCGTCGTATAAATTTATTTAAAATCAGTACAAATTGAAAAATAATAATGGAGCGTTAAATTTTAAAAGCAATTTAAATTTAATTATTAACAATAACCATTTCATGGATTCAAATGTTTATTGTATTAATGATGTTCAAATTTCATAAATCATTTCGTTAGCCCTCTTGTATTAATTAGATGTACTCTATCATATTGCTTGTGCTATTTACCACATGTTTTTAGACATAATTAGAAATATTCCAAATATTCGGATTTATCGTGCTATTAAATGCATGCAAACCTATAAATTTTTTGAATAGAAAAACTGAACCAAATCGAAAATTCTATCGAATTCTATTTTGTACTATTTAAAAATGGATTTATGCATAACAATAATGCTAAAATTCAAACTTTAATTATCAACTTTTTGGCTCCTACATCAACCTTTTCCAAAACCACACATACCAAAGAAAATTATCTTTTAACAATAGCTTCAAAATCTCAGCCTCAGTAAGTTACGTTCATACAACCATTATGCTTACCGGGTTCTTGGTAAAAAACCTCGTGTAATTTTTCCTCTGGGCCGTGTCAAAGGACAGTGCTCAATCACCTGCCGGGTGCGGTTGAGCCGCAAAGTACGCGAGATATTATGACCTTTGATGACCTTTGGTATGAATTTG
The DNA here is from genome assembly GCA_963082885.1 of Parascotia fuliginaria. Lineage (NCBI taxonomy): Eukaryota > Metazoa > Arthropoda > Insecta > Lepidoptera > Erebidae > Parascotia > Parascotia fuliginaria. The sequence goes on from OY720195.1 coordinate 6,551,747, forward strand.
AAGTAAAATATTGCAACATATACTCGTAGTTATGTACCCAAAATAATACCCATAATCTCCAAAATACAAGGATACAGAAACACATACATTGTTTTATACTTATTGTAGATAACAGAGGACATGTAGGGACGTCAAAAACATGGGAGTTGCTCTCCACTCTACCTTAAGTTAAGTTTTCTTCGCAATTAGTTTTGAAGTTATACTTCTTTTGGCGCGATTGGGAAAAATGATGAGAGTGAATTTTTACGATACGCGCGCACATCGACAGAAAAAAGCAACATCCTGAAGTTAGTTGCGAACCTTTTACACCCTGAAGTTAGTTGCGAACCTTTGTGTGTCGTATCAGTACAAATAATCAGTGTGAATAAATAAAAAATATAATGGCGTTTATATCAATTCAATTATATTTATGACGGTGATAGATATTTTTTATTGATCATTTATCAGTAAAAATATTTATTTTGAATATTAATGGTAAAAGTGGTTTTAATATACTGTTTTAAGTGCATTTATAGATTTGAGGTTAACTGTTATGTATGTATGCGTTGTGTTATTAGTTGGTATTTTTGGATTGTTATGCTAAAGAAGTATAACTTCTTACGTGCGTACATGAGTACACACACTTTATTTTTCCATGTTTTTCCACACTATACACCATTAAGTCCAAAGTAAACGTTGAAAGTAATTACTCACATCCTCGTGAATAGCAGACTGAAATCTTTACGTCATTACGTCATCATGCCTATAGATTTTATATGTATGCAGTATCTAACCTTTCCAATTCAAACAATCTACTTATTTTCAGTAGTTACAATTTCAGTATTACAAGTATTCGCAATGATGGCTATAGATTTCATATAACACCTAAAAATGTGACGATAATAAAATTCGGGATTCAGTTGTATTTAAAGCCATCGATAACTTAGCTTCGCGTCTTGCGCAAGAATATAAACAAAACACACCACCATAAAGTACAAAGTAAATAACAACGTATTTCTGCACCCTCTTTACGAGTTTTCACCTTCTTTTCACAAAAACTGTACAGCATCAAGATTAAAGTCTCCCGTTGTTTTTGTGACCGCACTCGCGATTCGACTGCATCTGCCGGTGACAAATGAACGTGGTTTTTTAACCACGCTGAACATATCCGCATTTCAAAAACAGTGTCACATCATTATGACCCTATGTTCCAAGATTTAAGGTTGATATTCGTGTAAATGTTGGCAGAATTAAATTTGTAAAAGTTCGCGAGATAGAATGAAGAGGCATAATGTAGGGTGTTTAAGTTATGTTGCGTTAAGTAGAGGTCTTTTATTATATTTTGGGATGTTTACCGCGATTTTTACTCTTGTTAAATTAAAAATTGTAGCAGAGAATTGCCGTTTGTTCTTAGAGAAAATGAAATAATAATTTTGAATATGTTATTCGTGAAGTTTGAATTTATTTATTTATTTAGAATTAACTGATCTGACTGCGAAGTAGAGGTAGGCTCATTTTTTTAAGTGCCACTTTTTACAAATGTACTCAAAGCTATTATATTAGCTATTATTTTATTATATTCATTTTTGTAGCACACATTCATCATAAATTGTCATTTCGCTGACTCGTGATTTGCATATTCTCAAGGTTTGTTACATTAGGTAGAAGTACAAGGTTTGCTACATGTTTGTTTATTAGTTCGAGGAAAACGTAATGTTGTTTATCTTTTATGTGAGCTATGTCATAACAAAATATCACGTTGATTTTCCAAGAAGCGGTAGGTAGGGGTGTATAATATCCACGTTTTAGCTAGGTAGCTTGTGTTACATGTACAAGTACATAACATACTACCTACATATGTAACATTGGACGAGCCTGTTGCCTTGATACAATTCCAAACTCCGGGCTAATACAAACATTTACGTTACAGCTAAACCAGATATCACTTTAACCGACAGTCCAGTTTTTTTTTATTTCTGACAGTGGCAGACGAGCAAACAGCCTATGTGATGGTAACTGATGTCACTCATGGACGACTCAGTCTCTAGCATTGCTCCTGCAATGCCAGGGACTCTGCGAAGCTGCTACCTACCGCGAAGGGAGTGGGGTAGGTAAAATGATTGAGGGAAGTGAGGAAAAAGGAATAGGGTAAATTGTAGCATAAATGTGAAACGAACAGTTGAACTAAAATAAATTAAATCATGGCTTGAACGGCTAAAGCACTATGTGTCTATGCTCAGAAGTAGAAATCTGAAGTGATGATTAAATATGTTAGATAATTGAGCTAAGGTTATTTACACATATCAGGGCCGTGCCCGGGACGACCCGGGACGTGACCTGGCCGTGTTACAAAGTAAGAAGTTCCGTTGCCGGCACGGACACGAACATGAATGTGTGATCGAGTCCATTGACAGTGTATGCACCGATATTTTTCATTTAAGCATGGTCGGTTCGTTTCGGGCACGGCCCTGATGTGTGTAGATAGAGCTTTAGCCGCCAAATAAAAACAGGACAAGAATTCTTTACCAAAAATGCTATTGTGTAAATAACGACATTATCTGTTCGGAGGCCGTAGACAAGCGGCATAGATTTCTATTCTATTCATAGAATAAATTATAAAATTTTGGGATTGACATATGCTAACGACAATGCTGGCGTTAGCTTATGTCAATCCCATACATCTATGCCTCAGAACTGATTCTCCTATGCTAGTTATCTATATTCAAGCAAAAAGCTGTAATAAATAAAAGCCCATTTGTATTCTATTACAAAATAAGACAAAGCTTAGATATCTAGATTATCTTGCACTTTTAAGCTTTTTACGACACGATTACAAATTGTTGTATTTCTTGGCTTTTCTCTACTATAATATACATGTATTATAGGTACTTATAAGCCCTTCGTCAGAAATGCTCTAAACCACAGTGAAAACTGTACCAATCTCCGTTGCGCGGTTAGGGAGTATTCAGCGGAGAAACAGAAAGAAATAAAAAAAACTTTTTCTTGTACTATAGCGCGGTTTTATCCGCGTTATTGCTTACTGCTCTGCTCCCATCATCAGTAGCGTGATGTTACAATGCTTATAAGCTTCCTCAGGAACTGTGCTACCATACGCAAAAAGAAATATTCTAACCCGACAGGTAGTTTCAGAGATTAGCGCGTTTAAACATACAAACAAACAAACTCTTCCGCCTTATATAATAGTACACATGCATAATATAATAGGTATTTATAATGGTAATTGTTAATTAAGATTTTGCATATAAAGATGTCACTTTAATGGTAAACTAAAAAAACGCACTACTAGCACTAAAGTAATAAGTATAGTATATGACGTACGTTAACAATATAAAATTAAAAAAAGTTTTACTACAAAAATTTTGACAAAAAATTAAATCCAGAAATTGCCTGTTATTTTGTGATGTTTGAAATATATTCGTTTATTCGAGCCTGTATCAGTAATAAATAATGAAAAAAAAATATTGTTTAGTTTGTACATAATAAAAATATTGCTGTTCAAGTTTAATATTTGATCAAGTTGGAATAATACCATAACAACACAAATAAACAAATTTTGTCCTCGAGAGTGTCAGCAAATTTGATAACTGAAAATATAGGTGGTTTTTATAAAAATCTATTTAGGTCTTTATATAACGTTGTAGTATTTCTCGATGCGCACTTTATAACGCACCAAAAATATTCCCCAAAACGCACCAATGGTAGTAGTATTTTTTTTTTGTTCTCATACTAACCTGGTGTGTTCGAGGAATAAGGAAGGAATAAGGTGCAGTTAATTTGGTGCATTTTAACGTCCGGTCCACTTCGAGGAAAACCCCTAAAATCCTAAAAAATCCTAAATCACATTGTCAAGCTATTAAAGGGGAACATATTATTTACTAGCTGTGCCCGCGACTTCGTCCGCGTAGAATAGTGATTTTGAGCAGCATTTTTTGAATATATCTTTTGGTTTGTTTTAAATTATAAACATCTTCGTTTAGGTGAATAAGAAAAATCTTTACAGTAAATGCTTCTCTATCTACGATATTAGACGTATAGCCATCGCGGATCAAAGCCATACAGGCTGCTAGGATTACTTACACGTGGCAAATCCACATAAAGCTGACCATTCGAAAAACAGTTAATATTTAGATCCACACTCATTAATTGTCATCGCGAAACATAGGCTCACTGGAAACTGAACTCGTTTAAAACTAAACGGGAAATTGTTTGGAATGAAAGGAATCCGAGGAATAAAAACGCTATAAGTTTTTTTTATATTAGCCTGCCAAAGTGCCTCTACTCTGGCTGATGGTAAGCAGTCAGTGGAATTCAGAAGTAGTGGACACCATTCCAAAAGCCAAACTACTGGTATGGTGGCCTCCACTATGGCGGCTTAGTGAGATGCTTCTTCACGCCTCGCTTAAAAGTCCCAGGATGAAAGTTAGGTGGGAACACATGCGCTGGTAAAGAGTTCCAGGCTTTAATTGAGCGACAAAAGTATAAAGTGCTGAACCGTTTGGTTCGAGACCCTTTAGATTGCACTGTGAAAGGGTAGCACTTCAGTCCCGCACGTGTCGTTCTGGATAAAAAGGGAGAGGGTAGAATTAATTTAAAGAGCTGTTGAGAAGACTCTCCGTGGTAAAGGCGATAGAAGATGGCCGTTGAGGAGGCGATGTCTCTTCGCAGCTGTAAAGGCTCAAGGGTCTTAGGCCTCCGGGCTTCCATGATACGGACTGCTCGCAAAAGGCCCTCGTACCGTCTCGAAAATGGTCGCCGGGTCCCACTATCCGGTCACCAACCTGCACGACAAACCACTCCGAGATTATGCGCAACCTGGTGGGGCAGTCTCTTTTTTTTTGGTTAGGTCTAATTGGGCCCTTGTACAATGCCGCGGGCGGCCAGCGGCACCACCGTTTATACGGGTCTCCCTGGCCGGCGGGTTGACCCACACCAACCACACAATGACTCCGCGGATACTCAGCTGGTCCCACACATGCTGCGAGGTTTGTCATCTCTGCATCAGTTGGGCCTCCAGCTCTCGCGCTTACCGAACAAAACGCAATAATATGGATACTATTACTCTTACGTCGAAAACTATGAGAGAGTAGTACATCCTTGGTCGATCCGACCCATTCATGTTGAAACCAGCGTAAATCGACTACTACTATTTCGTAATTCGCTTCAATTCCACCTATTCCGTAATGAAACGTGTTAACAAACATGTTTTTATCACAAAAAATAAAAAATTAAATAAATCCAGAAAATATAAATCTAACTTGTATTTACATTTTAACTAATAAATTATTTACATTTTAATAAAGAAATAAGATGTGTTAACCTAACTTAAAACAAACTAAGCTAAGCTAAATACATACCACATTTATGACGTGATTATTTAAATTAGCATAACTTTTTTATTTATAAACCGATTGACATGAAACAAACACTTAATGTTAAGTGATGCTGACCACAATGTATCAGCGAAAACCATATTTAAATCTGATAAGCCGTTTTTGAGATTAGCGTGAACAAACGCACAGACAAACAGACAAACAGACAAAAATTGTAACAATCATTGTTTTGGGTTCTATTTGCGTTGATAAAGGTCCCAATAATATTTTTCTCATATATCTTCCATGTACAGACAGCGACCGGTTACAGTTTTATTATATATAGCTGTTGCCCGCGACTTCGTTCGCGTGAAAATTCAGATGGGTGTGCCTGTATGAGAATATTGCGTGCCTGATTTTATGGCAATCGTACATTGTATGAATAATAAATATCAGTATCATCCGTCTCTATGGCGAATCCAGTTTAAACCCGCTACCGCTAAAACTGACAAACCACTTTCACACAAACTTGCGACTGTTATTTGCCCACTTAATAAGGGTGGCTTCTGAATATTAAAAAAAGAGTATTTTCTAGTAATTTGGTAATCCTACTATAAAAACTATAGAAGTTTCATAAAAACTTTGCCACCCCTTATACCCTCTTAGGGGATGGATTTCGCAAAATTCCGTCTAAGTGAGCACCTATATCATAATAGGAACGACCATGCAAAGTTTGAGATTCCTAGCACTTGTTGTTTCTGAGATTTCGTGATGAGTGAGTGAGTGACCTTGTGCTTTTATGTATATAGATAGCCTTTGACCGCACCTTTTTTCCAATAGATATTTTTATATTGTTTAAATACTGTTTTTCATACTATTTATAATCTCCCATTCATACAAATCCTCTTTCACCTACCTAAAGATATCCCTCGTAAAAACAATATACAATACACAAAAGCAAATTTTCACTACAATAACTTTCCGCTTCTCCTTCTTCCCTATCGCTCTTTTTCTCCACTCTCCACAGTTACCTCCTTTCTCCCCTCCCCTCCCCCTTCTCCTCTTCACCTCCTTCTGCATCCCTTGCCCCTCCTCCAGTATCTCTTGCTCTTTCCTCAACTTCCCTCTACCTTGCCTCCTCGCTTTGCCCTCTCTTCCCCCTTCCCTCTCCTTTCTTTTCCTCCTTTCCTCTCACTTCCTATCGCTTCCTATCCCTTCCCCTCCCATTTTCCACCATTCGAGTACTCCTTACTTTCCTCGTCCCTTCCCCCTCCCTTCCTCTCCCGTCTCCCTCACTTCCCCCTCACTTTCCCCTCACTCCGCGTCACTTCCCCCTCACTTCCCTCTCACTTCCCCGTCACTACCCCCTCACTCCCTCCTAACTTCCCTCTCACTTCCCCCTCACTTCCCCCTCACTTTCCCCTCACTTTCTCCTCACTTCCCCCTCACTTCCCTCACTTCCCCCTCACTTCCCCGTCACTTCTCAGTCACTTTCCTCTCACTTCCCCTCACTTTCTTCTAACATTTCCCTCACTTTTCCCTCACTTCTCCCTGGCTTTCCCCTGACTTCCCCCAGACTTCTTCCGCATTTCCCCTACACTTCCTCTTCACTTCCCCCTCACTTCCCCATCACTTACCTCTCACTTCCCCATCACTTCTCTCTCACTTTCCCCTCCCTTCCTCCTTCCCCTCAATTCCTCCTTTTCCTCCCTTCTTTCCCTCCCTGCAAATTTCAAGTCGCTAGCTTCAAAAGCTAAAGATCTTTGTATAGAATATTTCATCCCTAATTTCACCCCTCTAAATCCACTCCTGTTAAAATAAAAATTATAAGGATATTTTTTATTTAAATAGAAGTATTCCAAAACTAAATTTTAAAACTGTAAGTTTAAAAATGAAGAAGATTCACAATCGTTTTCATCCTTTTTCACACACTTAGGAATTTAATTTTAAAAAACTCTTTCTCACACCCTCCAAATTTGAAGTCACTACGACCAGCAGTTAAGGCCGTGCGTTGTCTGTTAGTCAGTCAGTCAGTCAGGACAAAGTCTTATATAATATGTATGGGTGTATGGATGTATGGATTAGACGTATAGCCATCGGGGATCAAAGCATACAGGCTGCTAGGAATGCTAACACGTGATAGATCCACATATAGCTGACCGTGCGAAAAACAAAATAATAATACTTAGATCCACACCCACAACTTTTAGTTGTCTGACCTTGGGCTTTATTAATTGTCATCGCGAAACATAGGCTCACTGGAAACTGGACTCATTTAAAACTAAACGGAAGATTGTTTAGAATGACAGGAATCCGAGGAATAAAAACACTATCAGCTATTCCGCAACCTGTTAAAATCACTGCTTCTATAAGATTACGTAGTAAATTAACGAATGTTCGATGTGACTCTTTAAATTGGCATAACTTTTTTATTTATGAACCGATTGACATGAAACAAACACTAAATGTTAAGTGAAGCTTGCCACAATATATTAGTGAAAACCATATTTAAATCGGATAAGCCGTTTCTGAGATTAGCGTGAACAAACGCACAGACAAACAGACAAACAGACTAACAGACAAACAGACAAACAGACAAAAATTGTAACAATCATTGTTTTGGGTTCTATTTGCGTTGATAAAGGTCCCAATAATCTTTTTTCTCATATATCTTCCATGTACAGACAGCGATCGGTTACATTTTTATTATATGTATAGATATAGCTGTTGCCCGAGACTTCGTTCGCGTGAAAATTCAGATGTGTGCCTGTATGAGAATATTTTTTACCTAATCTTACGGCAATCGTACATTGTATATTAGTAATAAATATCAGTAAAAAACTATAGAAGCTCCATACAAATTTTGTTCCCCTTTATACTCCAAGGAAATAAATGTCGCAAAATCCCGTCTTAGAGAGCACTTATTTCCAAAATTTTAAACTCCTAGCACTTGTAGTTTTTGAGATTTTGTGATGAGATGAGTGAGTGAGTGAGTGACCTTTCGTTTTTATATATGTATAGCTTTTGCCCGCCGCTTCGCTCGCATGAATGTCTTTTTTCAATAGACATTTTTATATTGTTTAAATACTGTTTTGCATACTATTTCTAATCTCATCATCATCACCATTCGTACAAACCCTCTTTCACCTACCTAAAGATATCCCCCGTAAAACAACATACAATACACAAAGGCAAATTTTCACTACAATAACTTTCCCCTTCCCCTCCCCTCCCCTTCCTTCCCCTCCCGTCTCCCTCCCATCTCCCTCACTTTCCCTCACTTCCCACTCACTCACCACCACTTCTGACTCCTCACTTTCCCTCACTTTCCCTTACGTCCCCTTCACACAGTACAGTACAGTGGCACGATCTAAGTCACCGTTGATACGTGCGCGTCGCCACTTTAATGCACTCCTCGCACTTAACACTGAATGTGATATTTTGTGTGACAGTTGGACAACTATTATGACATATTTTCTGACATATTGTGAAAACTTACCCGACCAATGGGATAGATATAAGAAAGATGACTTTAATGAATTCGAATATTTGTGATATCATTAAATAATTAATATCTTGACATTTACTATAAATATTTTTGACATTGTAATTCCAATTATTGTATTGAATTGACTGTTTATATTATATTGATGTACCCATGTGAGATAATTGTAATTGAATCATATTCGTTTTTATCTCAATAAATAAATAAATAAATAAAATTCACTTGCCCTTCACTTGCCCCTCACTTGCCCTTCACTGCCTCCTCACACCCCCTAAGTTTCCTCTTCCTTTTTTATTTTTACACAACGCCATCTAGACCCAAAGTAAGCATATTATATGCTTGTATTATGGGTTCTAGAATACGGATAAACATACTTAAATACTTTTATTTTTGTAAATAGATACATATTATACATATATACACCCAGACCAATGCAAATAGACATGTTCATGCTACAAATATTTGCACTGAGCGGGAATCGAACCCGCGACCTCACAGTCCATACACAGTACCACCGAAATACAGAGGCAGTCGATTTCCCCCTGACTTTCCCCTCCCTTTCCCCTCACTTTTCCCTTGCTTTCCCCCTCCCTCCAAATTCAAGTCGCCAACTTCAAAAGCAAAGATCTTTCCATACAATATTTCATCCCTTATTTCACTCCTATAAATCCACCCCAGTAAAAAAAAATTATGAGCGTATTTTTTATTTAAATAAAAGTATTCCAAAACAAAATTTCAAAGCTGTAACTTAAAAAATGAAGAAGTTTCATACAATCGATTTCATCCCTTTTCATACACTTAAGGGTTGAATTTTTAATAACCCTTTCTTTGTACACTTCTAGACATTAAGACAAACACACTTAGTTTAGGCTTTACGTTGTCTGTCAGTCAGTCAGTCAGTCAGGACAAAGCCTTTTATAATATGTATAGATGTATGGATTAGACGTATAGCCATCAGGGATCAAAGCATACAGGCTGCTAGTAATGCTAACACGTGATAGAGCCACATAAAGCTGACCGAAAAACAGCTAATACTTAGATCCACACCCACAACTTTTAGTGTCTTACCTTTACTTTAATTACTTAATTAATTAATTACTTTAATTAGTCATCGCAAAACATAGGCTCACTGGAAACTGGACTCGTTTAAAACTAAATGAAAGACTGTTTAGAATGACAGGAATCCGAGGAATAAAAACACTATCAGCTATTCCGCAACATGTTAAAATATCTGCTTCTCTAAGATTTCGTAGTAAATTAACGAATGTTCGATGTGATTCTTTAAATTGGCATAACTTTTTTATTTATGAACCGATTGACATGAAACAAACACTAAATGTTAAGTGAAGCTTGCCACAATATATTAGTGAAAACCATTTAAATCGGATAAGCCGTTTCTGAGATTAGCGTGCACAAACGCACAGACAAACAGACAAACAGACAAACAGACAAACAGACAAACAGACAAAAATTTTAAAAATCATTGTTTTGGGTTCTATTTGCGTTGATATAGGTCCCAATAGTATTTTTTCTCATATATCTTCCATGTACAGACAGCGATCGGTTACATTTTTATTATATGTATAGATATAGGGGTATTTCTCTCCTCGGCTACCTAAAAGTTACGTGTTAAGAATAACTTTTCTTGGGTAAATGTATCTTTCTGTAAAAAAACGCTTTTTAAAAGATTTGATATTTTCTCTGTTATTTTATTTAAATATGAAGCCAATTTCTAGACAGCATTGTGTAGTTATAGTGTTATTATATTTTTCATTATTCATTTCATTTATTTCATTATCAAATTATATTTGAAAATTTAAATATAATTAGTATTCTAAATTAATAAGATTTGAAAATTTAAATATAGAACGAAAGTTCATTATTGTCTCATTCAAATAATATTATATTGTCCCGTGTTAATTATTTTAGACCTCAATTTATTATAAAAAACGTTAATAACACTAGAGTTATTGTCACTTATTTTACAATCCAACTTGTACATCGTAAATCAAAACGACAAGTTAATAAATCAAATTTCAATTAGAACTATACCAAATTCAAAACTACATGCTAATCTACCGAATGCAAATGTCACATCTGGATTACAGTAACGAAAGAACCGTTGACATATGCAATTTATCAGTACAATCGATTGCGAGTGCGGCGTTTGGGAACGTGCCCCTATTTATGACTCTCCGTTGAATTCAATCTACTGTATTGGTTCCAGTCTAGATTGGGCTGTATCAGAGAGTAGATTATGTATGTGTTTTGAGGTTATTTACAAGTAAGCTTTGTCTAATTTGAAATTTGCCTTTGTATTTAAAATTTCACTGTTTTATTCTGTTTGTTTGTTCGCTAATTTCTTTTAAAACACGCAAAGGACTTTGATTTTTGATATGTTTTTAATATAACGCTTAACATCAGCTACCTAGTTACTAAGAGATGTAAGTGTATAATTATTAAGATCAGAGCTTACAACATTGTTGTTCCCAAAATGTTTGTATTTCATGGCCCAACTAAACAGTTTACCTCTAACCGCACTTTCTTTAATTCCGCTAAGTCTACACTGACTGATACTAATGACCAGTAATAGTCATTTGGCGCTAAATGCTTGCTTACTATCTTTCGGTTGTCGAAGTTCCAACTGGGCTGTTAGCATTATCGTAATAAAAGACAAGAGCCTACAACAGTTGAGGTTTAGAGTTTCAAAGAGGCACGGATTGAATAGGCTGACAAGTCGTTGGAAATAATTTTAGTGGGAACTGAATGAGATATCCTATTGTTTTGCTTCCAACCATGAAACCTTAACAGTTAATGATTTTCAAGTAGAAAAGTTTAATGTTATTAATTTCTGAGTTTTGGTATCTGTTTTATAGAAGTTGCACTACTTTTATTTTATTTTAGCCTAGTAGATAAAGTGACTTTAACAGTGGTTCATCGGTTGCATTTAAAATAACTAAAGATACCTTATCTTCAATTCTTTCAAAAAATATTTTTAAAGTTACCAGATCAGAAGAACTAATGTCATATAAATGATAATACAGTATTTTTTGTTATGATTATAGAATTTTAAGTAATTGGCATTGGCATCATAAATTTCATGTTAGTGTTTAGGTAAATTATAAGTAGATGTACAAAATTATTACTGTTTGTTCACCTTTTATACACATAATATAGTTTAAGGTAGGTAATTTATAAGTAAAGTTTGAGGTATATTTTTTAAATATCTTTGATTAAGTTTTACATTTCTCAGACCGTTTTTATAACTGATTTCAACTTTAAAAGAAGTTTAACAGTCTAGAACATATAGCAATGAGACTATCGCTAGACCGGAACAAATGATTGCAAATTGCACCGAACAATGACCTTGAAATTGGTAACATTATCTTTAACGATGTAGAAGAGAAGTCGAAAAAGTACATTAAAGTAATTAAAGAAAGGAATGATGTAAATTGATGAAAACGATCTAATGAAAGTTTAAAAGAACTAATTAGGATCATAAAAACTCTATCGAATCCTGCTTTACATCGGGTACATGTTGCGTTATTAAATAAACTTAACAACATAACTAAACTGATGATTCTGACAGACTTGATATAGATGATTTTATTGAAAAACATTTGATAATAAACTAAAAAAATATATGCAAGAATTTACAACAAACAGTTCACATTACACTAGAAAATAAATCTACCAATTTCAGACAAAAATCAGGACCTAAGTTATAACTACATTGTGAATGTGACAACATTTTAGACAATGAGCACATTGTAGTTTCTAAAAGCCAATTTCCCCCAAACAAATAGAACTGTTTTGCTAGTTCGTGTCATCAACATTGATCTGTTTTCTCAGTGCTTAACTTCAAGGCGCCTCCGAATGAGAACTTTTAGAGATTGTGGTAAGTGAATTTCTATAATTGTTTGGATCACTAGATTTTTGCAGAACCCGCCAAGTTCGAGCATTAACTCTCAGGAAGGGAATGTTCAAAAATGATAAAAATACAAGAAAAACATCACGCTAAGGATAATGTTTTTGCTCCACTCGATAAACGTCATGCGAATTGACAAACGCAATAGAAAATCTATTGTTTAGAGACTGTCAGTTGAGCGATGACGCTATGATGCTGTGATGTGAGTGAAATCAACCTTATCTACTACGTATCAAGTAAACACATAACTATTTTTAAATTGATTTTTCTTCAACTTATTAAAAGCACATTCTGTTGTGAAAACTAGTTTAATTTTGGTTCTTAATTGAGATTTAGTAATACTCAGTTGGCGTCATGTACAAAATAAACGTCAAAGCACTTCTAGACATTAATAAAACAGACAGTATTCTATCTCATTTATTTAGTGCTACGCAACAAACATATTCATGAAATTACAAGAATAATATTATTATCTCATAATTTGAGTCTGCAATCAAATAAGACTATAGTTGCAATAAGTACATCAACAAGCTAGTAATTTAAAGTAAGTAATAATTAAGCTTTTATATAATTTTTTTCTACACATAATTTGCATTAATATATTGTATTAATCAACAAAACTCATTTGCACTGGTTTGAAGTACAATTTCAAACATGTTTCAGCTTTATTTACTTGCATTGAAAATAAATAAACTGGAAGATTTGTAAATGTAGGTTATTTATAATCAAAAAACATGTTACAAAATTTAACGTCAAACTTCAAATGTCGTATCAATGTTATCCATTTAACTACCAACTCTATTAAAACTTTCAGTATGTTTTTCAAAACAAAAATCATAAAAATGTTTGTGTTATGTTTGAAACTGTATCGTTAATGAATCTCTGGGCTCCCATTAATGCTACTGTCACACTCATATGCTTATCGCGAACGTACTTTATAATTATTACATGAGTTTTAATTTCTCCAGCGTCCAGTTCCTTTGATGTTGCCTTTAATTATAAATATAGTTGTTACATCGCATAAGGAAGTTTGTTTAGTGTTTTTTTTAAATCAAAATTACAATTAAATAATTCATATGAATGAGGGAGACGATTGCCAGCAACCTCTCTCTCTTTCTCTCTCACTTAACTTATTTATATTAAAAAAATCTAACAATACAGAAGGACAGACTAAATGAAAAGTTAACGAAATTGAAACGTTAATGATCCTTAGCTCAGACGAGAATAGGGATTAAAATATTCTTCGTTTATAGAACGCAATTATAAAAGTCAAAAATATTAATATTGTCCTATACAAAATGGACTCACTACCTGTTATAAATGGCAGACAAATGACAAAAATAGACCTTTGCGACTGTTAAAAGTGAAGATGCTTGAAGTAAAAGATAATGACGAATAATATTAAAATACAAAAGCAGTAATTGCCGTATTATATGAGTTAAGAATAAAAAAAACCATAGATTTAAAAAATCCGGTCAAGTGTCACTTGGACTTGCGCTCCGAGGGTTTCTTACAAACTTGTAGTAAATTTATCTATATGAACGGCCATATATCTTTTTATCTTTGACATAATATTTAGCTTCAAGGTAAAAAAAATGTAAAGAATATTTACTAAAAACATGCACAAAAATGTGGATACAAAATAAGAAACTTAACATTACCAAAATCTTAAAACATGTCTTAAGATGACAAATAATGTTCTACGGTCCCCACTCTAGACAAACCTATATCGTGGGGTCCCACTGTCGTATTTAAATTGTAATCACATCTCAGAGTTAAAAAAAACAATATTTATTTGTTAGTAAACAAAAAGTCTGTGAAATGAATAATGAGATCTAAAATGAGATAAAATTACAGTGATGTTAAGCAAATATGAAATACAATAAAATAAAAAAAAATTAGGTTAGTGCATTATAGATTAAATTAAATCACATTAAAATATTAATAAATTAAATTAGATTCTACTATAGTCCACCTACAGAATGCTAGACACTATCAATTCGGTTTGGTCATACGTCAAGTGAGCTAACCAGTGCAAAAGTTTTCGTTTAGCTTCAGGTACTGAGCAAAGTTTAATGCCACATGTTTTACAGCTTTATTTTAAATGGAAGATATTACGAAAGAGTCGAAACGTCTCGCAAGTCTTACGCGTGGTAGAAAATGAAACATGGAAAACACGTTTTTTTTCACGCACTAAGAGGTTGCAGACATAGATATTCGATAAAAAATTCAAGCGTTACTGGAAAAATATCGTGACATACAGAAAGTAATCATATAACGGTTCCAATTTGCCTTTATGGGTACGAAACCCTGAAAACTAATAAAACAAAAGGGATTAAATGCGTTCATAATACTTATTCAAAGCATTCTTCAACAGCTGAAAGAGAGTAAATACCGAATGTCCTACTAAGAGGCAGGCCATAAAAGGGACAGATTAATGAGCCGAATGGCCAGTCATTAAGTTCAGTTAACAGGATTCACAGTGTCACTGGCTGGAGTGTGTGTGACGGAATAATTTTTTTTTAGCGCCAAGTGATATACGGTCGAATGAGGTTACAGACATTGGTAACTAAAGATGATGGTAACTAAAGTTTAGGTTTTGATTTGACTATGAAGCTATGCTGTGAAGTCATTGGTTACATAAATTTCGACTGAAATAGAACATGCATTACATAATGTGTGTGTGTACTTGGATATAGAGTCAAGTTATTTAGATTGAATTATGTCTACCTTCTCACTAGATAACAAGCTCTGTAAGAGACATTACAAACTATAAATTTAACGGACACGAAGAAAGCTGAGTCTCGGAACAAAAATTAATGAATCAAATTACCTATAAAAGTTTTATTCCTTGTGGCAGCTACTACAAAACTACACGCGTTGCAAAATTATTGAAATGCATATCTCAACGAAATATATACTATTATATAAAGCGAAAGAGTTTGTTTGATTCATTAATTGTTTGATTCATTAATTGTAGTAGCAGATCCACGCTGGTTTCAGCATGAATGGGTCGGATCGACCGGGGAAGTACTACCCTCTCATAGAAGATCGACGTAAGAGTAATGGTATTCGTACTATTGCGTTCCGCTCGGTGAGTGAGAGTGCCGGAGGCCCAACTGATGCAAAGATGGCAATCCTCGCAGCATGTGTGGGACCAGCTGAGTATCCGCGGAGTCATTGTGTGGGTGGTGTGGGTCGACCCGCCGGCCAGGGAGACCCGTAGAAACGGTGGTGCCGCTGGCCGCCCGCGGCATAGTACAGGGGCCCAACTAGGCCTAACCACCCTAGGAGGCTGCCCCACCAGGTCGCGCATAATCCCCGAGTGGTTCGTCGTGCCGGTTGGTGACCGGATGGTGGGACCCGGCGACCATTTCCGAGAGGGTACGGGGGCCCTTCCGTCCGGCGGATCGGCTACCACCATGCCACACAGTTAAATGACGAAGCAATACTCGGCACCTTGTCTTGCCTTGCTGCGAG
Source organism: Parascotia fuliginaria (assembly GCA_963082885.1). NCBI lineage: Eukaryota > Metazoa > Arthropoda > Insecta > Lepidoptera > Erebidae > Parascotia > Parascotia fuliginaria. The sequence continues at coordinate 6,567,969 of OY720195.1, forward strand.
GGCAGTCATCTTTTCCACGCCCCTTCCTTCACCCTCCAACATGGCAGCACGCAAAATAGCAGCAATATATTACGCACCAATGGGGTGAAGCTATGGACAGGCATGGAGAGTCCTTGGCCATCAGCCTTGACATAACCAAAGCCTTCGATAGAGTCTGGCACCGTTCGCTTCTGTCCAAGCTTCCAGCATATGGTCTGCCACCCCAGCTGTGCAACTGGATTGCCGCATTCCTGCGTGAGCGCCGCATTAGAGTCCTTTGTGACGGATCGGCCTCCGATTATTTGCAGGTCAACGCTGGGGTGCCTCAGGGGTCCGTCCTGTCGCCCACCCTGTATCTTCTGCATGTCAATGACATGTTGTCCCTTGGCAACATTCATTGCTATGCAGATGATAGTACAGTGCATGGGCGATATCTCGGACATCCTGCGGCTAAACAGACTGACATCGAGGCAAAACGCCTAGAACTTGTCGCTGAGCTCGACCAAGTATTATACCGCATTTCTAAATGGGGTTGTGAGAATTTGGTCGAGTTCAATGCCAAGAAAACACAGGTGTGCGCGTTCTCTGCAAAAAAATCTCCGTTCCTTCCCCTTCCCTCTCTTCAGAACACAGTGTTACCACTACAGGATAGCCTAAGTATCCTGGGTATGGACATCAGCCGAGATCTCAACCCCAAGAACTACATCGAGTGCGTCATTAAAACCGCCTCCTGTAAACTCGGTGTCCTGAACAGGGTGAGGCGGTACTTCACGCCCGAGCAGCTCTGTCTTCTTTATAAGACACAGGTTCGTTCCTGCGTGGAGTACTGCTCTCATCTTTGGGATGGCTCCGCACAGTACTTACTGGATGCACTCGATAGGTTGCAGCGGCGAGCAGTCCGTATCATCGGAAGCCCGGAGGCTACTAAGACCCTTGAGCCTTTACAGCTGCGAAGAGACATCGCCTCAATGGCCGTCTTCTATCGCCTTTACCATGGAGAGTGTTCTGAAGAGCTCTTTGAATTAATCCCACCCTCTCCCTTTTTATCCAGAACGACACGTGCGGGACTAAAGTGCCACCCTTTCACAGTGGAATCTAAAGGGTCTCGAACCAAACGGTTCAGCACTTAATACTTTTGTCGCTCGATTAAAGCCTGGAACTCTTTGCCAGCGCATGTGTTCCCATCTAATTTTGATCCTGGGTCTTTTAAGCGGGGCGTGAAAAAGCATCTCACTAAGCCGCCATAGTGGAGGCCACCATACCAGTAGTTTGGCTTTTGGAATGGTGTCCGCCACTTCTGGATTCCACTTACTGCTTACCATCAGGCAAAGTGGAGTCACTTTGGTAGGCTAATATAAAAAAAAAAAAAAAAAAAATTTTTTGATTCCTTAATTGTTTGATTCATTAATTGTTTGATTCATTAATTGTTTGATTCCTTAATTGTTTGATTCATTAATTGTTTGAACGCGCTAATCTCTAGCACTACCTCTCGGATTTGAAAATTATTTTTGCGTGTAATAGCACACTACTGGCGCAGAGCAGTAAGCAAAGACACGGGTAAAACTGCGCCGCGGAAAGCTAGTAATGTACAAACAGAAATTCGCCAGCCGTATTAAACGAGGTTCACGTCAATCTTATCACCGGTATCTTAATCCTCAGAGATGACCACTTTCCTTACGGTTTCACTCTATTGTGACGGGCAGAATATAAAAAGATGTACCACAAATAACAGTGTTGCTAGTAGATTTTGGTCTCATTGTATTGTAATGCAAATTGTTAGCATTTTGTTTCTATAAATTATTTATTTGATTTGTTGACTACATTTTTCGTTAGGTTTATATTAGATACTCTTGTTATGTTTATTGGCAGCTGTTATTTGTTTTCATAAACTAAAACAAATATTTGTTCTTGCTACTTCATAAATTAAATTGTAGGTAATTTTCTATCGACTGCCTAATTATTTGAACAAAGCTTAATTACCCTTTTTTGCATTAGTATTTGTTTTCTTGCTTTGTTATTATTATTATTTTTTTTTTTTTTTTTATATTATAGCCTACCAAAGTGACTCCACCCCGCCTGATGGTAAGCAGTCAGTGGAATCCAGAAGTGGCGGCCACTATACCAAAAGCCATCGTCTTAAACTGCTGGTATGGTGGCCTCCACTATGGCGGCTGGAAATGGGGTTAGGGGAAGGGAATGAGGGAGGTGAGGAAAGAGGAAAGGGGGGAGAAATCGAGCCTCCGGCGCTCTCACTCACCGAACGAAACGCAGTAGTACGGATACTACTACTCTTAAGTCAATCTTCTATGAGAGGGTAGTACTTCCCCGGACGATCCGGCCCATTCATGCTGAAATCAGCGTGGATCTACTACCGTACGAAAAACCGTACCGTATGTTATCTATGACCGTTTTTTTTTATTAAATAGTAATGGTTTATATTTCGCAGTAGTTTCTTACTGTCTAGTAGGCCATAAGTTTTATTATAGTAGAAAAATAATAAAACAATTAAATACCTGCAATGCAACACTAAATCTTATTGTTATACTCATCATAAGAAAAAAAATCTGAATAGTTGTATACTGTCTTAAGTCTGTTTTGATCTCAGATGTAACATTTGTACGACAAAAGTAACTTTCAATGCGTATTACATCTACTAAAATATTTTGAGTCAACATTTCGTATGAAATAGAGTCAATATCGTACTAAGTGTAGATCTAAACGGTTCCCTCAAAGCTACGCTCAAGGCTTTATCGAGAAATAGTGTGACTTCTTTATATAATGGCCTCTTGAAACGTCTTCTTACAGAAGGTCAATTATTTCCTTTCGCTATGTTATATTGAATTGGTGTAATAATATTACAGTTACTTCGCGTATTATTGGAGTGTTATAGCAATCCATATATTGTAAATACCGGTCAAATGCAAGTCAGACTCACGTATTGAGGGTTCCGTTGGGTATGGAAATATTACGTGTACGGCCATATATCCTTTGATTGCGTTGACATTTAATTTTGATTTTTTCACAGGGATATTATGTTGCAGACTAAAGTATTCGATATAAAATTTAGCTTGATTTCTCGAAGCGTTACTGAGAAAAATGTCTTGACAGATAGAACGACGGTCAACAATGTGATCCTTTATGGGTTCCGTTTAGACTCTTGACGCAATAGAACCCTAAAAAAACATAACCAAACTGAAAAATATATAATACTTTAAGTATTTAGACGATATATTTTTTTAATCTACATTGTTTTACTGTGTAAAAAAACGCTTCTGTTCTTTTTAAAATTTTTCTGCCTGAAGCCCAATTCTTGCAATCCTTCGTATCGTGCTCGTGAAGTAACTTATATTATACTATCTTCCCACAGCGCGGTTTCACCCGCGTCTTTGATTACTGCTCTGCTCTTACCACCAATAGCGTGATGTTACATAGCCTATAATCTTACTCAAGATTTGTGCTATCATACAAAAAAATAATTATACAAATCCAACTGGTAGTTCCAGAGATTAGCGCGTTCAAACAAACAAACAAACTCTTCCACTTTATATAATAGTATAGATTTTATTTTAGGTAACGAAGTGAAGATGTTTACTTGCTAATAAATAAAAAGAAAATCATGTTAAAATTGCTATCAATAATAACTTTAAATAAAATGATAACATTATATAAAATTGATATTGTCTTGATAAAATGTAATCGGTTTATAATACTTCAATTAAATAATGTCATCCTAGAGTATTTTTAATTAAACATACATGAATACAGTAAGTTATGTGAATGATATTTCAATTTAAATTTTATCAGATCAAATGCATACTTATTGTAAAATAAAGCTATTAAGGAGGTCATTTATATTAATTTTCTACGTGTTCTGAAATGCCAGTGTCATTCCTTCAATGTTTCTGTTTATTGAGTCAAGTAATGACTATTATGAACTAGCGGTCTGCCCCAGCTTTGCATAGGTGGACATTTTTTTAAACATGTTGGGATAAATAAAGATACTTTTGTATGGGAATATAGAAAACTGTTTTCTTTTTCAGGCAATTTTAAAATTTTTCTCTCCGTAAGAACTATCCTCATACTTCAAAGAAAATAATATAAAAAAAGAATTAGCGAAATCGGTTCAGCTGCTCTCGAGATTTGGGCTTAGTAACACATTCACCGATTCATTTTTGTATTATAGAATAACTAACGAGTCATTTTATTTGTTTTCTACTTCTATATTACAGCCATGTCCATCGGCCACCCATAGCAGCTGGCCTAATAGCATTTGTGCGTTGAGTAGGTGCTCAATGTGGACTAGGCTAGATGATGAACGCGCAGGTGCTCTTCGGAAGGGTGCTCTGGGTAGACTACGTCCCATTAGCCACATTCAACATTAATCAACAACATGTTACCTTTTTACTAAAATTAATAACATTATGACGACTAAAACAAATAGAAATCAAAATAAACGTCAACATTAATTCTTTTAATCAAGTACAAACATCCTTTGAACGTTAATTAGTTTCGTAGTTTAAGTACCCACCTGGCGTTGACAACATAATATACGCACGCAATTAGCAAGGGTTATTACAACTAATTACTTTATAAATACTACAATTTCATTAGTTTTGTTTAAGAAAGACAACGCTATGACTATAGTTAATGATTTGTTTGGCTTGCAGCTTTAAAAACAAGTGCCAGCCTTTCACAGTGAAATCTAAAGAGTTATGAACTTTATACTTCTGAAGCTCAATTGAAAATTTAAATCATAAAAACACATGCACAAGAATATTATTTATAGCACAAAACAAATAACAGGCAAGCACAACATAAGGTAGCACAAGAATTCCTGGTTTAAATAATCTAAAGTCGATCAATTTATTTGATCTAACTAAAAGTTGCAATCAAAGTATGACGAAGTTGATGTGCCAGTTTTGTTGAGATCAGTAAATAAAGTATTAACAACAGATTCTCGGTAAAGCGCTTGAGTTCCGTGTGTTTAAACTTGCATTGTTATTCTGTTACGAACAGATAAGTACTTACCTGATGTTTCATCAATGGATAATAAAATGTTACGTTAGAAGCAAATTTAGCTTGTTCAAACAATATTTAGAGAAACACTTAAAATTGAATAAAACTCTTTATTCCACTTAGACAAATTAGCAGGTACGTGAGTTAGAAATAAAGTATTTATCTGTACTCACATAGCATTATTAAAGAAAAATAAAATCAAAAGTGAGGATGACAAGCGATCTTTCTTAGCACTGAGCTATGGTTATTGTAACCATAGCTCAGTGCTGAGAAAGATCGCTGAAGAAGTTACTAGTTACTGTTACTATAGATTGATTATTTCGACAACATCTTCAATAACTCAACCATAGTATAATAATAATTGGTTCTATTGCAATTGGTGACTAAACTTAGTTACCGCAATAGTTTCAAGCTCTCTGCTGCTCTGCTATGGATAGCATCAAGTCGTTTATGCCCAGAGAGAACATGCACAAGACATATGCACATTCACGTTTTGCAAGGTATCAGTTTGCAAAGGCGAGCAATATTTTGGTCACAACAACAAAAACTGGTGTGTTTTTACTAACATAAAGTCAGTCGCCTTGTGTGCTACCCACAGACTATAAAGGTTGGAACTGTCACACGGTAAAACCACATCAGACAGAATAAATAATATATAAATATTATCTATTCTGTGACCCCATAACAAACCTACATTTAATAATACAAAAATTGCAGCTGCAAGGGATTTGGTGAAAATATGTGGATTCAGCACTGTGGACAACGCGGGCTTTGTGACAAAACAGTCCCCTTGGCAATTCTATTTAATTTTATTTCTCGTAACGTCTGTCGTAGTGTTGTACACAGATAAATATCCGAACTTACGTTGTACTGTATATTCGTATCCGAATTTATCTGTAGTTAAAATGAGTTTAGCCATGTTTATTCGAATTTCTAAAGTGTTATTTATTGAAATAACATTTGAGCTTTGTTAAAATTAAGTGTTTCATCATTCTGTCGCATAGAAATATTTAAAACGTTTCAATTATGGAGGGCTTTAGCAATGCTCCATTTATATAGACATTTCAGACTAAGTATTTATTTATTCTTATAGCTTTTGTCTTTTTGCTAATTTTATATGTTATTGTATCAACAAACAATACTGCTTTATCTACTTTCTGTCTTACTAATAAAATTTTCTTATACGGTTGTTTATCATCGCAATACTTATTCATTGAATAAGCGATAATAGCTGTTTAACCCACTACTTGACTAATAAACCGTGAATAAGCCTTGAGTAACTATTTAAAAGTTACGATACTGACTACTGGCAATATTGTCAAAAACGTTCTGAAACCTAATATTATCAAATTGATCACTAAATTAATTACATGTTTTTACTTATTAATTCTGAGTGTAATTTTTTTTTAATAAATTAAATATGACAAAAACAACATTAATAATGCTCAAATGTTGAATTTCGACTAAAAAATCGTAGAAAATACATAATTCATACACGCTTCTATAAAACTTTTTGGCTGTACTTTTGAACGTCTCTTGAAATGACGAAACTAGTGAGTTTTCTCTCCGTAGTTTTTTCGTGTGGTTTATTTTTTGTACAGGTGTAAACAAATAGCCTGTTAGTCCATAACCTGCATCACTCAATAAACGGCCATGAAATTCGCCATTTTCAAATCTTTGCCGTATTCGGCTTTCTCTGAATATTCGGGAATCATGAGTACTTCCCCTCCAGTGCGCTACAATGTGCCTTATTAATAATTTGGAGACGCATACCACTTGCACGTTTACACTTGCACTTGCACTCCTTTCCTATTTATGTAATATTGTGCATTGTCACCACCACCGACCTTTTTAATTTTGATATGTGTGCAATCAATAGCACCTGTAACATTTTTGAAGCCACATATACTACAAAATCCTGCTATGACTTCCTCTTCTTCTTCAAGAGTTCGTGGCATGTGTATGAATTGGTCAGCTTTCCTTGCTAGCGCAATAGCAACTCGACGGCATATATTAGTTATGGATTGTTGACTCGTGCCGTGGATGTCTGCAGCATCATCTTGCACTTCCTGTCTCGCCCATGTCCTTAATGCTGTACAAACTGGAAGTTCTGCAGAAAAGCCACCTCCTCTAGCACTCAGTTCAATTTCGCCCCGGATTAAATCTACCACTTCATTTGCATACGCCTTCGTAAATCTATATTTACTTTTAAACTCGCCGTCTTCTAAAATAAAGGGATTATACCTAGATTTGTAAGTTTTTTTTTTCTTGGTGGTTCTGCATTCTCTAACTCGTCAAAAATATCAAAAAATTGGAAATAATCCATAATTATTTCAGAAAACTTAACACAAAACATTACACAAGTTTGTAGGTTATGCGCGTGCTATACGAGGTCTGACGTCTGTATAAGGTTTGTACGAAATGGCGTACTACTTACACAGCCGTTATAACATGCGTAAAGCTCGAGCGCGTTTATTAGTAACTTTTTTGTTATAACCCTGTTATAAGTAGTGTGTATATGTTTATTAGTAAGACAGTTTATGTATAAAAAGATAGAAATGTAATTAACTGATGTTTGGTTTGACGCATCACAAAATTCTTCATAAAAATGAAAGTGTATATTTCGCCAAGAATACTTTAGTAGACTAACAAAACTTTTGAACAAAACACTTAACCTTGAAGTATTCCATCACTAGTCTTAGCTATTAACCTCATGGGAACTAAGTTCTGAGTGCCACCTTATTCTAGTCTTAATTATTTACAACGCAGTCCTTGAAAGTGTACTGACGTCATACCTATTATTTTACTAAAGAAGGCAACTTTGTTACAGTATGACTGAATTTTTAGGTAAATTTTTTTAGGAGGTATTTTACGTATTCAATAAACTTCTAATTTATAAAAATGTAGTTATAGATAGTAGTCATGCATTAATAAACGTAGATTCCATTCCCATCCGAAACAAACATAACAAACAAATAGGTATATATACTATTACATAGGCGGGAGAGTTTGTTGGTTTGTTCGTTTAATTTGTGCTAGCCCAGTTCTTGAAGATAGCCTATAACCGGCTATGTAACATCACGCTACTGGCGACGGGAGCACGATGCAGTAAGCAAAAACTGGTGAAAGAACGCCGCGGGATGCTAGTTTGTTTAATAATTTGGTTGTGCTTTGTCTTTGTTAATTTATCTACGATGGTAAAAATACTTACAATACCTCTCTTATTTGCTTACTAAATACGACTTTATTTCTTCTGGTAATTATTTTTTTTGATAGAGGCTTTCACTACTAAACTATATCCTTTTTATAATACTAGTAGTCGCCCAGTGGTCAAAATTCAACCAAAATAAATTCTGTATAATATTAACATTATTTGAACTAAAATAATAATTTCATACTCCTCCATCCGTGCAATTTTTATAAAAAGGAGTACAAAGTTTTTGCTTTACGTATTAATTACAGATAACTCTTTGCAGTATGAATGCATTCATAAGCTATATTTTTAACTGACCAACATAAAAACACGATTTACTCATCCCAATAAATATTTAACATGATATTGTCATCAGAACCCTGCGGGTACGTAAAATTTTCCGTTTAATACAATCAAGAGAACTGAATCACTATCAATTTGCTACATTATACTACCGTCAAATAAAATCGATGGATAATAAAATTTTGATGATCGTTTTTTCATCTTTTTTGTCTATTATAAGTTATATTTCACTTTTATTTTATACTAATGTTGTCCGCCACTTCGCTTGCATAAATTAAAAATACAAATTATAAATAATAGCTTATGTCTTATGTACATAAGAAGCTAAATAATTCTCAAGTTTCATTAAAATCTGTTCAGTAGATTTTGTGGGAAAGAGTAACAAACATTCATACATCCACATATTTATACAAAATTTTGCATTTGTAATATTAGCAGGATATGTCTTATGTACGAAGCTAAATTTTTGCCTAGTTTCATTAAAATCTATTTAGTAGTTTATGTGTGTAAGATTAACAAACATTCATACATCTACATATTCATACAAACTTTTGCATTTATAATATTAGTAGGATTTGGATTCTTAATTTATATAGGTAAGTATTTATCGGGGTAGTGAAAAATACATGTTTTGTTATGATCACAATTTCACATAACATTTTCGATAAGACATCTACTAATTTGTTACAAAAGAATTTTCAGAAAAGTAACAAAACGCTTGCAATATGTTGGTTGTTGCTTCAACATGACTTTATTTAAAACTTTATTGTTATTTTTTTTTAATAAATTAAAATGTTTATTTCTCATTACAAAGGTTTCTTACACTAGTTTAGTAATTACTGCTATCATAATAAATATTGTCAAATTATATAACAATTATAGGTAAAATATACTTGCATTGAAACCTAATTGAATTTAAAACAGGTAATAATAATACAATTTCATTTTTGTAACGCCTAGTGCACATGTCGTGTGTATGTCCAACGGTCATAGAAAACCAAGACTCTCCAAAAGATAAATGGTAAAAATCCATAACTCACAAACAAACGTAGATACGTTTTCTCTATCTCCTTCTGTCATTATATCTATCAGTCAGTATTATGTTCACTGCTGATCATAACACCTTCTCAAAGATAGGGCTTTGTTGGCTTGTTGATTGTAAGTAATGCTGCTACACTTTACCTGCTATACTCTTCGCTGGCTCTTACGACGCAGAATGTCATGGGGTAGTGTTATATTCTAGAACGCAGACAACACAGCCAATGATTTGTCTCCTTTTTGAATTCATACTAATATTATAAATGAGAAAGTAACTCTTCTGTCTTTCAGGTACCTTTTCACGCCACAGAAAAATTGCTCGTGGGGTTAAAATAGGGGATGAAAATTCGTATGAAAATTCTATAACCGACATTCACGCGCGCGGAACTGCGTGCAACAGCTATTTACTCATAAAACTTAAATGAATATATTATTTATCATATTATTATAAATTATTATCACTAATTACCACAACCAGCAGTATACACGTAACTTTATAGTAATAATAAATTAGTGGGCTCATGAAATTGTAATAACATTCTAATGAGATTAAATTAAAATATTAATCAGTCAACTGGAAATATTATTCTATTAATGCTTGTGTGAAGTCCAGTGCTATGGTACTCTGTTTTTTTTTGTCAGTTTTATGTTTTTGTTTTTTGACTGTGGCTGAATGTTTATTTTTACTTATTCTTGTGTGTGTCACCTAGATGTGAAAAATAAACTGTTTTTCTTTCTTCTTCTTCTTTAATGTATCAAATTCAAGCACATCGAATTTAAACTATAAATTTATAATTGTGGATATATTCATTGCGCAATTTTTACTTGAAGAGGTGTATTACACTTGACGGATAGATGTTGGAAATGTCGAAGGGAAAGCAAAAGCTCGATGTCCTCTCCAAGCTAATAAACTCTACTAAGTTTTTGCCGACCGTGAAGAATGACATGAAGAAAGACAACCAAAGGTTAACACGTTCGTGGACATTCTCAGTTTGAATTGTGTTCTAGAATGACACAATTGGGACAGTGAAAGCACTAGACCTCTCACTTAGATAAAGAAACCCACTAATACTTCACTCCAATATTCTATGATATGGTAGCAAAGTCTCGGTAAATTCTAGCCATTCAGCAAACCAGCAAGCACATCACACAGCACAGCATCGCTCAGCAATGCATTGCTTGTTTTAGAATAAGAATTAGATTTTTCATCAATCAAGCTAATTTCGAACAATAATTGCTAACTTCAACAGATTTTCCACACATGGTTACTGATAGGTGTTAGAATACAAGTTAAATTTTGTTATTGAACGGAAAATAGCAGGAAAATCCTGGAGACATCACGCTCGCTTGAGCTTAAATAAGATGTTCTTGTGAGAACATGTCGACGTTTTTGTAGTATGACACAAGTTTATGATGACAGCGGAAAATATTACCTATCATTCTCTTGTAGTGCTTTATTAGTTAAATAAACTGTGCTTCGACATTTATGTGCCGCTGTCCCTAACTTGTAATCCCCTATTAACACAAGTTAAACCTTCTACTGCTATGAGCTACAGACGAATTACTACTTTGGCGATACCGTCTACATATTTTTTTAAATTGCAGAACACAACCTCTTAAAAAATAAAATATATATTTTAAAACTTATTTAAATTTAAACAGTAATATTTTAAAATTTAAAAGCTTAGCCATAATTAAAACGTAGTTGATACAAGAACACAATTTAAAATAAGGTAATAATATAGCTTTACGCCTTTATACCCCAATGATATAGGCAGATGTGTGCAACACACGTTTCACCACTTGCATTGCGTTCTATCACAGTGTTATATGTATCTAACAGAGGTTTGGTTCAATGTTAACTTAAAGCTATAAATACTATCTAGTTCTTATCACTTAGACCACAAACGATATACTCAAGCGACGTGAGGGAACCTGTCTGCTCTAAGCAAATGTGACGCGAACACGCTTTGAGAGTAAATTTAAAATTTTACTTTTAAACTAACTAGTTATTGGTGTGTTGAATTATTCAGTTGTGCGACGCAACGGAACTTTGTACGATATAAGAGCCATCGGGATAGTATCCTATTTGATACTTTTACATAGCCCTTAAACTTTATTTACTAATATTTTATTTTGTGCTATATGATTTACTTTTATGATAGCATTTGAATTATTCGTTCGAGCGAGAGACCTGGCTGTCTATCCACCTGGCTGGAGGCCGTCCTACCTTATATTTACCGGGTCACAGTCGCCACTCCAAGAACCTTTACTCCAGCGATAATTATCAGTCCTACGGCAGATGTGGAAAGTCCATTGCTTCCTTTAAGCAATATCGAGAATCCTGGCCTAGATCTTAGTCATTTGAAAATATGAAACAATACGGAGATACTTGTTAGTATTGACAGTGCTATCACCGGTTGCCTGGTATGAATCAGTTCTTAACAATAAGAAACGACATAATCGTATCTGAGTTTTAAAATCAGTACCTACGTTTTCTTAAATAAAGATTTTAGACTGCGATAGTTATTTGTACTAAATATTATCTTAAAGCAATAAATGTGAACAATGGTAATTATCTTTATGAAATTTAGAAACTAGTAGGTACTCTAGATTAAGCTATCGTTTTAGGTTTAATCATTTTAGTGTATTTTGCTTAAAATTACTGAACTGACTGCCTTGCTTCAGGAGAGGCCTATGTTCGGCAGTGCACGTGTTAATAAATTTTTAGAATTAAAATATTATTAATTTTAATTATTATTAAAAAATATCTTTTATAAGTACCTACGAAATATTAAAGCCTGAATTTTAAAATTTGTTACCTATCTATTCGTTATAAAAATAAAATGTAGGCAGCGGTCCGCACTAGCCATTCCTGGCGTACACCATATATTTAATTAGTCTTAAAAAAAGGAGGAGGTTTCTTAAATCGACCGTATATTTGTTTCTAAATCATAACTATCTATTAATTGAATTAATTAAATATATGTAAATTGAATTAAAGGTGATATAAAACTCATTGATACACAAAAAATAACACAACAGTGGCTTTAGCAACGCATTATAAAAACTTATTACTTATGACCTGTATACATGCTAAACTCAACATCATGCCTAATTTCAACTATAGGTAGTTATAATAAGGTTCAAATTCGACTAACAGCATAGTGTCATCGAATACTGGGTATATTATAAGAGGCAATATCACGCTATATTTATGAGTGGGACCGTTTGGGTTGGTCCCAGGACTCATATTCGGTGGTTCAACGTGAAATTACTTATCTCACCTGGTTATGTTATGTCAGAACTATAATACGGCCTTTAAATCATAATGACTTACTGGATTAATTTCATGTTGTTATAAGCTCAGTGTGTGTAATAAATTCTTTTAGTACTATAGTGCTTGCTTTATAGTTATTTTTGCCGTAAAAATAATTATATATTGTTTAATTTTTCAGCAAATATTTGTTGTCAGCAATATGGTAATTCACAAGGGCGGGTCACGACTATTCAAAGTTGCGATACATGACGAAGGTCTATAGCAACTGTGGACGTCATTCAGTGAAAATTATGAAGATGATGAAAATTATGTTGTGGTGACGCACACAACGTTTCGCTAAATGTCAATAAACCAAAAGTACAGTGAAATAGTTTAGCACTCACTACCAACTCCTTGAGGTAAATCTTTACACAGAATATCTTGCTCGTGACCTTGACCTAAACATTGAAACCCTTTCTTATAAAATAAACATGTAACATTCAATTCATAACATTCAAATTAAATTCAGAGCTTCCGACTTATGTTTTGAAATATACTGTCATGTACAAAGTTAAACAATTCTTCAACTCTAATCTACCAAAATTATAACCAAGTGCTTAAAAACTAAGACTCTTTAGCCAAGTAGATAAGTTCTTCTTGCTTAATGTAATCCAAGTTGATTCAACTTTTGAATATCTTCGTAAAGTTTGAAGCTTTAAATTACATAACAGAATGATGTTCCGATGCATATTAGCCAACTGGGATTTGTTCGTTTCTCAAATAAAATGTTGGTATAACTTTTAATAACTTACGACGGCCTAAAAGTTGTGCTTTATCTTTCTAAAAGATGGATCGGATATCAAGTTTAATATGAAAAATATTCTTAAAATTTAGATAAGTACCGAATTACCGATGCAATGAGTCTCCAAAATTTTTTTTTGTATGTTTATCGGTGTATTCATTTATATCTTAAAACAGTATAGCAAAATCATTGTTTCTTCTCTCTGTTTTGCCGTTAACTTCTTCTAAAACACTTTTTTAGTAACGAATGCAATCAAATATTCACAAAAGTTTTCTACATGAAGACTAAAAGAACTTTTTCTTCAAGTGGTTGCGTGTTCTGATAAAACTTCGCTCAAGGCTACTAACTAATAAATAACAACAAAGAGAAATCTTAAAACACTAGCCGAATATAACTTTTATTTTACTCACTATATAAAGGTCACGAAATTATAAGGTTCCAAAGTGTCCGTGGCAGCGTCACTGGGGATCGTAAAAGAGACAAATGTGACAATCACAGTGACACATCGATATTTGTGGTGTAATCCGTTTTGCTCTCAACTGAGAATATTTTATTGGCTATTCGGGACCAGGCTGGTACTAAAGAAAATATATTTGAGTCCTGATTGAGGGTTGTTGATTTTGTTTGCTTTTTGTTTTCGTAAGATTAAGGTAACTTGTCAACTTAATTGTTAGGGTCTTACAGCTGTTGTCGGGATAACAGGTAACGGAGCAGCCAGTACCGTTCACCTACACTTTATACACCGCCTTAGCAGATGGGTCGTCTTAACTTGATACTACATTCTGTGCCTTGCCTAACCTAATAATAATTAAGATATTACGACAAAAATCATCATTTTACTCAGTATCATCTAACTTAATTGTTGAATTGTATCAGGCTTTTGTCCAACGCTTTGAAATTGAGATTAGTACTTGCGTCTCAATTACAAAGCGTTGAACAAAAGTCCAGCGCAAATTAATTTGTTCTAATGTCGGTTTCATGTTAATCTGGATTTGTATTAAGTCTCAAACGAAATTAAAAAGAAGATTATCTTTTATGTTCGCAGATTTGAAATATAAATACTACAGACCCTTAAACCTCTCTAAAGATTAGCAGTGAAATGGATACGACTATAAAATATAGCAATGCTTAAATTATTTCAGTGTGTAAACGAATTTGAACCTAATTGTAATTAGAAGAACATTGATTTCTCATCGACCACTGCAGAAGATAATATATTTATTTACATTTGAGACAGAGGACGGTCGTAGAAGAAACTAAAGTTATGAAGAATTTTAAAGCAGTGGTGAAGAAAATTATTTACACTAAGTTTCACACAATACATTGTAAAGTATACAGGCAAGCCAAGTACGCTAAATATTTAACATTAGCCACACATGAGCTATTTGAATTCGGTGACGTTATAAAAGTTGTGGTTTACGTGAGAGATAGTAGGTGGCAGTGGGTTTATGGAACAAAGTTTGTTTTCGAAGGAGGTCTTGAAAAGGTTGGCGTGATGGTCTGGATACATTGATACTGATGTGAGGAACAGAGAATTAAGCAGATTGAAAAATATTTATCCTATTTCTCAGCATTTTCACTGCAGAAACGTTTAAAACATGATGTTGGATTAAACATGTTTGGACTATCGTACAATGTCTACTAATTGACTTAATTCGTATAAATTCAGGACTGCTAATTTTATTTTAAAGTATGGAAATTAGTATTTGCAAAATAATTAGTAGTTAAAAGCTATACAGTGAATGAAATAAAGAGTGGTTGACATAATAAGCAACACTGACAATTAAAAAAAAATTAGTACACACCTAATAATAATATTTTATAATATAATAATAATAATTTATTTATTTACTCAAATATGGTACTTATAAAATTATCAAATAATATCTATTACATTTGATAATTTAATAGATAAATTAATAATACCTGAAAAAAATAGTATTCTTGTTTCGTACAATTATAATTTTATAATGCGGTGATTAACTCGGTGTTGATTATTAAGGCAAGTTCAGAAGTTAATCCCTTTGAGAGAAAAATGTCCTTAACAGTTTACTGATTATGCTATATGATTTAAAAGATCGTGATATATACAATGTAAACTGGATACACCAGTATTGAAACAATTTCAAAACTTTACGTTAGCTATTGTAATGTAGTCGCAAATCAAAGTAAGCTGGTGCTTGAGCTCAGTTGTATAGCACAGAGTCGAGTTCAAGTCTTCTCTCGTGAGTTTACAAAGGTATAACTTTAGCTGTTGTTGTTCAGTTGAAACTTATTATGAGCCGACTTTTTCTCTTATCTTTATTATACATACATAGCTTCACGCTTTTCTCCCTGAAGGAGTAGGCAGATGTGTGTAACATCTACATTTCGTCAGTTTTGGTACATTTAACAGGAGGCAAGCCTGTTGCCATTTACCGGGAACACATCCTTAGGGCTAAACTAAAAATTGTCGACAGGAAACCCAATATCACTTTACCCGCCCCGGCGATCGAATCCGAGACACCAACTTGGTAGTTAGTGTAGTGTGTACCACTAGATCAAAGAGGCAATCTTTATAATAATGTGGTTTAACATAACTAATTTTAATTAATAACAATATTGTTGAAATCCAAATTGAAGTTTATTAATTGTAGCAAGCGAATTTTAATATTTATCCTTTTGCAGTGCAGCAAATTAATTAAGAAAAACAAAGAACTCTTTATTACACATTTACACACAAAATATCTTATATTACACATTTCTATAGGAAATCATACTTTAAACTTTGCAAATCGTATTAATGAAATAATTATAACTTTGAAAATAATTTTATAATTATTTTTTCATGGTAAAACACATTTTGCGTCATCATCAGTTTTCATTATTTCACCTAGACCCAAAGTAAGCTTATTATATGCTTGTGTTATGGGTTCTAGAATGCGGATATACATACTTAAATACTTTTTTTTGTAAATACATACATATTATACATAGAAATACTGAGACCAATGCAAATAGACATGTTAATGCACACAAATATTTGCATTGAGCGGTAATCGAAGCCGTGACCTCTGCGTGGCAGTCCATACCGAACCACAGAGGTAGTCAAAAAAATTATTAATTTTATCAAATTTAACAAAAAAAATGGTGTAAAATATCAACTTGTTTTATGAAACGAGCGCGGAGCGCTCCTAGTGTTGACTCTGAAAACTAGCCATTATTTTTACGCTGCCACTATGAATCAAACGTTACTCATCCCAAAGCTATAAAAATAGCTAAAATAATTTTATGAATACTGAAATATCAAAGAACAAAAAAAGCAATCATTTTCTTTTACATTATAATTACAAAACTTAAGGACAATAATCACTGTTGTAAGACTTAGCAATTAATTCACAACTTTCATTCCGAATTGATGTAGACCGTAGAAATATTTAATAAAAATTATCACACTTCTTTTTACTTGTGTAAAAAAAAAACGCCTGAATTTTTTTCTTAATTTATATATTTGTGGAAATATGCATGAAGAATGAACTGGACTAAAAACTTAAAATATGACTTTATTTTACTTCAAGTAGGCACTTGTCGCTAAAACAAGTAACCTTATTGCTGCTGTAGTCAATACGAATATATTTAGTCTAATTGGATAGCTGATCTTAAATTGTAATTGCAATCAAGTTACCCACTTTGCATCTGATATCTTACTGTTTATATTATATTGATGTACCCATGTGAGATAATTGTAATTGAATCATATTCGTTTTTATCTCAATAAATAAATAAATAAATAAATCTTTTGTCACGTAATTGCATTTTATCAATGGTTTTTCTCCAATCAAATGAGGTGCCCAATAGGTTCTTATAAACTTTTATTATCTGGATTACTTTTATGCATGCCAGATACTGCCAGTATAAAAATAGTCGTTGTTTGTTGAATGTTACAATAACATCGGTGTCATTAAGCTTTATATCCTTGTTATTGAGTTTTTCGATAGCTGACTGTTTTTTAGATGGTTTTCTTTTCTCTTAAAGTTCCTGATCTATTTATGGAAGTAGGTGATGCTAACTGGTCCAAACTGTAAAGCACTTTTCTAAATTTGGTTATACATGATATATTTTGTATATATACTATTATATAAATGATGCACTGTCATTTATAGGGGACACAGGATAGGTCAAATATAGATTAATTGGAGGTGGTCAATGTCCAGAAATAGATGACTTTTGGTTGAAATGATGACTGTACTGTCCTGTAAGAAATCTACGAAATAAAAATACTTACTGCTTCTGACTATACCTACGCGGTTGCGCTTTTTTACGAATATTATCTTTTAATTTTTCAGTTGATTTGTAATTTATATTCGAAAAGACCTTTGTAATTTACGGTCTAACCCAAAAATATCTGCCCAACTAAAATCTTGTAAAACATTTTCTGTTACAAAGCTTTAATATTTTCGTTTCCTACCTCAGTCACTGAAGTGAAGTTTATTTAGGCTTAAATATTCTCGTTCTCTTTTAGTAAAGACATACTATAGCTATATAACAACTTGAGACACCGGACTGCTTCGTAGCAATTTAATTTTTACCCAGTACACCAGATGTGACTGTAATATTCTTGCAACGAGATATTCGTGTACATTACTTTTTTATAGCAGGATTGCTGGTAATACTTAAGCTGATAGTGTGTCTATTGATAATAAGAGTCGTGGGTGGATATAATAATATTTAAAAATTGTGTGAAATATGAATAATGCAGTCTTTGTGGGTACGGTTAAGGAACAACAGAAAGGACTTATCGCCTATGATGTTGAGTGTGCGAAGCAAATGGATCAGTAACATCCTGCTTAAAAGATTGGTTCTACACTGGAACACACACATATCTATCGAAATTAATATTACTAAACGAAACAGATATGGAGTGGCAACCACAATCTGGATTTGCGGTAGAGGATACACGGTAAATATATTTTATTATGACTTTTCATTTGAAATAATACTTTTTTCTTTATAAATACTGAATCTAGAATGATGGAATTCAATTGCGAACAATAAATCCGACCTGCTTCTAATCTGCTCATCATGGATTTATGCGTGTTGGTCCAGCAAACACTGAATGACGGTTGTACGGACTTGCGATTTACATTTCATACATACAGTGTGAGCATAGAGTAGTATATTGTGAGTTAGGTAGACGTACATGAACCCAATTTATCTCGTTTAAGTTATCTTCTAGATTGACGGATTGTTTTCGGGTCGGTGCGTGCGTTAATATTATATTTATTTATTTATTTATTTATTTATTTATTAGGATTACCAACAAGAGAAACACATACATAAAAAGTAAAAAAACATAGGAAATGCATGCCTGGTGCTCTCTCAATTATAGGCAACCACATCTAACTTAAAATATTTATACTGCTAAACTATCACAATGTAATGAGTAAAAGTAAAAACACAATAATAAGTTGTAATGAATAATAAAATGAAATGAAATTATGACAAAAAAATAGAATAAGTATAAGTAGGTAATTACAAAGGCCAATAAAATGTGAGTAGACAACAAACGTAATAAATACCACTAAGAACGCATATATTCCATAATTTTACACCTGAAATTAGACTGAGTATTACCAAAAATGTCCAAATCCAATGATCGGGAAAGATCGTTGTATTGATGTATTATAAATATTAGAGGATTATTAATAGGAGTTATAGCTGTGTGGGGTGATAGAAATGAGAGAGCAACACTTGGATAGATTAATCTCTGTACACTGTTATTATTCAATTTTACTTTAAGCATTTTTTTTATTTGCTTTTAGTCAAATAGCAATATTATGGACAAGTAGAGCACTGACTTGAATTTTAATATTTTTATTTTCGGAGAATTTTAGGCATACATATAATTATATTGACATCAAAGAACCGAAGACCTGTGTACCTATTTAATAATAATTTTAGCTTGATAATTTTAAATGTAGGTTCCACGACAAATGTTTTTTTCTTAATAAAATACGCAGACGAACGCACATCGAAGTAATAAATAGTTGAAATTGTACAACCAGTTACAATTACTAAAGTGATGCGTAAAAGCAACGCGTAGATGCGTATTAACAAACTTCTGATCATTCTCACGCAGGAGACGCGAGTTTCTTTAACAGTTTTCCTTAACATTCTGCAATATAAATAATCAAACGTTCATTTGTATTTATTTTTCCTTCACTTTTCTAAGGAAATGGCTCCGACGTGCCTTATTTGTGTGTCGAACTCCATTAAAGTAATTCTAAGAACGTGATGGATAAATATAATTATTTTGATTACTTATGTACTCTAAATAAAACTGAAAATAAGTAATTTGTTATATACTAGCAATCCACCTCGGCTTTGCACGAAGGCATTAATATACTTTTTAGCACATTTCAATTCTATGAAATTCACGGCTTTTCTGTACTAAAATGATTAAGTATGTATAAATGCTTATAAACATTCTCAAAGAAATGCTCAAAACAGTAGTAAAAACCGCATTCAATTTGTTGCATTGCTTAGAAGAATTTAGAAGAGAAAGAGACAAATAAAAATTTTAGTTTTACCTTTGTACTAATTTATGTGTTCTGTTTGGTGTACAAAAATAAATCTTTTTTTTTCTTCTTTTCCTTTCTTAAAATAAAATAGTGATTTAGCTTTTACTATTTAGAGAAATATATTAAACTAGCTGCGCCCCACGGCTTTGATCGCGCGTAAAATATGTTTTTATTATATTAATTGGATTAATAGGCTCTAGTTTTAATGCGCAATAATCAGTTAACAATAAAATAAATTACCTACTTAGTATTAAATAATTTGAGTGATTCACTAATATTTGTTTAGCAAAAACTTATTAAAAGATCGATGAATCGTATAACTACTTTTATTTTTTCCGTTAATTAGATTTTTAAAATTTATTCTATAACCTTGTTGTTTAAAAAGGAAAGTGTCTCTAACAATGCATCCACACCGCAGTTACTTTTTGTTGAGCAACGTTTCCAATTGTTACTGAGCAACATCCGATAACAAAAAGTTATTTATTGTTTCTTTATGTTGCTGTGTTACTTTTTGTTGATCAACGTTGCTTAACAATCGATAACATGTTCTTTGTTAATTTATGTTATTTGCGATTTGGATGCAATGAGTAACAATCAACAAATAATAGTAACAATGAGCCACAAAAGTTACAGATGTTACCGTGTTGCAGTGTTGCTTTACAAAAGGTTACTGCGTTTTGGATGAAAGGTAAAAAACGACTTTATATTTATAAGGTGATAGGCCTGATTAATTGAAATTAATTATATAAGGTTATTCGAATACTTAATTAGAAAGGAATATACTATCCTTGGTATAAACTTTTTTTTATAATATATAGCAGTTTTATTGCTTTTTATATTTCGATGTGAAAAGTATAAGGACTAGACTGCAACCGTAATCTTTTTAGTATCCTTTGAGACACAGAGTTGCTGTGGTCCGTAACCTGAAACACTGTTTTTTTGTTTTTAAAATCATTACAACTTTAGGTACCTGAAATATACTATGCGGTTGTGATTTCGATAAAAGTACTAGAACATAGGGGATCAGGACACTGTTGAAATATAGTACTACTAATTTTCTTCGGCGCGGTTTCACCTGCGCATAATATCCTGCGCATAACATGGTTTTTTGTATCCCTCGGGAACCAGACCGATTTTCGGGATGAAAAGAAGCCCAGTCCGTCTCCGGCACCGAATCTATCTACATACCAAACAAACACACACACACACACACACACACATACAAACTTTCGCATTTATAATTTTAGTAGAACACCGTCTGTAATTGCAAAATAAAGAACAAAAGCTATAGAAGTAAAAAGAAGTGAAGCTAATAAAAATTGATCAAGATATCTCCTTAGAGAAATCTCACAGTTATAATAAAACGGGATTGTACAAAAACTAAAATTATAACAATCAAATTGATATTCAAAAACTATGTTATTACAAAACCGTGGACCTCTCGATAGAATTTTAAAGACTTCATACATCAGATCCACACATGCCGGCAAAGTCAGGTAATTGCCACTTTCAATGCAAAAACGACACCACCACTTGAATTTTAAGCGTCGGGCTAAGTGTGAACTAATGCCAATTTTTACGAGACACTCCTGCACTGAATAACCAATGAGCCAAAGTAATGACGGGGAACGTTTCAAGCCGATTTACTCGATGTTGTGAAAACTGTCGAATTATAATCGAGATAAAAATCGATTACATAAAGAAACTGTTTATTGAAACAGATTCAATTTATTTAATGTGCTGCCGTGCTTAAGTTTATTTTTTTTATTTCTTTTTTTAAGACAACTCCTGCTCTAGGGAACAAGCCTGTGTCGCGGGGGACTTTACAATTATTCACATTTAACGGACACACAGTAGATACATCCGGAACAAACATGTATGGAGTAAGCATGTATTTCAGCCTGTTTACTGTCCAACTGCAGAGCAAAGGCCTCTTCTCATATAGAGAAGGCATGAGCATTAAACACCACGCTTGCTCAAGGCGGCTTGGCAATTTCAGACTCTTAAGTCCAGGTTTCCTCACGATGTTTTCCATCATCGTCAGTCAGAAATGCCCAAGATAAACTTAGAAAGTACTGATTTGAAAAATCACTATGGTACCTACTTTGATTGGAACCCACTACCTCGTGTTTACGAAGCGAGTGCCTTATCCACTAGGCCATCTCGACATACATGTATTCTAACTACAAAACCATCTGGAAGAAATACTCTAAACGATAATAAAAATTGTATTAAAATCCCTTGCATGATGTGGAAGAACTTAACGGTAAAATACAGACAGGCAAACCCAGTAACACTACTATACTATTTAGACTTGAAATGTTTCAAATATTCGAGTATAAGTTTATAAATATATCATAAAAGTTGTCATTATATTATTTTGTCAACTCGTAGAAATTAAGCGAAATAGACCTTTATCATTTTGAAGAAAATTGACTGTCAAATTTAAAAATTGATGATGTAAACGTTTATCAAAATTACCAATACATTTTCGAAAGCTTGGTAATAAAAATTATTATTTCTGTTGGTTTTATTTTGAAATAAATTGTATTGATGATCAAGTAAACTATAAGTTTTTATACAACTTTGACAGCAAATAAGGGTTTATTCCATCCAGTCCAGTTCGACTGAACTGGACTGGATGGAATAAACCCTTATTTGCTGTCGAACTACTGGTAGGACTGGATGGAATAAACCCAAATAAGCCACTAAACTATATTTTGATACTTAAGCAGGTGATACAAAACTATGTTATTAAACTTCAAATTCAATTCAATTAGTAATATTTTCGTTTTTAATTAAGACGTATTTAGAACAAACACAAAGAAACTAAATATTTATCTAATTACTGGTTGTGTTGTCTTTCCTTACTTGTGTGTAATTATACAATTAACTTTTCAATTGACGTTAAATTATACATTTGTGACTTTGTACCAAAAATATATATGTGGTATTTGTTTTGTTTTATCATCACTAATTACTTTATGAAAACTTGTGAAGTTATATTTGGTAAATAACCCGGCAGTAACTTTAATCCACCTATTGAAATACGTTGTCTAAATTATCGAATATTGTGTGTAACAATCCAAAAAAGCTTGAATTGCTGACACTATCTTACTCTAATCATTCATATAGATGTCCGATGATCCGATCGTTCATTTTACTTCAAAAGATTCATTGCAATACTTGGCATAAAGATCATTTAAATAACATTTATTTGTTTTGAACATGTGTACAGATGATGTTTTAAAGTTTGAAAAATGGTTTTAACATGCCGTGCCTATATTGCAGGCATACAAATTAAAAAATGTTGCAAGCAAGAAACGGGTAGCAGTTTTTCTTGGCATTACTATCTATCACTCTTTTGTAATTACCAATTCTACTGCCGGAATATAAAGACTAAGATTGATCCAGTGTTATTGAGTATTTGAACGCATAACTGCACCATAATGTGTGTTATGTTTACGCATTATAGCGCCGGCGGCAGCTCAATTCGGTCCTCTTCCTTTTCCCTTTTCCTTCCTCGTCCTCTTCTTTGTTTATATGCTTTAAGAATTATTTCTGCAATGCTTAGAAAACATAGCCATGTCTGAGGTTACGGTTACCACTTATGGGCCGTATGCTTGTTGACCACCAAAGTTATATAAAAACTGTTTTTAATTATATTCATTCTACGAAGCTAGAGTATTTCATTTTGCGTAATCATTAAAATGTTATCAATTACGTTAGCACTGTAAACGTTACTCCCTCGTTTGGCCCAATTATAATTCAATTTAATGTTTTCACTAATGATTTCATCAGAAATCAGTAGCGGCCATTACCAACGTGAGATGAAAATATAACGACTTCATTAGCATACATAGCAGTGTTATTAAAGGTGCCTACACTGTAATTGTTTGGTGAATAGTGAACATTTTTATGTAGCAGGATATATTGATGCAGTATCTACTCTAATTACTACTAAATACCCTAAACTTACCTCTAACCATATATAATGTAATTATTTCGTGTATATACTAGTTAATCTTTACACCGATGTTTTTAGACGGTAATACTTGCCCTGTTATTCGGCGTTTTCATGCTGAAACAATTTATTTGCTGTGACTTTATTCTTTTCCCAGAACGCTGGTGTCTACGCGATGTTGGATGATTGAACTGCTTTTTCATAGGTTGTAGTTATCACTACCATGGTTCGGTTGATTAATTGCCTAACGTGTAAGAATATCTCAAATTAACATTTTTGTAATTGCGTTGTACGTTGTAGATATAATAAAAATAATTCTGGTATACCTATTTAAAATAAAAAGGAAAATAAAAAAATAAAAATAAAATGTACCCGTCACAATAATACAATTTCATATCACATATTATACTACAACTTTATTATTGGTATAAGTACTACCATACTCTTTAGAACCTTAGAACTATAGGTACAGACCTAAGTAACATTTTGTTAAGTAGATAAAGTACTTTAAGTACTGAAGCCGTCTATATTTACTTGTGACGTAGCTCACTGATGCCTACACTTTATAGATACTCTTACAGTTAGGGTGACCACCATTTTAGTTTATTTTATTTATTGAGATTTTAGTACTTCTGATGTTTAGTTCAGTTTCAGTTCTTAGCCATGAAGTACAAAATTATAGAGTGTTATTGAGTCAGAAGAAGAAAGAAAGTTATGTTTACTAAAACTTTGTGTCTTTCTTTAACCTACATAATTATTATTTAAATCAGGACAATTTTTATAGAGGGAAATGTATTTTTAAATTTACTATAACATAAATAAATAATTTCATTCAAGAAAAATATTTATTTATTATTACTTGGCTTTTGAGATTATTTAGTCAACGAAAATAAAATCTAATAATAGATAGTAAGAAATAAAAAATTTAAAAGTAAGTTGTACGATAAATTTAATCTTTGAAAACACTAGACTTATTTGAAAAAAAATCTATTTGTCATTTTAAATTTAGACACGAATTAATTTAACCTTATAAAATTAATTAACAGAAATTTAATTTTAAACCTGAGAGGCATCTCGTCTGTCCTGTATACATATAATAAGTGGGGACTCTAAGCAGAAATAATAATTCTCCATTCAAAAACACTTTTATTCATGAAAAGAAGTAAGAATTTATTCACAGAGACGTCGAGTAGTCGTGTTATGTAAGCTTCAAGCTTCAATCTGACCTTGAACTTGAAAGATGGAATTACAAGTGGCTTGTAAATTTACAATGTCTTTTCGTGTCAGTTTTTTTAGTTGAAAATATTTTAGTTTTGTGACGAATGTGACTATGGTCTAGTTTAAAATAAAAAAAACTTCTAAACCTAAATTTTCATCTTATTTTAACAAAGATCTTTATTTAGAGGCATCTGCCTCATCTCATACAGAGAAGGCAACATTGTTTACCACACTTCTCCAAAGTAGATTAACAATTTGAGATTCATATTTTGTTTGTAAGTTCAGGGGGCCTACCATTATCTCCTGGAGCAGTTTTATTTTAATCTCACTTTGTGTTTTGTCTTTTTCTTTTGTACCGATACAAAGTAAGGTTATAAGAATGCTATGAAAGATTGTGGTAGGGCCCCAGGATCAATCACAATGTAATTATTATTTTCTTTACGCTACGTTTCGTTTATTTACACAACAGTATTTTAGAATTATCTAATAATAATTTTACTGCCAGTACATTTCATCGCTGTATAAGCGAGCAAGAAACCAAAAGCTCAGATTGAACTCGATTATACCAAAACAACCGTCTCGGGTATCCAATCTACATTCAAGAAAAAATAAGTGACCTACTTCGTATATTCTTGCTATGGAGTCCGAATTAACTGGAACAGTCTTTGTTATAAATAGTTCTCTTTGTAAATGAAATGAATAAGAAAAACGGATAGGTCTGATATTAAAATCAGGCAAAATAAAGTATTAATGTTTTGGTATCGTTAGCATTTTATCTATTGTACGCATAACAACGAAAAATGTTTTAGTATTTAATATAAGATTCTCTTTAGTATTGACACGCAAGTTTTTACAATTAAAGGTGCGGTTAAACGGCCGCCCGCTGTAACACGAGCCGCGCCGCGCTGCACCATCCGTGTAGGCGCGGCTCGGCTTAATTCGGACGCAAGCCTGCTCGTTCAAACGACGCGGGGCACGATCCTACGCGAGCCGAACCGTCCGTGGAGATGCAGCACACATCGCGCTGTTGAACTGTTGCACTCTGTACCATCTGTTTAGACGGCACGTATTAACACAAGCCGAGGCGAAGATGGCGCGCGCGCCTTTGATCCGTGTCGAAAAAACCGACAAGTGATGGTTCGTGCGAACTTTGCCGAGCCGCGCCGAGCGTAGTTGTTTAAACGGCGCGTGGCGCGCTGAATCACGAGCGGAGGCAGGCTCGGCTCGTTTTACAGCGGGCCGTTTAACCGCACCTTTATACAGTTCAAACAATCATTTTCTAAACTCTCACACTAGAGATAATTAGTAAGTAAATTTAAATAAATTTTCGTTGTATCTATTCGTTTTTATTTTAATATATTCTACTTAATACTACTGCATTACTTTGTAAGCAATTATGACAACCTCTGTGGCGTAACTGCTAAGTCAAGTGTCGCAGGTTTGATTTCGGCTCAGTACAAATCTTTGTGAGTAACCAGACTAATTGCATTGATCTGGTTATGTATATAATAATGTAAAATATTTACAAAAATACTATCTAAGTATGTTTATCTCCATATCACAAACTATACATGTTTATTTTGTGGATCTAGATAGCGATGTATCATTGTTTAAGACAATCAAATACACATCTTTGTATGTATGCCTAAATATGACATAACCGGAGACAGATAGCATCGATATGTCTGGTTATATTGATCATTATTTATTACATAATAATATTGTTACTACTAATTATATTAACTGTACCTATGTAACTATAATTAACTGTGGTGCCTATTTTAAAAAACAAAACCGCTGATGCCTCTGACATATCAAATTACAGGCCTATTTCACTGGCAACTGTTATAGCCAAGGTGCTGGACAGTCTGCTTGATAACCAACTATCTAAGCACATACAATTACATGATAGTCAATTCGGTTTCAGACCTGGCCTTTCTACTGTATATGCTATTATGTGTCTTAAGCAGACTGTTCAGTATTATACTAACAGAAAAACGCCTGTAATTGCCTGTTTTCTAGATCTGTCGAGGGCATTTGATCTTGTAAATTACAATGTCCTATGGCGAAAATTTCAACAGGAAACCACGCTGCCAACCGAAATTATATCGCTACTAAAATACTGGTACGGTAACCAACAGAATAGTGTTAAGTGGGCTGG
Organism: Parascotia fuliginaria; assembly: GCA_963082885.1. Classification (NCBI taxonomy): domain Eukaryota; kingdom Metazoa; phylum Arthropoda; class Insecta; order Lepidoptera; family Erebidae; genus Parascotia; species Parascotia fuliginaria. Next base: position 6,595,462 of record OY720195.1, read on the forward strand.
GTCTTACTCTGAGGTATACAGGTTAGAATGCGGGGTAAGGCAGGGTGGTTTGACCTCGCCACCACTATTCAATCTGTATATGAACCAAATGATCGTTGAGCTCAGCAACGCGAGTGTCGGATGCTATATAGATGGTATATGTATAAACAACATTAGTTATGCCGACGACATGGTGTTGCTGAACCCATCGATCAATGCTATGAGAAAGCTGTTGTCGGTGTTTGAAAGGTATGCGGTGGCTCATGGGCTCAAGTACAATGTCAAGAAGAGCGAGCTTTTAATATTTAAAGCAGGTGCCAAGGGATACCAGAGTATACCCGAGGTATTACTCTGCGGAGCGCCTCTTCTCAGAGTTACCAGTTTTAAATACTTGGGTCACTGGGTCACCGAAGATCTTAAGGACAACAAGGGCATAGACAGGGAACGTAGGTCGCTGTCTGTGCGCTGTAATATGCTGGCCCGCAGATTTGCGCTGTGCACGGAACCAGTAAAAATAACAGTGTTCAAGGCATTCTGCCAAACATTTTACACGTGCAGTCTGTGGACCAGTTATAGTCTGCGTGTGTACAGCGATCTACGCGTCCAGTACAATAATGCGCTCAGGGTATTGGCTGCAGGCTGCCGTGGCGTTGTAGTGTAGTGCGTCGAGCATGCTTGCCGAGGGACATATAGATGGTTTCTCGGCAATCATACGTAAAAGATGCACCTCCCTACTCGCGCGCGTGCGTGTCAGTACTAACGGTACCCTGAGTGTGTTTGTTGACAAATGGGAGTCCCCAATGATGCGACATTGGATGGGACTACACACTAGGATAAATAAATAATGTATTACTAACACTAGCACTTAAGACAATTGTTACTAACACCATACAGGCTTGCCTGAAATAAACGTTTATTATTATTAATTATACTCAATTGTATGGTTTTGAGATGTTAATTAGTTATCTTAATTAACATGTTCTGTTGCATCAGGATTAGTGTTATGTGATTCTAGGCTGGTTTTATATCTATATTTATACTTTTATATAAAGCGAAAGAATTTGTTTGTTTGTTTGAACGCGCTAATCTCTGGAACTACCAGTCGGATTTGAAAAATTCGTTTTGCGGAAGATAACCCAGTTCTTTAGGAAGGTTACAGGCTATATAACATCACGATACTGGCGACGGGAGCAGAGCAGTAAGCAAAGACGCGGGTGAAAAAGCGCTGCGGTTAGATAGTTAAATCATAAGTTATTTAGTAAATTTTAAAGCTCGTAGCTAATCGAAACGTATGCTAAGTTAAGTACACTTCTTGCGGTAAGTTTGTGGATGGGTGTCCTTAATAACTCATCGCTGTCCCTCTGATCATACTGTAACGAAATCTGTAAAGTTACCAACTATTTAAAGTGGGTTATGACTATTATATATATATACAGAGTGTATACGACGGTATGACATTAAATGCAATTACGTATAGTATGTGACATTATAAAGCGAGACAAAAAAAAATCTACTAAATATCTTCAATAGTTTAGACACAGGACAAATTTAAAAAAAAAAAATTAACACTATGTAAGTACGTCAAACGGTCACTGACTTAAGTCATAATCCACGTCGAAGGATAAACGTTGCCGTTCATTACAGTTCAGTGAACTTGTCATAATAAAATGGTGTATTACTTCGTTACTATTAAAATATTATTTATTTTGTTAGAAAATTTCAAATTTTTGTTTTTCGTCAAATTACTTTTGTGATTAATTAGAAATCATTATATGGGCTAGTAACACCTGCCTTTTCATTTAATGTCAAACCGTCGTATACACTCTGTATATATATTGTAAAGATCAATTTTTGAGTGTATTCCTTATAAAATATTGATATTTTTATTTGTTCTTGATCTAAATGCTCAGGGTCACACAGATCGTAGGCTCTGTTCTTCAGTGAAGTCGTAACGGACATATTCTGCAAACGGACACCAATTACTGGATTGAATTTCATCATACGCAAGTCTTATCCACTGATCGTACCTACTACTCTCGGGTGGTACGAGAAGCTGTTGAAATTAGGAAACATACAAACTTTAATAGGGAAGACGGCTTCAAGCTCTCGGCTACGTGGAATCCAGTGATACAAATCACACAACCTCGCTTTACGCAGCCGGTTAATGCTCGGAATACGAAAGGCATACAGAATAAGGACACTGTGAGTGTGTTTTGTGATAGTACGTGGAAAGACAAAAATGTGAGAGTAGATCTAGAATCTACTTCGCATACGGAGCCGTGACATCGCCACATCAGTCTGCTTGTGACCACGGCCGGTGTAACCTGGTCGAAACGTATGCATGATCGCGTGAATTCCCATATATTTAGATTTACATTCAATTCAGTTTAAATTAAGATCGCGTCGCATACACACATCATTTATTAATTATATAAGTTAGGCAGTGAACTCAGTAAACAGTGTTCTATTCAAGTGAATAGTTTTAATACATCTCTATCACATACCAATACCATAATCAGTAATGTCATTAAATTACTTATTAGCAATCAAAGTTTGGTTCTGGATTATTTAGGTGGGGCATGAAAATCTATATTCGGTATCTCTACTCCTAGAATCCATTGGCTGTTTACTCTCAGACAAAATGAAATATAAAAGTCAAAAAATAAATATTTTTGCTGTTGTAACTATAAGGAAAAAGTCTATTACATACCTCAAACATAAACTTAATCCCTACAAAATCTTACACGTCACTTCCAGTTTTCCTTACATCGGTAAAACGATCGTGTTGCTTCGGACAGGTGAAATAGTGCGAAAAATTGCCCTGCGGTCAGCGGGTATGTTCGTTCAAGATAGTTCAGGGTCGAATACACAATGTTTGTGTGAAACTAATCAGTAAAGTGTTGGATTTAAATGAGTTTTGATCGTTTATGTGACAACTTTAGGGAATGTTACAGGGTCCTTCAAAGTATATAAAACCCAGCAAGTCTTTCCAACATCATCTTTTGGAATAAAGAAGTCCACTAATACTTGCATAGATTCTAGGGACCAGTAGAAACAGCATTTTCTTACCATTTTTCTTATAGCATAACACAAATGGATAGGGAGCGAAGTAGCACATCTATTTAGTTAACAATGTTGGATCCAATAACAGAGGGCGAGCCAGACACAGTCACCGCACCGGACTAATACTGAAAAAAATCTCTTTAACCCAACTGGGGACCGAGCCCAAGACGTCTGCGTGGCAGTCTATGCCTGATGCAAACACATAGCTTTACAAAACATAATCTTTACTAATATTATAAAAGTGAAATTAACTCTGTCTGTCTGTTTGTCTGTTACGCTTTCACGCCTTATCCGATTTTGATGAAATTGTACAGAGATAGAATAGACCTTGAAGAACAACATAGGTTATCTTCTATCGCAAAAAATCGCTTTAAAGGGGTTGAAAAAGGGGATGTAAGTTTATATTGAAAATGGTATGATAACCAACATTCACGTGTGCGTGTAACAGCTAGTAGATTGCACATTGCTCAAGGCGACAAATTACGTTACCGTGTTGACAACCGAGAAGCGCTTGCAATAAGAGGCTTACTCTAGTAAATTGTAAATTGTGAAATACTAGTTAGAACTTTAGCTCACTAAGCTTTTACAAGCAGTGCACTACTTAGCTTTTATCTTAGTTGTGTTTTCATGGAACACAGAGGTCTCAGGATCTAATTCCGAGTCAGGTAAAGAGATATTTGAAAAAGAAAAATTACATGGGACTCAGTAATAAGCTGGTGAAACATAAGTGCTACACACACACATTTGCCTACCCCTTTGGAAAGCAATATGGAGTAATGCTAAGTATGTAACAATTCCTATCAGCGACGTAAGGAACTGGGTCACAAAAATAATTACGAATATAAAATACGAAAATAATTAAAGTAAGAACAACTATGTCGAAATTTGATGTTGATATGATCAATTTATTGTTCACTGTATCTTTATGAAGAGATCTTGCCTTTTTTCGTACTTCTTGTATTTCGTTCATAAAAGTGTTTAGTTCCAATATATAATAGAAAAATCTTATGAATAGAGTTTATTACAGAAGGCTATGATAACATAGATATAGATACTTTTTCATTGTCCTTTTCTCTTTATGTACTACATAATTATATTTATCGTTTTTCCCTAACCCGTCGCCACGTAGTCTCGTCGGTATTTTACCGCGTTTTTGGGGTTCCGAATATTAAAACTAAACCCTTCGCCTTTTTGTCTGTGAAGATCCTTTTTCATAAGACCCTAAACTAACCGTAGTACCTACCACTGGTAGGACGGCTGGGTGTACCACGGATAACAAAGGTTTTCATAGAAGGAAATGGACTTACCAAGCTGAAATTAATACAAAATACGTAAGTATAATACATAAATACATTTAAGACTAAATTAAAAACCTACTTGCCCGTTGACCTATAATGATAAAATTATTCAAATGTATTTTAATTCTACTAATATATTAGAAATGAAAAAGTTTGTGTGTATGTGTGTGTGTGTGTGTGTTTGTTACCACTCAGCGCCAAAACGGCTGAATCGATTTCGATGAAAATTGGATATGAACATAGGCTACTTTTTATTCCGAAAATAGGTCTGGTTCCCGAGGGATTTTATTTATTTATTCATAATCAGAACGACAAAATTACAGTCAATTACACTGATTGATTACACAGTAAAAACTTAAAATACAAAACATATTTTACGCGTGGGGGAACCCTGGGGCGTAGCTAGTACATAATAATATATAAAGCGAAAGACAATTTATTTGTTTGAACGTTAATAGCTGATACTACCAGTCGAATTTGAATAATTATTTTTGCGTTTAGGAAAGGTTATAGGCTGTAACATCACGCTACTGGTGACGGGAATAGAGCAGTAAACAAAGATGTGTAATTAAACGTGGGTTAAACTGCGCTGCAGGTAGCTAGTTTTATAATAAAAATATTTTTGCTAATACAAACTTACATTTGCAGTTTAAAAATTTACTGTAACGTATATCGAATTATTAAGCAACATTTTTTCAACTGCACAGTTAAACATATTTTCAATCATCCTTAATATTTATCTTCTTAGAATGAGTTAAACCTTTGAATCGCGGTTCTTTTGGTAAATACCTAGTGCAGCTACTATACCTAAGTATCTCTTAAAGTTTTTGGTGATCATTGAGTTTAGCCACACACCACAACTTCAAGCAACCCTTTATATTTGCACATGTAACACTATTTTACATATAATTTAAGCTTACTGACTCTAGAAAATGACGATACTCGTTCTTAATTAACGTTTGCTTTATATAGTTCGTTGTTGTGACATTGAATGTCCTATCGTCTAAAGGTTGTAAGGCTTATATTAGTACTTATATTATAAATTTTAAGCTCTATTTACATTAACGCACCATTCGCACGATTGGAAATAATTATGCTTAAAAATTAGTTATGTATTCTTTTTTCGAGATGTTTCTTTTTTATGTGACAAATGGTGATATGTTTATATTATCTCACAGATAAGCTTTGTCTGTTATCAGGAACGCTTACCCCAAGGAGTTTTGGACACCAAAATAACCGTCTATCACACTTTTTTGCTTATTTTTTAACGTTATTTTTATATTTTGCTTTTAACATCGCAATTTTCACTGGTTCTAAGGTGTAGCTTTGCATAAATTGCTTACCTTTATCAAGCCCCAATATCACATCTTCCAGTTCATGGTTATCACTCCATGGCTTTCTGCTTTTTTCACTGTAGGTTAATTGGCTGACATTATGTAATTTTTAACGTGCAAAAGTGTTAATTTAATTAACGTAAATTAATAAATATATTTTGATTGAATATAAAAGAAACATAAACATCTTATAACTTGTAACTACAATCTTTCGTCGAGTATAATAATATTTCTTCTTCTATCAAGCTCGGCTTCAATTTAAACCTGTTCTAGTAGGTAGCGAGGTTTTATTGCAAAAACTACAGTCTGTTCAAGTATTTGGTAGGACGTCTTTACAATTTAAAGTGGATTTTTTCTACAAAACTATTTTTGTATTTTCTTCGCAATATCTATGCACTAACGAAGGTTGAATTTTAGTTTTTTGATATTTGTTGTAACAAACAAAGTGACTTGGTTAGTACACGGCTCCGGTGTGCACAAACTTTTTTTAAACCGCAAAACGGATTTATTTAAACTAAATTTGAATCTGAGTCAGAATACTAATTTGTTTTTTCTTTGGACATCTGAAAAGGTTTTATGTGCACTAAATAAACAGAGAACACAAGAAAACAACAAAGTAAAAGTCACATTGGTATTAGTCCGGTTTTGAACCTTGTGTTGAAGCCTGGGCATTAAGTTAATACTAATAAAAATTGCATTTCAAATTTACCAAAAAGTGCAAGTGTGCAAACAACTTTATCTAAATTTAAATTAATCAACCTTAAGGTATACTAAACTAAATAAACCGTAAATTACATTTGACGTTGCTAACCTCAATCATTTTGAAATTCAAATAAATTTAATTCATTGTGGTAAGTTAGACATAATAATTATAGAAGCGATATTGAATTTATAATTAACGGTTTGTTAATTATTTTAATTAAATTTTGCATCATCATCTTTCATCGTTTTAGCCCATAGGTTAAAGCCCCATTGACAAGGGGATTAGTAATTGCAGTAGAGGCAGTTTTATCACAGAACTCTGCTGCCCGTTCTTGACTGTTTCTCTGTCATGCTTTCACGCCTATATTACTACATTTGACCGTCTCCGCAGTGTAGTGGGAGCGCAAGCGATTGCTGTGCACGAGGTTATGAGTTCGATCCCACACGGATCAAAACATTGTGTGATCTATAAATATTTGTTCCGAGTCCGAGTGTATTTGTATTCGTTAATTATATGTTTGTAAGGTCCTCTGCGACACAAGGCTGGTTCTCTACTAGTCCGACAGTTGTCTTTTTTTAAATCAATTTCTTTTGTTACGAACTGGTACAAAGTAAGTTCAAACTTAAAAACGCTACTGTTTTTAAAATCATACCTGGGGGTTATAAATAACAGGGTTCAGCTAGTTCATAACAAAATTGTATTTACTTATCACCTTCATATCTAATAATTAATGTTCAACCTGACAAAGAAATTGCTAATTAGAACCCATGCTTACGAAGACAAAGACATGTAATTAATCCCTACACTGTTTACCATAATGAAAACTTTTGAATCTTACTAAAGCACCTTCCCGTTATACTTGCTAACTATTTTAATTAAAAATCTTTAAGTTAGGGAAAGGCCATTATGAAGGAGACAAAGAAATGTTTTGTATAGACAATATATTTTGCTTTACACTTTTCGTAAATATTCTTTAGGGTGCGATACTGTCTTTGAGTATAATAATAATCAAAATTAGTAGACGACTAGAATATTTCTCAAATCGCATCAACTTTGAAACGCACCAAATGAAGCGCACCAAAAGTATTTCTCGAAACGCAATAGTAGAAATAATATTTGTTGTTAGCGCACCAAACTGGTGCGTTTTGAATTCTATTTTGGGTGCGTTTCAAATCCAAAGTGGGTGCGCTTTAAGAAATACCCCAAAAACTAAACTTCAATTGTTATAAATTATCCAGTGTAAACAAACAAGACAAAAGTAAAAGTACATATTTGTTCAACAAAATTAGTCCTCATAGCTTTATTTTAGTTCTGGGCTTCATGAAAAGGGCAGTAGTTATTAACTTTGTTTGACTTTCGAAAATAATCTGAATTAGTTTACTAAAAACTGAAGGCAATTTACGTAATTTTTAGGGTTATGGAAGCCAAAGGTCATCAGTACATACGACGGTATGATATTAAATGCAATTACGTATAGTATGTGACATTATAAAGCGAGACGAAAAAAAAACATCTAAATATCTTCAATAGCTTAGACACAGGACTACTTTTTTAATTTATTTAATTCTAAACACTATGTAAGTACGTCAAACGGTCAGTGACTTAAGTCATAATCCATGTCGGAGGAATAAACGTTGCCGCTCATTACAACTTTTCTCTTGTTTTTCGTCAAATCATTTTTGTGATTAGTAATTTGAAATCATTATTAACCTATAAAACTTGATAAGTACTTACCTAGTAAATTGATAAGTTAAAGACATACAAAATCATGAAACCATTTTTTATCCACCAATACTGTCATGTCGGTCGTCTATTATATTCTAATTTTGATCTCAGATCATTTCATTTCAAGAAAAATTATCTTATAAAGCCGTGATAGCACTCACTTACTATCACACCGAATAAAGCCATTCCTAGTTTTTGCATTCTTTAGATTGGGATTTAAATAGGCATATACTTACAAGAATCGTTGCACCAAAGTCATCCACAACTAGACATAGATCTGCCACTTTGAGCCACTCTCATTCATTAATAATTTGCTATACGTAAACAACATTGTCAATATCATAGATGTTTTCATTAAGCTAATGATAAAATTATTTCTTGCGACATAAAAACATAGCTTTATCAAAAGCTTATCTTTTCTTGTTGCCACCCTCTCGATAAATGGTCGATATAGGTTGATTGATTGTTTTCTTCTCAACGTAAGAGCTGAATAAAAGTGATTGTGAAAAGAAAGAATTGAATATCGTAGCGCTTTGGCCTTGATACATAATATACGGTATTGTAGGCGTTTAATAAAATGTAAATTAATCTTAATAATATCCACGATACAAATAATATTTAATGCCAGAGCCTATTCCTACCTACCATGGAACATTACATAGAGTACCTAAAGCGCAAAGGTCTAATTATACTTAAATATAAGGTAATTTTAAGTCACGCTTATAAGTTCTGCTATCGCTAAAGTTACAAAGCATGAGACTTTTAAACGTTTCAGTATTTGAAAGTAAGAATTGTTCTATATACTTACAAGCTATAATTATTCGTATCGATTGCATGCTATATATACATAACACAGTCTCACTCAAAACATCATATATTTAAGTTCATCATCATAGATTTAAGTTATTTTTAATATATATTGGTTACGGTATTTATTGATTAACTTTTATTTAAATAGTGTGTAGTATACTTATATTATAATGTATGTATGATAGTCTGTAAGATATATATTGAAAATTGTAATCCCGATGGTACCCAAGATACAAGCACTAGCTTAGTTTGGGACCAAAGGGAAACTACTTATTTGTAATAAAATGTAATTTATATTTATGAAATAAATTGAAATTGAAATTGAAAAAAAAAAGTTTTTCTTTGTAACTTTTTCACTGCCAAGGAGCGTAATGTATGTATGTGGGTATGTATGTCTATTTCTTTGGCACGTTCTACGGCCTAAATAGCTTATTGGATTCTAACATATGAGATGTCATTAGATTCGTATTAATTGTGAGAGTGATATAATATTTATTATGCAATATAGCTTCGACACAAAAAAAAACTGTTTCTCTCTTTTCAGTTTTGGAATATCTTTTAACAATATATTTTCCTTGTTAACTTTGTTTATATCAGAATGAAGAAGAAGACGCTGAAGATACTCCGAACCTTAAATTAAGAAGCCTACCACTAACATCATCTGTTCTTTTAACATTTATCAATCTGTTATTGCCACTACCGTAATTACACAATTGAACTAACATTAAGTGCATTAACCGTATAGTTTTGTAAGCCACACAAATTAATTACTTGGTATCATTTATCATGACAATACGATCGAACAGGACTGTACCATTAATGTTCGGTTAACCATCTCATTAGTGCACGTTAGATTTGGAATTATGCGTGTGTAATGTTGATATTGAAACACTGGATATAACCAGAAAATTTTAAGAGATAATTAAACTTAATTATCTCTTTAAATTTTCAGTAACTCGAAGATACGTAGTGTACATACCTTTAAACTTCTGAACTTTTGCCATCTGCCCATATTTCTTTGTTAACGCAGTCAGGTGGAAGATTTTTATTTTAAATAACATAACAGTTTTTCAATAATTCTTAAACGATCATAAGATAACTTTATGAAATTCCAAGAAAGCTGGATAATTAATAATTTATTTATCAACTCAGTTTATTATCTTAAATCAGTATTTGATTTATTAACATAAAACTAATCAGAATAATCTTAAAATAGTAAACCTATTGTCAGTTATAAAACAAATTTCCGTACTGGCAAAAGTAAAGACCATGCTAGATAATAACAACATAAATATTGCTAACACTTTCCTATAAATCGCAAGGAACAACAGACTCAGTAAATCTGTACGTATCTTATCTCTGTTAACATACTTCTTTGTAGCGATTGTTTACATAACCGCTCAGTGATCATAATTACGGCTATCTTCTTCAGTTCGCATTTTTTACATGGATTTGTTTTCTTATTCCTCACTTTCATTTAAACAGCTGTACTCAGAAAAAGGGCGATGGAAAGCTTATGAACAAAATAACTTTTTATTTTAAGAATCATTAAACATGCCTGAATGTTAAATAAAAAATTGACTATATTTTCTACTGCTTCGTCCTTCTTCTTATAAAAAGGCACTATTAGATCACCATGTAAGCGCAAGGTGGATTGATAGGATTTACATTCGATATATAAATTGAAGCAGTCAAAGTTTTCAAGTCACCTTAGGCACTTACACTTAGTTTCATGTCATGATTCAGTTCGATTCATAAAAAGTTCGTTTTGTTTTTCGTTCTTCCTTCTCAGTTTATTATCTGCAACGTCACGGTTGTATAGTATACATTCTTAGTATTATTTTTTTAGAAACGTTATAGTTATAGTAGTAGTTGTTCCTGTAGTCTATACCTAACTATAGACTACAGGAACAATTAAACGTAAAGTGAACCGTATGCTTGTTTATAATTCAGTTAAAAAGAAAGCAAACCGTACCACTTCTATTTGCTGTATATCATTGTCATCCTCAATGATACCAGGATGATATTACGCAAGCTCCCTCAGTTACAACGTATTATAACCTATTTAAACGATGATTAATTGACATTTCAACGCACTGGACTGAAAGCAGTCTCCTGAGGTTTGATTATACCGAATTAGGTGGATGAGGAATTTCAAATCCGGAATTTTAAAGTATTTTGTAATGAATTTTGAGATTCATTACTTTTGATTGATCTAGTTCTATTTTTATAACGAGCTCTATGACAAGGGTAGAAGAAGATTATTCATGAAGGTCGATGTTCAATATTTTATATGCTATCGTTGGATAATGTTTAATGTTTTTATTGATAAATAGCTTATTCTTTTCTGTCTGACATGGTAGGACAGCAACCCAGTGGTGACTTAAACCTTATGGTGAATGAGGATTTAGGACTTTAGGAGACCTGAGCTAAGCAGGACAAAGGGATTTCAAACCTACATAATTGTGAAAAATGTAAAGCAACTCTGCCTATCCTTAAATGAACAAATCGATGCAATGTTACGTTATTTCTTTGTAGTATTTATGAGCAATACCAATTGTTAATTACTGATATTAACTTACTGCTTCAACTTCATCAACATTGTTTCATTCCACGTCCGAGACTCTCAGATAAAAATTTAATTAAATATTTACATTAAAGTGGCAGTAAACTGAGGGTAATAATCTCTCTGTTGTTTATGGTGAACGTCAATGAACTTTGACATTACCTACTTTAAAAATACTAGTTAGTGCCTGCGGAAATTTTCTTAACAATATTTTGCAAAGAGTTTTTGCCTAACGTTAATTTTGATATAAATTATTTGTAAGGCGCTTGTTATGTTAATATTAAATTTGATTTACATCACTGTATTATAAAGAAAATAGCTTTTTAATATTTGTAAGAAAATTAAATTTCAGTAGGCCCATTGTGCTATAATATATTTAAGAAAGGTTTTTGGTTAGACTTTCTGCGAATCAGAACAAATCGGTTAATAGTTAACATGAATTAAGGAGTTAACAAGAATAAGAAGGCGAATTATATTTTTTTATTAGCGCTTTTACTTTTTTATTTAGTTAAAATGTATTGCAAATTTTTTGTATCTTTTGGCTGAAGTCTACTTATTCAATATTAAAAACTACTAACCTTCAACATTTAGCTTCATATTGTTATATTACGCTGTTTTAGAGATTTTGTGTTTAGAATAATAAGCAGAAAATATAACAGACAAGACCACCATAGTTATATAGTTACAAAATTATTATTGAACAAAACAACACCAAAAGACTAAAATGAACGTTTAACGTAGGGACATTTTAATTTTAAGGTGAGCAACGTTGGTAGTACAAACTTTATGTTGCTGAACAAATTTTGTGCAACTTATTAGCTTTTTTAAGACAGTGTACAAAGTATCTTCGTACAAGCTTCGCCAAAGTTATGAAATTTTACTTGAACATGGTAGAGTATTAGGCGAATGCATGCAGTGAAGAAACAGATTATGATAATACTGTGTTTTTTTTACTTTTGCTCAAGTTTTAAGCTAAAAATAAAGAGTTATCTGAGCGAAAATATCTAGTAGATTAGGTTCTACTAAGGAGGCTAACTTAGTTTGTAAGTATAAGCTGGTTTGTACTATACTTTATGTACCTATTGCCTTTCTGAACAGAAGGGAAACGCAAAAAGTGGTAGTGCTGTAAAACAAGGAGTAGGTACTGAAAAACAATACAAAGTTTTATATTGCCTTTGCATTCTTGAGATTAGGGTTTAGACTTTAATAAAGTATATCGGGAAATAAAACTTCCTTTTTGTTCCTATTGCGAATAATAAAAGAAAATGAAACTCCAATTATACAGATTATTATATTTGCAGTCATGAAGGTGATATGTGCCACTAGTTAATTCTTTATACTGTCATACTGAAACCATAAGAAAGAAAAAATGTTCATTTATATTTGGTAATTTAGTTTATTACAAACATTAGCATACAAGTAAAAAGACAGCTGAAGAAAAGAGTCAGTTTATATATTTACCAATTCCGCTGTGCAGCACCATGAACATACATATTTCAATTATAATTGTTTCATCCTTTTAACTTTCTCCTTGAAGAACTCCATGTTGAAGCCCCTCGGGGAAACCCGGCGAAACTTGCTCCATGACCAAATCGTACGTGGCAGGAAACCTAAAACCTCGCACTAGGACACAGAACCCACGGGGTTTAAAGTTGAAGATGAACTCCTTGTCAGTTCATTGAAATTGCGTAAGTAGAACGTGATTAAGGCCAATATTGAGCAAATATGTCAATTTATTTCGTTTTCCCGTTTTTAATATATTTGATTTCAGATGCTTTCGGTAATACAACATATCATCAAAATATACTTTAGAATAATAAAATTGATCTCCTTTTCCACAAGTATTCATCAGATAAAACCACATTTTATAACGCAAACATAAGGGTAATATAAACAAATACCATACTTATTCATCAATTACTGAGCATAATCAATATTTTAATATTTATTCGTGTATTTAGCTACGAAGTTGCCGAAGTGCGCAATTGTGCTTGAACGAAACCTATATTCTGCAATTAGATGCCTCTCGGCTAAAGAAGAGTGATTATTATAATTGATATTTTCTTCTGTGTTGGTAATGATAGACTATTAATAGAATATGAGTCTCTCTTTTCTTGTTCTTCTTTTCTCTCTTTTTTGTTTTCTGATACATAAACCTTTTCCAAAAGTAAGAAGTTTGTCTTATAAGAGTGTATACGACGGTTTGATAATAAATGAAAAGATAGCTGTTACTAGTCCGTATAATGATTTCAAATTAATCACAAAAATGATTTGACGAATAAAATGATTTAACAAAGTAATACACCATTTATTATGACAAGTTCACTGACCTATAATGAGTGGCAACGTTTATCCTTCGACGTGGATTATGACTTAATTCAGTGACTGTTTAAGTGTTTAGAATTAAAGAAATTAAAAAAGTAGTCCCGTGTCTAAACTATTGAAGATATTCAGTTGATTTTTTTAGTCTCGCTTTATAATGTCACATACTATACGTAATTGGATTTACTATTATACCGTCGTATACACTCTTTATAGGCTTTGAAACTCGCAAGCAGATTTTGCGTAGACACTATGTGTCATTGTGCGTGTAACCCAGATTGATGGCTGTAAAGGTGATATTTAAATCGTAGTTAAAATTAACACAAAGACAATATAATGTAGATCAAGTCCCCTAAGAGTTTTAAATTAAATATTAAATTTTTACGCCTAAAACTTTTCTAACATAAGTTCCGATTTAATAAAATGTAGATGAAGGAATACTTCCAACAAAGTTGTTCGAGATTTTTTATTTGCCAGAAAGAATTTCAGAAGAGAAAGTTTTATTGTAAAATAAAAATGCAACAATTTACATAATTAAAACGATAAGTTTTAGGTCTTATTTAAGAGTTTGTTTGGTAAAATTATTCAGCATATTCAAGAAGATGGTGATGATGAATTTGCGATTGCTATTGCTGGAGTACTTTATCACTGATCGTGTCTTTAATTAAATATTTTTGACTGCCTGTGTTTTATTGAAATAAAATGAAATAAGTTTTTATTCTCACAAAAAAGGTTTAAAAAGATGTAAACATAAATGTTATATTTATAGTTCCGACATAGGTATTTCGCCTAGTTTAGGCATGCGGATAATAAATTAAATAAATAAACTATTAACAATCAATTATTATATTGGTGAATTGTATTCGATTTCTAAATTGTATATGGGACTGACAAATATACCAACATGCGAAATTTAAGTATTAGCGTTGTAAGAATATTAAGCCTTCTAGGAATATAATATTTGAAACCAAAAAAATCTGTATACTTCGTCAAAATTGACGACGCTAAGGGTGTAATTTACATACTAAAAAGACATATTCAATTACGTTTCAAGACCTTTTCAAACATCGTATTATTAAAAGCTTTATACAATTACTATACTTTTTTATTCGGAAGTAAATCAGAGCTATCTGAAAATTCACTCAAAAACTGTATTTTAAGATTATATATTACTTCAAGTAACCTAAAATTTTGGTTCAGGCTTATTTGTACATGATATTACGATCCTGCATCAACATAAAAATCAAACTCTTTGTTATATGAATATTAGGGGCAAATCAATGGTTGCTTGTACGTGATGTGAATATAAAAGATATTGAGTATAAACTTTGATACAAGTATTTGTGTAAACCTATTTGTTTTAAGAGTTTTTGTAGTGGAGTTTTGCTGATTTTAGTATAAAATATCCGTCCGTAAAAACTTGCTTAGGGAGTTATTAATCAAACATAAGTGCTATTTAGAAAAACCGGTTAGCCAATGAAATATTACCATTGCGTTGGCCACTTAATTAAATAAAGCGTCCTGCGTCAACCCCTGGGAAATATTAACGATGCTTACGCAAAAACTCGTCAGAGAACCTGACACGCCAATTAGCTAGCTTTGTAACATTAAAATATTGAAATTCGCCTTTTATAGTTTAAGACTAAGAAAAAAAAAGGTTAATAAACTAATTTGTGGTCACAAAAAAGTGTTTTCAAACTAGCGTTTTTTACGCATGCATAAGCTCGTTTTTGGAAGCGCGTGTAGACACGTATAAATAAGTGCGCCTTTACTTTTGTTGACGCGCTTATAAACGCGAGTCGTAAGATATGAATTGTTACTGCAACTACCAGTTCGAGAAAACACGTCGGTATAAGCTCGAGTGCGCGCTTTCGTTTTTTTTTGAAGCGAAAAATGTAGCGACCTGTATGCGCGTAGTATACGCGTAGAAAAATGCAGCTGTCAGAAACCGGCTTAAGAGAAACTAAAAGAATGACAAGTAACGGACAGCGATGTTACCTGTTTAGATACTTACCTATTAAAAATCAGCTTAGTAATGTCAAATACTATGCATAATATATAGTAAACAATTCTCAATGAAATTTTAGGGTTATGCAAATAAGCAATGAACTATTTTTAATATTGGTATAACAAATTGCCCAAAATCTTATTTGTTATTACACTGATATTAGAATAATTTATATCTAGATTTTGCATCATAGACAAACAGACCGTGAAAATCTGCCGCCTGTACAGGTTACGCATGAACTACTTTTATATGCGTGGATAAGCATGGCTATTGAGAGTATATTGCTTTTAGTTGCCGTAAGCTCTAATTACGTCCCTTTAATTTTACTTTTTTTCTACCTCAAGGTACTTAATCTACGGCGGCAATGGCGTGTATGTGTTTTGTAAGCATCGTTTCTACAATACGCTAAAACTATATTTTTAAACTAAGCATCTTCAAAATCGCTATTAGACGTTATAAAGAATAGAATAGAATAGAATAGTATTTTGATATTTGCTTTATTTAGATAGTAGTTTTTAGGGCTCCGTATCCAAAGGGTAAAATGGGACCCTATTACTAAGACTCCGCTTTCCATCCGTCTGTCTGTCATTAGGCTGTATCTCATGAACCGTAATAGTAAAACAGTTGAAATTTTTACAAATGATGTATTTCTGTTGCCGCTATAACAACAAATACTAAAAAAAGTATAAAACTCGTGCACGAGTCCGACTCGCACTTGGCTGGTTTTTATTTAAATTTAGTAGGTTATATTTTTTTTAGATTGTTTAACAATGATCGTACAATACAACAGCAACGTTCTCCATAGTCTACTTTTTTTACATAATCGTTGAACCTTTCAAAACTACCAAGTCGACAGCTATTACAGATAAATTTTTAATTTAATATTATAATGCTCGTGGTTTGATCACATAGTTCTTCTGGTCGACCCAAGGTCAATTTTCTTAGAATATAAACATCCATGGTACACCTAGGTGCTCTCAGGGAGTGGACCGTGGGAAAGAACCGGTACAATTGATATAATAACAGACCCTTTCAGGGAGCTTATCACCACCTTTTCACGGTAGTAGATCCACGCTGATTTCAGCATGAATGGGCCGGATCGTCCGGGGAAGTACTACCCTCTCATAGAAGATCGACTTAAGAGTTAAGTAGTAGTATCCGTACTACTGCGTTTCGTTCGGTGAGTGAGAGCGCCGGAGGCCCAATTTTCCCCCTTTCCTCTTTCCTCACCTCCCTCATTCCCTTCCTCTAACCCCATTCCCAGCCGCCATAGTGGAGGCCACCATACCAGCAGTTTAAGAGGATGGCTATTGGTATAGTGGCCACCACTTCTGGATTCCACTGACTGCTTACCATCAGGCGGGGTGGAGTCACTTTGGTAGGCTACAATATAAAAAAAAAAAAAAAAAACGTCTTATAGTAGAATTAATTTAATGTTACTTTGTGTTTTGTCTTTTTTTTTTGTATCATTAAAAACAAGGATAGAGACAAAGTAAGGTTATAATTGGATTTATTTAAAAGGTTGTGATACGGCCCTAAATATCGATTTAGAGTAGTAGAATTTTTAATACACGATAAAACACTCATTGAAACTAAAGAAGTTTCAATCGGTGTAATTTAATTTAACTGAATATATTATACCAAAAACCGCACTGTTAATAACATGTTAAGTATTCATTTTAAACCAAAGGGTAAGTGAAAACAAAGGATGTGAGTTAACTAAGTGCTCTTGCTCCAGGGTATTTAAGTTTTATTAACCTGACACAGAAAATATGCTTGAAATGTCAAACATATATTTAAAATTACGTAAAGCTAAATTGCTGTGTTCTAAAATTTTGTAATAAGTATGTCCCTTTTGACTACTCTTTGTCCAACCCTGTACCCATTATTTGGGGTTGAGTCTCCTCACTAATGTCGCCAGGTAATCTATCCTGAGGGCCTAGACAAGTGGCATAAACGCTAATAAAATAGAATATTAAATTAATAATTT
This sequence comes from Parascotia fuliginaria, assembly GCA_963082885.1. NCBI lineage: Eukaryota > Metazoa > Arthropoda > Insecta > Lepidoptera > Erebidae > Parascotia > Parascotia fuliginaria. Next base: position 6,613,260 of record OY720195.1, read on the forward strand.
AAGGGATTGACATAAGCTAACGACAATGTTCGTGTTATGTTATGTCATTCTATACTATTAGAATTTAAGCCACTTGTCTAGACCACAGAACAAGTACATACATAGAAGGAGTGTTAATCGCCCTCATATACTTGTCCTATTTTTCCAAATAAGCCGGATACATTGAAAAGAAAGAGACAAATAATTTTGCTAAGGACGCCCGGTGTACACTGTAGAAATGTCAATTTGGTTACCTTTGGTTACCTTTGGATGCCGAATTAAAAAGTGAACTAATGTCAAATGTTCCAACTTGTCAAGGCCTCTAGACAATTTAGTCGGATTAAACCGCCGCTCGTAATTTTCATTGTTGTTTATCTGTTCTGTGAAATAATATATGTTATTTAATAATTACATAGTGCTATTGTGAAGTAAAATTAAGCCCATTGGATAAGCAATGTCCTGCGTTATTGTAGGTTGTAAATTACATTCTTTTCGCAAAGAAAATCAAGTTTAAATCGTCAACTTCCATCGGTGAGTAGATAACAAACCAATAATATATACTAAAAACCTATATATAAGTGCAAAATACCTAAGTGATTTATACTTTACTATACTGCAATCATATTATAATCGTCTGTTTGCCATTCGATTCAGTAATTTTTAAGTATTTTACATTTTTACCAATTTGTGTAGTCATGTTCAATAGTGTTGTGACTTGTGCTGCATATTTTATCGATGACAAAAATATTACTATAATTTGTGTTAACGATTTTGTGGTAACTATCTTTGTACCTTTCATAGTGTTTCATACATTGTGTTCTTTTGCAGGTTTCCGAAAGATCAGACCGGAAGATCCATGAAGCAAATTAAGAGAGAATTATGTTATATATTATATTGTTACACGTTTAACGTTCCAGCGGTGAGGACGAATCTACTCAAATTTGCTCCATTGTCACGCGCCATACGACTTATTAATATTATTTCTATAGAAATTAATATTTTCAATGTACCCTGTCGAAATTCAAAGATGTTGCACAAAAATGTATTGGATAAATAGGTATATTTATTTAGTATTTTTTTTAGGTTTTTTTTATGATATCGTATTGGATTTTTTATCTGTAATGATATTGTAAATACTTTTTCAATAAATAAATAAATAAATGTTCTAGATGACTACAGAAATTTATTGATAAAATTGATCGGGAAAAATTTCTAATAGTACCACGTCATAACATAACAAAAAATATTTTAGCTTATGCACAAATAATCAGGACATTCCTAAACAAAACTGTAATTTTAAGGGGCAGTAATAATGTGTTTCAATATTATTGGAAATATAATCATACATTTGTGACATGAATCTTACAGCTGTGTTTTATTTTTACCTTGGGGTATCTGTTTTGATGCTATACTAAGAAAGTCAGAAAAGAACAGAGGGCCGATACCGGTATTTTGGCGATCCACACACTGCCCCGCACTACGCTGCGGGAGCGTGGCGACGCGGTGACGATGCCACGCGTGCAGATGCGAGAGTGCTGGTCTGCATCATCAATCACGCACGTTACTGCAGAACACGGTGTCCATACCGTCTGGCCCCGAACCCACGCGCGTGAGTACGTGTTTCTCTGCATGTAAGCGTGTGATCAGTAACACAGCGCTTAAATGCGTTTTCAGTGTGTTGCACCACGCGTGATTTCTATACAAAGAGAGATACTTACAAACAATACAAGAACACGCACGCTCGCACTACGCTCCGTGATGCGAGGTAGTGTGTGGATCGATCATGTATATTTCAATTTTTTAATTTATTTAATTTATTCATATACAATTTACATTGTGTTTGAACTTACAGCATGAAACATGAATATAAACTTTAAATTATTTCACATTGAAAATGCTCCTGGCGCCACTGCCGGCCTATGTCATTCCGGTGAGGTGTAAAACGACCCTTTGTTTCTTGTAGTTCGTTTACGAGAGCTTTTATGCAACCAGACCTCATTTGACATTAGCATGTCTGATATTTTACCATAGCCCATAGACAAATTTCATCTATCGATATCGATAAACTCTCAGAAGGTATCGTAGCACTATTAAACTTCTATTTGTCTCTGAGTGTGTACGCTTTATTCTCTTAATAGTACTTCTATGCTTTAGTACTTGTTCTGTGGTCTAGACCCTCTGGTTTGTCACATTTGACAATTGGGTTTTTTGTAACAAAACATTTTTTGACATTAAACAAAATTAGAATACTCTTTTTTGTTAATATTGTTCATTGCATTTACACTTAGCCCAGTATAGCTTACTTAACTAAATATAAACGTGCACATTAACATAAAATATCATTATGTAGTTTAGCGTATTTGTCTTATAAAACCTATTTTATAACATGCTATTTTAACTTGTGTGCAAAGCTAGTGAACTTAGTCGAAACGTCGAGCAAAAATGTAAATACCTAATGTGTTATAATACTAGTGTAGCGCGTATATTACAAAGATCCATTTTATTCCAAAAAGCTTAAGGTAAATTGTGTCAAGGTTAAGGCGTTACTACATCTGATATTTATAATTAGAGATTAAATTACTTCATCGTATTTCGTAGGTACGAAGTATAATAGATTTTATGTAGCGTTATTCGATAAATTTAAAATGAAAATCAAAATAACTAAGTATTATGTCAGCTTCAATAGAAGTGAGCGTAAATACTTTAATCTTTATCTTAGGTACCAAAACGTGCTATAAAGGTAATTTAAATAAGCAATTTACTTAAGTAATTAAGTTTAAAGTAGTAGCTTTATGGCTTTATAATCTAGTATTTTTTTTTGTATTAAAATAATAATAATATCACAACAACTACACACAACGCCATCTAGACACAAAGTACTTAAGCATAAAACCTAAGGCTCATATTAAAACTGAGAAACTTTTCAGTGTTTCGGATACTACGTCTTAGATGTGCTTAAAATAACTAAAGAAAGTCACCTGTATAATAGATTCAAAACTTGTTCAATTTATGCCTATACTAATATAGACAGAAGAGTTCATTTGGTTTGTTTGAACGTGCTAATCTCTAGCACTATCAGTCGGACTTGATTTTTTTTTCTTTTGATTGTCCATTTCTTGGGGAAGGTTATGGGCTATATAACATCATGCTACTGTCGACGACGCGACGGGAGCAGAGCAGTAACCAAAGATGTACCTAACTTATTGTGGTTGAAACCGCGCTGCGGGATGCTAGTATATTATATTATTTTGTCTTAATAAACTCGAGTCTTTGTTAATGGCTTATTTGATACTCATTGCATATTAAATTACTCCGGTGGATAAATTTCAATCGCGCCTCATGTTAGTAATTTAATTCTAATACCGGTGGATTTTAGAGCAAAATTTCATACTCTTCATGTTGTACAAACTTATTGAAGGCTATTGTAATTTTTAAGCTCACTATTTGAATAGTTCAAAGTACTAGTAGCATGATGACTTTTTAGTCTAGTATTTCTTGGTATTAATCAAGAAAAGTAAATAAAAAATATATTTTTCTTTGCAAAGTGTTTTATTATTATTATAGATACTAAATATTAAAATTAACGCGACAGACATACTAATAAAGTCATTATAAACCTTGCCTTGTTACCTTGCAAGTCAAAAAAAAGATAACTTGAAAATTGGGCTAAATATTTCCAAAGCGTCATTATATTCAAAACATATAACAATTGTCACCTCAAAAGGAATATTTGTCGCAAAACATTGAGAGAATCTGTCTCATAATACCCACACTTATTCAATAGAAGGCAGAATGAAGACCAATCTCACAAAAGGTCCTTACAAAGAAAAGCATTTTTCAAAAGGGAAAAATTACTTTTCTAAATTGGTGCGATATAAAAGACGTTTTGTCAATATTAAAATTTTTTTGTCAGCACTTACGACCCTTGGCTTCTTCAGGAATCTGGCGGAATTAAAAAGTCGAAAACCTTTTTATGTATTTTAATATTAAAGGTGTTATTAGGAATTTGTGAGTGGCTGTGAGGATCAGATTTTTCGCTCCAAGGTTTACCATTATTTGTCGCTCTTAAGGAGATCATAATGATTTGGATTATGACACGACTGTATGTTTATGTCTGCTATAGTCTACAATGTATCTAATAGTTTTTAGAATGGTTTCCATGGAATTTTATTTAAACTAATATTATAAAGAGTAAAGATTTGATTTTTGTATGTTTGCTTATAATGATTTAACTAAAAATCTACGTATCCGATTTAAAAAATTCCTTCATCTTTCGAAAGCTACTACTAGACATATGACAGTAACTAAAGCTATATTTTATTATTTTCAACATCACACACACAGAAATTTAAAGCACTGCAATAAAATTATAAGTAGGTAATAATATTTTCTGTAGGCGTTTATTGTTAGGTTAAAAGATTTGATACTTTTGATACCGAAGCGAAGCGAGGGCAGCTAGTTTCTAAATATAGTTGTAACATGTATTTTTGTAAGCCGATGACTCTAAGGGTAGCGAACAACCGTTAAAGTTAAAATTAATTATAGCTTAATGCCACTGTAATTTCGTCCTTATCCCTTGAAGCGTATACGTACTTGTTAAGCATAAACGATTAATCACAATCACAATCGTCATACCGCCTGTAACTCATAAATATATTAAGCCAATTTTGTATGAATGAATTTATTTATGGCTCTACTATACACAGATGTTAATAACTATTCAGGAGTAGGCTTTAGCTTACATAACAGATTGATGTAGTATGTATATTGAGCGATTCTATTCTGTGTAAAATTTAATTAAACTTCTCGTGGTATAGAATTTGCGACGTATAAATTTTGTAAGAAAAAGTATTTAATGTGATACCACGTTTTGTGCACTTTATGACCAATAAAGATTTCAGCCGATAGACGTCCAATGTTGGACATAGGGTTCATTCAAATTTCGCCACCTTGACGGTTCGTAAACCACTCTCATTCATCGGTTGCCCGCTACTCTTATGGGTATAAAACAACCTCACCATTTTATTTGATTTATAGAATTGCTCTAATTCTCCTCTACATAAAATACATATTTGCTTATCATTAACATTTCAACTCAAATTATTTGCTATCTGTGAAATCTCGATACATACCTCGTATTGTCTGTATACGTGTCTTCTCACGCCATAGTGTACACAACGTCGATTGCTAGACATTTAGCTGTCGTCACATGGGTATATCGCTATCTTGTTAGGACAATTTGATTGTGGTAATCCTGTTTACCAGTTGCTTGATATAGCTCAGTATGATTAAAGTGTTGTATAATGAATTGGAGAGAGTTAATCAAATATTTTGCAGTTGTTTTTTAAATTGATTTGAAAAGTTGTTTTTTATTTGATATCCAGTAAAAGTTATAAGTTGGTGAATTGCAACAGGCTTGCTCACCATTATATAGCATGGTACGAAAAAAAAATTTGAAAATTGCGTCAAAGCACATGATATCGTAGTGTAACAGTGCGTTGCGAAGCGGTCCGGTGCGGTGTAGCCCGCCTGTAGTGTGCGATAGGTCATATGAAATGTAATAAAGTGATCGATGCGGTGCGGTCCGTCGTAATTTGCGTTAGCCTTAACATGGCGAATAATGGATGTCATACAAGTTTATTTACCCTTTCGAGAAAAAAATGTAGACCGAAGTGATGTAAAATGTAGCATTTTGTAATTTTTTAAAGACTAGTTAAAACATTAGATACTTGCGAATAGGAGCAAAATATTACCCAAACAGTGTTCCTATAACTGCAGATTTTGTTGTATGTTAGTGCCTACTTTACTTCGGCTGCATTCGCTATTATGAGTATTACGTAGGTATACAATAAGACTGTCTATACGATTGTAGCCAAGCGTATATCAATGTAGTCCAATTTTAAAATTCAATCCCATAAATATGATCACATTTCTAATTCTGAACACAAAATCGATTAAAATAATTTCGTTTTAAAATGCATGAAGTTGATATAATAACGAGAATTTGATGATATAACACATAGTTTGTCATGCGTGGATTACGTACACCGAATGACAAGCAATTTTTGTTTATTTAATTTACTTCATGACCCGCTGTTGCATAAATAACTTTATTTGGACATTTTCTACGTTAGAACATTTGACTCTATCGTCACGTATTCATGATTTTACATTTATATTTTAAAATTATTGTTAATCAATGATAATAATGATATCATTGCAGTCAAAAACTTTTCAAAATAGACCACCACCAAGTAACTTCACTAAATACAAACTGACAGAATATAGTCCACAGGTTGTTATATACTGGTTGTGAAGTTTATTATTTAGAGTATTTCTTAGTAGATATTATTTTACCATATTATTCAGTATGTCTTGTCGCGCCAATTTCATACATAAATTTACTTTTTTCTTATCACGCACCTACTAAAATAGTGAAGAATCATAAATGCTAGTTTATAGCTTCTTTTATGGCTCTATCTCATCTGAATATTTCCACGTCCATATTTATGTTACAGTCTATCGAGTTCCATTTTATTCTTATGATGATTTATTCTTATTCAACATTTTTATCGCGATACTGATTTTGTGCTAAATAATGTAATATACATTGTGTATATTTTGATGTAACACCTTTCTTTGTTTTTTCGCGGTGCTAAGGGTCGTGACCTCATTAGGACATCTCTCGCACTCAAGACTGTTATGTCTATTATATGAACCTTTGGATATCCTCCATGTGACTCACCATAACAACCCATCAAGTCGGTGAACTGCCACAACTTTTTGTTTAGATCATAAGTAGCATCTTTAGCATTTATTTTTCTTTTATGTGATTAAAATGATTTTAGAGGTTCATCATCATCATAATCCTCAAATTTTTATTTAGTAGTATCTATTAAATTTCATCACAAAATATGTTACACAAATAATTATACATTGATGCGATAAAAAATGTGCTTAAGAACGAAATTTGATGGTAATGCTACAGTAGTCAAATCTACCGCAGTATTACGTAAATAGGAACGTAGCAGTTAGCCTTGCGCAGCTGATATGCATCTTTTGCCACTGCTTCAACTTCTTTGATTAAAACATCTAGTTTTATCTCGTTATATCTTGCATTGCCGCTATCATCACTTTTAACCGTCTAAGGCGAAGTATTCAAAATGTTGAATGAAGAATTTCAACTTAATTGAGCTATTATTGTTACTTTATTTTGTTTTCTATTTAATTAATTTTGACTAAGTACTTGCTTATTTCGATGACACGCTATCGGGTTCAATTTGTTAACCAAAGTTTTATGTTATTTATAGATACTTGGTTTTTTGTGTCTTTTATTCGTAAAGTTAAATAAACAAGCGGCTGATTTATAAATAAATATCCCGACTTTATTTAAGTGTGTTAATATAATAATATGTCAAAACTTTTTTACTAACACGTATTTAAAAGAAAAAAAATCAATGAGTGTATATAATTTATTTTTGAAACTAAAAGAAAATGTGATAAATAAAACTTTAATTCCACGTTACTATCTTTATTTGTCAAAGTTTGCCTTACCAATAATTACATAGTCACTTTATTTAACCAGTTTCTACAAACTGCGATGATTTTTCTTGTAAAACAATTCAACTTTATACGAAACATTATGATGTTATTACAAATAACTTCTAACATTATTGCGTGTTTGAAATAAAAATAACAAATAACATTTATTGTTATTAAAATATAACTATTTACAAATACATATTTACATTTTATATTACATATTAATCTATTAAACATTCGACTAGTAAAACAACTACAAAATAACAATGAAATAATTTCCGTGCTATTTAATTTTTCGATTGTGTACTTAAAAATTTGTTTAATATAATTATTTACAATAAATTATTCTAGTAATAATAACATTTATTATTAGTTTGTAAAAATAATACATAAATTGTAGAATAAATATCTAATATTTTATTTACCATGAAAGTATATTTTTGAAAGTCATAAAAAACGTAAAATGAAAATAATTTCCAACTTAAACAGATGAAGAAAAAGTTATTAAAAGCTTAAAAATGTCCTAATTTACTTCCTAACAAAAGTTGTGCAATTATATGGGATAGAAGTGAAATAATCCCTTTAAAACTCAAACTAAATGGAAAAAAGATTTTGCAAAGAGAATGAAAGTACAAGTGTCGTTTCTTGCTTAAGCTACAAGAAACATTTTTACAAAAAATTACAATTTGTCATTTTATATTATAAAACAGTCAGACTTATCACATCATCAGATATGACAAACTCAATTTGTGATTTCGATTTTCTGCTACGGTTCGATTTTTTTGTCCACATATAAAAAATATGACGATTTAATTATATTACGGTTATTTAAGTCCATAATTATTGCACTCGTTAAGCATTTTGTCATAAAAAAAACTAAATTTTGTAACTTGATAGCTTCAAAGTTGTGATCTCAGAAAAACTTAAATAAATTAATAAAATGTATTTTTTTATAAAATATTTATAATCTGAAAATACCGTTTTTTCTCCATATTACAATCGCTATCTCTTATAAACGATACCAACATAAGTCAATAGTACCTACCTAAAATTTAATTAAGTTTATTTACATTACGTTTTGCCGAAACTAGAAGGCCATTTTAATATAGGTACAGTTTCCAAAATAGCTTTACCATAAAGCTGGGTGAGAGACGTGCTCAGAAATATAATAATATAATTCAATTAGTGCATACTACTAACAATTTTCAAAACTGTGTACTTATTACAATAATTAGAATGCCTATAAATTTACTGTGAGTAAAACAAAAATAAAATTTCAATTGAATTTTTACGAAAATTGCTTAAAGGGTAAATCCCTTTAACAAAAGACCCTAAGCCAAAACAAATAACTGCAGAGCATGCAAATGTTTACCTCGCATGGGTCAAACACTGGCCTTAGTACACAAAATGCTTTTGGTTATAATACTTGAAGGATTATAGAAAATTAAAAGCTTTGATATAATGGACTTCGCAAAAATAATTTTAATCATTCAGGTCTTCATCCTAACTTTTTTGTTGCTAATGCCTGTAGCAAAAAGACCTTACTCATGTTCACTTATCCAATACCTTTCAATTTTATTAAGCTCACGGCTATTTTCAGTTTTTCTTTGTCTAGTATTACTAATAAAGCAAAAACAGATTTTAACTAACTTTTAACAAAATATAATTATTCTTTTTATAATAATGAGATGTTCAACATAGACAAAGAATTTGATATTTACACAATATCGTAAAATTTGCAAACAAACAGTAATTTTAATAAAAAAATTGCGAAAACGATTTGCGAAGCGAAAATATTTTGAATAATTTTGCAGTTAGAGCATATTGTTTGCATATTGAAAAATATATAGTCATAAAATTTGTCAAAAATTCATTAGCCTAGACAAGGAGTTTGCATAAAATGCAGTGTTGTTTTACAAAGAAACTATACCTACATATCATACATCCCGGCAAGACTAAATTATTATACAATATAGATACGATATTCATAACTTAATTAGTACTTAAAACATACATTCTATTCTATACACTTCAATACAAAATTTTTCTTTTGAATAAAACTACGAATATGAATCAGGTATTTTACGTCTTTTTATAAATTTGACAATGAAGTAACAGTTGATTTAACGACAATAAAAGTGTAGGTTCTTTACTTTCGATAAAAAAAACTTTAAGTTTTAATAATAAAAAACCTCTTAATGTACTTGAGTAATTATTGAAACAAAAGCTTTGTTATGTTTCTAAATAGAAAAAAATATATAACTAAATGACTATATAATTAAAGAAATATTTATAATCTGGATCTGATAAAATGGAAACAAATGACGTAGACCAAAATAAAATAATTACTTATCAAAGCAATAATATTATAAGTTATGTAATAAGTTCATCGTTTTTATAAAACAAGTCCTAAAATCGAATATAAGAAGCGTCGAATTTAATAAAAAAATCTGTAGAATTCGTTCAAAATTCAATTGAAAAGTTTGAAAATCAAAGAGCAATGGGTATCTTGTCGCTTGAATATTTGATCATCCATTACAATTCGCCCGTTAAAATCCTTTCATTTAAAATTAGTTCGAGCGTTCTAGTTGGGCATGCATACGAAGATAACTGGGCAATACATTACAGTATAATGTAGTAAATAGCACTGAATATAAGTATAAATACAATTCATCTAAGCGAATAGACTTTCGTATTGATTTTAAATAATTTCAGATATTTTGCACCTTTATGCCAATAACCACACTATTTAACTAACAAAAGATCCATAATGCCATAAGAAGACGTACTACAGAATTCATATCCGCAATAATATCACCAAAAACATATTACCCGTTTATACAAACACCACAACAGTGGCTTCAGTGTACGTTGTGTAATTTTCATCTGAATCCATCTACTGTGCTGGTGTATAAAGTGGCGAGAGTGCAGTACAATGAGATAAGAAGATTGACTGAAAGGGCACACGGTGACGCTGTGTTTGCATTCCCGTGCTGCATCGCCGCGGGGTGTTCTCCTGTTGGAAATAAAAGCAACGTTAAATAGGATTATTAGGTACGTGGAAATGTAATAAGGTGGATTAAAGAGGTAATGTAGTTTGTTTTAAATTAATTAAATTGGTAACTGAGGGCCTAGTGTGAGTTTGTTTTACGTCCATCCAAACTCTTAACCAATTTAACCATTAAAAAGCCAAACGCTGTAAACGTTTCTATTGGATTAACGTAAAAACAACTCGCACTCGGTACCCTGACGGATATGAGCATTTTGGTATTGGTTGAAGTAAAGGTGTATCTAAAAGAATTTATTTTGACTGAAACTGATCATGATCATTTATTATTTTTCGCAATTATAACACATTATAATTATATTATAAATAAGTCGCTAAATTACACGAAGCATATCAAGTATCTAGTGTGTGTAATGTCACAAAATACTGATGACTGACTTCCACACGCTACCAAGCTTACGAATGTATCTAGTTGGTAGTTGTATGAACAACATTATAAAAACCCTAACTTAAAGCATACCAGCAATAATAGAAACTAAGAAAATAATAATGTAAATTTTAATATTAATGAAGAGCTTATGCTCTTCAGCATTACCCGGCATTAAAATCACTGTTGCTACAAACCGAACAACTTTTATTCATATGCAAATAATTTGAGACTGAATTTACTACAACTATTTTTATTAAAAAGTTTTGCTGCACTGTTTATTTGCTCGCTACATCAAGTATTTTTTGTTTCAAGAAAGAAAGTAAATTAAATTTTGCACGGTCTTTTAAAAACCGAAGTCTTACCCAAAGAATATTATTAACTACTCTAATATCAAACAAAGGTAACTTAAATAATACTTAATAAATGTTAATCAGTACTAATAATTTTAGCAAAATTAGTAGAATAGGATGTTTTTCCTTTGACATCTGTAGAGAACTAATTGTTAAATATGAGACAGTAATAATAAAGGTTATTGATGAAAAGAATAGAAAAATTAAATAGAAATAACTTTTACACATACGTCCAACAAGCATTTTGTTAATGCCTATAATACTGATATGTACCTTTTCCAAAACTTGATCTATAGAAAGCTTAAATGTATACAGACCTAGTAATAAAAATATACATACCATTTATGACATGTACATTAACAGACGCAGCTTCGGCCATAGTTGGTACACAGCTGTAATTACCGCTGTCTCCTGGCAGCAGTTTTTCAATAGTCAGTCGTGACGTAAGCTGCTCCGTCCACTCCGTCTTCAGTCTCAGACGAGGCTCATCCACGAGAGTGTTGTCTTCTACTTCCTTATACTCTATTATGTTTGATCCTGTTGATAATGTCAACGGTTTTAAATTGTTCAGTTGTTCTAGACATTCGTCAGGCTCAGATGTAATGCAGATGTAATATTATTTAAAAAAAAATGCAGGAATAAAATGGTAAATTTTGACGTTGTCTGATGTACTAATCATATCAAACATTAAATTTGCATATCTAGGCTTAGACACTCAGATAGAAGCCATTGTAATGGAAAAGAGGAATAATGGCCGTAGCAGAAAAACTCGTAGCATTGATATAAAAAAGTTGTACAGAAAATACATAACAATAATAATTGTGACAAAAATTTAATCTGTATAACGAAATAGTAACAATTAATACTGTTCGAATCTAACATCAAATTCAATACACTCTAATCCAATCAGAGTTGGATTCAGCACACTGTTAATTATTACTTAATTAATTAGTAGTAATTAATTACCGATTCAAATATAAAATATTCTACCACATTCACAAAGCGCCATCTAGCCCCAAATTAAGCAATTATATTTGCTTGTGTTATGGGTACTAACAAACAAAATCTAATTAAAATATTTTTATTGGTGACATCGTGGCATCTATAAGCGGTCTGACAGAGCATTTAATTTTTCTTAGAGTAATATAGCAGTTGGAGATTAAGTATCTAAAGCTATATATGTACTAGCTAATATAGAAGACATCACACAATTCCGTTGCGCTCAGCGTAACGTTTTCTATGTCAACTCGTACATACAACCGTTAAGATCGCACCGCTGTCTGACTCGCAGACCTATTGCGTAAATCATTTACATTTAAAATGTTAATCAGTACTAATACTGAGTTAACTGTTAAGATGTTCATCATTTAAGTGACCTACTATAAGCTGTTAAACTGAATATTGATTTCTTAAAAATCATAGTTAATATGAAAATGTTAATCAGTACTAATACTGAGTTAACTGTTAAAATGTTCATCATTTAAGTGACCTACTATAAGCTATTAAACTGGATATTGATTTCTTAAAAATCATAGTTAATATGAAAGTTCAGATTAAAACAAAATTTTGCTCTTGACACAAAATGTCAAATACAGACAATAGACCTGCATAGCTAATAAAATTTTCTGAGCGTTTAACTACAAAATTAGTAACAAATACTTACCCTTATACCAAAATATGGTGCCTAAGTCGTGCGGACCCTGACTCAGAATACATGTCAGTGATAATGAGCTGCCAGTTTTCACATACAGGTCCACGGGACCCAAGATGTGAGCTTTTGCTTCTGTTAACAAAGAAATAAAAAATTACATTAACATTTAATGGAATGTGTGAGGCTATTGTGCCCAAAGTTGTTGGTTCAATTTCCACCCGGGAGAACTTTGTAGGATCTCTCTAAATATATGCAGTGTCTCTTGAGAAAATAATAACTAGATCGTATCTAAATGGCACATTTAAAATTTTAGACTTAAAGGCTGATTTGCATTAATCCAGTAGCTGGAGCCAGCATCACTGGATTGAAAACGTTTACATTGATACAGTGTTGATTCAATGCCGTAAACCAGTGGTGCTGGCGCCAGCTACAGTACCAATGTAAGTCTGTCTTTACAAAAATAGGAATTCTCAGTTTCGTTCACCTTTCGCACTGAACTTAATACCACAAGTGTTACATAACAATAATAATTCCATGAATATATATCTTTGAAGTTAACTTGCACCTACTTCGTTTATCTCTGCATCACCCAAAGGTTGGCTGGTAGAAAATGCCTTTGGCATTAAGCCCACCATTGTACAATTTCGTGCATAAAGTTATAAATAAATAAATAAATAAATATATAAGTACATTATATGAAAGCATAAGCAAAAAAACTCATTTTCAGTTTTATCGTCCTAATTCTACAAGAGATGTTGTCTGTTAAGATATTAAAGACAGAAGGGCCTATCAAGTACCTTGAATTCGCGATACAGCACGTATAGTAGAGAAAAACGCCTCTTTAAACGATAAAGAAAAAATTAGGGCAAGATTAAATCTTACGAAGGTTCAGCCTTCATTTCACATTGTTATCGAGGGATTCAAAGTTTAGAGGCTACATGTAAGGAGTTTCGACTAGTCATTGCTAATAATGATAGAACGCTAAAATGTTTGAATTACAGCAAAAAGAAAATAGTATAAGTAGGGATAGAAAGGAAGATATTTATTTTTTTTAAAAGAAATCTCTCGCTCTATTAATATAAAACTATAAAAAAATACAAATTTACATTTAACGGACACAAAGTCACAAAGTACGCCCAGAATTGAAAGAAATATTTACAGACCACAAATTTTTTTTCCAGTGTCAAACCCACAACCTTCTATACACAGCAGTCGCTTGCGATCTCACTGCACCACCGAGGCAGAATTACCAAAGAAAATAGTTAGTACATCCAGTATTAATTTCTTATGAACAAACTTTTAAAAAATCACTACAAGGAAAGTTGGTATAAACCCTATTAAAACGTCACTTAGTGTTTGTAGTTCAGAACTGTGGGAACAACAGTTATAGTTGTAAAGCGAAGCACTTTCCAAGGAAGTACAACTTTCTCGTAGGCTTAAATGAAGTTATGAAAGATAATCTAAAAGAATAATACTTTTATACAAAAATATATAACAATGTTCAAAGGATAAACAAAATTTAATTATTATTAGTTACTACATTAATTCATTAATACCCAAAGTAATATAATGATTGAATAATTTTGTTAAGATAATTAACATAGTTGACGTAATCAAATAAGACTTTCAATGATCTTAAAATATTTGCTTACGTTAACTTTGACTTTAACGATTAACTTACATAACAAAATGTACAGTAAGATAGTCAATAAAATCAAGATTCTTAAACACCTTAGTGCTTGTTACTCAAGAGATTTAGTAAATAACGTAATAGCTATTTTTCTTTCATAAAATACTATCATTTTATTCATACAGAATTATAAATTTAACCAGTCTTAATGTTGGATACTGTTACTAAAAGACACTACAAAAATATTTGTCTTGGCGTTTGACCTATTTACTTCATAAATATTCAAGTTTGGTAGAATGTTTTGCTGTGTCATTAAACTGGCTCAAGAAAGGCAAGTAGCAGGACAAGCAAGCATTAAGTGCTCAGGAAGCTTGGAAAATTGCAATGTCAAGTGACACCAGTTTTAGCCTTTGTATCGTGGTTGGAAAGTTTGCGGAGAAACTTAGACTGCGTGGTTAATGAATGCCTCTATTTCACCAACTTTATGCATCATTGAAATTATTTATTAAAGATGCTGGGTTAGAATTACTTTGGATTTTGAGCTTGGGTTAATTTTAGTTTAGATTAGTTTCTGTTTGATTAAGGGGTCGTTGTAATGGTTTTCTGTGGCGTCTTTAAAGTTTTTTATGATAAGAACATTATATTCTCCTCCAATCAAAATTACGACTTAACTTTCTTATTTTTTAGGATGATAATATATTGCTGGGCGTTGCCTAGTCTCTTCCGTGGCTATACCATGCTTTTTGTGTAGTGCCTAATTCCTCTAATTCTTATTCAGTTTCGTTTTAAATATTAAAGCTGTATTTAAGTATAAGATACTTGTTTACCTTGCCTATAGAATGAGATAACCAGAGGAGAAAGTTCGATTTAAGACAACAATTTGTTTTGACATAGAAACAACTCCGAAGGCTTTAATGCGGTTAATAAAATTAAACTTTATCTAGAACGAACTGTAAGGCTGATAATAATGCCATTACAGGTCAATGGTTCTATTTTCTGTGAATTTACAACTAACGTTATTATTGCTTACATTGAATCTATGCCAAACTAAAGTAATTTATTCAGTTTCTTTTGTTTTTATTGAATAAATTTTTATTTGTTATTGTTAAGAACACAATCATTATTACATTTTTCTCACTGGTAACAGAGTACCTGAAATAAACAGCGCTTTTAGTGCTTACTCTGAGAACTAAAACTTCTAATAGAAATATTTTCCGCTGTCACCTGTGAGACAAGAAAATTGTCAGTCTTTTTGTGTTTATTCTGTGTGGAAATTTGCGTCTTGTTTCATCTACAAACGAACGTGCTTAATCACAACGGGAACATTTATTTCATCTATTTGTATAATATATAATTAAGCTCTTTTTCATCGTTCAATACACCAATGCATTAGCTTTTGTGTGGAAATTTGCGTCTTGTTTCATCTACAAACGAACGTGCTTAATCACAACGGGAACATTTATTTCATCTATTTGTATAATATATAATTAAGCTCTTTTTCATCGTTCAATACACCAATGCATTAGCTTTACCAATTATCGATTTTTTTTTAATCCACAAGTAATTCTATAAATGAATCACAAATTGAAGTAATTTCTATAAATGGACTTACCGACAACGTTCAGTTGAAAAGCCAGTGACATCTTTGGCTCTGTATTAACTTGGCATTCGTAGATACCAGCGTCTCTTTCCTGTGGGAATTTTATTTGAAGCGTCCAATTTTCTGATTTCTCCGGTCTGATTACCTGTTTGAAATAGATAAATTTAGTTCACTACTGTATGTTACACTAATCAAGAGAGATCTGCTGTGATAGTAGAATCTAATAAAAAATAAAGGTTTTGGTTTTTACAGATATTTAAAAAGTTGTAATGTAGCTCTTATTGTATTTTTATATTTGCAGAAAAATTAAAAGAGTGGAAGCCAAATCTATATACATATGTTGCATGAAGTATGATAACTAAGAAAAGGTATGTTCATATGACTTCTGCTAAAAGAGAATAGAAAAAAAAAACAATTAAATAAAGAATGTTTTTCATTTGTTACTGTTGAATAACATGCTACTCTACAGTTGTGCTTACATTAAAACTGTCTTTTTTATTTCAAGTCGTGCGATTTTATTACGCAAACAATTCTAGTGAAATAAAGAATAAAATAGGAGCTTCTTGTGACATGCCGCTTTGATCCGTAATACTCCATCTAAAGTCAAAAGCGTAACGTAAGAACGTCAACACAGCGTTGGTACATAACTATGCACGAGTTTCTTCACAGATTAAATTGCGTTCTGATGTTCTGTGTAGACTGTTCGTCATGTTTGCTATATTTTAGTATCGGTGTAGAATTTTCCTAGTTGGCAGCCTAAGCATAAAGTATGAGGCAATTAATTTTAAAAATATTGACTTGTACTTGTGAGAAAATTTTTATATGTATTTTTTTCTAAGATCTTTCATGCGCTTCGTAGTTCTGAAATTCATTCCTGATGCTAGATGTTTTTTACGAATAATATATTAGTTTATATTCTCAAGAAACTATTTTTAATGAAATTAATTTAACATTTTAGAGCGAACAGTCCTTAAGTCAGTCAATGTCATGCCTTTGAAAATGAGTTTGAAAAGCTCTTAGTTAAGAATGACGGTGAAGTTTACTTGAAACCTTTTGCAAGCGTATTTTGTTCCGAGAATTGTAATTGGAATGTTTGATTTTTTAGGAGCAAATTAAAGTTACGACATGGCTTGCTTATACTGCAAAGCGTACTTAGTGCGTACGTTATATAAACTTTTGTTAATTTTAGCATTGATAAATTTGATGCTATTGTAAATAGGAATTGTACGGGTAATGTACACTTCTTGATAATTTGATAGAAATGATAGATGATATAAATTGCACACTTATTTATTGATTACCGAAATAGTTATAAACTTGATAAATTATATGCTAAATTATGATAAAAGATTGATATGCTAATGAGTACACAATACGCTTGCTGAAAGTGAACTGATTTATGAATAGTTACAAAATCGTCACGTTGACGGTAAAATGCTGACCGCGACAATTGTACGGTCGTTGGCCCGTACAGGAATGATTTTAAACATTGTTGGTGATGGTTGTTAAAATTCACGAGGACGAATCAAATATTTAAAATTCAATGCTATGTCAATATTAAGATTCACACAACTCGCATTTGCAAATGAAAACAACTATTACTTGAGTATGGCAAACATGTTATTGCAAACTCAGAATTATATTTAGAGCAGATTTATTTATACTACTACAATATTATTGCAAAATTTCCCAGTCGGATATTACCTGAAACCGTTGATCCGAGGTGTAAGTCAGGATCCCAGCCGTTAATATATGCAGATCCCTCTTTCGTATCCACGACACCTGTAACGAATAAAAGGTTCAGTACTAACTTTGACATTCCTTTATTTCCTTGACCCAATTTTGAAAAGGCAATATAAAGGTGACTGTACACGCACAAGTTACAATCCGGCCCGGTTTAAAATAGTTACGAATTACAATTATTCAAATTGTATAAGATTTAATATAGAATCTCTACTATCAATACTAAATGATGATTTATATTGTTGTAAAAGAGATTTTCAATAGAAACGCAAGAGCTTTTAAATTGATAATTGTGCAAACAGTTCAAACGATATTAGTGTTGACATATCATGTGAAGAAAAATCGTGATCAGAATCTTAATACTTGAGGAAAACCTGTGCCTTTTTTAGATTGCGCTCACGGAGGAGTGTGATATTTGGCATATTAAATTTCATATTTAAAAAAGATGTATATAAATATAACAATAATAAAGCATATAGTTACACATTGACGCTGAATGTAGGCTGTTTCTAATCAGTTGCATAGTAAAGCAATAGGTGTTCTGAGCAGACATTCTAGAGGTATCTACACTCTTTGACAAAAAAAATAAAAAAAAACATCATTTTTTTTTCTTATTTTATAGTGTGTAAGTGCTCTAAGCTTAATTTATTCGAAGAAAACCTATTTTATACATCTCTCAGTTGCCATTATTTCACTTAATGAATTCGTGATTTGGATAGAAATTTAACTTACACAGCTCCGGGCCTTAATTGAACTGTACGGCAATGTACACGGTGCTGTTTCTTAAAGACATGACCCTCCCTTCCTCGAAGTCACTTAATAATTCAGAACCAGTACAGATACGTTCAAATGCTTCAAATTTCTTAAAGTAACTAATGTTTTTGAATTTGCTTTTATCTGGGCCCTTTCAAGAGTACTCTGAATTCCGAGTATATTCACAGAAATTCTTGACAATGTTACTTGACATTTTCAAACAAATGTACTAAAGGCTTTGAGTATGCATTTTAAAGAATTTACGAACTAAATGCTAACCATTTTGCAACGTTAGTAACAGAAAAGATGCAAAATGTACAATTTGCATTTTCCTTTATATTAATTAATAATACCAGCCTATTTACTGTCCCACTGCAGGGCAAAGGCCTCTTCTCATATAGAGAAGGTATGAGCATTAATCACCACGCTTGCTCAAGGCGGATTGGCAATTTTAGACATTTAAGTCCAGGTTTCCTCACGATGTTTTCCTTCACCGTTAGTCAGAAATGTCCAAGATAAACTTAGAAAGTACATATGATTTGTAAAATCACATTGGTACTTGCCCGGATTCGAACCCACTACCTCGTATTTACGAAGTGGGTGCCTTATCCACTGGACCATTTCGACTTATACTATATTACTACTATATTAATTTGCAGAATATTAATATTAAACGACGGATTCTTAGACTAGACACACTAGAGTATTTAAAATATGTTTTCTTATTAAATAGTGAACAGTATAAATATTTTCAAATCACACTATCTATCTATATATAAAAGCGAAAGTTCACTCACTGACTCACCTATCACGATATCTCAGAAACTACAAGTACTAAATCTCAAATCTCGGGTCTCAAATTTTGCATGGTGATTCCTTTTAAGACGTAGGTGCTCGCTAAGACGGGATTTTGCGAAATTCATCCATTAAGGGTGTAAAAAGGGGTGGCAGAGTTTGTATGAAACTTCTATAGAATGCTAAACATAAACAAACGCTTGAATATATTAGGTTGTCCAAACAGCGATATCCACACGTTTGCGAGTGTAATGTGTTTTGAAGAAACAAGCATGTCGGAAGTCCAGCTGTTGTCAGCTATAACATTTAGTTTAGTTTACTTTTATTATAAAAAAAAAAACAAAACGAAAAGAGAGAAAATAAAAGGAAACCAAAAATTCGGCAAAGAAGATGGTGGATCATTCAAATTCATAGAAACCTTACAAGGTATGTTTATTATGATACTCATTTTTATTAACTGAAATACTATACCTAAACTCTATTAATATGATTTCGACAGGTATACTTACAAAAGTTGATCCGGATAAAACACGAAAAAGATACCGACGGTGGAAAAGAATAACTTCTAAAGTGCCATTTTGGCCAAAATGAGTTATCTAGATCTTTAGATAGGGTTTTTCTTTTCTGCGTCGACTGGTACTACTTTCGTACCGATCGGAGCATATTTTTGGCATTTTAGAAGTTTTTCCTTACCGTCGCCAGAACGAGCAGCATCTAATTTTCAGCCTCCTAAATGACGTGTTTCTGGTGATTTTGTAATAGAAGTCTGTTAAGAGTCTGGCATTTTGAAAGTCATTTTTCTTTAAACAAATTGTTTTCGAGTGAATATATAAGCATTTTTCTTTTCTTCATCTGGATATTATTTTGGATATAAGAAGTTTTTGTTTATAGTTTTTTATAAAAATTCCTTTAGTTATAATTTTTAGTAGTTAAAGTTTTTATTAATTCTCTATTCTTAAGAAGTTTAGTCCGAAGATAAGATGAGACGGACGCAATAGAAGTATTTCTTCTGAACAGCATTGTGAACATTACAATTTTTTAAAACAATATTCTTTACAAGGTTTTTGAATAAAGATCTGTTCAACATTTTTTACTTTCCAAATATAAGTTATAGTTTCTAATAAGAATATTTCCATTTATTTTACATGATTTACAGGAGATAAGAACTTTTTGCTGTCTGACTTTCTTGCGATAGAGTAAAGTTAGTGCTTTGTATTTGATAATTTGGCCATAGAGACATATTATAAACTGATTGTCACTGATATAATGTATGATTTCACATTCACATTTTCAGGCGAACGAAGTTGCGGGCAACAGCTAGTATTGAATATATCAATTCACAATATCTATGAATTAATGCAGTATTTTTTTATTTACGATCACAATGTTCTCTTAAAGAAGAATGAAGTTATGACATTACATAATATCTATAATGAATCTAATTGTAATTACAATACAGTTTAATTCTTTGTACAAACTAATAGTGGAAAGTACTAACTCAATTAAAAACGGTCTCACGCTAAGCCTATCATTGTATTTAGAATTCCAATTTCCATTTGAAATGGTCGTGCTAAAATAGCAACAACTAATGATCAATATTACCTCTTTGTTAAAGCAAAGCATTGTATGAAACTGGAGCAGGTATATCCAGAGCCCCTTTAAGAACTGTTTTATTTTTGTATCGAAAATTGTGTCAAAGCTTTGGATTAGATTAGAGGAAATTAATAGACATTTGAGAGGTATTGTTTGCAGAATTGATAATAAAGGTCTTTGAGGTAACTCCGAATTGGAAGATGAATAAAATACCTAATTAATGGTGGAGTCGTTGGATGAAGCTTATGACGCTCAAGTTTAACAGTGGACGTCTCCATAATGCTTGATGTATAACGGATATTTTATTCCAGCTTTAGTTACCGTACTGTTATTTTTGAAATAATTATCCACATAATGCTTTCGTGTGTTTCATAGGATAGCTTTTTTTTAATACAAATCAAATACAAGTTAATAGAGTCTTTTAAATTACTTTAAACTACAAATTTATTGGTACTTACAGCTTTATCCCCAAGTTGTTCAACCCTACAATGCAGGAAGGCGGTCTGACCGACCACAGTGGTCACGTTTCGAGGCACGTTGTACTCAAAGTACGGGAACGAACCGACGCTGTCCTCACCGTAGTGGGCTGTACCTGTTAACAAACATAACCACGGTTCAATTGGTTCATGCATTGAATATTACTTAACACTAATACTATTATATAGGTTTATCAATGCTAAGACGAGATGAATTTTACTAATGGTAATAAAAACTCAACAGCGAATAGAAGTTTTCTTAAAATCGCTGTTGAGTGTTGATTTGTATTATTGCCACACGTTAGTACTAGTAGACTCATGTATACAATAAGTTTTTTGGTAGTAAATTTCTAGAGATTAATTAGCTGATTTGACTAGAAAAATATTACACGCTCATGGAATACTTGCATAAATATGTATATTAAGTATATAGATATTTACAAAAAAAAGTATTTAAGTACCTATGTACCTATATCTGTATCCTAGAACCTATAACACAAGCTATAACATATGCTTACTTTTGGTTTAGATGGCGTTGTATGTAGTTGTTGTGATATTATTATTATTTATTTATTATTATAAGGTACTTATTTGTTTTTGTAGTATTCAGTTTACTTCTGTTTGCTAGTGGGTGCTACGATTTTTACTTCGTGACACCATTTTATTGTTATGTATTGCGGTAAATATAGTACAATATAGGTAACATTTTTAAAACAAATAATTGATTGAAAAAGTAATATGATAGGATACTTTATTTTCATTGGTCTTTTTTGCTGTGATTTATCCAAATCGAAGTTATTCAATCTTATTTATTTGTATAACAAACCATAGAAAAACGTCTTAAAAATTCGCAAACAATTATTGGTAAACAATCAAACCTGAAACCCTTCAAATAATATAATTATGATGTTAAAAATAAATTCAATATTAAGGTTTTTTTTTTCAAGAATATTATGTGATTCGTTTTCGCCAAAAATAAAGGAGCTTTCTTAATTGCGGGTGGCACATTCGGTTTGGAAGAATGTTCGCTAACAAAGCGCAATATTCGGTTGATAGAATAGTATTTCAATGTCGTCTTGCTGTTGCCTGAACCTTTGTATATGTATGGCAAAGCTAAGCGACCTTTTCCCAAACATTAATCTACATCTATTCAATTTAACTAATCGGTTGTAAAGATTAATGACAGTTTGCTTACGTGTTACCTGTTACCTTTGATGGTCATCTTTAGGTACATAATTATTTTTACTTTTATACGTTATGAAGGATTTATAAAAATCCTTTTGGCATACGCCCATTTCATTCAAGCTTTTTCAACAAGATATGTCCGTATAACTATAATAAGAAAGTTCGCTGAACTGTATCTCAGATAAATACCAAACACAGAAACTACTCGGTCTGATAATTAATGGGATTATAAATTGTGGTTTGTCGACCCTTACAGTGAGAGATGTTATGCGGGATAAAAGGCAAATGATCCGTGCTCTCGTGATTCCTAATAGAAAGCCACAAAACTGAAATTCTTCTAGTAGTAATTTTTTTTTCTGTCAAAGTCAAACATTCACATCATATGATACATGGACCAGAGAGCCTAGAAGGCGCTAGCTTATGTCAATCACATACATATTTTAATCTATTCTATTCTCTTAGCATTTATGCCACTTGCCCTCTGGTCACATAACATGTATATGTTTGACTTTTTCTAGACCCTCAGAAGTGGCAGGCTAATTAATTAACTGATGATGCATCTCGAAAAGCAAAACAAATTGACAATTACAAAATTTCACTAAAATTTTGTTATATTACATTAAAACGTTAAAAAGAAATGATTTGATTGCATATGGTTGAACGCACCGCAATCAGAAATACTGAGAATTTTGTCTAACAATTTTATTTTTGTAAAAACATATATATAATGTCCTGAACAGTTGACCGAAAAAAATTGCTTTCATCAAAAGGCAGACAGATTAGAGGTCGCAGTAAAATTATTACCTATATGCTAAGATAATGCAAATGCTTGTTTACTGATATTCGTTTTTAATGAAAATAAATTATATGATTCATACTAAGCCACTATATGACACATGATTATCAACTCCTTCTATTTCTCTCGGGTTAAACATGGCATTAATTTGATATGTACTGAAATCATATTAACGTGTGTAAACCATATTATTCACGATATCGTATGGCCGTGTATATATCTCGTATAGAGTTTGCATACAAGGTAATAAACATAAGCCTCCGCACACATTCACTCGCCTGTAATGAGGTGTGTTTCCTCCGAGAAACAAATTTAATGTTCCATTATATGAAATCAAAAGACAAACAAACGAAGAACAACGGTGTACTTCTTACGTGTAATGTTGCTCATTATGACACCTTATACCTATTCTGTTTGTTGCAAAAGGAATACAAAACGACACAATTAGTGTTAACAAAAGTGACGCTGATTAAGAAATTATTCAAAACGGGAACAACTGAGCTGTAATAATATAACAACGGCCTAATTTTAAGGGTCATTTGTGTCCCTTTTTATGCGATCGTTAGTGTACGTGCCATTTTAGGGTTAAATTACACCAATATGTAAATGTGCAATAATCATGTTAAACAAAACATACTTGGTAGTTTAAACAATTTATTTTATACATGTTTTCATATTTACATAATACACAAATATTAAAAATTTTACACGCTTTTTATAAAGCTTTTTACACACATAGTATTTATCCAACAATGGACGAAATTCTGCGTCAAATAAATATACGTCAATATAAAAGTAGTCATTAAAAGTACGCAGCGAATAAGTAGCTTTTATTCAGTTTAGTTTATTTTTAAGATAACTAAGTATAATAAATTCTGCGTTATCAAAATTATAAGTTCAAAAAGATATTAGGTAGTAATATTGTTAGTTTGCACAAATAACTCTTCTGAATCTTTGTTTTATTGCTACAATATAAACTGTAAATACCCTACAAATTGTATCGTACGTCAATGCCAATCATTCTGTAGAGCGCCATTTTGTTATATAACCGGCATAAAATTACAGAATAATTCACATGTCATTGGTTTTTACGATATGTCATCGTTTTAAAATGAAATATTTTTCCTTTCGTTTCGTTTTTAAATATTGTATTTTAAAACAAAAAATAGAACAGTTTTCGTCTAATAATACAAATCCTTCGCTATAGAGGTAACTAGTTGTGGCAAGCCTTATGCTATTATTATAACAAATATATTATAACAAATTCGCGAGTGGCGCGAGGCCGCCCGCGTGGCCATGATGGCCAGGTGGTCCACTCGGCTGGAGACACCGCGCGCCGGTTTTAGGACCGTGGAAGCGCTCCAGCCGATTCTGTCGTTGTGGGTTGGGAGGCAGCACGGAACCCTTTCCTTCCGACTGGCGCAGGTGTTGACCGGGCATGGTTGCTTCGGTCATTACCTGCACAAAGTTGCGAGGAGGGAGAGGTGTTCTGCCTGCCACCACTGTGACTGCGACGACGACTCGGCGCAGCACATACTGGAGTCTTGTCCGGCGTGGGCGTCTCAGCGTCGGGACCTCGTCGCAGTCATCGGCGTCAATCTGTCGCTGCCGGCCGTGCTTCGCTCCATGGCCGGTAGCGATAGATGCTGGAGTGCGATCGCATCCTTCTGTGAGGACGTCATCTCGCAGAAGGAGGTGGCGGAGCGGCTCAGGGAGGAAAGTCTTCTCGCTGATCCGATCCGCCGCTGGCGAACGGGGCGCCGTCGGCGCGCATACGCGCACGCGATGCCGCCTTAGTGGGGTTGCCGGTGGGGGAGCGGGGCCTATCACCCCTATCCGCAACCTTCCATGTAGGGACAGCGTTCCTGGTGCACCCGGACGCTGTCACAGGTGTTGGTGCCCGCACGGTGCGGGCTGGCGCTGGGTAGGCCGCTGATGTAGTATCAAGTTCCGGCGGCCTATCCGTTAAGGCGAAAGCAGGTAAAAAAAAAAAAAAAAAGCCTTATGCTATAAACCAAAGTCGTGCTCGAGAAAATTCAATATGATTGTAACTTCTTGATCTTGTCCAGGCCGGACAAGTTTTGGGACATGTTCTTTTCAAGTTGCCATAATTGGCAGGTAGTTTCAAGGTCTTATCATAGGCTTTTGTCCACGTAAGTCTCTGAAAAAAATCCCTATTACCTTCACCTAAATCTTTTACATATCTTGCTTTGTCAAGAGTCTATTTCGCCAGTAACCTACTACCAACAGCCTGATAAACTAGTCTGTGTATAATATTTTACTTAAATTGTAACATGCACTAAGCGCTCAATTTATCCAGCACTTTATAGCAATTTTCTTTTATAAGATAAATGGTTCCACTTAATACTTAAACCATTTTTTCATAAAGCTCTCCGAATCTCAGCGTTAAGTGTGAAGGCCCAGGATTCTTAATGTAACAAGCTTAGCGAAGCCATACATGTTCCAGCCACTTGACCTGATAGCCTTACACTAAGCCTCTTAGGCTTTAAAAGAAGCACTAATATCTAGCTATCTAAATGCATTAGTTGAGGATGCAAATGAGATTTTTTTCTTTTTGCTATCGTGATAGTTTTCTTTGAACGTAACTTTAGACTTTAGAAGTAAATTTTAATATTAGAGAGAAACGTGTGTATATGAGATTACTACTTTTTCGTTGTGAATTTCTATGGAAATAGAGTATTGTTTTACTGCAGGGTAAATGTCACTTTTCATACAGATATGGCATGAATATTGATTACCACTATCCAACGAGAACTGATATTTTATTTTACACTATCAGCACGCGTTTATTGCAGAATGTAGTGTTTAATATAAATATATACTTTAGGAAAATTCAATAAATATATTATATAATGATAATAAATTTAGTTTCATGGTATATCAATACTATAACTTTACTGGTAAAAAATAACACATAGTCACTACTTGGTAGTACAAGAATTCTTCATGATTGTGGTGAGACACCCGAGCTCTACGATTATGTAACTGTTCCTACACTAAAATGCAACGTAAGCACAATCATCAAATTGCTACACAGGACATAGTCCTTACCTAACTCAAACTCAACTTACTCTAACTCAAACTTATTTATTGCGAAAATGAGTACATACAATAAGTTAGTAACAATAAATATAATTTGTTTCTCCAAATGCCGCCGCATGGCATGCATTATATGTGGTTGTGAAGTTATTTAATAAAATTTATGGTAATATCGTTAAGTACAAAGAATATAAATTAAAAATGTCAAATAAGAGTAGGTATATTGTTAGGTAATTTAAATAATAATAATTTATAAACGAATACATTATATTGTTATTATCAAATATATAATAGATTAAAATTTGTTACATTTAAATATTAATTGACTCATACTATGTCATCTTTTAAATATTCATCATTCATTTCATATTCATTCTTATATTTAAATGTATTAAAACTCATTATCTCTAAATAGGATTTAGGTAGATGAATGTAAACAGCAGGTGCCATACGCTTTTGTTCATTAATGCACTATTATGTTGAGGACAACAGACTTTATGACGATGTCATTTACTATTATAATTTTCAAACATGTTTAGATTAGACAAACACTATTAAATCATAAATATAAAGACACAGTACAATTAATATTTTCAGATTTTCAAAATATGGTTACAGCTGTCAATTTGTTGAAGGTTACATATTGCTCTTACGCACCTTTTTTGGAACTTAAATACTCGTTCACTCTCCACACAACCACCTCAAAACAAGTACACTTCCTTGCAGAATATCTAGGCTGACATTTCTATATTTCGATAGAAAGTGTGTTTCCTGTTTTGTTTTTGGACATAGACGTGTTATTTCTTGTCTACCAGAAAGATATGACGAGTTTAGGTTCAAAACATTTCCTCTCATTCCATATGCATTCAGCTTCAAGGAACCTAAAGGAAGGAATGTGCCATAGTAAGCTAACTTGACCTATTTAGTAGTGAAATATTTAGTACCCAAATCACGGTGTTTCCCGTTACTTAGTATTCCGTCGCTTCTTACGACACCCATGGGAAAAAATTTGATGGTTTGGTTGGTTTTCATATTCTACGCCAGAAAATACACAAGTAAAATTTTATTCAGATTATTAATATTTTGTATTACAAACGTTTAAAAAACTATGCAAATTAAGTTCCTAAATTAGGAACTAAATTTGCATACTTTTTTAAATTTGCGTACTTGAAGTGCTATTTTTTTTCCGCACAAACTATTGAAGAGCCAAAAGAGTTACGTTTGGATCGCAGCAAAGTTCTATAGTCTCTGTTTACCCCGATAATGGGAGAGTCCCTAGAATTGCTCCTGCAATTCCAAGGACTCCGTGAAGCCGCTGCCTACCGTGGAGGGAGTGGGGTAGGTGAAGGGTTGAGAGAGGTTTTTTTTTTGCCTACAGTGGCAGACGAGCCAACAGCACACCTGATGGTAACTGGTAACAGCCGCTCATGGACTTCTGCAATGCCAGGGGTTTTGCGGCAAAACTGCTGCCTACCGTGATATTTATACTCTCTTTAAACATCGTTTAAAGAATGGTGACTAAAAAGGAAAGAGAGAAAATTGCGCTACTGGTGTAACTAAGAATTTTTTTATCGAATAAAAGCTGAATAACTTTTCGTTTAGTATTTACTACAATAGTATTGAATAACTATACCTAGTAGTTCATTGTAGGGCTATGATTGCAACTCCAACTACATTATAGGCTTTCCATGTTTACGTTAGAGTAATCACATTAAAGCCTTTGTAATGCTATCCAATATCGGCGCAATAGTAACAAAATGTAAATGTTTTATACGCTGCGTAGAAGCTTTGAAATTTCTTCAGATTACTTAATAATATAACTATTAAGAGATAGGTATAAAAAATTATCTACCAAGATAATTAAAAGCGTTTATATACTAATCTGGGCCTGAATAATAGGCGAACTTCACTTTCAGAAGACCGCTCCCTTTTGCTTTTTTTATCCTTATTAAATTTCAAAGAGCGAGCCCTTAACAATCTTAAGTTATCTGTTCCGGCAGTCCAAAAACTCTTATGAGAATCAATAGGTCAATGCCCTTAAATATCTTGATCCCGACGCAATTTCAACGTCCCTTACAAACTCGAAAAGTCTTTAATTTTATTTATTATAATGTTCTGGATTGAAAATTATATTACAAGTGTAATGAGTAGGTAATAGTATTTTAGTAACAGCAGCGAGGAACGATAAAGCTGTAAGGTTAAGTACACTTATCGTGGACAGTCAATAGATGGATGATCATTTTCTAAACAGTTTAAAACTTGTCGATCCTATTAGTCCTCGTTATGATTCGAAACAAAACTCCGTCAGAAGACAGTGGCCTGAGAAGCTTGAATATGGAAATCATCAAATATGATTTATATCCTTCATTTTAACTTAATATTAATTATTATTGCATCGATCAGACTGGAAGCTACCCTTAAAGGTATTATAGATGTTAATACATTTGTATATTTCAACGCAAAAAAATATTGAATGTAAATTACTGTAGCTTAATTTTGATTTTTTTGACTGTGTTGTCGAACTGCCACATGTGACAGCGTAAAATATTTTAGTTCTCCAAGACAATACTGGAAGCGCTGTTTCAGACAAATTATTTTTCTTATCGGTGACACAAAATGTGTGTTGACTCCCAGTAGAACTCTAACAGACTCTGTTAAATTACATTATAAAGTTTCTTATAATGTGTAAAGCTTTAAGGTCACAATAAGTACTTTTAGTTGTACCTATCTAGAACAAAGGGAAGTCAGAAACAGTGATTAAAAGTAACGATTTTAAGCGGTCAAGTAAGAATTCCCCTGATATATATTTTGAATACAGATTACCTTTTTTATCAAAAGAATAATGAAAGTTTTTGAAATGAAACTTGTACAAGGTCGCAGTGGGGCAGTTTTTTTTATAAAAATAGGTACAAATTTTAGCGCCCTATATAAAAAAAACATGATATCAAGCTCTTTGACATTTTTGTAATACATAAACGATGTTTAAATGTGTCTCAAAAACGAATTAAAATGTTAGCATTTTATTTGAATTTATTATATCTAAATATTCATCAAAAATAAGTCGTGCTAAAATAAGTTTTTCTGTTCTGAATATCTATAAATTTTGCAACTATTGATTCCGCTGAAAGTTTACGTAACCATGCATTATTCATTAGGAAGGAGATAAAACAAAAAACAACATAATATTATATTTTATCAATAACAGTAAGTATAAGCAGAGACATGCTACATCTACCATTTTTCATAAAGCCAAATGAAAAAGAAGGTGAATTTTCTTGCAAGCACAGTGTTAAAAAATTGACGTAGTTTTTATTATACTCAAGCGTCTTGGCAGAAAGTATACTCCACGCTTGTGTAATGTGTCAATATATGTTAAAACTGTATTCACACTCTCAATTACATAAAACTTTTGTTATAAATAAGTTGCTACCACGACGTGGTCTGAATATACCAACAGAAATACAGTGATACCCGAAGCAAGCTTGACATGTGTAAACATGCACTTATACTAGTAATAATAAAGGCAAAATATGGTAAAATCATGTTTGTCACTCATAAACAGGATAAATAGAGATTACAGATCACATAAAACACAGGCATCACTTTCTCATCAGAATTGAACCCAAAACGTCTTACAAAACAGTTTGCACACATCCCCACTATGCCACCAAAGCAATAAATACAAAATGACAAATAGACAACCGAAATTATCAAATAACTATGCCTCCATTTCACAAATGCAAAATACTAATAAATGTGGTTCAAAGAGAATATCCCGTCCACAAACACAGTAAGCTTTGTTACTCACTGTACATAGTATACTACGTGTCGGCTTTTAGAGCTACAAAATAAAAACAGCTTTGGATAAACAACGAATTCGTTTTTGGGTAGTACTTCGTTCAATATACAGCTATTAGTAAATTCAAAGCTAGGATTTTTTTAAAACGGTCAGTGAGCAGACGAGCAAACAGACCACGTGATGGTAAGTACTTACTGTCGCTAATGGACAACTCAGTTTTTGTACTTTTCAATCAATAGCTGTTAATGTAGATGTCATTCTTTTTGTCAATCTCATTCCGCTATTTTAGTGGTCTGTTACAAAGTTGACTTCCAGCCTCAAGGTACTAATTTTAAACCACCACTTATCAGTCATTTACTTTAATGTATACCTGTTTTATATTTCCATTAAATGAACTTTCAATTTGTTTAGGAATTTTTTATTGTCTTGGAGATAGTTTAATATGCTCAGACAACATGAAATGTTTGTGATTTCTTGCAAGCAATTTACCGAAATTGAAGTCACGACAGCAAAGTTCATCCACAGTAAGGTAGTAGGATGAAAGCTCTAGATTCATCACATAAGACGTATGCTCGAAGTACAGAGAAGTAAAAACTCGCACGGGCCTTTGTCCAACAGTGGATGTCTTTCTGAAGATGATAATGATGATGAACAAAACTAAATCATATAAATATAATAGTAATAAATTGCGATTACTATATAGATAGCAAACGTTACCTGAATATACATAGAAGTCAAGATATTTCCCAAACTCAATCAAACAACATCGATCAAGACCTCACTCAAATTCAACCTGTACACAGCTATACCTACATCTCACCCAATTTCTACGATTCTGAGAAACATCGAGTATGGTACATTCGATATTTATGTCTAAAGACAGTCCTGAATATATACCAGCTTGTTATTATCCCACAGTAGAGTAGTGTCTTCTCATACAGAGAAGGCATATGCATTGATACTTGCTCAAGACAGTTTGACGTATTTAGATTGTTTTATTAGTCCAGGTCTCCTGACAACTATTTCCTTAGAAAATATATTGACTACCTCTGTGGTTCGGTGGTACTGTGTAAGAATTACCACGCAGATGTCTGGTTCGATCCTCGGTTCGGGTAAAGTGATATTGGGATTTTCTGTCGAACATTTCTCAGCCTTTTTCCTATATATATTTATATATATTTATTGCAACAGACTCTCCCCCTGTTAGATGGGACCAAAAATAAAAAATGGCGAAAAGTGGGTGGTTGAACACCAGTGCCTACCTCTTTGGGGGTAAAAGCCGTATCTAAATAAAATAAAGTAGCAATGTATGTATGTAAATATATCTGTTAAATTTAAAAAAAAAGACATATTGATACCTGCCCTATTTCGATACACAATCTCGTGTATTCGAAGCGAACCTTATACAAATTTACTAGGACAGAAGGCAATGCCCTTATTTGCGTGATAGTTATTTGAATGTATAATATTGGTAGTCAAAAGGTCGTTTGCTAGTAATTTATGCATTCGTGTACCAAAAAGGTAGACAAAACAATGATTTATTGTAACAACGTTCGGTCAGGGGCATACCCAGAATGATTGGGGTGCTGTCAAAATTTTTATGATTTGAGGGTAAATGCAGGATTTGTTATTATTACTTATTGAATTTTCCAAAAAAGCAGTAGGTCGATTTGAGGAATTTTGCGTGTATAGGTTACCAATTTTATACTAAATTTATTTATACCAAAAGCAAACAAGATTGACCACACAGGATTTTTTATTTTTTATAGAAAATAAGTTGCAAAATTTTCACGGTATAAATGAAATTCAAGGAAAGGCAAAAATTATATTAATAATAATAATAATAATATTCTACCACATGCACACAGCGCCGTTTAGCCCCAAATTAAGCAATTATATTTGCTTGTATTATGGGTACTAAACAACTGATATACTACTTATATACTTTTTTTTTTTGTAAATACATACATATTATAGATAAATTACACCCAGACACAGAACAAACAATCATGCTCATCACACAAAGGTTTGTCCTAAGTGGGAATCGAACCCACGATCTCCGGCTTAGCAGTCAGGGTCACTAACCACTAGACCAACAGGCCAGTCGAATTGAAAATCGTACTGGTAAAACATAAAGATATGATTAGACTCTTGCTTTGTAGAGGCTTTTGGCCATAATTATGCTCGTGGAGAACGTCTTTTAGATAGATAAAATTTGATTAGTCTTTCTATATTTAATGAAAAACTGAATTCCTCCAAAATTACCCAATTTATACATATACCTACGTACATTTAACGTTCTTAAAATTAAGTGCTTTGATCCTTTGTTGTACAAAAAACTAAGAACGCTAATGCATAAATCGAGTCAATATTCAAAAAATAGCGGTAAAAAAGCCGTAAAATTTAAAGTGCTATTTAAGCTGCACTAAGGTAAAACGTAAAGGTACACTTATTCAATTAGGCTGTGTTCATACTACCAAAATTCCCGTGAATTCCGTACAGTGTGTTACTTATTTTGCAAAAATAGAAGAATAGAATAGAAGAATTAATGAACTTATAGGATTATCTTATCAATTGCTCATTCGACCTAATTTGCTGACTAGTAGATACTAAACTCTAGTTAACTTTCAGCAAATTAGGTGACACTTTATTCTTTTATATTAAGCCAATAAAAATGTCTTCACTCTGCCTGATGGCAAGCAGTTAGTGGAGTCCTGGAGCAGTTTTTTTATGTTATTTTATATTATCCTACCAAAGTGACTCCACTCTGCGTGATGGTAAGCAGTCAGTGGAATCCAGAAGTAGTGGACATCATTCCAAAAGTCAAACTACTGGTATGGTGGCCTCCACTATGGCGGCTTAGTGACATGCTTTTTCACGCCCCGCTCAAAAGACCCAGGATCAAAATTAGATGTTTATTATTATGCAGAGTATATTATTCTGCAAAATAACGGAAATGTAACGGTATCAGGTTATATAATATTATAGTCTAATGGTAAAAATGAAGGCGAACTCACCTCTTATGCTAAAAGAGGTGAGTTCGCCTTCATTTTTACCATTACACATACACTGCAAATAATCGTTCCTCCTAAACTAACATAAATAATATGTGTTACTAGCTGACCCGGCGAACTTCGTTCCGCCTAACAGTCGATCAACATAACTTTATTTTTCTAAAATAAAAGATTTTTTTTTAAATAAACGTGGCCTAAATTACTCCTTATTACATCAGCTACCTGTCAATAAAAGTCCCGTCAAAATCGGTCCAGCCATTTCAGAGATTAGTCGGAACAAACAGACAGACAGACAGACGGACAGACAAAAATTGTAAAAAATGTTATTTTGTTTTGTGTATTTAAATTCATATACATGTAGTAAAAAACGGTTATTTCAATATTACAAACAGATACTCCAATTTTATTATATGTATAGATTTGTATAAGTATTTACATTATTAAACATTTAATCATTTTCTAGTCTTAATTTATACATCTACCTCGCTTCATCTCTGCATCACCCAATAGGTTGACTGGCAGAGAATGCCTCAGGCATTAAGTCCGCCTTTATACATGTTTTGTATATAAAGTTTAAATAAATAAATAAATAAATAAATAAACATCAAAATACTAAATATTATATACAATATCCCATACAATGACTACTTAAGTGTGAAGACAAACTGACACAGATTATATCGGTAACTATTAGTGATTACAACGGCCTTGTGATCGGTGATCCGTAACGATAAACATACTCGTATTAGGTGGATCTATGTTGTCCCCTGACTTGCAATTGGTTAAAGTAGAGACGCTAAGTATAGGCCTATGTCCCGCAGTAGACGTGTTTTTGTTAAAATTATCAAATCAAATATCAAGTGGTTAGTGGTCAACCGAGTGTCAGGATTTGTTCTGGTTGCCCATAAAGGCATCCGATTTGACCTAACGACTATTATCAACTTGATAACAACCGAGACCGACTTTTAACGTGCCCTCCAAAATACTGAGACGCTCGGATCAAATACCACAGGTGGTCACCCATCCACGGGCCAGCCGCACTCTATGTTACTGAACCAGCTAATCGTTTACCGATCAATGAGCGCAACGAGCTATGAGCGTATAAAATGGAGATAATAATTATCTTTTATGTGTGTTTAATTTTTACATTAGCGAAAGTTGTAGACTATACTTTTACTTTACTGACAATTCTACTCGTACCTTAGTGATCTGTGTACGAATTTTTATGCAGAGTGTATATAACAGTGCTATTCATGATTTTTATAAATAAATTTTAAATATTAGCCCTGTGTCTGAAATTGAGCCAGGTAACATACTCATTTCCTATTACATGGGACCCAAGACGAGTGGCAAAAAAAGATATACAGCTCTTACACCTTAAGAAAAAAAGGAGTGACAATAAAACGATGTGGTTCCTTAAACATGTTGAGCTTATGATGAAGAATTATGAGTTTTAAACATCGCAAATGAAATAAATCGGCTATACAATTTAAAAAATAAAAAACAAGATTTAGTAAATTAGATAAAGTTTGTTTTGTAAACAATAATTAAATTAATAATGAAAATAACTGTAGTTACAATGTTTAAAACATAAAGACACGTTCTTAGTAAAGTAATTTTACCTTACATTTCAAAAAGAGCAAAGTTATAATGATTTGCAGTTTAAATTGCAGAGATTAGATAAAAATTAAACTCATCACTCACACTCAAAATGATTTTTTTGTTACTTGATGTGTAGTCTGTATACTTTATTTTTCTTATCATCTGTTATTACATTCTTACATATCCCAAATTTAATTCTATAACGTGGAGGGAGAAATAGCACATCACGTAAAAAGTTGAAGAGTTGTAATCCACAAGGACATCTCCTGCAAAATATAAGAACTTATTTTATTTGCTGAAGTTTAGTGTTTGCAATTCTGTACATACACAATAGAAGCAGCATAATCATTCAGGTCAATGAACTTTAAAGTTATAGGCCTCGGTCAATGATTTCAATTTGACCAATCTTATGCGACCGTAATCTATCGGAACATCTGGCATCGTATAAAACATTTGGCGTTTTTATTGCTCTTATTATACTTTGATACACTTTGTTAGTTAAATCCACTAATTATAAATTTTATTGTTTTTGTTTTGAGTTTGAATTTACTTTTAATATCTATTATCTCCTATTCCTATCTACACCAAAATTAAATGAGTACTCCACGGATCAAAGATACAGAAAAGATAGTACTTTTTACCATCGTAATTTCAACCTTTTCTTATCTCCCTAATGACATAGTTTGTCCCTTTCTCATTATTAGCCCTTAAACTAGAGTATATTTGCACGTAAATATAATTTTAATTTTAATATCCGCTAACAACATAACCTTACCCTTAGCTACCTCATAAAGGCTGTATATTACACCGATGTGTAATGCGGTGTTTGTTGAACGGCAAAACTTTTATAATAAAGATGGCTAAGTGGATGACGGCCTATAGTCGGTGAAAGTGGCTACTGTCCCAACAGAGAACTTCAACTGTACTTGGTTACTTTATGCGATGATATGTTAATGGAAGCACCTGAGTGCTACCGCATTTTATGTTAAGTGCGTTAATGTATAAGGAGTCAAGGACAAAGAAAATTACGAAGACCTTGAAACTTGGAAGCTGGTTATAAGAAAATTGTTTAATATGTGAGTGAGTATAAGAAACTTGTATAAAAAGTATGATGTAGATCACTATTTAAGTTTAGCTTGCAGGCTTATTACCTTAAAGTGGCTATAAGGGTCATAGGAGCGAAAGAAGAAAGTCGAGTTCTGGCGTGAAGACGTGAAAAATTCTATGTGCCACAGTGGACTGCAAAAGGATGATTTGCTAGGTTAAGTTCGGTTAAAGTTACTGTTTATACGTGTGTGTCCTTGATTTTTGACAGCTTGAGACTCTTGCCGGTAGACTAGTCCAACCCGCCACATTCACCTCGGTTCATCATGACGTCGGCGTCGTCGTCTAACTTATTTAACACATTATTCCTATCAAGAAATGATATCTTGGCAAGAAAGTATTAACTGAGTTTGATTAGTATTACCCGGCCATAGATATCATTGGAATTTTTAGGCTTATAGTATTTATTTTTAGGTTGATTAAACATAGTTCTTAGTGTTTCAAACCGCGTTTTATAGCAACCTAATTTAGACATACCAAGAATTATAGGTAGGTACTAAGAGACAAAGCAAAGAGGACATCTGAGATTATGAAGGAATTCAGAACATAATCTTAGCTCAAGCATGTTAGGTTGTCCCCATACCCTTATCCAAATACCAGACAGCTACCTACTAAATTATCCGATAAAGAATTTAAAAAGGCTCTGGTATACGTCAAAATAAGATATACTGTATAATATAGAAACAAAATAAAGAACAATAACTTAGTTTTATACATTGACCCTTGAGAACTTTGTATGTAGAGCGTTAGGCTTTTTCTTACCTCGCTGCTTGATTTTAGAAATCTTTTGAGTTAAACTTATTTATCCAGTACTTTAAGAGCTTTTTTTTTATAATACGACTTTACCTCTATTACATCTTGACGTATGCGCATAACCCGTTCCGAATCATATTATTCGTTAATCGTAATTATTGTTGTGATTGTGAATGTATACCTACATATTATTGTTATGTATAGATAATTAGTTATAAAGTAATCATATATAGATGTTGAATTACAGTATACGGTGAAACTAACGATGGTTTATGTTATACTGCCAATATTAAGTTAGCTATAAAACTCTGTATATTTTATAAATAAATAAATAAAAAAAAAAGAAAAAAAAATGAAATCTATTATAAGGTATTTGTTTTTATATGCATTACATTTGTATGAATAAATTATAGAGACAAATTTAATGCAATACTGAATTAAATTTTAAAGTTTAAACTAAAATTACAATAATATTTAACTAGCAAGCACAGCTTCACTCGAGCAGACTCTTAATCCTGTCTCAAAATCCGACGACAAAATAAACTTCTTATCTGACGTTATAAACTACCTAGCTGCCAAATTTTAGCTTTGTAGGTCAAGTCATTTTCGAGATTTTATGATTAGCCAGTGTGTGATTTATAATTTTTATAGACTTAAATTTAAAAATATAAGTTGGTAATTCAATTATACCAAGGCTATAGGAACCGACAGTAAATATAATAGTATACTAAGCGTAAAACGAGCTACAATTTTTAGTAGGTATCGATGCGAAGCGAGGCAGGGTGCAGTTGTTAATATTTGAATTATTATATTTAAACGTATTAAAAAAATGTCTGAAATGCCAAGCACTTATTGTGATCAATGCTTTCTTTATATGAGAAGAGGCTTTGAACTTGCGGTGGAAATATAGTTAATTTAACGTTATATAAAAATGCAACAACGTGTTTATTATAATGCTTAATCTTTTTTATTAAAAAATACAAAATAATAAAACCATCCACCGTTCCACTTCCAGTTTTGCAATACATTACTCCTGAATCGACGATATTTACTAAAAATATATTCTACCTCTATCCCTTGAATATACAGTCGAATATAACAGAAATAACCTTTTTATGGATTCTCATCACACCTCTGGGACGTACAACACGCGTACTCTGACATATAAATGGTTGAATTTCTATGATCTCTATTTTTTACAGCGCGTTGAAACCGGAATAAAATGTTTATAACAGATTAGTTTTCGTGTTTTTTGACGTGGATTTATGATGCTAGTTCAGAAACTAAAGGTAATTATTTAAAAATGTTGGAAAATTTATTAGAGTAAGATTGTTGTTAAAATTTTGTCTACATATTATGTACGTGTCCGTTTATCTGTGATATCACTTTTACACACATGTATTTAGTTATACGTCGTAATTAGTGTGTACCTAAGTAAAAGTAACGTAAATCCACAATTTTAAATTATAAAATCCACAATTATAAATTTATTTCCATAGTATTTTTTTATAAGGTACAGTCACAATTTTAGTTTACCAAACGTGACTTGCACTATTTTATTTGGGTTACGAAACGAGATATTGTCCACACAGCACGGGAAGACAACTAACGACATTGACAGAAGTGTTGATAGCACAACAGTAGTAATACCATAGGAAAAACAAACAGAACTTTTTTAATATTTTTATTTTAAGTTAAAATAACCGTTACACTTACAGGTTTTGTGAAAAAACAACACTAAAATAACTTAAATAAATTCAAAAAATTACTTTATTTCATAGTTTTAAATGAGTTTGGGCAGTCCATAAATTTATCGTCATGTGATCGATATAATGCATTTTGACGTTGCCCACCCTACAGTTACTGAAAATTGTCATTAACTGATGAAGCCTTGAATTTTGTCTCTGGGTGAAGCGTTAATTAACCGACTGAATGATAATTAGTTATATTAATATTATAAATGCTAAAGTTTGTATGTGTGTATGTGTGTGTGTGTTTGTTACCACACAGCGCCTAAACGGCTGAACCGATTTCGATGAAAATCGGTATGTAGATAAATTCGGTGCTGGAGACGGACATTGGCTTTTATCCCGAAAATTGGTCTGGTTCCCGAGGGATACAACAAACCATTATTATGCGCGAGTGAAACCGTGCCGCAGAAAGCTAGTAAGTTATATACACATTAGGCCTAATTTATTAATTGTTTCTGAGTGTGGTCTATTAGCAAAATCTTTTGTATACATATTATTATGTATAAACCTAAACAAGATAATGGTACAATTTTATATTTTTTTAAACAAAGGTATGTAACTGTATTCTGTCCCATGTCATGCTTTGTGCAATGTAGTACTATGCTTTGTGCATTCTTCGTTTGTTATGCGAATTTTGTTTGTTTTATAGTGCGGTGTTAGATGGAATTCGTTTGCGAAATTCAAACTTTTATTTCTGTCAGTTTTCTTTTATTTTGTTACACACCTCAGTGAACTCATCATAACGTAATTCATCAATTTATACGCCTATATTTGTAAATGGTACGAAATCAATTTACATTTTTATGGTAATCTCCTATCATTTTTAATTGGAATTCTAATCTGAATTGATTTTTATTCAGCGTTGAAAATAAAAATTACGTTTTATGAGTTTCCCTAAAGACTTAATTTTTCCTTATGATACTGTTAAAGTCATCTTTAGGATTTATGAATTAAAAATGTTGGCGATTTTTGTTTGATATTAGTAAACATTATAAACCGTTAATTATTTTATCATGGTTGATTTAACTTATAATTTCTTATATGAAGCTTTATTTTATTAAAAATAATAACATAAAAAAATGTTTTACATTTTTTTATAAGACGCTATAAATTTATAAACTAAAGCACTCCAAACTGTCATGGTGGCTTTAAGTTCTTAATCAAATGTTTCTCTATCTTAATCAAATGTGTAATAAAAAACAAAAGACATCGAAAACTAAGAAGTGTAACATAAGTTCCAAGTTACTAAACAATTGCCTCATAAAAACACAATAAGGAAAAATGCTGACACCTTGAGCCTTGCATTTAATTTACATAATAATTTTGTATACAGGTAAGTTACAAAAAAATCCATACGTCTCTCTTTATAATGTTGGCTTCCTCCAGCAGAAATTTTGCGAAATTATATTGTAAAGAACATTAAAACCATTTATGAAAAAATTATGTAACAAAAGTACCTACGTATTTTACTTACTAAGATTTTTCTACTAAAACTAAGTAAACATCGATTACTATAAAAAAAAATATATATTTCTCGTATAAAGTATCTCGATGTTTTTTTTTCCTATTTTATGATCACATCGCCGACCTTTTCATCTAAATAATTTGATTTGTCCAAAAAAGTCAAGCTAACTTTTACTTCCTTCAATTCTTCACTTTCGTTTAGGTGTTCGTGTATTTTTATTCCAAATCCGGAGATGTCTTTCATAATTTATAGCCCTCTTATCCTTCACTGAGAAATGAAAAATTGTCATAATTTTTTCCCTATTGATTCTATTGCGGTAAAGTAAACCTTTGATTCTTTAGCAGATTAGTTATTTTCGTTATTAAACTCTATTATCTTAATAACAGTTGCTGTCGTAAAATGAATTAAAATTGTCATCTGC
Source organism: Parascotia fuliginaria (assembly GCA_963082885.1). Classification (NCBI taxonomy): domain Eukaryota; kingdom Metazoa; phylum Arthropoda; class Insecta; order Lepidoptera; family Erebidae; genus Parascotia; species Parascotia fuliginaria. The sequence goes on from OY720195.1 coordinate 6,653,759, forward strand.
AGATTATTTATGGCCTTTGCCCTTAAGGATTCTCTTAGAGAGATTGCAAGCGAAATGCAGAGTACCCAATTAAGCAGTTTGAATACTATGATTTATGTTATTTACATACTTGCTATAACAGTTTGAAGTTACATTTGGGTCACTAGACCATTCAAATAATTGTTTACGACATTGGTCTTATAACTAAAGATGATCAGCTATATTAAGATTTTAAGTTGTTTGAAGTTTTAATATTAAAAAAATAGTTAACACCATTATGTATTATCGTTTAATTATGTTTCATAGTAGGTTATTCTTTAGACTCAACAAAACATTATGTTATTTTTACGAATTGCCATTATTATTTTTATATTAAATTGCTTATATTTAACAAACCATACTAAAGAACATTCTGGAAAACTGCAAGAGAAGATAAATTATTTAATATTTTTGCATATTCACATAACTGTTATAGGACTCATGTGTAATTTTTTTAGTCAAGAAATAACCAAATTGCTATTGCAAAGTGGTAAAGTAGCTAAACCTTAAACCTCTAGACTTCATTACATTTAAAGCTTACTTAAATGAACTTCTTTATATTTATGTTTAATGTTTCTAAAGCATTTAGTTTATTTAGAGCTGAAATGCAATGTAATCTAATTTAAAAGACACAGGTCTTTAAATGTGGAGACACTTTTCGTAATGTCCGCAATATAAAGATAGGTAAAGAGATTGTCGAAGCTTTAAAAAGGTCCTTAACTCGCTAACAGCGGGGAAGAATATTCTTGACAGTGTTCTACTGATTATTATCATAACTTAAGTTGATTACGTTTATTTGATTTTAAAGATGTTATTAAAAAAACCTATAGCTTATAAGCTTTGCTGGTATGATTTTTTTAACGAAATCCTTTTTTAGGTCATAGTCAAATGTTGTTTTATTAAAACGTATTCAGATCAGATCCCCTGTATCTGATCGCCTGGAGGATAGGATTTTTTAATTATATTTTTATATTTATTGGTCTGATGGATTCAAAATTCGCTATTTAATCATCATTAAAAAGAAGTGTCTGGCATAGTCACTGCGTTGATATGTAGTCTGATTAAAGCAAACATCAGTATGTAGCATGTCGAGATTTAGATTTATATTCAGATATTACAATATTATTGTAGCAAAAAACAAAATATTATACTTAGTTTATAATTACAATGTGTGCGTCGACAGCCAGGCCACGTGCAACTACAATACGCTAGTTTCAAAGATCAGTATCATACATAAGTGCGGAATCGTGGCCGGGAACAATAACCCTTTCAACTTCATAGCCGCACTCCTTATGAGCTATACGGAAGCTGAGCAACGGCACTCCTGTAGAACATTCATTCAAATTTGTGCATACATTATTTCGTTATTTTAAAAGCAATTATATAAATGTCTCAAGTAAACATACTAGATAACGTTGTACTAATATATCGCTTTAGGGTAGACTATGTGATAAAGTAGAAAAAAAAGAAGTATAATTCTAAAGGATTCATTTATTTTAAAACATAAATAGTTATTATATAACCACAGACAGAAACTATAGAGGTATTTTTTACTCAACCATCACATTGAGTATTAAATTGTATTGTATTAAAATACATATAAAAGTGGATTAACACAACATAAATATAAGTAAGTACAATGGGCGGTCTTATCGCTTAGAGCGATCTCTTCCAGAAATATACATGTTTCAAAAGAATTAAAGTCCAATCTTACATCTAGACTACAGTTTCATCTAGGCTTTATTGTGTACACACCCGAACCTTAGCAAATTATGTTAAATTCGAAGTAATATACCATTTCTGTAATATTTCTATTTGTAGTCGAAAGTTTGAAATATTACCAATCAACATAAATTATTTAAGAAATCAGCATTCGCTTAATAAATCCAGTAATTAGTTGAGTTTCGACTTTATAACCTCTCATTGCCATTTTCATAAATATTGCTATTACAAAGATTTACGGGTGTTTGGAAATGGCATTTAAATTATTTTACCGCGTTAACGTCAAGAATATTGTTATTATGTTTTTGTTTATTTTGTTGTAAAAGTGTATTGTAAATATTGCAAATCGTTTAGTATTCAAATTCAATGATGTTTTGACAAAAGTCGATGACCAAATCAAAATCTCTAAGAGAAGACATCATTTTGTTCTCTCTGTTTCAACGCTAACATCTTATAAACTCTCAAACACTCAACTATTTTAGATACGGTTTCAGTACAGTTTAGAGAAAGCCGCAAAAATTCGTACAATTTATATGTATAATATATATTATAGTAGTTAAAGCTGAGAATTTCAAAAATTTGTAATCATGTCAAAAATAACATTTAAGTACACGTGAGCGAGTCCGGGGCGGTCGCTAGTTTACTCATTCATCAAGTATATTAGAATATTTCAAGTACCAAGCAAGATAATAAACCTAACATATAACAGTATAACCCGCGCATGCCAGCTATATTAAGTTCTATATTATTTGGGGCAAGCTCATTGCTTTAAAGAACAACTTCAGAGAATAGGTGCATTTTGAATTTTGGATTTCATACACAGAATTAAATGGTAATTCTGTCTGATTATTGTATTAAAATGTTTATAGTTTAACTTTTTATTTACACTAACAACAGCAACGGTCTTAATTAGATAAATAAATACTGATTGTAGTTATTATTATCTAATTATATACTAATTAAATCTAAACAAAAATATAAATCTAAAAAAACACGTCTTAATTTTTTGGTATTACATTTTTTTATTTGATTTTTGTTTGCACAACAACACAAACCAATAATACATACATTAAGATTTGTGTCTTTAAAAGGAACTTTAACCTTTTTGCAAAAAAGAGTGTGTGTACTCATGTACGCACGTAAGAAGTTATACTTCTTTAGCGTAACAATCCAAAAATACCAAATAATAACACAACGCACGCATACATAACAGTTAACCTGAAATCTATAAATGCACTTAAAACAGTATATTAAAACTACTTTTACCATGAATCTTCAAAATAAATATTTTTACTGATAAATGATCAATAAAAAATATCTATCACCGTCATAAATATAATTGAATTGATGTAAACGCCAATATATTTTTTATTTATTCACACTGATTATTTGTATTGATACGACACACAAAGGTTCGCAACTGACTTCAGGGTGTAAAAGGTTCGCAACTAACTTCAGGGTGTTGCTTTTTTCTGTCGGTGTGCGCGCGCATTGTAAAAATTCTCTCTCATCTTTTTTCCCAATCGCGCCAAAAGAAGTATAACTTCAAAAATTTACATAAAATCAGACTGTCAATACGTTATTAAGCCCATTTAAGTACTCGTAGCTTCATTTTAAATACAAAAGCAAAATAAAATCCTAATATTAAAATATCCTAAATTACAAACTACGCTCAAAACACAACATACAGTTTTACAGAGTGCCGCTTCCATTCGCCACTATCCGTGTGCTCACTAATGAAACGCATTAATAACATCTGCGCTCACTAAAATGTCTTTTGTTTCTTGCGATTTCGGAAATTGTACCCTCTTTTGTTTCGTTACATTCAGTTAATATAACCGTGCGAAATATTGTGTAGTTGTATACATAAAGGTACTCCCTCACCAGAAGCATAAATCAAATCATTTCAAATCAAATCATTTATTCATAAACTTACTTAGATATAAATTTAAATAAGACTTATTGTGTAACTATTCGCATTATAATTTCAGATACCTGTTCAAGGATGTAATTCCTGTATGGCCAGGCCACGGTGGCGAAAATTGGGGAAGGCCTATGTCCAGCAGTGGACGTCTTTTGGTTGATATGATGATGATGATGATCATTATAGGCGATAATAGCGGTAGAATTTTATCAATAATTCATCTGTACCGTTAAAAATCCGAGCATTACACACAACCTGTAATGTTACAGATTTGAGCATTACATTGGTGAGTGAGGAGAACAGAGCATCACAGTGAACACTTTGATGATGCAATATTATAATTTGCACCTAATATTTTTGATACCTTACTGGCGAATGCTCGTCAAGCCAGGAAGACATGTAATGTAATGCTCAAAATCAAATCTCAAATTTTACATCACAAGCGAACGCTCCTGGTGAGATAGCACCTTTACGCTGCGAAATAGGCCTACAGTCGCAAATTTGAGCTGTTTACGTAAGTGAATTTTACTGTGGGTTAGAATTGTTAGAATTTGGTGCCGTTCCTACTACTAGAGTTTGCAGGAAATGTTACGTTCGTGTTTATGTTGTCATATATTTCATGAATGTGTTTTTGGATTGCGGTTCTATGAAATATGTTTGTGTTGAAATTCAACTTAAGGCTTAATGTAACATTAGATTTCTTCGTTTGAATTTTAAATTTGTAAAATTCTAGTTAAATTCTGGTATTTTTAATTCAGTTATTTTATTGTTTTTACATTTAACATTTAAAATTTATTTTGCTAGTACATCTCTTAAAAATACAAGTAATGTTTTATTACATATTACGATATAGTGTAAAATATTTTTACCTAACCGAAACAATAAACGATGGATGAGAGCGACTCAAGCGGTCAAGGTGGAGAAACTTGGGGAGGCCTATTTTCAGCAGTAGCCGTCTTTTGGCTGATAAGATGATGAAAATAAAAATATTTACAAAAAAGTGAGTAATAATAACCCATCAAAACAACAAAGCAATAATATTGACATTCAAACCAGCAAATTCCTTACATAAATAACCCGGCGAAATGTTTGTTGTTTAATAAATATTTGTTAGGCGAACAAAACTGCCTTGCATATTCTCGTGTAAATCAGAGTTATCGCACTATCGAAATTGTACGCGCCAAATTAAAGCAGATGAAACGAACATTTCGTTGTTAAATATAGTTTGTTTAACAAAAGAATGAAAAACAAAAGAATTGGCTGGCCTGTTGGTCTAGTGGTTAGTGACCCTGACTGCTAAGCCGGAGGTCGTGGGTTCAATTCCCACCCAGGACAAACCTTTGTGTGATGAGCATGATTGTTTGTTCTGTGTCTGGGTGTAATTTATCTATAATATGAATGTATTAACAAAAAAATGTATATAAGTAGTTTATCAGTTGTTTAGTACCCATAACACAAGCAAATATAATTGCTTAATCTGGGGCTAGATAGCGCTGTGTGAATGTGGTAGAATATTATTATTATTATTATTATTAAAAGAATAGTTCATTGTTCAACCATTTAATATAGGTGTTTTAACATCCCAGAAGTTATTTTTAATAAAAGGAGAATAACATTAGAAATAGATAAAATATTCTGTTATAATTTTCAAATCTCAATTGAAAAAAGTTCAACATTATACGTGTATTTAGCAGTTTTAATCATAGTTTATTCAACCTCAAAGCTCGGATTTTTTAGATTATTTATTTATCTTCCTTAATTTTGAGCAGCATACAGTTTTAATTCTTAGATCAAAATGAATCCACACAATGCCACCTCTCTAGAAAGTATGACACAAATAAAAACATAACTTTTAATTGAAAAACAATTCTGTCACTAAAGTTGTTTGTGGCCATCTATACAATGGGCTACAAAGTTGAACACAAACATAGCAAACAATATCCCAACGTAGGCCGTAAAACATTTCCATCGTTGTTTGGTTGTTTGTGAGTGAATCTATTTGAACAAAATAATCACATTAGTTGGACAAACATTTATTTTTGTTCAAATATTGTAGCCCTACGTTTGCGTTATTTGGTAATGGGAACGTTTTCATATTTGGTTGATTCATTTTAGTTTTTAGATGCAACATGTTAGTGATTGTATTTTGGTTTATTGTTGAAATGTCACAAGGATTGTAGTATAATTACTATTACCCTCCCCGACTGCGGCAGTCGGGCAAAACTAGCGTTAAACGCGTCTTTTTAGCAAATCCATCAGCTAAAAGCCTTCACTATAAATATTTAAGTTTCATTTTAAAATTTTCCTTAATATGCCTGGTCATATTTTATTCTTGATTCCAATGAAACTTACAGAGTGCTTTACTTTAGTCAAAAGTTTTTATACGTAATGGTGGTCTCTCACCGCGTGCCTTCGCTTGTAATGTAACATTTCAAATTCAAAATATAATGCTCAAAATCAAGTCAAACGTTACAAAAAACATTACATTACAGGTTCGCGTTGAGAGAACACCTTTACACTGTATGTAATTGATTTTTTATAAAAGTTCAAGTTTTCAAACCCAGACTTATATAGAAAACAGGCCTTTAACGTTTCAAAAGCTGTTTTCAAAAGTCAAGAAGATAAAAGAAAACAAATCAGCGTTATCCTAAATCTTGAAATTAAGCACACAGACCAAGCTTTGAACATACAAAAACAGCTACAGAACACAGCTATTCCAGTTCCTAAACAAAAGGTAGTGCTTGTTTCACAATAGATCTAAATAGGTCGCAGAGACTCACTGACTTCTGTTTGTGTTAACCCTACCTACTATATTATACTGAGCTGTAGTCACGGTAACATCTCGTTGTTAGCATTTACTTGCAATCATACCAATTTGAATGAATAGTATTTACGTGCATTTTATTAGGCATTACGTCACAAAATTTAGTATGCAATTACTGAACACTTCATGTTTAAAATAAACAACGAATTTTTTATATTCCAATTTCAATTTTATGCTAATTTGGAGAAGATAACTACCTGATCAAAGTATCTTGTTTTACAACTTCTTTGTATTGAGTGTGCGGTTTTATCGCAAAAAGAATTATTCAAATCCGACTAGTAGTTCCAGAGATAGCGTGTTCAAACAAACAAACAAACAAACAAACAAACGAACAAACAAACTCTTACGCTTTATATATTAGTTTAGATAGGCACTATATCTAGTTAGTCTCAGGGGTACTGTGCAAGTGAGAAGTACTACAAAACTACCAGATATCGTGATCGGGTAAAGAAACATCGTATTTTTTTTTTAAATTTTTGTATTCAGAATTTGGAGTTAAGCCCAGTAAATGGCAACAGTTACACTTTCTATTACATGTGACCTATAAAATCTTAAAGCTGGTTAAACGTGAGTATTACATTTAATTATACACTTTTCCACTTTCGAGGAAAAACAAGATTCTATGTAAGGAGTATGTTATCAAAAAGCTTTTTCATCATATTAAACAGTCTGGTAAATAAATGTAGAACATTATAGAAGGCTGCAGCTACATAATACTACGTAAAAAGTATTATTTGCTGGCTGGCAAGTAGGACATTCAGAGTTCATTGAGGAAGCGCATTGGCAACAAGAGCTATTATTATTCTTTCGACTGCCAAGTGGCAACGATTTAATTTTTTTTTTAATGACGTCACAGTTGCAAGATATTCTCCATACTGCCAGTGACTGTAGGCTTCTTGTAAACTTCTTTTGCCAGTGCTTAACGTCGAATCTTATAATCTTTCCTAATAGCACAGATTACAGAAAAAGTTGTAGTTTTGAATTCGGACAAGTAAGTTAGCAAAAATTGTGCTCTTAAAAAGCTAATTGATAGCTCCGTTATTAATGATATAATGCAAACCAATGACCTGTATGAGATTCGTATGTACTCAGTAAACAGTCACAATTTAAGTTTATTATAAATCCTAATAATCTAAATTTTAATTTTTAAGAAATTCTGAACAAACATTCTACAAAATCCATTTTACAAAAAAAATTAAGCGCAAGTATTTAAAAAAAAAAATACTTGTAGTTATAAAAGTTTTTTTTTTTTAAATACTTGCGCTTTTACATTATTTAGCACTAATAGTTCAAAATCCATTTGAATAGAAGTTTCTTTCTCAATTATCTTAGCATCACTTACATCTTCAATGTTTAACATAACTATGTAGTATTCTATCAATGCGGAGCAACGTAACTAAATCGTTAGGTGCCAAATTAGTTAGCAGTTTCCACAAACTACTTCTGGACAATGCTAAGTTTACCTACAGCATCCAATTATTCGGCACTATTGTTCATAAGTTCTACGATATCTTCGTTCATGGTTAAACAACAAGAGAATGCAGTATTGTGTGGTATTTATGACTAAGTTGTGAATAGGAAGTGTTCGGAGAAACGAGTTTATTAGAGCTGGAGATGCAAGTATATTTTTTTAATCTGTAAAGGTAATTCTTTGCAAGACATATACCACAGTTGTAATAGATTGTGATTGTGTCAAGTTTCAATATGTTTTGCTTTTAAACTTTATTCTAAACGATGAAGGTAGTCTTACTAGTCTAGCCTTTGTTTACCAGTAACTTTCTTTATCTTACGTAGTCTCACAGCGTTCCAAGCATTTCAGTAGTACCAAATTTTAGCACACCGTTCTGCTAAAACATGCATACAAAGAGGCTTATAAATTTACAACAGCAACAATTATTTCTGATTCTATTGACTGTGTATGTTTGTTGAATTGTAGTGTGCAGGCAGAAGCATCACGCTGATGCTGTGTATTTATGCAAAGCAAATACCATCTGACCTGACGCAACTAATTTGCTAATCAGATGCATCGCTCATCCCAGTAATTACAAACTAAACTGCAACGCTACTTAATGATGATGATGTTTGTAACTGTCTTTCATAAAATTTTACAATGAACTATTGTGTGTGAGTACACGCAAACACCGACATTGAATGGTCAACACTTCTTTTTATGTTTAGTTCCATGTTGCTTAATGCCCTTCTGTGATCAAAACACTTTTTAATGCAGGCCTTACATGGATAATACTTGCACAAGACTCCACGGTCTTGTGCTAGCTTAGTTTGGCACAAACAAAGAGAGGCATATGTCGAGCCATGTCCGTATGTAGTCAAATTTGATGCTCATCGTGTACACCTCTTAAAAATTATCGAACGAAAACAAACACTTTTATACACTAGTAAAATCGGTAAATACACACAAGACACATAATAATATAACTTTAGAGACATTTCGAAATAAACGTAATTTATTTGCCAAATACACAATTAAACAGAACGAGATAACAAATCTAGGACACATGGTATAATTTATAATGTTACAAAGAACATTCGTTGGCTCGTAGAACATTCTTTAGAAATGTACTTTTAAATAAGTTTGACATTTAGGTACCAAACAATTGAACAATTGATACATCATAATTAAATAGCATCATAATTATGTTTTTCTCCAAAGGGATAGGCAGAATATAATATAACAACCATGTCATGGCAATTATGTTGGGACCACGCAATATAGAGTAAGCCTCTTGGCATTTACCGGGCACAATTCTCGACCAGGACATCGAACCTGAAAACCCTGTGTCGCTACTTACACAGAACTACTACTACTAAGTACCTAAGTAGTTGTAATCACTATTGTACACTAAATAATATTATATTGTTACTGCTGATAATAAATCTAAAACACCAAATAATATTTATGACACAAGTTTGTCGAAAATAGACTTAATGTTAAAGACTTCACGACTTTTTTCTACGGTTAGTTTTATACATTTGCAGCGTTCTTCTTTTGTTGACCACTAATTGTAACTTATATTCAATTAATGACTAATTAGAGAACATTAATTAGAATGTTACCAATGATGTAGTACAAATGGGATTGACGTGTTTACAATGTAGTTGCACATGTGAACGTAATAAGGTTTAATGCATAATAATGTCGCTCCGATGTCACTAAAGAGTCATAGAGGTCGAAGGATTTAAAAAATATTATTTACCGATAAAAGAAAACACGTAATTATATAAAGAATCTGTTAACTTATTAAATTAATTAATTAAGACCTCTTTAAAAATATATTAGCATTATCTACTTTAATTGCTAACTACTTAAAAATAGCGAAAAAATCAAATTAGTGACGAGGCGTAAATGTTTTGTCAATTTAATTTAAATCAGCTTTAATTATCATCAATCAAACCGAAAATCTGACTGGGGAACGTCTCTTTTAAAAGAAATGAGGTTGGCTTAGTCACTACTCCTGGCAGACGTATTGGTGACCGCAGGAAGGTGATATTTATTACAAACTCCTCAGATTACATAAGATTAGATCACGTAGCCAAAACATATTCTTATTAAAGGGTCGAATCTACAATTTTTAATGCAGGGTCGAATCTTTAGGGTCGAATGGGCTCGTAGCCTTCTCATTGCGCTTAACATATAAGTTTCGTGTAAATGTAAGTAAAGCTATGCAATGTTAATGTCCTACATAAGAATTTGCATCCAAATAACTTCTCTTTAAATCCTAAAATTAAGTGGAAATTTATGTCACCACTAATAATAGGTTACAACCGCTTTAGAATTAAATAAATCTCATTAAAAATATATTTTACTAGCTCTCCGCAGCAGCAGCTGTCCCACGTTAAGTTAAATTTTTTGTTACAGCTCCACTCCCGTGCATCTAGCGTGATGCTATATGGCCTATATACTTCCTCAAAAATTGGGCTATCAAATGCAATTTTATAATCTGACTGGTAGTTTCGGACATTAGTGAAATAGGCGTTTCAGTTTTATATATTAGTAGATAGATACAGATTTTAAAGTGAAATATTGATACAAATACTGATAAAAATTTGAAATTAGAGGTCCGCCCACGCTTCGCTTCGGTATCAAAAGTTTCATTTGATCTCACAACAAACTCTTACGGAAAATATCTTAGCAAGTGTCTGACTGGCCTGTTGGTCTAGTGGTTAGTGACCCTGACTGCTAAGCCGGAGGTCGTGGGTTCGATTCCCACCTAGGACAAACCTTTGTGTGATGAGCATGATTGTTTGTTCTGTGTCTGGGTGTAATTTATCTATAATGTGTATGTATTTACAAAAAAAAAAATGTATATAAGTAGTTTATCAGTTGTTTAGTACCCATAACACAAGCAAATATAATTGCTTAATTTGGGGCTAAATGGCGCTGTGTGAATGTGGTAGAATATTAAAAATAAAAAAAGTGTCATATTGCATCATTTAGATTTACGAAGGCGCTTAAAATTATTGCCAAATAAGCAGTGGTTAAGTTACACTATAATTTTTCAGGTAAGTTGGGTTCAATGTACTTAGTAAGGATAAAATTTATTACCTTCTCAAAAAAAATCTAATTAAGATTCAGTGCTAAACAGACTTGCGTCAATATTTACTTTAGTTGCCAAGTGTAAAATAGTATTAAGATGATTACTAATATTATAAATGCGAAAGTTTGTATGTGTGTGTGTATGTATGTGCTCAGCGCCTATGCCACTATGTTACTGTTCGCTGGCAGGACACAGGCTTCTTCTCATACAGAATAGGCAATAGGTATGAGCATTATATCACCAGAGGCCCTAGACAATAGTGACATAGATTTCTACTCTATTCATAGAATGTATGAATAAAAATGTATGGGTTTGCCATAAGCTAATGACAATGTTGGCGTAGCTTATGTCATTCCCATACATTTTTTAGAATAGAAATCTATGCCATTTGGCCTTTGGCTTACTGAATACGGATTGGCTATTCCAGACTTTTACAACATAAATACTGGTTAAAATTATTCTCTATTATTAATATTCTGTTATTTGCCATTATTTTCATTTAATATGAAATTGAGAAACTAGATTGTATACAAACAAATATTTACTCGTTCTTATTTATTTTATTATTAATTTTGGAAGTCGTAAATAATTTCTCATAATGGAGTTTTGCTTTGATTGATACTTCAATACAAAGTCAACTCAACTTTCAAACAACACAACTCAATTCAACTTCTTCAATTTAAAATCTCAATGTCTTTAAATCCGTTCAAGACGAGGGTTCCCTAGAGCAGAAGTCGTTGTCATTTAATTTCATGATCAAAATATCAGTAGAATTTGGGTTTGAAAAAGCATTGTTTTTTTTATTGATAAATATTTTGAAATGCAATTAAAGAATTTCAAAGTTGGCAACGCAATAAACGATAAGCTCGTAATTCTACATCAATACAAAATTTCAACTAAATGCGATGGAGAAAGTTAGATACGGTTTTATTAAAAACGTAGACCTACGGAAACTGAATTTGCAAAGGAACCATATGAAGGGCTATAATGTCAGAGGGCCTAAACAAGTGGCATAAATGTTTATTGAACAGATTAAAATAAAAATGTATATGATTGACATAACCTAACGCCATACATTTTTTTAATCTATTCTATTCTATTAACATTTAAGCCACTTATCTAAGCCCTCAGTAGTTTGCGATAGGTAAACGAAATAAAAGCCACCACTCCTGAACTCTACTGAGTGGTTTTCGTTGAACAGTGTGTTTCATTTTAGTAAATTAACTTAGAAAGTTATTTGCATAAAACAAAAAACTATTAAACCTAACGCCAAAAAATATAAAAGTGTAAATACCTTGACTCTCATTAAAAAAGCCCAGCACCATGATAACAATGACGACAATGCCGATCTTGAGTCGATAACTGAAACTCATCGCGTGCATTTCGCGCCAGTTCGTCATCGTTCAACTTCGCCTCATCCATTCGTTGTATAGCTGTCTCTCGCCAATTTGCGGGTAGGGATTACTTGAATGCATCATCTGAAAAGAAAGATACGAAATTAAATGATGTTTTGCCAATATTCTTAAATGTTTTTTGGAACTATTGAATGTTATTTGAATTTATTATAAGAAGTTTCGTTTAATTGCTAGAGGGCTTTATTTAATCCTACACTTTGAATACTTAAATTTAAAAGCATAACATTTTATTAATTTTACGTGCGTAAGACTGTTGTTAAATTTTAGCTGATATTTTGCTTAAAACAAAATGTTTGTAATCCTCTCCTCGTTCTGCTCCTTGCTTGATAAACAAGCAAAAAGTATTATCACAAATATTCAATTACCAAAAAAAAATTGACACAATTATAAAAAAAATCGACTTTGCAACAATGCTAATTAAATTAAATTTAAATAATTAAATTTATGTACGTGGTATGTGGTATGTATTTAGCTTAGGTTAGTGTGTTTTTAAGTTAGGTTAACACGTCTTATTTCTTTATTAAAATGTAAATACTTTATCAGTTAAAATGTAAAATAAAAGTTAGATTTATATTTTTCTGGACTTATTTTTTTTTTGTGATAAAAACATGTTATCACGTCTCATTACGGAATAGGTGGAATTAAAGTGAATTACGAAATAGTAGTAGTCGATTTACGCTGGTTTCAGCATGAATGGTTCGGATCGACCAGGGAAGTACTACCCTCTCATAGAAGATCGTTGTAAGAGTAATAGTATCCATATTATTGCGTTTCGTCGCCCAACTGATGCAGAAATGACAATCGTCGCAGCATGTGTGGGACCAGCTGAGTATCCGTGGAGTCATTGTGTGGGTGGTGTGCGTCAACCCGCCGGCCAGGGAGAGCCGTATAAATGGTGGTGCCGCTGGCCGCCCGCGGCATTGTACAGGGGCCCAATTAGACCTAACTGTAATATTACTTTCGTAGATCCAAGCTGGTTGAAGCATAAATGGGCCGGATCGTCCGGGGAAGTACTACCCTCTCATAGAAGATCGACGTAAGAGTAGTAGTATTCGTACTACTGCGTTCGGTGAGTGAGAGCCCCTTTCGTCTTTCTTCACTTCCCTCACTCCCCTAACCCCATTCCCAGCCGCCATAGTGGAGGCCACCATACCAGCAGTTTAAAACGATGGCTTTTGCCACCATACGGTGGCCACCACTTCTGGATTCCACTGACTGCTTACCATCAGGCGAGGTGGAGTCACTTTGGTAGGCTAATATAAAAAAAAATGACCACCCTAAGATTCTGCCCATAATCCCGAAGTGGTTCATCGTGCAGGTTGGTGACCGGATAGTGGAACCCAGTGACCATTTTCGAGAGGGTACGGGGGCCCTTTGCGAGCGGTCTGTATCATTGGAAGCCCGGAGGCCACTTGAGTCTTTACAGTTGCGAAGAGACATTGGCTCCTCAATGGCCGTCTTCTATCGCCTTTACCACGGAGAGTCTTCTCAAGAGCTCTTTAAATTAATCCTACCCCCTCCCTTATTATCCAGAATGACACGTGCGGGACTGAAGTGCTACCCTTTCACAATGCAATCTAAAGGGTCTCGAACCAAACGGTTGAGCACTTCATACCTTTGTCGCTCAATTAAAGCCTATAACTCTTTGCCAGCGCATGAGTTTCCATCTAACTTTGATCCTGGGACTTTTAAGCGGGGCGTGAAAAGGCATCTCATTAAGCCGCCATAGTGGAGGCCACCATACCAGTAGTTTGGCTTTTGGAATGGTGTCCAGCACTTCTAGATTCCACTGACTGCTTACCATCAAGCAGAGTAGAGTTACTTTAGCAGGCTAATATATAAAGAAAAACTTATAGCGTTTTTATTCCTCGGATTCCTCTCATTCCTAACAATTTCCCGTTTAGTTTTAAACGAGTTCAGTTTCCAGTGAGTCTATGTTTCGCGATGACAATTAATAAAGCCTAAGGTCAGCCACTAAATGTTGTGAGTGTGGATCTAAATATTAGCTGTTTTTCGCATGGTCAGCTTTATGTGGATTTGTCACGTGTAAGTAATCCTAGCAGCCTGTATGGCTTTGATCCCCGATGGCTATACGTCTAATCGTATATAGAGAAGCATTTACTGTAAAGATTTTTCTTATTCACCTAAACGAACATGTTTATAATTCAAAACAAACCAAAAGATATATCCAAAAAATGCTGCCCATAATCACTATTCCACGCGGACGAAGTCGCGGGCACAGCTATTCTAAATAAATTTAATACTTAAAATTTTTAAGATTTAGATCCTAACTTCTAAATCCATTAATTTTGAATGTGAAACCGAAAACCTTGTTTACTAATGTTACTTCATTTATTACTTTGTAAACCACAAAGGCGATGTACTACTTGTTCAGTGCTGTGTTAGAATTATTAAGTAAAGTTCTTCAACTTTAAGAGATTACGTTACAGCTACAAATTAATGCAAAAGTTCTTATCTTAATCAAATATCTAGAAGATTTAAGAGTGTTCAAAGTAACCGCTAGCTTTTGACAAAATGAACGAACGCTGGAGCAACGCAGTCATGTTTTATTATTGTTCTTTGACGATAGTAAAATAATAATATAATAAGTTAGCAGTGTTTAAGTCTTTTGCGTTGCTTGCATACATAAATTGTGTTAAAAATATAAATAAAATTATTATCATGCGATTAGGACCGATATTGAACGTTCTTATATATCATTCATATCGGCAATCAAGACCCTCGAGAATTTTACCCTATTTTCAATATAGATAGGCAACAGGTGTGGTGTGGTTAACGCTGCCCTCATCAGTAATAAAAAATAAACATTAATTTATGCTTATTCAGAGACCTCGCAATTTGAGTAGACCGACGATCTAACAATGGTAGCGGAACCGATGGATGAGGATGGCTTACGACCTGTCAAATTGAGATATATGGAGTAGACTTATAGGTTGGATTGTTTATGATGATAATACAAATTCTAATTATATTTAAGAACTTGAACGTAAACGTCGCGTTATGGTATAAAATATTCCTTATAAAACTCATTTTATGTCATAATGCGAAGCATCTTGCAGTAAGCGAGAAGATTCAGTGGCATAATTTTTCATTAACTATTACCTTTAAATCTAGTTTACGCTGTAATTTAATTAACTTTTTTTATCTTGTTTAATATCACGTCAGATATTGATCAACGTAAAAAAATGTTATTTTATACCTGAGAATCAATTATGAAACTACAGTCTAAATCTATAGTCGCTAAAAGGAACAAAAGGCTCATTGGCTTTGAAACTGCTAAGCTACCATACTAAGCATAATTAATTAAGAAATTAATTATATTTATATAAAAAATATAATTATTATAAAAAGATATTAATTAATTATAGCAGCGATTCCATTAAATGTATCTTCTTTTTTACTTGCACGCTATGGATTGAACTCATACTTGATTAACGATCTTCAAGACAAGTATTTACTTTCTTTTTATTAGAAAAGTTTGCTGCAACCTTAGTAGTTTTCATTTAATTTTCTTTAGAGTTTGTCTTCCCTGTGTTAGTAGTTTAATGAGAACGCAGCTGACTCCTGCTATTTCGCTTAGCTTCGTTCATCTTCGTTTTATAGAACAAACAGATGTTATCTTGCTAAAATAGGTAATTCTTAGTAAGAGTTTTAGTTCAATTAACTTTTATTGTTGTTGTAGTAAAATCCAAAATACACTGCAGCAACTTGCTGTTCGTAATTTATTATAACTTCACCATAGGTATCAAATTCTTAATTTAATCTCACAACATTAATCTCTAAGGTTTTATAATTTAGTTTCTAAATATTTTTATAATCACGTGTATTCATAGGTTCAAGTAGAATGTGAAAAGTGCATTCTATGCACTTTTGACAGTTTTGTATGTTGTACGTTATACTTTACGGCAAAGACCCAGCAATACTATTACTGGTTCTTCTACAGTCATGGATTACAGGAAACACAACACTGTGACGGATGTAAGATCCAGAAGCAAACTTCTTGCAAAATAACTTAACTACAATAGTTCCAAGCGTAAGTTACTGCAAGTTCACATTCGTAAAATCAAGAACATAACACATAACAACTTGCTGCATATGCAAAACTTTGTAGGCTAATATAAACTCAAGTTTCGGTTAAAATTAACTGAACACAAATCACCTCATTTAATTACATGCATGTTAGGAACTAATTAATAACTTTGGTTATGGACCGGACTGGAGATCTTGTCGGTACTACTTTGATAGTCAAATATTGGACCGGGATTTGTGTTCTATAACATTAAAGTGGGATATTTTCTGCTGTATGCTGCATATATTATGTACTAGTAAAGTTCAATAAACCGCATATTGAGAAATCAGCACATAGGTATATTTGTTTTATTTTTTTATATTTTAATCAGTTATCACAGTTCACATGTTGCCTTTACCTTTTTGTAGCAATATGCAAATTAAGGCAGCCTGTAAAGCACACATTTTACTTTTAATTTTTTCTGTACAACATGTATAGCTGCAATTAATTACCTATAGAGTTAAGTGTATTGCCTGTGTCATTTTGCATGCTACTTGAAATTGTATCTTACAAAAATTGTAATAACCTGGCGATTAAAATGAGCGACCTGAGTTTCTTGCCAGTTCTTCTCATGACTCTGTTTCTTCAGTGAACTGGCTGTAGGTTAATTGACTGACATTTTGTAATTTTTACCGTTCATAAGTGTTATTTTAACTAACCTATGAATAAACACATTTTCATTTTTAATATTTTACTTTTCATAAAAACACACGGGGCAAGCAAGTCTTCAAGCACTAGTTTCACATAAATTTTGTAAAAATAATGATAATACTAAATTAAACATTAGAGACAATTATTGCGAATAAATATAATACATTAATTATTATAAAACTAAAGAACTACAATATTAATCTACTCATATTATACTTTACAAAAGGTTTACAACTTCTCGAACATTCAATATTTAAAACAACAAAGTAATCGATGAACCTTTTATAATCGATTAACTTTAATTCAACCTCAAGCAAAGTAACTCACTAAAATCCAGTTATTACTATATATTACGAAACGTAACAGATAAGTATAATGTGTTTCAAAAATTACAATCCCTAACTTGAAACTTTTCAATTAAGTAAAATTAGTAAGGGAACACCAAAGTTCCTTTGGCCCATTAAAGCACTTTTCAGAATCGCTATGGTGCAAGTTTTAATATCTTTAACAGATTCTCTTTGTGTCTCACAGTTGAGCGAATAAACAAAAAATTGGTCAAGAACAACATCCGTGAAAATATCTCACTTTCTGTATGTCGAGATTTTTATTTGGAATTGTATTTATCTTATTCATTAGATTGGTGACTGTCAAGTTGATATATTGAGTGTGTAATTCGGATGAAATTATAAATAATTTATTCGAATGTGAAATTGTATTGAACATTTTTAGATATTTTTGTAGTTGCAGTAAAGTATATTAAGTAAGTAAGCAGAAGTGCAGAAGCAGTGAAGTGGCAATGGGCAGGACACATAGCTCGAAGAACTGACGGCCGTTGGGGCGGAAAAGTTCTTGAGTGACCACGAACCGGAAGACGCAGCGTGGGCAGACCCCTCACAAGGTGGACCTACAACCTTATAAGGGTGGCGGGCAACCAGTGGACGAGGGCGGCAAACGACCGGCCACGGTACCTAAAATTGGGGGGGTCTATGTCCAGCAGCGGACGTCTTTTGGCTGATATGATGATGATGAAATAAGTAAGTGGACAACTTTGGCAGTGGTCAAGTTAGGAAGTGGACATGGTCGCCCGTATAGAACAAAATATACTACATATATTATGAGATTACTCGGTTTTCTATCAAAAAAATTTGGAAATAAGAAGTAGAAAGATTTAAATGACCTAATTTGAAATATTTCAATAACAAAAATAATACTAAAAGAAAATAGGTCACAATAATTGAAAGAAATAGTAACGTATTCAAGGTAAAGCTATCAAAGCAGACAAAAGAGATGGTTCCGATCGATCTTCCGAAGAACTAATGTCGTTAGATAGTGCGGACATCCTGTGGCAATGATGGGAATTTCCAAGAATAATTCAGTTTTATTTACTTTTCTCTGTAAATGGCTTTAGAGACGGTAACCAACAGCCTACAAGATATAACTTCGAAACTTTTAACTGTAGATGCAATAATGGTTTTCGTTTTAAATTTGTACGTGTACGTTTTCATTTCCAAAATAAAAGCGCTATTACTATGTATTGCGATGTGGTCTCCAGTTTTGAACACGAAACTATTTCATTTTCTCCCGAAGGTAGCAGCGTTATTTGCGTACTAAATGCTACTTCACTGCAGTCACCAAACTCCCAAGAGTTTTGGCTGTCAACTATCTTTGAAAGACATTCTTCATAGCACATAGCATACATAGCAGCGGACGTCTTTCGGCTGATGATAAATTCTTTCTTGAATGTATCAATCGAAATTTTGGGCATCTTAAATACGCTCCATGCAATGAGGGTGTTTAGAAAAATTTTCGCCACCAGTTGGCGCCACTTCAACTTTCACATTGGGCCAATCAGGGGTTCACTTTCAAAAAGCACTTGACAACTACACCTGATTAGTTAGTGCTGCCACCTCGTAGACGCCATTTTAGAAAATCTCAGCAATTTTCTTTTGTCCGTAAGCACTTAAATTATCTATTTTGTAAATTAAACATTTAAATTGCCGAAATGAAATGAAATATATTTGTTTTGATAGCACTGTCAAAATGAAAGAGTTTTTACCAAAGTGGCGCCAACTGGTGGCAAAAGTTTTCCTAAACACCCTCATTCAACGCTGATGAAAGTTTTATTATGCCGAAACCGTAAGATATTAGCTGAACTGATACGAATGAAAGAAAAGATCGTGATCGACGAGTAAAAACAATAATAAATAAACGTAGCGAAATGATTGACAAAGACACGACATGACAATATTGGAGGGGAACAAGGAACGAATGAATACGAAAGGAAATATCGAAAACGTATGAGTTATGTATTGTCGGCAGCATTACCATTAACGTCCGTATTTCTTACTGGTGACAGCGTAAAATATTTGTGTGTTAAAATAAACACTTACCATCTCTGGTGCAAAAATATAGATTACAGGTTTGTTATGCTTACAAGTATTATGTGTTGACATTTTCATATTAACTAAAAGTAGCAAAAAAAGTAATTATATATTAATTTAAATTTTTAACTTTCTAAGTTTATCTGGATATTTCTGACTGACGGTGAAGGAAAACATCGTGAGGAAATCTGGACTTCTGAGAAAGTTTGAAATCGCCAATCCGCCTTGAGCAAGCGTGGCGATCAGTGCTCATACCTTCTCTGAGTGAGAAGAGGTTTTTCCTTGCAGTAGGATAATAATAGGCTGATATGATGATGGTAGTTTTTTTAAGAATCAAAACGCTTTGTCCTGCGTGACAATCAAATCCACAACTTCTATTAGGTATATTTGCTACTAGCATGACTTATTTAACTTTAATAATTCTTATAACAATATTGTCTACGAAACTTGGACAACCGCCATAACTCATGTGATAGCCCATTTATTAAAAGTAGTGGAGTAATTCTTCAGAAGCTAGTGTATTATCTATTTTTCCGCTTACGTATGCTTGTAATTCTAACAAACTCACACTCTTACAAATTATTGCCCTATTAATTAAAAGTATTGGTTACCTGGCGGTCGATACTGAGCGTAAGTTATTTAAAATTCTAAGTTTGAACGTTATTATTTTGTCAAAAACTTCCCCTTTCTCTTCTATTATTATTTTATTAATTTTATTTTTGTAGGGTCACGTGTTTACTTTCGCTGAGGTCAATAGTGTGTGAGTGTGATAAAGCTATTACTTTTTCTACACAGGTTCAATCTTAATTTATTTTTACTGCAATTTTAAAGTGACTGGGATAGTTTTGTGTGTTTAATAAGCGGTACCTATAGATAACACAGTAATCCGAGCTTATGTCATATAATTTTCTGTTATTTAAATTAGTATGATTAAAGATTATGAAAAAGGTGTACTTCATGTACAACTTCTGGGTTTCCTTTGACAACCTAGCATACGGTTCGCCTGGTCTTATGCAGGTTACCGTAACCTACGGACCACGCAACACTAGGAGTATCACTTGCGTATTCCTAACCATGACTCACTTATTGAGGTCATGATGGAGATTATCCAAATCTCAAAAACGGTAGTAGATCTAAGCTGTTTTCACCATGAATTGGCTGGATCGACCGGGGAAGTACTATCCTCTCATAGAAGATCGACGTAAGAGTAATAGTATGGGTACTATTGCGTTTCGTTCGGTGAGTGAGAGTGCCGGAGGCCCAATTTCCCCCTTTCCTTTTTCCTCACCTCCTCCAATCCTTTTACCTACCTCACTCTCTTCACGGTAGGCAACTGCTACGTAGAGTCCTTGGCATAGCAGGAGTAAAGCTAGGGACTCTGAGTCGTCCGTGAGCGACAGTTACCTCTTACCAACACGTAGGCTGCCGCTCGTCTGCCACGATAAGAAAAACAAATCTTCATTAAAACGAAATATACTTTCTTTTACCTTAAAAGTCTCTAAGCACAGACATTACTATTCCCTGTAGAAATAAGTGCAAAAATGTATAACAGAAAGGCTCATAACAACATTGTGTAGATATTTTTTGCTTCAACGTGTGAATGGATGCGACTCGAGAGGCATTCTATCGCTCATATTTATGTGATGTACGTATTTTATGTTTGTTTTTATTACAAATGTAAGATATTTGACCTTTTATTGGTTGAAAGGCCGATAATAATACTAATATGACAATTTATTTGTACTTCTAGCATATACTTATATTCTTCTAACGTATAAAACGTAGTGTATTTTTCAACTCAAAATTTATTCACTCTCTTCTTATCCTCCCTTAGTAAAAGCATGTTAAGTATTCCTGCTTTCACTATTTTACTTACTCAGTAAACGCGAGGATTTAAAGACACCACACATCCAATATATATATAAACAGGTTGTTAAATAGCTATTATATGACTTTGAGAATTAAAATTCCGGCCACCCCCGCGTGGTGGCCGGGAAAGAATAGCCCCAACCCTCTCTGTCCGTGGGTGTCGTACAAGGCGACTAAGGACAAAATGATGTCAGTCCATCAGTCTACCGAATAACGGCGGTTAAACCGTTACGAAAACGGGTGGTAGAAAAATCAGCACAACACAGGACGGGCAGCAGCGTCCTGTGATAAAGCTACCACCACTGCGATCGCCAACCCGCCTGCCAAGCGTGGCGATTATGGCAACATCCCCCTAAATGGAGCTACACCAGAAGAAATGGCCCCCAGTCCCCGGTCATCCCGCTATTCCTGGCTACGGTAGCGGCCATGGTAACGGCGGGGTAGGGGGTGCGAAGAATCCCCGGGTGCGGCCAGGCTACCCAAACCGACGACCTTTGGCCCTGGCAACATACAACGTGCGCACACTGCGGAATGACGAGAAGATTGTTGAACTGGAGGAAGAATTGAGCAGGCTACGATGGGACATAGTGGGACTGTCAGAAGTCCGAAGACAGGGGGAGGACACGATAACCCTTAAGTCCGGTAACCTGCTCTATTTCCGGGAGGGCGACCAACTGTCCCAAGGTGGAGTCGGGTTTATCGTCCACAAGTCCCTCGTGAACAACGTGGTGAAAATCGAGAGTGTGTCGACGAGG
This sequence comes from Parascotia fuliginaria, assembly GCA_963082885.1. Lineage (NCBI taxonomy): Eukaryota > Metazoa > Arthropoda > Insecta > Lepidoptera > Erebidae > Parascotia > Parascotia fuliginaria. The sequence goes on from OY720195.1 coordinate 6,675,964, forward strand.
GTAGCATACCTTATACTCAGAATCACCAAACGGTATTCGCTGAAGGTCATACAGGTTTATGCTCCCACTTCGACATACCCCGACGATGAGGTCGAGGCTATGTATGAGGACATTTCCAGAGTTATACATTCCTCTAGGACCCAATACACTGTTGTCATGGGGGACTTCAACGCGAAGCTGGGTAGACGAGGCGGTAACGAGTTGAGAGTGGGGCAGTTTGGATTTGGATCCAGGAATCCCCGGGGCCAAATGCTGGCTGACTTCATGGAGAAGGAGGGCCTCTTTATGATGAACTCCTTCTTCAAGAAGCGCGATAGCCGCAAATGGACCTGGATTAGTCCTGACGGTGTCACAAAAAATGAGATTGACTTCATCTTGTCGACCAGGCGGCAAATATTTAATGATGTCTCAGTGATCAATGCGGTGAAAACCGGAAGCGATCACCGGATGGTAAGAGGCACATTAAATATCAACCCTAGGCTGGACCGGTCTCGACTGATGAAGTCTGCGCTCCGACCTGCACCGATTCAAATTCATAGCTCCGAGAGTTTCCAACTCGAACTTCATAACCGCTTCGAAAGCCTCGGCGATTGCGTAGACGTGGACGAATACAGCAACAGGTTCGTGGAAACTGTCCGTTCGGTAGGGTCGAACATCTTTAAAGCCCACCACAGTAAAGGACCGAAAAAGATCACCGACCAGACCCTCAAACTTATGGACGAAAGGCGCAGGATGGTACTGCGGTCCCCAGAGGAAGCTAGTGACTATCGGCGGCTCAACAGACGGATCTCCAAGTCTTTGACTCGCGACCTTCGCCAATTTAACACACAACGTGTTAAAGAGGCTATAGAGCGCAACAAAGGCTTGAAAGTGTTCGCACGAGGTCGGTCTGTCGGGCAGAGCCGACTTGTCAAGCTGAAGACTGGGGACGGCAGGCTCATCTCGTCTAAGCCAGAGGTTTTAGAGGAGGTCGAGAGGTTCTACGGACAGTTATACACGACACAACATGCACCTGTTAGCTGCCTAGCATCAGATCCAAGAGCTAGGTTAACTCGACATTACACCGAAGACATCCCGGACGTCAGCTTGTGCGAGATTGGTACGGCTCTCAGACAGCTCAAGAACAACAAGGCGCCGGGTGAGGATGGAATCACAGCCGAGCTACTGAAGGCAGGCGGAAATCCTGTCCTGAAGGCCCTTCAGAGGCTCTTTAGTGCCGTCCTCTTCGAGGGCAAAACGCCACAGACGTGGCACAGGGGTGTGGTGGAGCTGTTCTTCAAGAAGGGCGATAAAACCCTTCTGAAGAATTACAGACCTATCACACTCCTGAGTCACGTCTACAAGCTGTTCTCGAGGGTCATTACTAATCGTCTCGCAAACAGGTTCGACGACTTCCAGCCTCCCGAACAAGCCGGTTTCCGAAAAGGTTTTAGTACCATAGACCACATACATACGCTGCGGCAGGTTATACATAAGTCCACAGAGTATAACCGGCCCCTGTGCTTAGCGTTTGTGGACTATGAGAAAGCCTTTGATTCGATCGAGACCTGGGCTGTGCTGCAGTCTCTCCAACGGTGCCATATTGACTATCGATATATCGAAGTGCTGAAGTGTTTGTATGAAAACGCCACTATGTCAGTACGAATTAATGGTCAGAGCTCAAGGCCTATCCAGTTGCAGCGAGGAGTACGACAGGGAGATGTTATATCTCCGAAACTGTTCACCGCTGCACTGGAGGACGTGTTCAAGCTTCTGACCTGGAATGGACTTGGCATCAACATAAACGGCGAGTACATCACTCACCTTCGATTCGCGGACGATATCGTGGTCATGGCTGAGACCGTGGAGGAGCTCAGTGCAATGCTCGATGACCTCAGTAGAGTCTCTCGACAAGTGGGCCTAAAAATGAACATGGACAAGACTAAAGTCATGACCAATGTCCATGTTACACCCACTCCTATTACGGTCGGAGGCTCGATGCTCGAATTCGTTGACGAGTACATATACCTGGGACAAACAGTCCGATTAGGTAAGTCCGATTTCGAGAAAGAGGTCACTCGTCGTATCCAACTCGGCTGGGCAGCGTTCGGGAAGCTACAACATATCTTCTCGTCCGCACTACCGCAGTGTCTCAAGACCAAGGTCTTTGACCAGTGTGTGTTGCCAGTGATGACATACGGAGCAGAGACGTGGTCGCTAACTATGGGTCTTATCCGAAGGCTCAAAGTCGCTCAGAGGGCGATGGAGCGGGCTATGTTAGGCGTCTCCCTGCGCGATCGTTTGAGAAACGAAGAAATCCGCAGACGAACCAAAGTAACTGACGTGGCTCGCAGAGTTGCTTCTCTGAAGTGGCAATGGGCAGGACACATAGCTCGCAGAACTGACGGCCGCTGGGGCAGAAAGGTTCTAGAGTGGCGACCACGAACCGGAAGACGCAGCGTGGGCAGACCCCCCACAAGGTGGACCGACGACCTTATAAGGGTGGCGGGCAACCGATGGATGAGGGCGGCGAATGACCGGCCACGGTGGCGAAAATTGGGGGAGGCCTATGTCCAGCAGTGGACGTCTTTTGGCTGATATGATGAAGAATTAAAATAAACTAGCTACCTATATATAATAAAATAAAAGAAAATTTATCACGAGTTACATCACACACAGAGGCAACATAAGTAAAAAATGGTTACCTTTTGAAAGTAAAATATTATGTTTTTCCCATGGGAATATCCTAAAACAGTGGAGCTGAAATATCTCATTGCTCAAATCCCGAAATTATTTCACAAGCTACCATTACAAGTGGAAATAAGGAAAAACAAATAAGAGTGCATGTTGTAATTCGCGAACATGTAACGTTTAGCCTTTGTGTTTCTGCTCCTTCTTTATTGTTCGTGTCAGTGTTGTATTCACAAGCGCTATCGTTTGATATTAATCCGGGTATTTGTTAGAAGTGGAAATGAATATCAAATTTATAAGACAAAATGTGAAATCAGTGAATTTTATTATGTGTTCGAAGTTTAATACATTTTAGTTTTGTTATTTTGTTTCGTTTAATGATTGTATACATCGATGATGACTCTTTGGTTTCTTACTAATGGCTTTATAATTATATTGTTGTTTGGATTTTTAGCCTTTTATAATTTCTGGAACCTTATGTGGTCTGTCGGCAATAAAAGTTGACTCCATAATTAATATTATGTTGATAGCAGTCGTTAAGTCGGATGCCTTTATAATAAATTAGTGACGTCCTGAACAAATCCTGATACTAAGGGCCTGAACAAACTTCATACATTTATATTAGCCGCCAACTTTGATTGAAATATGATTCTTTGCAAGCCGTTTTAGCACTAAAACAGACACACTGTTTATCATATGAATTTGAAATGAACCAAAACTAACAATCAATGAGATCAAAAAGACAGCATGAAAAAAACAACAAATTTCATCAATCTAAAAAATGTTTTTTTTAAACCTTTATTCAACTTTTTTCACATACATCAATGTTTTAGAAAAATTTAACGTGAACGTGAATTGAATATTGTAGTTGTTACTGCCCTGTAAAATAAAATATTATTAGATATTTGATGTAAATAGAAGAATATTAGTAATTTTCTCTCATTTTGCCTATTATCGTAAAGTTAGAATTCCGTAAGTGGTGTAACTGGCAGGAAGAGAGGGAAGAGAGGTTATTACATAGTAGATATTTTTTAACGGTTGCAGCAACGTGCTCGTGACTCTGATAGCACTACAAATGTCTATAAGTTAGCTAAAATTGCGAAACATAATAGAGGTTATATGAGTTTTTCTATAGTAATAGTTATGCATGTAAACAAACTGAGTTTATTATTAAATACAGAACTGTATTTCTTGAAATAACATCTACTTATAAACGAATACTTGAGGTACTATCTCAAATAGATCTTAATATGCATGATGTCAGTTTTGCTGAAGATATTACTCTCAATGGCCTTTATAAATAAAGTCTATAATAATCTATCAGTTGATAATAATAATGTTTTGTAGAAAGAATAAACAAAGAGACGATATTCGACCATCACAAAAGCTCGGCAGCCTATCATTAATGTCAGTCACATCACTACGAACATAATACCAAAAGAATCTATATTCCAAACAGTTCCCCATAAATTTTCTATTCGCGTCTTAGCTCCTCGGATACACACAAAACGTTATTGGAAAGGATCGCGTAAGCCGCTCTTAAGGAATCCTGAGAATTTATTCATGATGTTCCCAACAAAGAAGGGAAAAATGTATTCTTCCACACATGACGGACAGGAAACAAAAAGTTCCGAGACAGAATCGGAATCTTGTGTCGTGAATTATTGATTGTTTATATAGGATATCTATTTTTCACGCTGTATTGTTCCGATATGAAAGATTTCATATTTTTGTTTCGGTGTTTCATCTCATTTGGTATATGAAACTTGACTATGAACGAGGGTTGAATTGGTTTTGATGGACGATGAAGGCAATTGATGTGAAGAAAATCAAAATATATTTTCGGTAACAGATAAATAAACATTACTTCTTAACGTTCAATAGTGTTGAGGAATTCAAGTCCAAATGCCTTAAAACTAAAAAAGTCATCGTCTGAAACTGCTGGCATGGTGGTAGGTTAATAACGACTTTGTATAGTAGGAATTGAGTGTTGATAGATGTAATATTATTATAACGTAGAATCATATATTATTTTATTTTCCAGAACAGATTAAATAGTTTATGGGATTGACAACGCCAACATTGAAGCTAGCTTCTTTCAATCATATACATTGTTTAATCTATTCTATGAATAGAATAGGAATCTATGCTACTTGTCTAGGGCCTTAGGATGGATACGAAAAGATGCATAATATTTATTCTCAGATTCGTTAACAACTCATAAACTTAAATTTCCTTTCGATTTCTAAAAGACTCGGTCGAAACCGATCTGTATCCAGTATCATTCAGAAAACTACATAACAAACAATTAGCCAATAGAGCTGAAAGGTCTCGAATTGAGACTACTGTTCTAAAACTTGGCTTCGAGTATATCTACAACTGACATTCGACTAAAGGCCGAAAATAGAATTCAGTTTAGCCACATATAAATAATACTTTTGCTATTGAAAGTTTAGGCTAACGTTATTGCATACTACCACGCTGAGTACTAGAGCAAGCAAAATTAGTCCATAAAAGATTCTACAACGGAAAAATAAAATATCTTTAAACAGGAAGCAAATGTTACATATCAACGATACTTATGTCATAAACAAAGAACTTTTTACCGCAGATCGCAAAATTTTAGCGTGCTAGATAAAACACTATAATATACCTATTTAACATACGTCGTACCATATTTATTCATATTTGGACACACTCCAAATAGGTTTTGGGGTGCCGTGACCGTTTTATTTACGGCACAGCATATATTAGCCTCTCGTGAATTTTAACGGTGGCGATGAAAATGTTAAAATGTTGCTTTTTTGCCTCATTTGAAAGATTCCTAGGTTTTGGGTTTAATTCTGTTTGTAACTTGAGCATTTGCATATTTCATTTTGAGGTTAGCTTTTAGTTGAAAGCCTTCCAACGCTGCGTCCAATGTTTTACTTAATGAGAGTACTAAAATTAGAATTTTAATCGTGTTTGTCAAAAACTGAATAAGTAATCTATGTATAATTATAAGACGTTAAACAGTTTTATTCGTAACTTTAACACAAGAGATTATAGTAAAAGACTAATCGCAATTATTATGCAGTTGTTGTGATATTATTTATTAAAGGTTATATCCATTAAATGCAAAACCATGCGTTAGGCAAAATATTAAAGTACTGCCTATTATTACTATCATCATTACACGCGAAAGACGTCGCGTCGTCTTTCTGCATCTCCACTTTGACCTCATGCTTCAAATGTCAACTACTTTTACCAGTTCATCAGTTCACTTAGTCAAAGGCCTACGCTGTCTTCAATTTCATATTTGCCACTGTAGAACTTTTCTGGCTTTTTGACTTTTAATAAATCTGCTACGTTAATAAGGCAACTCCAACTTATATTGAATAAACGTGCATACGATGGATATAATTATATATTGAAACCATATTTGTGGGTAAATGATGATGTTATATTCATATTCATGAGTACGTCTGCCTGTGAACAGTTTGAAAACGATGTTTGAATGTTTGTTAACACGCAATAATGTTATACAGAGTGTATACGACGGTATGACATTAAATGCAATTACGTATACTATGTGACATTATAAAGCAAGATAAAAAACAATCAACTAAATATCGTCAATAGTTTAGACACAGGACTACTTTTTAACTTATTTAATTCTAAACACTCTGTAAGTACGTCAAACGGTCACTGACGTATGTCATAATCCACGTCGAAGGATAAACGTTGCCGCTCATTACAGGTCAGTGAACTTGTGAAAATAAATGGTGTATTACTTTGTTACTACTAAAATATTATTTATTTTGTTAGAAAATTAATATTTTTTGTTTTTCGTCGAATCATTTTTGTGATTAATTTCAAATCATTATACGGACTAGTAACAGCTGTCTTTTCATTTAATATCCAACCGTCGCTCGTATACACTCTATATAAGCCTAGATATGCTTGTCTGTCACATTTTGTATATGCCTGTTTGTCCTATTTTAATCTTTGATCTAAAATTCGTAGAATATAAGTCGTTAAAAAATTATCATAGCAGAAATCTATATTTAACGACTTCAAAAAGGAGAAGGTTCTCAATTCAGATCGTTTGCTTTTTATATTTGTTACGCGATTTCTCCGCCAATTATAAATGGATTTTACTAATTCCATTTTGCAAAGTATTTCATGCCCCAAAAGTTGTTTCATATAAATTTTATTGGTTAAGGCTTTTTGAAAATTATAAAAAAATAACACAAAATTTCAATATACATATATGATGTTTTAGTTTGTTCAAGCTATATTGAGGAATTATACTTTCAGTTTTTATTTAAAATTGTACAAGGTATGGTTCTGAAGTCGGTTTTAGTTTTTGTGTCTAAAAATAAACTTTATATTATTTGTTTTTGTAATTGTTACAAATAGATATAGTGTAAAGGAAAACAATCATATTCACGAATACATACAATTAGTGTAGTACCGTAATAGTGCCGTAATTATTAAACCGATTAAAAGGCACAAAAAAATCTGTATTATAAAAAAACTCTTTATTCTTTTCGTGCACAACAGTCGCTTGCGCTCCTACTGCGCCACGTAGGCAATCAATTAGTTCTCGAAGTTTCAGTTTCAAGTACTAACATATTTTTAGCTGGCATATAAACGGTTCATCATATTAGTCCATTATTATCCTACTGCAAGGAAAGCCGTCTTCTGATACTGAGAAGGTATAAGCATTGATCGCCACGTGCACTTAAGGTGGATTGGCGATTTCAGACTTCCCCAAAAGTCCAGGTTTCCTCACGATGCTTTCCTTCATCGTCAGTCAGTAATGTCCAGATAAACTTAGAAACTACATATGATTTGAAAAATCACATTAGTACTTGCCCGGATTCGAATCTTCGACCTTGTGTTTAAGAAGGGGGGCCACCACTGGGCCATTACGACTATAAGATCGTGATACGTGTTATTATTCTAATTTATTAATTATAGCACAATCAGAATCTAGATACACATGTACTAAAACGTAAATAAGCATTAATCACCATATACGTTGGAAACAATTTTGTGCGATATTCTACTTAGGTTACTTTTATTTATTAACCTTACAATCCCTTCCTAGTAAAAGATCTGACTATCACATAGAAAAAACGAAGGTGATTCAACTTAACCAGCTCAACTGTAGACTTTATTTTACTCAAACTCGATCCATCACTCCTTCACTACCGACAACTGACGACAGAGAAATTAAGCATCCGAATCGTTTTTTAAACGAGGTTTACACATCAATCATTCTATCCTTCGTAATATCTCACTGTCTGTTTAAAAAATGGGCCTCCTATGTCCTAAGATCTGTATGCAAACTGATGTATGAGATAGGAAAATGTCGAGAGTGTTTTATGTGTGACCTCTTTGCAGATTAGAGTGCTTGTAAAATTATGTGGGACATATTAATTGTTTAACGTAGGTGTCAATAGAGTATCATTTAGTAAGCATTTAAAGTTTTGTTTTGTTATTTTTGCTTAAGTAAGTAGAGAGCGTACTAAGTTTTGTCTTTTTTAAAAGATTCTAAGTACGGACGTTGAGGTTATTGAAAGTTTTCACTTTACTGGCATCACATATTCTTCTTCTTGCCGACTGCATAAAAACTGTAATATTACTAGACTAAAACGAGGAAACTAGAAATCCGGTTTCTTTGTGCTATCGAACTACGAATTAAATTGAACAAAACACTTTGGTAAGGTTACGGGATGAATAGAGTACAGTGACGACATCGCAAGGTTTATGTCTAGTGAAGATTATACAAATGTTTTACTAAAACATGCATTTAACTTGAATAACAAAAAAAAATCAAAAACAATATGAGGAAATCTGGCAATAATAGTCTGAATTTGCCAATTCGGGTTTACAATTTTAAATCAGCTATAGGTATTTTCTACACAGATAATACACCAAAATTATGTAACAATGCCTTTTCCTAAAACATACTCTGCGATAAAACAGTAATCTGAAGAGATAAGATGGCGGATAAAAGCAGGTTGGATATAACCGTCACGTCAGTCGGTCTCTAAAGAAAACCTCTCCGAATCCCTAAAGGCTTTCTGGGCTACCTGATGTACCTATATATATCAACGGCCGTTGAACCGTTTTAGGTGATAGTTATATTTACTTTTCTTTACATTTACATATGCAATAAATTCAGACATAAAGTTAATTCATCGCGGTTAGCATTTAAAGATTTTTTATACATAATTATGTTGCAAAAACCCAGCCCATCTGATGGTATGGTATGCATAAGCTATAAACTTATGTCTCGATGGCTCGCACAGTGGCGTGGTAATCCGTCTACAGTAGTGGTGGATTCAGGAACAATCCCTGGGTCGAATAAAGTAATACTAGAGATTTCTCTCCTTCGTCTTCCTCTAGTAGCTAAAAGTTTGGAACTATGGCCAATATTTTGATAGATGCGTTGAAACAGGAGGCCAGCTATGTTGAGACCTAGATGGTGAAACGTTAATATTATAAACCTCAAGAATAAATCTAGTTCAAGTAGCTAATATTTACTTGTCTAAAATAATTGTAAATAATATTTTTGCTGCTTGAGACATGTTCTGAAACTGCGTGCAAATTATATCACAAATGTTGATTAAAATTGTGGCTAGGAAAATAACGTGTTCGATAATCTTTCTCTTTTTGATGCCGCTAGCCCTGTTAGTGATCAGGAGACCTTAAGATTGTGGAATATGAAATCTGTCTATGTTCTATCGTGGTTCTGAGTAGTGTAGAGGCGACGAAGGTATAAACAGTCACCTGTGTACTGAATATACTGCTGTCAACAACCTCGTCTAGCTACTATGACAAACTTCTCTCATAGGCAGAGGCTATGGGAGAAGGCTGACTTCGTCTTCTTCTACTTTTATTAAAATAATTCTTATTTTGATTTAAGTAATCAGATTAAATAAGTTTTTTGTAATTTTGAAGTCGGTGCTAAGTAAAACAATAACTATGTGTAGATATTATCAATCTGAATTTGCTATTGTAGTACGGTCCATGTAGTATTTTCTTGGCACCAACTTCAACATTATAAAATACTTATTTAATCATTTCTGATTAACTAAATCAAAATCCAAATCGGTCCAGCCATCTTTGAGTGATCAGGGAACACTTCTTCAGAATGATAAAGAACCCACTTGAGACGCTAGTTGCAAAATGTCAAAATATCGTTCAAATCAAAGTCGTTTCATAAAACTATTGAAACTCGTGTTAAGGATAAAGATATAAATGTAATATCTATGAATTCGATTGACACAAATATTATATTTGCACCACGAGCACGATTCAAGTGAAAAAATACCACTTTTACCTTTCATCTTCAAAATCAAAGAAAAATTCGGATATCGTTTCGTTGTTAAATGAACACCTCTTTTTTGAAATAAGTGTCTTTGAAGTCCAATATTCTGTAGTAATATATTTTGTTATAAAAATGTGAGATTTACTATTTTAACAATGTAATCTGAGTTGAAACACTTAAAATCTCATTAATTGTTATATACGCGAAAGTTGATAAGATGAGAATGTATGAATCTTTGTAAGGTAGTCTTTGTTAGGGAATATTAAATGGATTTTAATGAAACTTTACAATTACATAGCTCATACATAAGAATAAGTCATAGATTATCTATACTAGTATATAAAGCGAAAGAGTTTGTTTATTTGTTTGTTTGAACGTGCTAATCTCTGAAACCATCAGCCCGATTTTTTTTTTGCTTATAATAGCTCAGTTTTCGAGGAATATTATAGGCTGTGTTACATCACGCTACTGGCGACGCAAGCAGAGCAGTAAGCAAGAACGCGGCTAAAACCAGCAAGTAGTAGTAGTAAGCAAGTCGTTTATAAAGGTATTGCGTAAATTTTTAAGTCACGCAAGCAATGCTGCGAGACAGATAGTATTTAAATACGAACGTAGACACTTTTTAAATGAAACAGGACTTGGCGAGTTTTGTAATAAAATATTAAAGATAACACGAAGAGTTTTTGCTTCGTGGAAGATAATCTCGCTCCATGCTGCAGAGATACAAAAATGAGAACTAAAAATGAGAATTTTTAAAGACAACTCTCGAACAATGGTACACGCTTTGTGTCGCGGAATAATTAACACACAAGTAACTAACACAGATAATTATACTTGTTTCTGTGTTTGTAGACGTCGTAACCGACTTATTCTTATCGTGTGGTTAGTGGTCAACCTAATGTCAGGATATTTGATCAAGTCGCCCATAATTTATTATAGAGGCATCCCATCACCGACTTGACATGACTGTTATCAACATGATAAGAGCCGAGACTGACTTTTAACTTGCTCTGCGAGACATGGTGACGCTTAGACCAAAATTAAATATCACTATGCGGTCACCCGTTCATGGACCAGCCGCACTTTTTGTTGCTTAAGTCGCTAATTGTATACCGATTAGTAAGCGCAGTTATGATCGACTGATAATATACAACCATAACATCAAAATCATAAAATCTATAAACAAACAAAATCAAAGACCATTTATTGTAACAAGCCTATATAAAATCTTAATAAAACATCTATAATAATAACTAGGTACTACACCAATCTCCGTTAATATCCACGAAACAAATAGAAATACCTTTTATATTATGATTATTGTCGTACCTAAGACTGTTCTTTATGACGGTGTAAAAAACAGCATTTAAAGGTTTAAGCTGAAGACAGTAAGAGGCGATAAAACCATTGTTACTGCTTTATAAAACTCGACAGATACTCATTCACTGTTCATTCATTTCATTCGTTCATAAACGTTTCCAATTGAATGAGAACGAGAGCATATTCGTTTTATTTTCAGTCATTTTAAACGTTGTTACTTATTTTTGAATGAGTGAGTTTTTAGGGTTTTGTACTTTAAGAGTCAAATCGGAACCCAAGGAGAATTTTGTTGTCCTTCTGTATGCCTGTCTGTCAAGATTTTTTGCTTAGTAGCGCGTGAGGGTATCAAGCTGGAAATTTTAACCAATGCTCTTGTCTGTAACCTTTTGAGGCTATGAAAATCTAAGTTCTATGTCAATGCAATAAAAAATGTTAGCTGTTCGTGCTATTTATTTTATTTATATGATTTTTATTTACTACACGTTTGAACCGAACCCTCGGCGCGCGTCCGAATCGCACTTGACTAGTTTTTTGTAATGGAGAAATGATGTTTATGAGATAAACGTTTTATAAGCCTCGTTAGACATTCATTTTTGTTTATAACGTTTTGATTACGTCACAGGAAAATATTTTGCTTTTACCGTTAATTATTTTAAAAGGCTGTGATATAATTTTTATTATGACTTTATATTTACAATGTTTGTTGCAGCCTAATTTGTAATACCAGCTTGTAAATATTTCACTGTAAAGGTCTTTTATAAAGCGAAGGCATACCATTAATCATAGAATATCATTGATTGCCACTAAATAGTAAATTTAATTTCCTCACAATGTTTTCCTTCATCGTAGCAATGTTGGAGGTACAATTTTTAATATTTTAAATATTTTTACGGATTTGAATCCACAACTCCGCGTACAACGCGGGTGTTATAACAACTAAGTCCTCACAATTTACGAATAATTATGACAATGGGTCTCTTATTAAATGTTTATGTCAACAAACTTAAACGCTTTTGTAAGTACTTTAACATTAAATAGTAAGAACCCATTTATGACTTGAAACGGGTTAAGTTCATAGACCATTTATGTTAATGTCGATGGGTCTTAGACCCAATCCTTAAAACATCATAAGGTACTAGTACTAGAGTACCTAATGTGATTTTTTAAATCATAATGTACTTTCTAAGTTTGTCCGGATATTTCTGAATGGTGGGGAAGGAAAACATCGTAAGGAAACCTGGACTTCTGAGGCAGTCTGAAATCGCCAATCTGCCTTGAGCAAGCGTGGCTTTCTATGCTCATACCTTCACAGTATGAGTAGAGGCCGATGTCCAGTATAATTAATCATATTAAAGTATTTTTAGACCACCATCTTAATCGTTCGATTGCGCATACTTATAGCAATCAAATGTAACTTGTATATGAATGATTGTTTTAATCTAAATATATGCAAGGATAAACTTGTGAAGAAATAATATACAGTACAAGTTTATAATTTTTCTCCCTTCATAGTTTCCTTTGAATAAAACTCTTTTATTCTGAACAAAACAGACTCAGAAAAAAAATTATCATATAATTTCCTCTCCCTCGTGCATTGTAAGTCTCGGGAAGTAAATGATATCAAGCAGAAAAGAAATAGATATTTTTAAAATGTATGGTATTAGCTGTTGCTCGCTGCTCCACCCGCGTGAATGTCGGTTACCGCATTTTCCATACACTTTCATACCCTATTTCAACCCTTATACGCCATTATTTCGTGATAAAAAATAAATAGATCCTATATTGTTCCTCAAGGTATATTCTATCTCTATACTAAATTTTATCAAAATCGGTTCAGTGGTTAGGCGTCAAAGCGTTACAGACAAAGTTACTTTCGCATTTATAATATTCGAACAGATGAAAATGACGTAAAAAAAGACTGTTTTACTGATACAGTGGTACTGCGTATCTGCGTATGGAGTATCAAGCAAAGGTCTTGCGCTTGATAAAGTGACCTTTCATTATTAGTAATGCGTTTAGAATTGCTCTTGTCACTCTCAGTTAAGCCAACATAGTCAGCAAAACGTGTGTCATACGATTCTGCCTACCCTTTCCGGCAACAGCCGTGATTATTGTTTAGTATATAAACACTTACGTAAGCACTCTGTGCATGTCCAAAGATGCTGTAATTGGCAATAATATGACTAAAGAGATGAGATTAATACGCGCTACGAGATCAAACTTTTTTTTAAATTTGTTTAAAAGCCAGAAATGCTGCAATTAATAAAATATATCTCATCCAATTTTAGGCAGATCCTTTAAAAGGGTATGCCTATCTATTAAAAGCTACCCCACCATTCATTTAGAAGCAAACAAAACGGTGTGTTTAAAATTGATGACAGATACTGAAATGTATATTCGTAATGTCCCCGCATTACACAGACCTTGTATGGGAGTCACATTTTTGAGTCCAAAATATTAATAATGTTATATACACGTTATATAGTAATAAGGCTCTTGTTACGTGTAAATTAACATAGCCTGTTAGTGTATACCAACGCAATAGAAAGATTTTTAGAAATTTAAACAGCCTAAATGGATACGTTGAGGGCCCGGTACTTCGAACATAACAAAACAGTATTTATACTCATACCTATTACTCTTTTGTTGATATTCTTTGAGAGGGTACATCCTTGTTTATTATTGCTCATACCAGCAACAATATACTACCGTAAAATAGCATATATCGCTACTTCGGGGAAGAAAGGGCGTAAAAGCCAAAATAGCAACTTTACAGGGGAGCGAAAAAACGTTTTTTTTTTAAATTTTGGAAAATAACTTTTTTTGCAATAGAGTTAAATTCGAATGAATTGGTGATATTTACTTGCATTTAAGTGCTCTTTAATATCAAGAAGCTTAATTTTAAGTAGACCTTATGGTTTAGAAGATAGGATGGATTTACGACCCAAAATTTTAATAAAAATGGCTTTTACACCGTCTATAAATACGTACTATAGGACGTAAATCCACAAATATCTATAATGCTAACATACATCGTGTCGTATAAACCATCTTTAGACAGTGAAAAGGTCGTAATGACTGCACCACTTATAACAATTATCGTGAGTAAACCTACAATTATTATAATTTTGTAAGATTTAATGTGGTGAATATTGAAATTAAGGTGCATAGAAGCTCAAAATAATAGCATAATAATTATTATTATCTGATTTATCATAGTTCTATATTACAAAATTTATTATAACGAATTAGGTTACCTACCTGTTAAGTTAAATGCACACGATTCATGAATAGTGAAACAAAAGAAAAGATTTAATTGAATTGAACTTTGATTATTTTCATTAATTTAAATTTTAAGTTAACTGTGATAAATAATTACTATCATCTAATATTAATTAATTAAGAAATAAATTAACTAAAATTGATAAAATAGTATAAAATAATGGTATGTTTGTAATTTATTCTACTAGGTAGGTATTGGTGTATTAAATAAATAAATTTAGTTAAGATGCAAATCAGTTTTATTCATTCATAAATCAAATCAAATTGACAATAATTAGTAATCTTCTTTTTTTTCTATTTCCTTTTCTGTTTTTTGTTTCGTTTTCTTACTTTTTTAATTTTATTGCTTGTAATCGTATTCTTCTTTATTTTTTTTATCTTTTACTTTCTTTTTATTCATCTTCTTTCTCTTCTTATATATTTTTTTCTTTTTCTTATTTGTTTAACCTTTTTTTTTAATTATAATTTGTAAAATAAATCTTTCTTCTACTTATTAATCATTCATGCATTATTCTAATGAAATTAAAATGTAGATAAGTACCCATTCATTCTAATTCCTCTACTACATCGTCTTCTTCGTCGGTATCTAGTAATTGGTCTACTACTGTTTTTTTTTTTTTTTTTTTTTTTTTTCTCTTTATTTAAGGACTTTTGTTAAAAAACATGTCAGTCCTATAGTATCAAAAACATAACTATCTTCAAAATATAACTATAATTCTAATAAATATAAACATAGAAGATTTTATAAAATAGTATATGAAACGTAGTTCACACGACCATTTCATAAACTCTTCTTGCTGCGTCAGAACTAGGTTCAGCTAATATACTACTAACTGATCCCAAGTTCGCCTTAACAATATTAAAATCCAAAAACAGTTTATCTCTGGCTCTGCGATTCCGGTCACACTCTAACAAGAGATGATGGACATCGTCGATTGTACCACAAGTTAAACAATTGGGCGAGTCAAACTTCTTCATCATATGTCCAAACTTTCTTGATAGAATATGACCGGAACGCAACCTCAACGCTGTGACAACAATACTCCTGTTTAGTTTAGACTCAGTAAACCAAGGACATCGAGGAGGTTGATTTTGTAAAACTTTATACCAAATACCTTTCTCTTTTGATTTTTTATCGAAATATTCTTTCCAAATGTTATAACAATAATTTTTGTATACGTTTAAAATTTCCGAATAATGTGGTAAAATTTGAATTAAAACACCCTGTCTAGACCCTAACTTTGCTAATTTGTCAGCTTCCTCGTTGCCCCTTAATCCAACATGCGAAGGAACCCATTGTAATTTCAGAGAAATGTTTTTCTGAACTAAATTATTAATTTTTTCTAACACTTCACAAGCTATGGGTAAACCTCTTTGTAGTGTTGAACATTTAACTAAGTGAAGTAAGGCACTTTTACAGTCAGTAAAAATGACAACTTTTGGTGATAAAATTTGTTCAATATATGATAATGCCTCTGAAATTGCAATGAGTTCCAACGACATAACACACACAGAGTTATTAATTTTAAAACATCTTTTAACTTTTCTATAGGGATCATAGAAAGCAGCACCTAAACTGTCCTTATCTTTGGAACCGTCTGTATACAACTTATGCCAATCGTTATATTTGTTATCTAATTCTCTAAGTATATCATACTTTAAAATATTTACATTATATGTTCGTTTAGCATGAACAACCGAGCTTAAAGAACATATACACATATTACTAACATCTATATAACTAATCCAAACATCTAATTTAAATATTTCTAAAGGATAGGACGAGCTAATGATGCATTCATCTTGGATTTTTTTATAACATGAGACTAACAAAGGTTTCTTAATTTTTTCCCAATATTTATTAAATGTTAAACTATGAAGCCTACCTAATAAAGTAATAGTTTCGTTATTTGCCCAGGATTTGCTTTTTAAACAATATCTAAAAGCCAGATACTTCCTTCTGACTTCTAGTGGAGGAATACAAAGTTCACATTCCATGACATGGACTGGAGTACTTTTAATAAAGCCGCCTATGATTCTCAGAGCTTGATTTTGCACTTTTTCTAACTTATATAAATTACATTTAGCACTATTATCATATAGAAAACTTCCGAAATCAAGCTTAGACCTTATTACAGATAAATATAGTTTTCTTAGATGTTTTTGATGAATACCCCAAGATCCGCCGGCTAAAACTTTAAAAAGATTTAAATATTTGACTGTTTTTCCTATAATTTCGTTTAAATGTTTGCGCCAAGACAAAGATTAGTCTAACCAAACACCCAAATATTTAACAGAATGGGAAGAAGTCATGAAATGATTACCTATTATAAGTTTAATACAATGTTTTTTGCGTCCTCTATTGAAAATACACATTTTGGATTTATCTGCTGACAAAGATAACCCTAAATCAGCCAAGACTTCAGTCATAACGTTTAGGGCGCATTGTAAATTATATTCACAATATTGTAAACTAATATTATTTATGTACAATACAAAGTCATCAGCATATTGAGCTACATACACGTTTTGTATCATTTGAAAAATTTTACTGGTGACTATATTAAAAAATAACGGAGATATTGGATCACCTTGAGCCAATCCCTTACTAGTATATCTCATAGTACAAACACTTTGAACACTACCCTCTGTTCTAATTGACAACCTTCGTTCACTAAGATATAACCAAAAATATTGACAAATACTCTTTCCGACGTTTAGTTCGTCTAATATTTTACAAGTCTGAAACACGGAAACATTATTGTACGCATTTTCAATATCTAAAAAGCATGCTACAGTTGGTAAATTATTTGAAAAACCAATTTGTATGCTGGTGACTAAACGCACTAGGCAGTCCAAACACGATTGTCCTTTTCTAAAGCCAGTTGTGAAAGTGGATAATATCTTATTATGCTCTACAAACCATTCAATACGTTTAGCCAATAAATTATGAAAAGTTTTACAAATACATGAAATAAGTGATATAGGCCTAAGTTTAGGTATAGCTCCAGGTTCGTTTGCAGGTTTAGGTATAGGGATCACAGTAATGATTCGCCACGGCTTTGGAATAGAACCCGTTATAAGTATCAAGTTAAATATATTCACTAAATATTCTTTGGCAATTCTTGGTAGATGAAATAACATAGAATATGTTATGCCATCTTGACCAGGTGCAGTATCTTTCTTTTTAAGAGAATTACAAAGTTCCTGAAAGGTAAAACTTGATTCAAGCAATTGGTTAACAGATGTAAAATCCGGTTTTCTTTCCAAAACTGTGTCTGGTGCAAGAGAACATAATAAGTCTTCCTGCTGTTCTTCTGAAGGATAATATTTGTTTTTCCTATAACCTTTAAACCACCTCATACGATTCCACATTTCAGAAACAGATACAGTCTCATTTATTTCAGAACAAAATTTTTTCCAATGGTCATATTTAGCTTTTCTTATAAGTACATTTGCATTATTAACCTTCTGTTGTAAAGTATCATAATTTTGAGGAGTAGGGTTCCTTCGAAACTTACTTAATGCAAGTCTGCGCTCAGCCACTACTGTTTTAAAATGAGGCAGCGAGTCATTACGTAATAAATATTGTATTTACGACCAAATATTCTTTCATACTATGGTGATACGCCCTTATTAATTTGAAATAATTAAATAATGTCATATACGTCAATTTTTTTTAATAAAAATGGTTTTGGTGAGAAAAAAATCATGGGGGTAAAAGCCATTTTTTTGGGAATATTGAAATTTTAAATATACAGATCGATAGAGCGTCGAAAACTAAACAAAGTTGCATTATTAACTCATTTTGGCCAAAAGTGGCTTTTACGCCCTTTCTTCCCCGAAGTAGCGATATTATTTCACATGACCTGTATAGTAACTGGAATGCTCTGCCTACACTTTCAACGCTTGTAGTCGTGAAGATACATAACATTTATTTTAAGTTAAATACAGAATAGATTTGACGCTTTGTATCATCGTTTGATGTTAGTGGCTGTTCAGGATCCAATAACAATGGCGATGTTCTTTTATGTTAGAAACATAATGTTTGTATGCGATATGAAGAAAAATAGAAAAATAACAAGATCTTACTAGAATATTAATATCATATCTTTTGCAAAAGGATTTGGAACACCAGAAGGCAAAACCGACGAAGTGGAAATTGTTTACACAATTTACCTAACATGATACAAAGTTTCTTTATAATCTAGAAAATAGTCTGAACATTTTTGGCCAATATTATTCTTCGCGTGTTTTCTATTTCTTATAAACAAGGCGTGAAAAACCATTTCAAATAGCCACCATAGTGAAGGTTTCTATGAATAGTGTTCATTAGTCCTGAAATCCACTGACTGGTTACTATGATACAGAGCCTTTCAGAGTGCAGGCACTTAAATAAGTATAAAAAAAAATATTGTAATAAAATTTAAAAATGTAAATATTTAAAAATTTATACATTATCTAAATTGCGTCTGGTACCATCTTGGTACTATAGTCCGTGGTTTACATTTTTTATATAAAGTTCTAAGTTGATATATGAAGACGGTTCACGACAAAATAGAAAAAAAAGAACACATTCTTTAGTAAAGAGTTCCAAAGTTATAGTGACATACGTATAAACTCCTGACCCGTTTGTTTTGGGTCCTTTTATATTCAACTGTAAAAGGATGGTACTTGGAATTACCTGAGAAATAAACTACGAATGAAATGATTTTCTAATTAAAAATGCATTTCAATAAACTAAAACCGGAGCCAAATAACTGCGTTTTACTCAAGTAATAAAAACCAGTAACATAAGGATAAAGTTAAAAGCAATATAAAAGTATCTGGAAACTGCAATCAATTCAACTGTCAACTCGTCTCTTATTTAAATTGATATTTAAACCTATAAAGTTTTATTTGCGAAATCTGGTATTGCAATGGCTTGTATTTTCTTGGATCTTTCGTTATATTTCATTTAGCCGCACTGAATGATGGTTTTTCTCACATAGAAGGCACGAGAATTGATGCCTATGCTTGCTAAATATTGTAGACTTTGTTTTTTTAACCGACTTCAAAAAAAGGAGGAGGTTTCTCAATTCGATTAATATATCTATATTTTTTTTTAATGTGTGTCCGCGGATAACTCCCTCGTTTATAACTCGATTTGAATGACTCTTTTTTTATTGGAAAGTAGATATCCCAAGGGTGGTATCATGATAAGGAGACCAGGATCTCATGATGGAATCCTAGAGAAATCGAGGGGAACTTTCGAAAATCGTACTGACGACTAGTGCAATTGGTATGTTTTTCATTAAGTATTTTAAGCCACTACTATTTAGTGAAGGTTTGGAGTCCATCTAATGATAGAGGGCAAAGACAGTCGAGGGAACTACTCAACGATTTACAGCAATTACTTGGTGTTTGGACTTAATTCGTTTCTAATGATAAGAACTTTGCTCCCATATGAGTTATAAGTGCCATTACAGGTGTAATTCAGTCGAGAGAATTCCTCAAAAGCAGTCATGTCCGGCTTACTTCATATGGTTCAATATACCAAAATGTTTAGTGTGTACAAAAATAATACCTAAGTAAGATTTAGGTCTACCCATCACTAAAATTGTAAAGTAAAATAATTTTTAACAAAAAGAAAACCGACTTCAAACAGGAAGGAAACTAAAAAGTAAAAATTAAATTTACATAGCACAAAGTAATTCGTATTTTGATTTAGTTAATCAGAAATAATTAAATAAGTATTTTATAATTTTGAAGTTGGTGCCAAGTAAATACTCAATAACTAAATACTATAAGAACCTTACTACAATAGCAAATTAAGATTGATAATACCTATAAGTACCTAGTTATTGTTTTACTTGGCACCAACTTCAAAATTATAAAATACTTATTTAATTATTTTTGATTAACTAAATAAAAATACGAATTACTTTGTGCTATGTAAGTTTATTTTTTACTTTTTTGTTTACTTCCTGTTTAAAGTCGGTTTTCTTTTTGTTAAAAATTATTTTATATAAGTCAAATTTTGTGCTTTTTATAAGTCCAAATTTGTGTTTTCTTTTTAAGTTTATGTCCAATGTAAATTTTAAAAACTGCATGTAGCTATATTGATACTTGCTCGGTTTCTATCATAAGACTTTGCGTTTTGCCATCGAGTAAAGCGCTCATGAAGCTATTTCTGTTTAAGTGGTTTATTTGTCTGCGTGTATTACTTACCACGTACCTTAACGACTGGATCATTACGGAATCCTTATTTTTATAAAACTCTATTTTCATATATGTCACATCTTTGAATAACATTACATATTTTTCTATTTGCCACGTTATCTTAGTTACCTCTTCTGTTTTCATATCTAACATTAAGCTAACATAAAGAACAGATTGTGAGATAACATCAGGGATTACTGGACTTGAACGTCCTCTTGTTAATCCTCTACAAAGGCAAACTCATGGTAAGGATTAATATGAATGACAGGATTTACGCGAGACAATACATTATTTCTTAAATTTAGTGTAATGATGTCCTAATTCATGACTTTGCTTAATAATAATTAATTTAGGACATTCCACAAAGAGAATTAGTTAATACCGGGTATCTTTTGTGAGTTTATTTGAAACTAATACATCTAAAGATAATTTACAGAACTCATATGCTATGGAGTAAGAAATTTATTGTGTCAAATATCTCTTAATAAATATATAATTTATTAAATTAAAATAATGAATCTAAATTAATTTTCAAAGAAATATACAATGGTGTATAACATCAACAATATTATCTAATTACATCCAAATTCAAAGAACATTAAATGCTCTCAAATTAAACGACTAAGGTGGTTTACTGAACCATTTTATGAATCATCTGAGCTCAGCTATATTCATCACCTATATTTACATTGCCTTGAAGATCGCACTCGAGTGAGTTCACAATAAATATTTATCTGTAATTATCACAGTGGGTTTATATTAATTAAACATTTTCTGCACAATATTATTTACTTACGCTCTGGTAATAACAGAAAAGTTTTGAAGTTGCGACGCAAAATGTGGAGAAAGTGAATTCAAGGTTTGTTCATATAAGAGTATTAGTATTAGCTTTGTTCGTTATCGATTTGTAAAATGTAACATTTTGTTACGTAAACGTTGTTTGCTTCTTGTTATTGTAACGAGCTTTCTGATATTTTGAACATTTGAACCAACTGCTTCGTCTTTTTTTCATTAACCTACATAGCAATTATCTTCTGTTTTAAGTACAATTAATATTTAAAAGTGATGTTTATACTTGCCATAAAGTAAAGGAAGACATACACACTTATAATGAGACTGAAGCCAAAAAAATAATCTAGGTGAAAATAATGCTAGACCAATAATTTTAGCTATCGCACGAAAACCTTCATGTCAAAAAATTTCTTATACTCTGAGCAGTTCTTCTCCAAGAATCTAGTATTATTTTTGTTCACAACCTTCACGGTAAAATTTTTCAAGTCAAGTTGTTTCAATTTAGCCCGACACCTTTCTCAGTATATTTCTCAAAATATGATTACCTTGAGTCTTTCATCAACAAATTTATAAAGTCCTTGGCGTTGTATAACGCAACTACCAGCAACATGAAATATTACTTTGATTATTTGGTATTACGGAACGGAGAATTTCGTCGTTATTACGACATAATAAGGAAAATTTACTCTTTATCCTTTTTTTGTAGGCAAGTGGTGTTTATTGGCATTTTACTTAGCTATTTTGAGTCGTTGGCTTGGAAAAAACATTTTCTAATCTAGATATAAAAATAATAATATGTTTTTCATTACTTCATATTTCTAGAGGCAAGCAGGGGTGTGTTACATTCACAATGAAATTACTTATTTTATTTAAATTTAATTACACATTTTAGTTACTTGATACGATGGCTTTTGGATAAGTGTTTATTACTCCTGGATCCCATTGACAGGTTATCATCACAGTCTCCAATTTTGTATGCCAAATAAGTTGGGCAAACATTTGGGCAGTTGAATATAAATAAGTTATCCCAGGTCATAAGAGGAAAACCATGATCATACTCTACGCGCAATTTCATAATTTATATACCTACTTATTTCTCGAACATAAATATCTTCAGTCACCTCACACAACGTCCACATATTGAAAGGGTTGACCGTAAATTCTTGCCCGCCTACACGGGCTTTAGGTAGATGCTATTAGTTACATGATTAACAGTGGTTAAATTTATAAATAGATCATAGTAGGAAGGCAAAAATAGACTGTAGGTAGTGGGACAGATAAAACTTTTAAGGAGTGATTGGAGTTCTATCTGTGCCCCCTAGTAAAGAAGGGGACAAAACGATTTTTTTCCATATCTGTCACCCTAGAGGGTCAAATCAGAAGGACAGATAGGAATAACCCTACGTATTTGAATAAGGTATCACATAAATGCTTAAACCCACAATAATTTATAAAATAATGATTTTGAGAATCGCCTTTACGTATTGCACATGTGTATTAGGTTAATTTGTATTATAGTAAACAAATTAATACACCAAAACTAATGAAGTATCATTTGCTATAATTATATACTGGCGAAAGTAATAAACATACCTACGTAGCACTAAATATAAATTTCAAACTATTTAATGAAACTCCAACTTTGTTGCAAAAACACATTAGTTTCCATTATTGATTTTTCTTTTCTTTTGTTTCCATTTCTACAGCGCTTTGTCAAACTGAATATCTATCTAATCGGCTTATAATGTTGTTCTGAGTCCGTTTATTGTTTCATCTTTTGATAGTATGTTTCATTATAAATTATTGATTTTCTGTCAATGGTAATCACTTTTAAGGGTATTATTTTGTTTTGTTTTTGTGTTTTCAATGTAGGTTTAGCTTGGCTTATTTTGTTTACATTGCAGGACAAAGACTTTTTTTTATTAGGAAAAGGCATGAGTATTATATTTTATCAAGGGGTGATCAATGCAGAATAAATTACAATCATTGTATGTTATTTTCTGGTTCGTATTTCTAGTGCCTGCCGTTTAAAATCTTTGAAAGAACATTTTATTAAATTGTGGGCCAATTTGTGTCTATTTTAGGTTTGAAAGCTATTTAATATTACCTTACTTACCAAACCTATATTGTTTCTATAAATATTAGTAGAGTTAGTTCTCGAACATACCTGTAACAAAGTAACCAGCATTACAATAAGAAGAAATTAATATTTAAGTTTTTTTTTATTTTTTTTTATTGCCTACAGTGGCAGACGAGCCAACAGCCCACCTGATGGTAAGTGGAAACTGTCGCTCATAGACTTCTGCAATGCCAGGGGCTCTGCGAAGCCGCTGCCTACCGTGATATTAATGCTCTCTTTAAACCTCGTTTGAAGAAGGACATGTCATAGCGCTCGGGAAACACCGCAGCTGGTAGTTCGTACGTGGGACAAATGAACGCTGAAAACGAACCGTGCTAGACGAGATCGTGTCCAGGTAGTATGGATGAACTTTGTTGCAATGTCGAGTGGTGCGATGATAGAAAGGAGACGATGGCACCAAGTCAAACAGTTCCTCAGAGCACTCCCCGTTGAACATACGATAGAGCACGCATAGAGAGCCAAAGTCCCTCCGCTGCTCCAGTGACTCCAATTTGTCTGTGAGATTGGGATCATCGACGATTCGAACAGCTCGCCGTTGGAGGGAGTCAAGTGGGTCGAGCTGGTATTTGGTGGCTCCTGCCCACAGGTGAGAACAGTACTCCACGTGTGGTCGGACTTGTGCTTTGTATAGCACAAGCCGTTGAGATGACGTAAAGTACCGTCTGGCTCTGTTCAGGACGCCCAGCTTTTTGCTCGCCAGTTTGGCTTTGTCTTCCAAATGACTCCCAAATTGGACCTTGCTGGATATTTGAACGCCGAGGATCCCAATGTCATCGGAGATACGGAGAGAAACTCCTTGGAACTGAGGCGCCATAACAAAAGGGTCCTTCTTCGCAGTGAACGCGCATACTTGTGTCTTCGTTGGGTTGAAATGAACTAAGTTCTTCTCACCCCATTCGAGAGCCCGCCCGAGAGAGCCCTCAAGTAAGTAGTAAAAAAAATGTGTCTAGACTTCAAATTTGATATACTCGTAGATCTCGTATTTTTAAAATTTCATATAAATTCGTAATGTATCAGTACTGGCCATATTTTAAAAATCTAAATCTAAACTAATATTATAAAGAGAAAAGGATTGATTTTTTTTGTATGTATGTCAAAGTATTATTTCCGTGACCGATTTAAAAAAAAAAACACTTTTGGAAAGCTACTATGAGTAATAGGACGGGGAACATAGGCTATATTTTATAAGTAACAAAATAACACAAAATACAATAAGTAACATATTATTGAGTCATTTTAAAAATTTTAGTATTTTTAGCGTCTTTGTAAATCTGAATGCAATACGTCACTATTGCTACAATATTTTCCGTAGGCGTTTGTGTGAGACCGAATTAAACTTTTGATAGAGTAATTAATATAATAATAATATATTATCATTTACCATCAAAGTCCGCTTTGCAATAAAGGACAGTTTGAACAAGTTCATAATAGTTTGTTCCTAACAACAAATAAATTATTTGATGTCATGTATCTGCCGATCAAGGAAGGGTTGGGAACCCAAAATGTAAAGGTCCCATTAACACCTTCCCCTTGTGAAGACAAGTAAAGTGATAACAAATATTTCAAAGCTATTAATCCCTTTAACGTTAATCAAGCAACCAAATATTAAAGCGGTTGTCATAGCAACGACAGGGTACCTTAGTTATTGAAGATCATAAGCGTAAAATCACGTAGTAATGATAATTGAAAACAGATATTTAGCAACAAAGCGGTTTCAGACCAGTGTCATTTTCTGCAGTCACTTCAGACTCAGGCATACACGAGCGCTTTAAAAAAATGGACTTGCGTATGCGAGCTTGTTCTTGCGTCAGTAAGTTGTGGCAGTAGTCAATATCATAGTAGAAGCAATATCAACTATCACTAAACGTGCTTATAAGCGCGTCATCTTCGTATGAATTGCGCGTGTAGCAAAACGCGAGCTTATATGTGCCTATACGCGTTTCTAAAAACGAGTTTATACGCGCGTATAACACGCTGGTATGAAACCCTTTTCACTCGTGTGTAAACCAGTTATTAGACAGATCGAATTTGACAGATGAATTATTAATACTAAACTCAAATGGAAATGCTAAGTTAATTCACTAATAAAACTGCATCGGCATGTTTGTCAAATTTCAAACAATCTGAATTGGAAGTAGTTTTGCTAAAAACGTTTGATAAAATTGCAACAGAAATTGTGGCATACGGTATATCGTGGTCGATTCTGAAAAATATTGCTATTGGCAAAACTGTTTGTACTTTTTGGAAGAACAATTTGTACACCGATGCACTTACGTTTAGAAATATAACGACTACCAAACAATCGATTGGCTGGAACAAAGCTAGGTTGTTCTTTCGATATTATTCCCGTAACAGCTACTATCTGAAGGTAATCTTTGTAGATTACTTTTATATTTATATTTATCTTGTTAGTATTCAGATATCAATCTCACTATCAATATTTTTGTCGTGGAGAGTACCATCCAAAATCCTGTCAAAAAGGTAAGTCCTGTAGAGTGGTAAACATGGACTAGGCTAGGTCAGCTAGGTGCTCAACGCGCAGGGACTCTTCGGACGGGTGCTCTGGGTGGACTATATCTGGAGTTCTTTAGCTACTACAATATATGGGTATTATAACCAAGATTATTGATAATAATATCACTGATTCTGTATAGATAGAAAATCCTTTATTGCACATAACATAAAATAATTTTAAACAGAACTAATAATGATTAAATAAGTATTTTATAATTTTGAAGTTGGTGCCAAGTAAAACAATAACAAGGTACCTATAGGTATTATCAATCCTAATTTGCTATTGTAGTAAGGTTTATTATAGTATTTGCTTGGCACCAACTTCTTTTTTTTTTTTTTAAAGAAAGAATAAAGAATAAAGAATAAAGAATATTTATTTTGCTCAAAACATGGTAACAGGATGTTTACAAGTAGTATACAGTACAGCATGTCTTACCGCAATATTACGGTATGCAAAAATATACACATCAGGTATAGTTTAGGCTAATTTGAAACATACGAGAAAAGTTAACAGACACCTTATGGCTAAATAATATATATATAAAAATAAAAAAAAAAAATTATAAAAAACTATCTATGGAACAATATTCTAAATTATAAGACGAGATCATTATGTGTTGATACCTATTTAGACCTACTAGTTACATCAATTTACTTATGAACCTCTAAAAGACCTAATTTATTTATTTTTCTATATACATCATGAATTCTTTTATTGTATAAAAGCATTTTTTTATAAGCCATTTTCTTAATTGTTTTATGAATCTTAAAAGTGGCAATTCTCTTATAGATTTCGGTATTTTGTTGAATATTTGAATTGCCATACAGTAGCTATTTTTTTTATATAGTGTGGTATTCATAATAGGGACGAACAATTTACCTGGATCTCTTGATAGCATTTTTTTGTATTTCGAAGATATTTCAAATAAATTGGGGTGCTTTTTGACAAATATACTTATTTCTAATATATACAGTGATGTTAAAGTAAGAAGTTTTAACTTTCTAAAAAGTGGTCTACATGAATCTAATGGGGAGGCACCACATATAGCTCTGACACATTTTTTCTGCGTTATAAACGCTTTGTTAATATCGGTCGAGTTCCCCCATAACAGTAGCCCATATCTAAGTAATGACCCTACATAACCATGATATGCTAGTAATACAGTCCTTTCACAAGCTAATTTCCTTATTCTCCTAAGTGCATATACAAATCTATTTACACGTATACATATTTGTTTTATGTGGGCTTTCCAGTTACAGTGGTTATCCAGTGTAATACCAAGAAATTTTGTTTCACATGATTCAGCAATTTCTTGGCCACAGTAACTTATGTTTAAATCACTGGTGGTGGAATTGTAATTTCTAAATTGTACTATTTTAGTTTTGGCAATATTAACTGTAAGATTATTTTGATTTAGCCAGTTTGATATGTTTACTATTGTATTATTTAAATATTGTTTATACACATCATCATCTTTTTTATGAGGAACTACTACCGAGATGTCATCTGCAAACAGTGTACACTTGTAATTTGTGGTCTTTGGTAAATCATTTATATAGATTAAAAATAAAAGGGGTCCCAGAACACTCCCCTGGGGAACACCATACCTATTATATTCAAAATTAGATTGATATGTTGTAGTTAATTGTTTTGTGTCCATACAATTTATCTCTACACATTGTTTGCGATCACTTAAATAACTTTCAATCCACTGAAGAGCTGTGCCTCTAATACCATAGAGCTCACATTTATGCAGAAGGACTCGATGATCAACAAAGTCAAAAGCGCTTGACATATCAAAGAATACTGCCGACACACGCATTCTTTTGTCTAAACACTCTGTAATATTCTTAATTAGAGAGAAAGCTGCAAGTGTTGTAGACTTATTTTTTTGAAACCCATTTTGTTCCTGAGTTAGAATGTCGTGTTTATTTAAAAAATTAATTATACGTGAGTACATAATTTTTTCAAATATTTTTGAAAATATAGGCACGAGAGTGATTGGTCTATAATTATCTACATTTTCTCTGTTATCTTTTTTATGCAATGGTTTAACAATTGAAATTTTGAGAGAGTCTGGATAGATGCCTTCGCAGAATGAAAAATTTATAAGATAGCAAAGTATTGCTTTAAGTTCATCACAACTTTGTTTTATAATTTTAGTTGATACTTCATCATAGCCAACTGCGCTAGTGTCATTCAAAGATTTAATTGTTTTTTCAATATTATTTTCAGAACAAGGTAGTAGAAAAATAGTGGATTGAATATTGTTAATTAATCTGTAATCTGGAGTATATGGATTTGGTTTATTTGTTTTTGTAATATAAAATTCGTTAAATATATTGGCTATGCAGACAGGATCAATTACACTACTTCCATTATATTGTATTTGTTTAATGTCGTGATTAGTTCTAACATGTTCGATCTTATCGCCAATCACATCCCACGCTGCTTTACATTTATTTGTTGCATTTAATATGTATTTATTATTTACATTTTTCCTTGAATTTATAATACATTTTCGTAGTAATTTGTTATATTTTTGATAATTTAATTTACTGATATCTTTTTTATCTTTATAGCATTGGTATCTAAGCTGTCTTTTTTTAATTGTTGAAACTTTAATCCCTTTTGTTAGCCATATTGGAGACCTAACGTTTGTTTTTTTTTTGATTATATTTAATGGAAAACACAACTTATAATACATAATAAAGGTTTCATGAAATATCTGAAACGCTTTATTACAATCTGTTTCCCTTGTTACCTCATCCCATGACAAACTAGAAAGGCAATTTTTAAATTTTAGGATGTTTTCGTCACAGTAATCACGTCGTTTAACAAATATATAAGAGGGTTCTGGCTTTTCATACCTAACTGGAAAGTCTAGTGTTTGTCCCGTGTTGTGGTCTGACAAGTACAAATGGTACTTTACAGTACTTTACCAACTGCATTGTTTATGTTGCTAAGTATATGATCTATACATGTTTGTTGTCGTGTTGGTTCTGTTATGTGTGATTGAAAATTATAGTTGAGAAGGAAATCATTAAGTTTAGAAGAACATTCATTGCATTTTAAAGTGTTTATATTAAAATCCCCGGTAATAATTATTCGTTTAATATTTTTTGAACTTAACTTATGCATAAGGATCTCTAATTTATCAAAAAATGTAACAACATTAGAAGAAGGTATCCTATAAACGCATATGATTATACATTGTAGAGATGGTATCTCCACACCACAACATTCAAATATTTTCTCACAAGATATAGTATTACATATCTGTAGAGATTTACACTCTAATGAGTTCTCTACTAAAATACACACACCACCACGTTTTTCATTTTTTCTCGAGTAATAAGCAACTAAATTAAAATTATAAATATTAATATTGGGCTCATCGCCACACCTAACAAATGTTTCAGTAAAACATAATATACGAATTCTGTTTTTGTTATTCTTAAATTCATCTATACATATTTCTACTTGTTCTATCTTATTTAGTAACCCTGCAATATTCTGGTGAAATAACGTGATAGTATTTTGTCCTACATTAAACTTTTGTTTAGACTCACAGAAAAAACGTGTCAGGTACAGGTCTCTTGGACCCCGGTACTTTATTTGTTAAGTTATATTTTTTGATGGTCGGAAAATAGTAAGGTATAGTTCCTTTTATGGATACATCTGTAAGAGGCTTATAGTCTAATACATTTGTGTTGCTACGAAGAGTTAGAAACTCTTTGTTATAATAATATGAGTTTACTATAAAATTTATTTCATTACATGAATTATCTAGATATTGTTTCTTAAAGCGAAAATCTGTTTTAGTATTTACAAAAGTACAGTTATTGAAGTTATGACATATATTCTTTAATAGGTTGTTTAGCATATATTCATTTAAAGATACACTTTTAATGACGTTTAGGATAATAATATTAATTTTATGGAGATTGTTTAATATTCCTATCAATTCATACATTAACTTGTTTGGATTGGTGTCATGTTCACCAATACACATAATTAAATAATTTTTATCAGAATCTTGTAATTGTTGACAAGATTTCAAAATATCTGTAGTACATGCATTTGGTTTTACAATAGATTGCACACGGTACTTTTCATAATTAGTATCTATTCTTGACAGTATTAACTTAGAAGCTAATCCAGACAACTGTCTTCCCCCTGCTATATAAATTTCAGGTTGAGCTGGTATTTCGTTTTTAGTGTTTTTACAGTCTATTACAAAATTATTATTAAATAAAGATTTAAAACCGCCATCTTGTGGCGATCCCGGTATTTGTGTAGTACTATCTAATATTGATTCTTTTTGTACAGCTTGCTGACTATTGACGCCCTCTTCTTCAACTCCGTTTGTATCATCGGATTTCTGTGTAGATAAATTGTCTAGACCTAGGCTTGCTAGTTTTCTATATTCCTGGTGCAGCCTTCGCGGTCTTTTTAATGTTTTGGTGTTAGATAAATTAAAAGTACACGGTGAGCTAGCAGTTGTTTCTTTTAACTGCATTATTACACGATCACGCTCAACAATTTCCATTTCAAGATCGTAATTTTTGCCATTTAGAATTTTAATCTCAGTTTGCGCTTCATTCAATTTCTCTTCTAGCTGTTTAATTTCTTTCTCATAATAAACAATTCCTTCGTTACTTAAATGTCCGGTAGATAAATCGGGTAAACTTCTTGCTATATTATAATCAGAGCATGGTGACATAAATGACAAATTAAGAGATTCATTTTTGGATTTGTTGTATTTATTACGTAGCGTAATATTTTGCGATTCCATCTTTAAGATTATTTAATAAATTGCTAATGATATTAGTTAATTAATTTTGTATTGTTATCATTCAAGTAGTGCCATCTATTTATATAACGAAAAACTTTATTCCGCATCAATAGTTCACAATAAATCACAATAAATAGTTATGAGTTATTTCGCTAGGTGTCACTTTTGTTTGTTAGCATTTGGCGCGTTTTGAATGTGCGTCTTAATCAAAAATTGAAAATTAACGGAATGTAACACGAACTATTTTATAAAAGCTTTTCAATTGGAGATACTGCAGTGTAATAAATCTGACAGTGTTCTGCACTATATAAAATAATTTCTACTCACAGTACCGCTCAGCGTCCGATATTATTAATATATTATTATTACAATTATCAGCACTTCTCTTTAGCACTCATTATTTTGTTAGTATTGTCACTTTCTTAACAGTTTTCACTGAGATAACACTGTATAGTCGTCATCTGTACTTATTTTACACAAATAACACAAATATACTTTTATTTGTACGTTTTAGACATTTATTTGGAATTAATTATTGCAGAGTCGATGTTAACCGTGTCACTAGCGACATCTCTCAAAATTATAAAATACTTATTTAATCATTTTTAGTTTCCTCCCGTTTGAAGTCGGTTTTTTTTTGTTTAAAATTATTTTATTTTACGATTTTCAGTGATGGGTAGACCTAAATCTAGTTTAGATATTGTTTTTTCCCTTTTCCCTTTCCCTTGACTGTCTAGGGATACCTGTAATGGTATTTAAATGCCATAAGGGTGCAAAGTTCTCATCATTACAAATGAATTAAGTCCAATCACCAACTAATTGCTGTAAATCGTTGTCGAGTTCCCTCGACTTTCTTTCGGCTCCATCATCAGATAGACTCCAAACCTTCACTAAATAGTAGTGCCTTAAAATACTTAATGAAAAATATAACAAATGCACTAGTCACCAGTACGATTTTCGAAAGTTCCCCTCGATTTCTCTGGGATGCCATCATCAGATTCTGGTTTCCTTATCATGATACCACCCTTGGGATATCTACATTCCAACAAAATAAAAAAAACATCGAAATCGGTTTATAAATGAAGAAGTTATCCGCGTACACACATAAAAAAATATATATACGGTCGAATTGAGAAACCTCCTTCTTTTTTTTTCAAAAAAACAAATAACAGAACAGGGGCCCTACTACAACCACGTATAGCAATCTTATTATAATCCCACTTTGTTTCTATCCTTGTTTACTTTGGTACAAAAGAAAAAGACCAAACGCAAAGTAAGATTGAAATAATACTGCTATGAGAGGTGGCGGTAGGCCCACAGTAGAACATTAGGTAGTCACAATGGGCGATGTTGTCGCTTAAAGCCATCACTTTCAGAAAACCTTTAGATGAACTTCTACTACTAAATAAATAATAATAATATCAGTCTGTTTACTAACCAACTGCAGCTCAAGGGCCTCTTCTCATATAAAGAAGGCAATACTATACTTTTATTCCAACAAAGTAACAGTACTTGTTGCCCATAAACAGCTTGATCTGTTGCCCTTTGACCAAGCAGTTCATATGCTTATTTACCAACCTCTTTCACCAACACAGGCAAAACGTTGGCATCCAATATTATTAGTATGATTATAGTTAAATACTAATAAAACCTAACCTTAGCCAATATGATTTGGGTTAACGAAGCTACACATAGTCCAATGTCATTTATAACTGTGTCGAAGATAAGTTCATAATTTATGCTCTGCTACCGTAGTCTGTGGCTTTAGATGGCTATTATTATCGACGACTCTGAGCTATTGGTATAGTTTTTATCATGGAGCTAATGTGTTTTCGATTAGAAAAGTTTTGTTGTTTCATTTAGAAACACAATTTATTGACCAAGATTACAATAGGAAGAATATTACTTTTTTGTGTATAGATAGCACAAATTTCTTTTCTAAATATTAAATTAATGCCGCTCATTAATGATTAAAGTGGAGATGTGGCAAACGGTGTTCAGCAATAGATGGCTTTGGGCTAATATTATGGTGATGATTTGTATCGTCTTTGCTTTTCGTAGGCAAATGAAGGTATGCTAAAAAGTTCTCTAAGACAGTTACGCAGCAGATAATTTATTACGTGCATAGAAAAATATACGTCGACAAATTTAATAAGGACTTGAATCATAATTATTAAATATGTTGGAGCAAGCCTTCAAGACATTTTGCTCACTTTACAGTTCAGAGCGTGTTACACAATAAATAATAATTATAGTCAAGTACTCCATTACCATTACAGAGCTCATTCCATTAATTTACTTGACTAAATTCTTGGTATTGCACTTTGGAGAGCAGAAGCTTGAACATGGAAACAACATTAGGTTATACTTTATTGTTACATTTGAGAGTTGGTAAGCTGAAAGGTGTTGACAGCCTTGAGCATTCACTTGTAATAAGCATTCTAGCTAATATTCTATAATACAGAAAAATAACCGGGAGTATTTTAGCAAGCAAAATTACGGTAAATTTTGCCCATACCTCCAGCATTTTCTAGAGCGTTCGCTAGAATGATCGTGAAATTTTCGTAGCGATGTTTAAGTCTATGCTTGCCTCTGTTCGTTGTTAAGTCGAATGCTCGAAATGAATGCTTAAATCTATAAGCGCACGGCGTTAAAGAATGTGTTTAAATTAGCTTATTAGCATGTACTTAAAATTTTATAGGACAATAGTTTAAGCATGCAATGGTATTACATGATGAGTGAATAAAGAATCATTTATGCAATGCAAATTTTGCAGTGAAAGTACACAGATATCTTCTTACAATAACAAGATCGAGACGCATTGTTTAATCTGCGAGCGCGTTCCTTAGATTCCTAAGGGATGATGACTAGTGTAGGAATACAACATTACGCAGATAGTGTGTTTTCATACAGATAATGTCTTTATTTTACTACTAGACGTCGATTCGCTTCGCTTCGGTATCAAAATTCGGTATCATTCGGTCTCACAATAAACGCCTAAGGAAAATATCATAGCAATAGTGACGTATTGCATCATTCAGATTTAGAAAGCCGTTTAAAATATTAAAATTTGAAAAATAACTGAAAACATAATTACGAGTATGTTAAACATAATAAAATATACTCTATATTACCCGTCCTATTTGTAGCTTTTTAAAATGAAAGATTTTTTTTAAATCGGTTACATAGTCTTGAGTTGAAACGCAACATACAAACAAACAAATATACAAAAAATCAAATCTTTTCTCTTTATAATATTAGTTTAGACAAACGATTTGATGCTTCAAGTTTTTACATAGAATTTGTGCTTCAATATGTCAAAGTGCAGTTTTTCAATCATCATCTTCCATCGTAGGCCTCCCCCAATCTTTAGCACCTTGGCAAGTCGTCAGCCACTCCCATTCATCGGTTGCCCGCCATCTTTATTAGGTCATCGGTCCATCCTGAGAGCGATCTTCCCATTTGTCTTCTAGTTCGTTGTTGCTACGCTAATTTGACTTTTGATTCCAAAAAAATAAAATTTTCAACCGTAAATCACTTTGTGACTAGCCTTAGCTTTAATTTGTAAGTAAACACCTCCTTGTTACGTCATTGCGGTATCTTGTAGTTGGTTCTAATGAATGCTCCTCACGTCTTAGTTATCCACGTGCCATATAGCCAAGGTCAGAAGTCACTGTAATGGTTGTTTACTGTTGGGGTATACAGAAAGAGCTCTATTAATGTACAAGTAACTTTTTTTGGGATCGTAGTTTGTATTTTGTCTGGGCTTGTTGTTAAAAATAAAAAAGTGTCTTGGCATTTCTATATTATTATGATTATGAAGTGATGCAGTAAATATTGCTACAGAATATAGAACTGGGCAACTAGTATTGTCAGGTAAATATGTATTACTTCTCAGATACAGTGTGTTTTCATGCGATAGCCAAGTCAATCTATTTATTTAAAACAAAAGATTTTTAATATTGATTTGGTCACTATGTTGTTAGGTTAGCTAATTAAGGTAATGACTTAAGACAAAAGGTCGTTTAAGCAGGGGCTAAATAAATTAACTGACTTGGTATTACACACCTTTTTACAGTACAAAAATAAGTATCGAGACCTTTTTTTTAACCGACTTCAAAAAGGAGGAGGTTATCAATTCGGGTCGTAAGTTTTTTTTTTTTTTGTATGTTTGTTACCTCATATCTCGGTCATTTATGAACCGATTTGAAAAATTCTTTTTTTATTTGAAAGGGCATACTCTGAAATTGGTCTTATTTTTTTATTATAAGAAATGGTTCAGTGGTTGTATGTTTGTTACAAAAGAACTCGGTCATTTATAAACCAATTTGGAAAATTCTTCTTTTATTTGAAAGGGTATACTCTGAAATCGGATCCCATGTTTTTTTTTATAAAGAATGGTTTAGTGGTATAGCTTCAATTTTATAATTTGTAACAAAACGTATGCAAGGAGTGAAGACGTGTAAATCAACACGTCGATGTCTTTTGCGACGAATTTTCTGACACTGACATGTTCATGCTACAAGTGCGAAGTGATTTTCAAAATTCATTTTTTGTTAGAAACGAAGTGGCCCTGGATGGGTGACCATTTGTGTCATTTCATTTTCAGCGTCTTCATTCTTTAGAAGCAGTGGATTATGGTTATCACTATAATTTGGTAGTCGTTAAAGCCAAGTTAGAGATCTTACGGTCGTGAGAAATTACAACAGCAACGGGCGGCCTTAAACCTGCCTTTACAGCACCACTGTTTATTTTTTGTACATCTGCTATGCGATTGCTCGGTCAGTTAAATTATGATTTTTGATGATTCTTTATTGCTACTAACAAAAATCATCACTTTTTTGTTTTGATTTGTGCTTTCTGGGATTCAGGGTTTAGCGATCAGCAAAAGTGTTGACAAGGACTTTATATTTCTATTTACAATCTAACCTCTCGCAAACGGCGCGGCGCTGTCTCATTTGCGCAGCACGTTTAGTAGGGTTACCCATATTAAATATATTTATACACAATTAATTTCCACTAAAAATTTGAAAATAAAATTATTTTAAGAAAAAATATTAAAACCGACTTCAAAAAATATCTACATGTTCAATCCTTAACTAAAAAGTAGAAAATAATATTTTAATTACTTCATAGCAAAGAACATTAAAGGGGAATCAACGCAATCCTTGATACCTATAATACTTTACTATTTATAGTTTTTAATCAGTTATTTGGTGCCAGGCAAGAAGGATCATAATGACCTTCATAAAAATAACCTACCTACTAGCAAAAATAACCTACTTGATTAATCTATTAATATATGAATGAAAAATATAGATTTAATACAAGAAATCGAATGGAATCTGATAAGTGTGCGTCAATTTTTTTATGTATAACTGAACACAACTATCAATGACGTTTGCCTTCACGCGTATGACCGTTCGGGTAGTGCACTCAGGCATATCCACCACGCGGGCCATTACCGCCCCGTGCATTTCAAAAGTTTGTAGCAAAGGCAGAATTAAAAATCCTTCTTGGCTGGCACCGACTCCAAAATAACTGATTAAAAACTATAAATAGTAAAGTATTATAGGTATCAAGGATTGCGTTGATTCCCCTTTAATGTTCATTGCTATTAATTAATTAAAATATTATTTTCTACTTTTTAGTTAAGAGTAAACATGTAGGTATTGTTTGAAGTCGGTTTTAATAATTTTTCAAAAATTATTTTATATACAAGTTGTTTTTGATGTCATGAAAATATTTACAGTAAGCATTCAAACACTGTTGTAATAAATAATCCATCTAGTTTATAATACAACAGAAAAGACAGCTGCTACCTAATTTAAGTAAGAAGAGGATTTAAAAATTGCATTTTCTCCAAATAAGTTATTAATCAACTCAGAAAGCCTTGTCAAATAAATTTTCGTGTCCCAATTTTACTTTTTAGTGGTTTATGGGATTAACTGTACATAGGATTTCCATTTATAAGCCGTAGTAAGTTGGAGTACAATCAATTCTTTGTTTAAATATTATAAGGTTGCATCACGCGTTTTAAAAAAAACAAACATTTTTTTTACCATTTTACAAATATGTATAGGATTTTTTTTTTGAAAAGTTGTAAAAGTATAACATACATACATGTCCTTGTGAAGATAGAAGCGGATGTCTATGCCATTCCAAAACCAATAGTGCTATTAGTTTCTTGTTGTTTCTATTTCTAACGGATACCAAATATTAAACATTTGAATGATTAAATAATTTTGATTAATCATAACATCGCATCATGCATTTTTTACACAAACACCGACCAATATAAAGACGATATATAAAACATATATTTTGAAAACATTGTGAAGATGAATTTTTATTGCCCACAGTGGCAGACGAGACAAAAGCCCACCTCATGAAGAATATTGCCACCCACCTGACCTAGAGAAGTGGTAACTGTTACTCATAGATTTTTACACGAGACTCAGCTAAGTTGCTGCCAAATGTTTTTTTTTTTTATATTATAGCCTATCAAAGTGACTCCACACCGCCTGATGGTAAGCAGTCAGTGGAATCCAGAAGTGGCGGCCACTATACTAAAAGCCATCGTCTTAAAATGCTGGTATGGTGATCTCCACTATGGCGGCTGGAAATGGGGTTAGGGGAAGGGAATGAGGGAGCTGAGGAAAGAGGAAAGGGGGGAAATTGGGCCTCCGGCGCTCACACTCACAGAACGAAACGCAGTAGTACGGATACTACTACTCTTAAGTCGATCTTCTATGAGAGGGTAGTACTTCCCCGGACGATCCGGCCCATTCATGCTGAAATCAGCGTGGATCTACTACCGGTATAATATATGATGATAGGCATAGGTCTATATTCTTTAGTATGACAGCCAAGTTACGTTCTGGTATTTAGGACATTGATTTTACTAACCTGGCGGATTAGTTCATCTTACTGTTAGTCAACTTAGACCAGCTTGGCTGAAACTAGCTTCCCACTAGGCGACTGACCCTCTTAGATGTTCTGATAATTAGGTTAGCCTAATTATCACTTAGAAATAAAAGTAGTTACATAAAAGCACAGAATATTATAAGGTAAAGAGTAAGTAGAAATAGATCACTGAAGAAAGAACAAGAACTTACTAGCATGCGATAAAACATGAACATAATTTACAAACGATAATACGACGTGAACTAATTCAAATCTGAAACTTTCGCGTGTTAGAAAACAATTTATTATCTGTGCATCGTTGAGAAATGAGCGTATTTGTGTACGTTCTGTCGAAATAAGAATAATGTTGTACGGAGGGGACAAAAGTTGGTCTGAAAGTTAATATACTGTTGTGTAGGTATCGACAGCGACAATAGCGTCTACTTTTAGGAGACAATTGATATAATATTATAATAAAAATACATAACTATAATATAAATACATACTTCTTTAATGTTTATTTTAACATTTTATCAAATTTTACCTATTAATATAATAATAATATTCTACCACATGCACACAGCGCCATTTAGCCCCAAATTAAGCAATTATATTTGCTTGTGTTATGGGTACTAAACAACTGATATACTACTTATATACTTTTTTTTTTTGTAAATACATACATATTATAGATAAATTACACCCAGACACAGAACAAACAATCATGCTCATCACACAAAGGTTTGTCCTGGGTGGGAATCGAACCCACGACCTCCACCTCTATTAATAAGATATCTTTTTTATCGCCTATGTTTGTCATATTCAACAGGGTCTGAATATAAATCAAAATTACTTCAAAGTTGCCCGTAGTATTGATGAATCACTTTACCTACATCGTATAGCTGTATGATTTTTATATATTATATAGCTTCAAAGATAATCATAGGGCCTATTTAATTGCAAGTGATTGCTGCAATCAAAGTACATGGCTGACCTAAATATTGTATAATAATGCTAATAAAAAACTAATAAGCCCTTGCCGATTGAAAGAAACGAGATAGAAAACGTTATTGGGTCTTCGGCGCCTGTCCGTCGGTGTCTACGATTCGCTCACATAAAACTGAGATACAAGTTTTCTTGAATTGTGTCTAGTTTAGTAAATGATATATTGTCTCACATTCGTTATTCTTATATGAAAAGTAGGTTAGCTATTATATTGGTTTAAGTATTATTATTTTCGTTTATCTTTTTTACTGTCTATGTTGTAGACAAGGAAGACGTATGACAGAAAGTGCTTTTAATTAAATATTATTTATTTTTAATTAAAATTGTTATAATTTCCGTACTGTGCTACATTATATTGGTAAATATACAGCGAAATCCTCATATCAGATGCAATACCTACTATGTAATATTTGTTTTAAATGTGTAATGTGTATGATTTTTTTATACTACTAAAGTGACAAATGATGTGATTGTGGTAATTTATAAACCAATATAGAGGTAACCGTTGCTCATAGGATTCAAATACGTCAGAAGCACTTAATGCATCCATTACACACCTGAATGCACTGCATTGTTTACAGAAACAGTGAAAGCTTCCTCTGCCCACACAGTATTTTCGTTAGAAGCACCTGACACTATTCATCCCAGGAACAAAACTCTGGGTATCTTAGGTAATATTACTATCAATGACTGATATAGTAGAGTGAATGTTTTCCTTCAGCTAATCGCTTTAATTTGAACCAAAAGTTTTCTAAGCTTAATCTTGCTTTGACTTACCCTTCATTTGGTTTTCACCTTTTTTTGTTGAAATTTGAGGTCGTTCTTTAGGTGTTTGTATAATTAACTGATATTAAAAATTTAAAATGTTGAGCTAATTGGAAGGCAGGTCAATGTAGGCCAGTTTGTACCTTATTAGAAATTCACAAAGAGATTGTTAATTATTTTATGGAAGGGTATCAAATACAGTTTTATTTATATCTTCTTTCTTTTCTTTTTATTATTATGGTGGAAACATGATATTTTTGAGTAGATAAAGTTAGTATAATAATGTGTTATTGCTCTGTGCCTTCAAGCTAGTTTGCTAAAATAACTTATTTATTTGAAAGTTTTTGTTCTATTTGCTGTTTAAATCCCTCCTCCTCACAATAGAATTTAAATCAGCACGTTGATGTTATGCCGTAAGTGACGCATACAGTCCACGCGGGTGGTAAGCGCTTTCCGTAAGCCAAGCAGCCATTTAATTGTTTTTGCGTTTTACTATATAACGACCCAAGAGGCACAAAGCTCGAGGCCCGTGACGCTGACCTAACGCGCTGGCAAACGCGTCACTGTAAAACCACGCTAAGAGCGCTATCACTTGCGCAGACCATATAAAATCAATTTAACTTTTTTCTTTTTCTTCTTTTCTCTTTAAAAAACTCTATGTTGCAATGCTGTAACTCTTGTTTTTTTTAAACATCTACTTAAGCTTTTGTAATTTGTGATGTGCAATAAAGAATATTTATTTCTTCTACGAAAGTGTCATCAATATGGAATATCAATATGGAGGAATAAAATGATGCATAATTTATTAGTTACATCTGACGCTAAACTGATGTTTACTGTATACCGTTTGACATTACTCTTGTTTAATCAGACCTCGTACGTAATGTGCATTATTATGATGTGCAGGTAAAATGAACTTATTTTACTTAATTAATAATAGTAATTAAACATAACTTACTCAACCGTTATAGAGATAATAGCGAAATAGGTCAAACGGTAAACCTTGCCTTGTCTAATTTCAATTATTCTGGTAAAGATTTCTTAAATGGACGGTCTTAAAAAATAAGAAAACTTTTGTATCGACTAATGTAATCTCTTAATGGTGATAAGCATGGAATACAGAATATTCTATCTATCTATCTATTTCTCTAGTAAATAAAACATTTTATATAAATTTTCCTGTCGAAGAATTTCAGCCACTGACACTAAAAAACACTGCAAGATTTCTCTTAAGAGATATCTTTATCTAACTAAATATTACTACCATTGAAGATAGTAAATACTTAGTTTTAGCAAGATTGAGCTGAATCGGACAGAGAGATCTCTGCCGCTCTCTGTACTTTCCTTTTATGTTTCGATCTGTAACAGGAGGCTCTAGTGTCTTTTAGACATTCCTACTCTTCCTGCATTTATATAAGAAGTTAACAACAGGTTTTTGTTCAGCAATATACCAAAATAAAGACGGCGTATTCTTTTCTTTTACTAGCTTTGTTATACAACGTTGTGGTGGACAGTGTCATCTTGGTGATTTGGTAATTATAGTTCTATTCATACCAGTCTGTTATTATCTCACTTCAGGGATGCCTCTTCTCATATAGAGAAGGTATGAGCATTGATCACCACGCTTTTAGTTCTAGTTCTTTCTTGTTAATTTCACACAATGTTAATCCATGACAACTCATGTAGTGATGAATATTAACATAATTGTTTGAAAACCTATCCGTGCAAACAGAGATGAATATATACGCATGATAAAGTCAAAATTTAAATTTAAAACATCAAAGTTCAGAAAATTAGTTCAATTTTAGCTTGTATTAAAACAATGTATGTGTCAATGAACATTGGTGATATCTCTTTGTATGTTCGGTATAATCACTATGATTTATTCACGTGAGAGTTGACGAAATCAATACCTATGTTTGGTACGACAACTGAATACAAAATGAGTCGTTTTTAATATTGTTCGCGCCGTTACCAAACACTCCACAAGCAATTTCAAAACGCATTCACATGCACGGCACACATACACACATTCGCATCACACACACGTTCACTCAATGACACTGACACTTGACAGACGACAAAAACACGAAAATGAAAAGACACCTTGGCAAAACTGTAAACCCTATCAAGAATAAAACTTAAGAAATTAACAATATATTTTTCTGTGTTCTATCAAGAACATAATTCTTACCGGGGCCAAGACAGAGTCCGAAATGCGCTACATTCAGCAGTCCGTGTCTAAAGAACTAGCCAGTCATGGTTTTCATCTCCGCAAGTACCGAACGAACTTACCTAATCCCTTATTCGGAGATCTCGTTGATCTTCAACAGGATCATCTTTTGATCAGCAACGCCACTAGCACCTTAGGTGTAGGCTGGACTCCATCGTCTGATTACTTCCACTTCAATATCCAGTATTCCCACCCAAACGTCATAACAAAGAGATCGATACTTTCATCAACTTTTAGAATATTTGATCCACTTGGTCTGTTATCGTTATGTACAATCAAGCCTAAAATAATTCTCCAAGAGTTATGGAGCCTAAAACTAAACTGGGACGAACCAGTACCCCAACAAATTAAAAATTGTTGGCTAAAATTTACAGAACAGCTTTCAGAGCTCTGTTCCCTAAAGATACCTAGGTGTATTATAATTGATGATGTTTCTATAATCGAACTTCATTGCTTTACAGATGCACCTCAACGAGCCTTTGGCACGGCAATTTACCTTAGATCCCTTAACGCTAGTGGCAAGAGCAACGTCTCTCTAGTATGTGCCAAATCGCGAGTAGCACCAATAAAGCCGACTACTATTCCGCGCTTGGAACTTTGCGCTGCTCTGTTAGGCGCTCAACTTGCTAACACCGTCCTGCAGGCTCTGAGATGCCCAATCAACCGGCAAGTATACTGGACTGACTCTACCGTCGTCCTCAGCTGGCTTAGGTCACCAAGTAAAGCGAAAACATTTGTCGCAAATAGAGTTGCGGCTATCAATGACATCACCGACCCTTCTAGCTGGCGTCATGTACCTACCTCTATCAATCCAGCAGATCTCGTGTCTC
Organism: Parascotia fuliginaria; assembly: GCA_963082885.1. NCBI lineage: Eukaryota > Metazoa > Arthropoda > Insecta > Lepidoptera > Erebidae > Parascotia > Parascotia fuliginaria. The sequence continues at coordinate 6,718,745 of OY720195.1, forward strand.
GAGGAGTAAATCCTGAACAGGTACACTCTCCTTTATGGTGGTATGGACCTGAATTCCTTTTGCAACCTGAAAGTCATTGGCCTACAGAACCTTCGCTTACAGTTGACTTGCCTGAAATGAAAGCGCATCCCGCTTTCGTCGGGGAGACTGCAGTACCATGCAGCGACAAACTTGTTAATATCGAAAAGTACTCCAAACTTTTATTTGTGCAAAATATAGTAGCTAGAATAATTAGATTTATTCATAATGTAAAATGCCCCACGGACAAATTGTTAGGTCCTCTATCCACAGACGAAAGAGAGCGCGCCATGACTCACTTAATAAAAATATCACAAAAGGAGTCATTCGCAAAAGAAATTAAATATTTAATTAATAATAAGCCTTTAAAAAGTCACGTTGCGCTAACCTCTCTTAACCCTTTTATAGACTCAAATGACATTCTTAGAGTCGGAGGTCGTATCAGCTCCTCCACCTATCCCTACGACAAAAAACACCCCATCGTTCTAAAAGCTGACAACCATTTAACTAAATTAATCTTTCAGTACGAGCATCACCGTCTCTTTCACGCCGGCCCACAACTTTTACTGGCTTCTGTCAGGGAGCGCTACTGGCCTATAGGTGGTCGCAATCTGTCTAGACGCGTGTGTCGCGAATGCCTCATATGTCGTCGTTTTAGAGGGCAGACGATGAACCAAATTATGGGTAACCTACCTTCTGAACGCGTAGAGCCAGACTTTCCTTTCCACACCGTAGGCACAGACTTTGCCGGACCGTTCCTAATAACGGATCGCAAAGGACGTGGTTGCAAAATAACCAAATGTTATATGTGCATATTTATTTGCTTCCGCTATAGATGCATTCATCTAGAAGCGGTAAGCGACCTATCTAGAGATGCATTTTTGTTAACTCTAAAAAGGTTCATTGCTCGCCGGGGAATATGCAAAACAATTTACTGTGATAATGGTAGAAATTTTGTCTCAGCAGAGAAAGACATCAATAGTTTCTTAAATTGTAACAAGAATGACATCATTGATTTTGCAGCTGTGCAGGGCATTGAATTCCGCTTCTCACCAGCATACGCTCCTCACTTTGGCGGTCTCTGGGAGGCTGGAGTTAAGAGTGCTAAGTTTTTTGCACACAAAATTCTGAAAAATACTCACCTTACTTTTGAGGAGCTATCTTCCTTATTCGCCCAAATAGAAGCCATCCTTAATAGCCGTCCCCTTTGTCCTCTCAGCCCATCGCCCAACGATTTCACTCCTCTTACCCCGGGACACTTTCTAATCGGCAGACCACTTACCTCGCTTCCGTCTCCGTGTCTTCTCGAAGCCAACGTCAACAACCTCGACCGCTATAAGCGACTAGAGCAAGCCAGGCAGCATTTCTGGAAACGCTGGTCGAATGAATACATTGCCGAGCTCCAACAACGCACGAAGTGGCGTACACAGTGTGCTGCGCTGAAACTCAATGATCTAGTCCTCATAAAGGAAGATTCGTCACCCCCACTGTGTTGGCGCCTTGGACGAATATCCAAACTATTTCCTGGAGCCGATGGTCTACCCCGTGTTGCTGATGTCTCCACTGCGCAAGGACTCGTGCGAAGAGCCATCAACCGCCTATGCCTACTTCCAAATGGGGAGTCATCTTGAAAGGCCTGTAGCCTTTCAACGCCCGGGAAGATGTTCGCGCCGTTACCAAACACTCCACAAGCAATTTCAAAACGCATTCACATGCACGGCACACATACACACATTCGCATCACACACACGTTCACTCAATGACACTGACACTTGACAGACGACAAAAACACGAAAATGAAAAGACACCTTGGCAAAACTGTAAACCCTATCAAGAATAAAACTTAAGAAATTAACAATATATTTTTCTGTGTTCTATCAAGAACAAATATTATGTAACTGGTATTTGCCAATGTTAATACTGTTGAAAGTAACTTCAACTTTATTCTGATGTGCATCGATAATTCTTAAAATCTTTTTGGTTTACACCTTTTTTGTAAAGAATTTATTAAGTTTGAGATTTTTGTTATTGTTGTGTGTTACGTTCACTCACAAGCTTGAATACTGTAGCCATCAAAGGGCACATGCAAGAGCTAATCATCCTAGCTCCTCTATTAATTAGTGGTAGTCACCAGCCGAAATCGGCTGGGAAGTATGTGTGTTAAACGAGTGTGTTATGTCAATTTTAATTTGCGATTTTATCAAAATATAAATAAAATAAAATCAAAAAGTAAATATAAATTCTTGATCTAAAGTTTCATATACTTAATACGTTTTTGTGATGCATTCATTTGGCATTAATTGGTTAGCTTAGAACTGCACGGAATGCAATTAGTTGTTTGATAAAGGATTTTTTTATGTTCATAGTTTTAAACCCAAATAAAACTCCATTTGTGTAAAACAACAATGTCAAAAGGATTCGCATCAAATTCAAAAATTTGCTAAATATTCCAGAAAATACATTTATGAAGGTAACCCAACACAAAAGTAGAAACACGATCATTTATTATCATAAGAACCACGCACTCAAACATCCAAATTGGCTTCTCAAATAAATGTGGAGATCTTTAATCAAATCCTCTCGGCTAAGTCTTTCTGCTTACAGAAAATGTTCGGGATTAAGTAAGATCAATACGTAGCGTAACACCTTGATTTAAATCAAAGAGCACGTCGATGAAAATACGTCAGTTCTCATTAAATGTATGCATAATATAAGCTGTGTAAAGTTAATTACGTTTATAAACAATTAAGTTATATAATAAGTAGGATTATGATTAAGATTGTTTGCAATTAAAAATTTAATTAAATTTATTTATTATTGATCAAGTAAATATGTTTAACTAAGGCTCATTTAAGGTTATAGTATAGATAAAATTTTTGTATTTACGGTTAATTAACTGTATCAAAGTAAAAATGCATCAGTTTTAATATCATGCTTTTGAGTTTTATTTGGTGTCAATAAGCAAGACTATCAATTACTTAATACTATGAAAACACAACCAAGCCGTCAGAGATCGTGAAGGAAATATAAGGCGATCTAGCAAACAATAATTATTTGCTAGATCGCCTTCTTTTTCCATCGACAACCCCGTGGTTTAATGGTACTGTGTACGAACTGCCACGCAGAGATCACGGGTCCGATGCCCGCTCAGTGCAAATAGTTGTGTGCATGAACATGGCTATTTGCATTGGTCAGAGTGTTTCTATGTATTTAACATGTATGAATTTACAAAAAAAAACCGTATGTAATAAGTATGTTTATCCGCGTTCTAGAACCTATATCACAAGCTACTAATATATGCTTACTTTGGGTAAAGGCGTTGTGTGGTGTTATTTATTATTATATTTATTTATATTATGTTGATTTACCATCAAATTATTAAAAAAACATTAAAGATCAAAATAAAAAGAAACCATAATAAAAATCATCTAACTAACATTTTTTTACATCTAACCATAACTACGTTGGCAATTATACTCGTAGCTACTTTGCCGTCGACTCAAGGAACACGCTGCCACCAATTAAGTAACATCAAACTCTCGTAAATACTGGCAACGTAAAATTTTAAACTTTTTAAAAAATCATCAAGCGTAGATTATTTATCGTATATATTTATTTATTTATGAAATTGAAATAAAAAAGATTTCGTTAAGATAGTTTTAAATTCAAATGTCAATTGAATTAAGACCTACTAAATACTATAAGTATAAGTATTGTAAACATCTGATCTTAGTTACAAAAAATCAAAAGTTACGTGATTTCCTTTTAGTGTGAATTGGATAAAACATTTACAAATATAAGGAAAGCTAAAATATTACAGGCGTCAATAGATTACACAATGATTGTCGTTTGCGTTCTATTCTTCATCGTCTTTTGAAAGCAGTTGATTTGTAAGCAGTAGAGAAGATGCGACAATAAAATACTAACTTTGTATTTTTATCAGAACTTTAAAGAGGTTTTGCTAATTTTGCATAATTATTATTTATATGTGTGGCAATTTGAAAATAGGATTTATTTTGATTTGCTTTTAATAGGATAAACAATCATGTATAGTATTTTCGAGTCTAGTAAAATAGTCACATCGAAATTACCGACATTAAATTCCGTAGTTAGGTTTAGACTACTACCATGCTGAATTCTATAACCAAGTCAATCATAGTCAACTTAAGTTTATAGGCCTTACACGTTATCTGTTTGTCCTAATACATATTTATTGTTTTGTAAAGCAGTTGAAGTTAAGATTTCATATTTCAACTTTATGTCGGCCTTTACAAGTTTTACCCGCAGTTTCTGGAAGGCTGATCAACGAAAAATTAACTTATCACCTGTTAAATCTAATGTGAAGTACCAGTTGGGTTGCTAAAAGCATGAATTAGTTTTATTCGATTTAATTAGTAACTAATTAAATAAATTTAACTAATTATCCATACTTTTAGCATGATTTTAAGCACTTCACATGAGATTTAACAGGTGATTACATAATTTTACGTTGATCAGCTTTTCAGAAACTGGGATAACTAATCTGACAGTTTTTAATTTGTCATTGCTAAGTGGATATGTATTTTTCATTAGAAACGTAAATTATATCGACAACCCCGTGGTTTAATGGTACTGTGTACGAACTGCCACGCAGAGATCACGGGTCCGATGCCCGCTCAGTGCAAATAGTTGTGTGCATGAACATGGCTATTTGCATTGGTCAGAGTGTTTCTATGTATTTAACATGTATGAATTTACAAAAAAAAACCGTATGTAATAAGTATGTTTATCCGCGTTCTAGAACCTATATCACAAGCTACTAATATATGCTTACTTTGGGTAAAGGCGTTGTGTGGTGTTATTTATTATTATATTTATTTATATTATGTTGATTTACCATCAAATTATTAAAAAAACATTAAAGATCAAAATAAAAAGAAACCATAATAAAAATCATCTAACTAACATTTTTTTACATCTAACCATAACTACGTTGGCAATTATACTCGTAGCTACTTTGCCGTCGACTCAAGGAACACGCTGCCACCAATTAAGTAACATCAAACTCTCGTAAATACTGGCAACGTAAAATTTTAAACTTTTTAAAAAATCATCAAGCGTAGATTATTTATCGTATATATTTATTTATTTATGAAATTGAAATAAAAAAGATTTCGTTAAGATAGTTTTAAATTCAAATGTCAATTGAATTAAGACCTACTAAATACTATAAGTATAAGTATTGTAAACATCTGATCTTAGTTACAAAAAATCAAAAGTTACGTGATTTCCTTTTAGTGTGAATTGGATAAAACATTTACAAATATAAGGAAAGCTAAAATATTACAGGCGTCAATAGATTACACAATGATTGTCGTTTGCGTTCTATTCTTCATCGTCTTTTGAAAGCAGTTGATTTGTAAGCAGTAGAGAAGATGCGACAATAAAATACTAACTTTGTATTTTTATCAGAACTTTAAAGAGGTTTTGCTAATTTTGCATAATTATTATTTATATGTGTGGCAATTTGAAAATAGGATTTATTTTGATTTGCTTTTAATAGGATAAACAATCATGTATAGTATTTTCGAGTCTAGTAAAATAGTCACATCGAAATTACCGACATTAAATTCCGTAGTTAGGTTTAGACTACTACCATGCTGAATTCTATAACCAAGTCAATCATAGTCAACTTAAGTTTATAGGCCTTACACGTTATCTGTTTGTCCTAATACATATTTATTGTTTTGTAAAGCAGTTGAAGTTAAGATTTCATATTTCAACTTTATGTCGGCCTTTACAAGTTTTACCCGCAGTTTCTGGAAGGCTGATCAACGAAAAATTAACTTATCACCTGTTAAATCTAATGTGAAGTACCAGTTGGGTTGCTAAAAGCATGAATTAGTTTTATTCGATTTAATTAGTAACTAATTAAATAAATTTAACTAATTATCCATACTTTTAGCATGATTTTAAGCACTTCACATGAGATTTAACAGGTGATTACATAATTTTACGTTGATCAGCTTTTCAGAAACTGGGATAACTAATCTGACAGTTTTTAATTTGTCATTGCTAAGTGGATATGTATTTTTCATTAGAAACGTAAATTATATCGTCAACCCGTAGGATTGTTTTAGATTAAACCTTCTTATCCTTTTGCAGTCCCTCGTTTGTGCGCTCATCATATTTTCAGGACTCTTCGCATTCCATGTTTATATATTTTCCACGTTGAATAATTATTTCGGTTGACAAAATAAGATTTAAAATGAAAGGTCATGTGATAATTCCTTAAAATATATTTCGTGTAAAGTAAATGATTTTCTAATATCAGCTGTTTTGCTATCGTTGGAACATGATTCTATAAATCAGATTAAAAAGTTTCGCATATACATAAACGCTATTCGTAAACCAGAAATCTAATACTTTTGACAGTTCTATTCAAAACAGGGACTTCGTGGATTGCAAGGATCTGCAAAAAGTATTTCCAACTCTATCGGATCGAACAACAGCATTGAAATGTTAAATATAACGTAAAAACGTAAAAATATTTACAGGTAGGAATATCTCAAGTTGGCAATATCAACTTTCCTTGAAGTAAGCAACGTTATTAACTCAAAACTTTGTGTAGTTACACCAATAGCTAGAAAATTGTCGACAAATAGGTATCAAGCCAATCTCATTATTTTTGATTCCATTCTATACCTTATCTCTTTACGAAAAATAAGGCTATCTGGCTTTGAGGACAAAGTCTTTAGAATACATACTGACATATCAGATTTTAAACTAAATAACCCGAACTTTGAGATCTGTCTATTTAAAATTGACGTAACCGATACACATTTGAAAAGGCCTATTGGAATCGGAATTCTATAGGTAAAATATACGTTAACCAACAAAGGAAAGAAGATATTTAGTTTGATATAGGCGACGCTGCTTTGTTATTGCAATTTGATGTGTAAACAAAAGAAGTGTGTTCCATTGAAATTGGAGACTATAAGGAAAATGGAAGATTCTTGCATCTTTGAAATAATGTTAAAGTCAAAAATTGCTACTTGCATATTTCTAAACGATATTATTTATTATAATGATGAGCTTGTGTTTTAACAATGACTGTCTCGGTACTACTACTGTACTGTGTTCGGACTGCAAAGCAAAGTTCTCGAGTTTGTTCCCCAAATCGTAACGTGTAGCCCACGATAATAATAACCATCAGAGGATCCCACTGAAACAACTTTCTTGTTAAAAGGTATCCAAGAAGTTGTAAATGTGTATTTTATTCAACTAACAACAAAAATTCTAACCCTTCGAAGAAAAAGGCATGATGATACGTACGTATGTTTAAATATATTATATTCGAGTCCTTTGAAAACTCATGAATGAAAGCGAATGTAAATAAAGCGTAAACCTCTCAACTACGGCTGCACTAAAACCTTACATACATTACTCTTTCTAACAGACTAAATAAATGACACAAAAACTTACAAAATAAAAGCTCAAATCACAAATCAAATAGAAAGAGCATGTTCTTAAAACGCAAACATACTGTCACAAGTTGGTTGGTTTCAGACCAGCGTTTTATAAGCGAGTAAAAGCTCGTTAATGGAAGCTGATGTGCGCATATAACCGAGTCTTTTGCCAGACACCCAATTCTTACAAGCATTGACGCGTTTATAAGCTGGTAGTGCGAGTTGATACCGACTCATTGCCCATTCGAGCGAATATGTCAGAATAAGATCGTGTGTACAAGTCTAGTTTTTTGAAGTATGATCGCGGATATTGAGACGACGAAAAAACGCTAGTCTGATATCGCTCTTAGTACAGCTAATGGAACGTCACCCACGATGGATACAGATATTTGATGTAGGTGAACGCGTGAAATATTGTACCAGAATGCTTTTGACAAGCCTAGCGTAGACAGGTGAAATGCAGAGTTCTAGGTTCATGTTAATGTTCGGGTCGTCTGTTGTGACATTGAATGGCAAATGAGTTCGATATCGATTTTAAGTCTATTTTCATTTGGTTTGCTTTAGGTTGGTTTTGGTATACCGTATATTTGCGTTTTGGCCTAGTCTGGAAATGCAGTTCTTCTTTATCTGTGTATCTATGAGTAACTTTATTTGACTTTTCTAGTTATAGAAATTATTTTATTATTTCTAACTTCTTGTGACCCTTATGTAAGTATGAATTATATTTGACATTTTTATACTATGAATACTAGAATCATTACTTTTTTGCTATCTTTATAGCAAAAAAGTAATGATTCTAGTATTCATTGTTTTTATACTAAATAATATATTCAGTTAACGATATAAAGTATACTTTATGTCACACCAATAAAAACAGGGTCTTAAACAAGTCTTTTTTACTTAATGAGTAAATAAATATAGATTTAAAACATAAAAAATAAGCAGTTGAGTTAAAATAAAGTCAACGTGTATCAAAAACAGGCTCTTTATTTAATTATTTTCAGTACAAATACAATTTAACCTTGTAAGTCCTTGGGTACATTTTCAAAGTCCCGTTCCCTATTCCCTTCCTGAGCCTTGAAACTTGTGCAATAAAAACAGTATAACAGTTTAAGTGAAGTTCCGTAAACGTTTATGTATATTGTCGGTTAATTCGTTTTGGTTTTGGTGCTTTTTAATATTAAATTTCAATTAAATTTAGATTTAGTTATGCAATGATTATAACTATGCCACTGTAATCTGTTAATATAAAGTTAAATAATGTTATTTAGAAGAAAAAGAGATTTTAAATGTAGATTTTGTGTCATTAATTCATTATGAGACCTGGACTTAAAAATCTGAAATTGCCAATCCGCCTTGAGCAATCGTGATTAATGCTCATACCTTCTCTATATGAGAAGAGACCTTTGCCCTGCAGTGGGAAAGCAAAAAGCCTGGTATTATTATTATTATAATTCATTATACACAATGTACGTGTGTAGGAGTATGTGTGTAAGACGTCGTGTTTATCTTGAATGTTATTGAAAAACTAATAAGCATATCTATAGCAATAAATATCGTAGATTAATGTTAAATATATATTTCTCGTCAACATTAAAATAAAATAAAACACCTGAATAATTTTACCAAGAAAAATACTCCATTCGAGAAAAGAATCGAAAAATTCCATCTATTTACGGCAAACTGCAAAACTATTCAACAATGACACAAAATGGCAAATAAAACCAATTTGTAACATATATCATTGGAGCATTTACACGCGACCATCTAGTTTAGCTGTATTTATGTGTGAACATAGCACGTTAGTTAGTTGACCTGATTGTTCATTCAGCACGTCTATATTTAATATTTAACTATAACTGTTTCTTTTTTTTATTGCCAACAGTGGCAGGAGGTGAGGAAAAAGGAAAGATTGGAAAATTGGGCTTTTAAAATGTTTCCTTTTTTTTTCCGGGGATTTAGAATAAAAGAGGTAAGGTCACACTTTCCTTGGGGTTTTATTTTTGCCTTGGGTGAGGGCTTAGTTACCATGGAACAGTGAAGCTAAGAAGAACCCAGCTTGTAAGCGATTGGATTCGGTCGAGAACGGGGGTGGTCACATCAGTCTATCTTTCTTATTTAAGGTATGACGGATAACGAATTTTCTAATTATTTTGAAAGTAGACAAAGTATTCAAAACACCACAAAGTTTGAGGGCTAAATATAGGAATTCTATAAACGGCTCTCAAACTTTTCTTCGCAATCATAAACCATTGGAGTTTAAGGAATTTAAGGTACGACCTTTAACCTCAATGTTTATATAAGTTACCTGTATATTTGTGGAACGATACTTTGATTTATTTTAGAGAAATTAAGTTTACAACAGAATGATAAACATGTACAAAGTGGCACAAATAAAAAATAAAATAAAGTTATGACGTATAATGTGAAAATAACTCATGAAAATACTGGCATATATTGGCTGATATTATAGATCGATTAACAAATCATAGGTTATACAAAGGTTCCTTGCCCGTGGTTAGGTTACGGATACGCGCTCGTCGAAAATATTGTGTATATATTAAAACCATTTGGTATTCTAAGGCCTAAACTATAAACTTAGATGATATCAAAATGAACACTTAAACAAATCGTACTAATATTATAAAAGCAAAAGTTTGTGTTGTGTGTTGTGTGTGTGTGTGTGTGTGTGTGTGTGTGTGTGTGTGTGTGTGTGTTTCTGTGTGTGTGTGTGTGTGTTTGTGTGTGTGTGTGTTTGTGTGTGTGTGTGTGTTTGTTACATTCAGCACCTAAATGGCTAAACCAATTTCAACCAATTTTACATAGATTCGGTGCTAGAGACGGACGTAGGATACTTTTTATCACGAAAATCGGTATGGTTCTCGAGTTACATTAATTTAATTGTTTAATTAATTTAACACATACCACTTGCCGCGCGGGCATAGCTGCAGGCCGCGGCTAGTCAAATATTTGATGATTCAGTGGTACCGTGTGAGGGCTACCACGCAGAGGTCCCAGAACGAGTAAAGAGATATTTGGATTTTATGTACATAAATTCCGAGTATTATCCTGGAGCCATTGCATAGCAACTGGCTCAGTTCTATTGTATGGGATACAACATAGCTCTTGAGCAAAAAAACGTAATATGTATCTATATATAGTATAGAACAAAATCACTTTGTCTGTACGCTTAGATCACCTAAACTACTTAACGGATATTGATAGAAAGATTGTTGACCTTATAATAATTTTCTAACACGAGTAGACCAGTTTCACAAATATAGTTATGTGGATTTTGATTGGTTTTTCACTTTTATGTAGACAATTTCTTCTGAAGATTTACACGTATAATACTTGCAATTTATCGCTAGTTCTCCCGAACAAATGTTTTTTTTTGTTATTGAAGAATGTTAGTAATTATCAAATAAAGTAAAAGTAAATAAGTGCAAACATAATCGGTGTAATTTCAAATTTTAAGAGAATAATAGAGACAGTATTCTATTCTAAGACAATTAACAAGTCCAATTAATAATTACTAAAACAATGCTCGAACAATTAAACTAAAGAACATTATTTATCCTGTTATTTTATTATTCAAAATGCCCACAAAATTGATATTTTGGTAGAAAAGCTTTATGTCTTATCTATTTACACTTAATAAGTAAGCTGTATAGAGCCTACTAGTCACCGTGATACACACTCACTAACTAAAAATAAACAAAAAAAAACTTATATTATGAATTGTTCGGTCTGTTCGTAGAGTCCGGCATCTCTTTTGTAGTACTTCACTAAATGATTCTTAAGACTCTTACTTTTAGTTTCTAAAAGGATAATTAACAAAAAATTAACTAATCACACATGTTAAACCTCATGTGAAGTACCAATTGGGTAGCTAAAAGCATGAATATTTACTTTGATCTAATTAGTAACTAATTATCCATGCTTTTAGAATGCTTTTAGGTACTTTACATAAATACTTAACAGGTGATTAGTTAATTTTTCGTTGATTAGCCTGTCAGAATCTGGGGGTATATCTACTAAAGAGTGATAGTAATTTACCACAGGACAAGCAGCAGCAACTTTGATGATATTGACACCATTGCAATCTCAAATCCATCAAGTACGCGATTACAAGAATAATCATCTTAAAACTTGTCAGCTTGTTTCTGTTAGAAATCAATGAGTATATGCCAGTAGTAAACATCTTTTGGCTGTAATGCAATATCTTAAACTCCATTTATTATCGTACAAACCAAAAAGCATTAAAAGGCATAAAACAATGATCTCCAACAATATCAAAACGCAGTTACTACATTTTTTTCAATTCAAAAAAATCAATTAAGATGGTATCTGTAGAGGTTTAGAGGAGCCTTGGCAATGGAAAGAAAAAAAGACAATGCAAATGGTAGCTTAGGGGTGTTATTTTTCTTCGTCAACTCCATAAATAATGTTTTCCTCAATAACAGCGGGTTGGAACAATAAGAAATATTTTGCATGCATTTTTCTACTTAAAAATAAAAATATTGTTCTAGTGATAGTGTTAATTTGGGTACTTCGTCGATTCACACCACGCGCGATTCGGACCATGGTGTGAATCGCACAAGAATCATTTTTGAATTGCATGATTCACACCGTGGTGTGAATCGACGAATCCCAAAAAAGTCTTTCGGCGATTCACACCATGGTGTGAAAAGACGAAAGACATTTTGCGAATTCGTCGATTCGCACCATTATAAAAAAGTTATAAAAGTAATTACTTTTTGGTACTGACTGGTACAAAACGGTTATTGAAACAAATTATTTATAGGGATATAATATTTATTATGCTAACATAAGAAATTAAACATAGCATAAGTTTTTACAAGTATGTTAGATTATTCATATTATGTAGGTCAGTTATTCCTATGCTTATGATTAATTTAAAAATCACATGTTGTTCAACTTGAATAAAGATATTTAGGTATGTACAGTTTTAACTGTAAATATAAATCACAATATTGGTCAACATTAATAAAGATCTAGGTATTTATAAAAAAATAAAAAACAACTATAAATAAAATCACAAATACAGACTGAAAGATTACCCTGTTACTTATTACTAATTACAAAAAATACTTGTCATCAACATCTTTAATATAAAATATTCACCTTAATAATAATTAAATCACATGTTGCACATTTTGACTTACGATTTATTTGTCAGTAAAAAAAAAGACTAAGTAATACCTACTTTATTACTATAAGTAATTTTAGTTACTACTTATATAACGAGATATATCCAATGACTAAAATTGCTTGTCGTCTTCTTACCTTACTAATTAAGAGTGTACAATAGTACATAGTTTTACTATATCTAAAAAAAAACAGATTGAATAGATTACCCTTTTCTTTGTAATTGGAATCACAGATTTGTTTGGTTATATGGCTGTAATTAATAAAATAATATAAATTAAGTTAACGTTACTTATAAACAAGATTATTGTTAATTATATAATGATGAGCTACCAAAAAATAAATCAGCATAATACGAAAATTAGATTTTTTTCAAAATCTCAACTTCTCCAAGCAATGGCCAATACTTATTTGGTTAGTCAATAACTCATCTATAGTGTTATTAATTTTTTCATTAACTTGCACGCTTACTAGTTTTCTTTTTGAAATTTTAACGTCACCCGGTAAATTTATTTTATTATAATAAAAGTGTGCGTCTTTGTCTACTCCATGAAGAAATTGGGCAATATTTGGTTTTGATGGAATAATTTTTTTAATTCTAGCATTCCACGATTCAACCATGTTATTTGTTTTATGACTTTCATTGTAAGTACTCCACGTATTTGATAGAACTGAGTGTTGGAGCCATGTTTGGACAAAATAATCATTAAAAAGCGTAACTTCTGCGGTATTGGGACTTTCTCCCATAACATACAGCCAGCCATCATCCAATAAGTTTTGTGGCAAATGTGTCATAGCTGCGCATAGGCTTACATGGATCCTGCCCAGTTTAGATTTGGTTACTCCAAGCTTCTTAGCTTTACGCCATAAGCAGCGGATGAAATGAAAATAACAGCCAACTATTTTCACATCTGGAAACAATACTTTCAGTGCCAACATTGCACTTACTTCAAAGTCCATTGATATATGTGTGGGCTCCCATTCTTGAACTCGGCTTTTAATAATTTGGAACATAATCTCATAAGTTTCTTCTTTTCTATCTGGAAGCAAAGCATATAGCACAGGAACCACATTGACGTATTCTTCATTGCTCCCTATATCCGCATGAATAGTGTATACTTGATGAAAGCACTTGACGCAAATCTTAAATGTGCCATCGATAAAAAAATGTTTCGACTCCTTTAAATATTTTGTCATTTCGGTCTTTCCAAAAATTATGATGCGCTTGTTTTTGTATGCGTAATCGGCGAACAACAGATGATCGTATTTTTTTGGCACTTCAAGATGTGTGGCTTTATTGAAGATAAGTTTATTAGCGCCTATAGCTTTATTTCTTTGATTGTACAGTTTATTCTTTACGTTATTGAATTGAGGTAACGGTTTCGTTAGATTAATTCCTTTATCTGTAAGTACATCTATTGAATCTTGAAAAATTTGTGTGACTGGCTTATTGATATTGTTTTTAACAGTTTCGGTACATATGTGCATCTGCTGGTCTATTTCAATCGCTGTTTGATTCTTAGGAGCATGGTTATGATTAGTTTCACATAATATTGCAAATGGAGACGGGTGCATTTTGAATATTGCATTGCATTTGCTATCTTTTTTGGTGCACCTCCAGACCTCAGAACCATCTTTGTTTATACGTTTCCAAATATAATTGTATCCATTTCGACACAGCATACGACGACCTCTCTCGGTTATTTGAAACTCCATATTTTCAAGAGCATGTGAAGTTGACGCATCTTCAGACATTTTTACACCGAGCCTGTTCAAAAATAAGGAAATTGGATTTTAATATCTAAATATAATTAACATTGTAAAATACTTTACTTGCTTAAAAAATATCGATTTAGTTATATTAACTATCTAAAAATTTATTTACAAAAGTTTTATATTAAAAGCATGCAGATAACACTCTCCTTTCTTATTATTTTACTTATTTACATTTCATAAAGCTTTAGATAGGTATTGAGATTAAATAAAATCCAATTCTATGATTACAAACACCACAAGCAATGACTAAACAAAATATTATAATATAGTATACTAAATTATTACACACTTTGGCATTATGGTGCAATACTTATTGAAATCAGTACCTACACACTAAAGTAAAATGGCGGACAGTCCGCCATTTTGTTTTACGCTATTTTAAAATATTGTATTCAATTTCATCCATAAACAATTAATCCAAGATTAATTGTAAACCAGATTTTGAAGTGCTAAAGCTAATAATGCAGATGCACTGTTAACATTGACCAATATAAAAATTAATTAAGTATTATAGAATAAAAATAGCAATAGGTATCTACCAAGTAATGAAGAAGACAACTTTAAATATTATGTTTAACATTAATTAATTAATTTTGTGCCTGAGATAATTATAAATTTTTTAATTTTAACAACATATTGAAAACTGTACTTACCAAAATTATATTTCACTCAAAATATGACAGTCACTTCACATGTACCTACAACACTACTCTCAGGATAGAAATGATGCAATTACGTTTAAAATTAGTGCATTGTGGTAGTTCAGAAATTTTCCATTGTTTACAAAAGGGTTGTTTTTTACCTGAGAATATTGGCGCGTACCTACGCCGCGCACTGTTTAGGCGCACGTTACTGAATTTTTAAATAAAATTGATATACAATGTTAAGCTGATATTATAATATCAGATTGCATGTTTTATCATTTTAATTATTAAAAAAAACCCCGCAGGAGTAGTAGATAGTATTATTATAGTAGCCACAGAACTCCTAAAGTGGTGGCACTGGTTCACTCATAATAGGTACTTACTTAATATTTTTAATAGTATTTCGCTAAGCACTTGTGTGCTTGCTTGTTAATTAATAAGAAAGAACCGTTGGTATGAATCGGCGAATTGAAAAAGTGTCCTTCGGCGATTCACACCATGGTGTGGATCACCGAATGACTTTTTTGGGATTTCTCGATTCACACCATGGTGTGAATCATGCAATTCAAAAATGGTTCTTGTGCGATTCACACCATGGTCCGAATCGCGCGTGGTGTGAATCGGCGAAGTACCCGTTAATTTGTATCAAAAATACATTAAACAATCCATTCAATATTGTGTACTTTTTTATTTTTTGAGCTAATTTGTGTGTCTATATACAGTCTATAATACTGGCAATATAATTAGAAACATTTTACTAAATGCAGTATGCGACAGATATGACAAGCTACGTATAATCGGAATACGTCAGCTATTTTGATATGGGTACGAAGTGCGTTGTATTCTAAATGAAATATTAGATTTTTTATTAAGAGAATAAGCTTATCGTTGCGGATATCAAGGTTAC
The DNA here is from genome assembly GCA_963082885.1 of Parascotia fuliginaria. Classification (NCBI taxonomy): domain Eukaryota; kingdom Metazoa; phylum Arthropoda; class Insecta; order Lepidoptera; family Erebidae; genus Parascotia; species Parascotia fuliginaria. The sequence continues at coordinate 6,734,710 of OY720195.1, forward strand.
CACTATTCCCATTGCTTTCTTGGCGAACTGTAGACATGGTGGCTCCAACTCCAGCCTAACTGAAGTAAGAACCAACACCAACCCTTTTTCATCCCCTTAGGGGTTGAATTTCCAAAAAATCTTTCTTAGAAAGTGCTCACGCCTCTGTCGACGGTAGTTGCCACCCGGTTAGCCGCAATTACAGCCGTGTCCTGTGTACAGTCGGGCAACCGGACAGGCCGTAGGTCCGTGTCCTGCCGGTAACTGGACAACTAGAAAGTGCGTAGGCAGCAAATGGATGACAATGTTAAATCAATGTCAGCTTGAACTGCTTTAGTTATGTAAACCTACACAAAGCTAATCTGTAGATTATATCTATGGGCCTATAACGAATGGTTTATTATTATGATGATTACTATCACTGCGCCGCAATATAATAATTTTATATTATCGGCAAAAAAACTTACCAAGGAAATAAAATTATTTATTTTTTTTATGAAATAAAAAAGTTTGTGTTTTATCTAGTATGTTTCTATACTGTATCCTCTATTAAACTTTTATCTAAGACTAATTGAATAGTAGTAATTCTTACCTACCCACCATAAAATTACTATTACTTTGAAGGTAATTTTTCAAAAGTAAAAGCGTAAAAACATACGATGAATTTGTTTGACATTTGTTTTCCATCTCCCAAATTAAATATCACACAAAAAATTGTAAAACAAAAATTTTAATTTTTACATGAGTCTATTGACACAAGGTGAGATAGTGTATTCCCAGTAGTAGAATTTATTATGCTACAAATCATACGTCAGGGAATTATTAGTACCGTATCTATAGTAGTATTTTTACCTATCTGTTTTTTTTTTGGTAAAACCATCAATTACTTATAGTCAAATAAAATTCAAATAAGATAATGACTCATTTATAGCATTCAATCTAATATAGCGTCTTCTTTTTCTTCTGGGAGTGCCTCTCCAACTAGTGAAGGTTGGCAGTTGGCAAGTTCGCAGTTATAACGACTTATTCAGTCTAATTTCGTCAAAAATCTGAATCGATTATATTGCTCTTGTCTTTTTTATATGAGAAGAGGCCTTTCCCTGCAGTGCGATAGTAACGGGCTGGTATGAAGTAAGAGCCACACGAAACAAATGTGGGTAACTTCATAAGGCTTAGTAGAAAGTTTTATTTCTAATAAATTTATTTTTGAAATAAACTTATTTGCATACTTAAAAAGGTTTTGCTAAAGTAAGATATTTTAAATATGACTTATTCGTCAACTCGCCACTTGAAAACTCGCCACTCGGTGGCGAATTGCCCCGAATTATTTTAATTCATTTTTCATTCGACAACTCGGCACACAATGTAAGTACGTAGTATTTTTGTACAGTCGCGTACAAAATAGACCAAAAATATATATATTTTCAAATTTTATGTAACTTATAAAATGTATTAAACATTTTGTTATTAACTGCACTTCTATACTAGTGCCAAGTTGACGAATGAAAAATTAATTAAAATAATTCGGGGCAACTCGTCACCGAGTGGCGAGTTTTGAAGTGGCGAGTTAACGAATATAAAGTAAAGTCTTAAATATAATAAGTTTATTTTTGTGACACACCAGTGGTACAAAAATAAACTTATTTGCATATTTTGACACATAAGTAAAAGTCAAAGTTGAACTCATTCATAAACCTACTGGGTTTTAAGGGGTTAAGACGTAAGTAGTACTTACTAAACTTAGGTAGGTACTTAACTTATAAGGTATTTAAAAGTAAATGTAAGTCAATTTACCTAAAATCACTTCACTGACATTAGTCGACTACTAGCAAAACTTAAACCTCTCGTGAATCGTCAGCTTAGTAAAATCTCATTAAATTAAAACTTGCATTAGCTAAAAGAAACACTCAAAAATTTACAAAATAGAATGTAATCTTTTTTTTCAAAAAGAACTAACTGTCAGTCACTTGAAATATCAATATTAATAACAATCAAGTTAACTGCAAAGAGTTTGCATTTATACAAATTTTAAACAATTCAATATAATAGAATACAAATGAAACAGACTTGAAAGAAATATTAGTAATAGGTACTGACTACTAAACTTATAAAGGACTACATAGTTCATTGGCGATAACTACGATTCAAGTACAAATTATGCTACTTTCATTATCTCAACACATCAATGGCTTAACGTCGAAAGCCTTATGACAGTTTCGAGAGGCCGAGCTCATTGAGATTTCATCTGAAATTGAGGGTGAAATTTGAATTGAAAAGCATTTCCATTGTACTGAACTACACTACAAGTAATTTAAGGATTTTTGACATTCAGTAATTTTTTTTTGACATTATCTAAACTGATCTGGGTGGTTCGGTGAATAAGTGCAGCAGTATGACTCTCAACAGACAGAACTAGGGAATCGTTGTGAAGAGCTTCATCACACCAAACACTACATAACAACCACGACAACTCTGCCAAGAGCGAAATGACTGAGAAGAATAAGAAGATTTTCTTTTAATGTGCTATACACTGCAAAGGTATAGCACATTAAAGTATATAAAATATATTCTTTTTGGTGTTATAAGTACAATGCTTTTCATTCATAGGGTTGATACGTCAATGAATGCTATAGCTAGTTACTGTCTACGATTCATATAATATGCGATGGTATTAAAACAGCTATTAGGTAGGTAGATGTCAAAATACTCAAAAACCAGTTTAGTAATATATTATATTTGTAATAAATAAGTAGAATTTCGTACGAAAATCATCACAGTCGTTACTAACATACCAAAGATTAACATCTTTTATCATCATGAGTTTATCTGAAACTGCTGGACTAGCCTAAAGCGAATAAATTCTGGTAAATATTACAGGTTTCAAGACACAAAACTAATAGAATATTTGTCACCCTTGAAGCAGAAACGTTTTGAAAACCGCAAACTAGAAGACAAAGTGGCAGACCCTTTAAAAGGTAAAACGATGTTATTATATTAAAAAAAGGTTTTACTTATAAAATGAAATAACCTCCAAAATCAAAAATAGCACCTCACACCATTATGCTAAGCAGACTATCCACCAATTATCAAACTACTTTTCGCCCTTTTTCCCGAACATATTTTATACATGGCGTTCAATATTTCACACTTTATTTGGCAGCCCAAGCTGACCCTCCTAATTTGCTAGCCGGTGTGTTACCCTTATAAATTGTGAACTAGTTTAGCTCACACGTAATTCCATCCTCACTACTATTTCTTTAGCTATCCGTGCGTTTAAACTAAGTTCGAGAAGTTTCCCTTTTTATCTGAGAGAAAATTTCCGTAAGTCTTTTGGGACCTTTTGCTCTACTTCATTTTGTAGCGTTCAAATTAGTTTACTGGTAAATATAGTCTTAGAGAAGATTTTCGGCTGTTATAACAATATTATTGACTGTGTCAAAAAAGCTGTAAGTATAAAATCCGTCAATTGTTTGGTATTTCCGTCAGCTATACCATCATCATCAGCCTTTAGGTCCCCACTGCTGGATGTAGGCCTCCCTAAGTGAATCCCACTTACGCCAATCTTGTACTGCGCCAAACCAGGAGTTCCCCATGTCTTGGCGAATGTCATCGACCCATCGCACTATTGGACGACCACGACTTCTTTTACTAGGCCTCGACAATCATTCGGTCACGGTTTCGCTCTACCTGCCGTCACCACGTCTGGTCAAGTGCCCTGCCCAGTTCCACTTAAGGTTCATAACACTGATGCCGACGTCGCGGACCTTAGTATGGTGTCTGATCTCAGTGTTACAAATTCGGTTTAATGCCGAGCATAGCAATACAAGTAAATATTTATTTACTTTCATCACATTTTTACCCGTTCACTTTCTTTGCTTTATTAAAAGCGGAAAATGTGACCGAACTTGATTATAATGATTGTCAATGTATCTATTCCAATAAAAAAAACTTATTTCTTTATGAAACGTTGAGATTGAGAAAAAAGGGAAGTTTACTAACCAGAGAAAGTACTAAAAAGAAATTTAGACCACTCCTTTAGATTATCAGCTTATTATAACCTTTATAAGTTAAAAAAAAGATTAAATTGGTTTATTTTCACATTGGTTTTTGTTTTTGTAATCTGTGTCGAAATGTATCATTTGGCCTCTTTATTACCGGTCTAGAACATGAAACCATTAAATCACTTCCTATACGTATCGTAAGAGGCTCCACTATACCCATGGGAAGAAAATTCGTGGTTGGAAGAATACCAAGAAACCTGCGTACTAAAGTATAAGTCGACCATAAAATTGCTTTACCACCTATATAGTAAATGTCGTTTATAAAACAAATTATGTCTATTTTTGCTTGCAAGTGCCCTCAGTACAGTAACAGCTGTCACTGTCATAATGAGTCTTACTGAATTTTAATTTAGACGTATTCAGATTGTTATCATGGTTCCCATTTATATAATAACTAATTCGTTTTCTATAAAACATTTGGTAAACAATTCGATTTTATTTCCTTTAACAAAGATTATATCTGTTTTCTATAAAAATATAACTTCTAATCTTAATCCTAAATTGAATAGATCTAAAAGAGATAGGTTTTAGCGATAAGATCACCAACTGTGGAGCTATTTATTTCAAATTGTTTGTGGAGTTCACGGTATTAAATTGGTACACGATATAGAATATTCTTTCTATTAGGTACTAAGTTTATATTTATACTCATCTTATACCTGTTATACTTACACGTATTACGTACCAGACTATTGTAATATTGTAAGGTTAAAGGGTATTTATTAGAAGGCATTATATATTCTAACTTAAGATTTTATTCTCATGATGCTTAAGTATATAAAGGCAAATTACTTGGTGTCAAACCCAACAACCTACGTCTAGAAAACTGGAACCACTTAGTACATCACAATATTTTTTCCTGATTTTATCACTACGATGTGTGTCTACTTATAAGATTTTCATTTCTTTGACAACATCTGTGATTCGGTGGTACTGTGTATGGACTGCCACGCAGAGGTCGCGGGTTCGATTTCCGCTCAGTGCAAATATTTGTGTGCATGAACATGGCTATTTGCATCGATCAGGGTGTTTCTATGTATAATATGTATGTATTTACAAAAAAAAAGTATATAAGTATGTTCATCCGCATTCTAGAACCCATATCACAAGCTATTAATATATGCTTACTTTGGGTCTAGATGGCGTTGTATGGTTGTTGTGGTATTATTATTATTATTATTATTATTATATGTAGTTTATGAAGCCTTTGACACAAATATCTCTTTTTTTTATAGGAAAAGTCAGTAGTTAACGGATATTGACTAGATTTGTCAAAGTGTATTGTAAAACATTCTTGCTTTAATGGTAAATCATGATAAAAGTAACAAGTCAAAGAAACGTGACAGGTAAGTCAACTACAGCCAAAACATGAAAGGAACGAAATGTCGCCTAATTATTCGTTTAATAAGAATTCTTTATTTGTCTCTGTGTGACGACAGAACTGATCGTAATTTATTTGATATCCTACAAATTGAAGATAACTATGCTCTAGTTACTTTATAAATAATGAAATGAAATATGTTTATTCATATAGGTTAATTAAATTAACACTTATGAACGTCAAAGTTTACAAAATGTCAGCAAATTAACCTACAGCCAGTTCGCTGACGAAGTAGAGCCATGAGAAGAACTGGCAAGAAACTCAGGCCACTTTTTTAATCGCCAGGTTATTACAATTTTTGTAAGTTACAGTTTCAAGTAGCATGCAAAGTGACGCAGGCAATACACTATAGTTGTCTAGTTAAATTCAAATCTGTCGTATTCTTAATTACGACATAATGTATAGACATGGGATGTGCTGTAAATAATTATTTTAAAATTTTGATATCAAAAAATATTCTGCGACTTTTTAAAAACGACTCTCACATTATATGACTTGTCGCGTAGGATTTTAGGTAGTAATAATCAACTAACCCACGGAAATTTCATCTAAACTTGGAGCATAATATTTATATATATTATCACAAAAAGTTTTGTCGTGTTTGGGAACCGAACCCACTACTCCGTGTACAGCAATCACGCACACTTCCATTGTGCCACAGCCTAGTATAGGAACACAGTAAAATATCAATGAGTCACATTACTATTCAATATAAATAAAGTTACAATTTCAAGACTGTACCTAGTTAATTAAATTGATACAGGTTGTTGTACACTTAAAATACCAAATTCCAAACGCTATAGTTGAATGAAAAGAGTCAGTACATTCGGTTACATTGATGCTAGACGATCACTGAACCAGATAAAACTGATTACGTGAATTGACTAGCATCACTCGTAACTCGTACGTAGTAAAACGGTTCAAGTTTCGATCACCTTACAAGTCGAACATTTTCGGAGTGAATTTCCAAGTATTCCGAACAATTGCTGAGTCAATATAGATTTTGACAAGGAAAAATAAGTCTGGTTTAATATTAAAATAATAGTGTGGATTTTCGGGATATAAAGTATGTCACGAGATACACATTTTTTTCAAACATCTTGTTTTATATTCTTTAAGCCCTTTGTCGTAGGTTCTTGGAGGTACCTACAATCTGACTACATAAATATTTATGGGTTACACAAAATTTTGTGTTACATAATACACTGACTGCGCCCGGCAGCTTCGCCCGCGAGGAAAATGATATGTTCTTAATTAATGAAACTCGGGCACTAGACCTATTTTCGGGATAAGTGGTACCCTATGTCCGTCTCCAGCAACGAATCTTTGTATTATATATATACCAATTTTCATCAAAATCGGTTCAGCCGTTTAGATGTTGAGTGGTAACAAACAAACACACAAACATTCGCATTTAAAATATTAATAGGATTATGTTAGCTTCCAATCCTAAGAAATATATGTAATTTTAAGGTCACATCACCTTTATTGGCTAATTAGCGTACCTACGCAGTGTCTTTTCACAAGACACTAAAACACTGTGTTAGATGTATCTCACTTTCTGAGTGCCTAGTGCGAGTTTGTTTTACGTTAACGCGATTGACACGTTTATGACGTTTGGTGCTCTGATTGGCCCGCTCCAAGCTCTTAACCAATCGAAGAGCCAAACGCAGTAAACGTTTTAATGACGTTAACGTAAAAATAATTTACACTCGGCACCTTGATGCCTTCTTATATGAGCCATAGTGAAGTGTACAAATCCAAAAAATCCGGCATATTTTAACACGACCATTAATCAACAACTTGCAAACAAGCTCTAAAACACCAATAAATCTAACCATTCATTCATTCTATCAAACAAATATGTATTATGCAATAATATTCTCTATAAATCAAATAATTAATACATTTAGCGGACAGAATCAATTGAACAAATAAGTAAACAAGGCGTGTGTAACAATTCCCTGTTGATATATGTGATCAACTCTTCGTAAATTAATATTGACAAGTTTTATATGTACTTGTCGTAATAAAATAGCGTCCTGTTTATTGTTCTTGCTTTTCAAGTAAGATAGGACTTTTGTTAAAGTTTTACATTTATAATTCACTATTATGCTCAAAAACAAATAAGTTTGATTTAAAAATATCCAAATCGTCAAATTCATGGTACTCTTTAAGTTGAATATGAAAAATGTTTCATATAAGGAGAATTTATGACATTGTATAGATTCAATAAAAAAAATTGCATCGACATTTTTTACAGTGGAATCCGGGTGTGAACTAAACGGCTAATTAATGTCTACTTTCGGGTGTCTAATTTCAGTAAAATTTAAAACGGGACGGTAGTTTAACACTCAATGGTGTGCACCACGACACGTCTCGACTACATAGACTGCTTACCTGCACGCAGATTATAAAAAATAAAAGATGGTTCCTCTCTTCCTACTTATACATATTAATATGCTCCAAATATCAGACCACTATAAGAAGAAAAACCTGTGTGATTGATGACATTATCCATTCCCAATCGATTACTTAACTTACAACGAAGGTTGTTTTGTAATCTATCCTCTTTTCAATTAAGTTAATTGGTCGGAAAACGGAGGAAAATTTATAAGTTGTTGGAGCCACAATTTATTTTGAGTATCTACCAAACATTTTGAAACAAAAAGAGAGAAAAAATTATAAAATAACCTGGTATTTTCATGTAACAGGTTTGCCGATAAAATATTTGACAATGACGAAAAAACGCGCACAAAGCGTGAAGCTTTTTCGTTGTCATTCGGTCTTGGACACTCAAAATAATGATGACAGTGATATCAGTCCATTATTTCATTAAATGTGTACAAAAATTGTCGATGTACATGATATTGAATTTTCCTGTCGAAATAATCTACAGTATTTTCCTGTCTATATTTGTGTGTGTTTCATGGGACCCATTACAGCTAACGGACAGTGAATGTTGTACCTCTAGCCATTTTACACGAGGGTATTTATAAAAACAATAATAGATTCATGGCCCGTTCACACTATACAAGTCTTATAAAAAAAAATATAAGTATAAGAGTTGCTTTCTTAACGTAGAGATAGAAATCGCTACAGAATTATCCGTTAGGTATAAATCGCACTCAGAGCATTAAAACAGATACTATAAATTGAAAATCACAAGCCCGCATAGTTTGCCATAAGATAAACTCTTGGTTCAAAGTACTATAAATACCTTTATATTGATCTTTGCTACAATTATATTAATCTGAAGCCAAAGCAAAAGTAACTGTATTAATTTAGACATTTTGCCCATAGCCTCGACTTCATTTGGGCAAGACTAACAAATTAAAATAAGTATCTAGTTTTAATTTGTCAATGCATATCTTAGTTAATAATATAAAGATTTCATTGCAATATTCTACATAATCGTAACTTATAAAACGGTTAGGTGCCAAATCGATTACTGGGAAATTTCAGAACCAAGTTTACTCGTATTTTCCTCATGTTTTTTCCCTAACTTTTATATATTTCCCGTGTTATTTACTTACAGACATTTAAACAAAGCCTTCCTTGGTGTTTACCTCAATTATTTTCTTCAAAAATTATACAGCCTTTTTTGAGTCTAAAATTACACCACGATGATTTGCGCTTAACATAAAAAACTTTAAACAGTAAAATCTAAAACTTAAAGGAACTGAAACAATTTAAGAAAAGCTTTCGTAGTACATTTTCGACAAAAAAAAATACTAGATAATTTAATGTAGTAATGGTATTAATATTTTACCAAGTAAACGTTTGTGTCAAAATGAATTTTATTTGTTTAAGAGAACCTTGAAGCCAAATTTACGGATTATTCCCATCTGTTCCTCTGGTTTGTCTCCCTAGTTGACAGATGGGAAGAAAAAGTTCGATTTAAGTGCCTACATAGACACGTACGTATATCTACTATTAGTTATTAACTGTCATTGATATTGTTAACTGCATACTATACTATTATAGGTGACTGATACATAATGCCTGTGATAAAACGTGATAAGTCACAGAACTTAAAGAATAATAATTTCTCCTAAATATTGTTTTATATATACTTGCATGTTTTAGCTACAAGCTATTTTAGCTGTTCTCCATTTCAGACTATCTAACTTTTATTATTCAGATTTATTAAACTCGGACAAAAAGTTGCTTCCAAGACTCCAAGTTTAATTAAAAGATTGCCGCTTCAAAAGCCCTCTTAACAAATAATGTCCAGGCTACTCTTAGTCCCCCCGATCCGTGTTTAGGGGGACGTCGTCAAAACAAAAATATTATTTTCCTTAAAATGTCTTGTTTTCTTCCAAGTTGGTCATTATCTTTATCTTTACATTTTTGTTTTGTTCAAGAAACATTTAAGTTAAGAATTTGTAGAAGTATGCTCTAAAATTTTGTGATTTGGAATAATTGTACAGTAAGTATTTAAGAATTTAATTGTGCATTGATACTTTTTATTTCACATTTTGCTTAGTATACAATTTAGGAGATGTATTTTAAATGTACTGAAGAGAGAAAGCAAAAAATAATGACACCGTGAACTTAAGAACAAGGGGATCACACCACAATATAATAATATACTAGATTATAATATCACAACAACTACACGCAACGCCATCTAGACCCAAAGTAAACATATATTATAGATTGTGTTAAGGGTTCTAGAATGCGGATATACATACTTAAATACTTTTTTTAGTAAATACATACATATTATACATAGGAACACCATAAATAATAGTAAAAACAATAAGAAAATTACACAATTACCTAATAGGGACAGAGAAACAAATTTTAAGACTCATTAAAATGCAAGAACTTGCTAAAGCGAATATTTGGCAGACCTTGCCACAATACATTGAATCTAAAAGCTTGTTAATTTCTAAATTACTGTTTATTACGACTGTACTATCGTTGCTGTATTGCAATATTTTTGCAAGAAAAGAAAAAAAATAGGACAGATCTTTGATTGACTAAGCACATTACAAGGATTGCCTTGGGTTATTCTTTTTCGGTATAAAATACCAAAAAGCTGTCATTATTCTAATGCTTCTTCCTTAGCTTGCCCTTGTACTATATTTACTTGAGGTCGTCGCACAATTTTCTCTTCCATACCAGTGCATATTAATAATATTTCCTACGTGTGAGTTACATTTTTATCTCGTACGAAATGACAAAACATCATGCAGAAAGAATGTTTGTTAACTTTTTTGTGGTAAAGATATGGTATAATTAAAGTGTCGTTACGCATGTTGCGTTACAAATGTTTCATGTCAGTAATGAGCATATAATATATGGGCATGTATATCACATTAAGGATGCGAGATAGATAATAAAGGATATATAAGATTCTTATGCGACTGTAAAAACTTTATGAGAGTTTTTATATTATTTTGATATGTTTATTGAAGGTTATTGCGGAAGACAGTCGGTTAATAGGCTACACAAAATAATATATTGGTTGCTTTTAATTTTAGTATGTTTGTTTAATTAATTTAAAAATAAAAGTCATGCGTCTATACAAATGTAGAAATTGACTAACTGAAATATAACTACGTACGTCAGCGAGATAAATTTTAGAGGTGTATGTATATAAACTTAAATTTAAAACTTTATTGTACATATGAATATTAATTACTATTAGTAAAAAGAAAAGAATAAAGAGAAACAAATAAATAGTAAAATTCTATAATTCAGTTCAAAAAAGTTTGCAAGTTCCTAACTATTGAAAAATAATAAAACTTGAATAAAATTTATGACCATTAATAAGTTTGTTATTGGATTATAAAAAGAATCGCAAATAATTTAGTTTTACTTTAAGAAAATAAAATCCAGCAGTTGCGTATAGTTAGTGTCGTGATATTTTGTTATAATGGCTGCTTAAAAATAATGATCAAACATTATAATTATTAATTTAAGTTCTGTTTCGTGGCTTAGACTATAAATATAACATAATTATGAACAGTTCTGTACGGTAGTAGATCCACACTGGTTTCAGCATGAATAGGCCGGATTAACTGGGGAAGTACTACCCTCTCATAGAAGATCGACGTAAGAATATTACTTTTAACGCTGATGTGTTTCGCTCGGTGAGTGAGAGCACCGGCAGCCAAATACTCCTTCGATCCTCTTCCATTTCCTTTTTCCTTCCTCATCCCCTTCTCCGTTGTAGGCAGCGGTTTGGTTGTGTTTTCTAAGCATTATTACTTCTGCAATGCTTGAAAAACACAACCATCTCTATAAGTTACGGTTAATACTTACTAGAAGGTGGACCTTAAGCTTGTTGTTGTATAAAAATACCATAACATAAATATAAACATAAAAAGCATAAAGTTATAATACTAAAACTGGTATCACAAATAGAAAATCCTTACGCCTATTAAATCAATATAATATTCATAGAACACATTTCCACAACACATTGTCTCAAACATCAGACCGAACATATTCCATTACAATTTACACATACAATAACATTATCAACTGAAAACGTTTAAAATAAATCAGTCGTATATGCCTTGTTTACTTTGAAACAGAGGCCGGTATCATTCTAATGACAATACCGAAGTTACATGAAGCTTGTTACGATCTTCGTTTTCAAGGCGTTATCTACTTCATACTAAACATTAATCCTTTACAAGTTAAATTGTGCTCTCATATCTCAGGGTTCTTGACAGAAGTGCCGTCTTGAATAATTGTGTAAGTTTCAATATCACTGTTTTGTTTAAGTGAAACAAGTTGGGAACTATTGCGATCTCGATATGAATTGTTCTGGTAGCTAAGCTGTGGTTTTCAGAGATAAATGATGGTGTAGGTGTACGTTTAGATAAGTTCTTGTTACATGTACAGCTTGTTTTAAATGTAGATGGTAATAAATAATAATAATACCAGCCTATTTACTGTCCCACTGCAGGGCAAATGCCTCTTCTCATATAGAGAAGGTATGAGCATTAATCACCACGCTTGCTTAAGGCGGATTGGCAATTTCAGACATTTAAGTCCAGGTTTTCTCACGATGTTTTCCTTCACTGTTAGTCAGAAATGTCCAAGATAAACTTAGAACGTACAAATGATTTGAAAAATTACATTGGTACTTGCCCGGATTCGAACCCACTACCTCGTATTTACGAAGTGGGTGCCTTATCCACTGGACCATTTCAACTTGTAGATGGTAATAATTACAGTTAATTAAAAAATACGCTTAACGTAGGTTGATTAAAGTTCACGTACATTAGGCGTTATATTTCATCACATAACAATTAAACACTAATCAAGTAACACAATGTAACCTTAGTCAAATAAATCTTATACCAATGACACAGAAACACAACTTTTGAAATATTTTGTGCTTTATTTTGTTGTATTGCTTTATTCTTTACAGTGTTTACGTTTATATGCCAGTAATATTTAAGATAAATTGGGAAAGTAGATAAACTTTTGAAAAGTAAATAAAATGTACTTGCTAAATTGCTCAGGATCAAAATCACCATACCCTACATAACAAGGAGGTAGGTACCGTAATTGGGCTGGCACGAAGTGGCTGTTGAAGCCAATTTATCAAAGCCAACTTAATATTTCAGAGGAAGTAACAACAAGAAAACACTTTATTTAAAGAAGTAACGAGAAAATACTATATTTGAAGCTGTTTGTTAAACAAAAACATTTAATATTTACAAAAACTGGCGGCCACAAGATACACGTCTAAAATTACTACAGAAAATGAGTTCACTTGGCCTAAAATGAAATTAAGCTATTAAAAAACATTGCTCTCGAGCCTGCTGCCTTTTCATACGAGAGAGAATATAAGGGCGTTAAGTAAAATTATACAAAATTAAATTTAGTTTGGACCTGTTTGAAGGGGCGGCCTAAACAAACTTACTAATGCTGTTTGGTGGAGAGAATAAGAGGCAACGTATGGCCAAGTATAAAAAAAATATCTAATAGAGTTTTGTGAGAGTTTTTGCAATATTACAACTAAATTTAATATTCGATAAATATGTTTTAAACAAATTAATCAGTTACAATATTAAATGAGTAGAAGCTGTTAAATACGGCTCTTGAAAATTTAACTTACGGATATTTCTTTAAGCCACTCATTTAGTTTTTTCTGATATTAAAAAAGGTTTACTTCAGTAATTGTATGACACTACAGTACGAATATCTGCAGAGAATATACACATACATATAGTAATAACATTTTGTAATAACATACCCAGTCAGAAACATTCTACATAAACAAATCAAGTCGCAGTACCTGAAAACAAAAGAAAATATATAGATAAAATGTAAACAAACAAAAAAATTACACAATACATGTAAAATTGTATCGACATATCAATAAAATATTATGTTTCGTAACTTTTAAATTTATCAAAAGTATTACTATCATTAATGTTACAATTTATGTGCAGATACATAAATTGATGCTAAATAAATAGGTAAACAACAAAATATATAGCATAAAGTCGTATTTTGTTAATATTCCAAAGAACAGGCACTTTAGTACGCACATACATTATCAATCATCAAGTTGATGTGTAGTCCCAAAAGTAATACAATAATTGTATCTCTCTTCCTAAAAGCACGAATGATGCCTTAGAGGATCTAGTCCTTAACATTACTTAGTAGGAAATAATGTACATAAAAATGTTTTACCTCTCAAGGGAAGTTGATAGACTGTTAGACGACAACGAAATTTTTAGAGTTAGAATTAGGATTCAAGAATAGCGTGAAAAAATGCTCTCTAAAAGTAAACTCTTTGTTGTATATATATTTGGAATAGGTAAAACGTTTAAAGAATAAGTAACAAAATATTAACCAAAAAATCAATTGATGCAAATATTACCTATATACTAGAACCATTTTTAATAGGTAGTAGATCCACGCTGGTTTCAGCATGAATGTGCCGGATCGATCGAAGAAGTACTACCCTTTCATAGAATATCGACGTAGGAGGAGCGCCGGAGGCTCAATTTGCTCCCTTTCCTTTTTTCTCACTTCCCTCAATCCCTTCATCTACCCCACTCCCTTCACGGTAGGTAGCGGCTTTGCAGAGTCCCTGGCATTGCGAAAGCAATGCCTGAGACTGAGTCGTCCATGAGCGACAGTTACCACTTACCAACACGTTTAATATGTTAAGTTTTGGTCTAGCGGGTGTGTAGTTATTGTGTTATTATTATCTTATCTTTATCAATAACAGCACGAATATGTTTACTGCTGAACACAAAGTAGACATAAACTCGAAACAAATGTATAATATTTGATCACACAGAGTTTGTCTAGTATAGTATATATATATATTTTTATATACACTATCACACACCGTCATCTGGTCTTAAACTAATCAGAGCTTGTGTTATGGGTACTGGATAACTGAAGATAATACAGATACACTTTTTTATGTAAATACATATTTAAAATATATAGAAAACACACAGATTGAAGGCATGTACAAATGTTCATCTCACAAATATTTTGTCTTCCGTGAGAATCGAGAACCCACGACTCCTGGCGTCGTCAGTCAGTTGCACTAACCACTAGACCAACGGTGCAGTGTAGTATTTGAGGGAAAGCTATAACCTCTTGGTCAACAGTCTTACGCACTCCTAATACGCAAGATAGTCTTAAGTCGCTCATAAACTGAAATTTAACTATGTATAGTAACAGTATTTCAAAATCTAGCAAGGCTTATCTTTATCTGCTGGAATAGCTTGGCAGCTCTCATTTTTCACTACATCTTCTTGAATTTAGGCCAAAACTTTACGTATGATATATCAGTGAATTAACTTTCATGTGTTCCGGCACATATTAATAAGAGTATTTTGACCGAGCATCATTTTCTTAACAAATTTATGTATGCTAATTAATTAGACGAATGTTGGATATTTTCTCTGAGTTTGTAGAAAGGAACACGAGTTATATTTAGTACTATTTAGTGCAAAAGGAGCTTCAGAGACAAAATAGTTTTGGTTATTGTACCACGCAGGTCCTTTAATTTAATCAGCATGAACTATATTATGACATAATCATACCATGTCAGTTATATAATATTTTACCACATTCACACAGCGCCATCTAGCCCCAAATTAAACAATTATATTTGCTTGTGTTATGGGTACTAAACCATTGATATACTACTTAAATATTTTTTTTTTGTATATACATACATATTATAGATAAATTACACCCAGACACAGAACAAACAATTATGCTCATCACACAAAGATTTGTCCTGGGTGGGAATCGAACCCACAACCTCCGGCTTAGCAGTCAGGGTCACTAACCACTAGGCCAACAGGCCAGTCAAAGCTAGCACAGTAATAAAGCTGTTAATAAGTTGAAAAGGATTTAAATTTTTTATCTATATTAAATCATTTGGTTAATTGCGCGTTCATTTAAAAAGTAATAACATAAAACTAACTTTAACTCTAGTGTTTGCCGTAGTCGCCGCACATGGCAGACGAGTTAGTGAGTACAGTGGCCTTCAATATACAATATTAAATCCAAGATTCTTATTGGTTGGATTGTTCAATGCTAAATCGCTATAACAATATGTTAATATGTCTTTTGTTAAAAGCGCTTCAGCGAAGAACAATCCATTCAATCTATATTCTCTAAATTATCTTAATATTTAACCAACGCTTTTAAAAATTTTGAACGAAGATATTGTTCATTTTTATACCTGTCAATGTTAGTTTCTAAAAATTCACGAGTCTAAAATATTATAGCTTATTTAAATTTAAAATTCAATTAACAAAAAAGTCCAAAGTTTAGGATCTTAAGGTCGGAAAGTTTAGAAACGCCGGTGCCTTTCACTTAAGTGAAACAAACCCCGTACTAACGCAAGTTTATTAAATTAACCCGTCTTGGAGTAAATAAATTCATGAATTTATCGTTTGGGTAGTCAGTGTGCAAGTTACGGGTGATACTCGGTCATCAAATAGGACCACTCTGTTTTAACCATGTTACTGGCCAGCATTTTAAATTAAGCAACTAACAATTCATAAGGAAACAGCAAAGTTTTTAATTACATTTTCAGACTATGAAAATATAAAAGAGTTGCACAATCAAATTAAACTAAAACTATTGAGTACTTTTTACTTAAGTCATATTTAATTAAAATCCAGAATTTACCAAAGCATGTGTTTCCTTCGAATTTTGGATGCAAAATTTTGGGGCACGAAAAATCGTCATAAAAGAGTCACTATAGTAATGCCTACATGACAGTAGCAATTGGAATGCTCTCCACCATTTTTAAAATTCACTGACTATCATAACCAGTGACGTCCTTAAGTTTCGTAAAGCTGTTGATCATCCGGCCGAGTAAAATCACTTTCGTAGACTAATATAAAAAAGTCTTAACTAAAATGTTCAGCAACACAGAATATGTTAAAAGTAATAAAGCATTATTATCCTTTTTCTCGACCTATTTCCCTTACTATAAACAAGCGTTGAAACCTCCTTTTAACCTATTTTTATTTACAGCTTATCCTTATTTAGAATGTTGTTTAATATCGTTATTGGAGCGAACATTATAAAAATTTACTCTTAGATGTTAACAGATTCAAGACATGATCTAATCGCAATATTGAAATGCGTTGACACCTACATTTTTGTATTCTACAGATTTCAAAAGAATATTTGCAAAAAAAGCTCTGAAAATTAAAATAGTCTAAGACAAATCTTGGCAGTAACACTCTTGGCTTTTGTTTTTAGTTCCACAGCAAATGAACATACAAATTTTATTGCAGTATTTCTCTTTATTGCAGTACAAGTTCATCATAACAATATATTTTTAAACCACTGCCATAAAAGACCAGCAGGCGCAACCAAGGCGATAGCTTTTAGATGGTAGTAAATATAAAAGGGAAACATGAGCTCACGCCGGTTGCCAAGTGGGACAAGCTTCTAGCCAAGTTTCGTGAACAGCTGATATTTAGCTCAGATACTTTTTTTTGTAAAGCAATGTTTTGGAGCAAATTAAGAGCTGGATGGAATTGGATTCTTTTAAATGTATCTCCGTACTTAAGTAAGATGAAACTGTTGCAGTAATTGTGCTGAAAATTAAAAGTGTGTTACGATTTTATACCTCTATCAATATTATGATTACAGCCTTTAATTGGGTCATAGCCTTGTAGTTAATGTATCCACGAGAGTGTGGGTTCAAAACTGAACAAATACCAATGAGACCCGAACAAAGTGCTTCAAAGCTTAAATATAAAATATTGCAAAGCATCAATTGTGACAAAGTAAGGCAAATTTGTAAGGAGCATAGAATTGGCTCCATTTAAACCTATTCGTCGGCTCCACTTTAGCGTATTTTAATTTATAAAAATATCCTTTCTTTGTAAATTGTATGATGGTTAAGATAATAATGATATTTTTCTAAAAGAATACCCCATTCATGCTTGATACAGTGCCATGCTAAATCTAAAGTTGCAGTGACGTTTTATATCAAAAATGTTCGACATCAAATCTCAAAAATAAAAGATCACGACAAAGAAGAAACCACTGGACTTGAAGAAATAAAGGATTTTGACCTCAGTTCAAAGCAAAGCATAAAAGCTATGGTATGGAAAGAGTTTGTCAAAACCAAGAATTTTTGTTGATGATTCCATATTCATTCCACTCCCAGATCTTTGCTGAAAATATGGCCCAGGCCACAAGTACCAACGATCAAAAATGTTTTGTTTCGGTGCTTTGTGCAATTTCCGTAACTACACTCCTTATTAAATTTGTAGCTATACGTAATATCTGTAGTGAGATTTGTTCTTTATCAAGTTAACTGTATTCATAGTAAATGTAATCCGATTTGTAAGTTCACTAGATAACATTTGCGTGTACGTGAAGATTTTCCTTCGGCTGGGAATTCAGTAATTAAAATATGTTGCTTAATCTATCACGCATTAACACGTTTATCTATATCAGTTACAGTTGCTGCTTCATTCTTTTTTGTTAATTTTGTCAGTTTGTTCTAGGGTAAGTACTAGAGGTTCCATTAGAATATAAAACAATAAGTGCACTAGAAACACAGTATTTTTAACACCGACTCTTATTAATATGAGTATTATCTGACACTTTAAGGGTGATCGTTTAAAATTGAATGCAACTCTCTTTCACCATCAGTAAAAGAAACAATTAGTGAAACCTATCTTGATACTAACCTATTTCAGATTCTTCGAAATATTTTGAAATCTATATTTTCTAAAATCTAAAATTAAAAGTAAGCGCTGTAATGCTCCATTTACGTCACAAATTTCGTCGTGAACTTTGGTATTTAAGAGTGTCGGGAGGCTGTATCTCACAAGTCAACGTCCTACGGTTAAGTCCAGCGATATTTCGACTATTTTTACATTTTGGTAATTTTCAGGCATTTTGAAGTTCTTGTTTAAAATCTAAAAATATTTTTGTAGTTGTAGAAAATAAAAAGAAGTAGTTGCGAAGTCTGAAACTCTAAAATAACTTTGTCATTTCAGATTTGTAATATTACACTATTTTATATATTATAACGGAATGGCAAGACAGAAAAGTAGAAATAAAGAATTAGCTCTCTCTTTCTTCAATATTTTTATTATGTTAATAATATTCTCATAATATATATAACTAACAGTGATTTGAAATTGTAAACTCTTAAGAATATTCAAAAATGTTAATAATACTGTGAATATTTGTGATGATTACGTGTGCATTACAATAACCTTCCCCACGGTTAATATTACTTACGTAACAAAAGGGATAAAATAACCTTACTAAGTACCACCTACTAACATTTAGACTTCCGACCTTTGAAGGTCATATAGTTAGTTTGAGGCTTAATGTTTCCGTATTGTTTGTAATAGACTGTTTTATAATTACATCAATTTTTGATAAACATTTTTTTAGATAGAAATAAATACTATATCTGATCAATATAAAATTCTAACTTTATATGAGACATTTAGAAAAGTGTAAAGATCTTTTATAAACTCAAACTCAAACTCAAAGCATTTATTTCATTTTGATCATAAAGTATGATGCTTATGAAAAGTCAAAATTACATGAAGTCAGCTAATTAACCTAGCCAGTTCGCTGACGAGGTAGAGCTGTGAGAAGAACTGGCAAGAAACTCACACCACTCTTTTCAATCGCCAGATAATTACAGTTTTTTGTATGAGTTAACAATTTTAACACATCAACGCTACCAAAGAACCATACTAAGTAATTATTACAAAACAACCAATTAATTTAACAACTAAGATTAAAAAAAATAAAATAGAGGATTTCATTTATTTAGTTTCATCTAATATGGTAATTTGACTACGTATTTTAATTAAAAACTTAAAACTTGTTTTATAAATCAAATATAGGTACTAGTATGTCCAAAAGATTTGCGTTATGAGATAAATAAAAATATTACAAATCTTGATACTTAGTTGAAAGTTTTCGTTTGTTTATTTATTTACACTTATTTTTTTTATATTAATTTATAACATACAGCCTAACGAAGACGATGTCTTAAACCAATAAATAAGTAAAAATACAATTTTTTATTTTCTTTTTATATATTTATTATCATTACGTAAACACAATCTTTGACAAACTTGCAAACCAAAAACCACTAGGGTTTGTCCGGTATGCAGTACATTAAACGTTTGCTAATAAATATCATTTTGTAGTAATCATGTAGGTAAGTACAATACAATGGAAGCAATAAAACATTGCTATCTGATATATTAGAAAAATACATACATACATCATAAATTGAAACACAAAAATAAAAGAAAAATAAAGGTAAACTAGCAATTTTTACACCAATACTTTTTTACGAAGTACCCACCCTCAACTGATTTATAAATGGACCATCTACAGGTTGTTTAAAAAATGTGTTTTCATTTAGAATTAATATTTTTTTGGTGATGCTTAGTCTGAATGATGGGTCCAATGTATTTATTAAACGGGGTATCAAGTACTGAGTGGTTCCTTTACCATAAGCATTTACTGCACTCACTGTGACAAGTTTTCTTTTGGTATTTTGCCTTGTATTGATGTTGTGCGAAATTTCGTGTTGTATGTTTTTGTTAAAGAATTGTTCTTTTTAAAAGACAAATTTTAGTTTTGTGTGAACAGGAATTACTCGGCAATATTTAAATAGATCCATGTCATTATTTTTATATTTTTCCTTAATAAATAAATTTAAATAAATTTCTTAGATATTCAGAGCTTCTTGTTCGATTAATTATATGAATTAATTATCCAATAGTTTTTTTGGAATGTATTTAATAAATAGTATCTACCCAACTGGGCAGAATTTGAATGGCAAAATTAATAAGCAAACGTTTATGTTTTTATGTGACAAATGAACCATAAATTTGACAATATATAAATAAATTTTATTTAAAAGCTAAAGACCCTACTTTAAATTATAATGGTATCTTATTTATGAACGAAAAACATTTCCTTCTAAACAAATCCGTAATATTGCTACACATTCCTTTCTTAACAGCCTTTTGTAGTGAGTGAAAACAAAAACTAATATATCGCTCGTTTACAATGATTTTGATAAGGGTCCTGATAGGGGTTTACACCCTAATATTAATTGATGTAATTTATATGTGTACATCGAAGCAAAGGTTTGCGAGATTCAAATGGGTCCATATTGTCTTAGTTGTAAGTTTCAGCTTTCGATGTAAATTATGTGTGTTGTATACTTGATTACCATTGATTTGATATCATGTTAAGTAATGTTGCTATCAAAGACGGTAAACATTAGCCTAGTGATTGCTAGTCATTTAATTGCGAGGATAAAAGGTCCAATTTTCATTGTGTCTTTTATTTTACATTTAACAAATTGTTTTTTTTTATGAAAATAGCTTTTAATTTAGAATATCGATACGAAAGCATTGTACTGCAATCAAGTAATAATAATAATATTCTACGAAATTTACACAGAGCCATCTAGTCCTAAACTAAGCAGAGCTTGTACTATGAGTACTAGACAACTGATAAACATACTTATATACTTTTTTTTTGTAAATACATAAATATTATACATATAAACACCCAAACCAAATCAAACATTAAATGTTTATGCACACAAATGTTTACCTTGAGCGGGAATGGGACCCGCGACCTTCGGCGTGCAGTCTGCTAGACAAACCACTCCGTCATCCAGAAGTCATTCCGTAGCCGTATTGACGATTTCTTAATGATTTACGGCACACTCGTCAAGACTGCATAGTGGTCAAACGATGTAATAAGAGAACTGAAGTTAAATTTATTGTAAATTTAGCTTCAGATCAGAGATAAAGCTGATTTACATACCTATGCTATACATAGGTATATAAAACAGCAAGTTAGTTTACTATGAAATTAAATTCAATTTACTCACAAGTCAGAATCACGTTTTTTTTTTAAACTTTTTATTTTTATCTGTGTCTGCTAAACTTTAAGTATAAGTAAAACAGGACCATCAATAACCTACAGCAATTACGAAAAAACAGATAACACAAAACTATCAAATTTATGAAATTTAAACAATTTTAATTTACCGAACTATTTATCAAAAAAACTTAAAATGATAAATCATTGAAAATGGAAACATAAATTATAACTAGCATTCAAATAAATAAATAAAATAGTTTAGGATGAGTCAAAGAGATGAATGATAATCTTATTTTAAAGGATTTGTAATTGCATTCTTATTATTTATAGGCTTTTGCCAGCGTCTTTGCCCGAGTGAAACGAAAAATATAGCCTAAGTTACTCGCTGAGATTGTAGCTTTCAATGTATCAAAGATGTTTTAATTGGTTTCATAGATTTTGTGTTTATTCATAACAAACAAACATACAAAAAACAAATCTTTTTTTTTATGTTGTAAATATCAATCTTTATTTTCGTAGACTATCTTATCTTTATAGTTACATATCCTTTTTTACAAACTTACATGTTCTTTCTTTTATATTTGATTTATTGTACTTTGATAAAACAACACGGATGTTTATCCCATATAAATATTGCCACTGAAAATAAACGCAAATATAAAGTATGTAATTATAAAAATAAAATAAGACACTCTTTTATGTATAGATTTTTTACTTTCTTAGGCCCTTATTTGTATAATAAAATAAACAAAATTTTGTCTTTTTTTTACTTTAAGAACTGCTGAGTGCAAAAATGTTATAAAACCTTATTTGCAAAAATTGGACTATGAAGAAACGGAAGCATTATTAATTGTTTTACGCTGACTAGTGTTTATAGATTGCATGTATTATTATTTATAAGTTAGCATATAATTATTAATATCACATTATTTAGTTTTTCACTTTAGAATATTGATTTTCAGTAACAAGCATTTGAAAATATTGTTTAGAATGATGCATACTGACACCTGAAATACAGGTTTAACCTAGTTCAGGTAATACCCATAATATATTGTCCCTACATGTTAGATTAAGCTTATATTGTAAAACTATGTAAAATTACTATTTGAATAAATGAATTTGAATTTGAATTGTATATATTCTTTTCTCCATGGTTACTTTTACTTTTTAATAAACGCTTAAAGGAGCAACATTATCTTTTACTGAATATCCCAGTTGGACCTTTATACCTTTCGAATTCCTCGACCACAACACTTTATAATATTAGTTTAGACTAGCAAACAATGTTCAAGAAAAACTTAAAAAGCACATAACTGTAAAAAGTGTCATCGGTACTTGCACAGCTTGTGTGGCATAAACTTCACTATAGTAATTAACTAAAGATTTTCCAAATTTACTGCTAAAAATTCTTTAATATTTCTTACAAGCAGCCATATTCAAGTTTTCTAAACTTTAGTATCTCTAAACTACTTCTATACGTACTTAATTATAAAAGGAAGCCACTGAAAAGCGTCTATCTGTTTAAAATCTCTAATCCCGGGAACTATCCGATAGGTTGGTTTGCGATTTGCTCTGTTACATTATGCGTTTTACATGAAAGGTTTTGGTATATACGATATTAACCTATCACATATAGGAGCTAAGCAGTAACAATAATAATGATTCTACCGGCAAACCGCAACTTTTGGTACCAATTTGAAGCGAGGGCGGATCTAGTCCAACAATAATACCATCTTTGCTGTAATAAAGCAATACACTTACTTACTTTAAAACCCGATATAAGAATCGAAGTCCATAAAGGCGACAAATCTATGTCGTAGGTAGCAGAGGTTTGGTAACTTGCCAAATAATATTGCTACGTTTTCGTAGCGATACAAGTTTGTACCAGTTATATATCAATGTCTTAGATATAACTTGCGAATAACTATGACAATGTATTGCTTAGTTTTTTATGGTTCTATATCCAACAAGTGCTCAAACTTGGAAATGTTTTTTAGCATTGTTTCTTTAATGTTTAACGAGCTGCCATGTCCAATTATTCCCTCGGTCCTTTACCTTTTTCCTTCCTCATCCCCTTCTCCCTACATGGTAGGCAACAGCTTTATTGTGTTTTCAAAGCATTATTTCTGTAATGCTCAAAATACACAGACATGTCCATAGGTTACAGTTACCACTTACCATCAGGTTGGCCGTATGCTTGTTTGCCACCTAAGTTGTATAAAACATGTACTTACAACAGTTATGATAATCACACCTCATAGTTATACGCTACTGGTCCTTACATTATCTAAACTTCTAATATTAAATAATTCACACAGCATTCTGTGAATAAAGTTTAAGTTACAAACTATTTAAATATCGTTCAAACTACAAATACATGCAGTGCATGAAGCAGCGCTAATAGAAGCTCGTATTTACATTTTACTGAAGCCGTAGAATGGTCATGTGCAAACATCTGTAGACCACTCACAGAACTGCAAATGGCATTGCTTGCAAGTGAATTAATCGACTGGCATAGTATCAATTTAGTTTCCATTCCAAGAGCCCGGGTTTACTAATTGTCAGTACTTACACGATGCTGACCTCAGGCTTCGAACTTTATAATTTATACCACAAACTAAGAAACTGGGCGAAAGTAAAAATAAAAAAAAACTAGATATAAGAAACTTTAATTAAGTTGAAAATTAGCCTTTTAATTATTAATTCCGCAAGAAATTAACTTCAGAAGCTGAGACGAGAAAAAAGAAAAAAGTTGTGGATATTTATTACAAGTTGGCAAAATTTTCGTTTTGAGTGAACAATGAAATTGGGTAATCAAACCAAGAAACGTACACCTAGTAGGTATACACTTAATTCGACTTTACACAGTTTTAGCTATGAAAGTTGTATAAGTCACGAACGATTGTGTTACTTATCTTACTGATAAACGCTTAGTGGATAGATCTGAATATAGTGCATAGTAACATTTAGCATAGGTCCAGCGTATTTGATCTTCATTAGAAAAGGGTACAACATAACTACATTTGACCCACATTTTATATTAAAATGTTCACAAAACCACAGATGCGGGTTGTAACAAACCAAACTCAATGTTAATTTGAACTAAATATTCAATTCTAATACCACAGTTAGAGAGGGAAACAATGAAAACCATTGTGAACACCTGAGACAAACTAGAAATCGGCTTATAAATGCTTTTAAAGTAAATATGCATGTAGTAAGAAATCTTA
Organism: Parascotia fuliginaria; assembly: GCA_963082885.1. Taxonomy (NCBI): domain Eukaryota; kingdom Metazoa; phylum Arthropoda; class Insecta; order Lepidoptera; family Erebidae; genus Parascotia; species Parascotia fuliginaria. The sequence continues at coordinate 6,759,735 of OY720195.1, forward strand.
ATGAAATTGATAAGTAAGAAATAGCGGTTACCGATACTCGTAAAGCAAATGTTGTATTGATAACATTAGAATTTGTTTGGGATGTAAGTAGAATCTAATGTAACCCTAATATATAAAATTCATGAGAAGCAGTTACTACAAAAAGCTATCTAAAGGATAGAACCAATCTACATATCCATCACTGTGACTCCTGTAAGCTAGGATTAACGATAGAGAATCCTTGCAAACACCGATCTATGACACTCGGAAGATCGGGAAGTGCTAAAGCTAAGATCTCACTTTCAACAACCATTTACACACGTATCCATTCAAACATAATGATAGCTGTAACTACCCAATAGATTAAAGATATATGATTGTAAGGGAATGTTTCACCACTAACTGTTATAGTGTCTGATATATATCTAACAGATAAAAAATCTTCTAGGTAAATCTGTTTTATATTTTTAAAGAGTTTATAGGTTATCAGGCACTTGTGAAACTGAATTTTGAGTACTATCTGTCAGTTAAGTTTCGAATAGGTTATCACGCACTTTGTCATCAAGTGGTGAAACAGGGCCTAAGTATTCTATCAATAATGACAAAGCAGAAACGATACTCTTATTATCACTACAAGAACAATAAGCCTTAGAATATCTTTAGATTTGTTGTTTTGGTCCATCGATTGCTATTCGGGGACATCCTTTGTTAGTACAGGGGTAGGTTGGCTATTGAAATTCAAATTTGTAGCTCAACACGTCGCAGCTTGGATGTTTGTAACTTCGAATTAGATAGTTTGTTGGTGTTGCCATACTGCGTAATCCACACTAATATTATAAATGCAAAAGTAACTCTGTCTGTCTGTTACGTTTCCACGCTGATTTTGATGAAATTTAAAATAACACAATGCAATAAAAATAAAATACACCTTGGGGAACAACATAATCGTGAAAATGCCTTGAAGGGGTTGAAATAGACATTAAAGTATATATGGAAAATGCGATAACTGAGATTCACGCAGGCGGAGCTGCGGACAACAGCTAGTTAACATTACAAGATCTAACTAATAAAAAATGGCTCACTAATCGCATTCATAGCCATTTAAAATAAAAGTTGGCAGCCAAATGTCTTTTAAATGTCACTATACCGAAGTGGCTATCTTTATAGGTTATCATAATAAGCTGGCACTGTAATGGTTTGTCTGACTAGTTTCTTGAAACTCTCAAATAAAATAGAACGCTATAAGAAGAATTAACGTTCATATCAAAACACACTACGCAATACAACAGAACTATAGTAAAAACACCTAGAAACTAGAAACTATTTTGTAATATATTTGGATCTAAAATAATATTAATAACACAACAACTGCATAATATTTTCTAGGAGCAAAGCTTATGACATAGCTTATAATAAGGACTTTAGAATGCGGATAAATATACTTACATATTTTTTTTACCTTTAACGCATAATTTTTTCAAAGTTTGTATTGTAATTTGTACACAAATATTCTTTTAATACCTAATCAAAAAGATATTACTATCGCTGAGTTATGTTGTAATATTGGCAATTATGGACATGAAGATTATTGGAAAAATATCTATGAAAGCAATTAATAACATGCCAATCATAATGATGAAAGCTTAAGCTTTTCTGAATAATGCTGGTATTCAATTGCTGAGGATAACATTGAGTAATATTATCCTAATAAGAAGTAATCAAATACTTGTAAAGAAGCTAGAATATATTCACTATGACGATGAAGATGATAACAAGGAACAAATAGTCATAAAACTATTTGACTAAGAAGCAAAGTAGTATGAACATAACTTATTAAAGTAATGAACGATACGCATAGTCTCATTATTCAGTAGACGCTAGTACTCATTAGTAGTAGAATTTGATTAATTTCAACTTTTGAAGGACGATAGAAATATAACTTTAAAGCTTTAGATATACTCAAATAGCTCATTTAAACTCATACCATCATCAGATATATTCTTGCAAAGTTCTCATACTTGCGACATTCCCATCATGGCAATTTGTAATACTCTGCCACAAAGCTGTTACTGGTGTCAACGTTAACGCTGTTCCCTTATGAATTCAACTCACTTTATAAGGAAAAACCAAGCAAAATTACTTGGTCTTTCTATCTAAATCTTTTATGTAAATTTCTATTGCGTTTCGCACCAAATCGTTCCCAAGAGATAACTTCAACGAACAATACCTTTCGTCAGGAAAACGTTTAAGTTTTTTTTCGTCAAACATTAATCTGTTTTTATTGCGAATCGCAGAGCTATCAAAGGCCAGGCAGATTAAATTGGTTATGTGACGACTAACAGGTTTATTGGGTCATAAATTTCCTGCGTAGAGACATATTTTATTAAGAGAGCAAATATTAAAGGAAGATTACCTAGTAAGGCTGTAAACATAAATTGCTTCCAAATTATCTCGTTGCTCTAATTTTAAGAAGCTGATTGGTTTGTTTGGTTACCTGGTATAGACAGGTTATGTTATTAAAATTTGTTCAAAGATCACAGAGTGTGTGTAATCAAAGAGTCTAATGATTAAGTAAAGTGAACCGTTTTTACTTTTGAGTATGTTTATTTTTAATAAGTTAAAATGTTTCAAGGGATTGAATTTTCCTAGTATTGTTTTTGAAATATCTATCACAGTGACGAATATATATTGTATTGTTGATTCAAATACGTTATAGCAGTATTTTTACAATCATCTCAATTTTACTTTTGAGATAAATTTCTTATAATTAATACAATTTTTATTCCTTCGAGCAATACTTAGCTTTCATTAACCTTTTAAACTACAGTCTTTTGTAAACGTGTATCACAATAACTGTCCCAAACTTAATAACCGTCTTCGTGTAATTGTTTAATAAATAAAGCACGAACTCCGCTGGAGGTATCTAGAGACCCATTTGTTATTTTGTACCTCCAAAAGCTAATAATCTTTGTCAAATAACTTGAATGAGACGTTTTTGTCAAAGGTGGGCTTGATATTTTGATAATGACAAGACTTATATCCATCAACATTGTTTTCTCTTGATTAAATGTATTAAACTTTGGCAATATATATTATACGGCAGCCAGAGAGTTGATATTGATTAGGCAGTTTTATGCATTTCGTGTCTTTAAAACTCAACGTCAGAATTTGTAGACCGTGTGAAATTTTCAATTAAAGTATCAGATTAATATATAGTTTATAACTGCCTATGCTGCGTTCATGCGTGATTGACACTTCATTATGGTCTACCGTGGCTTTCAACAGCATCCATTATTACAATTATTTCAAGTAAATATCTTTTTTTGACAGTATTGAGATCATGAGTCGTTATTTTATACTGGCCTGCCAAAGTAGTCAGTGGATCCAGAAGCGGTGGCCCTTTTCGAAAGCCATTGTCTAAAACTGCTGGTAAGTTGGCCTTCACTGTGGTGGCTTTGTAAGATGCTTTTTTACGCCCTCTTAAAAACCCAAGATCAAAATTAGATAGATGGTAACACATGCAAAAAGAGTTTTACTATTTGTCCGTCAAGTGAAACATATAACTTATTTTTATGCAATTTGACAGTATATGTACATACAATGCTTTTATAATGCTCATACAATTAACGTAAACCTGATGGCATCTCATTTGTTAAAATACTTGGATCTTTTAGACTAAACCATCAAATGTTTGGACTTACATACGAGTATAATAAATTATACATTACCTACATTCCTTTGTCAGACGGGTTGAAAGAAATTAATATGGGGGCCGATATCAATTAATATTCCGTTGAACAGTATCCGGTGTAACTTTGAAGCCGGTTTTCTAAATTTAGCAAAATTGAAGCTAAATTTATTTAACATTTTTTATTTTGTTCACATTTCGATTCTATTCATTCCGTTTACCCTTTTTTATCAAGATTGATTATAAATCAACAGCTTAGCTTTTTTGCAATAGACAACATGGTCATGTGTCCGCGAAAAGAAAATAAATACTTCTTATGTTCCGTAGTCATATCTATATTACGCTTAAGTAACCTCTAAATACCACATCATACTGTCCCTATGCCTTTTTGCCACCTAAGACCTGTCTGCTATAAAATCTGACTTTTAGAAAAAATAGGCTTATATTGTTATCTAACAGTAATTCTTTGGCTACGTCAAGTTACTATTTTATTATACTATTATATTCTTTTTTAATTTAAAACTTTATATGAAATTATTGTAAATATTCACATTTCTGGTAAAATGCCTAGAGATGAATACAAAATAAATTCAGCTTTTAAAATAATATTTTAATACTTTGATTTCATTAAACTAAATCGAGTCGAACACCGATATGAAAGGAACCATTGTAGAGACTGCGAATGGTGATAGTGATAATCCCGTGGTTTGCCTCTTTTCACCGAATATGCATTTATCATTTTAATCGTTTCTTTTCATTGAAAATAAATGAATGGCATTTATAATAATGCTGTTAAAGAGAGAATTATTATAAAGTATTTATAACCTCACTTATTATACGGGATATATTATACTTTCTATTTCAGTAAGGGTAAGCAAAATTAGTGTATCACAGACGGGATATTATAAATGAAACACCAAAATCCATCTAGCCCACATGCTTGACGTTAGGAAAAAGAGAGACAAAAGGTTTTTGTTTTTTATGCTATATTACTTACGATTTGCTTCATGGTAAACAGTTAACATGGCGTATGGATTCTTGCAACACAATCATTTGCGCATTATTGTCAATGTTTTGACAATTTTCTAACTCACTTAAAAAACCATGACAGGGAAATAAGTCCACTACCTTAATGGATAATATGTGCACTTACCACATTCAAATAACAATAAAATATTAGTAATTCTCTTTAAAACTCTTTATCAGTAGAAACAAATTATTTTTAGCTAATCCACAGTTGCTCTTATAATGAATAAAATTTTAAGACAAAGTCAAGCTCTTCTATCAACGATTGTGTTCTAAAATAAGCCTATTATATTCCAGCTGCAAAGCAACGTCCTTCTGAACAAAAAATATAGGATCATGCCATGAATACTTTTGCAGTACATTTTGATCATTGTTATTACAAACAAAATATTGTACATTATTAATTTTGTAGTTTAACTCAATGTTGCTACACAAAATAAAACAAACTAAACAAACTTGAATCAGTTTCTAACAAAGCCTGAAGGTACTTTCTGGATATACTTTATTCAGTACAATTATTGGTTTGTGTACAAGTTCGACTTTATCAAGAGTTTTACAAAGTTTCACCCCTCCCCTTTTGATGTTCCCCCCTGTTTGTACAACTAATTTAAATCCTAAGATAGTTTTGTATTGCATATTTATGTATATTATTTTATGATTCAGCATCCATACTAATATTATAATATAATAAGTAACTCTGTCTGTCTGTTACGCTTTCACGCCTAAACCACTGCACTGATTTTAATAAAGTTTTGTATAGAGATAGACCTTAGGAACAACATAGACTCTCTTTTATCGTGAAAAAATAACTTCAAGGGGTTGAAATAGGAAATGAAAGCTTGTATGAAAAATCGTCAATGTAAACAGCGATATAACCGAAATTCACGCGGGCGGCGCTGCGAGCAACAGCTAGTAATCTCATAATATTTTATTGATTATCTACAGGCACAATTAAAATCATTGATATACCAAATAATAATCTTTAAGAAGTAGGTAAGTATTTATTTATCATTATCATCAGTGTTGACAGTCGAATTTATTGTCTAACGCAGTTAAAACTTAACTAGTGTTTATAATTTGCATTCATTTTAAACCGCTGCTAGTTCACAAGTAATTCTACTTTTTCTTTGGAATTAACTGTAAACACATATCAGACAGCAGACGTAGCTTAAAGTACCCTCTTAAATGGACCGAAGATCTGGTAATACAGCGAACAACTGATGGATAAATGCGGATTAGAATCGATCAAAGTTAAAGATACTTGAGTTAGGCCTACGTTGAGCAGAGAAATATCATTATAATCATAGGCGAAAACGGATCGCTTTCATTTGTTTTGATAATTATATTTCAAACGTAAAATATAAGAATTTTAGTTATTCTGTTCCAAAAACAACAATGGTCCGGGATTGGCATCGGAAAATTCAGTAACATTTTTTTTACATTGTATTTATAAGCATCGGTCTAACACTGCCCATATAAATGTAACATCTGTAAAGTTTTGTGCCCACGTAATAATTGACTATGCAATGTAAAGGACGTCGTTGTCACTAAGCTGCATTTCAACATTGAGTGATCAATTAAGTGGCGGTTTTCAGCGAGATCAGAGTGTGAATTCTGATGGTTGTAGCTACATATCAATATTGACAACATAAACTCATGCCTCACTGGTGACAGCGTAAACAAATATGAAAAATGAACAGCGCTTCTAGTGTTTATTTTGAGAACTAAGTTTTGACATGTAACAATACCATTTGTGACATCAGTAACCGTAATGTAACAAACACACGTGAACCCGTTAAGTAATCTAATCGTTAAAGTCATTCGATACAATGTTTCTTATTACTATAAAAATCTAAGGCTATAAGAATCTAATTTTGTATTGAACATTTTGATTGCAAAGATTAAGTAATGTCTATTATGCATAATGAACATCCAAAACAAAAGTTATTACCTAATTGAAGTAATAATATAGGTAGTTAAAATTTATGCTTTAAACAGAAAATATACATTACGGGTAAGCAAAATTAAGTTGCTGATAGTTCATGTAGTAAATGGCCCTAAAACATGAATAATAGTACCTACAATAAATCATACAATTTCATCTAATCTTTCTCATAATCTCAACAGACACTAAACTAAGAAAAAGAAATCTTGAAAAGTTTTTACATGCATATCTAAATATTGTAAATGAGATCGGAGAGAAACTACTAGACGCTCGTAAACAAGAGAATGTTATGATAAATATCATTGTTGTTTTCATGTTTGTTTGGAAATAAGGCTGTCGTAACTCAGGGCAATCATTATTTTATTCAGCAAACTTTTGACGTAGTTAGATTTGTTGAACTAAATTCTAGAAGAATCTAATGTAATCAAAGTCAAAGTTGGCTTATTTAGATTAAATCAAGACATGAATCAAGGCCAAGGTGGCAAAAATTAGGAAAGGCATATTTACATAGGTCCAGGAGGACGTCTTTTGGCTGATAAGATGATGATGAATAACTCAATCTGAAAATCAAACTGATGAGTAAAAAAAATTCTGCCATTAGCCTACTATTAAGTTTACTGCTTAGGAAATCTACAGTAGGCTATGAATCAACAGTAGCTTCGTCTCAAGGCTCACCTAGATTAGTATAGCGCAGGACCTATATATTTTTTAGTTTAATGGTTATTGTAAAGTTTTAGTGTAACTTACTTTTTAGATTCAATATATTAAAATCTATTGCGACTTTGCAAATCTAAGCGATCTATAAACTAAACTTAGAAATCAGTAATTTTACTTAGTTTATACGTTTACGAAGTATTCAGAATTGTTTCTCTGAATAATTTATGGCCAAATTGTGTACAATATGGATTCAGCAACTAATGTCTTGTAATGGATGGGTCTTGACAGCTGTGTCCATGAAGAGAAACGAAATCGTAACACAGCGTTGTTTGTTAACACGCAATTTAACAGTAATAAACGCTATTTATACGTTTGGATATGTTCAAAGAGTCATTCTTGTGGCATAGCCTTCTTTTATTTCTTTCTTTCTGCTATTTTAAAAACTATCTGCTTTTATCTACCTAATATTACTATATACATTTCTTGTGAAATAAAATTTATTATTATAATTGTTATGCTGGACAGACATATTATTTTGTTATTAGAGAATTGACCGCGCACGCCGCACGGTGACTCACCAGTCGATTCCTTACCTGTCGACGCGACACCTTGTGTTTTTGCTCTTAATAAAAGTTATACGCGCTAAAGTGATTAGCTTTAAAATTCTGTTTGTTTCTCGCTATTTCATCTTCAACTCTTATCTATACTCCTTCTACTATTCTTACTGTGCTCATAAACTGTTCTTAAACGTGTGATCTATTGTGTATGTGAATAAACTGTCTCGGACTTATGGTGGCAAGTTTTCTTTCGTATTCTTCTTCTACTACCTAACACGCTACACGCTATACACATATACCTACAATTCTTTTTTTTTTTATAATTATATTATTCATATTTTTAACATAACCTCAAATGGTAAGTGGAGTAGTATTCTTACTAGTAAGAATACATTAAGTCATCCTCGGATGTAAAAGTACATTGTTAAATATTGTAATACCACAAAATACGGTTTTTATATTTTGTACATTACTAAATAATACATAGAGCAAAAGTGGCAACGTTTCTCTAGAAACAATATAAACAAATGACATAGTAAATTTATATAGTTAACGACGAGCACATTACCAATTTATAAATCTAAATGATTTATAAATCAACTCAAGAACCTAAAATAACAGACTTAATTCGTTTAGAGTCTGTAAATGAACTTGATCGAAATTAAACACCAACAGCAATCTAAAACCATTTAATTAAATCTCAATTTGTTTTTCATTAACCATTCATCTATATAATTAATCTATTGATGAACTACTTCATCACTAAGATACTAAATTGTTTTAATATTGAACGAAAAAGAGGAATATAAGAATAAAAAAGAACAGACAGAATAAAAAGAGAAAGATAAAGTAAACAGATTCTTGAAGTCGAATCGTAGCAGGAGGTCGAAACAAAGGCAGGGAACAGAAAACAGTGGTAAACTAAAAAGGCCTGAACTTCTAAATAAAGAAAAAGTACATTAATGGATGCTTATCGGGTATACTCTTAACTCTGTCCTGTAACAAACGCTTATGTTTGACAAAGAGATGTCTTTCACATTACAAGTCAAGTACAGTACAAGTATAGTTTTACAACAAGTACGGTCGAGTGTCGAAAATCAGGACAGTAGCAATATTTAGTTTTAAGCTTATATTAGAATATACTGATATTAACTATGAAGAAAAAGAAAGTGGAAAAACCTAGTCTGCAACTAGAAAAAAACTCTTGATACAATGAATGATTCCAATCACCTCTGAAATTTTAAAACATCCACAACAATAAGATATGTAGAGATCATTGTTTTTGATGACAAGCTATACGTTCTATCTACAACCTAGGTTCACGAGACTCCCTGAGAGAGCGATTCAAAGAGATAGGTATATTGACAGTTGCATCTCAATATATATATGCTAATGTTGTTTATGTTAAGAGTAACATTGATCTATATACTAGGAATTGCGATGTGCTTGATATTAACACCAGGGGTAAGTATAAACTAGTTGGCTCACACTATCGCTTACATAAAGTCCATAACTCGTTTACGGGACTTGGTGTACGTTTATATAATAAATTACCTATCGACATAATGGATTAACCCTTAGACAAATTTAAACAAATTGTCAAAAAACATGTAATACTTAAGGGTTACTTGTTAATGAGTATCTGAACGATAAAAAGTCATGAGATGCTTGCTTGACGAAAGAGTAAATTAACTTTACTCTTAATTTTAATGACATTATACTTTTACACATGGACATATTTTTGTTAATTATGTTATGAATGACATTTTTTATGATTATTAAGAATGACATGCTTTATCAAATAATTTTTTTGACATTAATTTATTGATACATTTTGACATAATATATAAAATGTTTTTTTTGTATTGATTTTAAATGACATGATGCCCGAGCCATATTTGAACAGTTAAGTACACATATTGTATTGTTTTGTTAAAATTGTATACCTACCTAGTATTGTTAAAATTATACATTGTGATTTGTGAAATAGAGGTACATTGTGAACTTCTGTGGTAAATTAAGTTCATCTTACTTATACCAAAAATTAACAGTTTATATAATACCTACATAGAAACATTTATCACAGTTCACATGTTGCCTTTACCTTTTATAGCAATATGCAAATTGAGGCAGCCTGTAAAGCACACATTTTACTTTTTAATTTTGCTTTACAACATAGAAAGCTGTAAGTAATTATTTTATTTATAGAGTTAAATGTATTGCCTGCGTCACTTTGCATGCTACTTGAAACTGTAATTTACAAAGATTGTAATAACCTGGCGATTAAAAAGAGTGGCCTGAGTTTCTCGCCAGTTCTTCTCATGGCTCTACTTCGTCAGCAAACTGGCTTTAGGTTAATTTGCTGACATTTTTTAAACTTTGACGTACATAAGTGTTAATTTAATTGACCTATATGAAACATTACATTTCATTTCATTTCAGATCCATAAATCATACAATTTTCCCCCAAAAAAAAACACAACTGTTTTATCATTTATCAATACTTAAGTGGGACAAGTAAACGATCCATTGAAATAATTAGGTGACCGTTTTAGAGCGTCTTTCGAGGCGCAGGGGACTAATTTGTCTTCTCAATGTTCGAGAGGCTAATGTCTTTGACAAGTGGCTACAGCGATCACTTTCAGAAATATTGGCACGAAACAGACAAGTCTTAAAAAATATGAAAGATTTTTTGCTTTTACGAGTTCATATATGATCGTGTAAATAAGGAGTGTGAATCTAAGGATTTATGTCAACGACACAAAGTACGTAGAGGCCAAACAAATCGCTATTCGATATTGAGGTGACATATTTTTTTCCGCAATTGAGTATGATCATGGATCTAAGACATAGTGAAAACTGGAGTAAATTCTTGGCATCGTGCATTTACTCGCTCATGCCACTTTAGCAAAGTTAAATAGGATACTGCAATCATTTTAAGCTATGGCATTAATTGTTCTGTGGGCGAGACATTTATATATTTTTAAAACCATAAAATTAAAATTATTATTGTGTGACTATTATATACTATCATTATTTGTAGTATTGAACTATGGATATTGACTCAACTTATTGCAGTTGACCCTACTACGAAGATGTTGTTGTGACACGTTTCATCTGTCTCATAAAAACTAGAGGACATCTAAAAAATCTTTTTAAATTTTACAGTTAATCTACATATTACTAGTAAAGTTTATAAGCCGTAATATACCACTGCTTAAACTTTGAGTATGAGCAGCAGATCTCATTAAAGATTCTTCGTCATCATCAATATATAATGAGATCCTTGTTCACGGGTTGTGGGCGAATAAGCATACTTACGCATAGGCGGACCGCTGTTCAACAAGCCGTATACGCACAGCTAATTGTGTAGGTTAAAGTATAGGAAAATGTATGGTGGTATATTTAGTGCATAAAGCAATAATGTTCTGATAGTTTTTTGGTTCCACTTCAGTCTGTGCTAAGCTTTTTGAAGACAACTTACTTAGGCACTAAACAAGCATAATACCCACCTGGTGGTAGGTGGTTGCTGTTTTTTGCTATTTTGTTACTTTATTTATGTTCTTGATTGGTACTTTGGACCATCAGAAGGGTCTTTTGTTGGTAAGTAATTACCGTAACGCAAGAAAGAACAGAATGAAGGAAGTAAAGAAATAAAACTGAGAAGATAATTGGATAAAGTGATATTGTGAATATTGTTAACATAAACTGAACATATAAATATCAATAACGTGTTCTTAATGTTGTCAATCATCATATCATACTAAAATTATTGCCTTTTGTGTTGCCAATGTTTTGAAATTAATTTTCTAGCCTAACAAATTAATTTTAACAGATAAGAAAACAAGCTCAAAAATAATGTTTACGATAATGTAAATCCTAACTCAGTTTCATTATAAGCTGACAAATAAATAAGAACTTTGCTACGCCTTGTAAATAAATAAGAGTATTATAATATTTGCTGTAATCTTATTTTAGACAGCCGTAAAATGTAAAGATAAGGAAACGGACTTAAAACAATTTTATGGTTTATTTTGTTCCAGCTTTATATCGCGCCTTTGTGGCGATCAAAGGTTTTTGTTTTCTTAGAATTTTTCAACAAACTTTTTACAGCATTTTTAGGACTGGTATTTGGTACTATTACTGATGTTTCCTTAATTATTTTCCATATTTTGGAGATTGAGAAGGCTCAAGTTTTTCATCATAATCACCACATCGATAAGACTTTTGATATAAATTAATTGTAAACTTATACTTTTGAAAAGCTTCAATTTACTCTGCACCTTCCAAAAGAGAGGAATGTATGATTAAACTTGAGGTTCAATAAATAGAAATAAAACAATTGAATTAATAGAAGAAACAAAATTTTATTAAATTTTTCGTCTGTTTATCTAAATCTTCGCCTTTAGATCTAATAGTAGGTACAATAAAATTACTAAACAGACAAAACAAAATATCTTTTTAAAGTGGCACTTGATATTATGATTGCTGAAGTTTTATTACGCGTCTAGTATCAAAAGATATTACGTCTCAATAAATTCGATGTTTCGTGCCGCATAAAAAAATCTGCGTAACAAAAGCTAACGATTTAAGTATCTCGACTTCTGTACAAGGCGTCACGTACACGCAGGAGTTAATTTGCGATCTGTCACAATGTGAAATACTATGTGTTATGACGTTTTTACGGAACAAAAGCAAAATACGATTTAGCTCTGTAATACACGTTTATATTTGTTTTGTTTCAATTTGCTTCGATATATTAGTCTTAAGTCAACTTCAATGAATTAAACTGCCAATAACCTGAGGTGACAGAAGGTAAGTAAGTTATGAAGCTAATTTTATTGAATGAAGAATTTTAATATATATAGTTGTTTAGAGATCTGAATTAAACCACCCAATTCAATAAAAGTATGACGAGAAAACATGAACATTTTATTTCTTCTACTGCACAATGTGCCAGTTTGAATTATCGTCACTACCGTAGTGATCATCATTCTTCTCTATGAGTATAGACCGTGACTCTTATAATGTACGGGCTTATAATGTACTGTGATTACCATGAATACGACGATAACACCCTCTTAGTTCTAACTGCCCAACGATATTAAGAACAAAATTATGTTTCGTGTATGCAATTACATCACGACACTTTAAAGTCAAGAAACTATCCTTAGTTCTGAAATACACTCATATAAGATTATTCTCTTAGTACATCAAAACTCTGTTTAAGCTGCAGTACCAAAGAGGAAATAATATGTATGTAAATGTATAGAGTATGCGCTCCAGAATGAAGTTAAAGGATTTAGGGTATGTACATTAAATGTGAATTATGTTATGTTTATACCTAACATAATTATGTATATTCTTCTTGACGAAGAACACACAGATAATAAACACAAATACATTTGAAATTCGAAGCCTAAACTATTGGTAATACAATATTGCGGTAGTCTTGGTAATTCGGATCAGTAAATACACTATACATATACATCGACGTGTAATAATAATGTTTGTAATTGCATTTTGTTTAAAGTGTGAGTGACTCATCTAAACTAATCTTAAAAAGAGAAAATATTTGGTTTTTCGTACCTACGTTTGTTTATTTGTTTGTTTGCAACGATTAACTAAAATCTACGTAACAGATTTGAAAAATTCTTTAACCTTTAGATATCAATAAATTGAGCGGGTAACATGGGCTATATTTTATTTATTTAACATATTATTTTCAGTCATTTTTAGAATTTCAATATGTAAAGCGCCTTTGTAATGTCATACGATACTATTGCTATGATATTTTCTGTAGGAGTTGGTTGTGATATCGAATGAAACTATTGATACCGACGCGAAGCGAGGGTGGATCTCTAGTTTATCAAAAGCCACTGGGATACTGGCATCACTTCATAAGAACTTAGACACTTAAATATGTGCTTACAAAAGGCACTTCGCTAGGCAAACATCGGTGATCGCAGTAGAATGTAATTAGAACTTAATCGCAGTGCCTGCTTAGTCCAGATCAAAGATCGTACAATATCTTAATTATTACTAGAAAATTGTTATATTAATACAAATATAAAAAAAAAAAAAAAACGAAACTAACTTTTAATATATTTACAAAAAAAATAAAATCGCTACTATTATGTAAATGCTACTACAATATAAATGAATACGGTCGGTATAGGTACTTATATCTAACAATATGTAATAAAATTAAAATACTTATTGACATAAATATTGATTGAAAATAATATAATAATATAATTAATATAATATAATAATAATTAAAACATATATAATAATAACCTAACCTAGATGAATATAATTATTATAATAATATGGTAGTATATTACTTAAATCTAGTATTTTTATTAAATGAAAGCCCTCTTCCTCTCTTCTAACTTTGCTGTGCCCGACAGGGTCCATAATGATGCCATGTAATATATATCTGTAACATCTTATCTACATTGTCGAATGCAAATAAAATATTCAGTATTGACTATATATTAAATGATATCTCTAACTAATCAAATCTTTTCTATAAACGTACAAAAAAATGTTACCCAACTTGAGATCTATCTGAAAATAAACTCGAACATTGAAAGGAAAAGAAAATATTGAGATCTGAATAGGCTTAATAAAATTCAGGCTAAAGCTATCGAGACATACGAGGCCGATGTATCTGTATGTAATATGACATCTGTATCGTATTTATTTCTTCTAAATCAGATCCCGAATTTGAAATACGCAGAATAATGTACGAATGTTGATCAAATTTATTTGGCTGAGTAACTTATATGATTTTGCGACTTAAGATTTTGAATGTACAACAGTATCTTCGTATTTTTATCCGACTGCCGAAGTTAAGGACGGTAATATTTTTAATTCAAAATTCTTTCTTTCACTTTATAGCTTGGCTTCATTGTAGGCCAGAATACTTCGACTCCTTGTAACTTTTGATATACTTATATATATATGTACGCATTGTTGCTTTTATTCAATTTCCGTGCTATGTTTTTGTTCTCCGTATATATAATATTTACTACGTACGAACGTACGCGCAAATTTGTTGCGTAGCACTAACAAGCATAGAACACTCTGTTCGTCTATCATGTTTTAGGCCATCCTGTTAGTATGTTCTGTATGGACGGTGTTCGAAGAGCTTTAGTAAATTTAACGTAACAAAATTATTTGTAACTTTGCGGAGCGGCAGAGTGGTAGGTCAGTATTAATATAGAGTTCACGACTGTTGTGCGCGAACTCGATTTGAACTATGCGTCCATACGTACGAACGAATTGTTCAAGTTTGGTATTCGTGCACGCTATGTTCGTGTACGTACGTGCGTACGCGGCATAAGATAAAACTAAAACTACATGTAATAAACACGTGGACAAGTAATACAATGTACTACGAGCAAGTATATACGTATATTAATTATTGATTTAATCTAGACTCAACCAACAATACCTATATATACAAAAGTTAAACATAAATGCTTACCATTCAAATCTTTCTTAAAAGTGGTAGACCACAAACAGATTTTGCGCTCGGATCTAAAAATTGTCTTCACTCTATAGTAAACCCCAGCTAATAATAACGTTACTTACAATAAACTTGCTTTTGAGCTGGATTTCGACTATTTTGTTAAAGTATCATCAGTAAGTTTATTTTATATTTATATTGTGCTGATTACTGCTTCTTATGCACGAGATTTAGAATTTGACATCGTAAAGTATTGTATTTTCTAACTTTAATTTTAACATTACTGGTAGAGAAAACATAATCTAATAGGTACTTACTTCTAGCCGCAACCATGAAGAAAAAGGATGCTAAATCAATATCCAAAGTTAGTATCTAAAAAATGACCGACTTATTAGTTCTGTAAGTGTGCAAGTTCTGTGTTAGTTAAGTGTAAGTTTATAAAGGCCTCCGCGACAGAGATTATTTTATATATGCACTGTCTCATGAACTAGGCGTGCAGGAGTCTTAAAAACACAAGCCACTGCAAGCAACATTTCACAATTACGTTCTAAAGGTCTTTAAGTCATAACTCACATTATAGCTTGCTTGCTCTTAGAACTTCACGAGCTTCATAGTGAAAATACTTACAAATTTGCACATTTCCTTTTCATTTTTCTCCTTCATAGTGTCAGGCGCAAACTATTAACTTAATAACGTAGGCTCTACGAAGGCCGTTTAGTTCCAGTCGAGCATATTCTACTCCATCTACTTTAATGGATGTCGTTTGGAACAACTACAGGATTATAAGTCGACTGGTGTCGACATTTTATTATTTATTTTTGTTTTTGTGGAAGCTTAGGTTAGAACAGTAAAGTGATAACTATATCTTAAATATTTTTAAATATTTCTTTTTTCTGACAACTTTGGTTGCAAACAAGCTAAATGTTTACAACAACTATTAAAAATAAACTATGCACTATAGCAAACAGAAGTATTAATTAATCTTCTTGACTAAACACACACACACACACACACACACACACGCACGAACGCACGCATGCACGCACGCACGCACACACGCACGCATGCACGCACACACACACACACACACACACACACACACACACACAAACACACACACAGACACACACACACACACACACACACACACACACACACACGCGTCATTTACATAATGTAAAATTACTTTAGTAACTATAGAGCACTAAACAGAGATTTTACGCTTAAACATTAACAATTATGCAACTGGAAGGTTGCTGGTGTTTATTAGCGCAGGTCTTCTTTTAAGCACCAGCCGCTGAACTGTCGTGTTATTAATAAAGTATTTGTATTAGTCTGTAATTCTCACATCTCGTAATGTAATTTATATTATTATTATTATTAACACTAATCACGCAGACTTCGGCAAAGATCAAAATATTATCGAACAAAGTCATACGGCACCTTTGACGTCGTCACATTTAACGCTGGATCCAAATAAGAATTTTCGCAGAAAAAACGCCAATAATTTTTAGCTTGTAGGTAATCGAAATTCACGATCGTCAGCAAACATAACCGCAAACTTACACCGCGGAATCAGCGAAGCAGTCACTTACTTCCAAAGTTTGTGACGTTAACTGTAATATATAACTATAGATAATTAGATTATGTCGAGGTATAATATTTGGCTTTGCAATGCAAAACTAAGTTTGATATTGCCAATTTGCTTTCAGCAAACGTTGTGATGAATGGTCATGCATATGAGACGAGAATATTGCGTTATAATTATATCATACTAGCATTCCGCGGCGTGGTTTCACTCGCGTCTTTGCTTACTGCTCCTTTGCTCCTGTCGCCTATAACCTTCTTCAAGATCTGGGCTATCATACGCAAAAATATTGTTTTAAATCCGACTGGTAGTTCTAGAGATTAGTGCGATCAAACAAACAAACAAACTCTCCCGCTTTATATAATAGTATAGATTATTTATTGTTAAAAATTAAGGTTATTCAGTATTCTTTTATACGTGTTCAAATTTTATTTTATTCCTTGTGACTGAGGATCGAATTAATGAGGGGATATACCTTATTAATTCTTGTGTATAAGATTGAGGTTTAAAGTAAATATTTCAAAGTACATATCCATGGCAATTTGTAGAAAATATTGTAAATCTACTACGAGTATTAAGTAAAAGCTTTGAATTAATAATCCACTTTAAGCAAGCGTGATGAATTCCACGACGCTAAAGGCTTAGCCATGACAAATATTTAATTGACGTAGTCCAGATTTATCTATGATTTTTGCCCTAATGACAGTAAAATTCATGGTTAACTTAGATAGCACATATTAAAAACGTCATACTTATACTTGCTCAAACCTATAACATCGTGCGTAAGAGACCTTAATTAGTTTTAATTACCCTTATAAGAATTATATTTATGTAAATGCTTAAATTTTCCTTTTTTCATTTACTTCGATAATTAATGTAAGTATTAAGTAAATATATTTTTTTCTAAAAAGAAAAGCGAAGGAAGAAATTATTTATTTTCTAGGACCTGTGAGGGTGATTTAAATTTGTTTTCGTAACGTTTTTTTGCCGAATGAGAAAAATTAAGAATTGTTTTATTCCGATTTTGTTCCGTTCCGGATTGTTACCGAGTGAAATAAAAAATTGCTAGCGTATAATAAAGTTAAATGTGAATTTGTTAATGGGTTTATTTTTAATTGCGTTACACGTTATTTTTATTTTATATCTTTTTTTTATACGGCTAAGGTGACAAACAAGCATACAGCCTCAGCCTGCCTGATGGTAAGGCAATGATTTTGTTAACTAGTGAACGCAGTGAGGATTGTCATCTAAAAATAACTGCCTGACATAAAATATTACCGTAATAGTTCACGTTAATACTGTTAAGGCAGTATTGTGTTGTTACCATTAAAAGAGGTTATTGCAAGAGCACTTTTTCGTCGATTAGTTTTCGAGTTAGCTTTACCGAAGTATTGATTACTAATTTACTCTATCAATCTATCCTAGAGACTAATAATTACTTTTGAAGAAGACTTACATAATATTATTATCCAACAGCAGCAGCAGTCCTTAGCGTTAAACAAAGCTACGAATTGCTACGAAGTGCTACGTTCCGTAGCAGTGGCTACAGCTTTTATCTATTCATTAGCTTACCGCGGCGCAATTTCAGCTTTTCCAATGCTTACTGCTCTGCTCCTGTCGCAAGTAGAGTGATATTACATACCCTATTACTTTCTTAGAGAACTGGGCTATTATACGCAAGAAGAATTTTTCAAATCTAACTATTAGTTTCAGAGATTAGCTCGTTCAAACAAACAAACAAAATCTGCCGCTTTATATACCTAATAGTATAGATTATTGAAGTCAAAGCAAATATTGAATTGAATATTGAAGCAAATAACATTAACCGTTATAGCTCATGATACTTATTGATATACAGTTTCCTATATTCTTATATGTTATAAAATAAAAATAGGACAGTATATTATGTGTACGATAAACAATAATTCTATTCCAAAAAAAACTTTCGGAAACATCCATTTCTTTTAGTACTTTTAGTTTATTTATATCGTTTAACTAAAACATAATATAAAATAATATTTGAATAAAATATAATAATTAAAGTTAATACGTAGTATAAAAAATATATTATTCTGGTACTTACAGTAAAATTATTCAGGAAAACATACAGCTTACGTCGTAAAAGTCCGGTCACTGTGAAGATATGAAATTCTAAAGTGACGTAAATGTATACAGCGTTCTATTTTATACTTTTGGTGTTGGTAAAAAACGCAGGCAGTGAAGTAATATGAATTGTTATATAGATATTTTTATTTTGTTTATTTGATATTAAAGTTATCGATTAGAGTAGTTCTATCGAGGTAAACAGTATTAGTTTTATTAGAATCAATATAATAGGATTTAGCTAAGCAAGGTTCTTCACAATCATTATTGTATGTATTATTTAGAAATTTTATCACAGAATGACTGGGGGAGTCATTTTAATATGCAATCAAAGATCTCACTACTCTCTATATACTCTTTCTAAGAATCTGAAAGTTCTTATTCATATTTCAACTACGAATTAAAAGTTAGAAGTATTTGACATACCACAGCCGTCAAAAATAAAGAATATGAGATGATGCGACCGTATGAAGCGGCTATGATAAAATATTCAAGGCCCTTTGCCCAGCCTACGTAATTTTTATCTAAACCTTTGTACAGAGAATTTTCGTCAGTGTTTGTCTGCTATGTTTGTTTTTGTCCTAGGGATTTTAGCTAATCTGAGTACGGATATAATGTTTATAATACTTATAAGATAAATATATAAAGTACTTTTTTATACAACTTTGGTGACAAACAAGCACACGGTCCTATCCGTAATGAACTTTTTTTTTTTTTTTTTATGTTAGCCTACCAAAGTGACTCCACTCTGCCTGATGGTAAGCAGTAAGTGGAATCCAGAAGTGGCGGACACCATTCCAAAAGCCAAAGTACTGGTATGGTGGCCACCACTATGGCGGCTTAGTGAGATGCTTTTTCACGCCCCGCTTAAAAGACCCAGGATCAAAATTAGATGGGAACACATGCGCTGGCAAAGAGTTCCAGGCTTTAATTGAGCGACAAAAGTATGAAGTGCTGAACCGTTTGGTTCGAGACCCTTTAGATTCCACTGTGAAAGGGTGGCACTTTAGTCCCGCACGTGTTGTTCTGGATAAAAAGGGAGAGGGTGGGATTAATTCAAAGAGAACCTAGCAATTTCTTTTTCAAATACAATATATTTCTTATTAAACTTGTACAACACTATACTCGCAATCTAACTAGACTTTCTTATATTTCTAAATGCATCTCTACATTTTTTAAGACGATTGTTAAAACTTTGTTGAGCTGTTAAACTAAGTTTAAAGTTGAATTGCACTGTTCATTTATATGGAGGTGTGATCTGCGCTTTATTTTATAGTTCTTCTTTTTTAATATGAAAAGTTGTTCAGTTCTATACTTTCATAAAAGTACATAAATATTCGTTTAGTAAATTTTATATTATGGGACTTTTTTCGGTTATATTTATAAATAAGAGTTCTAGGCTTAAATGCTAAATTAAAGTCTGGAACTCTTTACCAGCGCATGTGTTCCCATCTAATTATGATCCTGTGTCTTTTAAGCGGGGCGTGAAAAAGCATCTCACTAAGCCGCCATAGTGGAGGCTACCATAGCAGTAGTCTGGCTTTTGGAATGGTATCCACCATTTTGAATTCCACTGACTGCCTACCATCAGGCAGAGTGAAGTCATTTTGGTAGGCTAATATAAAAAAAACATCGACGTCTTGCAGGGGCTTTCTATATACAAAATTTAATTCAAGATTCTTGAAAATCTCGATTTTTCGTTCAGTGCTAAAGCGCTGTCAATAATAGACATAATAATATAATTACTATAAAAGCGATTCAGCGCTGAACGATTTATTGCATAAAATTGGATTTCCAAATAAAGATGGTAGGTATGATAGAATAGTAGTACATTGAGTAGTCAATTATATTTCCCTTGTAGGGTAAAATCCTATATATACAGAGTAGTATGTCTAAGTGATTTTAGATTTGTGTATTTTCTTATAATTTAAGGTTTCTTTACGATGCTGCAGATAGAAGAGGTTAATTCAAAGTCTAACATGTTGTTTAAGTAATTAAACATTGTATCAAATGCTAAAATACATTATTAGTTTATATAATATCGATTAACTAAAACCACTGAACGGTAATATATTAGTACAGGTTTAAACAACTTAAATACTCCACAGCATTTAAAAATACTCATTGTGATTTTCTAGTGCAGCAAGATTTATTCTAAGCACGGCTTATTCTTGTATTCAAGACTCGGTTAGTTTGCCAATTACATACCTTTGTTTTTCTCTTAACCTGTTTTCTTTGACAATAGAGTGGAATACATTGAGAGTAATGTGGTTTCAATCTATGTTTATTTTACTTAAGGATCTCCAACAAACGTAGTAAACATCTTAATCACAATTTTATACATACACATTTATAAGTTTTTGGTCTCTATACTTCTTCAATTACAGGACATTCTTCAATTATGCATAACTTATGTCGTTTAAACAAAACAAAGGACTACATACACAAATAAAAACAGGAAAAATAAAAAAATAACATTTAGAAACACATCACAAATACAACTTGTGTATAGGTATGTTTTATTTATTTTATTTTATTTAAAACTTTATACACATACATGTAAAGGCGGACTTAATGCCTGAGGCATTGTCTACCAGTCTACCATTATGTTATTATTATTATTATTATATTATTATTATTATTATGTTATTGAAAGAAAGGTTAAATCTATGTTTGTTTGAATGCCCTAATCTCTGGAATCACCAGCCGGATTAGAATAATTTATTTTTGCATATGATAACAATTATTTTCTTCTTATAGCCTTTCTATATTATATCACGCTAAAAGCCAAAGGGATAGATTGGTAATGAAACATGTATATTAATGCGGGTGAAATCGCGCTGTAGACAGCTGGTTTAATTTATAAACAGAGGATGACACGATCAATAGAAGTGCAAATACACTAAGCTTGCCTGTCCACACAAGCGTAGCAGGGCTACGGAGCGGATAAACGGAAAAAATTAACCAATCCCGCCTGTCCCCTGAAGCGACGCGGTGATTTTATGCAATCCTATTGGTTAATATTTCTCCACTCTGAAGTCTCGATCCGTTTCTATGACCAGGCAGCTTATGAATCGATGACATTTGATGTCGTTTTCTAAATCAAATCGATAGCTATAGTTTCCTCGGAAAGCATTGGTACTTGGTAATCATACTTTGATATACGTTACGAGTAGTCCGAAGCTGCCAAATTTTGGCCAACGCACTATCGAACTATCATACGTTTCTATTGACCAGTATTTGGTTGGTTGTGTTTGACATAAATTTATGCAAAATGCGGGATATAGATTAGGCGGATATCAACATAATAAAATGCTTGGTGAATGAAAACAATTACCTATTTACTTTTTTTTATATTAGCCTACCAAAGTGACTCCACCCCGCCTGATGGTAAGCAGTCAGATGAATCAAGAAATGTACCATACCATACCAAAAGTCTACTTTCAAGTTTATCTTCTACTTATACTGTTTAACGAAAGGGCATAACAATTTAACCTATAAGATATTAGGAGCTATATTTAATTTTATCGTAGCCAATTTTCGTTCAACGCATATCAGCTAACCTCACAATAGGTCTAGGAAAATATCTTGAAAAACTAAAACTACTACAAAAATATACCACAAAAACACTAATCGAAAAAGTGATTTAGCTTAGTAAGAATAAGGTCCATTACAAAATACCAAAAGCTAAGTAGACATCAAATGATGTTCTAGATGAAAGTCACAGACATTCTCAGGTTACAAACCTTGTTCATCTTTGATCGTGACACTGTCTTAAGCAATGTAAATGTAATTTTAGATTTTAATTAAATCTGATTGAGCTGGAACCAAAATAACAATAATATTAGATAACAAAATTATTTTCCATTCACTGAACTGTTTGTATATGCTATTGGCAGCCTAGATTAGTTCTGTCACTTTTAATTAATAAATTGTACTAAATTGTCATAGCATTATTAATAAAACGAAACGCTTGCATAAAAGTGTCCAAGTGATTTTCAACTGTGTTCATAAATATATTATTAACACACTAAGACAAATAATTCCTAAGATGATGAATTATCAATTTCACTTTAAAACCTTTTTTTGTTTTTAAGAAAATTTGAGTACTTTAATGTAACTATTGAAAATAAACGTAAATATGATGTTTTGGGCGCTAAGTAGATTGCACCTTGTAGATAAAGGTGAAGAAGCTTGTAGAGCGGTATTACATTATCATATAAATATGATTTCATATCTGTCAAATTCTATGATCATAGTTCGACGACCCTCAAACTATGATCATAGATAATCTCATGTGGTTATTATACCGTCATATGTTCTTCATTTAAAAATGAGTTACACATCTTTGATCATATTTCTATGATAGTCTAATAGCGGCCTTAAGAAGAAAAATAGGTTTAATAGATTTGTCAAGTTAGGCAAAACCACTTTATTGGCACCCAAGATACTGGCTTGCCTAGTTTGGAGTCAATGTTAAAACTATATTTTGTACTTTTGGAAATAAAGTCTTTACGTTTCATCGACCTTATGAAAAAATGCAAAAGTTAGCAATGCGGTCATACCAAAATCATTGATACATCATTCAAAATAATAGATAAATAACTAAGATATTCACATAATCAGTTCCTAGTTCAATTTTCGTTATACAAACTCGTATTATATAATAATATTTTTTCTTAGACAATCATATAACAAAATAGGCATATAACTAGTTTTCCTAAAACGACTAGATCAAAATATAGAGCGTATCGTCATGTTTTTAATTCATTTATAAGTTAAGTTCGTAGAAAACCCATCAAAATGAAGACCGAATTTAGACAAAAGTAACATTTCATCCTTAGAAAAATTTGCAATGAATTCGAAGTAATAAACAATGGGGTAAAGCTCCGGTCGGGGTCAATGTAATTACTGAAGACAAAATAGTTCAGGGTCCAAGAAATCCAATAGAAACTTTCGACGATCATTAAAATATGTGCTAAATCTTGGCATGAAATTTCTAGAAGAAATGCCAGGAATTGCCTCAATGCTGTTTAAAGATCTTTTTAACATATTTCTGTGTTGTCTTTCAATGACATCAAGTAGTATCTTAGATAAAATTTTTGAGGATGCTTGAATTATGAACATTGCTTTTCTTTCTTACTTCATCTCTTCCATTTTTAACATATCGAATACCTGGGATTTATAGTCCTTTCTAATGATCATCATCACTTAGTTCACGAACGCATAGTTTAAGTACAACGAAATCAAAACCATTTTGTTAATAAACACCAACATTTTATTAATATAACACAAACAAATTAATTAACTTTTATATTATTAAGGCAAAATCAACAAACAATGCTTCAGGTTTCTGATGTTTTGCACGAGCTATAGCTCGGCGACTCAGACATAAACTGATTTCTTGTTGAGCATAAAATTAGTAGACGAACGATTTCTTGAATTCGATGCGTTGAAATGGCATAATATACCAATCAACAGTTCAATCTATTGAGAAATTCATAGTTAGCAGCAAAATCATATCGATAAACATTTTATTAACGAGGTAACCTCTTAGTCATTGTGTGGGTATACGTAATTAGAGTAAGGTTATGCTAATAAGGAAAATATACACATTTTCTATCTTAAATTACATACTTCAGAATTATTCAGCAATCGTCCCTCCTTAATTTGACTCAATAGCTGCAAACAAGAAGGCAATTCAGAACGTCGTTTTGAAAGCTCTCAAAAATACGAAGGTTTTCAACCTAACGTAATAAAATAAAACAAACCCCAAACTGAATAGTACGTACTTAACCTTTAAGATTGTTTGCCAATTAAATTTGGAAATAACTTATCAATTTTTGGTAAAGATTTTCTACCCACTCCTGATTTAGTTTATCAAATTTTAAATACATGTTACTTCTTACTTTTATTACATTATATAATTTATTCATAGATTCAGGTGCAACATTTGTGTTGGTAGTTTGAGTTTCATTATTCGTAGTTTCGATTTTTTTTACCTGAGACAACAAATTTCTGTAGCACTCAAACATTTTTAGAGTGTACTTATATTTGTTCGGTCCAGAGCTTGTTTTTTATGCAGAATAACGAAAAAAACCAAGTAAGTTTCTTTCGATTTATCTATTGATTCCTTTGTTCGTACTGAGACTATTTGGTACATTGTGCGTCTTAGATTAATACAAGATTGCTATTAGCTATTACATAGGAGATCAAATCTGATCTCGAGGCTAGCAAAATAAAATTACCAATTTTATACATCTTAGAAATCTTGCTCTCTGCTTTTTAAGTTTTACACGTAAGCGTAAAGAAGAAGTTTAAAGTCTTAACTCTCAAATTATTTTAGATCTGAGAAGTTTGGCTTAAGTGTTATAATATTTATGATCTACTTTTAAAAGGAACAGTGTTCAGAAGTTGCGTAAAAGTATCATTATCCGGAGATAAACAATCATAAGTTGCTACACAGCGAAGCTTTATTCTCCGAAGAATTATTATAGTCGAAGAAGGACTTGTGAGATAACTTGATAAATAATAAGGTCGAGTACAGGAAGTAACAAAAATAACATAAAAATATTTGATGTACGGCATTCATTCGATTTAATTGAATTCATTTAAGTCACGACGAAGGTTTTCTTACATCAAATTTGTCAAAAGAACCATCGTTTTGAGTTCATAACTACCTAATATATAAAAAACATCTTTGCCAAATAATACTACACTACCAAAATGACTGTTCTGGAAACCAATTACTACTGTCTTTTGGAGTTTTTTTTTGGTGAGCATGAGCATTCAAGACGGAGTATGAGTAGCCACTATTCATACTCCGTCTTGAATTTTGAGATATATATTTTCTTTTTCTAAATCTTTTTTTTAATCTCCACTGCGTAAACAATCTTCTTCTTTTAATGTTGGGCTATGGAAACTACAAAATCGTATTAAAGAAAACAATAAAATTTTTCTAAAGGACAACCTATGATATAAAAATAATTTGATTTAACCAAACCTCAAAGAAAATAAAATAAACATTAATATAAGAACAACTTATATTACTTTAACATATTTTGCGCCAAAATTTTATTATTAAGCGACGGCCAAAATTTTAAATATCATCTTTATAACACCGTTTTGCGAACATTATTTTAACTATATTTTACCTGACCGTAATTAAACACAGAAATAATTATTTAAAATTAGCTGAGCCCCACGGCTTCGCCCGCACCAAAATATGTTTTGTTGTATCCCTCGGGAACCAGACCGATTTTCGGGATAAAAAGAAGCTTATGTCCGTCTCCGGCACTGAATCTATCTACATACCAATTTTTATCGAAGTCTGTTCAGCCGTTTAGGCGCTAAGTGGTAACAAACATACACACACACATACACATACGTTTGCATTTATAATATTATTAACAGGATTTATTTTTATAGGATTCGGTAGAGACTCAAAGCAAAATATCTAAACGCAAAACTTTTATTCTATTATTTTATTATAGTATGCAAGAACATCAATCACGTTGCCTTAATGACCAGATAATAAAACTGGACCGCAGTTATCGGTTTATTAAAGCAAAACAAACTTGCAATTAATTTTAATATAGCAAAAGAGCTTGATAGTCCAGAACTTATAAACTAGAAGGTAGAAGCAATTAAATTCTCATTATGGTCCTAGAATGATGTAGTAGTGTGCTTTGATCGTGGTTTTGATCGAATCCGGGATACAAAGACTGCGAAACTTATAGAAATATCTTAAAAGTTTTGTTCAAGGTATCTGTGCCAAAAGGAAGCTTTAACTGTCTTAGTTTAGCGAAGTTAAAAGTTTATGAAACTATTTTCATAACGTGTCCCAGATTTATTTTGATTTATCTTTAAAGATCAAAGTTGTTTCATAAACACAACATATTTCAACGTAAGAATACTCAGGTATATTATTTATGGCTGCAAAATGAGCAATACAATTTTGAAACTGACACAACGATTTGGACCATGTTTAGGTCTCGAAAAATCATGTAGAAAATAATAATAATAATAATATAATAATAATATTCTACCACATTCACACAGCGCCATCTAGCCCCAAATTAAGCAATTATATTTGCTTGTGTTATGGGTACTAAACAACTGATATACTACTTACATACATTTTTTTTTTTTGTAAATACATACATATTATAGATAAATTACACCCAGACACAGAACAAACAATCATGCTCATCACACAAAGGTTTGTCCTGGGTGGGAATCGAACCCACGACCTCCGGCTTAGCAGTCAGGGTCACTAACCACTAGACCAACAGGCCAGTCGTAATATAAGTGCCAAAAAAACTTAGTAGAGTAAAAAAAAGTATTCATAATTCCCTTACTTATTCAAAAACCTCGACTTCACTAACTGCTTGCCATTAGCTAAAGTGGAATCATTAAAATAGGCTAATACAAAAAAAAACCAAGACTAACAAAATCACTAAAATAAAACCAAAAACTAGTATTGCTGGTGAAATAATAAAAGTAAAAAAGAAAAATCCAGATATCAAACTCGTAATGTTGATAGACAGCCGAGCCGAAAAAAAAATACAAAATATACGCAAGATTTTGTTAATATATTTACATTGTAATAACAGGTACATATGTAGAAAAATATGATATTAAAACCAAAAACGTAAGTAAAACAACATAAAGAATTTGTTTAACATAAAGTCGATATCGTATTAAACATACGCTATGAAATAAAATAACATGAATATTGAATCTACATTTCTGTTCACGTATCTAATATATATCATTAAAAATTAGGTACCTACTTACATTTTTAATAAGAGTGACAATATATTTGTTTATATACATATTACCTAGATTTTCTTTTACACCCAGTATAGACTTTAAATATTATACCAGTCTCCTTAAGATTTCGAAACATAAAAAAATATAAAATTATGCCTAACATTACGTTTCTAGTAAACTTTAAAATCATCTTCATGAAATGTTTATATTTTATTCAAAAATAATATAAATTTCTCTAGCAAACAAAATTACAAAACTATCAATATAAAATACAGTCAGATAACTACATACCGGTAAATCTGAATCTAGCAAGAGCAATCTTCGCTCGCTTCGTTTACTCCTCAAATATGATCCAACGTAAAAGAAAATAGGATATATTACTCTACTCAGCACACTTTTGCCTGCGGCTTCGTGTATTATACAAGAGAGTGATATAGCAGCTTTGTGGAAGCAAAATGTTTATTGGACGCTTCTTACGCGATTTTAAAACTGACGCAAACGAAAAACTTCGATATAAGTTATTGACTGGCATCGAATATTTTCTGCCAAGGAAATGTACAGACAAGTACCGCATCAGGATTTAAACATTTATAATAATATGATACATTTATAAAACATATCTAATAGAAATACCAGTCTTGGGACTCCTCGCGTTTCGTATTAATTCTCTGGTCTACACTTTAGGTTGTCATTTAACTTTTCTGTACAATTTTCATAAACATAGGTCTGGCTTTGAATTATTTTCTGTTTAACTTAAATTTATTCGACTCAATTCCATTATTTTTTGTTTTAGATTAGAAATTGACTAAAATTCTTTTAGGTGATAAATTACACTTATAAAAAAAGTAGAATTAAAGAGCATATTTTGTCACATTGAAAACAGAAAAAATATTTGTAGGTACAAAATTAACAGCGCCACTGACTTTCATTATAAAAACAAAATTTTCTTATTTAAATGTCAAGTCATTATTTTTTTTATAATTTTAGAGATAATAATAACAATACAATTTTAAACAAATAACACGTCCCTGATTATTCAAATTATAACACTATCATCAAAGGCGTATACAAACGTTAATTCTTTGTAAAGCTACTGTTTTTAACTTCATGTAAATTGAATTCTATAATGTCTTTTTTCGTTTGTCTAAGGTATGCATAATAATCATAATAAAAAGCGTGGTGATCAATGCTCATGTCTTCTCTGTATAAGAAGATACTTCTGTATTTGAATAAAAACGGGCATATTAAGGTACACATCGACATAACTTAGGAGTAAAGAAATAAAGAGAATAATAAAAATTTCATTACACATTAAGGGCGTTCCGTCACATATGACCTTGAGCGTTTCGCTTCCTCACCACCCCGCGCCTCACCCGAAAAAAACATTGCGTGCGAGTCCGCCCTCTAGCGTCAAGTAGCAGTAGCACAACTATAAGACAATGACCTTACTTGTCCGAAACCGCAGAGCTAAAATCTGATAGACGCGAAAATAATGAATTATTTTTTTAGTATCTTTTATTATTTCGTTTAGTAAGTATGTATATTTTTTAGTATATATTATTTATATATTTATTATTTATATAGTAGCGAAAGCAAAGATGAGTGTTTAGAATCATGACGTTTGTTAAATATGTAGTAGAAATAAAAATAACTACTGTGGGTTAAACCAATAAACTCAAAATCCAGCTCTACCGTGGTATAACTAAAATGCCGTTAACTGCCAAAGTCGAGTTTTGAGTAAACACTCAAAAAACGCGGCAAAAATTGAAACCGTTGTCACTTACAAATGACAACAATTATTTGAGATTTAAAGGTACCAAGATATAGATCAAATGAAATACTTTCAATTTATTCTCCTGTCAGTTTGTAAATATAATTAAATTTTATAATAAAACGTTTTTTTGCGTTTTAGTATACCATTGGTGTTACAAAAATCTAATAAATCAGCGGCTAAAATGCCACTACGCTTAGCGTAACGGCATTTTAGTGTCTCTATTTCATAAAAAATATTATTTGTTAAAAACCTAAAAAACAAAAGAACTTAATTGTAACTAAAATGTCGGTATAGCACATAATGTCAATTTAGCTTATCATTAATACTTGTGGAACTACCTCATGTTAAACGTGGTTAACGTCCGTTCACTGCTTTTAAGTCTGGTAGTCTATAAATGTGTTTAAATAAGAGTACAAAACTTGATTCATTGTTACGCTTAAACGCGGTTAAACTTAAAACCTTATAGTTTAACGGCATTTTAACGCAACAGAATTATAAAGTATTAGATCATTATCGATCAAACTGAAGTTAAAAGTTATTAAAATACACTCATTTTTTAAACTTACAACTAACACAAAACTTCCCTTAAAACAAGATTATAGGTATCGCATCAATTATTATAAATTTAAAACATGGTTTTTATAAAATTTAAATTGACTTACAAACCACTTTATAATAAAAACAAATGTAGATACTAATAATAAAAATCACAAGTAAGTTTAACTTACACTTTAAACTAATAAGCATAAAAAACAATTGGACCTACTTATGCAAAAAGGAACCAATCCACACATATGCCAAAATTGAGATAATTAAACAAAAAGCATAAAATGCACCTTATAACTATAATATAATAATAATATTCTACCACATTCACACAGAGCCATCTTAGCCCCAAATTAAGCAATTATATTTGCTTGTGTTATGGGTACTAAACAACTGATATACTACTTATATACTTTTTTTTTTGTAAATACATACATATTATAGACTAGCTGTTGCCCGCGACTTCGTTCGCGTGAAAATTCAGATGGGTGCCAGATTTTACGGCAACCGTACATTGTATCAGTAATAAATATCAGTATTATCCATCTCTATGGCGAATCTCATTTAAACCCGCTACCGCTAAAACTGATGAACCACTTTCACACAAACTTCGACTCTTATTTGCTCACTTAATAAGGGTAGTTTCTGAATATTAAAAAAAGAGTATTTTCTAGTAATTTGGTAATCCTACTATAAAAACTATAGAAGTTTCATACAAACTTTGTCACCCCTTTATACACCCATAGAGGATGGATTTTGCAAAATCCCGTCTAAGTGAGCACCTATATCCTAATAGGAACGATCATGCAAAGTTTGAGATTCCTAGCACTTGTTGTTTCTGAGATTTCGTGATGAGTAAGTGAGTGACCTTTTGCTTTTATGTATATAGATAGCTTTTGCCCGCGGCTTCGCTCGCGTGAATATTGATTTTTCCAATAGACATTTTTATATTGTTTAAATACTGTTTTCCATAGTATTTTTAATCTCCCATTCATACAAACCCTCTTTCACCTACCTAAAGATATCCCTCGTAAAAAAAAAATACAATACACAAAGGCAAATATTCACTACAATAACTTTTCCCTTCCCCTCATTCCCTATCGCCCTTTTTCTCCACTCTCCACAGTTTCCGCTTCTCTCCTCACCTCCCTCTTCTCCTCTTCACCTCCTTCAGCATCCCTTGCCTCTCCTCGAGCATCTCTTGCCCTTTCCTCCACTTCTCTCTACCTTGCCTCCTCGCTTTCTCCTCTCTTCTCTAGCACTTCCCCATTTCTTCTCCTTCGTTCCCCTCATTTTCTTCTCCCTTCTTATCACTTCTTATCCCTTTCCCTGCATTCGAGAGCTCCTGCCTTGTCCCTTCCCCCTCCCTTCCTCTCCCATCTCCCTTACTTCCCCTTCACTTTCCTCTCACTTCCTCCTCATTTACTCCTCACTTTTCCCTCACTCCTCACTTCCTCCTCACTTCCCCCTCACTTTCCCCTCACTTCCACTCACTTCCACTCACTTCCCCTCACTTCTAACTTCCCCTAACTTCCCCCTCACTTCTCCCGCACTTCCACCTCACTTCTCCCTCACTTCCCCTAACTTCCCCGTCACTTTCCTCACTTTCCTCTCACTTTCCTCTCACATTCCCCTCACTTTCTCTTCACTTCTCCCTCGCTTCTCCCTGGCTTTCCCTTGACTCCCCTTGACTTCTCCCTGACTTTTCGTACTTTTGTAGCAATATGCAAATTGAGGCAGCCTGTAAAGCACGCATTTTACTTTTTATTTTTTCTTTGCAACATAGAAAGCTGTAAGTATTTAATTACCTATAGAGTTAAGTGTATTGCCTGTGTCACTTTGCATGCTACTTGAAACTGTAACTTACAAAAATTGTAATAACCTGGCGATTAAAATGAGTGGCTTGAGTTTCTTGCCAGTTCTTCTCATGGCTCTACTTTGTCAGCGAACTGGTTGTAGGTTAATTTGCTGAAATTTTGTAAACTTTGACGTTCATAAGTGTTAATTTAATTAACCTATATGAATTAACATATTTTCATTTTCCTTATTTATTTTCGGTTCATCTGGATATCACAAATATAACTTCAGTAAATCGTTCTGTATATTGTATAGCTAGCAAAAATTTTACGGAAGTAGATCTTTTAGAATAAGCAAGAATAAGAATAAGGACGGTTTGGCTGGAGATGTACATAACGACGTAAAGTGTAAGTTTTGTCTGAAAGTCAGTGGTCCGAAGGCATAGTTACCTCCTCGGTCCTCTTTATTTCCTTTTTCTCCCACAGTATCTTTACTCTGTATGGCCACCACTGCACTGAATTTGAAACAGCACCATTCACCAGCAAAACTGAATTCAAATGACGGAGCTGATAAGGATTTTCAGTTACACATGCTTTAAACAAAGCGTCATCATTCCTATGTGTATATCATTATTTCTATAGAAATTGATATTTTTCAATGTACCCTATCAAAATTCAAGGATGTTGCACAAAAATGTATAGTATTGGATAAGTAGATATATTTATTTAGTAATTAGTGTTTTTAATTTTAGGTTTTTTATGATATCGTATTGGGTTTTTATCTGTAATGAAGTAATGATATTGTAAATACTTTTTCAATAAATAAATAAATGTTGATTATCTTCTAGTAAGTGCCCGTACGTAAGGTACACAATATCATGTACCCTTAGCAAAATAAGTAACACGAACAATTGCCAAAGTAGACGCATTGTACCCACTGTTTGAGTGATTTGGATGTACCGTGAAAATTACCTCGCTAGAGATTCATTATAAGTATAGATTACTTCAATATGTACATACAAATATATGTGTACATACATATATTTGTATGTACGTACATATTGTAGTATTGTAAATGTATAATATAATGCAAAATCGGTAAAGTAGAACTAATGTAATATTATCGCTAAGTAACGGATCCATGCGGACGACGTCACGGGGTAGTTTTACAGTACATAGACTTATAATATAATATAATAAAGATACATACATACATACATACATAGAGTGCTAAACCATAATTCTTTTGCCTTTACCTAGTTAGGTAAAGACTGTACAAAAAAGAGTAGAATTCTTTATACTGTGCCACCGTGCCGGGTCTATTACTTTCTACATACACCTATTACTCGAAAAATACGGTATTAGTTTTGTTATGTCCAGTAGGCACTCAACAATATATTATTTAATTTTAGGATTAAAAATTCATATAGTACGATAATAAAGGAACAGAGAGTAGGATTTTTAATTTACCTAATAGTGATAATTTCACAGTCTTCAAATATTTTAGTTTGGTTAGAGACTAAGACGTTTTGTAAAGCCTTTTTTCTTCCTTTCTTGCAATCAAATAAATAAATCAAAATAAGATGCATTGAAAGTAGAAGGGTAGGTATTTACTTTAGCCTAGTATCTTATCACTGATTTTATCAGCTCATGAAAAAAAATCTAACGAGGTAAATACTTGAATATTTTATCGGTATTACTTACCGATAGAATATTCAAGTACACACCGTATGTATATATAGAATGTATAGGTATTTATGCTCGTGCAAGATAACGTAGATAGTTAGGTAGCTAACAGCAGCGTGTATGGTTGTTTTGTGTAGGTACCTAACTAGGTCGCAAACCGACGCATGTCACGTATAATCATTGTAATTTGAGTTCTATGCTAGTTGTACGACCGACGCCGACGTTCGTGTTCCGACCGAAGCACCTCGTACCTACGCCGGCGTCGCCGTCGTCGCGTCGCGTCGGTCGGAATCGGAAAGCGCCCTTGCCACATGAGTAAATATCCAAGTTAGATATTTTACTCACGTGCCCACCTACCACACACCTAGTTCGAAATGATAGTAGACATAGACAATATTGTAGCAAGCTCATATTCATACCCCTAGGGTATATAACAGCAGGAATTTACTGATTCTTGAGGCCTGGTGTTGCCTTGATCTTATCACGAGCGACAATAGGCTCACCACCTGCTACCTAGTTTACGTGGAACTAAACATAATTAAAGGATATCCTAGGTAAGTATCTCAAAGTAGTATTTATTTTACTAAAAATATGAAGGTAGGTATATACCTACTTACAGGATATTCTATTATTGAATCCTTTGCATTTGTATTTGTTTCAGTCGTGAAATTTTAGTCATTTTGATGAAAAATAATAATAAATGTAGGTAAATACCTACGTATTTAATACACTAAAAAAATCTAAATAACTAATCTAATTTATTTGCAACACTAAATCTATCCACACAATATTTTTTTTGATATTATTTATTTGCAATTATTGAATTACGTAAATAATTTTTAAAAAAACCGCATACGTCCGTCCGTCAGAAGGGCTTGCGCCGCTCTGCCGTTCTGCCTCCCGTCGCCCGCGCAGAGCCCCTGCGACGCTGATTCAGCCAAATTATCAATAACTATTGAAACATTATCCTAATAAATGAAATAAACCTACAGAGTTGACATTTGGTTTATTCCGGTTGATTCAATATAACTTTTATATTTATAACTATAGTAATTACAAAGTAATATTTCGAAATAAGTGAAATCACGTTGTTTTAATATCGTTGGTATAAGTTATATAATCAATTATTGTAAATAATTCTTCTACTATTCTAAAGTTCATGAATCAAAGTATATTGTTGGCAAAAAAAAAAGAATAAATAGCATTAGAATCTACTCAATTATCGAGATATAAGTAGCGGATTTCGTCGAAATTTCGTCGGAACCACCTTAAAGTATTCAAGAAAATGTGAATAAAAAAATTAAAGAGATACAAAAATGCGACTTCAAAAGTAAATTAAATAAAGAAACAAGACGAAAGCTGTAATAAAATCTGATTTTATTTGAAATTCACTAACGCAAATAAATGCAGATACTCGAATATATCAATCTCATTTAAAAGGATCTAAGGAAGGTTTTAAATATTAGCATGTCAATATATCTTTTTCATTGTATTTGACATACAGCTACTTTCTTAGTCTCGATCAATATTTTAAAACCTCAATTACTATCCATCAACCTTGAATGTTACGCACAAAATAAATCAAATACTCTCATCAATTTATTCAGCAGCTTTAAATATAAACAGTAATCTTAAAATATTTGCTGAGCATGCTATTTTGTACCATAGTCTGAAGGGACGATTAGCCAAAATAGCCTTTCTAACAGTCTGAATATCCAATGAAGTCCACTGATAGCATAAGGCTCTAACAAAAGGAAAAGTTTTTTATAGTCACTACGCTTGGTAGATGGATTGATGACTAATCTTCTTTTTTCATGGGCAATGCATTACGCATACGTACAGCCGGAGGAGAGAATTTCGAACTCTTTGACCGCATTTAAAACGTTGCCATATTGACTAAAATCCACCCACGGTGTTCCTCCAGACGGCCTGAGTGTTGGGATTACGAGAGACGCTAGCGCATTCATCCACAACATTGGCGACTAACCTAGCCTAAAGATGCACAGCCCTTAAGTTAGATTTTACAATTTCGATCAGTCTTACTTACTAAAAGCCCTGAGCTTTTTAATTCTATATACAGATTACAATGAATTATTGAAATCATTTTATCAAATTATTTAAAAATAGTTGTTGAACCATTATTTTAAATATCTAACGAATAGTGCGCATCTTAAAGGTCCTATCTAGAAAGAAATTAAAGACAAAACGAGATAAGTTAAGCAAATAAGTTTTAAGGGTTTAAAAGAATAGAGCTTTTCGTTAGATACTAAATAAACTAAGAACTACTTAAAATTAAAATAAAACTTTAATATATGTAAGTGACATTAATTTATTTCCAATTTAAGACTACAAGCTACAACTAAAACTGAGAATTTTTAGGCAGAAATACGCAATATCATTTTACCTAAACATGAGAATGCAGTACCATCAAACAATCCAGGCATTTTGTTTATAATTTTAATATAAAATAAGCAATCTAATAAACTATTCGTTATTTCATCCAATTAATAAATGAACATCGTTTAGACTAACTTTATTACCCCCATATGTTATATTGTAGATCAAATTAGTTGAGTGCCAAACTCTGTTGGCACTAAGTTACAGTACTTGCAATATAGTCGGTTAAAATATTATATCATTGCATAAATTGTGACACATAGGTTGTGTAACGCCCACAAAACTGCAGTAACGGGTTATACAGAAATTGCGTGGGCTGATAAGCTGGCTAGAAACCGTGTGGGATGGTAAAACTATGCTAATGACGTAATTTTAGAATATACATATTTATAAAGTTTTTTATACAAGAAGTATCTAAGCATAATTATATTTCTCTACTTGATTTAAACGATCAGTAAAATTTTAGAAACATTTTAAACATATTAAATTTATAAACATAACATCACGCCGTAAGCAGAGGTGTATATCACCTATGATATCGAGTCATGTAATAGGGAACATGCTAGCTCGGTTCGGGGATCTAATTCGAGATAAGTGCGTAGCAGTCCATAGATACTAGCATTGAACCACTGATCAGTTTATACAAATTAACTAGTATTAATGCGTTCAAAGTAAAATTTCTTATAAAGGCAAAATTCATTTATAACAATTTAGACAAAATTTTACTCTCCAATGCAAGGAATAAGCAAAGCACAGATGCAATAATAGTGAATTTCTCGATTTAATTCACTATTATTGACTTAATAAACGCTGAAAGCTGTTGGGATGATATTTAAACTCCAGGAGAGCTTTGTTATTTGATAACTAGAAGTCGCCATAGTTTCTTACTGTAATATCTGAATTAAAATTATGATTTAACCTTTTAATGCAAAGACTTGCTTAGAAAATTGGGCAAAACATAATAAAGATATTCTGTGAAAAAAGAATCTCTGATTTTCTGTCCTAAATTAGATCTGTGTGCCATTTCGTTTTTATATTGAATCCTAATTTAATTTCGGATAAAATTCTTAGAGACAGAACAAAATTAGATTTCACACCTTTTAGATTGGTTTCTTTTCTTTTGTAGATCTTACTAATCATAATTTAATTCAGAATAGTTTTATTGTAACTCATGATTGTTAAAATTTTAAGAATTTTTTTAATAAGTACGTTCCGTTGCGTGGAATAGACAATCTTAGTAAACATTTTTTTAAATTTAATTTCAAAAAGTAAGGCGAAAGTTATCGAAAGCCGTAAGCAGACAGCATTGCCTGTTACTGTTGTGTGACTAAAGAAAACAATGTAACAATTGGACTTATATTAAATTGCCAATTTGCAATGATCAATGCTCATTCTTTGTATGAGAAGAGGGCATTGTTCTAGAACAATGCGGACTAGTTCTTTTGTTGTACAATTGAAGTTTGTGTGTCATGTTTTGTTATGATTAGAGCAAATATTGTTATCTTTTTCACACGTTGATTTGAAGATTTAGTAAACGTCACAGGCAACCAAATAAGCCTAACCAGTTTTACCTGTATATATTTTTTATATGACAGACTGACAGCCTGGAGAAGCTTATGGTGGATGAACAGGTTGACGGAAAAACTTCTAACTAGACACGATCTTCATTATTAAAGATTACGACTCAGAATTAGAAGTTTTTTTTATATCTTGCTTCAATCAAGCGTAGTTACAGCTCACCTAATGGTAAGTGTTAGCCGTAGCTTGGACATAGGTATGTTTTCTAAGCAATGCAAAAACAAGGCGAAAACACAATTTAAGCAGTTGCCGACCATGAAGAGACAGTGGGTGAGGAAGGAGGAAACGAAAAAGGAAGAGGGTCGAAAGGGTAAAGAATGGTTACGTGAGTCACCGGGTGTAAACTCTTTGAAAAGAACTATAGTAAACTGTAAAACATTTTTTTTTTTACTTTTGAGTTGGATTGGTTTATTGCCATGGAAACTGTTTTTGGTGCGTCATAGAATGTATTTTTTTAACTTTTTATTATTTAATATTAAGGTACACAAATATCCTGGTGCTTAGAGTGCCCACAAATCTTATAGTAAAAGCAGCAAACAATTTTATTATATTCATCAAAATATTTTAAATTGACATTAACGTCCCAATCAAATTTTCATCCTTAGAAATAAATATCATAGTTTTGCATCCAACATTATTTCAAACTCAGTAAGAGCCATTTGACCCCCATCGTCCATTTCAGATTAAAGTGCCGCACTCTGATCTATATCTAAATCTAAACCTTTGATAAAATATATTCTATCTTCAAAGTTACTCTCTCCAAAAGCTTGAAGCTTCAAAATTACTTATCACCTTTAGTGATTGAGTTTGTTCTAAAATATTAGTTTCACTCTAAATTATATTATGTAAGTATTTTCTGTAATAGATATTACTAAATTTTCTACACTAAATTCAGACAAGCATTCTAGAAAATCATTTATAATGAAATTCATCAAATTCAAATAAATTAAATATCTGTTTAAAATTATTCAGAATCCAAATTATATCAGTCCATTTATTTGTAACTCAGTCTCATGTATCAGGGTATTACTATGAACTGGACACAATTTTAGACGTCGGGCTTATACTGAAGATTTATTTTCTCGTCAATTCCACTTTCAAACTAGGGCTCGAACTCAGTAATTCCAACAAACGCACGTATGTAGATTATTAAAAAGTATTGAGGATCATTTTATTAAGATTAACCTATAAGTATTTAATTAAACTTATACATCGTTTTAAACTTCCAACATATATTTAAAATCACATGCATTTTTAGAACCAAAACTTAATCTATATTTTGTACTTTTGGAAATAAAGTCTTTACGTTTCATCGACCTTATGAAAAAATGCAAAAGTTAGCAATGCGGTCATACCAAAATCATTGATACATCATTCAAAATAATAGATAAATAACTAAGATATTCACATAATCAGTTCTTAATCTTATACAAACTCGTATTATATAATAATATTTTTTCTTAGACAATCATATAACAAAATAGGCATATAACTAGTTTTCCTAAAACGACTAGATCAAAATATAGAGCGTATCGTCATGTTTTTAATTCATTTATAAGTTAAGTTCGTAGAAAACCCATCAAAATGAAGACCGAATTTAGACAAAAGTAACATTTCATCCTTAGAAAAATTTGCAATGAATTCGAAGTAATAAACAATGGGGTAAAGCTCCGGTCGGGGTCAATGTAATTACTGAAGACAAAATAGTTCAGGGTCCAAGAAATCCAATAGAAACTTTCGACGATCATTAAAATATGTGCTAAATCTTGGCATGAAATTTCTAGAAGAAATGCCAGGAATTGCCTCAATGCTGTTTAAAGATCTTTTTAACATATTTCTGTGTTGTCTTTCAATGACATCAAGTAGTATCTTAGATAAAATTTTTGAGGATGCTTGAATTATGAACATTGCTTTTCTTTCTTACTTCATCTCTTCCATTTTTAACATATCGAATACCTGGGATTTATAGTCCTTTCTAATGATCATCATCACTTAGTTCACGAACGCATAGTTTAAGTACAACGAAATCAAAACCATTTTGTTAATAAACACCAACATTTTATTAATATAACACAAATAAATTAATTAACTTTTATATTATTAAGGCAAAATCAACAAACAATGCTTCAGGTTTCTGATGTTTTGCACGAGCTATAGCTCGGCGACTCAGACATAAACTGATTTCTTGTTGAGCATAAAATTAGTAGACGAACGATTTCTTGAATTCGATGCGTTGAAATGGCATAATATACCAATCAACAGTTCAATCTATTGAGAAATTCATAGTTAGCAGCAAAATCATATCGATAAACATTTTATTAACGAGGTAACCTCTTAGTCATTGTGTGGGTATACGTAATTAGAGTAAGGTTATGCTAATAAGGAAAATATACACATTTTCTATCTTAAATTACATACTTCAGAATTATTCAGCAATCGTCCCTCCTTAATTTGACTCAATAGCTGCAAACAAGAAGGCAATTCAGAACGTCGTTTTGAAAGCTCTCAAAAATACGAAGGTTTTCAACCTAACGTAATAAAATAAAACAAACCCCAAACTGAATAGTACGTACTTAACCTTTAAGATTGTTTGCCAATTAAATTTGGAAATAACTTATCAATTTTTGGTAAAGATTTTCTACCCACTCCTGATTTAGTTTATCAAATTTTAAATACATGTTACTTCTTACTTTTATTACATTATATAATTTATTCATAGATTCAGGTGCAACATTTGTGTTGGTAGTTTGAGTTTCATTATTCGTAGTTTCGATTTTTTTTACCTGAGACAACAAATTTCTGTAGCACTCAAACATTTTTAGAGTGTACTTATATTTGTTCGGTCCAGAGCTTGTTTTTTATGCAGAATAACGAAAAAAACCAAGTAAGTTTCTTTCGATTTATCTATTGATTCCTTTGTTCGTACTGAGACTATTTGGTACATTGTGCGTCTTAGATTAATACAAGATTGCTATTAGCTATTACATAGGAGATCAAATCTGATCTCGAGGCTAGCAAAATAAAATTACCAATTTTATACATCTTAGAAATCTTGCTCTCTGCTTTTTAAGTTTTACACGTAAGCGTAAAGAAGAAGTTTAAAGTCTTAACTCTCAAATTATTTTAGATCTGAGAAGTTTGGCTTAAGTGTTATAATATTTATGATCTACTTTTAAAAGGAACAGTGTTCAGAAGTTGCGTAAAAGTATCATTATCCGGAGATAAACAATCATAAGTTGCTACACAGCGAAGCTTTATTCTCCGAAGAATTATTATAGTCGAAGAAGGACTTGTGAGATAACTTGATAAATAATAAGGTCGAGTACAGGAAGTAACAAAAATAACATAAAAATATTTGATGTACGGCATTCATTCGATTTAATTGAATTCATTTAAGTCACGACGAAGGTTTTCTTACATCAAATTTGTCAAAAGAATCATCGTTTTGAGTTCATAACTACCTAATATATAAAAAACATCTTTGCCAAATAATACTACACTACCAAAATGACTGTTCTGGAAACCAATTACTACTGTCTTTTGGAGTTTTTTTTTGGTGAGCATGAGCATTCAAGACGGAGTATGAGTAGCCACTATTCATACTCCGTCTTGAATTTTGAGATATATATTTTCTTTTTCTAAATCTTTTTTTTAATCTCCACTGCGTAAACAATCTTCTTCTTTTAATGTTGGGCTATGGAAACTACAAAATCGTATTAAAGAAAACAATAAAATTTTTCTAAAGGACAACCTATGATATAAAAATAATTTGATTTAACCAAACCTCAAAGAAAATAAAATAAACATTAATATAAGAACAACTTATATTACTTTAACATATTTTGCGCCAAAATTTTATTATTAAGCGACGGCCAAAATTTTAAATATCATCTTTATAACACCGTTTTGCGAACATTATTTTAACTATATTTTACCTGACCGTAATTAAACACAGAAATAATTATTTAAAATTAGCTGAGCCCCACGGCTTCGCCCGCACCAAAATATGTTTTGTTGTATCCCTCGGGAACCAGACCGATTTTCGGGATAAAAAGAAGCTTATGTCCGTCTCCGGCACTGAATCTATCTACATACCAATTTTTATCGAAGTCTGTTCAGCCGTTTAGGCGCTAAGTGGTAACAAACATACACACACACATACACATACGTTTGCATTTATAATATTATTAACAGGATTTATTTTTATAGGATTCGGTAGAGACTCAAAGCAAAATATCTAAACGCAAAACTTTTATTCTATTATTTTATTATAGTATGCAAGAACATCAATCACGTTGCCTTAATGACCAGATAATAAAACTGGACCGCAGTTATCGGTTTATTAAAGCAAAACAAACTTGCAATTAATTTTAATATAGCAAAAGAGCTTGATAGTCCAGAACTTATAAACTAGAAGGTAGAAGCAATTAAATTCTCATTATGGTCCTAGAATGATGTAGTAGTGTGCTTTGATCGTGGTTTTGATCGAATCCGGGATACAAAGACTGCGAAACTTATAGAAATATCTTAAAAGTTTTGTTCAAGGTATCTGTGCCAAAAGGAAGCTTTAACTGTCTTAGTTTAGCGAAGTTAAAAGTTTATGAAACTATTTTCATAACGTGTCCCAGATTTATTTTGATTTATCTTTAAAGATCAAAGTTGTTTCATAAACACAACATATTTCAACGTAAGAATACTCAGGTATATTATTTATGGCTGCAAAATGAGCAATACAATTTTGAAACTGACACAACGATTTGGACCATGTTTAGGTCTCGAAAAATCATGTAGAAAATAATAATAATAATAATATAATAATAATATTCTACCACATTCACACAGCGCCATCTAGCCCCAAATTAAGCAATTATATTTGCTTGTGTTATGGGTACTAAACAACTGATATACTACTTACATACATTTTTTTTTTTTGTAAATACATACATATTATAGATAAATTACACCCAGACACAGAACAAACAATCATGCTCATCACACAAAGGTTTGTCCTGGGTGGGAATCGAACCCACGACCTCCGGCTTAGCAGTCAGGGTCACTAACCACTAGACCAACAGGCCAGTCGTAATATAAGTGCCAAAAAAACTTAGTAGAGTAAAAAAAAGTATTCATAATTCCCTTACTTATTCAAAAACCTCGACTTCACTAACTGCTTGCCATTAGCTAAAGTGGAATCATTAAAATAGGCTAATACAAAAAAAAACCAAGACTAACAAAATCACTAAAATAAAACCAAAAACTAGTATTGCTGGTGAAATAATAAAAGTAAAAAAGAAAAATCCAGATATCAAACTCGTAATGTTGATAGACAGCCGAGCCGAAAAAAAAATACAAAATATACGCAAGATTTTGTTAATATATTTACATTGTAATAACAGGTACATATGTAGAAAAATATGATATTAAAACCAAAAACGTAAGTAAAACAACATAAAGAATTTGTTTAACATAAAGTCGATATCGTATTAAACATACGCTATGAAATAAAATAACATGAATATTGAATCTACATTTCTGTTCACGTATCTAATATATATCATTAAAAATTAGGTACCTACTTACATTTTTAATAAGAGTGACAATATATTTGTTTATATACATATTACCTAGATTTTCTTTTACACCCAGTATAGACTTTAAATATTATACCAGTCTCCTTAAGATTTCGAAACATAAAAAAATATAAAATTATGCCTAACATTACGTTTCTAGTAAACTTTAAAATCATCTTCATGAAATGTTTATATTTTATTCAAAAATAATATAAATTTCTCTAGCAAACAAAATTACAAAACTATCAATATAAAATACAGTCAGATAACTACATACCGGTAAATCTGAATCTAGCAAGAGCAATCTTCGCTCGCTTCGTTTACTCCTCAAATATGATCCAACGTAAAAGAAAATAGGATATATTACTCTACTCAGCACACTTTTGCCTGCGGCTTCGTGTATTATACAAGAGAGTGATATAGCAGCTTTGTGGAAGCAAAATGTTTATTGGACGCTTCTTACGCGATTTTAAAACTGACGCAAACGAAAAACTTCGATATAAGTTATTGACTGGCATCGAATATTTTCTGCCAAGGAAATGTACAGACAAGTACCGCATCAGGATTTAAACATTTATAATAATATGATACATTTATAAAACATATCTAATAGAAATACCAGTCTTGGGACTCCTCGCGTTTCGTATTAATTCTCTGGTCTACACTTTAGGTTGTCATTTAACTTTTCTGTACAATTTTCATAAACATAGGTCTGGCTTTGAATTATTTTCTGTTTAACTTAAATTTATTCGACTCAATTCCATTATTTTTTGTTTTAGATTAGAAATTGACTAAAATTCTTTTAGGTGATAAATTACACTTATAAAAAAAGTAGAATTAAAGAGCATATTTTGTCACATTGAAAACAGAAAAAATATTTGTAGGTACAAAATTAACAGCGCCACTGACTTTCATTATAAAAACAAAATTTTCTTATTTAAATGTCAAGTCATTATTTTTTTTATAATTTTAGAGATAATAATAACAATACAATTTTAAACAAATAACACGTCCCTGATTATTCAAATTATAACACTATCATCAAAGGCGTATACAAACGTTAATTCTTTGTAAAGCTACTGTTTTTAACTTCATGTAAATTGAATTCTATAATGTCTTTTTTCGTTTGTCTAAGGTATGCATAATAATCATAATAAAAAGCGTGGTGATCAATGCTCATGTCTTCTCTGTATAAGAAGATACTTCTGTATTTGAATAAAAACGGGCATATTAAGGTACACATCGACATAACTTAGGAGTAAAGAAATAAAGAGAATAATAAAAATTTCATTACACATTAAGGGCGTTCCGTCACATATGACCTTGAGCGTTTCGCTTCCTCACCACCCCGCGCCTCACCCGAAAAAAACATTGCGTGCGAGTCCGCCCTCTAGCGTCAAGTAGCAGTAGCACAACTATAAGACAATGACCTTACTTGTCCGAAACCGCAGAGCTAAAATCTGATAGACGCGAAAATAATGAATTATTTTTTTAGTATCTTTTATTATTTCGTTTAGTAAGTATGTATATTTTTTAGTATATATTATTTATATATTTATTATTTATATAGTAGCGAAAGCAAAGATGAGTGTTTAGAATCATGACGTTTGTTAAATATGTAGTAGAAATAAAAATAACTACTGTGGGTTAAACCAATAAACTCAAAATCCAGCTCTACCGTGGTATAACTAAAATGCCGTTAACTGCCAAAGTCGAGTTTTGAGTAAACACTCAAAAAACGCGGCAAAAATTGAAACCGTTGTCACTTACAAATGACAACAATTATTT
Source organism: Parascotia fuliginaria (assembly GCA_963082885.1). NCBI lineage: Eukaryota > Metazoa > Arthropoda > Insecta > Lepidoptera > Erebidae > Parascotia > Parascotia fuliginaria. The sequence continues at coordinate 6,804,665 of OY720195.1, forward strand.
GAGATTTAAAGGTACCAAGATATAGATCAAATGAAATACTTTCAATTTATTCTCCTGTCAGTTTGTAAATATAATTAAATTTTATAATAAAACGTTTTTTTGCGTTTTAGTATACCATTGGTGTTACAAAAATCTAATAAATCAGCGGCTAAAATGCCACTACGCTTAGCGTAACGGCATTTTAGTGTCTCTATTTCATAAAAAATATTATTTGTTAAAAACCTAAAAAACAAAAGAACTTAATTGTAACTAAAATGTCGGTATAGCACATAATGTCAATTTAGCTTATCATTAATACTTGTGGAACTACCTCATGTTAAACGTGGTTAACGTCCGTTCACTGCTTTTAAGTCTGGTAGTCTATAAATGTGTTTAAATAAGAGTACAAAACTTGATTCATTGTTACGCTTAAACGCGGTTAAACTTAAAACCTTATAGTTTAACGGCATTTTAACGCAACAGAATTATAAAGTATTAGATCATTATCGATCAAACTGAAGTTAAAAGTTATTAAAATACACTCATTTTTTAAACTTACAACTAACACAAAACTTCCCTTAAAACAAGATTATAGGTATCGCATCAATTATTATAAATTTAAAACATGGTTTTTATAAAATTTAAATTGACTTACAAACCACTTTATAATAAAAACAAATGTAGATACTAATAATAAAAATCACAAGTAAGTTTAACTTACACTTTAAACTAATAAGCATAAAAAACAATTGGACCTACTTATGCAAAAAGGAACCAATCCACACATATGCCAAAATTGAGATAATTAAACAAAAAGCATAAAATGCACCTTATAACTATAATATAATAATAATATTCTACCACATTCACACAGAGCCATCTTAGCCCCAAATTAAGCAATTATATTTGCTTGTGTTATGGGTACTAAACAACTGATATACTACTTATATACTTTTTTTTTTGTAAATACATACATATTATAGACTAGCTGTTGCCCGCGACTTCGTTCGCGTGAAAATTCAGATGGGTGCCAGATTTTACGGCAACCGTACATTGTATCAGTAATAAATATCAGTATTATCCATCTCTATGGCGAATCTCATTTAAACCCGCTACCGCTAAAACTGATGAACCACTTTCACACAAACTTCGACTCTTATTTGCTCACTTAATAAGGGTAGTTTCTGAATATTAAAAAAAGAGTATTTTCTAGTAATTTGGTAATCCTACTATAAAAACTATAGAAGTTTCATACAAACTTTGTCACCCCTTTATACACCCATAGAGGATGGATTTTGCAAAATCCCGTCTAAGTGAGCACCTATATCCTAATAGGAACGATCATGCAAAGTTTGAGATTCCTAGCACTTGTTGTTTCTGAGATTTCGTGATGAGTAAGTGAGTGACCTTTTGCTTTTATGTATATAGATAGCTTTTGCCCGCGGCTTCGCTCGCGTGAATATTGATTTTTCCAATAGACATTTTTATATTGTTTAAATACTGTTTTCCATAGTATTTTTAATCTCCCATTCATACAAACCCTCTTTCACCTACCTAAAGATATCCCTCGTAAAAAAAAAATACAATACACAAAGGCAAATATTCACTACAATAACTTTTCCCTTCCCCTCATTCCCTATCGCCCTTTTTCTCCACTCTCCACAGTTTCCGCTTCTCTCCTCACCTCCCTCTTCTCCTCTTCACCTCCTTCAGCATCCCTTGCCTCTCCTCGAGCATCTCTTGCCCTTTCCTCCACTTCTCTCTACCTTGCCTCCTCGCTTTCTCCTCTCTTCTCTAGCACTTCCCCATTTCTTCTCCTTCGTTCCCCTCATTTTCTTCTCCCTTCTTATCACTTCTTATCCCTTTCCCTGCATTCGAGAGCTCCTGCCTTGTCCCTTCCCCCTCCCTTCCTCTCCCATCTCCCTTACTTCCCCTTCACTTTCCTCTCACTTCCTCCTCATTTACTCCTCACTTTTCCCTCACTCCTCACTTCCTCCTCACTTCCCCCTCACTTTCCCCTCACTTCCACTCACTTCCACTCACTTCCCCTCACTTCTAACTTCCCCTAACTTCCCCCTCACTTCTCCCGCACTTCCACCTCACTTCTCCCTCACTTCCCCTAACTTCCCCGTCACTTTCCTCACTTTCCTCTCACTTTCCTCTCACATTCCCCTCACTTTCTCTTCACTTCTCCCTCGCTTCTCCCTGGCTTTCCCTTGACTCCCCTTGACTTCTCCCTGACTTTTCGTACTTTTGTAGCAATATGCAAATTGAGGCAGCCTGTAAAGCACGCATTTTACTTTTTATTTTTTCTTTGCAACATAGAAAGCTGTAAGTATTTAATTACCTATAGAGTTAAGTGTATTGCCTGTGTCACTTTGCATGCTACTTGAAACTGTAACTTACAAAAATTGTAATAACCTGGCGATTAAAATGAGTGGCTTGAGTTTCTTGCCAGTTCTTCTCATGGCTCTACTTTGTCAGCGAACTGGTTGTAGGTTAATTTGCTGAAATTTTGTAAACTTTGACGTTCATAAGTGTTAATTTAATTAACCTATATGAATTAACATATTTTCATTTTCCTTATTTATTTTCGGTTCATCTGGATATCACAAATATAACTTCAGTAAATCGTTCTGTATATTGTATAGCTAGCAAAAATTTTACGGAAGTAGATCTTTTAGAATAAGCAAGAATAAGAATAAGGACGGTTTGGCTGGAGATGTACATAACGACGTAAAGTGTAAGTTTTGTCTGAAAGTCAGTGGTCCGAAGGCATAGTTACCTCCTCGGTCCTCTTTATTTCCTTTTTCTCCCACAGTATCTTTACTCTGTATGGCCACCACTGCACTGAATTTGAAACAGCACCATTCACCAGCAAAACTGAATTCAAATGACGGAGCTGATAAGGATTTTCAGTTACACATGCTTTAAACAAAGCGTCATCATTCCTATGTGTATATCATTATTTCTATAGAAATTGATATTTTTCAATGTACCCTATCAAAATTCAAGGATGTTGCACAAAAATGTATAGTATTGGATAAGTAGATATATTTATTTAGTAATTAGTGTTTTTAATTTTAGGTTTTTTATGATATCGTATTGGGTTTTTATCTGTAATGAAGTAATGATATTGTAAATACTTTTTCAATAAATAAATAAATGTTGATTATCTTCTAGTAAGTGCCCGTACGTAAGGTACACAATATCATGTACCCTTAGCAAAATAAGTAACACGAACAATTGCCAAAGTAGACGCATTGTACCCACTGTTTGAGTGATTTGGATGTACCGTGAAAATTACCTCGCTAGAGATTCATTATAAGTATAGATTACTTCAATATGTACATACAAATATATGTGTACATACATATATTTGTATGTACGTACATATTGTAGTATTGTAAATGTATAATATAATGCAAAATCGGTAAAGTAGAACTAATGTAATATTATCGCTAAGTAACGGATCCATGCGGACGACGTCACGGGGTAGTTTTACAGTACATAGACTTATAATATAATATAATAAAGATACATACATACATACATACATAGAGTGCTAAACCATAATTCTTTTGCCTTTACCTAGTTAGGTAAAGACTGTACAAAAAAGAGTAGAATTCTTTATACTGTGCCACCGTGCCGGGTCTATTACTTTCTACATACACCTATTACTCGAAAAATACGGTATTAGTTTTGTTATGTCCAGTAGGCACTCAACAATATATTATTTAATTTTAGGATTAAAAATTCATATAGTACGATAATAAAGGAACAGAGAGTAGGATTTTTAATTTACCTAATAGTGATAATTTCACAGTCTTCAAATATTTTAGTTTGGTTAGAGACTAAGACGTTTTGTAAAGCCTTTTTTCTTCCTTTCTTGCAATCAAATAAATAAATCAAAATAAGATGCATTGAAAGTAGAAGGGTAGGTATTTACTTTAGCCTAGTATCTTATCACTGATTTTATCAGCTCATGAAAAAAAATCTAACGAGGTAAATACTTGAATATTTTATCGGTATTACTTACCGATAGAATATTCAAGTACACACCGTATGTATATATAGAATGTATAGGTATTTATGCTCGTGCAAGATAACGTAGATAGTTAGGTAGCTAACAGCAGCGTGTATGGTTGTTTTGTGTAGGTACCTAACTAGGTCGCAAACCGACGCATGTCACGTATAATCATTGTAATTTGAGTTCTATGCTAGTTGTACGACCGACGCCGACGTTCGTGTTCCGACCGAAGCACCTCGTACCTACGCCGGCGTCGCCGTCGTCGCGTCGCGTCGGTCGGAATCGGAAAGCGCCCTTGCCACATGAGTAAATATCCAAGTTAGATATTTTACTCACGTGCCCACCTACCACACACCTAGTTCGAAATGATAGTAGACATAGACAATATTGTAGCAAGCTCATATTCATACCCCTAGGGTATATAACAGCAGGAATTTACTGATTCTTGAGGCCTGGTGTTGCCTTGATCTTATCACGAGCGACAATAGGCTCACCACCTGCTACCTAGTTTACGTGGAACTAAACATAATTAAAGGATATCCTAGGTAAGTATCTCAAAGTAGTATTTATTTTACTAAAAATATGAAGGTAGGTATATACCTACTTACAGGATATTCTATTATTGAATCCTTTGCATTTGTATTTGTTTCAGTCGTGAAATTTTAGTCATTTTGATGAAAAATAATAATAAATGTAGGTAAATACCTACGTATTTAATACACTAAAAAAATCTAAATAACTAATCTAATTTATTTGCAACACTAAATCTATCCACACAATATTTTTTTTGATATTATTTATTTGCAATTATTGAATTACGTAAATAATTTTTAAAAAAACCGCATACGTCCGTCCGTCAGAAGGGCTTGCGCCGCTCTGCCGTTCTGCCTCCCGTCGCCCGCGCAGAGCCCCTGCGACGCTGATTCAGCCAAATTATCAATAACTATTGAAACATTATCCTAATAAATGAAATAAACCTACAGAGTTGACATTTGGTTTATTCCGGTTGATTCAATATAACTTTTATATTTATAACTATAGTAATTACAAAGTAATATTTCGAAATAAGTGAAATCACGTTGTTTTAATATCGTTGGTATAAGTTATATAATCAATTATTGTAAATAATTCTTCTACTATTCTAAAGTTCATGAATCAAAGTATATTGTTGGCAAAAAAAAAAGAATAAATAGCATTAGAATCTACTCAATTATCGAGATATAAGTAGCGGATTTCGTCGAAATTTCGTCGGAACCACCTTAAAGTATTCAAGAAAATGTGAATAAAAAAATTAAAGAGATACAAAAATGCGACTTCAAAAGTAAATTAAATAAAGAAACAAGACGAAAGCTGTAATAAAATCTGATTTTATTTGAAATTCACTAACGCAAATAAATGCAGATACTCGAATATATCAATCTCATTTAAAAGGATCTAAGGAAGGTTTTAAATATTAGCATGTCAATATATCTTTTTCATTGTATTTGACATACAGCTACTTTCTTAGTCTCGATCAATATTTTAAAACCTCAATTACTATCCATCAACCTTGAATGTTACGCACAAAATAAATCAAATACTCTCATCAATTTATTCAGCAGCTTTAAATATAAACAGTAATCTTAAAATATTTGCTGAGCATGCTATTTTGTACCATAGTCTGAAGGGACGATTAGCCAAAATAGCCTTTCTAACAGTCTGAATATCCAATGAAGTCCACTGATAGCATAAGGCTCTAACAAAAGGAAAAGTTTTTTATAGTCACTACGCTTGGTAGATGGATTGATGACTAATCTTCTTTTTTCATGGGCAATGCATTACGCATACGTACAGCCGGAGGAGAGAATTTCGAACTCTTTGACCGCATTTAAAACGTTGCCATATTGACTAAAATCCACCCACGGTGTTCCTCCAGACGGCCTGAGTGTTGGGATTACGAGAGACGCTAGCGCATTCATCCACAACATTGGCGACTAACCTAGCCTAAAGATGCACAGCCCTTAAGTTAGATTTTACAATTTCGATCAGTCTTACTTACTAAAAGCCCTGAGCTTTTTAATTCTATATACAGATTACAATGAATTATTGAAATCATTTTATCAAATTATTTAAAAATAGTTGTTGAACCATTATTTTAAATATCTAACGAATAGTGCGCATCTTAAAGGTCCTATCTAGAAAGAAATTAAAGACAAAACGAGATAAGTTAAGCAAATAAGTTTTAAGGGTTTAAAAGAATAGAGCTTTTCGTTAGATACTAAATAAACTAAGAACTACTTAAAATTAAAATAAAACTTTAATATATGTAAGTGACATTAATTTATTTCCAATTTAAGACTACAAGCTACAACTAAAACTGAGAATTTTTAGGCAGAAATACGCAATATCATTTTACCTAAACATGAGAATGCAGTACCATCAAACAATCCAGGCATTTTGTTTATAATTTTAATATAAAATAAGCAATCTAATAAACTATTCGTTATTTCATCCAATTAATAAATGAACATCGTTTAGACTAACTTTATTACCCCCATATGTTATATTGTAGATCAAATTAGTTGAGTGCCAAACTCTGTTGGCACTAAGTTACAGTACTTGCAATATAGTCGGTTAAAATATTATATCATTGCATAAATTGTGACACATAGGTTGTGTAACGCCCACAAAACTGCAGTAACGGGTTATACAGAAATTGCGTGGGCTGATAAGCTGGCTAGAAACCGTGTGGGATGGTAAAACTATGCTAATGACGTAATTTTAGAATATACATATTTATAAAGTTTTTTATACAAGAAGTATCTAAGCATAATTATATTTCTCTACTTGATTTAAACGATCAGTAAAATTTTAGAAACATTTTAAACATATTAAATTTATAAACATAACATCACGCCGTAAGCAGAGGTGTATATCACCTATGATATCGAGTCATGTAATAGGGAACATGCTAGCTCGGTTCGGGGATCTAATTCGAGATAAGTGCGTAGCAGTCCATAGATACTAGCATTGAACCACTGATCAGTTTATACAAATTAACTAGTATTAATGCGTTCAAAGTAAAATTTCTTATAAAGGCAAAATTCATTTATAACAATTTAGACAAAATTTTACTCTCCAATGCAAGGAATAAGCAAAGCACAGATGCAATAATAGTGAATTTCTCGATTTAATTCACTATTATTGACTTAATAAACGCTGAAAGCTGTTGGGATGATATTTAAACTCCAGGAGAGCTTTGTTATTTGATAACTAGAAGTCGCCATAGTTTCTTACTGTAATATCTGAATTAAAATTATGATTTAACCTTTTAATGCAAAGACTTGCTTAGAAAATTGGGCAAAACATAATAAAGATATTCTGTGAAAAAAGAATCTCTGATTTTCTGTCCTAAATTAGATCTGTGTGCCATTTCGTTTTTATATTGAATCCTAATTTAATTTCGGATAAAATTCTTAGAGACAGAACAAAATTAGATTTCACACCTTTTAGATTGGTTTCTTTTCTTTTGTAGATCTTACTAATCATAATTTAATTCAGAATAGTTTTATTGTAACTCATGATTGTTAAAATTTTAAGAATTTTTTTAATAAGTACGTTCCGTTGCGTGGAATAGACAATCTTAGTAAACATTTTTTTAAATTTAATTTCAAAAAGTAAGGCGAAAGTTATCGAAAGCCGTAAGCAGACAGCATTGCCTGTTACTGTTGTGTGACTAAAGAAAACAATGTAACAATTGGACTTATATTAAATTGCCAATTTGCAATGATCAATGCTCATTCTTTGTATGAGAAGAGGGCATTGTTCTAGAACAATGCGGACTAGTTCTTTTGTTGTACAATTGAAGTTTGTGTGTCATGTTTTGTTATGATTAGAGCAAATATTGTTATCTTTTTCACACGTTGATTTGAAGATTTAGTAAACGTCACAGGCAACCAAATAAGCCTAACCAGTTTTACCTGTATATATTTTTTATATGACAGACTGACAGCCTGGAGAAGCTTATGGTGGATGAACAGGTTGACGGAAAAACTTCTAACTAGACACGATCTTCATTATTAAAGATTACGACTCAGAATTAGAAGTTTTTTTTATATCTTGCTTCAATCAAGCGTAGTTACAGCTCACCTAATGGTAAGTGTTAGCCGTAGCTTGGACATAGGTATGTTTTCTAAGCAATGCAAAAACAAGGCGAAAACACAATTTAAGCAGTTGCCGACCATGAAGAGACAGTGGGTGAGGAAGGAGGAAACGAAAAAGGAAGAGGGTCGAAAGGGTAAAGAATGGTTACGTGAGTCACCGGGTGTAAACTCTTTGAAAAGAACTATAGTAAACTGTAAAACATTTTTTTTTTTACTTTTGAGTTGGATTGGTTTATTGCCATGGAAACTGTTTTTGGTGCGTCATAGAATGTATTTTTTTAACTTTTTATTATTTAATATTAAGGTACACAAATATCCTGGTGCTTAGAGTGCCCACAAATCTTATAGTAAAAGCAGCAAACAATTTTATTATATTCATCAAAATATTTTAAATTGACATTAACGTCCCAATCAAATTTTCATCCTTAGAAATAAATATCATAGTTTTGCATCCAACATTATTTCAAACTCAGTAAGAGCCATTTGACCCCCATCGTCCATTTCAGATTAAAGTGCCGCACTCTGATCTATATCTAAATCTAAACCTTTGATAAAATATATTCTATCTTCAAAGTTACTCTCTCCAAAAGCTTGAAGCTTCAAAATTACTTATCACCTTTAGTGATTGAGTTTGTTCTAAAATATTAGTTTCACTCTAAATTATATTATGTAAGTATTTTCTGTAATAGATATTACTAAATTTTCTACACTAAATTCAGACAAGCATTCTAGAAAATCATTTATAATGAAATTCATCAAATTCAAATAAATTAAATATCTGTTTAAAATTATTCAGAATCCAAATTATATCAGTCCATTTATTTGTAACTCAGTCTCATGTATCAGGGTATTACTATGAACTGGACACAATTTTAGACGTCGGGCTTATACTGAAGATTTATTTTCTCGTCAATTCCACTTTCAAACTAGGGCTCGAACTCAGTAATTCCAACAAACGCACGTATGTAGATTATTAAAAAGTATTGAGGATCATTTTATTAAGATTAACCTATAAGTATTTAATTAAACTTATACATCGTTTTAAACTTCCAACATATATTTAAAATCACATGCATTTTTAGAACCAAAACTTAATCTATCCGGGCATTAAGACAATTTGATTATAAAACCGTATCAGTTCTTAATGAAAGTTGCAATTTTGCTAAAGAAAATAGGTTAATGGGCGGCAATAAAACAATGCCTCTTACAAATTGTATGTAGCAATGCAATTTGTAGAAGCTTTTAAAGAAATTATATTTGATTCAGGTTAGAATGTTATTGTTCTCTGTCATTCAGTTACATCTTTATATAATAATTTTATCTTAAGACTTATATCTTTATTAAATTTAGCTGTGTTATCTCTAGTTATGAATATGAAATCTATTTCTTCTCTTGGGTTCTTTACAATTATGAGATGGCTAAGAGAAATACAATAACAAGAAAGCAATATAAACATCACCTCCATTACACTAATCTACTTTTCGTAAGGGTTTATGTCTAATTTAATATTAGACGTCATTTTCTGGCTAATATTGTTTCACACCTTTTAGATTGGTTTCTTTTCTTTTGTAGATCTTACTAATCATAATTTAATTCAGAATAGTTTTATTGTAACTCATGATTGTTAAAATTTTAAGAATTTTTTTAATAAGTACGTTCCGTTGCGTGGTATAGACAATCTTAGTAAACATTTTTTTAAATTTAATTTCAAAAAGTAAGGCGAAAGTTATCGAAAGCCGTAAGCAGACAGCATTGCCTGTTACTGTTGTGTGACTAAAGAAAACAATGTAACAATTGGACTTATATTAAATTGCCAATTTGCAATGATCAATGCTCATTCTTTGTATGAGAAGAGGGCATTGTTCTAGAACAATGCGGACTAGTTCTTTTGTTGTACAATTGAAGTTTGTGTGTCATGTTTTGTTATGATTAGAGCAAATATTGTTATCTTTTTCACACGTTGATTTGAAGATTTAGTAAACGTCACAGGCAACCAAATAAGCCTATAACCAGTTTTACCTGTATATATTTTTTAATTTTAATATTATTAATACTGTGATCATTTGATTGCTATTTTATCATTTACTTTAACTATTACAGGCTCGGCAAAGCCTCTGCTTACCCCAGAAAATGCTATGTGTTGTTTAACTGCTTTTTAAAAGGAAATGGTATTATGGATTGTTCTGTATTCATCCTATACCGTCTCATCCCACTCATATTTTTTTCCTAACTCAACCTATTTATTATTTATATCAACCAAAACCAAAAGTAGCCTTTAGTTGATGACTAGCGTTACTTGCACAGCATCGCAAAAATGTTTGCGCAATTTCAAAGACATTACAATCGCATCACGGATGATAAAACATTAGTTGTGTAAGGTATCACTATCATTTAAGGCTATTAAACCGAAACATTACAGAACAAAATTGGCACACTACTATGCGGTATCTATTTAATTAATTTTAATGTTATGCCTTAATTAATACGCCAGTTAGGTTTAAGTTCATCTCAATAGAATTCCTGTAGCTTGAGACTTTGAAAGAACAGTAGAGTGATATTTTAACATTGAGGATTATTAATTAGCAATATTTTAAAAACTTTTTGTGTTTAATTCAATTAATATTATAAATGCAAAAGTTTGTATGTGTATACTAGCTGACCCGGCAAACTTCGTTCGGCCAACAGTCGATCAACATTACTTTATTTTTCTAAAATAAACGTAGCCTAAGTTACTCTTTATTACATCAGCTACCTGCCAATAAAAATCCCGTCAGCCATTTCAGAGATTAGCCGGAACAAACAGACAGACAGACAGACAGACAGACAAAAATTGTAAAAAATGATATTTTGGTGTATGTACTGTATTCATATACATGTAGTAAAAAACGGTTATTTCAATATTACAAACAGACACTCCAATTTTATTATATGTATAGATGTGTGTGTGTGTGTTTGTTACCACTCAGCGTCTAAACGGCTGAACCGATTTCAATTAAAATTTGTATGTAAATAGTATGTTAATAATTAGGTGCCGGGGACGGACATATGCTACCTTTTATCTCGAAAATGGGTCTGGTTCCCGAAGGATACAATAAACCATATTTTACGCGCGGGTGAAACCGCGCCGCGGAAAGCTAGTTTGGTATAAAAGCATACGATCTACATTGAACATAAGAGCAAGAAGTCAAGTAACGACCATAAATAGTGGAAGACCTAAGACTCATAAGCCGGGTAGTAGTAGCCATAGTAAGTGTTAATAAATTCTTCAGTTCACAAATCGTACAGTTCACATCACAACAATTATGAAATCTATTTAACAACTTGTTACAGTAGTAGATCTTTTCTGGTTTTATCATGAATGGGCCAATTGAAGGGCACCTAGCCTCTCATAGAAGTAAGAGTAGTAGTATCCGTACTATTGCGTTTTGTTTGAGGTGTGAGATTGCTGGAGGCTAATTTCTTCCCTTTCCGTTTTGCTCACCTCCCTCAATCACTTCTCCTACTCTTCTTCCATTTCTTTTAGGCAGCAGCTTCGCAGAGTCCCTGGCATTGCAAGAGCAATGTCAACTCTGAGTCGTCCATGAGCAACAGTTACCACTGGGCTGTGTGTTCGTCTACCACTGTCAGCAATAAAAAAAGTTCACCAATAATAATGAGTGGTAACGTGGCTTTGCTTTTGTTTATAACATTCAAGAGAATCAGAATGTCGTCAAAGAATCAGATCACACTGATCTGATAACTAATAGTAAACTCATTGTAAAGTTCAACTTAGTGTGATATTGAAGCACATTATGAAGTACTTATGTAGGCTTGAACGCTTTAGATTTGACACTTAGACGACATTCTATTGAACATAGTAAGCGAAAATTAAAACCTTATTGTAGACACTCGTTAATATAAGTGAGCTTCATAATTGTTGTGATGATAAGATAAAGCTCGGCAGGTGGATAATATGAGAGATAACTTACTTAGCCACTTAATATGAAAGAATAACTATTTTAAAACCGAAGAGAGACATAATTAAAATACATAGAAGGAGTGGAACAAGCAAATTATATTATTAAAAAACAAAAAGCTCGTCTGCGTGAAACAAACTGAAAATAAAGAAACCTATCTTCTTTCTTTTGCTGACGCTACATAGAAATATTATGTACCTGTCAGTCCCACAATCTATACGAATGTAATGACATCATAATATGTTAAAATTCATCAAACCATTTGAGCTTTATAGCGTGCCAAAGAAAATGACATACATATCTAAATACATACAGATATATGCTCAAAAACATTATCCTCCTTTACTTCGGCAATCTTGCAAAAATAAATTAAAAGGGAATGTAGCAGTCGTGTCGTATTAAGATGTCAAAAAGCAAGTAGAGGACAGAGAACAGTAGTGAATGCTCTATTGAATAAGAGAAAGAAGAAAGAAAGAAAGAAAACATTTACTGTGCTATAAACACGACGTATATACAATAAAAAGTATATAATTAAAAAAAAACAAATACTTCTTATTATTAAACAATTTAACTTAAATTATTATGACCAATAAGTTCAGCAAATAATTTCTAATATAATTAAATTAGGAGTGGTAACGTGGTAACAATAAAAATGATTGTTGTGTTTTTGAGTGTTTTTGAACTGTGTCAAACTTTCAAAACTTGCGTAGTCTGTTCTGTCAAGTGTCAAATGAGATGATTAGTTGATGACTCATGTTCAGTTCAATTTATTTGACGTGGCACCATCTGCTAGATTAATCCAGAAAAATGTAATTATACACAAATTACTTGCACACTCAGCAAACACTGAGATAAGCATTACCCAACCCAGAACTGATTTTCAGTGCCAACTACTAAAACACTGAAGAGAGAAGCTTTTACATAAAGATGTACAAGATTAAGTGTTGATATATATTATTGCTGTAAATATTAAACTGTTTGGTTTTTAAATAGACTAGTGACCCACTCTCGCCTCGTATCGGTAACAAAAGTAGCGGTTGCTCAGCTTGGACAACTATTATTGTTACTGTTCGGGTAAACGGTCTCTATAACAGTAAAATCTTTATCCAATTTCATTAATCGTTTCTTAAGATCAGCGATTTTAAACAGACAGATACTTTCCAGTGACTACTGTTTATACTATGTACATATGTCTATAGAAATTCTAAATTAACTAAAAGTCCTCTACCGCATCCTAAAAATAAATTACTCACCCTATATTTATTATCATTTTTAAACAAAGTAGGCGACAGAGGATCGGCTTAAGCTATATGAAAAACATGTTGTGTCGACCCTTATAATTTGGCCAAGGGTCCCGCCCGCAACAATGTAGCTAAAAACATCACCTGTGAGATCAGATAAAATACCAGTGAATATCCAGACAGTAAAGATAAAAAATCAATTTGTGCCTTAAAACATATCTGGACAAATTTAAATATTTATAAGTTACTTTTGAAAAGAAAATGCAATATTTGTATTCACGATATGATTCTACTCTGCCATTTATGGTTTATCTGGATTATAAATGTACACAGACTGTAGATTTCATAAGTGATGGATACCATCCTATTTGTTAACATAGCAAATGCATGGTATGGTGCTTCACTATATCAGTGTTGTAAAGCTCTTTTTATTTATTCATACTCAAATTTTTATCTTTTTTTTTATTTATGTACTTCATTATTTGGTTTTGTCTTTTTACAATTTTTTCTAACTAGACTATATAATTTCTGTAATTTTATTTAATATCTGTAGCAAAGTAATCTCACATCAAGATTAAACATTTTTTGATATCGATATATTAGGAACTGCTACACGAGGCACACATTTTTCACCTTAACCTTTTAATTCTCGTTCTAACAAATATAAAACAAAATCTGAAGGATAATAATTTTAAATCCCTACAATTCGTAGTCTGCAAACGATTGTGATAAAGCTAACATTGCAGTAAATTCTGTGTAGCCGACACTTCTTAGAAATATTGCTTAGTGGCAAAATCGATAGTCATGAAATAGTTCCTGGGAAAGACAGTTTTCAATCGCAGCATAATATTTATACCTTATTGTCGAGTAAAATGTTAAAATCCGTTTTAAAAAGTATTTACACGAAATAAATTTATAAAACACGTGTTTCACCAATTTGGGCACAATGAGTACGTAGTAATCAACCAAAAAATACCAACTATTAATCTAAATTCTTTCGATTAAAAGTCTAACACTTTTAGAATAAAAGTTGGTATTGTTAATTAAAAACTATTTCATTGTAATTATTATTTTTAGCAACGCTACTTAAATTATGTTACAATTTAGGTTTGCTTGTATTTGTAATCACTTTTTCACTGTTTTTTCATCCATATAATATTTTAAATATTTTTTTATCAATATATTATTATTATTTTTGATATAATTTATATTAAAAATAAAATCTAACTAAAAATTTGTTAACATCTAATCCTTACCTGATAAATCCAAAAACATTAATTGACTTCAACTATTAACATTAAACTCTCCTGTTTATAATAATTTGCACATAACAGTAAACTGCACTAGCACTTCACTTAAACTATTAACCGAACTTAGTTCATAAGTACTTACACAAAGTTGTTCACAAACTTTTAACGTGATCCACGATTATGTCTCATACATACATAAATCTTATCACTTTCGGATGTTCCCGGGTTTACGAGCCGCGACTTCACATTTCGCTGCACTCGACGTACATCATACGTCAAAGCGACGCAACAACACGTCTGCTCGCCACGACACCTTGCGGGTAACTAACTAACGAACACAGCATCGCCAGGGTTGGCGTGCCGCTGTGTGAGTGGAACCTTGTTCGTTAACAGTGTACCTACAGTGCTGTTTACCAGTGTGCGTGATCCTAGACGCGTGTCAGTGATTTGAGTCGCGGTACAATATTCTCTATGTGTGTATTCTCGATCACCTACAGGTTTGACTGTGAGCGTGCCCGGTACAGCCGGGGAAAAACGGACTGTGGCCTATCGCGCATGCTCAAGAAGCTCTGAAAAATAAAATTGTGTTTCGCGCTATTTAAATACTGATGCGAGAGACAGATTATAAAACCAGTGTGCTCCCTACAAAGGGGGTAATTTAACCGAATGGGGTTTTCATTAAATTCCACATGAATACGTCGTTCAGGGAATGTCTTTATACGAGTATATATTTTATTAGGTGTTTGATAATTTTCCGCCTTACTACGCTGTCGCTGAAATAAATTGCTGTGCGGTATCCTTGTTTTCGACAATGATATTGCCTGAAAATTAATCAGAATACTTACAAAGACATTACATTTTAATAAGTAAAATAGTTCTATTTGAAGCCTATTATTATTTCGTAAATAATATAATGAGTTAGTAAATAGGTATAGTAAGGGTAAAAAATTATGCATCCGATTTGTTTTTGGTCTTCGAAAGTACGACCATGTTTCCCACTTCCGTAAGGAACTCAAGTGGCTCCCAATCCGCCTTCGCAGGAACACTCGAATATTATGTCTCCTCTTTAACATTCTTTTTACCCCTGCTTATCCTGACTACCTGCGCGAGCGTTTTTCTTTTGCTCGCCCTTCTGATGCTCCTTGTAGATCCCACCTTAGAACTATTCTTAATATCCCATCCCATAAAACTGATTTCTACTCCTTCTCATTTTCTGTTCATGCAGTTCGGTTGTGGAATTCACTTCCGCCTAATATACAAGAGTCCTAAACCATCTCTGTTTTTAAAAAACGTGTTAAAGACCACTATCTCTCAACATTATTATGATTGTCTATATATATATATATTATTTATAAATATTTAAATGTGTATTATGTATGCATGTATGTATATTTTTATCTATTATAAGTATGTGTAATTTGTGTATTTTTATTTTTTGTTTTAGTTTTAATCTATCAATAATTAGTTTACACACTGTGTCTATGTCTCTCATCTAATTTTCCTGTCGCAGGTCTGCTGGAAGAGATTTCTTTTGAAATAAGCAGTACCTTTGTGCTCTTCTTACTTATGTTCGTTTTCTATAATTGTCATGTGTGTACATAAATAATAAATAAATAAATAAATAAGGGCTAATGTGTAGGTTACATTTGACAACGTTCTGTAAAGAACACTTTTGTATTCGTATAAAGAGATCAGACCTTCTTCTTATTTCTCTTAGCCTCTTTTCATTTTAGGGTCGGCTCTCCTTATACTTTTGCGCCAAGTCAATCTATCGTGGGTTGTCGGATCGGGTAGCTTTTGCCTCTTAACGAGTCGGGCCATGCTGGTCGACCATGTCACAGGAGGACGTCCTCTTCCTTTTTTTTGGTTTCTGGGAGGATCAGTGCCTTTTTACTACGTAGTCATCCGTTCTTCGCATCACGTGACTGTACCACCGTAGACGGCTTTCAGTTAACTTGTCGGGTATTGGAGCAACCTTAAAACTATCGCAGATGTATTCGTTTCTAAGTTTGTCTTTTCGCGTAACCTCTCCCGACCACCTTAGCATCTTCATTTAGGTCGTATGCAATGCGTATCTTTTACTGCCCAGCATTCTGCTCCTGCCCTAATTTCTCGAGAGCATAGATCCATTGAGTTAGTGAAGTTTGCAGTTCATTTGGTATTTTAGTTATGAAAACGACGTCGTCAGCGTACAGGAGATTCCATGGGATTGGGGCTTGGATATCTTTTGTAACCAGTTTCATAACGAAATTAAATAGATCAGGTTAAACAGATAAAGGGATCAGACCGAAATGACCAAATTTGTGGAGGATCAGAACGGAAATAAAGAATAATAATAACTAGAAGGGATCAGATCTGGAGGATTCAATTGGAGCATAGCATCCTATGTAAATTAAGCAGATGCTTCTCAATTTCTCTAAGTAGTTCATAGATGTTCACAGTTACTGCTAGACATAATTATCTCAAAAAGCAAATGATATTTAGGTTCTCAGAAGCAAGTGAAAGTCATGTTATAGCCGTCACTTTAACATGACATTTAGCATTAGAAAAGGGAACTTAAAGTTGTTAGCTTCTAAGTATTTGAGCAACCATCGTTGTATCAGCCAACAATCGTCCACTGCTGGACATAGGCCTCACCAATTTTTTTCACCTTAGCCGGCCGTAAACCCTCATCCATCGGTTGCCCACCGCCCTATAGTTTAGCCTCCGAAACTTGAAAATTTACGGTCTACAGGACAAAGGCTTCTTCCAAGTCACCTCATGTTTTAGTATGCAGTTAACATTACTGACCACATAATATACTTGGTAGCCTCTCAATACTCACGGAAAAAAATGGACCGCCTTCTAACCCCTATGTGAAATTGCTTTTTCTTATACAAAATCCGCCGATATTTCGTGTAACACTAAGACAGGTGGACTCTGGTAACTAAGTAATGTAAGACTTCTGTCTCCAATCTCAAAGTGGATTAACATCCTCAAACAATCTCCTGTCGCAGATTTTCTTTGATTTTCCTTATGCGAGGCTAAATGAACGAGGCTATAGGAAAAGCTATTATGTTATTAGACAATACACTTATCTATAGTAGTCTAGATGAGGATTCAATAAATATGTTGGACTTATTTGTAGATATTTTTTTTAGATTTATACATTTAGTTATATTTTCAGCCCATTTCTACCCAAACCTTTGGGTTGAAAAGAGCTAAACATAATATATTGTCATTTAACACATCGCGGTTGAACGGTTATGGCCGTAATGACAATAAAACATCTATTGTGTCGACATCACTGTCCATGAAAGGGTTGGCAGACATATAATAATTTTATAACAATTTTTTATTAGCTTACATTACCAATATGGAGCAATAATCGACGCCCTATTTTCCAGTTCCTAAAAGTTAACTAGAATCTACAAACTATTAGCTTGAAGTCATAACTTTTCTGTGTCAATGGCATTCAGATTCGTGAATACCTGTCGAGAAAAATCCTATTCGAATCACCTTTAGTCTGGAATTGATGTGATAATAAAAACAATTAACTATATTTTACACGGAATAGTTTATTGATTTATGTAGATAAAACAGACAATGACAATGTATCGCGTACGAGAGGAAAAAAAGGAAGTGACAAGTAATAGTGAGGGGAGCAATAAATTATAAAGCAATTCTAAACTGGAGATGGGACGACGCATGTTATTCTACAACAGGAATACACTTTAAATGTACAAAGACAATAAAATGTGAAGATTTTATGCACTGAGCGTACTTTGTGTGACGTGTGGTTTTAATTATAGTGACAATTTAATTGGCTTGGCTTTAAAACGAATACCTTATTTGCTAGACGTTTACGTAAGTGCGTTGACTACATTTTTAAAAGTTCTAAGATTCTCTAAGTACATTTAGGTGTTTACAATTTACTTATTGTTTTTGCTTGACTTTTTGTCCGGCTACACTGACTGTAGTCATAAGCCGACTATGGTGTGTGTATTATAAGGAACCCGTCAAGAAAGTTTTAGTAACTAATAGTATAAGTACACTTAAATTTTAATTAAATAATTTAAATTAAATTATCAAAGCAATTATTGCACAAAATAATGATATGCTGTAGAAATATTAATGTATATTTACAAAATTAACCAGATATAAAAACAATAAAACTACAAATATAAAAATAAATCAACAAAAAATATAACTAAAGCAAAATTACGTTAGCTATCTAGCAATCACACATTTATAATGTAACAAGTTATAGATTTTGGAATAGTATTCTTTAATTACTTAAGTAATATGTAACCCTTCGGTCAAACCTAACATAAAACGTGCAAAGTGAGTGCGGTCGACCCATGACCTGTTGGTTGTACATCACCGGAGACCCAGCCCTGTTTTGCACGTGAGTATCTACTAGTATGTTCTAAAGACATGATTACCAATCGTTGAAATTCGCTACTTTTTCTACTCATTATACTCATAGATCATATCGATCTAAATGAAAACGGTATTAAAAGCCATTGCGTGGTTTAAAATAAATTAGCGGAGAAGCAGATAAGAAGCGACTTTGCTTAGTACTATTTAGAATAAAATATGTTATAACCATCTGTCGTAGTGAACATCATGACATGAGTGAAAGATAGATAAACTCTGGTCTTTAGCCAGACGTTTCGCTTGGTAATAGTATAGTTAGATATAAAATAAACATATTTTACTTGCATTTTTTTACAAAAACTTTTAACGCTTTCAAAATAGACTGAATTAGCTGGACTAACCACCTCATACAAGACCTATTTACTTCTATTCTTTCTTCTTCTTCTTCAATTTGACGCTTCAGCACAACTTAAATAAAAATAATTCTCTAATGATTAAATAATACCATAGCTTGCGTATGACAGTGAGTGACATCAACGAGTTGAAACCACTTCAAACATTACCACGAAAGGGTAAGGAACGTTTAATTATATCTATACTTATATAAATAGGTCAGATTGGAACTAGGTTAAAGAAGAGCTCGTATAATCTTTTTGTATAATAGCAAAGTTTGTTTATGTATTTATGTTATTGTACTGGATCTAATGTGAAAAAACTCTGTAATAATTAGACGACTCTAGCACTTAGTCTCTAGCATCCTTTTTTAGTTTTTCAACGCTTAAAGCTCTCTAAAAATAATTTAACGCAAGGTGTGAAAATAGAGGTATATATAATGTATTAGAGCTCATTTTTATACGAGTCAAAGAGTTCACTTTGCCTGATTGCAGGTCAGGTTCAGGAATAGTGGCATTGTGGCAAAGTGCTGGCAGGGTGACTTCCACTGCTTTGTAAGATGCTTAGAATTATGTTAAAGATGCTGATAACGTAAAATACAATGCACAATCGAACAAAACTGAAATAAAACAATCAAAGAATTGTCTAGTGTATAAAAAAAAAAAATTTATGAAGACAAGACGTGATATTTTATTAATGTAAACGGGTCACTTCTGTTGAACAATAGCTATCGAAGATTGAAGCGGTCCTCTCGTTAGAGATTCAGATTGACATTGTTTGTGATAGCGCAAGAGATAGGTGGTAGCGAGGATAAATACACACAGTACATGTAAATGCTCTGAAAGCAGCCCACGGCTTCGCTCGAGCGTAAAATGTGTTTGGTTGTATCCCTCAGGAAGTAGAAGGACTTTCGAAATAAAAGTAGCCTATGTCCGTGTTCGGCACCAAATCTATGTACAATTTTCTTCGAAATCGGTTCAGCCATTTAGGCGCTAAGTGGTAACAAACACACACACACACACACACCAAACTTTCGCATTTATAATATTAATAGGATTTAGGTAAAGTAAATAATTTTGGGTCAATTTGTTGTCAACAGCTAAAATCAACGTATAATACAAAAGTTTTGGAGTAATAACCACGAACATATGGTCATGTCGAGACATCGATGAATGGGTGATATAGCGAAGGATCGGTTAAATCAAAGTGGAAATATTTTCAGGCCTATTCTATCTGCCGTGCATCTAAACACGTCTTTTGGCTAAAATAACAAAGTCGATGGAATTATTTGAATATTATCTATGTATACATTACCTTACTGCGGTTACCAAACCGTCTTGAAAACATGGTGATTATACCCTACCTTTAGGACAAGCTTATAATATGATTCTTCAGTCCAAACTGATAACTGAGAAAAAATATTATTTTTGTAAGTTTGTTTCTTTCTATTCAAATCAACACTACCGATTTAAAAAATTCTTTCACCTTTATTAATTAAGAAATTTAGGCGATAAAATATTCTATAATTTATCATGTTTAACATTGTATTATCACTCATTTCTAGAATTTCAATATTTTAAGCGCCTTTCGTAAATCTGAATGATGGAATACGTCACTATTGCTATGATATTTTCCGTATGCGTTTATTGTGAGACCGAATGAAACTTTTGATACCGAAGCGCAGCGAGGGCGGATCTCTACTATTATAATTGTTTTTTTTTTATAAAATAAAATCGCTAAAAGCTTGTAAATTAAACCAAATTTGATACTTCAAACTTTCAAGAGGTTTTTGTCTTGAATGCCACTCAGGGTTTGGCAACTGCTTAGATCAACCTGTGTTATGTAAGCTTTTTAAGTAATTAGGCTTTTTATAATAGCTCTATTTCTTACACATGGTAAGTGCGTGCTGTCTTTAGCAAAGAAGGTTACAATGTTATTATCTAAGAAATAAATATTATTGCTTAACCGCATTTAGGAATCACCGACCAACAATCAACGACTGAGACGAGAAAAGTCACAGACCAGACTCTCAAACTTATGGACGAAAGGCGCAGGATGGTACTGCGGTCTCCAGAGAAAGCTAGTGACTATTGGTGGCTTAACAGACGGATGTCCAAGTCTTTGACTCGCGACCTTCGCCAATTTAACACACAACGTGCTAAAGAGGCTACAGAGCGCAAGAAAGCTTTGAAAATGCAAATGCAGTTGAACCGAAGTAAGTGCTGTAGTTCGCAGAGTTGCTTCTCTAAATGGCAATGGGCATAGCTCGCAAAACTGACGGCCGTTGGGGCAGAAAGGTTCTAGAGTGGCGACCATGAACCGGACGATGCAACGTGGGCCAACCCCTCACAAGATAGACCGACGACCTTATAAGGGTGGCGGGCAACCGATGGATGAGGGCGGCGAATGACCGGCCAAGGTGGCGAAAATTGGGGGAGGCCTATGTCCAGCAGTGAACTTTTTTTGGCTGATATGATGATGATGATGACCAACCATGTGACCATTAAACTATATGTTCCTGGACCTAGATTATAACACTACTAATAGTTCTAAAATATGGAATTACCACAGCTCTTTCCTAGTGAGTAATAAAAGACGGCGAAGGAAAACCAGAAATGATTTATGCAGATCGAATTGTTTATTACTTACTCAAAGTTTTTCTAAAAGATGAAACAAACCAGATGTAAGATGACAACAGGCTTAAAGAGAGCCTTAAGTAATACTATCTTTAAATCGTGCAGTACACTTGGTTCTTAAAAGATTTTCATATGGTATTTTATATCAAACTAGCCTCGCTCTGCGTCTTCGCCAGCGCGGAAATTGGTATGTGTTTAATTAATGTAACTTGGTAACCAGATCAGACTCACACACCCACACAAACTTGCGCATTTATAATAAACTGACGGACTCATAAACTGCTTCAAAGTTCAGGATTACTTTGAAATGATTTTTTTTAATAAGTATGCAAACTTCTTAGATTAAATTATATAAATATGGAGAGACTGGCTCTTAATCTTTAAAAAAAAAGCAAAATTTAAGAATAGAACTGCAGTAAAACAAATGAATATAGCCGGGAAAAGAAAATTTACTCGTAGTATCAGATTTGCGTGCTATTTAAAGCAAAGTTTTAAATTGATTCGCATTGGTTTTTTATTCTTTTGTCAATTGAATTATTGTTACCAGCAGAATTGTTGGGTTAGTTTTTTAACTCATCGAGAATTTTTAAACCATAATATGGATATTTCGTTCGAACAAGCGGCTCAAATTGTAGCACTGGTGCGGGAGGGCTTGGATCAACGAACGATTGGTAGAAATTTAAATTTAAACCAGTCTACGGTTTCTAGAATATACAGAAGGTTTATGGAGACAGGTTCTTACAGAAGGAGACGTGGTACAGGCAGGACTCGAGCAACCACCGGTCGTGATGACCGATTTATTGTTACAACTTCCCTGCGAAATCGTTTCCTCACGTCAGTTAACATCAAAACAGAGCTTAATGAAGTGCGTGGAGTAAATGTGAGTGCACGAACAATAAGAAGAAGGTTAAAGGAAGCGGATATCACCCCTTTTAGACCAGCAAATGGTCCAAAGTTGTCTGTAGCTCACAGACAAGCTCGCTTAAGATTTGCGCGTGATCACCTAAATTGGACAGAAGAGCAATGGGCCTCCGTATTGTTCACGGACGAGTGTAGGACATGTTTATATAGTGCAGATGGTCGCAGAAGAGTCTATCGTCGACGTGGGGAGCGATATGCTCAAAGTTGCATTGAGGAGCGTGTTCCTTTTGGAGGCGGTTCGTGTATGGTCTGGGGTGGCATATCGATGAACGGGCGAACAGAACTTGTGTTCATAGACATGGTCCGTCAAAACGGTAATAGAGGGGGTTTGACTGCCGCACGCTGCTGCACAAGTTCGACAATATTGCGAAGAGGTTGGGATACGTACAATGAATTGGCCAGCACACAGCCCGGATCTTAATCCCATTGAGCATGTTTAAGACAATTTAAAAAGAGCTGTATATGCGAGAAATCCTGTGCCCACGACAGTGGCAGCACTAAGAACAGCACTTTCAGAAGAATCGGACAATATTCCGCAAGATCTTTTAATAACCCTAATAAAATCTATGCGGGACCGATTAGAATCCGTAATAAGGGCACGTGGAAGTAATACCTTATTAAAACATAAATAAACCCTTGCATAAAGTTTGTGTCTATTGTTAAAACCATTTTTTTTATTAAACCAATTTTCCTTAAATTTCTGTTTTTCTTCAAAAAAGTCTTAAGATCCTTTCCAGTACACAAACTTAAACTTAAGGATATGACCCTACGCTATTTTAAAGTTCACGAACCAATCTAGAGGTTTCAATTTTAATCTGTATAGAAAGTTTGCATACTTGGTTAAAATATTTATTTCAAAGTCGTCTATTACTTTGATACAGTTTATGAGTCCGTCGTGTATTAATAGGATGAGTAGTGAGTAGGAACTTTAAAATTTTTAGTATCAGTTAAATGTAATGTTAAGTAAACTTATACAAAATGGTCTACATTAGCAAGTACACACGAGTATTGAAATAATGATAGAAGAGTTTTAACCAACAGTGGAAGTATTAGTTATATTACAATACGTGAGATGTCAGCATACATAAAATTAGAGGCAAATTTTGTACTGATTTATCCAAAGAAGGCAGAAATTACTGCTTGAATCAAATAGTAATATACATTTAAGTTTATATGCTTAACGAATGGAAACCTAAACCCTGATGTCATTCCAAAAGTTATAATTACGTTCGACCAGAAACATTAAATGTCCCCTATCTGATTTCAAATTGTACTTAATGTGACAAAACTGCTATAAGTGTATATTATCATATAAAATATTCATAACTTGATAATAACGTGACCCGTATAATATAATATAATTATTTTCGTCAAAGTCATTACGTCGAACACTTTTTATTAAAAAGATTTGAATTAAATTGATTTAATTTGTTAGTTTTAGTTTAGTTTATTGATTTATTTAGTTTGAAGGGAGACTAGGTCAGTGTGGTAATTTTACTTCTATAAAAGTATTTTTTAAATTCTGTTTAAGTAATTCAATGAAGAATAAACCTTGAGTATTATGTGCTTGACTCTCCTAAATAGTCTATTTATTACATAATATTTAGAAATTGTATTTGATATTTTTTAAACGCAAAAAACGCTTGCCGCTTCACCACTGAAATAAAAACACTTTGTGTTAACTGATTTCAAAGTCAAAGTCAAATATATTTATTTATTCAGGTTAATTGAATATTACATTCCATCCTCAGATGTCACCAGTGCCGGCAAAACGCGTCCCTGGTTCAACCGTGAGTGCGCCGATACTGTTAAACAAAAGGAATCGGCGTACCGCGCTTGGATCAGGGCCCGAGCACGGCGCGACCCTAGCTTGGATCGCCTAAAAGCAGCGTACAATAAAGCCACTAGGGAATGCAAGAGGGCTTACATCAGAGCGGATGCCCAGCGCATTGCACGGATTGGGCAAGAACTGATTTCGCATCCTACGGGTAGCCGTAGCTACTGGCGACTAGCCAAGGCCGTGCAATCCAACTTCTGCAAGCCTTCGCTGCCCCCCTTGAAATGTCCTGATGGATCGCTGGCCCACGAGCCGCAAGAGAAAGCAAACTTGCTTGTAGAACTCTTTGCGGCTAACTCCCGAATCGACGACCGTGACTTGCACCCGCCGACTATATCTGGCTGCGACTCCGTTATGCCTAATATCCGTATTAGGCATCGTGATGTCCGTGCGGAACTAAGGTCGCTCGATGTTCGGAAAGCCAGCGGACCGGATGGTATTCCAGCGGTGGTTCTCAAGAAATGCGCAGCGGAGTTGTCTCCTGCATTGACGCGCCTATACCGCCTATATCTTATTTCTCGGGAATTGTGCCGGAGGCTTGGAGAGAGGCGAATGTTCAACCGATTCCCAAAAAAGGGGATAGGTCCGAGCCAGGCAACTATCGACCCATAGCTGTCACCTCAGTTCTCTGCAAGGTGCTTGAGCGGATAATAAACGCCCAACTAGTCCGCTACCTAGAGGGTCACTCGTTAATTAGTGACCGACAATATGGCTTCAGGTCAAAACGGTCTACGGGTGACCTTCTAGCATATATCACGCACCAATGGGGTGAAGCTATGGACAGGCATGGAGAGTCCTTGGCCATCAGCCTTGACATAACCAAAGCCTTCGATAGAGTCTGGCACCGTTCGCTTCTGTCCAAGCTTCCAGCATATGGTCTGCCACCCCAGCTGTGCAACTGGATTGCCGCATTCCTGCGTGAGCGCCGCATTAGAGTCCTTTGTGACGGATCGGCCTCCGATTATTTGCAGGTCAACGCTGGGGTGCCTCAGGGGTCCGTCCTGTCGCCCACCCTGTATCTTCTGCATGTCAATTACATGTTGTCTCTTGGCAACATTCATTGCTATGCAGATGATAGTACAGTGCATGGGCGATATCTCGGACATCCTGCGGCTAAACAGACTGACATCGAGGCAAAACGCCTAGAACTTGTCGCTGAGCTCGACCAAGTATTATACCGCATTTCTAAATGGGGTTGTGAGAATTTGGTCGAGTTCAATGCCAAGAAAACACAGGTGTGCGCGTTCTCTGCAAAAAAATCTCCGTTCCTTCCCCTTCCCTCTCTTCAGAACACAGTGATACCACTACAGGATAGCCTAAGTATCCTGGGTATGGACATCAGCCGAGATCTCGACCCCAAGAACTACATCGAGTGCGTCATTAAAACCGCCTCCTGTAAACTCGGTGTCCTGAACAGGGTGAGGCGGTACTTCACGCCCGAGCAGCTCTGTCTTCTTTATAAGACACAGGTTCGTTCCTGCGTGGAGTACTGCTCTCATCTTTGGGATGGCTCCGCACAGTATTTACTGGATGCACTCGATAGGTTGCAGCGGCGAGCAGTCCGTATCATCGGAAGCCCGGAGGCTACTAAGACCCTTGAGCCTTTACAGCTGCGAAGAGACATCGCCTCAATGGCCGTCTTCTATCGCCTTTACCATGGAGAGTGTTCTGAAGAGCTCTTTGAATTAATCCCACCCTCTCCCTTTTTATCCAGAACGACACGTGCGGGACTAAAGTGCCACCCTTTCACAGTGGAATCTAAAGGGTCTCGAACCAAACGGTTCAGCACTTCATACTTTTGTCGCTCAATTAAAGCCTGGAACTCTTTGCCAGCGCATGTGTTCCCATCTAATTTTGATCCTGGGTCTTTTAAGCGGGGCGTGAAAAAGCATCTCACTAAGCCGCCATAGTGGAGGCCACCATACCAGTAGTTTGGCTTTTGGAATGGTGTCCGCCACTTCTGGATTCCACTTACTGCTTACCATCAGGCAAAGTGGAGTCACTTTGGTAGGCTAATATAAAAAAAAAAAAAAAAAAAAAAATATTGAATTAACAAGTATGAACGTTAAAATTTACAAAATTTTAGTCAATTAACCTACAACCAGTTCGCTGATGTAGGGTAGGGCCATGAGAAGAACTAGCAAGAAACTCAGGCCACTCTTTTTAATGACCAAAAGTTGCACGGAAATGACGCAGGCAAGACATTTAACTCTATAGGCATAATATAATCTATATAGGCATGGCATAAAATATTTCCTCCTTTACACACCTTCAACAGGTCTATCATTATGAGTAAAAATACAATGCCTAAAGGAATCTTAATTTAAACCCAAGATAAAATATTGTGTATATCATGTATTTCTAAGGAGAGTAAGACAAAAGTTTCTCAGAACATCATGTTTAAACGAGCCTCCAAACACTCCATGTTTCGTAACAAACACAAGTAACTTCAACACCTTATAAATTAATACGTTACAAAGTTACGAGTAACGTTACCCAAGAGGAACCATGTCTAAATTATAATACCAAGGTCAAGGACAGTGTAAACAACTTTGCAACCATCAGAACCATCGCTTTACTTAACATCTGCTTCTAAATTCATACTCTCATCATATAATAATTCTCCATTACGTTAAAACCAAAACTTTTTATAGGCGAACTTGCAATTCACAATTTGCAATGCATTTTACGATGGCTAACAACTTTTGTAATGAGTCATAAATTTGTAGATGTGCTTGAAATCTACTTGTATATATCATGCAAATTTTCTTGGAAGATGTAGGCACGTTTTACTTGCTATAAGAGGCAACTATTTGTGATATTTGATGATATAATTTAAAAGTAAAGCTCATTGTTTGTTCAGTTACAAAGATTTAACCATCATTCTGTAGCGGTAAGCTTGAGGTGACTCCCATTCGACCCTACTTATAAATTTGTTCTTTTGTCCGACTGCTGAAGTTAAGGAAGGTAATGTTATTGAGGGTATGTTTGTACGTGGGTGTGTATATATATTTCTTTGGCCAAATGGCTTAATAGATTTTAACATAATAAGGTATAATGACACCTAAATGTAATAAGATTTGTATTAATTGTGGGAGTGAGTACTTTATATTTTAATGTAGCGTCAGCGCAAAATAAAGATGGGTTTCTTTCTTTTGACTTTGTTTTAGGCAGGCAGGCTTTTTGTTTTTTAATAATATATGACTGGCCTGTTGGTCTAGTGGTTAGTGACCCTGACTGCTAAGCCGGAGGTCGTGGGTTCGATTCCCACCTAGGACAAATCTTTGTGTGATGAGCATGATTGTTTGTTCTGTGTCTGGATGTAATTTATCTATAATATGTATGTATTTAGAAAAAAAAATGTATATAGGTAAGTAGTATATCAGTTGTTTAGTACCCATAACACAAGCAAATATAATTGCTTAATTTGGGGCTAGATGGCGTTGTGTGAATGTGGTAGAATATTATTATTATTATTATTATTATT
The DNA here is from genome assembly GCA_963082885.1 of Parascotia fuliginaria. NCBI lineage: Eukaryota > Metazoa > Arthropoda > Insecta > Lepidoptera > Erebidae > Parascotia > Parascotia fuliginaria. Next base: position 6,832,896 of record OY720195.1, read on the forward strand.
ATTATATTGCTTGTTGACCTGACATTGCTTTGAAACGTTCTTTACTAAATAAAATATTTTGCTAGCCTTTGCAGCCTAGCAGATTGAATAAATGTATGTCAATTACATAATTAATTACATTTCCTATACATTTCAATAAAGTTTTTGTAGTTACTATCTAAAAAAACATCCAAAAGTAAGTTATGAGTAATATCGAAATAAGTTGTAATTAATTATGCTTAAGATCCATTTAACTTGATAAGTTTACTTGTTAAATTTGTAAAATGCTCACTTCACTTTTCTTACTCGATATCACTAGTAGATTTTATAAACAAGCATTCGGCGGGCCTGGTGGTAAGCAGCTACCGTATCCTATGGACGCTTGCAACACCAAGAGTATTACTTGCACATTACTCACACCGTGTTAAAAACCTTTCAAAAATGAAAATAGGAGTTTTTTTTAAAGAACTGTTGTCTCGTGGTAAAACCGGGGATGACATGAACGAGGATAAATCTCAAAATATCTGTTTAATATGATTTTATTAATATAACAGGTAGATACGGTTCTAATATTTAGAAGGAAATGAAAATTGAAAGGTTCATAACCATAACTGTAGGTATAAAAGCAAGCTAACAATCGGACAATACCTGAGACGAATCAGGAAACAGCGCTATTTGTAAGTAATCAACACATTTCTATTCGGAAAGCGGCCAAACGCCAGGGATAGGGAAGGAAGTGCGAAGAGGACAATGTGGCATTATAGAAAAACTTCCTTTGTTTTTAGCTTTAGTATAGAGCTTTGAATGATGAATGGTGAAACTAAATATCATAATCCTGCCACTTGATAGTTGATATGTAATTATTCAGTTTTCGTCAGATACCTTTTTAAAACAAAAATGTAAGCAACACTAGAGTAAGTAATGTTTTTATTTAATGGAGTAATTGCTTCAAAAAAAGGCGTCAAAGCACATAAGCTATAACATTTTTGAACACATTTTTTTATTAGTATCCCAATAAATCTATAAAGCTGCAGAGTTCGTTTGTTTGAACGCGCTAATCTCTAGAAATATCAGTCGGATTTCGAAAACTCTATTTGCGTATGATAGCTCAGTTCGTGAAGAAGGCTATGTAACATCACACTACTGACGACGGAAGCATAGCAGTAAGCAAGGCCGCGGGTTAAACTGCACCGTAGTAAGCTAGCCAGAGGCCCTAGACAAGTGGCATAGATTTCTATTCTATTCATAGAATAGATAAAAAATGTATGAGATTGACATAAGCTTACGACAATGTTAGCGGGAGCTTATGTCAATCCCATACATTTTACATAGAAATCTATGCCACTTGTCTAGGGCCTCTGTTGATAAAGTTAAACTGACAATTACGAAAAAAGGAATAGCGTAAAAGGAACAGTAGTGTTGGTAGTGTGGTACAAAATGTAATGTAATGTATTTTTATTTAATACCAGTAAAATTACGATGATACGATTTATTTATTTAAATATGGTATTCAGAGACATTTACGCATGATTAATAAAATACTTATAGTGAAAACATATTTAAAATTCATACATCGGTAAATTTTAAAAGATAGTACAAATAAACATGTACACGATTTAACAGATGAATACTTAAAGTTTGATCTAAATATTTATATTGAAAACTTAAATTACTTGTATAATTCTATGACTAAGTATATTGGTATTTAATTTAAGTAACGTAAAGCAAATATTGAAAATAAGCAGCTCATTTGATTTTAATAATCAAAAATGTATACACATAGAACCAAATATTTAAAAAGCCTAGAGCTACCATTGGAGTACAAACGAATTTGGGTCGTTTCAAACAGGCTTGAATTCAATTAACTTTACATTAAACATATTGAACACTAAATAACGGAATACCTTAATTACAAAAGAAACAATGTTGGTGCTAATTTACGCATTTCTATTCTCTGTGCTCACTGTCCCCAAGGATTTAGACAAAAGAGGCAAATGGGGCAAATTAGACAAATTGTGAATACGACATCTCTCGAAGGACGATGTTCAGGATTGAGAATTTAGATTACTACAAATTCTGCGAACCAGCGACAGATATTTTCGTTTATTGATTTACTTGACGTTAAATCAAAAGATGTACAGAGTTGAGTTATTTGAGAGCTTATAATTTTCAAAGCGTTCTTCACTATTAATTAACAAGAGGATTTTGTTGTATTCGGCATATTGGTTGAAACAATTTCAATAGTAATATTCTTAGACTTTAATTAATTAAGTGTTATATACAGTTAATATTATTGTTTTGTTTAAATATCATTGGTAATTTTTCTTAAACAAAAATAACCTACCAATACATTGCTTTACGCCTTTTCCCTTGTAAGGCTGATGGATAACAATTAACAGGGACTGAGCTTGTTAATATACTCCAAATTAAGACTGAGAACTTCCTTTACTTATCTGGCCCAGGAATTAAACCCGAGGCCTCCATGTAGCAATCCATACATATCGTACTGTATTAAGTAGTAACTAAACTACTGACGCAGTAGAATCAAATTCATCTAGTAAAATTGATAAATAGTTTGGCAATAAAGAAAAACGATCATTCATAAATCTGCACTTTAATGTCAACTTATAAAAGAAGATTTAAGAGTATTTTTATTGAGTTATGAATGCTGATTTTACAGCAAACAATAAAGAAACCTTAAACATTAAGAGCTGATCTTAAATTATTTATCATTAATGGTATTGTATAAGGTCGAGAGTTTATTGCTCTGAGTAAAATTCTATTTTATAAAGGCGAAAGTTTTTATTTTATATATTTTAGCCTACCAAAGTGACTCCACCCCGCCTGATGGTAAGCAGTCAGTGGAATCCAGAAGTGGTGGCCACCATACCAAAAGCTATCGTCTTAAACTGCTGGTATGGTGGCCTCCACTATAGCGGCTGGGAAGGGGGCTAGAGGAAGGGAATGAGGGAGGTGAGGAAAGAGGAAAGGGGGAAATTGGGCCTCCGGCACTCTCACTCACCGAACGAAACGCAGTAGTAAGGATACTACTACTCTCAAGTCGATCTTCTATGAGAGGGTAGTACTTCCCCGGAGGATCCGGCCCATTCATGCTGAAACCAGCGTGGATCTACTACCGTCAAAAATAACCTACCAATAGTTTGTATAGATATCAAAAAGACGTCCACTGCTGGACATAGGCTTTCCTCAATTATTGCCACCTTGATGGCCGTAAGCCATCGGTTCCATCCAACGGGGCAACCGATTGTATGAATGTATGACTGTTTGTTACTCTTTCACGTTAAAACTATTTAATGAATGATAATGAAACAGTGATTAGCTTATATATACAAGACATAGGCTATAATTTATAAAGATATTATGTAAACTGGCCAAAATATATCACAACAACTGCACGCAACGCCATCTAGACTCAAAGTAAGCATATATTACAGCTTGTGTTATGGGTTCTAGAATGCTGATATACATACTTAAATACTTTTTGTTTGTAAATACAATAATATTATACATAGAAACACCCAGACCAATTCATATGCACCAAATCTTAATTTAACGCAGACCAAGTTGCGGACAGAAGCTAGTAGGTACACATTTACAATATATTTTGAATTTGGATTGAAAAGCGATACCTACAAAAGGTGCCACAAAACGGCTTTCAATTTGCTTGGGTTGCAACTGAAGCATTGTTCATGAGCTGACTAATGGTAAATATTGACTATAGAAATTAACGATCATGTTCCAAAAATGACTTGTTTAATCGTAATTATGAGTAGGTACTTATATTGTTATCAATAACTTATATTATATCAATATTAATGAAATTAAAATTTTGTTTTATTTTAGGTGATGGATATTTGGCGCGATACCCTCTCACAAAATTATGATCTCTACCTAAGGCTAATCACGTATACGTCATAATAGTTTCCAGTAAAGGATGTACTTGACCGATTACTACAAAATTTTAATTAGGTATTTGATATAAGCAGCATTTAGGTGGCAGACACATAGTAAATTGACTCACCTTATATTCAGTTACTAGCTTGCCGCAGTGCTGTTTCACCGGCGTCTTTAAATACTGCTCTGCTCTCGTCACCAATAGCGTGATATTACATAGCCTATACCCGTTCTCAAGAACTGGGCTATCATACGCAAAAAGAATTATTCGAATACTACTGGTAGTTCTAGAGATTAGTGCGTTTAAACAAACAAACAAACGAACTCTGCCGTTTTATATAATAGCATAGGTTTAATTTAGTTAGTTATCGTAGTCTATGGACTTGCTCTACACTACTATAAATACATCCAATCGGTTGTTAATCGTTAAGGAGAAAGACGAGAACTTAAGTTGATTGGATCTTCAACGCTATCATCCTCTAATAAAACACTAGAACATTATAAAAGTTTAGATACTTTTCTAGTCAATCCAGCCCATTTATGTTTAAACCAGCAAGAGGATACTACTCTGGATGTGCCTTTAACCCTAGTAAAACCCATAACTGGTGGTCACCAATTACCATTATGACAGCAATACCATTGCTGTCTCTAATAACATAAAAAAACACAATTCCCATGTGTCTTATCCACATAATCCTACACCGTATGAAACTTTATATCAATATCAAAGGTAAGCAGGTAGCGTGGAAACTACCAGTTATGTGCGCAATTACAACAGAACCGCTGCCTAATTAACAGGGCGACTCGTTCAGATCGTACGTCATAATAGTGATGTTTGTATAACATGGTTTGGGATTTTCTTTCTTTTCTTTTTTTGTTATAATATTTTGTGGAAGTAAATGGTGTACTTTTACTAAAGAATATAATATATTAATCAAAATTTACTACAAGTATTTTTTATAAAGAATTACCATCACTTAAGCAAATGAACTCTGAACTAAATCAAATAGCAGACGACGCATGCTGTTATCGATGAAACAAACGTACATACGTTAGTCATAGTTTTGAATTAAAATGTAATCAACATTAAAAAGCTATTAAATTCACAGTTGTGTGTACTAAATTATGAACAAAATTATACTATAAAGGTAGTGTGGACTAACAATCCATTATATTTTACTATTATGGAAAGGGCACCCCAAATTGTTTTTAGGTCACACCCTAACTTAAAGTATCATTTAAAATAGGTCCAACACGCGATAGTTCACCATAATGGTTAATTTACTGTGATTTATAAAAAGCAGCTAGTAATAAAAGTACAGCTTTAGGTACAGTAACTTTCTATAAACGATCTTCATTTGAAAAGCCGATTTTGTACAATTATTGACAGTGCTTCAGCGCTGAACGAAACATCGGGATTTTAAATAATCTTTGATTAAAGTGTTTATATAGAAAGCACTATAAATCAAATCCGCGATTTTCTTCTGTCTATTTTTCCGCTAACCTCTCTTAAATCAGAACCTATTTTGATGCAGTTTTCACTATTATATAGAGAATTGTTTCTGGAAAGTTCAGAAGTATAAAACCATTCAGTAGTGAAAATAAGGAAAAATTTAATATTAACCATTTTGTACAAAGTATAACAGTACTTCAATTACCCATTTTCGAAGTCTAGGACAAGTTGCTAATAATAGCGCCTATAACAATTTTTGATTTAAAATTTTACCGATAAATGATTGATCCGAACTGGTAAGTCTTACGTCCGTCTAATAGAAAGAATAAATTTAGCATCTTCGTTAGTAATATAAGATTATTTTCACTCTGAGAGTTGTTTACTAAAATCCATATTTAGACCCGCGTAAATCAGTTAACAAACAAAATGAATTATCACGGCAACCCAAGTCCGGAGTAACTTGGTTGAAGTCACGCATCGATGGACATGATTGAGGATACAACTTGATTGAAAAATTATATCAATATACATTAATCCAAGTTAGACTGGCCTGTTGGTCTAGTGGTTAGTGACCCTGACTGCTAAGCCGGAGGTCGTGGGTTCGATTCCCACCCAGGACAAACCTTTGTGTGATGAGCATGATTGTTTGTTCTGTGTCTGGGTGTAATTTATCTATAATATGTACGTATTTACAAAAGAAAATGTATATAAGTAGTATATCAGTTTTTTAGTACCCATAACACAAGCAAATATAATTGCTTAATTTGGGGCTAGATGGCGCTGTGTGAATGTGGTAGAATATTATTATTATTATTATTATTATTATTATAATGTTCAAAGTTTGCTGTGAATTATATTCCTTACTGAAACAGGTACTTGTTGTAGTGTCATATAGACCGGGTCTTTCTACCTTACGTAGGTGAAGGATGCGATGGTCCGTGTGGCATTTCGTTTATAAAGAAATCAGTAAAATGATAAAATTTCATTTTATTATGTGCAAAAAGTGACTTTAATATAATTGATTACAGTTAAATGGGAGTAAAATGATAAATTATTAATTTACACAACCAAACAAAAACTAAAAACTGCCATGAAAACTTGTAAACTCACTTTTTTGGTGTTCAGTCTCTGGAACTACCAGTTAAGTTAGAATAATTATTTTTGCGTTTGATACCCCAATTCTTGAGAACGATTGTAGTTTATGTAATATCACGGTACGAGCCATTGAAGGAGAGCAGTAGAAAGCTAATCAATACCACATGAGTAAAGAAGCTACTTACTTCTAAACGAAAGATTGAGCTTGATTGATGTTTACATGTTTACCCTTCGGCCCTCATTAAAACTAAAACGATGTTAGAATTTTCATTTATTATTATTATACGGTTGGGTTATTTCTGAAAGGGTGCGATGAGTTTGTAGTAAAATAACTTTGTTTGTATAATTTAACAGTTAATTACTGCCAGTCATTTAGAAGTTATTTATTTGTTGGAGCATTATATTAGTTTTAAAATTGTATTAATAGTTATAGGTAGGTGTTTGTTTTATAAAATTTAATGAGATAACATAACATTATATACATCAATTTCATTTTGTTTTCGGACGTTAAGCTATTAGCGTAGATTTTTAAAACAGTGTTACGTAGGTACAGTTCATTTATTTAAGGATATTTTTTCGTGTGGTAGATTGGTAAGAATTGCGTAAATCCTTTTAGGCTCGCACCGTATTCAACCTAATATAGCTGGTAAGCTCGCATGCCTAATAACAGAATTTTACCCTTTGGAATTCAAGGTTATGAATCAGTTCTTAAAGAAAACATAGCCATGTGCTCCTTTTCAACGTCTTGCCGAAGCATATACTTAATACACATTTTCTCTCTTTAGTTCGTAAATTACTGTCTAATACTGGTTAAATTATTTAATCACCCTGTCACACCATTTAAATAAATATATTATATTGTTTAAGATGCTCAAATTGTCTGTTTGCTTTCTTTTATATTTTCACATGCACCACGTGGTCAATAGTGTGGGTTATGTGCTTGATAAAATTGCAAAAATAACTCGACTGTAATATCTGGCATGTAACTGTTTATTTGTTCCAAAAAACTACAATAAAATATAAACTATACATATTATATAGAAACTACTCAAGATATTTTTTTTACATCAGCTTCTCGATGGTAAACAGACAGCAGGGTTCAAGTAGTGACCACTATTCCAAAAGCTATCGCCTCAAACTGCTGGCATGGTGTGGTTTCCACTATGATTTTCGTTTTTTTTTATTTTATTCGGTTCACTAATCGGATAGCACAATGAATAAATGTACATTACAAACCACAAACTTATATGTATATCCTAAAATAGTAACACAGACATTATATCTATCTAACTTTCCTTAGAACACAATATAAAAGTAAAAAGACAATAATAATTTAAGACAGTGAATAAGATAAGTATGCCTATTGCTAATGCTAAATTTCAAAGAATTTCCCAACCCCATGTTAGACTGAATGTGGTATGCTACTATGACGGCTTTATTAGATGTAAAAAAATGTGATTCCGTTGCGGATAAATTTAGTCGCTTCAACACTTTAATTCGTTGTGTACAAGCTTTTAGCCAAGCTATAAAGTTGGTATCGTAGTTTGTAAGTGATATTCAACTAGTTTTCGCGACTGTTACCTTACAAATTATGTTTTCTTAAAAGTCACTACAATATGTAATATAATAATAATAATAATACCAGCCTGTTTACTGTCCCACTGCAGGGCAAAGGCCTCTTCCCATATAGGGAAGGAATGAGCATTAATCACCACGCTTGCTCAAGGCATATTGGCAATTTCAGACTTTTAAGTCCAGGTTTCCTCACGATGTTTTCCTTCACCGTCAGTCAGAAATGTCTAAGATAAACTTAGAAAGTACATATGATTTGAAAAATCACATTGGTACTTGCCCGGATTTGAACCCACTACCTCGTGTTTACGAATCGGGTGCCTTATCCACAGGACCATTTCGACTATATGTAAATCACAATATGTAAATCAGTTGATAATTATGTGGTATAATGATTCATGTCAAAAGACATACGTGACAAAAAAAGACAACTGCTGCACTTGGGAACAAACCCTGTGCCGCAAACAACTGCTGCACTTGGGAACAAGCCCTGTGCCGCAAACAACTGCTGCACTTGGGAACAAGGGACTTTTCAAACTTCCTTTAACGGACACAAAGTATACCCAGACTCGAAACACATATTTATGAACAACACAAAGTTTTGTCCCGTGTGGTAATGAACCTACAACCTCTTGCTCAGCAGTCACTTGCGCTCCCACTGCTCTACGGAGGCAGTGAAGTACATACTGAAAACCTCTGGACTTCAGCAGAGAGGAGTTTATTCGACAAATGTATTCCATGCACTATCATTAACATGATATGGAGTAAATAGTAAACGTCACTTATTAAGGACATTGCAATGTCAACAGTTCAAAGTCACAATTGATAAATCCATACTAATATTATAAATGCGAAAGTAACTCTTTCTGTCTGTCTGTGTTACGCTTTCACGCCTAAACCACTAAACAGATTTTGATGACATTTAGTATAGAAATAGATTAGGCCTCCGGGAACAACATAGGCTATCTTTCATAGCAAAAAATGGCTTGACGGGGTTGAAATAGCGGATGAAAGTTTGTATGGAAAATCGTTAATGTAAACAGAAATATAACCGACATTTACACGGGCGAAGCTGCGGGAACAGCTAGTATTAAAATATATTTTAAAATGCCATACCCTTCAATTTTTTATTAATTAAAGGGAAGTTTAATGTGGTGTGAAACGTATATTCATCCAGATTATTACTTTTGTAATGTCATATTCTTTCAGTTCATAACACACGATAGTCATATAAATAAGAAATTATTTTAATCATAGTATTATTTGTGGACTTGTTTGTCTTACTTGAAATTATTAAAACTATTGATGTCTCTGTCATTTTAATATAAATTTTGGGCGACAAAAAATATAGTTTTAAGTCTAACTTTATTTACTAGAGTTTGACTATTGGACCATTACTGAAGTTATATATTCAGTCTGCAGTTATATATTTTCTGGCCATTTGCTTCAACTTTTCATCTTATTTTATGATAGTGGTTATAATTAATAGACACTCTTAACTTTTCGATCGTTTGAAAGCTTATCTTAGCTTATCGTTTATCTACATATAGATAGGAGAGGACTACATAAAATATTTCTCTTTATCTAAACCTTTGTTAGGTCGTTGGCATCTTGTAAAAGTCCTACCCACGCTGAGTCTATAAATAACTAAAATTACTTAAATACTACTACAAGATTCTTTCACTTTTACTAAATATAATGATGGTACGTCAGAAATGTTAAAAAATAAATATTAATATTGTAAGTATTATAAAATGTTATACATCTTTCTATTCAAACGTAACACTTTGCTACCTTATTCAAAACGTAGGTATACATTACAGAAATGAAACAATTGACATCTTAAGTTGTCTGATTACTTCAACTTAGGTCTTCAAGTCGTGAGTGAAAGTGAAGTGTACGGTAGTAGATCCACGCTGGTTTCAATATGAGCAGGCTGGATCGACCGGGGAAGTACTACCCTCTTATAGAAGATCGACGTAAGAATATTAGTATTCATACTAATGTGTTTCGCTCGGTGTGTGAGAGCACCGCCAGCCCAAATACCCCCTCGGTCCTCTTACGTTTCCCTTTTCTTTTCTTACTCCCTTCTTCGTGGTCGGCAATGGCTTGGTTGTGTTTTCTAAGCATTATTATTACTTCTGCAATGCTTGGAAAACACAGCTATCTCTATAGGTAACGGTTACCACTTAACGTGAGTCGTATGCATGTTTGCCACCAAAAAAAAATGTAAGTTATAGGTAAGCGGGCACATCATAGATCATATATGCATTATCGTATATCTTCATTATCATCAATAAAAAAGAAAATCTTAAAAAACAAAATATTCCTTTTATTTTCTCACAGCATCAAAATATCCGTACTATTAGGGATGTAGCAATTGAATTTGAATTACAATACTATAAATTCATAAGGGTAATTTCAAGTAATGAATAATCTTCGTTTCTCGGACACCACAAAATTTGTTGCACACTGTATATTCCTATTTTAAAGCCTAAAATAAAACCACAAAACGTTATGTGCCAAGCTTTATACAATAGATTATGTGTCTAACAGCCATACAACTTCTCAACATCTGACCCTTATAAAGGACATCGCCAATAAACTGTATAAATTATAGACTCATAAAATTTCTCGAAGATTATCAAGGCTGTTCATTGTACTTTGATCTTGAAGAAATTTGAAAGCATTTTAATATGCGGTTATACTTTTTGGATAATATTTGCTTTGGTTTCCTTGGTTATAAGTAATCCCATCCTCTCTTTTTTTATCGAGAACGACACTTGCGGGCCTAAAGTGCCACCCTTTCACAGTGAAATCTAAAGGGTCTTGAACCAAACGGTTCAGCACTTCATACTTTTGTCGCTCAATTAAAGCTTGGAACTCTTTGCCAGCGCATCTAACTTCCCATCTAACTTTGATTCTGGATCTTTTAAGCGGGGCGTGAAAATTCATATCACTAAACCGCCATAGTGGAGGCCACCATACCAGTACTTTGGCTTTTGGAATGGTGTCCGCCACTTTTGGATTCCACTGACTGCTTACCATCAGGCAGAGTGGAGTCACTTTGGTAGGCTAATATATATATAAAAAAGATGATGACGTTGATTTATACTAAAAGACCTTAGAATTATATGTATCTGTCAGTCTGAAAACATCTACTGCAGGAAAAAAGCTTTTCCCATCGAGAGATGTTTGATACAGTCAATAAGCTTGAAAGACGTATTGGTAACTGCATTAAGATGATATTTACGTTTAAGTACGGTAGTAGATCCACGCTGGTTTCAGCATGAATGGGCTGGATTGACCGAGGAAGTATTACCCTTTCATAGAAGATCGACTTAAGAGTAGTAGTATCCGAACTACCGTTCGTACGATGAGTGAAAGCGCCAGAGGCCCAATTTTCCCTCTTTCCTCTTTCATCACCGCCCTCATTCTCTTTTTCTACCTATTCCCAGCCGCCATGGTATGGTGGCTACCACTTCTGGATTCCACTAATTGCTTACCATCAGGCGGAGTAAAGTCATTTTAATAGGCTAATATAAAAATAAAAATAAAAAAAATTACGAAAGTATTCCCTTAGTTAGTACTTACGACAACCACGGAAAGACAAAGAGTGGTTCCATATTTTAAACTGGAGGTTACACCACCTCTACTTATTGAATATATCCAAAGAATTCTACTATCCTCTACTATCTTCGATCATTTAGTTAACTATGAACCAGATAGCTTACAAAAGATTATTTATAAATGTTGATTGCATCGAGAGAAGGATTAGCAGCGACAATACGTCCACACTAAAGTACTTGAGACATATCATCAACAAAATATAATAAATACCGAACTTAAAGATTAAATTCAAAAGGAGGAACTTCTATATGCCTACAGACTATCAATAAACCAATAACCTTGTATATCCAAGACCCTTCTCCTAAGTTTTTAAAGATTATTTTCCTAAGAATTTTCGCACGTCATGTTAAACCATGCGAGTGACGGATTCTTTATTCAATCTTTAACCACTGCAAGATTATATGGGTAACACATTTCTATACTAACATAAGGAATGTTGAATAGTTAAAATGTCTTTTACCATGGTGATTTTACAAATATTTTAATGTTATTTAAGTTTAACATTATGCCATCTGGTCTTTGGTTTAGGATATGGAACCACCTAGCTGGGGGTCATGAGAGACTAAGCGCAGAACGGCGATATTTAGAACGCTTAAAATGAAGTTACCTGTTACCTTACCTTAAGGGTGCGTTTCTACTGACGCGAAGCTAGGCGTAGTGGAGAGGAGCGGACCGTGAATTTGCCAATCACAGTGCTCGAAATCTCCACTCTGCATTAGTGGAAATGCTGAGATTGGCCAATTCACGGTCTACTCCGCCCAGCTCCGCGTCAGTGTAAGCGCACATTAAGGCTATGGTTACAGATAGCTGCGTTATATGAGTCCTAAATATCACCTTTCTGCGATCATTTCGCCTACCAGTGCCAAGTGTGGTGACTATGGCAATCAGTCTCTATTCAGAAAGTCCTTGTTCAGCAACAGGACGTTCTTAGACTGATATTGTATATCATATAGCTGTAGTGCGGTAGGAAAATTCGTGAGTCCAGTTAAAGAATTAAAATTTTCAACATTTTTGTACAAAGAAAATAATACAATTTACTTCCTATTTCACGAAATTCTAATATAACTAAAGAGCCACCTCTGCCTATTTTCGAAGACAAAGACCTAATATTGCGTTTATACAACACTGGGTCACATACACATCAAAGAAACGAAGACACCGAAGCAAGTATTCAATTTCAGGGAATGAAAATTGCTTCCGTTTAATATAAGAATGTAATAAAAAAAATCTTAAGGCTCGTGTCTCCTTACTTTTTGCTTAGAAAATTCGCGTTTTTGTTCGAGAGATGCAATATTGGTCTAAAGGGAGCTGTTCCGGGTCAGAAAATGCAAATTTCTATTAAGTTTAGTAGGGAAATGAACTGATATGGTAAATATATAAGATTAAGTCGAATGAGGTGGCGTAAGATGGAGATTATAGTAGAGTATACAGTGAGCACAATTAATAACTTTTATTGGATTACAATATAAAATATTGATTATATATTATAATAGACTGCACCGTTGGTCTAGTGGTTAGTGTATTTGACTGCGACGCCGACGCCGGGTGTCGTGGGTTCGATTCCCACGGAAGGCATATTTTTATGTGATGAACATTTGTATTTGTCTTCAGTTTGGGTGTTTTCTATGTATTCTAAGTATGTATTAACAAAAAAAAAGTACGTATATGTATTATATTTAAATTATCTAGTACCCATAACACAAGCTCTGCTTAGCTTGGGACTAGATGACGATGTGTGATAGTGTCCACATATTATTATTATTATAATATTGGGTAATCATTCCGACTGATGGCTAAGTGGTTACTGAACCATTAAATCCCTGCAGTACCTAAGGAATCTTTGACTTATCGCTGTTTTAGAGACAATTTAGTTGACTTCACCATATGTACAAATTTTTTACTAGTTTGCACTATTTACTTACAGCACATCAGACCACAACATAGTAATGTTTTTACCAAACATAGCACTTACAATAAAGAATACTGGTAGGAACCTTTCACTGATCTTCTGGGAGAAATAATTTTCCCGGTCGATACGCCCTATTCAATCTGAAATCAGCAAGGATCTACCACCGTAAAGAAAACAGTGTTTGCCAAATAAATGAACAATAATGTAATTACAACAAGTATTAATACATAAAGTTGCTCCAAAACCCACCTCATCTATCACCAAATTTAAACTTAGCTTCGGCACGTATTAGATAAATTACCTTACATTTCCGCCTCTCTGGCATTTGGGTATCATTCATTACCATTGACATTTCTATTGTGTCGCGGAAACCATTGACGTACTTGACTTTAGCAAATCCATGGAACTCATAGTGACCTTTATGTCAGTAATAACGTTAAAAAGCCACAGACTAGACGTGTGTATATAAAGTTATTGTATAATGTACGGTGCTTTTGTGTAAGGTTCTGGTAAAAGCGTGTGAAGAGTTTTATTTTATGTTGAAATTTAACTTTTGAGATGTATGATGCTTTAGAGGATGTGTTGACAAAGAGCACAATTACAAGTACCCGTCACTGACGTGTGTGTATGAAAAGATAAATTAATGTTAAAGAGGCAAAGGAGATATGTTTCGATCGTAGCAAATAGTCTCTGTTTGCCCCATTAATAGGAAATAGGCATGAAGCTATGAACGTATTTATGTATTTAGCGTTAGTTATTCATTATTAGAGTCATTTTCCTCTATCTTAAAGATAGCGTGTATTTTCTTTATCATCCATGAGGATGATAGTTCACATTATATGAAATCAGGTACTAATATTTCAAAAAATCACAATGTGCTAAGCTTACCTCCTCGAACGTATACTGACTGACTTATACGGATAAGGAAAGCTCGTAGAGCTCTTTAAAACTAAACACAAACATCATTTATTTTATCATCATAAAATCAAAAATTATCCCCAGACATTGATGTACTCCAATAATTTTTACTTTGACTAGTTTTGGAATACTTTACCAGATTTATTTTGTTAGCGAATTACTCATTTTTTTATTAAAATTTTTGTTGATTCAATTCCGAGTGTCTCCAACCGCTGTCAGTGTGAGTGAACCCTGTCACCGCTCCGCTAGTCACCCTACGCTACGATGCGCGACGTAATAAAGCGAAATTGACGATTCACATTATACTCGCTCGTAAAGCCACGATTTCGGATGCACCTGCCTTTATAAACATACCTTTATGAATAATTTTATAACATAATTTTTCACGCCGTCAATTTTATGGGGAAACAGATTTGGTTTTGATAATCCTATTTAGTTTAATTAAATTAATATTGAAAGCTAAGTTGAAATCAATTTGATAAGCACGATTTGATTATAATAATAATAATAATAACCATTTATTTCAGGCATTTAGAGCCCATAAAATTACAATACATAAATAACAAAATAAAAACTATAAACTAATACATTAGATTAGTGTCATAACATTGTACATGAAATTACGCAAGGCTAAGTTATATATATTTTTATAAAGAAATACAACCAATACCTTGTTGATCTAAAAGGAAATATAATGAGGAAAGGGAAGGGAAAGGAAAAGCATTTACTACTTACTACCTCCTGGTAGTAAGTAGTAAATGCTTTTCTGTCTGTGTTCTGTCTGTTTTGTCTGCTCGTCTGTCACTATAGGAAAATTACAATACAATTACAACATACGAATATAAGAAAGTTCAAGAACTGACGCATCATAGTCAAAATCACCTCAAAATTACGAAACAAATTACCTCACTCTACGTGTTATGTATAGCACACGTCATCAATGAGACTGCTATTCGTGTTGCGTTCAATCGATGCGTTAATCAGCCTCTCTGTAATGCTTAGAATGTAGACTGGATCGCATAATGTACACGCAACGTAATATATTTTCGGTTAATTCAGCTTTGGCTATATTTAGACTTAATTTGAGGCCTGTAGCTTACACAGTACGTCACGAAAAGTTGGCTCTTATGTATTAGGATTATTTATATTGTTCAAGTCGAAATGGTCCAGTGGATAAGGCACCCGATTCGTAAACACGAGGTAGTGGGTTAGAATCCGGGCAAGTACCAATGTGATTTTTCAAATAATATGTACTTTCTAAGTTTATCTTGGACATTTCTGACTGACGGTGAAGGAAAACATCGTGAGGAAACCTGGGCTTAAGAGTCTGAAATTGCCAATCCGCCTTGAGCAAGCGTGGTGATTAATGCTCATGCCTTCTCTATATGAGAAGAGGCCTTTGGCCTGCAGTGGGACAGTAAACAGGCTGGTATTATTATTATATTATTATATTGTCTAATTTGGTCTACACACGCCCCTTAAAACACGAAATTATAAATTCTTTAAAAAGTACTAACAAACGCTAGAGGAAATCATTGTAAGCAAACCAGAAAATTATAATTAATTGAGTAAGTATGAAGCTGTTAATATACCTTGAGAATGCATGGTGGTTAATGCTCATAGTTTCTTGTCTTGTAATGAGATAAGAAATCTATTATAATTTCATTATATCTGCATCAAAAAACTTCATGTTGCTTTGCCACAATGAATAAATAAAATTTAATTTGTCGAAGATATAAAATTTGTGTTTATCTTACTAGATTTTCCCTTAAGAAAAGTACCACTAAGGTTGATGAAAATCTTTAACCTTAAGCAACAAAAATATACAGAAACAAAATTATGGTTACACCCATACTACAAGGTATCAGATTCAGGGGGTCAGACTGGAATAACTCCTATTATATTACCTCAATAACATTCTTTCCCCATTTATTTCGGATCTCAGATATTAAAATAAGCACGAAATAAGTATATCATAAAGTAATCAACACAAATCCTTTGTACTTTTCTGAGGTATGAGATTTCTCGCACTAATTATTTTATTATGACGCTTTGGAAAATAAGTAGCACTAATTAGTGGCAAGTGTTTTCTAACCCCCATTACTTTATACCAACATATTTTATTAATAAATCTCTTATATTTAATAAAGACATGGATTAAGCCCTAGGGATTAAGCCCGGTCTCGCAGGAGACTTTAAAAACATAAAATTATCGGACACAAATTACACCCAGACTCGAAAGAAATATTAAGTTTTGTCTCGTGAGGAGATCGAACCTACAACCTCGTGCACAGCAGTCGCTTGCATGTCTCATATATCCTACGTCATACCATGTTTTGTTTAATTACCTAATAAATAAAATAATAAATCAAAGTCTTTACAGTCGTAAGATATCTTCTGCTACTACATTAAGCCTTCCTCAAGTCACTTATTCATCGGTAGACTTGGTTAAAATTCTAATACAACACTCTTTCTAAGACTCCATATACAAGGATTATGTTAATAAGTATAAATTTGGTCGCAATAAAGCATATTATCCTGTGCTTTACATCAAAACGTAAATAGCATTAAAATGCTTATCATATCCATATCAAAACAACTACATACAACGCCATTTAGAGTCAAAGTAAGCAGTATTATAGCTTGTGATATGGATTCTAAAATGCAGACATACATACTTATATAGACACACTCAGACCAATGGCAATAGCCATGTTCATGCACACTAATATTTGCACTGAGCGGGAATCGAACCCGCGACCTCTACGTGACAGTCCGTACACTACTACTATCGAACCACAGAGACAGTCGAACTATGTTAAATGTACAATATATTATTATATGATTTCGCTCCTCTGCTTTCAGTATAGTACTACTTATATTAAAACAAAAACAAAACGATACAGAACTCTGTAATTCTTTTGTTTTTACTACGAGCTTATGAGCGAGAGAAGAGCCTGCTTTACCAGTTAGTTTTCTCTAGTTTACACTCAAAATGGCTTCTTTATAACCTCTGAACTACGTCCAACCCAATAATTGGAACGCTTTATAAAGTTATATGCTAAAATACAAAATTTCAGAATACGCCAAGTTGATGGAAAAATAATTTGAGTTACCGATATTTATCACGTCGAAAATCGAAGCCCAATTTCGGTGGCGTTCACAACTACGTGACAAAACAAAGATTTATATGCATAGAATAAACCTAAAGTCAGTTCAAATTATACCTTACTGCCTTGACTTAAGAGTTTATGTTTTTTAAACTTGTTTTATTAACTGCAAATAATTTGTGTATGAAATAAAGTAAAACTTTAAAAGGGCTTATCTCACTACAAAAGTTAGCAGCGGCAAAATGCGTGTCGTCCTAAATAAGTATTAAAAGTTTATAATAATAAAGGCTTTAGAATTTACAACCTAAAAAAATATGAAGCTAATATTTTATTCAAATTTACCTTTTGTAACCGCTTTGTTGAAATTTATAGGTAAAATTTAGGATAGTGATTATATTCACTACAGGTAAATTAGTTTTACATAATCTGTGATTAACACAGTACATAATTATATTTTAAGTAAAACAATTGAAGGAGCTAGCTGTAACCTATTTTTTTTATACTAGCCTACTAAAGTG
This sequence comes from Parascotia fuliginaria, assembly GCA_963082885.1. Lineage (NCBI taxonomy): Eukaryota > Metazoa > Arthropoda > Insecta > Lepidoptera > Erebidae > Parascotia > Parascotia fuliginaria. The sequence goes on from OY720195.1 coordinate 6,850,995, forward strand.
ACTCCACTCTGCCTGATGGTAAGCAGTCAGTGGAATCCAGAAATAGTAGCCACCAACTCCAAAGGCATCTGAAACTTCTGGTATGATGGCCTCCACTATGGTGGCTTGATTGACTACTACACGGGACGGGGAGCAACGTCCTGGTATAAAGCTGCAACTGTGATCACAAAACTGCAAAAGACGCTAAGTATAGTAGTTATCGTAAATGCCCTCTAGATATATTTTGTACAGTTCGTGAAGATCATTTGTCTAGCGGACTTTTGTTTTTGTCTACTTAAATTAGGATGAATATAAAATCAAATGGTAATTATAACATAAATATAACACAATACGAATACAACAAACAATAGTACATATATAATGATAATAACAACTGTGTAAATATGGACGGATTACTACCTCTGCAATAATATTGCATTTGGTATTGGATATTTTGATGACATATTTGCCGGCATTTATTTATTTTATGATATATAAATAATGCCTTGTAAAAACAATCAATAATACCGAATGCTTCTATAATATTTACTAAAATTTTACATCTATACTATTACAAAGCAGAAAAGTTTGTTTATTTGAATGCGCTAATTTCTGGAAACTTAAGTCGGATTTGAATAATTCTTTTGCGCTTGATAGCCCAGATCTTGAGAAAGGTTATAGGCTATGTAACATCACGCTACTGGCGACGGGAGCAGAGCAGTAACAAATTAACCGCGAAACCGGGTTAATTTGGGTGAAAACGCGCTGCAGGCAGCTAGTAACATAATAAAAAGCTTGGATGAGACCTATGTCTAGCGTGAAGTGAAGTAGACGACTAAAATTTTGATTTTTGATTAAATAAAAACTTACTTATAAACCTTCAACTTTATTATACAGGAAGTCCATCGCTACGTTGATCTTAACAGAAGGCCTAAATAGATTTCATATATAAATAGAAATCTATGCCACTTGTCTAGAGCCTCAGATCTTGGCAAGAGGCCGGCTTCAAGCCCTAGCCACCAGGCATAAGCTATTAGGTTAGCCTACCAAAGTGACTCCACCCTGCCTGATGGTAAGCAGTCAGTGGAATCCAGAAGTGGTGGCCACCATACCAAAATCCATCGTTAAGCTGCTGGTGGCCTCCACTATGGCGGCTGGTAATGGGGTAATTATTATTACAACAACTACATAACGCTTTCTAGACCAAAAGAAATGACTGCCTAAAAGCTGGCTATGATATATGTTTGTCAGAATGGTCTTATTCATCTGTACATACATAGTACGCGTATTTTACTAGATAAGAGAGAGTAAACTCATCTGTCACAGCTATTCTGATATACTTAAAAGATGGCCTCCACAATGTTTTGTGATAAGATTTATATATTACTGAAATAAATAAAGAAAGATTAATAATAATAATAATAATAATAATAATATGTGGACACTATCACACACTGTCGTCTAGTCCCAAGCTAAGCAGAGCTTGTGTAATGGGTACTAGATAACTGATATATAATACATATACATACTTTTTTTTTTGTAAATACATACTTATAATACATAGGATTAAACATAAACATGAAATGATTTTAAATAAACTTGAGATATTTCTGAAAAATAAAGTTAAAGTCGAAGTAGGTACTCTAAATATGCGACGTAGGTGCAAAGTGTCGGCTAACGCTCATCTATCAACAACTTCTAAACAGAGTTAGTCAAGTTCGTGCCATGTTTAAACTTCATGTTTTCTTTAGTTTCGTTTGGTAATACTGACGGAGTACGCTTTTTAAAATGCATTTTTTTAGTTAGCTGTTTTACAGTCAGTGAGATGAATAGCCAGAAAGAGATAGGGCTAGTTTTTAGTTTGTTATAATTGAGTAAAAAAATTGTAACAATCTGGAGATTAAAGAGTGACCTGAGTTTCTTGTTAGTTCATCTTATGACATGGCTTCACCTCCTTAATGGACTTGTTGTAGGTTAATTGGCTAGCATTTTGTTTTTATTATTTTGGCGTTCATAGGCGTCACTCTGGTGATCTAAATTAATATATGACTTCAGACAAAATATTTTAAGCCAATCCTCGTAGTGTTTCCCGATAATTTCGCCACCATTCTGGTCTTTCTGTCTGGGTTGTTTTTTTAACTGAATAAAGAAACTGACTGATTATAAATTGTAAATAGTATAGTAAAGTATCAATAAATTCGTTGATCCCCCTTTAATGTTCTTTGCCTTGAAGTAATTAAAATGTTATTTTCTGCGATCTTGTTTAAGGTTGTACATATAGGTAGTTTTGAAATCGGTCTTTGTATTTGTACTAAAATTAATTTTATGTCTAGCAGTGAGAATGATACACACACACAGTACAGTACCAGTTTAATTATACTCGTAACGTAGTGCTGAAGTTTACACAACTTACTTACATAAACAACGGTTTATAAATAAAACTTGAAGATACCAAAAAGCTATTTTGTAGCAAGGTTTTTATTGAATGTGTACACTCAACATTTTATAAAAATAAAATTAATTCAGCTACTAAAAAATAATCTCAAATACATTATTATGTGTAAAGTTCATATACCTATAATTTGTATGTATAATGCATCATATATTCAAATTTTATCTTTTGTAAATAAGGTCATATTTTATTCAAACTGTTATTTTCTTTTAAGATTAAATTTCATATTGATTTGATGTTTAGAGACCTTTTATACTATGGATCTTATTCTTTGATAGACTAATTTTAAATACATGTAATAAATACCACTAACTGATATTTTTTTGGTTTATTTCAGCAAATGCCGTAAAACCTTCATTTATTAACCTTTTGTAATGTCATACTTTTGTAATTTTGTATTGAGGTTGTGTTTCTTTTTTCTAAATGTCAAACTTTCTTAGTTGTGGTAATGTTCTTGCTGCTTTAGCAAGAATTGGTCAGACCGGCAAAATACAAAACTACACATAGCATATCGATGAGGTAAACCAGTTTGGTAAATCAGTTTAGCCAGGAGGAAAAAAGGTATGTAAAGGTACTTAAACTTTTACTTTTGACTCAATAAGTGAGAACACCGAAAGCCAAACTATCTTCATTTTATTTCTTTATCACTTCATTTTCCTTCTCCTGTCCCATTTCTTTTTTGCTGAAAGTTAAAATTATTATGCGATGCAAGAAAATCTTAAATTGCATGCAGTTCTTCAATCACGACAATAGTATTGCACTTGTAATAATTACTTTGTATGGTTATTTGGTTGCGTTGAGTATTAAAATTTTAACTCATATAAAAAACTGTAATTATCTGGTGATTGAAAAGAATGGCCTAAGTTTCTTGCCAGTATTTCTCACGACTGTACCTCGTCAACCAACTGGATGTAGGTTAATTCGCTGATTTAATGTGATTTTGACGTTTATAAGCATCATTCTTTATGATCCAAATGAATAATAAATGTTTAAGTTTGAGTTTGAATTTGATTTAAGGTGCAGCATAACAATATTTTACAATATTACATATATTTTTATTAATATTATTGTTACAATGAAATAAAAATACAAACAACCGTAAGTTTCAACCATTATTTGTATAACAAAATAAATAAATCTCCTACTTACTCAAATTTAAAATATTATTGCAAGCTTGCATTTATTCCCCCTCAGTAGAGCTCAAGCGTAATTTGGCATACCCCAAGGCAAGTGTAAACTATTAGATTAGGACCCTTCTGCTAAATTTATTCAATTGTACCCGCTAGTAATTGTAATTGTAATTGACGGTATTGTGTTCAAATTGATGTCTGCTTGAGTCGGGTGACCCGTTATGTCTGGTTAGTATCGTTAGAACAGTATGTTAGCGGTTTTATGTCTGTTAAGGGAATAAATGTGGATAAGTCTGATTGTAAGTGGGATTGTGTAGAAGAGTTTTAAATTTTGTTGACTGATTAACGTCAACGTTGTGAGGTAAATAAAATTGAACTAAGGTATCCTGAATGTTTTCATAGAAATAGTAAAAAAAAAAATTAAACGATATTAATAATACAATTTGTAAAATATTTCTTATTGATAAAATAAAATATACAATAAAAGTTGTTACTGAAAATAGGTTAAATAAACTGATACCCCCAAGGGATCAGATACAGGGGATGCGACCAGAACAAGTCGAACATATATTTAGTTATTTTGCTAAAATTATTTTTTGTTTTATTTTTCTTTTTACTCTCGTACATCTATCTGCTCTTTTTTATGAATTTTGACTATGTTAAATCTACCACAACTCACGTCTGTGAAACATATAAAGATTTTACTGCCGCATGGATCATACTCAAATAAATGAATTTGAGTTCCTCTTTAAGTGTTAGTCTTTACCACCTTTGCCGTTTTCTTTATGAAATATTTTAATATAATATTCAATTTTACATCACTTTGCGAATTATAAATCACTTAGTGAGGTCAACGGTCGAGACTATCCGCTCCTTGAGAGAGTACGATGCCCTGCCCATATCTACGTAAGTCTGCCCGGATTTTGTATACTTTGCACATTGTATCAGAAGCTGCCGGCGTAATCATATTTTTTTATTCCCGTCTATTTTCTTTCTTCACTTCCATTCCGTATTACCCTTTTATTTATTTATTTAATTTACCGATTACATTTAATTTTACCAATAAAATTAAACAAGTACTTAATAAACTAACATGAAAATTCGTAACAAAGTATCGATTATAATGCCTTATACTTTTCCTCAATACAAAATGTACTAGACTAACAAACAGAAATTTATCATTAACCGTCCAACTATTAAGGCGCCTGATGTTGATCGAAAGGTCGTGACAGGCACAAAATATTACCAAGTTTGGACTTTATAGGCCAGGGACTACACTTTGAGCCTTGAATATTATTATTATATTATTATTATTATTATTAAAGGCTGTAACTATTACTAGGAATTTGGGAAAGGCACAGTTTTGAATTGCTAACATTCAATTTTGAAACTTTATTATGTAAGAATTAACAGTTTCTGGTATGTACGCCAAAAACTACTTTATCTACGTTGTTGTTATTACCAATTTCCCCCTTTCCTTTATCCTCACCTCCCACCTACCCCTTTACGGTAGGCAGCGGCTTCGCAGGGTGCTAGGGACCTGGGGAATCTGAGTCGACCATGAGCAACAGTTACCACTTAACATCACGTGGGCTGTTTGCTCGTCTGCCACTGTCTTCAGTGTACGAAAAAACTTAAATTGGTTTATAAACACTATTAATTTAAGAAACTAGTGGGCCTATTCATGTTAAAAATTAATATGAAAAATATTATAAGAAAAACGCACGTAAGTCAAGAGCCAGAAGTTTCAAATTGATGTTTACTACGATTTTTGTTTTATCTTAGGTAATGGTTAAGTATCGTCTTATATACGAATACTAACCACAAAAAAATTATAATATGACAGATACTCATCAAAACGTTTTAATCTCTCGCCCTAATCCCACATGACAAACACTATATCCTATAATAATATTATAAATGGGAAAGTTTGTGTGTATGTGTGTTTGTCACTACTCAGCGCCTAAACAGCTGAACTGATTTTGATAAAATAGAATGTAGATGGATTCGGTGCCGGCGACGGACAAAGGCTACTTTTTATCCCGAAAATCGGTCTGGTCCTGAGGGAGACAAAACTCATTTTACACGCAGGCGAAGCCGCAAGATGCAGCTAGTTTATAATAAAACCCTTTTACTAAGCAATAATAGTTACACCACAAGCTTACAAAAACCAATACAGAATCACTTAACCCTCAACTATAAAAAGGTCTTATCTACCCCCTGATCCAGTTGCCCGATTCTTCGCCCCGATTAATGGAAGGACCACAATTTAACAAACTCTAATCCGTTTAACACCTCAAGTTTGCGCCCAAATTCATCCTAAAGTTGAGACCTTTGGTGCCGAATAAGTTCGCAACTGATTATACCTATTTATTAAGCCTGATAACAGGTTAGGTCTTGATAGAAGTAGCTGTGTTTACTCATTAATGAATTGTAAATCACGGTGTAATTGAAGATTTGTGTGTATATTGTTATAATAGTTGGGAAATTTGTAATTACTGGTGCTTTGAATTTCAGGAATGTGTTTTAGATGAAAAGTTTGCTGAAAGCTCTTAATTTAATAGTTTGTCTGATGTCTAGTGAAACAGAAATTTACTATAACAAGTAATTTTAAGTACAGTCTTATAACTACGTTGAAATTTCATGAATAGTAACTGCGTTATTTCATTTAAAAAAGTTATAATATTTGTAATCGTACTATGTCAACTTTACGTCCATACTAGCTGCGCCCCACGGCTTCGCCCGCGCCTAAAAGGTATTTTGTCCCCTTTGGGACCCAGACCGATGGTTGGGATAAAAAACCGATTCTACTTACATACCAATTTTTTACACAACAGGCCAGTCAAACCGATTCCAGCGAAATCGGTTTGACTGGCTTGTTGGTCTAGTGGTTAGTGACCCTGACTGCTAAGCCGGAGGTCGTGGGTTCGATTCCCACCCAGGACAAACCTTTGTGTGATGAGCATGATTGTTTGTTCTGTGTCTGGGTGTAATTTATCTATAATATGTATGTATTTACAAAAAAAAATGTATATAAGTAGTTTAACTAGTTTATCAGTTGTTTAGTACCCATAACACAAGCAAATATAATTGCTTAATTTGGGGCTAGATGGCGCTGTGTGAATGTGGTAGAATATTATTATTATTATTATTATTATTATTCGGCGCTAAATAGTAACAAACATTCACACACAAACTTTTGCATTTATATTATTAGTAGGATTCTATTAGAAGGCAGTAATATGTTTCAGTTGATCCGACGCGATGACATGAGAGAGTCCACTACCGCAGAAACATACACATTGTGTTTGTTTGAATTTTTGAAATGAGAATTCTCTTTTCAAAACTCAAGTCAACGTATTTGAGCAAAGCAAACAAAACAATTACATCACATCAATAAAATAGACATTCGAAGTCAATAAAATTCCTTAAATACGATCATCAACTTCTAATAAAATTTTATTATCATTTTTAAAATCTAAAACTAATGCACAATTTAACGATTCAACTAAGTTATTAAAAACGTAAAAAATGTCTTTAATAATGACGAAAAACAGCTCTTTCCAAACTTTTTGGTGCTTAGGATGTAACAGAGAAATTTTGTCCATTAAAAAACTCCGGGAATAATGCTTATGACGCACTTTCCAAAGGTTTAATAATTAATTCAAAAGACGATCTTACATTATTATTGTGAGTTAATAAGTTAAGTTTTTAAGTATGACTTGAATAATTTAGTCTGCATTAAGCTTATCTAGCTTTTTGATAGATTACTAACCTTTTTACATTTTTGTTTGGGCGCACTTACTGCTTGAACACAGACTTTTGCAAAATGTTTCTTACGTTTGTACTCTGATTGAAATACGGCGTCTGGAGAAGTACCTCTATAAAACCGCACACTTACTTGTTGGTGGGCTCGTTGCCCGCAAGTGGATCGCTTGGTCCATTGTGCGTCGCACACGAACCGCACTCAATACACATACCCCCAGTTTCTGTAAGGCTTATCAACGAAAAATTTACTAATCAACTGTTAAATCTCATGTGAAGTACCAATTGGGTTGCTAAAAGCATGAATAAAATTAGTTGAATTTGATCTAATTAAACTAAATAGATCAAATTAATCTAATTATCCATAATTTTAGCATGCTTTTAAGTAGGTATTTCACATAAGATTTAACAGGTGATTAGTAAATTTTTTGTTGATCAGCCTTTCGGAAACTGGGGGATAGTGACACAACCTTGACGGTAATGATGTATTGATGTCAGTTTTTAAAAACACACTAAGAATAACTAACCTTAGACGTTATAACGACAAAGTTAGATGCTAGAGGAAGTGTATATCCAGTAGAGACTTTTGAATAAAAACAAAATGTTCTATCTTACAGTACTAGAAAGAATGTTTGTAAAAAATTCTAAAAATCATAAGGACATTTTCTTAGCATTAGAAATGGGACCGTAGGTAAAAAATTCAGTACGTGTGACGTACATGATACAATGGAGTCTAAACGTGTTTTAAAATACCGTCACCGTACTGACCGCAACAAGTGCAGTTAACTTCGACGATTTTTTATCTCTGCGGTCGTTATTAAGCCACTAGACAAGGTTATTCTTTATTAATTCTTTTATTTGCTCTTAGCTGATCTGACGGAATCTTTTAATTTGTGGGACAGTTTTTTTTGTACGTACCAGTTTTCCCAAATTGATGTACTTACTTTATACCTATAATATAATATTGACACACCTTTGTGAAAGGTATACTTTACAGTACTGTTTATCTTACAAGGGTACCCCTTTTCTATATTAAAAATACTTGGTTGTTTGGTATACTTGGACATACATGGTTAAATAACTAATTTACGTAATAACGATGTGATCTTTTAAAAATTTAAATGTAAATTGTAACTGTACAATATACATAAATTATCGCCTTCCCATTGCGCTTCAGAGCAGTCCAATATGATAAAAATTTATTATAGCCTGTACACTTGAAGTGCTTCATAAACAACCGACATAGGCTTACTAGCAACGAGGTAACATCGTAGTTCGTAGTTAGGAAGGTCGAGCGATGCGCCACCAACTTTACCAACAGAAGTCTCTAAGGTAAATATTGAAAATAACACTTTTACCTTGAATTTGGTCACGATAAAAGCGTTATTTAGTGACAATCGGTAGTTAGTTGTAAGTAGTTAGTTATGCTTTAGGTATGTCAGAGATGAGTCCTGTGTACACTTTTTTATCAGTCGACTGCAACCTATAACAGAGAGTCTGAGAAGTTTCCTTATACTGTAATTTTGCAACACGCCCTGTTTGCGACCTGCCTATAACAAAAATAACAGCTACAGTCAGGAAAAAAACCGATAAATAGCTAGAAGTACATATAATAAACTTAAATATAGTATCCTTTGAAAAATCAATATTAATAATAATACTTAACATAAATCATAAATACTGAATCACAACCGTATCAATCAACACGTTAATATAAAATTACACTTTCACATGCGGCCATGTTTGCGGCTGCCCCGCACTTTCGGTCGCCATCTTTACTGACCAACTTTACTTCAAGCAAACTTTGTTGCTGAGTTTTTCAAGTGGCTCTTATCCAAGATTTAGGTATAGTTTTTGCTTAGGATAATTTTGTGAACGTCTGGCTTATCATTAATATTATCTTACTAGCTACCCGTCCCTGCTTTGCACGCGGATATTTTTATACTTTATACATGATTACCAATTGTAGAATTTCTCGGTTTTTCTGTTTATTGTTTTTTATACAACTTTTGTGACAAACAAGCATACAGTACACCTGATGGTAAGTGGTAACCGTAATAAATAGACATAGTTGTGTCTTATAAGCATCACAGAAACCATGCTTATAAAGCGCAACCAAGCCGTTGACGAATATAACTTTCTCTTCACAAATCTTTTAAAAGAATAAAATGCTCTAAACGATAGTGAAAACCAAAATTTATTGTGTGGTTTAGAAGATATTGGAGAAACCTTTAGAAAAGTAGCAAAATTTATTATAAAAAAATCCACCTGCTAAACTGAAAAGAAAAAATCATTTTTTCAAAAGAGAAAGTAAAAGGTCAATCCACTGACTTTTTACCGTCTGTATATTGTTCAGTTAATTAAGTCGTGATCTACTTAACAATTTACACCATAAAAAAGTTCTTATGTAAACCTTTACAGGCATGCACGTTAAACACTTTTGTTAACGATGTCTAAACGCATGATACTTGTATTAAGAAATTATCTACTACCCATATACCATTTAATATGTAATTCTAATAGAGGAAAATCACAGCACGCTTGGGTAAAATTAAAATTTGGTTGAAAACGAACAGGGAACAGGTATTCATGGGATCCTGCATTATTTATTTTTAGATCCCTGCCGCTCCAGTCTGATTGTACAGCCATGATCACAAACTGATTGGTGTAACGATGGCATGACTTTTGGAAGGGGAATGTCTGGTTTAAATGGCCAAATATTTGTTTATGCTGTTGTACATTCTAGTGCCGAAATTTGATTTTAATTTGTAATATTTTGTAAGGTGTAAAAGTAGCTTTATTGTGGTTTGTGGGTACATTAGACTTTGTTATTGTTATAAAAATTTTAATATTTTAATTATTCATTAATGTCATTTTAGAATAAATTAAGTCTTGTGCTTCTCTATACCTACACAAAAAAACCCCACCTGCCTAAAAAGCTCAAAAGAAAGAAACCAATTATTTATAGTGCTGACGCTACATTGAAATTTTATATAACCTAAATCTAATGACACCTCATATGTTAAAATACATCGAGCCATATTTAGGCTGTAGAGCGCGCCAAAGGAAATAGACATACATACTTACATACATACATAAATAAATACATACATACCCTCGAAAAACATTACCCTCCTTGACTTCGGCAGTCAGGCAAAAAGGCTACAAAGTAGATATCATTTTCACGTATACAGTAAATTAAGTGCTGATTTTCTTATGTCAAATATGTTATTTATACAAAAAAAAAAACATTAATTTTGTCGTATTTGTCACTACAATCTCATTAGACGGTATAAATCAAACTTATATTGAACAAATTTTACCTTATTCGATATTTTAATACGTGCAGTACTAAATCAGTCTAATCTAATTATGGCCGGGTGTCGGATCTAGTTAAAGCAGCATCTATGCTGATATATGGTTTCTTACTTTATTAACTTCGTGACCCGTTAATCCGATGAAGTTCCGAATGCCATCCATTTTCTTTTTTGGTATCGCCTATTTCATTGAGATGGGTTTTTTCAGAAAATTATACTGTTTAGATACATAGCAGATTGTTGTGGATATATTTACTGGATTTTTCAGATTATAAATACTAGATTTTATAACAATAGTTACCTACCTATTTAATTTGTTTAAGTTTGACTGCTTCCGAGATACAGCGTTCCGAGATACAGAGGGAGTAAGTTTGATGCCCACTTTGTACCGAGACCGAGTATTTTTTTTATTGCCGACATTGGCAGACGAACAATCAGCCCACGTGATGGTAAGTGGTAACTGTCGCTCTTGGACGACTCAGAGTCCCTAGCGTTGCTCCTGCAATGCTTGAGACTCCGCGAAGCCGCTGCCTACCGTGAAGGGAGTGGGATAGGTAAAAAGGTTGAGGGAGGTGAGAAGAAAAAAGGAAAGGGGGAAATTGAGTCTCCGGTACTCACACTCACCGAACAAAACGCAATAGTATGAATACTATTACTCCTACGTCGATCTTCCATCAGAGGCTAGTACTACCCCGGTCGATCCGCTCCATTCTAAAAATTCTAAATACTAGTACTTTAGATCCAAATTTACAAGTAGCATGTAGAAATTTTTGTACAAACTAAACAGCAAACTGCTTACCAACTTGCATGGTAACCGCGTGCCAATTTTCAAAGCACTGACATAATTAATGAAAAAGTTGTTGCACTGTATCAATAAATTTAAAAATTATGACTGTGTCATTGATTTCAAACGTTCTAGTTTCAAAAGCAGAATCGTGTTATTAATAAATACCTATTTTGTAACAAAAATATTACAAACTTTGTTTAGAATTTTTCTGTTAGTTTATTCTCTGATCCATTAATATTTTACATATTATACAAAAATATACGGGTCAAAGACTGACAGAAATGTTTATTTGAAATTATAGATTTGGCATAATTTAAGCTCTATATTTTGTTCCACCATTTTATTGAATTGTAATTCATGAAAATCTCCATTTGAAATTATATACGAGTATTTTAGCCTATCGAAGTGATTGCATTCTGCCTGATAGTAAGCAGTCAGTGGAATTTAGAAGTGATGGACACCATTCCAACTATGATCTGTCTTGCTTCTACTATCTTATGAACTTTTATCTACAAAAGCTACATCATATTATTCTACAATGTTCGAATAAAATTTTTAAACATTTTCACCTTCAATGTACAATTAATTTATGATTTAAAGGTCACAGTACATTAAAGTATTTCTTACGCGTCTAGACATACATTTTCTTGTTTCGAATTATTACTTCTAAGTCTAAATGGTCGTAATAATATCACATGAGATTAAATTATGAATTCAGATATTGTAGACTTGAAACAAATTTATTTGGTTTGATTTACAGGCATTTTATTTATTACTTTATCATATTCTAGTTTAATTAGCTTATTCTGGCATTACCTACAATTAATTTATTATCACTGGATTTATTCATTTCAGCTTTTTGTGGTCTGGTTAGAACCTACGTCGTAATGTTTTCGGTTTTTAGGTATATATGTTTATATTTTAATTGCCTATAATATCAAACAAGCCAACACAATACAATTTGTTTGTTAGATAATGAGTTAGATCTGGCGGCTCTGGAATCTTGCTCTAGTATTTTTGACTTTACTTACACTGTTACGAATAGTCACCAATCAATAGTTTTGTACCTGAGTATTATTTAGAATAATACCAATCTTATCCTTCGGTAATTCAAATACACGTTAACACAACAATGCAGGTTTTGCAACAAACAGAAAATAAATAAAAGCACATAAATCTAACGTAACTGTAGCCTTAAGGCGCTTACAGCAACAAAAACGACCCTCACATCATCCAAGACTTCTCAAGTTTGTCATGCACAGAATTACCACAATCCTAAAGATCCTTAATACTTTCTTGCAAGCTCAATATGCTCAGTTCTTTTGAGCAGTAGATTGTGAAATGGCACTAGTTATGACGCTCTCGGCATATAAACAAGCCTGTCGCCTTGCTGTATTTTTCACACAGAACGACGAAGGTGGCAGACCTCCTTTGATAACGTGTTGAGACAATTATTAGGATAAATAATAATAATAATAATATTTCAACAACTACACACAACGCCATCTAGACCCAAAGTAAGCATATTAAATGCTTGTGTTATGGGTTCTAGAATACGGATATACATACTTAAACACTTCTTATTTTTTTTTTTTGTAAATACATACATATTATAGATAAATTACACCCAGACACAGAACAAACCAATCATGCTCATCACACAAAGGTTTGTCCTGGGTAGGAATCGAACCCACGACCTCCGGCTTAGCAGTCAGGGTCACTAACCACTAGACCAACAGGCCAGTCATTAATAAAGTCAATATGTGTTACGCTTTACGCGTCATGAGTGCCAACGTCGGAATTTAGTGCAATATTTCGTGGTTTACAATAGAACTGTAAACGCAATGATTTAACTTTTTATACAGCTTTCATCTAATTCTAGCATGGTAGCAGAACATATTTTTAAAGTATAGACAACATTTAATGATAACTAAAAATCGCGAACTATGACACTGAATTGCGACGTTGTCACTCATGAGATGTAAACGCTCATGGATTTAGTGGTAGCTTCATACATTTGGGACGCAACTTTGGTGGGTTTGGTTTATACCAAAAATAAGTATAAATTAAAAGTGAATCGCAAATATTTGTTTAGATAGTCTAGGTGTACTATATAATATGTGCACTACTGAACTGTTCTGGACTAAATTCGTTGTCGTACAACAACCACGGTAAAACGTGTGGTTATGGAACTACACTTTAACTAAAACTAAGAAAAAATATACCCTTTCTTTTTTTGTTTATTGATAAGTTTGTATAACTAGTATTGTCATAAACAATCACATTGACAATTCTAATTGACTTGATTAATTATTAAATTTGATTGACGTTAATAATAATTAATTTCTAATAAATTTCGAAAACTAAAATTTATATTCCGTTAATAATTTGAATCAACTCTTTGGTAAATTAAATTACGCCGAAATTAGTTTTGATTAAATCATTTCACTTTGATTGATTCATTACCTAATATATACTAGGCAGGCACAAATTTTAGCATACGGAAATGAGTAGGAGCAAAAGTATAAAGTATTGTATGATTTATAGACTTTATTGAATAATTAATATTTTTTACAGTAGGTAGTAGATCCACGCTGGTTTTAGCATGAATGGGTCGGATCGTCCGGGGAAGTACTACCCTCTCATAGAAGATCGGCGTAAGAGTAGTAGTATCAGTACTATTGCGTTTCGTTCGGTGAGTGAGAGCGCCAGAGGCCCAATTTCCCCCCTTTCCTCTTTCCCCACTCCCTCATTCCCTTCCCCCAACCCCATTCCCAGCCGCCGTAGTGGAGTGCCACCATACCAGCAGTTTAAGACGATGGCTTTTGGTAAGGTGGCTACCACTTCTGGATTCCACTGACTACTTACCATCAGGCGGGGTGGAGTCACTTTGGTAGGCTAAAATAATAAGAAATGAAAAAATATTTGTTTTATTTTTAGTGCCTATTGTATTCGATTAGCCATGCATCTGGAATTAATTATCCTCGGTAAATGACAACAGGCTCGCCCCCTGTTACATAGGACTCCTAGATAAAGAGCAAAAGGTGAGTATTATTTACCTCTGTCTATACCCTCACAGAACAAAGTCGCGATCTTACGTTATTGTGCCCATTTTACTTGAAAGCACAAAACCAAATTCCGGCTTTAACAGCAATTCTTTAACATTATCGGCAAATTTGTAAAACAGACATCAGACAGCACCAACAGCATACTTTGAAAATATCCAAGTGGTTAAAAAACTGACAGTCTACTTTTAGGTATATTTCAAAGGCTGATAGGTTTTTAAACGAGGCCAACCGGAATAGAGCGAAACAGAAAAAAAATGTCTCGTAACGACCATGAAAATAGTGTCGTTTAAATTGCTATGTTTTGCTTTTCAATATATTTGTAGAGGTGTTTCTGTTTTTGTTTTGTTTATATTCAAATACTGTAAATATGTGTAGATTTGTGGCAGCTGTTTGAAGGTTTCTGTGGTTAAGAAATGGTTGTAATTAACATAGTAATACAGCTAGCAAGTGCGGGTGTATGGTATGATTTTATAAGCATTAGATAAGAGAGGTTTCGAGGGTGCTTCTCCATTATGAGTGTTTGAAGGCATTATTGATCAGTTTTCGGTGTACATATCAATAGACCAGTAAAATTACTTACTAAGGTTAAGATTGCTATTAAAAAAATGGTAAATAGTAACTATTTTGGATTAGTTATATTATTTTGCATGTGTAGATAGGTACATTTTGTAAATACATTTAAATAAAAAAAAAATGCGTCGCTTTAAAATCAAATAAGTTTAATAAATTAGCATTATTTCGTATTATTATGAAATTATGTTTTGAATTTTTACTAATTATTTGTTTGTTTCAGTAACCTGCGTTTAGTATTTTAATTATCATTTCATCTATTTTTAAATTATCAGTCACGTGGTCTGTGCTTTAGAATATGACATCATTCCTTCAGGTCTTAAGAAGTGTCTCAAGAAATGAGAAAAAAAATATCAGGTAAATAAAAAATTATAAATTTGCTTCAACTTTGGTAACACTCGATGACTATTCCAAAACCCTTTAACCAATTTTATCATATCTAAAAATTAATTCAAACTCATACTCAAGTAGTAGAATACATCAGATAAAACATCAGAAACAAAAGAAAATGTCAGCCAATTTGTTTACAGTCTATTCATATCCATCGAGTGCTATCCATACACAAAATACCTAAATATTAAATACGATCCTAATACACATACTGTTACTGTTATATTATACCTTCGAAAAATAATAAAACGAACCAAAGTAATACGGTAGGGAAACTTTTAATAGCTTTATTTAATACGAGTTCGATTATTGTTCGGCTCGAAAGCGAAAACTGGTCATTACCAAAAAGTCGCTGTGATACACATTGTTAGGTAAAATGACGAATAAGTTGGATCTTACCGAGTAGTTTAGTGGTCGATCTAGTGTTAGGATTTGTTCAGGTCCCCCATAATTTATTATAGAGACATCCGATTTTATTTAACAGCTGTTTTGAACATGATAAACCGAGACCGATTTTAATGTACCCTCCGAAGGCAGCGACGCTTAGATCAAATATCACTACGCAGTCATCCATCTATGGGCAAGCCGCACTCTTTCTCTTCGCTTTGTTTCGTTTACCGATCAGTAACGCGTAAGTCGCCGTCGAAAGCTATGCTTGACTTTTGACTTGATTGCCAAAATCCGCAATGAGAAGATTCGACGGTGAACCAAAATTGGGGACCCTTGAATACGAAATCGTTTACCACGATTTGCTTCCAGCGTTTATATCTTTTTTTTATACGACTTTGGTGGCATACAAGTATATGGCCCACCTGATGGTAAGTGGCAACCGTAATCTATACAGATGGCTGTGTTTTCCAAGCATTACGAAGGTAATAATGTTTAGAAAATACAACCAAATCGTTGCCGACCACGGAGAACGGGATAAGGAATGAAAAGGGAAAAGGATCAGGACCGAGGAGGGCTGCCGGCGCTCTCACTCACCGAGCGAAACACATTAGCATGAAAACTGATATGCTTACGTCGATCTTCTATGAGAGGATAGTACTACCCGGGTCGATCCGGCCCATTCATGCTGAAACCAGCGTGGATCTACTCCGTAAAATATATTTGTACGAATAAAAAAAAATACATTTTAGCTAGCTAATAATCCAGACAGCATGTCACGAACACAGTAAGGATTAATGAAAACCGTCTGGGGGTTACAAAATCCATTCTATTTAATACCTCAATTAACTGATTCGATTTATTGAACAAGTTTAGACGGGACTTCCTCGCGTACTTTCATATTTTCTGTAAATGTTGCGAAACTTTATGATTTGTTTACGAAATCAGAGTTCGTGATTTGAGAATGAAAGACTAAACAAAATGTTACCGCGGGAATACTAAGTGAGCGTTGAGGTTTATGATTGCTCATTCCATCTCTCTCTGTGAGAGTCGTAAAAGATGCCGCCTTGTATATAAGTTTGAATCTAAAAATAAATAAATAATTATTATTACGTATATCGATAATAATTTAAGTTTATTTTTAATCAAAGTGTTTATTCCGAAAATCGGTTTCATTCCCGGGTTATATTGACGCAGCTAGTGATAGAATATATTTAATTCAAATCTTCATTTTATATATAATTCGTTTCATAGGCCGAAACAGTTGCAGGTCGAATCACTAAATAAGTCATTCTAATAGGTATTAAACATTTTTTGCAATAAGCAAATATCACTTAATTTTAATCCCAATTTAAATCAATTTTATTACAAAAATATAATACGAATAAAATGGAATCGAATTAAGCACATTGAAACGAAATCTGTTGAGATAGCGCTGATGACGCGGATTCTTTCATGGTTTCATCGTGGTGAGAGTTCAGAACGTTGATTGCTGACCTCGTGTTCCATTCTCATCTAAGTGTGATAGGGTTTTTGTTTTAATTTCAGAAAAACCTAGATTGTTATAGAGTTAAGATTGGATATAGGACAGCTAGATATTCTAGATGCTCTTTTTTTATTAGTACGTAATGTGTATAGGTATTGCGCTCACGAAATTTTTGTGTTTGTTTAGCTTAATTATTTAAGTTTGTTTATTAGAGTACTTTCGACACATGGGCTTATGTTTTTTTTATTTTTATTTTTTTATTTTTTTTTTATTTTATTGCCTACCAAAGTGACTCCACCCCGCCTGATGTTAAGCAGTCAGTGGAATCCAGCAGTGGCAGCCACTGTACCAAAAGCCATCGTCTTAAACTGCTGGTATGGTGGCCTCCACCATGGCGGCTGGGAATGGGGTTAGGGGAAGGGAATGAGGGAGGTGAGGAAAGAAGAAAGGGAGGAATTGGTCCTTCGGCGCTCTCACTCACCGAACGAAACGCAGTAGTACGGATACTACTACTATTAAGTCGATCTTCTATGAGAGGGTAGTACTTCTCCGGACGATCCAGCCCATTCATGCTGAAATCAGTGTGGATCTACTACCGTAATATTATTATGTATTTCCTTGTAAGTTCTTGTGTGCTTTATATGTATAAAATCTACAGAATTTGAAGTCTTCTAAGGCATCATGGGTAAGGTAACTATGCCACCGTTAACACCGCGATGAAACAGGATTTTACCCGCCCGCATGGGTCAACATTTGTGTGATAATATAGTTGTGTTGATCCATATTATCTCGATGTTATTTAGATTGTTGATTGATGTTTCTTTTTGTTAAGTCTATTTTGCAAATCAAATCAAATATTGAGAGGTTAGTGGTCAACCTACTGCAAGATTTGTTCAGGTCGCCCATAGAGGCATCCGACTTGACCTAACAACTGTTATCAACTTTTTAACCACTAGGACTGACTTTTAACGTGCCCTTCGAAGCAAGGAGACGCTCAGATCAAATACCACTATGCGGTTACTCATCCATGGGCCAGCCGCATTCTATGTTGCTTAAACTGCTAATGGTTTACCAATCAGTGAACGCAACGCACCATGAGCACCTCTTTTCTTTAGCAAAGATACAAAAAAGCAGTAGCTGTGGTGTACATTAAAATAAACTAACTAGCTAGTATTGATTGAATGTTTTCTGTTACAAGCTTGCTTGCTAGAGAGTGTCATCATTGAACAAACACTATAATTTAACATTTTATAGCAATTACAATAAAATATCTAGATCCTATCTTTGCAAAGAATTTGCATATTTAAACTAAACTGTTCCAATAATAGTCGTTAATCAGATTTCAATTTACCATTTATTTTTATAAACGAAAATATCGCATTATTTACTCCAAGGGTAAATCGTTGGAGTGAGGTTCAACGAACTTAGTATTTAAACATTGAAATAATTTTATTTTGGGGAATTAATGAGTTATGTACTAGAAGCTGTACGAAAAATATTATATAAAATGACATTTTTATACGCCTATTGTATTAGATTGTCGTAATAAGTACCTACATGTGTACATATCTATACTGTGTAGTATGTTGTCTAGTACTTTGTACTTCCAACTTAGTTTAAGAACTCCCGTTCTAGCCTATCTTTCTTGAAGTAAATTGAATAAGTGAAATTGAATTTTTCTATCCTGTTTACCGACTGTAGTCTAGCTTGTGTTCGTTATATGACATTATAGACTTTACCGTCTTTTTATGTAGGCTAAAAATAAGGTATGCCTGTTAACCCTTACTAGGAAAACGTTTTTAATTATTATGACAAATATTTTTCTTGTTTATTTCAGAAAGTTCGCATATTAATATAGAGAAACAAGAAGATACTATTATATATTAATTTATAGAAAATAGGAGAATCAAAATAATAAACCACCTGGTACGTCGTGATGCATTTATCAGAAAACGATAGAAAAAACATAGAAAGAAAGACAGGACGAGAACAATCGAGACTATCGACACTAAGCTATATAAAGATTAACATTTTTTTTATACCATTTTGATGGCAATCAAGTGTAAAGCCCACCTGATGGTAAGTGATAACCGTAACCTATAGACAAGGCTTTATTTTCCAAGCATCGCAGAATTAATAATGCTTAGAAAACACAACGGAGAAGGGGGTGAGGAAGAAAAAGGGAAACAGAAGAAGACCGAGGAGGTATTTGGGCTGCCGGCGCTCTCACACACCGAGCAAAACACATTAGTATGAAAACTAATATTCTTACGTCGATCTTCTATAAGAGGGTAGTACTTCCCCGGATCCAGTCCATTCATGCTGAAACCAGCGTGAATCTACTACCGTCATATAAGGAGATAAATTAGCCCATGACAGGGAAAGGTAGGCGAAACGGTGCGGACGAGTGCTTGACCTATTACTTATTTACTCAGAACTTCTCAAGTTGAATAACAGATCACGGTAAATCAATAAGCGACCATATTACTATTCCCGTCATATATGCAAGTTGCATATTATTATGCAAAGGATCTCAACGCAGTTAGCATAGGAATGTACATTATGCAATAATCTCTCAACATAATATAAGGCTATGTAATTTACTCGAAGACTTGCATCATTATATATCAATTAATAATTATTTCATTTCTAAACCTTCATTTTTGAGCATTACAAGGTAGACGTAAAAAGCATCTCACAAACCATAGTGGACGCCATCACGTTTGGGATGGTCTATCACATTTAAACAACTGACTGCTTACGATCAGCACAGTGTAGTCATTTTTGTCCCTTCGGTCACTTTGGAAACCCGTTTCGTTCAAAGATTTATTTTTCTTTTTAGACAACCTGTTTTCCAAACGAGAATAATTCTTCTGTATTCGAAACTGTTTAAGAATGAAGAAGAATATTTCTGCTATAGAAACTTAAATAAAAAATACCAATTCTCGACTGTATGTTTGTGAATCACTGCTGCAGGATATCAGCTGGTTCTATGACACTGCTGTAGTGATGACACAGTTTGTTTATATTTGTACATATTATACTAATATAGTTAATAAGTCATCACTACATAGTAACACCATGGATCTTTGTTGTCTGAATAAATGAATAAATTACTATTACTATCTAACAAGGTTGAACGTGATGAATAACACTACTACACGAAAAGCAGGTTTAAGCCCATATGTCTTAATCAGAGCATCATAAAACATGAACTATCCATGTGTCAATATACGTCAAATTATATATCAACAAACAAAAAACATATTGATAAGCTTCTCCAAAATTAATAGAAGATTTACAATTTTATTTATAACTTCTATCTAAATAACAAATCATGAAGTTTTTAAGAACGTCACGCCTCCAATTCGTTAGCCAAAATGTTACGATGATGAATTAATTGAGAGAATTCAATGAACCCGATAATTAAATATAAGGAACAACTCAATGATTGGAAGAACACTTGGGAATTTATAAGATCAATGAATAAACATAAAAGTTTGAGATTGTTATATTGGCGTGACCTCGGAATTAAAAAATAATATTTTATTTAGAAGAAATGTTTTAAAGAGTCATGACTTTGTAGCAGCAAGGTTTATGTCAGGTTTTTTAGCCATACCCCCAGTTTTTGAAAGGCAGATTAACGAAAAATTTACTAATCACTTGTTAAATCTCATGTGAAGTACCAATCGGGTTGTTAAAATCATATATAATTCGTTTAATTTAATTTAATTAGTAACTAATTAGATCAAATTAAACCAAATATCCATCTTTGAGCATGCTTTTATGTACTTCACATGAAATTTAACAGATGATTAGTTAATTTTTTGTTGATAAGCTTTTCATAAACTGAGGGTTAGTCTATCTGAATGATAGAAGAATCAAGAAGTCCTGAGGAAGAGCAAAAAAGATGCCATGTGAAATAATGCATATTATTTATGAAATCCTTTGTTTGTGTGCAATATTGTTTGCAAGATTGATGGCGGTCTTTTTGTATCTAACAGAGGGTGAGCCGGTTGTCATTAACCAGACACAATGCTAGACTTCGGAATGATGTTGAGAATTTCTAGACAGAACAAACCCAACCCGGAGATCGAACCCGAGAACACTGCGTAGCAATCCATACACAGTACCACTGAACTAACAAAGCAATCATGTAAATGGACTTTAATATCTTAAATCACAAGAGCTATGAATAAAACAGTTCAACTATTGTCCTTGAACAGACAACGGCGACAGAGATCCATTTGCCAATCTTTTATTGCTGTCAATTTGTGGGCATAAAGCCTTTGATATTTGATTTAGAAACAAAATTCGTATATTAACACTGGCTTTAATAAAAGAGAGGTGAAAAATGACAATGGTATTGGTGGATTAGCAAAATAGACAGTTGGAATCGGCGAATTTAATAACATTAAATTTATATATTTAGGAATACATGTTTGCTTCTGATGACGATTTACACAAAATGAGATACTGAGTTCAGTTTTAAAGCTATATTGATTGCGAGTGTAGACTGGTTTGTAAGTTTAGTAATCGTTTGGCCCTCCTACCAAACGTAAGCGCTTAATCTGCAGCTCAAAATTGTGAGAGCCTTGAAAATAGTTTTAAGCACAGTAAAACGGCACCAGCGATTCATACTTTTCACGCTAATAGATAAGACTCTGCTTATAACGCATCAGGAATTTTTATTATCATACTGTGAGTGAAACAAATTCTTAAGACAAAAAACTTAACTTATCTTGCTCTAAATAACATAAACAAGAAAATATATAAATATTTGCTGCTGAATGAGTTAGGAATACTAGTTGGGGATGAGTGGAGAAATGGGATGAGACGTCATAGGATGAATACCGAACAACACAAATTTAAATATGATTTTCTCAACTTGCATTATTTTTCTTTGACTGTCTGTAGATTATTAAATCGAGAGCGACTGTATTATAAATACTGTTTGACTTCGAATAAGCCTAGTAAATGACTTTAAAAATGCCTTTTCTGTTTACCTACTACAATTTCGTGCAATAGAAGCAGGCATTGTTCCCATTAGGCTGTCACGACCCAGAAAGACTACTATACTGTCATTCATTATGCATTAAACAACTAGACGAAAAAATTTTAGAAACTCTTTCAGATTTTGGTTTACGAAACCAAGCAATCAACTTTACGAATTTAAACTACAAAAACGAGATTGTACGTAATGGTACGTACCACTGCGGTTCCGGCACGGAACACTATCGGGAACGAAATTTCAAATTCGATTGCGATCGCGCCGGACGTCATGCCAACGTGTCCGGGACGTATCCGCCGGATGAATCTAACTAATCATTCGGTAAGTTGGTCCGGTTGATAATTGGCTTGTTATTTTTGTAGGAGATAGAATTTCTTGTGATTGCATTAATGCACACAGTTAAAACGAGATCACATAAAAACAAATTTTAAAAGAACAGGAGTCCGGTCTATAATTTAAAAATATTAAACATAATATCATTATTAAAAAATATTTACTAAATTACTAATACCAACGATGATACAGTCGTAGCTTTTACAGACAGATTTTTTTATTTATGTATTTAAGCTTTTTATTTACAGGACATGCATAAAGGCGGACTTAATATCACAGGCATTATCTACCAGTCAACCTATCATCCTTTGCAGAATATAAAGTATACTCTACTAGATTTACTAAGTTAAGATCCAGAAATCATGCCATGAATCGCACCGCTGGTTTTCTTACGTTTCTTGTTTTATACGTAACGATTTAATTCATCTATTGTCAATACTTTTAGCATCACAAAATATGACAAGGTCACGAGGTAGACGCTACAAAGTATTTTTAGCATTCTCCGTCCAATTGTTACTGTGAATTAGATTAAATTGCTTTCAATTTGCTCCAATTTTTTTCCGACTTTTGTGAAACACAGCTATAGTATTGTTATTTGGTAAATATGATTTTCTTTACATTTTTATGTAAAACCGTGAAAAGAAGCAATGTTAGGCTTTCTTATTCATAAATCTCGACTGATGAAGGCGTCTGTAAGTAACACCCTAACTATTTATCTACCTACTTATTTGCAATCAAACCATCGCAAATTCTTTTTTACTTGTGCAATCAGTCAATCAAATAAGTGAGAAGGCGAGTAAGAGATTACGACTACCTTATGTTTAGATTACTTCTGCGATCTCCAATCAGC
This sequence comes from Parascotia fuliginaria, assembly GCA_963082885.1. Lineage (NCBI taxonomy): Eukaryota > Metazoa > Arthropoda > Insecta > Lepidoptera > Erebidae > Parascotia > Parascotia fuliginaria. The sequence continues at coordinate 6,874,520 of OY720195.1, forward strand.
CTGCTAAGTTTCCAAAGACAGATAGATCACGGCAAGAGAATCCCTAAATTTTAATTCTTTCAAAGCATGGTAACACCGCTCCTTCATTCTGTGCCCTCATGGTCATCAACAACTTTTAAACATCATTAATGGAATTTTCAGCAATGTCAAACTAAGATAATCACCAAACGCTCAGTGACTACCTAATTTGTATAATAAATATGACATGCGGCATTTAAAATAATGTCTACATCAAAACTTCCCTGAATCTTCTCATTCAATCACACCGCAACAACATACTCAATTTTCATATTGCGCCATCGAGAGGGGTCAGTGTAATCTCCTAACTAGCTTGGCACAACCCTAAGTGAAGCCTCAATAGTGTTTTGGGATCATTCGCCACTTTAATCAGGGCATTGTTTGCCCACGCTCTGTTGCGAACAATCCTATTTTGAGTTACTGATTACACTGAACGTTGTTTGGTGTTTTCGCCTCGAACCGAAGTGATAAATCATAACGATATCACTGAGTCAAACCGATATTAGTTAATAGAATTACTATGCGAGTGTGAATATTATACTGCAAATTGTGCCGATTGTAGTATTTGGCTTCTGTGGAATAGTTGTATGGTGTACGGGTTATATTTCGGTTAAATTATATTAGGCTTTTCTGTAAACTCTATGTTAGAACAGAATTGTGTCCGGTTAATGGTAAGAAATTCACTCTCTGTAACATGGGATTTAACATAGCTGAGCAATACGTGTTAAACACCTCCTACACCTTCGTAAATGAAGTAGTGAAAAAAATAAAACCAAAAATACATCGTTGATTTGTATAATCATTTTAAGAAATAAAAACATTTCCATTCACATGTTGTTTTTAGTATGTGGAACACAAAACTTAAGAAAATTTTATAAAGTACTTTTTTAAACGTTGTTTTGGCAGCACTAGGGATTTTGTATCTTTAGCTGACCGGAAAGGATTTCCTCTTATAAGGGCCAATGAACAAACGTCAAGTTTGCTTGTTGGAAAACTCCATTCACACATCTTGAACATATCAACTCAACATTTATATTTCTTATCTCCTATAAACCATGGTAAGAAATGGTGCGGTTCCATCGTTCCACGTCATTGCAATCACAAAACCACCTGCCTAGCGACTACGGCAATACCTTGTATAAGAGCTGTAGCCTACAATTAACATTTTCAAGTTTATATTGATGACTATATCCTAACCTGCTTAAAACTATAACACAACTTTTCTTTCAAAACCTTTACCCAAAAACATTATTCTAAATCATCCAATAACGCTGTCTTCAAAGATATTTGCCTAAACTACTTCGCGACGTACCTTTTATCCCGTAAGCTTACAAAACGCTGCGTCATCAGGTCAGGTTTCTTCGCTGGCGGAATTTAATCTAAGAGTTTGGAGCTTGTTGAAGAAATGACACAGTAAATGAGAGTTCGTGTATCGATGCTTGGGTTTTGATGATGCGTTCTGAAAACTAACTAACTTGTTGAAGTAATACTTCTGTACGTGAGATACAAATTACTGTTTAAAGTGTTGAACAGAATTAGTTTTTTTTTTAAAGAAAACCTTAATTATACAGTACATACAGATAATGTATTGCGTAGACTACTTGGATATTTTTCTATATATCAGCGTACTAATATGACTCGACTCTGTCTGATAGAAGCAGTTAGTGGGATCCAAGAGTAGACCACCATCCTAATTACCCAAACGTTTAGATGACAACGATGGCAATTGCTAACTGCTGACCTATCATCATCATATTAGGCAAAAAACGTCCACTGCTGGACAATGGGCCTCCCCCAATTTTCTCCACCGTGACCGATCATTTGCTGCCCTTATCCATGCCTGCCCAATATTAATTTGTCATTTTGTAAGTAAAATAATAACATTGCCTCGGTGGTCTAGTCTAATATAATAGACTGCCCGATGGCAGATCCGATCCCCGACAAATTCTCAGTATGGCAAATGGCAAATACCGTAATTATTATACTTCTGCTCATCCCCTTCATAATATTTAATGCTGAGGCAAAAATCATAACATCCAGCTTTTTTTTATATTAGCTTACCAAAGTGACTCCATCCCGCCTGATGGTAAGCAGTCAGTGGAATCAAGAAGTGGTGGTCACCATACCAAAAGCCATATATCGAATTTATAGATAATAATAATATCTCAACTCATATATCGCAGACAGTCGACTCACTCTTACATTGTCAGTACATTGACCCTCCAAGGGTCGAGATTGCTTCCCGTGTTGTCGCCCCATCACATAATTACCACACAATTGAACAGTACTGTAATTTGAGCTGGCATGGGAATTATTGTGTCTTTAGAGCGTCTGTAAAGGGTTTATATCGTTGGAGAAGTCTTTTATTTATTAGGATTAATTTGATTGTCATTAGTCACTTTATAAAACGGCAAATTATATTCTTGATAGGTTAGTCATTGTAAATAAATAGATATTATCATTTACATGCATTGTATGTAAAATAACAAACATAAAGTTTTCAAATTGCATGTGTTTCAAATTGGTTTTTCTAGTTTCCTGTTGTTTAGTTCTACATTAAAGAAACTAGAAAAAAACTTACCCAATAGTAATGATTAATATAAAGTCTGACTAATCAGTCCCTCAATGTTTCGACTAACAATGGTTTTCCATATACAATCTTTACTTCAAAATTCGTATTTCGTTTAGCTCTAAAGCGCTGTCAATAACAGACATATTAACATGTTGTAAAAGCACTGCATAATATTGGGTTTTCGAATAAAGATCGGTATATAGAAAGAGCGCGTAAGTCTTGGTTAAAAGTACCTAAATAAATAAAATCTAGCGGCCTTCAAACGAATATATGGCAACCTTTGGAAACGCAATTTCTTTTTAATTAACACCAACTATAACACACTTACTTTGAAGCGGTATATACTACACCCGACCCGGTTTATACTACAGTTAATTTAGAAGTGAAATACGAAGTAATTAAACATAAAGTAAATGAGAAATTACTTTTGTAGGTTTGTTGGACGACTTTTGAGGTTCGGTGGTACTGTGTATTTACTGCCACGCAGAGATCGCGGGTTCAAATCCCGCGGGTTCAAATACTTGTGTGCATGAACATGTATATTTGCATAAGTCTGGGTGTATAATAAGTATGTATTTACAAAAAAAAATGTATTTAAGTATGTATATCCGTATCTAGAATCCATAACACAAGCTATATAATATTTGCTTACTTTGGGTCTAGATGGTGTTATGTGTAGTTGTTATGATATTGTTGTGATATTTTTGTGTTGTAAAACATTTTTGACATGTTGAATAAATGACTCTATCAGCCTAAAGATTTTCATAAGCCTGTAACGTGTAGAAGTTTGCCGTAGTCACTACGTCATAAGCGACTAGCTACATATACTAGAATCGCTTATACGAAGTCAATATGTTATTGACAGCGCTTTAGCGCCAAACGAAAAATCGAGATTTTCAAGAATCTTGGATTAAAGTTTGTGTATAGAAACCCACTGTATTACTCAAAATCAAGCCTGTCAAGGTACTTATTCAAAACCAAGTCTGTCAGGAAAATTCATTCAATGAAACACAAAGAAAACAGAATGATAATTAAAACCACTTCTAGGTTTTTAGACTACGGAAATTTCAATGGAGAAAATCTGAAAAAATTTCAAGAGCTTTTACCCCTTTTCATAACAAAGACCGTTGTAATTTTCTGTCTGTCAATTGCTGAAATCTTAGAATGTTAGGCGTAGTATAGACTACACTAAAAATATTTAAGCCAATATTTGTCAACTTAAGATGGGAAGAGGCCATTTGTACTTTAGTGAACAGACCACTGGTATCTGTTCGCTGATTATCTCTTCAGTCATACACTCTTGACAGAGTGGTCGTGGCTCCGTGATGAAAGTCATGAATTGAGATGTCATGAAGGTTTTGGGTCGTCATCAGCTTTATCCTTGGCTATTGAAGCTTTTGCTATATTTTTCCACCTGTTCCGATTATACACTTATTTATTATAGATATTACTAATAGTTCTTTGTACAGACTGTGAATGAAACAAGGTAAAACCGTTGCCCACAAAGTCGTAGTTTCAAATTAGAAACACTTACCTCCAGTTTCTGAAAGGCTGATCAACAAAAATTTAATGGTATTTCACATGAGATTTATCAGGTGATTAGTTATTTTTTTGTTAATCAGCCTTTTAGAAACTGGGGGTTAGTGTCGATCAATTAATTGTTGAAGTGAGCGATACTTTTTAAATATGACACTATAGTCCTAGTATACATTGATATACAGATGTTTTTATTACAATATTATAAAATGAATAAAGTTCATCAGCAGTTTACCTTTAATGACAAGTTACAATTGCTTATCCTGATAAACAACTAATTACAGGTAATACATGCATCATGGTTTTGATAAACTTATGTAGAGCTATTTATTATTATTGTTTACTTACAGTAGAACAATTAAAATCTATATTAATACATTAATTAAGTTACACCAATATCAATATTATGTGTAACTCGCCTTACACAGAATGCTAGGACTGAATAGCTACTTGCGGTTGATGGTCGGACAAAAAATGTCCTTTTCTGCATTTTTATAGTTCACAAAAGTGGGTCGTTACGTCGGTTACACGTAATTGGACCTGTTGTTGAATGTTCGTTTTGGCAGAAGCGAAGAGGCTTAATGCTGTCTCTCTTATAAGAATTTTCGCTGCCGTACTTCTGAACATACTGAATTGTCGTTTATGTTGTAGAAAATATGAAGATAGAGTAGAGTATTTTGTAATTCACAAAATATTATGATATTATAGTAATAAATAATATATTAATGAGCACACAATGTATGTTCCAGTGGTGAAGTAACCCACTTCGTAAACACGAGTTTACGAAGAGACACTTTCAAGAATATTTACAGAAAAAAAAAATATACAACTTTGGTAGCAAACAAGCATACGGTCCACGTGATGGTAAGTGGTAACCGTTACCTATAGAGATGGCTGTGTTTTCCAAGAATCGCAAAAGTAATAAAGCTTAGAAAACACAACCAAGCCGTTGCCGACCACGGAGTAGGTGATGAGGAAGGAAAAGGGAAACATGGAGTAGTTCTACGTTTTAAACTGTAGACCACACGGCCAACGATTACATTAAACATATGTACATACAAGCATACAAGCTTATTTTGTAAACATTTTACAGTCATGTCGACAAACTTTGTTTTATGTTACCTGTTCGTAAAGTTCGTTGCTCTAAGGACTTTTATGGCTCACAAGCGTCACAACGGCAGTACGTATGCTGGTATTAATCAAACGCAAAACGCTATCTGTTGACACTAACATTAATCCTTTGAACGTCGTCGGTCAAGTATTGATGCCGTAACAAATAGATTTTCTACTGATTTAGGTACTTACAGTTTAGTAGTAGTCTAGTACTGTATTCTGTGGTAGTACACCAAATATTTTGCAATCAATGGAATACTACGATAAATAAATATACATAAGTATTATTATATACTTTCGTTCGTATGGTCTAATATAAAATACTAGACGGCCGCCCTCGCTTTGCATCGGTAACAAAAGTTTCATTCGGTCTCACAACAACCGCCTACGGAAAAAATCATTGCAATAGTGTCGTATTGCATCATTCTGATTTACAAAAGTGCTTAAAATATTGAAATTCTGAAAATGACTGAAAACTGTGTTAAACAAAATAAATTATAGCCTATGTTACCCGTCCTATTTGTAACTTTCTAAAGGTGAAAGAATTTTTTAAATCGGTTACGTAGATCTTGGTCTAAATCGGAATAAACATACAAAAAATCTATTTTATTATATTTTTTATATTACTTTAGTTAAACATTTGAGGGGTTACTTTCCCCCGTAAGGATCGTACATACAAGGTAATTATTGTACTGCCAGGTAACGGGCTGTACCGTTTCGATGATATTATCAGTCTTATACAGCACTTCTACCTGTTCTTTTTTGGTTTCTTGACCGTCAAATTACTATTGGGCAATGCAGTGGTAATTTTTAGACGCTCGTTATGACTCCTTAAATATGCATTTATTTGAATTTGGTAAACATTTTAGAAGTTGAAAAGTATTTAAAACTTGAAGTACTAATAAGGCATTTTAATTTGAAAAACAGATACAGTAATAAACGCGCCAAAGAAATTTACGATTCCATAAATTGTTCCGTAGAACTTCAATGTGTTTCTTTCATTTCGCATTTATCCCGAGTTTCTTTGCTCGGTTTAATTTAAAAAGTTGGATTGATGTCCTCAAGCTGAATCATTGGTTTTTTCGACGCTGTTTATGTTGGACAAATTACCTTGGATTTGCCCTTTTAACGTAGCGGACCAGGTGGTCATTTATTTTAAAGATTTGCTGTTATAATAACAATTGAAAATCTGCGATAAATAAGTTGAATTGTGAAATAAATTTGATTTAAAAAAACACGTGAGCAGTTATATAAGCTTAATATTTAAGGATTACTTAAATATTTATGTTAACATTACTGCATCGATTTTATTAAAGACATGAAAATAAAATATGATAATTATAGTATACTCCTCCAGAAACGACATAAAATATTTATTTTTAAAAACACTTGATGCCATATATAGTTACGTCATAAAAGGCAGTAAAGGTTTAACTGGAATGGAATATAATAAGTAGTTACGAGGATTATTCTTCACATACACAAACATCATCAGCCTTACAACGTCTGTTGTAGGACGTAGCTTCTCCCACGCATCTGAGCCGCTTTTATCCATTATTGGACTGTCAATTTTATTGGGTCATCGGTCTTAGAGAGAGGCCTGAGAGCCTAGGCAAGTGGCATAAATGCTAGTAGAATAGAATAGATTAATAAATGTATGAGATTGACATAAGTTAACGCCAACATTGTCGTTAGCTTATGTCAACCCCATACATTCTAGGCCCTCTGATTGTCTTATTTTCTAAGAGCTATCAATTAGAGCAATCTTTTATTTTACATACCTTCTCATTTCTGAATTTCGCATAAGTGTTAGTATGTCTTTGATAAGAATGTGTCTGTCTTTAGGTTCTAGATATGACTTTCTAAAAGCTCATTCTTCTAGTTAGTAAATGGGTTCTTATATTTATTAACCGACATCAAAAAAGGAAGAGGTTTCTCTATTCGACCGTTTATATTTTTTTTTCTGCGTAGATTAATACCCACACTAAATTACATCATATTGAGTTTACTTATCTTTTTCCTGAAAGGGTAAGTCAGAACCATATGGCGTATAATATTTATTGATAATAAAGTAATACGGGGTTAACCATAATATAAATGCCGTGGTTTCCTAACTTTAGAACTTTAATCGTTGTGTAATAACATTTTCCAGTTAAAGAAAATAAATGCAACAGTACCACAAAAATGTATCTATTAACCAGTCTATCGCAGTGACAATACATACATAGCTTCACGCCCTATATCCCCGAAGGGGTAGGCGGAGGTGTTTAACCACCCACGCTTTGCCATTAGTATTTTGGTCCCCATGTAACAAGGGCCGAGCCTGTTGCCTTATACCAGGCACAAATCCAGACTCCAAGCTAATACTAAGAATATCTCGACAGAAAAATCCAATATCACTTTACCCGACCCGGGAATCGAACTCGAGACTTCTGCGTGGTAATCCGTAAACAGTACCACCGAACCACAGAGAAAGTCAGATCGCAGTCCACTGTATGACTTACATTTACTGATTTACTTACCCATAGCACTCGTATTGCTGGTAACTTATTGCCCGACTGACGCAGTCAAGAAGAGTAATGTTTTTCGAGCGTATGTTTGTATGTATATATGTATGTATGTATGTATGTATGTATGTGAGTATGTATGTTTTTTTAGTTAGCACGCTCTAAAGCCTAAATGGCTTGATGAATTTTAATTTATTAGGTGTCAATAGATTCGTATTGATTGTGGGAGTGACATAGGGTATATAAAAATTTAATGTAGCTTCAGCACGAAAAAAAATGGACTTTTCTTTCTTTTCATTTTACTTTGTTTTAGACAGCCGAGCTTTTTGTTTTTTTAATATTATATATTGCTTGTTACATTACATACTTCAGAGACACATCAAGCAAAGCTATTTCTCTTGAATTATAAATGGTGATTTTCGTTACAACCCTATCCTATTTTTTCTGTTAATACATCTCAAATTTCAAGCAACATTCATTGTATCTTAAAAAGTGTGTCAGATTTCTACTGAATGGGGATTGCTCATAAACGACACAATGATTAGGTTCGCGCTATTGTTGAAAGAACATCTTACAATTCGTCTAATAAGAACTCAGTTGTAATGAAAACTGATTTTGCACCAGTTTTGTGAAAATGTGAAAGGATTTTCTTCTTCTAGACAATGATAGTTGTAATTAGGAATAACAGCTTAGTCTGAAACTTAATTTTAATGTTTCCTTTGGTAATAAGTTTAAGATTATTATAATTAAATTTAGAGGTTAGTGCATGAAATGTATGTTGAATTTTGGCACAGGGTTCCTCAGTAGATTTTATTGAATTGATACTTAGGAACAATTCAAAGATATACTAGGTTATTGTTACTTTTAAATCAACCCTGACAGACTGAACGAACTCGTAAAACATTACTTAGTATCTGATTTATTTTACTACGTACTATTCTTTTATAAATTGATCGCCGCAGCACCATCGATTGACTTTTGCAAGTCTTATCACGATTTTTTTGAGTATTTATTCACTGGCTTTTGCGCACAGCTCCGCCCGCGTGAGTGTCGGTTATATCTTTGTTTAAATTGACGATTTTCATACAAACTTTCATCCCCTATTTTAACCTCTTTTTGCAATGTTTCCCAAGGTCTAATCTATCTCCATACCAAATTTCATTAAAATTGGTTTAGTAGTTTAGCCGTGAAAGCGTAACAGACAGACCTACAGACAAAGTTACTTTTGCATTTGTAATATTAGTATGGATTTGTGATGTCATGAATCGTATGAAAATTGTGCCAATTGGAGCAAACTATCAGTCACGCACAATGCAAGTTAAACTTCAATTTGACCCCTACTAATTGAATTTCATGACACACTGCAATATGTACCGGTAGTTAAGCAATAAAGCAGGTAGTTAGAACTATTACTGGCATAGGTAGTTTCCATAAATTATGTTTGTGCATTACCATAAAAAAGTCGTGATGGCCCAGAGGTGAAGGCTTCGTAAACACGAAGTTGGAGGTTCGAGTCCGTGCAAGTACAAATGTCATTTTTCTAATCATGTACTTTCTAAGTTTATCTGGACATTTTCTGACTGATGGTGAAGGAAAACATCGTGAGGAAACCTAGACTTCTGAGAAAGTCTAAAATTTCCAATCCATCTTGAGCAAGCGTGACGATCAATGCTCATACCTTCTCTGTATGAGAAGAGGCCTTTTCCTGCAGTGGTATAGTAACTGGTTAATATGATGATATGATAACCATCATAATTATGATAAAGGAAAACGCCGTAAGGAAATTTTAAAACAAAAATGTTTAAGCCACTATAAAACACTTAGGCTTATGTGAAGAATAGTGTCTGCTACCATTAAAATTAGATGTCATTTAAAAGTACTTGCTCGTACCTATATCGTTCACACACATATGTCTAGATACATAAAAGTTACATCTTATCCATAACGAAATAATTTTTTGGTGTTATTCTGTGTACATTAACTCAAAAACTACTATTACAATGTTACTGCAAATTGCGCATTTTATTTCTTTCTTTTTTTATAGTATAGCCTACCAAAGTGTTTCCACCCCGCCTGATGGTAAGCAGTAAGTGGAATCCAGAAGTGGCGGCCACTATACCAAAAGCCGTCGTCTTAAACTGCTGGTATGGTGGCCTCCACTATGGCGGCTGGGAATGGGGTTATGGGAAGGGAATTAGGGAGGTGAGGAAAGAGGAAAGACACTCACCGAACGAAACGCAGTAGTACAGATACAACTACTCTTAAGTCGATCTTCTATGAGAGGGTAGTACTTCCCCGGACGATCCGGCCCATTCATGCTGAAATCAGCGTGGATCTACTACCGTAGAAATTAAACCTGCGCATGACTGAAATTAAACCTTCCATTAAGTGAACTCACTCCCACTTTTTCAATGCTCTGGTATTCACTAATTATCTTCCACTCTTTATCGACCAGAAGTAATAATTGAAAGAAACACTTGTGAACTCAACTATAACATAACAGTGGAATCACAAATCAGACTCGCTAGTACAATCGCGAATGGAAGTAAAAAAACTGCAATCGATTCACATAGAGATTGGCTCCGTTCATCGTGACACGGTGATTTTCATTTTACGAAACGGATGTTAGGGTGTCTTTGAGTTTGGGTATTTCTGGATTAACAATTAAGAACGAAAAAAAATTTTTCTCACTTAAGTTGTTGTTGAATTTAAATGGCTTCTATTTCAAATCATTTATGACTAAAATGTCTTCATCATTAAAAAACTTAAGGTACTGCTAACTGGCAAGGCTGAAAATAAAAGGTTCAAAAAACTATCAATAAACCTTCTAAAAGAAATGTTATGAACAATAATAAAAACCATATTAAAATCTATTACGTGGTTTAGAAGGCGTTAGCGGGCAAACAGAAAAAAAACAGTGGCTTTATTGCTATTTCGAGAACTGCACTACTATTTAAAATACAATTTAAGGAATGGTATAAAATACTAAACCAAGAACATGGATAAGCCATAGAAATACCTCGCAGACTTTACGCGAATACGTGCCTAGAGTTTATAAGCAAGGTTTAATTGCAATCCGTTCTAAACTATCCTGAGAGGCAGTTATTAAACTTATTAGTTTTCATATCTAAGTGCATTTAACGCTGTTGCAACAAGATTTGGACTTTGTATTTAGTAGGAAAAGTTAGTGGTATAGGGCTTTGTTACCGAGGCATAATAGCGTGAAGCAATAGATCATAAGTTGCATGTGCATATTATTTATATGATTTTTCAAAGTACTTCCTGAGTTTATCTTGGACATTTCTGACTATAGGTGAAGGAAAATACCACAGGAAACCTGGGCTCAAAAGTCCGAAATTGCCTATCCGCCTTGACAAGCGTGGTGATTAATACCTTCTCTTTAAGAAAAAAAGCCTTTGCTCTGCAGTGGTACAATAAACAGGCTGGTATATTTATCATTATTGTGCATCCAGACTAACTGACAGATCAAAAAGCTTCGTAACGTAATCTTAAAAAAATATTAATATCCAGTCAAAATATTAATATACAATGAAAGGCAATCTTAGTTACGAAAGAGTATAACGAATAAAGATACAACTCGAGTGTCCAACTTTTTCTTAAATATTAATAACCTCACTGTCATGCAATTATTTTAATGTTTACCTATTATTATCGTCATAATCTCAGTCGTAGTCGTCTAGTGCTGGTCATAGATCTTCTTCAAGGATCGTGTTTGCAAGGGTACCGGTTGCTAGCTGCCCCTTGTCCATCGGGTGTCCGCCACCGTAATCTGGTCGTCGGTTCACTATATGAGAGATCTGCATGCTGTGAATTGTTAATTTATTGAGAGAATAATATTGTATTGTGTGCCTCTTAGCGGTTTGTCTTCACTCAAAATTTTGTGACTGTCAGTAATCAATACGGTGGCCTTATTTTGCATAAACATGTATGGTATTACAATCAGCCACTTACGAGAGATCTGTTACTAGGCGACATTTGCGTCCTTGAATAAAAACGAATTTCCTATATCAGTAATAACATTTGTTGCATATTTTTGAAGGAATTCTTATGACGAGCACGTTTAATTTTAGCCTATAAAAACAAAAGCTCTGTGATTAGATTTGTTTGAAGCCTTGTAAAAGTAAATAAAGATGTCTAAACAATTGAAACCTTACAAGCTTTTCTTTGATAAAATAATAAGATAAAGGTATATTTCATACACCTTTTGTCTTTTATATAAATTTTTACGTTAATGAAAAATAACTTAGCTTTATAAACATCGAAAATCGTTATCATAAATATTGTTTTCACGTTTGTGAATTATTTACATTTAAAATGTTTTTTCGAATGAAAATTAATCTTATTCACCAAAGTGAGTGCATCGACTACTTATAGTAATAAAAACTTAAACATTTCTTGCAAAAGTTTTATATAAAATTCGACACTGAAATCATTTGAAATAATGAAACAAAAATGTAATTCTGCATGACCTACTTATACAACATGTCATATATTTTTTAATTTGCCAAATTGAGTAATTTATCATGGTTGCGGTCTATTGGTATACCCTTCCAAAAAAGATAATAAGGATTTCCGAAAGTACCAAATTTACGAAGTTATAATATGTATTTAACAAAAAATAACAGTTCTTAAATATTTTTAATTATCATTTTATTTTGCATCGTAGTATCATCAAATTGTAAATAGTTAAACAGGCATATTGTATTTTTTTCTAAATACTGAAAAATATTCAGGTCTTTTGACGAGATTTTCTATACTTTTGGGCATCAACCGTAAAATACATACAAGTGGAATATAAAAGAAACCCTGTCTTTAAGATCAGGAGGAAACAATAAAACGATTGTTTCATTCAATCCAAATATACCAATATTTGATACCGAGCTATATAAAAAGTTATAAGACGGTATTTTATTGACTGAATTTTTAGCGATGCGTATAGGAATGAGGAGCTAACCAACCGTCAGAATTTCTCGTTTTATACCGTTTTTATGGTCACCCTAATATAGGCCGTGGATGTGTGGCCAGCCTTTATTATTTCCCGTTGTAGGGGTCAGTAATAAATCATCTTTTGCGATAAAAGCGTAAGCGATACATACCAACATATACATACTTATAGATATTTTTATATACATTCTGTGAATGACAGTTCTATTAGGGAATTTAGTTATTCTTTTCGCGAGTAAAATAGTCTGATTGTTGTCATTGAGTTTCTTTGGAGGACTAATTCTATTGGTAATATTGACATTGGTATTAATACTGTTTTATTTTGGTAGACATTGTTTTGTGGAAAGAGATGAGTCATAGCTTGAAGGTTCGATGTGACAGTTCATTGGACACGATGAATGAGGTTGTATTAATAGCTGTGTAGGTGTATTTGTTTATCTACAGTATCAATAACAACAATAGAATACCGTTATCATCGCACGTTTAAAGGCCTTATTATAATACCCATATTATTATATTATCGGTATATCAAGTAGATATTTTAAATTATGTATGTATAATATGTTACAAAATAAAACCTTATTTACCTCGATAACAGTTTCAAACAATTTAATTAACTCAAGAATTTTAACGGAAATATTTGAACAGCAATATCTAGAAACGTGTTGTCAAAACATGCAATATAAGATGAATTACACCATTAGATGATGTTATGACATCTCGTAAACTGTTAAGGATCACCTAAAGGTGCTGAGAGACTTGAGCATTCACTTGTAATACATTACAGAAAAATAAAATGAACCGTATTAGCGAGCATTGGAGCAAAAGGATAGTAAATTTCTTTGAGCTTTTTGACGAGCCGAGAAATTCTGTCATTGCCGCAGTCCTTATATGCCTTTTTAGAGTTTAATTTGGTACCTCAAAAAGCAAAACGGAACCGTTATAGTATCACTTTGTTAAACATCTCTCTGTCAAAACCTTTTTCACGGTAACGTGTATATGCAGCTAAAATTTATACTAAATATTCTTGTCTGTAATCTCTTGAAACTGTGAGAAAATCAAAGTTCTTTGTTAGCACAACGTTTAAAATTTTCTGTTACAAATTAATATTCAAGTTTACCAGAACCTCTAAAGTCGTTTTATATTTTTTTTTTATATTAGCCTACCAAAGTGACTCTACCCCGCCTGATGGTAAGCAGTCAGTGAAGTCCAGAAGTAATGGCCACTATACCAAAAGCCATCGTCTTAAACTGCTAGTATGGTGGCCTCCACCATGGCGGCTGGGAATGGGTTAGGGTAAGGGAATCAGGGAGTGGAAAAGAGGAAAGGGGGAGAAATTGGGCCTCCGGCGCTCTCACTCACTAAACGAAACGCAGTAGTACGACTACTCTTACGTCGATCTTCTATGAGAGGGTAGTACTTCCCCGAACGATCCGGCCCATTCATGCTGAAACCAGCGTGGATCTACCGTCAAATTATACGTTACTTTTGCGTTAGGTCAAGCCATGTATGTACGTATATATCTTCAATAATTTCATGTCAAATTACCTTTAATTTGTGTAGGTTTGGGGCCTTTGACATGTTGAATAGGTCATTAGTAAAGAGAAATATTATTGTAATTAGGGCATTTACCTTGAATGTAAGGGTTTTAAGGTCGATGTATTGTGGGTTTGTTATTTTTGTAAAAGTACGGTTGTACGCAGAGAGCATTGCAGTATTTTATTTTGTAATACGTTAAAAACTAAATCATCAATGGTTGTATAACCATCATCGTCATTTTAGCCGACGTCAACTGCTAGATATCAGGTCTTCCTAAGTAGGTTTAGCGATTTTGACCGATTGTGAGATGCCATCATTATTCATCGGTTACCCGCCATCTTAGGTTGCTATCCAAAACTTAAACTAAAATCTGAGTTCCGGTTCTTTGTCCTGCGATAAGTAACCAAAACTCGCGAATAGAGATACTGTCTACTTATCTTTTATCATCAAATTGCAGGATCTTAAATAGAATCATCCGAGACTTCAAATTCTTGCAATATCGAAGCTGCAATCGAAGTCAAAGAATCAAAAGCAAAGCCACTGAAAGAAAGCAATTATCAAATTATTTGAATCGTTTAATGCTTTCAAATTGAACTATCAAACTCAACCAGTTCTCAAAATTTGCATGCACAAATTTTCAAATAAATCAATTTCATCCAGTTTAACCATAACTGAGTAAAAATGGACAACATTTAGAACTCAGTATCTATATCACACACAGTGCATGCTCTGTACATGAGCACAATATTTTTCCAACTTGATTCCCATTTTTGCTACCGACGTTATTATATTGGCAGCAAACGGAAATATGACTTTAATACTGCAATTTTAAGAAATGATACGTGTACTGAACTTTTAAAAAATTGGATTCTGATTATGGCTTAAATTTTTATAGTTTGTATTATTTTTCTCTAGAAAGCCTGTTTTAAATTACAGTGAAATTTTTATGACACTAAAGTCAGAAGGCCGACTTGACTTGATAGGGTGCTCATGGTACGTTGCGCTCACTGATCAGTAAACGATTGGCGGGTTAAGCAACATAGACTGCGGCTGATCCATGGATGGGTGACCGCAATGTGATATTTGATCTGAGCATCTCCATACTTCGGAGGGCACGTTAAAAGTCGTTATCAAGTAGAAAACAGTCGTTAGGTCAAGTCGGATGACTCTATGGGCGACCTGAACAAAACCTGACACTATAGATTGATCAGTAACTCGATATTTGATTTGAGTAAGATAGTGTAGAAATAAAACCAAATCGCCACTGACCATGAGGCCAAAGAAGACAACTTAAGAGAAAGATCACGCAAGAGAAATTAGGTCTCGGACAATTGGATTGATATTCTATGAGTAGGTAGGTACTTCTTCGGACAACCCTGAACATTTAAAACCACGAGTGTAAGGGCAAAGAATCTATCGTCGTATAAATAATAATAACAACTTGATGCAGACAATTTATATCAGGCAGACAAACACCAAAACACAGATAACGAACTAAAACCAACTATTCTATATCTTACTCTGAAATCTTTGTTTTGAAATTCTTCGCTCTATCGATTGCAATATTTTCCATTAGTAACGATTGAACAATTTTTCAACATGTTTGTATACATTGTTTGAACTATCTTATGTATACAGAAACTTGCAGATTTATGGGTGATTAATAGGTTACAAGATTGATTGTTTATTGAAATTTATGAATATCATTTTGAATATTTGAATTTTGAAATTTGAATATATATCGCTGTCTTACTTATTACCTTATTAGTACAAAAGATATCACAAAATATACAAATATAATTAACATATAAATTTATATTTAAAAAAGATTTAATAAAAGTAATGTAAAATTAATAATTAAATTTACGAAAAATATGTAAATATCCAAACAAATTAAAATTGTTGCTTAAAATAAATTAATTATTCTAGTCGCCTAAGAAATGTTAATATTTTTAAAGATTCATATTACAAATACAAAAGGTATTATCAATTTCATAAACTTATTTTTATTTTCCTTAGAAAACTAACTAATATAATAAAACTGTTGATTCAAATTCAGCGCAATAAAAGTTAAATACATTGCAATTATTCAAGATTTGGTGATATATTCTTCGTATTTATAAAGCATCTATAATTTGCTCGTGGATTCATCTAATCAGAAAGATTTCTAATGGGCACAATTATTTTTAGTGCATTTTTATCTAGACCGGCTTAGATCTGAACAATAATTGCGTTAAATATAACGCCTATATTAAATAATAATAATGCCTTTTTTCATAGATTAAAACAAAAGCATGTATCAGTAAGTAAACCTAAAAAATATTTTCTTTTGCTTTACTAGACGACGAACATAGCAAGTAATACAACACAAAAACAATTTCGTTGCTTGTTTTCATCCGATCTTCTTTGTTTTAATCTTGAAGTATCATTTCGCTTCAAGTTTGAGGAGAATTTTAAACATCAAAGAGTATTTCCCATAAGACTGTCTTCGTATCTATTTTTGTACATTTCATGCAGGCTTAGTGGTTACGTTGTCTTTGTACACGTCGGTCTATATTTGAAAACCGAGATATCAAGATAATTCAAAGCGATAATTATATACTTTCTAATTTTATATAAGTCTCAAATTTTCAATTTGTCTTTAGTAAATGTGGTGTGATGATTCTTACTGGCTCATAAAAGATCGCTTCTCTGCAGTGGTGCAATAATGTATCTTTTCTCTTTCAGTCAGTGCGACCCAGGATTGGTAGTATCCACCACAACTACATCGTGTCATATTGACTATCACTGTAAGAGTTGCAGTTCTAAATGATGCTTTTCCTCAACTTCGCTCTGAAAAGGCTTTGTGGAAGACGTTTAGTAACTCAGAATTGTTTTTGACAAATTTAATTTTCATAATTTGTATAAACTTAACATAATGTCTAGTAACCTATTCAGAACATAATTATAAGCTGATTCAAAAACCTATACAAAAATGTTGAGTGCTTTCAAAACATTCACACATTAGACGGCGCTTTGAATACTAAAAGGGTATTTACATACGAAACAGTCATCAACATTACTTAGGATTATAAATCAGAGCTAATGAGTTTTCCCGGCAATAAATCTTGTGGTTCATTAATAATGTCACCTATTTTAGACAGGATTTTTGTATTAAGTATAAAAGTAGAAGACGCAACCTGGGCAAATTGTCTCTATAGTGAAAATGCGATCTGATAACTGGTAAACAACTGTAAGCCTATTCAGTACCAAATCAAGTAGAAGTGCTTGAAAAAGGCCTATTTCTAGCAGCGAATTGAATACAGTATTTAAAATAATTTTAATTGCGTAGGTAGTCTTTTAAGGACGAGGTTTTGGGTTTATATATATAGAAATTTTGAATATTATTTTTTTCGTCAGAACTACGGCCGTTGGGGCAAAAGGGTTCTGGAGTGGCGACCACCAACCCGCAGACGCAGCTTGGACGGACCCCTTACAAGGTGGACCGACGACCTTATAAGGGTGGCGGGCAACCGATGGATATGAGAGCGGCGAACGACCGGCCAAGGTCGCAAAAATTGGGAGAAGCCAAAAGTAGTACATTTCCCACACTACTGACAAACTGTGAAACAAAGACACCGTAGAGATACTCGTACATGAAATTAAAGATATAATTATAATAAGATTGTCTAGTTATGGCTATATCAAATCAAAAATTAGCTCAGAAGACCAGCAAGTTGAAGTGCCAGTGGGCAGCATGTAAGAGTATGTGCTTTATATAGCACGACAAACAAAAGCAATGGTGTGGAAAATTTTGAAAAGTTGCACCAATTAGATTCTTGTTTATTTTTAAAATAATACATTCCTAAATCTTTCAAAATCACACTAGAACAATAAAGCTTACAAATTCTAACAATTAATCTAGAAAACCATTTATTTTAAATTAAAAGCGGTCGTTCTTTGGTAGTTGTGAATTAATTATAATCTGAGACTTAAAGTCTAACTTAATCGCTGATGTGACTTTCTTTACTATCGCTAAGATTAACGGGTTTCTTCTGACTTGTAAGGACGCCGGTGTCGTTTACACTATTAAAGATATGAGACAGTCCAATTGTCTGCATATAAAGTAAAGACCATCAATTCAAGTGTATTATCACTGTTAGTGATATATCCACGTTTTTGGATTCATGGTCTCATTTGACTGACAACTAGGTAAAGGTGGCGAGTAATCTATAAACAAAGGTGACTCATAACCGTTCAGAGCGGCGATAGTTGGAAGAGGCGTATGTCCAGCAGTCTTCTTCTAAAAAAATGCCAATAATGACAGACAAAGGCAAATTTACAACTAAAAACATTTCTAAACACTAAGTGATACACCGAGAATATAAAAAAATCTAACATCCTTATAACCTCACCTCTCATCTTATTTTAACTGAACTCCTACTAGTACCTACCAATACAGTTGCGAGTAAACACGCGATGTCTTATTCAATTGAACCATGCGTTTTAAGGTCTCTGTTTTCGTAGTAAATTACACTGTAAGGTCTCTTCGGTTTATTACTGCAAGTAATATAGATATATCTGCATTCTATGTAATAAATTAGGTCTGCCTACCTGGATGGTGCAGCCAGATGGTGACTTCTGTGCAATTTGACTGCACTATGGAATCCACAATCAAACCCACATCATAGGATGTAAATTTGGGTTCGATTTCAATACGAGACAAAACTTTGTGTGTTCCATAAAAAATATTCCAAGTCTGGGTGTGCTTTGTGTTTGTTAATTATTGTATGTTTGTAAAGTGACTCATCTACATAGGACTTGTTTCTTAGATCGCTGCTGCTGGTCTTATTAATAAACACAACGAATCAAAAACCTTTCATTGTTTTGTTTTTAATAAAACGACAAAAGGTGAATTAGACAAAACACGGAGAAGATAGTACGTTTACTAGTACTATTATAAATAAATAAGTGAGTTACAAATAAATATATAAACGATTATTACGAATATGTACTCTTTTTGTCAAAGTACCTACTCTTGCGTTTGACAAAGCTTTAAATTTACTTTCATCAATTCTAGTACTTACAAACTAAATTAAAAAGCCATACAGAATTATCTTACAGTACTAAAATATAATTAAAATCTATTATTAAATTATATGGTTGAAATTTACGTTTATTTGTCATTTAGGCATAAAGATAGATTTCTCTTTGTGAAATATATTTAATTATAAAATAAAACAGAGCTTCACTTTCAAAGACTTTTTAGGGACATCCTTTGATATTTTTATACAATATTTTGCTCGTGGGTTTGGTGTGTTTAATTTAAATACTCTTTATTGTTATTTCTGAAGGTTATGTCTCATCTAGTAGCAAAACCTTTTGTTAAGTATCAGAATTGTTAAAACTAGTAATAGTAATTTGAAAAATATATTACTGTTACTTGTTCTGAGTGACCTAAGAGTCATAAGTATCGTGGATGACCGATTTTGTTCTTATAAAAATACCACACAAACGACATTTAATTATGAATTGAGTAGATGCTCTAGAATACAAACTAAAACAAAACTGAAACTAATAAAAACATTATCACTCACCAAGTGAAGTACATTAAATATCTAGAAGACGTATGTACTCCACTAGCGCATTCAGACAAGCGAATGAAGTTAGTCAAATCATCACCTCCGCTCATCACAATACGAGTATACTGTGTTAAAACTGTCGCTGCAATAATCAATTTACCTATAAAGCGTAACGATTATGGAAAACATCTCCCTTTCTGAGAGGCCTCACAACATAGGCTGAGAACAATTTTTAATCAAAAGATTCAATATAACTTCGTGTCTGAAACTAATTCCTACCCAGAATCTTATTGCGGTAGTCTATCATAGCACTAACGAGTCAACTCATCACTGTTTATACAATTAACCAACAAATTCTTTTCATAACACAGTAATTGGTTCACAAAAGTTGTACAAAGGAACAAGCAACTATGTAATTGCACTTGACGCAGGTCCAAATTACTAAGCAAGCATCGATCGTCTGTAATTACTGCGGGGGATGAATTAATTACGACAAGAGCTATAGTGCTTTGTTTCTCCTTCTCGCGTTGATTGGCTATCAATAATTATGTGACCTGTAATTTGGATTTTATACACCTACGTAATGTTTTTTCAAGGCGTCACTTGTCTACACAGATTGAAAGGTTTGGGTCATTCTTGCTGAAACCACACTACACGAGCTATTCATTCGACTATGATATTGATTACTAGACAACTGCAATATGTAACGATTCTGATATTTAATTTGTTTTATATAAAGTGGTTACCACATTGATTGCTGCCATTTATTTGATAATAATTAACATTACTATATTTTTTATACTTTTGTTGCCCTTGCAACACCAGAAATGTAATCGACCTAGTAAAAGGCTTTTTTTTAACTCCTTTCTTGAAGAACGTCATATTTTCTCTTAGGAAAAGTTATATTGTATCGGTTGTCGATATATCTATCAGTATGATAAGACTCAAAAGAAACCTGCAATTCGTAGGTTCTTAAACAGAACTAACATTAATCAAATAAATTTCCTTAGTTATTACAAGAAGTGTCGCTTCTATTTTAACATAAATTTACTGTGTATTTCTTACTACGAAAGTCATAATGTTTATATAAAAGTCCTTAATTAGCAGAACAGATTTCCAAATACGTACGTTTCTCATAAATCGTTTGCAATGCACAGAAAACGAAAACTACTGTTGTGGAATACCACAAACAACTTTGGCAGCATCTTCATCAAACCAAAATGATCTGTATCCTTTATGACAAACAGAAGTGGAAGGTTGTATTAATAACTTTGTAAAGGTAAACTAAAACAGTTTAGTTTAGGTTATATGAAATTGGACCTTGTGCCTTTGTTTATAAAGCAAAAAACATAAGGATATTATTGCTAATGTACTGTTCATGCGTTTAATAGTATAAACAGTAGATTGGTCGAATAGACCGTATTGCTTGACTCTACGTTCAATTCGTATGTATTGGTTACTGTCACGATGATTTAGATTTTTGATGTTTTAGGAATAGGTGTAAACTGTGGTTATTACTAGCAGAAGTTCCTGGAAGGATTGATTTACTACTTTGTTGAAAAAAATCTTGTTTGAAAGTTGAAGTCGGATTCTGTACAAACACTGATTAGCTGAATCATAAATGAAATTCTTGGTAGTTTTCGTGACTTCAAGTCAGGCTTACTTAAATCTGATTTTTTTTCTTATTGACTGAATAACGTTGACCTTTTATTATAAGCGTAAAGCGTATAGCCAAAATATCATTATACAATTACAACCCGAATTGAATATACCTAGACATTCTATAATAAGAAATTGCTGCCCAAGGCAATAATTTAAGGTTTCGTAAAACTATTTCAGGCTACCCAATTATAGAAAATTTCATTTCAGCTATTTCAATTTAATAATTTATTTTCTACAAAATATAGAAATGGCTGAGTGGACAGCTTTTCGTTTAAACATACCTATTTTGTATTTACCTTAGATCTTTTCGACATTAATACTAGAAGTACGTCAAAAGGGTAAAACTAATTAATTACTAATAGAAAGTTTTATTAATAAGTAGAAATGTACTATTAAAATAAATTGAAATATTTTATAGTGATGTTAATTTTTTTTATTGCCGACCGTGGCATACGAGCAAACAGACCACCTGTTGGTAAATGGTAACTGTCGCTCTTGGAAGACTCAAGAGTCTCTGGCATGGTATAATTTATAAATATATCAATTTCGTGGTGACGATTTTCTATCGCTTTATTTTACAAAACTTCG
Organism: Parascotia fuliginaria; assembly: GCA_963082885.1. Lineage (NCBI taxonomy): Eukaryota > Metazoa > Arthropoda > Insecta > Lepidoptera > Erebidae > Parascotia > Parascotia fuliginaria. The sequence continues at coordinate 6,896,581 of OY720195.1, forward strand.
GTGACAAACAAATAAGGTTGATGATAAGAAGTAAACGTAGCCTAAAAATATGGTGATTGGTGATGGTTTAAACGCCATATTGCATATTTATAAAAATTATATAGAAAAAAAAAAATATAAACATATCTGCAATACACACGCAACATTTCTTTTTTCCCCGCTTGGAGATCCAAACCACAATTTCATACACACACTGTTTGTATGTTACAAAACTATATCACCGCAAATATTACACGTTGTTTACTAGTTTCACAGATACAAACATTATTGACGTCAAGTTTAATAAACATTCATATCAAAAGAGCTGCCAATATATTGTGAACATAATACAACCCTTGAACTATAGTTTTAATAGATATTACGCGACTAAAATTTGCTTTCAAATTTACTACACGTTAACTTCTAATGTTGAATTTAAACTTTCAATGAGTGATGCTTGGATTGTTTGAGTTTGGATAAGGAGTTACGTTAGCGACAAGGTTCTAATCTTTTTATAAATAAAAAAGTATTTAAAACACAGTTTTACACATTTTAAGTACCTATTGAGGTTTGTTAAACTAGGTACTTTTTAATGAAATTATGGTTTTATACCATAAGCTTTGTAGATAACGTTAAAAATTAGACAATGTTGTAAGTTAACTTAAATCAAATTATGTATTTTATTTATATTACATACAACGTACGTTAAACGTCAAAGTTACATATTATAAACCATTAATATTATATATCTTTCCGCGGTGCGGTTTTACCTGCGTATTTTTTTACTGCTCTGCTCTCGTTACCAGTAGCCTGAAGTTATATAGTCTATCTTCTTCCTCGAGAACTGGGCTATCATACGCAAAAATAATTTTCAAATCCGACTGGTAGTTCTAGAGATTAGCGCGTTCAAACAAACAAACTCTTTCGCTTTATATAATAGTAATAGATATATAATTAAAATTATTATCATCAACATCAGCCAAAACACATCTACAACTAGTTATAAGCCACCGAGCCTGAGCCATCTGATACATAGGTTACGATACTTTTGTCGTTACCATTTTATTCCTATGTAGGTATAAGTGCCAAATAATTAAGGAACTGACTGCCTCCGTGGTACAGTGGAAGCGCAAGTGACTGCTGTGTTGTGGGTTGGATCCCCACACGGGTCAAAACTTAGTGTGATCCATAAATATTTGAGTCGGGGTGTACTTTGTGTCCGTTAAATGTAATGTTTGTATCGTCCCTCGCAACTCACGGGTTGTTCCATTATGCAGATGTCTTTTTTTAAATACGCTTCTATAATAAAAGTTCAAATTGGTATGTAAATAGACTCGGTGCCGGCGATGGACATAGACTACTTTTCATCCCGAAAATTAGTCTGGTTCCCGAGGGATACAACAAAACATATTTTACACGCGGGCAAAGCCGTGGGGCGCAGCTATTAAGTTAGTAGTATATTTTCCGTAATTACAATTCAATAATACAAACACATTGCCATTCCTTTAACTTTAAGAAAATTACATAAAATTTATAACTTCCTATTCTGTTGTTATCCCTCTGCCCTATTAACCTATATTACTAACATAAACAGCTGATACACAATGGTTTTCATCAGAACATTATGCTGAGTCATGGATCGTGCGTATGTTGCCGACATAAAGTTTGATGTGCGTTTTGAATCTCGTCCAAAAAGTTTCCTAACTCTGACATATGTTGGCTTTCATGGTAGAAAATGCTTCGTTAGCAATATAACAATAAGAAATAGATTATTTGATTCAGATCATTAGCTCGTTTATATGTTGGGAATGTTATGAGAAGATAATTAAGTAGAATTAATAACAAAATAAGTAGCAGTCTGTTTTCTGCTTTCCTTATAATAAATACCATCACCAATTTGTTAGAAAATCTATACAGGGTGATTTTGAATTCATTAGCATCCTTTTAACCTGTTATTCTATACATAGTACCAAGTACTTATGCACTATAAAATTCAGTATTAAGTACATAAAAAAAAAAAAAAAAATTTGGTCGAAAACATCATGTCTAAGTAAATTAAGTAAATTATTAACAAACAAAATCGAAATAAAGCAATAATTCCAAAATAAAAAAAAAATCGAATAAAAAATACAATAAATAAAGGAAAGTATCGAGACGTTTACGCGCTAAAATTATTACCTACGCATTTTACTATCAAGGGCGGCCGAAGTGACTCGGAGCTACAGCTGACTGCCATGTAGAGGCGCTGTACGGTCAACGGCCGCGGCCGTCTTACCTATCCGTACAATGTCTACAATCGAACGAACCAGCTGAATCAAGACCCATTTTGATGATAATAAAATTCGCTTAAAACTGTTAAACTAGTAAGATCTATCGTTTTTAATGCACTTAGGACATTTTAAATACTAGGGCCTAGGGTAACAACAGTGTACTCAGTAAAATGTCAGTGTCTAATAAAATGTTATCAAGCACGTTGCAAAAGAAATCTGTCATCAGGCGAATTTCGACCTACTTTGACAGTACCTACGGTACGCACATCACCATTCAAATACACCCGCAATATTATTTATACCAATTACCTATTTACCAATTGTAATTCGTATCTACTTAACGCACTTTTCTTAAATTGTTAGACAGCAAGTCATGCAGTCTAAATAAATTAGTTAAAATAATCTCTTGTGACGTAGGCACATAATAAAGGCAATTTTAACAGCAGATGCACCAAATAGTATTTTAAATGTTTTTTTATGATAAAATGGTAATAAAAATGTACATTTTTTTGGAATTTTTAATCCACATCCAAAAAGAGATTTGTGCCCAACGTGGGCTCGAATCCACGATTCCGAGAATAAGAGTCTCATGCTCTACCGACTGAGCCGTGTCGTGCCATGGGTTCAATCAATATCTTTACACAGAACGCACGTGTATACCTACAGTTGTGCAACGTGAACAACTGTTTTTCCAGTAAGAATTAATCACGGACTAAGTAATGTGATAAGCAGCCGTCCTGACATTGCCCTGACAATTTCGGTACCTACCTATCTACTTCCATTAAGTTAGTCTTATTGATGACTAGGCGACCGAGGTAGCAGGCAGGAAGGACGTATTACTCATATTATTAGCTTATTTTATTGTACCTACTTACCTACATGCAATTCCGTTCATGATAGATTCTTTGTGCTAATAATTTCTTGTACACATAATACTTATTACGGGCATGTAGGTAGGTACTTACTGCCCGTATTAGGTATAATGAATTTGATGTATTATTAAATTTATTACTTTCTCAGTGCTTGTGCAATAATGGGTGTAATGAGTTAGGGTTAGGGTATTTAGTTGCAGGTTAGACAATGCAGTACCTAATAATTTTTTTAGTTAGAAACATAACTACATAAGTAAGACAACGAACAATTCGATAGTAATGTTAATCAAGTAAGCATGTAGGTAGGTATTGTGTTGTTAGGTAGGTCTTATCTAGGTGTTCTTGAGAAGATATTTAAAATTACCTACCCAATTACTTAACTTTCGGTCGCCATGGTAACTGTGTTTTGTAACTAACATGTTTGTGATTTCCTTTCATAACGATGTAGGTATTAGAGAAAAATAATGTAATTATTTGTGTTAGAACATTTAGCTCATTTCGAGTGTTAAACCGTAACTAACTAGGAGATACTTTTATCAGTAATAATAAGAGCGTAGCTGTTTAGATTAAATAGGTACCTACCTACCTATTATTGAAATTTTACACACTTACTTATTTACTAGTTCGACGTTATGGGAGTTCTTATTATTAATACCGAAATAAAGTTTTATGTTATGAATTGTTGCGTTAGTTTGTTGCTCTAATAATTGTTTTTTTTTTCTTGAACTGTCTTGAACAGAAATAATTACTTAGATTAGATTAGATTTAATTTAGTTGTAAGCTAGACAGGTAGGTAGGTACCTACTAGACGTATTAGACAGTAACAGAATAAAGATAGCGCTCGTAAGGATTACTCGATAACGTTGGTACTTACCTACCTAATGAAAGTAAGAAATAATTTGTATCCAAGTACCTACTTTATGTTGTTATGTGCTTACCTAGATGTACTTGAGAAGATGTTCAAAGTGATCACCTCCTCTTTGCACGCAGAGTTCAGCACGGCGTTGGTGATTATGTTTTACACGCTGTGTTTCACACTCATGTTCGTAAACGAGTCTTTTGATTTCTCCCCGTATAAAGATATCTATCGTATAAAAGATCGCCTGATTTGACTCCCAATCAGGCGAGCGCGGTGGCCTCGCCACGGGAACGCCACGCCCTATCCATCGCGCTCCGAACTTGCGGTCTAGGTAGGCACGAACGTCGCGCTGGAAATGAGGCGGAGCACCATCGTGCTGATAATACAGCTCATTGAGGAACCGTATGAGTACTTCTTCTAATTGTTCCTCTACGACATTCGTAAGTAGTTTGCCCCGTTTACCCTGCCTTCAATAAAATATGGACCGATAATGGTCGTGTTTAATATGCCACCCCACACGTTTACTGCGAAACGATTTTATTTTTTATTTATTAAACTTCACAACACAATACACACAGTCACTGAATCCAACCACGAGCGTCACGGTTTGAAAGTCTACGGAGAGATGAATTTTACGTCACACTTGAAAGTAGTGAAATTCGTAACTGATAGAAAATAAAAAATTGCACTCTGACCTTGCCCCCGCACACACACACACACACACCTAATGCACACGCACACCGCGCCTTGGGTCGCCGGTCGCCGGCGCCGCGGCGCAACCTATCAGGAAGCAGGAGCGCGCCTGGCGGTATTTATTTCATTTCAATAGAACTGCGAAGTAGCCTACATCTGAGGTGCCGCGCGCCGCCACACGGCTTGCGCGGTGCATTTATTCAATAATAGGTTTATCAATGAATGCCGCTCGTAGGTAATACTATCGTCTTGATGGTATACAGCGGCCAAACGTTGTTGATTTGCGCGCAATATTAATTAACAATTATTAAAATGTAATATTTTTTTAGTATGTTTTAATTTTTTATTTGTTTGTTTGAGACTTTATTTACGTAGATATAATGTTTTAAATCGTTTTTAAAAAAATAATTTTGATAACATTAATTTTCAATTTTATGGTCCATAAGTACTTGGTACTATGTATAGAATCTCAGGTTAAAAGGATGCTAATGAATTCAGAATCACCCTGTATAGAAGAAACGTTGTAACAACGAAAAGTAACTTGTAAAATTCGTAACCTTGCGAATTTTACTTCTAAGTTTCAGGGCGATCTCCGAGGCCTAATTAATGTAGAATTAGATACCTGAATACTACTAGCCATTAGACCTTTGCATGGTCTTTGTATTAAGTAATTTTAAGAATTGAATTGAATTTGTGAATGTCTTTAATAGTGTTATTGGTGATTCAAGGTTAGTATCAATTGTTTGTATGTTTTTTTATTCCCACAGATAGTGGCAGACTAGCAAACAGCCCACGTGATGGTAAGTCAGAGTCTATGGCATTGCTCCCACAATACCAGGGAATCTACGAACCCGTTGTCTACCATGAAGAGAGTAGGATAGGTCAAGAGATTGAGGGAAGTGAGAAAAAAGGAAGGGTTTAAATTGGGTCTCTGGCGCTCGCACTCACCGAACGGAACGCAATAGTACGGATACTACTACTCTTAAGTCGATCTTCTATGAGAGGATAGTACTTCCTCGGTTGATCCGGCTCATTCATGTTGAAACCAGCGTGGATCTACTACCGTACCTATTGTTTGTATTGTCTATTTCTTTATTTACAAGTCATATTTAACTGACTATTGTTGTCTTCACAAAGAATTTTTTTTATTGCTAAACTAACTTTTTTCCTTTCAGTAAGACAACTACTTAAACCGTTAGTAACTATCCAGCACAATAAATCTAAGAATGTTAGTGAGTAAAGTTTTAACTGGAAATTGACAACATGAGTACCGCGTTTATGGTTTAATAACGTCAACGTTTTAGTTTTTGTAATAGTTTTTAAAACCTCATTACCACTTAATCTAAATAATGCTAATCACCAGCCGTGTTTTCTATTGTTTAATATGGAACCACACTACCTCTTCTTGTGAGTACACCCACGTCGAGTTACATCTTTGGTTACTGCTCTGCTCTTGTCACCAATAGCGTTATGTTACATAACATAAAACCTAACTCAAGAACTGGATTATCAAACAGAAAAAGAATTATTAAAATCCGACTGGTAGTTTTAGAGATTAGCGCGTTAAAACAAACAAAGTTTTCCGCTTTATATAGTAGTATAGATGGTGACTAAGAAAATATCAATATGAAGCAAAAGCCTAGTACTAAATGTCATCTTACTGAGGTCTTTAATCTGCCTTACAAGGTTACAAGCGTGGTGATTATGGTAATCGCCGTCTATTGCTACAGCCTTATTTATATTTAACAGTCAACATCCTCAGGATGATGGACAGAACTTAGAAACTGCATGACATAACATAACAAAAATAGTAATAAGAAAACACAGGCAATCTATGGCCAACCATGAAAGACCGATAGAAATAGAAGAAACGGAAATAGGTCTCGGGCTTGTCTCTTATTAAATTACTACGTATTATACACATAGAGTCTATTCTATTCAAAGAATAGAATAAAAATTTTATGGGATTGACATAAGGTAACTACAGTGTTAGCGTTAGCGTGGATCCCAACATATTTTTATCTATTTTATGAATAGAATAGAAATCTATGCCACTTCTCTAGGCAATCGGTACGTATTAGGGCGAGGAAATATTATCTTACGTAAAATTCTGTGGTGACTACTTACTCGATATATATAATTATTTTTTAAATTAGGTACTATATTTTACTTTGTTTTGTTTTTTTTCTTACTTTTAACTTACACACTTTTAACACACTACAGTCGAATTAATTATATTTATTAGTATTATTATTTATTTAAAGTAATATAAAAAGTGTAATGACATTGGAATTAATTCAGTATGTCAACAGTGCCGATATAAAAATACTCCACAAATTCTATCTCAACTAAAAGTAAGTATAAGAATGCTATTTACTTGGCAAACATTGTGTCTAAATTTGATCGATGGCTCTGAATGTATCCTTCACAAATATTACAGATTCTATTTGCTACATAAGAGATACTTTGGCATGAGTACACATATTTTTAGGTTTATTTTTTCAAATCTTTTAAATTCAGTGAACATTTATGAAATAGTAGAATCATGTTTCAGCAGTGATCGAAATTGTATTGAAGTCTATTCAAGCGTTGAGATTTAAGTACATTCTATTAACAAACTGTCTAGATACATAGTAATGGAATGGTACTGCTGAAAAACCACCATTTAGTTAAATACTGCCATATTACTACTACTATGCAAATTTTGCAAACAAACTTTTTGAGGATCTGTGTACTAAAAAGTTCTTGTTTTGTTTTTTTACTAAGGTCATCTTTACTTGCGTTTGCCAACTCAAGGTCTTCAACCTATATAATAAATATTATGACATAATTTACCTACCTACCTATTTTAATCGCCTTAATGTACTGTGTTTTATCCTAAATTTTTTAATTAATTCAATTTCAGTATACCTACTTATTTATTGTAAATTGACACTAACATACGATAGCCTTGTTTGTTTATTAATGTTAGCAATGAATTATAATATACCTACTTGTTAAAAATAAATTATCATTAAAATAACACTAGTTTTATATGCATGCATAAATTGTAACACAATCTCATGTTAAGTGAACACTGTTTCTTACGAGAATAAAGATCTTTAAACCTAACCTAGGAATTGTTTATCCTCTGAAAAAAAAAACCTTATGGCATTTTACAATTTAAGCACTACTATTTGACAGCAGAATGCATAAATAAGGGCGAGATAAAAATAAAAGAGAAATATATATTGAAGAATTATAGATAGAAAAGGTGCGTTCAAATGACGGCATAAGAGAATGCATAATAATTTTGCAGCAGCATCATAATTGTAATATAAAACCAGGTCATGTAGACGACAATGATTGACGGCAGAATAATACCTGACTATAACTTACCTGTATCTAGTAACAAAGCATAATACAAAAGACAATAATTTCATATCACTAGAAAAATCGCAATGCGAGAAAATCTTCGCACGTCGCCTTCTTTTCGAGTTCTATCCGAGTCATTCGATTGGTATTCGATGCATAATAATAATCGGTATGCGTTTATACGAATTCCACGCTTGCTGGCAATTCGATTCGATTCCTGTGGAACCTTTTTTCCTACGAGACGTGAATCAGAATGAGGAACGTATTAGTGATTATTTTATTATAGATATATTTACACGTATTTGAATGTAGAATCGATTATGTGAAGTAAGAGTTGGTTATCGATTAGAAATAAATTTTGTAACAGTAGACGGAATTCTGAACAGAATAACAGTTGTTTTTCTGATTTGGTATACAACTGTTCAAGAAAATTTATAATTACTTTTAGTTTAATTTATTTCATATGAAAGTCGTAATAGTGTAATGGTTATTGTATCAGATTGTAGACTCAAAAAGTAACATCTCAAAATTAATTTAGCTCTTAATTTAGTGACACATGAAGAAAACCTACTTACATTTCTATATCAATAATTGTATTTTAAAAAACTACTCTTTCTCCAGACAAACTTCATTCTTTGAAAGCTATTTCTACATTTTTCAATGAACCATATCAATATCAACAGTAGTCTCACAATATGCGCTAAAAACTAAACATATTCACGCAACTAAAGATTGTCCTTTGTTTCGCATCATTGAAACAACCGGACTAGTGGGAAGAATAGCAACTAACCTTAGGTAATTTATCACTGGTAATAGGGTTAAGCACTGGTCATGAGGTAATTGATGGTGACTCTTACGGCTGGCTAAATGGTCACCGCAAAAACAAATCGTACACATTTAAGACAAATAGGGTGTGAGCCCTACTAGTGTTGTATTTTCCTTTTTGAACTATTGAAGACCACATATCCATACTAATACTATAAATGCAAAAGTAAGTCTGTCTGCCTATTTGTCTGTTACGCTTTCACGCCTAAACCACTGAACGAAAAAATGGCTTAAAAGGGTTGAAATAAGGAACGAAAGCTTTTATGAAAAATCGACAATATATAAACAGAGATATAAATTTAACCAACATTCAGGCGGGTGGAGCTGCGGACAACAGCTAGTTTTAGATAAATAGTCAGCAGATAGTAACATTGTTATTTAAAAAAATGCAATTTTCATGAAATTTTAAGATAGATGTAGTTTATTATTGGATAAGTATTAGTAAAATCCTTATCTTGATTTTATTAGAACAAGTTTACATCGACTACCACTCAAAAAATAATTTAGTTAAATAGGTAGATACTAATTTTGTCACCTAGCCACTTTTAATCAAAACCAAAAGATAATGTATTTTTGTTTTACATGACTACAATGATATCGATTCTGATAACAACGATAATAGACAATTTTATGTTTAAGCATAAGCAAATACTAAAACAAACATAGACATCTGAATAAAATAAAATTAAATTACCACTAAAAATTGCAGTCAAAATATTTGAAATAAACCCAGACTACGTATACTTAAATCTAAAAATTAAATACAAATACAAGTATCTCAAAGCAATTGTATATGAAACTAAAACATGAATAATATACTGACTAAAGCAACAAATAAAGCCAGGTTTAACAGCCAATTTGTTGCGGATTAATAGAGTGTAGCACAAAGCCGTGGAACAAAGAAAATGTTAACATAACCCGACTAAGATCTGAAAAGCTTAATTTTTCTGGATACCGATATTAAAGAAAATTAGAAGTAATAATATATTGTATCAATCACGTTTTTTGAAAGTTAATTATCCGTTAGTTGCCCCGGTGTTGACAGTCAATCGTGCAAGACATAATAAGCGAAAACATTTTACACATCTATCAAATCGATCAAATCAAACTTTACATACAAAATATATCAAAATCAGGCATGCATTTCTACTAAGCAGTGGAATTGCAATAAAAAAATAAAATTAATCACACACAGAACCTTAAATACATTAAGTATATAGATATGATGACGCTCGCGCATTTCAATGTTGACCTTGTTTTATCAAAAAGTTTTTATAAAACAATTTCTCAACAAAATGATGTACAAAATGTAAATTTTAATATACTAATTTCAAAAGTTTACAGCAGCAGATAATTGAGCGATTCGCAGATTTTTAAATCTAATATAAACTATTTTAATCAGAAAAGATTTTGTATTTTTTGTTTCAAATTTCTATGTTAGACTCTTGATGGCCTTATAAAGGCACCTGCTTCGTAAACATGAGGTTGTGGATTCGACACGTTATATTTTTCATAATCAAATTAATCATAAATCACTTAAAAAACTAAAATAGCACCCTGAGGCACACCTTCCGACAATTAATTTGAAATAACTCCAAACTAACAGTACTTAAACAGTGGAATTAATTGGCGGCACTGAATTTCAATTATGTAAAAGGACCCTATGGCAGTTTATATTAATTTGTATATCATTTTAAAGTTAGCATATTTGAAAATTGAGATCGTACAAGAAGAGAGAAAATTTCACGAGAGAACAGAAATTATTGACATAGTTTAAACATTTGAAACAAAAAATCCATATGGACAGATACCACAAGGTTAATCAAGAATTTGGCGATTGGAGTCCTATTTAAAGCAATTATCTTATTATATTATCTTTCACTGAAATATATACCTATATCTAAAACTAGTTTGCCGCGGCGTGGTTTTACCCGCGTCTTTCCTTACTGCTCTGCTCCTGTCGCCAGTTTCGTCATGTTAAATTATGTGGTATGTTACATCACGCTACTAGAGACGGGAACCTTCTTCTCTCTTCATTATTCAAATACGACTGGTAGTTCCAGAGATTAGCTCTTTTAAACAAACAAACAAACAAACTATTCCGCCTTATATAATACTCGTATTATAGATGTCTGTGAATACACAGTTACAGTGAAACACATTATCTGGCACTTAATGGAGTGATAGATAAGAGATTTATTTATACGATATATATTATACGAGGAAGACATAAGAAATCTGAAGGTGGAACAGATGATCAGATTTATCAAGGATACAAGAAGGTTTGATGGGGTGCCGTGAAGAGGCTGGATCAACCACACTCTCCCCAAGGGGAGAACTGGGGAAATGGACGAAGTGGCCCGCAAGCACTGCGGGTGGATCGTCCGTCCGGCTGCCGGCATCCCCGCTGGAAATAATAAGAGATTATTTGCAAGTTGCCCGTATATAAAAGAGGAGATAGTAACACTGTAAAATTATATAATATTTGGATACTAATATGTTTAAAAAGTTTCATTCAATTCAAATATCTGGGAAATCTACTTGCAGATGTCCATAGGGATAGTGGTAAGATTGAGAGCATTAGGTATTTGTGGTCAGAGGAAACATTTTCGTACAGATTCTCACATTGTTCGGTCTAAGTTTAAATTAAATTAAATAAGGTTACATACACGACTGTTTTCGGAACTGCTCTTAAGGGTTTAGAATCTTGAAGCAGAGCGGTGATTATTATTCCCTTTTTCCAACGTACATAGTACGAAGTAAATAGAAACGGTAGTAGATCTACGCTGATTTCGACATGAATGGGCCGGATCGTCCGGGGAAGTACTACCCTCTCATAGAAGATCGACGTAATTCATTCCCTTTCCCTAACCCCATTCCCAGCCGCCATAGTGGAGGTCACCATGCCAGCAGTTTAAGACGATGGCTTTTGTTATGGTGGCCACCACTTCTGGATTCCACTGACTGCTTACCATCAGCCGGGGTGGAGTCACTTTGGTAGGCTAATATAAAAAAAAAACATGAATCACAACTATTGTGATTCTTAGTTAGCATATTAACTTAATTGTAAAGTTTTCAGTAGGTTTAAAATTAAACAAGTGTTTAGAAGCATTTAATCATTAATTGCATTAACAGTTTACCAAAATTCGTTAGGCAGATTCTCAAAATTTACATTATTTATATTACTTTGTAGTTCCTATAAGTAAATTGTTTCAATAGATTCAAATTGATTTATCAACCAAATCTTTACGAAACAAACAAGTACCTTTAAATGAATGAAATTTAATTACGAAGCCTGCAGTTAGAGCCTTGGACAACGGAAACGGATGCCTTTGTTGCTTCCGTGTTTCCGGTATAAACAATGAATGCTAAAGAAATAAAGTTTATTGGGTTTTTAAAGCGTCACAATTTTTATATTATAATTAGCTGCGGAATTATTGATGGTTATTAAAATATTTAAGTATTGTTTATGTTTGATGACTTGGGATATAAAGATAGAACACTGGACCATTGCTTATCTCGTTTTATAATTGCTCGCAGGTAAACATCAGCTCTGTTGTCCGTGGCTTTAAGTAAGCTTTATTTAATATTATGAATAAATTTTAGAGTCATATAAAAATGCAATGAGATGATATTAAGTGTCAAAATATATTAAGTGATAAAATTATTTGAAGAGCATTCTGCTTTAATATAATCTACTCTAAAGAAAAATATTTCAAACCTGTCTAATTTTCGATGCATTTCCCCAGAATTATACAGTTAGAGCGTTCTTAATTAGCATAGCAGTAATACAGAAATATTGCTCGGTATATGGAAATTAGTTCGCATTTCATTTTATGTGTTCTACGATATGACTGTCTTCTAAAAACAAGGTTTAAAAAGATAAGTTCACGGTTGAGAACGACTTTGTTGAGTCTCTGGCATTGCATGTTCATGAGCATGTTTACTGGTAGTTTACGTAAAAGAAAGAATACTTCTTTAATTGAAACCAGTTTCGTATACTGATCATTATCGCGTACCAACCAGAATACGTTACCAACGAGAAGACGCTTAATCCTGGAATAAGCGTACTAATTACTATCATGCACTATCTTGTCTACAACAGAAGGTATTGAAAATACATTTTTAAAGAAAAATAATAATATCTATCAAGTCATACACTCTTATATAAGTATTATTTATAAACCAAATAAATTCCTTTGGCAGAAACAACAGAATTGTTTAACAAATACGCACGTACAAAACTATTGCCTTACTTAGTTATTCTTTTCTCGTTAGAACTTCTAGTTTTTTTCAACTTGCCTGTAGCTCATTTTCCGATAAAAACACAGCATTATGAACCTTATTCTTATTAGGACAAGAATAACACCGGTATATCAGAAATTGAAAATACAAAGGTCACTCATGCCGTCTGAATTTTAACAAATTTTAAAGATACAGTGTCCAAAGCAAGTTCAAACGTGTCGCTTCTAATGGTTCCTACGAGAAATTACGTTTTATGAGGTAAGTACTGCACTAGGGAATAAGTCTTGTGTGGCAGAAGACATTGTAAACATTAAATTAAAGACACAATATACAATCACTGCAGAGTTAAATATTGGTTATTAAACCGCTACAATGCGTGAAAATGCCAGAGGAATATGTCATATACTTATCTTTTCCTTCTCGTTTTCCATTTATGAGCTTGGTTTTGTTTTTAACATTAGTTCTGCCTATGCCTATTAAGAACGAACTCATGTTTATAGTCTACAATAACCACATAATTAAACAGACAGTTTAATTGCTTAAAATAATAAAAACATGTCATATTTCACAAGTATCGGCTTTGTTACACAAATTGTTTGGATTAGTTGAGAATGTCATAATAACAACGATATATCAAATATGTAATTATTGTATGTAAAAGTAAGATATTAAAGCTCCATTTTACATCATTATATTGTAATAATTCCTTTTTTACAAAATACTCCAATTATATCGAAGTGTGAAGCACCTACATCTAAACTCAGCAGGACATTAATCTTGTCACGGAGTGTCTGAACTACTTGAACCAGTATTGATTGGGAGTAAACTTGAATTGAGGCGTATTTAGTTAATATAGTGTTAGTGGATTGGGTAAGGTATTTAAGGTTTTTAATATTATTTATATTTATTCCTTATCATCATAAAGTCTAAAAAAGGTTGTCGTGATGATCTAGATGAATACGATAGGACTTGGAGAACTAAGGTACTTGTCTAATCCCTTATATTTTTTAATCTATTCTATGAATAGAATAGAAATCTACGCCACTTGTCTAGCGCTACGGATTGGGTCGGTTGAATTAATTTTCCTCTTCAATAAGGTATATGACATAGAAACTGCTCAGTATACGCTGTAGATTGACACATCACTGCTTTTCAGCTGCTTCCATTCAGTAGAGCAACAATTTAAATATGTGTAAATGTATTATTAAACCGAGGCAGTCTAAAACTAACCTACAAAAAGTCTAATATAAAAATACCTTGCCTTAAAACAACATCGATCACAGCTATACGTAAAGTAGACAAACAGTTAAAGCTACTTCACCTGACTGTTAGATCTTGATTCATTGCACCTCCTTTTGTTTCTCCACCCTGTCCGTAACACTCTTTATTACCTATTGTTTCAGGTTTTACAGAACAATGCTATCTAGTGACGGTATTTTTAAAGGGTATTTTAGGTTTTTTGGCTATTTGAATTTTGATTGATTATAATATTTAAGGTTCTGGAGTGGAGGCTGCTTACAGGAAAACGTAGAGTAGGATGCATCCCGCTAGATGGAGCGACGATTTATGACTGGTGGCTGTCAAAACCTGGATGCTAACAGCCGTTACTTGTAACTTGTTGGTGGGCTCGTTGTCTGCATTTAGACCTCTTGGTCCTTTTTGCCGGTTTGGTTAGAATATTCCATCCAGCCCAGCTCCGCCCAAAAGCGCAGTAGCTTCCTGAGAACTTCGCAGGCTTCGCGGAGAGACCTCGGGCTGCTGAGGATTTGTGCCCGATGCGACATCACTCCCTCGCATTTCAAGACTTTGTGGACGACGGTTTCGTCATGCTCTAAGCATTCTGTGTACAGAGAACTGTCGGTCATACCAAGCCTCGTTTATTTTGACAGTTATTCTCACTAAATCATTTTAACTAAAACACAAATACTTTACCACTAAAAAGTAGATACAGAAATGACTACCCAAAAGTTTGTCAATTCACATTTAACACATTCACTAGGGTGAATTGTTTAATTAATCGCCGTGCCCACAGGTTGGGGTTACTTTGTTTTATTACCTTACTAGCTGTTGCCCGCAGCTTCACCCGCGTAAATATCAGTTATCACTGTCCGGGACAGTAAACGTATACGGCCGTGATGACAATAAAACATCTATTGTGTCTACAGTAGTGTCCATGAAAGGGTTATAGCATTTTTCATACCAATTAATCCTTTATTTCAACCCCGTCAAGCAATTTTTTGCAATAAAAGATGATGTTGTTCCCCAAGGTCTATTCTATCCCTATACCAAGTTTCATCAAAATCGGTTCAGTAGTTAAGGCGTAAAAGCGTAAACAGACATAGTTACTTTCGGATTTATAACATTAGTATGGATCAAGCGAGGATATAATTATTAAATCTTTGTTGTTTGAGTTTTTACCCGACTACCATAGTAAAGGAAAGTAATGTTTTTACCTTCTTTTAGCCAGTTCAAATAGTTATATGGAACATTTAAATTATTATCACTCACTGCAGATATTAATAAAACGCACGATGCAAACAGAATAATTAACATTCTAGAATCAATAAATTATGTTGTGTTATAGTTGTTAAGTAAAAACAACCTAATTTAGTTATTTTATTATAAATTTTAATTTAATTTTTTCTTAAAACTTTCGGGACAATATTATAAATTACAACTATAACAAAGAATTTCCAAGCCTTTGCTTTTTCCTCACCTTTCCCTATGCCTTCACCTATCTCCACTCCCTTCACGTAGGCAGCGGTTTCGCAGAGTCCCTGGCATTAGCAGAAGCAATGCCAGAGACTGAGTCGTCCATGAGCAACAGCTACCACTTACCATCAGGTGGGCAGTGCTCGTCTGGCACTGTTGGCAATAAAAAATATAATAAAAAAAGAATAAAATTGTTACGGTAAACAGTTTGTACTATATCTAATTACAACTATACCTATGTATTTACTATTTAAATTAATAATTTTATCTATTACTAGCTTTCCGCGGCGCGGTTTTATCTGCGTTTTTGCTTACTGCTCTGCTCCCGTCGCCAGTAGCGTGATGATACATAGCCTGTAACATTCCTCGAAAACTGGGCTATCATAGGCAGAAGATTTTTTTTTAATTCGGCTGCTGGTTCCAGAGATTAGTGCGTTCAAACAAACAAATATACAACCTCTGCCGCTTATCTATTATGTACTACGAGTATTACATCTGTTCTAACTTTCATAATATTAGCAAAGTTTGGTACAGAAAATTCAATATAAATTTATCAACTCCTAACGTCAAACTTAGCGAGTTTTTATAGGAGTTATTGAATATTAAAATTTTCTTGTGATCAGGCTTTAGACACTATCCATGTGCAAAACTTCACAGTTTCAGCTTGATTATTATTGAAGTATTTCACTTGACTTTAATTTCTAAGTCAGTTAGCAACTTTCAAAAACTTTCCTTGTATTTGATAAATAAAATCTATACCTTTATATAAAGCGAAGGAGTTTGTATGTTTGAACGCGCTAATAAACTACTAGTCGAATTTGAATATTTTTTTTGCATATAACATAGCTCAGTTCCTTAGGAAGGTTATAGGCTATGTAACATCACGCTACTGGCGACGGAAACAGAGAAGTAAAGATGCGGGTGAAACCACACCGCGAAAGCTAGTAAATAAAATCCAAAGAATGTAAGATAGTTTATGTTATGGATTCTAGAATACAGATAGACATACTTTTTTTGTAAATACATACATAGGTATACATACATAGAAACACCCAGACCAATGTAAATAGTCATGTTCATGAACGCAAATACTTGTATGGAGCGGGATTCAAACTCGTGACTCTTGATTCAGGAGTTCACCTTGCCTTGGATTACCGATTTACTGCTGCATTCTCAACAGTTTGTAATTTTTTTTCTGTACAAATCATCAGATAATTATTATATCATTGGGATCAGATGTCCGATTCAAAACAATTATAACATTTTCATACTCATCCCGCGGGATAAGTTCGGGTTGCCTTAGTTGAGTAAAGAGCCAACACACTATTTACAGATTCTATTAGGAGTTTACGAGGTCTATTTTTGGATAAAACATTTAAAATGTTTTATTTTAGATTCTGCTTACTAAATCTTTGCAAAAAGCAGAATCAAGGTCAAGTGGGTTTGTTCTTGAAATCGTTTTGTTTTTGTTTTAGCGAACTTCAATATCGAATTGATATTCAGCAGAATTACTTTAGCTCCGGGTCTTGTCTTAATCCTACTTGTTTGATTTATTAATCGTAATAGGCTTTTGAATTACTTATAACATTGCAAATATCTTTTATCGTGAAAGTAGACTAGGGTCTATATTAAGCGGCTATTTAAAAATATTTACTGTTGGTTTACCCATCACCAATATTTTGATCATATTATAAATAATTACTAACCTAGCAATACAACTAAAATTCGTATTTTTTCGTTTTCTCAAGAAGTAAATCAAAAACATCCAATGTCCTTTCTTGAATTACCCTTCTTGACCGCGTCAGTCGGGCAATTAGATAGAGTTACTTTCACATTTATAGCATTAGTATATATATGTATACGAGTATAAGATGTGAATTATTGAATTACAAATTAATAACTTTTTTTTAGTCTATCGCCGACTTCGCGTATACGTATAAACAATACGTAACTTCTAGATACAAGGTAATACCTATTTGCATAGCATAGTATTAGGCATTGTTCACACCAAACGTTTTATCCGCCATCTGTGAGTTTGCTCACTGTCGCTTAATTATTCCGTAATAGCGTAAAGTCGGTTCGGTGTAAATGAGAAGTTAAATATTGGAAAAGCGACAAACCGCGTCGCGCGCTTACAGTCAGCGGTCTCAGCAGCCGACAATACGTTTGGTGTGCACAATATCTTAGCTGTGCTAAGATGGCATTCCGAGAGATGCGAGTTCGAGTCCCGCTTTGCAGCTAAACATTTTCCACA
Organism: Parascotia fuliginaria; assembly: GCA_963082885.1. NCBI lineage: Eukaryota > Metazoa > Arthropoda > Insecta > Lepidoptera > Erebidae > Parascotia > Parascotia fuliginaria. Next base: position 6,914,644 of record OY720195.1, read on the forward strand.
TTTTATAAGTTTAACCAGTGCAGAGAAGGTTTAAGACACATTTTCAATATAACAGTTTTGTCTGTTACAGAAGCAAATTAATACTTGAAATTATCCTACATACATAAGTATAATTTCATTATGCTGAGCGTAGAACAATGCAGTAGACGTCAAGTGTCTCAATAAACTGACGTTGGTATAATTAGTTCTATCAAAAGCAACGAATGGCGTTTCATTAAAGGCTCAAAATGCTTTCGTGGGTATGGTTTAAGATGTAAGATTTAAAGAACATTTTTTGCTTTTGTAATTTAATTTTGTGGCTCTGAAACCGTAGAGAGTAACTATGTAGTTCACTTAAAAAAAGAAGAAAGAGGACAATATGAAGATACCTATCGGACAAATTTGTCCCCACTTTTAATAAAAAATAATGGGAAATATACCGACGTAAAGTATTAAAGAAAGAAAAGAAAGAAAAACTTTTATTGTGTTATAAAAGACGACGTACATAGATACCTACCTATAAGAAATAAAAATTTACTTTTTTTTTTTTTAATCATACCTACTTCTTATCATTAAACAATTTTTTTAAAATAATTATGACCAATAAGTCCAACAAATAATTTCTAATATGAATTAAAATAGCAGTGGTAACGTGGTAACAATAAAAATGATTTGTGTTTTTGAACTGTGTCAAACTTTCAAAACTTGCTTAATCTGTGCTGTCAAGTGTCAAGTGTCAAATGAGATGCTATTGATAACTCATGTTCAGACTTTAGTTCAATTTATTTGACGTGGCACCACGTGCTACATTATTCCAGAAAAAAATGCGACAAAACAAAAGTAAGTGTGTACGCCGCAGTTATACACAAATTGGTTGGACACTCAGCAAACACTAGGATAAGAATTACCCAACCCAGAACTGATTTTCAGTGCCAATTACATATTATTTGGTTATATACATATTAGGTTACTTTATAGCGCCAGATGCTCTAAACCCTTTAAGTCAAGAGGACCTTTTCCTTTCTTGTCTTTCTATTTCATCATGGCAACAGCTTGGTTTTATCAGCTTGTTCTGCAATGCTTAGAAAACACACCTAGGGATAGTTCTCCAGAATAACAACATATAAACCTGCACTATATCTTGTAGTTGGCATTTAAAATAATTAATAAAACAGGCATATTTAGTTCCTTTTTTCAAATACAGATTATAGAAATATTATACTGCTGCAAAAAGAATTTTAAACTAGGTATACAAACAATATTACCTATACTAAACAAGGATCTGAAACTCTTTGCAGATAAGACTTACATATTAAGACGAGAATATCTTTCGGTTCCTCACTAAGCAAACTTGTATCGAGGTAACCTTTATAGTCATCATCATCAGCTGAAAGACATTTACCTGGACATGAGTCAGTTCCTTAGCCGTTCTTATAAATCGACAATAGATTTGTTCTGTGAGAATCCTGCCCACGGTACGTCTTACAAACTCAAATACAGATACATAGTAAAACTACTTCACGCCTTTTATCTCCGAAGAGGTAGGCAGAGGTCACCACCCACTTTTCGCCATTTTTATTTTAGTCCCCATGTAACAGGGGGCGAGCCTATTGCCATTTAACGAGCACAATTCCAGACTCTGAGCTATTATTAAGAATTTTTCAACGGAAAAACCAAATATCATTTTACCTGACCTAAGGATCGAACCCGAGACCTCTGATTGGTGGTAATCCGTACAAATTACCACCGAACCACAGAGGCACACACATATACCTAATTCAAAATAATAAGTATAATTAAGTCGTTTATCCTTTACGCCATACTCTTACACACCAGAGGCGCGTGATGAATACTTCATTATCACGGAAATAGGGCGAAGGTTGCCTTTGAAACGCTTTGTAATCTTTTTATTTGCTTTATAAAAACATACGTATAACTCAACGTCGATATTTGATCATTTATATTCTTCATGACTCCTAGGAATAATGTAATAATCCTAATCTTATTTTGTTATCGAGTTTTTAAAGCACGAAATGGTTCTTATATAGTCGTCAAAAGGACTACTATGCCAGCATTTAAGGCTGATTTACATTGATACAGTTGCTGGTGCCAGCACCACTGAATTCCGGCACTGGATTAGTACTATATCAATAAAAACGTTTTCAATCCAGTCCAGCATCCAGTGTATTAATGTAAAACGTTTTTAATCCAGTGATGTTAGCGCAAGCTACTGTGTCAATTTAAATTAGCCCTTAGACACGATGGTTTTTTAATGGTACATACCACTCTTAGAACCCACTGAAATTTTTAGTGTTATACTGGGATGTTATAATATTGTAAAGTTTTTAATATTTCCTACCCTACAATAGTAACAATAATTACTTATTTAAGTTACTCTCAGAAAATACAAAAAAATATAATATATCATTTTAATATGAACAATAAATTGAATTTAGCGTCGCTTCAAAGTTGTATACATCCATTCGAATTTTCACTATCGGATATAGAGGTGTTCAGAAACGTGTAAAAAAAACCTTGAAAAGCTTTTTTCAGGCCCAACGCGTGAATAATTCCATCTTTTGTGAAGGGTGACCGAATAAAATATAGTTTTGTTGAGAATCAGTTGGAATTAGAATTAAACTGTCCGTTTAATATAAGGGTGTGAACTATATAAGCATGGTTAGGCGTTTAATGATAAAGAAAATATTTAAACCTTAAATTAAGTGAATATAATACTTAATTGATATAATTTTGTGTCCAAATATCATAAAAGTGTGTAGACTTCTCAAAAGGTGGACCGCTGACCTGCTAAGGGTAATAGGCAACCGATGGATGCGGGTGGTTCACGACCGGTTATGGTGGCGGAAATTACAGTGGATGTTTTTCGGCTAATAGAATTATATAGTTTTCAAGGAAGGAAAGGAAGTGAAGCCATTAACGGCTTAGTCAGTATGGCCGGAGCTTCCAAGATGGATGCGCTAGTATTTAAGCTGCTGATTCCCTACTGGATGTATTTAATGGAAAGTTTTTTTTTCTACGTTTGTTGTAATTTTCGTAAACAAATCATAATTTTAGCAGGACAACCTTGCCGTAATTGCATGCTTTACAGTTTTTTTACTAAAGTTGACTGACTGCTTTTAGCTTTGGTAAGGTCTATAAATTAAGTATATTACGCTTTGTTAGCGAACAGTAGAGTCGTGACTTCAATATTGGCTATTTTAAATGTAATGCTAAAATTTAATATTCCTGGAATACAGTGGAGTCTAAGCGATGCCTCAAGCATTTTACTTCCTTGAAATAATGTTGTGGTGACTGTACGTCAAATTACTGAATGTTATTTTGTATGCTAACCAATTGCCCGAAACATGTTCCTCTAATGGGAAGGAACGTAAACGTCGTAAATGTTACATTGTTTCTTTTATTTACGAGTTAAACAAACAGGAACTAGTGGAAATGGTCTCAAAGTAAAAATTGTAAGAAGTAATTGAATACTTTTTCTTCAAAGATGAGGAAAGACGTTTAGCTCGGTAACATAGCAATTTATTTTAATTTTAACTGTAAATTTTCTTTTACAGCTTGAGAAAGATGGATTTTAATACGGTTTTACCTATCATTCACAACTTTTTTCTATAAGGTACAAAACATACATGAAAATTTTAAAGATTATTATCTCGTGTAATACATATTAGTAGCCACATGCGATGCCGAATTGTGTTGCTAGTATCTTTATATTCAGACAAGGGTTATTATTAATTAATGTTGACAAGTATGAGAGATTTGTCAACGTCAAAAGTTTCAAAGCAAAGTAACGAGCAGAATAGTAAGGAGTTGAATCATATGTAAATGTAACAAGAAACTCACAGCTACTCATTCATAACCGGAAAGTTGAAATTTTGAACTATTTGACACGTGTAGTCAAAGGGCAAAAGGCACGCAGTTTTGGCAGCAGATTATATAACAGATACGTAATTAAAATTTCAGACAATGTAAGATATACCTTACAAACATAGACGAGTATGTATCAAAATATGGATATTGCGTCATTACTGAAACCAACATAATTTGTAGATAGGTTGTTTATACTAATATTGACCGTAAAGCACATGCAATATTAGTATATTAAATTGTATAAAATTCCAAGATTGATATATAAAATACCTGACTAACTCTACCACAATAATCAACAAAGAAAACACTCACTCAAAAGCATTTCAATTTTCACTGCAAATGAAGCCTTAAAACATGCAAAAGCACACAAAATTCACCTTAAAATTAACAACAGAAGTCTAAAAAAACTTAAAGAGTAAGAGTAGTGCCACCCGCAATCTGAGTATTTTCCGCTATTCTCAGCGAATTCCGCGTAACATTTTGTTCCACAATATGAGCCACCAAGAAACGTTTAGTTTTAAATATAAACCCTCAGCCACACGTGCTTCGAATGTGGACTGCAGAATCTGCATTATTTTTTGATTATGAATACGCAGATGATGAAATCGGAACACGTGTTTAGGAAAGAAATGTTTTTGCAGATTTTGTCGCTGTTGTTCATGACAGCATAAAAATTTATATTTTAGGAAACCAACAACTAAAAATGAGTTAAAAGAAAAGAGAAAAGAGTTTTTGTTCAAATTTATTCAGTTTGGCTCCAGAACTATTTCCACAGACTACTTGCAGTGTTTTATTCTAGACTTCAAGTACAGTATTCCCGTTTTATTACTTTAAAATTATATTTATATTTTACGTCCGCCTTCGCTTTTCTTCGGTATCAAAAGTTTCATCCGGTCTCACAACAAACGTGTATGTACTTATAATATGATTACAATATTACCTAATTCAGCGAATTATTGTTGCTATACTGAAAATTTACTTTTGTTGTTTTCTATAATTTACAAATATTGAAATTCTGAAAATTGCTAAAAAATATGTTAAGCGTAATAAAATATAAGCTATGTGATCTGCTTTATTTATTAATTTTGAAAAGAATTTTTCAAATCGGAAACGCAGATTTTTAAAAACAAACAAACACAAAAATCTAATCTTTTCTCTTTTTAATATTAGTTTAGATTTATAATTTGTAGCTTTGATGTAGGGGACTTAGACATCTTGTTACAATTTTCAAAGATCTATAATAGCCATCAGCAATATCAGCTTAAGTCACGCTGGTTTTTCTTATAATTCAAGTTACAGTAACGTCTACATACGACTTCAGGCCTAAATATTAATAATACTTCCTATAATATTACCTCTACTGAGTTAAAGCATGATATAGGATTTTGTCCGAATATTAACGTTGAAGCCTTTAAATAAATTATTATAATAAATATCTTGCCCGTTTAATGTCTGATTTTGACAAGGGTTGGCTGATGTATGTATTATCTAGTATTTCATGTAAAAAGCTAAACTCAAACATGAAGCTGTTTATGAAAATATTATGTATATGTAAATCTCTCTTCTACATTTCGTACATTCGGCAGAAAAGTAGCATATAACTAAATATGGCTACTTGGAATGTATGTCATCTGTTCATAGACACAAAGTCTAAAATTGCCCAAATCGTGTTTCTGATTTTAGATCTTTGATCGATAAGGAATCAATTTTAAAAAGTCTTATAAATGTTATATATAAATGAAGAACATTTGATTTTGCTAGTAACCTAAACGTGATTTTGCAATTTTAAACTTTGAAATTCTGAATTTAAGAATATCTAGATAATTATGTTAAAATTACTTTTGGTCTTGTTTCTTCACTCTATAGATCTTTTAGCATACGCATACAGGGTTTACTGTTTTACAACTTTTTTGGTTGGTTGACGTGTTTGCTGGCCTTCAAGGATTTTTACAGAAAATATGATTTAAAACTTATTTAAAAAAAGCTTTCGCTTTTTTTAAGTATCTAAACAAATAAATACTACAGAATTTGAAAAGTAAACAGAAACTAAATAGTACTCAGCCTGTTAAATTGCAGTGTTTTCTCAATCTTAAGACTCTTATTACTATAGAATTTTTTACTTAAATGTGTTAATGTTTTTACTACGAGTGAGCGGTAGGCAACAACTGAACACTAACACTTATTTATACAGTAGATTCTTGCTGGTCCTGTCGTAGAATATTAACGTCAATTAATAGTTTATAATGTGTTTCGTTCGGTTCATAATCTAATAATCAGGCTACTTATATGTTGTAATCTAAAAACTGGCAATTCAAAAACTTTCAAAATATTAAAAAGACTCGTTTCCACACATCATTCATAACTCCAGCACTTGAATAGAAAACAGAATCAAAAAAGCCAAATCCAGAGACAGGGAGCGAACAAGCAGCAAAAGGTTCCTTTATAATTACACCCGTAGGCAGGCCTTTGAGAATGAAAGGATTTATTCGTAAGTACTTTGTACTGTTAGGTATTTGGGCATTTTGTTTTTGAAGGTTTTTAAAGCTTATTGTGTGAATGTTTTTATTTGTGATCAAACGTATTAATTTGAATTTAGGAAATATATTATCGTATCTGTTACATTAGAGTTTTAATAAATTTTGTTAGGAATTATTTGCAGATTTTCTTAACCGACTTCAAAAAGGAGGAGGTTATCAATTCGGGTCGTATGTTTTTTTTTTTTTTTGTATGTTTGTTACCTCATATCTCGGTCATTTATGAATCGATTTGAAAAATTTTTTTTTTATTTGAGAGGGTATACTCTGAAATTGGTCCCATTTTTTTATTATAAGAAATGGTTCAGTGGTTGTATGTTTGTTACAACAGAACTCGGTCATTTATAAACCAATTTTAAAAATTCTTCTTTTATTTGAAAGGGTATACTCTGAAATGGGGTGCTTTTTTTTTTTTTTTAAAGAATGGTGTAGTGATTTGGCTTCAAATTTATATTTTGTAACAAAACGTATGCAAGAAGTGAAGATGTGTAAAGCAACACATCGATGTCTTTTGCGACGAATTTTGTGACATTGACATGTCCATGCTACAAGGGCGAAGTGATTTTTATTCATTTTTTGTTAGAAACGAAGTGGCCCTGGATGAGTGACCATTTGTGTCATTTCATTTGCAGCGTCCTCATTCTTTAGAAGCAGTAGACTATGGTTATCACTATAATTAGGTAGTCGTTAAGCCAAGTTGGAGGTCTTATGTTCGTGAGAAATTACAACAGCAACGGGCGGCCTTGAACCTGCCTTTACAGCACCACTGTTTATTTTTTGTATATCTGTTAAGCGATTGCTCGGTCAGTTAAATTATGATTTTTGATGATTCTTTATTGTTGGTAGATCATCATTTTTTTGTTTTGATTTGTGGTTTCTGGGATTCAGGGTTTAGCGATCGAGAAAGTGTTGACAAGGACCCTATATATCTGTTTACAATCTTACCTCTCGTCTCTACTTTCTTTCAAACGGCACGGCGGCGCTGTCTCATTTGCGCAGCACGTTTAGGAAGTCTACCTATATTGAATATATTTATACACAATTAATTCCCACTAAAAGTTTAAAAATAAAATTATTTTTAGAAAAAATAATGAAAACCGACTTCAAACAACACCTACATGTTCAATCCTTAACTAAAAAGTAGAAAATAATATTTTAATTACTTCATAGCAAAGAACATTAAAGGGGACTCAACGCAATCCTTGATACCTATAATACTTTACTATTTATAGTTTTTAATCAGTTATTTTGGAGTCGGTGCCAGCCAAGAAGGATCATAATGACCTTTATAAAAATAACCTACCTACTAGCAAAAAAAACCTTCTTGATTAATCTATTAATATATGAATGAAAAATATAGATTTAATACAAGATATCGAACGGAATCAGATAAGTGCGCCTCAAATTTTTTATGTATATCTGAACACAACTATCAATGACGTCTGCCTTCACGAGTATGACTGCGTTCGGGTAGTGCACTCAGGCATATCCCCCATGCGTGCCATTACCGCCCCGTGCATTTCAAAAGTTTGTTTCAAGGGCAAAATTAAAGATCCTTCTTGGCTGGCACCGACTCCAAAATAACTGATTAAAAACAATAAATAGTAAAGTATTATAGGTATCAAGGATTGCGTTGAGTCCCCTTTAATGTTCTTTGCTATGAAGTAATTAAAATATTATTTTCTACTTTTTAGTTAAGGATTGAACATGTAGGTGTTGTTTGAAGTCGGTTTTCATTTTTTTTTCTAAAAATAATTTTTTGCAACTGCAATTCATCATCATCATTTACATTTATTGTTAGAAATAAATCTAAGCTAAACTTTACCCTTTAACTAATGGCTTAGAGTCTCCCTCATCACCAATACGCATGGCAATCAATTCACCACATGGGAGAACGTGGGGGCCTACCACCACCTCTTATATTATTTTAGGATTGTGTTTTGTCTCTTTCTTTTGTATCATTAAAAGCAAAGACAGAGACAGAGTAATACGTTTAGAGTTTATACGGTAGTAGATCCACGCTGATTTCAGCATGAATGGGCCGGATCGTCCGGGGAAGTACTACCCTCTCATAGAAGATCGACTTAAGAGTAGTAGTATCCGTACTACTGCATTTCGTTCGATGAGTGAGAGCGCCGGAGGTCCAATTTCCCCCTTTCCTCTTTCCTCACCTCCCTCATTCCCTTCCTCTTCCCCATTCCCAGCCGCCATAGTGGAAGCCACCATACCAGCAGTTTAAGACGATGGCTTTTGGTATAGTGGCCGCCACTTCTAGATTCCACTGACTGCTTACCATCAGGCGGGGTGGAGTCACTTTGGTAGGCTATAATATAAAAAAAAAAGTATGGTTATAATAAGATTGCTATAAGAAGTTGTGGTAGAGTCCTTGCACGCCACGCGTTTTATATTCATTCAATTTATCCCTATACATAATAATATCTAGCTTCTTCTTCTTATCGAGTGGTTAGTGGTCAGCCTAGTGTCAGGATTTGTTCAGGTCGCCCATAATTTATTATACAGGCATCCGACTTGACGTAACGACTGTTATCAACTTGGTAACAACCAGGACCGACTTTTAACGTGCCCTCCGAAGCACGGAGACGCTCAGATCAAAATCCACTATGCGGTCACCCATCCATGGTCCAGCCGCACTCTTAGTTGCTTAACCCGCAGATCGATTACCGTCTGACTAGTTTTAAATTCACTGAAATTGCAAACCGTTTTCAAAACTAAATATCCTTATTCAATATCATTTACATCTGTAAGGTACCGTTTCATAGACCAGTAGTATTTATTAAGGTGATCGTTTTACCAATTATTTGGAAAGCCCCACTTTATCTCAGACTATCCTTTTACTGAATTATTGGGGAACATCGTGAGAAATGAAACACGATATTTCTGAATTTGTTAGCAGCACTCTTACCGGATTGATATTATTTAATACAGTTGTGTTCAATTTATTAGTGAAGTGAATTAAATGAATTGAAATGTCATTTTAAAATTACTTTCCAGATACCAAATCTATGCTATTATTTAAAGCGAAAGTGTTTGTTTGTTTGTTTGAACGCGCTTATTTCTGAAACTACCAGTCGGAGTTAAAAAAATCTTTTTGCGTGTGATAGCCCAGTTCTTAAAAAGTTATAGGCTACGTAACATCACGCTACTGGCGACGGGAGCAGAACAGTACACAAAAACGCGGGTGAAACCATGTATCAAAAAGCTGGTTAAATAATAAAGTGAAAAATTTGGTGCTATGAGATCAGTTTGTAACATTTATATTTTGTTAACACTGATTGTTTTAAAATGTTTGTTACGTTAACGTAAAAATATGTTAAAAATCTGAAATATCAGATGCCGTATGGTATGTTTGGCAGAATTACAGTTAAATGTAATAGACATATTGTTTGTTATTAATAACTTGGTTAATTTAACATCATAATAGCACAAATTGTAACAATACCTTTACTTTACCGAGGTATTATTGTTTATAAGTTTATCACAGCCCAATTATAACTCAACTAAACTTCGCCATAAAAGGCGATTCCTGTTCCCATTAATGCAATACAATATTCGTGACGTTTCACTAATATATTTAAACTTTAAACCCTTTTCTATAATTTTTCAGTTCCACAAATATATCAAGCAAATTTTAATTGCATAGCAAAATTACTACGCATACCTAGTATACCTACTTTTAAATAAGTTAATTCCCGCGTACGATCAATTACGTCACACGATGTGATTAAAGAACTGATTAAGGTGATTAGAGCGTAATGAATACACAAAGATCGTGGTTCCAAGTGACGCGAAAGCTTTTGAGGGGACTTTGAAACACAAGCATAACTTTGTATTATAAAGGGACTAGCGATCTGCCCGTATTTATGTATTTATTACGACATCTATAATTAAGCTTCACGCAGCACAGTTTCACCCGCATCTTTGGGTACTGCTCTGCTTTCGTCGCCAGTAGCGTGATGTTACATAGCCTATAACTTTCCTCAAGAACTAGGCTATCATACACAAAAAGAAATATTCTAATCCAACCTAAACTTTTCTTGCGAAACCTGCGATATATCAGTGAAAACCACATCTAAATTCATTAGGTGGTTTTCGAGATTATCCCGTTCAAACAAACAGACGCTTATCGGCGACTTCCTTTTACACTGTGTATAGAAAAAGAAAATTAGAACACGTAGTACAAAATGTATCCATCAAAGTGTTCTTGGTAACATAAATTATGCTTTAAGGTCACACGATCCATTTTGGAGGCTATATTCTTTCGTTTTTGGGTGTATTCTATAAAGTACGTGGTGATTTATTTCGATCACATCTTATTATGAAAGAAGCAGCAAAACATGCGCCGAAAATATATTTCTTTAAATATCGCTTTACGTACAATTGATTGAAGTCTTATACTTATTTATTACTCTCTTATTAGTCTGTAGTTCAAGAAGCAGATCATAAACTAAGTAATAGGTAGTACAAGGTAGAAGTACAAGGGTTAGCGCACTTATCGTCTTCAATTGGCTGGACGGGTGCCGGTTTTCGAAAATATACATGACTTAATAAACCTTGTGTTTTCTTCTTGCAAGCATGGTAATTAATCCTTACATATTTTTTACACATATATAAAAAAGACCTTATTCTGCAATAAGGTGATGATAGGCTAGTAGATATAACATAATAACATTTATTAAATACAAGTTCTCCATTTGAAAACATAAAAGAAAGTTGTATTAACTTTATCTATCTTTCGTTTCAACAAAACTTAAAGCTTTTAAAATGAAACCGTTTCCATTCAAAGAAATAGCCCATTAACCCGCACGCAACCCACATGTTCCATAGCAATCAAAGTTTACAAACACTTTATTAACCCTCACATAACAGTAGTACAAAACTCTTTAAATCTTCCCTTGTATTTAGCGAAACTCCTTTCATCTCATTGACTGCTACCAGCATTTAAGTTACAACGGCTTAACCTTTTCCACGGCAATCCAGACAGAAAACTAGACATTGTGGCACTCAAACTTTACTTATACCAAAAAGTTTAACAATAATCAACCTTAAGTCGTTCAAATAAGAATGTTTGTGCATGCTTTAAACAGTTTGCCCGCTGCCATTCACGAGATCTCAGGGCCTTTATGAGAGGAGTGTCCTTTCATCCCACTCCTTTTTAACCGGAGGCAGCAATTATAGTTACCGTGCCTCGAATGGTTATACTTTGGAGTTCCTTTAGCATTTATTCGACGAAGGAAAAATTGACACGTTGTAAAACTTTGAAGAAAAGGCCGTTGTATTTTTGTGGGCAGAATAAAGACTGTATTATGTATAAAGTTGGTAATTCAATTCAACATTAAGCTTTTTTGAGGACTTAATTTTCTTAATTTGGTGATTTTATTATGTTAGGGAATTGTTGTAATTGACATTTGAGAATTTGGTTAATATTAAACAATGTCTATGGTGTAGTTGATTAAACGGAAAAACTTTGTCTAATGTAAATATGTTTTTTGCTAGTCGCCCGTTTATTTACATAAGTAGAATAAAAGTTCTAGTTTATGACACTCAAGCAGTGAGTAACATAATACACAAGCTTTACATTGTAATGTACATAAAGGCAAAAAGGCAAGGCTTTTTGCTTTTTCAAATTCCAAAATATGGATATTTCTATGGCGAAATAAGTCTAAATGAGGGGATTTTTCTGCTTAAGCGCGCGCATAAAAGTACTATATTTGCCTTGCAGTCCTTAAGTAATGTCTTCAAAACCACATCTTACAGATAAATCAATGATTTAAAAATGTTTCAATAGCATGAAGCAAAGAAATCAAACTCAAAACATCTCGATATTGACTTTTTTATCAAATAGTCTATGTCAAATAGTCTACATTTAGGCGGTATTCCTTTTTAGACCCTACCTTTTCAAGTCTCTAGCATAACGGTATTTGTTAACATAATACACGGGCTAACATTCTATGTCTATAATAGTAAAAATGCTAGTGAAAGGCGTATTGCTTTTTGAAATTTCAAATGGTTTTTCTGACTAAGTTTATAAAAGTAGGTAGGTACTATCCACCCGATGGTAAAGCGCCTAACTTTATCTAGAATTACTCTTGAACTATGTAATAAACGTAGCCTATGACTGCTTTAACTGATAGATGCAACAGCAGTTACACTTCAATACTTCTAGCCTTTGACTGCTTACCATCAAGCAGAGTAGAGTCATTTTGATAAGCTACCTCTTCTTCTTCTTGATTTAAGAGATCAACTGTTGTCGTTGGATCATCCGCCATTGTTCTCTATCTTCTGGATTGTTTTTAACCTCTTTGTGAAGACTTTGTTTGTTTGTATGCGCTAATCTCTAGAACTACCAGTCGGATTTGCAAATTTTTTTTGTGTATAATATCCCAGTTTTCGAGAAAGGTTATAGGCTATGTAACATCACGCTACTGGCGACGGGAACAGAGCAGTAAGCAAAGACGCGAATGAAACCGTGCCACAGAAAGCTAGTTTGTTGTATAAAACTCCGTCTTGGTCTTCCTCTTCTCCGTTTACCTGTAATTTTTTGCTCTAAAATATTCTTAAAACATTATCGTTTCGTATCAAGTGACTAATCAGGCTACTACTATACATAAATAAAAATACACCTCCCTCTGTGCGACCAAAACAGTTTAATTTGCAGAGAAATATTTGTCCTCAGTATAATAGGTACTGAATGCACAAATTGCACAATGCTAGCATCTAATAACAAGACTTATCATAATGTTACCTTGGAGTCCTGTTTGTTTAAGAGTAGTACATGAATAAGTTACTGTTTTCTCTGTCATTTTATATCTAGCAAAATTTAGCTTGGAAAATTATACAAAAGCTCTTAGCGTTTATTTATTTATTGTTACTTTGATGCAATAAACATTAGTTGGTTTTATTTTTATACGATACAATGAGAGACATCATTATTATTTTGACCAATAGATTGCTGAACACAGACACACATATTATTATATTGTTAGAATATAACGATCACGGGGAATAGACAATCTAGCATAATTAGTTATCTTATCAAAGGACGGTGCCGCCCTCTACGTAATCATTATGTATATTTAACGATTGACTGATTGCGCTAATACATAAAATATTTTTTAACAAAAAGAAAACCGACTTCAAGCAGGAAGGAAACTAAAAAGTAAAAAATAAATTTACATAGCACAAAGTAATTCGTATTTTGATTTAGTTAATCAGAAATAATTAAATAAGTATTTTATAATTTTGAAATTTAGTGTTAAGTAAAACAATAACTAGGTACCTTTAGGTATTATCAATCTTAATTTGCTATTCTACCTACCTAGTAAGGTTCTTATAGTATTTACTTGGCACCAACTTAATGAAAAACATAACAAATGCACTAGGCGTCAGTACGATTTTCGAAAGTTCCCCTGGATTTCTCTGAGATGCCATCATCAGATCCTGGTTTCTTTATCATGGTACCACCCTTTCCAACAGAGAAAGAATCATCAAAATCGGTTCATGAACGACGGAGTTATCCGCAAACACACATAAAAAAAATATATATATATACGGTCGAATTGAGAAATCTCCTCCTTTTTTTGAAGTCGGGTAAAAAGAAGAGATGACCTCAGCCTTTTGGGTGACATAAATTCTGAATAATCTGATTACTAGTCTAAACATTGACGGTATTTTTATTAGTCCTGGGGGTCTACTACCACTTCTTATAGCTGTATTATTTTTATCTTATTTTGTATTTTGTCTTACTTTTGTACCATTAAAAACAAGGAAAGAGACAAAGTAGGGTAATAACAAGATTGCTATATGAGGTTGTGGTGGGGCCCCTGATGTTGATTTATGTAAAATACTGACATTAAGTCCTACCGACTATACGTGCTTAAGAAAAAGCATGTTGAACTAGAGTTCCTATAAAATTGCTAGCTCAAACCTCACGAAAATTGAATATTCATTCAGCATCTCGCTGAGCTTTATTTCATCTACTTTGAAGACCATTAGGCTATAACAATAATCCTCCTAAAGTTTCCTAAACGAAACTCGTAAATCGTAGAAGTCTTAAAAATTTTTACGTTTTCCAAAGAGAAGGTTCGTAAATTCTTTCTGTACGAGCGTAAATGCTTCAGTATGGCTTCAGTACATAGTTTTACGATGTTTCCTAATTACAGTGTGTTCGTAAACTTACTGCAGTTTATGACACTGAAATTTGTTCTTGACATCATAATTTAATATCTAGAATTAATTTCTAAAGCGTTCCTACTCACAAAATGTGTTAAGACATTTCGCACCTTGAGTTTGACAGAATAAAAAATCTGTACAGTCGCCTTTTAAAATTATTGTTATTTTAAGTGTCATGAGGAGAACTACATATTTTTTATTTTATTTTTTTTATTTATTCAGCCTGGTTTCCACATTTACGGTAGTAGATCCACGCTGATTTCAGCATGAATGGGCCGGATCGTCCGAGGAAGTACTACCCTCTCATAGAAGATCGACTTAAGAGTAGTAGTATCCGTACTACTGCGATTCGTTCGGTGAGTGAGAGCGCCGGAGGCCCAATTTCCCCCCTTTCCTCTTTCCTCACCTCCCTTATTCCCTTCCCCTAACCCCATTCCCAGCCGCCATAGTGGAGACCACCATACCAGCAGTTTAAGACGATGGCTTTTGGTATGGTGGCCGCCACTTCTGGATTCCACTGACTGCTTACCATCAGGCGGGGTGGAGTCACTTTGGTAGGCTATAATATAAAAAAAAAAAAAAAATTGATATAAGATAGTGCGGAGGATCTTAGGAGACTTTACTTTTAAATTGTATGCCGACAACAGCGACGTTTTCTTGAGACTTAAAAGAGCAATGCGGCTAAGTGTACATACATAAATCAGTTTGACCTTAACCTCTATATCCAATCTTTTATTCCCATTTTTGCTCTGGATAACTTGCGTTACTTTTCAAAGAAAACACAAGCCTATTCATAACAGCTTAAACGTAACGACACCTAACACAAAGGTTACAAACGCAACAAAGCCTCTCTTTGTTAAAGATTTACAATGACTGCTTCAATCTTGCACACGTGTTATAAGCTGCTTTACATCTTGTGTCGATTCTTTTGATTTTTATCTGCAAATAAACGTTTAAGATAGAACACACATAGATAGAACTCACTGTAACTCACTGCCTCAGTGGTTTGGCGACACTACTGTGTTTGATTGCCACAAGTTTGATTACCTTTGGAAGGTATAAGTATAATATTGTTACGTGTCAGGATGGAGTTTGATGTAAAATAACAGTTACGCGATGAGTTTGTTCAAAACTCACACAATACACTAACAGTACCAAAATATTTCAATAAACACATATACTGCACTATAACGCTTCGTGGATCGCTCTTCGTAAACTTCCGTATCACTTAGACGTTCACTCGAGATCGCTGTATTAACAACTGAATGTCTTTTCTGACGTCCGAATCCCTTTTATAGTTATCCAATAGATTTCTAGAACCCTCCTGTTATTACTACAAAGGTGCCTACAATTCGCGATAACAAAACAATAAATAGACGCGGCATTGAAACATGTAGGTACTACAAATTCGACGCGCAGGTACCTACTGCCGATGAGCTATTGTTACACGTGTAGGAAGGTACTTATATGAGTAGACGCGAACGTTCTAGCGTGATCGTCTTAACAATATGTATAATATTCGCATTTTAAAGTAGAGGATCTAAGATCTGTAATTACCTATATAATAAAAAAAATATTAGTACACTAACAAAGCGGTGCTAGTGATAATATAAATCCGACAAATTTATATTCATACTTCCAATCTAGGTCACCAATAACAGATTGGAGTTTCAACAAGTTTATTACATCTTATTGAACAAGTCTCAGTCTAGAATTGAATAATAAAAGTGAGACGATAAAATTTTGCGACTAAGTCGCAGGTGGCGCAAGTTACAAAATTTATTTTGATTCATTAGACAAATGACGGCTCTTTGTTTCAATAATTTTATTGAGGTTTCTTATAAGTCAGATGGATTTATTAATTTTGTCATTTATTTTAATATTTAGATATTATCAATATTAATTAGCCCGGGGCCTGGAGTTGTGGACGGTAAATGGCTACAGACTCGCCCCCTGTTACATGACACCCAAAATAAAATGGCGAAACGGGGGGGGTTAAACACCTCTGCCAACCCCTTTGGGATAAAAAGGCATGAAGCTATGTATTTTATTATTTTTTTGTAATCACAACACTTGGTCAAAGCAAATTAGAGATTTCAGTTTTGAACCAGATTTCAAAAGATTAAAATTTTTCTTTTTTTTATTTATTGCCGTCAGTGGCATACGAGCAAACAGCCCATGTGATGGTAAGTGGTACCTGTCGCTCATGGACGTCTCAGAGTCTTTGACGTTGCCAGGGGCTCTGCAAAGCTGCATAATTTGAAGAGAGTTGGATAGGTGAAAACTATTATCTATATTAATATACTATCTTAAACTATTTTTTTTTATAATCCTCTTGAATTATCAGACGGATTATAAAAATTACATAAATACTTTTCAAGTTTATCTGCAGATTATTAACAAGGGAAAAAAAATTCGTAAGAAAACCTGGACAACATCAAAAATATACTTACTAAAAAAGATCTCAAAAGCCAAAGTGCTCTAGCCTATTAATTATAGCCTCAACAAAGATAACAATTAAGTTAACAGCGCTGCAAAATTAATTGTCTTACTAAAAACTATTTGGACATAAATTTTCTAACCAATAATAGAATTTGACATAAAACAATTTGATTTCTATTCTATTCATAGAATAGAGTCAAAAATTTATAGGATTGAAATAAGCTACCTCCAACGTTGCCGTTAGCTTATGTCAATCCAACTTTTTTTTATCTGTTGTATGAAAAGAATAGACATCTATGCCACTTGTCATGAGCCTCTGATCCGAAAAGACGATCCAAATAGATGATCATGGATTTAACAGAAAGAATAGCCATGAAATATTAATTTAGCAGAAAGGTATAGTAAAACAACTTTTTTTAGAATATTTCAATACACATAACATGACTCAAGCCAGGTAACAGCGTTGTATTTAACCTTGTATTTAACGTTGTATTTATATATGAGTCAATTCTCAAAATATTCAATGCATTATAACAAATTTGAGACTATTTTAGTAATATACTAGAAAATTCCAAAGCTAAGTTAATTAGAACTGTCGTTGGTTTATATAACTATTCAAAAAGAAAGAAAGAATTACATTTTAGTATACGCAGAGTACATTACTTTTTCCATTATATAAGGTACGTAACTTCGAACTTTGATAAAAATATTCTCGTCAGGTTTTTCTTGACTTCTTTGTACGCATAGAAATCGTAATAATAAAACTTTTATGGTTATATCTTAATGCAAGAGGTATTTTGTCATTACATTTAGCAATGTCAAAAAGAATGCACATAAGTACATTAGAAAGGTTATACGAATAATTATTTCAAGGACAGAATAGAATTTCTTCATATCTATCATCATTTGAAGTACGAGTAGCTTTCACAGTGTTGAATTTATTATTGCGATTTTTAATAATTGCAAGTGCATTTTTAATTCCGTCTGGTGCTGATACTATTATTAGAAATCTAAATTCATATTTAAACTCAATGTCATTTTGATGCTCAGTTTTTTATCATACTTTTCAAATGTCTGCACTATGCTTGATTGTGAGTATTCAGTAGGGTCCAAAAATAGTAGATACCATTCCAAAACATATCGAAGCAAACTGTTTTTTAATTGTCGCTTTAAACAAAATATTTTACACCCATAGCTGTGTGCATTATAAATGTGGTGAAAAAGAGCTTTTCGCAAATGGAAATAACTTGGTAACCTTGTAAGGTATATGTTGGTATATGTTATACCCTACCGTTCACATGTGCGTGTGTAAGGGCATAAATAAAATTATTATCTAAATTACATGTGACTGACTTGGTTTGGCGAATCAAATCGTAGCAGCGTAATTGCTTAGTAATAATATTAATATTACTAGCCTGTTTATTGTCCCAAAATAGGGCAAAGGCCTCTTCTCATATAGAGAAGGTATAAGCATTAATCACCACACTTGCTCAAGGCGGAATGGCTATTTCAGACTTTGAAGCTCAGATTTCCACACGATGTTTTTGTTCACCGTTAGTCAGAAATGTCCAAGATAAACTTAGAAAGTACATATGATTTAAAAATCACATTGGCACTTTCCCGGATCCGAACCCACTACTACCTTGTGTTTATGAAGCGGGTGCCTTATACACTAGACCAGTTTGAATCTAAAAGACAATATAATTGCTTATTTACATTAAATTTAGAAAGCAATAATCAACAAAAAACATAAAGAAGTACAATGTACCAACAAAAATAACTCAATTCACACTTCTAATAAAACTCTTTCATTAACTTTGATCATTACTTCAAAGTCAAACAACAGTTCAATCTCAAATGATTCGCCAACGTGTACTTTTTGTAAAAATACCAAAGAAAGTTAAGTCATTAGCAAGATTGGTTCATTTATATTGGTCTGAAGAATTAAACACGACTATTAACGGTGTCGATTCTAATGATACGAAACTTAAGTTAATTATTTACAACTAGCGATTTGCACCGGCTTCTCTAATTTATTTTTACGGCATGGTTAAAAATCTTTAAAATTTGTTGGTTATTTTTATTTTAACTTACCAAAGTGACTACACTCTGCCTGATGGTAAGAAGTCAGTGGAATACAGATGCGATGACCACTATCTAAAGTCAAGTGGCCTCCGCTATGGCGGATTTGTGAGATGCTTTTTCACGTCCCGCTTAAAAGGCCCAGGATCAAAACTATACAAGAACCTATGCGCTGGTAAAGGGTTCCAGTCTTTAACTGAGCGACAAAAGTATAAAGTAGTACCTTCTGAAGCCCTTAAATTAATTAAATTCTCCATACGCATATAGCGAACCGTATCAAAATACGTGATTTAAAAGTAAATAGGGGAGAAACGGACAAGAAGAAAACTAAGTTTTTCTTTTATATTATTTAGAGATTACAGATTCTAATAGCATCGTTATTTTCAAGAGTGAAATGATAAAAGATAATTAAGTGCGTGTAATTTATTATGATGAATGGCTCTGGAGCAATCAAAGTGGGGAGTTTTATGTCTAGCAGTGGTTGTTTTTTCTACATAATGATGATAAGAATTATAATGTATAATTAATAATTATGACTATTATATCTTAAAGTAAATATAAAAGGGTATTTGTTTGCTAGGCGATCCTCATACTGTCCCGCATCACTCAGTGTTGCGCGGACGTGCGTGTTTCTGCGTTGTTTGTAAGTATCTCTCTTGGTATTGATATCACGCGTGGTGCAACGTACTGAAAACGCATTCACGCGCAGTATTGATGTACCTTCGCCACGTACCCCGCAGCGGAGTGCGGAGCCATGCGTGAATCGCCTTAGTAATGCGTGCAAAAGTGATGTTTATAAGCAACTTTAAACTATTTAGTATGACTCTTACCACTTAAAATACTTGACAAAAGTATGGCTGTCTAGATTGTATTTATTTACCGAATGCCAGTGATTATAAGTTCAAATTACACTTGGCATGTATAGACTTGAAAAAACAAACCATCTGTCATAGTAAGTAACTACAGTAAATATTCAGAGTGTATACGACGGTTTGATATTACATGAAAAATCAGCTGTTACTAGTCCGTATAATGATTTCAAATTAATCACAAAAATGATTTGACGAAAAACAAAAATTTCAAATGTTCTAACAAAATAAATAATATTTTAGTAGTAACAAAGTAATACACCATTTATTATGACAAGCTCACTGACCTGTTATGAGTGACAACATTTATCCTTCGACGTGGATTATCACTTAAGTCAGTGACCGTTTGACGTACTTACAGAGTATTTAGAATTAAAGAAATTAAAAAAGTAGTCCTGTCACCTGTGTCTAAGCTATTGAAATATTTAAGTTAATTTTTTTTCTCGCTTTATAGTATCACATACTACACGTAATTGCATTTAATATTACCATCGTCTACACTCTGTATAATAATCATTTTTTGAAAGACAGATAAATGATTTATGATTCACTAGAACCAATGAAGTCAGCTGTTAGAATAAAAATAATTTTAAACAAGAAAAACACAGACTTTGAACGGGAACATAACTAAAAAGTTAAAAATAAATTTACTTAGCAGAAAGTAATTCGTATTTTGATTTAGTTAATCTGAAATAATTACATAAGTATTTTGTAATCTTGAAGTTAGTGCCAAGTAAAACAATAACTAGGTACCTATAGGTATTATCAATCCTAATTTGCTATTGTAGTAAGTAGTATTTGCTTGGCACCAACTTTAAAATTTTAAAATACTTATTTAATAATTTCTGATTAACTAAATCAAAATACGAATTACTTTCTGCTAAGTAAACTTATTTTTAACTTTTTGGTTTCCTTCCCGTTCGAAGTCGGTTTTTTTTTGTTTAAAATTTTATTTATTTTACGATTTTCAGTGATGGGTAGACCTAAATCTTCCTTAGATATTATTTTTATATGAACTAAAAATTTTGGAATATTGAACTGTATAAAGTAAGCCCGACATGACTGCTGGAATTCCAACGACTGTCTATGGTCACCTGTAATGGCACTTAAAACCCGTATGGGTGCAAAGTTCTCATCATTTCAAAAGAATTAAGTCCAAACACCAAGTAATTGCTGTAAATCGTTGTCGAGTTCCCTCTACTGGCTTTGTGCTCCATCATCAGATCGACCAAACCTTCACTAAATAGTAGCGCCATAAAATACTTAATGAAAAAAATAACAAATGCACTAGTCGCCTGTACGATTACGATACGATTACGATATCGATACGTATACGATTTTCGGAAGCTCCCTTGGATTTCCCTGGGATGCCATCATCAGATCCTGGTTTCCTTATCATGGTACCACACTTGGGATATCTACTTTCCAACAAAAAAAGAATCATCGAAATCGGTTCATAAACGACGAAGTTATCTGCGTACACACATAAATATATATACGGTCGAATTGAGAAACCTCCTCCTTTTTTTGAAGTCAGTTAAAAAGAAAAGAGGATGATATTTCTTAGGGTTTCTTATACCAGTTAAATAAGTTGATACGTAATTATAAATTAAGAATAATACACTACTATAGCAAATTCCAACCATAATTGAATAATCAAATATGTTAGAAACAATCAGCTAAGAAACCATAGTGAACAACTTTAGTTTATCCTTGAGCTAAGTCGAGTGTAAAATTCAGGTCACATCCAAGTTACTTATATCAAGAATCAAAAAAACTTGTATATCAAACCCGCATCAAAAAACGCTTCATCTCGCAAGAATATGTGTAATTTATATACGTGTAAACAATAATATTATTATATTACTAAAATGAAACCTCAAGGGACCTTTTGAACCAGTAATTATTCAAACGAAATAACTCGCACAAAATAAGGCTCTATTCATAATTACATCAGTGTGGTGAGTCAACCGTATCTTTGTACCCTTTATATTCCGTAATTTATAATTCAGTACTTACGAAGTTTGTATTCAAAGAATTATAAACATGAAGACGTTTACTGTAGGATATATGCCTTATAAACTTAAAAAAACAACATTACACTACGTTCCATCGTTCAGGCGATCACTTTATTACTAAAATTAAAGTAACTGCGTCCATCGGGGAATTTTTACCTTAGTAAATATTCATGAGCACAATTTCTGTGTCACTACAGAAATACGTTATAATGCTTTTGACTATCGCTAATAGATATTTTACTCTAATGTTTTCACAGCTTCAAGAGGTTTCGAAAGTATTCGATATAAATTTTAGCCTGTTATCTCCACGCCTTAACAACTGAGAAAAAGACAGACAAACGGACAACAATCTTGTCAAAACAGACAAAGGTACACACGAAACTATTATAATTATATTATTAAACTTTTTATAGTGAACTCTATATTATGCCATGTTGCCAGTTCAAGAAAATGATACTATTTAAATAATGTCTCTCTATGTTCTAGTAACAAATAAAGACACAAGCGAAGCAGTTTCATTAAATAGACCTCGACTTCAGTACACTCGGAGTAAACAAAATGAGTGTTGTCAAAGGCAATGTTACCACATTTTCAAGTCAGGGAGGGCCCTAATGTACAAATAACTCGTTCGCAGCATTTTACTTAATTACATACGGAGATCTGAAACATCAAAAGAAGGTTATACGCTTCGTTTATTTCTTTGAATGACGATTTAGAGTGAAATACATATTAAATATTTTTGCGTATTTACGTATATAATTTTGTTTACCTCGAAGAGTTAGTCAGTAGTGTGTTGTACACTTTGTTTGTCGGGTATATCAGTGCCCATTGAAGTACCTAAAAAGTACTTTGCTGTTGGACAAAATCTCAGTTTTTTATAGAAAGTGTTAAAATTTTTTTTATGATCAACTATTTTTACTCTACTAGACTAGACTGCAGCTATATTTTATAAGTGAAGAACTATCTCAGTCGTTTAAGCGAGAAACTGGCTAAGCTCGGTATGTTCCAAGTCCAACTCCACAGTATGAAAGACTGCATCTATTTGTAGAGTTGCTCCAATCGCTGGCTAAAAGCTTATCTCACTGTACCCCGACTAACATCAATACATATTTGAAAACAACGCAAAAGACGAGCTTTTGAAACCTCTCTTTGTTTTGTTCCCAATGCATTTTTCATTATGCGTTCCCACCTTACAGAGCCCCTTATTGTGTGAATAGGTCATTATGTTTCACATAATCTTCTAGCTATCGCGGGTGGGCTAAAGTAGGAACATTTTTCATTCCCCGCTCGGCCCATGGGAACGCTTTAGTTTCAATAAGGCCGAGATAAGGGTGAGTTGGGGCAAAAAGAACTATGATGTATTTTTTTAGAAAAATTTGGGGCAATCTGATAAATTAGGTGATTTTAAGAATCGTGTTTTCTGTTAGAAAAATTAGGTAATAAAGTGTTATTTTTTCTATGTGGTTTCTGCCACAGAGTAATGGTATGTATTAAGCTACAGAAATACCTGTCAGAAATTTGTAAAATATAACATTTTTTTTCATTCGTACACATTGTGCCTAAACTCCCTTTATCTTGTCTCATATGCCCTAAATTAGTATGCCTTCATTTAGACTGCGACTTCTTCTAACCATATTCTTATTATTTTAGGTCGGATCTTCTCATTATGCCGCACTAAGTGATTCATTCTTGCATTATCCACTCTGTCAAGTGGTCGCCCTAAAGATTCTTATTTATTTTTATCATCACCATATTAATGATATAGGTCCTCTACGTGTGTTATATGTTTAGTGACACTATACTATTATATGTTTAGTGTCATCTGTAGCATGTCTGAAACAGATTACTTACAAGTATTATATCACAATTATTCAACTTAATAATTAGTAGAATAAGATATCAGCATTCTCGAAACTGTCCAACAAAACACCTCTGGCACAACATATCACGATGTATCATGCCCAGTCTTTAATATTAATACAAGATGGACATAAATCAAAGGTTATACCAGCAACAAGCCATGTACTACGTATAAATTTATTAGCAACGGTCCCAACTTATGTCGACCGTGAATTTAATCCAAGTTATTGCATTTATGGCTACGGTAAGGGTGGGTGTACAAAAGAAATTCGTGGGATTTTGAATCAATACTATGAATTAACGGCCGTTCGTGTCATCGGTGACAGCGTCAAAATGTTTCTCAGAAAATGTAGTTCGCGGAGTAAATATTAAGGGCCTCGTTAAATTTTTGTATATTCATTTTACATAATCACCTGTGAATCAAATATGCGTTAACCTATGACTAAGTTAGCCTCGGAACCTATGTACATAGCTGTGCTGCTTAAATAATTAGGCACTATACTTAGATAACACAATAAACAGTTACAGATCGTGATATAGTGAATAAGGGATAAGAAGGAAATGTAGAAGAAATGAGGCAATATTTGACCTTGATTCATGGAACAAAACGCAATAGTATAAACATTAATACCCTACCTCGATATTGTAGAACAAAGTAAAACTACGATTAATATTAAAACCAGCAAGAATCTACTACCAAAATTACCAAACATCTACATCGTGACATATTCAAATTTGAACCAGCACATCACCAAATTTAGTATGTAATCATCTTTACAATACAGAGGCAGAATTTACGTGTGCGATAAACTTTAGTTATTGATTTCCAGTTTCAGTACAATTTGGTTGATTGAATAAGTTTTATTCATACCTTTAGCCCAACGATGATTGCTTACGAGATCTGGTATGAAGATAACAGGTATCTACATTTGTTGTAATTGATTCTAGTACCCAAGTTCTTGTAACAGTGATAAAAGGATTGAGACAAGAGTTTGGACAAAATATGTTTGTGATTTTAGTTTGAATGTTGTTAGATGATGCCTCATTAAATACTTGTAAATTTTTAGCTTTATTGGTTACGTAGTTCTTGTAATATAACAGTAGGTTATTGACTTTCTGCTATTTTACAATGTTTTTGTAATATTTCAGTAATATTAGCAGTTAAAAAAATTTTTATTTTTATTTTTATTTTTTAAAGATTCGTTGTGATATATAGTTTACGGTACGTTTTTCAAAAATTGATTCTTAGAAACATCAATTATGCCTTGGACGAACAGAATATTACTTTGACTTAGTTTGACTTTAAAATACTATTATTTTAGTAATACAAATTATTTTTAACCGACTTAAAAAAAGGAGGCGGTTTTTCAATTCGACTGTTTATATTTTTCTTATAAAGAACTCCATTTAAATGACGGTTGAAATCTGCAGTTGACTATCAATGAATTAAATACTGAATAGGCGGATGAAACAATAAACGTAAATAGAAAATCTTGTTTACTCAAGATCGTATTGGAAAACATTTAGGAGTTAATCGGGAAGGGATCCACTGGGTGGAAAGGTTCAAAACAAAGTTAGTCGGCCATGATTTTTTCGCAGAAAGCAGCTGTTTGTTAAAAAAATGTGGAAAAACTGATTTGGTAGCCGAATTTGGACTCTTGTGCTAAAGTTCCAAAAACTTTAGGGTTTTGGGTTTCAGTGTAATACAGACTAACTGTATCAGTATCTGAGGGCCTAGTGCGAGATTGTTTTACGTTAACGCGATCAACACGTTTGTGACGTTCGTGCTCCGATTGGCCTGCTCCAAACTCTCAACCAATCAGAGAGCCAAACGCGGTAGATGTTTCGATCGCATTAACATAAAAACAACTCGCACTCGGCACCCTGTTTGTTAGAGCTGTGTAAATTTCGTCTGTACAGTTTACACATCGATTTTCAGCAACTACTAATCAGACTAAGAAAACAAATTCAGTGGGTCAGCGATAGTACGTTGTTATCCGACTCTATTCTACGGTAAATAGGTTGTGTTTGCTTTATTTTTATTTTATTTATAACTAGACAGCTACAATAGGCAACACTTAGACTAGTACCGTATGTTTATAATTAAAAAAAACATACAAGAAAAACTTATTTTTCTTTAATATATTCGTTTGTATATTATAAAATGATAATGACTTTAAGAGTAATATCGTTACTAATAAACACAAAATAGCGATGATATAATTCTAAAGTGTTCTGTGTCTTTCCCAAAGTTCAACATCAATAGAAAAGATACACGGAGCAGCTAATCTTCCATAACTTCATGTTTATTAATAAAAGAAAAAATACGAGATATTTCAGCAATATTTTCCATCGGGAAGTTCTAAGTATTAGCCCGCAGTCTAAAACAGGAAATAAAACGTGGGTGTTATTCATTTCTGCCGTCTTTTTTGGCAAAAAGTTCTCTACTAACCAACGACCAACATACCTATTATTTTTATTCTCTAAACAACTGTTCTTTTAAGAACTACCGAAACAACAACCACCTTTCGAATGAACCTCTTCAACCTTAATAGTATTAGCAAAAGGCTAATCGAGTCATAACATAACCGTTACATCAAAAAACGCTTCAAAATCTTGTCATCGTCGCCTTCGCTAAATGTCTATAAAACTCAATTCTATAATCCATAAAGCTTCACACTACATTGACGTAACCTTCTCAATAGAATACGCGAACCAAAGGAATGTTTACGGCCCATCCTTTGAAGTGACCAGAAAAATGTCGGTCGTGTTGTGCATGAGCCGTAAATAAAAGTGGACGCGCCACTTAGCCCTATTCCACGCTATTAGACATTACTAAGAGACATTACCAAAAGACAAGAGACATTTTCAACTGTCACAAGTATTCTGTGATCATATAAAGACAATGTTATAATTTTGATAGAGAATTGTGGATATAGAGGTAATAAAAAAAAAATAGCAAGCGACAAATATATTTATAAATAAACTAAATAGTGTTACTTGGCATAAAAATTCACGTAAAGAAGAAAAATGAAATTATAGTGACAATAGTTAAAAAAATACAGTACACAAAAATTATTAAAAATGAAACTCTGAGAACTAAATGTTCATAGAATATTGCGTCGGTACAGTTGAGGAGACACCACAATAAACTTTTATCGCAATAAAAAGGTACCAGTATCCTTAATAGAGCTTTAGTTAAAACGTAAAACTTTAATGAATATCAGTCGAATTTTGACCATTTACTAATAAATTAGTTACAATTACTTACGTAGATCTTGAGCATTATCATCATCATATCAGCAAAAAGACGTCCACTGCTGGACATAGGCCTTTCCCAATTTTTGCTACCGTGGCCGGTCGTTCGCCGACTTAATGCATCGGTTGCCTGCCACCCCTGTATGGTCGTCGGTCCACCTTGTGAGGGTCTGCTCACGCTACGTCTTCCGGTTCATGAGATCTTGATAAATAAACTAAATCCATAGCAAATTGCACGTAATTCTGCACATAGTATGAGTTCAAGATTTTAGAATAGCGGACAAACAATCTACAATCCTCACAAACAAAGCATAGAATAAATGGTAACGATTTAAAACCACGAGTACTAATAGTGGAGTTCTAGTCTCCCACAGTAGTTAAGATAATAGCTCTCCGTATTTATCTAGCTTCTAGTAATAGACTGGAAAGCACTTATTTCTGTCGCTAGTGAATGAAATATTTTACATTGTTTTTTTCAAAGTGTTTTTTAAAGGTACATTTGAAATTTTTTCGCTTTTATCGTCATTAGCTCGTGCGTGTTTTAAGTTGAATGATTTACCTCCCGCTTTCTTATGTTGTCAACACCATCATTCACTTGACTAACCCCCCAGTTACTAAAAGGCTTATCAACGAAAAATTCAATAATCACCTGTTAAATCTCATGTGATTTATTAATATACAATTAGTTACTAATTAGATCAAATTAAACTAATTATTCATGCTTTCACCATCCAACTGGTACTTCACATGAGATTTAACAGGAGGTTAGTTAATTCTTCGTTGATCAGCCTTTCAGAAACTGGGGGTGAGTGTGTAATGAAATACGCAAACACCAAACAGGAAACCAAAATAATTGCATCATTTCCATTGAAAGAATAGATGTGAAGTAGACATAAGTTTCCTCGTATTTAACACAATCAAAGTTTACCCCAATTACTAACTATATACCTAGTTATTTGCGTTTCATATTTCTGGTTTTAATATCACACTCATAATATGTCATCTACAGTGGAATCTAAAGGGTCTCGAACCAAACGGTTCAGCACTTCATACTTTTGTCGCTCAATTAAAGCCTGGAACTCTTTGCCAGCGCATGTGTTCCCATCTAATTTTGATCCTGGGTCTTTTAAGCGGGGCGTGAAAAAGCATCTCACTAAGCCGCCATAGTGGAGGCCACCATACCAGTAGTTTGGCTTTTGGAATGGTGTCCGCCACTTCTGGATTCCACTTACTGCTTACCATCAGGCAAAGTGGAGTCACTTTGGTAGGCTAATATAAAAAAAAAAAAAAAAAAAAAAAAAAAAAAAAAATCTACGTAAATTCAAATTTATAATTTCCTTCTAAACGACATTGTTTTCTTAAAGGGAAATTTTTTCTAACATACTCACTTCCAATTTAGAAAAATGTGAGTTATGTGAAACATACAAAATTATGGTGATACAAGTAAGACAAATAACGCTTTTAGTAAATACCATAGCTTATTTTGTTTTGTCACGCACATCAAATTAATGAGACGGTTTCGCATTTATAATATTAGAAGGATACAAATTAAATATTTGACGAGAACCGACAGTAGCAGTAATTAGACTGCTGTTGAAATAGTTTTTCTATTCATTATCATGAAATTGATTTACAAATTTATTATTTACTTTAATGTTTACAACTAAGGTTTGTCTACTATTAATTTCTCGCATCGGTAATTTATAATAATCAGTGTTTCAACCGAAATACCCCTGGGCAAAAGGCTTCGAAAATCCATTGAAGTTCTACCCCACTTTAAACATTCCACAATATAAAATACACGTTCACATTTAGATTAAAACTGTTATCTTCGTAAAATGCAATATTAGAGTACTGGCAAGCCGCGGCTGGACTTATAAATCATTTTGCCGACATTATAGTCAGGGTTTTGTATGGAGCGCAATTTCACGGGTGCCATTCAAAAATGGATATATAGACGTTGCAGCGTCTGGATAGGAATGTGCTTTTTGGACAGTCAGGTTGATATGATAAGCAATTCTATAGTTTAATAATAGTATAATAGCTTCTAAGCAACTTTTATGTAGAAGCTTGCTAGAAATTAATGGTCTAATCCACATTAAGATTTAAATAAACTTTTTAATCGGAATAAAAAACTAGTTACATTTTTATTTAAAAATAATTTAAAATGTCTTTATGTAAAAAAACAGTTTATCTATAAAATTTGTAGATTTTTTTTCCGATCTCCGAGTATGTTTTTTTTAAGTGTGTTACGCAATTTCTTCCCCAATTATGAATTGTATAATTATGGTTTGTTCAAGTTATATTGCGAAATTCTACTTTTAGTTTTTGTATTGTTGTTTGTACCTACATAAAGGCATTGTTCTAAAGTCGGTTTTTGTTTTTTCTTAAAATTACTTATTGTTTACTTAGTTGCTAATAGTTTAAAAAAAAATAGAATGTGATTTTAATTTTAGGTAAGATAATATTATCATTTAAAATAACAGAAGTGTCATCATCAGCTGCTGCTGTAGCTCCTCCACTGAAGAAAAACATGCCTTTTACATCGATTTAGAAAATAACCAGTTGAAAGCGGCATGATTCAGTATCTTCCGGTCTTTGACAGCACAGTTAGGTATGCATCCTACAACTTTGTGTTTCGTGGTCTCTATTTTAGCATTCAGCCTTTACGTACTCAATGTTTTCTATACATTTCTATTTTCAATAATAATAAAAAAACTTGATATTCTTAATTCTAACACCTATGGCAACAACTGTACCTATTCCTTACCGAATATGATTGCACATTCGAGAATGCAATTTTTCAAAGAATTTCCTATTAAATCAAAGACACGTAGAGAATTTTGATATTTAGTTTTATCATTCGATGTATCGGAGGTACACCTTAGGGTATAATAACCGAGGGGCTTTACAGACGAACAAATTCTGAACTTGCCGGCAAAAGCAAAATGCGTTATGATAATTATATGAAACGTCTTGATTTATTTTTTATTTAGGACAATTTAACACCTTTATGTATATAACAGAATAAGTATATATAAGTCCACTAAAGTGACTCTACTCTGCGTGATGGTAAGAAGTCAGTGGAATCCAGAAGTGGTTGTCACCATTCCAAAAGCCAAATTACTGGTATGGTGGCCACCACTATGGCGGCTTAGTGAGATTCCTTTTCATGACCCACTTAAAAGATCCATGATCATAATTAAATGGAAACATAAATATGCACTGGTAAAGAGTTCCAGGCTTTAATTGAGCGACAAAAGTATGAAGTGCTAAACCGTTTGATTCGAGACTCTTTAAACCATTTAAACCATAAACCATATTAACCATTTATTTTTGTTACACATAGTCACAAACAATAAACAAAATTAGAATGAATTAATTTAGACTCTACTGTAAAAGGGTGGCACACTAGTTACCAATCCTTAGAAAGCATTAGTGGACTCAGAATTAATTATTAAAAATCTAGGATTTTCGTCTTAGTTATCCACCTACTTTATTATTGTTTTATACTATATTTTAAAGCTCTTTTTTGAAATAAATATATTTTAAAGACTATATTTCCTAGTAGTAATTTTTGCCAACAATAAAGTAATAAGCCTTAAAATAGCATTGCTCGTCTGTCCGTCTGTTAAACCCCTATAGATTCGAACCCTAAGTGGTATATACGTGAACTGAATAATAAATAAGTTAGGTGTTTTGCCATTATTTATTGCAACTTAGTTTGTGATTTGAACCTCTTGTAATGGTTGGTCAAGGGTAAAAAAACATTTGAGGTATTTTGCACCTATCAATCTTTTTATGTAGTAGATTACTCTTTATTTTATTTATCGTTATTGCTGTATATGCTTTTTAGGTACGATGATGTATGTTTGAGTATTGGTGAGATAGTGTAGTGTTTTGGGAGATAAAATAGTTATCATGAAAAAGTATGAGGTTACTTATTTTAAATGTTAATTTAACTAAATGTACAGAATTCGTAAATATTTCAAAAATCTGCTCCGAGGACCTAGACAAGTGGTATAGATTTTTATTCTATCTATAAAATAGATTAAAAATTGTATAGGTTTGATATATGCTAAAGACAATGATGGCGTTAGCATAAGTCTACCTGTGCCACTTGTCTAGGCCCTTAGATGTTTATAAGTTTATTAAGAAACGCACGGTATTGAATTTTTGCTGGTTTCATGAATGAAAGATGGTAAATATTTAATATCCTCATACAAAGTGAAGGCTCTAGTACCGCAATCCTCTTTCCATCATATTTTCTTTCTACTTTCCTCATGATCAGAAGGCCCTAGTGCGAGTTTGTTTTATGCTTCCGCGATCGACATGTTTATGACGTTAAGTGCTCTGATTGACCTGCTCCAAACTCTTAACCAATCAGGGAGCCAAACGTGGTAGACGTTTCGATCGCGTTAACGTAAAAAACAACTGCGAGTTGTTTTTTAGGTACCCAGCGCTACATACCTATGATTTGTTTTTTTCATTATTTTCTGCAATAATTAAAGAAAATAGCTCTAACCAGACTAACCCACTCGACCTTATTATCAAACAACCAATTCATTCGATACACTGATAATAAACACTACCTTTATCAAGTCAAGTAGCTCACGCGAGCCAATAAATTAAACAGGCATCAAGTAAATAGAGCAAGTTCCAGAGCGCCTCGAAGGTGTGATTTATCTCAATAATTGGCTCCCGTCACTACTCGCGCGAGACTTGAGTTTCTAGTAAATTTATTTGGTTGGAAAATGTTTGTTTTTATAGATGCAGAACGAACTGTATGTCTTGAGTATATATTGATTATAGCATAGAAATCTTGTAAATATTATGACATGTAGGTATGCACTACAATCATCTATACTATTATAAAGCGGAAGAGTTTGTTTGTTTAATCGCGCTAATCTCTGGAACTACCAGTCTGATTTGAAAAGTTCTTTTTGCGTATGGTAGCCTAGTTCTCGAGGAAGGTTATATTTAGGCTACATGCTACTGGCAATGGGAGCAAAGCAGTAAGCAAAGAAGTGGGTGAAACCGAGTCGCGGAAAGCTGGGGTTATTATACAACATAATATTTAACTTTCTATCTATGATATCAGTTTTTAGATTACTTTCGTACCTACTAAAGAAGTGGCTTTGTGTATGGAGGGCTTTATAAACATTAAATTTAACTAACTGCTTCTTGTACAACTTTTGCATTTAATCTACGCAGTCAAGTCAGTAAAAATGACAATGAAAAATACTATAATATACGCTACACTGATTTACTGTAAGAAAATCCCGTCTATGACATTGGTATTAATCACCCCGGTTACTGAAACCAGATTGACATTATGCAGACATAAAATACAGATTTCTACGAAATGTTTTGCTTCACAGTATGTTAACACATGTTTTTCTATATACTTACTAGCTTTCCGTAGAGCAGTTTCACCCACGTCTTTGCTTACCGCTTTGCTTCCGTCGCCAGTAGCGTGATGTTACATAGTCTATAACCTTCCTTAAGAACTGGGCTATCATACGCAAAAAGGATTATTCAAATCCGAGTAATAAGTTCTTTATTCTTTATTCTTTATTCTTATTCTTTATTGTACACACATAGAACATATTACATAATTGGTAAGAAATATCATGTACAAAGGCGAGCTTAACTCAAAAGTGAGTTTTCTTCCAGTAAACCTCAGAGTGGAAGAGGAAAAATATCAAGTGTGAGAACAAATGAAGTGTACAAACAGACAGAAAGGAAATTAAATGAAATATAGTACCTATTAATTTATTGTATACCTAGTGTATACATAATTTAAACAAATAAACTTAGTTCCCGAGATTATTGATTGCGTTCAAACAAACAAACAAACTCTTCCCCGATATATGATTATAAAAATAACTATTTAACCTGATGTTACGCAGTAAAAACTCCAGGGTTAATACTCACCACCGCTGCACTATCATGGCACACTATGGTGGTGTTGTTTAAATGGCGGCCTTGTGAGAACATTTCTCAAGAATGAAAATCTACACACACTGTCTTCTTGTCTACTTTTACAACTATTTATTTTAAATAATATATAATATTAATAATAATACCAGCCTATTTACTGTCCCACTGCAGGGCAAAGGCCTCTTCTCATATAGAGAAGGTATGAGCATTAATCACTACGCTTGCTTAAGGCGGATTGGCAATTTCAGACATTAAGTCCAGGTTTCCTCACGATGTTTTTCCTTCACCGTCAGTCAGAAATGTCCAAGATAAACTTAGAAAGTACATATGATTTGAAAAATCACATTGGTACTTGCCCGGATTCGAACTCATTACCTCGTGTTTACGAAGCGGGTGCCTTATCCACTGGACCATTTCGACTAATATAATAATATTTAATTAAATATTTACTACTAATTGTGAAAATTCTGGCAACAGTTCCAACCATTTAATATCAAACTAACCACGTAATTGAATTGCGGAGTTCTGACGACACTCGCTTTTATAACATTGATATTATGTTGCAGCTGGTTAGAACGACGACGTCGATTTAGTTAAAAATGAGGCGGCGAATGCATAATAATTAGTTTTTGCCATTTTGCACATTTTCTATATAGTATATGAATAACTCGAAATCATGTTTTTAAACAACTTAAGCAATAAATTATTATATATTATTATATATTTAATGTATATATTTATAAATGTAGGTATATATATTATTATGTAGTTATGTGTAGTATATGTTTATATATTATGCAAATAATGTACTTTTTACTCAACTCAAAATATATTTATTTCTGCACCTGCTTCGAAATATCTCTGCATCACCCTATGGTAGACTGGTAGAGAATGCCTCAGGCATTAAGTCCGCCATTACATATTGTATGTATAAAGTTGATAAATAAATAAATAAATAAATAAATTTACTTTTTCAGGCTTTTTTTATAAGTCCAGGTTTCCCTACAATGTTTACCGCAAGTCACGACGTCCAAAATAAATTGCAAATCCATGACTTCTTGCATATTAAGCGAATGCCTTAACCACTCGGCTATTATGATTATTGCAGTAAAAAAGCTAAGAAAACTCACATAAGTTACCGACCATGAAGTACCGGTGAATGAGTTGGAGGAAAGAGAGGGAAAACCAAACATTTAGACTTACTAAAACTTTCTAGTGGCTACTGTTGTTGAAGTCTATTCCAATAATTAATTTTAAGAAAACAATAAAATCTGACTTCAAAACTATACACCTTTATGTACAAACTTAAACAAAAACTAAAAGTAGAGTTCCCTAATATAATTTGAACAAACCAAAACATCATCTACGTATATTTTGTTTTTCTTTAAGTAACCAAATGCCATCAAATTTATATGGGACTACCTCAGAAATATGAACTACCTTGCAAAAAAACAATTATTGAAATCCATTTATAATTGGCAGAGAAATCGCGTAACAAACATACAAAAAAAAAACATACGACTCGAATTGAGAACCTTCTCCTTTTTGAAGTAGGTCAAAAAAGTAATTTTGTTTTTTAAAATACAGATAAAATAATGAAGAAAATAACATCTGAAATCTTATTCCAATTTTAAATTCCTTTCAATATATTTCTCGATTGACTTACCTTTCTCAATGAGGGTGACTCCCTGTTCTTTTCAACTTAAAGTGCGCTTTATGCTAAAGACTAAAGAGTTTAAAGTTTAATAACAGATCTGTAGCCCCTCATCAGCAAACAAAAGTATGTCTTAATAGTAGAATTTGAATGATAAAATCTTGAACATAGGTTTTCATTTCCGCACAGTGACGAGATGAAACGAAGATTGCATTAAGTACTTGTAATATGGAAATCAGGGCGGTAAAGTAGCTTTAATATTAAAATAGCAGAGATTTTTAAATGCTGCATCACAGTGCTTTACTTGGTCAGTTGATGTATATGGGAAGAAGTGAAAAACAAATCACTTTAGACAATTTGATTTTTATATTTGTTTTTCAATTTTACATGGATATATCCTTAAGGCGATGATGGCCGCCCAGTAATCGGTCTTAGTAGTCTCAGTGTAATGGCAACCGGCACTTACAGTCATTTATGAGTTTAAATCATAAATAATGCATGAAAAAGAAAGGTATGTTTAGTGTAGCAACTGGAAGGTATTTTTAGTCGAGGACAGAATCTTTACTGCTTGAAGCACTGCAAAAGTACAATATAATTCATTTACCTTTACGTTAAAAAAATATCTGTCACTTAAACTCATAGCAAAGTTATAGATAGAATGAGATATAAGAGCATTAATAATGTATGACGTATCATTATTTAAAAGTATCCAATGTAATGACTTTTTCTTATTTAGCTTTTACTTTTTAAGTCTTTACTGTTTAGTTTTAAAACCAAATTTTACATGCACAATGACTACTGACTACTTAGTATGAAAATATCAAGTCGATCACAATACAACCAAGATATTATTCAAACTCGTATCTGAGTGAATCACATACATATATATGGACTGCAGTAGGTACAATCGTCTTAGCACCAGAACATAAGCATGATATATCGCCTGTTGGGAGCACTAACTATACTGCGGTTCCCGCTTGTCTGCTAAGCTACGTTTATAGCGTCAGATATCGGCGAGAATTTTTGAAAGGTAGGTTTTTGAAGAAAGACATTTTCATAATATTGAATCAATAAAATACTTAAGCAAAGGTAAAGTGATAAAATATATCTTAGGAACTAATTTAATTTAGTATAGAAAGCCGAAATAGATTAACTCCCAGTTTCTGAAAGGCTGAGCAACGAAAAATTAACTAATCACCTGTTTAATCGCATGTGAAGTACCAATTGGGTTGTTAAGAGTATGAATAATTAGTTTAATTTAATCTAATTAGTAACTAATTACTTTTAGCATGCTTTTAGTTACTTCACATGAGATTTACAGGTGATTAGGTAATTTTTTATTGATCAGCCTTTCAGAAACTGGGGGTTAGATTTTATATTTTGTTAAACATGAAATAGGTACACATCACTGCCTTTACTTACTGCGTAGATAGCCCTGTAGATAATTTTTATATTGGTATTATTATGCTTTTATCATACCCATTATTGAATATTATTTGAATTCGTTACAATTTTAAATACGTATTGTTACAAAAGGGGTTAAATATACATTTAAAATTACAAAACCGACATCGAGCCTAAGTTTCCGGCCTACCTACATATTATTATTACAAACAAACGGCTTTACAATTTAACGGCTTTTTAATTTATTTTACTTCATCCCAAACCACAATACATAAGTAAAATAACAAAAATATTCCGTCTACGGTTACAAAAAGATCGAAGTTTCACAAAAGCGGTGTAAACCCCAACAAGAGACATTATCGGTACCTTTAGGTGCAACGAACTCTTGATGTTGTTGTCTATTGCACGTGTCGCGGTTTTGTGAAGGATTTCATATTTTGTTTGTAGTTTTGAGGTTGTGATATAATAATGAATGTTCTGTTGAAAGATTTTGTATACATTATGTATATCCTGACCAAGTTTCAAACTTCTATAACGTTAGCCGTTTTGGCACGAAGTTGATGAATTAGTCAGTGAGTGCCGGAATTTTACTTATTGGATACTTGTAAGATCTACAAACATAATTATTCTATTTTAAACAAATTATTATCTTCTTATTCTCTTTAGACAAATTCTTGCAATAGGTTTCAAACACTGTGTCATGGGTTGACTACTTTAAAAATATACATACATACAACATAATAGATATAAAGTATTTTTATTATTATAACATTTAGACTCGGCACTAATTTTGATGGGTGAAGTTTTGTCTCAAGTACACTGTATTAATCTAAAATGTCGTATCTAATGACCTCCCTCATAACATGTAAATCGATAATGCCCTTTTTTTTCTATACATTAAGTATTGTATAAATATCGCTTACAAAAATGCACTTCAAACCCGGATACATTTTTCGTATGAATACGGTATAAACAGTAGCCCGGGGTAACTGACGTATCGTATGTACAGTCCAGAATGTGTAATGTATTGGGAATTCTCATACATACATAGCTGCTCACCAGTCATATTAGTTTTCTGGAAGTTTATATAAAATAAATAAATATTACCACAACAACCACACAATCTAGACCGAAAGTAAGCTTAAATTAATATCTTGTGATATGGGTTCAGAATGCGGATAAACATACTTAAATACTTTTCTTTTTTTTAAATACATACATGACATATTATACATATGTAGTACATATTTATATTAAGTAATTAAAATTATCGCAATGTCCAATTAAAACCGATATATAATTTAAATACAATTAATTAAAATCACAACCCTAGACTGTAATAAATTGTTATAACATTTGAGTATGATTTTTAGTTGCATTCCTATTTTCTTTTCTACCGATATATCTAAATTTCATTAAAAGATTTCCTTTCGATATGTATAGGATATCATAGGATTATCGTCCTTTTTCCAAAACTGTCTACTGATGGCTTCCATTACATTTTAGAGTTTCTGCAATATTCGTTTTGCTTGGAATGTAGATTGGCGATTGCAGTGATGATGACGTCAGCGTTATCTCAAAACGCCCAGCATTGGTGATTTTTTGTCGCCTTTCTATGATTTAATTGCTGTTAT
Organism: Parascotia fuliginaria; assembly: GCA_963082885.1. NCBI lineage: Eukaryota > Metazoa > Arthropoda > Insecta > Lepidoptera > Erebidae > Parascotia > Parascotia fuliginaria. Next base: position 6,952,399 of record OY720195.1, read on the forward strand.
TTATTTCAGTTGTGCTAGTAAAATTTGTGTGCTTTACTCTAATCCACCATTCACTGGTTCATTTGTCACTTGCTGACCTGTAATAACAAAAGGCATCAAATTCATTTATGCATAATATGAGTAATAATATCATAATTATGTTTATTTTATGAATAAAACGATGAAATTAAACCAGTGTTAGTTGTTCCACTGGCAATTTTATAAAATCCTCCGAAGTTTGTAGACAAATAGTTGTAGAATTGAATTTTTATTGGGCTATGATAGGTATTATTATAAAAGAGTTATTCCGGTCTGATTCCCTGTATCTGATACCTTGGAGGATCAGTTTATTTTTATTATACTTTATTTTCTGTTCTGATCCCCTGTGTAGGGGACCAGAAGCGAAATTTAAATATATTTAAATATAAACTAGCGACCCACTACTGCTTTGCGCGTGGTTATGCTATACGTCATGATTACATATCTTTGAAATTCTTGAGTTTTCTCTGCTATAAGCGTGTACATAGTATCCTTTTGGAAAAAAATTCTAAATTATAGTAAAAACCGAATCCAAACCCTCAGTGTAATTAAAAAAAATTAACGGAATACCAGACAGAAAAACAGTGATTTTTCACTAAACTATTAAGCTAATCTATGTCGAATTTAAACTAACTTTTAAATTAATATAACTTATTAGTTTGAAACTATGAAGTGAATTAATTAGGTATACGAAATTAATTCAGATTATTTAATTTAATTGTTTCAAAAATCTTGTGTTCATTATCGAGATAATTTATGTTTATTAAATTCGTTTCTATTGCGTTATTAAAATTTAAAAATGATTCGTAATAAGACTTAACATTTATATCGAAAATTAAGTTGACAGACTAAGTTTTTTATAGTTAAAACATGTTTATAACATAAACCAATAAATATTTTATCAAATTGCGAAAAGTCTGTGTTGAAGTAAAAAATATACGATTACATAACTAATTCCAGGTACATTTCTTGAAAAATCTATTTGTAGATCAAAGAAAAATTTATTTCAGGCGACAATCAATCCTTAATTCCCTTAATAACAGTACCTAATGATAAAATCACTAGACCGTAAATCCAGTCAGATTTAGATTATTAAAATATACTATACAACGAAGCGTGTTTCCAATATAAGAGAAAATTTTATTAACTTACAAATAAAAGCGCATTATGACAAGAGCTTTAATATATAAAAAGAATAATTGCAAAAATATCACCCGTACTAACCGACAGCGACAAAACAGCTAATCAACCTTCATACATTACTCAATCGATAGCATCCATAGTTTGCTCGCCAAGCCCGATGTTGGTCCGAAAATATTTTTATTCCCAGGTTCAGTTGGAAACTCAATTTTTGTATCGAGCTCCTCCCTGATTCGAATTCGTAATGTTTCCATACGTCTGTTAGAAGCGGGAGACGGATGTTGCTATAAATCTAATCATGTTAGCATAAGACAGATTGCATTTGCAGCTTTTTTTTAAAATAAGACCGAGATTGTTGAGCTCGTTTGAAAAATTTGGTGAGGGAGAGATTGATGGTTGTTCGATGGTTGGTCTTGTCTTAGTTTAAAGAGCAAATGAGATTGGAAAGGGTACAATATTATTTATTACGAAATGTTAGTGACAATTATGACAATGAATCAATTTGTTACATACAAAAGTAAGTTCAAGAGATTAAAAGATTTTATTGGGTCGAAAATGCGCTAGTAATAATACTTTTAGAGTTGTAAGTGTTGTTGTCGTAAGTTGTAAGTTTTTTAAGAGTCGCTCAAACTGTTTCTCGGAATCCTATAAAAACCCGAAGTAACTCTACAAACAACCATTTTTCTAGGTATTCGGACTAAATGCCAACCTCTTTTTTTTTAATTTTTCTAATGATTTGCTATGTGATTTAAAAAAATAATCCGTTTTTACATTACTAATTTAAAACAATTTTAGAACTAAATATATTTAGTAAGTTTCTCTCATTCAATATTTTCTCGTTGGACTTTAAAAACTTTCAACAATAAACTCATTGTAACTTTAGAAATCTCAATAGTTTTGATAGCGTTAATATTAATTTCGGAAACTTTTCCATTATTAGGTTGTTCATTATAATTTTCTATTATTTGTTATATTACTTCATATTTTAAATTCTATTAAGTTTAATGAATTAGTTTTTAATACTGCCTGTATAATTAAATTATTTGTTTTATTTAAATAGTTATTCTATTCTTGCTAGATACTGTTCCGACCGTAAAAAGATTTGTCCATATGATAGAAAAGCTTAAACAAAAAATAAATTATTATAATAAAACAACAACACGACGCCCAAAGTAAATATAATTATAAATAAGAAAATAAAATTATTATATTGCTAGTAAATAAAAAAAATGCATAGTGTAAACACCTGTAATAAAGGATTCTAATTATTCATAGAGCTTTAAATAAGCAACATCTAAAATACTTGTGAGATCTTGAACTGACCTATTTTTAATATTATTTATGAACCCTCAAATATAAAGTTGTTAATTTTTTTCTTTTAAGTCTTGCAATAAAGTTAATTAACACTTTTCATTTATATTAATGAGTATAAATAGTAGTCTGCAATTTTTGCAATGCTATACGAACATCGGTTCTGCTTCATTTGGTCTTGCAAGCTGCTGTAAATTTCGTAGACTAACAGCTGAAAAAAAAATAACATTTTTTAAAACACAGAAATTAACATTCTTGGTACTATAGATTCGATTTCTAATTTCATGCGTAATACTCTAAGTACACTATTTTTGGATGACTTTAACAAAATTCATATTTTATTGATATGCTATCCAAACAAAAAAATGGACAGCAGCAATATTTTTAATTCAAGTATTCCTTCCACTCTCAGCTTTAACAATACCGCACGCTTAGACGATATACTTGACCCTCTCGGGCGTACGATTCTGAAAATGGCCCAAGAGAAAAGTAAATTTTAGTTTGAGAAGAATATAAAAATAAAGTATCTCCACACTTATAAATTACACCAAGCTTGTATCGGTGCAGTTGTAAGGCCATAGCGTGTTACAAAATATATTTTACCTGCTATTTCTCGCTTTGATGGCGTTCTATTATTTGCGTCTACGATCGACAATCCGAACTCTTGGTATATTTTGTAAAGAATACGATAAATTCTGTCCATAAGTTTATTTTTACACTATAGAGGATACGAGTTTTATTTTTATACTGTGAACTAGAAACAAAAATTCTTATAAGTATTTATCAAAAACTTTTAGATTATTGTACTTAAATACTAACATAGGTTAAAAATATTAACACTATGTATTTTATCTGAAACTAAATAAATATTAATGTTTTTTCATTTAAGGTTTATAAATATTTTAAAATAATGTGTAGCTTAAAAATATGGAAATTCAGCATTGGGTCCCAATGCAGCGATGGTTCAGAAACAGAACATGCATGTTGAAGAGTACCGATTTTTGTATCAGGCCGACAATCGAGACAAAGAATTCAGGCTTTCAGCTTTCAGGAATTATTCCATTATCTAAAAGAACTATCGTAACAATGAACATCGTATTCACATCTCATTAACAAAGCTTAACAAGCTATATATATTATTAAAAAACAAAAAGCCCGCCTGCCTAAAACAAAGTGAGAAGAAAGAAACCATTTTTTTTCTCGTGCTGACGCTACATTGAAATTTTATATACTCTATGTCACTTCCACAATCAATACGAATCTAATGACACCTCATACGTTAAAATCCATCAAGCCATTTAGGCTGTAGAGTGTGCCAAAGAAATAGACATGCATACTCACATACATACATACATACGCTCGAAAAACATTACCATTCTTGACTGCGTCAGTCGGGCAATAAAATAGTACTACCTCGCATGATTTCTAATGTCGAGCAAAACTCCCTCCAATCTTCCGTTTCACTAAGACACTCAAACAAATACTATTAAATCTCTTCCTTTGGTAACACGAATAAATATCTAACGAGAACATTTTTCTCAATAAACTGCTAGTGACACTGAATGTAATAAAGACTCTGGCCATATATTGTTCGCTTCCACGAATAACAAGGAAATAGTAATATCAAATGATGAAAGTTCTGCACATTTTGTCTTCATTCAGCAGGCTATAAGAACAGTAATGGCACAGAAGTGTTAAGTAAAGATAATTTTATAAGACGGAAATTACTTTAAAATTAATTGTGAGGCTTAAAACTCTCGGTACTTAGTAGATTTAAATTAGATTTCGCCTTAGCCAATACTGATTTGCGGTAAAATAGAACATTGTGAGAAAATCTAGACTACTTTACAAATTTATGACTAAAATAGTTAACCGACCATGATGTCAGATACATTTTTTTAGTCCCTGTCAAACTTAATAACGTCTTTAACATTTTAAATATTTTACGTTGTTTCTGGAGACCCTAACTCACATCAACCCTTAAAGCTAAAATTTATTTGTCTATCTAACCTATCTAGGAACAGATCATCAGTAGCCAATAAATAACGTTCAGTTAGAACGTAGTCGAAATGGTCCATGTAAATATTAGTTTAAGAAAATATCTCTTTCAAAACTTCAGTCCATAAAAATGAAACTTTTGAGACATCTTTCACAAAATGTTTGTATACGTCTACTTTAGCTCTTTCTGTCTATTCGAGTGCGGGTCAACGAGTTACCATAATGCATTCCAGACATATCCGGCACTTTATACCCGCATGCTTACAGATACATTAGTCAATGGACTGGACGGACTGTTTCTTTGATGTGAGTGTATTTTATTATGTCGTCTCTCAGATTCCATTTTTTATAAAATTTTAGAAAGTTTAGGGCATTCGAAGTAATGTGTAGACAATTCTTTTATACACACGTAAACACAAATATAATGTATACAAAATAATATCTTCGTGTTTTTTTTTAAATTAGAAGGCAAAAAGTTATTTATTATTCGTATCAAAGATTAACGTGATTAAACGTAAATGGCTCTAGCAAGTATATCAGAAAGATCCTAGAAAGATCACTCGAGAGTTTTCGAACCTAAAAGATTTTTATACAACCTAATATTACTAGGCTACATTACGCTTCCAATAAGAACATTAAAGAGAACAATTCTCGAATACTATTTGCCGATAAAATAAAACCTGTTACTAGAGTGGCACTTACTTATATATTACGTCAAAGGCCTACTACTAGTAACATGATGTTAGAAGTGCATTAGTAAGAAAGCTTTAATTTTAGCTTTTTTTGCAAAGTTAGAGCTATGAGACAGCTAGAAAGTAACTTATTTATTAAAACTTACGTCAAATTAAAACTATATGTTTACTTTTAACAAAATAAGCTAAGAACATGCGGGAGTGGTACAAGTCAAAACAAAACCACTAAACGGATATTTGAATGTTACAATTGTGGAGAGTGATGTTTAGTTTGCTATTGATTCAAATTATTAAAAAAGAATGTTGTCGTTGCAAGGTAAATAATTCAATTTCATATTACATATTTATGATTCGAACTAAGATGAATAAATCGACCGCAAGATTTCTTAACCATCCCGACAGATGAAGTAGAGAAATTCGGTTAGCTAGGTAATGTTCTGTTTTATATTAGTTTGCAGTTTATTATCAGTGTTTTAAACTAGGTATGCGTTGTGCCGACAGCAGATGTATCTTTTTTTTTTTTTATACGTGGGAAATGCATTACGCATACGCACCCGCCCGGGCAAGGCCGGACTATTATGTCGGACTCTCCGACCGCACTCAAAGCGCGGCCAGCATACCGACTAAAACCCACGGTGTTCCTCCAGACGGCCAGAGTGTCGGGGTCACGGGAGTCGCTTGCCCCGTCCGATTTAGGGGCCTAGCCCCCCTCCTTCGAGAGGCGCATGCGGAACACGCGCACTGCCGTCTCGGGCCCGTGCTGTTCAGGCGGCGACTGCCCGATCGCCGCCCGCAGGCCAACTCGGCCGCAGAGGATAGGGAGAACGGCGCATCGCAATACCGACACTCCTCTTCCCCTGCGGCCCCACCGCGTCCGCAAACTGGCCGTTGCGGCCCCGCCGAGGCCGCGGAAGGTAGGGAGAGCGGCGCACCGTTATACCGGCACTCCTCTCCCGTCGCGGCCCCGCCACTCCTCAGCCGCAGTGTCGCCGAAGCAACACTGCAGCCCGACCCAGTTGCGGTGCCGCCCAAACAGCACCGCAACCCACCAGAGCCGCTCCATCGTGGACTTACCGGCAAAGCACAGAGGAGCGGCGCCTCCTTGGGGTTCCTCTTGGTTCACCGTGGTCCTTGGTAACCACGGCTACTAAGCCCCCCCGCCGCGACAAGGCGAGAACCCCGTTGGGGGGGGACAGCAGATGTATCTTGACATATGCAGGAACTACCCACATGGTTGACAAAAACCTAATATAGATGGCAGGCAACTAATGGATGTGGACGCACAGCATTGGTCAAAATGGCGCAATTCATAAAATGAACGTCTTTTGGCCTGAAGTGGTAAACAAATACATCAGGCGCAAATGAAACACGATTACACCTACATCAGACAGGGCATCAATTTAGCATCATAGCCAATAAAACAAAGTAAAATAAAAGCTGATTGGTGCAAAAGGTAAGCCCATTAAACTACGTTTAGAGCTCTCCGAGATTGTATTGAGTATAACCCTACCATTGTCAGCATTGAATCGTAAAAACAAGTGAGATGATAAACGATAATTGGGGATTCGTATGCGACGGGTTGTCGCCAAATTTTATACGGACATCAAACGCAGGACGTTCATCCTGAGATATTCGTGGACGATACTCGTTACTGAAGATATTTGTTCTTGATTTGGGATCGACTTCTGGATTAACTAGCTTACTTTATGGAGATGACTGACCTTACTGAAATCAGCACCCTTTTCTATTTTATTTTTGTTAATTTTGGTTGATGATTATTCTAAATGTGTTAATATGCCTAGATAGCATTTTATTCAGCAATTCGCTTAAAGGTGAGCAGTAATCGTCATTTAAGGAACTTGGCAACAATGCAGCAATGTACAAATGATGTGCTTGCATGACGCATTCTACTTCCTATTGCTAGTGCACTAGCAAGGAATGTTACCCATATGTGCTTTTATTTTGGAAAAATATGCTTAAGTCTTTAATTGGCTCAATAATTGAAAAATAGTTTTTCACCATAAATCACGACTGTAATTAATATTAATCATAATAATATGTGACAAATAAATGAATTGGAACACAATAAAAACACTTCATTATAAAAATAACCGAGTACATTTTAATATACTGGTAGTAAAAATGAATACCCTGTTAAAACAAAGTCCAATGTTACATTCAATTTCATTCGGCATTTCAAGAATATTTCAACAATTGTCAACATTTTGAATTGGATTGCAAAAGCTAAATGGATTTTTTCATGAACAAGTGAAGATAAAGTTAGTATGTATCTACCTATTTTTGAGTACCGTAAAAAAACCTCAAACAAAGCACAGTAACTATCCAATACCACTCTTTATCAATGTAAAATTTTCAGTTGTATTGAGTAGAAAAAAGACTCGAACTTCATAATATAGTTACAAACTACATACGTTTCTTTTAACTAACGAAACGAAAAAACTACAGGAGCAGGCCTCTCACAAGCTGAAAATAATAATAATAATATAATAATAATATCACAACGACGACACACAACGCCATCTAGACCCAAAGTAAGCATATATTATAGCTTGTATTATGGGTTCTAGAATATGGATATACATACTTAAATGCTTTGATTTGTAAATAAATACATATTATACATAGACACCCAGACCAATGCAAATAGACATGTTCCGGCACACAAATATTTATACTGAGCGGGACTCAAACCCGCGACCTCTGAGTGGCAGTGCATACACAGTACCAGCAAACCACAGAGGCAGTCAAATGGGTGATAAGCAGCCGTCAAAGTAGATGTATTTGAAGTATGTTTATGTTCAGCACAGGATGCTTTTGACTGAAATGAAGACGATGACAACAACTAACTTATATTCATGTTGTAGCAATACCTGCTACAGAACCTTTAGTCCTTCAACAAATCCAGCCTGATCCAGGTTTTTGAGATAACTTTGAAAGCATTCACGCAATCAGCTTGAATTGCCGACGCGGATATGAAATTTCTGGCCACCAGCACTTTTGTTCATATCGCTGTGTTTGAGCTCTTTGAAACTATTTATTGTACGCGTATTTGCTTGTTTGAATAGTTCTAGTATTGGATTTTCTGTATTTGTATTATGAACGCAATTTAATGTCAGTTTTGCTGCAACTTTCATAGTTTAATAATATAACTGTTATTGGTCAATATCTGAATGCGTTAACCGAAAACTATATTATTTTGAAAGAACAATGTAGGAGTATCTTTAATGTTTGCTTTTTAAAGACAATAATAAGGAATTAAGGGATATTAAGGATTACATAAAGTTATGTTCCTCGTTGTTGGAATGAAACCCATTAACCTTATGCACAGTAAGCAGTTTCACGCACTGCTACTGTACTACCGATGCAGTCAAACTCTAAAATAATTGCATTCAAATCCTCAAATACGTTTTCTGCTTGTGAAATACATTGCCACTAAAAAAAATAAAAATATATTAAATTAATAACGTGTTAAAATGGTTTAATAGTTCGCAACAGAATTCAATTTTTATATAAAAAAAATATAAGTTCAACAGAAACTAATCCACTAAAACACTTAACAAGCTTAGTTGAACTTGAACTTAACCTATCGATCACTGCTTTCCATTCACATTCAAATTTGCTAGATAGTCAATTTTTCTCTTTTCATAGCACACAGTTCATAAATAAATAAATATGCTGACGTTAGTGGATATTTGACCTTATCGAGAGCCTACTTAGATGAATTAACTTTTGTTACGTTCTTTGTTCATTTTTCTTTTAAAGGTACTTGACGAAAAAATATTTGCGTTACTTTCGTATTTTGGATTGGATTATGGCATGATGAACAGAATATATGTAATTAATATATGTATCTATACCATTTACTATAATGAGTACCATAGCCATATGACAAAATGTTTTTGATGTTTTTCGAATTTTCAGTGACTCCAGCAAAAATTGACATTGACGTACGAATGATTACATTCTCAATAGGTACTAGTTTAATAGTCCGAAGAAAGCAAGAACTGAAACTGCATAACTTCAAGGAATCTGACAGTAACAAGATCAGAAGAAATAAAATATTGCAATGTTATCCTGCGCGTGTTGAACTTGTAATGGAAAAACTGAGCGAATGCTCAGCATAGTAAAACAAAATTGTTTTACTATGCTTTGCGAGTCCCCTTTTTGTTTTTACAAAAACTTACTTATTTTTTGTTTATATCAAATATATCTATTAAAAATATTCTTGTATTATGATGTGCATCAGTTTGAATTTATCACATTGTCAGGTGATGAACTGAAGATGTCCACTGCACGACATAAGATCCTTTAAATAAAGTGGTTGCCAAAGTACACTTGTCAGTCACGAATTGGTGACAGCAGTAAGTTGATTTTGAATAGAAAAGTATTACCTTACCTTGGTATTGCCTTAATCTCCTTCTATGAAATCGATGATTAGAATAGAGATAGTTCCACAATCCAGACCAAAGACCATACGGTAATAAAATGTACTCTGTGCGGTTTACGGAATTTATAACGGTAGCAAATATCTTTAACTGATTTAGTTATCTAATTCAATTTAATTTTTGCAATATCTTCGACATTTGATCCAGCACTTTTCCCTGCCATCTGCCTCATTCGTTGTTTTGTTAGCGTGCCGTCGCCGGTGAACACTAAATAATAATAATAATAATATATAATAATATTCTACCACATGCACACAGCGCCATTTAGCCCCAAATTAAGCAATTATAATTGCTTGTGTTATGGGTACTAAACAACTAATATACTACTTATATACTTTTTTTTTTCTTTTTTTTTTGTAAATACATACTTATTATAGATAAATTACACCCAGACACAGAACAAATAATCATGCTCATCACACAAAGGTTTGTCCTGGGTGGGAATCGAACCCAGGACCTCCGGCTTAGCAGTCAGGGTCACTAACCACTAGACCAACAGGCCAGTAAATAGCTTTATTGTGTTTAGATTTGGGTATGGCCACAATGGCTTTGATAGCTATGAGGTCCTTTGAGCATGAGTGTATGCGGGCGGAGAAAGGATATTCACTCTCTGTCCGGTGCGCGCATAGAAGAACCAGTCGCTCCCTGACCGTTGACCAAGTAACGCATCACACAATCTTGCATATAATAATACAGTGAAAATACACAAACAAAGTAGAACCCTAAATATATACATATCATGATCTACATTACATTGAAGAAAAAAAAAAAAGATCATTACCATTATTTGAAACTTGTTTAGGTAATAACGCAATATTATTAAAAAAGTGTTGAGAGTTATTTTGGATATAATGCTTTTGATCATTAGGGTTCGTGTAATCGACATTTTTATTGATGGTAGGCCTTTGATTTTTAGGTTTTTTTTTTAAATTTAAAACTTATATTATTAAAGGATTATTGATTTTAAATTGCCTACTAATTTATCTAAATCTAAACTAATATTATAAAGAGAATAGATTTGTTTTTTTGTATGTTTGTTTGTTTGCGTGCAACGATTTAACTAAAAATCTACGTCACCGATTTGAAAAATTCTTTCACTTTTAGAATTTAATAAACGAAACGGGTAACATGGGCTATATTTTATTATGTTTAACATATTTTTTAGCAATTTTCAAAAAATACTATTGCAATACAGAAGACAGCAAAGGTAAATTTGCAGTATAGCAATAATATCTCGCAGCCATAGATAATATTGCAAAAATATTTTATGTAGGGGTTTGTTGTGAGACCGAATGAAACTTTTGATACTGAAGCAAAACGAGAGCGGATGTCTAGTATTTAGATAAATTAGAGATCTAAAAGAGAAAATACTTCTAAAATTACCAATCTACCTACCTATAAACCTGATAAAGCGTGATGATTAATATCATGCCTTCATCAGATTTTTATACTGCGATGGAATATTTGCTTATTAAACGCTACCTGAGAATCTGGGAATGCTCAGAAAAACTGAGATTTGTTGAAGCCTGGAGGAAGGAGAGATAAGTACACAACTGTCCAAATAACAACATATATCTTAACCAAAGTATCCAATGTGTTTGAAGAAAAGGCAATGATTCACTCCTCAAAAATACATTTAATTATATTTACAAAATCCAATTTTCAAACTATGTAGGTACCTAAGAAAATCTCCATTGTAGTGTGGCATTCGAGGTCGTCAAGCCCCACTCCATAATTCCCTGTCACCGATCTATTGTGGCCACCCCGAAAGGGTTTTTGTACGACATTTGGACCAAAGTTCAATGTTTCCACGGGAAAATTAAAATTCAATACTTTGTGGTCATTATGCGATTATGGAAGCCGTCAATGTGTTGCTGAAATAACTGGTCAGGTAATGCTGCTATGAAATTAATGTAGAAATGTTTTGGAAGAATCTTCTAGTGTAATTAAATTATAAGAAGCCACAGTAGCTCTCATGCGTCTGTTGAAGTAAAATGCAAAACCAGCACCCTAGTATCCGAGTACTAAAGTTTCTCATATTTTTTTACACTGTCAAGAATGATTGAGCCCAAGGTATTTTATCCATTTGACAGTTGCTCGTATATCGTTGCAAGTGCGTTTAAACTATTAAAAGTAAGTTACATGTTTTTACAAAATATAATTTTTATCTAATGTACCTAAACTTGAATTATGATTATTTAAAAAAGTTCGATTTTTTATTGATTTTATACATCAAATTTTTTATCAACATCTACTCATGTGACATTTAACAATGACTGTTGAAAAAAACTACAATTAATTTATATTTTTACTATTATATAAAGCAGAAGAGTTTTTTTGTTTGTTTGAACGCGCATATCTCTGGAACTACCAGTCGGATTTAAAAAATTCTTTCTGCGTGTGATATCCCAGTTCTCGAGGAAGGTTATAGGCTATGTAACATCACGCTACTGGTGAAACCACGTAGCGAAAAGCTATTATCTAATAATTCAATTATTTTTATCCTACATCATCTCGCACTGCTGAGCAAATTCTAACTATAAATTTCTAATACCAAAATCAAGTAACATAAATAAAACGAATCTTTATTTGCTACAACCTTGTTACTTCATCTACCCACTATTTACGTAGTAATTACTGGCAACACAAATTCTTCAAAAGAAGCTAAATAAAGGCCGTGTATGTTTTTACTTCAAACGTTGATTGAAAAGGCCTAATTGGGAACACCACAGGGGCTCGGCAATCAATGTCGTTCAGTGTAAACCGTGCTACCGTAAAGCTTGACATCCTGAATAGGGGATTTAGTGATAATTAAGGCACCTATGATATGGCTATATTAGTGGTGTGTTCATGTATTGAACGCGACGTTTTTAGGTCGCCGGTATTTTGATAATGAAATGTTAGTATGAAATATTTTTTTTACATTAGTGACACCTACGTTGAAATCAAGTAGCATCATGACTCGTTTAAAAAACATATAATTTGAAAATGATGTACATAAAATATCAACAGAAATACTCAATTATTTTATTTTTTTAATTGATAAATGAAACGCAAATTTCCTGAACTTAATTATGAAATCAGCAACAATACTATTTGTAGCTTTACCAACACAATTGCGAACTAAAATAAAAATACAATAAAATACTAACAAACTACAGTACAATAAACTAGTGTAGAAACTTTTGAATTTGTTCGGATAAGTCCATTAAAACAAAAAAATAAAGAATGAAAATTGACATGACAAGTTTAAATGTTCTTTGTGTACTTCAAAAAAGGTAAACTTTTAACTATAGGTATTAAAACTGTATTCTTATAAATTTTAAGACAAAGTCTTAGGTGTTGAAATAGAGTCCAAAGAAAAGATAAGAACTTCTTGTAGAAGACTTCGCACATGTGAACCTACATGGATCGGGTTCGACCTCAGTGATAAGGGACCGTGCGTTGTTACACTGTGTGTTGATAAGTATTAGTAACTAGTATCTACTGCTTAGGCAAGATCTGTATTTTCTTTGGTAGAAATTGTACCACGCCTAAAACTTTTAAAGGTCATCACCATACTCACAAAATTACTTGGTGATTCTAAAATCTATGTGTAGCCGTCGACTTATCATTAAGTATGCTGCTTCTTCCTTGGTCATTCTCACTATGTCTCTTCCTGACTATTGGTTTATGGTGGAAGGGATTTCCTAACGTTCTTTCCCACTTTCCTATCATCAACATCTTCGTTGATCACTATTGTCAATTAATAAAAATCTAACGTACCTAGATTTAGCCTTTAACACAGGCTCACGAAATCTCGTTAAAACTCACCTTAAACCTGGCAGTATTTCACCACTGGCGGCATCTAATTCAATCAATGTCAATCAGTGGTTGTTAATTAAAATACGTTGACGAGTTCCGTCATATGTTGGGGTATTATAAAACAAAACATGGAGGTGCCGGAATTTATTTTAAACGGGAAGAGTTTTTCGAGATTCCAGGTTTTAAATGTTTTATGAGTGAAAATATTGTTTACTCACTGCTGGAGTTGTTAATTTGTTTGCTGATTTTGAAATGTACGATACTACTCTATTGTTTTAATACAGCCTTTTTTACCACACTTTTTCAACTTTAATTTGGTTTTTTTTCTATGATTTTAAGCAGTAATTTGCAAAATGAATGCAAAATATTTTTTTCAAAATTAGAAGTTTTGTTTGCGAATATTATATTAGTTCTAAAGACCTTACCTAAAGTTTTCGCTGTCCTGAGCAAAGCATTTTATAACCTACTTCCATCTTATCTATTTGCATTGTTCTGGGTGTTTCTATGTATAATATGTATGTATTTACAAAAAAAAAGTATATTAGTATGGTATATCCGCATTCTAGAACCCATAACACAAGCATATAATATGCTTACTTTGGGTCTAGATGGCGTTGTGTGTAGTTGTTGAAATATTATTATTATTCTCTTTATTTAATTATGTACACATAAAATTACATTTTTAAATATATATAAAAAATAATAGAAATATACATTTAAAAATATAAAAATATGGAGACCCACCGATATCGGGTACAGGGACCAAGCTACCAGTGGTTAGGGCTCCAGAGATAGGAACCGCCTCACAATGCGGGCCGTATCAAGGAGCACAGCCTTTTGCATCAGGCCCACTATCCAGCCACCTAACGCAAGCCTCGCGAGATGTTGATGGAGGCTCTAAGGAATCAGTCCATTAACTGATATGACTATCGGAACAATGATCGCCGAATCCACATCCCACATGTCGACAACCTCGCGAGCCAAATCCAAATACTTTATCTGTTTATCTTTTTCTGCTTTCACGAGATTGTCATCATGTGGAATGGTGATATCGATGATCATTGCAAGGCGCTCTAATCGATCGATCACCACTATATCAGGTTTATTGGCAGCAATAGTCCTATCAGTGATGATAGATCGATCCCAGTATATTGTGGCACGACCATTTGTGAGAACTGGGTCGGGCACATATCTGTAGTACGGTACCTCAGAGACTACAAGCTTGTACTTCAGAGCAAGTTGCTGGTGGACGATCCTAGCTACTTGGTTATGTCTATGCAAATACTCGCCGTTCGCAAGACGAGAACAACCAGAGACAATATGTCTTATGGATTCTCCGGGGTAGTGACATGCCCGACAAATGTCTACCGTCCCATCCTTTAAGATAAACTTCCGGTAGTTGTCATTAGAACCTCGTCCATAATTGCACAGACAAAACCTTCGGTTTCTCCAAAGAGATCACCAAATCGTAGCCAGGATACAGATGTTAATGAGTCGACATCGGGCCCGTTTAAGGCCCGATAGAAGCGTCCATGTAATTCCTTGCTTTTCCATACATCCTTGCGCTCCGCTATACTAAGCACAACAGGTTTGCGCCAGTTCTCTTTAGCCAGACCCAGCGGGGTGAGGCCGTTATCTACAACGACGACATTCCGATGCATATATGAATTTGATTTTATAAAATATTCTCTGAGGTTGCACACCTCACGGTTGTGGAGAGTCTTGACAGACAGAAAGCCACGACCTCCACACTTCCGTGGGATGTACAACCTCATCACCGATGATCGTGGATGATGCATACGGAATGTCGTCAACTGTGTACGGACTCTCCTATCAAGAGCGTCCAGTTCAGTCTGAGTCCATCTGACTATGCCAAAGGAATAGGTTAGGACTGGCATGACCCAGCTGTTAAAGGCCCGCACCTTGTTACCACCCGATAAAAGACTTTTAAGAACTTTTTTCAGGCGGCCAAAGAAACGTTCCTGTAACACCTGTTTCATGTCTTTGTCAGATATACCCAACGCCTGTGACATACCTAGATATTTATATGTTTCGGTTGCAGATAGAGGTCTAAGTCGTGTAGAATCAGACAGTTGTATCCCGTCAGATTCCACAATCCCTCCCCGCTTTACATGCATGACTGCACATTTATCTATACCAAACTCCATCTTAATAGAATTACTAAAGGTTTCAGTGACCCTAAGTAACTCTATTAATAATTGGCGATCAGTAGAAGTAAACAATTTTAAATCATCCATGTAAAGCAGATGGGACAAGACCTGACCTTCTCTCCTCAACCGATAGCCTAGCCCTGAACTCTCCAGTATAGTACTGAGAGGGTTCAGTGCCAGACAAAACCATAAAGGACTCAGGCTGTCACCCTAAAATATGCCCCGCTTGATCGTTATCGGTAGACCGTTGCCCAAAAACTGTCGACATCCAGGATAGCGGAGGACGGTCTTCCATTGCCGCATACACGTCTTCAAGAAGGTGCATAGAGTTGCATCAATTTTATACAACTCCAGCACTCTCAAGAGCCACGTATGCGGCACCGAGTCATACGCCTTCTTATAGTCTATCCAGCATGTCGACAGATCCTTTCGGTTACGGTGCACCTGTTGGTTAATGGTCATGTCAATGATCAGGAGCTCTTTCGTACAACGGGCCCCATTCCTACATGCATTTTGAGAGATAGATATGATGTTGTTTTCAGTAATGTGTTTTAAAATTTTTGCTCTCAAAATAGATGTAAAAAGTTTATAGACAGTAGGTAGGCAAGTGATCGGTCTATAATTCTTGGGATCCGCGGTGCTTCCAGACTTGTAGAGAAGGTGGGTAACACCGGTTGTCATAAACTCGGGAATAGAGCCTGACTTCAAAGACGCCTGGAATTGCGATGCTAAGCGAGCATGTGAGCTGTGGAACCATTTTAGCCAAAAATTGTGCAATCCATCCGGACCGGCTGACTTCCAATTTAGTAACGAACGGACTGCATTGGCCACGTCTTCTGTTGATATAGACGATGGCTCCATGTTGTTAATTGGCTCACATAATCGCTCGACGTCATCAATCCACTCATCCTCTGTGTGATTGACGGGCACCGACCAAAGATTGCGCCAGAACTCAATAGTTGCATCTTCATCCGGACGGCGCCCATCACCCACGTCGGAATCAGGTCGCTCCCATCGCCGATACACCCACCTCTCGTCTCTTTGAAAAGTTACATTCTGATTGTATCGATCCACCCTTCGTTTGTAGCGACGAATACGGCTTGTCCACGCACACACTTTCTGCTTCAGGAAGTCGATGCGCTCTGTGACTCGTGCAGCATAGTCATGAGGACTAACATCCGTCCCCGAAAAGGCCCTATTCACAAAGCGCATCACCCGAGGGCGGGTATTACCCGACCTGAAGCAGAGCAGCTTACCAATGAGCGCCCTAGCTTCCGTGATACGACGCTCAATCCTATACTGCCAGGCAGGCTTAGTTAATTTGGGACGAGTAACTGTGTTATTATTAAAAAACTTTACACCAGCTACTCGACACACTGCAACTGCCTCACAGTACAGGACAGAATGTGTATCGCTACATACATACGTGTGAGCTATGTTTTCACTGCTGTCTAAATAATTACATAGCAGTGAGTCCAGGGCACCCATCAAAGCAAGATTCTTTTTGTGCGTGGGCAATCGTGGAAGACGAGGCCTGTCACCAGAGGGTTCGAACCGATACTCGCGAATGGCACTTTCCAAAGCACTCCTCAAGTAATCATTATACTGGGTACTCACGTCAATAGCGTCACAATGTTCCTCCTCAACTACCTGTGCGGGTTGTGACTGGGGCACATTGATTACTGCCAATGGCGTCACAGCTTGCATCGAAGGAGACACAGAAAGGCTACGACGTGCGTCTGAACGTAGCCTTTCAAGTGTAGCGTCGTCCAGCATGTGTGCACGCTGAATAACTCTCACTTGATCCGACAGTCGTTGTGCCGAAACGTTGATAGATGGTTCAAGGGCCCGAAACAAAGGCAGCATGCGATCACGGTACACTGTGAGGTTGGTTCCTCCCTCTGTTGCCGCAAAATATGCTCGCATGACATTTTCATTTATTGACTGTGTCCATCTCATGCGGCGCACATTACCACCGGTAGCGAGGGCCCTATTCGAGGTCGATAGGCCTCGGGACCCCAAGCATGCCGGTGGCCGGCCTTTCCTCCGCCGACGTACAGGTGTTGGCGACGTCGGAGGGGAGTAAAACTCGTCGCTCGACGAGGAGCTCGACGCCTCAACAGGAGCCGGTGTTGTTGACACGGAGTCTGG
Organism: Parascotia fuliginaria; assembly: GCA_963082885.1. Lineage (NCBI taxonomy): Eukaryota > Metazoa > Arthropoda > Insecta > Lepidoptera > Erebidae > Parascotia > Parascotia fuliginaria. Next base: position 6,970,150 of record OY720195.1, read on the forward strand.
CTGCTGCGAGGCGGAGCTGAGCGACGAATCCGGAGGTGTATTTTGTTGTGCCTTTGTCCTCGATCTGGTCAGCATCACTCTTTATCACGGTTTTTCGTAATAAATCTTGATATTTTTAGTTGACACCTGTCAACTGGGAACATTGTTGATTTCTCTTTTTCTTTGTAGATAAAAAGGTTCATATAAATTACTTCATTATATTATTGTAAAACCACACCGGTACTATTGTATATTATCAGTAAATATTGCAATATTGTATGAATATTATAAAAGTATTAAAATTAAAAATACGCAGAGAAAAAGCGTGATGTGTTACGGTGTTGCCAGATGAGATATTATTATTATTATTATCTTTCTGATTTCTCGTTCTGTAGACCACTTTGTCAGTAAACTATTATATACCATCTCTAGGTTGTTTAATCTCTTACTAGTGTGTTCACTTTCAGAATTCTTCCAAAAACATCAACTTACAAAAACATAATGGTCTATACATTTCTGTTATGTTGTTTTGCTTGTGCACTTAAATCTAATTCAGTTTTCACGTAAATACCGTACTCTATAAAACAAAATTCATGTACTGCACGTGTGCAGGATTTTATGATCCCCTAATTCAAGGCTAGCATACTAAACATTGAACACCCTTGATTACCCAAAGCGCCAAAATCATATTTCACTGACCCCAACATATCAATAAAGTATGCACTCTTTTAAAATAATTCACTTTAAAAACATAGCGGACCTTTTTCGATCTAACCGTTCTTTCTTTAAATCGATAACACACTAAGATCCAAAAAGATTTATCGTAATTTAATCCGTACAAACTTTATAATAAAGACGAAGTTTGTTTGGTACGATATCGGCAACTTTGCTAAGGACCCCAGATGGGTGTCGGTAATGAAAGAAAGACCGCATGCGGCGTAGCAAATTGCTTTCAGACGACACATTGCATTAGTAGAAGTTGGTAGGTACTGTTAGGCTATCTAGCAAGATTACGTATACAAAGAACGTGATAGTAGAATATTGGGTTACTGAAATTTACTTATATAATAAGCTTCTTCAAAAGTGAAACGATATTCCTAGAATTGTAAGAAAATTTATGTCTTTGAAGGAACTAAGTATTACTGAGGTTTTAAATTATTTAAAATGTTATTGTTGCGTTATGTTGTTTTGGTTCAGTCATCAGAGATCCTCAAAAGTTCTATTGTTTCATCTTTAACATTCATCTAAATAAGTACACTCAAAATTGAATAGAATCTCTTAGCTTTCCTAAAACATTTTACTTTATTAATTGCACCTATGTTAATTATCTCTGCATCACCGATTTACTGGTAGATAATGCTAATGTAATTTAAGTCTAACTATGTGTGTACTGAGTGATTTTTTATATAAATATTAACTTGCTGTGAAAAAATTGACACTAAGTACTACTAAGTACTTAGTGTCAATTTTTTCACTTTAAAATGACGTCACAATGTTAAATATTGCATCGTTATTACTATGATATTGCATAATTTTAACATTTGGCACGTATACCAAAATACTGAACTCAATTTTAATTGGCCTTTAATTCTCATAAAACCTTTATTATTTTAATACGCATTTTGGTGACAGAAATTTATTAATTCTTATTTCAATTTTATTGAGGTTTCTGTATTTTGGAATTAAGCATATACAATTTCACGCCTTTCCAGGTTAAGCAAATATAATGCCTTACAATGCAAATATAACTTTTGCCTCTTTAACATTCATTAAGAAGTCTGCCCACTACACCGTGCCATTCCATGACCGTGGTATGAACGTATCAGGCAAAAAACTATTATTTGTATTGAAAAGTATGAGACTATGCCCACTAGACCGTTCCGTCATAATCATCAGTAATTATCGGCGAGAATATAATAATACGGTCTAGTGGGCATAGTAGGCCGTATCGTGTCGTGGTCAAGGTATGTCACGGTGTAGTGGACAAACTCCTTTAGTCTTTTCATGTCTTGTCAGTTATGGGAGCTTGGGGTTAAACTTAAAAATGAAATCCATTCATCATTCATTTTAATTCTACTAAATCTCGCAGCAGACATTTCTACGATAGTAGATCTTAACCGTTTTTAACATAAATGGGCTGAGCGGGGAAATACTACCATGTCATAGAATATCGACATTAAATATAAGTCTCCATTCTAATGTGTTCCACACGGTGAGTGAGAGCGCCCGCAGCCCAGGGTCCTTTTGATCGAGGGGTTAATTATGTTTATTCCTTCTATTCCTTTCTCCTATATGGTCGGCAACGGCTTAATCGTGTTTCCTAAGCGTAAAAGGTAAGCTATTACCACTTACCATCAGGTGGGCCGTATGCCTGTTTGTCACCAGTTGTACACAAAATAAAATATTACAAAATCCTGTAGACGAGTGGATGAAAAAAGTTCAAAAAAGCTCAGTTCATAGTTTAGTGAACCGATAACAAAAATGTCACAGCTCACAGCGGCGTTCGGGTGTTCCCGTGTCGTGGCAACCGACAAGCACGTTAGAACTATGTCACACTGGTGCTGCATGCTGTTTTGAGTGACAGAAAAAACTAAAAACTAACCTTTATTTTGAGAATTGATTGTGAAAGCAAGGTAAACTTAGATATGAATGGAGAAGTAAAAAAAAGTACTTATATGATTCACTGTAAGGTGATAAAAAATAGAGTGAATTGATCATAAAGAATGCCTCTCCCTCTGTCATCATCATCATTTAATTCGAAAAACTTTCACCGTTGAATATGGATCTCCCTCAAAGGAAGGCATTTGCTTACCCTATCTGATGTTCCGTAGTAACCTCTTATAACATAAACCAAAAGTAAAAGATTGTTCCATTTTGTGGACTGTCGAAATTATTAATATAATATTTCCAACATAATTATTGTTCTTAGTCTCTTTAAACGACATTCACGAACTAAAAAGATTAGATACACGCCTATTTTCGAATTGTTTTTTTTTTTCGTTTGAATTTTAACGTTAATCACCTTGAATGACATCCATAAAATATAAAGATACGAGCTAAACTCACACCTGACCAAAATTCCAAAATCTAGAAAGCAAATCAACTAAACTACCATTAATGATCAGAATCAACCAGTTCCAACTAACAACGTACACCAATATTGTATTGCAATAGCGATTCCAACAATACGTGTGGTTTGTATGGTTCCTATTATCTGAAAACTGATTTATGAATGATCTTGGAATGTGTGTGCAACTTGAATAACATTGATGAAAAACGAACATTGAGAATTCAAGATATGTTCGAATCCAGCATTTATCGATACACAGTTGCAAAGAATTTGTGTTATTCTGTATAAAACTTTGTTGTGGATTCAGATAGCATGGTATGTTTGGTACATATTATTTTTTTTTTAACTTAAGGTAATTTGAGGTGTGTATAAGTATTTATATGAATATGGTCAATCCATTACATTTTTAATAATCTACATCATGCGTATCACACGTTATAACGTCTAATACGCATGATGTTTCTCTATAGGGCGAGCTACGAAATGTGATTATCCGACAAAGCTCGCTAAACTGGCAATCTAAAGCACGGTCGACCATATCTGCTGTACACCTCAACAAACATACGAAACTCCAGGTAGACAGACAACCTGAAAAAAATAACGGACTTAGCCTGGATTCGGCAGATGAAGGATATATATTTAAGTGCTAGTTGATGATCCTTAAAGGTACATCTTTGTAGGTAAACAAGTAACGGTGGATAAGCCCTAAAGTCGTTTTAGTGGCCTATTTCAACACCCTCAGGCGGTGATGGAGTGCCTCTATAAAAACGTTGCATATTTACATTTTAATTCGGTTATATGCCCTCACCCTTACAACTGTATTGCTGAATCGTTAACACTATGAAGCGCACGTGCAGATATTAACGCTCGATACGCTCGAACAATGCGGTTTTTGTCCATTCATACTACCGCTTATGTACTGCAGCGAATTTGGCACGAGGTGTCAATGCTGCATAACTTTAGCTTTAAAGGTACTTTTATGAGTTATAGGCAGAAAGTAATAGTGTGTTTTCTATCGTGGTAAAACACTGAAAAATAGAAAACAATACTATTTATTGTACACAATAATATAATAATATTTCAACAACTACACACAACGCCATCTTGACCCAAAGTAAGCATTTTATATTATGCTTGTGTTATGGGTTCTAGAATGCGGATGTACATACTTAAATATATTTTTTTGTAAATACATACATATTATACATATAAACACCCAGACCAATGCAAATAGACATGTTCATGCATACAAATATTTGCACTGAGCGTGAATCAAACCCGCCACCTCTGCGTGGCAGTCCATACACAATACCACCGAACCACAGAGGCAGTCAATAAAATATTACAATAAGTAGGTATATGGCTCACTGTTAGCACCGATTGAATAATGATGTGATGTATGGTATTCGGTAAAATTATTCTACATGCCTATCATTGTGACTCCTGTAAGTCAGGATTAACCCCGAATAGCAAAGACATTCAGCAGTACGGGGGACTAACCTAGTCTCAAACACCGCAATAAATTTTACGGTATTGATAATTACCATTAGGTATTGCATATATTTAGAAACAAATCAAATAATAATAATAATATTCTACCACATGCACACAGCGCCATTTAGCCCCAAATTAAGCAAATATATTTGCTTGTGTTATGGGTAACAACTGATATGCTACTTATATACTTTTTTTTGTAAATACATACATATTATAGATAAATTACACCCAGACACAGAACAAACAATCATGCTCATCACACAAAGGTTTGTCCTGGGTGGGAATTGAACCCACAACCTCCGGCTTAGCAGTCAGGGTCACTAACCACTAGACCAACAGGCCAGTCAAAAATAGTAACAGCTTTATTATAAACTAGCTTTCCGCGGCGCCGTTTCATCCGCGTCCTTGCTTACTGCTCTGCTCCCGTCGCCAGTAGCGTGATGTTACATAGCCTATAACCTTCCTCGAAAACTGGGCTATCATACGCAAGGAAGATAGAGATGAAGATAGAGTTTTTAAATCCAACTGGTAGTTCTAGAGTTTAGCGCGTCCAAACAAACTCTTTCGCGTTATATAATAGTATAGATATTATATATTTAAACAGAAACGAAAGAGTTCCTTATAATCCATTTATCTTTCCCGATCATTGGATTTGGACATTTTTGGTAATACTCAGTCTAATTTCAGATGTAAAATTATCGAATATATGCGTTCTTAGTGGTATTTATTACGTTTGTTGTCTACTCACATTTTATTAGCCTTTGTAATTACCTACTTATACTTATTCTATTTTTTTGTCATAATTTCATTTCATTTTATTATTAATAACAACTTTATTATTGTGCTTTTACCCTACTCATTATATTGTGATAAGTTTAGCAGTATAAATGTTTTAAGTTAGATGTGGTTGCCTATAATTGAGAGAGCACCAGGCATGCATTACCTATGTTTTTTGTTACTTTTTTATGTATGTGTTTCTCTTGTTGGTAATCCTAATAAATAAATAAATAAATAAATAAATAAATAAATGTAATGAGAACAAGAACTAAGAATGTTATAAACGGAAATTATTTACTGAGAGGGGCAATCAATGCTCTCCTTGTTATGATGCAGGCCTCATACGGTACAATAATTACACAACAGAGACAGTGCTTCTAAGTCTATTGATACACTCGATGTTACGTATTTGCAGTGGCGTGTAGGTACTTCATTCGATTCAAATGCAAGGTGTAGCAAACTTGAAAACCGATAACAACATGTAAGTTGTTGTGTATCTTGTACCTATTTATTCTGTACTTGTACTGGCATAGATTTTAATTCCTAGAATTAGTATCTGCAAACACCACTTACCTTGGTGGCTATTATCTTACACCATTTATCAGGTATTTTATTTTGATATTCTAGAATTCATTAACCGCTATTTTTTTTAACATGTTTATAGTATACTAGTAAGTTTTCTGCTTCATTTGTGTATATAATGAACGAATTTGCAAACAGTTCCGTTGATTGTGTAATCATTGACCTTTAACCCTGTTAACATGTTATTATTATTATTATAATTATATCTCAAAGATAGAACGAAAGTCCATTTATATTACCTATATTACACACTCGAAACAGATTACACTTCTTTCATAAACAATAGATTAATCACAGCAAATGCACATCGTATTTCAATTAATTATTAATAACGCAAGATTCTAAATTATATTCCATTTGCGTTATCAGAACAATCTCCAATTTCCAATAACAATAATTGAAACCATCTTTGCATGCAATTGTGTATTGCATCTCTGTTTGATTTGCTAAATGGACAAAGTTGGCTACATAAGTACCGTGGTATTACATATTATATACTATCATGTAAAGAGAAAGAGTTTGTTTGTTTGTTTGAACGCGCTAATCTCTGCAACGACCAGCCAGATTTGAATAATTCTTTATGCGTATGATAGCCCAGTTCTCGAGGAAGATTGAGGGCTATGTAACACAACAACAAAGACGCAGGTGAAACCGCACCGCAGAAAGCTAGTATATTATAGGTATACCATGATGGTATGCCCTACAAGTAGACATTAATTCTCTGTTGTAAGGATGAATAGTGCATCGTCGTATTTCACATTACTATGGAACCAATACTATTTTTTTATATTAATCTACCAAACTCTGTCTGATGGGAAGCAGTAAGTAGAATTCAGAAGTGGTCACCATTCTAAAAGCCATCGTCTGAAGCTGTAGGTAGTATGGTGGCCTCCATTATGGCGGCTATTAAAGTTGTTGTCACATATTTTTATCAATTCTTGTCTTTAACTAAAATTTTATTCTAAATGACAGTTAAACATACCTAATCGAAAAAAAATAATAGCATTAGTAATTTAAAAACATTCAAAGGCTTGTAAATTATATCAAATCTTTTTACAAAATTTTAATAGAAAGCATAACGTCGTAGTACTCACTAATTGTTCGTCAACATCCCTAATAGAAACCACCCGGCGGCACCACTTTGAAGTTTTCACATTCCAATTTATTTAATTGAAACTTTATCTTATTTCGTGACAACCAACTCCATCACTTTTCTATTCTCTAATCCGTTCGTAATCAACTAGTTCAATTTCTTCAAGATGGGGGACATTTTCGGACTTTTCAAAGCTTTTATTCAGGTAAAGGGTTAGATTGTTATCTTTTAGTTATTAAATCTTAACTAATCTAATTTAAAACTGCTGCAATCTAAATTCACTTTTTAATTTGTTTCTAGTTTCATTTGCAAGTGCATTCTTTGCGTAGTGTTCGTATATTATTCGATTTTTTAGTATTATTATAGGAAATACGGTTTATGATTCACTACCCAATCGGAAGCATTACTGTAACAGATAGACACAGTTAGGTTTTTTTCCTATCAGCAATTTGTTCATTGGTTAAATTAGCATTTTTTAAAAGATTATCAAATTTCATTAGAATTTTGCTAAAATCAATTCAAGTAATAAACCTATAAGAGATATAGATACACTTCACTGTAAAACTACATACTACAAACCTGATAGATACTTCACACTATACCTTTACATTAAACCTATACAAACCAATACGCGTAACCCTTCGACAATATTAACTGTTCGCATTCCAATGTGTGCCTATGTAAAGTGGGCTCATTTCAAATCGCGTGTCAATCGGAGTCCTGTATAAACAGTCATTTTATTCACATCACACCTTATACTCCACCATCGGAAACGCCCTTACACTGAGCGAAAAATCTAGTCTTCATAAAACTCAAAATCAGCTCGATCCGGCAACAAGACGTTGTGAGATTTTTTTATTGCCCTCTGTGGCAGAAAAGTCAACAATTTATCTGATGGTAAGTGGTAAATGTCATCTATGGCCATACTTTCTGCGAATCGGACAAATTGCAACCGCTGGACATTTTGCGAATTGAACTTCTGCGCCTAAACGTTCTGCATTGCCAGGGACTCTGCGAAACCGCTGCCTACCGTAATGTCTATACTCTCTTTAAATCTCGCTGTTGCCAAAAAATCTGTAAAATGTGCTTTGCACCTTTTGGGTCGGCGATTAAGTTTAGAGCGGTATTACATTATCATATAAATATGATTTCATATCTGTGAAATTCTATAATCATAGTTCAATGACCCTCAAACTATGATAATAGATAATCACATGTAGTTATTATACCGTCATATGTTCTTCATTTAAAAATGACTTACACATCTTTGATCATATTTCTATGATAGTCTAATAGTGGCCTTAGAATTGGCATCAAATATGACACGGAAACTTTATGAATATGTGGGTGTAAGGTAGAAGGTTCACCTAGCAAGTTTCCGAAGTAATTCGTACATATACCCATCAGCCTCGCTGTGTCTGCATATTTAAATAATGTCACTACGATGGTTGTTGAGCAACTTTACAAAGGAATTCAAATTAAAACGGACTAAAACCGAACAGTCGAATTGTTCCTTTATTGGTTGTGATCGATAATTATTTCTGCTATCAGTCTTATTGCGTTCTAAAATATTATGTTGATTAGTTTAATACCTGATTTGAATTAATTTGAACAATTAGCATTATAACGACATTTTATTTCGTTTATTAGTTCTTTCTAATGTCACCATGATGCGCATAACCGGACTGATAAACTTCTCACGGTTGTATCTGTCAGATTCGAAATATCGCATTTTTGTACAATTAAATTACAAAAAATATTTTAAAAGTGTAGTCAATATTTCATATAATAATATGTTTTTTTTTTTCAAAAGACAAAATCATCATTACCCTATAAATTAAAAATAAAATCCAAAACACAAATAAGAGCTGAGTGATTTATATAATACGTATTTGTAAATATGTACACACACATGTTTAGTTATTAATATATCAAAGCAAGAATTAATATATTTTTCATATTTATCGAATTAAAATACTCAAACGCAGACTTAAATCAAACAGCTTAATCAAAGCCATAACGAATTTCAACCCCTAAACTTTATATTTTTCATTTGAATTTGAATATTTACATAAAATTTAAATTATTGTAATGCAGAAGTTCTTCTGAAAATATTTGTGATAACTTCTTTATATATGTTTATTACACCCTTTTCCCAGTCCAAGTCATATTACATAAAACCGTAGTATCCATATTTATTATGCTAGTGTAACGGAATACCAATTCATACATTATGTAAAGCACACATTTTATCTATGTCTTCTTGTTTCCCTTCCACAACATAAAGAGCTTCATTTGTAATATTTCTATAGAATTAAGTGTATTGAAATAACTCATAGAAAAATGTAACATTGACGATTAAAGAATGACCTGAGTTTCTTGCCAGTTCTTCTCATCGTCTGACTGTAGGTTAATTGGCTAACATTTTGTTTTTGGTATATTCTTGACGAACTTCACTATATTCTACGGTCTCCACGTTTTAATCAAACACATAAGTACCTAGTTTACAATAGACTAGCTTGCCGCGGCGCGGTTTCACCCGCGCCAAGTTACATATTTGGTTACTGCTCTGCTCTCGTCGCTCGTAGCGTGATGTTCCATAACGTTTATCTTTCCTCGAGAACTGGGCTCTCAAACACAAAAAAAGTTTTCAAAATCGGTTCAAATTAACCTCTTGATAATATTTACAACAGATTAGATTAGGGGTTTACATCGAACATGTTTTTTTATTCCAGCATCACTATCAGTAACTTAACCACAATCCGAGATAAATTGATACACTTTTATAAATTGTAGACCATTGAATGCACTCGAAAAAATCACTGAACATTTTAATGCCACGTTAAAACACACAAATGACTGGTTTAATAAATTGAAGCGATTGATGGTTTATGGTTTCAATATATCATTATTTAAAAGTGATACGCAGTTGGAAAATAAAGAGAGCAAATGTAGAAATACTGTGAAGATTATTTTGATTCTAATATTACAAGAATATAATAAAGGAAAGCATTCAAATATATGCCTGTACATTGTAGACTCACTCATCGCGTCATCAGTCTGCTTGTGACCACGCCCGGTGTAACCTGGTTGAAACGTCAAGCAAATTAAGGTACGTAAATACCCAGGAAGTTCCTCCTAGTAATAAATAAAGCGAAGACCGATCGGCGTAAACATACAGAATCTTACAGGTTTATGACTCCATTAACTTATTGGGGCTAATTTAAAAATGCAAATAAACAAAGTTTTTTTACAACTCAAATGTTTTATCGATGAAGTTTATATAGAAGCCGAGAGTTTTACGACTTTAAGAGGTTCTTGATCATAATAAACTTTATTATTTATCTAGAATAAAATGTTTATTTAAATTTATGTCGGGCAGTAAATATCTTTGTATCACGTCATGCTGAAAGTTGTATGTTAGGTAAATCTGAGGAACTAAGGTACTTTACCGCATGGTTACCGTTCTGTTACAATCATCTTCATACCACCTATTATCATCACACTGCAGAAAACGGCCTTCTAAGGCATGAGCATTGATCGCCACTACTTGCTTAATACGGATTGGTGATTTTAATTTTTTTTTAACTTCTAAGTGCAGATTTAACATGGTGTTTGCAACAAAACATAGACATTTCTAAGGTAAACTTAGAAAAAATATATATATATTTTTTATAAAAAAAAACGAGGTCGTCGGTTCAAAACTGGGCAAGTATATACTTGCCCAGTTTTGAACCGACGACCTCGTTTTTTTTTTTTTTTTATATTACAGCCTACCAAAGTGACTCCACCCCGTGTGATGGTAAGCAGTCAATGGAATCCAGAAGTGGCGGCCACTATACCAAAAGCCGTCGTCTTAAACTGCTAGTATGGCGGCCTCCACTATGGCGGCTGGGAATGGGGTTAGGGGAAGGGATTGAGGGAGGTGGGGAAAGAGGAAAGGGTGGAAATTGGGCCTCCGGTGCTCTCTCTCACCGAACGAAACGCAGTAGTACGGATACTACTACTCATAAGTCGATCTTCTATGAGAGGGTAGTACTTTCCCGGACGATCCGGCCCATTAATACTGAAAACAGCGTGGATCTACTACCGTACAATCTTGTTTTATGAAGTGGGTAAACCACTGAACCATCACGACTATTTCTGCGTTTATGCATCCAAATCGTAAACTTTCTTTCGGATTAAAAAAGGACCATTACCAACGCGAACGGTTGAGAATTTGTTAATTGATTTTTTGTACTTCTTATACCCTAATCGTATTTCGACAACATTATTACAAGTAAATATGTTAGAGTTAACATTTATTTAATAATGTCGAAGATATTTTTAGCAAGACGTACAAATCTTAGAATATGTGGGCTGTGGGACCTTATACATTCTACTTACTCATTATCTCATGTAAATTTGATCCATATTACATGTTAATTTATATCGATTATTTAAGATTGGAGAGAACTCGATTCCTAAAAATAAAACTAATTTATAGCAGAAAAGAAAGTTTATTTTGGAATTATCTAAATAAAACATAAGTCTCAAAAGAAAGTGCTTATCATAGTCAATCAATGGCAGCCAGGTTGATGACCTCTACAAGGTGATATTTATTCCGCAATAATAATTAATGTCCTTTACCTCGTACTCCTTTAATCCCTTCTCACCTTAGACATTTAATTTTTAGACCTTTTGAATATTATTCTTCTATCTAGTCTCTTATTACTTGAAATTTACACATAAAAAACCTACGCAAAACACATGCTTTTTTTCTTTCATGCTATCTTTCTCATAAGCCATCTGTTTTTTTTCACTCCCTGTTTCCTTATTCGTTGACATCACTTACCTATAACGGAAACAAACTAATGCATCAATCAATCAAACATTACGAAATTTAAATGATCTCGGTATGAGGCTGACTTAATCCTTTAACAGTGTAGTTTCCAACTACTGAACTCCCAACACGCTATTTCATCATACAAGTTGAAGCTATCGATTTATTATGCTAAACGTATAGTTCTCTCGGGGAGAAGAGTTAAGATTAAAGGTATTAATGATATATCATCTAGGTACTGGGTAAATTGCGAACGGGAATTTCGTAGCATACAAAGGCTTAGTAACATATTGCTAGTCACAATACACACACGGCATATTTTTAACATAAATATGTATACAGACAAAGAAATACTTCAAAAAAAATAATTAAATCTGCAGTTGAATAATATTGCAGCACTTTCTTGCTTGCTGAGTTAGGTAAGTTTCTTCTATCTTTCTACTAGTTTTCCGCAGCGTGGTTTCAGCTGCGTGTTTGCTTACTGCTCTGCTCCCGTCTTCAATAGCGTTATGTTACATGGCGTATAACCTTCCTCAAGAACTGTGCTATAATACGCAAAAATATATTTTTAAATCCAACAGGTATTTCCAGAGATTAGCACGTTCAAACAAACAAACTCTTCCTTTATTTAATCGCATAGGTTAACTACATACTTTCAACCGATGGTATATAAATAAACTGCGTCACTTGGAATGCATTCTTTATCAGTCGACTGATGCAGGGATTAAACTTAATGAAGTAGCATTATTAAAGAGAATCACTAGAAAATATCTTTAGTATAATAATTGTATACGTTTACGGGACTTGGTGTACGTTTATTTAATAAATTACCTATCGACATAATGGATAAACCCTTAGACAAATTTAAACAAATTGTCAAAAAACATTTAATACTTAAGGGTTACTACACTGTTAATGAGTACCTGAATGATAAAAAAGTCATGGGATGCTCGCTTGACGAAGGAGTAAATTAATTTCACTCTTAATTTTAATGACATTATACTTTTAAAGACATATTTTTGTTAATTATTCTATGAATGACATTTTTTATGATTAATAAGAATGACATGCTTTATCAAATAATTTTTTGACATTAATTTATTGATACATTTTGACATAATATATATGTATATGTTTTTGTTTTTGTATTAATTTTAAATGACACATGATGCCCGAGCCATATTTGAACAGTTAATTAAGTACACATTTTGTATTGTTTTGTTAAAATTGTATGTATAATTTTAACAATACTAAATTGTTAAAATTATACATTGTGATTTGTGAAATAGAGGTACATTGTGAACTCCTGTGGTAAATTAAGTTCATCTTACTTTATACTTATACCAAAAATTAACAGTTTATATAATACCTACATAGAAACATTTATCACAGTTCACATGTTGCCTTTACCTTTTGTAGCAATATGCAAATTGAGGCAGCCTGTAAAGCATACATTTTACTTTTTAATTTTTCTTTACAACATAGAAAGCTGTAAGTAATTAAGTATCTATAGAGTTAAGTGTATTGCCTGCGTCACATTGCATGCTACTTGAAACTGTAACTTACAAAAATTGTAATAACCTGGCAATTAAAAAGAGTGGCCTGAGTTTCTTGCCAGTTCTTCTCATGGCTCTACTTCGTCAGCGAACTGGCCGTAGGTTAATTTGCTGACATTTTGTAAACTTTGACGTTCATAAGTGTTAATTTAATTAACCTATATGAATAAACATATTTCATTTCATTTCATATAGTCCGTAAGATATTACTTCTCCATAAGATGTTACTTCTATATTAACAGTTAGTAAAGTATCATGAAAATAATTAGGCGTATTAAACTCTGGACAAATACTTTCGAAATTAAATTATTGGCTTAATTTTGAAGCGTCAAATGTTGGTAACATTAATTACCATCATTATTACTTGAATCTTGTTAAGTTGTTAAAACTTGAGAAAAAGTTACAATTTCAATAGGTTTAAAAGCATTTAAAAGCGATAAGTACAATATCTGAAGTTGATCTAAATGATGATAATAAATAACAAGCTTAAGATATAAAAGTACTTCGATTCGAATACGAATTCGGCGAAAACTCATTTATTATTATAATGATAATTCTAAATGTAACACGTTTAACATACGTAGACGGTACATCTTAATAAAAGCAAAAACCGAGACCTAAGACATTACACTGATTACAGAAGAAAAATAATGTCTAACCCAGGTGAAAAAGGTGAATAAGTCAATAAAAAATCTGGTCACGTCCTCACATACGATTCCGGAGAGTCTGCATTGGCGTACATCGAATTAAGTGAATTAAAGGCCCAAACTACAGATATAAAAGGTTTTCCACTGTATTTCAAAGAAGACCGCATCGGCAACTAGTGAATTTTTAAATTTGTTGTTGCGACTTTGCGCTACTAAAGTTGTGTTTACTGTTTCTGTCACTGGTTTATTGTTCCTCAGGCTTTGATAAGACACAATGAAAATGAATTATCGAGTTTCCAACTACTTTGATAATAAATTGAAGGAGACTTTTGAGGACGAAAAATAGCATTCTTCACTTCAGTTCCATTTATCATGTCTCTGTTTGAAGTGTGGTTTTATGTAGATTTAAGTGCATAATTTATTTTGTTAGTAGTTTAAAAATAGTGGTTCAAGGTGCATTGAGAATTGAGGCTGAAGTGTAGTCTGACTTTTGCTAGAAGAATATTTTAAGGTGTGATGAATTGGCAAAGTTTTATTTTAATTTTTTTTTTTGTATAAATTAATAAATTAATTTTCATACATAAAAATATTGCTTTCAGTGCGGCGCAAAAGAATACAAAGTTGTACTTTTAAATAATTGAAGCAAAGTTTGGATAATTTCGTAAAAAAATTTCAATTTTGAAACTGAACTTCCTTGCGTGTTGTAAGAACTTCGCCTGTAAGTCTACATAATGTTGTTATTTGTATTAAGTACATGAGTAGACACAGTCACAAAAATCGGCATTACCCAGTTAATTGTAGGTCTAGTTACAATTTGAAGACGCTGTGTCAATAGTAGTTAAAGCACTTTATAAACACAATTTGCCTATTCGACTTGAGTAAGTTATGACGTCATCAAATTTTATTGTTTACTACAATGTATAGTGACACTTACCTTACATTGTTACTTATTTAGTATACCTAGTAGAAGATTATTTTGGTATTACTGAACGTTAACTTACTTTTTCTTCAAATCATAATCCTGTACATACTTGGAATAAAGTAATATGATTTGAAGAAATTACTTATAGTATATTACGGTTTTTATGCAGTATCGCAAAGTGGCATAATAATCTCACAAATACCTTTACATACTTAACATTAAGGCGAGGTCGGTTCACAAATCACGGGATTGTAATACTTGCATGTCTATCAATAAGGTTAATATTCGTATGGATTTAATTATTACTTCGGCAAGTTGAAATTACGTATATTTTGCTTGATTTTTGTTTCACTGTACGATTAATTGAAAATCTAACCGATTATTATGTTAGAACAATATATAAGCTATCCTTTTTAAAAAAGAACACCATATCACTTTCGTCAAAACTATAAAATTGAGAACAGTTTATTAGAGTTACTAAACCATTTTTAATATTATGTTCGGTTATTGTGTTTCTTTGTTTCCTTTTCAATCTACAGTATTTTTTGTGTAGACGAATACATCTTCAACATCACATACATCTTCATATAAACTTTATTCTTCACTAAATGACATAATAGAATTACGTGTAGATACACAAAATTTTTAAATGTTAAAAAAGTACAGAAAGAGTATGCATTTAGTTATCCTATATACCTTTACTGAATTATAATTGTAATCGTCCCCGGGACAGTTTTGGACCAAAAGTGGCCAACTTCTCAGATTTCGATACAGTTTTTAAATAAATTATTAGTATTGTATGTAATGACAAACACAATAAAATCATCCGAAAATTCAGATACAAAAATCAACGCAGTACGTCACAAACAGGCGTTAATCAATTACCAGATATGTACAAATTAAATAAATATGACGTTTTACGAGCAAATCGACATCGAATGCAAATGTCGTGCTGGACAGACGGAATAAGCAATGACATCGAATGTCGAAGGATGGATTGTTTTAAAAGAACATGAGTGACGGTATCGATTTAATATTATTAAACTACTAGATGCGCCCTGCGGTTCGCTCGCGCAGAAATTGGTGTGTGTTTAATTAATTTAACTTGGCAACCAGAGCAATTTTCGGGATAAAAACTATCCTATGTACGTCCCCAGCACCGACTCTCCGCGAAGCCTGCGAAGATCCCAGGAAGCTCTGCTCTTGCGGAGTTGGGCTAGACAAAATAATCCAGTCAAACCGGACGCAACAAAGGACTAAGAGGTCTAAATGCGGACAACGAGCCCACCAACTAGTAAGTCCATACGAACAGATACCAATTTTCATCGAAATCGGTTTAGCCGTTTAGGAGCTGAGTGGTAACAAACACACACATACAAACTTTCGTATTTATAATATTAGTGAGATGAAATTCACTTTTTGGTAGTTACATAGATAATCGTTTGATTTGATTATCTTGCTGACCGCTAAATCAATTCGTTCATTGCTTAAAAGTGTTAATAAAATGTTTTTTGATATAATTTGTCAGTGAATTACGGATGCAAGCATAGATTTATTATACCTACCTAATATTCAGAATGCAACAGTCAAAGAATGGAATATATTACCACGAAGCCAAAAATTGACTTTTTGGATAAAGAGTTACAACAACAATACAACTATTGAACTATTGTTGTTGTTTTGTCTGAAATACTTCAACATCTCTTACTTCTGCTTTCCCTTGTTTTTATATTACTTTTGGTACTTAAGATTGACGCTAAATCTTGTACTCTTCTAAACCTTAAAAATATATCTACAGCTACCTATATAAAATCTGAATAAAGTTAAATTTAAATTCGTATGTGTTAAATAGTCTACAAAAGCTTTTACAATATAAAAAGAAAAGACAAAAGCCGAGGTTAGTCAGTGAAACGGGTTAACCAACTTTTAACAGAATACAAAATGTTGGACTTAAAATTTTAAGAGTATTGTATTAATTCGCTTGGAAGTCGATTAGAAGTTAGTCAAAAATAAATTAACTTTGTTTGTAACAGATACAGGTCAGGTTTTTAAAGCAATATGGAACATAGTAACATAATAGTGATTGATATGGAAGGTTAATGTTTATTAGTGTTAGGGTTGTTCATATAGACTATAGCACCTCATTCCTTTGGTAACTTTTGTGTTATGCTAGTTCGTTTTACTCATCTCCTAAATGCTTTACAGTGGATTTATATAAACAATCTTTAATGCAAGATTCTTTAAATTCCCGATTGTTCCTGAAAATGAATCGTTCAGCGCTAAATCGCTGTCAATCTTCTTCTTCTTAGGGTGCTTCTCCAACTAGTGAAGGTTGGCAGTGAGCTCTAAATATTTGTCTATACTTTTCAAAGCGAAACAGCTCGGCGGCGCTTAACTCCCGTCCATTCACGGATGTTCCGCAACCAAGACTTGCGTCTACGATCCCGTCGTCTAAGTCCGGCAACTTTTCCCATCATAATGAGTTGTAGAAGTTCGTACCAATCATGCCTAAGCACGTCGTTGTCAAAAATATAAATTTTGACGTATTGTAAAAACGCTTCAGCCCTGAACGATCTATTGCATAAAAGAATCGTGGATTAAAGTCCATTTAAATAAAGCCACTGTTAGACTACAGTCAGGAGAATTTATCTATTATCACCACACTTGAGAGGTGGACTGGTTACTGAAGCAAGGTGATATTAATTACACAGGTAACAGTTATTTTAAGAGATCAATAATATAAATCGTAAAGCGTAAAATATTATCTATTAGGCGAAGAATACAAACCAGCTTTAAAACAGCAAACTTATTATAAACGACATGAAATCTATAAACTCAACACGATATTTCTGAAACTTTACATTGAAAATCGGTTTAAATTATAACTGAATTGTAACGTGTCGAAATTATTCACTTACATTTCGCTTACCTAGAGGAAACAAGGCCGATAAATGGCACATGCTCCACTGCTCTCCCCTTATCACATTCGGTTGCATGAGTATATTAACGATAATATATTCATGGTTCTTGTTTCATTATCGAAGTTATTGGTTAATGTTACAAATTCTGAAACTTTTGGAAATTCAGGATCTTAATTATAATAATAGGCTATTTCATAACTGAATATATTATTTATTTTATGGTTTCCTCTAGCTATCCTTACAGATTTTTGTTCGAATACGAAATACGAATACGGGTCATAAAATAATGTAACAAGAAAACATTGTGATTTTGCGATTTCGTTCGTAAAAAAGTAAAATATTTTTACCTGCACCTCAAGTAAAAATATTTTACTTTCAAGCGCATTATATTTTTAACATGAATACTTTTTAATAATAAATAAATTTTCTATAAAAATAGCACTTTAGAGCAAAAAACTCATAATTTATAGACAAAGGAAATGTCTGCTTTATTTCAAGAGAGTTCTCAAAAAAGTAGATATGGTCAAAAACAATGATGCTAAGGATAAAACTATAAATCTAACATGATATTATAATATTAATACTACAAAATATAATCTTAATATTACTCCTGTGGAAGACAGTTGAGGCGTTAATACCAACGATCAAACTGTAGCTCTGTCGTTAACTTGAATTGAAAGGAGATTATAGTATTAACACATGCAAATTTCTATCCCACCTGAACCCACATTTCAAGGTGCTACGTTGTTAATGACTTTCCCTTTGTTTCAGGGTAATAGATTATATTTTTTATGTGAAAAGCATATGAAAAGGTTTAAGGTTGTTTTCTGGTCTACTGGTTTCTGTTTTTGGTATGCTAATAAAGTTCAAAAAGTTTTTGACTCGACACCTATAATTACTGTAGCTGTATACGTTTTTAATACCAGTAGCATTTTTTAAATGTTGCAGACTCGGAAATATTTCTCACGACCCTTGAGCTGGATAACGGTAGTAATAATGTGTACTAATGTGTAACTTTATAATTGTTAAAATGCTATAAAAATATATCATTTTCGCTGGTATTTACATTGACTTCACGAAACCAAAACTATTTTATAGTGAGGTTAGAATTCGTATTCAGGATTTATATCACACTTACTAGCAAAGCAATAAAACCTACCTAACTGTATTAAAAATAATGAACTGCATTTTGAGTTTTGCGTATTTAAAATATTGGTAATTTACTTGATATTTTCTACATCGAAGTTTTGTTCACAAAAACATAACATATTCTACCTATATAGATATACTACTAGTACTACTTATAACTTCACCCTTACTCAAGTACAGCACTTGAAACTTCAGTACATAAAGAAAATAGCGCGATACAAAGTCTTTCCAAGTTTCATATTGTGAACTTGTAAGAAAAAAGGTGATTTCCAAAAGTGCCGGAACTCTGCGAGCTATGCGTGAGTTAAAAGACAATGGCAAACTATGAAGCCTTTATTCATTGTCCAATTTATAATTTTTTTGAAACTCCTGTGATTTTATTGCATGTGAAGAAGACAAATTACTGAATTGATTCTGCAGATTTGCCAATGTTCTTGATCCCAAACCTTGAAATTTAGTATTAAAACCTGTTTGTAGAAATTATTCAAAACGAGAAGCGATGATCATCATCTCAATGGCTATCACGGCAAATGTAACCTTATAGCTCTCACTACTGCATTCTTAACAAATGACATAAAACTACCTCATAAAATTTAAAGTTTAATAATACATTAAATCGAAAAAAATATATTAACAATACGACATAAAAACACTACGAAAACAAAAAAACCTCAATTCAATCAATTTTGCACCAACAATATCTATTCGTAGTAAACTGTACGATAATTTGTCAGCACCGGTCGACCACACGAATCGCTTAATTTGAATCATTGTCACGCATACTCGGACGTTTTCGATAAATTTTATCGATATGTTAATCACGCTCTCGAATCAGTAATGCATGTTTTCATTTGTTTGATTGGTGCAAAATTATTTATGAAAATAAATTTGGCTTTTTTGCGCTGTTCGTTTTAAATTAAATCATTTATAATTTGGTGATTCCACTTGCATGTAGTGTATTGAATGTGTATATTATTAATTGTTGTATTGATTTACCGCTGTAACTACTGTCTTTGGTCTTTTAATTAGTATTTTTTTTTATTGGTTCACTAAACACTTGAATATAGCATACATCAATTTAACAGAAAATACATGGGCCAGTGTACGACCTTCACGAAGTGAACACAGCATGCAAAATATATATGTTACAAAATTTTATTCTGGCATGAACCTTGCACAATGTTACAACAGAAAACTAAAAGTAACCAAACTAAAATTAACAATTTAAATGATTTTGACTCAAAAAAAAGGTTTTTATAGTAGAAACCGATGTACCAAAGATATCAAAGTCATGCCATATTGTATTACAATGAAAGCACATGCGATAAAAAGGGGAATGTTGACCATAGTTGGTACGACAAAAAAGAAGGCTGAACGTTGTTCTGTTACAGATGGCTGCTTGTCCGAGTGACCGCAAAATTGATCTTAGCTAAGGCTTCTGGACAATCTATTTTTCCACTAACTAGTTTATATAAATAAACAATATCTATGACTTTTCGTCGAGTTTTAAGTGGAGATACTTTAAAATGTGCTAATCTGGATTCATAAGATGCTAAATTCCGGCATAAATTATTGGCGTAAGAAAGGTGGTAAAGAAAATGGTTTTGTAGTTTTTCTAATCGATTAACATGTATATCGTATGTAGAGTTTCATATCAGGCTACAATATTCCAGAAGAGATCTTACAAAACAATTAAAGAGGATAATTGAGATTTCAGGGTTCTTGAAAAACTTTGTTTGTCTAATTATGAAACCAGCCAGACGCGCTCTCTTGTTACAAATATGGTCGAAATGACTATGAAAATTTAGCTTGGTATCGACAATAACTCCTAGATCTCGGATTTTTAAGACTTCAGTAATGAAAATGTTATCAATATGGTATGAGGCTGGCGTAGGATTCTTTTTTCGAGTAAATTTAATATGAAAACATTTTGTTGCATTTATTAGGATTTTATTTTTAGAGCCACCTAGTAATACTGTCAATGTCGTTTTGTAAATGTGTGATATCGTCCTGATTGCGTATTACTCTATAGACCTTCTAATCATCTGAAATCATTTGATAATTTGATGTTACTGAGGCACATAGGTCATTGATGAATATCAAAAAGAATAAGAGTCCAAGGTGCGAGCCCTGAGGTACCCTTTTAGCAATAGACTTAAATGAATGAACTGAAATAATCTGGGACCTGTTTTTTAAGTATGAATCGCACCATCTTAACAGTGAATTACCAATCCCAGCATGGCCAAACTTTTGAACAAGCAGTTCATGATTTACTACATCGAATGCCCTGGAGAAGTCTGTGTAGATCGCATGCATTTCACCATGATCCTCCATCGCTTTAGTAATGTCACTGACATAGCTGAGAAGATTCGACGTGGTCGATCTACGCGGTACAAAACCATGTTGGCGGGTATTAAAAAAAGACTTTAAATGAAATAGAAACCTTTTTTGCACCAGTGATTCAAAAAGCTTACCAATGGAACATAATATGGAAATGGGTCTATAGTTGACTATATTACTAGGATCTGCTTTTTTATGGATAGGAATTACGTGTGCTAGTTTCGACATTGCTGGAAAAGTTTCACGTGACAGTGATTTGTTGAAGATATAGTGCAAAGGTGTTGCAAATTGGGATGAACATTCCTTAAGAAAAATTGGTGGTATCGCATCATGACCTGGTCCCTTCTGAGTATTGATGTTTTTTAGTGAATTCAGAACGTCTGATTCAGAAAAGTAGCATTAGCTGAGTGACACATGAGCATGTGCAGGCAGCAATTCATGATCAGCTGGTGTAGATGGCGGTTCATTCAGATATAAAGAATGAAAATAATTGGAAAAAGGTCGCTTATGTCTTTACCGCCTTTGCAAATCTGGTCATTAAGAAACATCTCGTCTGGTATGTCACTGCTGTTGAATCTCATTGATTTGATGAATGACCAGAAGTATTCAGGGTTTTCTTTAATATACTTCATCGAGTTGGTCTTTAGCCTACACAAGCATTCATGTAACTCAAAGTTACAACGATCTTGTAGTATTTAGTATGACAAAAAATCTCTAGGATTAGAGTACTTTTTAAATTTACGATGGTATTTTGTTTTCTCCTTTAAAGCTTTCTGCAGGGAATGGCTAAACCAAAAGGGATACCCATTATTGCCTTTCCTACATAGTGGTGTATGTTTAGAGATTGTCTGTGATTTTTTCATAAAAAATCTCGACCGTTTCGTCTACAGTTTGGTTATCATAAAAAGTGTTACTCCAGTCAATCTTTGTCAGTTCGTCAATGATTTGGATGTAATTTGCTTTTGAAAAGTCATGAACCATTGTTGTGCAAATTTTGGGTGACTTTGGATATTTTATTTTTAAAGAAATGCATAATGCTGGATGATGACTATCTTCTGTTACTAGTGGAGTAATACAGTTAGTTAATGTGAGTGCTGTCCATATTCTGTCATAAATTGAGATTCTTTGTGTTAATTTAATTTTGAATTCATTTTTGTTTTCATTAGTAGGTACCTGTAATGAACTGTACTGGGTTTTATCAGATTTTCTTAGATGTTTAAATATTTTGAATATTAATCTCATTTTATTTTAGATTTTTGTAATTGGTTTTGATTATCATAGCACACATTGATCATAAATATTGAAGACATAATATTTGAAACAGACAAATACAGATGATTGCACTTTATTACTTTAATGGTTCACAAATGAATTAAAGTATCTTTGACACCAAGGGTGTTTTTGGATTAATTCTAGTTTTAATATACCTATATTAAAATTGAATATATAAATATAAAATAGAATTATTCTAAAAAAATACATGATAATGTAAAATCGGCAATAATAAAACTAACAGTACCTATATAAAGTGTTACTGACACCAAAAGGAAAGAAGAGACTATGACGTTTTTATAAGATTTAATGAAACGGTGACTCGCAGGAGACATATCAAAAAGAAAGTTCCCTTACGTTTTCTTTCTTTTGAATTCCCTGAGCTTGCGTGTAATGATTGCCCCATATTTACTTCCCTACTTCAAAGTCCTACATTATTTGTTGAAAATGCCCCACGCGAGTCATTCTTTGGAATTTACGATCCCTTAAATTCTTGGGGTCTGAAGACGTGTTTAGCACAGTCTTTGCATTTTCTCCGTAGGGATAAATAAAACGTTAAAAAATCTTCGTTTAATAAGCATGTTTAAATCTGTGGTTAAAATACATTAAATGCTGTACATAATTAACTACGTGATGCTATTTTACATAGAATCACGTATGTTGTCTTCGATGGTAGATGTGTAGAATAATGTATAATCCACCTTTTATCAGCGATGTTGGATCTCATGTAATAGAAGGCGAGTCTGTTGGTCGTTTACCGGGCACAATTTTAAACTTCAGGCTAATAGTAAATTTCGAAACAGGCAAATAGATCCTATCACACTAAATAACAGATAAATTTAATTTATTTTAAAGGCTGATCAAATATTTTAGGTCAGCGACAATAATTAGAAAAAGTGAAGCTATATCCTTTTCACACACGTACGTATGCGTGGCATACGCTCACTCACATTTTCGCATGCAAGCACACACACACTTCAATTGTATACCCAAACACCTGTGTTTATTACAACTTTAAGATACATAATTGGTATGTGCGATTAACCCTGTCATGATAGGAGGTTATCCAAGTACTTCATACTTACATAAAATTATACCTTCATCTAAGGATACATCCTTGTAAGTACAGAAATATTACGATAATGACATAAAACATTTTTATTTTATTTTTCTCCCAAGATTCATTATAATTCATACCCAGGTGAATTGTCTTTAATGTCGAATTTACTATTGTAAAAAACAAATCTAAATTCTTTAACCAATTCTAGAGTAATAAAAACAAGAGTTAATATCCTGGTTTGACACGACGAGCCTAAATCTCTCGGGATCATAAAATATTTAACAATCACGCAGCGGAGGCGTAAACGTTTTATTTCTTTTTCGCCATTCGCCGCATTGCGGTGAGGTTCCTATGTAGGATTTGGCTGCCGTGTGTTCTACCTTTGATCTAAGAAGGATAAGGCCGGTTACAAACTTGCTTGTTTTTCTGCGCGTATACGGTTATTTTGGCATACGGCATCTTTTGAATGCTGCCACCACCACTTTTGGATTCCACTGACAGCTTACCATCATCAGAGAGTCACTTTGGTGTGCTAACATAAATAAAATATGCGCTTACCCGGGCGTAACATTCGCGTTGTAAAAAAACTGGAAGCGTGTACACCAACCTGTTTAGGCGTATTTGTTCAAACCTGTAGTGTCGGTATCAGTGCGTCTCTCAGCTGATTTAGTTCCTTTACGTCGAGTCACCATTGCGTCTATCAGAATAAAAGCGCACGGTTTTCGAGCAGTAGACTGACTCGACTCCCGTTTATACGAGCTTATAAGCGCGTCAGTGTACTAAATATGACATATGCAAAAGGCACCTGTATACGCTCCTACACACGCTTCCAAAAACAAGCTTATAAAATTATATACGAGCATATAAAATGCTAGTTTAAAACCGCTCTAAGATACCTAAAGGTTCTTGTTTTTGCTTGACGTGCGACGTTCTAAAGCTGTATTGCTATAAATCATTTGGTGAGGCTTATTAGACACTCCAAAACATTTTTACATTGAAGACAATCACGACAATTCTACTTCTCCAGTATGTTTGGTGATTTATTTACATGCAGTAATAACATACATAACCTCACGCCTTACGCCCGTTATGAGACTAATCAAATATATTTGCTACGCTTCAGACGTAGGTACCTCCTTTGCTTCTTCAATATTATTTATTATCTTCATGCCTATTGAATAAGGGTCAATTTTAATCGGCTGTTACACTAACTTTGAAAATTTTGACGCTTATTATATTTTGTTATTAAAAGATTTATAAAAACGACTAGTTTTCTGTATATTTTCCATAACGTAGACAAACAATAGTAAATACTTACTAAATCTAGCCTAAAGCTATCATCGTCAGACAATTACCTAAATAATTAAAATTGTATTGTCAAACACAAGCTTAGAAACAAGCAAAAGATGGAACACCTTATGTCCTGCGTGCCCAGACACCTGCACCTTGCAGGAATTGTTTGACGCTACAGGTAACGCAATATCTACCAGGACTTATCCTGGTCTAAAAAAATCTAATTGCCATCGACACGCTAAGAAGAAGAAGCTTAGAAACAAACAAGCTAAACACAATAAAGTTTAGAACTAATAAAGATTAAAACTGCATTCAAACTTAACAAAGCAGTAATTACTAAAGTTGATGACAGTAATTTACAACATAAGTGTTTAAGTTAGTTATTTGCCAGCAATTATTTAAACGGATTCAATTCAAGCAATATTAAAATTAAATTTATGCATTAGCACAGTGAGTTCACAAAAGTTGTGCGAGAATGGGCGAGTAAAGCGTGCAAACTGGATCGTTGAAGTTTCGATATATTTAGTGTGAGTGCCTTCAGATTTTAGTTTTAGTTATTTAGTGCTATCAGAGTTTCTTATATTTTCTATTAGTTATCTTAATAAACTTTAGCTGACGTTTTATTTCTTACTAAAGTAGGCTATAAAAAATTAAATGTTGGTCTTAAAAATCTTACATGAACACAAGTTCAACAGTGACTTTTAGGCTACTATTAAACTATAATAATAATAATAATAATAACCATTTATTTCAGGCATTTAGAGCCCATAAAATTTCAATACATAAATAACAAAATAAAAACTATAAACTAATACATATTTTATATAATTTAAAACTAAAAACTACTGTGTACGAGAGGTCGGCGACGTGTTTCACTGCGGGGTGTCAAGTAGCCGGCCGCGGAAACGGCGATATAAGACACCCTTCGGCCAGAACTCCTGCTTGAGGAAGGTCTCTAACTTTTATTTATTATTATAGAAATATGATCATAGTGTGTGAGTCATTTTTAAATAAAGAACATATGACGGTGTCTATGAACAAGTACGATCATATCAACACACTAGCACAGTCTATTCACGTATATATAGACTGTGCTATATACTCGTAAAGCAGAAGAGTTTGTTTGTTTGTTTGAACGCGTTAATCTCTGGAACTACTAGTTGGACTATTATTATAGGATAACACAGCTGAGCTTAAATAATTTCCTATTACATCATCAATTTCACCATCTTTAGCATTTTCTAGTACAACTCAAAGTCCAAAAATAAAAGTCTCCCAAATTATGGTAATAAATCATAAATTACAATATTCCCGTTTCTATTCCCTCGAGCTTGGAGCGATTAAAAATATACATTTTTTACCTGTTGCTTTGAGAATCAATGCATCACTGGTTGGCGTTCCAACAATTTACAATTTCTCTAGCATTTCCTTAGGGAGAAATTGTATTACTCTCAATAAAAAAGTTAAATTGAAAATAAAAAAAATGTCTTTAAAAATATTTTAAACGTAAATTGATATTTAATTAGGTCTCGTAAATCATTAAAAATCAACAGGTTATCAACCACAGTTTTAAATTCAAGACGGGTAAGATTTTTTTTACACTTTTACGTTTTAAGAAAGTACTAAATTTTCAACTCTAATATATTTATATAAATAACTTTATCAAATGTTCCAATGTGTTCAAATAGCTATATCTCTTACTCTCTATTTTCCCGGATATTCATCCCACATGTTGGTGGGGTCAGCTTTTTATCTTCTACTTCGCTAAGTCTGGGAATCTGGGCTTTCCGAAGACGATGGTCTTTGAAAAGCTCGCATTCTCTTATGCCTCTTAGCACATCATTCCTGGATGATTTTCCAATATGTTCAATAACATTAGCGAGAAATCGTAAAAGATAGATATATATACTTACATATTATTTAATTGTCAAATAAGTAAATTAAATTTAAAAATAATATCAGAAACATTGGCGCGTTACTAGGTAGATTAGCCTTGATATTCTCTGGGTTGTCAGAAGTTTTATATATTGTGATATTTTAGGCATTAAAAAAAACAAATTGAACCAAAAAAAATCAATGTCATTATTTCAGAAAAAGGCATCCTTTGGTGCTTACGACACATCTGAGTACTTTCAGACAGTTTTGTTGCAGATCAGTCCAGTTTTGAACACTTTCCCGATGCATTTCCATAATTTATCTATCGGTTTGACCGCTATTTAACAGCGTTACTAAAACGCGAGAGCTAGTGGGCAACAGGACCATCACTTTCTGATGCTTACAAAATAAAATGCGGAAAATTTATTCACAAACTACTGTTTAAAAAGTTTAAAAGTCATTCATCACAGTTGTAAACTTGGTTATAGCTTTAACATTTTCGAAATTATCTTGCAAGTTTAACGCTTCTAAACAATATTTCTTACTCAATAATACTAGCACAAAATTATTTCTTTCATCCAGGCAAACTTTTCCAACTAAACCGGTACTATCTGCTAGTTTCTTAACTCTGCGCCACGTATATCGTGTACGCGCTGAGTTATCGTTCACGACTTTCAACGCAGTTTCTTACATAAATTCTTTTCCATTCATACAATTTCAAACGCTATCTTTCTAGCAATAAAGACAAAAATCTCTTGTACATTCTGATCAATATTCAGCGCTATCGCTACCGATCGTACCGCCTCTCCCACCAAACTTTATAAGCCGATAATGTTAAATTTCTGTTGCGTATAATGCATTTTGCTGCGCGCGCCTGTCTTTCTAACTTACCACCCTAATATTTTCCAGTAGAATTTAAGTTTTAGAATAAACAAATGGCGCAGTTTCGTATAGTGACTTATTGCATTTTTACTAGATAAATTATAATAAACGAAATTTTATATCTATGTTACATACCAAGTGCAGTTTTAGAAAGTATGAAGTAAGTTCTATTTTAACATTCCCATATATTCTAAAACACATGCCGTGATCCTTACGTTAAGTCGTTCGCGCCTTATAATAATAAAACAGAAAGAAATGGCAGAATTTAATGAAAATAGTTTAGTTTAAAGATTTTATCCATACCTCCAAACTCGGTAAACTGACAAATACTGAATAAATTATAGAACAACCAAACAACTTTAACTCATTTAACTACAAACTGCTGACCTGAATTCTCAACAGCTTTAGCATACAAAAGTATCAGCTAAGAGACCGCTATCATAAAACAGAAGAAAAGCAATAACTCCAACTACTAGAGATTTTCGCCTTTGCAAAGTTAAAAATTAAGCTAAAACTATAAGTACCGCAGTCGTGTATTGCCGAGACACAAAGTTTATTATATAGGGATGATAGAAAAAACAAACAAAATTCTGTTGTTATGCAAAAATCGTTCTCGTACAAAAAATTCAGCATAAAAATATCGTAAGGTATTTGATGCTATTTACACAATAAATGCTATTTTCTTTAGCTGTGTGTATGGGTAACTTTATAAACGTACAATTAACAAACACAAAATACACTTCGACTTGGGATTATATTTTTTGTGATGTTTCGTTATTATTATTTTGTGAACCACACTAAGTTTTGTCAGTCTATTCCCAAAATTTAAAAACCTGTTTCTGCATTGAAATTTCTGTAATCAAAAATCAAGATTTAAATTAAATAATAACGGGCTTTAAATTCGTAATCCGAGAGTCATTTCTAATTACAAATATCTGAAGTTAAATTTACAAATAGACAATGAAATAAAATCACAATTCCGATTTTAACTGTAATTCCATTCTAAATATCTATCTCGGAAAATAGTGTGTGAAGCGTATTTTCAATTTTGAACACAAAATAGAAGAAATGGGCATTGCAGACACAGCGAGCTGTACTAGTCGTATTTACGAGTCCATATGAAGGCTTATTCAATGCAAGGTCTATTGGAAAATTACTTAATACTATTTTCATATCAGCCGCTCAAATAGAGACGTACTTTATGTTACTAAAAGCACTTTGTGTTTAATGTAACTTGAGTGCTGTTACGTCGTACTTACTACTAAAATTCTAGGCTTACTGTCGTTGAATTCTACAGCTAAGTAAATTCAACAATCGAATGATTTGTTTTCAATTATGCACAAACAAAAATGAAGATCTTAAGAAGGAACGTAAAGTACTTACGTTGTAGAAAAAATTAACAAACGTTGAAGACATGTGGACTCAAAAGTGTTATTGCCGATCCGGCTTGAGCAAGAGTCAATAATCGTGCTTCTGTATGAGATGAGCCCTTCATGTTTTCTAGTGAGAATGGAACAACATAAAACGTGCAATAAATGATAGGAAGTAGGTTAAACTAATGTACCTACCTAAACTGACTATGTGTAAGTGTAAATCTAAATTGTTATGATCACGTAGGAAGAATGAGGTTTCCCAACACAAGTATCTCATGATTACTTTCTGGGAAGCTCCGGCAACTTAATTGTAAAAGATTTACTGAAATAAAACAATTTTTATTTAGTTATTTAAAAAAATGCATATTCATAAATTGGGTGTACCTAAAAATAAGTTTTCATTAGAAAGAATTAAAAGTGTTTTGTTTTGATAATTATCTAATTATGATAAGGTTGACCAAGATTATCATAATTTGAATTAACCAAATAAAATAACATTTTCACCTCAACTTGAAAATTGCTTTTGAATTTCTAGTAGTTAACTACAAAATCGTCTTTATGACTTAGCTTTACTAAGTTATATTGCAACAATTAAACAGTCACTTTAACTTACATAATGAGCAATATATATCACAAAGGGTCGTTCTACTAAACGCAGGTGTTACACTATTAATACAAATATTTAGTGCCTTTGAAAATTCAATAAAATTATTTTCACAGTTGAGAATGAACTCCATTTCAATTTTGGCACATGTTTGTATAAAAGATAAAAAAATATTGTTTAAAACTCACATTCCAATATACCTAAATAATATATTCTATATATATTATGCATATTGGACGTATTATTTATAATATCGATACCCACCTTTAATAGGAATTTAAGGTATCATTAAATGCTTTAAGCTGACACATCAAAAGAAAATTAAAAATTTAAAATAATAAAAATACTCATAAAATATCAAGAAAGTGATGTTATAACATAAGGGTACAGTATGTGTAAAACAGGTATTAAAACCAAACAAAACAGTATCAAAACTTTGACCATAGACAACATCGAGGCAAAGCGGTTTTTAGTGTGTAAGCCACTGACTGCGAGTTAAATATTGCTATAAATATAAATAAAGGCGCTTTCATTATAATCCATAGCAGTTTGTCTAAAGGTTTGGTAAAAGGTCTTCCATTTTGACAGCGCTATCAAAAACAATATTTTTCAGTGTTCATTTTGGCAGTTTTAATGATTAATTTACAAAATGGATAATTCACGTGCTGAAGAATAAAAGTAAATTGCTGAAAGGGTTTTCTAAAATGTGGGGGCAGCCCAAGAGGGGGCGGCACCGATGTGTCAGGTCTCGCTGTCAAGCGCGCAAAGTTAACCCCTGATTGGCCCAATGGGAAAGTTGAAGTGGCGCCAACTGGTAGCGAAAATTTTCCACCCTCATTGCTTTTAAGTTACGCCGTTACAGATCTTAATATAATGGTCAATTTTAGGTATCAAAATGTCAAAAAAGATAATAAAAAATTTATTTTAATGGATTATATAGTGAAGTTCTAAAAATATAAACTCAAGCCAAAAATTGCACCATTAGTGTATAGTAGACCGCATGTGGCTGATGACAATTTTGAATTCGGCGTATCATTCAAACCAATCGATTGGTGTATGCCAGCTATCGAATATTAAGGTATTATTGCGTTATAAGTTTTTTTATTTTTTACTCAGCAGTAGGAATACACGTATAATAAATAGTGCCTTAACCATTCAGGCATAACGACTATAATGTCACAGACTTTACAAAGCATTCACAAAACACTCAATTCCGATAAAAGCTCTTAATATGAAACGAAGCATAACAACCATAAAAATATCGACTAAAAGTGCATTTAAGTTACGTAACGAACAATCGGTATGACAAAACAGTAGGCAATCGAGAATGCATCGATTACACAACGATCGATACGAGTGAGCGACGACGTCGCCTGCACTTGACACGGTGGCTATGTAGAAAGCGGTAGCGATAAACCGTGATAAAATAAGTTATTTGGTATGATTATGGCAATCATACCAATGCACCTTTGCACCGAAAAATATATTTGTTTAATTCACAATTCCCTCTGATGATACAACTTTCATAGGTTTTAAAGAAGTTTTATACAATATTTAATTTTGTATAGGATACAAATAAGCATGCGACCGCCTGATGTAAAGTGGTTTCCGTAACCTAAAGATGTAAGCTATGCTTTTTAAATTTTACATATAAAACTCTAAAACATTACAACAAATTCGCCGACTAAAGAGAGATCAAAATGAAAAAAGAGATAGAAAAAGACCGAGCGGTAATTGGGCCGTCGGCGCCCGCTTTTCTTTTCCAAACGAAACACAAATAATAAAACTAATATTTTTCGCAGATTTTCTGTGATTTTTAACAGTCGAACTAATCCATTACCTAATATTTAAAATAAACATATACTACATACGCTATCGCTTGTCTCCCAAGCGGTTCATTTTCCTGCCCCGACTTTTACCACGTCGAACGCGCTATGAAGAGCGAATCGACTTAATTGCAGCACTTCCGATTTCATGGGCTACTGCATTTCATTCCTACCAATATATTAGCTCTAAGGCATTATTCTATAAAGAACTTGGTTAACAACTTCGTTTGTATTCATTGCTAGTTAAACTGTTTGTAGTATAGGACATTCAAGTTTGACGATTTCAATTCTGTTATGATTTATTTATTGACCATAATCCTTTATTATTATTTCAACTTTATCACGTGTAGTGCAGACATAGAACTCCTCCAGTGTTTTTTAATCGTCATGCTTGAGCAGAATGGCGATCACACTGTCACTATCAGTGGTAGTCTTAAGCTCAAAGAGATTAAATATATATAGTTATATGTCTTTGCTTTTGTATGGTCCTTACAAATAGCGTGCTACCATTGACTCTGAAACATTAATTCCCGTGTCATCACGCCGAGTAACGCCCCTAGGCAAAGAATTCTTCTTAGATCGAATGCTGCTAGCGGAAGAATTTATCTTATATTCCTATCACTAATTTCTTCACTATAATTAGCTACCGAATTGGTATTCACAATGACAGTAGTCTTTAATCATGCTGCAGATTAAGTACTAAGGATTTTTTTGCCTCCTTTCCTTACATTCGTTTGATTATCATCATCAATGACTGATTGCGTTTGTAGAGTATACACTCGTAATATATTGTATACTTTCCCAATTTCCTCCCTTTCTTTTTACCTCACCTCCCCTAATCCCATCACCTACTCCTCTTCCTTCACAGAAGGCAGCGGCCTCGCAGAGTCCCTGGCATTGCAGGAGCAATGTCAGAGACTCTGTCTCTTCCATTAGCACACAGTAACCACTCTGGTGGGCTGTTTGCTCGTCTACTACTGTTGGCAATAAAACTTCGCTAGTGGCAGTGGGGTCATAACTTGTAAAAGCCCAAGACCTCAAAACAAACAAAGCAACTTTTTCCCTGTCCAAAACGATTATGTTCTAAACCTTAACCCGGGAACTATCCCAGTAGAAGTTCGACATTTTATATCAGTACCCTAATAAAGCCAACATAATAACTTGTTAGGGGCAATTCACACGAATCTAATCATTTTTTATCACAGTTTCTCAGGATAGTTAATATAGTTACACAATTCCCTTGTATGTAGGTCTGTGTCTATTGTATGAAAGAAAATTATATTGTTTAGATCTTTTCTGTGCTCGTGAGAATCAATAGTTTATGCACTGTGAAGACTTGTAGAGAGATTATTAGCTTAGTAACATAGTAACGTTTGTTAGATGTTTAAAATTAATGCTGTATGGATGAAAGTTTGTAGGTCTATAGATAAAAGTCAAACTCATTTATAATAATATTATAAAAATAAAAATATAAATAAGATGTCAGCTGGTTTGCCTCCGACTGCTAAAATAAACAAAAAAAAATAAAAAGTTAAAAGTATCAAACAAAAAACGATTTGCATTAAAACATATAACAATTTATTGAGAACTAACCAGAATCTTGAAACCACTCTTTTTAATAGCCAGATAATATATTTGTAAAAAAGTTACAAATTGTCTTAATAATAAGAACTAACGCTGCCAATACATTTTTTTTATTAGTCTTCAAAAGTGACTTCACGCAGCCTGATATAAGCAATCACTGGAATCTAGTAGTGGCCACTATTTCAAAAGTCAAAACCCATCTCAAACTGCTAGCATGGTGGCCTTCACTATAGTAGCTTTAGATCAAGTATAACGACCGGAATTAAATGAAATATTTTCTGCAAGCATGGTTTCGCTTGAACGACGCGATTATAAATAATCTTTTGCTACACAAAGAACAATATTAGAAGTGCGTGATCACCGTCAAACTTGACGCTTGTCCAATATTGTATAATTGTTATCACACCTAACCTTGAAAATAACACGCAATATCTATAAAAAAGATTTCTAAATGTAACTTATTTAACTACTGACGAGTGCCTCTGTGGTTCGGTGGTACTGCGTGGGAACTGTCATGCAGAAGTCGCTGGTTCAGTTCTTGCTCTGTGCAAATGTTTGCATGAACATGAATATTGGTCATTGGTGTTTCTATGTATAATATGTATATTTTATTTAGAAAAAAAAATAGAAGTAGTTATTTTTCTATTACTTTGGGTTTAGAAGACGTTGTGTGTAGTTGTTGTGATATTTATTATTATTTAACTTGAGACTGTATCTGAGGTTTAATAGTATTGTGTACAGACTGCCACGCACAGGTATGAAGTTTAATCCCGGATTCACAGTTTCTAATTGTGCCCAGTAAATCGTAGCAGGCCAGAGGCACTAGACAAGTGGCAAGAATTTCTATTCTATTCATAGAATAGATAAGAAAATGTATGGGATTGACATAAGCTAGGACCAACATTGTCGTAAGCTTATGTCAATCCTATAGATTTTTTAATCTTTTCTATGAATTGAATAGAAATCTATGCCTCTTGTCTAGGGGCTCTGGTCTTTGTTACATGGCACTCAGTATAACTGGCAAAACGTAGATGTAACACACTCTGCCTATCCCTTCTGGGCAAAAAGGACGACGTTAAATTGTATTGTTAGTTAACTTGTTAGAACTTAAAGTGTTAACAAACTCAACCTATAGACCTTGAAACAAATATTTGTGAATCACTTACGTACCCACTTGTCTCGTACAACCAATTAATTAAATCTTATTTCAGTATATGAATGTAGCGAAATAAATTTCACATTCAAGGTGCAAAATGAGTAATAAATTTAATATCTCTCCTTTTCTTTTATTGCACATTTTAGTTGAAACCACAAAATTCACACTTCAGAACTTCCGTTGCTCATAAAATAACATTTTTGCCGTCCATTCGTGTCCAACGTCGAGAATTAAAACCTCATTTCAACCTTAACCAAGCCTCTCTCATACAACGTCCAAATTATTCTGTTAATCAACATTTAATTTAAAATGCTCTATTTGCGAGCTTACTTTGTTAGTGTAGCTACTAATTAAAACGCAGAGTTTATTACGTTACTGCGCAAAAAGTGTAATGTTTGTTACAAAAATGTCGTGTTGTTTTTGTGGAGGGATGTTTGCTTATATGATATGCATTTCTGATGATTATACAAATATTTATAATTAAATACAAATTCAAGTTTAATTCAGATGTATTCAGAGCTGTAAGAGAAGCTTTGTTCAAAAATGTCAATTATAATCTGTTCTATGGATTTTAATATAAACTTAATCTATAATGCCTATTCCTATACTTACTTCCTTACCTACTAATATAATCAATTATTTAAACTTATACACGGAATAAAACTTTATACTGCACTGATGCAATGTGTGGATAATTTAATTTAAATTTGAGAGCAGTAATTTATTTATTTATAGTTAATTAAAACGGTCAATTAAAACCAATTACAAAAATAACACAGGATATAAGTTAGACTAATACTAAAAGCATCAAATTAAATAGAATTTACAATAATAATAATATAATTACATTACAAATTATAGATATAATAATACAAAGGTTTTCTGGAAGAAATCACTTTTAGTGATAAGCTTATTGTCACTACTGTCATATATTGTAGTACTGTCGTACTATCCTGGCATTTGTTTTGTAATATATAATTAGCGTTTATCAAAGAATATTCTGTTCTAGCTTAGAGTTCTGTTATAAGAATGCTAGTTCAAATGTGTGGTGCAGACCGAGTTCAAAACACAATTCCGACTACTGAAACTCTAGCTTTATTATCTTAGAAGTGTGGTTGTTGTGTGTTGGAATGTTCTTAGAAAAGCACTATTCAATAATAAGTTATTGTGATTCTGACCACGAATAAAGATTTTTTCCTTTTATTTTTCACCTGAATACTCTTAAAACAGAACAAAACCAAATAGATCGTCGACGCTTCTGAAGTTCATTATCTACAATTATTTACAAAATTATTATGTGTTAGGTTATGTGTTAGTGTGTACATTAATTAGCCCTAAGATATTCATATCTGTAGATAGGCCACCTAGATTAGGGACTATTTGTGATTTTAATCGACGATCACAGAGATGGATGCTTTAGAGGACGATGTTGTCTATTCTAATGTTAATGATTTTTCATTATGGGACTAGAGGTAATAATAGGACGCTGGACTCTTTAGTATTTTAGTCATTTTAGGAGACTAGACATTTTCTGAATCTTTTAATCGTCATCATTTTAATGGCTGATCGCGCTAGTAAAGTCTACAATATCTAGATTGTACTTATTGCTTCGCTAGTAGCCATTTTCTAAAGAATTTCAACTCTAAAAATTACACTTTCGATAACTTCCAAACTACATAATATTTAAAAATATCATATCCCAAACATACGCTTAACTAAAATCAAAGCCATTGCCAAAAGAAAACAATAGTGTTTTGAACATAACCCATTCTAGGGAATAGGTTAAACTCAACATATAACGGTGCAATAATAGCTAACATTGTCCACAATTGCAAATCCTAGACAATATAATGTTTAGGACAGTAGTTTAGTATCGTACAACGTCATAGCGTTTAATTAAAATATGATATAAGCGCATGCTTTTTGATAATTGTAATTTGAGGTCTTAAGTGAGAGCTCGGAAAAGTATTTTATAAAGTAAACTGCCTACCATATTATGGCAGAATGAAGTCGATTTCATAGACAATATATTAAGTAAGGTTACACTAACCACAACATGCGCCATGATATTGCTTGTTTGGTGCATAAATACAATAGTAATTTTTAATAAACATAATTATTTCAAATAAGGACTATACATTATAAAATCCTCTTTTATATTTCAGGCTATGCAGAAAATCTTTTTTAACAGATCTGCTATAAGCTCTTTTATTTACAACACTTTAAAACAGTCCTCGTGATATGCATTCAGGACATCTGGCCACCTTTTTCTGGGCCATTTTCCATTGTAATCACATCTGTCCCGCCCAATTCTCTGTGGATGTTCTAAAACATCCCTGTTTAGTGTCTTAAGCTATACAAGCAGACATGCAATCCCATTCCGTTTGCGATTACATAAACACGTAATATCGTACATTGTAAAGGAAAATGGAGTCGGTACTAGTCGATAAAACGCGAATGCACCAATGTGGCACGGTCGTGTCATATATAACAATGTGCTATACGCATGTATAAGGTGTAGAATTTGGAAGAGATTTTATGTTTCATGTGAAAATTAATTATCTTAGGACTTTAGAGAACTGCAACCTTTTGATATATTGTATGCCTTAATACTTCTCCATATTCTTTTTCTTTAACATGGATAATTTGACAAAGCAATCTAAAGTATAAAATAATAAGTAATTTTTTTCTTCTTGTAAAAGACTTAGGGAATATCAGAAAATAGGCAAGAGTATTTATTACCTGCATGTTAAATATCACCGTATTTGCAGTCTGCCTGACATTGAAGAGGCGCCTGTGTCCACTTTGTCGACGATACCGTAATGAAATTAAGTATCGATAAATCTATACTTTTACATAAAGCGGAAGAATTTGTTTGTTTAAACGCACTAATCTCTAGAACTATCAATTGGATTTGAATAATGTTTTTGCGTTTGATAGCCCAGATCTTGAGGAAGGTTGTAGACTATGTAGAATCACGTTAATGGCGACGAGAGCAAAGAAGTAACCAAAGATGTAACTGACCACGAGTGAAACCGCGCTGATACTAATATTTATCCAATAATATAACTAGCCCATGTAACCTCTTCTAATTGTGATCCCGGGTCTTTAAAAAAACATCTCATAAAGCCGCCATAGTGTGAGCCACTATGCCGGAAGTTCGACGTGAAATTATGGTGTCCACTACTTCTAGACGCCACTGACTGCTTGCCATTAGAGTGAGTCACTTTGTTAAGCTAATAAAAAATATGTTTATACATACATATCTTCACGTCTTTTATCCCCGAGGTGGTAAACCACCCACATTTTGCCATTTTTATTTTTGGTCCCATGTAACAAGAGGCGAGCCTGTTGCCATATATTATATCGGGCACACATCCAGACTCCGGGCTAATACTGTGAATTTCTCGACAGAAAAACCCACACTTTACCCGATCCGGGGACCGAACCCAAGACCTCTGCGTGGTAATCTGTACACAGTACCACCAAACCACAGAGGCTAAAAAAAAAGGTTAAATTTGTATTTAAACCCCTTTTTCTTTATTTACGATAAAAGACTCACTTTTCTTTTTATTCTAATAAAATAGTACAATGACACAAAGTATTAGATTACATTACTGCTAAGCTTTGGATATCCTTTCATCATTTACTATTCTGATCAGTACAATATAAACCTTCTAAAATATTCAAACGTTACTTTACCTTTTTAGAAATAGATGTTGAATAATATAAAAATAGAATGTGAATGTTTTACTATGACAAACACTGCAGAAAGGCTCTTCGAGATGAGACGTTCGTCATCTCGTCCATAGTAACATCAGTCCACAGTTTGTTCATTTTTTACCCTATGTAACACAGTTTTCATTATATTTAATTACTAGCGACCCGCCTCCACTAGCTTTCATTACCTAGTACTTACCTATATTTTTAAGACATGATTACAAATGGTTGAAATTATTCGCTTTTCTCCAGTATAATGTGGATGAAACTATACACATAATCCTTCAAATGATAGAGTAGTATATTATTGGGCATTCTGTCCCACCTGTCGCGCAGTCGAACAAGTTCGCCTACGCTCTGTTGTGACAGAATGCCCAATAATATACGATCGACTCGACTGTCTTCAGGATCTTTCACCGCTCATATCGTACCTACCACATATCGTGCCTCGTTGTCAAGCATCACTACGATGTGTCATGTTAAACACATTTTTATGACGACCAGACGGTTCTTATAAAGTCTTAAAGACGCGGAAAACTTTGCTTGCGCGATGTAGGATTAGATGTTTTTTTTTTTTAGTTCATCCAATGTGTCATAGATGGTGCTGTAGTACTTTTTGTAGTATATACTCACTGAGGAATCAGTCACGCGCTTGAATTTTATTACCTATCTGTCCAGAGTTGACCTATGCGCTCGATAGATGGCGTTTGACGTCGAATTAGATCTCGCTATGATTTCGTTACCGCCGTTAGTATAAATATTTTCGAATATCTCATCTATCTCGATCGAAGATCGAGCAAGTTCTTCTCGCTTCGGATAAACGTACCCGAAATAGACAGTAGATAGTACTTAGTGTTAAAGTCTATAAATATTCTTGTAATAAACAGTTTTACTTATTGTTAATCAGTTTGTTAACAACAGTAATCATGAAGTTTGTTAAACAACCACAATCGCTGCATGTAAACACAATTTGCGATGATTTTTGTAAAAGTAGTTCGCATCATGGAGAATTGTTACCTAATTCAGTACGATGTATCATTTGTGGACCCTCGAATTGTGGAAAAACAAATTTACTTATTGGACTTCTTATACATGAAAACGGTTTGATGTTTCGCAATGTTTATGTCTATTCAAAAACCTTACACCAACCTAAGTACATTTTTTTAGAAAGAGTTTTACAACGGGTACCAATTATCTCACTCCAGAAATATCAAGGGAATGAGGAAGTCATAAGCGTTCAGGATGCGAAACCCAACTCTGTGATTATATTTGACGACGTTGCTTGCGAGAATCAAACTAACATGCGTGATTATTTCGCAATGGGAAGGCATAAACACATCGACTGTTTTTATCTTAATCAAACATATAGCAAAATCCCTAAACAATTAGTAAGAGATAATGCTAACTTAATTATACTATTCAAACAAGATGATATCAACTTGAGACATGTTTATGAAGAACATGTTAACACTGATATGACATGGACTGAATTTCGTGAAATGTGTTCAAAAATATGGAGTGAGCCCTTTAATTATGTTGTAATTAATAAAGATTGCCAGAAAAATAATGGATGTTATAGAAATAAATTTGATACTTTTGTAGTCTTTGATTAGAAATACAAATATTTAAGACTATGATACTTACATGATATCATTATTCTTTGACTGGCTCTTAATCGATAACTAGCTTATTCTATCGTAATGGAAAAATCACTGAAAAGACAAATCGTTGATGCTGCAGAAGCTGTAAAGAAAAAAGTACGAAGGATGCGAGATTTTGAGAGTGAAAACAAGCAAGCATTGGAATCAGTTTTTAGACCTGTAACAGAGTCTCTCAATTGCATAGCTAATAATACTAATAAACAAACTGAGCTCTTGCGAACTAAAGAAGTAGAAGAAACAAAAGTTCCGTTAAGAAACAATATTTTGCAGAAAGAACGTTCTAGTAATGACGA
The DNA here is from genome assembly GCA_963082885.1 of Parascotia fuliginaria. Lineage (NCBI taxonomy): Eukaryota > Metazoa > Arthropoda > Insecta > Lepidoptera > Erebidae > Parascotia > Parascotia fuliginaria. Next base: position 7,010,104 of record OY720195.1, read on the forward strand.
AGAAGACAGTGGCGCGGAAGAAAATGAATGTGATACCTACAGTGACGAGTCGTACCAATCATTAGGAGAGAACAATCAAGAGCGTGATACATCATCCTGGTCAATATCTTCAGAAGCATTGACAGATATTCCATTTGGTGTTCGAGCGGAGCGAGGGCAATTGATGTTAGGTTCTGCTTTCGTAACAATCAGCAATGATTATATTACCGTTGCTGGACAGAAATATCGAAGCACTCCCGGACTAAAACAATTGTTATTGAAAAAGGATGTAGATTTAAGCACCGTTACAGAGTCTGATATGCAGTATTATAAGATGATGTTGATTGCCACAAACGCACATCGTCGAGACTTTGACTCAAACAAACCAATAAAAAGTAATAAAGGACAAAAATATTTGCAAGTTATAAAACCTCTTTTCAAACAGCCAAGTACTATTCAAAGCTGTCAATCAAAGGGGAAAGGTTTACCCTTGACAAAAATGTGGAAAAAAAATGTTGATTTTGTATATTGGGATGACCCTAATGAACTTGTAGATAGGTTAAAATTATTAATTGCGTCTCGAGCTGCTGGTAACACTGGATTAGACAACGAAATTATTTCAATTATTGAAGAACTGCGTGAAATTAAATTGATTAAGTAATAAATAAATGGTATAAAATGTTCACTGCTCATTTTATTATAAGCCTTTAAATATAATACACCTTAAATATGAATGTAGACAAATTTGGACACCATATTCATAAGAGAATGCGTTTCTCTGAATTATTAGAGTTCAATGAAAATGCACTGCTAAAATCCGAAAGTGGGGATTTTGACATGAAAAAAACTAGATTGAGAGGAATAAGATCTCCTGTAGAAACAGACGATGCTGTGAATAAGGATTACGTCGATCGATTGCGTGATCAAACAATAAGTGAACTGAATAAAGTGTTTGGGTTGTTGCGTGCTCAAATCATAAAAGATGCACAAATAACAGTCCAAAACGTTTTAAAAGCGAAGATACCTGAAGTTTTAGTCCAGTTGGAAGATAAGTTTTATAACAAAGCACAAGTACAAAAATTACTTGAAAAAACTCCGTGATGGCAAAACAACAAATTGTTAATGAGCTACACAAAGCAGCTCGAAGAAACTTTGTTAGACGTTCAGTTATTTTAAAAGGCATAGATGATTTATGGCAAGCTGATTTGATAGATATGCAAAATCTAAAAAAGTTTAATAAAGGTTATAATTACATTTTAGTGGTGATTGATTGCTTCTCAAAGTATACCTGGACAGAACCAATTAAATCCAAGAGTAAACTTGATGTTACTCATGCATTTGAACGAATACTAACTACTAACAATCGAAAACCTAATCATTTACAAACTGATTCTGGAACAGAATTCTATAACGTCACATTCCAAAAGCTTATGAAGAGCTACAATATTAACCACTACTCTTCGTTTTCTACCAAGAAAGCTTCGATTGTAGAAAGGGTGATTAAAACAATTAAAAATAAACTGTATAAATACTTTAGTCTTATTGGGAACTACAAATGGGTAGGTCTACCATTAGAAGTTGTTTTAAAAACCTATAATAATACAAAACATCGTATCACCAAATTTAAACCAGTTGAGGTAAATAAGATGAACGAGTCAAAGATAAGAGAAAATATCCAAAAAACTCAAAAACATACATCAGAGAGATGTCGACCTAAATTCAAAGTGGGTGAAAATGTTCGGATCAGTAAATACAAACATATTTTTGATAAAGGTTACACTCCTAATTGGTCAACAGAAATATTTACTGTAAAAAGGATTAATAATACCATACCAGTAACATATCATATAGAAGATCATCGAAAGCAACCCATTAGAGGATCTTTCTATGAACAAGAACTTCAAAAAACTAACTATCCTGGTGTTTATTTAATAGAAAAGGTTCTTAAAAGGAAAGGAAAGAAACTTTACGTAAAATGGCTGGGCTTAAGTAACGAAGAAAATAGTTGGATTGATAAAGATGAAATTGTAGGTTAGGATTATTAATATATAACTAGGTTTGTAAGAAATATTTCGTTCATTACACTTTCTACTATGCAAGAGAATGGATGGACTAGTTAATAGTGTAATTAATAATCTGCCATTCGAACTCCATTTGCCTGGTTACAACTATTGCGGACCGGGAACAAAACTCGAAAAGCGATTGCTGCGAGGTGATCGAGGGGTGAATAAGCTAGACGAAGCTTGTATGCATCACGATATTGCATATGCAAACCATACAGACTTACCCAATCGTCACAAAGCTGATTTACAACTACTAAATATGGCTAAACAAAGACTTAAATCGAAAGATGCTGGGAAAGGCGAAAAACTTAGTTCATGGTTAGTGAGCAAAGCTATGAAAACCAAACTAAAATGTGGTTCCGGTATTAAAACGTTTAAAACTTTCGTGTCAAAAATAAGAGCAAAAATAAAAAAACTGAAACCAAGAGACAGTAAAACTTTAATTAACGCTGCTTACTTGGCAGCAAAAAAAATATTTCCGAATATTAAGAAAATTCGAGTACCGCGAGTGATACCCTTACCAAAGACGGGGGGTATTCTACCTTTAATCCCAATTTTTGCGGGTTTATCAGCTTTAGGAACCTTAGCTGGTGGTGCGGCTGGTATTGCAAAAACTGTTAACGATTACAAAGCAGGTCAACAAAATTTGCAAGAAACACAACGACATAATAAGGCTATGGAGTCTTTAAAGTTAGGCCAAGGTTTATACATAAGGTCACATAAAAATGGTAAAGGTTTATTCATAAAATCTTCAAAAAACTGAAAAATGAGCTACCTAATCGTGCTTTAACTAATGTAGACATCCAAAGGCACGCACACGACATCCCACACTTTCGAGGAGTCTACATGAAGGATCAGTTACCAAGGACGCCAAAACGGATTGAATGTGGTATCGTTAACTTGGATGATTATAAAAACGAAGGTACGCATTGGGTAGCTTATGTTAAAATAAACAATTATTGTGAATACTTTGATAGCTTTGGAGATTTGAAACCTCCAAGGGAATTAATGCAGTACTTTAAAAATTGTGATGTTTTTTATAACTATACTAGATTTCAACAATTTAATACAGTAAACTGTGGACACTTATGTCTAGATTATCTATGGAAATTTTGGAATAAATATGTATAAATTTTATGTATTTCTTTTATTTCAATCATTTTCATCATGTCACTCACCTTATCGATAACTGGAAACTCGTCTGATTTATGTACATATTATCCTAATACATTACAACTTCACGGACATTATGAGTGTGCCTTATTGCATTTCTCAACATTTAATTCGATTCCGAACATTGAAAAAATGAATAATAAATTATATTATGGCTCTAATGAAGTCCTTGAACTACCTGAAGGTACTTATGAATTACAAGATATCAGCGATTATTTAAAATCGGAAATAAAAGATTGTTCAATACTAATACGATGTAATAACAATACTCTAAAAACTTTGATATTCTGTACTAAAGATATCGATTTTACTAAAGAAGGGACTTTTAGGCGATTATTAGGGTTTAAGAAGCAGATATTGAAAGCAAATAAATGGCATGTGTCCGAGTTACCAGTCAACATTTTACCTACGACCGTGATCAGGATAGAATGTGATATTGTAAGTGGTTCGTACATAAATGGTAATCCTAGTCACATTGTACACGAATTCGCCCTCAACGTGCCCCCGGGATACAGAATTATAGAAATTCCGAAAAACGCTATATACTTTCCAATCAACCAAAACAGCATAAGCAGTATACATATCAGGCTATTAGATATAAACAATCGCTTAATAAACTTACGTGGTGAAGAAGTGCAGCTATATTTACATCTTAGAAAAAATGATTGACTACAATAAATATGAGCCTCAACAAATGGGAAATACCAGTTCTACTAAAACAATCAAGCAAATAAGACCTCGGTCAAATAAAAAAATTAAATTAACACGGGACAATAAGGAATTTCTTAAAACGATCGGTTTGCTAAAATGAATATCTTAGATGTTTTATCTGCTCCAACTTACGATAACACTGTTGAGGGAATCGAATTTCATTCTTACAAACCCTACATAACGAGCTTCAACAGGAACGATGAAATCCGCATACCTATTAATCAACAGGATCTGTATATACTACCTTCAGCGAGCACTTTGTATTTGGAAGGAACTATAATCGTTAGCAAAAAAGATCCAAAAGAAAAAGCGAGTAGCGTTTCTTTAACAAATAATTTTCTACTCTACTTGTTTCAAGATATTCGATACGAACTAAATGGAGTAGAAATTGATAAAATAAAAAACGCTGGTGTGACTACTACGATGAAATCATTTGTGTCAATGAATGAGAGTGAGTCAAAGATATCTTATGCATGGGGTTGGAATATCGATGGCACTAAAAATATTAATGGAGGTAGTTTTTCTGCTTCTATACCACTTTGTAATATTCTCGGGTTTGCAGAAGATTTTAAAAAAGTAGTGATAAATAGTAGACATGAATTGATATTGTTACGAAGCAATACTAACCTGAACGCGGTAAAACTGAATACTGGTGAAGTTGTAGATGATGTTCAGATAAATAAAATTGTTTGGCGGGTACCGCACGTTAAAGTGTCAGACAAAGAGAAAATAAGTTTGCTAAAACTGTTAGAGAAAGACCGACCGCTCCAGATGATTTTTAGAAATTGGGATCTGTACGAATATCCTACTTTACCTAAAACAACGAAACATACTTGGTCTATTAAAACATCATCACAAATAGAGAAACCGAGATATGTTATTATTGGTTTACAGACAAATAGAAAAAACAATGCAAGCTCTGATATGTCTCAGTTCGATCACTGTCATATTCGTGACGTTAGAGTATACCTCAATTCAAACTACTTCCCATATGAAAATCTAAATGTGAATTTTGCTAATAACCGAATTGCTTTATTATACGAACAATACACTAGATTCCAGCAGTCATATTACGGTCGTCGCGCGGAACCTTTATTAAGCGAAAAACAATTTAAAGACTTGGCACCCCTCTTTGTTATTGACTGCTCCAGGCAAGCAGATAACTTGAAGACAGGTTCGGTTGTGGATGTAAGAGTGGAAATTGAAACTGATTTGGATATACCTGATCAAACTTCTGCATACTGTCTTATATTGAATGATTGCATAATTGAGTATAAACCGCTTAGTAATACTGTGAGAAAAATATCATGAATCCGAATACTATCATAGTAGATGTTCAGGGGTTTAAAGATCTATGTAATAATTTTATAATAAAGGAATTAGCTTTTGCTAGTAGCGATTATACGCAGTCATTTTTAATAAAACCACCATATATGTTTAAATACTTAACAAGTAACGAAAAAAGGCAAGTTAAATGGTTGGAAAGGAACAGAGGCATTTATTGGAATGAGGGTTATATCGACTACAGAGAATTCCAACGTATAATCGTTCCGTATCTAGAAAATAAGGAAATCGTTGTAAACGGTTTAGAGAAAGTGAAATGGATTAAGGATCTTTGTGAGAATTGTAATGTGTCTGACCTTAGTGAAAAAAACTGTCCTAGTTTCTCTGTGTTGTATGATAAGTACTGTGATGAAAAAAATAATTTAAATTGTACTAAACATTTAAAGATGTGTGCCCTAAAAAATGTGTTGTGTATTAAAAAACATTTGAATTTGTAAAGAAATGTGTATTTCAGTTTAAAGTAAATAAAAATAATGAAATCTTAAAAATGTGTTTATTTCACTAGTTTACCTGCTACAATAAAAATAATTAAATTAAAAGAATAAAACAAAAAATAACTTTAACTGTCTAACCAAAGTTACAACATTAATTATAAATAACAATAAACACAAAACCCTGAAAAATATTAAAAATCGCTGTCAATCAAAGATTTTGATATTTTTTTAACTAACGATTCCGTATCGTCCATAACACTATCAATAGCGTCTTTAACGATGTATTGTGCATTTATTATCACGTTCTCACTATCACTATCACTATCACTGGTATTGTTATTGCAGAGATCGATAACTGATATTTTTATCAGTTTTATCCCACGTCGATGCAGTTTACTCATCACGAAAGATTTTGTAGGTTGTTTCTTAAGAGAAGGCTTTTCTCGACGTTGTCGTTTGGTTTTTTTTTCCTTCGTAAGTTGACTGCAGTGCGGGGGTTCGTTGTAAATCATCTCAGATAGTCCTTCGTAAGGATCCTGAGCGTACTGGCTGAATACAATTTCTGAATCGCAAATCTGAAAAAAAAATATAAGAAAATTATTAGCTATTAAAAAAAGAAAAATCAAATAAACAAATAAATATTAAAATAATTATTTTGCTCACCGATGACATGATTATGATGCACACTGTTAGATCAAATATCTCTTATTTTATTGTACAAGTACTCGAGACAGATAATATTTCTTAAACAGCTTAAAGGTAACTAATTTAGGCAAATAATTATATAGTTAATACCCTGACAGGAAACGAGCATTGCGACATTATAAGTTAGGGTCTGTTCACATAGACCTAATTGTTATACGGCGATGGTTTTCATTATAATGACAAAGCATATTATGCTCGTTATACATTTGATTGAAAATAACTCTTATCTATATAATAATAAAAGCGAAATACCACTGATAACAAAGCCTTTCAATTGTTGATATAAAGCGTGTATGAACTTGATCAATCAACAAATAGCAAGCTTGCATTTATAGTGTCATTGACAAGCAGTATATCATATTTCGTTATTGTAAACTAGTATCGCCCTCTGACGTTACCTGCGAATTATTGACATGAACCTAATTCGTTTATAATTTTATTGGTTAGCAATAATTAAACGGTGTATTAACAAATAAAACAATGTAAATTAATAATTTACTTCATTTAATAAACAATAATTACACTTAAGTACTTATTTATAATCTACAGATACAGAATAGTTACTATACATAATTATATTATACTAGGTTATCATTAACAATTATAATTGTTGAGTGCCAATGTTTTTATTGCTATTTGTTCTAGTTAGTATGGACTAAAATTCTCGTACGTATAATTAAAACGAAGAATTACAAACACATTTTTTTAATTAACCTATGCTGTTCTAACATACACATAAACATACATTTTTATTTTAAAAATGAGCAATGACCCCAAGCTTGGGTTGCGATTTTACAATTAGATATCGCGCGTTTATCATCATTGTTAGATAGAGCAATTTTGTTTACACTTTGTGTAAATATTTCGTGTTTAATGGATTTAAACACAATATTTTGCCTACGAATAACTTCACTATTAAATAAAACGTTTTCGTAATCTGTGATACTTAGATCACGAATAACACAAGATTTAACTCCTTTTGCTTTTTTAATTATTTTGTCCTCTGTTTTTATTGAATAAAGTTTAGATCTTAAACCGACGAAATCTGTTATAACTTTTCCTCCCATTTCATCTTTGAAAAGACCCGGAATTTTTTTATTCATTTGAGGTAACATAAATTGATTTTCTACATTATAGTTACTGGTGTCGAAGTATTGCAGTAACTGATGTTTTATATCGTGATAAAAATCGTTAGTGATTATTTCGTAAACAAAAGAATCCGTGTCTGTATAACATAATTTCACTCTTCCCTTATACATAGGTTTAATTATATTATAGTGAAAGTGGTACATGTGTGATTTAGATAGTTCTAAAACGGTGAAACCAATATATATAGGCTTGTCTAAAATTATCTGATCTGGTTTCATTTGTATCGTTACTAAGTTCTCGGAAAGAATTGATGCGCTATGAAAATAGGGGTTGTTCACGAGTCTCTCAGCGTAGGAAGACTTTTTGGTTTTGTTATTCGTATCATTCCACTGATTAACCAAATGAACAGACACTCTGTTTTCTGTGTTTTCCAAGGTTTTTCCAAAAACGCTATTATTTAACAACTTGAAGAAATCTTGTTCAAATGTACTGGTTGCCTTTTGTCGTAGTTGTGTATTTAATTCAATGTATTGCTTTAAATAGGGACTTTGTCTAAATGTGATGACTCTATGAATTTTGCGTAGTATCAAACCGTGCTCCAAACATTTTTTTAAATGCACATAATGAATCACATAGTTATATTTATTATATAGATTTGAAACCAGTTTTTTAGTTTTACCTCCAGGTGGTATGCATTTTTCAGGACAAAAAGGTAAGTCATTATGTTCGCTGTGTAAGGATTCAGGGTAAAGCAGATCGACTTCTAGTATGAAACCCCATTTCGCATTGTCATCAATACATTCAACATGTAATTGGTTTATTTCATTTTGATTTAAAAATCTAAAATCTGAATAGGGTAAATATTGACACATACTGTAACCGTAAAGGTTATTGCAGTCCAAATAAACTATAAAACATTGTGGTTTTGAAGCATCGCATTTTGATAAATACTTATTATTAGCTTTTGCATAGCGATGGGAGCACATACACAAACCACCTCTAATACCGTTTTGAATCATTCGTACGATAGCTAAGTCAGAAACGAGTTCAAGTTGAACACCTGTTTTCAATAGCATTGCGTCAAATGATAAACTAGGTGCGGTTATGTAAAACGCAGGGTCCAGTTTATAATGTTGTTTACAAGTTTTTCGAAAATTCTGGAATATATCAGTTAGTAACAGAACATCTGTTTTCAAATATAAATCAGTATATTCACCTAAATCTTTTATATTGAATTCATTCCAAACCAAACAAGCATGTTTATAATCTTCATCTGAAATAGCTTGGTTAGTTAGAACGCTGAAAAAATGTTGCCTCGATGGTAACTTGGTTTCTTCATAACATTTCCAGTTAGTCATATAATCATAAGGATACACTCCCTTCCTTGTAAGCAAATTAAATTGATCATTGTTAGGAAAATGAGAGCGTAGAGTGATGAAATCGTCATTATGCATAGTTTTCGCAAGTTTGTCTAAGCTAGCTCCTAAAAAACTAAAGGAATCTAGAAATCGTAATTGAACGTATTCATTTTCGGCGATCTGTATGAATTTGGAAAACGAAATATATTTTTCTTTAGTCTTTGGAATAATTGTTAACTTTCCAGGCATCTCTCCTAATTTCTGTATAAATAAATGACAATCGTATCCTGATAAGTTATGCAAAAATATCGGTATGAATTTAGGTATTTTATACTGTAGATTACAATGTCTATGAGCGGCGCCACGGTATCGTCCTGTTATATGACAATGATCTCTAACTTTATTAGTCCAAAGTAGGTTTTCACATATGTAACATTTATAAGCTTGTTGAAAATCTTGCGCGTCGTCTTCTGTAAATGTCATGACATGGGTTTCGGTTAATACTTTGTAAATCTTTTTAACATCAGCATAAAGAAATTCTATAAATTTTGAAACACAGTCAAAACCGCGATAACTTTTAAATACCTCCTTATTAAAAGTGTAATTTAACGAAGAAACAATGTTATAGGCGAATGCTACAGGCACGTGTCGTTGTAAAAACGATGTATTAGCAGTGTCGGGTTCACTAACGGATGTTGGTTCCAGCAATGTTTCGAAATCAGCGTATATGACGAATGGAATATTTTGTTTCCTATCATAATTTTTAAACTGTAATACAGATCCTTTTTCAGGTAAAATAGTTACGATTCCTCCACATAGATGATCATCGATTTGTTTAGGAGTAGGAAAGAACAATAAGCAACTTTCGCAAAAATATAATTTACTATGATGTTTCGTGATTTGGGTTTTAACAAGACGAGGCAAATCTTTGATGAGACAATAATGGGATGAACTATCATTTTCTAAGAACAATAGATGAATACTCTTAGATTTATCCTTACACGATTCAGGTTTGTACAGAGGACCTGTTATCAGCTTATTGTTTTTTAAACCGTATACGTATATATTTATAGATGGGTTATTTCTTTCAAAAATAACTATATCTGAAAAACTCATGGGAAAAGAAATATCCTTAACATTTAAAACATCTCGAAAGTGAGGATAAGATGTTACTCGCTCTGGATGTCGATTTGTTGGGTACAAGGCAGCCACAACGCACCACAAAAAACAATAATTATCATTATTGTGAATATTTAAACACGCCTTTTTGTTCTTTATAAACTTGGGTAAATCTATAAAATAAGATCCACCGAGTGGTTGATACTTATTAACATTGACTTCTAAATGTAAACTACTTAAAAATGACCATCCACTGTCTCTCTCCTCAAATTCTTCAATTTTTTTCAACAACGATGCGACTACCGTTTCATAAATAGTATTGAAATCATAATTAAAATGTATGACAAAATTTTTGGTGGCAAAAGATTTGATTTCTTGTAAATCATTTTTGTACAATAGAAATAAACAAAAATGTTGAAAATTAATTTTTACTGCGTTATGTTTTTTAAGTGAATCATCGATTAAAGATTTAACTTGTTCGCGAATATTACTAAAAAAGAATTCAGGAAAATTATTTGCTTCATCTTTGGATGCAATAACTCTGTAACTAATAATACGTCCTTTAAACGACGATCGTAAGATTTCAACGTTTTCAAGAATAGGTATAGTACTATTATTTTTGTGTTTATTAGTTCGTAAGTGACTGGTCCAGCAACGATTATCTACATAAACATTGCAAACCAAGCAATGAGGCATTTTGATACAATTATAAATGTATAAACATAAAAGTACTATAAGTAGTTAACTGATAAATAATTCGCTATGAGAATAATTGAAAGGTTAAAAATCTAAAGAACGATGTGTCAAAATTTTAAATGTTGAACGACAACACGATATGTGTGCCAAATCTAACAATATACAAATTACAACAAATGGTACAAAAGTGGTACTTGAATCCTTTAGATTTTCAACCTTTCAGCTGGTACAGAGCAATAAAATAGGTACCTTATATAACAATAATTAATGTACTACATGCATCTGGTATTTGTATCCAATTTCCAGCACAGCTTCATGTTCTGTATGGTCAGCTTTTCAAGTATTCTAGTGTGATCTCAGTAGAAAAAAATAACCGACAGTCAATCAGATGCTTCCTGAAAATAACATACAAAATATTTAATTAAGTCTATACCCGCTCATTCCTTTGTGAGAAAGTAAACGTTAAGTATCAAATTTACCTTTTATTTTCCTAATTATTTATGTTTATTTCCCAGCCAAACTTCTCAACGTAATGCGGTGTACCTAATATCTTGATTTGTTTGGAAACGGTTTCGCGAGATTCCAAAGTTTTTAAAAATTAATTCTGAAAATTATAAAAATTGGATAAGTACTATAAAACGTCATAATATTATTATATTACCACTGTTTAGCACTCATTAAAAATGTAAGTAGGTATACCCGTTATTTTCCACAAATTATGAATAAATATTTCGCTTTGCATTTAACTTGCGGCAGTCAGACCAAACTCCAAAACACGCTTTCCAACACAATTCGATGTAAATAACGCTTCCTGAAAGAAAACATACATATAATTTAATTAAGTAGATACTTTAAACGTAACACGCTTAACACACGTGATAAAATGTTAACATTTACCTTTATTTTCCTAAATTAATAACGTCATTTATTTCGCGTTAATAAATCAGTCAACCACTGCACCGCTGCTTTATGATAATGAAAGCCTATGTTTTAGAATATTTGGTTTTTAAGCGAAACAATTTTTTCAATATTTTAATAGGTAGGTACATAATTAGTCATATGAGCCTGTTATTAACTATAATCATACGACCTTTTTCCAATAAAGTAACCATTTCATAATTTAATATTACAAGCAATACTTATTCAACAGTTTTATTTGACTTTATTCAACCTTCATATTTTTCTGGTCAACAAAATCTATTCCCATAAATCAGCGATATTAGGTAAGGATGGCACGCATTCACATTTACCTTATTGATCTAAATATCATCGTTTGCTTTTGATAATATAGTTTATTTTGTCAGCCCTAAGTTTTTTCGCTGCATCAACAATCGATACTGTTTGCGTCGAAACTGTTTGTAATCTAATTCCTTACTCTTCATTTTTACGTTGATACACTACGTACAAGAAAAGTAGTTGATTTATTCACTATAACTTAAGGGTTTGCAACAACTTTGTAATACAGTAGGATTATCACACGATTTCGTTTTTAAACATCATGTTTTCGAAGACCTAGATACAGTCGAATTTAAGTATTCAAGTAGGGATACCGTACTCAAAGTACTCTTTCATTAGTATACAACTATCGGTTGTTGTTACTTTCGGTGTTGATTGCTGACCTGCTGCCGCTCGCTGACTTCTTCCGCTCCGCCTGCCGTCACCAACTCATCAAGCTACCTTCTCAAGAAATCGACTGTTGATTGAAAAAATGTAAGTATAATAAATAATGTAAGTGTAATAAGTTTCACTGTGTACTATCCATCTCTTTACTTGTCTAAATTGTTATGTTGTCCTTTCTAAGTTTGTCTGGTAGAAATCGCCTAGACCGTGATGAGACCGTGACCGTGATTTTTAATTAAATGTTATTACGTTTATATTTCAGGTCCGAATATGAGTGCGAGGTCTATCACCCAACTGCTGTAATTGAAAAGAAAACTACACACACACGCAAGCAGCCTGTCGCCAACAACAACAGGAAGCGCAAGTCAGGATCATCAACGAATTTATTAGAACCAAGGTACCTAATCAAAATTTGTTATAAAACAAAGTTGAGTTTTCGCCTAGATATTCAGATAAGAAGTGCGAGCGTTCAATTAATTTTAAAATTTAGCTTCGAGCACACATGATACATTTATCATAGGCGATTGATGATTTTGTGACTGGCATTGTTGTTAGGTTTATAGTGTTTAGTGACTTGTAGCGTTCGATCGCTTCGATGCTAGCTAACTGCGTTCAGTTGCTACTTCAAGCGTTCAAATGACGACATGACCGTCGCGACTAGATTTTGTATGTGTGCTGATTGAGGTGTTGGAGCTTCCGATAAGCTACTGTTGATCACTGATCAAGTCTGGTTTGACCCTAAATAAATTATTTTCAGAGACGGTTTCACAAGATGTTTCAGAAGAACTAACATTATTTTTACTCAAGTATTGTTGATATGATGAGTTGACTGCCTATGTGGTTCGGTGGTACTGCATACGGACTGCCACGCTGAGATCGCGGATTCGATTCTCGCTCAGTGTGTAGGTGTTGCTATGTATAATATTGTATGTAATACTGAGCGAGAATCAAACCCACGACCTCTGCGTGACACATCGACGTCCCTACACAGTACCACCGAACCACAGAGGCAGTCACATAGCATAACCACATAGTATAATTTCTACAACGCTTAAAATACAGTCATTTATTTTTTATTTATTTATTTATTTATATATACACAACATACGACTATCTTTACAGGTAACGCTTAACCTAATGCGATAGTGTACCACAATAACATAAAACTTAACTTAATCTAAGTTACTAACTACACTATAAGTGACCTTTGTGAATCCGTTTAATGTACACGAAAACAAATCAATTTGCCCAGCCACGATGTTGAACGTACGCAGCGCTCGCGTCAGTGGAGCGTGAAGCAATAGGTTGGTACGCGCTCGCGGCACCTCCAGCAACGGAGGTCGGCGCGTATATTGCTTGCGATAACCTCAGCTTTATGTATCTTTGTCATCGAAGGAAGAGACATTTGATTTGAGTAAGAAATAATGTAATTAACCGTTTTGTTTTCTATGTTGTTTCAGTAAGAAAACAAAGACCAGTCCTATTGATGTATTCGGGGTCAGTTGGAATAATGATACTGATACAGAGGCCAACGGTGGGTCATCGAGCAACCAACTGGTTTTATCATCGTTCTTCGTAAACCGTGTGGCTAATGGCACCGAGCAACGAACTGCAAACACCGACGGCGAATACTATGTCGATTGTAAAGTTTACAAAACAAGTGATGCGCGTGACACTGATTCCATGATGTTATGGAAGAAGGCACTTGTTCGTATTAAGTTCCAAACCGATACGGATACATTGCAGTGGCGTAAATTGCAAGATTTCGTACGTTCGGTTGACAAATTGTTTGAAGAACCTCCAAGATTTTATAAAGATAAATAAATAAAATAATTAAAAGACCTTTGTCTTGTTTTATTAAATGAAATGAGGTAAGCGTAAAAATCCGTCTTAGGAATCAATTAATCCGTAAACGATACCAAAATACACAACACTACTACTACACAACTAAACACTTTTTTGTTCAAAAGGTTTAAATGTATACAAGACAGTCGAGTCGATCGTATATTATTGGGCATTCTGTCACAACAGAGCGTAGGCGAACTTGTTCGACTGCGCGACAGGTGGGACAGAATGCCCAATAATATACTACTTGATAGTATGAAATCCTGTCCCATGATTTAGAAGTTAGTTTTTACACTATTTTTTTTATTTATACAAATTCAAACTCTGATAAATGCAATAACAATAAAATAAAATATAAAAATACTATAACACGTAAAAAGTTTGTTTTAAAAACGTGCACCGCACTTTAGTAGGTACAACATTGATCGATGAATGTGAGACCAGTAGTCATTCCTCCCATTCCACTTTTTCCATGTAGAACTTCATTTCATTATTTTTTTAACTTCAATGTCTACGTAAATATTCTTCGTAAACCATTTCCTAGTTTACTTAGTAGTTAATGTTCGAGTTACGAGATCCATCACTCATCTCAACCTGTTGCCTGATGCACCAGACGTGTTTTATTATGAAAATGTATGCATCGATGTACTTTCTTCAACGTATCCTTCAATATTTAACATTTTACTGTGAATGTCAGAGGAATGTTTATGCATTTGGTGTTATTTTATGGCGAGAAATGTTTAACTTGAGGTTGTGTTGTGAGGTTTTAGATACCTAATACAACTATGAATTCTTTGTCAATGATATACCTATTGGTAATACCGATTGAGCCTGACTTTAAGTAGACGAGTAATGTGATGATATAAGGGAGTAGCAATATAATAAGTAAATTTTAAACTATTAAATTTAACTACCGACAATGGGCAAGGATAAAGATGAAGTCGTCACAAAGTTTTTACTAACTGAAATCGCAGTAAATGCTCTCTCCTATTAAGAATCATTTTCATCATTACAGTCACAATACGCCGCTGAACATACGTAAGCCTATCTAAAAGAGCTGATCAGAAGTAGCCTGCTTCTACAGTTTTAAGACCTTGATGGCCATCGTGTCTATAAGAAACGCCTATGAAAATACACAGCAAGACAACTTCTTGAATAAAACATTTACAATCCACTAAATCCTCTATAAAATATATACAATTAGCTACATTACAAGCTAATGAGCCGACTACATTATGCTCAGTGAATGAGTGCATCTAGTTGAATACCAAGTACCTGTCTTCAATTACTACTCAAAGCTCGCTGCAGGTACCCACCGGTAACTGTTGTGTGGTCTATGATGTAAGCATTATTGTCTATTGTAATGTAACTAACATAGTATTTTTTAATAATAATGTTTATTAGGAGATTAAAAAGATGGTAGAAGATAGTAGTCGTAATAGCCTAGTGGTAAAAGAGGGATTCATATTTAATCTTCGCAAGTATGACCATGTGTCTACTTATCGTTTACAACTGAAATGGCTTCCAATTCGTCAGCGTCGTAGTCTTCGCGCACTCTCTACCCTGTATTCCATCCTTACATCACCCAATACTCCCTCCTATTTAACTCCTTAGTTTCAGTATTCTACTCATGATCGTAATCTCCGCTCTACAAGTAATCTCCTTCTTCTATGTCCTTTTCACACCACCGATTTCATTAATTCTTCTTTTCCAATACAGTCCATCCTTCTTTGGAATGACTGGTAGAGAATGCCTTAGGCATTAAGTCCGCCTATATACATGTTTTGTATATGAAGTTTAAATAAATAAAGGCACCCGCTTCGTAAATACGAGGTCGCAGGTTAGAATCCGGGCAAGTACCAATGTGATTTTTCAAATCATATAATATACTTTCTTAATTTATCTGGATATTACTGACTGACGGTGAAGGAAAACATCGTGAGGAAACCTGGACTTCTGAGAAAGTCTAAAATCGCCAATCTGCCTTGAGCAAGCGTGGCTATCAACGCTCATATCTCCTCTGTATGAGAAGAGGCCTTTCCCTACAGTGGGATAATAATGAGCCGAAATGATGAATAAAATTTCATCGATTCCTGCAAAAACACGCGTATTTTAACTATTGATCTTTTCCTTTGTCTACCATAAAGTAACCAATTTCATTTGTAATTTGAGTTCTCCTATATAAAATAGATCACACTACAAAATAGCTCCTTCAATATTACTATCTGAGTCAAAGTCAGTTTCTCTTTTGATAATGTAACCGTCGTCGACTTCAAATATTACTAACTATAATTAAACTTATAATAAACTATATTGTTCTACCACTACACATAATATAAACTAGTAATATTTACTAGCGAAACTAGGTAATACTTCATAGAGAATATTTTATTGACTGTCTGTGTGATCCATAAATATTTGTTCCAAGTCTGGGTGTACTTTGTGTTCGTTACTTGTATATGTGTAAAGTCTCTCGCGATACATGACATGTGTTCTACTAGGGATGTTACCTTTAAAAAAATTATTAAATTTCAATGTCATATCTAAATATCGCTCCCTTCTACAACAGACTCCATACTTTCGTCCAGTCGGCATCCATTAGCCGACGCATAGTATTGTTCACAATAACAAGTTTGCATTGAAACAACCATTGTTCCGCTATATGACAATTAATCAGCGGAAAAAAAAAGGAAAACTATGAAACTAGCACGCAATCTGGATAATGATGTGTACGAGAATGGTTTAGCAAATTACTGTTGGTCATTATGTTTTTGTTTGGTGAAAATGATTTAAGGCACTGTGTATCCATAAATGGCCATAATTTTGTAAGGTATTAGATTTTTTGGGTTTTAGAGGTGTCGAACTTCTCATATAATTATTATCTATAAACGTAAAGTTATAATAACTACCTATTTCGGCTACGAGCCCAATCGACCCTTTCTTTTTAAGATTTCAACCCAATAAATTAAAGTATTCTATTAAATAAATATATATTATATATATAAGTCTTTGATACATTTAAACTTTATTTATTTATTTATTCGTTTATTTATACTTCATAGCTCACAAAATAATTAAAATTTACATAGTTTCTTAATACATCAATAATAAAGTGTATATTTAACTAACAGTTTAGAATTTATAGAGAAAAGAAAGGGTGTCAACAGTTTATAGTGAAGCTATACCTATAACTTTTAGTAAGTATTAGCACAGATTACAGATATAAGTATAAAAGGTTATGTTTGAATGTGGGTGTTTGAGTATGAAGAGATTATAACTAAATCCTTTTATTAGAACACAATTATTAAATAAATTATTTTTGTAGGCTTGTCTTTGTAAAATGTTAAAGGTTTTTTAAATAAAAACTGACAATATAAACTCAAAACTTAAACTCTTTTCTTTATTTAGATTACATATGAGTGACACTTATGAACGCTCGTGACGAGGTAGTAATCAACTCATAGCAAAAAAACTCAAACTTTTTTTAATCGTCAGATCATTATAATTAAAAACCAAACTCTAACTGAAACGGTTCCCAATAAATTTGCGTATTTTGATCAATTTTATAAATATTTAAAATGTATTTAATATTCAAGAGAACACAGTATTTTGTAATACGAATTTTGAGACCTTAAAGAAATTGTTGGGAAAACAAACGAAATTTTCACTGGAATGTATTGTTTATACTCAATTTAAATTAGAAATTGTTAAGGTTTGCGTAACGAATTTATTATCAAGTACGTTTCACAGAATTTCGTTTATAACAGCGCTTGTAAAACGAAAAGAAGCTTGGTTCTTACAGACTTCTACAAAATAATTCAGTACAAAATTAAAAACAGCTATTCCAGAATTAAAATTTAGAAACAGATGTTTTATATTTATATATCTATTTTTAATACTTTACTTACGGGAATAAGCCCTAAGTACGTCATGGAGTACTTTACAATACAATATTTGTTTTTATTTGTGTGTTGGTGCGTGTGTTTAAATTTATGGTGTGTGTGGTGTGTAATAAAGAATATTCTATTATATTCTATGCTTAAGGACATTCTGATACGGAAAAAATAATATCTTTTTTAACTGTCCATCAAATACCCCATCTAACCTGCGGCTGTTATCATGAAAAATAAAAAACATAGACATTCCAATAAGCTACCGTTACAACCGTTAAAAAGGATATAACAGTACATGTTGTTATAATATCTTTTAGAAAATGCTAGTGTTTTGCCGGCCAGCTACTTCAATTTAAAAAAACAAGTAAATTGAGGTGGGAGTATATAGGTAAAGACTAATTTAAACCAAGGGAAATAGATAACAAGTCAGTAGAGATCATTAGTAGCAGTATATTATTTAACCCTGAAGTCGTTCCAAAGTTTGTCTGGTAGAAATCACTTTTAGTGATAATACCTATTTTACATTATCATTCACATATTATGTGTATGTATTTTCTAATATTCTGTAAATAATAAATTGAGGTGTATTCGTTTCCTATACTCGTAGCAATCAACAATTCCAACAAGAAAAATTTACTGATTTCTATTTTAAAGGTACTTATTTTCCATTTTTACGGAATCGTGCGTTATGACAAGATAGTTTTTATTGTTTTTATGAATACGACTAAAACAAATAAATGGATTTGGAATCCATTTAAAAATATATCCATTTAAAATTTGATTCAAAATCAAACAACACATTCTGCCTAAAAGCAGTTGAAACAGTAAATAACTGCAACACCAGAACGTTTAGAGCAAATCCAATCAGAGTTTGAAGAGTCTAGTGATGTAAATGTTGTTCAAGTCGACATTGTGATCGTAAAAGCTTATGTGTTTAAATTCTGTTACTAATTTATCACAAATGGAACGGTATTGTATAATAGCAAAATATAAATCAATGAAGTACTCTGAACTGACGTAATTAAGACTTGTTGTTCTTCTAAAGATACTAGAGTTATTCTGGAGACGCAACCTGGATATACTCTTACAAGGTAGGCAAACAAAAGGATCCTTGAGTGTGAATCAGTAGCGACCAAGTTAGAAATAATAATAATAATAATATTCTACTACATTCACACAGCGCCATCTAGCCCCAAATTAAGCAATTATATTTGCTTGTGTTATGGGTACTAAACAACTGATATACTACATAAATATACATTTTTTTTCAAATGCTTGACCACAGCAAAAGACATATTTGGCTAAACTGATAAAGACGATGAAACTAATTCTTTTCAGTTTTGAGTCTTTCCAACTAATACTGACCAATTTCTAGACTGCAAATCTCAAGATTACTTTACGAAAAATAGAGATTAAAATAATTATTCGACACTGAGAGTCCTATAATAAATTGAATTGAAATGTAAAAAATGTTAAACAATCTTTTTATTCCAGTCATAATTATTCAGAAAGTACCGTTTCAATGTCGGGTTGAAGTAAACGCCAAATATGGCAAAGGTAACTTAATTTAGTTCTAAAAATTCAGCGAGTCCCGACTCGTAGCGAGTCTGCTTGAATTTTATAAAGGTAGTACTTTAAATATTTTGTAAGGAAATCAGTTTAAATTAACTGAGACGTAATAAAAGCTGAATAAAACGATGCAAAAATATAGTATCACTAGAAATGACTTGCTTAAAAGATTGTATGGTAGATTTATAATGCAGTGATAAAATGGAAAATTAGTTATATCGTATGTTCTCACTAGAAAACTCGAAACTGTAGCTTAAAAATGTTAGTTTTCAATTGATTTTCTCTGAGGCACAATGGTAATGTGTAAGGGCTGTGCACGAAATTTTAAAATCCACTGCTAACTTTTAATAATGATAATATGAATTTTAAAAGTGTTGCTTTTGTTAATTTGTAACATTGTCCATGAAAAAATGCATTGACAATTCCCTTTCATACCTATTTCTACTAGAATTTGCTGAAAACTTACTCAAAATAATTACAATTAACAGTAGGTAGCCTAGAATTTGAGGCAAAGGCAAGAAATTACTCAGCCATGACTTCATTTGATATGTGTGGACACTGACGTCATATGGTACTAGCAGTTAGCGCTTGAACAACTCAGATTAAGTTAGTTGGCCCATAAAATGTCGTAAGTACATTAACTTAGAGTGAGCAATATTAATGTAAAATTATCACTAACGTTTACCTGGACGTATAAAAAATACTGAAATTGACAATCCGCCTTTAGTAACCGTGGCGATTAATGCTCATACCTTCTCTGTATAGAAAAAAGCCTTAAAGGAGCCCTAAAATATCTTTCAAATAGGGCGGGTCGATGTTGAAAGTTTGTGGTGGCCATGTTGTTTTGGCAGCATCTGTCAAATGCGTTGTTATTTCTTTAGTTACTGATGCCAAATCACCATGGCAAGTTACACGATTGAGCAGCACGTCCAAATGATAAAACCTTATTATCAAAATGAGTGTTCGTTAGTGCAAACGTCCATTTTATTCGCATTTCGTCCATTTTATGGCAGACGCGGTGGCCTTTCAAAGTCGACTCTCCAACGTTTGGTGACCAAATTCGAGACGACTGGTTCGGTAAACAACCAACCTACAACGTTACGTCAAGGGAACGCCAGATCGGCCGAGAACATCGCTGCTGTCCGTGAGAGTGTGCTCGAGGAGACTCCGAGGCACTCGATTTCTCGCCGTGCACAAGAACTCGGCCTTTCGCAGAATTTATCTTGGCGAATTTTGGGTCGGGATTTGGGCCTACATCAGTACAAAATCCAACTGACCCAGGAGCTCAAAGTGAATGACCATAGACAACGCCGTTTGTTCGCTGACTGGGCTACAGAACGTTTGAAAGAGGACCCCGATATTGTTAATTATGATGTGTGATAAAGATATTTTTTTTATATAAAACTGCTTACATAGCCTATAACCTTCCTCGAGAACTAGGCTATCATACGCAAAAAGACTGATAGTTCCAGAGATTAGCGCGTTCAAACAAACAAACAAACTCTTCCGCTTTGAGTAATATAAATTGTGATTCAACCTGGTACACACAAACCGGTAGGCGTCATAAAATTTCAGAAACACAAAATATACCAACCCGAAAATAAATCTTTTCACGAGTATCTAAATCACTTAGGCAACCAAAATCTATGTTCAAATTTAAGGCAATATTAACAAAACAGAGAGTTGGTCACATGTGCAGTACGCGAGCGTAATGCGAGCACATTTATCATTTTTACGACTACCCTCACACCACTACCGCAACCCTACCATCCTTACCGGTCTAGTTCATAATATCACCTAGTGTGGCCAGATTTTTTTATTTATCCTTTATTTATGAGTGGCCATAGTCGTGGTTTAATGGTTTGTGTGATTTTTTTTTAGTTTCGATCTTTTTTGGATTTGTTTTGATATATTAGAACTACATTATATACATCTTCTAGTCTTTGCTTACTGCTCTGCTCCAGTCGCCATTAGCGTGATGTTACATAGCTTTCTAACCTGCCTCGAAAACTGGGCTATCATATGCAAAAAAAAAATTTCGAATCCGACTGGTAGCTCCCAAAATTAGCGCGTTCAAACAAACAAACAAACTTTATATAATAGTATAGATTTATCATCTGTCTATTAAGTACATGATTCTTAAAAGGCTAGTAGCATTTATAGCTTAAAATTAGGAGGGTCAAACTTGCGGGGTCTACGAGCTTGCACTCGTACTTTCGAATACGGCGTAGAATGTCTACATTTCTAAACTTTATTTAGTAGGTATACTATTTTGTCAAAGTTATAGCAGAAATGTTGAATAGGCTGAAAACCAATGGGTTCGGGTGGCTTATGTCTTTTCAAGGTCAATATATTTAGGGGAGGTTCAAGGTTAATGTTCAAAATTTTACATTGTCCTCACCGAAATAACGTTTCACAGTAGGTACGAACATAATCTAAAAGCTTAAAAGTTGTGAAAGATATATTAAATAAGACAGTGTCTTACTTCTAAATACTAAAACGATATCTTCAGCGGTTCTAAAGCTTAATATTAGCGCTAGAATGACTTTTAATTCTATCTTTTTATATAACTTTTATGGTAAACAAATGGCAGCCGCAATTCATGGCCATGGGTATGTTCTCTAGACATTGCAGAAAAAAGCATAAAATGAGGACCAAAAGCGTAAATTGTACCTCTGGCGCTTTTAAAACTTATGATGTTTTTGGAATTAGATAATCTCAAATTAATATGTAAAGCAAAAACGTTGTACCCCTTTTTACGAAAATTGCGCGGACGAAGGAGCACGAAATTACGCACACTTATAGTTTTTCAAGAGAATCTGTGCAGAAAGCTAATATTTTTTTAAAATTAGGTTTTTTTAAGTTAATTATTGTCGAATTAGGACTACTAGGCGACCACTTTGTACCCCTTTTTACATAACTTGCGGGAACGGCGGAGTATGAAATTTCGCACACTTATAGTAAGGCTTATCTACTCATGTGCTAATAGTTTAAACATACAGAAGGAGTGCAGAATGCTAATATTTTTTTAAATATATGCTTTCGACCACTAGGCGAACACTAGTAAATAGGTACTGGTAATGTAAGCGGTCAAAGTGGCGAAACTTGGGGGCGGCCTATGTCGAGTGTTCATCTCTCGGCTGATATTATGATGATGGTAATCATATTAAAATATACTATTGTCTCTAAAGTGATTTTAGATAATAGACTCTATACACACCTATTAAAATATAATTTCCCATACCACTATCTAATCTTACAATCGATTGAATTTGCAACAATACATTTCCTACTATATGTACTTACATGTATATATAGTATATCGTATATCGGTAATACAGCTTTGAATATTCATGATAGATGGCAGATTAGGATCGGCTATTCAGAGGCATGCGTAGAGTTGTAACCCTCATCCCTTGGAACAAACAAATTCCGTTAATAGTGCATAGAGTTTGTATTGGCATCGAAGGGTATCCACATGGTAAACGATGTTATGTAATATTGTATTTTGTATACTGCTACAGTAATTCTGGCGTTAGACTGAAAAGCATGAAGGCTTCTATATGTTTTGACGACATGAATATAAAGCGTTGAAATTCTCGATTTTTCTCTACTATAATATGCATGTAATATACATGCAAACCTTTTGGAAGGAATGATCTAAACGATAGTGTAAACCGTATCAAACTCTGTTGCGTGAATTAAAAGAAGTTAGCGGAGAAACAGACAGGAAAAACAACGACTTTGCTTTATAGTATTTGAATTTAGTAATTTGACTTACTTTTCTATTTCGTACGTTTCTTAGCACTTTGAAGTCAATCGTTTAAACTGCTACGGTTTCTAACTCATAATAATACAGGAAAACGAAATTTTGAATTTTTATTAAATACTAGCTGTTGCCCGCGACTTCGTTCGCGTGAAAATTCAGATGAGTGTGCCTCTATGAGAATATTGCGTGCCTGATTTTATGGCAATCGTACATTGTATCAGTAATAAATATCAGTATTATCCGTCTCTATGGCGAATCCAGTTTAAACCCGCTACCGCTAAAACTGACAAACCACTTTCACACAAACTTGCGACTCTTGGCTTCTGAATATTAAAAAAAGAGTATTTTCTAGTAATTTGGTAATCCTACTATAGGTAAGTTTCATACAAACTTTGCCACCCCTTTATACCCCCTTAGGGGATGGATTTCGCAAAATTCCGTCTAAGTGAGCACCTATATCCTAATAGGAACTACCACGCAAAGTTTGAGATTCCTAGCACTTGTTGTTTCTGAGATTTTGTGATGAGTGACTGAGTGACCTTTTGCTTTTATGTATATAGATAGCTTTTGCCCGTGGCTTTTTCCAATAGACATTTTTATATTGTTTAAATACTGTTTTTCATACTATTTTTAATCTCCCATTCATACAAATCCTCTTTCACCTACCTAAAGATATCCCTCGTAAAAACAATATACAATACACAAAGGCAAATTTTCACTACAATAACTTTCCCCTTCCCCTTCTCTCCTATCGCTCTTTTTCTCCACTCTCCAGTTTCCTTTCTCTCCTCCCCTCCCCCTTCTCCTCTTCACCTCCTGCACCCCTTGCCTCTCCTCCAGCATCTCTTGCCCTTTCCTCCACTTCCCTCTACCTTGCCTCCTCGCTTTCCCCTCTCTTCCCCCTTCCTTCTCCTTCCTTTTCCTACTTTTCTCTCCCTTCCTATCCCTTCCCCTCCCTTTTTCCACCATTCGAGAACTCCTTACTTTCTTCGTCCCTTACCCCTCCCTTCCTCTCCCGTCTCCCTCACTTCCCCCTCACTTCCCCTCATTCACCCTCACTTCCCCCTCACTTTCTTCTCACTTTCTTCTAACATTCCCCTCACTATTCCCTCACTTCTCCCTGGCTTTCCCCTGACTTCTCCCTGACTTCTCCCTGACTTTCCCCTCACTTCTCCCCCGCATTTCTCCCACACTTCCTCTTCACTTCCCCCTTACTTCTACATCACTTACCTCTCACTTTCCCCTCCCTTCCTCCTTCCCCTCAATTCCTCCTTTTCCTCACTCTCCCTCCCTGCAAATTTCAAGTCGCTAGCTTCAAAAGCTAAAGACCTTTGTATAGAATATTTCATCCCTAATTTCACCCCTCTGAATCCACTCCTGTTAAAATAAAATTATAAGGATATTTTTTATTTAAATAGAAGTATTCCAAAACAAAATTTCAAAACTGTAATGTAAAAAATGAAGAAGATTCATACAATCGTTTTCATCCCTTTTCACACACTTAGGAATTTAATTTTAAAAAACCCATTCTTAGTACAACCTCTAGACATTTAGACAAACACACCCTCCAAATTTCAAGTCACTACGACCAGCAGTTAAGGCTGTGAATTGTCTGTTAGTCAGTCAGTCAGTCAGGACAAAGCCTTATATAATATGTATGGGTGTATGGATTAGACGTATAGCCATCGGGGATCAAAGCATACAGGCTGCTAGGAATGCTAACACGTGATAGTTCCACATAAAGCTGACCGTGCGAAAAACAGCTAATACTTAGATCCACACCCACAACTTTTAGTTGTGTCTGACCTTGGGCTTTATTAATTGTCATCGCGAAACATAGGCTCACTGGAAACTGGACTCATTTAAAACTAAACGGAAGATTGTTTAGAATGAGAAGAATCCGAAAAATAAAAACGCTATCAGATTCCGTAACCTGTTAAAGTCTCTGTTTCTATCAGGTTTCGTAGTAAATTAACAAATGTTTGACGTAGTTCTTTAAATTGGCATACTTTTTTTATTTATGAACCGATTGACATAAAACAAACACAAAATGTTAAGTAAAGCTTACCACAATGTATTAGTGAAAACCACATCTAAATCGGATAAGCCGTTTCTGAGATTAGCGTGAACAAACGCACAGACAAACAGACAAACAGACAAACAGACAAACAGACATACAGACAAACAGACAAAAATTGTAACAATTATTGTTTTGGGTTCTATTTGCGTTGATAAAGGTCCTAATAATTTTTTTTCTCATATATCTTTCATGTACAGACAGCGATCGGTTACATTTTTATTATATGTATAGATATTACTAAAAACGGCGCCAAGCGCGAGTCGAACACGCACACTACAGCTTAGAGCGTTGGTACTGACAGTGTGGTCTATGATGGTCCAGATTTACCGTAAAATACAAACAAAGTTAATATTCACTTGTTTCAGTTTAAAAATAAATACACCTACGTAGTAATTTCCATCATCGGCCATATTGTTTTTCTCTCAAGAACTAAAAATTACACGTCACGATGTGCTGACACACATTGTTCCTGGACGTGAATGTACGTTAAAATTTTTTCATATCTCATCTTTTGGTTGTACTGCGAAATATTGTGTTTTTATTAAACTCTCTTCATGGCTTTGTTTGGATTCAGACTATGTCACTTTATAAGAAAATTTCGGTCTGTCTTCTCCAATATTGAAGGTTGGCTGTTAGCTCCTTGAACTTGTCTCTGTAGAGTGCGAGATGGAACAGTTTTACGACGGTGGTAATACCAGTCCACTCCCAGATGTTTCGCAACCAAGATTTTTCTTCGCCCATTCCATCTCTTCCCATCAGAATTAGCTCAAGTAGCCAATATCTAGCGGTCTGTCAGAATATTAAAAATTGATCAGCAACTAAAATACAAATCGTCTCGAACTGCCGTACAAAGATTTTGAGTTTGATTCCCAGGTCATGTTGAAAATTCTCAGTATTAGCGCAAAGCCTGAAATTTGTGTAAAATACAGAGTAACTGAAACACTTAAGTGATATTATATTTCAACCTACCGCTTAAAAAAACTGCTAAACAGGGATATTCACTTTTTATATTCATTTTTATTTATCTCTAAAATGGTAATATTGCAAAATCAGATTGTAATAAAATACTACTCTTCTTCGACAGTCGGGTAAAAAGAGTCAAATATCAAGACAATCCCTTTTTATTGCCAAAAGTTTAGATGACAATAACCATATATTGACTGAAGACTATCAACGGAAAGCCGTATCAGATTTGAATAAAGTATCAAAAGGCCTTTATTTTATACAATTTTTCGCACCTCTATAAAGAAAATGACCTACTTTCAATAAACGTTTCTGAATCCTTATTCTCATGTCCACGGGTGGGCATAACTGCGTAGATATTGAAACAACGTAGCCGAAGTGCGCATTCCACAAATAGAGACAACACAAAGTGGTTTCATGGACGTTCGCTGGCGACCTCTACTATTGGACATAGTATTATTAGATTTTGAAGCGATAAAATTGTGAGAAGGATATATATTTTTTTCTGCAATTTTGATAGCAATAGTAGTAAAGAAAGAAAAACAAAGATATAAGGAATAGAGGGGAAAAGAAAGAGATCACGGAATGGTCTAGATCCGCTGCAAAGAGCCAGATCACAATCACTCCTTTGACCTTGGTCCTTTCCTAATTTATTTCTCCCTACAAAATCAACAATGGCTTGGTTATGTTTCAGCAATACTCTAAAACATAGTCGTATTCATAGGTTATCTTACCATCAGGTAACACGTAAGCGTGTTTGCCACCAAAGCTGTTTAAAAAAGTGAAACTTCGCAATCATACAACTAACAAACTTGTGGACATGTAATGTAATGTAATGTATGTTATCTTACAAACTTTGTTAAGTACTATAACCGCTGTCTCGCTTCATGCTCCGCCTAAGTCTCACTGTGGTATTCTTAAATACCACTAAAATAGATTTACGATTGTTACTTTACGTTAGTTCTGTATTGTAATAAATGAATATACCATTTTTTTAGTTTTATACACACTATGAAATAAGTTCTGTGTTGCAATGAACCTCTCAAACATAATGGATATTATATCAACTCACTTAACTCTCACATCAAACTCACTTTCATATTTCTTTGCTAACTCTTCGTAGCGTTCAGTCCCTAGCGGTTCTAACATAGTTTTCGTTGAAATGATTCGACGGCAGCCACTTTTGCATACAATTGTCCACCTTAGTTATATCCCACTAGAACGAAGATCACAAATAACTGAATTGAATAGGTACGTACTACGTTATAGTTTTATCTCCGTTTATTTTTATGATATTCTTGGCTTTGAATTTTAAATGTTTTCAACATATTCTATTTTTATTTGGGAACTAGAAAATGAATGCCTTGGTGGCTAACAGAGTTGTTTTATTAATTAGCGATGGACAGGAATAACTTAAGAGTTATGGGGAGATACAGATAATTTTGAGGTAACCACAAACTTAATGAGGCTGAGAGAGATGGCGCTGCACATGGTGAACAGATCACCTGATAAATTTTGGTAATTGATGGATGACAGCGACTCAAAACTATTAAAAGGTTTCAAGTAAAGATGGTTAAAGGATATTTCAATCAGTACATGTTGAGGATATCACGTCGTTGACGGTTCCTCAGTAGTTGTTATGTTGTGGAGGGTGATAGAGAAATAATTAACAGCACACGGTTATAATATGTCACTGTGTATTTCACTATAAAAGGTTCTGTTTAGTTCTCTGAGTCGCACTTTACGTAATAATATTACGATTATGGTTGATGACACTACACATTAGCGCGTCACGGTAGTTTTGTTACGACTGAATTAAAGTAATTATTTTGGCGCATAAGCATCCATATAAAAAGTGCTGTATGAGCGTTATTGGCTCGTACAGTACATGTCTTTCGAAGAACATGGAACATGGAGTTATGTTAAAAGGGTTACCTTATTTTATACGGCTTTGTTGGCAAACAAGCATAATTACGGTCCACCTGATGGTAAGTGGCAACCGTAACCTAAGGAGATGGCTGTGTTTTCCAAGCATTACGAAAGTAGTAATGCTTAGAAAACACAACCAAATCGAAATGAGGGAGGAAAAGGGAATAGGATCAGGACCGGGGGATATTTGGGCTGCCGGCGCTCTCACTCACCGAGCGAAACACATTAGCAAGAAAACTAATATTCTTATGTCGATCTTCTATGAGATGGTAGTACTGCCCGGTCGATCCGGCTCATTTATGCTAAAACCATCGTGGATCTACTAACACTGTCATACCCCCAGTTTCTGAAAGGCTGAACAACAAAAAATTAACTGCACCTGTTAAATCTCATGTGAAGTACCAATTGGATTGCTAAAAGCATAAATAATTAGTTTAGCTTGATCTAACTAGTAACTAATTAGATCAAATTAAACTAATTATCCATAATTTTCGCATGCTTTCGCATGAGATTGAACAGGTGATTGGTTAATTTTTCGTTGATCAGCCTTTCAGAAACTGGGGGTAAGTCTTCAAATGAAAGTGTAGTTGTTGACAATTTACGAAATTACATGTGGTAACACCCTTACTCTATGATCATAAAGCACATTCTCTAAGTATATCTACAAAAAACAAAAATTCTAATAATAATATTCCCAAACTTTTATATTTATATTCCAGAACTTTAAACACTTTTACAATTCCAGCAAAATGTATTAAACATTGTAAAATATAAATTGTACAGACATAACGATACAACGTTGAGTTCGTGTAATGAGGGCAGAACAATAGTTGGTATGAAGGATAGAGCTGTATTCTTGACATTTATAGAATGAATTTTATAAAATGTCAGTCATAAAAAATGAAATTGTTTGTAGTAAAACAATGACGTTAATAATTGTGAAAATTATTAACACAATGATTGTAACGTTATCTAGAGCGTACAGGCGGATGCCTCTGAACTTAAAGACCGAGAGTACAACGTAAAGTTCGCAGTTTCAAATCCAACATAAATTGAACTGTCCCATGTACTTTATAAAATATATTATACTTTACTAGATTACCGCGGCACTATTTCACCCGCGTCTTTGCTTACTGCTCAGCTTCCGTCGCCAGTAGCGTTATGTTTTATAGATTATAACTTTCTTTAAAAAACGAAAAACAAACAAACTTCCGCTTTATATAATAGTATAGATAGATATGATAAAATTGAATAAAATATTTAGTGTGTGATGATACAATTTATTTATAACAATAGGTACATGATGACGCCTATTTTCAATGCATTGCCAAATACTCCATAGTATCGCTATACGGAAATACATGTTCGGACTAGAAACATTGTAGAGAGGACTATCGGGTTCCTAAAGGCACGTTTTCGTTGTCTTCTGGTTCATTGAGTTGTGCACTACACTCCTAAAGTGGCTGCTTCACTTGTAAATGCTTGTGAAATTCGTCACAATATTTGTAATAAGGCAAAAACACATCAGTCTCAGAACTGAGTAATAATTTTTAAAC
Organism: Parascotia fuliginaria; assembly: GCA_963082885.1. NCBI lineage: Eukaryota > Metazoa > Arthropoda > Insecta > Lepidoptera > Erebidae > Parascotia > Parascotia fuliginaria. The sequence continues at coordinate 7,039,999 of OY720195.1, forward strand.
ACATTTAATTTCTCTCGTGACAAAGTAGTTCCCTCACGGGAGTCTGCTACCAGCGGTTTATACCGATAGACCGACGGCGGCCGGCATACCGCCCAAAACCAACGGTGTTCCTCCAGACGGCCAGAGTGTCGGGGTCACGTGAGTCGCTCGCGCATTCATCCGCGACCCCGACGGGCCATGGCCACCACACGCGAGCGGGCCCCATCCGATTTGGGTGCCTAGATTCTCCCCTCCCTCGACAGGCGCGTGCGGAACACGCGCACTGCCGTCTCGAGCCCGTGCTGTTCTGGCGGTGACTGCCCAATCGCTGCCCGCAGGCCACCTCCTAACTCGGCCGCAGAGGATAGGGAGAACGGCGCGTCGCAATACCGACACTCCTCTTCCCCTGCCGCCCCACCGCGTCCGCTATCTGGCGGTTGTGGCCCCGCCGAGGCCGCGGAAGGTAAGGAGAGCGGCCCCGCCACTCCTTAGCCGCAGTGTTGACGAAGCAACACCGCAGCCCGACCCAGTTGCGGTGCTGCCCATACAGCACCAGACCCACCTGAGCCGCTCCATCGTGGGCTTAGCACTAAAGCCCAGAGGAGCGGTGCCTCCTTGGGGTCTCTTGGTTCACCGTGGTTCTAAGTAACCACGGTTACTCAGCCCCTCCGCCGTGACAAGGCGAGAACCCTGGTTAGAGGGGAGCGGTTCACTGCCTGTTTCAGCCTCTGCCATGTTGGTGCGGGTCAAACTACACAAATTACAAGGTTTTGATATGTAATATTTCTTTTTCTTCTTCTGTTTTTTTTATGGCAACTAAGGCGACGATTGTGTCAGCTATTTTTGCTAGCGTCAAGTGTAAAATAATCTTCTTGTTGATGATTTTAATGGTATATTACAATGATAAAATACTTCAATTTTAAATATGGTAAATACTTACTACATTGTTATGAGCGTTCAAACATAAGAGTGGCAACGTCGCAAATTAGTGTCCTATTTTCGTGGTTTTCGATATTAATCATTTTTTTAAATTTCATTTCAATTTCATTCATATATTTTAAAAGTATTTTCAGAACACTTTTTATAATTAGGGGAAAGCTATAAGAAGTAAGTAACCATAATGCTTACAGTTATTTTAATATGAAAATAACGCCATGGAAGTAGCCAATGTATTATTTGCATTTAAATAGAACTGTGTGGCCCAACTAACCCCTTGGTTCACTTCCTTTTTTTCCTCTTACCCATGGTCAGCGATGGATAGGCGGTCTTTTCATAGCCTTGTTTCTGTCAATGCTAAGAGAACACAGTCATGTCCGATATCCATTAAACTGATGTTAAATGGATATATTATTGTTTGCCATCTAAGTTGTTTAAAAAATTATGTATTTTTTAATCTTTTAAACTTGCATGGACACTACTGTAGACACAATAGATGTTTTATTGTGAAGTGTTAAAAAGACAACTCCCGTACTAGGAAACAAGCCTTGTGTCGCGGGGGACTTTACAAACATATATTTAACGGACAGAAAGTACACCGACTAGCAAAAAATATTTATGAATCACACAAACATTTATCTCGTGTGGGGATTGAACCCACAATCTCGTGCACAGCAATCGCTTGCGCTCCCACTGCACCACGGAGGCAGCCATTGTTATTTACCCGCTATGTTGTTTTTAATGACGTCATTTGACATGAAGTCTCAGTTATTAAAACAATATTGTCGAAGATCTTTTGTTTTCACGGAAGAAGGTTGTCATTTAATTTCATCCACATTTTTCTATTTTATCATTGTAATATACCATTAATATCATCAACAAGAATATTATTCTACACTTGACCTTGGCAGAAATAACTGACACAATTGTCGGCTCTGTTGTCAAAAAAAAGGAGAAGAAGAAGAATATTGTCGAAATTTCAAGTTTCATTATAGTTGTAGAATCCGTAATATTATTTATAGATAATATGTAATGAAACATGATTTTACAAATCCCCTCAAATCTGAATGGAATTAGGATTTCGGTTTATAATCACACATTAATTGAACAATGAACGGTAGGCTATTGTTTACTATAATGTCATTAAGCGACGCATTGACTTGGATAAATTAATTAATTTTAGACGTATATTATAATTGATGTATGAAATCAGCTGTGGACCGTGTTGGATATTTGGTCTGTGACGTGGAGTATGGAACTACTCCATTCCAGCTCCAAAATAAGTATAATTTAAAATTATCTTCTACTTAACCAATTAAACAGCTCCAAATGCAATAAATGTGTATTCGCAGAACAACAAAGTAGAATTTCCATTACTGTCAATGCATTCGATGTTACTTTGATACGTACCTTGAACATCGAACAAACTTCATAAGGCCATAAAATACAAAGTCACAAAAGTTGTTGTGCATAAATCGAGAACATGTGATATTGAAAATATTGTTCGTATCATAAACTCGGCTCAGTGGCATCGAGGTAAACTTGTAAAAATTGTATGTTTTGTAAGAAGTGATACTTGCGTTAAGGTTTTTAGCGTTTAGATATTATAATTAAAGTATAAAACGTGTTATTCATATTGTTATCAAATCAAATCGAGTGGTTAGTGGTCAACCTAGTGTCAGGATTTGTTCAGGCCGCCTATAATTTATTATAGAGGCATCCGACATGACCTAACGACTGTTATCAACTTGGTAACAACCGAGACCAACTTTTGACGTGCCCTCCGAAGCATGGAGACGCGTAGATCAAATACCACTATGCACTCTAAGTTGCTAAACCCGCTAATCGTTAACCGATCAGTGAGTGCAACGAGCTATGAGCGCCTTAATATTGTTATTATAATTACTGATATTAATAAGTATCTTGGTTACTTTAGTTTGGTAAAGGATATACAACTCAGTTGTATACCTATGCCTTATTATTATTTTACTTCGTCATCACCATTTTAGCCGTTAAAACGTTTACTGCTACGGAAGCCTTGCCCATCATTTTAGATCAACTTAATAAGGTGACAGTTAACAGACAAATGGGCACAGTATGAAGATATTTCTCTGACCATGCCGTTCTAACATAAGTGTCAAATCTCCCAAAAATCTTTTCTTTTAATTCTACAGTACCCTACTAACTGATACAAATAACACTTTAAACTTTATACTTCTTACTTCTAATTCTGAAAATGAGTTCAAATATACCGTCAGCAACAAAAGTAACTCAATAAAACTCGACTACAACATTTTTACTTGTCGCTCGCTAACCGTACATACTTGTTCGAAAGCGGAAACAGTTGTAAAACACTTTATCTTTTCCTTTAGAAGATTATTCTCTTTCACAGAAATAAATCCATTAGGGAGTTGCCGCTTATGATTTTAATCTTTGCTGTGGATTATACGTTTTTTATTTTTATATTCATACTGCGTGTGATTACAAAATAATAAAAAGTTGAAAAAAGAGACTACTACGCAAAAATCTCGGGTAATATCCACGGGTTGGTAAAGTGTTGTTAAGTTTTTCTCTGAATTCTCAGTATTAGCACGAATTCCGGGATTATTGCGCGATCCTACATAGCTGACAAATCATGCATGCTATACACCTCTATCAATCCCCTATAGAAAATAAGAGCGTGAAGTTATATTATAATACTAGCTTTCTGCGGCGTGGTTTCACCCGCGTCTTTGCTTACTGTTCCGCTCCCGTCACCAAAAGTCTGATGTTACATAGCCTATAACCTTCTTCGAGAACTGGGCTATCTTTCGCAAAAAGAATTCCAAGTCCAACTGTTTGTTCCAGAGATGTATTCAGAAATACAGGACATTTTATATCTAATTTCTAACAAAACCAATCTTCAGCTTTAGTTGTAACTATTGCAATCGAATGCGGCATAACAGTAGCATGCACGAAAATAGGACGCAGTTTAGACCTCTATTTTATGGGACAATCTGATTAACGTAGAACTACGACTAGTAGTGCATACGGCTACTATTGTAGTTCAAGTATAAACAAGCTACATTGAGAGTGTATTAGTATTTAGAGTTTATAATAATAATAATAATAATATGTGGACACTATCACACTGTCGTCTAGTCCCAAACTAAACAGAGCTTGTGTTATAGGTACTAGATAACTGAAATATAATACATATACATACTTTTTTTTTGTAAATACATACTTAGAATACATAGGAAACACCCAGACTAAAGACAAATACAAAAGTTCATCACACAAATATTAGCCTTTCGCGGGAATCGAACCCAGGACACCCGGCGTCGCAGTCAGTTACACTAACCACTAGACCAACGGTGCAGTCTAAGTTCTAGTTTGTACTAAGACTTTATAGAATCGATCTACTGTTTATCAATCAGATCATCTGCGACAACCTTTTTTCCGAATTTCACTAACCGATTGAAACGCATTCAATTTTGGTTACCTGTAAGGTCTTACGCTGTCACTTTAAAAAACAATTGCTACAAAAAGGACTGTTTTTTAGTTAGTTTAACTTAAAATTAAGTGATGAATTTAGTTAGTAAATAAAAAGCGTCAATTAATGAATCCAGTTTTTAACAGGGTTAAAAAGATTAAAAATATACGTATTACACACTCATTATTTATTAGAGTAATATAGTGGTATTTTGATCTTTTAGTGTACTTTTTTTTACCATGGACATTACTGACCTACGGGAAAAAAACCATTGTGTTAAAATCTGTTTTTATTTATACCTTATATAAAGCGGTAGAGATTGTTTGTTTGAACGCGCTAATCTCTGGAACTACATGTCAGACTTGAAAATTATTTTTGGTTATGATAGCCAAGTTCTTGAGGAAGGTTAAAAGCTATAAAATATCATGCTACGGGCGACGGGAGCAGCGCAGTAATCAAAGATGCGGCTGAAACCGTGCTACAAAAAGCTAGCATAAAATACGAGTCGTTCAAAGTCAGCACGCGGTGACCAATGCTCTTGCCTTCTTTGTTAGAAAAGGTCTTTGCCCTGCAGTGGAAATTATTAACGCCAAAATTATTGTTTGTGCTTGTTGGTGAGTTTGTTGTCCGCAATTGGACCTATTGGTTCATTGTACGTCCGGTTCGGCTGGATTCCTTCATTTGATGAAGGAATCCAGCAGAACCCAGCTCCGCCTAGAAACGCAGAAGCTTCCTGAGATCTTCGCAGGCTTTGCAGAGTGACCTTGGGTTGCTGTGGATTTGTGCCTGATACTATTGTTTGTAACTAAACTACAGTCACAATCGTATGACAAACTCATAGTAGGCGCTGTATGAGGACGCGAACAATATTTGGGCGTTAAATGTAATAGGCTATTAATGTTCGATTTCTAAAGGCCAGTATCGTTTTATTAACGTTAGCCTATACGGTCCAATAGATTGTAGGTAGAAAGGTAATATAGGATTGCAAATGAGCTATTTGTATGAAATAATGTTTCAATTATATTTCAAATGTTACAGTTTTATTCAATCAATATTGAAAACAGAATTAGGATATTTTGTTTGTGTTCATATTTGTTTTTTACTAACTAATTACTAACTTAAATATGATCATAGATGTGTGAGTCATTTTTATATGAAGAACATATGACGGTATAATAACTACATGTGATTCATATTCTCTTTGATCATAGTTAAGCTTTGGTCTTGTCATCATGACGCACAACGCTGCGGTATGCGGTATGCGTTGCCGGACACTCAATCATATGAAAAACGTCGAGAATGTTCTCTTGTTCCGTCGCAGTATGCGTCAGCGGCGAGGGGCAAGCGCGGTGAAGTGGGGAGGTGTACTGCCGCACAGCGCGGCGTCATTCTCGGTTCAACGCTGCGGTGTGCGGTGTGCGTCACGGGTGTGCGTCACTGAGTCAATATGGAATTTTTCGAAGACAATTTAATAGAATTAGTTCGCAACTATCCTTCTTTATATAAAAATAAAGACAAAAAACATAAAAGTTTGATAGGTAAAGAAAATTGCTGGAGGGAGATAGCTGAGAAGTTGAATAAAACACGTGAGTTGTTTGTATATATTTTTAATTGTTTATTCGACAGCGGTAGGTACCTAAGTTTACATAAAAAGTGGCAAACATTACTAGTGACACATGAAACATTTTGATGATTCTGAGGTTGGAAACTTGATGAACAATTTAATTTAAATTGAATGAACAATTTAACTTGGTGGTGTTTATTTAGTGTTATAGAAAATAAGCAATAAGTTTTGAATTACCTACTCACTTAACTTGTCCTATCTACTTCACTGTCTTGCCAAGGTACACTACCACGATCACTGTTGAAATACTGCTTGAATAAGTCACGTGTCACCGAACCATTTATATTATAACCTCTTCCCGGTATACGCGCCATAGGAATTACATTTTCAGAAGGCATTTCAAGAGTATTTCTGTCTGAATCGTGTATGATCAAAGAACTCATCATATTATGGATGATACAAGCTGACATAACCAACTTGTCTACGACACGAGGGTTTACTGCAATAGGTGAAAAAAATATTCGAAATCGTTGACATAATATGCCAAAAGCATTTTCAGATGTTCTTCTTGCTCTACTAAGGCGGTAGTTGAAAATTCGTTTTGACCTATCTTGAGACGCATGATTTTTTGAGTATGGTTTCATCATATAGTTGGTGAGACTAAATGCATCATCACCTACGAAAACATAAGGCATTTCTATGTCAGCTTCCGGCAACTTTGTTGGCGGGGGAAACTTTAGCTGCCCATTTTGAATTTTCTTAAATAAATCAGATTTCATAAATATGCCTGCGTCACCTTCTTTGCCATAAGAACCAACATCTATTGTTATAAATTTTCGATTCGCATCGACCACGGCAAGTAAAACAATAGAAAAAAACTGCTTATAATTAAAAAATAAGGACCCGCTGTTACTTGGGCACACGATGCGTATGTGCTTACTATCTATTGCCCCGATACAATTAGGAAAATTCCATAAAAACCAATATTCTTCGGCTATTCTTTTAAAATCTTCCTCGGTGGGTTCAGGAAGAGCAACGTTTAAAAGTCTCAAGCATATACTTTGTAAGACTTTAGGCACAATTCTGCATATCCAATTATGGCTAATTCGAAATTGAAAACTTAAAGATCTATAGCTTTCTCCAGTCGCCAAATACCTGTAAAAAAAAAGTAGGTAATTAATAGGTCAAACATCGGTGCAAAGGTAGTCCGTTTCAGTTCAGTGGTCCGTGTAGGTAAACAGAATAGTGAATTATCAATTATGAATCCATCTAACTAAATCTTATTTCTCCATGAAGAAAAATACTTTATTTATTCGGATTATCTCGTTTAACCTTTTGAACGCCAATCACTTCTATAGAAGTAGGAGATTTTCGTGCCCTCAGCGCCACTACTTGATTAGAAGTAACTATGGAAATACAATAAATTTACGACATTTAGAGCCTTCTTTTTCTGTAGAGATGGGCGCATCGTGTTTTGTAGAGATGGGCGGCCAAAAGGTTAAAATAACTACTCCTGTTTACCTCCACAGAACATCGAACTAAAACAGACTATATAGTAGTTCTATATTAACTAACAATGTTATTGTTTCAGCTGAAGAATGTAAGAATAAATGGCGTAATTTACGCGACAATTATAGAAAAAATCAGAATAAGAAGAAAACCGGAAGTGCTTCTTTCGTTTCAAAGTATGACGACGAAAGACTTAAATTTATAAATGACAGCTTTGAAGAAAGGGAGTCTATTTCAAATCTAAATCCCGGAAATGTTCTTGAGGTTGATGAAGATAACAATTTGCCAGTAGAGATATGTTCAGGACCAACTTCTTCAATGCCGAGTTCAACGCCGTATTCACCATGTGAATCTATTTCACAACAACCATCGCAAGAAGGACATTCAATAACACAAAACAAAACTCAAGGTACATCACAAGTGAAAAAGAAAAAAAGAGACAGCCTTGTCGAAGAGTTTAGAAAGAATAGAGAAGAAAGAACAAACATGTTGAGACAAATTACAGAAAAAGGCAATACTCCAGTACACATATTCTTTAGGAGTATGGCCGACGTAGTTTGTCAATTTCCTCCGGACAAAATAGCTCAAATCAGAGCACAAGTTTGTAACATCGTTACTGAAATGGAATTATTGGTCTTGGCGCAACGAGAGACACCATCCCCACAGCAATCATTCAACACACCACAGCATCCAATCCACGCATACAACTCGCAACGAGAGACACCATCCCCACAGCAATCATTCAACACACCACAGCATCCAATCCACGCATACAACTCGCAACGAGAGACACCATCCCCACAGCAATCATTCAACACACCACAGCATCCAATCCACGCATACAACTCGCAACGAGAGACACCATCCCCACAGCAATCATTCAACACACCACAGCATCCAATCCACGCATACAACTCGCAACGAGAGACACCATCCCCACAGCAATCATTCAACACACCACAGCATCCAATCCACGCATACAACTCGCAACGAGAGACACCATCCCCACAGCAATCATTCAACACACCACAGCATCCAATCCACGCGTACAACTCGCAACGAGAGACACCATCCCCACAGCAATCATTCAACACACCACAGCATCCAATCCACGCATACAACTCGCAACGAGAGACACCATCCCCACAACAATCATTCAACATACTTTGATATTATACCGAGTTACTGTATTCGATTAATAAAAATAATATGATTATGAATGTTTTATTTAATTACCGAAATAAATTCATTTAACTTACCTTAACGCTAGGAATAGTTTTTCTTGTGCCGTAATAGCAAAATTCCGATTTCAGGTTCTAGGCTGTATGTCACTAATATCATCTTTTATGGCCATTAAAATCTTGTTATAGATCTCCCTTGAAACCCGAAAGTAACCCATGAATTTTTCTTCACAATCAATTAAATGCCTTTTTATTAAGGTTTCGTAACAACCTTCACTCCTCCGTTGTAAAAACATGTTCCTCGGAGATTTTCTTTGTCTATTCAGAAGCAGTAAAAATTCTTCTTCTTCCTCCTCTTCAAGCAAAGCACAAATTACAGAAAAATTGTTCATGTTCACGTCTACCTTGGTAGCTGCGGCAAAATCAACTGACCACCTCTCCGCAGGGACGCTAAATGCTGCGTCGTGACGCTGCGTTGCGGCGCATACCGCAGCGTTGTGCGTCATGATCACCAGACCAAAGCTTTAGGGATCCTTTTTGACAGCTAGCGTACAAGTAGGATCATATTCAACACACTAGCTCAGTCTATATGTAAATAGACGGTGCTAGTGTGTTGATTTGAAGGGAAGGATCCCATAGCAACGGAAAACACGGCTTGATGGTATATGACATTTCTATGATCAATAAGTGCAGTATGTAAAAATGAAGAACGTCATCATATTACTATGATCATAGAATTTGATATATGATATGATATAAATATGATAATGTAATACCGGCCTTAGTAACTTCACTTTAGGTATACTTTCAGGTGAGCGCTATGCACACAGTGGGTATTGCCGAAATAGCTGACATTTACTGAAAAATTGTTTTAATGAAATGGCAAAGATACTAATTTTTCTACACAGTTTTGTAAACTTGTTACACTGAATTGCAAAATTAGTAACGTTAAAAGCTTGACTTTAAATTTATTGAAAAATTGTTTTTCTTTTATATACTAATAACTTTAATTTCACTTGCTCTATTTACTAAGTTTATTAGATGGTCAATCCACCTTGTGTGGGGTCTGCTTATGCTGTATATTTATTATAATGTGTAAATCCTAGCTAATTAATACAACACAATAGTGATATTCAGCAGTTATACAACGCAAATGTTCTAATGTTATAAATTAACAATCACGTCAGTCACGGTCAGTAAAACGAAAAGGAGTATTAATGTGATAATAGAAAAAAGAATTCGAAAATGTCGTATAGAATGCATTACAGGCTTTTATAGATCACAAGTTTTTGAATTATGTGATTTCTAAATAGCAATTTATTATAGCAATTACGAATTTTGGCTATGAATAAAACTTTTTATCTGATTCATCATGATCGTATGAGCCGAAAGACGTCCACTGCTGGTCTCAGGCCTCCCCTAATTTTCGCCACCTTAAGGTGCGGTTAAACGACCGCCCGCTGTAACACGAGCCGCGCCGCGCTGCACCATCCGTGTACGCGCGGCTCGGCTTAATTCGGACGCAAGCCTGCTCGTTCAAACGACGCAGGGTAGCACGATCCTACGCGAGCCGAACCGTCCGTGGAGATGCAGCACACATCGCGCTGTTGAACTGTTGCACTCTGTACCATCTGTTTAGACGGCACGTATTAACACAAGCCGAGGCGAAGATGGCGCGCGCGCCTTTGATCCGTGTCGAAAAAACCGACAAGTGATGGATCGTGCGAAGTTTGCCGAGCCGCGCCGAGCGTAGTTGTTTAAACGGCGCGTGGCGCGCTGAATCACGAGCGGAGCCAGGCTCGGCTCGTGTTACAGCGGGCCGTTTAACCGCACCTTTAGCCGGTCGTGAGCCGCTTTCATCCATCAATTGCCCGCCCTTTATAAGATCGTCGGTCCACCTTGTGAGAGATCTGCCCATGCTGTGTCTTCCGGTTCGTGGTCGCCACTTTAATCTTTCTGTCCCAACGGCCGTCAGTTCGTTAGTCAGTAGATTTCATTGTATGTAAATAATTGGTTTTTTGATGGCAAACAAGCGTGCGTCCCATTTGATAGTATCTACGTAGTAACCGTACTGAGGTTGAGGTACACCTCTAAATTAATGCATAGGTTAACGCTCGGTTAACGTCTTGATGCAGACGAATTAATGTGCTGTTGAAGAAACCAATAAAATTACTCTCAGTGCTTTTTTCTTTCCTCATTTTCTTCTCGCTTCGCGGTTGGCAACAACTTGGCTGCGTTCATCCGTTATCAAGTGCTTTGCTTCTAACACTTGTTGTACAAAATAAACATACAACATGGAAAATATGATTATTTTCGATATCGCTTTGTTAGAAAATTATGTAAATTTGACCTCAACCTTGAAAAACCCCACATTCTCTTTCGCTACATTGATTTTGACACCATTATTTTCTATACAAGGTTAATTTATCACTGAACAATTTATAATAGAATGTGGTTCTATTATATTTATATTGTAATATCTATGTCAGGCAGTATATCAACTGAAGCAACTAGCATGCGAATCAATATACCTACACGTTCTTTTTCATAAATGGTATGAAACTGACATTTCACTACACTGCTGTGAGCTTCTCTAGACTGATAATTTACAGTTACTTTCTATAAACAAACTTTCCCGATTTTTCGATCGACGCTGCAGCGCTGTCAATCTATACTATATATAAAGCGGAAGAATTTGTTTGTTTGTTTGAACGCACTAATCTCTGGAACTACCAGTCAGATTTTAAATTTTTTTATGATAGCCCAGCTCTTGACAAAGGTTATAGGCTATGTAACATCACGCTACTGGCGACGGGAGCAGGGCAGTAAGCAAAGACGCGGGTGACGTGGTTTTACCCGCGGGAAGCTAGTAATAGATATATTGACATATTGTAAAGGTGATTTAGCGCTGAACGATCCATTGCATAAAATCGGATTATCAAATAAAGATCGTGTATAGAAAGTTACTGTAAGTGGGCAAATATTGCAATACAGAAGGCTCAACGAGGTCATCAACTAGTAAGGTTTAGGAATGCTCGGGAAGAGACTTTTACACTACAAAAGGACGCTTAATAAAATAATTAATGGAAAACTAAGAATAGAACGGGTAGTGGTCTTACAAGAATCCGTCAATCCAGCCTATGGCTGTCAGACAACTAAGTATAATTAAGTCAAAGCACACTTAATATATGAATTTATCATACATACGTACTACTGGGCCCTACCGAAACCTTTTATAGCCATCTTATTATAACCCTTACTTTATCTCTATCCTTGTTTTAATGGTACAAAAGAAAAAGACAAAACACAAAATAAGATTAAAATAATACTGCTGGTTGTGGTAGGCCCCTTGACCTATTAAACAGGCTCGTCACTAATACAAATCTTTGTTACATCTCTACTTACTCCTTCGTGGCACAATCGTTATGCGTAGTTACATGTTACGCACTTTAGGTGTAATAAGGTAATTATACTGACAATAGTAAATTATTGTAAGCTTGTCCGGTAATAAAGTCCTAACATTTCCTTAAACACTACTATTATGCAGATAATTGCAAGTGTCATAACATTTAGTGAGATAACAAGTAAGGCATGTACACATTATATTTCATTTATTTTTTATATGTAGCTGCCTCCGTGGCGATGGCGCAACGAGAGCGCAAGCGATTGCTGTGCACGAGGTTGTGGGATCGATCCCCACACGGGACAAAATTTTGTGATCTATACATATTTGTTCTGAGTCTGGGTGTAATTTGTGTCCGTTAATTGTATGTTTGTAAAGTACTCCGCGACAAAGAACGTGTTCCTAGTGCGTGAATTGTCTTTTAAAAAAAAAATATTTCGTTGACAAACAAACATACATGCAGTACCCATCTGATAATAAATAGTGACCGTAAGACAAGTAAATATTAACATAAACATTACTTTTTTTACGGTAGTAGATTCACACTGGTTTCAGCATGAATGGGCCGGATCGTGGTCGGCAATGAATTGGTTGTGTTTTCTAAGCATTATTACTTCTGCTATGCTTGGAAAACATAGCCATGTCTTTAAGTTACGGTTGCCACTTACCATCAGGTATGCTTGTTTGCCACCAAAGTTGTGTAAAAAAACACATAACCAAACCGTTTGCAAGCGTGAGAATTATGAAGAAGGAAAAGGAAGAAGAACAAGGGAATAGTTTACGGCGCTCCCACTCATCATTGACATGGTTTCAGAGGACATGAAAAAATCCTACTTACGTAACCTACGAAAGTATGTATGTGTGTGTGTATGTTACCACTCAGCACCTAAACAGCTGAACCGATTTCGATGAAAATTAATACGTATATAGATGATGTGCTGGAAACGGACATCGGCTACTTTTTGTCCCAAAAGTCGGTCTAGTTTACGAGGGAGAGAAAAAACATTTTAGGCCAGGGCCTAAAATGTTTTTTCACCAGGGTGAAGCCGTGGAGCGCAGCTAGTCGTAAAATATTTGTTTTAAATTTCTCACTTCAATAGGAACATAATGAGCTCAGATACAAAATTTAAAATTGAACACTCGATTTTAATGACATGATTTTGAAATCAACTTTTACCGATTCGCGACAGCCGCGGATTAGATTTGATTTTCAAGGTTGAAATTTGTCAATTTGTTAAAATTGAAATAACAAAAACTATAGGTACTAATTAAAAATATATTCCTACACATTTTTAAAACTATGTGGACCAAAAATAATTTTAATAATATTCAATAGTTAATTTTCATTTTGAAAAACTACACATGCATGGTCGATTTTATATTGCAAAAACCATAAGAGTTATACGTATATTCTAAACCTTGCACTTAATAGTGCACAGACTGTATAAAGGCTAGTGAAATAATTAATAAGGAATTTCAAGTTGCCAAACTATGTTAATCGCTTAAAAAATCATGCGAGCACGTTTAACAACTGTGTCTGTAAGAATGATATACGTAAACTATAATTGTAACTTCCAGTGATGCCGCAAAAACCTCAATAACATGAAAGTTCTTCGTTCTTAAACTTGTACCAAACCAATGTCGAGATAACCTTAATCTCTAAATTAGCACGAACGAGACAAGTTAGTTATAGCATGAACAAGTAACAATGATTGGTTAAATCTCCCACCTATACGACACAACATTGCACAGAACCATTATACCTTGAGTACTTGCCACAAACAGACGGGTAGTGATACAGTGTGTGCCAGTGAAAGCGTGCAGAGCAAAATGTCTGGCCAAAATTGGACTCCGCCAAATATTGCTGCTATATGCCCAGAGCAACATGGACCTTTAACGCAATGTTCTGCTACTGGGTATATGTATCTAGCATTAATAAGTCACTTATTCGGTAATGCAAGAATGAGTGTACAGCCAGAAAATTCAGATGGGCATTATTCGAGTGATGAAAATTTAGGACCATTTTCAAATTATGGTCGATATGAACATTCACAGACGCCTTTAGGAGCGATACCGTTTAAAATTGATGAAATATCGCCGCAACCGTCTTTAGGACCAGTTTTACAAGATGATTTTGTATCAAAATATTCTTCGAAAGTTCACAGCTATGGTCCTGGGAAAAGTAGAGGAGTGGCTGAACAATCATCGTATTTTCCGGAATTTGACTTCGAAAAAGATTACAAAACGGACTCTTTTAAAAAGAACTTTGACGATTCATTTTCGAAGTACAGCTCGCCGAACTTTGATTTCAACTTTTATCAGAGAAGTTTTTCGGATGTGGAAGCTGCTGATTCTACAAAAGTGACTGTTAAAGAAGAGGTTAAGGAAGAAAAAAGAACCAGAAAGAAGAGACAAGCTTTAGAAACGTATGATTTTATTATCGTTGGTGCTGGATCTGCGGGGTGTGTCATTGCTAACAGGCTGTCTGAAGTTAAAAAGTGGAAGGTGAGTGATGACTTTGTTTTAAACAAAACCTATATCTAACCTACCATCTGAGCGAAATTAATAAGATATTGACTGAATCTTAATTAATTAAATTTATTTGCAGGAAATCTTATTTAGATTTCCTATACATACATCCATACAGAGTTACTTTTGCATTTATAATATTAGTATGGATAAGTCGCCCGCGGCACTAGCCATAAAAGACAGATGCAATTTTATTTTTACAAACATATATTTACTGGTAGGTACACTATACCTGCGTGGTAGGATAATACATTAAGTATCATATACATATCACATAACATCATAAACCTAAGACATTCACTCAAATAAATCAAACATCGAGTGGTCAGTGTTTAACCTAGTGTCAAGATTTGTTCAGGTCGCTTAAAGAGGCATCCGACTTGACCTAACGACTGTTATCAACTTGGTAACAATCGGGACTGACTTTTAACATGCCCTCCGAAGCATAGAGATGCTCATATCAAATACCACTATGCGGTCACCCATCCATGTACCAGCCGCACACAGTAGCTAGGCAATATTTTCGTGATATAATAAATTATTCATTTAGTTAGTGATTGAACAACATTGGCAACTGGTTCACCCGTTCGTTTAATCTAAACTTGACCGTTTATTTAAGTCTCACTTTTTATAGACAAGGTCATATAAAAAGTGTGTATAACAAATTACATTTATAGCACAATTAACACGCTGAGGTCTCGTATTGATTCCCAAATAAAATTGATAATTTGGCTATTATTTATTGGTTGATTTAATTCTTTTTGGGTTCATTTTATTGCTTACTTATTGTGGTTGGTTGACATTGTTCCTTATTGTTTAGTTACTGCACTGCTCCCGTGGATTGTAGCGTATCAAATACGAAAATAATTTTCAAATTCGACTGGTAGTAGTTACTAGTATCAGAGATTAGCGCGTCCAAACAAACTCTTATTATGTTTATTAATTAGTATGGATAAATACAAATATGATAATAAATATAAATCTATACTATCATATAAAGCAGAAGAGTTTGTTTGTTTGTTCATTTGTTTGTTTGAACGCGCTAATCTCCGGGTGAAACGTTCATACTTAATTTTATTATTGAGCATTTCGTGGCGCGGTTTTATTCGCGTCTTTGCTAACTGCTCTGCTCCTGTCGCCAGTAGCCTGATGTTACATAGCTTTTTAACCTTCCTCAAGAAATGAGCTATTATACCCAAAAATATTTTTTTTAAATCCGGTATTTCCAGAGATTAGCGCGTCCAAACAAACAAACATACTCTTCCGCTTTATATGTATAATAGTATATAGGTATATAAGATAAAAGGGCTTTGCTCTACAGTGAGACTAACACTAGTCGATTTACATACGGCTATTTTATATATCGATGTGAACCTATAAATTGATTGACTAAGATAAGGTAGCTTCATGAAAAATATTACACCAAAACAAATTTATGTAAAATGTTGCCAAGACAAGGACATATAGCTCGTACTGTCAAAGATATCACATTTCATGTACAGCTAAGCATCTAACTCTACAAGCCCTGGCTTCACAAACTCTACATCTTATTCAAAATATGTCACTTGGTTGTTTCGTTACTACAAGTAGAGAAGTAATAAAGAGTGAATAAGTTTTCACCTTACACATGTAACGGTAGCGAAACATGTCTCTTTATGCCTATGACAGTAGCGTATTTAACGATGGTGATTTACCGCCTTGATAACTACCTTAATGACCTAAGTTTTAAGAATGGTTATGATAATAAGTAGAATTTACTAAAGTTTTTATAAACAATTAATAGGTTGGAACAGTGTCACAATTGGTAGATCATAGCCTTGTACAACTGTTTTCCCTCTTTTTGTTTTATACTTATCTAGGTTTTGTTAATTACAATATTAAGTCTTTAAGCGCCATGTCGGTCATCGGTGACCGCAAAAAATAGATTTTCTATTGTGTCCAGTTGCATGGCGTTTAATGAGCTTTATTTAGCTTTTAATTAGTGTTATTTTGTTGCGAATATAATATACGAGTATGAAACTTTACGGTTCATATTGCATGCACGTAACGTAATGGATTATCTACAATATCTTTCACGGTAAATTAAATACATATAGATATAACACTTAAAGACCACGGCGGCGCCGTCTATTTTCCTTTATTTTTAAGTCCCAAGGTTGTCTGGAAGAGATCGCTAGCAATAAGACTGCTCATTGTTACCTAAATATGTTCTGCTGTCCTGTTATTTGTTTTGTAATAATATGTAGTGTGCATTTATGCTATGCAGAATAGAATAGATTAAAAAATTTTTGGAATTGACATAAGCTAACGACAATGTTGACGTTAGCTTAAGTCAATCCCATACATTTTTAATCTGTTCTATTGTAATAGCATGTATGCCAATTGTCTAGGCCCTCTGTTGTATTATGTACCTATGTGTGTCACGATTATATCAAACACCACCCACTTGGGCTTCCCCACGCATGTTAGCCATCTAGTAAACATATTTTCGGCTAAGTTCTCTTTCTATTCTCTTCATTCCTTGTTCTTAGTGATTTCAATATGATTAACAAAACCTAGTAGTATTTTATTAGTAGTATTTTATTTCATTTAGTCTATAGATAGTGACAAATGTCTTGTAAACTGCCTCTGTGGCCTAGTGTGAGCGCAAGCGGCTGCTGTGCACGAGGTTATGGGTTCAAATCCCATACAGAACAAAACTTTCTGTGATCCATAAATACTTATTCCGAGTCTAGGTGTACTTAGTGTTAACTTTTTGTAAAATTTCAGCGACATAGGGCTTGTTGCATATTGCGTGCATTGTCTTTAAAAATTGCAATAAAAACAACATTGATGACACAAATCGTCACACTCGTTTCTCCAATCGAAACTGCAATTAACACCAGGGTCAAACCATAGTGTGTCACAAAGTGATCAATTAATACCGCAAGCACGCCATTGTTTTGCAATTATTGCAGCAGCATTGCAAGCGTGCACACGAGATCGTTGCACCCGTTCGACCGTAGTTAGGTATTATGAATGAATGAACGAAAGTTATAGGTAATATATCATTGCTGGTTTTAGCATGAGTTTGATCGACCAAGGAAGTAGTACTTCCTTGCTCTCGTGTAATATCAGTGTAAAATACGTTTTAGTTTTTATAATGATGCGTTTTGTTTAGTAAATGAAAACGCCGGTGGTAAAGTTACCACGGTCTTCTTCTTTTTTCTGTTTCATCTTCATCTCCCGACGAGATCGGCAAAGCCATAACTACATACATAGCTTCACGCCTTTTATCCCTAAAGGGGTAGGCAGAGGTGTTAAATCACCCACGTTTTGCCATTTTATTTTGGATTCCATTTAACAGGGGGCGAGCCTGTTGCCTATATCGAGCACAATTTCAGACTCGGAGCTAATACTAAGAATTTCTCGACTGAAAAACTCAATATCACTTTACCCACCCCGGGTTCGAACCCGAGACCTCTGCGTGGTAATCTGTACACAATACCACCGAACCACAGAGGCAATCTAATATGCAGAAATAATTACACCATTAAACTGCATAGGGTCCTGCGAACGGAAGTGAACGCTGGTGTTCTGTATTACCTACGTTAAATTTCTGTCTCCTTCTAATGTAATTGTTTGACCGCCATTATTCGGTTGATTGACTACGATAGTGAAGGTATCATGGTAGTAAATACGCTAATACGAAAAGCACGTCTTCAATCTACTTCAATTATTATAAAGCAAAGTAGCTATATGTCCTGTTAAACTACGCAAGATTTTAATAAGGTTTTCACTATCATCTAGAAAATTTGTACTCGAACGTTAAGATAAGATAAGATACATGCACAACATAGTAGAAAAAAGTCGAGAAATTCAAAGATTTGCATCCATTCACGTGCAAAGCCGAAAAGGGTTGCTAGTTGAATAAATTGGCGCATCTATTCGACAACATAATAAGTTTTCTGAACCTTAAATAATATTAATAGGGTCTCAGTAAAGAAACGCAACGAGCGAGTTCGCCTTCAAATTATACCCGCTTCGGTTCAATGACCGGTGTCCTTGACCTTCAACAGTGAATAGAATATGCTTAAAGGGTGAAGTTACAATGATACTTTTTGTTGCTAAGCATTATAGATTATCAATAACGGGTATTATGCATACTATGTCGTTGTTACGTACAAGACTTTAATGGACGCGCTTCGAAACATCGTATGTTTTTATTTATTATACTAGCGTCCCGCAGCGTTATTTTACCCACGTCTTTAGTCACTGCTCTGCTCCTGTCGCCAGTAGCGTGATGTTACATAGCCTATAACCTTCCTCAAGAACTGGGCTATCATACGCAAAAAGAATTATTCAAACCCGACTCGTAAGTAGTTCCAGAGATTAGCGCTTTCAAACAAACAAACAAACTCTTCCGCTTCCGATTTGTCTACCAAAATAACTAGTTTGCCTGCTGGTAATCAGTCAGTGGCGGCTAGCAGTCAACGGGGTAACATACATAGCATCACGTTATTTCGCTAATGTTAACTTTCTTAGCTATGTTTGGTCCCATGTTTCGTGAGGCGAGCATGTTGCTATTTAACAGACACAATTCCTGACTACAGAAATTTTTTTCATTGCCGACAGTGGCAGACGAGCAAAGAGCCCACATGTTGGTAAGTAGTAACACACAATTTTGTGTACTGTGCAAGTAGTATACAGAATTTTGTTTTTAAATTATGACATTACAGAAAATGAAAATGCTACTTACAAAATATCCAACTATTTTATCCTTTATTGTGTGCGTCAGTATGTGAAAAATACATCGTTTTTCTTTCCATGTTTTTTTTTGTTGGCCACAATAGCTACTGGAAAAGCGCCTTCCACTCTTAAACTTTACTGTAAGCTTAATATCGGAGCTTACTACTTTAAAACTGTAATTTTAGCAGGCTAATATAAAATAGGCAAGCTTGCCGCTTCGCGGTTTCACCCACGTCTTTGCCTACTGCTCTGCTCTCGTCGCTAGTAACGTGATGTTACAATCCTATAACCTTCCTCAGAAACTGGGATATCATACGCAAAAATAATTATACAAATCCGACTGGTAGTTCTAGCGATTAGCGCGTTCAAACAAACAAACTCTGCCGGTTTATATAAAAGTAGCATGATGATACATGCCTATAACCTTTCTCAGAAACTGGGATATCATACGCAAAAAGAATTTTTCAAATCCGACTGGTAGTTCTAGAGATTAGCGCGTTCAAACAAACAAACAAACACTTTCGCTTTATATAATAGTATAGACAGGCCGCTGGCTCATGTAATAATAATAATAATACCAGCCTGTTTACTGTCCCACTGCAGGGCAAAGGCCTCTTCTCATATAGAGAAGGTATGAGCACTTGCTCAAGGCGGATTGGCAATTTCAGACATTTAAGTCCAGGTTTCCTCACGATGTTTTTCCTTCACCGTCAGTCAGAAATGTCCAAGATAAACTTAGAAAGTACATATGATTTGAAAAATCACATTGGTACTTGCCCGGATTCGAACCCATTACCTCGTGTTTACGAAGCGGGTGCCTTATCCACTGGACCATTTCGACTTGCTCTTATGTTACAATATAATACCTATATTTTACTTAAGTTGAGTAATGCTACTTCCACACAATACATGCAAGTTTTGAAAAGGTATTCTAATGTCATCTTTATTATAGAAGAGATAAGTGCTGCTTGGCTTTGTATTGCAAAACCCATACAAGTTAAACATTGTGTACTGCATTATCGCATATTATACTCGTTTAATAGTTTAATAGAAATATGTACTTACAATATCAGAGATTTTTTTTAGCCTACCGAAGCGACTCTAATCTAGTTCCAATAGTAAGCAGTCAGTAGATTCCTAAAGTGGTGGACATCACTCCAAAAACCATTGTATCAAACTCCTGTCATGGTGGCTTCCACTAAGATGGATTTATGAGAGGCTTTGTCACGATTATTCTCCAACGTTACCGATGATTTTGCTTCTGAGCCAAAAAGGAATGAGGTAAAAGCACAAAGAAACAATGGGCCTTTTCGAAAGGCTCAAAGTCGCTCAGAAGGTAATGGCTATGTTAGGCGTCTTCTTGCGCGATCGTTTAAGAAACGAAGAAATCCGCAGGCGAACCCTCACAAGGTGGACCAACTTTATAAGGGTGGCGGGCAACCGATGGATGAGGGCAGCACACGATCAGCCAAGGTGGCAAAAATTGGGGAAGGCCTATGTCCAGCATCGGACGTCTTTTGGCTGATATGATGATTAAAAGCATACTTACACAATTTAAATAATCATGTATATACAAAATTCATTTAAAAATAACAATATGGTTACTTCATCTCATTTGTATTTGACCTTGAATGTAGTGAGCCAGTTATTGCATACTGTAACATTCATAACCTCGAAGCCATTGTCACAAATTTCATTTTTCGAAGTGTTTGCTTTCACCAGTCGATCGAGACACCTGTCAGTTACTTTTTGTAGCTCAATCACTATTCTACTACTACTATTCTGTGTTTAATAGTCCAGTTATTTGGAAGTTTTCCTGGAAAATTTTCCGAGAGTTTTGAAAACTGGTATGTTTATAGATCTTGATTTGCTGTATGAAATAAGACCTGTGTCGTGATATATTTTGTAATCATAACATTTTATAGACACAAAGAACACATTCTTTTAGTTATTGCGCGTATCCATTTGCAGTAAAAGTTAACTATAACTTTATTGAATCAATGTATTGTTGATGGAAACTGGAAATATTCAAAACAATGTAATACAGAAACATATTTATTTAGTGACGGCTTCATATAAATTATAACACGACGAAGGTCAACCCTGCCAACCTGTTTGATAACAAGTAATATATATTATTACAAAAATAAAAAGCACGCCTGCCTAAAAAAAACTGAAAAGAAAAACCCATTTTTTCTCGTTCGACATTGGAATTAATACCCTTTTGATCGAGTTACCTTAAACGCAAGATGCCAAGGAAGGCGTTATACCTAAACATGATATATCCTTTGTCACTCCTACAATCAATACGAATCTAATGACACCTCATACGTTAAAATCCATCAAGCCATTTAGGCTGCAGAGCGTGCCAAAGAAATAGACATACATACTCACATACATACATACATAAATACGCTCGAAAAACATTACTTGACTGCTCCAGTCGGGCAAAAACAAGTGAACACAACAATCCAAATACAAATAATTCCAAATAGTACAATTTAGATTAATGTTATTAAATAAAACTATAAATTTCATATTTAAATGATACATGTTATCATAACACATAAGTTTTAATTATGCAAATACTATAAATGAATAAATTACGCAAATTTTATAAATTAATTTAATGTCTACAAATTACATTAGTGTATTTCTGATGAAAAATTTCTAGTAAACTGAATTTTAAATTACCCAAAAATATTTTACACTAGTGTGTAAAAGTCCAACAAGTACAAAATGTACCATTATTATCTTGGCATCTTACAACGACTACATACGTAATGAAAGTAACAGTAATGTCACAATGGCAGTAACAATATTCATTAGTTCTCATGTAACACCTTGACAATTTCTCTCATAGAGCGTAGTAAAAATTATCACTGCATCGCATTAAGTTTTTATCATTAGAGAGATTGAAGATCAACAGATTGCTTAATACAGATTAAGTGGTTAAGGTCTTCTATACACTTAGTTGGGAGTTAAAACTCGGGCGAGAAATTACTTTAAAAATACCACATTCGTATGCGTCATTTTCAAAATCATTATGCTTTCTTAGTGTATCTTGGATATTAAGTAGTTAAAAAAATAATGAAACAAAATAAGATTTTGTTTATATATTAAAGTAGCTTTTCGCGGCGCAGTTACACCCGCGTTTTTGCTTACTGCTCTGCTCCCATCGCCAGTAGACTGATGATACATAGCCTATAACCTTTGTCGAGAACTGGGCTATCACACGCAAAAGAATTTTCAAATCCGACTAGTAGTTCCAGAGATTAGCGCGTGCAAACAAACAAACAAATTCTTCTGCTTTATATATTAGTATAGATATGTCGGATTCTCAAGTGCTGAAATATCATTAATATTGAGCTGGATCTTAAACCTTATGTTATTTTACCATAACCAAATAATTATTGTCGTATACACATTGCTGGTATTTTTTTTTTTTTATTGCCTACAGTGGCAGACGAGCCAACAGCCCACCTGATGGTAAGTGGTAACTGTCGCTCATAGACTTCTGCAATGCCAGGGGCTCTGCGAAGCCGCTGCCTACCGTGATATTAATGCTCTTTTTAAACCTCGTTTGAAGAAGGACATGTCATAGCGCTCGGGAAACACCGCAGCTGGTAGTTCGTTCCAGAGCCTGCACGTACGTGGGAGAAATGAACGCTGAAAACGAACCGTGCTAGACGAGATCGTGTCAGTGTCCGTGGTAACATATATTTGCCTTCGAAATATTTGTAAACTGACGAGTCCTACAAATTGCCTGCAACATAGACATATTATTATTCATTATTAAATAATATTCTAATTAGTTTCGTATTTAACAACATAGTATTTTAACAATTTAATTTTCAATTGCTCTTTACACATTCAAATACGATTAATTATATATTATATTAAAATTAATAAGAATAATATTATCATTTAGGTAATAAATTTCAATTTAACCTTTCAGTATTATCATTTCACATTATGTTCTTTTAGTGCAAATATAAAATCTTTATTATTACCATTCGATGGTAATAAAATGACGTACCAGTCCATAGAGTTACCATAACATCTCATATACTATAAATCGTTAACTCTGTCATATACAATTCTGGCTTAATATGAGAAACTTTCTTTCACAAGTATGAGTACTCATTATTTTTTACCTAACCAGAGAACCGAACCCGAGATCTCCCAGGTAGTAAGAAAAATTTGTTCATGACTGTACAACCACCGCCTATTAGACTGTATGAAAAGTAAAAACCTTCACCCACATACAAACTCCATAAAACATAGTAAACAATAAGGAAACGCATTCTAAATAACTATATATCTAGTGAAACTCTCAGGTACATAAAACAATGAGACTTGGGTCCCAAAGCGAAAAAGTTTCACAATTGGTACTGTAATAGTGAACGGTTAGGATCGGCCTATACCAACGAAGCTAGGCGCTACTATAGTTTATATTACTTACTAGCTGCGCCCTGTGGCTTCGCCCGCGCGGAAATTGGTATGTGTTTAGTTAATGTTCCTCGGGAACCAAACCGATTTTCGGGGTAAAAAGTATTCTATGTTCGTTTCCGGCCCTGAATCTATGTACATACTAATTTTTTATCAAAATCCGTTCAGCCGTTTAGGTGCTGAGTGATAACAAACACACAAACTTTCACATTTATAATATTAGTAGGATTACTAGACACCGTCTCTTGGATGGCCGGCACTACTACTTTACAAATCAAATCAAATCAAAATATATTTATTAATTTAGTTTAATTAAATTAACACTTATATATAATAATAATACCAGCCTGTTTTACTGTCCCACTGCAGGGCAAAGGCCTCTTCTCATATAGGGAAGGAATGAGCATTATTCACCACGCTTGCTCAAGGCGGATTGGTAATTTCTGACTTTTAAGTCCAGGTTTCCTCACGATGTTTTCCTTCACCGTCAGAAATGTCCAAGATAAACTTAGAAAGTACATATGATTTGAAAAATCACATTGGTACTTGCCCGGGTTCGAACCCACTACCTCGTGTTTACGAATCGGGTGCCTTATCCACAGGGTCATTTCGAGTTTACAACGAATTAACACTTATGAACGTTAAAAATTATAAAGTGTCAGCCAATTAACCTACAGCCCGTTCGCTGACGTTAGGGTAGGGTCATGACAAGAACTGGCAAGAAACTCAGGCCACTATTTTTATTCACTATTTCTATAGTCAATAATTTTATTACTGTGCTATAAAGAAATTGTAACTTACAAAAATTGTAATAACCTGGCGATTAAAAAGAGTGACCTGAGTTTCTTGCCAGTTATTCTCATGGCTCTACTTCGTCAGCGAAATGGCTGTAGGTTAATTTGCTGACATTTTGTAAACTTTGACGTTCATAAGTGTTAATTTAATTAACCTATATGAATAAACGTATTTTCATTAAAATATATTATTACTATACACAGGAACTCAAGGTTAATCCAATACTGTTTTGCGTCTACAATACTGGTAGTTTACAACTTAACAAATGGAAACAAACTTTCGTTAAAGCGAAGTGCATTCGGTTCCGGGTATTGCTAATTGGTTTGCGATTTAAAACCACTTAGGAATTTATGAAGTGAAATATTGTCTTTTGTAGGAGATTTAATCAATTGAATTATTCCAATTAGTGTGAAAGTTTCTTAGAAATTAAAATGTAAAAATTTAGATAATTTCTTAGGTATTGAAAAGCAAAACTAAAACGCAGACAGCCACAGTGACGCAGTGTTGTGATTCCTACACGAGACATAACTTTGTGCCATCCATAAATAGTCAAGTCAATCCGGATAAATGACATTTGGATTAAATTTTGGATATTTCTGTCTGTATGAGCTCGGAGTCTAGAATTGTGCCGAGTGTTGCAACCGGCTCACCCTGCTTATTTCTTCGACGAAAACAAAGATAATGTTAAGTTTACAGAATACTGACGTCTAATTTGCATTTCTACCATCCTTTATTGGAGATGAAAATTTTCTCTTAAATCTCAAGGTCAAAGACAAAATTACAACAAATAGTTAATAGATAGACAATAAAATTTGGTTCCGGAACCAACCGTTTACTTAGTATTTATGCAACACGACTATTGCTCACGAAGTTATTTAGCCTTTAGGATAGAAAGGCAGTTAGCACGATTAGTACGGGTTTATAGTTGAAACTAAGGACAATATTGATTTACATGTTATGTAAATTAGGTTTCAAAATTTATTAGTTTTATTCAAATAATTTACTGGCTGTTTCGAAATACTTGTTCTTTTGACGTACATTTGTCATGGGCTTGTATAATTTAAACAAGTCCTTCTTATCTAATATTAACAATAATGGCACGGTAGCAAATCCTTTCTGATTCCAACATCAATGGGCCGAATTGACCAGGGCAGTACTTCAATCAATAAAATATATTTTTTTAACCTGAACTAGAGAAAGTCTTTTATTGTTTAAAGTCTTATTATCAAAAATTAATCTTATTCATTCATAGTGCGACACTAATACTAATACATATATATAATATACTAATATATATAATATACTAATATACATTTGTACGTATTTAATCATTATATTAATTTTAATTGTGTTGTTTTCCGCAATTGTGTCCTCCAGACTTGTATTTGCAATAAAAAAGTAATTTTCAAGTTGAGTCTTTTTTTATTGCAAGCTTGTTTTTGCAGTAAAAACGACTCTCTCCAAAAAACTTATACCATATTTTGATCATGTTTACCAGTTTTACTAATACACTTTTTCAAAGATCAAATAACAAAATAGAACTCTGCCGTACAATATACTACAAGTATGTTAAGTTCACGGCTCACTACTGATATGGTGGCAAAAATTGGAAGAAGCCTGATATATTATGATAATGTTGATGATGTTTTTAAGCAAAACTACATACCATAGATTACTAAACAGTAAACCCGATGTAACTTATCACGAGGAGCAAATTTATAAATCCAACGACGGTGGTAAGACCGTTAACCAACTAACAGTTTTATTAATTATTTTGGTTTAAACTTTCAACAAACAGTAGCAGCATGATTCATGAAACGAAAATATAAACAAGTTTAATTTATCAGCCGGGGCAACAATTAATTTATTTCTGATAGTTTAGAGCCAATCAAACTTTTCAACAGGCGAGATGAGTAACGTTTTTATTCAAGAGAAATGTTGGCCTGTAGCTCATGTTTTCATAGTTCGTTTACTTTTTAATGGATAGTGTTACAGAGTTATAGTGTGCAGGTTTGAAACGAAAACTTTTTATTAAAAGTTGATTTAGAGTTTGTTCTTTTTAATTGTGTTATGTTATTTTTAAATATGTGAAATAGCCTTGATAACATAACTGTAAAAATTATATTTATTTGAACGATTAGGAGGACCTTGAATGTTGTTTGTACGGTAGTAGATCCACGCTGGTTTTAGCATGAATGGGCCAAATCGACCGCGAAAGCAATAACCTCTCATAGAAGATCGTCCATACTATTGCGTTTCGTTCGGTGAGTGAGAGCACCGGCAGCTCAAATACCCCTCGGTCCTCTTCATTTTCCTTTTTCTTCCTCTTTTTTTTTATATTATAGCCTACTAAAGTGACTCCACCCGCCTGATGGTAAGCAGTCAGTGGAATCCAGAAGTGGCGGCCACTATACCAAAAGCCATTACGGTTATCACTTATCACACATTAGATGGGCCATCTTGTTTCGCCAGTTTGTTTGGCATCAAAGTTGTATAAAAAGAACCTATTAAGAAACTTTAAATTTTTTTTTGTTTAACCAATTCGCCTCCATTCTGGGCAAAGATTAAATGCACTTCCATGTACGTTTTATACTTTCTTTCCATTATCGTTCTAAATATTTTGTTACAATAAATTTCAAAATGTTCAAAACAGTTTAACGAACAAAAAGTGTGTGAGTGAGTTTTTTATCCAATTTTCTCATGGCACCTTTAAGGGTGAATCAGGCGTTAATAAATTGACTCAAGACTTTTATAGTTTATGACGGTAATAAAACACACACGTTATGCATCATTTATACACTATTTCTCTAATATGAAAGCTCTTACGACCTAGATAAAATCTAAAGCCGACTAAATGTAATAATTTTAAATTCGACAAAAAAAATATTTTGTAGGTTTTATAGGTTATATCAACACTTAACTGCCTCTGTGGTTTGGTGGTAATATGTACTGACTGCCACGCAGAGGTCGCGGGTTTGTTTTTCGCTTAGTGCAAATATTTGTCAACAAATATTGGTCTGGGTGTAACTATGTATAATATATACATATTATTTGGCATTCTAGAACCCATAACACAAGCTATAACATATAATAATGCTTACTTTGGGTAAAGATGGCATTATGTGTAGTTGTTGTAATATTATTATTATTATACCTCACAGCTGGTGCCTACGGGCAACTTCTCCCTTTGAAAGAGTGGAATATCCAGCAGTACACGTCTTCAGGATGACAATGATGGTTAAATCTAAGCCTTAAACATTATGATGAAATTTTCTGTAGCATCAAAAATACATTAACGCCTAATGAGAACACAAAAAGAAATTACCTAATTGACAAATTTAATAGGAAGAATTTTTAAATGAATTAGTGTTTAGTAAATGAACACGATCGATGATATTGTGACATGCTCGTTATCGATTGGGAAATGCTCGTAATCGATAAATCAGTAATCGATTAGACTTAGTTGTTAAGTTGATGCAACATGGCCTTAGAGCATTAAACCAACAGGAGTGGACACGCGCTCTATTTCCCTTGCGCAAAAGTCTGCCACTTTCGGCGGGGGACGGGGTAACGCGAGCAACGCACACTAATTACAATGTTAACTACTAATGCATTTTTAAATCGCGTCGTTATACACGCACACAATAAAATTATTACACACTAGTTTAAACTTAACACACACAATCACATTCACACACAGGGACATCTATCAGTTTACGCTTCCTTAGCATAAAACAGTTAGAGCTTGACTCTGTCGATATTTAGTATCGATGTTTAGGATTTCATATAAGTACGCGAAAGATTTAATTATTTTCATGATTATTATGTTTGCTTATTAAAATGAGCATTATCTTATATTATATAGAACAGTTTTAGGTAATAATAATCTATTATAATTTTAAGGTTTTTTTTTTATTTAAGCACTTTGAAATAGATGAAAGTAAAGTAAATAGTTCATAAACATGAATTAACTAGAAGTAATTCTGTTAATTCATGTTTAAGTCAATATTACAGGAAGAATAAAACAGTGTTTCTAACTAGCACACTTTTTTGTAATTATTATCAAAAAAGCCCGTCATACGGTCGGGCTAAATTTATTTGTTAAACATTGTTTGACAAACAAATCTGGTTATGCGGTCGGGCTCTCCTACTATGTTTACTAATGTTTATTCAATACTTCCGATCCCTGATAGTACGGAACCCTCGGCGCGCGAGTCCTACTGGCATTTAGCCGTTTTTTTTGAAGTTATACTTTTTTTTGCGCGATTGGGAAAAATGATGAAAGTGAATTTTTACGATGCGCGCGCACACCGACAGAAAAAAGCAACACCCTGAAGTTAGTTGCGAACCTTTTACATACTGAAGTTAGTTGCGGATCTTTGTGTGTCGTATCAGTACAAATAATCTGTGTGAATAAATAAAAAATATATTGGCGTTTATATCAATTCAAATATTTATGTATGTATGCGTTGTATTATTATTTGGTATTTTTGGATTGTTATGCCAAAGAAGTATAACTTCTTACGTGCGTACATGGGTACCCACTCTTTTTTTTTATTTTACTACTGCGCACAAGGATGTATGTTCAATAACCACCACCTGTTGAAATTTGTTCTAGTGTGGATTAAAGATTGTAATTAATTATTACGTGTCAATTTTACGTGTATTATTCCTAAGTATGTATGTATATTCAAACCAAATAATACTTTGAATTAATTGTCTGTTGCTATTAAATTTCGTTCCAACTAAGCAGAGCTTGTAATTGGAGGATTTTGTTCTGATTACATAATAACAAGACACTGACATGAGAAAGTATGAGTAGATTTTTATTAGAGAGATATTTTATCTGTTCAGATAACAAAAGAACAACAGAACATATTTCAGAAAGTCTTTATTTAAGTAGGTATAATAAAATACTGGAAAACTGTGCAATTTAAATTAACCTTATAAATCTAGTTTAACTAATCCTAGGTAATGCAATAAGAGGAGGTAGCGCACAGCGAGTTTACTTGCTAAGAACTGAGCTCTCCGCCGCTTGGGGGGTAGGGAGGAGGTAGCAGTGCTGGCAGCACAGAAGGCTTTGTCTCTTAAGCTGTTAGTCAGATACTTGTACGCTTAGGAACCCACTTATATGGTTCCTACAATATTGGACCCAAGCGACTCGAGGCGCTGCTTCTTTTGAAAATCTAAAACAAACAAAAAAATAATAATTTAATACTGGAAAACCAATATCGATATCGTGATTAAACTGTCTCATCTCTAATTATGTTAAAGTGTGACCAGTTTCTTAAAAATAAATACGCTTATTTTTGTAAGAAATGAGCAATTATCTTTCGGAATAAAGTGCACTAATCTTGTATATTTGGATTTATAATCTTATTTTACTTGTTCATTTAATATTATTTTGTGCATTACTTGGTAAAAAAAACATTGGTTTTAATTAAAAATAAATAAATATGGGAACGGTGACACAATAATGTACATCCAAAATGAAACTTGTTAGATATGTCAACAAGGCGAGATATAAAAAAGGAAAGGTTAGTTTTTATGTTAATTCAACTTAAAATATTACCCCAGATTGGAGTATTGATGATAAGCCTGGCAACACTTGTTGATTAGCATTTTATTTGGTTAAATTGCTCATTTAATGCCTTATTTAATAATATTAGAACAAAATAATACTTACAGGTGGAATGTAATATTATCCTTTTGTAGACTTGATGTCGCTGAACGCTTTTTACACCAAAATACACTGCAATTCGGCATTTCTATTGAGACGCTATTACGCATGCACTGATAGGTGACTTATGATGCGGAACGCGCGTCAACTAGTTTTATATAACGGGTATGACCGGTGGTCTCGTACCTTTGGCAGAGGGGTACGCCTGTCAGTGGCCTCTCCGGTTGGTTTAATGCTCTAAGAACATGGCTAATCGAAATCAGTTGACAACGACTGTCAAGATTAGATTACTTGCAGATACATATTATTGCGATGAGATTAATTTTATGTGAAAATTTTGTGTTTAATTAGCGGTTATTCATTTCATAATTAATCAAATTAATTACTTTTTTTACGGTTCTTATTTATTTTATTGCAGCATGTAATGAAATTATATGGAACTATAGCTTTAACTATATTTCTAAATAATTTATTTGCTATAAATTATTTAGAAATTTATTCAAAGCTACATCGCTGTTTTTATTTTAATTTCAAATATTTGAATAAATATCGTAAAAAATAAAACTAGTCGTAGCGATTCGCTAGTAGATTTGAAATAGAAATCGATATGCCATATATGTAAAACGATTTCAAAACTAAGCCGTTTGTGGCTTGCGATGCTATAGCTTGTTTATGATATGTCTAAAATGAACTTACTGAGGCAAAGAGTCAGGATGTTCAAATCTTTGCGTCGGCAGCTCAATTACCCCCGAGGTTTTTTCGTTTACCCTTTTCCTTTCTTCACCCCATTCTCACTTTATAGTGAGTAAGTGTTTTGTAAGCAATACTTCTGCAATACTTAGAAAACACAGCCATCTCTATAGGTTACGGTTACCACTTACCATCAGGTGGGACTTGTGTATGCTTGTTTGCCACCACAGTTGTTTAAAACATTTATTTTGAAAGGTTTATATACTAGTTATTGCTCGCAGCTTCATTGAATTTTGGTTATCGCATAATTTCGGGTATCGTACTAATTATGAACATGTTTATACGTTGACAGTTTTTTATATAAACTTTCATTTCGTATTTCAACCCTTTCAAGCCATTTTTCTCGATAAAAGATGAGCTGTGTTGTTCCCTAAGGTCTAATATATTTCTATACAAGATTTCATCAAAAATAATATAATAAGTTTAACAGACAGACTGACTGAAAGAGTTACTTTCTCATTAATAATATTAGTATGGATTAAAGTACCTAAAAATAAAAAATATAAAAAAGAATGTAGCTTTGCTCTCATACTAATTTTCTTACAGATCCTGCTCTTAGAAGCTGGTCCTGAGGAACCAGACATCACAAGCGTCCCGGCGCTCGCATCTGTCTTAGGAAGGTCCAGTATAGACTGGATGTACAGAACTCAACCGGAGGAGATGACATGCAGAGCTCAGAGAGGACAGACGTGTGCTTGGTTGAGGTACGCAAACTCTTATCATTATCATTATACCAGCGTGTTATCCCGGGAGCGTGCCATGCAGGAAAAGCCCTGAGGCCCTAAACGAGTGAGTAGATTTCTATTTTATTCATAGAATAGATTAAAAAATGTATGGAATTGACATAAGCTAACAACAATGTTGGCGTTAGCTTATGTCAATCACATACATTTTTCTATGAATAGTAGAAATAATCATTCTATGAATAGAATAGAAATCTATGCCACTTGTCTAGGGCCTCTGTTCTTTATAAAAAACATGAACATTGATTGCTCAATGCGGACTGGCGATACCTACACTTAAATCCAGGTTAAACTAGAATTTGAGGTTTTAATTCAATTCAAGTTTAATTTCCAGCTAAATTGATATTGAATGTCAACAAAAAGATCATCAAAATATCTTACATTGCGGTTAAATTGAGAGCCACCAGTTTAACTCGTTGGCTTTTGAAATGGTATTCAGCACTCCATGATCCTACTGACTGCTTACTTTTAGACAGAGAGGCGTTATTTTGGCAGACTAATCTTTACTAATATATAAAGAGGAAGAGTTTATTTGTTTGAACGCGCTTATCTCTGGGACTACCAGTAGGATTTCAATATTTTTTTTGCGTATTATAGCGCAGTTTTTGAGGAAGGTTATAGACTATGAAACATCATGTTACTGGAGACGGGAGCAAAGCAGTAACCAAAGACGCGGGTGAAACCTTCGGGAAGCTAGTATATTTTAAACTGAATGATTCTCATGATATAAAAGAATAATAGTTTTTCAGAACCAAAGTATAAGAAAAGAAATGCGCTGTAGATTTAGGATTTAATTAACCAACAAATATATGAAGTACCGAATTGTTTACGTGAAAACCTTTGCGAAGATACTTTGAAGAATAGCTCTTCAGTCTGGCACGTGATGTTTTAAATGAGAGGCACGTGAAAATTTATTACTGGTTTAGGATTACTTTTTTTTTCAAAAGTAATTACTACATTTAAAGCAGATTATATGACCTATATCTCTACCTCTTACCTATACCTCTTTATAACTGGTCTCAAATCACAATAAAGCCTTTACTGACTGTGAAAGGATATAAGGAAAACGAAAAGGAAGAGGACCGAGAAAGTATTTGAGCCTCTAACGCCTAAAGAATTCAAAAGAATCGCATTAGTATTAGACACTAATCCTTTACACCGATGTTTAATAAGATATTTATACCGCTGTCAGAGCGCCTGTTACCTGGAAATGATATTGCTTGTCTGACATGAAAGTATTTGAACAGGCTCCGAACTCAAATCGGCCGAAGTAAGGAGAACATGAAC
Organism: Parascotia fuliginaria; assembly: GCA_963082885.1. Taxonomy (NCBI): domain Eukaryota; kingdom Metazoa; phylum Arthropoda; class Insecta; order Lepidoptera; family Erebidae; genus Parascotia; species Parascotia fuliginaria. The sequence continues at coordinate 7,073,010 of OY720195.1, forward strand.
AAGGGGCTTTAGGTTGGAAACTGCTTGCAGTGTGGTGTCTCTCCCCAGACCATGGCACATATAATATCATGCCCTGTGTGCCCTGTTACCTGTACACGCATAGACCTATTAACGCTACAGACAACGTACTGCTACGTATTGGTTCTCACAGATTTGACTCGCCCGTGTCGACACGCTAAGAAGAAGAATGAGATTCTCACCTTTACGGTCGATCCGGCGCATTTATACTCAAATGCTATTTCACTACCGTAAAAACTACATTAGCTTGATCATCATCATCATCACATCAGCCAAAAGACGTCCACTGCTGGACATAGGCCTCCCCCAATTTTTGCCACCGTGGCCGGTCGTTCGCCACCTTTATCCATCGGTTGCCCGCCACCCTTTTAAGGTCGTCGGTCGACCTTGTGAGGGGTCAGCCCACACTGCGTCTTCCGGCTCGTGGTCGCCACTCTAGGAACCTTTCTGCCCCAGCGGCCGTCAGTTCTGTGAGATATGTGTCCTGCCCATTGCCACTTCAGAGAAGCAACTCTGCGAGCTACGTCAATTACTTTGGTTCGCACATTAGCTCAGTTACATTAGCTTGATGTACTAGTTTTAATAACTGAAAATGTCTTTCTCAGGAAAAATGTAAGTATGTGGTGGTCTAGTACATGGTAACTAATATAGAAAGCGAAACATGAATATTACACACTGCCTTAATGAGGGTGTTTGTGAAAATCGCCACCAGTTGGCGCCACTTAGGTGAAGCATCTTCCATTCACAAAAATTCAAAATCAAAATTTAAATTCATTCTCAGTTTGAAATCAATAGTTCACGGTTGATTAAAAGCGCTTTGACAGGTGCCTGGACCTGACGCCTCAGTGCTACCACCTCACTGCCGCCATTTTATAAAACCCATATTTGAAGTAAACGCGTAACAGATCTGCAGTATCATTACATCATAATCATAACTAGTAAAACATTTATTAAAGTAATTACTTGTTTTATTCATACAAATAAAATAGCTCATAAAAATATTGAAATTTATCTCTGCGAGTAAAACCGCTGTTCGTCTGTCTGTATCTCAACAAACTTCTTTTAAACCACGCGACGAATATCTGTACTACTGCGGTGAGTGAGAGCGCCGGAGGCCCGATTTACCCCCTTTCCTCTTTCCTCACCTCACTCATTCCCTTCCCCTAACCCCATTCCCAGCCGCCATAGTGGAGGCCACCATATCAGCAGTTTAAGACGATGGCTTTTGGTATAGTGGCCGCCACTTCTGGATTCCACTGACTGCTTACTATCAGGCGGGGTGGAGTCACTTTGGTAGGCTATAACATAAAAAAAAAATGCAAAACCGAGGTGATATCGCTAGTTAGCTTACATAACTTGTATTAACCAATGTCATCTTTCATTCAAAGCAAAAGTTACCTCCCTGATAGATGATGACGCCGGACGTTCAACATTTTATTCAAAACGGGTGTAATGTTCTGAAAGACATGATAAACCCTCTAATATTCAACGTGAGTTATTGTTTTGAAGTGGATATGGATTTAATGTTGTGACTAACAGCCTACATTTTGATATGTTTGAATATGTAAAATTTAAAGTATTAGAAGCGTTTCAGTCGTAAATGTAATCTCTTTGGTTACTTTGAGTGTATCAATCTAACTGTTTAAGATATTACCAATACGTAAAGAAAAATGTTGTTCGCCGATGTTTGTTTCGCTTACGAGAGTGTAAAAAAAATATAGTAATCTAAACGATTTACAAGATTAGATTTTTTTTATTTTTGACTGCTTGTTCGTTTGCAACGATTTAACTCAAGATCTACGTAACCGATTTAAAAAAAAAACCTGTGGCACTCGGGGACTGCCGCGGTAAAGCTATTGCATAGCAGTTTTTACAATAATATTATTTTTTACAATATATTAATACAATATTTAAATAAAACCTAACACCTCCCACTCCGCCTACCATAAAATTTATTTCTCAGGGTAAACACTAGTGGCGCTAATTTTTACCACACATGAACCAAATATTTTGTCACATTTGCGATAAATTTTATCTGGTAGAACTATTAGAAATGAAACTAAGATTTTAATAACGTGTAATAAAGCATAAATGTAATGTAATGTTTTATTCTTTTTTGGAGTAAACATATTTAGTAGGATGATAAAATTCCTGAATAACCTACATGTATTGTAAGATAATAAAAATATTTTAAACGATATTAACTTCTCATTTATTCAATAAAAGAAAAAATTGTTTTCTTATCGGTCACCACGCTCAAAAAGTGTAACTTGAATTAATATCAAAGAAAAAAGTTGAATTAATATCAAACAAAAAAAATACTGCATATAAAAAAATATATAAATAATTATATAAATAATTGCATAAGTTGATAAAAAATGCAATGCAATAGCTTTACCGCGGCAGTCCCCGAGTGCCACAGGTTTTTTTGTTTTATAACAGGCGAAAGACGTTCTTTTTGCCACTTCTGCCACCATGGCCGGACAAAGAATTTTTATGTTACCTATTAATTTATGTAATTTGAAAGTTTTAAACTAGTTTCATTGTAATAAAGCACAAAATTACTCATCAAAATTTCAAAATCGCAATTTGGTCTCTGGACCTAGCTGAATTACAATTTGATTGACTTAATAATAATTTTAAAGTAATTTATCAAAGGGTTTCTACGTTTGCAAATATATTACTGAATCAAATCATTTTAATTTAAAATCATCGAATTTCAACATAGTTTGCAGAATTGATTGTCACTTGTTAATTTATTTTATAAATAGTGTGAGTAATGAGCTTGGAATGTATCTACGACATTGGACAAATGTCGTAGATACATTCCAAGCTCATCTAGAATTTTGAAGGTCCCTGAGGTCCAAATCTTTCAAGTTCGAGTTCACACCCAAACATAAGATAAATTAAAATTGTAGTTGGTATTGTCGAGTTGCTTGGTTCTGTGAGGTCTGGGTTCTGAGGTATGAGGCACCACTTCATTTCTTTTACTAAAGTTACTAGCTGTCTGACTATGAGTTTGGACCAGATCTCACATTGAATACTAATAGCATAAGACCAGTTCCACTCTAGAATTTTACGACCATCTTGTGAATTTATCGACATGTTTGTATTACAAAACAATTTTTTTTTATTTATTTGTTAGTTTGATTATTAGCATTTCAGTCTTTCTTTATTGATTTACTTGATGAATAAAAGTCGCTACAAATCACCAAAATCTAAAAGTGAATAGAACAATATGCTATGTTCTATCATTATGTGAATATTTTCAATTCTTGTATACCTTTACATTTTTCTTTCTATAGAACTAATTTTCAATCGACTTCAGTTCATTCTTAATGAAACATTCTACCCTATATTTACGTTTCAGTGGCCGCGTAATGGGAGGCTCCAGTGCTATTAATTATATGGTGTACATGAGGGGTAATAAGCGGGATTATGACGAGTGGGCAGAACTTGGTAATGTAGGGTGGAGCTACAAAGATGTAAGTATTGAAAAAGCGTGTAATATTTAAAGTCCTTTATCATTAATCACTATTACATGTTTTGGAAATTGATGCAACATGCTTTTAATAGAACCTAATTAACTTTCAGGTATTACCATATTTCAAAAAATCAGAAAACAACCAAAATATAGAAGCCAAAGATAAATACTATCACGGAACAAAAGGTCCTTTAAATATTGAAAGGTTTGGCTTTGCCGATAATAATGTTGTTATGCTTGTAAGAGGTTTTCAAGAAAAAGGATTTCCATTAGTTGATTTTAATGCTAAATACCAAATTGGAACGATGATTACACAAACCACGTCAAGTGATGGAAAAAGAGTATCAGCTAATACGGCTTTTGTTGAACCTATCCGAAACAAAAGATCGAATCTTGTTGTAAAAACGAATGCACAAGTAACAAAAGTGCTTATAAATAAAAATAAAATAGCTTATGGGGTAAAATACTTTAAAAGTGATATTCACTATGAAGCACATGCAAAAAAAGAAATAATTTTAAGTGCAGGTGCCTTAAATAGTCCAAAGATACTTTTACTTTCCGGTATCGGACCAAAGGATGCTTTAAAAAAACTAAATATTCCTAATATAGTAAATTTAAAAGTAGGTTACAATTTACAAGATCATGCAACCACAGAAGCAGTTTTAATAGGCCTTTCTAATAAAGCATCTACGCTTGTACCAGGAAAACAAATTCTGAGAAATATCAAAGAGTATTATAAATCAGGAACCAAACATGATCCTTTATCTGCTACTGCTGTATTACAGATGACAGCATTTTATAGAACAGAATATGCAACCAAAAACCACACAGTGCCGGATATACAATTTCATTTCGACGGTAGAAATTTGAGAGAATTTTATTCTGATCCAGCAATCTATTTAGCTACTGCCGTGTTTCCGCTATCTTACTACGACAGCATCAATGTTAGACCTATTCTTCTGCACCCCGAAAGTAGAGGGCTATTAATATTGAACAAAACAGATCCTGTTTTTGGACAACCTCTGATTTATCCAAGATTCTTTACAGTTAAAAAGGATTTGGATACTTTGGTGGCGGCGTTAAAGTTTGCAACTAAATTGGAAGATACAAAAGCTTTTAAGGAAAATGGAGTGAAGTTTATAAGAAAACCCGTAAAGGCCTGTACACAATATAAGTGGGGAACCTATCGATATTTTGCATGTGTTATAACAAGATACACCGCTACAATATACCACCCGTCAGGTACTTGTAAAATGGGCCCTTCCCATGACAAAGATGCAGTTGTCGATCCAAGATTAAATGTATATGGAATCAAAAATCTTAGGGTTGCAGATGCATCTATTATGCCTCACATTGTTCGTGGTAATACTAACGCGCCATGTATGATGATTGGTGAAAAGGTTTCTGATATGATTAAAGAAGACTGGAATCAATAATCGTGATTCAAAATCAAAGTCAACTAAGAGGTTTCAAAATAGTCTAGTCTAAGGCGTATAATAAACGTCCTATTAAGTGATCCAAAAAATTAAAGAAGAAACGTATTGTAAAACTACATAAAATGATTTCTAAGATGCGTGAGATCTGCGAATTCGCACTAATCCACCGTGATGAAATGCTATCGATATGACAGGAGACTCACAGAAGGACAAGTGAAAACTTTTGTAATATACTTATTATGTAAGATATTTTGCCATTTTTAATTAAATTATTGCCAATAAAATAGTTTATTATTTTGAAAACTCTAATTAAACCTTTGCTATCATTGTGTTGGTAAGTCATTAAAAATATGTTATTGTGTTCTAGAAATCGTAACTAAAATTATTTTGATTTAGTGTAGTGTGTGATTAAAATTTAGTTGAAATCCTAAAGTATGATAAACTATAAGCTAATACTGAGTAATTTAAAAATCTTTCATAATATCACTTGTCTTATTCTAAAAACAGGAATGCTTAGTTTTTACAGTTTACTCAGTACAGCTTTGTTTATTATATACTGTGAGTTTTTTTAAGAATGTAGCAAATTAGTTAGTATTATTGTTCTCCATTTTTGACAACCTAGAAACATGCACAAATTTACATATTTTATATTGTTAGTAAAACATTACCATCCTTTATTACTTCGGTAGTTGGGTAAAAAGAACTAAAATATAATAATATTACGCCATGATTTTAGTTTTTTTAATTTTATAGTAGGAAATTTATTTAACATTCTGCAAGTTGCCTATATAGCCACAATTTTTACAAAGATATTCCTATACTGACAGTTTTTAAATTGGAAAAAGGCTTTTCGATGCAGGATGTCACTTTGACAGATTTTTCTGAGATTTGTTTATGATTTTGTTTTATAATGACTGCGTTACATGTTTTCTTGAATTTACTGAATATAACCATTTATTATTTACTTTTAGATCTTAGTAAAGGATAACACAAATAAATGCAGCTGTGCGTTTGGGTGTGTGCTTTTATTATTTCACACTCAGTCTGAGTTAGGCACAAATTTTAGTAACATAAACACACTTTATTAAGTATATTTAGGGCGAATATTTCTGAAAAATGTTTGCCTCATCTACATTCGTTATCTACGTAAGTCCACGTTATAACGTCGTGTTTTAGTTTTATTTGTTAAGCACCATACTCGTATTAGTTATAAGTATAACACAAGCAATACGTAGTCACAATGTTTTATTTAAATTTAGTTATTAGTATCACTGTTTGTTTTGAGCACTTATTTTAATTTTACACGTATTGTGTCTTGTTAGTTTTCTTTGTGATTTAGTTTTTATGATTGATGGTTCACTTTCGCAAGGTTATTTTTTATTGTAATTGTACCCAAAAATTTAGTTAAAATTTTGTTTCCATGTTTCACTAATAAAATATCTTTTATGAATAAAATATTTACTACCATGAAATGAGTACCTTACATATTTTTTATTACATATAATTATTAGTTGTCGCTCCTTAAAAAATATTGATGTTTAAGCACAGTCCGCTAGACTGAAGCCTTGTTCAATAAATGAGTAATTAAAAAAAGGTGAGAAGCATGATGGTGTTGCAGAAATTCTTTCAACACCCGATTCTCAAAACTACATACTTTTAAGTTTCATAAATATACAAAAATAACCTTGTACAGTTGTTTTCTTGTGTGAAAATGCACCATAGTTATTGCACATAATATTTATCGCTAAATTGTGGAACCAAATTACGAATATTACCTAGCCATAATTAAATTATTAAACTGTTAATAAATAATTATTTCATTTCTATTTAGTCTTTATTATAATTGTACGAAATAAAATGTATCTTCATTTATTATAATTGCTATCATCAATTAAACATATTAATGGTGGTAATAAATTCGTAAATTGGTAAAGCAAACTGATTAATGGGAAATTGTCATTAAATGTTGCTTGTATCATTACAGAGGGAAAACTATGGGTGGATCAAGTGCTATAAACTACATGGTATACATAAGAGGGAATAGGAGAGACTACGATTCTTGGGCAGAGCTTGGCAATCACGGTTGGAGTTACAGAGAAGTAAGTATTTTAGTACAGCCCCTTATTATGAGGATAATAAGGGGCTGAAAACATTGTTAGGAAAGCTGATAACCCCCCCTTGGGCAAGCATGGCAATTAATGCTCATACAGAGAAGGTATGAGAAGAGGCATTTCCTTTTTAAGAGGTTAAAAACGGGTTATCAGTTTCATAGATTTTGATGAGTTTAGCTTTCCTCACAATGTTTTCCTTCGCTGTATGTCAGTATTGTCCAAACTTACAACTTAGAATTTAAAATCACATTGGTACTTGCCCAGATTCGAAACGACAACTTCGTTTATACGAAATGGGTGCCTTAACTACTGATCTACCACGATTTTACGACAAAGAAGTGTGTAATGAAATAATAAAGGTTCTAAAATAAAAATAGGGCATCTCATAAACAGCAAAATTTCTTTAGGAATGTTTTACTCTCAAATTTGAATTATGGAAATTGTATGGTGAATGATAGTCGGATGCGGAAAATCACAATCATCACAACATTACCTGGGTAATGTTGTATTTCTGCTGATGGGAAGTAGTTCCCGTACCCCTAAGGAAGCATTGTGACAATTGGTGGGTCGACGACTTTCGACAGGTCGCGGGTAACTCCTGGGTTGGCACGGAACAAGACCGGCATAAGTGTAATTCACAAAAGGAGGCCAACACCCAGCAGTGAGTACCAATAGACTGTGGATTATGATGATGAAGGAAGCATTACGTTTTCAGTAGGAGAAATTGTATTGACATCTGCGAATATCATTATAGTTTTAACTATGGTGGCAGCAGCCTAAGCAGTCTCAGATGATGATACTAAAGGCAGTGTTAGGTGAATCGCGTGTTTGCACGATGTAATAAAACTACTTAGTGATTCACATTATTCAGACAAATCTAGAAACTAAATATTGTAAATTGAGATGTAACTAATAACATTGTTTTCTCAAATCTATCAAAATATGTTTTTATAAACATTAAATTACATAATAAATCATTCACTTTACAGATACTACCATATTTTAAGAAAGCAGAAAATAATCAAGATATAGAAGCCCACGACATTCGTTATCATTCAGTTGGAGGCCCAATTAACGTCGAAAGATTCCGATATCTCGACATTAATACAATGATGCTACTTGAAGCCTTTAAAGAGAAAGGTTTACCTGTTAGAGATCTAAATGGCGACGATCAATTGGGAGCAGATATAATTCAATCAACTTCTAGAAACGGACAAAGATATTCAGCAAATTATGCATACGTCAGGACTATAAGATACAAAAGACCCAATTTGCGCATTATAAACAGTGCATATGCTACAAAAATTCTTATTGATCCTATAACCAAAATAGCTTTTGGTGTAGAGTATCTTAAAAATGGTAAATTATTTGCTGCATATGCCAATAATGAAGTTATTGTTAGCAGTGGAGCTATAAACTCACCAAAATTACTAATGCTGTCAGGTATAGGTCCTAAATATCATTTGAAGAATCTAAACATACCAGTGTTAGTTGATTTACCTGTGGGCAGTAATCTTCAAGATCATGTTACTACTGATGCATTGATACTTTCTTTAAGTAACAAAACATCAACAGCTGTAAGTGGCCCACAATTAATGCAAGAAATTCATAATTATTATGAACAACATCCACCAAAGTCTGGACCATTATCTACTACAGGCACTTTACCAATCACAGCCTTTATAAGTACCAATTTTGAAAACGCTCCGAATATCCAATATCATTTTGATGGAAGAAATGTAAGAGACTTTTTTGTTGATCCTACTACATACATAGCTACTAATATATTTCCTTTAGCTTTTTACGATGGCCTTGCAGTTCGGCCTTTATTACTGACGCCTAAAAGCAGAGGCTACATATTACTGAACAACACAGATCCAATATTCGGCCAACCTCTGATTCATTCAAGATTCTTTACGGCAAGGGAAGATATTGAAGCTTTATTAGGAGGATTTAGATTTGCTGTAGACTTAGAACATACTGAAGCATTTAGAGCAAGTGGAGCATCGTTTGTTAGGACACCAGTTCAAGTTTGTTCAGGGTTCGTTTGGGGTACCGATGACTATTTCTTGTGCCTTTTGATACAGTACACTTCCACGATATATCACCCTGTTGGCACATGCAAGATGGGCCCACAATCAGATAAGGAAGCTGTGGTAGATCCAAGATTGAGAGTGTATGGTATTGAGAATTTGAGAGTAATAGATGCTTCAATAATGCCATTGATTGTTAGAGGTAATACAAATGCGCCAACTATAATGATTGCTGAAAAAGCTTCTGATATGATTAAGGAAGACTGGTTATAAATCTAAGTTAAATATTGTTTAGAATAAGGTGCAAAATATTATTATAATGCTACATTAAGTAGATCAGATGTAAATATTTCTTTAGATAATTTTTAACGTGTAGTGAAACCAAAAAGAGTTGTGTCTAGGATTTGTTAAGTTTTTTTACAAAGCAAATAAACGGCACATTTTGGATAGAATTTTTTTATTGTATACCAATTAATTGTCTACATAAAATTAGTGAATATGTTTACATAACTGCTTAATTTTTTGTTTTTGCAAAAACCGGGCAAGGGTTTTGGGGTTGAAACGCGGTACTTAGTCGATGGTATGTAAAACAACATTTGTTAAATAATTATTATGTAGTATTTAAATGTATAAATATGATAGTTAAATAGGAATATAATTATGTATATAAATAAATTACGTTTAATGTAGGTAGGTATACAAATATAAGCCTTAATATTTTTTTTTAGAAAATTTGATACAATAAGCTTACCTAACTTAAATAAAACTATTAAAAAGTCATACAATAAATGGTATCAGCTGCTAAAGTTGCTGTTATCAAAACTGTGATTGTGTAAATAACAGTAACAATACTGTTAATGTTCCCCTGCTTCTCATACAAAGAAAGCATGAACATTGATCGCAACGCTTGCTCAAGGCATTTAGCAATTTCATATTTTTTCATGATTAAATGTAATAAAACCGGCCAAGTGCAAGTCAGACTCGCACACAAAGGATTCCGTACCATTATCTATAAAAACGGCAAACAATCACGTTTGTTTTGTGGGAGCCACCTTAAATATTTATTTTATTTCGGTTTTTATTATTTGTTTTTTAATACCGACAACAGAAATACATTATCTATAAAAATTTGAACTGTCTAACTATCACTGTTAGCATAATTTTCTAATTAATTTTATAAGAATATACATTGCTTATACCAACAGTTGTCAATGGTAGCGTTGATTAAAACCGCCTGTTACTAAAAGCGATAGTATAATAACAGAACAAATACGAGCCTATATTCATTACGAAGGAACAAGAAAGTTGGTACAAAGACCAACAGAATGTGCGCCAGCTGAATCCACGAAGACAGTTGGAGCTATGAAATTTGAGATCGATAACGCTTATGAATAAATATATACCTGGATCCATCAATATAGTTACCTATAAGTTTCTCATGATGCATAAAATAAGTAGTTATTAAATAGTATTCTGGTAGTCAGCCTAACTGTTAGTGCTCGACTTGGTTTACAATCGTAACAATTTTAGTTCCTTGGAAATGTTCTGTAAACTGACTGCATCAGTTATTAACAGAAAGCTAATTTTAAAGAAACATGAAAGGAAAATGAGTTGATTTATTGATGATTTAATTTTAATGAACCATCTAATGATTTATCTATTTGTTGAACTTATCCAGAGTTTTCATTAAAAACAATAAGATTCAAATCATTGTAAGAAATAATTTGGCTTTGTACAACTCAAAGTAGACCGAATGAATGAATCCTCGGCTAATTATCAAATAACTAATAAGTATATAATTGTGTCACTAGTCAAAATTATTGTCGATTAATTCGCTTATTTCGTAGCCTAAACCAAGACCCATCTGCCGTTTCTACGCTCCCATTATCTACTTCCATAAACCGCTGAGAAGCAAACAATCTGTAGCCTGTGTCCTTACTCTAAAATCAGACCCATTTTACATTGAACTTTCACCCTGTTACAACATCTTGAAACCGCAAACATTTCGCTAAATGAAGGTGTCTTCCTAAATTGGACAGGTTGTAAATTTTACAACGCCATAGGTTTAAAACTTCATTGAAGTGCTGTAAATAAATGAAAGTGCCTTTAATGATGACTAACGTTTAAAAGCACTGGTTTAGTGCTTGTGCGTGAGGATTGCATGGTCATTAAGCCGCTTTTAGGTTTTGTTACTGCAAAAGATTTTAGTTCAACAATATTTGTGTTCAGTAAAATAATTTATTGACTTTCACGGCTTGGCGACTAATGCTGTCTCTCCCAAGAATTTTACTTATCCATCGATTATTATCAAACCAGAAAATGCATTGAAGCATGCCACAATATTGGCTTTACATAAAAAATGCGGATTAATCTAAAATTGTACATTCTTATAATAATTCGACACAACGGCCAGGATCGTCCTTAAAACTGGAGCGAGTAAAACTGGAGTGAATATTCTAATTTGACCGATCTGGTCTCCTCAATATGGAAATAGCCTCGACTGCTATTACATGGACATAACTGTGACAACTCACTGAATGTGATCCACATCTGCCTAAATGTTTGTAAATAAAACATAGTATTGCTTACGTTTAGTCATAATGAAACACAACGCCATCTAGACCCAAATTAAGCATAAATGGTGTTATGAGTTTTAGACATAATTATATTTTTTTAAATACTTATTTAAATTATACACAGAAACAACCAAACCAATGCAAATAGACATGTTAGTGCCCACAAATATTTGCACTGAGCGGGAATCGAAACCGCGACCTCTGCGTAGCAATCCATACACAGTACCACCGAACCACAAAGGCAGTCAATTCAATGAAGTCAACTTAAACTAATTTACAAGGACGAATTATTTGTTTGTAGATTTGGATTATAATGAGGTATTTAATATTAATATAGTAACGTTTTTGATAAATTATTCACTAGATGACAAGACCTATACTGAAACAAGTTAGATGTATTACAAACCACTTCAGTAAGAAATAAATCTTTAAACTTTGACATTAAATATAACAACATGAAAACTTTAAAATGTATATTATAAGGCTGTATATTCTGTATATCTGGGTTACAAAAATGGCTTGTATTTCATGTGTTGCTAAATATAAATATTACAATTATTCTTTTTAAATATAAACAAATATAAAAATCTTAACTTACGTGTTCTTAATTCACATTTATACCAGAATCCTACCATGTAACTGAGAAACTAATACGCAAATTTCTAATCTTGTTTATGATACAAACACACGCCTTAAACGTCACCCCTGTTTGTAACTTTTAATCAAAAATTATATAGCTTTAATATCTCATATGGGAGCAGTCTATTGTGGCATCTGTTGATATCCTGCACAGTGCAACTGAGTGAAACTTACTCCAAGTTTTGAGTGTAAAGTTTTTAATTAATTTCTGGTACAAAGGTAGGTTCAGCTATAATACTTATTCATAATCCTTTAGCAATATAAAGGCATAAAAGGAGTTGCTTCTTAGCAATTTAGAATCTTAAGCTTATGAATTAAAGATGAAATTTGCCTATTAAAGGCATGTTTTTGGTATCTTTTTGGGTTTATTCTGCTCAAGGAGGGATACTTTACATTACTAGAATAAAACTTATACATTTATACAATTTTAGCAGGTTTTATATTCTATTCGTTTTAAAATATTAGTAACATAAATAGCAAACAAACAAAACACAGTCCACCTCATTGTAAGGAGTCACCGTAACCTAAACAAGGCTGTGTTCAATGCAGAATCAGAATCAAATCAGAATAAAAAAATGCATCTAAATCCTATACCTATCCCTATACCTTAAAGCCCACAGGCTTTAAGGTATAGAGAAAGAATGATTATTTGGCCTCCATTGCATTCGTTCACTACCTTAACGAAACGCTACGCTTTTTAACTATACTTCATTCTCAGGTCGTACTGGAACATTCATGTTAAAACAAGCAACGATCTAACTATGGAATTATACTCCAATAGACACACACAGTACCTATGTATTATGTGTATGTTCATTCGAATACTTTCAAGCTATCTCGGAGTGTCGGTAGTGTCTCAATAATCATTTGCTTGAACAGACTTTCGTATTCAAAGGGAATCACACAACAGTACTTAAAACTGTTGAACGTAGTTACAAAATATTTATAGAATTATTAGGACTAAGGCTAATAGTGATATAATATGAACAAGTTCAAAGAGACGGTGTCATCTCAATGTACTTGAAAAATGGTCGCCAATTCATAGATTGACTACGGAATACGCAGCATAACTTCGATAAACCTTTTTTTTTATATTAACCTACCAAAGTGACTCCACTCTGCCTGATGGTAAGCAGTCAGTAGAATCCAGAAGTGGTGGACACCATTCCAAAAGTCCAACTACTGGTACTGGCTTTCGATGTATCATTGCTCGCCGCTGCAAGTCGAGTGCATCCAGTAAGCACTGTGCGGAACTATCCCAAAGATGAGAGCAGCACTCCACGCAGGAACGAAACTGTGTCTTATAAAGAAGACAGAGCTGCTCGGGCGAAGTACTGCCTAACCCTGTTCAAGACTCCGAGTTTACAGGAGGCGGTTTTCTTGACGCACACGATGTAATTTTTGGGATTAAGATCTCGGCTGACGTCCATACCCAGGATACTAAAGCTATCCAGTAGTAGTAACACTGTGTCCTGGAGAGAGGGAAGGGGAAGGAAAAGAGATTTTTTCCGCAGAGAACGCGCACTGCTGTGTTTTCTTGGCATTGAACTCGACCAAATTTTCTCAACCCAATTTAGAAATGCGATATAAGACCCGGTCGAGCTCAGCTACAAGTTCTAGGCGTTTTGCGTCGATGTCAGTCTGTTTAGCCGCAGGAAGTCCGAGATATCACCCATGCAGCTGTTACCTAATAATTACATTAATTAGCAGTTTAAAGTATTCTCTGCCAAGGAAGACCTATCATAGCGCTTGGGAAATACTGTAAAAACTACACCTGGTTTTTACAGTATTTCCCAAGCGCTATGATATACCCTTCTTCAAAGGAGATTTAAGGACAGCATTAATATCATGGTAGATAGAGGTTGCTTGGCATTGCAAAAGTCTATCAGCAGAACATATCACGAGGTTTGGAATATACTTATCATGAGGTTGTTTGCTTGACCCTCAATGAAATAATTTAAAAAAATATAAAATCATGCAAATATTAGCATTTATAGTCAGTTGATCCTAATGACTTAGAATACTAACAAATATAACACAGTGTTGACAGCCAACAAATAAATGACCGCAATACTTCTTCTTTTAGTCGTTGTATACGTAACAATAGTGTATAAATCAGCGAGAAGTGCACTGGGCTGCGAGTCAATAAAGGTAGACTGGAAGTGATAGGTATTGACGTGAATTTGTTTTTCTATACATTTTCTAGTTCAGTAACAGACTGGTATTTATAAATTTACTAGCTTCCCCTTTCGATGTTTTACCCACGTATTTGCTTTCTACTCTGCTCCCGTCGCCAGTAGCGTGATGTTACATAGCCTATACCCTTGAGAATTGAGCTAGCATATACAAAAAGATTTTTTTAAATCCCACTGGTAGTTTCAGAGAATAACGCGTTCAAACAAACAATCTCTTCCGCTTTATATAATAGTATAGCTACATGCAAAAGCAAAAAAAATATATCTAAAGATAATTTGTACACGAAACGAAGCGTTGCTAGTTGTCTCTTAAAATCGCACGTGTATCTTCACTGCCTTATTTAAGTGGTCTTTAAAAGTCATTTAAAATGTAGCCATTTCTAGCACCTTCTATCTCGTAAGGTGAACTTTAACAAGAAGACACAATTAGACGTCGCACACGGCAGGCGGCGTCGCGTGCTACACTTGTTTCAGCTCGTTACACAAGACAGTCAGATTTACTGCTTTGGTATTATATCTATTGTTTCCTATTTAAGTTTATTACAAATTGGTAACCTTCTACGTTGTTTGTATGGTTTGAAAGCTGATGAGATCGACAAATAAGTGATTTAATTTGGTTTGATTCTTAATGTAAATCCAAAACAAGAACAAGCCAACTTTGAACGTATAAAGTTGCACAGTGGAATAAAGGATACTGATACCCTTCCATACATTTTTGGGCCCAAATGTAATAAGATGCGAATATCAATTAATAGCTAGTGTATTAATAACGTTCTCTGAAAATTCTGGACATTTTGACAATCTAAGTGAAAAATTAACTAGGTCAGAAGATTTGGTGAAAGTAAAGGTTATAAAATATCAACCTCTCTTAAAAACCTTTACCTACCGACCTCGTTTAATTTTTATTCTGTAGTTTATGTTCCAACAATGAAACTGTTAGGTATTAGATGCTACCTACTGTAAGAAAGTACCTAGATACCTATGTACAAATCTTAAACGATGTTGCTGCCTAATACTTTCAAATAGGGCCTAAGCAACATCTGTAATAGCTACTGTTTTAAAAGAAGAAAACTAACTATAACTCTTTGGTTGCGTTGATGTGTTAAAATTGTTAACTCATACAAAAAAATTGTAACTATCTGGCGATTGAAAAGAGTGGCGTGAGACCTCGTCAGCGAACTGGCTGTAGGTTAATTAGCTGATTTCATGTAATTTGGCTTTTCATAAGTATTATTCTTTATTATCAAAATGAAAATAAATACTTTGACTATTAAGAAATTAAAATAAGAAATCAAAACACATTAATAATACACTCAGAACGCAAACGCACGGAACAATACCAAAAGACTTTGTTTGTTTCATTGCGTACTGTCATCTGTCAGCACATTAAAAATACAGAAGTAATTAAATAACTCGATCGTATGGAGGGCAAATCGATTTTCAGTTTGATTCTAAATTCTGCGGATATTTTGTTTTGCATGACTGTGCAATTTAAAATGGTTTTATTTGAAATAGGTCTATGTGTAAGCCGTAATATATAGATAGTTTTTTTAAATAATATTGATTTTAAAATATTTTGGTAATCGATATTTTGTAATCGATAAATCAGAATTAATTTGATTTGAGATTATTTCAATTTCTAGATTGCCAATTGAGCTAGTTTTTAAATATGTTATTCAGAAAAATATAGCCATTTTTTAAGACATTCGTTGCGGAATTGGTACTGGCAAAAGGCGTAGCTAAATAAGTTACAAGTTACCAGTCTGTTACGGCCATACTGCAGGGTAAAAGCCTCTTCACACACAGAGAAGAGGCATGAGCATTGATTGCCATGCATGCTTGCTAAGCAGATTGACAATTTCAGACATTTTGATTTCCTTCGTCGTCAGTAATGTCCAAGGTAACAAACAAATTTCTTGAATTCAATATCATAACTGATATTTTCAAACCCGCATAACATAACAAGCTATGAAGTGTAGCAATATTATCGTACATAGTCAACAACGAACACGAATCACTTATTATGTGATTCACTGACTCCGTTCGTCAATCGCTTGTATGAATGATTTCAATTTGACTCTGTTAACAATAATGTGTTGTAAATCCAGCGCGATGCGGGTAGATATTTGTTTGTTAATGTAACTCAGAGTGCAGTTGACTAAATTGCAGCTAACTAGACGGTAGTAGATCCACGCTGGTTTCAGCATGAATGGGCCGGATCGTCCGAGAAAGTACTACCCTCTCATAGAAGATCAACTACTACGTCCTACGTCGCCGTATTACTGCGTTTCACTCGGTGAGTGAGAGCGCCGGAGGCCCAATTTTCCCCCTTTTCTCTTTCCTCACCTCCCTCATTCCTATTCCCTAACCCCATTCCCAGCCGCCGTAGTGGAGGCCACCATACTAGCAGTTTAAGAAGATGGTATGGTGACCACCACTTCTAGATTCCACTGACTGCTTACCATCAGGCGGGGTGGAGTCACCTTTGGTAGGCTAATATAAAAAAAACTCACTGTTATATATCCAATATTGATATGGAAAGCACTAAACCTTTAAAATATGACTTAATTTTCCAGATTCTAAAACCTCAAATTTTTGCCTTGAGGAACGTTATTATCAGAACATACAACAACAATAAGGAAAAAAGTACTGTACTGACAACACAAAAGGTTGTATCTTGTACAACGAAAGCCATCCGTGTTAATTACTGCTCCATTCCCGTAATTTGCATGAGCGTGATGCTAAATAGCCCATAGTCTTCCTCAAGTATTGGACTATTAAATACAAAAAGACTTTTCTAAACCAAATGGTAGTATCAGAGATTAGCGTGTTCAAACAAACAAACTGTCCAGATTTATTTTTTAGTATAGGTAAATATAAAGCTTATCTTTAACCACCCATCACTCAGTCCAAAAGATTGATAAGAACTATAAACTTACAAGAATCAACGATTGGATTAAATTCAATACCTAGTACTGAAACACAATTAAATAAATAAGTGTTTAATTTTCATCTTTAAGTTTAACGGTCTGTTACTAATGTCTTGCTTTGATTGTGTGACTTGTATCAGTGCAACTTTCAATCGAAGAAAGTTTGAATACAAAATACGTTTTTCCGAAATGTATGTATTCAGTTCATTGCAATAGAGTTTAAAACTGAAAAATGCCTAATACATTTTACATCATTTTTGAATCGACGGACGATTTATTGTTATTTAAATTAAGAATAATTTATTAATTTGCTTGTATTCTTTGAAAACACATTTAGCGGACAATTTTAACACTATTGAAGTCGTAAATCTTTGTCTACTATTCTGTACAGATTCTTAAAAATATCGCTATAGATATATTTGCTGCAAATAATAATAATATAAAATGCGGATGGGCAAACTTCATTTTTTTTTTAAATACATTCATATTATACATAGAAACACCCAGATCAATATTCATGTTCATGCACACAAATATTTTGCATTGAGCGAGAGTCGAGCCCGTGACCTCTGCGTGGCAGTCCCTACACAGTACCACAGAACCACAGAGATAGTCAATAACATTCAACACTCACTTAAAAATTATTTAAAATTAACAATGTATTTAAACAAATTCAACAGGCATGCATGTAAATTAATTAAAATCGGCGTCCACGTTTTGTTTTTACGAAAGATGACTGTTATAATATTACTAAACTAGTTGAACAGTCATAAAGATTCACTGTATGTTAGTTTCGAAGTAACACAAGCTCGGAACTTATATCAATATACCCTTTACCCTAAAACCCTAGACATAAATAACGTATAACCGTTTTGACTAAGCTCCGGGCTTTATAAATCTCACTATTGAATTTCAAAGCTGTTAAATAGGTACCAATATTGGGGCACCAATATTAGTTTCTAATAGCGCCATCTATGTGTAATCGTAGTATTCGCGACGGTATTATAGCATTACTAATATTTTTAACAATGTTATTGATCTTATTAGAACTAAGAAATAAATGTGTAACTAAAACGCCAAAACGGAAAGCATTTCTATCATTACTTAGTTATTTTTTTCTTTCTTCTCGAAACGGGACATAAACTGGCGTCTCTCGGGACGCGGCGCGGGTTTGTGTTATGCTTCGAGATTGGTTATTTTTATAAAATAACCAATCCAATACACTTTCTAGGTACAAGATAAATACAATTGACTGGCCTGTTGGTCTAGTGGTTAGTGACCTTGACTGCTAAGCCGGAGGTCGTGGGTTCAATTCCCACCCAGGACAAACCTTTGTGTGATGATCATGATTGTTTGTTCTGTGTTTGGGTGTAATTTATCTATAAAATGTATGTATTTACAAAAAAAAAATGTATATAAGTAGTATATCAGTTGTTTAGTACCCATAACACAAGCAAATATAATTGCTTAATTTGGGGCTAAATGGCGCTGTGTGCATGTGGTAGAATATTATTATTATATTAGTATTAATTAGAGACGAGAAAGTATATAAATACATTGTCGCCTCTAACAACAACCTCGAAAAGATATGTAGTGGTTACATAATAGACCACAAACGGCTTTTTAAAAATGAAACTTAAAAAACTATTTTACTGGATATATTATTTATTTATTCTTAAACTTTTAGCACAAAATTGAAAGCACAAAGGTGGACTTCATGCCAGAGGCATTTTCTACCAGTCAACCTGAGTGATGCAGAAACAAAATTTGTTAGATGTACTCAATTCTAGTTCAAATTACACACCAATTTCGTTACATTACTTACCCAATAGGTAACTAAACCATGAATCTAGATCTTACGCTAAAAGCAATATATCCCAAGCCATAATTAAAAGATATTGCATCATTTGAAGGTAGCAATGTTTCAACCGAATCGCATTCATCAGACCTAGGTACAAGTCGTAACAAGGATATATTAATTACTAGGAAACGTTATAACAAGCACATCAGCTAAATTCCTGCCGATGACATTTGTAAACAGACCCTACAGAGAGTTGGGTCAAATATTAACTTAACTACTAGTTGCTTTACGTGTGGGAGAAGATGTAAGAGATAGCGATGGCAAAATGACGTCAAGAAATTTTGTGCTAAATTTCAACACAACAAATGATATTATATATCTGAAAGGAGTAAATCAGTAGGGGTCATTTTAGAAGACATACATCAATTAAAAAGGTTATGTGTTGTCAAAGTTGCTCAAATTAGAAGCACAGGTAATGAACGTGCCCATGAATATTATTAATGAATGTATGTTGAAGAAGCAAAAGAGGTATGTTTGGATCTCAGTTATTTTACAAAAATCTAACTCAACCTTTTCTTTAGAATTATGTACATCCATGGCTAAGACATGCAATATTCATTAACTTAGTCTTAAAAAAAGATGTCTGAGAGAAAACTATTAAAAGAACTATCGATATCAATACCAATCCATATAAACTTGTCAAAATAGAGACACCTGCAGAAGACTCGTATCAAACGCCAAGCTCCTGTGAATTTGGCGGCCACCTTTAAATGCTGGACGTAACAGAGGACTTAAACGTGTAAATTAATATAACCAGTCGTATCACTGTCTCTCGTATCTTACAGCGAGGTGTACCAACAACGCGTATGTGCGCGTCTCTGTGGCATGTGTGCGGCCAAATTGCTCGGAAGTTCGGTTCTTGCGAACTCCCAAACACACAAAGCTTAATGGATTACACGTCTTGTTTTAGTCAACTAGTTTTGTTCTGTGCTGTGTTCTTTTGGGAATATTTAAGTTGATTTGATGATATTTAAATTATGTTATTGGTTTCATTGAAAGTTGGTAAGTGATCATGATTGATTGTCATCGAAGCTGTTGTTTTATATGATAATACTTACATATAATTTGACTATAGATATATATTACATTGATTAAATTGCGATTTATTGAAATAAAGCCGTGTTTTTATTTTTTATTATACAATCAACTTACGGTTTCTAAGTCGTATTTTTGCAAATGACTCTAAAAACACCGTGAAGATAAAACAGAATCCGTCCAATCTAAATCCTAACAAAGAGAATTTGCAAGTTTAAAATGTTCAAACAGCCCATAAAGTAATTAAAGCGAAATTAAAAGTATTATACAGAACAGCATTAACGCATTTACCGCTAAGATTTAATCTACGTCTTAAAGTATTACTGAGCCAATCAGTATGCAAAGGAATTCGTAAAAAGAAAGTCACTCTAATGCAAACTCGAGCAAACTTCGAAATAAAAGCGGATGCAACTTCAATATGAAATTTAAATGAGACCAGTTCAGGTAGGTACCTAATTCTCTAGCAACATCTAACTGTAACTTCATTCAAACTCTTCGCGTAGTTGGAATTAATAATTCATGTCTGAATTATGTATTTTTAAAATGGTCGGATTCTATTTGAATAGTAAGGCGCGGCCTGTTTACTGCTGTGGAGTGATTGTGTTTAAAGTATTCTGTTTATCGTATTTCTTTTAGTTTAAAGATAGGTTTTGTTAGGTTCATTATTTATAGCCTTTGTATTTGATAATTTTAAAATAATACAAAATAAATTATCTTAATTTGTTTTTGTTTCATAATCTAAATATAAACACTATTGACTCTACTATTTATTGTCTCACTGCAAGGTCAAGGCTTCTTCTCATATAGATAAAGCATGACATCGCCACGTTTGTTCAAGTTATTTGACAATGCCAGTATAACATTTTTTATAAATGAATAAAACCACCTTGGGTTGACTGGTAGAGAATGCTTTTAGCATTATGTCCGCCATTGTACTTTTGTGCATGAAGTTCAATAAAAAAATAAATCTAAATAACTTCATACATAAAGGGCAGGTGATTTAACCTCATAATTCGACAATTGTTTGGCGATAGCTGAGTTGTTTTCTTAGTTTCTAAATTGTACCAAAAAACTTACATACCTATCCCTAGACTATGATAAACACTTACAAACTATACTACAAACATAATTTTATCCATACTATTTTATAGAGCGGAAGTTTGTTTGAACGCGCTAATCTCTGGAACTGCCAGTCACATATGAAATTATTTTATTGCGTATGATAGCTTTGTTAAATCACGCTATTGGCGACGGGAGCAGATCAGTAAGCAAAGACGCGGGTGAAACCGCGCCACGGCAAGCTAGTAAATATATATATGTTTGGTTAGGTGTATACATGTTTGACACATAATAAGTTCATTTCAAAAAACACAACGACAACAACATGGGGTGTTAAAACCTGTTTTGTCCAAGCTTCAACAGCGAATCGATAGACGTATTATTTGGCAAAATCCCGCTCGTTTAACTAGTCGTCGAATTTTAATTAACTGCGAAAATAGAATGTATATTTCTAAATTTTATGCCTATTTGAACTGAAAATGTTACTGTATTTTTCCAGCCTCTCTAACAAAATTTAATGTTAAAACTAAATTGAATCAATAAAACTCCAAATTTTTTTAATGAATATTTTTTAGTTTTGCTGCTCGAACTTGTTATAAACAAATTTACGATATCGCTTTCGGTGTTCTGCTACGTATTTCGTCAATAGGTATATGTATCTGTTTTTTTAGTCGTAAAGTTGGAACAGCAACAAATCTGAGTAGATTAAATAGATTAAATAGAGAAAGATACTTAAACAACTAGGTCCCAATTTGAAGGAAATCTCTTATGGGAACTCTCGCTAGGTCCGATCCGCTTAAGAACGATACAAACTTTAAAATGACTCAAATCACTAAATGCGTCTATTGGCTTCAGCATTGACGTTAACCTCATGCACTATCACTTTTACAGTCACAATTGTATCTCAAAAAGAAATAAGCTTTAGCTGTCACGTTCCACATTCAAATATTTAGGTTCCACGTAATTTGTCTAGAAGCTTAACACGGGTAAAGTTCTTGAAAGTTCTTTGTATGATAACTCAATAATACCTTACCCTATTTAGAGTCAGTGAAGCTTGTGACTTTCAAACTCTCAGTAGGTATAGATGATTTAGATGAATCGGATTTCTATATAATTACATTTGAATAAGAAAGTTATTGTGTATATTAGTAGAGTTCATTTAAATTTAAGGTAGGTATTACCAACGCATAGAAAGGTAGGCACGCATCTAAAAAGGAACACCGATGACCTGGTATTTTTTTTGCCTACATTGGCAGATGAGCCAACGATGGTAACTAGTAACTGTAGCTCATAGACTTCTACAATGCCAGGGGCTCCGCAAGGCCGCTGCCTACCATGATATTAAAGCTATTTTTGAAGAAGGACATGTCGTAGCGCTCGGGAAACACCGCAGCTGGTAATTGATAAGCAACCGATGGATAAAAGCAGGACAAGCAGTGGAGATGCTTGAGAGAGGTGTTACGTCCAGCAATAAACGTCTTTTGGCTGAAATAATGATGCGCAATTTTCTACCAACTGTAAAAATAATTTATTATGTATGCAACAGCGCTCAAAAATTAAGAGAAAGAAGTCGTCTTTATAGAAACGACTATATCTTTGGAAATGTCCAAAGAATATCACCAATTATCTTAGAACAAACAATACCAGAAACAAACACACTATACTAATAAGAACAACTGCGCATACAAAAACTAACAAAGTTCAATTTGTAGGTATGACCTAAAAACAAACATTGCGGACTCGCAAAGTTGGTTGCCATAGCGACGTATACAAATTGCGACTCTTAACATTTATTCTAGAACTTTGCTCGTATATGTTGCACCTACCATTATTCTGATGATTTTGTAATAACTGAGCACTTTTGAAATGGCTACTGCTGAATTTATTATATTTGAAGTTTTTGTTGAAACTAATAAAATCTTTTTGTCATCATTACAGCGCTTAGACGTCTAACCCTGAACGTAATCTTCGTAGCCTTGTTTTTTATATAACTTTGGTAACGAACAAGCATACAACACCACCAGCCGAAATAATGCTTAGAAAACACAATCAAGCCGTTGCCGACCGTGTAGGAGGAAAAGAGGACGAGGAACGAAAAGGGAAAAGGAAGAGAATTTAGCTGCCGGCGCTGTTAGCAGCATTATCCATGACGAACTTTTCTAAGTTCATCTTGGTAGGTAGGTACTTATTCGGTTTGAAATTTATGTATTCACAGCTTTATAGTCAAGAGGTAGGTGTTAATAAGCTCTAGACGATCATGACGTAGACCTTTTATGAGATACTTAAATTCTGGTAAATATGAATGTATACATTATGCATATCAGTGAGTCAAAATATTATGTTTTATTTTATGTTGCGAAGAATTTTATAAATATACAAGATAAGATGACTAACACAAAATAAATCCATACTCGAAACAAATATTTATGGATCACACAAAATTTTAGTTATTCCGATCGGATCCCCCAGATCTGAATCCTTTGGTTATTTTTTAGTTCTGATCCCCTACAAAATTAGTCAGTCCGGTCTGATCTCCTCAGTCTTTTTGACAGGTAAGTACAGTCAAGAGAAAAGCAATTTATGTAATACCAACCCTTGTGGAACTAATGACATTCGTTGCTAGATAAAGATGTTTGTCAAAGCCACCACGCTTTTTAGTTCAATCAATTTCTGATTCAAAGAGCTCTAAATGACATATTATACGGCGATAAAATAGTAAGAATATTAAGTCATGACACTATGATAAAATAACGGAGTGGTCTGTACAAAATGAGCGCAGTGGTGGACCATTAAATTGTCGTAGGCACGCGAGATGTAACTTAGGTAGAGATGGACAAAACTAAGAAATACTTTTTAACTATAATTTTTTTCTTAGATATGAATCACATGATTTCTTTTTTTGTTATTATTGTATCTTAAACAAAAAGAAATTAAGCGTGAAATATTAAGGAAACTAAAAATATTAATCATGATTGACTGTCCTCTTCTCATCATTTCTTACTTTCTTAAATTCGACATCGGTTACGTTTTGTAAATATTGTTTCTGCAATACTGGAAGTAGACAATTAAAATCCCATAGAGAATACTTATTATTAGGTAAACCGAAGATTTTTTACAATCTACTGATGTCAAACATAATATTCTTATTCCTCATTAATGTCTTCAATTCAAACTCTGCCATGAAAGTTAACATATTATATTTTTTTATAAATCAACTAAAACCTTATCAAATTCTTATGTTATAATTTGAAATATTCTAAACTTACTATCTTTTCATAATAATATTAACGAAAACGTTTACTTCAGTGACACTAAACATTTTCATGGACAGTCAGTAATGTAGACACAACAGATGTTTTATTGTCGTCACGGCCTTATATGTTTACTGTCCCGGAAAGCGATAATAAAGTCAAAATAAAATAACAAAATGTCACTCAATTAACCTACAGTCAATTTGCTTACGACAACGAAGAACTGGCAAGAAACTCAGGCCACTCTTTTTAATCGCCATTGTTAATTTTTTTTCATTCTTGATTTCTTTACAATATTTTTTTCTCCAATTAACAAAATCTTAAGATGACTCCAATTTATCGACAATAGCCCACCTTTATACACTTGTATGCAGCTGTAAGACAATGACTCTAGTTGGGTTAGACGCAAATTTGCGAGTGGCAAGACAGAGCAAAATAGAAACTGTATATTACAATATCAATGTTGGTAATATAGGTTTTTTTAAATGTTAAAGGTACAATTTGGTAGTACTTGAACATTCATGTCGTAGAATTATTGTACAAGCCATGATAAACTCGAACTTACTCAAATAACAACATTAGCCTAAAATACGCTATCATCGTACAAACGTTTTAAAAGCGACCATTAAATTGGAAATCTGTGACGTCATCATTTTGTACTAATATAAACAAATAAACCGTTTTGACAGCATACACAATAACTGTAATTATATATTTGTCAATCGTCTCTATTTCATACCACGGGACAAACTTACTTACATTCTATTTTTATAGGTGCATTCGTTGTAATAAAAGTAGTTAAATTATTATAGTTTCATCTTCACACAAAACATTTCTAATAAAAGGCCAATCGTGAGTTCTTCTGAATTTACGACACTATATTTACTATGTATGTACTGGTGGACTGGTAGATAATGCCTCAGGCATTAAGTCCGCCAATATACTCTTATGTATATGAAGTTTTAATAAATAATAAATATTTTTATAATAGGTCCGAAAAATACATCTCCAAAGAAGTACTTTAAGCTGAATTTGACCTGTCTCCTTTTGTAAGATTGATTGAATAAAATAAAAATCTTTTGTGGCCTTAACCATTGTATATAGAAATAAACAACTGACCTAAATAATTTCGGTTAAAAGCAATAAAACATGGACTTTGTAACGTTTCAAACTTTAAGACAAATTTTTATTTACTTTTGTAAGCTTTGTTTGAAAGTACCTTAAATTACGATAAGATTATGTAAGCCTAAACAAGAGTGTTCTAACTTGTCCAAAGACACGAATTAAAAATTAATCAAAAATCATAGAGACCTTATTAATACAGTGTCAAACATTTTACTAATTCATTTTCATATTTATGTCTTTCTTGTCAGGTTTAAATGATGTATTTTCCAAAATGTTGCGACGTAAATTAAACTTACTTTGAGTATAGTAACAAATCAGCTGTTTAAACTGTAAGATATTCTTAGGCTTTCGAATTAATTTTGCAAATGAGACCCATCTTCCCTTCATGAATATGCAAACATTTTTGTTAGGTATACCTTCTTTGCTTATAGCCCGTTTTGCTACGGACGCCGTTTACACAATTAAATTTTGCGAATAAACAAATAAGCTTACGTGTGTGTTTGTTTGTAATCTAAAATAATTTTACCTACTTAAGGATATTCAGCAGAAATTATAATAGGCGTTTACCTAGAGGAAATGAGATGATTATCTTTTACTTACATTTTATTATGTTTAGGTTTAATTATTTATAAATTATTTTGTACGTGCACAATGTTTAGGAATTAAAAGATTTTATCAAACTATATTAACTACAACCATTACAAACTACAGGTGACTGGCCTGTTGGTCTGGTGGTTAGTGGCCCTGACTGCTAAGCCGCAGGTCGTGGGTTCGATTCCCACCCAGGACAAGTCTTTGTGTGATGAGCATGATTGTTTGTTCTGTGTCTGGGTGTAATTTATCCATAATATGTATGTATTTACAAAAAAAAATGTATATAAGTAGTATATCAGTTGTTTAGTACCCATAACACAAGCAAATATAACTGCTTAATTTGGGGCTAGATGGCGCTGTGTGAATGTGGTAGAATATTATATTATTATTATTATATTATTACAAGGTGTAATTTATATTTTGCAACTTAAATTTTATTGCATAGTATATGAAGACTAGAGTGAAGAATAATGAGTGGGATACTAGCCTTGTTTTATACGAATGTAAACGTAAAAGATTAGATATAATAACTATGGCAATTGAAAATCATTAACACTTTTCGGGACAGTAAATGGATGACATTGATGGCCGTGATGACATCAAAACATCTATTGTGTCTACAGTAGTGTCTTGCCTCAGCGACAAAAAAGAGGATTAAAATTGTAGATACAAAAAAAAATTACTAATATAAAAGTCAGCGCAAAGAACTTAAATTCAGTAGACATAAAAATCGAGTTGTTCCGGCCGAATCTTCCAGATCTGATCCTCGGCTGGTTATTATGTTCTGTAATTCGGTTCTGATCCCCTATAAATTTAGTCATTCCGGTCTGATCCCCTTACTCTTCTTGACAGGTATGTCCAGTCAAGAGAGAAGCACAAATAAAATTTGACAAATTTAAAACAGCAAATTTTAGCCAAATATTTTATTGCTAACAATATAAACACTGAATAAGATAAATACTACCTCATGCTATATTTGGAAAGACAGACTAGGAATTCCATTAAAATGTCTTTGCCACTATTCTCTGTTATCTTCTTCTATTTCAGCTAGTGATGTGATCGCGTGAATTTATTGTGAAAAGGGTTGTCGATACTTCGATAATTTATACATTCGACGTTAGTGCTTGCAATGTTTAAGTAAAATTGCAATGGAAGTCGTTACGACGACGTGACGAGGATGTGAAGATATGCACGAATTAAACTTTGATACATATAATAATGTCTTATATGTTTTAAATATTGACTTATTTAAAGATAATGTGAACGTCGTGTTATTTTTGACAGTCATTTATAATTAAACCATAATTTAATTAAAAATAACTACTTTACTATGTGTGTCATATTTGGTTCTAAAAAGGCGACAATGACCGGGAAGACGCAGGATGAACCGACAATCTGATAAGCATTGCGCGCAACCGAGGGAGGTTCACGAGCTTTACGACCGACGAAAGTTTTAAAATTGAGAAAGATTCTTATCCAGTAGTGGGTGTATTACGGCTAATATTATAATCGGTGTCATTATGCTTATTTTAGCGTAAGGACATAAACTTTTTTAATTTCCATCTATTTACAATATAACCATTTCTTTCTTATAATTATAAAATATTTATTTAACATACTCAAAACTATGTATTGCAAGCACTTTGTTATTTTAAAAATCGATATGCATTTTTGCATCACTATAAAACTTGCTCGATACAAGTTAAAGTTGTCTTAAACTTGGCCCGATATCTTGTAGAGCATTGAAAGGTGTTCCAGGATGTTTTTTAAACTACAAAGAGTTCTACTCGACTTTATTTTACTGGACTTTGGAAAGAAGGGTTTAGAAAGATGTACTCAATAAAAGTATTAAAGAGATTTTAAATGGATTCTAAATCATTGAATGCAGGTATTCAATGTGTTATTTATTTATTTAAAAACTTTGCGCACTAAATGTCGTCGAAGTGCTTAATGCCAAATAGCATTCCCAGCCAATCTTTAGGTGATGCAGAGATGATTGTGGTAGGTGCACGTTTAATCAAACAATTACTAATGAGTGACATAGAATATACATACATTAATAAATTTGTAATACAGCTACTATACCATTACACTGAATATACACTATAATATATTATATATACTACTAGCTGCGCCCCATGGCTTCGCCCGCGCGTAAAATAAGGTTTGTTGTATCCCTCGGGAACCAGACTAAGACCAGACGTGGGATAAAAAGGCAAGGTCCGTCTCTGACACCGAATCTAAATACGTATCCATTTTCAACGAAATCGGTTTAGCCGTCTAAGCGCCGAGTGATAACAAACACACACACTTACACACACACAAACTATGTATTTAAACTGAGAAACTATGAATTTAATGACTTGCATTGTTTTTTTTATATTATTAAGACAATTCTATAACGAAGGCAACTAGAATGTTGTTAGAAGACTTAAAAGATATATCTATCTCTGATCCAAAATCCAAAGTGACATAGGACGACTTGATAATTTTCTACTCTTAATACTCTTATTATTATACTTTCCTGTAAAATAAACCAGCACCAAAGGAACCAATTACAAGTTCTCGTAAATTCTAAATGATTTATACCATTCATCTATCCAACGAACGTACGTGACATCAAAATAATTTTAGAATAAAAGTTTGGCACACAAAACTTTGTTTGAAACATAGAGTAAAACTTCAGCTATTCTATTTTAAAATTGTAGAAGACAAAAGTACGATTCTGCAATTTTAAACAATGTGATGAATGGGATGGATGGATCTTACTCAATTTTTCGCGTAGTAAGTTATGACTTACAAAATAAAAATATTGTACTCTCTTGGGCGTCTTACTAAGATACATTTTGGATACTTTTTAAACTGAGTGTTATGTGTGAACGACTGAACGTTTTAAGTTTATTGTGATGAAAAATTGTAAAGACGTAAATTTTGTTAAAAATTTGCGAACATTGTGTAATAATAGCGGTATGAAGTAATAAGTGTTTGAATTGATATAAACCTTTTATTAGTTTTCTACCTTTTTAAAGATAGCAGTTATCTAAAAGGGTTTGAAACTGTGAGATCTATTTGCCTAGTGTAATGTATGTAAAAGATTGCTTTCAGCGATAGGACCGCCTATTGTCACTATTTTTTGTTACAAAATTTTCTTTCTAATAAAAAATGGTAACTGCATCGACGCGACGCACGCTACGGTGACTTTCATACATTGGAACGAAAAGGCTTTAAAGTACTTTGTCAAGGTACAGTGCATATTGATGATACTTTTTTTAAATCATGTTACTCTGATATTGCGAAAAATAATAATAAAGTTTAATTGAGATTCTGAAACAGTATAACGAAATTCTACCTAACAGAGACTAAGATATACTGCCTGCTGAATTTCTTCTTCTCTGTGTGTATCCATAATATGTAATAGCCCATTAAGAAAGGCGTTTACGCTGATTTATTGACAATTGTATGTATTGTTGCCATACACAAATAGCACCGATTAAGTAAAATGACTAATTACAGGCCAATAACAATTGTATTACAATTTATGAGTATCTTTGAAGGCATTCGTTTTATCAAAGTTTCGGCAATACATCATTAGTGGCTGATTTTATTTTACGACAGATGTGCTGTTTTAAATTAATATTTGCCCGACTCACGCAACGCAATCAAGGAGCGTAATGTTTTTCTAGCGTATGTGTGTATGTATGTTTTCAAGTACCTAACTACATGTATAACAATAGCTCATCGGCGATAGGTACCTACGCGTCGCATCTACAGTACCTACATTCATTCTTTGGTTATCGCGATTTGACGGCAACTTTGTAGCAATAACAGGAGGGTTCTAGAAATCTATTGAATGACTATAAAAAGGATTCGAACCTCGGAAAGGACATTCAGTTGTGAATACAGCGATCTCGAGAGAACATCTAAGTGGTACGGAAGTTTACGAAGAGCGATGTATGAAGCGTTATAGTGCAGTATAATATGTGTTTATTGCTTTATTTTGGTACTGTCAGTGTATTCTGTAAGTCTTGAATAAACTCATCATCGCGTAACTGGTATTTTACAACAAACCCCATCCTTACATGTGACAGTATGTATGTATATATGTATGTATGTATGTGAGTATGTAAGTATATCTATTTTTTTGGCACGCTCTACAGCCTAAATGGCATTATGGATTTTAACGTATGAGGTGCCATTAGTTTTTCGGGTTTCTTTCTTTTCATTTTGTTTTAGGCATACGAGCTTTTTGTTTCATATTATATACACTGACGGACTCATAAACTGCATCAAAGTAATAGACGACTTTGAAATAAATATTTTAACCAAGTATGCGAACTTTCTATAAAGATTAAAATTGAAACCTCTAGATTGGTTCGTGAACTTTAAAACAGCGTAAGGTCATATTCTTAAGTTTAAGTTTGTGTACTGGAAAGGACCTTAAGACTTTTTTGAAGAAAAACAGAAATTTAAGGAAAATTGGTTTAATAAAAAAATGGTTTTAACAATAGACACAAACTTTATGCAAGGGTTTATTTATGTTTTAATAAGGTGTATTACCTCCACGTGCCCTTATTACGGATTGTAATCGGTTCCGCATAGATTTTATTAGGGTTATTAAAAGATCTTGCGGAATATTTTCCCATTCTTCTGAAAGTGCTGTTCTTAGTGCTGCCACTGTCGTGGGCACAGGATTTCTCGCATATACAGCTCTTTTTAAATTGTCTCTTTTTAAAACATGCTCAATGGGATTAAGATCCGGGCTGCGTCCTGGCCAATTCATTGTACGTATCCCAACCTCTTCGCAATATTGTCGAACTTGTGCAGCAGCGTGCGGCCGGGCATTATCCTGCATTAAAGTAAAATTTTCGCCTATGAATCCCATGTAAGGCACCACGTGATCTTCTAAGATCTCTGTTATGTAGCGATGTGCAGTCAAACCCCCTCTATTACTGTTTTGACGGACCATGTCTATGAACACAAGTTCTGTTCGCCCGTTCATCGATATGCCACCCCAGATCATACCGAACCGCCTCCAAAAGGAACACGCTCCTCAATGCAACTTTGAGCATATCGCTCCCTACGTCGAAGATAGACTCTTCTGCGACCATCTGCACCATATAAACATGTCCTTCACTCGTCCGTGAACAATACGGAGGCCCATTGCTCTTCTGTCCAATTTAGGTGATCACGCGCAAATCTTAAGCGAGCTTGTCTGTGAGCTACAGACAACTTTGGACCATTTGCTGGTCTAAAAGAGGTGATATCCGCTTCCTTTAACCTTCTTCTTATTGTTCGTGCACTCACATTTACTCCACGCACTTCATTAAGCTCTGTTTTGATGTTAACTGACGTGAGGAAACGATTTCGCAGGGAAGTTGTAACAATAAATCGGTCATCACGACCGGTGGTTCTCGAGTCCTGCCTGTACCACGTCTCCTTCTGTAAGAACCTGTCTCCACAAACCTTCTGTATATTTTAGAAACCGTAGACTGGTTTAAATTTAAATTTCTACCAATCGTTCGTTGATCCAAGCCCTCCCGCACCAGTGCTACAATTTATTCGGACGAAGTATCCATATTATGGTTCAAAAACTCTCAATGAGTTAAAAAAACTAACCCAACAATTCTGCTGGTAACAATAATTCAATTGACAAAAGAATAAAAAATCAATGCAAATCAATTTAAAACTTTGCTTTAAATAACACGCAAATCTGATACTACGAGTAAATTTTCTTTTCCCGGCTAAATTCATTTGTTTTAACTGCAGTTCTATTTTTAAATTTTGCTTTTTTTAAGATTAAGAGCTAGTCTCTCCATATTTATATAATTTAATCTAAAAAGTTTGCATTCTTATTAAAAAAAAATCATTTCAAAGTACCTAATCCTGAACTTTGATGCAGTTTATGAGTCCGTCAGTTTATATATACATATAACAAATTAGACTGGTTATTAGCATTCTTAAATTTATGCTTGTTTAAAGATTAATAGATATAAGATTCTTTATTATATACACACATGTATACATACATGTATGTAAAATTTAGAAACCTTTAAACACAACCAAGTACTAACAGGCTTATTGCTTAAAGTGGTATATTTCAGACAACCTCATTAGGCTGTTTGACTATCGAGTACTTATACCATTTGGACAAGGTTCTATTGTCTTAGTATTTTAGAAACACAACCTCATCGTAAAGTACGAAAAATTCAAGCAATAGATTAAATCCTATACAAATAAATTCTCAATCCTCGGTTCTATAAAAGATATTATAGACTTAAATAACCATAAATAGGTCGTATTTCATTTTACAAACACAAAGATCTTAGATATCCTTATCAGGACATTTGCCAACCAAATGATTTTACGGCTACACACCCAATTACGTTCCACAACCAGATTGCCGCGGTGATTTCACTCAATTTTATCCGCGAACCCTTATCGCGTCTGAATATTTATGCTTAGCAAGTGGTCGACTAATTTGCAAGATATTAATACCGGTACGGATAATACTCCCCGGATATTACGTTCCCCATTTAATTTTATATCACTTGGCACGCAAACCTGGAAGATTTAAGGGGTTTTTTGGACTTAACAATAATGCTGTGCAGCCATTAATTCAGTTACTAAAAAAAAACATTGATGCTGCTACTGTCTATGCAGGTTAATTGCATAGTCGTCAGCAGTAGCCGCCTTCTGAACCAGTATAATATACCATACCTTATAGTTTTTTTCCTGTCGAAACGCTAAGAAGAATAAATAAGAACCGTATTTTTATAATTGTAGCTCCAATGGCATGCACCCTAAGTAAATTACTAAAGTCAATCATTTCGGTACAAGAATTAAAAAATAAAGGTTTTAATTAAGACAGTGCTAAAAATTAAGAGGATATAATGATATGCATTTAAACTGTGAGGCGCTGTAGGCTTCTAAATAAAGCCATATTCTTTTACTAGCTACGCCCCACGGCTAGCCCTGGGATAAAAGTAGCCTTTGTCCATCTCCGGCCCCGAATCTATGTAAATACCAATTTAGCCATTTAGGCGCTGAGTGGTATCAAACACATACACGCAAACTTTCACATTTATAACATTAATAGTACCTATAATAAGTTATATTAGCCTACCAAAGTGACTTCATTCATCATCATCATATCAATAAAAAAACTTTTGCCACTGAACATAGGCCTTCTCTAATTTTCGCCAATTTAGGCGGATAAAATCAGCTCATGACTCTACGCTGCCTGATAGTAAACAGTAGCGTCCAGAAGTAGTGCCCACCATTGCAAAAGCCATTCTTTAGACATTATATTGGCCTATTATTTATTTATTTGACTGCTTCTGTGGTTCGGTAGTACTTGTACAGACGCGGGCTCGATTCCCGCTCAATGCAAATATTTGTGTGCATGAATGCAAGTATTTGCATTGAGCTGGGTGTTTCTATGTAGAATATGTATGTATTTACAAAAAAAAAGTATTTAAGTATGTTTATCCGCATTTTAGAACCCATAACACAAGCATATATATTTTTTTTTATTATTTATTTATTTATTACACAATATACAACTACCTTTAATAATAATAGAATTATAATATGTTAAACTAATAGATATTTCTGATTTGATGATGTTTTTAAAGATTTTTATTTCTTTTTGTTTTTTAATTGTTACTTAGTAATTACATTTGCATGTCATGTGGCAGGATATGGAAGAACTTTTTTATGTACTGTGACCTTTGTATATCCATATTCGCAAAATAAATTATTTGATTTGATTTGATTTGATTTGACCTTTACAGGTTCGTA
The DNA here is from genome assembly GCA_963082885.1 of Parascotia fuliginaria. Lineage (NCBI taxonomy): Eukaryota > Metazoa > Arthropoda > Insecta > Lepidoptera > Erebidae > Parascotia > Parascotia fuliginaria. Next base: position 7,107,157 of record OY720195.1, read on the forward strand.
CCTAATACAATAGTGTATAAACTTATCTAGGTAATTCTACTTAAAAATAAATTAATTTAAAAACACTGAACTATATTTTTTATATTAGGTACATAACTAAATAACTATCTATACAATAACTAAATGATACAACACATTATTCACTCAGAGTACAGTTAAACAAATCAACATGCTGAGACAGTGTGTTGAACGCACGCAGCGCACGCGTCAGCAGGTTAGTACGCGCGCGCGGTACCGACAGTAGCGGTGGTAGCCGTCTTCTTCCCACAACGACACTGACTCTATATGCTTACTTTGGGTCTAGATGGCGTTGTGTGTAGTTGTTGAAATATTATTATTATTATTATTATCCCACTGCAGCGAAATCGATCGATCGCCACTCTTGTTCAAGGTGGATAGGCGATTTCAGACTTCCTCAGAAGTCCTGGTTTTTTCACGATGTTTTCCTTTATCTTCAGTCAGTAATGTCTATATAGAAAGTACATATGATTTGAAAAATCATATTGGTACTTGCCCAGATTCGAATCCTCAACCTCGTGTTTACGAAGCGGGTACCTTCACCACTGGGCCATTACGACTTCTAAACAATACACGGCTAAAAGTTCAATTCAAAACTTTATGACTCATAGCTATTCCTAGTTCCGTTGAAACTGCATTCGGAATGGCGGAGATAATTAAGGAGCTCTAAAGAGATATTTTTGCGCATTAACGGCTAAGTCCCACGATTTAGAAGTGCCATTCGTTTTAATATTGACGTGGAGTGCGGGCAGAGATAAGCGGTTTTGATTTTACCTTTTCAATTTGTTGAATTTTATGGGTGTTTCACGTGGAATATTATACAATTATTGTATTTAAGAAAGGTAGGAAACGATGGCATTTTAATCCTGTAGTGCGGATAAGCAGATTGATCTTGTGGTAAGAGATTACCAAAAAATACATAAGTAACCGTGTGTTTTGTGACATTTCTGTCTCACAGAGTAATATTAGGTAGTTATTTCTGTCTTGGAATTTTCAATATCAAGCCGACGCCGGCGTCTGGAATTGTACCAAATTCATGGCAAAAGGCCAAGGGCAAAGCACTGTTATATTAGACAAAACATCGCTGTCTAAAAGTTTTACACCTCGGCCTACCCTTTCGGGATATAAGCGTTAAGCTATAATAATATTCGATTGTTACCTTTATTGCTACATCTCCTTAGCATAACAAACACATCCATACTGTACCGTATCTCTATGAGTAATGTCCCAGAACTGTGTCCTGAACGTAATGTGAATGTATCTCTGTCGTATGATTCATGCCCACCTGACAGGAGCAAGGGTTTCCTAATGATATACCTCTTTGTCATACGTGTCGGCATATAGGTGAGAGATAGTTACGTGTACATAGTGATATAAATATTTCTCTTTTGTATACACGAGGTAGTGGTTTTGAAATTTTACCTACAACTGCTATAAGTATGTTAAAACTTTCCTGTATTGCAATGGGGGTTCGACTGCTGTACCTACTCGAAATTGGCAGTATGATTTGCACAAATGAAGCGCACCAAACGAAGCGCATCAAAATTATTTCTCAAAACGCACCAGTTTGATGCTTTAACAAAAAGAAATACTACTACTGGTGCGTATATCCTCACTAGTGAGATCAGTGAGACGGCGAAGATTAACAAAATAAAGACGGCTGTGACATTCATTCACAGTGTCACGTCCTTTTTTCTGTAAGAGGTGCAAAGTCGTGTCACACCCGCACTAAGCGGACTATATTCAGTTCCGTATAAAAGTGGACGTGCCTATTGCCATACTCACACAATAACAAGAGAAACGGTAAAATAATATTCGCGACTTAATTATATTATTGTCCGTCGTCATGTAAGAAAACTAAAGACGGTAGGGTCTCAAAGGATTGAGTGATTCGTCGCCGACCACTGCAATAGACCTAAATATTCTTAAGCTCATTTGCATAATCAAATCAAAACAATTGAATAAAATAGAATCAGGTTAAAATAAATTATACTTGTAAAGAAAGCTGAACGAAGTAATACAAAATGTATAAAAATATATTGACATATTATTATATCTTTCCTACGTTTATCAAAGCAAACGTATTTCGAAGAAACAAGCTTAATAAATTTCGCCCTTTTCGAGTATCGAATATTGCCAACAATAAAAATAGATCGGCATTTCGACGAGAAATTGGTGTGTAATATCTTGTATATATGGCCTAAAGATATGGAACCTCGTTGGTAATATTGTACTATACAATAAAGTGTGAGTTTGTAACAGGTAGTACAACTGACAATAGGTACAAATATTCAGATATTTTATTATGATACTACTTACTAACTATCCAAAGTTGATATTTTACTAGCTTAACCAAGATATGAACGTTGAACATTTAGCACTGATTTTCAGTTTCGGCTGCTATGCAGATGTCTTGGGTTTGATCCTTAGATCGGGTAATATAATAGTGACTTTTTCCTGTCGTGAGTAAAGTGTTGGGTTTTTCCTGTTTTACTCGTCTGTTCTTCTAAAAGACGTAATTCTCGATTTTATAACATATGCGTGTTATGTATGTTATAACGAATAAAATATATTTCTATCGCACTCCAATTTATTTACCTATGTGCCACCATACAAGAATAAACTCCTCTTAAATGGCAAACAAATATGGAATATGCAATATTTCATAGTTCAGTAGGTACAAGTTAGTAGCAGAGCATTATTGTTGAAAAACCGTATCGAAGTAAGTTCGAGATAAGAAGAGCACTAACGACTCTGAGTTTGTTTCTAGTGGTTTATAATTTGTGCTAGTGTACACCGCTTTGCACCAGTATATTACGACTTGGTTAATGCGTTTTTACTAATGTCCTTTGTAACAAATCGTATAGTAAATTGTTTACTTTATATATTTTAAAAATTAAATTAGTTACAATTAAATAATAACCCATATTATGGCAAGTATCAATAAGACTTCAGTCTTAGTATTCAAATTCAATAAGTAGTGTTTTATACCTGTGCGTGGCGATCAATTTTCATGCCTCCTCTACACAAAGGAGACATTTATTCACAGTAGATAAATAACGGACTGATACTATTATGATAATGGCCATAAATAACATTAAACATTCTTTGTTTTCTTTATAATTATTTTTTACAACACAGTTTTAGCTACACTCAAAATTCTCAAGGAAGGAACCATAACCGCAACGTAAAAATAAAACGCGTCGAAAACATGGTAATATTTTTTGTAAAAACGATAATTACATTATTATACCGATACATTAAAGTATTCAAGGGTATAGGTAGGTAGGGAGTGATCAACAAGGGAGTAAAGTTTGATAATGAAGCCTCGAGTCGGTCCTCGGCGTCCGTCGATAAATCATGGAGATTCGCGCTAAAAGTTGTAAAGGGAACATATCTTTTGTCTCGGTATATTTTAGGCTCGCTTTTAGAGTTCCATAGCATTAAATAAAAATACGGCAACCTTATAAAATCACCTTTTAAGTCTGTCTGTCAAGAAACCTTTTTCACGACACTGCGTAGAGGTATCTAGCAAATCAAGAATGGATTTCAAAGGTAGATTTATAACTCAAGTTTTTAAGACAGCTTAATCATGGTCAAGCTATGGCCACTTTTGGCAGATATAATAGTACCGACATTTCGTTATAAATCAAAGGCCGTAGGACAATTGGATATTACTGACTTACTATGATGGAAAAGATCATAAGAAAACGAGGACAAAATTCTGAAAATGCCAGCTCTCGTTGGGCAAGCATGGTGATTAAAGCTCATGCCTTCTCCATGTGATAAGAGGCCTTTGCCTGCAGAGAAACTGATACGGGCTTTTATTATTAGTAAAATTAAAAGGAATCTTTTGTATAAAAGACTGACTTAAACTTGCTGTTTTAAGTTCAAGATTTGTTTATGTGTGTAGACTTCGTTGTAAATAATGGTAAAAAAGAATTGATGTTTAATAAAGACTTTTGTATATTCTACAGCAGTTTATTGTATAATTTTTAATTTTACACAGTTTTACGCTAAAGAGCTATCATGACATCCACTGCTGCACCCTCAAACCGCCCAAGGCAGCTGCCACGATGATGACTGCCATTACTTTTAGATACAGCCGACTGCTTACTTAGACAGAGCGTACAAAAATAAGGCAGAAAAACAGTTTGACGAAGCCTAGACCAAACCTAGACCCAAATCATAAGATAATAATATATTCATGAAGACGAAGCCGCGGGTAACAGCTAGCATTCACACAATAAAATATCTGTGAAGGTAAGAATGTTTCTATCTATTTGTCAGTTGTATCACCTGTTACAAACTCACAGTTTATATCTATAGACCATTACAAGATATTACACACCGATTTCTCGTCGAAATGCCGATCTATTTTGATTACTTATACTTATATATACTTGATTCTATTTTATTTACATAAATTATTTAGAGTTGATTATGCAAATAAACATGTAAAAAATATTTTAATAAGAGTTATTAAATTCTATAAAATTAATTTAAATAATGATTTTAAAAACTAGCTTATTATTTTATTTCAAAATAAAAAAATACTAATGTAAATATAATTTTAACCCAAAAATATACTGCGCCCAACGTGGGGCTCGAACCCACGACCCTGAGATTAAGAGTCTCATGCTCTACCGACTGAGCTAGCCGGGCATTATGAGAGTTATTATTATTACGTATCTATATCTTTTACGGCTGTCCCGAGTTTACCAGATATGCTAAACTTTACATTAGGCGCAGCTGTTCTTGCAGCTTACTATACGACACCACAAGGTGGGCATGTTGAGAATGTGTGAAACTGAGTTAGTATTTATAGAGATGTCTGCTGTATTCACAAAGAATAATTTAAATTAGACCGTATTCACCGTTAGGTTTATTTAGGTCAAGGTCAAATTCAATATTCTAATTCAAATCATTTATTTGCGTAAAGTTGATACAAATTTCTAGTATGTCCAGTAGTAGACGTCTTTCGTTAAAATGATGGCTAAAAATTATGATTTATTAATATTATTAGCTCGATTATTAATTTATTTTATTTCAGTGGGTAATTTATAATGGACTCATTTAGAGAACAATGAATTACTACTATAATATTGCGTTTTCAGTGTTGAAAACGTCATGCAAAATTCATATAAATATAAGGATTTGTAAATATTGCAAGAATTAAGAATCTACAAATAAAGATGACAATACCCATAATACCTATAATATTTATGTGGGAAACAGGCCTTATAACATGGAACTATATCTACTGCGTAAACATCACAGTTAATTTACGACCCAAGCGAACAAGAAACGTAGTACTGATAAAATTTGTAAGTTGAACGTACAAATACAACTTTAACTGCCAGTCGGACGCACGCACGTACACGTAGACTACGATAAACTAATAAGAAGATACAAGGCACTGGTAATGAGGCTAAAATATATAGGCCACAACTCTACTTAACAAAAACAAAGTTGCTGTTTACAAAAAAGTAAATAATATACGCTGTACTAGATTACACAATCATCATCACTCTATTAAGGCCATCGTTTTGATTGATCGTAAGCCATCATTGTCTGCCGTTTTTATCATGTCGTTGGGCTTCCGTGTGAGTGTAGATCAAAGATTACTGGTATATTATATTAAAAAGTGAAGACCTCAAGGAGGTTTACTCGGTGATCGGCTCAAGCGACCACGAACTGCAAGACGCTGTGCCTGTTTTTTCCTTCGAGAATACATAGCAAAAGAATGAACTAAATGGTCTAAGTAGGGGTACTTACAAAAACAAATCAACAAGTAGCATGTCTCCAAGTGATCAAACAAATCCTTCACAGAACATCAAACGACAAAAAATCACATCAACAAATTACCCAGTATTGAACTGTTCATCTCTAGTACCAAACTACAAAAGTAATAGATAGATACGCTACTGTACTAAGTACACATATCTCAAACTATCCTGTCTTATATTTATACAAAAGTCTGGTCACTAATGAGGCAACCAGGAATACCAATACTGCTAGTCATGCTGCAGATCATGACTGCACGAATTAAAGTTTCTCGCTAGTCACAGTATCGTAATGAGGATAAAAGGATAGATAATAATAACATAATGTTATTGTTTCCTTGTTGGGATAAGCAGTGCTACAACATATTTTTTTTTTTATATGTATTGGCCGTGTATTATGAATATGGAACTGCCGCTATCTCTTTCTGTAGATCTTGTAAGAGGTAACTAAAGAAATACCAGGTAATGAACAGCAGCAATACCTGCGTACGTAGTAGGTAAATTATTTGTGACTTGAAACAAATTTTTTGCTGTTAAAATTATTAAATTCATTGTAAATAGCATCTTAAAATCAGAAAATGAATTATTAATGGTGTCGATATTTAAAAACTCTACCTTCCTAATAGTCTTGTTAAAAGTAAGTACATTTAAAAATATGTACGTATGTCAGTTGTCTTTGATTTGATTAAAAATTCAGTAAAAAAAAATTGTGAATCCCTGTCGTAACACAAAACGATTATTTTATAATGTTGTCCTTATTTAAACAATCCAAAAAATAACATTATTATTCTTTAAATAAGTATTATATATTTACTAAAACACTGTTATAACAGTAACTTCAGTCGTGTCACGTTATCAGAACAGACTTACCGTTCTAAAGCCCCGTTGACAATGCTTTAGACAGACACAGATAAACGCTTCAAACTTGTAACACCCCTATTTAGTCGTGGTTTCAATTAATGATTCACTAAGTTCAAAGTTTAATTAACTATTTGATTACATTGCGTAATTATTAAAATGTTAGTTACATGACAAAATTGATTTTTGGTCTGGGTGTTTTTATCTAACATTTATATTATAAAGAGAAAAGATTTTATTTTTTGTGTTTTTTTTTGTTGGTATGCAACGATTTAACTGAAATCTACGTTACCGATTTAAAAAATCTTTAAACTTTAGTAATCAATAAAAGAAGCGGTTTTATTATATTTAACATAATTTTTTTGAAATATCTATATAATTTTAATATTTGAAATACAGAAGACAGCAAAATTAATTTGCAATATAACAATAATTTATTATTTCGCAGACGTGGGTAATAATGCATTTTTTTTGCATAAAATGCGTTTGTTTTGAGACCCAACGAAACTTTTGATACCGAAGCGAAGCGAGGGTGGACGTCTAGTGTATCTCTGTGTATAATCGGTCCTTCATATCTGAGGATCGTGGTCAGCATCGGGATAAATGATCTTCCTCCACCGGTCTCGATCCAGCGCGTCTTTTACGACCGCGTGGAATTTAGAGAACGATGAGTCTTTCACTTGATCGGTCCATCTGGTTGGTGAACGACCACGCGATCGTTTGCCTTCGGTGTTTCCAACGACAATTAGTTAGTGTGGCCGAAATAGGAAAGAATGCGTTGTTGGCATATGGTCGACAAGCGGGTTTAGTGTATAATATGTATGTATTATCTAAAAAAAGTGTTTAGGTATGTGTATCCACTCTCTAGAGCCTATGTCATAACCTATGCTTACTTTGGCTCTGGACAGCGCTTTGTAGTTGGTGTCTAATTATTCATTATTATTTATTATTTTGGTATGCGCTCCCATTGAGGAACCACATTTTTCTTCAGGTCTTTCTTTCTTGAAGAGGTAAGCATAGATAAGAACGAAATGTAAGTGCTATAGCACTCACATTTCGTTACCTATGTTTGCTACCCTATAACATGGGGTGAGTCTGTTAGGCTAGGTAGGTAGGTACCTTATACTGAGAACTTTACGAAAAAATTAAATATCGCTTTAGAAATTCGGGGATGGCAGTCAGTAGGCAGTCTTGTAATCTAAGATTATTGAATTTCCCACAAATGTCTTATTCTTCTTACTAATTCAATTTAATGCCACACGGTCATTTCCTCGAACTTTCCGATATTAATTCTTCACGCATTAGTATACAGTAGCACGGATATTTTTAATAGTAAATTTAAAAACTCAATAAATCATCCACGGCCTCCACCTGTCGTTTGGCTTTTATTAAAAAAGTTCCCATTGTTCAGAACGATTTAATTCAAGAAATTTTGACCGAGGTGAGGCATTCAGAAATTAATTTCTAAAGACACACTCTGAATAATTCAGATCGCGCTTTACAAAAGAAAAATAGATGAAATGCCAATCTATTGTGTCTAAGGTTTTACTAATTTTATCGTTTAATAGTAAAGAAAGTTGTTAAAAAGAACTGCAGAGTTTTATGATCATTCTTCTGTCTATCAGTCGCCCTGTAAACATCCAGTGCCGAACATAAGCGTTTTTAAAACAGAGAAATTGAAAACAATTAGCTTCCGTAAAACAAAGGAGACATTGGTAACACACCCTATTAATATTATAAATCGAAAGTTTGTGTGTATGTTACTACTACTAACATGGTTCAAATCTTATTTTGCTGACCATAGGCAAAGAGTTTGTGTAAACAACGAATATAGCGACTACGCCAGTTTGAATTAAGGTGTGCCCCAGGACAGTGTGTTGGCTCCGACTCTCTTTACCATCTACATAAACACTCTCTGTTCATTACCTATGAACAAAGCCAAAATTTTTACATACGCAGACGATACTGCATTGGTCTTTCACGACAACACATGGGAAGGAGTTTATGCTGCTACAAATCGGGGCACTAATCAGGTATCAGCCTGGCTGGATTACAACTTGCTTACACTGAACATAAACAAAACGAAACTGATAAACTTCAGTGTTACCAAAAGAAATCCTTGCCCAGAACAACTTACAGTAAAGTTACATTCCTGCAAGTAAAGTTACATTCCTGCAACCCAGTATCAAATGCCACAACATTCTCATGTCCTCACTTCAAACACACAGATAGTATTCGTTACTTAGGGATACAAATCGACAACAGCCTAACCTGGAAAAAACAAATAGAATCACTCAGCACGCGTGTGAGAAAACTTCTGTATATTTTCAAGCAAATAAGTCAAGTTGCTGACGGTAAATTACTCAAAACTGTTTATCTTACATTGTACGAGTCCATTCTCAATTACCGTATAGTATCGTGGGGAATATCGCATAAAACACACATTATGAGATTGGAGCGTTCACAACGGGCTATCTTAAAAGTTATTTATTAAAAACCTTTCCGTTTCCCTACTGATACTTTATATAAGGAGGCCGATATTTTACGGGTGCGTCAATTATACATTCAGGCTGTAGCACTTAAGTTTCACAAATCTGCACTAAACAAACATATAGTCACCAAACGCTCTCAGAGAAACATGCGTTGGCCAGCACCATCTTGTAGACTTACCTTAGAACAAAAAGCTTTCGATTCATGGGCCCTTTCATATATAGTAAACTACAACATACACTAAAAATTGTATCGAGGACAAGATTTAAATGCAAAAAAGTTATCAGAAACTTATTAACAGGGTAAAATTACGACATCAACACACACACACACGCACACGCACACGCACACGCACACGCACACGAACACGCACACGCACACGCACACGCACACGCACACGCACACGCACACGCACACGCACACGCACACGCACGCACGCACGCACGCACGCACGCACGCACGCACGCACGCACGCACGCACACACACACACACGAAGATATACGCATACATACTTTCACGGTAGTCAAATGTTACAAAAATAGTTAAATTATCTTAAGTTACATAGCTTTTATTTTTGTTAATACTTAAGCAACTTTCTTGTTAACACGAAAGAGACTAATCTCCACGACACAGGGAATCCTAGTGTCGAGACTAGTGACCATGTAAAACTATACCTGTATTGCTTTTGGAAAAATAAACAATTATTATTATTATTATTATGTATGTATATATGTATGTTTGTTACCACTCAGCACCTAAACGGCTGAACCGATTTCGATTTCGTGCCGGTCACCGAAATAGGCTTTTTATCCCGAAAATCGGTCTGATTTCCGATGGAGACAAAACACGGGCAAACCCGTGGGGTCCAGCTAATTTCCGAATATATATCAAGATTATGTAATAAGCTTGAGAGTTTTTAGTTTTTAAGATCTTATAGACGATGCTTAAGTACTTATATAATCTGTAATTTTTACTAACCGTTTACAGACAGGCGGTTTTGTATGGAACAATTTCGCTGACATGGTATGAATAAGAACTTTTGTGAACACCGAGCTGACATGGAGACGTCTTGACTACTAAACCTATTGTCTTAGACCCCACAACGGCTGTAATCAGAAATGAGGAACCAGATCGACCTTGTGAACTTTTACTACATAAATAATATAAAAATGTCATAGTTACCGAAATAAACTTTCCTCTATGAGATTTACCAGATATATCAACCAACTTTCTTACTAACAAGTTATAATCACATCAATGGAGCGATAATCCGTATGAATGCAAAAAATCATTTCGCAAAGTTTTTCTTGGTCAAACTTGTATAAAAGTAGATGACTAATTTACTATAATATATAATTATATGCTGTGGGTTTACCAATGACATTTATTGCTTAAAGATAATATATCAAAACTAATCCTTGTTCTTGAAAATAATCTTATTATCTAAAACTTTTCGGAAATAAAAATATAAAAAAATTAATTAATTAGAAACTACATAAAATTATTTATTAAAATTTAATCATTTAGATAAGCGTAACATCAAAACCAAAGAAATGTCAGCCAATTTGCAGACAAAGGTACAGCCTGAATGAATGAAGTAAAAGAACTGGCAAAAAAACTGATGACAATCCTTTTTTGGAACTATATTTTCTTAGGGTTTTGTATTTAAATTATACATGCAATATACCTCGACCTGTCTCGTCTGAGATAACGACATAACGTAACTAAGTAAGTGCAAATACGTTTTACTGCGTTCTTCAGATTATCAGGTCTTCACCACTAAGAACTATCCAAAATCTGACCCATTTTAATTATGATAGTAAAGAAAACACTGTTTAACTGATAAAGCTGATATATTGAACTGAAAACTGATATAATGAAATGAATGAAATTATGTGAGCCGAACGCGATGCTAATACCGACTGTCTTAGGTTAACTTAAAACGTGGAAAAGTATGATTGCTGAGTGCGCGCAATGTGACGTATACCCGTACAGTAATAATCGGAACAACATTTAGCCCCATTCCAGTCAGTAGATATCATAAAAGACGATTTGACCAATCGAGAAACACTCCCTGAAATTCAAAATGTATAATTTTCCACCCATCCATTAATATGAAACTTCATACTCGGCCCTAACTTGAATACGTAAGCTAATTTAGTCACCTAACGATACACAGAGGAGTACGGACTCGTCGATATGAATAAACTTGATGACATAGGGTTGTCCAAACAATGTATTGATATTACAAAGTAAAATTTTTCTTATTATGAGGGTTTATTTATTTATTTATTTATTTATTTATTTATTAGGATTACCAACAAGAGAAACACATACATAAAAAAGTAACAAAACATAGGAAATGCATGTCTGGTGCTCTCTCAATTATAGGCAACCACATCTAACTTAAAATATTTATACTGCTAAACTATCACAATATAATGAGTAAAAGTAAAAACACAATAATAAGTTGTAATAAATAATAAAATGAAATGAAATTATGACAAAAAAATAGAATAAGTATAAAGGCCAATAAAATGTGAGTAGACAACAAACGTAATAAATACCACTAAGAACGCATAAATTCCATAATTTTACACCTGAAATTAGACTGAGTATTACCAAAAATGTCCAAATCCAATGATCGGGAAAGATCGTTGTACTGTTTGCACATTCTATTTAAAGGTGAATTAAGGTTTTCGCGGCATAAAAGTAAGTAACCAAAATGCTTACAGTTAATTTCTATAAAAATAACTGAACTTAAGTTCCAAATACGTTATTTGTATATTAATAGAACTGTAAACGTAATGATTTCTTACTTTTTATACAGCTTTCACATAATTTTGAACAGCATTAGCATTTAAACAGAACATATTTTTAAAATATAGCGCCAATTTTGGGATAAAAATTGAAAAACACGAAATATGACACTAAATTGCGACGTTGTCATTCATGACGCGTAAATACTCTTAACTTATTTTCTGTTATTATTTGAATAATACCTAGGTGTTGTAGTCTACTTTCTAGATCACTGGAACTCCATATTTTGTTTGGATGTCATAGAAAATGACTAAGAGAATAAGAAAATAATGAGCAGAAGAGTTATCGGCGCATCGGAGTGGGATGGAGGGAGGGTGGTGACTATGATAGACTCCCTTAAGAGAAAGTCTATATTCTGCAGTAAACATTTTCTTATGGTGCGTTGAGATTGAGATACCTAATAATTATGTTTGACTTTGAGTTTAATTATAACGCTAACTCATGTTGCTGACTGATTTTGACTTCACTCTGTCTACAACATTAATGCTAGCCTATAGCTTTATATAATTAATAGTTGACGCTTTAGTAAAATTACATCTGCGGAGAAACATCCCTGACTTCGCTGTTGGGAGCATCCAATCCCAGACCTATCAGTCAGTATTTGGTCTAACTGGAATAGGCTACTGATGCGTATACTATGAGTTTACTACTATAGTTAGTGTTCTCTATACGGAAAACACAATATTCTACGTTATTCAGAACGATCAAAAAGAGAATTTTCGTCTTTTATAGACCTCTCGCTTGAGGAAAAAATAAGCCTCTTCCGAAGGTGATTGCTATATTTACCATCTTTGGCAGACAAATTGGTAACCAGATATATAATATCCTGGTAACACCGTTTTTCGTTCCCTGGTGTTCCCTTAGTAGCCATTTATGACACCAACAGAAAGAAGACTCAACTGAACTACACTTGGACAAATATACATTACGCCCACACTTGGAATAAATATTTATAATAATAATAATAATAATAATATTCTACCACATGCACACAGTGCCATTTAGCCCCAAATCAAGCAATTATATTTGCTTGTGTTATGGGTACTAAACAACTGATATACTACTTATATACATTTTTTTTTTGTAAATACATACATATTATAGATAAATTACACCCAGACACAGAACAAACAATCATGCTCATCACACAAAGGTTTGTCCTGGGTGGGAATCGAACCCACGACCTCCAGCTTAGCAGTCAGGGTCACTAACCACTAGACCAACAGGCCAGTCAAATTTATGAATTTACACACAGACAAAAATTTTCATGAATCCAAAACTGAGAAATATTATCCTAAAATGGATGATACAGAAATGTATTCTAGAAAACATAGAATATTATTTTCATTAATTTTTATCTATGAGAATCCCCTCGAGTTCCACAAACACTTCATGCCTAAACACTCTCACTAACAAGGAGCCTAAATAATTTCATACTAGAGTGTACTACGTGAGTTCGACAAATGGAAGTGCGATGAACGCTTGTGCGACAGAGCTGTTCTGCGACTCACCATTGTTCGAAAGCACTCACTATAGTAAAGTTATAACTTTGGTTATCTTAGTAATTGTAACGACCGCGACCCTATTTAATATAGAATTATTAACACAGCCGCTGTAGTTTGTTAAGTCGCTAGTTCATTGATATATCCAACTTCTTGAAGATAAAGATTTCCCTAGTGACAATGTTTTTATAAGATAGTATAGAATGATAAATAGTAATTTAAAGTTTAAGTGACAAGCCATTAAGAATGGTATAAATTTACTAATGAATACTAGAAGGGGTTTATTTGAATTTCTTTTCACGTTTTGTCATTACACAATCATGATGAGTAAGGTTTCGCAGCATTCGCTTGTTTCTAATTCGGGTAAATACCAATGTGACTTTTTAATGTTCATCTTCTTTCTGAGTTTATATAGACATTGAAGAAAATATCGAAAGAAATTGAGGATGATTTACAAAAAAAAAGATAAGTCTGAAATTGCTAATCAAGTTAGCAAGGTCATCGAAGCTTATTCTTTCTGAGAAGAAACTAGCAAAACGTAGGTATTTTACACCTCTGACTACCTCCCCGAAAAAATGCATGATGCTATGTTATGAATACTGGCCCTGCAGCCTCTTATAAATTCTCAGAACTTTCTCGAACAATAAGAAATACTCCCGTCGTTGTGCTGCCGCTGTGTACATTAAACTAAGCCATTTTTGCAAAGCCGTCTATATATTTAGTACATACTCGCTTAAGACTCTTTCAAGAAAGTCTACGAATAACTTAAAGCTGGATTCCATCGATCGCTCGTTATGTAATATCCTCTTCCGCTTGCGGTGTGCTCCTGTTTCGGCATTATTGTATTTCGTAATCAAATATTTTTAGTAATCATTTTATAAAACTATCAATATCGTAAAAAAAATTTGAAATTAAAATAATGATTTTTTAATTTTTGTTTATGTTTGTAATTTTCTACCGGTTTGAGTAAGCATAATGATCTGGTTATGCTTCTTTTCTATAAAAAAGCTTTTATACTGCAGTGGAACTATACCTAATAGGCTGGAGCGATAAGCAATATTAATAATAAAATAATAATAATATTCTACCACATGCACACAGCGCCACTTAGCCCCAAATTAAGCAATTATATTTGCTTGTGTTATAGGTATATTTTGTAGTAGTAGATCCACGCTGGTTTCAGCATGAATGGGTCGGATCGACCGGGGAAGTACTACCCTCTCATAGAAGATCGACGTAAGAGTAATGGTATTCGTACTATTGCGTTCCGCTCGGTGAGTGAGAGTGCCGGAGGCCCAACTGATGCAAAGATGGCAATCCTCGCAGCATGTGTGGGACCAGCTGAGTATCCGCGGAGTCATTGTGTGGGTGGTGTGGGTCGACCCGCCGGCCAGGGAGACCCGTAGAAACGGTGGTGCCGCTGGCCGCCCGCGGCATAGTACAGGGGCCCAACTAGGCCTAACCACCCTAGGAGGCTGCCCCACCAGGTCGCGCATAATCCCGGAGTGGTTCGTCGTGCCGGTTGGTGACCGGATGGTGGGACCCGGCGACCATTTCCGAGAGGGTACGGGGGCCCTTCCGTCCGGCGGATCGGCTACCACTATGCCACACAGTTAAATGACGAAGCAATACTCGGCACCTTGTCTAGCCTTGCTGCGAGGGCAGTCATCTTTTCCACGCCCCTTCCTTCACCCTCTAACATGGCAGCACGCAAAAAAGCAGCAGGTCAAACAGCGGCATCTTCCTCCCCCACCAACCCGCTATTTGAGGTGGAGTTCACTATCATCCGTGGACTCCAGTCAAACCTCAACGCCGTCCACCAACACCTCGAGACGGCACGGCCGGCTTTGCTTTTCCTAACGGAGACACAAATACGCCGCCCTGACGACACGGCATACCTGCACTACCCCGGCTATGTGCTCGAGGAGCGCTTTCGCGCTAAGGCCGGAGTATGCGCATTCGTCAGGGCGGATGTTTGCGTTCGCCGTCTGCGCTGCCTAGAGGACCCATCCTACCCCATCCTTTGGCTTCACGTTGATCTTGGTTCTCTGAGCCGGGTCTACGCGTGCCTTTACCGTTCCCACTCCGGAGATTTGGAGACAACTCGACTCTTTGACCATCTGAGTCAGGCGGCAGACTTAGCGCAGGAGCGGTTTCCGAACGCGGAACTGGTGTTTCTGGGAGACTTTAACGCCCACCACGAGACCTGGTTGGGTTCTCTCAGAACAGACCATGCGGGACGAGCCGCCCATGCATTCGCTCTCACGCATGACCTGACGCAACTGGTAATCCATCCCACCAGGATACCAGATATTCCAGGTCAAGCGCCCTCTTTGCTAGACCTACTGCTGACGAGTCACCCAGACCAATACAGTGTTTCGGTCCACGCCCCACTGGGTAATTCCGACCACTGTTTGGTCTGCGCCTCAGTGCCTCTTGTTGCTCCCCCACGACGTGCGGAGGTAAAGCGACGACTATGGCACTACTCGTCAGCAGACTGGGACGGTATGCGGGAGTACTTTGCTTCCGTCCCATGGGCATTACGCTGCTTTAAAAACAGGGATCCGTCGCAAAGTGCTACTGCTGTCGCTGGTGAAATCTTGTTAGGTATGGAATATTACATTCCATCCTCAGATGTCACCAGTGCCGGCAAAACGCGTCCCTGGTTCAACCGTGAGTGCGCCGATACTGTTAAACAAAAAGAATCGGCGTACCGCGCTTGGATCAGGGCCCGAGCACGGCGCGACCCTAGCTTGGATCGCCTAAAAGCAGCGTACAATAAAGCCACTAGGGAATGCAAGAGGGCTTACATCAGAGCGGATGCCCAGCGCATTGCACGGATTGGGCAAGAACTGATTTCGCATCCTACGGGTAGCCGTAGCTACTGGCGACTAGCCAAGGCCGTGCAATCCAACTTCTGCAAGCCTTCGCTGCCCCCCTTGAAATGTCCTGATGGATCGCTGGCCCACGAGCCGCAAGAGAAAGCAAACTTGCTTGTAGAACTCTTTGCGGCTAACTCCCGAATCGACGACCGTGACTTGCAACCGCCGACTATATCTGGCTGCGACTCCGTTATGCCTAATATCCGTATTAGGCATCGTGATGTCCGTGCGGAACTAAGGTCGCTCGATGTTCGGAAAGCCAGCGGACCGGATGGTATTCCAGCGGTGGTTCTCAAGAAATGCGCAGCGGAGTTGTCTCCTGCATTGACGCGCCTATACCGCCTATCTTATTCCTCGGGAATTGTGCCGGAGGCTTGGAGAGAGGCGAATGTTCAACCGATTCCCAAAAAAGGGGATAGGTCCGAGCCAGGCAACTATCGACCCATAGCTGTCACCTCAGTTCTCTGCAAGGTGCTTGAGCGGATAATAAACGCCCAACTAGTCCGCTACCTAGAGGGTCACTCGTTAATTAGTGACCGACAATATGGCTTCAGGTCAAAACGGTCTACGGGTGACCTTCTAGCATATATCACGCACCAATGGGGTGAAGCTATGGACAGGCATGGAGAGTCCTTGGCCATCAGCCTTGACATAACCAAAGCCTTCGATAGAGTCTGGCACCGTTCGCTTCTGTCCAAGCTTCCAGCATATGGTCTGCCACCCCAGCTGTGCAACTAGATTGCCGCATTCCTGCGTGAGCGCCGCATTAGAGTCCTTTGTGACGTATCGGCCTCCGATTATTTGCAGGTCAACGCTGGGGTGCCTCAGGGGTCCGTCCTGTCGCCCACCCTGTATCTTCTGCATGTCAATGACATGTTGTCCCTTGGCAACATTCATTGCTATGCAGATGATAGTACAGTACATGGGCGATATCTCGGACATCCTGCGGCTAAACGGACTGACATCGAGGCAAAACGCCTAGAACTTGTCGCTGAACTCGACCAAGTATTATACCGCATTTCTAAATGGGGTTGTGAGAATTTGGTCGAGTTCAATGCCAAGAAAACACAGGTGTGCGCGTTCTCTGCAAAAAAATCTCCGTTCCTTCCCCTTCCCTCTCTTCAGAACACAGTGTTACCACTACAGGATAGCCTAAGTATCCTGGGTATGGACATCAGCCGAGATCTCAACCCCAAGAACTACATCGAGTGCGTCATTAAAACCGCCTCCTGTAAACTCGGTGTCCTGAACAGGGTGAGGCGGTACTTCACGCCCGAGCAGCTCTGTCTTCTTTATAAGACACAGGTTCGTTCCTGCGTGGAGTACTGCTCTCATCTTTGGGATGGCTCCGCACAGTACTTACTGGATGCACTCGATAGGTTGCAGCGGCGAGCAGTCCGTATCATCGGAAGCCCGGAGGCTACTAAGACCCTTGAGCCTTTACAGCTGCGAAGAGACATCGCCTCAATGGCCGTCTTCTATCGCCTTTACCATGGAGAGTGTTCTAAAGAGATCTATGAATTAATCCCACCCTCTCCCTTTTTATCCAGAACGACACGTGCGGGACTAAAGTGCCACCCTTTCACAGTGGAATCTAAAGGGTCTCGAACCAAACGGTTCAGCACTTCATACTATTTATTTCATGTATTTTTTGATTATGTAATATCCGAAATAGATTTGTAAGATTTAAAGGGGTTTTGAAGATAATATTTAAGCGAGGTGTAAAAAATTAGGCAAGGTTGGATCATTTGAATAAGCTACGCAATTAGCAAATTTTCCCTAATAATTTCTTAACCAAACAGTACACCTTATTTCTGTCCGAATTGAATTATGAAGTACTCGCATATTTATATCGAATAATACGTAGCATTGTAAATATGAAGAATCCTCTAACATTATGTTTAGGAATAATTTTATATCAGTATATAAAAGGGAAACATGTAGGTATCCTTTGCTAGAATAAATGCTGCTTTATTCACTAGTTCCTAGATTCTGAGTAGAAAGAAATTCTCTTAAAAAAACACCGGTGATTGAAAACTCACTGTGATGTTTAGTAGATTTTTGATACAACTTAGAAGATAAACAAATGTAGTGCCTGGTGGTAAAGTGGTTATTGTAGCCAATAGACATAACTAAGGGTCTAGACAAGTGACATAAACGCTAATAGAATAGAATTATTCAATGTATGGGATTGACATAAGCTAACGCCAACATTGTCGTCAGCTTATGTCAAACCTATAGATTTTATAATCTATTCTATTCTATTAGCATTTATGCCACTTATCTAAGCCCTAAGTTATCTTAAAATATTGTAAAGACAATTCGGAATAAGAAAAAAATTTGATGATGCACGATTTGTTATCTGCTTTGTTTTATCCACCGTTTTTTTGAGTTCCTACTAATTGGCCCTACTAGGACCACGAGTGAGACCTTTATCACCAATCTATTTAATTATCTACAAATTCTAGTCTATGTCATTTTGTCTGTGTCAAATAGAAGTATTTTCTTTCGTCTTATTTCTTCATTCTTATGTAAAAATGTATCTATTCACAAACATAAAAAGCAAACCTTGTTTAACAGAAAATATCTTTAAATCCCTCGTAAATACTATTTAATTTGAAAAAACCGCGGTATAATATTTAACTCAAAAATACCTAAAGATCCATCATCCAACAAACACACCTGTCAATTGCAGTTTGAGGTGAACCTTAAGATGTTTGACAAGTCAATTAATCTTCTCCTGCATATTTTTCTAATTCTCAATTGAAAAATTATACGAATCTATATCATTTTCTGCTCATGCACGTTGAAATTAAAATGATTGAATAAAGTATAAACGACGAATAGTAAGTCATGCATGCATATACAACTATTTCGTTCAACAGTGAAAACGTCTCTTATAAACCTGAAATTTATGTATTGAAACTTTGATAATATCTTTACAGATTAATCCAAAGCGATGCTAACAAAAAAAATATTACTACTCTTATTCTACAATATATGTCCATCACTGGTTTCGTGTCCTTTACTAATGCATTTACCCTAAATAATGTTTTCCATACCTAATTATCTTGTTATAACATTGACTGTCCTTACATCATCACGAGCGAGTAGCAACCTACAAAATAATTAATTACTCTTAGTTGTTGACTTAGGCTCGAGTGATAGATACTTGCATTATTAATTTAAATAATCACTTTTCTAATCAACCAACAACACTTTAATTAATAATAAGAAGGTAGTGCAAACATTACCTTTCTTGTACCCATAAAAATATTTAAGGTATATACCCACATATTTTCTAAGAACATTTTGTAAACAGCTTATAATCGGGACTCGTACCCTGGTACTAACCGTTATCCTTTAAAATTACCGCAGTAAACGACACACATATCTCTAACACTAATTGTATTGGGTTTCATTTACATTAGTTTTTATGTACGGGTAATAATTTTAATTATAAAAGGCAGGGCTAGATAGTTGTCGGGCAACCGATGGATGAGGGTGGATCACGACCGGCCAAGATTGTGAAAATTGGGGAAAGCCTATATGTCCAGCAGTGGACGTCATTTGGCTGATATGATGACGATGATGAGATCGTTGATTGAAGCCTCATGCATTTGCCTAATGTTAGTAATATTTTTGGATGGTTGACGAGCTCAGTCTACCTTACATTCCACGGAAACTAGTAATGGACGCTAACAAATCTCAAGAGTATTCAATGCACAGCTATTCTACTAATAAATGACAACTGAAATAACTGTGCATTGAATACCTACATTACTGTATTGCACTTCAATACGTGAACGATTATATTGGGAGTACAGAAAGTTCCTTAAAAGCACTGAAGCTGATACATTAATAGCAAAAATACAAAATAAGCCAACCATGGTGTCAGACAAGCATATGGGCCACCTAAAGGTAAGTCATAATAAAAGGTAGGTAATAATGCTTGGAAAACACTACCAAGCCGTTGCTGACCACAGAGAAGGAGATGAGGAAAGAAAACACATTAACATGAAAACTAATATTCTTACGTCGATCTTTAATGAAAGGGTAGTAGGTACTTTCCCGGTCGATCCGGCTCGTTCATTTTGCAACCAGCATGGATCTACCACCGTTAATTTAAATGTTTTGATGAATTATGATAATGCATGAATGCTGGTAATCAATGGATGGGAACTCCTCATGGGACGCTTGGGAGAGATCTACTGATTAGCAGCGGACGTCTATTAGTTGACATGATGATGATGAATGAAGGCATGAAAGAACTGGGCAAATGTCCCTAATTAAAATATTCTGGGATTTCTGAGATTTCGACTACAATATATTTTCTTAAGACTATTTACACACTGCCCCGCATCACGGAGCGTAATAGTGCGGGCGTGCGTGTTCTTCGTTCTTTGTAAGTATTTGTCTTTGTATACAAACCACGCGTGGTGCAACACAGTCACGCAGCGTAGTGCGGGGCAGTGTGTAGATCGCCTCACAATAACCCAGCAGTCTTGCATTATTATGCAGCATCCACACTCACGATGAAGAACAAACGCTAATACAATTGTAAAACGGACAGTGTTACATACCCCAGAGCAATCCACGTCGGTCTAAGTTCGTACGAAAATGTAATATAACGTAATGGACCGTCAGTGTGGGATATGCCGACGTTTACTTTAATAGGTCAACGCTGTACGAATAGAGAAAACTTTTCTCATATACTGACAACCTCAGTTAACTCTTCATTTTTTGCTTATATTCTTCTGAATTCTAGTTCTGAATGCTTTAGATTCTTGGTGATTTTAGTATGAATTAACCAGATCAACCAGAGAGTCTACCCTCTCATAGAGTATCGTATCCGTGGTTTCGCGTTTCCTAAAGCTTGAGGCCTAAACCCCTTAGAATTTCATTCTTTTAGTTTTTCTATCTCATCTTCTTCGAGGTCGACAATGGCTTGTTTTTTTAAGATTGTTTCTTCAATTCTCAGAAAACGCAGCTATATCTATGGGCTACAGTCACCACTTACTAATCAGAGAGGCTGTAAAACAAGGAAATTTATTTACCACCAATCACAAAAATCTTAAAAACGTAAGATTTTTCCAATTTTTTAAATTTTCTCTAAGTAATGCTATAAAATTAGCTAAACTATTCGAAATCACATTGTACGATTAAAAATTCTTCGCAGAAAAATTACCGTTCTACAAAATTATGTAAAACTACAACGAGCAGAATTCATTGCTTCAATAATAGATCAAAGAGAGAATCGTTAAAATAGAATTCAATTATTGCAATATCCAATGCAAATTGTTCACCGGATAGATTCTGTGATTTTATTTCTTAGAAAAATATTTGCTTTTTTTTAGGTTGTGTAATAGAAACGATACTGATTTGATGTTAGCTTATCTTTGCTTAGAATTGCTGCAAATTATTTAAAACTAGCTGTTGCCTGCAGCTTCGCTAGCGTGAATGTCGGTTATCGCTATTTTCATACAAACTACTAACTTTTATCCCTTCAAGCAATTTATTCACGATATAAGATGGACTATGTTGTTCCTCAAGGTCTATTCTATTTTTATACCAAATTTCATTAAAGTTGATTAAGTGAAAGCGTAACAGACAGACAGAGTTAGGTATTTTATAGGTGTATTTTTCGTATTTTTTATTTATAATACTAGCTGCGCCCCGCGTGTAAAATATGTTTTGTTGTATCCCTCGGGAACCAAACCAATTTTCGGGATAAAAAGTACCCTACGTCCGTCTTCGGCACCGATTCTATGTACATACCAATTTTCATCGAAATTGGTTCAGTCGTTTAGGCGCTGAATGTTAACTAACACACACACAAGCTTTCGCAATAATAATAATAAAGCGAATTTTTTCTGTGTATGTTGTTTAAGTACATGATTTCTTACAATATTTTTCTACAAGGTAAACTTCCGAGTTTAGAAGATGCCTTAACTATTACTTAATTATCATGATTGTTTGTGATCTGAATTATAATTGATTCGCTAACCTTTCCAAAACGTGTTTCCGACAGTCGGTTTACGTTTTGGAAAGGATAGTGAATCAATTCTGTGACTAGTCAGAGAAGCAAAATGAAATTCAAAGTTACATTTGTAATCGTTGAAGCTTTTCCCGTTCACGTACAGGTTTTCATCCTATACTTACGTATAGAAGTCAAAAGCATTTACGAAGATTTTACTGTCTGATTTTAAATTACCATTGAAATGCCTTTTATCAGATTTGTACAATTACTTCGCACGTTTTTTGCGTTATTAAATGACTGTTCGCATTGTGCGACGTTAGTTCGAATTCCTTATGACGAAATATTGAGTGACTTGTTTAATTATTACGTATCTATGTCAAACTAGCTTTTCGCGACGCTGTTTCACCCGCGTCTTTGTTTACTGCTCCCGTAGCCAGTAGCGTAATGAAACATAGCCTATAATCTTCCTCGAGAACTGGGCTATCATACGCAATTATATTTAATTATTTTTTAAATCCGGCTGGTATTTCCAGACATAAGTGCGTTTAAACAAACAAACAAACTGTTTCACTTTATATAATAAGTATAGATGATTTTTTTTATTTCCTAAAGTTGTCAAAAAGGCTAATGTTAATATTGTATTTTTCAATAAATTACCGGCTAACAGACTGCTAGGTAGTCTCAATCCATTATATTCCCACTACAAAGTAAATCCTCTTCTCATACTAATTGCAAAAGGGATCAGTATTTATGACAACAAACATTGACGATTCCAGACTTGCAGATTTACTCGCCCACAGTCAACCGCATGAAGTCAATATTGTAACTTATATTCCTCGAAAGTGATCAAAGGCCCTAGACAGGTGGCATAGATTTCTATTATTTTCTAGAATAGATAAAAAAATGTTTGGAATACCATAAGCTAACGACAATGTTGGCGTTGGCTTACGTCAATCCCATACATTGTCTAAAATCTATGCCACTTGTCTAGGGCCTCAGAAATATCAAAGAAGGTTCAGAAATACCATATCGTTACTACATTATTACATTCGCCCAAATTCATTACACATCTTCATCACATTCGCGCCATATAAAATTGTAGCAATCTCTCAAGTTCTTCTAAAATATGGAAAGTTCACTTTTCCGCTATTAAAGTACTTATGTAATTTATTGGTCGCTATGTAATTTTGAATTGATGTAGTTTTTCTAGAAGAGATATGGACGTGGTATGAATTGAAGATATCTATAGTAGTTTGTTAGCGTCTTTCCGTAGATAAATTTATATCTATGCTGAGCACATGACTGCATAACTGTATCACGAATCCGTTTAGTTGTTTTGTATCAACCAAAATTTTTAGAGTCATTTTGGTTATTAAAAATAATATTAAAACTATTTCAACAATAATATGTATTATTTTTTAAAGTTATTACTAGACAGAGAGCTATGTATGTGCACCAGTCATTTTAATACAACGCCAAATATTCAAAATTAGGATTTTTCAGATGCATGTCCAAAAAGACCATAACAGCAATTATAAAAGTAAAGATTCTAGAAAATCAGCCAAATGCCAGTATAGCTCAAAAGATCTCTAAGAGTCAGAGGGCTATAATGTAAGGTATGAGTTTCAATCACATCGGACTGGTGCAGTACCTATTCAATGTTCTGTCATTGCATTTCTTTCTTTATCTTCATTACTTTCCTTGCAAGAATAAAACCGTTTCACCGGTTATATGGCGCTTAAACCGGCGTTGGCTTTGCACCCGTCCCCGTATATTATGTTAACTGCCGCGGGCCGGGTCACAATTTATGTGAGGTCGCTTAACGTCTGAGTTAATAGAAGGATTGCGAAGATTTTCACACTGAATGAACTTGTAGTGAATTTTTTTAGTGACAATAGCGATTGAAACTCGGAGTTGACGACTGCACCGATTTTTAGCGATACATACTGCACTAGCGTAATCAATCAACGGAATGATTGCGGTAAAACATTTCTCTAATTAAAATGCCGCCATTGCGATTGCCAAATTGCCTGTCAACCATGTCAAATAAGGCAAATAACTTCTTATTAAGGATGAGCTGAGAAGTTCTTATCACAGGATAGAATGGTTATGGTGGATAGATGGTTTTTCTGGCACTACTCTTATTACCTATTCTGTAGTGATTAATTTGACCCATCACCTCGTTGATTGAATATACTTTTCTAATGGTTTCGTGTCGTCACTGTTCAATGAACAGAGTAATATAAAGGAAGGTTTAGATCATTCAAGCACAAAAATACCGTAAACTTACACAAACTTCTTTCTAAAAAAATGCACTCTCTCTCAGTAAATATAGTCTGTATTTGTAAGATTGCGTGCTTGTGTGGACAAATTTTGCAGGCCCTCAAAGTCTAATTCCAGCTTCGAGGCTGTCTATTCTAACAGTGAACAAACACAACTCTAGTGGTTGTTGCAACGCTTTTATCAGGATTTCTCAGCCAGTGAAATATTGATTGACGGACGAATGTTCAACTGTGGACAGCTAACCACTACAGGACTCGACGTGTGGGAGAAGTTGAAACAAAACATTTTTTTTTTAAACTGAATTCAAGTAATCAGTATTCTAACTCTTGGCATCTTGTAGTTGTATTGACATTGGAAATATCTGTCTAAAAGTGTAGGCTCCAATTTCACTAAAAAGTGCGTACCCCTTTTATCTCGGAGAGTTGTGAAGGTATGATATTCAAAAAAGGCTTAAGGGACGCGTATTCACGAGAACTGTAAGCTGCAAAAATAATTATTAAAGAAAATCAAAAAATGAAAAACATTATGAGCGATACCTATATTAAAAAATAATTCATTTATTACGAATACAATATTAGAGGGCTGTATCCAGTAGCGGACTGAAATTATGGCCTCATCATTTCAGTTTACAACAACATTTACTTTATTATTTAAACATTACTCACATTAGACTTGACGCAATTAAAAAAAAATTAAAAGATAAACTTTACAATATAATTATTATGACTCAAAAGTTACTTTGGTTCTGTATATCTAACCGAAGTCGAAGATCGCTACGATGAAAACAGACTATTTGTTATATGTATGCCGTGCCTAATATTTATAACATACAATACATACGTTCAACAGAAACACACTGCACTAACACCAAACTAAATAGTTGCTTACGCGACCCAAACTGATGGCATTCTATTAACATAACCAAATCATACAAACATTAGCATTATAAACATCACACAAATATCACCTCTATAGTTATGCGCATACACACTAAAATTGCTTGCTACACACGTACATTCGACTGCATACCTAACTCAGTATTGAGGCACATAATTGGCTGAACGTTGGCAATAATTGTGATGTCACGAATAACTCTGAACTAAGTTAATAGGGGATTGCTAAGTGATTCAAAGTTTAAAGCTGGCTAATGGCTAGTGCAGACTTCAAATAGTATAAAGCAAATTCGCTGTTTTTTTCTGTATGTTTGTCTGCTAACTTCTTCTAAACCACGCAACCGATTTTGATATGGTTTTCATTTTCGTTCAGAGAACTTTTTCGGAAGGTTTCTTTTCGTTTCAGTTCTTTCGTTCAAGGCTTTTACTGTATTGTCAATATAAAACACGTGAAAAATAATGTTATATGGACTAAATGCATGACAGAATAAGGATATTTCATTCTAATGGTTCGGGTTCGAGGCAATTCTAAATTTCATTTAGAAACAAGGACAGGACATTCGATTTCTAAAAACGCTTGTGCGATATTGCTTGTTGAAGTGTGATAAAAAAAATAGGCTTCAAGTTTCGAGTGTTATTACTTGACGATTTTAGACTGAAAGGTTTTGGAATTAGTTATTGATACGTTATTGATACGAAATATACTTTTTTTGTTTATTTATTAAAGTTATGTACAATAGGACTGACATATTTATTAAATAAAAGTTCTTAAATAAAGAAAAAATAAACCTACAAATAAAACGCATAAAGGCGAACTTATCACTAGTTTTGAACACAAAAATGGTTTTTGGCTGTAAGTCAATTAGACTGATTTTTGCGCATAGGCTAGGGCTAGTAAAACGCATCTCTTGAGTACTGAAACCTCAAAATTTGTCACTTAGTATACACATAGTCATTTTACAATAATTCATAAACATATATTATGTCTTTTCAAAAGCTATTCGATTAAAGAACGCTTAACTACATCACTTGGCTTTTAAATTTGCATTCTCACAAAGTCGCAAGATACAAAATACCAAGCAATAATTAACTTTACATACATTGTCATAAGATAAAAAATGCAGTACACGTAATGTGTCTTAGGACCTTTATAAGGATGCGCCACTGATCTGCCATGAGATGTCAGAATTGGGTATCAAGGGTTGGAATGAAGATATTGTTTAAGCATTTCAAGAATGAAAGGTTTAAAATTCCATAATGTCAAATTTGTGGAATTCAGTAATGGCTTGTATTACCTTCTGCTTTTAAATATTTGGGTCTGGACTAAAGGTAACAATGTTGGGGTAACTACATCTTGAAGGATAATATGTGGATTGATTAAAGCTTTTGTGGTAATTAGCTTATAGGTAAATAGGGATGTTAACGTTGGATTCATTGATATATTGATTTAAATAATGCGCGGTTTCCACAAGGTAGACAAGGTATGATGTGGTAAACGAATGAAAGAGGACAGGTGAGGATCGATTAAAATGAATAAGACCTATGTTCTACAGTGGATCGAAATGGCCTAATGGATAAGGCACCCACTTTGTAAACACGAGGTAGTGGGTTCGAATCCAGGCAAGTATCAAAATGATTTTTTTATTGTACTTCCTAAGTTTATCTTGGACTTTTCTGACTGATGGTGAAGGAAAACATTGAAAGGAAACCTGGACTTTAAATCTGAAAATGCCAATCCGCCTTGAGCAAGCGTGGTGATTAATGCTCATTCCTTCTCTATACGAGAAGAAGCATTTGCCCTGCAGTGGGACAGTTAAACAGGCTGGTATTATTATTAGTGTTCTACAGTGGAAGTTTTTCATCTTAGGTAATGATGATTACTAAATAAGTAAGTATGCAAGTGCTAAAGTTTTATAATTCTTCAAACATTGCTATTGTTGTACGTTTGAAAACTACCCTATATTACACGATTTTTTCTGCAGGTCCTAAGAAAAGTATCACATACCTATCATTCTTCCATTGAAGACATATTATATTACTTCTTAAGTACGGCACCTATGAAAAAAACGATGCTATTGTAATCACATCAAATATTAAGGTATAAACGGTAGCGTAATTGCCAGACCTCACCACTTCTCCGTAAGTACCTCTGCATTCACATTAGACGAGGTAATTCTCACATCATTAACAGATCTTTGTGCCGCAATTGTCTGGAAGCTTCCAAAGAAACTGCAAACATGAAACATGTATTGTCGCCTGTTTTAGTCTAAGAGATGGATATAACTAAATGTAATATGCATTTATTTTCTTTTATAATTTTAACTGATATATTGGCTGTGTGATTATACTATGGCGTTTTTGCCCGTAGGTGTAAGATGCGATACTACAATACAAAAAACGAGACCAAGTAATACAAGGTAACGAGACCACATAACTGAGAACACCAATGACTGCACCTGCAAAACGTGACTATTCCTACCTTTGAAAATCTTACATCATCAGTATAGCAGAGTTCTGCAAGACATCTTGAACTGGAATATTTTATGCTCAACAGCCATCTTAAAAATTAACAAAAAAAATAATTAAAAAATTACCTGACTTGGATATGTCTAATGTCGCCCATGTAGTTGGACACATCCCTAACTACCACTATAGTCCGTTCCTTCAAAACTGTGTCTATAATAATTATCTACCTTTAGCTACCTGGGGATAGACCCCCAGGTGTTTGTGTTTTGCTTTTCTCTTTTGTACCATTAAAAACAAAGATGGAGACAAAGTAAGGTTATAATAAGAATGTTATAAGAGGTTGTGGCAGAGCCCCAGATATCGTTTAAGATAGCGTTTCCTTTCCACTCAACATACCCATCAACTATCTCCGTACCTAAATCAAGCATTTTGCATGTGATTCTAATGCACCGCCTTAAACACTTGTAATTAAGTAAACTACATCGCTGCAGCGCTTAATGCATGCTGTTATATACGAGCTGTGCTAAGTTAAGCCTCATATCCACTGCACAAGATTTATTATTGTATGCCGTGCCAAAAATGGTTAGTTACGAGGTGTGATGTTTCTAATGTATAAAGAATCTTTGCAGTAGACTGAATTGCAATTACTTTGTGACTATTACTAATTCAAATCATTTGTTTTAAGTTCAGCATGCACTGGCGTTTTGCTATACCTACTTTTTAATCCTAAATAAATGAAAACAATCCATAAATCATAGTTACAGTTACTTATATTATCACTTTATTACACTTGACACTGGTTTACTCCTGGACAATATTATTTTTAAAGGACGGAATTTAATGACACGATTTTGTGACGATAATGCTTATGCCTTCTCTATATAATATGACAATATATAATTCTTTGACATGTAAATATATTTACACGCCTTATAAGACAGAATGTGCGGTAACAATATTATGAATGACAGCAATTGAAAATACCATAATCGAGCATATAATAAGATTTGATTTACGGGAGGCTAGTACATAGGTAAAGTTGTTACCCTTAGTCGCCTCATACGACCCCCATGGGAAGACATGGGGATTCTTATCGCAAGACCCCAATACAAATTATAGCGGTATATTGAGCGGTTCAAAGATAATGAAATTTAATAGTACTGTAGTAGGTAATCCTTACCGAAACGACCAATGACAAATTCTAAGTTAACATCTTCACCATCACCTGCCAATGGACACGACCCTTTACAACGTGTATTGTTGACACAATTTAAGTTTTACGAAGCACTCGCTTCAAGCGCTTTTTAGCTTTTGGCCTTTTTTTGTATGAAGCTGGGTAATGTAGCGTACTTACTTTTGTAAAAAAGTTAAAGTAGGTTAATACTCTTTAGACTTTCAGTTTGAATGAACGAGCCATTAAACCAACTATTGTTACGCAGCTCATTTCTAAAATAATAGGGGCTGCGTTTACATTGGATGCTAAGTGTTCCATACCTCAGTTTTGAGTTAGAGCACAGTAAGGTAGAGTATCTGTACACTATCAGTACTCAATGCTCTCCTGTGTGCCAATGTTAACTGTGATCTTTTTGCGGATAGATGGCAGAAAATATTGTCAGAGTGCTTGCGGTTCCGCGAGCGTGATGTGTTTGTGTGAATGAGTTTTATTTTTGTTTTCATTTTCTTCTTTTTTTATCTGTGTTTATTGTTTTTAATCGCATATTGTGTAATAATTATTAAAATTGGAAGTAATTTATCGTTGTAATTATTATTATTAAGCTTTTAGAGTACAGACAAACATATATTCCTGTAGTAGTAGATTCACGCTGGTTTACATATACGGTTGGATCGACCGGGGAAGTACTACTCTCTCATAGAAGATCGATGTAAGAGTAGTAGTATCCGTTCTATTGCGTTTCGTTCGGTGACTGAGAGCGCCGGAGGCCCAAATACTCCCTCAGTCCTCTCCCTTTTCCTTCCTTATCTTCTCCGTGGTCGGCAACAGCTTGGTTGTGATGTTTTCTAGTCTTTATTTCTGCAATGCATGTTAAACACAGCAATCTCTATAGGTTACTCTTACCACTTACCATCAGGTGGGCCGTATGCTTGTTTGCCACCAAAGTTGTATAAAAAAAAAACACTCAAAATTTTGAATCTTAGTTTTTATTCGAATAATAGTACTCGTAAGTTAGTAATAATTTAATCTAGAGAGAATGAAAGACGAAAAGATGATCTGTATAAAATAAAGTATCCGTTACTCTGCATTTTAGTTGGATTTTGTAAAAAAATTTACCAGCTTCTTACCATCCCACTACAAGACAAAGATCTCATCTCATATACAGAAAGCATTAATGACAGATTAGAAATTTCAAATTTAATTATTATTATTAAAGATTTTCAAATGATGTTTTTCCTCACCTTATAAGTAATAATGACACATATATTGAGTGTCCAATTTGCCCATATCCATAGTCACAAAAGAACCGTAAAAATAGCCCAACCAGACCCGTATATTCCAATATTTAGTAGTACCTTCACAAAAGAAAACTTCTCATTACTAAAAGAGCTGTAGAGGAAAAATATAAGCAAAAAACCATCCCCTTGACATATCCACAGTTGGCTTAGTCGATAGATCGAAGTATTTTACTGTACAAAGTTTAAATGAGATACCATTTTATGATCCTGGAGGCACAGTTTTTTTTAGTTTGATCGAGTTTTTGCATTGTTTCGAACTTGATACTTTTACAACAATTTTATTTTTGGATTTCGTGTCGATATTAAAGTTTGGAGGACTTAGATAATGGTTGTATAACATGCAATTACTATTCATTTATTATATTCAATAATACTGAGAACTCTTATGTTCTGTACATCAAACAACATTATTAAACTGCCTAAATACTTCCAAAAGGCGACGGGTAGCCAACGGCTAAAGGAAGAAGGCTTAGGAGTGGTTAAAGTTGATGTGCTTGGCAGAAGAGGGAGTTTCAACCATCTGGATCATAGTTAGTAGTTTTTCTCTTGCGCTGTTCTCGATCAGCCCTGCAGTGGTAAAGTAACAAGCTGGTATTACTATTATGATTTATCATCGAAACACACACCCCTTTTTCTTTTTTGCACCATATTAAATGACTGCAGTGTTTTGATAGATAAGGATTACGATAAAAATATAAATAACATGTAAGTCAACATAAATTTCAAGCCGAACTTAAAAAGTTGAAATTGTCTCGGTGGCGGCGCAGTGGGAGTGTGTGTGATTGTTGTACAAGAAGTTGTGGGTATATTCTCACACAATCAAACCTTTGTATGATCCATGAAAAAATTATCTAGCCTGGGTGTACTTTATTTGCGCTAATTGCATGTTTCACCGTAACACACGGCTAGTTCTGTAGTATGAGGTTTCTTTTGTATAAAATCATTGTCTCTTATATAAAGACCCATACATAAGAATTTACATTTATCGTGAGCGGCACTATTGAGTAATTCACCTGCTTTTATACTAAACATAGACTAAAACAAAGCACAAAAACTAGTTTCTTAATGTCACTAATAAAGCAAAGAACACATAAGGGCAGAATGACGAGAAAAGTTTTTAGTTGTATCATTCTAAACTACATACATCACAGTGAAGCTTAGAAACACTATCATTACACTTTGTACAAAATTATACCTTAACATCCAAAGAATACGGTCAATAGTCGTTTAACAATATATAATTGTAAGGTCACAATTTAATTACAGATTTATTGTAATATATACCGTATACACAGGTACTAAAATGTATAATTGCAAAGCATACTTTATACATCTCTTGTGTTTAGTCTATCTACCTTCCTCGTCAAGAGACGAAACTCGAGCTCAGTTAATGCCTTTATTCCCTTGAGCCTCAACTTGTAATAGAAGTGGGACCTGGACGAAATTGTAATTTGTTTATTTATTTAATTAAAATTGACTGCCTGCTTAAAAGGTTATTATGTAATAGACAACGAAGAAAGATCAAAAAATGATACTCAGAATGGCCGTAACCGTTTCACCTATTTACCAAAAAAATACAATGTAGAACACGGATCTCTTCCAATGGGATTTATTTATGTATGTATGTGTATGTAGCTGTTGCCCGCAGCTACGCCCGCGTGAATGTCGGTTATATCGCATTTGCCATACAAACGCCTTTTTTACGATAAAAGATAACCTATTTTATTCTATATTCGTTGTTTCCCAGTTCTATTCTAACTCTATACCAAACTACATCAAAATCAGTTCAGTGGTTTAGACGTGAAAGCGTAGCAGACAGACAGACAGACTTTCACATTTATAATATTAGTATGGATGTGTATTTGTATAATTACCAACACACAATTTTTCTCACATATCCTAATAGCTGACTAAGGCAATACGAGGACTGTCAGAAGCCTTACGGATATGCTGACATGACTATGCTGTGGTCAGCAACGCGTTTACTAAATGTAGTGAATATTACAAATACCTGTATTTGAAAGATTGCGTATACTCTGTAGTGGAAGTCTTCATACGTGATGATATTAAAAATAAAAATTACAAAACTGAGTTCAAAAATTGTCTTATGAAATATCAATTAGTCAATGTAAACTAATATTATAAAAAGAAAAGATTTGATTCTTTGTATGTTTGTTTGTTTTTATGTTCTTTAACCCTTTAATGGATACTACTGTAGACACAATAGATGTTTTATTGTCATCAAGCCCTCCGTTTACTGTCCCGGAAAGTGTTAACTCAAGATCTACGTAACCGATTTAAAAAATACTTCCACCCTAGAAAGCTACAAATAACACAGGTAATACAGGCTACATTTTATTATGTTTAACATATTTTTGCAGTCATTTTGACTTCGATTGGCCTGTTGGTCTAGTGGTTAGTGACTCTGACTGCTAAGCTGGAGGTCGTGGGTTCGATTCCCACCCAAGACAAATCTTTGTGTTATGAGCATGATTGTTTGTTCTGTGTCTGGGTGTAATTTATCTATAATATGTATGTATTTACAAAAAAAAAGTATATAAGTAGTATATCAGTTGTTTAGTACCCATAACACAAGCGAATATAATTGCTTAATTTGGGGCAAAATGGCGCTGTGTGCATGTGGTAGAATATTATATTAAATTATATTTTTAAAATTTCAGTATGTTATGCTTCTTGTAAATCTAAATGATGCATTAAGAAACTATTGCATTGATATTTTCCTTGGGCGTTTGTTGTGTGACCGAATGAAACTTTTGATACCGAAGCGAAGCGAGGGCGGTCGTCTAGTCTTATATATTTTTAAATACGATCACAAATCCGTAAACCGACACAAGTGCAATTGAACCCAAACATATTGATTCGGCTTATACCGTACTCGAATCGGAAAGTAAATTCCGCATTGCCATTAAAATGAAAAGAAGGTACAATGCTTTATCAAACAGATAGGTGATCGGGTCAAGTTTGGATGGTACTTGCCTTTCAATTTCCGTTGCTATCCGATTTGAGACTGGGTGGCGTTTCAGCCTTAAAAGGAGCTGGTAGAAAATACATGATTATGCGAATTTAGAAAAAAATAAATTAAATTCGGCAGAGATCTGTCATTGCTTAACTCGTCGTATGCTTAGATGCAGATCTGCACGAGACACAATGTTATTTATATTGTGTCCGATATTGTAGCATACGAGGGGGTTAATGTAATGTCGTATTTCGTCGTAATTATATGAGAGCTAGAACTCAGTGTTTTCTTAACCCCACGACGAAAATTTTTAAAGTTGAAGAGACTTATTTCATTATACCACAACAAGCATACAACGCCAGCGCCATCTAGACCCAAAGTCAGCATATATTAATAGCTTGTGATATGGGTTCTAGAATGCGGATAAACATACTTAAATACTTTTTTTAATACATACATATTATACATAGAAACACCCTGACCGATGCAAATAGTCATGTT
The DNA here is from genome assembly GCA_963082885.1 of Parascotia fuliginaria. Taxonomy (NCBI): domain Eukaryota; kingdom Metazoa; phylum Arthropoda; class Insecta; order Lepidoptera; family Erebidae; genus Parascotia; species Parascotia fuliginaria. Next base: position 7,141,086 of record OY720195.1, read on the forward strand.
CATGCACACAAATATTTGCACTGAGCGAACCGGCGACCTCTGCGTGGCAGTCCGTACACAGTACCACCAAACCACAGAGGTTGTCATAAATTGCCTTTACACAATGCACGCTACTGATCAAAAATATTAACGATCTCAATGACACTCAATCTTTCGTTTTAGTTTTCCTCTCCAGCGAGTTTTAAGCCGAAAAACGCAACTTATTCGATGCAGTATGTAAATTGCCTTGCAGATAGCATACGCAGGTATTATACGCTAAAAAATGCATCACACAAAACTCAAAACTTATTACAAACGTCAGTCACTTACACCTTGTACCATAGAGTCGTCACTAACTTTATCTAAGCTGCGAGTCTGGCTCTCCCGTCACAACTTTGCTTATAAAGAACCTCTATACGTTTTATGATACACAATTTTTACTACTTACTGTTTTATTAGTTTTGTCAAAGCGTATTGTGTGACTGAGTTTGAGTGGGTTTTTAGGCCTCTGAAATTAGAGTTTTAAGTTCTCAATGTCAGGGTAGTCGTAAACATTGTCACTTACATGTTTTAGATGAATAGAGAGTTTAATGATTTTAACTTTTTTAAGGTTTCTTATCACAATAGGAAAAACTAAATCATCGTAGAGTTATAATTCTATTTGTATCGTCTGTCAAGATCAAATTTAAATTATCACCCTTACTTAAACATTATAAATTGCCTTACTTGAGTCTGTCTTATAATGTTACCCTATAACGGACTGATGGCCGCCTTTTACTCCTAGAAATCAAAAGTGGAACTTCATGTTCAGACTGTGTTAAAGGCATAATGATAATTAAAAACATGGACTTTAACAACAATGCGAAAAAATATTGTGAAATTCACTTAAGTATTAATAAGCTTTAGAACATTTTACTTATATATTTATTCAATAACAATGATTGAGGACACAATAGATTGCTGGTGATATTATACATACCAAAAAGCTACTTTATTTCAATCTGGAGGCATTCAGCCCTTGATTTATAAGCCCATAATGCGGAACTGAAACTAAAGGGAAAGATAATACGTTAACCGAGTCCAATAAATATGAACTATATCAGAATAAGTATCTTAATTCACATATAGATAATCTCAACTATAACTTCATGAGGATAGGGTCTAGTTTCAATGCTGGTTTTAAAGGTTGATATACTCTATCGATCGTATAGACGTCAAGCACTGTTCGGTACAGGAAATTGAATAACAAATCTTTCAGCGTGGAAGCGAATAAGTATGTGTATCCTGTATTTTTGAAATATGCTCATATCATGGACGGACATATCTGGTGCATGAACTAGATGTTGGCAATGCAGTGCATGACTTATTTTAAAAGTGCAGTAAAAATATAATGCTATTGCTATTTTATTTTCACCATCGTCTTTGCATTCTCAGCCTGATAACATCCACCATTACATAGGCTTCTCTCAAGCAGCCGGGTTGGTGATTGCAATATTATATATATAGTATACACACTAAAAGGAAGGAAGAAAAAAGCACAATAGTCATGAACTGACGCTGACACGGTTATCCATAACGGGAGAGCCCCATTGTATAGGCTCATTTGACCTACTTTCGTGGCAATTAGATTGTTCCCTTTGATATATCGATGCTAGTTTTATATTGATATATTAAGCGTTCAATATTACACTTTATATTAGTAGAGTTAAAGAAGTATATAAGTTGCAGGGAATGAAAATAACTGATTTTAACGTTCATAAAATGTATGTATCAAAGAATCTACTATGATACTAATAAATCAATTGCTTTTAAAAGTAACTTGGAAGCAAGCGTCGTTCACAAATGTTTTGTGAAAATTCATTCATGAACACAATTACACATAATTATGCAAAAAATACAACAATACGGTACAGAAATATTTTTCTCTATTAGAAATTCATGTAAAAAAGAAAGAAAAAGCAAATAAAGTGCTTTTTCGAGCAGTAGACGTGTTTTGGTATTTTAGTTGAAATTAATGTAAAGGTATGTTCACTTCACAGAACACTAGTCAAACTGCCACTAAATAGTTAGTTTTGTGTCAAAAAGTTAAGGATTTATATGAAATACAAATAGGTACATATTATTTTACTTTTATCCCTTTATCAGAAAAGCGGTGTTGAACTTTTAAGTTTAGGAAATATAATGATGAACTTCACTGCTATTACATAGAAATGAAAATCTAACAAAATGTAAGTTATACGCCAACTCCATCAGCAGCTTTGCCATTCCAAGGACAAAGCCATGATGCTTCATTATTTAATGTTATGGTCCAACGCAATGTCTTTAAAGATTAACAAAATATTTAAATAAACTCTTACAAAATCTGCCTCATCATAGAACTTTAAAACTCCTAACGTAAGCCTGAAGGATTTGTAAATTCATTACTCACGATAAAAGTTCCACTGAATTAAAATGGAGATTATCTACTTGGAGCAAAGTTGGATGATAGGCGATTTTTTTATGTTGCCATTAAAACAAAGTTGCTTATTAATATACGAGGCTCATTGAAGAATAAGTTGGTGATAACGTTCTTAGTAAACGAAACATTTTGAGTACCTGTGTGGTTAGGTGGTACTGTGTACGGAGACTGCCCTGCAGAGATCGCGGGGACAACTCTGGGTGTTTCTATGTTATAATATATTAGTATATATTTACAACAAATATTTAAGCATGTTTATCCGTATTCTAGAACCCATTGGGTCTTGATAGCGCTGTGTAATTATTATGTTGTCTGTATTTTATTTATTTATTTATTTTATATTATTTACCACGGTTATACTAATTACAGTAAACAATTCAAATTAAAAGTGTGTAAAACATAAAAAAAAAGAATTAGTAACCAAGCAGACAATACTATATATTTATATGTATATATTTTACACTCGATCCTCTCACATTTAATATATTATTTTAAATGCTGCGATAGTCGCGTTATGAATAAAATTATATCTAGAAAATAATGCTGACTTCTTTTTTATAAGAATTCTCTTCAAATAATATAATTATGGTCTATTCCATCACACAAAAAGTGCCTGTACTAAACAAGTGTTAAGGTAAGTTAATTTAAAGAAAAGGGCAAATCCTGTTAAATTATATTTGGTACTAGCTGACCTGGTGAACTTCGTTCCGCCTAACAGTCGATCAACATTACTTTATTTTTCTAAAATAAAAGAATTTTTCTAAAATAAACGTAGCCTAAGGTACTCCTTATTACATCAGCTACCTGCCGAAAAAAATCCCATCAAAATCGGTCCAGCCATTTCAGAGATTTCAGAGACAGACAGACAGACAAAAATTGTAAAAAATGTTATTTTGGTGTATGTACCGTATATATATTCATATACATGTAGTATAATACGGTTATTTCAATATTACAAACAGACATTCCAATTTTATTATATGTATAGATAATTTAGTATAAAAAATAAAAGAATACAAACTATCAATTTAAACCTTTCAGTATTTATAAACAAATCATATTTTATTACATTTTTCCAATAACATATGTTCAGAGAAAATCAACTTCTAACACAGTACTGAAGATATACAGTGCAAAAGTTTTGCTTTGAGTTACATGAAATATTTGATACAATATTTTTGAGGAAAGTAATCATATGAGTGGTTTTTGATCGGTGGACCTTGTAAGTTTATTGCGGGCAATCTTCGCAGTATAAATAAAAACTTAGTATGATCTATAGTCATTTAATTGTATGTTTGTAAACACAGGACCTGTTTAGATAGTGCAGTAGATGTTTTTATAAATGAAAATTAAAAATTAGTTTCAAAAAGTACGAAACAGAAAAACTTTCTTCTATAATATTTATCGTTTAAAGAAACAACTTGTATATTTTATCTTAAAACATAGATCTTCGGGTAAAAAAACAATAATGTCACAGGTATAAATAACTTGCTCGATTTGAACCTCGTATCCTACAACCATTAGAACATCATAGCTTTTCGCGGCGCAGTTACTCCCGCCTTAATTTTCATGTTTGCTTACTGCTCTGCTCCCGTCGCCAGTCGCAAGATGTTACATAGCCTTCCTCAAGAACTGGGCTATCAAACGCAAAAATAGTGAAAAAGCATCTCACTAAGCCGCCATAGTGGAGGCCACCATACCAGTAGTTTGGCTTTTGGAATGGTGTCCGCCACTTCTGGATTCCACTTACTGCTTACCATCAGGCAGAGTGGAGTCACTTTGGTAGGCTAATATAAAAAAAAAAAAAAAAAGAAAAAAATTCGACTAGTGATTCCGGAGATTAGCGTGTTCAAACAAACAAACTCTTTCGTATTTTAAAAGTACTAGCTTTCCGCGGCACGGTTTCAGCCGGGTCTTTGCTTACTGCTCTGCTACCGTGGCTAGTAGCGTGATGTTACATAGCCTATAACCTTCCTCGAGAACTAGGCTATCATACGCAAAATTTAAAATTTTCAGATCCGAGTGGTAGTTTCAGAGATTAGCGCGTAACAACGAACAAACATACTCTTCCGTTTTATAATTACATTAAGTATCAGTATAGATTATAACACCAAAGTACAATCGCATCAAAACAATGGAATGAGTAGAATATCAAAGTAGTACAGCAAGTCTTCAGCGTAATATCCGGTGTGGGCTAACAGAAAGAGGTGGTTCATCTCCCTTTGTTTTCTGTCTATTGATTGCTACAACAGTATCGGTTGTAAGGCTGTTGATGGACTTAGCAAATAACTAAATTTAACACAACAGCTATAATATTCCTATGTAACAGACGACGAACTTGTTTATATAATGTAATCCTATTAATATTATAAATGCGAAAGGTTTTGTGTGTGTGTGCGTGCGTGCGTGCGTGCGTGCGTGCGTGCGTGCGTGCGTCCGTGCGTGCGTGAGTGCGTGCGTGCGTGCAGCTGAACCGATTTCGAGTAAATAAAGAAAGAAAAAATATTTGGTGCAAGGTAACACAGTTTGAAAGATATATATTAGTAAACAGTAGTAGTAGTAAATAGAGTACGATTGCAATTAATTTTTTCAACGAGATAATCGCGGCTATTATTACTCTATGTGGTCTTGTACCTATCATCTAAGGATTGCAAATGAATAGTAAGAAAGCACAACTAAACTGTTGCATCTGGGTGTACTTTTTATCCGTTAATTGTATGTTTAAAAAGTCCCCCGCGATACAGGGCTTGTTCCCTATTGCGGGAGTTGTATTTAAAAAAAATCCGTGAGGGTAAAAGAAATCTTGAATTCACAACACAAAGTAAACTGACAACCTGATTGGGGGCAACCAATGTACTATGTCCAGCATCATAATTCGATAGATTTTTTATTTATTCATTTATAGGTAAACGGTTTCACAAAAAAATTGATGCACAAAGGCGGACTTAATGCCAAAGGCTACCCAGTCAACCTTTGGGTGATACAAAGACAAAAATTATTTATTTATTTAAAACTTTATGCACTCAATGTACATCTGAGGGCTTAGTACCATGTGGCATTTTCTACCAGAATGGTTCAAACCATGATAAAACATTACTTTAAAAACGGCTAACTATTTGCTTAGAAATAGCGAACTATTAGCTCAATACGAGAACAAGCGTAGCTACACACGTAGGCATGTGGTTTTGATGAGCTCACGGCCTTTGGTCAAGTTTTATTTATCCACAAGTATATAGAAGTTTATGTAAATGGTAAAGCTAATATATATTTTGTGTTTAGTATTATCTAAAGTATTCGGAAACGTATGAGGCGCAGCATAGACAGAGGACCTTCTGATCCCCCACAAGGTAGACCAACGACCTGCTTTTTTTAAGTCCATCCAAAGGTTATTCGGATGAGATCGCTTTTGAGCTTTTAGCGATTGGACCTATCAGCCGCTAATGTTGTGTTGTTCTATTACATATTTTGATTAGGTGAGCAATAAAGAATATTTTATTATATATCATTGTATTCAAATCTATCGCACAAAAATCTAACCCAAAAGCAATTTAATCAAACCACAGTCAATATTTCTCGTTGTTTAGCCAGTTTTGCAGCGAACGGTTAACAAACACAACATAACTACATAAGTACATCAGATACACGGTGATAGATAGCCAGCTTGTTTGAACGTTGGTAAATGTAGACTTGGTGGTATTTTGGCTTCGAGCCGCATAGCAACGGCAAACGGAATGTTTGAGCGAAAGTGTTGAATGGGAGTTTCTTGTTTGGAAAGATATTTGACTAATGTTAAGATTTATAGCTTTATTTTACTTACTTTCTAATCTTATTGTCATTACGCCGTTTTTCTCTGAAGAGGTATACTCGTACAGAGGTTTATATATCTATGTTTCGCCAGGTATATCGTGTAATGGGGTGAGGTCTTGTTTTTTATATTAGCCTTTCAAAGTGACTCCACTCTGCCTGATGGTAAGCAGTCAGTGGAATCCAGAAGGGGTGGACACTATTTCAAAAGCCATACTACTGGTATGGTGGCCTCCACTATAGCAGCTTATTGAGATGTTTTTTACGCCCCGCTTAAAAGACCCAGGATCAAAGTTAGAAGGGAACACATGCGCTGGTAAAAAGCTCCAGGCTTTAATTGAGCGACAAAAATATAAAGTGCTGGACATTGCCATTTACTGAACACGATTTCTCCGGGCTAAATAGAATGCAATATCAGTTCATACGGGATCAAAGTTAAAACCTCTGCGTATTCATGCACTGCAACTGAAACACTGAGATACTATAATAATGAATATAAAGTATCATCTTATTTGTCTATAACCAATTCGCTAACAAAAGTCAAGCCATAAGAAAAACTGGGGAAAAACCCATAAGTCTGTAGGTTCCATTGGAAAGAAACAGCTGATACTTTTCAAGCCCCTTTTGTTGTCTCTGAGATATAAAAGAATCATCACTAACGTATTGCATAGAATAAAGACCATTTTTACTACGCTGCAATGTAATACACATTTACATAAAGCCAATATACCTTTAAATCTCATAAGATTGTCTCAAAATGTATCAGGGCTGTCTGAATCTCTTTATTCTATGTATTCGAGCAAACAGAAAATGTGATTTTGTAATAGGTGTAGGTGACGCGAAGTTATGTTTTATTTAGTAGTGCTTTCTCTGAGGTGCGATTATAATGATATATATGTATGGAATTTTAGGGAAGAAACTACATAACTTAACACCTTTTATCCATGTAGGTCGAGCAGAAGAATACCCATGTTTCGCGAGCTAAGTTAGGTTTATATAATGAGGAGCAAGACTTGCTATTTAAGGCACATAATTCCAGACTCCGAGATAATACAAAATTTTTTTCCAACAGAAAACTTTATTTAATTTTACTCCATACAGTAATCACATGAAAATGCGTGGCAGTTTACTGCACCACTAAACCATCGAGGTAAACTCCACCTAAAAAAGTTGTTACTCGATGAGCAAAAGAGTCATGACCGGTCATAAACTTTAGTGTAGATGCTTGCAACTGCTACTTTTGTTATTACATAAAGGCAAAGGAGAATTTAGACGCAAGATACTAGCGGCGCAAAAGAACAGTTTTTATGTATCCCTTACATTTCTGCATTGTGGGTGGTAGACAGGTAACCTAAAACCATCAACATAATAACATCATTCTTCACCATAGTATTATCATTTTAAGGTGGTTCCGACGAAATTTCGACGAAATCCGCGATTTTCATCTCGTTATTGAGTAGATTCTAATGCTATTTATCCATTTATTTTTTGCCTACAATATACTTTGATTCATGAACTTTAGAATTGTAAAAGAATTATTTACAATAATTGATTATATAAATTATACCAACGATATTAAAACAACGTGATTTCACTTATATCGAAATATTACTTCGTAATTACTATAGTTATAAATATAAAAGTTATATTGAATCAACCGGAATAAACCAAATGTCAACTCTGTAGATTTATTTCATTTATTAGGATAATGTTTCAATAGTTATTGATAATTTGGCTGAATCAGCGTCGCAGGGGCTCTGCGCGGGCGACGGGAGGCAGAGCGGCAGAGCGGCGTAAGCCCTTCTAACGGACGGACGTATGCGGTTTTTTTAAAAATTATTTACGTAATTCAATAATTGCAAATAAATAATATAAAAAAAAAATATTGTGTGGATAGATTTAGTGTTGCAAATAAGTTATATTAGTTATTTAGTTTTTTTTATTGTATTAAATACGTAGGTATTTACTTACATTTATTATTATTTTTCATCAAAATGACTAAAATTTCACGACTGAAACAAATACAAATGCAAAAGATTCAACACATGAATATCCTGTAAGTAGGTATATACCTAAGTACCTTCATATTTTTAGTAAAATACCTACTTTGAGATACTTACCTAGGATATCCTTTAATTATGTTTAGTTCCACGTAAACTAGGTAGCAGGTGGTGAGCCTATTGTCGCTCGTGATAAGATCAAGGCAACACCAGGCCTCAAGAATCAGTAAATTCCTGCTGTTATATACCCTAGGGGTATGAATATGAGCTTGCTACAATATTGTCTATGTCTACAATCATTTCGAACTAGGTGTGTGGTAGGTGGGCACATGAGTAAAATATCTAACTTGGATATTTACTCATGTGGCAAGGGCGCTTTCCGATTCCGACCGACGCGACGACGGCGACGACGCCGGCATAGGTACGAGGTGCTTCGGTCGGAACACGAACGTCGGCGCGTCGGTCGTACAACTAGCATAAAACTCAAATTACAATGATTATACGTGACATGCGTCGGTTTGCGACCTAGTTAGGTACCTACACAAAACAACCATACACGCTGCTGTTAGGTACCTAACTATCTACGTTATCTTGCACGAGCATAAATATCTATACATTCTATATATACATACGGTGTGTACTTGAATATTCTACCGGTAAGTAATGCCGATAAAATATTCAAGTGTTTACCTCGTTAGATTTTTTTTCATGAGCTGATAAAATCAGTGATAAGATACTAGGCTAAAGTAAATACCTACCCTTCTACTTTCAATGCATCTTATTTTGATTTATTTATTTGATTGCAAGGAAGGAAGAAAAAAAGGCTTTACAAAACGTCTTAGTCTCTAACCAAACTAAAATATTTGAAGACTGCGAAATTATCACAATTAGGTAAATTAAAAATCCTACTCTCTGTTCCTTTATTATCGTACTATATGAATTTTTAATCCTAAAATTAAATAGTATATTGTTGAGTGCCTACTGGACATAACAAAACTAATACCGTATTTTTCGAGTGATAGGTGTATGTAGAAAGTAATAGACCCGGCACGGTGGCACAGTATAAAGAATTCTACTCTTTTTTCTACAGTCTTTACCTAACTAGGTAAAGGCAAAAGAATTATGTTTTAGCACTCTATGTATGTATGTATGTATCTTTATTATATTATATTATATAAGTGTATGTACTGTAAAACTACCCCGTGACGTCGTCCGCATGGATCCGTTACTTAGCGATAATATTACATTAGTTCTACTTTACCGATTTTGCATTATATTGTACATTTACAATACTGCAATATGTACGTACATACAAATATATGTATGTACACATATATTTATTGCAGTAATCTATACTTATAATAAATCTCTAGTGAGGTAATTTTCACGGTACATCCAAATCACTCAAACTGTGGGTACAATGCGTCTACTTTGGCAATTGTTCGTGTTACTAATTTTGCTAAGGGTACATGATATTGTGTACCTTACGTACGGGCACTTACTAGAAGATAATCAACATAGGAATGATGACGCTTTGTTCAAAGCATGTGTAACTGAAAATCCTTATCAGCTCCGTCATTTGAATTCAGTTTTGTTTGGTAGCGGTACGTATCTACAGAACCAAAAAAAATTGTCTTGCACAAAATCTTACTTTACATACATAAATATAACCGTGCCGTACAATTGCCTACCGAAGTGACTTCACTCTGCCTTATGATACAGTCAGTGGGATCCAAAAGACTAAGTGGTAGCCGCCATTTCAAAGGTCATTGTTTCAAACTGCTGGCTAGGTGGTCTCCATAGAGGCTTTATGAGATGCTTTTTTATTATTGATGCAGGACCTCATATCATCAGTCCATGAAGACGCAGTGGAGTTAGAAAGTTATGAAAACTCTTGGCTTTTGTAAGAGCTAATTTTGAACACTTAACAATCAGACGGGCATAAATAAAGATTGAATTTTTCAGTATTGTTTTAAATGTCATGTACTAGCACTATTGATACAGTTATTTTATTCATACTGGTCTACCAACGTGACTCGGCCTGGATAATTTAAAAAAAAGACATTTTGCTGGGGTAATGTTTCAAACGTTACCCCAGCAAAATCTGTTTTTTTTCCAAATAACTTTAAAACTACAATGCAAACAAATTTTGCTATAGGCAAACAAATTACTCATAACGACGCACTAATTATCTGTTATACTCTCACCTCTTATAAGCACAGTTTTATCAACATTTTGCTGGGGTAACGCACTCCTCTGCCTGACGGTAAGCAGTCAATGAAGTCTAGAAGTGGAAGACACTATTCTGAAGCGGCTTCATGACATTCATTTTAAAAATAATTTTATATATTTTTAGAATAAACAAGGATGTTCATCAACAAAGAGATAGTATTCTAAAAAAATATAAATGAAGATGAGGTACGCATACGTTTCATACGTGCACACACACAAATTTTCGCATTTATAATATTAATAGGATGTTAATACATTTTTTAAGTCAAAATGTTTTAGTTTCTTCATGTACAAAAAACCTATATATATATTATATATATATAGTTATTTAGTTAGATATCTAACTAAATAACTATAAACTCGGCAGGGTTACTAAACTAAAGTGTACTAGTATTAGTTGAAGAATACACATCATGTCAATTATAGGCATTTATCACAATGGTGTATTGTCATTGGAACTTAATTTTTAACCGACTTCAAAAAAGAAAGTTTCTCAATTCAACCGTATATATTTTTTTGTATTCAGTAATTAATAAAAATCGTTTTAAACGGCTTTCTTGATCAGGTAATACATTTCAGAGCAGCTGGGTTTGAGTTTATTAGTTTAACCCACAGTAGTTATTTTTATTTCTACTACATATTTAACAAACGTCATGATTCTAAACACTCATCTTTGCTTTCGCTACTATATAAATTAAAAAAAAGAGTGTGTGTATTCAAAATAAATATTTTACTGATATATGATCAATAAAAAATATCTATCACCGTCATAAATATATAATTGAATTGATATAAACGCCAATATATTTTTTATTTATTCACACTGATTATTTGTACTGATACGACACACAACTAACTTCAGGGTGTAAAAGGTTCGCAACTAACTTCAGAGTGTTGATTTTTTCTGTCGGTGTGCGCGCGCACCGTAAAATTTCACTCTCATCATTTTTCCCAATCGCGCTAAAAGAAGTATAACTTCAATAATAAATATATAAATAATATATACTAAAAAATATACATACCTACTTACTAAACGAAATAATAAAAGATACTAAAAAAATAATTCATTATTGGCGGGTCTATCAGATTTTAGCTCTGCGGTTTCGGACAAGTAAGGTCATTGTCTTATAGTTGTGCTACTGCTACTTGCCGCTAGAGGGCGGACTCGCACGCAATGTTTTGATTCGGGTGAGGCGCGGGGTGGTGAGGAAGCGAAACGCTCAAGGTCATATATGACGGAACGCCCTTAATGTCTGATTTTAATGTACTGAGAAACTATAGCTTACCTTTTTCTCACGCTCTGCACACACTAGTATAGCTACCTTTCGATAAGTAGTTGTTCTCTCGTTGTGTCACCAGACACTGCTAGTTGCGATGCGCAACATTCATCGATGGGGCAATGTGTTGTTGTATTGAGCGATGATGCTCAAAAAACAATACATTGAACCAAAGTTTGTGGTTATTATTATTTTTTTTTATTTTTTATTTTCGCTCCGTGCGTCACCTGAGGTCAGCACGGAAGATCAGCGCTGAGTAGTGGCTAGTTCCACGACCAGCACATAGCTGAGTGCTGACCTCGTTGTCGCAAGCGGCTGCGCAGTGTGTATGTTTTAAGTTAGATTAAGAATGTATTTGTCATTATCATTCCACTGCGCAAATGTATTGCTGATAATAAAAAATTTTTCTTTCTTCTTCTTTTCTTTCTTTCTAGTATGATGAAATAATACAAACTTTATTGACGTCGGTAACCTTGGTACCTATGGTAAACAACTTTAGAAAAGGCCCATAAAATGCAATAAAATAATTTATTAATTTCTTTATTTGGCACAAAAATACATTACCTATTTCACAAAATGTAGTACAATACGTCCACCTTCGCTTCGCTTTGATAACAAGTTTTATTTGGTCTCTCAAAAAACTTCTACGGAAAATATCATAGCAATAGTGTCGTATTGCATCATTCAGATTTACAAAGGCGCTTAAAATACAAACATGTGTTTTGGGGTAGGAGTGTTCTCACGCACACAGACACATATTACGCCAGTAGTACTCGTAAGAGGAACAGTGATAATTATGAAACAATCTACTAAAATATAACAAAATTAAAAACTAGTACTTAGTTGCTAACATTTCCATATCCTGAAGACGATGTCTTCAGTATATACGTCAATATACGTCACGTACAATACACACAGTTCCGGGTGGTCATCATAAGACTACATCATCATCTATGTGATCTTCAATGCACGACCTTAGTACCATATCATCATCATAATATCAACCGACAGACGTCGACTGCTGGACATAGGCCTTCCCTAATTTTCACCACCTGAAACCGGGCGTGAGCCTCCTAATCCATCGCTAGTAACAAATATACCAACATAAGCTCGTATATTCAGTTGACACTGACTAGGTATATAGGAGGTAACTAGTTTCACAACAGGTCTACTTTGAAACTAAACTTCTAAATCGCACCTTCGCTGTACCTTCTCGCTATATAACAAAGACCATTTTCGCTTGCCCATGTGTTGCTTTTAAGCCTAATCCCGAAATAAATATCAGCGGCAACCCTATCCCAGATTCATCCTTATATCTTCAAGGTTTTTATTGAGTGGGGAACTGTTTTGACGTTTTATTGCGTCGCCGTACATTTCCCACTAGTATCGTAACTTTTGCGACTGGATCCAACTGTCACCTACTAATTTGATTAGCTATTCACGTTAATACCTTTTATTTAAGTGGATGGATGGACAGATTTTATGAACAGTTCTTACTAGTTTTAAGGTTGAATTAAAGATACAAAGTAAATGTTCTTTTTTTATAACCCCGCCTGATGGTAATCAGTCAGTGGACTCCAGAAGCCATCGTCAGCCATATCAGCCACTATACCATAAGCCATCGTCTTAAGCTGCTGGTATGGTGGCCACCAGTATATTCCCCGGCTGGGAATTATTGGGGTAGGGGAACGGAATGAGGGAGGTTAGAAAAGTAAAAAAGGGGGCATTTTGGCCTCCGGCGCTCTCACTCACCGAACGAAACGCAGTAGTACGGATACTACTATTCTTACGTCGATCTTCTATGAGAGGGTAGTACTTCTCCGGTCGATCCGACCCATTCATGCTGAAACCAGCGTGGATCTTCTACCGTAATACCGTGTTTACAGTAATAGCTCAGTAAAGCTGAACATTATTGGTAGTATGCTGTTTGCATTCATCATTGACGTCAACCGTTGCTGCAGGAATCACAATAATAGTTAATTACTTGGGCATTGAGTTCCAATGATAAGGTAAATTGTAATATCTTTTTAGGGTTACATAACTTGAATAAAACTTTATCATAATATCATTACTTCGGCATTCGTCTGTCAAATTTCAGCCGTCTAATTTATTTCATAATAGAGTTCCCCCCTTACTTCGCTGATCCGTCCTTACAACAAAAGCCTACGGAAAATATTATAGCAATAGTGACGTATTCTATCATTCAGTACAAAGGCGCTTTAAATATTGAAATTTTGAAAATGACAAAAATATTTTAAACATAAAATATAGCCTATGTTACCCGCCTTATTTGAAGCTTTTTATAGGTGAATTTTTTAAATTGGTTACTTAGACCTTGATTTAAAACGAAACAAACAAACATAACACTTTCTCCTAATAATATTAGTGATTTTGATATATTGATTATATTTTTAAAATGCTATAAAAATGTACCTATACAGAGTGTATACGACGGTATGACATTAAATGCAATTACGTATAGTATGTGACATTATAAAGGGAGACAAAAAAAAATCTACTAAATATCTTCAATAGTTTAGACACAGGACAATTTTTTTAATTTCTTTAATTCTAAATTAACAATATGTAAGTACGTCAAACGGTCACTGACTTAAGTCATAGTCCACGTCGAAGGATAAACGTTGCCGTTCATTACAGTTCAGTGAACTTGTCATAATAAAATGGTGTATTACTTCGTTACGATTAAAATATTATTTATTTTGTTAGAAAATTTAAAATTTTTGTTTTTCGTCAAATTACTTTTGTGATTAATTAGAAATCATTATATGGGCTAGTAACACCTGCCTTTTCATTTAATGTCAAACCGTCGTATACGCTCTGTATAAGAATTGCTACTCTACCAATAGATGTATGAATCAACTCTTAAATCAATGTTTCACTTCAAAATTTACACCTACCGTTTATACTGTCTATTTATAGGCTATTACACATTATATAGCACCTTGAAATCAATTCATTTATATGTAAATTAAAGAATGTAATCAAAATCAGTTACAGTATAGCGTCACTCGAAGCGCAAAATGCGGGTTGTCACGGCATTGCGTGTTTTACGATAATATACTTGAGTAACAGTGAGCATTGAATTACATATAAACATCTATTTTTTTACCACTTTCACACTAGGAAGCAAGTTCTGTGTCTTGGAGGATTTAATCCTCGGGAAAGACCTCTTCTCATACAAAGAAGGCATGAGCGTTGATCACCACGCTTGCTCAAGGCGGATTGGCGATTTCAGACTTAATCAGAAGTCCAGGTTTCTACACGATGTTTTCCTTCACCGTCAGTCAGTAATTTCCAGATAAACTTAGAAAGTAAAGTGATATTCCAGATAAACTTTTGAAAAATTACATTGGTACTAGTCTGGATTCGAATCTCCTACCTCGTGCTTACGAAGCGGGTGCCTTCACCACTTGGCCATTACGACTTCACTGGGTCATTACGACTTCATTACGAAGGTTCTACTAACTTACAATTACACAACATACACACCTCGGAACAAATACTTATGGATCACACAATTTTCTCATGAATCGGATCCACATAACCATTCAACTCTTGCACACATAGAGAAGAATAATATTGACAAATGTCATACTAAAACGTGCCATACCGTCAACCGTGAAGAAAGAAAAGAATGGGGAAAGAAAAGGAAAAACTAAAAAGGACAAGGCAGTCACTTGGCCGAAGATTCATTTTTGTTTTTACGAAATGATTGTTTCACACATTTAATTCCATAACTTTTTTACTATTTTTATCATCCTACTAATATTATAAACGCGAAATTTTGTGTGTGTGTGTGTTTGTTACCACTCAGCGCCTAAACGACTAAACCATTTTTGATGAAAATTTGTATCTACATAGATTCAGTACCGGAGACGGGCATAGGATACTTTTTATTCGGAAAATCGGTCTGGTTGCCGAATTGAATTAATTAAATCATATTCCGCGCGGGCAAAGCCGCAGAGCGCAGCTAGTTATAATATATCATTAAAATCATCATCAAGAAGATTAATTTACTTAAGCCGGTAAAATCTGTCCTTTTAAAAATCTGTATTGTTAAGAGTCTGTCTCTATGAGAATCTTCCACAAAAATAGCTGACACAATCGTTAGCTCAGTTGCCATAATAAAATAAGAAGAAGAGTAATTGTCCTCCTGCTCTCTCACTCACCAAAAAAAACGCAATAGCATAAATAAACTAATACTTTATTCTAATAGTATTCAATTTATATAATAGAGGCATGTTATTATATTAAATCATACTACGTAATCTACAGAATACCATCGTAGAAAGTCACATTTATCCATTAGTAAATGCAAGTAATTTGAGCGATAATATACTGAAACATAATTTGGTGTTGAGTGCACTCAGTATAAGACTTGTATCAGGAACACAACATACAGAGAACATCACCCACATATCATCAACTTGAAGACGTCTAATACAGAATAAAAGTCTTTACTAAAAGAAGGTGTTTATCATAGTTATAACTTGAAAGGCGGATCGGTGATTGTTGCTGCCATTTACCTGATATTACGAGTACATTACAATGGCTTTCTACATACAATCTTTATTTCAAAAACCCGATTTTATGCAATAAATTGTTAATCGATGAATGGTTTTTACAATATGTCCGCACTTCAGCGCCGAACACAAAATCGTAATTTTCAAGAATCTTGGCTGACAGTTTCTTTATAAAAAGTCACTGTTAATCATTAGAAGAGATAGGGTTTCCATGTTCTATTACATTCTATTCATCCGAAATCGTCATACTCATGGACAAATGTCGCTCCCAAACGATACGTTTCGAGGTTTTGTGTAATAATGCTAAGCTTGACAGACAAAAGCACATCTTTCGGCTATCAACCACTGAAAAAAATTCTCTTCCAAACAAGTGAGAACATAACTAACTTTTTTATTTACCCAAAATATTGTGTAATAAATAAAACTTCTTTTTGTTTTGTATGCAATCATTTATAAGGATATTATTTCTAAATTCATAAAACAATTATTACCAACTACAAAAGCTATCCTAAAAACCGAAACCGCTCACACAATACAAGCCACAGAAACCGTAATTTACGCGGCGACATAGTTATTACACCGTAAATAATATTTATATCGCATTACACCATTTAACAATGTCGACGGTTGCCGACCGATTTTCAAGAAAATACCGGTATATATCTTATAAATAACGTTGTTTTACGTCAATAGACGGTTGGGGTTTGTATTGCAAGTAATATAGCATTATTTTCGAGTCTGTTTTAAGGGGTAAGCAGAGGCCATTATATCTGTTACTATAAAGACAGAGATTTTTTACGGTCAAATTTGCAAGCTATGTTAAAGGCGCAATTACATTGGTCGTTACCGCCCGCATGCGGGGTGCGAGAGATTTTTGTAACGCATGCCATAGGGCCCGCTTGCGGAAAACATTTTGCATTGGTCGTTAGCACCCGCAAGCCTTTTTCCCGATTTCATTGGCAGATAGCTTCGAGAGAATGACATAAGCAGACGTCCAGAGCATGCTTGATACGAGCTTGATACCGACCGAGTTGACGACCGATAAATTTCATTGGTCGTTAGCACGCATGCGGAAAGTCGCCGCATACGGCCTAACAACTGGGTAAACGACCAAAATACAAATACGCCATGGTATATTCGTTTCATTCTGTCTCATAGAACTCAGTGGGGTGAACAACTGCTGAAAAATAGAAATACCCAGACCAATGCAAATATACTGAGCAGGAATTGAACCCGCGACCTCTGCGTTGCAGTCTGTATACAGTACCACCAAACCACAAAGGCAGTCATATAGAAACACAATGAAACACTATAGATTTGTATCTAATACAAAAATTAAAAAAAAAGGTTTTATGTGGGCCGTAACTAACGTATTCTCTATAAACGCCGATGCATTTTAAGTAAATTAGATTTGGATTGAATAGAGGTCACATTAGAGCCAATGACAAAAAATACCCATGCGAAGTTACAATATTTAACAAATTAAATTAGATTCTATTACTCAAACAATAAAGGTGTATTTAGGTTGCATGCTTAAACTTTCCAATAAAGGTTACCTTCCTTTTCTTGGGTTTATTGATACTTTTTGGGGAGGCCATTACGTATTTTGCCATTATGACTCCTGTAAGACAAGCCCAAAGTATTTTCTTGAATGAAATATCCGGATAATCTAATTGCAATGCATACTTTGGCACTATAAAATACTATTGCTACGTGCTACGAAGCTACGAACTGTGTAGCTTGTAGCACTTGGCGTAGACAGTAGCTACCATTATTGTGTGAAAAATATTTTTTGTGATAAAACGCTAATTTAATTCTTATTAGGTTTATAATATTATATGGTAAATAAGTTGTAAATACTTACTTACTTTCAGTACCAGATTTGTATGTATCGTGTATGTCAGTGTGCTTATTGGTGTTGATGTGTGTGCGATATTTACATCTGAGTTTACGGGACGTGAACTTCTGCAAAAGGCCTGTGTAATTTAAATGTATTTTGTATATTGATAATAATTATCAATTTAATAAGTCTGTAGAATGTTGGCGATTTGCTGAACAAATTTTATAGTTTCATGTTTTATTTTTAACCTTGTTATTACAATACTGTAGCTATATATAAAAAAGCTTACACGTTAAACAAATTAATATACTCAAAGCAAACTAAACTCATTCACAATAACTTTATTTACAAACGTTAGTTTTGAATTCTTTAACCATTGAAATTTTATTGCAGTTAAACCAAAATATCTTGAACCTTTTCATAACTCAATTTACATAACATTCGTTCGATACAACTCGTTCAGGTCGGCTCAACTTATACTGGCGTATGTTGCTCAAACAAACGTGGAAACTTAACCTTATATTAACTGCTTACAAGAAACTTTATCCGGATTTGTGAAATAGAAAACGTATATTTTTATTTAGTTCAGTAACTAAACTAGTATTGTAGTTTTATTATTTATTTAATTTAACCAGTTTCAAAAATATTTCAGTTCTTTTATACTATTACTCGTTTTACTACAGATTTCGTTTATATTACACAAAAATCTTAGCTGAATGCTAAGACAACCAATTTCCTCCTTTTCCTTTTTCCTCACCTCCCTCAATCCTTTTACCGACCCACTCCTTTCACGTTAGGTAGCGGCTTCGCAGAAGGACTCTGAGTCGTCCATGAGTGACATCACTTACCATCACGTGGGCTGTTTGCTGGTCTGCCACTGTCAGCAATAAAAAAAAAGACTAGCCTTAGCTGACGGAGAAGAAAAAAAATTATAAATGGAAAAGACATAAGGGGGTTGAGTCTCTGGGCTCTCTTACATAAACGCGATAGTATAAATACTATGCAATAGGTAGGTTTACTTTATGCTGATATATTCTGTGAGAGACTAAATCTAAAGTCGTACAAATAAATACTTGCTCGATTTGTCCGGCATTTTTGCCACAGTACCGTGAAAAGAACCATAGTAGTTATGGTTCTTTTAAACTTAAAATAATGTGAACTGCAATCAAATTGCGCCTAATAGGTTAAGATACAAGAAGATAAATGTAGTCCTAAGCCTAATTAAAACATAAACGGTATTCGCTGCCTATACCTATGTGTAAAGCTACATACCACGCGGATTTTGCTCAGGTATTTAGTATGAAGTTCTGCGGCTAGAGCGAAAAGTTGTTACGATAGAAGTATCACCGCATATCCACTCGGTTTTCTCTACCGCAGGCAGTAGCGAATATCGCTCAGGTTTGAATAGACCTTTATCCAACTGACATTAACCCTCAGTTTCTGAAAGTCTGATCAACGAAAAATTAACTAATCACTTTGTAAATCTCATGTGAAGTACCTAAAAGCATGCAACAAGCATAGATAATTAGTTTAATTTTATCTAATTAGTTATTAACTAGATCAAATTAAAATAATTATTCATGCTTTTAGCATCCCCATTGGTACTTCACATGAGATTTAACAGGTGATTAGTTCATTTTTCGTTGATCAGACTTTCAGAAACTGGAGGTTAGTTTTAAAAAAAGATTTACACTAAATTTATTTAATACTTGCCTTACACACAACATAAACTAATAAACCTTAAACATTCAGCGTCGAATCCGTTATCTCTTATAGACGATTGCGCTAATCAGATATACTACATAATTGTGTTCGATGTGTACTAACGGTTGATTAGCTACTGGGTTTTGTAAGTTTATCTTGGTATATAGGTGTATTTTGATACTGTCGCTTGAAGATAATAATACTAGCGCTTATAATAGTAACAGTGCAGTGTCCCACTGCAGGACAAAGGTCTAAAAAAGCCTCTTCACGTATAGACAAATAATAAGAAGAAAAATTCTTGCTTGCTCAAAAATCTCACTGGAACCAAAATTAATCTAGGCTATGGTTCTAAAAATGGATAGAAAATTTTAAACATTTTGTTTTTTATATAAGTTTATTTTCATTATTCATTATCTCTAAGGAGTATTCTACACAGAGAAATAATAAGATGAGATATATATATAAGTGCTTGTAAAAAAGGACGTACGTGTGTCACCTATCACACTACCAAGACGATAATAAAAGATATGAATATGTTTTTAAACTATAACACATTACCCTCTATTCCTTCGACAGTCGAGTAATAAGTAAGTCACCCACAGAAGTCACCGGACCTACTGTATCCTTCTGACGGCTGTAAATATGACACTGTACTAAGAGCATAAGATATAGATAGAGTTTATTTATCAATAAATACTAGTTACTGTGATACAATTCACATCAGTAATATTCCGACCACGGGACATTAAGCCAGCACAATAAGAGCTGGATATATGTTATCTATTGGCGAGCTCACTGAGCCATTATAATTGTAGCGACAGACTGTTTGATATACAAGTTTCATATATCGTTCATTTTAATACAGTTAGTATTATTTATTTGTTACAATTTGGACCTTAACTTTCAAATAAAGAAATCTACTGGGCATATTATTTAACCTTTTCACCCGCGTTTTTGCTTACTTCTTTGCTCCCATCGCCAGTAGCGTGGTGTTACATAGTCTAGAACCTTTCTTAAAAACTGGGCGTACGTTAAAAGGATTTTCAGTAGTAGTTCTATAGATTAACACGTTTAAAGAAACAAACTCCTCCGCTTTCTTTTATAGATAGCAGCTGTCGAATAATTTGACTAGCGGAAACTAATCTAATTACTAATTCTAATGGACAGAAAGAAAAAGACACTTAGCTTACCCTTACTGTATTAACTTTTCAACCACTGGTTACTGTAAAAGAACTAAATTTTGAGTTAAACTCGTCATTGTACATATCATTTATTTTAATTTGACTATAATAAAAAAAAATATAAAAATAACCTCCCAGGAAGTCTGTATAAAAAATAAAATTGGTCGGTTTTAATCAGTCTGTTTACTGTTGTGTACAATAAATCCATACTAATATTATAAATGCGAAATTAACTCTGTCTGTCTGCCTGTCTGTCTGTTACGCTTTCAGGCCTAAACCACTGAACCGATTTCGATAAAATTTGGTATAGGTATATATTAGATTTTGAGAAACGTCATAGGCTATCTTATATCGCTATCTCTAAAATGGCTTGAAGGTTTAAATTGAGGATGAAACTTTGTATGAAAAATCATTAATGTAAACAGAGATATATTCACGCGAGCGGAACTGCGGGCAACAGCTAGTAATAAATATATATAGAAAATAATGTTTAGAGACTACTGAAAGCACTCGTCACACTAATAAATTATATTGACAAAAGTGTAAGTTGCCTTTTACAATCAATGTTTACAAAAACGAACACTTATAGACTTCTTTTCCCTTTCCTTTGTATCATTAGAGAGGATTTTATCTAGGTAATATATTTGACCGACTCGTTAGGAGCTAAACTATTGACTTTGTGATCTTCATTAGTGTTTGACCTTCCTTCAATTTTGGAATAGTTTTACGTAAATTCTTATGCCATCAAAATAAATGGTAAAAAAACGAAGTCTCGCAACTCATTTCTTCAACCTTAAAAAGATGAGTGACTCATGTAATACCAAGTCGGTTAATTAAAATCTTTTATGTATTCAAAAAAATTAATTTACTTGGCAATCAACATCAACAAACATCTATTATGGAAGAGGGGGGTATTCTAGCACAAGTATTATACATTAAAGGATACCTTCTCCATCCTAGATATTTTATTATAATACAAACATGTAAAAGATAAAAAATAAATATTTTAAACATGACCGACATACGTAGACAAATTTTTATTATCTTCTTTTCATTAAATTGAGTTTTTCTTTGCTAAAGTATTACCTTTGAAAGGTTTATCATTATTGCCCTCTATAGGTATACTTAGACAATTTATTGTGATGAACAAACTATTAAATTAAAATGTCTAAGATAAATTGTCTTTCTAATTATTAACCTCTTCGAAATCAAAGTCAAACTTTAATTTATATTTATTCTATTGATCTTAGCTGTGATTGGACGGTTAAATTCAGTAGGTACAACAAAATAATAGGTATCACAAAATTTATTGAAATGAAAGGAACCGAAACAAGAATTAAAGTTCACAAAGTAAATGTTCCGAGTTAGATTTAACCAGGACAGTGACAATCAAAATGATTTTCTACAAAAATGAGATGGAAGATGCG
This sequence comes from Parascotia fuliginaria, assembly GCA_963082885.1. Classification (NCBI taxonomy): domain Eukaryota; kingdom Metazoa; phylum Arthropoda; class Insecta; order Lepidoptera; family Erebidae; genus Parascotia; species Parascotia fuliginaria. The sequence continues at coordinate 7,163,532 of OY720195.1, forward strand.
ATGATGCATTAGTAAGAAAAAGATGGGAGGTAGAAAGTTTAATCAAAAACAATCCATTTCAATGTTATTAATTAGTACCGCGAACGAGGTTTTGTTGGATGATGAGCTATGTGAAATGGATACGGTATTAAAAATATAGTTTTTTGCTAAGCAGAGTAATTTAGCTTAGGTCTTTCTCGTAAGATGTGGCTAATTACTACTATCTTACTGTATCCTCAATTTCACTTAACAAACGGCATTTGCAATTTTATAGGTACTTACTTACTTTTATACGACTAAGGCGACAAATAAGCATACGGCCTGATGGTAAGCAGTAACCATAGCCTATGGACGTTTGCAACACTAGGAGCATCACTAGCGCGTTGCCGACCTTGTTAAAAACCTTTTAACTCCTTTCTTGAAGAACTCCACGTTGTAGTCTCTCGGGAAAATCGACAAGGAGCTCATTCTACAACCTTTTCGTACGAGGGAGAACCTACTATATTATGTTTCTAAAGGATTTCTTCATCAAACCTCAATAGGAAGCATTCTATAACAATACATTGCATTGATACCTGCCTGGTTTTAAGCCCAGAGCTTTGTAAACAAGTGATCCTGCCTTAATCAGTAGGTCATCAATTGACCTCAATTTTAAGAAGAAGTAATTGAGGGTTTTTTGAAATGACGCCTACGAGGTGGCAGCACTGAGGCATCAGGTCCAGGCACCTGTCAAAGCGCTTTTAATCTTTGATTGATAACCGTAAACGATTCTATTGATTTCAAACTGTAAATAAATTTTGAATTTTTGTGAATTCACCTTTCACCTAAGTGGCGCCAACTGGTGCCGAAAATTTTCCTAAAAACCCTCATTGAAGTCTCTTTCGTTTTGTTATCTACTGAATATGTTGTTGCCATATCCATCTAAACTAAAACATTAATTGTCAGTGAAAATGAATTTCTCAATTTATGTAAATTAATGGAGTTTCGTTTTGCTCATAAATGTCTGTCATTATTACGGAAATGATTCAATTCGACCCTCCCTCAATTTATTGTTTGGCGCCAATTTCAGTTCGCTACGGGCGACAGTATATTATGTATTTAGATTAGCATTTTGTTATTCAAGATAATAAACTAATCTAATAGAGTGTAATAAGGATAAACTAGGTGCAGGGTGAAAAGATCCCTCACAAGGTGAATCAATGACCTGATCAGGGTGGCGGGCAACCGATGGATGAGAGTGGCTCACGACCGGCCAAGGTGGCAAAAACTGGAAAAGGCCTATGTCCAGCAGTGGACGTCTTTTAGCTGATGAATCAATGACCTGATCAGGGTGGCGGGCAACTGATGGTTGAGAGCGGCTCACGACCGGCCAAAGTGGCAAAAATTGGAAAAGGCCTATGTCCAGCAGTGGACGTCTTTTAGCTGATATGATGAATGATTAAACGTAAGATACTTCTAAGGAGACTGAATTTTAATTTGGTTCTCGCAGGTCCAAAACAGTAGTTCAAGAAGTCTGTAAGACGCATGGATGCCCATACAACGAGAGTCTTTGGCTTCAATTTCGGTGCCTTTCTATGATGCTTTTTCACACCTCATTTTTCGAAATAATTGTGAAGTACGTTGGTTCGAGAAAAGGTTCTACTGTAAAAGAGTGACCAGTTTGCAAAAATATTAATTATATAATGCAACTAAATGCACTGTAAATAAATTACCGTAGGATAGCGATTTGCTAATGGGCTCTGTAAGGTAATGACAAGTCATTACCTTCAGAGATATATGAATATATCTAAACTAATATTATAAAGACATAAGATTTGATTTTTTTTGCCTATGTTTCTTTGTTCCGATTTAACTCAAAATCTACGTAACTGATGTAAAAAATTCTTTCACCTTTAGAAAGCTACAAATAAACGTGTAACAAAGGCTATATTTCATTATGCTTAACATATTTTCAATCATTTTAAAAATTTCATTATTTTAAGCGCCTTTGTAAATCTGAATGATGCAATACGACACTAGAGCAATGGTATTTTCTGTCGGCGTTTGTTGTAAGACTGAATGAAGCTTTTGATAGCGAAGTGAGGGCCAACGTCTAGTTTTAGTCAATATTAGGGTTACAACACTACCTTAATACTTACCTCCTTAAACAACCCAATTTTAACGAGAGGCCTTTCCCTTTTTATCTACAATCTTTTCATATTTTTATCATCAAACAGTGTACAAGCTAAAAGAATCAAAAACAAATTAAAAATATCATTCCTCAGTGGGTTGGTCTAGAAAAGTTTTTATCTAACGGCGTTTCAATGGAATTGGTTCAAAAGAAAAATAAGTTATTTAATCAAACTTTGCTCGAAACATCTGTGATAAGCATCTCTATCTCATTAAAATTATTTTTCCCGAAAACAGATACGGGAAAGAACAATATTGGGTAATTTTTATGTAAATAGAACCTGAATAACAGCGGACTATAGATATAAACACGTATGAACTCTATGCACATGTTATTTAATCATTTCAACACAAAGTAATTATAAATTAATCCACAAAGACAGCAAGCATTATTAGTTAATTCTTACTGTTGTAATATATATATAGAACAAATTCTATCATTAGGAAACACAGAATTATATAAAACTTGTAATGATAGTTGTGTATATGTCTTAGGCAAATTGTTTTAATCGACCGTTTATAATCTGCCTCGGCATATTACATAATGCCGAATTAAGTTACCAGAAATGTGTATACCTAATTTGGGATGTTTGTTTAACAACAACTATAATTCATTTAAAGGACTCTCAGGCCGCTATCACAGCACGCTCGCTTCGCTTGCTCGGCTTGTGCGCAGGAGGTCACAGTTATGACCTAACCGAACTAACTAACACACGAGCGTATGATCATCTCACTAATGTAGCCGGTAGACACGAGTAACGACGACTGCTTAACTCAGGTTTCATTAGCAGGTGTTTGCCATAACGTGTAGTATAACACTTCAGTGCCATCTCTCATGGAGAGGTGATGAGAATATTACTATTATTGATATTACTAACACAGGATAATTTTTATGTATTATTGACAATTAATGAGTCATGGTGTCTTGAATGAATTTAATTATAACAGGCGGATTGCGATTGCAGCGGCACCAATGAAGGTGTTTAGGAAAATTAAGTTGGCGCCACTTCAATTGTCACATTGGACATTGGGCCAATCAGGGGTTAACTTTCAAAAACGCTTGACAGCTAGACCTGACGCATCGGTGCTGCCACCTCGTGGGCACCATTTTAGAAAACCCTCTCAGCAATATTCTTTTGCCTTAAGCATGTGAATTATCCATTTTGTAAATTAAACATTAAAAATTGCGAAATGAGCAATGAAAAATATTTGTTTTGATAGCGCTGTCAGAATGGAAAACATTTTACCAAAGTGGCGCCAACTGGTGGCGAAAATTTTCCTACACACCCTCATCGCTGCTACCTGTCTTGCGGTGGATGGTTTTCTTACCGTTTTCTCGGCGAAACGTTAATGTTACACACCTCTGCTTATCCCTTCGGGGAAAACGCTATGTGAAAATAATTAATAAGTAATGAAAAACCAAGTTACCAATATATCTATTTATTGCAATTCGTTTTGATCCTCGTCGTCTTCCATCGCTTGTATGGTGAATCTCGACGAATGCTGTACTTTTATTTCTTCTGGCTCCTCTATGTCAGGGAAGCGGTATGCCATGAGAGCGGCTCCGTAGTTGCCGAGACCCGTGTCCCAGAATTGAACCTAAATGTTTTAAGTAAAAATAGAAATAACTGTTTTAGATATGCTTTGGGAAAATGAATCTTAAATTAGACAAATTAAAGGCGTTTATTGTTTTTTTATTGCAAACTGTGGCAGACGAGCAAACAGTCCACCTGATGATAAATGATAAGTTGATAACTGTCGCTTATGAACGACTCAGAGGCCAAGGACTCTGCTGTCGCTACTTCCCATGAAGTAAGTGGGGAGGTGAAGGGAATGACAGAGCCAAGAAAAAGGAAAGGGGAGAAATTGGACCTCTGGCGCTCTCACTCACCGAACGAAACACAATGGGATGGATACTATTACTCTTATTTAAAGTTGAAATGAAAACCCAAAGAATGACACATTGGTTCATGTGACCCATATAATTGATCCTATTCTAAGCATTCCGATAACTAAAACACTTATTATACTTTTAAGGCAACATCAACACTACTAACCGCTTAGCAAAAATGAGCCTTACCTGCCCGTCTATAAGGTATCTAATATAATAAATTTCGTTCAGCTTCTGATATCCAAGGCCAGAGGCTATCTCTTGCAGTCTGCTAGTAGAGAATATACCAGCAATGGCTGGCACACAAGCACTTTCACTTAGCGATTCTGCTGCTTTTAACATTTCTTTGGCTATGCCTGAATAAAAAGAGGAAATTCAAAAATCAAATTTATATTATTGTCTATCGTTGATGTTAATACTTAGGTCAGTGTTAATGGCAAACAAACATAAAACGGGCTATAACTTTATGTTTTTTTTACCCGACTGATCAAGGAGGGTCTTAGACCTATTAGTTGGGAGCAAATATTTATGAATCACACGCACAGTTTTTGATCCATTTATTTATAAACTAGCTGCGCCCTGCGGCTTCGCCCGCGTGGAAAATGGTATGTGTTTAATCAAAGTAACTCGGAAACCAGACCGATTTTCGGAATAAAAAGTTATTCTATGTTCGTCTCTAGCATCGAATCTATGTACATGCCAATCCGTGCCGAAATCCGTTTAGGAGCTGGTAACAATAATTAATAGGATAAATATTATGAATTATACAAAGTTTGTTGCATTGAATCAGCAGCAGTCGCACTAATGCGAATCTTTTTACATGGGATGTAAAAAGCATGTAAAAAGTGTCCTCCGCCACTTCTTATCCTCTTTGACCGTTCATCATCAGGTTACAATAATTCTCGTAGCGTCGTTAATTTATAAAAACCACACCAAGGATTCTGTACAATCTTGTAATCAATTTAAATCACATAAACGTACGTAGATATTTTGATCGCGTTGGCATAGAACTTTGATTTTCACAGCTTGAAGAGGTTACTGACAAGAGTATTCGATATACATTTCAGCTTGATACCTCCACGCACTACTGAGAAAAAAGCCTTAATAGACAGATGGACGGACAACCAATTAATCCTATAAGGATTCTGTATTGTCCCTATCTGATCCCTAAAAAACAGCAGTTATAAAATACTAACCTCGATGTCGATACCGTTGTTTTAATGCTAATATATAGACCTTCAAATATTTTCTAACATTCATCTTCTCGAATATATCAACAGGCTTTTCAATCTCATTTAAAAAGGTCATAACCGACGAGTACAATTTATTGTGGGTCAGTTTCACTCGGCTAAATGTGCGGGAGAATGCGGCTGGAACAAACATAACATTAATCATAAACAACTAGCGATATTTGATATGCTTTTTACTACATAATTACAAATCGTTAAAATTCACGGCTTTTGAGTACTGTAATATTTATGTTTTATAAACCTTCAGAAAAATGCTTTAAATGATAGTAAATATTGAATCAAAATTTATTGCGTGGCTTACAAGAAGTTATAGCAGAAACACTCTGGAAAAACAGCAACGATACCATTTACTGGAATTAATGTATTTAGAAAATAATAAATTCTAAATAATAATTAAAAAAAATATCTTTAGACTTGTTACACAATTGTCCACAAAAGTTGTACGATAATACCGCCATTTCGTATACCTATATTCACACAACAAAAAAAACTACCATAGATGCTATTTACATCAATTTAAATCTAGAGGTTTTCCCTTACCGCGAGCATTCGCTTGTAAAATAGTATTGTAATGCCTAAAATCGAGCCAAGCTTTACGAAAAAACGTTACATTACAGGTGAATGTTCGCGGTAAGGGAGCACCTTAACGCCAATATTCTAATTCAGGTACAGTCACATACAGCGTACGAAATTCAAATGCAAATAGACTAGCGACTGTTTATTTCGCGTTATCAATATAAATTCAGATATAAGCGCACCTCACGTTAAGTTAGCAGTGTTGTGCCCGACGATACGATCACAGCCCCTAATATAGAGCTACCCGTATCTGCTATTTGGAATCCAATTTACGTACAAGAAATAAGGGTTGAGATGTAAGAGATTGGCGGGAGACCAGGCCTTGATGGTGCCATGGTATTGTGTATCGACTGCCACTCAGAGGTATCGAGTTCGGAAACCTCTTGAAAGTGTAATATGTTTATTATGCTCGGCGTCTGGCATTGTGCCCGGGGAATGGCAACAGGCTCGCCCTCCACCCGAAGCATGACTTTATTCATATATACGATTTTAAAGAAAAAATGTGAAGCTATGTTATGAGGCAAAAAATTATAAAGAAAATAATAATAAAAAAATGAATTAAAATTTACATAATTATGAAGCTAAAATGTGTGTAAAATATTCAGTTAAGAATTTTAGAATTTTGCGACAGGAGTGAATGTAATGTTTTAATTCAAAAGTTCGTAGGACTTTAAAAGCAATGCATATTACTAACTTCACGTTAGCTATAATCGCTTCATCTTTTAAATGACTCCAAGCCCCAAAACCCTATAGCTGAATCGGAATTCTTTTTACGGGTGCAGTAAAAATTTAGGCTCAAAGCAACGAAGGAATCTGCCCCCTAATGTTACAACCGTCGAACGAATCGAGTTTCATTCAACTCGATTGATACGCAAATAGATTCCAAATAGTGGAACGAAACGGCTTTTGTCAATGTTAAGTTTTATGTTCGTGAATTTAGAAGTTAAATAGCTTAAATTTGCTAACGAAATACTAAAGTTTTGCGGTCGTTCTTCATGATGCCTCTACTATTCTCTACTGGTGAGCTAATAACAAAAATATAGTTCCTCGTGGTCCTACTCTGCAGTGAAGTCACGGGGAATATACTTTATAATAAGTATTTCTCTAAGCCCATTGACTATTATTGAGCTTATGTATATTCTATGTCTCGAAACATGTACCTACATAAGTACTTAATTTTATCAAATAACACCATACCATAACATAAAAAAAATAACTTCAAGCCTTCAAGCAGAAAGGAAACTAAAAAGTACAAAATAAATTTAATTAGCAGAAAGTAATTCGTATTTTGATTTAATTAATCAGAAATGAATAAATAAGTATTTCACAATTTTGAAGTTGATGCCAAGTAGGTACAAGGTATTATCAATCTTTATTTGCTCTTGTAGTTGGTAAGGTTCTTGTAGTATTTATTTAGCACCAACTTCAAAATTATATATCGGGGAACATACATAAAATAACGGTTCAAACGACAATTCGTCAAAAAGGAGGAGGTTCTAGGAGAACCTCCTCTTTTTTGAAGTCGGTTAAAAACAGCTAATAAAAAGTTATCCGTTTCAAAATGTGTTTTAAAAACGCACAAAAATTTTGAAAACGTTTGCACTCGTTATTTTCCTACCAAAGTAAGCTCAACATGTTCCATATAGTACGTTTCATTAAAAAAATATATATTATTTAAGGTCTGCATCGCGTAAGTAATAACCCTGGTGTTGCAAGCGTCCATAGACAACTATTTAATATCAGACGAGCCGAATGCATGCTTATCACTTCAGTCGTATAAAAATATTAGTACATATTTCAAAACTGTTGTAATATTACATAATAAAAGATTTTTTTTTATCTAAAATAATATTATAAAAAGAAAACATTTAATTTTTTGAATGTTTGTTTGTTTGTAACGTTTTAACAAAAATCAACATAACCGATTTAAAAAATTCTATTGCGTATATTTTCTCTGTCATCTTCAAAACTACAATATTTTAAGTGCCTTTGTTAATCTGAATGGTGCATTACGACACTATTGCAATGATATTTTCCGCAGGTGTTTGTTGTAAGACCTAATGAATCTTTTGATAACGAAGCGGGAACGGACATCTAGTATGTAATAAATAAATTAAAAACTTTATTTGAATCCATGTAAACGGCATCTTAACGTAAGAAAATACTCCACAGTTTCTTTTAATATAAACTAAGTAACTCGCCGTCAAAGGGTAAGTTAAACAGTTTCCTGTTCAAGAAACTTTTTGTAACGTCCGAGGAAATATTTAATTAACTTGTCACTTAATTTATGAATATTTACTTTAACCTTTTTTGTGAGGAAGTTTGTAAACTGATATTGACTCGTGACAAAATTTGGGATGTCTTTAATCAACTAGGTTTGTTATTAATTAAATGATGAGCTGTGTGAACACTATAGCGAATCCGTGAATCGCCACGGCTTCGCACGCTCTTAAAATGTGTTTTGTCACCCTCGGGAACCAAACCGATTTTCGGAATAAATGTAGCCTATGTCCGTTTTCGGAACCATATCTATCTACATACGAATTTACATCGAAATCAGTTCAGCCGTTTAGGCGCTAAGTGGTAACAAACACACGCATACACACAAACTTTCACATTTATAATATTAGTAGTATTTTAATAGTAAGTTATGCTGTATATAATGCTTTTCAAGATCAGCCTAAAGACGTCCAGTGCAGGACAAAGGTCTCTGCCAAAGAGATATATTAGCTATAGTCACCTCGCTTGATGAGGATGGGTGACCGCAGTAGGTGATAACACACAAATAAAGCTTACCGGTATTCCTTAGACGTCACTTACGTCACCCACGGAAAGCTGACTGCCTCGGTGGAGCAGTGGGAGCGCAAGCGACTGTTGTACACGAGGTTGTGGGTCAGGGACAAAACTTTGTGTGATCTATAAATATTATTTCTGAGTCTAGGTTTTATTTGTGTCCGTTAATTGTATGCTTGTAAAGTTCCTAGCGACATAGGGATTGTTTCCTAGTGCGGGTAGTCTTTAAAAAAAATTGGGCCATATTCAGGATCCACGGTAACATAAATTCATTCAAACTTAAAAACAATTCGATTTCATTTATAAAAATTAATATAATAACGCTCTTTTAAATTGGATTCCATTTTTCCCAGACCACGGAGTCTAATATATGTGTATGTATGTGTATTTTTGAATAAATAAAATCGGTTTTGAAACTGCTGAATTGATTTTATTTAAAACGTTTGCTGTGTGTTTAGCGAACGAATGTAAATACTTTATTTACTTACAAAATCGAAAACTTATTAAAAATTTAATGAAAAACAAATACGCGTAATCGAGTAAAAGATCGTATAGCAGATATTTTGAAATTTTTATCTTTAAAATAAATTCAAAGTCACATTGTGTATTTGTAGATATATTTTTTACATAATACCCTTTTGCGAAACTCACAAAGTTTCATTCTCAATAAATTTCCAATTGTATTATTTTTCGAATTCCGAACGGGCTTTGCCAAAAAATTAACTTAAAAAATTTATTTATTAAAGCGGACAGTACCGCCATCATTTTTTGATTGTACGCTGGTCTTTGCTAAGTCGTAAGACCACCTCATTGATGGCTTCCTGAATGTATCTTACAGTACCAATACACAAACCTTTTTCTTGGATCCTCATAATAAGTACTCCGACCAGTTTATCAGTTCCTTCTTTGACAGCTGCTATCGACATTTTATCTTTCATCCATATTCGCACATTGTGCACGAACTCGTCTGTCCCCTCTTTGTCTTCATGAAGTTTAACTGATCTGTAGGTTAACTGTAACAAATTTTGGAATGTTTTAAAATAGGATCGGACAGCCATTTTCAACTGATAAAACAACCAATATAGGATATTCTAAATATGTTACATACATCATGCTTTATCCCCGAAGGGATAAGCAGAAGTATCGTCATCACCATCATACCAGCCCGATATAATACCACTGCAAGGAAGGCCTGTTCTCATAAAGAGAAGGCATTAATCGCCACGTTTGCTTAATGCGTGTTGGCAATTTTACTTTTTAGGGATATTATTTTGTCTACTTTACGCTGTATTTATTTTTTATTATAAACAATAAATAGAAAAGTATTTTAATCAAGCCAAGAAAATAGAAGAGGTATTTAAAAACAATCTTTTGAAATTGGTCACAAACCGAGCGATTTTTAACAAACTTTTAAAAGAGGCTTAATAGATTTAAATTCTTAAAATAACGAAAGAGTATGGTTCGTGTGTTAGCGGGCACTATTCAAAGAACAATTGTTAAAATATATGTCAAATACTTTCCATAGCTTTCCACGACGCGGTTTCATCCGCGTCTTTGCTTATTGTTCTGCTCCCGTCGCCAGTAGCGTGATGTTACATAGCCTATAACCTTCCTCGAGAATTGGGCTATCATACGCAAAAATAATTTTTAAATCCGACTGGTAGTTCGAGAGATTAGCGCGCTCAAACAAACAAACAAACTCTTTCGCTTTATATAATAGTATAGATGGAGCCCGCGGCCATGTGATCTTCCATGTCTTCTTCGTATAAGCATCGCAAGTAGAGACTTAGAAAGCACTTTGAGTATTTACGTAACGGTAGCAGCATTATTTTCGTACTAAATATCGCCTGCGGCCACCAATCTTACTACCTAGTAATGTGACTATGGCAAACTTCTTCTCCTTGGGAGACGCTTATGTCTAGTGGACCTCATGATCATTAAGAAAACACTAGGCAAGTGGGATTGATATAAGCTTACGCCAACATTGTCATTAGCTTACAGCAATCCCATACATTTTTTAATCTATTCTAATCTACTAGCATTTAAGCCACTTGTTTGCCTTCAGATCTTTGGAAAGATTACTAACTTACTCTGTTTACATTTTTAATAAACATTATCTGAGGCCCTAGACAAGTGTCAAAGATTTCTATTCTATTCATAGAATAGATTAAAAAATGTATGAGACTGACATAAGCTCTGGCGGTAGCTTATGTCAATCCAATACATTTTTTTATCTATTCTATGAATAGAATAGAAATGTTTGACACTTGTCTCGGGCCTCTGTATACACATCAACATAGCTGTCATAAAAAAGCCTAAATTATTCGTTAGTTCCTTTAATTAAAATCCTCCACACTAATGGATTAATTGTGTTAGCGAGCACGTAAAAGCGGAGAAAACTTTTGAATATAAAGTTTGAAACCTAACTTAAGGCTTATGCGGGTAGTGACCTTTTATCATCCTTTTTGTTAAAAACGTTTAATATGTAGATACCGCTATTATTACGTAATATAATAGCACGTAATTCATTATTTTAGCCGAAGTAAAGAGACGCTGGACCTATGTCCAGCGTTTGACCTACCTAAAAAAAAAAATATAAATTTATTTAAACACATACTTACACAACAAAAAGGGAAGTGACATAAAAAGCAAAACATCAAAGGCAAGATCACAAAATGACTTGGCTGCTTATGACAAACTGCTCCGTAGTAGTCTTAAAACTGATAATTATGATAATTATCACAATAATTACCTACTTTCAATTTTTGAGATAAAAAAGAACCTTAATTCGGCAACCAGGACTAGTACTAGACTACAGAAGGCGTAAACGCTAATAGAATAGATTAATCAATGTATGGGATTGATATAAGCTAACGCTAAGCTTAACGTTCTATTCTTTTAGCGTATATGCCACTTGTATAGGCCTTTTAGTCTAAAAGTATCCTAAATTCTCACAACCCTTTGTCCACTGGCACCTTACAAAATCTAGCCGATCTGTTTTTGACCCAGTTTTTTCTTCAGCACAAAACATCTTAATTAAGTAAATTAAGATTTCCGAACGAGCGATTCATCTTTTTTGTTGCCTCTTAATTAAATACTTACTCGGGTTCAGGCCCACTGGCACATTTTGGACGATATTTTTCGCCAAAGAAATTCGCAAACTTTTCCTTGAGCGCGTGCGAATGCAAAGGGTATATTAGATGTGAATTTTTTTATAGTATTCATATTTGCTCAATTAATTTATTTTGTTGCGTTTTGTATTGGTGTTTATTATAATAATTCTTTGAATTTAATTTTATTGGTCTATAAATTATCTAATGCACACACAGAGAAAAATGGTAATAGTCAAAGTCAAAGTCAAAGTCAAAGCATTTATTTCATTTAGATCATAAAGTATGATGCTTATGAAAAGTCAACATTACATTTTGTCAGCCAATTGACCTACAGCCAGTTCGCTGACGAGGTAGAGCTGTGAGAAGAACTGGCAAGAAACTCACGCCACTCTTTTCAATCGCCAGATAATTACAGTTATTTGAATGAGTTACAATTTAAACACTCAACGCAACCAAAGAACCATACAAAGTAATTATTACAAATTAACTAATTAATATAATACTAAGATTAAAGAAAGAAAACAAGGAATTCAATTATTTAGTTTCAACTAGTATGGTAATTTGACTACGTATTTTAATTAAACTGGTAAATGCACCCCCTGGTCACATTGAACGACAAGGTAATACTGGATTGAATATTAAATGTAAGCCATGCCAAGATTGACCAGTCATCCCAAGTAGCACCCGTTCACGAGCATGACGCACGGGCCAGCCATCATCACCCTCGCCATATTAGAGGGAAGGTGATGACCCGGCCAATACGACACCACAAGCAATGACATTTTAGTGAGCATGACAATGCAGGGCATGGGTGGTAAAAGAACCCTAATAAAATGTATTATGCCTTACGAACTCGTAATGATCATGATATGCATCTACTTCACATTAAACTTTTACTACAATAGTCAACATAATTACAATAATAGTCAATATAATTACTATAATAATAATCAATATACTGAATGATAATAATAGTCAATATAAGTACAATAATAAAAATATCAATATACTTAATGATAATAATAGTCAATAAAGCTACAACAATAATAATCAATATAACATTAATCTTGCATTAAACGAGCAACTATACCCATGCTGCTTTATCATTTAAATAATCATTAATAGTATAATAACCCTTTAGAATAAGGCGGTTTTTAACAGTTTGTTTGAATTTTTGTAGGGGTAGATTCATAATGTCAATGGGTAATTTGTTATAGAAACGTACACCTAGACCACATTAAAATGTTATGTAGGTAATCCAAGTACATAATAAAAAATCAGTAAAAAGATTATGTTAAATTAATAAAATTATGGTTTGTTGTCAAGGAAAAATTGACAATAACAGTAAGACAGTAAGACAATAACAAAGCTAGGTATCATCGAAAACTTCACCTTTACAGGCTTTCCTTCAATAATATCATTCATTAACAGTTTTAGAACTTTCTAGAAAAATCGAGAAATATCCGAAGCGTCATAAAACAGTTGATCTGTATCACATTGTGAGGGCATTGATCGGTTCCATCTCGTAAACAAAATTGGGTAGCGCGTGCCATCTGCATTTCCACCTAAATTTAATTTACCACACAACGAAGGCTACATACTCCCAAATTTTTATTTAATCAGGATGAGTCGACGCTAAGTTGAAATAGATATTTCCTCGACGAATGCCTTGAATTTAAAGAACATTTTATTTAGCCATTTGTTTCTACTCATATTTTATTAGGCTAACAAAGTACCTCCACTCTGCCTGCTCGTCACCAGTTAATGCGATCCAAATGCCATCGTGGCAAACATGTGTGCCTCACTGTGGCGGGTTTATGACATCCTTTTTCATACCTTACTTAAAAGACCCCGGATCAAAAATTAGAAGAAAACTTATGCGCTAAGTTGTCCTGTGGAAATCGAATCCACAAACTCTTGTACAACAGTTGCAATGTTTTCTTTTAATATTAGCTTATCAAAATGACTCCATTCCGTCTGATGGTAAGCAGTCAGTAAAATCCAGAAGTGGTAGAAACCAGAAGTGAGATACGATTTGTCAATCTCAAACTCTGTGCCAATATCACATGTTCGATATTTCTAAAAACGCGTATTTTAGTTTTACTCCTTTTTTCAACCGAAGGCTAACATCATGCTATTATGCAGCGTGTATTCAAGAATATAAACCTACAAATTGCTTCAATATTCTACAATTTCCATTATTCTTCCACTTGAAGCCATTTATTTCCTCTTCTTTAATTAAAGCCATGGTTTAGGCATTCACAATTTCCAACTAACAAATTTCAAACCTCTAGTTTTCAACGAGTGATATAGAATTTTAGTTTTTATTCAGTTTTTAGTACACAGCCGTCATCGTTCAATTTCAACTGCGCAATCAATCTGTTTTAGTTTTTCAAAATATTGTTTGAAATTTAGTTATGAAATATGTTAGATTTTTTATGAATACATAACTTTGCGATGCAGTGTAAATAATGGTAGTATAAATGTATGAGGTTTAATCCAACAAGTGAGAGAATAAAATATTTTTAAAAAAGACAAACCAACTTCAAACAGGAAACTAAAAAGTAAAAAACTATTTTATAAATCTAAAGTCGGTGCCAAGTAAAACAATAACTAGGTATAGGTAATATTAATCTTTCTCACAACTCAAGCTAATATTATTATCACGGAATATCTGTCGTATGATAATTATATTCCAAGTATTCGGAGACAGCGCACATCATAAAGTTCACAAATACGGTAGATAGTCTGTTATTGTTTTGACATATCTTATAATATTTTGTGCACTTAGTAATTTGTTATTGTAGTACTTTCCTTAGAAATGAATTAATTCAGGACACCAAGTAATTTCGCCACTACGATTTTCGAAAGTTCCTCTCGATTTCTCTGGAATGCCATAATCATCCGATCCTGATTTCCTTATCATGGTACCACCCTTGGGTTATCTCCTTTCCAATATAAAAAGAATATTCAAAATCAGTTCATAAACGACAAAGTAATCCCCGAACACACATTAAAAAAATGAGAAGCCTCCTCCTTTTGGAAAGTCGGTTACAAATAGCTTATATCCGAGGAAAGAGATAGGTTTTTTATACAACTTTTTATGGTAAACAAGCTTTACAGCTAACCTGATGCGGTAACCGTAAACTATGGACATGATTATGTTTTCTAAGCATTGCAGAAATAATGCTTAGAAAACACAACCAAGCTGTTGCCGACCATGTTCTTTCAAAGAAAAGGAAGACGACTGAGGGGTTAATTGGACTGCTGGCGCTCGTTAAACAAATAAGAACTTCTTACCTCTTCAGGCAAATAATGTTTCTTCAAGAACGTAACTGCCTCTTCGTATCTCCTATCCTGTAGGTCTTCGAACCTCAGTCCACATGAAACACGACCCCAATATGACGGAGCCTTTATCCGTTCTTCTAAAGCTTTCATTTTTTGTAGCGTTTCTGCGTCAGTTGCCATGATTATTTAGCTGAAAAATAACTTTGAACTGAGTTAATAAAATAAAAATCTAATCTGGTAATATAGTGATGGACTCATGGTTACGCTTCTAATGCACGAAGCTGGGATCCAATACCGGACTAGTACCAAAATAACGTTTCAAGTTTATCTTGACCATTATCAAAACATAATGAAAGGAAATGTCGTGTGGTAATCAGGACTAACAAATAAAATATTTACGATCACAAAGATTTCAGTGCTAGCATTAGGAACAGCTCAAACCTGGATAAAGGAAAAATACAGTACTAATTGTGCTTCTAATATGGTCTTAGGTAATTCTTACCTAGTCGCACGAGGAGTGTTTAAACAAACGTAGTAAAAAACGTACCTTTCCTAATAACATTAATACAAAAAAAAATGTTCCTAGGATTGAAATAAAGTAAAATAATTATTTCGCCGACACTGATCTCAAACTAAAAGGCATGTAAAGGTTTATGTAAATAAACATCGCCTGACAACGACAAATAACATACATATTTTCCGTCAATAACGTCAAAAATGTCTTTATGTCAATTTTACAAATTTATTCATATTTCATTGTGTAAAAAGTATTAATTACAAATAGTATTAATATTGAATTACCCAAGACTGATGTTTGTTTTTGATAAGTTCTCTGTTTTCTGGTCTATGCCTAAAAAAATACCAAAAACATTTCGGAACAAGCAAGCTTACGGCCAATGCTAAATGATAACCGTAGTCTGTCATAGTTTTTTAGCATTATAGTTATTTAAACACAATGCTTAGAAATCATAACCGTCGTTTGTCACGGATTGGCCGATGACCGTAAAAATAGAAAAGAATTAGGGACAATAAAAAAATTACAGAAAACCGAGGGGTTATTCGGCCTCTAATGCTGTCATTCACCGACATACATAGCTTCACAATTTTTATGCCCGAAGGGGTAGGCAGAGATGTTTAACCACCCATTTCATTTTGGGTCCCATGTAACAGGGGGCGAGCCTTTTGCCATATATCGGGCACAATTCCAGACTCCGGAAGTCCTCCTCCGGAGTTCTAACCCGAGACTTCTGCTTGGTAATCCGTGCACAGTTCACCGAACCACAGGAATCAGTCAAGATATAATGAATTTTTTATTATCAAATAACGACATTCCCGCATGTGTTTCTATCTGATTACGATCCTGGGTTTTTTAAGCGGTGCGTGAAAAAGCATCTCATAAAGTTACCGTAGTCATAGTGGTAGTGGTCACCATGCCAGCAATTAAGACAATGTCTTGTACCGTGTTTTGTCATTTACCGACCTTATACTTTAACACCGATATTCAATAAAAGAGTAACTTTATCTGACGATCCGGCTCACTAATTCTGAAACTTGCAAAAATGTACTACCCTAAAACACTTTTGTCTCTAGAATTCTTGTATTGAATCGTCCATAGTAACAAAGTGTTCTTCCAAACTATCAACAATTAGCCGTACATCAGTGCTTATACCCATCCAAGAGCAGGTGTGTATCTGATTAAATAAGGGTCTCATAGTTCGACCCACTCTGGGCAAACTAGTGTTTCAGTTGACAATCGCAACTTGCTGTGTTAATATCTAGAGATGGGGGTATTATTGAGAATTTGAGTATCGATAGAATAGTGTAACGACGGTACTTCAGCGATGCTCAGATGTGACGATGGTTGGTCAGCGAGGTTAGTTGTAATAAAAATATAACTTGTAACAATAGATAATTTTACTTTCAATTTAAGCCAAGATGCAGCTAATGTTAACTGTCATAAAATTAAATTAATTGGGCGGCATAGATGTAGGATGCATCCTGACAGATACCTGAGAGATTACAGAGATAACAATGCTACCTTTCCATAAAAAAGAAAATACGGAATACATGCTAATTTAAATAGCAATTGTCAATATATCAAAAAAAATATCTGTCAAACGAAAATTATATCGATATGTTTACATACATAGACATCACTAACAACTAAAGGAGTTAGTGATCGTGACCAAAAGTCCACATCTTTGCTTACTTAGGTAACTTGAAACTATAATATGAACTTACTTAAGTCTATTCTAAAAGATACGTTTCCACAACTTTTAGAGTATGTCATATTGTTATTAACTTTTGAGTAAGTATATTCCTTGTTCTGAGGTAAGTATATTACTCGACTTGAAGTAGGTATAAAGCACAGATAATTTAAAAAAGTCATAATTTCTTATCTTACTTTATAACTGGGACTGCCCAGTTATAAAGTAGGAGAAAAAAGATGTTCTCGATTCTTACAAATGTTGTGGTGTTCATAAAATAGACATATGCTCAGAAAACTTCACATTTGCAAAAATAGTGTTACGTGTCAGGATGGGTAAAATGCCAGTTACGCGATGATGAGTTTATTCAAGACTAACATTATATACACCAACAGTAACAAAATAAAGCAATAAACACTGATACTGCACTATAAATGCTTGGTAGATCGCTCTTCGTAAACTTTCATATCACTTAGATGTTCGCTCGAGATCGCTGTATTCACAACTGAACGAATTGCCTTTTTTTTGTGTGGTGTGGGTTGTTAACATCTGATGGCTTTCACAACCTTACGCGGACTGTCGGTGAGCAGAAGGCTCTCAACCGTTATTCACAACTGAACGAATTGCCGACGTTCGAATCCTTTTTATAGTCATTCAATTGATTTCTAGAACCTTCCTGTTATTACTACAAAGTTGCCGACAATTCTCGATAACAAAACAATGAGTGTAGGTACTTAGCTGCGACGCGTAGGTATGCCTACCGCCGATGAGCTATTGTTATACGTATAGGTAGGTACTTGCGAAAGTTCTAGCGTAGGTATTCGTCGTATACATGTAGGTAGGTATTTGCAAACGTTCTAGCACGGGTTCTAGCGTAGGTAACCGTCGTAACAATAGCAAATAATGAGAATTGGTGCAAGAAGATAAAATGTAAGAACAATCTTTATTGCATAGGTATTAACTGTATGATGTATAGGTATTAACAGAACATAGAACTGCACAAGATTAGGTTTAAATACGAGTAGGTTTAGATTAGATAAGGTTTTGTTCCGTGGTAGTGGCAATGGCGGTTAGAAAAAAAGTGAAGTTACTAAAAATCTAAGTAATACCTCACAGTTATCACACTAGTGTTGAGATTTTTATTATTACTTTTAAATAGTAAAATTTATATAAAAACAACGTTATGTACTCAGTGGCAGCTTATACACCTAAGTTGTAGCATGTGCAACGCGCCTTAAAAATATCAGAAGTTGAAATACCTACCATGTGATTAAATAGTAAGTATATGTTATATACTAAGTATATCTATAAAGTTTGATTTTGTAAAACACAAAAATAATAATAATTTTATTCTCATTACACTTTTCTAAACATCAATCTTAATATAAGTAATCGTAAGTATGATCATGTGTCTACATATCGTTCCGAATTAAAATGGTTACCTATTCGCCAACGCCGTAGCTTACGTGCTCTCACTACACTCTATTCTATTCTTAACTCTCCTTGTTCCCCATCTTACTTAGCTCCTTACTTCCAGTACTTGTGCTCAATACATGACAGAAACCTTCGCTCGTCACAAAACCTCCTTCTTGCTTGTCATTCACATTCGACAGATTTCATTCACTCCTCTTTCATAGTCTAAGCTGTTCTTCTTTGGAATAACCTTCCTCTAGAAGTCAGGATGTCCACTAACCGTTTGACATTCAAACTGAAAGTTCGTGCTCTTCTTTTCGAGAAATTGTTGGAATCATCTCTCTAATTATCCATACTATGGTATATGTATATATATAATATATATTTATTTATGTATATTGTAATAATGAAATAGTATATAATATTAAGTATATGTTAGTTTTATGTACTAGTGTATATGTTAGTTACATATTATATAAATTAAATTGCCACGTTTTATCCTTCATAAACTGTGTTCTTTTACAAACAACTATTAATATCACACTGCTTCATTTACTGCACCTACTTCAAATGTCTCTTCACCACCTTGGGTTGACTGGTAGAGAATGCTTTTAGCATTAAGTCCGCCGTTGTACTTTCGTGCATGAAGTTCAATAAATAAATAAATAAAAAAAAATATACAACCGTCTTCTTAAATTAATATAATATTATTTAAAATCCTCGAATAAAACCTCCTTCGTACATTTATATAATATTATGTATTCAGAATCACTCACCTTCATGCTACATGTTCCATTTTCCTTCGTACATTTATATAATATTATGTATTCAGAATCACTCACCTTCATGCTACATGTTCCATTTTCAAACAAAACTTAGTGGCACACCAACTGGCTGGCACGGCGAACTGATGCCGAACTTGGTTCAATAGGGGAAGTTAGCAAAAAAAAAAAGAAAATAAATCAATACAAACCTTACGGCATTCATAAAACTTTGCACGGCATCAAGTAAATGACTTGCGGGTTAAACGTAATTTGATGTCTAGGTGGAAGGATTCCGTATATTTATTTTTAACTAGCTGTGCCCGCGACTTCGTCCGCGTGGAATAGTGATTTTGGGCAGCATTTTTTGGATATATCTTTTGGTTTGTTTTGAATTATAAACATCTTCGTTTAGGTGAATAAGAAAAATCTTTACAGTAAATGCTTCTCTATCTACGATATTAGACGTATAGCCATCGCGGATCAAAGCCATACAGGCTGCTAGGATTACTTACACGTGGCAAATCCACATAAAACTGACCATGCGAAAAACAGTTAATATTTAGATCCACACTCATTAATTGTCATCGCGAAACATAGGCTCACTGGAAACTGAACTCGTTTAAAACTAAACTGGAAATTGTTTGGAATGAAAGGAATCCGAGGAATAAAAACGCTATAAGTTTTTTTTTTATATTAGCCTGCCAAAGTGCCTCTACTCTGGCTGATGGTAAGCAGTCAGTGGAATTCAGAAGTAGTGGACACCATTCCAAAAGCCAAACTACTGGTATGGTGGCCTCCACTATGGCGGCTTAGTGAGATGCTTCTTCACGCCTCGCTTAAAAGTCCCAGGATGAAAGTTAGGTAGGAACACATGCGCTGGTAAAGAGTTCCAGGCTTTAATTGAGCGACAAAAGTATAAAGTGCTGAACCGTTTGGTTCGAGACCCTTTAGATTGCACTGTGAAAGGGTAGCACTTCAGTCCCGCACGTGTCGTTCTGGATAAAAAGGGAGAGGGTAGAATTAATTTAAAGAGCTGTTGAGAAGACTCTCCGTGGTAAAGGCGATAGAAGACGGCCGTTGAGGAGGCGATGTCTCTTCGCAGCTGTAAAGGCTCAAGGGTCTTAGGCCTCCGGGCTTCCATGATACGGACTGCTCGCACTCGACTTCGTTCGCGTGAAAATTCAGATGTGTGCCTGTATGAGAATATTTCTTACCTAATCTTACGGCAATCGTACATTGTATATTAGTAATAAATATCAGTATAATCCGTCTCTAAGGCGAATCCGATTAAAAATCTATTCACCCGCTACCCCTAAAACAGACGAAATTTTGCGATATTTAACGAAACTTGGCACTCCTATTTTCAAAAACTATAGAAGCTCCATACAAATTTTGTTCCCCTTTATACTCCAGGGAAATAAATTTCGCAAAATCCTGTCTTAGAGAGCACCTATTTCCAAAATTTGAAACTCCTAGCACTTGTAGTTTTTGAGATTTCGTGATGAGATGAGTGAGTGAGTGAGTGACCTTTCGTTTTTATATATGTATAGCTTTTGCCCGCGGCTTCGCTCGCATGAATATCGTTTTTCAATAGACATTTTTATATTGTTTAAATACTGTTTTGCATACTATTTCTAATCTCATCATCATCACCATTCGTACAAACCCTCTTTCACCTACCTAAAGATATCCCCCGTAAAACAACATACAATACACAAAGGCAAATTTTCACTACAATAACTTTCCCCTTCCCCTCCCTTCCTCTCCCTTCCCCTCCCCTCCCCTCCCCTTCCTTCCCCTCCCGTCTCCCTCCCATCTCCCTCACTTTCCCTCACTTCCCACTCACTGACCACCACTTCTGACTACTCACTTTCCCTCACTTCCCTCACTTTCCCTTACGTCCCCTTCACTTGTCCTTCACTTGCCCTTCACTTGCCCCTCACTTGCCCTTCACTGCCTCCTCACACCCCCTAAGTTCCCTCTTCCTTTTTTATTTTTACACAACGCCATCTAGACCCAAAGTAAGCATATTATATGCTTGTATTATGGGTTCTAGAATACGGATAAACATACTTAAATACTTTTATTTTTGTAAATAGATACATATTATACATATAAACACCCAGACCAATGCAAATAGACATGTTCATGCTACAAATATTTGCACTGAGCGGGAATCGAACCCGCGACCTCACAGTCCATACACAGTACCACCGAAATACAGAGGCAGTCGATTTCCCCCTGACTTTCCCCTCCCTTTCCCCTGACTTCTCCCTAACTACCCCCGCACTTTCCCCTCACTTCTCACTTCTCCCTTCCTTTCCTCTTCCTCCCCCTCCCTTCCCCCTCCCTCCAAATTTCAAGCCGCCAACTTCAAAAGCAAAGATCTTTCCATACAATATTTCATCCCTTATTTCACTCCTATAAATCCACCCCAGTAAAAAAAAATTATGAGCGTATTTTTATTTAAATAAAAGTATTCCAAAACAAAATTTCAAAGCTGTAACTTAAAAAATGAAGACGTTTCATACAATCGATTTCATCCCTTTTCATACACTTAAGGGTTGAATTTTTAATAACCCTTTCTTTGTACACTTCTAGACATTAAGACAAACACACCCTCCAAATTTCAAGTCGCTACGACCAGCGGTTTAGGCTTTACGTTGTCTGTCAGTCAGTCAGTCAGTCAGGACAAAGCCTTTTATAATATTTATGGATGTATGGATTAGACGTATAGCCATCAGGGATCAAAGCATACAGACTGCTAGTAATGCTAACACGTGATAGAGCCACATAAAGCTGACCGAAAAACAGCTAATACTTAGATCCACACCCACAACTTTTAGTGTCTTACCTTTACTTTAATTACTTAATTAATTAATTACTTTAATTAGTCATCGCAAAACATAGGCTCACTGGAAACTGGACTCGTTTAAAACTAAATGAAAGACTGTTTAGAATGACAGGAATCCGAGGAATAAAAACACTATCAGCTATTCCGCAACCTGTTAAAATATCTGCTTCTATATGATTTCGTAGTAAATTAACGAATGTTCGATGTGATTCTTTAAATTGGCATAACTTTTTTATTTATGAACCGATTGACATGAAACAAACACTAAATGTTAAGTGAAGCTTACCACAATATATTAGTGAAAACCATATTTAAATCGGATAAGCCGTTTCTGAGATTAGCGTGCACAAACGCACAGACAAACAGACAAACAGACAAACAGACAAACAGACAAACAGACAAAAATTTTAAAAATCATTGTTTTGGGTTCTATTTGCGTTGATATAGGTCCCAATAGTATTTTTTCTCATATAACTTCCATGTACAGACAGCGATCGGTTACATTTTTATTATATGTATAGATATCAGCAGTTTTTTTAATTGACTTTGGACCGGTGAGCCTGTCGCCAAGGTCAATTAAAAAGTGCTGATATTAAAAATATACTACCATAGCCTAAGATCCTATCATCAACAAGACGTCCACTGCAGGACAGGTAATCCTAAATAGGCTGCTCTAGAAGTTTACTATAGCGATTACACTTAGTAGGTAGCTTAGCGATTGCAGTAAACTGATATTTAGTACGCAGATAATACTGCTGTCTCTTGCCTGGCATTCCCTTATTCGCTTTTACGACACACATGCAAGAGTTTGGAGGTTCAAATAATTATTACCCAATTTAAAGACAATTAAAGTATCCATATTTTAATAAACTAAATAATAAAATAAATGTAATGGTGTACTCATTGTTGTTGAGCCAAATAAATAAATAAAAATAAAATAAATAATAAACATATTCAAAAGACCAATAATAATAACGTTGGATGTCATTTCTGAATAACATTGGCGGCGATTTTATTTAAAGAAATCTTCACTCAAGGTCGTTTTGTCACCTAAAATCTTCCACGATACAATACTTGTTTTCTAATGCAACAACCGTCTTTCTAGAACATCAACTTCTTACATAATACACAATATTTTATTCCTTACCGAACCCTAATACAGTCTGGTTTAAATCGATACAAGACGTGATTCAATATAATTTGATTGCGAACTTTGACAAAAAGAAACAAAATATGTAAACTATTTGTTAGTCATGGTGTCAAGGTTTGATAGTAGCGAAGCATGCTATACAAGACCTTTGTATATGAAACATTATTAAAAGTATTTCATTGCATTTGCAAGAGCAGTTGAAGACGGATTTACTAGACTAGTTCGCTAACCTGGCCTATTCCCAGTAGTCCTACCACATAGTCTTTGATTGTGTCCGACAAACCTCCTTCGGCCGCCTGCAAATCAATGCTACATTACCAGTTACTACTAGTTTTATAATAATAACTAGCTTTCGGTGGCGCGCTTTTACTCGCTTCTTTGCTTACTGCTCTGCTCCTGTCACCAGTAGCGTGATGTTACATAGCCTATAACCTTCCTCAAGAACAAGGCTATCATACGCAACAAGAACTTTTAAATTCGACTGGTAGTTGCAGAGATTTTATGCAAACACTCTTTCGCTTTATGTAATAGTATAGATATAGATTGTTATTACATAATGATAGTGATGAGTCGTCACGTAAACGTAAAAATAAAGAATTAAGAGGTATAGTATCTTTAAGTTGTTGTAGAAATATAAGGTCTACTAAAGTAATCTAGATCTGATGTGAGATAGAAATAAAAGTCTTTCTCTAAACATATAATATTAAGTTACTGTGTTCCTGTTTAGCAAGATAGAATGGAGGTAGGAAAGAGAATTCGCCAAAGAAACTCGCTGTGCCAACAAATATTATCACGGCCAAACATAAACCCAATGCTTAATATGTCCGTATAATCCTAATATCATATTAAATCATTATATCTATAAGATTACACCATAACGGTTATTCATAGATAAGCTTGAAAAACGGTTGCTTTGGAGTCAGTTCAGCTATAACCCTTGATGGAGTAATTTAGATAAGACAATAATGATATTATAGGCGACTGATCGAAACTTCGGCACCGAATCGATCATAAAACAGAATATATAATAATCGTTAATCGTTAACTATCGCGACCGGTGTACCGCAGCTAAAATCAATTAGCTAACATCGATTAATCACTATTGCAGTGTAGCAGAATCGATTTATCACAATTCTCGATTGTCAATCAATCTATTAGATGCGTACGAAGATATATTCGATTGTGATAGTTAACGTATTTGAATGACGTTTTGAATTTAGAGTGAACAGATTTGCGTTTCGAATTTATAATGAAAGAAAAAGGTTGACAGTTTACATTAGGTATCGATAAATATCAGTGTGATTTATATCATACTAGCGGACCCGACAGACGTTGTCCTGTCTTAATTATTATCAATTTTTTTGCAAAACCTTCTCCTGACAATAACAAACACAACAAAAAAGAATTAACGGAATCGGTCCAGTCGTTCACGCGTGATGCCGTGACCAAGGGAGATAGGGATTTATTTTTATATAAATAGATATTTCTAATCTTCCATTCTACAAACCCTCACTTACATCTCCCTTCCTCTACCTTGCCCCATACTTCCCACTCACTTCCTTCTCATCTTTCTCTCATTTTCCCCTCACTACCCCCTCACTTCCCCCTCGCTTTACCCTCACTTCCTCCGTACTTCCCCTCACTTCTTCTTCCCTACCCCTCACTTCTCTTTCACCCCCCTCCCTTCCCCCTCTTTTCAATTTTCAAGTTGCTAACTTCAAAAAATATTTTATCCCTAATTCCGTCCCTCTAAATCCACCCCAATTAAAAAAAAATAGAAGTATTCCAAAACAAAATTTCAAAACTATGAAGAAGTTTCATACAATCGTTTTCATCCCTTTTCAGACCACCCTGAACATTTAGGGGGATGATAAATAGATGTTGTCCGATTCTCAACCCTAGCCGATATGCATACAAAATTTCACGAAAATCGGTCAAGCCGTTTCGGAGGAGTTCAATAACGTACACCGTGACACGAGAATTTTATATATTAGATAGATAAAAGTTTCAGCATCTCTAAGGGGCTTAGATATCTAGTTATAGATATATTATGTGAATCGATTCGTTATATTTCAATACATTATTAAAGATTCGATTACCGATTGTGGTATCATTTTTCTGACATTCCCTATAACCGTTAGTCACCAGAACTATGTTTGTTGTGCTATAAGTAGGTACATGCTTTATTTTACACAGCATATGGCATTTTTATTACATACATACATTTATTTATTTAATTGAAAAATAAATAAACCTAAAATTAAAAATATATACATTTTTGTGCAACATTTCTGAATTTCAGTAGCGTACATTGATAAAATAATATCATCCCGTAGAAATAATATCAAAAGGTCGTATGGCGCGTGACAATAGAGCAAATTTGAGTACATATCTAGCAATACCGTTTCAGAGGTCTCATCAAAAAATGGTGGGTGTGTAACATAATATATTTATTCATTTGGGTTAATTGAATTAACACTTATAAACGTTAAAAATTACAAAATGTCAGCCAATGAACCTAGAGGAAAGTAGAAATACAATTAACCTATCATTAGGTTAATCTACCTCTAATCTTTGAAAAGTATTTAAATCTATAATCTGAAAGAATAATACAAGAAAAAAGATAACAAAATTCGGCCAAATTCGATTACGGTATAATTTATTAGAAAAGTTTGTGTTATATTTCAAACTGTTTTAAAGTTTTTCATTTGCAGACTTTAACTGTCCTGTCTGTGTGTATTTTTGCATATAAATGCAATAAATAAAAGCTTGCCTTTTTTATTTTTGAAGAAAAACATCAATGACTACATTATAATACCATTCCGACCATTTCCCATTACCAACCGGTGGGCAGTGGCCAGACACGATCACTCGGCCTAGCCAAAGGATCCTTCCTTTTGTTAAAGATATGGTGTGATACCTACAAAACTTAACCTAAAATAAAAAAAAATAGGTTTAGTACTTATTAAAATGCATAAAATGATGAATGCAAATTGAAGAGAGTACAGCCAAATCGAATTAACAGAAGACCCAATGTACGAAAGCTTGGGGAGCCCGACACGCGAGATAAGGTACACAGCGCAATTAACAAATGGGCCAGTGATCACCTGACTAATACTGTTTGCACCGATCTCAACACATGGACCAGTCTTAAGCAGAGCGTAAAAAACATCTGTCAAAAGCATTTGCTGCAGCCAAAACTGGTCAAGAAACATGATTGGATGACAGACTCAATTCTTCAGTTAATGAAAAAGCGGAGACAGTATAAGAGTACACACAGAACAGTATAAAAAAGTCGATGGCAGCATTCGAAAAGAAATAAGAAAAGCTAAGAACAATTACTACAGCGATAAATGCGCATACATGAAAAATCTCTTTAGAAAACATGACAGCTTCAATGCGCATAAACATATAAAAGAAATGGTGAGCCAAGGACGAAACCCCATTAACACCTTGACCGATGCTGGCGGGAATCTAATTTTGGACCCCGATAGTAAGAAGAAACAATGGTGTACGTACGTGTCGGATATGTTTGCAGATCTGTCAAGGAATATCTCGATGACTATTGATTGCTCCGGTCCTTCTATTTTTAAAGAAAAAGTTCTGCGCGCCTTGAGATATGCAAAATCAGGGAAAGCACTGGGTCCAGATAACGTACCCATCGAAGTACTCAAACTTTTGGAAGAAGACCACCTAAATGTACTGACACTACTGTTTAACTACATCTATGAAACTGGTAATATCCCAAATGACTGGCTAAAATCTACGTTTATTACAATACCCAAAAAGCAGAATGCTAAAAAATGTGGAGAATATCGTATGATTAGTCTAATGAGCCATGTGCTAAAGGTGTTCTTAACCATCATACAGAACAGAATCAGACCTAAATGTGACGAACAATTGGGAGACAGCCAATTCGGATTTCACTCAGGTGTTGGTACTCGAGAAGCTTTGTTTGCCCTCAATGTTCTTGTTCAGAAATGCAGGGACATGCAAACAGATGTATTGCTATGTTTCATCGATTATGAAAAAGCATTTGATCGAGTCAAACACGAACGACTTCTGGGACTGTTAATGGATATTGGTCTCGAGAAATTAAGATCTGTCGTGGGGTCCGGCAAGGCTGCATTCTTTCTCCGCTGCTTTTTAATGTCTACTCTGAAGCAATGATGACGGAAGCTCTTGAAGGTCTCGAAGCTGGAGTCAAGGTCAATGGCACGGTAATTAACAACTTGAGATATGCAGACGACACTGTTCTTGTTGAATCTTCTGACCGTGGCTTACAATTAATTATTAATCAAGTCAACGACTGCAGCGTAAGAGCCGGGCTATCGATAAACATCAGCAAAACAAAGTTCATGGTCATTTCCAGAAATTCTGTTATAAACCCGTGCATATCTGTGGCTGGAAAACAACTTGAGCAAGTACGACATTACAAGTATCTTGGTGCTTGGGTAAATGAAGCATGGGAATCGGATCAAGACATAAAGTCCCGGATCGAATTTGCTGGAGCATCTTTCAATAAAATGAGAAAAGTTCTGTGTTGTCGACAACTAAACATAAAGCTCCGAGTCAGAATACTTCAATGCTACATCTGGCCTATTGTCATGTACGGTTGCGAAGCATGAACCTTGAAAGAGGAAACTATGAAGCGCCTGCAGGCATTTGAAATGTGGTGCTACCGTCGCATGTTGCGCATTAGTTGTACACACAAGGTCAGAAACGAAACAGTGCTTCAACGTGTTTATATGACCCGAAAAATACTTGTTACCATTAAGAGGCACAAGATAGAGTTTCTTGGCCACATACTAAGGCACGATAGGTATAAGCTACTCCAGCTTATTATGATGGGCAAGGTTGAGGGCAAGAGACGGGCTGGGCGAAGAAAGAAATCTTGGCTGCGATACATCCGGGAGGGGACTGGAATTACCACCGTTGAAAGACTGTTCCATCTCGCACTGGACAGAGACAAATTCAAAAAGCTGACGGCCAACCTTCAATAATGAAGACGCACATTAAGAAGAAGAAAAACTTATTAAAATAGTAAAAATAATAGTCATTTAAAAAAAAATTTAAATATCAAAATTCTTTAAATTTAATAATAATAGGCACGTTCCCAAACGCCGCACTCGCAATCGATTGTACTGATAAATTATATAATATATGTCAACGGTTCTTTCGTTACTGTAATCCAGATGTGACATTTGCATTCGGTAGACTATCAGTTTTGAATTTGGTATACTTAGTTCTAATTTAAATTTGATTTATTGACTTGTCGTTTTGATTTACGATGTACTAGTTGGATTGTACACTATGTGAAATTAACTCAATAACAGTTCCAAATTGTGCTTATTGTGTCTGTAATGTGTACCGTAAATGCAGAAAGAGACAAACCATAATCAATATATCAAATTTTTAAAATGAGTGCCGGCCATTGAGGCCGCTTAATAAAACACCTATTTTCATTCAAATACCCGCATATTGTAGCCGAACCATAAATTGAATCGCTCGCGCAGTTACGTCACTATTCGTTGATTTGTAGCTGTGACGTCATAGAATGTGATTTATAACGTGTTGTATGAAACCTTATGGCAATGACATTGACTATGGTGTTTATGTTTTCTTGTAAAAGTAAAAGTGATTTGTAGGGTATTGAATACGTGAACTTTCAATAGGGGTCGTAGCTTCACAAATCGTCTTACAGTAGGGTAGAGCAGTGTGTGTGTGAGTACTGTAGCTAGTGAAATACGTGTGCATAACAATGATAAGTACTTATTGGTACCTATTTCAGGGATAGAAAATTATGTAACGTAAATAATTGATGCTTAAAGTCGTTGAAGTACACGGTCGTTTTCATTGTTACCTACATAGGAAAGACACTCACCACTGGTCAAAGATCTTTCACGAACGTAAACAAGCCTCTTAGGTAACAAACAAGCTTATTCCACTTGATGGCTGTTAGGTACAGTAGAGATCTCTGAGATACTTCCATGGTTGATTTGGTCCTAGTTGAACCCAGCTAAATTCAACTAATATATGACGCTATACGTAAAGCAGTATTTAAAGAAGAATGAATCAAGTATATCCGGCTTTTATATACCAAAACAAACAAAGCCATATCATAACAAACAGGTAGCATACATAAATAACCATCATTATTACAAATGTCAAGTCCATCGAGAATGTCCCTACATTTGAATACGTCCGTAAAGGCCGATCAGAACCATTTCTCAAATAAATCCGTCATAATATGTACGTGGGTCTGAGCGGAATTAAATGGGCCTTTTCAGAACTACCGTCTGGTGTTGTCATGGATTTTTGGACGTTTTTATTTCTTCAAGTTGCATTTTGTTATTATTATTTGGCTTTTTACTTCTATATAATATCTGTTAGTACAGATATTACCAATACTAAAAGCTACAGGTTTTCGCTTTTTCCAGCTATGTCTTACATGGTGGTGCCTGGTCAGTGGACAGTCTTCCTTATCCTGCTCCACTTCGCACTATCCCGATATCATACTTAATCAATTTATATACCATGTACCTACATGGTACCGCAAAAGAACCGTTCTGTGTTTGCAAATAAGTACTAATATTTTCTTACGACATGATAAAAAAATTCTTGTAATTTTCTATTATCTCCCTACACTAGTTCCGAAGGATTTTTTTAGAATGGACTCTCCGTCAATGTTTTCCGAGAGACATGGGGTTCTTCAAGAAAGGAGTTAAAGAGTATATACGTGAAGCTGATCGTGTAAAAAATATTTAACTCCGCACGAGTGATGCTCCTGGTTTTTTAAGCATCCACAGGCTTAGGTAATTACCTACTTATCAAGCAAGTTGTATGCTTTTTTGTTTTTGTTTAGTTATAGAAATATAAAATATTTATTGTAAAATTAAGGCTTTGATGTTAAAATAAATGCATTATCTATAATATATTACAATCCCTTTATTATATTAGGCCATTTACATGCTCATATTTGCTCTATAAATTTAGTAAACGAGCCGACCATAATATAACCGCATGCTAATTCACACAAACTAATAGTATCATTCTCTATTAACGAATAACGTCGCATGTTTGAAACAGTTTAAAGAAAAAAGATTCTAAAGTTTGTTACATTAGGAATACTTTCCTAAACCATGTGTTTTGCAGTTAAGACCAAAAAGCGGGACATAATTTTGATAAAAATATGCAATATATTATGACCAAAACAACATTTTACGAGATAAAACGAAAAGATCGGAAAGCTAAAATTAACTTTTTATTTAATATGGTTTTGTGGTAGCCGAGTAACAAAGTAACAACTGCCTCAAGCTTTTATTCTGTTGGTGTTGACAAGAAGAATAATTTTGAATTGCTCCAATAATACCGCAAGCTCACCCATAGAAATAATTCCATCCCAGCTCCTTATCATACCATTGGCGAGTATGACAGCTTCTCAAACATAGAAGGCATGAGTATTCACCACGCTTGCTCATGGCGGATTGGCAGCTTAAGAGTTTCAAAAATCTAGATTGGATTTAATAACCTAACTAGATATTTAATTTAATCAATAATTATATAATAAATATTTGTACACCAAAAATGGTAGAACATATGGTCTTAAATAACTTAACAACATAATTTTTTTGTATACTATGTTCTGAGAAATAAATTTTTCTTTCTTCTTTCTTTCTTTCTTTAGATTTCCGTACGTTAACATTTATGTCCAAAAAAAACTTCAAATGTTCATAGGTATTTTGTAGAAATTTAAAATTGACATTACTGCTTCCCTTCTACAAGCTCATGACGGAAATGAATATTTAGTATTTACCACTAGGTAGGCTATCATGAATTGAAACGACGCATCTATTACATGAAACCTATTCGTAATATAGTCGATTAATCGTATTGGCCCAGTGGTGAATGCACCCGCTTCGTAAACACGAGGTCGCAGGTTTGAATCCGAACAACTACCAATGTGATATTTCAAATCATAATTATGTACTTTCTAAGTTTATCTGGACATTTCTGACTGACGGCAAAGGAAAACATCGTGAGGAAACCTAGACTTGCCAGGAAATTTGGAATCACTAATCCGCCTTGAGGAAGCGTGGCGATCAATGCTGATGCCTTCTCTGTATAAGAAGAGACCTTTCCTTACAGTGGGACAGTAACGGACCGATATGAAACGTTCTAACATCTACTCTGGAATAATGATGTAACTATACTATTAAATTACATCTTTCTTTCAAACACTTAAATAATGCACCTATTTTATCAAAACCAACTTATTCACACAATCCCACTCCACACGCAAACTTGACAAAGCATTGAAGACATGTAGTTGTAATAATAGCGGCAATTCTGTTGATGGGCTCGTTAACAGCTCACGTTCGTAGTTACTGCAAGATAGATTGCCAAGCTTTCCACAATGTTGGCGAACGTGAACGATTTTGATACAGGTAAAATATTTGTGAAATTGACGTATATATTGTGATGTCAGACTTTTTGTATTTTAACCATAGATTTATTATAATTTTGATTTTAACTATTGTAACAACAACAATTGGCAGCTGAGTTAAAGTATGCTACAGATGTTTCTTTATACAACTTCGGACTTTGGTGACAAACAACAATACAAAAAAAAAACTGTCCTTTCGAGAATTTGTTCTTTTGAGAATCTGTCCTTTTGAGAATCTGTCTTTTTGAAAATAATCTTCTGTAACCTGTATACATGGTTGTATCCTTTAAACAATGCTAGGAATTTTTTTACTGTACATTGAGCCGATTCTTGGACTCCAATCCAAGTGATGTTTATGAGTGATAAAGATAACTTTTATTAGAATACATCAGCTTTGTACCTTCTACTAATTTTGAACTACAAGTAAAACATGCTATCTATTGGTATTTAAAGTATGTAGTACTACCTATACATACCTGTAGACGCTCCAGATGTCAGGAATAGTACAAACGGTGTAACCTCATAAAAATAAAACCTGTTAACTAAGTTATTGATTGTATTTTTCTATATTTGTCGACCGGGCTCATAATTTGAAGAGATGAAGTCTTACCTTCGAATACAGAAAGAACACTAAATTTTAAATACTTTACTACAATGTCTTTTACTCAATACTTTGATATTAATTTTAGTGACTGACTTTCTATGACTAAAATTTGCTCATTACTCCACTTTACCGTGTCTGAAGTTATTATAACTTATTTTTATGCCGCAAGCGTTGCCCTTTAACTCAGTTTGATTACCCAGATAAGGTATAAATCAGAAATAAAGTATATTGAAGTACATTCTAGAGGTGTAAAGTATGATTATATATATGTAGATATATAGATGCCAAAAATTCATGTTCGACATTATCTCAATTTGTTGGCCCACAGCCCACGAATAAAGCTACCGACACATGAAAGTAATAACTACAGTCGCAGTTAACCGGTTTTCGATATTAGAATATGTAACCACCCCGTCTCTTACTATGGGTGTAGTAGGCTGCTAAGTTTTACTGTACTACTATATACTATAACTAAATATATTTTACTGCCTTTACCCACTTGCTCGTGTGTGGCTCTTTTTTAGGCGTAACCAATTTTTTAACAGTCGAAGTATTCAGGATCATAATAACAGTCCCTCAAAGTTATAAAAACAGCTATTAGTACTTAAGCTAAATGCTATTATTATTAATTATTTTATTTTAAACTCTCCAACTTCAGGCTGACTACACTAAATACCTAGTTATTGAAAAGTTTAATAAATAATACAGGCATCTGTTTTATATCAACAACAAAAAAAAATATGATCAAACTTTAACATCATTTTAACGTTTTAATTTTTACTTTACAACATAAAATTAGCGGACTATCTATTGCAGTTCAAAATATAGAGAGCCATTAACACAAACTAACATACATATGAGATCTTTTTCGTGCCCCTTGACGTACATAATAATAATAATTTCAAACGACGTGACGCATATAAAATCGTACGTCTCCAACTGGCCTAAGATCCTTAAATTGCGGTCAGTAGACATTCTATACGCCGCCTGAAGCTCTAATACTTTTAGCCTCAGCCCTAGTTATGAGGCTATGACCTTAGAATATATTAGCTGTATTTTTTTATTCCTCCTTTTATTATGTACGTAAAAATTCTTATGTGTTCATTTTTATATGTTCAAATTAAATAGACTGCTAAAATTTCATCTTACCGTAGATGTTACTTATTCTGTGGCATAAGTTTTTTTTAATTAACTGTAGGTATATTTTATTTGTAAAATATGCACTGATAGAAGACGGAGTGTGAGCAGGCCTCATTATGACGTGACCGATGATTTGATTAAAGAGGCCGATAATCTATAGATAAGTGTGGCTTATGATAGGTCAAGGTGGAGATGCTTGGCTACTGCTGGACATAGGCCGCCTATGTCCAATAGTGGGCATCTATCAAGTACGCATGGAGCGTATTAAGGTATACATAAATTTGCAAGACAATGGTGAAATCATAAAAGACAAACACAAAGATTGTACTGAATTCAACGTCCTTGGTAATGGGAATGAGTGTAACTGCTGCATACATTGTATTTTTAATAATATTTTTCATTATATAGCAAAATCTGGAGAAGGCCTATGTCCAGCAGTGGACGACTTTCAGCTAATGTGATGACGATGATAATTCACATAAGTACAATTTCTCTTAACATTATATTAGTTGGTCTTTTCTCATCAAACATCCGCGATACGCTTATCACGGGGGTAAAGAGCCTACAGCGACAGCCTTTAATATTTAATCTAAATAGTTGATCAAGGTGATCTCAAATATCGATGTTTCTGTCAATATGTTTAAAGGAGTGAAATGTATGCAAAATACGATAAGACGTATTTAAGGGTATCATCGTGAATGTATTCACATAAATATTTATTGTCGTCCTTTTGCTTAAGTGGCCGGCAATACCGAGTATGTTAGGGTAACCATGTTTTGAAGACTAAATTATAAGCTCGTATCGTAAGCTTTGTTTTTTATACAACTTAGATAGCAAACTAGATGGTACTCGTACAGTTGTACACATCGGTCCAAAACCGAATTTGTCCTATATCGAATAAAGACTCATCGTAACATGTGGATGTGGTTGTGCAACGCTAAGAAAACACATCATTGCCAACTATGTAGGGAAAAGGACAAGAGAGAGAGAAAATGGAAAAAATAACTTTCACGAACGTTACGCATTAGTACAGAAGCTAATACCCACTTTACGACGGTATTCTATGTCTATCCGGAAGGGTGCGTGTTGTGTCTGTTTATTCTTTGGTTTGACTGACGAGGGTCATAGTGGTGATACTTGGAAGCGACCTAGGTACGTTCAGCAATACTCGTCTTATGACTTAATTGATGTCTTTATTAAAAAAAGACTTGTAAGTAAGAACGACTTATATACAAATTGTACTATTAACACAGAACTAAATACAAATTTAACTCGCAAGCCATTTGTACTTGAACAAACGTAACCAGCTGAAGCAATTAGGACATACAAAAGCGATTATTCCGAAATATCCTACACGATTAGAACTGATGCTCACCGTAAAATTCGCCTCTATTCACTAGGGGCGCATAAAAGAGAATCGCCTCAATTGCCAACGCGTAGTGTAGCTCTCAGATCACATACTAGCCACCAATATTATATGATGAATCTATTTAAATTTGATGTATTGTGTTCGCGTAATACCGACTACGATATTTGCGATTTTTTGGGGTAAAAAGATAATATGGAAAGTTAAGTTCCTAAAAACAATAGTCATCATTTTTTACTTAAAGTTTCTTACAAGAAGTTTCACATAGTCATCATGATTAGCAGGTGGTGATCGCAATAAAGTGATTTTAAGTGATAGAGGAACACCAGAAGGCTACGACTATTTATTTTGGTTGTTTTTTCTGTTAACTTTTAGTTCTTTTTATATGAGGTCTTTGATTCGCCTGAATGCGCTTGGTGCGATTGTGTCCGTTAATTGCATGTTTGTAATATAGAAACTAGCTCTGTACATTATAAATGTAGTGTTAAAACACTTCATCATCATCATCATCATATCAGCCAAAAGACGTCCACTGCTGGCCTCCCCCAATTTTCAATTGTTAAAACACTTATTGCAAATAAATGGCATAATAAGTTCAGTTTCAATGAAAAAGAAAATTTAAAAGCAAATGATATTTGCAATTTTAAGAGTTGAATAACTAAAAAATATTTATTTCTGTAAAAGCATAACTTCTTGACACTTTTCTACTAAAGCTGCACTTTGATATAAAGAATACAAATTAACACAATTAATAAAAGATCATTTAAGTCATAGTTACCTGGAAACGAAGCACCAAGTTTTACTTACGACCATTTATTTCTTAAAACGGGTACGCGAGGGCACTACGAAGACAATTGCTCGCATTAGTACAGCTTAGTCCTTGTTATGTTGGCTACCTTCCAATTTGCCAAGTAAATTGGCATTGCCTGAGAAACCTTTGGTAGACTGGAAATGTTAAATCTAGACTTATTAGACTTATTTCAAGAAATACGATATTTTGTGGCGGGTAATGGTATTGTTACTTGTTAGTGAAATGATGTAATAAATTGTTGTATTTTTATTAAATTGGTTTGCTTTAGAGGTTTAAACGTTTAAGCGCTTAGCATTCGTATGGTTATCGCATTACGGATAAGTGCGCACTGAACACTGCTGTTACCTTGTATCTCTTAAGCAACCTCTTACGACATACCAAAGGCGATGTGGAAGTTTCATATTCTACAACATGTACATACATAGATACATAACTTCAAGCCTGTCTCCCATTAAAGGGGTAAGCAGAGACT
Organism: Parascotia fuliginaria; assembly: GCA_963082885.1. NCBI lineage: Eukaryota > Metazoa > Arthropoda > Insecta > Lepidoptera > Erebidae > Parascotia > Parascotia fuliginaria. The sequence continues at coordinate 7,199,818 of OY720195.1, forward strand.
ATAGAACCATTTACTGCGGTCCAAACATGTCTATATCCAATCATATAGCTTTAAGATAGCCTTATACCTCTTTTTGAATTTCAAAGCTGAGATCTCTACATGCTGTACTACTGAACCCATCAAGCACTAAATTAAGTATACTAAAAACCTCCTTTTCGATAAATTCCTTTATAGACATATCTAAACTGCATACAATTCTTTATTGAACAAACACGAAAATACTATATATTTCAGTGAGTTCTCGAGCAAACTTTGTACGTTTATTTGCTAAAGTATAGTAACAAAAATCTAATATTTCGTACAGTCCGAACTGGGCACGCTTTTATTTATCAAACGCTGGTTATGGATGTTATTTAATGGCTCTAGGGAAAGAACAGATAGATAACCTGGGATTGTGGATTGAATTTCAAAATTAAGACTAGTTGCACGTATATACATATTTTCACGACTTTTTCCTCCTAAAGGTGTGTAATTGAATTAAAATAACTTTCCTTATACTGACGCCAACCCAGTCGACTAAATTATGACGGCTTTGTAAATTGCTTTGAGTAATTAAAAGATCCGTTACCAAAAAAAATTATGTTTCTTACATGCAGTATTAAAGAGTATTTTAAAACTAGCTTTCCGCGGCCCAGTTTCAACCGCGGCTACGCATACGCAAAAAGATTTTTTTAAATCCAACTGGTAGTTCCAGAGATTAGCGCGTTCAAATAAACAAACAAACAAACTCTTCCGCTTCATATAATTAGTTTAATAGGTACTTAAACGATCAATCGAATCGCTACTTAAATGCAAAACTTTACCTCAAGTTTTAGATTCATGAGAACGAATCTGTTTGGAACCAAGAAGCCGTTTATTTCAAGCTGGTAGTAGTTTCTACAGAAATATTAAACTGAGATAGCAAACTTAAGTTACTTTCCCGTGTAATGTTAATTAAGTTATTGAAGTGAAAATTGTTGTTTCATTTTCTGATATAACTGCTATGAGAATCCTGTTCTTTTGTTTCTGCATTGCTTTAGAAGACAGTTATGTCCATAGACTACAGTACCCACTTACCACCTTATGAACTGCATGCATTTTAGTCATAACTAGACGTCCGCCTTCGTATCGGTACCAAAAGTTTCATTCGGATTGAAAAAGGATAAAGGCTATGTAACATCATGCTAATGGCGACAGGAGCAGAGCAGTAGTTAAAGACACGAGTAACCGCGCCCTGGGAATCTAGAACATAACTAAATAATTTTTAAATTACTAACTTTGTTTTATTTGTGACACTTTTCTACTAAGTGTACTAAAAACTGGTTTAAACAATGGATTTGATGTTTAAAATTATGTGGGACCACACGTAATTTTCGCGCTTGAAATTTAATTTAACGCGCCTGATGAAATAAATATATAACAACTAACCAGGCAACTGGGACCGATGTCGTAGTTCTATAGCGGTCTCACTCATCTGGAACCTTTACGGACAATATCATTGCAATAGTGTCGTATTGCATCTTTCATTTTTAGAAAAAATATGAAAATATTAAAATTCTTAAAATGACTGAACAAATGTTAAACGTAATAAAATATAGTCTATGCTATCCGCTTCCTTTATTGATTACTAATGATGAAAGAATTCTTCAAATTGGTAACATAGATTTAGTTGAATCGTTGCAAATAAACAAACATACAAAAAATCAAATCTTTTCTCTTATAATATTATAGCGACCAGCCCCTTCGTGTTGGCATCTAAAGTTGCAGACCCAGCTTTACCCCAAACCAGATTGTCCACCATCATGAAACCAGACACATAACTAACAAAACTAAAAAAAGCTAAACAAACAAAAAAGTCTAGCAGAAATCGCACCTTTGCAAACTAAATGAGGTAAATTATATATGAAAACAAAATTAGGCCCCCCACAAACTCGAGATTAGTCGTAAAAAAAGTTGTAAAGAATTCAGCCGTCGTCTATTGGCTTTATATTTCCATTTTATATGCTAATTTGTATTTAGGTGCGAGCTTCACTTGTTTAGTAGCTTTTTTAGGGTTCTCTACCCCTAAGGGTTCCAATGGGACCCGATCACTAAGCATACGCCATCTGATTGTCAGAATGTCAACTATATTTTAAACGGTATAAGATAGTAGTCTGTAATTTTCACAGAACATTGCTAACTTCATAGATCGTATAAAGCCTAGTGTCATAGGTGTGTTTACCTCAAAATGATCCCTCTTTCCCTTCCCCTACCCCATTCCTAGCTGCCATAATGGAGGCCACCATACCAGCAGTTTAAGACGCTGGCTTTTGGTATGGTGGCCACCACTTCTGGACTCCACTGACTGCTTACGTCACTTTGGTAGTAAGCGCTAGTAAACTCCTAATAAAGTACATACTGACTACGGAACCATACATCACGTTTGATTTGACACACATTTCCCTTTAGAATATACGGTTCGTATGTTGGTAGTATTTTTAGAGCGTAGGCTTAAATTACTAAGTCGATGTGAAACTCATTTTAACATTTAGATCACACGCTTCTCATGAAGGTTATGAAGAAGTAGAGCATAAACAATTTCTATTTGAAGATTTATTGCTGAAATTAGATTTACAGTGAAAGTATAAACTAGGGAAATTCGCATTCGCAATTATTAAACGGGGTAAACATTACGTGATCATCTTGAACTCTTAGTGTAAAATTAAATACTTATAATGATTATAAGATATTCATATGGTTGACTTCTTATCAGAAAACAAATCATGCTCAAATTGACCAACTACCTTGAAATTTTATTTGCACCAGACCAGAAACCTTATGAATAAATCTGTTATCACATCAAAGATAGAGATCCTGATTAAAATGAACCAATTCTTCTCATAGCTTTACCATTTATCAGCAAATGAGTAAGAAATTGACTGACTTTTATTCACGAGAGCTAAATAGACGAATAAGTTTAACTTAGAGTATGTTTAGAACTTACATTGTTGTAAAAACACCTGACAAACGAAGACTTCACTCCTTCATTATGTTTATCAGTCGATATTTGTAGAAGCAACAAACAATACGACTCTCAACTGTACTAATATGTAATCAGTCGCGAATGCCACAATTAATTAAAGAACAACAATATATCTTAGACTGTGTTAATTAATACACAAGAGATTCCAAACGTCTACCATTCAGCTGTACTAAAGAACCAGCAAACATCTATTTTGTTTGGAACATTTCTAAGTTTACATGTCACTACTTTTTCCTCTTCTTTGTTGATGATCACATTATTACGGCGCTCGTACAAAAACCTGCCATGCCACTAAACTTAATCTTCGATCATCTGGATGAATCTTTAAATATAGTCCCTGCAGAACTTCTCATCACCATCATTAGTCCATCGGGTTAATTAGTCTGCTTCGGTTTCTGTTTCTTCTACGTTACAATGAATGTCTGTAGTCTGTCAGGTACCTTCACTATCATGTGTCTACGTGTTTTTTTATTTGCCTGTAGGGGTGTCTCACTGCTGGGCAAAAGTCTCTTCCAAAATTTTCCAATTTTCCCTATATTCGTAGTTCTTCTGCCTGTCACCCTGGAACGCATCCAGATCATGTAACTGAATCTAAATTCCAACCACCTAAAAAAAGGAGAACCATAACATAATATAGAACGTATCATTATTTCACGTTTTGCTAACATCGGGTTTCCAACAAAAGGCAAAACTATTAAGATTTTTCAAAAATAATTACAAACTCGAACAAATACTGAGAAATACTACGAACTTCTGTGAATAATCATTTCAAAACACATACGAAATAAGTAGTACTTTAAACCAATTTCAATTGAAACCCTCACAAATCAAAATCATTTAATTAAATGTGTGTAATTAATCTACACTGTCTAACCGGCCTAAACATTACCGTGGGTGTAAGTACCTACCACAGGTAAAGCTCGCAAGTGGACCTTGGGTGTAATTACAAATTAGTGCACACCACTACGTGAACTGTCAAAAGTGCAGCCGACTGTGACGAGGAGGCTATTATGCAATAAGTAAACAGCAACAATAAAACTGTTAACTTTAGTTTAAATTTGGAAAACAATAATAAAAGATTTATCTTAGGAGGTATCGCTAAAATTGAGACCACTGTATAAAAGCTGGCTACACATATAGAACTACTACTAATAAACGTGACCTTTTTTTTGTCGTGGGAAATGCATTACGCATACACACCCGCCCGGTCAAGGCGGGGTTATGTCGGACTCTAAACCTGTCTCGAAACCCACAGTGTTCCTCTAGACGGCCAGAGTATCGGGGTCACGAGAGACGCTCGCGAATTCATCCGCGATCCCGACGGGCCACGGCCCGCTCACCACACGCGAGCGGGCCCCGTTCAATTTGGGAGACCTAGCCCTCCCTCCCTCGAGGGGCGCGTGTGGAACACGCGCACTGCCATCTCGGGCCCGTGCTGTTCGGGCGGCGACTGCCCGATCTTCGCCCGCAGGCCACCTCCTAACTCGGCCGCAGAGGAGAGGAAGAACGGCGCGTCGCAATATCGACACTCTTCTTCCCCTGCGGCCTCACCACGTCCGCAATCCGGCGGTTGTGGTCCCGCCAAGGCCGCGGAAGGTAGGGAGAGCGGCGCACCGTGATACCGGCACTCCTCTCTTGCCGCGGCCCCGCCACTCCTCGGCCGCAGTGTCGCCGAAGCAACACCGCAGCCCGACCCAGTTGCAGTGCCGCCCATGCAGCACCGCAACCCTCCTGAGCAGCTCCATCGTGGGCTTACCACCAAAGCCCAGAGGAGCGGCGCCTCCTTAAGGTTCCTCTTAGTTCACCGTGGTTTTGGGTAACCACGGTTACTAAGCCCCTCCGCCGCGACAAGGCGAGAACCCCGTTTGGGGGGGACCTTTTCAGTGACCTATCTCAACAGTCTAGAACTATACATTCTTAAACCATTGATAGATACTATTATATACTTCTAATTTTGGTTTCGGATATTTGGGGGAACATGATTCTGGGTATTTTAAACCCAGTGAGAGTTTTGATAAGCAATAATTATAAAACGGTATTGTCGTTTTACTATTGGTAAGTAGCGGTTACATTGCTTATAAAAGCGGTGGAGAGCAGCGTATGTAATCGTACCAGTACATAATAATCTAAATACACTATAAAAAAACAACACTTGTATGTTAGGTAAGTAATAAACAAATACACAGTTTACAACACAAAATAAATTAGTTAAATTTTTCTCCTAATATTGTTTGCAGCGCTCTCTCTCACATAACTACGACCAGAGACCCATACATCGGTGTGCCGCGGCAGGCCTTTCGGACAACCTAATTAAAACATTTCGCTTACTTCATAGAAAAAAATGTCTAAAGTGGGAACTTAATTATTCCTCGGAATTTTACATGAAATAATAATTTTCGGTATAAAATTTACGAAAATCCAACGGCCAATGTCATATAAAACTCGTTGACTGGAAGAAAATAATTAATAGGTTCCATAATTAATACGCTGATTCCTGTTTAATATATAAACATAATTTTATTGCTGATATTTAATTAGAAGTTTCATTAAAACATGAACAATTGCAACGTTTTGGTTTTAGTCAGTATTTTGAATGAAGTGACGCATCGTGTATAACATTTTCCAACTTTTAATAAAATATTTATTATTAGTAATTGCCACCTAATGCTATAAAGTGAACATAGTACATAATACAATCGAAATAGAGTTCACTTTCGATAAATAACGCTTCATTTTGTAATAATATTTTTGAGCTCTCGCCAACGACCATTGGTCGCTGACCATCTAATTTATGTCAGCTCATAATTTACTCAGGAGTACAGCTTTAACACAAGAATTCATGGAATGCTATTAATTTGATTTGTTCTGTCACAATCCTTTTTTGTTTAATAGTTGTACAGTACCTACAACTTGTTCAACTGTTTTTGGGTACGCAAAAACGATAGGTACTTACCCACTTTATATTTATTTATTTTATTTATTTATCATAAACTTCATATACAAAGAATATTGGTGGACCAGCCATTTTTTCGCGATAAAAGATAGCCTATGTTGTTCCCCGAGGTCTAATCTATTTCTATACCAAATGTCATCAAAATCAGTTCAGTGATTTAGGCGTGAAAGCGTAACAGACAGACAGACAGACAGACAGACTTACTTATTTATAATAAAATAGTATGGATCACTTTCAAAGTTCTAACGCTGCCAGGAACGATCACCCAATCTGGTTACAGGATTGCACCATGCCGCTACTCATAAGTGGTATCTCTTCATTCGGTGAAACTTATATTGATAGCATATTTTTCCGACATGTAGGTATTCATCATATTAATTAAACTTTCTGATTTGCCTTGAATTCTCGTATCTCTACGCACATGTTATCCGATTATACATAATTTTCTCAGTCATAATCATCTATGAATATTAATAGTCCGTATAATTAAACTTCGGTCTGAGGTGACGATGCGAGAGAATATTGTCAGTGTAGTTCGCCTAGTTTACTTACTATGCAATTAAATTCTATTAGGGTTGTTTTACTAGCGTTAATTGTATTAGGTGGTAAGCTATCCTGCTCTGTAAACGATAAAAACAAATTTAAAAGCAGTGACAATATGCACTTGAAATAATGTACTGATTTCAGTATGTTACTAACATAATTACTTTTTATTTCGTTTTGTCTACATTAATATTATAAAGAGGAAAGATTTGTATTTTTGTATGCAATAATCTAAAAAACTACTGGTCCGATTTCAAAAATTATTTTACCATTAGAAAGCTACATTATCACTGAGTAACATACGCTATAATTTTACCCTCGTACTCCCACAGGAACGTTATCCACGCGGGTGAATTATTTATTTCAATTTTACATAAAAGCTTGATGAAATTATAAGAAAAGTAAATCGTAAGATATTTCTGTAAAACTTGGGATTACCTCTCTATAGTAAAGGTACGAGGTAGATATCTCAGTGAAATGTTAAATGTTAAAAGGTAATGTCTTCGTTGATACTTGCGGCAAATATGCAGTCACCTCTATTTGTAACATATTCGTACCTCGTTAGACATCGTTAGACACTTCAATAATTTCATTTATTTTTACTCCTACGCATCCGTGTACTTACCGTGGCATATTATGTTTCTTCAATAATATAGTGCAAGTAGATGAGCCAGCAAACTGCCCACAAATACTAAACAGTGCACCGACAAAACTTGATTATCTCCTATTCGCTAGCAATAAAAAGCTTTTCTTGAGTGTATTCAAGAAAAGCTTTTTATTTCTAGCGAGTTTAAGAAAGAAAGAAACTTAAGAAAATAAAATTAAACAATCTTTTAAGAGAAGGAATATGACTGTACGAGATAATGAAAAAGAATCCTGGAATGCACAAATAAAACTAAGAAAACATTAGTCTTTAAAAGAAGCAATTAATAATATAATAATTTAAAATGTAGCAGTCCAAATGAATACATCAGAAAAACGCTTAAAATTTTCTACACAGTAAATAACGACAAGCACTAAAACCTCCAACTTTAACGCCTTAATTTTTATTAAAGCAACAATTTTACGACTGCAACACAATGAAAATAGAAAAATACAAATTTAGTTTTGCAGTTGTATAATCATACAAATCCAAAACCAACTAACGTTAAACTTTGTCGCTATAGAGATAAAGTTCCAAAGCGATAGTGAGTTAATATAAACGGCAGGACTCACTTTGGTATAAAATAGATTTTATCAAAGCAACAGTGTTTACAGAACTAACGTCGAATAGTTGGGCAATTAATTGAGTCGATTTGATTACGAAGTAGTTTACCAAGTGCCTACTAAATTTAATTATGAAGGACTAATAGTTTAAACTTAATTTTACACAAAGGTTAACCTTACAAACTAATCGAAAGACCTTCTTGATTTGGTAAACCCATATTCTTGGTAATAAGGATATTGTATTTTGTAAAGGTAGTAATAATCACTGAAAAAAAAATATGTAAGAAACAAGCTAAATAAAAATATATAAATAAAAGTTTGTTTTAGGCAGGCAGGCCTAAAAAACAAGCCTGCCTGCCTAAAACAAACAGAAAAGAAAGAAACCAATTTTTGTAAGTGCTGACGCTACATTAAAGTATTATGTACCCTATGTCACTCCAACAATCAATGCGAATTTAATGACACCTCATTATATTAAAACCCATCAAGCTATTTAGGCTGTAAAACTTGCCAAAGATACATACATTATGTAGGTACATACATAAATACGCTCGAATAACATTACCCTCCTTGACTACGGCAGTCATGCAAAAAGGAAAAAAAAAACAACTACAATCATATTCGTATTACGAGGCTGATACATAACAGTGACACAGCTGACAGTGAGTTAAGGTTTTAAGTTCTTCAGTTCTTCTAATGACTCTGCTTTTGTTAGCAAATATGCCGTAGACAAATTGCTGCAAAGATTCGGTCATTAAAATAGGCGCGAGATATATAATATTTAATTTATTTGCCATTCAGTTGATATTATATAACTAACAACTCCTACTCGGTTTTGCAAGACTGTATGTTTTTGTATACATAATTACAAACTAATCTTCAAAATTCTCGGCTTTTTCCATCATAATTCATCTATATACATATTATACATACACATAACCCTTCTGGTACCTATCTATTTCAGTTCAGTATCAGCAGTTCAGGTTATGTTAGGAACCATACGTCAGGTCAGGTTAGGAAGAGGGTTACGTTAGGAATAAAAAATGTTCTTCTTTCTAACCTAACTCGCTATCAGATATTAGAGAGATTTATTCAATTCTCTGAATGATAGTGAAAAACGTATCAAAAGCCGTTGCGCCATTCGAAAGAAGTCACCAAAAAGAAGTGAAGATACAAAGGTAAAAATACATCAAACATCGCACGTGAATTTAAATCCATGCAGAATTCTAGGCTAGCTTTAGAGCTAGATTTATTTAGATAAATCTGTAGTAGAAATATATTCAATGCCAGATAAGCCAATGTACTAGGATTAAGCAGACCGCAAACTGTGGGAACCAGTGTCCTAACCACACAGGCTCTGGCTATCCTACGCCTTGACAATTATTTGTACTATTTTATTTGTAAGTTTAATTTACGAATTAAATTAGATTTATATATTATTGTTGTGTGTTGTACTTGATTTCTAAACTAACTCGATTTTGCATAACTTGATTAATAAATAAAAAAATTGGTGCCGTATTTTACTATAGCTAACATTATGCGAGCAATAGTTAGAGATAGTAAGTTAGTTTCATGTTAGCTCCTCCTTCAGTAGTATATTATTGGGCATTCTGTCCCACCTGTCGCGCAGTCGAACAAGTTCGCCTACGCTCTGTTGTGACAGAATGCCCAATAATATACGATCGACTCGACTGTCTTGTATACATTTAAACCTTTTGAACAAAAAAGTGTTTAGTTGTGTAGTAGTAGTGTTGTGTATTTTGGTATCGTTTACGGATTAATTGATTCCTAAGAAGGATTTTTACGCTTACCTCATTTCACCTGTCGCGCAGTCGAACAAGTTCGCCTACGCTCTGTTGTGACAGAATGCCCAATAATATACGATCGACTCGACTGTCTTGTATACATTTAAACCTTTTGAACAAAAAAGTGTTTAGTTGTGTAGTAGTAGTGTTGTGTATTTTGGTATCGTTTACGGATTAATTGATTCCTAAGACGGATTTTTACGCTTACCTCATTTCATTTAATAAAACAAGACAAAGGTCTTTTAATTATTTTATTTATTTATCTTTATAAAATCTTGGAGGTTCTTCAAACAATTTGTCAACCGAACGTACGAAATCTTGCAATTTACGCCACTGCAATGTATCCGTATCGGTTTGGAACTTAATACGAACAAGTGCCTTCTTCCATAACATCATGGAATCAGTGTCACGCGCATCACTTGTTTTGTAAACTTTACAATCGACATAGTATTCGCCGTCGGTGTTTGCAGTTCGTTGCTCGGTGCCATTAGCCACACGGTTTACGAAGAACGATGATAAAACCAGTTGGTTGCTCGATGACCCACCGTTGGCCTCTGTATCAGTATCATTATTCCAACTGACCCCGAATACATCGATAGGACTGGTCTTTGTTTTCTTACTGAAACAACATAGAAAACAAAACGGTTAATTACATTATTTCTTACTCAAATCAAATGTCTCTTCCTTCGATGACAAAGATACATAAAGCTGAGGTTATCGCAAGCAATATACGCGCCGACCTCCGTTGCTGGAGGTGCCGCGAGCGCGTACCAACCTATTGCTTCACGCTCCACTGACGCGAGCGCTGCGTACGTTCAACATCGTGGGCTGGGCAAATTGATTTGTTTTCGTGTACATTAAACGGATTCACAAAGGTCACTTATAGTGTAGTTAGTAACTTAGATTAAGTTAAGTTTTATGTTATTGTGGTACACTATCGCATTAGGTTAAGCGTTACCTGTAAAGATAGTCATATGTTGTGTATATATAAATAAATAAATAAATAAAAAATAAATGACTGTATTTTAAGCGTTGTAGAAATTATACTATGTGGTTATGCTATGTGACTGCCTCTGTGGTTCGGTGGTACTGTGTAGGAACGTCGATGTGTCACGCAGAGGTCGTGGGTTTGATTCTCGCTCAGTATTACATACAATATTATACATAGCAACACCTACACACTGAGCGAGAATCGAATCCGCGATCTCAGCGTGGCAGTCCGTATGCAGTACCACCGAACCACATAGGCAGTCAACTCATCATATCAACAATACTTGAGTAAAAATAATGTTAGTTCTTCTGAAACATCTTGTGAAACCGTCTCTGAAAATAATTTATTTAGGGTCAAACCAGACTTGATCAGTGATCAACAGTAGCTTATCGGAAGCTCCAACACCTCAATCAGCACACATACAAAATCTAGTCGCGACGGTCATGTCGTCATTTGAACGCTTGAAGTAGCAACTGAACGCAGTTAGCTAGCATCGAAGCGATCGAACGCTACAAGTCACTAAACACTATAAACCTAACAACAATGCCAGTCACAAAATCATCAATCGCCTATGATAAATGTATCATGTGTGCTCGAAGCTAAATTTTAAAATTAATTGAACGCTCGCACTTCTTATCTGAATATCTAGGCGAAAACTCAACTTTGTTTTATAACAAATTTTGATTAGGTACCTTGGTTCTAATAAATTCGTTGATGATCCTGACTTGCGCTTCCTGTTGTTGTTGGCGACAGGCTGCTTGCGTGTGTGTGTAGTTTTCTTTTCAATTACAGCAGTTGGGTGATAGACCTCGCACTCAAATTCGGACCTGAAATATAAACGTAATAACATTTAATTAAAAATCACGGTCACGGTCTCATCACGGTCTAGGCGATTTCTACCAGACAACCTTAGAAAGGACAACATAACAATTTAGACAAGTAAAGAGATGGATAGTACACAGTGAAACTTATTACACTTACATTATTTATTATACTTACATTTTTTCAATCAACAGTCGATTTCTTGAGAAGGTAGCTTGATGAGTTGGTGACGGCAGGCGGAGCGGAAGAAGTCAGCGAGCGGCAGCAGGTCAGCAATCAACACCGAAAGTAACAACAACCGATAGTTGTATACTAATGAAAGAGTACTTTGAGTACGGTATCCCTACTTGAATACTTAAATTCAACTGTATCTAGGTCTTCGAAAACATGATGTTTAAAAACGAAATCGTGTGATAATCCTACTGTATTACAAAGTTGTTGCAAACCCTTAAGTTATAGTGAATAAATCAACTACTTTTCTTGTACGTAGTGTATCAACGTAAAAATGAAGAGTAAGGAATTAGATCACAAACAGTTTCGACGCAAACAGTATCGATTGTTGATGCAGCGAAAAAACTTAGGGCTGTCAAAATAAACTATATTATCAAAAGCAAACGATGATATTTAGATCAATAAGGTAAATGTGAATGCGTGCCATCCTTACCTAATATCGCTGATTTATGGGAATAGATTTTGTTGACCAGAAAAATATGAAGGTTGAATAAAGTCAAATAAAACTGTTGAATAAGTATTGCTTGTAATATTAAATTATGAAATGGTTACTTTATTGGAAAAAGGTCGTATGATTATAGTTAATAACAGGCTCATATGACTAATTATGTACCTACCTATTAAAATATTGAAAAAATTGTTTCGCTTAAAAACCAAATATTCTAAAACATAGGCTTTCATTATCATAAAGCAGCGGTGCAGTGGTTGACTGATTTATTAACGCGAAATAAATGACGTTATTAATTTAGGAAAATAAAGGTAAATGTTAACATTTTATCACGTGTGTTAAGCGTGTTACGTTTAAAGTATCTACTTAATTAAATTATATGTATGTTTTCTTTCAGGAAGCGTTATTTACTTCGAATTGTGTTGGAAAGCGTGTTTTGGAGTTTGGTCTGACTGCCGCAAGTTAAATGCAAAGCGAAATATTTATTCATAATTTGTGGAAAATAACAGGTATACCTACTTACATTTTTAATGAGTGCTAAACAGTGGTAATATAATAATATTATGACGTTTTATAGTACTTATCCAATTTTTATAATTTTCAGAATTAATTTTTAAAAACTTTGGAATCTCGCGAAACCGTTTCCAAACAAATCAAGATATTAGGTACACCGCATTACGTTGAGAAGTTTGGCTGGGAAATAAACATAAATAAATAGGAAAATAAAAGGTAAATTTGATACTTAACGTTTACTTTCTCACAAAGGAATGAGCGGGTATAGACTTAATTAAATATTTTGTATGTTATTTTCAGGAAGCATCTGATTGACTGTCGGTTATTTTTTTCTACTGAGATCACACTAGAATACTTGAAAAGCTGACCATACAGAACATGAAGCTGTGCTGGAAATTGGATACAAATACCAGATGCATGTAGTACATTAATTATTGTTATATAAGGTACCTATTTTATTGCTCTGTACCAGCTGAAAGGTTGAAAATCTAAAGGATTCAAGTACCACTTTTGTACCATTTGTTGTAATTTGTATATTGCTAGATTTGGCACACATATCGTGTTGTCGTTCAACATTTAAAATTTTGACACATCGTTCTTTAGATTTTTAACCTTTCAATTATTCTCATAGCGAATTATTTATCAGTTAACTACTTATAGTACTTTTATGTTTATACATTTATAATTGTATCAAAATGCCTCATTGCTTGGTTTGCAATGTTTATGTAGATAATCGTTGCTGGACCAGTCACTTACGAACTAATAAACACAAAAATAATAGTACTATACCTATTCTTGAAAACGTTGAAATCTTACGATCGTCGTTTAAAGGACGTATTATTAGTTACAGAGTTATTGCATCCAAAGATGAAGCAAATAATTTTCCTGAATTCTTTTTTAGTAATATTCGCGAACAAGTTAAATCTTTAATCGATCATTCACTTAAAAAACATAACGCAGTAAAAATTAATTTTCAACATTTTTGTTTATTTCTATTGTACAAAAACGATTTACAAGAAATCAAATCTTTTGCCACCAAAAATTTTGTCATACATTTTAATTATGATTTCAATACTATTTATGAAACGGTAGTCGCGTCGTTGTTGAAAAAAATTGAAGAATTTGAGGAGAGAGACAGTGGATGGTCATTTTTAAGTAGTTTACATTTAGAAGTCAATGTTAATAAGTATCAACCACTCGGTGGATCTTATTTTATAGATTTACCCAAGTTTATAAAGAACAAAAAGGCGTGTTTAAATATTCACAATAATGATAATTATTGTTTTTTGTGGTGCGTTGTGGCTGCCTTGTACCCAACAAATCGACATCCAGAGCGAGTAACATCTTATCCTCACTTTCGAGATGTTTTAAATGTTAAGGATATTTCTTTTCCCATGAGTTTTTCAGATATAGTTATTTTTGAAAGAAATAACCCCTCTATAAATATATACGTATACGGTTTAAAAAACAATAAGCTGATAACAGGTCCTCTGTACAAACCTGAATCGTGTAAGGATAAATCTAAGAGTATTCATCTATTGTTCTTAGAAAATGATAGTTCATCCCATTATTGTCTCATCAAAGATTTGCCTCGTCTTGTTAAAACCCAAATCACGAAACATCATAGTAAATTATATTTTTGCGAAAGTTGCTTATTGTTCTTTCCTACTCCTAAACAAATCGATGATCATCTATGTGGAGGAATCGTAACTATTTTACCTGAAAAAGGATCTGTATTACAGTTTAAAAATTATGATAGGAAACAAAATATTCCATTCGTCATATACGCTGATTTCGAAACATTGCTGGAACCAACATCCGTTAGTGAACCCGACACTGCTAATACATCGTTTTTACAACGACACGTGCCTGTAGCATTCGCCTATAACATTGTTTCTTCGTTAAATTACACTTTTAATAAGGAGGTATTTAAAAGTTATCGCGGTTTTGACTGTGTTTCAAAATTTATAGAATTTCTTTATGCTGATGTTAAAAAGATTTACAAAGTATTAACCGAAACCCATGTCATGACATTTACAGAAGACGACGCGCAAGATTTTCAACAAGCTTATAAATGTTACATATGTGAAAACCTACTTTGGACTAATAAAGTTAGAGATCATTGTCATATAACAGGACGATACCGTGGCGCCGCTCATAGACATTGTAATCTACAGTATAAAATACCTAAATTCATACCGATATTTTTCCATAACTTATCAGGATACGATTGTCATTTATTTATACAGAAATTAGGAGAGATGCCTGGAAAGTTAACAATTATTCCAAAGACTAAAGAAAAATATATTTCGTTTTCCAAATTCATACAGATCGCCGAAAATGAATACGTTCAATTACGATTTCTAGATTCCTTTAGTTTTTTAGGAGCTAGCTTAGACAAACTTGCGAAAACTATGCATAATGACGATTTCATCACTCTACGCTCTCATTTTCCTAACAATGATCAATTTAATTTGCTTACAAGGAAGGGGGTGTATCCTTATGATTATATGACTAACTGGAAATGTTATGAAGAAACCAAGTTACCATCGAGGCAACATTTTTTCAGCGTTCTAACTAACCAAGCTATTTCAGATGAAGATTATAAACATGCTTGTTTGGTTTGGAATGAATTCAATATAAAAGATTTAGGTGAATATACTGATTTATATTTGAAAACAGATGTTCTGTTACTAACTGATATATTCCAGAATTTTCGAAAAACTTGTAAACAACATTATAAACTGGACCCTGCGTTTTACATAACCGCACCTAGTTTATCATTTGACGCAATGCTATTGAAAACAGGTGTTCAACTTGAACTCGTTTCTGACTTAGCTATCGTACGAATGATTC
Source organism: Parascotia fuliginaria (assembly GCA_963082885.1). Classification (NCBI taxonomy): domain Eukaryota; kingdom Metazoa; phylum Arthropoda; class Insecta; order Lepidoptera; family Erebidae; genus Parascotia; species Parascotia fuliginaria. Next base: position 7,215,187 of record OY720195.1, read on the forward strand.
AAAACGGTATTAGAGGTGGTTTGTGTATGTGCTCCCATCGCTATGCAAAAGCTAATAATAAGTATTTATCAAAATGCGATGCTTCAAAACCACAATGTTTTATAGTTTATTTGGACTGCAATAACCTTTACGGTTACAGTATGTGTCAATATTTACCCTATTCAGATTTTAGATTTTTAAATCAAAATGAAATAAACCAATTACATGTTGAATGTATTGATGACAATGCGAAATGGGGTTTCATACTAGAAGTCGATCTGCTTTACCCTGAATCCTTACACAGCGAACATAATGACTTACCTTTTTGTCCTGAAAAATGCATACCACCTGGAGGTAAAACTAAAAAACTGGTTTCAAATCTATATAATAAATATAACTATGTGATTCATTATGTGCATTTAAAAAAATGTTTGGAGCACGGTTTGATACTACGCAAAATTCATAGAGTCATCACATTTAGACAAAGTCCCTATTTAAAGCAATACATTGAATTAAATACACAACTACGACAAAAGGCAACCAGTACATTTGAACAAGATTTCTTCAAGTTGTTAAATAATAGCGTTTTTGGAAAAACCTTGGAAAACACAGAAAACAGAGTGTCTGTTCATTTGGTTAATCAGTGGAATGATACGAATAACAAAACCAAAAAGTCTTCCTACGCTGAGAGACTCGTGAACAACCCCTATTTTCATAGCGCATCAATTCTTTCCGAGAACTTAGTAACGATACAAATGAAACCAGATCAGATAATTTTAGACAAGCCTATATATATTGGTTTCACCGTTTTAGAACTATCTAAATCACACATGTACCACTTTCACTATAATATAATTAAACCTATGTATAAGGGAAGAGTGAAATTATGTTATACAGACACGGATTCTTTTGTTTACGAAATAATCACTAACGATTTTTATCACGATATAAAACATCAGTTACTGCAATACTTCGACACCAGTAACTATAATGTAGAAAATCAATTTATGTTACCTCAAATGAATAAAAAAATTCCGGGTCTTTTCAAAGATGAAATGGGAGGAAAAGTTATAACAGATTTCGTCGGTTTAAGATCTAAACTTTATTCAATAAAAACAGAGGACAAAATAATTAAAAAAGCAAAAGGAGTTAAATCTTGTGTTATTCGTGATCTAAGTATCACAGATTACGAAAACGTTTTATTTAATAGTGAAGTTATTCGTAGGCAAAATATTGTGTTTAAATCCATTAAACACGAAATATTTACACAAAGTGTAAACAAAATTGCTCTATCTAACAATGATGATAAACGCGCGATATCTAATTGTAAAATCGCAACCCAAGCTTGGGGTCATTGCTCATTTTTAAAATAAAAATGTATGTTTATGTGTATGTTAGAACAGCATAGGTTAATTAAAAAAATGTGTTTGTAATTCTTCGTTTTAATTATACGTACGAGAATTTTAGTCCATACTAACTAGAACAAATAGCAATAAAAACATTGGCACTCAACAATTATAATTGTTAATGATAACCTAGTATAATATAATTATGTATAGTAACTATTCTGTATCTGTAGATTATAAATAAGTACTTAAGTGTAATTATTGTTTATTAAATGAAGTAAATTATTAATTTACATTGTTTTATTTGTTAATACACCGTTTAATTATTGCTAACCAATAAAATTATAAACGAATTAGGTTCATGTCAATAATTCGCAGGTAACGTCAGAGGGCGATACTAGTTTACAATAACGAAATATGATATACTGCTTGTCAATGACACTATAAATGCAAGCTTGCTATTTGTTGATTGATCGAGTTCATACACGCTTTATATCAACAATTGAAAGGCTTTGTTATCAGTGGTATTTCGCTTTTATTATTATATAGATAAGAGTTATTTTCAATCAAATGTATAACGAGCATAATATGCTTTGTCATTATAATGAAAACCATCGCCGTATAACAATTAGGTCTATGTGAACAGACCCTAACTTATAATGTCGCAATGCTCGTTTCCTGTCAGGGTATTACTATATAATTATTTGCCTAAATTAGTTACCTTTAAGCTGTTTAAGAAATATTATCTGTCTCGAGTACTTGTACAATAAAATAAGAGATATTTGATCTAACAGTGTGCATCATAATCATGTCATCGGTGAGCAAAATAATTATTTTAATATTTATTTGTTTATTTGATTTTTCTTTTTTTAATAGCTAATAATTTTCTTATATTTTTTTTCAGATTTGCGATTCAGAAATTGTATTCAGCCAGTACGCTCAGGATCCTTACGAAGGACTATCTGAGATGATTTACAACGAACCCCCGCACTGCAGTCAACTTACGAAGGAAAAAAAAACCAAACGACAACGTCGAGAAAAGCCTTCTCTTAAGAAACAACCTACAAAATCTTTCGTGATGAGTAAACTGCATCGACGTGGGATAAAACTGATAAAAATATCAGTTATCGATCTCTGCAATAACAATACCAGTGATAGTGATAGTGATAGTGAGAACGTGATAATAAATGCACAATACATCGTTAAAGACGCTATTGATAGTGTTATGGACGATACGGAATCGTTAGTTAAAAAAATATCAAAATCTTTGATTGACAGCGATTTTTAATATTTTTCAGGGTTTTGTGTTTATTGTTATTTATAATTAATGTTGTAACTTTGGTTAGACAGTTAAAGTTATTTTTTGTTTTATTCTTTTAATTTAATTATTTTTATTGTAGCAGGTAAACTAGTGAAATAAACACATTTTTAAGATTTCATTATTTTTATTTACTTTAAACTGAAATACACATTTCTTTACAAATTCAAATGTTTTTTAATACACAACACATTTTTTAGGGCACACATCTTTAAATGTTTAGTACAATTTAAATTATTTTTTTCATCACAGTACTTATCATACAACACAGAGAAACTAGGACAGTTTTTTTCACTAAGGTCAGACACATTACAATTCTCACAAAGATCCTTAATCCATTTCACTTTCTCTAAACCGTTTACAACGATTTCCTTATTTTCTAGATACGGAACGATTATACGTTGGAATTCTCTGTAGTCGATATAACCCTCATTCCAATAAATGCCTCTGTTCCTTTCCAACCATTTAACTTGCCTTTTTTCGTTACTTGTTAAGTATTTAAACATATATGGTGGTTTTATTAAAAATGACTGCGTATAATCGCTACTAGCAAAAGCTAATTCCTTTATTATAAAATTATTACATAGATCTTTAAACCCCTGAACATCTACTATGATAGTATTCGGATTCATGATATTTTTCTCACAGTATTACTAAGCGGTTTATACTCAATTATGCAATCATTCAATATAAGACAGTATGCAGAAGTTTGATCAGGTATATCCAAATCAGTTTCAATTTCCACTCTTACATCCACAACCGAACCTGTCTTCAAGTTATCTGCTTGCCTGGAGCAGTCAATAACAAAGAGGGGTGCCAAGTCTTTAAATTGTTTTTCGCTTAATAAAGGTTCCGCGCGACGACCGTAATATGACTGCTGGAATCTAGTGTATTGTTCGTATAATAAAGCAATTCGGTTATTAGCAAAATTCACATTTAGATTTTCATATGGGAAGTAGTTTGAATTGAGGTATACTCTAACGTCACGAATATGACAGTGATCGAACTGAGACATATCAGAGCTTGCATTGTTTTTTCTATTTGTCTGTAAACCAATAATAACATATCTCGGTTTCTCTATTTGTGATGATGTTTTAATAGACCAAGTATGTTTCGTTGTTTTAGGTAAAGTAGGATATTCGTACAGATCCCAATTTCTAAAAATCATCTGGAGCGGTCGGTCTTTCTCTAACAGTTTTAGCAAACTTATTTTCTCTTTGTCTGACACTTTAACGTGCGGTACCCGCCAAACAATTTTATTTATCTGAACATCATCTACAACTTCACCAGTATTCAGTTTTACCGCGTTCAGGTTAGTATTGCTTCGTAACAATATCAATTCATGTCTACTATTTATCACTACTTTTTTAAAATCTTCTGCAAACCCGAGAATATTACAAAGTGGTATAGAAGCAGAAAAACTACCTCCATTAATATTTTTAGTGCCATCGATATTCCAACCCCATGCATAAGATATCTTTGACTCACTCTCATTCATTGACACAAATGATTTCATCGTAGTAGTCACACCAGCGTTTTTTATTTTATCAATTTCTACTCCATTTAGTTCGTATCGAATATCTTGAAACAAGTAGAGTAGAAAATTATTTGTTAAAGAAACGCTACTCGCTTTTTCTTTTGGATCTTTTTTGCTAACGATTATAGTTCCTTCCAAATACAAAGTGCTCGCTGAAGGTAGTATATACAGATCCTGTTGATTAATAGGTATGCGGATTTCATCGTTCCTGTTGAAGCTCGTTATGTAGGGTTTGTAAGAATGAAATTCGATTCCCTCAACAGTGTTATCGTAAGTTGGAGCAGATAAAACATCTAAGATATTCATTTTAGCAAACCGATCGTTTTAAGAAATTCCTTATTGTCCCGTGTTAATTTAATTTTTTTATTTGACCGAGGTCTTATTTGCTTGATTGTTTTAGTAGAACTGGTATTTCCCATTTGTTGAGGCTCATATTTATTGTAGTCAATCATTTTTTCTAAGATGTAAATATAGCTGCACTTCTTCACCACGTAAGTTTATTAAGCGATTGTTTATATCTAATAGCCTGATATGTATACTGCTTATGCTGTTTTGGTTGATTGGAAAGTATATAGCGTTTTTCGGAATTTCTATAATTCTGTATCCCGGGGGCACGTTGAGGGCGAATTCGTGTACAATGTGACTAGGATTACCATTTATGTACGAACCACTTACAATATCACATTCTATCCTGATCACGGTCGTAGGTAAAATGTTGACTGGTAACTCGGACACATGCCATTTATTTGCTTTCAATATCTGCTTCTTAAACCCTAATAATCGCCTAAAAGTCCCTTCTTTAGTAAAATCGATATCTTTAGTACAGAATATCAAAGTTTTTAGAGTATTGTTATTACATCGTATTAGTATTGAACAATCTTTTATTTCCGATTTTAAATAATCGCTGATATCTTGTAATTCATAAGTACCTTCAGGTAGTTCAAGGACTTCATTAGAGCCATAATATAATTTATTATTCATTTTTTCAATGTTCGGAATCGAATTAAATGTTGAGAAATGCAATAAGGCACACTCATAATGTCCGTGAAGTTGTAATGTATTAGGATAATATGTACATAAATCAGACGAGTTTCCAGTTATCGATAAGGTGAGTGACATGATGAAAATGATTGAAATAAAAGAAATACATAAAATTTATACATATTTATTCCAAAATTTCCATAGATAATTTAGACATAAGTGTCCACAGTTTACTGTATTAAATTGTTGAAATCTAGTATAGTTATAAAAAACATCACAATTTTTAAAGTACTGCATTAATTCCCTTGGAGGTTTCAAATCTCCAAAGCTATCAAAGTATTCACAATAATTGTTTATTTTAACATAAGCTACCCAATGCGTACCTTCGTTTTTATAATCATCCAAGTTAACGATACCACATTCAATCCGTTTTGGCGTCCTTGGTAACTGATCCTTCATGTAGACTCCTCGAAAGTGTGGGATGTCGCGTGCGTGCCTTTGGATGTCTACATTAGTTAAAGCACGATTAGGTAGCTCATTTTTCAGTTTTTTGAAGATTTTATGAATAAACCTTTACCATTTTTATGTGACCTTATGTATAAACCTTGGCCTAACTTTAAAGACTCCATAGCCTTATTATGTCGTTGTGTTTCTTGCAAATTTTGTTGACCTGCTTTGTAATCGTTAACAGTTTTTGCAATACCAGCCGCACCACCAGCTAAGGTTCCTAAAGCTGATAAACCCGCAAAAATTGGGATTAAAGGTAGAATACCCCCCGTCTTTGGTAAGGGTATCACTCGCGGTACTCGAATTTTCTTAATATTCGGAAATATTTTTTTTGCTGCCAAGTAAGCAGCGTTAATTAAAGTTTTACTGTCTCTTGGTTTCAGTTTTTTTATTTTTGCTCTTATTTTTGACACGAAAGTTTTAAACGTTTTAATACCGGAACCACATTTTAGTTTGGTTTTCATAGCTTTGCTCACTAACCATGAACTAAGTTTTTCGCCTTTCCCAGCATCTTTCGATTTAAGTCTTTGTTTAGCCATATTTAGCAGTTGTAAATCAGCTTTGTGACGATTGGGTAAGTCTGTATGGTTTGCATATGCAATATCGTGATGCATACAAGCTTCGTCTAGCTTATTCACCCCTCGATCACCTCGCAGCAATCGCTTTTCGAGTTTTGTTCCCGGTCCGCAATAGTTGTAACCAGGCAAATGGAGTTCGAATGGCAGATTATTAATTACACTATTAACTAGTCCATCCATTCTCTTGCATAGTAGAAAGTGTAATGAACGAAATATTTCTTACAAACCTAGTTATATATTAATAATCCTAACCTACAATTTCATCTTTATCAATCCAACTATTTTCTTCGTTACTTAAGCCCAGCCATTTTACGTAAAGTTTCTTTCCTTTCCTTTTAAGAACCTTTTCTATTAAATAAACACCAGGATAGTTAGTTTTTTGAAGTTCTTGTTCATAGAAAGATCCTCTAATGGGTTGCTTTCGATGATCTTCTATATGATATGTTACTGGTATGGTATTATTAATCCTTTTTACAGTAAATATTTCTGTTGACCAATTAGGAGTGTAACCTTTATCAAAAATATGTTTGTATTTACTGATCCGAACATTTTCACCCACTTTGAATTTAGGTCGACATCTCTCTGATGTATGTTTTTGAGTTTTTTGGATATTTTCTCTTATCTTTGACTCGTTCATCTTATTTACCTCAACTGGTTTAAATTTGGTGATACGATGTTTTGTATTATTATAGGTTTTTAAAACAACTTCTAATGGTAGACCTATCCATTTGTAGTTCCCAATAAGACTAAAGTATTTATACAGTTTATTTTTAATTGTTTTAATCACCCTTTCTACAATCGAAGCTTTCTTGGTAGAAAACGAAGAATAGTGGTTAATATTGTAGCTCTTCATAAGCTTTTGGAATGTGACGTTATAGAATTCTGTTCCAGAATCAGTTTGTAAATGATTAGGTTTTCGATTGTTAGTAGTTAGTATTCGTTCAAATGCATGAGTAACATCAAGTTTACTCTTGGATTTAATTGGTTCTGTCCAGGTATACTTTGAGAAGCAATCAATCACCACTAAAATGTAATTATAACCTTTATTAAACTTTTTTAGATTTTGCATATCTATCAAATCAGCTTGCCATAAATCATCTATGCCTTTTAAAATAACTGAACGTCTAACAAAGTTTCTTCGAGCTGCTTTGTGTAGCTCATTAACAATTTGTTGTTTTGCCATCACGGAGTTTTTTCAAGTAATTTTTGTACTTGTGCTTTGTTATAAAACTTATCTTCCAACTGGACTAAAACTTCAGGTATCTTCGCTTTTAAAACGTTTTGGACTGTTATTTGTGCATCTTTTATGATTTGAGCACGCAACAACCCAAACACTTTATTCAGTTCACTTATTGTTTGATCACGCAATCGATCGACGTAATCCTTATTCACAGCATCGTCTGTTTCTACAGGAGATCTTATTCCTCTCAATCTAGTTTTTTTCATGTCAAAATCCCCACTTTCGGATTTTAGCAGTGCATTTTCATTGAACTCTAATAATTCAGAGAAACGCATTCTCTTATGAATATGGTGTCCAAATTTGTCTACATTCATATTTAAGGTGTATTATATTTAAAGGCTTATAATAAAATGAGCAGTGAACATTTTATACCATTTATTTATTACTTAATCAATTTAATTTCACGCAGTTCTTCAATAATTGAAATAATTTCGTTGTCTAATCCAGTGTTACCAGCAGCTCGAGACGCAATTAATAATTTTAACCTATCTACAAGTTCATTAGGGTCATCCCAATATACAAAATCAACATTTTTTTTCCACATTTTTGTCAAGGGTAAACCTTTCCCCTTTGATTGACAGCTTTGAATAGTACTTGGCTGTTTGAAAAGAGGTTTTATAACTTGCAAATATTTTTGTCCTTTATTACTTTTTATTGGTTTGTTTGAGTCAAAGTCTCGACGATGTGCGTTTGTGGCAATCAACATCATCTTATAATACTGCATATCAGACTCTGTAACGGTGCTTAAATCTACATCCTTTTTCAATAACAATTGTTTTAGTCCGGGAGTGCTTCGATATTTCTGTCCAGCAACGGTAATATAATCATTGCTGATTGTTACGAAAGCAGAACCTAACATCAATTGCCCTCGCTCCGCTCGAACACCAAATGGAATATCTGTCAATGCTTCTGAAGATATTGACCAGGATGATGTATCACGCTCTTGATTGTTCTCTCCTAATGATTGGTACGACTCGTCACTGTTGGTATCACATTCATTTTCTTCCGCGCCACTGTCTTCTTCGTCATTACTAGAACGTTCTTTCTGCAAAATATTGTTTCTTAACGGAACTTTTGTTTCTTCTACTTCTTTAGTTCGCAAGAGCTCAGTTTGTTTATTAGTATTATTAGCTATGCAATTGAGAGACTCTGTTACAGGTCTAAAAACTGATTCCAATGCTTGCTTGTTTTCACTCTCAAAATCTCGCATCCTTCGTACTTTTTTCTTTACAGCTTCTGCAGCATCAACGATTTGTCTTTTCAGTGATTTTTCCATTACGATAGAATAAGCTAGTTATCGATTAAGAACCAGTCAAAGAATAATGATATCATGTAAGTATCATAGTCTTAAATATTTGTATTTCTAATCAAAGACTACAAAAGTATCAAATTTATTTCTATAACATCCATTATTTTTCTGGCAATCTTTATTAATTACAACATAATTAAAGGGCTCACTCCATATTTTTGAACACATTTCACGAAATTCAGTCCATGTCATATCAGTGTTAACATGTTCTTCATAAACATGTCTCAAGTTGATATCATCTTGTTTGAATAGTATAATTAAGTTAGCATTATCTCTTACTAATTGTTTAGGGATTTTGCTATATGTTTGATTAAGATAAAAACAGTCGATGTGTTTATGCCTTCCCATTGCGAAATAATCACGCATGTTAGTTTGATTCTCGCAAGCAACGTCGTCAAATATAATCACAGAGTTGGGTTTCGCATCCTGAACGCTTATGACTTCCTCATTCCCTTGATATTTCTGGAGTGAGATAATTGGTACCCGTTGTAAAACTCTTTCTAAAAAAATGTACTTAGGTTGGTGTAAGGTTTTTGAATAGACATAAACATTGTGAAACATCAAACCGTTTTCATGTATAAGAAGTCCAATAAGTAAATTTGTTTTTCCACAATTCGAGGGTCCACAAATGATACATCGTACTGAATTAGGTAACAATTCTCCATGATGCGAACTACTTTTACAAAAATCATCGCAAATTGTGTTTACATGCAGCGATTGTGGTTGTTTAACAAACTTCATGATTACTGTTGTTAACAAACTGATTAACAATAAGTAAAACTGTTTATTACAAGAATATTTATAGACTTTAACACTACGTACTATCTACTGTCTATTTCGGGTACGTTTATCCGAAGCGAGAAGAACTTGCTCGATCTTCGATCGAGATAGATGAGATATTCGAAAATATTTATACTAACGGCGGTAACGAAATCATAGCGAGATCTAATTCGACGTCAAACGCCATCTATCGAGCACATAGGTCAACTCTGGACAGATAGGTAATAAAAATTCAAGCGCGTGACTGATTCCTCAGTGAGTATATACTACAAAAAGTACTACAGCACCATCTATGACACATTGGATGAACTAAAAAAAAAAAAACATCAAATCCTACATCGCGCAAGCAAAGTTTTCCGCGTCTTTAAGACTTTATAAGAACCGTCTGGTCGTCATAAAAATGTGTTTAACATGACACATCGTAGTGATGCTTGACAACGAGGCACGATATGTGGTAGGTACGATATGAGCGGTGAAAGATCCTGAAGACAGTCGAGTCGATCGTATATTATTGGGCATTCTGTCACAACAGAGCGTAGGCGAACTTGTTCGACTGCGCGACAGGTGAAATGAGGTAAGCGTAAAAATCCTTCTTAGGAATCAATTAATCCGTAAACGATACCAAAATACACAACACTACTACTACACAACTAAACACTTTTTTGTTCAAAAGGTTTAAATGTATACAAGACAGTCGAGTCGATCGTATATTATTGGGCATTCTGTCACAACAGAGCGTAGGCGAACTTGTTCGACTGCGCGACAGGTGGGACAGAATGCCCAATAATATACTACTTCCTTCAATGCTATTTCTTTGTATCCAACAATATTAGAGGTCACCTAGAGTCAGACAAGTTTCGCTATCATCTATGTACTAATATCATGTTAGTGTTCGGTTAATATGACAAACGCCTTTTTAGGGAGTGCCCTATGTTCAGCAGTGGACGTTTTCAGGCGTATGTTCTTATTGTAAGCATGACAGATCGTGTTAGAAACATTAGATTTATAAGTGTTTATGATAAGTTTGTTTGATTTGCCATTTATCAGCATCCGAAGAGCTATCAAAAGTATGAAACTTTTTACAGACTAAAACTCCTTTAAATGTATTATTACGACGAGACTTCTTTTTAATAAATTAAAAAAATTGACAATTATCAAATCAAGTTGTCAAACACTGCATCATTCATACACGATTTATTTTAATTATATTTTGTTTTAAATGTTACAAATAGTAGGCAAGTATTAATGGACGAGAAGGAAAAAAATAACAGTACTCATGAAGATAAATCTACGCCCAAGGAATCACTAGATGCAAGCAATGCTAAAGGACAGAGTGTTGATGATGCAGGACCATCCGGGTCGTTACCTTTACCGGGATCAATACAAAGCCAAAAAAATATGCTTCAAACCAAACCTGGTTTATCTAAATCAGAACATAGTATAAGGCACATTATAACAAGCAAAGATGTAACTAATGCATTGAGATCATTAAATTTTGCGGCACCCACACAGGCAATTAGAAATTTAGATTTAAAAGACCTTAAAATTCCTATCCTTGATGATAAATCAAACGAAAGAGACGACTCAACAACTTTGATTGATCTAAAGAAGTTTATGGCTTCATGTTTTAGACTGAACAAAGAGCAAGGGAACACCTTGGTCATGAATGAACTACCAAGACAAAACGCAGCGGTTGTAAGTTCTTTAATAATTGAGGTACCTGAGCCTCCTAATGTCAGTTGTGTTACTAATATCTTACAAAAAGAACCTCCAATCAAGCCGAATGAAATCAAAGTAACTAAACCAATTGACTCTAAGCTATCGAAGCCTGTAACTGAAAAGAAGAAGTCGGGCACCTTGTCAGAGAGATCTGAGTTAGGTATTGCGCAAAGGGATTCTTTGTCAAGTATTGGATCAAATGTGTGCAGAATATGTATGACGCGAGGAAGGGAAAGGTTTGTTAAAGGAATCATTTATTTAGCCAAAAATTTCGAAATGAATAAAGTGATGACATTGTTGAGGTAGGCACACAAGCACGATTATTACTTTTTAGTATTATTGCTAATAAATTAAAGCCGAAAGGCGTGGGTGTCGCCTGTGGACGCCATACAGCTCTAGAAAATAATTATATCATGCGTCGAAATAATCCATTATTTTGTACTTCTTACTGTAATTGTTGTTATCGAGATGAGGTGCTCTTATTCGCCCTGGAAACCGTACGTAGTACTGTTAAACTACCGAGGCAGTCAATAGCTAAATAATAATGTCATATTTCTTACAGATTGATATCACCATGCAACTGCAAGGGATCGTTGGCGAACGTACACCTCAGCTGCCTTGAGAGATGGCTGAATCAGGTGGGGAGGAATCATTGTGAGCTTTGTGGCTTCAGGTACTAATCATTACTTACGCAAATTGTTACATTATGGAAATAAATTAAAGAAAACTGACGTTTAAAATCAATCAACAACTGGCAACCTCTGTGGTTCGTTGATACTGTGTATGGACTGCCACGCAGAGGTCGCGGGTTCATTTCCCGCTTAGTGTAAATATTTGTGTGCATTACCATGACTTTTTTTTTTTTTTTTTTTTATATATTAGCCTACCAAAGTGACTCCACCCCGCCTGATGGTAAGCAGTCAGTGGAATCCAGAAGTGGTGGCCACCATACCAAAAGCCATAGTCTTAAACTGCTGGTATGGTGGCCTCCACTATGGCGGCTGGGAAAGGGGGTTAGGGGAAGGGAATGAGGGAGGTAAGGAAAGGGGAAAGGGGAGAAGTTGGGCCTCCGGCGCTCTCACTCACCGAGCGAAACGCAGTAGTACGGATACTACTACTCTTAAGTCGATCTTCTATGAGAGGGTAGTACTTCCCCGGACGATCCGGCCCATTCATGCTGAAACCAGCGTGGATCTACTACCGTATAATTTTATGTAAATAATTTTTGCATTGGTTTGGGTGTTTCTATGTATATTATGTATGTATTTATAAAAAAAAATATTATCCGCATTCTAGAACCCAAGCCCCCCACCCACAAGCTGTTAAAATATGCTTACTTTGGGTCTAGATGGCGTTGTGTGGTTGTTGTGGTATTATTATTCTCTTTATTTACATTATTTCTTATTATTTATATTTTTAACTACATAGGTATTATTTATACTTATACTTTATTTATATTTATTTATATTTATACTTATACTTTATACTTATAACAAATATTAACAGTTTATATAATACCTACATAGAAACATTTACTACAGTTCACATGTTGCCTTTACCTTTTGTAGCAATATGCAAATTTAGACAGCCTGTAAAGCACACATTTTACTTTTTATTTTTTCTTTACAGCATAGAAAGCTGTAATTATTACCTATAGAGTTAAGTGTATTGCCTGTGTCACTTTGCATGCTACTTTAAAATGTATCTTACAAAAATTGTATTAACCTGGCGATTAAAAAGAGTGGTATGAGTTTCTTGCCAGTTCTTCTCATGGCTCTACTTCGTCAGCGAACTGGCTGTAGGTTAATTTGCTGACATTTTGTAAACTTTGACGTTCATAAGTGTTAATTTAATTAACCTATGTGAATAAATAAATTTTCATTTTAATTTTTTCATTTATAAAAAGTAAAAAATATTCATTTAAAAATATAATAAATTGTTTACCACCGGCATCGAGACCAGAGTCCAAGCTACCGGCGGTTAGGGTTCAAGAGATAGAAACCTCCTCAGAATACGTGCCATGTCGAGCAGCACTGCCTTCTGGATCTGGCTCTTGACCCATCCACCTAATGCGAGCCTCTTTAGGTGTGGGTCGAGGCTCTTTGCTATTAAGCCATTCAGTCCTCCTCCCTTTGCCACATACCATCAGGTGGACTCTGTGCTTAATTTTCACCGAAGTTGTACAAAAAAACATAGAATATAATACAGGTGTTGAAAAATTCAGAGTATGAACAAATGAAAAAACTCAAACTTTTAGTTAAAAACTTAGCGGTTGCTTGATAAAAAGATTGTAAAAGAATGATTAATATCCAAAAATAAGTTTAGAAATCCTTTCAATCACGCAAATTACCAAATTACCGATAACGCTGCGCTGTTCATTTAAACGCTTTATAATTTTATTTTTTATTTTACAAAAACTCAGGCATTAATGACAAACCGTTGGACGCGAAGTTGCCGATATTCGATTGTTAAAACTTTCGGTTTCAAATCGGGTGAAATTGTTACTCAAATTTGCCTCAGGCTTATTCCATGTTCCAGGTAGGGCTCTTCTTATCTACAGATTATATTTTAGAAATGTCACTAAACCTTTGTCTCGACTCCTTTTAATTATTAAATGCCAAAGAAAGCTTTACAATAGAATAGATGATAGAGAAAATATTTTTAGAGCAATGTTCCGTCATTTTAAATTCTGTTACTGTAAAATTAATTCGCAGTGTATTCTTAATTTTCTTACTGATTGAGAGAAAATTATTGGAACAATTTTACTATATATATTATAATATTTACTTACTAGATTTTTAGACTAATCTCCAACGACTGGACATCATACCATTTTAAGCGACCCTTCATATGAAACTATTTTTGTTGCTTTAGTTAGAGTTTTAGCGACAGAAATATTTAAGGTATTTAGATAAGCTAAAAGTTTAACTATTTCTGTTGCTTTAGTTAGGGTTTTAGCAACAGAAATATTTTAGTCTAAGGTCTAAGCTAATAACTTAAATCCAATTGAAGCCGCCAACCCTGTTTGATAGATTTTAGTTATAATTAAACTGAATTGTATCAATATTGTAGGCTAAGTTATTAGCTTCCGCTATTTATGTTAAAGTATATTTTTTTACGTTCTTATATAAAGTGAAAAAAATCACAAAAATATCAGCGTATTTTTTATTTAGCATTGCCTAATAGGACAGCATACGTGCTGTGCCAATAATTAATATTATTCTGTTTGACTAAGGTACAAAAAACGCAATCTAAAAGCAAATACCTACGTCAATCTCTTCTGTAAATAGTATATAAAGCAAAGTAGCTGTATTTTTTATTTGACTGGCCTGTTGGTCTAGTGGTTAGTGACCCTGACTGCTAAGCCGGAGGTCGTGGGTTCGATTCCCACCCAGAACAAACCTTTGTGTGATGAGCATGATTGTTTGTTCTGTGTCTGGGTGTAATTTATCTATAATATGTATGTATTTACAAAAAAAAAATGTATATAAGTAGTTTATCAGTTGTTTAGTACCCATAACACAAGCAAATATAATTGCTTAATTTGGGGCTAGATGGCGCTGTGTGAATGTGGTAGAATATTATTATTATTATTTTTCTGTCTGTTACTGTAATTTAAAAAAAATGGTAATCGTGTCGAAAAAGCATAATAGTACCAACTTTCGGAGCAGGGGCGCATCGCTACTTGGTAGGTATATAATAAAAAACTTATCAAATCCATAAACGGTATTTGCTGACGGTAGTAGATCCACGCTGGTTTCAGCATGAATGGGCCGGATCGTCCGGGGAAGTACTACCCTCTCATAGAAGATCGACTTAAGAGTAATAGTATCCTTACTACTGCGTTTCGTTCGGTGAGTGAGAGTGCCGGAGACCCAAGTTCCCCCCTTTCCTCTTTCCTCACCTCCCTCATTCCCTTCCTCTAACCCCATTTCCAGCCGCCATAGTGGAGGCCACCATACCAGCAGTTTAAGACGATAGCTTTTGGTATGGTGGCCACCACTTCTGGATTTCACTGACTGCTTACCATCAGGCGGGGGTGGAGTCACTTTGGTAAGCTAATAAATATATAAAAAAAAAAAAAACGACTTCAAAGATGAAAGTATCTCTTAAAACCATTTTCCGTAGAGAGTTTAATATAAAAAATGTGACGCAAAAGAGATAAATAAGGTGATTTCAATTAACGACTAGACTTGTGTTCGGGATAAAGATGTCATTCATTGTCCAATGCACTAATTAAATGCAGCTGAGGTTTAGAGAATGGGAATAATTTGTTTAATTTAATTTTGGATGGGTTAGTTTTTGATAAATCGTGTGGGATTTCAACATTTTCTATATTATTTTCTATATTATATTATTGACTGCACCATAGGTCTAGTGGTTAGTGTAACTGACTGCGATGCCGGGTGTAGTGGGTTCGATTCCCGTGAAAGGCAAATATTTGTGTGATGAACATTTGTATTTGTCTTTAGTCTGGGTGTTTCCTATGTATTCTAAGTATGTATTTACAAAAAAAAATTATGTATATGTATATTTCAGTTATCTAGTACCCATAACACAAGTTCTGCTTAGCTTGGGACTAGATGACGGTGTGTGATAGTGTCCACATAATTATTATTATTATTATTAATATATTGGTTTGTATAAGTGTTTATATTGGTGTGTGTATAGTTATTCAATAAGATAATGCTTTCATAGCGTCAAATATCTGCTTTGAAAACAATTAAAAGTTTTTATATGCCGTATTGTCTTCGACAATCTTTTTTTTTGTGTATAAAAAAAATAAATATATAAAACTGTATTATGACTTTCCCCAGAAGTAATAAAAGATGCCTCTATCTTTCAAAATGGCTGACCGTTTGATATGACCTGTCACAACCATCGATTGCGCCGTATTTCAATAAAAGTCCTTTTTTTGCAGCTATCCCGCAATTCGCACACCCCGTTACACGGTGCTTCAAGCGCTTCGACTGTGGTTCGGCAATCCGCGAAACCGGAGCCATTTGCAGGTGAAACAAGGGTTTATGTACTAGTCTACCTGTTTTCAATAGTTTCCAAATAAATTTTTCCGATAGCGGAAAAGTTTTGGATTCAAATGCTCGCTATATTGATCCTTTAGTTTGCAGCAAATAATTAGGGACCAAAAGTTCAATTTACTAAAAGATTGCAAACTTACACTTCACTTATAGATTAATACAAAAGTTTGACAATCTATATTCAAATATTTCATGTTTCTTCTTTTTCTATACAAAGAAGAGATGAAACGTATTTTAGGCAATAGCATAATTATTTTGAGTAAAATTTAATTTTTGCCCGACTGCTGAAGGAAGGTAATGTTTTTGAACGTATGTATGTATGTATGTCTATTCCTTCGGCACGCTCTATAACCTATATGGCTTAATAGATTTTGAGTTAAGAACTGGTGTCATTAAGGGCATTACAGGGCCCAATGACTTTGAGAATTTGACCTCTAAACTAGTATTTTGTGAATTTTGTTTTTAAGACGCCATCTACCGTCAAAAAAACTATACTATTATAAAATAATATATGATTACGCCAAAACACAGTAGATGTGTCATCGTGTTGAATGTTAATGACAACACAATGAGGTTTATGCCTATTTTATTTAATAGTTTTTATTATAATATTGCAATGTAGCGTTAGCCTGAGGGAAAAATGGGTTTCTTTCTTTTCAGTTTGTTTTAGGCATGCGAGCTTTCTGTTTTTAATAATATATTTTTTACTTTTGTGGCATCTGTTTCAATATGTCTTAAAATATTTCCTTCTAAGAACTTATTCTATCTACGTGTGATTTTTTAATTACGATAAAACCTAACACATCGTAACGAGCGCACCTTATGTAGGGTTGTTTGTAATAATGTTTTATTTACTACATTAAGCAATTAGCCTTTACTTTGGCTAAGCTTAAACCGCAGCAATTAATTACTGGAATACTAATGAGCGCAGGTACGCTTCTCGCAAGGCATAAACTAGAAAATAAATGCGGAAAGTACTTAAAATTCACGCTATTTAAAATTAACTTCTGAGTAACTAAAATAAATTAGAATATTTGTAACATAATGGGTGACTCCATGTCGTAAATCTAGGTTTAAATAGATGAGAAAACAATTTAATCTAGGTAATCGTAGGTTGTAACAAACTATAAAGAAATTGAATAAAATGCAAAAACAACTACTAGGACTGTGTTCGTAATCTACAGAATTCAAAACCACAAATAAAACTGTAGTATTTTTGTCTGTGGCAAATAATTGTATTTTCTTTCTTTCTTTCTAGTAAAAGTCACTTTTATTCATTAGATCAAACTTATGAACTTCAATTAAAGATTCATGAAACTAGCAAGGATCTCGCATCCCACTGCTGGGCAAAGGCTTCTTCCCGTGACTTCTATGCTCCACGGTCCATAATTATCTAATGTGGACCTAAGTTAGTTCCGAGTCTATCTTTGTGCCGCCATATATTCACAATTTTATTTTCAATTTGTTATGAGTCATAACATAATAGTGCTAAAAACAGAACTAAATACAATGAAATGTATACCATATAGGTTATTTAACTATCTGCACTGCGGTAATTTGAAAGCATCAGTTTACTAAGTATCAAATTAGCGTAGTCATTTATACTCGTAGTAAAAATTTTATAGTTATCATTTACCTATTAACGAGGTTCGGGGGCGGTCAAAATATAATTGCTTGGAGATACGCTCCAGTGATGAATGTTTTTCAAATGAGGTTAAAATTATGTTGATGAATTACCTAATCTACTAGACAGGTCGTCTCTAAGCGTGGGGTTGTAAATCTATCATGGATTCAACATGAATGAAGTGGATCGGTGAAAGTAGCATCTGCGTAGAAAATTGACTTTAACTTCACTTAATGAAAGAAAGTTGCTTTTCTGTTCCTTCACCTTCATGTCTGGCAATGGCTTAGTTATATTTTAGTAGCATGATTTCTGTAATGAATGGAATGTCTGGAATGGTAAGGTAACTATTTACCATAAAGAGGACACCGCATGATTGTTTGCCACGTAACTTTTAGGTATTAAAGATTGCAACTGTCTACGAGCAGGACTTAGGTCTGTACCAGCACACTCAACGAATTTAAAACATAACAATGAATATTTTACGTAGTTTAACACCTCAGTGACCGACTATCAGTAAACGTCCGGGTATAACGTCCGTCCGGACATATCTGTAAGCCGGTCATACGTCCGGATTTCACCGGTCGTTCGATTTTAAAGACACGGCTCAGGTCGGATTAGAAAAATTGCCCGGCTTAACGAATTCCGTACTTCCTTTGAAGATATATCGTAGTCTATTTTTAGACTGCCTAGTTCTGTGGTACTTTGTAAGGACTGCGATGAGGTTTTGGATTCGATCCTCGGGCCGAGTTAAGTAATGATGGCTCAAAAATGGGTAACAGGCTGCCTGGGTCTCAAAATCGGGGCGTAAAAAAGCATCAAACTAAGTCACCGTAGTAGAAGCCACCATACCATAGTTTGACTTTTCGAATGAGGTCCACCACTTCTGGATTCCACTGACTGCTTACCATCAGGCAAAAAAAATACAGGCTTGACCCTATTACATAGGACCCAATACAGCTGAAATAATGAAAGTGCACTTCTGTACATGCCTTCAGAGAAAGAAGGCGTGATGGTATGTAAGTTACTTATGAATTCATTACTTATTTCATCTCTACTTTGCATGTAAGAAAGTGATAAAAGTTTTAATGTTTGTTCTTTATACAAGTCAAATACAAGTATTTTTAAAATATTAAACGCCACGGGGCACCCTAAAACGTATAATCTATTGTGTTTTGTCATGCAAACTTTGGTTGTTCTTGCATTGTAAGAATGTATTTCAGGTACTTATTTCTTTTAATGAAATTTAGGGGTCTGATATTAGTCAGCACGTAACTTAATTATGGTGTACTTTCGTATGGCGTTGAAGCCACTTAATTTAAATAAAGAATGCAAGTAAAAACAGTAATAAATAAGGGTGAACCGAATAACGACAAATAAAAGTGAGGTTTAAGTGTATAAGAGAAAAATTGGTATACTTACTTACTCAACTTGTTACGTTTAACCGAGAATAATATTATTATGGTATCATTGATGACTAATTTTTTATGTAAAAATTAAAATAGTTATTTATACTTATCTATGGTATTTACGTCTTTATTGTCTACAAACTTATTGTTTAACAGGGATTCCTGAAAATCTCCATTTTTTGATAGAAACCGGGTTTTCAAATAATGATCGATTCTGGATCTCGTAACTAGCATATTCGCTATAGGTACTAGACCAGCCGAAAAATTGCCAGAAGTCACCAACCTCTTCAGTCTTCTGCATATCAAGTGGTTAGTGCTCAACATAGTGTCGGGATTGTCATTGCGCAGGTACTTGCCTACTTAGCAGAACTTTGCACTTATTAAAGAGTGTTATTAAAATGTTTGTATGTGTGGATAGACTGCAATATGTAAGTGAATTGATTTTCTTTATAAAATCAAATAATTGAAGATACTGCTTTTATTTTAGTTACGTGCCTATTGAGCTTGAGGGTTCAAACTTTCACGTGTCAATGTGACTTTTCCAAATCGTTTGTACTTTCAAGTTTATTTTGGTCGTTACTGACATATGGCGTAGAAAAACTTGAACTTTTAGTTATATAGCACAAAGTACGTATGAATGAAAGACACTGCCTTAGTGGTTCAGTTGTATTGCATACAGAATACTGCGCAAAAGTCTAGTTTTTAAACCCCAGTAACATTGAATTTTTCTGTCGATTCTCAGTATTATTCGGAATTGTTTTTTTATATTAGCTTAATGACTCCACTGTCAGTGAAATCCAAAAGTGAGGGTCACCATTCCGAAAGACATCGTCTGTAACTTCTGGTATCGTGGCCTCCACTATAGCCGCTTAGTGAGATGCTGTTACACGCCCCGCTTAAAAGACTCAGGATCAAAGTTAGATAGAATAAAGAGTTCTAGGCTACAAAATTGTGCTTGGTAAATGGCAACAGGCTCGCCCATGTTACATGTGAGTTATGATAGGCGTTGTACATCTTGACCTACCGCTCCGACAAAAAAGATACGGCATTTTCGATATAACAAAACCGTTCATAATCTATTTATAGATTACAAACCAACGAGGCGAAAGAGATAGAATAGCAAGTAAGCTCGAGTTAATTATAACGGTGTTTGAGCTTCTTGTAATTAAGCAACGAGTTATTGATTTTGGTTTTATGTATCTTGTCTGTTTATACCGTTTTGTTTGGTATGTTGTAGTATTTAGTAAACTAAAGTTTGCTGAGAAATAAGAATGGTATACAGATTCAAAATAGTATCAGAATACAATATTGTAGATATAATCAACCACATAATTGCTTCACCAATTTTGAGTTTTTGACAAAAAAATCTATCAAAATTAAAATTCAATAGGACTCATTACAACTGTCAACTGTCACTGTACTGAGGTGACATGTAAGCAAAAATAGACATTATTCTATTGTAATAATTAGGTTAGTAAAGTATTTTATGGTCGACTATACCTACAATGTTTTAAACTCATGTATTCATTTAGATTACATGACGACAGTCGTAAAAACTTTGAGATGAGTTAAAAATAGAAAACAAAAAAATGGTGAACCAAAGCGAGAGTTGTCTTATATAATTTTTATT
Source organism: Parascotia fuliginaria (assembly GCA_963082885.1). Lineage (NCBI taxonomy): Eukaryota > Metazoa > Arthropoda > Insecta > Lepidoptera > Erebidae > Parascotia > Parascotia fuliginaria. The sequence continues at coordinate 7,236,177 of OY720195.1, forward strand.
GTTCTTGCTCCTGCGTATATATTTTATAACATTAAACCATATTGGGATGTGGATTGAAATCAAAATCAAAAATCAAGGAACCGAGTGTACTTGGGACTCCGGCGCTCTCACCGAACGGTGATATTATGAGAGAATAGTGCTTCCCCTGTCGACCGTCATGCTCGCACCAGTGAGGATGTAATAACGTGTAAAATCAAAATCTTCTACTTTTATTGATAAATAGCCTTTCATAACATCACAAAATTAAATTCTGAAACGTGTGACAATTTTGTAAATGAACCGTTGTCGCACGTCCTCGGCGTTTGTCACACGCGACAATATTTCATACGCAACCCTTGACCGCAAGATAATGATGAAGATCTAAGTGTTGGAATCCACTGAAGCGACTTTTAATACTAGTTTTTCTGTTACCAGGACAGCGAGATAATTAAGTATACTACCATCAAATTGTAGCTTAGAGCTATTCCTAAACTTCTGTTTGTTATCCAAAACTTGGTTTCAAAAAAGAAGATGTTTTGATATACTACAATTTTTTTTGGACTTTGTGTTTAGAAGGCACTGGAAGCATACATCTTCTTCTTTTCCATTCTCGTTTTTTCTCTCATATTAATAATATATGATTGTAATTATTTCGTAATAAATAAGAGCTTTTGAGTTTCTTGAGCTAGCGGCAGATGTAGTGTTCCGGCAACTCCTTTTAGATCTAAGTAAATCTAAGTAAAACAATCAAAGCTCCAGTTACACTAGAAACTACGTACTAAGTCAATAAGATTAATAATCATAATACGACCTTTTTAAACGGACACAGGGTGAATGAACCTTAATTCGCTCCTGAACGCACAAACTTATCATCAAGATATCATGATATTTCGTCTAAAAGTCGTAACAAATTGTCGCAACGAATTGTCGTATCAGTGGATCATGACGCTAAAGACGGTTGACAAGAACTGACGTGACAAGACATACACATATTGGATTTCCGTCGACTCTCTGTCACTTATTGAATTACGTTAGCGTCGGCGTCACGGTTTTGCTTTGTTTGCTCTCGCTAATGTTTATGAATTTGTTAACTTATACTTCGCTTCAGGATTTAATCTAAATTAATTTAAGTGCCGATTTCATTAATTTAAACCGAACGTCCATTTCTTAACGAGGACAAACAATTATTGCAATAATTATCGCTACGCTTGTTAGTTGCATTGGTGGTGGTAATGGCGACAGTTTTGTCAGTTAGAGGGCTCTACTGGATGCTGTCCCCAAGCATCTCAATTTTGACGGGTATAAAGCCATTATCCACCGTGGTTTATCAAGTGGTTGATCTACCTTGTCAGAGTCCGGCTTACGTTGGATCGTCGACATATCTCAATATGAACGAAACAGCCATCAGTTCTGCTTTTAAATCTGTTTATTTTACATTTTGACTATTACTAATACGGAATTAAACTAGCATAGATAGGCATGGAAAAACAACTCAAATGATTTCTATTTGAAACGATTCGCGCCAAGTCTTATGGAAATCTTACTATTCCAACACAGATGATGAAATATTTGAGCGATTTAACAATGTCGCTTCAAATCTACGGCGTGTCGGCCAGTGTTCCACCATTACGTACCTCTTTTGACAAATACGCTTTTGAGGGGAAGCTCCACCCCTCTCTTGTTAGTTACGGACGATATTTCATCGGAGAGTATTGTAAAATCATTCTTATAATGTTGAATGAAGATTCAGTATCCTTTGCATAGTTTAATGTTAGTTTAATAAGTTGATAGTTTTTATCTTGGTGCATTAAAATTGTAAATTGTTTTGTATAACTCACGTGATCCAGGATCAAAGATATTTTGATTCCCTTTGTACCAATGATACCTGATAACTTAGATGGTAGAGTTGACATTGGTATTTCAGACAAATCTATGTTGACCCTGAATGTTCTCCTGTGAAAGTGAAGCTACAAAAACGACAACACATATGTGAAAAAGTCACACTAGTGCTTGCCAAATTTCGAAGTCACAATTTAGATCTTAAGGCTGCCTGTCAGAGAAGAAGCGGTGCAACGCTGCGAAGTGGAGAAACGGAAAAATATGACCTTATAGGATTTCCATTGGACACGCACTATTCGGTTAATAATTATCCGAAGCTTCGCTCCGCTTATATGGACAGGCTCTCCAAGAGACGAGTGCTTACAAGCCATTACTTTGCCCCAATATGTCTTTATTAGGTATTCCTACGATTAACTGAAAACTAAAGTCCGCATCAAATAGGTGCCTACATTATAACAATATTCGCAATATTCCACAGTCTGACTGCCTGATATTCTGGCTGTTATCGACCGTGACAGCGGGCCTGCTGGCCGTATGCATCGTCGGCACACAATACTTCGTGATTGAAGGCAGTAATTTTGGTAAGCTCGATGCAGGAGCTAGGAAAGACGAAGGTGTGTTTTGTTTCTTTTTTTTTGTTTTATTCTTTTCATGTGCTAGGTGTTTTGATTTACAATTTTTTATTGTACATTATTAACGCGCAAGGACGAGTGCTAAGTAAAATTTATATTTTAATAACAAAAGATTAACCTAAAAATTAGGTCATTTTTTTTTTTTTATATTATAGCCTACCAAAGTGACTCCACCCCGCCTGATGGTAAGCAGTCAGTGGAATCCAGAAGTGGCGGCCACTATACTAAAAGCCATCGTCTTAAACTGCTGGTATGGTGGCCTCCACTATGGCGGCTGGGAATGGGGATAGGGGAAGGGAATGAGGGAGGTGAGGAAAGCGTAAAGGGGGGAAATTGGGCCTCCGGCGCTCTTACTCACCGAACGAAACGCAGTAGTACGGATACTACTACTCTTAAGTCGATCTTTTTTGAGAGGGTAGTACTTTCCCGGACGATCTGGCCCATTCATGCTGAAATCAGCGTGGATCTTCTACCATAAGACTATTATTAATTGATTAACTAAATTAAGAGTAGCTAATATACCTTCTCGGTGACTAAAGTCGAAGCACGAAAAGAACTGTCAAGAAACAGATCAGTCTTTTTAATTACCAGACACCTATTAGCAATTTCAAAATAATAAAAAAAGTTTTTCTAAACAATATGTGAAGGCGTTCAGAACGCAGCGCTTTGAGCGTTGCCTATATTCAGTAATGAACTACAGTAAAATTTACTACTGTACCTGAAATACTGTGTCAGAGGTCCATACATACTTCGATACATTTTGAGAATCAATTTTTACTTCCAAGCTCTCACTTGTTTAATAAATTTCCCCTATCTTACATTACATTACATTAGGTAAGTAGGCACTTATCTTCAAAACAACCATCACCAACAATTCTAAATAAAACCAATCACATAATATACACCTCAGTTGCCACGCTTTCAGGGATTTCTCATCGCATCACAGAAACTGCGATGGACTTCTTCATGGCAATAGTTCTATGCGGATACTCCGTCACAGTCTACTTGCTATGGAAGGACCATTATGTGATGTGGAATCGATGGAGACGAGCGAATGTAAACGTGAGACTACTTCTCAGCCCAGACGCAAACCCTGTCCCTTTCGTACCAAGAACTAGGTATAATGTTGTTTAATTGCCACTGTTATTTTGTCTTATTAAAATCAGTTTAATAAATGTAATTCTTTTAAGTTTGATTGTGGCTTTTATTTGAGACTAGACGTCCGCCTTCGCTTCATTTTGGTATCAAAAGTTTCATTTAGTCTCACAACAAACGCCTACGGCAAATATCATTGCAAAAGTGTCGTATTGCATCATTCATTTTTAGAAAGGCGCATAAAATATTGAATTTCTGAAAATATGTTAAACATTCGCTTTATTTATTGATTAGGATTACTTATGATGAAAAAATATTTTAAATCAGTAACTTGGTTTTTTAGTTAAATCGTTAGAATCAAACATACAAAAAATCAAATCTTTTCTCTATATGTACTAAAATATTAGTTTAGAAAACAGCTTTTTGGTAAGAGACCCATTTTTTAGAAATTAAATATTATCAAGAGTTGCTTATCTAATGTTTTAGAGTACCCAGTTTCAGTAAAAAGAGAAAGTAGACTATCAATGTATGGATGATTTTGTCTAAGTTGGGTGAATTAATAGTAATAATGGAATTAAACTAGTACTATTCTTAGTAATTGTACATAATAATGTACAAAAACCTGTGACGTTTCCATTTAGAGTTCAACAATGTAGGTGCCCTTTACATGAACCCTACTGCATATTTACCTTCTTAGATTATATCGATCACATACCCAGTTAAGGTAGGAACAAATGGATTCGTGTTAACAATGTCTAAAGAAAGCCTATCGGGTCGAGTTATAAGTAACTGGTCAGTTCCCCTAATTTACCAGTAACGTTAACTCGTCAGTTTACTGATTCAGCAGTGCATATGGAGAGAGAAGTAGTAGATATTTTAGTTCCTAAACATCACGATGACTATGGGCGCCAGCAGCATTATGCGAAGGACCACCCCCTGTCGAGAAAAAATTACCACCAGAATGCTGGATTGCGACCCCATTTTTTGGAGTATTAAAATGCATGAAAAATAGTAGCCATATAAGTTCTATTCGGAGCCTTAGATCACAAAAATCTACCCACAAAATTTCTAAACAAAAGCGGAGGTTTGATAAAGGAGCTTGTTTACAAGTAGTTTACGAAGATAGTAAGCGCCTATGATTTGCACACGCCGAGGTTTGGCAAACTGCCAGACCCAGATTTCTCTAAAAGGTGGGTGTTAAGTGGCTTTGTAAATTCGCCGAATGAAAAGATTAGATTGAGAAATTTATGCAAAATCAGGTATGTTGGCAAATTGGCGAGCTGCCATGGAGAATTAGCGCAAACCACGATTGTAGTTTTATAGTGGAGGAAAATGTGAAATGTTTGCTTTGCTTGTGTGTCTGCTTTTTTTAGAGCTTCAATTCGCAAACTTTGTGTTCAATAGCAGGAGATTGTAGTAGAGATGGGTAGTTCTAGATAAATCCGGTACTAGCTGCGTCTTCCTAGTCCGTCCGAATACTTAATCCAAATCCTGTTCCACTTAGTTTACCAGTCTCAATTATATTATGATAAGTTCCATTACTTGGTGAATATGATCTACGTAATCCACAACAATATAGGTATCAGGTCAATGTGAACTATGTAGTATCTAGTCCTTGCATGACACTCGACTACGTGTACATGCGAATATTACCTCTAATATATAGGGTCGGAAATCGTGTAATTTACAAAAAATACTAGGTGGATCAAGTATTTCAAAAATTAGAATATAGGGCGGTACCTATAGTCTTGTAAAACACCTAGTGCGCGGATCTGTTCTAGAAAATACGCTTCATCTCTAGATTGTAGCTAGTACGTTAAACATCGATAGATACCTAGTTTTGATGATATTTAGTTATCTACTTTATTTATTTTTTTATTTAATACTTTATTGTACACATAATAAACATATAAGCAATGACAGAAAATAGAGCAAGTACAAAGGCGAGCTTAACTCATAAATGAGTTTTCTCCCAGCAAACCTCAGAGTGGTAGAGGAAATAGTGATTGTGTAAGACTAAATGAACTTAACTTAATGTATACCTAGAATCTAATCTTACAATAAATATTTGCATACATAATATAAAAAATATTTACATAATATAAATAATAAATATATACATATTCCTATAAATAATAATATATAATAATATATATAATATACATAAATTATTTATTGATTAAAGATATATAGTGTTCTTTTGTTCTTCTCAAGACATCCATAGTAGGACTGTCACCTACACCGTGAGGAAGTGAGTTCCATAGTCTTACCGCTTGTACGGTAAAAGAAACGCTGTAACGACTTGAACTGTGAATAGAAGTTCGAGTACGTAGTCCGTAAATAAAGCGGATATCCAGATTCTGCAGCCGTTCTAGTTTATTGAGATGTTCCTCCTTAGTGTCAAGGAAACAGACATCAGCATAGCCCAGAAGAGGTAATACAAGAGATTGCGCAAGAGTTACTTTAGTTTGAAGTTTTAGAAATTTCTGAAGTCGCATAAGAGCGTGAAACGAACAGTATACCTTCTTGCTTACCTCTGTAATGTGGTTATCCCAAGAAAGATATGTGTCCATATGAATGCCAAGGTTTTTGGCACTATTCTTTAGTAGTATAAGAGTCGAATTGTGTACAATCGAAGGAAGAGACTGGTTTTTTGTACAGCCAATCATGTATCTGCCACCAATAAGAATAGCTTGAAATCTATTTATATTTTTGCCTAATAACTATTGATAGTATCGATCAATCATCGATACTAGGTAATGAATTAATGATAGTTTTTATGCATAAATAAAAATCATTGACATAGGTGGCTACTGCTCGATATGGTCCTAAACGGTCGTTTTATCTCAAATATTAATATTAGATGATAACCCGAAGAAGATATCGTCTGCTTACTGGTAAAACATGATAACTGCTAGGACCGTTTAATACAAAGATACCTTAATTAACAATATGGTAAACGACAATGAAATAGTAATAATCATTCAGGGTTACACAGAGGTAAATCGCCTTACCATCGAAATAAAACTAAACAGCACGACTAAAGGACGATATATCACTTTACGATTCTTTCGATGTAGATGTGGTATTTACGTACCTATAAAGTTTAAGCTAAGTTAAAATAAGTTAAATTCATTTATTTACGTTTGTTGGCTAAAAATACAGGTAAAAAGATATAAATTTATTTAATGTTTTTTTGTTGACAAACCCGTGCTAGATAATGGTAACTAGTAAAACATCATAAATGATAAAAACCAGCGAATGATGAAGATTCTTCTGAAGAATGAAAATCAATACTATGGATGATTTTCATACTTCAGAAGAATTTTTACAACTAAATTTATTTGATTATAAGCTTTAAGATTGATATTACAATAAATACTGTCTAATTGTTTTAATAAATTGGTATTTTCATTTCAGTAACACTTTTAATGTTTTTGAAGTAATTTGTATAAACATTTTAATAGTAGGTAAGTGCATAATATATTATGTTTACATTCCTACAAGTAAAATGAGATAAATGCAGAATTTTACCCAATAATTCCATGAATTCATTCTATACGCACATCTTTTCTGATGTAATACCTAGCTTTTACCATTACCTTGTCGTTTCCATTCAAATGACTGAGCATTTATGGCAAATAAAGGTACTAAATCTGTGTTTTTCAATTACAGGTAAAACTAGTTATGTGCATGCCCTAGGTCAATAATAACTGATTTACTGCCTAATTTTCTGAAAAATGTGTTGCTTTAATTTAATTGAGATACACTTGAATATTTTATCTATCATTTGGCATTAAAATATTTTATATAAGTAATAAATATTTTAATATTAGTTGTAAATCGATGAAACATTCAAAGCTTAAATCTCAGTTCAAGGAAATGTGCAGTTAACATACTTTACCAATAAGCAGACGATATGATAACGAGCTTCACGTCAGATTAGAAATTTTTTGCGAAGATGCAGCCAGCCACACATCTCTGCACAAGTGCACAGTAAGTAGAGAATGGCTAAATATTGACATATTCTATTGTGCCACTCCAGGGCCGGATCTACCATATGGCTTTTTAGGCTTCAGCCCAGGGCCCCGTGGTAGAAAATCTATAATTTAATTAATTGAGTATTTAGGTGGGCCCCTAAGTAATATTAGCCCAGGGCCCTCTAAACTCACGGTCCGGCCCTGTGCCACTCATACTCATACCAAAACTGATCTCTGATAGAAGTAAATTGGCAGAAGCGGAAATCTTTCTAACCCACATAACGCTCTGATCTAAAACGTAATAATAATAAAATGAATTTATATAAACATAAAAGTCATATTTTACTATGCGAATAAAAATATAACTGCTACTATGTACTAGTCAATTAATAATTTAGATAGACCCGCTTATATTACATTTCCAAACCGTATTCTACGTATCTATCGTACCTATCAGTATTATATTACTAATACCCAGTATAAGGCTGCTTGTCCATAAAAGTGGAGCGAGGCTGAGAAGCAGAGACCTGCTCCCAGGGGTATGGCTGGGTGGTATGATGGATCCGTCCGTTTACGGTTTGAAGGGTCTAGCAGCAAGCCAGACCTCGTAATTTTTTATAGGGTTGTTCTTCCTCGCAAACCCTACCTCTAGAGGTGGCGGCCCACGTTCCCGACTCTCTTAAAAAAGTCAGGCTTACGAGTTGACAGGGCAGTGCCAGGAGGACTGACATAAATCAGGCTTCGACACAGCCCCACTCTACACGGGCGCTCCACTATGCCCTCTGCTATTCAGAGAGACTTGCGGAAAGATCTTGACTGGATTCCTCTTGTTTCGCTGTGAAAAAACGTTCCACGGTTACTAAATCCCCATGGCAGGAATAGATTTGACTCTCAGTCTGATACTCCAATTTAAGACAACCTAACGGAACATAGATAAATTACCACACAGTCATATTTAGCTGTTAAATTTTATTTATAAATAAATGTCATTCATCTGGTCAAAGTAACCCGCTCTGCAGCTGCTTTTACTCTAAGTAGAAATTGAAAGCACGGCGCATTTAAATTCCCGAACGTATGAAAATACAAATGGCGGGTTGCGCTTGTTGACTTTTATTTGTTGTTGTAACGGAAAACACGAAATTTACACGCAAATAGTATTTCCAACTGAAGTAATTTCTTTAATAAATCGTTTAATTTAAGTCGGCCCGAGGTTTTACAAAGGTACGAGATGGATTTTAATTTCAATGCTGCCACTACGACATCGGGGGGAACGTTCGGTACTACAACCCCATCGACTGGTAATTATTACTTATATTTTAGTTTACCTCTATAAAAAACACTTGAAATCTAATATATTTAATTATGTATTTAGTTTGAAGGTTATTTGAACTTAAAAAATAAGTTTTTCACGATTTACAGCGTCGATCAAACCTAACCTCTTCAAGCAATTTTGGTCTTGAAGATTACAATATTCTTATGTTTTGCTATAGTTCGTTTAAATGTTGTGCTAAAAAATATGACAAGTTGTGACGTTATAATCGCAATAAATATATAACAACCAGAGTTAAATTCATAATTAATATTTTTAATGGCTTCAATAAACTTTCAGGCTTCGCCTTTGGTAGCGGCGATTCTAATAAACCACTCTTTGGAGGCAGCACAACAGGTATTTACTTTATTAACATCATCATCAGCGTCCTGTAACTATATCTTTATTACAATCTACGTACTCATGTTGGCCAGTTCATAAATGAATGACAGCATATTTTCTGTGTCCCTGGGATTAATATATACTGTCTGTTAGCAGAATAACCTGCATACTAAATACCACCTCACTGTGGTTACCACAGTGCCTGTATAGTGTAGTGACTAAAGCCTTTTGTTTGTTGGTTGGCACAACTAAGGCATTGGGAGAAAATTAGGCCATTAAAATGGAAATTATCAGAATAGATATCTTCATGTTGATATACTATCCGATCTTTTGTATTTATGTTGCAGAAAATAAGCCGGCATTCAACTTCACAAGTCCAGGTAGCACATTTGCCTTTGGAGGTGGTCCCAAAACCACTGCGGCTACAGCATCACCATGTAAGTTTTTTTTTTTCATACTGTTAAATTGTTAAACAGGTATATGAGTTGCCTGATGATAGGTTACTGTATCTATAGAAGATACAAATCAAATAAATTAGGCCAAGTGCTGACTCCCAGCATATTGGTACCAGCATTGTTGCAAATACAACTGCCACAAAAATGGTTATTGGTGCCAAAGTATTGGCCATAACTGCAATGCCGCTTCATAAAATAAGAACAAAAAAACTACGTACTTGCAGCTCAAAGCACAATTACTACCACTGTTAATCATAGCATATCATCGACCTGATGACAGTCAGTGCAGGACCAGTCACACAGTGCACTCCATATAGGCAGAAAGGCACTGCCTTATAATGGCCAGAAATCACAATTATAGCATCGTAATTAAATGTTGCCTACCCTGACAAATATCTCTGTGCAAGACATATATAGCATATTCAAAAAAAAGTGTCTGCCATAATCACATCACTCACACTTTGGCCAGTAAGAAGATATTTAGTATGGTACCAGCATTACCTTATAATTCTTTAGTTTGTATGACACCCATGGCACAAGATGGGGTATCAAATTAGCTAGCTTTCCGCAGGGCAGTTTTCCCCGCTTCTTTGCTGACTGCTCTATTCCCTTTGCCAGTAGAGTGGTGTGACATAGGTACGCGTCTAGTAGTTGCAGAGATACATTTTCAAACAATCAAACAAACTCACCCGCTTTATATAATAGTATAGATGGTTGTTCGCAGTCTCAACACCAGCAGCTACTACAGCAGGCTCTGCATTTGGTGCTGCCAAACCTTTGAGTTTTGGTGGTTTTGCTTCACCACCTAATCAGACTGTTGGCAGTCCTGGGTTTGGACAACCAGCAACACAGGTTGGTATGCCCATACATGTTGGGTTTATCAAAGTTTTGAATTATTTAACCCCTGTTTCTGAAAGACTGATCAACAAAAAATTAACTAAGCACCTGTTAAATCCCATGTGAAGTACCAATTGGGATGCTAAAAGCATGGATAATTAGTAACTAATTAGATCAAATTAAAGTAATCATCCATGCTTTTAGGTACTTCAGAAGAGTTTTAACAGGTGATTAGTTAATTTTTTGTTGATCAGCCTTTCAGAAACTGGGGTTAGTATAATTTGTGACCATACCCAATAGTTTAGTTACTGTTAATGAGATCCAACTTAGTAAAAAGTCAAAGATCAGATGTAATAGTCAAGAAAAATTGATCTTTAGATTATACTTTAATTAGGTACTTACTAAGATTAAAAATATACTAAATTGAACTAACACTAATCTCACAATCACGCAGAGAGAAAGATATCTACTTTAGAGATGATTAAAATTGAATTTTAGGTTGTTTTTTGTTGAAAAGGAGGTATGTTTGAATCGCAGCAAATGGCGTTCTATAGTCTCTGCTTACCCCATTAATGGGCGACAGGTGTTAAGTTATGTATGTATATTTTCGACTTTCAGAATGCCCCACAAAATCTATCTTTTGGTGGTACACAACAGCAACAGCCTGCGCCGGCGTTTGGCACACCTACCACACAAGGTAACTAAAATTAGATCCAATAATAATAGTAAGAATCAAAAGCAATATATTTTAGGTTATTTTTTCCTTGCTCGATTTACAAAAAATAGCTTCAACTGTGTCCAAAGTAAATTAAAGTAAATTAACTGAATACAGGCACTGAAATTTCTCATTACTCTGTTGGAGTGATTAAAATTATTTTTATCAGATTAGTATTGTCTGCCTACATTCTGATCCTTGAAATGTTTTATAGCTCAATGCTTGAAACAGAAACAAAATTAGAAGAACACATTAAATAAATGCTATAAAATTTAGAATGACATATTTATATCCCTAATGTAATCACAGTCAACTGAAACATTACACACGAGAAAATCCACATCAATAAGCAATTGATTGTTGATAAGATTCTTTTTTCATTATTATATATCTACTGCTCTGCGCCCGAAGCCAGTAGCTTTATGTTAAATAGCCTACTTATAACCTTCCTTGAGAACTGGACTACCATTGGCAAAAATATTTTTGTAAACTTGTAGTTCCATAAACAAACAAACTCTTCTGCTATATAGAATAGTATAGGTTTTGAGATTCCTTATTTCGCCATTGTATTAGACTGGCTTGTTGGTCTAGTGGTTAGTGACCCTGACTGCTAAGCCGGAGGTCGTGGGTTCGTTTCCCACCCTGGACAAATCTTTGTGTGATGAGCATGATTGTTTGTTCTATGTCTGGGTGTAATTTATCTATAATATGTATGTATTTACAAAAAAAAAATGTATTCAAGTAGTATATCAGTTGTTTAGTACCCATAACACAAGCAAATATAATTGCTTAATTTGGGGCTAGATGGCGCTGTGTGAATGTGGTAGAATATTATTATATTATTAATATTGTCATTACTATAGGTACATTTTGTGTTTTACTCCATTTTATATTTTAATAATTAATATTCTAATGGTTATAGCGGCTACAACAGCTGCATTCGGCGCATCTCCTAGCGGGGGTGGGTTCTCGTTCGGTAAACCCACGGGAGCAGCGACGACAGGCTTTGGATTTGCGACCCCTACGTCTGGGTTTTCTGCACCTCAAGCTAGCACAGTAAGTTATAATGGTTTTTGTTGTGGTTAATGGCATATGTATAGGTTAGTGTTAAATATTGACATTAAAATGTGCCACAATATGTGGGTATATAGAGAGGATATGTCAAATAGTTTTACAACTGGATATCCAGTCTTCAATAGCCAAGTAAGTATAACACTTGCTATAATGTAGCTATGTTGGTGTATAACGTTTTATTTTTCTTAAAGACATAAAACAGTTACACACTTTATAAGAAATGCAATCTAATTAAATAGCTTTCTGCGACGTGGTTTCACCCGCCTCTTTTCTTACTGCTCTGCTCCCGTCCCCAGTAGCGTGATGTTACATAGCCTATAACCTTCCTCAGGAACTAGGCTATATACAAAAAAAATATATTTTAATCCGACTATGGATAATATAATTTTGTTCGCAGTTTTTGAAGGAGGACTATGTAATATCACGCTATGAGTCATGGGAGTGGAGCAGAAACCAAAGATGGTAACACGGGTAAAACCGCACTGCGGCAAACTAGTATCTATCTAAAGTTGGGTTTCAGACTCGAATACTGAAAAATTATTTTAAGATCTCGGTAAAGCAGTCCTCTCAACAACTTTTTACACACTGTTATAGGCGGCAACAACAACAGCACCCCAGCCTACACAATCCAGTTTCCTAGGTTCAACGCCTGCCCCTAGCTTTGGTACGGGAGCGTTCGGTGCTAAGCCTGGCTCGGCCTTCAGCTTCAGTGGGGCACCTGCAACGAGCTTTGGTACTACTACTGCAGGTTTGTTACTATCTAGTATATGAGTATTAGCTATTTATAAAAGAAAAATACTTAAAAGAATAAAGATTAGATTTTTTGTGTGTTTGTTCCGATTTAACTTAAAGTCTACATAACTGATTGAAAAATTCATTCACCTTTAGAAAGCTACAAATAGAACTGGTAACATTGGCTATATTTTATTATGTTTAACATATTTATTCAGTCCTTTTCAAATTTCCGTATTTTAAGCGCTTTTCTAAATCTGAATGATGCAATACGTCAATATTGCTATGATATTTTTCGTAGAATGAAACTTTTGATATTGAAGCGAAGCGAGCGCCGACGAAAAATATAGAGATGAAGGAAAATAGTCTAGCAGTTTTAAAGTTATTATAATTCTAATTGCTTAAGTGAGAGAGCTTGGGATCATCAATCACTGTTTAATCGAATTTTTTTCCTTTTTCCCTTCAAAGTTGGCAATATCTTGTCTTCTTCTCAGTCGTTTCGCTCTTGGCAGAGCGGTTAAGTAGTGTTTGGTGAGAAGATGTGCTTCACGATGTTTATCCAGTTCTCTCTATTAGAAGTCATCTTCCTGCACTCATTCACCGAACAACCCACTGTAGCTTTAATTTGTTCGGTGACCTCCAACTTAATTAAAATTAAGTACAGCATTGTTTTTGCAAGGTTAGGGTGTATAAAAGTTTTATAATAGCAATTCTCTTTAACAACAGTTAATTATATTTTTCAGCACAAACCCCAGCTTCAGGCTTTGGATTACCTGTGCAACAAACCCAACAACAGCAGCAACAACAACAACAACAACAACAACAACAACAACAACAACAACAGCAGCAACAACAACAACAACAACCCGCGGCTACTCAAAGTGGGCTTAGTTTCGGTTCAACACCCGGACTAAGCTTCGGACAGACAACGTCTACCCCGGGTACTGGCTTTCAAGCTCCGTCTGCGCTTAGTTTCACCAGTCCTGCTAGTACTGCTCCAGGTAAAAATTACCCTAAAATCGAAAATGGAAATAAAAAAGTTACCGTTAATAATGATGTACACTATCAATATAATATTTTTTCTTCAAAATACAGTATAGAATTTTTAATCCAAAATTAATTTACTTATTTATTATGTATACGATTTAACTATTTAGAAGAAAGTCAATGAGCTTGTACCATTTAAATGTCTGTTGAAATGTGTCGTTTATTGATTTGTAAGGAAATAGGATTTTATTATCAGAGTTTATAAAGAATAAAATTTTTTCTAGCCTCTACCGGTTTAGGCAGTTTCGGCACAACCACATCAACCCCTGGGTTACCAAGCTTTGGAGCAACACCGGCGTCAAACGCGCAACCAACAACCAGTCTAAGCCTAGGCACTACACCGGCTGCTACTCAAGGATTACCTTTCGGCGCGACAAACATTGCGCCAACCCTTAGCGCTCCTGCTACAACAACACAATTATCATCTTTACTCAATTTCGGCACATCAACAGCTCAAACTGGGCTTAGTTTTCCTACTGCCACGACTAGCCAACCAACCAGTTTTGGCACAACCACTTCTGTACCAACAACTGGTCTTGGTTTCGGTACAACAACCACGGCACCAGCGACTGGGCTTAGTTTTGGTACTACCACACCACAATCTACTGGGCTTAATTTTGGCACTACAACGTCAGCGCCAGCTACTGGGCTTAGTTTTGGTACTACCACAGCTCAATCCACTGGGCTTAATTACGGTACTACCACAGCGCCAGCAACTGGGCTTAGTTTCGGTACTACAACGTCAGCATCAACTGGGCTTAGTTTCGGTACAACTACTACTACGGGTACGACTAGTACCGGATTTGGTTTAACTGGAACAAGTACAGCTAGTGGGCTTGGTTTCGGTATTAAACCTACGACGACTGCTGTTTCATCTGCAGGTATGTTTCTTATTTTTGTTAAATGTCAATAATTTATAAAAAAGTTGTTATTAAAACAGGCATAAAATATTTTTAAAATTAAAACAAACAATGTAACAATTTCTTTTTTTTTTGACACTAATCAATTAATCAAAAAAGATTCTACTATTTTATCAGGTATGAAAGATATTTGTAATTAGATCGACATTAAAAGATAAAATTAAATGTCAATTTAATTGCATATTTGCAAAATTTTTGTCTTGAAAATTTACCCTTAAAATTATTAGTAATTAATGTATCGTTCCTTTTTTTTTGACCTTCTAATTTTAAAATTGCACACACTAAATTGGAATAATAATTATAATGAAAAAGCATAATAAGAATATAGTATTTATTTAAAAAAATCTAGATCCACTTTCAGTGACTAGTGTTGTATTATAAAATTAAAAATTTCGTCTGTTTTAATAAGTACTTTGATATTCTTTTAGTTTCAACAGCGGCCCCTTCTGGTATTACCGCTCTGGGAAAAACTACAACCACTATGGCATCATTAACTACTGCTACTACGTAAGTATTGTACCAGCCTATTTGTCCAACTTGTAAACTATCCTATGAGTGCTAGGGCTCTTCACTGAGCAGAGAGCATTGATTAAACTCAAGAAGTATTGGCAATTGCCTCTGTGGCGCAATGGAAGCGCAAGCGACTGCTGTGCACGAGGTCGTGGGTTCGATTCCCACGCGATACAAAACTTTGTTTGATCCATGAAATTTATTTTGAGTCTGTATGTACTTTGTGTTCGTTAATTATATATTTGTAAAGTATCACAGGGCTTGTTCCCTAGGGCGAGAGTTATCTTTACAGACATTTTTATTATAAGTCTGAATTACCTCATGAATGTAATTTTGGTATCTCGTTTTAAATCCGGAGCTTGAAAATGCATTACACATGCCAGCTAATGGAATGGCTTCCACTATTCTTGGAACGTACTGAAAACTTACCAGGCAGAGTGTAATTGTTATAAAAATCTAGAAGTACTATCCTCTCATAGAAGATCGACATAAGAATATTAGTTTTCATGCTAGTTTCGCTCGGTGAGAGAGCGTTGGCAGCCCAAATACCCTCTCGGTCCTCTTCCTTTTCCCTTTTCCTTCCTCATCCCCTTCTCCATGATTAGCAACGGCTTGATTATGTTTCCTAACCATTATTACTTCTGCAATGTTGCAAACACAGCCATCTCTATAGGTTATGGTTACCATTTACCATCAGGTGGATAGTATGCTTGTTTCCTCTCGTTATATAGAAAAGGCAGTATTAGTCACTTGCTAAACGGTGATTTGTAATTTCAGACGTCTTTTATTTTACTTTTACCTAGTTTCAAACACACCTGCCTGTTTACTGTCCCACTGCAGGGCAAAGGCCTCTTCTCATATAGAGAAGGCAGATTAGTGTTATTACAATAAAATTACACTTGATAATATTCTCATTTGACAGCACAACAACTGCAGCGCCTCCACAAATGATAACATCAATATCGTTTGCACAACTAGAAGAAAATATTAACAAATGGACGTTAGAATTGGAGGAACAAGAGAAAACTTTTATAAATCAAGCAACACAGATCAATGCGTGGGATAGATTACTTATTGCTAATGGAGAGAAGGTATGTAATAATAATAATACCAGCCTGTTTACTGTCCCACTGCAGGGCAAAGGCCTCTTCTCATATAGAGAAGGAATAAGCATTAATCACCACGCTTGCTCAAGGCGGATTGGCAATTTCAGACTTTTAAGTCCAGGTTTCCTCACGATGTTTTCCCTCACTGTCAGTCAGAAATGTCCAAGATAAACTTAGAAAATAGATATGATTTGAAAAATCACATTGGTACTTGCCCGGATTTGAACCCACTACCTCGTGTTTACGAATCGGGTGCCTTATCCACAGGGCCATTTCGACAGAAGGTATGTAATTAAACTTTAATATGGTCTATTTGATATTAATATATGGGGTGGTCCTCGCTTTACAACGAGCATGGGGCAACTATCTATCTTTTCATCAATGAATCTATGTAATAATGCCCTATTACGTTTCGTTTGATGGGTTCAGCTAAGGTCTTATTCTACTGTTCATGATTAGTAATAGCTTTCAACTTCAATCGTCCGGGGAAGTACTACCCTCTCATAGAAGATCAGCGTATGAGTAGTAGTATCCGTACTACTGCGTTTCATTCAGTGAGTGAGAGTTCCCCAACTCCCTCATTCCCTTCCCCTAACCCCATTCCTAGCCGTCATAGTGGAGGCCACCTAACCCGCAGTTTAAGACGATGGTTTTTGGTATGGTGGCCACCACTTCTGGATTACACTGACTGCTTACCATCAGGCAGGGTGTAGTCTCTTTGGTAGGCTAATTTGAAAAAAATGCTAGCGTACCTTGTACTAATTTGAGATTAGTTTTTTTTAAAAAACACTTGAAAGCTATTTCCCATCCAAGAACAGACTCACCTATATTTAAACACTAGTTATATCAAGTACACTATTACTACTATTTCAGAAAGAAGTTAAACAGTTTTTAACATGGTCGGTATAGTGCTAGTGATGCTTCTGGTGTTGCAAGCGTCCATAGGCTACCGTAACTGCTTACCATCAGGCTGGCCGTATGTTCATTTGTCACCTTTGTCATATGCTAAATTATTTTTTTTAATTGTTATTCAAACAGTATTGCTACTAAACTGCTATTCCTGAAGCAGTCGTGTTATTCTAAAATATGCCTCTTTTATGACTTATTTTATACTTCACAGATAGTGGAATTAAACGATGCAGTACAAACAGTAAAGAACGAACAACAGAGTCTAGAACATGAGCTAGACTTTGTGTTAGCACAACAGAAAGAATTGGAAGATTTGTTAGCGCCTATGGAGAAACAACTGCTTAATGAGACCACGGATAGGCTTAGAGATCCTGAGAGAGAGCATATGTGAGTAATCTATATCTATACTTATATATAAAGAAGAAGAGTTTGTTTGTTTGAATGCACTAATCTCTAGAACTAACAGCCGGTTTTTTTTTTTTGGGTTTGATATCCGTTCTTGAGGAAGGTTACAGGCTATGTAACATCACGCTACGAGCCACGGCAGCAGAGCAATAACCGTACATGTAGCTAAACATGGATGAAACCGCGCTGCGGAACTCTAGTGTAACATAAAACTAACGATATCCATACTAATATAATAAATGCGAAAGTAACTCTGTCTGTTACGCTTTCACACGTAAACCACTGAACCGATTTTGATTAAATTTGGTATAGAGATAGAATAGACCTTGGAGAACAACATAGGCTATCTTTTATCGAAAAAATGGCTTAAAGGGGTTGAAAGTTTGTATAGGAAATGCAATATAACAGACTAGCTAGTTTAATACAATTTACACCAATATGTTTTGTTTGTAGGTACAATTTAGCAGAAAACTTGGACACACAGCTAAGGCAAATGTCAGAAGATTTAAAAGAAGTGATAGAACATTTGAACGAGACAAACAGAAGTCAAGATAGTAATGACCCAGTAAGTAATGTATTTTGAATATTATTCCAAAATAATTTATGAAAATTTTACAGAAATATATTTTTTTATGAAAATGAAAGGCAGATTTTCTTTGCCTTTATTAGTCGAACAGATGTTCGTGCGAGAATAGCGCCAATTCTTTTATCTTTAAACATAAACTTTATTTTTTTAAATTTAAAAGCATTATGAAACTTAATAATGGAAGCAATTAATGAAATTTGCATGCCAATCAATGATATGATAAGAGCTTATTTGCTTATGTAAGCAAGCAAAGTACTCACTAAAACCTTCTCTGTCGCATAAAGGGCGATTCAGCCATTATAAAACAATTATATAAAGCGAAAGAGTTTGTTTGTTTGAACGCGCTAATCTCGAAAACTACCAGTCGCATTTGAAAAATCTTTTTGCGTATGATAGCCCAGTTCTCGAGGAAGGTTATAGGCTATGTAACATCACGCTACTTGCGACTGGAGCAGAGCAGTAAGCGAATACACGGATGAAACCGCGCTGCTAAAAGCTAGTAAAATAATATGACTAAAAATATTACATTTATTGTAATGTATCTTTTCTAGATTGTACAAATAGGCCGCATTCTCAACGCTCACATGTCATCAATGCAGTGGATTGACAACTCTATAGCGCAAATATCTACCAAGCTAGACCAGCTAAAAGCGACACATGACACTTTAAGAAGAGATAATGAAAGATCTTTTCAACTTACTTATAATTAAAGTTTAATAAAACGTGTAAAAACTGTTTAAAATGAGTCGTTTATTCAACAAACGACTCATTTTGAAACTATGGAATTTATTAAAACGGTGTTGTCACTTTTTATCTCCAAAAACTGCAACATCTATTATAAACATTCAACTTATTGTATACCTACCTACATTATTTACATTAAATCTGCTTAAAATGTCCAATTTGTTGTATATTTACATTTTGTCAAATAATAATTGCTCGACTGCCGAAGCGAAGTCAAGAAGCGTAATGTTTTTTTACTCAATTAAATACAAAGCTTTAATTTACTTTACTTACTACTAGCTTGAAGAATAACAGCTGTTTTTAGGTATTTTAATACCTTATATCTGCGATTGAAGGAATAGCGTAGGACAAGAAATTGAGGCCAGTAATAAAACTTGATTAATGTTTCTTTTTAGTTTATAAGGAACATTTAAACAAGTTTATAGACATTTTTCCATTGTTGACTCATAATAATGTTTTTTTTGTAAAGATGCGTCTCCCACAATTGCCTTAACATGCGATTAAATTTAAATTTCATATTTATGTTAATGTTAATTCTGTAATCCATTATTTAAATTTAGGACACATTGTTCATATAAAATACTGTCTATAAAGTATTACTTGTCTATATTTTGATTAATAATTTAATAATTAGTAATTCTGTTGATTAAACTAATATGGTTGATTTATGAAAAAGTTGAAACAAATAAATGTGATTTCATACAAAGTGTTTTAATTATTTTAGACTAGCTACGCCCTGTGGCTTTGAACGCGCGAAAAATCGTATAGGTTAACTAATGTAACTCGGGAACCAGACCGATTTTTGTGAAAAAAGTAGGTACATTCGAATCTATGTACATACCAATTTTCATCGAAATCGGTTCAGTCGTTTAGGTGCTACACATACATACATACAAACTTTCGCATTTATAATATTAGTAGGATGTCTAAGGTATCCTAGAGAGTTCAAATATTTGCTGGCTTCAAACCCACACATGCAAAGGCTAGTTTATTTTCCACTAAGCCACTACTTTAAATTTCAACCTTTGGGCTGGTACTAAATATTTTCCTTAAAAAAAGCAATACCACTTCTTCAGCCAGTCTTTCAATATTATTATTAAAGCAGAAGAGTTTGTTTGTTTGAACACACTAATATCTGAAAATACCAGTCGATTTCAATAAATTATTTTTGCAAATGATAGCCCAGTTCTAGAGATAGGTTATATAACATCACGCTATTGGCGACGGAAGTAGAGCAGTAACTAAAGATGTAACTTAATGCGGGGGGCAACTAGTTAGATATCGGCGGTAGTAGATCCACGGTTTCATATTGAATGGGCCGGATCGTCCGGGGAAGTACTACCCTCTCATAGAAGATCGACTTAAGAGTAGTAGTATCCTTACTACTGCGTTTCGTTCGGTGAGTGAGAGTGCCGGAGGCCCAATTTCCCCCCTTTCCTCTTTCCTCACCTCCCTCATTCCCATCCTCTAACCCCATTCCCAGCCGCCAAGGCCACCACACCAGATGGTGGCCACCACTTCTGGATTCCACTGACTGCTTACCATCAGGCGGGGTGGAGTCACTTTGGTAGGCTAATAAAAAAAAAAAAAAAAACACTAAATTACTTCAATACTCATTTAATAAACAATACCACTAATAAAACACTGCAGTTTAACATTCTCGTCAGTTTGTAAGCGCAATATCACAAGTTTCTTATGTACTATACTGCACATTGTCCTATTACTTGATATTTGGTCTGCACTCAAGAACATTGACAGTTTTTTAGCATCGACTCGACAATAACAAATACGGGACATATCTTCGTTAACTTGAGTTTCCGTTTCCGAATCTGAATGTTCTATTGGCCCTGAAAAATATATTGGACTTGACGTAGTGAATAAATTACAAGCAATACATATTATTATAAAACAAAAAGAAAGAAACCTATTTTTTTCTCGTGCTGACGCTATATTGAAATTTTATATGCCGTAAGCCACTCCCACAATCAATACGAATCTAATGACACTTTATACGTAAAAATACGTTAAAATCCATCAAGCCTTTTAGGCTGTAGAGTGTCAAAAAATAGACATACATACTCACATACATACATACTCACATACATACATACATATATATACATACATACATACCTACATACATATGCTCGAAAAACATTACAATCCTTGACTGCATCAGTCGGGCAAAAAGAAAATCAGTGTAACTTAAAATACAGTTGATTTAATAGCGTTTCTTATCTTAGGGTCTCCTTTTAACTAAATATCTAATAGAGGATCGTATATTTTAACAAATAAGAAAGTGGAAGTTTCTTTATTCTCTCAGTTTGTAGGCTTAAGTAGACATAGCAATGCATGTTCGCACCCAGAAAAGCACCAGTAGGCGGCGCCACTTTGTTTAAAAGGTCATCCATTTTGACAGCGCTATCACAACAAATATTTTTCAGTGTTCATTTCGGATATTTTTATGTTTAATTTACACAATGGATAATTCACGTGCTTATGGACAAAACCCTGATTGGCCCAAAGTGAAAGTGGCGCCAACTGGTGGCGAAAATTATCGTAAACACCCTCAATACATGGATATATCAAAAAAGAAATAATACTTTTACTGTTTCTCCCCTAAAACTTCCAATAGACATGCATTACAGTAGAAAATAAAATAATAGTAAGTTTTATTTTTAAGCAAAATTTATTGAACTTTTTCAAGAAACTATCTTGTGTTGCATGCTGCTAAAATATTACATAGAAGTTCTGCAGATACAAAGAACTGAAAGAAATTATTTTTAAAAGTAAAGAATATACACTACATACCTCCAAAAGCCTCTACCCTCAAATCCTTAAACCTGGTAGACACCTTAGCCATGTCAGTCTTAATCTGCAAGGTGAGCCTTCCTTCTGCTGATGCCCTTATCACTACCTCAGATGACATGGTCTTCATTCGGTCTATTGTGGTCCTTAGTTGCTTTAGTGAGGGTAGTTCTATTGATATCTGAGAAATAAAACAGACTGTATAGATTTCCATACTTATACATGCAGTACATGGTGTTCTCTTTTCTTACTTATTTAATAACAACTTATAACATTATTCCAAGTTCTAGCCAAATTTTACCCCATTTTAACTTTAGTACACACAGGTTTGTAAAGGAAATCCTGTAAATATAATTGTGAATGACTAAATAAATGAATATTAACTGCATCAGTGATACCATGAGCCGCAAGGTCAATGTCTTAGGTTTAATCTATACTATTATATTAAAGCAGAAGAGTTTGTTTGTTTGTTTGAACTTTTAGTCAGATTTGAATAATTCTTTTTGAGTATAGCTCAGTTCTCGAGGAAGGTTATTAGGCTATGTAACATCACGCTACTGGCGACGGGAGCAGATAGGGCAGCTGGCTGTCCGGCACTATACTTACATCAGGATCTGGTATTCTTGGCTCATGAAAATCTGACCAAAGTTTCCTAGGTATCACTGTCACAGGTATATCGTGAGTCACTTGTCTTGTTTGCTGCAAAGTCAATGATGGCTGTAAGTATAAAATTGTATTATATACACAAATTATACAAACTACAACACAAAGGTTCTACAGTTTTGTGTTTTTAACGGGTTACTCTATTATGTACTACTAAAAGTTCTACTGGTAGAACAAAAATGGTCACAATGTCCCATTTGTCCTAATTTGTCAACTGTCCACTCAAAAAATACGGTAGTTCATACTAAAATAATACCAGGTTAGCAGAAGCTTAAAGAAGGTTGGTATGAAATAAAAACTTACTAAAAATGCAATACTTACAGAATATAAAATTTCAGACTTTGGTAATTACTCCTACCTACTTCTGCTACCCTGGTACTTTTTAAATATAAACTGCCTTATTTTTCGAGTGGACAGTAATACAAATAAGATATTTTAGGCTTTTTTGTCCTACTAATAGACAAAGTAGTACAAATAAGACATTTTGAGTAATTTTTTGTTTTACCAGTAGAACTTTTAGTATAACATAATGGATTACTCTTTTAAAACACGTCCTTTATCAAGCACTAACTTCAAGATAGGTAGCAATTTAACTGAAATAACGAAGCCAAAAAATATGAAACACATTGATTGATGACCTCATCAATCAATGTGTTGAATGATGAAAGCAGTAGTATAGGTATTACTACATTATCATTCATGTTGAAACCAGCAAGAATCTTCATAATGATTAATACTTAAAAGAAAATAAAATCAAAGAATTCATTAGAGAAAAATATTTGCTTAAATACCTTTTATAAAACTAACTGGTCTTATATTTTTGACTGCTGATCATATTATGGTTTTACTAAAACAAAAATTTTTCTTTACATATTTTAAATACTTACCATTTCAATTTCTAATGTAAGACATGGACATTGCTTTTTAGTGAGCTTCATTTTCAATGATTTGGCTGACTTTAGAGTTAGTAGTGACCTTGCTAAGTTACCTGGCAAAGATGGAATTTATGTTAGAATACATACAAACATACATACAGAACTTCACGCCTGTCTCCCATTATATGTTAGAACATAATCAATAATATAATATCACAACAAATAAACACAAGACCATAATATACTCAAAGTAAGCATGTATTATAGCATATGTTATGGGTTCTAGAATGCGGATATACATACAATACTTTTTTTTACATACATAAAAAACACCCACGCCAATGCAAATTACAAAATAAATCATTTTTGCTTTTAGGTATATCATAATAATATAATCATAATTATGTGCTTTCTAAGTTTATCTTGGACATTTCTGACTAATGGTGAAGGAAAACATTGTCAGGAAACCTGGACTTCTGAGGAAGCCAACGCTGTCAATCCGCCTCGAGTAAGCATGGTGATTAATGCTCGTGCCTTCTCTGTAAGCGAATAGGCCTTTCCCTGCAGTGGGATAATAATGGGCAGATAATGAATTTAATATTTATTATATTACTCTAAGTTACAATTGTGTACAGCCTTTTTTAGATATCCTTAAATTTAGATAAATAAATATGATTCAGGAATTTTATTTTAGTAAAAGTTGATTGTGATAGCTGATAAAAATAGTCAGTACCATTGAAGGTGGTATTGAAACAAGTTTATCTAGAACACTACATTTGACAGGGAGAAAGAACATCAGGCAACTTTGTTAGTTAATCCTTATTTGGCTAGTATACCAGCCAAACAACCTGTTACATATTAATATGACAATGTAGGTATTATACTTTTGCTGTGGATAAATAAACCTGGACTTGATATGATGACAAACAACGAAGATGCATGTTGATCAAGTCTTTCAGAACACTATGACATTGTTCATTAATAGAAGTTTAACAGAAAGGTTAAGGGCTAGTCACTACTTATCACCAAAAAGAACATTGTTGACAACAGAAAATATTGGGTGAATATTAAACCAATTAAAGTTAAGTTAGGACTTATGATAACTTCATTAATTGTTATTGTTGTATGTTAATAGTCTACCTATAGAAGAAAACCTTAACACTTATTAAACAAGTTACCTGAACTTACAGCCAAATAAATATCTTTATATTCTTCATCTATACCAATCATTTGATATTCAGAGAAGAACATTGCATGCGGTATCTCACACCACAGTATCGGCGGTGTTGGGCCGCTGTTCTCCTCACTAACAATAAAGTACAGCTGGTCATCAGCCAATCTTAGCACACATTCTTTTGATAACTTTGATATAATGGTCACAACATCTGAAAATAAACTGGATGTTTTAACTATATTAATATGCAGGCATGTAAACGTTAAAGTACAAAATACATAATGTAGAATTACTTGAGAACTCTCGCATTGGCCCTGCGTCTATCATTACAGCCCGAAATTTCATTTTATTTAGGTAAATTGTGTTATTGAAACAAGAAATTAGAAATAAATAGGAGTGGTCGTTACGAAACGTAACCAGTTAATGAAACTATCTATTCATACAATAGCGGTTAGCGGGTTATTGCAGTCCGACGAAACTATCTATTTACAATAGATAGTTTCACACTCACACGATTCACGATCACCAACGTAACGAAAACGTAACAAATGTCAAATCGTTTATTCGGATAATTTCGCGACGCATTGGCAACTGCTTCGGCTGTTGAAGTATGTAAAAGTACCACCGGCCGGCTCTCGAATGTCGAGTGAGTGCGGGTGACACGTTTTGTCTCTTTCACACCTTGCTTTATGCATTTGACCTATGACTCTATTACCTCCAAATAGATGCGATATTAGAAATGAGAAACTAAGTGTGCATGTTTTTCTAAAAACGAAAAAGATTTTCGAATTGCATGAATTTGCGTGCCCTTGACCCTTGAAACTTTTAAATGCGCCTGCGTTATTTAAAATTTAACTTAAGTATTAATTGTTACATAATTAACCAGCCAGTCCTAAGCCTGGATAAAGCATGAAGGAAATTTCATTGTAATAAACTTAAATCTTTATAACACTAAAATCTCATTATCAGTCATCTTAACGAAATTGCAAGCTCCAAACAAGCTAATCAAGTTTTCTCGTGGAACGGTCATCGTTTCATTCGCTACGTTCGAGAAACACTCTATTGAAACTGCTATTAAAATAGAGTGTTTCAAAAGCCGCTATTGATATTCGATAGATAGTTTCGTTTCGTTATTTAAAAAAGCCGCTACAACCCACCGCTAGAAATAAAAGTTCGCGGGCAAAACACCGTACTTTGTTTTGACAGTTTTGACATATTACTCAAGCAAAGATGACAATTGTTTGTTTTAGTGCTGCTAAATTATAAGATCATAACGAAATCATACGATTGTTACTAAAAAAAAATCAATTAATAGTGAGTCTTTTAAATATTTAGTGACTTTTTATTTAAAGTACGTAATACTTGATTGATTGAAGAAAACGGGATGCAATTTATTTTACAATTCAAATTATAATATAATCGCCTAACGATAGAAGTTAAGTTTCTTTTCATTTTCTTTTTATTGCTTACTGACAGACGAGCAAACAGCTCACGTGTTATAGTAACTGTGGCTCATGGACGGCTCCGAATATCTGGCATTAAAAAAATAAACGAAAGTTAACTTACAACTTAGTAAATTTAAAGTAACACTAAAATGGCATACTGTTTATCTGATAGTAAACAGTAAATAACACAACACACACAAATCAGAAATACAACTCAATAATATAGCATTTATTAGAGAAACTAGCTTTGCTTACTGCTCTGCTCCCGTCGCCAGTAAAATGTATAAGCATGTTTAAAATTGAGCGTTTTTTGGTAAAAAGTCATGACGTGTGTGTAAAGACGTGCTTCCGGTTGTAGATTCACGCTGGTTTCAGCATGAATGGGCTGTTTCGACTCTCTCATAGAAGATCGACGTAAAAATATGAGTTTTCATGCTAATGTGTTTCGCTCGGTGTGTGAGCGCGCCGGCAGCCCAAGTATCCCTTCAGTTCCCCTTTTCCAGTTTCCCATTTCCTTCCTCATCCCCTTCTCCGTGGTCGGCAACAGCTTGGTTGTGTTTTCTTGGTTGGTTGTGTGACATCATGGAGTCACTTTGGTAGGGTAATATAAAAAAAAATATTACTTTCTCTTTATGTTACGGTTACCACAGGTGGGCCGTATGCTTGTTTGCCACTAAAGTTGTATATAATAAAGAATAAGCTCTCATCTAATATCTTGTGAGTGTGAATGTATGCAAATGACGCGGAGAGCAGTTTTTTGTAGGAACTAATAACTGCTCTTTTATTTTTTTTATGAAAAAATATGTGTATTATACCTATAACATCCAGTCTGTCTTCGGGGTCATTGACTTAAAAGTTATACTCAATTTCCATAACAGAGATTATAATATGGAGGTTCAATTATTTTTTTATTAATCGGTTGAATTGTTTAATTAATTAATTGTGCCAGACCAATATATGAACCGACGACGTAGGCCTCCTCTGTTCCTAATACCGCGTGCGCGAACTAATGTTATGCAACAAGCGCCGTTTACGAAAGCCCTGCGAACACTCAACGCGATTGCTAACATAATTGACCTATTCTGTTGCTCATAAATAAATAAATTTTAATGCTTTATTAAATGTTCTATCAAGGGGCCGAGTCGCAACGATAAATAGTGAAATAAGTAAATGAAGCGATTTGCCAGCAACGACTGAGCCACCGCTGTGCCAGGTATATCACGATAGACTAAATAAACAGTCAATTGTGAGTCAGACTCGCGCACTGAGGATTCTGTACAAATTTGAAGTCAATATAAATAATATAAAAGGCCATAATTATGTTACCTTAAATAATTTTTAGATTGCGGTAAATGTAGAACTTTGATTTCTTTACACCTTTAAGAGATTGCAGAGAAAAGTACTTAATCGATATGAATTTCAGCTTGATGCATCCATGCGTTACTAAAAAAAAGGTCTTGATATACTGACAAACAGACAGACTGAGAACAACGTTTGGATACGGAATCCTAGAAATGTAAGCAGTCGTAATATCATAATTTTAAAATCAAATTAAAAATTATGAATGTGTTAAGACTACATAAAATTAAGGTAGGTGAGTGGCATTAATAATCAATTTTATTAATTTAGTTACAAATGTGTCAAAAACATGGCATTTTAACTTGTGAGTTGCTTGCTAAAGATCATAAATTCATAATCTTAACTTTAGTAGATCTTACTAAACAAAATACAGCACAACACTCGTACCATAGACTTTAACCTGAATACTGCTTCCTCCAAAGATGGCGCTGAGAACGTCGTGCGTGGTAATAATGTTCTATTTACGGGCCCACATTTTCGCTCTCTTTCTTATGTGTATGATTACATATTAGTATGAATGAAATAGAGCATGTCCCCTTTTGATTGTAACGAATACTAACGAATTGTGGTTATAAGATTTGGAAAAGTTTTTATTTATTTTACTTACTTATTGTGCAATCCTAAGTTAATTATTATTTCTCCCAGACTATTTATAATATTAAATTTTAATTCCTACCTATATTTAGATTAGAAAGTTCTCTAAAGAAGACTAAATGGAGAAAAATGAACGGTCAAGGTATGTGTACGATCGATAATGTCGTCATTATGTTTTGTCTAACCACAAAAATACATTTAACTGTCTGAATATTTTACTTCTACCTTGCATATTTTACATTTGTTAGCTCAACAGTGTTGTTTAAGTAGGTAACTGAACATAGTTAATGACAGGAACTGTTTATTTTGATTAAATTTGTCACTGTGATATCCTTAACGTTTTTCCTTCGAATTCGATCTTCGAATATTTAACGGATTCTTATTTGAAAGGGATTCGTTATTTACTGATACAAAATAGTAAACATTGACGTTGTCAATAAATAATTGTGTTTCGTTAGCGAGTTATACGCGAATTTCTTTAAATCTTTGATGGTTATACTGCGTGCATAAACTACGTAATACGGTTCAATGTCGTCGCCCGTGATTAGGTTCATGAAGATTATGCAATGTAAAGTAAACTCGGACATTTTACTTGTCGAGTTGTTCGACTTTTGAAATTCTTAGAATGTTTTTTTTGTATTGATAATTTACTTTGGAATAAAATTAAGGTACCTACTTGTGTACTAAAGTACTTAGATCATACTTCAGTTACGCGTAAGTATCTACCTAGATAGCGATGACAGAGCACATTCTAAAGAATAAAGAAAATAGATTAGAAAACATGCACTGCGCTGCACTATAATAGCATTGTATTTCATTCATCCGGGTTTCTTACTTTCCTTTTATAACCCTTTCGTTGCCAAGGACTCGCCTCGCGAGTTCAATAGAATCGCTTACGAGGAGCCAAGAACTCGCCACGCGAGTCCAAACAAAATGTATGGAAAACTAGCTACGCCCCATGGTTTAAAAGGTTCAAAAGGGAATGGCTTTTCCTTGTTTACTTTTTAGATCCTGTTTATTAAATTGTAATCATTCTGCGTGTCTACTGTGTGAAACGCATTACACATAGTATACTAGGGATGACGTCACTAAAGGATCACATGAAAGTGATAATAGCCTTCAATTTAAGTGAGCTCCGTAAGTATAGAGATCTATGTTTAATCAATGAGCAGTAAAAAAAATCTTGAAGATCTTGTTTTGACTGCGATGTTTGTCGAGTAGGTATGGGTTGCGTACAAACCTACACGCATACTTTTAATAGGTGATAATAATAAGTTATACCTATCTACCAGCTCGTTATTATCCTACAACAGGACAGTCTTTATTTAGTCTTATCATACAGAGAAGACATGAGCATTGATCACGACGCTTACATAAAGCGAATTGACAGTTTTAGACTTTTTCAAAAGTCCAGGGGCCTATCAATGATCGACCATTCTGACACTATTGTGATAACAGACTTAGGCCCCAGGTTCCCTCATAATGTTTTCACTTCACTATCATAACGTTATCACTTCACATTCACATTAGGTGTAGAAAGCAGCCGGGTGGCTAAAAACACAATAGGTACAGTTCAGAACTGGGCACGTATCTACCTACAAATCTTAAATTCTGAAAGTCTCACTTTCAAAATTAAGCTTTGACTTTACTGACACGGCTCTATGAAAAATATGCCACAAAAATGTACAGATCAAAAAGATCGCTTAAGAACATCTACAAAAGATTGAGATGTTCTTACTCTTCATCATCCGATCAGCAGTAGACGTCGACTACTGAATATAGGCCTCCCCCAGGTATCATCATTAATCGTCTTTATCGTATCAGCCGAAAGGCGTCCACTGCTGGACATAGGCCTCAACCAACCTTAGCTGGTCGTGAGCCGCTCTCAAGCCATCGTTTTCCCACCACTCTTATTAAATCGTCTGTCCATCTTGTGTGTGTCTACCCACGCTGCGTCTTCCCGGTTCGTGGTCGCCACTCTAGAACCTTTCTGACTCAACAGCCATAAGTTCTGCGAGCTATGTATTATATTGTTAGTATTGCCATTAGTAAAGTAACTGCGAGCTACATCAGTTACTTTAGTTCATCTGCATATTTCGTCGTAATAAAGTGTAATATCCTCTGTATTGTAACAACCTGTAGCTACCATCAAATAGTAATTACATTACACTTGCATTACCAAGATAGAACTGCAATAACCGCTGGAAACAAGATCCCTTTTTGTTTTTGTTGAGAACGGGTTGTGAATCAATCAAAATTGCTGTATTATGCATTTTGTATCTATTTTAAGATCGTGGTATTTTGATGACATACAGCCTAAGAAATAAATGGCTAGGGTATGATCGCTAGATGAAGGATTATGTTTAATAAAAATCGTCGTTTTTCTTTTAGCCCAATATATTCACACTGCCATGCCGGATGGATTGGTCTACATTGGGTAGATACAGAGAAGGCATGATCACCGGATAGGCAATTTTATATTGTCCTCGTTTCCTCATCATGTTTTCGATCACCGTAGTTCGACAATGTCTAAAATTATAGTACGTATACATAACTTTGGAAGTCACATTATTTGCTAGATTTCGAACACATAACGTCGATTATAGGAGGCCATCACTTTGTCAGTGATCAAAGTTACTTTAAAACAGACATGTGAATTATTTATTTATTTATTGAAACTTTATGCACATAGGTACAGAGGCGGCTTAATGCTAAAAGCATTCTCTGTCAGTCAACCTTAGGTGATGTAGATGGTTAAGGTGTAATTAATAAATGATTCACATAAATTTCGTCTTTTCGAGAACAAAATACGTGTATTGCAAATCATATCATATTCACGAGGTTCTGAGTCCGAAATTGAGCGATTAAAGACGTCCGAAAGTCCGTTGTTCTTACCAAGTTTATTTTGGATACTACTGTCTATGGTGAAGGAAAACATTGTAAGGAAACCTCTTCCGAAGTCTGAAATTGACAATACTACGTAACGTAAGTAAGGTAACCAATGTTTGTGCTGTTTCTTGAGCTAATGGGGTAGACACTAGACAATGCTCATGCCGTATGAGAAGAAACCTTTACACCGGATATTCTACCACAGCGTAAAGGGCAAAGGCCTCATATTGCTATTTTAATTTTACCTGCAATTAATTACCTACCTATCTTCTGCTTGTTCACAGTACCGATGACGAAAAAGGCGCAAAATCATACCTGCAGTTCCAGATAGAGCGACTGAAGGTCCTTCAAGCGAAACTGTCGACGGAGGCCGACGAGGATTACGTCATTGTTAAGGAAGAAGTGTGAGTACTTTTTTATATAAACTTTTTATAACCAATTTATATGAATCTCATTAAACATTCTTAAACTTCATCGAAAAAAATATTGTTGAAGGAAAGTAGTAAGATTTATTCTGTTTGAACTTGCTTTTGTCTTAAACGTGCTATCTATCAACTTTAGGTCAACAAGATCAAGAACGTTAAAATTAAAATTAAAATTAAAATAGTAGGTAACACAACTTTATGTTTATTTATTACTAGCTGTTGCCAGCGACTTCGTTCGCGTGAAAATTCAGATGGGTGTGCCTCTATGAGAATATTGCGTGTCTGATTTTATGGCAATCGTACATTGTATCAGTAATAAATATCAGTATTATCCGTCTCTATGGCGAATCCAGTTTAAACCCACTACCGCTAAAACTGACAAACCACTTTCACACAAACTTGCGACTCTTATTTGCTTTGCTCTACTTAATAAGGGTGGCTTCTGAATATTAAAAAAAGAGTATTTTCTAGTAATTTGGTAATCCTACTATAAAAACTATAGAAGTTTAATACAAACTTTGCCCTGCTTTATACCCTCTTAGGGGATGGATTTCGCAAAATTCCGTTTAAGTGAGCACCTATATCCTAATAGGAACGACCATGCAAAGTTTGAGATTCCTAGCACTTGTTGTTTCTGAGATTTCGTGACCTTTTGCTTTTATGTATATAGATAGCTTTTGCCCGCGGCTTTTTACCAATAGACATTTTTATATTGTTTAAATACTGTTTTTCATACTATTTTTAATCTCCCATTCATACAAATCCTCTTTCACCTACCTAAAGATATCCCTCGTAAAAACATACAATACACAAAGGCAAATTTTCACTACAATAACTTTCCCCTTCCCCTTCTTCCCTATTGCTCTTATTCTCCACTCTCCACAGTTTCCTCCTTTCTCTCCTCCCCTCCCCCTTCTCTTCACCTCCTTCTGCATCCCTTGCCCCTCCTCCAG
This sequence comes from Parascotia fuliginaria, assembly GCA_963082885.1. NCBI lineage: Eukaryota > Metazoa > Arthropoda > Insecta > Lepidoptera > Erebidae > Parascotia > Parascotia fuliginaria. Next base: position 7,268,578 of record OY720195.1, read on the forward strand.
CATCTCTTGCCCTTTCCTCCACTTCCCTCTACCTTGCCTCCTCGCTTTCCCCTCTCTTACCCCTTCCTTCTCCTTCCTTTCCTTCCTTTCCTCTCCCTTCCTATAGCTTCCTATCCCTTCCCCTCCCTTTTTCCACCATTCGAGAACTCCTTACTTTCCTCGTCCCTTCCCCCTCCCTTCCTCTCCCGTCTCCCTCACTTTCCCCTCATTCACCCTCACTCCGCCTCACTTCCCTCTCACTTCCCCCTCACTACCCCCTCACTCCCTCCTCTCTTCCCTCTCACTTCCCCCTCACTTTCCCCTCATTCACCCTCACTCCGCCTCACTTCCCTCTCACTTCCCCCTCACTACCCCCTCACTCCCTCCTCTCTTCCCTCTCACTTCCCCCTCATTTGCCCCTCACTTTCTCCTCACTTCCCCCTCACTTCCCCGTCACTTCTCCGTCACTTTCCCCTCACTTCCCCTCACTTTCCTCTCACTTTCTTCTAACATTCCCCTCACTTTTCCCTCACTTCTCCCTGGCTTTCCCCTGACTTCCCCCTGACTTCTCCCTGATTTTCCCCTCACTTCTCCCGTATTTCCCCCACACTTCCTCTTTACTTCCCCCTCACTTCCCCATCACTTACCTCTCACTTCCCCATCACTTTCCCCTCCCTTCCTCCTTCCCCTCAATTCCTCCTTTTCCTCCTTCCTTTTCCTCCCTCCCCCTCCTTCCCCCCTCCCTGCTACTTTCAAGTCGCTAGCTTCAAAAGCTAAAGATCTTTGTATAGAATATTTCATCCCTAATTTCACCCCTCTAAATCCACTCCTGTTAAAATAAAATTATAAGGATATTTTTTATTTAAATAGAAGTATTCCAAAACAAAATTTCAAAACTGTAAGTTAAAAAATGAAGAAGATTCATACAATCGTTTTCATCCCTTTTATACACTTAGGAATTTAATTTTAAAAAACCCTTTCTTAGTACAACCTCTAGACATTTAGACAAACACACCCTCCAAATTTCAAGTCACTACGACCAGCAGTTAAGGCTGTGCGTTGTCTGTTAGTCAGGCAGTCAGTCAGGGCAAAGCCTTATATAATATGAATGGGTGTATGGATGTATGGATTAGACGTATAGCCATCGGGGATCAAAGCATACAGGCTGCTAGGAATGCTAACACGTGATAGATCCACATAAAGCTGACCGTGCGAAAAACAGCCAATACTTAGATCCACACCCACAACTTTTAGTTGTGTCTGACCTTGGGCTTTATTAATTGTCATCGCGAAACATAGGCTCACTGGAAACTGGACTCATTTAAAACTAAACGCAAGATCAGATTCCGTAACCTGTAAAAGTCTCTGTTTCTATCAGGTTTCGTAGTAAATTAACAAATGTTCGACGTAATTCTTTAAATTGGCATAACTTTTTTATTTTATGAACCGATTGACATGAAACAAACACTAAATGTTAAGTGAAGCTTACCACAATATATTAGTGAAAACCACATCTAAATCGGATAAGCCGTTTCTGCCGATTAGCGTGAACAAACGCACAGACAAACAGACAAACAGACAAAAATTGTAACAATCATTGTTTTGGGTTCTATTTGCGTTGATAAAGGTTGTAATAATTATTTTTCTCATATATCTTCCATGTACAGACAGCCATCGGTTACATTTTTATTATATGTGTAGATTATGTAATAGTTAAAAACATCAAAACGAAAATTTTATAAACAAGAACATGTCAATGATGAGTTTCTAGACTATTTTACTCAGCAAAATTTGTAAACTGAAGAAAGTTCAATTTTCAAAAAAATGAATTCAGATCTAGGCGATCTAGCAATTATTTGCAACTGATTAGAAGAGTAGAGAAAGAGTTAGGAATGCATTTCTTGTGTCTTCTCCATAAATTACGTCAGTAGGTTTCTAGTTTGTATTCATAGCGCTATCTTCGCCAATCTAGCCATCCATCGTATGCATTATCTAGCCGCGTAGGAGTGCTATGTCTTGTACATTCCTTAGCTGTGACCGAATGACCTTACTACATATTTGAGCTATGTCTATTTAGGCATTGTTGAATAAACTTTTAAGTCTTAGCCATACTTCTACAGTAGCCTCCGCATAAGCGCGCTATGTTTTGGTCATTTAGCAGACGAAAAAAAATGTTATCCTTGTATAAAACAAAGCCACAGCCATCGAATTTCTTGCACCGCAGCCGCACGCACTTCCACTGATTCATTGAGGCAGTCTGATAAATTTCTGTGGTCTGACCGATACATTGAGCAATGTCTCTTATGTCTCTATAACGTACACGTACAGTGCGTGATAAATGCGCATGTAATTAATAACACAAAACAATTTTATTCTTATTATCTCACTGCAAGAAATCTTGAAAAATTAGGTAGTAAGTAGTAGTAAGTACTTACCTACTTAATTTTATATGTGCTTTCACAGCTGTTTAATTGGGTAAAATCCTTGTACTAGATATTGACATACCGTCTCTTGATGCGCTTATTCCAGAACCACGTGGTCTATTCAAGTCTAGTGGTTGCAGTTGTCCTCGCTAATGTTGTTACGTTGTTGCCAGAAATTCGTTATTTATTTGTATCGCGAGTCTGGACGTAACTTTATATTTATTCATTGATGTTTGTAAAAACCCGGTCTCTAAGACATCGATAGGAAAATTCGCATTAAAGGTTTAACCCACCAATATTGAATATGGAACCACATCTCTTTCCGTGGGCCAGACAACGATTAGCAGAGCTACCTGTGCTTTAATAGCTTTACCGCGGTCACCAACCCAAGCAAGCGTGGTGACTAATGGCAAATTGCTTTGGCAGATGGTTATATCTGCAGAGGACGTCTTCTCGCTGATATCATGTTGATGAATGTCCCTCGCAATACAGAGCTAATATAAAATATTGCTCTCTATTGCAGGGTTATCATAAAGTTTAATAAAAACAAAAAGTATGAAAAAAGGATTTTCTCATATTTATTTAGTCTGAAAATTAAACGACTTGTAACATTTGTAGACTACTGTACCGATTCTCAACCCCTTACCGCCGAATATAGCATGGTCACTATAAGAAACAAGTTTTTTTATACACTGTTGGGTGGCGCTGGCGACCACCATTTTATCATCCTTTGAAAGGATTCTTTTCCTGTCCCGTGCTAGCCACAGCCGGTTTTTTTGTTACTTACATCTGAACACGTTTTACGGAAGTTTGATGAAATGTTATTCTTTGCCCATAGTGTGTCTATCGTAGACAAGGCCCAATTACTCCCTGAGTTCTCTTCCTTTTTCTCATAACCCCTTTTTCACTATGTTAACCTATTGGTACCTAATTATGGAGATAAATTAACCCTTCATAAATCGTACATGGCCTTTAAAGTTGAAATAAAAAATAATTTTACCTGTTTAAGGTCTATTTTTTTTTTTTTTTCTTTTTACCACATGCACACAGCGCCATTTAGCCCCAAATTAAGCAATTATATTTGCTTGTATTATGGGTACTAAACAACTGATATACTACTTATATACTTTTTTTTTTTTTTTGTAAATACATACATATTATAGATAAATTACACCCAGACACAGAACAAACAATCATGCTCATCACACAAAGGTTTGTCCTGGGTGGGAATCGAACCCCCAACTTCAGCTTAGCAGTCAGGGTCACTAACCACTAGACCAACAGGCCAGTCTAATTTGTTGAACCCAGTTTAACCTGTTAATGAACTCTGTAACTAGTAGGTAAGTACCTACCTCATTCGATTAATTTTGACCGGATATAATAAAGCAATGTATTTATTTATCTTACATTACACAGGTATTTGTATATTTAGAACCACAAAAAACTCGTTCCTTAGGCCGATATGGCCTTCACATTAAACCACAATAAAAAAAATTGTGAAACACTACCTACTCTCATTAATTTAGTCTATGGCCTGCCTTTCGTAAAAAAGAATAGATAAGCACTAAAATTAAAAATTATAATAGGTGGATACCAGCCCGTAATAAAATTGTCCCACTGCAGGGCCTGATAGTCTTATAGGTACTTACATATTATTATATAGCTCTTTTATTGAAAATACTAAAATAATTTTAAAAACTAGCATTCCATATAAGATTAATAAATTATCTAGAAAAAGAAAAACATAAAAAGGGAATGGTAAGTCCTTATCAACCCTATAAATAATTTTTTTTTAAATAAGTTGGTATTAAGTACCTTGATAGAAAATAAAGTTCGAACTATGTGTGGATATTAAAATTTCATATTAAAATCCCGCATCCCTACAATAAAAATTGAACTATTAAAGATGGAATTCCATGGCCATTATAACACGACCCCGAGCATACGGACCGGAGAGCAGGACGGTGTTGCCAGTAACGATATTGTATTTTCCCTAATTATATTCGTAAAATACCTATTTCGAAATATTGCATTGCTTTTATCTCACCTTAGAAACCAGTCAAAAGTTCAAGTTGGTATCCGTGTGCCCCCTAATAGTCGTGGTGGTTCCATATTATACCTAATAAGCCATGGACCATGTACTTATCAGTCTGGTTTGCAATGAAATACCGCTGACGCTGTAAACTATAAGAAGCTTTTTGAATGCTATTTATTTTAATTTTATTTGCCAAATAACTAAGAAACTAGATGTCATGGTAGTGTTCAATAGTATTGACCACTAACTTAATACCAATAATCCCAGTAATAATTACTTTTGAATGTTGTTAGCCTTTTATCTAATCTAAACAGTAAATACAGCTTTTCCGTTAAAGGCCCTGAATAAAAGGTCATCTTCTTAGGGGTGTAATTTACTTTCACAATGATATGCGTAATATGCATATAAGATACACTTACACCATTATACATGAGAACTGCCTTTAAAACAAGATGTAGGGGTATTTTGTCCCAGTTGAATACATCGAAGTCTAATCAAATCAAATCACTATAATAAGTCATGCATCATATTCTGTATAAGCCAGTTAGATACTGTATATTCATACATGCCTAAAGTCCGGCTTATTAAAATAACTAGCTACCTCCCACGGCTTCGCCCGTGCCTAAAATGCATTTTGTCTCCCGCGAGAATTAGACCGATTTTCGCACACACATACAAACTCTCGCATTTATAATATTAGTATGATTAGTAGGATGTTCAGTAAGCATATTCCAAACTCTCAATGGAGAAACCCTGTACTGGCAACACAGACAAGGGATAGCGCGCCGATTCCCGCGTGTGTTCGCTCGCGTTCAGTCAGTCCGGCTTCGCGCGCGTAACAGCCGTGATTCATCGAACATTTTGCCTTTAAATAAAAATAAAAAACAAGAAATTGCTTTCGATTCGCAAAAAATTTGGGCCGTACACCAAAAAGTCGCAATTATGTTCAAGTTTAAATTTAGTTCTTTATGAAGTGTAAAATGCTTTGCAATGATGATTCTAAGGTCAAATAGTGATAAGGGTGTATTATTTAGTCAACACGTTGCAATTTGTGTGTAAGAGATGCAATATCAAAGTAATGACGACGATCTGCAATATCGGATTTTTGGCGAATCCTTCAACTTCCCAATTGCCGAGAACAAAACAATTGCCAGCCGGCGTCGAAAGTGAGTGTTTTCCATGTTATTTATTAAATTTGTTTTGTTTAAGTTATTTAATTTTTTATTTGGTAGGTAGGTAGTTAGTAGTAGTAGTAGTAGTAGTAGGTTTGTATTGTTATGTTTAAAATGGTTGCCTTATTTAATGTCCATATTGATCAGAGCAATTATAGATAGAATTGTAATAGGGTAGGTACTTACCACAAATTACAGAACCAATACCCTACTACAAGCGAGGATATTAGTGATACGCTTACAAAATGTGGGTATTTAATTAGGTCTTTTAATGTGTGATTAGTAGCGATATAATGATGTCATTATTCGCTGTTGCATCAAATATTAATTACTGGCTGCGACCTGCGGCTTCGCCCGCGCAGAAATTGGTATATTTCGGGCACCAGAGTGATTTTCGGAATAAAAAGTAGCCCATGTCCGTCTCCGGCACCGAATCTATCTACATACCAATTTTCATCGAAATCGGTTCTGCCGTTTAGGTGCTGAGTGGTAATAACACTAATAACACACGCACACACTCTCTCACACACACCCTCACACACACACCCTCACACACACACCCTCACACACACACCCTCACACACACATCCTCACACACACACCCTCACACACACACCCTCACACACACACCCTCACACACACACCCTCACACACACACCCTCACACACACCCTCACACACACACACCTTCAGACACACACACCCTCACACACACTCACACCCTCACACATACACACCCTAACACACACACATCCTCACACACACCCTCACACACACACACCCTCACACACACACACACCCTCGCACACACACACCCTCACACACACACACCCTCACACACTACACCCTCACACACACACACCCTCACACACACACACACCCTCACACACACACACACCCTCACACACACACACACCCTCACACACACACACACCCTCACACACACACACACCCTCACACACACACACACCCTCACACACACACACCCTCACACACACACACACCCTCACACACACACACCCTCACACACACACACACCCTCACACACATACACACATAAACACACACACACACACACACATACACACATAAACACACACACACACACACACACACACACACACACACACACACACACACACACGCACACACGCACACGCGCACGCACTGTTTACAAGACCGCGTACTCCTTGGGCCATTCACGCGACATTCGATATGGATTCTCTGGTTTAAGCACAGTTTTATTGTTAAAGTACTATTTCTAGATATTTCAGCATTTCTGCTTACATTTGAGTAGGTGCCTGCATTAATAGCTTACTTTGCCGTGTTTGGTTTAAAGTAGGCACTTAAACCTTACCTACTTGGAAACATGTGAAGTTCCTGAGAGATGTAAGACCTTACACTTAGGTGACAACCTGAAAGTAGTAATACCTAATAACATTTTAAAGAACCTGTATCGTAAAAAAGAGGTATTTCGACTTTGAGCACTAATTATGACAGACTGAAAATATCATTAGGTACAAGTTTATCCATATACAGTACATAATATCATAACAACACTGAAATACAGCATAGGAAAACACCGTGCGAAAATTACAAAAGAACAATACAACAGCCAATAACCCCATTATTGAGAAGGCTGGCAAGGGAGAGAAAAAGATGGCTGGAAAAGAAAAAGCATAGTCCTATTTACTACTAATCCTATTTCTCCCATACGGTCTCTCGGTTGCGTCTTTTTAGCATCGTTTTTGCAATGCTTACAGAACAGCCATGTTACGTTTACCACTTACCATCAAGTAGGCCATGCTTTTTTTCCCACCGTGTTGTATAAAAAGGTATACTTAACTATATAAATATAAATGTCCATTAATATATTTATCTATATAGGTAGGTATATAGCTGTTTTTATATCCATTTCCCATTACACAATAATTACCTTTAGTTCCCACCAATTAACAAAAATATACGAAAATTGAAAACTTGTTTTCGCAATATTTTATGGTGAATACCAATTGATTAAATGGCTCTTGTTATCGATAATGGACATGAATTATTCATAATATGGATTGTAATCATAAAATCCTGAATTGATACATCACTGCTTATTCTTTTAAATTTTATAAGTCGTGATGTCGTAGTGATCCCCACGCTTCGTAAGCAAAATCACAGATTACAGAACCTAAGCAAAACTTTGTAGGTCACAAACCGGTCAAGTAGGTAGTGCAGGTACTACATTATTTTATCTGACCACGAGGACTCAGAAAATGGAACCCCACCGTCTATAATCGTATGCCGTAAGAGGCAACTAAGAGAAGATAAGAACAAAATATTTCAAAAGGATCATCATTATCATATCAGCCAAAAGGATATCATAGTCTAATTAGATGAAGCAAACTTCAATTCATTTGAACATGTTTCTGAAACGAAATCTACTTTTTAACGAAGGGTATACTTATCTAGGATCTTTGAAAGGCGACATTAACTCAAGTAAATGCTATTTAAAAAACCTTGATAACAATAGCATAAAGGAACGAGTATATACCAGCAAGCCGGTCACTAAGAGGAAACGAGAGCTTGTTTAAAAACATTGTTTCCTTGAACCTAATAACCTCGCGAAAATATTGAGGCTGTTTACCTAGGTCGGAGCTTCTTTAATCTCAAGGGTTGTAAGAAACTTTAAATTTTAGCCACGAGTTCGCTATTTAAATATTGAAGGTCTAAGGTAGGTTTTCTGTAATCTGTGGTCTAAGTAACTTCTTAGTGAAGAATGAATTTATCAGAAAATACTTGTAGAGGTACCTCTGAGAAATATATTATCATAATGATCTTTAAAGCAACCAAGGCTATTTTACCAACCAGTTTATATCAGCTGCTACAGAGTATATTACGGTTTCTAAAAATTTCGATTCTCCAAATTTTTTTTTCGGGGTTTGAGGCTACTTTATTCACACTTGAGAATAAAACGAGACTTTGAAGCTAAAGTCAAATAATTATTATTATTCAAGAAATAATATACTTTTAACCCTGTTTGTTTATTACGTGCCCATTATAAAAATAATTAAAAAATATTCTCATAAAGCATTAACTTTACTTGTTTGATTGTAACAGTGTGACACTTAAACTTGAAATAGTCTCGAAAGTCTCGTTTTCCTCGGCAATTTCGAGACCGGGCCGAGTCTCGATATTTTCCCAGCAGCCATAAATACATATAAAGCCCTAGTAAGTATATACTTCTTTTTGGCTAAAAGAATTTCGGCATGTCAAAGAAATAATAAAGGAAGTAATCATTTACGAAATATTTAAATTCTAAACGACTCGCCTAACAAATAGGTATTATCCTGCGTGCTTTCGGAGACCTTGAAGTTTGTACAAGGCCTCACGTACCTACTTGAGATGGCTACAGCTTAACGTGGGCGGGCAAGAGTAACTAGTTACAAGTTATCAATGGAGCTATTTCATTCAGTGTTCTTTACTTGGTATGATAACTGCTGAAGGAATTTTGCTTTGTTTTGGTAGGTGTTTAGGTACTAAGTCGTGACGGCGATGTTACTACGATACCTGCTTATGGTTGAGGGTTTAAGACCGGGCACAAACATGAGTTTACAAAGAGTATGTACACTGTAGAGTAGTCCATTCGGTGCATTTTCTTTTATCCACGTCAGAAATATTCAAATTACTCTTACAAATGTATGAGCTGTGTGAATGTGGTAGAGTATTATATTATATTTTTAATAGGTCCCTATTTGTAAGGGTAATTTGAATGTTTCTTAGAGTGTTGACCAAAGACTTAGGTACCTTTGAGAGATATCTACTCGTGTCCTGCAGCGAACGTTATTAGGCTGCTGATGATGATGACAATTAACTAAAACAGCAGATAAGATCGCAACGGCCTGATTTTGCACCAATTTCAACCGCCATAAGATGCAGATAATAATAAATAAGTTACCTACTTATTTAAATTTGGCTATGAGATCATAGTTATGACTTATTCTGTTGTTATGTAAGAGGAAGATAAGCTTGAAATATATTATCTTGTATTAATTTAAGAATACGCTAATGGCGTGGGCGATATAGGTCGATATAATAAAGTTGGAATATATCTTGTTGATTTGACGACGCTGTTTAATGATTGATGGTTTTGCCATTTACTAAAATATTGTTGAATTTGATTCCAATGTGACTCCAATGTGTGATCCATAAATTGTTTCGAAAGTCGAATGTACTAGTTCGTACTTTGTGCCCATTATATTTATATATGTTGTTGTGAAGACCGTTGCTAAGCAGGACTTGACCCTAGGGCGGGTGTTCTCTTAAAAAAATGTAGAAACCTAGGTAGGTAAGTATTTCTTTTCAGCCTTAGTTTACAAAACTTGTCGATTCAATAAAATAATGAACACAATATGTTTTTTTATAATATTTAGAATCATTTCTTTTAATTTAAGCCAAGAGCTCAATAAGTTCGAACTTTATATCATTCAGCCAACTCTCAACCCATGGGCCTCTCGATGACCATGAGATTTGAGACAGGATGACTGGGTCAACTCACAAACATGAATCTCCTGCCTCGTATAACCTCTATGTGATTATGTGTTTACGATTATCAGCATTTCAGACTTATATAACCTTTGCGTTTTAGGTAAAAGAACATTTACATGATATTTTTATAAAGCTTCGAGATTTTATTTTTATTTTTAGCTGATATTGCTAAAGGTATTTTTATTAGTTATGAATCTTTTTATAATTAGTTATAATTTATAATTCCAAATCTTCCTTTCTTGTGCCAACGCAGGTTTGATTCTTCAAGGTGTCGTCTAACTCTTTCTAGCTCACTTGGTTGGTTATCTTTTAGCTTTCCATAAAAGTCTAATTTATTATAACGTTTACTACTGAGTTTTAAAACTAATAATATAAATAAATTATATATGTAAATATCATATGTGCATTCCTTCACATCCCTCTTCAAAACGCCATGACAGGCATTCTTTGTCTGCCGTGGGAGTCTAAACATCAAACAATAAATGGTGCATTGACCATGTTCAACCCCTCTGTACTGAGGTAAACGACCACTGCACAGAGGGTGCCACCCCCGAAGTGAACCGATGGCCTTAATTGCCTCACGTGCATCGCGGCAGATGGCAGGCAAGGTGCGAATAAGTGATGTGCCTAGTTATCGATAAAATGTGCGCTGCACGTTTGATCTTTGCGAGTGGGTTGTTTTAATAGCTTTCAGCTACGCTCTGATATTTGTTCAAGTATTTTGATGTGCTTAATTATTGTAGACTATAATTTTAAAGTAGATTTATAAATAACTTTTTATATTTTATTGCAGAGTTGTAAACGATGCGAGGTGTAATCGCTTATTTTAAAAGAGTTGTCAAACAATCGGTACTTAATTAGTAGTGGTAGAAGTCTGTTTTGCACTATAGTATGAGTACATATTATAATTGATAGTTAGTATTTATAAAAAAACTACTGAAACTTATTGGCCAAGTAAAAGACTTTTTACTTGCATTCTTTATCTGTCTTAGAGTTGTTTTTTTTGCAATCGGTACCCTAATAAAGTGCGGTTCGAAGAGAGATGGCCCGCCGCATGTTTTATATCACTTATCTTTCAATTTGTTAGTTTGACTTGACATTTAGTTTCTACAGAAGTATGACGTGATGAACTTAGATAGCCTTTAGTCGATGTCGATAAAACTTGGATAAGTGGTGTGCCCAACATTATCTGTATATTTTTCTATGAATACCCAAGTAATTGGGGTGAGTGTAGGACTTGACTTTCACACGATTGCAACTGCACCTAATGTACTAACATAGAACTTATTCTTTATGAGTTCATTAAACATGACAGTGAACTTTTTATCGATGCTTGACATTTTATGAAGTAGTTTTTTTACGTACCTAATAATAACATACCAATAAATTGCTACAAGGAACACCTATAATGAATAATTTATAACCCTAGTCGTGACAAAATGAGTTTGAGTCACCATTCAAGCGATTTAATAATATCTATGGAGAAACCAGTCGAATTTCCGACCACGTGGAGACGAGTCTTGAGTTTTTTTGCATTGAATAGACCAGCTGGTTTGATGTCAGATGAAATATTGTATACACTTATTTTTAAAAGGGGAGCTCAAGGAATTGAGGGAGCACCTATTATTTTTTGGGACCGTCTCAACAAAAGTCCGTACGAGCCTCCTTTGTTATCCAGCGAGACGGATTTGCAATGGCTGGCGGAGTAGGTACAATTTTTTCATCATGAATAAGTAACATGGGTCGGTCTTGTATTTGTGTCAAAGTTCATCAAGGTTCCTTTGAAGTTTGTATAACTTCCCTGTGTCCTGGCAAAAGATCGGAATCTACGTACCCCAATTTTTAGTCTCACAAAATTTTGAGATACAAATTTAAATCGCGACTCCCTTGCGTAATCAATAAGACTGTATTGTGTTTGAGATAATCCCGGGGTAGTCAGACACAGGCAGATTTTATAGTAAAAATAATGTTATTTTTATATTGCGCCAAAAATCACAGGACGATTTGAAATTAAGCAACGGTGCATTCGGCAAAAACCGCTTTGTGTAGCGGAAGAATGAATCGATTTATGCCAGTGATGCGTAGGTGTTTCAATAAACTACGCTTGTGTCGGCGCGTGCTATGCTTGATGCCGGCTGCATTTCAAATTACTTATGCACCGAAGATGTTTTATATCGTGAGTTTATTCAAATGAGCTTTTTGCTACCCTCCCGGTGCGTCAGGCTATTTCTTGGTAGTTCGCATGACCGATCAATATTCAGTAGTGTCGGTGATAACGTTAACTTTATCTTTTACCGAATCACACGTTCATATTTTGATTCACTAAAACATAACACATAAAATGTATATAAGTAGTATATCAGTTGTTTAGTACCCATTTTTTTTTTTTTTTTTTCGTGGGAAACTCATTACGAGTACGCACCCGCCTGGGCGAGGCGGGGGTTATGTCGGACTCTCCGGCCACAATGAGACAGCGACCGGCATACCGACTAAAACCCACGGTGTTCCTCCAGACGGCCAGAGTGCCGGAGTCACGGGAGACGCTCGCGCATTCATCCGCGACCCCGACGGGCCACGGCCCGCTCAACGTGAGCGGGCCCCGTCTGATTTGGGGGGCCTAGCCCCCCTTCCTCCATCGAGAGGCGTTCGTGGAACACGTACGCCGCCTTCTCGGGCCTGTGCTGTTCGAGCGGCGATTGCCCAATCGCCGCCCGCAGGCATCCTCCTACGGTGGCTGGAGATCCCGGAGCGCCCCACGGCGACGTCCGGGGCGGACGCGACGGGCGGGGAGCAAGGTGGTCAGCTCCCTCTCCCGCTCGGCCGCCTCCTTGGCGAGCATCACCTCCTCGCAAAAGGAGGCGACTCCTTCCCAAGCCCTCTCGCTGCGGACCATGGCCAGAACCACGGCCGGCAGCGAGAGTTGGCCCGTCGTGAGCGCCGCAACAAGGTCGCGGCGCTGGTCCGCCCACGCTGGACACTCCACGAGCGTGTGGAGCGCCGTGTCGCGCGGGCAGACCCCGCAGTGGTGGCAGACGGACGTCTGCTCCCGGCCTATGAGACACAGGTACGTGCCGAAGCACCCGTGACCGGTGAGTACCTGTGTCAGCCGGAACGTGAGGACGCCGTGCCTCCTCTCCAGCCACTCCTCGAGGACGGGACTTACCGCCACCACCGTGGCGTGCCCTAGTTGTTTAGTACCCATAAAACAAGCAAATATAACTGCTTAATTTGGGGCTAGATGGCGCTGTGTGAATGTGGTAGAATATTATTATTATTATTATTATTATTATTAAAAAATATAAGCTTTGTACTAAAATAATGTTGATATCTCTTTGCTATCGTTTTAATTATTATGTTCAGGATATTAGTCACTGTTGTTATATTTATCATTGTTGTACGGAAAATTTTAAATATCGAGGGTGTTTAGACGTACTTAACAGTTCCTTTATTGAATTCAAGAAAACATAAGGATTAAATTTAATAACTTAAGTTGTCTTTAGAACAGGAAACAATAATGATAATAAAAGAAGGCTACTTAAATAGTTTTTCGCTCTAAATAATCATACAAATGTTGAAACCACGAATATAAAATGGAACAGTAAAACATTGCAATGTTCAAATGCGGGTTTTAAGTTCAAGGAAAAAGTATTCTCAAGGCACCCCTATATATTTTTAGATAATTTTACTGTTTTATGGAAAGTATTGTAAGTTCTCATTATCATGCATGAGGGTTCTTAAATAGTTATCAATTCTGTTGTTTCCGTCTACCATATGTCGATCATAATCGATTTTATGGATCTTCTGGCATTTGTATAATGTTTTAAATGTAAAACTAAAATCATTTTTGAGTTGTAATATTTGAAGACCGGTTTCTGTATGGTTACTTTCTTGATGTTTTTGCTATACTATACTGGAATGAAGCTGCTACGTTTAAGGTGCGAACGTGATGGTTAGTGGTTTTAATCATGTGAACCAATTTTAATGATTTTGTGAATATTTTTGGCTGGTACCAAAACGTGAAGATGTTGTGCTTGTTTTTTTCGCTTTGAGCTTTTTCAATAATTTAACTTCAATTATCTTATTTTTTTCAAAGCTTTTTTATACAGACCACAGGGCGAAACGGGAGGTCACGTTTGCTGTGGAAATAAGAGCGATCGTTGACAATACAAAAACAAGTATAAATAAAAGGAATATTATTTATATTTAGCACGGTAATGTAGACTGGTTTGTGAAAAGGATCACCCAAGGGCCCTAACTGGCCCCAGATTTCTTTCGTATAACACTTCAATTCAGATGTGGTTGCTCACTTGACCATATAAACAGTTGCCCATTTATTTATACAGCCCTCATTAATTAGTAATGGTATCGTTTAGTTATCAACAAGCGTGAACACCATATTGTTCATGAGTCATGGTCTTGACATGCTCTGATGATTTGCGAAGATGTACTCGTGTGGGAACATGAATATATTTTGAATTGGACTAGTAATATATTTTTTTTCTTGTAGTAAACACGTTTTTTATTGTTTTAGTCTATTGATAGCGTCGTAGGATGGTTTTATTCAACTTTGCCCTTTAAATTATTAGTATTATATTTGGGTTCTTAATAACTTTAAAACGCGTCACTCTTATATTTTCAAAATGGAAATCCCGTATTATTTTTGTTACTATGACGAAAATTATAGTTTAATCAAACTTTCTAAGTTAGATGAAACTGCTAGTATCTTTAATAGGTATTTACTTTGTTTACAGTACACTAGACATACATAAATATCTATAATTCAAACTTTAATAACACAGTTGAATTTGATATACACTTATAATACCTGCATCGAATTACCCAATCACGCGTGAATGGAATCAAAATACTGATTGTAATTTATTGCACTTATAATTAATGTCAGGGTGTGTACCCCATTTTACAGGTAACTAATTCCCACGATTCAAAAAACGGGGGGCATTATGGCTCGGGGCTTGCATCGGACAAGGGGCCAAGTTATTGGTGCATGTCTTTCTGATCTTTTTATCTTTAATTTTGTAAACGATTCACTAGCAGATGGTTGTGTTTATCATTTTCATGTTCCCATGCTGAATAAACCCCAGAATTGGATTTAAACTTGATACGGGAATTGGAGTAGGTTAACAAAATATATTTGTGTTTTCTTGCTTTAACATAGATTTGAGTCCTTGTCAATATTTTTTATGCCAAATATACTGTACTGGTTTAGTTATTGTAAAATTGTGTTACATGGCTGAATTTATTGCCTTTACCTTTTTGTAACAATATGCAAATTGAGGCAGCCTGTAAAGCACACATTTAACTTTTTATTTTTCTTTACAACATAGAAAGCTGTAAATAATTACCTAAGAGTTAAGTGTATTGCCTGTGTCACTTTGCATGCTACTTGAAATTGTAACTTGTAATAACCTGGCGATTAAAAAGCGTGGCCTGAGTTTGTTGCTAGTTCTTCTCATGGCTCTACTTCGTCAGCGAACTGGCTGTAGGTTAATTGGCTGACATTTTGTAAATTTTAACGTTCATAAGTGTTAATTTAATAAAACTAAATGATTAAATATATTTTCATTTTATTAGCGATACAAAATACAGCAAACTTTTTTTTGCATTGCTGCTGATTTTTTTTGCCAAGAAAAAAGAAGTCTTTTTTTCATTCATCAGATAAGATCCAACGTCATTTGTAATTATTATATAACCTGTTTTGAGTCTTCTATAAATTTTCAACAGAGTATGGCTCATACCCTAATCTGTGTGTGAAGCCCACGATATAATAAGATTTAGTTTTAGGTATAATGGAATAGAATATTATTTATTTGTTACGTGTAAGTAGCTGTGCATCCAAAGATCTTGTCGCTAAAATCATTTTATTCAGACAACAAATTTTTAATTGAACTTTGTGGTTCAGTACTTAATCGTTAGTTTGTCATCGCTCTTATTTTTCTAATGTTTATCTAAAACTACGTATTTGAGTCAATATCGACACCACATTGTAAACAAAGCATTATTACAGTAAGTATCATCAGTATCACACAGCCCATAATACAAAAGTCCCATATGACCCATTAGCGAGGACTCACGCTTCTTACGAGCTTATCCAAATGTATGTAGTTCCAAAACCTGTTTTGGTACAAGAAAAAGAGTTTTTTAAGGCACCCCTTTAGTTTAAAGGGAGTCTATTGTGAGATTTTAAAGTGCATTGCCCTTTGAATACGTCATTTCATTATACTTAGGATTCTTTTAATTCGTTTCAAGGCATTGTTAGTGAAAGTTGATCCGGGTGGTGGACATTTTTGCGACTGGCAATGTTAACAGTAGGTACCTATGTAATAAAAAAAATATTTGAAAGTATGTAAAAATATATTTATCCACAAAACTTGTTATTGTCATTTTATATAAGAAAATATATCAGTAGATAAGTATAATTTTTTAACGATTCTAATTCTCTTTCGCGCCGAAAGATTTGTTACCGTATACTTAAGTACATTTTATACAATTTGCGTAAAAATATTTTATGTTGTTATCTCAACGTTTTTTTTCGTCAAACCAAGGTGGTCGTCTCGCTAACCAATGCGCCGTGTGCCATGTTGATTCTCATCTGAAAAAAGTGTAGATTTACTTTGTCTTCATTATTCCTCCATGACAAGTTGTGTTTTCTTGTGCTGACAACTCGTCTTTAAAAATTAGAAAATTCCCTGCAGCTACGCTATGTTTCGAAAGGGCTCAGGGGATAAGGCACCCGCTTCGTAAACCCGAGGTAGTAGGTTCGAAACCAGGCCAATGTGATTTTTCAAATGATATACCTACATGTGCTTTCTCAGTTTATCTTGGACATTTCTGACTGAGGGTGAAGGAAAACACCGTTAGGAAACCCTGGGCTTAAAAGTCTGAAATTACCAATCCGCCTTGAGCAAGCGTGGTGCTTAAGGTTCATGCCTTCTCTTTGTGAGAAGAGGTCTTTGCCCTGCAGTGGGAAAGTAAAAACAGGCTGGTATTATCTGTAGCTACTCTTCATGGTAAACATTGAAATGCAATTTTTTTACATTGTTGTTTATAATCAGCAAGCATGCATGCTTGTGTACTCACCACGAGATGAGCAATGTTTCCTCAGACAGTTTTTACTATCTGAAATTCAAATTGACTAGTAGATATAAATAAACAACTTGCAATCTTATAATCCCTATACAGTAGTAACCATCACATTGAAATAAATACACCCCGTGCATATTTAGCTGCAATTCTAAAAGGTAGTAAGTAGGACGCATCCCTACACTAGTGCGATGACGCAGCTGCGGCAGCCGCTATGGCAATCAACGTAGTGCGTGGGGGGCGCAAGCGCAGATGTCATGTACACGCGATAAATCGATATTTGTACGAATGCTTTTTATGGTGTTTTAATATACTTTTAGTCAGGTCATGGAGTAATTAATAACGTAAAAGAAAAAAAAAATCAAAAGAGTATGATATTGCTAGTAACAATAGCGGTGTTTAGCTAGTAGTGATTAGTCGAAAGTCTAGACAATCTTTAGGTGGCTTTGCAGAAAGGAATAATTAACTGAATATGAAATAGAACATCTACTTATATGTAAGTTTCAAGTGTAATGAATTCGATTCTCATTCAAGATGAATGTTTGAGAGTATGGTAGGTTATACTTGTAACATTACATTAAGAAATATGTGTCCTAAATAATTACATTTATTTATTCAATTACTTCTTACCTGGCAACAAAAATAACAATATAGGTACTTATAGGCACTCCTTTTTATAATTTTTAAATGTCTACTTTGCAGTTGCCTTTTTAATAGGTGTATCCCATTAACAACGACGGCCATCTAATGACTTTTAATACCTAAACGAAATGTCAGGTAAGTTTAGTTAAGTAAATGGATAGTAGTTTAAAAGATTAAAAAAACATATTATAAATATACTAAAGTAAGCGAGCATTTCTCTTAAACTTCGAGGAGGTCTTGGTTGTTGATAAACAGCTTTATAATTAGAAACTGCGAACAAAGTCGTAAACCGATCACTTCTTTCGTAAATCGATAAAACAGTTATCGAATTAGTCCCAAAAAAGTTTAGGAACTACCGTTCCTTGAATCTTTGTGAATATTTCGCCGTTCGTTGCCACGTGGCAGTCCAGATGGTGTATCACCTGCCGATTAAGGTGTGCAGTGTAGGCTGTATGAGTTTGCGGAACAAGATACAAGTACGGGACCGCATTCTTTAGTAAAACGAATTCCTATCACTACAGGTTCGATGACATGTCGCAGGATTTTGAATTCAAGAAATTAACAGGAGTAATGAAATTTTTTTTATAGAGCAAAATTAAGAGAATGTTAATTACGCTTCACTACCAGCTTTTTAATGCTAGTTAAAGTAAACAATAGACTAACACCTACTTTCTGAAAGGCCTGTTAAATCATTGTTCAACTAACACGACTGTTAATTTAACATGGCTGTCAAATCATTTCGAGTTTCTGAAACGATAATCAGTGCAAAATTAACTGATCTATGATTACATTGATTTGACTTTAGGTTTCTTTGAAAACAAACCGAATGTCAAATCAATTGGCACTTGACATGAGATTGATTAGTTAATATTTGCGTTGATCAGCCTTTGAGAAACTGGACGGCTAGCCTTGGTTTTCACGGAAGATGGTTGTCATTTAATTTCATACACATTTTTTCTATTTTATCATTGTAATATACCATTAATGTCATCAACAAGAATATTATTCTACACTTGACGCTGGCAGAAATAGCTGACATAATCGTCGGCTCTGTTGCAAAAAAAAAAGGAGAAGAAGAAGACGAAGAGAAACGACGTCGTTCCCGTCGTAAAAGTTCGCGTTCTTTGATCATCATCACTGCTAGATGTTCTGATACTCATGCTAATAACAGAAACGGACAATTGTGATCTAAAAAGAAACAACGTTAAATTTAACTAGATGTCCACAAAGTAAAACAAATATTACAATTAATACTGCGTTACAAATATGTTTTGATATGAGTACCATAATAATATAAATTCGAAGAAATAACCTAGTTTGACGTAAAAAAACATTTATACTTATTCATAAGTTATTGTGCCGACAAGCACCGATTAGTTGACAAAGCTTTTGACAGACGTATGATCTATGATTGCGACTTATCTAGCGTTTCAGAAACTTAACATACGAATTTCTAGTCAAATTTAACAGCTATGATATCAAATTAAACTGACAGACAGGACGATTAGTAAGGACGACCGCAGACCGAGTGAGCGCAAAATATATATATTATATTATAGTTATAAATATATATTATAGTATAGCTCACGTGTGTGGTAACTTGCTATAGTGTAATATATATCCCGTTATATTAATATGTGTAATACATATATAACTCTAAATAGAAATACCTACATTCACCACACATTCTTTACCGACCAGAAAAATACAACAGACTAATTCGACGTAGTCCATAACTGGTTGCAATAATGTAATAAACTAGCAATTTAGTCGCCGGGCGCTAGGAACAATGACCTACAATAATATCGTCTTCCCGAGTACACAATCTGTTTCTCACACTAACATTTATCGCTGCTTCTATTCCGACATCATGCGGACACGTCACATCAATGAACAGCGAAAGAAAATTGTTAAAAAATTTGTTCCAAAATCATAGTGTTGTCTTTTTAATTTTGGTATATATATGTTTTAAATTATAAAATAGTAGCTTTCGGCCGAAGTTTTGTTCACAGTTCACTTATAGAACTGGTTAAAACTTAATAAAGTAATTTCTCGCCTACGAGCCATCCAATAGACTTGTACATCTATTCCACTTACATAAGTATCGCTCTCGCAAATAACTAGGTTTTGAAGGGCTTCTTGTGAAACTATACAAGTATAACGAGAGTCGAGACTGATAGGGTAGCAAGCAATGCACAAATGAAACCATGTTGGCATCTCAAGTGTCCATAGACTTGCCTTCCATTTTTCTTGTCCTTACATGGGATCAGAAAACCAAATAACAATAAATAAAAACAATTTTATTGACACCTGTTTATAGAAAATATATCAAAACTAAATAATAAAATTTCTTGGCCTAAGGTCAATAATGATTAAAAAAAAGAAAATAAATATGAAAGAAATGGTTCATTAACGCTTTCACTAGTCTAAACACCTTTCGGGGCGCGTGCTGCTTAATTGTGAGACGATATAATAAGGGAGGAAGTGGAAAAAACAAGTCGGGGTAGAAATGTCAGGCCATGTGCGCGGGGGCGAGCCATTGTGCCGTCTTGAGACATTAATCTTAGGGGTTGTTGCCAGGTGAACTCCCTTCAACCTTTGTAATACTAACAATAGGCAGTTATGAGTTATTTTTAAGTTTCAGAGTGGACGGTAGGGCTAGGATTTAGCTATAGCAACACGGTCGTACAGTTAAATAGGAATGTTTTTTTATGCATGGCTGATAAAGTCACAATGATTTATATTTTCTATATAATTTTTAAAAAATACGCTAGATCTATAAAAACATACACAAACCAGCAGAAAGTACACCCCGAATCGTAACAAATACTTATAGATTACATATCCTTTTGTGGGTATCGGACCCACAGCATCCTTGCACGCACTCTTGTAATACGTTGTTTTTGCCAAGTTGATACAAAAAAGTTACCAATATAAAATTATAAATGAACGCCGTTTTTCTAATGTCGAACTAAATATTGGTTTCATATTTTAATCGATTATTCGATACGGTATACCTTATGTTGATATTTCGAATTTTCTTTCAGAAGTTTAACAGCTGCGTCTAATTTCCACTTTTAATCCTTCAGCCATAGATTAGTTATGCTAACTATTTGTACAGGAAACTTAGAAACAGGTGCTTATTTTAGCTTTTTTATAAACAGCATGTGGCATACTTGGTGGTCATTCACACTGAACAGTTTACTCCTATCAATAAATATTCATTATAAATGCACTGCAAATTTTAATAATATCTTGAGTAATAGAGTAATATTATGTAATTTTATTTTATTTATAAATGATACACATAATACTATTATGTAGTTAACTGTGTTTAGACATAAAACAATATAAAATAGTTCTAGTGTGTAAAAACATTAGCCTAAAGACGTCTCCTGCTAGACATCCCTCTTCAAAATGAAGAAGTTTGAAGTAGACATAATTATAGTTATACCGTTATATACACATAATTATGTACTCAGTCAATGCTACTGACAACTACCTGGTATTCCTAGTAGCCTTCTACTGTACGACATCTAGTCTACGAAAGATGGGGTGGTTCATTATTATAAACTGACCAGACGGTTCAAAATAAATAAATAAATAATGAACAAAATTAAACTTAAATCAGTGAATTCTGCATAAAATTTAAATTCTCTCTCCTATCTACTTAGAGATCTAATGTGTCGCAGAAGACTTTCACGGAGAAAACATTTACTTGCTGACAAATGACAAATATTTTTGAATGGACTACATCATATTGTCTGGGGCCCTTTGGCATCTTATTCTCTAGATCACGTATTTACAGAATATACTCGTACATACATAAATTCTTAATTTCATATCTTTCGAATGAATTTATTCGTAGTCCTGCAAACATCATTAGTTCTGAAGATTGTATCTACTTCTTAAGGTGGCCGTCCACCCCACGCGTGCCTTAGCTTATTACGGGGTGTATCCACCTTTACCTCATATAAAGACGAAGTAATTTCATTCAAGTTGCAACATGTATTGATGCTAATCGTTATTCTAAGGGAGCAGCTGGCCGACCCTTTGTACACCACCCCTTGTACCTAATGTCATCTATGTACTTAAATGAATATAATTATGTTATTCCACTTTTGTCTACAGCTTTCGTGTTTTTTTACGGTTTTGTTTTTGCTTTACTCGCGTGGAAAATTTAGATAGAACGGAAGTAGATGCGTTAATTACTAGGTAATTGTCATTAACGTCCACATGGCCTTACGATAATATTGGGTGGCGCAAAAGTACTGGCACTAAAGAAAATACTTTTTTTTTTTATATATGACATTTTCTGTCATTCTGTTGTTGAAAATTGTGTAGAGAACAAATGTAAAATACACTGAAAATAAACATGGACCGTTTTACTCCCCAAGAACGTGGAATAATTGTGTCAATGTTCTTACGGAATAATTCATCAGTGATAAGAACACAACGTGAATTTCGTCGACGATTTCCCCACCGTCCGGCACCGATTGGTCGCACAATTCGACGCTTTGCCACACGCCTTGCCACAGCAACTGGCTCAACATTGGATAGACCTAAGTCTGGGAGACCAAGAACAGGCCGTTCAGCTGAAAATATCGATGCTGTGCGCGAAGATGTGGAAGAGTGTCCAGAAACATCAACGAGGCGACGTGCCACGCAATTGGGCATTTCCAGACGGACCCTGCAGCGTATTTTGGTGAAAGACTTAAAGATGTTCCCGTATAAAACTCAAATGACTCATCAGCTGCTGCCTGCTGACCACCGAGCTCGTCTAGATTACTGCCAGCGCGT
Organism: Parascotia fuliginaria; assembly: GCA_963082885.1. Classification (NCBI taxonomy): domain Eukaryota; kingdom Metazoa; phylum Arthropoda; class Insecta; order Lepidoptera; family Erebidae; genus Parascotia; species Parascotia fuliginaria. The sequence continues at coordinate 7,291,265 of OY720195.1, forward strand.
CATAAACCTCAACCTTGAAGAGGATGATTTTCCTTCAAAATTGGTTATGAGTGACGAAGCGCATTTCCATCTCTCAGGGCATGTCAATAAGCAGAATACTCGGTTCTGGGGCACTGATAATCCGCGCATTATTCAAGAAACACCTCTACACCCACTAAAAGTTACTGTATGGTGTGGCATCTGTGTTGACAGAGTGATCGGACCCTATTTTTTCGAAGACGCTGGAGGCAATGCGATTACTGTCACTGGAGAACGCTACAGAACCATGTTACGTGAGTTTTTGATACCCAGTTTGGACGAATTGGGGCTGGAGCACATCTGGTTTCAACAAGACGGCGCTACGGCACACACCGCGCGCGACACTATGGACTTAGTGAGGGACGCTTTTCCAGGCCGAGTTATCTCTCGTTTTGGCGATTTGCCTTGGCCTGCAAGATCACCCGATCTGACCAGTCCAGACTTCTTTCTTTGGGGTTTTTTGAAATCTCGGGTGTATGTGAACAAGCCACAGACTCTCGCAGCTCTAAAAGAAAACATTCGTCAAGAAATAACGAACATATCGCAGGAAGTGTTACGGCAAGTTATGCAAAATGTCATAAATAGGGCTCAAATGTGTATCAACTCTGGAGGTCACCATTTAAAAGACATCATCTTTAAATCCTAATGGTACGAAATTTAATGGCACAAATATACATTTAAAAAAATCTAAATCTAGTTTTCTAATTTAGAAAAAATGTTATAGCTGAACCAAATAGGGTCTTTACTTTTGCGCCACCCGTTACAAGAGGCGGTCACTAACCTGCCTATCAAGTGTGATGATGATGACTATTCTAAAGCTCTACTTTGAAGGCGTTCTATTTCCAGAGTAGACGTCTGCAAAATACATTACTCTGGTACCAATTTACCGCAGAACTATTGACACAAAGGCAAAGGTTAACCTCTTTAGGCAGACGGAAGTAATCTCTACTAGGAAATTAATTCTTATCAATGTACGAATATAACACATTAAATGCACCAACGAGCAAAAAGTCTACATATGTTTTAAACTTAATGTGTCATCGGCATATGGCTTTACGGCTGTTGCCATTGACACGTTTAAAAAAATACTTACCCTCTATTTGTCAAGTAAGTCGGAAGTTGCTTCCAGACTGTGTTCGGAAATTGTTTTTGTTTTTTGAGACTACAGTAAACTATGATTTGGGTCACGATTGCGTTGTGCGTGCAAATTAAGTTTTATCGAAAGTTGTACGATAAACAAATGCCAACATTGTAATATTTTGTCGTGAATAACATAAGCATAACACAGCACTATGCCGGTAGCCTCTAATACTCAAAATCGTGGCGATATCGTCGTACCACGTATTTTTATACACTGTTTTAGAACGTGTCTACATACGACGATTATATCGCGATATGAGCATGTAGAAAAATAAGTGGCACGATGATATATCGCCCCGATTCTCTCGCTTGTGGAGGTAGTCCTTTATGCAGTGGTGTACAACTACCATATTTATTTATTTATTTATTGCATTTCGCTACCTATGTTAATTCCCTGTGACCTGTAATAGAGGGCGAGCCTGTTCATATTTACCGGATAGTCCCAGACACTAGGATGATGCTGCTTATGCTTCGAAAGAAATCCGACCGGAATAACTCAAAAATATCGCTTTTCCAATCGAACTCAAGACCTCTGCGTTATAAAATAATTTTAATGCTTTTATGTAAAGTCCACTAATTAAATAACACAAAAGACGGCTGATATTTCTTAGTCATTGTTGATGTATTGCACATGACCACGCAAGACCCACTGCGTGAGAAAGTGTATAGACAAGGGTTTTCGCATCCATTTAATATCCCCTTAGTCTATCTATTGTCCAATTGAATCAAAGGCCATCCTTTTATCTAATGTGTATTTTACTATTTTGTTTGAATAGATAGAGAACCTGTTTCTAAACCCCTGTTTGGGAATCTTAGAATAGTTCAGGTGTTCTATACTTTTGTGTAAAGATTCAAGGATGAGATTTACGTGGTTGTATTAATTAATGTGATCCACAAAAGCTATATAAATTTTAGGTGCTTACATAATTTGGTTAAAAATATAAATAGTTTACCAGTTCGCGTTTTCTAATTTAGAACTGCGCTATCAAACCAAGCCTGTTGGCATTTATCGGGCGCAAATCCAGTCTCCGGACTAATACTGAGAATTTATCGACAGAATACCCAATACCACTTTATCCAACCCGAGGATCGAATTCAAGACCTCTGCGTGACAATCTGTACCAACACAGCAACAATAATATTATGAGTACTTACTTGACGATTACTCGTGCATATAAAATCGTAAGCACATTTCTCTCATAAACAACAAACCAATTGAACTAGACAGTGTGTGAACGAACAGTAATTTCGCAAGGGGTGTTTAAATAATAGACGCACCATTTATCTTCTATGACTAAATAGAAAATAGCGTCCGCTGGCAATCATTCATTTGGGTCATCGCCTTTGTTCGTTTGCTCGACCAAGAACCACTTGAGTAAATATGCCATGTATATGATGTATATTGCCACACATTTGCCGTATGACATCAGATTTTTCAATAACATGAATGTTATTCATTTTCAAAACATCTGGATATGTTACTTTATTTTTATGGTTTGCGACGTTTCAGCATTTGCCTGATCGTTGTACTTAAATATTACCATTTACTCAGATTATTTTTCGAACTTTTCAAATGCTCAGTATCAGCCTTGAATGAGGACTTCTTTCAGTAATTCTTTTTTATACAATCAAATCAGCTACAACATGAACAAGAAACTATGTTCCTCCCTTACTCCAGTCCAGTCCAAACACCTAATTTTTTTCGCCACACATTCTAAAGGACGACAATATTAATTCTGCTTGATTAGTTTGTATTAAATTACTGACCACCACATCGAATCAACTTTCTTGGTTCTCATCGGCACAGATTCCGGTGTCATATTGCTTGGTAAAAACATTGTGAGTGTATGAGAGTTGGTTGGGTTTTTGTAGACCTTACATAGTATTTATTTAATTTAGTTAAAGATTTGATGGAAGTACTATATCTATGTAAATTTTAGAAAAGACATTTCACTGATGTAGATCATTAAAGTATAATTTGTTTTTAAAAAGTGCATCATTTGAATTAAAACAAGTTCTATGTATCTTGTTTGATTCTAACATTAAAATTGAAATAAGTTGACACGTGTATCTACTGACAATTAAAAAGAGCATTAAAAAGGTCTAGATAGATATGAGAGACCTGGGTTGTCATTAAATTTTAAACGATTATTGCAAAAAGCGTGAATGACACTTGAAATTTGCAGCATTTTTTCCAAATCGATAATTCGAAAAAAAATGTTTTTTATTTCTACAAACATTTATCGAAAACATTAATGTGCACAAAACACAAAAAAAATTGCTATTTAGACATCAGTAAAGTCTTTAAACGCCATACCGCATCAACAAATTGATTACTTAGGTACCTACCTACACGATACACGACTCATTCATTCATGCAGATGTCAATAAGGCATCCTATTCACTCGGTAACTGGATGCCATCCTATATTTATCTTAATTATTTTACTGCAAACTTGACTCCTTAAGCCTCAGTACGCTTTAATTATGGGATACTTGTCGTAAACCTGATAGACTTCGAAGAAACTAGTGTATTATAAATCTGATATGAAAAAATAGTCGTTTTAATTATATCATGGGAAAACTTAGACAAACGCTTTTTTCTCATAAAGATCATATCGTGTTCTATGTTTATAGGAGATCGATGTCGTTTAGATTTTACTCAAAGTTACTGGAATGATATCGTAATAATGAAAAAGCCAAAAAAAGCTTGTTTATGTTGAGAGAATCTTTGTTAAGGTTCAATTTATGGAAGTAAAATCCTTATATGCCTTACAAGGATTTATGCCTTATAAAATTATGAAACTTTTCAAGTATGTCTAGACGTGTGGCGCCTTTAAGAATATTTTAAGTATACGCAGCAAAATTTAAATTTGGTTTTTGTAAGTTGACTCAATGTTATCAGAATTGCCCCTATTGTTTTAGTTTAATATCGATACACTTCTTTGTACTTTGTTTTTATCATTTACAATGCAGGATACTTGTAATAAGCTTAATCGCTATAACCTAGCAGTCGTATGTATATACATCACCAGAACATTTGATCCACTAAATGGTATATTGACCATAAAGATGCACCAACAACATGGTACGAACAACAGCATCTAGGTGTATGTAAGACTGACACCACATCGACAAGCCTGTCAAGATTGGTGATTATTTCATATATCCACTTGGGAAACGACTAAGTCTTGCAGTGCACGTTTCTTGGTTTGAGATTATGACGCTAAGACTTAGAATTAAAACTCTTAAATACTGTTTAGTTAGGGTACTCAACTGCAAAATAGGAAAACACTGCATAAAAATCAGGTTTATATCACTATCATGAATGACTCTATGTTGTTAGTTAAGATATCAGGCATTCGCGTAAATATTTACTCCTTTTTGCAAAGTCCTTATGTACGTTATCTGTTGTTTTTAATTCCTATAAATTCTAAGAACTAAAAACCGAGACCGCCGAACAATCGTATGTTTATTACTGTTAAGTACTAAAATAAGGATGCAGTTAACTATTTAACTCACTGTTTCTACTACAATATTAACTAGATATTGTTATTGTTCAATAGTATCCTCTTTCGTCACTGAAAACTAGCTTCGCCGGCCACATGAAGTTAGTACACAAGCCAGGATAGTAAAATCAGTGGTGGGGGACGCTATTGGCCTCAAAAATAGAACTGCATCCTATTAAAAACTGTCCTGACTTATCAACTAGCTTACTAGCTTGGAAATAAAGCTATTTCTTTCTACACGAAGCCAGCAGAAGTACTAGCTTGCTGGCTTGGCTCGAAAAACTGGTCTCGTGTAACCCGGGCATTAGTTAGATCATTCAGGTTAAGTTACATTATGTATTACTGGGTTATGACGTCGGCTTATCGTATGACCTATATTGTACGTGTCATGATCTGTGAGGCATGTGTACGTATATTTTGATAAGTTTTAATTGAATCAAATGTATTTGTGTTATTTCCTGTGCATTATATTGTGTTGTATATTGACTAAAGACCTACAATTTGACTGTTTCAAGACTGTTTTATGGCAACATTCACTAGACGTAGTGAATGAGTTCAATGTCTTCTTAAAATTGATATACTGACTTACTAAAGAAAACTACGATTTTATACTGTTTTGCAACCAATCTAAGTTGTTGACAACATTTGTTCAACTCGGAAGTGTAACCAATTGAACTAACTATTAAAAATATTCAAATATTCTTTCAACTTTGGTAATTTTCACCGACGAAATATTGTCTTCCCTCAAAGCTTCATTCTAAGCATATTTCGTTGACGTTACGGAATGCAAAACAAACTACAAAAAATAGTGATACAATCTTATTGACAATGATCGTTGAATTATGGATGAACTGCAGCATCCAGGCGGTTGTCTTGCAAAAACAATCCCATGGTTGTGTTTACGCTCTATATATTGGCACTGAGTTTAGTACGGTTCGGTAAGTTTATCTATCCATAACGATATAGATATAACAAATATGGTTAAAGCTTTATTTGTTGAAAGAATTCACCTATATATCTTATTTCTTTAAAATAGAAATGTGGACAATGCACGGTGTGCGGTAATATTGGCCACACACACAACCTACATAAATATACTAAAACGATACGTGCGCGTATACCTATCCAACCAAAATTGTTTATTATGGTGTTATCGCCATTTTTGCACTGCCGTGTCTCGTGTATTATATTTATTATTTAGTATAATGCGGTTTTAGCATTTATGCAACGTTTTCGCCGAGAGTAAGCATTAATGTGTTTTACGCCAAAATTTTTTTTGAACTAGCTATAGTGGATTCTTGGTGTTTTCATATCAACGGAAAACAGGTATCCTTATTGTTGCGTTTAGTTCAGTGAGTGAACGCCAAAGGCCTAATTATCCCCACGGTCCCTTCTCCTCAGCCCTGGCCACGACTCCGTCGGGATTCTTAGTATTTTTTTTTGCAATACTTAAAGAACACATCTACACAATATGTCCATAGGCTACGGTATCCACTTAACATCAAGTGGGTCGTTGATTGCCGCCTTAAAAAACATTTCAAATCGTAATTATTATTAATTATAGGTTTTAAAATTAGTAACCAAAATATATTATACCTACTCATTTTAAGACTCGCGTCAACAGTTAGTTGTTAATTTGTTACTACTACAAAATATGTTTTGACCTAACCTTTAGTTGCGTGTGGTCTCGGCTAAGAATAGGCCACCCCATCTCTTCCAGTAATTGTCGTAAAAGGTGACAAAGAACTTGGTGAAAAGCACACAGGACTATGTTAAACAAACTTTAAATTTCAATCACCTATTGATGCATTATGGATATGCTTTCTCATTTCCTTTCTTTCTTTCTCATTGATAAGAATGCCAACGTAATGTTTGGTGATGCTATTTTAAATATCTAATAAGTATATACACAACAAAATTGAAATGTTCTGGCTACTCAAAAGTACACTGCGTTTCTTGGCGCCTCCCATATCAGTGTTTGCCATACAAATATTGCGATTTCATTGTAGTTTACTGCCAGCGTTTGCTTGACAAATTCGATATGTGAATGCACTATCTGCTACAGTATTTCCTGAAAGTTTATATCTTTCTTGAAAAGATGTTAGAGAGCTTTAACATCACGGTATACAACGACTTCAAAATACATAAGTTTGACAGCTCTCATTGTACTTACTTGCTGTCCGTCTGTCTGATAATAAATAAGTCATTTATTATCAGGTGCACGGATGACAAGTATTCCAACGTAAGCAATTGTCATACCTATGAGCTAAATTAATAATGAGTTTGGTCAGACAAAGATTTTTTTAACTTTTTGTAAACAAAAATTAAATTATGATACCTTATCTCAAGGTACTCATAGTTTGTGTCCAGTCGACGTTCGAGTGAAGTAAATGAGTAAACAACGTTGATGTAACATGAAATATTTTATTTTATATCCATCTTTGGACAGATTTTCCCTAATCTTACTAAGCAAAGTGTAAACTAGCATTCCCTTTGAGTAAGAGCAACCAAACTCTTACCAAATAAGTCATCGACCAATGAAGTTGTAAATTTCTAACGGGAAGAAACCGAGAATGTTTTGAGTAAACCCGAAGTGCTAATAAGCAGGTCATACAAGGGGACACAGGACAGGAAATACGGACGATGCGTGAGTTAACAGGACACTTCCTCAGGGAACCCCTTGACAATTTTTTCTTTATTTCGTTCCCCTTAGGAAATTGGCGACGCTTTTGTTTTAAATGACAAAGGAAATGTTCTGGCCATTAATAACATGCTACTGATTGTAGGGTTACAGATTTCAATGAATTGATAAAACTGGCTTATTTTACAAAGATTGAAATGCTCGAGTTAAAAGTCAAAAAACCTATAAAATTGCTCGTATTTTTTTAATAGAATCCAAAGTTATTGACAATTTTGGTGACAATACTTTAAATTTATGTGATTGATTATATATTATTTTTTTTACAATTTACGACTTACGGTGGCACAAAGAATTTGTTCTCACTCTCGCTACATGGCTATCCCAATATGAATTTCTATGTGGCGCGACCGCATCTAATCGTGCCGACTAGCTTGCAATACGTTAGCACTTGCATCTCGTTCTTCCCCGCACAGCTTGCAGTAAGCAGAAACGCATCAACTACTTGATACTTGTGGTCATACCAACACGTTTGATAGAAATCTATAACATAATTTAAGTTTAACAAGGCTATTTTTTGTAGTGTTTCTCCCAAAATAATCGGTTGTAAAATCAAAAGTACCTTACATTAAGGGGTGGTCACGTAGGACAGGTGAAATGATGACACAAAATGACCCCGCTTCCTTATTTAAATTAATACTGCTTCGTATGTGATTAAAATGTGATCGTGAATTGCGATTATTAAAAATTTAATAGTTTTCAAGTTTCGTGTTGGATTTTGAAGACAGTTTCCGTGACAAATTCCTTTTATTGTTGTCTAACTTCCGTTGTGGTTTGGGACTCGGGTGTTTTACTTGAACTTTGAAGCGTTTCAATTCATTTACGTTGAAAACAATTTCCTGTGACACGTGTCTACTTGAGTACCTCTATACACGACAATGATTATACTAATAGTACTGCAGTGATACAGAGGAAACAATCGTGATGGTCTGGTGCTTATGGCACTTGATACGGTTCTTAATCGGGCTAGTACTAATGTTATTTTTTTCTAATTTATATGTAAGTACTTTCTTTCTTTCTAACTAAAAGAAGCTAAAATTGCTGTTCCGTGATCAAGCGTGGTGGTCTACTCCATATGATAAGTAGATTTTCCCTGCAGTGGGATAATAATGAGCTGGTATGTCGCAAAAATATTCAATTCAACACTCACAGAATAATAAAAAATGCTGATGAATTGTTCCAGTATTTGGTGAATGAAAAGAAATCGAAACTTCATAAGAATTTGTATATCAGCGTGAAAAGTCTTATCAATAATATCTGATTACATGGTATCTGACATTGCCCTTATGATCACAGAGCATTCAGTATTCTTATCATTGTGTGGCTGCAGGAAGTGCTGATATCAGATATTAATTTACACTAATATTTGGTAACCTAATACCACGTCTCGTTGAACAAATAGTACCGTAATTGACGAAGCCTGTAGGAGATTAGGTTTAAAGGTAAATTGGAATAAAAAAGTTGTTTATATTGAAACTAGCTATAAGGCCTCTTTGCACGTGGATCCTTTTATTCTTTTTACGACAATATTATATAACAGTAAAATTCGCAACTTTTCTCACCTATGACATGCATTTATTAAACTTACGTATAAGCCTTCCAAAGAATGCTCTAAATAGTAGTGGAACCCGCATCAAAATACGTAGCGTAAGATGATAACGGCGAAACAAAAAGAAAACACTACTTGGAGATTAATATCGAATGAATGAGAGCTAGAGGATGAGATTTCTCTGTCACATCTTAAAGGTAATTTGCAAGTACTAGGTAAAGAAAGAAAAGCATTTATTTGTGCAAAGGTAATGGTGCAAAGGTAAGGGTATGAGTTGTGTTGTGTTTCAGATACTCGTATTACAAGCTTCTATTGACACCTTGTGATTAGATGACTGGTTATACCTACATTTGACACCACAGAGAGTTTAATTACCTAGGTCCCGTATTGTCTAACACGATTAATTTCATTCATTCCTGCACGTATGTGTAAGTTTTAGAATGAACCATCTTCCGTATTGGTACTTTAGCGCTATAGCATGTTCTATTTCGAAGAGTACTAACTAGGTAATAATAATTTTTCGATAAGCAACTGCTTGGCTTCGTTCCTGATATTGTAGAAATAGAGATAGTCTGCCCATAAGTACCAAAAATAATATAGGTAACTTATTAAAATTTTGCTTATATATTCAAATTCTAAGTATAATATTCGCAAAATCGTCCCTCCAATGCAAAAACTAAATTCCCGTTATCCAAAATTAGTTTTTGCATCCGGCAAACGTCCTACCCTCATGTTTTTGCACAGTTTTTACTGCAATCGAAAGTGCCGTTGATGCAAAAGAACATGTGTTTCCTTTCGACTATGTTTGTGCAACATTGGTATATTTTAACTTTTAGTGTGCAGTAAACGTATTAAGTATTTTTGTGACCTACCCTCAACTTGTAGGTATAATACATTTTAACATAATAGCATATAATAAAGATGATTAATTAATTCGATTATGCTAATTCATTTGCGAATAATATGTCGTTATTGGTTGTAATAAGAATCATTTATATCTTCATTTTTCTATCAAGAATTAGATTGGATAGTTACTTACGACTACAATACAGGTATTACATAAAAGTTATTGCCGTTTATTTATTTTCAAGTCAGAACTTGTGATATTATAGAATATTTATCATAAATAATGATTATGATCGCAAAATATGGAACTGTGGCTAATGCGTGTAATTTTATAAAATATCATTTCTTTCTCATCGTTTGCATAGATAATTTTAATACCATGTTATTACTTCCCTTTATAGCAGCAACGCTGACCTATCCTATAAAAAAGATGGATTTCTTTGTACCTTTCTATTACCAGCCTACACCTGCTTACCTTTGGCTGTGTTACATCACATTCCCACTGCGGGGTAATGATTTCTATACCTGATTTTCTATCCTTGTCTCTCAAAGTATATTTCATATGATATGTCCCTTTCATTGGAATTGCCACGTCCCTTACGGGGTTTTTGTTGTTCCCCACACCCTTATTACGAGTTGCGTATGCGACTCGTGTGGGTGTGTTGGTGAATATTTACGTGTGAGTGTGGGAAGGTGTACGGATAGAATTCTTCTTTGGCAGTGTTGTTATGGTTTTCAGTGCGCGTGAGTCGATGGCGATGGGATTTTGAGAACAGTTTTGGCGGGAACACTGGATAATATAACCTAAAAATATAAATATGTTTCATGAAATTACTGTTTTATGTGAGGTGATGTTTCTAAGTGAATAATGGGGTTTTGGACAAAGTTTAGTGTTAAATCGTCGTGATGAATGTGAGATATGTGTAAGTATAATTATAAATTTTATGACAAATTGTGTGTCAATATCGAAATTCTTGTACAGTTTAAATTGCAAATATTGTTTGGAATTTCCAGTTAATTTACTTTTTTTGTATCTAGGCTTGGTTCAACTTATTCCTAGCGTAGATATCTAAAAAAATCGGATACTGTTTGAAATTGACTATAATGTTTTTAATTATTCCAAAGAAGGATGAAATATAGAAATCAACTTGAAATCGGTAAAATTGTCGGCCGTATTCACCAACATGTGTGGCGGTGTGTGGGGTACAGAAACAAACATAGCTATCATGAATTCCTGTTGTGTGCTTTTACCTTTAGGCTTATATTGATCTTGTATTATTTATATCTTTGTTTTGTAAAATAGTAAATATTTATTTATACTTTTGATTAATGTTTTTCGGGATCCAAGACAGAGATAAACTAAAAAAGTTTATCTCACTTATAAGTTTCATAGCTTAGTGTTTGCAAGTTCGTTCTGTTAATCCTTGCTTATTGGGTGCTGAATTATCCCGTTAATAGTATAAGTACCAGATTTGTACGGAGGTACACAAAAGATAATCCATTGTTTGGGGCTCATTGGAAACCAAGATGGCGTCTTAAATTAAGTGTCTATTAAATTTTCTAAATTCCTGAGTTCAAAATACTTCTTCAAACTATAGACAAGATTTTAACTCAAATTAAAAATACTGGACATAAATTCTTAGTAAAAATGTACGAAGATGGATCACTATTTAAATCTTTTAATATTTTTAAGTCTTTTACTATAAATTGTCAAGCGTCAAGTTTCCTTATTCCACGTCGATGTATTTGCAATGAATGAGAACTAAAACTGGTTTCCATATCAGCTGATGTCTCGGCCGCGGTATGCATAAATAAGTTCGCGGTTTTTTTAACCTCGCCCGAAACATGCCGATTCAAGAATTATTAGTCTTACATACCTAGCTTATTCTATAGACGTCCCAAACTTGTTCTTTGAAAGTGCACCATTGTATTGTATTCAATTTTATGCCCTAATGTTTCTAGTATAGAGTCGATTGTAGGTTTTGTTGCAATAGGAACTGGTACTTCTGCAAATTGTATTGTCTGTCTACGGGAGATTCTGGCGCCATATCCATTTTTTTGCTCGAAAGTACTTTGGTGAAAGATACAAGAGAATGCTCACATTATGATGCACTTTTTTTTTGGATCCAGTGTTTTAAATATAATTATCTTAGCTAATGCAGCAAGTGTACAAAACATGTTTTTGTAGTAAGTACCTACATTTATTTTAACTTTTGTTACTATCTTTTAGTATAAATGTCTAGGCTAGATAAAAGCTTCTAACAAGGCAGGAGTTTGCCATAGTCATTATTACGTATAGCAGGCAGAATGCAGTAAGGTTTAAAAATGAAGTACCTACCTATTAATATCAAAAGTCCACACACTGATTACTTACTTAATTCAAAACATTTTTATCTAAATAAATGTATGTAACATTAACTATATCTGTTATTTTACAAATTCTTTGATAACACATTCATTAATTAAAACGGTACTATCGTCATGTTTATTTATACTTTTGTAATTTTTTTTATATAATTTACGCTCGGAAGACTAAAAAAGTAGCAAAACGATCTAAGATCGCAAACTTTATTACTGCATTCACAAACATTTGCAACTACCTATTAGTTTTTCAGGACAAAATTTATTACATAGAAAATCTGCCGCCGCCGCGCCGTGCCATTGCTTTCATAACTTCTCGCTGTAAACTTTACGTGTAAAAACTATAAAATAACTTACCTGATAAAATATTTTATACTTTTGTTAAAAATAGTGCTAATAATTTTATTTCTCATAATCATCATAATACATTATATACGAATGAATTTCACTAAGTAAGTATAAGTATCTTTTCTTTGATCGATTCTGAACCGCCCTCATGTATTGCTCGCCATATTTCCAACCACTTTACACACAGAGTTTATTTATACTATAAAATATAAATAAAATAACAAGCGGCTGTACACCTTTTTTAATTATAGATATAAATTATTTAAATACCCAAATTAATTATTAACCTACACGAGATCATACGTTTGCTGTTTACAAATAATTTATAGGTTTTCATGAACAGCTGCGAAAACATGTATCAGTAGTTTTTTTTGGTTTATAATAAGGCGTCAAGTGATGCATATATGATAGGCTTTGGGTTTATAATATTTTGCTGCTGGTTGAATTCTTAGCTCAAATTGAGCTCAATACCCCTGAAATTAATTTTGGATACTTATACGTGGTTAAAGTCTAGTGAAGGATAAAATCTATTGTTGTTATTTCATTAAGCCCAAGTTATATCCATCATATATTCTCGACACGTGCAAGCCTAACAAGGCCTCTGGACAACTTAGTGATTACGTAATACTGATATTATTATCTACGCGGGGTAAAAACAGGATTTGTATGATTTGATAATAGCGCTTTGATAATTTTGACGTGAGATAAAATATGAGGCTTATTTGGACCGTGTTTACTTGGTTATTTTCGTTGTACAATAATGTAGGTACTTCTTTATTTTTACTTCATGGTTGTGGCTATTCTTATAGACAAAAGCACGAGGAATTGAGTGAACTCAGTAATTTCCTTAATCGTCTCAGTCATAGCTAAGGTAAACTTGCTAATAGTCACATGGACTTTATAATAGATGGGTATCGTAACCGAGTCTTCTACGATCGTCATATTTTGCAACGTATTTCAGGCAAATTAGGGATCTTAACACTAAATTAGCAGCAAAATTGTTGTATATTTGACTGAACGTATAAAGATTTTCTATATTTTTACCATAGTGCCAACGGCAGACGAAGGCATCAGGCCGCTTTGCTTTGAGCAGTTTCTTTATCTCTCATAATCCACTAATATAATATATGCGAAAGTAACTCTTTGTCTGTCTGTCTGTCTGTCTGTTACGATGTACGCCTAAACCACTGAAACGATTTTGATGAAATTTGTATGAAATCCGTATGGAGATAGATTAGAGCATAGGCTAGGCATCTTTTATCACAAAATAATGGCTTAAAGGGGTTGAAATAGGGGAAGAAAATTTGTATGAAAATCGTCAATGTATAAACAGAGATATAACCGACATTTACGCGGGCAGAGCTGCGGCAACAGCTAGTAAGCAATAAAAATATGTACTTACTACTAGGCAAAAGCCTTTAATACGAATTTACATGAACAAAAAGATACGGCACAGCTTGATATTTGTTAACACAGAACGGTACTTTGTGTGCACAAGCAAGGTTGAAAGTAAACAGGAACATCCTTCGATAAACTTTGAGACTTGAAATTGTGGAGAAAAATACCACGTTTGTGCTCTTGACAGGGATTATGTATTATCTTACTTAAAGTTTATAGTGATATCATTTATCAAGAGTTGTTTTAAGAAGCTTAAGTTACTGGATATTCAAAGATAACAACGTCGTTAAAAAAATCTGAATTTGGGGATGATACCAAGTTAATGGTTCTTTACGTTTGAAATATTGCACTTTTTTTCCTAACGACGGCAAGCTGTTAAGCTCAGCTGATAATAAAATCGCTGCTATCCCGCTGCTTTGTGTTTAAGACCACAATCAGATCCAAAAAAATGGGTTCAACGTTAAAATTAGTCATAATTATATCAGCTGAAAGACGTCCACTGCTGGACATAGGCCTCCTCCAATTTTGCCACCTTGTCCGGTCGTGAGCCGACCTCATCCATCGGTTTCCACGCGAAGACCTGATAATGGTGGCGGCACCCTATCAGGTCTTCGCGTCGGTCGACCTTGTAAGGAAAAATTTGTAAACAGCAAGGAAAATGCTTATGAATTAATATCTTTGTCAACAGACGTAGCGGCTATGATTCAGAGACGAGCGAATACTCAGAAGACTCTGCGGTATACGACGATGTGCCGGCTGCAGCCAAAAGTGCTGGGCCGCGGAAGAATATCAACAGGGGACGATGGACAAAGGAGGAGGTAAACCACAATGATTGTATTGCACATAGAGATCACTTTGAGTAAACGAGTCAACGAATTTCAGCTTTATTTTCTTGGGTGAAGGTTAACTTTTGCCTTTGCTGATTTGTTGCCATATTAGTACATAGATACTTGCTCTGGTACAACCTAAACATACATAAATAATATACTTTATTTGAATAAACAATGCCGTGTATATGACTACTGACTTAAGTCAAGCGATTATCGGACGACAAAAGCTGGTCCGTTGTGTGGTTTGGTGCATTGTGAAGTACCTATGCACCACAATCAATTACTTGAAGTTAGGAGTCATTAGCACTATTATTACCAGTTTTGTTCTATAAGAGCAGTTCCCTAAAGTGATACTCAAGTTGATTTTGCACTTATTTAACACCAACATTATCGTATTTTCAGGATAAAAGGTTAAAAAACTACGTAAAGATGTACAATGAGAACTGGGAACTAATAGCCGCCGAGTTCACAGACAGATCCGATGTGCAGTGCCAGCAACGTTGGACTAAAGTCGTCAACCCTGAACTAGTCAAAGGCCCGTGGACCAAGGAGGTAAATATATATACTTCGTTTTATAGGTGTACAATAGCTTAGATATCTTACTAGATTGATAGATCTTGCAAGGGCAGGATACCAATTTGTTTCTATTGGTGGAATTATTTTGTCGTGAAAGCAACTGATGTTTAAATCTGCCAACTCCTATTTGCCTTGAGGTTGTTCGCATATTAAGCACCACTCAATGCGTATTGCCATAAAAAAGACAAAAAACTTCGAACGAAATTTAATAAAAAATAAAAATTTAATCTTTTTGCGTATCTTTGGTGCAAATGTTGTAATTAAAGGATGTGCTAAACTAAAATACGTATTCGTATAAAATTTAACTTATTTGTGCTGAACTTATCGCGCTAACCGGTAAGATTTCAACACGTGATCTTAAGGTTAACAAATAGCTTACCAACTACAGTATCAGATTCTAGTAGTCCTACTTATACTACTTATAACAATGGTCCACTATCATTCACATTAAACACAGTAATATCACATCCGTTGCTACTTTGCGGTCGTCTCGCTCGCGCGAAATTACGCATTTACGCACTTACATACAAGCAAGACATGTAATTGGATGTTTAAACCTCTTTATAGTAAAATTCGTTTCGTTGTAACCAATTGTAGGTTGTGTAAAGAATTTTTTGTTTCGTTTTGCTGTGTGTAATTTTGCAGATGGTCAATTTAATGTGGTAGGTATATAAAATAAATGCAAGTTACATTATTGCATACTTGTGTGATTTAAATTATTCATAATTACATATTTAAAAAATATTGTTTATTTATTTTGTTTACAAACTACAAATTATTAGGTAATATGGCAACTTGTCAGCGATATGCTTGGTGTTGCCAGTAGCCATAGCCGTATATTATTTTATCAGATTTGATCAAAATCTAAACGGTAATGTAGTTTTTTTTTTTTTAATAAACAGCCAAACCATTTGCAGTTTTAACACATTACAAATGGTTTAAAGGTAAGTAACATAGGTACATTATTTTTTCATTTTTGCCCACGAATGGTAATATACTGCAATGTAAAGCGGAAGAGTTTGTTAGTTTGTATGTTTGTTTGTTTAAACGCACTAATCTCTGAAACTACCAGTCTGATATAACAGCCCAGTTCTTGAGAAAGGTTATAGGTTATGTAACATCACGCTACTGGCGACGGGAGCAGATCAGTAAGCAAAGACGCGAGTGAAACCGCGCCACTGGAAGCTAGTACTGCATTAAAGTTCACTTCTCGTCAATCAGTCTATGAATGCAAGGAAATGATGGTGATTCACAGGTCGTTGTAACTGCACGCAGACGCATAGAATGTCAATATAATTAAGTGTGAATATTGTGAGGCGCATGTCCGTATCATGACGTACCTATGTTGTAGTATATTCTCATTAAAGAGAAAGGTATTAAAACAATTAAGACTTACGTATAGCTGGTGTGCTAAGTATAATGAATTGAAAACGTATCAGTGTCAGACCAGCTGCTTTATTTGGAATCATATTTTTTGCCAAATCCAAGAAGAAAAGTTTACGCATCGGATGTATACTTAACGCTATTATCTATACACACACTCAAAATCTGAAACTTTTAATATAAATACCTTGTCGACATGGTATTTTCGAATAGTCTGATTCATTTTTTAAGACTTATCAAATACAACGAAACTTTATGGATGGTTGATGAAGCCCCCGCTGCGTGGTTCATCCACAAGACATGATGATGATGAAAACGTCGTACCATGTCCAGCAGTTTGTTATGATATTCATCACTCCTGGACCCACTGACTGCTTACCATCAAGACGAGTAGACTCTATGCAGGCTAATATAAAAAATATAAACAGTTAAACAACATAACTTTTGTCCTAACACATCCAGAAAGATTCCAACGTGACGTCATAAATTCTCAGATTTTATGAATGAATCCATTGTTTGGTACAAGTTGGGCATACTAATGTTATCTGTAGTAAATTCTAATCTTTATTGGTGTTCTAAAATTGTATATAAAACTATTTCGTGGGTTATAGTATGAATACAAAGTGAATAAATTATTTATAGGGCAAATTGGTTTATCAAATTTTTATCTTACATATTTCGCTAGACTATGCAATATGAATGTAAATATAGGGCATCCGGAATTGCTTTCCATATTCACATTGCGCTGGGCAAATGGAAAAGCTTTTCATATTCACATTACGCTGGCAAAAATTCCTACTACTGGTCTTAAACCACCTTATAGATTAGGTTAAAATTCTTTACCAACGTTAACAAGACAAATTTGTAAGGCCTCTCGTATTCATGTCCGCAATGGACACATACCATTCATAAATGATGTAAAACAAAAGCCTCAAGTTAGAAGCATCCTATTAAAGAAGCATACCGGTATGTTTGGATCGTAGCAAAGGGCTACCTGTATTGGACATAGGTGGGGCTAATGCCAAAGGCATTATCTACCAGCCGACCTTTGGGTGATGCAGAGAAAACGTGGTAGGTGCAAATAAAAGTAAAAAGAAACAGAGTTGATTACTATGCTATGTTTATATAAATTGTAAATGCTTATCTCAACTGGAAAAAGCGTGAAGTTATTAATGTATGATTTATTGCCCGGTCAATATACCCATGAAATACCTTACATGACCTAGTAATAATTACAATTTAACTACTTACCATACACGAATACAGAATCAACCTAACAATAGCCTACAATTTTGTGTTCTTAGAACAGGTCCCTAAAACGTTTTCACACATTTTATTACACGAGGACCCAATGCGTCAGCATTATAAATAGATAAATATAAATACTCATATTATTTAAATTTTCAAATAAATTTGTTGTCCTATAACTCTTACGAATTAAATGCCGATTCTCGTAGATCATGTTATAATTGAGAGAGAGATTTTATATGAATAGTAAGTATAAATACCTAAGTATCTCTCGTATATCAGGGAACATCACTGTGTAGACTTTCATGGCTGGACATAGGTTTCAAAGAGCGTAATTTGCGGATAGGCAACCGCAAGCCTGCTTGGTAAGATATTTTAGTAGGTAGGTACGCAGATAAAAGTGTGACAAATTAGCCGTTAAATACTCTTGAACCCCACTGACTGCTTACCATCAGACAAGGTGGAGTTATTTTGGTAGGCTTCTGCCCGTTATTTGGTAATACCACCCATGGGAAGAATAAATTCTATTTTTATGTTTTAATGTTTGTTATTGTGTAGCAAAAATTAACATCGTACATTTTTCAAATGTAGGCTGGCTGCCTTTAATTTATCACATTGAATGCGGAACTAAGAAATAAATATATCATTTAGTACCATATTTGGTCATATTTTGGTATGCGATAGGACTTTAGTAAAGCCTTTAAACGGCTTCTTGAATCAAAAGTAATATGTAGATTAGACAAGGATTTCCACTTTTATTAATTCCTAGTATTCAAAACTTCTAGTAAATTTTTATTGTTTTATTTTTACTAATATCATTAAACATAAGTTTCCTTTTACGTTTTGCTAAGTAGAATAAAACATAGTCTATTACAAAATTATAAAAAAGTTTTATAAAAGACTTAAAAGCTAAATCTAATTTGATATTTTTATTTATTTTCTCTAATCTTGTTTTAGACAATAAATTGCCTAAGTTATTGGTGTTGTATTTCAGGTGCTAAAGTCCACTTTATAATTATTTTAAACAACTTTTCTTTTAATAGTACCTACCTAGTACAAATTTTGATCATTTTGGATCGTAAGCGAGTAGGTAATAATAAAGCGTTTAGTTAATCTCGTAAGATAGAGCATGTTTACGAAGCCTAGAACATATCTTGCGACTTGAACACTTATGTAACCCGCGGCAGATCCAGAATTTGAGTATAGGGGAGGGAAGAGGAAGGCTTGAGAGACGGATTTAGATTTGGGAGGGCTTGACGCCACCCAAAGTAGGATTTTACCACTTTAAATAAATACTATGCTTAAACATTTGCGGATGCGTTTAGGCGGATGTAACTCAAGGAAATACTGGCTCTCGGTGTCTATTTGTACATAGTATAGTAGGTAGGTAGTATAGTAGTAGTAATCTAAAGAACTGCCCATGGATTTTCTCGTGGAAGATAAATATATAGTAAACTGTCACCAATAGCCGGAATTAAGCCGGGAAACCGCAGCTTTTTTTATTTTATACTAGAGGTCTGCATCTTTTCGGTATCAAAAGTTTCATTCGATCCCACAACAAACTCCTTTGGAAAATATCATAGCAATAGTGTTGTATTGCATCATTAAAATTTACAAAGGTGAAATTTTGAAACTGACTGATGAAATATGTTAAATATTATAAAATATAGCCTATGCTACACGCTTAATTTATTGATTTCTAATGGTGAATGATTTTTTCAAATCGGTAACGTAGATGTTAACATACAAAAAATAAAATCTTCTATAGAATATTAGTTAAGATTGGGCGGATTTAATGCTAAAAACATTTTCTACTAGTCAACGCTTATGTAATGTAATATGTGGTGCTGCAGAGATAATCTATCACTTTTGATACCGATCAAACTCAACCTCTAAGCATTTATTTCATTTTGATCATAAAGTATGACTGGCCTGTTGGTCTAGTGGTTAGTGACCCTGACTGCTAAGCCGGAGGTCGTGGGTTCGATTCCCACCCAGGACAAACCTTTGTGTGATGAGCATGATTGTTTGTTCTGTGTCTGGGTGTAATTTATCTATAATATGTATGTATTTACAAAAAAAAAAATGTATATAAGTAGTATATCAGTTGTTTAGTACCCATAACACAAGCAAATATAATTGCTTAATTTGGGGCTAGATGGCGCTGTGTGAATGTGGTAGAATATTATTATTATTATTATAAGTATGCTTATGAGAAGTCAGAACTACATGAAGTCAGCTAATTAACCTACAGCCAGTTCGCTGACGAGGTAGAGCTGTGAGAAGAACTGGCAACAAACTCACGCCACTCATTTTAATCGCCAGATTATTAGTTGTTTGTATGAATTACAATTTTAACACTCAACGCAACCAAAGAACCATACAAATTAGTTATTACAAATCAACCAATTAATATAATTACCAAGATTAAAAAAAAAAGAAAGGATTTCAATTATTTAGTTCCATCTAGTATGGTAATTTGACTTTTAATTTTAGTTGCTAGTTTAATACAATGCTAAACTGCCGTAGGCCTTTAGAACTTACCGCCTTATAATTTACATTGGAAACATACCGGCTTCATCTATCCTTATCAAACATCCTCATATTCCTTGCCCTTGACTTTTTGTGTGCTTGTTCATACAAACATTATTTTAACTCGTATTGTTAAGACTATAATGGGTGATGTCATTCCTAATTGGGAACATTGTAAGCCAGATGCTTGATTATGTTTTGGAGCAGATATATCTCATCTCCAGTGGAAGACAAGCATAAAACAAAAACGTCTATTTAGAAATGTAATCTTGTGTTTATTGCCACAGAGTCCAAAATTAACAAATCGCATTTCTTGTTTTATATCTTTTTTCCATTGTATATTGTTGAAAATATTTTTTATTTATAGCCCGATAAAGAACTTAATTTGATTCAGAAAAGTATGTCATCTTCTATAATTATTGATATCTCAAGTAACACCTTGTAATGTGAATTAATAGGACAAACAAACAACAGACTTATGCCAATGTTTTTAAATAGCTTTTCGCGACGCGGTTTTACCTGCGTCTGCTTACTGCTCATAATACATAATTGAAGACCTTTGATCTTTTGACCACAAAAATAAACTAAACATAGTACCTCTTGTACCTACTATATGTAATCGTTTATGTTTTTGCCCATATCACGCCTAACAAGTGCGTTACAAAACTTAATTCATCAAAGGGAATTTTAAACTAGTTTAAATCGTGATATAAATTTACTACACTTAATAAAATGTATCTACTTGTAAGTATTCGTTTCATGTCCAACAGTCTTATGATGTAAGAGATAACGACCGGATTGAATCGTTATTGCTGTGTACTAGTTGCAAATAAGCATAGCATCACGCCTTTTATCTCTGAAGGATAGGCAGAGATGTGTACTTACCCGTGTTTCACCATCTATGCTGAGGTAAAGGCCTATCTCTGACACTACCCAGCTAATAACAAGGAGTGAGCTTGTTGACTCGGTGGTTTAGTGGTCTGGACTGTCACTTAGATATTCCGAGTTTAATCTCCGGGTCAGGTGACATTAGTTTTAGTCGGACTACCCACTCACTATACTTCTACTAGCCCACTCCAGCAACTTAGTCTTGCTTAACTAACAAGTCTATGTCCAGCAGTGGACATCTTTCGGCTGATATTATTGCCTACTACGGTGTCTCTACCTCTGTGATAAAACCAATTTTTAATTTTCTAAATAATAAATTCAATTAAATTTATTTCATAAATATAAATTACATATTGTTACAAATAAGTAGTTTCCCTTTGGTCCCAAACTAAGCTAGTGCTTGTACCTTGGGTACCATCGGGAATACAATTTTTCAATATATATCTTACAGACTATTATACATACATTATATTATAAGTATACTACACACTATTTAAATAAAAGTTAATTAATTTAATAATAATAATAATTATATTTAACATATATCATAACTTCTGTTAAAACCGGTTTAATAAGGTCACCAAGAATGTTTATTGTTATGTCATCATAATCAAGTTATGGCTTAGCCTAGTCTTACAATTACAGCTGATTCGTTTGAATTCATATTTTTTACACCCACGCACTCGTTTACCTTGCGGTGTAACGTATTTTCGCACGATGTGATTAGATGATTACTTATTGTAAAAAGTATAGGTATAGTTTTTTGTGAGATATCGGTGTAGGTATGTCTCTAAATGACGTATATTTCCGTGATTGTTTGAAGTTATTTTATATAGGTTAGTTTTTGTTTGTTGCTAATGAAGTTGTTACTTAACAGGCATGATAATAATAATATAATAATAATATTCTACTACATTCACACAGCGCCACCTAGCCCCAAATTAAACAATTATATTTGCTTGTGTCATGGGTACTAAACAACTGATAAACTACTTATATACATTTCTTTTTGTAAATACATACATATTATAGATAAATTACACCCAGACACAGAACAAACAATCATGCTCATCACACAAAGGTTTGTTCTGGGTGGGAATCGAACCCACGACCTCCGGCTTAGCAGTCTGGGTCACTAACCACTAGACCAACAGGCCAGTTGTATGATGAAATTTGATAGGCTACGAATTGGAAATTATCAAAACATGTTTTACTTTAATATTATAAATGAGAAAGTCACAATTCAGTGACCATTTGCTTATTATATTTTACCCATATAGGTAAACAAACGGCCTCATCATTGATGTATTACTATTTAGCCTATAACAATTTTCTGTGGTACCTACTCAAGAGACAGCGTTAATTACAAAGTCAGCCGTTTGGCTGACTCCAAGTGTCGTGCATTCTGTAGTGAATCTTGGAAATATTCTTTCGCCTATTAAAATATCCCTTTGTTTGACCAACTCAACTTAAAAATAATTTATTTTTATTTGGGAAATATACAGTTACAATAAATTTACTTATAATAATTTAGTTAATGAACTATAGCTATATAAACCAAAACAGTACAGTCAGTGTGCTAACTAATTTATTGTAATTTTTGTTTCAGGAGGATGAAAAAGTAATGGAATTGGTCGCAAAATACGGGCCAAAGAAATGGACGCTAATAGCGCGTCACCTAAAAGGAAGGATAGGGAAACAATGCAGGTAATTATTAAGATACCTAGTGTTACAAGACGTAATGTACCATTTGCAGCGAGCATGATGCGTTACGCTGTGTGCTAAATCCGTGTAAACAAGCTCATTTCGAACTCTGCTCGTCTGCGCTCCACATTCGTTGCCACTCGTAGTCAAGATATCAAAATGTAGCTACGACGTATTGACTTAAGCGCGTTACAGTCAAAGGATTCGCCAAAAAACTCTCAAATGCACTGAAAGCGAGCAACGAGCGGCTTGTTGCTCGCTGGTTTCCCCGTAACATTACGTACTGACTGCATGAATGCTCGCTGTGTAACATGTTAAATTACACTCGTAACGTTGGTCAGTATCCACCTTTATACAGTAGGTATCTAAGGGACAGTAATAAACCCTGGCTTCTGTAACACAGGTATACTGCTTCTTACTATGAAATACAAGATTACACTACAAAACACATACACATATAAAAACGATCCTATGATCTATGATCCTTAAGTCTCATGCTCTCATTTTATTACAAATTTTACGCGACAAAAATACTTTTAAATTGAATTGACTGCCTCCGTGGTTTAGTGAGAGCTCAAGCGACTGCTGTACACGAGGTTGTGGGTTCGATTCCCACACGCGACAAAACTTTGTGTGATCCATAAAGATTTATTTCGAGTTTGGGTGTACTTTGTGTCCGTAAATGTATGTTTGTAAAGTCCCCCGCGACAGAGGGGTTGTTCTAGTGCGGGAGTAGCCTTTAAAAAAATACAAAACTTAAAATTGCCGTTTGAGTATTTAGGCATACTTAATCAAAAAGTTTATGATTATTGTATCAATTTCAGAGAAAGATGGCACAATCATCTAAATCCGTCTATAAAGAAGACTGCCTGGACGGAACACGAAGACAGAGTGATATACCAAGCTCATAAACAACTTGGTAATCAGTGGGCTAAGATCGCTAAGTTATTACCTGGAAGGTAAATACACTAGATTATTTTTTTTAAATGAGTTCTTGGAAAAATAATGCTTGTATTTTAAGTATTTGTAAAAATTTTAAGTTTGTAATGACAATTTGAAACAAACGCTATAAAATTGTTAAATTTGTTTGCTTCTAAAATTTAATCAAAACAGATGTTTTATAGTCTGTTATTATAATGTTATACATAAAATTAAAAAGCAAATTGCCACTCTACGGCACTGACTTAGTGTCCTTATTGCATTTTTCGTAAAGACCTCTATTTGCTCAGACAAGCACAGAACTTATATCCAGAATGTCTAAATAAATATTAAAGTAATCACACAAATATTTAAAAGCAATCTCTTTGTAAGGCTAGTCTTACGAGGTGATTTCTTTATTCAAGAGAATGAAAAATAGTGATCTCCGTTACTGGTAAAATTGTACAAAACTTCTAATCCAATCATTTTACTCCACAGAACCGACAACGCAATAAAAAACCACTGGAACTCAACAATGCGAAGAAAGTATGAACCGGATTTACTGGATAATTTCGAGTCTATTAGACGCAAGCAAACCCGGGTGAAGCAACGAGATGTATTCGAACCAGTCAGTGTAGAACATGATAAAGTCACTGTGCACTATAATGAAGTTAGTTGCTTTTTTATGTTTGTTTGTGGTGATTTGGTTGGTGGAAAAGTTTAATAAGTACATTTGGATTTGTGAAGGCAAAAATGTTTAAATTTCAACCTTATGTCAACTTTTATAAAGAGCAATCCGCTTTAGTGACCACTTTGAAAAAAAAAATATTAATATTAGTCTAAACAGTTTGTATGAGAACTAGCTTTCTGCGGCGCATTTTCATCCGCGTCTTTGCTTACTGCTCTGGTCTTGTCGCCAGTAGCGTGATGTTACATATCCTATAACCTTCTCTAAGAACTGGGCTATAATACACAAAATAATTATTCAAATCCGACTGGTAGTTCCAGAGATTAGCGCGTTCAAACAAACAAACTGTTCCGCTTTATATAATAGTATATATAGGTAAAAATCAGCTGCATATAAATTTGTTTATACAAAAATATATGTTTATACAACTAAGGTGATGAAACTAGCATACAGTCCGTCTGATAAAAATGAAAAATGAAAAATATATTTATTCCTGTCTAATTGGTGTTACAAAGTTGTCACACTGTTTCCCACATTAGGTTTCCCTGTGTCGTGGGAAGCAGGCTCAAAAGACGAGCGTTTATCAACAGAATAAAATAAAATGAAAAGAAAAAAAAATAGGTATATAACAAAAAAACAAAAAAATTAAATTAAATCAATAAACTTCATGAAAGAAACAAAAAGAAAACAAAAATGTTTGTGTATATAAAATGTGTGTGGTGTGCATGTGTGTGGTGTGCATGTGTGTGGTGTGCATGTGTGTGGTGTGCATGTGTGTGGTGTGCATGTGTGTAGTGTGCATGTGTGTGGTGTGCATGTGTGTGGTGTGCATGTGTGTGTGTGTGTGCATGTGTGTGTGTGTGTGCATGTGTGTGTGTGTGCGTGTGCGTGTGCGTGTGCGTGTGCGTGTGCGTGTGCGTGTGTGCGAGTGCGAGTGCGAGTGCGAGTGCGAGTGCGAGTGCGAGTGCGAGTGCGAGTGCGAGTGCGAGTGCGAGTGCGAGTGCGAGTGCGAGTGCGAGTGCGAGTGCGAGTGTGTGTGTGTGTGTGTGTGTGTGTGTGTGTGTGTGTGTGTGTAAGTGTGTGTGTGTGTGTGTGTGTGTGTGTGTGAGTGTGTGTGAGTGTGTGTGCGAGTGTTTATATGTGTGTGGCATGTGTGTGTGTGTTTGTGTGTGCGTGTGTGTGATGATTAGTTACTGTAGTCTATGGATACTTTAAATGGAAATTACCAATTGTTGATCAAGAATACTGACCAAAGCACTTATGCCTTCCCTAATGAGAAGATGCCTCCATCGAGTACTGGAAATGGGTTGCGATGCTTAGGCAAAACAAAAATCTTAACCAACCAAATTAACATTATGTTTATTAGATTGCAATGTTTTTATAGTGTTTGTAATGTTCTATTATGTTAGTTTCTCAAGTTATTTTGTTTTTATAAGAAATGCCTTTTTTAGGTATAGATAAAAATGTTTTGTGACAAGGCTTTGTGTACTATAGTTTATTATTATATCAAATTCTTTTGTTAGCTATTAGCTAATGTTGTGTTAAACGCACTTGAATAATACCATTTTTATATTAAAAGTATATTTCCTGTATTCTTCTTATGAGACATATTATGATTTTATAGCAAATGATTAACACTGTTGTCTCAAAATAATGAGTTTGTATATAAAATGTTTTAAACTAGATATATTTTTTTTGCTTACAGCAACCTTGGTCAGATCCGTTCAACGAATCAACTCAAAGCAATTCGTCAAACACAAGTCAACCTTCAAAGCACGTGTTACACTTTAGACAACTTCTCAAGGATCAGTTAAACAATATACAGCATCAACCTGTCAGAACCAAGTCACCTGACAGAGGAGGTCTGGTCGCTGCCGATGTGGAGATTGTTGAATCTCCTTTTAAGTAAGTATAATAATTATATACTTTGACATAGACCCCTCCCTGTGGAAGTTGCCTATGTTTTGGGATGTCTAAGACTGAATAAAAATATAAAGACTTATACCCAGTTTCTGAAAGGCTGATCAACGAAAAATTAACTAATGACCTAACAGGTCACCAATTGGTTGCTGAAATACTAATTATCATGCCTTAAGCATGCTTTTAGGTACTTCACATGAGATTTAACAGGTGATTAGTTAATTTTTAGTTTATCTGCCTGAGTTCAAGATGAGCGGAATAGTCAGGAGTATAGTAAACTGTGATAGCTGCTTCTAAGACTTTTGAGCACCGGTTAACATCATTGTTATTATCAGGACAGCCACTTGATTCTTTGTCACTATTAGCAATACAGTGATATCGATTGTCTCAGGGTGCATTTCCACTGACCCGCAGCTGGGCAGAGTGGAAAGGAGCGGACCACCGCCCATCACAGCATTTCAACTGATGCGAAGTGCAGATTTTGAGCACTGTGATTGGCTAATTCACGCTTCGCTCCTCTCCACATCGCCCAGCTCCGCGTCAGTGGAAACGCACCCTTACTCATGCTATATTCAAACGTCAGTTAACTTCTTAGCGTGTCGTTATGTGCAAGTCGAATTTTTGTGGACCAATACACTGCCATTAATAGTGCATTATCTGTGGCGTTGTCAGTTAACGTTAATCTCTAGATCAGTGTTTCCCAAACATTGTTCTGCAACGGCCCGGTAATTTTCACACTGCCCCTTCGTGACCCACTTAATACTTTTAAAACCCAAGCTAGTTTCATTAGTAAGTATGGTACACACATATTAATAGTAAAAATGTTTTATTAATACTACATAATTACATATTTTAGTATATTTAGTCACAAAATTTTTGTGCGAAGAATCGAGCTGCTGCTTTTTTTTTACTAAAGAATCCAAGTTCGCGGTAAATGACGATAGTTTTATCTTAAGGTTTGGTTCGACTTCAAATCGGTTTCTATATTTTGCGACCCGATATTTTATTTTGTAGGCCCGGTACCGGGTCGCGACCTGGCAAATGGGAAACACTGTTCTAGACTCTGTTTCTTAAGTTTATACCAAAGCTATTTATGTAGCTTAACATATGTATAAGTTTAAAGAAAACACAAATTTTTCAACTTGTTAACAGTGTTAAATTTTCTTTCAGATTCGTAAATATAGAAACGTTACCATCTGATTCGCCTCTTAGAAACTTCTTGAGTCAATCGACAACAGTCAGTGAGAGTCAGGATGCAGGTAATTTTAATAATATTAATATTACAACAACTATATACAACGCCATCTAGTTCTAAATTAAGGTTCTAGAATGCGGATTTACATCTATACATATAATAAAATTGAAGTGTCTGTTTGTAATATTGAAATAACCGTATTTTACTACATGTATATGAATATATATACGGTACATACACCAAAATAAATTTTTTTTAAATTTTTGTCTGTTTGTCTGTCTGTTTGTTTGTTCCGGATAATCTCTGAAATGGCTGGACCGATTTTGACGGGACTTTTATTGGCAGTTAGCTGATGTAATAAGGAGTAACTTAGGCTACGTTTATTTTAGAAAAAAATATTTTATTTTAGAAAAATGAAGTAATGTTGATCGACTGTTAGGCAGAACGAAGTTCGCCGGGTCAGCTAGTACTTAATTTTTTTTTTGTAAATACATATTAATCTCCTACATTGTCGAAATTCCGGTCAGTTGCATAACTGAGTCTTAAGTGCCTAGTGCGACTTTCTTATTACGTAATCGACACGTTTATGACGTTTAGTACTGCTTCGATCGGTCCGCTTCAACGTTTTCATGAAAGTAAATCTAAGCTGGTTTCAGCATGAATGAGCCAGATCGACTAGGGAAGTACTACCCTCTCATAGAAGATCGACGTAAGAATATTAGTTTTCATGCTAATGTGTCAGACCGCCGACAGCCTAAATACACCCTCAGTCCTCTTCTGTTTCCCTTTTCCTTCCTCATCCCCTTCTACGTGGTCGGCAACGGCTTAGTTGTGCATTATTACTTCTGCGATGTTTGAAAAATACAGCCATGAAAAAAATATATACAAATTACACCCACTTACTTAACGAAACATCATTTTGAGAATTCTTTTTCTAATTCTCTTATAATTTCTTTTGCAGTAACATACTCAATCCAGACTGAATCGCCTAAGGAGATAGTAGTGCCCTCCGTATACGCCTCGCCTAAGAAACGTTTACTAGAAACAAGCAGTCCTCCACCGATATTAAGGCGAAAAGCGAAGAAAATACAAATAACACCGAATCCTAATGTGAGTTAATGTATTGTATCGATTGTTTTAATTAATGTTTGCTTTACGTTTTACTGTTGGAATGGTTTTGTGATGATTTTATTTATTTATTTATTTACTATTTATGTACACACATGACAATTATAGAAAACGAACATAAGTAAGAAGAGCACAAAGGTACTGCTTATTTCAAAAGAAATCTCTTCCAGCCGACCTGGGACAGGAAAATTTGATGAGAGACATAGACACAGTGTGTAAAAACATCGATCGATCGATGATCATTAAAAGCAATGAAGAGATTGTCATTTTATGTCAGTTTTTTTTAAATTGCCGATAGTGTCAAACGAGCAAACAGCCCATGTGATGGTAAGTGGTAACTGTCGCTCATAGACATCTGAGTCCCTAGCGTTGAAGGTGAAAGGATTGAGGTAGGAAAAAGGAAAGGGAGAAAATTAAGTCACTGTAAGGCTAACAATGCTTACAGTGTAGTGGTCTATTGCCCAACAGAGATATCAAAATTATGATAAGATTCCAATTCCCATTAATGGGATAAGCAGAGACTATAGAACGCCATTTGCTGTGATCCAAACATACCTGCTTTGCCTCTTCAATTTTAATAATTTTTTTCATACAGACGTCGGTTATGGAAAGAAATAAAGAAGACAAGAAGAGACACAAATTCTTACAAGGTCAACACAAATACAAATAAACAATTATAATAACACAATTAAAAGTTTAAAGTTAAAATTATTGTGTGTCTCACGGCTGCGCCAAATAGGCCCAGTTTTTATTATGGGTGCTTGTAATTGTGCCCTTTGTCAACACATCACCTATTTAAACAATTTTATAATAATTATCTGGTCATATATTATATAATGGATGGCGAAACTTGGGAGAGGCTGGGGATGATTAATATTTTTTTTTAATATTTAACTAACAGGTTTCTTTATACATTTTAGCAATGGAGCGATACTCTATCTAAAGCGTTAGAGTCCCGTGAGTCAGGCGTGACCCCCATAAAGGCGTTACCGTTCAGTCCGTCGCAGTTCCTCAACTCGCCCGCTTCGCTCGCCTTCCCGCTTGACTCTACACCGCTCAGGCACGCTACTAAGGTAATATATATATTTTATTATCCGTCCTATTTGTAGCTTTCTAAAGGTGAAACAATTTTTTATATTGGTTATGTAGATCTTGAGTTAAAACGGAACAAACAAACATACAAAAAATCAAATCTTTTCTCTTTATAATATTAATTTTTAACTTAAAAGTAAAATCGCGCTGCGGGATGCTAAAATGGTGATTAAAATAAAAATACTGTTTACACTAATTACATTATAATGTTTCAGGAATGGAGTGCCAGTCCATTACTACAAACGCCAACACCAGTCAATCATGTAACGCCTGGAGGTCCTCACGCACCCAAGAGTAATACACCAAAGTAAGTATTGAACATCATGATTTAAGAGCGCTAGAAGCTCAATTTCCTCCCCTTTCCCTTTTCCTCATCTCCCTCATTCCTTCACCTACCCATTTTCTTGGTAGGCACCGGCTTCGCAGAGTCCCTGGCATTGCAGAAGTCCATAAGCGACAGTTACCACTTATAAGGTGAGCTGGAAAAAACCATGCAACTAAAATTGAACCAATTTTTCACAGAACACCAACACCATTCAAGATAGCCATGGCAGAAATAGGCAAGAAATCCGGGCTGAAATATGAACCGTCTAGCCCGGGGCTATTGGTCGAAGATATAACTATAATGATGAAGAGAGAGAACTCTGATAGTACGTTACAACTGAACGATTCTATGTTATCGTCTACAGCTGATCAGGAAAATGCTAGTGTACAAGTGAGTATATGATACATGTTTTAAAGTAGTTTTGAATGTAGGGCTTATATTTCCTATACCTACTTAATATTATAAATGCGTGAAAGTTTGTGTGTGCTTAAACGGCTGAACTGATTTCGATAAAAAATGAAGAAGATGTAGATAGATGGATTGAGTCGGCCTAGTTTCCGAGTGAGACAAAGTTCAAGTGAGTGAAGCCGTGAGGCGCAGCTAGTTTTCTTAATATATACAACAAAAAATGGTGGGATTTTAAAAGTTCAGTGGTCCATGCGAGTGAAGCTGCTGGCAGAAAGTTAGATCGTAAAGTTTTTTTTTTTTTTTTTTATATCTTTATTTGGTTTGGGGTTTTTATTCATTTGAATACGTCAACCCCATCGTGCCGTGCCTTACACAATATAAACACAAAAATAAAATTACATCTAAATACAATTAGAGAAAAGTATTAATCAACGAAGTCCAACAGCTCACATAATCTTTTTGCGACATCTGATGTTGGTTGCGCTAAAATTGATTGGACTAATCCTACATCTACTATATTTAATTGGAAATCGTTGAGTAACACTTCTCTCTCCTTATGGTTCCGAACACAATCCATCAGCAAATGATATACATCTTCGATCACATTACAGGCGTTACAATTAGGTGAAACTGCTTTTTTCATTAGAAATGCAAACTTTGCCGATGGATAGTGTCCGGAACGCAATCTTAAAGCTAACTTAACATATTTTCTACTTAATCTACCATCAAACCAGGGAAACCGAGGGAGTTCCTGCTGAATTGTCTTGTACCATATTCCTTTATCTTTAGATTTACTGTCAAAATATTGCTGCCAATTGTTGTGACATTTAATTTTGAATTTAGAAATATATTCTATGGAGTCTGGCACAAAATTGTACTCAATACCTTCCTTTGCTGACCATCTAGAAAAGGTATCCACTTCTTCGTTACCCCGCAAACCGACATGCGCTGGAACCCATTGCAATTTAACCTCTAACCTCCTTTTAATAAACATTAAAATAATGTTTAAAATATCGTAAGCTATTTAAAAAAAAACTGTTCAAATATAATTTATACATATTTTTTTCGTTTTTTTTTTTTTTTTTATTATATTATAGCCTACCAAAGTGACTCCACCCCGCCTGATGGTAAGCAGTCAGTGGAATCCAGAAGTGGTGGCCACCATACCAAAAGCCATCGTCTTAAACTGCTGGTATGGTGGCCTCCACTATTGCGGCTGGGAATGGGGTTAGGGGAAGGGAATGAGGGAGGTGAGGAAAGAGGAAAGGGGGGAAATTGGGCCTCCGGCGCTCTCATCGATGATGAAGTTGTTGGTGGCGTGATTACAGAGAACGTGGCGCGTGCCCTGCTTGTAACTGTAGGGCTTAAACATATCTGGTAGCACGGATTCGCATTTTTTTAATTTTATATTGCCATTGACATAATAATATTATGTCATTTAATAATAATAATAATATTAATATTTTATTGCCATACATACATTTGGTAAATTAACACACATAGGTACATATTACATATGACAGTAGGGCAAAGGGGATGGTCTCAGCTGTATGCTGATAAGGATAGGTGCTTATACAGCGCTGGTTTTCAGACCATTCCACTTGCTCGTCCTTGGCTGTAAGTTGAACGAGACCCAGTTGCAAGTGGGTTGTTCCAATGTACACATTTACAATTAGGCTATACTTTATTATTTTTTTTAATTAGGTATATTACTATATTTATAATTACAAACTGTTACTATTTATTAACATTTACTAGGACTTTTTGTGTTGCCGTACGGACGTTTTATGTGTGTAGATGTGTGTATACTGAGTGTGTATGTAGTATGATAGTGATGTAAGTTATGTGAGTTTGGTAGATGAGCTTAGGAGATGAATGTATGTTGACTATCCTGCTCTAAAGGTTGCTTCGAATACTAGTCTGTTACGCTCCAGCAAAAATGCCCTATATTTGCCCTTAAATAATTCAAAGCTTACCTTACTCCTTAAGGGAGGAGGAATGTTATTCCATATTTTTGCCGCAGTGTATTTAAAGCAACCCTTGTAACCTTGTAACCTGTAATTTGTAATTTGTTAGATGCATATCAAATGTCGAGTGGTTAGTGGTCAACTTAGTGTTAGGATTTGTTCAGATCGTTCATAGAGGCCTCCATCTTAACCTAACGACTGTTATGAAGTTGGTAACAATTAGGTCCGACTTCTAACGTGCTCTAAAAGCACGGAGATGCTCAGATTAAATACCACTATGTGCCATCCATGTGCTAGCTGTACTATGTTGCTTAGCCCGCTAATCGTTTACCGATCAGTGAGCGTAACGAGTTATGAGCGCCTTATTTTTTAGAGGGACAGAACGCAGCTCCCTCCTTTTTGCTTTTTCTTGTTCAGGGGCCCTATCACAACCTCATATAGCAATGTTATTATAATATAATATTCTACTACATCCACACAGCGCCATCTAGCCCTAAATTAAGCAATTATATTTGCTTGTGTTATGGGTACTAAACAACTGATATACTATATCAGTCATAAATACATTTTTTTTTGTAAATACATATACATATTATAGATAAATTACACCCAGACACAGAACAAACAATCATGCTCATCACACAAAGGTTTGTCCTGGGTGGGAATCGAACCCACGACCTCCGGCTTAGCAGTCAGGGTCACTAACCACTAGACCAACAGGCCAGTCAAAACCTTACATTGTTTCTATCAATGAGTATATAACCACTTGAGTGACGATGATATGATTTCTAGTACACACGCGGACTCACCACTGCGGGTCGGGGGACGAAGAAATTATCGCGGCAGTGATTGTTGTGCAGTGATGGTTAATGCATAAATTTCAATCATATTGCACCGCCCCATAGTGTTGTACCACATAATTGTGCCAAAATAAATCGTTATCGATAAAGTATTTTTTATTCTATGTCCGAATACATGGATGTCAGAATTATTTTAACAATATGAAAACAATATAGAAAGAGGTTATTATGTCTTACTAATAAATTTACATTATAGGTATTTTTTGTATGTAAATGGTTTATTGTAGAATTTATAAAAGTTATTCATAATTGATGAGTATAATAAATAAATAAATATTTTATTTGCATTTATCTTTACAATTGATTTAATGTCTTCAATAAATGAAAGGTAAAACTATAAAATAATTTTACTTACTAGTAGGCAGGTACATAATGTGTGTCTTTTTAATGGATAAATATTTCCTTTTATCTCTCGAAAAAAAAGATGTCTGGATTAATAAATAAAGTGAATAGAGTAAAGGAAAGTGATTGACACGAGTGAAATAGGTAGTTATAGGCGGTTTATGAATCATGATACGATAGGTACGCTTGTGTTAAAACCTCGGGGCATGTGTATTTTTTTTTTCTTAGTTTGTATAATACCAAGTAAATACGTGGTATTTTATTATTAGTAATAGTTGTTGATTGTACTGTGTGTATAAATAATACTAGAAAAAAATAATTTTGTGATTCCAGTCAAAAAACAACACGCATTTTTATTGAACACTTTCTATTCAATTCAGAGTATTTTGTTTTTTTATATAAAAAAGTATATTTACAATCACAAAACTACATGGAAAAACAAAGTAGGCAAATGTAATTAAAGTAAAATATCTTTAATTAATATTGTTAACCGAATCATGAATACTAATTATCGTTATCAACTTTATTTCCGATTTATCTCAGCGCTACTGTGACAGAAAAAAACAAAAAGAGACGGAACTATTGACAATCGTCTCGCGCGAGAAAGAGAGACAAACTTTGATGGTGACGTATTTACGTCATACAACCAATATCACTTGAGCCCTGCAATCACAATAAATATTTATCATAACACAACTAAAATCGTACTTTACCGGTAAAAAGTTATACCATCCTTGTTATAACTTGATGTTTTAGTGGATTTTCCACACCATTTATCAGAGCAGGAAGGCATTTTCGTAAAAAAATTAAGAATGTAGCGTATTGACATGTGCGCACAGATCTGACACTTGGTCGGAACTAAATGAGTAAGCTCTGTCGCGGTTTGATATAAGCGCTAAATGCCTTATCTTTGGCGAGCGTTTGTACGCTGTATTAGCAGTCAAGTGGATCTATCGTCTTTGGTTTCTATCCTTGTTTGTAATAGTAAAGAAAAGACAAAAGATTGACTACACCGTTGGTCTAGTGGTTACTGTAACTGACTGCGACGCCGGGTGTCGTGGGTTCGATTCCCGCGGCAGGCAAATATTTATGTGATGAACATTTGTATTTGTCTTTAGTTTAGGTATTTCCAATGTATTCTAAGTATGTATTTACAACAAAATAAAAGTATGCATATATATTATATTTCAGTTATCTAGTACCCATAACACAAGCTCTGCTTAGCTCGGGACTAGATGACGGTGTGTGATAGTGTCCACATATTATATTATTAAAATAATAGTGCTGTAAGGCCGGTATTACACATATAAAAATGATTTTATATCTGTCAAATTCTATGATCATAGTTCTACGACTCTCAAATTATGATCATAGATAATCACATGTAGTTATTATACCGTCATATGTTCTTCATTTAAAAATGACTTACACATCTTTGATCATATTTGTATGATAGTCTAATAGCGGCATGAGGTGGTGGTACGCCATCAGATAGTATAAGAGTGAACGGTCGGCAGGTGAACGACTCGGGTATAGGCAGCGACAAGCGCGAGGCGCACGGCAAGGAGAACGTGCCCGCACACAAGCGCGCGCGCAAGGCTCTCGCAGCGGCGTGGAGCGCGGCCACCAGCACGCCGCACCAGCCGCACCAGCGCGCCGCCCCGGACCTGCACGCGCCGCCCGACGTCTCCTACATCGTCGAGACTCCGGTCAGTCAACTATACATATAATCAAATTAGACTGTCTGTTTGTTATATTGAAATAACCGTTTTTTACTACATGTATAGGAATATATACGGTACATCAAAATAACATTTTTTACAATTTTTGTCTGTCTATTTGTTCCGGGGCATCTCTGAAATGGCTGGACCGATTTTGACAGGACTTTTATTTGCAGATAGCCGATGTAATAAGGAGGAACTTAGGCTGCGTTTATTTTAGAAAAATTCTTTTGTTTTAGAAAATTAAAGTAATGTTGATCGACTGTTAGGCGGAACGAAATTCGCCGGGTCAGCTAGTAGTATAAGAGGGTTTACGCGTCATGAGTGACAACGTCGCAATTTCGTGTCATATTTCGCTATATTTGATAAATATGTTCTGTCTACAAGCTAGCATTAGGTGAAAGCTGTACGTCTAAATGCTAACGTCTAAGTGCCTAGTACGACTTTGTTGTGCTGCTTCGATCGGTTCACTTTAAAATTTTAACGGTAGTAAATCCACGCTGTTTTCAGCATGAATAAGCCGGATCGACCCTACATTGTAAAGCGACGTAAAAATATTAGTTTTCATGCTAATGTGTTGAGTGAGAGTACCGGCAACCCAAATAACCCCATAATACTCTGGCGTTACCCTTTTCCTTCCTCATCCACTTTTTGGCATTATTATTTCTGCAATGCTTGGTAAACACAGCCCTCTCTATAGGTTACCACTTACCATCAGGTAGCCGTTTGCTTGTTTGCCTCCAAAATTGTATAAAAAATGTGAATACTCAACTGGAGTAACATCACGGGCACGATGGAACGTACTCCAACATCTCCCGCGCCCGTGCCCATTACCCGCACTCTACTGAAATGGAACGCAATGGAAGTTTCTAATGTATTATTTGCATATAAATAAAACTGTAAGGATTATGGTTACTTACTTTTTATACAGCTTTAACGTAATTCTAAAAAAGTGTTCTTAAAACATTTAAAAAATATAGCTCCAAATAAATTAAAAACCACGAAAATATGCCACTAAATTGCGACGTTGTCACTCTTTTGTGTGAACGCTCTTAACGTTAAAAACAACTAGCACTAGGCACACAGATTAACTTTATCACAGACAGATACATGTATTAAATAACGACAAAACTATTAGTGAGTCTGTGTCGATGATAATAAATACTGTGATAAAACAAATAACGTCATTATTATCTTAAACCAAGTGAACCATGACCCATTTTGCTGAAATTTCGCTTAAAACTGTCAAAATTGTATGATCTACCGTGTACATTAGAACATTTTGATTATTAGCTTATCACCAGTGCACTTAGTAAAATGTCAGTGTCTAATAAAATGATAACAAGCTCGTTGCCTAGGAAATATTATGTCTCCATACTTGCATTTAAATGGATTGGTAAAATAAGCTTATGGTCATGATTCACTTAGTTTGATAGTACATAGATGTCTTACTAAGCTATTTTAATATACCTACTTAAATAAAAAAAATACATATTTCATTCTCTAATCCATTAAAACAACGAATATTCATACTAATAAACTATCCTCTCTTACAGAGCAAAACACTAGCAGGCGATAGCTCAGTAATGTTCTCACCGCCATCAATCGTGAAACACTCCCTTCTAGAAGAATCTACCAGCTTACACAGCCTTATTAGTGCCGAGAACACACCAGATACAAGCAAATACGACGAACTAGACATCGAAGCCGTCATCACAGAAAAAACAAAGGTACAACACAGGTCTATAATCCCTACTAATCCTTTACCTAACCTTGAATACCCAGAATATACTAGCGAAGTCATATTACCCTTTAGAGACCTAACAAACCTCGAATCAGCTAGCTTTTCAAGATTAAACGCAGATCGATTACGAACTATTACCTCTAGTAATGAACTAGCTTGCGATACTTTAATAGCACCAAAAGAAGTACTAGCTAACGCGTTAGTAGACCACATTTATAAAGTAACCAATCAAAAACCTTCTACGTCAAGAATAGACGAAATTCTAACCAATAAGATTATGAATAAAAATGATTATACGCAAAAAGAGAATCAGTGGTGGAATGTTGAGAAAGATACGGGACAAACAGATGAAATGTATAATAGCGATTATTATATGTTCCCTAATATGTGAAATACGCTTATTTGTAGTGTGGTATTTCGTTTGTATCCTGATGTCAGACAAACTGACTTATATTAAAAAAGTGTCGAATTTTTACTGTCTATCAGAACGTGGTATCGACGTAATATATGAGTTGGAAAATTCAATCGAATGTTAGGCTTGTTCAAGCACATGTGACTTTCCTCTTTAGTAAGATCTCTGTCGACACGTTTTTCAAAGAAATATAGAAATTAAATCGAAAATTCAGAACGACTACAGATGCATAAGTACATGAAGATAAGTTTCATTCACAGACATATGAATATAATCTGTGATGTGTAAACTGCTAAAATGTCTAACATATTACTAGCTGATAGCTTGGACTGTAATTACCTGTTCTTGTCATATTGTTTTTAAAAGGACATGTTTATTCTGGAATAAATTGCATTGTTTTTCTTGTGCTCGGTGAGAGGTTTCCCTTGTTCATAAGACTAACATAGCCAAATGTGACTACTACACCTTTGGAGGAAAACACGTGATGGTATGATGTAAACAGGACAATAAAACAAAAAAGAAAAGTACCTATATCAAATGATTAGTTTGTAATCGATTTTTGTATTTACTTCTACATATAATAAAAATCTTACGTACAAACGAAATACTAATACTATGTTATTGGACTGTGAATAATTACTGATTAAAATATTAATAAGCGCACTAAGTCATAAGTTAACAACTAACTAAAATTAGTGGAACAGTATTAATAGCAGTGACATTTACAACTGATCTAAAAACATAATGTAATGTTAACCCTCTATTCTATACAATGGAAAATGGTACCTCATTTTTACTAAGTATGCAAAACATTACATTGAATTTAGATACATACAAACATGCTGTTTCACACTAATAATAAATAAAAACCTGAAGCGATAATCATGTGATTTATAATAAAATTACTAATATATTTGACTAATAAAAATAATCGACTAATATACTGTATTCGACTATTAAACTTGAGCATTTTTGACTAATAAAAATAATAAGAAGTAATAAAGAGTATGAACACTAAAATAATGTTGACTAATAAAAATAATTCAATCTTAGAGCATAATCGATCTTATTAATCATGATTAATTGTACATATTTTAAGATAAATATTGATTACTTCTGCATCGTACAAAACATCTTATGAATTGAACATTAATAGAAAGTTAATGTTAAAGCATTGATTGAAAAAAGAAATTTACTTCGCTCATGCAAATACTAAAACGGTAGTTACGTACGAAGTTAAAGCATTCGTTCCTAAATTTTAAGTCATTTTGGAAGTTAAGAAGCTAGCATGAAACTTACTTGACTTAGGGTCACTTAAAATTCGATGACATAAGTATTTAGGAATTATCTTACTAACGACAGTGACTGTGTGTACACTCGTCATAGACACGTTTAGTTAACTTCGTAAAATAAGAGAGCAAATTTATAATATTTATTTACTGACATAAAATCAGTAATTTGACAAACTGAAAAGTGACAGTAGCGACTAGGGGTATAAAAAGTCGAAGAATTTCGTCAATTCAACGATTGTGAGCCAATACCATGAATCCAATGATTAATTCTTTTGTGATTTTGGAGAAAATTCGAATAAAATTCATCGAATGTGTAATATAAACTTGGTTGTAATTATTTCTTTATTTTTATATATGTAGGCTTTGCACCAAACTTATAAACGTTTAACGATTAGGACGTAAGGTACCAAAGATGAGGTTTTCATCAAATGAACTATTCGTTTTTGTATTAATTTAATATATTCTTAATTCTCTAGTTAAGGCTAAGTTATGCAAAATAATAAAACACTTACTATAGAATTTTTTTTTTTTTAATTACGACAATCCAATGACTGCATCCGTGGTGCAGTGGAAGCGAAAGCGACTGCTGTGCCCGAGGTGTGAGTTTGATCCCCACACAGGATAAAACTTTGTGTGATCCATAAACAAACAAGCCCTGTGCTTTTTTCCTAGTGCGGAAGTTGTATTAAAAATCCCATAATATGCTCGTTATCTATGTCATTACTATGCATAGTGGAAGTAAACGTGCGTCGTATGAAAACTTGGATCTTATGTATATAAAGATATAGCACAACATAGATTGATTAATAGATGAGTCATAGATACTTGATCTATTAAAATGTATAATAAAAAAAAAATATTGTAAGCTCTTCTATAGTAAGTGTTTCTCATTTTGCTTCTATGCCTTAAAATAGTTATAATTCAAAAGTATACCTCAAGTTTACCATGCACCAAATTATTTAAGTGTTACTAGTTGTAATAATTTCAAGTATTAATTTGTAGGTTATAAACGTTTGTTCGTGGTAACAAAAAACATGAGTACAAAAAGATTTTCAGTGTTAAATACAAAAATTTGCCTTAAAATAATTGAATGAGAAAAATAATTTTCTTTGAAAAAGGAATTTTATAAAAAATTTAAAAGGCGAGACGCGTTAAAATATTTGTACGAATTGGATAATATTTCGGAAGTCAGGGCAAACTAACTTACCTAAATAAGAGACCTGTCCTTTCCCTGTATTTATTTATTAGAAATTCTATTATTAATAGATTTTGCTTTGTATTTTTGCCTTTAAAAATATTAACATTTTTATAATTTAATTTAACTTCTCGAATGACGACTAGAATGCTGTCGCGTAGGTTGTGGAATTTTGTATTTATTACAGTCTTTTTTGTTAATTTTTTAACAATTTTAATATCGGCAGCTACTTAAGTGTACTTTATTTGAAATAAATAAATGACATTACCCTTTACCATATCCCACCATCTTTGCTTTCCAAGTCCATCTCCCACCACAATATTGACAGGCCAGTGTTGAATCTTCGAAAAATACTTATTTATTTATATCTTGTTATAGCAATTGTTTTTTTGTTACTATTTATGTTTTAAAAAAATGTTTTAATTTATTCTGTAGCGCTAGTTTGTAT
Source organism: Parascotia fuliginaria (assembly GCA_963082885.1). Taxonomy (NCBI): domain Eukaryota; kingdom Metazoa; phylum Arthropoda; class Insecta; order Lepidoptera; family Erebidae; genus Parascotia; species Parascotia fuliginaria. The sequence goes on from OY720195.1 coordinate 7,331,947, forward strand.
TATGGCACATTTTTTGTATTAATTATGTGTTTTCTTTTTTATTTTGAGTAGTTTAGTGTTTCTGTCAATATTGTTTGTGTTCCAATCCAATCCAAAAAAGATCCAATGTCATTTTTTATTTCAATAAATGTATTGTCAAACATTTATTTTTGTTTTGTTTTTTGTTTCACCCTCATTAAATTCACTAAAAATATCACAAATCAACACAATTTAAATGTATGTGTCACTCACTAAATTAATTTCTAAAATTGTAGAATTTTTAGTTAATTTCTTTGCAGCAAAAATTTTCTTACATAATAAAAATTTAGAGCGTTCACACACAAAAGTGGCAACGTCGCAACGTCGCAATTTAGTGTTATATTTTCGTGGTTTTCAATATTTGTCATTTAATCGGAGCTATATATTATTATTAAGTCGAAATGGTCCAGTGGATAAGGCACTCGCTTCGTAAACACGAGGTAGTGGGTTCGAATCCGGGCAAGTACCAATGTGATATTACAAATCATATGTACTTTCTAAGTTTATCTTGGACATTTCTGACTGACGGTGAAGGAAAACATCGTGAGGAAACCCTGGACTTAAAAGTCTGAAATTGCCAATCCGCCTTGAGCGTGGTGATTAATGCTCATACCTTCTCTATATGAGAAGAGGCCTTTGCCTTGCAGTGGGACAGTAAAACAGGCTGGTATTATTATTATTATATATTATTAAAAATGTTACTAGAACACTTTTTAGAATTACGTGAAAGCTGTACTGGTTACAATTATTTTACTATGAAAATAACGCTATGCAAGTTTCCAATGTGTTATTTGCATATAAATAGAACTGTGAGCATTATGGTTACTTATTTTTAATACAGCTTTGACGTATTTCTAAAAAGTTTACTACTAATATTTTTAAAATATAGCTGAAATTAAATGATAAAAGTTGAAAACCACGATAAAGACACTAAATTGCGACGTTGTCACTCATATGTGTAAACACTCCTAAAATATTTCTCGTTTTTGTATATTTTAGAAGCGAATCTAGTGAGATTAAAGAGCTGTGTTTCATGTAGTTAAAATAGTATTGACTGTTGCTTTTGTTTAGTCTTAAATATTTTATTGCATGACCTGTAAAGCTGAACAAACAAAATATAATTTCAAATAACAACATAATCACTTACACACTGAGACTACACAAATAAAATTCGACAATATAAATATCAACAGTTGGACATGATAAAAATGTGTTACCCTAAGTTGTTTATCTAAAGGAAGATTGTAATGCAACAATAAACACAACACACACACACACACACAAAGTTTTGTACCGTGTGGGGATCGAACCCACAACCTTGTGCACAGCAGTCACTTGCGCTTCCACTGCACCACTAAAGCAGTCAAAAAAAAAATTATACTGGTCTCCTTGCTTCGATTACGAAAGTGGAATCGTTATAATGGGCAAAGGCTGTGTGTTATGTTTACATTTTTAATAGCAGTCAGCATGTCAGATTTATCGAAGCATGAACGAGACATCAAAAGATTTATTTAAACGACGTATAAGTTAAAGGCTCAAGCTTCTGAAAGTTAGTATACGAACTGCACAGCTAATAATTTCTATTATAGATATCACGTGGTAACGGTGAGCCGATTGTCGTGAAGAAATCAGCTGTACGTTCTATCAAGTTTGATCAGGATCCTGAACTTGAAGAGTTAAGAGAAGAGAAGTCCACGTCTTTTATACTGGTTAGTATCTTTAACTAATAAATACTGTTCTTTTTGTACGTATACGTACACGTATACTTACGTGCTCGTACGCGTTCACGTTGGTAATAAAATAAGCTTAAAAATTTGTTGAAATGGGTATTACCACCATTCCAACAGTTTGCTATGATGTTTCCACTACTCCTGGGCCATACTGATTGTTTATCATCAGACATAGAGTAAAGTCATTTTTGTAGGCTAGTATAAAAAAAATACGTATGTCGTCATGGTTACCGTATATGCTTCTTATGTAGTGTATACGAGTGTTAAAAGATTGATCAAGGAATCTATTCAAAGTCATACGTGCTTTCCAAGTTTATCTTAAATCTAACTGACATACGGGTAAGGAAATATCGTGAGAAAACCTGAACTTGTAGTTTAGGTATAGAATAAATTATCGAAAATCCAACCCGCACCAAGCGTGGCTAACAATGAGAAGAGGCCGTTCCCTGCAGTGAAATAGTCATTATGCAGTTATAAAAAACAAACATTATTTATTTTTAAATATCATTTTATAACTATTTACAGAGTGACTACAAATGGCAAACGTTTGCCTGTGGCAAAACTCAAGATCAACTGGACCTTACTATGTTAGCACATCAATATCTACGAAAAACGGCACTTAAACCTAGGTCACTAAATTTCTTATGAGATGTGGCCTTACATTTATAATATGGCTTGACTTTTATACTTGTAGTAATTGTATAATTTAACGAATTTGAGAAATATTGCAATGTTTTAATTGATCTGCAATAATTGTTTAATTAAAAAGTACTGTAGCATCGTATTTAATAAAGAAAGATTCATCCAAAACCGTTTGTTAACTTGACTATTTCGAAAGGTGATTGTGAAATTCACATAATTAATCTATCAATTAATTAATCGAAAATATCATGAAATAACGATACTTATGCTTTTTTGTCACCTAAGTATGTATTTCTCAAATTCATATATATACGTAATACATATTATATTTGTCTACCGTGGTCTAGTAGGTTAAGAATATTAGGTGTCAGGTAAAATTAAGTTCTATTTACGCTTATTAAAGTAAAGTAATTAGTAAGTCTGTATATAAGACAAGTGTGATTCTAGTATAAGGACTTAATGTATGAATGATATAGTTAGAAAATAATGTATTAAGTAGAATAAGTTAAGGTAATTTAAATGGGGTAAAACTTTATTGACATTATTTTATCCTAGGTCAGCTCTACATATGATTAGTCTTTGTGTTAATTAGATACTACAGTTTCCTGCAGTTCAATGATTTAAGATGAATTGTACATTATTGCCTTTTTAGTTTACAGTAAAAAATATTTCAGTGAAATCGACAGAGTTGCATCGTTAGGGTTATAAACAGGACCTATTCGAGGTTCTATGCTACTTATGTGTGATCGTCATCAGCGTAGATTTTACTAAATAAAAAGAGAAATACTATTTAATTTCTAAGTTTTTATTGTACACTAGCATCGTCTGTAAATTATGTTAAAGGTCACAAGAGACGGAGCTATAATATAAATTAAAATGAATCATAGTATTACGACATATTTTCTATATAAATTTTCTAATGATCGCACACGCGTGTGGTCACTTAACGATAGTAGTATGGAAAATATAGCGTAATATACCTTGCTATGATTTATATTAATATATATTATAGCTCCGTCTGTTATGACCTTAAAATGTTGGGTCTAGATGGCGTTGTGCGTAGATAAAAAAAAACTCTTTAGGCCGATAAGTGATATAGTTATATATTGCTACCTTTTATACAAATTCAAAATTAGAAAAAAGAACTTATGGTAAAAGATGTCAGTAAAATTATCATCAAATAGTTATAAATTTTTAGTAATTGAAATGTTTTTACCATATTTTTAATAAATACATTATGTCAATGTTAGTTTTTTAGATTATATTTTTAAGTGGCGTTTTGTGTGTCTATATACACTTTATAAGATTTTTAAGAACATTGTTTGTCGATTTGTGTCATATCATGGTTTTGGTTTAAGTACCTATTATAAATTCGATTGGAAGTTATAAAAATAAAGTGCACTTAGATTTAAGTTATACTATATATAAAAGTACAAAATAGTGTTAAGTAAATGTATAGTTAAATAAGCATAGCCCCCGTTTTAGATTATAGGCCTTGGCCCGTAATTTTGAGTATCGGCAATTCATGTGTTTCTATGAAGTTTATTTTAATTTGGCCTCAATAAAAACTCAATTATGATTAAAATCTGAAAATCCTATATCTGCTTTGAAATAATTGTGTTCTATTCTTACACACAAATTGTTAATTATATCTGTATACCGATTAAAGCGTGTATGGTTGAAATACATAAAGTTTTTTATTCAAATTTTGTGTTTGTTGAGCTTGTGTTCTAAATATTATAAGATAAATAGAAATGAGGCCGCTGGCGGTATAAATCGTTTTTCCTTTCGTTTTGAGTAGCAAAAATTATAATACTTTAAAAAAAAAATTAAAGGTTTTAATTATTTTCTTGACTTTTGGGGTGCAAAAATTTAGATTGCAAGAAAAAAGTAGTTAATTTTTTTTATAATTTAAAACACTAGATCACAGATATAAAATTAAGTTTTGTATATTATTACGTTTAGAGGCAATATTTATACGAATTATGTTAAAAATAATATATTGTATGTTTAATTGTGATGTCTATTCTATTAATTTATACCTGTTTCAATAAATTATCGAAGATGCTTACTGTACAATTTATTATACTCGTACATTTAAACAACTGGAATAAGTACCTCAACTACAGGAATTAGTTCTACAAAAAAACGAACTAATTGAATCTCTAATGCATGCCTAACATCAAGCTCTAGTTTCCCAAATGGTGTAGACAGAAGTGTCTTCCATCTTTGCAAAAGAATTAAGTTGGCGCCGCTTTAGTAAACGGTCTTCCATTAGACAGCGCTGTCAAAACAAATATTTTTAGTGTTAATTTCGGAAATTTTAATGTTTAATTTACAAAGTGGGTAATTAACGCGATGGACAAAAGAACATCGCCAAGAGGGTTTTCTAAAATGGCTACTACGAGGTGGCAGCACCGACTCGTCAGGTCTAGCTGTCAAGCACTTTTAGAAAGTTATACCCTGATTGGCCCAATGTGAAAGTGGCGGCAACGGATGGCGAAAATTTTCCTAAACACCATCAAAGTTCTTTTCAAGAAGTTTCCTTTTAAAAGTACCTAAGCAGTTTCTTTATATCCATTCAGATGCACGTGGAAAATTTCTAGTTGATAGAAAAACTACAGGCCAAAATAAAGTGTCATCGATATTGGCATAAAAGTCTTCTCTCATCTCAAAGAGCATATTACAGAATAGGTACTTATCTATATGAAACGTGCTTTACATAATATGTGTTTGGTGTCGTGTAAATAGCATTTCAAAACTTTATTTCTAACATTTTGCCAAAACAAAAAGCATGAAGTTTCATTTTAAAATCAGGCGTTTATAATAACGCGGTAATGTTTTATTGAAACTACTTATCAAAACAGGTTAGCACAAAGCCTTTATCATGTAATATTTGTAAGTATTTAATATTAAGAACTCAGTCTATAGTGTTAGGGATTGCCATGTTTTATTTTATGCAAAGACTTAGATAACGTTTTTATTTCATGACGACAGTAACATATTGTTCTAGTTTGTAAATATATTATAAGTTATAGATCTTTAAGTAAGTAAATAAATGGTTTTATAGAAATTATGTAGATTTATTAACCTTAAAACGTGAATAAATGAATAAATAACCGTCTTTTGTCATCCGCAGTGCCACCGATAAATATTATTTGCTGGACATACGCCTTTTTAAACTATTACCGCTTTGACCAGTTCTTACGGTCCTGATTCATTGGTTGCCCGCTACCCTTTCGAGATCGTAAATTCAAAATATGGAAAATAAAAATCATCCAGAATTTCTAATTACTATTTTAGGTAGGTATGTATTTCTATTGAAACTTAATTTTTACCACGTAAAAGTATGTCAGGAAACATCGTCGGTAAACCCGGTCTTTAAAAACAGTCTTAAATTGCCAATCCGCTTTGAGCGATCAATGCCCATGCCGTCTTTTATGTTACGAAGCTTTTGCCTTGCAGTGGGACAGTAACAAGCTGGTATTATTACGTCACGTTATAATTTGGAAAATTCACTACGAATGAATAACTATCTGCCTACTTACCTAATCATGTTTATCAACTTGAGCGTTTTAGGGCAATTCTTGGGCACGAGGAAAAAATATTATTGTAGCAGGTAGGTAAGTATAAAACTACTTAACAGTCTTCCTCGCGCGTGCTCCGAGAGGAATCGCGCTAAAGCCTGAGTTTGATTTATAGTACAAAGCTTGTCATTTAAAATTAAAATTGAAATTAAATTGAGAAATAAGATTTAAGAAAACATTTTTATATTCCATGAGAATCTTGGTGTTAGGTGGGTATCTATATTGTAGGTAATTGAATGTTTAAGGAATCTCAATTTTATTTTTAAATCGATATCTTTTCAATAAATTTTCAATTCAAAATGTCCGTGCAGCTATAACTACTCAACATTCCATAAATTAACATGTTATCCTCAGAAATAGCACCGCAAACGAACTAACTACTAATTCATTTCAACCTCCCCACAATCTTCCGTTCAACTTCTAACTTATGTAAATACTAGAACTTAGGTCCTAAAACTAGTGCTATGATACCCCCTTAATATAATCAGTTAGTGAAACGTCTTGAAATTGCCTTCTGCTTCGAAACCAGGACCTATTAGTATAGCTAGAATTAAATTGTCGGGGCAAGTAGCGGTTTGTTAAAAGCGGAAGCGGTTTTACCAACGAAGTAAACTGAGGTACATTTTAGATGTATCTAGGTATGTTTTGATGGATGTATTTTTGTATTTTTATATGCTTACTACTGAAGGTGGAAATAAACTTTCAATATCATAGAAACTTGAGCCACAGGGCAAATAGCTCGCAGAACTGATGGGCGTTGGGACAGAAATGTTCTACAATGGCGACCCCCCACAAGGTGGATCAAATACACCTGATAATGGTGGCGCGGGCATCCGATGTTTGATAATGATGAAAAGCCTATGTCCAGCAGTGAAGTCTTTAAGCTGATATCATGACTAAACAAACATTCATAAAACCGTGCTGGATTGTTCTAGTCCTGTTCATTATAAGCGTAGATTCATGCTCAGTGTTCTCTTTATCTACACTTCGTATGATTTTTCTTTTTTCCATAAGAAGTGAGTTCGTACAAAATGTTAGTCAGTATTGGCACCGAAATAGCAGATTGTTGAATAGTTTGAATTTCTGGTCATTTATTTTAGTTCCTCACTTGCGTTTTAAATTTTTTTTTGTTAAAATGAACCTACCTATTGTGACTTTTTGTCCCGATATCTACCTTAGCATAATAGTATGGCAAAGACAGGTAAAATAAAAAGAATTTACGAACCTTATTAAAACATTTAAAAATGTAAGCTGAACATATTTCAACAAAATTCATCATCGCTTCATTACTACTTTGCTCGCACCCTAAATATCTCTTCATCAAGCAAAATTGAGCAGTGCACAACATCAATTAAGGTCTTAATTACCTTGCCTACCCCCGAGCATAGTCGAACGGTTGTAAATTGGAGTAACATGGCCCCAAGCAATTAAGATTGCATGTCACTGCTCTAAATTTAGTTTAAGTCCTTCCAACAATTTATCGTGCCGTTTGTGTTATCTATCTTAGGTATTTACTGAAATACAAACTGTTTGAATGTTAATTGACATTCAAATCGAAGATACTTTACTCTTATGTGTTGAGTAATAGAGTAGAAATGGTTTGATTGCGATTCAGATGCGTGATTGGTAGGCGCATACTTTAAAGTTTTTATTGATTTACGAATAAAGAGTAGAACAAAGTTCTATCGCTGTCAACGAGACTGTCTATACCTAAATTACATCCAGTTTCAACCATCCTTGCGGACTCGTATCAAAAGTTTGGCAACTATAATATTCACATCAGAGCCACATAATAGAAGTTTCTGGAATAGTTTACAAGTCCCTTGGTGTCTTCCTTGCCTCTGAGGTAAGCTGTCGAATCTGTTGTTAAGTTAACTACTCAAAGTTGTACGCTGTAGGTCCTTACATTATAGCATGATATTGTAAATTAATTAACATATTATTTCTCAATACTTCAAACAGACCGACAGATAACGTATTTTAATTTGAACAGCGCCTCTAGTATTTAATCCAGAATTTTTTTTTCTAGAGTGAATGTCAGAGGCGCTGCCAATATTTTATAGAAATGTTCTATCCTAATTCCAGAAATACAGAGGTCTCCTTTAAAGTTATATATATTTTGATATTATCGTCTTCTACTTGCTTAAATTTTTTTTCGGCTAACTTTTCTTTTTTCTAGGCTATGTAACATCGCGCTACGACGGGAGCAGAGCAGTAACAAATGATGTAACTTAACGCAGGTAAAACTGTGCTGCTGGTAGCTAGTCTAATGTAACTGCTTTCGTTTCTAAATTTGTCGAGACTCCTCGAATCGCAATATGAGTTAAGTTATTTTTTAAATCTTAATTTTGTATTTAGGAATCTACTGTTTATTCTTAACAGATGGTAAAAAATATATTTCTGTGTAACATGACTAAGTGATGCTTGAAACCAATTAACTTATGTTTTTGTAGCATAAATTATTGAGTTTATAATATATACTCTGTATATAAAAACTACTCCTGTATGATACATAAAAATATTAAAAGTTTTATACCCAAAAATAAGGTACAATGTTGGAATTGGTTATGTTGGCAACAAAGTTACAAAACTCAGTCAAAACAAGTTATTTTAAACAAAATAAATATTTCTAGACAACATTATGAACAAATCCTATAAAAACAATGTTATAGTTATCATAAGTAGTTTTTGTTTGAAGACGGAGTGCTAACAACTTGCTCGTCCCATTTCGCGCTTCAACGAAACGCGACGCGAACGAGATAGGACCGAGGTGCAGTGAGAGATTGTTGTAATATCGATATTATTAAGACCTTGTGATCCAACATACAAAGCTAATACAGCGAACAATGACGACAGAAGACTACTTAATACGGCAAAGAAAATAGAAAATTTATAGGTGTTGCTCTTAATGAACGAAGGCGGTTCACGACCGGCTAAGCTAGCGAAAATTGAGGGCGGCTTATGTTCAGCAGTGAACGTCCTTCGGCTGATATGATGACGATTCATGAACGAAAAGCTAAGCTTGAACATTACTATGAAATCCTGCCTCGCAATATCGAAGTTCTCATACTGAGTTAGTATAACTTGAGTACCAATGCGGGGCGAGAAAAAATATCTCACAATGCCACCTTCCGTCGTGGGGGTTTTCATGTAGTTTCCACCACTGTTGGGTACCACTTACCATATTAAAATATATTTAGTAAAACAACCAACCAACGTGAAAACATACACCCCAATTCGGTGAAAAACAGTCTTATGACGAGAATTAATATCAGGCAACTTTAAATTGTATCTTAATGTCATAAGATCTAAATTATCATATCAGAGTTTTGGTTACGTCATTTTTGCCGTGAGGGTGATATAGTACGTATGTACTGGATACATGGAATTGAATGTTTGTAAATTGTAAAGTTTGGACAAAAAGTTGCGAGACGAGGGACGTGTTACATGTCACGTTGAAAACCCCATGTTTCGAAATCAGTAGGTACATGGTTAATACAAAATTGTGTTTATCTACATGTAGTGAAACTCTTTCAATTTGTAAATTATTTATTTTCTAATAGAACTATGAAAATATATTACTTAATTATTATATATTTTTTATAATGCAAAATTATACGAAGCTAGTTCATAATAAATACCTACTTATTCAAAAACAGATCTGAGCTCTATAAATTGAGAGTTGTATATAAAATCATCAGTCTGCGTTTACTGTAGAACAAAGTCTTCTAACAAAAGGAGACCGTTTACCATGATCCCAATACTTGACAGGTCATTTCTGTCACCTTAAAGGCAGAAAAGGACAAATTCCATTATTCTAGACGGGAATTATAGATATATATCTCTAAAATAATTAAGTCTAAAACTAAAATCTTTTAGTCTCAGTATGCCACTAGTTTGTCTTCACTTATTTTCATAAACTTGGCTATTCCTGTCCATAATGAACCCTGAAGGCGCCGAGCTGTTTAACCGACTATTTCATTATAAAGTTTACAAATAAATGATATACACCTCTTTTTCTTTTTCACCATTATTATTAATTATTAATAATCCTTATATTTTATCTTATCTAATAGTTAAGGTTGTTGTTAATAAGCCATAGTTCTTCGACCTCTTTGGATCTGAAATAATGTTTTTGTTATACCTACTCGTATCTTCCTAATTTCTTGGTTTCTCGTGATGTTTCTCTTCAACGTTTACCAGTAATGTCGAAGGTAAACTTGATTAGATTGCATTGGTACAAGACTGATACTTATTTTGTTCGGTTTAGAAGCAGTAAAAAGAGTAGGATACCATTATGCATTGCACCCTGTCTATTTTAAAATGAGCCGTAGAAAAAATTGTTAATTTACAATTTTCAACAACTGAAACAGTAGATAATTTCAAATATTGTATCTTGTGTTAGAATACACACCTAAGTAATAAACCGTTTATATTTTTCACTTCTTTTTAGATACTATACAAGACAAACATTGAGTCCCTCTTTCTAGTAAAAAACTGAATATAATAGAAAAGTATTCTCATATTATTTGTTGTATTGTTTTTCACATTTTGTTAAAGCCTTTTTTTGATCCAAGAAGTTATTTTATTAAAAAGTGTTTTGATTATGATTTTTTAATCACACGATTGCCTAATTTGTTTTTTAAAGAGTCTGTTCCAAGAGACCTGTAGTCTAAGTATTATGTTCATAATTACTGACACTCGTTAGCTTTTAGTTTACTCGCGTAGGTATGTGATATTTTGACAGAACACAGCGAAGTTTACAAAGGTGATATCTTGTCAAAAATAAAAGCAACTCGGTTGAGGAAATACATCCACTCTACTGACTTTAACCTCGCAAAGAAATTAAGCAAAATTGAAATTTAATAAATGTAAAAATGTCACTCAACAGAAGTTCGGCCTTAAAGCTACGGCTTAGTAAAGTTCGCTGTCTCTCGCAAAATTAATGCTGTCTTTAAACATCGTTTGAAGAAGGACATTGTTATAGTAGTCAATTAATTCTATGACCAATAAAGAACCGTTCATAATCTAGATGTAGTTACTTAATAGTCAAGACTTAAATGTTTGTAAAGCTCTTTTATTTTCCTCAGACCGAGAAAGTAGGTAATGGTTTTGTTTTTTCCTTTCTGTAAGTATAAAAGTTTGTAAGCCTGTCCTCATGAATGGTAAGCGAAATGTTTTTAACTGCCCAATGATGAAAGTTTCTATGAATCAGTGTATAAAAACTAACTTGCGCACTTAGGCTTACACAACCTGTTATATTGTTTGTCCTCCTAATTAACTTAATTCTGTAGAAAAACAAATTTTACTTTGAAGTTGTTGAATTATAATCGATGTATGTCCCAGTCAATCCATCGACACGCGACAGAAAATAAATAAGTAAAAGATTATTTTGTAACTTAGCTACTTATAAATTTGAATGATCCACCGACAAGAACTGAGCTTTTAAATAAATAAGAAGTAGTAAATTTATCGGGTGTTTGCCAGATTTAAGGCATTAAACTACTTTTATTGCGTTTTATTAAAAACTAAATAGTAAAAGTAAAAAAGAAAAAGATCCTCCTGCATGGTGAAAATACAACCTACCGTAAAACGTAATATCCTTCGAATTCAGAAACAGTAAGTTCAATTTTCGTTCAGCTGCCACTTAATATAAATCCTTCCTCAGAAATTAATTGCGAAGCTTTTTAAATTAATCCATTACCGAAGTAAAGTCTTTCGTTAATCTTGTAGCTATATTTAGTAGGTTCTTTAAATTATTTCAAAATATTTAAATTTAAATTCTTCGACCTTCTGGACCTACATATACCCCAAGACAAGACATCCGTCTTTTACTACATCGTTTTAATATCATTTTATTTTATTTCTTTCTTACATTACCGGTAGAATAATTAACATCCCTTTCACAACATCATTAAACAATTTATCAATTAAAATAATTAAGGCCGACATCCCATAAAAATTTACTAATATAAGATATAATACTGACTACTGGCAAAATTTTTGTCCATGACTTAGGTCGTAATTAAATAGGTACAGTAGCTTTCAGAAGAAATCGATAGCAAAGCAATTTAGCCCTAAAACGTAAGTAACAGAGAGTCAAAAGTCATTCAGCATATTTTAAGCTGTTAAACTAAAGAACTCGATTTAAAAGTTTTTGTCAGCTGAGTTAACTAGAACTTACGCTGAGAAAAGTGTTAGTAGCTACGAGTATTAATATAAACATATTACAAAATTAGTTGCAATAATTGACTGACTGGCCTGTTGGTCTAGTGGTTAGTGACCCTGACTGCTAAGCCGGAGGTCGTGGGTTCGATTCCCACCCAGGACAAACCTTTGTGTGATGAGCATGATTGTTTGTTCTGTGTCTGGGTGTAATTTATCTATAATATGTATGTATTTACAAAAAAAAAAGTATATAAGTAGTATATCAGTTGTTTAGTACCCATAACACAAGCAAATATAATTGCTTAATTTGGGGCTAAATGGCGCTGTGTGCATGTGGAAAAAAAAAAAAAAAAAAAATATATATAATTGTTAAGTACCTACATTTAATTTAGGTCAATTGGCACTTTAGTTTATTAATTCATTCAAGGAATACAACGTTATTTTTTAACCGGTCTAACCCATAATTATGCTATTCGAATTTGTACAGAATTTTAGTTGGCTCTTTAGTTTTTTAATTCTTAGTCAAGGAATAAAACATTTTTTTTTACCGGTCTAACCCTTATATACGAATAAATAAAACTGCAATCATCCATTCATTCAGCTTCTGCTGATAATTATGACTGACAAAAATATAGTCAGAGCCAAATCATTTGTTATTGTATTTATTGTGTTTATTTATTTGAATGGCGCCCTCACTGCCAAAGTTAATCGTCTAAAAGGTCATTTGAAGCGAAAGCTTTTGGTAATTTACGTTTCATTTTCAATTGTTTCTCCTCAATAAAATTCACAGATGGATTTGTTTCAACCGTTTGTATAAAACTTTGTCCATTTCACAAAGTTTGAACGATGTTGTGATGTTTTGTTATTGTAATTAACTGCCCCCGGCTTTTTATGTTCAACAATGTGTGTTTAAAATGTGACGCAACGATTATTTGAAGCTGATATAGTATTTAAAATATTAGGATGTTGATCTTAAAATTTTGTGTTGACAATTGGCCAGTTATTATTGATAGCCTAGGGCTTTTTATCTCTGAAGACTTTCCTGGCAGACTATTACATGAAGCGGAAGAGTTTGTTTAAACGCGATAATCTCCAGAACTACCAATTGAATTTGAATAATTATTTTTATGTTTGATAGCCCAATTCTTGAGGAAGATTGTAGGCTATAGGTATAACATCACGCTATTAGCGACGAGTGCGGAGCAGTAACCAAAGATGTAACTTAACACAGGTGAAACCGCGTCGCGGAAGGCTAGTACTAGATATAGCTAGTGAAAGTATTATTTATAAATTCGTCCCTGTTTCACGATTCATTAAATTAATTTATAACCTTGGTTACAGTAGTTTCTGTTATCTATTGTGCCCTTTCCTCATGATTTCTAAAATTGCCCTCTACCAAGCTGTCTATCAATTTATGAGAGGCCAATTTGATTCTTCTGCAAATTATAGCAGTTTAAAACTGGATGGTTCGTCTGAATGAGAAAATTTAATTCACAGAGTAATTTGGTACTAGAGACGCTATTCATTTTTACATAATTTTTTTACGCGGTATGCTACTACGAGTAATAGCTACACCACTTAAATAATATAATGCTTTAGGTACCAACGTATATTATGGTTAGGTATTCATGTCTTATGAATGCAAAAGTAACTCTGTCTGTCTGTTACGCTTTCACGCCTAAACCACTGAACCGACTTGAAAATGATAAAATTTGGTATAACGATAGAATAAACCTTGGGGAACAACATAATATATCTTTTATAGTGAAATAAAGGCTTGAAGGGTTTGAAATAGGTGATGAAAGTTTGTATGTAAAATGCGATAAACCTAAACGACATTTACGCGGGCGGAGCTGCAGGCAACAACTAGTTACAAATAAAGAGGAAATTGCAATGGTCGTTCATCCCACAAGCCTTTGTATGTGTGGTTTTATTGGTAACGAAATTATTCAATATATACGCATATTGTAATTCATTGATCGTTCTCATTCTGTTTAATAAAATACGGGCTTCGACCAGAATTCCATTTAATGATTGCGTAATGAAAATGATCGTCAATAGGCTTGATTAATTTCATGTTATTCCCGTTTTATATGCAATATATGAAGATTGAGACCAAGATATGGAATTACTCTATATTTTTCTATGGGTGTCGTAGGGTACGGGCAAAAGCATTATCTGGCAACTAAATAACTGCCAGTAGCCAATCCTCCTGTAAAGCGTAAATGTCCTTGATGACGAAAATCATGATGCTAGGAACGATTAGCAAATCGTAATGAGAAAATTTTGTAAGTATTTCTAATAAATACCGAGAACACTGATAAGTTTTACATACAACCAGCTGCCTGCAGCGCGGTATCACTCGAGTCTTTGGTTACTGCTCTCCTCCCGTCTCCAGTAGCGTAATGTTACATAGCCTATAACCTTCCTCAAGAACTGGATTATCATACGCAAAAATATTTCAATTCAAATCCGACCTGTAGTTCCAGAGATTAGCGCGTACAAACAAACAAACAAGCTCTGCCGCTTTATATAATAGTATAAATATAAACAACCTCTATAGATATGTGTATCTTATGCTGTACATGAGACAAACGAAAATTGACTGACGGATCTTGCCAAATTCGTAAAATATTTATACATTACGCAACAAAATTAATCAATTCTCATATCAAGGCGTAATTTCGAATTGTTTCAAAACCAGATCCCATTTGAGTGAAATTTATTCGAACGAAAAGGTCTAAAATTTTCACATTTCACCAACGATTTGGAGAATGTCACTTGAGATCAAAATAAATAGGCCTGTACTTCAGACCCTGCCCGATTTCAATAGAGGACCGTTTTATGTACATGTCCTTATAGGATCGGAGTTGGATATTTGCAACCTTATGATCGCGAAGGTTTAGATTTGTACAGTAGAAGAGCTGACTTTGTATTTGCATTGTGGATGTTGAACCAGTGATGTTAAAGGTAATCACAGCTTTTAGACCTTGGAAGCACAAGCGTGCATTAACACGTAGACCTAAATAAAAACAATATCAAAAAATGGTTGCTATCAAACGATTCCTGTTATTAAAAAGGCTCTTCTCTTACAGAGAAGGGATTTATCGCTACGCTAGGAGGATTGGCAAATTCACAATGCTTTTAAAGTTCAAGTTTACATTTAAAACGTTTTTCTTAAGATAGACTTAGAAAGTACATTTTATGGATTTATAAAGTTACAAATTTGTCCGATTTTGAATTCAAAACTGCGGGTGAATACTTTTTATTAACCTTCACGACTTTCATATAATTATACTCATTAAAATCTTTTGTTTTGGAGAAACCAATAAAGTTATTAAGTTCATATTTTCACTAGCTTATGAAGTTTTACAAATTAAAGTTTAAATTAAACTAGAGTTAAATCCTGCTACGCATTGTTGCTTATAAAAGTTATTTCTGCATAAAATATGTTTTTTTTAATTTTTTGTTGCACGGAGTTGGAAACTTCTTAATTAGCGTTGAGTTTTTGCAAACATTTTTTAATTTGCATGATATGCAACTATTGCTTTTTAGATATTTGAATATACGTTGTCTAACTTTATTCCAGCAACTCTCAAGAAATTATAATTAAAGGAATTAGTAGGTACCAATGTCTATCTAAACCTAATAAGGATAAGTAAACTATTGAAACATTACGCAGTTTATTTAAGTTTAGCTATGGATGCCTATCTACTAATTACGAAGTGGTTATCTAAAAAGTAATCCTTAGAGAATGGAATAATTGTACAAATGTGTGGACATTATCAGTAATTTTGCGTGCAGAATTTGTTTCAATTGAGTAGTGATTCTACAGTAATGAGATATTTCTTGCTTATTTATACGATCCTGACATAAAATCTGTCGAAAAGGATAGATGTGACGCTTTATTGTACTCATATTAAGTAAGGTTATCATTTATCTTTTTAAAGAGTATAAATATTGTCATGCTCACGAAAATGTCATTGCTTGTGGTGTCGTATTGGCCGTCATCACCTGTCCTCTAATATAGCGAAGGTGATGATGGCTGGTTCGTGCGTTATGCTCGTGAACGGCATGGCATACATTTAATACCTAATCCAGTATTACCGTGTATTCAATATGACCAGGAGGTGCATTTGCCATTTTAATTAAAATACGTAGCCAAATTATCATACTACATAAAACTAAATAATTGAAATCTTCTGTTTTCTTTCTTGAATCTTAGTAATCATATTAATTGGTTGATTTGTAATAATTACTTTGTATGGTTCTTTGCTTGCGTTGAGTGTTAAAATTGTAACTCATAAAAAAAAACTGTAATTATCTGGCGTTTGAAAAGAGTGGCCTGAGTTTCTTGCCAGTTCTTCTCACGGCTCTACCTCGTCAGCGAACTGGCTGTAGGTTAATTGGCTAATTTCATGTAATTTTGACTTTTCAGCTTCATACTTTATGATCAAAATTAAATAAATGCTTTGAGTTTGAGTTTTGAGACTTCCATAATAATGTTATAGTTATGACTAATATCCTGAACATTCAATTTAGTTTTATCAAAATGTATTTCTTTTAGTTTAAAGCAAAAATCGTTTAGCTTTTAAAATAAAAGTCACCTCTTCACCTATTTTCTTATTTGGTTTACGTAACATTTTAGGCGATCCTAATATCTTCGCAATAGAAGTCACTTTCGTAGTGTAAATGTTTGAAAAAACGTGGACCTTTTTGGCTTTGTTGCGGATTTTTATCGTGACGTTAAAGGTTTTTTTATTTAGTGCGATATCGAATCGTCCAACTTAAATAGAGCTAGTGTTACAAAATCGCATGCAAAAATAAGCTTTATGTGCTCAAAATTGTTACTATATCGAGTTATAAAGTGGGTCTAGTTATGCTGGTGAGTTGTAGCGATATTTTTGTATGACCTTTTAGTCAAAGAAAAAGGCTTAGATGTTTCCTTTTGTGATAATGTGCGGAGATGGCGTTGATGGAGGGACGTAGGCATTAATTTGTTACCAAACGCAGTTTGACGGTATTGAAAACTTGATGTAAAAGGTTGGAAGGTTCGCAGACAATTGACTTTTATGTTCCTTTGTATTCAGGTGTATATTAATGGAAGACAATCTATGGTAAACGTTTGGGGCTATTACGTTTGGAGCGTCACCTAAACAATCAATTTTAAATTAATTAATCCAATAATAATAACACAACAATTACACTATCTAGATCCAAAGTAAGCATATGTTATAGCTTCTGCTATGGGCTCTAGAATGCGTATTTTTTGTAAATATATACATATTATACTTAAATAGAATCTTTCAGACCAATGCCAATGGTATGTTCATGCACATAAAAATTTTGCACTTGCAGGAATCGGACTCGCGACCCTTGACTTAGCCGTCGATCGCTCTATCACTATGTTATCTTTTTGAGGAAATGTTGTAAGTATAATAAGTTATTAAAATAATTGTAATTTTGTCACTTTTTAAATAATTGCTAACTAAATATTTATATATTGCTTATACATATAGTATAATTTACAAGTATCAACTTTTGGGAAGAACCGAAATAAAAACTTTAAACAAATTCATCTGAATGAAATAAGGAAAACCTTTTCAAAATCAAAATGTTTGTACTAGGAATATGTATTTTTTACACAAATATTTCAATAAAAAGTTTATTTCGTAGTAAAACTAATCAAGCATCATAATTGTTATCATCATATTGTTTAATACAATTTAGAAACACAATACAAAATTGTAAAGAACAGAATTGTAAAGATAGGCGATGACTAGTCAAGGTGGCGAGACTTGGGCTCTCTCAAGTAGGCCTCCGCCTATATCTAGCAGTGGACGTCTTTAGGCTGAATTGATGATGATCAGATATCAGAAAATAAAGCTGTCCCGTGCCGGTCTCTATATACATTATCAAGTCATCAGCCCAATCATGCTATTGTCAATAAACACAGAGATAACAGAATTAAAACATAATTTAACAACGAAAATTTTTAGTAAAATCATCAAAATGTTAAAAAATACTTATGAGTGGCAACGTCGCAATTTAGTGTAGTATTTAATTTTTAAGCTATATTTTTAAAATATGTTCTGTTTCAATGCTAGAATTAAGTAAAAGCTGTATAAAAAGTAAGAAATCATTGCGTGTACAGTTCTATTTATATGCAAAAAATACATTTGTAACTTAAGTTGCGTTATTTTCATAGTAAAATAACTTTAACCATTATGGTTACTTAATTTTTATATAGCTTTTACCTAATTGTAGCATTCACATCACACATCAAAAAAAACATATTTTTAAAATATAGCTCCAAATAAATATTTTCAATTTTTATTGTCAGTCTCAATTTTAGTTGCCACTCATGACGCGTATACCTTCAAAATATCGATGTTTTTAAAACAAATAAGTATTCCTTGCAATTATTATCACATTAGTGTAATATTGTAGGTATTATGTATTGAGTACCTATTATAATTATGTCTAAAGTATTTGACATATTTACTAAATCTTGGGCATTTAATGAAATTAATCATTTTAGCAGGGACAGAGGAATTTCTCGAGATAAATGAACATTCAGATATGTACAAGTTAATGATACGTGACCTCAGTGTGATAAACTGTTGTTGCTACTCCAGCGCACGATAGTAGGTATTTTACATTTTAATTCTATCAATTGGACAGAGGGAATTCCTTTTAATGCACAATATCTTGTATATAAAGACTCCCAAACTGCATAACACATCATTCTGAAACTGAACGTACTAAGAACTCTAAAAAAAATATTCTGCATCAAAAACTTCAAGATGTTTGCTGCAAAGATATTTCTGGCGACTATTGCACTAGTTGGTGTAAGTGCAAGACATGTGTCAGAGGACCACATGCAATATGGAGTTAACGAAGAGTACATACAACCTCAATATGTAGACCAAGATTTGCAATTCTCAAGGGTCCGTCGTCAAGCACAGGGCGGTGTAAAATATAACGGTGATGGCAGTACTGGACTCAGCGCTAAAGTTCCGCTTGTTGGTAATGATAAGAACATTTTGAGCGCGATTGGAAGTCTAGATCTTGATAATAAGATGAACATGGCTTCTAAAGGCTTTGGATTGGCTATCGATAATGTGTAAGTATTTAGTGTTCTTGCTTTTGAAACAAATGTATCAATTCTGATAGTTTACATTATGTGTGATCAAAGAATAAAGTTAATGGCGATTAAGTGATCTGATTTTCTTGCCGATTCGCTCTATTTTTCGTCGTGTATTGACTGTAAAAAAATTAAAGATTTCTAGTTATTTTGACATTCATATGCATCATTCCCAAGATCTCGTAATGACAGAAATTTCGCGTTTTTGCATCCTCGGCATCCAAATTTTACGACAAATGTTCTGCATCAGACATTAGACCATTATTTTTTCGTGGAGCTTAAATACAAAGAAGTAGGTTATGTACTTCAGTACCAATCTACCAATATTACTCTTTGACTGTAATCAATACAGTTGTTAATAAAGTATTATTCCAGCAACGGCCACGGTGCATCTGTGATGAAGGAGACGATCCCTGGCTTCGGCACCAAGTTGACGGGTGCTGGTCACGCGACGCTGTTCCACAATGACCACCACGACGTTGCCGCCAATGCCTTTGTCTCCAGGAACATGCCTAACTTTCTTAACGTGCCCAACTTCAACACTGTTGGGGGAGGAGTTGACTATACATACAAGTTAGTATGATTTGGTATCAACAGTATATTTAAAATTTCCTATCCCTATATTTATTACATGACAGCTTCATTGAGAGTAAGGTAGTAGGAAGGTGAGGTAGAGGAAAAGCGCGGATAAGCTGAATGAGTCAGATAAAAAGAAAAGGAGGGCTGCTGTCATATCGTATAAATAAATACAAAAGTTGCCTCTAGACCGAGAGAAGTAGCAGGCATTGAATCAGTTCCTTTAGCAAGAGTTAAACTATTTAATTTATGATTATGACATTTACTACCTTCTTCTTGGCTATTTCAGGAACAAGATCGGAGCGTCCCTGGGCATGGCTCAAACTCCGTTTCTACAACGCAAGGACTACTCTGCGATGGGTAACCTCAACGTGTTCCGCAGTCCCACCAGCTCTGTGGACTTCAGCGCCGGCTTCAAGAAGTTCGACACTCTTTTCATGAACAGCGGCTGGAAACCTAACTTCGGACTCTCGTTTGGAAGATCCTTCTAAAATACTCTTAAGATTATTTTGTTAAGTTGCATTCGATTATAAAATTCTAGTAAAATATTCAGTATTTCTGTATCTTCAATATTTTGTAATTCAAATATAGAATTCAGTAAGTAATTATCAAAATAAATGTTTTGACTAATTAATGCACAGTTTTTCAGACGGTTTCCTTTTCCATCTTACTTAAGAGGATGAAAATTCAACCTTTAAAGTCTTATTTCCATACATACCGTTTAATGGTGCATATTTATATGGGAATATTAATCAAACCGAATATAGTTGCAGCTGACAAACCTGTACAAACCACTTCTACATTTAGATCACGATGATACACTCTTTGAAGAAGACTTCGGTCTAACCTTGAAAGGTTTTTCCTCCGGAGGTTCTTGTTTAAATTACGAGTACGTATGTAATTAACAGGATCACTTTAAGCAGGGATTCTTAGGGTATGTCTATATGTCGCAGGCAAATTGTATTAATAGGCCGTTTACAATCTGCATCGGCATATACAAAACGCCAGATGTTTTAGGACAGCAATGTAACGAATTTTCGTTACAGCACTCACTAGCCGCTGGCGCGGCACGCTCGCTTCGCTCGCTCGGCGCATGCGCAGGGGTCACAATTCTAACCTAACCTATTCAATCTCATCATATCATCATATCAGCCACAAGACGTCCACTGCTGGACATAGGCCTCCCCCAATTTTCGCCACCGTTGTCGGTCGTTCGCCGCCCTCATCCATCGGTTGCCCGCCACCCTTATAAGGTCGTCGGTCCACCTTGTGAGGGGTCTGCCCACGCTGCGTCTTCCGGTTCGTGGTCGCCACTCTAGAACCTTTCTGCCCCAGCGGCCGTCAGTTCTGCGAGCTATGTGTCCTGCCCATTGCCACTTAAGAGAAGCAATTCTGCGAGCTGCGTCGGCTACTTTGGTTCGCCTGCGGATTTCTTCGTTTCTCAAACGATCGCGCAGGGAGACGCTTAACATAGCCCGCTCCATCGACCTCTGAGCGACTTTGAGCCTTCGGATAAGACCCATAGTTAGCGACCACGTCTCTGCTCCGTATGTCATCACTGGCAACACACACTGGCCAAAGACCTTAGTCTTGAGACACTGCGGTAGTGCGGACGTGAAGATATGTTGTAGCTTCCCGAACGCTAAAGGGAAACAAAGGATGTACAATTGTTATATTTTAAATATTCTCACAACTCCATACGGACAGCTGTAACAACAAAGCTGTCATAACGATTGTTGCTCCAATGAAAGGACCTATCCAACTATATAAATATTAAAGCTATTGGAGGGTGGTCCCAATCTGCCCAATCTCTTTTAAAACAGATTTTGCAAATTTATATTCTGCAGAAGTTAGTAGGTAACTGAAAATATCTAAGGTATATAGGGACGGTACGTGATATGTCGGTATGTATGAAGATACTAAACGAGGGTAAATGTCTCTTTTACTCAACTCACCAAAAAATATGGTTCATTTAATATAATTTTATATTCTGTACCCTTTTAAATTTCTGTTAATCTACGCTTTTAGAATTTAGCTAACACTAGCTAACAACAACTTTTATACTCTAAAAGAGAATTTAGGTTTCAAGCTAAACATCAGGTTACCATATTGCAGTAGCGCCAAAGTGTCACATTTATGTACTAAAACTGACAGAATTTGCTGTAGTCTAAGACAACCGACGCGTCGTTTTAAAATAAAACCTTTACACCGTTATTAGCTCTCCGGGATTTTCCTCGAAGCGCACTAAATTCGAAACTCACCAGTTTGTAGTAATATTGTTTGTTGTTTGTTCTAACTAGTGCGTTTTTAGGAATAATTTAAGAACGCTTCAATTGGTGCGTTTCAAAATTGGTGCGCTTCGTGAAATACCCCAGCTTTCCATGTGCTATGATCAGTGATCGGAGTAGGTAGATTGAAATGGGGTCATTGATCCGAAACGTATATATTAATATGGACATTCCTCCGGAATTGGTGGATTATTACAAAAAAACCGGAACTTATGTAGGAATTTTATTCTGCCAGAGTGGAAGGAGTCATTTGATGATTTGCCATCCTCAAAAAAAGGTAGGAATTTTAATAAAATGAGCAATATTATTCTTTATTATTCTTCATATTTTTTTTAACGGCACACAGTCACGATTTGACAAAACCCAACGACCAATCAGAACAAAGGATCATGGGTGGTACAATAACCGGTTATCAGAACAATGCGTACGCCCGCCGACGACATGCCAGGTAGCTCACTCGTTTACTTCGGTTCGTAGAGTGCGCATCTTTGTTTGTTACTGTGTTGTGAAAACGTTACTTGACCCTGGCTTGTGTACATACTGACTTCTGGAATCTGCTCTAAACCACGTTTTGGCTCGAATATACGGACTCAGATTTTTCACTATTGAATTGGATCTACATATTTAAACCAAGCTTTGGTAAGTAATATTTTACTAGTTACAAGGAGTATAAAGCATGTTTGGATGTACTATAAGAATATTTTTAGTATTGTGTTTGTTCGCTTAACCTGCTGAACATACCATGAGTCTTAATATTGTTAAATCTTTAATAGAGTATGAACCAGTGAGCTTAGTGCGAAACAAAATTATGATATTCTAGTAATGTAGTTGCAATTCAGCTAACTCCACTATTAACCGACATTTTACTGGAATCCGTATATAATTTGAATGCCCTGTGTCCTCTTGCAATGTATTGGTAAAATAAATTACTATAGGCCTTATCTACTTCTCTACAAAATATTCTACGTAACAAGCCCTTTCATTTGATACCCATATTGATGGAATTGAAAAAAAAAATAAGTTGTCCGCCATCTTGTAGCGGCAGCCATTTTGGATTGACAATAATATTGAATATACATAATTGTATTGTCACCAGAATCAAAGGCGAATACCAAATTTTAGATCAATCGGTTGACAGGAAGAGGGTGAAATTTCAATGACTAAATTTGATCCACGAAAAATAAAACAAACGGAGTAAACTAAATAAACTAAATAAAATGTAATTTTTTCATGTCTTTGTTTTAGGTGATATATACGAGGTTCCATCTCTAAAACAAAGTTCAGATATGGCAAACGTCAAGGCTGAAACTGTAGAAAAATGGATATCCGGTCATCCCGAACTACTTTACGATCACGCTAATAGTACAATATACTGTTCAAAATGTGAAAGCCATTTGAAAACCATAAATAAAGGAAACGTTAAAAGACATATCGAAGGAGCAGTACACCAGGGAAAGTTTAAGCGGCCCGAAGAGGAATTTTATTTCGATCTTATAAAATTTCTCATTTTGTGCAATATTCCGTGGTCTCAGATGAAAAATACTACTTTTCAAGATTTCTTTAAAAAATATATGTGTAGTACCTGTTGTTGTACGTGTACTAATCGTACTCTGCCAGATGAATCACAGTTACGGAAAGTTTACATGGACAAGTTTTTTAAGAATAAAATCAATTCGATTCGGCAAAATTATAAAAATGAGAAACTATGGATATCATTAGATGAAACGACAGACTTTTTAGGTCGCTATATAGTCCATTTTTTAATAAAACCATTACATCCTAGCAATTTGACTAGACCTTATTTGGTAGCATGTAAAATGCTAACTGTAGTTAATGGACAAATAATCACGCAATTTGTGTTAGAATGTTTGGAAAACTTTTGGGAAGATTCTTTTGAATCAAAGGTAGGTAACATTCTTGTCCTCTGCACTGATAGCGTTGCATATATGCTGTCTGCAGGACGAAATTTAAAACAATACTTACCTGAAATGAAGCACGTAACATGTTTGGCGCATTCTCTTCATCGCGTATCTGAGCAAATTAGGTTAGAATATCACGATGTTAACATTTTAATAGCAAATGTTAAAAAGGTATTTTTGAAAGCCCCAAGTAGAGTCAAAATTTTAAAAGAAAAATATCCAGATTTGCCGCTACCTCCCCAACCACTTGTTACAAGATGGGGCACTTGGTTAGAGGCAGCATTTTATTACGCTCAAAACTTTGAAAAAATAAAAGAAGTATTATCTTGTTTAAGCAGCTCTGATGCGGTATCTATTCGAGAGGCAAAAAATATTATAGAAAAAGAAAATTTAAAAGAAGATTTAAATTACATTAAAGGCAATTATTTTATAATTCATTTGTCTTTAAAAGAATTGCAAAAGCATAATTTATCGTTGACAGATTCACTTTTAGCATTTGACAACGTCAGAGATGCTATAAATCAGTGCAATTCAGAAAATATAAAAAATAAAATAGAACGTGTTATGGAACGAAACCCAGATTTAGACACACTTAGAGAATATAGTGAGGCCATTGAAAAAAATGAAGCACATAATTTAATACCTTTTTTAAAATTTGCTCCTTTGACATCGTCAGATGTAGAACGGTCTTTTTCCATTTATAAATGGACTTTAGATGTTAAAAGAAATAGGTTGAAAATAGAAAATATAGAGAAACTCATAGTTATATATTTTAATTGTAAAGATCAGGATTACCAGGATGCTGACATTGTAATCGATGAAGATTAAAAATGTGAATAAATGTAAAATGTACATATTTAACAATAAACAATGTTGATTTTTATCTTTTTTCTTTATTCTACCCCCTTTTTTTTGGTCCTAAAATCTGACTAAAATCAACCTGTTCCTTCGTATGCCCTTTAAGTTTCAGAGTCGTGGTGCATCCTTAGAACAGTCTCACGACCCCATCAGGCATTGGCCCTCTATGGGGCCCCGTCATTTATTCTACCCTTAATGCAAATTACCATGACCCCTATGAAAATATTTAAATTTAAGTGCAACAATTTATGTCTATCTATAAAAGTTCTAGCCATAAAAGGCTAAAAATAAAAAAATAAAAATTAAAGCTTCGATCAGAATTCGATTGTTTTTATTATTCAACAGATAAATAATGAATTAATTTAGTTTTGATACCTTCCTTTAAATTTTGAATTGAGTAGGAATAATATCACTACCAACATTAACAATATTTAATTGAATCCGGAAATACCGGAATTACTTTCCGGGAAAATGGCTTATCCATGTTATTCTTTCTGTGTGCATTTATGATACAAGTACCAAAAATCAATCTACCTACTCCGATCACTGGCTATGATTGATACTTGCAGTTTACTATCGCTATCATAAACGATATGCATATTCAACCTATGGTATACCTGAAACATTGTAGGTGATAAATGAAGGAAAACACTTAAATATTATTTATATTATGATTGCATTATATTAAATGCTATACTATAATAATATAATAATAATAATAATAATATTCTACCACATTCACACAGCGCCATTTAGCCCCAAATTAAGCAATTATATTTGCTTGTGTTATGGGTACTAAACAACTGATATACTACTTATATACATTTTTTTTTGTAAATACATACATATTATAGATAAATTACACCCAGACACAGAACAAACAATCATGCTCTTCACACAAAGGTTTGTCCTGGGTGGGAATCGAACCCACGACCTCCAGTTTAGCAGTCAGGGTCGCTAACCACTAGACCAACAGGCCAGTCAACTATATATTTAAAAATTTGGTATGATGAAGGAAAAGCTTCAGAATTTCAATCAGATTGTGTTTTTGTTTATTAAAAGGTAAAAAATATACGCAAGATGAGGTAAGTTGAAATAAAAAGCTCACGTAATTTAGAACATGGTGGATTTCGATTATCACAAAAGTGTTCGTTTTGTGATGTCATAGGTCATAGGCCATAAGCCTTCCCCAATATTCGCCACCTTAGCCGGTCATGAGCCGCCCTCATCCATCAGTATAAATAATCACGCATGAATAGCCGTTTTTAGAAATAGCTGTAAATTTTGATTTCGATGTTACTGAATCATTGGCTTTGTGTATGTGTAGACTTCTCTTTATTTAGGTAGAGTAAATTTTAAGCTATGTAAAGGTTATACGACTTTTGTTTAGGCTTTTTTTTAGATATAAGTATTTGTAAGATTGGTTTAAGTAAAATTGTTAAAATAAATATTGCTGTCTAAGCTAAACTAATGAAAACATACAATTTTATTAATAATATTTTTTATTCGATATCTTAACTTAATTAAATGCAGTACATTACGATTGTATAACATAAATCTTTTAATACACATAGATATAATAATATCCCAATGTAAAAAGTAACTAACAGATTCTTTGAATGTGAACCCAGTGTTAGGCTGCCAGGAACTCTTCATGAAGGGAGACATAGACTTGCTCAGTCCTGCGTTAAGGTCTAGTGATGTGCTCGGGTTCCTGAACAGGTTTAAGTTAGCATTCGCAGTGTAGTCAGTTCGCTGAAGCAGCGGTGTGTGAGACGCTCCTACTGATGCACCAATTTTGTTTCTAGAGAGAGAAAAAAAAATTATTAGGTGTTTACAGATACATATATTTAAACTGTATTTTTTTTTATACGTATGTTTTAAAGCTGGCCAAATTGAGAATCTAATATCTCCTACAATTATGATGTGAACCGGCTTCTAGTATAAAACCCGTATGACAAGTCGAATTAATTTGATTAAATACTAAAGCTAAAATGGCTTAATGCGTTTTTCATTTGAATAAATTTCTAAAAAAGTTCATTAAAATCATAATATAACAGAAACTCTAATTGTAAATATGTGTAATATACGTACTTGAACAAATAATCCAAGCTGCCGCCGTAAGTGTTGAAGTTTGGAGCCTGAGGGATGGTGGGCATGTTCCTGGTTACAAAAGCGTTAGCGTTGAGCTCATGGTTTTTGTTTTGAAAGAGGTTCAGGTGTCCCGCTCCGGTGAGCTGGTTGCCAAAGTTTGGTACGTGTGCTCCAGTAAGAGACAGTCCGTGTCCTCGTCTAAAAAGAAAGTAACAGATAAAATACGGTCGAATATTTAAAAGGTTATGAAATTTGAACCTAACAATCGTATACTTATATACGTCATTTGTTCTAGGATTTAGGATTACAATTCGGTGGTTAAGCTTTAGCATTAGGTACAATGTCTATAGAATATTGTTACTGCTTACTATTCATCCTTATCCTGAAGATATCTTATCTGGAACTACTACACTATTCAGGTACAAAAGTTTTGAAAAGGAATATGAAAATAAAAATTAGATTTTTAGACGGGAGTTCCAAACTTTGGTTGATATTACCACCAAAGTCAGAAAAAGCAGAATCTTGGTAGGTATAATAAAAACAATTTACTTACATATTATCATAAGCTAATCCACCGGTAGCCGAAGATAGATGTTTATTTGCATCAAAGCCAACACCTCCAATAGCACTGAACACATTCCTGTCATTACCAGCGACTGGTATCTTGAGATTAGCTCCTGAAGTTTTGTCCGAATTGAGGAACAAATGACCAATCTGACGACGATGTCTGTAATGTTCCAAACTTAAGGATTCAGGTTCAGAAAAGTCCTCCAAATCAGTATATGCACTGTATTGTTCGTTATAAAGACTTTTTGCTGAAATTGTAGCAATAAGAAGTATTGTTAAGAATAAAGAATACATGGTGGTACTTTGGTATACGTTCCTCGAATGATTTCTGTACCAGCAACTCACTCTTTATATAAGGAGACGACGTTTGATATAATTTGTGGAGTATTTCCCCGAGTCCGGCTTTAAAATAGCTTTTGTAAGATAATGTGGTCTGCTTATAGTATATGTATTTAAAAACATTGTACTTATGATAATGATATAAATATAAGTTTCTTTTTATATTGAATATGGTAGTAAAACTTGGAAAGTCCTTTGCCTAACAGTGGAGGTCTTTTGGTTAAAATGATATGATATTAAATATTAACTTTTAGGAAGAGATTTGAAGTAGTATAGATTTATAATAACTTTGTTCCATTTTATAAAAAAGAAAACTTAAAATACTACATAATGGTTCCAAGTTTATGCTTAAATAGAGAACAGATTACTTAGAAACTTAAGCAAAGTTAAAATTTGCAATACTATAAATTTTCAGGCGAGATAGAAAACGTACAAAGAAACTTATAATTTATGAATCCTGTAAAGTTTAATAGAGTAAGTCACTGGAGCGGAAATGAGACGGACCCATAGCTCGCGAAACTAGGACAGAAAAGTTCTGGAGTGACGACCAAGTACAAGAAGACGGAGTTAAGACAAGCTTCTTATAAGTTGGACAGATGGTGGTGGCTTGGGACTGGCTAAGATAGACGTAAGAAAGGTCAAGTACAGTAGTGGACGTGTTTTGACTGATAATTATGATGATGACTATGAACATTATTTGAAATAAGTTCTGAATCTCATTTGCTGCACAAGAATTTGCTGATGTTACAAATTTGTGCGTTATTAGCCTCTGATGGCTTTCACAACCTTACGCGGAATGCCGGTAAGCAGAAGGCTTTCAACCGTTGCCTTATATTAGTTGTTCTCAAATTTCTTTTACAGTTCTACCTTGCCTAAGTCAGTTGCAATACTCGTAATATCTAACTAAACATGGAGCACCTGTTCTAAAGTTTTCCTTCATTAAGTTAAAAAACTTAGTCGCTAGTCCTAAGGATGAGATGACCAAGAAGCGTATAAACTTGGGACAATCCTGATGATGAAAATAAATGAATAAAACAAAACATACTTTATTATTGATAAATACAAAACATTTTTAGCTGCGTAGTCAGCGGGATAGGATTATGGTATCATCCTATTTCTTCTTGTAGGGTGTAGGTAGTGACTAAGGCATTATTTGTTTATTAAAATAGTCCTACTGCAAACCGCCTTGGTAGACATTAAGGGGAGCCATATATTCATAGTTTCTGAAATGGCGTACTTCTAAGGATATTAGCACAGAAAATAATTAAAAATAATTAAATTTTGAAAGATATTTATGATATTTTTAAGTTTAAATACTGCTGGTATTACTTACTATATAAATAATGATTTCATATAAAGACAAAGCCGCATTTAATTTTTATAAATAATTTTGTGATTGTACCTACGGGAGAGGCATATTATGTCCTAAGCGTTCATTGAGATGGACGATGCGATAGAATAATAAAACGCTTGATAAATAAAAATCCAAACAGTTATAGCTTAATAATTCACTTGTATCTATGTTATTTCACAAAAATAACAAGGAAAATGAAATTGCCAAGAAAGCATAATTTATTTTATTAATGACTACAAATGTTAAATAAAACAGTCATATTTTAATTAGCTTAAGTGTTTCTAATTAAATTATGTCTAGTTTGTTTTTTAATCAACATTAGGGGTTCTAGAATGTTGATAAACATACTTATATACTTTTTTTTTGTTAATACATACATATTATACATAAAACACCCAGACCAATGCAAATGACCATGTTCATGCACACAATTATAAATATACTTAATATTAAATATATCATCAGATCAAAGCCATTCTACCAAATATGTACATAGTAAGAACCAAAATACCACAATCACAAGTTATTAATATATATGCTTTCTTTGGGTCTAGATGGCGTTGTGTGGTTATTGTGGTGTTATTATTATATCGGTATTGACGATACATTTAATGAAAGAAAATCTTCTGTCTTCTTCTTTTCAAAACAAATATCTATATATTATATAAAAATGAATCCCTATTTCCCTTGGTCATGGCATCACGTGTGAACGGCTAGATCAATTTCGTTAATTCTTTTTTTGTTGTGTTTGTTATTGTCAGGAGAAGGTTCTTATGAAAGAAAAACTAAGAAAATTCCGCGGTGATTTAGAAAGTTTAAGAATACTTAACCACCATAATAAATTTAAACCGCTAAACCGATTTTGATAAAAATTGGTATGTAGATAGATTTGGTTTCGGGAAATAGGCTACTTTTTATCCCGAAAATCGCTCTGATTCCCGAGTTACATTAATTAAACACATAGTAATTTTCGCGCGGGCAAAGCCGCAGGGCGCAGCTAGTTATAACATAAAATTTACTATTCTTACTATTTTGATTTCGTTAGTTCGTTTTGTTAATATATTTATCTCCCGCCTTTTTAACCAGCTGTGATAGTTTTAAAAATGATTTCATATAGTGGTTTAGTTCTCTGAATGCTATTTAACTATGTTTACTAGTGACCCGCCTTCGCTCAATTATACAATGTATCTATATACTATTATATAAAGCGGAAGAATTTGTTTGTTTTTTTAAACGCACAAATCTCTGAAACTACCAGTTAGATTTGAATAATTCTTATTGCGTATGATAGCCCAGTTCTTGAAGAAGGTTATAGGTTATAAAACATCACGCTACTGGCGACGGGCGCAGAGCAGTAAGCAAAGACGCGGATGAAACTGTATTAAACCTAGTTTCAACTAGTTTTTCCTGAAAGTGGTAATTGCAAATATGGCAAGATGTAAAACTCTATTTTGTTTTGTAAGACTATTAAAACTTGTAATTTAGTTTAAATGAGTTTGTATCTAAAGTAATAACTTCAACTATTTGTTTATGAAAACTTTGGTTCAAATGGTAAGTGCGCTGTTCATAATTTATATAAAGAAAATGTAGGGCATACTTTATTTTGACAGTATAATTGCAAATGTATATTTATGTTACTATGTCTACTTTAACATAAAAGCCTACATACGTTATGATATGTAATACATTCGTTATGCAAAATGTGTTCCGAGTAGATGAAATTCTGCTCGGCTTTGAGCATGAATAACATAACACGACATTTTCAAAGAAATTCTTGTAGTAAAAGTATTTTGCCCAAAATATCCTGCAATTATTCGTAATCCTGGCTCTCCGAATAGAAATGGAATACTCGAAAAAAATACCAGACGGATCTCGTGCAAGGCGCTTCAATTAAGTTTCCAGCGCTGTGCACCATTGTACCAACGGTTAAAGTTAGGACTTGCGTTCGCGAGTGTACTCCACTACTGTTGCTTCTAAAAGTTTTACGTTTCCTTTTTTAAATTTTAATTTTCATGATGGGAGATAAGTCTGTACTTAATAGAACTTTTTACTTTATTTTTATTAAAATATTTTGAGTGGGATACACATCGAAGGATATTGAAGTGCATACTTGAAAATTCAAAAGGTTGACAAGCCACACCAGCGGTGCCGAGCGAAGCGGACTTGTCTTGCTTCAACCAACACAATATATCGGATTATAATACAGCAGTGTATTTAGCACGAATCGAACCAAATTCAAATAGCAAACGTATTCACTTTTCGAAACCTCAGCAAAGTTATTTCAGCACAGTTTAATTTTTCAGGCATGCAAAGAATAGTGTCGTAAGTATAAGAGTAGAGGGATTATGAGGAAGAAAGAAATCTAAAAAAAGATGTAAGTATGGATTGCGTGAAGGATGAAAAGATAGAAAAGATAATATGTTTATAAAACGGCCGATAAAAGAATAAAGAAGAGAAAATAGTTTTGCACCGATCTCAAGTAATATAAAACTAAGGCAGGCAGAAGATTTCTTATATTTTGCAAGAATAATTCTACATAAATTAGTTAGCTTACTAAAAGTCTCATCCAAAATGCGTATCACAAAAATAACTCTGCAAACTTTGCATCAATTGAAATTTTAGCAAAGTACGTACCTTAATTTGAAAAATGTAAAAATATATTTCCGTAAGTCAGGCTTACATTTAGTACTGGGACACAAGTTTATGGATCCTTGTTCTCCAGCCTCAATCTGTTTAATGGCAGTGGAAATGAAATGGGCGAAGGGATTATTCTGATAATTTAGCTGCATTTTTTATTTTGTTGAAAGGTGCTCGTGGTATATTTTTTTTAATATCCTCAGTTTTAAGACTTTGTTCCTGGATAAGACAGCGGCAAGGAGAATCATTCAACTTACAATAAGAGGCTGAATTCTCTTGCCATCCTTAACAATTATTTTTCCGTTGACTAAGGTATACAGAGCTATAACCTATTGTATTGTATAGGTAGACTAGAATAGAAATATCTTTATTCTACAGTCAATGTTTTCCTTGACATTATATTTACAATAATTTATGTGCAATTTACTTATCGCTGAAAGCATTTTCTTTAGAGCAACTTCTGGATGGCCAGTACAGAATTGTATCAAAATTTTGGTACTTAGTTAGTGGGCGATGGTGTTCCTACTTTATAAAATTACCTAATAATGAAAAAATTATATCGCATGATTACCAGAATAGTTCCGTACATTTCCAACTCACGGCGCTAAATCGGGGTTTGCGCTTACTTTAATGTATCGGCTGAAATAATATTTGCACTAGTCGTATTTTCATGTGCCCAACATTTTCATTCGCCATTTTTCTGGTACTGCCTACCGAAGGTTTCCAACTCGTTAGTTTCGGCTTTAATTTGATCGAAATTTTCGGTAATGTATTGTGATTTGAGGTTAACATTTATTTAAATATTTTGTAATGTTATTTTGTTTCTAGAATATACATACCCTTTCTAATTTTCATGGCCGTAAATTATATTCAAATTGTACCAATAAATTTTATGTGCGAAATAAATTGAATTTTTAATTCCTTATATTTTGTTTTACAGTGACAGTTGGGTAAAATAGCTCTTGACAGACGAACAACAAAATAATAATATTCATTGTTTCATTTCCTTTTAACGTACAGCTCCCAAAAATGATGACTTTATTGGTACAATTGCATGAGGAAATACAGGAAAACGACGATTTCTTTATTTCCTAATAAAATAAACTATGCCGTAGTAGGATTTGATAACAATTGGTTAGATTAGAAGAGTTATTGTTTTATTTTGTTTTATTGTTAGTCATTGTTTTATTTGTGTTCGGGGACAAAAATGTGTGTACAAGAGATAAGTGCCGATCCTAATATCCTCTTTTTCTCATTCTTCTTTCTGAAAGAGGAATACGGTTTTTATTCTTAAAGAGACTACAATAACTTAGAGTTACGATTTCAATTTTAGACACAAATCGTAATCACAAATACGTCTGAGGAATCCCCGTAACCTACTAATATATGACCTGTTTTAAACTTAGATAACAACACAATTACTTACATGTAGTATGAAATCTGTACTCTCCCTGTTACCTAATACAAGAGTCAAGCCCCGATCGAGCTAATCTAATATTTTATTTATTTATTTGTAAACAATATATGTTTTATTTTTTTTATTTCTTGTGCAATAGGTTACTATATAAAAGAAATAAAAAAAATATAACATTTAGTAAGTTTTAAAGCTTTTAACCTGCGATCTAAGAAGTACCTCTCTATTTGCCGCAAAAATATACATATTTAAGAATTTATCTATAAGCAGAATATACTTAGATCTTTTTCAAAGTAACACATAATTTCGGCTCGTACACATAAACACGATATGATGTAGGCGACGCGTGCTACGACGCGGCATCGTTTCACGCGACGTATCCTGGAAATCGACGAGCAAGCGACACGACATCGCAACGAACCACGATTTCGTCGTGTGGACGCTCGTAGTTAATCTCGAAAAATGAACCACACTACACATTTTTCACGTATGATAAGGAATCCCAGTTCTTGAGGAAGGTTATATAGCATCACCCTGCTGGCGAGGGGACCAGAGCAGTAACCAAAGACGTGGGTGAAACCCCGCCGCGGGAAGCCAGCGTTTTATATAAGCTTTTGATTCTTCTTATATTGTGACTAGCTTTCTGCGGCGCAGTTTCACCCGCGTCGTTGCTTACTGCTTTGCTCTCATCGCTAGTAGCGTGATGTTACATAGCCTATAAACTTTTCCAAGAGCTGGGCTACCATACGTAAAAAGAATTATTCAAATTCGACTGGTAGTTCCCGAGAGAAGCACGTTCAAACAAACAAACAAACTCTTCCGCTTTATACAATAGATTAAAGGCTAGAATTTACAACATTGTAATCACGTGCATAGCAAGATGGGTCACTAGTACTTTTAACAATTACTTTTATAGCAAAAATTTTGTTTCTGTTAACTATCTTTTACCAAATGAAAAGCTTATGATGCTGTACCATTTCAGTGTACTTATTTGCAAAGGAAAAATGAATTCAACCAGTCACACTGATTACATTACGAGCCAGTTCATGTTCACTAGAGTAGAAACAAATGCGACGTCGCCTTACTTTGCCTACATTTAAAAAATACATAAATCAAAATATTTAAACATGGCTTTACGAACTTTCTCTTCGAAAGGGTAGGCAGAAGTGTACCATACCCTTTGCCACATAAATTAGATCCATGAAAAAGAGAGCGAGTTTGATGTCAATTTGTCATTTACTAGACACAATTTTTAATCCGGATTAATACTGGAAATTGCTCGACTAGAATCCCACGTTACCTGACCTAGAGATCAAACTCTAAACCTCTGCCTGGTAGGTACTCCGTACACAGTACCACCAAATTGCAGGGGCGGTCAAAATATTTATCAGGCTATAAGTATGTAAAAATATTATTTTTATATGCGTGCACCTTCTACGTTGTTTAATGAAATCTTTTAACAGTAACTTTACTGAACTGGATCTATTCTTGGCTGGCACCGACTCCAAAATAACTGATTATAAATTGTAAATAGTAAAGTATTTGGGTATCAATGATTGCGTTGATTAGCCTTTAATGTTCTTAGCTATGAAGTAATTAAAATATTATTTTCTACTTTTAGTTATGGACTGAACACGTAGGTACTGTTTTGAAGTCGCTTTTCGTTTTTTTTTTCCAAAAAATATTTTTCAATTAAATTTTCTACCGAACATTCTATCAAGCCCAAGCATATTTAAATTTAAATTATTAATGTTACGATAGCACTACATTTTCCTATAATGTAAAGACTTTTGCTTTCTTATATTAACCTTTTATAGGACCAGAAGAACTAATAGTTTAAAAAATGTATGTGGTTGAGATTAGCTAACGCCAACATTGTCGTTAGCTTCTGTCAATCCCATACATTTTTAATCTATTATACAAATAGAATAGAAATCTATGCCACTTGTCCAGGCCCTCTTGATTATTTTAAAATAATGGCAGAAAGATGTAAATATTCTCATACATACCTAATTTGCCAAAACAAACTTCCCAGTAAAGATAAGAAATAAGTAGCTATTTTGACTACAGAATAATTTTAATTAATAAACTATGTTGCTAGCAATATTCAGTGTTCATAAAAATACTTTTCTGTCTGTTATTTAGTTGCAAGTATATAGTCGATAAACATAATTATGTTCAAAGTTTAGTCAATGGAGTATGAGCGACAATCATAACTTGAGATCGGAATAGGTAGAGTATATTTACCTAAAGTTCGAGGAAGGAAGTAACATAGAGTTGAAATCTGTCCTCTAAAATCTTGGAATCATGAACATGAAGATTGATGAGTAAAATTACTGCTTGTCAGCAGTAATTTTACAGAAAAAAAAAACAGATTCTCAGGCCACGAAGTTCACTGTTTTCTTGTGG
Source organism: Parascotia fuliginaria (assembly GCA_963082885.1). Taxonomy (NCBI): domain Eukaryota; kingdom Metazoa; phylum Arthropoda; class Insecta; order Lepidoptera; family Erebidae; genus Parascotia; species Parascotia fuliginaria. The sequence goes on from OY720195.1 coordinate 7,367,694, forward strand.
TCCTTTCCTTGTTATAATTTTTGCCCTTTGAAGTTGATAATAATTAATTTATTTCGGTTAAGTTACAAATATAAAAAGTGCTCTCAATTTACAAATAATGTTTCATAGCGCATATTCTTTCTTTTTGAACTTAAATTTGTAATTTCAGTATCATTAACTTTAAAACACCTTATAACACGTATCGCATTTCTTTCACAATACGCAATTCTAATGCATCATAGGCCCATTATTGTCACACTGTAGGGAAACACCTCTTTTCTCTTCAATCTTTCCTTCAAAACTATACATCTTTAACATTCAGGTTAAAAATACCATTATATCTTGAGTTCTATGAAACAATAATGACTAAGAAATATCTGTCTCAGAGATTATTTTACGCTTGAAATATTAAAGCGGATAAGACGCATTTCTTTTTGTTCGTACTTAAGTTTGTAAAGCTATAAGATGGACTTTATAAATTAAGATATGCGCTTAAGCTGCTAGCGTAGTTTAGAGAAGCAACTTTGCTTCGAACTTCATTTAAACGTAAGATATATAGGTAAATTAAGGTGTCGTTTTTGGGTGCACATTATTCTCGTAGTACGAGTACTTTCCAAATAAATTGTTTTTTTGTTCGATGATGCCAAAATGTATGCGTCAACTGCTTACGAGATGGCTACAAGTTGTAAAATAATACGGTGTATATTAATTAAAATTATCTAATTCCAATTTAAAATAATCTTGAATTTTGATTTTTTTCCAACAATTTTTCAAGTTCCTCTAAGCCAAAAACATCTCTGACCGTTGGTGACAGAACTCAAAATTCAACATATAAATAAGATTCGCAACCAGCATACAATATGATAGCAATATATAAAACAAAACAAGGCATTCAAAATAGTGTTGAAATCTTTTTCGATATTTCGGAATTTTTTTATTATCTGGCCTAGTTCTACATATAACAAAATCAGTATAAAAAAATTTGTATAGCTACAGTACCTACACGTATGATACATACTATGTAAATACAGTTCACATAATGCATTGAAGTAGATTCGCATCCTAAATTCACAGACACGGTACAGGACACTGGGTACGTGCTTTTAGCGCACTGTTAGCGCTTTAAAGCTCTCCATTAGAGCTGGTATGGACGCTGTATGTATGTAAGTAACGTATGGGTATATCATGTTGGATTTTTTGGGTAACATAAATTTTAGTGTTATACTGTTTTACAGGAATGCGACAGTTGTGATATGAAAATCGGTATTAGGTTTTCTGAAATGTATATATATTATTTATTAATCACTATCAGTGTATATATTATACCTATTATTTTTGTTTATGTAGATAATAGTAATTTATGTAGGTATTTAGGTAGGTACATTAGTGCCTTGCAAATAGGTCTTCGATATTTTATGTTAAGCAAAGTGCTCAACTACGAGAGATAGAGTAAAATGAGGTAGCTTTATACTAGTGAATGTTTTATCAAGATTATTAATCATATTAATATTATAAATGCGAAAGTTTTTGTGTGTGTGGGTGTGTGTGTGTTTGTTATCACTCAGCGCCTAAACGGCTTAAACGATTTCGATGAAAATTGGTATGTAGATATATTCAGAGCCGGAGACGGACATAGGCAACTATGTCTACTACATTCTATCCAGAAAATCAGTCTGGTTTCCGCGGAATACAAAACATATTATACGCTCGAGAGATGTCATGGGGCGCAGCTAGTATAATATAACTTGAATGGTTGAAATAGGGAGTGAAAGTTTGTAAGGAAAATGCGATATAACCGACATTTACGCGGGCGGAGCTGCGGGCAACAGCTAGTATATTACACGGAAATGTCACCAGTCACTTAACATTACTACTTACCAATTAGACAGTTACTCTTTGTTTAAAAATTCTATAAAAATATATCTAAAAACCACATATAAAACTCAAACACACGATACATTACACAGAAATCTTCATTCAACACAATAGCTTTACAGAAAACCATTGACACATACGTAATTCTTTCAAAATCCTTTTAACCATTTCACAGTCCATTGAACTCCAAACCTTCATATTACTGATCAGTGAAGTATAAAAACATGAATCGTTGCGATCTGTTTAACGCACGAAAAGTTTATGACGTGTCAAGTAAGACGGATTGAGTCGATAGAAAAAGTGTAGGTAATATTTTTTTATCCGACTTCAAAAAGGAGAAGGTTTCTCAATTCGATCGTCTAATGTTGATGTATTAGGTATGGTTTAAAGAAATGTGCATATTTAGTTCTCACAGTAAATACTAAGGGCGCTCTCTTAAGAAGTTAAGAACGCCCGAGAGCCATTGAATTTTACGTTTTAGTACTTATATAAATATAACCCTCCTTTAATTCAGCAGACGGGTAAAAACTAAATTCTAACTCAATGCAATTCACTAAATCCATCTATACATTAATCTGACCCTTTAAATTATTAAGGGTGACCGCGTAACATCACGAATCTAATTTGGCGGGTCTGTCCGTCCATCCATCCGTCGACATAAACCTAGCTAAGACAGAAAACTGGCCTGTAATAAATCTCATCTCGTATACAGAATATTCATGAGACCTCAGACGTACATTTAACGTGAGTTATACAGGGTGGACGGAGTACGTTTGCATATTGCTATGTCATAAAAGCTCATAATGATAAATTTAGATAATGATGTCATGTTATATTTTGTTAAATGTTTCAGTAAAACTTACGAATAACTATGATTGCAGAAATTTGTATAAGTAATTATACAAATTTCTGCAATCATAGTTAGTTTAAAACTTTTACTTTGCTTTCTTTTATTATACATACTGCAGCATTACGTTCACTTTTGTTGTGGTAGTACCTATGTCTTACAATTTCCGTACTAAGGTATTGAAAAGAATATTTCTAAAAAAACATTCTGCTCGGGTTTTATTTTATTTCATTTCGTTGAAAAGAGGTACGAATGTTGTTATATGTTAATTTTTCTTCATATCTATAACATAATAACAAAAACATCACGTCTTGTTTAACTCAAACTCAACGTACACTTACCACAGAACCAACGAGACATTCATAAAATAAAAACTTCATGTCCTTCTTAAAAAAATCTTTCTCATTAAAATTATATCATCTATCCTCCATCCTGTATATCTTTCAGTAAAAATATTCGTATGTCGACGTAGAGTAATAACTTTATTGCGGTGCCATTCGTCTACGAAGTACGAATAGTGCAAAAAGGGTGCCCTTGGATATCTCTTTGTGTATATGTTTGGGTACTGAATTAATGATGGGGCTCGTTCTTGTCTTGAATAAAGATAGGGTTTTCTGACCTTTTCAAAAAGAACAACGCACTTTAGTATACGTTGCAGAAATGTGAGCTTAAACAGTTAAGATATAGAGGTTGTTTTTCCGTATGTCGTATAATATAGTTACGCTTTTGTTCCTTAGTAGTAGTGTTCTTTGTTGGCATTTTGATGTGAGTAAATTGATAGATAGATAGTAGTTAAAAAAAGTATTGCCATTTACTGCACCACTGTCTTGCTTTGGTGGTGAAGTATAAATCTTGCGATTATTTTGCAACAGGTTGTCCATTCGATTTCCGTGCGTTATTCTGTACGGCTGTACTGCCTGCTTCTGGCTATGGTACAACAAATAAACAACGTTATCTTGACTGGCGTAAGCATATTGTAGCTTGTGATATCGTCACCTTAGCACGGATTACAGAACCTAAGCTTTAGTGAGTATTTGTTCAAACTATAAACATACACTTCTACTTTTTAAATAAAGCCGTAAGCTATTTACGTGTCAAAAAGTAATAATATTTTTAGAATATTGTTTTGTTTTCAAAATAAGAGAAAAAAACTGTGTACTGTACTGGAGAAATGAGCACTGAGGCGACGATATGAGTTTTGAAATGCGAACCTACATACCTACTTAAATAATTTACTTATTATTACTATTATTTTTCTCGTTGTTTATACTTATTCATATTTATTTATTTACTTATTGATTTATTGGCTCACAAAACAAGATACAAACATAAAAAAACACAGTAAATATATAAAATAGAAAGCTAGTTTGTAACTCTACGTATGTGTGCACAGATGCTCCAAATATTAAATTACCTAGTTTTGATAATACAAAAATATTATATGTCCTTTATTAACCGGAATTGGAACTGCTGATATATGGAATACGTCTAATTCCACTTTCGAATTTACTGAAGACTACTATTAAATATATCTAAGGTATAATAATTATTTAATATATTATATTCATATTATTTCTTTTTTTTAATTCATTTAAAAATATGAAAAATAGATTACCAATGGCAACGAGAGTAGGGTTCCAAAAAGAGAAACCTCCTGACAATACCATACCGAGCAGCACTGCTTTCTGGATCTGGCATTTGTATTATTGTAATTGTAATTATTCAATATACTATTGTAATTGTTACGGTTCCCATTTGTTATCAGGTGTATGTTTGTTTGCCACCAAAATTCTTTATTTGTTTCTCAGCCTGAGCCAAATATCGTGTTTAAAGCTTGAATGCGGGTGTTTCATAACTAGAGCAGTGTGCAGTTGTGCTCCTGTTTGACAAATGAGCTGTCCGTCGCTCCTGTGACGGATATGGACGGTTATAGATTCCCTACTTTATTTAATACACAATATTTTGTGAAATATGATGCACATTAATTTACTTTCTTCTCAAGATGTGAGAGTAGCTATATTATAATCAAATTTGTTTAGTTAATAAAGACCGACGTTGTGATCATCAAGCTAGAATGGAACTATCCCGTGTCTAGTGGGTACCTATTGTAAGAGGCATTTATGAGAGTGCCGAATAAGAGGTCAAATAGCGTTACCTGCATATTAAAAAGCACCTTAATGCAGTCACCAGTTCGTCTGTCAGGAGTGAAGATATGTCTCCACTTTTGCAGTAAACGTCTTCAGACTGATAGGTACAATAAGAAAGATACATCACATCAGTCTATACTATTTAAAGCGGCAGAGTTTGTTTCTTTATTTGAATTGCCTAAAATTACCAGTCGGAGTAGAATATTTTTTTTTGCGTATTATATTTTTATGCCCAGTTCTTGACGTAGGTTATAGGCTATGTAACATCACGCTACTGGCGACGGAAGCAGAGCAGTAAGCAAAAACGCGGGTCAATATCATATAGGAGAGATTATAATAGTTGTTAGAGCAGCAAAGAGAGCTTAAAGTAAAATGCTCACTTAACTCTTGCATTTTCTGTTCTTTGTTTCACGGAGAATGCTCTGAGTTTTCAACAGATATGAAGCCATCTTCACATCATATGTCATCACACCACTCGATATTTTTTAGACTGTTACAATGATCCAACATACTTAGCTTGGGTCTTATTCACGTCTGCCTACCCATCAGTGGTGAACCGTCCATATAACACGATTCCTGCCGGCTTCCCTTTTAAAATATGTCTTGACCTCTTTATACACATATCACTGCTTGCGTGTCTACTCCAAGACTAACTAGCCTTCAAATCTCAAAATATTGTAGTCCCACTGGCTTCCCTCAAAGTGACTCTACGCTACTGCTACCCATGCATGTAAAAGAAGCTTGAATATAATATTATGTAAACGCTTTTATCGAAACTAATATTAATTAAATAAATAGTACCGAGCAAATTAATGCCTAATTAAACACAGCACAATATTGTAGCAACTAGAAAATTATAACGTTTCATGTAAATTTTGCCGATACCAATCCCATTTGGGCAATGGAAAACCATTGCAATAAACTGATGATAAAAGTGGTAGTACACCACTACTCTCAGTTCTAGCTTGTAACGTTTAATTAATTAGACGTAATGATTAGTTTGTTGCCAAAGGAGGAAACGGAATTCTTATAAACTTTTTACCCTTAATTCTCAAAAATTCACGGATATCTCAAGTTGACATCAAGTCAAAATGCAATCAAAAGATGTTAGACTTAGATTATTTCGTTGCATATTTCATAAACGAATATTATTGGGTTTTCTATCGTGGATGTTTCACTGGCGAAACGTAAGTGTGAATTTAATACCTTTGCTTTCCTTTTCGGAAAAAAAAGAGGTGATGCAGTTATATTTTTCATACATTTACAGAGAAGTTTCTGCAAAAAGCATAAAATTTGACAAGAAGCAAGACAAAAAAATATTTTTGCATATACTCGTACCATTATGCCATACATACATTTATTACAAGTAATCTTCTATATTGATTTCAAAGAGCATGTGATCACAATGGGTCGACAATTCCTTCCTATGAATATAGAGTAATCAGTTCCATAGGGTCGAATTGAAACTGGGTCCAAGTTGGGCCCGGAATATATGGGAAAGGTTAGAGCACTGATTTAAGTGTATTCGGTTTTCCGTACCCAAGCGTTAACGGCAACTACTGAATGGGCTGAATGTAGCTTTTTATGTGATGGTACGTACCATAATCTTTATTTTACCCTACTAGTTTCTAGTATAGACTTTCTTGCTAAGTAGTTTCAGGTAAATGGTCTACTCGTGTTAAATATTATTATATTATTATATTATACATCTTTATCCGACATTTCGGTCGCATTACACCGACCATGGTCACTGTTTTGAAAAAGTTTGGATTTTTTTTTGCGCAATACTACTAGTAAGTATAGGTTTAATAATAATGTTAGAAAGTACAACTCAGTGATTGCCGAACATGTAAGAAGTGGTTGAGAGAGAAGAAGAAGAAAAAGAAGAGATGATATTAGACCTCGGGCGCTCGTCCTCACTTTACGAAATGCCTTACTGTGGAATATTTTATGAGAAGCTTCTATTAAAAATCATCAAAACATTTAATTAGTTCCTACTTTGAATCGAAGACCAATAGTAATCGTAAACCAAAACGAGTTCGCTCAAGAGTTCACCGAGTAAAATAATCGACTTAAACCCAAGGAAGGAAATTCATTTATTTAATTAAGACCCTCCAGGGAACTTCCCAACAGTTTCTAAGGCGTGAATTAATGACTATATAACGTATTATTTTAATGTTAGAATCTATATTAGATTGAATAGATTTTGTTGACTGGAAACTGTTTATATTAGAAACGGTATAATAATAATATTTATATTTTTAGTGTAACCAGAGGCCCTAGACAAGTGTCAAAGATTTCTACTCTATTCATAGAATATATACAAAAATGTATGAGATTGACATAAGCGTTGGCGTTAGCTTATGTCAATCCAATACGTTTTTTAATCTATTCTATGAATAGAATAGATATAAAAATGTAAGAGATTGACATATACGTTGGCGTTAGCCACAGAACAAGTACATACATAGAAGGAGTGTTAATCGCCCTCATATACTTGTCCTATTTTTCCAAATAAGCCGGATACATTGAAAAGAAAGAGACAAATAATTTTGCTAAGGACGCCCGGTGTACACTGTAGAAACGTCAATTTGGTTACCTTTGGTTACCTTTGGATGCCGAATTAAAAAGTGAACTAATGTCAAATGTTCCAACTTGTCAAGGCCTCTAGACAATTTAGTCGGATTAAACCGCCGCTCGTAATTTTCATTGTTGTTTATCTGTTTTGTGAAATAATATATGTTATTTAATAATTACATAGTGCTATTGTGAAGTAAAATTAAGCCCATTGGATAAGCAATGTCCTGCGTTATTGTAGGTTGTAAATTACATTCTTTTCGCAAAGAAAATGAAGTTTAAATCGTCAACTTCCATCGGTGAGTAGATAACAAACCAATAATATATACTAAAAACCTATATATACGTGCAAAATACCTAAGTGATTTATACTTTACTATACTGCAATCATATTATAATCGTCTGTTTGCCATTCGATTCAGTAATTTTTAAGTATTTTACATTTTTACCAATTTGTGTAGTCATGTTCAATAGTGTTGTGACTTGTGCTGCATATTTTATCGATGACAAAAATATTACTATAATTTGTGTTAACGATTTTGTGGTAACTATCTTTGTACCTTTCATAGTGTTTCATACATTGTGTTCTTTTGCAGGTTTCCGAAAGATCAGACCGGAAGAACAGAGGGCAGATACCGGTATTTTGGCGATCCACACACTGCCCCGCACTACACTGCGGGAGCGTGGCGACGCGGTGACAGTGCCACGCGTGCAGATGCGAGAGTGCTGGTCTGCATCATCAATCACGCACGTTACTGCAGAACACGGTGTCCATACCGTCTGGCCCCGAACCCATGCGCGTGAGTACGTGTTTCTCTGCATGTAAGCGTGTGATCAGTAACACAGCGCTTAAATGCGTTTTCAGTGTGTTGCACCACGCGTGATTTCTATACAAAGAGAGATACTTACAAACAATATAAGAACACGCACGCTCGCACTACGCTCCGTGATGCGAGGTAGTGTGTGGATCGATCATGTATATTTCAATTTTCAATTTATTTAATTTATTCATATACAATTTACATTGTGTTTGAACTTACAGCATGAAACATGAATATAAACTTCAAATTATTTCACATTGAAAATGCTCCTGGCGCCACTGCCGGCCTATGCCATTCCGGTGAGGTGTAAAACGACCCTTTGTTTCTTGTAGTTCGTTTACGAGAGCTTTTATGCAACCAGACCTCATTTGACATTAGCATGTCTGATATTTTACCATAGCCCATAGACAAATTTCATCTATCAATATCGATAAACTCTCAGAAGGTATCGTAGCACTATTAAACTTCTATTTGTCTCTGAGTGTGTACGCTTTATTCTCTTAATAGCACTTCTATGCTTTAGTACTTGTTCTGTGGCGTTAGCTTATGTCAATCCAATAAATTTTATTATCTATTCTATGAATACTTAGAATAGAAATCTTTGACACTTGTCTAGGGCCTCTGTCGAGTTTCAATTTTGTTGTAGCTTAGGTTTTACAGGTTCTATACCACTGGGTTTGCACCATGTCACGGGGACCATACAAACATAAAATTAACGGACAGTTATAAATATTTGACTCTTAAGTAAATCAAACTCACAGTTTTTTATTCAGCAGTCAAACACACTCTTGTCAATAAGGCAATTTAACATCTGATTTCAAAAATGTATATTGTTAAGAAAAACATACCGTCTGCATGACAGACAATACTATATACTTTACTTATTAAAAACAAAGAAGTCGTTGAAGCAAATGATTTCATCGAAGCATTAAGAAGGAGGAAAACTCTGCTTAAATTTACTAATCTATTCCAAAGGATAAAGCTAGATCGAGAAAGGCACTCATTTTGTAAATACTATTTCTAAAATCCATGGAAAGAGATGTTCCATATTCTAGAGTGAATAAAAAATAAAATACAAACAATTTCTAGTTAGAACAAAAATAAAAGAAATATTTTAATATGTTCGTTTAGCAAACGTAGGACACAATTTTCCGCACTGAAGCGTTCTTAAAGTATAAAAGCAAATAAATTGTGGCAGGGTAAAGGCAGAACTTTTAGGGTTCCTTATTCTGTTCAAGAAACAGTAAATAATTATGACGTCATTACCTCATTTATGGACTTCATAGCAAACAATCATATGGCCAACCATTGTTCTCTAAGAGTTAGAGTAATAATGCTAACACAACAAAGCTGTTGCCAAAATAAAAGGATCGAAGCCTTCGGTTGGTTACAAGTATATTTGTAACTAAATGGCGAGGTCGAAGTGTGTACTTCCTCTGTGTTGGTTTTGGATAATTTATCGATACTCGAAACAAATTTATAAAATACTTATTTTATCATTTCTGATTATCTAAATCAAAATACGAATTACTTTGTGTTTTCTAGTTTCCTGTTTGAAGGCGGTTTTTTTTTTTAATTATCAAATATAGTTTGCTGCACTAGAGAATACTGACCCTATGTGTTTTAAAAGACATTCGTACAAATAGGAGACACAAAGTACACTCAGAATTCAAACAAATATTTCTGGATTACACAAGTAATGTTCTAAGTAAGAATTGGACCTACAAAGTAATCAAAAGAAAAGAGCGCCAACGCCACATGAAATTCAACCTTATCTATGTATGTCAGGTAATTCTTTGTCAATCTTTTTCCATCCACAAAAGAGCAACACTTACTTATAATATACCTACGTATTGTATAATACATGTACGGAACCAGTTCTACCACGAGGCTCTATCCTCCCTCGCTAACTAGGCGTTCAGTTTGTTTTACAGCTCAGTGGCGTCGGGATGCGTTTGTTTTTTCAGTCGCTTAACTTCGATCATTACCACCGTACACTGTTTGTATTTCTACCGGTGTGGCACACTGTTTTTTTAATAATTTATATACTTTTTTTGAAGTGTTTTGTATGGTTATTGAAGTGTTATGCATGTTCTTATTCTAAAATATGTTTTTTTTCTCTATAGGTACTTATATGTTTTTTTTTGAGATTGGATTGATTGGTGTTGACTGCAAGTGTTTAGCAGTGTTATTTATATTTTTTTTAACAATGTATTTATTGGACATTTTAAATCTTTTTCTTAAAAAACACAACGCCTGCCCTTGGTACCAATGCTAGTGTAATGGAATACTTCACAAACAAACATACAATTAACGAACAAAAAGTACACTTATACAAAATATGGACATCCATGCTTGGTCCCGGGATTTATCACAAGTAGGCACACAGAAGCAGTGAACCATTACAACAAACTACTTTTAATAAATTAATAAATATGAAGGATGATGTACGACTCATGATGTACTTTTTCCTTCATAGTAATTACTTGTGAGATAATATACCTAATACTCGTACGTTTTTCATTAAATTAACGAGGTACTTCATTTCTTCGCTTTGTTTTTAGTATGGAATAAACCGTCAGATGTTCGCTTCTCACGCAAGTCATAAGGAAAAAGTGTATTAGAACTAACAATAATTACTATGTAGCTTAGGTTCTAAGCCTAGGCGATAACTCTAGACAGAGTACTGGTCAGTTGGCTTAAAGAACTTATCGACAAAAACCGACATTACTTTTTTCGACCTGGGGACCGAGCACGAGTCAGTTACAATGTCACCACAATATGGCAAACACCTTTGAGGTTACTAAGTCTCGAGGTTGCGGGATACGACAAATAACTACTTCACGATAAATCATACTATACTTTATTTGTACCAGCTTAATATATACAAATAATTAACAATTCTTCATAATAGAACTGAACTAGATGACTGTGGGGAGACGGCTGGCAAGCCCTACGGTTGTGCGAACGCTTCCACACACAATTGCAACGTAAGCACACCGTATCGCCAAACCGCTACACACCTCTTTTTGAAAGAAGCGTAAATCTGGCAGTGTATGAAATGAATACAAAATGAAACTGTAGAGTTGTTGATACGAAAAGAAGACTTCATACCCAATAATATCATAAGCACACATACTTACTATGGGTCTTGATAGCGTCGTGCAGTTGTTATTTTATTATTACTTTTCCATACATTTTAGCAATCGACGTTTCAACGGAATTTCTGTATCTAAAATAACAGTGTTAACTAAGCTGGCTCAGCATAAACATCGCATGTTTATTCAAGGGTCTGCAACTGTCAAATCTAATCCACAGTGGAAACTTGATTATTGTGAGTCGCGATTTGCTGAGTTTGTGTATCTACGTGACGACAGACGACTTCATTTACTGGAAAAACTATGTACACTTTGAACTTACTAACAAACTGCATTTAGTTGATATATTCGTTACTTGCGAAAATATTAACCTGGAACTCTTTATGCATGTGTTGTGTAATGTCTTTCCAATTTTGCTCGGGTCTTTTGAGCGATACATGACACCAAAGATGTTATATTGAGAGCCAACCAGCAGTTGGTAACAATGCCTTTTGGGATTGTGTCCATCACTTCTGCTTCTGCTCAACTAGAACAAGAGTAATTTTTACAGGCAAAAAAATATAGTTTGTGATTTGATGTATAATTATGTAGATATACTTTAACGTATTACAAATATAAATTACGAGAATCAGCATCTTTTGGTTCTAAATTTCATAAACGCACTTGAATAACTTTGACTTCGACCTAAGTTCATAATGTCCGTAGTCTCATGATACAGCGTGGAAGAGTTTACCAACTTTCAAAGTGGGTTCCGCTTATTGATTTACCGGATCGAAGCGTCCTAAAGAGGTTTGTTGAGGGCTTACAAGATAGATTGAAGGGAAACTTTGAGCTCTCACAACAAAAACTTGGACCAACACAATTAAATGTTGGTAAAAAACTTTACTTACTTGTGACCGCGTCTGTTTATTAAGAGAAATGTGGTCCGCTCTTACTTAGTTTGTTCTTTATTCACAAAGGGTTGAATGGTTAAATCAAATTGAATCATTTATTCATTGACTGTGGTATTAGTTTAGAAGGCATGATCTTTAATTTATGTGTAGAGCGCGTTTTACTCGGTCACTTTAAAGTTAGTTGTTGCGCATATCGACCCCATTACCCCTCTCCCCCTGTCACCAATTAGTTCTTAAATCCTTTAGCTGGCTTAGCATGATTGGGCAGGGATTGATTGATCAACCAGGGAAGTACTACCCTATCATGGAATATCGTCGTAAAATATTAGTCTCCATGGTAAATGGGTTCCGCTAGTGAGAGCGCCAGCGCAGTCCAATTACTAATTCGGTCCTCTTCTTTATTCCCTTTTTCTTCCTCATCCCCTTCTCCCTACATGGTGAAACAAAAGACAAAGGAACTTTTATCAGAAAATTCAACTATACCCATTTCTAGTGACATTTCTAGGTCGATACTCTGGTATCGTAAACGTATAATCGAAAAAGTAGGACGGATACTTTTATCAAATTCTGACCATCCCAACCGCCTGTTCATAAGTGCCGATTTTTGAGATAGAAGTGTAATAGAACAGCGCAAAATCTCTGCCGCAATAACAGTCCTAAAACCCAAGGAAGCAAAATATTTTCCTATGATCTATGTACAATTGGAAATGAATACTGCATGAAGTCCGTGTTTCAATTTAATAGACGCCCCGGTAAGGGTCTCATCGCTTATTCATACAGTCAAATACCCTGGGTACAAAACATGTATTAATTGAATAATACATACGCTTTTATGAATTTTCGATGTTTTGATATTAAATCTGTGTTATGTTTCATGTATGAAGATTTTTGGTAAGTATTTTATTTTGGGGATTGAAATGGTATTAATATTTTTTTAATGCACCTAAGAAGGTAAACAAGCATATGGTCCGCCTTATTGTAAGCAGTTACAGTAGCATATTAATATTTGAAATAGAAGTATCACATGCGCGTTGTAAACGCCGGAAAACCTTTTATGTAACTCTTTTCTTGAAGAACCCTATGCGTGGTAGTCTCTCGGATAAACCTTGATGGAGAGCTCATTCTACAACCCTATCGTGTAGTATAATTTAATGTTCCAGGTTCGATATAAGAAGGCACTTTTTAAAGAGCCTAAAATGAATATGCGGCTTAGGCTAAAGCCAACTTTGTTGTCTGAGTAATGCTTCGCTAATGTGATATGGATAAACCTACTCAAAACAAAACATGATTCCTAAGCACTACTTATCTGGCTGTCTTCAATTTACAAAATATATGACCCTTTTTAGGGAAGCATCTGGTTACTGCTTAGTCCCTCTAAATGCGATTACAAAAGGAAGCCAAAAAGTAAGATTAAAAATGTATAACCTGTTGTGCCGAAAAGAAGGTAAATGGTCCATTTATCAGTTTGAGGGACAATCTTGTCACCATTGTTGGTCGCTGACTAGGATAAAGAATTAACCATATATTATTCGTGACTGCGATATAAGTTAATGTTTTTGTTTTAAAATTACTGACTGTTTAACAAACGTTGTTTCGTGTGTACAGATTTTAGTAAGAAAATAATATTAGTGCAGGGTAGAAAAATATAAAAAAGATGTTTTAAATGAGCAGAAATGACTTACTTTTTTATGCCGACCTTGGTAGACGAGCAAACAGCCCACCAGATGGTAAGTGGTAACTGTCGTTTATGGACGACTCAGAGTCCCTAGTTTTGCTCCTGCAATGCCAACAACTCTGCAAAGCCGCTGTCTACCGTAGGGGAAATGATTGAGGGAGTTGAGGAAAAAGGAAAGGGAGTAATTGGGCTGCCGCCACTCTCACTCACCGAACGAAACGCAATAGTACGGAATTACTATTACGTCGCTCTTCTATGAGAGGGTAGTACTAAGTCTAGGTTTTTTACTATGTTTTCCTTCACAGTAAGGTAGTAATTTCTAAGAAAATCTTTACAAAAGTTACAATGGTGTTTGCCTGGATTCGAACTCATGACCTCGTGTATGGGAGATGTCAAACGATTGAAAAAGGGATAATATGTTAATGTTGCTTTTAACAAAAAGCCTTTTCCAAATATACCTTAGTGGGTGAAAGCAAAGTTGGCTAAAACTCGGTTTCGGTTGTCAGTAAGTTGTTGATTCATTCTTTACAGCAACCCTTTGACGAGAAACAGACGTTTATATTAGAGTTGGCATGAAGTTCAGCTCAAATTGAAGAAGGTTTTAGATTTTAGATAATACACTCACTTAAATTCAACATACTAGTAAATATGATGTATCTTTATAGAAGATTCTAAAGATAGGCTGAGTGCTCTTACAGCCTAGTCCCAACAATGATCAGATTCAAAGAGAGATATATATATATATACTTACATATTGGTACCTATTTTGAAATGTCTTGACAAATGCCAAGTTTCTGGCAATATTGTGTTTTGTTCCGTATCTATGTAAAAATAATGTAGCGTGTTCATGAAACATACAAACTGTTCCTTCTAAAGATAGATTTAAATTCCCAACTTGTTTTCACGCTAAATAAGTTGCTTTTTGCAAGATCGACGCAATTTTCTTGTAATCTATGTAAATGAAGCAAAAAAGAGAAATTCTTTCCTCAAACTAGACGCATTTTTCTAAAAGAAAATAATTATACTTATTAGGATGAAGTAAAAAGTAAAAAAATCCCCAAGGAATCTTTGTTCTCTTAAACGTCAAAGTTTTTAAAGACGGGGTTTAATGACTGATACCTACCTCGTCAAAGAAGATGAACGCCCGAAGCTTTTCTGTGAAAGATTATTTTACTTAAGAGTACTCGATTATTTCAACTGAGGTCTCGACCCTTTGAATTCGTGGACGTTGCATTGATTTGAAAGATTCTGTAGGTTTTATTATATTTTTATAGATATTGACTTTAATATTTGATTTCTTTATAAATGGGCGCGACCGTCAAACGTTTTGAATTAAGTAGGTACCTTTTTTAATATTTTATATGAAGAACCGACGTCAAAATGAAAATGGCGGAGATCTGTTGGAAGACCTTTCAACGTCGGTCTTTGTGGAAGTTATTCAATCTGCTGATGATGGTGTTATAATCAAGATATATGTAGAACATGTTTGTCTCCGTGACGTAAAAGTGCTAAAAAAAAAACTCAGTATTCTTAGAAAAGAAGTCACCCTTGTCTTGGATTTTTGGGTAAAAAGTAGCGTAAATTCTCAATGGGGAAATTCATTACCCGTACTTGCTATTGGCGAAACAAATCGATATCATTGGAAATCGGATAATCCATTAATTCCAACTCCAAATTTCCTTTATGGCCCGCTAGGGACTACTCTAGTGATGAATCGGGACAAATTCGGTTCGAAAAGCAATTTCTAGAGTGGGAACATTCGGTAAATGTATTATGACCGTATTTCTTCTTTTAATAGAAGGTATCTAAAGCTTTTTTAAACGATCCTCTAGGGTAAATATTGGTTGAAGTGATTTTGATTAATTATTTAAAATTTCTGTACACGTTGTACGGCAAGGTTGTCGCCTCGTCACACAATGGAATCGAATTGTAGATTTTTTGTCGTGACAGTTTTTTTATACAACTTTGGTGGCAACAAAGCATATGGCCCACCTGATGGTAAGTGGTAACCGTGACGGAGAAGAGGATGAAGAAGGAAAAGAAAAAAGGAAGAGGTTTTCCTTACTGCTCTGCTCCCTTCGGCAGTAGCGTGATGTGACAGCCTATAACCGTCCTCAAGAACTGAGCTATCATACGCAAAAAGAATTTTTCAAATCTGAATGGTAGTTCCAGAGATTAGCACGTTTTTTTTTATTTTTTATTATAGCCTACCAAAGTGACGTCACTCCGCCTGATGGTAAGCAGTCAGTGGAATCCAGAAGTGGCGGCCACTGTACCAAAAGCCATCGTTTTAAATTGCTGGTATGGTGGCCTCCACTATGGCGGCTGGAATGGGGATAGGGGAAGGGAATGAGGGAGGTGAGGAAAGAGGAAAGGGGGAAATTAGGCCTCCGGCGCTCTCACTCACCGAACGAAACGCAGTAGTACGGATACTACTACTCTTAAGTCGATCTTCTATGAGAGGGTAGTACTTCCCCGGACGATCCGGCCCATTCATGCTGAAATCAGCGTGGATCTACTACGTTCAAACAAACAAACTCTTCTGCTTTATATAATAGTATAGATAGATGGTACACCAAATAAACAATAACGTATGGTTATTAATATTACATAATGCAGTATTATAGTACAATGGGCGACCTTATCGCTAAGAGCGATTTCTACCAGATAAACTTTCACTATCCTTAGAATATTTATTTAAGTGGTAAATAGCAATCTTAAATCTCTTAAAACATTCGATTTAGCACCAACTATTCCTAAAGAGGTCAGAAGCTACTTCGTATAATCTTAGTAGACTTTAAAGGGTTGGTGCCTATTGGTGCGTTAATCATTGGGGACCAGTGAAATCCATTAAGTAGCTGGTTAATTTGAGACCGTACTACTTAATTACTACGATTACTTAGGGTTTAAGAGATACACTTAATTTTAAGATAACATTTAACTGTTTAAATGAGGATGTTTAGAAAAATTTTCGCCACCAGTTGGCGCCGCTTTGGTAAAAGATCTTCCTTTTTGACAGCGCTATCAAAACAAATATTTTTCAGTGCTTATTTCGAAAATTGTAATTTTTAATGTACAAAATGAATAATTCACATGTCTAAGGATAAAAGGAAATTGCTGAGAGGGTTTCTAAAATGGTGCCCACGAGGTGGCAGCACCGATGCGTCAGGTCTAGCTGTCAAGCGCTTTTTGAAAGTTAACCCCTGATTGGCCCAATGTGAAGGTTGAAGTAGCGCCAATTCATTTATGGTAAAACGCCTACGGAAAATATCATTGCAATAGTATCGTATTGCATCATTTAGATTTAGATAAGCGCTTAAACATTGTAATTTGAAAATGACTGAAAAATTATGTTAAGCATAATAAAATATAGCCTATGTTACCCGTTAATCTTTCTAATGGTTAAAGTTCTTTTTTAATCAGTTACGTAGATCTTGAGTTAAATCGGAACATACAATAAAACAAACATTTAAAAAATCAAATCTGTTCTCTTTTTAATGTTAGTTTAAATTATAAATTAAAATTGACAAAGACTACCCACTGACCACATGGTCCGATTGCTTCGTCTTACTAATCACAGGACGCTTATGTAAAGTTAAGGTTAACATAAGCATTTAATATTAAATAATGCCGAAGCCGCTGGCAACAGCTAGTTAAATTATTAGCAGTTTCTACTAGAAAAAGAAGAAATTTTTTTCACAACTTCTGAAAAATGATATCACTATTCGTAAATGAGATGAGGTGCTGAATAAACACGTGCTTGCAAAACCCTTGGGCTAATGTATGAAGGCCTTGATTTCCTTAAAAGCCTATAAATTACACTGCCCTGTTACGTTTGACGCTATTTTGCGGATAAAGAACGCTGGAATAGACATTAAGTTGTATAATATAAGAGAGATTTTATTTTGATGTGTTAAGGAACGATACTGGTTTGTATGTATTTATTATTAAGAAATTCAATGTATTATATTATTAGACTAGCTACCCGCAGCACGGTTTCAACAGCGTTACATCTTTAGTTACTGCTCTGCCCTCGTCGCCAATAGCGTGATGTTACATAGCCTACAAGCTTCCTTAAGAACTGGGCAATCAAACGCAAATCAAACGCCAAGCAACGCAGGTTAGCAACGTTAGCACAACAAACAAAGTATTCCGCTTTACATAATAGTTTAGGTTAACCAGATCAGATTGATGACATTATAGAATCAATAATTATTATCATAATTTTAGTAAAACAACGTCCACGGCTGGGGTATCCTATTATTTTTTTACATCTAATGGCCCTGACCCGCTTTTATTTACGTGCCCGCCCTACGTCGAGTGGTCAGTCGACTTTGATTTAAAGTGAAAAACTGTATAAAAACCATCATAGGTTCGAATCCTGGCAAGTACCAATGTGATTTTTCAAATGATATGTACTTTCTAAGTTTATCTGGACATTGTTAATTTGACGGTAGAGGAAAACATCGTGAGGAAACCTTGACTTCTGAGGAAGTCTGAAATCGCCAATCCGCCTTGAGCAAGCGTGGCGATCAATGCTCATACCTTTTCTGTATGAGAAGAGGCCTTTCCCTGTAGTGGGATCATAATAGGCCGATGGCCGATATGATGTATAAAAATCGTCTGGTTGTTACTCTGTGTCTACTGACGGTAAAGCCAGATTCTGGGATTTCTTCAACGTCTTTTATTATTACTAAACTTGCATTAAGTAGGATGATGTCTATCAGTAAGCCAACGAGACTACTAGGCCTAGAATTTTGGAGTAACAAAAAATCTTCTCTAAAACGTAAATTTCGTAAATTTGTTATACCCTATCATAGCTAGGGTACAATACTAACTCGATAGTTTGGGAGTATGGTTTTGTCCCCGCCTACCCCCAGGGATATGGCTTAGGGCGGATGGTGGATCCGTCATGATATCTTTGAGAGCGCCAAAAGCCCTAATAACCTTTCGGTTCTCTTCCTTTCACCCCCTTCTCTCGTTGTTGGCTCGGCTTGTTTTCTTTCTTAACATTGTTTTTGCAAAGTCTTATTCACAGATTACAATTATCATCTACTATCAGAAGTGCTGCATACTTGTTTGCAACCGGAGCTGTACAAAAACAGTATCTTGCGTGGTTAATTTTTTATGCAGTAAAAATGCTTAGGAGCCTGTTCCAGAAATTCTACATTCGTGTTGCTTCACTTCCCAGATTGGTCTGATGAATTAATCCGGTTCAGGGTGTGAGTGGATTAATAGCACACATTCGGTGCTAGAACTGCCTAGATCACAGTTTTGGTGCTCTAACTTTAGATTACATCAGGTATTTGTAGGTAAACTTCTGGGTTTTGATATATAATAAAAAATGTGGTTTATTGGGTGGTACATGTAATTATGTAGGTATTGTATAGGTCCAATTTTCTCCTTTCCTTTTTTCTTACCTCCCTTAATCTCTTTGCCTACCTTTCTTCCTACACAGTAGGCAGGAGCAATCTCAGAAACTCTGAGTCTTACATGAACGACAGTAACTACTTACCGTCACGTGGACTGTTTCCACATCTACCACTGTCGGCAAAAAAAAATCAAGACCTAGTGCCTAAGTAACGATAAAACAACAAACTTTAAAACTATCAAAATATTTTACTCTAAAAAATAAGCTGGACTTGAAATATCAGTGTCGTGTAGGCCTTGTGTATGTCAAATGTTTACTACTATCATGAAGTGTAAAGTCATTATAACTAATATTAAACATTCTTAAGTAAACTGGCTTCTCATAGACTCTGATAGCAATAAGCAAGGAGTAATCAATGCCGTGTAGTTCTGTATAGAATATAAAAACATCCCATCTTTTTGTAATATAATATTAATAAAAATAAAACCAATGAATAAACATCCGTAAATGGACTGGGATTTCAAGCGCCGCCGAGCGTTTCGCCTTGCAAAGGACAGAGACAAATATGCAGAGCTGACTGCCAAACTCCAATAGTTAGAGAGCCACCCTAAGAAAAAGAAAAAGTTCTAAATGTCATCGTATTGTAGTCACCAACCGCCAGACAAGTGTGGTTATTATGGGAAAGAACTCTCTTTCGAAAATACTCAGCAATAGACGTTTTCGTGCTCATGATATGATGATATGAATCGTAAGCAAACAATTTTTAAGGAGGAAATTAAACTGCTACGAAAGAATATAGTCAACGACCCTGTGACCTTCTTCAATGATAAAATAACTATATAACATTAGAAAAAATATAATACGGTCCAAATGTGAAACTTTTTTTGAAGTCGGTTGAAAACAAATACTTACCTACAGAATTCCTCGCAAAATAATGTCTATTCTAGGTATAATTAAAATTCCAGTGTAAGTATCAATTTTATGAGAATGTTTCAGCGCTTGTGTAATCGTTTTAATAATTTATTTAGGTACCTAAGTTCATTACTATTACTATAAATTTCTACTAACTTTTAAACGGCATTTCTACATAATGTAGCTGGAAAACTTAATGCATATTAGTACTAAAAACAGTGCTAGTAACAATGAGCAATCTTTGCAGTAGGTTACAAAATTAATCTTACTTCTTCGCTTTCTTCAATTGTTTACAGTGTGTTACGAAACTGGTTGATAAATAAGTATTTTTATTAAGTTCAAAAATATACATAACTTACATGAATATTTTTGAAGAAATTTATTATTTTGACCGGTGTAATAGACATAACTAACTTATTTTATTGACATTTGAATTGAATTGTAATTTGTACTTTATTTTAATAACTTGTTTTTTATAATTGACATGATTTTGAGGTTGGTAATAATTAAAATAAAGTTATATCTATATACTATCTCTACTAATATATGAAGCGGCAGAGTTTGTTTGTATGATGGCTCGCAGTTCTTGGGGAAGGTTATAGGCTATGTAACATCACGCTACTGGCGACGGGAGCACAGTAGTAAGTAAAGACGCGGATGAAACCACGCCGCAAAAAGCTAAATACAATATACTCTCTAAAATTTTCATGCCTCTTTAGATGTAAATGTTAGACTTAAAATAATGAATATTATAAGACCTTATGTATTTACCACATTTCAGCAAATAAATGCATATGAATTAAGCTATAATAGCAATAAGGTCTATATTTTCATCTGTACGTTTTAGCATTACCCGCAGAACTGTGACCAGTTTTTGATGGTAAGGTAATATGTATATGGCTACCCACACACACAAATTCAACACTAGCCAGTCTCTGTAGGGTTAAAGTATATAGGTACTTCTTTAGCTAAGTTCGTGCAATTTTCTTGAAAGCTCTGCCATACCTGTCTAAATAATGTGATTTCAATATCATATAACTCATATCAAAGAATACAATATAAGCATATCGTGGATAGATTTAGCAAAATTGCGACTTGTCTATTTTTTTATGCGTGGTTTTGATTACCTTCGTATTTTGAAAATTTATCTATTTGTGTATAAAAAGCTTAGAGCATTAAACCAACCGGAGAGGCCACTGACAGGCGTACCCCTCTGCCAAAGGTACCAGACCACCGGTCATACCCGTTATATAAAACTAGTTGACGCGCGTTCCGCATCATAAGTCACTTAACAGTGCATGCGTAATAGCGTCTCAATAGAAATGCCGAATTGCAGTGTATTTTGGTGTAAAAAGCGTTCAGCGACATCAAGTCTACAAAAGGATAATATTACATTCCACCTGTAAGTATTATTTTGTTCTAATATTATTAAATAAGGCATTAAATTAGCAATTTAACCAAATAAAATGCTAATCAACAAGTGTTGCCAGGCTTATCATCAATACTCCAATCTGGGGTAATATTTTAAGTTGAATTAACATAAAAACTAACCTTTCCTTTTTTATATCTCGCCTTGTTGACATATCTAATAAGTTTCATTTTGGATGTACATTATTGTGTCACCGTTCCCATATTTATTTATTTTTAATTAAAACCAATCTTTTTTTACCAAATAATGCACAAAATAATATTAAATGAACAAGTAAAATGAGATTATAAATCCAAATATACAAGATTAGTGCACTTTATTCCGAAAGATAATTGCTCATTTCTTACAAAAATAAGCGTATTTATTTTTAAGAAACTGGTCACACTTTAACATAATTAGAGATGAGACAGTTTAATCACAAATATCGATATTGGTTTTCCAGTATTAAATTATTTTTTTTTGTTTGTTTTAGATTTTCAAAAGAAGCAGCGCCTCGAGTCGCTTGGGTCCAATATTGTAGGAACCATATAAGTGGGTTCCTAAGCGTACAAGTATCTGACTAACAGCTTAAGAGACAAAGCCTTCTGTGCTGCCAGCACTGCTACCTCCTCCCTACCCCCCAAGCGGCGGAGAGCTCAGTTTTTAGCAAGTAAACTCGCTGTGCGCTACCTCCTCTTATTGCATTACCTAGGATTGTTTAAACTAGATTTATAAGGTTAATTTAAATTGCACAGTTTTTCAGTATTTTATTATACCTACTTAAATAAAGACTTTCTGAAATATATTCTGTTGTTTTTTTGTTATCTGAACTGATAAAATATCTCTCTAATAAAAATCTACTCATACATTCTCATGTCAGTGTCTTGTTACTATGTAATCAGAACAAAATCCTCCAATTACAAGCTCTGCTTAGTTGGAACGAAATTTAATAGCAACAGACAATTAATTCAAAGTATTATTTGGTTTGAATATACATACATACTTAGGAGTAATACACGTAAAATTGACACGTAATAATTAATTACAATCTTTAATCCACACTAGAACAGATTTCAACAGGTGGTGGTTATTGAACATACATCCTTGTGCGCAGTAGTAAAATAAAAAAAAAGAGAACCCATGTACGCACGTAAGAAGTTATACTTCTTTGGCATAACAATCCAAAAATACCAAATAATAATACAACGCATACATACATAAATATTTGAATTGATATAAACGCCAATATATTTTTTATTTATTCACACAGATTATTTGTACAGATACGACACACAAAGATCCGCAACTAACTTCAGTGTGTAAAAGGTTCGCAACTAACTTCAGGGTGTTGCTTTTTTCTGTCGGTGTGCGCGCGCATCGTAAAAATTCACTCTCATCATTTTTCCCAATCGCGCCAAAAAAACTTAAAAAAAAACCGGCTAAATGCCAGTAGGACTCGCGCGCCGAGGGATCCGTACTATCAGGGATCGGAAGTATTGAATAAACATTAGTAAACATAGTAGGAGAGCCCGACCGCATAACCAGATTTGTTTGTCGAACAATGTTTAACAAATAAATTTAGCCCGACCGTATGACGGGCTTTTTTGATAATAATTACGAAAAAGTGTGCTAGTTAGAAACACTGATTTATTCTTCCTGTAATATTGACATAAACATGAATCAACAGAATTACTTCTAGTTAATTCATGTTTATGAACTATTTACTTTACTTTCATCTATTTCAAAGTGCTTAAATATAAAAAAAACCTTAAAATTATAATAGATTATTATTACCTAAAACTGTTCTATATAATATAAGATAATGCTCATTTTAATAAGCAAACATAATAATCATGAAAATAATTAAATCTTTCGCGTACTTATATGAAATCCTAAACATCGATACTAAATATCGACAGAGTCAAGCTCTAACTGTTTTATGCTAAGGAAGCGTAAACTAATAGATGTCCCTGTGTGTGAATGTGATTGTGTGTGTTTAGTTTAAGCTAGTGTGTAATAATTTTATTGTGTGCGTGTATAACGACGCGATTTAAAAATGCATTAGTAGTTAACATTGTAATTAGTGTGCGTTGCTCGCGTTACCCCGTCCCCCGCCGAAAGTGGCAGACTTTTGCCAAGGGAAATAGAGCGCGTGTCCACTCCTGTTGGTTTAATGCTCTAAGATAAAAAGATTTTAGAGTAGGTTTTCTCACAGCTTCGCAAAAAGAATTTCTTTAGAAAGGCCATGTCATAGGACAATGCATCATTTATCCAATTTGTTACACACATACAGTGTCGTTCACATCAGCTTTTTAAATTTATGACTTGACTATTAACAATTATAATAGATCTTCAGCTTCTCCATAAAAAGAAAAGACATCTCACAAAGCTGCCATAGTGAAGGCTATCATCCTACCAGTTTGCCACTGTGTCCTTTTAACCGACTTTAAAAAGGTTTATGAACCGATTTTGATGATTTTTTTTTGTTGGAAAGGTGATATTCTAAGCATGGTACCGTGATAAGGAAACAAGGATCTGATGATGGCATTCCACAGAAATTAAGAGGAATCTTCGAAAATCGTAGTGGCAACTAGTGCATTTGCAGACTATTTACTATTTAGTGAAGGTTTGGAGCAGATCTGATGATGCAGCCAAAAGACAGTCGAGGGAACTTCTCAACGATTTACAGCAATTACTTGGTGTTTGGAATAAATTCATTTCGAATGATTAGAACTTTGCACCCATATGAATTATAAGTGCCATTACAGGTTGACGGTGGAGACCATAGACAGTCGAGGGTACTCCTCAACGATTTACAGCAATTACTTGGTGTTTGGACTTAATTCATTTCTATTGATGAGAACTTTGCATCTATATGGGTTATAAGTGCCATCACAGGTCTGATGATGAAGACCTTGGACAATTGAGCGAATACCTCAATGTTTTACAGCAGTTATGTTGGGCTTACTTTATACGGTTCAATGTGCTAAAATGTTCAGTTTGCACAAACTGAACATTTTAGCACATTGAACCTAAATAATACCTAATTAAGATTAAATCTTAATTAGGTATTATTTTAATCATTTCTGATTAACGAAATCAAAATACGAATTACTTTGTTCTAAGTTAATATTATTGTTTACTTTTTAGTTTCTTGCTTGAAGTCGTTTTTTTTTATTAAAAATTATTTTGGTATATTGTTACTACTAATGGATCTTAAAGTTGAGTCATTCTGTTTCAAAATCATAATTACAATAAGTTAATGATTAATTTGTGGTACTTTAATAATCCTATTTTATAAAGACTTATACAATTTGTGATAAAAGCTCTTACGATAAAACGTAGCAATAAAATCATAAGGATAAGTAGAAAACGAGCCCACAAAGCATCAATAACGCTCTACCAATAATCTGACCGTATTCTCCCATAAAACTTTATTATAACCTCATATGATTCGCAAAATGCTAGCGTTTTAATCTTAAAACTCAATTGAAATCGTAAAAACGACCTCCGCACAACCATTCAATACATCTGTGGACTGTAATTTACGTTGGTAATACCGTTTGCAGTTAGGGGTATAGATATTAACCATAGGCATTTTCTCATAGGCTTAGAACTTTTTGTTATACAATTTTGGTGGCAAACAAGCAAAATAGTCCACCTGATGGTTAGTGGTAACCGTTTTTTAAGTATTGTAGAAATAATGTTTTGGAAACACAACCAAGCCGCTGCTGACTTTAAAGGGAGAACAGAATAAGAAAGGAAAAAAGAATAGAGACCGAGCGGTATTTGGGCTACAGTTGAGTAACTTACTGTGAAGGAAAACATCGTGAGGAAACCTGGACTCAAAAGTCTGAAATTTCCATCCGCCTTTAGCAAGCGTGGGGATTAATGCTCATGCATTCTTTATATGAGAAGAGGCCTTTGCCATGCAGTGAGTTAATAAACAGGCTGGTATTGTTAAGTACCTTGTGCGCCGGCAGCATGGGCAACAAGGGGGTACCCCTGCATTCCCTTGGCAAAAAATACATAGAAAAGATTAGATTTTTTCATCAGTTAGTCATTGAATTGAAACGTTTAGAAACATCTATCCAAATTTATTCAGATGCACCCCTCGTAAGAGGCAGATGCACTTCTCTGAGAGCCAGATCTACCGCCCTTAGAGCCAAATGCACCCCTCTGAAAGACATCCTGACGGTGCCCATGTGCCTACACGCAAACATAGAATAGGTAGAATATTTACCTATTGAAGCCGCTATCGCCTCTGATGGGAATCTTATGAGAATAATAACAAAATATAATAATAATAATAATAATAATATTCTACCACATTCACACAGCGCCATCTAGCCCCAAATTAAGCAATTATATTAGCTTGTGTTATGGGTACTAAACAACTGATATACTACTTATATACATTTTTTTTTTGTAAATACATACATAGGTATTATAGATAAATTACACCCATATACAGAACAAACAATCATGCTCATTACACAAAGGTTTATATTACAGGCAATGGATTGAAATATTACTTGTTACCAATTTGTTGCCTATCAAGTGTTGTGACTATAGAAAACCTTTTTGTAAAGTGTTGTGTTGTGTTTAGCAGTTACAAATAGATATACAGAATTAAACTTCAGTAGCCCAGTAGAATACTGACTGTTAAAAAGCTATATTTCCAAACACAAAATTTGTGAGATTCATAAATATTTGTTACAAATCCGAGTGTGCTTTATGTACGTATTTCTATTTGTAAAAGCTTCTGCATTACAGAGCATATTTGCTAGTATAAGAGTTTTTTAAAAACAAAAAGGAAAAGAGGCATGTGATGCACTTAATATATTTCCACACGTCACCGTTTTCAAACTTGACTAAAGACCGCGGCATACTTATCGGTAGATTCCTCGACGTGAACGCAACGAATACGTCACTGTCATACGTCACCTTGTTCGCTCGGCCGCGTGAGTGCCACGTTCCCATCCCGTGACGCCATGACATGCTCTTTCACATTTTGTATTAAACATATTTCCAAAATTTCCCGTCCCATCCCGTTCGTATAAAACCCGTCACGTATGTAACTGTCTTTACATAGTTCGACCTTAATTATTACGAAAACTTTCAATGCACGAACAAAACCGAATATCTTCAATACTTCAATGAGTGACAATGACAACCAATCCGTTATCGTTTCACATCAAGCTCATCCGTACCAAGATGAATCTACACTTACCATCACCCTTATTATTTTCCGAATAAAGCATATTTTTGCTTAATTCGAGGTGTATATTTGTAAAGTATTAGTCTGGGTCGTCCATCAACAGAAACCCTTTTAACGTCTACCGCACACTATAAAAATGAAACATGGTCTATAAGACGAGCAAAATGAGATAATAAGATGGTGTTCGATCATACTTAAGAGATCATTAAGATGGATGGTGGGAATAGTTAAGGTGACTATTATTTTGGAGACCGATACAAGTTTTCCTTTGTAGCGTGTCTAGTAGTAGCAAGTATAAGTATCTACAGGAACGTAAATTGATTCTAAACTGTTACCTACTATTTCATAGCAACTTTTTATTTTTTTGAATTGTGTTTTTAAGACAACATACATAGGTACACAGCTTCACAAAGGGTTAGTCACTTCTCCGAAGGAGTTAGCAGAGGTGTATAACGCCCACGATTCGCCTGTTATGTTTAATCCCATGTTAGGGGGCGAGCTTGTGAACCGAGCACATTTTTAGACTTTTGGATTACCAGATAGATAACTCAATATCATTTTACTTAACCGGGGATTAAACCCAAGACCGTACAGTTCCACGAAACGACTGAGGTAGCCAAATACAACTCTGAAGCGCAAACTGACAAGACAACACGAGGAAACAATACGCTGTGTGATGTGAGAAACCTTTCAAGCAAAAACTACTTACTTCTTTTAAAGAACAAGCTGTGGAAGTTTGCAGGTAGACTTTGAAACACATCATTATAAATAACAATTAGGAGAGGCTAAGATTGTAGATATGACGATGTATTTATGCAGGTACATATACTATTATTACTGCGTACCTCCCAAAGCAATATAACCACTAAGTTTAGCGTAAGTAGGTACCAACCTAATTTGAAAATGTTAAATTGAAAGCAGTTCATATGTGATGACCTAAATAATAAATTTTCTGATACTCAAACACAAATTATAGAAGGTACGTAATTCAATCAAAACATTTAGTTATACATAAATGATAGTACTCAGTTAAAAAGTGTTTTTTTGAATAGCACAGTCAAGTTATGAAGGTGCCTGCATAAAAAGTAATAGCAACCATTTGCACTCTAAAAAATTATTGCAAGATCGTTGTTATTTATAGTAGTTTTTTACGAAGTTACTTTGTT
Organism: Parascotia fuliginaria; assembly: GCA_963082885.1. Lineage (NCBI taxonomy): Eukaryota > Metazoa > Arthropoda > Insecta > Lepidoptera > Erebidae > Parascotia > Parascotia fuliginaria. The sequence goes on from OY720195.1 coordinate 7,395,684, forward strand.
TACTATTAGCTTAATTAATATTGCCTGTAGCTACTTTTAGTGAATACTCCGAATGTTTTTGTAAGTTAAGTGGTACGTATTTTAGAAGTAAGTAGCTACTGCTGGCCATAGGCCTTCTTTGAAATAATTTTAATAACTACAAATAAATTGCCTGTTAAATAAATAATAGCAACTGAGCGTATCATTGCCAAGTTCGGTTCGAACATAATCATACTAAAGAAAGCAAGAAAGTTTTAAATGGAACTGGAACTTGTTTGTGTCCTAATGGTCGGCTTCAAGTTATAATGATGACAGTTCAAGCACTTCTAGTTCGTTAACAACTTTGTTATTTCTCTTATTATCATTGGTTAAAAAAATCAAAGTAGAGTAAATTTTTTTTTTGAATTTACTATATATATAGTATTATCATGTTTCAATTTGTTTATATTTCTTTCTTTCTGAGTGTGAGAAACCATAGTTTATAGTTATGAACAATAAATTGTTTTGACGGTCGAAAATGCCATACTTTCAACAGCCTTAAGGTACCTATTTTCACCATCTTATAACATTCAGCAAATAAAATAAAATGCAAAAGCACTAAGTATCACATCATTTAATATCAACTAAGTAGGTACTTACTTTACTTAGGTACCTATATTGTAAATTTATTTCCATTGTTATCGTTATGTAAACAATTTAATTGCATTGTGTTTATTTATACCTAATCACCTAATTATTCTTGATAAAAGTGTTATGTTATAGTCACCCACCCTTATCAATGTAAATGTTCATATGTATCTACTAGACCATAATTTCGACTTAGCTAAGCGAGTCTTCGGTAGTATAGTGGTCAGTATCCCCGCCTGTCACGCGGGAGACCGGGGTTCGATTCCCCGCCGGAGAGATCCTTTTTGCGATTAATTTTGTAATTAAAATTATTATTTAACATTTTATTAAATTTAATTGGTGTTATTATTGTAAATTTTATTTATAAAATAAATGTCGGATAATTACTTTGGTCATTGGACACTTATTTGAATTGGTGATCGCAGTGGCGCGATGGTGGCAGCGTGGGAATTAAGGAAGGCGTATTCAAACCTGAGAGGAATTCGCTACCGCCTGCGGTAGAAAAATCAAATCAAATAAAAAAAAATCAAAAATCGCCAGTTAAGTGGTATATCACTCTAGCCGCGATACTTCGTACTATACCTGAGTGAAATTCGCACGGTATGTACCTCTACCCAAAGCAGCAGCGAATACAGCTTAATTGATTGAATGAGCTTTTAAATAAAAGGGGTAAATACAAGCAATCTTGAGCGGGCCTCATCCTTCGGTGTCCAGCTGTGGACCTCTTTTGGCTGTTTGGTGATGATGATGATGAAACAGAGCCGTAACCACTTCAAAGTACCGTCTTAAAACGAAGCCACCTTTTTCAAGTCAATAAAAAGGAAAAGCTGTTGAAAACACTTCTTATTATAACTTTGCAACGTTAACATTTAACTTAAGCACCTATGTTACTCAGGTAGAAGTTTGCAACTTTAGTACCTAAGCATTTTATTCAATGAGTCACTTGTCTTTTATATTTTGTATGATTCTTTTCATAATGTTTGTAGATATACTATAAGAAAGCGAATAAATAAATACATTTTTAAATATAAAATAGCATCTCTAAATACTATAAAGCAAAGTTGATAAAAATCGAAATTTTAGCGTCAGTGGTACTTTTAAGTTTCATATAACGATAGTAGATCCTTGGAAGTTTCAGCAGGAAGGAGCCGGATCGACCGGGTACCTCTCGTAGTTTCACAGCCTCCGTGGTGCAGTAGGAGCGCTAGCGACTGCTGTGCACGAGGTTTAAGTTCGATCCCCATACGGGACATAACTTTGTTTGATCTATAAATATTTGTTCTGATTCTGAATGTACTGTGTGTCTGTTAATTGTACGTTTATAAAGTCCCCCGCGACACAGGGCTTGTTCCCTAGTGCGGGAGTTGTCTTTTTAAAATAAAAAAGTATCGGCATAAAGTATAAGTTTTGATACTAATGCGTTATGTTCGGTGAGTGAGAGCCGAAAGCCGAAATTATGTTACTACAGTCCCGTTTCTTGCTAACTATATCTGGTGTCGTAAAAGTCGGCGACTTGTGAATCGCAGGTAACAAACAGCCTGAGTTTCTTGCCAGTTCTTCTCACGGCTCTACCTCGTTAGCAAACTGGCTGTAGATTAATTAGCTGACTTCATATAATTTTCAGGTTCATAAGCATCATATTTTATGATCCAAATGAAATAAATGTTTTGAGTTTAAGCTTGCTTACTTATGCAAGTTGGTATTTAGATTTTCACTCAGTACGGTCACCAATCCGCCTGACAATCTTGCTGATAATGCAAACCTCTTTTGAGATACCTACATACCTTCAGGCTAATTAATTCATCATCTTGTGAAGATTAATAACACATTTTTGCATAGGCGTCGTCAGAATTACTTTCAGGAGGGTGCATCTTCCAGCAGTTGTGTAACTTACTGTGCATGCTCAGTGCCCAGAAAAATATATATTTACTTATGAGGGCAATAAATTTATTGACTATGTTAGACATTAAATTGGCTAGCAACCCATAGACGCTTCAAGTCAATGATTAACTTAATAAAAATCGTAATCTTTTATAGGGTATAATTAGCTAGGGGGCTACCGGCGCCTATTTTTGTTACTCAGTATACTTGTAAACTAAATACAAATTTAGTATCTAACGAGCTTTCAAACAATTTTATTACACTTCAAATAAATCAAACTGCACTTTGGTTTTAACCATGTAATTCCCACTGCAGTGGTAACACAACGGCACTGGACAGGTCCAAATGGACCATTGTCGGCCGCTATAAATCTTATACGCTCTGATTCCGACCATACTAGCAGTTAATAAACATGAGGCATATTTAGGAGTTTGCAAGATACAGTGTTCGTAAAACAGGGATTATGTATGTGTGCAATATAATGGCACAAAAGTAAATTCACTACTGGCAAAGCAAAGCGTAAAAACCAAAATCATTTGTTTCGCCAACCATGTACCTGTAATAAATGTATGTAAAAGGGATAATACTGAGAAACCAGGGCTACAAACATAGCTTATCTCCAATTTTTCTTCAAAGTAATAGACAAAGGCACCTACGTTTTGCCAGTATTTTAGGTATCATGTAACGGGGGTATTAATCGAACACAATTTAGAATTCAGGCTTCAATATTTCTCGGATATTCCTTACACAGTACAATTAAATCACTAATTACACAGTCTAGGGCTTAATTTTTGTTTATATTTCTAACTCTTTTTTACTTCTGCTTAAATTTGCGGGTCCGAGACCGTAAGTTTAGTAGTCTAGGACTCCTAAGTGTCATGACATGTTGTTCGTAAGTTCTTCAATGTTATTCCTGGCTTACAGAAGTTGCAATTGGTCGTGGGAATATCCCAACATTAGCTAAATATAGCAACCGTGAGCCGTCCTTATGCATCGGTTCCCAATCTATACTTTTATATAAAGCGAAAGAATTTGTTTGTTTGCACGCGCTTATCTGTGGAACTACACCAGTCGGATTTAAAATTTTTTTTTTGCGTACGATAGCCCAGTCCCCGAGGAAAGTTATAAGGCTATGTAACATCACACTACTGGCGATGGGAGTAGAGCAATAAGTAAAATCGCGAGTAAATCCGCGCCGCGCAAAGCTAGTATTTTTTTTTTTTTATAGTATAGCCTACCAAAGTGACTCCACCCCGCCTGATGGTAAGCAGTCAGTGGAATCCAGAAGTGGCGGCCACCATACCAAAAGCTATCGTTTTAAACTGCCGAACGAAACGCAGTAGTACGGATACTACTACTCTTAAGTCGATCTTCTATGAGAGGGTAGTACTTCTACTTAGTAGTATAAGATATAGGCAGAAAAATTCAAGTAAATATATTTGAGAGTATCCAATAAATAAAATAAATTGACTCTCTCATACATAAACAGGTGTATAAAGTTATTCATTGGTCAGGAGCGCTCATGTTTTATTCTAACACGGCTTGTTATTGCGAGCCGCAAAGGGTCACTATAAATTCGATACCAGCGTGATTCTTTTAAGAGGTTGTTGTTACACCGAATCAATCTTCAGAAAATCTTTTAAAAACCTCGAAAAAAAGTAAAAAAATCCATAATAATAATAGCAATTATGATTAAAGTATTAATTACTGCTAAACAAAAACCTTATAACGTTTGTAGGGTGTTTGCCGCAATCGCTTGACAATAACAGTGACGGCAGTCTTACTAGATTGATTTCACTACCATCGTTCGGTGAACTAACTGTTGTCGCTAGGACAACGTCTGCTGAACGTAAAATGTTCCTGTGCGTGAAACAAGGTGTAGGAAGATGCGTTTCTATAATGCTTAATAGGTTTACCCTAAACTTGTCTTTTATTGATCCTCGAGAACTCGGAGTTCATCAGAACCCTCTCTAAAAATAGTAAATAAAGTCAAATCACACTGGGTATTTTTATGTAAAGAAAAAATATGTTGGTCGTTCCTCGTGGTCCCACTACTATGATTCACTATTTTTTTTGGAAGGAAGAATAGTATTAAGTAAAGGGTCGTTACTTTCCTATGTCTTCTAGTATTTTCCATCTTTATTTTAGTACACTTCGGTGTAACAGCCGCATCATTTGACTTGTAGAAACGGTCTTGGAATGAAAACCACCCAGATTCTCGAGATTCGTCGATCAGGGAATTGAATCCCACATTTAATTAGATAGGACTTGCGTCATCATCTATTTAGTGTACGCTATTAATAGTAATGTTTGTGAGGCTTTATGCTGGTCACGTTATTAATCGGATTGCACCGCTTCCATTTGATCGCAATACAGGTGTAAAATATCAAAAATATGTTTAAAGTTATGCGTTTTTCGTATTTATTAGGCAATTACATTGTTGTTCCTTGTTCGGTAGTATGTAGATTTAAATCTTATCTTTTAAACATTTAGCGCTGATAACAGATTCAACTTTTTAGTCATATAAATTCAATAATTGTCACCACTAGTGTGCCTCTTCATCTGCCAATCATTTTGTCAATTTTACGTATCCCTTAAGGTCAGAGGCGAACTAATTGATCATACCTATATATAGCTGTACAATGATGGATATGGATTTGAGATGGGAAATCCTATTGGGAATAAAACTGCTTTTAGCTTTAGGCTTTAACAAAGTCTACTACAAAAAACTATTCAAATGCGTTCTTAAGATAGATAACCTAACTACAGTGAGTGAACGATTTCAATGAAAAGACACGCAAACTGAATTGCATGGGGTAATCACCTTTGCGAAAGGGCCGCTTAATAAAACGGTTTTACATGTAGCTCCAGCTAAATCTAGGTCAGGATTTGAATCAAACTTTTGTCTTATTTATAGGTTTAGTGCTTTTAAGCTTTGTTTTCTGGTTATTAGTGACATTAACATAGCATGCTATTCCAAGGTGTAAGCCGAAGTAGTATAATACGTTATGTATTTTTCAAGATTATCTTGTACGCTCGCAGGAAATTATCGCAAAGATAAATAAAATAAATTCGTTTATTGCCGTAAATGTTCACCTATAGTTATTTTCACACAAATGATAAGTTAAACTCTGGTACCCCAGGTAGACTTAACTTATGTTTTGGGTACCAGGGAAAATCTGTATAAATAAAGCACAGTATTACTAAACTTTTTAAAAACATACTGCCTTGGTGGTGAAATAGAAGTGCGTGCAACCACTATGCAGGAGTTTGTGGGTTCAATATCCATAAGCGACTTCATGGCATAATGTGTAGTAGTTTACAACACAAAGATTGTTCTCTAGAGCAAGAATTGGCTTAAAATAAGATATAATAACATAAGAGGCAGGCACAGGATATAATTATAATATTAGAAAATGTAGTTATAGAAATTTTCTCATTGCAATTTTATTTCCCAATTCCCAAAATTTCGTCGTACCGAAATTCTAACAATGATGACAATTTAGTTTTAAAATCAAGAGATACTGTATAAATAGTAGACATTTGCATCGACAGCGTTCGCGCGGTTCCAAACAAATATCTACCATCGCAGTTAGAACTTCGACATGCAAATACAATGCGTCTGTTTGCATGCAAACGTAACGTTTGTTCTATACTGATGGTAAACATTCTCTAAACTGAAAACTAGATAGTTTAAGTTTCAGCTATTTAATTAATGTAAATTTGTGTATTGGGTTTTTCTGTCGAAAAATTCTCAGTATTAGCCTGGAGTCAAGAATTGTGCCCAGTAAATGGCAACAGGCTCGCTCCCTGTTACATAGGACCTCAAATAAAATGGCGAAACGTCGGTGGTTAAACCCTTCTGCTTACCCGTTCAGGTATAAAAGGCGTAAAGCTATGTATGTATTGGTTTTTTTATTACTTTTGTAGTTTACGAAATAAGTGGTTGTGGCAATCACTGCTATTTCTCAACATAGATTTGCTGGTCAAATCTCATTTGAATAAAGTGCAAGATATCATCATATTGGTGAAAATTTATTCAGTAGGTTCTTCTCTCTCTCGCCTTTGATAGCGTTGTCATCGGGCTACCCTACTTTTAAATCTACTTACTATGCACTGGCAGACGTACTTACGTAAAATTTGTATGTCTTTTCTTCACGTCATCATCATCATCATCATCATATCAGCCACAAGACGTCCACTGCTGGACATAGGCCTCCCCCAATTTTCGCCACCGTTGTCGGTCGTTCGCCACCCTCATCCATCGGTTGCCCGCCACCCTTATAAGGTCGTCGGTCCACCTTGTGAGGGGTCTGCCCACGCTGCGTCTTCCGGTTCGTGGTCGCCACTCTAGAACCTTTCTGCCCCAGCGGCCGTCAGTTTTGCGAGATATGTGTCCTGCCCATTGCCACTTCAGAGAAGCAATTCTGCGAGCTACGTCGGCTACTTTAGTTCGCCCGCGGATTTCTTCGTTTCTCAAACGATCGCGCAGGGAGACGCCTAACATAGCCCGCTCCATCGACCTCTGAGCGACTTTGAGCCTTCGGATAAGACCCATAGTCAGCGACCACGTCTCTGCTCCGTATGTCATCACTGGCAACACACACTGGTCAAAGACCTTAGTCTTGAGACACTGCGGTAGTGCGGACGTGAAGATATGTTGTAGCTTCCCGAACGCTGCCCAGCCGAGTTGGATTCGACGAGTGACCTCTTTCTCGAAATCGAACTTACCTAATCGGACTGTTTGTCCCAGGTATATGTACTCGTCAACGAATTCGAGCATCGAGCCTCCGACCATGATAGGAGTGGGTGTAACATGGACATTGGTCATGACTTTAGTCTTGTCCATGTTCATTTTTAGGCCCACTTGTCGAGAGACTCTACTGAGGTCATCGAGCATTGCACTGAGGTCCTCCACGGTCTCAGCCATGACCACGATATCGTCCGCGAATCGAAGGTGAGTGATGTACTCGCCGTTTATGTTGATGCCAAGTCCATTCCAGGTCAGAAGCTTAAACATATCCTCCAGTGCAGCGGTGAACAGTTTCGGAGATATAACATCTCCCTGTCGTACTCCTCGCTGCAACTGGATAGGTCTTGAGCTCTGACCATTAATTCGTACTGACATGGTGGCGTTTTCATACAAACACTTCAGCACTTCGATATATCGATAGTCAACATGGCACCGTTGGAGGGACTGCAGCACAGCCCAGGTCTCGATCGAATCAAAGGCTTTCTCATAGTCCACAAACGCTAAGCATAGGGGTCGGTTATACTCTGTGGACTTATGTATAACCTGCCGCAGCGTGTGTATGTGTTCTATGGTACTAAAACCTTTTCGGAAAAGTCGTCGAACCTGTTTGCGAGACGATTAGTGATGACTCTCGAGAACAGCTTATAGACGTGACTTAGGAGTGTGATAGATCTGTAATTCTTCAGAAGGGTTTTATCGCCCTTCTTGAAGAACAGTTCCACCACACCCCTGTGCCATGCCTGCGGCGTTTTGCCGCACGTCATAACGAGATCTCAATTATCGTTAGTTATTAAGTTTTAACTCAAAAACCTCAACAGCTAGACTAAGGTATTTCCCAAACAAAGGTATATCCTACTCACACGCGCACTTCAAGTAAATTGATAATCCTATGGCTATCGACACATTTAAATGATTAATGTATTTATATAGAGCACCTACGTATACTATGACATCTTCAAGTGATAATAATATATGTCGTGATATCGATATTGTTGTTAAAGCCATGACATAGAGTCTATTTACGACAGCGCCTAGTACGTGAGTTGTGAATAAACTAGATCCATTAATTCGAGTATGTACTCACCTTTATGTAAAGTTCATTTTCTTAAAACTCCTTTAGGTTAAGCCGAACGAATTGCTAAGTAAGCACCCTTGGAATCTTTTGCTTTAATAAATTGAATGAGTATTGCCCCTACTATAGTCTATTAGATGTTAAAACTCTAGTTAAATTATTGTTGTAATTTGTTGTCATAACATATTTCTGTAAACCATGTTTTAGCAAATAAATGTATTATTATTATATTGATGTCTATTGATGTAATTAATACGAGAATTTAATCCGATGTGTTTGTAAGGCCGCTATTAGACTATCATAGAAATATGATCAAAGATGTGTAAGTCATTTTTAAATGAAGAACATATGGCGGTATAATAACTACATGTGATTACCTATGATCATAGTTTGAGAGTCGTCGAACTATGATCATAGAATTTGACAGATATAAAATCATATTTAAATGATAATGTAATACCGCTCTAAAGAAAAATTATCTAACAGTTTCTGTCTGTGAGTGTTGTACAAGACAACTAAACAGTATTATGTATAAAAATACGTCAACTCCTTAGACATTAGCTCGGAAAATGGTAATAGATCGATTCTATTACTATCTGGGCAAAATAAATACAAGGTCACTAAATTGGAAAAAGTTTCAATCGCTTCCATGATAACGACGTGACGTATAATTATTCGTATTTATGTGAGCTTAGTTTTTTTAAACACAATTATCTGCATTAACTGGCAGAAATCGCCGCTAGTAATACGACCGCTAATTGTACAGGAATTTTTAGTTTTATTTTAGTTCTACTACTCTTTTTTTATTAAACAGAACACTTGGTAGTGTTATTAAACTAAGATTTTTTGAGGTGACTTTTGTATTACTCATATCTTATTCTAATAAAAACTTAAGTTATAGTGATAAACTTTCGAGTTCCACTGGTAGCTCTACAAAATGTTTCAGATTAATTAACTAGTCTTCAGGATGGCCTTTAATCTATAGATTTTTTAATGTTACTTTAATATATTTTTCATTGAGTTATTTGATATAAGATTAATTGAAAATAAAGAGAATGGAAGTAATACGCGTCTACTTAATTTGATTAAGCTTCGAATCAGATAAGCTCCTTAATTTCATTAGCCGAATGAGTAGAACTCATTCTGTCCTATCACTAAGTAGGTACACAAAGTACCAGTTGGATTTACTTATTAGAATAATCCATTGGCATGCCCACTGTGACTAATGTAAGATATAATTAACAGTGAAGATAGAATTAGCAACGAACACAACTATGACGCTCAAGAGTCCCGAGAACTGTTAAACATAATGGGCCCCGCTACACATATACTCACATTATGAGAAGTAAAATAGAGGAGTTAAAATAAGGATCGTAACTCTAAATAGGTGTTGATAAGTCAATCAATTTCGTGCAATCTGAATGTAAATTAATGCTTTCTTTAAAGTAGGTTTAAAGAGAGCATTATATCACGGTAAGCAGCGGTTTTGTAGGCCCTGGCATTACAGAAGTCCAGAAGCGACAGTTACCACTTACCATCAGGTGGCGTGTTAGTTAGACTGCCACTGGGGGCAATAAAATAATTGACGTTTGTGTACAATAATAAACTTTTCAATATTTGGGCATGACTATGACGCCCATAATATAATAGTCGTGTGTGGAACGCCGCTAAGTATCTCTTCGGCGAAAAGTGAAGGATTAAAAGGAATAATAATTATAATAACAAAAGTCAACGTTGTTATTAAAACCCAGTAAAAACAGTACTTAAAGTTATAAATTCATGACTCGTAATTCTATATTTTCATTCGTCATTATTATAAAATCCTCAAAACGGAGTATTCATAATCTTGCTAATTATTTTCGGAATCAAGAGTTTGCGAAGTTTCACAATTTGGATTCTGTTAAGGTTAAGACGTTTAAGATATTATAATAGGCGATGAATAAATAGTAATTGTTATACCTGAAAACTTTTGTGATGAGCTTTTGAAAATTTACATAAAATAAAAGGTAATGATTGTAACAATAATGTTGAATATCTCATACACTCACCAACTCCCCATTTCTTCACGAATATCTAAGAGGCGACTACGAGGTTCCAGATAACGTGTGTTCAAGACAGATTCTTGATTCTCAAGACTATTTTAGATTTATTATATATATATTATATTAATCGTGTATTGTATTGAGTATAGATTATGGTACCATCCTATCTCTTCTATAAGTGTGTTATGAGAGTTATTTTTTAAGTTTTATCCTACCAAATTGACTCCAGCCCGCCTGATCGTAAGCCTGATCCTCAGTGGAATCTAAAAGTGGTGACGACCATACCAAAAGCCGGCTGCTAAACGGCGGCTGGGAATGGGGTAGTGAAAAGAAATGAGGAAGGTAAGAAAAGAAGAAAGGGCTTCCAGTGGGGAATTAGGAGTTTCATATAATCTAACCAAACCATCTTACTGCGATCAATTCGTTTTCCAAGCTTGGTATATGGTGGCGAGAGGGCAGATAACATTCGTCTCACGATGTCTCACCAGCTCTGCCTGTTGGAGGTCATCCTGCTACAATAGTTTAAGGAGCCGCCCACAACAGAAACTCACCAATTCCACTTTCCCCTGGACCGATGTCTGATCGACTTGTTTAGTTACTGAGGTCCAGGAATAATGGACACCATCCTAAAGCCATCGTGGTAAACTAAAAGCCGCCATAACAGAGGCCACCAGCTAGTATATAGTAGCCTCCAAAATGGAGGCTTTATGAGATGCTTTTTCTTGTTCCGCTTAAAAGATCCGGGGTCAAAATCAGAATGAAACACACACATACATACATAGCTTCAGGCCATTTATCACCGAAGGAGTGGGCAGAGGTGTTTAACCACTTTTCGCCATATTTTTTATTTTTATTTCTTTTTCCCATGTAACAAGAGGCGAGCCTGTTGCCATTTAACGGGCACGAATCCAGACTTCAGGGTAATACTGAGATTTTTTAGATAGAGAAACACCAATATTACTTTACCTGACCCGGGGATCGAACCCGAGACCTCTGCGTGGTAATCCGTACACAGTTCCACCAAACCACAGAGGCAGTTAAACACATGCGCTGGTAAAAAGTTCGAGGTTTTAAATGAGCGACAGAATTAAGAAGTGCTGAATCTTTTGGTTTAACACCATGAACATACGCGCTGCTAAGTAAAAATAAAGTAAAATTCTCTTTATTTCAAAGTTTGCTAATTCTAAAGCTTTTCCACAATACCTACTTTCATTGTTAACGTTGGTGCAATAATAATTGCTAGCTGTTGCACCCCAAGGCGTATTTTTAAATGGGTGCCCCATTCAACGGGTTTCCTTGACTTAAAAACAAAAGGTAAAATATTGAGAAGCGTAGTTTTTGTTTGTTTTTAGGGTTCCGTTGTTAGTCATATTGTTTTATATTAAATCGTCAGACATATTATGTATTTAACCAGTATTGTTTGTTTTTCAATCAATTATGAAGGTTAGAATTTTATAGAAATTAATCATGCATGATATTCGAAAGGATTTTAAATATAACTTTGCCATTAAATTACATTAAAATTATAGGTATAAAGTACCTATAATTAAAAGTTAATTATAGGTACTTTATTTCAAAATGGCTTTGGAACATTCTGGGTTGACTGCTTAATATTAGGAGTGAAGACATGGAGGGAATTCTCAACTCGCCCATTTGGTAGACTATTTTTAAGAGAGTATTTTTAATGATTAGGGTGTTATATTAGATGAATGTATGTGGACAGAGTGCTTCATCAACAATAGTCAGTGGTTACCTTTCTTAGACTGACGACTATACACTGTTTAGATCACATTAAACTCAAGAAACCTCGTGATTTTAATTGAAAAAACGCACTTGACCTGTTATTGTTTTTAAGTAGGACTTTATAAAAAGACTTACAATTCAATAGTTACATAATTAAAAGCTCGCTAACAATTTTTATAATTGTTTGTATTATTAGAAGTTTTTTAATCTATAACTTTGCTGAGAATCATTTACGGTCGGAAAAAAATTATATTTTTTAAATAACTTATAAGGTAAATAATCACAATTTTACTGCTTCCACTATTACTATCTACTAGTAGTGACCTACATAGACATGGCTGTGTTTAACAAGCATTGTAGAAATTCTAAGTCAATACAAAGAACTTGTTGTAGCTTTACACGACTCGAGAGTTCAAACAAAAGCTTAAAAAGCCGAGACAAATGTTAATTTTATAGTATCATTTTCCAAAAGGGGAACATTTGTCTGTTTGCTAGCAAAATTTTATACAAAAGGTTATTTATTTGTATAGCGGGTTTTCCGTAATTCGACGTTTAGTCGACCTTATTTAAAATATAGTAAGTGTACCTAATTATAGAATGATCATTATTACCGATAAAAATGTATTTTGAACGTTAATTAAAACGGCAATGTCTAATTAAATAGGCTACCGTTAATTTAATTAAACTCTGATTATAAGCGAAGGTCTCTCGGGAATGAAATTCAGTGAAAGCGTTAGATAGAAGTCTACTGAAAATTGGACAAATTATGTAGGTAAGTACTAACTGTTCTAAATGAACTAAGAAACTCTGTGTATTTAAAAAAAGTATATTATTATAACTAATTATATTGTCATGCTAATCAATAACCTGCTATATTTTTATTATTAACCTGCTAAAGTAACTTAATTTTTCCTAACGAAGATGCTGAAACGGTAGACCCTACTAGGCAATTTATAAGCAAATCGAATCTAAGCATCTCAATACATCTTACCGTCAACTGAAATTAAAGGAAACCATATAACTTCAGATATTCTTGTTGTACTCAGTTGTATAAAAACAGCTAAGCTCAGCTATTATATCTTCTTCTTAGCGCACAACAAGGCGAGTCAAATCTGTGAGGACGAATAGGCTGTCACTAACAGAGCATTATCTGTAGCTTTGTACAGGTATGTACAGGTGACCGGCACACAGAGCAGGATAATAAAAGTGCCATAGTCTGCGGAGAGACACCACACAAGCAAGCAGTATCCGAGCTATAGCCCCACCTGTGTACGTTCTCCTTGCTTCGGCCGTCTTGGATTCGGTGCCTATTCAAAGACCTTCATGACGGCCAAGCAATGGTACTTCCAGGTTGATGGCGCTCTTACAGCGGTGTGACGCTGTAGGGTGTTTCTTTTTCCAGAGTTCTAGCCTGGATTCAGCAGTATTTGTGTCCAAAGCGGCCACTTCTTTTCCTAAGTCGTTGGACAACCGGCACGTGGGGGTATAATGGGTGTCGGGGATCGGTTTCTTATTTAACCCTTTCAAGAGAACCAGCCACGTCTCTCCGTAATTTCGGAGAGCCACGCCACGCTATGAAGAAAATGATAATGCTTTCTTTATCATAATCATTCTCATAATAACATTGTTTATATTCTACAAAGATAATTAAAACCCTTTTAATAAATGCACAAGGCTTTAAAATAAACTCAATCAAAAAATAATTTACTAATGAATTCAAATTGAAATTTGCAAACAGTATCAAAGGGAATGCCTGTGTAAGCTCAGTTTAGACAACTTTTAACAAACCAAACAAACAAATCAAACTAATTTCGACTTAAATCTTCAGTGTATAAAGTTTAGTATTGCATAATAATTATTAGAAAACATATTGAAGAAGGAATTCAATAAAGTGTACAAAGAATTTCATGATGAGAGGCTGACGAAACAAAAATGCATGAAGCAGACTTTTTGTTTTCATTAGATTAACAGTCGAGTAACGTTGACGTTTAATTTCTAAAAGGCTCTTTGATGGCTCAAGGCTTTTAAACTGATAGCCTTTCAAGATTTTTATTGCCGTGTTTTTGTATTTTTAAATTACAGTGTGTTTACAAGCTTTGAGTAATTTATATCACCATTTTAGTGAATGCCTTTATAACTTTAATGTTTTTTACTGTTAAGTTGTTTTAATAATAACATTTAATTTTTAATAATAGAGTGGTCTTCTTTTTATGCTCAAGATATGTTAAAAATATATAAAATAATATATGAAATTTTATTTTCTCTGTTTCACTTTTTTGCAAGTAAAATAGGCTATGCTCGTTAAAATATTACCAAAGTTTGATTTCGTAGTTATGGGTGTAGTTGCCGGTTGCCGGTACTGTGTACACATAAATTTGTTTTACGTTATGTAACTATAACATGTATTCAGGCAAACAAAATATGTTACAAAACCTAATACACTTGTTCTCTTTTACGCAATGGGCTTACCTGAAATCTAGCGCAGCTGACGAAACAGGTATAATCGACCACTTATTTGCGTTAACACTCATAACAAAAATTTCCATCAAAATTAAAATTCAATAAGACTTATTATGACAGTGACAACTGTCTGTACTTGCAAGCAAAAATAGTCATTATTGTTTTGTGATATGGGTGGTAAAGCAATATCATGTTCGACTATACATAAGATGTCTCTCTACCTTGCCTTAAAGTAAAGGCATCATTTATGTAGAATGAAAAATACGTTGCTTATATAAATTTGGTCTCATCACTTTTATCTTGAATTTTACCTACAAATCTTTCTAAATTTAAGATTATTTTGCACACGTGTGAAGTAAACAAACATGATTTAAAATAAACGAATTATTTATTAACATGTTTTGTAAATTCTCCTTTAGGAAAAGTCTGTGTCACGCATTTTTGACAAGAAGTAGAATTTGCAGATTATCGTTCAAACTACCGATATAGAATTGAAGATAATATTAGATATAGATTTGATTGTATAATAGAAAGAAAGGTTATTTCCTATTAGCCCGACTGTCGAAATAGAAGGTATATATACTATGTACGTACGTTAGTAGATCCACGCTGGTTTCAGCATGAATGGGCCGGATCGTCCGGGGAAGTACTACCCTCTCATAGAAGATCGACTTAAGAGTAGTAGTATCCGTACTACTGCGTTTCGTTCGGTGAGTGAGAGCGCCGGATGCCCAATTTCCCCCTATCCTCTTTCCTCACCTCCCTCATTCCCTTCCCCTAACCCTATTCCCAGCCGCCATAGTGGAGGCCACTATACCAGCAGTTTAAGACGATGGCTTTTGGTATAGTGGCCGCCACTTCTGGATTCCACTGACTGCTTACCATCAGGCGGGGTGGAGTCACTTTGGTAGGCTAAAATTTAAAAAAAAAAATATGTATGTTTATTTCTTTGGTACGTTACAGCCTAAATGGTTTCATAGATTTCAACATATGAGGTGTCATTAGATTCGTATTGATTGTGGAAGTTACATAGGCTATATAAAATTTCAATGTAACGTGGGCACGAAAAAAAGGGGTTACTTTCTTTTTAGTTTGTTTTAGGCAAACGAGATTTTTGTCTTTTTATTAATATATTTTGCTTGTTTACGTTATTATAGTTAGCAGTAAGACTTCCACTGCTGGACTCGCTGGTTTTATTGGATGGACTGGTAAGACAGAATATAGACGTAAAGTATTCGTTTTCATACAATTCATTTTGTAAGTGAGAGCGTCGAAAGCAGAATTACCCTTTCGGTTCTAAAAATCTGCTGACACAATTTTCAGTATCACTAGTCTAGTTATATAAAACCTACACAGCTGCTAATGTGCCCATAATCTCTGCCTACCTGCTCTTGTAAAACTGCTTGATACCTTTCATGTCATATTTCCTAAAGCGTACCTTACACTACACCATGTTCACAAGATGTCTTCAACAAAATGTGTTTATGAATAATGAAACGAACGCACCTTGAGCTCGTAATATTTCCGTAAGGAAATTGAAACATGTTGAGCTTGGACTTTACGCGAATTTACTGAAAATTATGTCGTCTAATAATGGAGGATGGAAATTATTTTTGGGCTTGCTTTCTATATCAAGAAAATTATAATGCTTTTTTATAATAACCAACTGAAATTAGAACATTTTGCCTAATGGCTTATCATAACTTATCTACAATTCTTATTCTATATCCCCCTAACTGCCATCCTTTTATACATAGTGGCTAACTTCTGTTACTATAATTATTTAGTGAAATGCTTATTCACGTCCTGCTAAACCTGGAATTAAACATCGTCATCATCTTATCAATCCGTTATTATCACACTGTAGAGAAAGGCTTCTTTTTTTAAAGAAGGCATTAATCGCCACGCTTGCTCAATGCGTTTTTTGCTTTTTCATTCAATATAGAAAATAAAGGGTAAAATATTGCTACCAAAATGTCTATTAGGCCGGTATTACATTATCAATAAATATGATTTCATATCTGTCAAATTCTATGATCATAGTTCGACGACTCTCAAACTATGATCATAGATAATCACATGTACTTATTATACCGTCATAATATGTTCTTCATTTAAAAATGACTTGAACATCTTTGATCATATTTCTATGATAGTCTAATAGCGGCCTTATAAAATTTTCCTTTTAAATCTGTAGCTCCTTTTAAAATTATCGATTAAATCGATGTAATTTAGGCAAAGTAACAAGTAAATAAGGAAACGTCTCATTAATGGCCGTCCACGGTAAAATATTTGTATAAATAAATCTGATGGGCTTCAAAATAAAAGCTTTCAATGAATTATTGATGAGCTAGTTATAATTTTATACTCTGTAAGCGTGTTTCATAAAAGTAAACACGACGTAGAAATATGAATTAGTAAGGTTTGAATTTAATTGTAAATTTAATTTTAGTAAGTATTACCTGCATGAACACTGATTGCCATGTCTGATAAAATTAGCTTTCTGCAGCGCCGTTTCACCCGCGTTAAGTTACATCTTTCGTTACTGCTCTGCTCCCGTCGCCAGTAGCGTGATGTTACATAGCCTATAACCTTCCTCAACAGCTGGGCTCTCAAACGCAAAAAGAATTATTGAAATCCGACAATTAAGCCAACTAACTCTTTCGTTTTATATATTGGTTTAAATACCAAGTAAAGCAAATAATAGCAATTAAAGTCTTTGTGGAAACTATTAGTTTGTTTGTTTGTTACTCCGACTTTGATTAGCAGATATTCTATTCAATATTGTGAACTGCTTTAACTTTGATATTAATTGTTATTTATAAAATTGTTACTAGTGATAACAGTGTTCAGCATTGTCAACTTACACCCAGTTTCTGAAAGACTATTGTACAAGCGATGCCAATAGCTGAAGCTAGTATAAATGATCAATTTCAATTTAATGTAAGTAAGGAATATTTTAATATCGAAAAATGATTGTATAAACAGAAGCGAACTGATAATTGTTCCTGTAAGCCCTGGATTAAAAATCTATTAATATTAAAACAATCCTCTTTGAAAATTCATTATCGTTTTTATGTCAAGAATTTTATAGGACTTAGTGAAAACGTTGATTAGGTATATAAAATTATAGTATCGTCATAATTTAATGCTGGATGAATTCTTTTAGGTTCGTTTATTATTAATTGGTTTGTGTGACACCAACGACATTTACCATTATATTAGTTTTTGAAATTAACACTTTGTTTTATTCATAGCTTTTTTAAATAAAACTATATTATTATAGTACCTACATTTGAAATGTTCATGCTTAAGTCTATTTTTGGGTGTTACTCACAATTCTTACGTTTAGTAGAAGCATTGACAGTTTCAGTAGTGGCAGTTGAAGATTGCACTATTTTTGACGTGATAGATGTTTAACATGTGATCAAGGTTCCGTTTTGCTCTAGTGACGTTCTGAAAGAAAGAAAGATAAGTATTTATAATCCTAATCTTTATTTGCCATAAATGAGATACAATGGTGTTAAATAGCATATTTAGTGATAGGTACAAGCTCATCTAGCAATTAGAATTTTAATTACTTAACAATTTAATTTAATTCTAACACAGTACAACAACACACTTGGTCTAAATTAATGTATTGATTATCGAACGAATAGTTGCACTTTTAAATTAATTGCAATACGTTAAAAATTCCTTTATAGAGTAGACATTTTCCTGCATAAAAAGAAAGCAAAGCTGCTTATTTCCTATCGTGGACTTACCACTGTTAGGTTGTATAATTATGTACTTTGCTAGTGGGCTTATATAATTCCAGTGTAAATAAGTAGTAAGGACAATTGTCATACTTGACTTGATGATCGAACTCGGCATCATCACGCTGCAGTGACACCTTTCACCAGATTTCATGCGTCTTTCTTCAGTAGGAAATATGCATGTATTTTTATATTTTTATGTAATAGTTTACTACGAATTCAGCTTCTACATTTTGACGTCACATTCCCTCTGATCAATGGCGTGCTTTTCTAATATTTGGAATTCCTGCATTTTTATTGCACTTTTTAAAAAACTCTTGTTCAAAAAGAAATTATAGTGAAAAATATTGATGCAGGCACAATTCTGAAATACTTGTTAAATTAAAAAAAAAAAAATTACTCTTATTTAGATAAAATGCATATCGATTCCATATTGTGGTAGGTATCCCATTGATTTTTGATATACCAGAATTCACGCGTCTTCTGTTCGATAAATAACAAAATCAGTCAGATGAGCAGAAAGTAATTCCTTACCAAATTGCCTCTGTTACTTTTTTGATATAATTTCAATAAAAGCTTTCGAATTTAAAAGATTTTAATTATGATAAAATATAACAACTCCTTTGTTTTCTTATCTTGAATCAGCAGTCGGTTGCAGGAAATCAATATTTTACCTAGTTCGAATTTAAACAGTGTATATATTTTTAATAAATGCACATTTGGGGAAATTAATATTTGGGTAGTTTAACTATAAGTTATACTTGTATATGAATTGTTCCATCGTTGTTATTTGTTTCAAGGTTACAGTATTTTTTTGGTTTCAGGCATTTCAGTTTGGTTAAATATGGGAGTAATTGTTAATTTGATAAAAGTATTTTACAATTTCAAATTAACAAGATTTCTATAACAGATGATCTTCTTTTTCCTCTTCTTTTTTATAATTATAATAATAATATTTCAACAACTACACGCAACGCCATCTAGACCCAAAGTAAGCATATATTATAGCTTGTGTTATGGGTACTAGAATGCGGATATACATACTTAGATACTTTTTTTTTGTAAATACATACATATTATACATAGAAACATCCAGACCAATGCAAATAGGCATGCTCGTGCACACAAATATTTGCACTGAGCGGGAATCGAACCCACGACTTCTGCGTTGTAGTCCATACACAGTACTACTGAACAGAGGCAGTCAATCTTTCTTGCATATTAATAAGTTAATAACACTTAGGAGTCACATACTCTAAAACTGTTATAGATGTAAAGAAATCCGCAGTCCCTGACTGATTATGAATATGATGTCATCAAAAAAGTCTGAAAGCGCCAGTTCGCCTTGAGCAAGCGTGGCGATCAATGCTCATGCCTTCTCTTTATGAAAAGAGGCCTTTCCTTGCAATGCGATAATAATTGGCTGGTATGATTACGATGATTAACACGCTATAATAGACTATTGTGTGGAATACCCTGCCCCTGATTGATACCTCTTATCAAGTGCTATAAGGTTATCAAGATCGTTGACACTTATTAGTCGGGGTCTTGGGAATTACGTTGATACGATTAAATATTATATCACAGCTGTTTATAAGCTGTTATTTACTGCTATTAATAACTATTAATATTTTTGTTTTGATTATTATATATAGAGGTTATATCTCTAGTTATATCTATTTATACATTGATTATTTTGTATACAAACTTTGATACTGTGTAACCGTCGGGTAAAGAGGTATGGCACCTTATAATAATGTTTCATTTTTTTAACAAAGGAGGTAGGTATTTATTTTAACTACTTAAAATTTTGTTCTGAATACCAGACAGGTTAATTATTTACTGTACAAACAAGTTACAAGCGTTAATGGATTCTTTTGAAAAGTTTGGAAGAGTTTACGCTTAATCAATATGCGTTAAGAATGTCTGTACATTATTTGGATATAAAAGCTTTCTAAATCTTAGAACAATTAACATAATCTTTATTGTATAAATGTTAGTTTTACGTTTACATCGAAACTTAATTTCCCTAAAATCAGTTTGACTATATCCAACCAAACAATATATATACCTTTATATAGACGAAAATGTTAAAAGTAAATTATTAACTAAATTAAAGAAAAACCTCTTAGGCACGTTACCATAAATAACATTTATTTGTTACTATATATATAAAACAGCACTTATTTTACATAGATTTTAGTACAACCTACCTATACCTACTTACATAAGTTAATCCTACAGTCAAACTGTTTACAGTTTTGTAGGACTTTGTGTTATCTCATAAGTTTATGATGTACTCTTTATTATATAATAAATAAATAAACAATAAATAAAACATAACTGAAGGGAACTGCGCCCCTAGTATATATTCAGAGAACTAAATTTTATCATGCAACTTGACGCTGTCACCGTAGCCCAAAGGTGAGGCACAATTTACTCATGGTAGAGTTATTGCTTTGTTAAGAGACAGTTATTTCCACGTATATTTATTGTGTTACATTTTCAGTTACAGAAAGCTACTAAAAAGAGTGAATATTTTTTTTTCATTCAACTAAGCACTCGCTTGATACAGAATTGAATCTTGTGGCATATAGGTAAAATTATTCTTAATCCTTTAATAGGCTTTAAAATTAAACTTCATATAAATGACGATATCGACACCATCGTGTATCGAACACATTGCTTAGGATATCTGCGTCTATAGTACGATAAACCTAGGTATCTATGTTTATATTACAATTTCTGGTAGACGGACCAGAAGCTTACCTGATGATATATTTCATAGCTACCTAATTTATAAATGTCGGTGAGCGTCATCATGATCAAAAAACAAAAATGGTTAATGTGGCTCATAAAATAACTACAAACTCAATTACCCTGATTTATAAACGTTACTGATATGAGTCAACAATCGTCGTTTGATAACCTTTGCTCTCGTATGCTCACAGTAAATACTTTACACTCAGGAACCGGGGATTCCATCCCAATGATCAAATTACTGTATATAAAGCTCTCCAATTCAAGAACATTATATCATTCAAGAAACACACTGTTCTGAGAACTGTTCTTTCTACAACATTTTGCATCAGAAAATTCAAAATGGTAGCTGCAAAGATTTTTATGGTTATGGTTTTGCTTGTCAGCGTTACTGCCAGACATGTGCCACAAGAAGAAGTTCTATATGGTTACGACGAAGACTACAGATACCCTGAATATTTAGACAAAGATTTTGAGTATCAGCATCCAGGATACTTAGCTAGTTCAAGAGTTCGTCGGCAAGCACAAGGCAGTGTCAAGTTTAATGGTGATGGCAGTGCTGGACTCAATGCTAAAGTCCCACTGGTCGGTAATGATAGGAATGTTCTAAGTGCTATAGGAAGTGTGGGTCTTGATAATAAGATGAACTTAGGATCTAAAGGATTGGGATTGGCTATTGATAATGTGTAAGTATTAAAAGTATATTTTTTAATTACTCTGAAAAAAATATTCACTGTATCAGGTTATGTTTTTTTTGTAAATAGTCTGTTGTAGAACTAAGTACTCGATATTGATAGTATCAATTTTCTTTCTTTCTCATATTAAAGATTTTGGTAGTATCCTACTATATTTTAAAACTTTATTACAGCAACGGTCATGGTGCATCAATAATGAAAGAAACAGTTCCTGGCTTCGGATCCAGGTTGACGGGTGAAGGTCATGCAACACTGTTTCATGATAATACTCACAACATCGGTGCCAATGCCTTCGTCACCAAGAATATACCTTCTAACTTCCCCAACGTGCCCAATTTTAACACTGTTGGTGGAGGACTTGACTATACTTACAAGTTAGTATGACACTGAAATTTTAACATCTTTATGATTTAGGCTACTCTTATTAAATCAGAACACTGGGACTTTTTAAAGCTTTTATATATCCGATGGATGAGTCTGGATCGAAGATAGAGACATTTGAGGCAAAACGATATGTCCAGCTTTGTAGATGTTATTTGGTTGATGTTGATAGTAATACAATTTTTGATAATTTGGACATCATATTTGACACCACTTACAAGCTTCTTTTTGAATGTTTCAGGAACAAGATTGGTGCTTCCCTGGGCATGGCACAAACTCCGTTCCTACAACGCAAGGACTACTCCGCGATGGGTAACCTGTCCAACGTGTTCCGCAGTCCCACCAGCTCTGTGGATTTCAATGCCGGCTTCAAGAAGTTTGACACTCCTTTCATGAACAGCGGCTGGAAACCTAACTTTGGATTGTCGTTTGGAAGATCTTTCTAGAGAAATCCTGATTAGTAGTGTTGGTACATGGTTGAAAATATATCGTTTTAACAAGCCAAATGTGGCATGAAAATTTTAGTATTGTAATAAAAAACTCTGTAAATTAGAATTTGTTGTTAAAGTACAATAAAGATTATTCTATTACTTTTGATTATTGCTGATAGTTCTGCTGCTTATGACAATGATAAATAGATTAAATTGCCGATCAAAATCTTCAAAAAATCAAATTATTTTTGTCTAAAAAATAAATAGAAATAAAAAACTATTGGTAGTTCGGAGCACTCATCCTATTATTTGACGATATTTAATTATTGCCGGTAGCAATAATACTATTATTTCCTTTCTATTGGCACAGACTAAGTGTGTCTGTGTGTTGTTGAGCTGCGTGAATAAACTTTTCTATTAACGGGAATAGTCTCTAGTTCAACTCATTCCTTGTTAATAGTCCAGCAACAAGACATGACACAATAAAGAGAAAAGTAGGTAAGTAGAAATTCTATTATAAATCTCGGTCATGATATATTATTCACGCTCATTGGAAATAAGTCTCATAAATTAATAATTTTGCATTGAGCCGTAACAGGTCACAGCAGTTTTGGCAATGTGTTTTAAAATATGTGTTTTATATACAATACAGTATAAATTTTAGACTAAGTTAAATTCTTTATTTTCAGCTATTGTATTCACTTTCTTACGATTTGGATTGTTGCCAACTTTTGTTCGATTTTATACGCAGTTGCGGAGTGTTTAACTTTTTCAATAAGCTAACTTTTGTGTGATTGTTTTAGTTGGTTTTAGTTTAAAAGGTAATGGTTAAATACTTGGAATATAAAAAAAAAAATGTGTACTTGCCTCTCCTGCACTAGTTCAGAAATCGATATCGCGCAAGTATGTAATTTAGAAACGTTCTTGATTGACATGATTCGACATATTATTCGTACAAGTATTGTCTTATATATATAATGATTACTGACACAAATATAATATGAACGATGACCAGAATTGTAAGGCTCACAATGAGCTAATAATTAATCTTACAATAAACTGAAATTTAATCTTGTAAAATTATCCAATAATTTTACAAGATTAAATTACAATTCAAGCAAAACCAGCAATTAAGTTGTGAAATAATAGTGACTTATCTTGGCTGTGGTTTAACGAAGCTTGGAAAAGCCACTCTAATCGCTATATTTAGTCAAACAACTTGTGGACATAAAAGTAGAGATAAATTTAAAATATTTAACTTTAAACTAATTCTGATGGTAAGAAAAGTCAAATCCATTTATACCATCGATCGGTGAAAAAGCGCATCTCAGTCAAAGCCTCATGAAAATCTAATCGTTGTGTGATCATGGATATCCTATGGGTTTTATAGGGTTGCTACTGGAACTGTACTGCAGAGTAGTGATTTAATATTTTAAAATATTTCTGACCTTTGTAGAAAAATCATTTACTAAATTATTGACGCAATACATACAACTAAAAGGGGCCAGGATCTAAGCATCCATTGTCCAGGATATTTAAATCCGGTTTAAGCCCCTTTGTGTAGTGGAATGTAATATTTGTATGAAAAAATTAACAGCGCTCCTAGTTACTATTTACTACGAACTAAAATTTCTATCACTGCAATGACGTGAACAAAACTCACGTTATTCGTGATAAAGTTACTGATGCTGTCATCAATTTCCCAAAATATTCAAGTCTAAACCGACATCTGTTCAGCTAATATTATAAATTGACCTAATTTCAGAGAGCATACCAGAAGTTTTAATCTCCGTAATGCTCAATTTTGAGTTTCTGGTTTGAACCCTTTCAGTTGAAGTAACCTTCGATTTGTACTTTAAACCATTTACTCCCATGATGGGAAAGTTTTACTAAACTATTAGGAATGAATTAATAATGACGAAATTTCCAAACTTTAAGTAGCTACTTTAAACTATATGTAACATTCTGTAAGTTCTTTGAGTTGGTACTTATTTATTGCCCTTTTCGAGTAAAGATATTAAAATATTATCAAAGAAGAATTTGTTAGTTCCAAGATATGTATATTAGTATAAATGTAATTTTGTACTACATAACAATAAGGGATTACTAAAAATTGTACTTCATGTCAAAGTATTGTGATTTTATAAACCTCTTTCAGGATAATAAAATAAATTTAAAAAAGTAGTAATCGGTACCCGTTAGTTTTAAAAATCATCACAGGCTCACTGTTACGTTGCCAATTTACCGTTCAAGCACAGCAACTTGTTTTGTATTATGTGACTCTACTCTACCTCTAGGTAAGCAATCAGTGGGATCCAAGAATATTGGACAACATTCAAATTGACAATTGATTTTGCCAAATAACTTCCCAATTGGAAGAAGTCCAAAATTTGACGTCAGCTACAAGAAAGCGTTAACTTATCAACGGTTTTCTGATTACTTGTCTCCCAACTTTTGACAATAAAAACCGTTGACATCGCAAAACCATCGAAAAACACTTAAAAAGGATGTTTCAAATCGCCAATCTACCTTGATCGTGGCGATCAATGCTCATGCCTTCTCAGTATGAGAGGAGACCTTTTCCTGTAGTAGGATAATAACTAGGAGGTATGATGATGATACAAAATCGTAATATACGCCATCTGATTCAGTTTGCCAACCCTGTATCAGCTCACAATATTCATTGACATGCATTATTCAGTTTCATTACTCCCTAGCTACTGCGGACAATAAATCGAAGGATACCATTTATTCATCGTGCGTTTTTTATTCACTTTCAGAGAGTACTTCATTGAAGGGCTGTTTATATCTGATTACTGTGGTTTGAAGTTTATTTTTGCATTTATATATTACCCAAAATTTATTTGTCGTCAATCTAAAATATGTAACTATCTGAAATTCGAAATGAAGAAGAAGTCGAAATGGTCCAGTGGATAAGGCACCCGCTTCGTAAAAACGAGGTAGTGGGTTCGAATCCGGGCAAGTACCAATGTGATTTTTCAAATCATATGTACTTTCTAAGTTTATCTTGGACATTTCTGACTAACGGTGAAGGAAAACATTGTGAGGAAACCTGGACTTAAATGTCTGAAATTGCCAATCTACCTTGAGCAAGCGTGGTGATTAATGCTCATACCTTCTCTATATGAGAAGAGGCCTTTGCCCTGCAGTGGGACAGTAAATAGGCTGGTATTATTATTATTTATTATCTGAAATTCATCAGAAAAGTTTGCTATTCATCACCTCAAAATCTAAAACTTTTGTCAATTTTTAAAACAACGTCATTAGAGATTTCGATAGGCACCTGTAAAAAGTGTATTCAAATCTGTCGAATCGGTATTCAGCATTGGAATCGATATAAAATACGCAAAAACTGTATGGTTTAAAGGTTTAGAATAGCGCAGCAGGTTCCACCGATCGAACCGATCTCATGTGAAGTACCAATTAGTAACTAATTATCCATGCTTTTAGCATGCTTTTAGGTACTTCATTTGAGATTTAACAGGTGGTTAGTTAATTTTTCGTTGATCAGCCTTTCAGAAACTGGGTATAAATATCATCATCATTATACCGTTAATATCCTACAGTAGCGAAAGGCCTTTTCTGACGTAAAGACACATACTTAATATGTTTCGACGCAAAAAGTAATGTTTCAATTGATAAAATTGTATTTAATTATATGGTTAAATATTGCGAATGTTCCATCACGTCAACGACAGGCTTCAAAAGCAGGCTTCTCACAATTGACGGCTTTACCCAACTCAAAATTCAAACAAGATTCCAAGAAAACTATAGTTACATACCCGAAAGTTTACACCAATCTACCACATCGATTGTGCCAACTGTGTCAAATTTGTAGTAATTATTAGTTTTTGAACTAAATGAATATTCATGTCGAGAAAAAAAAATTACGAAAATCTACTTACTATACTTAATATTATTGAAATTTTAAAATTAGTTTTTTTTTTATGGAAACGACTATACATAAAAATCACAAATAAGAATAAAAAAATCTAAGTAAAAACTGTTAAAATAGTAGCACACAAATATTTACACTGAGCGGGAATCGAACCCGCAACCTCGGCGTAGCAGTCCATACACAGTACCACCGAACCACAGAGACAGTCAAATCATGATTTTTTTTTTGTTTTCAGAAAGTCTTCTTAGTTCTTTTGGAATATTAATTTATGAACTTTGAACCGTAATAATTTTAAAAAATACACCCATCAAAAATATGTTTTGACAGAGAAAAACACTAAAAAATAAAACTGGTAGTATTAATGACTTAATTATACTATTTTGGACAACCAACGCTGATCAAATGTCTTTTAATTAGCATTGTAATTGAAAATTGATTATAAACTTAATAATGCTCTTTATAATTATGCTTTAATGTGATTGCTTTAAAACCTTTAAGTCCTACTAAAGGACTTAAAGAAACTAAAATCAATGTTTCGAAATATTTTATCAACATTGTCCAAAGATTTTATTTTTTGTATTTATGTTTGTCTGTTTGCAACGATTTAACTAAAAATAAAAAAAAAACATATTTTATTATGTTTAACATATTTTTTAGTCATTTTCGGAATTTCAATATTTTAAGCGTCTTTGTTAATCTGATTGATGCAATACTATTGCAATGATATTTTCCGCATTTGTTGTCAGACCGAATGAAACTTTTGGTACCGAAGCGAAGTGAAGACGGACGTCTAGTTAATTATATTTCTACTGTAAATATTATTATGTTTATTTGTAATTGTATGAGCTTCCGCTGTATATCTTTGGGCTTCAGTTCTTACATAAGAGAAGGCATGAGCATTAAACACCATGTTTGCTTACAACCGATTTTTTAGTTCAAATTTCTTTAGGATATTTTTCTTTAGTGAATCAGTAATACAAGTAAACGTAGAAAGACATGCTAATGCTTCAAAAATGTCATATTAGTACTCACTGATTTTGACCATACATCTTCGTGTATCGGACAGTACAGTAAATACATTGATCTTAGACAAATTTCTAGCCCAATTTCACCCCTTTCCCTTTTCCTCACCTTTCACAATCTTTTTGCCTACTTCACTCCTTTTACGGTAGGCAGCGGCTTCGCGGAGTACCTGAGCATTGTTGAAGCAATGCTAGGGACTCTGAGTCGTCCATGAGCGTCAGTTACCACATACCATCACGTAAGCTGTTTACGCATCTGCCACAGCCGCAAAGAAAAAAAATTAAAACAGATATAGAAAAAAAAATCGTCAATGAAAGTTTTCCGTTCACTCAATAACATCTATCTTTTTGAACCGGTCATCATATAACAATTACTAAACATAAACCCTAGCAAAGGCATCTGATAAATAAATACCTACTGCAATAAAGTGTTACGAGCTGCAATTTAAGCGAACAAGTCCCTAATCAACAGTTAACAACCCGATTGATAATTACCTCCCTAAACCTTTAATAACTGCCCGTAATATTTTAAATCCTTTTTCTCTCCCTAAAATGTTTCGGTGCATTTTTGCCTTTACAGCCAACCGACGACCTCTTAAAATATGGTTGTAATATTTTTTCTCTTAGTATGTTTTGTACTTTTAGGCGAGATTATGTTTGGATTTTTTAGTTACGCTGCATGCCAGTCGCATTTGATGAGTTTTTATACCAGTGAAATACAGAATAGATAAAAGTTTAGATTGTAAGATTAGGTAGAAGAAAAAAAAAACTCTTTATAGTACGCAAATTTATTTTATACTTTACTAGCTCCCAGCGGCGCGGTTTCACCCGCGTCTTTGCTCACTGCTCTGCTCGCGTCGCCAGTAGCGTGATGTTATCTTCCTCAAGAACGCAAAAATAAATATTTAAATCCGACTGGTAGTTCTTGAGATAAGTGCGTTCAAACAAACGAACAAACAAACTCTACCGCTTTATAAATATAATAGTATAGATTTATAAACTTGGATGTATTACAATTAACAGGACTTATTGTAAAAACTAAAGTAGCCGACGTAGCTCGCAGAATTGCTTCTCTGCAGTGGCAATGGGCAGGACACATAGCTCGCAGAACTGACGGCCGCTGGGGCAGAAAGGTTTTAGAGTGGCGACCACGAACCGGAAGACGCAGCGTAGGCAGACCCCTCACAAGGTGGACCGACGACCTTATAAGGGTGGCGGGCAACCGATGGATGAGGGCGGCGAACGACCGACAACTGGGGGAGGCTTATGTCCAGCAGTGGACGTCTTGTGGCTGATATGATGATGATGATGATTGTAAAAAGAAATATTTTTAAATAATTTTTGGATCACTTGAATATATCATAATATAAGTTTATTATTTGTGGTAGACATTTCACTACACCTTATTAGTGTGAAAAAAAAACTGCTATTAATATTATCAGGACACATCAGCCTGCCTAGATGAAGATACATAAATATATGTCAACCAATCCAACAATGTGGTAAAAGGGACCAAATTAAGAGTATCCCAGACCGACGTTAATGTTTGAAAAGGGTAATAATGAATGAAGAGTAAAGTAGAGAGCTATGTTTGAACTGCACTAATTGTTCTAAAACAAACATTATACGCCTAAAACCATATTTTTACTAGAGTTTTGGCTTACTGCTCTGCTCTCGTGGCCAGTAGCGTGATATAACATAGCCTATAAATAACCTTCCTCAAGAACTGAGCTATCACACGCAAAAATAATTATGCAAATCCGACTGGTAGTTTTAGAGATTAGCGCGTACAAACAAACAAACTCTTTAGCTTGTGTACAGATTGATATCATGGTCGAGTTTATTTTGCTAGCGATTAATAAATAAAAACAAAACATTCTTCTTTGATTGTTATTTAATCAAGAGAGCCATTAATAAGACACATGCCTGCCAAAGAAAAGCTTCCTAATTGATACCGTCTACCAATAAAAACTAAGCAGAAAAAGAAAATAGCGCGATACCATTAATGTTAGCACGAAAAAGGACGATTTGTTTCACCATTCAATAGAAAGAACCTGTGAGAAGCTATTAGGTTAATCCGCTTATCCCTTTATTACGAAAATCGAATTACATCTACCCGCAAAAAATATTAAACGACCATCGATGGTTATGCTCGAAAAATTTACACAGTTGCAGTTCATAGCCAGTAATGAATTATGTGCTTAAGGTTGTTAACGATTATTTTTCGGTAATTAAAACTCTGTGTGGGATGCCTGGAGGGATGAAAAGAGGAGCCACGTACCGTAATCAGTGCTAAGTCATTTCATTGCTCGTTAAAGAGGCTACTTTGGTGGATAAATTAATATTATTCGAGAATGAGAGGGCCTGTTTGAGATAACGCGTGCGTCCGTATATATATCCCATTTTTATTAGATTCCTTTTCGGTATATTTTATTTGTAGACGGTGTTAGTTGCTCGTTTCGGAGTGTTAGCAATACTATGTAAACGTATCTTCTTTTTCTTTTCCCGTGTTGTTGACGTTGGCTTTTAGTGATTCGGGCTTTTTCCTTCTGTTAGTTAAGTTTGGTAATTAAATGTATTGTGGTCATAACTTTTATACAATAAGTGGATTTTTTTACTTTGAAACTTTGTAAAGATGATAGTTAAGTAATAGTAGAGAGATTCTATCTGATAGATAATTAATAAAGAAATCATATTACAGCGTAGTAGAATAATACTGCAATATTTATGTAAATATATTACGTTTAGATGTCCCAGTCAAATGATTACGTTATATATGAATCACGTGATGTAGATATTAATAAATTAACCGCAATAATCCTGTAAACAAACATCAATTGCATTCAACTTAACGTGAATAATTTCATTGGACGCTTCCAAGAATTTATACAATATTATCTTTTAGGCATTATTTTTACATCTAATCGCAAGATTTTTTTATAACAGTATTATTTTAAAACTACATTACACTAGCATTTCCATTACACACATTTCCATACGAGACGAGAGTTGTTTAAGTAGCATTCAGAACATGATCCCAGAATTAAAGGGCTCTCCAACGTTACGAGTTAAAATTTTATGTGATTAAAGGCAAACTTGCGACGAAACTATGGGTTTTAGACGAGGAAAAAATAAAAAGTGGGATGAAGTAGCGAGAGCGGGTTATAAATGTACAAATTTATGTGGCGGAAAATGTGGTAGGCTTTTTCAAACTTGCCTTTTATATTATCCTGTAACTGTGTATTTTGTGTAATATTAGCATTGATTTTTGGAATGCGCCTGTCTTTTGTTTTCGTGCAAAGTTATAACAGTATAAATTATAACTTGGATTTGCATTTGAATTGTCTTTTGGTGAGATCCTGATTCTTCTTTTGATTTTCGTTTGATGAAAAATCTGAACGAGACTTCCCAATGTTCATAAGGTTTATCATACATGTTTGTATTTGTTTTTAAAACACGATTTATTCTACGGACGGATTACAACAGCTGTTGCCATCATCCTACGTGACGTGCAACTTGACAAAACTGTTTTCAAAATTTCGACGCAACCTCGCCTTTTAAAATATAAATTTATTTTATTCAACCAATTAACTACTCTTTACTTTAGTAAACTTTACGTCATCATAGTTTCTTCTTAGTACCAAAAGTCTAACGTTATAACGTAACATGTTTGCATACAAAGAAGTATTCTTTTAAAATAGGCAGGTAAATCAATGTAAAAATAATGTTAGACGTAATTGCTTATAATAAATTAATACATCCGAATTCTTCGCCATCCCTCCTCAACGGATTGGCATTTACTATATTACGCTGCACATTAAAAAAATTATTAACTAGCTGCGTCCATACCGATTTCGGATTATCGGAATAAAAAGAAGTCTATGTCTGTCTTCGGCACCGAATCTATATACATACAATTTTTATCGAAATCGGTTCAGCCGCTTAGGCGCTGGGTGGTAACAAGCACACACACACACACACACACACACACACACACACACACACGCACACACACACACACACACACACACACACACACACACACACACTCACACACACATACATACATACATACATACACACAAACTTTGACATTTATAATATAATATAAGTATAAGTACTATTCGCATGTATATACATAACAGGTTTTTGGACCTTATGAATGAACTAATTTTACAATCACCTTATGAGGGGTCTGCCTACGCTGTGTCTTGCTGTTCGTGGTCGCCACTCTAGAATCTTTCTACCACAACGTTCATGAGTCGATAGATGAGAATGGCGCACGAGTACTCACGACCGCTAAAGGTGCAGTATTTATCATATAGCCAACTATAATCCGTATTTATTTTATGACGACCTTTGTGGTTCGGTAGTACTGTGTATGGACTGCCACGCATGAGGTCGCGGGATCGATTCCCGCTCAATGCAAGTGTTTGTGTGCATGAACATGCATATTTGCATGTTTTGCAAACATGTATGTATTTACAAAAAAAAGTATATAAGTATGTTTATCCGCATTCCAGAACTCAAATGACAAGCTATTACTATGCTTACTTTGGGTCTAGATAATGTTGTATAGCTGTTGTGATATTATATATGTTATATTATATACCAGAGGCCCTAGACAAGTGTCAAAATTTCTATTCTATTCATAGAATAGATTAAAAAATGTATTGGATTGACATAAGCTAACGCCAACACTTATGTCAATGTCAATCTCATACATTTTTGTATCTATTCTATGAATAGAATAGACATCTTTGACACTTGTCTAGGGCCTCTGGTCCTGTGCGAAAATCCAAAGATAGTAGTTAAAATTGTAAACTCACGTCCGGCGCAGCGGCGGCGGCGGTTCGGGTGAAACTGTACACATAAATTTGCTCGTACCTTAATTTATTTATTCACTAAACTTTCAAGGATCTTAAAGGTAGGCATACATAGACATACACCGCGTAATATTTAACACAAAACACAATAATACAAACTGAAACTACCCTATAGAAAATTAACTTGGAATTGTAATAAAAAAATTGAAATTGTTACTGTAAAAAATTGTAATAACCTGGCGATTAAAAAGAGTGGCCTGAGTTTCTTGCCAGTTCTTCTCATGGCTCTACTTCGTCAGCGAACTGGCTGTAGGTTAGTTTGCTGACATTTTGAAAACTTTGACGTTCATAAGTGTTAATTTAATTAACCTATATGAATAAACATATTTTCATTTCATTTCATATACATTCGAGCTTTAAGGGCGTTCCGTCACATATGACCTTGGGCGTTTCGCTTCCTCACCACCCCGCGCCTCACCCGAAAAAAACATTGCGTGCGAGTCCGCCCTCTAGCGGCAAGTAGCAGTAGCACAACTATAAGACAATGACCTTACTTGTCCGAAACCGCAGAGCTAAAATCTGATAGACGCGAAAATAATGAATTATTTTTTTAGTATCTTTTATTATTTCGTTTAGTAAGTATGTATATTTTTTAGTATATATTATTTATATATTTATTATTTATATAGTAGCGAAAGCAAAGATGAGTGTTTAGAATCATGACGTTTGTTAAATATGTAGTAGAAATAAAAATAACTACTGTGGGTTAAACCAATAAACTCAAAACCCAGTTCTGCCGTGGTATAACTAAAATGCCGTTAACTGCCAAAGTCGAGTTTTGAGTAAACACTCAAAAAACGCGGCAAAAATTGAAACCGTTGTCACTTACAAATGACAACAATTATTTGAGATTTAAAGGTACCAAAATCCAAGATATAGATCAAATGAAATACTTTCAATTTATTCTCCTGTCAGTTTGTAAATATAATTAAATTTTATAATAAAACGTTTTTTTGCGTTTTAGTATACCATTGGTGTTACAAAAATCTAATAGATCAGCGGCTAAAATGCCACTACGCTTAGCGTAACGGCATTTTAGTGTCTCTATTTCATAAAAAATATTGTTTGTTAAAAACCTAAAAAACAAAAGAACTTAATTGTAACTAAAATGTCGGTATAGCACATAATGTCAATTTAGCTTATCATTAATACTTGTGGAACTACCTCATGTTAAACTTTAGTGTGGTTAACGTCCGTTCACTGCTTTTAAGTCTGGTAGTCTATAAATGTGTTTAAATAAGAGTACAAAACTTGATTCATTGTTACTTAAAACTTAAAACCTTATAGTTTAACGGCATTTTAACGCAACAGAATAAAAAGTATTAGATCATTATTATCGATCAAACTGAAGTTAAAAGTTATTAAAATACACTCATTTTTTAAACTTACAACTAACACAAAACTTCCCTTAAAACAAGATTATAGGTATCACATCAATTATTATAAATTTAAAACAAAAATTTAAAAAAATTTAAATTGACTTACAAACCACTTTATAAAAAAAACAAATGTAGATACTAATAATAAAAATCACAAGTAAGTTTAACTTACACTTTAAACTAATAAGCATAAAAAAACAATTGGACCTACTTATGCAAAAAAGAACCAATCCACACATATGCCAAAATTGAGATAATTAAACAAAAAGCATAAAATGCACCTTATAACTATAATATAATAATAATATTCTACCACATTCACACAGAGCCATCTTAGCCCCAAATTAAGCAATTATATTTGCTTGTGTTATGGGTACTAAACAACTGATATACTACTTATATATTTTTTTTTTTTTGTAAATACATACATATTATAGACTAGCTGTTGCCCGCGACTTCGTTCGCGTGAAAATTCAGATGGGTGCCAGATTTTACGGCAACCGTACATTGTATCAGTAATAAATATCAGTATTATCCATCTCTATGGCGAATCCCATTTAAACCAATTTTGCAAAATCCCGTCTAAGTGAGCACCTATATCCTAATAGGAACGATCATACAAAGTTTAAGATTCCTAGCACTTGTTGTTTCTGAGATTTCGTGATGAGTGAGTAGGTGACCTTTTGCTTTTATGTATATAGATAGCTTTTGCCCGCGGCTTCGCTCGCGTGAATATTCATTTTTCCAATAGACATTTTTATATTGTTTAAATACTGTTTTCCATAGTATTTTTAATCTCCCATTCATACAAACCCTCTTTCACCTACCTAAAGATATCCCTCGTAAAAAAAATACAATACACAAAGGCAAATATTCACTACAATAACTTTTCCCTTCCCCTCCTTCCCTATCGCCCTTTTTCTCCACTCTCCACAGTTTCCGCTTCTCTCCTCACCTCCCTCTTCTCCTCTTCACCTCCTTCAGCATCCCTTGCCCCTCCTCGAGCATCTCTTGCCCTTTCCTCCACTTCTCTCTACCTTGCCTCCTCGCTTTCTCCTCTCTTCTCTAGCACTTCCCCATTTCTTCTCCTTCGTTCCCCTCATTTTCTTCTCCCTTCTTATCACTTCTTATCCCTTTCCCTCCATTATAATAATAATAATAATATAATAATAATATTCTACCACATTCACACAGCGCCATCTAGCCCCAAATTAAGCAATTATATTTGCTTGTGTTATGGGTACTAAACAACTGATATACTACTTATATAAATTTTTTTTTTTTGTAAATACATACATATTATAGATAAATTACACCCAGACACAGAACAAACAATCATGCTCATCACACAAAGGTTTGTCCTAGGTGGGAATCGAACCCACGACCTCCGGCTTAGCAGTCAGGGTCACTAACCACTAGACCAACAGGCCATTCGAGAGCTCCTTCCTTGTCCCTTCCCCCTCCCTTTTTCTTCCATCTCCCTTACTTCCCCTTCACTTTCCTCTCACTTCCTCCTCATTTACTCCTCACTTTTCCCTCACTCCTCACTTCCTCCTCACTTCTCACTCACTTTCCTCTCACTTCCACTCTCTTCCCCTCACTTCTAACTTTCCCTAACTTCCCCCTCACTTCTCCCGCACTTCCACCTCACTTCTCCCTCACTTCCCCTAACTTCCCCGTCACTTTCTCCTCACTTCCCTCACTTTCTTCTCACTTTCCTCTCACATTCCCCTCACTTTCTCTTCACTTCTCCCTCGCTTCTCCCTGGCTTTCCCTTGACTCCCCCTGACTTCTCCCTGACTTTTCGTACTTTTGTAGCAATATGCAAATTGAGGCAGCCTGTAAAGCACGCATTTTACTTTTTATTTTTTCTTTGCAACATAGAAAGCTGTAAGTATTTAATTACCTATAGAGTTAAGTGTATTGCTTGTGTCCATTTACATGCTACTTGAAACTGTAACTTACAAAAATTGTAATAACCTGGCGATTAAAATGAGTGGCCAGTTCTTCTCATGGCTCTACTTTGTCAGCGAACTGGTTGTAGGTTAATTTACTGACATTTTGTAAACTTTGACGTTCTGTGTTAATTTAATTAACCTATATGAATTAACATATTTTCATTTTCCTTATTTATTTTCGGTTCATCTGGATATCACAAATATAACTTCAGTAAATCGTTCTGTATATTGTATAGCCAGCAAACATTTTACGGAAGTAGATCTTTTAGAATAAGCGGGACGGTTTGGCTGGAGATGTACATAACGACGTAAAGTGTAAGTTTTGTCTGAAAGTCAGTGGTCCGAAGGCATAGTTACCTCCTCGGTCCTCTTTATTTCCTTTTTCTCCCACAGTATCTTTACTTTGTATGGCCACCACTGCACTGAATTTGAAACAGCACCATTCACCAGCAAAACTAAATTCAAATGACGGAGCTGATAAGGATTTTCAGTTACACATGCTTTAAACAAAGCGTCATCATTCCTATGTGTATATCATTATTTCTATAGAAATTGATATTTTCAATGTACCCTATCAAAATTCAAGGATGTTGCACAAAAATGTATAGTATTGGATAAGTAGATATATTTATTTAGTAATTAGTGTTTTTAATTTTAGGTTTTTTATGATATCGTATTGGGTTTTTATCTGTAATGATATTGTAAATACTTTTTCAATAAATAAATAAATGTTGATTATCTTCTAGTAAGTGCCCGTACGTAAGGTACGCAATATCATGTACCCTTAGCAAAATAAGTAATACGAACAATTGCCAAAGTAGACGCATTGTACCCACTGTTTGAGTGATTTGGATGTACCGTGAAAATTACCTCGCTAGAGATTCATTATAAGTATAGATTACTTCAATATGTACATACAAATATATGTGTACATACATATATTTGTATGTACGTACATATTGTAGTATTGTAAATGTATAATATAATGCAAAATCGGTAAAGTAGAACTAATGTAATATTATCGCTAAGTAACGGATCCATGCGGACGACGTCACGGGGTAGTTTTACAGTACATACACTTATAATATAATATAATAAAGATACATACATACATACATACATACATAGAGTGCTAAAACATAATTCTTTTGCCTTTACCTAGTTAGGTAAAGACTGTACAAAAAAGAGTAGAATTCTTTATACTGTGCCACCGTGCCGGGTCTATTACTTTCTACATACACCTATCACTCGAAAAATACGGTATTAGTTTTGTTATGTCCAGTAGGCACTCAACAATATATTATTTAATTTTAGGATTAAAAATTCATATAGTACGATAATAAAGGAACAGAGAGTAGGATTTTTAATTTATCTAATTGTGATAATTTAACAGTCTTCAAATATTTTAGTTTGGTTAGAGACTAAGACGTTTTGTAAAGCCTTTTTTTTCTTCCTTTCTTGCAATCAAATAAATAAATCAAAATAAGATGCATTGAAAGTAGAAGGGTAGGTATTTACTTTAGCCTAGTATCTTATCACTGATTTTATCAGCTCATGAAAAAAAATCTAACGAGGTAAATACTTGAATATTTTATCGGCATTACTTACCGATAGAATATTCAAGTACACACCGTATGTATATATAGAATGTATAGGTATTTATGCTCGTGCAAGATAACGTAGATAGTTAGGTAGCTAACAGCAGCGTGTATGGTTGTTTTGTGTAGGTACCTAACTAGGTCGCAAACCGACGCATGTCACGTATAATCATTGTAATTTGAGTTCTATGCTAGTTGTACGACCGACGCCGACGTTCGTGTTCCGACCGAGGCACCTCGTACCTACGCCGGCGTCGCCGTCGTCGCGTCGCGTCGGTCGGAATCGGAAAGCGCCCTTGCCACATGAGTAAATATCCAAGTTAGATATTTTACTCATGTGCCCACCTACACCTAGTTCGAAATGATAGTAGACATAGACAATATTGTAGCAAGCTCATATTCATACCCCTATATACCCTAGGGGTATAACAGCAGGAATTTACTGATTCTTGAGGCCTGGTGTTGCCTTGATCTTATCACGAGCGACAATAGGCTCACCACCTGTTACCTAGTTTACGTGGAACTAAACATAATTAAAGGATATCCTAGGTAAGTATCTCAAAGAAGGTATTTTACTAAAAATATGAAGGTAGGTATATACCTACTTACAGGATATTCATGTGTTGAATCTTTTGCATTTGTATTTGTTTCAGTCGTGAAATTTTAGTCATTTTGATGAAAAATAATAATAAATGTAGGTAAATACCTACGTATTTAATACACTAAAAAAATCTAAATAACTAATACAATTTATTTGCAACACTAAATCTATCCACACAATATTTCTTTTTTGATATTATTTATTTGCAATTATTGAATTACGTAAATAATTTTTAAAAAATCCGCATACGTCCGTCCGTCAGAAGGGCTTGCGCCGCTCTGCCGTTCTGCCTCCCGTCGCCCGCGCAGAGCCCCTGCGACGCTGATTCAGCCAAATTATCAATAACTATTGAAACATTATCCTAATAAATGAAATAAACCTACAGAGTTGACATTTGGTTTATTCCGGTTGATTCAATATAACTTTTATATTTATAACTATAGTAATTACAAAGTAATATTTCGAAATAAGTGAAATCACATTGTTTTAATATCGTTGGTATAAGTTATATAATCAATTATTGTAAATAATTCTTCTACTATTCTAAAGTTCATGAATCAAAGTATATTGTTGGCGAAAAAAAAAGAATAAATAGCATTAGAATCTACTCAATTATCGAGATGAAAGTCGCGGATTTCGTCGAAATTTCGTCGGAACCACCTTAAACACTTACCTACTATTTCAGTAAAATTCTCCATTCTTTTTTTAAAATGTTTATTACTTTTTTTTAATTCTCAAGTATATCACCGGTTTAGAGTTTATTAAAGTACATAACAGTCTGATGATCTAAATAGTTATCAAAAAATAAGTAGACATTAAAAAATAAACTATGAATAAGTATAAAGTATGCCCTTAATCTATGTGTTTTAACTATATTACCTAAGTATTTATTTTTGTGACTGTGTAAGTGTGTTGAATTATACTGTTGGTATGCTAATTAACATCTGTAATTAACTATTGTAGGTATATCTCAAAACTGTCGATAAATAGCCGCATTAATTCTCACCACAAGCAGGTGCGAGGTAACCATTATACCTCGGGATGTACTCTGTGCCTCGGGAGTTCCGTGAGAGTCTACCCTTCTTTTACTTGAATTACGATTCCGACCTTTGACTCGGAAGTTTTCGATATAAAGAAATTGAATATACCGTTGTGTATAGTAATAATTTATTTGGCAACTGAAATTGGAACTTAAAATATGTATTTCAATGTTTGTTTTTATGAGAGATGGCTTTACAACAAACGTTTTTATTTTCTTTTTTAGTGTTGTAACATTGTCTTTGTAACTGTTAGTTATCTTGTAATCTATTAAAGTCAGTTTTAATTAAAGACGTTTTGTAGAAAGCATTTGAAATAACAGTGTCGCACTCGCTTGATATTAGATTTAATAAAACGCTAAACAAATGAGTACTAACTGAAACAGCTGCAACATACGTGGTTAACGCGTATAAGGCCGTATATCTAGTGACAAATATGCGATATTAAATCATAATTATATGCGGATAACGTCTTTATTTCTTTGTATTATTAAGCAGATGCGTATCACATAATATCTATATTATTTCGTTGCCTTTAGTAGACTAAACCTACCGATAAAAAATAGTCAGGCGTATGAAGAGATTTGTTTATTTAAGTTTATTTGATACTCTCAAAATTGGTTGGGTTTTCTATATCACATGAAGAAAACCATTAACTTATTAATCCGGTCACCGTTGTTACTTGAATCTGTGTGAAATTGCTGCAAACTGCACAGTCAATCAAACCTGTAATTTAATAGAACATATACCTACTTATTAATTTAAATATTACTATACTACTGTTCTTATGAAGTCACACAGAGCACTATAAATCAGGCTCAAGTTACGAATGATAAGATTCAGTTACCGCGCGAATTACTGGCTCTTCACTAAGGCCATTGCTGGGATGTCAATTTTGCAGTAGCATAGCCTGTTATTCAAGTTCAAACATTGTTTGAAAATTGGCGCAAGAATATTTGTTTTAATCTTAGTCTCCAGTCTTGTTCGTAGCAAATAGTATTTAGTTCATCAAGTATCGAGTCTGTTTTTTTAA
Organism: Parascotia fuliginaria; assembly: GCA_963082885.1. Classification (NCBI taxonomy): domain Eukaryota; kingdom Metazoa; phylum Arthropoda; class Insecta; order Lepidoptera; family Erebidae; genus Parascotia; species Parascotia fuliginaria. Next base: position 7,435,696 of record OY720195.1, read on the forward strand.
CGAACATACCTAATTCAGTGAATTATGTTAACAAGAGAGGCCAGCGATGTTAAGCTATGAAACTCACAGAAAAGCCCAAGCTATCATGATCAATCAATTAATCAATTAAATCATTTATTTGATTAGAAGGTGGTACAAAATTTATTACATTACTAGCTTGTGTAGACACATTTCGCACTATAAGTTTGACGTGCAAATATTATTAAAATTACTGAATTAATTCGTGAGAAAGGTTTAAGTAGCAATACGCAGGTTTTGAGCCAACCATATCAAACATTTTGATAGGCTAAAATATAAAAAAAGAACATTTATTTTGGCCGTTCAAAATTCTCCAATTTTTTTTACTACAAACGGATCACTGTTTGAAATTGGTAAAAGTTTTCCAATCTTCAAGTTTTAGTCTCTAACCGCTAAAAGTAGCCCTCCAATAAATCACCTCAGAGCCTTTGTCACATAATTTCTTCGGAACTTTTATTGATTTCTTTTATTATCCGCACAAACCTAATTGAGAGAGTGTCCTGAACTGAATAAATGGCTTCAGGCTGACAACGAATGAGCGATGCCACTATTTTTTGCTTTTTCTATAGATTAAGACTTTTACTAGCAAAGAAAGTGGATTAAAATGATTGTAAAGAGTTAAAGAAAAAAATACGTATATTAATTTGTCTATTTTTCATCTTCACTACTTTACACGTGTACTTACTGTAAAATATAGACCGCAAATTTAACTATTTTATTTATTTGTTTATTATTATAAATCAATACGAATCAGGGCCCATTAGATGTGGCTGCTATAGTTACCGCATTTGTAGGATGAATTTGTGCACACACTAAGGTGATTTTTAGTATGCATACAACGCTACGGCTGCTACGTGGTATTCACTTAATTGTATCTTATGACGTCCATGGAAAGAGACGCGGGTGTTTCCATAGGTAGGTGATTACACAGTTCAACTAATATGAATACATTATCAAGATTTACTATTTCTGTTATAAGTCTCTTTTATATGGTTTCTAAACCTACAAAACGTATATCTTAGCACTGGTGTACAAGGTTTTGGGGCTCGGCAACAAAGTTACGGTCTACGAACCACAACTGTCATATAAATCTTACTGTCTGTGTTTTGTTCTCCGTATCTAAAGTTAGGTATAAATTCACTCTGAACTTAAGGTGTCATAATGTGCCTGCGAATATATTAAGAGAAGTTGCAATGTTAATCTTGAAATACTTTTGATCAAATTGAAGCTGTGAATTGCGAGGATATGCTTTAAACTTAAGAACGTAATTACAGTGATGTACTTTAAAGTTCCTGTTGGTGAGCCTAAATATTCAATGCTGATAGGAAGGTTTTCTTCAGAAAGAAGAAATAAAAACCTTATTTAGCACGGACCAAGCAACAAAATCATAATACGTAAGTTTTAAAACATTTTTGGATGCTTCACGACTGCATTAGAGAGCCTAGTTCAGCTCTTGATTTTCATCTTCACGTTATAGACCATTTTTCATCATTTCTTATCGTAGTACGTCACATCTAAACTATTTGAATACTACTTAATTTAATGAAGCAACCGTATACCGCAATAAATCTGTTTTACTCGTATTTTCGTACATTTGGTACATAATCACATTAGTTTGCTTATTCATTAGAGACTGCCATGGGTCTATAATAATTGTTGTACTGCATGTTCGCTGATTAAAGTTCGTAATACAAATTGAATTGAGCTAATACTATATTTAATTCTATAATGTTGGTTTTGGTCTAACAATCTCCTCTTACTGAAAGAAGAAGCTAGTACTAGGAAATCCTAACATCTCCTTAGGGGAGGCCATCTCTTACTGAGGGGTGACGCTGGTACTAAGTAATCCTAGCGTCCCTCCCAAGGAAACCAGCTAGGGGAGACATCAGTCCGAAACATCACACACACAGTGGCGCACATCTGCACGCGAGCTTGTGTGAAATCCAGTGCCATGGTACTCTGTTTTTTTTGTCAGTTTTATGTTTTAGTTTTATGACTGTGGCTGAATGTTTATATTTACATATTCTTGTGTGTGTCACCTACATGTGAAAAATTAACTGTTTTTCTTTCTTTATTTTCTTTCAAACCGTAGAAGTATAGGTATCTATATCTACACTCACGTGGAATGTCAATGCGTTTCATTCAATGTAAGAGATTCGGAAACCTCTTACGTCCTCGCTCGCCTTCTTTTTCTTTTCTATTTTGTTTTAAAGCATTGATTCTGCAATACTTACTAAACACGGTAACTGTTCCATTGTAGAGATTTGCTGTCTTACGAAAAAGGCACTCAATATCACGTCGCTCTCCTCTGGTCATCAATAGCAATAAACCAGAGGATAAAAAAACAAAATACAAAAGAAAACGTTAATAAAACACATGTAAGTACTTTAAACATTTATTTCACATATCAATGACTAGATTAACAAAAGTATTTCCTAGGCTCCCATTACAAACTCGCGTACAAGTTTAAATAGTTTCACAACAATTTAGTTCGCAAGTTGGGAAATAGTTGAGACTGAACTACTATTAAAATTAATTTGGCAGTTACTCTTAATTACAGCGACATATTTTGGTAATTATGTAATGAAGGTAGCGAGCAACCGATGGATGAGGGCGGCGAACCACTGATATACACAGCGCAATCTAGCCCCAAATTAAGCAATTATATATGCTTGTGTTATGGGTACTAAACAACTGATATACTACATAATTTTTTTTTTGTTGTAAATACATACATAATTAAGATAAATAACACCCAGAAACAGAACAAACAATCATGTTCATCACACAAAGGTTTGTCCTGAGTGGGAATCGAACCCACGACCTCCGGCTTAGCAGTCAGGGTCACTTACCACTAGGCAAACAGGCCAGTCAAATGATGAATTATGTAATGTTTAAAGGTTGTATGTTACAGTATTAATGTTGTTTTTCTACTGGCAATAACAGTTATTCTAGTGTTGGAACTCATTTAAGCCTTTAGGAAAGAGGCTTTTAGTTATTGAAAAATGCTTGCATGATACAGTTATTTAGGTTATTCAGTTTTATACCGTTGTATTTTAACTCGTGTGCTGTGGAGCAGATTTACACGAAACACAATACTATTTCTATTGTGTCTGATATTATAGCACACAAGAGGTTAAGCTCGAAGTCGAGGAGTGACGATCTTTTGGATTTGCTTATACAGAGTGTATACGACGGTTTGACATTAAATGAAAAGGCAGGTGTTACTAGCCCATATAATGATTTCTAATTAATCACAAAAGTAATTTGACGAAAAACAAAAATTTGAAATTTTCTAACAAAATAAATAATATTTTAATAGTAACGAAGTAATACACCATTTTATTATGACAAGTTCACTGAACTGTGATGAACGGCAACGTTTATCCTTCGACGTGGACTATGACTTAAGTCAGTGACCGTTTGACGTACTTACATAGTGTTAATTTAGAATTAAAGAAATTAAAAAATTTGTCCTGTGTCTAAACTATTGAAGATATTTAGTAGATTTTTTTTTGTCTCGCTTTATAATGTCACATACTATACGTAATTGCATTTAATGTCATACCGTCGTATACACTCTGTATACAATCCAGAAGTTCCAGATGTCAGTGTTTTTAGCAGCATATCATAACCGGTAGAAATACAATGATATGAAGATAAAATTTTGTCATATTTAGTAAAAGGGATGTCGACGACGGGAAAATATTGATGCACAATTTCCAAAATAAATCGCTTTGTTCACATTTATTTTTGACATGAACCATAACTTATTTCTACATTAAAACATCAGTCTTTTAATAAATATACTTTGAGACGAATTATTTTGTTACTTACATAAATATTATGGTCTTAAGTTAAACTTGAAAGAACTTATACAATTGAGATACTATAACTTAAACTTAAAACTCAGACTAGAAGCTTGAACACGTGTAGACGGTTGATGTCATAATATAAACTAAGAAAATAACTTAAAATTTTAAAATAAGGGGTCTGAATGCTCATTGATTCCATTTCATCATTTGCCGAAAGAGGGTATGACCAGCTACCGTATTAGTAACGTAGCAGTATGTAACAAGGGGTGGCCATATAATAGACACAATTCAAAATTCAAAGCCAATATTGAGAATTTCGAGTAGTCGCAATAGTTAGGTGGTTAGTCCGATTAACCGATGTAGTGAAACCTTTTATTACCATAGCTTGGTTAGTATAAAACATCGAACTACTGATACTAGTCCCGTTAACCGAACTAACAACTCAAAATCTAGACCTCAATCATTTGATATTAATATTGAGATAATTTATATGATATCCTTAATTAATTATTTATCTACTATTTCACAGAAATTTCTATATCCATATCCATACTAATATTATAAATGCGAAAGTAACTGTCTGTCTGTCTGTTATGCTTTCACGCCTAAATCACTAATCTGCTTTGGATTATATTTGGTATAGAGACAGATTAGACTTCGGGAAACAACGTAGACTATCTTTTATCGCGAAAAAATGGCATAAAGGGGTTAAAATAGGGGACGAATGTTTGTATGAAAAATCGTCAATGTATAAACAGGGATACGACCGATATTCACGCGAGCGGAGTTGCGGATAACAGCAAGTTACCAATAAATTTAACTCATACTAAAACCTAACCATCTTGTGATAAAAGCGATCCGAATTTCCTACCAAAGTTTTTCTCAAGGCTATTTAAATGCAAATTTGTCTTTATTTTCCTTTAGTTATCTTCATGTTCATAAATGTCTTTCAAAATGTATAAATGATTTTGAGTAATAGCTTATAAACTGTTTTACATATTTTCTTGTATAGTTATAATTTTTTGGTCTGGAATTCACTAAAAAATGTTAACTGTAAAATGAAAAAAAAATAACAGTTTTTTTATTACACAATAGTTGAAAATACTTCTTCATTTTTTGCATAGCTTTTATATTTGCTCAGTAATTGAAATATAAACAATAATAAAACTTTTTTTACTCTACCCTAAAATATTTGTCGATAATATAAAATTAAATATAAAATGAATAAAACTTTAAAGTAATGAACAATTAATACTACACTAATATCTATCGTGATTTATTTTTACAATTTCATACGGATACAATTTTATTGATATGCTTAATTAATATTTAACTGAAATTGTTAAAATTACAATTTAATATTTTGATAAACATATCTATTATAATATATTTATTATTTCCATTGTTATCTGTGGTGTGGGGTTCGACAATGACCTGGAACAATAAGTTTCAATTAAATTCTTAATATTTCTTGGAAAAATAATAAATACTCGCAGATTTTAGTGTGAATAGGTCGGAACGATCAGAATATCGCCGCAAAATACATAAAAGTTTCCATTCTATTGTGGTTAGTTTGGTACAATCTTAAATGACAAAAAATAAGAAAAAAAAAACAGAAACAGGTAAAGCTCTTACTTGAGGGCCTATGTTAATAGTCAATAATGAATCATATTATATTGATCGTTAGTGTATACGTATTATTTTTATATATGTATACGTTGGTATATCAGTTTCGCTCTACTTTATATTTTACTTCACGCTTGCGTCTCTCCGGAAATTTGTTCAGGTCGATATAACACCGAATGTACGAGACATCGTAAACTATGCGATAGTGACAGATTTACTTTCAGTTAAAGCACCATCTGCACGATACAAACGTCTCAAAGCATATTCGTTTTCTTTCATGTTAGATGGCAATGTAGAAAGGGCTATTTGTCATAGTCCAGGTTTCCTTACATTGTTTGCATTCTACGGCTGTTTGAGATTACCTTAGAAAGTACATGATTAAGCTGACTGCTATTGCTTTTTCGTCTATTTTTTCCTATGGTAAGTGCACAGAATAAAACAAAAGAAGGTTCTTTAAGCGGGGCGTGAAAAAGCATCTCACTAAGCCGCCATAGTGGAGGCCACCATACCAGTAGTCTGGCTTTTGGAATGATGTCCACCACTTTTGGATTCCACTGAATGCTTACCTTCAGGCAGAGGGGAGTCACTTTGGTAGGTTAATATAAAAAAAGAGGAGACTTTACATACAAAGTGCACTCGAGCAACGCAATATACACCAATTACGGACACAATACGATTTATGATAATATTATAATTATCGAGTTGTCGGTCTCAAGAGCATCAACTCATTTCGACATTAAACAAACTGAGACATATTTTTCTAAACCGCTGTGTTTTTTATTGAAATAAACAAAAACAAAATTAACCTTTTTCCCTCGGGTTAATTTAAAAGTAAAAGATAAAATTAGCATTCATTAATTAAACAAAGTGATGTTGACGGAACTGACCTCAAGTGGAAGATTTGAGTTTATTTAAGTAGGAATAAGATGAAAATTACTTTTGCTTTGAAATCAACAAAACTATAATTACATTAAGGTGTGTCTTTTGGGCTTATAATAATTGATGTCTGCACACCACAATTGTGCAAATTGATTATTTACGTTCAAGTCCGTTGTGTCCTTCTTTTGGGTAAAGATTTCCCCTTTCTTCCTATTATTCTATTTAGTCTATATCAATCCTGTTAATATGAGTCCAGCCCGTCTAATCATTTTCTTATAAACCAACCGCATTGTCGCGTCGTCGTCGTCGTTTTCATTGATTATTTACAGGCATTAACTTAGATCATTTCAGCTTAGTCATGATTTCGTGTCTAGTCTGTAAAAAAGCAAGTACAAAAGCTATCAAAATCTTTGTTATTATACTTAGATATACTTACGTCTTGGCATTGCAGAAACAGTGGCTTTTGACGTGCTATCACTGTCGTCTGACTCTGAACGGTTTTGGAAACTCGTTTCTGTAAACAAGCAATATAATTGAAGATCGGTTGTCTCTTTAGACAAAACTTTTGAATAGATACATATAGATACATTGTATAGATTCTATGCCAATTTAACCAAGCTCTTCTAAAATGACATTTAAATCCTTCATTAAAAAGGATCACTTGCTCTCGTTCCTACAAGCCCATTTCATTGCAACATTAAAATTTCACATCAAAATAAGTACCAAGTTTAACACCCTAAACTCGCTCAGAGGCCCAATAAAAGCAAATTTAAACAATCACAAAGCAAGATAAAGGAGCTATTTCCTGAACATTTACAACTCAGACAGATCAATTAAATTGCCAGAAGATTCCATTGTACTTCGACTTGAAGAAACTAAAGCATCATCAATTTTATTAAATTAGATCAAGATTAATGATGACTTGACGCTTGGGTTAGACAATAGAGGGGCAAAAGAACGAAATTCTGTTAAAGGATATCGTATTCGATTTGTAATCGATTTCAATTACGAAGTATCGGAGTTAGGAGGAAATGTGTTAAATGTTTCAATAGAGAGGTCTTCGCTTACGTGTAATTAAATTCTTTGGTAACTAGATAACTGAAGTTTGTAACATGAAACTAATTATATACGAGAACATACGATTTTATTGCCACGGTAAAGGCTGAGTTTGAGAGTAGATTTATCAAACGATTAAATCTTGATTAGGCGGGCGAATTAGTAACGTTAGTAAGCTGATCATTTGGTAACGCTGCTTATTCATTTCCAAGCTTACACCTTTTTTAGCAGGTTACCTTACCCAATGCAATGGCGTAACATAATGATTAACTATTTACATAACATTACAATGACATATACAAGATCGGAGATAACACTTTTAGAATGGTCACAATTCAGTACTCGGAAAGTACCAGTTTTTTCCATCAGTGGGTCAAGTGGTTGGAAAGAACATGGTTAAAGGTAAATCACTGACATAATGTTAAATAGTTTACAAGTTACATCAGGACCAGTTTATTACGAGGATCTTGTGTCATCTAGAGTGAATTTCCGTGCGTTTAAGCGTTTCTGCCATACATATTACTGGAATCAGATATAGCTCACATAGGTCCCTTAATATTATTTGTCCGTGATGCTCTCTTTTAATAGGTCATAATCTTAAACAGATAAAATTTGTCTCCCGCTTTGCAATGGAGGGAAGTGGACATTTCATTTCCAACTCCTCCCTTTACTTCTGATTAAATTCGTTGCGGGGTTCAAGACAATAGGTTTAATAGTCCCCGGGACTCCCGAGTGTCAAAGCTCGGTGTTTCTTCTTGGATATCACTGTTAATCCTGGCTTTCAAGAGTCACAGTGATGGGCATGTGGGTGGGATCGTCCCGATTGTCCCGATACTGGCAAGTGCTAAATTGGGTGGATTTATTTAGCTACATGAAGTATAAAGGCGGTTCTGCTAACAGTCGAATACTACATAATATGATGTCTTGCATGCCCAAACATCTGTACCATGCAGATATCAATCGAAGCTGGTTATAGCGTAATTATTAGTAACTAAGTTCTGGGCTGACAGAATCTGAGTCCACAGTAGCACAGCAGGCATTACTGTCAATATACATGCAAAATAATTAGCTACATGCCTCACTTTGCCAGTAAAAACCATAAAAAAAAAACAAAATCATTATGATATTTTTAGAAAAATAACTTCAAGTTTTGTTTAATTACATTCTACCTGTCAGCTGCCTATAATTTAGAAGAACTGGCCAAAATTTAACCATTATTCAGTCAAGATCGTTTCTGACATTTATGTTAATCAATCTCTATTGTTCAAGTTCTTGAATCTTTTTTAATTACACCAACGTACAAAGTTAGATTGCTTCTAAAAATATTAATCAAACTTCGTCAAGTGTTGTCTTTTTTAAAATTATCTGTCGTGCCCAAATTTGAAGTTGTTCAAGTGTATAAGTCGAATTTTATGAATCAAACTTTAATTAATTTCAGCCAGGAAATATTTAACGTTATTAAAGCGTCAGGCAAGCACATCTATTGCCTGATCTTAAGCAGCTATAACAACTGATCATTATTATTATCAGTCCTGTTAAGCACGTCTAGTGCTGGTTGGTTAGTGGTGGAAAAATAAATACTGATGAAATGATTGCTGTCAATACTAGATCCACCACCTAATTATGTTACCAGTTTTGAAAGGAAGTAATGTATACATAGTTAGAGATAGAGTGTTGTTTTAAATAGCATTGGTCGTAGAATATTTTATAACTCTAAATAACAGGAACCTAAATCTAATTCCAGGTAGTATAAATTAGCAATATTCCCTAAGTTGAGTTAGTAAAGGAACTAAATGAAACAGTATAACAAGAAGCAGAAAGTTTGAACACAGTGAACTGTATAAACTGTATATCTAGGTCATATTACGGGAAACGACGAATATGAACTTCTACAGATAATTATACGAGTAAAGACGAAGTTGAGTTAAAATCAGTCATACATAAAATATACAGAAATTTTAAGATGAGCAGACAACTATTTGAGATTAAAGTTATGTCGTATTTTGCGAATGTAAACCTTCTCAAAAAAAATCATCGGTTTACGTTATGTGGAGTAACCTGTGAAGGAACTTTCGGTAAGAAAGGAGTAAGTGTAAATTCTTCCAGTCGTCGCGTCGTTTGAAAATTTAACAAAATGAGACAGAAAAGCAACCAAACTGATGCGATCTGATAACCATCGCTTATAGAATTTGGAGTTGCCTTTGTCACTTCTATCACTATATGACATTGTTATATTGTTGGGGTACGGTCGAAAGAGTTCAAAGTCAGGATTGCGAAAGTAAAATGTTTATTTTAATACTACAGTTCCCGAAATAAATGTTTACTTAAAATTAACAAAAATGTTTAAATGTTCACTAAATAATAAAATTTTATTGTGTAAAATGTTGTGAATGCACCCGGTCGCGACGGTTCCGATTAGTACATTAATTGATTTTTGATGAATTGGAATAATGTTGCGTCGGCGCCGGGCGTGTTCACGTGTTCGACGTAAGCATATTTTGCTTCGATCGAACATATATATTCTCAATTAAAAGCACTGCAACTCTATTCATAGGCAGGACACAACATTAACCATAGGTATAAACAAATTTCACTGCTTTAAAAAATAATATTTCCTTACACATAATGCTTTATTAACCATAAATAAAGCTAAAAAAGGTTGACTAAATTCATCCAAAATTAAATCATAAAATCTCCAAAAGCAATTTTGCAATAACCTTCAATAGTTAGACTAAATAATAATTTAGGGAGGCTTTAAGAGGAATTCAATTAATGGCAACAACGTCTAGAATTTGAATAGTCTCCGTTCATTTGTGCTGTCAGCCCGAAATATACGAGAGGAACTGTCTCATAATTCAAACGAAACGTGATAACTGGATACAGTACGCATTCACTGGATATGGCTCAGACATTTATATTGATTTATGATAAGATTGAAAAGTCAATCTATTAATAATATTTAAACAAAGCACTCGGTTACATGTGCATATGTAACCGAGTGCTTTCTTTAAATAAATAAATGCAAAGAGTTTCATTTTTTACTGATTAAACTAAGGAAGGCTTTCTTCTGATATTATAATTATACTAGCTGCGCACTACGACTTTGATCCCTCGAGAACCAGATCGATTTTCGGGATAAAAGTAGCACATGTCCATTTCCAGCACCGAATCTACCTACATACCAATTTTTATCGAAATCGGTTCACCCGTTAAGCGCTGAGTGGTAACAAACACACACACACATACACACACAAACTTTCCCATTTATAATATGAATCTCATCCTGAGACTCGAGATGGTTGGAGGCGTTGGCGTTGATGGATTAGTATAGTAGGTACTGCAAACTCTGCAAAGGAAGGAGACTATGCTAACTCTAAAAACTGTAATGTAACGTTTAACTATTATTTAGAAACTGGACCAATATTATCTGAGTCCGAACAAGAAGGCCAAACTCAAATTTATTTATTTAATTAGATCATGTGAATTGCGTTTGCCATTATAAGAAAAAGAGGATGTCAGTTAATTCGTTAACTATAGTAGAGCCATAAGTATTCTTATGGCTCTACTAGTAAAGCTCTACTGGCAAGAAACTTAGGGTATTAATCTGTTAAAACAGATGACTCTTCAATAATTTCTCTATCTGTGACTTCGAGCTTCAATACATCTGTGATAAGTGACATCGCGACAATTGCAAGATATGTCTCATTTGTTAAACTATCTCGCACCAAATACGGAATACTGAATAGTTACACGTGATAAATAGATTTGTAATGTTCTTCAAATCAAGTTAAAGTGAATACTGGAAATCTTGATGTTGAACTTTAAGTTTTTTAAAAGTAATGACTTTTAAATTTAATGAAAATTAACAGTACATAGTATAAATTTTAGTTATCTTTTGAGCTCAGAGCTGGTTAAGGTAGATACTTAGAGAACCTATGTCCAGCAAAAGACAGACACCCGGACGTCTTTTAGCTGATGATGATGACGAATCAAAACGTTAATATAATATGATAAGTTCATTTAATCGTACTAATATTATAAATGCTAAAATTTGTGTGTATGTATGTATGTGGTGTGTGTGTTAGTTACCACTCAGCGTCTAACGGCTGAACCGCTGATGAAAATTGATATGTAGATAGATTCAGTGCTGGAGACAGACATAGGCCCGAAAATCAATTCAGTTCCCAAAGAGAGTCAAAACATATTTTAGGCGTGGGCGGAGCCATGGGGCGCAGCTAGTAAAACATAATTATAAATGTAACAAAAGAAAAATATCGAGCGAGTTGCATCACCTACAAAATAATATGCATTAAGCTAATAGCAGACTTTTCATCTCGTTTGTATAAAATGAGACAATTTTCGGTATGTGGCTCGACTGCACTGGCAATTAGATGACGGTGGCTTTATTCTTGACATCTAATATATAAAATTCTCGTGTCACGGTGTACGCTATTGAACTCCTCCGAAACGGCTCGACCGATTTGTATGCATATCGGCTAGGGTTGAGAATCGGACAACATCTTTTTTTCATCCCCCTGAATGTTAAGGGTGGTCTGAAAAGGGATGAAAACGATTGTATGAAACTTCTTCATAGTTTTGAAATTTTGTTTAGGAATACTTCTATTTTATTTTAATTGGGGTGGATTTAGAGGGACGGAATTAGAGATGAAATATTATTTTGAAATTAGCGACTTGAAAATTGAAAAGAGGGGGAAGGGAGGGGGGGTGAAAGAGAAGTGAAGGGTAAGGAAGAAGAAGTGAGAGAAAGTGCGGAGGAAGTGAGGGGAAAAAGAGGGTAAAGCGAGGGGGAAGTGAGGAGGTAGTGAGGGGAAAATGAGAGAAAGATGAGAAGGAAGTGAGTGGGAAGTATGGGGCAAGGTAGGGAAGGGGGATGTAAGCAAGGGGGAAATGAGGGAGAAGTCAGGGAAAGGGAGAGTAAAATGACGGGTAAAGGAGAGGGGAGGGGAGGGGAGGGGAAGAAGTGGAATGGGGAAGAAGGGAGAGGGGAATAGGGGAAAGTAGTGAAAAGTTTACGGGGGATTTCTGTAGGTAGGTGAAAGAGGGTTTGTAGAATGGGAGATTAGAAATATCTATTTATATAAAAATAAATTCCTTATTTCCCTTGGTCACGGCATCACGCGTGAACGACTGGACCGATTCCGTTAATTCTTTTTTTGTTGTGTTTGTTATTGTCAGGTAGATTTACAGGTTAGAATAATAATTAAGACAGGACAACGTCTGTCGGGTCCGCTAGTTATTGTATATTAAAATGCAAATTATTCGCAGAAGCTGCCATATCATTTTAAACCATATGGTGTAGTAAACACATACATATATAGTTTCACGCCTTTTATCCCCGAAGGGGTAGGCAGAGGTGGTTAACCACCCACCTATGTTGTAGTAAGTTATATATTTTATTAATTTCATGTTTCTTTATTAGATAATTAAATAAACAAGTGGCTAGTGGTTAAGACGAGGTTGTGTATGAAACTGGGTAAGTACCAATGTGTTTTTTTTTTTCAAATTTATATGTACATACTTCCTGAGTTAACTTTTGACATCAGTGGCTTTTAGTGAAATCAACGTGAGAAAACCTAGACTTAAAAAAAATTGTGCCTTGTCATTATGCGAAAAGACCTTTATTCACAGTGATAATATAGCAATAACAAGCTGATATGATGAAAGAAACTTCTAAGCGAGGTTCATAATTTCGCACAAAAAAATACACTTTACGAATTGAACGACTACAGTATGCATCAAGCGAAGCGCAATGACGTGGATCAGACCGGACTAAAACGCATGTAAACTCAATGGACTGGAATCCTTACGCATTCCGATAAATGAAATCAGTAGGATGTGGCAACATTGTCGCAATTTAATCCGTAAAGCAGCCTTAGTATAAAATGTTGTAAGAAAAAAATTTACCACATTATTTTCGACTTGCCGCTACTTTTTATAAAAATTTGAGGCACCCGTTTCATAAATCGTCGTTGGTTCAAAACCGGATAAGTACGAATTTGACGTTTTCATATTCATTATGTACTTATGTACTTTCTATCTTAGACATTTCTGACTTTCGGTTTGAAATTGCCAGTCCGCCGGCGCATGCGTGGCGATCAATGCTAATGCCTTCTCTATATGAGAAGAGGCGTTTCCTGAACTGATGTTGCGTGAAAGCATTTTTTGTACTAATGTTGCCATATGGGATGTCACACGAGTTGAACCTAAACGCATACTGACTGAATAGTGATCACGTTCAGATGAATTCACGAAGATTTTTATTTGTCAAGCAAAATTTTACTTTATTCATGAAACTAACATAATCAAGTATTATTACGTTCCATTGCGTTCTGCTCGATGACTATTGTACTTGAGGCGGGACAGTCAAATCGAATATTACAAAAATTGCTTAAATGGCAAAATATGCCATCTCAAACATGTTATTACTTTTAACTTAATGCTTTATAACATAAGGTGCAAAACGCTGTGTACAAATACCATCACTTTTTCGCTTTTAGCATCAAATCTGTTAGTTTTAAATATTGATTGTTATCCAGTTTTATGAAAAAACCTTACGCCTTTGCTGCCAAAGGTATACACTAGTTTTTATAGGTTTAATATAATTGAGAATACAGATCATAGATCAAGACTTTACGGAGGCGAATACTATAATTTTTGATGAAAACCTATCGCCACTTTTTACCTAATACCCAAATCTGCTCTCAAAACATATAAAACTCCCGTCCAATCGTCTATCGCTGTAACTCCTGAAACCACATTGAAAAGCCCATGCTATTATTAACTAAATAAATTATATAAACTCTCTAAAGACCAATAATGTATGAATCACGTTCTAGATAACCAGAACATGTTGTTACATAATTACATTCAGATTTGGTAGAATCAAATTATCAGTATGCGGTCACTATATAAATTGGAATAATTTTATTTGTATCCATTGGATGTGGATTCAATGCTTAGCAATATATTATGTACTAGACGTCCGCCATCGCTTCGCTTTGGTATCAAAAGTATATTTCTCAACCAACGTCTACATAAAATACAATAGCAATACTGTTTGCGAAATATTATTGCTCTACTGAAAGTTTACAAATATTGAACGTCTGAAAATTGTTAAAAATATGTTAAACATAATAAAATATATAGCCTATGTTACCCGCTACATTTTTTGATTTCTAAAAGTGAAAGAATTTTTCATATCAGTAACGTAGATTTTTGCAAACAAACAAACATACAAAAAATCAAATCTTATCTCTTTATAATATTAGTTTGCCTAAGTTTTCGCGGCGCAGTTTCATTCGCGTTAATACACGTCTTTTATTATTGCACCACACCTGTCGCTTCTAGTGTAATGTTATATAACCTTCCTTTATGAACTGGGTTATCAAGCGCAAAAAGGATTATTCAATTCAAATCTGACTGGTAGTTTTAGAGACTAGCGCGTTCAAACAAACAAACAAATTTGCCGCTTTATGTATTAATATAGATTTGCAAATCACGTTTCTACCCTATTATAGTTAATTTAACTTGTTTGCCGTATCTGTATGTTTTCGATAATAACACATTTTGTGGACATAGAAATTCTACTGTTTGAAAACGCTAATTATGCACGTATGTGAATTGATTATGAGTTGAAATTTGTTCGCCAAATTATATTACGCTTTGTGGAAATTGCGGAAATTAAAATTACTGAAAACTGTGTGTAAGTCATTGCAAAAACCATCTTCGTATGAAGTCATCATCATACATTAATATATAACTTCACGGTTATCTCTCATTAATAACGTAAGCAGAGACTATAGAACGCCATTTGCTGCGATACACATACTTCCTTTGCCTCTTTAACATTCATTAATCATTTTATACACCAACGTGTGGTTTCAGGGTGTAATTGTGCCCTTTGTCAACATATCACCTATTTGCTCCGTGTATGTGCGTCTAGGGCGACCCTACCAACTTTCCCAGTAATTTTTTGCTCCTATCTCTTTCGTTAATTCTCTTTCATCATCATCTCAACCTTAAAACCAATATTGGTGAAAATTTTCTTCTTTTCGATTTTCAAAAGTCTGACCCTGTTTTTGCTTTTCTTTGTTTTATTTTATTAAAAGACTTCAAAAAAAAGAGGTTTCTCTATTCGACCATATATACTTTTTTTTATGTGTGTTCGCAGATAACTCCGTCGTTTATGGACCGATTTTGTTGATTCTTTTTTTGTTGGAAAGGAGATATCCCAAGGGTGGTACCATGATAAGGAAACCAGGATCTGATGATGGCATCCCAGAGAAATCGAAGGGAACTTTCGAAAATCGTACTGACGACTAGTGCATTTGTTATGTTTTTCATTAAATATTTTAAGGCACTACTATTTAATGAAAGTTTGGAGTCCATCTGATGATGGAGCACAAAGACAGTCGAGTGAACTCCTAAACGATTTACAGCAATTACTTGGTGTTTGGACTTAATTCATTTCTAATGATGACAACTTTGCTCCCATATGGGTTATAAGTGCCATTACAGGTGACCATAGACAGTCGAGGGAATTCCTCAACTGCAGTCATGTCGGGCTTACTTCATACGGTTCAATATGCTAAAATGTTCAGTGTGTACAAAAATAATACCCAAGTAAGATTTAGGTCTAACCATCACTAAAAATTATAAAATAAAATAATTTTTAATAAAAAGAAAACCGACTTTAAACAGGAAGGAAACTAAAAAGTAAAAAAGAAATTTACATAGCACAAAGTAATTCGTATTTTGATTTAGTTAATCAGAAATAATTAAATAAGTATTTTATAATTGTGAAGTTGGTGCCAAGTAAATACTCAATAACTAAATACTATAAGAACCTTACTACAATAGCAAATTAAGATTGATAATACCTATAAGTACCTAGTTATTGTTTTACTTGGCACCAACTTCAAAATTATAAAATACTTATTTAATTATTTCTACAAAATACGAATTACTTTGTGCTGTGTAAATTCATTTTTTACTTTTTAGTTTCCTTCCTGTTTGAAGTCGGTTTTCTTTTTGTTAAAAAATATTTTTTATTGTATTAGCCTACCAAAGTGACTCAACTCTGCCTGATGGTAAACAGTCAGTGGAATCCAGAAGTGGTGGACACCATTCCAAAAGCCATACTACTGGTATGGTGGCCTCCACCATGGCGGTTTAGTGAGATGCTTTTTCACGGTCTGCTTAAAGGACCTAAGATCATATTTAGATAGGAACACATGCGCTGGTAAAGAGTTCCAGGCCTTAATTGGCGTCCGGGCTCTTCTAGCTGATTTTTCAATCCGTCTGTTCATCTTGTTAGTAAACTTACTTTTACGTTTCTCAGTCTGTGATATCCATTCCAAAACTTTTCGATCCCTTCGATCTTTATTCGTAGCATGGGCAGCTTATTGGAAGACGCGAAAGATCTGAATGGTCCTATGTCGAATAACATAACTAAAAAACAAAATAAATTGTATTCGTTGTAAAATCAACTTACCAGTATCAAATCTAGGCCTGCTAGGCAGCCTACTAGGAAGATCTTGATTCTCCACGTGGTCAAACGTTCTGAAGCCGAGCGCGAACTCGGCGTATGGACTGATCTCGAACATTTCTATGCAAAAAATCATAGTTGTTAAGAATAACGAGGGAATGAAAGGGAATAAACGATACAAAATATAAACTTTTCGTTCGTCATCAGCCTCCTAAATCCTAGACCCGAATAGGTGTATATTATAGCTTGTGTTATGGGTTCTAGAATGCAGATATACATACCTAAATGCATTTTTTATTGTAAATACATACATATTGTACATAAAAACACCCAAACCGATGGAAATAGACTACATGTTACAATATTTGCACTGAACTGGAATCGAACCCACGACCTCTGCGTGGCAGTTCTTACACAGCACCACTAAACCACAGAGGCAGTCAAAATATAGACCACACGCCCAGTTTTAAAATAACTAATTCAAATCATTTGAACTTACTTAAATATATTAGCTAAATATATGTTTAAATATAACTACAACTATGCTAAGTATTTAGAGAGAAATAAGCGTTGAAGCTTTAACGAAATAATTAGAGGCTAAACATGTCGGAGGGTTTGAACTTTTAACAACATAACTATTTGTTGTGAAGATATTGCAACCTTATTTGTAAAATTACATTGTAGTAAAGTTGATAGATCGAGATTAATTAATTAATTTAAACTTTTACAATCCATACTAATATTATAAATGCGAAAGTAGCTGTATGTCTGTCTGTCTGTTACGTATTCACGCCTAAACCACTGAACCGATTTTGATGAGGTTAAAGATAGACCTTGGGGAACAACATAGACTATCTTTGATTGCGAAAAAATGGATGAAGTAGGAAATGAAAGTTTGTATGAAAATCGTTAATGTATAATCAGAGACATTGTTTCTGATTAGCAAAAATATATTATGTGATAACTGACATTCACGCGGGAGGAGCTAGTTCTAAATAATTTATTTATTTTATAACCAACTTATATTAATATATAATTTTCCGGTCACTCACCATTCTTACTGCTCTTTCTGTTATGCACAGGTGATGTGTAAATCCTAGGCGCATGTGCATATCTTTCTTTATGTTCAGAATGAGAGGCCACACTCTCGTTACGAGACTTCACTTCTTCTGCGATGGAATGACGGTATTGCGATGAGTAGTTTTGTCTGTAGACAATGGTTAAATTAGTTGTAATGGTTAAGTTAGTAGTAACTTTAAGAATATTGTAACCTTCATTGTTTTGATAACAATACATTTACCCTAGATAATTTTGGACCAAAAAACAATGCTTTTATCACTAGAGATTAGGTTTTATGTAGCAAAAAAAACTTGAATCTATTTTTAAGGAGTTTTAACGGATCATAGTCATCAAGTAATCAATGGGTTTTTAACTATTACCTGTTAAATGCAGGTACTTAGGTATCTGTTGGCTTGTATAATACTGAATTGGCGCGGCGTGCAATAATGAATACTTATCTAACTCTCCAATATCACAAGATGGAGCTCTTTTACACAAACACTTATATTATTCATGGGGACTGATCCTCTATAGATTTAGATATCACTAGCCTCCCGCAGCGCGTTTTATCAGCGTCTTTGTTTACTGCTCTGCTTCTGTCGCCAGTAGCGTGATGTTACATATTCTATAAACTACCTCAAGAACTGGGCTATTATACATAAAAAGGATTATTCAAATCTGACTGGTAGTTTCAGAGTTTAGCGCGTTCAAACAAACAAACTGTTCCGCTTCACATAATAGTATAGATAATAGCCATGCATTAAAATATTAAAAAGTCAACAATAAAATATATACAAATCACAGAAGTCTTACCTATGTCTTCTGAACAGAATACAGAAGAAAGCCATGAGACAAATGACGAGCAGCACGGAGCTGCAGATGATCACCAGCATGTTCAGGTCGAACAGCTCTGATGGTGGACCGATCTCCTCTGTAACAAAATGAGCTATTTAGTACTAAAATTTATTTATTTATTGAGAAAATAAAAATAACCCAATACGATATTATGAAAACCTAAAATCAAAAACAATATAACTAATTTAAATATACCTATTTATCCAAATAAAAACAATTGCGGAGAATATTTATTCAGAATTATGTGTGCAAAGTAATTAATTAATTTAAATGTCAAATGTTAATTTTCTACTAACCATTAGTTTGTAAGATTCTAACTAACTATTTATGGATTTTATTATCTGAAATAAATTATTTGAATTTGAATATTTGAATTTATTCAATACTATATATTTTTGTGCAATATTCCTGAATTTCGGCAGTGTACATTGAAAAATATTGACTTCTAAAATCTTTTACTAGGCTTTCATCAAAAAAAGACGATATGACTGCCTCTGTGGCGCAGTGAGAGAACAAGCGACTGCTGTGCACGAGGTTATCAGTTCGTTTTTGACACGGGACAAAACTTTGTATGATCCATAAATATTTGTTCCGAGTCTGGATGTATTTTGGGTCGGTTAATTGTATGTTTATGAAGCTTGCTTTTATAATTATGTTCAAAAAAAAAATCTTTACAACTTTAGTTACCTACTTAAATGGTTTGTTTCACGCAACACGCAACTTCCTGCTGCGCGTCAATTATGAAAGTGAAAGTCAAGTCGTATCAAGAGGTCAAAACCATGCAAAAGACAGAGAACAATGGCGAATGCTCCACCGATAAGAGCTCAGATCTTCAATCAAGAAGAAGAATTAAAAAAAGTTTCATCTGATCAAGCAAGTTCTTAACAAACTTTCAAACACCCAGTGAATTAATAGAGTCAGATAAACAAAATTTTTGACACTTATTCAGTAAATTTGGTCAAGAATCACTGATCCTTGCCCGTATCCAGAGTGTTGCTTGTTTAAATGAATGCCTTTAATCATTGCTGCGCCTAAAGCTGGGGCATGCCGGTAGCCTAATTATAACGCAAACACAGACTGTTTGCATTATTTTATTATTCGTCTTACTAAGTGTTTGGCACGTTCGGTCTTGTGAAGGTCATGATCAGACCGGCCAGAGGACTCTTAATCTTAATGATTATAAAATAAGGCATTTTTTTAACATTTGACCACGACAACGGTTATGACTTGAGTACAAAGAAAATTAATATAATAGGTTGTTAGTTACATGTCTTTGCTGTTAGTATTACAAGTATGAATTCGCACATACAAGTATACATTCGCACATACAAATTTCATTTTTCATACAAACTCGCTTACAAGTCGCATTTTTCATACAAACTTTCATACCTATTTTAACTTCTCAAGCCATTTTTCACGATAAAGATAGGCTATGTTGCTCCCCAGGATTTATTTTATCTTTATAACAAATTTCATTAAAAGTGATTCAGTGATTTAGGCGTGAAAGCGAAACAGACAGACAGACAGAGTTACTTTCTCATTTATAATATTCCTATGGAAGTATAGATAGTATATATATTTTGCTCCTCAAGGTTTATTCTATCTCTATAACAAATTTCATTAAAAGTGGTTCAGTGATTTAGGCGTGAAAGCGAAACAGACAGACAGACAGAGTTACTTTCTCATTTATAATATTCCTATGGAAGTATAGATAGTATATATATTTTGCTCCTCAAGGTTTATTCTATCTCTATAACAAATTTCATTAAAAGTGGTTCAGTGATTTAGGCGTGAAAGCGAAACAGACAGACAGAGTTACTTTCTCATTTATAATATTCCTATAGAAGTATAGATAGTATACATATTAAGCTAAATTTTAATTCATTTTTCACCTCTTTAAAGCCATCTATTTAATTGCTTTTAAATCTAAATGCAGAGTTTAGGCCTTGTTATAGAAGTAATTGACAATTTAATTCATGTTGCGTCTTTTATAGCCACTGATAAAAGATAAAACAATCAACAACCTTGTGATCTCGCGTTTATGATAGGTCACATACATACGAGATATTACAAGGCATGAGGCATAAATATCAAAGACCTAAGGGTCTAAAAAAAGTTATAGTTAATTATAAAGAGAACATCAGTAACTAATTTTAAAATCCAAAAGAAAGTTTTAGGAATTAGAATAATAAAAGCAGCTTACAACATAGACATGAAAATTTAGAAAACATCAAAATGATAAGCATTAAATCAGCTTACGAAAACAAGGATACTAACTTATCTCAAGTAATAACAAAAACATTACGCATTATAATGTGAACGATAGAACAGAAAATATAATCAGCTTTACAACGAAAATCCTGACGAAAGAACTTATGTTTTGCCTCAGAATCTTAACTTTACTAAGGATTTCCCAACAAAGCTCCATTCTCAGAAACAGTCGTTACGTCAACCTAAAATTGTGTGAACAGAACTTGTGTAAAGTTCTTATCTAATGTAGTGTTGTTAAATACACCATATTTTGGAATTTTGTCTGAAATTTTGAAGATGAGACACAATCTGAAATAAATGCAAAGAGAAATATTTTGATTTATTTATTGAATGTGATAAAAGCTTCACAATAGACAGTCAGTAAGGCACTATTCTCAGACAGAGCATTTTGTAATAATTATCACGATAGCTCAAGGTAGATTGACAATTTGAGACTACGAGTACTACTACTATATTCTACTAAAATACTTTTGAATTTTTATGATGTTTACTTTACCGTACATCAGAAACCGTAAAAAAATAAATTAAATCTGAAAATCGCATTCATACTTGCCCTTCGTGCATAGGAGACATCACAGGCATCTTGACTGACGTGATTGAGGATTCAAAACCGAGGTAGAAATAATGTGATCTTTTAAACATTGCAACATTACTGATATATGGCGAGAGAAATCATCTAGAGGAAACTTAGCAAAAATATAGCTTCAAAAGTAGCAAAAAGTGATATTAAGAGCAATCCGAACCATAAGATAAATACAGATGTTATTGTTTATTGTATACAAGACAAAGCACTACTGGTTTTTGAATAACAAGAGCTATAACAGAACTTGATTAATGGTTCTGATATTGAAGTTCTTGTCTAATAATGGAGCTCGATGATCGCTAATAGCAATAACCTCGACTGCTGTCTGATGCTACGATCTATAAAATTAGTATTGACTGACCAATAGGCTGAAATATAATAATAAGTTATTAATAATAATAATATTAATATTCGACCACATTCACACAGCGCCATCTAGTCACAAATTAAGCAATTATATTTGCTTGTGTTATGGGTACTAAACAACTGATATACTACTTATATACATTTTTTTGTAAATCCATACATATTATAGATAAATTCCACCCAGACACAACACACAAATTATTGCATTTAAATATTTGAGTATTATTGATCTTGACATTAACCATTAATGTTAATGTAAAATTATTGTCTTGGTGGCTCAATGGGAATAAATTGACTGTGTAAGAGATAGGTTTAATTGCCGAAACGGGACAAAACTCTGTAATTCATAAATATTTTTATCGAGCCTAGTTGAACTTTGTGTTCGTTAGGTGTACTAAACAATATAGTGCTTGTTACTTAGTACTGTTTAAGAAGTTCTTGAACGTAAATCATGTAATCTTTTTCTTTCTTTCGACTACCTACCGTAGCGCAGTGGTAGCGCAAGCGACTGTTGTGCGCGAGTCCCCTGCGAAACAGAGCTTGGTTCCTGGAGATGTTTTAAAAAAAAAACCTGTGGCACTCGGGGACTGCCGCGGTAAAGCTATTGCATAGCATTTTTTATCAACTTAAGCAATTATAATTATTTTTTTTTTTTTATTTCTGCAGTATTTTTTTCTTTGATATTAATTCAAGTTTTTCCTTTGATATTTATTCAAGTTTTTCCTTTGATATTAATTCAAGTTACACTTTTTGAGCGTGGTGACCGATAAGAAAACATTTTTTTTAATTTTATTAAATGAATGAGAAATTAAGATCGTATAAAATATTTTTATTATCTTACAATACATGTAGGTTATTCAGGAATATTTATCATCATATTAAGTATTTTTACTCCAAAAAATAAAATAAAACTAGGACATTACATTACATTGATGCATTATTACACGTTATTAAAATCTTAGTTTCATTTCTATAGTTCTACCAGATAAAATTTATCGCAAATGTGACAAAATATTTGGTTTGTGTGGTAAAAATTAGCGCCACTAGTGTTTATCTTGAGAAATAAATTTTTCATGGTAGGCGGAGTGGGGAGTGTTAGGTTTTATTTTCGTAACGGAATTTCTTGATTCGGTCGCCGCGCTCAAAGCCCGCGATAAAAGCTATGCAATAGCTTAAAAACTACAAATATTTTCCCGTAAAATAACATTGAGAGTGTTATTATCTGTGTTTACCTGGAATTGATACTGAATATCTTCAAAAGCAATGATCATTTGCATTGGGCTGGTGACGCAATCACAATGAGCAGTGATATGTCATAACCACGTGATGCTAGCTTTCAATCCATGTAAGGCTACGAAGTGAAGCAGAGAGGAGAAACGGAGGTATATTAACCAATAGGAGCTGTCCACTGGAACGGAACAGAGGTTTTATGCAATCCTATTAGTTAATATTTCTCTGTTTTACCGTTCCGTAGCTATAGCTCCGCTTTTGTGGACAGGCAGCTTAATTGTGGAGGTGTAATATAACTTAAAAATACTTTTGGATTCGCGCACCGGAACCGAATCACTAAACCGCGAACTGAAGAATATAAATCGTGTACACTGCTACTAGGTACTTTACTGCGCTCCAAAGCAGTCAAAGCAGATTATATTAATTTGCAAAGATTCATTTATAAATTTAAGTTAAATGCCAAGCTATATCAACTTGCTAGAGTTTCAGCACAAACTTTGCCTTTAGTCTAAAACTTTAACCAAATGACACAATTTAAATGAGGTCACCATCCAATCATGTACAATTTAAGACTTTTGTGAAATTACTGATCGAACTCATTATTGTAGTTATCAAAAGTGTCACTGGATTTACTTATACATAGTTTTCTGATCAAGTAAAGCTGTGCGAAGAAGTAGTAAGAAATTTTGGCTATTCTTTTTAATAGCCAGATTATTACAATCTTCCTAAAAATCGGTGTGAATAAATGTAAAAAGAATATAAATTTGTTTGATTGTTTACATTTATGTTTACATCTGAAGTTTTCTTGTGTCGTTGAGCACTTAATTGTAATTATATAACATCATATACGTACGGAACAAGTTGTTTTCAATATTACATTAAACGCTTTTATAATAAAGTTTACTCTAAAGAAATATTTTTAAAGCTGAAGCTATAAATAAAAATGTTTTCGTATTTAATTAAAGGAATGAAAAGATTAACACTGTGTTTATTTCTAATTATATGTACACACATACACATGCTACGGAGTTCGGGTGCTAATAGCCCATAACTTTAGAAGGCAGACAACTTTATTTAATAGGTCACAGTCGTACTCATAAATACGCAGCACGAAAAACATTATACAATATATTCGATGGTTGCCCGTAGATTGAGTTTTGACCATATCATCATCATCATCATCATATCAGCCACAAGACGTCCACTGCTGGACATAGGCCTCCTTCTCGAAATTGGACTTACCTAATCGGACTATTTGTCCCAGGTATATGTACTCGTCAACGAATTCGAGCATTGAGCCTCCGACCGTGATAGGAGTGGGTGTAACATAGACATTGATCATGACTTTAGTCTTGTCCATGTTCATTTTTAGACCCACTTGTCGAGAGACTACTGAGCTCATCGAGCATTGCACTGAGGTCCTCCACGGTCTCAGCCATGACCACGATATCGTCCGCGAATCGAAGGTGAGTGATGTACTCGCCATTTGTGTTGATGCCAAGTCCATTCCAGGTCAGAAGCTTAAACACATCCTCCAGTGCAGCGGTGAACAGTTTCGGAGATATAACATCTCCCTGTCTTACTCCTCGCTGCAACTGGATAGGTCTTGAGCTCTGACCATTAATTCGTACTGACATGGTGGCGTTTTCATACAAACACTTCAGTACTTCGATATATCGATAGTCAATATGGCACCGTTGGAGGGACTGCAGCACGGCCCAGGTCTCGATCGAATCAAAGGCTTTCTCATAGTCCACAAACGCTAAGCATAGGGGCCGGTTATACTCTGTAGACTTATGTATAACCTGCCGCAGCGTGTGTATGTGGTCTATGGTACTAAAACCTTTTCGGAAACCAGCTTGTTCGGGAGGCTGGAAGTCGTCGAACCTGTTTGCGAGACGATTAGTGATGACTCTCGAAAACAGCTTATAGACGTGACTCAGGAGTGTGATAGGTCTGTAATTCTTCAGAAGGGTTTTATCGCCCTTCTTGAAGAACAGCTCCACCACACCCCCGTGCCATGCCTGTGGCGTTTTGCCCTCGAGGAGGATGGCACTAAAGAGCCTCTGAAGGGCCTTCAGGACAGGATTTCCGCCTGCCTTCAGTAGCTCGGCTGTGATTCCATCCTCACCCGGCGCCTTGTTGTTTTTGAGCTGTCTGAGGGCCATACCAATCTCGCACAGGCTGACGTCCGGGATGTCTTCGGTGTAATGTTGAGTTAACCTAGCTCTTGGATCTGATGCTAGGGAGCTAACAGGTGCATGTTGTGTCGTGTATAACTGTCCGTAGAACCTCTCGACCTCCTCTAAAACCTCTGGCTTAGACGAGATGAGCCTGCCGTCCCCAGTCTTTAGCTTGACAAGTCGGCTCTGCCCGACAGACCAATCTCGTGCGAACACTTGCCTTTTTGCGCTCTATAGCCTCTTTAACACGTTGTGTGTTAAACTGGAGAAGGTCGCGAGTCAAAGACTTGGAGATCCGTCTGTTGAGCCGCCGATAGTCACTAGCTTCCTCTGGGGACCGCAGTACCATCCTGCGCCTTTGTCCATAAGTTTAAGGGTCTGGTCGGTGATTTTTCTCGGTCCTTTACTGCGGTGGGCTTTAAAGATGTTAGACCCTACCGAACGGACAGTTTCCACGAACCTGTTGCTGTATTCGTCCACGTCTACGCTATCGCCGAGGCTTTCGAAGCGGTTAAGAAGTTCGAGTTGGAAGCTCTCGGAGCTTTGAATTTGAATCGGTGCAGGTCTCAGACTATCGGTCGCAGACTTCATCAGTCGAGACCGGTCCAGCTTAGGGTTGATATTTAATGTGCCTCTTACCATCCGGTGATCGTTTCCGGTTTTCACCGCATTGATCACTGAGACATCATTAATTATTTGCCGCCTGGTCGACATGATGAAGTCAATCTCAGTTTTTGTGACACCATCAGGACTAATCCAGGTCCGTTTGCGGCTTTCGCGCTTCTTGAAGAAGGAGTTTATCATAAAGAGGCCCTCCCCTTTCCATGAAGTCAGCCAGCATTTGGCCCCGGAATTCCTGGATCCAAATCCAAACTGCCCCACTCTCAACTCGTTACCGCTTCGTCTATCCAGCTTCGCGTTGAAGTCCCCCATGACAACAGTGTATTGGGTCCTAGAGGCATGTATAACTCTGAAAATGTCCTCATACATAGCCTCGACCTCATCGTCGGGGTATGTCGAAGTAGGAACATAAACCTGTATGACCTTCAGCGAATACCGTTTGGTGATTCTGAGTATAAGGTATGCTACCCTCGTCGACACACTCTCGATTTTCACCACGATGTTCACGAGGAACTTGTGGACGATAAACCCGACTCCACCTTGGGACAGTTGGTCGCCCTCCCGGAAATAGAGCAGGTTACCGGACTTAAGGGTTATCGTGTCCTCCCCCTGTCTTCGGACTTCTGACAATCCCACTATGTCCCATCGTAGCCTGCTCAATTCTTCCTCCAGTTCAACAATCTTCTCGTCATTCCGCAGTGTGCGCACGTTGTATGTTGCCAGGGCCAAAGGTCGTCGGTGTGAGTAGCCTGGCCGCACCCGGGGATTCTTCGCACCCCCTACCCCGCCGTTACCATGACCGCTACCGTAGCCAGGAATAGCGGGATGACTGGGGACTAGGGCCCATTTCTATTTTTGTTGCTCCATTATATATATTAAGCATGGATATTGCCATAATCGCCACGCTTGGCAGGCGGGTTGGCGATCGCAGTGGTGGTAGCTTTATCACAGGACGCTGCTGCCCGTCCTGTGTTATGCTTATTTTCTACCACCCGTTTTCTTAACGGTTTAACCGCCGTTATTCGGTAGACTGTTGTACTGTCATAATTTTGTCCTTAGTCGCCTTGTACGACATTCTTCCCCGGCCACCACGCGGGGAAGAATTGTCCCATAACATAATAAATTGACCATATCACGTCGCCAAAAAAGAGTATAATTTTTTTCTTGAATCCGGTTTAGCGATCAAATATTATTGTAGCTTAATAATTAAAAAAAAGGTAGAACAACAAGTAACACTAATCTGATTTTAGTTGCCTGTACTAGATAAATAAAACTAGTGGCACAGGCTAAAACTATACAAAAATGAAGTCGAAACTTTTCGATTTGCAGACTTTTTACAAGTATCGGACTTGTAAAAAGTCTGCAAATGATATACTGACCACCAAGTTATGAAACTATTTACTTCGACCTTCGCATAACCCTATATCTTGCTGCGTAACTAATTTGAAATTCCTCTAAAACCCAAATGTTTGGTAACCCTAAATACAACTTCATCTTGATGCTTGGTATCAAAACTTTTGATCCGAAACAGTTTGTCAAACTTAAGTTATTTGATAACAATTATGTCTATATTATTGTAAAGTAGTGATCGATCGTCGCAAACTATTAAAGTAAGTTAGATTGTTTAGCTTATTACGAGTAGATACTATTACATTAGTTTTTGCGAACGTTAAGATTTGGGACTTTTGTTCTTGGATAGTTTTGTCCTGTGTTTAATAAATGATTAGTACGGGTCGAGAGATTTAATGAGCTACAAAACTTTCTATAAATATCAAGGGCAGTAATCTGTTTATCGGCTTTTTGTTTAGTAGTTCACTGTTGGTGAAAGTCATTATCTGTCGTTTGCCTTTGAAGGATAGCAAGCTTTGTATAGATCAAAGTGAAGATGTTTAGGGAAGCGAAGATAATATCCAACATTTAGGGAAGGTTTATATTCAGTAATGAAAGTTTGTCGGCTTAAATGATGGAATATAGCCTTACAGAATATGTTTCAGAAATAAGAAGTTTAATGTATTCGCAATGTGAATCTTTAGAGAAGTGCGTTTTCCCTTCGAGAACTTTTTTGAAAGCTATTCAGTGTTTCAATGTTTGTTCGTGAGTCATATATTCGTTCAAAATAAAGCTTTGAATTTAAGCTGCATATTGAGTTTTTATTTAAGTGTGTGAGCTTTTGAAACTCAGCTAAATACGTATACTGTTCTTAGACTAAAACCAGACGCACATTTATTTCTCAATTTGATTAAAATTCTGCGCAAGCTGTTATGCAGCGTATAATTTGATTTTTAAGATATATTGTTTGTAAATAGTAACTGTAGTTAAATGTATAATATGTAATTGTTTTTTCTACATCGCAGTACTAAATTTGCCTCTTTTTTGTGTCTTTCTGCTTTGCGATTGCTAAAGTTTCAACAAACTAGTCAAAGTAAAATCATATACACAGGCATGAGATAATAGCAATTACTTATGGGCTGACTTATAGGCCAATAGCGGCTCATAAATTATTCTGACTCTGGATTCCTTACTCTCTAATATCCATTAATCTTAGGTCATAAGTTTATCGTTGTGCGAAATAACGTGTATATCCTACATTATGAACAATAGAGACAGATGTAGTAGAAGGTTGATAGAAATTTATAGATAGGATATAGAGGTAGTTATTTCGGAGACAAACACTGTAGCAATATTGTATAAAAATCACACCAGCAACATTGTAAGGACATCAGCTCAAAAAAAAATGATACATATATACATACTTTCACGTTTTTTATCCCTGAAGGGGTAAGCAGAGGTAACCTACGTTTTGTCATTTTGTTTTGGATCCCATGTAACAGGGGGCGAGTCTGTTGCCATTTAACGGGCTCAATAAAATTGTGCCTGACTCCGTTCTAATACTGAGAATTTCTCGACAGAAAAACCAAATATCAAAGATAATAATTTCTTCATTTTATATAAGACATAGTTTATGCATTAGTTTATGCGTCAACTACTTAGATTTAATTACTTAATTAAAATATCTTTTTCAAGACGGAAAGTAGACAAGAGTAGGCGATAACTGTGATGATAACCAAGTTATGTCTTACATATTTTTTTGTGAAATTGTTGCAAAATAATCTACATTAAAAAGAGTGCTAAAGTTAAACATACAATTATTGAATAATTATTGCTTTAGTTGTACCGCGCAGTTAATAGAACGAAAAAAGAACAAAAAATAGCCACCGGTAAGAGCATAGAAATATGTGTCGCATAAATTGGACAATCGGTAAAATATTTAAAGATGCTTACCTCCATCCAAAGTTTTAGTAGCATAAGTATAGATAGTAGAAGCAGAACCAGCATCGTTTATCGCAGTCACTCTTAGCTGGTACCAGTTGGCGGGAGCGAGAGTTCCGACTGCGTATGAGGTGGGAATGGAACGTAATGGTGGTGCTTGGTAGTGGCCTTCTATGTAGCTCCAGCCGAGATTCAAATCCATAGGCTAGGGAAAAAAGACAAGTTTATAATATAATAATAATAATAATATTTTTTTACCACATTCACACAGCGCCATCTAGCCCCAAATTAAGCAATTATATTTGCCTGTGTTATGGGTACTAAACAACTGATATACTACTTATATACCTTTTTTTTTTTGTAAATACATACATATTATAGATAAATTACACCCATTAGTTTAAAGATTATGTTTATTTAATACTTTAACGTTAATAGTTCTGTTTTCTATATTTCAAATAGAAAACAGAACGTTACCAGCTCGTTACTATACAGTAACGAGCTGGTGTAATATGATACGACTTAAGAGTCCAGGGGCTAATACTATCGTTTAATTAAAGCAAAATGCTACTATTTCAAAATTGATGTAAAATTTCATACAGATATTTTTTTAAATGTGTTTGCATCCAGTACTATCTGTCCAGTGCGTGCAGTCCAGGATTTTTAAATCAAAGAGCTTCGATGATCCTGGACTATAGGAATGAAGAAAATTTCTTTTTTCTTCTGAGATATATAACTTTAATACAAAAGATATTACTATATTTTTATAGAGCTATAACTAACCTCGAAGCTTAAACCATGAATTTAAGAAATGGTTTTTTTATGTTGATAGTTGTTGCATATAATATTGCTATAAAATATTTCAGTTATTTAATAGCACGAAGAATTACGTCATCTATTATTATCATACACGTCAAGCTAAATTATACCTTAACACTCTAACTTATAGTCGACCTTCGAACTCACCGCTTTGTTTTCAGCTCTTTGCCACAAACTAGACCCAAGAAGTCTGTACTCCACTTCCCATCTCGTGACGTCACAGCCACTGTCGTCCCAACCACTGAGTTGAATATAAATATGAGTTGCGTTGCTCCAGAGCCAATCCGTTGATGGGGGTGATACCGGTGCTACAGAAAAACAACAATATATCTAAAAGCATAAAGACTATTTTCGTGTAATGTAAGACATGTCTGAAAAGATTGATGCTGACATCAATCTTTGGTTAAGATACTCTGTCAAAATGATTACAACAATATTTATTTGCTATTTTAAGGAGCCTCCATCACTCCTTCATACAGGACAATGTTACAAGACAAATGATTACCCTCGTCTTCGTTTATGTGACGCAGGCAAATTGTATAAATGCGCGAAATATTTTGAAAACGCTTACAAGCTGCATTTTCATAGCTACTACTCAACGTATTTTGATGAAGTAGCCTTTACTCATTGAATAAGTTACACTATAATAGAAACTCAGATCAATAAGGGTGCTTAGGAAAATTTCGCCACCAATTGGCGCTACTTTGGTAAAAGGTCTTCATTTTGACAGTCCTATCAAAACAAATATTTTCAGTGTGTATCGGCAATTTAAATGTTTAAATAAAAAAAAATATAATTCACGTGCGTAAGGACAAAAGAAAATTGCTGAGAGGGTTTTCTAAAAAGGCGCCCACGAGGTGGCAGCATCGACGCGTCAGGTCTAGCTGTCAAGGGTTTTTTGAAAGTTAACCCCTGATTGGCTCAATGTGAAAGTGTGGCGAAAATTTTCCTAAGCACCCTCATTGTCATGTTCCTCGCACAGACATAGAGCACTCGCGCTGACTGACAGAGCTAAACGTCAAAGTCCGTCAAACCGCACCTCAATGGCACATAGTGGTTATATTGTGCGACCAATCTTTATCACATAAATATCGTTGCCTGATCTTTATGAAAAGCTAGCAATCGAAACAGCAGTCATGTCCAGATATTATATTAATCACTCCTACATGATATTGTAGGATCACATAAACGGTCCGGCCTAATTCACTGACCGCTCGGTTAGCACGTACGAATATAATTCATAATAATATTAGAGAATGCTGTTTATGTCGGCTTGTATTATATGGCGTGAGTATGCGTAATGCGTAATTGTAGATTTTTTGCTTATCATTGATGTTATGCAGATGTATAGGCCTTTTGTTTGCAAAACTTTATACAGAGGTATATTTTAACTTATGAGAATATAAAGACTGCACTTATTTACTGCGCAAAGAAAAAGATATCTATGATTACTTGAACTACTGAACACCACTATTAAGGTAGTAAGTAGTATTCACATTACACGCAATTGTATTTTTAGTAACCTTGTAGAAGATTTACAACATACATACATAGCTTTACGCCTTTTATCCTCGAATTTTTATCGGGCTCAACTCCCGACTCAGGCTAATACTTAAGAACTTTAAGACAGAAAAACCCACTATTTCTTTACCCGACTTAGGAATCGAACCAGAGACCTCTGCGTGGTAATCCATACATAGTACCACTGAACCACAGAGGCAGTCTTAAGATTTACAATACAATTTCCAAAACTCAAACATACAACACATGTTCATGCCATATTTTAAAAATCTTTCCTAATGATTCTTACCTCCCCCCAAAGTTGTGACATCAATATGTGCTGGTGCTGAAGTCCCAATACTATCCGTAGCAGTTACTCTGATAGAATACTTGGTCCCACATTTCAGACCCGCTAACGTATGCTGTTGAATCCCCGCCAAACGATTCTCACGAGCAACAGGCCAAGCTTCTTGCCAAAGCCCGTCGTTTTCACGCCATGTTAAATTGTAACCTAAATAATAGATAATAAGAAATTAATATTTTACATACTATCCTATTAGTTCTTTGATAGTATCATACTCTAATGGGGTTTATGGCTTAAGTCTATTGTCATTTTCCGGATACAGATCCATTCTGAGGTTAATAGAATAGCTGGATGTTAGAACCCAATATTATTAAACCAATTTATTTTGTCAAGAATAATTTATAGTAATACTGCCATTTTTCCGCGATAAAATATTGCCTATGTTGATTCCAGAGGTCTAATCTATCTCTATACCAAATATTATCAAAATTTGTTTAGTGGTTTAGGCGTGCAAGCGTATAGTTATCTCTATGTATCGTCGTGTTAAACTGTTTTTCAGTATCGTACGTTTATACATTTTTATTTTGTTGCAAGAAGTATGCTAGCACAGTTGAACGATCTATTTTGTTATTCGATAGATAAATTTACAGCTGCAATTTGTTCCTTTTTATTGCTAGTAGTGAGTTATTGGCCTCGCACGTGAAGTTTCGCAGGTATGCTGTTATCGACTGTGTAGATCACATTCGTCACAGTCGTTTGAAAAAGAGTAAGTTACTGTTAATTTGTATGAAGCTTCGTGTCAAGTATCTGTTTACTAACCAAAGGGTGTATTTTAGAAATAAGCAAAACCGAGATAAAACATCACTAGTTTATTCCTTGATAAAATTCAAAATATACATAATGTTTTAATTTAATATTTTGAATATTTTCGGCGGAGGGCTCGAAAGCAAATCGGTGACCACGGCAAGTCACAGAAAGTAAGAAAGAAAATTTCACAGATACAGAAAATTAAAACTAAAATCTAAACTTTAACGAATATATATTTTTAAACACGATTAATTAACGATTGTAAGACATATATGTACTATATGACACATTGACACATATAGATAGACAGTAATAATTATTTGCCGAAGGATTGAATACTCGTAGACGTAAGTAACATTCATTCGTTAGTAGTATATACTTTGTAAAGTAAATGTACGAGACCACATGTTACCAACTACAAACAGAATTCTCAAGTTCTAAAATGAAACTTAATTTAGTTGTCATAAAGTTTATATTTGAAAATTACTCAGATAGTTAAATAAGCTCGTGGAACCGCGGGTCAAACTACTCTAAAGATATTCGTTCTGGCTCTGTTTTGTTTGTGTTCAGTTTTAACAGAGCGGTCTGAAAGTTCCTTAAAAGAGTTTTACTTCGTTTTAAAAGATTCAGTCGTACTGCTTCGGTGAATATTTATACAGGTACGAGTATGTTAAAATCGAATGACTAATAATAATAATAAATACTATATAATTGAAGTTTTTATATTTACTACGTAAGTCTTTGAAACTGATTAAAAAGAAACATAAATGGTGTCAAAAGTATAATATTTTTAATATTTCAAAAATAGATTAATCTCAAAAATTTATAAAGAACTAGCTGCGCTCCACGGCTTCGAGAGCCGGGTAAAATAAGTTTTGTTGTATTCCTCGGGAACCAGACCGATTTGATTTTCGGGATAAAAAGTAACCTATGTCCGTCACCGGCACCAAATCTGTCTACATATCAATTTTCATCGAATTCGGTTCAGCCGTTTAGGCGCTGAGTGGAAACAAACACACACACAAATTTTCGCATTTATAATATTATAATAGGATTTCAAAGAACACTACCATGAGGAAATCTGAACTATAATAAGCATAAAGATCTAAAGGCTTGAATTGAGGACACTAACCAGTTTAATCAAAACATAAAAAACGGTTAATGACGTCATAAATGTAATAAAATTTTGTACAAAATCTGTTGTCAATTCTCATGAACTTTAAATGACAATTTAACAAAATGCTATCCATACCTACGTCTTTTTAAAAATTGAAACGTAAGCGCATGTTTCGTAAGTTTGAATAATGAAATATAATAATAAAGTAAAAATTCTTACTTATTCCAAAGCCCGTAGAATCATTGCCATAAGATCTGATATCATCCCATTCCACCACAATATAGTCTTTATAGGGAGTAGCTCTTAGATTAGGTGGATCAGGTAGTGGTAAAACCTTCACGGAGTATACTACAGAGTCTGATCCGTAGAGATTCTTAGCTAGGCACGTGTAGCTGCCACTTAGAGACTGATCTATACCTAAAAAAACAGATCTTTTAGTAAAGGGCAGGTTATATCTATTATTTATGTAATATGGACGAACAAAACTAGATATGAATTATTCAAAGATCACTTAAATAAAGGGCTACGAGCCCAACCGAGACTCAATGACAAAATATATTCTAAAAAAAAACAAAAAGCCTGTCTGCAAAACTGAAAGAAAGAAATCCTTTTTTTCGTGCCGACGCTACATTGAAATTTTATATACCCTATGTCACTTCCACAATCAATACGAATCTAATGATACCTCATAAGTTAAAATCCATCAAGCCATTTAGGCTGTAGAGCGTGCCAAAGAAATAGACATATATACCCTCATAAATACATACATACGCTCGAAAAAAATTACCCTCCTTGACTTCGGCAAAAAGCGATTTCTAGACGATTTAAATCATCAGCATTATTCTGGGAATAGGTATCTTTATGGACGCGTATATAAACAAATCAATATTTCAATAATTATATAACTTCAGTAGCTAAAATAATACCAAAAAATAAACGACTTACTCTTGATCAATAAACTGTCATCTCTATTCCTAGTAAACCTTGGATGATGAGTGATGATATTCTGGTTATGGTACCACACAGTCCTTGGTGGCGGTATTCCTACACTTCGACATTCTAATAGCAATGAGTTACGAACTGCTACTGTTATTTCTCCTCCTAGTGAAGCAACACCGGCAACCACTGGTAAATGAAAATAAGTATTTATATTGTATGTTGATGAGAATTGATACTGTAAAAGCACAGTAAACTGGCAACATCGATTTACGTAAAAAATTGAAGGCTCGGACTTCGATAAAGAACGAAGATTGTAAAAGCCATAGTAAAAATAAGAATGTGAAATAATTCACATTCTTATTTTTACTATTAAATTGTGAGTGACATAATTCAAAATTCATCAAAAAAATCTTATAAAATTGTGCAGTGGTGGAAGGAGGGATATAAATTTAGGAAAAGGAATAGGAACAATTTATGATAATCTCGCTATCATCGAAGCCGAAAACGTTCAATAGATTTTACATTTCTGTTTTATCACTTATGCATTGTCAAGGTCTATTAACACACATTAGTGCCTACACGTGAATCACGGTGTCACTGTCGGTCACGTGTCAGCGCTGATGGTGCGGATGGACTTATGATTTGACGTTATAGAATCAACTGGGAATTTGATTTGATAGGCTTATCGCTACGCTTTGGTATTCCGGTTGGTGACTTTAAAAATGGGTTTAAGAATAAAAAAGTAGCAGGAAATTTGATAATATTGGCAATAATCTTACCTCTAGGTGAATTAGTATTGGTAACTCTTCGACTTTCAGGTCCTTCCCCGACAGCCGTACTGGCAGTCACCCATACATCGTACTGCCTACCTTCAATAAGCCCCTTGAGCTCTAATGTCTGTGATCTTTCGTAAGCCTCTGTTGTACTCTGAACATCTACTCTGATAGCTTGTGGTCCATCGTTACTGTGAATAGCACTTTGGTATTCAATATTATCAAGCTAAGAAACATTACCATACTTTTCTTCATTCACTACATTTTCAATATTTAATCACTCAATTTATAGGAATACAAACATACACACGCGAAGCATCACGCCCTTTCTCTCGATAAAGTAGGCAGAGATGTAATCGTATGTAAGACGGAGCGAAGAACGTGATGTCATTTATAATTTAATAATTTTTCGACAGAAACTCCAGTATCATTTTACCTGATTCGGGAATTGAACCCGAGACCTGCGAGCAATCCGTACACGGTACCACTTCACTAGCGAAGCAGTCATGTATCTATAGACTAGCTTGCCGGGGCGCGGTTTCATCCGCATCTTTGCTTACTGCTCTACTCCCGTCGCCAGTAGCGTGATAATACATAGCCTATAACCTTCCTCGAGAACTGGGCTATCATACGCAAAAAGAATTATTCAAATAATTCCAAAGATTAGCGCGTTTAAACAAACAAACAAAAGATATCTTAATATACATACCTGGCAGTAGGCTTGTAGTAAACGGTATAATGCAAGAGTCTTCCATTGGGCTGTCTTGGTCTTTTCCAGCTGATAAGCAATGTGGTTGACGATTGAGACAGTAGTTTTATTTCAGCAGGTGCTTCGGGAACTACAGGAATAAAACAAAACATTGAAACTGTAAAGGTGATCAACCATACACCTTCAATCAAAGGGAGGATCATCCGAGCAGGCTAGGTGATCGTGTTTGTCAGGCTACTGTTCGATAGTTGGTAATTGGGACTTGTTTAAGTATAATTTCTAAATAACTGTTATTGAATGCTTGTAAATCTC
This sequence comes from Parascotia fuliginaria, assembly GCA_963082885.1. Classification (NCBI taxonomy): domain Eukaryota; kingdom Metazoa; phylum Arthropoda; class Insecta; order Lepidoptera; family Erebidae; genus Parascotia; species Parascotia fuliginaria. Next base: position 7,472,316 of record OY720195.1, read on the forward strand.
AAAATAAAATATTTAATTTCTAATAATGCAACAAGGCACTTAAATTCTACTTGATGTTATAATATTTTTTTGTGAATCCTTACGGATAAGGGTACTGCGATGTCAGAAACAGATTTCAAACTAATGTCATCCAATTATTGACTTTGAGACAGATCCGCTCGCATGACACTCGTTACTGTCGACATATTTTAGATATTCTACAAAATAATGTAGTTTTAACAGATTGGATGCGAATAATAATAGCAGGTTATGGCGTAGATTGAAAGTAACTGATATCCAAAAGTAGACTTTATTAACTGTACTGATTCATTATTTCATCTTATATGACCACTGATCCACATACACCTAACAGGTTAATGGCAGAACTAAATAGACTCGTGTCAAGCTGATTAGAACGACTTTATATAGCCTTTCTGTCCGCATACAATGCGTAGGTATTGTAAGTGTTTTAATGTTTTCCTATCTGGGGACACTAAGAATTCGTTTTATTCCTTTTCTTATAATAAGGGCATCATAGTATTGCATTAGCAAAAACCAAACAAAGGATAGCAGGAGAGCCTAGTAAAAAATACCCCCAAAGCCTAGGGGTTCGAAACTATGTCCAAAAATACTTTATATTATAAAGATAGCATCATGTACAATATTTCACCCTCCACTACCCCTCAGGAGGATGTGGCACCCACTTAAACCTAAAACTTTTTTCTCCAAATATTATGTAAAATAGGGATTTTAAATTTTGCATAAGTGACACAAACTCTGAGGGGCAGTGGAGTAATTTCAAAACATTTTGTCTATAACTTACCATCTTGCAAAGTAGAACAAACTATGGGAAACGAGAAAGGTCCAAGCCCATAGTTAGAGAATCCAGCCACTTTGACGGTGTAGTTAGTAAATTTGTAGAGTCCCTGTAGACGAAGTTCGGTCACTAGCGACGTAGAGTTCATCCATTGTCGACCTGTTGGATTAGCATAATGATAGAGACAGATATTACTTTGAAGGTAGAACTCAGTTGTTTAACTATGTGGTCGTATTGAAATAATGCTAATATAGATGTTGATTTCTAGTTTTAGGGGATGATGCTACAGAGTAAATTGCGTTGTCGTAATGTTTCAAACTCTATTAAGGTATTATACCTATTCATTTTGAGTTATAAATAATTGTGTTAAAAGTTATATTTTTATTATTATTTGTTTCTCTTTCACGCATAATGTCTTCTTTATATTAAAAAGTATTTAATTTTCGCGGCCCCTTAAATGGTTTACACGGGAACAGAGACTGTTGGGTCCGTGTTCCTGTGTTTTCCAAAGATCATTTATGGGACTTTGAGAATTTATTTTATCAAATGAAATAATACAACAACTAATTTAATTTTGATGCGACGTGTTATTTGGTATACACACATTGAGAACATTCTGATTGATCGAAATAAAATGTAACACCTAATTTGCTAGTGATTGGAATTTATGATGTAACTCGTTCTACCAATGATATATTTTTTCTATATATTTTTTTAAATCCAATTGAAAAATACTTACCTTGAGCCGCATACAGTACTGTATACCCTATAAGAGCACCTGCTTGCTTGTGCGGAGGTATTGGTTGCCAACTGACACGTAACGCTGTTGAAGTGACACCTCCACATTCAACTGATGATGGACCTTCCTCTGGGGCTGAGAGACAATCAAAAGTTGTTAATATATATTTATATATATTGTTGATATATATATATTTATATATATCATCATCATCATATCAGCCAAATGACGTCTACTGCTGGACATAGACCTCCCCTAATTTTCCGTCGTTTGCCGCCCTGATCCATCGGTTGCTCGCCACCCTTTTAAGGTCGTCGGTTAATGATATACAGCAATACATTCTAATAAAATTTGATGTTTTCTTATATAAACAAGTTTAAGATACTTGACTCGCATTTTTATTATATTATTGAAAACAAAAGCTTGCGCATTCTTCTTGACACACAATAAAAAAGTAAAAAAAAAATAAGTTTAAAAACTAAAACCAAACTCCTGCAAGGAATGTGCTCTTAAAAGTACAAAACAAGAACATTTTCTTCTCTAACATAGATATTCGTAGTGGTCAGAGGAAAGCTGTTGTCGCATGCTTTGCCACGTATTACCTCGTCCTTCAGTCTAGCAAGTATAATTATGTATCATTGCTATATTTGTGTATGTAGGGGTAAAGTAGGTACATAAGGTGGCATGCGACAACGGCTTTCGACTGACTACCACGAATAAATGTTAGCGAAAAACATTATCTTGTTTTGTACTTTTAAGAGCACATTTCTTGCCGGAGTTGGGTTTTAGTATTTAAACTTATTTTTTTTATTTGAATTACTTTGATTGAAGTGCTAATTTCGCCAGAAAATATGAAAAATGCAAACAAAATTGTGAGTGAAAACTATTAATATATTAGAAATCAGTGAATTAGAACCTATCATTTGATACCCATCACAATGTATTTCAAACATTCATTTTTAATGTATGTCCTTCAGAGGGCGTCATACTGCATTTGGTGAGACGTAATATAACGTATAATCAGCGGCCGGTCAACACGTTTCCAATGATACCATTATATACATATCATTTGTCAAATTATGATGGCAAGCTTAGAAGACACGAGGTAACAGACGAACATACATAGATACATAGCCCGTCAAATCGATAACCCACCGTTTGGCTTCGCAGTAGTCGGGTAAAAAGAGAAAATACTACAAGCGACAATATTATATTTTTCTTTCTCAAACTCATGAACACCAAAAGAACTTTATTCATCTATATATTCAGTATTTTCATATTATACGAAAATAAATAGCTCATTACGTCACCAGCTCCTTGTCAGTTTGCTTTATAACTTGGGATTCGCCCTCCTCATTCACCCTACTTTGTTAAAGAGAAAAGTTGAAAACTGTTTAGTCTACGCCTCTTATATTACTTCTTACAGCCTTTGTGCTTAGTTCCCTCGTAAAATTTGAAGCAATTTTCTTCAACATCTTAATTTCAAATCTAAATTTTGTAAAGATAAAGTATGTGAGAGAATTTAAATTGAATTACCTTTGTAGTATTAGATATTTATTACACTTATGTGCAACTAATGCACTCTATTCAGATTGTTATGGGCGTTGGCAGGTCTCATGTGTCTATCAGTCAGGATAATGCGGTCTAAGAATCTGTTATGACTATGAAACGCGGTCAGTCCTGAATATCGACATAAGGTTCGCTTTAGAAACGCATTCTATAAAGATTTACTATTGATAATTAATAAATAATAGTAAAAAGTTACACTAAACCGACAAAAGAAAACAGAACCTTTTAAAGATTTAAGGAATTCAAAGATTTAAAATAGGTCTGTGTTTTTTATTTAATTGAACTTTGAAGAGCTTACATTATGTGGATTACGTCATAAATTGTGAGAAGTTGTTCTTGAAACTTGGTCTTTGTATACAAAAGTTTAATTTAATTATAATTACTGTTTTGTTAAATACAGCCAGCTTAACTGTTCTGGATTAATATTTATACTTTAGATATAAGAAGAGTGAGAAATAAGCGTAATAATAATTTAAGAAGTTATGGACAAAACGGCAAAGGCGGCAAATATAACTTTGCAATTATTCAATCTTCTTTATTATAAAAACTTGCCAATTCAACATTATTTATATGATAATTTCCGTTCGGTTCGTGTGTTTTTTTTTGTATGTTTTTTACCTCATATCTCGGTCATTTATTGACCGATTTGAAAAACTTTTCTTTTATTTGAAAGGCTATACTCTGAAATTGGTCTCATTTTTTTTTTATAAAGTGGTTCTGTATTTTGTTTTTAGTTTTATATTTTGTAAAAACGTATACAACGAGTAAAAAGATGTAAAATAACGCGTTGATGTCTTTGACGACAAGATAGCTTTAAAGTCGGTTTTCTTTTTTGCCTAAAAATTAATATTCTGTGCTTGAAATAATGGTAATGATAGTAAGTAATAGTGTTAATACTTTCGAAACCTCTTCAATAAATTTGAAAGTTAAAATCAAAAACAATGAACATCTTCAATGAATATAAAAGAACAATGTACATTGGAGTACCTGTCGCGTCTAAAAATAGCTTATTGTGTATAAAGACAGCCTTATTTTCAATACACCGTAGCTGTTTTCCATTTTCTAGAAACACTTTAGAATTAAAGAATTTCATTATGGTCTTTAGTTGCAAAATTCATCAAGATTAAAAAGTTTCGTTCGATATCTTATTTAATTATTTAATAAACAAAATACTGTCTATCCAAGCTTTTGATTTGTTTTTTAGAATACTTTTACAATAATGAAACCTTTTTATACTTAACATAATAATTATACTCAAGTTCTAGAAGCTGTAACTAAACTATTGCTAGGCTAAAGTAATATCTAAATTTAAATAAGAGTCTACTTTAAATCTTTCATGAAAGAACTAGTGTTTAGTTTATCTAGAGTTTAGCTAGATTTATCTAGTTTATTAGCGAAGGGTAGCGTGGCGGTGCGGCACGGCGCAGCGCCGTCGGGTACGGTAGACTTGAATGAATTTGACTGATCGAAAAGCGGCTGAATCCAGCTTTGGGCTCTTAGGTCAGCTGCACTCCGCCCTACTACGCTACAATGGAAACATTTGCCACTTTTCACCGCTCTTCTCCTCTCCGCTCCGCCAAGCTTCGCGTCAATGGAGACGCACCCTATTGTAATGCTCAAAATCTAACCTGTAATGTTACAATACAAGTGAATGTTCGCGGTGAGGGAGCGGAAGCACCTTTCAAGTAAAAGGTAAAAATAAAAAACGAATTATAAAAACTCAGGATTGAGGTGTTGACATTATGGCGCAGGTGTGATCTTAGTTGAAAGTTGTGCGTCATAGCGTGGGCGTTTATGATAAGGCACTACCTAAAAATAAACTGCAAAGTCAAGTGATTTATTTACTCCCAGTTTCTAAAAGGCTGATCAACGAAAAATTAACTAATGATTCGTTAAATCTTATTTGAAGTACCCTAAAGCATGCTAAAAGCAAAATTTAGTAATTTAAAAATTGGTAGGTGGGTAGGTGATTTCAGAAACTGGGGGTTAGTTTTGGAATATAACAATAAAATTGTAAATTAGCAGTTTCAAAGCTTTGTTTTTAAAAATTCAGGGATACCTGGCGTATAGAGTTAAATAAACTCTAAAGCGCCAAAAAAGTTTTTCATTGAATTTTTCTTGTTCCATTGTTCTTATCTTCGTACAGCTATAGGTATACATGCATTGAATAAGATGCATATTTTGGACCTAAGCAAGTATGTTATTAAGGCGGCAGCGCGATGTATGACCAGCAAGATGTATGATATTAAGAGAAGTGCATGGTGTGCTATGAAACAATAAACCAAAGGCGCAAACCCGTATAAAACAAAAAGGTTTTGAATCTTACGGTGAAAAATAAGGCTCTTCTAAAGGCATTAAGGTAAAGAGCAATTATAACAACAACATAAAAGATTCAGATGTTAATGTAGACGATAAAGCTTTACGGGAGTAAGTTTGTTCTCAGAAAGTTACTCCAATTTACATAGTTGATGATGAGGTAAAATTGCGAAGAAACTTGTTATGTACAGAGTGATAATATCCTGTAGAAATATTTGCTTTAGATGAGCAAAGATTATTGATTGGCTGAACGGTTTTGAACCTAATGAATCTATTGATACTATCTATTGTGTTATTATATTTATAAGTATAATTATTGTCTGTGCACAATATAGTCATACCAAAAGAAAAGATAATTTGTAAGAGAAAACATTAACTGTAACCTAATAATAATCTCTCTCTGTTGTATTTTTACACCCAAACATATTAGCCAATTAATGTATTCTCTTTTACCATATCGTATTAAATATTCAAAATTAAAATATATAGGGTCTAAAATAAAATTTGTATATGGGCACACAGGATAGTAGAAACATCGCAAGAAACCTGAAACCCATAAGTCTAAAAATGGCAATCGTGCATTATCTGTATATGTCTTGTAGTGAAATTGTAATGGACTGGTTTAATAATTTTCGAATATGATTAGCGTAAAGTAAGTCGACCATGAAATACAGAAACAACAACCTATTATTTGGATAAACTTGATTTCAAGTGGCTTTTTCTATAAAAAAAATAAAACCAAGGTTGTTTAAAATCCAGATTTGTCGTTTGACGCTGAAGCGCTGTTAATAATAAACATAATTGACATAATGTAAAAGCGATTTAGCGCTGAACGATCCATTACGTAAAATCGGGTTAAATAAAGATTGCACATAGAAAGCAACGGTAAAGAAGATAATAACAAAGATGATACTGACTGAACAAATAAAATATTAAGTAGGTAATACTTTACCTCCTTCTCTCGTGTCTTGGAACAGTTGTACTGAATATGGTCCAGATCCTGCACTGTTGAATGCTGCCACAGATACTGCATACCTATATACAAAAGTGAAAAATAAGTAAAAAATAAAGAAAGATACACAAATTGAACAAGGTAAAAAATAGCCTTTGTCAAAGTGGCAAAACTTGGGTGAGGCCTAGTCCAGCAATGAACGTCCTTCGACTGATGTAATGATAATGGAACAATAACACAAAAACAGATAATTTATTTAACAGTATCGCGTGTCTCACGCTGTGCTAAATGGGCCCAGTTCAGTAAAAATGCCAGACCGCTAGTGTCAGATACTTGTTTTCAGCTGATTCCAATACATATAAATTAGATCACAATTTTTTACTTGCGTTTGGATATGATATGGTCCAAAATTGTATTATACAACTAAACGATCTGGTCGTGATATTAGACAGGTTGTCAGGATGCTTTATGAGTTTTATAGACAAATTCCCTAAAAATTAAAATTCTGATAAAATCACGACTGAATTTGGATGTTGAGTTTTGAGTACGACTATTACGAAACTCCTACTTAACTGTTCTGAGACTAAACTGGTATGAGTGTGTCATAGAAAATTAAACTTTAAAATATAGTGATTATAATCTAGAACTCCACTAACAAAATATTTGTACTTACCTAACGCCTTTTAGTAATCCAGTAAGAATAGTTTCTTGTTTCGCATACAACGAGGCTGTTTTTATTGTCTTATCACTAATTTCTTCTGTTTCTATAACAATATCAGCAATATCAAAACATTAACATAATATTTGTAGATAAAAAAATACAAAATATTTGTATTTTTTTATCTACAAATATTATGTTAATTAACCAAGTTTATATTTTGAATACTACATCAAATATTATAATTAGAGTAAGCACGCTTTAAATTACCCTAGAATAAATATTTAACGAAATGTTTCAGGAGGTATTGTTTTTCAACCAAGATTGAAGTTCATGTTTCTTGGTATTATAGTTTTGTTATAGTAAATAGTTAGATCATCTCGGATATATTATGTATTTACGAGATATATATCGCTATATCAAACTGTATAGAACAGTATTTATAAGGGTTTCGTAATATAATTTAATTATAAGATACGGGTATAATCGTCAAAGAATTTACACCAACATTACTAATACTTTAAAGTTCAAATTCCACTGAGTGTCACGTCATGTGACACTCAGTGGAATTGGTACATGAATATTTCGTACAGATACTCCCAATGATATTCTAGATACTCCCGATAATAACAAAATAAATGATATTAAAAATGATGGAATCTCACTATTTTTATTGTATATTATACAAATAGTCAATCAATTCCAAGAACAAAGAATTTCTTTGACAAATTCCTTAGAAAAATCTCAGATAAACAAAGTAGTTTATAAATAAAATACGACATCCTAAAGTAGGGTAAAAACAGTAAATTTACTAAGCATTTGATCCATTTTAATAAAGTTTGTCTTGCTTGTTTAATCCTACTCGAGCTAAAATTGCTCTAATTTTTAATTAGCCCCATATAACACTGTCGTATTTTACTTTTTTTATATCTTTAAGCTAATCGGATCATAACAATATTTATTGCATTTTTAAATAAGAAAAGTATCATATCATGACACTTTTAAATAAATATTGCTTTGATAGTGATATGGGACTTAACTATTGTTAAGTTTCCTACGAAATTGTTAGTATTAGACCGGAGTCTGAAAAGTGCGAGTGTTCGGTAAATGGCAACAGATTCGCTCCCTGATACATTGGACCTGGTAAAACGTGGGTTATACACCTCTACTGACCCTGTGCGCAGATAATAGACAATGTTTTGCAAAATTTCTCCAACGGGCCTTTTATCCAACAAGTAATAAGTACAATAAAGAATTTTCTATTCTATTTCCTAAAGTTTGTTTTATAGTAAAATCTTACCTTTTACTCCTATTAACTGAGGCACAGCTTTGATTCTATATCCCAGTATGAGTCCATTGTGACTCTCAGCTGGAGGAGGCAACCATCTTACTTTGAGTTCTCCTGGTGATTCTGTTTGTTCTAGTTGTACTCCAAGTGGTGGGGATGAGGGTGCTAGAAAAGAAAATACTTTGCTGAACTGATAAAAAAACAAAGACAGATTGCAATGATTACATGATAGATTTTAAAGTTCTCGAATCTCCATTTAAGAACTTACGAGAAGTCTCTACTATGGAACACAAAAACGACATGATGACGTTGACATGTAATTTTTTTTATATTTATTTAATGTGTATAACAACAAAGAACTGGACTATTATTTTAAAGGTTTCTTTTTATAAAACAAAAAACATTATGATGCTGTTCTATAAAACAAGCCCTTGTCACAAAGCTTTCTAGGGGATCCGACCGGAATAAAAAATTTAATTATATTTCTGATCCATCTGAACACTTAATAAAAATAAACTGATCCGATCTGATGATATGGTATCAGATACAGGGGATCAGACCAAAATGACTCTTATAAACGTACAATTTATTATAAGTTCACCGAAACTTATAAATTACATGTATGTGAATCACACAAGCCGCCATAATGGCAAACGGGGTGAGATGATTACCTTAACTGCTACATAACTGCAGTAATGTAAGTGACATTACGTAAAATTAAAATATATTTTTCAAATATAAACCTAACAATATGTGATCGCAAGTGATTATGCTTCTGGATATTTTCTATAAATTTAGTATATTGTTCTGTGTAGATATTTACTTTATAGAAGCGTCATGAAACTCAAACAAATATTTTTTAAATACATGACTGGTTATGTCTTAAAACATTAGTACGCATTGCAGACATTAAAATGTTTGTTTTGAGTCGGAATTGATGAAAATTATACAAATTTCACTAGCTAATAACATTTAAAAGGAACCCAATTTACATCCAAATAGTCGAATAATAATTATTTTGCTGCGATAGGAGGCACATAGAAGGCCCTCACATTAAGAACCCTATAAAAGCTTTAGGTAGCGAACTCATGTTTGATAGAAAGTAACCCCGGCTCCATACGTTGGCCCCCAACAACACTCATCCAAAGTGTCGACCTAGAAAACACTACCAACACTCCTTTAACGTTGGAGGCAATGTTATTTTCTAGAACAATAAGTTGGATGGGTGTCGTTGGAGCAAACGTTGGCGCGAACGTGTGTAGCCGGCCTGAAGGTCTTCATAACGTATTCATTGGCTAAATGATCGTAAACGTTTTCTTGCTAACTTTTTCCTTTAAAAAGCCAATAGCTATTCTGTTCGCTATTCAGTTAAAGTTAAGTTACGTATATTACCAATTTTGGTAATCGTACGTAACGATAACGATTAAGTGGTGATTAATTTGTCTGCTAAGTTGACCAATTATGTCAGTAGTTAGTTCATAACATTACATATTGAAGAGCTAATAACGTGTATATTATGGCGACTCTAACGTACGCGTCTGCTTACATTTAAACATCAACTTTATCTGACAGAGGTTTCAAAGATGTTGTTACCTAAATCGAACATTGTAAACAATATTTTTGTCATAATTCTCAAAGGGCTAAAAACCCTTTTCCTAACTTAGTGAGACAGTAAATAAATTTATTAACTTAGATGTTAAAATAACTAAAATAGAAAAAACATTAAAATTGTCTCTAACTAAACTCCGCTTCTCAAAAACACGAAACTCTAAAACTATTCACTATATTTCATCATTCTTTCATCATCTACAAGTAACATAGTTGCTTTAAAATCAAAAATGTACCTACTTAATTTTTATATCATTGTTAACTTCAACTGTAACTGTGTACTATTGCTCAATAAACATTATTATTATATTATTATTATTATTATCTGATTTTGATCCTGGAACTTTTAAGCGGGGCGTGAAAAAGCATTTCACTAAGCCGCCATAGTGGAGGCCACCATACCAGTAGTTTGGCCCTTGGACTTGTTGTCATCACTTCTGGATTCCGCTGACTGCTTACCATCAGGCAGAGTGAAGTCGGTTTGGTTTTTTTATTATAGAAAGATCTTACCTTCCTCGGTAGTTGTAAATCTAACAGGTATCGAATAATGGCTGAGATCAGCTTGGTTCCCTCCAGCTACTCTTGCTGTATAGCTGGTGGCTGGTAGCAAGTCTTCTACTTCAATGGTATGACGTATCTCGTCTGACCTAGTATTATAAATAGGTTTAGCTATATCAATTTCTAAATCATAATTGTTAACCTTTAAGATATATTAAAATAACCTAGAATTTTAAAATGTTTATTTTTAGTCATGAAATCGTTAGAATTCTGTGAGTTTTCGTCTACATTGAGATTCGTTAAATTCATTTGTTTGCTTATTTTAGTTAATAACAGAGCGTCTACACTTGTAATAAAAGTCATCAACAATTTTATTAGACCGTATTCAAAGTCATTAGGGATTTATTCATTTGTTAACATTGGTAAGTATATAGTTAACAGTTTTACAAATGATAATATAGTGTGCTATGAGGAAGCGTATAAACGTAAAATAATAATTTTATTGAAAAATAAATCATACAATATTCTCATTCTTTACAACAATGTCAAAAACGAAATAACTAAATTTGATATAATTTATGCCATTTAACATGTGAAGAGCATACATAATGAGTTTCAGTGATTATTTTCCTTCCGCCATACTCAGCGTTTGAATATTCATGTACGTACTTTCTCATATAAACGAGTAAAGTTTGGAATGTAATAAGTATTTAAGGGTAATATCAATGTAGAGTTTAATTAATAATGACATTACATTTAACAAGATTTTAATTTCAGTTACAGCACACAATTTAAATTAACACATAATATGATGAAGAAAAAGAAAGAACCAAGGGGATAAGAAAAATACACGTCAATAATAATAAATAACAAACAAAACATGTATCTACTAAGAAAGTTGAAACACAATAAATCAATATCTTGTCATGTTTTATTGATTAAATTAGAATATAAAGTTCGTTCTACGACTCGGAGTTCGATAAATATACCGCATTATTGAATTAACAATAATGAACATATTCATATCTAGGAGCTTCTGCAGTATAGAATTTGAACCATAAAGTTTTATTGCTCATACAAAAAATATATTCGCCAATAATTTTATTATTGAGTTTGAAGTGACTAATCCTATAACAATGATATTTATGATCTAACTTAATCGAAATGCGGTTAAAATTTGCGAATTCACTGCCTAAGTAATGGTGAAATTATTAAAAGTTAAGACAAAGTTTAAAAAATACTTTAATTATTTTAAACTATATTTTAGGTCATCCAAATCAAATATTACTTGTAGCTCAAAATCAAAAGACTCATTGCATCACTCACCTGGTAATATTTATAACTTTAGCACTATTCCAGGACAGTCGCTGGCTGCTGGTGATTTGTAGACTGTAGTACTGAGCTAAAGATCTGGTCATGTCTCTCCAAGATAGCTTCACAGATCTACTCTTTATTGAATCCACTGATAGATCCGTTGGTGGGGTTGGGGGTTCTAAATGAAATTGAAAATTAAACAAAAACACATCGCACCTTTCATGTAAAAAAGATGTAAAATGAGTAGTGCTGTTTTTTATTTTGAACCTAATGGCAGTAAACAGAAGATATACATTTCTAAATAGATGTATTTGATATTATGCCTTTCTCTTACTGAGGGTAGGAGATAACTGCCAACAAGCCTTCAGCAAGCGTGGCCTTCACCTTACAATGGGACGGTAATGGAAATATTATCATACACTTACCATAAGTGATCAAGTAATAGCTAAGTTAAGTTTTGGAGGAACCATTATGAAGAAAACATCATGTTTATGAACATTACTGAAGGTAGGTTGTGCCAAGACTGCAATAAATGTTTCTAAGAGGATATCAGTACACTCTATCACGCATAATTACTACATTTGGCAAAGGAAAGGAACATTTAAATTTTGGAAGCGGAACGTAGTATATAGTCCTACTAATGTATAAAGTTTGTTTGTTTGTTTGAACGCGCTAATCTCTGGAACTACCAGTAGGATTTGAATAATTCGATTTGCTGATAGCCCAGTAGCATTACGCTACTGGCGACGAGAGCAGAGTAGTCAGCAAAGACTTTGCTAGTTGGTTATAATACTTTTACTTACATAAAAATACGTCATGTTTCTTAAAAACTGGGTTGTCATACGCAAAAAGAAATACATAAATCTAACTGGTAGTTGCAGATATTAGCGCGTTCAAACAAACAAACAAACTCTTACCATATATATAATAGTATAGATAGATTAAAACAGTAGGTATGATAAAAAGAAAATCAACCTTTGAGTATCCTTTGAGAAGGAGCAATAATTATCTAAATTTAATAGTATTACGAACCTTACCTAATATAGTAAGATGTACACTGAACACGTCTGCTCCAAATGGGTTCCCAGCTCTGCACTGATATAAGGCACCATCGTTTGTTTCTGTTTGTAATAATTCTAATATGCTTGTCATTCCTTCTTCTGTTTTTGCTTCAGAGATTTTTACCCTACACATACACTCAAATCATCATATGTATAGATGGACCTAAATTAAAATATAATGCTAGTGTATTATTTTTTTGTTACTAATTTATTTGTCATTACAATTACACTACAGAAAACATTACATTTCCAAATATTTTTTTTTACTTTTAACCTAATCAATTTTGTTTTTCCCTGATGACAGAAACAGTAAGATTAAAATTTTAACGACGGGAAAATATAATTAAATGCGCAAATATATTTTTAAAATTTAATATTAATTAGACTTATTTAAATTATTAATGTCAGTTTTTATTTTAAATATCCAATTTCATATCACAAAAATAAATAAAAAACAAAATACGTGACTATTTAAACAACAATATTCCCATTAGGTACTCGATTTGAGTTATTCCGGTTTGATCCCCTGTATTTGATACCCTGGGGGATCGGTTTATTTTTATTTCATTTTTCTTTGAGTTACTTTGTTAACAATCGTATTATGTTTATCTTACCTTTGCGTCAATGGGTTGATAGGCTTTCCATTCCTCGTCCACATGATCCTTATTGGATCATCACCTTTTGCCTGACATTCTATTGTAACATGCTGTCCAAGTTTTGCAGTGATATTTCTTGATATTACATCAAATGTTACGGGTTCTGAAATTAGATTATTATTGAATACCGAATTTTTTTGAAGACTGTTTGTTACCACTCAGCGCCTAAACGGCTGAACCGATCTCGATAAAAATTGGTATATAAATGTCGGTGCCGGAGACGGATATGGGATACTATTTATGCCGAAAATCGGTCTGGTTCCCGAATTACATTTATTAAACCATTTTTCGAGCAGGAGAAGCCACGGCGCAGCTAGTGTGCAATATTTAGATACTTTGCAGCTTTGTGCTTTTAATTGGGATAAACTATTCTATTTTATTAAAAGGTGTAATTAAGTACATAAAAACATTAATTTGTTGCGTTTGTCTCATCGATTGTAATACGTTAATATACTGTACCTACTTACAAAAAAATAAATTTATTTATTTATTGAAAAAATGTTAAATTTGTTCTCATAGCTTATACTAATCTATAGTTTATACATGTTAATACATAATCTTGTATTTTTTCAACAGCTATCTTTAAATATAGGATAAACCACAGACAATATACATAAATACTATAAATTCCTAATCAAGTTTGAGGATGCTTATTACGATCAATTTAGGGAACATAGTTTCCATAACTTAGATAATTATAACAATGTTATTACATATCCAATAAGACTCGCAACATAAAGGATTGTTTATCAAGATCTGTAATCTATACGACCTCTACAACAATGAATAGGTTACAATATTGAAGTACACAAGATCGATTAAAATGGAACTTGAGACCGTGGAAATTTACTTGAGCACTTTTATGATTTAAAGTATAGGTATTATTGTTATTCTTCTTTCACTACGCTGTTAGGTCTTGCCATAGGCCAAATGAGGCAAATGTATGGGATTGACATAAGCTTACGACAACATTGTCGTTAGCTTATGTCAATTCCATACATTTTTAAATCTATTCTATGAATAGAATAGAAATCTATGACACTTGTCTAGGGCCTAAGATGATAGACGTTTATTTACGTGTCTATTTTGAAAGAATGACTTTAAGAATGATACATAAGAAAGCAAACTACTTCGGAGGTTCGATCCTTCGCGTAAAATGGTATAATGACGTATTGAATTGTGCTCCGTAAATAGAAACTTCCTCGCTCTTTGCTACATGAGTCATCATCTTTCACAAAACTGTATACTGTACATCTCTGCTTACCCTTTCCACAGAAAAAACCGTGATGTTATGTGTTAAGCTCTCTTAGATACCACAAGATTTGCTATTTAAGCTACATTGCAAAATTATATTAGGTAGGTTCGTCCTATAAATTGCCATAACACCCTTTAATGTTGATAAACATGAATTTCGTAACATCACTTTGTTAATTTGCGCTACAATCTGTAATATATTCGTAATCAACGTTCAGATATTATTTATGTAGACAAACTTCAAGATAATTAAATTCACGAATTACACGATTCTCTTCGAAAGGTAATTACGTTACTAGATTGCTTGATGTATAACTATCTTACAAAATTACGAAGCTTTTTTGCCGAACGGTTAATTAACGAAATTATTATGGTATAGTATTGACATTAGTTGCAATTGGAAATGCTACAAATGTATGCTGACATTCAGCATGAAGATATAGATAGGTTTTCAAACATATTTTTAAAAGCTGTTCGTAGTTATTTCATTGTTATAAATTCGGTCTACATAAATAGTAAATGTTATTTAACTGTATACTTTAAAAGCAATTTATTGATGTTGCATCAAGTAAAAATTACTATGTTCTTGTAAAATAATAAAAGTAAGATTGTACTAAATTTCAAATCAATCAGATCTATGGAATACATACACAGTTGGTATAGAGAGCATTTTCTTTTTAGCATAATAAACATAGATGCCAGCAGCATGGTGCAAGGGGATGCACTTGCACGTAAAAAATCATCGAAAAGGTTGAATTTTTTTTTGAAATTTGTCGTTTAATTGAAGCATCCAAATGAAATGAAAAATCAAAGCGTCCGTGTATTGCTATCCAAATTTAGTGTCCAACCTTGTCAATAAATGTTTTGTCCTTCTATTTAAATTGAACATGCATAGTTTACTTAATATTTTTTTTTTTTTTTTTTATATTATAGCCTACCAAAGTGACTCCACTCCGCCTGATGGTAAGCAGTCAGTGGAATCCAGAAGTGGCGGCCACTGTACCAAAAGCCATCGTCTTAACTGCTGGTATGGTGGCCTCCACTATGGCGGCTGGGAATGGGGATAGGGGAACGGAATGAGGGAGGTGAGGAAAGAGGAAGGGGGAAATTGGGCCTCCGGCGCTCTCACTCACCGAACGAAACGCAGTAGTACGGATACTACTACTCTTAAGTCGATCTTCTATGAGAGGGTAGTACTTCCCCGGACGATTCGGCCCATTCATGCTGAAATCAGCGTGGATCTACTACCGTAATATGCGAATGCATTCCCTTTAAAAATCAGGTGCATCCCCTGAAAATAATTCTGGCAGCGCCCATGATAATAAACTTAAACAAAAATACACTTACTATTAACAGAGATCCATACAGTCTTACTCAGTGCTTCTCCTACTCCGTTCTCAACGTGACAGGTGTACAGTCCAGCGTCAGACAAAGCTACGGAGTCAAATATCAAAGAGCCGTTTGAAAGGCTCAATACTCCTCCTCCAGCAATTTCGAGTACCGGTCTCCAAGTTTCTGATACAACTGATGGAAAAATAGATTAATAAAACAATCTGATGATGTAATGCAGGATCTTAGATTACTAACCCCTCCAGGCAACCTTGTCCACTTCCTAACTTGACCACTTCCAAAGTTGTCCAGTTCCTAAATTGTCCACTCCTACATTGTCCTTTTTTATTAGACAACTTTGAGTCAAAAGAGTTTGAAAAGTCCTAAATTTAGCTTGAAAATAAGAATATTGTACATTCTTATTTTTAAGCTAACAGTAAGACTTTTACAGTCGTTAAATAATTATAGTCATACCGTAATACGCCAACACGCTAACCACATTTTGTGGTAAGTATACACGTTTCGGATGTACAAACCGCAAGCCACCTACATATCACGGAAATACCGCGGATGTTTTTAACAGTTAACCACAATAATATGGCGTTTTATGGTTCTATATCCTAGGGAGACTTTAAATGTCCTTTATCTACGATCATAAAACTAAATGTTTAAGATTGTGAACGTGTTAAAACGAAGATCGAACTATAATACTTAACTACTTAAATTGGTATTGATGAAAATATATTCTACTAGACGTCCGCGTTTGCTTCGCTTCGGTATCAAAAGTTTTATACGGTCTCATATCAAGGGCCACGGAAATTATCATAGCAATAGTGTCGTATTGCATCATTCAGGTTTACAAAGGCGTTTAATATATTGAAATTTTGAAAATGACTGACAAAATATGTTAAACATTATAAAATATAGCGTATGTTATCCTATTTTACCCGACTGTCAATGACAAGCAGAGCAAAGTCTTTCGAGCGTATGAATGATGTATGTATTCTATTAATATTTTAAATGTGAAAGTTTGTGTGTGTGTATATGTGTGTTTGTTACCACTCAGCGCCTAAACAGCTGAGCCGATTTCATGCATGTAGATAGATTCAGTGCCGGAGACGGACATAGTTATAGACTACGTTTTATCCTGAAAATCGGTCTGGTTCCCGAGTAATACACAAAATATATTTTACGTGCGGGCGAAGCCATAGGGCGTAGCTTTTGCATAATATGTATTTAAGTATGTATGTGGGTATGTATGTCTATTTCTTTGACACGTTTTACAATCTAAATAGCATGATGGATTATATCACATGAGGTGCCATTAGATTCCTATTGATTGTGGGAGTGACATAGGGTATATATTATTTCAGTAAAGCGTTAGCACGAGACAATGATTTTTTTTTTATTTTTAGTTAGGTTAAAGCAGACGGGTTTTATGATATTTAATAATATTATACAATACAATATTAATATTTAAAAATAATCTTTATTGTACACACCACATAATAAATAAGTACCTACACATAGTCAAAAAGGCACTTTTAAGATGAGTACTATGGGCGGTCTTATCACTTAGAGCGATCTCTTCTAGACAACCTTTGGATGGATTTATTTTATGAATAAATCAGCAGTTGATGGTGTATAAATATAATTTTGCTTCTTAAACTTGAAATAAAAAGAGCTCTAGTATAATGTTTACCGAATTCAGTATTTTTTATTATTGTCTGATTTTCGTCCAGCTTATATAAGAACCCAAGTATTAATATTGTATACTCACTATCTTTCTTCAACCAATGTGTCTGAGGCTGTGGGTATCCGTTAGCGCTGCAAGATATATGTCCACCTCGACCGAGGAGAAGTGAAGAGTTTTGTGGTTCTTCACTCCATTTAGGTGCAACTGTATATAGAAATAAGACATATTATTACTATAATTTTTTACTTGACGACTACACATCGTTATCTAGGCCCAAAGTAAGCATGTTATAGCTTGTGATATGGGTTCTAAAATGCGGAAATTCTTTTGTAAATACATACATATTTACATAGACCAATGCAAATAGTGATGTTCATGCACACACATATTTACACTGAGCGTGATTTGTCCGTACACACAGCATCGAACAACATAGAGGTAGTAAAATTGAATGTTCCCTTTATGTCTAGTCCCTTTACGTCGAGCCTTTGTGTCAAGTTATGTCGAGTATGATATATAATAGAGTCTATTGTTCTAAGACCAATAGAGTCTATTGTTCTAAGAACAATAGATTCTAAGACTCGACATATAGGGACTCGACGTAAAGGGAACATGCCGTAAATTTTATTGTATCTACTACTTCTAGAACTGAAACTAATAGTCTTTTTAGTAATGAAATAAAAAACAATCTAATATTAGTTACTCTTTAAGAGATGTCATGATGCTTTATTGTATGTGGTTTACAAGAAATAAAAAGTTATGATGTTATAGTTTTCAGAGTCCAGCTTCCTTTAATATTTTTTGATGGCTAACGTTGTTAAGGCCTAATTTCATATTTCATTTTTATCTTGTCATAATTTCTATTCGCCATGTTAAAATATTAATTTAAAAAGGTAACTTCACGAAATCAGCTAATAAAAAAACCGTTTATTAATAAAACACGGCATTTCAATTAACTTCACGAAATAATTAAATTCGATATCCAGAGGTAAAATACTGAGTTTAAAATTGATATTCTTTGTTTAAAATATGAATTTACCGTATATTGTAATTGAATTTGAACAATACGGAGTTAAATTTAAGCTTATAAAATATTAAATTTTATTTAAAGTCCTTAGCAAATAGCATGTGGGTTATATTTAAATCAAAATTATAATATAATATAATAATATTCTACCACATCCACACAGCACCATCTAGTCCCAAATTAAGCAATTATATTTGCTTGTGTTATGGGTCTAAACAACTGATATACTCTATAAATACATTTTTTTCGTAAATACATACATATTATAGATAAATTACACCCAGACACAGAACGATGACAGTGTTCACAAAAACATCTCTAAACAATTTGTTTAAATAGAAGTTGAAAGTGAAAGTCATATTATTTCTGTATTGGTAACATTCTGTTTGTAGTTTTTTTGCCCGACTGACAGAGCCAAGGAAAGTAATGTTTTTCGAGCGTATGTATGTATTTATGTATGTATGTATGTATGTATGTATGTATGTATGTATGTATGTATGTATGTATGTATGTATGTATATATATATATGTATGTAGGTATGTATATCTATTTCTTTGGCACGCTCTACAGCCTAAATGGCTTGATGGATTTTAATGTTTGAGGCGTCATTAGATTCGTATTGATTGTGGGAGTGACATAGGGTATATAAAATTTCAATGTAGTGTCAGCACGAGAAAAATGGATTCCTTTCTTTTCACTTTGTTTTAGGCAGGCGAGCTTTTTCTTTTTTTAATAATATATATTGCTTGGTGAACAATTACTTCACTACATAACGAGCTCTGTAGCTAACGGTACTTGATGACTATAGTTATCATTCACACAAAGTTCTGCCTCATGATTAAGTAGAAACCGTGCCTAGTATATTAGACACATGCACTTATATTGTGCCTACAGAGCACTTAAAATAAGTAGGATTAATAACAACCAAAATGTTCATCCTTACTAAAGTCAATACTATCACCCTGTTTTAAGAAAATGATGCGAAAATATCACTAGAAAATGCCAAACCGTTATAATTAAGCCTCCTAAGATACATACCGATTTGTATTAAAAATTAGGCGTAAAATTTACTAAAGAGCCATTAAATATTAATCATAAAACTCATTATACTAAGAGGGTTTAAAAACTTTATGAATAAGAAACTGTTTTCCATGACATAACTTTCCGAATACATAAATATTATGTTTTAAATATTCATCAGTAAAGCTGAAATTTGAATATAAAAGTAATCTAAAAATAATAAGGATTTTCTACTTTTACAGTAGCTATGAATAAATATAGTGAATTCTATTATTTGCGTTCGACTTACAAGTTACGTTTAGCATTTGCATTATTTTGCATTTTAAAATACTCTCGTATATGAAATATTATTAGCTATTACCTACATGATAACTGGGCAACAATTTAACATCGAACCGTTCAGTCTGTTGAAAGCGAAAGACAAAACATATTTCAATAATTTGTATTTGTAATTGGAATTGACTCACCCAATTAAATTTTAATCTAATACAGGTTATAACATGGGTGTAACACATTTCTGCTAATGTATCATATCCTTCGTGGAAATTGATGTTATGCCAACTAATACAGGTCACAAAACCTATAGTTCAACTACTAACAATACTTAGTTCAATCAAATCAAATGTTTCAATTTCTAAAATGTGTGTGTCATTCAAAATCTTACCTTTTATATACAAATTTGCGGTACGATTCACTTTGGCTACGTGATTTGCAGCAACACAAGTGTAAGTACCACAATGATCCAAAGATACGTTCTTAATTATAAGGACACTAAAGACCTCTAGACTTCTTTCGGCGATCTGAAAGTTACCAATAAATTAAACTATTTAATACTACGGTATTTTTGTCGTCTAAAAAAAGTTAATTTTATTCTTGAAGACAATAGATTCATGGAAAGTGTCGCAAATTTAAAAATATTTGCTCATCATTATCACCATTATCTTCTTCATTATCATCAACAGTCGAAAAACACGAAAGAGCGTTTACCTATTTTTACCCAGTCTACCCAAACTACTCTCATTTCTCTTCATTCTCCTCTACTCACTAGTCATCAGTTCACTTTAATATGTGCAATATAATAACTTAATATAAAACTCTTACCTTCAAATGCGTTGGAATTTTCTTCCCATCTTTCAACCAAGAATAATAAACAGGCGAGTCTCCACTTTTCAAATTACAATGTATCTGAACAATTTGTCCTTCTTGCAAATCTGTAGGTAGAAGTATTTCTTCCAGCTGTGGTGCTTCTACTACATGCAACTCGAACGATCGCTTAGCCATTTCACCTGAAGGACTTCTTACTATACAAGAATATGAAGCTCCATTATCGCTCTTAGAAACTTTTGGTACATTCAAAAGACCATCACTAGAGACTAATGGTTGGTCTCTTTTGATTCTTAACTTCGGTTTTCTCCCAAATATTTCTATACTCGTGTTATTAACTGATCGTTTATACCGATTACTTTGTGTTGTTATGTCTGGGCTTATTTCTTTGCCTTTGTACTCCCATGTTATTTCCCTGTGAAAAGGATTGTATAACTTTATACCTGAGAGGTTCTTTGATATTATGCTTGGTTTGATTACGTAAATCCTATTAATATTATAAATGCGAAGGCTTCTGTGTATGTGTGTGTGCTACCAGTCAGCGCCTAAGCCGCTGAACCGATTTCTATGAATCTTTATGATATAAATAATTTCGGTAATAATTACATACATACAGACATAGGCTACTTTTTATTCCGAAAATCGGTCTGGTAAAGACATGGTCGGGCACAGCCGTGGGCGTCAGCTAGTTTTAATAAATATTAGACATATATATATAAATTTGAAATATTTTGATTTGTTTTCATTTTTATGTCATGATTTAAAATTAAATAAAACACAATTCAAATTACGAAAGACAGCGTTAATTGATATTTTAATAATATTAAGTTTCGTAAGCAAGCAAAAACACGCTTTATTATCAAGAAGCTACGTCGTTCATTACCAGCTAAGTTTTCATAAGTGGGAGGACTTATCGATTAGGTATCCATTCTTCAGAAATCTATAAATAACAACAGAAGTGCTGTTGTTTTTGATCTCATCTAGTGTTTGTCCGTAAATAGATCTATTTGTGTCTAACAATAAGAAGTATTTTCTTTTGTCCGGTTGATTTGCAAGAGTTTGAAAGTAGTGAGTTTAGCTTCTTTTTATATATTTCATTAGTAATACACATATAATTAGTTTTCTGTTTTCTAAGAATCGATTAAGACCTGTGCTTCTGAGAAAATGTAGATCAGGAATATCGTTAACCTTATTTGTATTTTTACCCTTTAGGCAATATTTGTCTTATCTATAACAATGCTTGGTATTTTCAATACAAATACCATATTTTATAAAATAATCTCAAAACAAAAGCGTTCCTTACTCAAAAAATTTAACGGAAAATTGTCCACGTCTGTACTTTATACGCTATAAAATATTTTGATGGAGTTCGCCAAAGATATCATAAAAGTGACATCAAAGCTCAAAGTACTTCGTAAAATGTACTGAATATTATCGTTTCTAAATTATGTTTTCAGAAGGATCAAAACAAAGGGAAAACAATGTGTATTTACTCGAGGAAGAAACCTTAATTGGAGAACGTGCGATTGAATAATTGATTACAATTATTGTAATGTTACTTGAAGAGTATAGGAATGATAACCAATTAAATCATAAAATTATAGGCAAGCACAATGTGAAGTAAGAGTAAATGTCTTACGAGAAAGTTCTTCAAGAGTAACATGTTGTATCTATAGGGTATTTGGGTATATTCATCTTTCTATTCTTATAATATGTCACATTCTTAATCGCTTATTTTGTTTCTTTATGTCATTTTCTTTTCTTTTTTCAAACAGTCGTTTCTTTGAATCTTAATATTGTATTGTGTAAAATTTATATGAGAACACTAATTTAGGAAGATAATGAATCAAGGTAATTAGTTTTATACATAGAGGTTGGCACCACATGCACTATAAACTAATACAAAAGTTTACAAAAGATATAGTGAAATGTAAATATAACAAATAAAGTAAAATAATAAAAATAACAAAAATGAATAATATTTTAAAATCAACCAAGAGTAATAACATTAATAACATAACAAAAACTATTGATAGAAACTAAGTCATCTAAATTAAAACCTGTGTGGTTTTGCGAAACTTGCTAAGTGAATCGTTGTTGATATCGATCAAATCACTGTAACTGTTGATCAACTTGCGCAGTATGAAACTATTGCATCATTTAAGTGTATGAACAATGTAATTAAAGGACAACTAAGTCGTTTAACGAGTAGCAACATACAAACCTTACAGGGTAACCATAGTACGGGCACTTCAAAGTCACACTTTGTCCACTCTGCACTTTGAAAGGCGGCAGTGTCCGTATATACGGTGGTCCTGTAATAAATACATTTTATTTAACAGTTTTATAGCAGCCACGAAGATTGGTTCCAGTTTTATTACCAGTACCAGGTTATTACAATGTTTTAGATGTTTAACTATGAAATTTTAAATAAATTTATTATTAATATTTTATAGAACCAGATGTAACTAAAAATAACTTGTACTTTATTTAAATAATTTTAAAGTTTTCGAGTGTCTTAACAAAATCCTCTTCGCTGCGTTCCTCTCTGTCTGCAAATCAAAGCATAAGGCAAATTTTCTAAAAAAATTTAATTATCATGAAACTTATCGTATCAGTTATTATCAGTATTGTTTTGTAAGATTATTACTTCAAAGAAATATAATCCTAACTAGAATATAAAATGTGTTCTTATTTAAATTTTCTACAATTACAAAAAAAAACATTTTATTTAATACGAGTACGTCCCCTATTAGTCAGAAGCCGTTAGCCGTGACAACATAGTAATGAGACTTGAAAACCTTTACATTTCAACGCCTAATAAGCTTCCCATTTTAAATAATCATATTCTCTTCACAAGTTTTATTTAAAAATGTAAATATTATTAAAGATCTTGACAAACAAATATTTGTTTTTCATAGAAATGTTGTAGAGGTGAGATGATTTTGTAGTTTTACGCAATTAAATTGAATATTGCTTCTTCGTTAGTTCAAGATCTAATCTTATTGGGATGCGTTAGATGATTGTAAATGTAATCACGTAGTAACATTCAGACAAAAAAATTGGAACAAAATATGATACAATTTAGGACTCATAGAAGGTAGATTGACAGTTTAATCAAGAAATAATTGTAATTGTACTTAAAGTTGGTGTACAATAAAAAGCTAATAATGATATTAATGATAAAAACAAAAGACAATCGATACAAAAATGGACACAAATAAATGATAAAACCTATCATTTATTTGTAGTAGTAGTAGATCCACGCTGGTTTCAGCATGAATGGGTCGGATCGACCGGGGAAGTACTACCCTCTCATAGAAGATCGACGTAAGAGTAATGGTATTCGTACTATTGCGTTTCGCTCGGTGAGTGAGAGTGACGGAGGCCCAACTGATGCAAAGATGGCAATCCTCGCAGCATGTGTGGGACCAGCTGAGTATCCGCGGAGTCATTGTGTGGGTGGTGTGGGTCGACCCGCTGGCCAGGGAGACCCGTAGAAACGGTGGTGCCGCTGGCCGCCCGCGGCATAGTACAGGGGCCCAACTAGGCCTAACCACCCTAGGAGGCTGCCCCACCAGGTCGCGCATAATTCCGGAGTGGTTCGTCGTGCCGGTTGGTGACCGGATGGTGGGACCCGGCGACCATTTCCGAGAGGGCACGGGGGCCCTTCCGTCCGGCGGATCGGCTACCACCATGCCACACAGTTAAATGACGAAGCATTACTCGGCACCTTGTCTAGCCTTGCTGCGAGGGCAGTCATCTTTTCCACGCCCCCCACCCTCCAACATGGCAGCACGCAAAAAAGCAGCAGGTCTAACAGCGGCATCTTCCTCCCCTACCAACCCGCTATTTGAGGTGGAGTTCACTAACATCCGTGGACTCCATTCAAACCTCAATGCCGTCCACCAACACCTCGAGACGGCACGGCCGGCTTTGCTTTTCCTAACGGAGACACAAATACGCCGCCCTGACGACACGGCATACCTGCACTACCCCGGCTATGTGCTCGAGGAGCGCTTTCGCGCTAAGGCCGGAGTATTCGTCAGGGCGGATGTTTGCGTTCGCCGTCTGCGCTGCCTAGAGGACCCATCCTACCCCATCCTTTGGCTTCACGTTGATCTTGGTTCTCTGAGCCAGGTCTACGCGTGCCTTTACCGTTCCCACTCCGGAGATTTGGAGACAACTCGACTCTTTGACCATCTGAGTCAGGCGGCAGACTTAGCGCAGGAGCGGTTTCCGAACGCGGAATTGGTGTTTCTGGGAGACTTTAACGCCCACCATGAGACCTGGTTGGGTTCTCTCAGAACAGACCATGCGGGACGAGCCGCCCATGCATTCGCTCTCACGCATGACCTGACGCAACTGGTAATCCATCCCACCAGGACACCAGATATTCCAGGTCAAGCGCCCTCTTTGCTAGACCTACTGCTGACGAGTCACCCAGACCAATACAGTGTTTCGGTCCACGCCCCACTGGGTAATTCCGACCACAGTTTGGTCTGCGCCTCAGTGCCTCTTGTTGCTCCCCCACGACGTTCGGAGGTAAAGCGACGACTATGGCACTACTCGTCAGCAGACTGGGACGGTATGCGGGATTACTTTGCTTCCGTCCCATGGGCATTACGCTGCTTTAAAGACAGGGATCCGTCGCAAAGTGCTACTGCTGTCGCTGGTGAGATCTTGTTAGGTATGGAATATTACATTCCATCCTCAGATGTCACCAGTGCCGGCAAAACGCGTCCCTGGTTCAACCGTGAGTGCGCCGACACTGTTAAATAAAAAGAATCGGCGTACCGCGCTTGGATCAGGGCCCGAGCACGGCGCGATCCTAGCTCGGATCGCCTAAAAGCAGCGTACAACAAAGCCACTAGGGAATGCAAGAGGGCTTACATCAGAGCGGATGCCTAGCGCATTGCACGGATTGGGCAAGAACTCATTTCGCATCCTACGGGTAGCCGTAGCTACTGGCGACTAGCCAAGGCCGTGCAATCCAACTTCTGCAAGCCTTCGCTGCCCCCCTTGAAATGTCCTGATGGATCGCTGGCATACATATACAGTCCGTGCGGAACTAAGGTCGCTCGATGTTCGGAAAGCCAGCGGACCGGATGGTATTCCAGCGGTGGTTCTTAAGAAATACGCAGCGGAGTTGTCTCCTGCATTGACGCGCCTATTCCGCCTATCTTATTCCTCGGGAATTGTGCCGGAGGCTTGGAGAGAGGCGAATGTTCAACCCATTCCCAAAAAAGGGGATAGGTCCGAGCCAGGCAACTATCGACCCATAGCTGTCACCTCAGTTCTCTGCAAGGTGCTTGAGCGGATAATAAACTCCCAACTAGTCCGCTACCTAGAGGGTCACTCGTTAATTAGTGAGGTTGACTTTTCATAAGCATCATACTTTATGATCTAAATGAAATAAATGCTTTGACTTTGACTTTGACCGACAATATGGCTTTAGGTCAAAACGGTCTACGGGTGACCTTCTAGCGTATATCACGCACCAATGGGGTGAAGCTATGGACAGGCATGGAGAGTCCTTGGCTATCAGCCTTGACATAACCAAAGCCTTCGATAGAGTCTGGCACCGTTCGCTTCTGTCCAAGCTTCCAGCATATGGTCTGCCACCTCAGCTGTGCAACTGGATTGCCGCATTCCTGCGTGAGCGCCGCATTAGAGTCCTTTGTGGCGGATCGGCCTCCAATTATTTGCAGGTCAACGCTGGGGTGCCTCAGGGGTCCGTCCTGTCGCCCACTCTGAATCTTCTGCATGTCAATGACATGTTGTCCCTTGGCAACATTCATTGCTATGCAGATGATAGTACAGTGCATGGGCGATATCTCGGGCATCCTGTGGCTAAACAGACTGACATCGAGGCAAAACGCCTAGAACTTGTCGCTGAGCTCGACCAAGTATTATACCGCATTTCTAAATGGGGTTGTGAGAATTTGGTCGAGTTCAATGCCAAGAAAACACAGGTGTGCGCGTTTTCTGCAAAAAAATCTCCGTTCCTTCCCCTTCCCTCTCTTCAGAACACAGCGTTACCACTACAGGATAGCCTAAGTATCCTGGGTATGGACATCAGCCGAGATCTCAACCCCAAGAACTACATCGAGTGCGTCATTAAAACCGCCTCCTGTAAACTCGGTGTCCTGAACAGGGTGAGGCGGTACTTCACGCCCGAGCAGCTCTGTCTTCTTTATAAGACACAGGTTCGTTCCTGCGTGGAGTACTGCTCTCATCTTTGGGATGGCTCCGCACAGTACTTACTGGATGCACTCGATAGGTTGCAGCGGCGAGCAGTCCGTATCATCGGAAGCTCGGAGGCTACTAAGACCCTTGAGCCTTTACAGCTGCGAAGAGACATCGCCTCAATGGCCGTCTTCTATCGTCTTTACCATGTAGAGTGTTCTGAAGAGCTCTTTGAATTAATCCCACCCTCTCCCTTTTTATCCAGAACAACACGTGCGGGACTAAAGTGCCACCCTTTCACAGTGGAATCTAAAGGGTCTCGAACCAAACGGTTCAACACTTCATACTTTTGTCGCTCAATTAAAGCCTGAAACTCTTTGCCAGCGCATGTGTTCCCATCTAATTTTGATCCTGGGTCTTTTAAGCGGGGCGTGAAAAAGCATCTCACTAAGCCGCCATAGTGGAGGCCACCATACCAGTAGTTTGGCTTTTGGAATGGTGTCCGCCACTTCTGGATTCCACTTACTGCTTACCATCGGGCAGAGTGGAGTCACTTTGGTAGGCTAATATAAAAAAAAAAAAAAAAAATCTTCAAAACTAGATAAACCTGTGACTTTGAAGACAGCAAAAATGAAAGAGCTATACAAGAACCATTGAATGTAAACTACTACCAAATATTCAACATACCGTAAACATTAAGCCTATCATGATGAGCCACTACGCTGTCTCCATGATGAGCGACGCAAGAGAACAATCCTCCGTCATCGACTCTCAAGTGTGATATGTTCAGTTGTGTTATCACTCCTCCATCTGGTGCCAACGTTTGGCCTATAGTGTACCTGAAATATAATAGAAAATTAGAATTGACTGGTATTTTAGTAGACTGGACCTCAAACGTAAAAATTGATAAACACGAAGAAACATAAAGACAGACTCGGGCTGTTGATGTTGTTGATGATGATGTAGTATATTTATATGTATCTAATGTTGTATTTTAGATGTTCCAGGATGGAGCCTTGCATTGCAATTACATTTCAAAAATGGATCGCTGAAATCGGAAATGCAATCAGGTCCCTTTTGAAAGACGCGAGTTGTACATGAGTTTTCAGCACCCTGGATTTGAAAATTAGACCTTTCTGAATTTGACTCATTTTGCGTTTATTTCGGAGTTAGCGGTAGTAAGGTGTTTAATAAAAATCTAGTCTAAAACAGTAACTTATCATAAGTTATTATTTTAGTCTGTTTGCCTTTGTACCATGTAACGGATTCCAATAAGTACGGTTTTTCAATGTCGTTTAGTAATTTAGTCCAGAATGCATTAAAATACTAGATAAAAGTCGAGAATTTTAACAATTCGTAATACTGTTGTAAAAACAACGGTATGAAACTGAAGAATAATTTAAACTTACAATAACAATGTTAAAATAACCAACCTCTCTTATAATTTAATGAGATCTTCACGTAACAACATCACTATCAACACTAACATTGGTATCATAAAAACATTTTATAATGCCTCACCTGGAATCCGTATTAGATGAAATAACAATACCGTCCCTTTCCCAAACAAATCTGCCTGGATGTGGTCCATTCAGAGTACATTGTAGACTCACCTACAAACAAGCATGATCTTTAACTCTAACAGGATAAAGCACAATTTTATATACTGGTACAATTTCAGTATAAAATTGAAATCGGGAAACAAAGCCCTGGTATATAATACAATGTTGAATTTAAAATGCCACTTGGAATTGAAGACGTAAGCTTAAATTGTTTGCTTTAGCTTATATAATTTCAGTGTATTCTAAAATTTGTTTCAAGACAAGTATTATGTAGAATTGTTCTGTTTTTGTCTTAGTTTTGTTTTGACTATGAGTTTAATGTTGTAATGTGGCTTTAATTTCATTATTTTTGTATGAGTATTTACTTGTTAAGCAGTATACTACTATATTCTTGAAATATTAATTGGTACCTATTTATATAAAGATTTTAATTTTTAAAGTCTACATCTATCTCACTGTTTAATTCTTCAGATTGAGGACGAATGGACCGAATATTTGCATGAGTCGGATTTTAAGATTCAGTATGTTCTTCAGACCATTCATGGATTCCCAGCAAATACTCTGCACGCATTGAGTCGGCATTACCGTAAGTGGGCTATCGATAGTGAGACTTAATTAGATAGTAGGAGCAATATTCGATACAAAATATGAAAATACCGTGATACTGATCAATTTAATAAGCAGTATGATATTGCAGACTCTGCGTTATGAGTGTTTTATTAGAACTATTCGATGTAAATCTGTTAATATGTAGTCAAAATAAAACATTTTCAAAACATATTCCTTATTTTTCTTTATTTATTTCAGGGACTTAAACGCATAGCGTGTATCAGAAATCAGAAACTAATTTTTCTTAAAAAGTTTCATCTTACAATAGTAGGTGACGAGCAAATGTTTTGATTTAACGAAAATGACCTTTATGCTTCCAGTCCCTCCATTTGCTGTAAACTCTGTACTTGCATCTGATAGTGCAATGTTTACTGCAGCTAATATATGCCTTAGGTTCATTGTATTAAAACATAACGAAATATCATTTCTGCATGAAGTATAATTCGTAATCTATATTTATTATTAAAACTTTATGCAGTGAAGAGTACCAGTTGAAAATTGGGTGAAGCAGATACGAAAGTAGGTGCTATATGTTGTTTGTTTAAAGATATTGATATTGTGTACTTACATCGACACCAGGCATGACGGTAGTTTCGCTAAAATGTTGTGATATGATCATTTGTAAGCTCCTTTTGTTTCGATACTGGACGCCATAAAAATCTGCAAGCAAGGACACTGTTGTGAAGATATTCAATTTAAGGGTATTATTTTGCTCTAGTTTTAAGTAACACGAGCTAACATATCTTTTTTAAATTATTTGTATGCAAACTGAACAGCGTTTTTAGTAGTAATTCTGAAAACTAAATATTACTAGTGACACGAAACGTTCGTTAACTCCTATGTACTTACAATGATTTCGGAAGTCGCTTTTCGGTAGCTACTATAAGTTTACTTGTGTAGGTCACCAGTAACAGGGTAAAATACTTGTATGAAATAGAGACAGCGCTCTAAGTAGTAACTTTAAGAACTAAATATACCACTAGTGACAGAAACGCCTGTTAATTCATTAAAGCTACGAGTATTATTAGATAATGATACCGATCTCTATACAGTGTCGATAGCCTTCTATACTTTTGTACGTTATTGATTTTGACTTCGGTAATTGGCGAGTTAATTGTGGTTGTAGCTCGATACTTATAGTTTTTCTTTTGTGACATCAAGATAGAAAAACTCGGCTCAAGTGTAGGTAAATAGTAATCGCCGACTAGTGTTTCATAAACAAACTACTTTATGATGAGTGGCTGTTATATTTTACACTAATACCTATGTATTGATTAGTATTATACTGATTTTGATACGAAATAACTTCAATTAATTTAACAAAAGTCTTTAAATAATGTAATGAATATAAATAAAATTAAAAAAATACGTGTGAGTACTATCACCAAACCTAAATGGTTGTCGAAAGGTATACAAGTTTGTTGTAAACGAAAACGTTGTCTACTATGGCAATACAGGACACATCCTATTATGGAAAATAAAGACAAATTAAAGTCATACACTAAGCGCTATAAAAAAATCATTAATTTAACAAAAAAATGTCAAAATAATCATTACATTAATTCCTCAACAAATAAATGTAAAGCTACGTGGCAAATAATAAATGACGTCAAATACAAATATCCAAATGAAAGTGTTGAGAAGATTGTAATTAACAACATCGCTATTACTAATCCTAAAACCATCGCAAATGCCTTTAACGACTATTTCATAGAGACAGTAATAAATAAAGATAGCATGGAACTCGAGTCACCTATTGACTATTCGAAAATAACAAGCAGTTCTAACTCCGTATTCATGCCCCCTGCTATACCACAAGATATACTTAAAATAATTTACTCCTTAAAAAACAAAAGCAGTGCTGGATATGACGGTATCACCACCCAAATAGTTAAAGATGTAGCAACTCTTATTGCCTCTCCATTGTGTCACATTTTGAATCTTTGCATAGAACACGGTATCTACCCTGACAAATTAAAAATGGCAGTGATAAAACCTCTTCATAAAAAGCAAAGTAAAACAAACTTAAATAATTACAGGCCTATTGCCCTTCTGCCCATATTTACTAAAGTATTTGAAAAATATATATACAACTGTTTATACAATTTTTTTGAACATAATAACTTATTTACGTCGTGTCAATATGGATTCAGAAAAAATAAGTCAATAAATGTAGCAATATATAATTTTTTGCTAGAAGTACTAACAAATATGGACAGGAGGTCACCAGTAATAGCTCTTTACATGGATATGTCCAAAGCCTTTGACCGTGTCAATCATAAAATCCTATGGAAAAAACTATATTTATACGGCGTTAGAGGTAATGTGCATAAGTTACTTAAATCATATCTTAGCGACAGAAGACAGATCACAGAATTAAAAAGGTTCTGTATATCAAGTAAAACAGAGAAAAGCCATAACTCTAACATAAAAAATATAGTTTCAGGTATTCCTCAAGGTAGTATATTAGGTCCATTTCTTTTCCTAGTATATATTAATGACATGCCAACCATTACAAACCATAGTATGACATTATTTGCGGACGACAGCACTATATTATTTACAAATAATAACTTGACTCAACTAGAATGTGACATTAATTCCTCGTTGTCTTTAATAGTGGAGTGGATTGAGCAAAATGACCTTAAAATTAATTTAGAAAAGACTGTAATAATGAATTTTAGGCAACGAAATAGCAGAGAGAATAATAATACAAATGTTTTATATGATGGTAAAAGAATAGAGGAAATTGACAACACAAAATTTTAGGTATCATCATAGATAACAAAGTGAATTGGAAACCACATGTTGATAATATCTGTAAAAAGCTTAACCGATTCTCATATGCACTTTTTAGATTAAGTAAAACTGTGAATCAGGACGCTGTATTAACTGCCTACTATGGTTATGTTGCCTCGACGTTAAGATATGGATTTATTTTCTGGGGGAACTCGACAGAGAAAGAACGTGTATTTAAAGCTCAAAAAAGGTGCATCAAAAGTATGTGTAATTTGCTTATGACTGATTCTTGTAAACCATATTTTATAAAATTAAAAATATTGACATTACCCTGCCTCTTTATCTATGAGGCTGCTATATTTGTAAAAAACAATTTCAAAATGTGGGAGTACCGCAATAGAGCCCGTAATAATGATAAACTATGAGTTGTCGCTAGTAGGACGAAGGTGATGCATGATAGCATCTTTTGTCTAGGTCCTCGCATACATAATGCTATTCCACCAGAGATCAGAAATGTTAAAGAGATACATATTTTTAAAGTAAGGCTACAAAAATTGTTACTGGAAAAGTGTTATTATACTATTAATCAATATTTATGTGACAAATTCTAATATTTTTGTAATTTTATTTTTATTTGACATATCTATTTATTATCATTATTGTAATTTAATTAGA
This sequence comes from Parascotia fuliginaria, assembly GCA_963082885.1. NCBI lineage: Eukaryota > Metazoa > Arthropoda > Insecta > Lepidoptera > Erebidae > Parascotia > Parascotia fuliginaria. The sequence goes on from OY720195.1 coordinate 7,504,976, forward strand.
CTCTAGGCTACACATTTAATGGAACAGTTAGGATATTGACATTAGATTGTATAACATTTTATAACTAATGACATTTTACTAACCGTATTGCATGCTCTATGGCAGAACATGACTGTGCTATTGTTACCACCCCTAACACCAATGTATTGACTTATGTTCGCAATAAATTAATTTGATTTGATTTGATTTGAATGATAATGAACCGAATATAATAGAGCATATTTAATTTGTAATTTTTTTTCAATGTTTGTATCAAATATAATATTTACTTTTTTGCAAACGATATAATTATAATGATGTGTGTATATGTACCTACCAATAAATGTGTATTAATACATAATACAAGTGATTTTAAATAATAATAATAATACCATAATCCACAGGACTCATATCTAAATCCTTACATACATCATTAAAAGAATTAGAACTACATAAAAATACATACATATCACTACAAAAATCAATTATCATAGACATATGCTCCATAGTTCGGCGATTCTTCACATCCACTACACAAACACCCACAACATTACACAATGAACCAACCCACTTGGCATATGCCCGTGATAGGTTCACATTCACCAACATTAAGCTGAGAGTAAAAGAAACCCGTAACCAATAATAATAATATGTGGACACTATCACACACTGTCATCTAGTCCCAAGCTAAGCAGAGCTTGTGTTATGGGTACTAGATAACTGAAATATAAAACATTGTACATACTTTTTTTTTGTAAATACATACTTAGAATACATAGAAAACACCCAGACTGAAGACAAATACAAATGTTCATCACACAAATATTTGCCTTCAGCGGGATCGAACCCACGACACCCGGCGTCGCAGTCAGTTACACTAACCACTAGACCAACGGTGCAGTCACAAAGATAATTAAATAAAGGTCACAAGTTAAAACAAAATATAAACAAGAAAATCGATGAAAGAATGAAATAAGTATAACATAGGTAAATACAAAAACAGTTTCTATATCACTTACCATAATAAACATTGTTCAATATTTTTTGTTTTCTAATCCCATACGCGTTATCTTCGACGTTGTAACTCGATCTGTAAAAAAATACACGTCAGCATTCGACTCCAATTATTTTTAATGACCCGTAACCCAAATTTTAGGTTAATGAACATGATATTTTCTGTATATTGTTTGTTATTTTTGTTTGAGTTACATATCTATCATACGGCTAGCTAATTTTAGAAGCATGAACTTTGAATGATCAGTTATTATAATATTTTAGAATGGTATGTACCAAGTTTATCGTATGTTGTTATGCCAACAATAATGACTTCACTCTTAGTTCATTGTAGCAATTGATAACATGAAACTTTGTGAAACGGTTGTTCACTAGAACATTTCAGACACATATTCAAAATAGTAGTTAACACTAACATGATAAGGTCTTACTTAAGATAATGAATAAAATAAAAGATTCGAAGTTCAAAGTGCTCTAATCTTATAAAAGGACATAAAAGTAAGAGTTTCCGATTTAAAACAATGAGCTGATGTTAATCTTGTTTTAACCTTATTTTGTAATATTATTGTTTTAGCTTTTTGTTGTTGTATTAATAAATTCTTCAAACAAACTATAAACTACAGCATACCCTCGGGTTCTAAAACTGCGGACATAAGGATCGTAATCTATAGATATCAATAACTTCCTTTGAAGATAATCCTATGCTTTTGGATATTCACTGAGTTGAAAAAGCTGATTAGTTACCACTATTTTAACTTTGAAATATACTTTGTACATAATTACATAGGCCGATAAACAGAAGTTTGATGTGGACTAAATTAGAAATGAAGAAATATAATATCTAATACACATGAACGCATAGAGCGAATCTGTTTAAAACATTTCAAGTCACTTTAAACTTAAACTTAACAGTGTATGATTTGTACACAGTCCTTCGACCTGCTGGTACAAATGTATCGGGTCCAAATTCGACTTAAGTTTCAAGAGATAGACTTTGAGAGGCTGCTGCTTTTAACTTTGGATTTAAATATAACTTAGGTAATAAACAAATATATAGCATACTTGGTGCTGAGTGATTCATAGCTACAGACATGGTTGTATTTAAATAATGCCACAAACTAAGTCGTCGTCCGTGAGAACGACAGAAAAGAAAAAGATGGCGTTAGGTAATTTATTATCGCGAAATCGCATTATTAATAAGATACTAAATACAATGTCATAAATTCAGCTATAGAAAAGTTATTAAAATCGGTTTAGAAATTAAAATTTCTCAAACATTTTTGTGTTTTGAGATTGCAGCATAAAATATTAAGTTAAAGCGCAGCAATGACAACTTACCATCGTTTATCATTAAAATTGCCATTAATGAATTACAAACTGGACATTTATTGCACTGAGTCTGCAATACGAAACGATAAAAAGCTGTTGAAAATATAAGCTTGGAACAATTGTGTTGAGAGAAAAAGTTTAAAAGACTTCGTTCTGCTTTACGAATACAAACAAAAAAGAATTGCATGTACTAGTTGTAATATCTTTGTTTTTTTTAGAATAAATTTGCATCACTGAAATATTGTGTACTCAAGATCGAGGATAGAATCATATTAGACATTGTTGTTGTGTTTTTGACCATGTCATTAGAGGCTAAGGTAGCAGGTAAAGGACAGCAGCGTTGCCTGCGTACCTATAAAGGACTACCTTACTGCAGTCTCCAAATCTCGTATTGTGACCATGGCAACCCTTTAGGAGGAGGTTTATGTTTCCACTGCTTCGATTTATGACTGTTAACAACAATAAAATCTTACATTTAGGCGAATTATTTAAAAATCTTAATCTATTTATTAAAATGTATGCATGTTAGAGTTTACATTCATAGTATCAATAATCTATATGCTATACTATTATATAAAGTGGAATAGTTTGTTTGTAAAGTGGGGATAAATATATATTTTTTTTTTGTAAATACATACATTTTATACATAGAAAAATAGAAGAAAAATATATCAATTGTACAAGTCCATACACAAACTTGCAGGTTTAACTAGTGAAAATTATAATGAATGTGACTTTTCTTCACAGACGTCACAAATACTGTGTCAAATTTCAGCAAATTTTATTTAAAATCTGCACAATTAAAAAGTCACGTAGATTTTTACAAACATGCGAGTAAAATCTCAGATCTGTCCTGTCCTGTTTCTACACAAACCCATTCTTACTAAACATCGTTAGCAATTTCATTAAAGCTGATTGTATATTAAAAAACCTCTACTATAGAATGGCGTTATTAAATTATAGTCTCAAATAAGTACTAACAAATAGTTTTGTGTTATTTGAATGGATAATGTTAATTGTATTAAATTCAAAAGCTGTAAGCAGAAATTTACATTGTTTCTGAAGTAAGTATTAAAGGTGAAAGGAATCATCATTTTAGCTAAAAAACGTTTACTACTGGACAAAAGGCACCTCTAAACTTCTATACATAGTATTAAAGAAGTCGTTGGAAAATGTCTGTACAAAATCGCTAATATCAAGAACCGCTAAATGGATTTGGATGTTTCACTGTTGTGTACTGAGTTTTCAAGGACGGTTTTAGTTTATAATTTATTCATTTGTTTATTTACAACAACATACAATACTCTAACCACCTATAGCAGCCGAGTAGCAACGATAATAGTGAACAGAGCCGGGAAACACAATTTTTTTAAATCCGATGCGATGGCGGGTCGGTACTTACTTACATTTAGAAGCTTTTTGTCATGATTGTCACGCTTAGTAAGTGGAAAGCGAATGGCGATCCCAATGACTTGTGACTTCACACACAACGGGAAAGCGAATGCTGTGCAAGATATTCGATTTTCACAAGGGACAAAACTTTTTGTGTATGTATTTGATGTCCATTAATATCGCTCGCGACACCAGAACTGTTCTTTAATGTAAGAGTTATTTTTATAATGAAACTAGCTATCGGCGCAGTTTCACCTACGTCTTAGCTTACTGCTTAGCTCCCGTCGCCAGCAGCGTAATGTTACATAGCCTATCACATAGGCTATCATACGCAAAAAGAATTTTTCAAACACGACTTTTAGTTGCAGAGATTAGCTCGTTCAAACAAACAAACAAACTCTCCCGCTTTAATAGTATATATTAGTCATAATAAAAATCTCAATTCGAAATGTTAAACAACACTAACGCATTTTCTGATAGCTCTATCACAAAATGTACCATAATCCAATAATATCACAAACACGTTTATCTATAAATAGCATCGTTTCTATCCACGAACTCTTCAAAACGCCCAATACACGTTGTTGCTGCCATAAAATACACACTTCAGATAAAAGCCTACACTTTTGCGTTTCACATATCCTTAAGGTGCTGATAGATTTGAGAATTTACTTGGAACAGAACAGCGAGCCTTTCATCATCATCACGACCCTTGAATATCCCACTGCAGGGAACGGCCTGCTCTCATACAGAGAAGGTAAGATCATTGATTGCCACGCTTGCTTAAGGTGGATTCGCAATTTCAGATTTTTTATTAGTCCAGGTTTCCTCCCGATGTTTTTCTTCACCGAAAAGTAAGTAATGTCTAAGATCTTCAAAGAAGACTTAAAAAGTACATAATATATGAATTTGAAAAACTCACATTGCTACTTGCCAGGTTTCGAACCCACAACCCCGTGTATGCAAGGCGGGTGCCTCTAGAAAGATGTATATTAGCCTACCAAAGTGACTCCACTCCGCCTGATGACAAGCAGTCAGTAGAATCCAGAGGTTGTGGTCATCCTTTGAAACTGCTGGTATACTTGCTAGAATGCTCACTAAAACGCTCTCGTTTATTTTTCAGTAATGAAACATTCGTGGACCAAATAGGTGATGTGTTGACAAAGGATACAAATACAAGCACCCATACGTCCCGTACCCGACGTGTGTGTATGAAAAGATTAATTAATGTTGAAGAGCCAAGGAGGTATGTTTGGATCGCAGCAAATGGTGTTCTATAGTTTCTGCTTACCCTATTAATGGGAGAAAGGCGTGATTATGTATGTATGTATGTATGAAACATTCGCTAGAATGCTTATTTACAAGTGAATGCTCAAGTCTATCTGCACCTTTTGAAGACTCATCTCAAGGTTTTTATCAACAATGACAGCAATACTTTGTCACGGCTAAGTGTACACAAGTTTTATCTGTAAGCGTGGTGGCGTGAATATATGCTCACTTGTTTTATTGTTGTTATAAAACTCTCGGTTTCTTGTTCTCTTACTAACGTTAAGTTTTATGTTTTAAGTTTGAACATTTTGCAAGAATAATTTGAGGTAGATATACTGTAACTGTTAACTTGTATTACTTACTAGAGTTACACCGAAGAGTATGTAGACACTCGCCTGCATACTTTTCGGTTTTCTGTTTTATACAACTTTGGTAGTAAATAAGCATACGGCCCACCAGTAGCGAAGAGTCACTTTTCCGAGGAGGGAAGCCGGTGGGACTAAAATACTTTGAGGTTCGGAAGGCTAGTTAGACTTTGAGTAGACACTCAAGCAGTGATAGGTATAAGGAGGTCAGGGCATATTTTAAAAGGGAAGCCGGCAGGAATTGTGTTTAATGGACGCTTCGCCACTGCGGCCCACCTAGTGGTAAGTGGTAACGTAACCTATAGAAATGTTTGTTTTCCAAGCAGAAATATTGTTTAGGAAACCCAACCAACCACTGTTAAGGGTATAAGGAAGGCCTAGGGAAAAGGAAGAGAACAGAGGGGTATTTAGGGCTTCGGCGCTCTCATATCTATTTTATTTCGCCCAACTTATGCCACAATCTTTTTATGAGTCAGTCGCAACGCTAATTCGATGTTTCAGAACACATAGTGGAGAGTTTTGATGATGATGATGATGATGACAGGGTAATTGCGCTTTTAGCCAAATTACACCCTAAATTAGACTTTCCTTCATACAACTTCAAAGCTAGTTTTTTAGAAATATAATCAACAATAAGTACCATTGTTATGAAACTTGTTCTGACTAAAGCTCAGTCAAAACAGTGTAATAATATAAACAGGCCGTAAGTATTCTATCAACAAAAGCTCGTTAAAAGTTTTTGTAAATCTATTTGAACAAAGGTACGCAAAATATAATAATGCTTTATTCTGATAAGTTATTTTTAAGTACCATGTTTTTCTCTCAAGAAAATCTACTTACTAATAAAGCTGAAGAGTTTGTTAAACGCGCTAATTTCTGGAACTACCAGTTAGATTTTCAAATCCAACACGCTAGAAGACTCGGGAGCGGAGCAGTATCAGTAGGTTAGCTAGTGATTGTTTATAAATACATAAATTACTGGCTATTAATTATTATTATTAATAATTAATCTTTTTTTTGGCAGTCGATCAAACAGCCCACGTGATGGTAAGTGGTAACTGTCGATTATGGACGACTGATTCCCTAGCATTGCTTCTGCAATTTCAGTGACTGCGAAGTTGCTGCCTACCGCGAAGGTAGTAGCGTAGGTGAAACAGTTGAGGGAGGTGAGGAAAAAGTAAAGAGGGGATATTTGGTCTCCGGCACTTTCACTCACCAAAAGTAACGCAATAGTACGGATACTACTACTCTTACATCGATCTTCTATTAGAGGGCAGTACTTCCCCGGTCGACCCGGCCCATTTGATTTCAATTCAATTCAATTCAATTCAAGTTTAACGGTAGTAGATCCAGTTTCAGCATGAATGAGCTGGATCGTCTGGGGAAGTACTACCCTTTCATAGAAGATCGACGTAAGAGTAGTAGTATCCGTACAACTGCGATTCGTTCGTCGAGTGAGAGCGCAGAGGCCCAATTTTCTCCCTTTTCTTTTTCCTCACCTCCCTAATTACCTTCCTGGCTTTCAGCCGCCATAGTGTAGGCCACCATACCAGCAGTTCAAGACGATGCTTGCTTGATGCATGCGATGCATGCTTTTGGTATAGTGGCCACCACTTCTAGATTCCACAGACTGCTTACCATCAGTCGGGGTGGAGTCACTTTGGTAAGCTAATTAAAAAAAAAAATCACGCTGAATCTACTACCGAATTTTTTTAAACATAAAAATATATAAATCTTACTAAATATAGTTCCTTAGTACCGCATGGGAATTGAATTCATAACTTCTTGCACAACAGTCGCATTCTCACTTCCCTCAGTATTAATTTACTTCTCGAATTCATTTAGAAGCACATAGTAAGGGCTTTTAGTAAGGGCTTTTCCCGTGATGTTTAGTGCTTCCACTTTCCCACCACTTGTTATAATGCCTCCTACCGTTATAGGTATTCGCTTTATTACTTCTCTGAAACGGTATAATGGACAAAGAGTTTTAACTTTGGTATTTTGTTTGTATACGTTTGAGTTGAAATAACATTTTTTTTTGACACTATGCTTTGAACATTTATTGAAAGTTTCTACTTTTAAGAAAGCATGGCTGTATCATTTGTTAAGTTTTATACCATGTGAATCAATGTTAATAAAGAACCTTTTTATATTTATTCTCCTAAAAGGTAGAACAAAAAACGCGTACGGGTGTACGTGTAACAAACATAAACTGATAATTGGGTAAACAATAAAAGTATATGGAGAAAATAATAGAATAAATCACATTTCTATGAAAATATGTATATTTAACCAAAGTAACCATATGCTAAGTTTTCTAAGTTTTTCAGAAGGATGAGGAAGGAAAAAGGGAAAGGAAGAGGACCGAGGGGGTAATTAGGCTGCCGATACTGAGATATAGTCGGCATATTATCTAAAAGATAGAACGATCTAGAATGTAGAAAAAAAAAACATTTAATCAAAGTAGGTAGTAGGTACATCAAAAATTGTTTCTTACCGTTTTGAAGATTGATTGTCATCAGGAAATCGAACTCCGAGCGACGCTTGGAATACGACTGAAACAAGGAAATTACTGATTTAGTCGTCGAGTACCTATAAAGGATTTTCAACTTTATATATTATAAATGTATGGTTGAATATCATTTAAAGCCTAATAAATAAGCAAGTATTTGATTTAGTTTCATTTATGCTACGAAAAGGATTTTTAACTGAATTTAAAGTATGCTTTATTCAGACATCATAGAATAATCTTCTATTCCTTTACCTAATATGACTATTTTATGTAAAAAATCGTGTAGTCGATGAGATAGTTGGAGGACAAAAAGAAGGTACGAGGCAGCGTGGCTAATTGGAGATTCTTTCTTTCTTCTTCTTTTTTATATATATTATAATCTAATAGCATAAAAGGGGTCTCAAATATGAAGATGTCCACCATTGAATGAATTGACGTGAATTTATTTACTGTATCTACACTATTCTCAGCATCTTATTATTTTTCTTTATACAATAACCATGTCAAACCATATACTCATATGAGGAGGTTTCAACGAAGGAGATTTTCTTTACATTTCAATATGTAGAGCAATAAAGAATATTAAAGACATCCTGCAATACCTATAGCAAGCGATAGTACAACGATTTCAATAAATTGTCACTAATTTGTTTTCTCAGAGTTCTATCCAACTAAGCACCTCTCGAACAACGAACTACGCTTAAAGTCATCGTTAAAACTTGCTCAATTATGCCTCAAGTCACCCCCGCATGTCATCTCCTATCCAGGCCTGTTCAAAGTTCGTAATTTTGCCTAGTCTAGAACTCATCAAACAATGTTTGAATTTAGATATGAAAATCTGTAAGCGCTATCTGTAGATTACGTTTAACGACTGTTTTTGATGCTATTATAAACATGACTGATATTTTAAAACCGCGATATACGTGACGCGTTAATATACGAACGGGACGATACGGGAACATCATACATAACATATTAAAAAAACCCCCGACATAGTGTATATTATTCTAGTAGTCAAGCACTACTTTGTGGCGCCGGCCATACACATGCACACGCACATGCATACGTACACACACACGCACACGCACACGCACACGCACACGCACACGCACACGCACACGCACACGCACACGCACACGCACACGCACACGCACACGCATACGCATACGCATAGACACGACAAACTTTAACACCCCGCCGTTTTTGCGTCGAGGTTTAATTAAGAATGTATATGAAAGAGCTTATGTTACAGAGACATGGACAAGACGGGAGCGAGGCACTTACTGGGTCAAACAAAAAATGCAGTGACGTTTCCGTACCGTTCGCGTCCAGTACGAGGTACGAGTATTAATGTCGTTACGTATGCCGCGGCCTTTAATAAGTGATCTAGGTAATTCTGATGTTATTTGCTTTTTTGATGCCGTCGGCAAATGACTAAGGTTGCGAAAACTGGGGGGACTATGTACAGCAATAAACGTCTTTCGACTGTTCGGGTGATGATGATTATTTATTTTAATTTTGTAGTTTAAAATATTAAAATGTACCATCTGTCTTACATATTATTGTTTTTTTTAAATCAAATCATTTATTTGATACTGTTAATGTGTGAATATCTTTATCACAAACATTAACTTTATATTACTAGCATTAAAGATCTCAAGATATCGGTTTTTCTTAATACAGCCACCTTTCATCCTATCAATATTATAAATTCTAATATAATGCGTGTGAGTTTGTTACCACTCAGCGCCTAAATGGCTAAATCAATTTCGATGAAAATTGGTATGTAGATAGATTCGGCGCTGGAGACGGAAATAGGCTACTTTTTATTCCGAAAATCTAAAAAAATATTATAGTTGTAGTATATATTTTTCTAAAGATTCACATAAGTATTCATTATATCTCATGAATTTGTATATTCATGCTTTGAATAAACAATTATTATCCCATTTTCCTCAACAAGTCTCTTTTTCATCTTTGTCTATCCTTGTATATTTTTTGAAAACTGAACTTACTTAATCTTTTTGATAATACAATATGATCACTGCGTATACGGACCTTTATTATCTCATTGTAAAATAATGGGAACTCGTCAAAATTTTATTTCTTCGTCCTATCTTTTGAAAATTGAAACCAGACCTTTGCCTTTAACAAATTTTTTGAGATTGTGAATAATCTCCTTTTGAGTAGGTACTACCTATATATAGAACCAACTGAATGGTTAGGTTATTTTTCTAGCTACTATTATGTCAAATATCAGAATAATCATACCAGTTCACTTTGAATTAATATTTCTGTCTCAAACAGTGTCAAATTAATGTTTAAGTGACAAAGATAGCGAAAAATTTATGTTTTGTGATGTTTATGTAAGACAGTTAAACATGTTTTAAGAAGTTCGTAATGCTAATTCCTTGACGTAAACTTTGGAAAACAAAGAAAATTAAAAAATTTAAACTCACTGCCATTTTTTTATTCAAATAGAAAAGAATTTACATTAATTGTACACCATTTTGAACTCTAAATACTTAAACAAACCTAAAGAAAGACGAATAATTGTTTACAAAAGGAACTTTTGCAGTACTATCCTCGACAGTTCACATTTGCAAGCGGGAATATTCTCTAGTATCAACATGAGTTGGAACATCATATTGTCAAAGTTTTAATGACGGAAATCGTTACGTCATACAGACGCCATATTAGTTATGGCATAGTTCTTGTTATAGAGCAACAAAAAGCAAAAATTTTTAAATGTCGAAAAAGATTTTACGGCTTCACAAGCATAATCAACATTTGGAAATATGACGCTCAGACTCACAGATTAATCATCATTATAATTATTATAAATAAAACCTTTACACATTTCATACACATCAGTCACATAATGAATTGGTCAGCAACTGCATTAATTGTATTTTAATGACCTAGTTGTGACGTCACAAACATCTGACGTCTACATTAAGTCGTCATTTATCACGAACATAGCACAATATTGTTTGAAATGTGGTAATTTTGATCTAAAATGTAATATTTACAGTATCTATTGTTTTAATACTATGATGATGTATAGTGTATTGAAGCATGTATATTGTTAGGTACCGCTAGTAGAATATGACTATAAACTTAATGTGGCATAGGAATTAGAGATGTCGCTTTTATACAGACATAAGACAAACTCGAATATTACTATTATATATCAGCCGAAAGATGTCGTTTGCCGCCCTCATCCATCAATTGCCTGCCACCCTTATAAGGTCATCGGTCCACCTTCTGAGATCCACGCTGCGCCTTCCAGTTTGTGGTTGCTACTTTATAACCTTTCTGTCCCAACGGCCATCAGTTCTGCGAGCCCATTATATATATCTTGCCAATTGCCACTTTAGTGAAGCAACACTCGGCTACCTTCGTTCGCCTGCGGATTTCTTCGTGTCTTAAACGATCGTGCAGGGAGACGCGTGACATAACCCGCTCCATCACCCTTTGAGCAACTTTGAGCCTTCCGACAAGACCCATAGTTAGCGAGCGTTAGTTTTTTCGTATGTTAATGACTATTAAATATACTAATTCGGTAAATCAGATTTCTCAAATAGTTGTAGGTGCACTCATATTATATATCACTCGTAACGAACATCCATCCGCCATTTTTTAGTGAAAAGGCTTTTAGAAACGTTTAATAACTCCGTGGTCAAGATCTTTAAGAACTTTGCAGGACAACGGCTATGATCGTAATGATAATTCATAATTACATTAACTGTGTCTATATAACTGTCCATGAAATACTTAATTACAATAGCGCACGGATAAAAATGGCTGACACATTGATCAATTAATTTTTTTTTTTTTTATATTATAGCCTACCAAAGTGACTCCACCCCGCCTGATGGTAAGCAGTCAGTGGAATCCAGAAGTGGCGGCCACCATACCAAAAGCCATCGTCTCAAACTGCTGGCATGGTGGCCTCCACCATGGCGGCTGGGAATGGGGTTAGGGGAAGGGAATGAGGGAGGTAGGTGAGGAAAGAGAAAATTAGATACCTGGTACTCATAAAAAAAACTACTTATGTAAAGTCTTGTACTGCAGTGGAGTGATAACGGCTAAAATAATTAAATATGTAAGGACACGAACAAGAAGACCATGCGGAGTTCCTATATGCTGCCAAATTGTGTTGAGTTCAACGAATGACCACTTTGTCTGTCCAGGACCACCACCTCTTAAAGGAGTATTATTTTAATGTTACTTTGTGTTTTGTCTTTTTCTTTTGCACAATCAAAACTAGGATAGAGACAAAGTAAGATTATAATAAGATAGCTATAATAGGTTGTAGTAAGAACCACAATTAAACAGTGTGTCCTATATCTACGTATGTTATTTAAATAAATAGATGTCAGCTATTCTGTATTTTAATAAGGAACACATTGTAATTGCTGCGGTTCCGAATCAATTTGATATTTGAATATTAATTAGCTCGTATGTTTTGTTAACAATCTGGTAATTGCATATTCCATCATAAATCTGCTGTTTACTGTTGGATAGTGGCTGTCATAGTTATGAAAAGAGTCTTCATTTATTTATAATCCTACTAATATTATATTATGTGTGTGTATGTGTGTGTGTGTGTGTGTGTGTGTGTGTGTGTGTGTGTGTGTGTGTGTGTGTGTGTGTGTGTGTGTGTGTGTGGGTGTGTGTGTGTATGTGCGTGTGCGTGTGCGTGTGCGTGTGCGTGTGCGTGTGCGTGTGCGTGTGCGTGTGCGTGTGTGTGTGTGTGTGTGTGTTTATGTGTGTGTGTTTGTTACCACTCAGCGCCTAAACAGCTGAATCGATTTCGATGAAAATTGGTATGTAGATAGATTCGGTGCCGGAGACGGACATAGCCTACTTTTTATCCCGAAAATCAGTCTGGTTTTCGAGGGATAGAACAAAGCTAGTATTATATAAAGAAGAAGAGTTTGTTTGTTTGAAGGCACTAATCTCTGGAACTACCAGTCGGACTTGAGTAATTATTTTGTGTAAATTGCCCAGTTTTTGAGGAAGATAATAGGCTATATAACATCACGCTACTGGGCAACGGGAGCAGAACAGTAACCAAAGACGCGAGTGAAACCGCGTTGCGGGAAGCTAATAATAGTATGAAGGTAAGTCTCTAAGTCTAACTTTCTTTAAACTACACAAAAATTTTGATACGGTTTCCACTATCATTCAAATTTTTCAGAGATTTTCTTTTATTGCTCGACTGCCGCAGTCAAGGAGGGACTTGTTTTTCGAGTTTATGTAACCTATCCGACCTGTCTCGTCCTACTAGCATCAAATACTTAGGTGTGACATTTGACCATAAATTAACCTTCCACAGCCACATCATCGCATAGGCAAATGAGTCTTTTAGACGTCTGGGTTTTGTCCTTAGAAACTCTGAAGACTTTCGTAACCATCATGTGGTAAGGTTAATTTTTGGAGCTTTAGTACGCTGCAAGCTAGAAAGCAGTATGTGCGTATGGAATCCACACGAAAGTACTTACGCTCTGATGCTGGAAAAGGTGCAAAAAGTTTTACTTAGGCATCTTTACAAGAGAATGTACGGGAACTACCCTTATATGTACCCTACTAAATATCTCCTAGGAATTTTAGGGTATAACTCACTGGAAGTCAGGCGGAATATGTGCCAAATTGTAGTTATGTGCAAAATCTTTAGGCGGAAAATTAATGCACTAGATGTACATGACGAGCTGTGTCGTTTTTATACTCCTGACAACTATCGTCGTAACCGGAGACATGTGCTGTTCGCTATTCCATCATGTCGCACCGTAGCACGTTCCATGTCACCTGTACCGCGCACACTATCTGCACTCAATGATCTCCTGTGTGCCAATCCTAACTGTGATCTGTTTGCGGATGGATGGCAGAAAATATTGTCAGAGTGCTTGCGGTTCTGCGAGCGCGATGCATGAATGTGTTTTATCATATAATTTTTTTTTGTTTTCATTTTATTCTTTTTTATCTGTGTTTATTGTTTATAATCGTATATGGTGTAATAATTATTTTAATTGGTAGTAATTAACCGTTTTATATATTATTAAATAAAATAAAATAAAATAAAAATAAATAAAATATATTTGTGTCTATTAAAACGTTACTGACGACAACGACCGTGGGCACAAGCTGGACTGTTGACCTGACAAAGAAGCGAACAATGGAAGGATATGAGCGGATCAGTATAGGGACTTTACCAGCGAGCTAATTTTATTTGAGTGAAGTCTTCTAAGAAAAATTCTATATGTTTTTTATACAACTAAGGTGACAATCAAGCATACGGCCCGCCTGATGGTAAGCAGTTACCGTAGCCTATGGACGCTTGCAATACCAGGATCATCACTAGCGCGTTGCTGACTCTGTTATGAACCTTATAGCTTCTTCCTTAAATGTTATTTTGTATAATTAAAAAGAAAGAAAGAAAGAAAACATTTATTTAGCAACATACGAGATACATTAAGAAAAAAAAGGAGTAGGTACATACAATAGAGTAGGACAAACAAATACAAAAGACAGACAGGTAAGTACCTGAGTACTAAGGTGGTATGGTTTCATGATGCTGCTAAAAAGGTTTTGGTTCGGCATAGTGCCAGGCTAATACTTGGCGCATTTTCAAACAGAACCTGTTATCTATCTATACTATTATATAACGCGGAAGAGTTTGTTTATTTGAACACGCTAATCTCAGGAACTACCAGTTGGATATGAATAATTCTTTTAGCGTATGATAGCCCAGTTCTCAAGGAAGGTTATAAGCTATGTAACATCACGCTACTGGCAACGGGAGCAGAGTAATAAAGACGCGGGTGAAACCGCGCCGCAAAAAGTTAGTTGTGTATAAAACTAAAAAAATAATTAGGGTGAATAATAATTTGTAAATTCATTAATTCAAATTATGTGAGTACATAATATTCATCATAAGCACCTAACAAACTAGATACATCACTAGGAAGAAATGCTTTTGTGCCAAAACTAACGTCGCTACACTAAGACGTCTCAAAGGGTTTTCTGAATACCGCTATCTGGGTTACATCTCACCTGTGCCTCATTGAAAAGTGCTCTTAGGAACCATAAAAGCCTTCGTTTGAGGCCAAATAAAAAGTTCTTGAGAGCGGATTGCCAAAAATGAGGTGATCTTTCAGTGTTTAAAAAATTCAGTAACGTGTGAAAAGTGAAAATGCATTGAAACCGTTTTTATTCAATTTAGCTTTACTCGTAGTTTTATAAAAAGACAAGCGAGACTATAAGCCTTTTAGGGTTTATTTTTGAAGAATAGTTAAAATAAACTGTCTTACAAATATTGTCTATCATTATTAAACTACTAATAACCAAATTTGTTAACAGATTTCTAAGTAGGTATGTTAGGTATATATGTACCGCCTCAGCTGTCATTGCTGAATATTATCCAGTACAACCACTGATTGCCTCTGAAAGCATTATCTATTACATAACAGACGATACTAAGGCCGCTATATAAATATCATAGAAATATTATCATAGATGTGTATGTCATTTTTATATGAAGAACATATTATTATGACGGTATAAGAACTACATGTGATTCATATTCTTTATGATCATAGTTAGGGGATCCTTTTTGACAGCTAGCGTACAAGTAGGATTATATTCAACACACTAGCAGTCTGTATGTAAATAGATGGTGCTAGTATGTTGATTTGAAGGGAAGGGAAAATGAATGATCCTATAGCAACGGAAAACACGGCTTGATGGTATATGACGTTTCTATGATGAAAATGAAGAACGTCATCATTTAACTATGATTATAGAGTTTGACAGACATTAAATCATATTTATATGATTTAAATATGATAATGTAATACCGGCCTAATGTACATAGCATTATTATACTTTCGCGGCATATATTTAGTACATAATAAGCAGATATTTACACATCAACGCAATCTGTAAGCTCCTGTCACACTGCCATACCAGGAAACTGCGAAACAAACAGAAAAAAATACGTATAATAAAGCCTGCTTGCCTCTTTCATCCTCTAATCTTAGCCATTCAGTTCATTTATGTTTTAAAAACTCAGAAACAAAGTTATAAAACCGCAATCCTTTTATCATATCAAAAGAATAAGATTACAAAAGCAAAACGAAAATACTTTTGTTTATGCAATCTTTAAATCCGACCGAGATTTTATGGTTCTACAGACGTTTAGCCCGTATAGCCCGTTTAGCCCATGTTTAGTCAAATCGACCCCTCGAGGCAATGAATATCATTTGAAAAACTCACAACACAAGAAGCCAGACAGAATTGTGTTCACAATAACAATAAATATATATTGTATCCTTTTTTTGCGCGTTTCTGATGATAAGATAAGTTTACTTTTCGTTTTACTTGGTTATAAATGATACAATTTCTTTGGAATTCGGGAATTTTTTGAGTGCCTTATATGAAAAATGTTTGGAGTATAAGGTATAAGGGTTCAGTTATAGCATCACTGTAATGTCCGTTTGTCTACCAGTTCAGCCATTCCTTTCCTTTCAAGTTATAATAAAAATAAGTTTATAAAACAATTGCCTACACATTTGTAAGTAAATCAAAAGCTTATAGGGGAATATCTTTCAGCGTAAGTTCTAAAATCGTTTATTTGTAGCTATATACATATATCACACAATAAAAAAAAAACAGTCACAAATTTACAATAGTAAATTAACCTTGAAGTATGTCAATATATGGGACAATAGATTTTCAACTCCAAATTTAAATTTGTCCTACACAGGTACTTACTCGAAAAAACGGACAAATTCTTCAAGATTCAAGGATGCGAATGACGATGTAGATGCATTTTATGAATATCTTCCCAATATAATTTTATGTAGTTAAAAGTATTTATGTTTCAAGTTTTATTACTGTAGGAATTCACTATCTTCTGCACAGTAGATTCATTCTTAAACAATACTGTAGAGTCGTTGTATTATAAAAATTCTTTGCTCAGTAAATAAAAATATGAAGCTAAATTTAAGGTACACAGATAAATCAACATGGAATACAAGTGCAACGAAGGATGCTTTAGGAATTTCTGTATGTGAATTCTGGGCGGTACATTTTATAGTTAGTTTAACCCGTTTATACTACTCGCATTTTGAGAGAAAAATTGTGGTTCTTTATATGATTAGATCACTTCGATTTGTGGTCTAGCAAAAGACCATTCATCATGATCGTCTTAGCTGAAAGACGTCGACTGCTGGACTCCCAAGTATCACCATGAGTGGTCGTGAGTCACCCTCGTCCATCGGTGGCTCGCTACTATTATCATCTCGTCATTCCACCTTAGAACCTGAGCTTATTTGCTCCAACAATCATCAGTTCTACGAGCTATGTGTTTTGCCCATTTCTTATTTTAGTAAGGTGAGTCTTAGAGCTTTATTTCAAGCATCTCGTAAACGGTCTTGCAGAGAGAGACTTAGCATACTCGTAGATGGATCTTTCGCCCCATAAGTGACTAAAAAAACCTGTATATTTATTATATGGCCCCTTAAATCTTTATAAACAAATAAGGATCAAATGATTTGTTGCTTCACAATTAGTCGTATATCATTCAAATTCTTCATTGATAGTAAAGAATCAAGTCAATCCAATTAAGCTAAAAAGAAATTGAAAACCCTGATTAAGTAATTACTTAATAAAAGGAAAGCTTTGTAATCTATAAATAAAGAGATTTCGTGATGAATGGGATGACTTATACCTCGGCAGGCTTTTGCTAAGGAAACTTTCTCTACAATCTTCCAACGTCAATACGGGTAACTTTTCTTTTGTATAAAACTCTTTAGTATTTAGGAATCTTTCTATATTGGTTACTGCCACCTGACCTATGAGTGTATATAAACATAACACAGATTAAAAAGTTTAGCAATATTACAGTCTCTACTGCGTGTAGTGGTATGAAATGAAGAATTACTAGAAACACATTTTTCGTTTTCATTTTTGGGACCGTTTCCCAACCATTTAGTAGTACTTTGAAATAGATTCATCCCTGTACAGTATCCTTAGACTCTTTCCCATTTGTTTCATGATCGGTAACGGTTAATTATATTTTTTTGTTTGTGTACTTTATAAAGAATGCTAAAATCATTTCTGCGATACTTATAGGATACGACCATGTCCATAAACTAAGGTAAGCACGCAGTATGCTTGTTAGTACACGTACGGTATATAAAAATTGAAGAAACTGGCAGTATAAAATTCTAACAAAAGAACTATAAAAGTTACAATAAAGGTAAGTAAAAATACAACATTTGCAGCTGCAATGGAACTGAAGTTCGATTTACGAAGCTTCTAAATATAACAATTAATTCAATAACGTGTAATGACGAAATTTCCTTCAAACAAATGTGTGCATTTTAATAAAATATTTTCCTGTTCAAGCTATTAGTATGACACACACGTATACAATGTTTATTTACTTAGAGTATAATTAGGGGTAATGTAGGGAGCCATGTAGCTTAGCAAAAATTGAATAACGATGTTTGCATTTCTGTTTATTGTTTTTTTTTTGTAATTGCAATGCAGAGAACTTAATAAAATGTGATTAGTAAAAAGAAGTTTAATAGTTTAGATATAGTTTCAAGGTAGTCGACCACATATTTGCTTAACCACTGTTGAAATTTTCCATTTTTATATAAGAAAATAATTTAACGAGAGAGAAAATAGCAAATTTATTTACAAGCAGGAATAGGCTGGCCCCAGGCTGTAGAACATTGTTGTGCCACTAATATCATTACACAACAATAGTGCAAATATTATATTAAACGTTTAGTAAATTATAAAATTAATACAATTTTAAAAGCTTTATAGAAATATGAAATTATGTTCTTTTTTTAAATCCATCCAAAGGTTGTCTGGAAGAGATCGCTTTTAGCACCAAGACCGTTCATTGGTCTGCGATTTGTTTTGTGTTGTGTGGTGTACAATTAAAATATTTTATCAACAAAAACAAATTTATATTATCTATTAATGTAATTATTAAAAACTTACCAACTAAAATCAATAAAAAAGCAAATTTTCCAAACAAATCCATTTTCATTTCACAATTCGAAAACCGAAAAAAAAACAGTTCGAAATGACATCACATGATTAAAAACTTTCACTATTTAAAAAAGAAATGTCATTTTTTAATTCGCGGTAAAATCGAAGTCGCGTGTTAAAGTTCGCGGGCTTTTGTAGCTTGGAAGCGCACGTCTGACTTCGTCGGCGGCTTGTGGAAAACTGGGGGCGGGTGGGCGATTGCTGTTAAATTATAGTATGCTATGTAGTACATTGTCTAATGAAGTGATACTGCTTCAATATGGTGCTATTTAGTGGGGAGGTAAATATAGGTTACGGAAGGGATAGGTTAGTAATTATAGATAGTTAACTTTATTATACTAAGCTACTAAAGAATAGCTTTCTGTGGTTCTTAATTAAACAGATTATCACTTTTTACGATATTTGGTGCTGTTTGTTATATTCTCCAGTGTATCTTTGGTTAATAATCAGTTCGTAGCAGTTTTATTGACATGATAATTATAGTGTATACCACTTAAAGGCCCTGGTTGCCTAGTATGTGCTGAACTGAACACCCGTCTGTTGCAATGCGAGGAATCAGTGGTTTAAAGCTGTTAGATAATCTGTGTATCATGAGTGATAAATATTGATGCAGTAAACTATATATATGTATATATACATAATAATATATGCTTACTTTATGATTTCAAAATGTATTACCTTGCACTAAATAAATGTTCCTTTCTTTCTTTCTTTCCATCTTTCAGTGAACGTCCTCAGAATGATGGTGATGGCGATATAACAATATTATTATATACTTAAATACTTCGCACGTGAATACTTTTATGGTTTGTTATGACTACATTAAAAATAGTTGAAGTTCTTGGCTTTAGTATAATAATATATTGTAACGAGTAGATTTCTTAACTTCATTCCTGAACTGATTGACATTTAAATATGTACATATATGCTTCAACAACAACCTTCTGGCAGAAATGTTATAAATGATAGTGAAAATAGTGTCAAAATTTGTTGCGTGGTTTTACTGAAGTTCATAATGTACGGTTTAATGACATTACAAACCAGCAAAAATATAGTTAAATTGATAATTTCCTTCTTTTTTGAGGGCGTTAAAAAATCGCAATGTGCAGTAACAAGAGCACACAACATTTTCTCACAGCGCGACTAAAACCATGTAAGCATCTAGGAAGAATGTTTGGTCATTATTCTATTAAAGTTGTCGCAGGAATGTGCGGTTCATATAAATCATCCGTATACATGGTACCGTGTATTGTGTCGGTCCCATGGACGGCCGGACCCATGTTTTAGAGATTACTTGATAGATTTATTGATAAAGGATACTTTGTTTGATATTAAGCTATTTTAACAGAGAATTCTGAGTTGTTATATAATATTTAGAGTATCAACGCTGATAAAAAACTTAAGCTTTTTATATTAGTTTATTTTTTAGTTTTAGTTAATTTTAAGTATAGAACAACAAATTCCGAAAACAGCATATTAACGTTAACTTAAAACTCACTTCTATTCACGATCGAATCGACTTCTCATAGTAGTTCTAAAGTGGTATTTACTTACTCTTCGACTCTGAGTTTATCTTGCCGCTTCGTATACGATTCTAACTATTAAACTAGAAAATCATTATAAATGGGCCGGTAACGCTATCTGTGAGTATCCGATATCTGAGATGGATAAGCATTTGTTAGGTTTACGGATTCAGTATTCGATCTTGGATAGCTGTGTGTAATGTTATTTGATATTTATTTACACAGAAACAGTTAAAGTAAGAGTGTTAAATTGAGAGCAAATAATAATCTATACTATTATATAAAGCGGAACAGTTTGTTTGTTTGAACTACCAGACAGATTTGAATAATAATTTTTGCGTATGATAGCCCAGTTCTTAAGGAAGGTTATAGGCTATGTAACATCACGCTACTGGCGACGGGAGCAGATCAGTAAGCTAATACGCGGGTGAAACCGCGTCGCTGGAAACTAGTAACAAATATACAGCTCTATCAGGACACAAACTGTCACTGCCTCTGAGATGCTGAGAGCGCAAGCGCCTGCTGTGCAAGAGGTTGTGGGTTTGATCCCCACATGAAGCAAAAATTTGTGTGTCCCATAAATACTTTTACCGAGTCTTGGTGTACTTTGTGTTTGTAAATTGTATTTTTGTAAAGTCTCCCGCAACACAAGTCTTATCGGGAGTTGTATTAAAATAGTAAGTGTATATTATAGCTAGTAATATAAGTTTTAGATATAACGATATGTTTTATACTGTAGGCCGCTGCAGTAGAAAAGTAAAGTGGCGTGACCACAAAATGCAACACGCAACGGCAGTCCTATCACAAGGTTGATCGACCACCCGATTAAGATATCAGAGGGCCTAGTGCGAATTTGTTTTACGTTAACGCGATTGACACGTTTATAATAATAATAACAATATAATAATAAACATTTATTTCAGGCATCTAGAGCCCAT
Source organism: Parascotia fuliginaria (assembly GCA_963082885.1). Taxonomy (NCBI): domain Eukaryota; kingdom Metazoa; phylum Arthropoda; class Insecta; order Lepidoptera; family Erebidae; genus Parascotia; species Parascotia fuliginaria. The sequence continues at coordinate 7,526,373 of OY720195.1, forward strand.
AAAATTCCAATACATAAATAACAAAATAAAAACTATAAACTAATACATATTTTATATAATTTAAAATTAAAAACTACTATACACGAGAGTTCGGCGTCATGTTTCACTGCGGGGTGTCAAGTAGCCGGCCGCGGAAACGGCGAAATAAGACACCCTTCGGCCAGAACTCCTCCTTGAGAAAGGTCTCTAACTGTGGAGTTGGCGCCTGCACCACGAACGATGTAAAATTGATTTTGTGGCGCGCCTCTAACTTCTCTACCCTCAAGGTCAGGTTTGCCTTCACCTTGATGTACTCCACGGTCTACTCGGCCGTAGAGCGGTGTAGGCGGGACACATACAGCTGCGTCGTTGGTGTTACAGCACGTAGCAGCATGCTGAGTCCTGTCAGACCTGTACCACAAATGTTGTGACAAGTAGGCATCCTTTTCTTCTTTTCCACCTTGATGAAACCTTCCTCGTCACATTTCGTGTTTCTTGCACCTATAGTCGTGCTAAGTGCAGAGTGACTCTGCTTACTCCCTTTTACAATAACTACTTGTCGTGATGGTTGTGACACAGTAGTATTGTTTGCAGCGATTGCAGAGTAGGCACGTTTGGGGGTCGACGTACGTACTATACGCGTCGTAGCCTTAGTAGGTACGGCGCGGGCGGCAGAGCACGATGCAACGCATGCATTCTTGGCGGCCAGTGGTGTAAGTGAACTCGCCGAGTCAAAATTGCCGATGGATGCGTTCTGTGCCCCACGTTGTTTGTTCACGTTCAAGGCGTCAGGTGACCTACTTGTGAAAATAGCGCTGCGAAGCAACACTACTTCGGCACGTAGCTCACTTATGGTGGTGTCTGACGCCTCTAGCTTCGACTGTACTACAGCCAGGCTCGCTTTTAGAGATGTTATGTCCATAAGCAGCCTGTTGACGTCAAAGTGGTCGAACGTGTCGGAAGACAACTTCTTTTTTTTTTATGATGTTCGGTGCGCCAATTGGCCTGCTTCAAACTCTTAACCAATCAGAGAGCCAAACGCAGTAAGCGTTTCGATTGCGTTAACGTTAAAACGACTCGCACTCGGCACCCAGGCTACTAATGAATAAGGGCAGCTTAAAGTGACGATATTTGGAAGAGGCCTATGTCTAGCACTAAACGTCTTTCGAAATAGTAGTAATGACAGGAGGACTGTCATTTGTTTACTACAGTACAATAACCTCTCAAAGAAGTGAAAGTAGAAGAGTTGTACGCTTGACCGCGTAGAGATGAAATTTGTAACCGTGCTACGAGCTGCGTAGAGGTCTGTAGCAGAGCTACGAATCCCTTGAAACAGCAGTTGAATATTGTTATTTTTGCAAATAAAATAGAGCATGGCAATAATAGAGGCGTCAAAGTAAGTTTACTTATAAATGTTTCAGAATATAGTTATATACGTTTGAGTATTGGCCAGCCCCGAGCTGTTAATGAGTCGTTGGTACCACTAATATTTGAAAAGAGTATTCGTGTGATTTCCAAAAAAAAATTGAATTATTTGACTATGCTTAACCAATAATTAACATTCACAAACCGTTTAACGACATCTATACTAATATTATAAAGAGAAAATATTTGATATTTTGTATGTTTGTTTGCAACGATATAACTATAATCAAAGTTACCGATTTGAAAATTCTTTCACCTTTAGAAATCAATAAATTGAGCTGGTAACATAGGCCATATTTAATTAAGTTTAACAAATTTAATCAGTAATTTTCGAATTTCAATATTTTAAGCGCCTTCGTAAATTTGAATGATGCAGTACAGTGCAGTAGACACTATTGCTATGATATTTTCCGTAGGAGTTAGTTGTGAGATCGAATTAAACTTTAAGCTAAGCGAGGGCGGACTTCTAGTATTATATAACTTACTTCATAATACGTGTGACATATTTTAAAAAAGAAAACTATACTAAACATTTTACGGTAGTAGATCCACGCTGATTTCAGCATGAATGGGCTGGATCGTCCGGGGAAGTACTACCCTCTCATAGAATATCGACTTAAGAGTAGTAGTATCCGTACTACTGGGTTTCGTCCGGTGAGTGAGAGCGCCGCAGGCCCAATATCCCCCCTTTCCTCTTTCTTCACCTCCCTCATTCCCTTCCCCTGACCCCATTCCCAGCCGCCATAGTGGAGGCCACCATACCAGCAGTTTAAGACGATGGCTTTTGGTATAGTGGCCGCCACTTCTGGATTCCACTGACTATCAGGCGGTTTGGAGTCACTTTGGTAGGCTATAATATAAAAAAAAAAATTATATTTGTGAATTGAACCTAAGATTACTACTGAACTAAATTGCTAGGCTACAAGTAATTTAATCATTACATAACATGTTTATAGCTTGACTTAATTTATACTGTTACATTTGGCGTGTAGATTGGATATGCTTGCCAAACGTGACAAATGGATTAACGCTGTACATGCACTGTTAAGTCTTATATGTATAAAGGTGGGTCCATATTTGTGACATTGTAACACACTTAACATTATTCTACTGTCACTGTGTCTTCTTAATCTGATGTTGATGGTTTAATCCATACTTCCATGCTAATATTATAAATGCAAAAGTAACTCTGTCTGTCTGTCTGTTACGCTTTCAGCTAAACCACTGAAGCGATTTTGATGAAATTTGGTATACAGATAAAATACACTTTAGGGAACAACATAGACTTTAAATATTATCGTGAAATAATGGCTTGAAGGGATTGAAATTGGGGATGAAAGTTTGTATGAAAAATCATCAATGTATATCAGAGACATGTTTATCATTAGTAAAAATATATTATGCTAAAATAATGTAGCCAATAATTTAATTTACATTGAATGTATACACAAAACTGCGTTACTTTTTAGTAAAATATAAGATCTAAATGTAGCAACTCAAATTAAAAAAAGTACTCCTACACTATGACAAAAGGTAAATGTCGCAAACAACAGCCATCACACTGTGTAGGCTACACAATGCACACCTGTACACAGGATATTTAGCTGTATTTCATAAAAATATTTACATACCACTTTATAAAGTCCATGTCACGTGTAAATAAAGCTAAAAAACAACACAAACTGAAGACACATTTTAAAACATAATACTACAAATGTAGATGCACCCTAACGTATTGAAAATACTTTGCAAGACTCAACCTACTGTAGAAATTTCATCTTCTTTTCATTAATAACATAATGTATCTCTTAAAATCTTAAGCGTTTCCATGACAATGGTACTCTACTAACCCATTCATCGTTAATGGAAATAAATGTTACACAAAACTATAAAAACTTCTAGTACACCTGCTTCACTTAAGTTCAGCACTTAGCCTCTTTACTTAGTTACTTCCTTGTGGGCTTTAAAATAAGGTTCATAATTGCGCGATCTAATTAGGATATGATGTAGCATATGTTCCGATTCTGCTATAAAGACAACCGAGTATTACTTGTGTGCCGGTAGCAGATGGTACGGTCGCCATTACTGTATGTCATCTCAGTAAGTTTAGGGATGAGAATTGTCGATACTTTATGTGGATGTGTAATGTCGATGCTGATGAAATATAAATTAAATTATACTGCCTGATATTTAGTGATACTGTGTTCAGTAAGTAATAGTTGGTTTAAATTTAGATCCGGGGTCGGATGTCGTTTAAAATTGTAGGATTGTGACTGGTAAATGCCGACAGGCTCAACCACTGTAATATGGGATCCAACGTGATTAGCGTTTCGTGGGTATTATAAACATCTGTTTGACAACCTCACAGAGGTTTGGTCGCAGGTTCGATTCCCGCTCAGTGCAAATATTTGAGTGCATGAACATGGCTATGTGCATTGGTCTGGGTGTTTCTATGTATAATATATAATAAAAAAATTTCATTAATCATTCTAGAAACCATATCACAAGCTATAAATATATGCTTACTTTGGGTCGAGATGGCGTTGTGTGGTTGTTGTGGTATTATTTATTTATCTGTCTACCCCTTTGCTGAATAAAGACGTGATGTGTGTACATTATGTAACATATGTACAGTGTTTAGTATATAAATAATGCCACAACTGCAAATATCATTTAAGTGATAATGACGATTATCGTAGTACTAACTAATATTTTTTTTTTTTTTTATAGTATAGCCTACCAAAGTGACTCCACCCCGCCTGATGGTAAGCAGTCAGTGGAATCCAGAAGTGGCGGCCACTATACCAAAAGCTATCGTTTTAAACTGCTGGTATGGTGGCCTCCACTATGGCGGCTGGGAATGGGGTTAGGGGAAGGAAATGAGGGACGTGAGGAAAGAGGAAAGGGGGGAAATTGGGCCTCCGGCGCTCTCACTCACCGAACGAAACGCAGTAGTACGGATACTACTACTCTTAAGTCGATCTTCTATGAGAGGGTAGTACTTCCCCAGACGATCCGGCCCATTCATGCTGAAATCAGCGTGGATCTACTACCGTAAGAATAATACATATATTCGAATTTCAGACAAATATTGTTTTGAGTGTACTTTGTATTTATTTATTATGTACTTCGACATCGACTGCAACGACTGCCACTACTATTGTCTAAAGAGAAATAATGCCTTCTGTTAATACTGATACAGGGTTTTTTTTTATAAACACTGGGAACCATTACTTACCAAAATCCTAACAATAATAGTTATAAATCCATTAAATTTGATTACAAAACCCTCTTACCATGCAAAATTGTTTTATTTAATTTATATACAGCATAGACAGTATACCGTCATAATAAAGCTTACATCACCAACATAAAATTTTATCGTATCACATATCGACAAGTCACATCCCTAGATGTGGCTTGCTGTCTAAAAGCTATTAGCAGTTGGCGACGGTACCACCTGTGTCTGTCATTTCCTACGAAGAGATTACGTACATGGCATTAAGTCGCGTCGTATAGACGTGTTTTAGCCAATTACCCACTTGAAGAAACCCCGATGTACCCTTCGAATCTTTTCCCTTTTGTGGGAAATTTTGGTTAGGAATTAAGTTGGTTTTAAATGTTGTTAATATTTGCTTTATCATTGTTACTTTAACGCTTAGTATAAAAGGTAATGTTATTATATTTTGGCTAGAAGATGACGGCTGGCCAAGGCCTACTCCTTTCATGTGAGCGACTTTTGTCGTAGTCGCAGATTGGTGACTAAATTAATGTGATGTGTATTGTATGTTCTAAAGAAATAAGAAAAAGAAAGAAAGAAAATACATTTCTACAAACTGAATAAGACAGAAACTTAGAGGTAACACAAGAAAGTCTCAGCCACATCAGTGTTGAAGTTCTACTTAATAAAGTCTGTAAACAAAAAGCATGTAGTAGTTTCAGCTGTTTTAGAAGTAGTATAAATTTGGGTCTTGAGAATAGAAAATATTAAAAATAAACCGATCCCACAAGGGATCAGATACAGGGGATCTAACTGGAATAACTGTATTTATCAAGACTGTAGTATGGTCTAAAATGCAAGTAATTACTGTTTTCAATTTGTTAGCTATCAAGGTGATGTTCAAAGGTAGAAAAAGCCTTTATCTGATGGTTAAGCCACGATATCAGCTTCTTATGCATGACATTGAAGGGTAGGTAAGGTTTATGTACTAGTTAAACTTTTTTAACTAGTTAAATTTACACTTGCTTCTCCTGCGAAATTTCTTATTTTTATACGATTTTGCAGAGACACCAAACATAGGCTGCTCCATCGCCGTCCGAGTCCTACTACTACCTTGACAGTGGCTTTCTCGATCTTTATTTGAAAAGCCGATTTTATGCAATGTATCTTTTAGCGCTGAATCGCTTTTACATTAAGTAAATATATTTATTATTGACAGAGTTCAGCGCCGAGCAAAATTCGGGAATTTTAAGAATATTGGATTACTACATACCAAAGAACTGCAAATCCAGTGCTAGTTAAGCTTCAATTATTCAATTATTAAGATAGTTAACATTCGCAGCGGATAGTGGTTTTGGTGGTAAAAAGGTATGATGTAATTAAAAGATTAAACCAAATTTAAGTTGCCAACCCTGCTAATTACTTTTTGTTGGGATTTTGCGGATTATTTGGATTGAAGCTGAGTCAAAATTTAGTTAATAGAGCTATTTTGAAGTGCAGATTTAATTTTAACACTTATTTATTTAGGGGTATTTTAAAAGATTTGATTCACGATATAATGTATTCGAATTTAGCCAATAAAATAAATAAAATAAATTTGATAAAGAAATTGAACTACGTTTACGATCTCGTCTAGCACGGTTCGCTTCAAGCATTCATTACTCTCGTGTACGTGTAAGCTTTGGAATGAACTAAGTACCTGACTGTGTTTCCAGAGCGCTATGATATCATAAAAGCGTGGTAGAAGTTCACGAGTGCCAGTTACCACTTATTATTTTTACTTATTTTTCACATATGTCTCAGGGATCATGTCGGCATAACTTTCTTTCTAAGAATAACTCCATCTATGGTCACTATTTCTAGAACCACATTAGTTTCTCTATTATGTTATTAAGACTATAATATAAAATAGCCCTGCCGAGCTTTGGATAGGTACTAAAAGTATTTGATTTTTTACTACTCCTCCTTTTTACTGTCATTTTTATATATTTCTTAAATAAGTAGTATACATAGCTGTTACTAATTCTAGGTAATTATTTTTCGCTTATTTTAGTGAGGTGACTGGACTTATGGCGAAGCATTGATGTACAATAGCATTAGTATCATACTATGACCAGCTGATCCCCAAACTAAGCAAATCTATTTATAAGGGACCAGTATCGAGAATAAAACTAGATTTAAATAATAAATATGCCACATTGTATGTTGTTTGCGCCTGAGAGTTCACGTGTGATATTATTATTTACTTTACTTAATTTTACCATTTAAGTATTATCTTCCTCAGTGACTTTATTAGCAACGAATATTTCCTTTATTCTTTATTTTAAAACTTTGTACATCGTCTTTCTTGTATGTTCACGAAATTTCCAACTACCCCTAAAGTTATTACTATAATCTTCAGTTTGAAGCTTCAGTAGAGAGCGTTATGAACGAATAGCGGAAACTTTGAAGCGGCTGAAAATTTCAATATCTTTAAAAGGATTTTGCGATTCGGCTGTTTTTAAATAACACTTGATATTTTTGAGTGAATTTGAGGGTTCAGGTTAAAGTGAAATTGTGAATTTTTTGCTAGAAAATGGAATGTTGACTTTGGCGGGCTCTGGAAAAGTTACATTTTATTTTGGTGACAGCGCAAAAATGTTTATGGACCTTTGGAAACCTTTTAAGTTACGTTTTTATTGGATGGTTGTGCCAATTTAACACGCAGTTCAACGAAAAATTAACTATATAATGTGAAGTACTAATCGGGTTGCTAAATGCATGAATAAAACTAATTATCAATGCTTTTTGCACGCTTTTAGGTACTTCACATGAGATTAAACAGGTGATTAGTTAAATTTTCGTTGATCAGTCTTTTAGAAACTGGGTGTTAGTTTTGGTTTCGATTTCCGCAGAGAACAGATGTTAATAAAACCGAGATTAGAAATGCACTTTATGATGAAAACAAACCGATTGGTCTTCTAATCTTTCTCTGATCTTGCATTGACGCTGATTCCCCTCTCCCTAACGATCGGTAACAGCTTCTTTAATGTCTTAGCATTGTCTTTTTTTTATAGCTGACAGTGCCAGACGAGCAAACAGCCCACCTGATGGTAAGTGGTAACTGTCGCTAATGAAAGACTTAGTCTCTGGCATCGCTCCGGCAATGACTGGTTTCTGTAGCTATAATGCTCCCTTTTAGCTACTTTACTATCATTATACTGTTATATATTTACATAGTGGAGTTAAGGCCACTTTTCATACAGAGAAGGCATAAACCTTTGGTTACTTTTGCGCAAGACAGATTGGTTTTAGATTTATATTTTTCTAAACTATAATTAAATTTCATAGACGATTTATATCTTAATTATTTTAGGCATTTAAATAACAAAGATGTTTTAATAATTAATCTGTCAAATCACAAAAGCCGAATGTGCAAAAGTTTCTGCGGCCGACGTTTTTCTAACATTTTCTCCCTTTAAAATATAATTACATTTTTTTGCAACTATGGCCTTTTTACAGTGAACGAACAGCAACAATTTTATAGCCAAGTTTATTATGTAATAAAATATTGTTGATAATAAAATTCGATGAGATGAAAATGTCACTAATGTAACTTTATAATAGACTACCGACTGCCCTGACTTTGCACGTGGACAATGTGTATTTTACGATAATTACTAGTCTTTCAATGTCTGGGCTTCTATTTTATAATATGCATCTATTTCACATTTAAATTGGTCATCTATTACACTCTCTTGAAGAATGTCAAATGAAAACCATATCAAATGGTCAAGAAGAAATTAACAGCAAAACGTACAAAATAAAAAAGCGATTTTTTTATATGTCTTTAGAGATAAAGATATATTTATTAACAATATACATAGTACATTATCAGTTTAAACATTTTCAAACTTTACGAGAGACTGGTGCATGTTGTAGATTTTTATAGTACATGTCACCAGACCTCTTGGTTTGGATGATGTATAGAAGGTACTTTTTGTACGGATTCTAAACATAGATATTGTTGTCTTAAAAACTAGGAATAAAGCAAGATATTTTTACTGTCTCGGTGTGGTAGTGGTAATGCTGTGGCTACTTCATGTAAGATGTTATTGTTTTTGATTGATAATATAATTATTAACTGAGGTTGCAAAATAAGCATACACCTTCTGATGGTAAGTGACCAATAATGTCTGTATTCTCTGCAACAATACTAAGATACAACCAAATCGTTACCGACCGTAATATAAAATGAAAGAATGAAGTATCGATATGGTAGATAAGCCTCTGTTTATCTCACAAAACGCGACAAAGACACGCTCGTCCTCACATTCGGTCTCACACCAAACGACTACGGTAGATATCATTGCAATAGTGTCTTATGAAAATGACTGAAGAATATGTTAAACATAATAAAATATAGCAATGTTAACCGCTTCATTTATTGATTTCTAAAGGTTATATAAAGAATTTTTCAAATCGGTAACGTAGATTTTTAGTTAAATAAATAGTTGCAAACAAACAAACATACAAAAAAAATCCAATCTTTTCTCTTTTATTAGTTTAGATCTAAGAACTAAAACTTATCAAAAGGCAAAACAATCAATTTAATATTTAAATTCCCTGCCGAATGATCGCCAGTCTCAAGCCTGCTATTACCCTCATATTTTATTCATTTAGTTTTTCCCGAGTGGGTAAAGTTGCCAGATTATGAGAACAAATTTCTATAATAATGTTTTTTTTTATTGCCGACAGTGGCAGACGAGCAAACAGCCCACGTGATGGTAAGTGGTAACTGACGCTCATGGACGACTCAGAGTCTCAGCGAAGCCACTGCCTACCGTGAAGGGGTACATAAAGGGATTGAGAGAAGTGAGGACAAAGGAAATGGAGAAATTGGGTCTCCGGCGCTCTCTATGTAGTAGTAATGCAGTTTAATTTTGTTATTTTTATTTAGTAAGTTTTTGTTATATCAAAACATTCTGAAATCATTGTCAGCTTTAAGATTTTCACAGCTGAACAATATTTATGTAGGATTTTTCTCAAAAAAACGCATTTGCCATTACCATGCTTGGTAGACGGATTGGGTTCAGGAACAGTAAGGTGATATTTGTGAACGCAGATAATAATATTATTCTTTATATGATACTAGCCTTCCGTGGCGCGATTTCACCCGCGTTAAGTTACATCTTTGGTTACTGCTTCGCTTCCGTCACCAATAGCGTAATGTTATAGTCTATAACCTTCTTCAAGAACTGGGCTATCAAACGCAAAAAGAATTGTTCAAATACGACTTGTAATTCTGGAGATTAGCGCGTTCAAACAAACAAACAACCAAACTCAGCCGCTTTAATATAATAGTATAGATTGACTTTGTTGTTTCTTACGATCGATCATACTAGACTAAACTAAATATAGTGATCTGTTCAAAAAACATATACCTAATAGGTGTAACTGCCAAAAATATTAATTATCAAAGCAAAAAATAAATATTTATTAAATTACAAATTAACTATAACTTTTAAACATAATTTTCGTATAAATTTATAAACATATGGGCATTAACGCGATCATGCATTAGGTATTTACATACCTTATTTTGCTTGACGTTTCGACCAGGTTACACCGGCCGTGGTCACAAGCAGACTGGTCTGCGTCGCGTTAATTCCCGTATTTTTATAAATTTATATCATGCAACGCGAAAGTTTAAAAGTAAATATAATTTTCGTAGGTAACATTTTACAACTTCCTATAACGTACCATATACCACTCACTTACCGCCCTAAGGCTCTATTACGAGTGGTACTCGTATAACCATGTCGACCGCAGGGGAAGAGACACTTACGTGAGGTATCTACACTTTATAATATGAATTTAATTTTAGATGTGAATCAAGAAAGTGTGGTTCGTGGTTAAAAATAGACTTTTTAAAGTGACTGATAATGAAAATTGGCTTTGTTAAGTCTTTTACTTAGACTGCTTGAGCTTCTAAAATCTGCCTGAGTGGTCTGAGTGTCTTGCTGGTTCTTCTCACTCACCTCATCAGCGAACTGCCTATGGGTTAATAAGCTGACTTTATATAATTTTGACGTTCCTATGCATCATACTTTATGATCTATACATATAGAATAAGAATAAGAATAAAAATCATATAATAAAAATGTAACCGATCGCTGTCTGTACATGGAAGATATATGAGAAAAAATACTATTAGGACCTATATCAACGCAAATAGAACCCAAAACAATGATTTTTAAAATTTTTGTCTGTTTGTCTGTTTGTCTGTTTGTCTGTTTGTCTGTTTGTCTGTGCGTTTGTGCACGCTAATCTCAGAAACGGCTTATCCGATTTAAATATGGTTTTCACTAATATATTGTGGTAAGCTTCACTTAACATTTAGTGTTTGTTTCATGTCAATCGGTTCATAAATGAAAAAGTTATGCCAATTTAAAGAATCACATCGAACATTCGTTAATTTACTACGAAATCTTATAGAAGCAGATATTTTAACAGGTTGCGGAATAGCTAATAGTGTTTTTATTCCTCGGATTCCTGTCATTCTAAACAGTCTTTCATTTAGTTTTAAACGAGTCCAGTTTCCAGTGAGCCTATGTTTTGCGATGACTAATTAAAGTAATTAATTAATTAAGTAATTAAAGTAAAGGTAAGACACTAAAAGTTGTGGGTGTGGATCTAAGTATTAGCTGTTTTTCGGTCAGCTTTATGTGGCTCTATCACGTGTTAGCATTACTAGCAGCCTGTATGCTTTGATCCCTGATGGCTATACGTCTAATCCATACATCCATACATATTATATAAGGCTTTGTCCTGACTGACTGACTGACTGACAGACAACGTAAAGCCTAAACCGCTGGTCGTAGCGACTTGAAATTTGGAGGGTGTGTTTGTCTTAATGTCTAGAAGTGTACAAAGAAAGGGTTATTAAAAATTCAACCCTTAAGTGTATGAAAAGGGATGAAATCGATTGTATGAAACGTCTTCATTTTTTAAGTTACAGCTTTGAAATTTTGTTTTGGAATACTTTTATTTAAATAAAAAATACGCTCATAATTTTTTTTTACTGGGGTGGATTTATAGGAGTGAAATAAGGGATGAAATATTGTATGGAAAAATCTTTGCTTTTGAAGTTGGCGACTTGAAATATGGAGGGAGGGGGAAGGGAGGGGGAGGAAGAGGAAAGGAAGGGAGAAGTGAGGGGAAAGTGCGGGGGTAGTGAGGGAGAAGTCAGGGGACAGGGAGGGGAAAGTCAGGGGAAAATCGACTGCCTCTGTATTTCGGTGGTACTGTGTATGGACTGTGAGGTCGCGGGTTCGATGCCCGCTCAGTGCAAATATTTGTAGCATGAACATGCCTATTTGCATTGTTCTGGGTGTTTATATGTATAATATGTATCTATTTACAAAAATAAAAGTATTTAAGTATGTTTATCCGTATTCTAGAACCCATAATACAAGCATATAATATGCTTACTTTGGGTCTAGATGGCGTTGTGTAAAAATAAAAAAGGAAGAGGGAACTTAGGGGGTGTGAGGTGGCAGTGAAAGGCAAGTGAGGGGCAAGTGAAGGGCAAGTGAAGGGGACGTAAGGGAAAGTGAGGGAAGTGAGGGAAAGTAAGGAGTCAGAAGTGGTGGTGAGTGAGTGGGAAGTGAGGGAAAGTGAGGGAGATGGGAGGGAGACGGGAGGGGAAGGAAGGGGAAGGGAGGGGAAGGGGAAAGTTATTGTAGTGAAAATTTGCCTTTGTGTATTGTATGTTGTTTTACGGGGGATATCTTTAGGTAGGTGAAAGATGGTTTGTACGAATGGTGATGATGATGAGATTAGAAATAGTATGCAAAACAGTATTTAAACAATATAAAAATGTCTATTGAAAAACGATATTCATGCGAGCGAAGTCGCGGGCAAAAGCTATACATATATAAAAACGAAAGGTCACTCACTCATCTCATCACGAAATCTCAAAAACTACAAGTGCTAGGAGTTTCAAATTTTGGAAATAGGTGCTCTCTAAGACGGCATTTTGCGAAATTTATTTCCCCGGAGTATAAAGGGGAACAAAATTTGTATGGAGCTTCTATAGTTTTTGAAAATAGGAGTGCCAAGTTTTGTTAAATATCGCAAAATTTCGTCTGTTTTAGGTGTAGCGGGTGAATAGATTTAAATCGGATTCGCCTTAGAGACGGATTATACTGATATTTATTACTAATATACAATGTACGATTGCCGTAAGATTGGGTAAGAAATATTCTCATACAGGCACACATCTGAATTTTCACGCGAACGAAGTCGCGGGCAACAGCTATATATAATAAAACTGTAACCGGTCGCTGTCTGTACATGGAAGATATATGAGAAAAATATTATTGGGACCTTTATCAACGCAAATAGAACCCAAAACAATGATTGTTACAATTTTTGTCTGTTTGTCTGTGCGTTTGTTTACGCTAATCTCAAAAACGGCTTATCAGATTTAAATATGGTTTTCGCTGATACATTGTGGTCAGCATCACTTAACATTAAGTGTCTGTTTCATGTCAATCGGTTTATAAATAAAAAAGTTATGCTAATTTAAATAATCACGTCACAAATGTGGTATGTATTTAGCTTAGCTTAGTTTGTTTTTAAGTTAGGTTAACACGTCTTATTTCTTTATTAAAATGTAAATACAAGTTAGATTTATATTTTCTTATTTATTTTATTTTTTATTTTTTGTGATAAAAACATGTTTGTTAACACGTTTCATTACGGAATAGGTGGAATTGAAGTGAATTACGAAATAGTAGTAGTCGATTTACGCTGGTTTCAACATGAATGGGTCGGATCGACCAGGGATGTACTACCCTCTCATAGTTTTCGACGTAAGAGTAATAGTATCCATATTATTGCGTTTCGTTCGGTAAGCGCGAGAGCCGGTGGTCCAACTGATGCAGAGATGACAATCCTCGCAGCATATGTGGGACCAGCTGAGTATCCGCGGAGTCATTGTGTGGGTGGTAGGGGTCAACCCGCCGACCAGGGAGACCCGTATAAACGGTGGTGCCGATGGCCGCCCTCGGCATTGTACAAGGGCCCAATTAGACCTAACCAATAAAAAAGAGACTGCCCCACCAGGTTGCGCATAATCTCGGAGTGGTTCGTCGTGCAGGTTGGTGACCGGATAGTGGAACCCGGCGACCATTTTCGAGACGGTACGGGGGCCTTTTGCGAGCAGTCCGTATCATGGAAGCCCGGAGGCCTAAGACCCTTGAGCCTTTACAGCTGCGAAGAGACATCGCCTCCTCAACGGCCGTCTTCTATCGCCTTTACCACGGAGAGTCTTCTCAACAGCTCTTTAAATTAATTCTACCCTCTCCCTTTTTATCCAGAACGACACGTGCGGGACTGAAGTACTACCCTTTCACAGTGCAATCTAAAGGGTCTCGAACCAAACGGTTCAGCACTTTATACTTTTGTCGCTCAATTAAAGCCTGGAACGCTTTACCAGCGCATGTGTTCCCACCTAACTTTCATCCTGGGACTTTTAAGCGAGGCGTGAAGAAGCATCTCACTAAGCCGCCATAGTGGAGGCCACCATACCAGTAGTTTGGCTTTTGGAATGGTGTCCACTACTTCTGAATTCCACTGACTGCTTACCATCAGCCAGAGTAGAGGCACTTTGGCAGGCTAATATAAAAAAAAAACTTATAGCGTTTTTATTCCTCGGATTTCTTTCATTCCAAACAATTTCCCGTTTAGTTTTAAACGAGTTCAGTTTCCAGTGAGCCTATGTTTCGCGATGACAATTAATGAGTGTGGATCTAAATATTAACTGTTTTTCGCATGGTCAGCTTTATGTGGATTTGCCACGTGTAAGTAATCCTAGCAGCCTGTATGGCTTTGATCCGCGATGGCTATACGTCTATTATCGTAGATAGAGAAGCATTTACTGTAAAGATTTTTCTTATTCACCTAAACGAAGATGTTTATAATTCAAAACAAACCAAAAGATATATCCAAAAAATGCTGCCCAAAATCACTATTCCACGCGGACGAAGTCGCGGGCACAGCTAGTTATGAAATAAACGCTTTGAGTATGATTTTATACCACTTCTATGGTCTTCGTTTGATGCAGTAGGTAAGACAATGTGTGTGTTTTAAATGCTTAAAAATAAGAATAGTAAGGCAATGACTTTGGAAGAATGTATTAAACAAGGTTACACAAGTATTTCCTTCTATCAAAACTCAAGCAATCACGACTTTTAATTTAACTAACCAATAATATATTATCCCTAAAATTGTTCGAAATTTTTTTATATAGCAATACGATATGAAGAAACATTCGGCGGTTCAATAAATCCTATATAAAATACAACTCGGTGTTTACCTTATTTTCTTTTATTTTCCACTTTTTTGTTTTCACTACTGTTTCGAACGCTCTCTTGATAATGTCAATACATTCGCTACTGTTACCCATTTTTTTTTTTCAATATTTCATGTTATATCTGTATTGATTGCCTTTTACATCACTTAGAAAAATATATTTTGATGGCAGTAAATAGGTAATTTTTTGCTAATAATTGTGCTTATACTGCTTATATACCTAAACACGACCGGTTTAATTAAATTATTGTGTATATCACAAACAAATTGTTCAATATACATACAAACGTTGAGTATTATTGTGGTTATAACCTTAAAATATCAAGCAACAGCATTAGCTGCTTTCCTAATGCCATACTAAGAAACCAGGCGTTTTAAATAATAATGTTATAAACGAAAATCACATCCACATAAAACAAAGTAATATTAAAACTTACTCTTCAAATGCAATTTCTCGCGCAATTGGCTCGAATCCAAAGTGATTACAGGGAGTATAACGTCAGGTAAAATATGTATGAGAAATGAGAAGAACAAAATCGTAACTTGGATTGTTTTCGTTGATTGGGACCTCTGATTTTATACGATATTGGGGATCAGATCTAACGATGTTGGCAAGTATATTTTTGTATCCTCAGGCCTTTGGATACTTGGATATTGTATGTTATGAACCAAAGTAATCTTGTTTATGTGGGACAATTTATTTGAAGTGTTATTTGCAATTCTACTGATTTTGTATTTAATTTATCCCTTTTTATATTTATTTATCTGTAAACATGCAAATGGATATGGAGGCACCATACAATAACCATTACATTACTGCTCGCTTAGTACCATAATGGGTAACTTGAATATTGCCAGAAAACGCCTTCAGATGTGCCATTGGACATTCGAATTGTAAATTTTATAAAAAGTTTGTTTATTAAAATGCGCTAGTCTTTTTTTTTTTATACAACTAAGGTGACAAACAAGCATACGGCCCGCCTGATGGTAAGCAGTTACGGTAGCCTATTCGTGAAAATTCTTTTTGAAACATCAAAATTAACAAAAAACAGTGAATAAATTTATCGTATTACTTTTCTTTTTAGAAAAATTGTTCTATGACCATAATGCTCCATATACTTTAATAGTAATAAAAAAATGTATGAAAGTAAAGGATGATATGGCTTTAGACGGGAAAGAAGTGGCGGGAATTGCATCAGTTCTACCGACAAAAGACTAAATCTTAAATTTATGAATGAATAAATAAAAAAAGCATATATTGCGCACAACTTACGTAATTTGAATAAACAGAATTACGAGATTACAAATCACTAATACATCTAATAGGAGCAAATTAAGCTTATCCACATATATCACTCACAGAGTAAGTCAATATTGGCCATACAATTCTATATTGATATAATCTCTATACAAAGGGTCCAAATTTATCGTTTCAGTTACTTCATTGTTTCAACCCTTCTTCGTGTATAAAGCTTAATTGTTAGACTGTTACGCAACCTTTGTAACTGTATAAATACATATTGTTTTGTTGTTTTCTTGTGCAACTATTGTTTTATTTATACGACTAAGGTGACAAACAAGCATACGGCCCGCTTGATGGTAAGCAGTTATCGTAGCTTATGGACGCTTTCAACACCAGGAGCATTACTAGTGCGTTGCCGACACTGTTATTGTTCTTAGGATAGTTTATTTAGTCGATCAAACCGTCTACCGAATATTTAACATTTTTATTACATTAAAACCTGAAATACTCCACTCTTCATCAGGATTTCCTCATAAACCAATTATGTATGCACAAAGCCTTTCTGAAATTTTATGTTTTTTTACCATTTATTATAATCCAAACTAGAAGAATTTTCTTTACAATGAGTGGTCTTACTTATTGTAAAGAAAATTCCTAAATGTTCATTGATGCTCCATTCTCATCATTTTAAACTGTTGGCATGGTAGTACCCACTGGTATTACTGAACCATTTGGTTCGAGATCCTTTAGTTTATACCGTATATAGGTAGGCTTTAAACCCACACGTGATGTTCTGAATTAAAAAGGAGAAGTTAGAATCAATTCAAAGAGTTATTCATTTACTGCCATTGAGGTGATATTTTGAAGGCAGTCATAATCGTCATGCTTTGCAGGCGGGATGGCGATCGCAGTTGCAGGCTGATTAGATCACTGGTACTGTGGAAACGCAGCCATCTGACAAAAGACATAAGCCCCAGATGAAGAAATCTTGTCTGTAGGGAATTTTTTACTAACCCCTTATCTGTTGACTTCGCTTTTAGTCAGTGTCTGAAACAGTATCCGTTATATGACCATAAAAAATCGTCCTCTTTTACAAAGAACTGTGAGCAAAAAGTGTTCGTTACATTTTGTCTGCATGCATATATCGTTCTTCAGCATCTCCAATGAATTAATTCACGCCAGCTTCTAATGTATAAAATCAACATCGCCTTCTTAAGTCAATAGTAAGTTCAAGTTATTGACCTCGCGAACACTTGCCGAGGATTTTGCTTAAATAGAACTTTGTTTGTTTAAGTTGAATGTTTGTTATTTGACTTTGTTCTGTTAGGAGCTGATTGTTTAGATGTTTACTGTAATTTCAGGTTTAATTGGTATTAAAAGGTTGAAGGTCATTAAAATTTGTATTTGTTTTTTTATTTTATGTCCAGCCTGCCTTATACTCAAACGTCTAAAACGCCCACTCTTTCCAAATACGAGCGCATGGTTTTTTGGTTATAAACCCGAAACCTTAAACTTTGAAAGTTCTTTTCGAAATCAAATCTTATGAGTCGCCCCAAAATGAAATGTATAATGTATTTTAGAACATTTCGTATCGTCACCATTAATTATTATTGTCGCAAGGATATGATAAAGCCAAAAGCATCAAACAGTAAGTATAGGAACCTTCTTTTTTACCATGTTTTAATATTCCAATTTGAAGTCGGTCGTCATATCATAAAAGCAAACTCAGATTACCATCCAATTTAAAACTTTATAACTCAGTTGTTGCTGCATCTAATAAACCTATGCGTGACATAATCTGTGTTCACACGACAACTCATTTAAAACTCTAACATAGAGGTTATAACTTATATTCCAAGACTACTAGGTTTGAATAATGTTGTGATCTATTTAGTAATACGTGAAGCAAAAACTTTTTAGCCCTCTTTACGAAAATTGCACTAACGCAGGAGTATGAAATTTTGCACACTCATAGTTTACATATAGAAAAAGTGCAGAATGCTAATATTTTTTGAAAATATGCATTAAAAAAAACTAGACGAATTTCGACCACTAGGCGTATAACTACAAAAGTATTATTAAAAATACGCTGTATCGTCTATTCTAAAACTTAAATATAAATATTTGAATCGTTAGCTTCTTCTTCGAATAAACATTTTTATGACCCAAATCGCGTGACTATTTCGTTTCACTTTACTGGTATTAATCAAGAGAATCAGAAAAATAAAAGAATACACATTGTAGGTATGTATTCTAAATTTAAATACAGTACATTCACAAATTTCTAAGATACGACAAAAATAGGACTTTACTTCGATATTGATATCTCACATCGAACTCATCACTTCTTCACGCTTGCATACTTACAAAAATGACTTTTCCACCTGCATACACAATGTTTATCGAGACAAAAAACATTATACAACAGACATTCTCATCAAAGCCTATAGACGTGATCGCGTAAAGGAATAGAAGCGTCGATTTTCGATAACTATCAACACCTACTATATACCACCCACCCCCATTTTTAATCTAAGATAAAGGGTACATTGAGTGCTTAACCATCATGTCTGAGTACTACAAACTAAAACTACAACCCCCATACACTTTAACATAACGTTAGAAGGACTATTTTACATTAATTACAGGTCGCAGGTAAATTTGTATCGTGATACTGAAGGACAAAGTTGTTCGTACAACTACAAAAGATCTTATTTGATAAATTTTAAGGTCGATTTTTCTATGGCAGATGTGAGGTCCTTAGAGTGGTTTTTTCCATATCTGTAGATAGTAGACTTGACAATAGAGCCTCTTGTTTCACCGGTCGCTGAACGTGGAAGTAGCGTGCTTAGTATATGAGCGATAGCGGTTATGGAAGTTTACCTTAGTCTTTATTAGAATTCGAAGAAGAATATTGTTACTAAGCCTAAATTGTAAATATTAATAATTAACGGGCTAGACTTGAAATAGGTATAATATATAAAAGAAAGAAACATATTTAAATTGACTATGTTCCTCTTTTCATACAGAGAAGACTTCATGAGTATCACGCAACTTAATTCTTAAACGGGTCTACTCGTGTTAGAAATTATTATAAGGTGTACCTATTTACTCGACGTTTCGGTCGAAATACGAAATACAGTCGGTGTAATTCGACCGAATCGTTGGGTAAATAGGTATGACATCTTATAATAATTTCTAACACGAGTAGACCCGTTTAACAATAATGATTGACGCTTTTTTTTTTGCCGATGACTGTGGCAGCTGAGCATACAGTCCACCTGATGGTAAGTGGTAACTTTAGCCAATGGACCACTCAGAGTCTCTGGCATTACTCTAAAATGCTAAGGACTCTGCGAAGCCGCTGCCGACCGTGAAGGAAGTTTATAAAGAAGGTTTATTAATCAACATAGCCGTATTTTGTGATAAACACTTACCTCGCCTACTCTAAACATATTATCTGTTATAATAATATAAATAAGTTAATATATAAAGAATCTAAAAAATGTAAAGTCCGCTCCGCTACCATCACAAAAACCTCACCTTCCATCTCCCCGTCTACCCACTTCATTGACAATAGATTATCTACAAGCTGGACACTTTATTATATGCCGTATTTTATTCACTAACTTCAAAACGTCTGCGCTCTAAAGGATATAACACTAAACAATACTAAATACGTTTAAGAATAGATAAGGTAGAAAACTGTCGTTTGAATAGCACTATGTAATGAATGCCATTTAAACATTATTTAGTCGATGTAATTACCAACTCTTTTAGGTACAGAAAATTATGCATTTTATGCTAAAGTGGTAGGCAGAGGAGTATACTTACGATTCGCCAGCTTTATTGACCTACTAGCTAAGTGCTCCACGGGCTTCACCAACGCGTATATGTTTTGAACCCCTTGGGA
This sequence comes from Parascotia fuliginaria, assembly GCA_963082885.1. Lineage (NCBI taxonomy): Eukaryota > Metazoa > Arthropoda > Insecta > Lepidoptera > Erebidae > Parascotia > Parascotia fuliginaria. Next base: position 7,546,512 of record OY720195.1, read on the forward strand.
ACCAGACCGATTTTCGGGATGAAAAGTAGCCTAGGTCCGTCTCCGGCACCAAATCTATTTTCGTACCAATTTTGGTTTAGGCGCTGAGTGGTAAAAAACTCACACATACATACACACAAACTTTTGCTAGGATGTAACGAGCTCTTGGCACCGGGCACGATTTCAGACTGCGGGCTATTATTGAGAATTCCTTGACAGTTAAAATTAATTTCAGTTTACGACGACTCGGAGATTGAACCTATGATCTATGTAAGACTGATATAGTATCATTGAACCATTGAGGCATAAAGTAGTCTTGCAGTCAAGTTGTTATAGATACTAGTAGGCATGTATTGTAATACGTAATATTACCGAATACCGTATGGCAAGTAAAAATATTCGGTACCAATCGAGATAGGTGTAGGTTTTCCTCACGATATTTTTCATCACCTAAGTTAGTAAAGTTTAAGGCAAGAAAGGAAAGGAAAGAAAGTAGATATGACTTCGATAAATTCACATTTGTAATTACCCTAAATGTAAATTTATAATAGCAAAATAACATTTTTAGCGTTATTGAATGTTCAAACATTCAATACAATTTGGCAAGAAGCAAAATTTCACAGGTTATGAGATAGCCTCTTGCCAAATTTCATGATTCTAGGTCAACTAAAAATGTAGTGTATATTTGTCAATGCTACAAATTTTAGTTTTTAATTAACGTACAAAGTTATTAAATAGCCAACAAAATCAATCATTTTGCCATGCATTGAAGTAGACACTTATTTTCCATCTCTTTAAAATACTATAAACGAACAATGTAGATATTTGCTATTTTTAGGCTCGATACTGAAATGGAGTTTCGATTCTGTTACTTCTTATATGGTACTTTTACCTATAGAAAAAAAATCTTAAGACTTTCTGTGGTCCAGGCGCCATTCAGTTATCATGTTGTTGTATGTTGAAAAAAGATCTATGCCTGTGTGAGCTATATTGTTCTTCGATGTAATTTTATGAAGATTGGTAAAATTGTGAGGCCACGAATAAGATAGGCACGTATCTAGGATTAAAACTCGTGCGTGGGAGGCAAAAAGAACATAGTCTACGAATACAAAATTAAAATTAAAAAGTGTTTTTCTTAGGTCATACAAATAAATGAGTTATTCCGGTCTGTTTATGTGGTTATATTGTCATTTCATTTCATTCATTCTTTTATTTGTGAATATATAGCCACGAAAGATATTAGAAAAATACATAATTTGTTTGGAATTGTGCCTGAGTATTACAATTATCTTATGAGATCTAATGAGAGAAATGTGGGTGAAACTGTCCTCTGTCTACTATTTCTCTCCACTTGTTAAATTTATGCACGTATATCATGTCATATCGTTGTCATGACGAGAGTGTCATTGACTACTTACGCACAAACGACAAAGAATCGCGTACGCTAACTTTAAAGCCCCAACTTATATCATATTTTTCATAAACGCTAAGAAAATGAAAAATTAATGAACAACGAGACAAGAACACAGCGTAAACAGTAAGTGTTAAAAAATATCCCAAGAAAATTGCCACGAGGACTCAGTGAATCATTATAAAATAACTTCGTTTTCTACAAAGAGTAGCGATAAGCTAAAATAAATAAGATTCAATTTTCGTGTCATGTAATTGCTTTGATTATTTATTGATCGTCTATTTACGGGGTTTTATGAGTGTTAAAGGCAAACAAAAGAGTATCTATAGAAATTAAATAATAAAAATACAGCACATGGGACTCTTTACCAGCGTATGTGTTTCCTTCTTATTTTAATTCCGGGTCTTGCAAGTGGAGCATAAAAAGCTTCTCATAAAGCCGCCACCATGCAAGTAGGTTTATTAAATAATAAAACACAGGCTTTTTACACTACTCACTCAAGTTAAAACAGCCCGAAATACGAAGAAACATAAATAATCAATGACGAGGTAAAAGCTAAAAACATATTTATAATGTTTTATCTTGTCTAATTTTTATGCCAAGGCTAAAATCGAACTCTTTAGAATCTTTTATGCTATTAACCTTGCTTTTACGCATATTTTTAACTCAGAAAAACGTCAGACTCTGTCGATCACACAGAGATTTCCTCGATGTGCACCAGTTACAACAAACAATAAAAAATATTATTACTAACCGATGCGCTTCGAGGAATACTTTTGATGCGTTTTAAGTTTTGTCCTGTGTGTAATCAAACCTACATTTTTTTACACAGCAGTCGCATGCATTACCGCTGTGCTACAGAACTATTCACAAAATTAATTCCTTTTCATTAACAGAGAGGTCATAATATTTGCTCTAAAACAGATTACGTCACTACTAACTCGTGTATTTACTAAAACAAACAGGATCCGCGCACTGTAAACGGGTTGCTAACATTAAACTTGTGTCTGTATGTGTAGCGATGTTACGAGGAATTGAAACTAAATGTTTTGTTTTAGTCGAGTACCTTTGATTATAGTTATTTATTTAACAATTAATATACCACTTGTTAAATTATTAACTATGTAGGTACTACAATCTACTTTTGATAAAAATAAAAATATTATTATTATTATTATTATTATTATATTATTTAGTTCAACAAAGAACATACATAAAATTATCAAAGCTGTTATAATAAAGTACCTATCATATAACAATCTTCAACATTATCATATCAGCCGAAATACGTTTACCTACCTGGACATAGGCTCCCTAAATTTTCACTACTTTGGCCCGTCGTGAACCCTCATCTATCCATCACAATATTTTAAGTTAATTTAATGTTTCGTGTACCTACTATCACAATTTATGGAGACCACAGCATGCAGTTGTATGAAGGCAAAGTTTGCTCTTGACTAATTATTAAAACTAATAAACATTTAAAAAAATATTATAACAAAATAGTAAATTGAAAAAAAATAGTTTTTTTTTATCTATCCTTGCCGGCGGGTATGGTAAAAAACGAGTAGGTACATAATAAATATCTTTTTACTGCGGTCAACAATCCACAAACCATACGTAGTGACTATGACAAACTCCTTCTTTGGAGCAAGGATCTTTACACCCACACTTTTGAAACAAAGTTGTATGACATGGTTAACGAATTCTACGCTCGATATAAAAGTAATATACCCAACCTACCACAACCTAAACACATTTCCATGTCTATAATACAAAAACTGTATCTCTTAATATAAATGTTCCATTAATAATATCGACAACAATAGCATATATATCGTCTAATAAATACCTTTTATTTGTCACTCAATAATGGATACTACTAATACATAGTACTATACACTACGGGACAAAATTATAACCCACTTTAATCTTACCGAACAACTTTATCATAAGAGTATCGATGTTTTGATGGCCTAACGATCACAGTATCTCTTACCTTTGGTCACTATCTTAGTTGGTATCATGGCAAATTGGTAACGTGGATTCCACTACGGCGGCCTTGTTAGATACTTTTTCATGTCCTAAACTCTGATACCCTGTTTCATAAAAGAGTAAAGAACAAAATTGTTACAAGATAATGCGGCTGTAGTCAAAGTTCATAAATTAATTTATGATGAGAACATTTATATAATAATTACCATTTGTAAACACACTTATAAATCAATCAAAATATAAATACAAAAAAGTCGAAACCGCTTTTAAAAAAATGAACGAAGTATAATTTAAATAAATATTCTTTTCTTACTGTATACTTTAACTTGGCATGCAGTGCACGTCCGTACAATAGATGTCACGGCCAGATTCAACACGCTGCTGAAGTTTTGTTTCATTTTATTACTGCTCGGCAAACATTTTATTAACGTTGGGGATTTTTTTAAGGAATATTTTGCTTAATATTTATTATAAATGTTGAGAGACTTTAAGTACTGCGTATAGCGATGGATATGCAGATAGGTCTAGAAGGTTAAGCACGCTTGACGGGGGGTTATTCTGTGGATAGATGGCTTTTAAAATGCTGTTTAAAGAGCATTAATGTTATTACACATACATGATAAACGTTACGGGTTATTTATGTTATTGCAATATCTTCTTCTTCTTCTCCTTTTTTTTGGCAACAGAGCCGACGATTGTGTCAGCTATTTCTGCCAGCGTCAAGTTTAGAATAATATTCTTGTTGATGATATTAATGGTATAACACAATGATAAAAAATTAAAAAATGTGGATGAAATTAAATGACAGCCATCTTCCGTGAAAACAAAAGATGGACTCCTATTGCAATATCAGTAAAGGTGAATTAATCTTTAATAATGTCTTGTCATTGTCAATTGCGACAAGAACTTTAAAGTAATATGCTTTAGTCCTTATTCCGAGATTATTATCGTTTTATTTTTAAATATACATGTTGTGTGGTGTTACTGTCACTTAGATTGTAACGTTCCTATACGATACTCTTTGGTCTATCGCCAAATTTTAGTCTTGTCCAACTCATCATGATCTTTCTGTCTTTCGTCTCTTTCTTGCTTTGTGCCAGAACAACATATTGTGGCGATCTTGGCTCACAACTCACCAGGCATAGATCAGACATAGATAGCACAATTCCACTTAAAAGCAGCTAGAAATTTACATAGTTCAAAATAAGTGCGCGAGACTACTTTTTCTTTATTCCCATCTTTGTTACATTTCATAGTTGAGTATAAGGGGTTCGTTTCGGCACCCCTTATGCTCGATCATGACTCGAGAGCAAATAGAATCGTCACTTGTAGGCACAAGAGTACTTGTAGTGTTGAACTTTATGTAGGATCTGGCAAGGAGATCTGTTGTAATGTTAGTATGGGTTAAAAGTTGTGTATAATGCTGTATTGTTGATAAGCTTTGCAGAGATGTATCATATTGTGTTGTGGATGTAAATTTATTTTAGACGGATAATTAACTTCATTTGCAACTAGTTTTTTTATTGCTTTCAGGCACAAATGAGCCAACAGTCCATCCGATAGCAATTGGTAACAGTAGCTCATAAATGTAATGTCATAGAATCTGCAAAGCCGCTGCCTACCGTAATATTAATGTTTTTTTTTAAACCTCGTTTGAAGAAGGATGTTATAGCACTCGGGCAATACTGTAGCTGGATCGTTTCATGAATGCTTATAAATCAGAATAACAACTTAAATCGTATAGTTCATTTTAATTAATAAGATTTATGTAGATTACGCTTTGTCTATAACCTTGGCACAAGTAGGTATTTTGTGTTGGCAAGTAAAAGTCGCATATTACCAAGGAAGTAGAATTAGATGAGATGCTGAGTAGGAAGCAAGGATAGAAAGAATTTTCAGATTAATAATATTTCGTAATAAGCTAGTAAGTCGAGTAATTGATTGACAAAACGTGACTGAGCTGCAAATGTTTGTCGACTAGTTTAGTTATTGATTTGGTTGATTTAGTCGAGTCGATTTATTTGATTTCATTTAATAGAGTAATATCCTCATTGATATTTCAAGCTTGCAAGCAAGTTATTTTTCCCTTATACACTGCCAATAAGACACATAAGTCTCTGATTGGCAGTCTGTAAAACTCTTAAATGAATTCTAAAGAAATGTCGTTTTAAAAGCATTTATGTTTTTATTTCCTCCATGGCTATCCATTAATATTCAATCATTTGATTCCCAACAACTATCAACATATATATTCATAGCATTCAGTCTGTTACAATATTTCCCGCTATTTCTCTTCGTACTGAATTCTGTTGAAGTTTTCTTTTTCAATTTCAAACTGTCTCTAGTCTGCGCGACGCGAAACAAGTGCGGAAGTAAGGGTTTCGATAAGATTAATGTAGGTAAGACGGGCCCAGTTTTTTATTAAAATTATTTCTTATTGTTAAACATTATAATATGAGCCACATCTTTTAAAATAGATAAGGCACAGCCAAATTATTTTTATACAACTTTAGTGGTAAAATACATACGTTAACTGTATAACTTTTTGTTCGCTAAATATTTCTGTTACAATGCAAAAAAAATCTAACTAGACCACTACATACACTAAGAAAGGAAAGAGAACAAGAAAATCTTACAGAACAAGTGGTAAATTGGACATAATAATAATACCAGGATTTTACAGTTCCACTGTAAGGCAAAGGTCATAATTGGATATGCGACGCGATTACTCATGCCTAGTTTTCTCTTAATCCTCTCTTATAGAACCTATAGAAAGGAAAGCATTTTATATTGTAGACTGAATGACTGACCAGCGAATGAGTTATTTCTTTATAAATAAATAATAATATATAATTTAATTTAAGAACCATATCCATACAAATCTCACGTATATCAAAGCGACACGAAGTCTAAAATTCGCTGTTATAGGAGAGCGCGTCTTCAAAATAAAAAGACCATCACGACACTGTCTAATAGAATTTAAATTGTTCCTCCCCTTAGTTTGTTTATATTTGTATTGCGAAGCTTCTAGCAAGATGCATAGATTAGTCCTGAATTTTATATCACTGAAGTGCCTAAAGAAAGATGGTATAGATGATTATCATCATTTCAAACAAAATTACATTAATACTGGAACTCCAGCAAGCATCTTCGATGGATTCTGTGTTGCCCTAATCTGTTGATTGTCAATGATTACGGTTGCTGACAAACCAACATCAACATACCTCGTTTTTGGACCTTAAGCTTATTTAAAAGGCCCATAGTTAGAGGTCTGTGACATAGTAACATCAACAATCAATCATCGACTACCTCTGGTTCGGTAGCGCTGTTTACCGACTGCCACGCAAAGGTCTATCGATACCTGTTCAGTGCACAATATTTGTGTGCAGAAACATTAATTTTTGCATTAGTCTGGATGTATCTATGCATCTAAATTTAATTAAACTAACTGCCCGCAGCGCGGTTTTACCCGCATTAAGTTACATCTTTGGTTACTGCTCTACTCCCTCCGCCAATAGCGTGATTTTATATAGTCTATAACCTTCCTCAGGAACTGGGCTATCAAACGCAAAAATATTTAAATCCAATTAGTAATTCCAGAGATTAGGGCGTTTAAACAAAGAAACAAACAAACTCTTCTGCATTTTAGTGTACATTAGTATGACTATGTGTTTACAAAAAACTAGGTTATTAGTAATGTTGTAGGTACTCATACCACAAGCTATTATATATTATATATGTTTTCTAGGTCTAGATGGCGTTGTATGTCATTTTTTTTTTTTTTTTGCTAAAAACACATTTTCCGAAGAAGAATGTCTTCAGGCGCTGAAGTAGTAATAGACGAGAAGACGTTCTATCATTATTTTCTTTCTGAAAATCAAAATGCTTGTTAGATAAAAGACTTTTAATCTTAATACCATCGCACTACGGATGCATATTCGTTTTTATCTTAATGCCTTTTTATCTCGTCTACGACTGCCGTATTAAACCCCATTTTCTTAGAAGAGGATAAACTTCTGTCAAGTCTGTTTGGAATTTCCATTTACTAGCTATATTGTTATCTTTCTGATATTAAAAATCGAAAGGCACTGAGCAAGTATAGTGATCAATGCTTGTCTTCTCTGTATGGGAAGAGGCCTTTGACATAGAGTGGGACGTAATAGGCTGGTATTTAAATCTAAACTAATGTTTTAAAAAGAAATATTGGGTTTTTTGTATGATTGTTTGTTCTGATTTAACTGAAGATCTACCTTACCGATTTAAAAAATTCTTTTACCATTAGAAAGCTACAAATATGACGAGTAACATAGGCATATTTTATTATGTTTAATATCACGTTCATTTACAAAATTTCAATATTTTAAACGCTTTTGTAAATCAGAATGATGCAATACCTACGACACTATTGCAATGATATTTTACGTGGGCGTTTGTTGTAAGACCGAATGAAACTTTGACTTTGACCGAATGATACCGAAGCGAAGCAAGGGCGGACGTCTAGTCTTATATATAATTAACGGCTGTGACAAACAAAAAGACAGATTAAACACAATAATAATTTTCAATTGTATTATTATGCTACGGAATTCCAGAAACAAATAATGTCGAAATATCTGTCGGTAACACCGGAATATTTCAACATTGTGTATATATTTATTGTTTTCTATTTTGCATGCTGTTAAACAATGTTACGTTTATATATATTTAAATAATTAATAAATACTTTTTGAAGTTATCGCTTTATTTTATAATTATGTCGGACTTTAATAAATGTGCCCAGTAGGCTCTCTAATTAAATGTGCCCAGTATAATTATGACAACAGGCTCGCCCCCTGATCGCTACAAATTTTAGGTATATTTTTTTCTACTTACATTAAAACGGAAACTCGTCGATATATTGTGTATACTGCCCGTCCTAACCTGGTCCCTGACGAAGATTCAAAAGTTTAAACTGAAGATTTGACAAACGGCTATGGAGCGCAGTATCCTTGGAGTAACAGTCTGCTTCGTGGTTACATTGTTATAAGAACATAATATAACTATTATATATATAGCTATATTATGATCTTATAATCTTATGAAGCGTATATACATATTTGCCTCTTAAATTATAAAACACATTTTATATCCGTTCAATACAAGAAAGAGTAGGTATTTTCCTTCAATTCCTTAGAGTAAAATAAAACCTGAACTAAATTGATGAACTGCAGGCTCTTACAAATCAAAGAAAAATGTAAACTATTCTCCGCTATAGAATGAAATAGAAAGTAAATATTGCTTCACCCAGTTTTGAGCTTTATCGGAGTAACAGCGGTATATTGGAAACTGGAATACTGTTATTATTAGACTTTGGTAGCTCGGTTCGAAATAGGTTCGATTTCCAGGTAAATTGATATTATTCTATCAAACATTCACTGAAATATTGTTCCCATGGTCTGAAATAAACTTATTCTATTCTATTCTAAATACTTATTTCGGAGTAATGTGAAATAGCCATTAAATTATATGACCATTTAATTAATTGTGCAACAGAATTTATTGAGAATGAGCTTTTATCGTCGCGGTTTCACCCGCGTCTTTGCTTACTGCTCTGCTCCCGTCGCCAGTAGCGTGATATTACATAGCCTATAACCTTCCTCGAGTAATGGGCTATCATGCACAAAGAAGAATTTTTCAAATCCAACTGGTAGTTCCAAAGATTAGCGAGTTCAAACAAACAAACAAACTCTTCCGATTTATATAATAGTAAAGATTATTACGCCATAAAATATATGACTACTAGTAGGACACCACATTTTTGACTACTAGTATGACACTATTTCATAAAGAGTAACTGCATTGACATATTTATGAAAAATTTAATAAATCTATGGTTTTTATCATCTTAGAATACTTATTCACCGAATGCTATAATAATAGAACTTAGTTCGTACACAAATAACAATAATTTAGCCAATTCTCATCTCAGTTCTGTTTACGTCTTGTTATACCCGTGTTTAATTTAATTGCCGCCCAGGGAATTTATTACAGCAAAACAAGAAGTCAATTGAACATTGGTGTTGCTAGCTTACGATTTGTAAACAAAATATTTTTATAATATTAAACAAATATATTATAGTCACTGATTTGAAAATTCTTTCATTTTTAGAAATAAATAAATGAAGCGGGTATTATAGGCTATTTTTTATTATGTTGGTCACTACTATTCAGCTTTATAGCTGGACATAAATGTATTCTACTCCTTTTTTAAGAGGAGTTGGCAAAAATCATCACACACGCAAGCAGGTTGATGACAGCAGTAAGGTGTATTTGGTATACAGATCTCCTGCCCGTTACCTGTTTTCCTCTATGATTGTATCTTTTACGTTTACAAAACACACGGTAACAGATGACCACGTGGTACACATTAACTTAATTTGTTATATTTTTAAACTCCTTGGCAATATCAATTCTAACCTCAAGTCATCTATATTTGGCGTTAAACTAGTCTTAGATTTTACTTTTCTTTTGCTGGCAAAGCCGTTTGCCTGTTTTTGCTCGTAGTAATTTAGGTGAAGTAATTAACAAAAAACGAGTCAAAGCAATTAACGTCAATAATATTGTGACGTTTTCTTAATTGACAATATTTTTATCTTTAACATTCATGATGGTTATGTAAGGTCCTTTGCTTTTTTAAAATTTATTTTTCTCTCTTTTGTTTTCCTCTGAGAGAGTCTGTGTGTCTTTAGGCAGTGTTTTGTTTTTATGTGTTTTCAAGAACACGTGTGCATGGTGAATACACATCCACCACTGTGGATCTAAATACTTTACTTTTAAAGATGTTTCTCAAAATAGTAAATCACGATGTCTGTCAGTAGCTCAAACATACCATAAGTTGGCGGTATATAACACACTGCTTTAGAAATAAGGTAAAGCGTTTTACAGAATCATATACGCGCGTCCGTAGCCTACAGGAGCTGAACCATCAGACGTGTCGTATGCTTGTTTGTCACTTGTATAAAAACTGACTCGCGCACCTAGGCTTCCATACAAACTATTAGTTTAAATAAATAACGTGAACACCCATTATTTTTTAATTTCGTTGACATGGAACTGATTTTTTTACACCTTAAAAAGGTTGCTAATAAGAGTTTTCAAATAAATTTCAGCTTGAAACTCCACACGTTACTAAGTAAAAGGTATTATATTGATAGACAGACGGACAACAAAGTTATTCTATATGGGTCTATATGGTCTCTATATGGGTAACCTCTTAAAACACTGAACCCTAAGATACGTAGAAGATTTAAATAGAACCCAAAGATAAGATGGGAAAGTTTATAGGTAATGTGACTTTGAAGAGTCACTTTGGCACATGTCTAATAACAAATCCTAATCGTAACTTGAAGCTTAAAGTTACTCTCAAACTAGCTGTAACTGTTTCATGTTGTAATAAATATTAAATTTCCAAGTATCACGGAACATCACACAATGGCTGAAGTGCTCTTTAGTTCTTGCACGAAAATATCTAGGTCATATCCTGTACAAAGTCCAACGCTAGCTTTCAGTGTAATAAAATGCAATTTTAATTTTAAAACGCTTTTAAAGAAGACAAGGTAGACGAAAATTTTTGTGTGTATTTAGTTTATAAGTAAGAACATGCTTTTTAATTTAAGTGGTTTTTATATAGCTTGGGAACGAGTATACAGATCATCTGATGTTAAAGGACATGGTCGTTTTCTCTGAGCATTACAGAGACATTTCTTCTTACCCTTGCATAACAAAATTTATCATTAAGTACCCCGGTGGCCGCCGTTCGGTTCACGCGTGCTACTGCACTCCGTTAATGCGGCGACCCGCCGCGAGTAATTATATAAAAATATTGTTTCCGAAGTGTTTATTCTTTGAATAATACTACAACATAACTACAGTGGGTGCTCCTGGTGACAGGAGCCCCTCAAAACACAATGGAAAATCCTACCCCCAATGTAAGTTACGCCAAAGTTAATTCTAAAACCACACACCCAAAGAAGGATCAAGCTATTGTCATAGATTCTATAGATGGAATCGTCATACGAGATTACCTATTATCTCTCTCCACTGTTACCAAATCTTCTTCAATTCGTTTTATAGCCAACTCAAGAATATGTGTTTACATGGACTCAAAACAGACAGCCGACGAACTTATTGATATAGTTAAAAAGGTCAAGGTCAAAGATCACCTACTAGAAATTCGACCATTAAGAACAAGAAACAAGCGAATTGTTTTATCCAATGTTTGCCCAATTATTCCAAACGAAATAATAGAAGAAAAATTTAATGAGATGAATGTAAAAATTCTATCTCCAATCACGTTTATGAAAGTAGGAATATCTGATCCTGGTTTTTCACATATTATGAGTTTTCGACGCCAACTATATGTTTCTCCGGAGGATGAAAAAACACTACCTGAATCAATGCAAATCAATTATGATGACACTAACTATTGGATTTATATTACTAACGAATCGATGAAATGTTTTGTATGCAACGGTATGGGCCATTCCGCAAAATATTGCCCTCAAAACAAACAACAACTCAATTTCACACAATCTCCAAGTAATTTACAAGAAACTAAAGAAATATCAAACTACCCTCAAATTGACTTCCACAAACCACTGGTTCAAAATACAAACCCGCTCCCTACTAAATTAGAATACAACAAAGGCATTAAACGAATTCATTCTAGTACCACATCAGATCTATCAAAATCAGAATCCCAAAATCTCAATTCAGTTGATCTTGTTGTACAAGAAAGTCCGCCGGTAAGTGACTACACAGATGATACTGACAGCAACTACTCTATAGACGAAGAACTACCAAAAGATAAGTCCCTCAAAAAGAAGAAGAAAACTCTGGATAATAGATCAGAAGAACAGGTTTGGAATGATATTAAAATGGAAACAGAAGAGACCCAATCCGACTTTCCTTTGACATTAGATCAATTCATAAGTCTTCTAGATAAATCACGAAATAAACAAAACGTTCAAGAAATAGTCAACGATTATACAGATAACATAAATGAATTAATCAACATGTGCCTGTACCTACACTCCAAAATGAACAAAAACCTTAAAAATAGGTGTGCTAGATTTACCAGGAAACTACAAGCTATAAACTCAAGCAAAACGCATTAAAAAAACACTACCTACCATTATTATTAATCTTATTTTAGTTATAAGTATATTATAATATGAACATTTTACAATGGAATTTTAATGGTTTCCACTCTAGATTTGAAAGTATAAAACTTATTCTTAATGAGATCGAGCCTTTATGTTTCTGTATCCAAGAAACCAACTTTAAAAATAATTTCTGTGCTAAATTAAAACATTATGATAGTTTTTATAAAAACCGCACACATGTCAGAATAGCCAGTGGTGGTGTTGCCATTTATGTTAAACCTCACACACTTCCTGAACTAATTCAAATTAATAGCGCTCTAGAAGTAATAGTAATAAGAATCAAATTTCCATTGGCTATTACAATATGTAATATCTACCTACCCAACAGCTATTCTTTTAGTGAAAATGACCTAAATAACTTAGTAAGCCAGCTTCCGAGACCTTTTCTTATAATAGGAGACCTAAATAGTCATCATTTCTACTGGGGTTCAAATCATTGCGACATGAGAGGTAAAATGATAGCCAATTGGTTAGACAAAGACGAGAGTATTATTCTCCTTAATTCTCAACAGCCTACACATTTTAATAGTAGTAACGGTCACACTAGTAATATTGATTTATCTTTTGCTTCGCGAAGTATATCAACTTATTTCGACTGGAACGCACTAGAAGATCTTTATGACAGTGACCATTTCCCTATAATTATCACATCACAAATAGACTTAAGTCCAACTATTCAAAACACCTTTCAGCATTGGAAATATCAGAATGCAAATTGGCCTAACTTTCAACTTGAAATAGAATGTAAGATTAAACAATTAGATAAATTAAATCTAAACTGTAATGCAAATATAAATGACATAATAGACGAATTTAATCAATTAATTATTAATTCAGCTGAAAAAAATATCTTGAAAACTACCGGCAAATTAAAGAAGAAGCAAGTCCCATGGTGGAATGAAGAATGCGCTAAGTCACTAAAGGAAACTAAAAAAGCTTATAGACTATTTACAAAAGAAAACAGAAAAAACTCAGACAGCCAACATTGTAACGACGAACATCAATTGTATTTAGAATCACTGAAAGTAGATTATCGTAAAAAGAGAGCCAGAACTAGAAGAATATTTAAAGAAAACAGAAAAATAAGTTGGGAAAACTTCATTACATCCATCAATAGCTACACATCCTTAGGAACAATATGGCAAAAAATTAATTCTATTAACGGGCAAAGAAGGAAACGACAAACAATAATATTAAAAAACAATGAAGGTGAACTAAGCTGTGACCCAAAACTAAACGCAGAATTATTAGTGACAGCTTTTGCATCAAACTCTAGTTCCAGTAATTACAATCAAGATTTTATACAATACAAAACTGAAACAGAGAGAACTGATACCATATTTAACCTGCAAGATAATAATGACCCAATTAACGAAAAAATTACCATACATGAACTTTACCTAGTTATATATCAGTTAGGAGACTCAAGTCCAGGTCCTGATAATATATCAAATACCATAATCAAGGAATTACCCTCCTTAGCTCTTGAACGTATAATAGATATCTATAATTACATCTGGTCGAACCAAGTCTTCCCTGATCAATGGAGGGAGGCCATTGTTATACCAATCGCAAAACCAGGTAAAACTACTACCATAGCATCAAACTATAGACCAATATCTCTTACTTGTAACCTATGTAAATTGTTATAAAAAATAATTAGTAACAGATTGAGATGGTATTTAGAACATAATCAATTATTATCATCATTCCAGTTTGGTTTTAGGCAATTTAGGTCAACATTAGATCATCTATCTTATTTAGAAAATGAAATACACACATCTTTTGCTAATAAAAATAAAGTTATAGCAGTTGCTCTGGATTTAGAAAAGGCCTATGAAATGGTATGGAAACATAGGGTTATTTTACTACTAAAACAGTATAATTTAAAGGGCAACCTGCTTTCCTTTGTTATTAATTTTCTTACTAATAGAAAAATAAAAGTGAAAATTGATAACACCTTTTCCGATCCACTCTGTACAGAAAATGGATTACCGCAAGGGTCAGTTCTCAGCGTCATTCTCTTTTTAGTATCAATAGATAATATATTGACAGTTATAGAAAGACCAGTGAAGGGATGTCTATTTGCAGATGACTTAACAATATTATGTAGCGGTAACCTTAAACCGACTCAAAAATTGATACAAAATACGTTAGACAAACTCAGTAACTGGTACAAACACACTGGCTTTAAATTTTCAGCAACAAAAACAGAAGTCATGATTTTTTCACACAATCAAAATAATGATGAAATTGGTTTAACTTTTAATAATCACAAAATCAAAGTAGTACAACAATTAAAAATATTAGGTTTAATCTTTGACCCGAAACTGAACTGGGTAGCACACATTAAAACTTTGAAATCTGAGTGTTATAATAGAATGAATGTGATTAAAATTTTAGCAACTACGAATTGGGGTTCGGATAGTACATGCATTAAAAATACCTATAAAACTTTAATTAGACAAAAAACTGATTACGGTTCAATTATATATGACTCTGCTTCTTGTAATATTTTAAAACTTTTAGACAGTATCCATAACACGTCGCTAAGATTAAGTTTGGGAGCTTTTAGAACTAGTCCAGTAAAGAGTATCCTTGTTGAAGCAGAGGAAATGCCCCTAATGTTAAGAAGAAAAGAATTATGTCTCTCATATGCTGTAAAACATAAAGCTAATAATATAAATTCATTTCTCTCACAAGCTGTTTTACCGTCTGATATAGAATACCGCCTACGGCCATCTCTTTCCCTACCCTTAAGATTAAGAATTAAAAAATATCTAAAAGAAATTAAATTTGAACTGCCCCCTGTTTTTCTCCATAAATATCCTCAATACCCACCTTGGAAAAAAGTAGAACTGTCAATAAACTTAGAAATAGGTCACAAAAATCCCCGAAATTCTACTCCTGATTATGTTTATAAAAACCTTTTTTATGCAATTAAAGAACAATATCCGGATTTTAGTCTGTATTATACAGATGGCTCTGTTTGCGAAGGTAGAACCGGGTGTGCTATTGTGTCAGTAAACAATAGTTACAAATATAGATTACAAGATTATGCATCAATGTTCACATGTGAAGCAGTTGCTATCCTAAAATGTTTAGAGGTTATTAAGGACAATCCAACAACAAGAAAAATCATTATATTCTCTGACTCAATGTCATCCCTCATGTCACTCTCGAATTTCAGCAATAAATGTCCACTAATTAATTTAATAAGAGAAGAACTGCTTCATTTAATTAGTAACAACCTTGTTATAAAACTGTTCTGGGTACCTAGCCATCAAGGTATACCTGGCAACGAAAAGGCAGACACAGAAGCTAAAGAAGCTACAAGGTATGATCAATGTAACTACGTAACTTCTAACATTCAAGATATTAAAAAGTACCTCAAATTGAAAGTAAAAATACTATGGAACAGCTGTTGGGTAGAAGATAATAATAGTGCTTTGTATGAAATAAGAAAATCAGTTTTTGAAAAAAGTAAATTGAAATGTAATAATAGGAAGGACCAGCTAGTTATAAATAGATTAAGAATAGGACATAGTAATCTAACTCATATTCATTATATTACTAAGAATGTTAAAAACAAATGCTCAAGGTGTGATTGTGATGTATCGATCAAACATCTTTTGATTGAATGCCCTATGTATAACTCAGAAAGATTAACAGTTACTCTTCCAGATAATTTAAAGGCATGTTTAAATAATGTAGATAAAACTGTAAACTTCCTGAAATTAGTTAACCATTATCATTTGATATAATTGTATATTTACAAAGGTCGCTAATGACCTTAGATGTTTAAGCGACTGTAAATAAATAAATAAAAAAAAATAAAAAAAATTATCATTAAATTTATTTTCGGCGGATCCAGAACGCCGCGCCGCCTAATTGATTTGTATCCCTCGGGAACCAGACTGATTTTCAGGATAAAAAGTAGCCTATGTTCGTCTCCGGCACAGAATCTATATACATACCAATTTTTATCAAAATAGAATAATATACTATTTGTGTAATATATCAATACAACTATTTCTGTCAGTGCCTGAATAGTTAAAAAAATGGACCTTATAGTAACTACTTTAAAAAGTCGTTACAGACTTACGTGAGTTATAATTTTAATGATATTGCCTTCATGTCGAGTCCCTGTACGTCGAGTCTTAGAATCTATTGTTCTAGAACAAAAGACTCACGAGAAGATTATATATCTTACTCTAAAGGGACTCAGCATAAAGGGAACATAACATACATAGTAACACAGTTAGCTAAATTCCTCTTCTTCATCGAGTTTTAACTTCACTACCCACCATATTTCGAAACGTCCCTACAATCGATACTTTAGACCCGATTCATACACAAGTATTTAATACTGGTCATTTTAAGTGCGTGCACATTTACCACCCTAGCTATAAAAGAGACCATTGAACGAGCCATTACTGAAGCACTCTTCAATACCTATTGATTTTCTAAAAGCTTCAATGCAAATCGTGGACCTATTTGAAACCGAAACAATTTGTAGAGGAACCCTATTGTTTTGTCCACATTTGTGGAATTGTACTCAATAGAAACGATCGGTCATTTGAGGAAAAAGGACAGCTGTATTTGTGTATAATTCTGTCTCTGTCTGTCACGGAATAATGATGAAGCGAGTGAACTTTAGAAGTACATGATTCAACCGTTCAGAAAGGGCTTATAGGTTTAATAATGCTTAAACGTTGGTGCCGTTTTGAGTAATTAAAGTGCTGTAATTTAGTTTAATGGCCTGGCTAAGGGAATGTTAACTGAAATAAACGTACAAGTTCACGAAGAATTATAAAAAAAATTATACTGTTTTTTTAAAAGGATTGAGATAGTTTTCACATATCTATATTTAGTTGCCCGTCCAGAATATACAATCCTTCATACTATTATATTCGCAGAGGTGTCATACAGAACGATAAGTACCAAAAAGTCCAGTTCCTAAAATTACCACTTCCTAAAATGACCATATCCCAGAACTACTATTCCCAAAACGACTAAGGTAATAAAGAAACACCGAAGTACAGAATCAATGTTACTTGTATGCACTAAAAACATTATTATTTTACTAAGGTCACGAAACAGTCCGACAAATGTCCTTCCCGCTCTATTGAATACCCATGTCTAATGTGAGCATGTTTTGGCTAAAATAATAATAATCGTGATGTTGTAGTTGATATCCGTTACTTTGTCCGGTAGTGATTCATTCTTATTTATCGATAACCTGTCACTGGCTGCCCGCAGCGGGTTTTCACCCACGTCTTTGATTACTACTTAACTCCCGTTGCCAGTAGCGTGATATTACATAGCATATAACCTTCCTTGAGAACTATCATATACTTAATAAGATTCCAAACAATATCAAAATGTTAAACACAGACCAATTTAAGAAAACATTTAAAAAAATCTTAACAGAAAAATGTTACTATAGCATTGATGACTTCCTGAAAGACAAATGTTTATAAAAAATATTCAATTTTATTTGATACAACTTTTATTTTTCTATGTATGGATGAAAATTTGTAATTAATGACTGTACCTATTTTTTTTGACATATTGTTTTTCTATTTTGTTTGTTCTTATTTATTGACATTTACTTAATTATGATTTATGAAATAATACATATTATAATACAATGTTAATGATTTAAGCTTTTATATTTGTAAACCAGCAATGGTCAGACATGTTGATACAATTGACTATATTCCACCTATAATAAGCATGCTATCAGTGTTTTATTATGTACTACATGTGTTTTAGCAAATAAAAATCTCTTTATCTTTATCTTTATCTTTAACTGGGCTATCATATGCAAAAAGAAATAATTTGAATAGGACTGGTAGTTCCAGAGATTAGCGCGAAGCTACGTAACATCACGCTACTGGCGACGGGAGCAGAGCAGTAAGCAAAGACGCAGGTAAAACCACGCTGCAGACATTTAGTTACTTGATAAAGGAGGCAGGCTAGAAGGATCACTGCCGGACAAAGTAGCGGATATGAGCTGTAAAACCGCGCTACGGCAAGCTAGTGTACCTATACATGATATTCTATATGCAACGTGAAAAATAATCTTGCTATTAGAATACTAATAAAACTCACGGCTACACAATAAACAATATCCCTAACTAACACCCAAAGGACGCCACGGAAAGTTTAGTGCCGGTAAAAATGAGTACGAACACTAATAACAATAAATTTACTTCGGACACCCCAGGGATCAAGTTCAAACGCAACGTACTATTGTGAGCACGATATAAACAGGGGTTACGTTTTGAAATACGTTAAATATATTTCTGTGCCCGGCTATATGTCCCACATGGAGTGAAGCCAGCCTTTCTTTATCACTCAAATACCTGAAAATATAATATAATAATAGGCTCAAAAGCATATCAATGCTTTAATATAACAAGCAACAGAGTTTATTTTTTATTTTATTTATTTATTCTTTATTGTACACACATAGAACATATTACATAATTGGTAAGAAATTATATAAATACTATACGAATACAAATATTATTCAAAATTTTAATTAAAATAAATCTTTATATACGGTATACTTTATGTACGGTAGTAGATCTACGCTGATTTTGGCATGAATGGGCCGGATCGTCCGGAGAAGTACTACCCTCTCATAGAAGATCGACTTAAGAGTAGTAGTATCCGTACTACTGCTTTTCGTTCGGTGAGTGTGAGAGCACCGGAGGCCCGATTTTCCCCCCTTTCCTCTTTCCTCATCTCCCTCATTCCCTTCCCCTAACCCCATTCCCAGCCGCCATAGTGGAGGCCACCATACCAGCAGTTTAAGACGATGGCTTTTGGTATTTTCTGGATTCCACTGACTGCTTACCATCAGGCGGGGTGGAGTCACTTTGGTAGGCGATAACATATAAAAAAAAAAGAATATACATAATTATGAAGGCAGTACATAGGTAACATTAACTCGATGTGGCCATAACCAGTCTTTCTCTCAGTGACCTCGCACTCGTGTCTTACTAAGCTCATGTTTGTAATACACAGTGGAGACATAAATGTACAAACATTGTGTAAACGGGTAGTTCAACAAAGGGCACGTAAAGGGGCAGACGAACTCATACAGCGCGATTATAAGCTTTTATTATGTTATTAGTGATTTTATGATGATATACCAAAACTAAATATTTGAGGTATTTATTAAAATCAACGGCGTTATTTATACTATTATATAAAGAGGAAAGTTAGCTTGTTTGTTTGAACGCGCTAATCTCTGGAACTACAGTTGGATTTGAAAATTCTTTTTGTGTATGATAGCCCAGTTCTCGAGGATGGTTATAGGCTATTTAATATCACGCTACTGGCGACGGGAGCAGAGCAGTAATCAAAGACGCGGGTGAAACCGCACTGTGGGAAGCGCGACTAATATACGCAAAAAGAATTTCTTAAATACGACTTGTAGTTCTAGAGATTAGCGCGCTCAAACAAACAAACTTTTCCGCTTTATATAATAGTATAGATTACAAAATATAATTTGACGTTATGTCACCCTAACCCTATTTAAGGTAGCGTCAAGTTCTCTCTCAATTACTGTTCACCCGGTCAATGTAATAGCATTGATTCAAGAATGAAGTAAGAACCAACTGATTGGAACGATATTGCTGCGCTGTTTATTCGAATCCAATTTTCTTTACTGCCTCCATCTCTAGATAACTTCAAGGATTCTTTGGGTAAGATTGTTTGAACATTGTATAGTTAAGACTCGACCAATGAATTGGTATCTATACCTCTAGTAGGAATTAATGTAAAGATTTCTCTTTGGTGAGTGCGTGAAATATTTTTATAAAATGACCTCTAATGTTTATTGTTAAGAGTTATTTTTGTGTTTTTCAGTGATAATTTTTTGTGTTTTTCATTATATAGTTAACATCACATATTTTTATACAAGTTTGGTGGCAAACAAGCATACGGCCCACCTAATTGTAAGTGGTAACCGTAACCTATAGAGATGGCTGTATTTTCCAAGCATCACAGAAGTAACAATGCTTAGAAAACACAACCAAGCCGTTGCCGACCACGGAGAAGGGGATGAGGAAGGAAAAGGGAAACGGATGAAAACCGAGAGGGTATTTGGGCTGCCGCCGCTCTCTCTCACCGATAGAAACACATTAGCATTTAAACTAATATTCTTACGTCGATCTTCTATGAGAGGACCGGAGAAGTACTAACGGCGTTTAAGATCAAGGTGAAAGAACTCCTCTTACGCGGGCAGGCAGACTCATCACAATGATGTCTATCATCTATTATATTATGATATGTTTATGTATGTTTATGTATGATTGTATATATATGTAAGTTTATGTTTGTATTGTTTATATTATATATATTTAATTAGTTAATCTGTTTTGTAAGTATTAGTCGTTTCTACTATACGGCTCTTCAAATGCACCTACTTTGTTTCTCTTTGCACCACCTGTACTGGTTGACTGGTAGATAATGCCTCAGGCATTAAGTCCGTCAATATACTATTTATGTATATGAAGTATTAATAAATAAATAAATAAATAAGTACTACAACTTCTGCGGTCGATCCGTTCCATTCATGCTAAACCAGCGTGGATCCACTACCGTATAAATGTGAAAAGAAATAACCACATATACACAAAACAGAGGGTGCTGGTGCACCCTCTGTTTTGCAGCAAGTACCTAAGTAGTAACCGAATGTGATGTGGCAATCCTGTACTTTTTTATGAAAACCTTAACCTACACCCATTTTACTATTTCACTTTAAATTATAAGTCTTTTTAAAAACTATATTTTATTCGCACAGTATAGGCACCACCAAAACCTCTTTTAGCAATCTTATTATACCCGTACTTTTTTTTAACTTTAATAATAATAATTGTTTATTTGCAAACATGGGTAAAATACATTAGGTCAAGCTATATAGCATAAGAACTCCATGTTTTACCATTGCATGGGTATGCAAATGTTTTTGGTGATACATCAATAGGTAGGTACATTTACATGACATGATATTTAGTTGAAAAATATTCAGCAGACAGCAATTTAATAATATTAATAAAAAAGAAAAAAAAAATTAAGTGTATAAGTAAAAATTACTTAAAATAGAATAATGTTAAATTGAATAAAATAATCATGTCAGAATTCAATTAATTAATAATGTTACATTTAGATGAATATTCATGTCTGTAATAATGAAATAATCATGTCAATTTTAATAAAGTCAAAGGCTATTTATACTATTTAAACTAATCAACCATGAAGTAAATGTCACCTCAATAAAATCTACAATGAGTCATTTATGAAGTCTGAGATATTATAATACCTTGTTTTAATGTTACAAAAGAAAAAAAACAAGACACAAAATAATATCAGATAATACTGCTTTAAGAGATAGTGGTAGGCGTACAGGTCACTTTACCCACATAAATGTACAAAACGGTAGCCACTTCGTTACGTTTAGAAACTTTAAACTGAATTACTTTGATCTGCTGTCACAGATGTGATAAGAGTGATTGCAGTCAGTAATTTATGCTGAGACACTTTTGAGACGAAGCTAAGTGGACAGTGTCTAAGAATTGATGACGGAGCTTTTACGTAAATACCTATCTATCATTATCGCTAGCAGTTTTAATACCTTTGTAAACATATTATAACATTTTTTATTATCAAAAAGCCATATTTAGCTAGTAGACTAGTTTGTTCAGATCAATCAAAGTCAAATTTAAAAACAAACTGGATTATATTAAAGACTAGCTGCGCCCTGTGGCTTCACCCGCGCGGGAAATTGTATATGTTTTTTTATGTAACACGGCAATCAGACTGATTTTCGGCATAAAGAGTTTTCTTTAGTCCGTCTCCGGCACGGAATCTATGTACTTATCTACCAATTTTCCAACCAACCAGTCGAAATCGATTCAGCCATTTTAGTGCTGAGTGGCAACA
The DNA here is from genome assembly GCA_963082885.1 of Parascotia fuliginaria. Classification (NCBI taxonomy): domain Eukaryota; kingdom Metazoa; phylum Arthropoda; class Insecta; order Lepidoptera; family Erebidae; genus Parascotia; species Parascotia fuliginaria. Next base: position 7,569,060 of record OY720195.1, read on the forward strand.
AACACACACACACACACACAAACTCTGTATTTATAATAATAATAAGATTGTTATTTACGTCATAGCATCTAGTATAAGAAGTCAGCAAATTTACCAATGGCGAAATCGCTATTGGTCATTAAAAAAAGAAGGTCAGTCTATTCTTATCATTCGCTAAATAAATTAAAGTTACGATTTGTCATACTCATAGTCATAATATAGAAATGGGCACTGCGAACACAATGATCTGAATAAAATAAAATATCAATTCAATCAATAAAGTCAGTATTTTAATATGGTAGAATCTCTTTTTTCTTTTTTTTTTTTTATATTAGCCTAGCAAAGTGACTCCACTCCGCCTGATGGTAAGCAGTCAGTGGAATCCAGAAGTGGTGGCCACCATACCAAAAGCCATAGTCTTAAACTGCTGGTATGGTGGCCTCCACTATGGCGGCTGGGAATGAAGTTTGGGGAAAGGAATGAGGAAGGGAAGGAAAGGGGAAAGGGGGGAAGTTGGGCCTCCGGCGCTCTCACTCACCGAGCGAAACGCAGTAGTACGGATACTACGACTCTTACGTCGATCTTCTATGAGACGACGGACGATCCGGCCCATTCATGCTGAAACCAGCGTGGATCTACTACCGTATACTCTTTACTAAATATGCAATATGAAAGCATAGCATTGTCACCTCTATCCGTAAAACAAACGAATTAAACATAGAAGCTTTGTGGGCAGTTTCCTCACAAGGTGGGAGACGATTTGATAAAGATGGGTGACAAATTGGTGAGGGCGGCTTATGACCGGTCAAAGTAACGCTTGAGGAAACCTATGTTTAACGGAGGACCGTCTTATTGTGTGAAATAATAATGTGAAGTAAATAATCACTTACCATTAGACTATACGATTATTTGCCACCTGAAATGTATTTAAAATCGCAGCTTGTCTATCAGATTTCTCTTCAAGATAACATGAAAAAAGAAATGGTATGTAACAAACTATTCTAAAGGTATTAACTATTCTATTCTACATACACTAGTCATAATATAATTTCATCTTAGAGCGGTATTACATTATCATATACATATGATTTCATATCTGTCAAATTCTATGATCATAGTTCGACGACCCTCAAACTATGCTCATAGATAATCACATGTAGTTACTATACCGCCATATTAGTATTACCGTGGCCATATGTTCTTCATTTAAAAATTACTTACACATCTTTGATCATATTTCTATGATAGTCTTATAGCAGCCTTAGGGACTACTCACACTTATTCAGCTCTATTCAGCTTATGCCCTTAGAAAACAACGATTTTGTATGGAGACGCGTACGCCTCCGTTCAGCTTTCGCATACGTACGCGTATATTTGTATGTTCTTATTTTGTATAACAAAATATGAACATACAAATTTCATTAAATTAAAAAAAATATATTATAATAATCATCATCATCATCACACCAGCTCATTACTATCCCACGTATTACAGGAAAAGGCTTATTTTCATATAATTCAAAGAAAACATGAGCATTGATCGCCATGCTTACTGAAGGCGAATTGTTAACTTCAAATATTTTTATAACTGCAGGTTTTCTCATGTTTTCCTTCACTGTCAGTAATATCCAAGATAAACTTAAAAAGTACTATCGAGCCTAGTGAATCGTGACCCACTATAAGTAAGTCGAAATTCGGCTGAAGTCTGATTTCCTTGGCAACAAGCTTGTTATCATTTTATTAGACACTGACATTTTACTGAGAACACTGTTGTTATGTTAGTATTCAAAATGCCCTAAGTGCATCTTTCATGTTTAACAGTCTTAAGCGAAAAAGCTTTAGGTCATGATTCAACTGGTTTGGTACTACATAGGAATTTGAAATATACCATTATAAATGTACGTTTTTATATTACGTCAGTCGCCCTCAAATCTCTTACAAAAACTACTACATTAATCTGGTTTATCTCGTCACGTTCTAAGACATATGGACACACTTTAAGTAATGCTGAGCTTTGTAGGACATATTGTTGGGAAGGTAGAAGGATTTTCTTAGTATTTTGTGATATGTATACTAGTGGTACTTATTAAGCTTTATTTATAAGCTTGTATAAATAGACAATTGTTGCATTTTACCCACTTTACAACACATGTTATCGTGCAAATAATAGAAATTTGTACTGCCTATATGAATTTGCATCAAGTAACTATAGTTTTTAACATTTAACATCAGTTCAGTCGAGTAGACGCATTAGTTTGCTTGGTTAACCGTCGTCGCCTACAATATAAAAGTTGTGAATTGTGTACCAAAACATACGAGGAAGCTAGAGGCCATGCTTTTGCCTGATCATCACTGACAGTTTAATTTGAAACTTAGTTCTCAGAATAAATACTAGATGCACTGTTCCCTTTTACATTAAAATAGTACGCCTTCAACGTAATACGCACTTCACCTCATGTTAGAGCTACAGCTGAGGTTCACCCGATATAAGCACACTACACTCAAATTTTCATACAGATTAAAAATATACATTATTTTAAAATCTACGTAAATCAGTGTATTTTGTACTTAGGTACAAATCCAAGGCAGTCCTTGTAAACCTCGCGATTTAAGGATCTCTTTTGTTACAGTCAGAGTACCTTGAAAATCTTATTCGATCAATGACGCGGTCTAAGCAGCAATGAGCTTGTATAATTACAATTTTGTATTGACTGCAATATTACACCTATCAATTACGCAATTACGGTCCTCTTTCTTTCCCCTTTTCCTTCCTCATCCTCTTCTCCCTGAACATAGTCATCCATGGGTTACGGTTACCACTTACCATCAGGTGGGCTGTATGCTTGTTTGCCACCAAAGTTGTATAAAAATATATCAGTAGTTAGTAGATCAAAATAAATGTATGAGTGACTGTACAATACGAAAAGTTGCACGTCGTTCTAGTGATTGACTTGCTAAGTACCAACGCATCTCAGAGCTTAGTGAATCCGCGGATTGTATCCCTAATTTCTAATACTAAGCCTTCACCTAGACCAGATTTGACCTATACGTATCTAAAATACCATCACGTTGAACAGTTATCTATGGCCTCGAACTAGGAGACACAAAGATGTTTTCTAGTTCGAGGCTATTAAGGTAATCGCTCACTAACAGAAAGCGCTGTGAAATAAATATTTATTTGCTTATGTCGGAGTACATCTTTTTTTTTAAGCCGACACAATGTACACACAAACTAGGAACATATATTCATGCTACAAAGTTATTGTATCCACACAGCCACAGAGACAATCATAGCTGCACCACGCCTACTCGTAGCCAGATTAGTGTTCCTGCTAATGAAGTGATGTTATGAATAGAATTAAGCAGCGAATCGTTTAAATATCATATTATAATCTTAGTACAAGAACCTCTTTATCATCGGCAAAAAGACCGTATCAGGTATCAGTTTTCTACAACGTCATTGTATACAAAATTGCAACTTTTATCACTATATATTATATGGAGGACAGGAGTGAAAAATGATGATATCATTAACCCCTTTTCAAGATACGATCATCAAAAATGTTGTGCGTTTCCATTGACTTTCATCCTATATAGCTTATCACGTTATAATTCGTGGTGGTGGACGTGGTCACAAGCAGACTCTGATTCTGCTTTTGACTACGGTGTAACCTGGTCAAAACGTCAAGCAAAATAAGGTATGTCTATACCTAATGCATGATTGCGTGAATTCCCGTATGTTTATAAATTATATCATGCAACGCGAAAGTTTAAAAGTAAATATTGCTTACCACGTTTATTTTAAAGGTTATGTAATAACATCAATATAATACTTCTAGCTGCCCGCTCTCGATAACAGTCTTGATGTTCAGTGATGTACTTTATGGTACTGTATACAGACTGTCACGCAGAGATATTGAGTTCGATACTCCAGTCGGGTATAACGATGTGTAAAGTTTTTCTGTCTAGAATAAGTCTGAAGTTTTCTGTTTAAATTTTAAATTTAGCTGCATATTTCCAGCAGTTTTCCAATTTTTTTTTGTTGTTATCTAAATGAGTTAGCTTTTGTGTAAGTATATACCCAATATTGACTGCCTCCGTAGTGCAGTGGGACCGCAAGTGACTGCTCTGCACGAGGTTGTGGCTTCGATCCCAACACGGGACAAAACTCTGTGTGATACATAAATAATTGTTACGAGTCTGGGTGTACTTTGTGTCCGTTAGTTGTATGTTTGTAAAGTTACGCGCGACATAGGGCTTGTTCCCTAGTGCAGGATTTGTGTTTTGAAAAAAGGAAAATATAAAAGATATATCTGAATAGTATAATATAGTAAGTAAAGTCACTGTTTCTTCGCTAAACGCTTCAAAACAATGCTTTGGTTTTTGATAGGGTTTTTACTATCGGTTATAGAATTTTTAGAAAAGGTTTAGGTATAAGTGCTTAGCATTACCTACTGTCAAGAAAAGATGAAAATTTCAACTTGTAGGCATGGCGTCATTAGTTTTTTATATACTTAAAGATACGAATTACTAAACGTCCGCCCTTGCTTCGCTTCGGTATCAATAGTATCTTTTTCAACGAACGCCTACATAAAATACGATAACAATACTGTTGCGAAATATTATTGCTTTACTGCAAATTTTATTTTGGTGTATTCCTATTAAAAATTTACAAATAAAGAAATTCTGAAAGTTGTTAAAAATATGTCTCATTTATTGTTTTTTAACGGTGAAATTTTTTTAAATCAAATGCAAACAAAAAATCTAATCTCTCTTTATAACATTAGTTTAGATAAATATATTTTTAATTATTCTACTGCAGTCCAACTTAAGCCATATTACTGACATTATTACAAAGCGTCGTATAAGTACAACTGTGGAAATTACGTCGTAGCAATTTAAACTTGGCTCAGTTCTTGAACGGCCATTCCCTTGACAATTAAATCAAATGGGACTTGTCATAGTCGTTCAAGCGAAAGGGTCTCTTTACATTAGTACCAGTGGTTCTCAATTTATAAGTACAACTGTATGTCGATATAGTAAATGATAGATTTTGGAAAAGTAAGACTTTTCGACTGGCCCTTTTTTACGGAAGATGGTTGTCATTTAGTTTCATCCAAATTTTTTCTATTTTATAATTGTATTATACCATTAAAATCATCAACAAGAACACTATTTTACACTTCTTCTTCTTCTTCTTTTTTTGGCAACAGAGCCGACGATTGTGTCAGCTATTTCTGCCAGCGTCAAGTGTAGAATTATATTCTTGTTGATGATATTAATGGTATATTACAATGATAAAATAGAAAAAATGTGGATGAAATTAATTAGATACATTATGATAAATGACAACCATCTTCCGTGAAAACAAAAGATGGCCTCTATTTTACACTTGACGCTGGCAGAAATAGCTGACACAAAGGTCAGCTCAGTTGTCATAAAAAAAGGAGAAGAAGAAGACAAGCTTTTCGAAACTGATGGCTACCTTGAGGTCTTACTAAAATTATAGTTTTAACTAATAATAAAACTGTTTAAATATTTAAGTTTTCTTACCGAGAAAACAGAGAACACTACCTCAGGTGGCGGGAAATGCTCAGTAGATATGGAGGGTAGGAGAGAAATTAAATACCTCTCGCAGAACAATATAGTCAAATATGCGGAAAGAGATTCAAAATGAGGACCTGAGTACACAGACCAGTCAGAAGAGAGGGCTCTGGCGTACAAGAAGACCCGAACCCGGCTAAACCCAGAAAGATGGATGAAAAAATAATGTGTGGTGGTCTGTTCCTAATTTTATGTAATATTTTTGTTTATATTTTCAATGTACCTAATGTGCAATAGTGTGTGTGGAACGTGTAAAGTCTGAAATAAATGATTAAATATAACTAAAAACACCCAGCCACAATACAAGGGGCACAAGAAAAGGAATACTCATTCTTTTATGCGGTAACATCAAAAAATTTCAAAAGATACCTACTCTTTTAGAAGTTATAGCCATTCAAAGTTTGACCAATTTCATTATATTGCCAGCTATTTACTAGAATTTCATTAATTACCTATTAAAAGACATATTTATCCAGAAGAGTAATTATAGAAAAAAAAAATATTTAACAATTTTTGGACATAAAGCATAACAAAAAAATACTTGTTGCCTAAATCCTTATACTTTACACGTTGCTACTACTTTTATTCCAAAGACATGTTAATTTTTTTTTGCTGTTATCCGCGTATTATAAGCATTCTCTACTTCCCATATCAAAAGGTGTTCCTTTATTTTGTACACTCTACATATAAAGTGAAATCCGCATCTAAATACATCGGGTGGTTCTCGAGATTAGCGCGTTGAAACGGACTGACGCTTTCCAGCAACTTTCTTGTATACTGTGTATATAGATAGACAGTGGAAACACACCGATCGATTAACCCGTCGCTTGGCATCGACAGGTCATCCATTACGGCAAGGCGATACTGGGAGTGACTGAGACGTTTATTGAGTGTTTTTACGGCAATACTTAAATAGGTTGATTCGCGTTACATTTTGTTTTGAGTAAACTCTGCCCATAACACAAGCTATAACATATGCTTACATTGGGCTTAGATGGCGCTGTGTGTATTTGTTCTCATATAATTATATATGTATATATATTCTTTTCACGTAGACGCAAATCTGTTCAAACTGTTAGCCCAAAACCTATACGGCTATTGCGTTGTCGGCAAAGTTCATCAAATCATTCTAGATTCAGTTCTCCAGGCATGCAGGCCACTATATCAGGTGGATCATCGTTTAAGGATGACCCACCTGATGTAAGGCATCATACTTACGTATTAAATCTTAAGTACTTTAGATTCAATACGCTTACAATACATTTCAACACATTCTCAACCTAACATGATTCTAATGATACGTCATCCATATCTTTCTCATATAGTTAGTTAATAGAAAGGGTCAAAATATTTAAATCAATAAAATAATGTTCATCCTGCTTCTGCGGTTTTTTATTAAGGTCCGATAAATATAGTAACTGATAAGTTCTAAATTGTTTTAAGATAATAATAGAATCAGCAATTTCCACTAAGTATATATATTATACAATATGTGGATATTAACATGTAAATCATAATAATATACTATAAGCTCTAATGTCTACAAATGAGAATTCAAGTTAGCAGTTATAAAAGACTGTACGTCTTTTAACATTATATTTTATTTTGCATGAAATTCATTTAAAAAAACGTATTTCCTCATTGTAGAGCGGCGTCTACGTAATCTGATAAAGTGTACGGCTACTTGAAGCTTGTCGTCCAGTTATAGCTACGTTTGTTACTTTATAAAGGGCACAATTACAAGCACCCGTAACATGTTTGTTAATTCATTTCACTCTGTTTATGAGCCCTCAACATTTATTGTCGATACATGGTCCCCACCTGAAGAAACTATTGAACACCTTGCTCATATTACAAATATTAGATTTAGTGCTCAAAAAATTTTAAATGCGTTGAAGTCATTAGACTCTACTAAAGGACCAGGACCGGATAACTTACCACCTTACTTTCTTAAAAAGACTGCAGATAGTATTCACATACCTCTTTACATAATATTTAATAGATGTTTGTCAGAAGGCATTTTCCCCGATATATGGAAAAGAGCAAATATAACTGCTGTATTTAAAACCGGATCACGGCAGGATGTTCAAAACTACAGGCCCATATCCATTCTATCTGTCTTGTCAAAGCTTTTCGAAAGACTGGTCTATACTGAAATACATAACACAATTTATAAAATTATCCTACCACAACAGCATGGGTTTATTAAAGGTAGATCAACAACTACAAATTTGCTTGTGTTTGCTGATTACTTATTTAACAATATGGATCAGCGGATTCAAGTTGATACAGTTTACACGGACTTTCGTATTCGTGGTGATTTACTACGATGGTTTGCGTCTTATGTTACAAATAGAACGAAAAAAGTTGTTATTCGCGGGTTTCATTCTTGTACTGTAAGTGTTACGTCAGGTGTCCCACAAGGGTCAATTCTAGGGCCCCTTTTATTTATTCTATATATCAATGACATCAATGACTGTTTTAAGTATTTATTTATTTATTTATTTAAACTTTCAGGCGGACTTAATGCCTAAGGCATTTTCTGCCAGTCAACCTTAGGGTCATGCAGAGATAAATAGGGCAGGTGTCAAAATTGGAAAAAAAAAAGAAAATTAAACAACACAAAAAGGGATATAAATATGATATAAGTAATAATAATAATAATAATAGAAAATAAATCTGTTCCACTACTGTTGACTACTGTCTCCCGCCAATGATCTGGTATAGAACTGTCGCACCTTAGCTTTAAAAATGTTACGGTTATTACACATCCTGATTTCGAGAGGGAGCGCGTTCCACAGAAGAACTGATTGAATATTGAAGGAAGAATGGACTAAGCCAGAGAGATGTGTAGGACAAGCAAGAAGACGATTATTCGCGGAACGTAGGTTCCTGTCATGGGCTGAGCAAAGATATTGAAAGTTAGAAGTTAGATAAGAAGGAGCGTTAGGAGAGTGTAGTAGAGAAAATACTGTCGTCAGCGACCGCAAACTGCGACGTTGACGAATCGGTAACCAGTTCAACTGAGAACGAAATGCGGATACGTGATCGTACTTACGTAAATTAAAAACGAATCGAATGCAATTGTTAAGAAGTCGGTCTAGTTTATTGAGTAGATCTGCATTCAGGTCTATATAACACACATCACCATAGTCAATGATTGGGAGGACTAGTGTCTGCACAAGTATTCTAGATTTTCTCTATATGCCGACGACTTAAAAATTTTCAAACCTATCCGAAATCTCTCAGATTGTTATCTTTTGCAAGAAGACCTCGATCGTTTTTCAGAATATTGCAAAAGAAATAAACTCAATTTAAACATTTCTAAATGTTCTACAATTTCTTTTACTAAAAACAAAAATAAAATAACTTTTAATTATAGCCTGAATAAAACAGTCTTAATGAGAACACTATCCGTAAAGGACCTTGGCGTCCAGCTTGATGATAAGTTACACCTTGATCAGCATATTCATACTGTAATTAGTAATGCATATCGCATGTATGGTTTTGTGATAAGAGCTACAAAAGACTTTAGACGCGCTAGTAGTTTCATCCATCTTTATAAGTCACTAGTTCGCTCGCAATTGGAAGTGGCAGTGGTCGTGTGGAATCCTCTTTATAATAGATGTATATAGATAGTTTAGAAAAGGTCCAGCGTAAATTTCTTAAATCTATTAGTTATATATGCCACCGGTACTGTCCGTCATATGAGGATTTACTTGGGAAATTTAATGTAATGAGTCTAAAGTCCAGAAGGTTATATCTAGAGACTATGTTTCTCTATGATGTATGTAATCACAGATACGACTGCTCCGACTTAAACAACAGAATACATTACTATGTGCCCAGAAGTGTGATGAAACGAGAGGTGCGCGCGCGTCCAGTTTTTGCAGTTACCTCGTGTAGAACCAATGCAGGAGTCCGCGCACCCCTACGTCGCATTACTAATAATTATAATAAATTATTCACAAGACTTGACATCTTCTCTTTGCGTGCTTCTATATTTCGCAATTGTCTCATCAACACCATTAAAATGACGTAGCTGTAATTGTATTGTATTTTTATATGTTTTTAACATAAACATTATTATATATATAAGACTAGAATATAAACAAATTTATTTTCTTCAAATCAGCTTGTAGCAGGTTTCTCTTATATATACCGTGGACAACGTTGTGGGTTGCACATTTGTATGATGTAATTAGTTAATTTAGCTCATAAGACTTAATGTGTTACTGTTTGTTGATCCCTAATAAATAAAATAAAATAAAAACATGAGTGTATGAAAAGATGATTGTGGAAGAGGCACAGGAGGTATGTTTTGGTCGTAGAAAATTACGTTTTATAGTCTCTGCTTACCCCATTAATTGCGGACAGGCGTGCAGTTATGTATTATGTATGTATGTTACTTTAAAGGAAAGCGTCACGTGAAAGCCAGTGAGCTGTGTCGTGTTGTCATTAATTTCTTTTTTTAATTTGATCTCACAGAATGACTCTGAGTATTTCTATAGTCCTATGTGTGATTCAGAACGTGGGCTTTTACTATATTGTTATATAGTTCATTTTTGAATGACAACATGCACAGTGATCGAATAATTGGATGTATTTTGAACGTGAAGGCTTCGCAGATTTACCAACGACGTACACACATATTTTTATACAGGTTTTTTTATGATTTCAGCCGAAATGCCCTCTCAGTTGAATACAAAAATGTTTAAACTACATCTCTTTATAATAGCTTAGCTTACATTGGAGTTGAATCATTATAGGTGAAAAATAAAAAATATATTTCGACGTAAGCTTATTTTAGTTTTGCAAGTTGAGCTTTTTTCTGAATAACTCGATTTTTACTTTGTAAATTATTACGTGCTTGCAATTGCTAATCTTCCTAACGGTGCCTACCTGAAAATTAAAATGACACATAGTTGCATCTCTTTCTAACAAATCAAATAAGAAAAGGACATATGAATTGTTTAAAAAGAAAACAAAACCTAATGGTAGTTCTAGTAATATTTAAGATCAAATACAGGGTTATTGACCGCAACGGTGAATAGATAATTAGAAATGCATCCAATCACACAGCGAACAGCTACTAATGTCAGTTAGTAATTAGTTAGTGTAATAACATCAAATTGTGCCTCACAAAGTAAGCTGAAGATATGGCTAACGATGGATAAGGACGACCGGCCATAGTAAAGAAGGACCAGCAGATTGTTACATAAAATGATTACCTACCAGCTGCGTCCAGCGGCTTCGCCAGCGCGGAAAATGCTATGTGTTTAGTTCATGTAACTCTGGAACAGACCTATTTTTGGAAAAAGTATCCAATGTCCGTCTCCGGTACCAAACATACCAATTTTAATCGCGGGTCAGCCGTTTAGGCGCTAAGTGGTAACAATCAGACACATACACAAAATCTTTCGCATTTTTGATATTAGTAAATTAAAAAACATCGTTAAAATAGCTTCATACATATGAGTACTTACATAGTCAGAAGGAAGATTCGGAAGCGAGTGTGATTGTCCCACACACGTTTACAGGTCCAATATAATAATCCCTTTTGCCCAATTCCAAAGCATTGAAGCCTAACACTGTTCTAATGAATATAGATAGCGTTAATCGATCTTCTGTGACTGGTCATAGCTCGAGATATATATCTAACTTGAGCGACAACGTTCCCAAGGGTAATCCTTCTTTACCTAAATGTACCTACAAAATTAAATTGAACTTAGGTAATGGATATTTGGTTATTATTTCGTTTAACATTTAAATTAAACAAGACAAGACCTAAATAACTTTTATTAAGTAACTTTTTGTTTAGGTTCAGGTCGTCAAGGAATTGAAATTACTCTTTGTGGGTATCGTAAAGGGAACTAAGAAAATACCAGCAGTGTTCTTTTACGGTAGTAGATCCATGCTGGTTTTAGCTTGAAGGGGCCGGATCGACTGAGGAAGTACTACCCTCTCATAGAAGATCGACGTAAGAGTAATAGTATCTATCTCTCTCCTTTCTTTTTTCGTCACCTCCCTCAATCCTTTTACCTACTCCACTCCCTTCATGATAGGCAGCGGCTTCACAGAGTCTTCGGCATTGCAGGAGCAGCGCTAGGGACCCTGAGTCGTCCATGGACGACAGTTACCACTTACCATCACGTGGGCTGTTTGCTTGTCTGCCACTGACAGAAATAAAAAAAAAAGATATTTCCTTTCTTCTTCTTCTTATTGTGTCTCATTAAGTCATTATTGAAGGTTGGCCGTTAGCTCTTTGAACTTGTCTCTGTCTAATGCTAGATGGAACAGTCTTTCGAAGGTGGTAATACCAGTCCACTCTTGGATGTTTCGGAGCAAAGATTTTCTCTCCGCCCAGCCCGTTTATTCCCTTCAACCTTGCTCATCAAGCTGAACTAGCCTATTACTTGTCTACAGTAGCAAATTTGTCTAAAAAGTGCGGTGACCATTATGACGACGGCAAACTCTTTTTTTTAAATATATTGACACTAGAAAGCAAGAATTGTGTCACGGGGGACTTTGTTACTTAGACTCGAAACAAATACTTAGTTATAAAAAGTTGTGTGAACCCGTCAACTTGTACACAGCATTAACATACTTCTACTGAGTTATTCCTGTGCCACAAAAGCAGTTTCGAGAGAGCTTTGTATCCATCAATAGACATCTAAGCTGATACAATATCTTTCTACTCTGCTAAGTACCTATCTTCATAACAGCGTCAGATATTATGGGATATTTCATGCTATCTTGCAAATCCCTCGCTAGCCTTTGTTTTACGTGTACTCATTCAAAAACGCCTGTATACACTGAGAGCAGAGAGCCTAGACAAGTGGCATAAATGTTAATGGAATAGAACAGATTGAAAAATTTATGGGATTTATAATTTACTAGCTGTGCCCGCGACTTCGTCCGCGTGGAATAGTGATTTTGGGCAGCATTTTTTAGATAGGTATATCTTTTGGTTTGTTTTGAATTATAAACATCTTCGTTTAGGTGAATAAGAAAAATCTTTAAAGTAAATGCTTCTTTATCTACGATATTAGACGTATAGCCATCGCGGATCAAAGCCATACAGCAGCTAGGATTACTTACACCGTCTTACACGTGGCAAATCCACATAAAGCTGACCATGCGAAAAACAGTTAATATTTAGATCCACACTCATTAATTGTCATCGCGAAACATAGGCTCACTGGAAACTGAACTCGTTTAAAACTAAACGGGAAATTGTTTGGAATGAAAGGAATCCGAGGAATAAAAACGCTATAAGTTTTTTTTTTTATATTAGCCTGCCAAAGTGCCTTTACTCTGGCTGATGGTAAGCAGTCAGTGGAATTCAGAAGTAGTGGACCCCATTCCAAAAGCCAAACTACTGGTATGGTGGCCTCCACTATGGCGGCTTAGTGAGATGCTTCTTCAAGCCTCGCTTAAAAGGCCCAGGATGAAAGTTAGGTGGGAACACATGCGCTGGTAAAGAGTTCCAGGCTTTAATTGAGCGACAAAAGTATAAAGTGCTGAACCGTTTGGTTCGAGACCCTTTAGATTGCACTGTGAAAGGGTAGCACTTCAGTCCCGCACGTGTCGTTCTGGATAAAAAGGGAGAGGGTAGAATTAATTTAAAGAGCTGTTGAGAAGACTCTCCGTGGTAAAGGCGATAGAAGACGGCCGTTGAGGAGGCGATGTCTCTTCGCAGCTGTAAAGGCTCAAGGGTCTTAGGCCTCCGGGCTTCCATGATACGGACTGCTCGCAAAAGGCCCCCGTACCGTCTCCCACTATCCGGTCACGGAAAATGGTCGCCAGGTCCCACTATCCGGTCACCAACCTGCACGACGAACCACTCCGAGATTATGCGCAACCTGGTGTGGCAGTCTCTTTTTTTTTGGTTAGGTCTAATTGGGCCCTTGTACAATGCCGCGGGCGGCCAGCGGCACCACCGTTTATACGGGTCTCCCTGGCCGGCGGGGTGACCCACACCACCCACACAATGACTCCGCGGATACTCAGCTGGTCCCACACATGCTGCGAGGTTTGTCATCTCTGCATCAGTTGGGCCTCCGGCTCTCGCGCTTACCGAACGAAACGCAATAATATGGATACTATTACTCTTACGTCGAAAACTATGAGAGGGTAGTACATCCCTGGTCGATCCGACCCATTCATGTTGAAACCAGCGTAAATCGACTACTACTATTTCGTAATTCACTTCAATTCCACCTATTCCGTAATGAAACGTGTTAACAAACATGTATTTATCACAAAAAATAAAAAATAAAATAAATCCAGAAAATATAAATCTAACTTGTATTTACATTTTAACTAATAAAGTATTTACATTTTAATAAAGAAATAAGACGTGTTAACCTAACTTAAAAACAAACTAAGCTAAGCTAAATAGGTACATACCACATTTATGACGTGATTATTTAAATTAGCATAACTTTTTTATTTCCCTCTTCCTTTTTTATTTTTACACAACGCCATCTAGACCCAAAGTAAGCATACTATATGCTTGTATTATGAGTTCTAGAATACGGATAAACATACTTATATACTTTTATTTTTGTAAATAAATACATATTATACATATAAACACCCAGACCAATGCAAATAGACAACATACATGCTACAAATATTTGCACTGAGCGGGAATCGAACCCGCGACCTCACAGTCCATACACAGTACCACCGAAATACAGAGGCAGTCGATTTCCCCCTGACTTTCCCCTCCCTTTCCCTTGACTTCTTCCTCACTACCCCCGCACTTTCCCCTCACTTCTCCCTTCCTTTCCTCTTCCTCCCCCTCCCTTCCCCTCCCTCCAAATTTCAAGTCGCCAACTTCAAAAGCAAAGATCTTTCCATACAATATTTCACTCCTATAAATCCACCCCAGTAAAAAAAAATTATGAGCGTATTTTTTATTTAAATAAAAGTATTCCAAAACAAAATTTCAAAGCTGTAACTTAAAAAATGAAGACGTTTCATACAATTGATTTCACCCTTTTTCATACACTTAAGGGTTGAATTTTTAATAACCCTTTCTTTGTATACTTCTAGACATTAAGACAAACACACCCTCCAAATTTCAAGTCGCTACGACCAGCGCTTTAGGCTTTACGTTGTCTGTCAGTCAGTCAGTCAGTCAGGACAAAGCCTTTTATAATATGTATGGATGTATGGATTAGACGTATAGCCATCAGGGATCAAAGCATACAGGCTGCTAGTAATGCTAACACGTTATAGAGCCACATAAAGCTGACCGAAAAACAGCTAATACTTAGATCCACACCCACAACTTTTAGTGTCTTACCTTTACTTTAATTACTTAATTAATTAATTACTTTAATTAGTCATCGCAAAACATAGGCTCACTGGAAACTGGACTCGTTTAAAATGAAATGAAAGACTGTTTAGAATGACAGGAATCCGAGGAATAAAAACACTATCAGCTATTCCGCAACCTGTTAAAATATCTGCTTCTATAAGATTTCGTAGTAAATTAACGAATGTTCGATGTGATTCTTTAAATTGGCATAACTTTTTTATTTATGAACCGATTGACATGAAACAAACACTAAATGTTAAGTGAAGCTTACCACAATATATTAGTGAAAACCATATTTAAATCGGATAAGCCGTTTCTGAGATTAGCGTGCACAAACGCACAGACAAACAGACAAACAGACAAAAATTTTAAAAATCATTGTTTTGGGTTCTATTTGCGTTGATATAGGTCCCAATAGTATTTTTTCTCATATATCTTCCATGTACAGACAGCGATCGGTTAAATTTTTATTATATGTATAGATATATATTTTAACGGTAGTAGATCCACACTGATTTCAGCATGAATAAGCTGGATCGACCGGGAAAATACTACCCTCTCATAGAAGATCGACGTAAGAATATTAGTTTTTATGCTAATCTGTTGAATCGGTGAATGAGAGCGCCGGCAGCCCAAATACCCTCTCGGTCCTCGTCCTTTTCCTTCCTCATTCCTTTCTCCGTGGTCGGCAATGGTTTGGTTTTGCAAGCATTGTTACTTCTGTGATGCTTGGAAAACACAGGCATCTCTATAGGTTACGATTACCACTTATAATCAGGTGGGAGCCGTATTTTGCCACTAAAGTTGTATAAAAAAAATGACATAATTAAGCTAAGTAGAATGTTGGCTTTAGGTTATGTCAATCCCATACATTGTAGCCATTTTAGCCTCAGACTAGGCTTTGAAGACTACTTACTTCTTTAGAATATATGTCTGCATTTTTTATTTAATTGATTAATTATTAGGAACGGCTTTACAAATTTACAATTAACGAACTGTTAGATTAGTTATAGATATATAATACATAGATACTTATAGGTGCGCGACCTGTGAGTCGTGCGAGTGCGCATTCAGTGTAATAAACAGCTCAGTAACAGGAAGCCGTGTCTCATTTAACAGTGGCGACGAGTTAAAGATACCTACGCACAAAAGAAAAAAAAACGGCAATGTCTAATTTTATTGGATCGGTTCCTAATTTTGAGCTAGGTCAGGACTGGAACATTTTTAAAGAAAGGCTTTCTCAATGGTTAACGGCTAATACGTGGTTAATAAAATCGGAGACAGCAGGACAGGAAGATGTTCAACTAAAGGCGGTACTTCTAAATGCACTCAACGAGGACGCGTATAAGTTGGTACGCGAGTTAATTGCTCCGAAATCAATTGGAGAAGTGTCATACAAGGAATTGACTGCAGAATTAGATAAGCACTTCGTGCCAAAAAAGTCAGTGTTAGCGGAAAGATACAAATTCCATACGGCGGTGCAAGATGTGGGCGAGGATTTGACACAGTGAGCGGCCCGTGTGCGTCGACTGGCAGGGGACTGCAGTTTCGGATCGGCTATAGACGAAATGTTACGGGATCGGTTCATTATCGGGATGCTGCCAGGACCGGAACGAGATAAATTGTTCATGGACGAAAAAGCATCGACAACATTGCCCAAGGCATTGGAAATTGCAGTAGCTGTAAATAGTGCGAAGCGGGCAGCGCGACAGTCATCTACGGCTGCAGCTTCAGCTGCTATCAGCACAGAGGTGTTCAAGATAGCGGCTGGACCATCTAAACCGTCAAAAAAGTGTAGTGTGTGCGGCTATAACAATCACACAACGGACAAGTGTCGGTTTTCTACGTATAAGTGTAAACGGTGCGGTATGAAAGGCCATTTAAAAAAGATGTGTAACAATAAGTCTGCTCGAATTAATTACCTACAATCGTCAAATGACGAAAATGATGACGACGACGACGGTAAGCGTTTTCTGATTTGTAATATACGTAGTTATCGCGGTGAGCCTATGACTCTGTCTGTCGACGTAAATGGTCAAATATTGACATTCGAGGTAGACAGTGGGTCCTGTGCTACTGCTATTCCACTGTATACTTACGAGAAATACTTTAATAACATATCTTTAGAGCATCCTAGATCAGTGCTAAAAGCATATTCGGGCGAGAAACTAGATGTAGTAGGAGTAATAAAGGTTCCGATTACATATGAGGGTGAGCGTAATATTATCGACATATACGTTATAAAAGGGGCGGGTCCAGCCTTATTAGGTAGAAACTTTTTATCGTTGTATAAATTACAGTTGTCTAAGGTAAATCATTGTGTCGAATTAAACGAACTTGATTATTATACGAACAAATACCCTGCTTTGTTTTCTAATACACTAGGGAGCTTTAATAAATACAAAATAAAACTTACCTTAAAACCTGATTGTAGACCCAGTTTTTTTCGGCCTAGAACGGTACCATTTTCGTTAAAATCTAAAGTGGAGAGGGAACTGAATAGATTAGTGGAAACCGGAGTATTAGTTCCTGTCGAACATTCCGATTTTGCTAGCCCTATAGTTCCAATATTGAAAAAAGATGGTGAGATTCGTTTGTGTGCCGATTTTTCGGTTTCATTAAATAAATGTCTACATATTGATAAATATCCTTTACCGAGAACGGAAGAACTTTTTTCTAAATTACATGGGGGTAATCAATTCTTGCAGCTAGATTTAAATTCTGCTTATTTACAACTTTCTTTAGAAGAAGAGTCTCAAATCCTCACCACAATAAACACGCACAAGGGTTTATTTAAATTCACTCGTTTAGTTTTTGGGCTAGCCAATGCTCCGGCTATTTTTCAAAAAACTATGGAGAATTTGTTGCATGGCATTGAGGGGGTTCTGGGCCTATTGGACGATGTCCTGGTCACAGGACCATCGAAAATAATTCATACAGAGCGGCTACAAAAGGTTTTTCATCGATTACAGGCAGCTGGTTTGGTACTTAATAAAAAGAAATGTAAGTTGTTTCAAGATTCGGTAACTTACTTAGGATTTGTAATTGACAAAAAAGGTATTCATACATCGCCAGACAAAGTTGCAGCAATGATTAATACCAAGCCCCCTAGTAATGTACAGCAATTAAAATCATTTTTAGGGTTTGTCAATTACTACAGAATGTTCATTCCAAACGCCTCGTCTATACTAAGTCCATTAAATGAATTACTAAAAAAGGATGTGGACTGGTCTTGGACGGAGGTGCATATGGTCGCTTTTAATCACATTAAGAAGGAACTGACTTCGGCACGAACGCTAGCTCATTTTGATCCTTCGTATAGGTTAGTTTTGACAGTGGATGCGTCCCCGACAGGGTTAGGTGCAGTTTTAGCTCATATAGAAGGGAATGGCTTAGAACGTCCTCTAGCTTATGCGTCGCGGACCCTCAGTAGTGCTGAAAGGAACTATAGTCAAATCCAAAGGGAGGCAACGGCTATAGTATTCGGCATTCGTCGATTCCACCAATATTTATACGGTGTTGAAACACCGTTCATACTACGCACGGATCGCAAACCGCTAATGTTTATATTTCATCCTAACAAAGGCATACCAGAAGTTTCCGCAAACCGGTTACAGCGATACGCCTTATTCTTAACTAGCTATAATTATGAGATACAGTACATTCCAAGCGCCAATAATTGCGCCGACTATTTTAGTCGAGCTGTCACCACAGGAGTGTGCAGCAGTGTTTGGCCGGTTATGAATGATAGCGATAGTGACTCATTTGTTTACAAAACAGACGATAGGACGTCGTTCATAAATTTCGTGGCAGATGGACATTTACCTGTAACTTTAAATGAAGTTCGCTTAGAAACTAGCAAAGATAGTATTTTACAGAAGGTTTTAAATTATGTACAACACGGGTGGCCTAAAATTAATTTAAGTGACAATGACTTAATACCATTCTATTATTGCCGTTTTGATCTAACAAGAGAAAGTAACTGTCTAATGAGGGGGCACAAATTAATTATACCAAAGTCGTTGCAAAACACTATTTTAGACGAATTACATAGACCACATTTAGGTATAATAAAAACAAAGGTTGAGGCAAGATCTAGATTCTGGTGGCCTTATATAGATAAGGATATAGAAAACAAGATAGCTAATTGTAGTGTATGTTTAAGTTTACGCCCTACGCCTCCACGGGCGCCGTTGACTTCGTGGCCTTTTCCAGAGCGCCCCTGGTACCGTGTACATTTAGATTTTTTTGGTCCATGGCAAGGTGAAATGTATCTTATCATTATCGATGCATATTCTAAATGGGTAGAATGTTTTTGCCTGAATACTGATTATTCAACAGCCTCAGTAATAGCAAAATTACAGGAAACAATGGCTAGATTTGGTATAATACATTCATTGGTCACCGATAACGGAACTTCGTTCACGAGTAAAGCTTTTAGGGATTTTTGTTGTTTAAATGGTATAAATCATATAACTTCGCCAACCTATTCGCCATCCAGTAATGGACAAGCAGAAATATATGTCAAAATTGTGAAAAAGTTTTTAAATGGGTTAATAGCTCAAGGAACCCCTAAAAACAAATTCCAAGCACACCTTTCTGAATTTTTATTTAGATATAGGAACTCAAAACATACAACGACAGACAGCTCACCGGCCGAATTAATGCTCGGACGTAAATTGCGTTGCAGGTTTGATCTACTAAATACTTCGACGGCGTCGTTGTCTTCATTCTCGTCACAAGACTTACAAACTAAAGTGCGCGAAAAACAATCGGTGCAAGCCAAACATTTTAAAGGCAACAGAAATATAAGTTTTGAAAACAATGATACTGTACTGGTAAAAAGTGGTAATAATAATAATAAATGGATACGGGCTATAGTTAAAAATAAAATTGGCAAAAGTGTGTACGAAATTTTTATACCAGAAAAAAATATAACGATAAAAAAACATAAAAACCAGCTGTATAAATTAAAATCGCTCGAGGCACGGCAGTATAATGATGTAGATTGGGCCGTCGTGAACTCCAGGCTAGGTGGAGAACAGAATGTATCTCAAAACGTCATTGACGCTTGTTTGTCAGAGCAGCCGCGCCAAGTCGCACAGGAAGAAGAAGAGGAGTGGAGCGAGACAAGCTCAGAGCTCCGAGAAGTCAGCAAGGAGCAATCAGCTAAGTCAGCTGTGGAGCCAGTAGCGGAGTCAGTTGAAGAGCCAGCAGCTGAACCTGCTGTCGAGCCAGTAGCTACTAGGTCTGGTCTTAGAACAAATCCGGAAGCCCGCCCATTATTACGAAATATTCCAGTAGTCAACTATCGGAAATACTTCTAATTTATTGTTACCCCGTAACTATTTAGTTTAGAATTTATGGTGGAGGGATGTTAGATTAGTTATAGATATATAATACATAGATACTTATAGGTGCGCGACCTGTGAGTCGTGCGAGTGCGCATTCAGTGTAATAAACAGCTCAGTAACAGGAAGCCGTGTCTCATTTAACACGAACTCAGAATACACCCAGAGTCCGGACAACATTTTAAGCCGCAACTATTACTGCAATATCGAGGCAGTTTATACATTCTTACATTGACAATACTATTGTTTGTATGATCGTACATATCGTAATTTCCCCAACAAAATTCGTTGAAAGCAAACTTAACTAATTTGATAATTAAATCTACTTTCTTTTCTAGTCGATGGTATAAATTCCTGCTAATATTATAAATACGAAAGTTTGTGTTTTTTTTTTATATATAATATATTAACCTACCAAAGGGACTCCACCCCACCTGATGGTAAGCAGTTAGTGGAATCCAGAAGTGGTGGCCACCATACCAAAAGTCACAGTCCTAAACTGCTGGTATGGTGGCCTCCACTATGGCGGCTGGGAATGGGGTTAGGGGAAGGGAATGAGGGAGGTAAGGAAAGGGGAAAGGGGGAAGTTGAGCCTCCGGCGCTCTCACTCACTCACTGAGCGAAACGCAGTAGTACGGATACTACTACTCTTACGTCGATCTTCTATGAGAGGGTAGTACTTCCCCAGGCGATCCGGCCCGTTCATGCTGAAACCAGCGTGGATCTACTACCGTAAATTGTATGTGTGTGTTAAACGCCTCAACCGATTTCTATAAAAATTGGTATGTACATAGATTAGGTGCCGGAGACGGACTTATGATACTTTTAATCCCGAAAATGGGTCTAGTTCCTGAGTTACATAAACACATACCATTTTCCGCGCGAGCAAGGCCGCAGGGTGTAGCTAGTTAAAATGGAAATTTAATTAGTTTTAGCCAAGTAACTGATGTAAAGTGTAAGTAAACTAAGTGGCTACCGTAATCTAAGGTATTGATCGTAAAGGAAGATGGTAACAAGGGCGAATGAGACAAAGCAAGAAAAACAAATAGCAATAGATAAAGGCGACTATTAAATCCGTACATTAAATAATATACGCTTGTTTGCCAAATGTCTAGCAAATAACTGAGTGTGTCCCCAACTGGCTCTAAGTAAAAAACACTAAACAATGTATTGTTCTCGCCGCTGCAAATGAAGTGTTTTGAATCAAAGGGAGCTAGCTCTTTCTGTTCCATCTCATGTACTACAGGACATATCCTATCCTGACAATATTATTTTAAATTTATGTCTTTTGCCTTTCGCTGTAAAAGTTTTCGTTTGTAGTGTTTTTGAATATAGTTTAAACACGGGTTTTAGGCATATTTACTATCCAAGTGGGCTTTTATTAAATTTTGTTTTTATTTGAGAAATATATCTTTCTCTAAGTAATAAATTATGTTAGGGCCTGTATAATCAGAAATAAAGACAAAGTACACCTAAACTCAAACTCAAAGCATTTATTCCATTTGAATCATAAAATATATATTGTTTATGAACGTCAAAATCAACCTTTAGCCAGTTTGCTGATGAGGTAGAGCCGTGAGAAGAACTGGCAAGAAACTCAGGCCACTATTTTCAATCACCAAATAATTACAGTTTTTTGTATGAGTTACAATTAATACTCAACGCAACCAAAGAACCTAGACCGTAACAATAGGTCTATTGGAGACACAAATATAAATGTCTCCTTATATAAACCAATCCCTATACTCTTGCACATAAGTCACTTCTGACACAGACACGTAGCGACAATAATTACTATCTAAGTATCTACTACTTTCATGCTTGATAGAAAAGCTATTATTACCCATTAGCACCCAGCACACACGGATTCACCCGCGTCTTTTGTTACTGCTCTACTCCCGTCGTCAGTAGCGTAATTTTATATAGCCTATAACCTCCCTCAAGAAGTGTTGGAATAATTATTCAATTCCGACTGGTAGTTCAAGAGATTAGCGAGTTTAAAGAAACAAACAAACTCTTCAGCTTTTTATAATAGTATAGACGGACGTAAGAAACAAAAGGCAGTCTGCTTTTAGCAGACTTTATAAAAACCTTTTAACTCCTAATAAATTAATCGCAGAGCCAGAGATAAACTGTTTTTGGATTTTAATATTGTTAAGGCGAACTTGGGATCAGTTAATAGTATATTAGCTGAACCTAGTTCTGACGCAGCAAGAAGAGTTTATGAAATGGTCGTGTGAAGCGTGAACTACGTTTCATATACTATTTTATAAAATCTTCTATGTTTATTTTTATTAGAATTATAGTTATATTTTGAAGATAGTTATGTTTTTGATACTATAGGACTGACATGTTTTTTAACAAAAGTCCTTAAATACAGAGAAAAAAAAAAAAAAAACTCCTAATAAAAAACTCAACACTCTCTCGGCTTCTTCATAATTATTTAAAAGCGTCTACATTAGAAATATTAATTTAGAATGATAGAAAACAGTCTAATATTGTAGTTTTATGCTGAGGCGTCTGCCTCATGAATATGCAGTATATGTCCGCTCAAAGATATAAATTATGCACGGTTTTCGTCCTCTGTGTTAAGGAGAAGTGTAGCGTTATTTTAGCTGAATATTGGTTAAATGATATATATTATTATTATTAAAAAACAAAAAGCCCGCCTGCCTAAAATATAACGAAAAGAAAGAACCCTATTTTTTCTCTCGAGCTGACGCTACATTAAAATTTAATATACCCTACGTCATTCCAACAATCAATACGATTGTAATGACACTCTCAGTCTTATGTTTAATTTTTTAAATAAATCTATCAAGCCATTCAGGCTGTAGAGCGTGCCAAAGAAATAGACATATATAATACATAGATACATACGCTCAAAAAACATTACCCTTCTTGTCTTCGGCAGTCGAGCAAAAATAAGACGTATCTAATCGAACATTCAACCTTTAGGTATATAAAGCTCTGACAAGCCCCAAATATTTATTATTCTTTTAGTAAAATAGAACTCTACCCTAAACATTATAGTATACCCCTTAAGTCTTAACACAGGGTAAGCACAGATTTAAAGCGTAACGACGGCTAGGAAAGTGCTGGGTATACAAAAAAATGCTTCAACAAAAATCCGCTGTCCGGTTGAAATATTTTTCGTGGATGCTACTCAAGGGGACTGTTTAGGTTTTGCTTAGTGTTATACTGTGTTTTTTTGGGTAGAAATAGTTTGTATTATACATGGAACAATGAATACTTTTGTATATCTAAACTAATATTTTATAGAGAAAAGATTTTGATTTTTTGTATGTTTGTTTGTTTGCAAAATTTAACTAAAAATCTACCGATTTGACAAAATTCTTAACCTTTAGAAATCAATAAATGAAGCGCGTAACATAGGCTATATTTTTTTACGTTTAACATGTTTTTAGCTATTTCAAGAATTTCAATATGTGTGTTACTTTACCGAACACTCCTTTAGTTTGCTATGATGATATTGAATTATACGAGGAGATAGCTTAGAGAGTTTGTTTATTACTTTAAAGTTCTAATGTTAAGTACAAATTGATAGAAAATGATATATGATAAAATGATAGTGAGTACACGCGACGCGGTTGGTGACCAGTAGTGAACTGATTTATATATAAATGTAATGAATTACAAAGCGTTGTTCCGTTCTCAGCGTTCCACAGTGGATATGATTTTTACACTTAGGCAATTACAAGAGAAGTGTAGAGAGCAGAATACTTCCCTGTTTGTAGCTTTCGTTGACCTTAACAAAGCATTTGATACAGTCAGCAGGGAGGGTTTGTACTCAGCGCTGGAGAGTATTGGGTGTCCGCCTAAACTCCTGAGTCTCGTTAAATCATTTCACGAGAATATGAAGGGCGCAGTAGTTTATAACGGCTGTACGTCTGAGCCGTTTGATGTTTGCAGAGGTGTGCGTCAGGGCTGCGTATTGGCTCCTACCCTGTTTGGAATATACTTCTCGCTAATATTATACAAAGCATTCGGCGACGACCAACAGGGTATCCATCTGCATACGAGGACCGACGGAAAGATATTTAACATTTCCCTCCTCAAAGCGAAAAGAAACCGTGATGATATTTTCGTCGACAGTCTTCTCTTTGCCGATGACGCGACCTTTGTGGCAAATTCCGCAGTAGAGCTTCAGTCTATGCTTGAAAAATTTTCTCAGGCCTGTTCTCTGTACGCCATGTCTATTAACACAAAAAAAAAACGGTTGTGCTAACACAAGGCACTCTAGAAGCCCCTAGAATTTTCATAAAGGGCTCGCTGTTAGAAGTAGTTGATCGGTTTTGCTACTTAGGGTCGACCGTGTCAAACAATCTCTCGCTGGAAGCTGAGTTGGACATCCGTATTGGCAAAGCGGCGACCGTGTTTGGGAGGCTTAGTGCAAGAGAATGGTATAACAAATACCTCACAACAAAGACCAAAATGGTAGTTTTCCAGGCTTCTGTACTAAGTATCCTCCTGTACGGTGCTGAGACCTAGACAACGTACGCAAGACAGGAGCGTCGGTTAAATGCCTTTTACATGCGTTGCCTACGTAAAATTTTGGGCATATCATGGCGTGACAGGGTAACCAATGAGAGGGTCCTTGAAATCGCACAGCTGCCTAGCTTGACAGCGTTTCTAAAACAGAGGCGAATGGTCACATAGGCGGATTGGCACCAACCAACGTCGATTTCTCTTGTCGAGCCTGCGGTAGACGGTGTCGCTCTCGTATCGGTCTGTACAGTCACCAAAAGAATTGCTCCACAGGCCAACACGCCACAGATCGTCTGCAATAGACGAAAAAGGCCTATGTATGTGGCGAAAATGCTGACAAGATATATAATGTAATTTCGCAATGTATGGTTGCACCGTACATGTTTGTAAATTTTCAATATAGAAGACAGCAAAATTAAATTTGCAGTATAGCAATAATATGTCGCCGACGAGACGTCGGTAATATAGCAATCATATTTTATGTAGGCGTTTGTTGTGGGCCAGAATGAAACTTTTGATATCGAAGCGAAGCGGGGGACGTCAACATAAACTAATAGTAGAATTATTCCTCATTAAAACTTGAACAAACCAAAACATCATCTACGTATAATTGGTTTTTGTTAAAGTTTTCACCCAATTGCCATTAAATTCAAATGGGACCACGTCTGAAACATGACCAAACTTGCAGAAAAGATGTGTTTCAGACGTCGTCCCATATATATTTGTTGGCAATTGAACCAATTTAGCGGTTAAAAAAAAATACAAGGACAAAACATACGTAGATGGTGTGTTGATTTGTTCAAGTTATATTGAGGAGTTCTACGTATAGTTTTTGTTTTAGTTTGTACATAAAGGTATAGTTTTGAAATCGTATTTTAGTTTAATCTTAAATTTAATTATTTCAAATATTTTTGTAAGTATTTGTTTGACACATTCCTAATCTAGCTTTGTAGAGGCACATTGCCAACAATATACCATAAAGACACAAAAGTTTATATGTTTGTTGTGGCATGTGTTCAGAGTTAAAACTGTCAATGTGACAGAATATGTTGCCAGCGTAAAATTCTATTTAAATTTTAGTACTACCTAGTGGTTTATTTATTTAATTTTCTGTAGGGAGATCCTCGGGAAAGAATGTATGCTTTGTCCACCTGCATTTAGCAAGTAGGTATGTATATTCTTCACGTTGCCAGCTTCTTATATATTTTGTGCACTAAGTGGGATAACTTCAGTACAGTAAATTATCATACTAATATTAAAAGTGCGAAAATTTGTATGTGTTTGTTACCACTCAGCGCCTAAACGACTGAACCGATTTAATGAAAATTTGTACGTAGATAGATTTAGTGCCCGAGACGGAGATAGACTTTTTATCCCGATAATCGGTCTGGTTCCCGAGGGAGACAAAACTCATTTTGTTACTTAATTACTCAAAAACGGCCGAAACGATTTCGATGAAACTTATAACACGACTAACCCACGATTTGAATCAATACAGGAAAACTACTATACTTTTAATATTATAAATGTGAAAGTTTCATACATACTATTTTCCGCACGGGCGAAGCCGTAGGGAGCAGCTAGTACAAAATAAATATAACTGTTCTTTCCTGAAGAGATAATAATATATATTATTATTATTATTATTAATAGACTAAGCAATGATAAAATACGCTAATAATAAAAGTATATTTTCATTTACGATAGCAAGAGCATAAACAGTTTTTTCATTAAAAAATATCTGCCATAAATGCCATCTGAGGAGTATTAAAAATAATAGATGTGCGACAATAGCTGAAAATTTAATCTTACCTTATTAAGCCCCCCCTGATAATTTAAATAATTGCTTGGGACTAAAATATTATCGCAAATTGCCATTTTGAGGAAGACAATTTGTTTAATGAATTAAAGGAATACAATATGGAGACATGAAATATTTTGGGGAACTGGAGAAAATTTTAAATTAATGAAGAAGGAAACAAAATTAGAAGTTTTGATATATTGTGTAATGAATGATTCTCTTTGAGACTTGAAATATATTAGGTACTAAAGAAAAATCAAATCATATCGGTATTCAATAAATAAGAATGGAGGAGAAATACAGGACTATCAATGATCTGATGAGGAGGTGGAGAAATCACGCATTTAAAAGAAAATGGTCTTAAAATATCTCAGTTCTTACCATTAATTACGATATCATATTAATATTTTGTTCAAATTTTGTTCATTAAATGATTTAGTAAATTTCGTCTTCATATAATATAAAGTTCAACATTCTGTTAGTCTCCAAATAATAAATTTATATAAACAATACTCGATGTTTTGGCCAAAAAAACTATTAAAATATGAAGGAATGAATTGGTCTTTATTATATATTAATGCGTATGCTTTCACCCGCGTCTTTGCTTACTGCTCTGCTTCAGTCACCAGCAGCGCGATTTTAAATAGCCTTTAACCTTCCTCGGGAACTGGGCTATCATACGCAAAAAGATTTTTCAAATCCGTCTGATTGTTTCAGAGATTAGCGCGTTCAAACAAACAAACAAACATACAAACAAACAAACTCTTTCGCTTTATATAATAGTATAGATTGTTATGAAATAAAAAAGGATTAAAATAAGCCCAATACTATTATCTCATTGCAGTGTAAAGGCCACTTCTCATGTAGAGAAAGTGTGAATATTGATCAACACGTTTGAAGTCAGATTGACAATTACAGATTTTAATTTAATTTATTTAGATTAACTGTTTAAAAAAGAAAGAAAATGTTTCTCTATGAGAAGAGGCCTTTGCCCTGCAGTGGGACAGTAAACAGGCTGGTATTATTATTATTATTATTTATTAAAGAAAGAAAACCCTGGTTTAATATACACTACTTAAAATTGTTAATAAACGACTAGATTATCAATAGAGACATGCTTTTCAGTAAACATTCTCAGTAATTCAAGCTGCTTCTCATGCCCAACAGAACGTTACGAAATAACATAACTCCAAAATTATTTATGGCGACACGCTTTCGTATAATAACACAAGTTTTGGAGGCAACAACTTTGTGCTGCGGTCGACTTGCAAGGCTCGCAAGGAATCTCCTTGTTGTGTTAATTAGTTTCAGTCTCTTGTATGTTGTATCTGTTTTATGGTGAACAACTCCCTCGTGTTTATATTTTGGTACTACGTGTTTGAGATTCCTTCGTTTGGAATTGAGTGTTTCAACTACAGTGTTCTGTTTGTTTTCTGTTATGTTATTGTTTGGAAGCAGTATCTTCAATTGTTTTTACTTTGCTAAATAAATTTGAGTTTTGTTATAATTCTGAACTAAAGGTTCAATAATATAATTGACAGCAATTGCTACAAGCAATTTGTCAATTTAGGACGTAAGTAGATAAAAATAGAAATAATTTTAACAAATGAATATCTTCGCGATCCATCTTTTGTTTTCACGGAAGATGGTTGTCATTTAATTTCATCCGCATTTTTTCTATTTTATCATTGTAATATACAATTAATATCATCAACAAGAATATTATTCTACACTTGACGCTGGCAGAAATAGCTGACACAATCGTCGGCTCTGTTGCCAAAAAAAAGGAGAAGAAGAAGAAGAATATCTTCGCATTTTAATTGAAAAAATATTGTAGTTTTGAAAATAATTATTACTAGCCAGTGTCTCACATTAAAACTTGATTTCAAATCTTTCTGCATAGTCCGTTACATTATCCGCTTCGTTATTCAAGCTTGAAAGCTCAACATAACTCAGGATATTCTAATTAGCTCTCAGCTCAGAATTTCACACTCAAACACAATTCTTCCCAAAAAGAAAAAGCACTTTTATGATCTCAAAGAAACTCGCGTCAAAGAGGAATAACGTTAATAATAAATTCGCTGCACTTTTCAAATAAGCTCGTTAGAAAATTAAAATAGTCTGAACAATCTAATAACTAAGATTGCTTTTTTATTGAGTTACTGACATTAATATTTTATTTTTCTATTCATTTTATTATACGTTGCTTTGAGGAGTTCCCTTTGAAAGTTGATGCACAGTTCGAATTGCGCTTGCGGGTGTTTTTTGTAGAACAATAATTGGTTTTTAGCGAACACGCAAGTGGTACTCCTGGTGTTGCAAGTGTCTATAGGCTAAGGTAATACCTTACCATCAGCTTGCTGTTTAATTGTTTGAAATTTTAGTGAAGAAAACCTACGTTAAGACTTTTACGCTTCTCTGTATATTTTTTTTGAGAAGGCTCTAAATCAAACAAGCTAGTAAAAGTTGTTCAAATTATGCCACTATTGTCAACAAAAATACAACAAGAACAAATATACGAATAAAATAAAATAAAGAAAATGAGACAAAAAACAAAAAAAAAATCTCGGACTGAAACCTCATTAGCTATAGTGTCGTAACGTTACCCGCGTAACAAATATCACCTTAATCATATCGGCCCGTTATAATCCCACCGCAGAGAAAAGCCTCTTCTCATACAGAGACAGCATGAGCATTGATCGCCACGCTTGCTCTAAACAGATTGGCGGTTTCAGACTTCCTCAAAAGTCCAGGTTTCCTCAAGATGTTTTCCATCATCGTTAGTCAGAAATGTCCAAGATAAACTTAGAAAGTACATATGATTTTAAACGTCACATTGGCACTTGCACGGATTTAAGCGCACGACCTCGTGTTTACGAAGCGATATCACCTACTGTCACCTAACGCTTATTACCATTAAGGTAAATATCATCCTAGATTTGTAGAGGAATCTTACAGCAGAAATCATGATGAAACAAAAAGGAAACTCCGTATATCCTTATTTTTGCATTCTCACAACTTATACTTATATTTTGTTATGTATAGCTAATCGTTAGTATCGTATAGCCGTGTAACGTGTTATTTACAAAGCTGTAGATATTTCTGTTTGCACACACGGAAATGTATATGCAGGAGTTACAAGTAGATGTGCGATATTTTTAAAAGTGCCTGGAAACCATTAGGTACTTTCCTTGAGTTTGACAACCGTATAATCTTTTTTTGAATGATTCTTTTCCTATTTTGAAGCCTCTAACCTTGTGTTTATAAGATTTTTAAATGGTATTTAATAAAATTATTACATTTTATTAAATAAAATTATTATTAATTTTTAAAAAAATATTCATTATTAATTTTATAATAATCAGTATTAAATAATACAGATTATTTTTTATAAAATTTCTGTATTTCAGCCTTTTGATAAGCCAACGGTAGAGTCCAGCACTTGTAATAATCATTGCAATTTCTGTTGTTATAATTAAAGTGTGGTGCCCACTTCGAAGACAATGAAATGCATTTTTTCGCCTTACTTTAAATCTTGGATCAAAAAAGAAGAAAATACATGGACTTATTTTACAAAAACATAAAAAGTTTAACTTTATGCTATGACATAAGCAACAACAGCTTCAACAAACAGCAAACATGATTCAACACAAAAGATACATGTTACCGGGCATTTTTCTAAAGCAACAATTTTTCATCACACGCCAACAATGAAATCGTCTCGGCTCACAAACGTTTACGAGTCGCGTCAATGATGTGTGACACTCACTATAATACCCCTTCACTTGTACACGACTCAACGGACACCTGAGCCATGCGCTTTCACTATGTTATCATCTATAACAGAGATGGTTCGTGAATTAAAATATCAAAATTATTTATTTATTACTTTTTATAATATTTAGTTTAAATTAATCTCTCAATGTTTTAATAAAGCCTAAATAGTAATAAATCCTGGTTGGTGAAATGAATAGTTCGATCGACCAGAGAAGTATTTTCTTATAATAAATCGACGAACCCATATTATTTCCTTTTGTTTCGTGAGCAAGAGTGCTAGAGGTGAAATAACTACCTTTCTTTCCCTTCTTCTCTTTCATTAGTAAGTCTACTGGGATGTAAATTTCTCAGTATTAAAACTGGGTTTTAAAGTAAATCTATTGTGACGAAAATTTCCAGTACTACTACTGGCAGACTCTCTGGTAGGACTACTGGGAACAGACCTACTAGTAAGGCTATCTAGTACGACTATTAGGAATAGGCCAATAACACGAGTTAGACCAAGTTAGATTTACTGGATTTCAGAAAGCATTCTATGTTAATGCAATACAATTAAGCAATTTTCCTC
Source organism: Parascotia fuliginaria (assembly GCA_963082885.1). Lineage (NCBI taxonomy): Eukaryota > Metazoa > Arthropoda > Insecta > Lepidoptera > Erebidae > Parascotia > Parascotia fuliginaria. Next base: position 7,599,980 of record OY720195.1, read on the forward strand.
ATAACACAATTCCAAATGATTTATGTAAGACGCAAACTGTATTAGGCAGAGCTATCTGTCACTTTGAATATGATGTATTGGAGTGACATGGATACGATGGATAGACATTAGGAAGGCATGATATTACTTATTGTTGTGTATTGCAGTAAGCTTGAATGAGTATTGTGATTTTAGAAGTATTAGTATTAGTTTATATTTAGTTTGAACGACCTTGCTAACACAATGATACTGTGTACGATTACGATAAAAGATTTCGAGTTTTGGTTTTTGAATCAGAGATATTTGCTTATTTAAATAAGGTACATATTAGATTATGTAGACGATAGTGCGTTATTAGTGTTATAAATGATCTTATTGTTATAGTCTGTCAGTCTTTAAAAAAATGATCATCCATCTCTTTCTATCACACAACGAGAGAATATTATAATATGTTACCATCGAATACTCTAAGTAAAATTGTCACCGCAGTATAACTTGATTGACAAAATTGAGTTAAAATTTAATACTAATGCTCAAACTCACGAGACTGAAAGCAGGAGTTTCTCAAAGGTACCATTAAGGGTTGCCTTGAAACCATTTACTCTGAATGTGATTAATGAAAATTTAACAAGGTTACGGTATGAGGTACCATAATAATTATAAATTGATATTAATATTGTTATCATGATTTGTTTTGTTAAATGACTTACTATCATCAACTTTCTGACTACACCAAACATTAATCATAGTTTCTTCAACAATAGAGATCGACGTACTAAAGAGCTTTCTGAAATAAGAAAACATACTAATACATATTATAAAACGGCCACCCTTAATAAACTAAACGTAATAACTACTTGAAAAAACAACCAACGAAAACTGTAACTATTTAAAGAGACAGAACAAATAGAAAAACTATCCAAATGTAGTAATTTGAACAAATTGAAGCAAAACGAAAAACTACTTCCATTTAACTGAACGAGACATTAAACAAAATGACAAGCATGGAACATATTAAGTAGAATTGGCAACTAACGTTCGTAAAATCAAAATAGATATTGAAACAGCACTATAAAGAAGCGAACAGATAACTGAATCAGTACAATAATGCTTTGTTTTATATCTTATACGAAATCTGCTTAGCAAGCAATTTCAAGATTAAATTCTTGGAATCCGGGTCGCTACGAGCCGAGATATAAAAACTTTGCCGTGACAGCTAAGCCACTACGGTTTGCTTTAAAAACTCATTGTTATATCACTTTTCAAAGTCGAAGTATGAGAATTTTAAAGTCTCCAAAGTTGTGTTGCAGCTAGATGGTGCTTTTCAAGTTTATGTAAGAACATTTACAATGCGAAGCTTCCCAACATTTTCATCATGTTCATGATGTTTTCGTGACGATATTGGTTTCAGAAATTACTATACCTTTATTTATTTATTTATTTATTAAACTTCATGCACATAGGTACAGAGGCGGACTTAATGCTATAAGCATTCTCTACCAGTCAACCTTAGGTGATGCAGAGATAAACAAAGTAGGTGCAGTTATTGAAAAAGAATGATACAAATCTAAAATTGTTATGATCTAAATTAAAAGTATAAAAATAAAGTTTAAAGTTTAACCATAAATAAAATAAACAGTGAATATTATAATACAAATAAGTATAAATAAATAAATATATATATAAATACATACATACATAAATATATATATACATAAATACGTAAATACACTATAAATATGATGAGTAAAGAGACATTAACGTGATAACTCCAATAATTTCTCAAAGATACTATACTTTACCATTTTAAAACGTTTATTTGTCGTCCTCGTATTAGCTTATTATAATATTCTTACTGCTCTTTCTCTTCTTTTATGAGAAAGATTGAGCATAGGTCAGACGACGTAGGTTTTTACGGTAGTAGATCCACGCTGATTTCAGCATGAATGGGCCGGACCGTCCGGGGAAGTACTACCCTCTCATAGAAGATCGACTTAAGAGTAGTAGTATCCGTACTACTGCGTTTCGTTCGGTGAGTGAGAGCGCCGGAGGCCCAATTTCCCCCCTTTCCTCTTTCCTCACGTCCCTCATTTCCTTCCCCTAACCCCATTCCCAGCCGCCATAGTGGAGGCCACCATACCAGCAGTTTAAAACTATAGCTTTTGGTATAGTGGCCGCCACTTCTGGATTCCACTGACTGCTTACCATCAGGCGGGGTGGAGTCACTTTGGTAGGCTATACTATAAAAAAAAAAAAAAAAAAAAAAAAAAAGACGATAAGACGAATTGTTAGTTTTAAATATATATTTTTATATAAGCCCAGGTTCCCTCTGTGTTTTCATGTTTTCTGTCAGCTTAAGTTACAATAGAATTTTTAAATAAAATTCATTAAATTATTAATTTACTCATAATACACGAAATTAACAAAAGTCATGTTATTCAAAAGAATAAGTTAACTGATTTGCTTACGACTAGTTCGCTTACAGAATACAGCTATGAAGAAAACAGGCAAAAGCTAATTGTTTGTTAATTAAATGCTAAAATTTAGTTTAGGAACAATATTATAAAAATGAAAAAGAAAGTAAAAGGATTAAAACACATAAGGAAATCAACTTTTTTTCTTTCTTCTTTTGCCTGCCCTTATTATCTTTATAACGTCCACCACTTTAAAAAATAAGAAGTTTAACATAGTCACGATGATTGACAACTACTGTACGATGGAATCAAGTTTACAGGTAATGTTGCTGCCCATTATCAACTCGTAGTAATGCCTCAGTCACATCTGACTTCAAAATATCTATGTTACTTTGCACAAGTATTTGTATTTCTTATATATCTAGGTATGAAATAAAGTATAAAAATTCGTTTAAAAACCTTATTGTTTTTACCAATATTAATAAATATTGGGACCAATTTCGAAAATTGATCAGATACAAATAGTATAGTAGGGGATATACCAGTATGTCACAGAGTAATTGATGTTCTGTCGATGCTTTCACTAACTAAAACGAATACTGCAATAACGTACTCTAATATCAATAAATAAAGTGCAGTTTTATCCCAATAAGTGATTAAACAGGCCGTTTATGGGTAATTTATAATGTTAAACGATCTTTAGAGCCAAGTAGGTTAACAAACAGGTTATGATTACGTGACGGGAAACTGATGCATGCGTTTAATTTTGTATGGTTAGTTTAAAAATATAGAATTGGCATAAGACTGTTATTGTAAAATGTGTTTATGATGCTTCAATAATATCGATAAATAAAATATATCTGGCCAATATAGCTGGCAAAAACGTGAGTAACCACCAGCCTAAAGCCTATTTCAGGGTATTTGCTTAATGCTTTGTATATAGAAAACAGAAATTTATTATTTTGAAATCTATCTCGTCGAACAAAACAAAAACTTTCAATCTTTCATGATAATAATATAAAAATATTATTAGGCAATCAAGAATAATAATATAATAATAATAATAATAGCTTTATTGACATAATTTTTGTACAATATCTTCAAGAATAACCCTGTCTTTTGCGCTAGTTTAAAACTGTATTACAAGAGACAGTGCCTTCTCCATAAACTTAATACACAAGTTTTATATCGTGTGCGATAAAAATAAAATGAAACTAAAAAAAGTTAAAATAGCAAAAACATGAATGAACGGTAAGTTTACAAATTCTAATAGTTATTACAGTAGGTATTAATACAAAGTATAACTATGTGTTCCCTTACGGAAACACGAGAGTCCAGGAGAAAGAATAAATAAAATTGCGACTTTATAATCATGAGCCTTTAATGCAATTAGGTACCTAGCGATTTACAATATGTTAACCTATCTAGGCAACGGCGGCTCAATGACAAGTGAAAAGCTAATGTTCTGCTTGTCATTGACCTATTATTTTATTGGAAACGCCTACATAAATAGTAATAACAAATGTCTTATAGTTAATCAGTTTCATCAATGATGTAGGCGTTTAAGTTAATTTTATTCTAATTGTGATAACTTAACATTTAACAAAGATTGTCGTTACTACTGTATATACTATAAGCTAATGATGAAATAAAGTAAGTGTGAATAATAACAAATATTCTAAGATTAGCCGCTAAACGGCAACACTATGATAATTCTAAGTAAGTTTTAAACAAATCAGGTTTGATAAATTATGACGGAATCATCTAGCTCCCAAATTAGTGACAATTGTATTTAAGGATCCAAATTAATGTCCATAGAAACATAACGGCCTTTCTGATTCATCATAACTGTTTAATCATATTACACGCTCTATAGAAATAGAAAAAAAGAAGCACTGCTTTATAATTAAGATCTGCTCATTCAGATTATGTGTAACCTTTAAAAAACAGACACAAAACAGAAATCCCCAAAGACAGTAAAAAAGACGATACACGCTAATGAAATAATAAAATAACAGAAAAAGGCGCATTAATCCCTTGATGGCATTATAATTAAGCAAATTGTGCCTTGTCTCATAACTTATAATTAAGTTATGTCTATGCTAGCGGTCGTTCCGACAGCAATTTCTACGTATTATGTTGTACAACGGTAATACCGCGGTTTCGGTTGAGTATTTTATAAAAAGGCTATTAATGTTGAGTGGTACGTGATATTTTTGTTCAAGTTTAAAAAAAGAACAACTCTCACTTTGAATAAACCGGATTGATGGATGAATGGACCGATGGATGAGAGAGGCTCACGACCTGCCACCAGGTCTTTTGGGTGATATGATGAAACCGGATTGACCGAATCGACTAATCAGTCAATTTCTGTCATAGAATTTTTTTTATTGCCTACAGACAAGTTAACAGCCCAGTAGGAGGGAGTATCGATATCGATATTGCTTTTTATTTGATGAGTGATAGCGCATGAGAACCAATTACCTTCCTCAATTCCTTTTGTCTTTCTTCTCTTTTTTGTCACAGTTGGCAGCTACATTGTGCATTACAGTAAGAAGTATATAATATATAATAGCTGCAATAAAGATTTTACTCAAATCTCTCTCATCTAGGGTTATAATCTTTCCGGATCTGTCTCGGACATGTCCGGGATTTCGGACTTTTGTCCGCATTTTGCGGGCTTCCTCATTTGTCTGAATTTTTTATTTACCTAGATGACATCTTTTCGCGTACCTAATATTTTGTTTTACTTACAATGTACTTTGTAACAGTTTAGGTACGAGTAGTTTAAGTATAGAAAGAAAATTTCAAAAATTTATAGTATATTCTTAACACTATTGGCTAGTTCCCCTATCCTTTGATGTTTAAATTGTATTTCTGTCGCATCACAGTTCGTCACGTTAAATACACAGTTGGCATATTTTCCAAACGATTACCTTTCTTCTAAGTATTTGCTTGTATTTGTATCTCATATAACATAATACTAGCTAAACCGCCTGTGATGCAGAATTTCAACAGAATATATTTGCACATCCTAAGCTCTAAAACTCAAATCGCCGACACGTGAGCCACAAGCTTGAAGTGTAACTCGGCTGGTCACACGCTGCATATCAGACGTGGCTGTGGGCATAACACTGCTATGTGTAAGACACACAACGACGTCGGGAAGGTAGGAAGAGATGGCGTGATGAGTTAGACACTTACTAGAAGGATTGGTAAAAGAAAGCGTTGAACAGAGAGGAGTGGAATGAGGGTAGGAAGACCTTTGCTCTACAGTGAGATGATAAAGGTTAAATAAAAATACACATTCAGACACATCAGAGAATTCTATGTAAGGACCATATCTCATAATTCTAGTGTGTAAGCTTTTCAAAATAATATGAAACGTGATTGCAAATTCAATTTTGTAAAATTGTTCGTTGGATATGGTAACACAATCAAATTGTACTTTTAACGTTGTAAAAAGAAAATAAGATTGAGCAATTTCTAAAAAGAAAGAATTTATTTGTTTGTTTGAAAACGCTAATCTCTATAACTAACAGTTGGATATGAATAAATCTTTTTTGCATTTGATACCCCAATTTTTGAAGAAGGTTATAAACTATGTAACATCACGCTGTGATTCATAGGAACTGCAGTAATCAATGATGTAATTTAACGTGGGCGAAACCACGCTAGTTCAGGTAGTTTTCAATAATGAATTAATTAAACCATGAGTTTATATATGTACGTGTTTTCAAAACAATTTTGATATTTTGATACGAGCTAAATTAATGATTTCCACCTTTTCGATGATCTCATCAAAATAAATATCATATTGTCATTTATTTGGCTATCAAAACAGCCATCAGATCATGAAGCACAATAACATCTTTATACCAACATCAAGGGCTGAATTGGCAACAAAAAGGTAAGACCTCCATAAAATAGATGCTTGGATTTTTATAGCAAACAAACTAGTCTCTCGCACCGCGGTCTCACCCACGCTAAGTTACATCTTTCGTTTCTGCTCTGCTCTCGTCGCCAGTAGCGTGATGCTACATATCCTATAAACTTCCTCAAAAACTAGGCTATCAAACGCAAAAATATTTATTCAAATCCAACTGGTGGTTCCAGAGATTATCGCGTTTAAACAAAGAAACAAACTATTCTGTTTTTATATTAGTTATAGATTTACGATGGTCCTATGATGAAGAGCTATGATGGTAGACCCTTTATTTCTACGCGTTTAACAAAATAACACAACCACTACACGACGCTATCTTTACTAAAGTAAGCTTTAGCTATGTGATAATATATATATGTGATATGTGTTCTAAAATGCGGATAAATATACTTATATACTTTTGTACATACATACATATTATATACTAGCTTTTCCCAGCGCGGTTTAACCCGCGTCTTTGCTTACTGCTCTGCTTTCGTCGCCAGTAGCGTGATGTTACATAGCCTGTAACCTTCCTCATAAACTGGGCTATCATACGCAAATAATTATTCAAGTGGAACTACTGTGTACGACTAGTAGTTCCAAAGATTACCACGTTCAAAGAAACAAACTCCTTCGCTTTATATAATAGTATAGATATAAACACACAACTAATAGAAATAATCATTTTTTTGGATATTTTCACTGAACGGGCATCGAGCCCGCGAACTTTGCGTGGTAGTCCGTCGTACACAGTACAGTACCAGTGTTGCTGTCTAATAATTTCTTTCTTTCTTCTCTTATTTGTCTCACTATTAAAAAAAGAAATCGAAGTAGAACTTTCAACAAGCTCTATAGATTTCGTGTCAGAATAAATTTTAAAAATTGTAACGTATAAGATATTAAGTTTGTAACTTCAATAAACTAATGAAAAACTCAATTTTTCTTGAAAGCTGCTATGAAAAATGTAAGACTCGGAGTTCATGAAGGAAACTGTATTATATTAGGTTATAGCTACCTTGGATGCATGTCCAATTTATAAACATACTAGCGACCCGCCCTGGCTTCGCACGGGTGCAATGCTGATACTATATTTAGTAACAGCATTGCCCGTGCGAAGAAAAACAAATGCTGTGAACGCTGTATTTACACATTCTGTAGTATATTCAATTTTACTACAGAATGCCGGCCCCTTGCCGCTATATCCCTCCCTGCATTTTTAATCTGTAATATCTTTGAAAACATTTATTTAAAACTCATGCTCCAAAGGGCATTATTGATTTATATTAAATGCACAATGTATTTAAGGTACTTACATAAGGTACTTAGATACACAGTAACCTATCTGTTTTTTAACCTGGACTAATAAATGAAAATATAATATCACAACAACTACACACAACGCTATCTCGAGATAGCTTGTGTTATGGGTTCAAGAATGCGCATACTTATACTTTTTTTTGTAAATAAATATATTACATAGAAACTCGCAATGCAAATATTCATATTCAACAAATATATGCACTGTGCGGGCATCAAACTCACGACCTCTGCGTGGCAGTCCTTAAGAGATACCAGATTCCTTTCTCAATCATTGTTATAATTATACAAAATCTTAAAATTGAAAAAAAATTGCTAAGTCTACAAAAAGCAGGATTTTATATTAAACGGGGCAAGTTGAGAGTAAGCAGACAGTGATAGTTAAGTGCTTAATGTATCCGTAGAGAGGCAGTCGCGTAGCTAGGAAATTTAAATTGCTTAAGGTATGGTTCTAGAGTGGAGACCATGAAACGGAAGACGCAGCTTGGGCAGACCCCTCACAAGGTGCACCGACGACCTTATAAGGGTGGCTGGCAACCGATAGATGAGGGCAGCGAGCGACGGTTGAGAAAATTGGGGGCTATATCCAGCAGTGGACGTCTTTAGGCTGATTTTGATGATGATTCTAGAAAGGACATTATATACGATTATTTTTTTGTTTTATTCGTGCGTCGGGTAAGTACAGCTAAAACATTAAGTTTGCTGTTACGTGTCCTACGAGGCGACAAAATAAATTTTCTTTTTTAAAAGAAGAAAGAAAGAAAAACTTTTATACCTATAAAAAATAAAAATTACATTTTTGTTTTTTTTTTTTAAAAATACTTCTTATCATTAAACATTTTTTTTTAAATAATTATGATCAATAAGTCCAACAAATAATTTCTAATATAATTAAAATAGCAGTGGTAACGTGGTAACAATAAAAATGATTCGTTTATTTTCGATTTTAATGATAATGAATAATGATTTGTTTTGATTTGTTTTCTTTATTTAATTCTACTAAAGTGATTACATCTACCACGATCTACTTTATGCCTTCTGGGTGTGGATATTAAAGAAAAAGCCTCCAACTATAATAAGTGAAACAAGTTTTTTGCCCAGTTGAACTATTTTCGACTAAAACGATAGAATAACTAGAAAAACTATATAATTAACCTTCTTCTTTGACCTCATCTTATTCAGTTGCGAGTTTTCCAACCATCCTAAAACTGCCTTTTTTATTATTATTCAGATTGCCGCCGCAGCGAAACCCACCACTAAACAAAGTCTACTTTATGAGAGTTATTCAGTTTTAATATTTTGCCGGCGAAATAAGCTCTAATGGTGGACGTTTATGATAAAAACCTTTCATTACAATATAAGCGATCCTCTTTTTCTTCTTGTTTTAAATCAATTGAGAGATAATACTGATACTTTAATGAGCGATGTTTGACATAAATTAAATACTCAAAGCTGTGAAACATAACTACTTTCGAATATTACAGACATGCAATAAAGTAAATAGTAACGGTGAAGGTAAACATTGTCAGGAAACTTGAACTTCTGGGGCAGTCTGAAATCGCCAATCCGCCTTGAGCAAGCGTGTCGATCAATGCTCATGCCTTCTCCGTGTGAGAAGAGGCCTTTCCCCGCAGTTGGATTGTAACTCGGCATAGTAAATCGGCGTGAGTTATCTTTAATTTTTTACTAAAAAAGCACAAAGTTTTTATGCTCAAAAGAGACTACATCAGTGTCTTCCAACTAAAAAAAAAATGATAAAACACTAAAGGTCATAGCTCATTAGGCCCACCCGGCACTCAGCCAGCACCACCTCGTCGCTCGGTGTCCACTCGTTGATGGTGGTCCACGGTTGGAAGTAGCGTGTCTACCAGTGAACGTCAGGTGGTCAACGAGTGGACATTATATTGTACGCAAATAGTACTTATGAGTAGTTAGGAGCAGTAGTAAGGCACTAAGGTAATACTAACCGCTCGAGGCCAGACGGTGCTATTCGGGTGCCGGGTGGTTTTAATGAGCTATGACCTTTTCGCTAATGCAGGAGTTGACTTGAAAGAAAGAATAATTAATTTGAGCCACTTATATAGGTACTAAGTAATAAAATAAAGATAAAATTGTAATAAATAAGTAAAGTATGAAGGTAGTCCATTAAATATTGAACAAGACCTCGCTTAGAAGTTAAGTGTTTTCATAACAAATTGCTTCTGAATTCACTCCATCATGTACCGTATATTACTTTACTTATTAATAATTTTTATTTAAGTGTTGAAATTTGTGTCTATATTTCTATGTAACTGAACATTAGTCAAAAAATAAATTCAAAGTAACAGTTTTTCACGAACATAAAATTCTTCAAGAAATTAATTAAGTCGTATAAAACAGCTAGTCGTTGATAGCAGGAAACACGTGTAGTAAAGAGGTTCCAGAGGACCTAGACAAGTGGCATAAATGCTGGAATAGAATAGATAAAAAAAATGTATGGGACGACAATGTTGGCGATAGCTTATGTAAATCTCATACATTTTTTATCTATACTTTTCTTCTAGCATTTATGCTACTTTTTGTCTAAGCCCTCTGGATTTAGCGGAGTGAGAGAAGTTTAAAGTACCTACAGAACTGTTTGAAACAACTACTTACTGCTACGACTATGAAAGTAACCTCTTTTTAGGAGATGTTTATATTCTGTAATGAACGTCATCAGACTGATCATGTGATAAATCCTGAATAACAAAAAAAAACAAGCAATATATATTATTAAAAAACAAAAAGCTCGCCTGCCTAAAACAAAGTCAAAAGAGAGAAACTCTTTTTTATCTAGTGCTGACGCTACATTGATTTTACCCTATCACTCCCACAATCAATACGAATCTAATGACACATCATACGTTAAAATCCATCAGGCCATTTAGGCTGTAGAGCGTGCCAAAGAAATAGACATATATGCATACATAATTATCTACATACATACATATGCTCGAAAAACATTACACTCCTGGACTTCGGCAGTCAAGTAAAAAAAAAACTACGGATAAAAATTTATTATAGTGTGACCAAATATAGGTATTCGATATAGAAACTAATATCTCTTTTATTGCCCACAATGACAGACACTGTTACCAATGTCTGTCATTGTCGGCAATATGTCCACCTGATGGTAAGTGGTAACTATCTGTCACGGCCTACATCAATGCTAGGGACTCTTCGAAGCCGCTGCCATGCAGGGAATAGTATAGGTGAAAGTCTCATTTTCTTGGTGAGGAAAAAAAATAAGAGGAAATTAAGCCGCCATTCCATCGCTCTAACTATACTCGTTATAATTTTAGAATTGACTGCAGTATTTGGAAATAACAAAAACAAAATAATCAAGTCTGTAGTACATAATTAAATAGAATGTAGTAATTAAATTTCAAACTGTTCATAAATTATTTTGTACAATTTGTGGTCTTAATTAGAAGAATAATTAAATATTTATAATTGTTTCATATTAAACTATGAATAATTAATGTTTTCGGACCGCTTTTGGTGGTTCAGTAGTACCTACTGCGTATGGACTACCACGCAGATGCTTAAAAGGATGGAAAAGTGATAGTTGGTTTTTCTGTCGAGAAATCCTACTAGTATTATAAAAGTTAAGGTTTGTGTGTGTGTGTAAGTTTGTTACTAACCGGCTGAACCGATTTCGATAAAAATTGGAATGTAAATAGATTCAGTATCGGAAACGGACATAGCCTTTTTATCTCGAAAAACGGTCTGGTTCCCAAGGGAGACAAAACTCATTTTACGTGAGGGCGAAGCCGCGAGGCTGAAGATTACTTCATAAACTGGTTTCTGAAATTGTAGCTAGTAATGATAATGGAATCGCCTTATACTTGGGATCCAATATAAATGTCAAAACATGGGTGTTATACAATACCGATTCCTATAGGAAAAAGATTCGTGATGCTATATTATATCTATACTATTAAATAAAGCGGAAGTGTTAGTTTGTGTGTTTGAGCGCGCTAATCTCTGGCACTACCAGCCGGATTTGAAAAATTCTTTTTGCGTATATTAGCCCAGTTATCGAGAAAGGTTATGGGCTATGTAACATCACGGTTGCTTACTGCTCCATTAACCGCCACTGTACCTGAATGGGTACAACAATAAAATTGAGGGTAGTTGTGAAATTTTAAAATTTTCAAACTTTCATCGTGTAAGTTCATAAGTAGACAGGCACGATAATTACCTTTAGGCTAATTGTTACAGGATAAACATTCGAAGACAAGATTTTCATATTAAAACTCTTTAAAACAAAGGAGAAAAATTAACATTTTAGTGCACTCAATTGATATCACTAACCACTAACATACATATACCATCGCTAAAATCTCTTGATTTCCAACACTAAACTGCTACTGCGCTAGTGTAAACATAGGGGGAACGTGTCCCAGTTCTCGCTCGGCACATGTCACTGTTTACTTAGCGACAAATACTAGTGCATTATACACCACGTTCTGTTCCCGAAAGAGCTTTGAATGGAATTTAATGAATGGATACGAACTATGTTTGTGAAAACATTGTTGGAATAAACTGATCTTGCGATTGCTTAATTGAGATGTGATTGCGTGGGTATTTAGATGATTTGTTTTATGCCTAGATTCTATTTTTGTGCAATAGTTTTACCATGAAATAACATGAGTATGTTTCGCCTGCGTCAGTGTCGCATAAAAAGTTTTTATTTTTTTATTTTTTCTCTTTATTTTTATTCGGGATTTAAGTACAAAACATTTGTAGCGCCCCTGGTATTTACTCTACGTACTAAATTTTAAATATTTTTTTATTGACACGCGGTGACACAACGGTATTTCCTAATTTGACTCTGCCGATACCGAAATCAAAAAGTTCTCAAGTAAAGGCAGTAATAGTAGGAGGAACATCTTGGTCCGTATTATAAAATCTTTTTTCTTCAAAATCTTACCTTTCCTTTGAAATTTGCTTTCGAAACTCCAAAGATGAATATTAAAATGACTATTTCATAATTCTATAACCCTATTATCCTGTTTGACAAAGAGGTCCCATCCATTCCACTCATGTCGATTGAAGTTATGTGGACCGTATAAAATGTCTCTTTTGCAACTCGAGCAAATTCGATTTTACGATAAATTTAAAATTGAATCCTACTATTTTAAATATTATATTATTTGTATATTAAATATTAATCTTTATAATTTGAAATGTGATTAACTAGCCGCAGAAGGTACCAAATATCGCAATAGAAAATAAGATGTACAGTTTTATCAAATTGTTGCACCCTTTGTACCTACCGAAACGAAAATCTTTACGCAAACAATATTATCTTTTAAGTGCATTGCATTCAATACTTTTGCGGTGAATGTCGCTTGCTGATAAAGTAGCACTTAAACATTTCAAACCCGAAGGTATCGAGATCTCAGGTTCAAAATACATTGTCGATTATTCTCCTAGAGTGTTCGATAGACTCCAGTTGGGACCTGCTGCCGTTTACTGATCTGTATCTCTGTCCGATAATGTTAAATTGATTAAAGGGAAATAATCCTAACAAGCTTGTCGCGGCGCGGTCACACTCGCGTCTTTGCTTACTGCTCTGCTCCCGTCGCCAGTAACGTGATGTTACATAGCCGATATACTTAGGAACTGGGCTCTCATACGCAAAAAGAAATCTACAAATCCGACTGGTAGTTTCAGAGATTAGCGCGTTCAAACAAACAAACAAATTTTTCTGCTTTATATAATAGTATAGATTTACGCACAAATTTACTATTTAAGGCTCTTGAATTCTATTAAGGAAGTAATTAACAGCTTTGTTATTTCTTTTATTATTGTGTTACTGTTACTGTTACTGTCAGCCTTAATCATCCCACTGCTGGGCAAAGGCTTCTCCCCATAACATACATTCGTCTCGATCCATAACAAGTGTGCACCAGGATCTATTTATTTTACCCAACTCAACTCGCCGTCTTTTTCTTGGTCTGCTGCGACGCCTATTCGTTATCTATGGACACCACATGGTAGTAGTTTTGGCTAAGACTCATCAGGCATTCGGTAGACATGCCGCATGTCCGTATTTCTGATAAGTCCGTTAATTTTTACACCTAATATAATGCGCTCCTTGCGTATGTATACATCATTCTATCTGATGACCATCAATATTTGTATCCAAAGTCAAGATTTAGTCTGCTGCTATGATACATTCCACTTAAACATACATTACAGAGGTTTGGCTGGCACCGACTCCAAAATAACTGATTAAAAACTATAAATAGTAAAGTATTATAGGTATCAAGGATTGCGTTGATTCCCCTTTAATGTTCTTTGCTATGAAGCAATTAAAATATTATTTTCTACTTTTTAGTTAAGGATTGAACATTTAGGTGTTGTTTGAAGTCGGTTTTCATTTTTTTTCTAAAAATAATTTTATTTTTAAACTTTTAGTGGGAATTAATTGTGTATAAATATATTCAATATGGGTAGACCTACTAAACGTGCAGCGCAAATGAGACAGCGCCGCGCCGTTTGAAAGAAAGTAGAGACGAGAGGTAAGATTGTAAATAGAGATATAAGGTCCTTGTCAACACTTCCTCGATCGCTAAACCCTGAATCCCAGAAACCACAAATCAAAACAAAAAAGTGATGATCTATCAACAATAAAGAATCATCAAAAATCATAATTTAACTGACCGAGCAATCGCTCAGATATACAAAAAATAAACAGTGGTGCTGTAAAGGCATGTTTAAGGCCGCCCGTTGCTGTTGTGATTTCTCACGACCATAAGACCTCCAACTTGGCTTAACGACTACCAAATTATAGTGATAATCATAGTCTACTGCTTCTAAAGAATGAAGACGCTGAAAATGAAATGACGCAAATGGTCACTCATCCAGGGCCACTTCGTTTCTAACAAAAAATGAATTTTGAAAATCACTTCGCACTTGTGGCATGGACATGTCAATGTCAGATAATTCGTCGCAAAAGACATCGACGTGTTGCTTTACACGTCTTCACTTCTTGCAAACGTTTTGTTACAAAATATTAAATTGAAGCCAAACTACTAAATCATTCTTTATAAAAAAAACATAGGACCCCATTTCGGAGTATACCCTTTCAAATAAAAGAAGAATTTTTCAAATTGGTTTATAAATGACGGAGTTAAGTTGTAACAAACATACAACCACTGAACTATTTCTTATAATAAAAAAATGGGACCAATTTCAGAGTATACCCTCTCAAATAAAAAAAAAATTTTCAATTCGGTTCATAAATGACCGAGATATGGGGTAACAAACATACAAAAAAAAAACATACGACCCAATTTGATAACCTCCTCCTTTTTGAAGTCGGTTAATAAGGTATGTAAATATCTAATGCATGATCGCGTGAATTCCCGTATATTTAGTTTTGCTACAGTACGTCAAGTTCCGAATCCGTCAAGTTGAAAATCTGTCGAGTTGTAAATGAGGGAGTAGATTCTCTATCCTACATACTAGAAGTCAGTGGAGTTACCTATTTAAGTTATTAAAATTTCTTTTTTTGCTTGACTGCTGAAGTCAAGTAGGGTAATTATGACAAGGGAGATAATGCTTTCTAACAATATCTTGTTTAACGATTAAAACATAGTTTGTCATGTGCGCGAGTTATTGTTACTTTCACAGCGTAAAACATTTGTATTAGAAATGTACACTTCATATTTACTTCTTAGAAATTTTGTTCTTAAGTAAATACTGTGTTGTAGATGTTCGAAATCCACGTTACGTATGAGAGTATTTACGTTCAAGTCTTCAAGTCTTGAACGTAAATACTGTTGTTCTTTGTGTACTACTAATGTTTTACGTCTCACATAAAAACTTGATCGAAGATAGTTGGGACATCCTCAAAGTAACATGCATGCCTATGTTCTAGTTTATTATTGAATTCTAGGTCACAATGTTAGCAAACATATCGGTAGTGAAACAAGCAATACGGAACATTAGACAGGTACATAATATTCTAGGCGAACATACAGTATCTAGCAGTAAATTTGGGCGTTCGCCAAATGCAATGCTCATCCATTATGTTGACTCGACGCTGCACGGGAAATGATTTGTTTTCGTTGTTTGACGGTACAAGATTCTAAAATAATTTGTAAAGTGAATATATTTCTTGCAGAAAGAACCACAAACCGGAATGCGCAGCGTGGGCAGAAGCCCACGACCCCTAGAAGTTAAACCAGCGACCTGATAAGAATGGCAGGCAACTGATGGATATGGGCGGCTCACGACCAGCTAAGGTGGCGATAATTGGGGAAGGCTTAGTCCAGCAGTCGACATCTTTCGGCTGATATGAAGATGATGATGTATTATTGAGCAAATTGTTCATAAGATTCTGTTTATTAGAGAAAATCATACGTATTTATGAATGTAACAGTGAACAGTAAGCGCATGACTATGTACTGGAGAAGTTCTTAAATTTTGCAATAAATGCTAAAATAGAAATGTACCTATTTGCCGTAAAGTCTCAAAACATAATTAAAAGTTTAAATGATTTATTTGATTATATTATTTAACTATTAAATAATAAAAAAATGCCTAGACCATACTACCGATCCGTGACCATAAATATGGCAAAAAATAATTGCTACATTTGGCATTTAGATTGGCAATCGCAGTGATGGTAGTCTGATAACAGAACTTGTTCAAGCCCTTTAAATTCAATGTGAGTGACCATTCCTCGTGATTCCAATAGTATGACGCCCCATAGACTCGCTATGTCTTATGCAATCCTGGTTTTGAGCTGAAACTATGATGAGGTCGATAATTATGATCGTCAATATACATTTCAAAACAAAGTTCTGACGTATGCAATCCAGTAATGGATACGCGCTACTTTATATACACAGTAAATACAGCTCTCCGGAGTGTGCTCTGTGATTGAAGCATGTTACACGTCCGGCTGGGGTCCATTTCCCAAAATGCATGGATTTAGGTTACATAGCACCAGTATTGATCCACTCAGATTTCGTCAATATGACGATAACATTCGTTTAGGTTACACTTTTCTTTGCACCGGTTCATACACCTATATACAGCACTGACAAAGAATTCATTCATAGTCAGGCGCTAATGGTGACATTTTGTATTAATGCCTATGTTTGCAGATGAGTAACTTGCACTTGATGATACAACAGTGTTTAATGGATCTCAGAATTGCTAGAGGCTCAGTTGGCTTTTGTTTGCCGTTTAATAAGATATGTACCTACATAGCTGTTACGTAACTATACTGAAGGAGCCGCACATATCTATAACATTTCAAGATGCATGGCTTAAATTGGCACTATCCGTCTTCTATCCTTTTTTATATAACTTTGGCGACAAACAAGCATATAGTCCATCCTGTTATCAGGCCTACGACCACCTCATAAGCAGTATTATTTTAATCTTACTTTGTTTTGTCTTTTTCTTTTGTACCATTAAAAACAAGGATAGAGATAAAGTAAGGTTATAGTAAGATTGCTATATGAGGTTGTGGTAGGTGTTTCTTTCTTTATCGACTACGTAAGGAGAAGATAATGACGGAAAAAACGTAATAGGACCAAATCTAATTGGGCTTCCGCAGCTTCGGCGCTCTTACTCACCAGGCGAAACGCATTAGTATGGAAACTAATACCGCTGTTATACTATAAGAGGTTAGTACTTCCCTGGCCGATCGGCCCATTCATGCTGAAACTAGCAAGTGGAATCAATTTGGTAGCAGTCGTTTTAATAGGCAAGTATTAATAATACCAGCCTGTTAATTATCCCACTGCACGGCAAAGGCCTCTTCTCATATAATAGTTAAGGCATGAACATTAATCACCACGCTTGCTCAAGGCGGATTGGCAAATTCAGACTTTTAATTTTAATCCAGGTTTTCACACGATGTTTTCCTTCACCGTCAGTCAGAAATGTCCAAGATAAACTTAGAAAGTACATATGGTTTGAAAAGTCACATTGGTACTTGCCCGGATGCCTTATCCACTGGGCCATTTTGACTATCCATAGGCAAGTGTTGCAAGCATGATCAATGCTCATACCATATTTGTATATGAATAGACCATACTCTTCAGTGTAGGTGTACCTCCTAAAAAACATTAAAAAAAAACCGTCTTCAACCAGGAAAAAAATTAAAAAGTTGAAAATGCAAATTTAAGACTTCTTTCTTTAGTTTTCTCATGGATGTCATTGTCAGAACTAGACCAAATTGCAACGGGACCACACGGACAGCACCAGCTTTCAAATAAAAATCGGTTCATCCAGTCGATAATTCTGATGTAACAAAAATAGAAAAAAAAACAGTCAGAGAATCTATTTCTTTTTTTGAAGTCGGTTAATAATTTCCATTAAACAAAATTCTAGTTAGCGTTTATCCGTAGTCACAGATCGCCAGCATTACGGCATCAATTTCAACTGATCCAATATGCCCGGCACGATTTCAGCTAGTTATAATGAACTTATATAAAGCAATAACGAGCTCGCTATACCAATCTGTGGACTCGGATTTTGCAGTGGGATTCCACATTTGTCACAGCGATACAGTGTAATGATGTCACTGTTAAATAAAAATTTAAATTCTGTCACAGGAACTTTATGATTGATTGATTTTTATTGTATAGCTGATAAGCAAGTGTTGTCGTCGGTCAAAAATATAGAACCCCATTTTTTGTGGGTGTCGTAAGATACAGCTAAAAAGAAAAAAAGGTACACTATCTATCTGCAAAGCGTACTTACTATGACACATATATCTCTCTTTCATTATAGCAAATTTCTTCTCAAGGATGTAGTAAGAGACCGCTAAGGAAATAGCAGATAACGGTCAGCATTTAATAGTAGTAAATCTACGCTGCTTTCATCACGAATGGGCCGGATTGACCGGAGAAGTACTACCCTCTCATTGAATATCGACTTAAGAGTAATAGTATCCATACTATTGCGTTACGTTTGATTAGTGAGAGTGCCAGAGATCCCTTCTCCTGAAAAAATGATTTTACTCTTCGTAATGGTAAGAGTGCTCAGTTCCCATCAGTACAAATTGGTATCCACTATGGACTTGTCAGATGTTTAAAGTCTCGCTTAAAAACGAGAAGCGGGAAAACTTTCCGTTGACAAATTTCCAGGTTTTAATTGTCTGACATATTCTATGAAATACTGAGTAGGTAGGTAGTAGTAAGGCCATTATAGTAAGAAATGGTAAGCACTTTAGTTCTCCACGTGCTATTTTAATGTAATAGAAGGCTGCTATCGAAGTATATCTCAGCTGTACAGGCTAAAGTGACTTCCTTTTAAAAAAGGGAAAATATAACATCCTCGATTTGGATAAGGTGACCTACTAAACACGACATAAGTTAATTAAGGTAAGTTTATCTTGGACATTATTGGTTTACGGCAAAGAAAAGTACCGTAAGGAAACCTGGACTTATGAAAAACATACCTAATAATATGTATAAGTCTAAATCACCAATCCGCCTTGGCAAACGTCTTGATCAATGGACATGCCTTTTCAGTATGAGAAGAAGTCTTCATCGTCTTCATTATAAAGTAAAAGTTTAACGGACAGGAAAGTAATTATTTTAAAATATAATGATAGTAAATGATAGGTACGGTATCAAAGTACCAAATTAACTTTATTTTTTACAAATTTTAAAAAAGAGGAAAGAAAAAGCGTTTTCTTTTGGCTATAATTTCATTGTACGTTTTTTGTTTGTATTATGGGGTAACGAGCATAATGTCAACTTTGCAAAATGTCGATGTGGCACTAATGTCTTAATATTTGAACGCCATAGTTAGGTAACTAGTAGGTACTGTACATTAATGAATACTCTATCTATCCATTTCGCAAAATATACTTTCATTGGCAATACATACACTAGTGTAGCATTTGTGTTTCATTATGATTGCCAATACCGCCATAATTAAGTAGATACAGAATTATCGGTTCAGCATAAATTTTACTGTTTAATGATGAAATATGGCAATATTACTGCGTTCTAATTAATCTGTATTATGCTTTTGATTGCGTATATTTGATTTTGTTTATATTTTCATTGATTTGGTTTTGAATATTAGAGTGACCATTTTTTTTTGTAAGCAGAAGAGATTGATTGATTGTTAGTTTGTTTGAACGAGCTAATCTCTGAAACTACCAGTCGGATTGGCAAAATTATTTTTGTGTATGATAGCCCAGTTCTCGAGGAAGGTAATAGACTTCTGACATTACGCTACTGGCAACAGGAGCAGAGCAGTAAGCAGAGACGCGGGTGAAACCGTACCGCAGCAAGCTAGTAAATATCTCTTGCTGTAGAGTAGAGTTTTGGTGGTAAACGAGCATAATAATTATGATTATGTGTGACCTACATGATAGTAAGCAATTACCGTAGCTTAAAGACCGACACTTGAGAGCATAGAAATGAACAAAAACTTTCTGTGATACCTATCTGTGCTTGGGAGTATCACTTGTATGTACGTTACAGACCAATGAACTCTTTGTGAAAGAATATTGGAGTCTCTAGGAAACCCCCTGAAGCAGTTTCATAACAGTAAAATAAAAATATAAAACATTTTCAAACACATTTTAGTAGAGACTCATAAAATCTCGCATTGCATAGATGATAAAAACCAATTCGCAATTTTCAATCTTATGTTCATTGAGATAAGGTAACAATTAGCAAGCAGCAGTAGCGTCATGGGCTCTTTCATTGTCATGATTACTAATGATGCACGTACGTGAATCCCCTTTATCAAAAGACGACCTCCACTCTTGACCTTGCATATCATATTGTTACGTTCAATATATTAAGTATTAATAGACTGGCCTGTTGGTCTAGTGGTTGTCACTAACCACTGACTACCCTGATCACTAACCTGACTGCTAAGCCGGAGGTCGTGGGTGCGTTTCCCACCCAGGACAAACCTTTGTGTGATGAGCATGATTGTTTGTTCTGTGTCTGGGTGTAATTTATCTATAATATGTATGTATATACAAAAAAAAAATGTATATAAGTAGTTTATCAGTTGTTTAGTACCCATAACGCAAGCAAATATAATTGCTTAATTTGGGGCTACATGGCACTGTGTGAATGTGGTAGAATATTATTATTATTATTAAATTATATGTCTTAAACATATTCCCAAAATATCTCTTCCAATATTTAGATACTAGCTGTGCCTCGCATGATAGTCAAACTTAATTTTCTAAAGTAATTATTCAAACTCTTTGCCAGCGCATGTGTTCCCATCTAATTTTGATCCTGGGTCTTTTAAGCGGGGCGTGAAAAAGCATCTCACTAAGCCGCCATAGTGGAGGCCACCATACCAGTAGTTTGGCTTTTGGAATGGTGTCCGCCACTTCTGGATTCCACTTACTGCTTACCATCAGGCAGAGTAGAGTCACTTTGGTAGGCTAATATAAAAAAAAAAAAAAAAACTAATATTTTTATTTATTTTCATTTATCCTTCATTTACCTAAAAACTAATGTATTCTACCTATTTAAAAATATATAATTTTCATTGACTGCCTCCGTGGTGCAGTGGGAGCGCAAGCTACTGCTGTGCACGAGGTTGTGGGTTCGATTCCCACACGCGACAAATATTTGTTCCGAGTCTGGCTGTACTTTGTGTCCGTTAAATGTGTGTTTGTGAAGTCCCCCGCGACACAGGGCTTGTCCCCTAGTGCGAGATTTGTCTTTTTAAAGAAAAAGAAGAAGAAGAATTGTGTCCAATACTCCTGGACTCTGTCTGCTTACCATCAGGCAGAGTAGATTTACTTTGGTAGGCAAGATTAAGAAATCACTTTGTTATTATGTACCTAATTAATTGACGCAATGAACTGAAATAGCAAGCAAAATATATTGTTAAGAAACAAAAAACCCGTCTGCTTAAAACAAACTAAAATCTAAATCCTTTTTCTTTTCGTGCCGAGTCTACGTCACTCCCATATTAATACGATCCAACACCCCATAAGTTGAAATCCATCAAGCCATTTTAGGCTGTAGAGCGTGCCAAAGAAATAGACATATCTACTTACCCACATACATACGCTCGAAAAACATTACCCTCCTTGACTTCGGAATTCGGGTAAAAATTAAACCTTTTAAATTACTGATTACCGTTACCAAAACACGTCATTGAGAGAGACATTGTATAAACATAACTATTTGCAATTCTAAACCTTCTGTTCAAAAGTTGAGAGTTTAAAATTGCAATTTCATTCTTTCATTGATAGTGTGATGTTTCTTTACATTGATGTGCATTTATTTACATAACATTTATAATATCCTTCTTTTCTTATCATTAGTTTTACATTGCTATATGTGAATCATGTCTAAAAGATTCCCCTTTTCTCAGCTCTCAGGGAATTAACCATGAGGTTTCTTGTTAGTATAAATAGTTCCTCTAAAATCTCAAAGGTACAGTCTTCAGTGGTCCTTTGAGAAGAATAAGCAGCTGTTGGTAAGACTTACCTATATTTTAAATGTAGTATAATTTTAATAAACTTACCTATAAGTTGTTTTACGTTAGGCGTCTATAATCCTGCATGACACTATGGCATAGATATTAGTAGTGTCCACTGTCTAATGATAAGCAGGGTCGAGCATTGACCCTGCTGACTGTTTATCATCAGGCAGGGTAAAGTCAGTTTGGTAAGAACATCATTATATCAGCCAAATGACGTACACTGATGAACATATGCCTTCCCCAATTTTTGCCACCGTGGCCGGTCGTTCGCCGCCCTCATCCATCGGTTGCCTGCCATCCATAAAAGGTCGTCGGTCCAGCATGTGACGGGTGTGCCCACGCTGCGTCTTCGGGTTCGTGGTCGCCACTTTAGAACCTTTCTACCCCAACGGCCATCAAAGAAAGAGCCGATAAAGAGATCACTCGTTTGGTAGGAAAGTTTTAAAAATATTATTATACTCCGTTAAACAAAAGTTTACCAGGCAACGAGCAGCAGCGTTAACCGCTTACTAAATAGGAATCCAACCTTATTCACTTTGCTCACTTTACTCCGTTCACAAATCCTGCTTTCGTCTTGGATTATGTTCAGCAATGGAACTAGTAGGTACCAAGTATCTTTAAAACGGGTAAAGCCATCATTCCGATCCATCTTTTTTAAATTATCGTGCAAAATCAAAACAATACAAAAGTTAAATATTAATATTAAAATTAATTTGGTTTCAGTTTTTTAACGATGCAATCCATCACATTGATTTTAGCCGCCATCTTGGCCTGCGCATACGCACAAGTCTCCATGCCACCAGGCTATGCTGATAGGTAAGAATTTGGTTAAGGAAGGGTACAAAAGGGCCTGTGCCCTCTTATATCTTCAGCATCTTCAATCCTTTCCCTTTATGACTTGATTTTGTTTCCTTACCTACCTTTGTTATTAAAATGCATATAGAACACTAAACATCTGATAAAAGACTTTTTGAATGGTACTTACCATCAAGCAGAATGGAGACGCTTTGGTAATATAAGTTTATGAAACATGTATAGAAACGATAGTTTTTATTTAACAGGTATCCAAAAACCAACAAATTCTCTAAAATCGCTCGTCACCCGAGGGATGTGACTTGGGAGAGAAACGCTGGTAGAGGAAAGGTCTTTGGCACTCTTGGAAGCACCGATGATTCTTTGTTTGTAAGTATAAACATGTGTTAAATTATTATTTCTGGAGGTTTATTATACAGACAATACACGTGGTTATAGCAACATGACTCCACTGTGATCGATGGTCAGCAGTCAAGAGTCCAGTAAGTAGTCTCTCTTCAGTCGTACACTCTTGATAGAGTGGTCGTGGCTCCGTGATGAATGTCATGAAGGTTTTGGGTCGTCATCAGCCTTCTCCTTGGCTATATTGCCTTTGCGATATTTCGCCAGTACTTAAGTAGCAGGCTTATTAAATTCCGATGAAATATATTGCTATTATTTAGTTCATGAGGGAGGTTATAGACTATAAAACATCAAGCTGCCAGCGACGGGAGCAGAGCAGTAACCAAAGATATCACTCAGCGCGGATGAAACCAAGCCGCGCAAAGCTAGTTTTATATAAACGAAATAGCCACTGCAATACCCTTAAAGTTGGTAGTGCGTTTGATAAACCTTTTGATAATGCAAGTTCCCTATGGGCGATGGTAACCGTTTAACAAATGGCATGTCATGTCATTTAATGTACGTATTTTCTTCTTCTAGGGTAAAGGTGGTTACAAACAAGACATTTTCAACGACCACCGCGGCCGTCTAGAAGGTCAGGCTTACGGCTCCAGGGTGCTAGGCGCTAACGCCGATAGCACTGTCATGGGAGGGAAACTAGACTGGTCTAATAATAATG
Organism: Parascotia fuliginaria; assembly: GCA_963082885.1. Lineage (NCBI taxonomy): Eukaryota > Metazoa > Arthropoda > Insecta > Lepidoptera > Erebidae > Parascotia > Parascotia fuliginaria. Next base: position 7,623,969 of record OY720195.1, read on the forward strand.
CAAGATTGGGAGCTGATCTGCATCGAGAGATTGGAGGACGAAGTGGGGTGAGTTAAGCTTCATTTTTATTAGGAGATCATCATCAAGCCTAAGGAGTGCCTGACTGCCGAATCTGTGGTTCGGTGGTACTGTGTACGGATTACCACACTGAGGTCGCGGGTTCGATCCCCGGGTCGGGTAAAGTGATAAATAGCAACAGGCTCGCCCTCTGTTACTTGGGACACAAAATAAAATGGCGAAACGGGGGTCGTTAAACACCTCTGCCTACCCCTTCGGGGATAACAGGCGTGAAGCTATGTACGTATGTTGTATCATTATAAAGCCGAAAAACTCGTGAGCCAACTCCCAAGCACGGCGATTATGGTAAATACAGGGGTATAAATGGAGTCGATAAGTACATAGGTACCAAATTTTTAAATCTAATATTAGTGGAAATCACCAGTTTATAGGACACATAAAATCAAACTATCTACAACAGTAACATAATACGTATTTTTATAGTTTTATAGATATCATATTTATTTTATTCAAATGACGTTCACTACAAGATACTTGTAGTCTCTCAAATATTTACACTTTAACCAATAACGAGCCGTTTAAATCCATCGGTAGCCAGCAGACAATCATTAAAGGGGCAACCTGATCTCACAGGTAGATATCTCATAGCTAGTTCCATCGCCCTCTAAGTATCCTTATTTCAGCCAAAAGACGTCCACTACTGGACACAGGCCTCCTCCAATTTTCGCCACCTTAGCCGGTCGTTCGCTGCATTCAACTATCGGTTGCCCGCCACCTTTATAAGGTCGTCGATCCACCTTGTGAGGGTTCTGTCCACGCTGCGTCTGCCAGTTCCTGGTCACTACTCTAGAACCTTTCTGCCCCAACGGCCGTCAGTTCTGTGAGCTTGGTGTCCTGCCCATTACCACTTCAGAGAAGCAACTCTGCGAGCCACGTTAGTTACCTTGGTTCGTCTGTGGATTTCTTCGGTTCTTAAACGATTGCAAATTTTTTAAGCATTTTAATCCAAATTAATTATCATGCCTATAACTTCAGTTAACAGTAAACGGTGAAGGAGCATGGAAACTCGACAAGAACACAAGGTTTGTGACTGGAGGCAACTTGCACAAACAGTTTGGACATCAACGACCTCAGTTTGGAGTGGAGGCAAGAGTTGAACACGACTTCTAAAGAGAAACAATAGTGTATAATGTAATCTTAAGTATGTAAAACTATTGAACCAGCTGATTAAAACCCATTTTGCAAATATTTCGCTTGAAACTGTCAAACTTGTAAGATCTATCGTTTAAAATGCACTTAGGACGTTTTTGAATACTAACATAACAACAGTGTACTCAGTAAAATGTCAGTGTCTAATAAAATGATAACAAGCTCGTTGCCAAGGAAATCTGTGTTCAGACGAATTTCGATTTACTTGCATTTAGATGTATTGGCAAAATGATCTTAATAGTGGGTCATGATTTTGTTGGTTCGATATACTTGTAAATAAATAATTAGATAAGTAAATACCTAATTTGTCAGTAGAATTAGTTTAAGCTTCATATGAATTACTAAGCTTTCGTGTATAAATAATAAAATAAGCCAATAAAAATTATTTTAAACTAATGAAATGTACTTTTTTAATGTCATTGTACCTACGTATTCACAATAATCAGCTGCATCAAAAATATCTACAAACTTATCGAAGCGTACATACTTGTTACCCCTTTAGGAAATAAACTAAAAGCTGCAAAATTACATATTGCTAATTTATTCTTGTAGGCGCAATTGTAATGATCCTGCCTTCCGTGAAGCATTTTTGTTTGTCATTACATTATGTAAATTTCTAAAATGTTCTAAATATATTTATCATTGAAAATCCATACTAATATTATAAATGCAAAAGTAATTCTGTCTGTCTGTTACGCTATCACGCCTAAACAACTGTACCGATTTTAATGAAATTTGGTATAGAGATACTTAGATTAGACATCGGAAAACAACATAGGCTCTTTCATCGCGATATAATCACATCAAGGGGTTGAAAAGGGGATGAAAGAATTAGTGACAAATCGTCAATGTAAACAGTGATATAATCGACATTCAGTCGGGCAGAGCTGCGGGCAAGAGCTAGTGGTAAAATAAATCTAAGTAATACGTCAGTCTTAAAAATGATTGTTTAAAAAAACCTAATACCTAGTAGATATTAGCTATACCTAGGTACAGCTTGTTGTTGCTATTTATAGCTATGTGTATTTACATAAACCATCTGAGTTTGAAAGTTATTTAATTATGCCGAGCTCTGGATGCTGCGGTAAACAGAACTTCAGCAATTATACACATTCCAAGTGCTAGAACTGTTTGGTATAAGTACCGTTTTTATACTTTATGTTAAGTATATAAAGTTTATGGTTTAGGATGAAATATCTTGAGAACAAAGAAATTGTTTGCGAAGTAACTTATAAATACTAGCTGCGCCCCACGCTTCACGTGCGCGTAAAGTAGCCTATGTTCGTTTCCGACACTATACCAGTTTTCATCAAAATCGGTTTAGCCGTTTAGGCGTCAAGTAGGTACAAACACATACACAAACTTTCGCATTTACAATAAGCGCCAGTAGGGAGATGTTACAGCCTTTATCTCTCTTCAGAAACTGGGCTTTCATACGCAAAAAGAATTTTTCAAATCCGACTGGTAGTTTAAAGTTCAGCGCGTTCAAAAAAATAAACAAACTCTTCCCCTTTATATAATTACCAGCTTGCCGCGGCGCGGTTTCACCCGCGTCTTTGCTTGCTGCTCTGCTCCCGTCGCCAATAGCCTGATAATACGTAGTTTATTTTGACTGGCCTTTTGGTCTAGTGGTTAGTGACCCTGACTGCTAAGCCGGAGGTCGTGGGTTCGATTCCCACCCAGGACAAACCTTTGTGTGATGAGCATGATTGTTTGTTCTGTGTCTGGGTGTAATTTATCTATAATATGTATGTATTTACAAAAAAAAAAAAAAAAGGTATATAAGTAGTATATCAGTTGTTTAGTACCCATAACACAAGCAAATATAATTGCTTAATTTGGGGCTAAATGGCGCATCACATTAAAATTTGTATAAGTCACAGAACTCAGTTGTGATAGTTCTAAAAATATTAACATCATTGTTCTGAACACGTCCACAACTTATTTGAATTTTAAATGATTGTGTTAAGTAGACATTTAGATAATTATGTTACTTATATAGTTGAAATAATGAATAAATTATAATAAATCACGAGCAGTACAAAATGTCACTGTAATTTTGGCAGCCATTTTCAATAAAAGAAAATACGAGATTTGCGGTAAGTGTCTGTTAGTGTACATTAACTCCGTGATCACCGACCCAATCACGGTAAAGTGAATGTACATATTAAGCAGGTAACACAACTGCTTATTGATGGTACAACTATTTTCATCAGTTACTTTTTAAAACTTTATAACTAGGTATTTACATCTTGATTAATTTAATATTGTTGCAAATCGTATTAGTAAATGAAATAGAAAATAGCGTCATCTGTTATTTATCTTTAACAACACACGGTATAAAAACTTTAAGACAAAAGCTATTATTTGTAGAAAAATAAAAACCTAACACTTTATATTATTTATGTGTTGTACAAGTTTACATTTTTATTTTAATTTTTATTTTTACTTTAATTTTTATTTTGAATTGGCGATGATAAAGTTTTAGACTACAACGCCATCTATGAAAACTATCACAAACTATTTTATTTTTCTGTAGCAAATGAAGCTTCATCTCGTTCAGTCTCAATTTAATTTCAATAGGTGTCGCTCCTATAGACAATTTATTGCATCAAAGAGAGCTTTTAAATTAAATTATTAATATTATATCAAAGAGAGCTCTGTCCACAGTGTACATTTTACTTTAGTTACGATCAAATTTGTAACAATTTTTTTGTATGTAAACTCTTTGATATCAGTAAGTTCAATAACCGATAGATGGCGCTTTTACCAGATGTCTAACAACATTATTTTTTTACTAAAATATGACATAGTATCAATCAAAATGTTTTTCTAACTTGCTTCTAAATACTAATCGTAGAGACAATAAATTTAAAAATTCAAGTTTAATATACTTACCGACAGCTTACATACCTACCTAACACAAAATAGAAACGTGACTTGCAAAATAGGTAGAACGTATTTAGAAATGAAGAATAAATTCGAAAAGTTTAATGAATTAACAAGTTCACGCATTATTAATTTAATGCCTTGAGACTAATCGACATCGCGGCGGACCAAGAAAAAAGTGGCGGGATGAGTTGGACGCAGTAGGACATGGTCAACATTGGCTATGGTTCGAGAAGTCACGGGGGAAGGCCTTTGTCCAGCAAGAGATGGTATAAGGCTAGTAGTAAAAATAGCCATTAATCTTAAAAGTCATAGTAAAACATTCTAGAACGATATTAGTCAGAATGTGATAATCATTCTTGATAGAATGACTTTATACACAAGCAGTGCGACTGCTGAGAAAGGGGTTGTTTGTGTGGAGTTGGGTTCAAACCCCATACGAGACAAAATTTTGCTAGTCTACTAATAAACTTTGGTGGCAAGCAAGCATACGGCCCACCTGATGATTAGTGGTATTTAACAGTGATCTATATACAAGTATAGAAATAGAAAATAATGTTTAGAAAACCGCTTACTTAATTGCTGGCCATGTAAGGAATAGGGGATACAAAATAAATAAATAAAAAAATCTGTTTCTTGGCTAAAAATACAGTAAGTATGACTTAAATAAAATAATTAAAATTAGGTTCACAGTACCTAGGTATCGCAAAAGGTGATAAATCAGCTGATGCTGTAAGACTTAAAAAAAAGAGGAAGGTGAAGGGAAAATGAAGAGGATCGAGGCGATAATTGGGCTGTCAGCGCTGTCTGTTATTTGTATGTTTGTAAGGTAACGAGGAGTTTTTCTTGGTGCAAAACCTGTCTGTGATATTAAGTAAGTACCTACCTAGCTACGCTGCTGCCAGCTGTTGTAAGTATGTATACCTATGTATATTATGACACCCATGACAAAAAATGAGTAATATGTGTACTGGCACAAGGAAGTTAATTATCTACTTGTTACAAAATTTAATTTAATACTGCGTATTGCAGTAACCTGATCTTTATTAAACTTTACAATATAAATAATACAAGTGAATGTATTAAAAATACAATTATTTCTAGTTAGAAATATCTAATTATATTTTCTCGATCGAGTTCAATAGCACCATTGCATTATTATTGGTTTAAACCAATCTTTAATTGTATCAAAGTGTTATGCTGATGTAAACACTTACCTATAGGTTTAGGTACCTACTTGCTTACTTTACCTGGTTCCTCAGTCGGAATAAGTTAATTACCCCTTAAACATGAGATGTAGTTCCATTATTCTATACCGGACAAAATTCCTCATGCTCGCATATTACACAGTAATCAATGTAAACAATACTTTATTTTAACCAAAGTTTAACTAGTGCAATCGACCCAAAAAGTAAACCAAACTACACATTCTGCTACCACAAAGCTGCCTTTCATTCGTAACAAACAGCCTTTTAGTATAAAACATTTTATATTATTTACTTTGTTAGATGTAGAAATATTTTTTTTAAAAAGAACTTTCGCACTAGGAAGCCAAAAGGAAAACAGTTTAATTAAGAGTACGTTACTGCAAGAATATATTTTGTAACAAGTAATAAGGTTATTTGTACCAAACACTATCTTTTACCGTATCGTAAATCGTAAGAGACGCCGAAGGAAATACCAGATAATAGGCCGTTTTAAGGATCTAGGTCTATGTAAGGAACGGGTACAAGTGCCTCCGTGGTGCAGTGGAAACGTAAGCGACTGCTGTGCACAAGGTTGTGGGTTTGATCCCCACACAAAAATTTGTTCCGAGTCTAGGTGTACTTTGTCCGTTAAATGTATGTAAAATAAAAGTGGACACGGCGATATTTTTGATAGATTACACAAAAAGTCTCGTGCTTAAGTGAATCGAAATTGTTATGCAAGAGTTCACGTAGGTATCTTGCATAGCAGTAGGATGCACCCCTTAATGAAACGCATCCTGCATAGGCCACACAGAACAAAGAAAAAGTTTCTCTAGACCCTCTAGACCCATAGAGCTAACTCAAGGTCACAAACACTTAAAGAATACTGCCTCTCAACAAAGCCTTCAAGCATCTAAAATTGATTAACCCTTTGACTTGAACAAAGTCGAATAAAAACTATATTACTATCGGTTTCATTCGTATTCCGTTATTCAGTAGTGATTTTATAGATTTGCTTTACGTTTTCCCATTTATTGTTTACAGCTTGTCCCTTAAAAACTATCCAGTAAGTAATAAGTATGTTATGTTCGTTTTTGTATTCAAGTGTTTGAAACTTCATAGTTTCTCATGAAAGGACTGTAAAAATGTTTGTGGAGTTCATTTCGTTTTGGTTGATATCAAAGTTTTTACAGGGTATATTTATATTATTCTTTTTATCTTGTTCTTAGTCGTTTTGCTCTTTGCAGAGTAGTCGTGGTCGTTATGTAGTGTTTGGTGAGAAGATGTGCTTCACGATCTTCGCCAGTTCTCTGTTGGAAGTCATCTTGCTGCACTCATTCACCGAAGTGCCCACTGCAGCTTTGATTTGGACGGTCCATCGCGGTTACCTGCCGCGCGGTCTAGTGCCCTTCTCCTTTCTCTGGACGAGAAGGCGCTCGCTTTATGGAATGATTATTTCTATAACAACTTATAAAATTAAGTCTTCCTTCTTGCTGATAAACAATCAGTGGAATTCAGAAGTGGTAAATTTTTAAGTGCTGGCATGCCTTTACGTTTTTCACGCCCCGTTTAATAGAATTGGTAGGTATTACTATTATATATAGGTATAAGTATTACTTATGCGCTGGTAACGAGTACTAGGCTTTAACTGAGCGACACAAGTATGAATTACTGAACAGTTTGGTTTGAGACCTTTTAAATTCTGTTTTGAAAGTATGTTTGAAGGTTTAATTATTTCAAATTTTTGATTTTCGGGGTCGACACATGATTTCTATAAGTGATTGTGTTATACAGCTCACCACAGTCCGATGGGACGACAATCTGATACGATTAGAGAGAGTATATTCGGCTAGTGTTCACCAAAACAGTGAAATGGCAATTTAGTACAAATTAGGCCCTGTTACTGACAATTACAGAATAAAGGCCTATTCAAATATAAGCGGTATTCGCTGCCGCTATGGGTAGAGGTAAATAATGCGCGAATTTCGCTTAAGTATTTAGTATGAAGTTCCGTGGCTAGAGCGGAATACCGTATACCCACTCGAACGTGCGAAAAGTTCATATCCTCGTGAGCGAAACTCACGCGATATTCTACCCATAAAAATAGCGAATACCGCTTAGGTCTGAACAGTAATATTACCGCATACCCACTGGGTTTTCTCTGCCGCAGACGGTATCGAATACCGCTTAGGTCTGAAAAGGCCTTTAGTTATTGAGGTATTAGTGTCTTGCACTAATATACAAAAGTTTGATGAAGGCTGTATGTTCTCGATGTTTTTTAAGACATAATTTCACGGGAATTAGGGGTTAACCCCTCAACACCTTTCAGTTTAACCTGTAGCTGTTAATTATTACTAGGTATCTCTTGAAAACATCATCTTACTTTAGCCTTTTGTGTTACGGCGCATTCAAAAAGATTATCGTGAAATCGCATAATTTAATTTACATTTGCAAGTCAAATAACAAGTAACAAAAGTAATTTAAAAAGATTTAAACTTTAATTAATTTAGGTATTATGAACGATACTTTAGATTTCTAGGTTTATTTTTTTCCTAACAATAAAAAATATATAATAAAAAAAATGTTAGATAAACAGAGGAGTGATAAAGTCTTCTTCTTCTCCTTTTTTTTGGCAACAGAGCCGACGATATGTGTCAGCTATTTCTGCCAGCGTCAAGTGTAGAATAATATTCTTGTTGATGATAATAATGGTATAATACAATGATTAAATAGAAATAAATGTGGATGAAATTAAATGACATCCATCTTCCGTGAAAACAAAAGATGGAATCGAGTGATAAATTAAAAATAATGGAGTTCAGTAGTGGTACTATTGTGTCAAACTGACCTTTAGGACAGTTACGTGAGATTCATTTTCACCTGAAGGGACCGAAATCAAAAACAGAATAAAATACATACGTATTGTTTTTGACGACCCATCAGTTATATATCAATACAGGATGCACAAAGGTTTACGTCATAATCACCTCGTTTCCCTTAGTCGCTTAAGCAAATTTCCCTAAAAAAAAATCTTCTAAGGATGGTTTGCCGTCTGCATCACCGTTTATAATTCATCAGTACAATCGCACTTATAGCGATTAAAATTCTTGTTTGGTATACATAACGAGTACCAGACAAAAAGTGATAGTGAAAAACGGTTGTTTTATTTCGTTTTTGAATCTCGATCAATCTTTAGTTTGGTATATTTAATTATGAACCGGACAGACTCGTCTGCTTACTCTGTTTTCTTTTTGTGGTTGAAGTTTAATGTTAGAGTAATTATTATTAAACAATAGTTTATTGTTTAATGAAAGGCACATACGAACACGAGACTTTTTCTTCAAACTGGTCTAAAGATTATTACTGTAGCCGTGTGATTTCTGTTTAAGAATATATAAGAGTCCTTTTACTGCTACTCTAAGAGAATAAGTAGCAGTAAACGTAGCTTTACCTACCTACTAAATACTACCTCACTGCGGTCTCAGATCCGCCACCAAAGCTTGTGACTATGCCTATTCTTTGAGAGATTCACGTTTAACATTGGAATTCTACAAAAACTCGGTAAATGAGTCACGTTCGTAGGTTAGAATATGTATGTAGGCTCTAAGCCATCTTAGCCACACCAGTAGAAGATTGTTGGACTATCGTACCCGCCAGTAATTGATTTTTTAAGGCTTATAAATCAATTATTATTTATCTATAAAGAATATACATCGCATATCTTAATAGAGTTTTAAGTTTTATATCTACCAGCGTAAGATATATATTTCCAAATAGTGCAAGTCCTCTTACGTTTTTCTTCTTTTAAATGTGTCAATGTGGATCAAAATTTGCCTCTCTTGTAGATGTAATCACAAATAACAAGTTTGGTTTTAAATTGACAGGTTCGAGATTCACATTCTATCACTTTCGTTTCTTAAGCTTCGTTACGTGATAAATTTAATTCTACAAATTATATCCAAAATGCAGAATATAAATTAAATTAGCAGCTACCTGTATTCTTTTTATCGACGACATATTCTGTCTTCTTTACTCATAAGCTAGGCGTGGGCATCTTATAATACTACGACCACCATCATCATCATCATATCAGCTGAACGTCCACTGCTGTTCATAGAACTCCTCCAGTCTTCGCCACCTTGGTCGGTCTTGGGCCGCCCTCATCCATCGGTTGCCGGCCACCGTCTTTAGGTCGTCAGTACACTTCTGAGAGTTCTGCCAATGCTGCATCATTAATCAGAATATACATTAATGACATAGGCAGATTAATTCATCACCTAACATTGCGTAAACGATCATTAAGTTCTAGAGCTATTCACTTCAATTGTCTTAGCACCGTCATTAGTTCACCCAGTTCACCGAAGCATGTTCACTTATGTATGTCTTGTACATAATCTAGTTATGTAAAATGATATTTTTATTGTTCTCTTAGAGCAAATTTTTGTAGAATAGATAGTAATTCAGGTCTAAAAACACGTAATGTTGACCACCTTATACTTATACGTAATTATTTAAATGATTACGGAATTATTTCGTTGCAAATGTTATGCTTAAAAATGCAACTAATTTGATATTATATTTTTATAGTAACATAGCTGCAGTTCGCAGATCTCGGAACGAACATGATCACAACTTTAGCCTAGTTCACTAAGATTTTAAAATTCTACAACTCAAAACTGTTGTTCTAGATAGGAATCAGAGACTGGGCAGTTTATGATAACAACTCCTGCAGTTTGGTTTATCAAGCAAAAAATTATGAGCCTAAACAGTTAAATGAATCGTACTAATATAGTACCTGTGTGCGTACCTATTAAAAAACAAAATACTCTTTTGTTACTTAGCAATTAAACTTTTTAGTCTTGGCAGTGCTGAGTTAACGGATAGTGTCATTTTCTAAAAAAGTAAATCTATACAATTTAATGTCAAAACTCTCGTTATAAATATTTTGTAAAATAATTTATCAAATATATTGTTAATGATCCATAAAAAGTGAAAATGAATCATATAAAGCAATTATCGTTAAACACTCTGAAACACGTACGAGGATTGAAGGTACAGGCACCATTACGTGGCCATAGGTGGTATCCCGATGAAGAATATTTAAAACAGTTTACAGGAGTAGCTATGTATCCCACACCAGAATTTAATAAATATTGGAGATTGATTTATCATTCGAGAGTAAGACCTGTCGAACGCAAACTTGAGAATATGGTCATCAACTTTGGGCCACAACATCCAGCAGCTCATGGAGTACTTCGTCTTATTCTTGAACTAGACGGAGAGACTGTTGTTCGAGCTGATCCTCATGTAGGTTTCTTACACAGAGCAACTGAAAAACTCATGGAGTATAAGACTTATAATCAAAATTTACCATACATGGATCGTCTGGATTACGTATCTACGTTAGCAAACGAGCAATGTTATTGCATAGCTGTTGAAAAACTACTCAATATAGAAGTGCCCCCAAGAGCCAAAGCAATCCGGGTTTTATGTGCCGAACTAATTCGCATAGCCAATCATATGCTTAACGTATCCGGAACAATACTTGACGCTGGTGGTATAACTCCTTTCTTTTGGATGTGTGAGGAACGGGAGAAGCTGTATGAAATGTTTGAGAGACTTTGTGGTGCTCGAGTACATTGTGCGTACGTGCGTCCAGGTGGCGTAAGTCAGGATTTACCGATTGGGTACCTTGATGACGTGTATGAGCTTTGTAGTAAATTACGAGACCGTTTCGATGATACAGAAGATCTTGCCACTAATAACAGATTGTATTATCAAAGATGTGCTGGTATCGGTCTTGTTACAGCAGAGGATGCCTTAAGCTATGGATTTACAGGACCAATGTTGCGAGCGACTGGTGTCAAATGGGATATTAGGATCAGCCATCCATACGATGGGTATGATATGTATGATTTTGATGGTGTTGTTGGTACCTTTGGAGACACGTATGATAGATATTTGCTCCGTTACGAAGAAATGCGTCAGTCATTGAGAATAGTTGATCAAGTGATTAATACTATGCCAGAGGGTGAATACAAGACTGATGATTCAAAAATTAGCATGCCTTCTAGAGCTGAAATGAAACAGTCGATGGAGTCCTTGATTCATCATTTTAAATTATGTACTGAAGGTTATCCTGTACCACCTGGCACTACTTATACAGCAATAGAATGTCCTAAGGGTGAGCTGGGTATATACATGGTATCTGATGGGACCTCGAAGCCATACCGATGTCACATAAGGCCTTGTTCTTACACGCATCTTATGGGGCTGTCATTGATTGGCGAACGTTTAATGTTAGCTGATATTACAATGCTCATTGCTTCAATAGACGTTGTGTTTGGAGATGTTGATCGTTGATTCTATGAATAAACTGTAATATGTTGTGATTTTAATTTATATTGAACCGTTTTACTTTGGTTTTTATTTTTGTTCCTTTTTCCGGCTTCTAATGTTGTTGTTTAATGTTTGGTGGTGGGGAAATGACTGTCAAGTCTCTTTGATGTGTGTGTATCAATATCACCAGCCAGATGTTTGAAAAACATTCGCTGAAACAATAACCTAAATACTAATAGACGTGCAGACATTGAAGTCAAAGCAATAAAATTAAAGCGTGCCGCCTCGTGTAGTGCACGCAAATGCATGAATTGTTGGGAAATGACAAATATTTATTTCATGACACTTATATTATTATGTTGTCAGGGTGAAAATTGTGTTTCATTGGAAATCCATAAGTAAACCTTTTTTTTAATTTGACTTCCTTGCTCGCGCAGCAAGAGTACTGGCGAATGCTGTGTATGAAATTGTGGGTTTAGATTCCCACACGAAATTAAACTTTGTGCGATAATAAAACTAACTGAACCCACGGCTTTGCTAGCGCTTAATATATGTTTTGTTGAATCCCTCAAGAACCAGACCAATTTTCGCGATATCCTATGTCCGTCTCCGGCACCAACTCTATCTACATACCAATTTTCATCGAAATCGGTGCAGCCGTTTAGACGCTGAGTGGTAGCAAACACACACACGCGTACAAACTTTCGCATTTATAACATTAATAGAAATAATAGGATGTTAGCTTCGTGTCTGGGTTTACTTTTTATCTGTCAATTGTATGTACGTAGAGTTTGTTTATATTAAAGTCGAAATGGCCCTGTGGATAAGGCACCCGATTCATAAACACGAGGTAGTGGGTTCAAATCCGGGCAAGTACCAATGTGATTTTTCAGACTGACGGTGAAGGAAAACATCGTGAAGAAACCTGGACTTAGTCTGAAATTGCCAATCCGCCTTGAGCAAGCTTGGTGATTATTGCTCATTCCTTCTCTATATGAGAAGAGGCCTTTGCCCTGCAGTGGGACAGTAAAACAGGCTGGTATTATAGAGTTTATTTGCTAAATCAAATGTTAAAAAAATAACAAACAAATCTGGCAATAGGCTCGCTTCTTAGATTTTCAAATACGCACCTGCCATTGCCCTATGTTGTACAACCTTATTAAAGCTGACGACACGTGGGTGTAACATGCTTTTGCTTCTTTGATGCTATGAATAGAATATTACACGTTTAAAAAATCCTTTGCGACATTGTGCTTTTTCCAAAATGCGAGATAAGTCTATATAAAAAATAAATACGAAAAAAAATAGTTTCAATAATAACAACTACTTTCTATTGTACTTAATATGTATGGCTTGCCATTTGGAATATAAAATTACAAATGGTAAAAGAATGTTTAAATAAATGTTAATGTTTAATGTTTTAGTGGTACCGAAGATTACAACATATAAACTCACAAAATTCACTCTCTCTTATGATATACCTATGAATGACAATAGAATATTATTATATTAAAGAATCTGACAAGATAATGTTTGAGGGCATCACAATTTTCTTATTGTTTTGATATTATGACAAACCTACGGGTGTGCATATTTTAATATACTAATTTACTATAGTGTACTTTTTATTGGCACCGCCCTATCTGTTTTCTTAGGTGTTGTAAAATACGAGGAAACGAGTGTTAGTGTTTTAGAATTCTAATTATCACCATACTGTGGTCACTAAGGCACTTGCCTGTGCCTATTCATAACCCTTTAGAAAGAAAGAAGAAAGAAAGAAAGGAAAAGCTGATGCTTATTACAATGTCTCCGGTCTTATAGCACAGATTACAGAATACTTACTATATAGAAAAAGCTTTTAATAATCTTATCCATTTCATGGACACTACTGTAGACACAATATGTTTTATTGTCATCACGGCCATATCCGTTTACTGTCCCAAAAAGTATTTATATGTATTTAAATATTTAAAAAAAAAATATAGATACTTTATATTTTTTTTTAAATATTTATTCACGTATTTTCGAATTTTTTTTAATGAATAATAAAAATATTAAACTAAACATTATCCCTAATCCTTTCGAAACGAAAGCTTTATTAAACAGACGACAACAGTAACTAGTTTTAAACTAAAGAATACCGTAACTGGAGTCTGTCAAAAAATGAAAAAGTAAAGGTAATTGCCACCAAAGAAGGAATATTGTTTTACTAGAGCTGTTAATACGACATAAGTATATTCTAGTTTTATTTTAAAACGACGAATAAGACTGAAAGAAAGATTGGACCATCACTGCTCTCACATTCGGAATGAATGAACAAGCAATAGAATGGAACCAAAATTGTTTGCCGATATTCTGTAAGAAAGAAGAACTTCTTTGGCCAAATTAAGTAGGTACTTTTTACAAGTACCTAGTAAAATAATACTATTTTATACAGTCTATGACAAAAATGTTTATCCATGAAATCAACTAAAGGATAAATGTTATTTGCAATCAATACCGAGTTCGAAAGGGTCAGCAAAATATATTCGAATCCACTAATTTGGTATAGAAATATAACTTTAAATTTATTCAAATGATCAAAATTGAAAATTTATTTGAATGGGCAAAGTTGCCCTTCTATATTTGACCAACTTATTTATATTCATTAGTTAACACAGATAATATAACTTTGATTACAGCTTGAATTTTGCTTCATGGATTTCTAGCCGAACGATTTTCGTCGAACCGTTTTTAGGTATACATTGTTTGATGCTAAATTTTAATCTAGTTGTATTATTCTAGGAATTTATATCAGTCCTTTGTCTGAGTAGGTTGCTGGAAAGAGTTATGCGTCTAGACTTTATAATCGATGCTTTCAAGGAACTTATTAACATAATGTTGTTAGTCGACAATTTACATCTAATTTAATACATTACGGTTTGTTAGAAGGTAGATAGGTATATAATTTATTTAAAAAGTTAACAACAACAAAAATAGTGCTACAACTGCGTTATTCTGCAATATGATGGTAAAGATAGATATATCCCCAGCTAGATAATTTCAATTTGATTAAAAATGACAATGTATTATTAAATTAATTCTACTGGTGTGAAACTTTTACTCAAATTTTATTTGCACCATTATAAGTGTTGTAACATTACACCCAGGTATCTACTACTACTATTGCGGTATAAAAAGACAGGACACTTGAACAATGTGCTACTTAATAATAATTGAGAATTTTCTAATTTAAAGTAGTAGTATCACTACAGCTTACGACAAAGGAAAATAAGTTTTATACTAACCGAAAATCACTCTAACTTGTCTTTTGGTAAGTTGTCAATGAGTTTCAGAAGTGGCGAAAAACAAAACAACATAAAAAAAATAAGAAAAAAAACATAATGTATTTAAAAACAACAGGAAAACAAACACCTCATTCATAAACATGAAGTTAATAACAAAAATGTGGTTACAACAGCTCTTGAATGTCCACTCACCTTTCTATCGCACTCCTCTCGAAGCCTGTCTCTTCCGGCCTCTATAAAAATGTTTGTGCATTTGTTAACGCTATCATTGCAACCGAGGACGGCATACGCCAAACTAAGCATTGCAACATGAAGCTTATTGTAAGTGCAAGTATTTTTATTAAGTGATAGTGTAGTGTGTCTAAAAAATTGCGCGCTAAAATTTTGAATTTTAACCGTTATTTTTGTGTCAGATATTAATTTTAATTTTTGAATTCTGATCTGCTTGAAGTGCGTGACAAGTGATTTCGTTAATTTTTCGTGAAAGTGGTGTTTAATTTTATTTTGGTAATTTCGGTTAAAATTTAAATGATGCTTCGTTACTAATCAGTGCTTTAATAGTAATTAAATCAATTATAATTGCCTAGTGGTAAAGTGTTACTGAATCCTCTGCCAGACGTCAGCAATAGAATTTCCTTTAAAGGACATCTTGATAAAATTTTTCTTGACTAGACCTTTCAAACCATGGCATTATTGCACAAAGGACTGTAAATATTGGTACCAATTATGATAACTTCATGTTTCTATAGCAGCCGTGTCTTTCTATAATTTTATACAAAAAGAAAAGCCAACTTGAGTACGTATATAAAAACATACCAGGTTCATCATAACGTTTAAGATTCTTACTGGATAGACGTGATATACTCTCACGGAATGAAAAATAAAATAGTTTATCTCAGCGATGCACCCAATATATCTTATAGCTTATTGCTGACATGTCACGGTCGTCGAATAACTTCACGATATTATGAGTACTATATTGCATGCTAAAATGTGCGTGTGTCTTTATTGCCTTTTTATTGATCGTATAACACATTAAACACAATTGAGATAATAAATAATAAATAGTTTAGGGTCACTATTTACGTGGCATTCAATTAACATTTCATAATTCACAATCAACAGTTATTTTTACACTACAAAACACAGGTATTTTGATGTGGTGCATTTTTTCGCACACATTGGTCACACGCATTCGCAATTGAGACATATTTTTATTTCTAACTCCTTTAGCTTTTCTTTCTCCAGTTTTAAGATATGTTTGTTAAGATAGCTTTGCTATTTGCGTCCTACGCGGCATTCTAAAGGTCTTTCAAAAATGTAGATTTATTGGACTAGAAACTGTCTTGGACGTCCTAAGAACACCCTCACAAAGTTTAATTACAATCTGATCATTGGTCACGGCACGCACAGAGGACAAACATACAATCATTGATTTACATACTTTAAGACATAAGTGACAAACACGCACTTGCCTATCAATCTAGCCGTATACTGAAATCAAAAAGGTTTTAACATGATTGATTCGACATATAAATGAAGTTATCCCTTTTCCTCATAGGAACTCATTCATATGCAAGAAGCGTCAACAAAATAGATTTCTAGCTATATAATACGAAATCAATTTCTTCCCATTTCAAGTATCGTTTTATCTTTATAGTACAAGGTAATAATATGGTTTAATATTAATAAAGATTAGTAAAGAGAAATTCGTTCCGGGTGGTACTAATATGCCTCATCTCTCCTTAATAGTAAGCTCCCGAAACCAATTCTGACTATAGCCACTTTGTGAGATGCTTTTTCACGCTCATAAATAAAATACGCCCTGTTAACTTTCACAGAGAGGTTATGTTACTGCTTGATGATCTTCTAAACGCATTCTTCAATTCAATTTTGAAGATATACTCCAGTTTGAATTTAGTAAATATCAACAGATTTGCTTTCTGTTTGTTGCACGTGGCTATAAATAACCATGTTATTATTTAGACAAAACTCTATAAAAAAAGTTAGCCATAACGCGATTTAGGCTTATTGCGTTTTAGATATATTTACAGAGAACAGGGGGTGGTATTCACAACTGCTTCGGCAAAATTAATACTGTATTAAGTTCAGTTTTAAAAATAAGACGGTATGAGAAGGGTTTAATTGGATAGAAGTTTCTTTACCAAAATCTGAAGCGACGCTACTCTTAACAATATCATCAATTAATTTAATAGTTTGTTTGAAAGCTTTTGATGTAACTATGGTATTGGTTTATCACTTGTACTTTCATTCTGAACGTTTAAAATACCACATTAATATTGCAACGTTAAGGTTTATAATGTTATCTTTGTTTTTGGGACTTAGTTCCTTTAGAATCATAATAGTAAATAATTACTGGACGACAAATGTTGTTACCCATTACCCAAATTAAAGTATATGTGTTATATTTTGAACTATAGAGCTAACCTCTAAATGCTGAAACGTAATTTAATGTGCCCCTTAAGTCTCATAATGTAACAAAACATATAAGTTAGATAGATGATTCAATATCATTAAAATACAAAAATAAAGTTAATTCAATATTCAGCAGAACATGACGAATCTAGCTTGAAACTATTTTCGAAACAAAAGACAAATTCGATACAGGAAAAAAACAAAGAAGCCACAGATAAAAAGTTAGGTATCAAGATTGCTAAATATACATTTTACTATAAGGCAAGTCGTAAAATACAAATTTATTGCAGTTATGTTGTATTCGCAAAAACACGCACTTCACCAAATCGTTAGTGAAGTGTGTTATATCGAAATTTCGCCAATTATGTTGAGGTTTTATGTAGTTGACAAATTCCCTAAAAATATGAACTCTATTACCGCACTACATAGTTACTGAAACAATTCGATTTTATTATAATTCAAGACTTATGCAATACTAAAGAATGTTCTCATTAATATGAAGATATTCTGTAATGGACTCAAGTCTTACAATTTTTTTGCCGTCACCGTTTACATATTACTTGTGGTTGGCATGAAATGATTTTCTCATAACATAGTATCACGCTATTTTGTCCAAAAGGTTAGGCAGCAATGCATACCAAATGGCCAAGGTTCGTCAATTATGTTAGGTCCATTAAAATATAGGACAATATTAAGAATTTTTCGACAGGAAAACCTATGCGTGACTGTCCACAGTGTCACGAAAGCAATTGATTTTCTCTTTTCTTTACATTTTGCAAAAGGTTGCGAAATGCGAATATATTGAGAGAAGGTCTTAAAACACTAACAGATGATTATAAATCTGGGTGCCGAGTACGAGTTGTTTTTACGTTAACACGATCGAAATGTTTACCGCGTTTGGCTTTCTGATTGGTTAAGATCTTGGAGCGGGCTATCGGACCACTGAACGTCATAAAAGCTTCCACCGCATCAACGTAAAACAAACTCGCACTGGGTAATTATATAACTTGACTTGTACTATAGTGAATGGTTCATGAGGATAAGTCTCAACAAAGCGATTCTAGACCGGTTTAGTAAAAGGGATAACACCTTCGCTTACGAACTTGTTCTGTGACTTAAATTACCTTTCTCTTGAATATGTGTACTATTTCTGCTATTGCTAGATTGTTAACAGAGTAGCAGGTTAACATGCGAATTTAATAGCATCCGGATTATGCATGTTCTTAATAACCGTTCTAGTTGTAGTTTCATGCTGCTATTATTGTCGTTGAACTTAGACAATTTTTTAAACACAAATAGAAGGATCTCTGTTGTTTTGCTTGGATTTTATTAGAAAGACGGCTTTCCATCTAGACTGTAACTACTAGAAAATATTTTTGGTTTTTCAATACAATTTTTTTTGTGTGTATGTCACTGATTTCAAACAAAATTAGATTTTAGCCTTAAATACATCATTTATATAATGACAGAAGTTTTTGGTTGCTGGCAAGCTTGTTTTGAGTTATTCATTTTGGCGACGTGGTTTTTGTGCATCAAAAATATATTTATTTGGAAATAGTTCTGATATTGTTTACGTTACTGGAATAAAAAAGGGAATTTGGATCAAATACCGAACGTTTTAGATATCCATTGCGACTAAACTCATGTATTTGACGGATTTTGTGATTCAGTTAGAGATCGGCTTTTATCTATAGAGATAATAAAATTAATTGCCAGTATTATGTGTAAGATTAACTATCTTAATAACTATTTGATTAAAGACATACAATTTTATTGTTCGCTCTTACATTTTAGTCTTTAATTACATAAAAGATCAAAGTTGGTATTGTTCCAGGCAAGTACATATGTATGCAACACCTAATTTTGGCGTACCTTATTCGATTGCTTCTTTTGGCGATTCGCCCGAACATTGCATCGTTTTGAAGCATTTTCTATTTGTATTTTTATAACTGTATCATGGTCTTGCAGTGACTCCCGACCTGCGATGAAGTAATCTGGATGACTACTAACCGATAAAAATGTTTGAATTTCATACGCATACATATATATTCTGAGTTAGCTCTTCCTAGTTCCCTTCTCTAACAGTATGTTTGTGTAGACTTGACTCTCAGGTTAGGGCTTGTTTTCGTATGAAGGAGTTGTCTTTTAGTCTTAGGTATAGTAAGACATGAATACGTCTGTCTTTGAAGTTTGTGTCGGTATGTTTAACTTTTTCTTAACATTTTCATTTGAAATTAGTCATAGCCATTTTATATCTATGCAAAAACTATATTATACTGCTTTTCCAAGATCTCGTTACAAATTTAGTTAAAAGACATTACTTCAATTCCAGTCAATGCTACTTCAATTCAAATAACTCGAACTATCCTATGACACAACAAAGCAATATTGGTGCGAAGGAATTTAATTCACAGCAGTACTAGAATTTCAATCGGTCTGATACAAACCTTTTCAGTAGATCTAGATCAACTACAGAGAACAAAATGTATTTTACTAGTCGTTGACAACGAAAAGGTTGTGAAATTTCATGCAATAATAGCATGCTAAATCGACCACAAGTTTTAGGTAGTTTTTTTAAAGGAAATTACAAAACCTGGTCTGACACAATTTCTATCTATAATTCACTATTCATTACGTTCTATTACATAAATATGACATTGTTAACCAAAAGTTCAATGGCATGAACACGGAATCGGCAAACCGTGAACTCACGTTTTTGAATTCTTTTTTTTGTTCCATTCCAATGATCGTTTATTTGAATTTTATAACAAATATTACTGAATAAAATCACCGATCTATTATGATCAATTCAATTATGTTGTTTGCTTTCTTGTTTTGTAGTTGACAGTGTTTTGATTCATATTTCGTCCTTATTCGAGGACGCGGTAGTTATTTTTCCTTGCTTCATCAAGCAAAAAAACTAAATCTTGATTTTATTTTTTTCGGATTTATGACAAAATTTACGATCAAAACAATGTAATGCTCGCCGAATCGAACTAAGATTATTAGGTCTTACAGTTAGAGGCTTAAGTGATTTATGAGTCTCAGGTGTGTTTACGCAGTATTATGCTTAATTTAGTTGATAATTTTTTGACAAAAGCAGTGGAACTTTTTTAAAAGTCGTGCAGTCGACCATTAGACACGCCAAATAAGTTTGGTCTATAATAAATCAATTGTATGATGTGATTCTGAAAGTAAAAGTACTGATTCACATATAACGAGTGACGCATTAAGTGCTCATAGCCGTTCACCGTATTGACTTGAGAGGTATATTACGTTGAGGTTATGCAATCAAAAGTTCAACAATAAAGTTTGTTTTTATTTTGTATTATATTAATAAGAATGTAATTTGGGATTGCTTTTGAGTGTCTATTATTTCGTAACCTATCATTACTATCCTATTACTATCTCTAATATCAAAAACAATTTTCATTATGTCTGTCAGTATGCATTTATAATAATAATAATAATATCAGCCTGTTTACTGTCCCACTGCAAGCCAAAGACCTCTTCTCCTAAAGAGAAGGCATGAGCATTAATCACCACGTTTATTCATATAATTTAAGTAATAAAAATGAAATTGTCTAGAACCCATAACACAAGCTATAATATATATGGTTACTTTGGGTCTTGATGACGTTTTAAGTAGTTGTTGTGATATTATTAATAAAAAATTGTATCATATCTTTTTGCCCCTAAGGACTAAGCAGATGGGGTTAATACCTACATATCAGATCCCACGTAGAGCGAGCTTTAAGGTCTAATTTGAATCTAATTTGACAAAAGTATCTAATAATCTCTAAAATTAGTTGCAATAGAATAGCATCTAGTACGTTAGCCCCATACCTAAGGGAAACACTCATTACATATAGTGTACAGTAAGAAACTAACAGTAACTAAGCTTTAGCTTCTGGTTAAAACACCTGAGATATTAAAACATCATTAATACAGTTTATACTTACGTAAAATGATGTAAATGTTTATTACACAAGGTAATAGTCCTTCCTGCTGTATATTAATCGAAGATGTTCCGTATTTACTATTTCTTCTATATTGCGGTGGTTGTTGCCTTTACTTTAGCCGGGTAAACATTCAGTGAGGTCTACTTATGCAGAAGAATATTATACTAGCTTTATTACGTCCCATACAGTCGAAGTAATATAGTATTTAGAATTCATTGCAAAAGCGTAGTTTTAACAGCAAGAAGTCCTCTAAACACACAAATTGTATAAAAGCGGGACTGTAAGCGAAAAGGGTTACCCTTAAGATATTATTCAAAAAGATGATCATAATTATTGTAGATACACATTCTCTTTCAATCAAATCTTTGTCCAAATAACTAATCAAATTACTAAGATTCTAAGTTATAACTATATCCTACTTTCTATATAGTTCTTTATTTTTATGATAGAAATATTATGTGTAAACTTTTGAAATATAAATTAATTCAACTAACAAAGACTGGTAGAAAGGTGGTGATTGTAGAGTGAAAGGCATCTTAATAAATCCTTTCGTAGGTGTCGATTATAGTACAATCGTTTACGATGACTTGAAATTGGAATGACTCAGAAATTTATGTCTTGTGTTCATCAATATAGAGTTTTAAAATTACTAATTTGCATTTTCTTCTTAGATCAGTTTGCCGCAGTGTGATGTTTTATTTAGGAATATTATTGTTTAGACAGATATACGCGGACCAAATAGGTATGTGTTGAAAAAGGCCACGTGTATGAAAAGATTAATGAATGTTGAAGAGGCAAAGGGTGTATGTTTGCAAATGGCGTTCCATAGTCTCTGCTTACCCCATTAATGGAAGACAGTCATGAAGTTATGTATGTATTGTTTGCCTTAACTAGCATGCTATTATAATGTTTTGCGATACAGTGTCTGGATGAATTGGATTATTTGGATATAATTTTGGATTGCCTTAACCAGAACGTAAGAAAATATTTTTTTATATACTTAGTGACAGGCAATCAGACTCATCTAATAGTACGCGGTGACAGCCATTTAAAAACTTTTCAAGCTTATTATAATTTAAACAATGACTAATGGTTAAGTCATCACTTACAACGCAGAATTTTTCATGCAATCTGGTTAAAATTACGAATATAAAAATATATCTATCACGTATTCTAAGAAATAAAATAGAAATGCAAATTTATAACGTTCAATGAGGAAGATTTTACTTTGAAGTCTACAAATAAATCTTTTAAAGGTTCAAAAAGTGATTGAGAAAGTTGTTTTTTCAGTGTTTTTGTTGCGTGTAATTAAAGTGGTCGTTCGGTGCAAATTGGCTATTAAAACACCATTTCAGCGTTAATTTTATTTCTTTTCTTAAGTAATCTTTTAGAAATCTGCTTGTATTAAATTGGTTGAGTGTTTGAGTTACATTTTGAAATGTATATATATTTTGAATCAAAAATGTCTGTTACGCTTTCACGGCTAAACCACTAAACCGGTTTTGATAAAATTTGGTACCTATAGAGATAGATTAGACTTTGGGGAAGAACATTAGGCTACCTTCTATCGCAAATAATTGCCTGAAGAGGTTGAAATAGGAGTTGAATGTTTATATGAAAAATCATCAATGTATAAACTGAGATTGTTCATGATTAGTAAATGTATATAATGCGATAACCGCCATTCACGTTGGCGGAGCTGCGGGCAAGCTTCTTATAAAGCATTATCGCCTTAACTAGGACAGGACGACTGGGAAAATATCTCCATTCTACAACCAGCAGCTATATTAAATGTACCTAGATAGTAAAATGTTTTAATGCGCGAGAAGCGATTACACTAAGGAGTCTCTTAGGAGTAAGAACTGTCAAAGAAAGTATAGTAATAGTCACATTTCTACTTAATATCAATTCTGCATACATATACATACATAGCTTCACGCTTTTTGTCTCCGAAGACATAAGCAGAGGTTTTTAACCAAACACATTTCGGCATTTTTTTATTTGGATTAAATGGAACGGGAGGTGAGCCTGTTACCATTATATCGGGTACAATTCCAGATTCCGAGCTAATACTGGGAATATCTGGACAGAAAAACCTCACTTTACCCGATCCGGGGATCGAACCCGTGACCTGTTTGTAATTAATTCTGATTTTATAATAACGATTATTCTCTCCATCTTTACAGATTTGTTTGTTGCTGGCAGTTGCCTCTTGCAAGGCTGGGTTCGAAAGTGGTTTCTCAAACGAAATATCAAATGATGGTGGACACGACGGGGGTAATGCTGGATACGATTTTAACGCTCAAATAAGCGGGGGTGGTCAAGAACACGGAGGACATGGCGGACAACAATTCAGCGTTGGTGACGCAGGACATGATTTCTCAGGAGGCCAAGGGCATACGCTCGTATTCGCCCAAGGACATCAAGGAGGTCAAGATTTCGGAGGGCACTCATTCGCTCCACAAGATTTCGGTGGACATGCCCAATTCTCTTCTTCGGGACACGATGGTCAACTAGGAGGTCAAGTTTTTAACGCTGATTCTTATTTGCAAGCCGCTCATGAATCCAGTATACAGGGACACGACGATAGTGGTGCCCAGGGCCATGGAAGTTTCGGAGGTCATGGAGGTTTCGGTGGTCAAGGAGGTCACAGCTTCGGAGATCAAGGAGGTCACAGTTTTGGAGGTCAAGGTGGTCACAACAGCGGTGGTCATGGAGGCTACGATTTCGGAGGTCAAGGAAGTCATGATTTCGGAGGTCAAGAAGGTCACGACTTTGGAGGTCAAGGAGGTCACGACTTCGGAGGTCAGGGAGGTCACGGAGGTCACGAAGGTCACGGTTATGGTGGTCAATCATTCACTCTTGAAGATGGTGGTCATGAATTTGGCCATGGAGGTGACAACCAGGAATTCCAAGCTCATGCTATTCCTGTAGGTGAACACGTTGATGAAGAACACCCAGTCCAAGTACCCCTCTACAAACACGTTACGTACCCAATCCCTAAGACTCTCCACATAAATGTGCCGAAACCTATTCTGATAGGCGTACCTCAGCCTTATCCCGTGAAGATTCCTGTCAATAAGCCTGTGGCCGTACCAGTTGAAACTGAAATTTCTATTCCTATTGAGAAGGTGGTACCTTATCCAGTCGTAAAGCACGTACCTTACCCCGTGGAGAAGCATGTGCCAATTAAAGTCGAGAAGACTGTTACAGTGCACGTACCCCACCCATACCCTGTTAAGATCCCTGTGTACAAGACCATTCATCATCATCACAAGGGTCATTAAAACCTTTTGCACTATACGCCTTGTAAATAATACGTAATTTTAAGTCATTTTCAACTGTTATGTTGTAGTTGATTTATTTATTGTCTGTTGTTGTTGTTGTATTTTTATTGTTGTTGTTGATTAAAAAATGGTTGTTATATTGTTGTTTGATTTATGTTTTGTTTAGTTGATAGTCAAATAGATGATACTTTAGAAGTATTGTACATTATTTCTGATATTTAGTAAAAATATGAGAGCTTGCAAGGTTTTTGCTAAAATTAAAATAATCAAATGAACATTTATGAATTCTTAAATTTTAAATCTGAATTACCTCAGTCGTTTAATAGTTCTGTGTATAGACTGACACACAGAACTCCGGGTTCAATTCCCGTGTCAGTAAAAGTGATATTAGAATTAATGAGATTTTCATTCGACTCATTTCCTCTCTCTCTCTCTCTCTCTCTCACACACAACTAGACCTCCGCTTTTGCTACGTTTCAGTATCAAAAGTTTCTTTCGATTTCACAACAAACACCTACAGAAAATATCATTTATCATCATTTCCATATCATTTAGATTTATAAAGGCGCTTAAAATATTGAAATTCTGAAAATGACTGAAAAATATGTTTAATATAATAAAATATATAGCCTCTGTACCGTCAGAGGTTTTAGGTGACTGGGATCATATAGAACTGGGACTACGGTCCCAGTCACCTGATAGCATTTTCGAATCGGTCGACTGGGACCGTACACCCAATTAACTTCAATGTACCAGTTATAGATAAATCATAAAGTTATACAACACACGATTTTATTTAATGCATACTTTGATTATTGAATGTTTTTTTTTATTTGTTAATTGTGATAAATTTTAAACACGCCATAAATACTGCATAATATAGAAAGTTAATAGATACATAAATCAACAATGTATAAATTATTGTTTATGACAATTTCTGAATGTTTATATAAATTAATTAAGACTATTATACTTTTTCAATAGTATAAATACATAAAAAGAAAACATTATTTTAATTTAATTTCTTTGTTTTATTTGTAACACTTTTTATGCTAACCGGAATAAAAACAATAAAATTGTGGTTAAAATTAGGGGTGTAACCACTCGCCTGATGAAATAAATAAATAAAATCGTAAATTGTAGCTTTCTAAAGATAAAAGAATTTTTTAAATTGTTTATGTAGATTTTGAGTTAAATCGCAATATACAAAAAAAACATAAAATATTAAATTTTTTTTTTGATATTTGTTTAGATTTAAATAATATTAAATTGTAACTGGTAAATGACAACAGTATTTACATGAAACTAACGTAGTGGGTTATTCGTTTTTAATCTGAACTCCTTGAAATATTTTATGTGTGAGAACAAATTTAAGAGCTCGAACACGAACAATACTGTTTATTTTTTATGGAATTGACTTTTTTATTTATATCGTTTTAAAATAAAAGTTCAAATTTTGCAGTTGGCTGGATTCCAAAACACTTAAAGATATTTCGGCTTGGCAATCAAATTTTAATACCAATAACTTATACAAGATTATAATAAACGATTTTAAGAATTAGCATATAAGCACCCGTAATCGACGTGTGTGTATGAAAAGATTATTAAATGTTGAAGAGGCAAAGGAGGTATGTTTGGGTCTCTGCTTACCCCATTAATAAAGACAATGATGACATAGAGAGGGAGCGGAGGGCGCTGGCAGTGAGGGCGAACATGGTGGCTCGCAGGTTTGCACGTTGTTCGAGTGAAGTGAAAATTACACTATTTAGATCATATTGTACATCTTTTTACACGTGCAGCCTGTGGGCTAAATATACCCAAAATTCTTACAGTGCCCTCCGCGTCCAGTATAATAATGCTTTTAGGGTGCTGTTGCGGCTGCCACGGTTCTGCAGTGCTTCAGGGATGTTTGCAGAAAACCACCTAGACTGTTTCTTTGCCCTGATGCGTAAGCGATGTGCATCCCTGGTGCGCAGAGTACGTGGCAGTGGCAACTGCATCCTCGGCATGATCGCAAGCCGTTTGGATTGTCCGTATGTCAATCATTGTTGCGCAATCTCGCATGGGATTGCGCAACAATGAGTTTTTGAATATGTATGTATGTCGTCATTGTTGTGTGTGTAAAATATGTATTAGTATGTATTTTGATTTGTACCTATACTAACACTAGATTAAGAAAAAAAATGTTACTAACAAGTTGGACTTAATGGTCTGAAATAAATGATTATTATTATTATTAATAAAAGACAGAGACATTTTTCTACAATGTCGGTGGCAAACAAGAATACGATCCACCGATAGTAAGTGGCAACCGTTACCTAGGGACATGGTTGTGTTCTATAGACATTGCAGAAACATAAGGAAGTACATCCAAGCTGTGGCCGACCGCAAAGGGCGAACGGGATTAGGACGAAAAAGAAACATGCACACCTGCCTAAAACAAACTGACGAGAAAGAAGCGCATGGTTTTCGTGCGAACGCTACATTGAAATACCCGCAATTAATACAAATCTAATTACACCTCATACGTTAAAATCCATTAAGCCATTTAACCTGTAGAGCATCCCAAAGAAATAAACATACAACATACATATAACAATACGCTCGAATAACATTACTCTTCTCGACTTCGGCAGTCAGGCAAAAAGCAAGAAGAGCGAGGGCGTAATTGGGCTGCCGGGCGGCGCCGGTATGTTTTATCGTTAGCAAATTCTCTTCTCGTACTCATAATAATACCATTATTTTGTATTCATTGTCGTAAACATAAAAGGCTGACACTATTAACACCTACGAATACAAACATAAACATTGAAAGCAATATTTTTATTCAATTCAGAGATCAGTGAAACATTTTTACGTTCATTTTATAGCAATTACCTTGTTTGACGTAATACGTAGTTCACAAGCATGTAGACTTTTAAACTTGTGAACGTATCTAAAATATAGCGGAAATACTAGATAACTATTTTATTAGATAATATAATAACTTTATGGTTACGTTAACCAAGCGCCGCAGAACCATTTACCTCGTCGAAAACTTTTTTACTTTTCGTTTTCCTTCTGTCAGCAACGGCTAGATTTTTTTGTTTTGTGTCTAAAATATTTAGAGAACACTATACAATGTACAAGAGTCGAAATGGCTCAGTGAGTAAGTCACTTACTTCGTAAACACGGGTAGTGAGTTCAAATCCGGGCATTTTACAAATCATATATACTTTCTAAGTTTATCTTGGACATTTTTGAATGACGGTGAACGAAAATATCGTGAGAAAACCAGGACATAAAAGTGAATTGCCTTGAGCAAGAGTGGTGATTAACGCTCATGCCTTCTCTATATGAGAAGAGGTCTTAGTTTTGCAGTGGGACAGTAAACAGGCAGGTATTATTATACACTGTACATAATTTACCAGGAGATAAAGGAGTGGACTCCATACCAAAAGCCATCATGATAAATTGCTGGAGTGTTGAGCTCCACTATGGGGGCTTTGTTTGATACTTTTTCACCCCTTACTTACATCTGGCATCAAAATCTAAAACATGCTGATAATTAGTTCCAGGAATTAATAAGTATGAAATAATATAAACTATGGGTGTAAACGAGTCTTTAGTTTTATCATATTTAGACTTACATTGTCGAACAACTAACATATTTTCGGAATAAAAAACTGTTAAATAACATACGGTTAAGGTGAAATTATTGAAAAAGCATAAGCGGGGAAGCTTTTGAAATGTATTTTCCGCTGGAGTAAGGGCTGTCTTAGTGTCAACTCGACAAGCGTAAGGTAAGACAGTCATCAGTCTAGACAGACTGATCTAAAAAAGATGATGAGTGTTGACTGGATGCGAAAGGAGATTCTATCACTCACCGAACAAAAAACGCAATGAGAGGATTGATGCTTTTCCAGGTTACTAAAACCACCAAATTTTATCTTCTAAGATTTTTTTCGTTTTATTTTTTATACAACTACACAACGTTATACGCTAAAGCACTAAAGTAATGATATTATGAGTAGTATATTATTGGGCATTCTGTCCCACCTGTCGCGCAGTCGAACAAGTTCGCCTACGCTCTGTTGTGACAGAATGCCCAATAATATACGATCGACTCGACTGTCTTCAGGATCTTTCACCGCTCATATCGTACCTACCACATATCGTGCCTCGTTGTCAAGCATCACTACGATGTGTCATGTTAAACACATTTTTATGACGACCAGACGGTTCTTATAAAGTCTTAAAGACGCGGAAAACTTTGCTTGCGCGATGTAGGATTTGATGTTTTTTTTTTTTTTTTTTTTAGTTCATCCAATGTGTCATAGATGGTGCTGTAGTACTTTTTGTAGTATATACTCACTGAGGAATCAGTCACGCGCTTGAATTTTTATTACCTATCTGTCCAGAGTTGACCTATGCGCTCGATAGATGGCGTTTGACGTCGAATTAGATCTCGCTATGATTTCGTTACCGCCGTTAGTATAAATATTTTCGAATATCTCATCTATCTCGATCGAAGATCGAGCAAGTTCTTCTCGCTTCGGATAAACGTACCCGAAATAGACAGTAGATAGTACGTAGTGTTAAAGTCTATAAATATTCTTGTAATAAACAGTTTTACTTATTGTTAATCAGTTTGTTAACAACAGTAATCATGAAGTTTGTTAAACAACCACAATCGCTGCATGTAAACACAATTTGCGATGATTTTTGTAAAAGTAGTTCGCATCATGGAGAATTGTTACCTAATTCAGTACGATGTATCATTTGTGGACCCTCGAATTGTGGAAAAACAAATTTACTTATTGGACTTCTTATACATGAAAACGGTTTGATGTTTCACAATGTTTATGTCTATTCAAAAACCTTACACCAACCTAAGTACATTTTTTTAGAAAGAGTTTTACAACAGGTACCAATTATCTCACTCCAGAAATATCAAGGGAATGAGGAAGTCATAAGCGTTCAGGATGCGAAACCCAACTCTGTGATTATATTTGACGACGTTGCTTGCGAGAATCAAACTAACATGCGTGATTATTTCGCAATGGGAAGGCATAAACACATCGACTGTTTTTATCTTAATCAAACATATAGCAAAATCCCTAAACAATTAGTAAGAGATAATGCTAACTTAATTATACTATTCAAACAAGATGATATCAACTTGAGACATGTTTATGAAGAACATGTTAACACTGATATGACATGGACTGAATTTCGTGAAATGTGTTCAAAAATATGGAGTGAGCCCTTTAATTATGTTGTAATTAATAAAGATTGCCAGAAAAATAATGGATGTTATAGAAATAAATTTGATACTTTTGTAGTCTTTGATTAGAAATACAAATATTTAAGACTATGATACTTACATGATATCATTATTCTTTGACTGGTTCTTAATCGATAACTAGCTTATTCTATCGTAATGGAAAAATCACTGAAAAGACAAATCGTTGATGCTGCAGAAGCTGTAAAGAAAAAAGTACGAAGGATGCGAGATTTTGAGAGTGAAAACAAGCAAGCATTGGAATCAGTTTTTAGACCTGTAACAGAGTCTCTCAATTGCATAGCTAATAATACTAATAAACAAACTGAGCTCTTGCGAACTAAAGAAGTAGAAGAAACAAAAGTTCCGTTAAGAAACAATATTTTGCAGAAAGAACGTTCTAGTAATGACGAAGAAGACAGTGGCGCGGAAGAAAATGAATGTGATACCAACAGTGACGAGTCGTACCAATCATTAGGAGAGAACAATCAAGAGCGTGATACATCATCCTGGTCAATATCTTCAGAAGCATTGACAGATATTCCATTTGGTGTTCGAGCGGAGCGAGGGCAATTGATGTTAGGTTCTGCTTTCGTAACAATCAGCAATGATTATATTACCGTTGCTGGACAGAAATATCGAAGCACTCCCGGACTAAAACAATTGTTATTGAAAAAGGATGTAGATTTAAGCACCGTTACAGAGTCTGATATGCAGTATTATAAGATGATGTTGATTGCCACAAACGCACATCGTCGAGACTTTGACTCAAACAAACCAATAAAAAGTAATAAAGGACAAAAATATTTGCAAGTTATAAAACCTCTTTTCAAACAGCCAAGTACTATTCAAAGCTGTCAATCAAAGGGGAAAGGTTTACCCTTGACAAAAATGTGGAAAAAAAATGTTGATTTTGTATATTGGGATGACCCTAATGAACTTGTAGATAGGTTAAAATTATTAATTGCGTCTCGAGCTGCTGGTAACACTGGATTAGACAACGAAATTATTTCAATTATTGAAGAACTGCGTGAAATTAAATTGATTAAGTAATAAATAAATGGTATAAAATGTTCACTGCTCATTTTATTATAAGCCTTTAAATATAATACACCTTAAATATGAATGTAGACAAATTTGGACACCATATTCATAAGAGAATGCGTTTCTCTGAATTATTAGAGTTCAATGAAAATGCACTGCTAAAATCCGAAAGTGGGGATTTTGACATGAAAAAAACTAGATTGAGAGGAATAAGATCTCCTGTAGAAACAGACGATGCTGTGAATAAGGATTACGTCGATCGATTGCGTGATCAAACAATAAGTGAACTGAATAAAGTGTTTGGGTTGTTGCGTGCTCAAATCATAAAAGATGCACAAATAACAGTCCAAAACGTTTTAAAAGCGAAGATACCTGAAGTTTTAGTCCAGTTGGAAGATAAGTTTTATAACAAAGCACAAGTACAAAAATTACTTGAAAAAACTCCGTGATGGCAAAACAACAAATTGTTAATGAGCTACACAAAGCAGCTCGAAGAAACTTTGTTAGACGTTCAGTTATTTTAAAAGGCATAGATGATTTATGGCAAGCTGATTTGATAGATATGCAAAATCTAAAAAAGTTTAATAAAGGTTATAATTACATTTTAGTGGTGATTGATTGCTTCTCAAAGTATACCTGGACAGAACCAATTAAATCCAAGAGTAAACTTGATGTTACTCATGCATTTGAACGAATACTAACTACTAACAATCGAAAACCTAATCATTTACAAACTGATTCTGGAACAGAATTCTATAACGTCACATTCCAAAAGCTTATGAAGAGCTACAATATTAACCACTATTCTTCGTTTTCTACCAAGAAAGCTTCGATTGTAGAAAGGGTGATTAAAACAATTAAAAATAAACTGTATAAATACTTTAGTCTTATTGGGAACTACAAATGGGTAGGTCTACCATTAGAAGTTGTTTTAAAAACCTATAATAATACAAAACATCGTATCACCAAATTTAAACCAGTTGAGGTAAATAAGATGAACGAGTCAAAGATAAGAGAAAATATCCAAAAAACTCAAAAACATACATCAGAGAGATGTCGACCTAAATTCAAAGTGGGTGAAAATGTTCGGATCAGTAAATACAAACATATTTTTGATAAAGGTTACACTCCTAATTGGTCAACAGAAATATTTACTGTAAAAAGGATTAATAATACCATACCAGTAACATATCATATAGAAGATCATCGAAAGCAACCCATTAGAGGATCTTTCTATGAACAAGAACTTCAAAAAACTAACTATCCTGGTGTTTATTTAATAGAAAAGGTTCTTAAAAGGAAAGGAAAGAAACTTTACGTAAAATGGCTGGGCTTAAGTAACGAAGAAAATAGTTGGATTGATAAAGATGAAATTGTAGGTTAGGATTATTAATATATAACTAGGTTTGTAAGAAATATTTCGTTCATTACACTTTCTACTATGCAAGAGAATGGATGGACTAGTTAATAGTGTAATTAATAATCTGCCATTCGAACTCCATTTGCCTGGTTACAACTATTGCGGACCGGGAACAAAACTCGAAAAGCGATTGCTGCGAGGTGATCGAGGGGTGAATAAGCTAGACGAAGCTTGTATGCATCACGATATTGCATATGCAAACCATACAGACTTACCCAATCGTCACAAAGCTGATTTACAACTACTAAATATGGCTAAACAAAGACTTAAATCGAAAGATGCTGGGAAAGGCGAAAAACTTAGTTCATGGTTAGTGAGCAAAGCTATGAAAACCAAACTAAAATGTGGTTCCGGTATTAAAACGTTTAAAACTTTCGTGTCAAAAATAAGAGCAAAAATAAAAAAACTGAAACCAAGAGACAGTAAAACTTTAATTAACGCTGCTTACTTGGCAGCAAAAAAAATATTTCCGAATATTAAGAAAATTCGAGTACCGCGAGTGATACCCTTACCAAAGACGGGGGGTATTCTACCTTTAATCCCAATTTTTGCGGGTTTATCAGCTTTAGGAACCTTAGCTGGTGGTGCGGCTGGTATTGCAAAAACTGTTAACGATTACAAAGCAGGTCAACAAAATTTGCAAGAAACACAACGACATAATAAGGCTATGGAGTCTTTAAAGTTAGGCCAAGGTTTATACATAAGGTCACATAAAAATGGTAAAGGTTTATTCATAAAATCTTCAAAAAACTGAAAAATGAGCTACCTAATCGTGCTTTAACTAATGTAGACATCCAAAGGCACGCACGCGACATCCCACACTTTCGAGGAGTCTACATGAAGGATCAGTTACCAAGGACGCCAAAACGGATTGAATGTGGTATCGTTAACTTGGATGATTATAAAAACGAAGGTACGCATTGGGTAGCTTATGTTAAAATAAACAATTATTGTGAATACTTTGATAGCTTTGGAGATTTGAAACCTCCAAGGGAATTAATGCAGTACTTTAAAAATTGTGATGTTTTTTATAACTATACTAGATTTCAACAATTTAATACAGTAAACTGTGGACACTTATGTCTAGATTATCTATGGAAATTTTGGAATAAATATGTATAAATTTTATGTATTTCTTTTATTTCAATCATTTTCATCATGTCACTCACCTTATCGATAACTGGAAACTCGTCTGATTTATGTACATATTATCCTAATACATTACAACTTCACGGACATTATGAGTGTGCCTTATTGCATTTCTCAACATTTAATTCGATTCCGAACATTGAAAAAATGAATAATAAATTATATTATGGCTCTAATGAAGTCCTTGAACTACCTGAAGGTACTTATGAATTACAAGATATCAGCGATTATTTAAAATCGGAAATAAAAGATTGTTCAATACTAATACGATGTAATAACAATACTCTAAAAACTTTGATATTCTGTACTAAAGATATCGATTTTACTAAAGAAGGGACTTTTAGGCGATTATTAGGGTTTAAGAAGCAGATATTGAAAGCAAATAAATGGCATGTGTCCGAGTTACCAGTCAACATTTTACCTACGACCGTGATCAGGATAGAATGTGATATTGTAAGTGGTTCGTACATAAATGGTAATCCTAGTCACATTGTACACGAATTCGCCCTCAACGTGCCCCCGGGATACAGAATTATAGAAATTCCGAAAAACGCTATATACTTTCCAATCAACCAAAACAGCATAAGCAGTATACATATCAGGCTATTAGATATAAACAATCGCTTAATAAACTTACGTGGTGAAGAAGTGCAGCTATATTTACATCTTAGAAAAAATGATTGACTACAATAAATATGAGCCTCAACAAATGGGAAATACCAGTTCTACTAAAACAATCAAGCAAATAAGACCTCGGTCAAATAAAAAAATTAAATTAACACGGGACAATAAGGAATTTCTTAAAACGATCGGTTTGCTAAAATGAATATCTTAGATGTTTTATCTGCTCCAACTTACGATAACACTGTTGAGGGAATCGAATTTCATTCTTACAAACCCTACATAACGAGCTTCAACAGGAACGATGAAATCCGCATACCTATTAATCAACAGGATCTGTATATACTACCTTCAGCGAGCACTTTGTATTTGGAAGGAACTATAATCGTTAGCAAAAAAGATCCAAAAGAAAAAGCGAGTAGCGTTTCTTTAACAAATAATTTTCTACTCTACTTGTTTCAAGATATTCGATACGAACTAAATGGAGTAGAAATTGATAAAATAAAAAACGCTGGTGTGACTACTACGATGAAATCATTTGTGTCAATGAATGAGAGTGAGTCAAAGATATCTTATGCATGGGGTTGGAATATCGATGGCACTAAAAATATTAATGGAGGTAGTTTTTCTGCTTCTATACCACTTTGTAATATTCTCGGGTTTGCAGAAGATTTTAAAAAAGTAGTGATAAATAGTAGACATGAATTGATATTGTTACGAAGCAATACTAACCTGAACGCGGTAAAACTGAATACTGGTGAAGTTGTAGATGATGTTCAGATAAATAAAATTGTTTGGCGGGTACCGCACGTTAAAGTGTCAGACAAAGAGAAAATAAGTTTGCTAAAACTGTTAGAGAAAGACCGACCGCTCCAGATGATTTTTAGAAATTGGGATCTGTACGAATATCCTACTTTACCTAAAACAACGAAACATACTTGGTCTATTAAAACATCATCACAAATAGAGAAACCGAGATATGTTATTATTGGTTTACAGACAAATAGAAAAAACAATGCAAGCTCTGATATGTCTCAGTTCGATCACTGTCATATTCGTGACGTTAGAGTATACCTCAATTCAAACTACTTCCCATATGAAAATCTAAATGTGAATTTTGCTAATAACCGAATTGCTTTATTATACGAACAATACACTAGATTCCAGCAGTCATATTACGGTCGTCGCGCGGAACCTTTATTAAGCGAAAAACAATTTAAAGACTTGGCACCCCTCTTTGTTATTGACTGCTCCAGGCAAGCAGATAACTTGAAGACAGGTTCGGTTGTGGATGTAAGAGTGGAAATTGAAACTGATTTGGATATACCTGATCAAACTTCTGCATACTGTCTTATATTGAATGATTGCATAATTGAGTATAAACCGCTTAGTAATACTGTGAGAAAAATATCATGAATCCGAATACTATCATAGTAGATGTTCAGGGGTTTAAAGATCTATGTAATAATTTTATAATAAAGGAATTAGCTTTTGCTAGTAGCGATTATACGCAGTCATTTTTAATAAAACCACCATATATGTTTAAATACTTAACAAGTAACGAAAAAAGGCAAGTTAAATGGTTGGAAAGGAACAGAGGCATTTATTGGAATGAGGGTTATATCGACTACAGAGAATTCCAACGTATAATCGTTCCGTATCTAGAAAATAAGGAAATCGTTGTAAACGGTTTAGAGAAAGTGAAATGGATTAAGGATCTTTGTGAGAATTGTAATGTGTCTGACCTTAGTGAAAAAAACTGTCCTAGTTTCTCTGTGTTGTATGATAAGTACTGTGATGAAAAAAATAATTTAAATTGTACTAAACATTTAAAGATGTGTGCCCTAAAAAATGTGTTGTGTATTAAAAAACATTTGAATTTGTAAAGAAATGTGTATTTCAGTTTAAAGTAAATAAAAATAATGAAATCTTAAAAATGTGTTTATTTCACTAGTTTACCTGCTACAATAAAAATAATTAAATTAAAAGAATAAAACAAAAAATAACTTTAACTGTCTAACCAAAGTTACAACATTAATTATAAATAACAATAAACACAAAACCCTGAAAAATATTAAAAATCGCTGTCAATCAAAGATTTTGATATTTTTTTAACTAACGATTCCGTATCGTCCATAACACTATCAATAGCGTCTTTAACGATGTATTGTGCATTTATTATCACGTTCTCACTATCACTATCACTATCACTGGTATTGTTATTGCAGAGATCGATAACTGATATTTTTATCAGTTTTATCCCACGTCGATGCAGTTTACTCATCACGAAAGATTTTGTAGGTTGTTTC
Organism: Parascotia fuliginaria; assembly: GCA_963082885.1. Lineage (NCBI taxonomy): Eukaryota > Metazoa > Arthropoda > Insecta > Lepidoptera > Erebidae > Parascotia > Parascotia fuliginaria. Next base: position 7,660,389 of record OY720195.1, read on the forward strand.
TTAAGAGAAGGCTTTTCTCGACGTTGTCGTTTGGTTTTTTTTTCCTTCGTAAGTTGACTGCAGTGCGGGGGTTCGTTGTAAATCATCTCAGATAGTCCTTCGTAAGGATCCTGAGCGTACTGGCTGAATACAATTTCTGAATCGCAAATCTGAAAAAAAATATAAGAAAATTATTAGCTATTAAAAAAAGAAAAATCAAATAAACAAATAAATATTAAAATAATTATTTTGCTCACCGATGACATGATTATGATGCACACTGTTAGATCAAATATCTCTTATTTTATTGTACAAGTACTCGAGACAGATAATATTTCTTAAACAGCTTAAAGGTAACTAATTTAGGCAAATAATTATATAGTTAATACCCTGACAGGAAACGAGCATTGCGACATTATAAGTTAGGGTCTGTTCACATAGACCTAATTGTTATACGGCGATGGTTTTCATTATAATGACAAAGCATATTATGCTCGTTATACATTTGATTGAAAATAACTCTTATCTATATAATAATAAAAGCGAAATACCACTGATAACAAAGCCTTTCAATTGTTGATATAAAGCGTGTATGAACTTGATCAATCAACAAATAGCAAGCTTGCATTTATAGTGTCATTGACAAGCAGTATATCATATTTCGTTATTGTAAACTAGTATCGCCCTCTGACGTTACCTGCGAATTATTGACATGAACCTAATTCGTTTATAATTTTATTGGTTAGCAATAATTAAACGGTGTATTAACAAATAAAACAATGTAAATTAATAATTTACTTCATTTAATAAACAATAATTACACTTAAGTACTTATTTATAATCTACAGATACAGAATAGTTACTATACATAATTATATTATACTAGGTTATCATTAACAATTATAATTGTTGAGTGCCAATGTTTTTATTGCTATTTGTTCTAGTTAGTATGGACTAAAATTCTCGTACGTATAATTAAAACGAAGAATTACAAACACATTTTTTTAATTAACCTATGCTGTTCTAACATACACATAAACATACATTTTTATTTTAAAAATGAGCAATGACCCCAAGCTTGGGTTGCGATTTTACAATTAGATATCGCGCGTTTATCATCATTGTTAGATAGAGCAATTTTGTTTACACTTTGTGTAAATATTTCGTGTTTAATGGATTTAAACACAATATTTTGCCTACGAATAACTTCACTATTAAATAAAACGTTTTCGTAATCTGTGATACTTAGATCACGAATAACACAAGATTTAACTCCTTTTGCTTTTTTAATTATTTTGTCCTCTGTTTTTATTGAATAAAGTTTAGATCTTAAACCGACGAAATCTGTTATAACTTTTCCTCCCATTTCATCTTTGAAAAGACCCGGAATTTTTTTATTCATTTGAGGTAACATAAATTGATTTTCTACATTATAGTTACTGGTGTCGAAGTATTGCAGTAACTGATGTTTTATATCGTGATAAAAATCGTTAGTGATTATTTCGTAAACAAAAGAATCCGTGTCTGTATAACATAATTTCACTCTTCCCTTATACATAGGTTTAATTATATTATAGTGAAAGTGGTACATGTGTGATTTAGATAGTTCTAAAACGGTGAAACCAATATATATAGGCTTGTCTAAAATTATCTGATCTGGTTTCATTTGTATCGTTACTAAGTTCTCGGAAAGAATTGATGCGCTATGAAAATAGGGGTTGTTCACGAGTCTCTCAGCGTAGGAAGACTTTTTGGTTTTGTTATTCGTATCATTCCACTGATTAACCAAATGAACAGACACTCTGTTTTCTGTGTTTTCCAAGGTTTTTCCAAAAACGCTATTATTTAACAACTTGAAGAAATCTTGTTCAAATGTACTGGTTGCCTTTTGTCGTAGTTGTGTATTTAATTCAATGTATTGCTTTAAATAGGGACTTTGTCTAAATGTGATGACTCTATGAATTTTGCGTAGTATCAAACCGTGCTCCAAACATTTTTTTAAATGCACATAATGAATCACATAGTTATATTTATTATATAGATTTGAAACCAGTTTTTTAGTTTTACCTCCAGGTGGTATGCATTTTTCAGGACAAAAAGGTAAGTCATTATGTTCGCTGTGTAAGGATTCAGGGTAAAGCAGATCGACTTCTAGTATGAAACCCCATTTCGCATTGTCATCAATACATTCAACATGTAATTGGTTTATTTCATTTTGATTTAAAAATCTAAAATCTGAATAGGGTAAATATTGACACATACTGTAACCGTAAAGGTTATTGCAGTCCAAATAAACTATAAAACATTGTGGTTTTGAAGCATCGCATTTTGATAAATACTTATTATTAGCTTTTGCATAGCGATGGGAGCACATACACAAACCACCTCTAATACCGTTTTGAATCATTCGTACGATAGCTAAGTCAGAAACGAGTTCAAGTTGAACACCTGTTTTCAATAGCATTGCGTCAAATGATAAACTAGGTGCGGTTATGTAAAACGCAGGGTCCAGTTTATAATGTTGTTTACAAGTTTTTCGAAAATTCTGGAATATATCAGTTAGTAACAGAACATCTGTTTTCAAATATAAATCAGTATATTCACCTAAATCTTTTATATTGAATTCATTCCAAACCAAACAAGCATGTTTATAATCTTCATCTGAAATAGCTTGGTTAGTTAGAACGCTGAAAAAATGTTGCCTCGATGGTAACTTGGTTTCTTCATAACATTTCCAGTTAGTCATATAATCATAAGGATACACCCCCTTCCTTGTAAGCAAATTAAATTGATCATTGTTAGGAAAATGAGAGCGTAGAGTGATGAAATCGTCATTATGCATAGTTTTCGCAAGTTTGTCTAAGCTAGCTCCTAAAAAACTAAAGGAATCTAGAAATCGTAATTGAACGTATTCATTTTCGGCGATCTGTATGAATTTGGAAAACGAAATATATTTTTCTTTAGTCTTTGGAATAATTGTTAACTTTCCAGGCATCTCTCCTAATTTCTGTATAAATAAATGACAATCGTATCCTGATAAGTTATGGAAAAATATCGGTATGAATTTAGGTATTTTATACTGTAGATTACAATGTCTATGAGCGGCGCCACGGTATCGTCCTGTTATATGACAATGATCTCTAACTTTATTAGTCCAAAGTAGGTTTTCACATATGTAACATTTATAAGCTTGTTGAAAATCTTGCGCGTCGTCTTCTGTAAATGTCATGACATGGGTTTCGGTTAATACTTTGTAAATCTTTTTAACATCAGCATAAAGAAATTCTATAAATTTTGAAACACAGTCAAAACCGCGATAACTTTTAAATACCTCCTTATTAAAAGTGTAATTTAACGAAGAAACAATGTTATAGGCGAATGCTACAGGCACGTGTCGTTGTAAAAACGATGTATTAGCAGTGTCGGGTTCACTAACGGATGTTGGTTCCAGCAATGTTTCGAAATCAGCGTATATGACGAATGGAATATTTTGTTTCCTATCATAATTTTTAAACTGTAATACAGATCCTTTTTCAGGTAAAATAGTTACGATTCCTCCACATAGATGATCATCGATTTGTTTAGGAGTAGGAAAGAACAATAAGCAACTTTCGCAAAAATATAATTTACTATGATGTTTCGTGATTTGGGTTTTAACAAGACGAGGCAAATCTTTGATGAGACAATAATGGGATGAACTATCATTTTCTAAGAACAATAGATGAATACTCTTAGATTTATCCTTACACGATTCAGGTTTGTACAGAGGACCTGTTATCAGCTTATTGTTTTTTAAACCGTATACGTATATATTTATAGAGGGGTTATTTCTTTCAAAAATAACTATATCTGAAAAACTCATGGGAAAAGAAATATCCTTAACATTTAAAACATCTCGAAAGTGAGGATAAGATGTTACTCGCTCTGGATGTCGATTTGTTGGGTACAAGGCAGCCACAACGCACCACAAAAAACAATAATTATCATTATTGTGAATATTTAAACACGCCTTTTTGTTCTTTATAAACTTGGGTAAATCTATAAAATAAGATCCACCGAGTGGTTGATACTTATTAACATTGACTTCTAAATGTAAACTACTTAAAAATGACCATCCACTGTCTCTCTCCTCAAATTCTTCAATTTTTTTCAACAACGACGCGACTACCGTTTCATAAATAGTATTGAAATCATAATTAAAATGTATGACAAAATTTTTGGTGGCAAAAGATTTGATTTCTTGTAAATCGTTTTTGTACAATAGAAATAAACAAAAATGTTGAAAATTAATTTTTACTGCGTTATGTTTTTTAAGTGAATGATCGATTAAAGATTTAACTTGTTCGCGAATATTACTAAAAAAGAATTCAGGAAAATTATTTGCTTCATCTTTGGATGCAATAACTCTGTAACTAATAATACGTCCTTTAAACGACGATCGTAAGATTTCAACGTTTTCAAGAATAGGTATAGTACTATTATTTTTGTGTTTATTAGTTCGTAAGTGACTGGTCCAGCAACGATTATCTACATAAACATTGCAAACCAAGCAATGAGGCATTTTGATACAATTATAAATGTATAAACATAAAAGTACTATAAGTAGTTAACTGATAAATAATTCGCTATGAGAATAATTGAAAGGTTAAAAATCTAAAGAACGATGTGTCAAAATTTTAAATGTTGAACGACAACACGATATGTGTGCCAAATCTAACAATATACAAATTACAACAAATGGTACAAAAGTGGTACTTGAATCCTTTAGATTTTCAACCTTTCAGCTGGTACAGAGCAATAAAATAGGTACCTTATATAACAATAATTAATGTACTACATGCATCTGGTATTTGTATCCAATTTCCAGCACAGCTTCATGTTCTGTATGGTCAGCTTTTCAAGTATTCTAGTGTGATCTCAGTAGAAAAAAATAACCGACAGTCAATCAGATGCTTCCTGAAAATAACATACAAAATATTTAATTAAGTCTATACCCGCTCATTCCTTTGTGAGAAAGTAAACGTTAAGTATCAAATTTACCTTTTATTTTCCTATTTATTTATGTTTATTTCCCAGCCAAACTTCTCAACGTAATGCGGTGTACCTAATATCTTGATTTGTTTGGAAACGGTTTCGCGAGATTCCAAAGTTTTTAAAAATTAATTCTGAAAATTATAAAAATTGGATAAGTACTATAAAACGTCATAATATTATTATATTACCACTGTTTAGCACTCATTAAAAATGTAAGTAGGTATACCTGTTATTTTCCACAAATTATGAATAAATATTTCGCTTTGCATTTAACTTGCGGCAGTCAGACCAAACTCCAAAACACGCTTTCCAACACAATTCGATGTAAATAACGCTTCCTGAAAGAAAACATACATATAATTTAATTAAGTAGATACTTTAAACGTAACACGCTTAACACACGTGATAAAATGTTAACATTTACCTTTATTTTCCTAAATTAATAACGTCATTTATTTCGCGTTAATAAATCAGTCAACCACTGCACCGCTGCTTTATGATAATGAAAGCCTATGTTTTAGAATATTTGGTTTTTAAGCGAAACAATTTTTTCAATATTTTAATAGGTAGGTACATAATTAGTCATATGAGCCTGTTATTAACTATAATCATACGACCTTTTTCCAATAAAGTAACCATTTCATAATTTAATATTACAAGCAATACTTATTCAACAGTTTTATTTGACTTTATTCAACCTTCATATTTTTCTGGTCAACAAAATCTATTCCCATAAATCAGCGATATTAGGTAAGGATGGCACGCATTCACATTTACCTTATTGATCTAAATATCATCGTTTGCTTTTGATAATATAGTTTATTTTGACAGCCCTAAGTTTTTTCGCTGCATCAACAATCGATACTGTTTGCGTCGAAACTGTTTGTGATCTAATTCCTTACTCTTCATTTTTACGTTGATACACTACGTACAAGAAAAGTAGTTGATTTATTCACTATAACTTAAGGGTTTGCAACAACTTTGTAATACAGTAGGATTATCACACGATTTCGTTTTTAAACATCATGTTTTCGAAGACCTAGATACAGTCGAATTTAAGTATTCAAGTAGGGATACCGTACTCAAAGTACTCTTTCATTAGTATACAACTATCGGTTGTTGTTACTTTCGGTGTTGATTGCTGACCTGCTGCCGCTCGCTGACTTCTTCCGCTCCGCCTGCCGTCACCAACTCATCAAGCTACCTTCTCAAGAAATCGACTGTTGATTGAAAAAATGTAAGTATAATAAATAATGTAAGTGTAATAAGTTTCACTGTGTACTATCCATCTCTTTACTTGTCTAAATTGTTATGTTGTCCTTTCTAAGGTTGTCTGGTAGAAATCGCCTAGACCGTGATGAGACCGTGACCGTGATTTTTAATTAAATGTTATTACGTTTATATTTCAGGTCCGAATTTGAGTGCGAGGTCTATCACCCAACTGCTGTAATTGAAAAGAAAACTACACACACACGCAAGCAGCCTGTCGCCAACAACAACAGGAAGCGCAAGTCAGGATCATCAACGAATTTATTAGAACCAAGGTACCTAATCAAAATTTGTTATAAAACAAAGTTGAGTTTTCGCCTAGATATTCAGATAAGAAGTGCGAGCGTTCAATTAATTTTAAAATTTAGCTTCGAGCACACATGATACATTTATCATAGGCGATTGATGATTTTGTGACTGGCATTGTTGTTAGGTTTATAGTGTTTAGTGACTTGTAGCGTTCGATCGCTTCGATGCTAGCTAACTGCGTTCAGTTGCTACTTCAAGCGTTCAAATGACGACATGACCGTCGCGACTAGATTTTGTATGTGTGCTGATTGAGGTGTTGGAGCTTCCGATAAGCTACTGTTGATCACTGATCAAGTCTGGTTTGACCCTAAATAAATTATTTTCAGAGACGGTTTCACAAGATGTTTCAGAAGAACTAACATTATTTTTACTCAAGTATTGTTGATATGATGAGTTGACTGCCTATGTGGTTCGGTGGTACTGCATACGGACTGCCACGCTGAGATCGCGGATTCGATTCTCGCTCAGTGTGTAGGTGTTGCTATGTATAATATTGTATGTAATACTGAGCGAGAATCAAACCCACGACCTCTGCGTGACACATCGACGTTCCTACACAGTACCACCGAACCACAGAGGCAGTCACATAGCATAACCACATAGTATAATTTCTACAACGCTTAAAATACAGTCATTTATTTTTTATTTATTTATTTATTTATATATACACAACATACGACTATCTTTACAGGTAACGCTTAACCTAATGCGATAGTGTACCACAATAACATAAAACTTAACTTAATCTAAGTTACTAACTACACTATAAGTGACCTTTGTGAATCCGTTTAATGTACACGAAAACAAATCAATTTGCCCAGCCCACGATGTTGAACGTACGCAGCGCTCGCGTCAGTGGAGCGTGAAGCAATAGGTTGGTACGCGCTCGCGGCACCTCCAGCAACGGAGGTCGGCGCGTATATTGCTTGCGATAACCTCAGCTTTATGTATCTTTGTCATCGAAGGAAGAGACATTTGATTTGAGTAAGAAATAATGTAATTAACCGTTTTGTTTTCTATGTTGTTTCAGTAAGAAAACAAAGACCAGTCCTATCGATGTATTCGGGGTCAGTTGGAATAATGATACTGATACAGAGGCCAACGGTGGGTCATCGAGCAACCAACTGGTTTTATCATCGTTCTTCGTAAACCGTGTGGCTAATGGCACCGAGCAACGAACTGCAAACACCGACGGCGAATACTATGTCGATTGTAAAGTTTACAAAACAAGTGATGCGCGTGACACTGATTCCATGATGTTATGGAAGAAGGCACTTGTTCGTATTAAGTTCCAAACCGATACGGATACATTGCAGTGGCGTAAATTGCAAGATTTCGTACGTTCGGTTGACAAATTGTTTGAAGAACCTCCAAGATTTTATAAAGATAAATAAATAAAATAATTAAAAGACCTTTGTCTTGTTTTATTAAATGAAATGAGGTAAGCGTAAAAATCCGTCTTAGGAATCAATTAATCCGTAAACGATACCAAAATACACAACACTACTACTACACAACTAAACACTTTTTTGTTCAAAAGGTTTAAATGTATACAAGACAGTCGAGTCGATCGTATATTATTGGGCATTCTGTCACAACAGAGCGTAGGCGAATGTTCGACTGCGCGACAGGTGGGACAGAATGCCCAATAATATACTACTATTATGTTAAAGCTTGTGGGTTCTAAAATGCGGATAAATATACCTAAATACATTCGAATCAAAACGGCGACCTTCTTTTGTTTTTAAAACACAACTCCCGTACTAGGGAATATGCCTTGTGTCGCAGGGGACCAACGAACAACAGAGCTAGTCAAACTATTAATTAAGTATTAATAATACATGTACTTACATCTTCATACTAACAGTACATCCCAAAAGCTAATTACAGCTACAGGATTTAAACTAAACTGCTAACGTGACGTAGTATCAACTAAATGTTCAGAACCGTGAAGGAATTAATTTTCTCAGCGAGGAACCGGAGTCGTTTTCTAATTACATCATGATGTAGAAGGCCTCATACGAATATTTTGAAAATGGAAATAAAAATCAAAAGATACATATATAATAGATATGTGTAACATTAATATTGAAACGAGAAAAATACTGTTAACATATTGTGACCACGTATCAAAAGTTTTAATGTGATATAAAAAGTGACAAAACTTCTTACAAAATATTCTTACTTTATATTACAAAAAGTAGCATACACAAAAAATTTAATAAGGAGGTAGCTACCTACCTCCTTATTAAAATTTTGAAGTTTGAAGGAATTTTGGGATCAACGAACTTTGAAACTGATAGAATATAACACCTTGTTTTTCAGAAAGGACAAAGTTTCTATCATAACTTCTACTTGTCGTTCACCTTAGAGTCACCATACAACACTAAGAACTACCAGTAAGAATCTAAATGATGAAATTACGGTCTTCTGTTAAATGAGAGTATTTTCAACTCTATTTGCCCCAATTTGAACAAGAAATATCTGAGAATTATTGTTATAATGCATTGTATTTTTTTATTGCCGTCAGTGATAGACGAGCACACACTCCACGTGATGGTAAGTGGTAACTGTCGCTCATGGACGACTCAAAATCTCTGGCATTGCTAACCGCTGTCTACCGTGAAGGGATAGGTGAAGGGATTGAGGCAGGTGAGGTAAAAAGGAAAGGGGGGAAATTAGACGTCCCGCGTTCAAATGATCTTCTATGAGAGGGTAGTACTTCTCCGTTCGATCCGACCCATTCATGCTAAAATCAACGAGAATCTACTACCGTACTAAAATGTTTCTAGGTTTTTTATACAACTTGATAAAAACAATATAAACAAACATTACACCCATAAATATTTACCTTATCCAAGAACATTGCTTTGATATCTAAGGTTTGCAGAAACAATACTTTAAGTCGTCTATAAATATGGATACTTTTCAAGATTGTATATTGTAGCATAAACATTTTAATTTAAAAGCTCACTTTAACAAAAGACTGAGCCGGTAGTCCGGCAGTCATTTAAAGAAAAAAGAAACTCTCTAAATATTTCTTTAAACTAAGGGCAATGAACTAAGTTGTTCCAAAAAAATAACAAAGTTATCACTATAAATAATAACAGGACAGCGGAAAGGAAAGTAACCTTTTATTACCAAAACATAATAAATTTCTTCCCGAGGATAAAAAATAATGTACGACACATGTACTTATTAAGGCAAGAAACTCCCATATTTTCCCAAAGAAAAAATATATACCTAGCTCAATTTACTGGTAGACTTATTATAAGACAAAGAAGGATAATTTAGAGATGGTTTTCATAAGAATTGTAGTGTATTTCAGTTTAATTTATTTCAAGGTTGGAACATATAATGAGTTTTTTTCTTGTTTCATATTAGCCTACTAAAGTGACTCCACTCTGCCTGGTGGTAAAGCAGTCAGTGGAATCCAGAAGTGGCTCTCTTTTTATTTTGATACCGTGTTCTTTAAGCGTCAAGAAAAATCATTTAATACAGGACGGACACCAGCATCTTGTAGCATCACTGCGATCGACAATAAAATTTATTAGCATTGCAATTAACACTATTTTAATCTTTCACATTTCTTTAATACCACCTACTGTTTAGAACTTTAAATATTGTTGCAATAAGCCTATGAAGCCAAAAGGGGCGAAAGGTACCTTATGATCTTATGCTTCTTTTCCATTGAAAGTGACATGTAACCATCTACGCAAACTAGGTATAACCCAGTGCAAAGTTGCTTACACAGAAGTAGTATTCCCACACTGTCTAAAAAACTGCAATCCACCCAAAGCGAACGGCCATAACTCAAACGCAACCCTTTTGATCGAGTTACCTTAAACGCAAGATGCCAATGAAGGCGTTATACCTAAACATGAAATTTGCCTAATAAGCTGTTTGCCCTAATTGAGAGAAGCCGATGAAGCAGTATGCCTGAAATGTGAAATTGACTAAGAAGCAGATTGCCTAAATTTAAATTACCTTTAAAGCAGTTTGCCTCAAATACAAGATGGCTTAAAAGCAGTTTGTCTGAAATACAATACCTACTCGTGAAGCCACAAAAAAGTAAGAATAAAAAGAGAAACATTACCCTCGTTGACTTCAAAAGTCGGGCAAAAAAAGAGACTTGACGTGTTCTAAAAAAATGTTCTTACTTCTAACTTAGTCACGAACTTTTCCAAATTTGGGTCCAAATTGTCGGCTTGGATAGAATTGTATTAGATTTCTCTGACGTGAAATGATAAGGGTTAGTCTGGTTTTACGTGAAATCATTCTATTTTGTTGCTTTTACAGACGCACTAGTAAGGTACTCTGAAGCAACCTGAGTATATCGTTGACCTATTTAATCTATTTGGTTCGTAGTGACTTAAAACAAGCAATAGGTATATATTATTAAAAAAGAAAAAACCCCACCTACCTAAACAAAGAGAAAAGAAAAAAAACATTTTTTTTTATGCTGACACTACATTGAAATATATGTACCATATGTCACTCTCATAATTGATACAAATCTATTGACACTTCATTATGTTAAAATCTATTTAGCCATTTAGGCTGTAGATCGTGCGTGAAGCATGTTATTTTCTAGATTCACACGTTGGACGAGTGTTGTTGGGACCAACGTTAGGGTCAACGTATTAGCCGGCCTAACGCACTGCACAACGCGTCACCATACGCACTTTTTTATATTTTAACGAATACCACACTAAATTTATATTAGGTAGATTTAATAATTGCATAGATTCGCAGGTCACGAAACGAAACATGAAAATTACATAGAAAATTTTGAGCAAGCATCAAAAAGTATAAAATGTCCTAAAATATTTCAATAAAACATTGAAGGCCAAATAAGTGCTACGGAAATTCGACAGTCACATGAATTGAATTTCTAATTCTGCAGGATGTTCGAGAAATTCAATTATTAGATTTTTACGAATGTGGATTACAATTCCGATTCCAATCAAAATCAAATTTCTTTCCAAATGAAATGTATTATTTTTAAAATACAATGTGAGCATATTACAGTCGTGGTATAAGGAGCCCAAGATAAGAAATATCTTTAGGCAATATGAACCCTTATTTTAATTAGCGTAAAATGTGAATTGCTAAGAGAGATGCTTCATTTTAGGCCTTTTTTATACTGATGGGTGCGATTTGGTGCCAGATTTAGGTAACAAAATATTTTATTCCATTTCGTCTTCAATCTATCTTATCTATAAAAGCGGTTTGTTTCTCTGAACGCGCTAATTTCTGGAACTAAAAAAGATTTGTAATATTTCATGTGCAAAAAGTATATGACAATGCAGTAAAGAGTATTCACATGACAATTGACATGACATTATGACAGACAGACAGACGGATAACAAAGTGATCCCTTAAGGGTTCCCTTTTGCCTCTTGAGAGACGGAACCTCAAAAATTCACGGTAGCAAATCCACGCTGGTTTCAGCATGAATGGGCCTTTGGTCCGGTCAATTTAGACATAAAATAGTGGTCAAATAATCTAATAATAATAATCTTATCGACCGGGGAAGTACTACGCTCTCATAAAAGATCAACGTAAAAGCAGTAATATTCAGAAGCTTGGTGTCATTAAAGGTGTCAATTCACAGGGTCGTTTCTCTTCGATTTTTTTCAAATTGGCCGGCATGGTCCGAATCAATCATTTAAATAATCATTCATATAATACTAATGATTATGATAAAATAGCATGGGTATAGTTGCTTGTTTAATGCAAGATTAATGATATGTTGATTATTATTATTGTAGTTATATTGACTTCCACTTAAATTATACTGATTATTATAGTAAATTTAAAAAATGTATTGACTATTGTAGTAAAAGTTTGATGTGAAGTGAATGCATATCATGATCATTATCTTGACATTACATTTTATTAAGGTTCTTTTACCACCCATGCCCTGCATTGTCATGGTCACTAAAATGTCGTGGCTTGTGGTGTCGTATTAGTCGGGTCATCACCTTCCCTCTAATATGGCGATGGTGATGATGGCTGGTCTGTGCGTCATGCTCGTGAACGGGTGCTACCTCGGATGACTGGTCAATCTTGGCATGGCATACATTTAATACTTAATCCAGTTTTACCTTGTCGTTCAATATGACCGGGAGAGGCATTTAATTTTTAAATTGTAAATACGTAGTCAAATAACCATACCAGATGAAACTAATAAATTGAAATCTTCTTTTTTAAATCTTGATACTTAATTAAATTAATTGGTTGATTTGTAATAATTACTTTGTATGGTTCTTTGGTTGCGTTGATGTGCTAAAAATGTTAACTCATACAAAAAACTGTAATTATCTGGCGATTAAAATGAGTGGCGTGAGTTTCTTGCTAGTTCTTCTCACAGCTCTACCTCGTCAGCGAACTGGCTGTAGGTTAATTAGCTGACTTCATATAATTTTGACTTTTCAGAAGCATCATACTCTATGATCAAAATGAAATAAATGCTTTGAGTTTGAGTTAGGAATTCAAAATGAGACTTCCGCAATTCACGCCCAATTCGCAATGCAAAAATAATGCATAAATGTATCATATAATACTATTGTAAACAAAAACTAAAAAAGTAATATCTACATAATTTATGAGGTTCACTTTCGAATTAATTATGTACACTAAACGCGTCTTGCTTAATATTATTAAAAGTAATGTTATATATAGTTTGTGAAAGACATTTGTACATAGAATCAAGCATTCGCGTGTAATAAATTTGTCCTTTCGTTTAACAAACCCGCACCTAAAGAAAAGTTGCTATTTTGTTTTGGCTGTTTCTCCGTTAATTTATCCTAAACGCAACTAATTTTTTATCTTTTCTTCCGCGCTAAGGAAATATAGTGTTTTGCGGTAGACTTTACAAACGTACAATAATTAACGGATACAGTAGACCAAGTCTCGGCATAAATATTTAGAATCATACAAAGTTTTGTCCCGTGTGGGGATCGAACCCACAACCTCGTGCATAACAATCGCTGGCGCTCCTACTGCAGAGATGAAGTCACACATATTTTTCACCATTATTCAGAGAGTTCCTTTTAAAAAGTTTTTATAATACATGCTAGATAGTAGAAAAAAGGCCGAAATTCCATAGATTTGTAAAGATATTGTAATAAATATGCATAGGTACTTATGTCAAACCGGGTCAAGTCGCTAGCAATAAATAGACTTTTATTTTCAACGCGTTGCTTAATTCAAATAAAACTAATTTACTTCATACACGATGACCATTATTCGATTACTTACATAAGTCAAAAACTATCGAATGTCTGTACGGTTATGTCACGGTTATGTAATTGTGGTTAAAATGTAATGTATTGTTTGTAGTTTAAAGTAATAACATTGAGAGCAAAAAAACATAGTGAAAGTAATGGGCACAGCAGAGAACAGAATAATAGGTAAACAACTTTGCTATACAATACAGTGGTTAGAGCTGTAAAGTGGGGCATGGGAACGCATGTCACAAAGACGCTTTTGTGGGAGCCACCATGGTGATGGTGGATGGTATCCACTACTCCATAATAGAGTCATTTTAATGCCAGATTTAAAAAAATACTTTCTGATAGCAGACCAAGGGCTTCTTCTCATTTCATAGAAAAGAAAGGCACGCGTGGTGTATGCTTTTTCGTTTTCTCTGACAATTTCAGATACTTCAAGATTTCTAACGATGTTGTAGCAAGCTCGTTCTTTTGTAAAGTGTATATTTTCGTGAAGAATTCCGGACTTATGATATGGAATTTACGAATACAATAGCTTTAGCGCAATCTCCAAAACATACGCTTTACTTTTTTTCAAATTGCACAAAGAGCCAAAAAAGAAAAAGATTTACGATTCAAATGCCGCGTTTTTCCAAGTTACATGTGTAATATGCCGTCAAGCACGACAATCGTGTTTTATTCTTCGCTCACAAATTACACATTCTTCCTGCCAATCTGTCGAGTCACAACGTCCCTAACAAAGAATTCCATTCATAATTAATTGCAGTCACGGTGTCACGACTTTGCTTAAAAACAAGCTAATTTACGAAAATAGAAGAGAAAATTGTGAAGACGCAACTTTTTCTTGTAAAAAAAATATTTGCGGTAGTATGTGAGAATTTTTCGTTTATTAAAAGAAATATATATACTTTGATTTATTTTATCCGGATAAATATTTTAAGCGAAGCAGATTTACTACTAGCTTTAGATGACTAAATCAAAATTAATATACCGGCGGTATATGTTACATCTACCTACGTTTCACAAGATATTATGTCCTATGTTATAGAAGGCGAAACTATTGTCTAATTTCGGGCACAAATCCAAAGAATTGATGTATTGACAATGTTTTTTGCGGTATATTGCACCCTACTGAGGTCACTAATCTCCCAGCCAAAAGTGGTAACTATTTAACATTTACGTTTACATCTTCAGATGTATCTGTACATAAATATTATTTTCCAATTTATTGAAGCTGAGGATCTAGATGCATTGAGACTGGCAGGAGAACACCAGACATAGAATAGGATGGGGGAAACTTTGAAATAGGCCTTTGTCCAGCAGTGATACACCCTTAGAGCCTAATAAAAAACAAAAAACCCAGAGTTAACTTTTCTATAATGGTAATTTTGCCCTAATTAGCAACCGCATGGGCTAAGTACCTATCAAAAAATGCGTTCAGTCATGTGGAAACTAATCTTTATGAGAATCTTATCAAAAGGCTCACGAATTAAAAGAAAACCTAATTAACTTTTGTCAGTTCCTTTAAGATATAAAGTGGATCGTAGCAGGGATTAGTAAGGTCACTCCATCTCGTCCCACAAACGATAAAGATATAATTAATTGAGATAAATTAACTAATTTCCGCTTTCTTTCTTTTGGGGACTTAAGACTACAGGATAATGTAGAAGAAATGGATATTTCGTGTTTGTATTGGGCTTGGTCTTAAAGGTTACAAATCATTATAGCCTTTTTTCTCTAAACTCGTTCTAATACAATACTTACAGTGAAGGATAACTATATTGGAAATTTTGGAATTGCCAGTTCACCTTGCATGGCGTTTCAGTATAAGAAAAAGTGTTACTCTGCAATGAGATAATAACGAGCTGGTATGATGGTAATGAATGAAAAGAGTTTTGCCATAGTATCATAGTTTGTAACCGCAATAAGGTACGCAGGTCACACTGCTGCCAGTTACGTAGTATTTCCTTACTACACTCACGGCAAGAAATAGACTGATTCCAATTTTCTAGAACCGAGACCAATTGTTGCACTATCATGTATTATTTGGTAAAAAAATAATCAAAAAACTTTTACGAATAAACAACTCCACATATGACGTTAAACTGTAGACATAACTTTTTACAGACAATTTACAAAAGTTTGCTTCTCTATTCCTAAAGTACGTTAAGAGGAGCTTGACAAAATTAATTTTATTAAGACTTTCACCTCAACTCTGTAAAATGCGAGTAAATTTTTTATCATTACGGTGATCAGATTTTGCAAAATTATTCTAAATTTATGCGTTGGACAAGAAATTTACTATTAAATTATTCTACACTAGCGATCCGCACCTTGCTGCATGCTTACAATAGCAGGCGTACTAACAGCCCACCTGATGGTAAGTAGTAGCTCATGAACTTCTGCAATGACAGGCACTCTGCGACCTACCGAGATATTAATGCTCTCGTTTGAAACATGATAGCAAATCTTTGAAGTTGTCGTCGGTGAAAAGTTTAGAAGACATCGGAGAATCGAACAAAACAAAACAGCGAATTTGCTTCATATATTAGAGATTAGATCGTGTGTCTTAGCAAATTTGATTTTATATCAGAGTTTGCTAAGAATCTTGTAATATAAATGGAAAATTTAATTTATCATGTCAAGCCTCATTATCGTGATTAACAATTTATTACAGACTAAGTACTTGTTGGTATGATATTGTTTGATGTTTCATTTATCATCTTTATAAAATAATTCGTGATGTCTATTTGACCTTTTTCAAATTTGGAATGATTTTTTCAAATACAAATTCAGTATTACTTTCAGGGTTTTTTTTTCCATTGGATAACTGTGTTACACATGCTGTGTGACTCAACGGGAATAAAGGTTTTTTTTTCTATTTCGTCTGTTGGTTTGGTTGGTTTAAGGCTAAACTTCTGGGTTGTTCCCTGATGTATACTATGTAGTATGCGACGATGAGGTGGGAGATTAAGGCGGATCAGTATTCTCAAAACCTAATACTAACCTACCATCTCAGATCATAAAATCTGACATAACCACATTATTTCACCAGATAAGGCAGAATGATAAAATGTATTCCATCTCAAAAAATGCTAACCTTCTTATTAATATACTTACAAACCATATGAATCAATTGCATCCTTATAGTTTTCTGAAAAATTCGATTACCCTTAGGAAGTTTCTTAAAAATCTTCAACGCCCTATCTGTTTCATTAATCCTCTTCCATTTTTAACAACCAATAACAAACCGCAATATACATAAATCCTCAATTTTACAAGGTACTTTCAAACACTTTCATATGGAAATGAATTAAAAGGCTGAGTCGACGGCAATTTGAATAGAAGAATTAATTCCGGAGGTATTTGAATTGTCCCATAGGGTAGGCATCCAGTAGACGATGAAGAGATGTTTAACAATTAAACTTAGTAATGGACTGGTGTTGAACTAAATACGTAAAGTTTGCAGGAAAGTACTAAATAAGTAACTTTAAGAATAACATAATATGTTGAGACGTTTACTTGAGCTTGAAGGCTTTTACTGGTATATATAGATCATCATCATTTGTCGTATACACCACTTCTTGAACGGGTTATACAGTGATATTTATAGTACGCAAATAGTGCAACTGCACTTTTTTTGAATGCTCACTCGACCATCTCTTACTGCAAAAAAGCACTTGGACTCGGCAATTCGGACGAAATATGTATTAATAGGCATTTATTTTTTATAAAGACGACAACAACAATTCGTCATTTTGGTGCAGTTCTGATTGTGATTTGTGTAATTGAATCAGTTACCACGATCGAATTAAATTAAAGTACCATGTCTATCCAAACGTTGTCTGTAAGAAATTACTGTTATTGTTGGATACCTTATCACACAACCTTTAAAGTCTAAGATAAATAAATATTTTAAAAGGCAGTCTAGACGTCTAATTTATAGTGACTCGTTCTCTTTGTCTATTTCCCTTATAAATCTTTCTACTTTACGTTTCATTAATTTAACCTTTAACTAAACTAACAACATCATTTGCAGCATCATTATACGGCTAAGCATCAAAATAATACCACAGTAGTAGAGGCATAATGTGGGTATTGCTCATTAAAATGTCATTTACCGTTGAGTAGTTCGTGTCGGATAGTCCCTAGAGCATAAATGTTTATTATGGTGTTGATGTGTTTAATGTACAACTGTACATATAAGTGCGACGGTTAGAGTCCGAAATTTATAATAGTAGAGATTTTTCGGCCATACAGTGCGCAGAGGCGATGAAAGTCTGAAAAAACTGATTGTCGTTGGGAACACCAAAGGCAAACGATCGCGTGGTCGTTCACCAACCAGATGGATCGATCAAGTGAAAGACTCATCGTCCTCCAAATTCGACGCGGTCGTAAGAGACGCGATGGATCAAGACCAGTGGAGGAAGATCATCCGCTCCAGATGTTACCCTGATGCTGACCACGATCCTCAGATATGAGGGACCGATTAGAGAGAGAGAGTACATTTGTAAGGAAACTTTTTGGTCAAAGCACTATGATTCGATGTATATGTCGCAGGCAAATTGTATGAATCCGTCGTTTACAATCGGCCTCGGCATATTGTGTACATTGGACGGAGATAAGTTACCAGCGATGTATATGCCTAATTTGGGATGTTTGAAATAGTTTGACAAAAAATATAATTCGTTTATAACACTCGCCATCCGCGAAGAAAGTGCTTTTTGAGAGAGATTTTTGGTGCGTATTGACTGCTAAGGCAATAGTAGAATGTGCAACTGATGTACGCTGTAAGGATATAAAATGGATTCTGTCAAGAAATTGTCAGTATCCGTATGTGTCTGTATTATCAAAAGTTTCATCTACTATTATATTAAAAGCGTTCACATAAAGGAGTGGTAACGTCGCAATTTAGTGTCATGTTTTCGTGATTTTCAATTTTTATCATATAATCGGAGCTATATTTTATAAATATATTCAGAACACTTTTTAGAATTACGTGAAAGCTCTTTAAAAAGTAAGTAATCATAATGCTTACAGTTATTTTACTATGAAAAAAAAAAAGCACTGGAAAGTTCCAATATATTATTTGCATTTAAATAGAATATGTAAAACAGTAGTTGTACTTTGCGGCATTTTATAGCTTCAATTACTTAATCTGAAGAGCTCTCAGGAGCTGGAAGTTTACCTTTAGTTAGGGCATCCGTTGTCACTGCATTTGCATTTGATGAAAATTCTCTCGCAGTAGTCGGTAACTTGCAAAAACTGTGGCAGTCGCGTCCACTCTGTTGTAACACATCGAATTTGAATAAGACCTACATCCAGATCGTATTAACTAGTGTGGAACCAAATATCAACGTTATCTCGAAAATTAGATTTTATCGATGATGAATAATCATCGATAAAATCTAATTTTCGTTCTTTTTTGTCTCGTACTACGTTTTTATGGTAATTAAATTGAAGGGAAAGTAGACCATAACTGTCGATAATCGATGAATCGGTTTGCTTTACAATTTCACGTCACGGTTTTGTGAGTTGACACATGATTTTATTTTTCGTAATTATCTTGATTGACAAGATCGCTTGTTTCTTTACATAATCTCTAAAAAATATAAAGTAAATTTGCAGTTTTTCCTGTCTGTCTTTCTATTGACTTCTTCTAAATAACTCAACGGATTTTGATTTTGTTATTACTATAATTCAGAACATTATTTCGGCTTATAAATAGAAACTTGCATAAATAGTAGAGAAACGATGAAAATTTCAAAGGTTTATTATTATGTCGTAAAAATCATAAACGTGTTCACGTGCAAGGAAGAGACACGTCGCGAGTGTATTCAGAAATTCAAAAGTCACTTAGATTAATCGTAATCTAATAAAACAGTTAAATTTAATTAGTTTCCATTTTGTTATAATCTAAATGAATATTGTATTTTGCGAATTTAAAAGTGTATTAATTGAAACTAGTTGATAACATGTGTTCCAAAGTTAATGGAAATGTACAAGAATGTTTTAATTAGATTAAGCAAGATATCCCTTAGGTCAGAAGTCAAAATTGATATAGTGTAAATTAGTGTACTGTATGTGTTTAGTTAACTAAAATATTTTAATTGATTATTAATATATCCTACCTATTATCTTACTATACTGAAGTCGCAATGTATAGGTACATAGCTCGCAGAACTGAGTGACGTTTTGTATCAGCGACCATGAATCAGAAAACACAGTACTAGCAAAAACCAAAAGGTTTACCGTCAATTTTGTTGGAAGCGGAAAACCTCAGAATGGCTTCTGAGTCACCTTAATTTATAGGTTACCTATTACAAGCAATTTCGCTTCAACTGGTCCTGATAAGTGATTGGAATAGACGTCATTCCAATGAAATGAATAGTTTTCCAAGAGTTTATTATATATTTTTTAGATATTGTTACAAAATTACATGAAAAATCATTTGAACATTTCAAATTATTAGGATTTAAAAAATATCGATACTTTCTATCGATACATACCATACAACATTACTACTGTGGCACCATATGTGGCTCGCACCGAAATGTTTTCCTGAATATTTGATTCTTTATTATGGTGTTGAATTTCATGTGTTTTATATGACTTGTGTAGGTATTCGGTCTGATTTGATTTGAACTAGCATACCGCATTGGATTTACTCAAATATTTTTAAAATTGGACGTCTGAGTTACATAATATCAAAATCCTAATTAGTAGTAGTAATTCTCTATTAACCTCTTATCATTCAAACAGAGTTTTGGTAGGTTTTTACAGGATTTGAAGAAATTACGGTAGGTTAATTTAAAAAGGAAGGTTCATCACAATTATCTGCGATTCGTCAAGGAATCCAAGTAACAACACTACTTGCAGATCAGCAGCAGAGACAATTATACTGCCTGATAGGTACCCCATACTTATACATAGGGGTAGTTCCAAATGATAAATGGAGCCACTTATCGCTCTGTTCGGAGCATTACACACATTTGTGATTTATTTGTACAACGGTAGGGTTTTGTCTCACCATTTCTCTTTTTGGCAATTTTTTTTATCTTGCCGCTTAAAATATGGGGTAGGGATACTGCATTCGTTTGCATTGGCGTTAAAAGTTGGTATTAATGTTTTTTTAAATTATTTCTGTGACTTTAACGCTTTTTAGACGTAATCAAGCCACGGATAGCATCAAGCAAGAGGTGATCTTACTTGATGCTATCCGTGTAGACGACAAATTGTACTTTGATCTTCATCGTCCTTGGATTATCCGCCCAAGGTGACCTCTGATTACATTCGTATAGAACGCCAACTATCTAATTCATCATTCATCGTGAACCTGAACGTATAAAAAGGCTGAAGTAACAAATCCACACTGAGCAACCGAGGCGATCAATGCTTAGAGATCTTTCTATGCAGTCGAATAATGACGGGCTGGTATGATGAATCCATTCATCATAATAGTATACAAATAAAAATAACCTTTATTACTGATAATTATACATTTTATAGTTATTATTATTAGGTACATTATTTTATTAATTATTGTACACGCTTTAAATTATAATATAATATTAATGTACAATACTGTCATGCGTTCATTTAAAAATATTATTTATATTATACTAGCTGCGCCCCACGGCTTCGCCCGCCCATAAAAAATGTTCTGTTGTATCCCTCGGGAACCAGACCGATTTCCGGGATAAAAAGTAGTATGTCCGTCTCCGGCACCGAATCTGTCTATAAGTATACCAATTGTCATCATAATTGGTTCAGTCGTGTAGGCGCTGAATGGTAACAAACACACACACACACACACACACACACACACACGCACGCACGCACGCACGCACGCACGCACGCCCGCACGCACGCATGCACGCACGCACGCACGCACGCACGCACGCACGCTCGCACTCACGCACGCACGCATTCACGCACGCACGCACGCACGCACGCACGCACGCACGCACGCACGCACGCGCGCACGCGTGCACACACACACACACACACATTTATAATATTAGTAGGATAGTATTCAATTTAATTATTTTTTATAATAATAACAATACACTCCTTGACATAGGTAACGATGTTATAATCAGCTTACCCTTTGGCATAGGCCTCCTCTAGGGTTTTCCATAGTTTCCTGTTTGCAGCTCATAATATTATACGTGCCTGTAAATAATATCATCAGGGTAAAGTTAATTCTCTTGTCTGTTAGCCAGAAGACTGTTCCAGGCCAGCGCAAATTACGGCCGTCTGCATCGCATTACAAAAGTCCTCCTACGTCATTTTAGTACATTTTATATGAACTATCGCACACTACATGCCGCATCGCAACGCACTACACGCGTCCTTTGACGCAACTTTGCAAGGCGGCGCGCTACGGCCTTAATATGCGCTAGTTGGTAGTCGCCTCTTAATACAGTAAACTTATATTCTAGACCATAGACACAGGCTAGGGTTAAATATCTCTAGATTATTTAACCTTATATGTTTATTTATTTAATTAGAAAATGAGATCTAGTTAATATTCCAGCCGTTAAACTTCTAACTGCCTTTATAATAACTGGCTGATAGGACTTCAATATTTACCGTTTAATTTACTAACAATTAATTAATCTATACAAATATATATAGCGGAAGAGTGTGTTTGCTTGTTTGTTTGTTTATTTGAACGCGCTAATCCTTGGAACTACCAGTCAGATTTCAATAACTCTTTTTGCTTTTGATAGCGCAGTTCTTGAGGAAGGTATGTATTATGGCTATTCTCACGCTACTTGCGACGGGAGCAGAGCAGTAACCAAAGAAGTAACTTAACGCGGGTGACACCACGCCGCGGAAGCTAGTAAGTTGTGTATAATATAATATACTAAAACTAGCGACCCGCCCTCGCTTCGCAACTTTATCAATATTGCAGTTTGCCGCTTGATTCACTTATATCATTGATGCGGCTCCTGTAAGGTTAATGTTTTATATACGTAGTCCTTGCCCGAAAAACACAACTGAAAAACTGTGTAAAAATCCATTGAGCGGTTCTTGAGATTAGCAGTTTGAAACAGACAGACGCTTTTCAGCGACTCCTTTTAGACTCTGTATAGATAACCGCGGCTTGTAAACACAATTACGTTTCATATCAGATAACCATCCCCCTCTTTGAGTAGGGATGAATCTTTGGATAAGATTTATTGTTCGTAACGATAAAATTTATTTTGCATCTGTACATAGAATAAAACAGAATTTTACGCTAAGACCTTCTAAACTACTCAACGGGTTTTGATGAGGTTTTGACTGTCTTATAAAGAATTTTAATCTAAAGGTTTTACTTGTACTAGACGTCCGCGCCCGCTTTGCTACTGTATCAAAAGTTTCATTCGGTCGGTTTTACACACGCCTACGAACAATATCATATCAATAGTAGAGAATTGCATCATTCAGAATCACAAAGGCGCTGATATTGAAATTTTTAAAATGACTGAAAAAATATTACGTTACACATAATCAAATGTAGCCTATCTTAAACACAATATAACTATAGATTTTTTAAACCAGGAACCCTTGCGTCCGTCCGAAGAACACCCTCGCAAAATTTTATTAAAGTCTGATCATTGGTTTCGGCACGCATCGAGGACATGCTGATTTTTAATTATATAAATTTATTATACTTATATAGTGTTATGTAGGCGGACTTAATACCTGAGACATTCCTTAAAAGACTTGTTCAAAATTCAGCAGCGTGGTTCGTTTGGTCTTTAATATATAACCACTACACGACTAAAGGTTGTTCTTGTAGGCACAGCGCTGTACGATCATCTTGCGTTCATCTTGAAGAACAACAATATTGTGCATGCATGCAAATATATTTTATTTATACAAATGGAGGCAAACTAGCACCTGATGGTTAGTAGTAACCGTAACTTATGGACTTATAAAAACATTGGGACATCAGTATAAAAACTTTTTTATGTCGATATTTATGAGAGGGTAGTACCTACTTCATGCTGAATCCAGAAAGGATCTACTATAAAGGTAAATGAAATAAATATCGAAAAGATTAAAAATATAAAATGGGAAAGATAAATCGACAAAATATAACCTAGCATGAGCTCAAAGATGAAGGTTTTCCTTTAAGAAATTGCGCGATATATAATATAACCCGATCAAATCCACTAGTTACATTATTGATAGAATATGCATTCGATTATAACACTTATGCACTTGTATTAAAGTGCTCCCCAAGTTACCTCTTAAAATTGAAAGCACGAATATGCGGGGAATTTTTAAAGGATTATTTATGAATTGATGTAGAAATTGCGGGTGAATTTTAATATATTTTTGGATGTAGGTTACGTTACTGAGACCACATGCATCGTAATCGTTACAAATTCTATTAACAACCTGCGGCTCGCCCTGGCTTCGCATGGGTGGACAATTTTTTAAACATTTTGGGATAAATAAAGATACCTTTTTCGGGCAATTTTTTAAATTTTTCTCTCCGTAAGAACCATCCTCGTACTCCAAGCAATAATATTGCTTGAAGTACGAGTAAAAAGAGAATAAGCGAAATCGGTTCATCTGCTCTCGAGATTTGCGCTTAGCAACACATTCAGCGATTCATTTTTATATTATAGATATGGAAATTTGAAAATCTTCTTCTGGTCTCTCCTTTCACCCATCTTAGGGAGTAATGAAGAATAAGGACCAGATATTGCCGCATCATTATCGCATCATAACCTAAGTGTGAACTTGTCCACTGCATCGCAGACCTCTTCCGATAGGAGGTATTTGCCATAGGTAGGTACCACGTGACAAACTGGCACTTATAGAAAACACAACGACTTCGCTTTATACTGATACACGACTCAGAGTTAGAGCATTGCTCTTGCAATGCCACTCTGCGAAGCCGCTGCCTCTTGTTAAGGGGGGTAGGTGAAAAGATTTAGAGAGTTGAGGAAAAGGAAATGGGGGAAATGTGGTCTCCGGCGTTCCCACTCACTGAACGAAACGCAATAGTATAGATACTATTACTCTTGCGTCGATCTTCTATGAGAGGGTAGTACTTCCCCGGTCGATCAGCATAGATCTACCGAGGAAAATTTTATAGTTATAATAAATATCATGATTTGAAAAAAAATATGAGGTCCTTGTTTTTATTATGCAGAACAATAAGTTTACCTATATAAGTACCTTAGTTTTTAAACAACAATTTTTTTTTTATTATGCAGAACAATAAGTTTACCTATATAAGTACCTTAGTTTTTAAACAACAATTTTTTTTTAAGTTTATGTAAATATTTATTAAATTTAAAATACATATCACACAGGTCTACTTTAGACCTGTGTGATAAATATTTTGCACAAAAGAGCCCAAAAGCTTAAAGGTCTGACCCCGAGGGACAGATGCAGTCTTAAGATAAAGTATATTTTAGTTAGACCTTTATCTATACCTATTAAAATCACCCACAATATAATATATCACAACAACTACATACAACGCTATCTAGACCCAAAGTAAACATATATATATATAGCTTGTGTTATGGGTTCTAAACTGCGGATATACATTTAAAAACTTTTTTTTTTGTAAATACATACATAGAAACACCCAGACCAATGCAAATAGACGTCATGTTCATGCACATAAATATCTGCACTGAGCGGGAATGGAACCAGCGACCTCTGTACAGTCTGTACACAGTACCACCGAACCACAGAGGCAGTCGGGAATAAAATACATTATGTATTTAGATATTTTAAAGTACTTTTCTGAATCAAATTATCTCGTAATACCACGCCACACCTCAAGGCAGTGTTTACGTATGTATCCTACACCGCAAGTGCTAATTTAATTTAATGCAGAATTCGAGAATTGAAATTGGTTTGTAATTGTCTCCACAAACCTATTTCATTTCTTGCATACAGCATGTGGTTTGCAATAGTAATTATGATCTAACTCCGTACCTAATCTGTTTTAGTCATTTTGGTTCATGAATCAACAACAATGTCTTTAGAGAAAAGAAATTCCTACAAATCCTCAAAAATCACATAACCTTTTCCTCAACAAGATTAAGTTCCATCCAAAAATTAATTGATTGCAAAGAATGCCGCATAACCGAAGTCTTTCAGACGAAATTACGCATTATTTCAGATAAGTATTTTGATGCGGTTGCCGCATAAATTTTGCTCTGCAAGTCTCGGTTTCAAGTAGTTGAAATAAGGCCCTTGGTGTTCTAGTAATAAATTTCAGGCTAGATTAAACAGCTTTGAAATATTTTAAGTTGTCTAGGTTAATGCTGTCCACAAAGGAATCTAAGCGTTTGAGGTTTGTCGGGGAAATTTGAGTCCTACGACTTAAGGACGAGGCCTATGAACGTATGAGAAAAAAATAAAAAAAAATTGTATTGAAAAGTATGAAACTATGCTTACTACACCGACACCGACCAGCACCGTCGCGTGCCATGCACGTAGAAATTATTGTCGACGGGAATATACGCTCTAGTGGGTATAGTAGAGCGTATCGTGTTGCTTTCCGATCTTGATACGTTCATAGCACGGTCATGGTATGGTACGGTGTAGTGGGCAGAAGCCTTTAAGCTTCAAAATGTAAAGATAGTTTCAAAATATTTTGTAATTGAAAATTTGCTGCTTCATACATAGGTATGATAAGCCAAAATAAAATATTGAGGTTTTTGTTTCCAGTTGTGATTGAAGAACTCAAAATTTCTTGATAAGTAATTGTACTTTGGTATAATTATGCTAGGTAACTTTAAGGACTTTTTGAAATTAATAATATTAAATTCTACGAATATCTTGTAAACTTAGGCTGTATGTATTAAGTACTATAACATGAGTTTAACCTATAACCCTATATACACAACCTGCCCCTAAATAGTATAAAAGTTGCCGTTTTTCTGTCTTTTATTCCGCTAACCCTTTCTAAGAGCGGTATTACATTATCATATAAATATGATTTCATATCTGTCAAATTCTATGATCATAGTTAATCACATGTAGTTATTATACCGCCATATGTTCTTGATTTAAAAATGACTTACACATCTTTGATCATAATGTCTATGATAGTCTAATAGCGGCCTAAACCACGCAACAAATTTTGCTACTTTTTTAGTATCATTTAGATTATTTCTTACGGAAAGTCTATTTGTACAATACATGCATATTTTAGGAGAGAATATTCCAATGATTTGTAATCATAACATAAAACATATTAGCAACCACGTGCGTGCGGTGTTGCTAGTATATATTAAAGTTGTGTTGCCAGTAAACATGTTAAAAGCTCCTGGTTATTATTATTCCGCAACACGAAGCCAGTCACGATGTTGTTCAAGACACGTACGATGCGTGATATTGTGGTAGGTACATTGTGTTACATGAATTACTTATTGTTAAGGCGGAGATACACATGCCTGTAAAACTGAACAGGTAGCGTACATGACAGTTACTGGCATGTGAAATTTTGCTTCCTTGCATGCCCTGTCAGATAAGCAAGGACCGGTTGCCGGTTTTGCAGTCTCCCTCACATTGCATGCCAACAGATAGCAGAAATCAAAATTTAATGTTGTGCAATCTCCTTGCACGCTCGATATACATACCAGTTAGAGTATACACATGATAGTCACTAGCACTTGCTAGAAGTTTGCATGCAAGTGTACCAGTTAAAGACATGTGTATTTCAGTCTATAAAGTGAGGTGATGAATTTTGTTATTCGCAGTGCTAGGACAGATTCTGTTTCAAATCTGTGGTAAACAAAGTTTATAAAGACGAGTATCGTTTAAAGTCTAGGCGCTAGTGATAAAGTTGTAGTGTAATAAATTTTATTTACAAATTATATTATGTACTGGCCAAAACTTTTGTCCTACAAGTCCTGTTAAGACCAGTAATAAAAACGCCTTGTACGGTAAGTATATTGTCGAAATAAATCATCAATAGGTACTTCGGAGTTAAATCAGGAGGCAAAGGTCTCGCCCCACGTAACATGGGGCGGTTGAAACAAAGAGGTATCACACGTTCCCTTTCCGAAATAATAACAATACACTGCCAATGTAATGATAGCAAATACTAGAGATAAAACAATGTTTCCATACGCTTAAGTAAATGTAAACGCTGTTTTCCTGTTTCGATCGCATCAGGTATTCATACAAACATAATAATCTTAAATAACATACACGTAAACAGAATGGAGTAAAGCGATATTTATTCTTGTATAAAAATAAGGCGCCACATATTTTTCTTATAGCAAAGTTTTTTGTTTACGTTTTTGCTAGGTAAATTTTAAAAGGTGTTCTAAAAATAAAAGCTATTACTTTTGTTTCAATTTTGATAAAAGTAAAGAGTAACTCTGTTTATAAGTTGAGGATTCTTTAAAATTAAATGTTTTATCACAGTTAAAGTCATTCTATTGCAATATTTGAAGATTTTAAGTGTGATAGATAGGCATAATTTTAAAGTCGGATATAAACCTAGTAATGTAAATCAAATAGATATCTTAAATACCCAATCTGAACTTTTATATTTAAATTCTATTAGCCGCAAACTTTTTAACCGCAAATCGAACTGCAGATAAAATCTTAAACGCCTTTCACTTACGAATCAGAATCTTTCCTGTTAGATGCGAAAAGAAAGTTGTTTACGAAATAATCTAGTTATAGTTACTTAATTTAATTGCAACCACAAACAAGCTATCTTTAGTCTTTACACATAGATACATTGTTTGGCAATTTCATTAAAGTTTTTCATAAATTTTGACACTCAATTCAGAACTTTTTACCAGCGCTTGTGTTCCCATCTAATTTTAATCAGACGTGAAAAAGCATTTTTGTTTTATACAACATTGATGGATGGCAAACAAGCATACAGCCTACCTGATGATAAGTGGTAATCAGTGGTAACCAGTGGGAAAGAAGGAAGGAAAGGAAAAGGGAAAAACAGAGGACCGAGGGGGTATTTGGGCTGCCGCCGCCCTCACTGACCGAACGAAACGCAATAGTACGGATACTACTCTTATGTCGATTTTCTATGAGAGGGCAGTACTTCCCCGGTCAATCCATCCCATTCATGCTGAAACCAGTGTGGATCTTTTACGGTACAAATTATCTTTCCATACAAGCAATCTTATAAAGCTGCCACAGTGGTAACCACTATGGCAGCAGTTTAAGACAATGGCTTTTGGAATGATGTCCAAGAACTTCTAAATCCCACTGGCTGCTTACCATCAGGGCTAAGCGGTCCCTTTGGTATACTACTATAAAAAAATCATTTCTACCTATTATTGCTATGGGATGAATAAATGATTGATGTAATAAAGACGACTCCTCATCTGATTGAGGGATGTAATTGTCACGGCTAAAATACCTGCATAAGTTGAATAATCACAGGATTGATTTACACGTGATAAATATTATAAATATTGTCTATTGCCAGGCCTTCACAACACCGGAGTTAGTGCCAGTGCGAGCTACCTAAAATAATTTTAAAATCTTTTAGCCATAAGAGCTAAAAATAAGGTTTTATAATAGAAACTTGAAAATATCAGGTTAGCAGGGATATCGTTGTAATAAAATACTAGCGAGCTGTCGTCGCTTCGCAGCAGTACCTATCAAAAGTTGCGATTGCCCGGCTTGATTCATAATTATCGTTCCTGCTCAGACTTTAAAGGTGATAATGATAAATTAATGTACTTAGAAACTTTTCTCGAGAAAAGAACAATATAACAGTTAAAATTAAATCGAAATCCACTAAGCGGTTCTCAATCGATTTTACACAGACGCTTTTCGGTAACTTCCTTTTATACTATGTAGGTTCTTATAGATATTTAAATTTATTGTGTTATCCAATCAGTTGTCAGCTATTTGGGTTACACCGTTTCCATCTCTTAGGTTCATGAAAGACAGTAAAGTTTTACAGTCGCAGATTTCAAGTTTGAAAAAGATTTAAAACTTTATTATTCGGGTTACACAGAACAGAACAGTCAAAGCCAAGACGGGTCAGTTTCAGAGTTTCTGCTAACTTTAAACTGTTGTCTGCTGAAGGATTTACAACTTTATATATTATGGAATAAAAGTGTTATTGATCACTTTATATTTTTGGTTGAATGCTCATGATTTATGTCTCCGGTCGCAGTGCAGAAAGGGGATAAAAATGTTTGCTTATCACTTAAATATTTATGTTTTAAGTGAATCTTTTACGAATAATATTATTATAATATATATTATAATATTAGAATTTTCAGGAAATTATACATATCAATTTCCAATGTGTTTGTTTTGTTGGCAAGAAAAATTAGGAGTTTGGTTTGTTTCGTCCTAGCCTTTTATGTTCCTACTGCAAGGTGGCCCCCTGTCATACAAAGAAAGTATTAGCATTGATTACCAAAGTAGCTGAAGGTGGAAACCATTAAGAATACATATTAGTTCTACTAATTAATTGCAATATCTAAAGTTTGAAGAAGGTACTCCAATACTATAATGAACAAGGCAAAGATTAACTTTTAGAACTGTATACTGTTGGTGAATAATAATACCTCTAAAATCTAATTGCTAGTAGTGCAGCTAGTACAATAAATTATTAGCTCAGATTGTCCTGTGTCAAACAATCTCATCTTCTCGGCTTTGGTGCTGTGGTTAGGTACTTTTGACACAAGTATATACATTGGTAAAATCTAGCTCTCTCTAGCAGATTGTGTATGGAACGAAATATTACACGATTAAAATAGAATATTAGCCCATTCTTACATAAAAACTCTTCTTAATACCAAAGCTTGTAATAAATATTTGATAAAAACCAATTATCTTTTAAGCTCCAATAATTAAAAACTGATTCTTTTTATTAAAGGATACAACGCTCAGATAAAAAATATCACGTCCTATCAAATCAGCCTTTACTGTATGTCACAATTAAAACAATATAAAATGTATAGTTTATTCGAGAATAAATCTTTACTGTGTTGAAATAACAAATATTTTAAAATGACATTGTACGCTTTAATAATTATCGGCACAAAAATATGGGGTATTTTTCGGTTGTCGAGAATTTTATTCGGTATTGAATAATTTTATAGCAGACTGTTTTTTGTATGATGATATGTATTTTTTTTTATAACTAACTTTTGTGGCAAACATTTTGGCCTACTTGATGGTAACTGGTAACCGTACCGTAACCGTTACTAAGTTATTGTAGACATAATGCGTATTAAAACGAAATCACCGTTGACGACCGTGTAGATGTATATAAAGGAATATAAATATGTATTAAGAGAGGGTAATTGAACCCACAAGCGCTTTCACTCAGCGTCTGAAATGCACTAATATTGAAAGTGTTCTAAATATCATATAATCTTTATTTTCGTAGACTACCTTATTAGACTAGTTACTTATAAACTATAAACTAACATGTTCTTTCTTTTATATTTGATTTTTTTATTTTTTTTTTATTAAACATCACAGTTGGACCTTTATACCTTCCAAATTCCTTAACCACAACAGAAAGTAATACTTTACGTTGATATTTTTTTAAAAAGTGGTACTGGGGGATTTATATTATAAATATTGCTGTTTTTGGTAAGCCAACAAACGTACCTTTGATTGAACCAGTCTTCACAGACAAAACAGGCTCTTTCTGTCATAGTCCTATTAGATAAACAGGGAGCATACCACAACCTCTTAAAGCAATCTTATTATAACCTTACTTTGTGTCTATCCTTGTTTTTAATAGTACAAAAGAAAAAGACAAAACACAAAGTAAGAAAGAAATTTTTTTACACCGAACAGAACACACATAAATTAATACAAAGGTAAAAATAAAAGTAATTAAAAACTAAAATAAAAAAATAATTAATAAATAATGATCACTGGCAACACTACATTTCCCATTTTCTGTGGTAGGCATTTTAAATATTTTGTGGTTTGTGCTGTCTGTGGTAGTAATAACAAAACGAAAACGAAGCCAGTTTGGCAGTGAGCAGATATCAATAAAATTTTGAATGAAAAATTATTTATCTAAAGTATGTAATGTGTGAAAGTGTGTCCCATTAGTGCCAAAAAATTGGACATCGCACAGTTACGTTGCGATTCTTATGATAAACCGCAACACTGATATTCTGCGATACCCGATTAGTGACGTAAGAGTAAAACCTACTGCTATAAGAGGTGGTGGTAGGCCCCTGGACTTTAATACATCCAACAATATCTCAACCTATGCTATCATAAAGAAAATGACAGTTAAAAAGATAAATGATATTTTTATTAGTTTTCCTACGGTCTCTTGACTTCACCGCTTAGTTGCTCGGTGATATAAAATGAAAGAAAAATGAAAAATACGTTTGAACTATGCACACTGAAGAAAATTACGATGCTTTAGAAGATAGCTTTAGCCTCTGTTATATTATTTTTCCTACATCATTAATGTTTTCTATAAAAAACAATCATGTATGATATGGTAGTAGATCCACGCTGGTTTCAGTATGAATGGGTCGGATCGATCGGGAAAGTACTACCCTCTCATAGAAGTTCGATGTAATTATAGTAGTATCCGTACTACTGCGTTTTGTTCGGTGAGTGAGAGCGCCGGAGGACCAATTTCCCTCTTTCCTCTTTCCTCACCTCCCTCATTCCCTACCCCTACCCCATTAATTCACAGCCGCCATAGTGGAGGCTACCATACCAGCAGTTTAAGAAGATGGCTTGTGGTATGGTGGCCACCACTTCTGGATTCCACTGACTGCTTAACATCAGGCAGAGTGGAGTCACTTTGGCAGGCTAATATCAAAAAAAAATCATAATTTAAATTATATTATTATTCTCTTTATTTAATTATATACACTCAAAATTACATTTTTAAATATATAGCTTGAGCCTTTACAGCTGCGAAGAGACATCGCCTCAATGGCCGTCTTTTATCGCCTTTACCATGGAGAGTGTTCTGAAGAGATCTTTAAATTAATCCCACCCTCTCCCTTTTTATCCAGAACGACACGTGCGGGACTAAAGTGCCACCCTTTCACGGTGGAATTTAAAGGGTCTCGAACCAAACGGTTCAGCACTTCATACTTTTGTCGCTCAATCAAAGCCTGGAATTCTTTGCCAACGCATGTGTTCCCATCTAATTTTGATCCTGGGTCTTTTAAGCGGGGCGTGAAATAGCATCTCACTAAGCCGCCATAATGGAGGCCACCATACCAGTAGTTTGGCTTTTAGAATGGTGTCCGCCACTTCTGGATTCCACTTACTGCTTACCATCAGGCAGAGTGGAGTCACTTTGGTAGGCAAATATAAAAAAAAAAAAAATATATATATATATATATATATATACAGAGTGTATACGACGGTTTGACATTAAATGAAAAGGCAGGTGTTACTAGCCCATATAATGATTTCTAATTAATCACAAAAGTAATTTGACGAAAAACAAAAATTTGAAATTTTTTTAACAAAATAAATAATATTTTAATAGTAACGAAGTAATACACCATTTTATTATGACAAGTTCACTGAACTGTAATAAACGGCAACGTTTATCCTTCGACGTGGACTATGACTTAAGTCAGTGACCGTTTGACGTACTTACATAGTGTTAATTTAGAATTAAAGAAATTAAAAAATTTGTCCTGTGTCTAAACTATTGAAGATATTTAGTAGATTTTTTTTTGTCTCGCTTTATAATGTCACATACTATACGTAATTGCATTTAATGTCATACCGTCGTATACACTCTGTATATACATTTAAAAATATAAAAATAAGGAGACCCACTGATATCTGGTACAGGGACCAAGCTACCGGTGGTTAGGGCTCCAGGGATAGGAACCGCTCACAATGCGGGCCGTATCAAGGAGCACAGCCTTCTGCATCAGGTCCACGATCCAGCCACCTAACGCGAGCCTCGCGAGATGTTGATGAAGGCTCTTAGGAATCAGTCCATTAACTGATATGACTATAGGAACAATGATCGCCGAATCCACATCCCACATGTCGACAACCTCGCGAGCCAAATCCAAATACTTTATCTGTTCTCTTTATCTTTTTCTACTTTCATTAGATTGTTTCAGACAATTGGTTTGGACGACATCAACCGTCATTTCTCCTCTACAACTCCGATTGATAACCAAACCAAGTGTCATACTCTGGAGTACTTAGCTAGCCTTCCCCGTCCTAACATAAATCCATTTTCCTTTTCTCCAGTTTCTTCGGCAGAGATCAAAAAGACAATCATGTCCATTAGGTCTAAAGCTGTGGGCTGCGATAACATCAGTCGCAGTATGATTATACCTATCCTTGACCACCTTCTTCCAGCCATTTCCCACATCATAAATTTCTCTCTCCAGGTAGGCAGTTTCCCATTTTTATAGCGTAAGGCCTATGTCATCCCTTTACCAAAAATCTCTAATCACTTCCGTCCCAAATCCATACTCCCATTCCTTTCCAAAGTACTTGAGGCCTGTGTTCATAGACAATTGTCTATATTCGTGCATGAACATGAGTTACTTAGTCCATTACAATCTGGATTTAGGCCTGGTCACAGTACTACCTCTGCACTCCTTAAGGTGACTGGTGATGTGAGAACGGCTATGGAGGACGCTAAGGTCACCATCTTGACTTTAGTTGACTTTGCCAATGCCTTCAACACCGTCAATCATGATATCCTGCTAGCCATCCTCTCCTACTTTATGATCTCTGCCGAGGTATTGGAATGGTTCTCGTCTTATCTTCAGGGACGTCAGCAGTCAGTGCGCCTGGATGATTCCTCGTCCGGTTGGTGTTATCTTGATTCTGGTGTTCCTCAAGGCGGCATTCTCTCTCCTATATTGTTTTCAATTTTTATTAATCTTATAACCCAAAATCTTCAGTGCTCGTATCATCTGTATGCCGATGACTTGCACCTTTATTCACACGAAAGGGTAGACTGTTTACATACGACAATTAATAAAGTGAATAATGATCTGGACTATATCAAGAGCTGATCAGATAGATTCGGTTTGATGGTAAATCCCAGTAAGTGCCAGGTCATTATGCTAGGTAGTCAAAATATGCTACGTAAAGTGGATAGTAGTACGCTTCCAACAATAGCTTTTGGTGGTTGCCCTATAGAGCTGAGTGCTACGGTCAAAGACCTTGGTCTGTACATTGACTCTGCTCTAAACTGGCAGGCTCAAGTAACATGCGTTAGTCAAAGGGTCACTGCTACCCTACGCGCTCTTTATCGCCTGAAGAACTTCCTGCCATCCAAGATTAAGGTGACACTTGTGCAAACTTTAGTTTTCCCTCTAATTGACTATGGTGACATATGCTATTTAGACCTGAATGCAGATCTTCTCAACAAATATGACCGTCTTCTCAATAACTGCATTCGATTCATTTTCAATCTTCGTAAGTATGACCACGTGTCTACATATCGCTCGCAACTAAATTGGTTACCTATTCGTCAACGCCGTAGCATGCATACTCTCACTACTCTCTATTCTTTTCTAACTTCTCCCACTCCTCCCTCTTACCTAATGGACTCCTTTCAGTACTTATGCAGTAACCATCATAAAAACCTTCGTTCTTCTAATAATTTACTTCTACAATGTCCATCCCACTGTTCTAATTTCGTAGACTCTTCCTTTCCTGTCCAATCTATCCGTCTGTGAATGTCCACTAACCGTTTTACATTTAAGGTGAAGGTGCGTGAACTTCTTTTGAATAAAAAAGCAGACTCATCACAATGATTCAGATCAAATATATAATTATTATTAAGTTTATGTATATGTGTATATTTATATTTTATATTTATGTAGGTATATTTTTGAACGTAAGGCTATGTATGTGTATGTATGATTGTATGTATGTTTATTTAGTATTGTAACTCCTTGTGATAATCTCTTCATACTGTCTTCAGATACACCTATTTTATTGTTCTCTGCATCACCCGTAATGGTTGACTGGTAGAGAATGCCTCAGGCATTAAGTCCGCCAATATACTTTGTATATGAAGTTTTTAATAAATAAATAAAATAAATTGTCATCATGTGGAATGGTGATATCGATGATCATATTATTATTATTATTATTGCACTTACTTGATTTTTTGTATTTTAATTTGCTTGCAACGATTTAACTTAAGATCTACGTAACCGATTCATAAAATTCTTTCACCTTTGTAAAGTTATAAGTAAGACGGATAACATAGGCTGTAATTTATTAAGTTTAACTTATTTTAAGCGCCTTTCTAACTCTAAATGATGCAATACTACTATTATGGTATTTTCCGTAGGCGTATGTGTGAGACCGAATGAAACTTTTGATACCGAAGCGAAGTAAGTGCGTACGTCTAGTACTTATATCAGATTGCTACAGTTACCCTGAAAAGTCACTCATTCCGATATACCTATGGTTTCAATATCCTATCAACTGCTATGATAATTTTGAAATATAGTGTTAAACCGTTCATATACACAATATCAATAAAGTCTCATGAGGTGTAAACTAGTAGTGTACAATACATGTCAATAGTCGATGGTGTAATCGAGTTAGCTACGTGTAGATTATTATTATAGCTTGTCGGTTAGTTGTAAGGTAGAAGTTGTAATGGTCTATATGTGTAATATATGTGGTTGGAGTTTAGAAACTAGGTGAATACTAATTTGATATGTTTACTATTTTTTATATATTTTTTTTTTAGGTAGCGGGTTCTAATTCGGGCAAGTACCAATATGATTTTTACAAATCATTATGTACTTTCTAAGTTTATCTTTGACTAATTTCCCCCTTTCCTCTCCTTCCCCATTAATTCCCAATCGCTATAGTGGAGGCCACCATATCAGCAGTTTAAGACGATGCCTTATGGTGTGGTGGCCACCACTTCTGGATTATACTGACTGCTTACCATCAGGGCGGGGTGGACTCACTTTGGTAGACTACTACAAAAAAAAACAGCAGTGTGATGAAAAATGAAAATAATACCGACCTGTTACTGAGAAGGCATGAACATTAATCACCACGCTTGCTCAAGACGGATTGGCAATTTCAGACATTTAAGTCGGTTTCCTCAAGATGTTTTCTTTTACCATCATTCAGAAATATCCAAGATAAATTTAGAAAGTACATATGATTTGAACAATTAGATTTTTGTACTTGCCCGGATTTCAACCCACTACCTCGTGTTTACGAAGCGGGTGCCTTATCCAATGGGCCATTTCGATTCAGAAATTCTTTAAATCATCCCAATTGTTCACATCGTGACATACGTCTACAACAATCGTAATTCTCTTGTAATCCAAACTATGAAAATTATTGTGCAAGTAATATTAGATTTGGCAACATAACGTTTTAAATTCAATGTTCTAAGGTAACGAAACCCAAAGTTGCGAACCAAGTGATTATTATCAAATTTCAACTTAAGGAATTGGAAATTTTAAGTAGAATGGGATAAGTTTTGCTCGCCGCGGCCGAGAGAATGTTTCTTTCGTCCAATTTGCAATAAAAAAACTCAAAACCGCGGTTTCTTTAAAAAGTTCGTTGCAGCTAATATAGAAAGTTGGGTATATTAGCTTTTTTAATCTTTGTGTTAGTTCATTGTTACGTTTAATGTTATGATAGAAGCTGTTATCTTTTGGATCACAGTGTAGTTGGTACATCAGGGGGGACTACGGGCTCCACTGTGTTCCTAGCGTTATATTTTTAAAATTGTTAAACAAAGCAAAGGAACCAAACTGAAAAGAAAGAAACCCATGTTTTTTCGTGCTGCCGCTACATTACTTACTTCCAAAATCAATACGAATTTTATGACAACATTACGTTAAAATCCAATAAGCCATTTAGATTGTAAAGCGTGCCAAAGAAATAGACATACATAACGCTCGAAAAACATTACCCTTCTTGACAGCAGTCGGGCAAAAATACATAGGCAGGCACATATACGTATAAGTAAACAACGCATTAACTTTCTGTACTAGTGTTAACTAGTTCAAACTTTAACTTCGCCAAACTATCCATTGTGCTTTTGTAGTCAACTAGCTCCATGATTAACCTTTCAATGAACTTTTTGATACTGTCTCACAAAAGATAGCTACTTTATGTAACGTGAACCCGAAATTGATTTAATGATTGTTTAGTTTTGTAAAGGAGGAATAAACTAAAAACACCTGTGGCACTCGGGGACTGCCGCGGTAAAGCTATTGCATAGCATTTTTTATCAACATAAGCAATTAAATTATTATTTTTTTATTATTTATTTATGCAGTATTTTTTTTCTTTGATATTAATTCATGTTACACTTTTTGAGCGTGACAAAATATTTGGTTTGTGTGTGGTAAAAATTAGCGCCACTAGTGTTTATCCTGAGAAATAAATTTTATGGTGGGCGGAGTGGGAGGTGTTAGGTTTTATTTTCGTTACGGAATTTCTTGATTCGGTCGCCGTGCTCAAAGCCCGCGATAAAAACTATGCAATAGCTTAAAAATATATGAAAAACGTATAAGTATAATATACTTAATATACTTGAGGTCCGCCTTTGCTTCGATTCGGTATCAAAAGTTTTGTTCGATCTCACAACTAACCCTTACGGAAAATATCATAGCATGTCGTATTGCATCATTCAGATTTACGAAGACGCTTAAAATATTGAAATTCTGAAAATGTCTGAAAATAATAAACATAATTTCTAAAGGTGAAAGAATTTTTCAAATTGGTAACGTAGATTTTTAGTTAAACAAACAAACATACAAAAATCAAACCTTTTTAGATTATTAGTATGGACTATATTTCTATTGGACGCGGATTAGTCTGCAGTGCAGCAGACGTATAAAACGTTTATATGACAGACTTTTTGAGTTTACTTCTGACTAAGATGAAATAAAACATTGCTTCATCTGTCAACTAATAATACACAACACCAACAGTTCACATATTGTTCTACCTTTCGCCTCTTGTCACTAACACACCTTCATGCTTACAACAAACTTATTCTGATTTCAATGCACAACATTCACTCGACTGTACAAAACACTGCTACTGTTTTTCGTTATTTTTCTTTTACTTTGTTTTGTTTTCGTGCTGAAATATCTCATTTATGATTTTTGAATTTCAACATTTCGTAGCACTAAATTAAGTATAACATTTGTGTATACTAGTATGTTTGTGAAGCGTGATAGCTAATTCTTCCATTTGGAAAGAGAATATACAGAGGATTATGCAGTTTTTTTTAACACTGATAGTACCTAACTTCTTTATCAAATTTAATATAAATAATATAATATAATCCCACTATTATTATAAATGCAAGAGTGTCTCTCTCTCTCTCTCTCTCTCTCTCTCTCTCTCTCTCTCTCTCTCTGTGTGTGTGTGTGTGTGTGTGTGTGTGTGTGTGTGCGTCTGTGTGTGTGTGTTTGTTATCACTCAGCGCCTAAACGGCTAAACGGATGTCTATGAAAATTGGTATGTACATAGATTCGGTGCCAGAGACGGACATAGCATACTTTTCAATCGGAACATCAGTCTGGTTCCCGAGTTAAATCAGTTAAACACATACAATTTGCGGCGCAATATTTTGCACACTAGTGAACAAGCCGAATGTTGCGAAAATATTTTCTTATCTGTTACCCAGACTTGGAATTTTAGGACATTCAATCAAATTAAAGAACTCATAGCCCAAATTTTTTCACCATATTCTGTTCATTTCATCACCATTATTTCAGCAAGGACACATCAACTGCTTGTGCACGGTGTGTCCAGCAGTCTTTGGGAAAACTTTTTTTATACGACTATTGTAAGAAACAGGCATACGGTCTGCTTGATGATTAGCAGTTACCTTAGCCTATGGACGCTTTTAACACCAAGAGCATCACTAGCACGTGAATTTGTGTGTGACTGTGTGATGCTATTAATATTACATACCAGAAATAAACAGAACTAACTACTCCCCGATAAACTGTCACCAGACGACAATCTACTTCAACGATATACCCAAGACAAAACACATTTACATGGGCACAAATTACATGTCAGTAAATGGGTAATCAAAGCAAACTAGTGTGGTAAACAATCTTGTGCATACTCCCAGTGCACCGATTTGCTTGCATCGATACTATAATAGACAGTCACCAGTAGTTCTAAATTCTTGAGATAAACTAATATTTTTGTGTGCAAGAATTTTTACATACACATATAGCATCACACCATTTTTCTCACACAAAGGGGTAGGCAGAAATGTATAACGCTTCGTTACAGCTGGTATAACAGGGTGAGATTCCGTTGCCATTTATGTATTGAGATAAACTGATATTTTTGTTTGCAAGAAAGCTGTACAGCAATTTTTACATACATATATAGCATCACGCCATTTTTCTTACACAAAGAAGTAGGCAGAAGTGTATAACGTCAAATTAAAACTTGTATAACAGCGAGAGATTCCGCTGCCATTTATGTCTTGAGATAAACTGATATTTTTGTTTGCAAGAAAACTGTACAGCAATTTTTACATACATATATAGCATCACGCCATTTTTCTTACACAAAGGAGTAGGCAGAAGTGTATAACGTCAAATTAGAACTTGTATAATAACAGCGAGAGATTCCGCTGCCATTTTATAAAGCACTATTTTAGAGGTCAGTATAAGACTAAATTTCGGAAAAAAATCATGTAATAATTTAAAAAACAAGAGGATTGAACTTCAGACCTGTGGGTGTGGGTGGGCAGTCCACAGACCTCTTCAACTGCAAAAAGAATTATTCATATCAAACTGGTAGTTCTAGAGATTAGCGCGTTCAAACAAAAAAATAAACTTCCGTTTTATACATTACAAGATTTCCGCGGCGCGGTTTCACCCGCGTCTTTGCTTACTGCTCTGCTCCCGCCGTCAGTAGCGTGATGACACATAGCCTATAACCTTTCTCGAGAACTGGGCTATCATACGCAAAAAAGAATTTTTCAAAGGAAGGAAGTTCCAGAGATTAGCGCGTTCAAACCAACCAACAAACTATTCCGCTATGTATAATAGTAGTAGATTATCGAAACAATTTTCTAGGACTGCATTATTGTAAATGATGGTGGCCCTAATGATAGTACAATAATACTATCTAGGCGTTGGGACTGGAAGCACGTTTGCGGTTTGTACAGATAAGCGTCCAAATTGAGGTGGTGCTATGAGGACATGCATTTATGTGCTGTTTAGTTAATATTCAAGTGTCGTGATAGTATTTTAATTTGACTAGTTTTCACTATTTGAAACAGTACCTACAATACATTTGATACTTTATTTAATTTATCTACTTAAATGCTACAAAAAGCTCTTTTATCAGTCAAAAGAATATTTGACTTTAAAGTACTTAAGGTCTAAAATAATGTGTCAAATTATTTTTCGTAACCACATCAGCATATATAATTGCAAAGCTAGAAACTCTTCTACTCTTTTTGTCAATATTATATTCAAAATATATTCAAAAGACCCTTATATCATTCAGAGGGCGTCATAGTCTTTAAGGCAATAAGTATAACGTTTGGTATTTTTAACACTTGTTATATCGCAATTTTAAAAGCCTGTAATTATCTTACAGTGACTTTATATAATTATACAAAATTTTATCTCAGATTCTTTAAAAACCCGATTTTCGCTCAGCGCTGAAACACTGTCCAAAAATGTACATTTTAACATATTATAAAACCGATTTAGCGCTAAACGATCCATTGAATAAAATTGGATTATTAACTATAGACCGTATAAATAGAAAAGCCACTGTCAGTGAAGTTACTAGTGAGATCTGCAGTCGCTGACCCGTATTCTTCTTCTTCTGACTCGAATTTAGTTCTTGTTGCAAAAAGCGCTAACAATGCTACGTAGCATAGTTTTTTTTATTAACCGGATTAGTGTCATGAATCTTCAGAAACAATAATAGGTAATTTTTCGTTGCCAACGTGATTTATATTTTCATGCTGGCCACGCGCAGTAGTTAAGCAAAAGCATCCGAACTGGGCAAAAACCTCCGCCTTAACAGGAAACTGATGTTATAGCAACTGTCTGGCCAATGTAGTTTTTATTTTGATACATTTGAATTTTTTTGTTCGTTATAAATTGAGTCGTGATTTATTATATTTTTAAATCTTAGCTTTAGCGAACCGGGCAATTCTTTAGTTTCTGAGGTCCATGAGGTCCAAAAAATTTTTATTTATCTGATGGTTAAAGAAAACCATGGCTCATTGACAGAGAAATCGTAGAAAACTTACAGTGGAACATAGAATCGCCTGCTTTCTTGAAGTCAGTAAAATTGCTTATGCTCCTTTTAGAACTTTAAATTTTGTAACACTATTGTTCTAAAAATTATGTTTCTCAGATACACAAACGATCTAATTGATTATACAGCATCTGGCTATACTAACAAGCTTAACTCGATCGGTCATAGTCAGTTAGACAACCATTCGGTTCCCCAATCCAAATCGCTAATTTAATTCGATATCTAACTGTCCTCCAATACAATATTAACTACCGTGACCAGTACCACTTCAGATTCGAAATTTAAATTTAAAAGAGAAAAGTTAAGTTCTTAAAACTAAATGTGTTACAGCCAAGTTCATATCTGGAATCTTCATTTGTTTTAATTATTTTATATTAGAACATAATAATATTTTGTATTGATTTTTTTATATTCATCTCGAATTTTATATTTAAAAAAAGTACAAATAAATTTAGTGAAACCACTGTTTTTTTTATTTATTGCTGAACAGAGTTTAACATTTATAAAGAAAACTTACTGTTTAGCCACTTCAATGTATGAAACGAGATATCAATGCAGTGATTTATTACAACATTATCAATTATTACTTTTACTGAGAAGTCTCTGGATTAAGATTTACTATGGTTCTTGTAAATTTTCCTGTCGCAGGTCTGTTGGAAGAAATTTCTGATGAAATAAGCAGTACCTTTGTGCTCTTGTTATTTTATGTACTATCTTTATAAGTTTTGTGTGTGCATATAAAAATAGGTATATCAAGCTCACGGAAGTAAATCTAGCCAGATTTACTTCTGTAATCGAGCTGTTTACTTTTAGGTTTTTTATATTGAGAAAATATATAAATTATGTAATAATAATTAGGTGTTATCTAAAATATATTTAGTTTTTACTAAAAAGCTTTGCACTTCTTGCAAAATCCAACTGCTATAGTCTAAAAGGAAAACATAAACTGGGCTATTCTCAGTTCTATCGAATAGAGAATTATCAACTGCCAAACGCTGTCCGTTCACAGATAACCGCTTCGAAATGTAAAATCACGACAGCTGCGTCTATGCAAATGCACCGGACAGTTTAAATTTGGAACCGCCCTTCTAGAATATATAATTTAAATATTAATTTTGAAATGAGCGGATTAAATTAAGTTGGTTTTTGAGGATATATTGTATAAACTAACTGTGCTTGCGACTTCATTCGCGTTGACGTTCGGTAAGGGTGTAATTTTTCGAACATTGTTTAAATTAAGAGTGCTCAGAGATTTTAAATAATCAACTGGGTAATTAAAGAAATTTGTGTACAACGTCTAGAACTTGTCGCTGGGCTTGACCGGGTCTTCTGACATCTCATGTTTTGAAAACCATGCATTATATTACAATTTTACGTTAATATTTACATAAACAGAGAGAGAGAGAGGCAGAGTGGAGTCACTTTGGTAGGCTAATATAAAAAAAAAACGCTTCAATATAATATACACCTAATCATAGTTTTAATAACTACATTTGGTTTTAATACAATTTTCAGCTAAATTCCACCGCATTGACTAAACCGCATAATAACTTTGAAAATATTGTTTTGACCTAACTTTTTTGTTTGTGAATCGATTTTAATAAAAGGAACTAAATGTTACACGAAGCTAACTGCATAAATGAGTGCAAATCGCATTTAAACGGCCCGTGTCGGTCGCTACTCGCCCCCTCCCCGCGCCCGCTATCATAC
This sequence comes from Parascotia fuliginaria, assembly GCA_963082885.1. Classification (NCBI taxonomy): domain Eukaryota; kingdom Metazoa; phylum Arthropoda; class Insecta; order Lepidoptera; family Erebidae; genus Parascotia; species Parascotia fuliginaria. Next base: position 7,704,149 of record OY720195.1, read on the forward strand.
ATTTTCAAAAAATTTTGGTATTTAAAGACGGCTTCTCCTCTTTAGATATTAGTGTCGAGTCACTTGCAGATATTTACCGTGTAATGTACATTAATAAATAATGTTGTGACAATTTTAAGGATATCCGAGATACCCGGTTTTTTTTGGGATAAAAGGCATACTATACCCTAGCCAGGATTATGGCTTTATGTGTAGCTAGTTTGTTAAAAAACCATTCGGTAGTTTTTGAGTCATGCCTGCACATACAGACAGACAAACAAAAATTTTTAAATTACATTTTTGGCAAAAGTATTGATTTAATATTACCTAAAATAGTATTTTTTCTCGTTAGAGATTTATTATAAGTACTAGCTGCACCCCACAGCTTTGCCTGCGCATAAAATATGTTTTGTTATATCCTTCGGAAACCAGACCGACTTTCGGGATAAAAAGTAACCTATGTCCGTGTCCGGCACCAAATCTATCTACATAGGTACCAATTTTCATTGAAACCGGTTGAGCCGTTTAGGCGCTGAGTGGTAACAAAGACACACACACAGACACAAACAAAATTTCGCATTTATAATATTATTGGGTTATAGATGTGGTATTTTGCTACAGATTAATTTTAAACTTTTTGCCATTGTTTTGGCTACAGTAGAGAAAATAATCTAGTAGTAGTACGTTACTTATATTTAAATAAATAAAAAAAAAATAAAAAAAATAAAAAGAAAAAAAAATATATATATTATATATATATGATAACTCTTAACCTACATAATTATTATATTTTCTTACAGTGGCTGCGACGCGTGGTCAAGGATCTAGAGCTAATAAACGATAACAGTAATATTCAGAAAATTCTAAAAGCGATTATACTTATAATGTTTAAACAGCGACTTCTGCATTCTAGACTTAGAACTATGTACCTATATTTTTATATTACACTAAGTTTACCTATTTCATTTCTGGACCGCTATAGTCGAAGCATTTGTTATGTAGGTAATTCTTTTTTACTACAGAATTATTCAAAAACAAAAACTATTATTCATTTAACAAATAAAAAAAAATACAGAATATAAAAAGCCCACTTTTCGGCATTCTATATTTGAAATAAAACAACACAGGATCAACATGGCATCAGTTTTTGGCACATTCTTCACGCGGCAATGCATTTTACTGGAACAATCAATTGTTCAGCGTTAGTTTTTTTGTTACGTTTAAATATTTTTGGCCTAGTGGAATGTTATTGTTATTTGTAGATTTTGTATTTGTTTCAATAGTAGTTGATAGACGTATGAGCAGCCTAAAAATGTACAAGAAAGGACATAGATTTTTGCTAAAGGTCAATCATCCGCTTGCCATAGCATGGCAGTTTACAGATGACCCTGTGGTCATGTCAGTAAAGTGATGTTTAAGATAGTAATACTGCTGCCTAATATTCTATTGACTCTTACGGCAAGCACTGGCAGAGATAGTTGTTTATATATAGATAGTTTTATATAAATCAGAAGATTCCAATTTCGAATCCTGGCAGGGTCGCCATACATTGTATAAGGTGTTAGGTAGAAGTAATGAAACGAATCAATGCTCGAACAATACTGTATTAACTTACAACTAACATTCCTTATATACTATATGCGAAGCTGATACACACACTACATTTCTTTTATCTATTTAACAAAATCACCCAGATTTGGCCTTATTAGTAAAATAATTTTTTCGTACAATGAGACCACGCAAACTGTACACAGAATTCTAATAGTCATTCAAAATTTGTCCTACGGTAATAATGAACCGTTTTGAATTCTTATCAAGAGCTGCAATGATCATCTAAATAAACATGAATAAAAGGAGCAAGTATTAGAACAAGTTGAAACATTTCAGCCTAAAAATAGCAGTAAAAAATGAAATATTAACAATATCGCGTTGCCCCCGAGGGAGGCGCGGAACTTAGCAAATGGTTTAGCGAGTTTAGTACAAGTTGCGGATCTTTGGTAACTTTATTACTTAATACACAGATTGTTTGCGGTCCAGAAGTGTAATACACTCGACGAAATGGAGCTATGAAGATCGGTTATGATAAGTTCTGGTAAATTCTATAAAAATCCTGCGTGTTATATTTTGGAGGTACTGCGTGCTTTTTTTCTAGGTTAGATTTTTAATAAAAAAGTGCAATAGTATAGTTTCATCATCAGCCTAGAAGACGATATTACACTTTACCCGCGTTGGCTAAAATTATTTTGGATTCAAGCAATTTTCAGTTTTCTGTCAATAATTAGCTCAGAATCTGACCACGATTACAGAATTGTGTCCACGCTACTATCAACAGGCTAGCCTCCTGTAAAATAGCTGACGAAACGTAAACATTTTACTCCTCTGCATACCCTTTTAGAAGAAAAACGTGATGAGATTATGTTCATTAATTATTGCTCTTTTAAAATCAGACGAGTTTGAGAATATGCTTTCTCTATCTGCCTCGTCAAATCAAAGTGCCTGATTTATAATACCTCCTCCAATCTATTTTACATTCTTGTGTTCTAAGTGCCTACACGAAGCTCGCAGTTACTTACAAGATTAGGAAGCAAGTAACTTTACAAGTGAATTATGTTAACAAGGTCATTGCTTGGGCCTTTTTTAAACTTTACTTATAAGGGTGTGAGACTTTGATTGATGAAAATATAATGAATTGTGTTGGTTACGCAAAATTGAGTGGTTATAAAGGAAACTTTTGGTTTTACTTTTAACGTTGTTTTAGAATTAACTTTTTGAAGAGCGGCATATTGCGCGCTAATAAGTTTCATCCTATACAAGATCAAGGTTACAGAAGTATTTTTTTTTTTTTTTTTTTATTTCTGTGATGCGGCTGTAATGTCACTGCGACCATGAATGGTCTATTGTGATCGCCGCTTTATCAAGCTAGAGTTCACCACTAAACCCTGCAGCTATGATATATTGCAGTATTTGCTTAGGGGTGAGCTCCTTAATTTCTTCAGGGCCCAGAGTGTGTTTCCCTAGAAGAAACTGACGCCTGTGTATGAGCGGGCCACATTCCCCCAGAAGATGGAGGGGCGTTTCATCTGCCTCTTTACATCGCCTGCAGGTGCGTGTTTCGCTTAGCCTTAGATTATGCATGTGCTTGTTTAAGCAACAATGACCTGTCAAGGCTCTTGACACAATGCGTAGATTGTTCCTACTCAACGCAAGGATAAGGTTATTGTACCTTCTGTTAAAGCCTTTGATCAGGGCTTTAGAGTGGTTCATTCCTGGCGATTCCGACCAGAGTTTGATGGCTGTTTCGATGCATGAGTTTGTAAGGGCATTTTGAGCTAGGCTTTTTGGTATTCCACAGAAGGGCTCTGGGCCCTGCTGAGTTCCATTAGCTCCCGCTCTCGCAAGTTCATCGGCGCACTCATTACCGATGACACCTGCATGACCTGGTACCCATCTGAGAACTACTCTATTCATATTACCTAGAGAGTTTAAACGATCCATGCACTCTTCAACTAGTTTCGATGTTACTACGTTCGAATCCAGTGCTAGTAGAGCGGCTTGGCTATCAGAATTTATATATATAGTCTGATTGGTGTAGCGCTTTTGCAGATTGGCTTCCGCGCATTCCACAATGGCGTATACTTCTGCTTGGAAGATGGAGGCGTTTTGTCCCAAAAACACGCTTTTTTTGAGCTTTGGTCGCTCCCCATATATTCCACAGCCTACTTTTTGTCCTATTTTGGAGCCATCGGTATACCATACTAGGCAACCAGACTCAAAAGATATCTGGTCTTCGAGCCAGTTTTCCCTAGATGGCAATTCTATTGTGTATTGTTTTCCAAATACAAACCGGGGTAGGGTGGCATCCGTAGGCATGCAAAGTATTGGTATTTCCAGTATTGAGTTCTGTAAAGTCCTCAACTTCTGGGAGATCCAATTGCTTCTGCCTTGGATATGAGCCCTGTACATGCTGGCTTTCGCCTCTTTTTGTATGAATACATGAAGAGGCGGTAATCCAAGCAAAGCATTTAGCGCCATTCCGGGGCTAGTCGACATAGCTCCCGAGGCCATGAGGCAGACAGTTCTCTGTAAGCTGTCTAATTTCTTTATGGTGGTCGTTTGACGCGTCTTGTTATACCACACAACTGATGCGTACGTAATGATCGGCCTCACAATGGCAGTGTACAGCCAAATAGTTGTTCTAGGGGTTATGCCCCAATTGCTGCCCATCATACGGCCGCTAATTCCCATCGTCATCTTGGCTTTCTTTAGTACATTGTCCAAGTGTGAATTCCAAGTCAACTTTTGGTCGATTGTGACGCCCAAGTATTTGACTTCTGTGGAAAACGCAATCGTTTTACCATTAAGCTTTGGCATTTTTAGTTTATCCAATCGCTTCTTTTGTGTAAAAGGTACGATTACTGTTTTGTCAGCATTAACGGAGAGGTCACTTTTGACACACCACCTGCTAACAGTGTTCAGTCCCTTTTGCATAATACATGAGATGGTTGATTGACAAAATCCTCTGACTATAATTACCAAGTCATCTGCATAGGCTTGCGCATCAATCTGAAGTTTTGCCAAATCAACTAGGAGTTCGTCCACAGCAAGGGTCCAGAGTAGTGGCGATAGAACTCCACCTTGTGGACAACCCCTTGCTGTAGATACTACAATTGCGATTTCATGAAGGGCTATTTTTGCACTCCTATGTGCAAGCATTGAATTCACCCATTTCACCGTTGTAGGGTCGACATCTTTACTTATCAGCCCATTCACCAACAGTGTGGTTGGTGAGTTATCAAAAGCTCCTTCAATGTCGAGGAATGCGCATAGTGCTATTTCCTTGTCCTCTGTAGCCTTTTCCACCCTGTCGATGAGGCTGGTGATGGCAGTCTCTGTCGACTTTCCCTTGCGATAGGCGTGTTGGGTGTGATGGATTGGGTATTTATCCAAAGCTACATCTCTAATATACCTGTCTATAACCTTCTCCATTGTCTTTAGTAGAAATGATGAGAGGCTTATTGGTCTGAAAGACTTTGGCTGGCTATAATCTTTCCTTCCATTTTTAGGTATAAATATGACTTTGACCAAAGTCCATTGTTCTGGTACGTATCCCCAGGCGAGGCTCGTCCTGTAGATTTTGATCAGATAGGGGGTAAGGATGTCAATCCCTTGTTGTAGGAACATAGGTTTTATTCCATCCTCACCACACGCTTTATTTGGTTTAAAGGAGTCAACGGCCCACTGGACTTGCCTGGGTCTTACGACTTTTGCAGCCATGCGCCAGTCCTCATTGCGAGGTTTACTGTGAGGCACTGGCTGCTGACATGTCGAGTCCCTTACACTGGACCCAGGAAAGTGGGTCGTGGCCAGCAACTCTAAGGTCTCCTTCACGTTATTCGTAAAGGAGCCATCGTCCTTTTTAAGGAGCCCAATCTGATTAGGTTTCGTTTTTGAGAGCAGTTTATGAAGTCTTGCTGCTTGTGGGAGACTATTGATCTCTTCACAGAGCTTCCTCCATGATTCTCTCTTCGCTTTCCTAATCTTTTTATTGTATTCCGTCAAGGCTTTACTGTAGATCTCCCACATATGAGTCTGTTTAGCCTTGTTAAATAATTTCCTGGTTTTATCTCGAAGCTTCGTCAGCTTTGAGTTCCACCAAGGTACCTTCCTTACTGAGGTCTTTGTCTTGAGCGGACAACTCTCTTCATAGGCTTTAAGTATGCCTTCTGTCAAGATTGTCACAGCAATCTCTAGACTCTCAGTTGATCTGATGGCTTTGGGAAAGGATTCAAGATGAAGCCTGAGTTGACTCCTGAAGTCAACCCAGTCTGTTAGTTTGGGATCCCTGTATGTTGTGATTTGGGTGTCTAGAGCAGCCCTAATCTCAAACTTTAAATGCCTATGATCTGACATTGAGTTTTCACTACTGACTTGCCAGTTTTTAATGTGTCTGGCTAAGTTAGTCGTAGCGATCGTGATATCTAATACTTCCTGCCTGGTACGGGTAACAAAGGTTGGTTTACAACCTACGTTTAGCGTTATTAGATGGTTAGAGATAAGGAAGTCAAAAAGTAACTCACCCCTTCTGTTGATGTCTGTGCTGCCCCAAGATGTGTGGTGGGCGTTGGCATCACATCCGATTAGTAGCTCGGCGTTGTGTTTGGTGGCATAATCTACCACTTTCGCCAAATCTTCTGTCGGGTTGTCTCTCTCTCCAGATAGATAGGCAGAGCACATTATCACCCTAGCCCCATTCCATCCTTTGAGGTTGACAAAAGCAGCTACCAAGTCGTCATTGCAAACTTCTGTAATCGGTAAAAAGTCAACAAGGTTATTGAATAAAATACAGGCTCTAGGTCTATTGCCATTGTTATGACTGAGAATCTTACCAGCAGCACTGAGTCCTAAAACCTGAGTATTTGCTACCCAAGGTTCCTGGATCAAGGCGAGGCTAGCTTTGCCCTCAACAAGACAACACTCCATTACCGCAGTTGCTGCCACAGCATGGTGGAGGTTGGCTTGCAGGACCCTCACCACTCCCACCTGGGTAGCCGCTAGCAGTTTCCCGCCGGCTTGGTGCGTACAGGCTTAGGACGCGACCGTCCTCGGCTCGTACGCCAAGCGTTTGCTGATTCGCCTTGGGAAACTGCAACTCTAGGCTTATGTCCGCCTCTACCCCGATGCACTGTCCTTTGAGACCCCCTAGCCACAGCAGACTGCGGCGTGGTCGCGACTCTCTCCTGCCTCACAAGGACTGGGCACCTGTTTGATGTGCTCGGCTGTGGTTCCACAGGCCTTTCATTGCACCGAGGCGCTGGTTTGGGCGTCTCCTTGGCCGCGGCTGACCGCACTTCAGGATTCGCCCTGTCTTGCCTCTCAGAGCCCCTCGATGTAGAAGGCTGTGGTCCCACAGGAGCAGTTGTTGAAGGGCCAACCATTGGGTCGTTCCTGATCTTAAAAACAAGCTTCTTAAAACCAAGAGCCACCTCAAAGTTCCTAGCCCGGAGAGCCGAGACAGAGGGTTCATCCAGGAAGAAGGACACCACATGTCCATTTCCCTCAACCCTACTGTGCGCGACCCTCCAAAGCTCGGTGTTTAGCCCTTCATTCTGTATCCCCAGCAGCTGGGTAGCTTCGTCTAGCGACTCTGCCTCAGTGCTGGGGATGAAGATGGTCCCTACCGTCGGCTTTGGTAATTCCCCCTCCGGAACGATCGAGAGCAAAGCCCCATCCCAGGGTTTTATACTGGGGACCTTGTCAGACAGCCATTTGAGACTAGCCTGGTCCTCGCAAGTGACAATAATAAACCCTGGTCTGTGTGTAAAGCCCGTAAATTTAGGCCCCTTTCCCTTGTCAGCGATGTTTAACATCGCCAGGGTCAGGGAGCGATGCACCAGCTTCATTTGGTCTTCGCTCATGGGTTTCAGATTTCTGATACCCACGCGCGTTTGCTCAACGACCAATTTGAAGCTGCGCTTGGTTACGGGCTCCTCCGCACGGAGAGCTTTTTTCGGCTGCTCCTTTGGAGATTCTTCCTCCGACCTAGGCCTTTTTTTGGCCTTCGGGTCTGGAGGTAGGTTGGTGATTGGAATTTCCTTCCAAGGCTTTATAGCCAATTTACGGGCGTCGTCGACCTGCACATTGGCTGCTAATAGCCTTCGGAATCTTTTCCGTGCTGCACCACTTAGCTTGGTATGACGTTTCGGGTTCTCTTCCGTCTTTGGGGCAGAGTCACAGGAGCCTCCTGCCTTAGCCGGACTAGTCCCTTCCAACGTCATATTGGTACTTTGAGGAGAGGCTAATAGAACCTCCTCCATAAGTACTATAGTCTCCCCTAATAGAGGAGAGAACTGTTCTCTAACCGGAGAAGACGGTTTTAGTTGATTTTTTGCGGTTTCATCCATATGATTCCCACGAGTAGCTAGGGAACTAAAAATACCCAACAGCAGAGCCCCGCATGCCGAAGGGAGGACTAAAATACTACCCGATTCGTCCTGGTGTCGAGTAGCCACCGTTGACGACTGAGCACACCCTCAGCCATGCATCTCTTGGCACGGTTCGGATCACACCTTAGATTGGTTATATATTAATACATATATAAATGAGTGATATGAATAGACATACATGCATGTAATATATCTAAAAAGCGCTCGGTGGTTTCAGTTATGTCTATTTCAGAGTGAACTAGACCAACAACAGGGCTGGCAACCTCGAGAAGGTTAGTCCACCGAACTTGCCTTGGGGATCTTAGCGACCTGCGCTACTCCCAAGACCAGCGCCCCCCTACCGTCTCAGAAGGAGATGGTAGGGTAGGCCTGCACCTATGCTACCATGCTAGCATGTCGTATAGGAAACCGTGAAAGCGTAGGCCCAGACCCGCCCCAAACAGAAGTAAGTTGTGGGTTTGATTCCTACACGAGACAATTTTGCAGGATTCATAATTTTTTCTTGTTTCGGGTCTGTGTATATTCTGTGTTCCGAATGTATTAACGAGGGGAGAGAAATGTCGACAACACAGGATTTGTTCTATAGTGAGAGAGTTACCTCTTTGAGTCTCTACTCATCTCTTATAAATTCAATGAATAATAAATGAAGCAGAGAACGGCTGACATGATAAGAATAATTTACTATACTCATCAAATTAAAAAAAAAAATTCCATAAGAAAATTTGTAGCCAAGGTAAGTTAAACTTCTAGCCAAAATATAGCGCAAAGATTGCTAAAATCCAAGTACTTCAGAATATTAAGATAAAAGTAACATTTGGATCTAGTAATGTTTAATTTCGTAGAAACTGTTAATCAAAATAACGTTGTGAAATTCATAAAATCTTATAAAATACGCCTAAGAATATAACCAGAAGCAGAACATTATCAATGTAAATCCGTGTGGAGTGAATATAAACATGCATCGCGCGCTAATTACTAGTTCACGATAAAGCACGTTCAAGGAACACCTAACTGTATGTACCCATATTTTATAAGTTGAAAGGGTTATGTCGTATAGAGCCAAGATTTTTGAGTCACATGTGAAGCAAAAACTTTGTACCGCTTTTTAAGAAAATTTCGCGGAAAAGCATGAAATTTCGCACAATCATAGTTTATATAGAGAAGGAATGCATAATGCTATTTTTTTTTAATTATACAAAATAATTTAAAAAAGAATATTGTCGTATTTCGTCCACTAGGCGACTACTAGTATTGATAAAAATATATAATAATTAAATATCATCATTTCTATTGAGAGACGTCCTGCTCATTCTGACTGCTGATAGAACTTCATCAAGCATTAATTGCCACTTTAACCAGTCGTGAACTCACTCACCCATCATTTACCTAAAATCTGCAATATATTGTCAGTTCACCTTGCGAGGCAACTGTCGATTTTAATTTAATGATAATTTATTATTCAATTTGACTGGCCTGTTGGTCTAGTGGTTAGTGACCCTGACTGCTAAGCCGGAGGTCGTGGGTTCGATTCCCACCCAGGACAAACCTTTGTGTGATGAGCATGATTGTTTATTCTGTGTCTGGGTGTAATTTATATATAATATGTATGTATTTACAAAAAAAAATGTATATAAGTAGTATATCAGTTGTTTAGTACCCATAACACAAGCAAATATAATTGCTTAATTTGGGGCTAGATGGCGCTGTGTGAATGTGGTAGAATATTATTATTATTATTCTATAGATACCTTTTGTGACAGACAAGCGTATTAATAGTAAAAGGTAACTGTAGTTCAGGAAATTTTGCAGTGTTAATAGATCAGCTGAACCACTGACAATAGTGTTTTCACTAGTTTTAACGCTGACTCACTTGTTGTGATTCTCAAAAAATGTCTCAAAAGGTTTTAAAATTATTTAAAATTTGTGGAGTGTGGCAAACTCTTTGCTAATTGAGAAGAGTTTTTGCCTTGGACGTTTTCACAATGGTGACAAATTATCTAAAAACTGTTCCTTGACATGACATACGGGATTAATCTATAGACTATAGTCCCATAATATTTAAGTTCCTGAAGACCCTAAAAGCATTAAGCTAGTAATAATAACGTAATTATGTTATCAAGTTTGATAATATAATTTTTGCGTCAATATCATGTTGCTGATCAAATCTTGAGCACTTAGTATTCGGGTCAATTTGAAGCTTTCAGATTATTAAATATTGTCATGTGAATATTAAATAATATAGATACATAATGAAATAAGTTCGATCCAGGACAATATCCGTATAATGAAGTACTGTTATTGTTTTTGGCAACAAGAAATAAAATTGACATAAAGCAAATTAATGTCAATAAAATAAGAATTGGTTTCTATTATAACTGTTCTATCGGTGCCGGTGTTAAAAAAAAAAATTAACAGTCCATAAATTGTTTAGTAATGAGTTAGTAACAAAGCGTACTTATAGTCTATGTTAGTATTGTTAGTAAGTAAACAAGTGAAGACGGTTACAATACGCCCACGAGACTCAGTGTGAAAGCACTATAGGTACATGATGCTATTAAGTTGGTATGTGATGAAATATTTATGTACGCGTACCTATAGCTACTTCCACCCAGTGCCGCTGTATAGAACAGTTTGGTCTGCTAACGATCATTTTCATTTAAACATTTACTTACTTTATTTTAAAGGTACCTCGACTCTCATATCGACTGACACTACTAAAACAGCGCCAGCATTTGAAAAAGACAAAGGCAATACTGTTATTGCACGTCTTTTCAAGGAAAAATAAAGCAACATAGTTACACAAACTAAGCCCTCATAAGGTCATTACTGAAGGACATTAAGCAAATCCTAAACAAAAAGTAGGCAGTACACAAATTGTTTGGTATTTTAGGTAATGAAGCCGGGAATAGGGTCTTCAAGGACAATAAGTATAAAATAGGACAGTCTTGAAATTTTAATGACTTATTATATTATTATATTAATTCCAACAAATTCGATAATTTATTAAATTCACATCATTCTTTTTTTCTTACGAATAAAACTTTTTTAGCACTCTGTGTCCAGGGTAAAAAATTTCTTCCAAAGAAAAAGGTCTCAATATATCAAACTTGCTCGAAACTTTGATGGTAAATTCGGAAATAACTAGTTTTATGACTAAGAAGGTTGTAACTGTTAGGCATTTGCTAGCAGTGCCATTTAAAAATGCAATAAGATATTTTCCTACTACTCAAAATTTTCTTGAATGCCATTGGAATTAAACGAAAATTAGTTGATCTATAGAGTCTTTGAAGTTTAGACTGTGGTCGGCCCACAGCCCGAACTAATATAAGTGAATCATAGAAATTAAACTCAATATCCACCTATAGATATATATTTATCCTGGTATCAACAATTTAGTTGTGAACGGCTTAAAGCAGTAGGCATTTAAGTATTATTTGTTGAGTATCTTAAATACCATCCTCTATAATTACCAATTCATCACTTCTTCATATCAAAGATATTAATATCTCATCAGCCAAAAATTCAATCTTGCATAAAACCATCCCGAAACTGGCGAAGATAACAGCGTGCTTCAGAATTAATTAGCCAACTAAAAACTTGACTCGTTTCGTGGAGACAGTTCAACACTAAGAAGAAACAAACATAATTTAAATAACACTGTAATTAGTTTGAGTTATTGATACTTTAAGGCTTAGAACTCATGAAGTGATGCTGTATGTGGTGATATGCAAAGCTTGGAAAATATGTGAAGTATACACGTACGTGCTCATGTCGTAGGCAAGTGCCTGCGTAAATTTTCAGATGTCTTACTGACGAAAACACCTGTCCGTGTTGTTAAAGATACTCACGAGAGAATTAATTATATTCTCTTGCAGTTTGAGTGAATTCGTAAGGGTTATATTATACACTAGCTGCGCTCCACGGCTTCGCTTGCGCGTAAAATATGTTCCGTTGTATCCCTCGGGAACCAGACCGATTTTCGGGATAAAAAGTAGCATATGCACGCCTCCGGCACCGCACACACACACACACACGCGCGTACACACAAAATTTCGCATTTATAATATTAATTGGATTGATGTTATGTAAGTTAGTGAATAAGCCATTAAATACATATTATTAGACTAAATTAAGTACCCATAAATTAGATTAAGACTGTAATGATAGTGTTAGGGAGTACATATAAATAAATGTATAGGTATTAAACTTGACCTTGAGGGTGGAGAAGTTGGAGGCGCGCCACAAAACTAATTTTACATCGTTCGTGGTGCAGGCTCCAACTCCACAGTTAGAGACCTTCCTCAAGGAGGAGTTCTAGCCGAAGGGTGTCTTATATCACCGTTTCCGCGGCTGGCTACTTGTCACCCCGCAGCGTAACACGACACCGACCTCTCGTGTGCAGTAGTTTTTAATTTAAAATTATATAAATTATGTATTAGTTTATAGCTTTTATTTTGCTATATAAGTATTGAAATTTTATTTTAATTTTCTCCTTTATTTAAATAATTGCTCAGAAATTACATTTTTAAATATGGGTATACAAAAAAAACATACATTTAAAAATATAAAAATAATTTTAGAAAAAAATGAAAACCGACTTCAAACAATATTGTGTTGCATGTTCAGTCCTTAACTAAAAAGTAGAAAATAATATTTTAATTACTTCATAGCAAAGAACATTAAAGGGGAATCAACGCAATCCTTGATACCTATAATACTTTACTATTTATAGTTTTAATCAGTTATTTTGGAGTCGGTGCCAGCCAAGAAGGATCTTTAATTCTGGCTTTGCAACAAACTTTTGAAATGCAAGGTGCGGTAATGGCACGCGTGGAGGATATGCCTGAGTGCACTACACGAACGCGGTCATACGCGTGAAGGCAGACATCATTGATAGTTGTGTTCAGATATACATAAAAAATTTGACGCGCACTTATCAGATTCCGTTCGATTTCTTGTATTAAATCTATATTTTTTATTCATATTATTAATAAATTAATCAAGTAGGTTATTTTTGCTAGTAGGTAGATTATTTTTATGAAGGTCATTATGATCCTTCTTGGCTGGCACCGACTCCAAAATAACTGATTAAAACTATAAATAGTAAAGTATTATAGGTATCAAGGATTGCGTTGATTCCCCTTTAATGTTCTTTGCTATGAAGTAATTAAAATATTATTTTCTACTTTTTAGTTAAGGACTGAACATGCAGGTATTGTTTGAAGTCGGTTTTCATTTTTTTTTTAAATTATTTTATTTTTAAACTTTTAGTGGGAATTAATTGTGTATAAATATATTCAATATGGATAGACCTACTAAACGTTCTGCGCAAATGAGACAGCGCCGCGCCGTTTAAAAGAAAGTAGAGACGAGAGGTAAGATTGTAAATAGAGATATAAGGTCCTTGTCAACACTTTCTCGATCGCTTGGCTTAACGACTACCAAATTATAGTGATAACCATAGTCTAACTGCTTCTAAAGAATGAAGACGCTGAAAATGAAACGACACAAATGGTCACTCATCCAGGGCCACTTCGTTTCTAACAAAAAATGAATTTTGAAAATCACTTCGCACTTGTAGCATGGATATGTCAATGTCAGAAAATTCGTCGCAAAAGACATCGACGTGTTGCTTTACACGTCTTCAATTCTTGCATACGTTTTGTTACAAAATATAAAATTAGAGCCAAACCACTAAGCCATTCTTTATAAAAAAATATGGGACCCCATTTCGGAGTATACTCTTTCAAATAAAAGAAGAATTTTCCAAATTGGTTTATAAATGACCGAGTTTTGTTGTAACAAACATACAACCACTGAACCATTTCTTATAATAAAAAAATGGGACCAATTTCAAAGTATACCCTCTCAAATAAAAAAAAAAATTTTCAAATCGGTTCATAAATGACCGAGATATGAGGTAACAAACATACAAAAAAAAAAAAAAAAAACATACGACCCGAATTGATAACCTCCTCCTTTTTGGAGTCGGTTAAAAATTGTAGATCAGAGATAGAAACCGCCTCACAATGCGTGTCGTGTATTATTATTATTTCCTTTATTTACATCATTTCAAATTATTTAAAATTTTAAATACATATTTATAAAAAGTGAAAAAATATACATTTAAAAATATAAAAAAATAGTTTACCACCGGCATCGAGACTAGAGTCCAAGCTACCGGCGGCTAGGCTTCTAGAGACAGGAACCTCCTCACAATACGTGCCGTGTCAAGCAGCACTGCCTTCTGAATCTGACTCTTGACCCATCCACCTAATGCGAGCCTCTTTAGGTGTTGGTCGAGGCTCTTTGCTATTAAGCCATTTACAGTAACAACTATCGGTACAATGACAGCTGAATCCACATCCCACATGTCGACAATCTCATGGGCTAAGTCGAGATATTTTATCTGTTTATCTTTCTCAGCTTTCATGAGATTCTCGTCATGAGGGACAGTAATATCGACTATCATTGCAAGGCGCTCGGAACGATCCACCACCACGATATCAGGCTTGTTTGCTATAATAGTCCTGTCTGTGCTGATGGTGCGATCCTAGTACAATGTCGCACGACCATTCTCGAGAACCGGCTCAGGGTTTTATTATTATTATTATTATTATAAATATTATAGGAAATATACAATTAGGTATTCTATTTGAACAATAGCTGTAAGTTTAATACGACTACTTTGATGGGTCAGTAGTACTGTGTATGTTTTGTTAGGTTGGGTTGGGTTACGAGGTATTGGATTTTTCTGTCTAAAAATATCAGTAGCTTGTATTTTGCTAGCTGTGTTAGGTTCTGTGTAAAAGAGATCACACCTGTTGTCATTTACTAAGCACAAATCGAGATTTAAGTAAAAGCCCCAAAATAATATATTCTTCTTCCACACGTATTTCCCGACTCCCTCCCGCGTCGCCATCGCGTTTATCAGGTAAGTTTAAAATTGCAAAGTTCACGCTATTCTCTATTCATCTGATAACTACACCAGACTACATATGCATTTAGAAATTAATTACTAAATTAGTGTTCAGCTAAATGTAATTATAGGTAATGTCGATCAATTAACTAAGGATAGATTAGTTATAAATTAAATGCATTAGGCAGCCTCTGACTGAGCCGCAGTAATTTGTAACCACAATGTTAATGACAAAATTCTGTACCTAGGTTTGATTTTAACACGAAAGTGAAACCGCTAAACTGATTTGCATTATAATTTTCAACGTAGATTACTATTATTTTTTTAATTTTATTTTTTAGCCCACCAAAGTGACTCCACTCTGCCTGTTGGTAAGCAGTCAGTGGAATCCAGAAGTGGCGGACACCATTCCAAAAGCCAAACTACTGGTATGGTAGTCTCCACTATGGCGGCTTAGTGAGATGCTTTTTCACGCCCCGCTTTAAAGACCCAGGATCAAAGTTAGTTGGAATCACATGCGCTGGCAGAGAGTTCCAGGCTTTAATTGAGCGACAAAAGTATTAAGTGCTGAACCGTTTCATTCAATTAAACCAAAATAGATTTTAGGCGAAGCCAAATCGCAACTCATTAAATCACAAGCTGAAATATTGTTAATCTCCGTCATAGGAAATGCATCCAAAATAAAAATGAAATGTAAAAATTAGCGTGCGTGTGGAAAAATTGACAATTTAATTCTCCAAATCTAAAATTAATAACAATAAGAATACCCGCTCCTTTAGAATGCTTACACAGGGACACAAATCCAACGTGCAGTGGCTTTTTCAGAATTTTAATGTAAAATGGGATGAGACAGATACCATAGCCATGTCACATCCATACTACTCGTATAGCAATGAAACCTGTATTTTGGTTGCATGTACTGCATCATGTATCAAACCAGCTAAATCATGTCCCATTTTGCTAATATTTCGCTTAAAACTGTCTGGACTTAGGAAGTTTTAAATACTAACATAACAACAGTGTAGGTACTCAGTAAAATATCAGTGTCTAATAAAATGATAACAAGCTTGTTGCAAAGGAAATCTGTCTTCAGACGAAAAACTATTTACATTTAGATGGATTGCCAAAATGACCCGCTTAACTAGATACGTAGATATATAGGCTTTAACCAAAAATTATTTTAGGAATTACTTAACTGTATCGTTCAATTTTGAGTTCTTATTATAATTTTTATTATTCTGAATAAACAATCTGTTTGGAGAAGTTCAAGAACTCACCGGAATTAATTTAATCTCGAAAGCTGAAAGATATTTGTAAACTTTTAAATTGTTTATAAATTAATAATTAAAGGACACGAATATTTTTTTCCAGAAATGAGTTTTAAAAGAGGAAATACTGCAAGATTTTTATAAGAAGTTCTTCATGCATAATTATTTTGTTTTAGTTGACATAAATTGCTGTAGAAAATAGTTTTTAAAAGTTAACAAAGCAACAATAAAAAAAAATTAATTGGGTAATCATGGGTTCTCTAAACTTCTCAGTCGCGATAGGTTTTTCATGTACGAAATGTCTATTTTAGCTCTTACGTTTGTAGATACGGTTACTGATGTACCTTATGATAATGCAACTTACACTAACGCTGCTATTCGTAACCTTCATTCAGTCTCACACACACAAACACACGTACACATGTATATGTATATGTATTAATACACTCTCTCATAGCTTACTCTCATACAAACATACACATGCTGACACACACACATATTTTATCGACAGTATATACCTGTTAGTAGAAACGTAAATCTATTACGAATCTAAACTTTACCTGTTGCTCACATTTCGAAGTTTGCGCAAGGTAAACACATTTCAAGATGTATAGTATTCGTAATATTCAGAGTTTAATAATTACAAACTATATAAGCTGTTATTTGAATAACTATGTGAGAATCACAAAACTTTTCGGACTGATTGCAGTCTGTTATGATGATTGTATTAAGAGCGTTCACACATAACGTCTTCGTATGGTTTCTTAGTTTTTAAACAGCTATCACGCAATTCTCAAAGTGTTCGACTAATTTTTGTTTTAAATAGCTCCGATAAAATGACAAAAATTGATAACCACGAAAATATGAAACTAAATTGCGACGTTCCCACTCTTATGTGTGAACACTCTTATGAACAATCAGGCTTTGGCGTTCTTTTGAGGTATCATGAAATAGTTGTCAGCATGATGACAGAGCAAGTAGCCAGCGGTTAAAAAACCTACACAAATTTTTATTTGTCTATTACATTCTTTAAAAATGGACTGCCTTAGTATTTTAGCGGTTCGCCGAGATCCTGGGTTCAATTCACTGGTGAAATCGTAATATTGAGTTTTTATGTCTGGTATTCTTATTATTTTACTATAGCCCAGAGTTTGGTATTGTGCCAAGTAAATGGCAACAAACACGCTACCTAGTACATACATTTTATATTAATAATCCAGGTTTCCTCATGACGTTTTCCATAATCAAAAGTCGGTATTGTCCAAGATAATAATAATAATATCACAACAACTACACACAAGGCCATCTAGACCCAAACTTAAAAAGAATATCAATAATTAATCAATGATAAATTGACATTGCTTCTTGCCCGGTTTTGAACTCACGGCCTATATGACCTATGATACAAAGCGGTGCCTCAACTACTGAGCGATCAGCTCAGTACAATTATTCATGACTTAAAGCCTGCGATTCACGCACCCAAATAACTCAGAGTAAGTCCATCATTTGAAGTAATTCTGTACTGGCGTAACAAACACATTTCGTTAATTTAGGTACGGTGTATTGTAGGGATACCATGATGAGTGTTTCGTGAGGTTAGTTCATTTCATCACTAGTAAACCTAAGCTTCACTCAAAAGTGCTAATATATTTCTTACGAAGAGATAATTTTTTTTTTTAATTCCTGAATTTTCGATACTTTTATAATAATATGCATCTATTAAACTTATAAACTTTACAAAGGAAGTTCTTTAAACGACAATAAAATCCGTATCAATATCTGTTGTATGGATTAGAATAAGTTATCAGAAAAATGGGCAGAAGAAAACAATAACTTTGCTTTCTTACTTTAGAGTGCCTTTCCAATTGGCCAATCGTAGTGCTCGAAATGCTGTGATTGGCCAATTCACGGTCCACTCCTCACCACTCCGCCCAGTTCAGCGTCACTGGGAACGCATCCTTACTTTTTACCATATAAATATTTGTGGAGTGTATGCCAATCACCAAGCTTATCACTGTACTCCTATCAAGAAATGCTACTGTCATGCCGTGTTGGAGTTTCTTCTTTTTATAGTTTGACCGTCAGTATTTGATTGACTAATCTTTGTCTTCTTCTCTTAGTCATTTTGCTTTTGGCAGAGTGGTCGTGACCGTTAAGTAGTGTCTGGTGAGAAGATGTGCTTCACGATGTTTCGCACGTTCTCTCTGTTGGAAGTCATCTTGCTGCACTCAATCATGACTAATCTTTGTAAAATACATCTATTTCTTAGGTTGTGCAAGTGATATTTCTGTTTGCAAGCGTTTCTAAGCTATGGTGACTGCATAAGTACCAACAGGCAGACCGTATGCTTGTTTCAACGTTACTTGTATTAAAATCATGTCCTCATGAATTAACGAATAGCTTGAGACCCGAGCCGGACAGACGGCAACTTAAATACACATAACCTCCTCAAACATACTTAAGGGAAATTTTAACTATGTTTGTTGATAGCGTTGAGCCCAAATTATAAAGGTGTAGTGCTATCGGAAGCTGAGATGAAAACAAAATACAATAACTAAATTTATCATATAAACATAGATTCATGTCCCATGTAACAGGGGGCGAGCCTATTGCCATTTAACGGGCACAATTCCAGACTCCGGGTTTTTTAAGTTTACTTTGAACATTACTGACTTACGGTAAAAGAAAACATTACGTAGAAATATTCCCCTAAAATTTACAATCCGCCTTGAATAACGTGATGATTTCTGTTCATATTTTCTCCGTATGAGAAGATGCCTTTACCCAATAATTAGATAATAGCGACCTGGTATTCATCATATCAGCCAAAAGACGTCCACTGCTGCACTGCCTTCCTCAATTTTCTCCCCCTTAGCCGGTTGTTCTCCTCCCTCAACCATCTCTAGAACTTTTCTGCTCCAACCATCAGTTTTTCAGACCTGCTATTATGAGTAAGTAAACAGAAACATGCAAGGTATATTATTATGTGTCATACATACACGGTCTTCCACTTACTACGTCCAGTATACCAGTCTAGTCACCTTTTCTGCTTATCATTTCACCTTAGCTTATCGCCATCTCCAGTCGAGGACTCATAGTTCAGCGGTTATTGATCTTATAGCAGTTTGATTCATCATTAGCTTATCATAAAAAGTATATAATATGAAAAAAAATGCATTGGAAACCAGCTTACGAGAAAGCTACCACTTCCACAAGTAACGCTTACAGTGAAGACACGGGCTCTTTATGAAGCACAATGTGCCGTGAAACTATTTTGATATAAACTTTAAGGTGTTCAGCTAAATCATGGATTATAATATATGAATATTTGTTGAAGGGTCGGAGAAGGATAGGCCAAGCTATTATGATTAAAATTAACGAGACTGTGTGAGACTAGTATAGCATGAGTACCGGTACGGCCATTTTTCTCACTGTCAACCTATGAATTTATTTACAAAGTAAATACTAGAGGCGCTGTAAGTTTTCAAAGAAATTTGTTACCGGTGAAGAAGTCGTTATGTAATGAGAAATTTGTCGTAGATTACCAAATTATTATTATATAATTAGTCGTAATAGTAAAATAGCAAGTATCAGCGCAAGAGTTTATTAAACACCTTACCGTCAAATTATTTAATGAAATCTGGGAAGCTTCACATTGTTTTAAAGATAGACGAAGTAAATTTCATCCTTCACTGTGCTTATTCATACAAAACTACAGAAAACTAGGTAATTATCCCCAAAAATCCTGTTTGGCTCGTATTCCAAATGAAGGCAATCAAAAATAGTTTATCACCTCTATTCGGCATTAAGAAATTATTACTAATATTTTATAGAGGTACTGTTATAAACTGAGTGCTATAGGCAATACCTAATGTGCATATGTATCTACGCGGGCCTAGCCAGAGCCATACACAACAGCTAGTTAAATGCAAAATAGGTTTGGGGCTAAGAATTCACAGTATAAATTACAGGTTACCTCAGCTACATGTACATGTACAAGCTCTAAATTGTGCTCACTGCTCTAAAAAAGATTTATACACTGCGTTTGGCACTGCTTCAAGCCTGAAACTTTAAAGGTACATTTCTTATATTCCCTTTGAGAATAAGCTAATTTCATACTAACATGTGGTAGTAGATCCTTTCTAGTTTCAGCGTAAATAGGCCGGATCGAGTACTATCTCATAATATATCAACGTCAATTTAAAAAATCTTTTGTTTATAAATACGTATCAAATAAAAGGACAAATTATGAAATACAAATTAATTTAAACTGAGTGACGGTTATTAAAATGAAAATGTAGTACTCGTAGTGAATACCAGGAGCGCTGTTCACTTTGCATAATAATACCTTACGCTGTCACAAGTTACAGTTTGCACTTCACTGAATAGTTCAACTGCCTTAGCTTTGTAGAAATTCCTGAGGCGTGTAAATTATCTTATGATGTTTTCCTATTATCTATACTATTATCTAAAGCGAAAGAGTTTGTTTGTTTGAGCGCGCTAATCTTTGGAACTACTAGTCAGATTTAATTAATTCGTTTTGCGTTTGATAGCTCAGTTCTAGAGGAAGGTTGTTGGCTATTTAATATCATGCTACTGGCGACGGGAGCAGAGCAGTAAACAAAGATGTAATTTAACGCGGGTGAAACTGCGATGCGTAAAGCTAGTGTGAGATAGTTCACTAATTAACGCAAAAGTTTGAGAAGCGTGACTTGCTATACTGATGCCTGTGATTTAGATAACGATGTTCCTATAAAGCTAAGTTTGTTACCTCGTTAATTAATATCGAGTAAAGTACGCATCTATTATATTGCTCTAAAGAGCAATGGATTTTTCTCATATAGAAAAGGCATGAAGATTTATCTAATTGCGATTATACTGTTCGAAATTTTGCAAATATATAAATAGTACTATTTTGTGAATGAAATTATAATATTATTATGATCTTTTTATATAAATAACAGTCGATTTTGTTCTTGGCTTGGTTACCGATGAAGGAAATAAAAGCTGAAATTTGTTTCTTATTGGTTTGTTTCTTTAGTATTTTTGGTTGTTGTTGAATTAATATTTTTATAAAGTAGTGAAAAACACAGCTATGTCTATAAGTTACCTTCATCACTTAATTAATTAAAAAAAAACAGATATATTCGTAATGTACCTTAACCACTTACTATCTGTCATGAGTTTGTTTCCTATTTAAACTGTAGATAGTTATTTGCAATTACAGAAGATACATACTATCAGTATGTATGCTAGGTCTAACATGAAAATTCTTTTCATGTTAGACCTAGCATAAGAAAAATCAAAAGTTACAGGATGCTTAAACACACAGATTTTAGTTTATTTAATCACTCAAACTTACACCGACATAAAACCACAAAAAAGAAACGACTAAGATATGAAAGGAAAACTTTAAGAACTGACTTACACAACGTTTCTAATTAGAGAAGTTCAATATTTGGAAATGAATTTGTTTTACGATGAGTTAAAAAAATTGAAAAATAAAGATTCTTTAAACACAATAAAATACGTAATAAATAAAGTAGTCTCCATTTTGACCAACAAGGCCAACGATAAGGGTTGCATGTATAAATGAATGAATTTTAGTATGCAAATGCGCAATCTGATATCGTTAGTAAGGCAAGCACTATATGTGGTAACATGAAGGTGCTTGTCAGGAACTTGAACCAGTTAATCCAAGAATACTCGTTCGTACATTTTATGGCCTTCATAAAGAACTTCGGGATGTATTTCAAATTGTGTCGTTACTCACCCTTGATAGTACCAACTCATTTATTACTTACAAATTAGTTTCTGAATCGTAGGAAAGGATTTACAAGTGATTAAAACTTCAGACATTAAATTTAAAAAGACGGGCTTTAGAAAACAATAATGTGTTACTTATTACCTTTAGCCGAAATAGGTCTATTGCTATCTAACATTGGACGTGTCTCTATCTAGAGAGAATAAAATACAATTACAATAGGTTAGGAATAAAATAAAGCATTTAAATTTTAATTTTTGTTGTGGGTTGACTGAGGAACATAAATATGTTGAGTTTGGAAAAATAAAGAGTGGGTCATAGTATGAATTCGGCACAACCCAAATTGTACTAAGCAATACGTGTTGCTTTATTGCCAAAAGCGCTCCAACTGTTTCACGGATTGGTGCCTTATCATTGTGACGCCGCTGCTCTTTCAGTGTTCGTTGATATTCCTGCCACTTTTTCCCATTGTGATGGTTATTTTTATCGTTCGGCTATATTACTCATTTAATTCATTAGGTTGACTGCTTGCACTTAATCAGTGTAAACGACTATTAGGTTGCTAGTAAGAAGCATGATAGACACGTCACGTTTATTCTCATCCCACGCTTCACTCTTATCCCATAACTGTTTACCTTCAGGTAGTTAATTTAATAGGCAAATACGTAAATGTTAATTTGTATAACGAAGCAAGATGTCTAAGTATATCATACAGAATAAACAACAGACATGAACTAAAAAGTTAAAATTTATTCATAGAGAATAATGCCGTTTAATCCAACTAGGCGCTTAATTAAATTGTTCTTGAAGAATAATCTCATTCCTCATACGACAAAGTAGTAACGCAGACGATAGATGTTTTACTCATTCGTTGATTAAAGTTTTAAAAGATGTAACTTTTTAGTACTTTAAAACTGCTTCCATTTTGAATATTGATTGCTTCACTTCTAGAATATTAATTTAAAAGATTATTAATTAATTTCAGAAAACTATAAGTATTTGCAAATAATCTATTTTATCATACTTCTATTTTGGTTTCTGACCTGCTTCATAGACCAATTCCACTTCCACACTATTTGAACAGATACCTCATAATGCGAAGTAATCATGATTATAAATTGCAGCCTAGCTATTAATTTTGCAGACATTACACCAGACTGCTTCTAACTTCAAACTTATTGGTAAAGTCACAACGCTTAACTGTCCCCAACAGGCAAACAGGCGAACAGAAACAGAACAATCGAATTCCCACACAATTCGACTTTATTGCAAGCACATCAAATGAACTTCAAAACACAAAGTTAAACACTATAACCGTCTGAAATGATTTATGTGCTGCAAAGCTGCTAGGATACAACGCTTTGAGTCATAAACAATGCTGCACTTATGGACTCTGTTAACTGTTCTCTATCGAGGATAAAGATTTTGGTACAGTCGGTGTTTTTGAGGGTAAAGTTAATGTATATAATGTTTTTCGAGCGTATGTATGTAGTATCTTTAATGGTTGGTTTAATGAATTTTATCATATGAGGTGTCATTAGAATTGTATTAATAGTTTCTTTCTTTTCAGTTTGTTTTGACCAGGCAGGATTTTGTTTTCAATTCTATATTTTGACAATTATGTAACTTCTTTGTCTTGATAATATGACCGTCTTTATGGTTACTATTTATGATCTACTAGACCTCTAAATATTATAAAGTGATATTTTTTTCTTAACTGTTGCTTTTTTTTTTTTTTTTTTTCGTGGGAAACGCATTACGCGTACGCACCCGCCTGGGCGCGACGGGCGAGAAGCAAGGTGGTCCGCTCCCTCTCCCGCTCGGCCGCCTCCTTGGCGAGCATTACCTGCTCGCAAAAGGAGGCGACTCCCTCCCAAGCCCTCTCGCTGCGGACCATGGACAGAACCACAGCCGGCAGCGAGAGTTGATCCGCCCACGCTGGACACTCCACGGGCGTGTGGAGCGCCGTGTCGCGCGGGCAGACCCCGCAATGGTAAATGGTTTGACTGTTGCTTTTTTTTTATGTGGGAAATGCATTACGCATACGCACCCGCTCGGGCAAGGCGGGGGTTATGTCGGACTCTCCGACCGCACTCAAAGCGCGGCCAGCATACCGACTAAAACCCACGGTGTTCCTCCAGACGGCCAGAGTGTCGGGGTCACGGGAGTCGCTTGCGCATTCATCCGCGACCCCGACGGGCCATGGCCCGCTCACCGCGAGCGGGCTCCGTCCCGACTCTGTCCCGCTCACCGAGGCGCGTGCGGAACACGCGCACTAACGTCTCGGGCCCGTGCTGTTCGGGCGGCGACTGCCCGATCGCCGCCCACAGGCCAACTCGGCCGCAGAGGATAGGGAGAACGGCGCATCGCAATACCGACACTCCTCTTCCCCTGCGGCCCCACCGCGTCCGCAATCTGGCGGTTGCGGCCCCGCCGAGGCCGCGGAAGGTAGGGAGAGCGGCGCACCGTTATACCGGCACTCCTCTCCCGCCGCGGCCCCGCCACTCCTCAGCCGCAGTGTCGCCGAAGCAACACTGCAGCCCGACTCAGTTGCGGTGCCGCCCAACAGCACCGCAACCCACCGGAGCCGCTCCATCGTGGGCTTACTGGCAAAGCCCAGAGGAGCGGCGCCTCCTTGGGGTTCCTCTTGGTTCACCGTGGTCCTTGGTAACCACGGCTACTAAGCCCCCCCGCCGCGACAAGGCGAGAACCCCGTTGGGGGGGTTGACTGTTGCTCAGCTAACTTCTTCCAACAACAGATTTTGATACAATTTCACAATCGTTTAGAAAATTAAATCCGAGAGGCTTATATATATATTTATTACATGCATAGTAGAGAATAGTCTAAATTTGTATGATTTTTAATTAGGTTAATTTCCTCCCTTTCCTTTTCCTTACCTTACTCGATCCTTTCACCTACCCCACTCCCTTTACGGAAGACAGCGTCATCATTGCAGGAGCAATACTAGAGACTCTGAGTCGTCCATAAGCGTCAGTTACCACTTGGGCTGTTTTGCTCGTCTGCCACTGACGGCATTAAAAAAAATGTCGTAAAAAGTGTAATATCGTGCGTATCAGGGGTAGGTAGCCAGGAAGTGATATAAACTATCGTCTTTATAGCTTTGATGGAATAATATCGAATAGTACTCAAAAATAAATTATTGTTTTATGTCTCTTTACGATTTGCAACTAAGCATTATTTTATTTGTTGTCGTAGCCCACTGCAGCATCCACCTAATCAGTGTAAATTATTTCATGCTTGCCTTTTCATATAGCGAAAGAACTTTACGACTTGTAATATATTTGTGTAATTTATAAGGCTTTGGTGTTTTTATCATCCATTGTGTCTTTTTATATAATTATCGAAATCATTTTCTAGTCTAATTCGGAGCAAAAGAATTTTAGTATTTCTAAAATTTCAATTTATCAAACTTCATATTCCAGGATTGTCACATAATGTTGTATAAAAATCTAAGAAGAATTATTAGTCAACATGATTAATGATGAATTTCTTTATGGTCCTTAAAAACCCTACTTGTTTTAAAAATTTTTTAAGTATTAGCTATTGATGCAATAAATAATAAAATGTGTCAAATAAAACACGTTAATATTTCAATGGAACGTCTAACAGCAATACTCGAAAATTGCTGCTTAAAGCGAATTTAGGACCATAAATAATCTTTACACCACGTTCAAGGGTGAAAGGGGTTCATATATTTTGTTAGACCATTATTCTAAGCTAAGTGTGCTGAACTGTTAAAAAGTAGAAATAAAGATTTGAAAATAAGGCGACATGTTGAAAGGACGTGTGTTGAAGCTAGTATAAATGACGAGAAAATATTACACGTGAAATATTTTAGGTTGTATTTTAAAATGTTGTGTTTGTTGTTTAAAGGATGCAGTTGCTTGCTGACGTTCTTGAAAGAAATACAGTAGCACCTATGAGTATTTTTTTAAATAGGAATATTCAAATAGGTACCAAACTTAAAAAATAACATTGAACTTTTTTGGAGAGGTTCTTCTTGGTCGTATCCTTATAACTTGGGAACTTGACTAATTTAGCTATACATCACCGCTTACAGATCTGCACAATCAAAAGTTTTGTTACTATTTAGTAATATTAGCGTGGTTTAGGGTAAATAAACGAAAATTAAAAACTATGTAATTTTTTATTATTTGTTATTCGTTAGTAGTTTTGCCAACTAAGCTTACAGGCCTACAATTTGTGCAAAATTTAAACAAAACAATGCTGAAATTGGACAATAAAAAGTTCTATTTTGTTTTAGGCTTTAATTAACGCTGCGTAACTATAAAATAGAACACTGTGATTTATATGTCTATCTATTGTCTAGTTTGATTTTAATTAGATACCGTAATAAATTGATAATATTTATAATTAATTGCTTGCTGGTCGTGAAATCTCTGATCTAGAATATTATAGAACCACCTCATCTTTTTCAACATATTATGTCGTAAAAAGCGATAACGAATACCAGATCTGATAGCAGCTTTATCAGAGTACTAAAAATGATCTTCCTTTCGTCACCAACCCGTCAGCAAACGTGATGGCTGTGGCAAATACATATCTTTGGTAAAGGCCTATGTCTAGCCGTGAATAGGCTGATTGATGTTGATTTGAAATTAATTTGTTTTTGAAAAACTAAGTCATCAAATTACTTTTTTAATACTAACTGCGCTTCACAGTTTCGCCTGCGCGTAAAATATAATTAGTATCCCTTAGGAACCAGACCGATTTTCGGGATAAAGAGTGTGTCTGTCTCTGACACCGAATCTATCTACATAGGTACCAGTTTTCATCGAAATCGGTTCAGCCATTTTGGGCGCTGAGTGGTAACAAACACACAAACTAAAATTTATAAAATTAGTATGATTCCTTAAAACAGCATCAAGACATCTTTAGTAACTGACCGCTAAGTATACATGCCATACTAAAAAATGATTACAAGTAAGTACCTACTCTTTGTAACCCCATAAAAGCGTATTATTTTCAGTGTACAGGTTACGGCTTTCAATGATAGCGGCTGCAAATTACAATGGCACGATTTCAACTCTGATAATATTGTCATTATTATGTCTGCATAACGTTTCTGCAATTTTTTAGCTACTGCTTGACTATTTCGGTAAAAATATTAAAGTTCTATAAACATTATTTTTAAGCTTTACGACATTTGGTAATATCGTGAAAAATAAAAATTAACCAACAAAAAATTTGTGTATAAATAAATAGTAGAGTTGAGTACCATAACCACTACGTAGAAGCAAATATTATAATATTTTTTTAAGTTCTGATTATAATAAAATTATTGATTAATATTTCACAAACTTTTGTATTTTAAATAATATTTTTATTTACTGCATTTTTTTAATCACAAGATTTATATTATTAATACTGTATTAAACACTACTGATAATATAATATTGATAAATATTATTGTTACACTAATTCATACGTTCGCCGCCGTAACTTAATTTATCTCATTGTAATTGAACTCTATTTTTATGAGAATAAAGATAATATTTGAACTTAATTATATTACAAATTTAATATTTATTTCATTTAATTCGTTCGTTAAAACAATGTAAATGGTAGGTACATTTATTATTAGTATAATTATGTTTTATTTTGTGTACTTTTAATCTACAATTATTTTTACAAGATAGGCAATGCGCGAGTATTACTAGTGTTGCAAGCGTCAATAAGTTACGATAACTGCTTACCATAGACGAGCAGTATGCTTGAATATAAAAGTATAATAATGCTGAGGTGAACTGAAATTATACAATTTGTTACGTTGAGCTATCACATTACGAAAAATGTATGATTGTGTGTATTGCATTGTTTGTATGTTCAATTTGTTGTTTTGAACTGACAACTACTATAAATGGTCATTTTGGTATAAAACAATAACCTAACCCATACAAACTTTGTTGCAATATTAATTTGCGTCTAAAATGTCATCCTAGTAGCTCGTGGTCTGCAACTTCGTATATGCAAATAAGATTCCAACTAACTCCTGCAACTCATATTTACATAATCACAGGATGAAATGTAAATATTCGATCGTAGTTCTTGCTTTAAAAATAGAAAACTACCAATAGGAAGTGCTGTAAAGAGTGTGGTTTTGTGATTGCAAAAATGTTCGAAGTTCGACAGACGAGTTGAAATTCTAAAGAAGACAGATACTCTTCTATACATTTTTGGCCTGAAATGTAAAAAGGTGAGAATCACGTATATTATGAACTAGTTTATAATACTGTAGTGTAACAACAGGTTTTTCTAGTTACCTTAAAGTTAATAAATTTCATGTCATTTATAATATTATCAAAATTGACAAGACAAATTTTCTATAGAGATAAAACAGTTTTTTTGATAAAATAGTGCGCTATGTTATGCCAGAGGTGTGCAAATGTAAAAAATAATAATAATCAAGAAATAAATCATAAAATATTGATACAAAAAACCTTAGTAAGTACCTAATTATTTTTGTCAAATATCACAGTTATATACTAAAACATAAAGTTAAATAATAATAATAATAATAATAAAATTCTACCACATTCACACAGCGCCATTTAGCCCCAAATTAAGCAATTATATTTGCTTGTGTTATGGGTACTAAACAACTGATATACTACTTACATACATTTTTTTTTTGTAAATACATACATATTATAGATAAATTTCACCCAGACACAGAACAAACACTCATGCTCATCACACAAAGATTTGTCCTGGGTGGGAATCGAACCCACGACCTCCAAAATGCAATCAACATTGCATTTTGTGTCTTATAAGCTACTTATTTGATACCGGTAAACGGTACACGTTACACGTTAAGAACACACTGCAAATCTGTTCAACAGCTTTAAAATTAAACAGATTCTGAAAATATTGTGTAACACTGGATCTCCTAAAAGTATCCTGTATTATTCGTAAGTTCGTAAATATTACCTTAAAGTTAACTAAAATAAGTTTTGTAGAACCAGATATCTTATTGACAAAACTTTTTTAAACACAAGGCTTTAGTATGACATTTATTTTAAAGCTTGTCTGTCCTATTAGGCGTCTAGGTTATTAGATTTGTACTATAACAGGCGCGTAAGTATTTTGTTCACGTACGTTATATTAGTTTCTATCTCGAAGAAACCGACGAGTTAAGATAAGTTGAAATTGCTTGAAGTACTTGTAATTCTCTTGACAAAATGTTGGTAACTCTTTTTTTTATAAAGTTTTAATTTTATTTTATGTATTATGTTTTATTCGTTGAAACATTTAATGATTTGGTAGAAAACAATATAGTAACTAGGTGTCTTATTAAATGAACGCAAAGAATATAATTCTTAGTCGGACGAGAATCAGTAGTAGATACATAATATGATAAAATATTTAAAAAAAAAAAAATGAAAACCGACTTCAAACAATACCTACATGTTTAATTCTTAACTAAAAAGTAGAAAATAATATTTTAATTACTTCATAGCAAAGAACATTAAAGGGGAATCAACGTAATTCTTGATACCTATAGTACTTTACTATTTATAGTTTTTAATCAGTTATTTTGGAGTCGGTGCCAGCCAAGAAGGATCATAATGACCTTCATAAAAATGACCTACCTACTAGCAAAAATAACCTACTTGATTAATCAATTAATATATTATTAGACAGAATTAAAGATCCTTCTTGGCTGGCACCGACTCCAAAATAATATTTTATTTTTAAACTATTAGTGGGAATTAATTGTGTATAAATATATTCAATATGGGTAGACCTACTAAACGTGCTGCGCAAATGAGACAGCGCCGCGCCGTATGAAAGAAAGTAGAGACGTTAGGTAAGATTGTAAATAGAGATATAAAGTCCTTGTCAACACTTTTGCTGATCGCTAAACCCTGAATCCAAGAAACAACAAATCAAAACAAAAAAGTGATGATCTACCAACAATAAAGAATCATCAAAAATCATAATTTAACTGACCGAGCAATCGCTTAATAGATATACAAAAAATAAACAGTGGTGCTGTAAAAGCAGGTTTAAGGGCGCCCGTTGCTGTTGTAATTTCTCACGACCATAAGACCTCCAACTTGGGTTAACGACTACCAAATTATAGTGATAACCATAATCCACTACTTCTAAAGAATGAAGACGCTGAAAATGAAATGACAAAAATGGTCACCCATCCAGGGCCACTTCGTTTCTAACAAAAAATAAATTTTGAAAATCACTTCGCTCTTGAAGCATGGACATGTCAATGTCAGAAAATTCGTCGTAAAAGACATCGACGTGTTGCTTTACACGTCTTCACTCGTTGCATACGTTTTGTTACAAAATATAAAATTGAAGCCAAATCACTTAACCATTCTTTATAAAAAAACATGGGACCCGATTTCAGAGTATACCCTTTCAAATAAAAGAAGATTTTTTCAAATTGGTTTATAAATGAACGAGTTCTGTTGTAACAAACATACAACTACTGAACCGTTTCTTATAATAAAAAAATAGGACCAATTTCAGAGTATACCCTTTCAAGTAAAAAAAGAATTTTTCAAATCGGTTCATAAATGACCGAGATATGAGGTAACAAACATACAAAAAAAAAAACATACGACCCGAATTGATAACCTCCTCCTTTTTGAAGTCGGTTAAAAATAAGTTTATTTTTATCCTATACTAGCGGACGTCACGCGGTTTCACCCGCGTGGTTCACGTTCCCGTGGGAGTATGAGGGTAAAATATAGCCTATGTTACTTAGTAAAAATTTAGCTTTCTATTGGTAAATGAACTTTTGAAATCGGTTCAGTAGTTTTTGAGTTTATTCGTTGAATACAAAAATACAAATCTTCTTCTTATCATTCTTCCCTTTATTATATTAGTGTAGAAAAATTAAGTATTGTACCTATCTAAGTATTTCGCGGTAGAAAGTATTTAATATCCTATTAATAATTATAACTGCGAAAGTTTGTGTGTATGTATGCGTGTTTGTTACCACTCAACGTATAAACGGCTGAAACGATTTCGATTAAAAATAGTATGTAGATTTGGTGCCGGAGACGGACATTGGCATAGACGGACTACTTTTTATCCCGAAAATTGGTCTGGTTCCCGAAGGAGACAAACATATTTTTAGGAGCGAAGCCGTGGAGCGCAGCTAATATCTAAATAAAAAAAATCTATGCGTGAACAGTATTTATGTCTAAATAAAAAGAATCTCTGTGTATTAAAAAGAACAATGACACAGCAAAATAAAAAAACCAATAAATTTTTATGACCATCAAAAATTTTCAAATAAAACCAATGTTAGGTACCTCTGTAGCATTTCAAAAGCTCTACACATAGACTATAGTGATTCTACAATAAAATGGCCACTAACATTTCGGCTCAACCGCAATTGTTCGAGTAACGATCGCACACAACGTCAAGTGGGCCGGAAAGCGATAACAGGACAATTTATGTCATCCCTACTACTACTGTGTTCAGAACCGATACACAAGGCAAGTTTTGGGTTAATACGATTATGAATAAGCAATTGGGAATGTGTTTGATGATAGACAATTACTAAGTGGTTTAGAACTTACTATATCATTATTCGTAGAGAGACGCCTCTTGAAGATATAAATTTGGATAGTGTAATATTGTTGATTAATATTAGGTAGATTCCAAGAGAAATTAATAGTATCTAAAGAGTAATATTTCCTTTGCTATGAACTGGAAAGATTAGATACAGAGTTAGTAATCCTAGTCAAGACGGGCCTACCGGTTTGGTAAAGTAACCTGATGGCCTGGACGAGTGGCATAAATGCTAATAAAATAGTAGAATAAAAATGTATGGGATTGACATAAGCTAACGCCAACATTTTCGCTAGCTTATGTCAGTCCCATACATTGAATATTTTATTCTATTAGCGTTTATGCCACTTGTCTAGGACCTCTGGAAGTCTTTTAACTGCAATCATCAGTCTGACGACGTTCATATTGGACATAAACATTTCTCAAATGAATATTACATAGTTTGACATAGTTCGCTTGAGAGGCGGAATCGGTTATCATTTTAAGAACGTAAGTACCCTATCTTAATCTTACTAAAATTATAAATGCAAAAGTGTGTGTGAGTGTGTGTGTGTGCGCGTGTGCGTGTGTGTGTGCGTGCGTGCGGTATTTGTGTGTGTGTATGTGTGTGTGTGTGTGTGTGTGTGTGTGTGTGTGTGTGTGTGTGTGTGTGTATGTTTGTTACCACTCAACGCCTAAATGGCTGAACCGATTTCAATGGAAATTGATATGTAGATACATTGCCAGAGGCGGAAATAAGCTACTTTTTATCCCAAAAATCGGTTTTGTTCCCGAAGGATAAATAGTTCATTTTAGGCGCGAGTGAAGCCGTGGGACAGCTGTGTAGTATATTCTTGCAATAGAAAAATCTAAAATCGATTTTAACTTATCACTGTTCAAAACCAAAAAGAAAGTAACTTTCGAACAGTTAATATCTCGATCATCCTTTCCTCGGAGCTATAAACTTCTCAAGCCTTTCCACACCTTTCGAACCCACTTAGTTTACCTAAGTTTAAGCGATAAAGTTTCCAACTGGTGCATACGACCCTTTTATTTTTAGAACATCGAGTTATTTTTCAACCTTAGTAAGAAAAATGAGCATCTAGGGAGTGCGAATTTTGAGAGTTTGTTACGTGGAGTAATCGCCTTGTAATTACTGCATCTATTTAGAAAATTCTTTCGCCAACCTATCTGAAAAAGCGTGGATTGGACTTCTGCTTACCTCTTTGGGAAAACGCGAAGCTCGGTATCAAATAGAAGAAGCCGAAGAATGTTGTTATTATAAATATTAAAGCTGTCTTGTTGGTCTAGTGGTTAGTGGCCCTGACTGCTAAGCCGGAGGTCGTGGGTTCGATTCCCACCCAGGACAAACCTTTGTGTGATGAGCATGATTGTTTGTTCTGTGTCTGGGTGTAATTTATCTATAATATGTATGTATTTACAAAAAAAAAAAAAAATGTATATAACTAGTATATCAGTTGTTTAGTACCCATAACACAAGCAAATATAATTGCTTAATTTGGGGCTAGATGGCGCTGTGTGAATGTGGTAGAATATTATTATTATTATAGTTTACTGGTTTTTTTTTTTCTCAGCTTAAAGCTGGTGGATGTGAACCTATCACGGGCTTATGCCAAGTGGGTTGGTTCATTGTGTAATGTTGTGGGTGTTTGTGTAGTGGATGTGAGGAATCGCCGAACTATGGAGCATGTGTCTAAAATTACTGATTTTTGTAGTGATATGAATGCGTTTTTATTTAGATCTAATTCTTTCAATGAAGTGTGTAATGACTTGGGTATGAGTCCTGTGGATGAGATTATAATCGGTATGATTTTTACTGTATGCTGATGCCACATTTGCCGTATTTCGTCAGCCAGAGGTATATATTTTTGAATCTTTTCTGTATACTTTTTTCTAATGTTATCAGAATTAGGTATTGCTATATCAATTAAATATGTTACCTTTTCATCCTTTAATGTTAATGTAATGTCAGGTCTATTGTTTGTTGTGGTTTTATCTGTAATAATTTCTCTATCCCAGTAAAGTTTGACGTTTTCGTTATTAATTATATTTTTTGGTTTATATTATTATTATTATTATTATTATTATTAATTACCTATCATGTCTAAATGTTTCCTAGTCCTATACATGCCAATATAATGCATGCTTAGCTACAACAATTGATGAATGCCACCTACAATTTATGTGCTTGGTTGCTGAATTTATTTTCACACTATTGAAGAGTTTTGGCCATGTTGACTTAACTGTATTTGTGTTGCTCTGTGTTGCACTGTGTCAGCCGTGTAACGAACTTGTGTGGGATGACACGGTGATTTAAGTGTTGTTGGAAAACGAGCAGTTCGATGTGTGTTAATTATGTAAAGGTGCTTTTTATGCGTTGTGATTGGGAAAATAGTTTATGTAAGTAATTAGTACATTTTATAGATGTTTAGGGTTTTTCATTCAAGATTAAACTTTATATCGTTTCTTATAAGGTATTTAAGGGCTGCCTTTGTGGCATAGTGGAAGTGGGTGTAAGTGTTGTGTATTGAGATATTGAAGGTTTTTGTTCGGGTCTAAACTTTGAGATTACTGGATAAATATTTATTCCTAATCAGAGTATCTAATAGGTACTTGTGCCAGTTAATTGTAAGCTTATAAAGTTTCCGTGACACAGAGTTTATTAATCCTTAGGGCGGAAGAAACCTTTTTTTTTTTAAAGGCTGTATGATCTCCAGTTCTGAATATAGAACCACTCCCTCTTCTCGGTGACCGTAGTGAGGTGAAGTTGCCTTTTCCTGGTCCTTAGATGTCTCCTATGTCACTCCAGCGGTTAATATTTTAGATCACACAGCCCTGATTTTAATTATTATATTATTAATACAATAATTAATTCAATCTAAATTGTATATAACTGGATGTATTATAGGCTGTATGCTAGAGTTTATTAATATGGTAAGGAGAATTAATTAAATCTAGACACAAGATATCCATCTGAGAATGGTACTGTAATTAATGTTAATATAATTTGTTATAAACGATAGTAGTCGCTATAAACGGTTATACGTGGACTACATAGGTGATGTGTTAGCAACAGAGAACATTGTTAGCAAAGTGCAAATTTAC
Organism: Parascotia fuliginaria; assembly: GCA_963082885.1. NCBI lineage: Eukaryota > Metazoa > Arthropoda > Insecta > Lepidoptera > Erebidae > Parascotia > Parascotia fuliginaria. The sequence continues at coordinate 7,738,713 of OY720195.1, forward strand.
AAACACCGGTAACGACTAAAAGACCAACTTTACCTAGCGTGGTTTCACCCGCGTTTTTGCTTACTGCTCTGCCCCCGTCGCCAGCAGCTTGATGTTACATAGCCTTTGTTTGTTTGAAAACGCTTATCTCTGGAACTACAGTCGGATTTGAAAAAATATTTTTCGTATGATAGCCTATAGGAACATCATGCTACTAGCGACAGGAGCAGAGCAGTAAGAAAAGACGCGGGTGAAACCGCGCTGAGTAAAGCTAGTTCAAAATATATGGAGGCAAAGCTGGGTAAATACAGTTAATAGGTACACTATAAAGTACAAATTTTAACGCTAGTAAAATTGTAGCTAGTAACTTTGATAAATGATAGTATCGACGAAATATTTTAGAGCGAACAAAAGATAAAGTTTTATGCTAAAATGAAATTAATTTATGTATGCGATAGGCAGCCAAGGTGATTTTGTAAAATTACTTTTAGAAAAGACCGTCTATAAGCTGTAATTAGAATTTGGCAAAAAGTCATCATTACAATCATTTCACGAGACAAAGAGTTTTTGCCAGTTCTTCTTATGGCTCAAGTTTTGTTACTTATGGGCTGTAGACATTATGCTGACACCTTATTCTGCTTATATTATTATGACGCTCTTAAGGATTATTTATATGATTATATCTAAACTAATATTATACAGAGACTTTTTCTATGTTTGTTTGTAACGAATAAACTAAAAATCTACTTAACCGATTTGGAACATTCTTTCATCTTTAGAAATCAATAAATGAAGCAGGCTATATTTTATTACGTTTTACATATTTTTTAGCAATTTTCAGAATTTCAATATTTGTAAATTTGCAATACATACACAGCAAAAGTAAATTTGCAGTAGGTATAGCAATAATATTTCGCAGACGTATTATTACTCGAAAAAAACTCGAATGAGTTTATGTTTGCATCATTCAATGTAAATCCACAAAGTATGTCTTTTTGATAAGTAAATTTAAAAAAAAACCTTTGTTGTGAGACCAAATTAAACTTTTGATACCAAAGCGTAGTAGTTAATCAATAAGATTGATTTTGAATAAGACTTTGCTTAAGGTATTTGTATCATAATTATCAGACTTGCCAGACGAATTTATGATCATAGTGGCGGCGGTTTCTGGCCATGCCATGTTTTGAGTAATCTGTAGATAACAGTTCAGACTCATGATGTTGGTACTTTGTTTCTTTCAATAGTTTAACACAAAACTGGGTCTGTTTCTTTAGTGCGACAATTAAAAAAAAACGTCGTGTAAAAAATGACTCCAAACCTGGATCTACTTACTCATCAGTTCATCATAACAAAGTCTACCTACCTTAAAACGATAATGTACCATAAAACACTCGTTCAGAATTTACGATTGACTGTAAAACGTTAATTACTTCGAACCTTACCTATTAAATTGTTAGGAAGAAGATAATTTTCATAATTACTTTGATAGCTCGAATATTCTGTCATGACATTTTGTGTTACTTTGATGTAAAGTACTTCATTAAAATTTAACGTAACAAAATGATGACTTTAGATGTTTTTACTGCATTACTGTTAAGTATAAAGCGGATAGCCCAGTTATCGAGGAAGGGAATAGGCACGAAACCCCGTCGCCAGTTGCGTGTAACATCACGCTACTGGCGACGGGAGCAGAGCAGCAAGCAAAGACGCGGGTAAAACCGCGCCGCGGAAAGCTAGTACTTACTATTATTTAAAGCGGAAGAGTTTGTTTGTTTGAACGCACCAATCTCTGGAACTACTACTAACAAGTAGCGTATGTCCGTCTCCGGCACCAAATCTATCTACATACTAATTATCATCGAAATCTTGTTCAACCGTTTAGGCGCTGAGTGGTAAGAAACACACACACACACACATACACATCCATAAGCTTTCGCAAATACATACGTAATATAAACGACTAATGAAACCAACCTGTACTCCAAATAAACCCTTGATTGTCAAAATTGACGAAGTCCGCTAAACAACACGAAAACATTTTATGTTATACATCATACACGTTGAAACACAATTACGTGTGTAGCAGACACTGCGAAATAGGTAAAGTCCGAAATGTCTCTCATACATAAGTGTTGAAAATTAGACTGTGCGACTCAAACCGCAGTACAAATTACAAGCGTGTATGTTTGGTAGTATAGAAAGGGCTTATTTACGTAAATAATAACGTATAATTTTCTTATAATTGTTTTAACACTTTTAAAGTAACATTATTAAAATATCTATTAGAAATTGTAATTATTAATTATGTAACAAAGAATATCATCTGACTTAAGCGTTTGAAGTTTGTTAATTGTTTTACCAAGCTCAAATTCTTAAAAAGTCGCCAGCAAAAAAGAAATGAAATAAAAATACTGTTAATTTTTATTTAAAAAAGTATTTTTTTTTTATATATATATAAAAAATTGTTCAATTAAAATATTATAATTTTATTTTATTAATTATATTGACTGGCCTGTTGGTCTAGTGGTTAGTGACCCTGACTGCTAAGCCGGAGGTCGTGGGTTCGATTCCCACCCAGGACAAACCTTTGTGTGATGAGCATGATTGTTTGTTCTGTGTCTGGGTGTAATTTATCTATAATATGTATGTATTTACAAAAAAAAATGTATATAAGTAGTATATCAGTTGTTTAGTACCCATAACACAAGCAAATATAATTGCTTAATTTGGGGCTAAATGGCGCTGTGTGAATGCGGTAGAATATTATTATTATTATTATTATTCTTATTATTTTATTTAATAATAGGTTTTGAGTAGAAATATATCTTTCTAAATAACAAAACCATATGCCCCGGGTGAGGATCGAACTCACGACCTTAAGATTATGAGACTTACGCGCTGCCTACTGCGCCACCGAGGCGTTACCTAAGAATTCGAAATAGCTCAATATATTATTATATAAATTACTAGCTGTTGCCCGCAGCTCCACCCGCGTGAATATCGATTATATCTCGGTTTACATTGACGATTTATCATACAAACTTTCAACCCCTTTAAGCCATTATTCGCAATAAATTATAGCCTGTGTTGTTCCCCCAGGTCTAATGTCAGGTTACGGCACAGACTAAAAATAAAAAGGTAAAAAGGCAATGTATTCCTATACCAAATTGAGTTAATTTCGCATTTATAATATTAGTATGGGTTTATCTATGTTACCTATCAGCATTTTTATCAAGATTGTTCAGTATCGAGTAATAAAAATAAACTACTTAGCCGGCTATCTATATCTATATTTGTGATTATGTTGGTAGTTTTACGTGGATATTTATTTATAAACCTACTAAGTCAACTTTATGTTATACTAGCTCGACCTGCCCGCGACGTCGTCCAAGTTAAATTAGGATTTGGCTTGCCTTGTTTGGCTTATATCTTGCGAATTTTTAAAGATATTTCCAAATGATTAAAGAGAGACTACACGATTAGTTTTCACACTGTCAATTACTTTTTTCATATTATAATTAACCTACCAAAGTGACTCCAGTCTGTCTGATGGTAAGCAGTCAGTGGAATCTAAAAGTGGTGGCCACCATTCTAAAAGCCATCGTCTGAAACTGCTGGTATGGTGGCCTCCGCCATAGCGTGAAAAAGCGTCTCAATAAGCATGCAACTTAGTGAGATGCTTTTTCACGCTCCGTTTATATGATATAGAATCAAAATTAGATGTCATTTTAAAATATAATATGGTAGACTTCACGACGATGGCGCACTGGTTTTTTTTTATGCACCGTGACATGGGTATTAAATGATAGGGTTTTCTGAGAAGGAGATTAGAAGAATACAAAAATAAAATGCATCTTTTTTTTATAAGTTTACAATTTACTATCTAATAAATTGCACTCACTTTGATACGAACAGTGTTTTTATAGCTAACGTAACTGAAAATATAAAAATGTAGAATAATAAATATATATTTGGGTATTACAAATTTTATATTAACAGAAAGTATAAAAAAAAGGATAGGTGATGACAGATGGAGTAATACCATCACCGAATGGCGTCCAAGAAATGGAACAAGAAGTGGCCGTCCAACAGCGCGATGGGAGAATGATATCAGAGCCGTCGCAGGCCGAACATGGTTGAGACTGGCACAAGAGCGTGGATTCTGGCACAAAAAGAGAGAGGCCTATACCAAGTAGTGGGTAGATCCAGGTTGTGGATGATGATGATGATAATAAAACGAAGTCAGACCTGCTGTCTGTAGGTACAATTAAACTTCTAAACTACTCAATTGATTTTGATAGGAATTTCACTATTATTCAGAAAATTTCTTTCAAAAAATTTGAATGTATAATACGCAATTTATATGTAAAGATAATTTGTACATGAGTAAAGCAAGGGCGGGTCGGTAGTTATGCATAAACTTTAAAATAACGCGCTTGTTATAGGTTGATAATAATTACAAACCTAAAAGCATATTCCATAGAACAAAACTTCAAACAACAATCCGCCTCCAAATAAGATTGTGATTTACTTTCTGATAGTAAAGTCCATTTTCCATTACATCGATCTTGAACAATAAATACATTCTCACTGTGCTATGACACGAATAATAGTGTTACTAATTATTCTGAACAAAATGTGTACATACTTGTTACTTGTACTTAATTAGCGTTAGCACAAAGTGCTATTCTTCATATTGGTGATTTATAGAGTTGTTCCGTATTCATCCGATGAAGTTTCATCCTACACTATTTTTTTCCTAACTCAACCTATTTACGTTCCTTACTCAACCGGAAGCAATTATTTTATTTTTAATTCTTTATTTATCCTGTAAGAATTCCTAGTTCAAGCGATTACGAAATCACCCAAAAACTAAGGTTTGTGTGGACGGACTGAAAGATGGGCTGTATGGTACCTACTATAAGATCTAGATTGGAACCATACGATAGTAGATTCTTGATGTATGGGCTAAATCACCTGGGAAAGTACTACCCTTTCGCAGAATATCGACGTACAGAAGGTATCCTTGATCTGTTTGTTTAGATCGATAGGTAAATGAGACTACTGACACCACAATTACACCTTCTTCTTATCCTTTTTCTTTGTCATCTGCTTCTCCCTAAAAAAGATTTTCTATACTTCATAATAATAATATTCATTTGGTTACATTAGACATCAAGGCCCCTTTTTGTTGATAACTGTCTCAAAAATCTGTCAAAGATATCTAGGGGATTAGACCGGAATAAAATATTTATATAAATTACTCTTTTGTTTCTGATCCCCTGCACGGGGGATCAGAACGGAATAGAAAATAAAATTAAAATATAACGATCCCCAGAGGATCAAATAACAGAATAACTCAACAAATACCTTAACATACATATTAGAACCTTATATCTCATTCTATTCTTCATGTAAATTAATCCTTATTCTTGAGTAGGTTAATATCATACCAAATGACTGACACCAGCTTGTTTTTTACCCCCGACGCAAAAACGACGGGGTGTTATAAGTTTAACGAGAGGCGGATTTCATATTTTTCCGCAACTTGCTAATATGGGTATCAATGACTTGACTAGTACAATTATGTACACTATGTCGGAGGTCTCTTAAATTTGTAATTTATATGTTATTAAAAAGATTTTCCCCTGTTGATGAAACGTTCTGTGTAAACATATTTAGCTATGAGAATTAAAAGCCGTCGAGACCAAAACATCTTACAATGACAACTACAAACCGCGGCATGATTAGCCGTGCTAAAAGTGGTGGCCGAACGATTAATGAAACCTGCATAGGATCGATAACCGATCAAGTTTTAGCAAGCATTCTTGCGAGCGTTTTAGTCAGCGACAAAAAAACAATAAATTTGACTTAAAGCTCAAAGCTTTATATAGCACCAATCAGTTCTGATATTGTTTCTGGTTTCGCTAATACTAATTGTAATTTTTTTTTTTGACAAGGGTTTATTAGAGTGTTCGCTAGATTGATCTTATAAATGTTATTAGTTACGTTTAACTCTATGCTTGGCTCTGTTCGTTGTTCAGTACGACAATTGAAAAACTGCGAAAGCTCAATATTCTGTTACAAGTGAATGCTCAAATCTGTCAGCACCTTTAAAAAGAATTGTTTCCCAAAGCAAATGTAGATGACTACTATCGTCGTCGTCGTGACTATATCTGACCTCAAGAAAAGGTGAATGAAACTATAAAATTATAACTTTCTTGTTAAAAAGCGTCTTTAAATTAAGTGTTCACTTAACAAAGAATATAAATAGCTTAGTTATAACGATGAATATTTAAAGTGTTTAATTTATCTTAATAATTATATACAAACTGATAATGTTAATCATTAACTCTTAATAAAGCTAAGACACTTTTTTCTCCTGTCTATATCTGTGCTAAATTGCGGTTTTTACTAACTTTTAGAGCATTTCTTCTGGAAGATTTATATACATACATACATGTATAACTTCACGCCTGTCTCCCGTTAATGGGGTAAGCAAAGAACGCCATTTGCTACGATCCAAACATACCTCCTTTGCCTATTAAATTTTTAGATTCATTAATGTTTTCAAACATACAAGTCGATACATGCTTAATATAGTAGACGAAAATCGAGAGTTTTAAAGATTTAAAATTATATGTGTAAAAGTGTTAAAAAAAATTAAAAGGTTTTTACCTGAATCAGCAATGTGTAAGTGATACTTCTGGTGTAGCAAACGTTGGTCGATAAATGATTGTTTGTCACCTTATTCGTATAAAACATAAACATCCGTGCAAGTCCAGAGAAAGCCGCTAGTATAAAATAAAGTAGGTATAAGTTTTAATTATAAAAATAATTAAAATTGTTAAAACCACTTGATTTACTAACTTTTATCTAAAGATAAAACTCCACAAAGTTGATAAAGCCATAGAAACAAAGCGGTGTAAAATTTTTCGGCTGCATAATTCAACTCATGAGGATTTATTACGTTTACGTCCCAGTCTATATTTAGAGAATGAAGAGAAAATTGGTCCAGCTCGATTTTCACTGAAAACTAGTGGATTCCGTATTACGACATAACACAACATTATAATAATAATAATAATAATAATATTCTACCACATTCATACAGCGCCATTTAGCCCCAAATTAAGTAATTATATTTGCTTGTGTTATGGGTACTAAACAACTGATATACTACTTATATACATTTTTTTTTTGTAAATACATACATATTATAGATAAATTACACCCAGACACAGAACAAACAATCATGCTCATCAAGTCATCACACAATGGTTTGTCCTGGGTGGGAATCGAACTCACGACCTCCGGCTTAGCAGTCAGGGTCACTAACCACTAGACCAACAGGCCAGTCAATAATTATTAATTTTCACAAAAATGTAGCAATATTAGTTCAGTCACTAAATTATTAATAATACTGCTCTGCTCCCGTCACCAGTCGCGTGATGTTACATAGCCTATAACCTTCCTCGAAAACTGGGCTATCATATATAATGGTATTGATTTGTGCTACCTACATTTTTATGCATCAGAACGTAGCGTTTATCCTATGTAGCGATACTTAGTTCCTGTTAAGTAGTATTTTCCATAAAAAACAGTGTATTGGTAGTAGGCAAGTGACTTTAGCTGCTAATGTAATGCATTTCTTTTGTATATTTTTCTACATATTGTAACAACGTAGTAGTAGTAGAGGTCACAATCAAGCGTTTCTTATGCCGATCAGTCGTGGTTACCGCTAACAATGCATTGGCAATGAGGGACAATCTAATGCTGGCTTTTTATATACAAATTTTAATCCAAGATTTTTGAGAAACTCGGTTTTTGTTCGGCGGAGAAGCGCTGTCAATAATAGACATATTAAGATACTGTATAAGCGATTCATTGCATAAAATCGGATTTTCAAAAAAAGATTGTTTAAGAAAGCCACGTAGATTAATAAAATGTCAGACATAATGCCAAAATAATGCATCAAAGTTGTTACTATAGCAAGAGCTTGAATGTTTTGTATACTTGAACCCTAAAAAGCCGCTGTAGCAATTTTCTGCCACGGGTCATAAAATAGATTAAAATTGTGATAAAAGTGACGTTGTAGGTGCATGCTAGGATTCACTTCATGTTTTGCAACGTTTATTAGTTTGTCAATATGAGTGTTATGATCATCCGATAAAAACTCAGTTTAGTTTATTTTTTTAACACAGCTAAACCATTGCTGACTGTAAAGGGAAAGGAGAAGGAAAGAAATAACAAACGGGATAGCTGAAGCAAATAGTTTAAAGACTATTTTATGTTTTAAAATTACTAGTCAGTTATCACATGACAGGCTTAGGTGGCGAAAATTACCCCTCCAACCCGGGTTCTCGCCTCGGGTGGCGATCGGGCAGCCACCGCCCGAACAGCAGGGGCCCGAGACGACAGTGCGCCTCTCAAGGGAGAGGGCCTAGGCCTCCCTAATCGAACGGGGCTCGCGTGTGGTAAGCGGGACATAGTCCGTCGAGGACGCGGATAAATACGCGAGCGTCTCCCGTGACTCTGGCCGTCTGGAGGAACACCGTGGGTCTTAGTCGGTATGCCGGCAGCGCTTTGAATGCGGTTGGAGTGTCCGACATAACCCCCCAAATTGCCCGGGCGTGTGCGTATGCGACGCACACGCCCGAGCAAATTGGGGGTTATAGGTAATACATCTCCCAAGAAAAAAAAATGCAAAAATTTGGAATCTTTCAGCTGATTTTATGATGATGTCTGATAAGTGTTATCAATAACATAGTATATTTTGAATATAATCGAAATCAAATTTTAGAAAAAAACAAACCAAAAAATGTTATTCCATACATAAAAAAGATAATAAAAAGGGTTGTTCTGCATCTGGTGTACATGTAACCATAATAGAGCTATATACCTACTCGTAGTCCCAAAGCGACATACAAATAGCTTAAACATTCAAGATATTCTTTATGAATTACACAATTTTAACACTTACTGGTAGTTGGTATTTTGTGTCCGTTGGTTGTGTGTTCGTAAAATCCCTTGTGACACAAGGTTTGTTCCCTATTATAAGAGTTGCTTTTAAATAAAACGTTTATGGTTCGAACCCCAAGTGCACAGCAGACACTTGCGCGGCATGGAGGCAGTTACCACATATCAACCAAAAGGAAAATGGCGTTATTAATCTCAGCTATATTATTACCTAGTCAATAAATTGACTGGCATCTCTTAACTTGCTTATGTGTCATTCGAAGTTAAGCGATATCAATAAATGGATTTAAATTTTATTTAGCTATAATAATAATAATAATAATCTTTATTTTAGCTCAAACATTGATAACATACAATAATTGAGACAGCTCCATTAAGTTACTAAAGCACTTGTGTCGGAGGAGCTATGTTCCATACGTTTTAATTTTTATAATCCGTTTATGCTATTAATCTTTACTCTATTTATAAAATGTTAATATGAAATCTTTTGTGCCCTTTTGACAAACACACAAGTAATTTAACATGAACTTTAAAGCAATATTAAATGCATTATTTCATACATGTAAAAATAACATTTATAATTGAGCCGTTAATACTTTTATATTATTATATTCTTTGAGTAAATAAAGCAACTCAATAACCAAAACCAAAACATTATTACAAATTCTGTTAATCAACATTATCGTTCCTGCCTCTCAGCTAACAACAATGCACTCAATTTGCTATCCAAATAAAAGAGTATAATAGCTTGCGTCCAATACATTTTCAGGCTAATAGAAACTTGTTTACACAACCGAGGCCAAGAACCGTAAACTTACAATTACGAGCAACAATCGCCTGAACCACACACAACATTATAAATGCTCGCGCCGAGGCAACATTCCACCATTTTGGTTGTTACAGTACATCATCTGAACTCAATTAACTCGAGAGCATGTGTATAGTTTAATTGTACTGGAACGGTTAAGCAATACCACTGTGTAGAGATTGTGTTTCACGAATATTTTTTTTTTTATTTATTGAACTTCATGCACAAAAGTACAACGGCGGACTTAATGCTAAAAGCATTCTCTACCAGTCAACCCAAGGTGGTGAAGAGACACTCGAAGTAGGTGCAGTCAACGAAGCAGAGTGATATTAATGGGTGTTTGTAAAAGAACACAGATTTTAATGGATAAGATACGGAAATTAAATATATATAAACATGAAATATACATTAATACTTACATAAAAGTAATATATTATTTATTAGAGACTAATATATAATTACAATATATAAATAAATATAAAGATATATTATATATATATATATATATATATATATATATATATATATATATATATATATATATATATATATATATATATATATATATATATACATATACATATCATAGTATGGATAATCAACGAGATGATTCCAACAATTTTTCGAAGAGGAGAGCTCGAACTTTCAGCTTAAATGTTAAACGGTTAGTGGACATCCTGACTTCTAGAGGAAGGTTATTCCAAAGAAGAACAGCTTGGACTATGAAAGAGGAGTGAATGAAATCTGTCGTATGTGAATGACAGGTAAGAAGAAGGTTATTTGACGAGCGAAGGTTTCTGTCATGTATGGAGCACAAGTATTGGAAGTAAGGAGATAAGTAAGATGGGGAACAAGGAGAGTTAAGAATAGAATAGAGTGTAGTGAGAGCACGCAAGCTACGGCGTTGACGAATAGGTAACCAGTTTAATTCGGAACGATAGGCAGACACATGATCATACTTACGAAGATTAAAGATGAATCGAATGCAGTTATTAAGAAGTCGGTCATATTTGTTGAGTAAGTCTGCATTCAGGTCATAATAGCACACATCACCATAGTCGACAACGGGAAGGATTAGAGTCTGCACAAGCATTGTCTTTGTTTTAAAAGGTAGAAAGTTCTTTAGACGATAAAAGGCACGCAGAATTCCTGTGACTTTTTGGCTCACACTGGTAACCTGTGCACGCCAGTTAAGTGTAGAGTCTAAAAGTAGTCCAAGGTCCTTAACAGTAGCGTTGTATGGGATGTGCAGACCATTATATATAAGTGGAGAGAGTGTTTTAAGGTCTAGTCTGCACATCATTCGATGACTGCCTATCACTATTGCTTGGCATTTTGCTGGATTCACTGACAAGCCAAATTTATCAGACCAACTCATAATTGTAGCGAGATCTTTATTTAAGCTTGAGATAGCAAGTGATATGTTTGATGTGCTTGCCTGTGAATATAACTGCAAGTCATCGGCGTAAAGGTGATACGCATTCTGAAGATTGGGGGTAATGAGATTGATAAAAATAGAAAATAATAATGGAGATAGAATTCCGCCTTGAGGTACACCAGAGTCGAGGCCACGCCAACAAGTTGAGGACTCGTTAAGGCGAACCGACTGCTGACGCCCCTGAAGATATGTTGAAAACCATTCCAGTGCAACGGGTGAGATCATGAAATGGGTAAGGATTGCCAGAAGGATGTCGTGGAGGATATTTATCATCGACGTAAAAAGGTTATTGTGTATTATAGTTTTTATTTAACTTTATTTCGTAAATAGACGGTAGTTTAGGGACCGGATGATGCTGCAAATTTTTGCAAGTTTTGCGATAATCATTTTCATAAACTATTAGGTATACAGATAATATTTGGGAGTCCATCTTTTGTTTTCACGGAAGATGGTTGTCATTTAATTTCATCAACATTTTTTCTATTTTTTATCATTGTAATATACCATTAATATCATCAACAAGAATATTATTCTAAACTTGGCGCTGGCAGAAATAGCTGACACAATCGTCGGCTCTGTTGCCAATAAAAAAGGAGAAGAAGAAGATAATATTTAGATCTATTCTATATTTACTTACTTCAAGAAGCCATATTAAAAAAAAACAAAGAAAAATATTTTATTCTGACACATCACAGAAGTAGGTAGATGACACATACAAAAACAAAAGAATATACAATAAGAAAAAGAAAGAAACAACAAAAAATAGTTAGATACATACCTAAGTGTTTGGCATAGGATGATGAGTACCCTAAAAGCCTAAGCTAGCCAAGATTCTACAACAATGACTTCTTCACAGCTGTGAGATACTGAAACAGAAAATCTAGACACTATTTACAAAGAAAATATTAGAAAAGAAAACCATTCATCATCCCAAATCAGTATAAAAGATCAATAGTCGGATATAAGGAAAGGGATTGATAGAAGAAAATCTGATTTTATACTCCGACGATTTACATACCAACTATGAAATGAGACCATTTGTAGACGCATCGACGCTTCGTCGAATGTATTGGCTTTCGAGATTTTTCCAATAATGCAGCAAAGATTTTGGATCAAATATAAAAGCAAGGATTACTTAAATGTCTGCAGAACTGTGGAAAATTGCAATTTCAAGAACTTTTTGGTTTTAAAAGCTTAGGACTGTATGATAAGATTAGTAATACTGTGCACGACGTTGTTCTTGAGACAGTCTTGAGACATAACTAAGTTCGATCGGACGATTTTAAACTTATTTTGAACTACACAAAGGATTTTGATAAGGTTTTCACTAGTGTTTCGAGCATTTATTTAGAAATAAATACCTTCATTATAGTAAAGAAAACCCGATAATTTCAACGATTTGTAGTCATATCGTAGTAGGGGAAAGTTGCTAATAAGTACAGATCAAGTTCCATAATTGCTTTAGTTCTCTTTAAGGCGTTTAAACTGATTCTAACTTAAATATTAAACTCGATTGCATCATCTTTGAAAATATTTGAATCTCTTGAAAAGTTTACCAAACTAATTTTTTAAGTTCTAGTCTTTTGCAAAATAATTTTGATCTCTTGTAAAGAAAACTTTTAATGAAAGTCTATAAAGATATATTTTTGTGTGGATGATTTATATTCAGATCATATGGAATGTGAACGCGAAAAAGAAATATTGAATAGACTAGATTTTTTTTTAGATTCTGTAAGATACTTCTAGATTTCTTTTAGGAATCAAAGGAAAATTGTAAAAGTACCTGGTAACTTCTAGTTAAAATCAACTGAGACTTTAATATATACTGAGATAATTACAAAGGTACACTACGAGTTTAGTGACTTCATATCAATCTCTGATGCAGAAGACGGGCAAGCACGTGGTCGGTCACTAACTCGCTGGATAGACTCTATCATCAAAGCCACACAATCTACACTCACGCAATGTGCTCGCAATGCAACGAGCCGCTACAATTGGAGAGACATCGCGCGCCAAACAACCCATATATCAACCAAACACTCTGACAAGAGTGCCCGATTAAGAAGATCAATCTCTGCAATAGTGATAAAATGGTAAAAAAGGTATAGGTACTTATCAAAGATGTCTAAAAGCCTGGTCAGAAAAATCTTTTTCCTTTTTAGGAAACCATACTATATTTCTGCTCGTCGCTCTGATATAAATCACACACACAAAAACTGACCGCAATTGTAGTTCAGTCATCTGTAACTATAATAAAGGTATGGATAATAAATTTCAATGGCTTTTATACCTTTTACGTGTGAGGAACTCTCATAAAATCTATATTTTATTATTGTATCTTTTTGTTGAGATTTTTTGGTTGAAATTTTATATACCTTAGTTTGTTTAACAGTTAAGGTAGTACTTGGTAGTAGATAAAATGCAAAATTAATTTATTTTAAATTCTGAGCTCATATTTTACTTAACGAACTCAAACTTTTGCTTTTACTGTTTACATTATTTTCCGAAATGTGATGATAGCTTACTGGTTATAGTATCTTACTTTTTTTACACGAGGATTCGATACCTCGTAAGTACCAATGTATCTTCTAATCTTTTCTGAGCTTGAAATTACCAACTTAATGAATAAAATAATGGAATAGAATAATTTTATTAGGAGTCCAGTTAGTTTAAAGAAAATATCCGTAGAACCCAGATTAGGCACAGCATGTGTCGTGGCTATTAAACATATACCTTTAACAAAGGACTTAGATATAAGTAATAATGTGAAGAAAAACTTGGTGAAGAAGCCGGATTTACAAAAAACCACTTATTAACTGATCATTTATCTTAACTATTTCTTCAATAGAAATAGCTTAGTTATTGCCCTTACCTTTCTCAATCCCTTCGTTTAAATCCTTCGTTTAAATACAGCCACGTCCTCGTGCTACTGTAATTGCTTAGTTGATAAGCCACATGTTTGTATGTCGCCAAAGTTGTACCTACAAGTAAAAGAAAATGTAAGCCCATCATCATTTTCTCTAAACAATAAAATGCAGCACGCACGTATCATACATTTTGAAATTCGCCTAAAACTTGTGGAGCTCATAACACTGTATCAAAAAATGACATATTCATATTAACAAACTTTGTTCACCGTATGTTATATCACTTTACTTTCCAAACTTTATCCATCAGGCCAATAAAGAATGTATATTTATTTTTTATAGAACTAGCGACAGGCTACGGCTTCGCTTGAGTGTAGTATATTTACGATATTATCATTATTATTTTTATATTTTTTGTTTTTTATATCCTTACTAGATTTCCCCAGCGCGGTTTCACCATCATCTTTGCTTACTACTCTGCTCTCGTCGCCAGTAGCTTGATGTTACATAGCCTATAACCTTCCTCGAGAACTGGGCTATCATCACGCAAAAATATTTTTTAAACCCGACTGGTAGTTTTCGAGATTTGCGCGTTCAAACAAACTAACGAATAAACTCTTCCGCTTTATATAATGTACCCTTTTATATAATTATAATGCATGTGTGCAGCCAAATTCTTTTTTTTTTGCGTGGGAAATGCATTGCATCCGCCCGGGCCAGAGTGTCGGGGTCATGGGAGACGCTCGCGCATTCATCCGCGATCCCGACGGGCCATGGTCTGCTCACCTACGCGAGCGAGCCCTTTCCGATTTGGGGGGATTACCCCCCCCCCCCTTCCTGGAAAGGCGCGTACGGAACACGCACACTGTCGGTTCAGGTCCGTGCTGTTCGGGCAGCGACCGTCCGATTGCCGCCGGCAGGCTACCTCCTAACTCAGCCGCAGAGGATAGGGAGTTATAGTTGCGGCCCTGCCAAGAGGCCGCGAAAAGTAGGAAGAGAGGCACCAGCGCACCGTTATACCGGCACTCCTCTCCCGCCGCGGCCCTGCCACTTCTCAGCCGCAGTGTCGCATAAATTATAAAGACATCGGAAAAAATTTATTCCGCAAGCGAAGTTGCTGGCGTCAGCTAGTAAAACATAAACCTTTCGGCAGAAATTCTCTCAACAATACTATAAACTGTTGCGTATTTTTTAAGAAATTTGCGGACAAACAGACAGATAAAGCGACTTTACTTCTTAATATAACGTTTCAATTTCGTCTATAACTCGGTCGTTTAAAAGTTTTAGTGATGTTCTTATAGATGTGGCAATAATCGTTCAGTGATGTAAGAAGGTATTTAACTTTGAAAGTTATAACTGAGCTATTATGAGAAGCTTTATTTTCATGACTCAGGTAGGCGTGTATAAGCAATTATGTAAAATATTATTTTTACTGTGTCAGTATTTTGTAGTGAAGCATGAAAGCGGAATAAATGCAGTAGAGATGAGAGCACTGAAAGCATGTGTGGAATTAATCTGTCAGATAGAGTAAGAAACAGCATGATATGAGAAGAATGTGGATTGAACGACGGTATAATATACGGTATGGTGACATAAATTGAAAGGAATATGTTATGGTAGTTTGGACATATGGAAAGGATGGATGGAATAATGCAAGAGATTTATGAAGCGAAAATGCCTGGAAAAGTTGGTAGAGGTCGCCCTAGACGGACGGACTAAATAGGTGATGTGTTGACAAAGGGCACAAATTAAAAGCACCCGTAACCGACGTGTGTGTATGAAAATATTGATGTATGTTGAAGAGTATGTTCAGACCGTAGCAAATGGTGTTCTATAGTCTCTGCTTACTCCATTAATAGGAGACCGGCGTGAAGTTATGTATGTATTTTGTTTTTTTTTGTTATTAAAGAGTATTTCTCAATCCCGTCACAAAGTTGTCTGACGAACTGATGAGAGTAGTGGGCAACAAATGGATGAGGGCGGCTCACGACCGGCCAAGATGGCGAAAATTGAGGGAGGCCTATATCCAGCAGTCGACGTCTTTCGGCTGATGTGATATTAAAAGAGTATTTGAACACAAAGCGGTCCTGCGTTTATTTTTTTTTAAGCTTCTTACACACAGAATGTATAACGGCGGACTTAATGCCAACGGCATTCTTTACCAGTCAACCGGGTAATGCAGAGTTGAACCACAGTAGGTGCATGATAGCAGATAGTAAATGTAGTAAAATTGTTAATACTAATTTGAATATATTACTAAATAAGATCATAACAATACACATACGTATGTATAAATATAATGATAAACATACATAAAAATCATACATATAGTACTACGTTTAATGTATTTTTCTTTTTTTTTCTGCTGTTTTTATTTGTGATAGCTTGCTTTATCATAAGTGACCGGTACAACATAATTACATTTACTCTATTGTCAATCTGAAGGGTTACATCTTATCGAAGACTAAACAATTAAATAACAAAATAATTAACTAACCTTTAGGGTGAAACTGTCACTATGACCTATACTAAAAAGCAAGCAAAATATTAAAGGCCCGCCTGTCTAAAACGAACTGAAAAAAAGAAACCCATTTTTTTAGTGCTGATGCTACATTGCAAAATTGTCAGTCACTCCTACAATCAATACGAATCTAATGACATCTCATAATTATGTTAAAATCCATTAAGCCATTTAAACTGTAGAGCGTGGCAAAGAAATAAAGATACATTTAAACCTACATACATACTATACATACATACGCTTGAAAAACATTACATTACTTGGCTGCGGTAATCAGGCAACAAGGACGGTATAGCTTGCGATGCAGAAGCTTGTAAATGTGTGAAGTTTATATACTATTCATGAATGAAATGCCGAAATATTTCGATTTGTTGTCGGACTCATGTGGCATGTCGATGTTGTAACAATATTAGAAAAATATGGGTACTACGAGATTGAGTTTATTCAAATCTTATGCTGTAATATTGTGTTTTATCAACAAAGCCAAAAGTTTACCTAGGCCGCTTTGTGTTATGATTTTTAGTCAATATTTTGTATACGATAATTACTAATGATAAAGATTTTAATTTTTATATTTTCTTACGTAGTTGTTCATATCACAAGGCCTTTATTTTGTCTATTTTAGATAGATTGTTAACCACGAAAATCGTATTTTATCCTATTAATATTATAAATGCAAAACTTTGTGTGTGTATGTGTGCGTGTGTGTTTGTTTGGTACCACTCAACGCCTAAACGCCTGAACCGATTTCGATGAAAATTGGTATATAGATTCGGTGCTGGAGACGGACATAGACTACCTTATATCCTGAAAATTGGTCTGGTTTCCGAGGGATACAACAAACCATATTGTACGCGCGGGCGAAGCCGTGGGGCACAGCTTGTAATATTATATTACAACATAAAAAATGTAAGAACGTATCGTAAAAATATATTGTAGTGTTATATCTACATATTACGTCTCACATTTTCTTTTTGAAACGCATTTCGATAACTTCTTTAAATTATTTAGCAGTTCACGTTTAACGACTAAAGTTACTTTTACAGTGTTGGTACACTTTGTTTACAAGATGTTTGGGTACACTTATATTTATGGCTGCAAATATCATTGTTTGTGAAACCATAATATTGTTCTTACATTTCAAACGACTTATAAATTATCGTTTTAAGAATAAAAGTCTCATCTATATAAGTTGGTACCTAGCAGTTTTGAGAACAAGGTCAAGCAATAATAGGTTTTATGCGAAATTTAACCTATATCCTAAGACTTATTAGGTAACTTACAATATGATAGTAATAAGTTAATGATGTTACCAATATTTTAGTAACCTATAGACTAATTTTAAAGAGTCAATATTCAGTGGCAAGTAGATATTACCGAATCAAATATTCTGTATTAACAAAAAAAAAATCATTTCTATCATTTCCGAACCAATGGATTATCTATTTACTAAGTCGGTCATTATAAGACAAAAATACAACAAAAAATATCACAACAACTACACACAACGCCATCTAGATTGGGTCTAGTAAGCATATATTAAGTAGGTATATAGCTTGTGTTATGGGTGTTTTTTATTTAGACACTCATAATGTCTTATTTAAAAAATAACACTTCGATTCATTATTCTAGATTTGTAGGAGTGATATAAAAAAAAAGAAATGTGAGTGTCTATAAATATTCATTCATACTCTTCTATGTCTTTAAATGATATGTTCGGTCATACAGGTCGAATGCCAAACCCTTCTTAAGGCTTCATCCCGTTTGATTCACTTTCTTAATCGGAAATGACTCTTTTTACTCTTAAACTGGCAAAACAAACAATTTATCTGCAATATTAAAACTATAAAAGACAAAATAACTCCTCCTGAATGAGTGCGATTTGGGCCTATAATCCAAAATTTATGAAGAAACTGAGAAAAAATAATACCAAAATAATATACAGTAAAAAGTAAGTACGCTATCAGAAACAGCAAATAAATAAGATTAACAACGAAGTTTATAGGAATAAGCGAAACAATAGCAATGTTAAGCTCACTGAAATAAGTATCGGTAGATTTGAAAACGGTCCAAACGGTCTTATTAAAGCCTGCCATAGAAATATTTACAAACTTATATTTAACACTCAAATATTAAAACTTCCAAACCGCAAAAAGGCAGAATATGTTTTATCATCAGCAAAATTAAATTTGTAAAATCGTACATGACCATTTATTGGTTGAAAGAGTTTTTCAAGTGTCGTATGGAAAGACAACGAAGGACCAATTGTTATTATCTGCAATTTATGTGGAAATAAGTACGGGTTTATGGTGTCTTCAAACGGAGACCTTTTCTGCGCTATAATTTCAGATATGCTGAGTAAAGCCTTGTTTATAACATTAATACGGCTAGTAGTATTATAATGATTAGTTATAACGCTTAGTACATTTATTTCGATTAAATGAGCTTCTGCGCTGTAGTATACAATTCCTTGATTTAATACTCTTAGTTCATTTCAGTTAGATATCTAAAAAAGTTAGACAATAGGCGTGACACCTGGTCTAGCAAAAAGTGGATGTATCAGACCTCTATCTAACCATTCAGGAATAGCGGCGTGATTCAACGTTTAAGAATGTGTTTGTAAATAAAACATTGTATACAAACCTTGTCTTTTATAACCTTCTAAACCTATCTTTCTTTACTAAATTTCAATGTTAAATATACTTTAAATTTTTTAATTATATTACCAGTAGTTGCTTTCTTTTATTATAAGATGTATTTAAAACACAAGTTTCCGTTTCATATAGTCGCATTTCAAAGCCATTATGTACAAAACCTTACAATATACAGTGAGGAAGCCACGCCCATGTGTGTCGAGAATAGGTCGTACGTGTCATTGCCAGCCCGTTTCCAAATATTAAAATAAAGATTTGTTGAAAACAGTACGAAGATACTTTTATAATATAGCTGATAGAATGCGTCGCTCAATTTTGACGAAAATGAACAACCAGTTCACAGAAATATGCGTATGTAGCTATGTTTTTAGGATTCCGTACCTGAAAAGGTAAAACGGAACTCTTAAAGGATCACTTTTTCGTCCGTTCTGTCTTTCAAGAGTTAACCTCAGTAACAAGAAGGTATCAAGCTGATATATATATATATATATATATCTATACATATAATATAATAAAAATGTAACCAATCGCTGTCTGTACATGGAAGATATATGAGAAAAAAAAATATTGAGACCTTTATCAACGCAAATAGAACCCAAAACAATGATTGTTACAATTTTTGTCTGTTTGTCTGTTTGTCTGTGCGTTTGTTCACGCTAATCTCAGGAACGGCTTATCCGATTTAGATATGGTTTTCACTAATACATCGTGGTAAGCTTCACTTAACATTTAGTGTTTGTTTCATGTCAATCGGTTCATAAATAAAAAAGTTATGCCAATTTAAAGAATCACGTCGAACATTTGTTAATTTACTACGAAACCTGATAGAAACAGAGACTTTAATAGGTTTCCGTAACCTATTAAAGTCTCTGTTTCTATCAGGTTATAGCAGATAGGTATAGCTGATAGCGTTTTTATTTTTCGGATTCCTCTCGTTCTAAACAATCTTTCGTTTAGTTTTGAATGAGTCCAGTTTTAGTGAGCCTATGTTTCGCGATGACAATTATTAATAAAGCCCAAGGTCAGACACAACTAAATGTTTTGGGTGTGGATCTAAGTATTAGCTGTTTTTCGCACGGTCAGCTTTATGTGGCTCTATCACTAGCATTAGCTTTCCGTTAGCATTCCTAGCAGCCTGTATACTTTGATCCTCGATGGCTATACGTCTAATCCATACATCCGTACACCCATACATATTATATAAGGCTTTGTCCTGACTGACTGACTGACTAACGGACAACGCACAGCCTAAACTGCTGGTCGTAGTGACTTGAAATTTGGAGGGTGTGTTTGTCTAAATGTCTAGAGGTTGTACTAAGAAAGGGTTTTTTAAAATTTAATTCCTAAGTGTGTGAAAAGGGATGAAAACGATTGTATGAATCTTCTTCATTTTTTAACTTACAGTTTTAAAATTTTGTTTTGGAATACTTCTATTTAAATAAAAAATATCCTTATAATTTTATTTTAACAGGGGTGGATTTAGAGGGGTGAAATTAGGGATGAAATATTCTATACAAAGATCTTTATGAGAAAGTGTGGGGGAAATGCGGAAGAAGTTAGGGAAAAGTCAGGAAAAAGTCAGGGGGAAGTCAGGGGAAAGCCAGGAAGAAGTGAGGGAGAAGTGAGGGGAATTTCAGAGGAAAGTAAGGGGAAGTGAGGGGAAAGTGACGGAGAAGTGACGGGGAAGTGGGGGGAAGTGAGGGGGAAGTGAGCGGGAAGTGAGGGGAAGTGAGGGGAAAGTGAGGGGAAAGTGAGGGGAAAATGAGGGGAAAGTGAGGGGGAAGTGAGGGAGAAGTGAGGGGGTAGTGAGGGGGAAGTGAGGGGAAAGTGAGGGGAAAGTGAGGGGAAAGTGAGGGGAAGTGAGGAGGTAGTGAAGGGGTAGTGAGGGGGAAGTGAGAGGAAAGTGAGAGGGGCGAGTGAGGGGAAATTAGAGGGAAGTGAGGGAAAGTGAGGGGAAGTGAGGGGGAGTGAGGAGGAAGTGAAGGGTGAATGAGAGGAAAGTGAGAGGAAAGTGAGGGGAAGTGAGGGAGACGAGAGAGGAAGGGAGGGGGAAGGGACGAGGAAAAAAGGAATTCTCGAATTGTGAAAAAAGGGAAGGGAAGAGATAGGAAGCAAAAGAAAAGGAGAGGAAAAGAGGAAAAGGAAGGAGAAGGAAGGGGGAAGAGAGGGGAAAGCGAGGAGGCAAGGTAAAGGGACGTGGAGGAACGGGCATGAGATGCTGGAGGAGGGGCAAGGGATGCTGAAGGAGGTGAAGAGGAGAAGGGGGAGGGGAGAAGAGGGAGGAGGAAACTGTGGAGAGTGGAGAAAAAGGGCGATAGGGAAGAAGGGGAAGGAGAAAATTAATGTAGTGAAAATTTGCTTTTGTGTATTGTATATTGTTTTTACGAGGGATATCTTTAGGTAGGTGAAAGAGGATTTGTATGAATGGGAGATTAAAAATAGTATGAAAAACAGTATTTACACAATATAAAAATGTCTATTAGAAAAACTATATTCACTACTTAGAAAAACATATTCACACACACATTCATTAGGGCAGAAGCTATCTATATACATAAAAGCAAAAGGTCACTCACTTACTCATCACGAAATCTCAGAAAAAACAAGTGCTAGGCATCTCAAACTTTGCATAGTTGTTCCTATTAGGATATAGGTGCTTACTGGTGGCAAAGTTTGTATGAAACTTCTATAGTTTTTATAGCAGTATTACCAAATTACTGTAAAATACTCTTTTTTTTTTAATTCAGAAACCAGCCTTATAAAGTGGGCAATTAAGAGTCGCAAGTTTGTGTGAAAGTGGTTTGTCAGTTTTAGCGGTAGCGGGTTTAAACTGGATTCGCCATAGAGACGGATAATATAATACTGATATTTATTACTGATACAATGTACGATTGCCATAAAATCTGGCACACAATATTCTCATAGAGGCACCCATCTGAATTGTCACGCGAACGAAGTCGCGGGCAACAGCTAGTCGAATACTAAAACTGCAATCTATTGAAGATGTGTAAATAACAAAGTTCTATGTCAACGCAATAAAAAGATACATGACTGTTCATGTTATTTATATTGACTACATGTTTGTACGGAACCCTAGGTGCGTAAGTCCAACTTGCACTTGACCGATTTTTTGTCAACAAAATGATCACAAAGGCCGTAAGTACCTGAACATATTCTTGGAAATTGTAAAAAAATAATGCGTTGAATTTTCAAGTAAGCTTTCAGACATGTTATAAATCGTGTCTTTAATGATGTTGAACTTTATATTATTGAGTTTGTTTTGATTTAACCTCATTAGTAAATTACTGGGGTAATTTTGCTTATTATATAGGTACTAGACAATTCTTGTCATACTTAGCGAAAGGTCACTGAAGTCAATGCTCACGAAGTGCAAGTTATTGCTGCGGGCCTTGAAAAGTGGCATATATTTCTATTCTATTCATAGAATAGATTAAAAAATGTATGAGATTGACATAAGGTAACGACAATGTTAGCTTATGTCAATCCCAGACATGCCCATCTGGGTAGACAACTGATATTATCAGGTTCCGATGGCTCACAGGTTACCCAAATTATTTCAGGCCAAGTAAAGAAGTCCGATAGAACTGCAGCGTTTCCTCAGAACCTTGTCCCTATGCTTAAATGCATTTCTCGTCTAAAAAAAGTCTTCTGTCCACTTACATCTTTCCTACATCTATTTTATGTGATCACCGCATAATTTTATTGTGTCTAAAAAATCGGTCATATTCAGGCTTTTTAGTGTCGTTGTAATCTTTTAAAAATATCATAATAGCAATGCTGTAAACAGTATTTTCATTATTGTGTATCAAGATAAACAACTAATACTTAAATTACGTACTCTATCAAATTACTTTTTAATCATCTTTATGTAGAACATTATGCTAAGTCATTAACGTAGCTCAGAATTTACTGTATAGCTGGTATCGATAGACGCGTGCAATACAATGAGCACCACTCTCATTGAAACCTCTGATAAAACTAGTAAGAACTAGAAAACAAAAGTCATATTTGAACTTGATACAAACTTTCTACAAGTAACTCGCACTCACCAACAGGAATACGACAATGTTCAACGACGAAGACGAGACTTTGTTATTGTTTGTTCAGTAAAATACAGCAATTTTAAAAATTAATAAAAATTTTGGAAGTAAAAAAGAAAAGAAAGGAAAAAATGTAATTACAGTTACTTAAAACGTCCTCATAATTTGTGTCGATAAACGTACAGTGCTAAGCAGTGGCAAAAGTTATTATAATTTTATGTTTTAATATAAGATATTATAAGTGCATTTATGTTTTGCCGAATAAGTGAGCTAAATTTTCTGCAAGACTCAAATAGCCATCGCCATTATTTATGCACATGTTCAAATATAGCCGTAGCACGATTTTTGATCCAAGCTTCATACTATGCTTTTATTGTTAAATAAATCGATATGAATATTCTAAATACAGCTCAAACTTACGTATCTATATCGATTGCGATCTCGGCTAACAACAGACATTAAAACTACAAAAATGGCTGCATCAATAAATATAAGACCTATAATGCTATTGCGTGTTGTTTGTGGCTATTATATGAAATTACGTGACTTTAAATATAGTTTCTTAGTCAAACTTTACAGTATAATTCTCTTTATAATTGTAACAAATGGATTATTTATTTACTATCCACTTGATTTTTCATTGTGCGCAGTAATAGAACATGCAGGAAGTGTCATAATATCTTTTATAACTAAGGAACAATACATATTTGTGTTTTTTAAACGTATAAATATTGTAGATAACTTACCTTGTGCGAAGAAAATTTATAAAACAATGCAGTCCTTTTTTTACGGAATTCTAGCTTTTATGTATTGTGCGAAAATTATCAGTATTTTTGTTGTATGTGTGAGTGATGTTCATATTTTCATTGGTAATGTAGTATCACAAGCATTGTATGTAACTGTAATTTGGACCATTAAAGAATTGGGATTGTATACTGTTGTCATGGTGATAAGTTTATTGTACTATCGTGTTAAAGTTATTAGAAAAACCATTGAAATCAAAGACTTTGATGACTCACCTTTGAAGAAATATTCTTCGAGAAGATATATGCAAATGTATGAAACTCTAGCGGATGTATTTAATAAAGTTTTGAATCCAGTGAAATGTTTGGTAAGTATGTTATATTCTTATGTTGGCAAAAGCTTATGTTATTGGCAGTAGCCAAAGTTGTAAGTGGAATCTGTTGCTGAGATGCTATTTACCGTAAAGTAATTGCTTTTTTTAAACTTTGATTTATGAAAATCAAAGCATGAAATGAGGATATTGGTTATGACAATAGTTTTAAACAACTTTCCTTGGAAATAGCAGACAAAGAGCGATTTAAAGTGTTTTTTGGACTTAGCAGCTTTATTCTACCGGTGAGAATCAATATGCCTCATCATATATTTACGATGCGCATTTTAGCTTTTGCAAGTTGGTATTATCTTAAAATTACTTCTAAATCTCAGGAACAATAACAACTTTTGAAACTGACACTAGGACAAAACAGTTTACTTGTAGTGAAAACGTAATTTGTATGATATGTGTGTTATAGAAAAGTTTAATATAAAATATTTGTTTTCCAAAAGAAAGCCATACATTTACTAAGTTTCTGACGTTTTGGTTAAAACCTTTTTATTTAGTTTTCTTGCTATATTAGTTACGTGTCTATCATCTGAATTATAAAGTATATTACCCTTAGGTAATCTAAGGGAATATAAATAAATAAGATTTATTAAACTCATAAAAAATTACTTATTTATTTACGGTACTCGAATATTTTGTATACTAGCTTCCTGCAGCGCAGTTTCACCCGCGCTAAGTTACATCTTTGATTACTGCACTGCTCCCGTCGCTAGTAGCGTGATGTTAAATAACCTACCTTCCTCGAGAACTGGGCAATCATATGCAAAACGAAGTTCAACAAAAAGAAGTCTACGTTGCGATTTTTGTAATAATTTATTCCATAAATAAACATTAATCAATTATATTGATTTATTTGATTCCAGATATTTTTGCACCTGATCTTTTCAGTGCCGAGGTTAAGCATCCAATTTTTTCGATTTGCAACTCTAGTCAAGAATGATGTGAGTTATATTTTATTGAAATTTTGAGCTACACACTCACTTTTAACGTATCATTCAAACGAATACCAGAGTGGTAACAGTCGCCCTTCTAGAACATGGAATCACGTTAAATCACTCATGGATGGCGTATGAAGCAATTATGAGAATATCACGAAGTTGACATTACTGCGATTACAAGCACCCGTAACCAACCTGTGTGAAAAAAGATTATTGAATGTTGAAGAGACAAAGGAGATATTTTTGGATCGCAGCAAATGGCGTTCTATAGTCGCTGCTTACCCCATTAATAAGAGACACATGCGTGAAGTTATGTATGCGATTAATCAGCTAAACAATCAAGCGTAGTAGAGTAGAGGTTTGACAGCCTTTACGCCTTCTTTTGAGAGAAACTTATTACCACCAGCCGAAAGACGTCCACTGCTGGACATAAGCTTACCTTAATTTTGGCCACCTTTGGCCATCCATCGGTTGCAAGAGAAACTGATAGATGATATGAATTAAATCAAATAAAGCTTTTTCTTTCAGGTAAGTCAAATACATTTACTGGTCCACACGATGGCAACAATATTTAAAACTTACATCAGTTTAACAACTATTGTCATAATGTTGGACTTAATTGAAGACGAAGTGAGCCGTATAAAGTCTTTGGCTCTTCAAAAATGTATGAAGACAACTAGTACGTACCCATTCATTTACAAGCAAATAAATAATTTTATACAATTAACATTTTTGATATCGGGTGTCTTGTGTGTAAAGCATGAAAAAAGCATTTCATAAAGTCAGTGGTTTTATATCTCTAATGGTAAAAAGTCAATGGGAGATCCAGGAGTCCGACTGCCTCCGTGGTACAATGGGAGCGAAATCGATTGCTATGCACGAGGTTGTGGGTTCGATCCCCACACGGGACAAAATTGTATGTGATCCTTAAATATTTGGTTCCGAGGCTGGGTGTACTTTGTACCCGTTAAATGTATGTTTGTAAAGTCCCCCGCAGCACAGGGATTGTTCCCTTGTGTGAGTGGGAGTTTTATTTTTTGAAAAACGTAAAAAGGAATAGGGGCTCACAAACTGGTGGCCTCGTCTAGTGAGATGCTTTTTTACGCTATTTTTAAGATTCGGTATCAAAATAGAAAGAAAACACATGCTAATAATGAGTTTTAGATAACATTGTCTTCTCAAATAGTCGACTTATGGCTAAAAACGTGGCTATTTTTATTTTTTAGATGAACGTGAGCAGTCAGAGCTTCAACGATTCCTACAAGTGATTGATAGTCGCCCTTTAAATTGTACTGTGGGGTGGATTCGTCTCTCATTGCGTGTAATGCTAAGTTTCTTCTCATTTTGTGCTATACATATAATAGCTATCCTGCAAATCACTCAACATTTCAACTGAAGTCAAAAAATAACTTAGATTTAAGACTTGGCAAATGTATGGTAGGACAGCCTTCAGTCAGGTGAACAGATGACCTGATGAATGTGAGACTGGATGCATAATGCGGAGGATTAAGCTCTATACACACATCAGAGCCGTGCCCGGGACGTGACCCAGCCGTGCTTCGTCAGGACTGAAAAAAAATCCGAGCCTCTTACTTTGTAGCACGGCTTAGTACGAGAATGTTAGCGGGAGCTTATGTCAATTCCATACATTTTTAAATCTATTCTATGAATAGAATATATATCTATGTCGCTTGTCTAGGGCCTCTGATGTGTGTAGGTAGAGCTTTGTAGCGTTGTGGCGTTACTTGGGAGAGGAATATAATCCTGCAGTGGACTGTGGTAGACTAATTGATTGGGGAGTTATCATCATTATCATGATCATATCTGCCCGTTACTATCCCACTGCAGGGAAAGGCCTCTTCTCATACAGAGAAGGCATGAGCATTGATCGCTCCGCTTGTTCAAGGCGAATTGTCGATTTCAGACTTCTTTAGAAGTCCAGGTTTCCTCACGATGTTTTCCTTCACCGTTAATCAAAAACGTCTAATATATTCTTAGAAATTACATATATATGATTTATGTATAATATAGTGGCAGTAGACCTATTTATTTGCCGACAGTGGAGCGACATCAATGATGTTGACAAAACAAAAAAATGGTAAGTACACTTTAGCGATAGACCGAAGAATATGAATAGGGCCTAAGATTACTATTAGGATGATCCTAGCATTCGTACTAATTTTGATTTCTGAAATTTTCTACCCTGCTTGTTCTGTATAAAATCCATTGCCAACCAAATTATTTTGGGACCAAAGAGATTTGTAATAAAATTTATATTTATGCTGTAAATAAATGATAAATTAGGTATTGCAAATTAGGCCTAATTAATATTTATGTAATTTAAATATTCAAATTATTTAAAATGTAAGTAATTAACCAGAGCAAACCCCGTTTGTTTGAAGTGAAAAATCCAATTAAAATGATGTAAACTCCACCTTTTTATTGAAATAAACGTTATTGTTTTCTCTTTATCCTCTTTATTTATTATTTACAATATTACTAAATTCATATTGATAAAAATAATGACTAAAATATATATTGAAAAATATAAGAATAATATTCAACGCTAACATTGCAAATATGAGTTTTTATAGCACAGAAGAAATGCATCAGAGCGATATATGGTATGTCTTGGGACGAATCTTGTAAGTCTGTATTTAAATCGGAAAAGCAGCTCACAGTAACATGTATTTATATTTATGAAATGGCCAAGTTTGTTAGGTATAATATGTCGATGTTCGAACCGTCGTTAAATCTTAATAAAAGGACAGCAACACATGTGCGTCTCAAAATGCCTGTTCCTACTTTAGAATTGTTTCGCAAAAATTGTCCGTACATGGCACCCTTAATATATAATTCTCTACCAAACAAAATAAAAGCACAGCCATGTCACAGATTTTGTGCCGAGTTAAGGAAATGGTTATTAGAGGAGAGTTTTTACACAGTCAAAGAGTTTTTAGTAAAAGGTTCGTGTCGCTTTTACAAATATAGAAATGCACTGTAGATGTTGTTATCTGTAATATTAAGTATTTAAATATTTGTGATTAATTAATTTAATTTGTCTAAGTGTCTAAGTAAATTAATATAATGTTTGTAATTACATAATTAATATGACAATTTTAATAATATTTGCATGCCAACCTTATTTGGCGAAATGTGTCTCTACTCAAGCTAATTTATTAACAACTTTTGTATGTACCACATTTTAAGCAAATAAATGATTTGATTTGATTTGAAATAAAATATAGCTACTGGCAGTTAAGGTTTCAAAGAGACAAACCATCTTATCTCAATTGCGTCGTTTTTTATACTTTTACTTTTATTGCTACTTATACTTTTATTATACTTTTTTTTTTATTGCCTACAGTGGCAGACGAGCCAACAGCCCACCTGATGGTAAGTGGTAACTGTCGCTTATAGACTTCTGCAATGCCAGGGGCTCCGCGAAGCCGCTGCCTACCGTGATATTAATGCTCTCTTTAAACCTCGTTTGAAGAAGAACATGTCATAGCGCTCGGGAAACACCGCAGCTGGTAGTTCGTTCCAGAGCCTGCACGTACGTGGGAGAAATGAACGCTGAAAACGAACCGTGCTAGACGAGATCGTGTCCAGGTAGTATGGATGAACTTTGCTGCGATGTCGAGCGGTTGATTTCATGTCGAGTGGTTGACCTGATGGTAAGCAGTCAGTAGAATCCAGAGGTGTTAGCGACTATACCAACCATATCGTCTAAAACCGCTGCTGGTATGGTAGCCTCAACTATGGTGACTGGGAATAGGGTAGGTGAAGGGAATGAGGGAGTTGAGGAAAGAGTAAAGGAAGGAAATTGGATGGATACTATTACTCTTACGTCGATCTTCTAAGCGAGGGTAGCAACCAGCAAGGATCTACTAGCGTACAATATGTTCATATTATGTAAATATCGTAAACCTTGTTACCGACCAAGGCAAAGTTTAACCTCAATCGCTAACGAAACAGCTTCCCATAAAAATACTAGGAACCATTGTCTATCAGTAGAAACAGAATACTAGCCAGGTAGAACTGCTGTGGTTGTAGTCTTGTATTTCAGTATCCACGCGCTGGGCTTCCCTGAGAAAGATTTCTCCCAAGAGTACGCCCACCGTACTTCTTGAAGCCTTATCTTTTTAAACCTTTTTCCTATAGCTTAATGTGTTTTTACCTAGATATAATAAATACAAATTTTAGAAAATAAATCAGAATTTATTGTGATAATTGAAATAATACATAGACAAACGCATTGTTTTATTGTAGCGGCGGAAAAACGTTAAAATCCAACTTTAATTTAATTACCTAAAGCTGTCTACACACCGAAGCCGCTGGCCCGGCGGCTTGACCCGCCGGACCAGACTGACGGCCTCCTTTTCCAACTAATACTGCTGGCACTAGCCCGCCGCGACAAGCCGGCGGCTTTGGTGTGTAGACAGCTTTAATTACCTAGCTTGTTAAACATGTCGTCGTTGAGCCTGTCGCCAAACGATTGCAAATCGTTCACCTTTGTGTACTAAGCTTTTGATCACGTTGAAGTAGAATAGACCGCCGTGAGAGTAGGGTTTGTGCATTCAATAGCTGTAAGTAGGTATCTGCACTAAGTAGGTATGTCGCCTTTGTTACAAGGCAAGCAAAAGTTCAGTTTTTTTTTTCATTAGCCTACGAAAGTGACTCCACACTTCCGGATACTATGCAGCCAGTGGAATCCAAAATTTTGCTATTTTTTTATTTATACGAAAAGAAATGCGTCAAGATACTTTAGTTACATAAAATAAAGCTGCGACATTAAAACAAACAACTTTTCATTCTCAAAATATCTTGGCAAGTGAGTTGTTAAATTATCTCTGTTACAATTTAAATAACATCGGTTACGTAAGAAAGAACAGTTATATTGACAGAAAAATATACAGATTTTTTTAAAACCATGACGAATATAAAAAATAAAAAATAAAGGGAGGCCTTCACCTGGCAGTGGGTACCTGGTGGGTAGGCTGTGAATAATGATGGTGATGAAGACGAATAAAGACAGTTGAAAATATTATTCAAAGATGAATAAAGTTAATTAAAGTATCACACGTAAACCCAATTGTAATATATGAATACTATTGCTTCAAGGTAAATCCAACTTTGACATCATTGTATTAAGTCTGTTATTTATGCTTTATAAAGGACATGATGCACGCAGCATTTGTTTTATGCTAACCACACTAGTCACGGGTAATAAACGCGAAAGTTTACGTAGCGTTTAAGTTTTCTAGTACCATTCTGTACACACGGGGGCCATAAGTAAACTGAGTACCAAATTGAATATGTCCTAAGTTTCGCTGCAAGTTTAATTTTAAAGTTGTGCGTTGTTGTAATGAATTTCAGTCGTTTGTTATTTTGTTTTCGAGTTACTGAGATAGTAAACAGCGTCTCTGTTTTAGTTAAAATGGAAACTGAATTGCTCTCTTTGGTATAGTATGGTTCAATTTGGTTAACTTTAATATTTACTCGTCTATAATACTTTTTATAGCAAATATTCTTTATCTTGCCACATTTTCATACAAATTTTAATAATCATGTACGATGTCCATGATGTACTGTTTGCATTTGATTACTTTAAACATAATTCTAAACACTGTTACAAATAGGTTTGACTCACTTTTTGCAAAGAGGATTAAAATTTCTTTGCTTACTTTAGTTAACTTCATAATGATTACTTGTTGTAGTACTTTTTGTAGCGAAATTGCCTCGTGACTATTTCATAGAAATAATAAGAAAATGTCTCTTTGTGAATTTATAGTTTCTTGTTTTCCTGTTTTACTTCCTTCCTCCTTTTCTGCATCAGTACTCCTTGTACAAAATTATAGTAGTTTTACAAAGCGAAAAATCCTTTGCTTTTACGCCTTCGGAACCATGATAATATTACTAACTAGTTCATAAATATCTTAATTTGCATGATCCTAAATAAAAATATTAAAGAAGTTTGACTGTGTAATAAAGTTCCTTCTCGTACAATTATTCAAATTAATTTTAATCTGTAATTAGTACGTCACTATTTTATTAAAATCTTTGTTAAATATCTAAAGAGCGCTTATTAATTATACTCTATTTGATTAAACTTTTTCAATTACACTTTGCAACTCTGACGGATGAAACCATGGTACGATTTAATAATAGAAGTTTGAGATTCTTGTTAATTCCGCCTCTCGCTTTATTTGTATATAAACATTCAGCTTAACATATCGTATAATATTAACCATTTGTAAACATTAGTACTAGCAACTTAGCCTTCTTGACCGACTTAGTAGGTAGAGTGAGTGCTAAAACTGGGTATACTTTGTGTTCATTAACCCTTTTATGGACACTACTGTAGACACAATAGATGTTTTATTGTCATCACTCTTTACGGCTATATACGTTTACTGTTCTGGAAAGTGTTAATTGTTATGTTGTTGTGTAAGAATATATCAAATGCAAAATTAAATTTGTTCATCAATAACGTTTTATTATTTTTACCAGAATGTCGACATCAAGTTACACTGTATTATTTGTTTACATTATGCTGATATATAAATATCAATAACTACTCGATTTCGGCTGCTCAGCTAATTTATTTTATGCCATATTGTCTATATTAATTTAGTACTACTAAGTTGATAGGTTGATAGTTTTCAATACAACTGTACCGACAAGGTACTTTTTACGGCAAAAGATTATATATTATCTTGTCTTGTCGCGTGTCATATTGTTATTTAATATCGTTAGATCTTCAAGTTTACTGAATACTTTGAATAGGTAAATCTTTGATATGTTTAAATAAAGAAAGTCACAGACACTTATGTCTTTGCACTGAATTAATACCCTAGTTAATTACCACTGCCAAAGATAATTCAGTATAATATCTCTTTTATATTTTATCTGATCACTAAATTCATGTGTTTGTGTCAAATTATCATGATATTGGCTATTATCTGTGAATAGCTTACACGCGGACACGCACACACCGACGTTATTTTTATCGATCTAAAAATAAACGTAAACATAATTCCCTAGACGATGTTAGTAGCAACTGTGGTAATGTCTTGGTTAGTAGTGACTTTAATATTTTCATTTTGTATAACACAAAATGAAGGAGCAAAAATACTAGCTTTGTTTCCAGTGCCTTCTATAAGCCATTAAGTCATTTTTCGGCCTCTAACGCAAGAGCTAGCAAGACGCGGACATGAAATCGTCGTCATTACACCAGACCCCGCTTTCGAAGAAGGACAAGCACCTCCACATTTGACAGAAATCGATGTTCGCAACATATCTTATAGTAAGTGGGTAGAACTTTACAGTGTTACATCAAATGAAGAAAATGATTTGATAGATCAAATGGGACCGACATTTGAAACTGTGAATGCTATAGTAGAAATACAATTAAAGACACCTCAAGTGCAAAAATTGATTAAGGAAGAAACGTTCGATTTAATTTTATTAGAAGCTTGTGCAAGATCAGCGTTAGTACTATCACATGTTTTCAAAGTGCCAGTGATTCAAGTGGCATCTTTTGGATTTCTTAATTTCAATGTGGCCACAATAGGAGCTTCATGGCACCCACTTCTATACCCAAGTATGTTGACTGAAAGAATACATAATCTTACAAAATGGGAGAAAATCGTCGCTCTATGGAATTACTGTAGACTATATTTTGTGATGAAGTCCGTTGAAGATTCAGAGAACGCAATGGCTAAACGTCTGTTTGGACCAAATATCCCAACTATAAATACATTAACGGACAATGTTGATATGATGTTTTTGAATGTCCATCCTCTTTGGGATAGTAATAGACCTGTACCACCGAGTGTAGTGTATATATGGGGTATACATGAAAGAGCAGTAAAGGAGATGCCCAAGGTACGAATTAATTTGATTTAATAAAAAAATTCTTTGATAAATATATTGCTAGCGATCTTACTGCGTCTAAAGTAAGCAGCAAGCTAATACCAACGCTTAAATATTAAAAAAATAGTTTTTAAAAACCAAATTAGTTTGAATTTTATTTCTTAGTTTATCTTTACAAATATTGTTCTAACTACACTAAGTTTCAAACAGCAACATTAAACATATTCACAACTCAAATACTACTAGAAAGACACTAATAAAGATGTAACAATTTATTTTCAGGAACTAAGCAATTATTTGAACTCGTCTAAAAATGGAGTGGTTTACATGAGCTTAGGTTCAAATGTAAAACCATCACTCTTACCACCCGATACGGTAGAAACTATAGTCAAGGTATTTTCTCAGTTACCTTACGATGTTTTATGGAAGTGGGATAAAGATGAACTGCCTGGCCGTACCAACAACATTCGTATATCAAAATGGCTACCTCAAACAGAATTACTCAGTAAGTAATATTATGGACACTACTGTAGACAAAATAAATGTTTTATTGTCATCACGGCCATTTACGTTTACTGTCCCAGAAAATGTTAAATTATCAATATTAGATACACTTAATTAATACCGTAGATTTAGCACTTATAATGTTTTAATACTAACTAAATGTTAGATGTTCAAAATTTTACCAATCATATTTGATCTTGCTAATCCTAAGCCTAAGTACTAATTATCAGAAATTTATTTTTTAAAGTTATAAATTTGTTATCTATTAATTTTAGAGCATCCAAATATCAAGGTATTTATAACACAAGGAGGTCTGCAATCAACTGAAGAGGCTATCAGAGCTGGTGTACCATTAATCGGTTTACCTATAATGGGAGATCAGTGGTACAATGTAGAAAAATATACACATCACAAGATTGGGGCACATCTTGACATAAAAAAGTTGCGAGAAGGAGAATTTAAAAATGCTATCAAAACTGTTATTGGTGATCAAAGGTCAGTCTACAATATTGGTCAATGATAAATTTTCACTAGAATCTCTGAAATACCAATAAAAATGTAACAAATAATTTCAGTAGTGACGCGTCTCCGGTCAAGGTCACACTCCGTAAAACCCATGTCAAATCATGTTTCGTTCTCTGGAACGTTTTTTTAGTATTGAGTTTAATCTGTCACATTAGTCTGCACCCGTCTGTCTCGGCTGCTTCCTTCTTCCTATAGCGTCTATTCCATATTCATATTCATTAAATTCACCCACACAATCGTTAGTTCTATTTATTTGTTATTTTATTCACAGCTATCGTCGCAACATCCTACGCATACGCGAGTTGATGAGCGACGATCTAGTAAAACCACTAGACCGTGCTATCTGGTGGACGGAACATATCCTGCGTCATGGAAGTGGATCTCATTTACGAGCCCCAACAGCTAACATCTCTTGGAAAGATTATCTTGAACTGGACTTAGTGTACACTGCATTATTTATACTTACTGTCATTCTATTTGCATTTATTATTATAGTTGTGAAAATATTCAAATGTATTCGTAAGAGTGTAGGACAAGATAAAAGAAAAATAAAATCTTCGTAATACTTATTTTTGTACTGTCGACAAAAAAATTGCTTTACCGCCCTTAGAATAAATCCCTCCAGGCGACCTTGTCCACTTCCTAACTTGACCACTTCCAAAGTGGTCCAGTTCATAAATTGCCCACTCCTACATTGTCCTTTTCCCGAATAGTCATTTCTCATATCCTAATTCGTCTACATCCTAGACAGTCCATTCCTCATTTATCATTTCCCATTCAGTCTTTTCCTAACTTGTGCATTTTCTGGAAAAAATCGAAAGAAAGTGCAACAAAATCGACAGGAGCAGTCTGTTTGCGCAGATATCGCGCCTGCATCGTATCTGCACCTTACCTCTTTCTGTTTGTGTTAGGTCTAAGTAGGGCTGCCTATCGTCCGGGTTTCCTCGGATTTGTCCTAGTTTAGAGGTTGTACTTCATTTGTAGTCCGGGTTTAAAAATTTTAAGTCTTGGACCGCTCGCGACACATGCACTGTGACTGCAAGCCGCCTGTGCTCAATCGACGAACAAACTCTATGTTTAAAAAAACCTGTTGACATGTTGATGTCGTTTGTATATCACAAAACAATAATGTCCATTTTTAACATACTTCAAAAAAAAAAAATACTTTACGTATTCATAATACCTATAGGTACCTAGTTATTGCTTTACTTGCCACCAACTTCAACATTATAAAATACTTATTTAATTATTTCTGATTAACTAAATCCAAATACGAATTACTTTGTACTATTTTTTTCTTTTTAGTTTGCTTCTTGTTTAAAGTCGGTTTTCTTTATGATAAAAAATATTTTTGCTTGCAAGTGACCTCAGTACAGTGACAGTTGTCATTGTCATAATGAGTCT
Source organism: Parascotia fuliginaria (assembly GCA_963082885.1). Classification (NCBI taxonomy): domain Eukaryota; kingdom Metazoa; phylum Arthropoda; class Insecta; order Lepidoptera; family Erebidae; genus Parascotia; species Parascotia fuliginaria. Next base: position 7,774,395 of record OY720195.1, read on the forward strand.
TATTGAATTTTAATTTCGATGGCGATTTTGTGTAGTGTTATAGCAAATATATGGTCGACTATACATAATTAATTGTAACATAAACCGAGGTTTTTAATTTTATTTGAGTTTTATTTTTATTACTACATTAATGAAAACACGAGTAGGTACTATGTAGTTTTCCTTCTCACGTGTATGCTAAGCGACAATTTTACTTATTAAACTTATAGTTACTCTCATAACAAACCAGGAATTGTGAAGATATAATATCTCTGGCATCAAATAAATACACTGATAGAACATAACAATATCTAATTACTATATTACCAATCTTAAAGTACTATTAATAAAAAAAGATAAATAAACATTATTTATTGTGAATGGAAAATCCGACTTAATTTGGTTACATATTGCGTTCACCAAACTATATTTTTCGATCTGGTCTTATTAATTTTAAGCAGTGTAATGTAATACGTTACTTATTGACCTTGGTCATATGATAAGAACACAGTATATATACAAACCACATGTTATCGTGATACATTGCGTTACTAGTAGTTATAGATCGGAACAATGTTATTCCTTCTTTTAAATATAGTGGTTATAGTAAATTTAAGTGAAGCAGCAAGAATTTTAGCCGTATTCCCAGCTCCGTCAATCAGTCACCAAGTAGTGTTTCGTCCTCTAACTCAAGAACTAGCCAAACGAGGGCATGAAGTCGTCGTTATTACACCAGATCCTGCTTTTCCAAAAGGAGGAACACCTCTAAATTTAACAGAAATAGATTTCCATGAAACGTCTTACACTGCTTGGAAAGAAGTTGTAGAAAATGCATCAAAAGGAGATAATGGTGTATTTGCCATATTAAACTCATTAACACAAACTATAATAAAAATAATGGGAAAGTATTTTGAGAATGCGGCAATTCAGAATTTGATAACGACAAGAAAATTTGACTTGTTATTGGTAGAATCCTTAGCAAAGCCAGCATTAATATTTGGACATATTTTTAAAATACCTGTGATACAAATCAGTTCAGGAGGAGCTATATTCGATAATTTCAATGGCGTTGGAGCTCCCACTCATCCGATTCTATATCCATCTGTTCTGCGTCGAAGATCACAAAACCTCAATGCTTGGGAAAAGATAGCAGAAGCGTACGAACATTTTTTATTAGAAAAAGAGTATACGAAATATGATGATATTAATAATGCGTTCCTTAAAAAATATTTGGGCGAAAATGCTCCAACTGTAAATGAAATGGTAAATAACGTTGATATGTTGTTTCTGAACGTGCATCCGTTGTACGATGGTATTCGACCAGTGCCTTCTACAGTATTGTATATGGGAGGACTACATCAGAAACCTGAGAAAATTCTTCCAGAGGTTTGTAACCTTTCATTTTTATTTTTGTAATCATCATTAATATATTTATGACAATGACTTGCAACTGTATAGTAATGACTTGCAATTATATTATTAAAACAAAAGTAGATAATAATTTTGTTGCAAATTCCAAACTAAATTATAATTAGTTTCTATGCAAGATTTAATAGAAAATTTTGATGTGATGATGCTCTGCATGCCTTGGCCCCGGTGAAGACAGCAGCGGATATCTGCACCGATTTTTTATTTGACGTAGGTACCTTAACGTAGACACCCAGTTCAGAATAAACCCTATTACTTTTTACTTTTTTGAAACCGATCGGGTAGTTAATTTTTTGAAAATTATATTGTTTTCATTTTTTATGTCAATCCTTCAAGCAATCCATTCATTTATTCTTTGATTAATACTCACTTCTTATTCTTTATTGCTTTTTATAATGTTATACAATGATTGGCAGGCTTAAAAGGCCTTCTTTCTCAGTCTCTACCCCTTTAAACATATTCCCATGACTATCCTGATTTAATGAATATCATTCTTTCTTATCTATCATCATTGATACGCTATTAAGTTTTTACTATTTTATTTTAAGCAAACAATCGCTTTATGGCATTTATTTATAACAGACCACACGCATTTTCATGAACCTGGCATTTTCTTCAAATTAACCTTAAAATTTTGCAAATCATGAAATTTGGCATATTTAAGCAGTTTATGAGTAGAATAGACCTACGCCCTCGCAATGTTACGGTATCTAAAGTTTCATTGTGTCTCACAACAAACGCCTATATAAAACACAACATTACCTACGTCTGCAAAATAATATTGCTATTTTGCATATTTACTTTTGCTGTCGACTGTATTGCAAATTTACAAATATTGAAATATTAAAAATTGCTAAAAATATGTTAAACAATAAAGTGTAGGCTACGTTACCCGCTTTATTTATTGATTTCTAAAAATAAAATATTTTTTAAATCGGTATCGTAGAATTTTAGTGTAATCGTTGCAAACAAACATACAAAACATCAAATCTTTTATTTTTTACTAGTTTAGATTAAAATTATCAAGTTTTAATCTAATTTAATTGGCAGTAGAAACATGCGGTAGTATAAAATCGCAAATTAAATTAACTGAAACTTGGTGTTTCTATAAATGTAAATTATATAAAATATAAATTATCACCAGGTGGGCCCGTCCTTTCGTTTGTCATCATTGGCAGTAAAATCAACGAAGTTTAATAATAATAAGTTTAATAATGTTAACAGAAAACAACGTTATTATTTAGATTTAGTCCGATTGATGTGACGGTGTCGAACAGGTTTATTAAGTATGTTTGATCAAGATGACATCATAGATACGATATCAACGCTGTATATAATTCAAAGCGGAACTCATCGTATCACAGTCTCAGTATTATTAATACGTAGCAATGTTCGCATTAGTTTTGTACTCTTTAGTTTTATTATTAAGCTTAAACGAAGCAGCAAGGATATTAGCAATATTTCCGGCTCCATCAATCAGTCATCAAGTAGTGTTTCGTCCTCTAACTCAAGAGTTAGCCAAGCGGGGACATGAAGTCGTTGTTATCACACCAGATCCTGCTTTTCCAAAAGAAGGAACACCACCAAACATGATAGAAATTGACTTCCATGATATGTCCTACAATATATGGAAGCAAGCTGCAGAAGATGTATCAAAAGGAAAGAGGAATTTATTTGAAATGATGAATTCTTTGTCACAAGCTGTTAGAAAAATTACAGAAAAGTATTTTGAAAATAAGGAAATTCAGAATTTGCTAAATACAAGAAATTTTGATTTATTGCTGGTAGAATCTTTAGCGAAATCAGCATTAATATTTGCACATATCTATAAGATACCTGTGATACAGATCAGTTCAGGAGGAGCTATGTTTGACAACTTTGATGGAGCTGGAGCTCCTACTCACCCAATTCTGTACCCATCTATTATTCGTCGACGAATTCACAACCTCAATGTTTGGAGTTGTTGGTTAGGAGAAAATATCTGAAACTTATGAGCATTATATGTTTGATAGAGCAATTATGAAGTATGATGCTGATGACAATATAATGCTCAAAAAGTATTTTGGTGAAAATACTCCTACTGTAAATGAAATGGTAAATAATGTGGATATGTTATTCCTGAATATGCATCCGTTGTTTGATGGAATACGACCAGTGCCTCCGAGTGTAATATACATGGGGGGTTTACATCAGAAACCTGAGAAGACTCTTCCAGAGGTTTGTACTTAGGTTTAACACGTCCCAACTATCTTTCCGTTTAATTAATTGTTTGTATTTTCGATAGTAATTTTTAATTTATTGTTAAATAGAGTGGGAGATGTAATAAATAGCCATACTGTTTAAAAGAAAAGTAAGGCACAGTAAATTTATTAAATATTCGATTTATCTTTCACATTGACACAGGACCGTAGGTTTGACAATAATATCGATTAGAAATGCATGAAATGAATTGCTCAATTTCGTGTATTTGTAACTTTGCGCTATCGAGGCACAGATATAGTCTCATCAACTCTCTTCTTGTTTTTAAATGTTGATTTAGGTGCGAAGAAAACGTTTGAGCTTTGTAATTTTTTTGTATTTTACTCAAAGTATGATAATTTTGTTCTTGTATAAATACTAGAGGTGCTGTTCACTTTCACAAATTTTATTATTATTTTATTTTCTTTTATAATTTATTTTTTTCTATAATAACTTCAATTATATCAAATCTAATCGAATCTAATCTAAACAACATAATATTATTAAACTAAAATTATGCTATATCATATGACAAAGTATAATTTTAATCTTTATTATTTTACCTTCGTTATAAAAATCAGCGATATTTATAGTTTGATAAGTTATCTCTTAGTTAAACAGGAACTAGGCAATAAACTAACAAAATCACACATACATTTTTAAATAATTTCACACCTGTCTTCCAATAATGGGATCAGCAGAGACTACAGAATGCTATTTACTGCAATCCAAACATACGTTCTCCCTGTGCCTCTACAACATTCATTAATCTTTTCATATACACACGTCGGTTATGGTACAAAGTTAAATAACGATTATTAGCAAAATTACCATCACCGATAAGTGAGAACGGCTTATGGGTCACAGACAGACAAAGTCAAAGACATTTTTATTCATTTGGGTTAATTGAATTAACACTTATGAACGTTAAGATTACAAAATGTCTGCCAATTAACCTACAGCCAGTTCGCTGACGTAGGTAGGTAGGGCCGCGAGAAGAACTGGCAAGAAACTCAGGCCACTCTTTTTAATCACCAGGTACTTTGTAAGTTACTCTCTCAAGTAGCATTTAAAGTGACGCAGGCAATATAACTACAAGTAAATATGCTTGGGGTGGCCTATGTAGTGGCCATCTTTTAGGCTGAAAAAGACTTTTTAATGCAGTTGACTAACCGAATGATAACGATTAAACCAGCACATGAAAGGTGGAAAACCTGTGTCGCAATCCTATGATGAAAAGTAAGGTTAATAATATCGCCACGTACTAAGAATGGTAGCTGTGACAAAAACTCAATATGCTTAGTGATATTCTGAAATTAGATTTTTGGAGACATATTATTTAATTTTTCGTTGTAAATGGGATGATTCATTTACTTATTCTTTATTAAACTAAATTTACTGCAACTAGCATTATTTTTCTGCTATAATTAATAATGCTGTATCAAATTATGTTCATCATTCAAATCTGTTCATTTCATTTAATTTCATTTCAAACCAATTCAATACAACGAAAGAAGAAATCTACTGAATAATTTCAGAGTAATTGCAAAGAGTTAGGTATAGATACCTACTCATTATTTAATTTTGTTACAGGATCTCAAAACATACTTAGACTCATCCAAGCAAGGTGTAATTTACATAAGTTTTGGAACAAATGTCGTCCCATCGTTATTACCGCCAGAAAGGATACAGGCGATCGTGAAAGTATTCTCTGATTTACCATACAATGTGTTATGGAAATACGACAAAGATGAACTGCCAGGCAAGGCTAAGAACATCAGAATTGGCAGATGGTTCCCACAATCTGATCTTCTAAGTAAGTATAACAACATAGTGCCAGAGATAAACTATTAGGTTGTAAGTGAGAGAAGTCGTGAACAAAAATGTGTAGTCATGTCGTAAGAAACATTTTTATTGTAATATTGTGAAAGTTTTATAGTTGTTCTTCTTCGAATGAAATCTCCTGCTGCACAGCCCCTGGCGTTCCAAAAGCATATGAGAAAAAGTTGGCACGCGCCATCAGGTGGGCTGTAACATCGTCTATCACTGTAGGCATTTAAAAAATCCTTTGTTGGGGACTCATAATAAATAAACATAAGTGCAAAGCTGTGGTGAACCACTGGTTTTGCCTAAAAGCATGATTGGATGCTTGAACACCATCACTGCATAACAAAGGTTCCAAACGTGGGTTCGATTCCTACCCAGGACAAACCTTTGTGTGATGAGCATGATTGTTTGTTCTGTGTCTGGGTGTAATTTATCTATAATATGTATGTATTTACAAAAAAAAAAGAAGTATTCAAGTATGTATATCCACATTCTAGAACCCATAACACAAGCATATAATATGCTTACTTTGGGTCTAGATGGCGTTGTGTGTAGTTATTGAAATATTATATTATTATTATTATTATTATATTATTTAAACCTTTTATTTTAAACCAAGATTTACCTTTAAATTACTTTCAGGACATCCCAACATTAAACTATTCATCACACAAGCAGGATTACAATCAACAGATGAAGCTATCACAGCAGGAGTGCCTCTCATAGGTATTCCAATATTAGGAGATCAATGGTTTAATGCTGAGAAATATGAACATCACAAGATTGGCATCAAACTTGATATTGAAACACTAAATTATGATGATCTCAAGAAAGCTATCACTACTATCACTAATGATGAAAGGTTAGTTTATATAATTAATTTAGACGATTTTTTGAGTCCTAAACTTTAAACTACTACATATTCAGGAATGAGGTGCATTGATGTTTATCTTGACTCCAACTTCAACAATATTATAGAATAATAGTTGTTGTTGGTTTTAATTTTTAAAAATGAAAAAGGTAGGTTAGTTATGCCTTAAGTTAAAATAAAGTTCTAGTTGACACGCGACAGTATTAACCTGTGATGTAACATAAAGAGCAGTCTCGTTAAGTAAATTAATAATATAAATTAAAGTAGATACTAAAGAACAAGCCAGCCAAGCCCTTGGCAACAACGTGAAATGACTATCGCAATGGCAACAGTGTAATCACGGAAGCTTGTTCTGATCTTGATAATGATAATGATGATAGCTTTACTTCTGTGGGTTAACTGATTACACTGTTAAAATATTAGTTTGTGATCGAATCAAATTAATAAAAATATCTTTTTTAAGAACTTTGTCGAAAAAATCGATTCAAAGAAATTAGATATCATCATCATCATATCAGCTAAAAGACCTCCATGCTGGACATTCGCTTACCCTAATTTTCGCCACCTTGGCCGGTCATGAGCCACCCTCATCCACCTTATGAGGGGTCTGCCCACGCTGTGTCTTCCGGTTCGTGGTCGTCATTGCCACAGCGACCGTAAGTTTTGCGAGTTATTTGTCCTACCCGTTGCTACTACAGAGAAGTGGAGTAGATATACTACTGCTAATTTTACTGTTTTTTTTGTGTTACAGCTACCGTCGTAACATTGTTAAACTACGGGAACTTATGCATGATGAGCCGATGAAGCCATTGGAACGTGCAGTATGGTGGACAGAGTACGTGCTACGTCACGGAGGAGCCAAACATCTGAGATCACCTGCGGCTAACATCACTTGGGCGCAATACTTAGAACTTGAACTTGTTTTAACGCTACTAGCAGGGTTATTAATAAGTGCAGTAGCAATTTCTACAGTGTTATATTGTACTTATAAAAAGATATTAAAAGCATTTTCATCTGATAAATCTACAAAAAAGAAGAAATCGTCGAAAAAAGATAGATAATTGTTAATTTTTTATTTAATTTAAAACAGTGTTCAATAATTTTATTACAATTTAAATATAAGATCGTGTTTTGTTTAAGTTTAGTTTATTTAGTACTACCGTACTAGTTATAATGTTGTTATTTACCTCTTGTATGATACAATATCAGACACAATAGAAATAACATTGTTTCTCGTGTAGCAGATCTAACCTAAGCCAAGATGAGTTAAATATTGAGCAATTTAGTCTTAATTTTTAGGAAAACATTATTAGATTACAAACAGTCAAATCTTTCTTTACGATTGATTCATCTAGTTGACAGACGTAGTTGCGACGTTTTGTTTTCTCAAACTAATGACAATAGGACAGTTAAATAGTATTAGTTTTTGCATTAGTAGATTCCAATTTAGGTGAAAAGACCTGATACTTAAATTTATTAGAATATACATCTATTAAATTCAAGCATCAGTTTATCTGGACATTATTGACTGACGGTGATGAAGACAGACTAGCCTTGAGTATAGCTTAAATAGATGTATATATCTTTTCTTTACTTTTCAAATATATATTTATCAAAATTTTAACAATGTAGATAAATACTGGCCTAGTAACAATTAAGGTAAGCGTGTTTTTTGTTTCCAGTCTAAGAATCTCAGTTTTTATGAGATACAAGTTTTTATATTCAGTCAAATATGGACTCTTGACTAAGGTTTCTTGAAGTGTTTTTGTTTTATTTTTTATTCTCTTAAAGGTGTTTATTTCGCATAATGACTACTAATTGTTAGTAAAGAACCGGTATATGGAAATATGGCAATTTTTTATACCCAATAGGCGTCGTACTTATGATAGGAGAAGAGACGTTTACAGTGTAACGTCCTTTATAAGGATTTGTAAAGGAGATTATGTGGGTTTTATTTTTATTGATGAATAGCATGAAAAGCATTTACTTATTTGTCAGATAATGTTTAGTATAAAGTACGAGTACCTACGTTATTCTTTCACTGCAGTACAAAAGTAAGCATAGGGTTTATGGCAGTATTGATACCTACGTGGGCTGGCAAAAGGCCAGATTTCTAAGATATGTTTTCCTTAACAATAAGCCAGTCTAAGGTAAACTTAAAACACAGACTTAAAAAATTACACATATATGTACTTGTACTTTTATTTTGTACTAGCTTCCCGCGGCGCGGTTTCATCCGCGTCTTTGCCTACTGCTCTGCTCCCGTCGCCAAGAGCGTGATGTTACATAGCCTGTAACCTTCCTCGAGAACTGGACTATCATACGCAAAAAGAATTATTCAAATCCATGGTAGTTCCATGGATTAGCGCGTTCAAACAAAACAATTAACTCTGCCGCTTTATATGATATTCGTAGTACAGATTTCCCTACGAAAGTGTTTTTATCTTCTCTGATGTCAAGCAGTTAGTAAAGGTGGTGATATTAATAATTTAATTTTTACCTTTTTTTCATACTTACTTTAAAGGAAAACATTATGAGAAAACCTGGACTGTAGAACAAAAGTATTTCAACAATCATAAGAGTAAGATAAAGAAGGACGCGAATACGTGTATACTACCTAATATAACAAGCAAAAACAAAAGCCCACCTGCCTGAAAAAAGTGAAAAGAAAGAAACTTATTTTTTTTGTACCGTGCCATTTCCACAATTAATACGAATCTAATGACACTTCATATGTTAAAATTTATTAAGCCATTTAGGCTGTAGAGCATGCCAAAGAAATATACATACATGCCCTATACATACATACATACATACGCTCCAAAAACATAACCCAGAAATGAGTAGCAGCGTTAAATGTGTACTTAAATATCACATTTCTGCCGTTACCAATCCGCCCGCTAATCGTGGTGATCTTCACAGCAAGCTGACAATATGTGTTTTGTGATACGGACCTTTACATATTACTGGGCCCTAATTTAATTGGCCATATCTATAGACAGCTTCTAGTTAAAAGGTCGGCTTGAGTCTCTTTGTCGATTGGTCATAGTAATGAAAACGCCTACTATAAAAGTATTAGCAATGTGTAACATTTTTGCTGTATTTCAGCTGTATGTAATTGCTTTAGATGCCTTACATTCTAGAAATTAAATATTTTTAATTATTTAGACTTTTTATCTTTTTTTCACACAACCAAAATCGTAAAAAACGTAGGTACATTTAGTCTGGTGGTAAGTAGTAATATATAACGACGCTTTCGTCATTATAGGAGTAGCCTGTAAAAACATTTTAACATAACTTTATTATCTTCTTCGGTGTTTTGTAGAAAGTGTTTTCCAGAATATACACGTTATATTATACTGCTCTAGTATTGTATTCGATGGTACTGTGTACTGCCACGCAGACTTCCTAGTTATTTAAGTACAAATATGTCCGCATTTTAGAACCCATAACATCAGCTATAATATGCTTACTTTAGGTCTAGGTGGCGTTATGTGTAGTTTTTTTTTTTTTTTTATATTATAGCCTACCAAAGTGACTCCACCCCGCCTGATGGTAAGCAGTCAGTGGAATCCAGAAGTGGCGTCACTATACCAAAAGCCATCGTCTTAAACTGCTGGTATGGTGGCCTCCACTATGGCGGCTGGGAATGGGGTTAGGGGAAGGGAATGAGGTAGGTGAGGAAAGAGGAAAGGGGGGAAATTGGGCCTCCGGTCACTCACCGAACGAAACGCAGTAGTACGGATAATACTACTCTTAAGTCGATCTTCTATGAGAGGGTAGTACTTCCCCGGACGATCCGGCCTATTCATGCTGAAATCAGCGTGGATCTACTACCGTACCGTTGTTGAGATATTATTATTATTATTTTAAATTAAGAGGATGCAACCGAAGCGTATTTAATTAATGCTAGTCTGTCAATAGCAGATGGCATCTGAATAGGTCAGTACACTCTGAGGAGGGTTGACAGAAATACAATGGGAGTATTAATTAATTATCTTGCATTGTGCAATTAGTTAATTAACAAATTATAACTAAATAGTAGATAGGTTGAGTTATTTAGATATTGTAATAAAACGGACCAAGTGCAAGTCGAACTCGTTTACTCGTTTGTTGTATGGGAGCCTCCCTAAAATATTTGTTTTATTTTAATTTAGTTATTTATTTTCAAGTGAATATATAACTAATAGTTCTTTGAATATTTTAAGCGTCTGTCTGTTGCCGTTACCAATATATATCGAGAAAAAAAAACACGTTTGTTGTATGGGAGCTTCCGTTCGATTTCTTGTATTAAATCTTTATTTTACATTCGTATATTAATAAATTAATCAATTAGGTTATTTTTGTTAGTAAGTTATATTTATTAAGGTCATTGTGATCCTTCATGGCTGGCACTGACTCCAAAGTAACTGATTATTAATTGTAAATAGTATAATATTATATAGGGATTAATGATTTCTTTGATTCTTCTGCAATGTTCATTGCTTTGAAGTAATTAAATTATTATTTTCTACTTTTTAGTTAAGGATTCAACACGTAGGTATTGTTTTGAAGTCGGTTTTCGTTTTTTTTCTAAAAATAATTTATTTTATACTACAGGGACAAACAAGTATAAGGTACCTGTTGGTAAGTGGTAACCGTAACCTATCATGGTTGTGTTCTCAAGCATTGAAGAAAAATAATGCTAAGACAACGAGGTGTTGTCGACCGCATAGAGAGAAAAGGATGAAGAAGGAAAAGGAAAAGAATGTGGGAGAAAAAGGAAAAGGCTTGACTTTTGTGCAGAAAAGCAAACATTTAACCAACTTTACGTTGGTAATGTTTCTTAACTCCAGTAAGGAATTTTGCAAATCATTTCTTAGCTAACGTCTAAATTAAGAAACGTCTGCAAGTATAAACTTCTAATTTCAGTAGCTTTGTCTTCGAGTTAACAAATCAGTAAAATAAAATGTTAGGCTGCTATTACAATAGTAATTGCGATTACAATCAAATCTTTTCACGTTGTAAATCCACGCTGGTTTTAGCATAAATAGGCCGGATCGACCGGGAAAGTACTACCCTTTAATATAAGATGGACGTAAGAATACTTGTTTTCATGCTAATGTTTTTCGTTCGGTGAGTAAGAGCGCCGGCAGCCCAAAAACCCCCTCGGTCCATTTCCATTTTCCTTTTCCTTCCTCAACCCCTTCTCCGTGGTCGGCAACGGCTTTGTCGTGTTTTCTAAGCATTATTACTTCTGCGATAATATTTGTTTGAACGCGCTCATCTCTGGAACTGCTAGTCAGATTTAAAGAAATATTTTTGCGTTCGATAGTCCAGTTCTTGAGAAAGGCTATAGGCTATGTAACATCACGCTATTGGTGACGGGAATAAACAAAGATACAACATAAAGCGAGTGACACCGCGCTGCGGGATGTTAGTTACTAATACAAAACAAAGAACCTACTTACTAAAGCCACATAGACAGTATGTCTAAGTTACTAACTGACATAAACAAAAGTTAATTCATTATCGCCAACGTAAACTGCACCAGTGGGTACAGCAGTTTGCCAGTTCTAAACTTCGCAGATGTAAGAGTGACAGAGATAGATATAGAAAAATTAGTAAATATGAGAGAGATAAAGGATGTAACTAATTTAAAAATTAAGAATCTAAGGAACGCAGAAGAGTAGAAAGGATTGTCAGTAGACAATATAGGTTAAGTTGGGCATTCTGCGAATTTACGAATATGAAAATTCGAATATTTTTTTAAACAACTTTGATAGCGAATAATTTTTTTTACAATTTTAACCCTATTTTCAAATTACATACATACATATATAACTTCACGCCTGTCTCTTATTAATGGGGTAAGCAGAGACTACAGGCAGAAATTGTACTTTTTTAAATTACCCTCTCAAAATGACTCCACTCTGCTGATTGTAAGCAGTCAGTATGATCTCAGATTATCAAACTTCATCCTAATTAAATGGTAAATCCCACTATGGTGAATTCGTAACATACTTTTTCACTCCCCGCTTCAAAGACATTTATTTTGTACATCATTTAACAAGGTACGAAGGGATTATAAATAAAACGATAAAGCTTATAATATGCGATGTGTAGATGTTAATAACGACGACGAAAAAAGCGAATAAAGATGATTTTCCACCAGAGTGGCGAGACGAGGCGAGGCGAGGAGAGAATTGAAATTTGTATGGCAAATTTTCAATTCTCTTCCAGCGCATCTTTGGTGGAAACAGTGTGGATGGACGAGGCGAGGCGAGGAGAGAATTGAAATATTTGTTTGTGTAAAAATGAACCGTATTACTTCACAAATAGAGTATTAATTGACTTTGCAACAGGCTTATTGTTGATTGTTGCTACTTATCGCATTGGGTTATACATATAGCCTGTAAAGATAACTTGTGACCGCAATGGCTATTTTTAGTGGAAAAGGGCAGTGCGATTTCAATTCTCTCCTCGCCTCGCCTCGTCTCGCCACTCTGGTGGAAAATCACCTTAAGGCTTATCAACAGGCTGCTACCACGTAAATTGTGAAGAAACTTGAGCCGTAGAATTCTCAAATTATATATTTAATAACTGAAATGTTCGTTATTCGCCAGACGTCGGAGTTAACCACATTTCGTCACAATTACCGAAGCAATTTTGGTAATTGTGACGGTTTGTGCTCTCTGCTGATTAATGTTGGAAAGTTTTGTAGGTCTGCAAAATACCATACTGGCTACATAGAATATACACTATAATGTACGAGTTTATAAGTTGTTGTATGTATAAAAATGTACAATTGATATCTAATGAATACCTACCTGTCTCTTTTCAAAGAGTAAGTCTTAACACTTACAATATTATTTTGTAGTGCCCAGTTCTTACAAAATAAATTTAAAACAAGAAAGTCATGGAACAATACTTACTTTAATAATAATAAAATCGAATCAGGATCAAAAATTTAGATAAGCCGTATTAAAAAAATATCAAGCTGAAATTTCAGGTCTTGCATAACATTATGTATTATTATAGTTTATTCACATAAAAATATTTAAAGAATAAGAAACACTATTATTTGGGCTCGTAACCATTATTTTAACACTGAGCTTTAAGCTACCTCTTGCTATACGATATTATCATCTTATCAGCCAAAAGAAGTTAACTGCTGGACATAGGCCTCCCCAAATTTTCGTCACCTTGCCGGTCGTTCGCCGCCCTCTTTGTCGGTTGCTTGCCCATAAAAGATCGTCAGTCCACCTTACCATATATTAGTATTTCTTTATTTAAAAATTCTTAAACCACAAACCAGAAAATAATGAATGTAATCAAAACCGCTTATTCTACAGAGATTCAGTGTGTAAAATACATTTTAACATTGTGAATTTTTATTCTCCTCACGCGTGGAATGTCAACTGCGGCTTCTGACGCGGGCGTGGATGGTGGAATTAAATTTTTACTCCTCATTAAACATCAGGGGGTTGACAAAACATTAATGCAATAGTATTTTTGTGAATCACAGATATTACCACTATTTGGTATGTTGTTTTCATCAGAAATAGAAATAAAGGTCTTAAAGTTTTGATGGGTTTTTCATCACAGATCCTTTTATTGGTGAGGATATTAGTGTAATGATGCTTTGCCTTGATTGCGTTGTGTGTATTACGGGATGAGTTATCAATTATTATGAATTGGTAACGCGTACCGTGCATTGTAATTATTTGGAAATTTATAGAAGTGGTCTAAGTTTTTTTACATTACTACTTTAATTTGCCAACAAATCGGCCGTAGCTGCCTACTTCTCATCATGAACATGATCTAAATAAATAAACAAGTTTGACTTTGAATATCAAGTCATTTTAAGATATAAAACACAGAAGTAGAATAAAATTAAATACCGTAAATACAAAATTATTTTATACAAATAACTTTATTATTTAAATGAAAGGAACTCTTTTAATTTTTTTGACATTTTCTTCTCAATTTTCCTTGCATTGTCCTGTTAAAACTTTTGATAATGACTAAAGTTTTAATTATAAAACTGGTTTAGGTTTAAGAAAGGCTTTGTAGATAGATAAGAATAAATATTATTTATATTTTTCAGTCACTAAGTTATACTTTAAATCAGTGTCCTTTCGAACTCTGTCTTAGAAAACAATTATATAAAGTACATTAAAATTAATCACAGTCAAAAATACCAGTCACACGCAGAAATTAAGTTTTAAAATAGGTTTGTATTAAGTTAGTAGGTTAAATGTTAAGTGTGATTAAATATCGTTAAAATGTTTTGCTATATTAAGGAATATATAAACCTTCTGGAAAAATGTTCTAAACTGTTGTGAAAACTGTATTAAAATAGTATGCTTAGTTCAGAAGAAGTTAGTGGAGAAATAGATAGGAAAAACTATTATTTCTCTTTTTACTATTATTAGATTAAAACAATTTTGAATGTTAAAATTACGCCTGTGTTATAAAGGCTAATGCTGATTATATAAAGCTGTACACAAGAAAACTGCTCTAACTTGAAAAAGGTATGACTCCTAAGGGAAAACCTTGTATCCCACACAACTCTTATGAATTGTTTCAACTTGAAAAGTAGAACAGTGAATCTTGTTTCTCTTAAAACCTGCAGATATAACCTTATACAAAAAGGTTATATATTGTTTTCACATAGCAATTATCGCACAAAGTTTACGATGATATTTTTTTTTGCGTAGAAGCCTGCTTCAGCTTCGCCCGCGCATAAAATATGTTTTGTTGTATTCCTCGGGAACCAGGCCGATTTTCGGGATAAAAAGTATTACGTATTAGTAGTACCTATGTTCATCTCTGGCACCGAAACTACCTACATACTGATTTTAATTGAAATGGGTTCAGCCGTTAAGGCGCTGAGTGGTAGCAAACACAAATACCCTCAAGCTTTTGCATTTATAATATTAGTAGAATTGTATAATTGCCTGAAATGTAAGTAAACGTGATATTACGAAACTTTCAAGAAACATTTGGATGCAATAAAATATTCTAATATCCTAGTATGTTCAGTGTAAAGTTAATTAAATTATAATTAAAATAAAACAGAGGTAACTTATCGCCTAATTTCAGCGAATTGTGTTAGCAAAGTAAATAGCTGTTAACCGTTTCGTCTACTTTTCAGAGTAAATTGACCCCAGTGGGTTTGCATTTTCTTATTATTGAAACAAAACGAGACCAAACAACTCCTTATTTACATTCACAAGTAGAAATAAAATTAGCATTCTAGACGTTTTCGGTTTACAATTTTATATATCTTCTTTCTAACCCTTGAGAATTGTTTACATTTTGTGAAATATTAAATACAATTAAAATTAAGTTTTGTTGATTAATATGTTACAGTGTTAGAAGTAACTAAGCGTTGCGTTGCGTTGTGAATTTGATTTGAAGCTAGGTTTATTGTAATTTAGTATTATCGAGTTTTACGATAATAATAATGGAGGTGATGATGATGTTAGGGGAGCCTAGCACCGCTTCTTTTTTTTATACATTCACACAGCGCCATCTAGCCCCAAATTAAGCAATTATATTTGCTTGTCTTATGGGTACTAAACAACTGTTATACTACTTATATACATTTTTTTTTGTAAATACATACACATTATAGATAAATTACACCCAGACACAGAACAAACAATCATGCTCATCACACAAAGGTTTGACCTGGGTGGGAATCGAACCCACGACCTCCGGCTTAGCAGTCAGGGTCACTAACCACAGGAAAGGCCTCTTCTCATATAAAGAAGGCATAAACATTGATCACCATGCTTCCTTAAGGCGATTGATAATTTCAGACAACAATAGAAAGAGACCAAATAGTACTTGTTTAATCCACTTTTTTATTTATTTTGTTTTAATAATATTATAAATTCGAAAGTTTGTGTCTCTCAGCGCCTAAACGTCTTAACCGATTTCAAAAATTGGTATGTAGATAGATTGGGTGCCGAAAACGGACATAGGCTACTTTTATCTTGAAAATCGGCCTGGTTCCCGAAGTAGACAAAACACATTTTAGGCTCGGGCGAAGACATGGGACTATTCTAGTAATATATAATACTAGCACACATATATACACACAAAATTTCTCATTTATATTATTAATAGGAAGTAGCAAGAACAAGTCCTGCAACTTTACATCCATAAAATTCACGATCAAAACTTGGTAAAAAATTTAAGTAGACCAAAAAAATATTTAAACGTATTAAAATCGTATGATGATTATCTTACACAAGCTAAAACTTTCAAAATATTCGAGTATACAGAGGTCTGAGACAATTTCTATTCTATTCATAGAATAGAGAAAAAAATGTATGGGATTGACATAAGCTAGTTAGCATTAGCTTATGTCAATCCCATACATTTTTTAAGCTATTCTATGATTAGAATAGAAATCTACGTCACTTGTCTAGGGCCTTAGGATAGTTTCAATGTTTGAAATTAGCTCTATTTATAGCTAATTTCTAGGTAATTCTTCCGTACTGTGGGTAGAACGCTGTTAAACTAAGTTATTATTACTGTGGAGCTTAAATCCGTACGTGATATTAACGAGTTTCTACCGGCGCGTCGCAGTTTGCTTATAAAGTAAAGTTTATGATGTAGGTTTCCACTAGAAGTGGCTATGAAATATTGATGGAAATAATTTCTAATAAGACAATTGTTTTAGTTGAACTGTTAAATTAAGTGCTGACGGCTGACGTTTAGTATATCTCAATCAGTTTATTTATGACTAGCTGTACCCCGTCGGTTTCGGCCACGCGGCAAATGGTATGTATGTGTATGTAATCGGTCTGGTTCCCGATGTACGTCTCCGGCACCGAATCTATCTACATAATAATTTTCATCGAAATCGGTTCAGCCGTTTAGGCGCTGAGTGGTTACTGGTTACAAACACACAAAAACTATCGTATTTATAATATTAATAAGATTAAAAGATTCTTGATTTGGATACATAATAGCGATAGCATAAAAAAAGAACTGTTAAATCTGCGTTAACGTGCGTTTATCTTAACGGTTGTGACGTAGAGTACTACTAGTATTTAATATAAAAACAAAATTGTCTCAGAAAATTTAACGTCATCAAATGTTAACTCATCGATCATTCGTACCTACAACAAATGATCGCTTCCATAAACCGTGTCTCTATTTTCTTGTTTCAAATTCAATAAAGCGCGAGTTAAAAGGTCTTTTTATTTATTTTGTAAAGTCAGTTTCCAGTAGATGTCGTAAACAACATTATTGTTTAGAAACCAATAAGACAAGTAAAAACAATTAGAAAATAATAATGTTAAATTGTTTTGTATATTTGAACGAATTAAGCATTAATTGAAGAGTTTGGTGGAATGGAACTACAATAACAAAAGGACTGTAAGTACTTACTACCAAAAGGAAAAGAGTACAAAGTACCTATACTTGAATTTAAGCAATTTATTCTTTGGTGGCTCCAAAAGGATTTCTTGCTTGACGCTAAGGCAGTTGAAAATTCTGATTCCTAGTCTTCTAGGTAAATAAAATTGCCGATCGAGTGTTTATTATTATATTTTAATTTACTTTGCTCTGCGGTTGACATTTCACATTAATAAATACACATTACGCCCAGAAACTTTATATAATTCTACTAATATTATAAATGCGGAAATTTGCGTGTATGGGTTTGGTACCACGCAGCGCCTAAGCGACTGAATCAATATCGATGAAAATTGGTGTGTAGATAGATTTGGTGACAGGGACGGACGTAGAATACTTTTTATTTAAAAGTCGGTCTGGTTCTCGAGATTAACTACACACATACTATTTCCCGCGCGGGCGATGCCGCAGGGCGCAGCTAGTTATTTATGAGGTAAGCATATAAAATAGAGCACCAGAAGCCCAATTATTCCTTTGATCCTCTTCCTTTTTACCCTTTTCCTTTTTCATCCCTTTCTTCTAAATGTCGACAACGGCATCGTTGTGTTTTCTAATCATTATTTCTGCAATGTTTAGAAAATATAGCCATGTCCACTAATCATCAGGTGCGTCGTATGCTTGTTTTCTTATAACTAAGGTAACATAGAAGCATAAGCCTGATGGTTATTTACCTCCAAAGTTGTACAACAAAGGCTCCCTTATATAATTTATCACCCTATCCATACTAATAATATAAATGCGAAAGTAACTCGGTCTGTCTGTCTGTCACGCTTTCACGCCTAAACCACTGAACCAATTTTGATGAAATTTGGTATAGAGATATACTGGACCTTGCGAAACAACATAGGTAATTAGCCATGGCATTTTATTGCAAAAAAATGACTTGTAGAGGTTGAAATAAAGTTGAAAATTTGTATGAAAAATCATAAATATATAAATAATATACGCGATATAGCCGACATTCACGCGGGCAGTGCTGCAGGTAACAGCTAGTTAATATTATAAATGCTAAAGTTTGTGTGTATGTATGTATGTATGTGTGTTTGTTACCACTCAGGGCCGAAACGGCTAAACCATTTTATCAATATCTAAAAATTGGTATGTAAATAGATTTCCTGCCGGAGACGGACATAGGTTACTTTCATCCCGAAAATTGGTTTGGTTACCGAGAGAAAAAAACACATGTTAGACGAGGGTGAAGCCGTGGGGCGCAGCTAGTATTGTTATAATATTTCATACAATAAACTCTAATTTCATCCCATAATTTTCTTATTGATTTTTGGCATAAAATATGAGTGTATATTTATTGTTCGAGTCTTCATCTGTCTGTGACAGCGTAATCTACTAGTAAATGAATATTTTTTTTATAATATACTTAAATTGTGATAGGTGTCTTATTTAAAGTAATAAATAAGATTAACTTTGATTTTAATTCAAGTTATTTTGTTTGTATTTTAAATATACTGTAGTTTAGTTGGTATAGCTTAGTGATTAAGAAAGCGATCTTCTAAACAAAAAATATAACTTTAAACGGTCGAATTGAGAAAACTTCTCCTGTTTTTGAAGTCGGTTAAAAAGGTTGTGGGTTTTAAACTGCAATATTTTCCACATAAATCATTACAAAATGACGTAAATAGTTTACTTAGCCCAGTTTATTCAACACCACCCTCTGTATTATTTCACATCTTCATGTCTATTTGTTTGTGTGCAGTCTGTGCAGTGACCGTAATGCACTTCTCTTGTTCTGTTTTATACTGTTTACGTTTTATATTCAAGGAGTATCTATATAATTATGTGTTTTTGTTTATTTAGTTTTATTTAAAAAAAAATGTAATGCAGTTTTTATTATACAAAAAAAAAGTTTGTGTGGATGAACATGAATATTTACATTGGTTTAGGTTTTTCATGTATATTAAGTATGTATTTACAAAAAAAAAGTATATAAGTTTGTTAATCCACATTCTAGTAGTCATACCACAAGCTATTATTATGCTTATTTGGGTCTAGATAGCTTTGTGTAGCTGTTGCGATATTATTATTATTATTCCGCCTACTTTCTTCGTAATGAAAAGGTGTAGAATTTATTTTACATTTTATGGCCAATTGTAAATGTTTTATATTTATTAAAGTTGACTTATGTGAAGTACTAATGATTTACAAAGTTAGTCGATTAGTAATCGCGTTAATACATGAATCAGAGGCCCTAGACAAGTGTCAAAGATTTCTATTCTATTCATAAAATAGATAAAAAAATGTATGAGAATGACATAAGCGTTGGCGTTAGCTTATGTCAATCCAATACATTTTTTAATCTATTCTATGAGTAGAATAGAAATCTTTGCCACTTGTCTAGGGCCTCTGATAATTGGAATTGGAGTTTATATATTTCGTCCTGTAACAGCGATTAAGATAACAGATTAGAATAAGTTTTTGTTATAAGCTCAAGTTACTGATATTAAAAATGTTAACCTAAGCATAAAATAGGTATTTATTTTGATTTTTCGTGAATGTTTTGATATTTATATTAAAAATACAACGTAATTGTCAGCTGGTATTTAATGCTGTTACTCGGTTCATGAACTAAACTTCTATCAAATACCAAAACTCCATAACAAACAAACAAATTTCAGTATTATTCGATAATACTGAAATTTACCAGAAGTATGTTCTACGTATTTTAATTATGCTTAAGAACATGTTGAACAAAATAGTAATTAACAAATTTTAACTTTTATAGAATTTCAGTTTTTATGTCAATTCTGTAGGCTTGAACATTAATTATATCGTGCCCTGAATATTATAAAAAATGTTTGACTAATGTTAACTAAGGCTTTGAAAGAAAAAAAATGATAATGTGTACTTTCGCGGATACTAACATAAAACAGCTAACATCTAAAAATTTATCTCTTAAAACCTACGAATCGCTATAATGAGGATGTTTAGGAAAAATTTCGCCACCATTTGGCACCACTTCAACTTTCACATTGGGTTAATCAGAGAATAAGTTTCAAAAAGCGCTTGACAGCTAGACCTTTTTTTATAAAACTCTCTTAGTAATTTTCTTTTGTCCTTAAGCACGTGAATTATCCATTTTGTAAATTAAACATTAAAATTTCCGAAATGAGTACTGATAAATATATTTTTTAATAGCGCTGTCAAAATGGAATAACTTTTCCCAAAGTGAAAGTTTTCCTAAACACCCTCATTTACGTCTTGTTGGTCAAACCTATTCTAACAGATGAAACAACAACAATAAACATCTTTAAAGTAAATTTATCGTACTCATAAAGTAGAAGAATAGCGGTAATACTGTCAGTGCCTTTAGTTTTATGACTGGCCTCGAACAACACGAAAGAATTAATTTTTTCCTCGTTTGTAGAATAAATAAGAACTTAACTTGATTGCACAAATTTCATAGTTATCATTTGACAACTTAATTTTGCTAGATCATATCATAGTTAAAAATTTGCACCTTGAGTAAAAAAGACGTAGGTCAAATTTTATTTGAGTAGGAATTTTCTATCCTATGAGCCTTCATATTAGGTTAAATATTGCATAATATTTTACTTAACTTATGGTGTTTTACTGAAGGGAAATATTATTCATAGTGATGATAAAAGTTCATTTTAATAATGACGTTTTTATACAAACAAATTTGATAAACAACATAACGAACTGTTGGTAAACATTTAGCCTCTTAGGAACCTTATCTAGTGGCGTCATTAAGGCGTTTTTGACCCCTAAATATTATCTAAAAAATATCTGTAATCTGATCATAACCAAACAAAAACAAGCTACAACCCAAAATAAATTAAACAGATGACATAAAAGCATTAAAAAAGGTAAACATGATAACTTCTCAACGACAACCTTATTTTTCATTTTATCAATAAATCAGATACGTCTTTATATTTTCCCTCAAACAGGATGAAAGATACAAAAAAACAGGAAGACAACATGATTCCCTGTTCACGGATATTAAAAAAATCGTTTCGGATGTTGTCTTCAAAATATATTGTATGATGTCAACATTTGTATCGAAAATAACTAGAATTAAATGTTTAACGACGTTTATAAATTTATTACCGGCTATGTGTCACATAGTCGTGGACATAGTTTTCCTTATTCTTGTCCTCCACTTTGCTCTATCCCCGATATCGTCCTTGAAAACCCGCTCTCTCATTATTGTCTTTCATAATTTCTCATATGCGATATAAATACATCCAAACTCGGGCTAAACACATATTGATTTCACCAATTTTTATCCCGTAAAATGTACCCACATTCTTTTGTAGTTGGATGCGATTTCAATGTGCATCTTGGCAGTCTATTCATGTAGAACAATACGTACGTTCCAACGTATTATATTCTCAATACAGAGTAAAGACCTTTACTCGTGCAAAGAAGGATTTTATTGATCACCACGCTTGGCGGTGGACAAGTCCAAGTTTTCTCGCGATATTACCGTAAAACAGTAATGTTTAAAGTAAGTATGTCACATTGATATGAATCCAGAATCTTCGTATACGACGTCGGTTTATTATTACTTTCAATGTCCTGCTACAATAACTAATCTTCGATATCAGCATGAAAGCAAACATAGGCACTTTGCGGTCCTTGGGTTTAGTCGTCTATTATTGCACTCAGTAAACAGAGTCTACAATTAAATAGCTGTTTGCTTTCATCGATTGAAAGCGGTCTATTGAAAACATCTGATAGCTTTTTAATAGGTTCTTGATGATCATGCTATGAAAAGAGTTATATATTTCTATTAATGTATTTTTAGAGTTTATTTGAAGATGGTAGATCCACGCTGATTTCAGCATGAATGGGCCGGATCGTCCGGGGAAGTACTGCCCTCTCAATTAGAAGATCGACTTAAGAGTAGTAGTATCCGTACTACTGCGTTTCGTTCGGTGAGTGAGAGCGCCGGAGGCCTGATTTCCCCCTTTCCTCTTTCCTCACCTCCCTCATTCCCTTCCTCTAATTCCATTCCAAGCCGCCATAGTGGCGGCCACCATACCAGCAGTTTAAGACGATGGGTTTTGGTATAGTGGCCGCCACTTCTGGATTTCACTGACTGCTTACTATCAGGCGGGGTGGTGTCACTTTGGTAGGCTATAATAAAAAATAAAAAAAACGCGCGGGTGAAGCCGTGAGGCGCAGCTTGTATAATATATACATAGATACTGATTTAAAATTGCCGGTACTTAAGTGACTTTTAAAAAAAAAATTGAAACTTTGAAAGCTGGTCGTCTTACTAATTATTTTAACAGAAGGAATAAATAAAGAGAATAGATTTCAGTCTAACGACATAGACATTTAATATGAGAACACTTGTTGATCCCTTTCCTTTTTCCTCATCTTCCTCATTTTCTTCACCTACCACACTTCTTGCACCTATCCCATTCCATTTCCAGTAGGCAGCGGCTTCGCAAAGTCCTTGGCTTTGAAGAAGTTTATGAGCGACAGTTACCACTTACCATCAGGTGGGCTGTGTTGGCTCGCCTGCCACCGTCGGCATTAAAAGAAACTGTAAAGAAAATTAACCTTAAAAAAAACTTAATACGATGAGGTAATATAAGGAAAAACTATAGTAATGAAATGTAAGATAAGAATCAATCTTTTAATACCTTTTTAATCTATCAATGCTATCGAAATGCTACCGTTTACCGATAAGGTATTCTAATTAAAAACAATCGTGATATGCGTGTAACAGTTAATCCAAGATTGTAAATAAAGATACAAGTTCATTGATAAACTATGGATATATTGTTGCTAGTTTCCCGTAGCGTGGTTTTACCCACGTCTATGGTTACTGCTCTGCTCCCGTCGTCAGTTGCGTGATGATACTTGCTGAGTCCCTGATAAGTTATGGTATAAGCAGCTATGGGCTTACATTTAAAACACAATTAGATCGAATAAAACAACTTCAAGGCTAATAAAATACCTAGTAAGTAAAAAAGTAAAAGCAGACTGTAAACAAGACTATGACCAACTATTTAAGAAATGTGAAATTTTACCAGTACATGCAAAAGTAGAATACCAATTAGCAATAGAACAATATAACATAGATATACATAAAAAACTGATAAGTCATAAATATAACACAAGACAGACTGAACAGGGTAAACTTGTAATATCATCCATTAGAAATTATTATGGTAAGAGAACTAGACGATATGTAACCCCAATACTATACAACAAAATAGATTTATTAAGAAACAAATCCAAAGAAATGGGCACAGTATAGTTAAAAAAGAGACTGAAACATTACTTCTTATAGATAAATAAAATACCTATTAATATTTAAATCACTATAATACTTAAATAAAGTTACTAATAATGAAAATGTATGCATAAGTAACTACATAACATAATATTTAAAGTCATATTTAATGTAATAAATATAGTTCACCAACAATATTATGTAAAGATATCTAACCTAACCTACCTATGTAAAAATTATTATGTACCTACTTACCTATTAAGTGCAAATTTATTGTTAGAACAAGAGCGCCACTATCGCCAACAAACTGTCCAGCAGTTTGGCGATTTTGCATATGTATTATAAACAATGTATCTTTTTAAGGTGAATAAATTCTTAAAAAAAAAAATACATAGCCTATAGCCTTCCTCAAGAACTGGGTTACTATCGCAAAAATAATTATTCAAACCCGAATGGTAGGTACATTTTATATTATATTAAAAATGAAACTGCAGACTTTAAAACAGCAAGAGAAGAGCTTATTCTTTGTTATTGAAACATAATTCCTATTCAACTTTAGGGCCAGTAATTATATTTAGCTGTCAAATTATAGCCATATATGGCCATCATTTTGAATATGTGAAAATTTTGGTATTTCGCGTAAAATATGGCATGAGGCACTTCAGTCGATAAAAGTTAAAGATTCAAATGGCACACACACAAACACATGATAATTAAAAAAAATAACTATATTGTTTCTTTTTTTTATATTATAGCCTACCAAAGTGACTCCACCCTGCCTGATGGTAAGCAGTCAGTGGAATTCAGAAGTGGCCTCCACTATGGTGGCTGGGAATGGGGTTAGGGGAACGGAATGAGGGAGGTGAGGAAAGAGGAAAGGGGGAAATTGGGCCTCCAGCGCTCCCACTCACCAAACGAAACGCAGTAGTACGGATACTACTACTCTTAAGTCGATCTTCTATGAGAGGGTAGTACTTCCCCAGACGATCCGGCCCATTCATACTGAAATCAGCGTGGATCTACTACCGTAAAAATTCTGTAAGAATTTTCATTTATGACAAGATATTCCGGTCTGATTCCCTGAATCTGATACCATAGAAGATCGTTTTTTTTTTATTCCGTTCTATGATATAGGGGATTAGAAACAAAATAAATATATTTATATATTTTATTTTGGTCGGATCCCCTAGTTATGACGAAGTAATTATTTATTAATTTATTAGGTATGCCCACAACTTTGTTCGCATTAAACTAACCCCTAGATTCTGAAATCTACGACGAAAAATTTACTAATTATCTGTTAAATCTCATGTAAAGTACCAATTAGGTTGGTAAAAGCATAAATAATTATTTTAATTTGATCTAGTTAGTAACTAATTAGATCATATTAAAATAATTATCCATTATTTTAGCATGCTTTTAGGTACTTCACATGAGATTTAACAGGTGATTAGTAAATTTTTCGTTGATCAGCCTTTCAGAAACTGGAGGTATGTTAACTTAATTTGTAAAACGTACTTAATTTTGTTTTTTTCATACTTTTTTATACTGACAGACAAAACAATTACGATAGAGTAGAGTATAATATTGTACATACTGACAGACAGAAGAACTATATTTTATTCTATATTCAAGTAGAGTGTACCGGTGATAAAGTTTACGTAAATGTGTTACTTTATGTTATCTCTTAGACACTATATATTTAAGATTATCATTATTGCGTTGAATATATCAAATAAGCATGACTTGGATTTATGCTTAACCGCTGGGTTATCACAACTTTAGGTATAATAAAAAAATAGATACTTAGTTTAAGTAAGTATGTACTTACTTTGTATGTACGAAGTTGAGGTATTGTATCTATAGGTATTGTATTCTTTTTTCCTAACTTTTTAAAGTCAAATACATTTTTCATCATAATATAATATATAATATTCTACCACATTCACACAGCGCCATCTAGCCCCAAATTAAGCAATCATATTTGCTTGTGTTATGGGTACTAAACAACTGATAAACTACTTATATACATTTTTTTTTTGTACATACATATTATAGATAAATTACACCCAGACACAGAACAAACAATCATGCTCATCACACAAAGGTTTGTCCTGGGTGGGAATCGAACCCACAGCCTCCAGCTTAGCAGTCAGGGTCACTAACCACTAGACCAACAGGCCAGTCAAATAGATAGATAATAATAATCATAGATAGGTATTAATATAAAAATCGTTAGGAATGCTGCAACTAAAAGAAAAATCCGGGCATGTACAAAAGCTATATGAACAACCGTAGCTATCAAGTTAAAATTGGCAATACCCAAAGTAACACTGTTGCTGTTACTGAGGGAACGGCTCAGAGATAATCCAAAATTTTATATAGGCTCTAATTCCGAATACTTAAGCCTCTTTTTTAAAGAGGCGTCTTCCGCAGTGGCTGACGGGGAGCGGACGATCCGACTCAGGTGACTGGCGGCAACGGTGCTGACACATATGGTGTCCCAAATTAGGCACTTACCATTCTTCTAAGGTCAGAGACTTTCCAGAGTCAGCCCGTCCGGCCTCTTCCTGTCAGATCTGATCAAACCTGGAGATTAAAATTAAATTAATTTAGGCCTTTTTAAACACTGTAATGTCTTACCTGTTCGCCTTCAATTAATTGAAAGATTTTTTTAAATATAATAATAATATTAATATTCTACCACATTCACACAGCGCCGTTTAGCCCCAAATTAAGCAATTATATTTGCTTGTGTTATGGATACTAAACAACTGATATACTACTTATATAATTTTTTTTTGTAAATACATACATATTATATATAAATTACACCCAGATACAGAACAAACAATCATGCTCATCACACAAAGGTTTGTTCTGGGTGGGAATCGAACCCACGACCTCCAACCAATTCAACCAATTTGAAAAATTTTAATATACAAGCTGTTTAAACAAGAAACATCGTTCAAAAAGAGTTAGAGCGCCCGCACATTATGGCAACTAGTTGCGGCCACTAAACGCGACCATTAGTGGCTCAGTCAAGCGACTAAACGCAGCCACCAATCACAGTCGCACATTGAACCTCTAGTCGTGGCTACTAAACGCGACCACAAGCTGTGGAAGAGTTTTTCATACATTTTGTATGGTATTGGCGCAAGCGAGCGTTCGAGTCACAAGCTGCGGGAGTCGCCCGAGCTCGCTACTTGTGGCCGCGTTTTGTCGCTCGCATCGCGCGCACATTCAGCCACAGTAACCGGCTTCTTTTACTACATTTGATTTGCGAAATAAAATTACAAAGAAACCTATTAAAATTATAAATGTAAAAGTTTGTCGGTCGGCGGACTGGTTACCGAGGGATACAACAAACCATATTTTACGCGCGGCTGAAACCGCACCGCAGAAAGCTAGTAATTATATAACTGCTTTGAAAAATATTTAATTAATAATATCAATTATGTGCTTAAACGGTTTAACTAAAACCTTTATCTATCATATAATCAAGATGTTTTGTACATAAGTATTTTAAATTTTGTTGCATAAACGTTGTACTTAACTAGATCATAGTTATATTATCATAGAACTTAATATCATCATTATCATATCAGCCAAAATACATCCACATACCCCTTTAGCAATTATCGCCAACTTTGCGGGTAGTCCATCGGTTGCCCGCCACCCTTCTCGAGTCGCTAGTCCATGGCGATTCGTAGACGCCACTCTACAATTCTCTGTAAAGATTATCTCTAAATACATGCACACAACGACGGGAGCAGAGCAGTAACCAAAGACGCGGGTGAAACCACGCTGCGGAAAGCTTGTTATAAATAACGCTTGAATAATTTCCAGTGTCTAGTTTGGTGGTTTAAATTATATCATGAAAACATGAAACTTTTTTAGTTAGTTTATTCTGATACGGAACTCGATTAGTCATGATGACGGACAAAAAATTATATTGCGCGATCACTGTAAGATTACCCATTCAGCAGCTTTATGCTTTAACGATAGAGCAATGAACAAAACAATCATTGATTTTTATTTACTTATCTTTGCTCTATACTAATATATAAAGCGAAAGAGTTTGTTTGTTTGGACGCGCTAATCTCTGGAACTACCAGTTGGATTTAAAAAAATCTTCTTGCGTGTGATAGCCCAGTTCTCGAGACTATGTAACATCACACTACTGGCGACGGGAGCAGAGCAGTGAGCAAATACGCGGATGAAACCACACTGTGGAAAGCTAGTTTACTTATAATTGTCTGAGAATATTTTGTTACTGCACTACAGAGTAAAGTCATTCCTAAAACATTACATTTGAAGAGAATTGTATAATGTTACACTTGTCTAGCAGATCGGCGATTACAATGGCATCAGATTTATGAAAAAACACATTACTACTCGTCTTGGGTAATGCATCTTTATATGAAACGAGAACCGAAGAGGAGATATGAAGAATATACAGTGCAGTAAAAATATATAGGCATCATAAGAAATAAAGCGCTTGTAATCATTATATCCGCTGTTTTTATACGATTAATAAAATTAATTACATCGCTTTATAAGTGTGTTTATTCATAAAATTAAAGATAGTGCGAGTGATATAAAATCAGATGTTTTGAAAGATTTGGTTGTAGTGAATAGTCAGAGAAATAGCATAAAAGACTTCAACTATTTGTTATTACAAGTGTGTACGTATACGTTTAAAAATGTTATTATTAATTTACATTACTGCTTGTTGTTTATTAGTTGCTAGTCCAATTGAAGCAGCAAGAATTTTAGCAGTGTTTCCAGTTCCATCAATCAGTCATCAAGTAGTGTTTCGTCCTCTAACTCAAGAGCTAGCTAAGCGAGGACATGAAGTAGTCGTTATCACACCAGATCCCGCTTTTCCAAAAGGAAGAACACCTTCAAACTTAACAGAGATAGATGTACATGATATATCATATAATTTATGGTACGAGAAAATCATGGTACTGTCAAAAGGAAACAAAGAAGATCTAGCTGCACAAATAGACGGTATGCTACAAGCCGTGGTTTCAGTGGTTGATATTCAAATTAAAGATGAACAAGTAAAAGCCATGCTGAGGGATAAGAGTAGAAAGTTTGATTTAATTCTAGCAGAAGCTTGCGTAAGACCAGCGCTTATATATTCTCATATTTACAAAGTGCCTGTGATTCAAGTGAGCTCACTTGGAGGAGTTATTGATAATTACGAAACAATAGGTGCTCCTATGCATCCATTCCTGTATCCATCTGTGCTTACCCAAAAAATCAATAACCGCAGTCTCTGGGATAAAATTACAAATTTATATGATTACTACATAGTTGAACGTACTTTCCAAAAAATGAAAAAAATAGAACACAGGGTATTAAAGGAACATGTTGGGCATGATATGCCCTCTATGGATGAATTAGTAAACAATGTACACATGCTGTTCTTAAATGTATTCCCGATATTTGAAGGGATTCGGCCAGTACCTCCAACTGTAGTATACATGGGTGGCTTACATCAAAAACTTCATAAAGAATTACCAGCGGTAAGTCTGTCTAATTATAAAATTTTAACGCAAATTATCACAGTCAATGTTAAAAGTTTAGCTAAACAAAAATAAACGTTGACTACAGTTGGTTTCTGAATAACTCAAAATATTAACATATATTTTCGGACTCGACAAAAACAATACAGCGATTTTATCGTTACAATGGAGATATTGATTTACTGAGCTGGTGCATACTATTAAATTTAGTGAACGGTTCAGTTCCTTTTAATATAATGTTAATTCTAGCACGTATTCAAGAGCTTTTGCTTAATTTATACTGCTGATAGTATATTTATTTTACTCAGTACTCTACTACTGACATTGCATACTTTTCAAAATATTTCATATTTTCTGTTTCAGGATCTAAAGTCATATTTAGATTCTTCCGAAAATGGAGTAATCTATCTTAGTTTTGGCACAAACGTGGACCCTTCTATGTTACCACCTGAAAAGATACAAATTCTTGTGCAAGCATTTTCCAAACTGCCATACGATGTTTTGTGGAAATGGAATACAGATGAGCTGCCTGGACGCACTGCTAACATCAAAATATCAAAATGGCTGCCACAATCGGATTTACTAAGTAAGTTTTTCTGCTATACTACATTTAGTACTAAGTAGTAATAGTGGTACTTTTTCAACGTGGAATCTTAAAGGTCTCAAATCAAATGATTCAACTAATTCTTACTACTTGACTGTACTTCCTATTGTATTTCCTTCCAATTTCGTTCCCGGGTTCTTTTAGCCGGGGTGTTAAAAAGCATATCACAAAGCCGTAACAGTAGAAACAACCATTTCAACAGTTTGAAACAATAACTTTAAATGAGAATGGACACCTTGTCCATAACTTTTGGAACTTAGTAACTGCTTTCCGATAGGCAAAATGAAATCACTTTGATCGGCTATTATAAAAAAAGGGATTATACAGAAAAATTGTAATAAATTATGTTTTTAATATTAGAGTTCTTTTTTTCAGGACATCCTAAAATAAAATTGTTTGTAACTCAAGGAGGTCTCCAGTCTACAGACGAGGCTATAACAGCTGGTGTACCATTAATTGGAATTCCTATGTTAGGTGATCAATGGTTCAATGTAGAAAGATATGAGTATCATAAAATTGGAATCAGACTTGATATGGAAACGTTGACTGAAGAGAAGTTTACGAACTCAATAAATACCATTATTCAAGATGAGAGGTGAATAATGTAATATTTACTTGAAGTCTTAACTTTAGATCTAATATAAGTACTTTAATCAGTATCATTCACAAACTACATAAAGAATATTCAACTTCTTTTTAAACATATTTGATAGGACACTTAAACACTAAAAAGTACTATATTTTTTCCTTTTTCAGTACAGTTTACAGGTTTCTGTCCGTTCCCATATTATTTGAAAAGATAAGTGAATATAACATTCAATCTTTTTTTATAGTTACCGTCGTAACATCATCAAGCTACGAGAAGTAATTCTTGATGAGCCGATGAAGCCTTTAGACCGCGCAGTATGGTGGACAGAGTACGTGCTACGTCACGGAGGAGCCAAACATCTGAGATCACCTGCAGCCAATATCACTTGGGCGCAATACTTGGAACTTGAACTAGTTTCAGTTGTATTAGCAGTTTTATTATCTGCAGCTGTTGTGATTATTATGTGTCTTCGCTTTATTTACAAGCTTATCCAAAGTTACATTAACATTAAAGTTAAAAAAACTTAAGTTATTACTTTGGTCGTCCTGTGTATCGTTTTTGCATTACTGAGTTCTTCAATATAATTTTTTTGTATATAAATACAATGATTATTGTAATTACCACACTAATCTATTATTGTAAACAAATAGAGAATGCCTCTGGCATTAAGTCCGCCTTTATACATTTACTTTGTATTTTGTGCAAGAAGTATAAATAAATAAATAAACACCATAGGTTACAATAAAAAAACATAGTTTGTTTTTTATCTGACTGACTAATGTTAGTAAGTAATTAAATAAATAAATGACAATATTACATACAAGTTTATTATTATTTAGAATGCTTCCTGACCTAAATATTCACCCACCTGGATACCATCAGGTTTTCTCAACGATCAGCAAACACACTCAGAATAGTGTTGGTGCTGGCACAGAGACGCTTTATCAGAGAGGCGCACCTTTTTCTCATAATTGCGGCAAAGTCATCAATTTGAGTTTCCGGGAACATTCCACCGGGAATATTGAACGCGCAGATCAATGTATGCCTGCTGACTATAACTGACTTACAGGCTGCACGTGTAGAAAGACTGACAGTAAGCTTTAAAAAGCGTTATTTTTATTAGCTTAGTACAACGTGCAAACCTGCAGGCCAGCATGTTACAGTGGACAACCAGTGACCTGCGCATCCTATCTAGATTGTTCTATGAATCTTCGGTGACCCAGGGCCCCATGTATTTAAATTTAACTATACTAGACAGAGTGGTCCCGGCGAGTAACACATCGGGTACAGTTGAGTACCAGTAGTTTCCTGCTATAAGCACCAGTTCACTTTTCTTCACATTATATTTTGAGCCCATGGGTCACCACATAGGACTCACATTGACACGAGCTGTGTCATTGCACTAATAGACGGGCTTCAACATCATATTGTCCGCGTAAACTATGTTATTAATACAAACGCGATCAACATGACATCCTATATTGATATTCCTGAGCTCGACCATAAGCTGAATAATGTACAGGTTAAACACACTGGGCGAGTTTACTCCACCTTGTCTCACATCTCAGTTTAGCCTGTAAGTGTTAGTAAAAGAGCTTAACCAACCACTTAACACCATTGCTTCGATTGCCGTACCAGTAGCTAAATATAGATGTTATCTCTTGTGGAACGGTAGAGGTTTGTTCAAATTTTTGCCACAATACACTATATGAACCTAAATCAATAGCCTTTGATATGTCCGAAAATCAGACAAAAGCAGTCATTTTCCTATGTGGATAGTATTAAACAGTCTGCTTGAGGCACAAGATAGCATCAGTGAGCAATCCTGGCCGAGAATCAAACTGGTCGTCGTGCAGCTCAATATGTTTAGCTCTTTGTTTATTAAGCAGACTGTCCAATATCTTGACTGTACAATACCTCCTTTACCACCACGGCCCCGTCCGATTTAGCGGGCCTAGCCTCCCTCGAAAGGCGTGTGTGGAACACGTGCACTACCGTCTCGGGCCCGTGCTGTTCGGGCGATGACTGCCTGATCGCCACCCGCAGGCCGCCTCCTAATGCGGCCGCAGGGGATTATTAGGTTATTTATTCTATGAATAGAATAGAAATCTTTGACACTTGTCTAAGGCCTCAGGAACGGCGCGTCGCAATACCGACACTCCTCTTCACCTGCGGTCCCAACCGCGTCCGCAACCCGGCGATTGCGGCACGGTCGAGGCCGCGGAAGCAACACTTGCTCAGCCTCAGTGTCGCCGAAGCAACACCGCAGCCCGCCCCAGTTGCGGTGCCACCTATACAGCACCGCAACCCACCTTAGCCGCACCATCGTGAGCTTAGAACCAAAGCCCAGCGGGGCGGCGCCTCCTTGGAGATCCTCTTAGTACTAAGTTACTAAGCCCCCCCTCCCCCCGCCACGACACGACGACACGACATGAACCCCGGTTTGGAGGGATCTTTGTAAAAGTTATTGTTACTTAGATCAACTAGTTTATGGTTGTGACATTGCAAATTTGAACTGGAAACTAAAGTAATTTTCCTGTATTTATTTCATACAAACGCCGCATCCTACACAAGGCTTACGTGGGGACTTACCCTCAAACACTCACTTTATTTTGGTGACTATCACGCTTTAAATATAACATTGCGTAATAATAACGGTGATCTAATCAAAAAAATCGAAATAAATCCGTTAATGCAAAACGTATACATGTACTACATCGAAAAGAGATTAATCGATGTACAAATCACATAGAATGATATGGAGATTCCCATCGCCATGTATAAGACATGGGCAACGCGTGGTCAACATCACTTTCAAAATAAATTCTTAATTATATTGTAAGTCTTATGGCATAAAGCTCAATTTTCTATGTTTCACTTTGAGAAATAAACTTATCAAATTAGACATGTATTCTGAGTCACGATGACAGACAGAAAAAAATATCAGCTCAATGTGAACTTACGATACAGCGGCTTTATTGTATATTTTTCTACTATGTATAAAATTATAACAAAATCATATACAATAAGTAGCACTGCACTGGCCGTTTGCCTGGTATTCATAATGCTTACAATTGTAAAAATAAAAAGTGGTGTTCAGTTGCGGCCAATTAGATTGCTTTTTGTTTTGAAGCTACTTTTGTCAGAAAAGTCGAGTCTTTTTAGGCGGATGTATACTTATAAATAAAATTATGAAAATTATATTATCTATAGCTGTGCCCGCGACTTCGTCCGCGTGGAATAGTGATTTTGGACAGCATTTTTTGGATATATCTTTTTGTTTGTTTTGAATTATAAACATCTTCGTTTAGGTGAATAAGAAAAATCTTTACAGTAAATGCTTCTCTATATACGATTTTAGACGTATAGCCATCGGGGATCAAAGCCATACGGGTTGCTAGGATTACTTACACGTGACAAATCCACATAAAGCTGACCATGCAAAAAACAGCTAATATTTAGATCCACAGTCACAACATTTAGTGTCTGACCTTAGGCTTTATTAATTGTCATCGCGAAACATAGGCTCACTGGAAACTGAACTCGTTTAAAACTAAACGGGAAATGGTTTGGAATGAGAGGAATCCGAGAAATAAAAACGCTATAAGGTTTTTTAAAATATATTAGCCTGCCAAAGTGACTCTATCCCGCCTGATGGTAAGCAGTCAGTGGAATCCAGAAGTGGTGGCCACCATACAAAAAGCCATCGTTTTAAACTGCTGGTATGGTGGCCTCCACTATGGTGGCTGGGAATGGGGTTAGGGGAGTGAGAGAAGTGAGGAAAAAGGAAAGGGGGAAATTGGGCTCCTGGCACTCTCACTCACCGAACGAAACGTAGTAGTATGAATACTGCTACTTTTACGTCAATCTTTTATGAGAGGGTAGTACTTCCCCGGACGATCCGGCCCATTCATGCTGAAACCAGCTTGGATCTACTACCGTAATACTACGGTTAGGTCTAATTGGGCCCCTGTACAATGCCGCGGGCGTCCAGCGGCACCACCATTTATACGGGTCTTACTGGCCAGCGGGTTGACCCACACCACCCACACAATGACTCCACGGATACTCAGCTGGTCCCACACATGCTGCGAGGATTGTCATCTCTGCATCAGTTGGGCCTCCGGCTCTCGCACTTACCGAACGAAACGCAATAATATGGATACTATTACTCTTACAACGATCTTCTATGAGAGGGTAGTACTTTCCTGGTCGATCCGACCCATTCATGTTGAAATCAGCGTAAATCGACTACTACTATTTCGTAATTCACTTTAATTCCACCTATTCCGTAATGAGACGTGTTAACATGTTTTTATCATAAAAAATAAAATAAGTCCAGAAAAATATAAATCTAAC
This sequence comes from Parascotia fuliginaria, assembly GCA_963082885.1. Taxonomy (NCBI): domain Eukaryota; kingdom Metazoa; phylum Arthropoda; class Insecta; order Lepidoptera; family Erebidae; genus Parascotia; species Parascotia fuliginaria. The sequence goes on from OY720195.1 coordinate 7,809,474, forward strand.
TTTTATTTACATTTTAACTGATAAAGTATTTACATTTTAATAAAGAAATAAGACGTGTTAACCTAACTTATAAACACACTAACCTAAGCTAAATACATACCACATGTATGACGTGATTATTTAAATTGGCATAACTTTTTTATTTATAAACCGATTGACGTTTCTGAGATTAGCGTGCACAAACGCACAGACAAACAGACAAACAGACAAACAGACAAAAATTTTAAAAATCATTGTTTTGGGTTCTATTTGCGTTGATATAGGTCCCAATAGTATTTTTTCTCATATATCTTCCATGTACAGACAGCGATCGGTTACATTTTTATTATATGTATAGATAGATTATTACAAAAAGAAAAGACTTGTTTTTTTTTTAAAGTTTGTTTCTTCCGATTTAACTCAAGATCTACGGAAACCGATTTAAAAAAATCTTTTACCTTTAGGAACAACAAATAGGAGCTTCAAATAGAACGGGTAACATAGGCTATATTTTATACTGTTTAACATAATTTTGCAGTCATTTTCTAAATTTAAATATTTTAAGCGCCTTGTAAATCTGAATGATGCAATACGTCACTATTGCTATGATACTTTCCGAGACCGAATGAAACTTTTGTTACTTAAGCAAAGTGAGGACGGACGTCTAGTATAAAAATATAATAAGGAAAATTAAAACGAAGTAAGCACTAGTAATCACTGTAGTAGCTGTTTTTATAAATTTGTTTAATCACGGATATTTAATTTCCTTACTAATATTAGATAATGCGAATGATATAAAACCAAATGATTTGGAATATTTAGTCAAATTCAACATAAGAAGTATATATACAACAATCCTACATAGTTTATTTAAGAGTGTCGATGCAAAATGTCACTTTTAACTTATATTGTAGTAAGTTCTTTACTAATCGCTGGTCAAATTGAAGCGGCAAAAATATTAGCAGTATTTCCAATACCATCAATCAGCCATCAAGTAGTGTTTCGTCCTCTAACTCAAGAGCTAGCCAAGCAAGAACATGAAGTAGTAGTCATTACACCAGATCCAGCTTTCGGAAAAGAAGAAGCACCATCAAATTTAACAGAGATAGACGTTCATGATATAACATACAATATATTCAAGGACAGACTAAACTCAATGCCAAGAGGAAATAAAAATGATCTTACTGAGCAAATGAAACTATCGTTTCATTTTATGCTTACTATTCTTGAATTTCAACTTAAGGACCCACAAGTGCAAAATATAATTCAAGATGAAAATAGAACGTTTGATTTGATTCTTTTGGAAGCTTGTGTGAGACCTGCGCTTGTATTTTCTCATATTTATAAAGCTCCAGTCATCCAAGTGAGTTCTTTTGGGGCAATGTTCGATAATTTTCCGACAATTGGTGCTCCTACACACCCATTTTTATATCCTACTGTGCCTGCATCAAAACTAAATAATCTTTCTAACTGGGATAAAATTACACAATTATATCAAAAATATTTGATGGATCGAGCTTTTGAGAATATGAAAGAAGTAGAACATAAGACGCTCAAAAAGTATGTTGGGGATAATTTGCCCTCAATAGACGAATTACTCAACAATGTGCACATGCTGTTTTTAAACGTTTTACCGGCATTTGAAGGTATTCGACCGGTGCCTCCAACTGTGATATACATGGGTGGTCTACATCAAAAACCTGTCAAAGAATTGCCGGCGGTATGTATAAAAGTCAAACTTCTATCTATTTAACATAAACATATTTAATACGATAGTGCATACATTGAATACAGTCCCAAGCATTAAGACATAGTTCATTTAGTTTTCTTAAGTTTATTGAGATGATCATTTCAGTGGTTTTACTCTATAATTTTAAAATTACTCGTAGGTTATAATAAATTAAAAAGTGTCTTAGATGTTTTTTTATAGATATAATTAGTTCTCCAATGTTTGAGGTATTCACTTGAATATATCAGAAACTTAAACGTAATGATTTAAACTCATATTAGTATTCATTCTATTATTATGTTAGGGGTACAATTTAGATTCTTAAAACTAGCTGAGCTTATAAGGGCTTTATATATGATTTTTCTAAAAATACTCTTTATTTAAAATTTTATGTTTTAGGATCTCAAATCATATTTAGATTCTTCTAAGAATGGAGTGATCTATATTAGTTTTGGCACAAACGTAGACCCGTCTACGTTACCGTTTGAAAAAATACAGGCTATGGTACAAGCATTATCTAAATTACCATACGATGTTTTGTGGAAGTGGAATAAAGATGAACTGCCTGGACGCACTCCTAACATCAGAATATCAAAATGGCTGCCACAATCAGACTTACTGAGTAAGTTTATTTTATTATACAATTTTGAAGTTTTGTTTAGCGTTATAAATTACAATCTTAATTTTTTTATTTCGTTGTATTACGATCATCGTATTGACAGCCTTCGTTCTTATATTATGACTATTTGTATTTACTACAGAAACTAAAATTATCTGGCTAAAGAGAGGCTTAAGTTTCTTATCAATTCTTTTCATAGTGACTTTAGTCAGTGGTTTGGCTGTAGCGAAATTGGCTGGTACCTTATCCTTACTATTTTTACGTTTATTAGTGCCATTTATATGATCTAAATAAATACATGAGTTTACTTTGACAACTTACTATTTTATAATCGATGACTTTCAGGACATCCAAAAATTAAACTGTTTGTAACTCAAGGAGGTCTTCAATCAACAGACGAAGCTATAACAGCTGGTGTGCCACTAATTGGGATGCCTATGTTAGGTGATCAATGGTTCAATGTAGAAAAATATGAGTATCATAAGATTGGCGTGAGACTTGACATGGAAACACTTACAGAAGAGATATTTACAAATACTATCAATACCATTATTACAGATGAAAGGTGAGAAAATTTTATTTGTTTTTATCACAGTTGTTTTTATGTTACCTTAGTATAATTTTGATATAACAATGAAGAAACTAACGATATTCAAAATCAATTAAAATTACTACTTCAATGTTTAACAGATAAAACACAATATTATTAAACTCGTACGCTAATCGATGATAATAAATGATAACTATCATGACAGTGACAACAAGTCATAACACGTACTGTAATTACAATCTTGAAATCACAGACCTTATATTGCCATGTAAATTTGGAATAAATACATAAATCGATTATAATGTCATAATTTTTCTAGTTATCGTCGTAACATCATCAAGATACGAGAGTTTATACACGATGAGCCGATGAAGCCTTTAGACCGAGCAGTATGGTGGACAGAATATGTGCTACGTCACGGAGGAGCTAAACATCTGAGATCACCTGCAGCCAACATCACTTGGACGCAATATTTAGAACTTGAACTAGTTTTTATTGTAATAACAATTTTGTCCTCTATAGCTGTAGCACTTATCATAGCTTTGAGATTTATTTATAAGTATGTTTTAAGGAATTATTTTAATATCAAGATTAAAACGGCTTGATTCTGTAGTAAAACTGGTTATACATTTTGTATAAAGTAAAAAATTATCCAACACAATTGTGTCAAATATTAGAATGACAATTCTGACTCTTTATCAAAGTAGAGAAGTTTTTTGGTCTGCGTATTTGATCTTGATGGTATTTTGTTTTTAAAACTAAACTTCAATCTCATGTTTCAGCCTAAATACGCCTGTATTTCACAAAATTAGTTTCCAAGTGCCCTAATTGACACAGATTTAAAAATGTATTTTGATTGACTGAATTTAGACTTAGAAACGTTAAATTTGTAAAAAGACGGGACTGAAAATGTTAAATTAGGTTTAGTTGTACTACCACGCAAAGATCTCGGGATCAATCACCGGCTTAATAAACCGGAACAAAATGATTTTGGGTTTATTGAACATTCTCAGTATTGGCCCTGATTCTGTCACTGTGCCCGGTAAATGGTAACAGACTATAATGGTTCTAGGTTAACATAGCTTATAGGGAAACGTGGGTGTTACACATCTCTGCCTACAACTTTAGAGGAAACGACGTGATGATAATGTTATTTTAATACATCAACGCGGACATCGATGTCAATACCTCAAGTGATCCTGTTTAATATTTCTTTTACAAAATTATGTAAGAAATAATTTTGTTTTCTACGTAAGATGTTTTTTTACTAAAATAAATACCTCGTACGTAGTGAATATGTCACGTGGTGTTTTTTAAAATGTATTTCTGTCTGAGTACTATATCCATTGACAGCTTGAACTGATGAAATAAGACAATAATAATACACTTTGACTTTTATTTATTCTATGTTTGTATACCTACTGATATAAATGTTAAAATATATATGTTTATATACTGATATATATTTTTATACAGTTTATATACAGATTTTTTTTGCCTACCAAAGTCACTCTACTCCGCCTGATGGTAAGCAGTCAGTGGAATCCAGAAGTGGTGGCCCCATCCCTACCCTTTTGTGAGGGTTGTTTAGAAAAAACAATGCTGGATTTGCATTTCTTTAAATAATGAGTAGTTTCTAGTAATTTGGAAACCATCAAAACTATAGAAGTTTAAGCAAAATCCCGTCTTATTAAGCGCCTACGTCCTAAACGGAACTCCCATGCAAAACTTTAGACTGCACTTGTATTTTTTAAGATTTCGTGATAATGTAGCTGTCGCATGGTAACTTATTTCAAAATCAAAGCAATATTTTATGTCTCAGTAGAAATGCGTATATTTACTTACTGTGCAAAAGGTAGTAACTATATAAAGAGCGGTTCAGTTGAAGTACACACATCCGCAACATAAGGTATTAGTAGTTTTTAGGATTCCTTGGTTTCAGTGAACCGAATTAACTAGGGAAATACTACACCCTTTAACATCGGCTTAAAGCGTGAGTTTTTTTGAGTGAAGTCGCCGAAGGCCGCATTTCCCTCTTGGTCCTATTCCTTTTCCTTCCTTATTCTTTTCTATCTATACGACAGACAAGAGCTTGGTTTAATTTTCCAGAATTATCTTTTTATGCTTAGAGAACTATTCAGAGAGATTATAGAGATAAGAAATAGAGAATGCTTCAGAAAATGGGGAAGGATCTCGAAGTACACAAAACAATCAAAGAAAGGCAGCTGCCATATTTTGGTCATGTGATGCGTAACAACAAAAAGTATGCGCTCCATCAACTAAAAATCCAGGGAAAAGTGGCAGACAGAAGGAGACCTGGCCGCAGAAGGATATCATGGCTCAAAAACCTGCGACAATATAATGTAATAATAATAAAATAATAATATTCTACCACATGCACACAGCGCCACTTAGCCCCAAATTAAGCAATTATATTTGCTTGTGTTATGGGTACTAAACAACAGATATACTACTTAAATACATTTTTTTTTAAATATATACGTATTATAGATAAATTACACCCAGACACAGAACAAACAATCATGCTCATCACACAAAGGTTTGTCGACAACGGTATGGCAAAATCACGCGTTCCCTGTTTAGAGCAGTATCCAAGGTGGAAACTGCTGTAATGATTGCTAAACTTCGCAAGGAGACGGCACATTAACAAGAAAAAGAATACAACTAAATGAAAAGCGTAGTTATTATTTCACTATCTAGCTAATTCAACCTTCCTTTGACTGCTACTGAGCCCTAGAGTAAGCGCAAGCGACTGCTGTACACGAAACAAAACTTTGTATAATTCATAAATATTTATGCCGAGTTTAGGTGTACTTGTATTTTGTATTCTCCACGACACAAGGCTTGATTCCTACTGCGGAGGTTGTTTTAAAAAAAAAGATAATAATATATACCACTAGTTCGAACAAGTCTGATAGTAAAATCGGACTCATAAGTATGGTAGTAGATTTTTGGTGGTTTTAGCCTGAATATGGCGGATCGACCAAGGAAGTACTACCCTCTCATATGTCAGAAGTGTATGTTTGCTGGGTGATTTTATTTTATTTAAATATTGACAATTTATGGATTGTGTTTTCTTATTATTGTAGAAACATTGCAAATAGTGCACAATAAACCCTATGCGGTAGTCGGTAGAGGCCCACCCTCGCTTCGCTTCGGTACCAAAAGTTTTATTCGATCTCATAACAAACTCCTACGGAAAATATCATAGCAATAGTGTCGTATTGCATCATTTTTTTCAGTTTCAAATTTCAAATTGTCAGTGTTTTTCAGAATTTCAATATTTTAAGAGCTTGTAAATCTGAATTACGAAGGCTCTTATAATATTGAAATTCTGAAATGAAAAATTTGTTAAACATATGAAAATATAGCATGCTACTCGCTCAATTTATTGACTTTTAAAAGTAAAAAAATTTTTCAAATCGGTAACGTAGATTTCAATTAAATCGTTGCAAACAAACAAACATACCTACATAAAATCAAAACATGTCTTTATAATATTAGTAAAGATCAAATTTTATTATATTATATATTGACTGGCCTGTTGGTGTAGTGGTTAGTGACCCTGACTGCTAAGCCGGAGGTCGTGGGTTCGATTCCCACCCAGGACAAACCTTTGTGTGATGAGCATGATTGCTTGTTCTGTGTCTGGGTGTAATTTATCTATAATATGTATGTATTTACAAAAAAAAAATGTATATAAGTAGTTTATCAGTTGTTTAGTACCCATAACACAAGCAAATATAATTGCTTAATTTGGGGCTAGATGGCGCTGTGTGAATGTGGTAGAATATTATTATTATATTATTAACAAAACCAGATATAGAATCTAAGAATCTAAAGTTGATGAAACCTCTTTCGGTTGGTTATGATGATTATGAAAGTTTTTCAATTTGTCGCAAGTTTCTGTGAAGTTTAAACAACAACGCAAGGTAATTTATTAATCGTACACATACACGCTTATCTAAATTGGTTATTTCAATAACTATCTTTATTCTAAACAGGGTAGTGATGTAGAGAAAAGCTAAAATTAAAATAAGTTCATAACTGAAGAACGACAATTCAGAAGCACAAGTTTCGCTAAAAATAAAACTCAAAGCAGTATTGTAACATTTTTGTTGTCTCTGGACAAATTAACTAACATTATGTTAGTGTCGTTTCTTACACACTTATATCGTAAAACAATTATACATACAATATATCATTGCTAAATATTATGCAATACGTTTAGACTTTGTACGGTCATAATTGATACAAAATGTAATTAAGCAACACGACTCTTCAGATGGCAGAATAATGATAATGGATGTTATAGGACTTTTGAAACATAAACATACCTGTCTTGTATCAAATTGCAAGTTTACACATGAAGTCGCAATAAACTCTTCCAGCGGGCGGTTATACCCTGCTGGAGAAACAAAAAAGTAGACTTTACATGAATTTACAGGCATATATATTCCATCGACAGTGTAAAATATTTGTATAAAAAAACTCTACTTAGAGGCTAAGACAAGTGGCATAAACGCTAATAGAATAAAATAGATTAAAATAGGTATCGGATTTATACTTTTTTGCTAACGCCAACATTGTCGATAACAGTTAACAGTATCATCTCAAATAACTGGTGGCAAATGTTAAATCTACAAAGCTATATAATTTTAGGTGCTTGCCGGGAGATGGCTTAAATTTTCGTAAGAAAATTTTCTCGACCTGGTGATATGTATACCTCGTAAGCTGATTGGTAGTCCTTATACAAGAGAATAATGTTATCCAAAATGTCTACAAAACATGTCCTAACATGCTTCTGATGATACAATCTGATTATCCAATATGTAGGTATCTATTGTCCAATTTATAAATCGTAATAATTATTATTAGTATCGTTCTGCAAGTTTATGGCGACAAGGAGCACCACCTTTCCTCCATTTGACATTGATACCAATTTCATCATTATCATTTATAAATCTAGACAAACATCCATGCTGGATATAGGCCTATTTGCTTTAGATTAATTATTTCGACGATTGTCAATATAGCTCATTGGATTTCATTGCACTGTAAAGCTTAGATTCGGAGTCTAAATCCTAATACGAGGAAAGTTTATTTTACGTTGAGAATATTTTGAGAAGTAAATGAAGGCTGTGTTTGGTGGACCCAAGCAAAAACCAAGCAAAAGATTGTTTGTTTATTTTTACTTCAAATTAGAACATACTCGTACATAAATTTAAAAAGCAACATTCGTACTTGCTTGTTTTCGGAGCAGCAAACACGCCTCGACATAGAAATCACGAGACTTTCACTCCCATTTTGGATTTATGTAATGATAAATATAGTAATGACCACCGACACACCATACAATGTTCTATATTAGGTCAATTAAAAAGGAGGTTTGTTATTTTTAGGGTTCCGCACTTCAAATGGAGGTCCAATTTCCGCCTCACCTCCCTCAATCCTTTAACCTAGTACACTCCCTTCACGGTAGACGGCGGGTTCGCAGTGTCCATAGCTTTGCAGGAGCAATGCTACGAACTCTGAATAGTCTTTAAGTAAGACTTGCCAATTACAATCATGTGGGCTGTTTGCTCGTCTGTCACTTTAGGTAATAAAAAAAAGAATACCGAAATATCGATAAATACTTCGTAGTCCATCTGTAGGACTCCTACTTTCACACTGTATAAGTGTGTATGGTAGCATCTGTCATCAAGACACACTCACACTTGGCCGGAATTCTGACAAGAATATCGAATCATGGTGACAAACAGAAATATCTATTATCAGCTCAATTGGTTCAATCACTGTAAATTTACCGTTCAGCAGCTTTACATTAATATTACTTGCTACAATTATTCAAAATATATTACACGGCTTTGCACACGGCTACGTATGTTTTATTCAGTCATTGTTACACATACATATTTTCACGCCTTTTATCCCCGAAGGGTTAGGCAGAGGTGTTTAACCATACACTTTTCGCCATTTTTTTAATTTATGTCTCATGTAACAACTATTTATCGGGCGCAATTCTAGATTCCGGGCTAATACTGTTTATCCGACCCGGGAATTGAACCCAAGAGCTCTCTGTGGTAATCAGTACACAGTTCCACCGAACCACAGAAATAGTCTGTCAGCGCGAAGCAAGACAGTAATGCTGAGTAAAGTTGCAGATTGTAACGAATCGCGACTCGGCTAAGCTCGCCCCATACCCGCTCCGCTTTGTCTTTCCTCGCTCTGCGTCTTCGCTCCGCAAGCCAGGTTTTGTATGTATTTTAAACTAGTTTGCAACTCTCTGATCACTGGAGTGAAGCGGAGATTTCAAACAACCCTATTGGTATTGGTTAATATTTCTACGTTTCTACGATTCCTTAGTGTTTCATCTACAACCTTCGTTTTCACTAGTTTATGCAGATCCATTAAATGAATAAGATATGTTACTATCGCTGTACAAAATTAAATCGACAAAAAAACTATTAAGCGCTAGTAATCACTATATTTGCTGTTTTATACAATTACTAAACTTAATCATGTCTTTGACTTGTTGACTAGTCGTTGATAGTGAGACTGATATAAAGTCAGATGATACGGCAGGTTTCGTCACAGTGAAGCAAACCTACTTAATAAACAGAAACGCTTACTTGTTAATTACTTCCTATAACAGTAAAAATGTCATCATTAATTTACATGTTAGCTTGTTATTTATTATTCATTAATCAAAATGAAGCAGCTAGAATATTAGCAGTGTTTCCAGTTCCATCAATTAGCCACCAAGTAGTGTTTCGACCTATTACTCAAGAGCTAGCTAAACGAGGACATGAAGTCGTTGTCATCACACCAAATCCGGTTTTCAAGAAAGAAGAAGCGCCACAAAACTTGACAGAGATTGATGTGCATGATATTTCATACAAAATATGGAATGATATCGTCATGACGATATCAACAGGAAGTAAAGATGACCTGGCAAATCAATTGAAAGTAATGTATGAAGCTTTGCTTTCTATAGTCGATACGCAGCTGAAAGATGTACAAGTACAAAGTATGCTGCAAGACAAAAGTAGATTTGATTTGATTCTATCAGAAGCTTGTGTGAGATCTGCACTTATATATTCTCATATTTACAAAGTGCCTGTGATTCAAGTGAGCTCTTTTGGTGCAGTACTAAATAATTATGCCACAATAGGTGCTCCTATGCATCCATTTTTGTACCCAGTTATGCCTACACAAAAGTTTATAAATCTTTCTCTCTGGGAAAAAATCACTTCGTTGTATGATATTTATTGGACTGAAAAAATTGACGACAATATGAAAGAAAAAGAACATAAAGTGCTTAAAAAGTACGTCGGTAATGATTTACCGTCAATGGATGAGTTACTCAATAACGTACATATGTTGTTTTTAAACGTGTTCCCGATATTTGATGGGGTTCGACCAGTACCTCCAACTGTAGTGTATATGGGTGGTTTACATCAAAAACCTCATAAGGAATTGCCTGCCGTAAGTATAAATTATCACCTAAGAGATTTTTTTGTTTACTAATATTCACGACCGAACACGATGGCGAAGTTGGTTGAAGGGGTTGGAGGCAAGTAATGTTTCGGCAAATATGAAGATTTATAAATCCATATCGATTTACAATACTTAATCAAATATTAGCAAAAGCAGTACTAAATCCAGTAAACATCACGAACAAATATTAGATATCTTATTTAGTAAATTTTAAACAAAAAAAAATAATCTTTCCAACTGCTGTTCTTATTCAACAATTATAATAATAATAATAATATAATAATAATAATATTCTACCACATTCACACAGCGCCATCTAGCCCCAAATTAAGCAATTATATTTGCTTGTGTTATGGGTACTAAAAATCTGATATACTACTTATATACATTTTTTTTTGTAAATACATACATATTATAGATAAATTACACCCAGACACAGAACAAACAGTCATGCTCATCACACAAAGATTTGTCCTGGGTGGGAATCGAACCCACGACCTCCGGCTTAGCAGTCAGAGTCACTAACCACTAGACCAACAGGCCAGTCAAATTATATATATAAAATTATATATATACTGAGTACTAAATCAAGAAACTTAGGTATCAGTTGATTTATTTTACGGTAGTAGATCCACGCTGATTTCAGCATGAATGGGCCGGATCGTCCGGGGAAGTGCTGCCCTCTCATAGAAGATCGACTTAAGAGTAGTAGTATCCGTACTACTGCGTTTCGTTCGGTGAGTGAGAGCGCCGGAGGCCCAATTTCCCCCCTTTCCTCTTTCCTCACGTCCCTCATTTCCTTCCCCTAACCCCATTCCCAGCCGCCATAGTGGAGGCCACCATACCAGCAGTTTAAAACGATAGCTTTTGGTATAGTGGCCGCCACTTCTGGATACCACTGACTGCTTACCATCAGGCGGGGTGGAGTCACTTTGGTAGGCTATACTATAAAAAAAAAAAAAAAAAAAAAAAAAAAATTTATTCTATTACGTTATACTAGTAACTCGGTTTGCCGCAAGAGTTTGTATAATATTATTATACATATTTTACGATATCATTACAATCTTAATTATCATCATCATACTAGCCCGATATTATTTTTACTGTAAAAAAGGCCTCCTCTCATATAGAGAAGGCGTAAGAATTGATCGCCATGCTTGCTCAAGACGGACCGGCAATTTTACATTTTACAATCTTACAATAGGAAATTATTTTGATATTATTGGTTATGCAGAAATTTGTATACCGCACTTCTTGCTAAGAAAGGTTACACGTTGTTTGTTTCAGGACCTCAAGTCATATTTAGATTCTTCTAAACATGGCGTGATTTATATTAGTTTTGGTACAAATGTGGATCCTTCTCACTTACCGCCTGAAAGAATACAGACTTTAGTAAATGCAGTTTCTAAATTACCATACGATGTCTTATGGAAGTGGAATACAGACGAGCTGCCTGGACGTACTGCTAACATAAGAATATCCAAATGGCTGCCACAGGCGGACTTGCTAAGTAAGTCTTTTTACACAAGTTCGCCAAGATGTGTGGTCCTGACCTTTAAATTCTAGATCTAAATATTCTAGTCTTTCATAGTCTAGAATATTCAATCTCTTCATCTCAGCCCATGGATGTTGAAAGAAACAAATAAATTAATACCAGGTATTGGGCAACAACGTTACCTGGGTACTTAAAACCGCCTTATTGCCACAAACTCGGTTACCAAACGTGATGATTATGGCAAATCCCTTTTTGAGAGATACCTATTATATTTACCTTTATGCCTATATACTTTAATTTAATCTAAGACCTTAAGAAATGTGTATAAAATTGATTTCTTGGTTATTTTCAGAACATCCAAAAATTAAACTGTTTGTAACTCAAGGAGGTCTTCAATCAACGGACGAGGCTATAACAGCTGGTGTGCCACTGATTGGAATACCGATGTTAGGAGATCAGTGGTTTAATGTTGAGAAATATGAGTATCATAAGATTGGAATTAAGCTTTACATGGAAACGCTTACTGAAGAGAAGTTTACAGAGACAGTAAATACCGTTATTAAAGACGATAGGTACGTAGCATAATTGTTAAATAATAAAATATCTGTTCTACTTATAAAATGCTTTACGTAAATATCGTCATATTTGATACGAAGTCATAACATTTTTTAACCTGCTCCCTCCCAGCAGTTGGGACAGAACAGGTTAAAAAATCACACGGTGGCGAAAATTGGGGAAGGCTTATGTTTAGCAGTGGACCTCTTTTGGCTGATATGATGATGATGAGGTTAGAAAAATGCTATAGCTTTGTATTCGCAAAAAGATTCTACACCTTTCTGTTTGATTTAACAACTCATTCTTCGTCATTCCGCCAGCGTTTTCTAAATCTACCACTGCTACAACTAGGCGTGTCGTCTTTGAGCATCCACAGTCCTAACACGGGAACCTTTAGCCAAAACGTTTTTATTTTGAAATATACCTATTACAATATTTATTTTGTTATACATAGTTACCGTCAAAACATCATCAAACTACGAAAACGGATTTATGATGAGCCGATGAAACCTTTAGACCGAGCAGTATGGTGGACAGAGTACGTGCTACGTCACGGAGGAGCCAATCATCTCAGGTCACCTGCAGCCAACATCACATGGACGGAATATCTAGAGCTTGAGCTAGTTGTAACAGTATTATCAATTCTATTAGCTTTTAGTGTAGGTTTATTTTTGACTGTTCGCTTTGTCTACAAGTTCGTTTTATGTTATTATGTTAGTGTCAAAATTAAAAGTGCTTGATGCTTGTTTTTCAAGTATAACTTTTTATTTTCCAATGACATTTTTATCAGCCCTTGGTAACATAGAATTGGCACGACGATGTTATGTAAATAGGGGATTCAATAATTTTGTAACGTTTTGTAGCTCAAGGGTTTTAGGCGTAGAGAATAAGTTTTATACTCACTACAGGGGCAAAAAATTCCACTTATAATTTAATACTCAAAACGTTGTAAATAGAATGACATGTCAATAAAACGATATGAACCAATATAACAGACATGAACGAGTCATAATAACCGTATCAATGAAAATTTTATCAGTCGATAAACATACAGTGCTTTAATTGTTAAACGTTTAAGATATCGTTGATAATTTGATAAGTAAATTTAATACTACTTGTTTAATCTTGTAAATATTTTCTTTGCATTATAAGTTTACTTAGCTCGTATCTGTGTAAATATTTAGTTATTTGTCTTTGTTATTAAAGAAATAAGTAGTATGTCTATATTTATTTTTATCTTAGCTGATTATACTCAGTTACAATAGAATTATAATTATTCCTCCGTGTTTACTTTTTGTAACGATGTCAGAACTTTGACTAAAGATATAAGATTAACGGAACTGTAAGTTCAACAAATGGTAACTTAAATTTATAATAAAATAAAAAATAAATGTTGCATTCTTGATGTATAAAGGCCTTTTCTTGTATGTACACAGACAGCACATAATTGTATTGGTCCCCATGGCCATGCATGTTTAAGATAGATTGTCAAATTGATATTTTATTTTATACGACCAAAACCTTTTATGAAGTTTACCTTCACCGCTATGTCATTAATGTGAAAAATAAACAATATTATGTAGGCCTTTAATATTATTAAAGAGCATATAAATCGAAAAAAAACCCATTGAAACTTGCCCAATTATGTTTGCCCAATCGCCAGGACAAACCTTTGTGTGATGAGCATGATTGTTTGTTCTGTATCTGGGTGTAATTCATCTATAATATGTACATATTCACAAAAAAAAATGTATATAAGTAGTATATCAGCTGTTTAGTACCCATAACACAAGCAAATATAATTGATTAATTTGGGACTAGATGGCGCTGTGTGAATGTGGTAGAATATGATCGTAGTTATACCATAAAAACTCAAAAAGATTTAATATAATACGTTAGCGAAACAACATACAAATATCGACAAAACGTTTATAATATACACGATAACCAACAATTGAGCCTCGAGGACAGCCTGATGTCACAATTAATTAGAAGGATTTATTTCTATTTTTATCTACGCAGTACTCTTAGTGAGTGTTTACAAGATTTAGTAAGTATTAGACACGAATGTTGGAAATAAAAGTGAAAGGATAATTGAGGAAATCTCTTCTCTGGAGCTTTTAGCTATTTTGCAGTGTCAATTAGGGTGTTTAGAAATATTTTCCCCACCAGTTGGCGCCACTTTGGTAAAAGGTCTTCCATTTTGACAGCGCTATCAAAACAAATATTTTTAGTGTTCATTTCGGAAATATAAATGTTTAATTTACAAAATGAATAATTCACGTCCTTAAAGACAAAAGAAAATAGCTGTGAAGGTTTTCTAAAATTGCGCCCACGAAGTGGAAGCACCAACTAATCAGAGGCCCTAGACAAGTGTCAAAGATTTCTATTCTATTCATAGAATAGATAGGAAAAATTATGAGATTGACATAAGTGTTGGCGTTAGCTTATGTCAATCCAATACATTTTTTAATCTATTCTATGATTAGAATAGATATCTTTGCCTATTTGTCTAGGGCCTTAGGTCTAGTTGTCAAGCGCTTTTTGAAAGTCAACCGCTGATTGTAAAAGTTGAAATGGCGCCAACTGGTGTCGAAAATTTTCCTAAACACCCTTATTGAATTAACAATAAAATTATCAAAAATCTTACTATATAAAACAGCATTTTGGTACTGTTAACTTTAAAATCATTAAGATAAATCAGTGTATGCTAGCTTATGTTTGAATACCTACTATTTAAAAGAAGCTATTCATCATCCTAATTTATATCAATTACTTTATCTACGTTTTAAAACATGATAAAAGCAACAATAGCGACTTAAAGCATCAAGCGGCTTAACAGGCGAATTGGTAATAAACAAATACACAGGTTACATTATCTAATTTGTCTTTTGCGACACCTAGTAAAATGAAACCTACTAATATTATAAATGACATTTAAAGTTTGAGATTAGGGCTGCTCTAGACACCCAAATCACAACATACAGGGATCCCAAACTAACAGACTGGGTTGACTTCAGGAGTCAACTCAGGCTTCATCTTGAATCCTTTCCCAAAGCCATCAGATCAACTGAGAGTCTAGAGATTGCTGTGACAATCTTGACAGAAGGCATACTTAAAGCCTATGAAGAGAGTTGTCCGCTCAAGACAAAGACCTCAGTAAGGAAGGTACCTTGGTGGAACTCAAAGCTGACGAAGCTTCGAGATAAAACCAGGAAATTATTTAACAAGGCTAAACAGACTCATATGTGGGAGATCTACAGTAAAGCCTTGACGGAATACAATAAAGAGATTAGGAAAGCGAAGAGAGAATCTTGGAGGAAGCTCTGTGAAGAGATCAATAGTCTCCCACAAGCAGCAAGACTTCATAAACTGCTCTCAAAAACGAAACCTAATCAGATTGGGCTCCTTAAAAAGGACGATGGCTCCTTTACGAATAACGTGAAGGAGACCTTAGAGTTGCTGGCCACGACCCACTTTCCTGGGTCCAGTGTAAGGGACTCGACATGTCAGCAGCCAGTGCCTCACAGTAAACCTCGCAATGAGGACTGGCGCATGGCTGCAAAAGTCGTAAGACCCAGGCAAGTCCAGTGGGCCGTTGACTCCTTTAAACCAAATAAAGCGTGTGGTGAGGATGGAATAAAACCTATGTTCCTACAACAAGGGATTGACATCCTTACCCCCTATCTGATCAAAATCTACAGGACGAGCCTCGCCTGGGGATACGTACCAGAACAATGGACTTTGGTCAAAGTCATATTTATACCTAAAAATGGAAGGAAAGATTATAGCCAGCCAAAGTCTTTCAGACCAATAAGCCTCTCATCATTTCTACTAAGGACAATGGAGAAGGTTATAGACAGGTATATTAGAGATGTAGCTTTGGATAAATACCCAATCCATCACACCCAACACGCCTATCGCAAGGGAAAGTCGACAGAGACTGCCATCACCAGCCTCATCGACAGGGTGGAAAAGGCTACAGAGGACAAGGAAATAGCACTATGCGCATTCCTCGACATTGAAGGAGCTTTTGATAACTCACCAACCACACTGTTGGTGAATGGGCTGATAAGTAAAGATGTCGACCCTACAACGGTGAAATGGGTGAATTCAATGCTTGCACATAGGAGTGCAAAAATAGCCCTTCATGAAATCGCAATTGTAGTATCTACAGCAAGGGGTTGTCCACAAGGTGGAGTTCTATCGCCACTACTCTGGACCCTTGCTGTGGACGAACTCCTAGTTGATTTGGCAAAACTTCAGATTGATGCGCAAGCCTATGCAGATGACTTGGTAATTATAGTCAGAGGATTTTGTCAATCAACCATCTCATGTATTATGCAAAAGGGACTGAACACTGTTAGCAGGTGGTGTGTCAAAAGTGACCTCTCCGTTAATGCTGACAAAACAGTAATCGTACCTTTTACACAAAAGAAGCGATTGGATAAACTAAAAATGCCAAAGCTTAATGGTAAAACGATTGCGTTTTCCACAGAAGTCAAATACTTGGGCGTCACAATCGACCAAAAGTTGACTTGGAATTCACACTTGGACAATGTACTATAGAAAGCCAAGATGACGATGGGAATTAGCGGCCGTATGATGGGCAGCAATTGGGGCATAACCCCTAGAACAACTATTTGGCTGTACACTGCCATTGTGAGGCCGATCATTACGTACGCATCAGTTGTGTGGTATAACAAGACGCGTCAAACGACCACCATAAAGAAATTAGACAGCTTACAGAGAACTGTCTGCCTCATGGCCTCGGGAGCTATGTCGACTAGCCCCGGAATGGCGCTAAATGCTTTGCTTGGATTACCGCCTCTTCATGTATTCATACAAAAAGAGGCGAAAGCTAGCATGTACAGGGCTCATATCCAAGGCAGAAGCAATTGGATCTCCCAGAAGTTGAGGACTTTACAGAACTCAATACTGGAAATACCAATACTTTGCATGCCTACGGATGCCACCCTACCCCGGTTTGTATTTGGAAAACAATACACAATAGAATTGCCATCTAGGGAAAACTGGCTCGAAGACCAGATATCTTTTGAGTCTGGTTGCCTAGTATGGTATACCGATGGCTCCAAAATAGGACAAAAAGTAGGCTGTGGAATATATGGGGAGCGACCAAAGCTCAAAAAAAGCGTGTTTTTGGGACAAAACGCCTCCATCTTCCAAGCAGAAGTATACGCCATTGTGGAATGCGCGGAAGCCAATCTGCAAAAGCGCTACACCAATCAGACTATATATATAAATTCTGATAGCCAAGCCGCTCTACAAGCACTGGATTCGAACGTAGTAACATCGAAACTAGTTGAAGAGTGCATGGATCGTTTAAACTCTCTAGGTAATATGAATAGAGTAGTTCTCAGATGGGTACCAGGTCATGCAGGTGACATCGGTAATGAGTGCGCCTATGAACTTGCGAGAGCGGGAGCTAATGGAACTCAGCAGGGCCCAGAGCCCTTCTGTGGAATACCAAAAAGCCTAGCTCAAAATGCCCTTACAAACTCATGCATCGAAACAGCCATCAAACTCTGGTCGGAATCGCCAGGAATGAACCACTCTAAAGCCCTGATCAAAGGCTTTAACAGAAGGTACAATAACCTTATCCTTGCGCTGAGTAGGAACAATCTACGCATTGTGTCAAGAGCCTTGACAGGTCATTGTTGCTTAAACAAGCACATGTATAATCTAAGGCTAAGCGAAACACGCACCTGCAGGCGATGTAAAGAGGCAGATGAAACGCCCCTCCATCTTCTGGGGGAATGTGGCCCGCTCATACACAGGCGACAGTTTCTTCTAGGGAAACACACTCTGGGCCCAGAAGAAATTAAGGAGCTCACCCCTAAGCAAATCCTGCGGTATATCATAGCTGCAGGGTTTAGTGGTGAACTCTAGCTTGATAAAGCGGCGATCACAATAGACCATTCATGGTCGCAGTGACATTACAGCCGCATCATAGAAAAAAAAAAATGTGTGTGTGTGTGTGTGTGTGTGTGTGCGTGCGTGCGTGCGTGCGTGCGTGCGTGCGTGCGTGCGTGCGTGCGTGCGTGCGTGCGTGCGTGCGTGCGTGCGTGCGTGCGTGCGTGCGTGCGTGCGTGCGTGCGTGCGTGCTTGCGTGCGTGCGTGTGTGTGTGTGTGTGTGTGGGTGTGTGTTACCACTCAGCGCCTAGCTGAACCAATTTCGATGAAAATTGGTATGTAGATATTCGGTGCCTTAGACGGACAAAGGGTACTTTTTATCCCAAAAATCGGTCTGGTTCCCGAAGGATTCACCAAACCATATTTTACGCGGAAAGCTAGTAAGTACGTACACATACCTACTCGTAATATTTTTTGTATTATATTCATACCCTTTGCACGACTTATGTCTAAAAAGAAAAACGTCCATCACTGCAAAATAGTGCAATAGGAGATGGTGCCCGGCACGTTGTTACTGCAGAGAAAAAAATGTGTAAAGGTTGACACATAAAACGAACATTATTTTTAGCTATACTTTACCTACCTATAACTATCACGCAAGTCTAAATAAGGTTGATAGTATATCACAATCGGATGAATATAATGGCAAGGCATGAAATACGACGTATAAATATAACGATCTCATTTATTAAAAATAAAACACAACAACGGAATAAAGCGGCTTTATTGTAACTCGGCTGCGATAGTATTTTTGTCTGTCATGCTAGTCTACGATAAGACTGTATCTCCAAAGTACGATAATGAGTACGCAAAATGTAAGTAATGCATGTCATCTATAAGTTTGAACGTAACTAACAAGATTTTAATTGTTCCGAATTAAAATTTAATTTTGAATGCTCCATCTTATAGAGGATACTAAATTTTAAGAGAACAGTTCATTGTCTGCCTGTCTGTTACCATTAAATAAAGAAGTCTTCAGTTACTTGAAGCTGGTCAAAAGTAAAGACAAGCTTAATTCACCTGGGCTAATTTTGCCTAGAAGAATTAAATAGTTACTAATTAGAACACTTACTCAATTTATGAAATTCAAAAAAAAAACATTTTTGCTAATAATAAAATCAAAGGACAATGCAGATTGGGACCAGCTTTAATAGCAACAAGATAATATATTCATACATATTATTGTTGTACACGTTGGTATTTCCAAATGGAACACCAATTGGTGTTAATATAATAATATAGCTTAATATAATATATAGCTAATAATATAGCTTGTGTAGTGGGTTCTAGAATGCTATATATATATATATATATATATATATATAGCATTCTAGAACATTATAGATATATATATATATATCAGGGTGTCCGGTAAACAATGGATAACCTGGCAGTGGCATATAGCAGCCCTTATGACTTTCCAGTAAAAAAAATAAAAAAATAAATATATCCTTAGTAGTACCAAAATTATGACCTTTTTTTTAAAAAAAGTGTTTTTTTTCCTTATTTCACGTCCTTGTTCACCACTTCTATAAATCAACAAATTTGCTCGATTGTTTGCTGTTATAATGCAGTATATTAATAGTGCTGATAGATATTAAACACTAAACCTTACCACTAGCTGCCCATTTTTTTTTATTTAAGCTTGAACTGAGATTTTACTACAAAAATGTTCAAGAAAATATTTTAAACCTAAGTTCAAGCATTTGGGGTGTAAAAAAAAATTATGAAAACCTCAGTGACCAACAATTTTAAAATAATGTGAATCTATCACAGATTTATAAATGGTATAATTTATAATGATATCTTAAGTAAATATTTAATTATTGCTATTAATGTACAAAAGGGGCAAATTAAGTGACATATCAAATTTTGTATCATGCGAGCATTTTTAACATTAATTTGTCTCTGGCCATTGGGGTTAAATAAAAACGACTTTTAATATGGAAAAGACACTTTATTTTACAACAAATGTTTAAATTGTCTACCACCTACTCTGATAAAAGCTGCATCTACACAACTACATCTAAACATGTTTATGCACACATATATTTGCACTCAGCGAGAATCGAACCCGCTTTGCGTGGCAGTCCGTACACAGTACCACTGAACCACAGAGGCAATTGACCACTAATACAATTGGCTATCAATACTTATTTACGTAAGTTTGTTTCAACATAAATAAAATTAATCAACATCATCTCTTAATGCGATTATCATCAATCAGAAATACTAAACAATACAACTAAGTGACAAAACAAAATTATTAATAGTCATGATTAAAACTATACAAACATACACGTAATACTAATAGGTACTTGATAAAATGCATTAATAGTTCAGCTACAGAGTAACCTAAATAACTTAGGAATTAAAAAAGGATAATATAATATTAGTTTAATTTAGTGTTGTAATATTATTTTAAGTTGCATTTGAATTAGTCAAATGTGCATTAATTATCAAAAATTTTTCATTAGTTAATTATTTTTAAAATCACATATTGGCTACCATTTAATTTTGTTTTACCTATAGTTTATATTCATTTTATATTTATATTTGTTAAATATAGTAAGCACTCTTAGTAGTCTCCTAAAAAAAGAATAATATCTAAAATGTTATGCATACCTGTAATGTGTGTGATTACTATGTAATATATATTAATAATAATGTAACTATATATATATATATATATATATATATATATATATTAATATGTTTGTGTGACATTATGCAGTTGGTGTGCTTATTGTTAAATAAATAAATACTAGTGTTTATAAAATAGACTGGCTTATCCGTATTCTAATACAATGGTAGTGAATTTATCATTACGGTAGCGACTCGCCTCAGCATCGCACGGTTACATAAATTTTTTATCTTTTCTTTACTCAAAAGAAGAAATTAAATATTATTTTAAGAGTGGAAATTAAAACAATACAATTTTCATTCGAGTATTGTAAGGTTTTCATCAAAATTTATTCAAAATAGTCTATCGACCTACATACAACAGATATTTACGTCTACAGCTTTCTCAGGTGACAATTAGGCTGATTGTGCATCATCACATCAGCCGATAGACGTCCACTGCTGGGCACTGGCCTTCACCAACTTCCCCAACTGACCGGTTGTGAGCCACTCTCACCCATCAGTTGCCCGCCATTCATATCAGATTGTTGACACCAACTTGTGACGGGTCTACGCTGAGTCTTTAGATTCTTGGTCGCTACTCAAGAACTTTTCTGCCCTGACGGTCATTAGTTTTGCGAAATTATAAATCCTGCTCATTGCCATTTCAGTAAAGCAACCCTTTGAGCTATCTAAGTTATAACTACTTCGCTAGTGTACGCTACGCTAAGTGCTACGCCTTCTTTTTCTCCGAAGGAGTAGGCAAAGGCACGTTTTGCAAGTTATGTCGGTTCTAAACGAGCCTGATGCTGTTTACTGGGCACAATGTTATACCCGGTTGAAACTGAGAATTTTTAACAGAAACCCGACTACAATTTACCCGATCTAGGGATCGAACCTGAGACATCTGGTAGTCCGTACACAGTACCACCAATCAACAGAAGCAGTCACTATCAATTATTATTCGTTGATAATATGTAATGCAGTTAGTCAGACAGTCAGTCCTTTTGGAGCGCATTTTCCTTTTCCAGTTTTATCACACTAAATGTGATTTGACATTGACATTCATATTATCTAAAATAATTACGATAATTGTACCACTCAGCAGCTTCATTGTATTTATTTCTTGCGTTTTATATAATTTATATATTATATCAACTCATAGTAAATCCTTGCTGGTTTCAGTATGAATGGGTATAGTATGATTGACTGGTAAAGTACTACTCATCTCATAGAATATCAACGTATGGTATTAGCTTCCACACCAAGACGTTTTGTTCAAATGAGAATGGCAGAAGCTAAATTGACCCCGCAGTCCTCTTTACCTTCTTCGCTCATCTTCTTCTTCCTTTGTAGTTGACAAAGGCTTTCTTGTAATTTCATTGATTTGTTTTTGAAAGGTTGCACAACAGGAGGCTTACCAGCATCTCATATTGCGATTAACTTGAAAAAAAAATGTTGCTGTATTTGAACCTAAACTATTAAAAAAATAAGTAGTAGCGGAACAGTAATATTTGTTTTGTTTGTGTTCAGTTTAATTACAATTAATCGTTCATCAGCTCTGTTCATAGGTTACGATTGTTATTCACCGTATGCCTGTCACAGTTTGCCACTTAAATTTTATAAACATGTCTCGTTATTCTATACGACACCATATTTAGGGAATGTATAAAATAGTTTATCTTTTTTTTTATTATCTAACAAATTGCTTAGACTTTGCACTGTTAAGGTATTGCACGAAATGCTTACTGTTGCCTTTACCTTTTTGTAGCAATATGCGAATTAAGACAGCCTGTAAAGCACACATTTTACTTTTAATTTTTTTCACAACATAGAAAGCTGTAGTAACTTACCTATGCTACTTGAAATTCTAACTTAAATAATTGTAATAACCAGGCGATTAAAGAGTAGTCTGAGTTTCTTGCCAGTTCTATTAATAGCCCTACCCTAACATCAGCGATCTGGCTGTAGGCTAATTGGCTGACATTTTGTAATTTTTAACGTTTACAAGTTTTAATTCAATTAACCTAAATGAATAAATATATTTTGATTTTCGATTTCAGCACATTTCGCTATTTATATAATAAAAAACTTATTGATCAAAACTATCATTGATTTAATAATTTATTTACTGCCTTGTCGATTTATTTTTAAAATGACAACTCACAGTAATTCGACTGGAAGCTCAGTTTTGGTAGTTTTTTATGTCTACTCATAAATAGGATGTCATGACAAGTCTACTTAGAATAATTGGGTTAGGGTAAACGACTGGCATCTTCGATTTTCTCACTGCTTCTTAGGATCTTGAGTAACTACATATTTACAATTATTATTAGATTCAGGCCTTGCTTGTAAGTGTATTTAATTAAACACAATACAAAACACTTACAAAAAATCTGACCATCCGCTTGTAATCGCTATTGCGCTGTTTTTCTAAAATCATCTCAAACATTAACAGCTATGTTTATTATTAAGAAGCAGATAAGGCATATTATATAAAATAACATGAGTAGTAACATAATATATCAGTCACAATACGTAAACAAGAACACGCTGTCTTAAAATACTCTTAGTGTTAGTAGCAAAATGTCAGTATTAGTTAAGATTGTAACATGTTTTTCAATAATAGTAAGTTTAAGTAATGCAGCAAGAATTTTGGCAGTGTTTCCCGTTCCATCAATCAGCCACCAAGTTGTGTTCCGTCCTCTCACTCAAGAGCTAGCAAATCGAGGACATGAAGTAATTGTCATCACACCAGATCCTGCTTTCAAGAAAGGAGAAACACCTACAAACTTAACAGAGATAGACGTTCATGATATATCTTACAAGGAATGGAACAAGAAAGTCATGGTAACTTCAAGAGGAGGCGAAGGTGACTTATCTGGACAATTGAAAGTCATTTATGAAGCTATGGTTACAATAATTGATGTTCAACTTAAACACAAAGAAGTGCAAAACATAATAAAGGACAAAAATAGAAAGTTTGATTTGATTCTCTTAGAATCTTGTGTGAGATCTGTACTTGTATTTTCTCATATTTACAAAGCACCTGTGATCCAAGTGAGTTCTTTTGGTGCTGTATTTGATAATTATGCAATTATAGGTGCACCTATGCACCCATTTCTGTATCCTGCTGTGACTAGTCAAAAACTAAGCAATCTCACTATTTGGGATAAAATCACAGGTTTATATAGCCAATACTTTATTGATAAAACTTTTGAGGATATCAAAGAGCTAGAACACAGTACACTGAAGAAACATGTTAAAAATAATTTGCCATCAATCGATGAACTACAGAATAATGTTGACATGTTGTTCTTGAATGTATTTCCGATATTTGTAGGAATTCGACCAGTACCTCCTACTGTTATATTCATGGGTGGTTTACATCAGAATCCTGACAAGGAATTGCCTGTTGTAAGTATAATGTTAATAATAAATTATTACTATGTTACTATCTGATTGTAAATCGTGACTACAGTGACGCTTGTGTGTTTAGATCAAAGGTCAAGGAGTGACCCAGTATAAACGATCCATCTCTTGAAAAGCATGATAAGTAATTAATCGCAGTTGTCATTTGAACATCTTTGTCTATCTATTAGTTATAAATCTCAAAAGTCATATTACTTTTCAAAATACCAAAAACCTACATAAATCATGTGAACATCGGTATCTATCTTGTAGGGTGGTTAGAAATCTTAAAAGTTAAAATAATAAAAACCCATACAACTTGTTTTTGCGGTGCACGGTTTCATTTATTTATGTTTCTGTACATAATGCCCAATACCATTATCTTTAGATTTTTATTCTAGGATCTCAAGTCATATTTAGATACTTCTAAGAATGGAGTGATCTATATTAGTTTTGGAACAAATGTGGATCCTTCAACATTACCACCTGAAAAAATACAGACTTTCATACGAGCATTTTCTAAATTACCATACGATGTCTTGTGGAAATGGAACAAAGATGAGCTGCCTGGCTGCCCGTACTGCCAACATCAGAATATCAAAATGGCTACCACAATCGGACTTACTAAGTAAGCTTTGCCAGTATTCTTAGTATTCGGGTCTTTTACTATTCTGACTTCTCTCAAGTTGAAGAATGTGTTTGTAAGTTTGGACGCGCTAATCCCAGAAACTTCTGATTAAATTAAACCATGTGTATATACATACTTTTGTCATAAAGATTTAGTTATTCAACATAAAGGACTCACGGGAGTGCAGCAATATTAATCAAGGACGTTCCTTAATGTCAGTGAAAACACTGCAGGCAGTTTAATTATAATATAATAATAATATAATATAATATAATAATAGTATAATATAATATTCTACCACATGCACACAGCGCCATTTAGCCCCAAATTAAGCAATTATATTTGCTTGTGTTATGGGTACTAAACAACTGATATACTACTTATATACATTTTTTTTTGTAAATACATACATATTATAGATAAATTACACCCAGACACAGAACAAACAATCATGCTCATCACACAAAGGTTTGTCCTGGGTGGGAATCGAACCCACGACCTCCGGCTTGACAGTCAGGGTCACTAACCACTAGACCAACAGGCCAGTCAATAGTAATCAGTTATATTTTGATTTTTCAGAGCATCCAAAAATTAAATTATTTGTAACTCAAGGAGGCCTTCAATCAACAGACGAAGCTATAACAGCTGGTGTGCCACTAATTGGAATGCCCATGCTAGGAGATCAATGGTTTAATGTAGAGAAATATGAGTCTCATAGAATTGGCATCAGACTTGACATAGGCGAACTCACTGAAGAGAGATTTACAAAGGCAATCAATACTATTATTGAAGACGATAGGTGAGGCACAGTTTTTATGAGACATTTATAACCATAATTGAAGATGTAAAGCCAGTTATTTTTCTTTTTATCGTAAAACAATCCTAAGGTATAGATAATTGTGTTTTTTTATTTACTAACTCAAGACCAAAAAATTATGAAATCGTTTTGGACACAAAAGAACATGAAAAAAATATTATACGTAGTTGTGTTTTTAAACTAGGTATACCTACGTATTTTTAAATTAGTTTTGTATAAACATTAACTTTGCATAGAACTTTATTTGTAGAAAATCACTATAAATTTTGACATTTGTTATACAGTTACCGACGTAACGTAATAAAACTAAGAGAGTTAATGCGTGATGAGCCGATGAAGCCATTGGACCGTGCAGTATGGTGGACAGAGTACGTGCTACGTCACGGAGGAGCCAAACATCTGAGATCACCTGCAGCCAACATCACATGGACGCAATACCTGGAACTTGAACTAGTTATCATAGCATTTGCGGTTTTATTATCAATAGCTATAGCGTTAATTATTGCTTGTCGCCTTATTTACAAATTTGTGTTAAGGAATTTTGTTACTATAAAAATTAAAAGTACTTGAATGTATTAATTTTGAACTTATTATCGATATTGTTCAAGCACTTGTCCACCGCCGATGACAAAGTTATAACTTTTAAACAAAAAACGTACAACAGATGCAGATCCCGTGGCAATAAAAGACACACATACTCGTATTTTTAGCAATTCATAGATCTATATAAGTCAGTGATCAACTCTCTCTCCTATTTTGACGCAATGACAAGAGTTATTCAAGATAGTACTGGCTTGTCGGGTACAACACTTACCAAGTTACCAACTTAATGTCATTCTACTCCACGGGGCGAAGAAGAACTCCTATTTAGTTTCTACGTTTATTCGCTTCTTGATTATTGTCAGCAATGTGAGACAATTGCCTATGCCTTAAATACGATGGAGTAAAAGCAAAGAGCAAAACTTAGCTATATCAAAAATCTTTCGGTTACTTGAATGATACTAGAAAAGTATAGTGCCTTATAGATAGATAGATAGATAGAATATTCTTTATTGTACACCAAGTAAAGTTTACATAACATTAGACAATGCAATACACAGATGGTAGTGGTACAATGGGCGGTCTTATCTCTAAAAGCGATCTCTTCCAGACAACCTTTGGATGGACTTTGCGGTTGAAAAGCAGTAAATTGTGGTGTAACGTAAATTAATGGGATTAATAGGAACTTGGCAACATTCAAATTATAATTAACGTTAATAGTGTTATTAATAAATATATAAACGAGTACATAATCTATATTATATAAAGTAGGCATATATACAGAGTGTATACGACGGTATGACATTAAATGCAATTACGTATAGTATGTGACATTATAAAGCGAGACAAAAAAAATCTACTAAATATCTTCAATAGTTTAGACACAGGACAAATTTTTTAATTTCTTTAATTCTAAATTAACACTATGTAAGTACGTCAAACGGTCACTGACTTAAGTCATAATCCACGTCGAAGGATAAACGTTGCCGTTCATTACAGTTCAGTGAACTTGTCATAATAAAATGGTGTATTACTTCGTTACTATTAAAATATTATTTATTTTGTTAGAAAATTTCAAATTTTTGTTTTTCGTCAAATTACTTTTGTGATTAATTAGAAATCATTATATGGGCTAGTAACACCTGCCTTTTCATTTAATGTCAAACCGTCGTATACACTCTGTATATATATATATATATATATATATATATATATATATATATATATATATATATATATATATACATATAATATAATGAATAATACATAAATAAATATAAATAAGGTATATGATTCATTATAACGTCAAATAATGTTTCTTGACCATATTTTTGAAAATATTGAATGATTGAGCTTGTCTTAGGTACTTCCAGCGGCAATGCATTCCACAATCGAATAGCCACAACGGTGAATGAATGGTCGAAAATTACCGTCGAATGAATTGGCATTTTTAACTTCAGATTCTCTGATGATCGTAAGATCCTCTGATGTGTATCACAAAGGAACTCCAAACGTTCCTTAAGATAGGAAGGTGTCGCAGGGTTAAACAGTATGTTATATAATAGCGAAAGGATATGAGCATTCCGGCGAAGTCTTATTGGTAGTTATTGGTATAGTCTTATAACCACTTGAGCTTTTTACGAAATTCGGAGATATGATCATACTTGCGTAGACCAAATATAAATCTAATACAAACATTTTGAAGTCGCTCAAGTTTGTTTAATTGGTCCT
The DNA here is from genome assembly GCA_963082885.1 of Parascotia fuliginaria. Lineage (NCBI taxonomy): Eukaryota > Metazoa > Arthropoda > Insecta > Lepidoptera > Erebidae > Parascotia > Parascotia fuliginaria. The sequence continues at coordinate 7,837,605 of OY720195.1, forward strand.
CGGTAAGATCTGGATAGCTGGCATCCGCATAGTCAAGGATAGGAAGTAATAGGGAATTTGCAAGCACAATTTTGGTGGCAGTGGGAAGAAAGTACCGCAATCTCCTCAATGAGCCTGCAGAAGCAAATATTTTGCGGCTTACTTCCTGCAGCTGTGTGTCCCATGATAAATCAGAGTCAATAAATAACCCTAAATCTTTGACCTTGATACTAAAGGGTATTGTGGTACCATCGAAGACAACCTGTGGTAGTTGTGTATTTAATTTAATTTTAGAGAGCTTCCTGGAGCTGCCGACAATAATCACCTGCGTCTTCCCTGGATTTATTCTGAGGCCATACGATCTGCTCCAGTCACTAACAGAAACTAAGTCTTGATTTATGGTGGCTATTGTGTCGGACAGCTTGTCTAGTGGACCTTGTGAGTATATTTGAAGATCATCTGCATAGAGGTGGTAGGAAGAAGTAAGTCTATTTGAAATGCAATTTATAAATATTGCGAAAAGTAGAGGAGATAGAACGCCACCCTGGGGCACTCCGACATATGTTCCGCACCACGAGGAAACAGCATCCTCAACGCGTGTACAGTGCCGGCGGCCACTCAGGTAACTGCGAAACCAATCAACAACTGTTGGAGATATGTTAATCGAGCGCAGTATGTTGATTAGAATGTCGAAATCCACTGTGTTAAAGGCATTTGAAAAGTCTAGGAGCGTAAGGACATCCTTATGTATGTAACTGCTAGACTTATGTCTACTACGTTGGTGTTTTAATTTTATTTTATTTTAGAATTAATTTATATCGTACCTCACTATTGTCTTGACTAATTAAATTTAATTAATTATTTTAAAGAATAATTATTTGCTTTTTTTTATAATTTGTACAACCTCTTCCGAAACTTTCGACTGCCCAGCGTGTAGATTATGTTAAAAAGCCTCTACATTGCCAGGCGTATTTATTTTGTCTTACATTTTAGAGCTGAAATGATATGAATAATTATGTTAATATAAATGACAATTTTCTCTAAAATGAATTTTAGAATTATTAGATATTAACATGCAACCATGGGCATGCCCATTTATTCATTCATTCATCAAGGCACCATTTTGTGTCATTTTCTGTTTCTTGAGAAAATTTTTGCACTACACCTAGATACTTAGGCATTAAGTCCGCCTTCACAATGTATGTGTATAAATAATGAAATGAAATATTTAGATTTTATCCCGAGTACCAAAAAATAAAAGAATTACCCATTAATCACTGTAAAGAGTAGTTTTATTAAAATAAAGCATAATATGATTAAAATAAAGGATAATATGTTTTCTTGCTAGCACTAACTTTATTAAAACAATGAAGGCTATTGAACACATGGTAGTAGCTAAAACATTTGCTACAAATACACAACTCGCTTAAACTACTTTTGATAATGATTACACTAATTTAAAGTAGCGCACTACACAACGCTCCAAGTACCGACCAACCAATTAAAATTATACACAATAACACAAGTTTGTTAATTTAGTTTTTGTTTAGTCATGTTCAGTAACAATGTTGTGACAATAATTTATTTTTCAATTTATTATTTGTTTGTGCAATAGATTGTACTGAATTCACATACAATATTCATAAGGACTGCACAAGTTAGTTTTGTATTTCAATTATATAAAAACGATTTATTTTCAAAAGGAATTTTGGAAACTAAAACACTAGGGAACAACGAGTTGTAGCGGGTAAACGACACAGAGCTTTAAAAACATAGTATACGTACAATTGACATAAATAAATTACACCCAGGATTGGAATACATATTAATACATCACACAAAGTCCCGTGCGATAATCGAATAACTTCTTTACATTCACTCTGTGTCACAAAGACCGTCACATAATTTACACATCTTCGTCATAAATTACTTCAACTGACAAGTTAATTTTATTTTATTTTAACATCAACATAAAGTGTAGGAACTTGGCTTTTGGTTTCAAACATATGCGAGACTATTAATCTGGCTTTAAGATTCTGGAGATGCCTTCACCTAATATAATTCTTGCCCCAAGCATCATGTTTAGTTCGCATTTATCATCACCTGGGCTGTTTTGCTGGTTTGCCACTGTCAGTAATAAATAAATAAAAAAATGTTAATCAGAAATAAATGATGGTAGAACCTAGAATTAATCTTACAATTTTATTGGCAGAGATGGACTCAGTCTATTAGCATGGTAATAAAAGGCGGTAGTGTCAAGTCACAAAGACAATTATTAACAACAATACAACAACAGATACAATACCTTGAACAGGTATTTGTATGTATACTCGTCTACTTCATATTTATAAAATATAGAAATTGTTGCTAAATAAACTATTTATCAATTGAGATCATAGATCAGAGAGAAAAGTTGTTTACATTCCAACAGTTTTAACTACTAGGCCTGTGCTTTTATTTTCTTACTTAAATTTAAATTACATAAACAATATACTAAGCTATTTTCTATTCACTCACTTTTAATTTTACAAAAAAGAGGACATTTAAAATTAATTCAATTTTATTTTAAATTATGAAGCTTATTTTCTAGAAAACTGCAAGCTATCCTACGCAAAAAGTAAATAAAAACCGCTAGTACCAAAAGACAGCGGTAATGACTACCGATCAAGATTATAATAGCGGGTTAACACGTTTAACCTTTAATGAAAAACAGTCAAAAGGTGAGAAAATGCACTACACAAATTTCAACTTTAAGATAATTAGCTTAGGACGCGATTAGCATTGACTTTGACGTGTCTGGTTTTACAAAGGTAAAAAAATATTAATAACAGACAAGTAAAAGCAAATTCGAGACCGAAGCCTAAATTCCAAAGTTATAGCAAAAAAATCTAAATCCTGTTCATAAAATTTTAAGCTTGGCGAATATTCTTTGTAAAATTCCGGTCGTAAATTTTGCATACTCACGTCCTTCGAGCGCAAGCTCAAAGTGTTATCATAGTTTTGACACCCACTCATAAATCAGAATGACAAACGTAACAACACCTATACGGCTTACCATTCAGCGGCTTTGTTTTTTCCTTTAATATTAAACAACATTTAAATACGTTTAAAATATTTTTTATGATTTAAGCCATGATACTAATTTATGAATGAATTAAAGATTTTTTTTTTAATTATTTTGTTCCACTCGATTAGATAAAACTATATAATAACTCATAATTATTTAATTTTGAGCTTTACTCCTTATTGCTTACTAGCTCTTATTCTGCCAGCCATAGTTATGAATTACTTGTGGTCAACGCACAGTGTTTTTTTCTATTATATTCTCTCAGCCGTCATTTGAACACACTCCCCTATTATTCATGCAATTCTTCACACAATTCTTTTTTTTTAATGCTGACAAATTTATTATAATTGACTAGTTTCGCAACGCGGATTCACCCGCGTCTTTGGTTACTGCTCTGCTCTTGTTACCCTATAACGTGCTTCAAGAACTGGGCTTTCACACGCATAAAGAATTATTCAAAGATTAGCGCGATCAAACAAACAAACTCTTCTGCTTTATATAATACTATACTAGATAATGTCATTACTAATTACATACAACAAATCATATACTTGTTTAACAATTTAATAAAATAAAAAAAACATTATCAAAAACATAAATTTGTAAAGCGCTTGAGACCGCTATTGCAGCTGTTTTTATAACTGTATACAATTACATGTGCTCACTATTAAATTCGTAGATAAGATTGATATATAAGAAGTTGATGCGTGATGTTCAATAACACTTAGATACCTAACGCGAACAAGAACACAATAAAATTATTACTATTCATTGTTCCTGCCTTAAATGGTTTCATTAACAAAATGTCTGCACTAATTTATATAATAGCCTGTTATTTATTAACAATTAATTCAATTGAAGCAGCAAGAATATTAGCAGTGTTTCCTGTTCCGTCTATCAGTCATCAAGTAGTGTTTCGTCCGCTGACTCAAGAGCTAGCCAAGCGAGGACATGAAGTCACCATTATCACACCAGATCCTGCTTTCCAGAAAGGAGCAGCAGCTGCAAACATAACAGAGATTGATGTGCATGATATATCGTACAAAATGTGGAGCGACAATTTCATGTCAGTTCCGACAGGAACCAATACCGACCTAGCTTCGCAAATGCAACTGATAGCCAGAACGCTAGTTTCAATAGTTGACATTCAACTTAAAAACAAAGAAGTGCAAAATATAATACAAGATAAAACTAAAAAGTTTGATTTAATTCTCCTAGAAGCATGTGTGAGGCCTGCGCTTGTTTATTCTGAAATTTACAAAGTGCCTGTGATCCAAGTGAGTTCTTTTGGTGCGATGATAGATAATTATGCGACCATAGGCGCACCTATCCATCCGTTCTTGTATCCAGCTTTGACGAGTCAAAAATTAAACAACCTCACTATCTGGGATAAAATCACAGGTTTATATACCCAATACCTAATTGATAAAGCATCTGAAGATGTGAAGGAACTAGAACATAGTACACTAAAGAAACATGTTGAAAATAATTTGCCATCAATCGATGAACTACTAAACAATGTTGACATGTTGTTCTTGAACGTATTTCCAATATTCGTTGGAATTCGACCAGTGCCTCCTACTGTTATATTTATGGGTGGTTTACATCAGATGGCTGAGAAAGAATTACCTGCTGTAAGTATACTCTATACACCTTTATGATAAACAATTAATTTTAATCGCGAAGGTCGGTAAAAAATATCAAAAATCTGACTGCATGTCTATCAACTATTTCCCAACATATTTGCGATGTGAGTAATTCTAGTACTTTAATCAACCCCCAGTTTCTCAATAACTGATCAACGAAAAATTAACTAATCATTTGTTATATCTCATGTGAATTACCAATTAAATTGCTAAAAGCATGATTATTAGTTTAATTGATTGCTTGCTTTTAACATGCTTTTAAGTACTTATATGAGATTTAACAGGCAATTAGTTAATTTTTCGTTGATCAGCCTTTCAGAAACTGAGGATAAGAATTGTAAATCTAGCTTAATATTTTAAGCTTATAAATTACAATTTTCTAAAATTACTTTTTATCTCTAATTTTGTGTTTTCGTTTTTTGTTGTAGGACCTCAAATCGTATTTAGATTCTTCGAAACATGGAGTGATTTATATAAGTTTTGGCACAAATGTAGACCCTTCCCTGTTACCGTCTAAAAAATTAAACACAATTTTAAGAACACTGTCTAAATTACCGTACGATGTGTTGTTCAAGTGGAACAAGGACGAGCTACCCGGACGCTCTGCTAACATCAGAATATCGAAATGGCTTCCACAATCCGACCTACTCAGTAAATATAATTTCTGTTTGACTTTAATGTTACAAAGTAACAACACTTTAAATAAAATGCTTAACAATATTTTCAATCATTTCAGAACATCCAAAAGTGAAACTATTTGTAACTCAAGGAGGTCTCCAATCAACAGATGAAGCTATAAAAGCTGGTGTACCACTGATAGGTATGCCCATGTTAGTAGATCAATGGTTCATGGTGGAGAAATATGAGTATCATAGAATTGGTGTGAGACTTGACATGGAAACGCTTACTGAGGAGAAGTTTACGAATACAATCAATACTATAATAGAAGATGATAGGTGAGTAACAGTTTGACAGATCATACAATAATTATTTACGAGTATTAAATTCTTTGATATAATAATTTATAAAATCAATATTCCGGTAAATTATATTTTAATATGTCATATTGTATTTTATGTGACGGTTTATATCTGGCTTAAGAAATTGAGTGAATAATTTGCACACTACCGCGATGCTATGTGCGTTGAACTAATGTGCACTACTCAGAATCATCAGATTCTATTATAATTGTCTTAGCCATATTTGTACAAAAAACTATAGCACGAGTGACTACTCGCAGAAAAACTTAAACTTAAACCTTAACTTCTTTTACAGTTACCGCCGCAATATAATCAAGTTGCGAGAGTTGATACAAGACGAGCCGGAAAAGCCTCTAGACCGCGCTGTATGGTGGACAGAGTATGTACTACGTCACGGTGGAGCCAAACATCTGAGATCACCTGTAGCAAACATCACTTGGGCGAAATATTTAGAACTTGAACTAGTTGCCACAGTATTAGCTGTTATATTATTATTAACATTAGCGTTGGTTTTAGCTCTTCGATTCCTCTACAATATTTTTATAAAGAAGTATTGTCTTAGCTTTAAAATCAAAAGTGCCTGATGCTTTTACACTACCTTGCGTAGTATTTATTGCACAAGGAACACACTTGAGATTTGTAAGCGAAATTCGTATTCGTCACTGTTGGTAGCAAAATATCACTGATGAATCTGGCTATTGGTATAGTGACAGTCTAAGTATTATCCCTGATTTGCGAAGCTTCTACAGCATGAACAGCGATTGTGAGGTTCAAATAAAATCAATTTCTTAACTCTTGGTTAGAAAAGACTTCGAGTGGCTGGTGTCGTTCCATCGTACGGGTTGATATAGAAATGTTGTTCAGTGACCTGTAGATGAAGGAGTTTCAAATCTCACACAAACATACATCACACATTTCACACACTTTTCTTAATATACAGTACGCATTTTAATACACATAACTTTAAAATTTATTCTTAAATACGGTGTACAGATAAATATTATCCATAAATTGTGTAATTATAAAATTATGCATTATTATTATTGTTAAAACTTCATATTTCTTATTCAATGTCGATAGCGGTGTAAACTTATTATCATTTTGGTTGAAAATCAGTTTATACATAATATTTATGGCATATCAATGTTCTTATGTTTTGTCTGTTTTTAACAATAAAAACTTAAAAGAATACAAGATTTTTCATTTGGTTTTATTTTTAATTTTTGATGGATATACGATCTTTGACCACGACAGCAACACCTTTGAATTGAACAGAGATAAATCTTCAGAGGGCCACAAGTAGCATAAACGCTAATAAAATAGAATAGAATAGTTTATTCAATGTATGGCATTGACATAAGCTAACGCCAACGTTGTCGTTAGCCTATGTCAATCCAAATATTATTCAAATATTATTCGAATCTGGCTGGTAGTTTCAGAGATTAGCGCGTTCAAACAAACATACTCTTTCACTTTATATAATAGTACAGTCAAAAAATAAATAAAAAACAAACTGGAGGTTAAAATAGAAAAAGATTTAGTTTAATTTATGAATTAATATGGAGTTTTCTTTTTATTTATAAAAAATATTACTTTTTTTATTTTTTTATTTCGGATAAACTATCAAAATTATTCTATTAATCAACACATGTTATGGTGGACTTCTACCTAGAAATTAAATATAAGAGACGAAAGTAATACCGGTAAACGGGACTCTCGCATACTACGGCGTTAGCGTGCTGCATTGCAAAATTACGAGTATATGTACGAAAGTGATGTAGGAAGATTTTTGTTACACGATGCGATGCGGCACGGTTTTCCGTAACATGCGAGAGTCTTTAACTGTATGGTAAATACCACCATACTGTTGTCACCAACACATTTGCATATTATGGTGGTTATGATAAACTATGTCTTTGGGACATGCTTATCTCTAAAACGGTAGCAAGAAAGAGTGATGGGAGAAGAAAAGAGATAATTGTTACTATCTTACGATATAAGCATATCCAAACAAGGAAGTAATAAGAAAAGAAGATAATAATAATAATAATAATAATATTGTACTACATTCACACAGCGCCATCTAGCCCCAAACTAAGCAATTATATTTGCTTGTGTTATGGGTACTAAACAACTGATATACTACTGTAATACATTTTTTTTTGTAAATACATACATATTATAGATAAATTACACCCAGACACAGAACAAACAATCATGCTTATCATACAAAGATTTGTCCTGGGTGGGAATCGAACCCACGACCTCCGGTTTAGCAGTCATTGTCACTAACCAGTAGGCCAACAGGCCAGTGGTTACAAATAGATTTTTTCTGTCACCCTGATTTCAGATAAAAATAAGTGTAAATATTACGATAAGACAGAGCTTGCGCTCCTCCAAAATGAGTTGCAAAATTTTATATTTACTACGCTTAGATAACGGATTAGGTGAGAGTAAAGGTTAAAAATAATCATCAGGATCTGATAAATAACTGATTAATGGTGATTCAGAAATAATAGCAAACTTCTACTAACGTTCTATTCAACTTCTATGGGAAATAAGCATGCATTTAATTTGGACGAACTGTACGTCTTTTTTCTAAACAGAATAATGGTGATGATGACACGCAGCCCACAACTTTGAACAATATAGCGCAATTTATTATCTATACTAATATGTAAAGTGGATGAGTTTGTTTGTTTGTTTGAACGCACTAATCTCTGGAATTACCAGTTGGATTTGAAAATTTATTTTTAGGTAGAAAACTGGTATGTTATAATTATGAAAAATTTGTTACAAAGGTTTCGAAATTATTACAAGCTCCAGCTCTCACTAAGATTTATTTAGTACAGCCCTTATTTTAAGACCTATATACTATGTAATTAATTTCGTTGCCATAATGAAGTCGTAAAAATTTGGTATTGGGTAGGTAGACAGTAGATAAACCTACTATAGATAGCATTTCCAATACTTTTTATTCTACTGAAATAGAATGTCTATCCTACAGTTAGTTGTCAGTGTAATTTTGTTCTATTTTCAATTCATTAGAGTAGGTAATTAGGTATGCAGTAGTGAATCTAGGGTAGTGAGGATGGGGTTAAAGAGCTCAACGCAGCAACATGCTCAAAAATGTATACATTACATGTGCTTATAGTGTTTACCTTGGTAAGACCTTAACTTGGCCGGGCTAACCCTGTTACCGAATTTAGCTCATCTCTAGGTTTCCCCCGTTCCCACATTACGTTTATATCACTGGTTCCCCTTTTCTACGCTCGCTAACTTAGCTCACTACTGGGTTCCGCCCCCTGATACCTAATTAGTTCTTCACTGGCTTTCCCCCCACTCGCTCCCTAACTAGGTATGTACCTTAGCTCATCGCTGTAAGCGTATCATCAGACTTCTTGAAAACTACTCTAAATAAGCCAATGGTCAAGCTTCCCCCCCCCCTACTTCCTTCAAAATCAAATTCTAGATCCGCTACTGTAGGTACCGATGTCTGAACACTGAAAATAAAGATTTCGCCTTTGAAATAAAGTAGGTTAATGCATTAATCTTTACTCGTTTTATGTAACATCAGAGATTTATTATAATATTCTGTCTTTATCGAAGATTGACTAAATAAATTAGTGTAATCATAGGTAAGTTACAAAGAACTTGTGCTTACATAGGTAAATGAAACACGTAAAGCGTCTTTTGAATATTTTTTGTTGCTTGAGATAGGTACATTAAAAATCAATTTTTCTAGTGCATTGATGATGGTCGTGTTTGTACATTTTGTGTATCAAAATGTACGCATGGTTTTCTTGTGTTTGGATTAAACATTTTAACACTATAGCTCCTAAATCAGTACTACTTAACTACAAACGTCTACGGGAGCGTGCAGGGCCCATACGCGTGCGATGCATCACAGCAGCGATCGCTGGCCGGCGGAATCTCACCGAACACACGTTTGTTTTTAAAATTCAATATTTCGAAAACTATTCAACGTATCGAAATAATTTTTAACACATATTTTTATTTTCAATAGAGAATATGGAGAGCTTAAAATCAAAATTAGGTAACATTCTTCATTGGCATAGATTTCTATTCTATTCATAGAATAGTTAAAAAATGTATGTGATTGACATAAGCTAACGATAATGTTGGCGTTAGCTTATGTCAATCTCATACATTTTCTATGAATAGAATAGAAATCTATGCCACTTGTCTTCTTCTGGTCAGTATTATCTACTTGGAATCGACGTAAAATGTTTTCTTTTCTGACTAGAAGAAATTGGAAATTATTTTTCTATGAGCCGTCGTATGAACACAATATGTTTCCATAATCTTTCGTATTATCCGTCATGTAATTCATCCATCTATAATTAGGTCATCATCATCATCATCATCATCATATCAGCCAAAAGACGTACACTGCTGGACATAGGCCTCCCCCAATTTTCGCCACCGTGGCCGGTCGTTCGCCGCCCTCATCCATCGGTTGCCCGCCACCCTTATAAGGTCGTCGGTCCATCTTGTGAGGGGTCTGCCCACGCTGCGCCACTCTAGAACCTTTCTGCCCCAGCGGCCGTCAGTTCTGCGAGCTATGTGTCCATGCCACTTCAGAGAAGCAACTCTACAATAATTAGGTAGCTTTAGGTAACTTGAAAATGTTGAAACCGAGTTTATGTGTAAATATTTCTATCTTTTAAAAACAAAAATTTTTGTTCTGGGTCGAATTGAGGGTATTACAGCACCAATGAGATGGACCGATCAAATAAAAGCAGCTATAGACGGTTCGGTTTTACATATCTGCACCGTAAAAGCAACCACCAAAAAACAATGGCGATGGCTTGTGAGGCGGGTTACAAACTCCAAATGACGACCACGAATACACTGATAAGAGTGTAACGAAGAAGAAGAAGAAGAAATAAAAAATCTAGCCAATGCCATGAAATATCGTTGTCATTTTTTGTAGTATGATTGTGTTTGTAACCGACTTTAAAAAGAAGGAGGTTCTCAATTCGGGTCCTATGTTTTTTTGTACGCTCTATACGCGATTTTTTCGCCAAAGGACGAAATGGATTTTACTGATTTGTTTTAAAGACCGATCATGTTTCAGACAGTTTGTTCAATTTATATTGAAGAATTCTACTTTTAATTTTTGTTTAAGTTTGTTCATATAGGTATAGTTTTGAAGTCGGCTTTTGATTTTTCTAAAATTATTTATTTGTGTAATACATTAAATGTAGTGATAAAACAGTCATAACAATATCTAGATTGTAAGCATATTCGTAATTATATATACTTCCCAGCCGATTTCGGCTATGGTGACTACCACTAATTAGTAGAGGAGCCAGGATGATCAGCTCTTGCATGTGCCCTTTGATGGCTACAGTATCCAAGCTTGTTAGTAAACGTGCGCGAGCATTGACTGCACGTGAGGACGCCGTTGTTATAATTATAAATGATGGCCGTTGGTGGTTTAGCCTTAAGAGCATCGCGTTTTGCATCGAGTTTGGATTTCCTCTGCTCTTCAAAGTCATTTACTTTATTTCTCACCAAGCACCTCCACTCAGTGCGGTAATTGGCCTTCCCCTCCCATTTCTGGGGATCAATATTGCACCTCTTCATGTGTCTTTTTTGAACATCCTTGAAGCGTAAGAACTGGCCACCTTGCTTGCGCTCACCGTTCTGGAGTTCAGAGAAAAAGATGCGTTTCGCTACCCTTTCATCAGCCATTCGTGAGATATGTCCACACCATCGGAGCTGCCGCCGTATCAGGTACGCTTCTATGCCGAAGACATTTGCGCGTCGGAGCACTTCGGTATTTCTTACCCGGTCTGACCACTTTATTTTTTGAATGTCTCGTAGGCATTTCAAATGAAACCTTTCCAGCATCTGTATGTGTTTCCGATAGAGGACCCATGTTTCGGAGGAATATAAAAGATTTGGGAGAACTATGGCTTTATAAACAGAGATTTTTGTCGATAGCTTCAAATCATGCGAGTGTAGAACCTTAGTTCGCAGTTTACCGAAAGCACCTGATGCAGCACCTATGCGATGATTTATTTCGGCGTCGAGGTCGCACTTTGACGTAATTGTGCTACCTAGGTACTTAAATTTATCTACCTGCTTAAGCTCAGTATCGCCAATATAAACCTTGAGAGGTTCTGTAGCTCCAAGAGAGTCCATTGCCATAACCTCAGTCTTCTTCACACTGATTCTGAGACCAAAACGGCAACAGATTTCCTGAAGGTTCGTAATCAGGTTTTGAAGCTCTTGTGGAGAATTAGCTACAAAACATAGGTCATCCGCATAGCAGATCTCCGTTATTAATGCGTATGATACCTTAGTATGGGCTTTTAATCTCGCCAGGTTGAAAAGGCCTCCATCAGTCCGGAAACGTATTCTGATACCAGCAGAAGTTTGTTCGAGTGCTTCACTGACAACGAAAGAAAAGTAAAGAGCAAACAAAGTTGGTGCAAGCACACATCCTTGCTTGACACCACAACTGACAGGAAAAAACTCAGACTGATCGCCATTGTATGTCACACAACAGGACATTTCGTCGTGAAGTAGGCGAATCATTCGAACAAACTTCTCAGGACAGCCTAATTTTGCCAGTATCGTCCATAGAGCTTCCCGCGGCACACAGTCAAAAGCTTTCTCCAGGTCCACAAAACACATGTACAAAGGCTGGCTTTGTTCACGACTTTTTTCCTGGAGTTGCCGGATGGAAAAGATTGCTTCGCAGGTGCCCCTATCAGGACGAAATCCGAATTGGGTTTCTGGTAAAATCTTTTCAGAGACTGGTAAAAGTCGATTAAGAAGAACTCTGGCGAATATCTTCCCAGGTACAGAGAGAAGCGATATACCCCGGTAGGAGTTGCAGTCTGAACGGTCACCTTTGCCTTTATATAGAGTCTATATACGGGATATTCTAAATTCAGGTGGTATTGTTTCCTCGTTCCAAATACGATCGAAAATTTGCCAGATTAAAGTATGAAGTTGCTCTCCTCCATATTTAAGCAGTTCTCCTGCGATGTTATCAACACCTACTGCTTTTTTATTTTTCTGCTCTTTTATAGCTTGAACTACTTCAGCTAATGTCAGTGGCTCAGCTAGCGAAGGTTGCGGTGGCAGAGAATGAAGCCTCCTAATATGCTCGAGATCTGCTGATGGATCAACATTGAGCAGGTTGTTGAAGTGCTCTGCCCAACGGTCTAGTATATCCTGCTTAGCAGTGAGTTTTTGAGAGCCATCTAGGGATTTTAGCGGTACGCATTTTTTTACCGAAACACCAATCAACTTACGTATTTCTTCATAAAATGCGCCTAATTGATGTGTGTCTGCGAGCCACTGTATCTTTTCTGCTTTTTCAAGCCACCATCTGTCCTTCATTTGCCTGCTAAGTTTTCTTAAGAGAGAGCTACTGTTTTGAACTTCATGTATATGATTTTTATTACGTTCGTTACGCTTCATTAGTACACGATGCTGTTCCAATGCCTCAGTTAAGAACCTATCATTCTGGTCAAACCAATCCTCATTGACACGTTTTTTAAATCCTATAGCTTCTGTAGCCACTGTCATTATAGAGGATGAGATCCGTTGCCAGTTCGATATCAGGTCACTCTGCGGGGTATCAAATGAAACTAGCTTGTCTGTAAGCTTTTTCTGGTAATCTTTTTGAAACTCGATACAATTAAGTCGGTCTAGATTGAGGGATGTTGGTTTGGCTCTGCAGGGTCTACGCGGTACGCGTAGGCGGATTCTCAATTTAGTGACTAGAAGCCTGTGATCTGTCCAACAATGTGCGCCACGCATTACGCGGGTAATTTGCACCTGAGAGACGTCTCTTCGTCGGGTTATGGCGTAATCGAGGACGTGCCAGTGTTTAGAACGCGGGTGCATCCAGGTAGTTTTGAATTTCTCACGAAGCCTAAACAGGGTGTTAGTAATGGTGAGGTCGAATTGAGCACATAGTGTAAGTAGTAACTGTCCATTACTATTCATATTGCCCACACCATTATTCCCAATCACGCCCGGCCACAATTCAGCATCTCTGCCAACCCTTGCATTGAAATCGCCTAGCATCAGTATTTGCTCGTTCGGGCGTATATTGCTAAGGCATTGACAAAGTTCTTCATAAAATTGATCTTTGATACTGTCCTGGTGCATATACGCTTATCACATTCAAGAAGTTGTTGTTTTGAAGGTGAAGGCGCAAAGTAATAATGCGGTCCGAGATATATTGCGGACATTCTGGCAGCTTTTTTGCTATAGTGGATTTAATAGCAAACCCTACGCCAGCTAACCGTCGTTCAGTCTGAGATCTTCCCTTCCAGAAGAATGTATAACCACCGCCAATTTCCTCAAGCTCGCCTTGGTCAGCTAGACGTGTTTCGCTTAGCGCAGCTACATCTACATTGTAGCGACCAAGTTCGCGTGCTACAACAGCAGTTTTACGCTCCGGACAAAGGTTTCTGTCATTGTCCATTAATGTGCGCACGTTCCATGCGCCGAAAGTCATAACTGATGTTTTCGTTTTGTTTTTTCTGTGACGTCGACCGCGAGTATTTGGGTGCATAAGCAGCCGCGGTTGCTACTTCCCCAATTGTTTGGGACAAGCATTTTTTTGGGGCACCTTTTCCAGCCCCCTCCCCGGCTGAGCGGGGGAAGCAGTGCCTCCCTAAATAGGGCTGCTTCGTCACCTAAAGTGCTGCCCAATCCACACTGTTGTCCCTATTGCAGTGCAGAAACGACCACTCTCTTTAGGCCGCCGTACGTGCAGGCTTCAGACAAAGCTGGGTGTGCACCACAACTCAGCCTCTCTACCTCAGCCCATCGCCGTAGGTCTTAATCAGAGTCCGGTAATCAGAAGCAGTCAGTTGCGCGTGACATATTTAAGTGCATAAGTGATTGCGCTGACACAGACGCACTCTCTCGTCCTCGCCCTTCTACGCCCAGTGGAACGGCAAGCCGCTACGACTGGAGAAGGGTTTGGATGCAGTGAATGGCCAACAAGCACTTTTGATCTCTGCTGTCGCCCTCAAGCCTTCCACAAGACTTCACTGCCCCGCCAAATCTACCACCACCTGTTGCTTATCAGCATTGGTGTGCCATCTTTGCCGGGTCAGATTTTACGCATAGAACAGGAGATATCTGCAAAACCGGTGCCTAAGCATCCGGTCCCCTTCACCGGGTCTAGCCCACGAGCCGACGTGGTTAACCAGGGTGTGGCCGCTGCATGCGTTACAACTACTTGGAGCCACCGGTGAGAGATTATAGGCCGCCGTTCATTTAGTGAGTTACCTTTCGGTCGACTATACTACACAGGTGATTGGCGCCCCACTACACCCCATATTCGTAATTATATTTAACATAAAGCAATAATAAATAGGAACTGTCGATTAAACAGATTATGACAGTTATTTTGTCTGTCACTCTGATTTCAGATAAGAATGGGTGTAAACATTACGATGAAACTTGCGCTCGTATAAAATGAGTATGCAAAATTTATTTACTACGTTTTATTAATAAGTAAATAGATTAGTTGAGCAAAGGTTAAAAATTGTTATCATGATCTTGTTGTTCTAAATTTTAATTTGTCTTTAACGTACCTATTATATAATAATAATAATAATAATATGTGGACACTATCACACACTGTCGTCTAGTCCCAAGCTAAGCAGAGCTTGTGTTATGGGTACTAGATAACTGAAATATAATACATATACATACTTTTTTTTTGTAAATACATACTTATAATACATAGAAAACACCCAGACTAAAGACAAATACAAATGTTCATCACACAAATATTTGCCTTCCGCGGGAATCGAACCCACGACACCCGGCGTCGCAGTCAGTTACACTAACCACTAGACCAACGGTGCAGTCAATTATTATATGTATTTTGTAGAAGTACGTTTGTGGTTTATTATTTATAGGCAGCGGCGGTAATTTATAATTTTTGACAAAAGTCGTCCACTGCTGGACCTCCCAAGTATCGCTACTTTGGTCAATTTTACTGTGCGCCCTCATCCATTGGTTACCCGCCAGCTTTATCCATCCAGTCATCAAGTCGTCGGTCCACCTTATCAGAATCCAAACTGAATCATCCGGGTTAGATATTTAAATTGAGCAAAAAAAAAACTAAAGAACCCTTTATTGTTTTATGAGTTCATTAATAAATATCTATTTTGTTATGACTTTATGGAAATTGGCAATCAGATTGATAGATGACAGTAAAAGTACAATATTGAACACAATTTTATTGAAAACATTTGTCATATCAAAATAAATCGCAGCACCAGGTGTTCTATTGTCTATCCATTCCATTAAAAAACCTCAATAGCTATTTCGATAAATTTATTTTAAATATAACGTTTTTGTTCATCATTTAAAACATTATTTGTGTTGTTATTGGAGTAAACTTCACTTTGTGTATTTCTTTAAAACTTTTGATAACACCTAAATCTACTATGATCTTTAATTTGTCACACATTCTTCTGTTTGTTTGTTTCATACCTAGTTTCATACCCACTCCTGCTTTGCAATTTGCATTTCATGTAAAAACTGCATAAAAATTCGTTAATTCGGAGTCGTTAGTTCGTTCGTAAATTCGGAGAATCAGACAGAATAAATCGTGACATTGCTTTATACGTCTTAGAGAAAACACTTTCACGCATTGATTATTAATAATTAATATGTGCTTATGAATTGGCAGTTGGCAGGACACATAGCTTGCAGAACTGACGGCCGTTTGGGGCAGAAAAGTCCTAGAGTGGCAACCACGAACCGGAAGACGTAGCTTGGGCAACCCTTCACAAGGTGGACCGACGACCTTATAAGGGTGGCGGATAACCGATGGATGAGGGCGGCTCACGACCGGCCAAGGTGGCGGAAATTGGTAGAGTCATATATCCAGCAGTGGACGTTTTTCAGCTGATATGATGATGACGTGCTTATGATGCTCGTCTGTCGGCATCATTGAAAGCTCCTGTTATTATTATGATAGCAATGCCTTTGGAGGTAACACGTATGTGTATTAGACACATAGATATAAACTGACGGACTCATAAACTGCATCAAAGTTCAGGATTACTTTGAAATGATTTTTTTTTAATAAGTATGCAAACTTTTTAGATTAAATTATATAAATATAGAGAGACTGGCTCTTAATCTTAAAAAAAAGCAAAATTTAAAAATAGAACTGCAGTAAAACAAATAAATATAGCCGGGAAAAGAAAATTTACTCGTAGTATCAGATTTGCGTGTTATTTAAAGCAAAGTTTTAAATTGATTCGCATTGATTTTTTATTCTTAAAATATTTATTTCAAAGTCGTCTATTACTTTGATGCAGTTTATAAGTCCGTCAGTGTATATTTGGAGTATATTATATATCTATGATTAGACATCATGATTTTCTTCATCATGGTCTGTCAGGCTTTGAATCAATGTGAAAAGATAAAAATATTTAAATTGTGGCTATTTGCCTTTGTCAGTTTTTTTTGTTTACCTATTATAATAAGGTTTTCACTATCGTGCAAAGTATTTCTTTCGATAAGTTTATACCTACATTATATATTAAGTCGTAAATTCAAAGATTTTTAACTATGTCATTAAAACATTAGTTTTTAAGTACGTAGCCGTAGTTCATATATTTAGGCTCTTCAATTCTTAAGATTGTATATATTTTAACTCAACGGCTGCTACAAGTTTAACCATTTAAATATTAGCATAACTAGGTTTATTAAATCTAATTGTGTCAATTTTATTATTTAACTAGCTTTCCGCAGTGCGGTTCATCTGTGCTAAGTTCATCATCGCTTGTAGCGTGACGTTACCTATTATAACAATCCGACTAATAGTACCATAGATCAGCGCGTTTAAGCAAACATACAAACAAACAAACTCTTTCGTTTAATATCTTAGTACAAATAGATCAGTGGTTTTTATCGACAGTTGCGTATAATTTATATTTTATGGTAATTTGTATGATATGAATCAAGCATTTCATTCTAAATAACCGGTTATAATTGAACGAATGTAATTTCATTCCATTAGTTTGAATTAAAATTTTCCATTCTATTGACAGACTAATCATAGATCGCTTAACGTGTGGGTTCAATCTAAGGGGTGGATGATGACAAATTGTTTAAAATATTCGGCCTTTTTATTTGTATTGTTATTGTTAATATAAAGATTTTATTTTTTAATTTATATACGTCATATCTTTCTTTTCTACTACATATGCATCTGTTATACTTTTAAGCCCCGAGCTCTATAAGCTAGTTATAACCATTATAAAAAATATTTCAATTAGATACTTGAAGTTATAATAACTTTCGTGTAGTACTGACTGATTCTTTTTTTTGCCGAATGTGGCAGACTGGACTACAACCCACCTAATAGTGAAAGGTAACTGTCGCTTATGGACTTCTGCAATGCCAGAGACTGAGAAGCCACTGCCTGCCTTTACGGGAGTAGGGTAGGTGAACGGTATGAAGGAGGTGCAGAAAAATGAAAGGGAAAGTTGGGCCTCAGGAGCTCTTATTCACCGAAAGAAACTAGTACCGTAGTAGTGTTTCATGTTTACAAAACTAAAGCTATGGTTACAATTTTAAGGGGTCATATACTATTATGTGGACTTATTTGACATTTATGTTGTATAATTATAATTCACTGTTTTAATATGTGCAAACCTAGTTCTCATAAACTTAGGTACATTATGCTAAGAAGAAAAAATTAAACCTATTTATCTTATATTATTTTTTTGTTATATGATGTCTATTTTTCTTATATTATAAGATTATGTTTATTGCATAAAATTATAACTTTTTATCAATAAGCTTTTTACAGATTTGTTTTTGCGAAACATTTATAGTTGCCATCCGGGTACCCTTTTTATTGCAAATAAAAATTGTTTTTGCAAAATTCTTACTCATACTTTACACCGGAACACTTTTGGCGCCATGATACTTTACGTCGTTCACGAAGGACCTATCGTCGTATACGTCACATGCTATTGATTTTAGAACTCACAAAATCTAAGTTTATTTTAAATAAAGCGAGCGTTTCATTGTTTGAACACGGTAGCTCTCAGCACTTTATAAGCATTACTAGCTTCCCACGGCGTGGTTTCACCCGCGTCTTTGCTTACTGCTCTGCTCCCGTCGTCAGTAGCGTGATGTTACATAACCTATAACCTTTCTCGAGAACTAGGCTACGTAAACAAAATTTCAAATCCGACTGGTAGTTCCAGGGATTAGCGTGTTCGTAAAAAAAATTAACTCTTCGGCTTTATATAATAGACTCTGACTCTGAGTCGTCCATAAGCGAATCGTAACTAGAATGTTTGTTCTACGATATATCATAAAGATTTATTTTTGTTCAATTCAAAGGTGTTGTCGTCTTGGTCGAAGGTACTCGTATTTATTTGTTTTTGTTTGTTATATATTTCAAAATAATAATTATAATATTCTACCACATTCACACAGCACCATCTAGTCCCACATTAAGCAATTATATTTGCTTGTATTATGGGTACTAAACAACTAATATACTATAGTATCGACCAAATCCATTTTCGGACAACGTAAACAAACAGTCTTTTCAATATTTTTCTATCAAAAACTCCATAAACGATGACACATGGGTTTATACACATTCTGTTCACTTTATACTTCATTTTGCAACTATTTCTACTAATGATTAATAATCAAATTTAGTTTATTTAATAAATTTACGAATTACTTTTTGCGGTCGAATTAAGACGTCAAAATGATTAACAGTTTTATTTTTTCTGTACTCTATATTGTCTTTGAAAACCAATGTTGTAATTTATTAGAAGAAATAAGTTTAACCAATACATATCATAGATACATAATATTTTGTCATTTGCCCTCGCAAGTCTGAGTTCATTTGTTTTATTGTAATATAGTAAAATAAAATCGTAACATACATACAAATTCCATATTATAATCAATATTTCACAATATTTTATCAGGCTGGAAAATATTCAAAACTATCCCAGTATTCCATTTCAGTCCGTGGTCAAATAGTTGTAATTAGAGGTCAACGCTTAATTTAAATTACATTTATTAAATTAAATTAAATTACATTAGGTAAATTGTTTGTCTTATTATCTTAAAGTTTATAAGTCAACGGTTACAATAAAATACAATACCATATTTAACATAAATACAAGTATTTGGAGTAATAAAAATAACAAATCAAATAGAATTAATCGATTACGCAAATAGAGTATTAGTAAACGTAATATTATTTAAAAATGTTTGAAAAAAAGAATGCAAAATTATTATTTAATTATGTATGATGACAATGATGACATTAATTTTATTTTTATCATCCTTTTCCTCATCACTAGTAAATTCATGAAACCATAGACAATGGCAATATGGAGGATTGTTTACATTGTCCGAAATTAGAGTTGGAATGGACTATACTTATATACATTTTTCCATGAAAGTACAAAACAATAAAATATTTTCTAAATTCGTGGTGGTCAGAAAGTTGTCGTTGCATGCTCATTTGTTTAATTATGATGGCTAGCTTAGAAAAAACGAGGGAACAGATGAATATATAGATAATAAATAAATAGCCCGTCAAATTCATAACTTCTTTTGGCTTCACCGTAGTCCGGTAAGAAGAAGAATATATGCCTACTCATATAACTAGGTAATTCATAACTAAATAAATTCGTCGTCTATTTAAAATTCAAATTGGTTTACAATAAATGAAAAAAAAGTGTAGACATTTCAGTTTTTATTATTAAAAATGGACAAGAACATAATAACATTGGTATGCTATAAACATAATATGTACTGATTTTAAAATTGAGGTACGAAAAAAATTGTAGATAAATACATATTTAAGGAAATTAAAAAAAGTATTACAATAATTTATAATATTGTGATTACAAAATTTTGTGATTACAAAATTATAGAGTTTATAGATATATACTATCTATACAACGTGTAGTAAAAAAGTGTATTCGTAATAGAAAGTGTACTGTGTATTAAGAAAAGTATGTGAAATGTATGTATGTGTGAGACTTGAAACTCCATCATCTACTGCATGCCACTGAACAACATTTGTATATCAACCTTTCCGAAGGAACGATACCAGCCACTTAAAAGTCCATTCAGACAATAAATTCCCTATTAATGCAACCAAGAGTTAAGATATTGATTTCATTTAAACCTCACCACCACTGTTCAAATGAAAAAATGAAAGCTTCGCAAATTAGGAGTAATACTTAGACTGTCACTATACCAAGCCAGACACATCAGTGATATTTCCGCTACCAACAGTGACGACCAATGTTGCTTACAAATCTCAAGCGTGTTTCTTGTGCAATAGTTACTACGCAAGGTAGTGTAAAAGCATCAGGCACTTTTGATTTTGAAGCTAAGACAATACTTCTGTATAAAAATATTATAGAGGAATCGAAAGGCTAAAACCAACGCTATTGATAATAATAATAGAGCAGCTAATACTGTAGCAACTAGTTCAATTTCTAAGTATTTCGCCCAAGTGATGTTGGCTACAGGTGATCTCAGATGTTTGGCTCCTCCGTGACGTAGCACGTACTCTGTCCACCATACTGCGCGATCTAATGGCTTCTGCGGTTCGTCTTGTGTGAACTCTCGCAACTTGATTATATTGCGGCGGTAACTGTAAAAGAAGTTAAAGTTTAAGTTAGTTTTTCTGCGAATAGTCATCATTGGTGATATAGTTTCTTATTCAAACATGGCTGAGACAATTATAAAAGCTATTGATTAATGTGCTTTAAAATAATCTGCACTACTCGGATTCATTAATCGCGGTAGTACGCAAATTATGCACACAATTTCTTAAACCAGAACCGTCAAATAAAATACAAATAGATAATATTAAAATATAATTTACCAGAATTCAATGAGATTATTGAGTTAATGTTATATCAAAGAATTTAATAAATATTTATTGTATTATGATCCGTCAAACTGTTCCTTACCTATCATCTTCTATTATAGTATTGATTGTATTCGTAAACTTTTCCTCAGTAAGCGTTTCCATGTCAAGTCTCACACCAATCCTATGATACTCATATTTCTCCACCATGAACCATTGATCTACTAACATGGGCATACCAATCAGTGGTACACCAGCTTTTATTGCTTCATCTGTTGATTGAAGACCTCCTTGAGATACAAATAGTTTCACTTTTGGATGTTCTGAAATGATTGAAAATATTGTTAAGCATTTTATTTAAAGTGTTTTTACTTTGTAACATTTAAGTAAAACAGAAATGATATTTACTGAGTAGGTCAGATTGTGGAAGCCATTTCGATATTCTGATGTTAGCAGAGCGTCCAGGTAGCTCGTCCTTGTTCCACTTGAACAACACATCGTACGGTAATTTAGACAGTGCTCTTATCATTGTGTATACTTTTTCAGGCGGTAACAGCGAAGGGTCTACGTTTGTGCCAAAACTTATATAAATCACTCCATGTTTCGAAGAATCTAAATACGACTTGAGCTCCTAAAACAGAAAATTTAAATATAAAATTAAATATTGTATAATTTTAGAAAAATACAATGTAACATAAAAAAAAAGTGCCAGTAAAATAGTTGAAGCGATAGTAGCTTTAGTTTTTATAATCACTTACTACAGTCAGATTTAATTTAAATTAATATTTTTTTATAAAATAGGTACAGGTACACTTACAGCAGGCAACTCCTTCTCAGGCTTCTGATGTAAACCACCCATAAATATAACAGTAGGAGGCACTGGTCGAATTCCAACAAATATCGGGAATACGTTCAAGAACAACATGTCAACATTGTTGAGTAGTTCAGGGCAAATTATTTTCAACATGTTTCTTTAGTGTACTGTGTTCTAGTTCCTTGATATCTTCAAATACTTTATCAATTAGGTATTGGTTATATAAACTTGTGATTTTATCCCAGATAGTGAGATTATTTAGTTTTTGACTAGTCACAGCTGGATACAAGAACGGATGGATAGGTGCACCTATGGTCGCATAATTATCTAACATCGCACCAAAAGAACTCACTTGGATCACAGGTACTTTGTAAATTTCAGAATAAACAAGCACAGGTCTCACACAAGCTTCTAGGAGAATCAAATCAAACTTTTTAGTTTTATCTTGTATTATATTTTGCACTTCTTTGTCTTTAAGTTGAATGTCAACTATTGAAAGTATCGTTCTGGCAATCAATGTCATTTGCGAAGATAGGTTGTTATTGGTTCCTTTTGGAACTGACATGAAATTGTCGCTCCATATTTTGTACGATATATCATGAACATCTATCTCTGTTATGTTTGCAGGTGCTGCTCCCTTCTGGAAAGCAGGATCTGCTGTGATGATGGTGACTTCATGGCCTCGCTTGGCTAGCTCTTGAGTCAGCGGACGAAATACTACTTGATGACTGATGGACGGAAATGGAAACACTGCTAATATTCTTGCTGCGTCAATTGAAGTAATTGTTAATAAATAACAGGCAATTATATAATTTAGTGCAGACATTTTGTCACTGAAACCATATATGGCAGTAACAATGAATAGTAATAATTGTGTTCTTGTTCACGTTTGGTAACTAAGTGTTATTGAATGTCACGCACCTTAATATATATATATATATCAATTATCTTATCTACGAATTTAATAATGAGCACATGTAATTGTGTACATTTATAAAAACAGCTACGCGGTCTTAAGCGCTTTATAAATTTACGTTTCTGATAACGTTTTTTTATTTTATTAAATTGTTAAACAAGCGTAAGACTTGTTGTATATAATTAGTAATATTAAAATCAATTATAATAAACTAGTAAGCAGCTAAAAAGAAAGAATTTGTGAAGAATTGCATGAAAGAAAAGAAAGTATCTGTTCAAATGACGGCTGATAAAAGGGAATAGAAAAAAAACACTGTGTGGTGACCACAAGTAATTCAATACTCCGGCTGGTAGAAGAATAAGAAAAGCTAGTCAGTAACGGAAAGTAAATCTCGGCACTTAATATTTAGTAGTTATTTGTAACTCAAGACTTTTTATCTAATTGAGTGAAACAATATAATTTTAAAATATCTTAAATTTATTCATTTAATGCCTTAAATAAAAATGTAAAAAAATATTTTAAACGTATTTAAATGTTTAATATTAATGCAAAAAATAAAGCCGCTGAATGGTAAGCCATTTATAAGTTTTTACGTTTGTCATTCTGATTCACAAGTGGATGTCAAAACTATGATAACACTTTGAGCTTGCGCTCGAAGGACGTGAGTATGCAAAATTTACGATTGGAATTTTACAACGACTAGTAGCTCGGCATAAAGGCAATTCACCTTTTTTAAGTCGGTTTAACTGTATATTTTTTATTTTACTAGTTTAGTTTGTTAGTTAATAAGTTCAGTTATTATTCACTGAAGTTGATTAAATTTTCATAAGCTGTTCTACTACATTATACGGCTTAAGGTTGTTTAATCCATCTCAACACTACTTGCATTGTTTATATATGCACATGGGCACGATGCTGCGATCTGTTACCTAATATTGAACTAATCAAATAAGAAAATTTTGTGAAATGGCTGTTAACAATAACATTAGGTAATCTGTCAGTTCATAATATTTGTCAGAAATATTAGTTCTCAAACAAAAATACCAGGGGCGCTATTCATACTCTCATATAAATATTTTATGCTATATTATTACGTAAGTAGTAAAAAGAAAAATTTAAAAAACATCTTAAAACAAAAAAATACTATACTTACACCGTATTTGGTATTATTTATTAAAATTTTCTGACCAGTTTGATCATTAACATAATTACTCGTCTAATAAATTTTAATCTAATGATATCACAACTGCTGAAGTATTACACTAGCTTCTATTTACCAACAAATACAACATAGTTTCAAAGATCACCCTAAACAAATTGCTATGAATAAGTAATAAAGGGTTGAAATGAACTAAGTTTTTCAAACCCCAAGAGAATCCATAACTTTAGATATAAGTGAGTGAAACTAGTTTCTGAAAGGCTGATCAACCTGTTAAATTTAATGTAAGGTACGGGTTGTTATCCATGCTTTCAGCATGCTTTTAGTCACTTCATGAGATTTAACAGGTAATTAGTTTATTTTACGTTGATCAGCCTTTCAGAAACTATTTCTTATATATTATATCTTGAACGAGGGATATTGTGATGGTCTGTGAATTACGTGTGTTATCATAATATGCATAACAAAGTATACGGTATTCTTCGAAGCGCACCTACTTAAAAACTCACCAATTGAAGCGCAATATATTTTTGCAATATATTTTTCTTATAAAACACACATTTGTGCAATACATTTTTCTTATAAAACACATGCATACTAAAAACACAGAGAGAGCACAAAGTACAAACTACAAGTATGCACAAAAAACACGACATAAATTTAAGAAGTTATCAAATAAGATTACTTCTTAAATTTATGTCGAAATAACATGTATAACAATGTTGTTATAACAAATTAAATATTATATTTTTTAAAGGCAACACTCACATTAAAGAATAAGTTTTGTGTCACATGGTATTTTACGAACTCAAGGGGCACCGTATAGCCAGACTCGAAACCAATATTTATGGATTAGGTACATGAAGTTTAATCCTATAAATCTAACCTGACCAGACGCAGTAGTCAAATTCACTTTCTCTGCGTCACAGATGTAATAAAATATAACATACTAGCTGCGCCCCACGGCTTCGCCCGCGCGTAATATATGTTTTGTTGGATCCCTCGAGAACCATATCGATTTTTCAAACACATACATAAAGAAACCCAATTTTTTTCTCGTTCTGACGCTACATTGAAATTTTATTTATCCTATGTCACTCCTACAATCAATACAAATCTAATGACACCTCATACGTTAAAATCCATCAAGCCATTTAGGCTGTAGAGCTTGTCAAAGAAATAGACGTACATATTCACATACAAACGTACGTATATACATACATACATACATACGCTCGAAAAATATTACCCTCCTTGACTGTGTCAGTCGGGCAAAAATAATTGCAATACTGATTTGCAGCGTCTTTTTTGTAATTAAGTCTTTCTTGTTGATGTTTTTTCTTAGTGCATTGCGTAATCGTAAGCATTAAACATTAATGTGTTGTTTAATTGAATAGTTTAGTTGTGTTAATGTGAATGTTAACTGTTAATCTGTGATACAGAAAACAAAGTGTATTTACTATATTTAGTTCTTCAAAGGTTTTATCTCAGACTGGTCGTAAGACGATTTTATTCATCGAATAGTCGCCATCTTTATCAAGCCAGTCATTTGTTTTTGTATTTCGTTATTAGTTACGTATTTAGCCTAATACTTTATAGAGGTTCTCAATCTCAATAATGCACTGATAGACATATAGGTCTCTTTCAATTTATGCCATAATACTGAAGACTTCGTCTTCCGCAGCAGTCTACACCCGTAAGCTTTGTCAGATCATCTGTCTACTTGGCTGTAGGGCAATATTTATATTTTTTTATGAATTAATGTCAATTATATTTTATGAATTATAAAATAATGCTTATTGCCCAAGTATGTAATATAATTAAATTCTATTATAATAACTACTTAACAAAGGCACTTAATTTTATAAGTGAGTGTTATTTCAATCTTTAAATCAACTATTTGCAACTGTCAATAAAGTTTCAGGATAAATAAATTTCAAGATGTTATAATAAAATGATTTATTAAACTACACTAATCTAGAGGCCTGGGATTTTAAGTTTATATGTGTCGTGTATGGGAGTAATAGTAGATTAGTAGCCAAGGGCTGTAAGGCATCAATTGCAGCCCGAGATATTTAGGCGCCTATAGGTGCAATTGATGCTTACACCCGAGCTAACTACTCTGCTTTACATCTCGATTGTGAGGTAAGTAGAAAAAAACCGGCATTACAAGAATAAAAGTTTTCTATTCCCGCCTTTTTTCATCTTCTTTTGTAATTTTTTTTTTCAAGAACGAAATTGAGCTTCGCTGTTCGATATTTAAAATTGATGACTATTATACTCATACGAAGACAAGGTTGAATAGCGAAGCGACCTCTTTTGTCATTGGGCTGAATGCATGATGTCTATTGCCAGTATAATGGTTAGATGTACGCGAACGTTTTAAAAGAGTGAAGTGTTTTTTTTTAATTACTTAACACCCTAGGGCTTTTCTAGCTTCATTATTACCCTAGAGCGCTAATTGGTCACCTACAAGCCCCATTTGGGGGTAATAAGGACCTACTTACCGAATATGAGAGATGTAAAAGTATATTATCATGTTTTATTTAAGTCCAATTAACAGTACACAAGTAGACATAATAAAAGAATAAAATATTTATTTTATTTTTCCCCATTTATTATTCAATCGATTACTTTAGTGGCAAACAAACATACGGCTCACCTGATGGTAAGTATTATTACTTACCATCAGGTAGATCGTGTATTTGTTTTCCACCAAAATATTACAAAAAATAATAAAACACTAAATAAAATTCATAACCACATCTGAGGCCCTAGACAAGTGTCAAAGATTTCTATTCTATTAATAGAATAGATACAAAAATATATGAGATTGACATAAGCGTTGGCGTTAGCTTATGTCAATTCAATACATTTTTTAATCTATTCTATGAATAGAATAGAAATCTTTGACACTTGTCTAGGGCCTCTGTATATACTGCTTATTATTATTTGTAAGAGTTTCTTAAAACCTTTTGATATTATTGTATTTCATTTTAAGATTAACAATTATTTGACTTTACAGAAAGGGTTATAGAAAGAGGTACCTCTAGTCTAGTAAGGTGCTAGTTAGCAAAACCTTAGCCAGTCATAACCACGTGGCCTATGAAGGTCGTTTCTCAAAGTATAACAAATTTAAAACGCGTCAAATGAAGCGCACCAAAAGAAATCTTAAAAGCGCAATATTAGCAGTAACAATTCTATGTTTCGCAACAAACTGGTGTGTTTTGAAGATTACTTTTGGAGCGCTTTATTTGGTACGTTTCCAAGATGGTGCGTTTCGAGAAATACCTCAGTTATCCAATTATTTATGAGGCGTGTTCTAGCTCTAAGTCTCTAGCTTTAATCTAGCTTTAAGTTTAATAGTAGTTTATAGTAGTATAGCTTAAAGTTCTTTGAAGAAGTAATTGAGTTTATGGTAACACTCTTACTAACTGAACGTAAGGCAAAGTATGGATAATATTACATAAGTTATCATTATTATGAGTTGAAATAACTTACTCGACTCATTCATTTTGAAAGCGTAGGCAGCCAATTTACCCTGTCATCGTCCTTCCTCATCCCTGGTAGGCAACGGCCTGGATGTATTTTATAAGTAATATTGTTGCATGCTGCATGCATAAAAACATAGCCATGTTCATAAGGTTACGGCCACACACCTAATTTGTATAAGAAAATCAAACAGCATCATGAATTTAATACCATACAAGTAAGGTAAAAATTACAACTTCAAACTCCACGTAGCAGTGGCAAAATAATATAAGTATTGATTAATGATGTAACAACCTAAGATAAACAATGTATTTAAATCTAAACTAATATTATAAAGAGAAAAGATTATATTTGTTTGTTTATTTGTTTTTCAACGATACGTTACCGATTTGAAAATTCTATTACCTTTAGGAATCAATAAATTCATAAATTAACCTATGCTATATTTATTATGTTAAACATATTATTATTTATTAGTCATTATTAGAATTTTAATATTTTAAATGCTTTCATAAATCTAAATGTCGCAATACAACACTTTTGTAATGATATTTTCCGTAGGAGTTTGTTGTGTAATCGAATTAAACTTTTGATACCGAAGCAAGGCGATGTCGAACATCTAATACCTAATTTATATACCTACATAATATATGCGGGCGAAGCCGCAGGCAACTGCTAGTAAATAATAAAATCAAACCCTACATAAACATTGAAGTTTTCGTATAGGTATACTAAATTGCGGGCAGAGTGAACTGATTTCAATTATTTTATTGCAATTTTTTTAAGGTACTCAGTGCATGCACTCGTCAACTATAACTAAGCAAATATCTACACGTCGTCCTTGCATGTACTGACATAAAACATTTACCAGTTTGTCCTTTACTTGATATTTTCAAATTGACGGCGTGTTGACAACTTGAAGTACTTAAGTACAGTATACGAACAGCCTGTGAGCAAGGCGATCTCGTATAGTAAGCTCGTGGACAAGGTAATCCAGTTATACGAGAATATATCGGAAAATTCATCAAATAAACTAGAATCACGTCAAGTGAAGTTGGTTACATAAACATTAAAATTTGAAAAGTGTTACAGTGAATCCGGAAAACGCATACAAGTTCAGTTTATAATATAAAAAAGTTAAAAACATTGAACTAGCTGCATATATACGTCTGTGCGTTGAACGCTTATTAGTTAACACACATCTGTACTTTGATTAAGATGTACGCGACATTATTACCTGTGATATATGCTTTAGTATTAAATTCGGTTGAGACGGCAAGAATACTAGCAGTGTTTCCAGTACCATCTATCAGTCATCAAGTAGTTTTCCGTCCTCTAACACAAGAACTTGCAAAACGAGGACATGAAGTCACTGTTGTTACACCAAATCCTGCATTCCCAAAAGGAGGAGCAACAGCGAATTTAATTGAAATTGATGTTCAAGAGTTATCGTACAAAATATGGACAGAAACATTCATGTCTGCAAGTAAAGGCAACAAAGATGATTTAACAATGCAAATGGAAATAATTCTGCACACATTTGCTGTTGTACTTGATGCACAGCTACAGACTAAAGAATTACAAGAGATAATAAGAAAGCCAAGTTCACATTATGATTTGTTGCTGTTAGAAGCGTGTGTCAGACCAGCGTTAGGGTTCTCTCACATATTCAAAGCTCCTGTTGTTTTGGTCAGTTCATTTGGTGCAGCTCCTGGAAATTATGAATTAGTGGGTACATCTGATCATCCAATACTGTATCCTTCAGTTCTTCGGCAAAGAGTCTATAATCTAACTATGTGGGAGAAGATTACTGAACTGTATGCTCATTATAAGGTGATGAAATTATATGAAAGGAATGCTGTCTATGAAAACGTTGTTTTGAAGAAGAATTTTGGAAACGGTGTACCATCACTAGACGAATTAGGTGACAACGTTGATATGTTGCTATTGAATTCGAATCCAGTATTCGATGGAATACGTCCTGTGCCCCCAAATGTGATTTATATGGGTGGCATACATCAGAATCCTTCTAAGCCATTGCCAGAAGTAAGTACTGTTAATTTTTTCTTTAATAGTATAATATTATACCGTTATATTATGCTTCTGCAGTACAATACTTTCTCATTCAGAGAAAGCATAAAACTAATCATCACTTTTACTAGAATCGGATTGATAATTACAATTTTTTTAAGTTTTCTTTGCGATATTATTTTTAACCGCACGTCAGAAATGACTAAGGAGAACTTTATTTAACCTTTCCATAATTTTTTTTTTTTTTTATAGTATAGCCTACCAAAGTGACTCAACCCCGCCTGATGGTAAGCAGTCAGTGGAATCCAGAAGTGGCGGCCACTATACCAAAAGCCACGTTTTAAACTGCTGGTATGGTGGCCTCCACTATGGCGGCTGGGAATGGGATTAGGGGAAGGAAATGAGGGACGTGAGAAAAGAGGAAAGGTGGGAAATTGGGCCTCCGGCGCTCTCACTCACCGAACGAAACGCAGTAGTACGGATACTACTACTCTTAAGTCGATCTTCTATGAGAGGGTAGTACTTCCCCGGACGATCCGGCCCATTCATGCTGAAATCAGCGTGGATCTACTACCGTAATAATAATTATTATTCACATACGCGAATGAATACTTGTAAGATTTTGAATTCAAAATTTCGTGAATTCCAAGTGGGTGACATCAATAGCCCATCACGACCTACTTTATTCCTATTCTTATCTTCAAATAAAATAATTAGTTTATAACATTAAATTATTATGTGACTAGATATTTATGGATCATAAAAACTTGTAGGTAATATGAGAAGAGATCTTACCTTGTAAATGACGGGCTGCTATGATGATGATATAAACCTGTGTTTAAATCACAATAGCATATTTAACTACTCGTTCTAAGCCAAACTATTTTTGTTAAAAAACTAAACTGTGAATTATCGTTGTATGATAAAAGATTGAAGGTCAGATAATTATATACTAAGGCAGTAAATTAATTGGCATTGAATTCTTTAAACGGAAAAATAAGTATTTACGCAAATTGGCATAATTTGGCAAACAACTTTGCTGTGCCCGACAGGGTCCATAATGATGCCAGGTATTATATATCTGTAACATCTTATGTACATTGTGGAATGCAAATAAAATATTGAGTATTGAGTATTAATGGTTTAGGTATTTACCTCTTTACACAAGTCCCTAACCCTAACCCTTTACACAAGGTCCCTAACCCTAGAAAATAAACTTTGAACTTAGTTTGTCTGTTTGTCAGTCTGTTACCAGGTATCTTATGAACCGTGATAGTTAGACAGTTGAAATTTTCACAGATGATATATTTCTGTTGCCGCTTTAACAACAAACACTAAAATAACAGAATAAAATAATAAATCTCTAAGGGGTCTCCCATACAACAAACGTGATATATTTTCTCATTTTCTTAATTTTTTCACGGCAACAGGTAAGTAGTCGTTTGAAATATTTACAGAATATTTAGTTATTTAATACATTTACTTCAAAATTAAATAATTAAATTAAAATAAAACAAATATTTTAGAGAGGCTCATTTTTTTATAGATAATAATACGGCATACTTCGTTACAGTCCGACTCGCACTTGGCCGGTTTTTTAAAGGTTGTATGTACTTTTTGAGTGCAATATATTTTAGATGCACTTAGATGAATTATCTCAGGTGAATTAAGTTAACGAAGCCAACATCATTGGTTTTTTGATGAAAACATCGCGAGGAAACTGTCTTAAACGAAAATGTCTAAGACTGCCACTATTAGTTTTTACAAACATAGATAATTTTATATTCTATCTATATACTATTTATTATATATATTTAAGTTTAGAGAAAGATTAGATAACGTGAGGATGGAATTTTAAAAATGCCTGAAATTGATAATACGCTTTGAGTGTGATGACCAATGTTTCCTGTGTGAGAAAAAGCCTTTATTTAAATATAATAATAATATAATATCACAACAACTACACACAACGCCATCTAGACCCAAAGTAAGCATTTATTATAGTTTGTGTTATGGGTTCTACATACATATTAAATGTAATTATACCTACTTACAGGATCTCAAAAACTACCTCGACTCTTCAAAAAATGGTATAGTTTACGTCAGCTTTGGAACAAATGTAGACTCAACTCTGCTGCCTGCAGAAAGGGTTCAGACGTTAGTGAGGGTATTCTCCAAGCTACCCTATGATGTCTTATTCAAGTGGGATAACGAGAAACTGCCCGGACGTACAAACAACATCAAGATTTCAAAATGGCTGCCTCAATCTGATTTGCTAAGTAAGTGGTCATCATGATGCACTTTAGAGGGCTGGTATTTATCATTACAGTAGTTATGTAATGGTAAATAAATGTTTAAGAAAATACCCAACAGTTTAACTCCATATTTAATATCATGTTCAGAGAAAAAGTAGCTTATGAGGAAACATGCCACGTTAAAATGTGTAATTATGATCATAGCGAGTTATTCCGGTCTGATCCTCCTGATCTGATCCCCTGCGATTATTATTATTCTTTTATTCCGTTCTGATCCACTGCATATTTAGTCATGCCGGTCTGATCCCCTGAGTCTTTTTGACAGGTAAGTACAGTCAAGAGAAAACAGTTTATGCTGTAAAAATTATTAAATCGCATTTTTATTTTGTGGATGCTATTTAAATTTGGGTAAACCTAGTCAAGAAATCGCAACTGCATTTTATGAATAACATAACTATCATATATAACGATACTAGCAGCACATAAAGCTAAACATTTAAGTAGTTCCTACTATGCAGAACGTTGAGAGTTCAAGACTAGATAATCTCAAACATAACTTTTCCTTATGTATTTTCTAATTTAGTTACTATGTATATTAAGTATATAAGTCAGGTCAACTTCTCGATTAAATGAACTGTGCAAAATATAAGATTGCAAGGGTCGAAGTGGCCCATTCTATTAACCCTGACTATTAGATAAAGATGAAAAAGTATTATTATTAATTTATGAGGTACTTATGTCCAACGTAGTGATAGTGTTATGATGCCCTAGTGGATAAGGCACATGTTTTTTTACACGAAGTTGTGGAGCCTTAATCGAACGAAAAAAATCGAGTAAAAATTGCAAAGAAAAACAAAAAGAAAAACATTTAGTTTTATTCGTTCTCATACAGGATAGTTTGACTCACTGGTGTGAACATTATGCAAAAAGGAAACAAAAACAATATTGAGAAACAAAAAAATACTATTCAACTCATTTTTTACTCATTAAATCCTTTTTCAGCATTAGGGATGAATTATGTCTGCTAATATTTATTTGCCTTTAGAATTTGACTTAATTTAATGGCTGGAAATATATTTAACTAAAGGTGTTCTAAACATGGAATTCAATACTTATGAATACGTTGCTTTATACATGTATTTTTTGTTTATAATTGTTTTTTGTCGATAATCGTTTGAACTCAGTATAAGCAAGTTATGTTTTTTGTCCTTCAAAAAAACTAACTTGCACTATTACATAATTATGTGTCTATAAACTTTAAACCATACTTTACTAATGAAATTCATCGTTAGTATTATTACACATTTTGTTCAGTGAGTCGGAGCGTTAGAGATCCAATTCTCACCTATTCCTTCTTTCTTTGCCTCACTGTACCCTTTTTTCCTTTACATTTTAAGTAGGCAATGGTTTGGGTTTTTTGTTACTGTTTCTGCATGAGTTAGCATTACCAATAACAATCAATAGTCACCTAACTTGTACAAAAAAATTGCCACAACACAGGTTTTGATTACAAATTAGACTAAAAATAAAATTTATCATTACTATTAGTAAAACTAAGTAATGAAAATATAAATACACTAGCTGCGCTCCACGGCTTCGCTCGCTCGTACAATGTGTTTTCTTGTATAGTAAACCAACAGATTTTCGGGATAAAAATAGCCTATGACCGTCTCCGGCACTGAAGCTATCTACACACCAATTTTCATTAAAATGGGTTTAGCCATTTAGGCGCTGAGTGGTAACAAACACACACACATTTATAATATTTAAAGGATTTGTATCCTATATCATTAATCATCTATTAAACTTAAACAATGAACGCAGCATATAATTAGGTACGCATTATAATATAATAACTTAATCACTTAGCTCTTGAAACCACTAGGTCAACGGCCTCTCGTTAGCTGCTAGTTAGGATATAATTATAGATAATTAAACATCCTCGATTTTCTGGAATTTGCGCTGAAGAACCTTTGGTGGCCGACAGTCCATGATTAGATAAGGTTGTCCATCTAAGACCAACCTACACACGTACAAATAAACTTCTGTGATTGATGACTGCTTGCATAATAGGCTCTATTAATATTCTATTCTTAAGTTGAATGATCTTATTTATATAACACCACCCTGAAATAATAATAGACAAGCATATATTATCCTACGTAACAAAGAGCGAGCCTGATGCCATTTCAGAACATCAGAATCCGGACATACTAAGAATTCCTAGATAGCAAAACTACCACAGCACCAGCAGTCCTAGACAGTCATTTAAGTAAATACTAGCTAAGCCCCACGGCTTCGCCCGCGTCTAAAATTTGTTTTGTCTCTCTCAAGAACCAAACCGATAATCGGCATAAAAGCCTATGCCCGTCTCCGGCACTGAATTTATCTAAACACACACACACATACATATACACAACCTTTTGCATCTTTAATATGATGTGATAAATTTATATCATAGGATGATTTGAATTCACGATGATAGTAGGACGACATGCCCAACACTCTTTTTTTTATTATCTGTTTAACAGGCAAAACTAGTTTCTACCACATTAAATTGCAAATAAAAATAAACACTACTATTTTTGTTGCAGAACATCCTAAAATTAAACTATTTGTTACACAAGCTGGACTACAATCAACAGATGAAGCTATCACAGCAGGTGTACCCTTAGTTGGTATTCCCATGCTAGCTGATCAATGGTACAATGCTGAAAACTACGTGAAACATGGCATCGGTATAAAGTTGGACTTGGAAACCCTTACTGAAGAACAGTTTATGAATGCGATCAATACTGTTATTGAAGATGAAAGGTTATTATTATATATTATTATATGCTTCTGTTATGGGTGGGTCTAGAATGCGGATATACATTTTTTTAATTTTTTTTAATTAGGTGAAAGCTGTATAAAAAGTATAAAAGTACAATCTGCAAGCGTGAGTCTGTATCTGAGTGATTTTAATATAATAATGGTATGGTATCTGTATGCTTTGTCTAGTGCAAAAGGTATTTTTATTCGAGTGCTAAATAACATGTTCTAATGTAAGTACGGAACTAAAACTTAATTATTTTAAGTGACTCTTTTTCGCATGTTGCCTCTGTTATATAAGTATTTTTTTTTTTGCGTACCTTGTACTTTTCTGTTATAATAATAGTTATATTTTCAAATGCCGTATATAATTATTATGTGTTTGCATTTATACCATACATACATGCATACTACCATGACCATTAAATCTTTCTTCTTTCTGACATTATAAGAAAGAAGAATCTCTCTCCAGAATGTTCTTGTTACCGCGTACCAGTAGGTTTTTGCAGCCATCTTTTGTTTTTATTTTTATTCATTATTTACTATTTTTCTTTTATTTTCAGCTACCGTAACAACGTGGCCAGAATGCGTACTTTAATGTTAGATCAGCCCATGAAGCCATTGGAACGTGCTGTTTGGTGGGTGGAACATGTTTTACGTCACAGAGGAGCTAAACACATGCGCTCTCCTGCAGCTAACATATCTTGGTCTCAGTATCTCGAACTTGACTTAGTTTTTACTGTATTAATAGCATTGTTATTTGCTGTGACGATTTTGCTCAGCAGTATATTTTTGTTATACAAATATTATATGTCATCTAGTACGATCGAACCTCCAGTTAATAAGAAATTGAATTAGTGAAAAGTTGTTTAATAAAAGATTATGCTTTGATATTCGTGTACATTCCTTTATTAATTCATTAGATTGAATGATTTGTGTTTTTGTGGTTTGATTTTGAAGTGAGGTAAAGTAATATTATCATCGAATTTTTTGTCGCGATATTCTCAGTTTAACCCGGAGTTTAGAAGTGTACGCGGTAAGTGACAATGTTGCAGCTTATAAGGTTATGACTCATCATAACTGCCACCAAAAAGTGAGTAAATATTTTTGAAGAAGTAGCTATCGGGGAAAAAATGTGTCTATATTAAAGTTATTTTTGTTGTTTGTAAAAACAAATCAAAATCATAGCAAATGGAAATAATATTTGTTGTGTAAATAAATCAAGTAATCATGGCGAATGACGGTGGATTATTATAATAGACTATCTTCCCGCGGCGCGGTTTACCTGCGTCTTTGCTTACTGCTCTACTCCCGTCGCCAGTAGCGTGATGTTACATAGCCTGTAACCTTCCACGGGAACTAGGCTATCATACGCAAACATTATTTTTAATTCTGGTAGAAGAACTTAAGACTGGTAGTTGCAGAGATTAGCGTGTTGAAACAAACAAACAGGCTCTTTCGCTTTTTATAATAATATTATATAGGTGAGTACTACAAGTTGTTAAATTATAACACAATCTATTGACATTGAATTATGAACATTTATATTGATTAGATCAGTCAGTAGCATCAAGGTTATTAAATAAATTAAATACCTACTGCCATCTATCACGTGCAATTAGAGTGTCGTAACAGGATGGTAATAAGAAAATCCTTGAATCAATTATTCGGAAGTGTAAGTTAAGCCCCTTGACCGAGATGCCATGCGGCTTTTTTATATTATTACCCTACCAAAGTGATTCCACTCGAGTAAAGAAAAGTTTTCTTCTTTTATACAATTTAGTAGCAAACAAACATACGGCTCACCTGATCAACGTACTCTATGGACATGGCTATACTTTCTCAGCATTGCTAAAAATGTAATGCTTATAAAACACAACCAAGCTGTTGCCAACTATGAAGAGATAAGAGAATGAAAACACTGACGGAAAAGATACGAAATTTGTTTTTAAACAAGGATAGACAAAGTAAGGTTATAATAAGATCGCTTTATGAGGTTGTGGTAGGGCCCCAGGTTTCCTCATGAGGTTTTTTTTCACCATCAGTCAGAAATGTCCAAGATAAAATTAGAAAGTACATATTATGATTTGAAAAATCTCATTAGTACTTGCCCAGATTCGAACCCACTACCTCGTGTTTACGAATCGGGTGTATTATCCACTAGTCGATTTCGACTTTCTTATTATCCACTGGGCCATTTCGATTTTTTTTTGCTTATTCTATTTGTTATTGCTTATATAGGTACATTAACAAAAATGATTTTGGTATTTAATGTTTTTGAAACGTGTCATAGAAATCGAGCCTCGAAGAATCTTGTCCGGATTTTTCGAATACATAATCCTACTGTGTAATACTTTATCATACTGTATCAGTTAATTAATTGCTTAATCTTGAATAGGCTTTTCAACAGAGTTAGCATATTTCAAAAGCTGCTAATGGTGACATGAAGTTTTGTATTTATGTTAAGACATCCTATTGTACCTTTATTTATCACAAACAAACATATATGAATTAAAATTTTATGAAGCCAAAAAAAAACTGTCATAGATTGATTAATGCCAGGGTTGAATTTTAAACTGTAGATCTCAGCATGTAAACTAAAACTTTATAGTTATAGGTCAATGAGAAGCACCCTTTAGTTTGCAATATACTTGTACAATTTTATTGTTTTACAGCTACAAGGAACCGTAGACTAAATTGTTTGATATATATTTTAGCTTAATAACTCCATTTTTACACATCACAAGCTATTTATATATGCTTACTTTAGGTCTAAATGGCATTGTGTGGTATTTTTATTATTAATTGAACAAAAAAAAGATCATGACAGGCGGATAACGGAGTGATTTACCTTTGACTTTGAATTAACTTAATACTAGTCTTAAAAAACTTGCTAGCATTTTATTTATTAGGTAATTACTAATAAGCCTGCAAGAACTAATAATTTATAATATTCAATAAATATCATATTTGATGATTAATATTAAATATTATTTTGCAAATAGTAATCATGTCCGTGAACATAGCGGCAAAAACGTTAAGGTAATTATCTTGTTACATAATTTAGTATTTTTATTCTAAAGCTATCGTGTCTTTCTGAGCTTAATAATAATAATAATACCAGCCTATTTACTGTCCCACTGCAGGGCAAAGGCCTCTTCTCATATAGAGAAGGTATGAGCATTAATCACCACGCTTGCTCAAGGCGGATTGGCAATTTCAGACTTTTATGTCCAGGTTTCCTCACGATGTTTTCCTTCACCGTCAGTCAGAAATGTCCAAGATAAACTTAGAAAGTACATATAATTTGAAAAATCACATTGGTACTTGCCCGGATTCGAACCTACTACCTCGTGTTTACGAAGCGGGTGCCTTGTCCACTGGACCATTTCGACTTTTCTGAGCTTTGCTTTCTTCAATTTTACACAATATTTAGTTTGAAACATCTAGATTTACTTTGAACTTAAAAACTTTATCCTTAAGGTATTATATGTGGGCTATCATTAAGGTAGGAAATATATATTATTTAGCTATTGAAAACTTTTGGTACTGAGAGTAAAATGTTATATGATTCTGGCCCTTTTACCATTAAAAGTATTTTATATCAAACTTAAAGATATAAATATTATCATAACTTAAACTAAACTCTTTACCAGCACATGTGTTTCCATCTAATTATGATCCTGGGTCCTTTAAGCGGGGCGTGAAAAAGCATCTCACTAAGCCGCCAAAGTGGAGGCCACCGTACCAGTAGTCTGGCTTTTGGAATGGTGTCGACCACTTCTGGATTCCGCTGACTGCTTACCATCAGGCAGAATGGAGTCACTTTGGTAGTGTAATATAAAAAAAGAAATTGCTTTGTTGAAATTGAAAATCCAATCTCCATATTTCACAAAATTCATCTTTTAACCGAGAGAGCAAAATATAAGTCACACATCGTTTTTATCGCTGATTTGAAGGCAAACTTTGAGTAAGACAAATCACAAGCTAAAGCATCTGTGAGCACAATAACAGGCAAGTATCAACGAACTGCGTTTAATTTTCGCGTTATCAAGAAAATTCCTTCAATTTCGTTCGCTTATCTCATTAATAGGCGAGGAACTTCGCTCATGAACGAATGTGGTAAGGCTCTAATGTTAGCGGACGAAATAAAGCAAGCGATAATTTTTGAAGTATGTGTTCTAATGTGTTAGAAGCTATACAAGTAAATGAATGATTTGTAACATGCTGAAACTATTTGAAATGACTAGCTGTCCGCGGAACGGTTTTACCTGCGTCTTTGCATACTGCTCTGCTCCCGTCGCCAGTAGCGTGATGTTACATAGCCTATAATGTTGTTTGAGAACTGAATATAATATTGTGCCAACTAATATGTTAAGATTTAAACAAGTTACCAATAAATAGTCAGTTAAAGGTAACCATTTGACCACTTTGCAATCAAAGCTTGGAAACCAATTTCGATAACAGAATTATGTAATTGTGTATATCGAGCTAAAGTCAAATTTCAGCCAAAAAACGTATACTGCCAGACATAGATAATAATAAATAATAATAATATAATAATATGGACAGTATCACACATCGTTATCTAGCCCCAAGCTAAGCAGAGCTTGTGTTATGGGTACTAGATAACTGAAATATAATACATAAACATCCTTTTTTTTTGTAAATACATACTTAGTATACATAGAAAACACCCAGACTGAAGACAAATACAAATGTTCATCACACAAAGATTTGCCTTCCGCGGAAATCGAACCCACGACACCCGGCGTCGCAGTAAGTTACACTAACCACTAGACCAACGACGGTGCAGTCAATAGATCTTCCTTAAGTATCGCCTATTGAATGGGCCATGAACTCTCGTCCATCGTTTGACACAAATATTTGCCTTCCGCGGGAATCGAACCCACGACACCCGGCGTCGCAGTAAGTTACACTAACCACTAGACCAACGGTGCAGTCAATAGATCTTCCTTAAGTATCGCCTATTAAATGGGCCATGAACTCTCGTCTATCGTTTGTCCGCCATCCTCATGTCGTCAGTCTACCTTGGAAGGAGTTTCCCCATACTGCGTTTTGCTGCTGGTGACCGCCACTCCAGAAATTTTTTGCCCTGATTTTATTGCAACCAGTTTTGTCGAGTTTTGCAGGTTAAGTAGCTTAGAATTGAACTTGCTCTGTAAATTTTTATTATAGTTTTATTATTACTAATCATCTCCGCTGCTACTAAGACCGTTGGCTGGACAAGAAACGTCTTTTAATATATGTATGATGTTTAAAGCTTGGAGCCATTTTAATGTTATTGGTTTTGTTTTTAGTTAGTTTGTTAGCTTATCAATATAATGATATTTTTATGTCTTTGTTAATTTTGTATTAGTTTTTTATCGAGGCAGGGCATTGCACGAATATTTTTGGAAGGAATATTGTTTAAATTTATATTTAAAGTTTACTTGGAGTTCATGAGTTCAATGACGAAATATATTTTTTTATGTGTGTATGTTTTTTTATAAATGATTAAACAATTATTTTTGTAGTAGTTTTCGTGCTTAGAAATAAGAAAAATAAAATGTAAAATATATAATTATAATAAAGAAATAAAAAAAATAAAAAATTAGTTATTGGGAAAGTATTTACAATATCATTACAGATAAAAACTCAAATACGATATTAAAAAAACCTAAAATAAAAAACATTACCTATAACTAATTACTAAATACACAAATAAACCGATCCCCCAGGGTATCAGATTCAGGGGATCAGACCGGAATAACTCAATAAATATACCTACATTATCCAATACTATACATTTTTGTGCAAAGTTCTTGAATTTCGGCAGGGTACCTACTTACATAAAAATATATTAATTTCTGTAGAAAAAATATTAATAGGTCGTATGGCGCGCGACAAATTGAGCAAATAGCAATATCATTCTTTATCTCTTGGTTTAGAGTAAGTAGGAGAAAAAGTACCCGTAAGAGTACCTGGATGTAACAAATAATTATTTTATACTGTTTAGTTGTTGCGTATTTTATATACATATCACAAACTATTAAGATATGCTTAATTTGGGTCTAGATGGCATTGTGTATTATTT
Organism: Parascotia fuliginaria; assembly: GCA_963082885.1. Lineage (NCBI taxonomy): Eukaryota > Metazoa > Arthropoda > Insecta > Lepidoptera > Erebidae > Parascotia > Parascotia fuliginaria. The sequence continues at coordinate 7,878,756 of OY720195.1, forward strand.
TATTAAAATTCATATAGATCCTTCTTTTTAAATAACAGATTGTTTAATAATTTTATACAATTAAAAATTTTAAGATTAATAAATAATATCAACAAGAAATTTTAGACTATTTGTTTATTTCGCTATCTCAAAAAATAATCTGCAAAATGACGTCACCAACAAAGGTCTACAAAAAGAAACTTATCGCAAATTTCATAACTAAAACATTATAAAATAGTACCTAAAATATAAAATTTTATCCAGGACAAAGGAATCCAATTTATTTCTGAGGAAACTTAAGAAAATTACCTCGCGAACTTACTCCTAAAGTTTGAATAATTGGACTATAAAAAAAATTGTAGGACTTCTTTTAACAAGTCCAAAATTTATTTTAAGTTGGGTACACCAGCATAAAAATGTGCTTTATGCCCCTCTTTACGTTCTTAATGTTTAATAACATGTTTTTACTGCTCATGTTTTTACTCTAGTCATTAGGCATTTTATACTCGTATTTTTTTGTGGATTTACTTCATAAATGTCGGTCAATCATTTTTGTTACAGGTATTTTTTTCAACTTTGCTATTTGATTTTTGATTGCATTTACAATAATTTTAATTAATAATTGTCAAACAATTATTCTAATTATATCTACTAGACATCCGCTCTCACTTCGCTTCGGTATCAAAAATTCTGTCTCACATCAAATGCCTACATAAAATATGTATAATTGCAATATTACCTGCGTCTGTGAAATTTCTATACTGCAAATTTTCTTTTACTGACGTCTGTATTTCAAATTTACAAATATTAAAATTTTAAAATACTCAAAAGAATTTTTTGAGTAAACGTAACGGTTTACCTAGATTTTGAGTTAAATCATTGCAAACAAATAAACAATCATACAAATAATCATTTCTGTTTATAATATTTAGTTTAGATTACCGTAGTGAGTAGCAAGGTAATTCAGGCACTACTTAATACGTCTGTATACACAAAGTACCTACACTCAGTTTCTTGAAATAAAAATATACTATGTATACGTACACATAATATGTCAGGCATTCTTCACAATCTACAGCTACTGAATGATGCAAACAGTGGCTTCACAAGGAGCTTATGTACATATGTGACCTTATTGCATATTTCGGCAAACAATGTTTAAGCCGGCCACTCAGCAAAAGTTTGCACTAAAACATTTCAAACTTCTCAACTTAATTAAAATTATTATCATGCTTTTGATGTTCAGTTAAAAGTAGCTGAACCAGTTAATTTAATAAGCAGTTTCTCGACATCAAAATAAACTAAATCAAGTGCTACCCTTTCACAGTGGAATCTAAAGGGTCTCGAACCAATTGGTTATACTTATATCGTTCAATTAATCCCTGGAACTCTACCAATGCATTTGCTTCGTTCCAATTTTGGTCTGAAATTTCTTAAATGGGGCGTGAAAACCTACTTTTCATAGCTTATGGGATGTTGTCGGCCACTCCTGCTTACCATTAGGCAGAGTGAGACTTTACTTAATTTAATTTAATATTATTTTAAATATTCGTTTATATTTTTAAGTGAATTGATTAGCCATTAATTTATTTTAATGTATTTTAAATCATAAATTATGTAGGTAAATTTTTGTAAAGCGTAAATTCTAAAGATTGATGGAACATATCAAAACAATTACCTATTATTAAATTGAAAAGTTATATATTTATCTACTACATCATACATATATCCATACCTTCTTGTAACTAAATTTACGAGGGTATTGTGATCGTTGTGTAAGTCAATTACGGTTTATAGAACATTCAAAACACGTCAATAGACATTTACATAAAGGTAAAAACTCATACAAAATTACGTTTTCAATAATATAATGAAGGAATGAATCACCAATGGGTCGCTTCGTAACTTACAGTGCCATTATTATTACTAGTTTGAACCTACACAGGAACTTTCTAGATAAACAAATACTCTATAACGATAAACCAAAACCCTTTCGATTTGAATCATATCTCGATGATTGTACTAATTCCGGTGACCATCAAGTTGACCACGTCCAATTTCCAATTCCTATATCCGTTATTTGAACAATTCGAGGGTGCATGCTCAAGTCAACCCTAAAAGTTAAGACAATAAAGTATATCGTCAAATGATAATTATAAAAGCAAACTGACCTTTTGTTTTAGATAAGTGGTTAAATTGGGTGCGATGTTATATGGATATCACTATCATTGTGACTATATGTAAAAATTCATGCAAGTCTTTTCAAACAATTTGCAAGGTAGGCAATATTTTTGTATAAGTAGTAATTGTTGTTCCATTTGCATAAGCTGTGTACTTTCTATATTATATAAACCATCAAAAAAAAATCACAACAACTACATTCTAATCCTTCCAGACCGAAATTGAGCATAATGTTATAGCTTGTGTTATAAGTTCCAGAATGAGGATGTACATACTTAAATACTTGACTTAATTCATTCTGCAAGCAGTTCATAGGGTCCAAGAGGCTTGCTGGCATGGTCGCCCAATTAAGGCTGCTTTATGAGATGTTGTGATGATATAAAATACAGGTTAAAAAATTATGTTATTACCTAATAAAGTATTAAGTTTATTTTTATTGTGTGTATAATCTCTTTTACCTCAGACGGTTCCTAAAAAGTTTGCAAGAGGAAACTATTACCAATAACCGCATAATAATGAGCAATAGCCAATAGCTGAAGGGAAATTAAGTTGCAATTTTACGTATTTGAAAATGGATTAAGGAATGTATTCAGAGTTTCACAAAACGAAGTTGAAAAGCCAGCTTTTCAAATTCGTTTAAAAATCTTTAATTTATATATTTAATAGTTTTATAGACTTGGTTCTGTGTATTGTGCTCAGACGTTAATTTACTTCTTCATTTGGATATGAGATCAAAATGGTCTACGACAGAACATATAATACTTTATTTCTATAGTAAAATCACAAAAAAAAAAATGATTGCGGCACTACTATGGCAAACCTTAATTTCCTAATTTCTTTACTATCAGAATGGATTCACTTTTGAAAAGGTAATAAATTTTTTCACTGGCTATCTTCGTCAATTTTGTCGGAAAACAGAATAAGCTTTTTAAAAACAGATGCTATTTAAGCATTCAACAAAATCAACTTTATTGCATTTATATACAGTTCCCAAAACATAAATCGTTCTGCGGAACTTTCGGCACCTGACTTCGACAGATGACCGGTTTGGTTTGTGAAATTGAATAGTTCTCTCTCTGTCTGTGTCAATGTAAATAAATGTGAAGAAATAATGGTTACGGTACCCGCCTCTTTTGCATCGGTTTGTAGCTTCGAGCAGTGAGCACCAAAGTGACTTTTCGAAGACATAGACGACGACAGAACGGTATGAAACTGCATAGAGAGACTTAGAGGGAATTATACCATACTATTCATTGCTTTGGTGGTTCAGTGGTATCTTTGGTGAGCTTGTAAATGAAGTTCTGAAATATTCTTATCATCTGACCCGAAGATCTAATTACCAATTACAAACTTTCTCCTTTTCATCTGATAAACAAACTATTAAAATAAATATACTTACCTATTTAATACACCTGTATTGGTACATACAATCATGCAATAACACCTGATGTACTAAGTTACCTAGTTAGCGTTGACACCAGCCGCTCTAGCGAAAACATGATCAGAAAACATTAGTATCATCTAAGTACCAATCATTAAATAGCTCAACTAACACTTTAATTTTTTACTTTTCAAATGCACTGAAAGACAGTCTCACTGTAATTCCATAAGAGACTTGCTTCTTAGCACAATCTTGAGACTTACTTGAATTTGAAATTGCTTGAATGAAATTAGTTCGCTTTCTATAAGCGAGTTCTCTAAGAAATGAACAAGATTCTTGAAGTACCAACGTCCCGTGTGAAATGCCTTTGTTTTTTCCATCTTTGACTGTTTTCTGAGGAACTTACTGCTTACCATCAGGTAGAGTCACTTTGGTAGGCTAATATAAAAAAAATAAAAAAAAAACTTTTATTCAGTAAAAAAAATATTTAAAATTAAAATAATGTGAACAGAAATGTTATAAATAGGTAGGTAGTAGGTTATATAGATGTACCTAATATGACATTAAGGTTAACGCACATGCTTGAGGTGAAGCTACCTATAATAATATTTGACTATTATGGTACATATTATTTTGAGGTATGTTAAAGATAGAAAGATGTAGTAGCAAATTTAGGTTTAAACTACTTAGCTGTAGCACCTACAGCTGCCATAACGTATGGCCTACCATTAAAAAAACGAGACAGTTTAAACCAATCAAATAGAAATGTGAAATTTAGTTAGAAAATCAGTTCATGTGTCCCCGTTTTCAATTCAATTTTACTACGTACCAAGTTAATTTTAAATACTAAACCAATAATCTACCTCTCAATATCAATCACAATCAATCAGTTTTATTCTGAGAATAGTTCCTTCTCAACCTTAAATAATAGATTCTATTATTTATCTACTTACTCCCCGACCCGCTTTGCGTCGATACTAAACGTTATAGCCCGAGTCGTTTACTATTAACCTTACCTTCTGCTCGGCTCCTATACATGATAGGTTAAAAAATTATTGTCCGAAACTTTTCTCGAGAAATCCGCAATGTAACAATATAAGCCGCAACCAAATCCATTGGATAATTCTCGAGATTAGCGCGTTTAAACAGACAAACAGATAGACGCTTTCTGGTGACTTCCTTTTAAACTATGTATAGATATAATTTAATATAGCTGACTCCTTTCAGCTACCAACAAGTCCTAAGTAGTTTTCAACCCTTTCTCGCTGAATAAATGAATCTTAAATCAATACTAGCTTTCTTATTAGTGGTTCGGTAAGGTTTTTAAATTAGATATTGAATTTATTTTCGACTTCTAAAAAGGACGTGTCTTAATTTGACCATACATATACAAAAATCCATACATATACAAATGTGTATATTTGTAAATGTAAATTTAGACTAATAAAATTATTATATTCTGATATATAATTAGGCTTTGAAATGCTAATTTCGACTTTCTTCTAGAATTTTGGTCGTAACAAGAACGCAAGAGCAAACCCAATTGGTATATTTTCATCTCATATTCATCTATTTGGCTTAAAGTTTAAATTTGTAATTTTTTTAGTTACGTTATTCTTCCACTGAAAATTCAATAATTCTAGAAAATAAGTAATATAGTATAAACTGAGTTATAAATAAGATTGATTTCCACACGATTCTTACAAAACTATTTGCATTGAAGAAATTGAAAACGAACCGGGCTGTGTCTGACATAGATATATATTTTGTTGGCCTACACATATCAATTTGCATTACAGGACAACTTTAGGAACCTTATAATAAAAGCTAAAATGGTGTGAATGAAATCAAAGTTAAAATAGTCCAATATATATGCTGGTAAATGGTGAAGTATTATTTAGATGTCGCCCTATTTCCTATTCGTAAGATTTTGACCGACTTCAAAAGGATGCTGGGTATCAAATAAATTGGTAAACGGCCCTGAAGCTAGTGACATGATGGCGATGTGAATATGCTGATGAAATTGAAATGCATTTTATATGACTTTATTATTTTTTATAACATATTAATATATTATTATATTCTATGATAAGTTTACCTTGTAAACAAAGATGCAACTGTTTACACGAAATAATCCTCAAGAAAATATAATATTCCCGTTGTAATTAGACTTAGATTTAAAATCGACTTTTGATCAAATTCAATTTTATTGTTAGTGAAATAAGGTTGACATCAATCTCATCATTCTTTGCTTTCATGACATCCAAATCATTCATGATTTAAACACAGCAAACAGAATACTCGAAACAATTTGAGCCTCAGTTTCAGTCGAAACGTTACCGAAAGGCCTCAATACGCATCCACATCAATGGCGACAATAAAAAAATCCCATTACACTGATACACACTGACAAATCCGTACAAGTATGTACGACTGCGGAATTTAATACAGGCTCAACATTTCAACGGAGATATAAGGCAAAAAAGATGCAGAAGGTGAAGTTGATTGTGTCTGTAGTTAACTGGCACAGGGATAGTGCGATGGTTGTGCGCTGGATTGTTTTTAGTTGAGATAAAACTCGAGTCTATTTGTATGCAAAGTCGCAAGTAACACAGGTTTGTTCCAGTGTGTTAATCGCCTTTAAGAAAAGTTTAAGTAAACGTGAATTAACCCTTGTAAAATTTCTTTGTACATACCCAAATCACTCCACTGCTTGACTATAAACAGTCATTTGGGCCAAGGAAAAGAACATTGCCATCACAGAGAACTGCTGGGATAGTGATGATGACTATCACTGTGGCGGCATTGTTAGATGCTTTTTCACACCCCATGTCAGAAACAAATGCTCATGTCAGATCAAATCACTAATGTAGTAGAGTTCTATGGTAAGCATGTTGCCACTGTGGTCGTTATGTGTCTTTTAAGTGTGACTATTATCATATTATAATTCTCCAAATACGTCGAGGAGCTGTAGCCTATATTATTATCTAGTTCTCAACTTCCTTTTGGTAAAATTATGATGTAATTATCATAGATTTTTACATCATAATTTCTAAAGTATATTCTTATTAACTTCTTGCATCAGTAATGTTTGTTGATTGGTTAAGTGCAAAGTTTCACTTGCCTCTTTCCTTGCTATTAAACTTTTAATGAGATGCTAAAACACTTTAGTATCAAGTTCGGTGAGTTCTTACTTAACATTTTGTAAGATTGGTCAGAAATTGAAAACGTCAATCACTAGATAAGTATCGTTATTAAGTGTAAGTTTCATTAAATTTATAGTAACTGAGTATCGAAGAATAATCGAGTGTTAAAAGTAATAAAATTAGTGGACCGAGCTTTGTCACCTACAGCTGGTCCCCCGAAAATATGCAAACGCAATAACTCTGAAGAACTTAAAAGCCCATGTGAGTGAAACCAGAGGCTCTAGATGAGTAGCATAGATTTGTATTCTTTTCAAAAAATTGATTAAAAATCTATGGGATTGACATTTATAAGCTTACGCCAACATTGTCGTAGGACCTCAGGTAATGGTACCAGCATCATTTACTGCGGTGAATATAGTAAACGCCTCCCTTCAAAAAAAGCTTGTCCTGTAGTTTTCTTTAGACTAATAAGGACAATAATCAAAATAAATAAGCAAAGGAGTAAAATTCTTCTTATGCTTTTTATTTTGTGAAATAATTCCAGCTCTAATTGACAATTATAAAATACACGCTCATTATCGCTTCATACCTGAGACTAGAATGGTTTTCTTATTCATTAAACACAAGAACCAATCAATTATTTCATTATTGGGTAATAGTTTGTAATGTTACTATTAAACTAGATGTTGACATCAAGAGAAATGAACGCGCTCCTGATGTTTACTCTTGGTAGTAAATAAATGGTGATAATTTTTAGCTTTATATATGAATTAGCTGCGTCCCACGGCTTCGCTAAAATATGTATTGTATCCCTCGAGAACCAGATCGATTTTTGGAATAAAAAGTAGCCTATCCATAGTCCGTCTCCAGTACCAACATCTATTTATATACCAATTGTCATTGAAATCGGTTCAGCCATTTAGGCGCTAAGTGGTAACTACACACACACACACACGCACACACACACGCACACACACACACACACACACACACACACACACACACACACTCACACGCGCGCACACAAACACACACACACACACACACACACACACACACACACACACACACACACGGACACACACGCATATACTTTCGCATTCATCGATAGTAATAATACGATGTTGGAAGCAAGACCTTGAATTACTTAGAAACAATAACTTATTTGCTTATTATTTTGATAACAGGTAACAAATATAATTAGGAATTCATTCAAATTTAAAAGGTACCAACCAAGTTAATTTCTTAGTTGTAAGTCTACTTGTTTAGCATTCACAATTCACAGTAATAAACTTCTACAAGTCTCATAATTACTTCCAACTCCAAGTTAGACTTCTGTTAACATTTAGATGTGACAAAACGTCGTGCAATCCTACCACGCGTGAGATTATTGTTCGCAGATAAAAGAACGAGGGAGACATCGCCAATTGTCGGCTGATTGGAAACGATTTCAATATTTATTATTACAATCGTCACTGCAGTAAGACAGTCGAATAAAGTATTGCTGGAATTGTTGTTCGATATAAATGAGGCATTTTATTATTTTTGTTCAGTAAATCAAAGCTTTACACGTATTTATTTCACTTTTAATATGCGGCTACGTGTTGTTTTAATTAAAATAAGATGTCTATTTTTATTATAAGTATTTTTATTCTTATTTATAATTGTCAGATGTACCTAATCATATCTAAGTTCTATAAAAGAATTTTCGAACTATTCTATTCATAAATTGGTAATGATAACTCTCGTACTCGTACTACTATTACAATAAATTTTACAGAACCTAAAAATATAGATAGTGGAAACGAAAGTCGGAGTACATTTGCACCCAGACTTACGTAACAAATACCCCACGTTTAGAAATATAGTTTTATGAATTTACTGTCTTGATGTAAATACATAGAAAAATACATAGGTACACTAGAACATAACACCTCCTCTTTTATTAAGCGTTATTTTATTACTTGTTAGTATTACTCACAAGTAATACTTCATTTACTAATTCTTTGTTAAATAACTAAGAAGTTTTGGTCATAACACTAAAATGTAATCAAATTTAATAAATTAATAATAATTGAATATAAGGGCAATAACCTTTCCTTTTTAGAGAAAAATGACTTTTGAATAACATGCTTGCTCAATACGAATTGTAATTTCAGTTTCATGCAAAGGCTTTTTCAGTAGAGACAGCTAGTAAGCTGATCTTTGAATCAACAGTAGATTCGAGTAAATATATCTACTTACCGACTCAGAATGTCTATGTCTAGGTAGACGTGTACTGAATCAATCATTAACTTTACCAACATGTTACAATAATTGTAGGACTTTCTACCAAACCTACAATATTATAATTGAACGAAAACTTCAAATTGAAAAAAAATGTTTAATACTAAAAAAATTAAATCTAAACTTCACACGGACGTCAATTGCACCACTTACCTCACCACTCATTAGACTACGTGCATCTCTGTCCGCGTTGATTCAGGTCACCCGCTAATGAGATTTTGAATTTGTCATGTGAACTTTGAAAGAATTTGCCCTTAGTAATTAAATTACCAGATAACTACAGCATTCGTATATTAGTAATGTCGGAATACACTAAAACGAAAAACACAGCGAGATTTCGAAGTTATTGGGTCAGTTCGATTAAGAAAATACCATCTACCTATATATTTCTTATGTATGTGTTGTTAATTGACTATTATTATAGCTGCTTCTTCTTCTTTCGCACTGTTGGAAGCCATCTATTAAACTTATTTCGATAAATATAGAAAAAAGGCAACAATGATCAACATTGAAAACATGTGGATGTGAATGACAACCATCTTTAGTACGAAACTAATTTAGTTCTCAGAGTAAACACCACATGCGCTGTTCAATTTACATACAATATTTTCGCTGTCACCGACAGACATAGCCGCAAAAATGCGCCGTATTACTCAAAGTAGATTTACACATTCATACATGTATTTTATGTTTAATTTAGTGAGATATTTAGATATTATTTGTAGGCTATCATTCGGAATGTAGAAATTAATATCTTGACCACATCTGCATAAATATTTGGTTGAAATATTATGCGGGATATGTCCGTTAGTTTAGGTTACCTGTAGCTGTACAGAGAGTATATAGATACTATCTTGTTAATGTATAGTTTGTTTCATCCGTTTAATTTTAGCAATTTTCTAAACAAACTTCTTTTAAACTACTAAATCAATATTTTACTAGCTTTTACTCATGATAACAAGCTTGTGTAATCTTTTCAAGTCAAGCCAATTGCATATTATTTATAATAACACCAGAAACGAGTAGACGCAACGAGTTTAGGTCCACGCTGGTTTCAGCATGAATGGGCCGGATCGTCCGGGAAGTACTATCCACTCATAGAAGATCGACGTAAGTGTAGTAGTATCCGTACTACTTCGTTTCGCTCGGTGAGTGAGAGCGCTGGAGGCCCAATTTCCCCCCTTTCCTCTTTCCTCACCTCCCTCATTCCCTTCCCCTAACCCCATTCCAAGCCGCCATAGTGGAGGCCACCATACCAGCAGTTTAAGAAGATGGTATGGTGACCACCACTTCTGGATTCCACTGACTGCTTACCATCAGGCGGGGTGGAGTCACTTTAGTAGGCTAATATAAAAAAAAAAAAGAATATGTCTGAGGGTTATTTAAAGTAGCACCGATCACCGAAAAATTAAAAGATATGCAGCTATGCTGGTACGGCCACATTCTCAGACGCGAGGAGGACCATCTGGTCAAAAAGACCCTAAATATCCCTGAGCGACCCCGTGGAAGAGGACGACACCCTAGCTACCTGGTGGTCAAATATGCAGAAAGAGATTCAGAAAATGGACCTGAGTACACAGACAAGTCAGAACAGAGCGCTCGAGCAAACGTACAAAGAGACCCGACCTCGGCTAAACTAGGAAGAGGGTTGGACAAAGAAAAGGAAGGTTAATGAGTAGGCATAGTTAAATTTACAGCCTAGGTTTTTGGTCTAGATTGATGACGATATTTTCACTTTCACATTCATAAAGATAAAATACAAGTAACATTACGTTATAATTATTTAATTATCTGGACTTGTACCGGGTAAATGGCCACAGGTTTGCTGAAATATGGGAGTCAACATAACTGGCGAAAAGTGGGTGTTACTTTCTGACTACCCTTTCGAGGGTAAAAGAAAGCTACAAATAAACTGTCAAACCAAAACCTATTCACATTTTGAGGGTACCAATTGCTTCAGCTTTTGTGAATATGCAAACACTGTAATCTTCTTAGAGGCAGTTGACATACATTGTATGATTTTGAAGGAGATTTTAGATAATTTATTCATACTATTCTGTAGGGCAAGTTAGGAGTTTGCAAGCGAACTGAATAAAACGTTCAGATTAGTTACATTTACATATAACTAGCTTGAACGAATTGCTTGTAACAGTTTTCGCAGGCAAAAGCTGATAAAAACGAAAAAAAATATGTTGATGTGTATTTTATTGACTATAATGAAAGTTAGGTAAACAACTAAGTAACTTTCTTTCTTTATAAAGGTTTTCAGTACTGCGATCCAGGTAGCATTTACGGTTGTCATCTATAGCCTGTATACTGGCAATAAGATGGTGTCCATCTTACCTGCAGCAGATGAACCGTATACGGGTAGAACGGATTAATTTTGGTCAGCAAATAATTTTATAAACTAAGATGTAAAATTAGTATCTACTTTATAGTAGTAGGTAAAGTCGTAATGCCCAGTGGTGAAGGCACCCGCTTCGTAAACAGGAGGTCGGGGGTTCGAGTCCGGGCAAGCACCTACCAATGTGATTTTCAAATTATATGTACTTTCTAAGTTTATCTGGATATTTCTGACTAACGGTGAAGGAAAACATCGTGAGGAAACCTGAACTTCTGGAGAAGTCTAAAATCGCTAATCCGCCTTGAGCAAGCATGGCGATCAATGCTCATACCTTCTCTGTGTGAGAAGAGGCCTTTTGCTGCAGTGGGATATTAATGGGCCGTTAGGATGGTACGAATTCTAGAATACGGATAAACATACTTATATACTTTTTTTGTAAATAGATACATAAATATTTATATACATCGAAATACCCAAACCAATTCAAATAGTCATGTTCATGCACACAAAATATAAGCACTCTGCGGGAATCGAACTCGGGAAGCTGCATAATAGTCCTTATACAGTGCCATTGTACCACAGTACCTCTGTGGTACAGTGGCACTGTCACTTTGTAAGATTTTTAAATAAAACCTTATGATAATTATACTAGATAGCTCTCGCTTCGCTTCAATATAAAAAGTTTTATGCGCTCTCACAACAGTCACAACAAACGAGTACATAAAATATGATTGCAATATTACCTATGTCTGTAAATTACAATTGCTATACTGCAAATTTACTTTTACTGTATTACAAATTTACAAATTAAAGGTCTGAAAATTGCTAAAAAATATGTGAAATATCCATGATTACGGCAGTCGAGCAAAACAGGTAGGTAATACTACAAGTGTTCCCGATATTACAGTACCTACGTTTCAGATTAGGTAATATTTTCATTATGTAAGAAAACAATGAAACAAAACCCAAATATTTATATGAACCTTATGCAAGCTTAAGTGGCAGGAACACGGTAGTATATAGTGACAATTTATTTGACTGTGGTATGCTAATGGTTGAGAGCCTTCTGCTCACCAACACCGGCAGTCCATGGAAGGTTGTAAAAGCCATCAGAGGCTAATAACCCACACCATACACAAAAGAAAATGTAGTATGCATGAGAGGTTTATTTGCTTTGTGCTGATTGATTGCAAACAGGTACATATTAATATTTTTTATTAATTTTTTTATTAATTAAATTAATGAGAATCTATTAAACTAATTTATAGAATTAGGTATTTAGTTTAGTTGCTAAAATAAGTGATACTTAGAGTAAAATAGTCAGACTATAGTATGCTTTAGCTTGTCATCATAGATAAAAAATAAAAGTAAATAAACAAAAATCATCTTTCACTTTCAAGTGAAATAATGTTCTTAATTAAAGCTTTTTATTTTGAACTCCACAATAACAATTAGTAGACACTTGTACTTGAATATGAAGTATTTTCCTACATTTTGTTTTATCTCAGCTCGTATACTACCATTCGTCATCCACAATCCAGGTGGCGTGCATGTTTTGGACGCAGCTTCCATAATTAACGAGGCCACAAGCTGCTTGCAGTTCCAAATAGGTAATCTGTATTTATATCTTTATTAATAATTCAGATATTTTGGTTATGAACAACACTATTTTTTGAAAATTTATTTCTTTGCATAAGTACATTAACTGGCTTTTAGTACCTTATTACTGTAGTACCGTAATTGGACCACGTAGTAATAAAACAGATTTATCTCTAAGATGATACGACATACCTACTGTAACGATCCCATCATATCGCAGCGATATCATTTGTGTGAAAAAATACACATATAAAACGTATAGATTACACATTTCAAATCATCATCATAATATGTTTACTGCAAAACCTAAGCCTCTCCTAGGAAAACAGCGTTTAGTATAGCCTGGCAATATTTAGCAGGTGGGTATGTGACGTAGGTAGTTACTCCCTGTTTCGTACGCTACGCATGCCCTTTAATAAATATTAATAATATCTCAACAACTACACACAACGACATCTAGACCAAAAGTAAGCATTATAACTATAGCTTGTATTATGGGTGCTAGAATGCGGATATACATACTTAAATACTTTTTTGTATACATATATTAAACATAGAAACACTCAGACCAAAGGGAAATAGACATGTTCATACACACAAATATTTGCACTGAGCGGTAATAAAACCCGCGACCTTTGCGTGGCAGTCCTTAAACAGTACCACCGAACCACAGAGGCAGTTAAATACACAAGCAATACTGCTTGCTATAATCTGTTAATCTTTTACTCGCCTCAAACACTATCCATACGTCTCACAAAGCTTATCCAAACATATTATTCACTAATCACACATCACTAATGACTGTATAGTGCCTCCTTAAAACTAACTAGTTCGATGAGTAGCTTTATCAACATTATCGTTCTAAGTAAACTAATTCTCTATTAATTAAACCTTGGATTACACCAAGATTATTGTGATGCGTAGGGAATCGACGTAATTTGCATATCAAGTAGAGAAAGTACTTAAATGTTAATAATACTAAATGAATATGTACTTTATTACATAGATACTTAAATAATAAGTAAATTAAATGAGATAGTTTAATAATCCATACTGAAGGCTACAAGGCTATATAGAACCAAATGAATGACTTAGTTAATAACACAATTCATAACAGTGACAATGTCATTAAATATACAAAATAGTAGATTGATTTAACACAAAAACCTTTTCTATAAATTGAGTTTCAATACAAAATTGAGGTTATTTTGGAGGTTCCATTGTTACTTAAGGATTTATTTAACTGGCATAATCTACAACAAAAGGTCTGTTTATAATTGCTATCCAATCAAGCTTTGTGCGGACTGAATAAACAAGATGAACACCAATAAGTCCCAATCACATTATAACTATAAATTATTGAAGGTACGGTGAAATACCCGCCTCAAGTTTATTATCTGAGAAAGTATCTGTTGTTCACAGTCAGTTGAATTAAGGTTGTGTTACTGTATGATATTGTAGCTAGTGATATAAAGGCTCTATGTGGCTTGATTTTCTTATGGTAGTTCTCTACTGATTTTAGCATGCATGGGAATTGTACTGTTTGTAGTTTGATGAAGTATCGGCTTTACTTACCGCACGCCTATCCGTCCAGCTTGGTTGTTGCAAGCAAATTGAGTGAAGGAGGTCTCAGTATAAAGTGTATTATCTATGGAGAGCAGGAGGTGTGCCCAGCTCCCCCATTATACTATAGCGCGCGGCGTGTACGCATGAAACGACAGAACTTTATATTGTCATTTACATACTACAGGCATGAATCGTTTGAAGAAGTAACACTTTCGTATAGAATGTCCTCGTAAAATGTAGTTTTGCGTTTCGGTACGAGTAAATAAGAACATCGACCCTATCCATTTGGTCTCTTTTATTACTTTTTCTTATTCTATAGTTACCATTGTTTCTGCAATAGGTATTTAGACCCACTTTTAATGGATTTCTATATAACGATCTTTATTAGAAAACCCGATTTTTACAACTTCAACGAAAAATCGGGATTTTAAGAATTGGATTGAAGTTAGTTGTTAGTGCTAATTTGTAACCTAAATGCTATAAAAATTCTTGCAATTGTATTAAAGTTATAAATTCTTTCTAGATTATCTTGATTTTTACGGGATAAACTTACGATAAAATAAAATATCTGCCATAACCCCTTTCTGTACAACTTTCTTTGATCTTAGTCTACCCTTGAATTTTTAATATGTACTTAAAACTTTCCCTATTATATTTTTAACCTCTTTCTATTTTGTATTCCCCTGTCATTGGTGCTTCTTTAAAACTGTCTTTTAAATTTTAATTAAAATCAGGCCCAATTTGAATGCAAAGATATTTAATTAATATTGTTACCACTCTTTGTTACATAATGCATGGATTTTAATATACTGAGTAGCTTTATACACAATATTATGATATTGAAAAGCTTATATTATTGTACGACTGAGGCAGTCAAGGACGGTAATGTTTTTCGTATGTATGTATGTATATTTCTTTGGCAAGTACAGCCTAACATATGAGGTGTCATTAGATTCGTATTAATTCTGGGAGTCAAATAGGTTATATAATATTGCAATGTAGCAGCGGCAAGAAAAATAGGTTTCTTTCTTTTCAATTTATTTTAAACAGGCGGACTTTTTGTTTAATAATATATTTTCTTGTTTAGTACAAAACTTAGTAACACTAGGTTAATCACATCTGCCGTATGCCTGAAAAGTTGTTAGCCAAAATTATCACCATACCCTGAGTCATATTAAAGTGATTAAATGTCGCGGCAAAGCAAAAAAAATGTTATATGGTACAAAAAACATTGGTTGGTTTACATTGCATAAACGATCGAAAAGCATGGCAGTTTTTATTAGCTAATTGTGTAGGGTGATGCAAGCTAACATTGCCAGTTTTTATTTTTAAATGTAAATGCACATTTTGTTACGAGAGCTATAATGTAGTTTCAACATATATTATTATAGAACTGCTACAAGTTGAGTTTTGTTTATTACACATCCGATTTTTAATCACACTTATATTATCACATCATATCGGCCAATTATTATCCAACAGGGAAAGGTCTCTTCCCATAATGGGAAGGTCATTGATCGCCACGCTTGCTCAAGGCGGATTGGCGATTTCAGACTGCCTCAGAAGTCCAGGTTTCCTCACGATGTTTTTCTTCAACGTCAGATTGTCCAGATAAACTTTGAAAGTACATATGATTTGAAAAATCACATTGGTGCTTGCCCGATATCGAACCCCGATCTCGTCTTTACGAGCGGGTGCCTTCACCACTGAGCCATTACGACTTTTGATTAGTGTAGATTATGATAGTATCACTTTTATAATCTTGTAATATTTCACAAAAACTATATTTTGTAACTAATATGTATCCGTCGCAATTTCATATCAGAAGTTTCCCGCTAGTGCGTCATCTGGTATCTGTCTAATGAATTAACTTTGATTCAAACTTAGCCTTTAAAACTTTTGCAAATTTCGAAATTTTAACATTTCGTTTGATTACATTTAAGAATACAATATTATTTTAATTATTTGCACTGGTTTTTGTAATTTCTTTTTTTATTATTTTCGTTGATGAAAAGTGCAGCTTATGCATCCTTCACTAGGTAAACCGATGACATAATAAGGGTGGCGGGCAACCGATGGATGAGCTGCTAACAACTGGACAAAGTGACGAAAATTGGAAAAGGCCTATGTCCAGCAGTAGACGTCTATCGACTGATAAGATGATGATGAATGAACCTATTTTAATAATAATTAATATTATGTGGACACTATCACACACCGTCATCTAGTCCTAAGATAAGCAGGGCTTGTACATACAAGTGAACATACTTTTTTTTGTAAATACATACTTAGAATACATAGGAAACACCCAGATTAAAGACAAATACAAATCACAATCATAAATTAATACACTTGCCTTCCGCAGGAATCGAACCCACGACACCCGACGTTGCAGTCAGTTACACTAACCACTAGACCAATGATGCAGCCAAATTTTGCTGCCTATAGTTCTAATTCTGTTCTAAGAGTTACTCATTTTTAATATTTTTGATAAGCTAGAAAACCATCTATCTGATGGTAACTAACCAAACAACTCTTATGAATTTCTAGAAAAAACTCTATACTGTTGGTGAAATTGTAAATTATGTTCAAATTCAGCATAAATGTGTATAAACTATTCAAAAGCAAAGTTTCTCTGCACTGCAAAGCTGCACTGAAACAGCATAATTTTGCTGCCAATACGTAGTTTAGGAGAATTTAAACCACTGAACTCTGGCAAGAAAACAACTTCACTCGCTCAAACATTATTGCTATAGATCTGGGGCCCTACTAAAACCTCATATACCAATCTTATTATAATTTTACTTTGTCTCTATCCTTGATTTTAATGGTACAAAAGTAAAAGACAAAACACAAAGTAACATTAAATGATACTGCTTTATGAGTTGGTAGTAGGCCCCCTGGTCGTTTGCCACCTTCTTATCACCTGAAGATATAACACATGTTTTTAAGACCACTCAATCATAACTATATCAGCCAAAAGACGACCACTGCTGGATATAGGCCTCCCCCAATTTTCGCCACGTTGCGTTGGCCGGTCGTGAGCTGCCCTCATCCATCGGTTGTCTGCCATCCATCAGGTCATGCTTAATATCAATAATTGTAGCTGAAATTGTCTCTTTACAACTTATAAAATATTAAGAAAGGTACCAAAAACTTTCACCAATTAAACAAAGGTAAGAAATGAACAGTAGTTAAAGAGAGACCCATTAAAGATGCTCTGTCTTTGTGACGCGGTGCAATTTATAAGGAGAAACGGGGCTTTGACTTCACTTAAAGTGGCAACTTTTAGTTTTTTGCTTTGCCACTAGACAGCGTTGACAACATTCAGTGATTTCTTTTAATTTTACGCAAAGTTAAACTCTTGACAAGAATAACTTTCTTTTTATATAATGCAGTCTGTTTTATTATAATAAATAAACAAGTATTAAATTTACAATCGGCACAATTTACACGTTGCAAATGCTAAGACGACAGATTCCTAGATTTCACTTGCACAGGAACAAAATTGTTTGAACTAAAATTCTAAACTGCATGCTGCAAATGCAAGTGTTACTCTGAAAAGTACTTTACAGTTTTATGACACCTGATTTAAACAGTAGAAAATCGCTGGTGCAGCATGAATAGGCCGTACCGATTGGGGCAGTACTACCCTCTCATATAAGATCGGTGTAAGAATATTAATTTTCATGCTGTGTTTCGCTCGGTGAGTGAGAACGCAGGCAGCAAAAATACTCTCTCGATCCTCTTCTTTCCTTCCACATAACTTTCTCCTTGGTTAAAAACGGCTTGGTTGTGTTTTTAAGCATTATTAGTTCTGAAATGCTTGGAAACCACAGCCATCTCTATAGGTTACGATTACCACTTATTATCAGGTGGGCTGTATGCTTGTTTACCACTGAAGTTGTATAAAAAAAACCTATCACAAGACGTATTGGATTACATTATAGTAAATGTCTTTTGCTTACCTTCAGATGATTTATTAACTAAATTGTCACCAATAAAAAATAAAATCTAGATGAACAACGCTAAAACCGAGACAAAAATGCATTATAATATAATATAATATAATATATAATAATATAATATTCTACCACATTCACACAGCGCCATCTAGCCCCAAATTAAGCAATTATATTTGCTTGTGTTATGGGTACTAAACAACTGATATACTACTTATAGACATTTTTTTTTTGTAAATACATACATATTATAGATAAATTACACCCAGACACAGAACAAACAATCATGCTCATCACACAAAGGTTTGTCCTGGGTGGGAATCGAACCCACGACCTCCGGCTTAGCAGTCAGGGTCACTAACCACTAGACCAACAGGCCAGTCGCCATGAAGCATATATAATAATATGAAGAATATATAAGCAGTTGCCATGAGGCAGAGTTTACATGAAAATTTGAATATGAAATCAATGAATTGAATAATGGAATGAATTTAAGCAAGGATCGTCTACAATTTAAGCCACCCACCAATAAGTAATAACTCAATGTCAGCTCCAAAGACACTTCGCCAATTTCAAGTTCTTAAGATTTGGGGATTATCGTTATAATTCTTTTGTTTTCAACTTATTCTTGTCTTCGCAAAGTAGAAATACCATTAGTTTAAATGGCAAAGTTATTGAGAATATGCGAAATTTCAACATATTTCTAGAAGTTTAACACATTATGAAAGGCGATTCAGAAGTTTTGATATCTACTTACTTACTTATTATTTTTGAGCTGTTATGTTGATTCTAAATTTGGATACAAAGTATTAGAATTATGTTTCTATAGTTTTAAAAAGTACTAGGTATAGTTACTGAAAATCAAAACATGTTTAGTTAATCAAATCAAATCAAAATCAGAAGATTCATATAAGTTAATTGAATTAACACTTAAGAACGTTAAAAATTATCAAATGTCAGCCAATTAACCTACAGCCAGTTCGCTGACTACAGTAAGGTCATGAAAAGAACTGTCAAAAAAACTCAGGCCACAAAATAATGTGTGATCTTCTTTTTTTATTCTCTGCAGACGAGCCAACAACCTGATGGTAAGTGGTAACTATCTGTGTTTTTATTTGTTAATGTTTGATATCATAGTACAATTCAAATTGTTCTGATATACTCGTACTACCATTAGGCAAGGCATGTTCTCATACAGAATAGACATGAGCTTAGTCGCCATACTTGTTTTTCTAAATCTTAATAAAATAAAAAGAACATGATATATTTGATGTTGTAAAACCTTACTTCGCGAAATTAAGAAAATGTATAATGGCGGTCAAACTATTACATTGTAAGCAAGATATCATGTGGCAACGGCCTGTCGCCCATCTGTCTTCCTAACGTGGTGTATATGCCGAAAATCCTTCCAAATTTATTGCTTAGGAAGGCTTTTGTTCACCTGTGTACGTAGTTCCGTTGAAATGAAATACAAATTGTACTACTGAATGCATTTACCTCGTTTTATTACTGCATTATTCGAAGTTCGACTTTGATTATAAGTTCTTCTTTGTACAATGATACTTCTTCTTATTATTATGGCATCGCGCCTTTTGACCCCAACTGTAGGCAGACATGCATAACATCCACTTTTCACAAGCTATTTTGCGTTGTATCTTACAGAGAACAGGCTTGTTGCCATTTACTGAGCACAATCCCAGACTCCGAGCTAAGAAGTTTCTCGACAAAAAAGAAACAATATTTGTTTAAGAAGTAATAAATAAATGAATAAAACGACACAGCTTACCCTTATGCTTGTTTGCCAGTTTAGTGTTACAAAAACAATAAAAAAACCTCAAACAAACACACAAATAAATGAAAAAGAACATAAAAACATAAACAATTTTATTACTGGATTCCGTTGACTACGCAAATCGTACGAGCCTCGAATATATGACCTATATATTGAAATTTATCTGCCAATGCCGATTTTATTGTTTTACTAGCAACTCGCCTTGGTTTTGCACGAGCGTATCCACTAATAAGTTTGTTCGACATCATTACAAATCTTAATATTCATGTTTTATATATAAAACCCTTTAGTTAAAGTTTTCTAAACTATCATTAAAATCTATTGCGTGGTATAGAAATTAGCGACGAAACAAACAGAAAAAGGGCTAAATTGTTATAAACAATTTAAAGATACGTAAAGAAACGCGTCACATTATTTAAAGGGTTGAGTTTCATTAGGCATATTGTTTGTTTATGGAAATGAGATGGGTAAGTGAGATTGATTTTTAATGTCGCCTATGGAGCAGACTATGCTATCGCCGACGGCAACGAATCCAATATGAGGTAAAAATATTTACGTTCAGGATTGGATAGAGAAAAGGTTAAGTAAAGGCAAGCGCACATTAAGCGGACCGCATCGCATCGCTTAGCAAAATTCTTCCTTCATCACTTTAGTACATTTAATATGAACTATCACACACAACAGTAGGCGGACCGCACTGAGCCGAATTGCAACGCACGGCTATTGTAAACTACACCCCAGTTTCTGAAAGGCTGATTAACAAAAAAATTACTAATTACCTGTTAAATCTTTTGTAATGTACCTTAAAGCATGCTAAAAGCATGGATAATTTGTTTAATTTTAATTAGTTACTAATTAGATCAAATTAAACTAATTATATTTTAAATTATATAGCATATCAATTGGATTGCTAAAAGCATGGATAATTTGTTTAATTTTAATAAGTTACTAATTAGATCAAATTAAACTAATTATATTTTAAATTATATAGCATATCAATTGGGTTGCTAAAAGCATGGATAATTAGTTAAATTAGTAACTAATTTGATCAAATCAAACTAATTATTCATGCTTTTAGCAACCCAATTGGTACTCCACATGAGATTTAACAGGTAATTAGTAAATTTTTCGTTGATTAGCTATCAAAAACTGGTATGACTACTATATGTTCGACGCAATTTAGCAATGCGGCACGCGGCGGCCGTTGTATGCTAGCCGTTAGCAGACATTTATTGCGGTTTAGTGTTCTAGAAGTTTTAAAGTATAGACAGGCGTATGCTACGAATGGAAAACCGCATTCCCTGCTGTTCACAACAGATGACCACATTTTCTGCCATCATTTGCAGATAAAGCGAGTAAAGTTGCAAGCTCTCCACCAGCATTAATATGTAAAAAATTGATTTATAGAAAAACGAATAGTAAACACATAAGCATGTTGAGGTTATCTTGGTTATCATTCGAACTATATGTCAATTGACAACGTATATGAATCGGTGGTACTTTGTACAGACTATCAGGCAGAGGTCGCAGGTTAGATTCCCGCTTAGTGTAAATCAAAGTATTTCCAAATAAAATGTATATGTATGTTTATTCGCATTCTAGAACCCATAACACAAGCTATAATGAGTATATGCTTACTTTCTATTTAGGTCTAGATTTGTTATGCTATTTATTAAATTTAAAAGTTTAAAAAATTTGACTATTGGTCAATGCCATCGTAACTCCTTAAAACCAACCATGATATTTAAGGGATAAAATTTGTGGGGTCTACAACCTTCAAATGCAGTTCATCCTTCAGATTTAGGAACTAAAAGACTCGTACATAAAATATTTGTATCACCCAAAGATATATGTATTGGTTTAATACAATTTTTGATAGGACAACGTCTTCCTAAAATCCAATTTCTTAATCTATATCTATTTGTACTACACATATTATTAATTTAAAAATTTGTTTGTTTGTTTGAACGCGATAATCTCTTGAACTACCAGTTGGATTTAAATAATTCTTTTTACGTATGATAGCCCAGTTCTCGAGGAAGGTTATAGGCTATGTAACATCACGCTACTGGCGACGGGATCAGAATAGTAAGACGTGGTAGAAACCGCGTCGCAGAAAGCTAGTAAATAAAACCATAACAATGAAATTGCAGGCATATCTGTACTTACATTGAAATTCAATTGAGCCAAGTAGAAGAGGGGACTAACCTACTACTGGTATCCATAGTCGGAAGATCGATGGCAAATATTTGTACTTGTCTCCCTATTCTGTGGTTTGTCGAAGATATAGCGACTACAAGGTAAGCTACTGAATTTATTTGTATGAAAATGTTGTTTGTAGTAATATAGTTTTTAAGTCATCTGTCAAGCGCGTTTTAGTTTTACCATATTATCTATAATTGCCACTATTTGTATTAAATTAAGTTCTTTTTTATCAGTATTATTATATAACTAGCTTGCCGCGGCGCGGTTTCACCAACGTCTTTGCTTACTGCTCCACTCCCGTCACAAATAGCGTGATGTTATATAGCCTATAACCTTCCTCAGGAACTGGGCTATCAAACGCAACAAGAATTATTCAAATCTGTCTGAAAGTGCCGGAGATTAGCGTATTCAAACAAACAAACAAACAAACTTATCCGCTGTGGAGCCGTGCGCCGCGAATGTGCGCATCTGTGGCGGTGTTTGGCGCGATTTGCCGTAAATTCAAATGTCGCGGCTGCGCAGTTTTAATATCGTCATATCTTTTAATTATTATATGGCAGGTGTATATAAAACTTATGTCATTGGAATCGTCATTTAATATACTTCATAACAAAACGTATATTAAGTCCGAGTAAAGAGTTTTTATATTGTTAATACTCATTTCAAAAAAGGTCGAGGTTTTCTTATCGGCTAAAGTTATAAAAATGGTTAAAAATCGAATAAAATACCCGTATTTGTAAAAAAGTTATAGTTAATATACATTAATATACATTAAACACTATATATAATAAAAAACAATATACCCTCTTCATACACCGTTTTATATCACCAAAAATTTAACTTAACGCGGGTGAAACCGCACTGCGAAAGGCTAGTAATATATATGTCGTCGCCTAAGGCCTCTAGCACATTGTTACCATCAAAAATTTTAACGATGTATAAAAGAATTTCATTTCCATTGGTTTTACGTCTATGGTCTTACATTCTGTTAACTCAATTCAAACTATCTATGTCTACTGAGACAATATTACTGAGTAAAATGTTCAATGATAAATACTGATACTTTATAGAAAGGTTTAACTATAGAAATTATAATAAAACTCTATAGAAATCAGTTTTTTTTGAGATACATCATCATATCATCTTCATAGCAGAAGATCGACCAGCTTGGACAGCACTGTAATCAAGGGCAACTCATGGTGGTTGCGACCCTCAGTCACGAGGTTTCGACGAAGAAGAAGAATCATCATATTATTAGCCGAAAGATGTTCACTCGGGACACACATTAACAGATTACATAATACACAGTGACAAATAAAATTGCGAACCTACAAAAAATACTTGGGTGCGAGCCGGTAGACTTTGCCTACTAAAATAGCTTCACTCTTTCTGTTCGAGTAGCGTGTGTAGTACAAGAGTGGAGGAAACCATTCTAATTTAAACTTATATTATAAAGATAAAGGTTTGATTTGATTGATATTTGCCTACCAAAGTGACTCCAACCCGCCTGATGGTGAGTAGTTAGTGGAATACAGAAGTGGTGACCACCATACCATAAGCTATCGTCTTAAACTGCTGGTATGGTGGCCTCCACTATGGCTGCTGGGCATTAATGGGGTAAGGGAAGGAAATGAGGGAGGCACTCTCACTCACCGAACGAAACGCAGTAGTACGGATACTACTACTCTTACGTCGATCCGACCCATTCATGCTGAAACGAAGCGTGGATCTACTACCATAACACCGTAACGTTTGTTTGTTTGTTCTGAGTAACCGATTCCAAAATTCTTTTATTGTCCTATTTGTAGCTTTCTAAAGAAAGCTACAAATAGGACGGGTAAAATAGGCTATATTTTATTATATTTAACATATATTTTCATTCATTTTTAAAATTTTTATATTTTAAGCGCCTTTGTAAATCTGAATGATGCAATATGACACAATTTATTTGTTTATATATTTGGTACAGACACAGGATACAGATTATAACTTAAATAACATCCCATCGGCTGGGAGTTCATCCTCACACCTTAGAACCTCTTAGGTCCCGTACAGTGAGGTTTCAGAGAAACTTTCTCCCTCGTACGATAAGGTTGTGGAATGAGCTCCCCGCCGAGGTTTTCCCGAGAGTTCTTCAAGAAAGGAGTTAAAAGGTTTTTAACAGGGTCGACAACGCGCTAGTGATGCTCCTGGTGTTGCAAGCGTCCATAGGCTACGGTAACTGCTTACCATCAGGCGGGCCGTATGCTTGTTTGTCACCTTAGTCGTATAAAAAAAAAAAAAAACAATAGTAATGTGTATAGAATACAATTTTAAATCTTAAGCCCAGTTACGACTATACACCACATCCTAATCAAAAAAAATCTATTGCAATGATATTTTACGTAGGCGTTTGTTGTTCGGTATCAAAAGTTTCATAGGTCGAATTAAACTTTTGATACCAAAGGGAGGGCAAACGTCTAGTTCTATTATGTCCCTACCGGTTTTATAAATGTCTAACTGCTTTATGTGTTTTCTAAACTCTAGTTTTAAAATACTATATTGCCAATAGTCGAATAAGTAAAATTTATTAGTCTAATACTTTTGTGTTTACCTATATCACAAAAACATATCGTTGATATAAGTATTTACTAAGAGCAAGCAATACTTGTAAACATACGTCTTGGTATTACACTACATTCGTATCTTTTGTATTATTTGTATCTTTTGTATAGCCTATAAATTTTAACGATTTAATGCATACCCTTCTTATTGATAGAATTGTCTCATGTTTTTATTGGTGATGTTATTGCATTTTTTTAGATATTTTTATAAAAGTCTGTGCTGTATCTAACTGCATACTCTATACAAAAATTATTACAGCAGCTACAAGATTAGCTTTTTAAACAGAGTATTATAATGTGGTTAAATATATATTCTAAATATTTGTTAACAATTCATTGATTTTATTCAATAAATTTATAGGTATTGTTATTGACAATAAAGTCTTTATAACTTGTTAGACAAGCTTAAGCACAAACAAACGATTTCTAATACAGCCAGAGGCTATATTCATTTTAAATGATTGTGTAAAGAGTGTAATTGGATCAGTTTAAAATTTAATTTTCAATTACATTGTCTTGACATTTGATAGTCGAAAACGTATCTGCTAAAAATAGGCGCTCATTAGTCGGTACTTGTATTGTATTTCCATGCATAAAATATCTTTCTCCAACGCTTTTAGTTGAGTGGCGTCCTAATAACAAAATTAAACTTGTCCTCCTACACATCTAACCCTTGTTATGTTATTAAGTCAAAATTATTATTGGCTAGTATTGTTCTGGCAGTAGATTTAATGTTCTATTTTAATATTACTTACATCATGCGAACATGTGAACAAACCTTTGTGTGATGAGCATGATTGTTTGTTCTGTGTCTGGGTGTAATTTATCTATAATATGTACGTATTTACAAATAAAAAAAAGGTATAGTAGTATATCAGTTGTTTAGTACCCATAACACAAGCAAATATAATTGCTTAATTTGGGGCTAGATGGCGCTGTGTGAATGTGGTAGAATATTAGAATATTATTATTATCTTCTATACATATAATAAAAATGTAACCGATCGCCGTCTGTACATAGACGATATATGAGAAAAAAAAATATTGGGGCCTTTATCAACGCTAATAGAACCCAAAACAATAATTGTTACAATTTTTGTCTGTTTGTCTGTTTGTCTGTGCGTTTGTTCACGCTAATCTCAGAAACGGCTTATCCGATTTAGATATGGTTTTCACTAATACATTGTGGTAAGCTTCACTTAACATTTAGTGTTTGTTTTATGTCAATCGGTTCATAAATAAAAAAGTTATGCCAATTTAAATAATCACGTCGAACATTTGTTAATTTACTACGAAATCTGATAGGAACAGAGACTTTAACAGGTTACGGAATAGCTGATAGCGTTATTATTTTTCGGATTCCTCTCATTCTAAACAATCTTCCGTTTAGTTTTAAAGGAGTCCAGTTTCCAGTGAGCCTATGTTCGGCGATGACAATAATAAAGTCAAAGGTCAGACACAACTAAAAGTTGTGGGTGTGGATCTAAGTCAGCTTTATGTGGCTCTATCACGTGTTAGCATTCCTAGCAGCCTGTATGCTTTGATCCCCTATGGCTATACGTCTAATCCATACATCCATACACCCATACATATTATATAAGGCTTTGTCCTAACTGACTGACTGACTAACAGACAACGCACAGCCTAAACTGCTGGTCGTAGTGACTTGAAATTTGGAGGGTGTGTTTGTCTAAATGTCTAGAGGTTGTATTAAAAAAGGGTTTTTTATAATTTAATTCCTAAGTGTGTGAAAAGGGATGAAATCGATTGTATGAATCTTCTTCATTTTTTAACTTACAATTTTGTTTTGGTATACTTCTATTTAAATAAAAAATATCCTTATAATTTTATTTTAACAGGGGTGGATTTAGAGGGGTGAAATTAGGGATGAAATATTCTATACAAAGATCTTTAGCTTTTGAAGCTAGCGACTTGAAATTTACAGGGAGGGGGAGGGAGGGAAAGGAGGGAGGAAAGGAGGAATTGAGGAGAAGGAGGAAGGGAGGGGAAAGTGAGAGGAAAGTGAGAGGGAAGTGAGGGGGAAGTGAAGAGGAAGTGTGGGGGAAATGCGGGAGAAGTGAAGGGAAAGTCAGGGAGAAGTCAGAGGGAAGTAAGGGGAAAGCCAGGGAGAAGTGAGGGAGAAGTGAGAGGAAAGTGAGGGAAATGTTAGAGGAAAGTAAGAGGAAAGTGAGGGGAAGTGAGGGGAAAGTGACGGAGAAGTAACGGGGAAGTGAGGGGGAAGTGAGGGGGGAGTGAGGGGAAGTGAGGAGGAGTGAGGCGGAAGTGAGGGAAGGAGTTAGGGGAAGTGAAGGGTGAATGAGGGGAAAATGAGAGTAAAGTGAGGAGGAAGTGAAGGAGACGGTAGAGGAAGGGAGGGGGAAGGAACGTGGAAAGAAAGGAGTTCTCAAATGGTAGAAAAAGGGAGGAGAAGGGATAGGAAGCGATAGGAAGGAAGAGGAAAGGAGGGAAAGGAAGGAGAAGGAAGGCGGAAGAGAGGGGAAAGCGAGGAGGCAAGGTAGAGGGAAGTGCAGGAAAGGGCAAGAGATGCTGGAGGAGGGGCAAGGGATGCTGATGGAAGTGAAGAGGAGAAGAGGGAGGGGAGGAGAGGAAGGAGGACACTGTGGAGAGTGGAGAAAAAGTGCAATAGGGAAGATGGGAAGGGGAAAGTTATTGTAGTGAAAATTTGCCTTTGTGTATTGTATATTGATTTACGAGGGATATCTTTAGGTAGGTGAAAGAGGATTTGTATGAATAGGAGATTAAAAATAGTATGAAAAACAGTATTTAAACGATATAAAAATGTCTATTGGAAAAAACGACATTCACGCGAGCGAAGCCCAAAAGGTCACTCACTCACTTATCACGAAATCTCAGAAACAACAAGTGCTAGGAATCTCAAACTTTGCATTGTCATTCCTATTAGAATATAGGTGCTCACTTAGATGGAATTTTGCGAAATCCATCCCCTAAGGGGGTATAAAGGAATGGCAAAGTTTGTATGAAACTTCTATACTTTTTGTAGTAGGATTACCAAATTACTAGAAAATACTCTTTTTTAATTCAGAAACCACCCTTATTAAATGAGCAAATAAGAGTCGCAAGTTTGTGTGAAAGTGGTTTGTCAGTTTTAGCGGTAGCGGGTTTAAACTGGATTCGCCATAGAGACGGATAATACTGATACAATGTATGATTGCCATAAAATCAGGCACGCAATATTCTCATAGAGGCACCCATCTGAATTTTCACGCGAACGAAGTCGCGGGCAACAGCTAGTGCATAATATATCTATCTCCAACGCTGTTAGTTGAGTGGCGTCCTAATAACAAAATTAAACTTGTCCTCCTACACATCTAACCCTTGTTATGTTATTAAGTCAAAATTATTACTGGCTAGTATTGTTCTGGCAGTAGATTTAATGTTCTATTTTAATATTACTTACATCATGCGAACATGTGAACAAACCTTTGTGTGATGAGCATGATTGTTTGTTCTGTGTCTGGGTGTAATTTATGTATAATATTGTATTGTACTACGGTATTTACAAAAAAAAAAAGTATATAAGTAATATACCAGTTGTTTAGTACCCATAACACAAGCAAATATAATTGCTTAATTTGGGGCTAGATGGCGCTGTGTGAATGTGGTAGAATATTATTATTATTATTATTATGTAAATAGTATTCCTGACATCTTCGACATTTTAAGTTTTACCATGTTTGTTTGTAACTATCTAGTACACTGTTTGATCAATAACATCACCATATCAGCCGAAAACCGCCCATTGCTGGGCTTCACCCAAATTTGCCATCTTGGCTGGTCGTGTACTCTAGATTCTAATGTGTTTGGCACATTCATCCACTTTTACTGTTCCGGAGCTACTGCCATCTACCGGGTATCCACTTTTATCAGATCATTGGTTTCCCTTTTGAGAGGTGTGCTCACAATGTGTCTTCAGGTTCGTGGTTGCCACTAGCACTTTTAAGCTCCAGCTTTTTTTTTTTTTTATTGCCTACAGTGGCAGACGAGCCAACAGCCCACCTGATGGTAAGTGGTAACTGTCGCTCATAGACTTCTGCAATGCCAGGGGCTCTGCGAAGCCGCTGCCTACCGTGATATTAATGCTCTCTTTAAACCTCGTTTGAAGAAGGACATGTCATAGCGCTCGGGAAACACCGCTGTCAAGCTGTCATTATTTCTGCAAGCTGTGTCCTGCCCATGGCATTGTAAGGTAATTTTGCAAGCTATTTAAATCTCTTTTATTCATGTTGTTACAATCTTGCAAGGAGTCACCTATATAGTTCGCTTTATTTCGCTGACTTGCTCTTTGGGGTGTAATCACGTCCCGTATTTTTCAAAGTCTTCAAATAATAAATCTGATGGTATCTTTTGTTTATTTTGGCAACTAAGAACAATAAAGTTATACAATTTAAGACAATAGAAACTTATTAATTTATTCCAAGAAATTTGTTTAAAAGTATCGAGTAGGATAACTCGTATAGCTAATATATTATATGTTGAGTGATACTCAGGTACAAGTTTTTATATATTAATAAATCTTCTTTCATCCTTTAGATAGGTAGGTTACAGTCTCCAGGATTAGAGTAGCTCAGATGGGGAAGTTTTTTATACATCTTTGGTGGCAAACAAGCACACAGCACACCTGATGGCAAGTGGTAACCGTAACTTATAGAAATGGCTGAGTTTTCCAAGCATTGCATAAGTAATAATGCTTAGAAAACACAATCAAGCCTTTGCCGACCACGGAGAAGGGGATGAGAAAGGAAACGTAAGAGGACCGAGGTGGTATTTGGGCTGCCGACATTCTCACTCACCGAGCGAAACACATTAGCATGAAAACTAATATTCTTACGTCGATCTTCTATGAGAGGGAGTACTTTCCCGGTCGATCCGGCCCATTCATACTGAAACCAGCGTGGATCTACTACCATATAAACTATCGCATTGTCTAATTACTGGTGTATATTGGTGTTTAGTGCAAGGTCTGTTTTTGACCATTGCCATTTACCAGACAATTCAAGATACAATAACAGACTCACGGCAAAAACAATGAAAGCGATAGAAAACCCTAAAATAAATAGCATTACTGCATACAGAAGCAGTCTATAAATCTAAATCAGTAGAACTAAACCTATTTAACTTGAATGAAACTAGGTTTCTATTATTTGTTCTCAACACTCGAGTTTGTAATACCTTTTGTTCAATTTAAATCGACAGATCGCCAGTTATTCACTTTTACAATGAGAGATGTAAAACCATTTCTAACTTGTACGTCGTTTATATTTTAACACACACAGTTAAAAAGAGTAGTAAACAAGGATTTGCTTGTTTCATTCTGAACTTATTAGTAGTGGTTTTTTATGATAGTAAAGCCTTGATGATTTCAGTATGAATGTGCCACAACGACGAAGTAATTAGGTACTTTCTTTGTCGTTGCGGCACAGAAAGAAAATCGACGTAGTCGTAGGTTGAAAGTTCAATGCTCACCCGCATCCTATCTTTTGTTACGGATAAAAGTTAATAAAAAATAATCTTTATTTGTCACAGTAACACATTATAGTAAATCTAAAGATACGGGCATTTACGCAATCATGCATTAGGTATTTACATACCTTATTTTGCTGCGAGTCTGCTTGTGACCACGGCCGGTGTAACCTGGTCGAAACGTCAAGCATATTTTCCGTATATTTAGATTTACATCTCATGCAACGTGATAGTTTAAATGTAAATACATAACACATTTACATACAGTACAAGTAGAGTACAGCTGTATAATATGTTGTGTGCTATCAATGCTGATACTGTCTCCCAAGCTAAGCCAGAGCCTGTATTATATTGCAGTCAGTGTTCAGTTAGCGAGACAAATTTACAGGAATAACATTTAATAAAGAAAGTCTTCGTAAATTAAAAAAACCTAGAAGCTTAGTGATTAAATACCATGCCTCACCTTTCCTTTTTTTATTAATATTCTTAGCAGAACTTTAATAAATACTGCAGGAATTATTATTTTATAGGTTTAAACGCAGGTAAATATTATGTTACAGTCATACTACATAGTATTTTTACTGTAAATTACCCCTTCAGTTCTCTTCTTTTTCTTCTAATTCCTCATTCCCTTCTCGTGGTCGGCAATAGTTTAGTTGTGTTTTCTAAGCATTATTATTCTGCAATGCTTGGCAAACACAGCCATCTCTATAGGTTATGGTTACTACTATTAGGTGGGCCGTATGTTTGTTTGCCACCAAAGTTGTGTTAAATAAAGCTGGGTTTGGCTAACATTGTTTTACATCACAACTTTATTTCTTGACATATTTTTAAAGTCTTACCGTTGCTTTGTTCGGAATAGTAGACAGGGCACGTTTCTCCGTATCTTTTAATAATGTTTTGAGCACAATTACAGAGAATAGACGACGTATTTTTATCAGCATTATTTACTGCTTCTTGTATTCTCAGGTAGCGCATATTGTTAACGACCTTAGTGATATAAAAAGCACATATTTACGGCTATAGCCTTAACAGCTTTGTGTTGTGAACAACCGTATGTCTAGTTTCTAGAACATTGTTGGCTCCGTAAAGCGTTCTGGGTGCCACAAACAGCAAACTTATTTATACAGCTCCTTCAACCTATACATTCTTCTCCCTTTGTGATAAAGTTGATTTTGGTATTAAATAATTGCAAATTTAAGTTAGTGATGGTGACATGTAGCGTCGAGCAGAAGTTTTAACAAAGTTTCTAGTTCCAACGGATAATAGAGGGGTGCTTGAATGAGCTCGGTACTATATGATAGTTTAATGTTTCAGGATTTTCTAGGCTTTAGTCTGCGGAACATATCCAATTTGTGAAATGGATTTTAATTAAACATAGCTTGTTTTGGTTTTGTGTGAGTTTGTACCGTAC
Organism: Parascotia fuliginaria; assembly: GCA_963082885.1. Classification (NCBI taxonomy): domain Eukaryota; kingdom Metazoa; phylum Arthropoda; class Insecta; order Lepidoptera; family Erebidae; genus Parascotia; species Parascotia fuliginaria. Next base: position 7,910,716 of record OY720195.1, read on the forward strand.
TAATTGAGTGGATTCGGCTATGATACACCTAGTTATGGTATTGAATTTATAACATAATAACGTGACCAAAGTATAGATGGTTTTTAAATAAAACAACAAATAAATTGACTACGGATGTCGGTAAAAATATTTATTGCATTAAAATATATTAAGTGCCGGGTTTATCTCAAGGAAAATCGTTTATTGTCATATGAAACGTGAGTAGCTGTAGTCGCGTCGTAGGACATTAAATTCCTCAAAAAAGTTTTGATAATACTAAAAGTTTTCATTTTTGCTGAATGTATAGATTGCACATACAATGCACATCATTGTGAACTATTTTAAAAAAGTTAGAAGTTTAATGACGGTGCTTCAGGTATGATTTAGGTATTTTGTAATTTTTCGTGTAACGTATAGAATTAAAAGTTAAAATTTTTAATGTTTCATAATAGGAATTGTCATATCTTCATGTTGTAAAATTTTTGACTTGCTGACGATTCGGACACAAAATATTCGGACAATGTGTCCGTATTGATTGCCGGCGAATTCGTTCGTATGAAAATTCAGATGTGTGCATGTATGAGAATATTGTCTGCCTAATTTTACGGCAATCTTACATTGTATTAGTAATAAATATCAGTATAATCCATCTCTATGGCGAATCCCATTTAAACTTTTCACCCGCTACCACTAAAACTGACGAAATTTCACACAAACTCTTAGTTTCCTACTTATTAATGGTAGTTATTAATATAAGAAAATGTCTATTTTATAGACATTTAGAAAGAATTTTTAGAATATTATTATTATTATATTATTATTTCTATTCTATAGAAACTATAATAATAATAATAATAATAAAATGTGGACACTATCACACACTGTCATCTAGTCCCAAGCTAAGCAGAGCTTGTGTTATGGGTACTAGATTACTGAAATATAATGCACATACATACTTTTTTTTTTGTAAATATATACTTAGAATACATAGGAAATACCCAGCCTGAAGACAAATACAAATGTTCATCACACAAATATTTGCCTTCCGCGGGAATCGAACCCACGACACCCGGTGTCGTAGTCAGTTACACTAACCACTAGACCAACGGTGCAGTCGACTATAGAAATTTTATACAAACTGTGTCACCCCTTTATACACCCATCGCAAAATCCCGTCTCAGTGAGCACCTACGTCCTAAAAGGAACCTTCACGCAAAATTTGAGACTCCTAGCACTTGTAGTTTCTGAGATTTCGTGATGAGTGAGTGAGTGACTGACCTTTCACTTTTATTATATATAGATTTAGACCAGATTATAGTCATGCACATATAATGTGTATTTCTTAAACTTAATAATTTAGCAATATAACTTTTGCTACTTACTTTAAGGCCAGCAACAAAGTATGAAATTTTGTACATAATAATATATTAATTATACATTCGTATACCTATTCAACTAAATCTAGGCACTGCTAAACCAAAGTTTGGTCATTACGCTGTGTCAAACCGTTGACAATTGACTGAGTTAGGTCCATATCTTTGAAACTTTAGTTGAGATTTTCATTGTCGTTACCACCAAGTCGTACATTAAGTTGGTCAGTGCAGACGGAGGTCACTTATTTATATAATCTGACAGCAAGGTTAGACTTAAGGTATTAGCTACGTACTAGATTTTAGTACAACAGGGCAAAAGTCGATATTAAACTCGTTTTATTTTTTATTTTTAAGCGTTCTTTTTGCATAGATGGTGATTATTTTAATTAGTACTTAGTTCACTGTCTACTTTATTAAAAACAATTAAAATTGCACAATGTTTTTTAACCCTTACTTACAACTCGACAGTTAATATACACCTACTAAAATTACTGTGGTTATGTAATGTATTTACTTAAATCCAGATTTAAGTGTTGTATGAAAAATAAGATGAATAGAAGCAAACAATCTATGCTATTTATAAAGCGAAAGAGTTTGTTTGTTTGAACGCGCTAATTTCTTGAACAGTAAAATTTGAATGTGGTTTTTTTGTATGGTAGCCCAGTTTTTGAGGAAGGTTATAGGTCATGTAAATCACGCTACTAGCGACGGGAGCAGAGCAGTAGGCAATGACGAGGGTGAAACCGCGCTGCGGAAAGCTAGTTAAAAATAAACCGCAGTCATAAGTATTCTCAACGCAGTAACCAAAACGTAAATCCCTTAAACTTTGCATTGTAACCCATGTTGATAAAAGCCACCAGATGCCTTCCTTCCAGATTAACTTTAACACCTAGAAACAATGTAAACAAAAGGAACTAGTACAAAGTCTGCTATTGTATTCAAATGCATAACTTTAGCATAATCTTTCTCTTTTAAAGAGAGCACTGGGCTCATACGTTGTGGAATTCTAATTGTTTTAGAGGCTTAATTTCAAGTATTTATCATTTTATGTAATGCTTAATAGCTAAAAGCTAGTTTAGAGAAAATATTGTTATTTTCATGTGTAGCAACTGTATTGTTGACAATAAACATTTTTTCTTTCTTTCTTCTTTTCTTTGGCAATGTTTTGGTTAATTCTTTTATATTTTATCTAATTCTGTAAATATTTATTTTAATAGCAGTTTACTATTGCATCTGTCTTTGGTGATTCAGTGGTACTGTCATGTGTATACCGTCACGCAGAGGTCTCAAATTCTTATACGTACCTATTATTCGAGTATTGATTGGGTTTTAGAATGCATTCCATAATGCCAATAGGCTAGCACCTTTTAGGGTACAAAGCAGGTAGTGATACGTTGGTGTAGACCTCTATCTAACCCTTCGAGGATAAATTTCGGTTCAAAGTATAACCTACAAAAAATATAGTAATAAAAATTGTTGTCTTGAATTTTCGTGTTATCCCCTATATCTAATACTCTTTGGGATTCACACACTGTATTTAAGATTAAACCTAGACATTTCTAGGATTCTGTCAGAAATTATAAATGATATGATTAAAACTTAACTTACTTGCTCTATCTCGACATTTCTAAAGCTCTAAACAGTTGACATCAGACAATATTGTTGCAGATAACGAAATAAGAGTCGCATTATATGCATTACTTATTCACAAACTCGTACATTTTTGGTTTCTATGCGGTGACTTTCTTAAGTCTGCACTGCGTCTGCATACAAAACGAGTGCAGTTATGAACTACGTGACAATACTGCAGCATGTCGATGTACATAATTATTAGGGACTTATATACATATATGCAACATCATGTTTTATTGTTTTATGTATCATGTACTGTGATAGACTACCAAGCAGTTTTTCTTTTTTAACCATATTATTAGGAATTCTCTTATATTAAAATAAAAGGGAAACTGTGAACTTAACGCTGAAGATTCAGTAAATACTGGGCTTTTGTTTTGGAGCTTTGTATTCATTACTAAAAAAAAGCTACATGATATTATTATTTATGCGGTATTGTTTTAATCGAAGATTTTCTGTAGCATGAAGGTTTTCCTATCCTAGCTCTTCTTTCTTACTCTAGAATGAATTAATTCACTTTGCCTCACCAAGCTGCCCTACTTGCCCTATTGGAGGGACAAGTGTAATGCTTCAAACTTTCAGTCGAATCTGCTCCACTAAATACGATTTTAGTGGGGCAATTTAAGCTAGTTAAAAGTGTTGTGAATTCTGCCCCATTGGAGGTGGTGCACTTTAGAGTTAGTGTTGGTAGGTTTGCTCATAATTGCTTTTATTACGATAAAGTGTCTTTTAATAGAAAAGTGTCCTGACATGTGCAAAGTATTTGAAAACTAAAAGAACTAACCCATATAGACAAATTCAATATTTAAATTATTTTTTATAATACATGAGGGCTCATCTCAAAATTATTCACATTTTATATTAATTATTTGATACCAAACACGACGATCTAATAATATGAATAAGTACTTTGAACTAATAAACTTGGTTACACTTCTAAACTTAATTATTGCTTATTACTTCCAAAAACTTATCAAACGTAATATTTGTACTAATTGAGCGATCACAAATTCAAAATAAAAATTTTGAACCATTTTATACTAGTTTTTGGATTGATTGCAAAACCAATATCGGACGATACGAATGATGATACTGGTATTGATATTCAAAGTGATAGATAACGCGGTCACTACAAAACAGCCGGCAATCAATTCACATGTTGCCTTTACCATTTTGTAGCAATATGCAGCAAATTGAGGCAGCCTGTAAAGAACACATTTTACTTTTTATTATTTCTTCACAACATAGAAAGCTGTAATTACTTACCTATACAGTTAAGCGTATTGCCAGTGTCACTTTGCTTTAAAATGTCTTACTAAAATTGGAATAAACTGGCGATTAAAAAGAGTGGCTTGAGATTCTTGCCCGTTCTTCTCATGCCCTACCCTTCGTCAGGAAACTGGCTGTAGGTTAATGGTTGATATTTTGTAATTAATAACGAACATAAGTGTTAATTTAATTAACCCTTATAATTAAATAAATTTTCATTTTTATTTTTACCTATATACATACGTACACAATTATCAGGAATGTTGTTGAATGTTGAACTGTCAGAAAATCTATACAATATATTTTTTAAAGACCTTGTTTAATGGTAATCTGTACAAACATGTAAATTATTGACATAAACTAGTTGATGTGTTGACAAAGGGCACAATTACAAGCACCCGTAACCGACGTGTTTGTATGAAAAGATTAATGAATGTAAAAAAGGCAAAGGAGGTATGTTTGGATCGCAGTAAATGGCGTTCTATAGTCTCTACTTACCTCATTAATGGGAGACAGGCTTCAAGTTATATTATATGTATGTATATACAAAGTAGTTATACCGATTTTACTATTCATCGATCACAGATTAAAATATGTCCCGTGAAGATCGAAACCACTATAATCGGTGCGGTATCAATGATGTGATGACTACCACTATATCGCACATGTAGTATTAAACTTAATTAATATTTTTGCGATTTACACTCATCTTTATCATATTTTACATCTACCCTTCATGCAATACCATTGAAACAAACTTAATTTACTTTTGACGGTTCGAGTCAAAAGCGTTATCCTAAACAAACAAACAATCCTAATCCTTAAAATCACAATGTGACCTAGTACCAAATTATTGTTTCCTTAAAGACGAAAATACAGTACTACCCAATTAATGATATCTAGCTAAAATTTGTGTAAAGTAGATGTATTATATATTTAATAATAAGAACCATGTTGTGTCTTATTTTTAACATTTCATGACAGACAACGACAAAGACCTATAAGGTCTCCTGTTCATCAAGAACATAACTGAATAATACAAGTTTTGGAAAAGTGAATTTAATGCTAAAGACAGTAGAAGTGCGTACTTACGTGCCTATTTAACACTAGTCAGTGAAGAAATATAATTAGAATAGTTTTTAAAAACAGACGTAAAAAACACTTAAACTTAAAAAGAAAGGGTCACGCAAAGCTTAAACCAAAAAGTATAGCGTTTACAAGCCTTTCACTTATTAGATGAGGGTGAGTCATCACCAAGATGCCTAGGAAAGCCTTTGTTCAGCAGTTGACTACTGCTGAGATGCAAGATGACTCTTTCGAGTATAATGATTATGACACTAAAGTTTTGGCCCGTGTAACAATGGAACTTAAAACTTTGTGCACAGATTGCATAAACTAGTTCGACGAGCAAACAGCCTACGTGATGGTAAGTAGGAACTGTCGCTCATGAATGACTCAGAGTCGCGGGAGCAATGCCAGAGACTCTGCAAAGCCGCTGCCTACCGTGAGGGTAGTGGGGTTGTCAGAGGGATTAAACGAAGTGAGAAAAAAGGAAAGGGGGAAAACTGGGCTTTCGGCGCTCTCACTAACTGAACAAAACGCAATAGTACGGATACTACTACTCTTAAGTCGATCTTCTATGAGGGTAGTATTTCCCCGGTTGATCCGGCCCATTCATGCTGAAAACTGCGTGGATCTACTACATATAAAGACAGTCGTATTAAATCATTTAACATTAGAATAATGCAGAGAGATTATAATTCTATTTATATTCGATTCATATTCATATCACTGGTTTCACTTTTTTTTTTCATTTATTTCATTGATTCATATCTGTTTCTCACTGTTATTATAACATATTATTGGTTATTAATACAAAGGAGTGTGCATGGGAAACCGTTTGTATCCTTTTCGATTAATATTATATTAGTGTACACGAAGGTACCTATATGTTATAAGTAGACGTCCGGCCTCGCTTCGCTTCGGTATCAAAACTTTCCTTTTTTCTTCCTCATTACCTTTTCCGTGGTCAGCAAAGGCTTGGTTGTGTTTTCTAAGCATTATTACTTCTTCTGTATTTAACATATTTAGGTTTAAAAAAACACGAAGACCCTAATATTATTAAATAAAATAAATATATCCATAAATAACAGTCAAGTTAGTGTTTAAGCTGATTGAACCTCACACATCAGCTCGATGAATTCGAAGACAATGCACTTATAGTGTTTATCCCAAGGAATGCTTCATAACTTCGTGTTTTATGTAGTACTGTGTCCGAACTGCTACGAGGAGATTTTAAGTTTGAATTCCGGGTTGGGAAAAATTATATTGGGTTTACTCTATCGAGAAATTCTTAGTATTAGAGGTTTGAAATTGTGCAATGTGCACGGTAAATGAAAATATGCTCGGCTCTGTTACATGAGACTGAATTTAGCTGAGGAAACATTTTAGGAAAAAAATACGTAATCCTATGTTGGATTATAAAAGTTTTTCAAAATTAAAAACTAGGTAAAAAGTTTGCACCGCGAGTTACTTTACAAATATCCATACTTAATATTGTAATTGCGAAAGTAACTGTCTGTCTGTCTGTTACGCTTTCACGTCTAAGCCACTGAACTGATTTTGATGAAATTTGATAAAGAGATAGAATAGAACATGAATAACAAGATAAGCTATACTTTTATTGCGAAAAAAATAGCTTGAAAAATTTGTATGAAAAATAAAATAATTGACATTCAGTTAGTACAATTAATAAACATAAGGTATACCTGAATTAGGTACAAATTTTCATAAATCACAAATATCACCAAATACAAAATCTTTTACATCAGTAAGACGTACCCTGCACCAAAGCAGTCCTAAAAACTAACGTTACACCTTTCACTTGTACTTAAAAACCGATTGCCTCATTCAATATCCTTACATATTATACAAATATACCCATGATATTTTTATACCTTTTAACCGTTTAGGGATCAGTTTAAAAGGATCGTTTATGCAATAGCTTACGTACGGGTTTATGATATTGAGCCTCCTGAGAATATGCGATAGAAAGATAATCTATTTTTATGCCATAAACGATTAAGGTATTCAACTAAAGTTAAAACTGCGACAACTGATGAAATTTAGGCGGATCTTTTAATCAACTTAGGTAGTAATATTTAATTATTTCAGATCTGCTATACGAGAGATCAGACTGAAATAATAATAATAATAATAATATCATGTGGACACTATCACACACCGTCATCTAGTCCCAAGCTAAGCAGAGCTTGTGTTATGGGTACTAGATAACTGAAATATAATACATAGACATACTTTTTTTTTGTAAATATATACTTAGAATACATAGGAAACACCCAGACTGAAGACAAATACAAATGTTCATCACACAAATATTTGCCTTCCGCGGGAATCGAACCAGTCAGTCAGTTACACTAACCACTAGACCAACGGTGTAGTCAATAGAAAACATTGTGTTTACAGTTCTATTTATATGCAAATAATACATTTGAAACTTGCTTGTTTTGCCTTAATGTCATATTAAAATAACTGTAACTCTTATGGTTACTTACTTTTAAAATGTAGCGAAGGTTAAGAGGGTTTACGCGTCATGAGTGGCTACGTCGCAATCTAGTGTCATACTTGGTGGTTTTCAATTCTTATCATATATGAGCGTTAACGCGTCATGAGTTTCAAAGTCGCAATTTAGTGTAGTAGTAAACCCTCTTAAAATTAAATTAATTCGATTATAAATAGTTACTAAATAGAAAATTCAGTAAAAAATTGATATAATTCAGTAGAAAAACATTTATTGTGTAGAAAACACGAATTAAATCTATACTATTATATAATAAAAAAGTCGAAATGGTCCAGTGGATAAGGCACCCGCTTCGTAAACACGAGGTAGTGGGTTCAAATCCGGGCAAGTACCAATGTGATTTTTCAAATCATATGTACTTTCTAAGTTTATCTTGGACATTTCTGACTGACGGTGAAGGAAAACATCGTGAGGAAACCTGGACTTAAAAAGTCTGAAATTGCCAATCCGCCTTGAGCAAGCGTGGTGATTAATGCTCATACCTTCTCTAGAGAAGAGGCCTTTGCCCTGCAGTGGGATAGTAAACAGGCTGGTATTATTATTATTTATTATTATATTAAAACTAAAGAGTTTTTTTTGAAATTTCTTTTTGCCTATGATAGCTCAGTTCTGAAGAAAACTTAGTAACATAACTCTACTGGCGACGGGAGCAGAGCAGTGAGTAAAGACGCCGATACTACACTGCACTGCGAAAAGCTAGTAGTAGATGATAAAAGTAATTTGAAATAGAAAAGGTAAAATATTTTATTACTAAAATATTAAGACTAAAATAAAACAATACTAATTAATAAGGCTACAAAGCAAAAAAATAAATAAACTAAATTGTGTTATATCACTGTGTTAAGCTTCAAATGAAATGATGAGGGATGATTAATTCATTTGACATGGTAAAATGCAATTAGAAAATTTATAACATTAAGAACCTGTTTCACCACTAGCTGCTAAAATATCTGATATATATTATATCCAACAGATAAAACATCTTCAAGTTACATCAGTCTTATATTTTTAAAGAGTTTATTTGTTAGTTAAGGTCATCAGGCATTTGTGGAACTGATTTTTGAGTATCTGTCTGTTATGTTTCGAATAAGTTATCACGCAATTTATCAGCAAGTGGTAAAACAAGGCCTAAATCACTAATTCCAAGGCAGATGTTTCTGCAAAACGTATTTTATCTTATCTTTATATCTTCTATTATAGGTGTGACATTTAGATATTTCTTTGTTATAAATTCGCTATCGACCTGTTTATACATCATCTTGTAAGTCCATTTCAGGTCTTAGATCCTTTGGGACTGGCACAGAGCCAATATAGTCTCCAAACATATTGACAAATGACTGCAGGCATCAGTGGCGAGGGTCCAACGATTTATTGCAATACAGAGAAAAATGTATAAAGTTATATTAATACTGCAATATTGGACAAACTTAGGCTATTAGAGCAGTATTGCTTTTTTTAGGGTCATCGCTTGTTTAATAACCATGCCTTTGTAGTGGCTTGGCGACACGTTGTGCTTACGTTGCGATTATCTGTGGAAACATTCACAAAACCGCAGGGCTCGCCAGTCGTCTCCCCGCAGTCATGTATTGCACTAGTATTATTATGTATTTAATATATTGATCTGGTACCAGGAAATTTTAGTATAGTTTTATCATGAAGACATTTATTTGTGAAATCCTGAAACATTTAACCAATTATCTCCACATCTTCTCCAACTTACTGAGTAATTTATGTTTAAAATTTAGGTAGGTAATAATTTACATCTCGATAGATGTAACAGATTTTTTTGTTACCACCACAATTATCACTTAATCGATGGGAACAATTACAGCATTGGTTAAAGTAGGGTGTTGATACAGGGCCCAATTATCACAAGCACCCATAACCGGACGTGTGTGTATGAAAAGATTAATGAATGTAGAAGAGGCAAAATAGGTATGTTTGGACCGAACCAAATGGCGTTATATAGTCTCTGCTTACTTCATTAATGGGAGACAGGCGTGAAGTTATGTATGTATGGTTAAAGTATAGATGCTTATGAGAGATCTAATGGTAACATTGGCTCTTTTATTATTAATATGGCGATGCTATACCTAAATACTGCTACTAAACTGCTTCAGTAATTTAGTGATACTGTGTATGGACTTCGGGGGTCTCGGGCTCGATCCTCGGATCGGGCAAAGTGAAATTTCGGGTTTAACTATGAAAGATAACGCTAACCTATTATAGCTAGCGAACGATGATGGTATACCTCTACCAAGTCCCCTGTGGATAAGGCGTAATGTCCAGTTAAATTATAATCATACGTGTAAACAAGTTGAATAAAAAAATAGTGATACTTTTTTGGATTTGCGATTGCCTCTAACAGTATTTTGGGGTTAAAGCTCCTCGATCGTATATTCTGCGAAAAACATTCACCAACAGGTGGGCCGTAGGCTTGCTACTTTGTCTACTCTTTTATTTAGAAGCATAAGCTGGTGTCAGCGTATTTCTTTCCGTATTTGTTGCATTTTCTTGCTGAGTAAGATATTTTTTAAATAAATCTTTGTATTAAGAAACTATTTCTGTGTCGCGCGGGAATTTTATCATCAACATTTCAGCAGGAAAACATCTTCTGCTGGATACAGGACTCCCCTAAGTACTGCAACTTCGACTGGTTGAAGCCAATCTTATAGATCTATCAGTTAACCCTTACCTTTATCAAGTCGTCGGTCCACCTTGTAAGGCGACACAAGCTTCATTAAGGAATCATAAGGAATTGGAACATTATTTACAGACATACATAGCTTCACGCCTTTCATCTCCGAAGGGGTAGGCAGAGGTGGTGAACCACTCACTTTTCGCTATTTTTTTATTTTAGGTCCATGCAACAGAGGGCGAGACTATTCCAGACTCCGGGCTAATACTGAGAAATTTCGACAGAAAAGCCTAATATCTCTTTACCCGACTCGGGCATGGACCCCGTGACCTCTGCATGATAATCCGTACACAGTACCACCAAACCATAGAGGTAGTCAGAACATTATTTTATAGATTTTAAGTTTTGTATCGTATGGGAATGGTACCTATAACAGTGCACAGCAGTCGCACACTACTATTACATCACTAAGGCAGTCATCAAATCGTTGTTCTTCATGCCGTTTTTACCGATCACTATGACATCTACCCTTGACGTCATGTTTTATATTGATGACCGCTAGTGGCGCTGGTTACTGTATGATAAATGGTGTTGCGACCTTGTTGACAAGGAGCATCCTTCGTGAAAATTACCGTCAGTGTGACGAAAGCGTGACGTGATTTAATTTATACCAAGGTTTTCTGTCAGCAGTATAATGGCTTTACTTCATCTTGAATTATTTACCTACTTTAATTTATTTGGGGAGCAAATATTTAAAATATATAATAATAAAATATTATTATCTGGCTATTGAAAAGAGTGGCCTGAGTATCTTGCCAGTTCTTCTCACGGTTATGCCTCGTCATCGAACTGGCTGTAGGTTACTTGACTGACTTAATGTAATTTTGAAGTTCATAAGCATCATACTTAATGATCAAAATGAAATGAACGCTTTAAGTTTGAGTTTAAAATAATTGTAATAGAAAATAGTTTAGGAATTAAACTTTTGCAGGAAAACATTAATTGCTGAATAAGACCTACATAATAAACGTTTGGAAGACTTTTCCTATTTTCGTATTAAGCAGGTGATTGGCACTAAGGGCAGTCATATCACAGGACGCTGCTGTCCATATAGAATAGCTTGATCATCATTATTCGAAATATAATACAACCGTTAGTTAGTTTATTGTTCCAGTGGCAGCATCTGTAGCCGACGCAGTGACCTGTGTAATTATCTTTACACATTATTCAAAGACCAAATATCAACTGTACAAATGAAACAAATGAATAAAAGAAGTTCTGGTGCTTCTTAATTGGAGTGGAAACTAGCCTCTTGTTGCAAATTTAAAGCATCTATGGATAAGTGCTTTGAATTAACAACAAGAGGTTTTTAGACTAAAGGTGAGAGCTTATAAAAGATAAAATGTTTTACACTCTGTTACATTCCTTTTGTATTTTATTTCTTTTGATAAAAAAGCTTATTTGATTGACCACTTGGTTTTATAGACGTCTCATTTTACTTGAAGCTGACTGAAACTCGTAATTACGTTTGTAACAGAGAGTACATTTACAGGAGTTCAGTTAATAATGTTTTCATCTTTGATATTATTTTACTTTTTTTACTAAATTGTACAAGGCCTTACGCAACTATTTATTTGTATGTACTATCCGTTATCTTTAGGGGTGATGCTTTATTGATAACTAGCTGCGCCCTGCGGCTTTGCCCACACGGAAAATGGTACCTATGTGTTTAATTAATGTTACCTGGGAACGTGACCGATTTTCGAAATAAAAAGTCGCGCGCACGCACACGCACACGCGCACGCGCACGCGCACGTGCAGATACAAACTTTTTCATTTACAATGTTATTGTGATTTTGCTGTTTTCCATTTATATAGAAAAGGAAAATGTTTTTAAGAAATTTATGTAGAAAGTTAATAACCTTTCGTAAAGGAAACAGTGTGTCAGTAATGTGATTTTTGTAAACACGTGCTTCCCGTCACCAGGTATTAGACACATTTTAAAACACCTATGAGAAGAAATGCGATGTAGTAGTATTCTAATATAGAAAGAAACACAAGCAAAAAAATATTTTAAAAATGTTTGCCACCCTTAAACGAAAAGAAAGAAATCGATTCTTTTTCTTGCCATCTTTTCCTTGCAATATTATATACCCAATGTCACTTCCCACAATTAATACGAATCTAATGACACCTCATATGTTCAAATCCATTAAGCCTCTTAGGGTATAGAGGAGCGTACTAAAGAAATAGACAAACATACATAGATACATACATACATACGTATAAAAAACATTACTTACCTTGACTTCAGCAGTCGGGCAAGAAACAAAATACATTAATTTCTCTAAACTTGAATATTTAAATCTGTGTAACAATAATATTTCTATCAAAATTAAGAATTATTACTGTTATTGATATAATATTACGGCTCCGTGTCAGAGTGAAATGATTTGGGGAAAATCTTTTATTAACTGTTAAATTGATTAGGGAAAATGGTTTATTAGATTTATGAGGAGGAAATTGTAAAATTTGTCCATTTATTGTATGATAACCTACTGTTTTTTTTAAGAAGTTTTGAAAATACACAATTTTCAATGTCTTGTTAATATAACAACAGTGCCTATGCGACTGTTGTGCTAAATTACATTTCCACAAAGTTTTGTGTGAATCATAAATAGTTATTCCGAATCTGGGTGTGTTTTGTATACGTTTAATAAGTATATGTTTGTAAAGTACCTATCGACACAGAAAATAGGCATTAAGACTGTCTGGTGCAATTCGTTTGTAGGAAGTTTAAATTAATAAAAAGCACTTTCAGTATTTTTTAAAAATATAATATATATATTTTTTTTTTATATTATAGCCTACCAAAGTGACTCCGCCTGATGGTAAGCAGTCAGTGGAATCCAGAAGTGGCGGCCACTGTACCAAAAGCCATCGTCTTAAACTGCTGGTATGGTGGCCTCCACTATGGCGGCTGGGAATGGGGATAGGGGAAGGGAATGAGGGAGGTGAGGAAAGAGGAAAGGGGGAAATTGGGCCTTCGGCGCTCTCACTCACCGAACGAAACGCAGTAGTACGGATACTACTACTCTTAAGTCGATCTTCTATGAGAGGATTGTACTTCCCCGGACGTTCCGGCCCATTCATGCTGAAATCAGCGTGGATCTACTACCGTAAATCAATCATAAAAATATTTTTCTAATAATCGAATTCATAACACTTGCTGGCAGTAGCGAGGCGACTACTACTACTAAAAAACCATACACGTAACATTATAACAAACATTTCACGCCTGTCTCTTATTAATGTAGTAAGCAGAGACTATAGAACGCCATTCGCTTCGATCCAAACGTACTTTCTTTGCCTCTTCAACATTCATTAATCTTTTTACACACGTGTGTATGAATCCCATTTGTAATATTCACTCAAAATTCAGCCTGCAAACACAGATATTTTGATTCAATTCTCAATTTCAACCTATACAATCAACAGCCTCTACAAATAAAATGTGCAGTCATTACCTCTCTTGTCACGGGCAATACAATAACTTACTAAGAACAATGGTTCTATTTGTGGATCGGATAGAATAAAACTGCAATAGATATTTTGTTCCAATAGGTTTTGTGTTTTTTTACAGTGGATTCTTATTGGTGAAAGCGAATGAACCAGATCAATGTGAAGTATTAATTCTCTCATATATCACCGACGACGACGTAAACATAAATGTACAGTCTATAATCATTTTAAGTTACGTTCAGTACGTAAAAGCGAAAAAGATCAAGACACTCTTCTTTTTCTTTTTACTTTTCTCCCAATGTGACAGTTGATAAAATAATATAAACACTCTGGTATTTTATGCATGCATTGCTTCAATACTTAAAGAATACAGCTATGATTTTAGGTTTAGGCAACACATACCACCATGTGGTTTTCGTATAACAAAAGATTTTAGTTTAATAAAACCAGAACATTTCTTAAAAGTTGTAATTCCTTTCACGTCTAAAGTAAATAACACTTAAAATAGAAACCTTAGAACATTAATTACACTACAACACATCAAAGTCATGAGAAAGTACCAAACAACGCGACAATATCCAATAAAGTATCTAATTTCAATGTGTGGAAATGTTAGAATACTTCAAGATCTTATTCAATACGGAGACAATAAAAATTCCGGGCCTTGCTAAGCAAACTTTATAGAATTCCCTTTCCGTTCATTTCAATTCGAATGTTCAATGGAGCTTCGGAGTCTATGTAATGCGCTCTCAATAAATCACTCACGATTGTCGACTTCGTACACCCCGTTTTTTGTATTCAAGATTATTATCATATTATTCGTTTTGCAAAGAATTGAGATTCAACGAGGTGAATAAATGGCATTGTGCGTTTAATTTCGATTGTACGATAATGTCATGTTAGAACATTAATTATTTGACACGAAGGTATCTTGGCATCTTGCGTTTAAGGTAACTCAATCTAAAGGGTCTTCTGCTATAGTATTTATGTTAGGTGGATTGGCAATCAAAGAGGCATAGTGATTGAGTGGTCATGGTCAATTTACCCATCGGTCCTCTTTCCTTCCTCATCCCTTTCTCCCTATAAAATCAACAACGGCTTTTTTGTTTTTTCTTCCCTTCAGCCTGGCATTATTTTTGTGATGCTCAGAGAACACAACCATGTCCATAAGTTACAATAACGATAGTTTAAAATAATTAAATTAAAAAATTTAGATACCTACTTATTACTTATTTCAAAAAAAAAAATTGTATAAATATCTAGGTCTATCAAATATTAGGTTCATATATTAAAATTTCACGTTAGAATACGGAACTCGAACATTTTGGTTACATAAGCAACGAGGTAGTTGTTGTATCCTCTCGAGAGTCCCAATTACAGTCCAAATTACTTCGCCAGTTGACCATGTCGTGGGAATAGAGAAGTTACATTTTATATTTTGTTTTTGACTTTTCTAAACAAAGGTAACGTTAGGGGATTTAAACTTGTACTGTGTTAAACAACGTAGTACTGAGTTTGTGGTTTATTTAGTTAATAATCCATCCTATTAATATTATAAATGTGAACGTAACTCTGTCTGTCTGTTACGCTTTCACGCCTAAATCACTAAACCGATTTTGATGAAATTTGGCACAGAGATAGAGTAGACCTTAGAGAACAACAAAGACTGTCTTTTATCTTTAAAAATGGCTTGAAGTGTTAAAATTGAGGATAAAAGTTTGTATGAAAAATGCGGTATTTTAACTGACATTCACGCGGCAGAAGCTGCAGGCAACAGCTTGTATTTTATAACGTGGAAGTGTGGAAGCGCACCGCTACATTAAGTGATTTACAACGAGCGTCTGAGATCCAAAATAAGAAAAACACCTGCTCTAACAAAGAGTTATAAGTTTTAATTAGAATATATTTTTAACCGACTTCAAAAAGGAGGAGGTTATCAATTCGGATCGTATGTGTTTTTTTTTGTATGTTTGTTACCTCATATCTCGCTCATTTATGAACCGATTTGAATGATTCTTTATTTATTTGAAAGGGTATACTCTGGAATTGGTCTCATATTTTTATTATAAAAATTGGTTCAGTAGTTGTATGTTTTTTGCAACAGAACTCGGTCATTTATGAACCAATTTGGAAAAGTCTTTTTTTTATTTGACAGGGTATACTCTAAAATTGAATCCCATGTATTTTTTATAATAATGGTTTAGTAGTTTGGCTTTAATTTTATATTTTTATTTTCGTATGCAAGGAGTGAAGACGTGTAAAGCAACGCGTCGATATATATATATATATATATATGTAGTTGTGTGTTTGTGGTTTCCGGGATTCAGCGATCAGCAAAAGTGTTGATGATGACTTTATAACTCTTTATTTACAATCCTCCCTCTCGTTACTTTTTTTTTCCAAACGGCGCTGTCTCATTTGCGCAGCACGTTTAGTAAGCCTAACCATATTAAATATATTAACAATACACGATTACGTCCCACTAAAAGCTTTTAAAGAAAATTATTTTTAGAAAAAAAAACGAAAACCGACTTCAAAACAGTAGGTACCTACGTGTTTAATCCTTAACTAACAAGTAGAAAATAATATTTAAATTACTTCATAGCTAAGAACATTAAAGGGGAACCAACGCAATCATTGATACCTATAAAACTTTACTATTTACAATTTATAATCAGTTATTTTGGAGTCGGTGCCAGCCAAGAAGGATCATAATGACCTTAATAAACATAACCTACCTACTAGCAAAAATAACCTGCTTGATTAATCTATTAATATATTAATGTAAAATATAGATTTAATACAAGAAATCGAACGGAATCTGATATGTGCGTGTCAAATTTTGTATGTATCTAAACACAACTATCAATGACGTCTGCCTTCACGCGTATTACCGCGTTCGGGTAGTGCACTCAGGCTTTCGAAAGTTTGTTGCAACGGCAGAATTAAAGATCCTTCTTGGCTGGCACCGACTCCAAAATAAATGATTATAAATTGTAAATAGTAAAGTATTATAGGTATCAATGATTGCGTTTAATGTTTTTAGCTATGAAGTAATTTAAATATTATTTTCTACTTGTTAGTTAAGGATTGAACACGTAGGTACTGTTTTGAAGTCGGTTTACGTTTTTTTTTCTAGTTAATACAATAAAGTACTGAATTCTTTGGTTCAAGACCGTTTATATTTTATCGTGTAAGAATATCAATATAAATTTTGTGTATTGGCTTTAAATTCATTACGCACATTCAATTCATTGATTTTTGTTGACAGAGTACAACCTGATCTCCGGTCCCGAGTATGGCACTATTCTATCGTTGTCTGTGGCGACTAAACGAGTTGATACTCTTTTAGCCGCCTCGTTTAGTACCTTATGGTAATGGACAGAAGTTTTACATACGTACCTACTAAATACCATCTTACAGCGGTCACTAATTCGCTAACAAAGTTTCGTGACTATAGCCAACACCTGCCCATCTATAATATCATATAAAGTGGAAGAGTTTGTTTGTTTGTTTGAACGCGCTAAACTACCAGTCGGATTAGAAATATTCTTTGCGTATTATAGCCCAGTACTCGAGGAAGGCTATAGGCTATGTAACATCACGCTACTGGCGACGGTAGCAGAGCAGTAAGCAAAGACGCGAGTGAAACCGCGTCACGGAAAGCTAGTATAAGATAATGATGTAATAAAAACAGTTCTTTCCATACATTTAGAAAGTATAATTTATATTACAACTATTATAAGTCCATAATAATCATAACAGTGCTCGTAATATACTCCATCTTTTTTTGTCAAGTCTAGACGCACTAGAGAACAAGCATTGTGACGCGAGGAACTTTACAATCATATAAATAATGGACACAAAGTACACCCAGACTCGAAACAAAAATATTAATAGATCACACAAAGTTTTGTTCCATGTGGGGACCGAACCCACAACCTCGCGCACAGCAGTCGCTTGCGCTCCCACTGCACCACAGAGGCAATTATTTTAGTAGTAAATATACTTTAGATAGTAAATAAAGAAAGTCTATTCAAGTTTTAAAATTATTTCACGCAAAGTTCCGAGTTAAAAAACCTTAAGGAATATGTAATTTATTGTACTCCCACGAGAGAGAAACGTATTAAATTTGTTATTGAAAAAGTATTACTAATATTAAATTCATATTACATTTCATATTCATATTCATTTCATATTCATATTTCATTATTACATATTTGAGTACTATACCCAATTATTCTACTAAACTTACGTTGTCTAGTTCTTCAATAGGAGGACGGCAAACATAAGACAATTTATTAAGACCTTTATCTATAATATATTATATTAAGGAGAAGAGTTCGTTTGTTTGAACGCGCTAATCTCTGGAACATCCCAGTTCTCGAGAAAGGATATAGGCTATGTAACATAACGTTACTGGTGACGAGAGCAGAGCAGTAAGTAAAAACGCGGGTGAAACCGCGCCGCAAGAAGCTAGTATTTGATATGAGTCTTTACTCCTTTATAGACATAGGTATAACAAAAAAAAAAGAATTGATGTTACTTTAATTTTTTTTAAATTTTGTGCTAATTATTAAAGTGCAACTATTCTTTGTAAATGGTTGCTTATTTGTAACCTTTTTCTATATTTCTAGATATTGTAATACTGCCTGAAAGAACCTTGATTTTTATATATCTACCTACCTACCTTCCCAAAATGAAAAACTAATGTAATTTAACGTATATGTGTACATAGTATTATAATAGGACACTAACTTCCAGCAGCGCGGTTTTACCCACGATAAGTTACAGCTTTGCTTACTGCTTTGCTCTCGTCGCCAGTAGCGTAATGTTACATAGCTTACCTTTCTCAAGAACTGGGATATCAAATGCTACAATGCTGCTGTCATTTACCTGTCGCTATGTTACCTCTGACAATACCCACGGTAAGAGATAGAATAGTTCCAAAATGTATATCGGAGATCAAGCGACCAGTAAATCAATACAATAAAATAACTTAATTAATGTTCTAACATTCACGATTTAATAATATTTAGAGAATTCCCATCGCAATTAGAGTATAATTTAAATGATTCATTAACCATACCTTTTAGCTATTTTAAGCAGAATGCAAGCTATGATTTGACTAAGCACGCACGGCATTAACGGGAAAATATGTGGCACACGACTCGTTAGAAAGTGCAAAGCTGGCTTAAAAATTATAAATACACTACTAAAATGTACCATTACAATTTATAAGCGTATAGCGATTACTTTAGATTTACTTCCCAAAATTAGTTTGATCGTACAGAGGCCCAAGACAAGTGTCAAAGATTTCTATTCTATTCATAGATTAGATAAAAAAATGTATGAGATTGACATAAGCGTTGGCGTTAGCTTATGTCAAACCAATTCATTTTTTAATCTATTCTACGAATAGAATAGAAATCTTTGCCACTTGTCTAGGGTCACTTGAAAGTTTGATAAGTTGAAAAAGAGACGAGTTAGGAAAGAGACAAGTTTAAGAAAATGACGAAGACGTCTTGAGGAGATAATCTGGTGCACTGTAACTTGGATGTATTATAGTACATTGAATATCTGCACTATTGTAACACAAGTTGTGATTGTGTTCAATAAATAAATATTTAAATTGTATATTATAAAATACAAAATGTCTCGCGAAATCGTCTCTTCATCATTATGTTAGAATAGAATAGCGTTGAGAATTTTCATTGTTTTAGCTTGATTATGTAACATGTATTACATATAAACAGCTTTAATACCAAAAGCAGCACTAAAGCTCCAGCCTCCAGCATTATGCTTAAATCAAAGAAAGTTTCCAAGCGTTGGTTTTCAGTTAAAACTCCCAACATGTTCGTATTTTATGTACAAGATACGAGTATAATAAATAAATAAACGATGAACCCGCTAAATGCTTATCGTATAACCCACACCCACAAAGTAAAAGAGAGTACATTTTACAGTAATTAAGATATTAAAGAGGCGAGTGTTTTGAGCCGTTTCGAGCATTCATTTGGAAGCGTAAAAGCCTAGAATGTTCAGGTTAAGCTTCGTAATAGTAAAGGGTTTCTGATGTTTTCGAGAAATGCGGCAAAATGTTTTAGTGTGCGAAATTTTGCGATCCTTTTAACTGCAGTTAATACGTTTGTTTTATTCGAGAATGTTCTCTATAATGTTGAATAGTATTTGAACAAGCTTCTCTGTGCTTTGAACATGTTTAAAACACGCGGACATGGTCGTAAACTAAACATGTCTGAAAATATTAATAATGCAAATACATAGTCAGTTTTGGTGAGAAACAGGCTCTTAATAACCTTAAAACACAAATTTTGTAAAACTCTCACCTAAAAATTGATAGAGAGTAAAAACGTTTTCTCTGAAGTTATTCGTTTAGTTTTTGTAAAGCATGAGTAACATATATTACCAATTTTCATCGAAATCGGTTCAGCCATTTAGGCACTCAGTGGTAACAGACACGCATTTATAATATTAATAGGATTCATATAGCATCGAGTGTCATACTCTTTTTGTTTAGTACCTAACAAGAAATAGTATTTAGAACTAACAATTTCAAAAATATTCATATTCCTTATTTTGTACTCTCGAAACTATTCGATTTAAAAGTTTCGTTATCTATCCAATTCTCTATCACCTATCACCTGATTGCTTCATTAGTAATTAGGTACCATATCTAATGCCGCACTAAGAAAGAAAGACGTATCTATAACATATGTAAAACCGTAAATTCGCCTCTATAGTGTCAATGTTGAGGCTGATTTTTCTGCGAGTTTTTCAAATAGTTGTGTTCTTCTTTTTTATCATTTTCACAAGCAAAGGTCCGAACTTTCTTAATATTGTATCAACAAAGGTCTTCAACTTGTTTCACACTCTCAGCAAGATCCACTAACTCTCGAAGGGTGTACCAACTTATAGAACTTACAGCCTAATCCCAGCATTCTTCCAAACTTCGCCTATTCGCGTTTAACAAAGTTGTGCTAATGAGTTCCGTGAACTAAAACGGCTTTTATTGTAGTTTTGTAAAAAAATAAAGCTGGCAATTAAGTGAAACGTGGAGTAGTTCCGTCTGTTTCTCTAGAATTCCATTTAAGGTGTTTATATAAAGAGGAAGACGCAATAGTAGGTCACCTTTAGAAACACGACACCTTGAAAAATGTTTTAGAAGAAAGAGTAGAGAGCAATAGAAAATAAAATCTACTGAGATATGGTTTTGTATTTATAACAGGTTTAGTTGAAGATCGTAGGAAGTATAACAAGGTATGCTAGAGAAACGTGGCAGAAACTTGGCGCAAGTAAGGAATGGAGGCATGTTTTCTCGAGGTGTTTTTGTTAACTGTGCATGGGATGGTAATTTTCTGACCGATATTACACTCTTTTACCTATTTATGAAGAAGACCATAGTGAAAGAAAAACTTATGTAACTAGATCTGCATCCTCAGTAATGAAGAAGCTACGAACAAAGAGATAAAGAAACAGTATCCAATTGAGCATTTAGAAATTTTTCTTGTTGCTTATTACGAAAATCAAACAAATTCCAAACTGGATTATGTTATAACCAATTAGTCGAAACTTAATCCATTCATGGTAACCCACAACTGTAACAAGCTCGTTAATTGGTTACACTAATGAAGTTTACAAGTTTAACTGAATAGTAATGTTCCTCGGAAGACCGAAGCCAAAATCCCCGAGAGATAATTTGTGAAATTTTACAAAAGAATATTAACTTGTACCGTCTTGTTTGGAGTGTAATTATTAAGTTTGCAATATCATTGGATTTTGTTTAAAATAAACATGTTTTGGTAAAGAAATGAATGTTTACTTTTCTGATGACTTTAATTGTGTGATCATGAGTGTGATCATGGTCTTTGAGGCCAGTGGAAAATACATAGAATTAGTGCCACCGGTTAGATTAGGCGGTGTTCCCCTTACAAGGGTGTACCGGTTCACTTATCTGGGACATATATTGACCAGTGACCTCAAAGATGATGAAGATATTGATAGGGAACGAAAGGCGCTGTGTGTGAGAGCGAACATGATTGCCCATAGATTCAGGCGTACCTCTAATGAGGTTAAGTACAGCCTCTTTAGGGCTTATTGCACGTCTTTTTACACGTGTAGTCTGTGGGCACATTTCACTCAAAAATCATACAGCGCCTTTCGTGTCCAATATAATAATGCATTTAGGATGCTGTTGGGGCTGCCCCGCTGCTGCAGTGCGTCGGGGATGTACGCTGAAGCTAACGTAAGCTGCTTCTATACAGTAATGCGGAAGAGATGCGCGTCCTTGGTCCGCCGGGTATGAGGCAGTGCCAACAGCATCTTAGCTATGATAGCAAGCAGGCTCGACTGCGTGTTTGTGACTCACTGCTGCAGGATATCAGCTGGGCCTGTGACACTGTTGCAGTGATGACACATTTTGTTTATATTTGTACATATTAAACTAACATAGTTCATAAGTTATTGCTGTATACTAACACCATGGATCTTTGTTGTCTAAATAAATGAATAAATTATTATTATTAATTGACCTTGTTTTTTTTTAGAAGAAAACGTGAAATGACATGCTTCTTATTTCTCAACTGGAAGAGCTACGGTAAAGGAAGTACGGCTAAAGGTCAAATTTCTTCATTTCCTTTTTCCTACCCCACTCCCTTTACAGTAGTCAGCGGCTTCACAGAGTCCCTGGCATTGCTGTATCAATGCCAGAGACTCTGAGTCGTCCCTGAGCGACAGTTACCACTTACCATCAGGTGGGCTGTGCGCTCGTCTGCTACTGTCGGAAATAAAAATAAAATAAAGACTAATTACTGATGCGTAATGCATAAACATTAAATAAAAATAACTATCGCTAAGAGTATATAAATCTACAATTTCGACCAATGCCTTGTAAAAAGTTGCTTGCACCTAATGGACATGAGCGTTTGAGGACTGGTCAATGTAAGAATCATTGAAGAAATTACTGGAGTACACAAAAAAAAAATCCAAGGAATCAAAAATAACACACTAGAATTTATTACAAGAAGTTTTCAACTCCGTTTCATAACATTACAGCTAGCAATAACATTTCATGTTATTTAACTCAATGAAAATATCACCTCGAGTTAAAACAATAATAATAACAAAGTCATACAGCTATTGCACTTTGTGTAATGTTCCATAATATTTTTCATAATGTTTCACACGAATTTATCTACACTGATATTATACAAAGGTAAAATCTGTGAGTTTGTTAGATTGCAGACGATAATCTCTGCACCTACTGAACTGATTTTAAAAATTGTTTTTGAGTTTAAGAGCCCAGTTTATGAAGAAGGCTATGTAATATTACGCTACGAGCGACGGGAGCAAAGTAGTAATCAAATGTGTACTTATCGCGGGTGAAACCGCGCCACGGAAAGCAAGTAGGATATATTGTTTCACGCGACTTTATAGTCCACTGAGGATATTTACAACGTTTGAAAGAGAATTTTTATTTTGCAGACTAGATTTACTCAAAGTCTTGTTCACTACATTAATGTTTTTTCGCGATACACATTTTTATTGTTACAAAACGTGGTTGGAATAAAAATAAGAATTGTTTTTGCCCGACTATCGAAGTCAAGGAGGGTAATGTTTTTCGAGCATGTAATGTACGTATCATGTTTGGTATGGCTTGGCTAGGCGAAATGGCTTCATGGATTTTAACATGAGGTGTCATTAGATTCGTATTGATTGTGGAAGTGACATAGGGTGTATAATTAAAATTTCAGTGTAGCGTTGGCGCAAAAAAACAAGTGGGTTTATTTGTTTTTAGTTTGTCTTAGGCAAACGGGTCCTTTGTTTTTAATAATATATTTTGCTTGTTGACTCTACACTATTTGAATGAAATGTCGTATGTTATTGTTAGGTTATAGCCTAAAGGCTTCTACTACAGGATCGCTTCTTTCAAGGGGAGGTCATGAAGGTCGTTACTTTTAGCAGGAAAATTTTACTTAGTTGCCTTTTACCTTGGACACGGGCAAAAAAATACCCAGAAATACCCAATTTGAGATCAATTATGCTTATATCTTATAAAAAAGAAATAGTACTTGTATAATATCTTCAAGATCTATTATTAAACAAATTACTGTGACGTATCACGGCATTGGCTTTTGTGTTTGCAAAGCCTAGTAGAGCATGTATATACACTGATTTCTTTTTTATGATGATATGTTTCGTAGGTATATTTTGCATGTGAACGACTTACTTAGAATATTTTTATATACTTATATAAGCATTGCTATAAATAATATTTGAAGATTATAACCTTCGAGTATAATATCAAGCTGTCGCATTTAAAAAAATGTGAGGGTGGTGGGCAAGTGGTATAAGCAACCGGGAAAGGTGGCAAAATTTAGGGATTTACGTCCAACAGTGGACGTCTTACGGCTAATATTATGATAATGATAAAAAAAATATATTTTCCAAGTCGTTAAGACACTTGCTTCGTATACTCAACTCACTCGTTTTTCTTAATTTACATTGGACATTATTGATTTCGGTAAATCGGAAATAAACAGTTGCAATATCAACTTGACGTATGTATTTATAGAAGAATATGATTTAAATCTAAAAGTCATGGTCTAGTGTATAATGTGCAGAAAAGTGAGGTCATGATCTTTGAGGCGGGGAGAAAAAGAACTATAAATAAATATACCCCAATTGCTGCTCAATGGACATCCACTAAAAAGAGTATTTAGTTTTAAATATCGGGGTCATATTTTAACTTCTAGCCTCAAAGACGACGACGACATTGAAAGAGCGGACATGCTAGCTCGCAGGTTTGCACGATGCTCAAAAAATGTTTAAATTACATTTTTACAGCCTATTGTACATCATTTCCAGCCGTAGGCTATAGCCAAAAAGCCCACGACGGCCAGACCTTCGTTATTTTATAAAAGCTGAAAGTTTGCCTGCGCATATCCCTTATACTTACGGGTAAGAACAACCAGGCACTATAGAGTTTGGGTTGTGGTTACTTTGGTAGGAAACAGGTAGTAAAGGTGTATAAAATAGTACCTTAAATTCGTTAAAGTATAAAACGCATTTTTTTATATTTTATTAGGGATAACTTTAGAAATCTCGTCATATGCAAAGGAAAACTTTCAGCTTTTATAAAATAAAGGTCTGGCCGTCGTGGGCTCTTGCTCTACTAGATATACTCAAAAAGCATACAATTCCCTCCGTATCCAATTCAATAACGCGTTCAGAGTGCTGTTGGGACTTACCCCGCTTGTGCAGTGCGTCCGGGATGTTCGCGGAGGTGAGGGTGGATTGTTTCGCTACCATAATGAGCAAACGTCGTGCATCTTTGGTTCGCAGGGTGCGGGTTAGTTCAAATAGCACAATGGCTATAATTGCGAGTAGGTTGGACTGTAGATACATCGCTCACTGCTGTGCTGTCTCTCATAGAGTGCAGACGTGATTTTGATGTGCCAACAGTATCGTACCTATTTTCTAACTGTGTGATTGTCAATTACTAACATAGGATAAGATCGTATGTATCACTAACAAAATGAGTCTAGCAACTTGAATAAATGATTATTCTTATTATTAAATTAACGTCCGTGTAAAGAAATATTTCTTTAACATTTTTTTTTTGCGCTCCGTTTGAAATACAAAATTTCTCTTTAATTCAAACTTTGTTGAAAACAACCTAAATGCTATATCACGAACAACATGTAAGCAACAAAAAACTTATTTATGATAAACTTCTTTACAATAAATCATGTTCATAAAGTTAGTACTGATACGGAATCTTCCCACGTAGGTGTTTCTAATTTTCATATGAAATATGGCATGAGATAACAAAATTCTAAGACTACGAGTCTTTATATCTATATAATTTATAATTGGTAACAATATTGGTAAAACAAAGTGAAAGTAAAACAAAGTAGAAGAGAATATTGAAATTTAACAAGCTATATTATGTCCACTTATTCAGACTATTGTAAATTACGTAAACAGACTTTGGACTGAAAATTACTATTTTTTTTATACAAATTTGATGGAAAACAAACATTTTAATGGCCCATCTGATTGTAAGTGGTAACGGTAACCTATAGACAAGGCTACGTTTTCTGAGTATTGCTAAAGTGGTGCTTAGGAAACACAACCAAGCCGTTGTCTATGTTTATTTATCATGGTATAACGCTCGGAAGCAAATGTAGAAAAGAAATGACGATCTAAACTAGGACCTCAATATGACTATGATTATGAAGTCGTTAGCAATTGCAACACTGAACATTGAAACAACAAATAAGTACTTTTTTTCTAATAAAGGATAATTTAAAATCATATTTTAGAAAGGCAACCTTTTAATGGGATGTTTAGTAAAATTATCGCCAGCAGTTGGCACCACTTCAACTTTTATATTGTGCCAATCAGGGTTTACCTTTAAAAAAGCGCTTGACAGCTAGACCTTACGCATCGGTGCTGCCACCTTGTGGGCGCCATTTTAGAAAACCCTCTAAGCAATTTTCTTTTGTCCTTAATCACGTGAATTATCCATTTTGTAAATCAAACATAGTGCTCATGCACTGAAAAATATTTGTTTTGATAGCGCCGTCAAAAAGGAAGACCTTTTACCAAAGTGGCACCACCTGGTGGCGAAAATTTTTCTAAGCATCCTCATTGAATGAGTAAGTACCATAGTTAATTAATATTACATTTTATATACTTTCGATCTTTAACGTAACATAATATCCACCTATCAAAGTCGATAAATTAAATAGATGGCAACACACTTGATGTCTCTCTGTAACTAAATACGTATATTTCTTTAAAGAAAGAAAACTCGTAGGTACATTATAATTGCACCACAATTCTTAAACTAAACACTACAAAAGTCGACGGCGCGAGTCTATTTATTACTACAAAGATATTTAACTGACGGCATATTTTAGGACCTTTACAATGGATCGTGAGCTCTTTATTATACTGGTAATTTTATCAGCCTCAAAAAATGTCATTATATTTACTTAGCATAAGGAAAAATAAATTTTTAATTTGTATACTTTTGAATGCAAGTTGCTGTATTTTATTAGTAACTAATGACCTGCCTTGGCTTAGGTCGTACACAAATTTTCTTTGATGATTTAAATAAGCATGCGCATAATAAAAAATAAAAAAAATATAATCGTTTATTTCAGTCCATTTAGTCAATTTTGTTAGTAACAACTTTTCTTAATCTAGTGTTAGTAAAAGTACAAATGAAAACACACACCAAAACATATTATACACACACAAACACAATGACGACATACATTATCAACAATAATTGTTGCGCAATCCCATGTGAAAAAAAACATAAATCTTCAGAAAGAAATCTTCTGAATTGTCAAAATCTGTTGAGTAGTTTAGAAGATCTAGACCGATTTTGTTTGATACTTCTTTCTCCTTTAGAAGAGGCTGATAGACAATAATAATAATTATATCACAACAACTACACACAACACCATCTAGACCCAAAGCAAGCATATATTATAGCATATAATATGGGTTCTAGAATGCGGATAAACATATTTATATACTTTTTTTGTAAATACATACATATAACATATAAACACCTAGCCCAATGTAAATAGACATGTTCATGCACACAAATATTTGCACTGAACGGTGATCGAACGCGAGCTTTCTGGAACTACCGAACCACAGCCGACATCAAATGATTCGTCATGTTAAATTGTCGACAATGATTTATCATTGTATTATGAGTTATTAGAAAAATACTGACGGTAATTACCTACAAGCAATCCTTGGAGAATGATAGATCATCCAGCATTATGAACGTGAAAGATTATTTTTGCACAGTGTTGATGAATAATTGAACTTTATTTGGCATCCTTTGTATTACTAGCAATCATCCGCTTTGATATCACGAGGTCGTGGTTTCGAATTCAGGAAAGAGTGACTTTTTAAATTTATTTGTACTTTCTAATGTCAGGAATGTCCAAGATAAGCTCTTGGACATTCCTGACGTGTAAGAAAATCGCCAGGAAATTTGGGTTTAGTAAAAAAGTTTGAAATTGCCAATAGCGTGACGATCAATGCTCATGCCTTCTCTATAATATGAGATAAGGTCTTACCCTGCAGGTTGTATAAAAACGGGCTGATATGATGATTGTAGGAATAATGTCCACTGCTGGACTTAGGCCTTCCCCAATTTTCGCCACCTTTTTCGGTCGAGAGCTGTCCTCATTCATCAGTTATACAATACTACTAAATATATAGCATCGTGGAATAGTTTGTGGTTAAAGTTAAACTTGAAACTAACATACAGCTACACTGCAATTAGGATAACAAACTTGCGATCTGAACAGGGAACTTTGGAATAGAACGTATTAGTTTATTAAAATTAGTAAATCTTGGTGATTTTAGCTTGGATAGGCCGATTCAAATAATTTCGTAATGGCCCAGTGGCTTTGTAAACACGAGGTCGGGAGTTCGAATTCGGGAAAGTACTAATGTGATTTTTGAAATCATAAGTACTTTCTAAGTTTATCTGGACATTACTGACTGACAGCGTAAAGGAAAATATCGTGAGGCAACCTGGAATTCTGAAGAAGTCTGAAATCGCCAATCCGCCTTGAGCAAGCGTGGCGATCAATGCTCATACCTTCTCAGTATGGAAGAGGCCTTTCCCTACAGTGGGATAGTAATAATGGGCCGATATGAAAGCCGAATCGACAGGTAAAGTACTAACCTCTCATAAAAAATAACGAAAATATCTGGTCAGACGGTGTCAATAGAAATTTAAGGGTGATAAATTTAGTTTTACAAAATCGTTTAAAATAAGATTATAGGCAAGATAAAATGGCATATACGAAACTAAATACAATTATTGTTCTTGTAAAATAAATTGTTCGAGAATTTTCATAAGTCAGTTTATTTTCATTTACTCTACGTTTCTAATTACACCGTGACTAGTACTTATCTGCGAACAAGGTATCATATCAGCCGAAAGCTGTCCAGGCAAAAAGAGATATATTATGCTATTTGACAAATACCACCACCACCTTTCTACTAACACTCTAAGCAATCGTAATTTAAAACATTAATTTGTAAAAATTCTGTATGGGAAATTGAGGATAGATATCGGTAATGAATAAACAAACAACAAAGTTTTATAAAATAAGCAAAAATATTGCATTAAACCAATAACCAATATTTTTACTCTAAAAAGGAAGAAAAGCTTAAACTGTTTCATATTGTTCGAAAGTTTCATCAATGTGCAAATTGTTATTACAAAACAATGGCAAACAGTTTTTTTGCATCCGTAATGACTTAAAAATATTTTTGTATTTTATAAAATATACCTATTATGGTTTGAGCAAGAAGGAATAACAATAGTGTTTATGCAAATTCACACAAATTTTATAATAATTTATTATTATTTCTTAGATGGATACTAATTCTTATGTAAATGATGGGGAACATCTTACATTTATTAAACAGTAAATTTGCTTATCATTTTGTATTTAATAAAATGTTGTGAAAAGTTTATACGTGATTTACAACATACTGTCCACTGCACACAAAGACCTCCCTAGTGGGTGGGTGGGTGCTGGTGAATGATCAGCGAATTTTCTGTTTTTTTCTTAATTATCTATTACGTTGCTCATGGCAAAAGATAGGGTAATTCTATATTTTTGATTAGATTGACACGATTATCAATAGAAATATAACTAAAATCAAGTTAGTTCAATTTTAGTTGAAAATGTTGATTCATAAAAAAATAATTTACAAATTACGATTTTAATCGTTACTTCGTCGATTAAAATCCTTCTAAAACTGAATTCAAGTGTGAATAGGGATTAACTAATTAACTTTTCAAATGTCGGAACTTAACGTTCGCAGTCATATATAATACACGATGCTCGATAACTTTCACACACGTGTACTTCGTAATAAACATTCTTAGAACTAAAATAGACTACGAGTAATATCGTTTCGTGAATTAACGTACGGAGCCACATAGTGGTAAGTGGTTAGCGTAATCATGAATACTGCTGTCTAGTATTACCGGTACAACGCTAAGAAATTATAACCAAGCCGTTATCGACCATAAGGGTAAGCGTTAAAGGCTGCCGACGTTTTAACAAAATATGTAGGTATACTACTAGTTTATTTCGATATACTGTAAAAGATACTGTAAATACGTTCTACACGGAGATAATCATGCCTCCCATCAGAGGTGACCTTGGAGGGATAATCCAAGGAGGATGAAGATCATAGTATAATTTAGATTACATAAGTCGTCTACATGGATGGCATCCAGCAAGGTCGCCTATAATGGAAGGCATGATTATCTCCGTGTAGAACTCGTTTCACTTGTAGGGCCGAGCAAAAACTATAGGACTGCGTTGGTGGGTCGGCGGTATTGTGAAGTCTTCATCCCACACAGAAATCTTCATTTAGTCAAAGAAAATGTCAACAGGCTCGCTTCTTGTCTCATGAGACTCAACTTAGCTAGTAAATCGTTGGTGTCGAACAACTCTGCGTACTCTTTTGTAAAAAGGCGTGATATTATAATAATAATAATATTCTACCACATTCACACAGCACCATCTAGTCCCAAATTAAGCAATTATATTTGCTTGTGTTATGGGTACTAAACAACTGATATACTACTTATATACACTTTTTTTTTGTAAATACATACATATTATAGATAAATTACACCCAGACACAGAACAAAGAATCATGCTCATCACAAAAAAGGTTTGTCGTGGGTGAGAATCGAACCCACGACCTCCGGCTTAGCAGTCAGGGTTACTAACTACTAGGCCAACAGGCCAGTCAACTATGTTGTGATTTTGCGCACA
This sequence comes from Parascotia fuliginaria, assembly GCA_963082885.1. Taxonomy (NCBI): domain Eukaryota; kingdom Metazoa; phylum Arthropoda; class Insecta; order Lepidoptera; family Erebidae; genus Parascotia; species Parascotia fuliginaria. The sequence continues at coordinate 7,941,598 of OY720195.1, forward strand.
ATTTCCTATATGAAGCCACCCTAAGCTTTGTGTTTACACGTTATTCTGTAATCATGAACACTAATGACATTGGCTGTGATGGATGACGCAGCTAATTCTCGTTTAGCACACTTATTTCATTTGCTATTATCGTAATAACACGGTCGGGCTGAATATTGCGGCAAATTGTGTTTAAATACTGTAGTGTAGACGAATGACAGCAGCGGGTATACTGTATATAAACATTGTGCAGAAAATTGGACTTTTAAAAATGTATAATCGTCAATCAATCTTCAGCGAGCGTGGCGATCAATGCCTTTATCTGTACGAGAAAAAGAAAAATGGCTATAATAAAATAGGCCGGGTTAATGACTTTTTTATTTTTATTCTAATAAATATCTGAAATCAACACGTCTCGAGCAAGCGTAGTGATAAAATGCTCATGCCTTGTCTGTATGAGAAGAGGACTTTTCCTGCACTGTAATAAAGGACAGTGGTATTATTACTGTTTTTACTTTCCCTCATTTATCTACCTACGCTATTATTAAAAGTGATAAAGTTGTTTATAACTTTGTATTCCGTAGGCTGATATGATCTTAAGCGCAGGAAGTATATCTAGTCTTCTTGTAAAGGTTACTTGGAAATATAAATCAATTTTATTTTAAGAGGCGATACATTTTTTGTAACAAGTTTAGTAACAAATAAGCCTATGGACTGACTGATACTTAGCGGTTATTTACGTAAGTACATGTACGTTGTAATCTAAATATTGTAGCAATAAAGTTAATAATCGGTTGCCGACTATGAGAAACAAAAAAATAGAAAGGAGAGTGGAAAATAAAGACAACTAAAAGTTTTAATGAGTCTTTAGAACTTATAGAAAAAAACGCAATAGTATATTATTTCTACTACATGCCAATGTAAAAACAAAAACTTATTTTTAATCGATCTAGCACAATAGCTTATAGTCAACAAGCGTCTATTATTTAAGATTATTTAATAAAACCTGGTCAGTTTTAATATAGGATTAATTACTTGGATACATTTTTTTAAAGGTTACATGCGTCTGAAGTTTTAATATGTTACAACACTTAATCAAGTAATCTTAAAACAATATTTTATCCAAGATTAATGAATGTAATCTTGTTATTATCTTTGTATACTTTAACCAAATTTGTTGTTAACTTTACGATGTTCTTCATTAATTTAAGTCAGTGAAGTCAGAGCGTGACCGCAATGCAGTCAACTACTTATCAAAATTAACTTTGATGACTGCCATATTACGGTAGTAGATCCACGCTGATTTCAGCATGAATGGGCCGGATCGTCCGGAGAAGTACTACCCTCTCATAGAAGATCGACTTAAGAGTAGTAGTATCCGTACTACTGCGTATCGTTCGGTGAGTGAGAGCGCCGGAGGCCCAATTTCCCCCTTTTCCTATTTCCTCACCTCCCTCATTCCCTTCCCCTAACCCCATTCCCAGCCGCCATAGTGGAGGCCACCATACCAGCAGTTTAAGATGATGGCTTTTGGTATAGTGGCTGCCACTTCTGGATTCCACTGACTGCTTACCATCAGGCAGGGTGGAGTCACGTTGGTAGGCTATAATATAAAAAAAAAAAAAAATTGCCAAAGATCAAGCATTATATAACCTTTCACAAGGAAGCATAATTATGAAGGGATTGCAAATAAATAACTTTATATATATTTATCTCCATTAAACTCAGGTTTTAAAATAAAATAAAATTTGCACTATGCTTTTGCACTATTTATTCGGTGGTTTCATTATATAACAGAATAGTACCATTGTCACTACGGGTGGTGTCATGGAACTGAATAATACCCTAGACACTACCGGTGGTGCCATTGGGTGGTGTCATGGGTTCGAGGTGATCAAAATTAACTTTGATGACTGCTGTGTTGAGGGCCTATACAAGTGGCATAGATGCTTTTAATAAATAAAAAATGTATGGGATTGACATAAACTAACGCCAACATTGTCGTAAGCTTATGCATCTCATAAATGTTTTAATCTATTCTACAAATAATATATAAATCTATCCTACATGTGTAGGGCCTCTGGTGGGAATAAACGAATCTTTAATCTATTTTATTCTATGAAAATGTAATAATATTTGTCCGAATTCTGGATGTTCATTGAGACCGTTAGTTTTATTTTCAGCCTGTACCCAAAGGGTAAAACGGGATCCTACTACTAAGACTCCGCTGTCTGTCTGTCCGTCCGTCATAAACCGCGATAATAAGACAGTTGAAATTTTCACAAAATTAAATAATGTATTTCTGTTGTCACTAATAGTCTGTTGCGCACTAAAACACAAAATAAAATAAATAGGGGGCTCCCATGCAACAGAGGTTTTTTGCAGTTTTTATGGATAGTGGTACGGAACCCTTTGTGCGCGAGTCTGACTCACACTTGGCCGGTTTTTTATACTATTCGCAGATCTGCTACTTAGTTATTTTATATGCGTTTTTTAGTTTTGCTTTATTAATAGTAGTCGTAAAGTTTTGCCTCGTACAGGATTTAACGATATGTCATCCTTAAATATAAATAGCGCCCCTAGTTTAACTCTGTAAACTAAATTTTGCCATAAAAATTGGCTTATTCCACAAATCCTGCCTGAGCAAATCCCCCTTAGGGGGGAAACCTGAACTCTAATGTGAAGTTTGTCCCAAAATCCCCCTTGTCATTTTCGATTATTCCATTTTTCCCCGTTCATATTTTTAAAAAAGTTACTTATCATAATTTATACACGCAATAAAAACATACTTTGCATAAAAAATTGTAACTTTGTGACAGTCAGTTAAATACTAATGTAGTAAAGTGTTACAAAGTTTTGAGGCAATCCTTAATTCCTCATCCACATGCCCATTACATTACTGTGACTTTTGTTAGCCAGAAATACGATCCTTAACGAAAACCGAACTATGACACTCGAGTTTTGGGGACTTTTGAACCCCGTGAACTATCTTAAACAACAAATTTATTCGAAAGCTAGCTGTTGCCCGCATCTCCGCCCGCGTGAATGTCGGTTATATCGTATTTTCCATACAAACCTTCATCCCCATATTTCAACCCCTTTAAGCCATTTTTCGCTATAAAATATAGCCTATGTTGTTCCCCTAGATCTTTTCTATTTCTATACCAAATTTCATCGAAATCTGTTCGGTGGTTTAGACGTGAAAGCGTAACAGACAGACAGACACAGTTACTTTCGCATTTATAATTATACTCTGCTGGCTGTTGTAGCTGAGGACATTGGCAGTAGTGTATGGTCGCACTGGTTAGGTGTCCATAAGCCAGTTGCCAGGTTGGTGTCCATTTAAATGTTGGTGTAGTAATGTTTGTATGATATGTGTATGTTCCTGTAGTGGTTCGAAATTTATTATTATTCATGTGGTTCAACTCTGCATTACCCGGTTGACTGGTAGAGAATGCCGTTGGCATTAAGTCCGCCGTTATACATTCTGTGTGTAAGAAGCTTAAATAAATAAATAAATAAAATATTATTATTATACTAGTATGGATAAAATGCCAGATAAAGAACAATGAATGTGTCAGAAATAAAAACATCGACTTTTCTTCTTTATAATACGAGAGACACACTGCTGCTGGCCTGCAATTTTAAGGGATGCTTTTTACGTCTTTCTTGAAAGGCTCGAGACTTGCAATTATATTATATTGAGTGTTTGAATTGGTCCGTATAGTTCTATCGTTCAGGGGGCTTACCACCATCTTTTACAAAACAATCTTACTTTAGGAACGTTTTATATCAAGATTACAATATGATTACTCAAATCCGTACCATGACCTTCATTGTACAATATTGTTTTATTCCTGCTTAGTGCTGGGAAAGACCGAATGATTTGTCTATTGCTTGCGATAGTGGAAAAGAAATATCGCTACATGAATTGTATAGCGCTCTCTCTTTCACTTATTTGGTCCGGAGTGCAATATGCGATGTGTAATTCTGAAGCAAATATTTACATTATTTAACTCAAAATTTAATTATTTGCAAATAAATAAATCATAATGAGTAGTTTTTATAAAATGAGTGTAATTATTGTTTATTTTCCTTTAATAAGTTGCAATAACAATTTATAAATGTTTTAAATGTGATAGTGCTAGGGTATGAACCGGAACAACAAAAAATTATATCAAGTATATCAACTTTAAAGCGCGAATGAAATTTGAAACTTGATGTGTTTTAGCGGGTTTTATTTAAATGGTTAAACTTTAACTTAATAACATATTTAAGTCAGCATGGAACAAAGGTAAGGGAATTCAATATTTAAAATAGAAATTTAATACTTAATTTGTAAATATTTCAGTGTTATGTCAATGTTTCCACGAAATAAACAATTTTGTTTAAAATTCTCAATCTCATCTAATCTTTCAGCCGAAGAGTTCAACGGGTTTCCGGGCGTCAGCAAGATATCCTGTGGGAATTTTTAAATTCAAACAGGGATATAGCTGCCGCCTATAATCGGTCCACACAATCGAAACAATACTCATCGCAGAAGTGAAGAGAGATTGCGGAAACCCTTAACTCGCAGGGTGATGGTGCTCATAAGGACTATACGAATCTCTGGAACTACCAGTTGGATTTGTTTATATGCATTAGAGAATCCATATCACAAGATATAATGCTTACTTTAGGTCTAGATAGCTCTCTCTGTGTAGTTGTTGTAGTATTTTTGTTTTGTTATTATTATATTAAAAACAAGGTTACTTAATTCAAGGATACTAAATAATAATACAGTAAGAAATATAATAATATGTATATTAATTCATAACAGTAACTAAGGTCAAAATTATAACTTAGCAATAAAATAAACTTTCAGGGTCTCAGATGTCGCCTTTCCCAGAGACGCTGCACAAGACTAGTTCGAGTGATCAAACCGTGTTGCAGAGCAGTATTATGGCCACGCTGTTGTTCACCCACATTATCTTGAGGCTGCAATCGGGCTTCTCTCATCACATCTTCGTTGTTCAATTGTTGCACAGGTATATTAGCTCTATTGCAAATGTTGTGCAAAATGACACAAGCATTTACAATAGAACCAGCTACTTTTGGTGCGTAATGCAACACTCTATGAACAAGCAAACAACGAAATCGTGCTTTGAGTAGCCCAATTGTGCGCTCGATGATGTTCCTGTTGCGGACATGCAAGTTCGTGTAGTATGCTTCTGGTGAGTCAGGTGGTGCGTCCAGTATTGGTGTCATCATGCTCTTTCTTAATGGATATCCAGAGTCTCCTGATGATAAAATATACTTTAAATTATTATTAAGCAAAGAAAAATATAAAATTAAAGACAAGTTTTAAACCTACCTAGAAACCAAATACCTTCTGTGTTACTAAGATGTTCCAAATAAGCTTTTAGTGGATGAGTAGCCCATATAAAAGAGTCATGAGTTGCACCACCATGACTTGCATCTACACTCATTATTTGCATATCTGCATCACAGATCTATAAAAATAATAAAAATTATAAGACTAATGTGCCATGCACCTTAAAAATGTATCTATATAATATGCTCTTTATAATAAATAATAATAATATATATAATAATATTTTTATTTTTAATACTCATTATACATTAAAATGTGTCTATAGATGTAAGCTCCTTTTAATTATATATTAGATACTTAAGAAACATTAAATTTTTATATTAAATACATATTTACAAACTAATACAACTTTGTTTCTATGTTATTTAATTAGCACTTACCAGTTGAACATTTAAAGAATGGTAATGTTTGCGACAAAAGTAGCGTTCCTCATGTACAACTGGGCGTACTATAGCCTCTTGGGTGCAATCTATACACCCAAGAACCCCAGGAATACCAAATTTATTGTAGAACCTGTAAAGTATATATAAATATTAATCATTTAAAATACAATATGTATAATGCTATCATTTGGATATAATGCATTCTGGAATAATAATCATGTAGGCATTGTAATAAAATACTCTAGGTACATACTCTGTTTTAATCCTGTTACGTTCTTGATCATTAACTGGAAACTTGATGTACTTCTCCCTCATTTGAGGAGTATTGAGACAAGCAGTAACTTGCGCAATAACAGATGAAACTGTCTGCTGAGCCACAAAATGACCTTCTTGGCCACCTATAGGATGTTGGTATGAACCGGTAGCATAAAAGGATAATGCTATCAATACCTAAAAAAAAATAACAGAAGCTTAGAATGAGTAGGTACTATAAATAATTATTTAGGTAAGTGTAGTATCATAACATTGTATGGATAATTGGTTAAAATTTTCAACATATGTAGGCATATACACTTGCTTTACCTTCGTCTCCACAGGCAAGTCTGTAGATCTTCTTGGATTCGTCATCAGTGGCCTTAGTTCATCGCACAAGTTATGTGCCAGCTCCTTAGTAAGTCTGTACCTTTTTACAAATTCTGCATTATCTACATTAAAAGGGTCACATTCCTCACGTAATTCCGCTCGACGACGCTTGCGCTCCGTGTTGTATGCTGCATTATCTGCTTCGAGAAACTCAAATATTTCGTATGCATTCGCCATCTAGATTACAATCATAAAATTAATTAAAATCAATAGATGCACAATCCATTTGAAAATATATATAAATAAATACGTTTTACTTACTTTTTAACACGCAAAATTGATTCTATTATAAATAAAATGAGAAAACAATAATAAATCCGTCGCGTCTGAGTAACTTTTTTATGATTGCTAAATTTGACGTAAAAACAATATCGCTAATTGTCAAAAGAGACATCATGGTACGAATTGAATGAACTATATTATGATGACGTCACAAAATTGCTAAGAAAGTAATATTGTTTTATGAATATAATAGGCTTATTTTAAGGGCGTCAAGGTACGAAAAGACGAAGTAATATTAAAGTAATACTGCTTTAAGAGATGGTGGTAAGCCCCCAGTTCTACTAGTAGGACTCAACGACGAAAAATCCATTTAGACCTACTATCTTTAATTAGACTAAACGAACAAAAAAATATTTTGGTACTACTAATTTCAGTACATAATTTAATACAACTAAACAGGTAGTCTTATCTATGCAAGCGACTAGACAAAGATATCAATCAAATCAAATCAAATCATTTAATCAGTTTAAATAGAAGTACTATTTTTAGTGGCCTAATATTAATACAAAACAGGTATAATAATGATAGGTGCCTGTACTAGGTGTATTCCTGTATCACAGGCGGTTTATGTGCTAGTTTTATAGTAACAGATACATGTACACTTAAATTGTTTTGCTATGAAATATATTTTATATACATTACAATAAAATTAAAGATTGTAAATAACTCTATCTAATTATTTTGGCAAATCATATAATTTTAAACTTGTGTAATTATACTAAAAGATAGATAGAAGATAATCTAAATATTTATATCTGGATGTGTGTCTCTTTTCAGTAATCGAAGATTTTGCACAGCCTTATATGAGCGTAGATAACAGAATGTCTTTTACATGAAAATAGATAAATTAATTAAAGTAAAAAGGTCCTTGCTAGGTTTTTTTTTTAATTTAGCTCAAGTAATTTAATTAGTCATTTGGTAACTGATTTGATAGATTACTTAGATTTTAAGCTGGTATTTAAAGAAAAGGTCATTTCGTCAAGACTATGTTTCTTCAAAGTTTTTATAAAAACGAAAGAGTAAGTAAGAAAATATGTAAGAATACCTACGGAATGTCACCGTTTACTACATTTAACTAGCACGTTATACAGTCAAGTTCGTGAAGCACCTTAATCTTGTTCACAGAGTCAAACCAGCCATTAACAGTCCCTAACTTTTTACTTACAGATATGTCTTTGCCTTCCAAGCGATTCCTTAGTTTAATAATGACACTAAAAGTCGTTGATATTTTGTAGATCAAAAAAAACATGCACCCAATTCGCACTTTACCTACTACCCTATATGCGGTTCAGCTGTTTTTTTGGAGAGTAATAATTTTCGAGTGATGGGTATGTATGTATGTCTATTTATTTAGTTCGCTCTATAGCCTACAAGGCTTGATGGATTTGATTTTAATATATGAGGTGTCATTAGATTCGTATTGATTGTGGGAGTGACATAGGGTATATAAAATTTCAATGTAGCGTCGGCACGAAAAAAAAATAGGTTACTTTTTTCAGTTGGTCTAGGCAGGTAGTTTTTTGTTTCTTAATAATATATTTTGCTTGTTACTAAGATTACAGTACTTTAAACGTATATATTTAATATCACATTCCGGTGTGGTCACTAATCCGACTGCCATGTGCTTGCCTCTAGTCGACGTCTTCGGGTTGCTATAATTATGTATGTTAATGTGAATTATAGTCTTAAAAGCGAAATAATTTAACTATACTATTTATAAATTGGAAGAGTTTGTTTGTTTGTTTGATCTAGCTAATCTCTGGAATTACCAGTCAGATTTGAAAAATTCTTGCGTATGATAGGATCTCGAGAAAGGTTATAGGCTATGTAACATCACGCTACAGGCGACGGGAGCAGAGCAGTAAGCAAAGACGCGGGTGAAACCGCACCGCAGAAAGCTAGTGTTATTAAAAAATATTAGCTGCCCGCCCTCGCTTCGCTTCGGTATCACTATCGACCGCTGATGTTATGAGAGTGACAATAAACGCCTTTGAAAAATATCATTGCAATAATGTTTTATTGTACCATTCAGGTTTGCAAAGGCGATAAAAATATTGAAATTCTGAAAATGACTGAAAAAAATAAGTTGAACATAATAAAATAAGCCTATGTTACTCGTCGTATTTGTAGCTTTCTAGAAGTGAAAGAAGATTTAAGGTTAATCACTTACTCAATTTTAAATTAATATAAAATTTCATGCTATTTTCCTGACTTTAATATACATTGTCCAACAACCAGCCTTTTAATTCTAATATGAAGGCAAATTCTGACAACATTTTTCCAAATTAAAAAAATAATTCAATCTGCCATAAAAAAAATCTCTATAAACCTCATCTATTTATAGCACTCAAGAAGCATCACGTAGTTCCTTGAGCCCACACGTACACGGAAGAATGTACCACCAAATAGATAGAAAGGTAATCATGGCATATCAAATAGTTTCAAAGCTCTCAACGTGAATACACGTAGAATACAAAGAAAACTTTAACTTGATAGAAAAGTTAGTTACGTTGCAATTTGCCTCTGATGTTGAAGTTTGTTAGACAAACATTTATTCATTTACATTGATGCTTATGAATGACACAACTAACAAAAAAGTTTACTCTTCAATTACAGCTTTGAATTGTCTACATAACTACCGTATACTATTATGAGGTAGTTAGTATTAATCCGTAGAAGTGCTAGTGTATCTGAGTTAGAGTACAATGAAGGAAAACATTACAAGGAAACTTGTACTTTGAAAAATGGAACTGTAATCTCAAATTGCTAGATCCTATTGCCAATCTTTCTTGAACAAGTGTAGCAAATAATGCTTATACCTTCTATATAGGAATACAATGGGTCTGATGGTTGCCTTTACCTTTTTGTAGCAATATGCAAATTGTGGCAGCCAGTAACGCATAAATTTTACTTATTGTTTTTTTTATTCACAACATAGAAATTGTAATTACCCTTTAAGTGTATTGTCTGCGTCACTTTGCATGCTACTTGAAATTGTAAATTACAAAAAATTATAATATCCTGGCGATTAAAAAGAGTGGCCTGAGTTTCTTGCCAGTTCCTCTCATGGCCCTACCCCACGTCAGCGAACTGGCTGTAGGTTAAATGGCTGACATTTTGGAATATTATTGTTCATAAGTGTTAATTATATTAACCCAAATGGATAAATGTTTTTGATTTTGGTTGCTAAATAGGTCTAACTAAAAAAATAAATACTGTATTAACTGTGTTAGTACAATATTGTGCGATTGAAGAATTTAAAACTATATTTTCAACTCTCGTAGGTGTCTTAAAACTTCGGCTAAACAAATACCAGAGACCCTAGACAAGTGGCATAGATTTCTATTCTATTAATAGAATAGATAAAAAATTTATGGGATTGCCATAAGCTTACGACAATATTAGCGTTAGCTTATGTCAATCCCATATATTTTTTAATCTATTCTATGAATAAAATAGATATCGATGCCGCTTGTCTAGGGCCTCAGGTAAGTATAACCTACCTGTTACACGTGATCTGACCATAAAAAACATCTTCTTCTGCAAGAGGCCTATAAGATAATGAAAATATGTAATAAAATACAACTTTTAAATTATGTAGAGCAATTCAGAAATACAAACTTGCTTGACAAGGTAAATAACTTACGGGTTTCAAAGAGTTTCTACCCTTTTAATATTATAAAAAGCATGGTACACATAATTATATTATTATACCTACGTCAACATTAATCGCATGCATTGAAATTGGAATATTTTTCTAGCAAGACGCTTTTACATTTCAAATAAACTGTTTTGAATAAATGTATGTTTAATAATATAATGCTTGACGTCTTTTAACTATAAGAGGTAGACAGTGGCGCATTTATTTTTGTATTTTTTTGCAAACAAACCTACTTATAGGATATGTTCACAAGATCGCAGTGCAGCCGACTATTTACTGAAAACATTTGGACATACATATTATTATATACTAGCCATTCGTAGTGTTGTTGCGACGTTTTTGAAGCCAATCTTGTGATTTTCATTGATGTGATACTTTTTAGTTTTTTGAAAAAAACAAAATAAATTTCGTACACATACATTTATTTAATCAAATATACAAAAGATTTTTTTATCACACAGCTGGTCTCAGAACATGTTGACTTCTCAATGTTTTGATGTTTTCATCTAACCACGTCCTCAAAGCTGATACCTTAGCGTAAACTCCAGGGAAGTCAGGTCTTGCACAGCCGAGTCCCCAAGATACTACTCCAGCCAATTTGTTCTTGTAGACTAAAGGACCTCCGCTGTCACCCTAGAATAAAGAAGCAAAGACATGGTAAGAGACAATAATGAACATTTTTTTTGTACAATTTTTGGTGGCAAACCCTCAATAACATAGTCATGTCTACAAGTTACGGCTACCATTTACCATCAGGTTTTCATTTTTAACGTTTATGCATGTCATAAATTACACTATAGTCAAGTTTATAGTGATTGTTGTTTATTTTCGAAGCATGTTACAAGATTTCATATTTTATTAACAAAAGTTATTAATAATCTGAAACAAATATAATTTCTATGTCGGCGTATTATAATATTCACGTAATAGTATTCAGATCAAAGAAATTAATGATGTTTGACCTGGAGGCATTATAATATAATATAATATATAATTAAGTAATTAGCTAATGTTCTTACAACCTTACTAGCAAGTACTAAGTCAAAGTCTTTTAAATGTTTAGATGCTTGTTACTTCAACACTGAAACGAATTTTAATAAACTAGAACGTAAAAACATAACTTAGAACGTGAAATATTAAAGGGCTTGTCTAGAATAAATATTATAATATATATATAAATGTATGACCTAGAAAACTGATTAAGTTCAAAACAGTTCAAAACTAAATATTGTTTTTGATTAGTTTTGAACCCGCTGCTATTTGTTATGAAGGGCAAAATTTCCAGCAAGGCGACCATCGATTATAACTTTAGTAAATAAATGCATACCTAAATAGTGTTAAAAGTACTACATTACTACAAGACACAAATAAGCAAGTACCTATACAAAACCACTATTCACAGTATAGAATAGAAACAGATCTAATGGTCTTTTATACAAAAAGAAAAGAAGTGGCTGAGTCCGGCAGTGGCAGCGACGGGACGAGCAACCACAGTTAGTACCACTGACAAGAAAGCGAGACGCCGCGGCCGGCCGCGCGAACTTTATTTAAACGGCCCCAAAACTACTCGTAGCTGGTGCAAATCTCGAGAATAGTTGCAGTAATTTTGCTAATTTTGATCTTGAAATATTTGTGGCAGTTTAGGTGAGATTAAAACGGCAATAAGCTGTTCAGCTGTACGACGTTCGGTCAACTAGTAAGTAAAGAAATATAAAGCTAAATTGTAAGGCTAGAAGCAAGTATGGTTTTGTTACCTGACAAGCATCTTTGCCACCTTCAGGAACTCCGGCACAGAGCATACTATCGGTAATGTGGTACGTTGGCATGTAAGCTTCATCACATAGCTTTTCATTCACTTTAGGAACTAATACCTTTTGAAGCATTGTTGGGTAACCGCCACCTTCCTGTAAAGGAACATAACATAACGTTTCAGAAAGCAATGTGAAGTAACCTGGGGCCCTACCACAACCTCATACAGCACTCTTATTATAACCTTACTTTGTCACTATCCTTTTTTTAATGGTACAAAAGAAAAAAAACAAAACACAAAGTTAGATAAAAATAATACTGATTTAAGGGGTGGTGGTAGATCCCCGAGACTGTGAGTAAACAGATTTAGTACAAAATGCGAGTATATCACGGTCGTTATGTTCTAGACATGCAATCGAAATCATCAATGAATTAACACAAGTTTTATCATTAGCTAGCTTTTGCCATGTTTACATTATAAATTGAAAGCATGATATCGATTCAAGTAAAGTTCTTAATAATAGGTTAAGATTTTCATAGAAGCTGAAGGGTAGAAATAACTTATACTCTAATCAAACGGTTCGAAGAATGTGTTTTATTTTACAGAAGACTCTTGTTCAGTCAATATAATTGGGTATTTATATTTTAATTTTTTTATGCTGATTGCAAGCTCATTCATCACCTACCTATTGCAAGTATGAAAAATTCCCATCTAATTTTGATCCTGGGTCTTTTAAGCGGGCGTGAAAAAGCATCTCACTAAGCCGCCATAGTGGAGGCCACCATACCAGTAGTTTGGCTTTTGGAATGGTGTCCGCCACTTCTGGATTCCACTTACTGCTTACCATCAGGCAGAGTGGAGTGCTAATATAAAAAAAAAAAATGTTTGTTTTGCAAAACTTACTCTAACATGTCCCCATCCAGTAACAATAGTCATATCACCATCTTCGACTTGTTCTTCAACATCCATTAATTCAACAGGAGCTATTTTATCACTAAATACTAAAGGTTTTGACAATCTCAGTATAGCAATATCAGAATCCATATTATAATAGTCGAAGTCAGGGTGCCATACCAAGTTTGCAACTGGGTATAGTTCACCTCCTTGTCCATTGTATGAAGATCCTGCACGGATTTCATATCTTTCTGGGTATGAACTGGAATCAAAAATATATAATAATAATATACAGAGTGTATACGACGGTATGACATTAAATGCAATTACGTATAGTATGTGACATTATAAAGCGAGACAAAAAAAAATCTACTAAATATCTTCAATAGTTTAGACACAGTACAAATTTTTTAATTTCTTTAATTCTAAATTAACACTATGTAAGTACGTCAAACGGTCACTGACTTAAGTCATAGTCCACGTCGAAGGATAAGCGTTGCCGTTCATTACAGTTCAGTGAACTTGTCATAATAAAATGGTGTATTACTTCGTTACTATTAAAATATTATTTATTTTGTTAGAAAATTTCAATTTTTTGTTTTTCGTCAAATTACTTTTGTGATTAATTAGAAATCATTATATGGGCTAGTAACACCTGCCTTTTCATTTAATGTCAAACCGTCGTATACACTCTGTATAATATCTTAACAACTACACACAACGCCATTTAGACCCAACGTAAGTATATTTATATAGCTTGTGTTATGGGTTCTAGAATGCGGATATACATACTTAAATACTTTTTTTTCTAAATACATACATATAACATAGAAACACCCAGACCAATGCAAATAGTTATGTTCATGCACACAAATATTTGCACTTATTTAATCAATAATAAGTTGTGCATTATGGATTTTCGGTGTCATTTGCAATTTGGATAGTAATTGAGTTTTAAATGTTTTTTTTTTAAGATAAATGTACCTAGTCAGATAAGTCTGCAAGTCTGTTCAAAATTTTTAAGGTACTTATTATTTTTCATTTAATTTCATTAGTACAATATTTACGATGAATGTTTTTTCCAATTGTTGTTTACGACAAACAACATTAGCAGATTTTTTTTTAACTTGTAATCTTTCGCAAATAGAGTTATACTAACATTTGGCTCTTGCATTCAGTTATGTTTTTACCTGAATGCCGAGGTCAAGGAGGGTAATGATTTTCGGGTGTATTTATGTATGTATGTGGGTATAAATGCTTAAATGGCTTGATACATTTTAACATAAAAGGTGTCACTAGATTCTTATTGATTGTGGGAGTGACATATTAGGGCATATAAAATTTCAATGTAGCGTCAGCACGAGAAAAATTGTTTTCCTTCTTTTCAATTTATTTTAGGCAGGCGGTTTTTTTTTATTATTCTTAATAATTCATTATCTGGCTTACAAGCAATTACTTGGCTTGTAGTCTTCTACCTAAAATATGGAACTATCCTATTTGATTGCCATGGATATCGTAAAAGTTCACTAATAGAATTTCACATTATAATAAACAGAGTTACCTGCGTTTTAAATTTTACTTCCATCTGCCTGCCAAACGTGGTGCCTATTTCAAACTGCTCTCTTGGAAGAAACCAGTTGTGGACGTCTTTACATCGATTTTAAGATAATTGCAATCAACAACTTACCCACTAACACAGTGTGCAGCAGTCACAATAATATCATGCGCAATAATAGCACCTCCACATGTATGCCTTCCGTGACTTAGTATTGACACTTGATATGGTGCTTCTGTTATTTCTATATCTTCACCACCCACTATCCTTATTTCTTCTAAGGATTTTATAGTTGGTGTTGATACTGCAATTATAGCATTATAGAATTTAGCATGTTCTTAAAATATAACGAATCTTGCTATCTCTAAACCTTGGTCATATACAAGTATCATCGGAATGTTGCAATACACTTCTTAATTTAAAAGCCTATTTGAAATATTTCACAGTTTTTTTAATATTGACAAAATACTTATATTTAACTTAAATACAATGGTAGTGATGTGAATAATAAATAAATTTAATTCAAAATGAACATAAGATCTTTCCATGATATGTATTTACAACAAACCAAAAATGATAACACTTAAAACCTTATTAAAAACTCAATTTACTAAATTTAAAAAATAAACCAAAACTTACCAACACAACTGATGAAAGCAAAACAGAAAACTAAAGGCAACATGATGAAGTACTACAATTAGTAATCATTGTCTGTCATTATTTATATACCTGCGTTACAAAAGATTATTAGGGTCAATATAATTTGTAGATAAGCAGACCTTCACTCATTCTCGACTGATAAAACCTAAGTTCAGTGTTTATGTTTAGGGAACGTTTGACAAGTGTTTGATGAAAATTTTGTGTTGTTGTCAAACTGTTAGAGGTTCTGTACATTATTTCAAAGGCATTTTTGTTTTATGTGACGTCAAAATAGTGTGATAGTGATAGCATTGGCGAAGAGTAAGTTACTTTGTTCACTTAAGAGCGGTATTACATTATCATATAAATATGATTTCATATCTGTCAAATTATATGATCATAGTTCGACGACCCTCAAACTATAATCATAGTTAATCATATGTAGTTATTATACCGTCATATGTTCTTCATTTAAAATGACTTAGAGCGATATTACATTATCGTATAAATATGATTTCATATCTGTCAAATTCTATGATCATAGTTCGACGACTCTCAAACTATGATCACAGATAATCACATGTAGTTATTATATCGTCGTATGTTCTTCATTTAAAAATGACTTACACATCTTTGATCATATTTCTATGATAGTCTAATAGTGGCCTTACACAACTTTGTTCATATTTCTATGATAGTCTAATAGTGGCCTTACACATCTTTGATCATATTTCTATGATAGTCTAATAGCGGTCTAAGACTCTACCACCAGATAAGACGAGAGATTTAATTGACTGTATTACGGGACATTTTAAAATAAGTAATAATGATTGCGCAATTTGCTGAGTCAAGGTTTGCTGATCGCGATGATTCAAAAAGGTTTGGTGCCAAAAGCTCTTAAACATACTCTTACAGGCTCGTAGACTTATTTCGAAGGCACATGCTACTTCTGTGCAAGAGTTTGTTCTTCAGTAAGTGAGAACCGTTGGGCCCCAATTACTTCTTTGGATTTTTTTTGAGTTTGCTCTTATATTTGATAATTGATTTTCTGCAATACTTAGGGAGTGCAGTCATATCTTATAGCAACAACTTATCGACAGGTGAGTTGTATACTTAGTAATCACACAACTTATACTGAAGGGTTATTTACCAAGTACTCACTAGTAAGCAGGCTAGCTCCATCATCCTGCTAGGCAAATGCCTTTCTCCATAAAATCCTTACTCTTCAATTTAACCCAATGCGGACCAGTTACTGTCGTTCTTTGCTATGACCTACTCGTTCCCAAATTTACTATCACAGTAGTATAAAAATCATACAGATCTCTAACACTCAATCTAACAAGCAATCTTGGACTTGACCGAATTATGAACATTTAACACATAATCGCATTGCAGTAATTATTTGAAGAACGAATCTTACAAAACGCTGTCATTATGATTATTTTGTATGTTAAGGTTTTTAGAACGAAATTTTTTAGGTTTACGCAATCGGATAACGATACACTTGAGTTTTAAGTGGCAGATAGTGAATGAATTCTGTTATCTAGTATTTTAAGTGATTATTACGCATTAAATCAATCTTAACACTTTAAATACCATTAGTATTTTATTAATATTCTACGTGCTGCATAGATTTGTTTGTTTTTCGTAATGTAATAGATCCTTGCTGAGTATCGGCCAGGATTACCAGAGGACCTGGTTAGTTCTGTCACAAAACATATGAGTAGTTAATGTTCATATTTGTCACCTTATGACCTATAAGGTGAGTGTTCCGGAGGCCCACGTATCTCAAGGGTTCTTTTCTTTTTTCTTACTTATTATGTTCAACTTTCAATGTCAATTACGACTTTCTCTAGTTATATTTTCTTAGTATGATTTGTAGGGCTAGAAGAAAACAGCTATATCTATATTATGTTGCGGTAACCACTAACCCTCATGGTTAGGTTAGTTATTAGGTTTTATTATTTAGGTTAGTTAATAAACTTGTTCAAAATTTAAATTATTTAAATAATACTTGGACTGGCCTGTTGGTCTAGTGGTTAGTGACCCTGACTGCTAAGCCGGAGGTCGTGGGTTCGATTCCCACCCAGGACAAACCTTTGTGTGATGAGCATGATTGTTTGTTCTGTGTCTGGGTGTAATTTATCTATAATATGTATGTATTTACAAAAAAAAAATGTATATAAGTAGTATATCAGTTGTTTAGTACCCATAACACAAGCAAATATAATTGCTTAATTTGGGGCTAGATGGCGCTGTGTGAATGTGAAAAAAAAAAAAAAAAAAAAAAAAAAACTTCTGTTGCCTGCAGCTCCGCCCGCGTGGATGTCAGTTACATCCCATTTTTCATACAAACTTCTATTTCAACCCCTTCAAGCTATTTTTTGCGCGATTTAAGGTAGGCCGTTGTTCCCCAAGGCTTATTCTATCTCTATACCAAATTTTATTTTCATTCAGTGGTTTGGGCGTGAAAGCGTAACAGACAGACAGACTAAGTTACTTTCGCATGTATATTATTAGTATGGATGGATATTAGTCTAGCCTTAAAACAGGGCGCACCTGATAGTATGTAGTAACCGTCGCAGATAAATCTTTAAGCCATCGAGCAAAATACTTAGTTGTATGCCTTCCACGGCAAGAAATTATATATTCTAGACTACATATATTTATATTTAATAAGTTACCTTCCGATGTTCGAAATAATATTAAGCCGATAAATGTAAAACATAAACTTAAGTCTCACTTAAATAATTCTACTATTTGAGAAAGAATATCGATGTAAATGTTTATATAGCATTGTTATAATCCACAGTGGTTTCGAAATGCCATTATGATGAGGTTCTATGTAATAAAATTGATAAATTTGTTAAAAGAAATAAAAAAATAATAATATATATATTTAACAAGAAAATGTATTATTATTAACAAAACAAAAGGCCTGCCTGCCTAAAACAAACTGAAAAGAAAGAAACCCATTTTTGTTTCGTGCTGACGCTACATTGTAAAACTATACGTATACCCTTTGTCACTACTGACTGCTTCTGTGGTTTGGTGGTACTGTGTATGGACTGTGAGGTCGCGGGTTCGATTCCCGCTCAGTGCGAATATTTGTGTGCATGAACATGTTTATTTGCATTGGTCTGGGTGTTTCTATGTATAATATGATGTATGTATTTACAAAAAAAAAGTATTTAAGTATGTATATCCGCATTCTAGAACCCATAACACAAGCATATAATATGCTTACTTTGGGTCTAGATGGCGTTGTGTGTAGTTGTTGAAATATTATTATTATTATTATTATTACTGCAAATGATTCGAATCTATTAACACCTCATATGTTAAAATTCATAAATCCATTTAGGCTATAGATTGTTCCAAAAATAGACATAATACATAGATACATATTTACATACATACGCTCAAAAAAGAACATTACCGTTCTTG
The DNA here is from genome assembly GCA_963082885.1 of Parascotia fuliginaria. Lineage (NCBI taxonomy): Eukaryota > Metazoa > Arthropoda > Insecta > Lepidoptera > Erebidae > Parascotia > Parascotia fuliginaria. The sequence goes on from OY720195.1 coordinate 7,960,204, forward strand.
ACTTTGGCAGTCAGGCAAAAATATATAAGTGTCTAAGTCACACCATTACATGCTCGTGTTAAAAGTTTGAAATATGTAATATTATTAACATTGCTAAAACGAATTCTACCAAAATTTATAAAGAATTTACATTGTTGACTTTTGTTTGAAGTTTTTATAGCCTACCTTCATTAAGGGGTCAGGTCACCATTACTTGAACTTTTATTACTGATCTGGCATTTTTTCTTAAAACATTAAGAACTGCAGACTGAGGCTTAAATCCATAATGTAGTAAAACGAAGATTTATTAGAAAGAACATTTCAAATCAGTAAATGGTGCGAAAGCAGACGTTTGCAATTAGGTTTCCTTTTTTAAAATTGTTTAATTTTAATTCTTAGTGTTATGTCAAAGTTGTAAAATGTCTAAAGTAAAAACACATGGAATATTTTGTTTTTTTTACGAATTCTCAAACATAATTTGGTTTTGATGCCTCGTTTGGTTTATATAGAAATTCATTTCATAATAAACAGTTATACAGTTTTGCATCGTTTCAGTGAAATTATTACGATGATAAGCTTTTCACAAATTATATGCTATGGATTTAACGCAAAAATTTTTTTTTACTCTATTTAACTGGGAAAAGTTTCCTTCGTGCTAGTAAAAAGCATAGAAAATATTATTTCATATGGGTTTTTGAACATTTGAATGATTTTCAAACCGAAACTATCCCTCGGTGATCATGTAAAACTTTTAAAATATCATATATATTCTGCAAAAATTCATACGGAATCTTTTCATACATAATTAATAATAATAATGACTGGCCTGTTGGTCTAGTGGTTAGTGACCCTGACTGCTAAGCCGGAGGTCGTGGGTTCGATTCCCACCTAGGACAAACCTTTGTGTGATGAGCATGATTGTTTGTTCTGTGTCTGGGTGTAATTTATCTATAATATGTATGTATTTACAAAAAAAAAATGTATTTAAGTAGTGTATCAATTGTTTAGTACCCATAACACAAGCAAATATAATTGCTTAATTTGGGGCTAAATGGCGCTGTGTGAACGTGGTAGAATATTATTATTATTATTATTATTATTATAATTTGGCCATCTTCTCCAGAGCCACTTTTCTCTGGTTGCACTTTTTCTACTTTAGTTACAGTCGCACAAAAGAAAATTACTTCTTTTTATCCTACTGTCGAAGTCTGGGAGGATAATGTCTTCATTTTTTAGTTAATTGCAGTGATACCTACATCTTTGCCTAGAATGCTTTTTGAATTATAATTCTCAAGGTATTCCAATTAACTCCAATTTATTTTTAAACTTTTACTAGTCATGCTACAAAAATATTTTTGACGCACATTAATGTTCAATGCGGAACCATATTTCTGGTTACGGGCAACGACAGGCTTAAGTAAGAATATATCGTTATTATCGTTATTTAGAAAATAACTGTACTTTTTACCTTAATTAAACCTTGCCAGTATATTATAGGAACCTTTCAAAACAATACTTTCTGCAAAGATAATTAAAGCTATTCAACATGTAATGCCTGTTAATACTAACAAGGAACTGAACGATTAATGGACATTTATGTTTGTTTATTTTACATTAATTTAGTTCTTTTATTTGAAAACACTACACACGGATACTCTGATTGTATAACATGTTAGCCAACTTAACATTCGCTATTATTGCCGCAAGGATTTAAATGTTTAGAAAACTACGATCTTTCAAGTTAATGACAGGAGTCCCAACCAGACAACTATGCGCAAGAAGACCTGATGAACGCTGCTGACAATGTAGTAGCCGTATCTAACATTTAGGCTAACATAACACTCGATAGGTTGCAGCGGCGAGCAGTCCGTATCATCGGAAGCCCGGAGGCTACTAAGACCCTTGAACCTTTACAGCTGCGAAGAGACATCGCCTCAATGGCCGTCTTCTATCGCCTTTACCATGAAGAGTGTTCTGAAGAGCTGTTTGAATTAATCCCACCCTCTCCCTTTTTATCCAGAACGACACGTGCGGGGCTGAAGTGCCACCCTTTCACAGTGGAATCTAAAGGGTCTCGAACTAAACGGTTCAACACTTCATACTTTTGTCGCTCAATTAAAGCCTGGAACTCTTTGCCAGCGCATGTGTTCCCATCTAATTTTGATCCTGGGTCTTTTAAGCGGGGCGTGAAAAAGCATCGCACTAAGCCGGCATAGTGGAGGCCACCATACCAGTAGTTTGACTTTTGGAATGGTGTCCGCCACTTCTGGATTCCACTTACTGCTTACCATCAGCAGAGTAGAGTCACTTTAGTAGGCTAATTTAAAAAAAAAAAAAAAAAAAACATAATGTGAACAGATTTGTCGCCGACACGAAAAGAAAAAGTATGACAGGAGACATCATCGAAATACGTACAAGAAGGGTAGATTATGTTTAATTTAGTCCTGATCTCCTAAAATAATGTTTAACAGAGTCATCGCGAATAATGCCACTTGCACTAATTTTAACAACAATAATAGTAGATTAGTAGCCAATGGCTGTAAGGCATCAATTGCAGCCCGAGATATTAGAGCGCAACGAGGGCGCAGATAGTTCGAGGGCGCAATTGATGCTAACACCCGAGCTAACTACTCTGCTTTACATCTCGATAGTGAGGTAAGTAGAAAAAAACCGGCATTACAAGAATAAAACATTTTATTAGTTAAAATTTATAGTGAAATGAGAACAATTTTCAAATTTTAGGTTCGATATTTAAAATTGATGACTATTATACTCATACGAAGACAAGGCTGAATAGCGAAGCGACCTCTTTTGTCATTGGGCTGAATGCATGATGTCTATTGCCAGTATGATGGTTAGATGTACGCGTACTTTTTGAAAGAGTGAAGTGTTTTTTTTTAATTACTTACCGCCCTAGGGCTTTTCTAGCTACATTATTACCCTAGAGTGCTAATTGGTCACCTACAAGCCCCATTTGAGGGTAATAAGGACCTACTTACCGAATATGAGAGATGTAAATTAGTTAATTTAATGTCTGTTGGTATAAGACACTAAATACAATTAGTTCAAACGAATTATTGCTTATTAAGTGACTTTATAGAGTTATTAGTTTATAATTAAATTGATGTACAATATACTGGTGGCTATAATAATAATAATAATACCAGCCTATTTACTGTCCCACTGCAGGGCAAAGGCCTCTTCTCATATAAAGAAGGTATGAGCATTAATCACCACGCTTGCTCAAGGCGGATTGGCAATTTCAGACATTTAAGTCCAGGTTTCCTCACGATGTTTTCCTTCACCGTTAGTCAGAAATGTCCAAGATAAACTTAGAAACTACGTATGATTTGAAAAATCACATCGGTACTTGCCCGGATTCGAACCTACTACCTCGTCTTTACGAAGCGGGTGCCTTATCCACTGGACCATTTCGACTTTTTTTTTGGTGGCTATATGGCATTATAATTATCACATCACCCTGTATATGTTCAACATTGGACAATTTGAGGGTAGTAATATTATGATTACATTACCAATAAAATTAACAATATCGACTACTAAACATTGATTAACAAATAACGTTAAAATATTTATTAACTCGTCGTATGCTATGGAGCAGATCTACACGAGACACAATCACAAAATAGGTACGTACAGAGACAAAGCTTCATACAACCGCGCAAATCAGTGGCACTAGTACAAGCACGCGGGGCATGACCACTGGCCGCTTGTCGCGTTGACAATCTCAGGGTCAGTGCGACGCACGTTAATGTTATTTGTTAATTATTTTATCGGTTAATTTTAATGGTTGAAACTATAATAAATATGTTAATATTTATATTCAATAAGAAAGGTTTAAAATTTAAAAGTTAAATAATGCTACTGATATGTAATAAGTATGATTGTTTATTTTCACGCGTTATTAGTTTACCTTCATATTTTAACGGGTTCATCGAATTCTTTCAAAGTTTCTAGATAGGTTTAGGTTTGTACCTAATTAATTTAAAAATACACGAATGATAATGTTTATAAAATCACATTGACAACAAAACTTTTATAATATTATCAGCTTTAAACACTAAAATATATCGAATTTAGCTACTTAAAAGGCAAAACGGAAGATAATTTCCTATTTACTAGGTTAATCCTATTCGTTTAAATGAGATATCAAAATCAGTATGTACATATATAGAGTTATTCCGGTCTGATCCCCTGAATCTCTTACACTGGGGATCGCTTATTTTTTATTATTTTCTATTCAGTTCTGATTGCGCAGGAGATCAGACACAAAACTTTAATATATTTAAGACTGGGGGATCAGACCGGAATGACTAAGTTTGCAGAGAATCAGAACCGAATTAAAAAATTGTAACCCTAGGGATCAGATCTGGGAGATCGGACCGGAATAACTCCATATATTTAACAAATGTTTTGTTTGTCTTAGCCTATTATGACAATCCTACCAAAATAGGTAACAATTTTGCACTTTCTTAGGAAGCTTTGCCTCTATACGGCTTATCTACTCTGTGACACAATGCTATTTCTATCGTGTCTGATATTATAGCATACGAGAGGGTGAATGATTCAGCGAAATAATTAATCAGGTTATGAGATTATAATAATCTTAATGTAAATATTTATAAATTTACATTACTTTTAATATGCGGAGTAAGTTTTTAAATATTTACATAAATAACATAGATGATAAAATGTGTATGTAGAATTACTTGACTTTAATAACACCTAAATTAAAATGTAAGTTTAACATAATAAAAAAAAATATTAACTATTATTTTATAGTTAAGACAGACTATTTTGGTAATACCAGTACTCAAACTAGTTTTAACAAACTTCATAAAAGCAGATTTTGAGCTTTAATTTATTTACTCTCTGAAAACACAATAATATATTTTTTTTAATAATAAAAATAATACATATTACCACAACAACCACACAACGCCATCTAGACCCAAAATAAGCATATATTAAATTATATCATTATAGCTTGTGATTCTAGAATTATAAATCGTATTTTAAATCAATTTTTTAAATTTAGTGATCACTAGGTCAAGAACCAAAAATAAAACTGTTTTTATCGTTAAAGCTGTATAAATAATGTGTCTTAATTTAGTTAAATACTTTTTAAATAATGCAATAAAATTTTAGGTAATATTTTATTTCCGTGCACTCATTTGCACGAATCTTTTAATTTTTTTAATGGAATAAGTTGTGATCCGTTTGTAATAAGTAAACTTATTTTCGCAAATACTATAAAACGATAATAAAGATTTTTTAAAAGTCGGCTCGTCCTATAATTCTCCAGTGTGTATCATTTTAAAAGCGAATTCTCATTCGTGTCTCGAACTCGCTTCAGGGGCTTGTTACCTTTATAAGAGTTTTTATAACTTGCGATATTGTTTTCTATTTCCTAAAAACAAAATGGGACATTCCTTTACTTTCTTTCTCTTTAGTTTCTGAGACAGGTGCGAGTGTAAGCGGAGAATTTACCTTACTTACAAGTTTTGTAAAACAATTTTCACTCAAGAAACTAGCTCTTTTTAGAGGAAGTAGTTTACAAACATACAATTTATTTCACTCTCGTGAAGGTAATCAAATACTCATAAAATATACCAGCAATACCGCAAAAAGAAAGTAACCTCCAAAATTAAAATCTTTAAAACATGGCCTATTCTCTAGTACAGGCATTCTACATTTTGAACGTCTCGCTGTTTGCAATCATTGGCACCTCAGCCTTATATCTAGTTGGACAAGTTCCCAGGTAATTTACATTTTATTCCACTTGTGTATCGCCAAAGTTTTTTTTTTTTTTTATATTAGCCTACCAAAGTAACTCTACCCCGCCTGATGGTAAGCAGTCAGTGGAATCCAGAAGTGGTGGCCACCATACCAAAAGCCATAGTCTTAAACTGCTGGTATGGTGGCCTCCACTATGGCGGCTGGGAATGAGGTTAGGGGAAGGAAATGAGAGAGGTAAGGAAAGGGGAAAGTGGGGAAGTTGAGCCACTCACCGAGCGAAACGCAGTAGTACGGATACTACTACTCTTACGTCAATCTTCTATGAGAAGGTAGTACTTCCCCAGACGATCCGGCCCATTCATGCTGAAACCAGCGTGGATCTACTACCGTAAGTTTTTGCTAGTTTCTTAACTAGATCTAAACAAATATTTTTACAATTAATTGGATGTTTATCTGGTAATTGACTTCCTCATAGAATTGTAGAAGTAAGCTGAAGTTAGAATATTTCATAGAACTATTAATTTTAAACTTTGTTTATTTGTATTCATTATGTTATTGACTGTCTCAGTGGTTTAGTATTATACATCTTAATGATACTCACAAAAAGAAATGGAGTAATTCATAATAATATTACCTATGTAATTGATTCTTCATTCTATCATTCTTGAAATTATTGATTCCACTGTCTCTTTTCCTATCCAGAATGATAGGTACCGTATGACAGTTGGTATAAAGACCGGCGATGTGAGGGAGGCCATGGAAAACACTAAAATTACTGTTCTGGTTTTAATTGATTGTACATTTTTTTTTTACTTATTTATTGTCAGATAAATAATCAGTACAACATTAATATTATACTCGCCAAGCTAAGCAGCTTGTTGGCGAGATACGCTCGTTAATATAATATATCAATCTTATACATACTTAAAGTTAAATATTGTTTACCTATGCGATTATACAAATCTAAAGCGGACTAGTTATAATAAAAAAAAAATGAAATCTATGGATGAACTACATCGCGGAATTGGATGTCACGGATAGTGACTTCACATTCGCCGAGCAGGAGACTATTAGTTTGGGTTTTAACATGTATTTACTAATTCAGGTTCTATTCTTAATTGTTCTATTCTGTTGTATATTTTAAGGACTAGATATTCAGTCATTCTCTCTCCATAATAATTGTTAATTTTTGGTATAAATAATTTTCACTGTGTTACATTTCTTGTATTACTTATATACATTATCAATCCTTAACTTGTAATCATCTGTATTATAATGTTCTATGGCTATTAGGAAATTTACTTTTAAGTCTATTGGCAAAATCTTACATATAGGGTACAGTTTTTCATAATCTTTATTGCACATTGTTTTTACTTTTTTACTAACTAAATATTTAATAAGCCTTCAACACCGTCGGTTACGATATCCTACTGTCCGTCCTTTTCTATTTTATGATCTCAACCAAAGCACTGAAATGGTTCTCGAATTTTCTTCAGGTACGCCAGCAGTCTGATCGCATTGGTGAATCTTCATCATTGTGTATTTGACAGTTCAGTAATAGCACTGAGTCCAGCGGTCAAAAACCTTGGTCTGTACATTGACTCGACACTGAACTGGCAAGCGCATATAACAAATGTTAGCCAACGAGTCACCGGTACCCTTCGTGCTCTCTACCGCTTGAAAAACTTCCTTCCAATCAAAATCAAGGTTATGCTTGACCTGAATGCAGACCTTCTCAATAAGCTAGATCGTTTCGATTCATTTTCAACATTCGCAAGTACATTTCGCTCACAAGTAAATTGGTTGCCTATACGTCAGCGTCGTTATTTACGTACTCTTACTACTCTCTTTTCATTTCTTAAATTTTCCTATTCTCCTTCATACTTAACGCACTATTTTGAATATTTACATATGGCCCACGATCGAAATCTTCGCTCTTCAAATAATCAAATACTTCTACTCCTACGCCCTTCACATAATTTCGTTGGTTCCTCCGTCCATGTTTAATCTGTTCTTCTATGGAATGCACTCCTTCCCGAGATCAGGATATCCACAAACCGTTTGACATTCAAGATGAAGGTACTTGTACAACAGCTACTTGCAAAAAAATTGGCAGAATCATCACAATAGCTTTGTAAGTATTTATTTATGTATGTATATATTGATAGATATTTATTTATTCTGCGTTATGATTATGTATTTATATACTTACTATATATCTTATGTATGTCTTATAATTTATGTATCATATACTTATTAATATTTTAGTTGTTAGATTTCTACTTTAAATGCACCTTCTTTATCTTATCTCTGCATCACCCTGTTATGTTGACTGGTAGAGAATGCTTTTGGCATTAAGTCGGACTATATAGGCGGACTTAGAGAGTAGTCATCGGAACTTTGCGCGCACTTTATCGCCTGAAAAACTTCCTCCCATCCAAGAGAAAGATAACGCTTGTGCAAGCTTTAGTTTTCCCGCTAATCGACTATGGTGACGTGTGCTATTTAGACCTGAATGCAGATCTAACAAATATGACCGTCTAAACAAATATGACCGTCTTCTCAATAACTGCATTCGATTTATTTTTAATCTTCGTAAGTATGTGTCTACATACTGCTCCCAGCTAACTTGGTTAACTAATCGCCAGCGCCGTAGTCTGCGCACTCTCACTACCCTCTAATCCTTCCTAACGTCTCCCACTCCCCCCTCCTACTTACTGGATTATTTTCAGTATTTATGTTCTAATCATAACAGAGTTCTTCGTTCTTCCAATAACCTACTTCTTCAATGTCCTTCCCATAGTTCTAATTTTGTAGGGTCTTCCTTCTCTGTCCAATCTGTACGTCTTTGGAATGCGCTCCCTCTCGAAATCAGGGTGTCAACCAATCGTTTGGCGTTTAAGTTCAAGGTAAAGGAACTCCTCGTGTATAGGCAGGCAGACACACCACAATGATACCGATCATTTACGTATATTATGTTATGTTTATGTATGTATGTATGGTTATATAAGTATTTATATATGTATATGTATTGTAGGCTTTGTATGTATGTTTATTTTTATATTGTATGCATATTTATATATTTTGTTCTGTAAAGTTGTCTCTACTGTTTTTCAGATGCACCTACTTTGTTTTTCTCTGCATTACCTGTACTAGTTGACTGGTAGATAATGCCTCAGACATTAAGTCCTTCAATATACTCCTGTATGTATATGAAGTGTTAAATAAATAAATAAGTATATGAAATACATAAATAAATAAAGGGTTTGAAACCAAATGATTCAGTACTCAATTAAGCTTGAAACTCTCACCCCGAGTTTTCACTGACTGACAACATGTTGTGAACAGCTATCTACCCCACTCACTCTTTGAGAGTTAAACTAGTTATATAGATGTTTGCAACATGTTTTGTCGTCAGTGAAAATGCGAGGTTAGGCATTTGTTTCTTTCTAATTTAGTTTTAGCATTTTAGAAGCATTTTAGAAAGCTGATATGGTGTGGGCACTATGTCAGTAGTTTGCGACAATGACATTTGGAATGATATATACCAATCCTGGATCGGACTGACTGCTTACCTACCTACCTACTATAAGAAAGAGTGGAGTTCATATTATAGTATATATAAAAATGGCGTGCAGAACATAATAAGACATAATAATAAATAATATCATAATCTTCATTACTTCTCTCTCGTTTTATTTCAATACCCAACTCATTGACTGCATTATCCATTCAATCGACCATTACCAAGACTAGACACCAAGCGTACTAACTACAGTATCAACTGTTTTCCAATACGATTACAGCAACAAGGTTTTAAGGAAAATAAAGCTAAATTATTTGTCACACCGTCAAAGGAATTCAATTTCAGTTCACTACAACAGTACATTGAATTTGGAGATTGCAATAATGTCAATCGTGAGATAGTATCCTTACGATTGATAATAAAATATATAGAGTATAAAACTTGAAATTTCTCATATAAAAAAGTCTCAATGGCTTAGTGGATAAATCACCTTTCGTAAACACGAGGTCGTGGGTTCGAATCTGGGCAAGTACCAACGTGACTTTTCAAATCATACTTTCGATAACGATACTTTCTAAGTTTATCTCAGACATTTCTAACGGTGAAGGAAAACATCGGAAGGAAACCTGAATTTCTGAGGAAGTCTGAAATTGCCACTCCGCATTAAGCAAGCGTGGTTCTCATAAAGAGAAAATATGAGCATTGATCGCCATGCTTGTGCAATGCGTATTATACATAAAAAAAATAATTTAATACAATGCACTTAGTATAAACTGTAAAAATTCTCCGGGCAGCTTAGGTAGCTCAGAACCGGTTAAGGTGGTGAAACATCGGAAGGCCTATGTCTATATGTCTATTATGATAATGATGAAACATTCCCTCAGTTTTTTATTTGTCAAAAGAATAACTCTATTATGTCATTATAGTACCAGTAGTAGAAAAATAACAGTAAAATTTAGTTTAATTAAAAATGTTTTCTTAAAGAGTGGGCAAAGTTTCTTGCCAGTTCTTCTCATGGCTTTAGTTAGCGTTATTTAAACTGTAGGCAAATTAGCTGTCATCTTTGCGACGTTGACTATCGTCATCGTGGTTGACTGCACTTTGACAGTTTTGTGAAAGCTCTATATTCTTCCTCTTTTCTTTTAAATTTTTTTGTCTTGTAAAATAAAGCTGTTATACTGCACAATACGTACCGCCATTAACATTAAAAATATAACGTTATTTTTTGTTATTAATAACAATAATTTTAATAAATGTCATTACGTTCAATACGTAATAAATACGGAAGTATTATCGTCCATATTATAATGATACTATAAAATAAATGTATCAACCGCAAACTGTCGATTTAAAATGACAAATTTGAAAGCATTCATAAAATATAAGTATATTAACTACAAAAATATTTAACTAACATAAAATTGCTATTGCTAACCGTTGGAGTACAAAATTAATGAGCTCCAACATAATATGTCTGTGGTTCCAACCGACAGGCGAAGCTTGATCCCCAAAAATAGGGTCTTTAGGGTGGTAAGAAAGTGTAGAAGCTAGATGAGGCCTTCGTAGAGGCATAGGATCAACAATAATCTTTTAGCTAAGATCACGATAATGAAGAACGTTAAAACAAACAAAACATTATAAGGGTCTGTTAAATGACATCAAAATTTCGACCATATGGAAATATATTTAAGAAAGGGTAAAATCTTACTGACAGGTATTTTCTGAATGAGTCGAATAATAATAATTAGATTAGCTTGGTCAATTAGAGATGCATTGCATAGTAATACATCGGTATAATCGCAAATGTTGGAAAGCATTATGACCACTATAACTGTTTCTAACACGCAGGTGTTAGTTAACGTCTATAAGTGATTGTTAACATAAATGTCTCATGAAACTAAATTCTATTACATTTATAACGAAGTTTCCTTATTTTCCTTCTAGCTAATTCTTCCTGCACAGGTAACGTACACTTTCCAGGACAGGGAGCGGATATGGCCGTCATTACAATAAAACATCTATTACATCTACTATCTTTGAAAGGATTAATAACGACTAGGTTACGGTTACTATTTACCAACAGCGCATTATGTCGCTTATCATGGATCTGATTCAGTACGCGGTACTCCTTGACACAACAAAATGTTCAGTATTAACTCAACTTCCGCAATTTTATCTGGTACTTCAACAGAACCCTCCTTCTTATTTCAATTGCACACATTGTCATTTTGTGACCGAAGTAGACACACCTTAATTTAATAGATTAATCTTTGTGATAAATGAAAAAATAATAAATGATGAGATCAATGTAAAGTTATAAGTCATTAAATTGATCTCGTCATTTATTACTATATAATATACTTATTGCTGTTTAAAATACTACTTTATTATTAAAGTAGTATTTTAAATAGTAATAAGTAACTTAGAATTTAGTGCTATGTATGTGCTCCAAGTTGATCATGTCTAGCCTGGCAGTAAATGAACTCAACAGACTGAACTTTTATTGATACCTACTATTCTGCGAACGGAATTTGGCAGACACGTGTAGGACAGGCTCATGAAAATATTTTTGTTTTAGCTTCCATAAGGTTATTATGTGTTTGGTTTCCGTATTGACTAAAGCTTTGTTTTCTTTACTTTTCATTATTTTTGATTGCCCATTAACTTGACAAAATAAGGAAAGAGAAATGAAAAAAATGAGGGATTTTCTTGTATAATAACTTTGATATTTATTAGTATAAAATGTAAATATGTGTAGCATTATGATGCTGGGTATTCAATATGGAGTATGTCTATGTATCTATTGATTGTATTGTTTATTAAATTTATTAACTGTCAACAAACCCTGTCTGTTTTACTTCTAGTCTTTGTTGTGAAAAGTTTAATTTCGAATCTTTAAATTCTTCTCCGCGCACCGCAGCCAAAGCCATTCTTAATTCGCTTATCAGCATGGAAAATAAGGCGTTTATTTACCTAGGCACTACTGCTGGGCACTACCAGACAATTAAATGCTCTAGACCTCTTTTCGGCTAAGACAGCAATATAATATTCATTAATTTTTAAACAACAAAATATAATGCAACAACTTTATGGTTATAAATTTTTACACGGCGGTGTTCACATTTTGTCACAGTACTGCTATCAAGGCCGTCACACAAGTTAAACAACTCTTAACGTACACGTAAACCACAAAGAACCGTAAACAAAATTCGCTCTTAAACACCTCAAAGTGGTATTCCCAAGATATTCATATTGCTTTACACAAAGCTCTTTACAGCGTCTCAGTAAAAGGAAGAAATTTGTCCACTTTAGGTACCGTCATGATTTATGCAGCGAGTTTGTATTGCAACCTAGTTTTGTAGCTTATTTGTACGTGGTTTTAAGGAATGCAAAATTGTAGAAATAATAACACAAGATTTATATTATTTATACGACTTTAATTTTTTAATGCTCTTCGTTCCTAGTATCTTCTATAGCTTTTATACATATTGTATTTTTTTAGTTTTGATAATATTTCAATTTAGCGTCAGCACAAGAAAAAGAATGGGTTTCTTTATTTTTAGTTTGTTTAAGGCAGACAGGTTATTTGTTTCTTAACATTTTCCGGGACAGTAAACGCATATGGCCTTTATGACAATAAGACATCTATTGTGTCTACAGTAGTGTTCATAAAAGGGTTAATAATATATTTTGCTTGTTGTCCACTTAGTATACCTAGATATTTCGAACATGAGTCTACTACAAACTACAAGTATGTTAGAAGGAGGTATATTATACTAGCAATGGTAGGTATATTATATGAAAAATTAGTTCATCTGTCTGAAAAACGTTGAAATATTCTTTTATACTGACGGCATATCAAAACCAAAATACACTGCCTGCATACGTAATTTCAACCAGCTCGGTTTAAACATGATTTTCACGAATTCTACGGTAATGAAGCGAATAATTTCATTACCACATATCCATAGATGAATGTTCAATATAACGTATTGAGCTGGCTGATTGAGAAGAAAGATGTTGATTCTTCAAGGAAATAAGAAAGTATCTGCCGCTGACTGCACAATTGTTCTAGTGGTTAGTGTAACTGACTGCGGCGCCGGGTGTCGTGGGTTCGATTCCCGCGGAAAGGCAAATATTTATGTGATGAACATTTGTATTTGTCTGTCAGTCAGTGTATTCTAAGTATATATTTACAAAAGTATGTATATGTATTATATTTGAGTGATCTAGTAACCATTTTTTTTTTTTTTACGTGGGATCTGCATTACGCATACGCACCCGCCTGGGCAAGGCCTTATGTCGGTCTCTCCGACCACACTCAAAGCGCGACCGGCATACCGACTAAAACCCACGGTGTTCCTCCAGACGGCCAGAGTGTCGGGGTCACGGGAAACGCTCGCGCATTCATCCGCGACCCCGACGGGCCATGGCCCGCTCACCGCGAGCGGGCCCCGTCCGATTTAGGGGCCTAGCCCCTCCTCCTTTGAGCGCCTCTCAAAGGAGGAGGTACGGAACACGCGAAGTGCCGTCTCGGGCCCGTGCTGTTCGGGCGGCGACTGCCCGATCGCCGCCCGCAGGCCAACTCGGCCGCAGAGGATAGGGAGAACGGCGCATCGCAATACCGACACTCCTCTTCCCCTGCGGCCCCACCGCGTCCGCAATCTGGCGGTTGCGGCCCCGCCGAGGCCGCGGAAGGTAGGGAGAGCGGCGCACCGTTATACCGGCACTCCTCTCCCGCCGCGGCCCCGCCACTCCTCAGCCGCAGTGTCGCCGAAGCAACACTGCAGCCCGACCCAGTTGCGGTGCCGCCCAAACAGCACCGCAACCCACCAGAGCCGCTCCATCGTGGGCTTACCGGCAAAGCCCAGAGGAGCGGCGCCTCCTTGGGGTTCCTCTTGGTTCACCGTGGTCCTTGGCAACCACGGCTACTAAGGCCCCCCGCCGCGACAAGGCGAGAACCCCGTTGGGGGGGGAGTGATCTAGTAACCATAACACAAGCTCTGCTTAGCTTGGGACTAGATAACGGTGTGTGATAGTGTCCACATATTATTGTTATCTAAGTCTGAATTAGGTTGTCATTTATTTTTGTAACTGCCAATTATTATGATTCTGAACCATCTATTGTATACAAAATTTATTAGTTCATAATAGTTTTGTAATATAATATTAATTATTAGTCTTGGTAGCAAATGATGCATGATACAATTTCTTAAAGTTAAGATTAAAATAATTAAATATCCGTATTATGGTTGCTTAAAAAGTGATGTTGCGTTTATCGTCAACATTGCCTTGGAAAGCGTAATATTTACACGACTGAAGTAAAGTTCAAATTTTGCTTCACCTGGATCAACTTAGATTCTTAGCTTGGCAGTTAAAAACATACTTGCCGAAAACTTACTTTATTTTCCTTTTTAAGTTTTCTCATTCACAATGAATAACTCATATTATATACTACTATATAGAGCGAAAGATTTTGTTTGTTTGTTTGAATGCGCTAATCTCTGAAACTACCTGTCGGATTAGAAGAAATCTTTTTGCGTATGATAGCCCAGTTCACGAGGAACGTTATAGGCTAAGTTACATTACGCTACTGGCGACAGGAGCAGAGTAGTGAGAAAAAACGCGAATGAAACCACGCCGCGGAAATCTGGTTCTGTATAACAGTCCTTTCTTTCTAATAAGAATCTCGTAGCATTAGTTTCATGTTTCTAAAAAAGGTTGCATGGTAACTCCTATGTATTATTATTATTCAACAAAATATATTTAATTCGAATATAGCAATATAAAGATATCTAAAGATAATTTGAAAAATGGAACCGAATATAAAATACTTGGTAAATTTTATAAGAATATACCGGATGGCACGGACAATAAGACCTCAGCGTTAAAATCTTTTGTAGTTTCTTGTTAAGATGAGGAGCTAAAACGTTTGTTGTTTGTGTTTAAATTGCTTTTTGTTCTACTTTACTCTGATTATCCTTGTTTTTTAAAGTAAATGTATATTTGAATAAAACAATAAACGCATGCTAGGCCAAATTAACAAAAATATCTTACTATCTATGTTGTAATAAAACAAGTTTTTATTATTTCTAAGAGTCTTAATTATATTATTAACAACTTACAAATGTCCGACACAACTTTTCATTTAAGTTCATAAAAACTAAATTAAATATTCAATTTATTTATTGGAATCGATAAAATTTTTTATTTACGTAATCTATTTACATTTTTTTTTACAAAACAATTTTAAGTAAACTTAATATTTTATATTTTTTTGAAAACAATACATGTCAATGTATTCTAAGCAAAACTGATTTTTCTGAATATATGTAGCTTACAAATAAATCAAACGGCTCACAAGATTGAGACGTCATCCATCAAGACCAATCAAAATACTCTGATTGATGAGGCTACAGAGATCCTGACAATTGTGCCCTTTTGAAGAATTATCATAAAATAGATTAGGGATTTCAAGCGAGGCCTAATCTGTCATTTCGTTCAATTACTTTACTATAAATTAAATTAAATTAAAAATTAAAAATCTCTGACACCATGTGATTCGCCATTTTGTTGTGGCGGCCATCTTGGATTTGAAATTTATTGTACTGTGTAATATTTTACTAGTCAAGATCTTTCATTTGATACCCATAATAAGGGGACTGTGAAAAATTATGTTATCCACCATTTTGTGGCGGCGGTCATCTTGGACCGAATTTCATCAAACATATTAATATTTTTTTAATATTTTCTTACATTATTGAATATTTTCTCATAAAGAAAATTGTGTCAAACTTTTTTGAATATTTTCTTACAGTGGCTTTTTATATACAAACTCCAATCAAAGATTCTTGAAAATTACGATCTTACGATCTATAGCTTAAAATTGGGTTATCAAAATTAAATAAACTGTTATTCACATAGTATTGATATTGATTAGCATGCGTCAAGTAGTCAAGTAGGGAGTTTGAAGTCATCGTAAAGATGAAAGCCTTTACGCAGACTTAAGGTTTGTTGTATAAAAGGCGTACAATTATTTTAATATTATTATGGCCCAACTCTACACAATCCTATTAGTATTATAAATGCGAAAGTTTGTTTGTGTGTGTGTGTGTGTGTGTGTGTGTGTGTGTGTGTGTGTGTGTGTGTAGTATAGTATAAAAGAAATACGCTGGAAAGCGTCCGACAGTGGTAAATCTGATGTCAAGATTTGCAAATTGAATTTCGATATGGTATAGAATATAGTATTCAAGTAGCAATTATAATAGAAAAACAATCCGAGTAATAACAGCTTTTGATACCAAGAAGCTAGGCCTAATCCTAGCGATTAAATAAAATTTAAAATCAGGAAGGGAAATGATATAATATCTTAGATTAATAGTAACGCCGGTTAGCAAGCGGTAAATGGACAACGCAGCAGTTAGCATCTCAACAACACACCAATTACAGTAAGTTGGTAATCTAAGTAAAGCAGTCTTAAGTCGCAGTCAGTTATTTGTATTCATTTTTAATTTCAATAAGTGATTAAAAACATCTAAACCCCTATTTAAAAGCAGAGTGCTTGTTTATAAAATTACCCTTTCAGCTTTGATGTGTAATGTAAACAGAAATGACCTATTTGTTTTACAAAAGCCGGTTTATAAGCCCACCGATGATAAAATCATATTCGGAAACAAGCTAAATGCTTTAAAAGACATAAATAATGCTGGTAACATTATCACAGATCTAAACGTCCTTTCAAAACATCTGATACAGAAATATAAGCCATAATGGTCAACAGAATGTGCAAAATGTAATTAAAATGCCTTTCGCCGGAGATTTTCGTCGTCAGTCGTATTCATTAAAAGTTGGGCTACATTAAATTCGTCACGGGTTGGGTTCGGCTAACATACGAAGGTACTATGTATGTACATCTCGTTTCATGTCTACATTAAGTGTAAGCTTGTCTGCGGTTTCCCGACACAGTTCATTTGTTTCTTACTTAGTAGATGTACCGTTTTAATGTTTCGGGGTCTCGTTTCAAATTTTTTTTTTAATGGAATTTGATGTACATCATTGATTTGGTAGGTATCTACTATGACGGCTATCCGACGGCTACGAAATAAGAGGTTCGATTCCCAAAAGAATCAAAATATTTAAATTAAAAAAAAAAACTTGAATATGGGTGTACGCAGGTCTTAATAATTAATTATATATATTTATAGAAAATAGGCAATTTGCAGTAGTACGTGAGGCACGCAGTGTACATCATTACACTTTTAACGGATATACGTCCACTGCCCTTTGAAGACGTCCACCGAAGGTTATATCAGGAGTTTACGTTACATGTAATAGTAGACGAACCAATTACAATTCCAGGACTTAGGATAGAGTTCTTACCTTTATTTCAGGCTTATATGTTTGTACTGTTACTTAGTTTCAAGTTTTATAAGAGACAAAAACAATATCTCAGTAAATTTCGTTGAACACCAACACAAAATGGCAGACAGATTATATCAAAGTGATAAGGGTCGAGGCTATCTTATAAATCCGTTACAATATTTAAATTGGAATTGCAATCAATAAATTTAGCATCTAGACAATCGTAAAGGCCATTTATCGTCATTCCAAATGAAAGTATGTTTCATAAAATCATTCTTTAAATATTTTAAAGTCAATGCTAAACAAAACACAACTATATCATTGCTGATGTTAAAATAAGCAACGATTGAGAAAGAAGAAACAATAAAGTTAATTTTAGGAAAAAAAAGAACTGACTTCAAAACTAACTAACTAACTAACTACCTATGTACAAACTTAAACAAAAACCAAAAGAAGAATTCCTCAATATATCTTGAAAAAAACCAAAACATCATCTATGTATATTTTATGATTTTGTTGAATTTTTCAAAAAGCGCTAAATCAATTCCCATAAAATTTATATGGCACTACATCTGACACATAACCTACTTTATAAAAATATAATTAATAAAATCCATTTATTATCGGAGAAATCGCGTAACAAACATACAAAAACATACAACCCGAATTGAGAACCTCCTCCTTTTTGAAGTCGGTTATAAAGAAAGTGATACGGTTACTCTATTCTTACTGGTTAGTGTAATCTAACTATTGTATTTCTTTTAATAAAATCTAGTGTCTCTTAAAGCCTTGGTCTTATACCACGTTAAACAAAACCTGTTTCACTAAATACAAGTCTATTACAATACCATTGATTGCTAAATCGATCAGAATGCAATTTAATAATGGCGCTGTACTAGTTGAAAATAAATTGCTTTTCTGTAGAAGTTCTTTCAAATTGTCTGAAGTAGTATATCTATAGAATAACATAATGATGGTGTCTATTGTCTGTCAGAATCACAACTTCTGTGTAAACACGCTTGTTAATTTAGTTTATAGTAGACTAGCTGCCGGCAGTGCGGTTTCACCCGCGTTAATACACATCTTTGATTACTGCGCTCCAGTAGCTCGTAGCATGATGATACATAACCTATATCCTTCCTCAAGAATTGGGCTATCAAATACTAAAAGAATTTTTCTAATCCGACTGGGAACACCAGAGATTAGTGAGTTCAAACAAACTCTTTTGCCTTATAACTAGAACAGATTGCGAGATTTTAAAGAAGTATCGGTATGGAAAGTGTAATCATAGCAAAATATGTAATATACTTTAGTAGTGCAATCAATCAACTGAATGTTCAGTTCAAGTTTTGAGGGCGCTGGAGGCCCAATTTCCACCCTTTGTTTTTTCCTCAACTACCCTACGCTCCTCACTTACCCCACTCGCTTCCCGGTAGGCAGTGGCTCAGTCGTTGCCGCTGCAGAATTTCATGAGCGACCATCAGGTGAGCTGTTGGCTCGACTGCTAAAGAAGAAAGAAAGAAAAACAGTTTATTTTGCTACTATCTGGAGAGGCAATAAAAAAAATATAGCATCGTTTTATAATAACATAATAATATACACTGCTATTATAGTAATTGCTAGTCTGCCTACAAACGATGCCGGTTATCGCTACGTTACATTGCTTAGCACTTCTATTTGCAGTCATTTATTTTTATAAAGCTTAGGTAACAGGCATGCAGCCCACCTGATAAGTGCTTACGCCTATGGACGTGGTAATATTCTTCAAGCAGTGTCGAAACATATACGTACACATACAACTAACTTCACGCCTGCCTCCAATTAATGGGATAGTAAAACAATATTTGCTGCGATCCAAACATACATTGCCTCTTCAACATTAATTAAACTTTTCATACACATGAAATAATGTTAACAAACAAACCTTTTTTGGTGGAGGAGTAAAGAAAAAGAAACCGGAACAAAGAATTACAATAAGTTAGAATACAACAGAAAATTATTATTCTTTTTTTCTTTTCTTACATACATAACTGTACGCCTGTCTCCTATTAATGGGGTATGCAAATACTGGGTAAGAAAATGGGGTAAGAAAAAAACGCCATTTCCTACATTCAAACATACCTCCTTTGCCTTTTCAACATTCAATAATATTTTTTTTATACACACACATCGGTTCCTTTTTTTATATTCTTTTTTTTCTGTATTTAGTCAGATGAATTTGGTTCTCAATACATTTATTCATTTTAAACTGTTTGAGTCTAAATATAAAGTATTTTTGACGTTCATTTTCAGCTTGTTTGCTCTGAACTAACTCAGGTCCACTTGAAACGTTCGAAACATGCAGCAGTATGCCTGATAGCTGAAGTTTGTGTACTTATATTTCTGCCTTTTGCTTTTGAGTATATTTTTGAAATTTTATTTATTTAATGCATCTTTTAACAGTTACACACATAGATATACACATGCACGAAAGGGGGGTTCGTCATAACCTATAAGCAAGCTGATGACTGCAGTAAACAGAAATTAAACTGATCCCCTAGGAGATCAGGTAGAAGGGATCCGATTGGAATAACTCTAAAATACAAAATATATAATTAGGTACTTAAATTTTTAAAATAGGCAAAATATTTTTTGTTCATATACCTCTAGCAGATAATGCTTGAACGGCAGCCAATTTTATTTTAAATTATAAAGTCTTTTGATATTTCAGTGTTTAGAGGTAAGTAATTTGGAGACATACAAAGCAAAATGTACACATATCCTGTAAACATGGCAATGTACAAGGCAGACTAAACCCAACACATTGGCCATAACATATTATCCAACCAACATAAGTTATGGGCAATCAACCAATCCCTAATTCGAAGCACGTCCAATAAATTAAGTTTGATCCAATCAATGCCAACAATAACAGTTTGTAATGATATCTTGGAGCCGTTCGATTAATCAAAGCCTCAAGCCTGTTCTGCCAATCAGATCTTGTTCATTACAGACCATCAGTTAGAACATTATGGAAATGCTAAGGTGTAACCTTGTTAAAAAGATTATTAGGATTAGGGATGAAAGTTGATTTCTGAATTTAAATGTTGCTTCTCGAATGCTGTCCAACCGGTTCAATTCTAGATCAATTACTATCAAGAAATACTCTAATATTTTTTTTATTGCCGATGGTGGTAGATGATCAAACAGCTCACCTTAGACGACTCAGAGTCTCTGGCATTGTTCTTGCAATGTCAGGGACTCTGCAAAGTCGCTAACTATAGTGAAGGGAGAGTGGGGTAGGTAAGGAATTGAGGGAAGTGAGGAAAAAGGAAATTAGGAAAAATTGGGTTAGCCGCGCTCTCGCTCGGATTTTATTTATGGTTAAATTATACTATTAAATATAAGCATTTAAGGGCAGAGTAAATTATTATAATATTTGCAATTACTTAATAAAACAGCATCCACCGTTGGCAATTTATACGCTAATAGACCTGCCCGTAGTTACTGCTCACCATTTTTTTATTTATTTATTTACACTTTATTGTACATACACTAAACTTACAAATATGGTAAAGATCTCACAATACAATACATAGTACAATAGGCGGCTTTATCGCTAAGAGCGATTTCTTCCAGGCAATTAAAAAAACCATTATATTTCTTTGCCACTTGGACTTTATAATTTATTTATAATCATCATAAATATCATAGAAATGTACCACCTTGATTGGTCTTAAGTCGTCCTAATATATTATTCTAATATGTGCTAAATCTATTTTTAAATTCTTTAGTCCTTCTAAGATGAGAACGAATTAAGCACCAAAATTCAAAACTTTTCAAAAGCATACTATTCAACTTTATTAATAAGATCAATTTTGAGTTTCTAGAATGCAATCCGAAAAGCCTCTTTCCTTCATTCATGGCTGCCAGCCAAACTTCGGATTCAATTCAAAGTTTGACAAACTTCTAATGTACTCCATACTATGCCTTAGGGAGATACCTGCCGGGATGTAAGGGCTAAACTGTTTTGTTTTCCGCGATGAAACTGGAGAAAACTTTTCTGTCATTGTCCTTTGGGACTTTATTGAATAGAGCTTTTAGTTGTAGCATTTTCATTGAAACTGATAAGTTTACAAGAAAACGGGATGTCCAAAGTTATTAAGACTTGTTTAGATTAACTTTTACTTTGTAGTTATCATTAGAAAATCAAATTAATATTTAAGCCTTACAACTTCATTGCACTCTCTGTAGAGTGTGATATTTTGCTCAAAAAATTCATACAGATAAGTGCTTAAAGTTAAAAAAAGAGTGTGTGTATTCATGTACGCACGTAAGAAGTTATACTTTTTTGGCGTAACAATCCAAAATTACCAAATAATAACACAACGCATACATACATAAATATTTGAATTGATATAAACGCCAATATATTTTTTATTTATTCACACTGATTATTTGTACTGATACGACTCACAAAGATTCGAAACTAACTTCAGGGTGTAAAAGTTTAGCAACTAACTTCAGGGTGTTGCTTTTTTCTGTCGGTGTGCGCGCATCGTAAAATTTCACTGTCATCATTTTTCCCAATCGCGTATAACTTCAGTTAAATGCTAGTGGACATTTGGCTTGTGGATGGTGTGATTATAATGATAATGTAATATTATCGGCGGTTTTATGTTTTCCCAGTATAAGAAATAATTTATTAATATTAACGGCTATAAAAATTCGATATTACAAAGACTTTTTAGGTTGTATCTCATACTGTATACCACGTCTTAAAGCTTATTTTTGTATGAAGCCTAACACACCTGTCAATTTCAAAATATTATCCTACCAAGTAATAAGCAATATTATTACGGCACAAATCTTCTTATATCGTAAAGGAGGAAAAGAAAACATTGCTATAACCAGTAATAAGGGCAAGTCCGTATCAAGAGACTTCGCTCCCAATCAAAGTGTAATCACAGTCTTAGATGGCAGCAGATATTGGAAAATAACTGTGATTAATCAACAGAAAATGTTTGACGTTCCGGAAAACTTTTATGTTTTTTTAATCGTATTTGAAAGCTGAGATAATTTTGCGATAAAACCGGTAATATTTTTTGCTGTAAAGTATGCTACAGCAAAGTATAGTAAAATTAAGAGTCAAAAATGTGATTATGAGTAAAAATACGACTGCTTCAGTGGCGCTGTAAGCAGTAATACGACAGTTGTTCTGTAAAAGTTTTTAATTGAATTCTTAAAGAATACAAAATTTTGTGTGAATAAGTATCTGGTTTGTTTGTAAAGCTTGCCCACGATATGGGTTCATTATTTTTTAGTAAAAAAACCTGGTTTAGGTTTCAAACAAATTGAATCGATAACCTAGTGTGGCAGGCAGCCCATTGATAAGTTTGACGGGTTAAATTAAAAAAGTAGAAATCTTACAGTAGGCACCTTTTAATTGAAATGATGTATGGATGATAATAATCTAGCTACTAAATTGCAACAGATTTCTTGACACTTGACACTCTGAATTACACGTAACTTCATTTTTGGTTAATTGTATGTGTATGATGACATACACATACAATTAACCAAAAATGAAGTTACGTTAAATTTACGTCAAAAACAAACTATATACATTACTTCCTTCCTTCATCCACTACACATCACACACACTTCAGTCAAGCATCCGATGTCAAAGGCATACCATGTAACCTATTCATTTAATTTGCAAAGGAATATGTTTCGACGTATTCTAAATATATTAAACGATGCTCAAGCGGTACTTTGGCTTCACTCTGGTCCCCGTCACGGTTAAAGATATTTGTGATACTGGATATACCTTTACTTAAGCGCGTTGTTTTTACGCTCTATTTAGGTTGGTCTTGCAGTTATCATACTTTGATAGAAAAGGAATTTACAGTGCATCCATATTTGCATAGTGTTATTATAAGGTAATAGGTTTTATTTAATTTATAGTAGTACACCAGAGAGACAGATTTTATGCAGCACTCACTTGTTAAGATTTAACTTGTTCTAAAAGAGCAGCTAAAACTTTATTTTAATTATAGCGTTCATAAACCCTAGTAGCGTCATCTATCGGCCATTCAGATGTAAAAATCAATACTGTACAAAAACAGATCTTGATCGGATGATTGAACCCTTTGAGTGGCAATACCACATTATCATTGAAGCATAGAAACAGTAACATTTTATCTTCATGGTTTATGAATTGAAGTTAAGATGAAACTACCAGAAAATTTCATCATAAGAATATCTAACCTATCAAAAGTCTTGTTCTACTCGGTAACATGATGATGGCAATTAGCACAAAACTTTTCTTAGTTTACAAGTTTTCATCTAATTTTAATCGGATTTTGTAACTTTTATATTTTCTGTTCTTTTGTAGCCGGGTTTTTTTTTTTTTTTTTTTTTTTTATATTATAGCCTACCAAAGTGACTCCACCCCGCCTGATGGTAAGCAGTCAGTGGAATCTAGAAGTGGCGGCCACTATACCAAAAGCCATCTTTTTAACTGCTGGTATGGTGGCCTCCACTATGGCGGCTGGGAATGGGGTTAGGGGAAGGGAATGAGGGAGATGAGGAAAGAGGAAAGGGGGGAAATTGGGCCTCCGGCGCTCTCACTCACCGAACGAAACGCAGTAGTACGGATACTACTACTCTTAAGTCGATCTTCTATGAGAGGGTAGTACTTCCCCGGACGATCCGGCCCATTCATGCTGAAATCAGCTTGGATCTACTACCTTATAAAAGTTGTATTTGCAGTATTAAACTTATTTCAAGATCGAGCTGTGCTTAACAGACGTCTCATTATTGTGCTTAAATACACTTTATGAACCACATTCTTTATTCTAAGTCCTAATCCAAAATCATCATTTCCACAAGCTTATATTTCGAACTTTATTTTTCGATAGAGCAAAATGTTTTCTGATTATCGATTAATATTGTGTACTCTGCAAACTAGACTTGTGTTCGATATTAGATCTAAGACAAAACATCTTTGACACAAAGCCGTGTAAGATCTTTATCTACTGCTTTAGCCACAAACGCGTAGAGATTATAGTATGCTATCTAACCTATTAAATTTGTATCTAGTTTAATCAAATTTGTGCGACCTACTCCAGTAAACAATGCGTAGTGTTTTTGCACCATTCTGGAGACCGATTTGGAGATATTAAAACCTAAAACATAAGAATTTTAAAGCCCTTCTCATATTCCGGCTCACCTTCTAAGCTAGGGGACTTTTAGTATTTTCTAACTGAGCACTCTATACAAGTTTAGAAGGATTTGCAAAGTTACCCACTCGCACACTTTACACTTCCTTTTGAGCCATTTGTTGATTGTATTATTTACAAAATTTTTACTAAATCTAATCTAAAGTCACAATTTGAACTTACATTCGTCAATATTGTGTGATCTATTCCAGTAGCATTTATCTTTGGAAACCACACAAGGACTCTCGTCCTCTTTATTGTTATCACAGATTGCCACTGGTCTGTCTGACTTCAAAAATAGACTGACAACCTAATTATATTTTAAGCTTGAATGCCAGAATATTTTTTATGAATACATTGGGCCTGGAGTTACATCACTTTTTTGACATTGTAAGTATTATTTGGGCAGAGGTGGTAGCCTCTCACTGACGACATAATAAGGGTGGCGAGCAACCGATGGATGAGGACAGCTTACGACCGACCAAGGTGGTGAAAATTAGGGTTACCCTATGTCCAGCAGTGGACATCATTCGGCTGATGATGCTGATGATGATGGCAAGGGAAGAGAAGCATTGGTAATAAACGATTTTTCACAGTTTATATTCAACTAACTGTATTAAATACACATCATTGTTCAACGTGAACTCCACGACACAGGAAAGTCTTCATATACCTGTACTTATAAATCACATTTAAAGTACATTTGTTCAGAAACTGACTATAGCAAGCACAGCTAATCTTCAAAAATCCTTCAATCGAAGACGTTATTTGTATACAAGTCTTAAGTTAATAATACTTTATACCTAAATACTATTAAAAAGGCACCAATAAGAATAAAATAAAAACTTAAACTTCAACAGATTCTTAACCTCTAAAATACTTTTTGGCATGGTATGTAAATGAGACATTTTTCGGTGAATCAGTTAACACAAAAATTTAACCCGAAACCAAATTATTTAATATTCTAAACTACTATTCACATCTGTTTTTTGAGTACTTTAAATTGTAATTTATTTAGTTATTTAGGTATTCAGACCTCAAATTATTTTGATGTCGAATATAATTTTAGAGCGAAGATATTTTAAACTCTGAATAATTATCCATCAAACAGATTTTACACATAAATATTAAGTCTTTTACATTAGGTACCTATTAGGAGTAATAGGTACAAAATAAATAATATTAGGTCTCAAACAAACAGTTTATTAGAATAGAATAGAATAAGTTTATTTCAGACCATGGGATCCATATTACACAAGAAATGAATATAAACCAACACAAAGAAAAAAAAAATATAAATACAAAATATCTAATATTAAATAAAAACAAAATAAAATATAAAAACGTGATATTTTGTTTTTATTTAATATACGTAAAGGAGGCTCGATTAATGGAATAGGTTTGTAAAATAGTCCTATATACAGGATCAGTGAAAGAAATAAGAAGATGCTTTAACTAGAATGTGATTATGCAGTATTGGCTATAGAATAAATAAAATAATATCAATATCTACGGTAGTAGATCCACTCTGGTTTCAGATGAATGGGCCGGATCGACCGGGAAAGTACTACCCTCTTATAGAAGATCGACGTAAGAATATTAGTTTTCATACTAATGTGTTTCTCTCGGTGAGTAGGAGCTCCAGCAACCCAAATACCCCCGCGGTCCTCTTCCGTTTCCTTTTTCCTTCCTCACCCCATACTCCGTGGTCGGCAACTGCTTAGTTTTCTAAGCATTATTACCCCTTAACTGGTATCGGGGTCAAAATTGACCCCAAAGCCACATGTTTTTAATCATAACTTTGCAGTTTACGTACCTACACTCTTGCGCATCGAGGTAATCTCATTACGTCGCGAGGTGCGACGGGTGACGGACGAGCGTCACTTTATTGCTACTAGAAACGGAGGTATGTATGTTACTGGGGTCAAAATTGACCCCGATATCGGAAGTGTGTATTTTATTGTACGACTTATTTTGTAACGTTTTATTTCTTTTTAGGACAAAATCATCACGATGGCGGGTTTTTTACGTGACCGTGAAATCGCACAGCTTCTGGACGACGAAAACCAAGAATCTGACTCCGAATTGGTTTATGATGCCACAACAGCAGCCTGTGACCAAGAAATTATCAGCGATTGTGAAGAAGCGGAGATAGTTAGCTGTTCTGAAAACAGTGTTATAGTCGGGGATACTGAGTCTTCGAGTTCAAGCGGAGAAGAAGAACAAGATGAAGAGGCAATCCCACAAACTTCTGGTTTTTGTTCTTACTTCTGGTTTGCCTCTATAGGCAAAAATAGATTCAAATGGTCGAAAAATCCACCTAACTCAAGCCGTGTAAGACAACATAACATCATCACACATCTTCCCGGCCTCGCAGGACCAGCGCAAGACAAAATGAACATGTCCGAGATCGAATCCTGGCAATTATTGTTTCCTGATGATCTTATAGAAATTGTGTGTCTACATACTAACCAAAAAATTACAGAATTTACTCAGAAGTATAAAAGCCAGGGTAAACATACGGAAAATGTAAGTTTGTCGGAAATGAAAGCATTTTTGGGACTTTTGTTGCTTGCTGGAGTCTTCAAGTCTGGACACGAGGATGTTACGAGTTTGTGGGCTACAGATGGTACAGGCCGTGATGTTTTTAGGGTCACTATGACTCTAAAAAGGTTCCTGTTTCTTTTATCAGCTTTGCGGTTTGATGATGTTGAGACAAGAGTCATGAGAAAAGAGACTGACAGAGCTGCACTCATATCGGAAATATTTGACAAATTTATTGGAAACTGTCAACGAAATTATAGCTGTTCAGAATATTTGACTGTGGACGAAATGCTATGCCCTTTTAGAGGAAGATGTTTTCGTGTATACATGAAGTCAAAACCTGCTAGATATGGAATAAAAGTGATGTGTTTATGCGACGCTAAAACTCATTATTTGTTCAATGCGTTCATCTACACTGGCAAAACAGAAGCTAATAGAAGAGGTGAACTTTCTGTACCTACAAAAACTGTTTTGAAATTGGCGGAACCTGTAATGAGGACTAATAGAAACATTACAGGTGATAACTGGTTTTCATCTATTGAACTGGTGGACAAACTAAAAGAAAATGGCTTGACGTATGTAGGAACTATGCGCAAAAATAAACGAGAGGTGCCACCTGACTTTTTGCCACATAAAACACGTGTAGAAGGTTCAACTTTATTCGGATTTACCAACGATAAAACGCTGGCATCGTATGTTCCGAAAAAAAATAAAAGCGTTGTTATAATTTCTACAATGTACCACGATCAATCTATTGATGCCACTACTGGTAAGCCAGAGATTATAATGTTTTATAATAGCACTAAAGGAGGAGTAGATTCTCTAGATCAAAAATGTGCCAATTACTCTGTTGCTAGAAGAACACAACGTTGGCCGTGCGTTATATTTTCAGCTATCATGAATATTTCGATGGCCAATGGTTATGTTTTGTGGAAAGCAGCAAATCCCGACAAACGTCTGAAGAGAAACAGATATATAAAAACTATTGGGATTGAGTTAGTGAAACCGTTTGTGCAAGAGAGACGAAAGGATTATTTTTCGGAGGATCTAAAGCAAAGAATAGCGAGTTTTTTGAGAGAATTTCGAGAAGAAGATATTACAGTGAAACAACAACCACTAGCAACTACTGCTGACCCACAGACTGGTGGTAAGAGAGGAAGGTGCTATTTATGCGATCGTAATAAGGACGTCAAGTGTTCAAAAAAGTGTACGAAGTGCCTGCATTACATATGTAAAGTGCATACTGCCCTATCAGTCACTTGTACCAAATGTTAATTTTATTTACATATTTTTTATATTTTTCTATGAAGATTTGTTTTACTTTGTCATTTTATTTGTTTCGAGTGATCTCAAAAGAAGATCCTAATTTTTGTTATATTGATTATATACGAAAACGATTTCAAGATTGTCTACAATGTTTTCTTTTTTTTTTATTTAAATAAGAATACCTAAAATAGAGGCATTAGAAAAAAGGCAGTCGATAGCTATTTTTTTTAAAACATGTGATCTGTTGTTAATATATGCCAAAAGTTTAATTAATGTTTAGCTTATAAGTTCTATTTTCCTAAATAAAATGAAAATTAAAACATTTCTTTTGTTTTTCTTTTAATATCATGCAAAAGTATGGGGGGTCATTTTTGACCCCCTATACCAGTTACGTTGCCCTTTTTAGCGATACCAGCTAAGGGTTACTTCTATGATGCTTGGAAAACACAGCCATCTCTCTAGGTTGCGGTTACTACTTACCATTAGGTGGACCGTATGCTTGTTTGCCGCCAAAGTTGTATATAAAAAAAAACAAAAACAAAATAGGTATGCTGAAGCAACCATAAGGCAGCAGGCCATTAAAGTGATAGACTCAACTCAACTTACAAATAATGATAAATATATTATTTAAATATTAATATTATTATACAAATATTCTACTACTGTAAAACGAAGGAGTATAGCACCTCAAAGACCTCAAAGAATCGAAATACTGTCCACTACAAGTCTAGTCTAGTACAAATAGCGGCACGAAAACGCTTTTTTTAAACACAGAAGTAGCCCTTGTAATAGAGGTTGGAAAAATAGATTAGGTATTTCTCCTATCGTTAGGTAAAAAAGTAAAAGACTTGTGTTTGCAGATTCAGATCTTCAGATAACGATAGAATTATCAACAAGAACCCAAAAAACACAAATAGTGTTGTTAACTTCTACGTGTATATGAACAGTTTTTAGTAGCATTGTTCCAAATTAAAAGCAACATTTTCTTTGCAAAATTTTAGTTTACAAAACATAATTTGTCTTGTCGGGCTACAGACAAGGCCAGGTAAATAAACGATCAGAAACCAATACATCAATTTCTTTAGCGCATTCAGCCAAAAAAATGCAATTCTTTACTAAAATGTTAGTCGGGACCAACATAAATCACGAGAAAAGCCTATGCCATTAAAATTTATTGCCTGTTTTTTGTACTTTAAATCTTGCTTATCTATTTATCGAATGTTTTGGTTTAAAGCTATATTTTACGGTAGGCAGGTATTGTTATACTAGCGCAAGCTAAAACTATCGTGTTTTCTATTTAACGTGATGACTCCTGGCATTCCACAGCCATGTCTCTATCAAACAGAGTCGCTCAGTCTTTGCAAGCAAATAAAAAAAAGTATGGATTAAAAGGGGCTTCGAAATTTTCATTTACCAAATGAAATCTGAAAATGTGCGATGGTTCTAAAATTTTGAACCCACCAATATCATCATCATCCACAGCCTGAATTTAGTCTCTGCTTTGCCTATGCTTTCCATAATAATATTATAGATGACTAAATAATTACTGACTGTCTCTGTGGTTCGGTGGTACTGTGTACGGATTACCACGCAGAGGTCTCGGGTTCGAGCCCCGGGTCGGGTAAAATGATATTGGGTTTTTCCGTCACAAAATTTTCAGTATTAGCCCGGAGTCTGGAATTGTGCCCAATATTTGATAAAAGGTATGAAGCTATGTATGTACTAAATAATTAAAATCTATCTTTCTTATTATGACGAATTATGAACATTCCTATGAAAATCTTAGTAAACAGCTTGTTTATCCTACAAGTAAATACTACTTTTACTTGTTCAATCTTTCATTCGCTTCTTACAATACTCGAGGGAGCTATGGAGCAATCTATTTACAATTAAGACGTAACAAACAAAGCTGTTACCCTTTTCAACTATAGTATAATAAGATTCTTATAATTTGTATTCTTATAGTATGGTATTCTAGGTACTATTGTTTTAGGATTAGCGTGAGAAATTAATAGAAAATAGAAAATCAAAACTAATGTATGAAGCGGAAGACTATGTTTCTTCGAACGCGCTAATTTCTGGAACTAATTTACAATTTGAGTAAGTACTTTGCTTGATAGTCCTGTTGTTGAGGAAGGTTAAGGCTATGTAACATCACGCCGCGAGCCACGGGAGCATAGCTGTAACCAAAATCGTAATGAAATCGCGGATGAAACCGCGTTACGGCAGTACGAAATATTTCTCTAAATATCTTCAAACAATACACAGTACACAATGAAAACAATTACGCCGTTTGAATTAAAGAACGCTGACACGAAGTAGACTTAATTAACGGGCATCGTGCGCTTTCTCATTTAATGAGGATAATTGCTGCAGTAAATTGCTTGTTTAGAGTACTCACTGTATACAGTCAAGAAACATTACATATTACTTTTCAGGCAAAACTTTATTATTTTTCAGGCGTATTCTCAATAGGAGACTGGGCGGAAGATTCACTCTGTCGAAAAATAAAACTGGTCTTTTATTCTAGCCAGCCAATACTACGTATATGCCTGGCCAAATCGCCACAAAGAGGGTGTTAGGAAAATTTTGGCGCTTTGGTAAAAGCTATTACATTTTCTTTTTCTTAAAACATTTTTCAGTGTTCATTTCGGAAATTTCAATGTTTAATTTACTAAATGGATAATTCACGTGCTTATGGACAATAGAAAATTGCTGAGAGGGTTTTCTAAAATGGCGCCCACGAGGTGGCAGCAGCGACGCGTTAAATCTAGCTGTCAAGCGGTTTTAGAAAGCTAGATTGGAAGAAGAACAGAAGATTGGCTCAATGGGAAAATGGTGCCAACAGATGATGAAATTTTTCACACTCACATTGAAGTAAGGTTATGACATCTAAAACGTTAAATTAGATAACTATACAAATAATCTGTATGGGTGATAGTAAATGATTGTTTAAAATATAGTAAGCTGATGAACGTATTTCATGAACACTACCTAGAAACTACTTAAATACATAAACGGTAAATAAAAAAAAAAGAATCATACACGAAACAAAACTAAACCCAAATTAATAACGTCCAACATCAAATCCAAATAAAGTCGTTTACGCACAACCGTACAATTATATTCCACACGGTTCGTTCAAACTAATGTGAACGAGGTTTAAGGTTACCGGTGGGTAGTAAGGACCCTACCTACCCTATTTTTCTTCCAACATTCTCAAATAAACCGACTGTTTGCGATTTTTTCGGTATATTTATCGCCCCTTATTAAGCTTAAACGTCTAAACGGCTCCTAAACTTACTAGTGTAATGATAACAGCGCAAAGGGACCTTTTGCATGCGGTTGTGGCCATAAAAGCAGTGATTATTGCATATTTTATTTTTAGTTAATACATCGCTAGATATTATGAAACGTATAGAAGATTGCAGTTGAAATGTAATAAAATTAAATTTAAAAAAACAGATATTCTAATTGTTGTATGTTTCCTGATTTTTTGCTATTATTTTACACAAAATTACATAAATAACACTTCTTATTAATGTGCTGTAACTCCGTTCTTGAGTAGTCTGTTGATTTTTGTTCGTGTAGTAAAAGTGCTCTATAACTTAGACTGCCAGTACTGTAATATCTTTTTTCATACATTATGTCATACACAAAAAGTTTCCTGGCATGGCAATTGTTTAAAGGATATCGATTATTACTGGTCGAACTTGCTGTTGATATCACAAAAGGCGACTTAAGAAAAAGTAAATAGGCAACACGGTTATCTCCATATTAAATACTGCCTTACTGACGTCACAACCCGCGTGACAAGCGTGATACTAATAGAGGCATGTCCAGGAATGCAAACTCTTCAGGCTCTGAATGATATAAAATGATATGAAGGGCCTGATTCACCACTTGCTGATAAAGTGTATGATAACCTATTCGAAACTTAACTGACAAATAGTACTTAAAAATCAGTTCCACAAGTGCTTGATAACCTTACCTAACTGGCAAATAAACTCATATAAAATATAAGACAGATTTAACTACAAGATGTTTTATCTGTTCGATATTTAACAGACACTTTAGCAGCGAGTGGTGAAACAGGCCAATATGTTTTCTATTATTTTTCTATCATATATTTATTATTAATTTTCTATCTAACCGCGTATTTCCTAGCCATACATTTACGGTGATTTCAATGGGAACACGCCACTGTAATCTTTGTTTATCGTTTTACGCCCCAAATTTGCTTTGTTTAGCTTTGTCGTTCGGCATAGGAGCAATTTGGTACATTGCACGATTCCGACCCTAACTGCCCTGTTAATGGTTATTGGCGTTTTTTGAGATATTTGCTTAGTACAATCAATAGGTTGACGTCGTCCCGAATGTTATGACATGCGTTACATTTTTGGTTACTGCTCCGCTCCCGTCGCCAATAGCGTGATGTTTTATAGCTTATAACGTTTCTCAAGAACTGGGCTATCAAACGCAAAAACAGTTATTCAAATCCGACTGGTAGTTGCGGAGATTATCGCGTTCTAACAAACAAACTGCTCCAGTCGCCAATAGCGATGTTACATAGCCTATAACCTTTCTCAAGGTCTGGGCTATCAAACGCAATAAATAATTTTTCATATCCAAGTAGTAGTGCCAGAGATTAGCGCGTTCAAACAAACAAACAAACATACTCTTCCGCTATAAATAATAAGTATAGATTAAACGTTTCATAACGAGAGCAAGCAGCCACTGTCAACCATGTGCTTATGATATATCGGTTTTTATACTTGGAGTGAAGTTAGAAATAATATTTATGAGATTAGCACGTTCAAACAAACAAACAAACATACTCTTCCGCTATAAATAATAAGTATAGATTAAACGTTTCATAACGAGGGCAAGCAGCCACTGTCAACCATGTGCTTATGATATATCGGTTTTTATACTTGGAGTGAAGTTAGAAATAATTTTTATGAGATTAGCGCGTTCAAACAAACAAACAAACATACTCTTCCGCTATAAATAATAAGTATAGATTAAACGTTTCATAACGAGGGCAAGCAGCCACTGTCAACCATGTGCTTATGATATATCGGTTTTTAAACTTGGAGTGAAGTTAGAAATAATTTTTATAGTCATTTTAATAACTCTACACATATATACTGAATGAAGGCAGTCAAATGGATCACGTATCTATGAAGCTTGCCAAAATATCTCTGCTCGGCATAATCATCATAGCAAATTTCCTCTAAATACTGGCAGCTTGCATTAAACGTAGTTTGGTTAAAGTTATGGAAATGAATAAAACATGGTTGTGCTGTACTTGTTAGAACGACACGAGATTTTTGATGTCTTATCAAATTTTATTCAAATTAATTTTTTTCATAGTGGTTTTTCCACTGTATAGCTATTATCTAAGCTAGTCTTGCAACGTAATTTTCTAACTCTAACTGATCCCATAAGTCTAAATTTACTGGTGACATAACCATTAGGCGTCACCATTTCATTAAGTATACTTATGAAGATAAATTAAGTTTGTCATAAGGATACTATAGATTATGCTGACGTCTACTATTTATTATGTTTGCTGTGGCTGTAGGCTTTTTATTGCAAACGCCGTTAAGTAATAAAACCAATTATTTAGCTGCTTTGTTTATTTATTAATTTATTTAATACGAACACAACAGTTTAGAATAATCTAAAAAAAGAAAGTACATGATAATAACGTTCCGATCCAGATTGTAGAACTAATAAAAGGTCGTACAGCATGATTATGGAACATAGAATTATAAAAACAAAATATTGGTTAGGATATAACCTCTCTCGTTCTCCAATACCTCAGAGAAGAGGAAGTTTAGAGTTGTAGAAATAAAGAATGGAGTTGTTTAGAGGTCAGTCCCCGGAATCAAGAAAACAGGAATTAAACATGACAATAAGTGAACTAAACGAACTGCAAAATGGTAGAAATACATGAATCTAACAAAAATAAAATGAAATAAACATAAAAACAAAAGAAAACATTGCAATATATTATATTTGGAGTCATACACGATGCTATTCTAAATACGAAAGCTTACAACCAAGCCTTCGTGTTACAAATACCTTTGTAGGTGAGACACAAACAAATGTCATATTTAACAGCGCTTTTATAGTCGCTTACCATTAGAAAAGTACACTTCTAAGCTAATTCCAAAGTATTCAGTTTAAAATCAAAATTAAAATTGTCTCGAGTCTTTGACTGCAACTTTAACCGCTAAACCAACGTGAAGTTAACTCATAGCTTTTTACTTTAACTTTAAACTAGCCAGTAAGATACACAGACAGAGGGAGAGAGTTACGACAACATTACTTTTGTATGAATATACCATTTATGCGTCTTTGTAGCAAGTTTTATGTTCAAACTTGTTGCTTAACCAATTTAAGTATTTGTAGAACACATTGTATTATGCACCTTATATGAATAGCGAATGAGTTCATATTCGCAAATCTTGCAGCTTGCAGTCCTCTCACGAGTCACAAATTTTAGGATTTTGCCCTCACTTATTTGACCCCTGTTGTAGGTGTTGTTAACTTAAAAGTGGTACCAAAGTAAAAGCAAAGAACGATATGATAACCTGGTTTTGTTTATTTGCGACATATTTTGACGTTACTGATCGTAATTTTTGATATCGCAAGTGCATTACGGTTTCTTATTGCTAATCGGTAAGTTGTTTGTTTAATAGCATTCGTCTTTTGATATATATTTTTTTATATTAGCCTACCAAAGTGACTCCATCCCGCCTGATGGTAAGCAGTCAGTGGAATCCAGAAGTGGTGGCCACCATACCAAAAGTCATCGTCTTAAACTGCTGGTATGGTGGCCTCCACTATGGCGGCTGGGATCGGAGTTAGGGGAAGGGAATAAGGAAGGTGGGGAAAGAAGAAAGGGGAGAAATTGGGCCTCCAGCGCTCTCACTCACCGAACGAAACGCAGTAGTACGGATACTACTACTCTTACGTCGATCTTTTATGAGAGAGTAGTACTTCCCCGGACGATCCGGACCATTCATGCTGAAACCAGCGTGGATCAACTACCGTAAAGAACGGTAAAAGCGTCAAGTGGACATTTTAGTAATTAGCTTTGCGACTATTATTTTAATATTTTATTGTTTTCGCCTACGAAAGTGATATCATTCCTGATGGTATGCTTACCATCTGTCAGTGAGATCCAGAAGTGATGGTTAAGATCAGTGGCGTGCACAGAGATTTTTGATAGGGTAGGCATTATAGATTTTTAACAGGGTAGGCATTATTTAATTATGTTGCTAAAATTGTGTTTTCAAGCAATTATGAAGGTAGACAGTGCCTTTCTGCCTATATGGAGTGCACACCACTGGTTAAGATTCATGAGTGGCGGTTTGTTTCTTGTGTTTATCTACCAGCAAAACTATTTTTTTATATATTACCAAAGTAATTCCACCCTGCCTGGTGACAGGTAGTTAATAGAATCAAGAAGTGGTGAACACCATTCCAAAAGACTGACATACTAATTGACATTTATGAAGGAGTTTGTATTGCAATTACTGTTTAAGCTGACGACAGCCTTTAAACTATAGATGATCAGTCATCAAATTATACTGTAAGCCGAATCCAATATATTTGGGAGACTGCAAATAAATGTAAGTATTCATAGCAATCAGGCCTCTAAATGAACTCCTTTCGAGGCGTTCCGGAGAAATCATCAATTTGACTCTTTGGAAAATTTACTTCAGTTATCAATTATTTTACATAAATATTGCCTATATCTATTTTCCTAGAATTGTGAATGAACTTTACTGTCAAAATATAGACAGGTACTAGTATTAACTCATAGTTGTAATACCCATTATATACAACAATAGCTTTGATCCCTATTCTATGGGATAACATAACTGCCAAAACGCAAGAATAATACAGCGTTGTATATCCCGAGATATATCGAGAAAATATATTGTTGATAAAATATCACTATAATGCCTTTTTTCCGAATACGTATTCCATAGAAGTATGTTTTGGTTTATACACAAGTCAGGTTTGATTTATAAGTATTGCATCATTTAGTAGCTTTAGTTGTTCCTGATTTCTGAGTATCGGTATACTCGGTATTCGATCCTTCACCGTCAATCCTGGCTTCTAGGAATCACAGTGATAGTATAGTCAAAGTCAAAGTCAAAGTTAAAGCATTTATTTCATTTTGATCATAAAGTATGATGCTTATGAAAAGTCAACATTACATTTTGTCAGCCAATTGACCTACAGCCAGTTCGCTGACGAGGTAGAGCTGTGAGAAGAACTGGCAAGAAACTCACGCCACTCTTTTCAATCGCCAGATAATTACAGTTATTTGAATGAGTTACAATTTAAACACTCAACGCAACCAAAGAACCATACAAAGTAATTATTACAAATTAACCAATTAATATAATACTAAAATTAAAGAAAGAAAAGAGAGGATTACAATTATTTAGTTTCATCTAGTATGGTAATTTGACTACGTATTTTAATTAAACTGGTAAATGCACGTCCTGGTCACATTGCACGACAAGGTAATACTGGATTGAATATTAAAAGTATGCCATGCCAAGACTGACCAGTCATCCCAAGTAGCACCCGTTCACGAGCATGACGCACGGGCCAGCCATCATCACCCTCGCCATATTAGAGGGAAGGTGATGACCCGGCCAATACGACACCACAAGCAATGACATTTTAGTGAGCATGACAATCCAAAGCATGGGTGGTAAAAGAACTCTAATAAAATGTATTATGCCTTACGAACTCATAATGATCATGATATGCATCCACTTCACATTAAACTTTTACTACAATAGTCAACATAATTACAATAATAGTCAATATAATTACTATAATAATAGTCAATATAATTACTATAATAATAATCAATATACTGAATGATAATAATAGTCAATATATTTATGTACAATAATAAAAATATCAATATACTTAATGATAATAATAGTCAATATAGCTACAACAATAACAATCAATATAACATTAATCTTGCATTAAACGAGCCAATACACCTATGCTGCTTTAACATTTAAATAATAATTAATAGTATAATAACCCTTTTGGATAAGGCGGTTTTTAACAGATTGTATGAATTTTTGTAGGGGTAGATTCATAATGTCAATGGGTAATTTATTATAGAAACGTACACCTAGACCCGCAAATGAGTTGTTTACTTTATGTAGGCGATAATATGTACCAACTAATTTATGTTTACCTCGAGTACTCACAGAATGCATGTCACAGTTTCTGGAATACAAGTTTATATTTTTCTTGATAAACATAATATTGGCGAAGATATACTGAGACGCCACCGTCAGAATACCTATTTCTTTAAAAATCTCTCTTAGTGAAACCCTAGGGCCCAAATTGTAAATAGATCGCACTGCTCGTTTTTGAATTATAAAAATTGACTCAATATCCGCAGACTTACCCCAGAGCAGTATACCGTATGACATCACGCTATGGAAATAGCTGAAATAGACAAGTCTAGCTGTTTCTATGTCGGTAAACTGTCTTACCTTTCTTATCGCAAAGGCTGCGGAACTGAGTTTACCAGCTAGACACGATATTTGGGTACCCCATTGAAGCTTGTTATCTAAAGTTAAACCCAAAAAAACTGTAGACTCAACAAAGCTTGAAGTTTTATTATTTAAACTTATATTAATAGCTAGGCTTTTAGTAGTCTTGTTGTATTACACCATTTCTAGATCAATCATATTAATAACTCAATTATATTCTTAATTATATTATCCAAATGGTCTATTGAAACAGTAAACACAACTCCCACGTGTTTCCTCTTATTGCTTTCACACACAATCCAACAAAGGCTTAATTATGTTACATTATTCAAAGTGGAAAATCGCTACCCGCAATACAAAAAATAAATCAACGAGTTCGTGTTAGCAGACAAAGCATACAATTTGCGGTTCGCTATTAGATTCACGATCGTACAAGCGAATGATAAATTTCATTATTTGTTTGTGTAATAGCCACTTTAGTTATACTTGTGTACAAAAGTAGGCTACAACTGAATTTATCTCAGAGAACTTCTAGGAAGTGGAACAGTGATCTTGGAAAGACTAGAACGTGCTGGTTTACAGGTTTTGGATTCTCAGTGCTTTAATCTGCCCTCGTCATTGTATATCATCCAGTTTTTGCTTTGCTATTATATAACCTGAGGGCCTAGACTAGTGACAAAAAGTTTATGGGATTGACATAAACTAACGCCTACATTGTCATTAGCTTATGTCAATCCCATACATTTTTTTATCTATTCTATGAATAGAATAGAGACCTATGCTACTTGTATAGGCCCTCTGCTTACGTTTTTGAACAAAATAATCAAAGTCTATTATATAATATTTGATCACCAGATTGTAATTAATGGCCACATGACGTGTCTTGTGGCTATCTATGCAGTATATCAGTAGTAGCTACATACATTTGTTTCGCCAGTAACGTATAACATATTTTCAAAATTCTTCGTACTACATAGTAATGAATTTTATTTCTTTTATATTAATAACGTGTCATATTTGACATTATGGTTTTGATTACAAATTATTTATTTTAACAGCTAAGGTTGAGTATCGTAGGGCCATGTATTCGTTTTTGTCGCACTCTACGTAGGCTCTTGAAAAGATAATATCATCAAACATGTTTCCGAAAAATCTAAGAAATATGAACAATATATACTTGCTTTGCAAAATTACTTTGAAAGCTCAAATCTCATAGCTGAGATTACTTTCTGAGAAGTAACGATCAAACATATCTTAATGTTTCTGTAGAAAAATAATTTCCTAAATGGAAAAATACAAAACGAGACGTTAATACGATTTGACAGCAGTCGATTTGTAAAGTTTGTTTGTTTGTTTGACGACGCGAATCTCTGGAATTACCAGCCGGATCTGAAAAATTCTTTGTATGTTAGCGCAGTTCTCGAAGCAGGTTATAGTTTACGTAACATCACGCTACTGGCGACGGAAGCAGAGCAGTAAGCAAAGACGTGATTTTATCAAAATTATGTAAAATTTATTATCAAAATCTGTTGTATCTGTTATAAGAAGTTTGTGGGGAAACCGAGAGAAGAAAACAATGACTTATACTGTAAAAATTAGTCGGTAGCAGCAGACAGGTGTCTTAAAATAACGTTATCTATACTTATTACATCCCATGTCTGCACCTATTCTGAGCACGATTCCAAAGAATTGATGTATTTTTCGTAACATAATTATCCTTAGTCGCCTTATTCAATACTCACAGCTGAAAGAGGGTTTGCGTAAATTCTGCCCGACAGCACACGGGCCAAGTTTATACACTCATATAAAATACGAAAAGGTTTTGCCCTAACCTATTTATTTCTACACTGATATTTTTACTACTATATTCTAAATCAGAAAACATAGCGTTCTCGATTTTTTTTTCTTTTTTGAAAATATAATGTGCTGCGAATCAATATTGCATAAATATCTCAAAATGTACGAGAACCATAAGAAGAGATTAACGAAGATTGAAGAAGAAAACGTGGTATATCTCTGTTTACTACGTTTATGGGAGACAGGCGTAAAGTTATTGATGTCATAGTGACTTTTACTATGGTTGCTTTAGGAGATACTTTTTCTGCCCCTCTTCCCTCTCCCACCGCTTAAAAAACTCGAGTTCAAATTTAGAAGAAAACACTTTAATGCAGTTCTGGGTATTGTATAAATACAATGTGGAATGCCTGTATATTAAAGTATAAGCGACCCGAACAAATCCTGACACTACCTCTCATACTATTTTATAAATAGTATGAGAGGTAGGCTCATACATATTGTAGAAAATGGACAGAAGTAGAATATTAGTATCTACATAGTACAGGAAAATACAGCTTTCCGTTCTTTTTCTACTGATGTTTCAGTGAATGGTTTCAGAACGTTATTACGTTTTCAACTAGATTGCTCAAAAATAAACTTTATCAAATCAATGTGTTAGCAATACCTATAGTATAACGAAATACATATTGTTGTTTTTAAGCAAAGAGAAAAACGGACTAGAGACAGAAACAAAGATACGCTATTTCGCGATACAAAAACAGAATAATCCCCAGTTTCTGAAAAAAAAAATTAAATTAATTATTAATTCAACGAAAAATTATTAATTAATTCTCATTTGAAGTACCGCTTGGGTTGCTAAAAGTATGAATAATTCGTTTAATTTGATCTAATTAGTAACTAATTATATCAAATTAAAGTAACTATCCATGCTTTTAGGTACTTCACATGAGATTTAACAAATGATTAGTTAATTTTTCGTTGATCAGCCTTTCAGAAACTGGGGGTAAGTGATTTTGTAACGCACCTCTAAAGTATGTTTCCCGCAACCAAAAAGTTTTATCAAGTTCAAAAAGGACTACGTCAAAATGACAAACATCATTACAAACGTATCATCGCTGTTTCCGAGTCCCCACAATGTTTAACATTCTCTAGTAGCTTTGACAGAAATTGGTCTCAACAAATTACGAGTGATAATGCTACGCCACCGTGACTTGAGTGGCAACACAGAAGATCTAATATTTTGAAATCCCGGTCCACATTTACTATTAGCTTCAGTAAATAGGAATAGGTTAAAGTAAATATTGGTTTAATTTATCCATTGTAGTATCAGAATTCAAGGTAAATATTGTATAAGGCTACATATATACAGACACGCTTGAGTTTAAGCAGAAATTACTTTTAATAGTTAATTACCATCTCACTGACAAAGTATATATACTCATAGCACTGGAGTGGATAGATGTAGTGGGTGTACTAGATAGTTTGTTGGAGGTGGTAGCGTCAAGGTAAAAATCTATTTCCTCTATCACTGGAAGTGTATACTTATAGTGATGGCGGGCAAACGATGAATTAGGGTGGCCCAAGCCCGGTGAAAGTGACAGAGGCCTATCCAGCAGCAGATGTCAATCGGTGATAATTAAATTGAAACAAAATAAGTGTAATAAATTCTTATCGCGCTTTTATAAAACTGTCTTTCACCACGTTTCCGCTTGAAAATATAAGCTTTATTCAGTAATTTACACCATGCATAACAAACAAGGCATTATGAGGGTCGCCGCTAATATTGTTGCCCGGCACGATCATTTCAAACATTTTTTGTAGGAACCCGTACCTTGAGAGGCAAAACCCTTATATACTATTTTGTTGTCTGTCAGTCTGCCTTTAAGAATCTTTGTTGTAGGATTTCACCGTCCTGATCCTGGGTCTTTTAAGCGGGGCGTGAAAAAGCATCTCACTAAGCCGCCATAGTGGAGGCCACCATACCAGTAGTTTGGCTTTTGGAATGGTGTCCGCCACTTCTGGATTCCACTTACTGCTTACCATCAGGCAGAGTGGAGTCACTTTGGTAGGCTAATATAAAAAAAAAAAAAAGCGTAGTATCAAGCTAAAATTATAATCGAATACTCTTAATTGCAACCTCTTTAAGCTTGAAAAAATCAATATTTCACGCAATCAAAAGGTATAATGGTCGTTCAAGTTATTTACATCTATAATGTTGTACGGAACCCTCGATGTGCGAGTCGCAACTGAACGGCTTTTTGTCATATAAAGAAGCGGCTAGAATTATAATAATGTTTTCGAGGAAGGATAATAATATGTTTTGTCGTTGACACGGATCCAAATATCCTTTTAAATATCTCTTTGATGTTATTTTCTTTGAACTACAATTATTAATTTCGACAGGGTTGCAGGCATTTATATACATATGAAATTGGTAAAGTAACTACATAATACTGTTGGAGCGTGTCTTTCTAATGTATAATAACTTTTGGTACACAACTTGTAGTCTATATGTTATTATTACGGTAGACTATTATAATTACCTGTGGTTTACTTTACCATCTACCGTGAACATGTTATTACAATGCCTTATTCTATCACAAATCAATAAAATAAATGTAGCACAACATCCATAAAGTTCGTTCCAACTGAATAAAATAGTAACAAAGTCAAAACAAATAGAAACATTAAATTTTACTACGAAACAAATAGTTTACAGAGTAAATACCAGAGCGCTGTTAAACCGTTTATTTAGCAAATATTAATATTAAGTTCACCGGTAAGACAAGTCACCTTAACACATTTTTTGATTGTTGCAGGTAAAACTACTGATGCAATGATGAAATCTGAAATATTTTATAGATTTCTAAGCAGAAAATAGAAACTACTGAAAATAAAAAGTGCAGAATGTGAATATAACGTGACTTATTGCAACAGTCAATTTTATATAGAAAAGATTTATAGGATCAAATTATTGTATTACAACAAAAACAATGAAACATAACGTCATATAACCTAAGCTATTGATCATTTTATACTAATAAAGTAAGGTGAAGACTTTGTTTATACGCGCTAATGTTCAATCAATTAATTCAAAAATCATTAATTGTTGTTAATGTTAAATCTAGTGCTACCAGATTAATTACAAAAAATTTTTTCGTGTGATAACCCAGTTCTTGATGAAAGTTACAAGTTATGTAATATCACTCTAAAAACCACAGGAGCAGAGCAGTAACCAAAGATGTAACTTAACCTGAATAAAACCGCGCGTCAGAAAGCTAGTTTACCTTACATAAAGGA
Source organism: Parascotia fuliginaria (assembly GCA_963082885.1). Classification (NCBI taxonomy): domain Eukaryota; kingdom Metazoa; phylum Arthropoda; class Insecta; order Lepidoptera; family Erebidae; genus Parascotia; species Parascotia fuliginaria. The sequence continues at coordinate 8,003,496 of OY720195.1, forward strand.
CTTATATAAAAATGGAGACTATAAAATAGAATAAACACTAAAAGAGACGGACAAACGAATTTTATTGCAGATATATATCGAAACTTTTCACTAGAACTATGTATGAAATATATAATGTATAACCAGGAAAGTATTGGTATTAACAGTGATGCTAACTCGGTAGAAAAAGTTTTAACGGTACCACAGTTTATAGTTTGAATTGTTCCATTATACGTATTACGTCAGGCACGTAAACAGTTTTTAAATGCAATTTTGTTGTTAGGGTTTTCATTGTAGTGTTCTGATTTTATTTGGTGTTCACAGTCATACAACTGCATTGGATCATCTTCATCAGGTTGGAAATGTAGTTGTTGGAACTAATTATCTTTACCCCAATTCTCAGACTCGTTAAGACGGTAATTATCGTAAGGTAACGGTAAGTTGGGGTTCATAAGCAAATCTCGTTATAAATTTTCACTTAGTTAATACCGAAGAATATCAACAAATGTTACTAATAGTTTTAAGAATTTTAAAACTGTTCATTTCAGAAAAGTGCCCATCTATTTTGCAGAAATATAATATTTGACCCAAAATATTTTTGGAAGAGACAAACTTAATACCAAATATTTCATAATATTTTATATAATAGAGAAAACCTTGAAAGGGTAATATTATAATAAGAATGAAACTCAACGAGGATCTGGCACATGCAAATTTCTGAGCCGGCCAAGGACACTCTACTGTAGCGAATACTACACTTATACTGAGAAGATTGGATGATCTCTTTAATTCAATTTTCAAAAGGTTCAAAAGAAGATAGATGTGTTAGTCAGTACTACATATATACATTGACGCCTTTTATCCCCGAAGGGGTAGGCAGAGGGATATTTACGGATCACACAAAGTTTTGTTCCGTGAAGGAGTATAATCTACAACATCTTACTGTACACAAAGCCACTTTGTTTTAATCGTGTTTTTAACGGTCATCTTGGTCCTCGCAACCTACTTCACTTATTTTTGCTTTATTTTGAACTTCATACTTAATGAGAGACATGAACAAGATCGAGCACTCAAGGCACCGACAAAATACGTGTCAAGAATAATTCAACCACATCCTTCATTTACATTTTATGATGCAGTACCACGATAGCTCTCCGTATCATTGCCTCAAGAAATACAGCTAAATAAATAGAAGAAAATTCTCGATGTTAGCAAGTTACATTATAGACGTTTTAAACATTTAGAATCATTTTGATCAACAATTATAGCTACAGTTTCTAATAGGAGTATAGTTTTATCTTATTTAAATTGAGCACAAAATTTAAAAACATAGACATTGTATTTTGTACTAGTACAATATTTTATTAAACCTACGTTTTAACGACAAAGTTGTGGGTTCAAAACTATTAAACTGTACCACCAATGTGACCTTTTCAAATTCATGTGTATTTTCTAAACTAACCTTGGCTATTACTGGTTTAAGGTATTATATAAACTGCCAATTAGCCTTGAACAAGCTTACTGTTAAATATTCCTACCTTTTCTATGAGAAGAGGCCTTTGTTGCCCAAAACTAAACATTGCAACTTAAATATATCATGTGCAGTCAAATTAAAGATAAAGATGTATTCTTTTATAGAGAATCTATGAGTATTGGTCACCAATTGCTAAAGGCGAAATGAAAAATTCTGATTTTTGCAAGCAAGAAGATCGACGTAAGAATATTAGTTTTCATGCTTATGTTTCGCTCGGTGAATAAGAGCGCCGGCAGCGCAAATACTCCATCGGTCCTCTTCCTTCTTTCCTTTTCTTTCCTCATTCCCTTTTTCGTGATTGGCAACGACGTGGTTGTATTTTCTAAATATTATTACTTCTGCAATGTTTGGAAAACACAGTCATCTCTGTAGGTTACGGTTACCACTTAGCGGGTATGCTTGTTTGCCACCAAAGTTGTATAAAAAAGAAAGAAAAAGAAAAAGTCCTTATGTTGCCCATTTTTGTCAATCCACCTTGAGAAAGCGTGATGATTCGATTGCTCATGCCTTCTCTGTATGAGAAGAGGCCTTTGCCTTACATAGAACAGACTAGTATTACTATGTTTTTCTTTGTGTATTTTTCTTTAAGAATAATCTCGAAAATCTTAGGTAAGCGTACAAAGTATCTATGAATTTAAAAAGTCGTATTGGCAGCTATCCAGTTTTTAGTCCTCGTAAATAGAGGTGCCTAACTACTATTCGGTACGACAGTTACAAGTGTTTTGCACGTACGTACTCGTAATACTTATGTTTGTACGACTTAATGGTGTTGTGGAAAAATGGTTGAAAATTCGGCTGTTCACAAATCTACTAAGCATTTCATATATTCATGAAACTTTAGAAAAAAAGTTTTTATCGATCGGGACAACTATATCAATATTTGTTGTGTGATTTAGAATAAATTAGCTGAGAAATAAACAGGGAAAACTGCGTCTTAGGTTTATATTTATTCTATTAAAGTAAGTTAAGGTACATTTTGCGTTATTGGTCTGCTCCAGTCGACAGTAGCGCGATGTTATATAGCCTATAAACTTCCTCAAGAACTGGGCTATCATACGCAAAAAGAATTATTCAAATCTGACTGGTAGACCCAGAGATTAGCGCGTTCAAACAAACGAACAAACATTTCCGCTTAATATAATACTATAGATCTAAAATTAAATAGAGATTTGTAAATTGAATATACAGTACCTTATCTAAACAATATTCCAAGTCAAATTTGAATTTATTAACTACATAACAAAATCCTTCTGAGAATACAACGTAAGGATTCATATAATATCAAGTTTCTACCTCGTGTTTATAAGGCCGGTTTACCACGTAGGCTCCAACGTTAGTCCCAAAAACACTAGTCTAACGCAACGTGTGAATCTAAAAAATAGAATTGGCTCCAATGTTGTACGAGTGTCGTTTGTACCAGCATTGAAGCCAACGTGTGACGCCGGGTTATCTTGATTTATTGGCTTACACAACTTAATATTTGCCGGGTTAATTTGGGTTGTACAGGTATTATGTTCTATGTAATAATTAGTTATAGTAAGAAGATTTTGGTAAGAAATTTTCAATTAATTATGAAAGCATATTAGTCAAATATTAATTTCATAAACATGGTTTGTGATGTAACTACGACTACCTTGAAAATGAATTTTTGCTATTCATAGATTTATGTCATAACTAGCTATTCGCAGCGCGGTTTCACCCGCGTCTTTGGTTACTGCTCTGCTCGCATCGCTGGTAGCGTAATGTTACATAAACTATAACCTTTCTCAAGAACTGGGCTATCATAGGCAGAAGAATTACCTATTCAAATCCGACTTGTAGTTCCAGAGATAAGCCCGTTCAAACAAACAAACTTTTTCGCTTTATATAATAGTACTAGCTGCGCCCTGTGGCTTTGCCCGCGCGAAAATTGCTATGTATATTAATGTAACTCGGAAATCACAAGCGATTTACGGGATAAAAAGTAGCCTATTTCCCGAAACCAAATCTATCTACATACCAAGGTACCATAGGTTTAGCGGTTTAAATTTAATATGGTGGTTAAGTATCTTAAACTTTCTAGTTTTTCTTTCATAAGAACCTTTTCCTGACAAACAACAAAAAAAGAATTAACGAAATTGATCTAGCCGTTCACGCGTGATGCCATGACCAAGGGAAATAGGGATTCATTTTTATATATATATAGATAGATATTAAACTCATTAAATGCGCATTGGTGACTTGGTTGATAGTTCATTTTGAAGTGGTTATTTGATTTTCTTTATTTAGTTCTTACAAATCTATGTGAGTTGTTTGTTAATTACAGATTTACATTTATTATCTTCTTTAGAAAGACAACTAGCATAATAAGGAATAAGGTCTGTATGGAATCACTGTACTAAGTGCACCAAGATTCAAACAGTTTTGTTCTTTTTGAAAATCAATTACAAATTGAAATTACAAATTAAACCAACAGCAGATGTAAAACACAAGAGCTATTAAAAACACCAAATTATGTGTTATGTAGGTACGCCACGAAATATACATAAATAAATTTTAACGGTAGTAGATCCAAGCTAGTTTCGGCATGAATGGGCTGGATCGAGCGGGAAAGTACTAACCTCTCATAGACGATCGATGTTAAAAGAGTTTTCTTGCTGATTGTGTTTTGCTCGATGAGCAAGAGCGCTTGCAGCCTAAATACCCTATCGGTCCTGTAGGATACGTTTCCTACGTTGCGATGGATTGCTGCTGATGCTAATGAAACACTTCGATAACCCGTTATATATACGTTTATTACCGTAAGAGTTTAAGTACTATAATTTGTGATAATGATAGATGGATGATTAATGCTAACGATTACGAATGCACCCGGTTTGCTGTCCGAATATGCACTGAAGTCGCCGCGCACTCGAGGCGACCGTATTATGTTGCTAGATCAGCAAAAGGTGTTCGATTGTAATTATTGCATCAAACATGCTCCCAAGGGGAGAAGATAAGAGCAGATAACTGTTAACAATAAAAAGAGTTACGTGAATAAGATTGATGCTAATGAAGGTTAGGACAATGCTATGTGCTAGATGATTAACAAGGTGATGGAACAATAAACCTTATAACTAGTTACAAATATGGATTCAAACGGTTGAGTCCACTATTGAAAATACATTTTGTCTTTTCGCGATAGGAGACGTTGACGTATCACGCTTTTTTACACGCAAACTAGACCACTTTTTATACAAGTGTTGTTCACGCGCACTATCACTCGCATTGGACCCCTTATCGGATCGGGGTAGATCGACCGCACTGACATTAGAACTCGGTTCAGTTTGGTTTACGCACACGTTCACGCTGGTGGGCACGCTCTCAAGGCGTGCTGGAGGGGGCGCAGCACTGTTGCGCCTGCGCCTCCTTCACAGGAACCACAGGAGTGCTGCTACTACTGCTGCTAACAGCCCATACGACACAGTATAGTGATGTATATCGTGTGTCGTAAGGCTATATGTCTGCTGTGCTGAGTCTTTCATAGACTTAATTTCGTCTCCGAGATGCTTTAGAGAATCGTTGATATGCGAACTTTCAATATCTAATGCTTCAATATTTTGGATAGGTAGCGTTAGGTTATTGATTATATGATTAATAGGCGTAAGCTTTGTTTCTAATACGTTTAACTTTAGATCGAGCGTACTTTCCGATTGTTGAGACGAGAACAGTGTTACGTCACGACCTTTAACAATGCACTGCTTCGTAAGCTGAATAAGTCCGGCCTTGCTGACTTGGCGTGTGTGTAGTTCATTGTCACATATAATCTTCAAAGAGTATGAGTTACAACAGAAGTAAAAATAGGTAGAAAGGTCGTGCAAACGAATCCATCTATTTTCACAACTTGATTTCGTTAATTTACAAGACGATAAATCTGCTTTTTCACAGAATTGTTCTTCTGGTCTCAGGCTCATAACAGGTCCCAGTAGATGACAAACGTAGGTATCTTCATGGTATTCGCAGCTTTGGAGATCATTGTGGCTTGCTAACAGGTAAGTATCTCTTCTTAGGTTGATCGCTATGTATTCGGCTAATGGTTTTATAATAACCATGCTTCTGTTGATTTGAACCGGTACTGGCAACTCGGTGCGAAGTTGATTTGGTGACAAAAGGTGAAGATTTATCCTACCATGATAGATTTCTGTCATTGTGTCTAGTAACGTATCTTGTATTCGCTTTAAGTTCTGTATCATATTGTTGGTTGCAAATGCGGCTAAGGTGAAGTCTTGCTGAACAGACATTATATCGATTTCTTTCTGTAATGTGTTTGTGAAGCTGTCTAAATAATTAAGATGTTTGTTAATGAACTTATGTTGTTTTTCAATTGTCGCCTCTATTCTTTTTAATATATTGTATTCTACTTCTAAGACTGATGTTTGATTCCGATATAACTGGGCGAGATGTGTTATGTTACTACGTACTAGGTCAATGTCACTCTGGTACTTTTCTGCGAAATCCTGATCAAGTATACCGAACAAAGTATTAGATAACGAACCTACTGCGTTTATAAGTCCGCGTCGAGTTCTTACATGTTTATTTAATAACAGCTGACTATAATATTGTAGTTCGTTATACACGTGTTGAATTTGCAGTATAATGATCTGACAATGACTTTGATTTTTAATTTTATCGCAGTTTTGCTCGAGATATTTAGTAAATTTTGTTACAGCGCTATCTCCTTGCCAGAACGGAGACATCTCGTAATAAGTCACGATCTTCCACTTATCACGAATAAGCTGCATTTTGCCTAAAGGATCAAAGTATAATTTTTGATTATTGCCAAACGATGTTAACTTAAAAGATCCTTCAGAAGATGGTACGATATTCATAAATAGTAACAACGATAGTGTGCTAAGCTAAATATAGATGAGTAACTGTTAGTCTGCTTGCTTTTATTTTCTATTATAATATTGCTTTGTTGCTTATTTACCGCTTCGACATTTTGCTGACATTGCTTGCTCGCTTCTTTACTAGATATAGGTAAAATCGATAATTTTAGGATGGGACGTTTAATGTAACCATTTTTTGTTTTTAATGTTACTACCCTGACGATTCCATCCTTTCCTGGGTGGACTTCTACCACTCGACCGACTGGCCATTTACCAGAAGGGATGTTGTGGTCATGAATAGTGACCATGTCCCCTACTTCAATATTCTTTTGCGCTTTTAACCACTTCGTACGTATGGACAACTGACTGAGATACTCAGTTTTCCAACGTTTCCACAGATCCTGAAACATTTTATTTACCATGTACCATCTAGTTCTAGCATCTTGAGCTGTATCGATGACTGTTAGCCCCGCACGGCTTGTTAGAAAATGTGCTGGGGTCAGGAAATCCATGTCATCGATATCCTCAGATATTGGACATAATGGTCTGGTATTAAGGCTAGCTTCTATTTGCGATAATAAGGTGCTGTATTACTCGAATGTTAAGAACAAGAAGGACAGTTCCAATGCCATTCTATGCTCATCTCAGTGATTTCTTTATAAAATTTATCATTAAATATATGCTCTAGTTGTTGCTGCTCTTCTTGTAAAATTTTGTTGGCACCCACAAAATTTGTTCCATTATCGGAATAGATATGTTTTGGGGCGCCTCGTCGCGCTGACATACGACGTAAAGCTGCTATAAATGACGCGCTGCTAAGGTCGGAAACTAACTCTATATGGACTGCCTTTGTAACCATGCAAATAAACAAAGCAATATACCCTTTGCTTGTTGATATACCTCTACCTTTGTTAGATTTCACTCGAATAAATCCGGTAAAATCAACTCCGGTATGATAAAAAGGTGGTGCTGGATTTGACCGAAAATCGGGTAAATGTCCCATTATTTGGTGCATTTTCCTAGGTTCTTGTTTTTTGCAGGTTACGCAGTTACGAAGCTGTTTTTTGGTAGCTCGATTACCCTTTATTATCCAATAACTTTGTCTCAACAAAGATAAAGTAAGTCGAGGTCCACCATGGAAGGTGAGCTCATGTGCTTGCTGTATAAGAAGCTCTGTTAACCTTCCACTATATGAAATTATAATTGGATACTTCATATGCTGATGTTAGCATTTTTAAGGCGTCCTCCAACTCTTAAAATACCATTTTCGTCTAAAAACGGATTAAGATTTAAAAGTTTGCTATTAGACCTAAGCTGTTTATTTTGTAATAAATCTATAATATCGGAATCGAACTCAATACGCTGTATGTATTTAATTATAACTAACTTTGCTTTCCGCAGCTCATGTAACGTGAGGTACGACGGTTTCGGCTTACATTTCGGTGTAAGTGCACGTAATAACCATGCAACAATACGATTTATCTTTATGAATGAGCTATGTTTATTTAATAAATAAATAATGATGCTATTTTTAGAATCGTATTGCTGTACGCTTACGAGCTGTTTACGTATCTCTTGATCTGTCGTATATTTTTGTAGCTCCTGCTTAGGCTCAAAGTCGGCGTTTGATAACCAGGCTGGCCCTCGCCACCACAGTAAACAATCTTTCAATTGAGACGTGGATAGGCCTCTGCTTGCCGAATCAGCGGGGTTCTCTTTAGTCGGCACATAATGCCATACCTCCGACGCTAAAACGCTAGTGATTTTGTTTACTCTATTTGATACAAAAGGCTTCCATCTGTCTGGGTTACCTTGGATCCAGCTAAGAGTAACTTTAGAGTCACTCTAAGCGTATATTTTATGCTGTATGCTATTTCCGAAGCTAGTTATTATTTTATATAAAAGTTTTGTTAATAGTTCTGCGGCGCAGAGCTCTAGCCGCGGTAACGATACCGTTTTGCTGTTAGGTACTAATCTAGTTTTCGCTGCGACTAGTACCACAGACGCCGTATTGTTTGCTATGACGCGCGCGTATACAACACACGCGTATGCTTTAAGAGATGCATCACAAAATCCGTGTAATTGGATAATGTCATCTCGCTTGCTGTTGAGCCATCGTGGAATCTGGATCTGGTTGATAAGCTTAACATCTTCCGTTATTTTGACCCATTCGCTCTTAATTTCTAAGGAAACTTCGTCATTTCACTGAACGTTAGAATCTTGCCATACCTTTTGAAATAATAATTTTAATTTTGTAGTCAGCGGTGCTAGCCAACCCAAAGGATCAAATAATTTAGATATTTCAGATAGTAGTATTCTTTTCGTTAGTTTTGTAACGTCTGTCAAAATTGTATATTGGAATGTAAATTTATCCTTGATAGGGTTCCATCGCAAACCCAAGGTTTTAGATGTGCTTTCTGATTTAAAAATAAAAGATGTATTACTATTTTGATGGGATGAATTAATATTTTCCAATATACTTTTTTCGTTAGACGACCACTTTCTTAATGAAAAACCACCTTTGTTAAGACACAAAAGTAGCTCTGCTATGCTGCTTTTACCGTCGTTAATAAAATGACATCCCGAAACATAATCGTCCATGTACAGGTCTTCCCGCAAAGCTGTGGCTGCATTTGGGAACTCTTTCTGTTCGTCCGAGGCTAGCTGACGAAGGGTCATCATAGCTAAGAATGGAGCTGATTTTGTACCGTAAGTGACCGTAGTCAGCTGATATGATGTTATAGGCTTTTTTGTATGTTCTCGCCAAACAATTTGCTGAAGACTTTGATCGTCTTCAGCAATAAAGATTTGGCGATACATCTTTTCGATGTCAGCTGTGTATACGTAGCGATATATCCTCCACCTTAGTAAAAGTTCTTGCAGGTCTTTTTGCAAATTTGGCCCTTTGTACATAAGGTCATTGAGGCTATACCCAGTGGAGGTTTTAGCGGACGCATTAAACACAACCCGTAGCTTAGTGGTACAAGAATCTTCTCGCTGAACAGAGTGATGAGGTAAAAAGCATTCCAACTGTTTGTTATTAAAAGTAGCTGGTTTCATGTGTCCTAATTCCTCATATTCGCTAATAAACTGCTTATATTGCTGTGCTAAATGCTCATGCTTGCTAAACTTCCTTTCTAAATTCCTAAATTGTGCTATAGCTATTTCTTTTGACAACCCTAATTTTTCAGTTAATTGTTGCTTTAACGGTAATCGAACCTCGTAACGACCGTTCGCTAATCGCTTTGTAGTTGAAATATAATAGTCAACACAATGTTGATCTTCGGTTGACATTTCATTTTGCTGATGAATATCCTCAATCTGCCAGAATTGCTGAATATCCGCTGTATTATTTAAGATGACGTTACAGTGAAAAGTTTTTATACCACCGCACAATATCCACCCAAGCTGTGTTTGTTGGGCTAAGAGTGACGCTGAGTTAAAGTCCTTTATGGTACCGCCTAGCATGATAAGCGCATACACGTCTGCACCGAGTAATGGATCCACGGGGCGACTTGTGTAAAACTCGGGATCGGCTAAATTAATATGCTCTATATTTGACCAACAAGGCTTTGTAAAGGACTTATTGGGCAAATTCTTTATCAAATTGCTCATAATTAGAACATCGGTATTAAATTTAAAGCTCGTGTACAGTGATTGACAAGTTATGTTTAGCTTTCCTTTACAATCACTGTCCTTTTCCCCGATGCCATACACAACGGCAATATAATGTTCATGCTTTAATCCTAACTGTTGAGCTGCTCTCTCCGTAATTAAAGATATTTGAGAGCCCTGATCGATAAGTGCTCGTAGTACAATCTGAGAGCCGTCTGCTGATGTTACTTTTAACAACGCAGTTGCTAAAAGAATTTCGTTAAATTCATAAAATTGTTGTGAGGCATGCACGTTTCCGCTATTTTGATTGTCAATATCACGTTTCTTACCGATATATACTTGCTGTTGCGCAAAACATTCGTGTAATATGGTATGATGATTTTTAAAACACTTGCGACATCTTTTTGTCGAATAGCATTTGTTGCCATTGTGGCTAAAAATGCAATTTATACAATATTGTAAGTTGTTCAAGGTTTTTAGTTTTACATCGTTCGGCATTTCCAAGAATTTATTGCAATTATACAAATTATGTTCCTCGAAGCAAACTGGACACTTATTAGCCGACACGTGTAACGATTTCGCAATTGGTTTAGTTGGTTTCCAATTGCTATCGTTCGATTTATTATTATAATAATATTTTCTATTATTAGAAAACGATGTAGATGGGCTAGCTTGTTGATGAGAAGTTGGATGATTTTTAGGAGTCATATCTTGTCGCCGACGAGCTGTTTCGCGGCTCGTGAACTTATTCTCTAAGAAATCAAATAACTCTTGAAGAACGGTTAAATCACGCGATTTTTTTAACGACTCTATGTATTCGGAATAAGATTCACTATCCAACTTTTGCGACAAAATATGTACTAATAGAGGGTCCCACGTGCTAATGTCTACGCCTAGGTTTTTAATGGCGTGAAGACTCTCTAAAGTGACATCGTGTAATTTTTTAATAGCTAAAAATGATTGCTGCTGTATATTAGGCAGATTCAAAAACACATTTACATGCGACGTAAAAATAAGTTTTTTATTATCGAATCTATGACTCAAAATCTCCCAACAAACGATGTAGTTGTCGGAACTTATTGGTAGATGCTGTATAAAGCGCTCGGCTTCACCTTTTATTTTGCTTTTCAAAAACTGCATTTTTTGAGCGTTTGACAATGCAGTGTTCTTATGTATTGCTTCGTTGAACAAGTCCTTGAACGAAACCCATTGGTGATAGTTGCCCGTAAACACCGGGATGTCCATTTTAGGCGTAGCTTTTGCGTGGTGCGTAGTAGACCACATTTTGGTGTTTATGGACTTTTTCAAGCTGATATAAGTACGCTCATGCTTAGTAAAATACGATTCATATTCTTGATTTTCAGCTGACTCGCCTACGATATCCCAGTGAAGGTTATCGATGGCGTTCCAGCGGTTTTGTAGGATCTGGAGGGCATCTTCGAATTCCCATTTGTCAGCCAACGACTCCAAATCTATATTAGCAACTGCTCGCTCAAACGCTTTGAAATTGCCGGACTGCTTGTGGAGCATGTCGTCAAGCTTACTTGAGGAACCTCTCGACACACTGGTCGAAGGTGTTGACTGTCGCCAGCGTCCCCTTGCTGCTCACGGGTTAAGGTCTGACCTTCCTGGCTTAACTCTTCTTGACGTTTATCGATAAGAGTTTATAACGTCAAGTAAAGTTCACGTGTTCGCTCATACTCTGAATTGAGGAAATATGTGTGGTTTGACCTTTCGAATGGCACAATTTTTTGATGGTTTACCTCAAACTCTTGCCAATACTGCTCTAGTTGCTCAAGCTTACGTTTACAATAATCAAAAGTTTTACGCTCTACGCTATCCTTTTTAAAATTAATAAGCATCTTTTTCATGCTCTCCGTAATCTCGGATTGACAAAAATGTAAACTCTCCATTTTGAGTCTGCTGCTATGAAATTAGTAAGAGTAAAAGAACGATCTTACTTTGCGCTGCTGTACCGACGGCGGATGCTGTCGAGGTCGGTGATTTCACGATGCTAGGCTCGCTGTAAGCTCGATGCTGCTGCTGTTGAATGAAGAGGTACTGCTGAATTCTACTAAGAACCGTACTTAGTACTTGCTGCTATAAATGTCTTAATCACGTTCACTGCTATATAGTTTACTGTTAGATAGATATCGCTGTCCAGATATTGGATAAATTCACGACTCGAAGGTTCGAACTAACGAATAACGCGATCGCGAAATCCTATCCGGCTCGAAGGACCAAAAATGTAGGATACGTTTCCTACGTTGCGATGGATTGCTGCTGATGCTAATGAAACACTTCGATAACCCGTTAGATATACGTTTATTACCGTAAGAGTTTAAGTACTATAATTTATGCTAAAATGATAGATGGATGATCAATGCTAACCATTACGAATGCACCCGGTTTGCTGTCCAAATATGCACTGAAGTCGCCGCGCACTCGAGGCGACCGTATTATGTTGCTAGATCAGCAAAAGGTGTTCGATTGTAATTATTGCATCGAACAGGTCCTCTTTCTTTCCCTTTCCTTCCTCATCCCATTCTTCGTGGTCGGCAACGTCGCTGGGTTTTATAAGAATAATGACTTCTGCAATGCTTGGAAAACACAGCCATCTCTATAGGTTACAGTTATTTGCCAGCAAAGATGTCTTAAAAAAACCCATTCAAAGTTGCCTGGTATAAACCGCTGCTACGGTTTGGTCCTGGCTCCTAACACGTGAAGCTTATAATACCTTTCAATAAGAACCTTCGTCGTATTACGTCATTAAGCTTTTTAAACCTTTGTAAATTCATCTAAAATCCACAAAGGGTAAATAAAAAGAAAATAAATTAGTGAATGTTATGAAAAACCATCTAACTCCTTTGTGATTACATTAACATATTATATTCATTTGTCAGAAATGTTACTTGTTAAAAAATTCTGTGTTAAATGGGTCGAAGTAATTTGTTTCCTCCTTAAACTAGCTGTCCGAAGCGCGGTTTTACCCGCTTTAAGTTACATCCTTGGTTACTGCTTCGCTCCTGTGGGTCTTAGCGTGATGTTATAAAGCCTATAACCTTCCTAGAGAATTGGGCTATCAAACAAATGCATAAAGATTTTTTTAAATTTAACTGGTAGTACCAGAGATTATTGCGTTCAAATAAACAAACAAACTGTTTAGCTTTGTATAATAGATGTCAAACAGTAATATCTATTAGTAGACTTTGTTTACACCAAACTAAGCGACAGTCGTTTAGTGTTGAATAATTAATATACTGTTTTAGTGACGGAACAAAACTCCATAGTGGAGGCCACCGCCATCCCAGCAGTTTCTTCTGGTTTCATCACTTCTGGTGGATGTTTACTATTATGTAAAGTGGAGCCGCTTTGATTGGCTAATTTAAAAACCGTCCAAGTTAGTACTTGGACGGTTTTTAAATTAGCCAATCAAAGCGGCTCCACTTATCTATAAAATCGAGCAACAACATCACGTTTATTGTATGGGAGCCCTCTTATATATTTATTTTATTCTGAATTTTTAGGATTTGTTCTTATAGCGGCAACAGAAATACATCATGTGTGAAAATTTTAACTGTCTGACTGTCGCGGTTCATGAGTTACAGCCTGGTGACAGACGGACAGACAGACTGACGGGCAGCGGAGTCTTAATAACAGGGTTCCGTTTTACCCTTTGGGTACGGAACCGTAAAACAGTCTTTGAGAAAGTGACTATTGTGTTTGATGCCCACATGAGACAGAACTATGGTTAGTTGATAAATATTTATAAATAAATAAATAAATAAATAAATATTCTACCACATTCACACAGCGCCATCTAGCCCCAAATTAAGCAATTATATTTGCTTGTGTTATGGGTACTAAACAACTGATATACTACTTATATACATTTTTTTTTTGTAAATACATACATATTATAGATAAATTACACCCAGACACAGAACAAACAATCATGCTCATCACACAAAGGTTTGTCCGGGTGGGAATCGAACCCACGACCTCCAGCTTAGCAGTCAGGGTCACTAACCACTAGACCAACAGGCCAGTCGTCATTTGTTCTGAGTCTGCGTGTACCTACGTCTGTTTGAAAAAAAAAAACATTATTGCGTCTATAGCAGTAGGAGTATGTGCGACTGCTGTTTAACAGGTTCTCTGTCCCATGTATCATATATGTTTGTTGTAATAAGGTTCACTTTCTAGTAATGAATGAATCGGAGTGTTTTTAATGCAAACAGACGTGGTTACTTTTCAATACTTTATTTGCGACTGATCTTAGCTATGATATTATAAACGACTTGCTTAACATATCAATATACATAGGTAGTACATAACAGATTGGACATACCGCCCACCAAAAACATTAGTTTTTTAATTTGTTACATAAAATAAACTGGATTAATTTAATACATATCAGTGTGTTGTTAACCGTATAACAAGTGGACTGTATAGATACTTAGATACATGGATTATGAATTACTCAAGACATGCTATTTTCATATAAATCATCACTATTTGATCATTACTCTTCAACACTAAACTTAAATAAGGAAATATTAACCGCCCACCGTAGCTCACTCATTTTTTGTTTCCTTGGGCAGCGGTATCAAATTGTATAAAGGTCTCTTGAGCTCATGATTGCCCGCAGTCTGGACTGTCACCACTCTTACGAGGTTGTCCTTACCAGGATGTATATATTTCACTCTGCCTAGTAACCATTTCGTAGGTGGCAGATTTTCCTCTTTGATAATGACTACATCTCCAACAGCTGGCCCTGGAACCTTAACTTGCCATTTGTATCGTTGTTGGAGTGTGTTAAGATATTCTGTACGCCATCGATGCCAGAAGTCTTGAGTCATTCTCTGAATTAATTGCCACCTAGTCATGAGATTCACGGACTGATGTTCATAGGACGCACCAGGAACAGAAATCAGAGGCTCGCCGATTAAAAAATGCCCCGGGGTAAGTGGCATTATTGTATGATTGTCCATTTGACAAAGAGGACGCGAATTGAGGCATGCCTCGATTTGGGCCAAGAGTGTAGCCATTTCCTCGTATGTCAGTTTGGTGTCCTTATTAATTCTATGGAGGTGTCTTTTGGCCGATTGAACTCCTGCTTCCCATAAACCTCCACATGTTGGCATCTTAGGTGGTATAAAGTGCCACTTTGTACCGTCGTTTGCCAAAAGTTCAGCTACTTCCCTTGCCATGTTGTTCTTTCCGTCTTGGAACATCACCTTTAATTCTTTGGCTGCGCCAACAAAATTAGTTCCATTATCGCTCCATAAGTTTGAACAATGGCCTCTGCGTGCCACAAACCTCCGGTAAGCCGCTATAAAGGCTTGTGTTGTAAGATCTGTTACTGCTTCTAAGTGGATAGCGCGAGTGGCCATGCATACAAATAAACAAATATAACCCTTTGTTGCATGGTGTCCACGACCCTTCGAAGTTCTGATGTATACAGGTCCAGCATAATCAACGCCGCTATTCGAAAACGCTCGATGTTGATTGACTCGAACAGCAGGTAATTGGCCCATGAGCTGAGTTTTTACTCTGGCTTTATCCACAATGCAGACCTTACAATGATGAATACATTTTCGCACGGCAGACTTCACACCAAGAATCCAATAGCTAGTTCTTATAAATGCCATCATGGCTTGAATCCCTCCGTGTAGTGTTCTAATGTGTGCCTCCTCAACTAATAACCTAGTGATGTGTTGGTTACATGGAATTATTATTGGGTGTTTTGTAATTTCAGCTACTGAAGCATTTTGTAACCTGCCTCCCACTCTAATAATCCCATTTTTATCTAAAAATGGTGAGAGTGTTATAAGAGAACTTCTTTTCTTCACTTCTCCATACTTATGCAAATCTGCGATCTCCCTTTGGTAAATTAAATTTTGATAATATTTTATGCATAATTTCAAAACCATATCTAATTCCGTTACAGTTAAATAGCTTCCTCTTACTTCTGCATTTTCTCTTAAAAATCTTCTACAGTATGCCAATATTCTTTTCATTCTAGAAATGCTTGAAAATTTTTCCCAAATCGGTTTGTCTTCTAAAGTGGTGCAAAAAGAGGAACTCTTCAATTCTATATCTGTTTGCGGAATTTCAAGTCTCTTTATATCTAAATTTTTGTGTTTTAACCACCCAGGCCCAGTCCACCATAAATCTAAACAAGCCAGGTCACATGCTTTTATGCCTCTTGTTGCGACATCGGCCGGGTTATCGGTAGACTGAACGTGTCTCCATCGATCATTGTCTAATACTTGTATGATATCCGCCACTCGATTCGCAACAAAGGTACGCCACCGGCTAGGTTGCGATTGTAGCCACGACATTACCACCATTGAATCGGTCCACGCGAATATTTTGTTCTTAGGTATTTTTAACAAGTCCATAAGATCATTTATCAACTCCGCCAGTAATGCTGCAGCACATAATTCTAATTTGGGAATTGAAAGTTGCTTCAAAGGTGCGACCTTGGTACGAGATGCGATCATCGTGACATGTACTAAATCTTCTTCAATGACCTTAAGGTAAGTAACAGCAGCATATGCTTGGGTAGATGCGTCTGCAAAACCGTGTATTTCTATATTTTTAGAATTGATTGGCGTGGTTTTAAACCAGCGAGGTACTTCAAGGTTTCGTAGGTGTATGAACTCATCTCTGTATTTTATCCACTCATCAATTAATTCTGAGGGCAATTCATCATCCCATCCCATGTTACAAAGCCACAATTTCTGTATAAGAACCTTCGCATTTATTATCACCGGTGACAACCACCCAAATGGATCAAACAGACGAGCAACATCAGATAGAATTGATCTTTTCGTTATAGGAAATCGAATTTCAGGTAAATTAATTGTGAATTTAAACATGTCATTCTTTCTATCCCATGTTAAACCTAGAATTTTTATTATTTTGTCTAGTTTTATTTCTATTCCATCTTTAGTACTTTCTTTTCCTTCTTGTAAATAGCTCAACACTTCTTCAGAATTACTAGACCACTTTTGCATTTTAAAACCTCCTTTATTTAGTATTATTCTTATTTCATCACACATTTTCTTTGTTTTCTCAACAGTGTCAGAGCCCTGCATGTAATCGTCCACGAAGAATGATGTTTTAATTATAGGAGCTGTGTCTGGATAGTCTGGTGTTTCATCATCTGCAAGTTGATGTAATGTTCGTACAGCTAAGTATGGTGCTGCAGCTGTACCAAAAGTTACAGTTGTCAAGTTGTAACTCTTTAGGTTCTCACCAGGATTATCTCGCCAAACAATTCGTTGTAAATTGGTGTGTTCTGACTTCATATTGATCATTCGGTACATCTTGATTATGTCCGCCACTACACATATTTTATGCGTTCGCCATGTGATAATTAAACTTCGCAAATCAGGCTGTAATACAGGTCCAACCATCATGGTGTCATTCAAAGAATGGCCATTGAGGCCCTTGGCAGATGCGTCGTAAACGACCCGAACTTTAGTTGTATCCTTGTCTTCGCGTATCACTGCGTGGTGAGGAAGATAGATTGATAGTTTGTCATCATCTGGATCCGATTCTTTCAAATGACCCATTGCCATATATTCGTGTATTACCTTACTATATTCTGATTTTAACTTCTCTGATTTTAGAAATTTCCTTTCTAATTGCTTGAATCTAGTAACAGCTTGTTGTTTAGTTTCACCACATAAATTTACTGTTTCCTTAACTCCTTGCTTTAAAGGTAAGTATACTGTATATCTCCCATTATTTCTTTTAGTTGTCTTCTTGTAAATCTCTTCACATTTTTCTTCTTCTTTTGTAAATAGTTTCCTTTTCTTGTATAAATCTGTTTCTATTTCCCAGAACCTTCTCAACATATCATTGTCTTCTGATACCATACTTGTGACATGTAGTGTAGTTATTTTGTGTTCATCGCTTATTGATTTGTCTTCCCTTTGCCCTGAAAGTATCCACCCCAAACGTGTTTTCTGAGCCACTATGCCATCAGATAATCTTTTTAAGCCAACTTCTATTATCTTACAAAATATGTCGGCACCAAGTAATATATCGATTTTACCCGGGGTGTTAAACATAGGATCAGCCAATAATAAAGTTTTAAGTTCTGGCCAGTTCATCGCGATGTCTTTTGAAGGTAATGTTGTAGACACTGATTTCAAAATATAAGCCTTCACTTGAATCGTTTCCTTTGAATTATGTCTCGGTGTAACTGACAGGTCAACTGCATGTTTGATAGGTATCAGGTTCCCTTCTCCGACTCCAGAGACTACACCCTTGACTCCAATCTTCTTAAGTCCTAATAGATCAACCACTCTTGAAGATACAAATGAAGCCTCTGAACCTTGATCAATCAATGCACGAAGTAGATGTGTTTTCCCGTCGCATGATCTGACATTTACTTGTGCTGTAGCCAATAACACTTGACGACCAGGTTGTTCTTTAGAGAAGTGCGCGCTTGTTATTATTTGTTCTGGTTGTTTTTCTTGTGTATCATTCTCCTGTGTTGTTTCATTCACTTGGTGCAAAAGAGAATGATGTTTTCTGCCGCAAACTCGACATTTTTTTTTGTGTTTACAGTTGTAGACATTGTGATTCGGTACTAAACAATTGTAACATAGATTTTTGTTCTTCACAAATTCACGTCGCTGTGGAATTGTTTGTTTTGCAAAATCTTTACAATTGAATATATAGTGTTCACCCTGGCAGTATGTACACGTTTGTGGAGAATGGATGTTGGCGTGCGCCGATTGTAAGTCCTCGTTCGTATTATCTTCCGCTGTGACATGATGTGTTTTATAGTTTTGAGACTTCTCCCTCGTAACCATAGAAGTCGTGGGCGTAGTTAGTTCTAGTGTACGAAACTTATATTCCAGAAACTTTTTCAACTCCTCCCATGAAGACAAGTCATCACTATTCTCCTTATAAGCGTACTCTTCCCATTCTTTTGACGTCTCTGAGTCCAGCTTCTGCCCAACCAGAAATACAATCATTGGATCCCAAGAGTCCGTTTTTATATTCATATTATCTAAACTGTTCATACATTCAACTGTAGTATTTAACAAAGCTTTAATTTGAATAGCTGATGGGTTGGTTATCTTCTTCTGGTTAAACAATCTTTTAAAAATAGATGACACCATCATTTTTCTGTTACCGAACCACCCTTTAAGTAGTTCCCATGCTTGTGTATAGTTTTTCTCTGTTGTCTGAATATTACGTAATAATATTTCTGCTTCACCGGAAACACTAGTCTTTAAGTAATGTAATTTTTGTACATCACTTACAGAAGTATTGTGGACGAGGGCAGTGAATAAATCTTGAAATGTGGGCCAATCGTCGTATTTTCCTGAGAAAGTAGGTAACTGTATTCTTGGTAACTTAGTAAAAGGCATTTGACCATCACCACTATGTGACGAAGTAGACAAGGCAGGAGGCTCTGATACCTTTTGTTGTGACTTCGTACCTGATAGAAGATCGGTTAAATCTGCTTGTAAACAGAGATACATTTCTTCATACGTGTAATATTCTTCATTTAGAAAATATGGCAAAATGCCCCGCTGTTCACGTGGAGTACACTTCATCAGGCGGCCATTGGCTTGTTTAAATTGTTCCCAGTACTCGTCAATACATTTTATTCTTGCCTTAATATATCCTTCTGTCAAACGTTGTTTCGGACACTTCTTCAAGTTAACTTGCGCCCTTGCTATCATACTGGCCACATCTTCCAACATAGATAAATATGTAGCCTGTTCCGAAGTAGGTGACGTCATTTTTGCAAATTAAATAGTCCAAAATTTAACACAAACACGTTCACTCAATGTCTTTTAATCACTTTGTCTTTGAATAAGTTCTATAACTTGTATCGTCCTCACACTAATGAGTTGTAAAACCTTTTATTAAATTAAAACTATATTTTTTGCTAAGGAATGCGGTCACCTATTGTTCTCGGGCGTCGAGTTCGCTGGCCGATGCATTCATTGATCCGGCTCGGATTGTACCATATGTTTGTTGTAATAAGGTTCACTTTCTAGTAATGAATGAATCGGAGTGTTTTTAATGCAAACAGACGTGGTTACTTTTCAATACTTTATTTGCGACTGATCTTAGCTATGATATTATAAACGACTTGCTTAACATATCAATATACATAGGTAGTACATAACAGATTGGACAATATATGATTCATAACAATTGAATTTCTTTTGTGTCTCTTATTGGACAGCGAATGGGTTAAAAGATCCATAAGACAAAACTTGTGATTCATTAATATTAATTTATTCAAAGTCTAAGTGTAATCTGTGTCCGTTAATATGTTTATAAAGAAATCTACACAGGGCTTATTCTCTAGTGTGCGTTTTTAGAAACAAAATATATTACAATATAAAATAATAACATACAGCCTGTTTTATAGGCTGTACGTTTGCTAGATTTCTAATAAGTAAAACATCTGTTTTACTTCGTCAGTTACCTCAAGATAAACTTAAAAAGTACACTGAATTTGCAAAAGTCACATCTGTTAAACTAAAAACGTTTAAGACAGGTTACCCTCGACCCAAGCTCTCGCTGTGTTCATAAGAATACATATTCATAGCTTTTACGTAGACCCATATCCTTATGTGTATGGCTTACGAGTGTTTTGCGTTTTTATTTATACTGCTAGTCATATGAAACTGCTTGGTACTTTACTTCTGTTATCCATGGTTGTTTGCAATACTAAAAGAAAAATATATGACACACGTCACAGGATAGCCACTTTTAAGTTATCTATTTTAAGATTTCTTTTTTGTTACTTAAAATTATAAAAGACTTACTTATTTTGTTTTTTCTTTAATAGTTTGTAACCTCCTATGACTCGCGATGATTCAATGGTTCAGTGTACAGATTCACACGCGGGGCTATGATACCTTTGTCAGTTAGGCCTGCTAGTCCTTGTTCTGAGGTTAGGCCACAAACTGGATGACAGCGGCGAGCAGAGCGGCGGCGGCAGCGGTGCGGAGAGCGGTGTGTTCAAATGCATGTATTTGTATTAAAGCTATGCGCTCTAATCGATCGGTGTCTCTACGTTTGAGTTGACATAGTGACGTCCTACCTTTGTTTTTTCGAGAAATTTACATCATGTCAGTAGACAAACTTATTTCTGATATTGTTTATTCGTACGAAACAAAAGCACGACAGTCAAAAAGATGTTGACGCCGTTTTGACATTACGGTCATTAAAGACAGCACTACACTGTCGCAACGCCGAGTGATCTGGCTGCCTGGCATCGAGAACAGAACAGCGTCGCTGCACCGCTCCCCGCTACCATTTAGTATGAGGCTTTATAGAGTATTTTTTTTATTTTTCTGACCGATAATTTGGGAAATGTGTTAGGAAGTAGTCTGAAGTCCGGATTTACGTCCTGCTAATGGCAATAGCCTCGGTACCGGTGATGCAATATAGCTTGCGTAACGTAGTCATTACACAACGCTGCCTATCCCTTTCGGGGTATCAAAGATATAATGTTCTTTTTATTGCCTACCTTGGCAGACGAGTCTACATCCCATCTGATTCAATCTCAGAGCAGGAAGGTAGGCAAAGTATGCAAATCTATATATTATTATTTTTATTTTATACTTTATTGTACACCAGATTTACAAATATACCTACAAAATCAAGAAAATTTAACACTAATTTAGGTACAACCTTTGGATGGAAATATGTGATGAAATTCTATAGGTAGTCGTTAGCGTATCTTGATAATTAGATAGGTACTTAAATAATTAAATAATTAAAATATACATAAATTTTAATACTTATAAATTTATTGTTATTATTGTTTATTTAGTACTTATATAAATAATTATATAAGTACTAAATAAACAAATAATAAATATAAATTATTAATAATAGAAAATTTCATTATATTGTGTTATCTTTATTTCTAAGTCACTGAAATACACTGAACATTTTATTATTTGTAACATATCAAATTAGTTAATTGATATGGGTGTGAAACTCATCAAAGCATGACTAGTTTGCTTCGACAGACTCGTAATTCTCATATGGGGTTGATTTTGTGATGAATGTGTTTAATATTAGCATGCCAAATTATTCAATAATTAAATTGATAGTTTATTTGGTAATTAATAGTAGTAATTCCAAGTGGTATATATTTATTGCTTACGACGACAGATAAGGACTTATTTGCTGCTTAGTAAGTAACGGTAACAGATTCTTACTTATTTCAGTTAAAATAGGTTTAGTTGGTTGGTGAACTATCTGTAAATATAATATCGAAGTAAAGTGTTAATTATTATCCATACCTATCTAATTATTGAATTTTGTTTAAATATTGTAAGTGTAACATTAAAACACTCTGAAAATAATCACATAAAGTTGTGTTAACGTAAATCCAACTTAACCACGTACATAGTAACATCCAATCACCACACAACTAACAAACCAACACTTGAAACGCAATCGAAACAGGAAAACTATTAGTGGAAACGATTAGGCTCAATAAAATCCGACCACAAAATGTGTACAGGGAATTTGTACCGAAATGAACATTTTTCGATTTGCGAAATAAATAGATTGAAAGCAGGTCAATGGTTCTTAAATATAATTGATCAACAGTAATTTTGTATTTGTTAAAAGAGCTATAAAGTTATTATCTGCTATTAAATGGCTTTTGACAACTAAGGCTCTAGACAAGATAGATAGATAGATAGATTTCTATTCTATTGATAGAATAGATTAAAAAATGTATGTGATTGACATAAGCTAACGCCAACATTGTTGTTAGCTTATATAAATTCTAAACATTTTTAATCTATTCTATGAATAGAATAGAAATCTATGGCACTTGACTAGGCCCTCTGTTTATATTAACTGCTTCAGAGGTTTAGGGGTAATGTATACTTATTGTCACGCAGATATCTCAGCGTTTTCTGTCGAGACATTTTAATTATTAATCCTCGATTTTGGAATGGTGCTCCAATAAAGAACAGACTGGCCTTTTGTATTGTTAGACCTAATTTAGCAAGCATAGCAAGAGTGAGTGTTTACAGATGTGCTTACCCCTTCGAGAAAAAAAAATTAATTAATATTTGTAATAAATTATTAATAACAATAAATTATTTACTTACAGAATTTATTCATAAAATATGTTTTTTTTATCCATTTTAAAAAGAGTCTTAGTTTAAAAAAACTTTTTTATATGAAGGAAAGATAACTATAAATATTTACACAATATTATGTTTTGTGAATCAAAAGGCAAAAGATAAAATGGTAAAATATCTTTTCGTTCTCCCAAGTGGTTAAATTTGAATAATTGAATACGGTTAACATATTTTTATTTTTATAGATCTGATGTTTTTCTATTCTTGGAAAACTGTAACTTGCTTTCCTGGTTTAATAAAAATGTTAACGTGTACTTTATTGGTTAACTTGTTGCCAGCAGCTTTGTCCGCGAAAAATTAATTAGTTCTTAATTTGTTTAGACATAACATTGTATTTTTATGACAGCTTGTCATAAAATTACAATGTAGTTTATAATAATTTAGAATTTCCCATTTAAAGTTTTGTATAATTATGGTTAACTAAGTCGCGGTTGTCATTAACAAAAACAAAAATCTAAAATATTTAAGCATTGGTCAGACAACGGCGGGATGTTTTAGTAGTACATCTACTGAAGTGTTTCTAAATCAATATTAATGTAGTAAAGTCACTGTAATTTCTTCTGTTTCTCTGCTGCTTTAAGTTACGCAAAGGATTTTGATAGATACCATTTAAAGAATTTCTTCTGAAAGGATAATTAGCAAGTACATACATGCAATAATATAATATTTGAAAAATGCTGAGAATTTCAGATAATAAATTGTTGTTGTGTAAAAACATAAAAAAAGAGTAATTAGTAAGATTTGTACTTTAATTTGTTAAACGAGTCTACTCGTGGTATTAGAAATTAATATAAGTTGTAATACCAATTTACCCGACATTTCGGTAGAATTACACCGACCTGAGTAAAAACGTACGTAACTACCTTTAAAAAATTTATTCTTTCTTGGCCTACATAAAATACGATAGCAATACTGTTTGCAAAATATTATTGCTATATTACAAAATTTACTTTTGGTGTATATATGTATATACATATATTGTATTTACAAATATTGAAATTCTGAAAATTGCAAAAAATTATTTTTAACATAATAATAATAATAATAGGAGAAACCGAAGGGTTTGTTTGTGCAATTGCTGACGAAGTTATCATGACGAACAACTACCGAAAATATATCTTGAGGGATGGCACTACTGACATATGTCGGGCATGTCATCGCCCTGGTGAATCCCTCAGGCATATTGTTTCCGGCTGTTCGCGTCTTGCTAACGGAGAGTACTTGCACAGACATAACCAAGTAGCCAGGATCATCCACCAGCAAATTGCTCTGCGATACAATCTTCTGGATATTGAAGTACCGTACTACAGATACAACCCTGAGCCGGTTCTCGAGAATAGTCGCGCGACATTCTACTGGGATCGCTCCATTATCACAGACAGGACTATTATAGCTAACAAGCCTGATATTGTGGTAGTGGATCGATCCGAACGCCTAGCAATGATAGTTGATATTACCGTCCCTCATGACGAGAATCTTATGAAGGCTGAAAAAGACCAGCAAATAAAATATCTTGATTTATTTTATTTATGAGATTGTTGACATGTGGGATGTGGATTCTGCTGTCATTGTGCCGATAGTCATCACCGTTAATGGTTTAATAGCTAAGAGCCACGATCAACACATAAAGAGGCTCGCATTAGGTGGATGGGTCAAGGGCCAGATCCAGAAGGCAGTATTGCTCGACACGGCACGTATTGTTTGGAGGTTCCTCTCTCTGGAACCCTAACCGCCGGTGACTTGGACTCTAGTCTCTTTGCCGGTGGTAATCTATTTTTATATTTTTAAATTTGTTGTTTTATATACCTATTTAAAAATGTAAATAATATGAAATAATGTGAATAAATAGAATAATAATAATAATAATAACCATTTATTTAATAAAATATACCCTATACATGTAGCTCTACCTGTCATATTTGTAGCTTTCTAAAGGTAAACTAATTTTATAAATATATATATACGTAGATTTTTAGTCAAAGCGTTTCAAACATAACGAACAAAAAATCAAATCTTTTCTCTTTTTATTATTAGTATAAATTAGATTTCCAAATTGATTAAAAGAGTCTGACAATAACTACACACACTTGACAATGACTTTAAATAAAAGAAGTCGAAGATTTTTGCGTGAAATTAACTAAATAAAGATTAACGTTTTAATTAAATTTTTGATTAAATAAATGCTAGGAGTAATTAATCATACCCGAATCAATTAATTGTTTTAAATATTTTCTGATTGGATTTTAATAAAAGAGTTCAACTTTTTTTTGTTACATAATTATTTTAAAGTGTATGACTTATCTATTAGTTACATAATCTAAACTGATATTATAAAGAGACAAGATTTTATATTTGTATGTTTGTTTGTTTGCAACGATCTACGTTACCGATTTGCTATCAATAAATTTAGCGGGTAACATAACATGTTATATTTTTATGTTCAGAATATTAATATAATTATTTTTATATTATTTTAATTATTTTAATGATGCAATATGACACGATTGCTATGATATTTTCCATAGGAGTTTGTTTGCGAGAGCGGACTTTTAGTTGATCATATAAGAAGAAATACATACCTACTTAATATATTTATATATATTTTTATTTTACATACGCTACGAATAAACGCTAAGAAAAAAATGCAATTATTTAAAAGCTTATTGCTCACTAAAAGATAATGTACAAATAGTTAAAATAATATTAAATTTTATTGGAAACTATCAGCTCTTATCTACAACAATACACTCGATCCAATAATTATATTAGGAACGTACATGGCATAGAAACGGTACAATTGTTGGTTTTTGTTATTAATTTATACTGGTCAATTACTAAGCAATTATTTTATTCTAGATTTTTGACCGTCTGCCGCAGTCAAGGAGGGTAATGTTTTAAGAGCATACGTATGTGTATGTATGTTTGTATATATGTATGTATGTATGCATGTGACTATGTATGTCATTTTTTTCTTCTTTTTTTTTGGCAACAGAGCCGACGATTGTGTCAGCTATTTCTGCCAGCGTCAAGTTTAGAATTATATTCTTGTTGATGATATTAATGGTATATTACAATGATAAAAATAGAAAAAATGTGGATGAAATTAAATGACAACCATCTTCCGTGAAAACAAAAGAAGCATGTAATTTCTTTGGAACGCCCTACAGCCTAAATGTCTTAATGGATTTTAACATAAAGATGTCATTAGATTTGTATTAATCGTGGGAATGACATAGGGTACATAAAATTTGAATTTAGTGTCAGCACGGGAAAAATATGGGTTTCTTTTTGTTAACTTTGTTTCAGGCGGGCAGGGTTTTTATTTTTAATAATATGTATTGCTTGTTATCAAGCGTGTATCGAGGAGAGAGCGCCAGAGGCCCAATTTTATTCCTTTCCTTTTTCATTCCCTTCCACTACCCCACCCCCTAATGATAAGCAGCGACTTCACAGTATCTT
Source organism: Parascotia fuliginaria (assembly GCA_963082885.1). Lineage (NCBI taxonomy): Eukaryota > Metazoa > Arthropoda > Insecta > Lepidoptera > Erebidae > Parascotia > Parascotia fuliginaria. Next base: position 8,030,096 of record OY720195.1, read on the forward strand.
TGACACTGCAGAAGTCTATGACAGTTACCACTTACCATCAGGTGGGCTATTGACTCGTCTGGTTTGCCACTGACGGCAATAAAAAAGAGACAGACGATAATAGCGGTCGAAAGATAGATGCAGGCTGCCTCCAATCGGGCCTTTCGAAAATTGATGGATGTCGCTGACACTGATTGTGATTTAATACAATCTCCTTCTTGCGTCGTATTTCTCAGTGCTGAGGGTCGTGCCCTCCCTTCTGCATCACTTTCTCCCTTACGATCTTCTGCCATTCATTTATATATAATGTATATAAGTAGTATATCAGTTGTTTAGTACCCATAACACAAGCAAATATAATTGCTTAATTTGGGGCTAGATGGCGCTGTGTGAATGTGGTAGAATATTATTATTGTTATTATTATTATTATTTCGGTCGCCGGCGGTGTGGAGAGCGTTGTGCATCGTAGATTTAAGAGCGGTGCAGATCTGGATTTAATACAATATTATAGTAAAATAAAGACAATAAATAAAACAATCAGATTATAGGTAGTGTTAATTTTATTTTATTGTAAAAGTCAACTTAATCACTAGAGAACAACATCTGCGTCGCGGGAGACTTTACAAACATACATTTAACGGACACAATAATGATGTTACTATTCGACCGATTGGTTCATCCAATAAATACCATCTGCAGTTTTAAGTGCACTTTTCTTACAGAGAATGTATGATTACACGTTTACATAAATACAAAAAAAAACTTTAACCAAACTAACCCCCTTTTCCAACAATTTAAAATACAAAAAGCTCTTGAATAAAGATCTAAAATTTATATATATATATATTATTATTATACAAATTTTATACATTATTTGTATTCCCAGATCGCCACTTTACATAAAAGACGTGCTTTGAAATTACATTTAAAATGACGTTGATAATTAAATGTAAATGTTATGTACAAGAGAACTGGTGCCTAATTAACGTAATAATAACTGGGGAGCCTGATAATACAGAGGTACCGTAATAGAGACTATTTTGGAGGAACTATTATGTAAAAGTTGAAATGCTTTTGTTTTAAATGTTCTAGGTAGTACGCTGTGGCCTAATTGATATTAAGGGTTTTACTATAGCGTGACATGACATCGCTGCTCTTTAGGCAATTGTTTTTGTTGTGTTTTTGTTTTTGTATATTTTAATAAGTTTTAGGTAACCGACGTGTGTGTATGAAAAAATTAATGAATGTTTATAAGGCAAAGGAGGGTATGTTTGAATCCTCTTAGCGGGAGACAGGCATGAAGTTATGTATGTATGTAATAAAAATACACTAAATAGAGGCAATAAACTTCTGGCACTTCTGGAACCAAACAAAACTCATGTAAATAACTTAAAGTTACAAATGCTGCGTTCAGCTTTGAATTATTCAGTGTTAAAATAGAACGTTGGTTATTTGCAAACAAAATTAGGTGTTTCCGTACATGAATATTCATAAACATTTATTACGTTAGTACACTATTTGGTTTTTATACGATTTTGAAGAAAATGATGGTTTATTTACAAATAGTTAATAACAGTCGTGATGGCGCAGTGGTTAAAGCACCCGCTTTGTAAACACGAGGTCGTGGGTTTGAAATAGGGCTAGTAAAAATGTAACTTATTCTAATTCATAGTACTTTCAAAGTTTATCTTGGCAATTACTGACATATGGTGAAGAAAAACACCGTGAGGAAACCTGGATATAAAAGTCAGAAATTACCAATCTGACTTGAGCAAGCGTGGCAATTAATGCCTTTTTTATTTGAGAAGAGACCTATCCTTGCAGTTGGTTAATAATGGACCGTTATGATAATGCTGAACGTTACCTACTTTATATAGTTTCTAGTTATTCAAATCATGATGACGACTGATAATTAACATGCACTACTCGACATAACCTGCTCTAAAGAGCAGGCGTTTATAAAGTGATTAAAAAAAACAAAGTAATATATAAAGAAGGAAAGAAAGAAAGAAAGAAAGGAAAAAACTAAGAAAAAGATTCATTTACTCTCATACTGGTTAATCTTAACCTAATTTAATTAAAAATTATAAAAAAAGAAACAAATACAATTATGAGAGACAATAAGATATCTCTAGTCTCTAAACCATAATTCATTTTTGTTTGCCAGGGTTTTAGAACTGTGAAAGAGCATCTTATAAAGCCACCATATTGAAGGCCACAATGCACTTTGAGACGATGGCTTTTGGGAAGTCCATCCACCACTTTTTTATCCTTCTGACTGCTTACCATCAGGCAGAGTGGATCACACAAAGATTTGTCCTGGATGGGAATCGAACCCACGACTTCCAGCTTAGCAGTCAGGGTCACTAACCACTAGGCTAACAGGCCAGTCATAGTATAAAAATAAACTGTTTACTTTAATTATAAGGAAAATGAAAAATGTGACATTAAAATTTGTTATTTGTAATTCGTCGCCCAAGCTTAAAGTGCTATTAATTGACTTTACCAAAGGATTATACGCTGATTCTTCTTTACCTAGATAAGATCGCATTACAAGCAAACTCGGATAAAATGTTTTAAATAAATATTAAACGGATTATGTCTTGTCTCTAAGTCTTGTGTACAAGCCTACATAATACGAGTGGTGAACCGAGCCGCGAGTCCCCGCCGCTCCCGCCCCCGCCGCTCGCTCGCTGCCCCTGCGACGCGGCCGCTCGACCGTGTCGCGCCGCCTGCGCCTCGCTGCCGCAATATTCACTTCGCTCTCGTTATCTATATCAAATAATGAGTATTTAAAAAAAAATAATAACCTCTCACAAGGTGGACCGAGGACCTGATAAGGGTGGCAATCGATGGATGAGAGCGGCTCACGACCGGCCAAGGTGGAGCAAAATTGGGAGAGGCCTATGTCCAGCAGTGGAGTATTTCGGCTGATGTGATGATGATTGAGTTATCAAAAAAATCTATAATAGATACTGCTTCATTTGAAGTTAAAGAAAAACGAGCAATAGTTATTAACACTACTCCGAATTTCATTTCATTACGATTAGTAGTTACTGAATGAGCACACGTGAAAGATAGACTGTTAAAATCACACTGTACAAAACCAAAGAAATAAATTCAAATACAGCTTTTGATAATATAAAAGGATGTTACAGATAGCAATGTAGTTACCAGACTTTTTAAATCTAAAGTTCTATCGAGTGTCGTACAATCAGACGCCATTCGATTCCGTGACGTTGAGCACCATTCATTACTGAACGCAATTGGTCGAAACGAATCGAATCGCGGTTTCGATACTGTGACTAGGTATCGATATCGAATGCGACGCTCTTCTTTAAACTACAAAAAATAGGTTTACAATATAACCAGTTTATTTTGATCTTTGGTGATAAAATGATGGAGAAGTTAGAATGGTCGAAGTATTTTTGTGAATGATATTTTTATTGAATTTTGTTGGTTCATCATTCTAGATTAGTTTTAGTAAATTCTGGATCCCGCTACAGGTACATGGTAAGCATACAATCAGGCAGAGTGGAGTCACTTTGGCAGGCTAATATAAAAAGACCTATATTGTCGTTAACGTATTTAATAGAATTTGTTAAGTCACGTATAAATAGTATTAATTAAAGTAAAAATAAGTCAAAAGCAGTTGAAAATTCCTAATTTATTAAATACGCAGAGATACCTTATTCTTTTAATAGCCCGATTTATTTTAGATTAATCAAAGTCTATCAAAACGAGGAGCATATTCTTACTTACTTAATTTCCAGAAAATGTAATTATACAATTCTTACATTCTTATTTTTGTTCCAAAGAGCTCATTACTTTAACAGACACTTTTCAATTTCCTCCAAAACTAAAAAGGGCCTTTCAATGAAAAGACAGAAAGAAAAATCTCCAAGTTGGAACGGTGACGGTACTTTTACTCTGTGTAATCAAAGACAGGGGAAGTTAGGCGCGTGATGAACATACGTATAGATTTTTTTATATTGTAAGAGATGAGAAAGCTTTAAATTTCTTAATAATACTTAATGATTAACTTACGAATGCACAAATAGTCTATTTAAACTCAAGGTTCATGAATATAATTCACATAATGTAAATGAATTTGACATTGACCTTATAAAGTTTGGCGCTTTACAGAGCTAGTTTCCAATTCTATTATTTTACCCTTACAGAGCTTAAAATTATATAAATATACTATAGATTTTATTTACATGTTGTCTTCGATGGTAGCTTTATTTGACAATATTGGTTGCGTAATTTTGCGTGCAAAGAAAATTTGTATTGTTAAATTACAACTGTGAAATACTCCCACTTTAATTAAATTAAATATTTAAACCACATTATAGCAAGTGGTAACTTAGTTATCATTATTAAATAAAATAAAATAAAATAAAATAAAATAAAATAAAATAAAATAAAATACACGATTTCGATTCAAATCTTAAGGATCCAAATTTTCTTCTTCAATTTCTAAATAATCTTTATTTGCTCAGTTTTGTTTTGATGTATTAATCACCTTATAATAATTTAAGGTTACCTTTACAATTATAAGATAATTTCATTAGAAAATTTTCTAACAAAGACAAGATAATTATGATCTAAATTTCACCAATTTTTATTAAAATTGCTGAGTTAAGATCTGAATTGATTAATTCTTTTTAATTACTAACTTAAAAAAGTATATTATATTTTTTATGACGGCCATGACGGTGCATTTCATAGGTCACTTTTTAGACAATTATCTTAACTTAACGGTTTTACAAATTAAGATTTAAAAATTATATATATATTTTTATAAAACATCAGCAAAATTATGCTGTATAATAAAAATAAGCAATCCTAATATCATTCAACAAACTTCTGCGAAAACACAAAATCAATAACGCCAAAATGATCTTACTGGTAGGGTCTCTAAAAGAGATTGCTGCATCATCTATTCGAGGAAAAACACCGAAAAAATAAGCAACTGAGATCGATGAGATGTCATCAAAATGTCATAGAAATCTGTTGTTGACGGTTACACGATGTTGTTGTCAATCAACAAATCTTTCTATCAGTTATCCAGTAGTTTCATCTCGAGTGTTTCCTTTCCTTCCAACTGGATTTGGATGATTACTTACAGCTATTATTGGCAATTATCTCTGTAGCTTTTATCAACAATCACCAAGTTCTCTCATCAGCTAAATTGACAGATTTCCCGTACAAAGAAACTCTTCTCCGTAAAAATGTTTTCATTCTTGTTAGATATTGTGTGAACTTGAAACAATAAACGAATTACTTTCCCAATTCTGATGTTTTCCGTTTTTTTGTTCCTCTTCATTTTTGGTTACATTTTCAAGATAAAAGCAATGTTCATAGACTACCGTCTGTCTGTCAAAACCCTTTTTCCAAGAACGCGTAAAAGCATCAAGTGGTTATAAAATCAAATACTTAAGCCTGTGCTTGTCTTGATATTGTCAATGCAATGATAATGCGGCCTTTTGTAGAATAATTAATTTAAAAATATTAAACTTGAAATAGCCTTGAATAATTTCATGAAGATGTAAATGAATTAGTTATAGTCAAACAATTCGAAAGTAGACAATTGAATCAAATCAACCACAGAAGCTTCTCGATGTTTGTCCGACTGCCGCAGTCAAGGAGGGTAATTTATATATTATCTTTATATTTTTTGCAATAGCAGTTATAAATTTTATTTTTATTGTCCCCTTCAGTGTCTTGCAATAAAATGTAATCTCATGTTATTTAAATACTATAGTACTGGTTATGAAAAGCGGGCCAGCGTGAGTTTGACTGATTATTTTTGTACAAAATTGTATTAGGTATTTTGTCCATCAGGTAATATGGGTCTCGAAGAATTGCCTAGTGTATGCGTCCAAGTAATGAAAAGACATATCGTATATAGAAACAAACTTTCATATAAGGTCTCACGTGTGTAGATACTGTTAAAGTGACATAATTGGCATACAATCTTATTAAAGTAGATAAATGGAATAGTAGAGTACCTAAATGGCCATTAAATTAAATTATTTTGTTTACCTATTTTAAAACAACGCTACGGAACTTCCATACTTTTATGATCAAACAAAACAAATATTTAGCAACAAAATTTAATGAAAGTCGATCTTTGAAATGAAGACTTAAGCCCCTTTATTGATAAAAGTTAAAACAGTCCTGACCGCAAATATGTATTTAAAAATCCGTAGATATACAAAATTATACCTTTTTATTTAACATTACTTTAACAATGATAGATGAATGAAGTCTTATTTACTTTAAAAAAGATAAGCTAGTAATTTAATAGTGGCTTTTGAAAGTGACACCAGAAACTCTAACATTGGCATAGACAAAGATTGGCCAAGAGCCCCAGTGGTAGTGTCTGTCATCATTTCTATTATCATTACGAGTTTAGAAAATCCATTTGAAATAATTGTGGTGTAACATGCGGATAGTCAAATCATATCATTAAGTGTGCGTTGACAGCTTTTTGTCGCGCCCCCAAAATAGGAACAGAGCAAAATAGGGATAGAGTAAAATAGGGGCGTAGTGAAATAGAGGGAAACCGCAAAATTGCGGCCAGACGGACAATTTACTGTTGAAATAATAAATTCAGAACGCGAAGCGTCGGGATAATGAGAAAACGATTTTCAGGCATTGTTTTCCTGTTTTTTTCTTTGTGCTATTTCTACTGGGAATGTAAAACGAATTTCTTTTCGACTAAATTTCAACTTCAAAATGAACTATGCGTTTGAGGTTGGCGAATTTTTGTTTGGTATGAATTTTATTTATTTACTTGGTGTTGCATTTTTTATGCAGTTATTAAGTTTGTAGAATAAATTGATATAAACAGTTGCCATGGGCATGTTAGCTTAACTATGAGTTGTAATTTTGCCACCTTGGCCGGTGATACAGCTACATAATTGCTAGTTTTAGTTGCTACACATAAATAAAAGAGACAATATCAAGTATCATTATCTTGAGTCAGACCGTCAAACGGTTTACTAAAACTTCGTAAAACAACAAACTTGAAAATTCAATTATTATTGTAACAAACCATTAAAGAAAGAAAACAATTCACATGTGTAATCATATTCCATTACTTATTCTTAGGAAATTAATTGTCAATTTCTATTACTTTATATTGATGTTGTCAAAACATAGAATGTTTTATATCAAAATATTTGTATTATCTAACCTACAAGTTCTCTAAATTGTAAAATATTTATTTTAATTGTTACGATACGAGATGTTGTCCAATCAGGATGTAGCCAAGAAACAAGGTTAATTGTAGCTAGTTGTGCAAGAGACCGACAGAGAATGTTCGAGAAATTCATGCTCCAAATTACTCTTAGTAAAGTTAATAAAAGTTTAAAAGATAAGACCCTAAAGCTCCAAGAGTTGTTACAATTCTGTATAGTGATCTTAATGCTGGATGAGTTCATACTACTATTGAAGTTACCAATAAAAATGTAACTTTCAGAGAAGATTTGTATAAAATTATGAGTATAATCGTCATGACAGTGTTGCGAATATAATCGCCATGACAGTGTTGCGATAGAATTCATTGATAAGGCAGTTTTTCAAACAATTTTGCCAAAAGCAGAATAAAGCTCCAAAATCGACTCAATTTTCCTTTCACTTTCAAAAATATTCTGCTCCAATGACCCTCAAAGTGGTAGTGGTAGTTAAGTGTCAATAATTAAAAGAAATAATAATGTAACATGGTGGCGAAAGAAAAAAGGTTGCTAAAGAAACTGCTGCAGGTCATTGTCCGACAATACACATAGGCATAGCCTAGACAAACATAACAAAAAACATAAAAACCATCTTAGGACCAGCTACTGATAAAAGTAACATAATATAGAAGGAAACAATATTGCAAAAGGTATTCGTATATCTTTTGGATAGCAGAATGACCTTGAAAACTTATTTTTCCTCTAAAAGTGCCGGAAAACTAGTATTTTAGCAAGAAACATGTCGATATTTATATCGTAAATGTATCTTTATACCTCGTTGGGGTATATTTTTTGTTTATGAACCATTTTCCTATATAAAATGCTACGATATTGAATATAGACTTACTTTATTAAGGAACTTTATCGATGTGGGTATATTTTGGAGCTGAAAATGGCAGAAAGCGCAGAAAATATGAAAATCAGGCAAATAAATGTTTGTGCATAAGTAATATATCTAGTAAATGCTGTTGTTTTTTTAAAGTATCGAGTACAATACTTTTTTATTGTATTTTTGTCTTTAATAAAGGATTAAGACTAAGTAAAAACCACAAAGATTGGCTTAATAATAATGCTAAGTGTAATTATCCCTTTATATGGCACATTTGTAATAATATTTTTATTTATTCTCCGTTTCTTTAATAGTATGTTAAAGCAAAAAGACACTTTTAGCATCTCTACTTTGTGAGTAACTGTTGTGTTACTAGTTGGAATTGTCGCCGTATTCTGCACATTCATACACATTGTACACATTGCGACATTGTTTAACTGGAAAGCCTTTTTTTAAAATAGCATAGACAGGCAGAATCTCATAATAGAATGGAAGTAGTCTATCTAAAGTATCCGTCCGAATGCCGTTGGCATCTTAAACGCTCAATGCATTTTCATTTCGTTGAAAATTGCTGACATTATTTTATAAAATTTTTAGCTATAAAGTCATCAAAGTAGCATTATAAATTATAAGTCCTTAGTCTAAAAAACGCTAATGCGATGCCTGTGTTGCCAAGTGTGCTATCAATCTTAGACGAGGATATTCTGGGCCATTAAAGAGATTTTTCTTTAAAAGCCCGACTTGTATAACCTATAGTAAGTTGTTTATACCGCGCGTTTAGACGCCATTTATTTCTTGTACAAAAGTGATTTGTTCGTTAAGTAAAGTTTTTGGTCATGATTTGGTAAGTTTTGTTACATTATGTAAGTATAACAATTACAATCTTCAGGTGTGAAGTAAAGGTACCTATGTAACATTCGCCGAATTGAATCTTATCTTGTACAGTGTTGTCTTCTACGGCGCTCAGAGAATCTTAAACCATTTGTTGCCACCATACCTGGAGACCGTAGTAGACAGATAGATGCCAACGTAGTGTATTTCGTGCCTTTTTTTTAATATTAGCCTACCAAAGTGACTCTACCCCGCCTGATGGTAAGCAGTCAGTGGAATCCAGAAGTGGTGGCCACCATACCAAAAGCCATCGTCCTAAACTGCTGGTATGGTGGCCTCCACTATGGCGGCTGGGCATGGGGTTAGGGGAAGGGAATGAGGGAGGTGAGGAAAGAGGAAAGGAGGGAAATTGGGCCTCCGGCACTCTCACTCACCAAACGAAACGCAGTAGTACGGATACTACTACTCCTACGTCGATCTTTCATGAGAGGGTAGTACTTCCCCAGACGATCCGGCCCATTCATGCTGAAACCAGCTTGGATCTACTACTGCACAAACTTACTGTGATTCTAACCTAATACAAATCTAGTTTCATAAAACAATAAACGCTTGGTTATATAGGTAGATAGGTTGGTATACAAATTATCTGGAACACTAGTTTTGTATCTAAATTATTCGGATCACTTAGCGTGGTGTTAGCTTGTTTAATCCTGAAAAGTTTTTAAGCTACATTATTGAAGGACTAATACAAAAAGCTTAGTTAGTGGTTTTGCTAGCTATATACCTACATAGAACGAAAAGTTGTATTTTATAAAGGAGAGAAATAGATAACTAATGGTTTAGTGTCGTGTTGTCTTAATGACCACAATACCTTCCTCTTAAGGATGATTGACTCTGGGCAAGTACCTATGTGACTTTTTAAGGTTATGTGTTCTTTTTAATCATACAAAGGAAATTAAGAATAAATATTAGTATTTTCGTCATTCCACAGAAAATACTAGAAAGTGTTCAAACGAGGCACCAGCAGTCTCTATGTCGTTAACAAAATGATCGATGGCTAGCTTTATAATTGATTGGCCCGTTTTGTTCATACTAATACTTTGATCGCGACAATACATTCTTAAAGAAATATCTTTATCTCACTTCCACATATGGATATTAAATGAGGCATGACTTGTGTCTGTCTCCTTCGTTCCTAGAAATATTTTGGTAAGACATATTTACGTTATATTTTGCAACCATTTGCTATCATGCACCTGTTTTCTGTCGTAGGGAAATCCTCTTTAATTTATGACTGTTTGTTGCAATGTTTTAGGTAGTATTTTAGATATTTTGTTTTGTTGTGTCACCAGAAATAAAGTGGATTTTATGAAAGTTCCCTTTTATTCCTTTCGAAGTTCCTTTCATATCGCTAGAAATAATGAAACTAAGGCGGATGGTGTTCTAATCTATTGTCTAATTCTAGTTTTACTCAAATTATTCAAATTTTACATAATGATATTGAAATAGGTATTTTAGCTATGGCATAGTTCGTAAAACTGATGGTCGTTGTGACAGAGAAGTTTTGGAGTGGCGATCGCAAATCGAAAGACGCAGTTTAAACATGCTTACAAGGCAGACCGATGACTTGATAAATATGGAGGGTAGCTCACAACCACTGATAGAAATGATGCTTGACAGAGGCCAGTATCCCTAATTCTGCATAAATGGTGACGATGATTGTGAATTTGTAGGCATGTTTTTTTTTCATTAAAAGTAATTATTTATATCATCTATGTAAAAGAAAATTAAGCGGTCATTAAACTCTTCACAGTCAAAGCAAAGTTCAAATTTCTTTGAAAATAGACATGCAAAATAAGAACCCATTATTCATCCTTTGTATGTGGTTAGGAAGTAATTTCTATTTGCACAGGCAAACACAAGACAGGAACGAAACGATTTCTAATTTTCTCTTCAATGAAATGCTCCTGGCTGTCATCGTTAAGAAAACTTAAGTGGATAATGTTGTTGCTAATTCGTGCAAAGCACTTTACTTTGCAGTATTAAATCGGGGAATAACACACTGTTTACTTTTAGTACAAGTTTTTTTTTGCAATTATGGGGAATATGTTACCATAGCTGCAAGACAACAGTGGAAATTTTTAAAACGTTTTTGAAATTTAAGAAAAAAATTCCATAGAAATCACTCAAGAGTGTAACCAACTTAACACACTTTGATGCTCGTCTTGCTTTTACCTAAGTAAAATCATATACGAGATGTGTCTATACTATTTTACCTACCAATGTATACATTTTCTGTATAAGAAGAAGCCTTCACCTTGTACTATAATGAACTGAAACGATTTTTTAGTTCTCTTCGAATAACAATATTTTATCTAAATATCTAAAGCGCAACGCTAATGCCATTTTATTATTTTAAAACCTATCAACTATTTGTGATACGTTTATACAAGTACCTTGCGGTTTAAAGACATATTTGGTAACCCAATTAATCTAATTACGGTAGAACGAATTGCAGAGTGGCTTTCCAACTAAGCTGTGTTTAAACACCGTGCTCGCACGCATTTGGCGACACGCCAACGAGACTTCATGCATCGTGAACACTGACATATCTTGTGTTTACTCGTGCCTATTGCAATGTTATGCTAGAGTAAACCACCAAGTGATATCAGATTCTTGCTTTGACTTGAGATAGCTCGTTTTTGAGTGTTGAAGTTTTTGAGGTATCCCAAGTAGGTCAGACAGGTAGGTCTTTATTTAATCCGTAAAAATTAATTTGCAACAAAAAAGGTAATAATATCGGAATATAATAACAACTACACAACGCCACCTAAACTCAAAGTAATCATATATTTATAGCTTGTGAGGGTTCTAGAATACGGATATAATACTCAAATACTTTTTGTTTGTTTTGTAAATACATGATATTATACATACCCAGACCAATGCAAATAGATGTGTTCATGCACACAAATATTTGCACTAAGCGGTAATCAAACCCGCTACCTCTACATGGCAGTTCAGGTCCGTACACAGTATCGTCGAACCACAGAGGCAATAATACATTAACGAGTTGTATAGAACGTACTAGTTCATTTGAATGAAAACATTAATTGAACGTGACAGTTTTAGCTTATTTGTATTTGGATGGACATTGAGTATACAGTGGAAATTATCGATCTTAGGTCACAGACGTGACCTTTAGACGAACTTGAGGATTCGGATAGCCATCTCTTAGATATTGGGGTAAGTAGAGAATTCAAATTAATATTACTGTTATGTGTTAGGATGGGTTTCGATGTAAAAACGATCTAAGTTTGATTTAAGTTTCATTAAAACTCCAACAAAACAATAATCACACTTATATTATATTATAACACAACGTATACCTTTGCTAAACCTATATCAAGGCCAAGGAATGAGCCAAAATTACCACTTAGTAGCTCATCTGCTACTGAATGCCATAAAAAGTCAAATTAATGTTATCGATCTTAGGTCACAGACGTGACCTTTAGACGAACTTGAGGATTCGGATAGCCATCTCTTAGATATTGGGGTAAGTAGAGAATTCAAATTAATATTACTGTTATGTGTTAGGATGGGTTTCGATGTAAAAACGATCTAAGTTTGATTTAAGTTTCATTAAAACTCCAACAAAACAATAATCACACTTATATTATATTATAACACAACGTATACCTTTGCTAAACCTATATCAAGGCCAAGGAATGAGCCAAAATTACCACTTAGTAGCTCATCTGCTACTGAATGCCATAAAAAGTCAAATTAATGTTAATTCCATCAACAACTCAAAAAAATCTCAATGTTTGTAAAAGTTTTTGAAGCATCTAATTAGTAGACTTTTTGATGTCAAATGCAACTTTTAATTATTTTTATTCTTTTACAACAAATTTTATTTTAAAAATCATTTATTTTATAACCAACCTCTTTGTTTGTTAAGGTTTTTATTATAGTCATGTTTGTTTTTATCATACGACATTGTTTGTAGTATTCATCAAGAGAATATTTGTTCATAAATCTGAAGTTCAGAAAGTTGAAAGTTAATTTGATTTTTGTTTGTGTTTAAATTGTTTTTTTTTAATGTGCCGCAACATAATAAATATTTCATTTAGTTTTAGGCATACCTATATAAATATAGATTTCGAATTGTAGCGGTTTAGCAAGTAAAAATTTCATGACAAGCATTAACAGTCTTTTGTAAGTGATAAGAGAATTTATTGTAACCTTAGCACCTACGTTCAATCCTAACAGTTTTCATTCAGGCTGTAGAGCATGCCAAAGAAATAGACATACATACATACTCTCGAAAAACATTACCCTCCTTGACTTCGACAGTCGGGCTTAAACCTCTGTGTACAAACAAGCATAAATCTTTACTGCAGTTAAACATCATCATCATACCAACCAAGAGACGTCCACTGCTGGTCATAGGCCTTCCCCAATTTTCGGCACCGTGGCAACTTTTTCATAGATTATAAATATTAGATTGTTACATGTATGATTTTAGCATGTGGTGATTACCTCTAAGTATTTGTTACACTTTTGTTATTAGATAATTAGATGTATCACTATGGTAATGTTCAGTGTAAACAAAATGTTGGTGATCCATAATAAACAAAATAAAAAAAAATTATATGAGTAAGTTCCTCAGCCATGCAGCCCTCATTTAATCGAGAACTATTTTTAAATATGTCTCGTTGTATCTTGTCTGAAAGAAAATTAATAAATTTGTTGACATGTTCTTAGGCCTTTCATACATTTTGTTAAATTTTCAGTATAAAGTAACTACTTATAAAAGTTTCATAATTCCATCCTAATACCGTACAAATCTGTCAATCTTCAGTGTCCTCTGTTTTGGTTGTTAAGCCAGTTTGGGGTGTCATAATACTGCTTAAGTCACCATCAAAATGGTGTAAACCTTAATCTAGCCAAGTATTATCACTGCGGTTTAAGCGATCGGTTAACCGTAGTTTAACAACGTTTATAGCTACAACATAAGTTTGATCGTTGACGGTCCTTCGGTTTTATCAGTTGTTAAAATGGCTATGAAACAGGAGCTTTATGAGATTTTAATATAACATGGCATTATGTTTTTAGGGACTGTAGAAGGTGTAAAAGTAACTAGAAAAAGCGTAGTCGTAACAATTAGTACTTCTTACTATCGTATCGTATCGTATCGTTACTCGTTACTTCCGATGAACAGAGCAACAAATCAAGTCGTATTGCATTCGCGTACAGTATGACGTCTGTCGTCGCCACATTGGTAATTTGAATTTGTAGAAAACACGTTTTTACGTTACATATTAAGCTGCCTATGGTGCATTTTTCACATTGCCGTGATAGACTTGTTTTTAAGTTTAATTTGTATTTTTGTCGATTGTAATGAAATGGCTACAAATTAGGTGTCAAAAATTATTTATTGATTATAAAATTTTAAAAACTTTCTAACTAATAAATCAACATAAAAATAGTTTTGTTTAGAATGAAATTAAACGTAAAACATACGATCAAATATACGCATCAACGGTACTTGCGTGAGCTGAAACAGTGTAGGTACCCATAATACAAGAAATGCGAGTACCGAAATGTATTCCTGTGTAACGATTCGTTAATCGGTACCAGATAGCGCACTCGTTACTGAGTAACGAATACATACGGTTTGCTACAGCTCTAATAGGCAGAGGTGTGTATTTTTAGACTCTGGGCAAAAACAGCAAATTTTCCTACAGAAAAACCCAATAACACTTTACCCTACCCAATAATTGAACTAAACGCGACCTCTGCTATTAGGCCGTACACAATATCTCTAAATAAACTAGGTTCTGAAAAAGGAGAGAATCAATGTAAATATGGAAAAATTAAAACAGTACTTATCATCAGATCTAAATCAAGTCCTTTTATATTAAAATCAGTAGTTTTAAATAGGTCTTTATTAAAAAAAACTTGGTTTATTATCACATAAACATATCCATGAAATGGAAGGAAAACAATAGCAAAAGAGCTGTAGTACGGACAATCGGGCTTGCTCCGGATGAAGATGACCTCAATACGTATGCACTGCCCATTGTCGCTGGTATTAAGATGAATGAAAATGGTGGGAAACAAGTCACTTAACTTAATAACTTTGAGTGGAGAGGTAGTTTAAAGTTATGATTTTTAATTGGCCCTTAGTGTTTTAATGGTTCCATGTGGTACTCTATTTTCTGTGATTTTTATTGTTAAATGTAATATCAACCTTGTCTGCACCATCGGTCTAGTGGTTAGTGTAACTCACTGCGACCCCGGGTCGTGAGTTCGATTCCAGCGGAAGGCAAATATTTGTGTGATGAACATTTGCATTTGTCTTCAGTCTGGGTGTTTCCTATGTACTCTTAGTATGTATTTACAAAAAAAAATGTGTATATGTTATCTCATACCCATAACACAAGCTCTGCTTAGCTTGGGACTAGATGACGGTATGTGATATTGTCTACATATTATATTATAACCATTTAAATTATAAAACCTTTTATCTACCTTAATCACACATCTCAGCTTATTACATTCTGAGCCCAGGAATCCCATTCTCCTTTGTCATTTGTTTTAGGCCCCATTATATCCATGACTGACGATTTCTATATAAAGGTTTCCTTGAATATTAATTTAAATTTGAAGTCCCTTTATTCAATTTTTAAATGTCGTAGATTATTTATTTGTTTATTATTTATAACGCTGGCGCGACGACTTGGATTCCTGTGTAGACGGCTGGACTATGTCAACGTCCAACAGAGAGCTGTTGAGTACTATGGGGAAAACCTTGCCCAGCAGTGGGATGAAATAGGTTTTAAAAAATTGTGACGACTAGACAGATATTTTTAATTTGATTTTGAGTTTCAATCATCCACGAACCCAAATTTTCTCGTAAGTATAGCTTAAAATTTAAATTTACAGTATCATCATCGAAAGATAGTTATGTAATTATATTCTCTCTGGAAGCCATTTTATTTGATGGTGTAAACAAGAAGCCGAAGCCAAACAGAAGTTTGTTTAATGTAAATTACCTTACGAGTGTATTCACCGAATAATTGGCCAAATTTTGTCTTCGAATTGAGTTGTGGTAAAGTACGATGGCTGAAAATACTTAAATGTTGTTATTATCTGTTTCAATGTTTTCACAGTCCAAGAGCCCTACAACCTCTTATAGCAGTCTTATTATTACCTTTCTTTGTCTCCATCCTTGTTTTTAATGGTACATAAGAAAAAGACAAAACACAAAGTAAGATTAAAATAATACTGCTATACGAAGTGGTGGTAGGCCCCCTGGTGATTTGTGAAATGATGTTACATATTATCTACCGAAAAATTATATTGATAAAACTCTATTTTACATGATGATGATTACTGAAAAATACTGTCTAGAGAATAAAATAAGACCATAAAAGAAAAAAAATATCCTCCTTGCCGTTGCTTGCCGTTGCTTGGTCAAACGTAAGTATATAAACCGGTTTATATACTTACGTTTGACCAATACTAAAAAAACGGACAAGTTTGAGTCTAGCTCGCCCACCGAGGGTTCCGTAGAAATTATTTAATTAATTATTAGGTACTTACCTATACTTATAAAAACGAAAGGAGTTTTTTTTTCATTCTGTGCTATAAATCGAAAACTATAGATAACCTTAAAATTTTGTTTCCCTTTAGAGTGCCGAAATATACATTATTTGCGGCATAAACGGCGGTATCTTTTTTTCACGTTAACTTTGGAGTTTTTTTTTACTGCTTCAAGAGACTGTAAACCTGAGTATATCATTTTAACTCGATACCTCTACGCGTTTCCAAGATAAAAGGTCTTGACAGACAGACAGACAGACAGACAACAAAGTGATCATATAAAGGTTCCGTTTTTTTTTATTTTAAGATACGGTACCCTAAAAACAAGTTCAATAAATGCTTGTAATTATTATTATCGTTGTACGCGAAATACCTATCTGGTCTAACATAATTAAATTGGCACGTGACTCTTTAAAATTAGGAACACTTTTATTTATGGAGGAGTTCTTGATAAGTTATAGATTCTAAGCTTGAACTTTTTTGACAACTTTGTATACAATGTTTAAATAGTTACGTGGTAATATCAAACTAATAACTCCAGAGGCCCTAGACAAGTGTCAAAGATTTCTATTCTATTCATAGAATAGATAAAAAAATGTATGGGATTGACATAAGCGTTGGCGTTAGCTTATGTCAATCCAATACATTTTATAATCTATTCTATGAATAGAATAGAAATCTTTGCCACTTGTCTAGGGCCTCAGGCTTTGTTTTGGAATACTCCCCTAGTTATCGATTTGATAAATTTTAAATATTCTAAACAGCCATGTACGCACGAAGGGAGCAGAGCAGTAAGCAAAGACGCGGGTGAAACCTATATATTAACCTATTATATAAAGCAGAAGAGTTTGTTTGTTTGTTGGAACGCGCTAATCTCTGAAACTACCACTCGGCTTTGAAAAATTCTTTAAATAGCCCATTTCCCGAGGAAGATTATAGACTATGTAACATCACGCTACTGGCGACGGAAGCAGAGCAGTAAGAATAACGCGGGTGAAACCACGCCGTGGCAAGCTAGTAAGTTATAATTATCCACTTTTACACGTCACAAATAATAATATATCAAATCAGAATGACTAGACTGTTTACTAACACTTATGATTAATTGAACTTGCTCTGTTATCTTATTTAAGAGACTCTACATAATAGTCTTCTTTTTGATAACATTTACACAGTTATCTAAGCCAACCATTCAGCGGCTTTATTGTACTAATATTCACTTTAATAATAACTAACTATACTAACTATAAAAAAATAATTAAAACAAAAACATTATTGTAAATTGTTTCAATAGCTGATTTCCGGTGTAAGGCCATATAATCATAATATATACATTATCATATATATATTATGATTTCATATCTGTCAATTTCTATGATCATAGTTCGAATACCCTTAAACTATGATCATAGATAATCACATGTAGTTATTATACCGTCATATGTTCTTCATTTAAAAACGACTACACATCTTTGATCATTTATTTCTATGATAGTCTAATAGCGGCCTAAGATACGTCGTAAAAGTTGTGATTGATTGCTGCTGATACTAAATGAAACACTTCGATAACCCGTAAATACGATTATTACCGTAAAGTGTAAGAACGATAATGTACTTACTTACGCTAAAATAAAAGATGGACGATATTTGCAATGTTAACGATTACCAATGCACCCAGTTTGTTGCCCAAACATGCACTAAAGTCGCCGCGCACTCAAGGCGACCGTATTAAGTTCTTAGATCAGCAAAAAGTGTTCGATTGTAATTATTGCCTTGAACATCAGGTTTCTTCACCGTAAGTAATGTGCAAAGTAAACGTACAAAAATAATATCTGAACAAAGTCTGACTACTTACTTGTAGACTACTTGCCCAATTTCATGAAATGAAAAAAATATAATATTATTCAAAAACAAAAAGCCCGCCTGTCTAAAACCAATTTTTTTCGTGCCAACGTACATGTTTAAATCCTATATATTAAAATCTATTAAGCGATTTAAGTTACCCTCTACCCTAACTTTACCCTCCTTGACTTCGGCAGTTCGGCAAAAAATAAACACTAAGCGCTTGCATTTGCTGTATCTTCATTACCAACATGATGAATTAGCACATGCATCTATAAGTAATAAGTGATTGATAATAATGAGTTAGAGCACTGATAAAGTAGCTAGTTCATAAGATTAAATAGTCGGTAAACATTATCTTATAATAGCTAACATAACAAAACAATTACTTCTCATTTAAGCTACCTAGTTGAACCACGTTAGTGAAAATGATAATAAAATTATTATTTTTTAGTTACTTAATTGTGAGTCAGATAGAAACAGCCAGAATATTAGCAGTATTTCCAATTCCATCAATCAGCCATCAAGTAGTGTTTCGTCCTTTAACTCAAGAGCTAGCCAAGCGAGGACATGAAGTGGTTGTCATCACAACAGATCCTGTCTTCTTGAAAACAGGACCTCCTCCAAACTTGACAGAGATTGATGTTCATGATATATCTTATAAGATATGGAAAGAAAGAGTCATGGGAACCTCTAGAGGAAACAAAGACGATCTAGCTGAGCAAATGGAAAGTATGCTAGATGCAATTCTTATCATCGTCGATGCTCAACTTCAAGATAAACAAGTGAAAAAAATGTTGTGTGATAAAAATATAAATTTTGATCTAATTTTATTAGAAGCTTGTGTGAGACCTGCACTTATATATTCTCATATTTACAAGGTGCCTGTGATCCAAGTGAGCTCTTTTAGTGCAGCCCTTGATAACTATGCAACGATTGGCGCTCCTATACATCCAATTCTCTATCCATCAGTTACTCGTCAAAGGCTCTACAATCTCACAGTTTGGACAAAAATAACAGAATTATATAAGAATTATATGATAGATTATTTATATGAAAAAAGGAAAAGACTTGAACATGAAACACTGAAAAATCATGTTGGTAATAATTTGCCGTCGATGGATGAATTGAACAATAATATTCACATGTTGTTTCTGAATATCCATCCAGTATTTGAGGGTATTCGACCTGTGCCCCCAACTGTAGTGTACATGGGTGGACTACATCAAAAACCAATTAAAGAGTTGCCTCAGGTGAATATGTTTAAGAGCTTGCTTTTATCTCCCTGCAATATATTTAAAATTGTCGGTGTTTTTTTTTTTTATCTTTGCCTACCAAAGTGACTCCACCCCGCCTGATGGTAAGCAGTCAGTGGAATCTAGAAGTGGTGGCCACCATACCATCTTCTTAAACTGCTGGTATAGTGGCCTCCACTATGGCGACTGGGAATAGGGTTTAGGGGAAGGGAATGAGGGAGGTAATGAAAGGGGAAAGGGGGGAAATTGGGCCTCCGGCGCTCTCACTCACTGAGCGAAACGCAGTAGTACGGATACTACTACTCTTACGTCGATCTTCTATGAGAGGGTAATACTTCCCCAGACGATCCGGCCCATTCATGCTGAATCCAGCCTGGATCTACTATCGTCAAGAGTGTATAATAAAATGTTTTCTATTCTGTTTCTTTACACACGTCTTTTACATAATAAAATTAAACATAGCCGCAAGTAGAATAAACTTAACAAATACTGCTTCGTGTTAAGGTATTATTGTTTAAAAATCTGCATCTTGGTTTTTTTGCTGAAGTTGCGTTGTGTATTGTTTTTTGTTCCAGGATCTGAAGTCATATTTAGATTCATCCAAAAATGGAGTCATCTACATGAGTTTTGGCACAAACGTGGACCCTTCTCTATTACCGCCGGAGAGAATACAAATTATAATACAATCATTTACTAAATTACCCTACAATATTTTGTGGAAATGGAATAAAGATGAGCTGCCTGGACGTACTGAAAACATCAGAATATCAAAATGGCTGCCACAATCAGATTTACTTAGTATGTCTTTTTTAAGAAGTATGTTTCTTCTCGAAAATAACCAGAAAAATGTTTGAGGCCTCCATGATGAACAAATTATCTGCACCAAAGTTTGTACAAAAGCCTCGGTGTGCGAGTCAGATTCACAATTTCACGGTTTTTAATTCTAGCATAGACTTATTCACAAAAAAATTATTAAGGGACTGAATTTCATCAGAGATATCGACTGTAACAATACCAATATTCTCTAATATTATTAGATCTCTGATGTTTAGTATTTTGTGATTTAGGTAGCCAGATATAGAAAGTTTTATGTTATTGGTGATTTTCAGAACATCCAAATATCAAATTATTTATAACTCAAGGAGGTCTTCAATCAACTGATGAAGCTATAACAGCTGGTGTGCCACTAATTGGAATGCCTATGTTAGGAGATCAGTGGTATAATGTAGAAAAATATGAATATCACAAGATTGGAGTCGGGCTGGATACCGAAACTTTTACTGAGGAAATGTTAACTGATACAATCAAAAGAGTCATTGGAGATGACAGGTTAGTACAACTGTAATTATTTTTTTTCAAAAATGTTCATTTATTGACAACACTCAACCTACATTTATAATTATTATCATAATCTCAAACTGACTATTGTATTTTCGAACGCGTTTCGAAAACTTTAGGTTAAATCTAAAAAAGTGTTTAACTCTCTGTTATTACTAACGCAAACAGTAAGCATATGAATCTTCTGATTGTATGCAATTAATGCTAGTAACTATTTCATTACTCATATCTTCAAGCAAGTAAAACTTACGAGGACAAGTTCAGAGGCATCAGCCTCTAAACTTGTCCTCGTAAGTTTTACTGACATAATTAATCCAGCAATGAGGTAGAAGCTACAAGAAATGTATATAAACAGAAAAGTATGGAGTTATGTTCATCGATTGTCTTTAGTATTTAGACTGATAGTATTTAGGACAAGCAAAATATATTATTAAGAAACAAAAAACCCGCCTGCCTAAGACAAACCGAAAAGAAAGAAATCCATTTTATTTCGTACCGACGCTACATTGCAGTATTATGTACCCTATGTTACTTCCACAATTATAACAAATCTAATGACACGATTATATGGCGTGCCAAAGAAATAGACATACATACTCTGAAACATACATACATACATACATATGCTCAAAAACTTTACCTTCCTTGACTTCGGCAGTCGAGCAAAAATAATAAAATACAACATGAACAAAATAATTTATACTTACAGCTACCGACAGAACATAAGTAAACTCCGAGAATTGATGCATGATGAGCCGATGAAGCCTTTAGAACGCGCAATATGGTGGACAGAGTACGTGCTACGACACGGAGGAGCGAAACATCTGCGATCACCTGCAGCCAACATCACTTGGGCGCAATACTTAGAACTTGAACTAGTTTTCACAGTATTAACAGGTTTTATAACAACAATCATTGTATTTTTATTCACTTTTAGGCTACTTGCTGTACCTAAAATTAAAAAGAATGTTCCTAAAATCTTTAAATAGTATTCCGTAAGGTGGTCTATTTCGCCGTCAATTTCTTTTAAACTGAATTTAAATACGATTTTGAATCATTTTATAAAAAACATAAGTACCCATAGCAATGGCAAATTTTAAACAAAGCAAATAGTTATTTAAATTATTATAGCTTTATTATTTTGTTTATATTGTTTATAGCTTTATCGATACAACCTAACAAAATTTATTGTTTAAGTATTTTTTTGATTATTTATTTTGATTTGATTAAAGAGATATTAAATGATACAACCTATTTTACAATACCCCGTTAGTCGAAATCTTACGACTTTCTAGAATCTAAAACCTTCTTAACAAAACAAAAATATCTTAGTATTGTGGCTTCACGATTCTTTACTACACTTCTAATATCAGAAAGTGTAAGGATTCTCAGCGTTTAAAAGTAATAACACCTACATCAGTTTAAAAGAAAACTAAAGAAATCATCCCAGTTCATTATAGTACAGGATAACGGCCAATAAATAAGCTGATAAACAGAGAATGCATTCATTGGAAGAAAAATTTAAATGGTAAAAGTAAATTGAAAAAGAACTTAACGATTATGATGAAGATGATAGCGGCTATCCTTTCTCTCTGCCCGAATATGTACCCCACATGTTGGAGTAGTCAGCCTTCCTTATTCTTTTCTTTCACTTCGCTCTGATAGCGACTATTATTATAACAAATCTTATATGCTAATAAATTGCTCAGAAATACGTAAACTATGTATATACTAACACATATCTCACCAGACTCAAACCCAACTAATTCAGTAAAATTCATCATTGAAAAGCTGAAGGAAAACATCGTAAGGAAACCTTGACGAATAAAAAAAGTCCAAAATCACCAATCCGCGTTAAGCAAGCGTGACGACTGATGCTTTATGCCTTCTCTTTAAGAAAAAAGGCATATCCCTGCAGTGGGATCACACAGGGACAAGCAACAGCGTTGTATTTACTGAATTCTAATAACTCCTCAATATCTTATAATCCCTTCTTACACTACGCCAAAGACTATCACGAAACTTTATGGAAAACCCGAGTGGCCTCTAATAAAAAAATAGCATGTTCTCAATTTCATTTCATGCAATTTGCTCAATGAACGGCCTACAGGATAATAGGCCAAATCGATAGGGAACCTATTTAATAATAGGCTCCATCGATAAGGAACCGATTTAATCTCATGGAAGATGTTATAAATAGGACGATAAACATGGCCATTTTATTTACGAAATCCTGCTTTATTAAAATTCGGGAAAATATATTTTTAATATTGTGATAGTATTGAATTGTAGAAATGATTACGATATTTATTTCTTATAAACTTGTTGAAGATTCGACACCAGAGGCCCTAGACAAGTGTCAAAGATTTCTATTCTATTCATAGAATAGATTAAAAATGAAAGGGAAAAATGTATGGGATTGGCATAGGCTAATGCTAAAGCTTATGTCAATCCTATACATTTTTTTATCTATTCTATGAATAGAACAGAAATTTTTGACACTTGTCTAGGGCCTCACTAGTTAGTATACCATCGTAACTTTTAAAGTCATAATTATATTTTCAAATTTATGTTGAACTCATGAGGTTATAATATAGGAATATTTACAAGGTCAAGTCTTAAAGAAGTTTTCTGACCTTACAACATTTTACTATCCGACGAATATAACTTTTTCCAACACAATCACAAATACCTACGAATAAAGTTGTAGGTGTTACATCACAGTTATTATTTACACCTTCAGAATTCGAATGGCAGATAGCCATAGTTTAATTGCCAACTAACAACTTGAATATATGTGTTATTATGTTTTCTTCATGTTAACAACAATTTTACGATTCTTAGTATTCAACTCGTGCAACGTCATTGAGTTTTATATTTATTGGATAATACCACGGTGCCCGAAGTTCCTTCAATTTGCATCTGCCAGTCTCGTGTAAAATGTGGCAACAACAAATTGTAATGAAACATAAACTAATTAGGTTTATTTATAAGTTTTGTTTAATTCAAAATATAATTCTTCTTGTCGATACAGTTACTTATCTTTATCTATTGCACGCAATTTCCTTAATTTATTTAAAATATACTAGTAAAGTATGACTCGTGTTTAAGAGGTTAGTAGTAGATTCATGTAAGTTTCAACATGAATGAGCTAGATCAATTGGGTACTACGTTCACACACAATATCACCATTAGTAAGTAAAAGCGGTTTATAGTAGGTTCTTAATTCCTCTCGGTCTTCTACCTTTACTTTTCCTTCAATAATTTTTTTCTTTATGTTAAAATAGTTTCAGCCGCATCTTTGTTAACTACTCAGCTCCCGTCACCAGTAGCGTGATATAACATAGCCTATAACCTTCCTTCAGAACTGGGCTATCATACGCAAAAATAATTTTTCAAATCCGACTCGTAGTTTTAGAGATTAACAAACAAACTCTTCGGCTTTATATAAGTATGGTAAATAAATATTTGACTATCAAACAAAAACGTACGGCTGTATTTTTTATCGCTATTCTGCTGGCACTAGTAAAATATGATGCCAGTGATTGTCAGGCAGACCGATGATGTAAAATAAATCGATGCTATCAAGTTCATGTGTATTGAGCCTATGGTGACCCCATCAGTTGACACCGCTATAATACTAGAAAGGGCACAAGTTACAGGCATTAGCGATAAAATACTAAATTTTCAAATGTGAATACTGATTGAGTTTAGTAATTTTAATTAAAGGTACTGCTGTAATTTTGAATCGTGTCTTGGCAAAACGTGAGCAGACTCCTCACAAGAACCAATGACCTGATAAGGGGATGGAAGCAAAATCGATGAGGGCGGCTGACGACCGGTCAAGGTGGCGAAATTGGAGAAGGCCTATATCCAGCAGTGGATGGCTGATATGATGATGATGATATTGATAATTTTGAAGAAAAAAATGCAGTTTTGCTGTAGAAAGGTACGTTACAGCATAGATAATAGTCACGTTCATCAATCTTAAGGATACAATTTGTAAGAGCCTTTACATCGTACATCACGTTGCGTTTAGTCAGCGTTTACGCCAACACGTGCCGTTTTAATTAATAAATTGTTAGTTCACGTTCGATCACCAAACGTAGTAGTAGATCCACGCTGGTTTCAGTATGAATGGGCCGAATCGACTGGGGAAGTACTACCCTCTCATAGAAGATCTATGTAAGAGTAGTAGTATCCGTAATACTGCGTTTCGTTCGGTGAGTGAGAGCGCCGGAGGCCCAATTTAGCCCTTTCCTTTTTCCTCACTTCTTTCAATTCTTTTACCTACCCCACTACCTTCATGGTAGGTAGCGGCTTCGCAGAGTCGCTGGTATTGCGGAAGCAATGCCAGAGACTCTGAGTCGTCCATGTGCGACAGTTACCACTTATCATCACGTGGTCTGTTTGCTCGTCTACCAATGGCGCCAATAAAAAAAAAGGAAAAAAATACAACTAAATATAATTATCTCAATATAGTTATCTTGTTTACATTAGTCATTCTTTTCAACGCACACCCCAATCACTTACGCCAAACTAAAACCCATATCCGCCTCAAGCATTGGCCAGAAAATAGCCACCCACATAATGTAGGAGGTCGAATGACCGTTCACATCCAAATTATAACGCTCACGACATGAGGACGTTTCATACATCTGTGGCTGATTGCACTACGCCTCGAGCCGGTGTATTATGAGGGTCAATTTGGTAGTGTAATTTTACATTCTTGATGGCTCTGGTGGAGTAATGGGTGTTTTTGTACTAAGACGGTATTTTGTTTGTAGGTGATGTTATAAAATTTGTAGATTATTATATATAAATATTTGAGTTGCGTTCCATGGCTTCGCTCGTGCGAAAAATATGTTTTGTATCACATATAAACATATTTTTCGACATGGTGGCGTTTTCATACAAACACTTCAGCACTTCGATATATCGATAGTCAATATGGCACCGTTGGAGAGACTACAGCACGGCCCAGGTCTCGATCGAATCAAAGGCTTGCTCATAGTCCACAAACGCTAAGCATAGGGACCGGTTATACTCTGTGGACTTATGTATAACCTGCCGCAGCGTATGTATGTGGTCTATGGTACTCAAAGAGTATATGGTACTAAAACCTTTTCGGAAACCGGCTTGTTCGGGAGGCTAGAAGTCGTCGAACCTGTTTGCGTGAAGATTGGTGATGACTCTTGAGAACAGCTTATAGACATGACTCAGGAGTGTGATAGGTCTGTAACTCTTCAGAAGGTTTTTATCGCCCTTCTTGAAGAACAGCTCCACCACACCCCTATACCATGCCTTTGGCGTATTGCCCTCGAGGAGGACGTCACTAAAGAGCCTCTGAAGGGCCTTCAGGACAGGATTTCCGCCTGCCTTCAGTAGCTCGGCTGTGATTCTATCCTCACCCGGCGCCTTGTTGTTCCTGAGCTGTCTGAGGGTCATACCAATCTCGCACAGGCTGACGTCCGGGATGTCTTCGGTGTAATGTCGAGTTAACCTAGCTCTTGGATCTGATGCTAGGGAGCTAACAGGTGCATTTTGTGTCGTATATAACTGTCCGTAGAACCTCTCGACCTCCTCTAAAACCTCTGGCCTAGACGAGATGAGCCTGCCGTCCCCAGTTTTTAGCTTGACAAGTCGGCTCTGCCCGACAGAACGATCTAGTGCAAACACTTTCAAGCCTTTTTGTTGCGCTCTATAGCCTCTTTAACACGTTGTGTGTTAAATTTGAATTTGAATCGGTGCAGGTCGGAGCGCAGACTTCATCAGTCGAGAGCGGTCCAGCTTAGGGTTAATATTTAATGTGCCTCTTACCATCCGGTGATCGCTTCTGGTTTTCACCGCATTGATCACTGAGACATCATTAAATATTTGCCGCCTGATCGACATGATGAAGTCAATCTCATTTTTGTGACACCATCAGGACTAATCCAGGTCCATTTGCGGCTATCGCGCTTCTTGAAGAAGGAGTTCATCATAAAGAGACTCTCCTTCTCCATGAAGTCAGCCAGCATTTGGCCCCGGGGATTCCTGGATCCAAATCCAAACTGCCCCACTCTTAACTCGTTACCGCTTCGTTTACCTAGCTTCGCGTTGAAGTCCCCCATGACAACAGTGTCTTGGGTCCTAGAGGCATGTATAACTCTGGAAATGTCCTCATACATAGCCTCGATCTCATCGTTGGGGTATGTCGAAGTGGGAGCATAAGCTTGTATGATCTTCAGCGATTACCGTTTGGTGATTCTGAGTATAAGGTATGCTACCCTCGTCGACACACTCTCGATTTTCACCACGTTGTTCACGAGGGACTTCTGGACGATAAACTCGACTCCACCTTGAGACAGTTGGTCGCCCTCCCGGAAATAGAGCAGGTTACCGGACTTAAGGGTTATCGTATCCTCCCCCTGTCTTCGGACTTCTGACAATCCCACTATGTCCCACCGTAACCTGCTCAATTCTTTCTCCAGTTCAACAATCTTCTCGTCATTGCGCAGTGTGCGCACGTTGTATGTTGCCGGGGCCAAAGGTTGTCGGTTTGAGTAGCCTGGCCGCACTCGGTGATTCTTCGCACCCCCTACCCCGCCGTTACCATGGCCGCTACTGTAGTCAGGAATAGCGGGATGACCGGGGACTGTAGCCCATTTCTTTTGTTGTAGCACTTCTTCTCTATACAATAAAAATATTTTTTTAACAACTACACACAACGCCATCTCATCTCAAAGTAAGCATATATTATACCTTGTGTTATGTGATATTAAACTATATGCAAAATTTCATACTCCTCTGTCCGCGCAATTTTCGTAAAAAAGGGTACAAAGTTTTTGTTTAATGTAATTTATGGATAGTAGAATTTGAAAAAAAATATTTAGACTTTTTGATTTTAGCTGATTTAGCTGTGTCTTACGTCTAAAACATAACGCTCAACGCTCTCCTGCGTGCCAATCCTGACTGTGATTTGTTTGCGGATGGATGGCCTGATAAATTGTTGGATTGTTTGAGTTTTTGTGAGAAAGATGGATGAGTTACATTTAATTATTTTGTATTATATTATATGTTGTAATGTGTCACTATTATACTTTCTTTTTCGTTGTATAAAATGTCTATATTATAATTATGTTCTTTAATTTTATGTGATTGGACTTGTGTACCGTTTTAATTAAAGTAAATAAATAAATAAATAACCTTTTCTTTGACAACCTTATCTTTTATCATCTTTTCGTAGGTACTGTAAAGGGAGACTAAAAGTATAACAGACAATGGTAAACAGCATTACCAATATACTAAATATTGCTTCAATTCGGCCACGAATTTGACAGTCAAGCGTGGGAAACACCCTCGGGCTGATGATGTGTAATGACGATGCTCTTGACGCTTTGAATATTTATGAGCGGTCATCACTCACCATTCAGAGTCTACCACCTCCCCTATAAAGCAGTATTATTTTAATGTCACTTTGTATTTTGTCTTTTCCTTTTGTACCATTAAAAATAAGGATAGAGACAAAGTAAGTTTATAATAAGATTGCTATAAGAGGTTGTGATACTTGTTGGCTAGTTATTTATGTATCTACAATTACAATTCGAAATTTAGAGATTTCATTATTGAGACTTAAAATGTATATCACTAATATCTATTAATATGATTTTATGGTCAACTGAGCCCACAGCCCGTCTAGCCCGCGGGCTCAGTTGCTATAAGTGCTATCTGCTGCTACCCTATATAAACTAATAATATATTAATAATATATTGAATTTAAAAACGAAACATATTGAATTTAATTCGGTTATGTCTATCTCGCAGAATGGATGTAAGAAAGGGGCCTGTGGTACTAAGGAGCTCCTCCTTATCGATGCGACCATTAGCCAGCAGGTTCGCCGTAACCGAAAGGATTTGGCGACATGCTGGATAGATTATAAGAAGGCATTCGGTCCTGGAGTTATATAAAGTAGACCCTACAATACGCACCTTCTTGGAGACATGCATGCGGCAATGGAGAACGGTCCTTACCTATCCAGAGTGTCGACAAAACCCAGGCTATAGCGAACCACTATGGATTAGGTGGGGTATCTTCCAGGGTGACAGTCTGAGTCCCTTGTGGTTTTGCCTAGCCCTGAACCCTCTTAGCTCAATACTGGAGAGTTCAGGGTTAGGTTATAGGCTGCGTAGAGGTGGTCAGATAATATCCCAAATGGATGATCTTAAATTAATTGCACCAACTGAACCCCAGCTGAAAGAGTTACTGAAGATAACTCAAAACTTCAGTAATTCTATCAACATGGCTTTCGGAGTGGACAAGTGTGCAGTCATGCATGTAAAGCGAGGCAGGATAGTAGAATCTGATGGAATTCAACTATCTGATTCTACTCATCTTAGATCACTTCTAATCGCTGACACCTATAAATACTTGGGTATGTCGCAATCGTTGGGCATTAAAGAGACAGATGTGAAACAATCATTACAGGAGCGCTTTTTCAGCCGCCTAAAAAAAGTATTAAAAAGTCACTTATCAGGCGGCAAGAAGGTGCGCGCCTGTAATGGTTGGGTCATGCCTCTTCTTACATGCTCCTTCGGCATACTCAAGTGGACACAGACTGAATTAGATGCCCTGGAAAGGCGAGTCCGCACATTGTTAACAGCATTCCGTACGCACCATCCGCGTTCATCCGTCATGAGGTTGTATATCCCGCGAAAATGTGGGGGCCGGGGATTTCTAAATGCCAAAACCCTCCACAATCGCGAGATATGCAACCTTAGAGACTATTTTCACAAGATGGGCGAGGGTGTGCATCGTGATATGGTTGCAGTGAATAGTGGACTTACTCTGCTTGCCCTGGCTAAAGAGAACTGGTGCAGGCCTGTAGTACTCAGTGTGGACGACCGCAGAATGGTATGGCAGAGCAAGGAGCTTCACAGAAGGTTCTATCGGGCCTTACATGGGCCCGATATAGACTATGTTGCCTCCGTTGCCTGGCTACGCTTCGGCGCTCTCTTTGGAGCAACCGAAGGGTTTGTTTGTGCAATTGCTGACAAAGTTATCATGACGAACAACTACCGGAAATATATCTTGAGGGATGGCACTACTGACATATGTCGGGCATGTCATCGCTCTGGTGAATCCCTCAGGCATATTGTTTCCGGCTGTTCGCGTTTTGCTAACGGAGAGTACTTGCACAGACATAACGAAGTAGCCAGGATCATCCCCCAGCAAATTGCTCTGCGATACAATCTTCTGGATATTGAAGTACCGTACTACAGATACAACCCTGAGCCGGTTCTCGAGAATGGTCGCGCGACATTGTACTGGGATCACTCCATTATCACAGACAGGACTATTATAGCTAACAAGCCTGATATTGTGGTAGTGGATCAATCCGAACGCCTTGCAATGATAGTTGATATTACCGTCCCTCATGACGAGAATCTCATGAAGGCTGAAAATGACAAGCAAATAAAATATCTTGATTTAGCCCATGAGATTAAATAAATGGTTTGATAGCTAAGAGCCTCGATCAACACCTAAAGAGGCTCGCATTAGGTGGATGGGTCAAGGGCCAGATCCAGAAGGCAGTATTGCTCGACACGGCACGTATTGTTAGGAGGTTCTCTCTCTGGAACCCTAAACGCCGATGACTTGGACTCTAGTCGTTGCCGGTGGTAATCTATTTTTATATTTTTAAATGTGTATTTTTGTTGTTTTATATACCTATTTAAAAATGTAAATAATATGAATAAAAAAAATAATAATAATATTCTACCACATTCACCCAGCGCCATCTAGTCCCAAATTAAGCAATTATATTTGCTTGTGTTATGTGTACTAAACAACTGATATACTACTTAAATACATTTTTTTTTTGTAAATACATACATATTATAGATAAATTACACCCAGACACAGAACAAACAATCATGCTCATCACACAAAGGTTTGTCCTGGGTGGGAATCGAACCCATGACCTCCGGCTTAGCAGTCAGGGTCACTAACCACTAGACCAACAGGCCAGTCATTAAGCTATTATATAAAGCGGAAGAGTCTGTTTGTTTGTTAAACGCGCTAATCTCTGGAACTACCAGTCGGATTTGAATTTGAAAATTAATTTTGCGTATCATAGCCCAGTTCTTGAGGAAGGTTATAAGCTATGTAAAATGACGCTACTGGCAACGGGAGCAGAGCAGTAAACAAAGACGCGGGTGTAATCGCGCCGCGGAAAGCTAGTAAATATTATAAATACGAAAGTTTTTATATATATGTATGTATGTGTGTTTGTCTCTCAACGTCTAAGCGGCTGAATCGACTTAGATGAAAATTAATATGTAGATAGGTTCGGTGCCGGAGACGGACATAAACTACATTATATCCCGAAAATCGGTCTGGTTCCCGTTTGAGACAAAACACATTATAGGCGCGAGTGAAGACGTGAAGCTCAGCTAGTAAACAATAAATCAATATCCTATATCGTATTGCGGAAATTAAAAAAATATATTAAAAGAAATCTAAAGTTACTCAAGGTCCAACAACATGGAAGTTGTTTGTCATATGAAATTAAATCTACCAAATATCAAGAAGCAATAGAAAGTTGTATATCCATTATTTACTGTGAGTGCTCCTTCAAAAGTAGGCGGCAAGCTAATGGAGCATGGTACATAAAAGTCAGTAGCGTATAATTTGCTATTCAGTGATGGCATTCGCGTGAAGAAATGGGGAGGGGACGGCATTTGCTGGATTTGCGAACGAAATTATGAAAGGGAAATGTATTTTGAGTTATCTATGTCAAATTTTACAAATTACTTTTTGCTTACATGGATAATGTGATGGACTACTAGAGGCTATTTTAATATTTGTCAGTGCGTAGTGTGCAACTCAAATCCTTTATTGGTTATTGAAATAGAACATATTATTTGACTAGTACAGACTAGTTCAATAATCTAAATTCTTAGGAAAAACCAATGATATTCTATTTAACAGATATGTTATACACTCACAAAACAACAGAAAAAAGTGTTCCGCACAGTACCCGTTGCACACATAGACCTTTTTCATTCATTTCACATTTCACTACATGTCAAAATGATAGAAAAGGATGACTTGAGAAAACAAATATGAAAAAAAGTGACAGCTAGTGTTGTCAATTGCGTATGAATTTGAACAAACATTACTCTAGTTACCAATCACCGCATGCTGTATCATAGACTAACAAATATAACGCGAGAGAAGGTACAAAATTTGTACCGCAGTTTCTACCTATAACAACTACTAAAGGTAGAAAAATAAAACATGTGAAAGAAAATAATTATTTATTTACAGAAAAATTAAAACATTTTTAATAAAAACTGCGATAGACATAATTACAAGCTTTTTTGTACGTAACTATATTTATAACGGGTGGAATCATGCAACTCAATTTTCGGCCGATTGAACTAAAACTTTTTACACATCTTATGGTTTGTTGACAATGCAATTATATATAATTAATATTATTTAAATCTAAAATAGCGAACCTAATATGGGTTACATTCTGTAACCCAAATTTTAAAATACGATAAAAAAACACATAACCCTCCTTTTGGGCTTTACTGTAGTTGGGTTAAACTAGAAATAGCTTTATTTTATGATTTTTGATAATCTGGTAATATTCAAATTTTTTACACACTTATTTATTTCTAATTAAGTATATGCATTTTTACATAAAACAAAATTATGAAACAATACAAGGTTAGAAAAAAGGAAAACCGAACTGCGAAGAACGATGACTTTTCTGCCTACGATTTTCGCATCTGTATTTTTATTCTATGTCCGGGATGCACGCGTCCTTGTCACACGCACCACAAAAATGTATTTTCCATTTCTTTCTTTTTTCTAACCTCCAAATATTCGAATTATTAGGAAAATAATTGAAATATGTTATTAAATCAAAGAGTATTGCGTACTTACATATGGTATGAGATTCCTTGTGTTTTATTTAATTTTGTATCATAATTGGTGCACTTACGGAACACACAAGATGGCATTTTTAAATTTGAAAATTGCATCAATAGTGTACCTACTCGTTGCTGTGTGTAACGCAGACTAAAGACAATACGTCCCAATTAGGACGTTTTCGGGTCTTCACGATTACGCGTTCATAACATATCTGTTAAATAGAATATCATTGGGAAAAACTATTTAACTATTTAAATAAAATATATTTAAGATCTTGTAACATATTATAAGACAATGGTTCTACTTCACATGCGTTTACCAGCAAAATGATAGCGTAATCAACTGCAAGTTTAGCGACACATTTAAACAAAATAAAATTAAATTCGTACATGCTGGAATATCATTGGTACAAGCACTTTCCTACATGAGTGTAATAAAATTAATTCATAGTAGGTAATCATAGTTTCACCGTATTTTTTCTGCGTGGGGTGAATCGCGGCAGTCTCTTTTTGAATTTCTGATTCGGACCATGGTTCTTGGGTAAAACAGCCAAATCAAAAAAGAGAGTTTAGCGATTCACCCCACAGGCCGAATATTTCGAGGTGTTAAAGAGGAACGACCCGCGGCATCAACATGAGAACCGTTAGGAAAAATGTTTGAGACAGAATTGATAACCGTCTCCTGTGATAAGTCGCTAACGTGATTACCATCCAACGGTAGTAGATCAACACTGGTTTCAGCATGAATGGACCGGATGGTCCGGAGAAGTACTACTCTCTCATAGATCGGCTTAAGAGTATCCGTACTACTGCGTTTCATTCGGTGAGTGTGAGCGGCGGAGGCCCACTTTCTTCCCTTTCCTCTTTCCTCACCTCTTTTATTCCCTCCCCCTAACCCCATTCCCAGCAGCTATAGTGGAGGCCACCATACTAGCCGTTAAAGACGATAGCTACCGCTTCTGGATTCCTGACATCAGGTAAAGTCACTTTGGTAGACTAATATAAAATAAATAAATAAATAAAGAAAACCAATCTACATATACCCTTATATCTAGCAGTGAACGTCTTTAGACTAAGGATATACCTATATACCTATAATGTAAGTGTATTTTTAAATCGGACCTGTGCGCATCTGTACAATAATCTATCAAATTAGTTAGCATAGTTGTTAACATTTAGTTTAGTTTTAGTTGTCAAAATAAAACGAACCGAAAAGATTTGAACGATGTCGTGGGCGTATAACAAATAACATGAGATAAAAATAGAATGTAATTTAGTTATACTATGTAAAGAAAGTTATTCATACGACGAGCCTTTACCAAATATATTGAGATCGTCTGCTATTAAATGGTTGTGTTCGAATATTATTAATGGTATCTTATTTGTCTTTTTTTTTTTTGGTAAGACAACTTCACACAGTAGAGAATAAGCTCAGTGTGGAACAATTTACAAAATAAACAATTAATAAGTACGTTGACTTAAGTCTGAAATTGCCAATCCGCCTTGAGCAAGCGTGGTGATTAATGCTCATGCCTTCTCTATATGATACAAGGCACCAGGCACCCAAAGAAGGGACCAATTTTTATGAGTCTACTTGCTCTGAACACAGGCTATGACTCCCACGTATCTTCACTTTGCCCTCATCCACCGCCCGAATCCACCAAATCCACCCATTGAAACGTAGGCAAGGCTTTCAATTGAATTAAGTACTACTATTAAAAAGTTCAAAGGTTTATTTAGTATAATAATATATCAATTAACCAAAACATGATATTAACAGAACATTTCGACAAAAAAATATTATTTTGCATATTTTATAGCCTACCTTATCAACCTAAAAGAACAGCTGAATCGTCACAATATGTCGGCAAGTAATTCCAATTCTTATTTGTTCGTAGGCTCAATTACCAGGGCAATATCAGGACACCCTTCACAGTTAATTCGTTTTCTGACCAGCTGATAACCATCTTATGACAGTAATGTACTTCATATTCGTTTATGTATTCAAAAAATATAAAAAGTTAAATAGTCTAGCAGAATATCACTATTCTATAAAATCTTCTATATCGTAATCCAAAGTTCAGTAATAGCTATCCTTTTCCTAAATCAATTACAGAATGTTCCGTTTTCTAAAAAAACAGTAACAAGCAATGTTTAAAATAAGCTAACAAACAGATTTTAAAAGGCCTTACTCAGCAATACCTTTCTCAATGGGAATAAAATTTGGGAATAAAACTTTTGTCCCATTTTCCTTGTTGGAATGCGAAGGTATCTAGAATAATTTTCACTGGAACGGCCAAGTCAAAAGAGGGTAATACCACCCGTATTTGTGTTTTCGCAAGAAAATTAAATAAGAGCATGGCATTTGTTTTCCGCGAACATTGTTTGAGGAAGCAAGAAATTAATTTAGCTTCTGCAATTTTTTGAATATTCATTACTTAATATCACAACAAGTTTAACTTCATAGAATATATTTTAGTATTTGATCATTATTGTAGTTTTTTGATTAGTGGAATGGATACGATCATTGATAGGGTGCTTTTGCTGTATTTCCTAAGAAGCAGATTTTTGTATTTTCATCCAGTATTTGTATTATCGTAGTCGATATTACTTTCAAATCGGATGAGAACTAGTTAAAAAAATTAACTGTAAAAAAAAGTTAAATATCCTCTGCTTATAGGGTCAAGCGTCTGTCGTTTCAGCGTCAGTCCAGCACATATATGTATTTGTGTTTTTTATTTCAAAGAATACGGTGATTTTGCTTTTAGCGTAGCAGAAGTACAAGAAGTTCATTTATATATTGTGTTTAGGACATTTATAATATCGTCAGGCCGTGAAACAACAAAAAAACAATAAAAAAAGGTTGTAAATACGAGTAACAAGTATCCGGTCAACTAATAAAGAAAGTTAACGGAAGATATTCATAAATTTAATCTCGAATGTTCTTACATCAGGAAAACATTCAGATTTTTATAATAAATTTACGTGTTTGATGAAATATTACGAAGATTTTTGTAGACTATCATATTTTTATATCTCATCCTATATTTAGATGGTTCGTGAAAATGGGCATTTAATATAAGTTAATATAAATTCTTTTTGATTTGTAAGATATTGTGTAAAAATGTCGGACTTTTTTTTTGTTTGTTGTAGTCTTTTTTGATCGTATTATTTTCTGTTACACATGCTTTATTTAATTATATGCTTATGTATGCTTATAATTATAACACCAATAACTAATTTACATTCGTAACATTTTTTTTCGTTTAATTGCCGACAGTGACAGACGAGCCAACAGCCCACGTGATGGTAAGTGGTAACTGTCGCTCATAGACTCGAGCAATTCCTAAGACTCTCTCTGTATGCGTTAAGCATGTCACATAAAAGAACTTAAAAGGAATCACATACGCTAATAAAGAATTTTAAGTTTTAATCAAATGACATAAGTATGAAGGATTGAAATTTGATTTCTACAATATAACAGTATTCAAGTACTAGTGTTTAATAATAATAACACAACAACTACACAACGCTATCTAGACTCAAACTATATTATAGCTTGTGTTATAGATTCTAGAATGTATATTAAATAATAATTTTCCTGTTTACATTCATAATATTGAACATAAAACACCCAGACCAATGCAAATAGTCATGTAAGCAATCAAATATTTGCACTGAATCGAAAATCGAACTCGCGACCTCTATGTGGTAGCCTGTGCACAGTATCACCGAACCATACAGGTAGTCAAACTAGTCACTAGTTGTTTGGAGTATTTACTGGACTAGACATGTTTGACGTGTGGTGCACAATGACATTGCAAACATAGAACTTGGGAGTTGGTTAGTTGCCAATATTGACATATCCTCCTATATTGACATATTACTATACTAGATGAAACTAAATAATTGAAATCCTCTATTTACGTTTCTTTTCTTTTTTTTTAAATGTTATTAAATAATTAGTTGTTTTGTAATAATTACTTTGTATGGTTCTTTAGTTGCGTTGATATGTTAAAATTGTTAACTCATACAAAAAAATTGTAATTATCTGGCGATTGAAAAGAGTGGCGTGAGTTTCTTGCCAGTTCTTCTCACAGCTCTACCTCGTCAGCGAACTGGCTGTAGGTTTATTAGCTGACTTCATGTAATTTGACTTTTCATAAGTATCATTCTTTATGATCAAAATGAAATAAATACTTTGACTTTGACTTTGACTTACCTGAAAAGTAGTAACTTCACTATCTTGACAAGGACTTGACTCAATCCTTTCATGAAAGCTTTTGAAAAACCATCGTCAGGCACTAGCGAATATTTTTTTATATACATACATAACTTCACACGCCTGTCTCTCAATAATAGGGTAAGCAAGAGACTATAATAACTCTACTTACCTAATAAATTTATTTTGACAGAAATCGATATTTATCAATGTACCCTGCCGAAATTCAAGTATGTTGCACATAATGTGTAGTTTGGATAAATATATCTAATATTTATTTAAAAACTAAGTACCTAGTTATATTGTTTTTAATGTTAGGTTTAAAAAATACAGTACAAATATCGTATTGGATTTATTATCTGTAATGATATTGTTAAAACTTTCTCAATAAATAAATAAATATAGAACGCCATTTTCTACATTCATGCACAACATAATAAAATTGATGGCTGTTCACACTGCCCGAGAAATATCTCCTAGTTTATTGCAGCGACAAGAGCTCTCAAAGATAATATTAGATAAGCAATGCTTGCTTGTCGATCAGAATATTCATCGAGAAACCATTTTCTTAGTATTATTCTGCAATGTTTAGAAAACATAATTATCTTCATAGGTTACAGTTACCACTTACCATCAGGTGTATCGTATGCTTGTTTGCCACAAAAATTATTTGAAAAATAAAAAAAGTTCTTATGAGTTTATACTTTTATACCATTCGCGTTATTCTTCTCATCATTATTTTTGGCTAAAAATGTTTACTGTTATACGCCTCACTAAAGCATCTTTACCTTGTGCAAATTAAACTTTAGTCTGTACTGAATAAATCGAATTTATTCTTCCTCATTCACTATATCGGCAATTATTAGGTATTATTAGGTTGTAAA
This sequence comes from Parascotia fuliginaria, assembly GCA_963082885.1. Taxonomy (NCBI): domain Eukaryota; kingdom Metazoa; phylum Arthropoda; class Insecta; order Lepidoptera; family Erebidae; genus Parascotia; species Parascotia fuliginaria. The sequence continues at coordinate 8,068,058 of OY720195.1, forward strand.
ATGAACTAACTTTGTTTATGTTAGCCTAATGAAGTGAATCCACTCTGCCTGTTAAGCATTCAGTGTCATCCAGAAGTAGTTGTCGCTATTTTAAAAGCCATCGTCTGAAATTGCTGGTATGTTGCAAGATATAACTAGAAAAGTCACAGTGAGATTACCACCCGGTTGTTTCAAAATAAAAAAAATTGACTTTTACGCAAAACGATGTCCTTAATAAAATGCAAATTTATATTATTATGATTTTAATAATTTTGCTCATTTAGGCCCTGTTTCACCACTTGCTGTTAAAGTTCGTGATAACCTATTCGAAACATAACTGATAGATAGTAATCAAAAATCAGTTCCACAAGTGCCTGATAACCTTAACTGACTTTAAAAACATATTTAACTAGAAGAGGTTTTATCTGTTAGATATAATATCAGACACTTTAGGAGCTACTAGTGAAACAGAGCCTTAATGTCATAAATTATACTCATTTGCATTTTATATAAAATATTATTATACCTGTAAAAAGTTGAAACGGCCTCCAAAACAAAATGATGGATGAGAAATCAAGCAAATATTACATTCAGCTCCTTTTTTACCACATACATATCTTGCATTAGGGATTAAATATTTGGAATCATAATGTCGTTTACATAAATCGAATATTAAAACCGCTAGACAAACAGTAAACATTCACTCTCTTGCCTCACTCGTAGTTCAAAGGAGCGTAAAATCATAAGAGCTTTATAAAACTAAATCCGTGAATGACTTTCTATATGTCTAAACTAACACATAAAGAGATAAGATTTCATTTTTGTATGTTTGTTTGTTTGTATGTTGTGATTTAACTCAAGATTTACGTAACCAATTCAAAAAATTCTTTTACCTATAGAAAGCTGCCAATAAAACATATGCTATATTTGATTATGTATTTCTTCTTTAATCTGAATTATGCAATATGACACTATTGAAATAATATTCTGTAGGCGTAATGACTGCACCGTTGGTCTAGTGGTTAGTGTAACTGACTGTGACGCCGGGTGTCGTGGGTTCGATTCCCGCGGAAGGCAAAATATTTGTGTGATGAACATTTGTATTTGTCTTTAGTCTGGGTGTTTCCTATGTATTATAAGTATGTATTTACAAAAAAAAAAGTATGTATATGTATTATATTTCTGTTATCTAGTACTCATAACACAAGCTCTGCTTAGCTTGGGACTAGACGACAGTGTGTGATAGTGTCCACATATTATTATTATTATTATTATTAATGTTGTGAGTGCGAATGAAACTTTTAAAACTAAAACGAAGCTAGGGCGGACGTCTAGTGTAAATATAACATTATATTGCCAAAAAGTAACGTCACATTATTCCTACGCATTATACCCGTAGGTCCCACATGTTATCAACACCTTTGACACCAAATCGATATGGGTATAGGTACCGTAATTTTTTACGAGTTAATGTTTCTAAACTGTTGTAAGCTAAAATAGCTTTTATTGATACTTATAACAAGGCTTAACTTACAAAGAATAATAAAGACGTATTTCCATTATATTTGACATTGTTGACTTTGTCATAATAGGCGCCATATTTCGTGTTTATTATTGCTGCTGTCAATTTTAATATGTACCTAATTGATTTTCTCTGAAGTTTTGCATTAAAATGTCATCATTATCACTATTATGCGAATAACGTATTTGAGTAATTGTCATATTAGCGATAATTGCCAGACGTATTTGTCGTAGTGTCATAGTTTAATAACTAACAGGACGCTGCTCATTGTATTTTGTGTGATTTATCTACCATTTTCTAGTGTAATAGAATAAAAAAGGATATGATATTCGGCTGTACATACTTAACTATTTTAGACAAGATCATAGTTTATTATCTCTTCTATGTTTTATACTTTAAGATTTCTGTATCTAAAAGTAAAAACGGGAACCATTGCATTCGTTGTCCACCTGTCTATCAACAGAACGCTTTTTTTTCAGATGCCTTAAAATATCGAGCTTAAATTTAGTCTAAAGGTATGTAATAATGATAAGATAGATTAATAAGAATCATTGCAAATAATGATCTTAAATTCAAACTCAAAGCATTCATTTCGTTTTTATCATAAAGTATGATGCTTAAGAAAAGTCAAAATTACATGAAGTCAGCCAATTAACCTACAGCTAGTTCGCTGACGAGGTAGAGCTGTGCAAAGAACTGGCAAGAAACTCACGCCACTCTTTTCAATCGCCAGATAGTTACAGTTTTTTGTATGAGTTACAATTTAAACACTTAACGCAACCAAAGAACCATACAAAGTAATTATTACTAATCAACCAATTAATATAATTACTAAGATTAAAGAAAAAAAGAGAGGATTTCAATCATTTAGTTACATCTAGTATGGTAATTTGACTACGTATTTTAATTAAAATGGTAAATGCACCTCCTGGTCACATTGAACGACAAGGTAATACTTTAATTTGTTTCAAAGCCAAATTTATTATTCTAAACAAATGTCACGATACAGGACGTAAAGCCAATTATTCCTTTTGAATCACCATCAAATAAGGAAGTCTTAAACTAAACTTTTAGAAAGTAATAAACGTAAATACAAATCAAACTGTACCTTAGTGGAGAAGAGGTGTATAACAAGAATTACGACCTCACAGTTTGCAACTTTGTGCCCTAGTGATTACAAGATTGAAAATCCCGTAAAGTATTTTTATCTTATGATGTTCTTTCATAAAAAGTGCAAAATGTACTTTTCTTTAGTTAACAAATATTCTCGTTTAGAATAAGAAACCAGAAACAACTTTAAATATATCACGGAAGTTTTTATAGCCTTCATAGAAAAGTTTGTATAAAATGCGAGAAAAATGTTTTATCTCCATATGGTGCAAAGTTTGCTTGAGGGAGATTGGTAAGGGTCGAACGAGACTGGCAGCATGTTCATATACTTTTATCCTTTTCTGTCTCACGGAATCGTCATTTACTAGAGTGAGAAAAAGCGACTTAAAGCAAAAGCTCGCTACTAAGTCGCTCTTTCTCGCTCTAGTAAAAGACATGTCTTAGTGACAGAAAGGGATAGAGCATAGGAAAGTGCGGTTCCATGCTGCCAGATGTGGTCAAACCCTATTACTGAAACTTGGTGAAAGCAAGAGTTGCTACTGTGTTGTCATGGTTGTTGTAAAATTATGTAATGCTCAGGTTTTGTAAAGAACTTTGTGATTTGAAGAAGTATTAAAATTTCAAATTTCAATTTAAAGAAAATTACAATAGGAATGATCATGAATGATGATATTGTATTATTACAACTACTCTTTGATATTATTCAAACTGCAAACTTATTAATAACAAATCAAGTTTTACATTAAATTATTGAGTAATTTTGTAATTATGTACTATGCTGGCATTTTATAGACAAATGCATATGTATGGGAATAAATTCATATTCTATATATACTCTGATTAGTCCGTGATAATCTATACTATCATATAAAGCGGAAAAGTTTGTTCGTTTGTTTAAACGCGCTTATCGCCGAAACTACCATTCGGATTTGAATAATCCTTATTGCGTTTTATTGTGTATTGAGTTTATAATATTTGATAATTATCAATATGTGGGTACATAAAATACTTTATACTTTCTTATGTCAAATAAATCAGTTTTTGCTTCCATCTAGACTTGTGTAGTTTATTTTAGTGGCGATTGTGGAAAATTTGCTTTTGTAGTAAAATAATGGCATATAACGTGTCAAATATTGTGTTTCCTGGACAGTTTAACCCTAAAACGGACAAATGGTGTGAATACAAGGAACGACTATTGTGTTCATTGGATGTGGCAGGGGTGTACAGTGATAACCTTGAAAAAGCGCGTTCGGTTTTCTTATCACAATGTGGAAAAGAGACTTATGCACTGATAGTATCATTATTAGTACCTAAACGACCCACGGAAGTTGCATTCAATGAGATTATTAAAGTATTGGACCAATTCTATGAACCAGAACTCAATGAAATATTACAAGCAGGGAAATTTCACATTCGTAAACAAGCTGATAATGAAAGCGTGCAAGACTTTGTGGCGGCCATCGGATTGCTGGGTGCGAAGTGCAAATTCGTAGACTTAAAGCGTCAGTTGCGTGATCGACTGGTGCTGGGCGTGTGCAGTCAACGCCTGCGTCGCGAGTTGTTGAAGACGAAAAGCCTGACATATGAAGCAGCAGTGCAGTTGTGTCTTAATCACCAGGCTATTTCAAGTGATTTGTACCCAGAGTCTACGTCAGAGATGAAGCAAACTCACATGGATGTTGCCGAACCAATGGATATTGGCAAGATAGTGGCAACTGAGTGTCGTATATGTGCGCGACGTCACAGTGAAGGCCAGCGATGTCCTGTTATGAAAGTGAGATGCTTTGCATGCAAACGCTTGGGACATTATGCTTCGGCTTGTGGCAAGAAGGTCAAGAAGCAACATCAGGTAGTAGATGATACTAAAGATGAGAATAATGAAGGTATGATGGGTATCTATACATGCTCAGATGACTATTCGCCGCCTATAAAAGCTGAGGTAACCATAAATGCTGCCAAGCTATCGATGGAGATTGATTCAGGTGCTTCCCGGACATTTATTTCAGAAGCTACTTATCAACGACTATGGAAAATACCTCCACCCCTTTATCCCACGAAGGTAAAATTAGCAACATATTCCAAAGAGGCACTACAAGTATTAGGGGTGGCATATGTCAGAGTGATGTTGGGCAATAAGGAAGCACAGTGTCAATTGATTGTGGTGTCGGGCAACGGGCCTAACCTATTAGGGCGGAACTGGTTTAGGGCTTTAGACTTGGATATATCTGGAATTTGTTGGACTATGGAAGAGATAAATGCAGATTTATTGAAAGACTTTCCTGATGTTTTTAAAGAAACCTTAGGCGAATATAAAGGACCAGAAGTGTCCCTGAATGTTCGACCAAACAGTGAGCCACGTTTTTTTAAAGCCCGCCCAGTACCATTTCCACTTAAAAAGCAAGTTGAAGAGGAATTGACCCACATGGTAAAATCTGGAATTTTGACCCCTATCAGATATTCAAAATGGGCGACACCCTTAAGAATAGTAAAGAAAAGTGATGGTTCTCTGCGGATTTGTGGAGATTATCGTTCAACAGTGAATAGGGCAATTGATGTAGATACATACCCTTTACCTGCATCAATGGAGAGTTTTGTGAAACTCAGCGGAGGACGAATATTTAGTAAGCTTGATTTGAAACAAGCATATCTGCAACTGAAAGTTGATGAAGCAACAGCAATGTTACTTACACTTAATACCCCACTTGGACTTATGAGAGTTAATAGATTGGCATTTGGTGTAAACGCTGCACCAGGTATTTTCCAAAGAGTAATGTCATCAGCACTAGCAGGAATAGATGGGGTGGCTTGCCTATTGGATGATATAGCTGTAAGTGGCAGGAATTTGGCTGAACATAATAGTAGACTGCGAGCAGTGTTGCAAAAATTAACTGAATTAGGACTGCGATTGAAGATTGAAAAATGTGTATTTGGTTCAAACAACATTAATTTCTTAGGACATGTGATATATGCAGAGGGACTACATCCATCACCAAACAAAGTCAAAGAAATTAAAGAAAAACCAGCACCTACAAACAAACAAACTTTGCGTGCCTTTTTGGGCTTATATAATTTTTATGAAAAATTTATTAATGGCAAAGCTACTATGTTGGAACCCCTGTATCGCCTGTTAGAAACAAAGAGACCGTGGATATGGGGCAAGCTGGAACAAGAGGCATTTGATAAAGCTAAGGATATGCTGTCTTCTGATTTGACGTTAGTAGGTTACGACCTGGAAAGGAAGTTGTTGCTTATCTGCGATTCGTCCGAATACGGAGTAGGAGCGGTACTAGCTCACGAAATGGATGATAAATGCGAGAAGCCTGTTATGATGGCATCTCGTACCTTACAGCCGCATGAGCGAAGATATGGTCAAGTTGACAAAGAGGCTCTGGCTATCATGTTTGGACTGAAGAAGTTTCATAATTTTTTGGTTGGACGCAGTTTTTCTATAATTACTGACCACAAACCCTTGGTTGGGTTATTTAATCCGAGGAAACCTATACCTGACCAAATTTCTCCCCGAATGCTGCGTTGGTCCCTGAAACTATCGTGCTATGATTATGACATACAGTATAGACCTGGCAAGTTGATTGGTAATGCGGATGCATTGAGTAGATGGACTGAGCCTGAAACTTCAGAGGTAGCTGAAAAGCCATTGAAAGAAGTGTTACTGTTAGAAGAGCAACCTGAGGGTTGGAGTTTAGACGCTTCTGGAATAGCTAAGGAAACTGAGAAAGATCCAATTCTGAGAAAAGTGTTATTTTATGTTCTCCATGGTTGGCCAAACAAGAACAGTGATCTCGCACTCCAACCATATTGGACACGCAGAGAGGCTCTTTCACTTAATAAGGGTAGCTTATTGTGGTGTAACAGAGTCATTATTCCCACATGTTTACAGCAGGAAGTTTTGAGACTATTACATGCACCTCATGCTGGAATAGTCCAAACAAAGGCATATGCAAGAGGATATGTGTGGTGGCCTGGAATGGATACAGCAATAGAAGAGACGGTGGGAGGATGCGAGTCATGTCAGATGGTTAGAAATAATCCACCAAAAGATCCTCAAGCTTGGATTGTAACAGAAAAACCATGGAGTCGGATCCATATAGATTTTGCTGGGCCATTTCAAGGCAAGACTTTTCTCGTTTTGGTTGACAGTTATAGCAAATGGTTGGAAGCAGAAGTTGTATCCTCAATGTCGAGTGAATCGATTATATTAATATGCAGAAAAATTTTTGCGTCTCAAGGTCTCCCTGATATACTGGTATCCGATAATGGGCGTGCATTTACTTCGAATGAATTTAATACGTTTCTTAAGAACAACGGCATAAAACATCTATATTCGCCGCCCTACCACCCTGCTACAAATGGGCAGGTAGAACGTTATATACAGACTTTTAAAAATAAAATTAAGAAAATGTCCTTGAACCATGCACCGTGGAGTGAGAAACTGCCAAGAGTTTTGTACTCTTTACGCACAGTTCCAAACAGCTCAAATAAAACTCCTGCAGAAATCCTAAATGGACGTAAATATAGAACTGCTGTGTCAAGATTACATCCTGATAACTCATCAAGTCGGCAGGAACAACAGTTAGAAATGGCGGCCCTCAAACAACCGGCTAGAAGTTTCTTGGCGGATCAGTCGGTTCTAATACGGAACTATGGTCCAGGGGAAAAGTGGATTAGAGCTACGGTAGAAGTAGTAGAAGGACCAAGCTCCTACATGGTGAGGACAGAGAATGGTGAGTTACACAGACGCCATGTGGATCAGATAGTGGCACGAGTAGTAACACAGAGACAAGAAAGACCTGAAACGCCAGAGTGGAGACGGAACTCAAGATCAAGTGTATCGTCACCAGAGCCACCAATCAAAATACCGCCACCTGAGATGTGGCCGGATATCATAGGAATACCTAATAGTTAATTTTAATTGCAATAGTTAAATTCTTAGTGATTTTGCTAGTAGTGTCATAATTAAAGAATTTGGAGGAAAGGTATATTGTGTATTGAGTTTATAATATTTGATAATTATCAATATGTGGGTACATAAAATACTTTATACTTTCTTATGTCAAATAAATCAGTTTTTGCTTCCATCTAGACTTGTGTAGTTTATTTTACGTTTGATAGCCCAGTTCTTGAGAGGAAAGTTATAGGCTATATAACATCACGCTATTGGCGACAGCAGCAAAGCAGTTACCAAAGATATAACTCAACGAAGGTAAAACCGCGCCGTGGAAAGCTAGTAGTAAGTCTGAAATATTTGACAGAGAGTAATCTATACTATTATATAAAGTGGAAGAGTTTGTTTGTTTGAACGCGCTAATCTCTGGACCTACCAGTCGAATTTGAAGAATTCTTTATGCTTATGAGCCTAGTTCTCGAAGAGGCTATGTAACATCACGCTACTGGCGACGGGAGCAGAGCTGTAAGTAAAGACGCGGGTGAAACGAAAGCTGAAAGCTAGTTGTATATGTACAGTTATATAAATCCTTATCATAACACGTGAAGGGTACAAGTACCACTTACAGTAGAATTTACTTTCGGCTCGTTACCTACTTTATAATAACGATTATTAATTATTTAAATATCTTTTTTTTATTAACCTACTAGCGGCCCGCCCCGTCTACGCAAGGGTGGACATTTTTTTAAACAGTTTGAGATAAGTATAGATACTTTTGTATTGTAATGTAGAAAAGTGTTTTTTTTTCTCAGGCAATTTTTAAAATTTTTCTCTACGTAAGAACCATCCTTGTACTTCAAGGAATATTATAAAAAAGAATAAGCTAAATCGGTTTTGCTGCTCTCGAGAATTGCGCTTAGCAACACATTCAGCGATTCATTTTTATATTATAGGATACTGTCCCACTGCTGAGCGAGGGTCTCCCCCATAGTCTTACACACCTGACTACTTGACGATAATGTTATCTAGTTCTCTTAAAACTCTTTACCAGTGCGTATATTTCCTTTAAACTTAAAGCAAAGCAATTGTCTCATTGTGTTTAGTAAAAGTTCGCCTATCAATAACTTAACCGTCACGAAATCGTTAAATTTTTGACCTATCTTATTTCCAGGGCTATTTAAGCTATACAGATCAACTCTTAACCTCAACACAACTTATATTTCATTCTAAACAAATAAGGTAATAACAATTATATAATTTAACTTAACCCTTACTAAACTAAGTATAACATTGGTCTAGACAGGAGCCCTATTATTCCTTGAAGCGGAAGAGGGAATGTCGTCCACAAGCTGATAAAATTAAATGGTACTAGTTATATTATTGTGTTTTCTACGTTAAATTACACAATAGTAATATCTGCAGTCTATAACTTACTACGGCAATAGTTACGCTATATTAACACAATAACGTGGGTTCGAAGAAGTAACAATATGACTTTTTCCAAGTTATAACTCATATAAAGATGAGTGGATATGGCGTATAGAGAAACGTAAAGCGATTATTTGCACGAATGACTGGCAAGAACTGAATGTACACAGCCAAAAATCGGAAATGTTGCATGAGATCTACTTATGTCTAGCGCTGACCTATCGTAGGCCATGATGACGCCCAAAAGTTAGTAAATGCATAGTTATACTTAATAAATTTGCTCTACCAAAATTAGATTCATAAATTAAAATTTAATTTTTACTCGTTCACTTTTTTACCTAATCATTTCGTGAATTTATACAATTTCATAATTCAAATTGTTTTTAATTTTCTTACTATCCCTACTTAAAGAAGCTAGTGACTATTGGCGGCTCAACAGACGGATCTCCAAGTCTTTGACTCGCGACCTTCGCCAATTTAACACACAACGTGTCAAAGAGGCTATAGAGCGCAACAAAGGCTTGAAAGTGTTCGCACGAGATCGGTCTGTCGGGCAGAGCCGACTTGTCAAGCTGAAGACTGGGGACGGCAGGATCATCTCGTCTACGCCAGAGGTTTTTAGAGGAGGTCGAGAGGTTCTACGGACAGTTATACACGACACAACATGCACCTGTTAGCTCCCTAGCATCAGATCCAAGAGCTAGGGTAACTCGACATTACACCGAAGACATCCCGGACATCAGCCTGTGCGAGATTGGTATGGCCCTGAGACAGCTCAAGAACAACAAGGCGCCGGGTGAGGATGGAATCACAGTCGAGCTACTGAAGGCAGGAAATCCTGTCCCGAAGGCTCTTCAGAGGCTCTTTAGTGCCGTCCTCCTCGAGGGCAAAACGCCACAGGCATGGCATAGGGGTGTGGTGGAGCTGTTCTTCAAGAAGGGCGATAAAACCTTTCTGAAGAATTACAGACCTATCACACTCCTGAGTCACATCTACAAGCTGTTCTCAAGAGTCATCACTAATCGTCTCGCAAACAGGTTCGACGACTTCCAGCCTCCCGAACAAGCCGGTTTCCGAAAAGGTTTTAGTACCATAGACCACATAAATACGCTGCGGCAGGTTATACATAAGTCCACAGAGTATAACCGGCCCCTATGCTTAGCGTTTGTGGACTATGAGAAAGCCTTTGATTCGATCGAGACCTGGGCCGTGCTGCAGTCTCTTCAACGGTGCCATATTGACTATCGATATATTGAAGTGCTGAAGTGTTTGTATGAAAACGCCACCATGCCAGTACGAATTAATGGTCAGAGCTCAAGGCCTATCCAGTTGTAGCGAGGAGTACGACAGGGATATGTCATATCTCCGAAACTGTTCACCGCTGCACTGGAGGACGTGTTCAAGCTTCTGACCTGGAATGGACTTGGCATCAACATAAACGGCGAGTACATCACTCACCTTCGATTCGCGGACGATATCGTGGTCATGGCTGAGACCGTGGAGGAGCTCAGTGCAATGCTCGATGACCTCAGTAGAGTCTCTCGACAAGTGGGCCTAAAAATTAACATGGACAAGACTAAAGTCATGACCAATGTCCATGTTACACCCACTCCTATTACGGTCAGAGGCTCGATGCTCGAATTCGTTGACGAGTACATATAACTGGGACAAACAGTCCGATTAGGTAAGTCCGATTTCGAGAAAGAGGTCACTCGTCAAATCCAGCTCGGCTGGGCAGCGTTCGGAAAGCTACAACATATCTTCTCGTCCGCCTTACCGCAGTGTCTTAAGACCAAGGTCTTTGACCAGTGTGTGTTGCCAGTGATGACATAATTATGGAGCAGAGACGTGGTCGCTAACTATGGGTCTTATCCGAAGGCTCAAAGTCGCTCAGAGGGCGATGGAGCGGGCTATGTTAGGCGTCTCCCTGCGCGATCGTTTGAGAAACGAAGAAGTCCGCAGGCGAACCAAAGTGACTGACGTGGCTCGCAGAGTTGCTTCTCTGAAGTGGCAATGGGCAGGACACAAAGCTCGCAGAACTGACGGCCGCTGGGGCAGAAAGGTCCTAGAGTGGCGACCACGAACCGGAAGACGCAGCGTGGGCAGACCCTTCACAAGGTGGACCGACGACCTTATAAGGGTGGCGGGCAACCGATGGATGAGGGCGGCGAACGACCGGCTACAATGGCGAAAATTGGGGGAGGCCTATGTCCAGCAGTGGACGTCTTTTGGCTGATATGATGATGATGATGATCCCTACTTATATTTTTGCATGCATAAAATTCTACGGAATATTTTGTTCTTTTGTAATATCATTTTTTCAGATCGTATTTTTAACTATAAATATTTTTATTGATACTCATGATAGACATAGTAATAAGTTATAAGTTAGACTAGTTTACGCATGCGGCCCTAGTTACGTTAACAGTCTTGGTACGGTAAATACTAGTCGCTTGTCTTCAACTAGCCTAATCTACACACATGAATAAAACTCTAGTGGTACTCTGATTAAAATGCAGACAGATAACGAACAAAATATTGAATTTTGCGTGCACTAGATAAAGGATATTTACATAAACATTTGTAAAATGTAATTCAATACTTTATGCTATAGTTAAACATTTTGCAATATTGTTAGTGAATTAACAAGTATACATATAATAATAATAATAATAATAATACCAGCCTGTTCTACTGTCCCACTGAAGGGCAAAGACCTCTTCTCATATAGAGAAGTTGTGAGCATTAATCACAACGCTTGCTCAAGGCGGATTGGCAATTTCAGACTTTCAAGTCCAGGTTTCCTCACGATGTTTTTCTTCACCGTCAGTTAGAAAAGTCCAAGATAAACTTAGAAAGTTCATATGGTTTGAATAATCACGTTGGAATTTGCCCGGATTTGAATCCACTACCTTGTGTTTACAAAGCGGGTGCCTTATCCACTGAGCCATTTCGACTTATATACCGAGTATATGTTTAAGTTTAAATCAGTAGCAATTGCTGAACTTTCGTAGTCTAATGAAAGAAACACGATAGTATAGCACTGTAGGTACAAACGCAATCCACAACGATCTCATGTACTCTCGGAAGTAACACAGCTAACTTAATGATTTCTCTTGTTTCTTACTTATCCAACGTAATATTACTTTTTGATCCAACGTAAGACTCAAATCAAATCAAAAAGTATTTATTTATTTAATTGAATTAACACTTATGAATGTTAAAAATTACAAAATGTCAGCCAATCAACCTACAGCCAGTTTGCTGACGCTAGCGTAGAGCCATGAGAAGAACAGTAACTGGCAAGAAACTCAGTCCACTCTGTTTAATCGCCAGGTCATTAAAATTTTTGTAAGTTACAATTTCAAGTAGCATGCAAAGTAACGCAGGCAATACACTTAATCATAATAAGAGGAACATGTCCTGGCGCAAATATTTGTAGAATCAACAACATTTGACTCATAACGTACGAAAATTTACTGCATTTTTTTGTAAATAGCAGTTGGGTACCTACTCACTGGTAAAATATTTCAGTCATAAAATATACGATTACAAGGCTTAAAACCAAGGAAATCCTTAAACAGCCAGATCAGTTCATAATATCTGTAACCCCAAAAATAAATCTAATTGTCCCTAATTAAGGTTAGAGTTAACACCTTCATGCGTTGCTCTGATAAAAAGGGTCTAAAATGTCCCTAGAATGAAATCAAGAGATGATATCACGGAGATAGCAAATTACGCAGAGGAAGTAACCAAATGAAGCGAAAATGCGATTACTTTGGCCCGAGGAAAATTTATACTAAAATTTATACGAAATGTACGTTTTTATTTAATGACTAGCTTCTGCCTGCGACTTCTTTTGTTAAATTAGAATTTGATTCATATTTTGGCTAATTAACATAATATTTTTATAAATTATAGCATAAATCTTATTCTGATGGTCTTACATTACTGCAAAGTTTCAATAAAATCCATTAAGTAAATAGTTTTTGCGTGAAGAAGTAACAAAGAATCATACAACCACACGTCCATACAAACTTTTTCATTTATAATATTAGTAGAATTTATACGAAATGTACGTTTTTATTTAACGACTAGAGGCGAGAAGATAGCCGGTGTGAGGTTTAAATTATACTTGAAAATATTGTGACCGCTTGTTTTATTGTTGGTTTTTACAATTATGGTGTCAACAATTTAGTTACCTTTCTTTGACCCATATGATCTGTTTGTTTTTTTTATTACCGTTGATGTTTCTTTACGATGTTTTTATTTACAGCAGTAATATTATACTGCAGTACATAATAAGAATTATAATGTCGGAATAACAATTCGGTGCGTAGTCTCTTTTCATAAAGAACAAAATACCGTTTGTTGGTAAGACGGAAAAAGTATTTATTTTGTCAAATCAATCACTTGATTGACACTTATGGACGTAAAAAAAATAACAAATATTAAATGAACTAAAAACTGGGTACTTTAAACCCCTCCCCCTCCCTCCAGCTCCTGGGAGAGGGGACTTTTAGTATGTTCACTCCCTGATTACTCTAAATACGTTTCTGAAGAAATTGCTAAGTTACTCGTTCACTGACAAGGTAGAGTCATAAGAAGAACTTGCAACCACTCCCAGGTACTGAAAGGTTAGAGATATCTGTTTTTGGGCTAAACCATAATTAAAATAACGTTTATGGTATTGCATGTATGATATATATAGGGTGATATTTTATACTTATGACCAATAATAAATTAATTCGTTTCATCCTATTTTTGATCAATATTCATGTGACCTTATAAATAAAGCTACGGTCATTTAATAATCGTAATAGTATTTTTTTTAAAACATACGTAGATTTATAGATTTTTTTGTTTACAATTTACAGATTCTAAGTAGATTTCTTTTTTATTGCCGACGCTAGCAGACGGACTAACAGCCCATCTGCTGGTAAGTGGTAACTGTCGCTTATGGACTTCTTTAATGACAGAGGCTCTCAAAGCCACTGTCTACCGGAAAGTGGGGTAGATGAAGGAATTGAATGAAGGTAAAGAAAAAGGAAGGGGAGAAATTGGGCCACCAGCGCTGAAAATCGAGCGAATCAAAATAGAAGTAATTTTACTTATTATCGTAGTTATGTGTACATATTTTGGCTGTTAGTGATAATGATGATTCATTAAGGCATGCAATACATAAAGCCATCACGAACACCCTGCTTTCGCATTCTTATGGGTTAAACTTCCGAGTCAAATAAACCGTGACATTATTCATAGCTCTCTTGACACCATAATAACATCTTCAAATGATACAAATTAGCATTAGTGTGAATCACAATATGAAGTTATTTATTCTTTAAGTCATTAAGTATATGGATTCATATACTTAATGTAATTATATAGTAAAAATGACAGCAAAGCGGCCGTTACATTAGCTTATGTTAGCGCAATTTGAGAAAAAGTCCTTGAAAATGAAACAGATGTACATGATACTAGCCGCAGCTTCACTTGTATCAAATAATTTTAAATTGACTACAAATTAGGTACATCACATTTTGAAACTGGACTCACTGAAAATACCTTACTGTATGAACAATTTAGAATTTTTGTTCATTTTTAAGCTTATTTTCGTCCTCCAATGAAATTTTACGGTATTTTATTATGGTAGATATTTTATGCAATCAGGTCGAGTGTATGAAAGTGGTAATATTGAGGGCAGAAGTTGAATAAATTTAAGATTTGTATATGTAATAAAAGGAATTTTGACGGACGTTAAACAATTGCTGCAAGACTGATAATATTCTACGTTTACAAATATTTTACACAATGTTTTTGTGAACAGTCTTTGAATGGACAGTAAATAATTATAGTAGCGGTAATAGTGTGATGCTTCTTTAACTTACAACGAAGTTTCTAATATTGTAGCTGCATTGTATTGTAGTGTTATTTAAAAAAAATACATTATAAAATTCATTAACGAAAGCAGAAATCTCAGATGTCTCGCTCGGTGCACGAATTGCAAAGTAAATATAAAAAAATATTACCTTGTCTTATTCAATATTCGACTTAGCAATGAGGGTGTTTCGAAAAATTTTCGCCACCAGTTGGCGCCACTTCAACTGTCACATTGGGCCAATCAGAGGTTTACTTTCAAGAAGCGCTTGACAGCTAGACCTGATTGTAAATTAAACATTAAAATTGCCAAAATGAAAACTGAAAAATATTTGTTTTGATAGCGCTGTCAAAATGGACCTTTTACCAAAGTAGCGCGGCGAAAATTTTCCTAAACACCTTCATTGCAAGCCCTGCAATTGCATTAGAGATTCGAGTTCTTTTGGATTCCAATGATTGCTTTCCATTAGGCGGAGGGAGTCACTTTCATAGGCTAATATAAAAAAAAGAGTTTAGATAAGCCTACTCATATTTTTTTTACCTTGATTTCGCTTTCTTTCTCAATAAAAGAGAGATAGGTCAATAATATTACAAAATAAAGGGACTGTCATTGATCGCATGTTCAAAAAACCTTAACAAAGGCAAGTAACTACCGAAAATAAAAAGCTTCTTTTTATTGTTATTACCGTTAATGTATTGCGGAACCCTAAAATACGATAATGGTTGTATCTACGGAACCAGGAGCGATCTGAATACAAATAATAGTAATTATGTATCGAAAATTGAAGTTGTAAATTGTAGACGATTTATGTCGACTGTCGGTGACATACTTTGCGAAAAAAACTTTGGTTTTTGTTCATGCAGGTGACTATTGTATTGTACACGTAAAACATTGCAGTATCAGCTAATAGTGTCGGGTGTTTGTTATAATTACAAATAGATGATTACGATGTACTACTTAATCAATTAATGCGGGTTAGATTCCCACTCAGTGCATTGTGTGCATATACATGACTATATACATAGATCTGGATATTTTTACCTATGTACTTATAATAATTATGTTTGTATTTACAAAAAAAAAGTATCTAAGTATGCTTATATACAGTCTAGAACCCATATCACACCTCTAAAATAAAATAAAATAAAATTCATTTAATTCAGATACTCTATACACATATTATACTTACTGAGTCTAGATAGCGATGTGTAATTGTTGTGTTATTATAATTATTTATACATGCTTCAATCGTAGACCACATTATCGTTTGATATGGTGGTTAAATGCAGATATAAAAAGATTGTATTAGAAATAAAAATATCACTAAGGTAAAGTAATGCCAGAGGCATTTTCTGGCAGTCAACTTTTAGATGACAAAGAGAGCAACGTGCATATTTAGTGCTCTCTTTATACCTCGTTTGAACAAGGACATGTCACAGTGCTCGGAAAATACCGCAAGCACCGCATTCAAATGCATGCGATTTTCATAATTATTGCTGATGACGTTTGGAGCATTTTTCTGTTTTTCGTATGTCATAATTGGAGATACAAAAGTACAAAGCTAATTGCAATTGTTAAGTCTTGGTTGTTTGAAAAGAGTCTATCAACATTTGCGATTTTATGATACACGTATGTTTTAAAAAAAATGAATAACGTTGGTACTGGTTCATCTAAGTCGCTATACTGAAGTGGATAGGGCACATAGCTCGTAGAACTGATGCCCGTTTGACTAGAAGATGAGGCGTAGGTGTCTGCCTTGTAAGTCGTCGGTTCCAGTGAGTGGGACCACTCACAAATTAAACCGACGACGTAGCCCACGTTGAGCATGTACCAAATTTTTTGGTAGGTTTTTGGTACGTGCTCTCTTTTGTAAAAATATTGATCGGTGCGCAACGTAGACTAGGCTGGATACTTTTGGAGGGGTGCTTTGGGTGGACTACGTCGAACTGGACGGACGACCTGATAAGGATGCGGGCGACCGATGGACGAGGTGGTCGCAATCGGTCAAAGCGGCGAACACTGCCTTAGGGAACACTGGTGATAACGAACCATGAGAGTACTATATTACTAATTTGACTGCCTCTGTGGTTCGGTGGCACTGTGTATGGACTGCTACGAAGAGGACGCGGGTTTGATTTCCACTTAGTGCAAATATTTGTGTACATGAACATGTCTATTTGCATTGGTCTAGATGTTTCTATGTATAGTATGTATGTATTTACAAAAAAAAAGTATTTAAGTATGTATATCCGCATTCTAGAACTCTTAACACAAGCTATAATATATGCTTACTTTGGGTCTAGATGGCGTTGTGTGTAGTTGTCGAGATATTATTTATTATTTATATATATATATATATCTACATGCCCATCTTAATTTACGTTAAAACCAATTATGTATACACTATACAGTCACTAAACGAAAGTAAAACCATTTCACCACCATACTGCTATTAATCAAAGCAATCTCATTGAAACTGCTCAATATATTTTATTGATGTTACCTTGGAATGTAATTAATGAGCGATTCCAAACTCTAATACAATTGATATACGACCTTATTATTTTAGTAGTTTTCTTATTTACTTTTATATAGCTAGAAGTGTAAATATGTACCTATAAAGTTTTTACGGTAATAGATACCTACTTGCATGAATGAGCGGAGAAGTACTACTCTCTCATTTCGTAACGTTTCCTTTTATGATAGTGTCGAAGACGCAATTATCCTTTCGGTTTTCTTTCTTTTCCCTCCTCAGTCCCGTCTCCTTACACGGTTAAGGCTTGATTGTTTTCCTATTATTTTCTGCAAAATTACGACAGCACAGCCACGTCCATAAATTAGAGATAGATTATAATTATTTGTCACTGAATTTGTATAGAAAAATCTTACTACACTTGCCGTAACATCAGACAATAGATACAACCAACCTTACAAATTATTATCCTTCAAAATATAATACATGAATGCATAATATCTATTACTACTAATAAGCCTAATAATGCTCTTTCACTGCGAGCATTCTTCTGAAATATAACGTTAGAGATCCGAACATTATTGGTGTTGGAGGCGAACCGTGCAATACAGTACGCAATTTGATGATAAAATGTATTCACACATAGTATCATCGAGTTGCGCACTATAATGCGCATTTTGAATTTGGAATGTTACATTATAAGCGATTGATTGGTAGTCATGGAGACAGTATTGTAACTTAACTCCAAAACGAATCTTTAACTTTACATCACAGGCCTGTTTGTTTGACTGGCCTGTTGGTCTAGTGGTTAGTGACCCTGACTGCTAAGCCGGAGGTCGTGGGTTCGATTCCCACCCAGAACAAACCTTTGTGTGATGAGCATGATTGTTTGTTCTGTGTCTAGGTGTAACTTATCTATATTAAGTATGTATTTACAAAAAAATGTATATAAGTAGTATATATCAGTTGTTAAGTACCTATAACACAAGCAAATATAATTGCTTAATTTGAGGCTAGATGGCGCTGTGTGAATGTGGTAGAATATTATATTATTATTATATATTATTACAGGCGAATATTCGTATACTGTGGTAAGTATCTCGCTTTAGTAATAAGAGGCCTATGAGACCTACATTTTGTTCTTATTAACTTACATCAAACGCTTAAATGAAACAGAGCGTTAAAATAGCTTCAAAACAGTTGTGCTGAAAACCGAAAGCTTTGAGTGTAACGCTAAAGGCTATTTAGAAAATGTAATTTACATTTGCAAGCACTAAATCTTTATGATTCAACCGACCTCTATAATTACTGCATGTTCAAAAAGATGAATAAAGCAATAAAAACTGTATTTATATTATAAAGTTAATTGGATAATTGTGCATTTTATTTTTTTGATTATTATAATAAAAATATTTGATATAAAAATAAAGATATAAGTATTACAGACTCGTAAAATGAAAAAAAATAATAATTTACTAGTTTTACTACATGAATTACACAATTCTTACTTAGTAACATCTATACTACTATATAAAGTGGACGAGTTTGTTTGTTTGACCGCGCTAATCTCTGGAAGTTCCAGTCAGATTTGAATCATTCTTTTTGCGTATGATAGCTCAGTTCTTGAGAAAAGTTATAGGCTATGTAACATCACTCTACTGGCGATGGGAGCAGAGCAGTAACCAAAGACGCGAATAAAACTGCGCTGCGGCAAGCTAGTGTAAAAATAAAACAACCCATTTTTATTTCAGACAAGTAACAGCTCATCTGATAATGGGTATAAAAGACGCTTATGAATTTTAGCCTGTATGAGATTGATAGCTCTTTGAAAGCTCAAACACGGAGACGGACTAACAGCTGAGTAAATGAAGGATCTCGTCAAGTTTTTTATTTTATTTATTAGCACAGTTTAACCCGCGTTTAATTACATCTCTGCTCTGCTCCCGTCGCCATTAGCGTAATGTTACATACCCTATAACCTTTTTCAAGAACTGGGCTATAATACGTAAAAAGAATTATTTAAATCTAACTAGTAGTTCCAGAGATTACCGCGTTCAAACAAACAATCAAACAAGCAAATAAACTCTTCCACTTTATAGAATATTATAAAATTTTTATTAATTAATGCACACACATAATAATTATAGGAAAGTACTTTAGCCATAATAATGACGAATAGCCAATGTTATAGCGGTTACTTTCATAAGCTCAGAAACGTCAAAGAATTACGATGAAAAAACTTCTCTTCTTTTTTAACAATGACAGCAAATAATCGCCCCGTCACATATGTCGCGACACCGCGTTGAAGCACATTTTGTGTACAAACCATAGCACAGAACAAAACGTATTCTTTAAGTCTTTTATAAAATAAATCATATCTTTTGTTAAACAAGTGTAGGCGTTCTTTGTATTGTTGAATTGTATGTTTAAAGTCAGCGATACAAAGCTTGGTCTTAGCGTAGGATTTTAAAAACATTAACTGTATAACATAATTTTATACTAATATTATAAATATTTGTTAGTATATGAGTTTGAATGTTAGGTACTCCTGGTCCGATATCTTAAATTATTTCACAAAATAATACGTAGAGTAGGACGTCCTACCACATGATTTACACCGAGCGGCTGGCAAAAATGGTCGCATACTGTCGTAAATCGCTAAAGTTGTAGCGCTTTGGAAAAGACCCATGTCTAGCAGTGAAATGTAGGCTGATGATGAATAGAACGATACATTATCCCTGAGTGCTATAGGCTAATTTTTATTTAAATAAAAAAAAAGTTATAATTAATCTGACATTCACGCAGACGAAACTGCTGGCAACAGCTAGTATAATAAGGATTGAGTCCGGATCTTAACAAGCTCACGCACGAAAATAGACCTTGTAACACACCCTATAATTTTCCCGGTTTCAAGAGTTTAGATTTTAACTAAACGACTTCGTTGTTGTTCTCCTAACATTATGTGTTTAAAGCTCGTTATTTGTGGCATACAAAGGGTGCCGACGCGTACACATTGTTGTGGTAATCAGTTCCGAAGTGTAATTCTTTTTGGAAACTACAAGGCTTTTTATATTACTTAATTTATTTGGAAGAGTTTATATTATGTACTACATAGGCTGCTATTTATGAATCTGGAACTGGCTTATGTAGTATAATTAATATTAAAAAATTAATTATGATATTTGAAAATGGAACTTTTCGGCTGTATATTGCAGTTTTTGACACGATTTTAAAAATTGCGTGTTATTGAATACGATTTACGACGTGGTATAACTCAACAGCAGTACATCGATCAACTCAGTTCGACTTTGAAGGATCAAGCACCATCGAAGACCACTGTGTATCACTGGTTTAGTGAGTTTAATCGTGAACGTCGTATTCTCAGTATGCTCACTGACGAAATTAAAGATGGTCGAACTAAACCAGTTGTTGTTCCACGAATGATAATGATAATTATCATCATTAGTGTTTAAAATTCATAATCACTAATTAGACTGAAGACTAGTCACTAAAGACTGCCTCCGTGGTGCAGTGGGAGCACAAGCGACTGCTGTGCACGAGGTTGTAGGTTCGATCCCCACACAGGCCAAAATTTTGTGTGATTCATAAATAATTGTTGTAAGTCTGGGTGTACTTTGTATCTGTTAAATGTATGTTCGTAAAGTCCCCCGCGACACAGGGCTTTTTCCCTAGTGCGGGAGTTGTCTTTTTTGAACAAACAAACATAAACAAACAAACTAATTAGCCTATGGTCTAAATTTGTTGCCGGTGAAAGGCAATGATTCAACCCTCTGTTTCATAGTACAACATAGCTGTTTGTACATTTCTGCTGATAACTTCAAAGGCAACAAATGATATTTTATGTAAATTCAAAAATGTTAATAATATTTTGTTCTCGTTCTTAAATTTGTTACTAATACACAGTTGTACAAGTCAAAAGAACCCAGTGGATAAGGCACCCGATTCATAAGCACGAGGTAGTGGATTCGAATTCGGGCAAGTACCAATATGATTTTTTAAAACATATGTACTTTCTAAGGTTATCTTGGACATTTCTGACTGACGGTGAAAAAAAACATCGTGAGGAAACCTGGACTCAAAAAGTCCGAAATTGTCAATCTGCCTTGAGCAAGCGTGGTGATTAATGCTCATGCCTTCTCAGTATGAGAAAAGGCCCTTACCCTGCAGTGTGACAGTAAATTGGCTGGTATTATTATACAAGTAGCGCAAACTGTTGACAAAGTTTGTGTCCGTAGCCTTGGTAAACATGTAAGGGTATGTTTGTCTTTTTTGCCGGTCATGTTAGATCGTTGCTACATCGTTTCACAGTAAACAGATAAATGTAGAATTTCTTTGTATAGTTTGTAGCATTTTAATGTTTGTAATTGTAAGATTTCTTGTTCAATTCAAATTTTTAAGCTACATTTTATTGATGCTTGTTTTGGAGTGGTGATCTGTAATCACTATAGATATTAAAAATAAAGATTAGTTAGAACTAATCCACATACATCTTTTATCTTTACACATTTTGCAGGCGATTGCTAGACATGGTGTATTTCATATTTTGGATGTTTTGTTTGAACCATAATACAGTGTAAACCTAAGCTTAAAATTTCGATACACATCAAACACATAAATAGCTATGATTTTGTTTGAGACTTCTAAATAGAACTGGCAAATGTGCTCTTATTAATCGTCAGATTATTGTAAACAATAGCTAAATAAATAAATAATACTACAATAACTATACAACGCCACCTAGACCCAAAGTTAGCAAATAGCTATATATGGGTTCTAAATTGCGAATAAACCTACTATTATACTTTTTTTTTGTAGATATGTACATATTATACATAGTAACACCCAGACCAATGCAAATAGCCATGTGTATGCACACAAATATTTGCACTGGGCGGAAATTAAACCCGCGACCACTGCGTGGCAGTCCGTACACAGTACCACTGAACCACAGAGGTTATCACTAAAGCCTTAACTAATAAATATGCTTTTTTAGATTTCTTGCATTATACCGAATACCGTGTTTGGGTAAAAACCCAATTTTTATATTACCTACATGACATATTCTATCATATTCTACCACATTTACACAGCGCCATCTAGTCCCAAATTAAGCAACTATATTTGCTTGTATTATGTGTACCAAAGAACAGTACTTACATATTTTTTTTTTGTAAATACATACATATAAATAAATAATAAATTACACCCAGACACAGAATAAGCAATCATGCTCATGACACAAAGGTTTGTCCTGAGTGGGAATCGAACCCACGACCTCCGGTTTAGCAGTCAGATTCACTAACCACTAGACCAACAGGCCAGTCAAAAACATTACTCACTGATATGGATATATATCTTTATATCAGTGATTAGGTTAAAAGGATACTAATGATTTCAATTACACTCATAGGCTACCCTTGTTAGAAACTTGTACAAAGTCATGTCATGATTTATTTAGTTCCTTGTTAACATGGGATTTGGGTCACGTACCCTAAGGCAATTGTGAACAACCTTAAGAAGCACTTATTGTATAATAAGTGACTGCTTCAGTGGCGCAGTACGAGTACATACGACTTCTGTTTATGGAGTTGTGTTTTGTTCTCCATGTATTAGAGTACCTAATCCACTTCAATTTATAAATCGTAGTGCTATATTATAAACAAAAATCTATTAAAATCATATCGGAATGCATCTATGCTATATTAAGCTGAAAAGTTTGTTTGTTTCTTTGAACACGCTAATCGCTGAATGTACCAATCGAATTTGAATAATTATTTTTGCGTATGGCATCCCAGTTCTTGAGAAAGGTTATAGGCTATGTAACATCACGCTACTGGTGACGGGAGCAGTGCAGTAAGCAAAGATGCGGGTGAAAACGCGCTTTGGAGTTTTCCAAGGTGCGTTTTCACTACTATTAACTGTTAACTAGTTTTAGTTATATATATTCGGTTATATATAGACGTTAGTAGATCCACGCTGGTTTCAGCATGAATAGGCCGGATCGTCCGAGGAAGTACTACCCTCTCATAGAAGATCGACTTAATAGTAGTAGTATCCTTACT
Organism: Parascotia fuliginaria; assembly: GCA_963082885.1. Lineage (NCBI taxonomy): Eukaryota > Metazoa > Arthropoda > Insecta > Lepidoptera > Erebidae > Parascotia > Parascotia fuliginaria. The sequence goes on from OY720195.1 coordinate 8,091,434, forward strand.
ACTGCGTTTCGTTCGGTGAGTGAGAGTGCCGGAGGCCCAATTTCCCCCCTTTCCTCTTTCCTCACCTCCCTCATTCCCTTCCTCTAACTCCATTCCTAGCCGCCATAGTGGAGGCCACCATACCAGCAGTTTAAGACGATAGCTTTTGGTATGGTGGCCACCACTTCTGGATTCCACTGACTGCTTACCATCAGGCGGGGTGGAGTCACTTTGGTAGGCTAATAAATATAACAAAAAAAAAAAACTGAAACTCCAGAGTCAATTAACGGCAAATCAATTATATTAGTCTACGCGCAACATAGTCTTAAGTTAATACGTTAGCTAAGTAGCGCGGATGTAATTGGTGTAAGGTGGTCTTAAGGTATCTTTACACTATCCTGTGTATAGTGGCTTTTTTCCTTTGCGATGTCTTCATAAACATTCATAATCATCATACCAACCCATGATTATTGCACTCCAGGTAAAGGCCTCTTCTCATACAAAGAAGGCATGAGCATTGATGGCCACGCTTGCTCAAGGCGGATTAACGATTTCAAACTTACTTAGCAGTCCAGGTTTCCTCACGAAGTTTTCCTTCACAGTTAGCCAGTCACGTCCAGATAAAGTTACAAAGTACAATTATTTGAAAAATCACATTGGTACTTGCCTGGATTTGAACCTCCGACCTCGTGTTTACGAAGCGGGTGCCTTCACCACTGGGCCATTACGACTTTATCAAATTACATTTATGGTGTCGCTGCATCTCACTGCTCTCACAAAGTGGACCGACATGACTAAGGGCGGCGGGCAACCAATGGATGAGGGTGGCTCACGGTGGGAGCTGCCTACGCTGCATCATTTGAAATTATAATAGCTTTCCGCAGCGCGGTTTCACCCACGTCTTTGCTTACTGCTCTGCTCCCGTCGCCAGTAGCGTGATGTTACATAGCGTTAAGCCTTCCTCGAGAACTCGGCTATCATACGCAAAAAGAATATTTTTAATGCGATTGTAGTTTCAGAAATTAGCGGGTGCAAACAAACAAACTATTCGACTTTATATAATAGTATAGATACAATTTAAAACTATGTATTTATGATTGTACGTGTATAGACTCCTTTATACCGTACCACAAATTCAATCAAAACTCAGTTAGCACTTCTCCAGCTGTGAATGGATAAGAATAGGAAACTTGTATCAAGCTTTCTTTTTCTTTTAAAAGTTTCACAAGTTTGCAAAGAGAACCGAGCTATTGTTGTTTTGAAACTTACGACAGATTCATGTCGCATGTGAACCTTAAACTTTAGATGATAAATATTTTAAATTGTTTCTGTCAAAAACTGCTTGAAGGGGTTGAAATAGGTGATGATAGTTTGTATGAAAAATGCGATAATCGACATTCACGCGGGAGGAAAATAGCTAGTATATTGTATCGTGTAGTTCCTATAACAGTAAATCTATTAAACCTTCGAACATTACTCTCACTTTACCATAATAATCAACGACAGTTATACCATTTCACACACATCCCCAACAATTTACTTTTTAGATCCTGAAGTCTACCGTATCAGAACCATTGTTTACATCACGACATTCATTACAATACTCTGGATTAAAACCGCTATAAACAAAAATATACACATAATTCCACCACATAAAATTGAAAACAATGATGTGCAAATGTGTTTTGTAAGGTATGGGATTCATACAGCAATCAATTATTTATCTGTTGTACATAGAACATTAATAAAAGTGCCTAATTGAATGTTTGACTGTTGAAATTCACCAATGTGTAAAATTTAATTGAGAGAACTCTTTCTGAATAATTGAAGGTTATTAATGTTCTACAATAACATCACACATAGTCTAGTATAGTAGAGGAGATAGGCATAAATATAGATATATTTTGTCAGTTAAGATAATTGTGTAAGCAAATATAATGCTATATATTTCAAAACAGAAAACCAACAATCCCAATATCTCAGTATGAAAGGCGTTTATATGTCGCAGGAAAATTGTATAAACTCGCCGTTTATATACTGCCTCGGCATTTTGTAAACGCGCGCAGTCATCGGCGTTAGGTATGTAATAAGCAGAAGGCAGATTGGGTTAGGTAAAGTAAGAACTATGACCCCCTGCGAATGATATTATTTTCAGTCTCACCAAATCTAACCGAATTTCAATATATTACAGAGATTAAAAACTGCTACTTGCTTCCTGTCATTACTGAATTCTTGAACAATAATCTAAGAAAAAGTATCGACAAAAAACAAAACCAAGCAAAACTATATCCAACGAAGAATCCTTTTTTCACTTATAGGCAAGTCCTGAATATATTTTTATCACAAATGATAAACGTAAAAATTGATGGTACGCAACAGAACGGCCACTTGAACGCATCGTAGAAACGACTACTAAGGGCTAAAATGTCCCCGGTCGATGGAAACTTAGCTCTTAATCTCCTTTATTTTAGAGCTTTTAGAATTCTCTCCGATGTGAGTATAAAAAATATACAAGACGACGCTTTGTTTCGCAATGAAAATTTATATAGGGCTGGTAATGCCCTGATCTTCTATTAAATTGTGCTGAAGGTCAATTGATTATGGTGTAAACAGAACCCTATCAAATATTGTCGAGTAAAATCAATTAGTGAAATGTTTAATATATTAAATATTCGTGATGACCAATGAGCCGTATGGGGCCATAACCAATGGGTTGGCAAGCGCTTCGTAAATCTAAGGTCAAATTAATTTTTAACTACACACAATATTATCTAGACCCGAAGTAAGCATATATTACAGCTTCTGTTATGGTTTCTAGACTGCGGGTACACATAGTAGAGCACTTAGTACCTACTCTCAATTAGTTAAAAATCAATAATAGTTTCACTTATTCTAATATTGTGTCTATTAAAGGCCGCCATATAGGATCTAGTAAAAATATATCGCAATCGAAAAATTTTATGAGAAATGCCGTTTTGTGGTTTTATTAATTATATCTATTAATGCTTATAAGACAGACATTTCTTAAAACATATATTGCTTCATATGCGTCTTTGCCACTGATAGTTCAATATGCGTACAGTACCAAGGATATTTTTAACTATTTAAATTGTATTATTGACTATTCGTTTCCTCGTTACGCGGTTCGATTTTTAAAATAGCTACATTTATTTATGTTGCTTATTTCGTGTTGAAATTGGTTGACGTAGTAATTGACGTATTTATTTAGAGACAAAGTAAGATTATAATAAGATTGCTATAAAAGATTGTGTTAGGACCCCAGGTTATTACACTTTGTTAAAACTCTCAGATACCTATTTTCGTAGGCTATTTAATCAAATATGTTTCTATGATAATATAGCCAAATAAAATATTAAAATCTAAAATGATTGATGAAATTATTTTATTCGTAGTAATATTTCATTTTAATATAACGCCTTCTAGTGTCTAATAAAAGTATGTTTAAAACCTGCAACTGCATTCGGGTTATAATAATCATTCTATCCTTTTCTTACTAACTAAACATCCATAAAATAGAGAAAGACGGCGATATGAACGTAACGTCCAATAAATCCTGCTCAAGTAAGAGGCCACTGGAAAATAACGAGCCGGTAAATTCTCAGCTATATGGGTTTAAGACACACGGACAATATAGACGTTGCACTAAATCGCTTTTAGCGATAAGACCACCCATAGTACTATCTACTTTTAGACCAGTTTTTAACAATATGTACTTTATATGGTGTACAATAAAGTATATAATAAATAAATAAAGCCGGAATAAAATTGGAGAATTTCTTTAAGTATAGTCGACAATAAAATTGCTTTACCACCCTAAGAGTAAATATCGTTTGCATATTACAACAATAATGCACTTTTAATTAACAAAAATGTCTATTTTTGAGAGAGTCAATGTTAACTTTTTTCTTGCATTGCGATCTGGTTAGTGGATAAATGTTGCAGTATTCATTAGCAATATTATATAAATGACAGCTAACAACATTGTGGTGACGCGCTGCTAGCGCATTTCTAAAGGTTTGAGCTTGGCAGACTTAATGTGTACGGCACTTTTTTATGACTTGAATGTCATATTATTGCAGACCAGTATGTTTTGTGCAAATTGTTTCAAGCACAAAGAGGTCTGATAGTGAGCACTTCACATTCGTGATATAGTTAAGAAGTCGAATTTCTGAAAGGCTTAAATGTCATGAGTTCATGACTTTGAGGACTGCTCTTTGTGCTCGCTCTAGGGGGAGAAGATTTGATTTTACAGCTCCACCCCACACAGGTAAGTATACATTATGTTACAAGACTGGCATAGTGCATAGTAAACTCTTTTTAAGGTATCAAAGTCAGCTAAGCCGCCATAGTGGAGGCCACCATACCAGTAGTTTGGCTTTTGGAATGGTGTCCGCCACTTCTGGATTCCACTTACTGCTTGCCATCAGGCAGAGTGGAGTCATTTTGGTAGGCTAATATATAAAAAAAAAAAAAAAAAGCTGAGTAACGTGTTTTTAAAAAAATGAGTATCATTTTGCGGACGCGAGCAATAATATTATATAATAATAATGCCAGCCTGTTTACTGTACCATTGCAGGGCAAAAGACTCTTCTCATATAGATAAGGTATGAGCATTAATCACCACGCTAGCTTAAGACGGATTGGCAATTTCAGACTTTTAAGTCCAGGTTTCCTCACGATATTTTCCTTCACCGTCAGTCAGAAATGTCCAAGGTAATCTTAGATAGAAAGTAGTATTAGTCAGTTAATATTTCAATGAGATAAAATTATCAATAAGTACTTACTTAATTAATTATTGTATGTTAAAATAATAAAGGGTTAAAGCGTAATTATCACAAGGATCCACAATGTGCCTCCATGCCCCAAAGGAAGACTTTAATCTAAATGAAAAGATTTCAGAATTGCGTATTTGCGTCTTTCATTTTCAATTAAATATATATTAAATATTAAATTTTCTATCTGGCATGTTAATATGGCATTTTATATATAATGTTGTATCACCAAGTCCATTCGAGCTGAGATACACAGCAGAAGATTGTATTGACTGTTTGTTGTGTCAAGTAATATACAAAAAACTGCGTAATAATGTGTAAAATACAGGACCTAACCTTCCCACCCATATGTCACGTCAGTAACTCATTCAAGTTTTGGCTCACACCTGTTACCCTCCTACGTGAATTTTTTCACGCGGACTGTTTTCATATGCTATTACTGGCCTTATTTAGAAGATAAACTTACCGTAAATTTTATCGTTTACATCAGATTTTCAACAGCAAATTTGGATACAATTTATCAGAACTATTAGTTTTGATGATGATAATGTCTATTAATAAACTTTATTATACTTTCATAGTTACTAAACAAGTCTCTTTTCATATCAAACGGGGCATATGGCGATAAAATCCATTTTAGATATATAAATCAATCTCGAAAGAGAACTTTCAAGTTTCTTGAAAATAAAGATTTAAACTTGGTGTCGTTTATCAAGAATTAAATAAAACAACGAAATTAGAAGTTAATCATACAGATACCTATCTTGTCGTCGCTCAGCCTCATAAAGAAAAATATGAAGACGTGTGTTATAGGTAACTAGCATCCCGCGGCGCAGTCTCACCTGCGTTTTTGCTTACTGCTCTGCCTACGTCACCAGTAGCTTAATGTTACATAGCCTATAACCTTCCTCAAGAACTAGGCTATCATACGCAAAAATAATTATTCAAATCTGACTGGTAGTTTCAGAGATTAGCGCCTTTAAAAAAAGAAACAAACAAACTCTTTCGTTAAACCTCTATGACTACGTCTGTGGTTCGGTGGTACTGTGTATGGACTGCTACGCAGAGGTCGTGGGTTCGATACCCGCTTAGTGCAAATATTTGTGTGCATGAACATGTCTATTTGCATTGGTCTGGGTGTTTCTATGTATAAATGTATGTATTTACAAAAAAAAAAAAAAACTACGTATATCCGCATTCTAAAACCCATAACACAAGCTATTTAATATAAGCTGACTTTGGGTCTAGATGGCGTTGTGTGTAGTTGTTGTGATATTATTATTTATTATTATTATAGTTAATAATAAACTGCCAAACGTGCTCAAGTCGGCGCCCCGAGGATAGTTCTCACGTTATGCATACAAAATAGAGGTTGTTCTATAATATATAATGTGACCAGATTTGACCGAGGATTGTGAGACAGCTTTTAGTTTTACAAAGTATTATGGGGTATTTCTGAAAGCATGAAAACGAACTACCAGCTGCGGTGTTTCCCGAGCGCTATGACATGTCCTTCTTCAAACGAGGTTTTGAGAGCATTAATATCACGGTAGGCAGCGGCTTCGCAGAGCCCCTGGCATTGCAGAAGTCTATGAGCGACAGTTACCACTTACCATCAGGTGGGCTGTTGGCTCGTCTGCCAATGTAGGCAATAAAAAAAAAAAAAAAAAGCGTACCAACTTTGAAACGCACCACATATATAATAATAATAATAATAATAATAATATTCTACCACATTCACACAGCGCCATCTAGTCCCAAATTAAGCAATTATATTTGCTTGTGTTATGGGTACTAAACAACTGATATACTACTTATATACATTTTTATTTTGTAAATACATACATATTATAGATAAATTACACCCAGACACAGAACAAACAATCATGCTCATCACACAAAGGTTTGTCCTGGGTGGGAATCGAACCCACGACCTCCGGCTTAGCAGTCAGGGTCACTAACCACTAGACCAACAGGCCAGTCAACATATAGCAGTATATAGCAATTACGATATATACAGTCCACCACAATTCACGTCCAGCCAATTTATAACTTACCTGTTTTTCAGGTCGTCTATCCTGGATGCATGTCATCTTATCTTACATTTACCGAGTCGCAGATTTCACTCTAGGACTCGAGGTATCATCACATACCTGTACGTTGCCGCTGCAGGGAAAGACCTCTTCTCATTACAAAAGGCATCAGCATCATATGCCACGCTTGCTCTAGGCACATCGGCAATTTAAGACTTTTTTTATTATTCCTAGTTTCATCACAATGTTTAACCTTCACCGAAGGAAGAAAATCATTTTTTTTTACTCTATTTTTCGCAGTCCTAGTATTTGAGACTACTTGAGACATTACACAGCACCTCACATTTACCATTCCTTTACGACTGCTTACCTTGCAACGATCATAAAAAGACCAAATACGGGAAGGTAACGTAAGCTACATTCCTGTAAGTGGCGCTGGTTTTTTTAGAATAAGAATCTGCTTAATCTCTATTTCTTTTATGTAAATACTAAGAATATTAAATCTTGTATTTATTTTACAGAAAATTTTATGGCGATATTTAAGCACGATAGTGTGGTAATCACATCTGTACATTATTAAAATATCCTCCACATTTTTCTCAAATATGCTGTAAACATGTATTTCTTTCTATGCTTGTATTATTGTATTAACTGTTGGTCTAAATCGAATCTATTAAATAAATAAATAAATATGACAATTTTATCGCCAGTTTGTGAAAATGTTTCATGAGTTAAACTTCAGGCATCATTTAGATACATTCACTAAACTTCAAATTTAGATAAAATTTACAATTTATGATCAATAGAAGACCAATAGACGCTTTTTGCTGAGATACAAAATGTACTTTAGGTATAAATAATATTGTCTGTAACAATAAAATTGAACAAATTAATTTTAAATTACCTTATTTTACAAGAGTTTTTACTTGCATTTGCTTTATTAAATTTGAAATTCAATAGCATAATATTGTTCATAAATAAATAACGAATGAAAAGCTGCATTTAACTTGTAGTTTATATTTCACTTCGTGCGAATTTATGTTAAATTAACTACTAATGTCTATATTTACTTAACAAGTTCAGTACGGGACGTTTTAATTACGTTTTATTATATTAATATTTATAAAACAGTATCGCTTTTATAGTAATTATTGAACGAAAGTAAAATAATAATTGCTTCTAATTTCGTAGTAAAAATATTAAAAATTACCACTAAATGGACATGAAACCGAAACTTTTGTAATATTTAGCTTAGAGTTAAATGTAGTCGTTATTAACTTAGGAGTTTTTCGATGGAGGGAGATAGCCATTTCTAATTCGCAATAAGGCAAAGTTTTTATAATGTTTGACCGAAATGAAAAATCTGTACTGAAGTTTTTTTTTCTGTTTTATTTATCTTTTGTGGCAAAGAAACATACTGCCTGATGGTAAGTGGTGACCGTAACCTGAGACATGGTTGTGTTTTCTAAACATTATTAATGCTCAGAAAACACAACCAAATCGTTGCCGACCATTATAAGAAGGACGGCTGAGGAAGGAAAAGGAAAAAGAAAAAGAACCGAGGAGGCGATTACCACTTACCATTAGGTGGGCTACCTCTCTGCTTATATGCCACTAAAGCTGTATAAAGGTGAAAGCGTACAACAAAGTAAATTTTATTAGTAGTAACTTTATAATGTTCGTGGGTCATGCTATATATATCGAACTTGCTAACCGCGGCGTTGTTTCACAAACAATGGCTTTCAAACAAACAAACAATAGCGTTCAAACAAACAAACAATAGCGTTCAAACAAACAAACTTTTCCGCTTTATATAATACAAGCATTCCGCAGTGCTGTTTCACCCACAGCTTTGCTTACTGCTCTGCGCCCGTCGCCTGTAGCGTGATGTTACATATCCTATAACCTTTCTCAAGAACTGGGCTGTCATACGCAAAAAAAATTTAAATCCAAGTGGTAGTTCCAGAGATTAGCGCGTGCGAACAAACAAACAAACTCTTCCACTTTATATAATAGTATAGATGAATGAGTATTGATAAGGTCACTGTTTCCGTCAATGTGGTTAATAAAAAGATAGTATCGTAATATATTCTTCCATCAACATCAAATAATCCAAAATAGTAAGTGCTAAGTGTAATAAAGCAAAAGGGTGACGGATGATCATCAAATGCCTAGAACTCACTTGTGTATATCTAAGATTTCTTTACCATCTCTAGAGCATCAACAATTAATTATAACACATTGAACATTAAAGTCACGCCTCTAATCCAGAAGAATAGGCAGAAGTGTATAAGACTCACGTTGCTAGTATGCTGAGTGCCATGTAACAAGGGGCAAGCTTGTTGTTCATGGGAGGGCTATGCCCTGTAGTTAACCTCTTCAGACTATGGACAAGGCTGTGTTCTTTAAGTATCACAGAAACAATCTTGAGAAAATACAGTCAAATCGTAGCAAACCGTAAAGGGTAAGACTTTCTTTAAACTAAAAGCAATTCGCAATAAAAATATCTGGCAACATATTCCTTTAAGCATCTCCCGAATTATTTTGTCAGTAAAATTTTTAGACAGAGGCCAGAAATACCCTCCAATTTCATTTCCACATTACGGTCACGTAACTAAGTGAAAAACATGATCATGCCTACGATAAAGGGTCAACGCCGACGTTGTGATCGTGTTTCCTTGTACGGAATGGCGAAAAAAATCTTAATAAAATTCCTTATAATGAATGTAATAAACGCTTCGAGCTCTGTTTTATCCTGCTCATATACCACTCATTATAAATTGTATCTGAAAAAAAAATTAATTGCAAGAACCGTTGATGTCGAGATAGCCGCCCTAAAATTGTCAGATGTTGCAGAGTTCGAATGCGTACGACGCACGTACGCATTCTTTCTTTTTTTCTTTTTTAGACAAATCCTGCATCGAAATGCTATATTATAAACATACAATTAACTTAACGGCTACAGATTACCTAACTTACCTACATAATTGTATCATTATGAACCAAAAAAAAAATTATATTTAACTGAATTTTGTATAGTTTTACAAATACACAATCCTTGTCACGAACTTCACACCTAAAACTGTAAATTGTGTTCATCTAACGAACTATTAAATCTAAGTGCAAAAGTGAATATAGCTCTATTCATTCTCTCGCATTTGTTAGAGCAAATATCACTTGCATTTTTGGAATAACACGAGCAAATCCTCCGTCAGCAGTCAGTAGAAATTTTGGCGAGATTCTCTGATTTGTTAAAATTCTTTACCGAGTTCAGCTCGAAAGGTACTGAATTGCGGCATTTCACTTTTTTTGTGTGAATTTTAAACCAGTACTATATAAACCAGCTAAATGTAAATCAGATTTTCGAGAGCTCGAGCATTTGGTTTTGACAAATTTTATTGATAAGTGGTATCTTTATTTCGAGCATGTGACTGCTAGAAATATGGTGTGGAAGTAAAATTCAAATTATACAACTACTTTTGAGAAGTTTTGTAAGTAGTTTTCTTTTTATATATTAAGACTGGATACAATATTTATTTTAGGAAGCTTCATATAGAAGTTTGAACAACGCAGCTGTTCGCAAGTCGCTTGTACAAGTTTGAAATAAATTGTTGTACAGATAAATAATTCCAGCGTTTTCGGTTGTATTCATAAGGTGGATTGAAGCTGCTGCACATAAATAATAATAATAATAATAATAATAATATTCTACCACATTCACACAGCGCCATCTAGCCCCAAATTAAGCAATTATATTTGCTTGTGTTATGGGTACTAAACAACTGATATACTACTTATATACATTTTTCTTTTGTAAATACATACATATTATAGATAAATTACACCCAGACACAGAACAAACAATCATGCTCATCACACAAAGGTTTGTCCTGGGTGGGAATCGAACCCACGACCTCCGGCTTAGCAGTCAGGGTCACTAAGCACTAGACCAACAGGCCAGTCATAAATGTAGATAGCTTCTTGTTAATGTGCCATCTCCTTGCTAAGTTTGGCAATCATTACAGCAATTTCAACCTCGGCTTATCATCGACCTTACCGCTGCTCTAAACAGGGAACGCGTGCTTTTGCCAAACCATTGTTGCAGGTTTTTGAGCCATGATATCCTTGTGGCCAGGCCTTCTTCTACCTGTAACTTTTCCCTGCATTATAGGTTGAAGGAGCGCATACTTTTTAAGTAGGTAGCAGACATTGCTATAGATGTAACATAATTATTGTTTGAGGCACGAAACTCGAGCTAACGGCCGAGTCATTTATACAGAGCGAATATAATATCCTGAAATGAATATGATACGAATAAGAAGTATACATTACAACTAGTGGGTGTTGGGTGGCAATCTCGAAGCTAACAGTGTTTCAATATTCCTACGCAATATTAAATCGCTATAACGAACTTAGTAATATCACGTTATCATTAATCAGGTTTTTAGTTCATACGTCTAACTCATTACACATGCCTACGCTCGTCTGTTTTATATCCAATTGGTAATCTTGCATATCGTTGTTTTGATAACCATTTACTCGTACTATATTTATTTAGATACCATTGATTGTATATATATATACATAATTCAGTCTGAGTCACTGTTTGGTTTTAAGAAGTAAACTTATTATGTAGCACTCAATGGAAAATAGATGTGAAAGCTCATGGACGACTCAAAGTCCCCAACATTTCTCCTGCAATGTCAGGGACTCTGTGAAGCCGCTGACTACCTTAAAGGGAGTGGCGCAGGTGAAAGGATTGAGTGAGGTCAGGAAAAGGGAAAGAGGGGAAATTAGACATAGCGTAGGAGTAGGCATAACATGTTTCTCTAACTAATTTAGTTGCCATGAAACAGGGTACAAGAATTACTCGTAGCATGTTGCTATTTACCGGACAATTCCAGATTTCGAGCTAATCTGATTTTTTTTTTGACAGAAAACGATATTATAATACGATTATCCAACTCAGCAATTGAACTAAACAACTCTGTTTACATTAATATGAAAATACAAAATACATTTCCATGTCAAACTTGAAGCCGAAACGTCTGGTGCGGAAAATAAATAACAACAACCTTAAATATTAATTCACACGGAAACATCTGCCACATAATAAAACAACCATTGGGAACTAACCCTTATACTCATTGATACCCAAAAAGCAACCAAAATAACGAGCAACGAATACAGTTGGCCTTGTCCCTTAGTGTCCCTTATTTGTCCTAAATTTGTCCCTGGACCATCGTTCCGACAATTCTCACGTAACTATTTACTTATTAAAGGCTTTTAGAGCTTAAAAAACTATTTCGAATCCATTCCCGTAAGTGCAAAACTTTGGTTTGATGTGTCAGGTTTACCAATCCGTATTGATAAATACGGTTTGGGTACTAGAAGGATTCGTCTATTTTTTTTTTGTTTGCTGGCTCCCGGTGCGCCGATGTTCGCATGAGCAATACTCAAAAATACTAATAAATTTCTTTGTGTTGATACTTACAATAATATTAGTAGTTAAATTACATATTATTTACTACCTATTCATATGGGACATAATATTACAAACTCGAATTGTTTCACTGATTCACAACACTTAAATATCACAGAAAATATCTAGTTGGTGAAAACATTAATAAAATACAACCCACGTCAAAGTAGGAGTGACAGCAAGACTAACGTAGCGTATGCTTGAGCATAAAAATTATTTATCTCAAGAAGAACCTTCGATTTCGTCGAGTTAAGTACGTGAGTTTTACGACATCTAATACAATGATGTTTTACGTTATGTTACTGCTTCAAACACTTGCCGATAAGAGACAGAAACGTTACATAGGCGGCTTTGCACCAACTGTCCTAACTGCATTGTACTCGATACGCAGAACAAGTACTATGCATAGAAGTACTATTAGGAGAATAAAGCGTACACACTCAGAGACAAATAGAAGTTTAATAGTGCTACGATACCTTCTGACAGTTTATCGATATCGATAGATGAAATTTGTCTATGGGCTATGGTAAATTAACAGACATGCTAATATCAAATGAGGTCTGGTTGCATAAAAGCTCTCGTAAACGAACTACAAGAAACAAACGGCCGTTTTACACCTCACCGGAATGGCATAGGCCGGCAGCGGCGCCAGGAGCACTTTCAATGTGAAATAATTTTGAAGTTTATATTCATGTTTCATGCTGTAAGTTCAAACACAATGTAAACTGTATATGAATAAATTAAATAAATTGAAAATTGAAATATATATGATCGATCCACACACTGCCTCGCATCAAGGAGCGTAGTGCGAGCGTGCGTGTTCTTGTATTGTTTGTAATTGTAAGTATCTCTCTTTGTATAGAAATCACGCGTGGTGCAACACACTGAAAACGCATTTAAGCGCTGTGTTACTGATCACACGCTTACATGCAGAATAACACGTACTCACGCGCGTGGGTTCGGGGCCAGGCGGTATGGACACCGTGTTCTGCAGTAACGTGCGTGATTGATGATGCAGACCAGCACTCTCGCATCTGCACGCGTGGCACCGTCACCGCGTCGCCACGCTCCCGCAGCGTAGTGCGGGGCAGTGTGTGGATCGCCAAAATACCGGTATCGGCCCTCTGTTCTTTTCTGACTTTCTTAGTATAGCAGATACCCCAAGGTAAAAATAAAACACAGCTGTAAGATTCATGTCACAAATGTATGATTATATTTCCAATAATATTGAAACACATTATTACTGCCCCTTAAAATTACAGTTTTGTTTAGGAATGTCCTGATTATTTGTGCATAAGCTAAAATATTTTTTGTTATGTTATGAATTGGTACTATTAGAAATTTTCCCGATCAATTTTATCAATAAATTTCTGTAGTCCTCTAGAACATTTATTTATTTATTTATTGAAAAAGTATTTACAATATCATTACAGATAAAAAATCCAATACGATATCATAAAAAAACCTAAAAAAATTACTAAATAAATATACCTATTTATCCAATACTATACATTTTTGTGCAACATCTTTGAATTTTGACAGGGTACATTGAAAATATTAATTTCTATAGAAATAATATTAATAAGTCGTATGGCGCGTGACAATGGAGCAAATTTGAGTAGATTCGTCCTCACCGCTGGAACGTTAAACGTGTAACAATATAATATATAACATAATTCTCTCTTAATTTGCTTCATGGATCTTCCGGTCTGATCTTTCGGAAACCTGCAAAAGAACACAATGTATGAAACACTATGAAAGGTACAAAGATAGTTACCACAAAATCGTTAACACAAATTATAGTAATATTTTTGTCATCGATAAAATATGCAGCACAAGTCACAACACTATTGAACATGACTACACAAATTGGTAAAAATGTAAAATACTTAAAAATTACTGAATCGAATGGCAAACAGACGATTATAATATGATTGCAGTATAGTAAAGTATAAATCACTTAGGTATTTTGCACGTATATATAGGTTTTTAGTATATATTATTGGTTTGTTATCTACTCACCGATGGAAGTTGACGATTTAAACTTGATTTTCTTTGCGAAAAGAATGTAATTTACAACCTACAATAACGCAGGACATTGCTTATCCAATGGGCTGAATTTTACTTCACAATAGCATTATGTAATTATTAAATAACTTAGATTATTTCACAAAACAGATAAACAACAATGAAAATTACGAGCGGCGGTTTAATCCGACTAAATTGTCTAGAGGCCTTGACAAGTTGGAACATTTGACATTAGTTCACTTTTTAATTCGGCATCCAAAGGTAACCAAATTGACGTTTCTACAGTGTACACCGGGCGTTCTTTAGCAAAATTATTTGTCTCTTTCTTTTCAATGTATCCGGCTTATTTGGAAAAATAGGACAAGTATATGAGGGCGATTAACACTCCTTCTATGTATGTACTTGTTCTGTGACTCGATAGATCTTACAAGTTTGACAGTTTTAAGCGAAATATCAACAAAATGGGTCATGATTCAGTTGGTTCGATTGTACCTAATCAAATTTAAAAAATACACGTACGTCATATTATATGATATAGATAACTACAATATAAGCTAGTAACATAGGCTATAAAAAAAAAATGTTTTTTTTTGATAACAGTTTATTTGACAAAACCACACATAAAAATAAAATAGCCAAGCCAAAATAGTAACATAAAGTATTTATTTTTTAGACAAAGACCAGAATTGCTTTCTTTGGGTTGTGAATCGCTGTCAGTGTACATTCTCACGTTTTTTAACTTGTTCAACGATTTGCCTGAAGGTCGTGGATCTCCGCCAGGACAATTTGAGTACATCATGTTGTGGTCACAATCCTGAAAAACAAACACATATCACACATTGTTGCACCTAAAGGTTGCAGAGGTATAACGGCGGGCGGGTCTATTGCCATTTACCGGTCACAATTGCCCGACCAACTGCACGCAGGAAGATTTAATGACCGCTGCTGGCAATGCAGTAGCCGTAGCTAAGTTTTGGGCTGAAACAATATAAAAAGATTTTTGGCTGTAGCATGAATAGGCCGGATCGACCGGGAAAGTACTACCATCTCATAAAATATCGACGTAAGAGTAGTAGTATCCATACTATTGCGTTACCTTCAGTGAGTGAGAGCGCCGGAGGCCCAATTCACTTCCTTTCCTTTTTTTCTTCACCTCCTTCAATCCCTTCACCTACCCCACTCCCTTTAAGGTAGGCAGCGGCTTCGCAGAGTCCACGTCACTTTAGACCAATGCCAGAGACTTTGAGTCGACCATGAGCGACAGTTACCACTTACCATCACGTGAACGGTTTGCTCGTCTGCCACTGTCAGCAATAAAAAAAAATATTGTCCACTCGAAAAGAAGAGTTCACAATTTCTGACACCGGGCTACTAAACCCCAGTATCACCTGTCTGACTCGGGGTCCAAACCCAAAATCTCCGCAGGGCACAATAGAGAAACAAAACAGTAATGGTTTTAGTTCGTATCAAAATAAAAAGTTCTCCAAAACAGACTGTATACACAGTAACCGCTGGAAATGTTTTAGCGAAACGTGCAATGTACAATTTGTAGTCTCTCTTACAACGAAATTGTGTAGCATTTGAAATTTCTGAGGAATTACTGCAGAATGCTAACAAGCATAAGGTCTGTTATGAACAAATAGGATTGTACGTATATTCAGCAATGACACTAAGTTTTTTATTTGATTTTTGACACTTCTAGGATACTTTTTGATTGACAAAGTCTTGATAACTAAGTTGTTAAGGTACCTATAACTATAAACAATATTATTAATTCTAAACCGGGCAAGTACAAATGTAGATTTTTAAAAATCACATGGTCAAGTCACAATACTTTAATTTTAATACTGAATATTGTAAGGGAGTCTGGAGCTATATCTTTATTTGAAGTAAAGGAAACATACAGTACAGTAGCTATTTTAGATAATAAAATTTTAAAGTTTATAATAAAGAAATCTGAAATCGCACACTAAGAATCCAAATGCTAATCAAACATATTATGGCCGTTGCAGCAAACTCAAGAATATGTCGAAAACAGTTTAAATTACTACTACGGTATTATAAGCAAGTGTCCAAACTTTTACATCGCAACTTCGTTTAACTCCATTCTATAGTCAAACAAGAATGTAATGCATAGGAAACGTAGATTCTGTCAAACTAAAATATGAAAGAGTTGCTGGAACTTAGTTGAATGTAAATTAGGCGCGATTGTTAACTGAGCAAGTTTTTCGGTCTGAACAAACATAATAATATTATTTTGTAGTCAGTCTCCAGCTTTTGCCACTGCCTTTAGTGATGCCACTAGTGCGAATCGAAAAATCAATTTAGGTAGTTTTTCAAACGATAGTTTAAATGTTTTATTTTAACTATCTTGAATAGAAGAGAATTTTGACTTTTAAAATTTTAGTTATGGTTTTCAAGCTGCTTTCCTTCCACGTTGCCTCACATTGTTTTAATTCTATCAGTAACGCTCAAGACATTCTCGTCCCCCCCAGTGTTCTTATGACTTAAAAAGTCACATTGATACTTGCCCGTCATAAAACTATCAACCTCAACTTTCAAACCCTTAACCGCAAATTGAACCAATTTTTTTTTCCTTAAATTTATAATGTTTAATTGCTGATAAGGCTGCATAAATTTTAGTAAAATTACTTTTATACAAAGAAAGAATTAAATCCGTCGACCGTCCAAATTTCAGTTAAACAAATGCAGAGCACAAAATATAAATTATAAATTGCAACTAAAGTTTACCTGAAAAACGTCACCCTTTGAGACAATTACGGAAAATTTTTGTAGCGTGATGGCCTGCTCGTATGTGCAGTATCCAGGCATGTCAAAAAGTGCATCCAGTGTACAACGACGAAATGTAGCGCGGGCACTGAAAAAAAAAGAACTTAATATGTCCAGTCACTGATTTTAGACAACTGTTTCGTGTGTGTGTTATTTTAAGAGATCATTTCATTTTAGATAATATTTTTTTGCTTGATTTTGAATTAAATTACTTCATTTTGTATATTAAATTGTCTTTATTATTTAATGGATAAGTTTGATACATGCGCTAGTATATTACGTTTTAGCATAAGACATTCACAGCATTCTAAATATTTAAGAAGTATTGCCATAATATCCTCGTCCGTCAGGTAGATTAAATATAAATTACATTTTTATTTTTTTTAATCTGACGTTGTAATCGAATTCTGTTTTCATGTTTTTGTAACAAGAAATCAGATATTCAATGCCTCTGCGTATAACCTTCAGAATGTAGGCGAATAACCTGGCAAAGTTGTTAGATAAAGCATCTCAAAAGACCTATCCAGCAATCAACATTTTTCAGTTTTGAATGATGACAATGTTATAAAGAAATGATTTTATACCAACCAACACATATAAAAATGCGTGGCGAAGTGAGTCCACTCGTGCGATGAGTTCTTCTGTTCATCTACCAACTGTTTGAATACTGTGTAACACTTCTCCCAGTAGTCCCGAGCTCCTTCAATACAACGTGGTAGTATTCCGTATTCTGTAATACATGGTGAAGACAATCAATTTGTAGATTTGCATCTGCGTGTGCTTGTGAGGTAGGATCCATCTCATTCATTTGCAACTATATTATATGCTAGACGGGCCGCATTAGCTTCGCTTCAGTATCAAAAGTTTCAATCGCGTTTACATAAAATATGATTACAATATTACCGACGGCTGCAAAATATTTATTACTATAATGAAACATTTACTGTTTTAGGTAAATATTAAAATTCAAATAATTGGTAATAAATATGTTAAACATAATAAAAAAAGGCCAATGTTACCCGCTTCATTTATTGATTTTAAAGTTAAACGATTTTTTTTCAAATCGTCAACATAATAAATTTTTAATTAAATTGATACAAAACCAAAAAACAATTACAATTCAAAAATCAAATAATTTTCCTTTATAATATTAGTTTAGATAAATATTTATTACGAGTGCTATTTTATTAGCAAAATAGAAATCGAGAATAAGTTTGACGTTGTTTGAACTTACTTCTCAAAAACCACTCGTCGTCGCACACATTGCTAACTACGTGCATGTGACCTCGAATGCTTTCTTCATTGAAATGACTGTCAGTGACATCCCTGCAGTCCGTGTTCCAATCAATAGCGCAGTTTGTTAAGTGCCGGATAGCTCTGTACAAAAAATATATTACTAGAATATTTTCGTACACTGAAATTAAACATACAAAGTAAAACACAGGCGTTCTGTGATAACTTGCCACCACTATGATTGGCCATCAATCTTTCAAGTTAAGGCTGAACGATGTAGTGATTACAATAGTTTTTTCATAGGTCACACGTTTTCTTATACGTATTTGATAATATCTTACATCGACTCATCATTACGTTTTAATCGGCTTTATTGAATAGAGTATCTATTACTCAACTTAGGGATTCGATGCCATACTTGTGACCAACAGAAAAGTTAATGTAAAATGCTCAGAATATTTCTACCTTTGTGCTGAGGACTCTTAATAAAGTTTTAATAAGTTTCTACTCAATTTATTTATATTTTGACGATGACAAAGCTAATCTACAAGCCTAATGTAAAATGTAAACAATATAAAAAGCCGAGCTTGCCGCAGCGCGGTTTCACCCGCGCCTTTGATTACTACTCTGCTCCCGTCGCCAGTAGCGTGATGTTACTTACCTTTAACCTCCCTCAAAAACTGAGCTATCACATGTAAAAATAATTATTCAAATCTGACTGGTAGTTGCAGAGTTAGTGCATTCAATACAAACAAACACGTTCACTTTATATAACAGTATGAGATCTATCTAGTAGATTGTTAAAAGTCAATTCTTACTTGCACCAACGACCAATTTTAGATGGCATCGGAGGTGTTTTCTTGCTAGAATTGTATATGAGTGCAGCCTCCATAGTGCAGTTGAGAGCAAAATGTGAAAAATCATCACAATTCAGATTCTTAAATATAGTCCGTTTTTCTTTCTCTTTACTACTGACGGCCATCATCGGTTCAAGTTCCAGTTCCTTTTTGGTCGAATCATCGTCATCGTATAAATCTGGAAAGAATATTATTTAAACATCTCGTGGCAATGGATAGTGCTTACCAATAAGTGCTTTGTTTTTCACCATGTTAATAACAAAAGCAACTAGTTCACTTTCAAAACATCATTTTTACCGAAGCAGGGACCTTGATGCCTCGAATTTGTTTAAATTTTTTATAGTCTTGCGTGCGTTTAGCAAAATTAGACTTAAACACAAATTGAAGCAGGACAGTACTTTTTTGAATCAGTATAGTGAAGTTCAGTAAATAATGTAAAGATCAATTGAAGTTGGGGTTGCCTAAGTCTTATGTGGTATTGAACGCAAGTGGAGCAGCAAGCAAACCAAAAGTTAATAAGCAGAAAAGGATATCCAAAGTTTTAAATATTGATGTATTACAAATAAATAACAAAATTATAGCATACATATGTACCCAAATTCGACCGTTCCAAGTTTATAAATGTAAAGTCTATAAAAAATATAATAGAGTATTTATTTGATTTATTTGCTAGTTTGTCGAAAAGTGAATCTCATGCTATAGTATAATAAAACAGTAGTTTACAAAAGGATGTGACCACGTAGATCAGAAGCTAAACAGTTAAATAAAGACAGAAGAATTACCTATGACCTCTGCCGATAGGGTAGCAAGATTAAAAATTGAATGGGTAATCATACAATACAATGGCTCTAATACCTGAACCGCCATTAAGATAATTAAGTATTTTTTTTAATACAATGCATACCGATAGAAACATTAGGTACAGGAAAAAATATGCAACCTTGAGAAAAGCCATAGTCGTCCCACTGGTCAGATGAAGCGAAATCAATGAAGACCGGCGGCTTACGAGAACGTTCCTGAAGATATGATGAGTACCACTCCAGTGCATCTGGGAAAACCATAAAATGTGGTCTCGGTCACTTATGAAAAAAGAGTTGGAGGGGAAAATAACTAAAGCGGTAAGGAGTTTCAATGTATCTCAGCTAATTATAATCACGAAAAAGCACGAAAGATTCACATAACGTTTACAGGAAAATGGTCTATAATCTGGCTATCAATTAGTCACAGAATTTGACGTAAAAAAAGCTGAGAGAAAAGTAATCCAGAAATATCAACGATGCTGATTGAAATGCACTACCTATTCTGCCAACTTGATCATCTACACTAGTATTATAAAGAGAAAAAAAATGTATTTTTGTATACAACGAATAAACTCAAAAACTACTAGACCGATTTTAAAAATTCTTTCACTATTAGAAAGCTACGTTATCACTGAGTAACATTGGCTACATTTTATCCTCGTACGCCTACGGGAACGTGAACCACGCGGGTGAAACCGCGCGACATCCGCTAGTTTCTAATATGGATAAAGTGAAGAAGACGGCGAACTTTAACATAAAGAAACACAAATAAACTGGACTGATCGGTCACATGATGATGAAAACAGATTATTTAGTGTTAGTTTTGTAAACTCTGCTATAAAAAATAACTTAGCACTATAGTCATTAATCAAGACTTGTTTTGTTCGACAAACTAACAGAATTATTTCAGCGTGTAAATTTGTGTAAATAAAAATAATAAATAGTTACATTATAATTATTTAAATATAAATAATACATAATCAATATTCTATCAGATAAAAGGTATCCTCGTAAATTATACCTTTACATACATTTTGATCTAGTACGATTGATACCTTAGTTAAAAATGTTAAATTGCATACTAGATGGCTTTAGAAAATCAGTATCAGTACTTTTATTTGACAAATACAGTTATGAGCCATAGCTTCCTAACTAATGAACCTGCAAATCCGATGTCACGCCTAATCGGTAAACTAATATTGCTAGAGGATTTGAGATGTTTTCCTTAAACTTGCAGATCTGTCTTGGACATGTTTTTGTGCATTTCAGACCCACGGTACCCCTGGCCATACCCCCGGTGGTACCGTGGGTTTTTAAAAGTTAAACGGTACCATCAAGTATGTGACCCTAGTGATGTGTTGACCTATATATCTCTCGCATGATAACTAGTTAATTAGGTAAATAATAGAAAATGCATATTCCAATAATGAATGCAAGTAAGTACCTATATTTGCTATTAAATAGTTGGTAAAACCTGTTTTGCGTTTAAATAGTAAAACCTCTTCTGTTTACAACCTCTTGGGTTTTTGAAAGTGTGTTCTTATTTTTCTTCTTTCAAATGTCTAAAAAAACAAGGGAATTGTAATATTAATATTTTGCGAGTTCTTTCTGTACTTGTGAGAAAATACCATGGAAGAGGAAGATAAAGAAAAGTCAATGGAAATAGATTACATTAAAATAAATGGCGGAACCGCCCTTCTTCGGGGTAATTACCGTTACCATCGACACAAGACTTACACAGATGGGTCAACATTATGGCGGTGTTCTACATACAATAAAAGTAAATGTTGTGGTACTGTCAAAATTTCAAAGGTAATGCTGTAATGTATTTTTTAATAATTATTCCAGTTTTCAGAGTTTCGTACTAAGTAACTTACGTCTATGTTTCATTTTAGGATTGCATATTTATCAAAAGCAAAGATCATAGTTGTGAGTTAAATGGATTGAGTAATGAAATATTAAAAGAAAAGATAAAGCTGCGTGAAGGAGTGCTTAATTCGGATTAACCCATCGAACAACTATACGACGAGAAAAAGAAAGAATTTAAAAATTCTGGACTGAATTTTGTGAATGGGGAATATCCTCGATATGAAAGCGTAAAGCACTTCCTTCAAGATGCGCGAAACAAGTCAGCACAAGTTTCCAAAACTGTATTTCGGAATGTGAAAGAAATTGAAGTGCCCATTAAATATCATAATTTAATTTTAGCCGATTATTATTGCGAGGAAGGAAACAAACAAACCCGGATCATTGCTTTTTGCTCAAAGGAGTCTCGATTAATAATTCCGAATATAAAAGAATACTTTTTTGATGGTACTTTTTACTGTTGCCCAAAACCCTTTGCACAATTATATAACATTCACGGTGACATAGGGAGTGGTGTGGAAACAATTAAATTAAGACCCTTAATCTTCGCACTAATGTCGGATCGAACTGAAAAAAGTTATACGATTTTGTTCAATATATTATGATAAAATCGCAACTTCCAGAGTGGAGTCCACATAAAGTTCACACTGACTACGAAAAAGGTGCGATGAATGCAATTTTGAATGTATGTCCAGATATTACATTACGAGGGTGCTATTATCATTGGACTCGCAACATTTGGAAGAAAGGCAAGTCGTTACGATGCACAAAAACGAAATCTGGGCGTAGAATCGTTGCATTGGCAAGTGCCTTGCCGCTTCTTCCTGAAGACAATATTCAACAGGGTATGGACTACATAAAAGCTGAAGCCGATAACATACCAGAAGCATTTATAAAATATCTTGAATCGTTTTGGTTCAAGGTCCATAGTCCGAAAATAATTAGTGTGTTTGGTGAACGCCACCGAACAACAAACATTTTAGAAGCCTTCCACTCAAAAATAAACAAACTGATTAATAAAAACACGGTTACGTTGATGCGATTGCTTCACGTACTAGAGCAAGTTCACACTTTGGAGATGATTCCAAAAAAAAGACGCAAAGATCAAATCGTCAACGATGATTACATAATGAGCATACAGCTCCAAATTGTACATAAAGACATATCTGTAGGCTACGGACTAGAGAAATTGCGTTAATTACGTAGTACCTATACATTTTTTTTGTAGTGTGTGACATGTTGGTTTAGTGAAAAGCTTCAAAAAAGCTATGATTTGTTATACAAAATGTCTTTTTAGTTATTTTAGAATAATAAACATATTATAGTAATTGCCTATTTACTGTTAACACCGTGTTTTATCAGCCATGGCTGTTGCATCACAACACTAGTAGTCGATGGTACCGTTTAACTTTTAAAAACCCACGGTACCACCGGGGGTATGGCCAGGGGTACCGTGGGTCTGAAATGTTTTTGTGGCGGATCCCATCTGGTATGGTCGCGTGCATATTAAACGTAACCTTTGAGTATGTCTGATTTGTTGTATTAGGGTTAACATCTAATAGTACCACGCTTTTGTTCCAAAAAATTATGGTATAATATGCCTCTAAACCAAATCTAAACCAGATACAAAATTATATAGGTATTTTGTATTGAAACGAATGGTATAGGCAAACGAACGCTCACATTGAAAATGTATTTAATAATATGAGGTAAATTACTCGTAAAATAAAAATAAAAATGAACTAGTTATAAACTTGCTTTAAAATAAAGGTCAACATTGTCTTCAGCATCATTTTAGCCGGAACATTATGTTCGTTTGTTGCATGTTCACTGCTAAATGCTTTTACCGATTCTGTGACACTCTCATCTATCGGTTGCTCACCGTCCTGAGCCTGACAGTTGTAAAAATTAATAATCTTTTAGAATTCTTTAATATTTTTTTGTTGAATTATTGTGACGAAAAATTAAACTATTTTTGACGTATCAAGTGTGGATTATTCTTCTCGTTGATAATTGTTGTAATAGAAAATGTGAAGAAATTAAACTTCGTATCTTGAACAGATACCCTTTTGTTGTCCTTGGATTTTCTTTGGATTTAATTTCGCTAACTTAACTTGACTTGGCACTTTGTGGATCAGATTGTGTTTGTAATTGTCGAAGGTTTTTTTTTCGTTTAATGCTAGTGGTAGAAATGTCACATATAAAATGGTATACTTATGCAAATTATTGATTTTACATAAAAAAGTTTTATTTTATAATTAAAGGTTCTAAAATGTTCAATTAACGGGTAACAACATCAACACCCTCTAGAATATGATACTCGTGGGTAGAAAATGTGAATAGAAATCTAAAAGCATCAAACAAGTTTTTAAACTATGATTTTTCAAATCATTCTTTTTTAATTACAACAAAGTAATTTTAAATTATATGAAATATTAATTATGGAATTCAATTTCAATTAATATTAATAACAAAAGTCAAAACAAATAAAACTTATTAGGCTTTGGCGTAAGTTTCAAGGCCATTGACTTTATACAGATAACCTTGAAGTAAATATGACCTCCGCAATGTTCTTTAAACTTAATGAATTTAAGTGGGCAGTATGCTTGTTTGCCAAAAAATTAAATAAAAATTACACAGGATTTAAGTTGCCTTAATGCACTAAGCATTCTGCACCCACCGAATTAAAATACATAAATAAATATAATAATAATAATCATTTATTTCAGGCATCTAAGGGCAACAACATGTTAATATATACATAACAAAAACGATAAAGTAATACATATTTTATATAAATTAAAACCCAATGTACTTAAAGATCCCATTATTGTATTTGCCAAGAAATATATTGTTATTTTTATTCTACAATAAGTTCTATGTACTTACAAACTGTTTCCATGCATTTCAAGAATATGGCTAAAGTCACAATGTAATGGATTATCATTTCTTTGACATTACAATTAAAAACATTTTTCATTGGCCACTTCAACCTCGATTTATTTTACAGCGTCATCTTTTACCAATTTTGGTAAAAACACAAAACACAAATACAATAAACACTTTTATAAAAATCAAAATAATTATTTCATGATTGACATTTACTCCACATTGACAGAATCTCAGAACATTTTCTATTACTTTATGGTTTAGAACTTTGAAGGTTTGAAAGAAGTAAACTGCTAATGCATGACGATGCGCATCTTTAATAAAAATAAACCTAAAACGAAATATACATTTTTGTAAATATCCATCTTGTAATTATTGAAACAAAGTTCAAAATTGTGTAAATCGTAATTGACATATTACATTTTCAACTGAAAATGTAAATTTATAAGATTAAAGCACTAAACTTAAAATAGAATAGAATAATTCTTTATTGCACACCACACATTACAAAACAAATAATAGAGCAGCATATTAATTTTTTTTTATGTTGATATTTAACAAATTTTGGCTTAATCATTTGTATTTTGTGTTATACTTTCGAGATAGTTACTTATTATAAATTTAATATGCTACTAAATGATGCTCTTTATTTTACGAGTATACGTAAGTTTTGCTAAAATTATAATTCTAAGACTTCGCCATGCAGTTTACATTGCAAACGGAAAACGCATGAGGTAAGTATTCCTTTACCCTTACAAAATATTTGAAAAGTTTTCTGTTTGGTATTATGTAAGTTTGCTAAAATTCTAGTTGAATTCTGCATATAAATTCTTGTTCAGTTCTACTTATACCATATTGGTACAATGTTTTCGTATTGCGACAATGTTTTTTAGAGATTATGTATGTACTCACATTACTGTTAATATAGAATAGAATATTCTTCATTGCACATAACATAATATTACGAAATCTAATAGCAGAATTGTCTTATCGCTAAATGCGCTTAGAACAACTTAGAAATAAAAGTGAAACAAAAAAGAAAGAGATCATTAAAATGTGTATTTTTACCTTATAACTTTCATAATAATAAAATAACAAAATATACACACAAATTGCAATAGCACTATCTAAACTAAGGGCTAAAAATGTATTTAATCTTTACAAAACCAGTCTCAAAATGTGGTAGATTTATTTTAATCCATCGTTGGACAATCAATTTCTACGGCCTTGAAGTTACACTGAGGGTGCGGTAGTCACAGGTAAAATGAATCATAAGTAATAAGAAGCATTACTTGACTTATTCTACGTGAACGATAGATTGGAAACGACGTCACTCACGTCTTCGGGAAAAAAAACTAAATGGTTTTATAGCTAAGTATTTAGGAAAAGTAAAGCTAAAGTTGACGCGTAAGATCTAGTTTATCATAAAATTTAATAGTAAATGACAAGCTCATTGCCATTTACTGGACACAGTTCTACAACACGGGCTAATACTAAGAAATTATTGACAGAACATTTAACATTAACTATACCCAAACCGAGAATTAGTATACACGGTGAAATACAAAAACCAACAAGTAATAAATTTACATACAAAACCCTATTACAACAGCACAAACCTTATATTCAGTACATTAAATAAAATTCATTTCATTCAATTCAACCCGTTCCAAACTTCATCAAAAGTACACCAAGATATGACAAATGAAAGCCGCTATGTAAAAAGTGTTACTTTGAAAAATACCATTTCACGAATCAGAATTCTGATCACGTACATTGAGAATGTCAACCGGGGCGGGTGACGGAGGAATTTCATTTCTACCCGTACACTCGGTACAGCTGCGACGAAACAAAAGATGTGCTACAGTATTTCTAGACGTTCGATCTGTACCGCTAACACGAACATTTTATGCCTATCGAAATAGAATAGTAATAGAAAAAATTTGTATGGAAACTTGTACAGCGCTCGGTGAGCGTATTTGGAACTAAAATTTGGTAGCACGAACATCTAGCGGTAATTAACCTACAGTATCGAGAAGTAATCGTAAAGTAAACGCAGGAAATGTATGGAAATCGGCAGCACGAACATTTTTTGACATGTAGTATCGCCAAACGGCTATCGAATTAAACGAAAACTTTGTCACCGACATTTTTAAGGTGAGAGCGTTATCGAGAAGAGTTGTTTCTTGTTTTATTGTATTTATTTAAGTGAAAATGTTTGCATTATGACTGTATATAGATCATTATATGGCATTCTATTATTTTGCGTGGCGTTTGGCTGAAGAAACAAGAAGGAAAAGACGAGATAAGGTTTGTAAAATTAACTTGAAGTTAATCACATTTCTTTTAAAATTCAATGTAAAGAAAATTTAAATACTTTATAATTAACTTGATAATATTTCTTTCAGTGGTATTGTTCAAAGGGCTTTCTTAAGAAAATCGAAAATCTTACAGATTTAACGAAAACAATCGTTCACCTTATGCCAAGAACTTCGCTCCAAAGCACACTTGGGAGTCAGTAAAAGAATAAGCTTACATCATATTATGGTAGGTACTCATTCATACGAAATTAATTGTCTTATATATTAGTTTAATCATCTAAGATTAAAACTGTGTTATTGTTACAGGTTATTTGTGCTTTGTCATTTTAAACCTACCACGGGCTCTTATTAACGCATGTTTTTTAAGGATATTGAGATGGGGCAAACAAGTGTCAGCCAGGAAATATGCGACGGAGGTCACGGAGGCACTTAACAATAACCAACACAAATCAAATTCCCCACTTTAAGAGGAGAGACGCCATAAGCGTAGGTAAAATAGTAGGTACGTTTCACATTTAGGTACGTTTCACATTTAGGTACATTTACTAAATAGTACCTAAGTACTTAGGTATCTACTTATGTTTTGTTATTATTACATAGATATCTTATTAAATTTTATGTACATAATGAACTTCTGCTTTACATTATTTTTTCAAAACTATGGAATACCAGGTGTATGCGGTATTCAGTATCAAATGGGCCAACGTGGTATAGATGACAGTAATCAGAAGACTTATTAAGCTGTTCACTAAGAAACCTTTTAGTAAATAGGCTTAACTTAATTGAATAGATCTCTCAATATTATAATTTTTCTTTAATTAATAGTTTTTAACTCTAATAAGAAACCTACTTAATTTTCTTCTTGTTGTTGTTAGTGTATAATAGTTTTGTTTTTTAAATCTGTGTGTTAATATCTCTACTAAGTACATAGTTATGTGTTTTTAACTGTGCAATGCTTTGGTGTAAACTGTTTTGTTGTGTATTTGTGTTTATAATAAATAAATAAATTATCTCTATAATATGTTCATTTTTATTAATAAAATATTGGAATAATCTGGGGAATATAAAGAGTGGTCAGCAAACTGTAATCAAATTGGCTGATATTTTACTTACATTCTTGTCATCATCATTGTCTTTAAGCGTCTTTCGTTTTCTATTGTGTCTGGTTGCATAGTGTTCAAAGTGTTTGCCTATACATTACTTTCACTTTATTTTATGGTACCTAGGTATGAATAAATGGCAACTGTATAAAATTTAAAAATATTTATTATAAAATTATATGTTTACAACGTATATTATAATCTATATTATTTATTTCTTGAAACTATTCTCTTAATATCATTCTCCTCACTTTAAAAAAATACTCATAAAGCCACATTGCGCTTCCTTTTGTGATGATGTATCTGAGTGGTGGGTTGTGAACTAGCTAGTCTTTTGAGTCTTCGGTGGAGCTAGATTTGAATATTTGGGCTTGATGGTTTTACAGCCCTAAATTCACCGGCATCTTGACTGGAGCCTAGGGTATTCCAATCCTCATTACCTGTATGAACAAGATATTTAATGTAAATAACAATCAATAGGAATTTAATTGTTAGTAGGTACAGTTTAAGTAAGTATCACTATGGATGAAAATATTATTAAGATTCTTCAGTTCATATTTGGTTAAATATAGAGTACAAAAAAAAATTAAAATAAAAGGCAAGGTAAATGCCGCTAAATAGGTATGTCTGTTATTGTTAGTGTATTATTGTAACTGTTTATGGGAATATACTTATTACCCAACTAAGTCTATTTATAAATTACTTTCTCTAGTGGTAAGTGCAATTTAGACAGAGTATTAACGAGTAATCATTATTCTAACACAACGTGAACAATAGCACACCATACACATGTTAGACTTACCAATTGAAATTGCACGAAGTACAACTTTAACTTAAACTTCTTGCAGTCTGTAGGAACTCGATTATCTCTATCCATTATTTCTTCACAATAAGCTTTGCGGCTTGGGTAGAACTCCATTCCTAAAATAAAATAAAGTAAACATTAGTAATTGCAACCACTTGATCATATTATTTTTACCAATTATCCAATAAATATGTAAGTACTTACTTTTCCATAAAGTCTACAAACATTGTGAACTGCGTAAAACTAGTATTTGAAGACATTCTTACTTTGATAATTTGATAATTCTGCTGTATTAATAAAAACCCAGTACAAACATCGCGCGTCAGTCTTTCAAATTCAAACTGTCATAAGTCAAAACCATAGATTACGTAAACTAAACAACTAAATTTACTACAAAATGGCTGCGTTCAGAAATTAAGAAGCTTAAATTTTTTTATGTCTGCTAAATTTAATTATAAAATTGTAATTTTAAGGTCGATTATTATTTTACATTACTTATTTCGTAAGGCCGTAACGTTATACCTTTATTAAGTTGCATTTTTATCACTGCAAATGATTTATTAAATACAACAATATTAGTTTTTGAACGCATCATTCCTTATCATTCGTTCAATTCGTCTTGTGTACATGGCATTATTTAACCATAGTATCGAGTTCGTATCGAGTACACGGGAGTAAGGTAAATATGTTCATGCTGCCGATGATTTTATTTATAGTATCGACTCCGTTTTCGAATAGTTAGCTCGATACGAATACTTGACGTAATGGTTGAATGTTCGTGCTCGAGGTACTGAATATTGAAGTCTGTGTACATTTTTAATATTGGTATTTTGGTATTTATAAAATTGTCTTTAGTCATTATGTTCGTATCTGCATACCCTTGACACAATAAAATTTGAAGAAAGAAATTAATTTACAGGTGTTGTTTTTCCATGTTTTCATATACAGTAGTTACTCCCATTTATTTTATACTTTTCGATTCATATACATATTTACATTACCATGTTTTGCTTATTTAAGTTTTACGAAGTTGCACTCTGGCTACAGCCACAAACTTTGCTTCTCCAGTCATCTTATGCCCTGGTAATCTAAAGAATATTAATTGGTGATTATTTAAAAATTAATTAATTAAGAAATTAATTAATTATCTATGTATGCATAACATCGTAATACAATTGATTGTTTTCGAAAATTGAAGTTATGGAATTTGTGATCACGGTCTAAACGAAACAAGAATCCGTGACGATTCAATTTCAAAGTTGTTGCTACCGTATTAATTAATATTAAAAATACAAAAGTTTGTGTGTGTTTTGTTTTCTTTTGTTAGTTCAAAACTTATAAAGTGTCAGTACAGGTTCAAGATTGTATAAAAAAAATTGTTTCAGTAAAAGGCCCATTGTCAGTAACAAGTAGCTCTAATCTGTAGGTACATATTGCGGTACTCTATGCTTTAGGTATGCAGCAAATTTACTGCTGAAATTCATTTAAAGGTTGATTGGAAAAGTTTGCTTTTGAGGCTACCAGCCAATTGCACCTAGTATTCTGAGTTTTCTACTTTTTCCATTATCGTGTCAAAGAGGGAAATAAGAAAGAAATTGAGTCACGCTATTTGATTTTACTTGATCAACGAGAACAGAGGCCCTAGACAAGTGTCAAAGATTTCTATTCTATTCATAGAATAGATTAAAAAATGTATGGGATTGACATATGCTAACGCCAAAGCTTTTGTCAATATATTTTTATAGGCCTCAAAATAGAAACTACGGTCATTGATGCAGGCTTTTATCACATATAGACTGTATAAATTTTGTCATCACTTCAGAATTTGATCTTAAAGTAGTTATAAAAAAATTCCTTATAAGTATTTTAGCAGCAGCAAGTTTACTACTACTGTAGCATACAAACCAAAAATGTTGAGCAGAATTATCACTTTACTGCCATGATTTTCAATTATTCAAAGTATCTGATTTGACAAAAAACAAGTTGTAAGTTTTATATTTCTATTGTTAGTTTATTAAAATAAGTATTGTTGTTTTATAAATACATTCTTATAAAATTCTATGATATAATATTAATTTAATGTGTGAATTAATTGTAAAAATTTGGTGACAGAACGATATCCGGCCATTGCATTTTAAATAATTCTAGTCAAATGAGTGCCATAGATGTCAACCTGTTAGAAGAGTGTAACTTTATAATAGTCAGTTGTCCTTCGGTTACCAAGTAGAAAGGACGTATTAAGGAAGTAACTTGAAATTGTTACTTATTGTAATGTATTAACCTGGCGATTAAAAGAAGTGGCGTGAGCTTCTTGCCAGTTCTTCTCATGGCCCCACGCTACGTCGGCGAACTGGCTAGTGTGTTTAAAACAAGTCAAATTAAACATTATAGAAATAAAGTATATGTGTTTTCTTAACATTACTATTCACTATTGCAAGATCTACTGCAGATTCAGAACCCGTGTCTCTTTTTCATTCGGGGCATTTTTGCTTGTGAATTCTCTTTTCAGTACGTAAATATTGGTAGACTCAATGTAGCTCTGAATTTTCACACTAGCTTTTGCTATGATACCTTTTTGTAGTTCAATCGACGCAGTGATGTCACGTACTTGACGTGTACACACTCGTTATGTATGCAACTGTGATGCACAACTCAAAATAATCTACTAGTGTAAAGGGAAATACTTCATATATGACTCATTTCGTGTTGAGGACGATTCCTATGATTGACAAAGGCGTGCTTGTAGCGTTGTTTCTAGAACACAGTCATGTCTGTAGGCCATGGTAGTCACTTAAAATCAGGTGGCCTGTAAGTATGCTTGCTTCATATTTTTGATAAAATATGATAGCACCAATAGATAGCTTTAGAAAATCTGTGTTTTTATTGAAAATGACTACTACTATCTTGTATTTATTAACGAAATCAATAGCACACAAAGTGTACTCCTAAAACGTGACATGCGTGGTATAATCCGAACCTTGGAACCTTCGGATAACATAATTGATATCAGAATTGGTGTTGGGCCGGTTTGAATTTCTGCACAAAATCGAATTACTGTTCCCTCAGTAATATAAAGGCTTAAGAAGGTATAAATCTGTTTGACGATTTTCGCCCATTTCCTTATTGTTACAAGAAATAAAACTGCTTATT
The DNA here is from genome assembly GCA_963082885.1 of Parascotia fuliginaria. Taxonomy (NCBI): domain Eukaryota; kingdom Metazoa; phylum Arthropoda; class Insecta; order Lepidoptera; family Erebidae; genus Parascotia; species Parascotia fuliginaria. The sequence goes on from OY720195.1 coordinate 8,123,560, forward strand.
ATCATTGTCTTAATATTAGCAGTGAAATCTAATCATCACCCAGCACTGGATGTTTTCATCTGATATAATTATCAGATGAAAACATCCAGTGCTGGACATAGGCCTATTCCTATTGTCGCCACCTTGTCCGGCCGTGAGCCGCCCTCATCATCCATTGGTTGCCCGCTACCCTTATCACGTCGTAGATCCACCTTGTGATTTGTCCGAAACCAAGAAATAATCATAGCAGCTCGTTATTATGTCACTGCATTATCAAAGCCTTTCCTCTTGGAGCAAAGACACGAGCATTGATCATTACGTTATTAATAACAAGTTCTTCAGCTAAGTAGGTGTGGCGTAATCAAAATAAAGATTATAGTAGCGGGCGCAGGTAGCACGGTGGGGATGACAGTTGACAGTGTTGACACAATTCAATTGGCAATTGTCGGCCGGACCGAGCGGACGTGCTATAGTGAATTAACAATAGACGAGATTTACTTAACCCCGTACTTACCCCTTGTGACTAGTGGACGTCACAGTAGGTATACCTAAGTAATTTTAAGCAATGCGCCGCCGCGCATCACGATGTACTTAATTAATTTGCTTGTTTAGCGCCGACTCCAAATTACTTTGGTATACTTACATTATTAAAGAACTTAGTTATAAGGGTTAATAATAAAATAAAGGTTTATTATTTTTTGCTTTCACATTTTTCGGCGCTTTAATTTTGTAAAAAAGTTTTTATTTAATATTTTTTGTGGATGTAATCTACTAATTACTACATGCTTTATTTTTATTATTTTTAAAATACCTATCTACGTTACTTTAATGTAAAACTATAGTTACATCCATTGAATTTATAATTAAGTTCACAGCTATCAATCAACAATATTAATAATGTTCTGTAGCAAAGTACTTGAAGCACTTAATTAAAACGACATTTTGTCATTCTGTCTGTAAAGAGGACCATGGAACAAATTACCAATAGAACTAATGAGAATGGTCCCAAAAAGTGCGCCTTAAAAGTTAAATAGAATAGATTATGCTTTGTTGTACAATACATGAAACTTACATTAGATATAAAATAATGTAACAATAAATGGTGACAATGGGTGGTCATATCGCAAAGCGATCTCTTCAAGACCAGATCCATTCTGAAAAATTAAATAGGTACTAGACTAAAACTTATATAAATTTATTACTTACATATTTATAATTAATAATAGAATTTACTTGTACACAATATAAACAACATTCGCCTGCTTATGGCTTAAAAATTAATAAAAAAGAAAACTAAGTATAAAAGAACTTCAGGTCTTTTAAAAGGCTCTTAGCTGTAAGTGTTCTGAGTAAAAACATCAAGAGAGGAAATTCCCAGGATCCGCATTTTCCAAGTTGCTTAAATAGTTGTCAAACAAAATCATTTTTTAATCTGATATATAGCCATAGACGTGATTAAAGAAAAAGATAACATTTTTAATGCCATTCGTACAGTAAGTGGCCCAATACGATATACTGTGTAGTTTAGAGGACGATGTGTTAACAGCCGCAGCAAGTGATCCACTTCAGCACGTTGACGTTCATCTGTTAAATAAACTATATTTTTTTACTTTATTATTATTATATATATATTTATTTCTTTGACATCTTTATGACAAATGCCGATTTTTATAAAACCTTTATTTCCAGCAGTACAAATAGTGAAAAAGAAGTTTTAGCCTTTCTGTTTCATCGATGATCGAACTAACTGCCTGCTGTGATGCGATTGTCCAAACGCTATGACTGTCCTTCTTCAAACGAGTTTAAAAGAGAGCATTAATATCATGGTAAGCAGCGGCTTCGCGGAGCCCCTAGCATTGCAGAAGTTCATGAGCGACAGTTACCACTTACCTTCAGGTGGGCTGTTGGCTCGTTTGCAACTGTAGGCAATAAAAAAATTGTGCTTCTTACTGGGATAAGGGTGCGACGCTGATTTCTTACTACAAACTTACTGATAGATGTAATTTTTTTCTCAATCAGGATCACTTTCATATCATTGATATTATCAGCAACAAGATCTAGAACTATCGATCCTAACAATAAAGGTAGCATTGTCTCAAAGAAGATAAATGTCCATATTATGTAGTCTGTGAAATGCACGCCCTGTTGAAAACATACAAGTATAACTATAAACTACAAAGTAGTTAGTGCGATTCAGGATAATCTTAAATGTTGATAGTAATCAAGCAAAGTATTTTTTAGGCTAATTTAAAAGAGGCTGCAATCTCTATACTAATCCACATTTTACTCAAGTGATAAACACAAGTTACCGAAGCTTAAAGACATAGTCTTTGTAAAAACAATGTTAACAAAAGGAATCTAGTTATTGCCAATCGTAAAGAAGAGAATAAAAAAAAACTAAAGAGAAAGACTCATTTGATTCTTTGATCATATCTATTGGCTATTTCTCGAAAGACGCATTCATATCCACCTAAAAAAAGTGTGTAATTCCCCCAAACCTGTACCCTAATGTTAATATTGAAGGAACTGTTTTAACTAGTTGTTAAGAAGATAAAGATAACACATGAAAAAACAATACGTAGGTACTTACTTTCATCTTTAACATAACTACTGTTTGATATAGTGATACCGATAATGTTTGTACTTCAATAAGTAAATAAATTGCAATCTGAAAAACACACAAACATTTAACAAATCGAAAACAAGGCATGAAAGAAAAGAAGAAACAGACAAGGACACAAAAATAGGACTCAAGTATTTTTAACACTTGCCGGGGCAGTAAACGTCGCCGTGATGACAGTAAAACATCAAATGTATCTACCGTAGTGTCCATAAAAGGGTTAATTCATTAAAAAAAATAAATAAGTTTTATATAAATTTGTTCAAAATACTACTATTTACTGTTTACCATCATGTGACTTTGGAAGAGAAGAGCATTACAAAAATAAAGAAAGAAATATGAAAGAGAGAAGAAAGAAAACTTATATATATTTCAGCACAACACAAAAACACATTTAACGACCCAGTTCACAAACATATTTGTATACTTACCAAAAGTTTTAAAGGGTAGTCAATCTCTTTCAATGTATCAACTAGCGTCGAATACTTTTGTATATAATTACCAACACTTAATCTGTTATGTACCGACTCAAACTCTTCTTTCAGTGCATTTCTTAACAACTGAACTCGATGATAGAGCAACATAAATATAACTACAAAGGTAAGCCTACAATTTTCGTTTGCGAAATACATAATTTCTCCTATAAGCAATCCTAATCCTTCTTGCTTTAAACATACGCCTGATATTGTAAAGCACATATAACTTGAAAAAAGAAACCTAGTTATTAAAAATATATAACTAAGAAAATACCAGTAACAAGTCAATCGTTTAAACTTTTGATTCGCGTTAGGCAAGTTGTCGATACCGTGTAAGTATTTGAAATAATTGAAGATGTATTCATCTTCTGTTTGGTACGAGATCAAAGAATACATAAGGTATTCGAAAGTAGTGCAGTATCTTATAACGTTATTGAACACGCTTTTGTAAAACAAAATCATCCAAGTCATAGTCAAGGTGATGAATAAGGAAATTAATTTAAAAATCATGCGTAATTTTGGTGATTTTTGTGGGATTTGTCCAACGCCAAGAATGAATCGATGAGTCATCATTGATTTTATGTTACAAACAGATTGCTTGGGCATTATTATTATGTTTAAAATATATATTTTTTTTTATTTATGTTCCTCGACATTGGTACTACATACGTGTTTATGTAAGTATGCGTAATAATATATTATGTTCATAATCGAAATTATAAGATCCGTATGATCGATGATGTATTTTCTATCATAATCACCAATTTCCTACTCTACTTAATATGATTATAGCTTTTACATTAAAGTCCAAACATTGTAATATGGTAAGTACTGTATTATTTATTTGTATTAAGTATCTCAACAATAATAAATATATACAAAATTTATTATCACGCAACGACGAAAATATTATGAGTCACAGATTATACAGAGCGATATAGATTTTTTTAATTCATATACAAAATTCGTACTAAATGTAAAAAATTACTAAGAAAAATGATATAAAAATACAGCCAAACCAAGGAACTTGATAAAATTAGAAATAGATACGTACCCACTTAAATGCATTATCATTTTAACTGAAGGAGCTGTGGACACATTACTGTAGGATTAATGGTAAGAATACACCACTGAGACGTTAAGCGAGAATGAGGAAGTCTAATAAAAAGGACACTGAGGTGTAATTTGGCCTCCGGCGACTAAAATTTATATTTACAATAAATGCAATAACCCAAAAATCTAATGAATATATATTTACATTTTGGAATACTTATAATAATAATTGTAACTAGTTAAAAATACACAAAATTTGGTGTTACAACTTATTATAAAGCACTACTTTAATATTTCACAATATTTCATCACGAAGTGAAATCGAGAATCACAATAGATATAACAATTAATAGCGTTCGCTGTATACAAACATACAACTTCTGATGAATGTTCAAAGGTCGAGGTTATGTAGCAGAATAAATTAAGAGCCAAACAATTGTGAAATGACGTTATTAATAACATTTCGAGTTTAACCCGTACGTGTAATGTTTGACATACAACGTATTTACGTATACTATTATATAAAGTGAAAGATTTTGTTTGTTTGTTTGAACACGCTAACCTCTGGAACTACCAGTCGGCCCAGTTCTTGAGAAAGGTTATGAGCTATATAAAATTACGCTACCTACTGGCGACGGCAGCAGAGCAGGTAGCGGAAAGCTAGTATAAAATAAAACACGAAGAAATATAATGCTATTGCACGATCTTATGAAGGGGCTCCGGCTCACAATACCAGAATCTCTAATCATCAGACTCGTAAAACACCAAAAACTCAAAATAACAGATTATGAAAACAAATTTTAATAAGTCGGAATCAGTCATATAAAGAACAAGCAAAATATATCATAAAAAAACAAAAAGCTCGCCTGCCTGACACAAACTGAAAGGAAGAAACCCATTATTTTTCCTCGTGCTGATGCTTCAATAGCTGAAATCATTGCAGGCACACTTCCACCTCGATTTCGTCGTTAATGCAAGTAGATACAATTTTATAATTTTTTTATCTTTTTTTACATTAACAGTCTATAAACAGAACTCGACTATACTTCTGTTAGTTTGCGTTTCTGGTGTTTTGCTAGTCTGGTAATTTGCGAATCTGGTATTTAGAGATTCTGATATTTTGCGCCAAAGCTCTCATGAAGCACGATCTTAAATATTATTATTATTCATAAATCCACAGGATTCAAGATTATTTTTTTTAAATTTGCTTGCAGATAAATTACTAATAAATACCAGTCTAGCTGAACGTAGTTCTTGCCCGATCCAAATTAAAACTTTTAGCACGCTGTTTTTTACGCTATAATATCCGAGACAATATCCCACCTTCTGCAACCAATTTACGCCCATTCCTGTTTTTAAGTTGTTTAACCACCCTAACTTTAGATCATCTCATACAATGTTTTATATCTTCTGCAAAAAGTTTCTAAATATTACCGTTTTTTATCTGATATACAGCCATTGAGGTAATTAGCGCAAAAGATAATATACTTAATGTCATTCGTACAGTAAGTGGACCAATACGATAAACTGTGAAATTCAGAGGACGATGTTGTAACAGTCGCAGCATGTGATCTACTTCAGCACGTTGTCGTTCGTCTGAAAAGAGAACACTGGATCAGGTTTATAAAATTTGATTCCTGTTTCTGTATATAGTGACGGCTTTCTTTCTGGTTACTTACTACTGATCTAAAGGTCATAGCTCATTAGGCCCGCCCGGGACCCGATCAGCACCGCCTCGCCTCAAGCGGTTAGTATTCTTTGTATGGAATACTATGGGTATACGCTTATATTTATACGCCTCGCCTGCGGGCGGACAGCGATAAGTGGTTTAACCGCGGAACCGCTTAACTATTAGCGGACAACGCAATGTCCACTCGTTTACCACGTGACGCCTACTTGTTGATTACGCAGCGTCCACTCGTGGACCACTTGGCGTTCACTCGTAGACACGCAGCTTTCAACTGTGAACCACCGGTCATCAACGAGTGGACACCAAGCGACGAGGCTGTGCAGAGGCCCTAGACAAGTGGCAAAGATTTCTATTCTATTCATAGAATAGATTAAAAATATATTGGATTGACAGAAGCTAACGCCAGCGCTTATGTCAATCTCATACATTTTTTTATCTATTCTATGAATAGAATAGAAATCGTTGACACTTGTCTAGGGCCTCTGGTCAGATGACGGGTGGGTCTAATGAAATGACTTTTAAGCTTTTAAATGTCATACGCAATGCATACCAAAACTCAAAAAGACAAAATGACTGGATTTAACTTTGTACTTTTTCATTTATGTTTAATTATAAATTAGTCGAACCATATTAAATTTAAACTTGACTCAAAAAATAAAAATTCAGACAACATGGTAATGTAATTTTAGTTCGAGGTGAAAATCCATACTGTATGTATTTCATTGCTTGTAGTGAAAACATTCTAAAAGACGTCTTTTGCACATTCTTCGTTCCAGTCGTATAACACCAGCGGTTAGGTGATCTACCGTGGGGACGCTTACCATCCACCTTTCCGACAATCATTATTTTGTCGAGGCTATCTGGGTTGCGACGCACTATGTGACCAAAGTAGCCCAAGATTCTTTGGTAGCAAATTGTAGATGACCTCGTCTTGACCTCCAGCTGGTCCTGGATCGACATGTTGGTTCTTTTGGCAGTCCATGGCACACGTAACATTTTACACATTATACAACGGCTTTACACATTATATCATTGTAATATTATAGACAAAATAACATAGTCTAGAACGACAAGCTCCTAAGTTAAGGACTTACGTACTATTACGATCAGTTACAAACACTGCACATTATTACAAAAGTATTGCCAACATCATTATTCGTTTTAGTTATTAATATTTGACCTAGTAAATACTTACTGACAGATGTAATTTTCTTTTCAATCAGGATCACTTTCATATCATTGATATTATCAGCAACAAGATCCAATGCAGTCGATCCTAACAGTAGAGGTAACATTGTTTCTAAGAAAGCAAACGCCGATATTATGAAATCTGATACAAAAACAGCCTGTGAAAGAATCAAACTGTTATCAATATTTGGATTTACGTTTATGTAATTTTAATTTAGATTCCGTAATTAATCTAAAAGAGTGAGATAATAATATTTTAGCATAAAAAGTTAATATTACTAGTTCCTTTATTATAAGCTTCTATTCCCGTGTACACAATGTACCTATGTATATATTTTGCAGAAACTATTTTGCCAAATCAAACAAATATTATTGAACATAAAATATTTATTAAAACTATGTACATAGGAACATACTTACACTTCTTTTTAACGAGAGAACGGTTTTGTATAATGTTACAGATAATAGTTGTACCTCAACAACTAAATTGGTAGCGATCTGAAAAAAAGAAACAGTTATACAATGTAAAATTGATTATATAAGTTATACTACAGTTTGAAAAATAATGAACTATAGTAAAAAAAACACAACTCTGTTCAAAATATTTGGCTTAAAAAATTAAACTTACTAATAGCTTCAAAGGATAGTCGAGCGCTTTGAATGAATCAGCAATGATCAAATACTTTTGTATATAGTTACCCACACTTAGCCTATTATGCGAAGACTCAAATTCTTCTTCCAAAAGATTTCTTAATAACTTAACTCTACAGTAAAGCAATGCAAATATAAATACATAAGTTAACCTACAATTTTCAAACGCAAAAATCATAGTTTCAATTAATAATACACCAACCATTTCGGGTTTTAGACAAGTGCCCGGCTTTTTGAAACAAAAAAAACTAGTAATTAGTATTCTAAACATTAAAATTACACATATTATAAAATGCCATAAAACAGTCAATCGTTTGAAATTTTTGCTCGCTCCAGGCAAACTGTCGATACCGTGTAAGAACCTAAAATATTTGTAAATGTATTTATCGCCCGTTTGGTAAGAGACTAAGGAGTACATAAGATATTCAAAACTAATACAGTATCTAATAAAATGACCAAATACAGGTTCATAGTAGAAAACTACGCAAGACATAGTCAAGGCAATAAATAGAACAATTAATTTTGAAATTATGTGTAATTTGGACGACTTTTTTGTAATCTGCCCAACGCCAAAAATGAAACGGTAAGTCATAATTGGTTTTAAATTACACACTGTTCGGTCGGTCATTGCTTACGAATAGGTATAACTTTTCCAAATATAAAACTTTCATTCAAATATGTATCGAGATAAATATTTACAACAGGACGTGTAACCTACCCGATGTTACAAAATTCATTAAATTTAATATTCTGTATCGACAATAGATCTATATCATAACTTCTATTTTTATTACAAAAGTAAGCAAGTAATAAACTTTAAGTGCAGCTATGATCCAAATGATACATTGAAGTATGATTATTAGGGTTCAGTTTAATTAAAATGAAAAAAGTCATTCTAGTGATTAAAATAAATAATTTAACTAAAGATTCATATAAAAATCGTTTCATGATGTTCTATCTTTAATTGGATGTACAGATATTGCGGTGATGAGAGCGAAAGATAAAAATTTTAACATCATTCGTAATGTAAGCGGACCAATACGGTATACTGTGAATGTCAAATCAATCTCACGGTTTTTCTTTAGAATGGCAACAGTTTCGTGTTTAGAGCTATAAATAAAGTTTGTGTCTCAACAAACAAACACATTTCAATTTAAAAACACGCAAATAATTTAAAAAAGTATCAAACGGATTCCAAATAAAATATGAACAAATTAGTTTTATGTTAGTTCAGAGTTAAGTCAAGAAGGTTTTGTGATCCTGCGGTTGGGTCTAGAGGTGGCCCTGGCCAAATCGGAGGCCGTTTGTTTTTACGGTCCCCGGAAGGGGCCACCTCAGGGCTCCCACATTATTGTTGGGGGCGTTCGGATCGGCGTCGAGTCGACGCTGAGATATCTCGGCGTCATCCTCGACAGCCGGTGGAATTTTGTCGAACATTTCCGCCAGCTGGCGCCCAAGTTATTGGGCGCCGCCGCCGCCTTGGCGAGGCTGCTCCCCAACCTCGGGGGGCCCAGCTCAACCTGCCGGAAATTGTATGGAGGGATCGTGCGGTCCATGGCCCTGTACGGAGCGCCCGTATGGGCTGCCAACCTGGCGGCCCGGAACGTTGCCGTCCTGCGGAGGCCGCAAAGGGCCATGGCCGTGCGCATGGTGCGCGGCTACCGCACGATCTCTTTCGAGGCTGCGACCCTATTGCGGCGCTCGCGACGGCCCAACTCTCGCTGCCGGCTGTGGTTCTGTCCATGGTCCGCAGCGAGAGGGCTTGGGAGGGAGTCGCCTCCTTTTGCGAGCAGGTAATGCTCGCCAAGGAGGCGGCCGAGCGGGAGCCAAATCAGACGGGGCCCGCTCACGTTGAGCGGGCCGTGGCCTGGCCGTCTGGAGGAACACCGTGGGTTTTAGTCGGTAGGCCGGCCGCTGTCTCATTGTGGCCGGAGAGTCCGACATAACCCCCGCCTCGCCCAGGCGGGTGCGTACGCGTAATGCGTTTCCCACGAAAAAAAAAAAAAAAAAGAAGGTTTTGTGATAAAGCACTTTTTCGTAATATTGATTAACGAGGACTTCAGTGACTAGGGATTTCCATATTGTCAGTGTAGTGCAATAATTGAGAATTTATTGTTTTTTTAAACAATATATTACATTAGGATCGGGTATACCACCCTGTGGGACACCGTGGTTAAGGAAAACTTCTTCAATAACAAAATTATGCATTTTAGTAGTTTATTAGCAAAACTTTGAGTATGCCTTAATCCTTTCGGCATACTAGAGGATTTTCTAATAAACTCCATGATTAATAATAATATGTTTAAATAATGGATGGTAGACAGTGTCAAAAGCTTTGGAAGAAACTTTAAAAATTGCCATATCTTTATTATTTTGATTCTTATATCTTTATTATTATTATTTTTTGTTATTTCTGGCCCCTATAGATTTCTTTATGTGTCTAGAGATTTGTGCTATTAGCTATAAGAATCTCACTAGATACTTATACTACTTATTACAATGTTAATATAATAAAAATTGTAAAAAAAAATTACTAGCTTGTGCGCTCATTTGCTATCTAAACAGTTGACTCAAAATTGTGACTTACTATATATTTTCAAGGATATTCAATTTCTTTTAACATATCAACAAGCATCATATACTTTGGTATATAGTTGCCAATACTTAATCTATTAAGTAGAGATTTAAGCTCTGATTACAGAAGCATTTTTAATAATTTATTGCGACAATACAGTAAAACAAATATAAACACTAAAGTCAGCTTTCAATTTTCAGATGCAAGGCATATAATTTATAGCGTAATTAGAGATAATAAGCCTCTCATTCCATATATTTTCGGTACTCTATAGCAAAGGATCCATGTTAATCATATCCTAAAAACAAAACTAAAAAGATGACAAAATAAAAGAAACAGTTCAAGCGTTTAAAACTTTTGTTCGCTTTGCGTAAGTTGTCAATACCATGTAAGTATCTGAAATATTTGCAGATGTATTTGTTTTCTGTTTGGTAAGAGATCAAAGTACACATAAAGTATTCAAAGCAAGAATAATATTTAATGATGCCATAGAAATAAGAAGTGTATAACATAACCATAGACAGTAAGACCACGGCAATGACAAAGACAATTAATTTCAAAAATACACGGTTTTTGGAAGATTTTTTGGAGGAATTTGTCCAACGTTTAATGTGAATCGAAAGTCGTAACTGATTTTAAGTTACAAACAGTTCTGTCAGTCTTATTTTATAAAGGCACTAGCAACTAGTCTCCGTTTAACACGTGAAAGGCAGTGCTACGAATCTTAAGTGGAACTGGGCTTGACACGGTGAGCCAGACGCGGTGACGGCAGGTGGAGCAAAGCTCTGAGCGAATGGTTACCATAAAAATAAGTCGTGGTCGTCCGATGGCGCGGTGGGTCGACGACATTCGCTAAGTCACGAGTAATTCTTGTCTTGGCACAGCACAAGATCAGCTTAAGTGGGATTCACAATGGGAGGCCGACACCGAACAGTGGGTACCTATGGGCTGTGGATGATGATGGGTTACTATGTTTTTTAAAACATTATTAAAACTCTTTGAAATTTTTAGCTTCGCCTACTATAATACACTCCAATAAACAAGAACCTAAATAATAATATAACACCTTTAATCATCTTTTACGATTAAGGTTCAATATCATAATTGTTCTGATGTCAAAGTAATATGTACCTAATGGAACATTTATGATTAAATTGCCACGAAGTATATACACTAAAGAAAGTATTGTAACTTTAATATTTTAAAAAGATGGTATTACTTTTATTTTAAGAGTAGCTTTTAATAATGCAGAAACAAGTTTATTTAGAGTGACCTCTTTTGCTAACTTTTTTTATATAATTACTTATGAAATAGAAGGAAACCAAAAGAAAAAAGTTAGTCAGATGTCAGGTATTGCACAACATAGCAGAAAGAAACGGTGGTTAAGTTTTGTATACCTTGAGTATTGGTCAAAATGCAGACGTGTCAATAGAATCAGACGTGTAAATATCGAATCGTGGTTGGTCATCATGTCAGATCGGTCATAAAATAGAACGGAATACAAACAACTCACTGTATGTACGTCGAATAAGACAAAGAACTTGTTCTAATTGATTGTAAACAAACATGAATGAACGGTTCGCGCTAAACTCGAAAACTGAAATTTTTTTTTAATGTATTATAGCTTGTTAGAACACGTAACCAATAATCATTATTATCATCATCATATCATCCAAAAGACGTCCACTGCTGGACATTGGCCTTCTCCAAATTTCGCCACATTGGCTGGTCGCTCGCCGCTCTCATCGATCGGTTGACGCCACCCTTATAAGGTCGTCGGCCCACTTTGTTTTTTTTTTTTTTTTTTATATTATAGCCTACCAAAGTGACTCCACCCCGCCTGATGGTAAGCAGTCAGTGGAATCCAGAAGAGGTGGCCACTATACCAAAAGCCATCGTCTTAAACTGCTGGTATGGTGGCCTCCACTATGGCGGCTGGGAATGGGGTTAGGGGAAGGGAATGAGGGAGGTGAGGAAAGAGGAAAGGGGGGAAATCGGACCTCCGGCGCTCTCACTCACCAAACGAAACGCAGTAGTACGGATACTACTACTCTTAAGTCGATCTTCTATGAGAGGGTAGTACTTCCCCGGACGATCCGGCCCATTCTTGCTGAAATCAGCGTGGATCTACTACCGTACAAAAGTGAGGGGTTTTGTGAGGGGTTTTACCGCGTCTATGCTTACTGCTCTGCTCCTGTCGCCAGTATCGTTATATAACAAAGCCTTATAACCTTCCTCGAGAAATAGGCTATCATACACAAAAAAAAGTTTTCAAATCCTACTGGTAGTTCCAGAGATTAGCGCGTACAAAAACAACAAATTCAATTTCCGCTTTATATAATAGTATAAATACAAACATATTTGTTTAGAAAACAACTTGTTGCTAACAAATAATTGATTTTGTTGGAAATTAAATTACCTTTCACATCAAACCAAAGTTAACGTTTAAATTATTCAATATTTATTTACATTTACAAAATTATATGGAAATGTTATTTATTATGTGGCTAAAATTAATTAGATATCAAAATGTATATTGGAATAAATAGAAGCAAGGATAATATTATAAATAGGAAAATTTGGAAGGATGTGTGAATGTATAGATGTTGTTACTCTTTCAGGCAAAAACTACTGAAAGGATTTTAATGAAACTTAGCAATAATATATCTTATACAAAGTGTATACGACGGTATGATACTATATGCAATTACGTATAGTATGTGATATTATAAAGCGAGACAAAAAGAAATCAACTAAATATCTTCAATAGTTTAGACACAGGACTACTTTTTAATTTCTTTAATTCTAAACACTCTGTAAGTACGTCAAACAGTCACTGATTTAAGTCATAATCCACGTCGAAGGATAAACGTTACCGCTCAATACAGGTCAGTGAACTTGTCATAATAAATGGTGTATTACTTTGATACTACTAAAATATTATTTATTTTGTTAGAAAATTTTAAATTTTTGTTTTCCGTCAAATTATTTTTGTGATTAATTTGAAATCATAATACGGACTAGTAACAGCTGCCTTTTAATTTAATATCAAACCGTCGTATACACTCTGTATACATCAAGAAGAAATGGACTATAATTTATAAAGATACTAGCTGCGTCCTGCGGCTTCGTGAGTGCGGAAATTGATATGTGTTTAATTAATGTAACTCGGAAACCAGAGCCTATGTCTGTCTCCGGCACCGAGTCTATCTACGTACCAATTTTCTTCGAAATCAGTTCAGCCGTTTAGGTGCTGAGTGGTAACAAACGCACACACACACAAATTTTCGTATTTATAATATTAATTTATAAAGATGTTGTGTATTTTGCATTTATGCAAGCAAATTTGCGGACGGAAACTAGTAATTTATCAATGATAATTAAATCATTGATATAATTTTTTTACTTTTTGTTTCGGAAGTTGGCCTTAGACCCAGAAACTTGGATACAATAAATGGTATTATACTTGACGGTATTTTTACTATGTACATGGTTCGCTCAAATATCGAATTGCCTAAATTTCGACCACGAAATGAGACTTCAACCTTATCTCAGGTTATCTCCTCAGCGTATCGTGTAACTATGCTGTTCGACATTTGACCGCGAGTGCCAAATTTGAGAATTATAATAATCACCTGTAATTAACTTTTTTTGATTTTAAATAAAATATTTTTTTTCGGAATCGTCCCTATTTCTCAATCATGTTAATATTATACTTGTAAATGCGAAAGTTTGTTTTTGTTTGTGTGTTTGTTACTACGCCTAAGCGGCTGAACGGATTTCGATTAAAATTGGTATGTAAAAGGATTCTGTGCCGGAGACGGACATAGGCTACTTTTTATCCAGAAAATCGGTCTGGTTCCCGAAGGATACAACAAAACATATATTGCGCGCGGTCGAAGCCGCGGGGCGCAGCTAGTATTGTTTATATTTTTTAAGTAGGTGGTATAAAGCAAAGCTGCTTTTTTGCATGTCATTGAAGATTTAATCCTCATAATTATTTTCAAAGTCAAAATATTGTTCAGTGCAAAATATTTTAAAACACCACAAGAAAAACTAGACTGAAACAAATGAAAAAGAGATTCCAAATAGCTTATTTTATCGCGAAATCTGTTAAAAGTATTGTAGCTTTGCCCTTTCTCTTATTATACTCCAATGAGGGTATTTAGGAAATTTTTCACAAGCAGTTAGCGGTACTTCAACTTTTACATTGGGCCAATCAGAGGTTCACTTACGAAAAGCGCTTGACAGCTAGACCTGACTTGTAAATTAAACACTAAAATTGCCGAAATAAACATTGAAAAATATTTGTTTTGATAGCGCTGTCAAAATGGAAGACCACCAATGTGGCGCCACCTGGTGGTGAAAATTTTTCTAAACTCAAACACTTGAATCACATACTAAAAAACTAAAATCATTATAACCTAATATCCAACACCGTCTATAACTTCGGAAGTAACAAAAACCTAAATGGCTCTTTACCCACTAACTACGTTAGTTCCATTCCAGCTAATGCGTGAAAATATTATTATATGTAATCCTCTCCTAACCAAATGTCTAACAGTTACATGATAAAACTATATTACATCAAGCAAGCAATTCTAGTTGGTACCACTCTTGACATAAGGGTTGAAATGATGAGACAAATGTTAATGGAACAGCCTTAATTATTTGCAGAACATTACTGAGTTCGTTTAATTTCAGACGTATAATAACTAATAAGAATGGCACTAGAGATTATGTTTTCATCTTTGGTATATATTATTTTTGCAAAGACCTTGTAATGTAATAGAAATAATTATACAATTTATTTTTCCTTCAAGTTTTGATGAATAACTATGTTTTCCTTGCCCTAAAATGGGTACTATATATTGACTTTCTGTTTATAATAGGTTATCAAAGTGATTACAATACAGTGGATTAAGTAGCTTTAAAAAGACAATAACGCGATATATAAGTATTTAAGCAAGATTATAATAAACTTTACTAGGAAAAATTACTAAACCAAGTAAGAGCAAATAAAATAAAATTTCAAGAGCTAGCAGGAATATTTCCAACTTAAAACAACCGCCTTCTGTAAAAATCATGCCACTACTGCGATCGCCAATCCGCTGTGAAATGTTGACTGGAGTAAAACTTTCCAATACTTGGAAGAGATTTATGTCTATGAACTAACCGATAGTTCATAGACATCTAACTAAACCAACTATGGATCAAGCGGTCTAGGTGTCACAACGAGCAAATCAACAAGTAAAATGTAAGAAAGAGTTTTTTAGACTAAAAGTTTCTTTTTGTAGAATTTCTGGGACAAAAAAGCATACGGCCCACCGGGCCCACCTGATAGTAAGTGTTAACCTCATCTAGTGGATATGGCTGTGTCCTCTACTCTTCTCAGTCGTTTACTCTTGACAGAGTAGTCGTGGTCACGCGTGTTAGCGTCGTGGTAGCGTCTCACTACCGTTCTCCATCTGTCTCTGGTGGAAGTTTGTCTTGCGCATTCATTGAGAGGTTTCTGAGTCCTTTAAAGCAATGCTAAAAAAAAACACCCAAGCTGTTGTTAACCGTGTAGGGAAAAGAGGACGAGGAAGAAAAAGGACTCTTCCTTTTCCTTCCCTATCTTCTGGGGCTAATTAGGCCTCCGGAGCTTTTACTTACTGAGCGAAATACATTAGCTTAAACTATTAAGAGGGCGAGCCCATTAAAACTAAACCAGCGGGGATCTACTACCTTAAAAAAAGAAAGTAGTTAAAGGTAAAGATAATGAAAGGTAAGTATAGTAAAGAATAAGTTTAAATTTCGCAAAGTAATATAGGTAAGAATTGTGGTATTTCAACAATGAGTCACACAGAAATCCCTTTACCAATTCTTGGAACTCAAAAACCCTACCACGACTTCTTTTAGCAATCTTATTTGTCTCTATCCTTATTTTTAATGATACAAAAGAAAAAGACAAAACACAAAGTAATATTAAAATCATACCGCTATATGAGGTAAACCGCTGTAAGCCCTCTCTGTTTTGCAACGCCTAGTTCATATAATGTGAAGAAAATGTCATGTATAATGTTTTATAACAGTTTTTATGCTCAAACTTTGAAGTTTCGTATCTAGTAAGTAGGCTGTGTGATACTGTAAAATTCTTATGACGCTATAAACCGTCTAAAATTGTGACTAGATAAAATATGTAGATAATATATACCTATACTATTATATATAGCGTTAGAGTTTGTTTGTTTGAACGCGCTAATCTTATTAACTACCAACTTAGTAATAATTTAATAAATAAATATTTTTTATAAAAAAATATTATTTTAGCACAATTTCATATTTTGTTTCAAACTCAAACTCAAAGCATTTATTTCATTTTGATCATAGAGTATGATGCTTATGAAAAGTCAAACTTACACGAAGTCAGCTAATTAACCTACAGCCAGTTCGCTGACGAGGTAGAGCTGTGAGAAGAACTGGCAAGAAACTCACGCCACTCTTTTCAATCGCCAGATAATTACAGTTTTTTGTATGAGTTAACAATTTTAGCACATCAACGCAACCAAAGTTTGTAACCTGATCATCAATTCTATTATGTACAAAAAGTCTGAGGGAAAATGAAAAATTCGCTTGCTTATTAAAGATCGGGTTTCTGTTTTGTAACAGACGGCAATAAACGCAAACGTACAAAACTTATGTATACATTTGGTCGATGAGTAGGTTTAATATAATAATTTAAGCTGCAAAGAGCTGCACAGATTAACTATAATTTATCTCGTTTTATTTTTTACTTCTTGCAGCATCGCCGATATCGATATAACGGCGATATTGTCTACGTCATTTAAACTTTTCAACCATTTAATTCTCCTCTTTATAAGTAAGTCTATTTAACCATTATCTATACTATTATATAAAGCGGAAGAGTTTGTTTGTTTGTTTGTTTGTTTGTTTGTGTGAACGCGCTACTCTCTGAAACTACCAGTCGGCTTTGAAAATTCTCTTTACGTATGATAGCCCAAGCCAGGGAAGGTTGTAGGCTATGTAATATCACGCTACTGGTGACGGAACCAGAGCAGTAAGCAAAGACGCTAAAGCGAAAGCTAGTATTATATTGGTACAGATAAGAATTTTCAAAAAGAGGACATTCAATAGTCATCATATTTGGCAGGCGATTTGGTGTAAGTACAAGGTTAGATGATATTTAGTACACAGGAACGCTACTGCCAGTTATTTGGTTCTCCATGATAGGTACTAACAGGATGCAGTTACGCTTCCCGTGAGTATCGAATGAGGTGCCAACCTAGGGTGGTTATTTATTTATTTATTGGGAAAGTATCTACATTGTCATTACAAAAAACCCAATACGATATTACGATATTACATACATAAATACTTTCACACTTTTTATTTCCACGTTTCGCCATTTTATTTTTGGGTCCCATGTAACAGGGGGCCAGCCTGTTGCCATATATCGGGCACAATTCCAGACTCCATGCTGATACTGAGAATTTCTCGACAGGAAAACCCAATAACACTTTACTCGACCCGGGGATCGAACCCGAGACCTATCCGTTGCAATCTATACATTTAGTATCACCGAAAATTAAAAACCAAATAATTAAATACACCTACTTATTCAATACTATAAATTTTTGGGCAACATCCTTGAATTTTGACATAGTACATTGAAATATATCGATGTATTCTAAGATCGTAGACCACACGTTAACATTCTATGAAAATACAGATACTACTCTACGCCATCCAGTATGTAATTAATACTTAGTTTACATTACTCAAAGTATAATTATGGCATATTAAGTCTCAAGGTGCAAGTAACACGTAATGTGTTGACAAATAGCACAATTACAAGCACCCGTAACCGACGTGTGTGTATGAAAAGATTAATGAATGTTAAAAAGGCAAGGGAGGTATGTTTGGATGACAGCCAATGGCGTTTTATAATCTCTGCTTACCCCATTAATGGCAGGCAGACATGAAGGTATATGTGTGTAAATAACAGCTTAATTTGTACGACAAATCAAATTAAAAAGCATTACATTTCATTGAAGTAACAATATGAATATTAGCAGAAACTGGCTTCCTCATAAATGTTTCATTGAGATGTTTGCGACTTCCATTCACTCTGATCGCTTCAATTTAAATCCACTCAAGCGGTAGATTGCTGTAGTGTTGACATTATTAGATACTATTACATATCACTATTTACCCTTATATTTCAATACACTATAACCATGGCATAAAATAGAAGGAAAGCGAGGTAGGGGAAGACCACGGATAAACTATATGAGTCAAATAAAGAAAAGTGCTGGTGCCATGTCGTATAAGGAGGTTAAAGAGATGGCTCTGGACAGGGAGAAGTGGCAGGAATTGCATCAGTTCCACCGACAAGAGTCTAACTCTTAAATTATAGATGGATGGATAACCATGGCAATGTCATTTAAATGTTTTAAAAGATAAGACAATTCTTCAATTGCCTAGACAACTTATTTAAAACATATAAGATTTTTAATATTGATATGGTCATTAAAAGATGTTGTTAGGTTAGTTAATTACGTAATAACATAAGACAAAATGTCCTTTAAGTAGAGGCTAAATAAATTAACTGACTTGGTATTACATGGATACAACTTTTAAGGTAGAAGAACTGAGTTGAGAGGTTTGTTTTTTACAAGTTGTTTTTGATATCATATTTATTTACTAAGAAGATGTCATTGTGCATTCGACTACGAGTACTACACTAACAAAAAATGTACAATATATAGAACCATAGTATTACATCGTTTTACCACAGAGAAGACTAGAGGTAGACAAAATGTTTAGCACCTGCGATTCACTATCTACGTAGACGAGATGTGACCATTTTATGAAGCACAATTTTATACTTCGGTCTAATGAATACTGATACTTCAAACGACTTGCGGATGAGCTCCCTGCATGTCAGTCCGTACATACTACCACTGCATAACACAAAAATGTAATAAATAATGTAAGTCAAAGACATAATTTATTCATTTGGGTTAATTGAATTAACACATATGAACGTTGAAAATTACAAAATGTCAGCCAATTATCCTACAGCCAGTTCGCTGACGTAGGGTAAGGTCAAGAACAAGAACTGGCAAGAAACTCAGGCCACTCTTTTAATCGCCAAGTTATTAAAATTTTTTGTAAGTTACAATTTCAAGTAGCATGCAAAATGACAGGCAATACACTTAAAATACACAAAAAATATATTTTACAGTACACATAAATTATATTCTATCGTTTAAAAGTAAAAAATAAACAATGTTACGTAACTAAACGTTATGAAGAGCGTGTAAAGCAACCCTTAGTCAAGTAGGTCGGGCTTCGTTACAAAAAATCTCACATCTTAGGCTCAAGTTTGAGAGAGCATACTTAGGTTACGCTAGCAAGTACATGTTTTATGGAACAGGTGAATTATAAAACTGACTATATTAAATATGAGGCAAATCTACAGAATTCTTTATAGCATAGAGTTACAAGTTTAAATAATATGTAACCTATAGGACTTAACATTTGCTTTTGTTAAGTAACACTTACGAAAATTCAAAAAATATATTTTAGGCATTTCGAGTACATACAATTATTGGACAAAAATTACACTCATACTCAACAATTTATATGAATAAATTTTGTCACGTGTGGAAACCGAACTAATCATCTCTCGTACAGTACAGCAATAAAATATTGACTCCAGTCTGCTGTATGACAAGTTAGTGGAGTTCAAAGGTACTGGATATCATCACAATGCTATTGCATCTAAATTGTAGGTAGTGGTCACCACTAGCTAACTGCTCTAACTAGGGATCAATATTAGAAGGAAACATGAAGTAACGTGTACAAGTTAAATATAAATATGAAGTATCATACTATTTAGATCCTTTATCTCTCGAAAATAGCCTTTAAAAGTCAATCAGTGAAAAATCCTTCCAATGGGATCGATACTTTTAGAGATTAACGCGTTCGTACGTAAAAAACCCTTCTGGTTTATGTGTGAGGGCTTACCATGTTTTCGAATAAAATTGAATGGAGTATTTAGATATTTTAAGCACAAAGTTTATTCATACTTAAATGAATAAATCGGTATGAACATTCATAGTAGTCACCGTTGGCAAATTGCCGTATTTTTTAATTATTATATTCTTCTTTACTAATTGCAGAAATAAAACAAACAAAATAAAAGCTTTTTTTTTACAGCTGACTTTTTTTCTTTGCGGTTGGAAACGGATAGCTTATGTAATCCCCTGTCCTTATTAGCATAGGGAATATGCTTGTAGCTCTGTGATTCAATCGTACAGAATTTTTTAAGCGAGACGTGAATAACCTTTTCACCAAGCCACCATAGCGGAGGCCACTATACCAGCAGTTACAGACGAAGGCTTTTGGAATCGTGGTCACCACTCCTGGATTTCACCGACTGCTTACCATCAGGAAGAATGAAGTCACTTTTGTAGGCTAATATAAAAAAGTACTGTGTACTGATTACCACACAATGGTCTCGAGTTTGAACCCCGCATCAGATAAAGTGATATTCTTATTTTCGTAGTATCTTTTCGAAGTCTAAAAATGTATCTGATAAATTGCGCAGACCTGACTTTAACTTAGCATTGTTAATGAGACGTTTTTGTTATACACTTCTGCCAAAAACCTATAGAAAAAACGTTAAGCTATGCTATCTCTTAAACCGTAGACACCGTTTTCTTTTGTTTGTTTCAATGCTTACTACCCTTAAACTAAGTACCTAGCTAATTTGCGGCTTTCACTATCATTCAGATAATTTTTTTTCAACGTTTTCAAAATTTGCAACGCACTAGCCAAAGATGGTCGCTAGTGATAATATTAAACGAAAGTAAACAGTATAGTGTAAGTTAAGTATGTTTCGGCTTGCGTAATTGTGTTTCTGATGCTACGTTTAATCCCTTCGTACAAGCACAGCCTATATTGAGTTTGTTTGTAATATTGCGCTTCTGAGTGAAAATTGGATGCCCTTAATAATATTTTGAAGATCGAAAGTACAATGAAAGGGGTTATTATAAATAGATTTAATATCAATGACGTTATAATGTATGTCGCGCAATAATATAAATATGCTTAAAGGATCTTATTTTTGCTTAATATTTACTGCCACTCTAGGTCTTCTTATAGTAGTAGTCTTATACTCATCTTTAATCTTATAGTACAAATAATACTAATCGAACAAGTAATCGTTTTAATTTTCTTATCCACTACCATGTTGCGCCATAACTAGCAGGTTTACCATAGCTCTTACTTTTCTACGTAGGTACGGGCTCTGTTAGCATATTTATTTTAGCTTTAAGCCTTCTTCAATGTACTGTCCGAGTAGTACTTTGAAGTAAATATGTCTCGTAGGATAATCACTAATAGAGTTAAGGGCACCCGTTCTTTAATCGAGAAGTTGTGAGTTGGACTTATAAAAAAATACTTATAAAAGAAATGCTAATCCTAAAACAAGCTTTGTGATCAATGCTTATTTGCTAATGCTTTCACTGTATGAGGAATGTCTAGTTAAAGACTACGACTGCCTCCATGGCGCAGTGGAAGCGCAAGCGATTGCTGTGCACGAGGTTGTGTGTCCCCACCCGGGACAAAACTGTGTTTGGTTCATAAATATTTGTGCCGAGCCTGGGTGGACTTTGTGTCCATTAATTGTATGTTTGTAAAATCTCCCGGGATACAGGGCTAGTTCCACAGTACGAAAACTGTCTTTAAAAAAAAGTTAAATAATAATAATAGAACAATACGTTATAGGAAAATTGTTTACTATATATGAAAATCATGTAGAATATCGCTTTAATTTTTTTTTTTTTTAGTCTTTTATTCTTTATAGAGGCTTTTACCTTACAAAGGTATGTCAGCCTCATCGTAGCCTAAAATTACAGTATGTCCGCAAAATGCTAAACAATATAGGTAGTTAGGAAGGGGAGGTCATCGCTGCCGCCGCTACCATCGCTTTGATGAAATAAGCTTTATTGTTTTCCTATATTTCTGTTTTATTCCTTTCGTAGTTTTAGCGAGCTGAAATATTACCTATTTGTATTTCCTTGTTTTCATACATCCTTGTTTGTTGTCCAAAATATAATTTAGATGCAAACATTAATACGGGGTAAATATTAATACTAAGGCAGAACGTGCTGAAATCAGCGGCGGCAACTACGCCTTTATAGTTTACCTCATTAGGTGCAATTTTCTAAAACGTGTGATGCAGTTACTACGTTATTGATTAGCAAGACAAAATTATGTTACAAGCTTCTTGTAACATAATTTTGTGTTTGCGCATTTAATTTTTTTTTATAATGCTTAACGATATCTACTGCAAATATGTTTATAAAATACTGTATTGAGTAGATATTATGATCTCTTTCTCTCTTTAAAGATATTTCAAAAGGTACGATAAAAGAGATTATTGTCTAAAAATTATAGTATACATAAATATAACTACTAAATAATCTAAGTTTGTTGTGGCGCATACAATAATAAAATAGATAATATTTCTGTTAAAGTAAAGGCGCCAAAAAGGCTAATGTAATCGAGATTGAATACACAAACAAATATAGGATTGTAGTGTGTCCATGGATTTTGGCGACACGGGGACATTTCTCGTCTTGAGAAGCCGGTCATTGTAATATTCGCTTATAACTTCTATCTATGATGCGTGTAAAATAGCTCTGTATATATATTATTGCTTTGTTTAGTGAGATATTATAAAAAAGTTAATATACAAGGGCAACTACGACACGAGTTTCTTAAAAGATTAAGGAAAGTTTGAAGGATTACGACGTTATAAATAGAGTTAGTAATTTTAGTACCATAGAGAAACGAAGAAGAAACTGCACTTACAAAAATTAAATTATTATTAAGAAGAATACCGAGAACCATGGTAACATCAATTTTTTTTTAATAATAGTAATTTTAGTCTTTTAAGTCCAGATCCAAGCCGCCTTGAGCAAGCATGGTGATTAATGCTCATGCCTTTTCTATTTAAGAAGAAGCATTTGCCTTGCAGTGAGTCAGTTAACAGGTTGGTATTATTATTATTAGTTATTTCATCTTTAAACGAGCGTTTTTAACTATGTAATCGTTATTTTCAGACTTTAGTATGCCCACCCATGTTTCTACGGCTACATTAAGCTCCCATGTACCACATAAAGCAATCTTATTATCTGAAATTATACAATTCTATTTATATATATATATATATATATATCTATAATTCTATTCAATTCTGACCTTCTACTCGTAGTTGACCGGATTCTGAAATTTTAGATAATAATTTAATAGTGATTATTTATGACAGAAAACCACATTAAACTACTTATTTACATAGTTTTATAAACAAACTGTATTTTGAACCTTATTTTTTCGTAAGTAGATATAGTTCACTGTAAAGCTAAATAATATTCTTAGGAAAAATAATCGGCCTAAAATATTTTTTCTGTATAAAAATACGTTTACATGGTCACCCCACTGAAATAAGAATGCTGAGGTAAATATGATATTTCTTTTATTTTATGGTTTCCATAAAATTGCTATCCAATTTTATAAAGCAAAATATTGTTTTTTACTTAAATGTATATCCATCTATGTAAACCCAACTGCTTAAAAAGATGGACTATGAGATGAAAACGTGATTAAATGGAAGATGTGATACAATCTGTCCTCGGTTTAAATTAGTACTTACATTTCTTAGACTTTTTGTTTTTGAAGGTTACGAAGAACATTGAAATATTTATTGCTCGCAAGCCACTTGCGTGTATAGATCACAGGCAAATTAAATAAATCCGCCGTTTACATACTGCCTCGACATTTTGTTAACGCTCGTTGTCATCGGCGTTATGTAATATACCGAAGGCAGATTGGGTTAAGTTTGCGGTAGCTTGCCGTGGCAGCCACCGCCGAGTGCTATAAATTAATTTTATTTGTTGTCAAACTTGTTTAAGCATTCCAAATTAGGTATACACATTGCTGGTAGCATATCCGGCGTTATGTAATATGCCGAGGCAGATTGTAAACGGCTGATTGATACAATTTGCCTGCGACATATACATACAAGATACTCAGCATAACGTTTCATCGTATTTGGTATTCTTTAATAATATTCTTAACGCCACACCGACTGAATAATAAAGGGCTAATTTTTGTCCTGCCACCACGTAGTATCCGGCGTCACAGTATAGTGGAATAATCTGTTCTAAATAACTGCAAAAGCACCATACTGTACCCTACTCTCCGTCAAGGAAATTTCGGAGCTCATTGCATAGCTAGGGATTCTTCGACATCCAACAAGTATTAATTATTTGTGTTATTGTGTTGTGTGTTTGTTGTTTTATTCTTAGTGTATTTTATTCTTACCTTACTTGATGTTGGTGTGCCTAATTGAAAAATAGTTTCCTTAAGTCCTTTTAAGAGCCCCTTAAGAGCTTTAGTCTCCTTAAGTCCTTAGTTGTCTGTATGTGAAAAATAAACAATTTTTCTTTCTTTAAGTATGGCATAAGTTATATCATTGGCATAGGTCATAGATCTTTTGCTTTATCTAACCAAGTTGATTCGATTTGACGTCATAAAAATAATGATAGTAAAAACATTTGTCAACTGTCACACATTTATCACATACAATCTACCAAATATATCAATAAACAAACAAAAGCGCGTCACCTGACAAAATATACCCTTACAAGTATCCATTTTTCTCAAAGTCCATTCATCCATAGATGAAACGATACTGTTGACTGATCACTGAAGCCCTTAGAACCTCTTGTGAGTAAGGATATATTTAGAAGGGTCCTTGTCCATCATTCTATGATTATCTACTACGTCCCGATATAAATTTGACAAGTACTTGACAATATCAAACCAAATTATATTTAAAAATATCTTTTTTTATATTAGTAAAGATTGACCTTTAATCTATACTAACCTATGCTACTACCTATATAAAGTCGAAGAGTTTATATGTTTATTTGTTTGAACGCACTAATCTTTGGAACCACCAGTCGGATTTTATTAATTATTTTTGCTTGAGATAGCCCAGTTTCTGAGGAAGGTTATAGGCTATGTAACATCACGCTACTGGCAACGAGAGCAGAGCAATAAGCAAAAACGCGGGTAAAACCGCGCCGAGAAAAGCTAGTCTGAAAATATGAGAAAAAATGTATGTCGTAAATTGTTCATACTAGTAAGAATTTCCTGTGTATTTTTAGTTATAGTTTAATGGTAATAGATTCTTGCTTTATGAATTGTTATTTTAATTAAGTGTGGCTGGCCGTATTATAGTAAAATATGGAACTTTTTTATGTTTACCTCTAAGTCTGATAGCCCGCTGGTTTGCTCGCTGCTCTCTAAATGTGAAACTTAGTCTCTTTCGAGCGTATTGTACTAGCTTTTACACCTGCAGCCTGTGGGTTAGATATACTCAAAAATCGTACAACGCCCTGCGTGTTCAGTATAATAATGCGTTCAGGGTACTGAGGCCCTAGACAAGTGTCAAAGATTTCTATTCTATTCATAGAATAGATTACAAAATGTATTGGATTGACATACGCTAACGCCGACGCTTATGTCAATCTCATACAATGTCTTATCTATTCTATGAATAGAATAGAAATCTTTGACACTTGCCTAGGGCCTCTGTTGCGACTGCCTCCCTACTGTAGCGCATCTGGGATGTTCGCGGATGCACATGTAAATTGTTTTTACGCTACAATGCGTAAGAGGTGCGCATCTCTAGTGCGCAGAGTGGGGGCCAGTTCCAACAGCATCCTGAACATGATCGCTAGTAGGTTTGATTGTGCGTACGTGAATCACTGTTGCGTTATCTCTCACGGGATACAGCAGCGGTGACTCGCGTACCTATCTACTATTATTTTTGTGTATTTATGTTAAGTAGCTGTCTTTTATTTGTATAATTACTAACAACTAGTTTTTAAGTTATACTAACATATTGAGTCATGGTCACTTGAATAAATAATTATTTATTATTTATTATTATAAGTGGGTAAAAAGGCGATTATACGAATACCTGTAATATGTTAAAAATCAGTTTACTAAAAAGGTTGTTAAACCTTTTGATGCACGCTATATAATCTTTCTATACTATTATAGCGAAAGAGTTTGTTTGTTTGTTTGAACGAAGCTAATCTCTGAGACTACCAGTCGGAATTTAATAATTCTTTTTGCGTATTATAGCCCAATTCTTGAGGAATATTATAGGCTATGTTACGCCACGCTACTGCTGACGGGAGCGGAGCATGCAAAGACGCAGGTGAAATCACGCCGCAGAAACCTAGTGCAAGATAAAAACCTTTTGGGAGCAGTCCATGTCCTGCAGAACATTTCTTTAAACTGAAGGTATATTGTACATTCACCTATAAAATTATAGTAACAATATCGTGTAGCAATTTCCCCGAACATAACATGATTTATGGTACATACGGTAGCTAACTGGCACGTGGTCCCCGCGGAAATTAAAGTATTTTTGCTTACAAACGAGGGTGTATACCTTTTACTACACATACTGAGTTTTACATAGAGTTTAAAAGTGTGAGGAGCCTGAAGATCTTTGTATCGCTTCATCAATAGGCCTACGTTTATTCCTTGTATTTTCTAACTTATTTTTTTCCTTATAATAACTGCCTCGATGATTCAAAGCACAAATAAATGCAGATGATTCGGATTCGATTCTTGAATCGCATAAAGTGGTATTTGATTTTTCTCATAGCAAAATCTCAGTGTTGTGCCCGGCAAAGACTTTCCCATATAAATGGAAAATAACATAACTGAAGAAAATTAATGTTTTACACTCCTGACTATTCTTTCGGACAAAACACAGCTTACTGCTTTGTTAAATGTTTAAAGCTAATTTAATTAAAACATGATCTCTATAATCAAATATATAAAACAATATCTGATTTTTAAACCAAACATACCACATCCCTTATTTAATGTGAATTCGATTTCCATATAAAGCTACTTTTAGATGTATCTTTAAAAACGACGCAGCTTATATTGAGTTAGCGGGCTTCGTATTTGAAAGGACGTTGCGAATTTGAAAATTCTTCAATTTTGTTTAGGTGAAATTGATTTAAACAATTATTTTTCTATTTTCGTATAGTTTAGAATATACACACATACATAACTTCATACTTGTCTTCTATTAATGGGATAAGCAGAGACTATCGAACGCCATTTTCTTCTCTCTTCTTTATAAACACACTCGTCGGTTACGGGTGCTTATAATTTTCCTCCAACAAATCACCTATTTGGTTCGTGTATGTCTATCTAGGGCGAGCCCAATATAGAAATATCTAATGTTGGCACTTCAATTATATAAGCAGACTGCCCACTTGCTAATATAATAAATGGTTGCCGTTTTTAAGCAAAATAGGCCTATGTCTGTTAAGATTGATAAACTTCCTGATTAGTTTTCAAAGGTTTCCTTGATGTTTAATATTATTAATCTAAATTTTCTGAGATTGTTAGGCTTTTTGTTCTACAATAATTCAAACATCGCTAAGTATATTATAGGGCAGTATTTCTGGCCTTTCATAGAACGAAAGCAAATGATATCTTTATAGCCTTTCACTCCTATTTATGGTCCTTGCAACAAAAACGCATTTTCTAAATTCGTTAACCTTTTTACTGTTCGGGTGGCACTATTTAAAATTTCAGTTTTACCTGCAAAGGAGAGTTCGACCAGTGGTTGTAATTTTACACAGCAGCGACAATAGCTTGGTTGAGTTTACTTAGAATTATTTCTACTATAAATAAAGAACGCTCATATATATACCTACATATATGCTAAAGTACTATATTTATGTTATAACAACTAAATTAAATACCCACA
This sequence comes from Parascotia fuliginaria, assembly GCA_963082885.1. Lineage (NCBI taxonomy): Eukaryota > Metazoa > Arthropoda > Insecta > Lepidoptera > Erebidae > Parascotia > Parascotia fuliginaria. The sequence continues at coordinate 8,151,682 of OY720195.1, forward strand.
TATATATTATGCTAAGTAAATTTTAAATTATTATAACTACTTAAATATCATATTATAAATGTGAAAGTTGAACGTGAAATGTCAACGATTATAGGAATATTTTTATACAAAAATAGAAACGTGATGACAGTGCTTTTCGCTTGTTATGTTAACCACATCTTACGGTAGGCACAACAAAGTATACCTTGGGGAAATTTCACACTCTAATCAGAACAATCCGATTGGAAAGTCCTTCATACAGCTATCATATCATCACCTGGGCTGTTCTGTATTCGTTGAATAGTAATACTCCCAGAACAGTTAAAGAAAACCTTAAACTAGATATTTTTTCTATATTAGCCTACCAAAGGACTTCACTCTGCCTGGTAAGCAGTCAGTGAAATCCAGAAGTGAAGGTCACAAAAGCCATGGTCTGAAATCGTCTGTTGTTTGTTTTGTAAAGCCTTTCACTATTTACATGCTTTTGGCAGAGCGTGGCGTTTGTTCTAATACGGTGACAAGTGTCGTCAGCTTACCAGCTAAGATGTAAGTGTACAACATGGTGTTAAACGACATGCCAATGTCTATCATCTTAAATCGGCAAGTTAAGTGTATTGCCTGCGTCACTTTGCATACTTGAAATTGTAAATTACAAAAATTTTTGAAAACCTGGCGATTTAAAAATAGTCTTAATTTCTTGCCAGTTCTTCTCATGGCCCTACCCTAATTCAGTGAACTGGCTGTAGGTTAATTGACTGACATTTTGTTATTTTAACGTTCATAAGTGTTAATTCAATTAACGCAAATGACTTTGACTTAACAAAAACGTTTCACTTCATCAAGCGGCATGCGTAAAAATATTTGCGCTCACAAAAAATGTGATTCAAGGCCATGCTTGTTTAGTGTGCTTTGTAATAACTTGTTTCGACGCCCGGAGTACAGGGTAAGAGAATTTTTTCCATAGTCACTACGGTTTCGCCACGACCGATGAACAAAGTTAGGTAGTAATTGGTGCGCCGGTAACATTGCTGCCCGCTTGCCTTTTACAACATGCAACTGTAACAAAGGAGGTTTTTTATATTCTTTACCAAAGATCATAGACTTACAGCTAAAAACCATACCTTCAGTGAACTCCAGCTACAAAATTTACAGGTATGTTCGTATCAAATGACGTCATATTGCATCTTTTTTTGTACGTCTTTGGGGGCAAATGAGCATACGATACACCTAATAATAAGTGGCAACTGTAACCTATATAGATGGCTGTGTTTTCCAAACATTACGAAAGGAGTAATGCTTAGAAAACACAACTAAATCGTTGCCGACTACGGTGAAGGGGAGGAGAGAGGAATGAAAAGGGAAAAGGATCAGGACCGAGAGGGTATTTGGGCTGCCGGCGCTCTCACTCACCGAGCGAAACACATTAGCACGAAAACTAATATTCTTACGTCGATCTTCTATAAGAGTGTAATACTGCCCCGGTCAACCCAGCCCATGCATGCTGAAACTATTGTAGATCTACTACCGTACCGTAGCATCTTCACGTAATGACCTGGAAAAGTATGTACAAACAAATATAATAGATGAATCGACGAACTCAACTACTTAGTTTTATTGGTGCCATAAATCTTGTGGCTACTAGAAAAATACGGTATGGTGAGCAAGCATCTGTCTAGTAAATAGCTGGCCGTAATAGACATTCCTAGCAATATACTTTTACGGCTGTTTTAATAGCATTCTTTCTAGAACACTGGTAAGGCTAAGTTGTTTAATGTGTATGGTGTTGGCTACATCAAAATCGTAACATAATAATATGGCGTTCTATTCTATTATATAAAGCGGTACAGTTTGTTTGTTTGAACGCGCATATCTCCGGAACTGCCAGTTGGATTTGTATATTTATTTTTGCGTTTGTAGGCCCAGTTCTTAAGGAAGGTTATATACTATATAACATCACGCTATTGGCGACGGGAGCGGGGCAGTAACTAAAGACGTAACTTAACGTGGATGAAGCCGCGCCGCAGAAGGCTAGTTAGCTAAGCGTAAAGTTAGGAACGTATTTAAATTAATTTCCTCAAATAATATTATTACATTTCTGACTACAAATATCTAGAAAGAAAAACAAATAAATAGAAAAACCATTTATAGTGCAAAAATAAAAAAAAACACGGCGTACATAGACCATAAAAGATAATTTAAAAAACAAAATAAAAGCAAAAATATCTTACCTCTAAAATATTATGAACAAGGTACCTAGTAATAACTTGTTCTTGTGTATCTACACTTTTATTTTTATATAAGCTTATCAAAATGGCTTCAATTTGCCTGATAGTACGCAGTCAATGTAATTGTATAATCTTCTGAACAGCTATTTTAATAAAAACTGAAAAAGAACAAACACTATTAATATGTAACTACGTTAATTAAAAATCTCCACTACCAAGTCAGAGCTTAATTAGTAATCATTTCAAAGCTGCGTCTGTCCAACCGAATCGCCCAGCCTTCAGGCACTTGAATGTTGGTCGTTTTAAATTGGAGCGATTCAGTCCGCAATTGGAATGCCACCTCGATCGCAGCTTGACATAGAATGGAAACTGACTGAGTAGATTGTAAGAGGTTACATTTCCAAATTGAGTTTGTAAATTTAACTGTATGTTCAAGAACTTATAACTTATTATACCATGCATAAAGTACTTATAATACATACACACAATAAAACGAAACGACTTTTAGTTTTGTTTGATACTAGATTTTCGCGGCGCGGTTTCACCCGCATCTTTGCTTACTGCTCTGTTCTCGTCGCCAGTAGCGTGTGGTTACATAGCCTAATACCTTCCTTGAGAACTGGGCTATCATACGCAAAAATATTTTTTTGAATCCGACTGGTAGTTCTAGAGATTAACGCGCTCAAACAAACAAACTTTTCCGCTTTATATTATAGTATAGATGAAATTAATAAATTAAGTAATTAAATGCTTTGAATGTCTTAGTATCTTTAAATGTAAAAGTATGTACGTCTATTTCTTTGGCATGTTCTACACCTAAATGGCTTGATATATTTTAACGTATGAGGTGTCATTAGATTTGTATTGATTATGGGAGTGACTTATGGTATATAAAATTTAAATGTAGCGTCTGCAGGAGAAAAATGTGTTTCTTTCTTTTCACTTTGTTTTAATAGACAAGCGGGCTTTTTGTTTCTTTTTTTTATAATATATATTGCTTGTAGAAGATATAAGTAATGTTTTTTTTGTTACGTTTACCCCTTTGGAAGAGGTTTATATCCAATAAGCAGGATAATAGAGTTGAATAAAGTTAACAACATCATCCATTATTTTGTTAGTATTAAATCACGGTTACATTTTATATTCATAACTTCATTTAATATTACTAATTCAAAATTGAAACTAACAAACAAAAGATCACTTGGAACGTATTTAATATTTAAGAAGGGTAAGGTACCCACATAAACTTTAATTAAAATGTTAAGCCATGTGTATAGATCATGGTAATTCATAACAAAGGTAAACTTGTGATTTATTTGTAACATGTCTATTAATATATCAATTTTATAAACTACATATTATTAATATTTTTGCGTATAACCAGCTTTTAAATAGTCATTGTAATAAAGTGTTGAATTATTACGACAAATTGATTAAATAAGAAGATTACATTATTATTAGTAAAATGTAACATGTACATATTTTATACACTAGCTGTAATTACTTAGGTACCTACTAGGTACCTACTAGGTTTCAGATCTTGTCCAAATGATAAATGTAGAGTGAGTTCAGAATAAATAAAAACTAAATAAATTTTATTTGACTGCACCGTTGGTCTAGTGGTTAGTGTAACTGACTGCGGCGCCGGGTGTCGTGGGTTCGATTCCCGCAGAAGGCAAATATTTGTGTGATGAACATTTGTATTTGTCTTTAGTCTGGGTGTTTCCTATGTATTATAAGTATGTATTTACAAAAAAAAAAAGTATGTATATGTATTATATTTCAGTTATCTAGTACCCATAACACAAGCACTGCTTAGCTTGGGACTAGACGACAGTGTGTGATAGTGTCCACATATTATTATTATTATTATTATTTAATTACCCTACTACAACAGTTAACAGATTGCAAGTTTTGTTATCTAGTTCCACAGTTTAAAAAATAAAGTAAAAATAAAAGAATAGAAATTTATTATCATTTATTTCCTACAGTACTTTTCCGTTTTGTTATTACTTACTTACACACTAGTGACGAATAACTCTTCAAAAAAAAAAACCCTGAAAACTTTTCAAAAATATTATTAGAATAGAATGTTCAGATAGTTTTATTGTCCAAACCCTGCCAGTACCCAGAGCATATCAACAAACGACTTCCAAAATCAGTAGTATAAGTGAATAAAAATTTACGACTTCTCAAATTACCGACGTCACAAATGACGTATTCGCTCAGGAGTTTTATTATCTTCTGAGATACGAGCATTGAAAGCAATACATTCACTTATCACAGACGTAAAAATTTTTGTTGCTCAAGATATATATCAGTTTTACGGACCACGTAATGGGAGAATGTGATTTTGTCTGATCTTATAATAAAAAATACATTATTTTGAGAATAATGGAACATGACATCGATGCAAGTAAAGTATACTAATAGGTCCTTACTTTACTATATACTATGTATGTAAAAAATATTATGTATAAGTTCACAAAATAATAGGTGCATAATCATAGAGATTTATAGAGCGGCAATGCGAAGAAATTTGGTAGGGATCGTCCTAGGTGATGTGTTGACAAAGTGCACAATTACAAGTACCTTTAACTGACGTGTGTGTATGTATGAAAAGATACATTAATGTTTCAGAGTCAAAAGAAGTATGTTTGGATCGTGAGAAATGGCGTTCTATATTAACTGCTTATTCCGTTAATGGGAGACAGGCGTGAAGTTATGTTTGTATGTATGTGTACATCATTATTTTAGAAAGAAGGTGCCATTTCTGGACGTAGCATCTTTATTTTGACTAGACGTGACCTGGAGGCTTACCACCTTCTTATAGCAGTATTATTTTAATGTTACTTTGTGTTTGCCTTTTTTTTCTTTTGTATCATTAAAAACAAGGATAGAGGCAAAGAAAGGTTATAACAGATTGCTATAAGAGGTTATAATAGGGTTTCTGCTCTCGTGTATCTGTTGCCCACCAGTTAGTCGTGACTTGCTCTTATTAATCAGTTGCTTTTATCAAATCGCCGGTTCAGTGATCCTTAATTAAACCGGGTAGCTCTCCCATATCACCTGCCTACGTTGCAGGAGCTCAGTTTTCTTAGAAGACTCAAACTCTTTGATCTCGCTCCTGTGAATGACTTTGAGTCTGAATAATAAAGTTTAAAGATAAGGTTAATCTTGATACCAAAACTTATCTTAATCACACCTTGCCAGGCGTGACTGAATATCAAAACAAATTCTGCGAATTCTGCTTTCGCAAAATTTGTGTACGGATGTTTATTACTCTTTAAAGCAAACACTACTTAATAGATTTTAATTAAACTTTACAGTACAGAATAAGACAAAGGTTATCTATCTATACTATTATAATAAAGCGGAAGAGTTTGTTTGTTTGTTTGAACGCGCTAATCTCTGGAACTACCAGTTGGATTTGGATCATTTACTTATGGTGATAGCCCAGTTCTTAAGGAAGGTTATACGCTATGTAACATCACGTTCCTGGCGTCGGGTGCAGAGCAGTAAGCAAAGACTCGGGTGAAACCGCTCCTCGGCAAGCTAGTTAATAAAATTAAATATATTATGTCAATTTGCCAAAATACGCACCAAATTCTAACTTAACGCGCACGAAGTCGCGGGCAGAAACTAGTTCTTATCATATTTTTCAATTTAATCCTAGCTTATCCTTACTTAAGTTAATTTACTATATTCAAGTATTATAATCCCTTTAAAACTTGAGTAACTTGAGCTTACAAATTTACATTTACAGTATGATGATAAACACAATACAAATCTGTGTTATACATAATTTATTTATTACACTCATTTGTCATGTTTCCAACTTTATTCTTGAAATTTCTTAGTGTTAAAACTTTAATTATTAATGTTAAGTATATGTATTAGCTTAATTTATTTGTTATTACAGATATCACTTTATCGTATCACTACAAGTCCACCCTCGCTTGGCCTCGGTATCAAAAGTTTCATTTGATTTCACAACTAATTCCTACGGAAAATATCATAGCAATGTGATGTATTGCATCATTCAGATTTAAAAACGCGCTTAAAATATTGAAATTCTAAAAATTACTAAAAAAATTGTGTTGAAAATAGTAAAATATAGCCTATGTTACCGCTTAATTTATTGATTTCTATAAGTGAAAGAATTTTTGAAATGCAATCGTAGTTTTCTATTTAAATCGTTGCAAACAAACAAATATATAAAAAACTAATCTTTTCTCTTTATAATATTAGTTTAGATTACGTTGTGTATAAGAGAATAATCTTAATAATTTATGTGAATTAAAATAAACCGAGAACAAGAACACAATCTATCTCACTTTTGTTGAATTTGATTTAACTTCTACAATAATTTTGAATTACAACTTCCTTTTAAAGTCATCATAATGTTTACACTATATACCTATCACTTATCAGAAAGAAGTTAAACCAATATCGAACACAAAATTAATTTATTCCATTACCGGACAAAACTCTTGGCTCCATTTTTACTCAAAGATTACCAATTCAAATTATTTAGTTCAACAGGTTTCATCATCTCGTCCCCTAGTGATGCTGAACATATTAATGAAGGATTAAATTCTTTTGTGTGGACATTACGGCAATATGCTAATGAAATACGACTTAATGAAAAATTGTACGATGTGGGGTTTAACTTGTCTTTGAGGTTTGTAGTGCCTACGTTTTAAAAAATACTAGATAATTTTACAATGTGAAACAAATCTCCTTTGGCAAAATTACAAAGGATATCGTAACTATAATAAAAGACAAAATAAATTTGATGAGAATAAATATAAATATTATTTTTAAGTCCCTAGATTATGTTTGGATAGTCTCTTAGGCTTTTCTTTGATCACGTTTTGTACTTTTAAAGCATAATAAATTTTTACCAACCCATTTTGTTTAGTTCTTATCCACAGAAATCGACAACGATGCATTTTGAAAAGTATGATTCTGATAGAGAGACCTTACACAAGCAATATAATTTTTTTATTAAAAAACAAAAAGGCCGTCTGCCTTAAACAAAATGAAAGGAAAGAAACCCATTTTTTTTCTCGTGTTGAAGCAACATTGAAATTTTATATAACCTAAGGCACTCCCACTACAATACGAATCTAATGACACCTCATACGTTAAAATCCATCAAGCCATTTAGGCTGTAGAGCATGCCAAAGAAATAGACATACAAACATTACCCCCTCCTCCTTGTCGTCGGGCAATAAATAGCAAGTAATCAAATAAAACTGTAACTACCTATTAAACATGACTAACATTTTAAGAATGTAAATTTTTAAAAAGGCATTTCTTTGAAGATGCAAGTCATTTTACGAGTTAAACTTAACTTATAAATAAAGGCAAATACTATGAAAAAAGCAGGTACAAAAATGCTGAAGCAGAGAAGATTCAATATGGTCATAAGTCTTGCATTCAGAATAGGTCAAATTGTAAAATAAAATTAAATCACGCAAATTTTCAACAAAAAAAACCGACTTCAAACAGAAACTATGATTTTCCAAGTTGTCCTTCGATTTCTCTGGAACACCATCATCAGGTCCTGGTTTCTTAAACATACCATCCTTGAAATATAGGAGACATAAACAACAACACAACAAAAAAATAATCATCAAAATAAGTTCATAAACGACGAAGTTATCCGCGAACCGCGAACACAAAAAACAAAATTATATACACGGTCGAATTAAGAAACCTCCTCCTTTTTTGAAGTCGGTTAGAATCAAATCAAATCAAATCAAATCAATTTTTATTTGTTAAACATGGTCTTAAAATAAATATAGTGCGCCATGCTTTGTCATTTGACATGCAAATATTATTTAAATAACAATTGAATTTAAATTATGTCCATGATAATTAATTAAATTATAAAATATACAATAATAGCATTATCTAATTAATTATAGCATTGTCATGTCATTAGATATTAACATCATTTAGAACAATAATCAACGCTTGCTATTATGTATACATAATATCAAGGCGGGCGTTTTTACAAAAAACACCACTCATTTAGATAGAACACCAAACTATACAGTTGGTATATAGGCACTTGTTTTTATTTCTCACAATGCACAATACCGACCTATAAATTCTACACCAAATTTTGCGGCACTAAAACGTTTCTTGAAAGAGAAAATAGTTCAGTCGTTGGATCGCTTGCCAGTGGAGTGTTGGTATCTTACAAAGTGATCACGGATATACTACACCCAATCTATTACCAAGACTAGGAACTTTGCCAACTAAACGGTGAAATATAAGGTAGAGTACGTATTTTATTGAGGATGGATCGACTATCGAGCTGTCTGGACAATTTAAGCTAATATTATAAAATTAAATATAAATGAAATAATAGTCGTGATTTTATAACGAAGTTAAATATTGTATGCGATTTAAATTATTTGTTGTTTTGACCGAAAACATTAATTTTAATTTTATTTGTTTAAAAAGATCTTACCACATCGTTATTCCACGATCAATTTAAATTAAATCCATTTATTCATTTGGGTTAATTGAATTAACAGTTATGAATGTTAAAAATACAAAAATGTCAGCCAGTTAACCTACTGCCAGTTCGCTGAGATGCATGAGAAGAACTCGAAAGAAACTGAGGCCACTTTTAATCAACAGGTTATTACAATTTTTTGTAAGTTACAATTTCAAGTAGCATGCAAAGTAAAGCACACAATACACTTAACTCTATAGGTATAATTACGGTCTTCTAACTTTATCAGTCGGCAACGGCATTTTTATAGCCCACAGTGGCAGACGAGCAAACAGCCCACGTGATTATAAATGGCAATGTACATTGTTTCAGCCATACTATGATAATACAACAGGCTATAGGTTACAGCTTTCACTTACTAACAAATATAAGCTTCGTGCGTGTTTGCTACCGTAGTATATTGTAAAAAAGTGGATCGGTGAATAATATACTCAACTGACTGTTGAATTTAAGTTGAATGACTTTGTAATTCAATTAATATTTTTATGGAAAAGAGACACTTGCCCCCACAAGAGATTCGGCAACTGGAGGCTTTACGGACAAATAACGAATACCTTTTATTTGTTTTGGGTAAAAAACATTTGTACGACACAAACATTACTAGACGAAGACGTAGCGTGGGCAGACCTCCCACAAGGTGGACCGATGACCATATAACGGTGGCGGGCAACCGATGGATGAGGGCGGCAATTGACCGGCTACGGTGATGAAAATTGGGGGAGGTCTATGTCCAGCAGTGGACAACTTTTGGCTGATATGATGATGATGGAACATTACTAATTTCATTTCAGCCTTTATTAGCAATCAAATAAAGATATAGTACTATAGATCAACAAATATTAAATTTTTTATTTAACAATAACAGTAAATAGAATAGAATAGAATTTTATTTAGATATAAGTTTACATTGTATACCCATACATTGTAATAGTAAGTAATAAAACTAAGTATTAATAATATTATTAAGTACCTACAACAATGCTTACACCTATGCGTAGGTACTTATACAAAAGTAAAACAAAATCAAATAATAATAATATAATAATATTAATAATAATAATAATAATATTCTACCACATTCACACAGCGCCATCTAGTCCCAAATTAAGCAATTATATTTGCTTGTGTTATGGGTACTAAACAACTGATATACTACTTATATACATTTTTTTTTTGTAAATACATACATATTATAGATAAATTACACCCAGACACAGAACAAACAATCATGCTCATCACACAAAGGTTTGTCCTGGGTGGGAATCGAACCCACGACCTCCGGCTTAGCAGTCAGGGTCACTAACCACTAGACCAACAGGCCAGTCAAAATATAATAGACTCACAAACTATATCTGACTAACTTAAATGACAAAGCATAATTATCTTGTCACACTTTATATCTTTTAAATATAATATAAATTTAATACGTGAAACATGCCGTAATCATGTGATCATCGGGATTATTGGGCAAGAATCACCCTAAACCTTTTGTTATGTGGATTGTGGTAATTTTATTAAAAAGATACACCAATCAAACATTTAGAATTGTATTGAATATATCAATGAACTCGCTAATTATATATATATATATATATATATATTATATACCTATGATAGATAATGTTGATTGTAGTGCTCTAGGATGAGTATATGCGTGTAAAGTATTTGCAACAGCGCTTCTAGTGTACACTCTAAGAACTTTTTTTTACAAATATATTTGATGCTGTCTAATGAGGCTGGTTACAGTGACGCATATCGTTCGTGCGGGTAAGCGCGGCCTGTACGCCAAGCAGCCATTTAATTATTTTTGCGTTTTAATATGTAACGATCCAAGAGACGCAAAGCTCGTGTTCCGCGACGACAGGAGAAATTGACACTGTAAAACCACAAAAACTGAAGCAAAAAAGCATAAATTGTATCTCGAAGACATCTTTTTCTCATCATATCATCATATCAGCCAAAAGACGTCCACTGCTGGGCATAGGCCTCCCCCAATTTTCGCCACCGTGGCCGGTCATTCGCCGCCCTCATCCATCGGTTGCCCGCCACCCTTATAAGGTCGTCGGTCCACCTTGTGGGGGGTCTGCCCACGCTGCGTCTTCCGGTTCGTGGTCGCCACTCTAGAACCTTTCTGCCCCAGCGGCCGTCAGTTCTGCGAGCTATGTGTCCTGCCCATTGCCACTTCAGAGAAGCAACTCTGCGAGCCACGTCAGTTACTTTGGTTCGTCTGCGGATTTCTTCGTTTCTCAAACGATCGCGCAGGGAGACGCCTAACATAGCCCGCTCCATCGCCCTCTGAGCGACTTTGAGCCTTCGGATAAGACCCATAGTTAGCGACCACGTCTCTGCTCCGTATGTCATCACTGGCAACACACACTGGTCAAAGACCTTGGTCTTGAGACACTGCGGTAGTGCGGACGAGAAGATATGTTGTAGCTTCCCGAACGCTGCCCAGCCGAGTTGGATACGACGAGTGACCTCTTTCTCGAAATCGGACTTACCTAATCGGACTGTTTGTCCCAGGTATATGTACTCGTCAACGAATTCGAGCATCGAGCCTCCGACCGTAATAGGAGTGGGTGTAACATGGACATTGGTCATGACTTTAGTCTTGTCCATGTTCATTTTTAGGCCCACTTGTCGAGAGACTCTACTGAGGTCATCGAGCATTGCACTGAGCTCCTCCACGGTCTCAGCCATGACCACGATATCGTCCGCGAATCGAAGGTGAGTGATGTACTCGCCGTTTATGTTGATGCCAAGTCCATTCCAGGTCAGAAGCTTGAACACGTCCTCCAGTGCAGCGGTGAACAGTTTCGGAGATATAACATCTCCCTGTCGTACTCCTCGCTGCAACTGGATAGGCCTTGAGCTCTGACCATTAATTCGTACTGACATAGTGGCGTTTTCATACAAACACTTCAGCACTTCGATATATCGATAGTCAATATGGCACCGTTGGAGAGACTGCAGCACAGCCCAGGTCTCGATCGAATCAAAGGCTTTCTCATAGTCCACAAACGCTAAGCACAGGGGCCGGTTATACTCTGTGGACTTATGTATAACCTGCCGCAGCGTATGTATGTGGTCTATGGTACTAAAACCTTTTCGGAAACCGGCTTGTTCGGGAGGCTGGAAGTCGTCGAACCTGTTTGCGAGACGATTAGTAATGACCCTCGAGAACAGCTTGTAGACGTGACTCAGGAGTGTGATAGGTCTGTAATTCTTCAGAAGGGTTTTATCGCCCTTCTTGAAGAACAGCTCCACCACACCCCTGTGCCACGTCTGTGGCGTTTTGCCCTCGAAGAGGACGGCACTAAAGAGCCTCTGAAGGGCCTTCAGGACAGGATTTCCGCCTGCCTTCAGTAGCTCGGCTGTGATTCCATCCTCACCCGGCGCCTTGTTGTTCTTGAGCTGTCTGAGAGCCGTACCAATCTCGCACAAGCTGACGTCCGGGATGTCTTCGGTGTAATGTCGAGTTAACCTAGCTCTTGGATCTGATGCTAGGCAGCTAACAGGTGCATGTTGTGTCGTGTATAACTGTCCGTAGAACCTCTCGACCTCCTCTAAAACCTCTGGCTTAGACGAGATGAGCCTGCCGTCCCCAGTCTTCAGCTTGACAAGTCGGCTCTGCCCGACAGACCGACCTCGTGCGAACACTTTCAAGCCTTTGTTGCGCTCTATAGCCTCTTTAACACGTTGTGTGTTAAATTGGCGAAGGTCGCGAGTCAAAGACTTGGAGATCCGTCTGTTGAGCCGCCGATAGTCACTAGCTTCCTCTGGGGACCGCAGTACCATCCTGCGCCTTTCGTCCATAAGTTTGAGGGTCTGGTCGGTGATCTTTTTCGGTCCTTTACTGTGGTGGGCTTTAAAGATGTTCGACCCTACCGAACGGACAGTTTCCACGAACCTGTTGCTGTATTCGTCCACGTCTACGCAATCGCCGAGGCTTTCGAAGCGGTTATGAAGTTCGAGTTGGAAACTCTCGGAGCTATGAATTTGAATCGGTGCAGGTCGGAGCGCAGACTTCATCAGTCGAGACCGGTCCAGCCTAGGGTTGATATTTAATGTGCCTCTTACCATCCGGTGATCGCTTCCGGTTTTCACCGCATTGATCACTGAGACATCATTAAATATTTGCCGCCTGGTCGACAAGATGAAGTCAATCTCATTTTTTGTGACACCGTCAGGACTAATCCAGGTCCATTTGCGGCTATCGCGCTTCTTGAAGAAGGAGTTCATCATAAAGAGGCCCTCCTTCTCCATGAAGTCAGCCAGCATTTGGCCCCGGGGATTCCTGGATCCAAATCCAAACTGCCCCACTCTCAACTCGTTACCGCCTCGTCTACCCAGCTTCGCGTTGAAGTCCCCCATGACAACAGTGTATTGGGTCCTAGAGGAATGTATAACTCTGGAAATGTCCTCATACATAGCCTCGACCTCATCGTCGGGGTATGTCGAAGTGGGAGCATAAACCTGTATGACCTTCAGCGAATACCGTTTGGTGATTCTGAGTATAAGGTATGCTACCCTCGTCGACACACTCTCGATTTTCACCACGTTGTTCACGAGGGACTTGTGGACGATAAACCCGACTCCACCTTGGGACAGTTGGTCGCCCTCCCGGAAATAGAGCAGGTTACCGGACTTAAGGGTTATCGTGTCCTCCCCCTGTCTTCGGACTTCTGACAGTCCCACTATGTCCCATCGTAGCCTGCTCAATTCTTCCTCCAGTTCAACAATCTTCTCGTCATTCCGCAGTGTGCGCACGTTGTATGTTGCCAGGGCCAAAGGTCGTCGGTTTGGGTAGCCTGGCCGCACCCGGGGATTCTTCGCACCCCCTACCCCGCCGTTACCATGGCCGCTACCGTAGCCAGGAATAGCGGGATGACCGGGGACTGGGGGCCATTTCTTCTGGTGTAGCTCCATTTAGGGGGATGTTGCCATAATCGCCACGCTTGGCAGGCGGGTTGGCGATCGCAGTGGTGGTAGCTTTATCACAGGACGCTGCTGCCCGTCCTGTGTTGTGCTGATTTTTCTACCACCCGTTTTCGTAACGGTTTAACCGCCGTTATTCGGTAGACTGATGGACTGACATCATTTTGTCCTTAGTCGCCTTGTACGACACCCACGGACAGAGAGGGTTGGGGCTATTCTTTCCCGGCCACCACGCGGGGGATCTTCTTTTTCTACCTAATAATATTCAATGCTATTAGGGCATCACTTATTACCTTTGATATTATACTTTTTATGTAGATGAGGACATCATAATGATGGCTCGCACTATCTTCCTTGATTCTCAGCTTTCTATCAGGCCCATGAGTAATATTTACTTTATTGTTCATTGAGACGACGTATAAGTATGAAAGCTATAACGCAACGGGAGATATTGTTATAAGTTTCTATAAATGAATTGATTTGGAGATTTTTCTTTGAACTATGGCTTAAGTAAAGTCTATCTTGTGGGTTAAGTACTTGATTTTTATGCAAGAGTTTGGTTCGAAAATTGTTATGTATTTTATAAAAAGCTTAAAAACTGAAGAGAAAACATGGTGAACATATATACAATAAGAAAAATATGGTAGATATTTTAAATATTCGGCGTTAAACTAAACAAATAGTCTGTTAGTAATTCACAAAAAAAGTCGGTGTGAGTTTCATAAATTAAAGGTAAATTGAACTAAATTAAATATAGACAGGAAGAATAAAGAAAAAGGTTTTTTCTAAGTAGTAAAAAAGCAATAGTAACAGTAATATAAGTTAGAATGGTTAATAAGAAATAGTAAGTTAAGATACTATTCAACATGGGATGCGTATGTGTTAAAAACGCCACGCGTTCCAGAGAAAAAGGGTCTTGACAGACAGCCAGACGGCCAAGGAAGTGATGAATGGACCTTTAAGAATACGGTTTTTTCCTTATACGGTACGGAACCATAAAAAATACAATACCGGCGTTTAGTGTTCATGTTGAATTTAATAATATGTAGGTAGGTATATATGAAAATAATATAATATTATTGTGTACATAATTATGTTGAAATACCTCACGCTGGTTTCAGCATGAATGGGTCGGATCGGCCGAGGAAGTACTACCCTCTCGTAGAAAATGGACGTAAGAGTAATAGTATTCATACTACTGCTTTTCGTTCGGTGAGTGAGAGTGTAGGAGACCCAATTTTCCCTCTTTCCTCACCTCCCTTATTCCCTTCCCCTACCCAATTCCCAGCCGCCATAGTGGAGGCCACCATACCAGGAGTTCAAGACGATGGCTTTTGGTATTGTCAACTTCTGGATTCCATTGACTGCTTACCATCAGGCGGGATGGAGTCACTTTGGCAGGCTAATTTATAAAAAATTACTACATGACTACATTCGCTGTACACTGGTTACTTACGGTAGTAGATTCTTGTTAGTTTTAGCATGAATGGGACTGATCGATCGGGAAGTACTACCAGCTCATCAACGTAAAATATTTGTTTCAATACTAATAGTGTTTTAACGGTGAGTGAGAGCGCCGGTAACCTAATCACCCTCTCAGTCCTCTGCATTTTATCTTTCCTTCCTCATTCCCTTCTCCATGCATAGTTGGTCTTCTACACATTCTTTTTGCAACGTAAACGTAGCTATGTCGGTTACAATTACCACTTACTATCAAGGGGCCTACTAATATTAATAAGATTGCTATACGAGGTTGTGCTTTTGTTATTGCTCTTGATGCGTGCCGATTGTTGTGTAAAAAAGTGTCCGAATATTATGGAAACAAAGGCATGCAATAACAAAGGTGTGACCAACTTCTGTCTGTATGTGTTCACTTAGTAGGTATGTATGACTTAAATAGGCTTATGTAACTGCGTGGCATCCTTTTAAATTAAAATTGAGGCTCTAAATTAGTTGATTATACACGACGCACCTAAATAAAGACAAATAAGTGTGTACTTTTCAATGCCACAACTAACTTTATTTTAGACATCATAATATTAGCCGAAAAAGCATTACCCTGAATCAGGCAGTCGGGTAAAAAGTTTCCATTATAGATACATACTGCTAAGAATTTCATTTCATTTTGTACTTACAGTATGGACAAAGATGTTCCGAAGAATTTGTTTTGCAAAATTGATACAATTCACTTTAAATTCACCAAGATATTTAAGAATTAGGTAATCACTTCAATGAACTCCTGAAGACGTCAATAAGCGACAGATACCACTTACCATCACGTGGGCTTTTGCTGTTTTAATGTAGACTATAAAAAACTATTGTATTTAAATAATCCTTTCACATTATAATGAAATTGATTCGTTTCACTTTCATCATTACTATTTTGTCCACATTAGGTTGACAGAACTTTCCAAGCACTTATACGCCGCTCTTGTATTTTAGTCGGTAGTAGATCCACACTGGTTTCAGCATGAATGGGCCGGATCGTCCGGGGAGGTACTACCCTCTCATAGAAGATTGACGTAAGAGTAGTTAGTATCCGTACTACTGCGTTTCGTTCGTTGAGTGAGAGCGCCGGAGGCCCAATTTCCCCCTTTCTACTTTCCTCACCTCCCTTATTCCCTTCCCCTAACCCTATTCCTAGCCACCATAGTGGAGGCCACCATACCAGCAGTTAAAGATGATGGCTTTTGGTAATGTGGCCACTAATTCTGGATTCCACTAACTGCTTACCATCAAGCGAGGTGGAGTCACTTTGGTAGACTAATATATGAAAAAAAACATCGTATAGGGAGGCACCACGCAGCCTTTGACTGTATTAAAACAATAGTAATTTATAAATAATAGGAAATTGAATAAAACAATTAAAGTTTCAGTTAAACGTTTATTCTTTCCCATATTATAAACAACACCGCTGCCTTATTTCCATTAATTAATAATAATTAGTATTTATATTATAAAACTTGAATAAATAGAGTGATGCGTTGACTTGCCGTTATTTTACATATTCACCATTTATATTTTAATGTCAAGAAATGAATTTAAAATATCAATGAGCAATTATAGGAATTTAAATTAATGTAAATATAACAGTAGAATTACCGTTATTTTACGAAGTACCTGTATCTATTATTTAGAGAATTATAACAATAATAATATAATATAATAACAAAAATATTACCACAACTACAAACAACATCATCTAGACCCAAAGTAGGAATATATTGTAGTTTGTGTTATGGGTTCTAAAATGCGGATATATGTACATACCTGAACACTTTTTTTTGTAAATACATAATTATACGTAGAAACACTCAGACCAATGCAAATAGACATGTTCATGCACACAAATATTTGCACTGAGTGAGAATCGAACCCGCGATATAATTTATGTATATTACATTTTCGGTTACGTGGTCGTAACCGAAAATGTTTATCGACCCATAAATAAATACAAAAAATAACAGTAAATAAATTACAACACGAATTATACAGCTCAATTATTTTATTATCACTCATTACAATTTAAATTTCATTAGTTTGTGAATCTTGTAATTAATTACAGGATTATTTTGTATATAAGCTTAACGGTATTTAGGCCTCAGTGTTTACACACTCAACAATAATAGTAACGTTTAACTGTACAAATATAATTAACCCAACAGCCTTTTAGACAAACAGATACATTTTATTGGGTATTTACTCATCCATGTTATAGATAGTTGGTAATGTATCAAAAGCTTTAGCGGCTTTTATACATAAACTAGTTATTTAGAAAAAGATTTCAGAACGTAGTGGATTTAAGATCATGATAAAGTGAATATTGACATATAAAACACATTTTTCAGTAGGTAAATATTATTATTATAATAATAATTAATCGCTTCATTTGTACTGTTACTAATAGAAATTAAGATAAAGCAATTATATTATTATGTAGTTAAATTGCTTATTTTGTGTATTTAAAGAATGAATAATAAAATAATAATGCCTCTTCTGGGTACACTATATAAATAGATTAACAACGCACCACTCTATATAAAACTGTGTGAAAATTAAAATAAGTTTTACAACAAAATTTTAACAAATAAATTTAAATTTAAATTTAATTTAAATTTAACTGTAGTTTTATTAAACTTTACATCAAATACAATTAATTTAAACTGCCGCTTTAAATTAAAACAGTAACTACTATATACATAAATTAAAATCATAAAACATTTGATTTTAAAAAAATAAAAAATAACGGTAAATCAGATACCGGTATTAGTTAGTTTTAGTTTAAACATATTACGTATTTTACAATAACATGTCCTAGAAACTTGCTTGCAGTTCTGAATATTTCATTACAAAAAGCCATTACAAACTAAGCGTAGCATTTTGCTACGAAGCTACAACTTTCGTAGCAAAACGCTACATTGCCAGTTCACTGTTGAAAGTTGACGGAACTGTAATTTTCACATATCGTTTTCAAGCTTTTACAAATTTTATGTAATCTTCGCGATACAGTATAAAATTAATGACAAAACTTTTTGTCAAATGAGGAAAACTGTAATAAATCTGAATAGTTAACTAACCACGTGAATATTAACATTACATTGCAGTTCTTAATCTAAAACTATAAGTTGTATAAAAAAATAGCATACATTTATAAACTTATGTTGGATTGACTTTAACTTAAAATTTATTAGTATAATAAACAGTCAAGTCATTGAACTAATGGTGATCAAACCTTTTACATAATACAAAAACTGACTTTTCTTTATAACAAGAAACAAGTATAATGCTATCTTTGTTTATTTCAGCGAGCATGACAAAGACAACACGGACTTTAAAAACCTTTAACATTTAATTAGCTACAATTTAAACTAAAAGCGGCAGCCTTTACAGGTATAACAATTAATTAAAACATAACAAATGAAAATGAACAGTCCACGTATTTAATATATTGATTTTAATATTACATTATAGTCTAGGAGATAGCGATGTATTTCACCTAAATCAAAATTCGACTCGATTACGTAATGCATAAAATGAAAAACCGATTTGATGTTGTTTTTTAATAATAATATCACTTGTCTGAAGATTATTTACTTAGATATTTAGAGATTTCGCCATGTCAACAAGCGCAAATTATTTTGCAAGTAATAAATTATAATCGCTAAAATATTTTTTATTTTTTATTACTAGCCTATTATGACTACTATGACTAACTTTGGGCACAGAAAAATTAACCCAATTTTAACATGGAGCGGTTCTATGTTTGTTTTCAATTTTCAAGAAAAAATATCAGATTGAAAAACGGATTTATAAATAAAATGTTTTTGAAGTACAAGCCAATAAGTAACTCATCCCTTTGTGGTAAACTACTGCAACTACTTTATACTATCCATGTGTAGGTAATGATTCACTTTGAGTTCGTAATAAGAATGATGTTTATTATTTTATAATATACACACGAATAAACGCATAAAATGAATCGTTATTGAGATTTGAGAGAAAAGATTTCCAGATGATAAGATGACCTAGACTGACAAAGGCTTATAAGAATCTTGTAATAAAGGGTATTATTAGTTTACAAGTCCTATCTTGAAAATTCAAGTAGCTTTTGACTTACCCTTTGTGTCAGATAATAAAAAGGCCGTACTTTAAATTTATTTAAATAAAATTAGATTTTTATTTGCCATTTCTTCAAGTGGTAAACTAAAAACGAATGTTTTTTAATTTATTTAAGTACATTTAGATTTTTAATGACAGCCTCTGAATTGTATCTATGATAACAATTACAGTAGTCTAGATCTTAATTGATTATAATTTTATTCATGCCAGCAGTAAATTATTTCAACATTTTGGGATACTAAATTTAAGTTTCGGTTACTTAATGTTATTTTTTTATATTAATATTATTAATCTGAAAACATTTTTAATGGTTAACTTTATTTTAGCATTATTTTTGTTTTGTTTTCTTTTAGTTTTCTCGAAACCTATGCATGAAATTGCTTTCGACAAAAATGTACATAACATTTATGTAGAAAGCTATTTAATGCATTTGGAACTATCAAAGAATTCGTGAAAACTAATAGATTTCGAGAAAACTATCTCAAACGACACTTAAATCAGTTTTTTTTGTATAATTAAATATCAAAAAAAAAAATTTAAGAATATTTACTAAAAGAAACATATTATAATTATACTTTTAATTTATTCTCAATGTTAAACAAAGCCTTTCTATTTTGCTATAAATTCATCAAAATCAAAAGCTAATAGCGTCGTAAGCTATGAGATGACATAGCATAACGTGACAAGACATGACGCGTATGGGTCATCACTCAATATAACCTCGTATCTTCAACACCGTTGAAGTTCATCAATAAATATTATCAATTAAATAACGGCTCACTATGAGCACTTGTCTTTTATAAGTAATGTTACCGCAATAGAACAAGATCAGTTGTCTCATATATCAACTATGCTTTAAGAAAATATCCAAATAATGAAACATCAATTAACTTTAAGTTACACTTGAACATTTTTCTGTCACGGAAATTTATATTTTAGTAAAGATTGCCTGGGACTTAAGGGTCATTTAAAATTGAATGGGCTTTCAATATTTAGTAATACAAATAATAAAAGTACTTAAGAAAACAACTCAATCAACTTGTTAGCTCCCTGCCTATAAGTACCATCACAACTCAAATTGGCTTCGTAAACTTTCAATAGCAATCAGTTGAACTGTTTTTCTTTAATATCTAGGCAATTCAAATTAATGTCAGTTACGAAAACAATTTGGAACATTGCTATCTCCCAGAAGTTTCAATGGTAACTACCTACAATTCGTTTATCTATTTACACTGTAAATATCCCTTATTTACATTTTAATGTCATAGTTACATGTAGGGTAGAATTGAAAGTAATAAAAACTTTACAGTGATCAAACTTTTTGATAACCGTTACGAATTAGGGTCGCTATATATTTAATTTTAAAGGTGGGGTGTATTATGTGCGTAATTTCACAGTTAATAAGGTGATTTACAGAGCAAACTCATATACTATATTGATGTGACAAAATAAAAAGAAAATTATCATACATTCAAGATAGAAATATTTTGCCTTGTTAAAAAAAGTTTAGATTATTTTAGTCGGTAACGAGCTTTAAAAAAGATTCATGAACACAATATTTTTTGCTTAAGAATAAAAATTTGTGGTCTAGTTTAATTTTTATTAATGCTTTAAAGTGTGCGATATTTGATTATTTGATCGTACGACATAAATGTCGACGGCGTTCTCAATATTTGCTTTTAAATTATTAAAAATATTAGAACTCTTGAACCAAAAGTCAGACTACGTAGCAGTAGCGAAGAGTCATTTTTCCGAGGAGGAAAGCCGATGGGACTAAAATATTTTGAGTTTCGGAAGGCTAGTTAGTCTTTGAGTAGACACTCAAGCAGTGTAGGTATAAGGTGGTCAGGACATATTTTAAAAGGGAAGCCGGCAGGAATCGTGTTATATGGACGCTTCGCCACTGCTACGTAGCTATTTTTGCTTTCTGTGAGATTATTATCATATTTTATAATATAATTTATAATATGTATACCTTTGATTTCTATAATCGCTATCAACAAGTTTGGTGTTAACATAACTTAAAATATCACAAAATCAAGAAATTTTATACAATTGTTGCAATTCTCGAAGGCGAGTAGCTTGACTCTTATCGTCATTGATATAAGGATGCAATTTAAACATTTCACACACCTTTGTGAATTAAAACAACTATGCTTAAATTCGGTAATTTAAATATAAACCGCCTTTACATTTCTGACACGTCAACAAACATTGACACGTACCAACATTTATTACATTATGATTAAAAACTGCAAATTTTACATTTTCATATTTTTATACACAAAAATAGACACCAACGCTTACTCGTACTTCATATCAACATAGCGTTTGTTGTTGAAACTGAAGTCAAAAACAAGATAATTTATGTTTGGAAACAAAAAGTTATAAATACTTTTAAAATTCGAATTCAGCCTACAAAGAATGCCACACAATTTATTTGCGAACTTTTAAGAACATTAGAAACTGGTCAGAAATTATTCTGAAGTACATATAAACAACGGGAGTTAAAATGAAATCAGTTTAGAGAAACCATTCTATCTCATTGAATTTAAGACTTCTTGTTCCATGTAAAAAATATTTAGACGAATGTCGAGTCTCTACCAATAAGTTTTACTTTGACCATCCCGATTGCGTTAAAAATGAGATAATGAGCGTTGCGTACATTTCACAAGTTCTAAAAGTGTTTACATTCAAACAAAATAGATAATACGATAATAATTTTCGACAAACGAGCACAAAATCCATTTCAGAGTCATGTCATACCAACGCTATTAATAAATAAGTACTCCCCATAAAACAATACCAATTTTGGTAATAATTACAATGAAAATTACAAAAGCCATTATATTAAATAAAGAAACAGGTACAGTATCCCCCACCTTTATCAAGTTGACCAATATCCGATGTCTCGATAATTTACGAATTCGTGTAACAATCGTAAAATTACACAATTTATTCGCTCCAAATTCGATTAAAATTCTATTTGATTCTGGGCACGTAATTATCGATATTGAATAAATTTCCCTCGGACCAATTATTGTCTAATGTTAGTGATGGTCGAATTCTCTTAATTTTGCTTTTATTGCTGTTATATTTAGTAGGGTGATAGAATATTAAAGTGTTTTACTTCATACTGTTTGAGGGTTTATTATTATACAATAAAGAAGCATGGAATTATTATTATTGATGCTTTGCCTGTTGATGTCTACTCGTGTTTTGGACATGTATTTAAGTATTTAGTAAATTATTTTTTGTGCCATTTAATATTATTTTAAGTTGGTCATCTAACCACCAACACATAAGACAACTATTTATCTATTCTATAAAAGTGGAAGAAATTGTTTGTTTGTTTAAACGCGCTAATCTTTAGAACTACTATTCGGATTTGAATAATTCTTTGTGCGTATGATAGCTCAGTTGTCGGGGAAGGATAAAAGCTATGCAACATCACGCTACTGGTGACGGGAGCATAGCAGTAAGCAAAGATGTTGGTGAAACCGCGCCGGGGAAAGCTTGTAGTAGACAAGTATGTTTACCAGTCCCTAGGGCTCTTGAGTGACAAATGACGGTGTTCGTTAAGTTAATACTGTGTTACCGAAGTTACAGTGATGTGTGGCGAATTGTTTCGTCAGCCAGCAACACGCATAGATGTTTTTAAACAACATAAGACAAATGTTTAAGTGATCTACCGATAAATGTTTTGAGGATATGAATTGTACACATTAATCTAAATAAAGTGTTTTGAGAAAAACGCCGATGTCTTAACCTTTCATAGGTACCTTACCGTATTCCGTTTAATTCCATACTATTATATCGAAATTACTTCTCCATTCCATGTATTAAGTCTGAAAGCCTGGAGCAAGTATTTTGCCTATTCTCTTACAATAAACAAATTGAGAGCCTTTGTTATATTAAAAAGAGAATTATTAGATATTAAAGATATTATAACATGATATATTTTTATTTGAGCAAGTACCTATTATCTGAGTACTGTAAAAGGAAATGTATGGGTTTAAACGCCTTGTTTGTTTTAAATCGAGAATAAGTTGATAATATGTTCAGGAATTGGTCTGTTGCTACCATATATTATTAGACGATCTACTAAAGAAATAATATTTACGTACAATCAATTGGAGTAAAGTAAAGGCACGACAAATCAATGTTTATTATTTATTTTAGCGTATAAAGAACTTGATACAATTAATTATCAGTAATTCACACAATACTTGTCATGTGTGAAGACCAAACAATTTAGAACATGGTAATTTTTAATTAATTAATACGGTACGACTTCAACGAATGTTTTATGCATTTGTCAAAGTTCTGTAATATCTGGAAGCCAACTTTATTGAATGCCAATGATTTTGTTGCTGCTTATGTAATAATAAATATGCAATGGTTATACAAGAACTATAACAGCCGGCTGAATGTTATAAAACGAGGTCTAACATAATTAAAAGTAAATACAATTTTGATTAGAACCATTACCTTGAAAATGAACTCGACAAAAGCGTCCAATAAATTAATAAAATTACAAATTGTCAACTCCAAGTCCCGAAATTATAAATACGAATTTCGTAAAGACCAAAACATCGACATTGGCAACATTTTTGAATATGGCAATTAATTAAATGAACTGTAAATGATTCAACAGATACAAACTGAAATATTTCATCTGGCATGAAAGATTAATATATAATAATTACTGTATAATTTTATTGATGTAAACATCAAATGAGTAATTTTATTTGCAAATCCGATTTTGATTACATACACTAGACGTTGCTTAAGATAAGTTGATAGTGTCGTCCTGATACCGGATTAAAATCTGTACATATTCTGTTAAGGCTTACGCATAATAGTACATAAAGAAATTTCACATAATTATTTCAAAATAACATTGTTATATTTAGTTAAATATGTAATGAAAGAAAACTTTTCCGTTTGGCTGTAACTGAATTTAAATTTAATATTTTGTTTGACAGTTTTTATCTGTACGCTCAAGTATGTCGAGACAACCTACAGACGATCGATTTTTAATGTAAGATTTTTTAAAAACTCGATTGTATGCGATAAGTCGTTCAGCGCTGAGAAGCTATGACAAAAAAGACGTACTCACTAAAAACTTATTTACCGCTGAATAATTAATTTCATACAATCAGGATTTAAAATAATCTTAGATTAAATACATAAATAAAAATAAAATTCATTGAATTCAGATAAGTACTTCCCTATTAAGAACATCATTGATTTTTTTATATAATAACACAAATTAACATTATCATAACAAAAATATAAGTTTATGTATTAAAGATCGTATAGAAAGCACCCGTTAGTGAGTAGGTTAGGTACTTATTTTTTTTTTACTTTATCTTTCTAATTTTACTGTTTTCAACACTAATTTAAGTAAAAGACACGCAATAAGTTGTCCACCATATTGTTCTTTGAGAAATATACAATCAAAGATCTTAAAGCACACGCACATTCTCTAAACAAATATTTATGAGTCCAATATGTTTTGTGTTTCGTTAATAAAATACGCTTGCCCTTAATGCATTGAATTTACGTCCGTTGAGCAATAACGACTTAAGTACAAACATAAAATATGCAAAAATGCATCTAAGCTTTGTAGTTTTATAGTTGTTATTACCAAAGCATTATGTGATATTTAAGTAATTTATTATTACGGAATTCACTGCAACTAGGCATGCACCAATTCGATTTTCATCATTTATTATTTAGCTATTACATAAAGCTGAAGAGTGTTTGTTTGTTTGTTTGTTTCACACCAATCTCTGGTACTACCAGTCGCATTTGTTTCTTTAGCATTTGATAGGCCGATTCTCGAGGAAGGCTATTGGCTATAATTTAGCATCACGCTAGGAGCTACAAGAGCCACTAAGTTTGTATTTCAAGTTGAATATACTTAGTTAATATTGTACAATATTTTGTTTGAAAGGGTAAGTAAACATAATTATATATATCTTACACTAGCTGTCCGTACTACCCGCGTTAATACACGTCTTGTAGCGTGATGCTACATAGCCTATAACCTTCGTCAAGATTTAGGTTATTAAATGCAAACAGAATTATTCCGACTGGTAGTTCCAAAGATTAGCGCGTCAAAACAAATAAACTCTTTCGCTTTAAATATTACTATAGATTACGCAAAGGAGTTAATATGTTGTTAGGTACTCAAAATCTGTGTCTACAGCCATTTGCCGTGTTTCCTTAAGCGTTGTGTGACAGTGTTTGTTAGAACAATTTGTATGGATTATTGCACTCTGGATGCAACTGTTTGTGCATACGATTTGCTTTCATGGCAGACGGAATACTAATGTGAAATAAGGTGAACAAAGCTGTAGGTTAATTGGCTGGCAATATGTAATTTTTAACGTTCATAAGTGTTAATTCAATTAACCTAAATTAACTATATAGTTATAAGTTTATTTAAATTGAATTCATAATGCAGTTATTTGAATTTTGAATTCACGTTTGTATCAAAGTGCTCTCTAATTTCATAGTCTTATACAGAGATTTCTTGCTTTAATTGCGGAACATAACGGCCTTATAATAATAATAATAATTTCAAAAGCCCCATTGAAAATGTGTACCAACCAAAGTTAGACCCATTTAATAGTACATCATTTCAAGATATTGTACAACAATAAAAAAGTATATGACTAGTCTTATTTCGTAGAAATTCTTTAAATTAAAATGAGGTTTTAATATACTTTTTAAAATCTCTGCAGATATCAAAAGGCGGTTTATTAAAAGTAATCTGCTTTTCGCATAAATACAAGTTTGAAAGAGAGCTATTTGCCTTTATCACTTTTTTTGAACTTCGCTGAAATAAAATTAGTAAATAAAATACCTCACCTTATTACAAAGCATAAAAACATCAGACAACGTAAATCATATCTTTTTTAAAACCAAACTTCAACAGTATACCTTTTTTTTAGTTTTCTTCAAAAACTTTAAGTGTCAGCCGAAAGGAAATGTTTTTCAACCTATAACCAACTTAGAGCACTAAGAAATAGGGCTTAAAACAACATTTTATATCGTTTAGAATTTTTATAATACTTTAAAAGATCGCACTGTCAGAATTGCCCGCGGATGTTCTTTTAATGGCTTGCCGTATATTTTTTATTCTCGTAAGGAAAAAGTTGTTCAAACATTTTTAAATGTAAAATGATGACTAAACCATAATATATATTTTTTTATTCTTTGTCAATCTATACAAAATTAATATTATCAGCAACAAATACAAAATTTTGTTAATTTAACATTAGTTTACGTAAATTCTCAATTTTGTAAGGCATACGCTACAACAGTGTAATCTGCAAAGATCTGCAGAAATCTGTCAGAGCTTAGGCTTACAGAAAAACGAACGCCTACACTGTAAAAAATATTAAAACGGGTAAAGGCGAGCCCGTATCTATCGAAAACCAACAAAGATGTTTTAACAAAATGCCAACAAGAAAATAAATGTAGATAACTTGGAAGCAAATCTGATTTCCTTGACAAAAGACCATACTATTGGATATAAATACGACGATTTGAATAGCCTTAACGCTGACAAGGGTAGCTAGATTTGGAACAAGATAAAAACCGATGTCCGTCGAATTTCATCGAATGCAAAGCAGATCGTGGAACTGATCAAAACATAATCCGTCCAATAAATTTACACTTATCTTACATATTTTAAATATAGCGGCAGCAAATCATTTGATATAGAGGTTTATGACGGATAAATAACATTTGAAAAATCATGACAATATCTGTAAAAGTTGATGAAAACATAATATAACTTTTATTAAGAAACAAGAGTTACGTAAGACTCATAAAATGTTGGGCAATTTGAGACCCGAAGCTAGTTAAGGGCTAAAAAATTTTATATCCCATGTATGTATGCGGAAGAGTTTGTTTGTTTGAACGTGCTAATCTCTGGAACTAGCAGACCGATTTGAAAAAATATTTTTTCGTATGATTGCTCAGTTCTCGAGGAAGGTTATAGGCTATGTAACATAACGCTACTGGCGATGGGAGCAGAACAGTAAGCGTGAACATGGATGGAACAACGCCGCAGAAAGCTAAACTGGCTAAACTGGCATTTTTGAAACGGTCACCTTTCCATATAGGTACTTTATGCAAATGTAGCTTTAAAATACAGATTTATTGAGTTTATTAGATTTAAAGCAACATATTGCTTACTTCACTTAAATGCTTTTAAATTCCACATTCTTTAATATACGATCCATTGATGCGTGTGAGCTACGGCCTATAAAAGAGCCATAAAGAACCCTCGGCAAACGTCTTTGCCCATAAACTGTATGAATCTCGAACTCGACGCAAATCACTTCGAATACTTCTTTTTACGTCTCAAGGGTCAGAGTTTCTTGTTTTAGTTTAGTCAAGTATTTGTCATAACAAAAGGAATGAGGCAAGTTTGATGAGAATAAACAAGTGTTAAGGCGTTGAGAATTGATGATCCTAACGCCTACTAGTAAAATGTAGAACTTCCTGGTAGAATATAGTTTACTAGCAAAATTGGTCAATTAACTGGCTGTCAAATGATCACATGAAAATGCAAAATTATGGGCTTACAGTAGTCTAATAACATGACTGTGTTCTCTAAAATAATACATAAAAACTCAATAAAGTGTGAAGAGTATAATACAGTAGAAGAAACAAACGCGCTACCGCCACTATTACTTTCTGGACGAATCGTGAAATTGTAGTAAAGATACTACAATCTTGACATACTATGAAAGAGTAGATACTTTTTTGGTCGATCTGGCAAACCAGCAACATTTGTTTCATAAGATCAACTGTACGAAGATACCTACCTATCTAATTATACCATACATAAAATGTATACTTCTTGTACGATCGTTGAAATTACATAGCGTCAGAATCACATCATTGTTTACGAGTGTACAGCACTTGGGTGGGCAGCGTTCCGGGGACAGACACTACATATCTTCTCGTCAGCACTACCGCAGTATATCAAAGGTCTTTGACCAGTGTGTGTTGCCAATGATGACACATGGAGCAGAGAAGTGGTCGCTAACTATGGGTCTTGTCAGAAGGCTCAAAGTCGCTTAGTGGGCGATGGAGCGGGCTATGTTAGGCGTTTCCCTGTGCGATCGTTTAAGAAATGAAGAAATCCGCAGGCGAACCAAGGTAAATGATGTGGCTCGAAGAGTTACTTCTCTGAAGTGGCAATGGGCAGGACACATAGCACGCAGAAGTGACGGTCGTTGGGGCAGAAAGGTTCTAGAGTGGCGACCACGAACTGAGAAGACCGAAGACTCAGCGTGGGCTGACCTCTCTCAAGGTGGACCGATGACCTTATAAGGGTGTGGACAACAGATAGATGAGAGTAGCAAACCACCGGCCACGGTGGCTAAAATTAGGGAAGGCCTATGTCCAGCAGTGGACGTCTTTTGCCTGATATGATGGTGATAATGATGTAGAGCATTTTTCCTATCCTAATTACTAAAATCATTGAATGCATACTATTTAACCATCAGATTTAAACAAAACTCAAACCGCATAAGAATCAAGCATCCCAGTTATACAAAACTAAAGAATAAAGAGGTGTAAGGAATAATTTTCATGCCTTTGTTCAGCAAACCTCGCTTTGTAGCTGGAAAGTTAAATGAGCCGCAAAATTATCTGCAGACGGTGAAGGTGCGATGTTTAGATGATTACCGTTAATTATTATTGAAGTACGTATCTCTAGACTCGACTGGTTCGGTGGTACTGTGTATGGACTGCCACGCAGAGGTCGCGTGTTCGATTCCCGCTCAGTGCAA
The DNA here is from genome assembly GCA_963082885.1 of Parascotia fuliginaria. NCBI lineage: Eukaryota > Metazoa > Arthropoda > Insecta > Lepidoptera > Erebidae > Parascotia > Parascotia fuliginaria. Next base: position 8,180,802 of record OY720195.1, read on the forward strand.
ATATTTGTGTGCATGAACATGATTATTTGCATTGGTCTGGGTGTTTCTATGTATAAATATTTATGTATTGCCTTCTAGAACCCTTACCACAAGCTATAATATATTTCTTTGTGTCGAATTGGCGTTGTGTGTAGTTGTTGTAATATTATTATGTTATAGAAGTGTTATGATGCTGGAAAAGGTGCAAAAAGCTTTCCTTAGGCATCTTTACAAGAGAATGTACGGGTACTACCCTTATATGTACCCTACTAAATATCTCCTAGGAATTTTAGGGTATAACTCACTGGAAGTCAGGCGGAATATGTGCCAAATTGTAGTTATGTGCAAAATCTTTAGGGGGAAAATTGATGCACTAGATCTACATGACGAGCTGTGTCGTTTTTATACTCCTGACAACTATCGTCGTAACCGGAGACATGTGCTGTTCGCTGTTCCATCATGTCGCACCGTAGCGCGTTCCATGTCACCTGTACCGCGCACACTATCAGCATTCAATGCTCTCCTGTGTGCCAATCCTAACTGTGATCTGTTTGCGGATGGATGGCAGAAAATATTGTCAGAGTGCTTGCGGTTCTGCGAGCGTGATGCATGAATGTGTTTTATCATATCATTTTTTTTTGTTTTCATTTTATTCCTCTTTATCTGTGTTTATTGTTTTGAATCGTAAATGGTGTAATAATTATTGTAATTGGTAGTAATTAACCGTTTTAATTATTATTATTAAATAAATAGGTAACATCATTTTATATTATTGAATCATCACGCTATATCTTTATAAAGGGCAGACAGATATGTATTAATGTTTTGGCAAATAAATCAGCTGGTATTTATTCATTTTGTGATGACTTATTACATATTTTTTTACCGAACATAATTCCTCAAAAAATACTGATGCGGAACGTTTCTCGACGGAAATTAAACCTAGAATAACAACGGTGACAATGTTAGTTATTTATTGTTGTGTTTTATTATGTTGCACAAAAATGTAAAGTATTGAATAAGTAGGTACCTATATGTATTTATTATTTAGTCATATTGTTTTTAATTTTATGTTTTAATAATATCGCATTGTGTTTTTGATTTGTAATGATATTGTAAATAATTTATTAAAAAACAAAACAAAAGTTAAAAATACCATTTTTTAGCATTCAAATACCATCTTCACAAACAGACAAGCCATTAAACACCACGCTTGCTTAAGGAAAATTAGCAATATCAGATTTTCTATGCTTTTCCTTTTCCCTAAGACAGTAAGGACTAAGGAAAATTTAGAAAACACATATGAATTTGGAAAAGTCACATTGAAACCACAATCAGGACTGCCTTTTAATATTACTTTTTGAGATAAATAAAACTTTAACGCAGAATATCATAATGAAAACCTATTTGCAAACTAAAGCAAAACAAGAAAACATTGAGCATTTATTTACTTACCGAACCTTTTTGTTGGTCGGTGCTGTTTAATTGTTTGCTATCGTATATCATTATTTTATACTAGCTTTCAGCAGCGCGGTTTCACCAGCGTTTTTGCTTACTGCTCTGCTCCCGTCGCTAGTAGCGTGATGTAACATAGCCTATAACCTTCATATCATACGCAAAAATATGTTTTCAACTCCGACTGGTACTTCCAGAGATTAGCGCGTGCAAACAAACAAACACTTCCGCTTTACATAATAATATAAATATACCTACTGTTATCTGAATAGCGAGCCAATTCTCAATTCGCTTATGAAGAGCTGGAATCGACCGATCTCTCGTATATGTTTGTTAAGTGAGAGATTCGGAGGTTCAATTACATATTATTTTTTAAGTACCTTCTTCCTCAAAAGCAGTAATAGGTACGTCTTGTATTAACCATCGGGTGGACCAGTAAGTTAATAAAAATGCTTAGCACATCAGAGGTCTAATTTCTCAGGACTCAATAAAACTTGAACTGCCGATGACATTCACTGTTCGAGGTACAAAGTTCTTGATAACTTTTAGAAAACAGTTCTTACTCAAACTTCAATTAACTTTGAATTAGACTCAAGTCTTAAACTTACAGATATAGCATAGGTCATTTGAAATTAAGTAGCGTCTCAGAATTATGAGTTTCATTGTACTGACAGATCTTCTTTTGTTTCTTAGTTTCTGAACTATTTGATTTTTTGGTAATTGGTCTAACAAAATAATATTAACAAATGCTTTTTAATTATTTATTTATTCTCAAACATTTATATACATCACGGCAAATTTTTGAAGTACACCCGCGAGTGAATTGAAACTATCGGAATGATTACTCTAGCGTTTACGAACGTAGTAATTGTGACTAAAATTACTTGATGCAGCGCGTCCAATACGCGGTGGCGATGTGTCAGCTGATGACGACGGCTAAGACGAGCAGCAATGAATCGGAACAACCCGCTGCGCCGCCTCGCTGCATCGCTAACGGGTTTTCTCCTGTTGAATAAACAATAATAAAGTTATTTTTATACTGATAAAAATATACGTTTCGGCATTCGCAATTATTTATTATGTCTGGCGCTTGCTTTAACATCACACTATGTAACACATATTTAAAACTTTTACAGTAAATAAATATCAAGTGTAAAACACGGCAATATGATCTAGTACACAAGTCCTGTTGCACATAAGACCGTAAAAATAAATTTGAATTTTCCATGTCTAACGTATTTCTGATGAGTTGTGGCTATTATCACAGTAGCAGACAGAAAGATAGCAAAAGATCACAATAACAATGATTATAGATGGTTACATTCGGTTGTAGCTGTTATCAAAATGCAAATTATGCCTTTTAAAAACTTTTAAAGTACAATTTTTAAGTACAGCTGTTATCAAAATACAAATTAAGCTTTTAAAAACTTTTAAAGAATACATTTTTATGTATTTAATTATTTTTTTTATAAGATTACGTGATTCAAAATAAAATTAGATCTTACGATATAATTTTACATTAAACGTAAATCTATCTTATATCAATTCTTTGTAAGCTTTATGAGTTCATCGTAACAATAGATGAACTTGATGAACTCAGCATCTCTGGAGATTAAGTTTAATTTTCTTACTAACCAATTTCACAAGAATTAAATTAAATAATTTTATTTATTTTAAATAGTACACAATTTTAATGTTTTAAAATTAATAAAATAAAGTACTATATTGTTGAGTGCATGTACTAGGAATATACCTGTGTCACAGGCTTATGGTTATGTGCCTATTAATATAATATTATTGGATGCATGGTTACAAATTGTTTAGCAATAAATTAGATATTAGATTACAATAAAATGAAACTATAAAATAAAAAAATGTAATAAATAAACTTAAATTAGTCAATTAATCAATTTTATACTAATATACGTAACGCTGCTGCATTAGTTAGTAGTTTTTTTAGTCGTCTTTTATGAGCTAAACTGGTAAGATAGATCCTTATTCCAAACCAGACACAATACGATTAATTTGTATACAAAAGTATCAAGTAACTGTATTTAAGTGCTTACAAGACTTACTTAAACAAGACTACATATTTGTTAGCAAACATTTCTAATTGTAACTCTACATTCTACTAATATTATAAATGCGAAAGTTTGTGTAAGTGTGTTTGTTACCACTCAGCGCCTGAACGTCTGAACCCTTTTGATGAAAATTTATATATACCTATTTATATAAATTCGGTGCTGGAGACAGGCATAGGCTACGTTTTATCCCGGTCTGGTTCCCTAGGGAGACAAAACATTTTTACGGCGCAGGCGAAGCCGTGGAGCGCAGCTAGTAGAGTCATTAGAGGAGCCTTTCATATTTAACTTTAATTCTCATTAGCATTTTAATCTTAGCACCGTAGCCATGTCTACGATACTTTAAAGACTGTACTATCTTTCTAAAATGTTACTCGTATTTTATTTATTGCTCTTTAGCATGGTAGAGTTATTAACATTTTTATTGCAATTTAAGTTACTCTGTCGTGTTTTAAAATAAATATTGTGTAAATACATAATATTATGATGTTATAAACAGCCCAAAGCATATCAATACTTCTATTTTAATATATACAGCTGACAAGTTGAAAACACGCTAATCTCTAAAACTACCAGTGGGATTTGAAGAAATATTTTTGTATTTGTCATATTCTTGAGGAAGGTCTATATAACATCACGCTAGAAGCCACGGAAACTGAGCAGTAATAAAAGAAATATTAACGCATAATATAAAAGACGTGTAACTGCGCTGCAGACAGCTAGTAAAAATTAAGGATAACGATTCATAACTTTAAAAAAACTACATAAATATCCGATATTCATTTTTGAACAGATTTCGTAAAAGAACTTACTTATGTTCACTTTTTATCTCCGAAGGGGTAGGCAGAGGTGTTTAACCATCCAATTTTCGCCATTTTCTTTTATTTTATGTCTTATGTAACAGGGGTCGAGCCTGTTTCCATTTATCGGCCACAATGCCAGACTCTGGGCTAATACTGATAATTTTTAGAAAGAAAAACCCAATATCACTTTACCCGACCCGGGGATCGAACCCGAGACCTCTGCGTAGTAATCCGTATACAGTACTACCGAACCACAGAGGTAGTCATAATACCTATAAGGAGTATTATAATGTCTGGCATTGCTGACTGTGAAACAAAGCGAGTTAAGCTTAGACCCATTACTGTAAATTCAACACTGGATGGAATAATAACAGTTTATAATCCTATAATGCATATTTTATGAACGCATATCGCTTTGCAAGTACAATTTGAACGTGTATTTTGTGATAAAACGAATTTGCCAAATTATACTTCAAATTTGACCAAAACTAAAAACAGTGATAGATTCTGAATTATTATTAGTATAGTTATTTGGGAAGGATCAATGCTCTTTATGCATATTGTGCATTTGTCTGTTGGATTTAATATATGGTTGTATAGACATAGGTACTCTACTGTACCAGGCTTACTGCTTAAACTTATTAAAAAAGAGAAAGAAGAAGAGAGAAGAAGAAAAGTCTTCATGTATCTACTACATACATAAATACTTAAGGATTTCATTGAATTTAGAGATAAATATGATGCATTACAATAAATATGAGGTAGATATAAATAATAATAATAATAATAATATTCTACCACATTCACACAGCGCCATCTAGCCCAAATTAAGCAATTATATTTGCTTGTGTTATGGATACTAAACAACGGATGAACTACATATATACAATTTTTTTTTTTGTAAATACATACATATTATAGATAAATTACACCCAGACACAGAACAAACAATTATGCTCATCACACATAGGTTTGTCCTGGGTGGGAATCGAACCCACGACCTCCGGCTTAGCAGTTAGGATCACTAACCACTAGACCAACAGGCCAGTCTATATAAATATATAATTAGAGTGAATATTTATTATAATCTATACTATATAAAACGAAAGAGTTTGTTTGTTTGTTTGAACGCGCTAATTTATGGAACAAAATTGGATTCAAAAAATAATTTTATGATAGCCCAGTTCTTGTAAGAGGTTATAGGCTATGTAACATCACGGTACTGGCGACGAGAACAGAGCAGTAAGCAAAGACACGGACAAAATCGCGCCGCGGAAAGCTAGTATATTACGAACTCATAATGTATCAATCTCTAAGTGGCTGTATGTTTCGTGAATAAAATAAAGAAAATAAAAAGCGTAGAGTGATCAGAGCCTTACCTCTTAATACGTGCACAGACACAGCAGATGCGGCTACGTCTGCGAGAGAGCACGTATAGTTCCCCGAGTCGTTTCTATTCGCGTTCGCTATGTAGAGCCTTGATAAAGCGCCGTTTGCTGTCGCCTCTGTTTTCACACTGCGAACAAAACAAATATGTCATTTGAAAAATCACTTTACATATTTTTTTTAAGAAAACACACATTAGAAAATCATCTTTGTATCACTTGGTACTTTACAAAACAATTAAATAAAACAAAGTACACCCCGACTAATTTTGGATTACACATATTTTGTACTATGTGGCAATTGTACTGACAATTTTACACACACACACATACACACACACACACCAACAAATTTTATCAAGCCAATTAAGTTCATTAATTTCTATTGCATCACTTATTGCTATCAATAATAATTAGCGTGTCTTACTATTGATGAGTTTAGACATTAATTGCTAATTGCAAAGTCATGAGTTTGATATGTAATTGATTATTTTGTTTACTATGTTTGAATGATAGATAAGAAATAGTGTACTTTGAGCAATCGAAGCGGTGTATCTTTTTCCTTGGTTCTTTATTTAACTTTTTTTAGTGATTTAATTTGTAGTTGTTTTTGATTTGGTTGGTGGTTAAGATGATATTCAATTAGATGTAATGTTAACATAAATGAGTAATAACTGGCATTGCCAAATTTCGTTTAATTTCATCCCTGTGCATAAAGATACATTAACTACCACCATGACACCAACTGGTTTTATTTTTCATAACTGCGTCGCAATTTTCTCTTTCCTCTTACTTTCCAGCTTAATTTAATAAAATTTATGTGATAACTTTAAAATATTTACAGAGGCTAAAAATATATACATTTAACTAGGTATTCATAGAAAATCATTGTGAAATCATCAAATAAAGACACCAAGCCAGACAGACACAGAGACAGACGCGCTTTAATTTTGGTCTACTTGTTCTACGCCAGTTGAGGGGTGCTACCATGGCATTACATCCTTTGGCTAAGCATATAATTACCCAGTCTTAAAATATTAAGATCAGCATAATCTGTTTTAACACGAGATAGTGGGTTCGAAACCGGGCAAGTAACAATGTTATTTTACAAATCATATGTACTTTCTAAGTTTATCTTGGACTTTTCTGACTGACGGGGAAGGAAAACATCGTGAGGAAACCTGAACTTAAAAGTCTGAAATTTACAATCCGCCTTGAGCAAGCGTGGTGAATAATGCTTATGCCTTCCCTATATGAGAAGAGACTTTAGCCCTGCAGTGGGACAGTAAACCAATTATTTATTATATTTATTATATTAACTTCAAAATTGTAAAATACTTATTTAATTATTTCTGATTAACAAAATCAAAATACGAATTACTTTGTACTATGTAAATTTATCTTTTACTTTTTAGTTTCCTTTCTGTTTAAAGTCGGTTTTCTTTTTGTTAAAAATTATTTTATTATGTAATTATGTCAAAAAGGGAAGACACATATCTAAACATTATTTTATTAACAGTGCAGTGCAATGCGCGCTAGTGTGTGGACGTGTTTACATTGCACAGAGCGAATTATTTTTTAATTCACGTGTTGCGCGGCTGTAGCCGCTGTGCGCCGCTATGAGTTTACAACGACTGATAGCGAACGAGCTGTTGGCATTTATACAGCATGCCATCGACACCATGGACGAGGTCAGCATCATGCAGATCTGCAAGTCCAGTTTCACCGAAGACGAAGTAAGCAGTGGTAAGAGGCTGCTGTTCCAAACGTTGGACAAGCTCGATGAGATGCCGTCACGTCGCAGAGATGGCACTGAGAAGAGCGTCCAAGATATCATCACCTTATTAAAGGTGACCGACCCGGACGACGTGCCTGCTTTCGTGGCGAAAGAGCTGCACAAGCTGCCCCCAGTCACGTTCGACCATGTTGACGTCACCAGGCTGCTTAAGGATATAACATCTCTGAAAGCAAGCCTGGCCGTAGTACAGTCTAAGCTGGAGGCATCAGACACTACTATAAGTGAGCTACGTGCCGAAGTAGTGTTGCTACGCAGCACTATTTCTACAAATAGGACACCCGACGCCGACGCCTCGAACGTGAACACTCGACGCGGGGCACACAACGCATCCATCAGCAGTTTTGAGACAGCGAGGTCACCTACGTCACCGGCCGCCAAAAATGCAAGCGTTGCATCGTGCTCCGCCGACTGCGTCGTACCTACCGAGGCTACGACACGTGTAGTAGGTACGTCGACCCCCAAACGTGCCTACGCTGCAATTGTCGCTGCGAACAATACTACTGTGTCACAACCATCACGACAAGTAGTTATTGCAAAAGGGGGTAAGCAGAGCCGCTCTGTACCGAGCACAGTTAAAGAAGTTAACACGTGCGATGAGGATGGCTTCGTCAAGGTGGAGAAAAAGAAAAGGAAGCCTACTTGTGGCAACCTGTGTGGTACAGGACCGACAGGACCCAACATGCTGCTACGTGCTGCAACACCAACGACGCAGCTGTATGTGTCCCGCCTACACCACTCCACGAAGGCCGAGGAGATCGTGGAGTACATCAAGGTGAAGATAAACCTGACCTTGAGGGTAGAGAAGTTGGAAGCGCGGCATAAAACCAACTTCACTTCGTTCGTGGTGCGGGCTCCAACTCTCCAGTTGAAGACCTTCCTCAAGGAAGAATTCTGGCCGAAGGGTGTCATGTATCGCCGTTTCCGCGGTCGGCTACTAGATACCTGGCAATGTAACACGACGCCGACACTTCGTGTACAGTAGTTTTTAAGTTAGAATTTATATAATATGTATTAGTTTATACCTAGATAAATTATATTTATGTATTCTTATGTTATGGGCGCTAGATGCCTGAAATAAATGATTATTATTATTATTATTATTATTATTATTTAGCTTTGAGAAGAAATATGTTATATATGTATATCACAGTAATCGTACATTCTGTCACCGAGCTACTTAGGCAGTCAAGCTCGCTTGAACTAGAAAAAAGAATACTTAGCTGCAAAATTATAAATTTGATTTATTTATATCGACGAGTATTTGGCTATGAACAGGACACATAGCTCGCAGAACTGATGGCCATTGGAAATATGGTTCTAGAATGAGGCCAATAAAAAACGACGCAGCATGAGCATACCGCTTACAAGATGGACTAGTTCATAAGGGTAGTGGACAACCGATGGATGTGGGCGACTCATGACCGTTCAAGGCGAGAGTTGGGAAAGTTTATCCCCCAGTTTCTGAAAGGCTGAGCAACGAAAAATTAACTAATCACCTGTTAAATCTCATGCGAAGTACCTAAAAGCATTAATAACTAGTTTAATTTGATCTAATTAGCTACTAACTAGATCAAATTAAACTAATTAATCATGCTTTTAGCAACCCAATTGGTACTTCACATGAGATATAACAGGTGATTAGGTAATTTTTTGTTAATCGGTCTTTCAGAAACTGAGGGTTAGTCCAACAGTTACGTCTTTTAGCTAATATTATGACGACAATTATTACCTAGCTGATATTAAATTTAAGGACCTGTTAGACACGATTTACTCTGATGTAGTTACGCTGATTAGTTAGTTATTTGACGTAATTGTATGGTAATAAGTTGTTAATCAAAATCAATTAAACGTTAACATAGGTATATTCTATCTATGCTATCTACGCATTTATATCTTCTGTTGGCATAGGTATATAGAACTGTTTTACTTTTTTAGACAATCCTTGGTTGAATGATACTGTGTACGAACTGACATGCAGAAAGTTCGATCCAGGGTCGAAGTTATATGCACTGGTACTTTTTGTCGAATTCTCAGTTTTAACCCGGCAGTTTTAATTGTGCCCTGTTATAAGAGAAAAACGTAGAATGAGCTTTAAGCTTAATACCAATAGAGGTGTTTTTCCACGTCTTTTTTTTTTTTTTTTTTTTTTTTCATTTATTTGGATAAACTAACAACGATGAATTATACAAAAACAAAATTATCTTGCTTACATTATAGGATTAAATTCATCACCAACATCGTTTACCACGGCTAGGTTATGCAGTCGTTTGCGCAAAGAGTAGTACAAAATAATAATTAAAATTAAGCATGTTGACAAGATAAATACCTACTAACAGGTGCTTAGGTTGTAAGTAATAGATTTTTTAAATGTACTTGGACGCATTGCTACAATATCAATTGAGTTGAAGTTTTCGTTGTAAGATTGTACAAGACAGTACAGCGGCGAACGTTTACCGGCATTTGTGCGGCATCTGGTAGTAGAAAATAATTGACAAGGATTGCGGCAATGAGTCCTAACAGGCACTTTATAACATAGCTTATTGATAACAGGAATACAATCGTATCTATTATGGCATAAGTCGTATAATAACATAGCTTGTAATTGGGTACGTCTCTTCTTAAGACTTAAAAGTTTATACCTATCAAGTAACTGTTCATATGACAGATATTTATGACAACATCTATAATGCATACATTTTAGAAATTTCTTCTGAACGCCCTCAAGAGCTTCTATATATTTATCATAAAATGGATTCCAAATGGACACCGCGTATTCTAGTTGTGAACGCACGAGTGTTTTATAAAGACAGAGGTAGGTGGAAGGTTTAGTAAATTTGGCACTAGTGCGCATTACATAACCATACATTTTATAAGACTTATTTATTATGTTATCTATATGTAAGTCAAGGTGTAATTTACTGTCCAGGGTGATTCCCAGGTCTCTTATACAACTTACACTTTCAAGATGCATGTCACATAACATGTAATTAGTAAGTATTTTATTTTTTTTCTTAGTAAAGGTTATGCTTTTACACTTATTAATATTAAGTTCGAGATTATTGGTTTCACAGTAAATGGAGAAACGATCTAGATCAGACTGAAACCTTTTATAATCATTGATATTTTCAATCACATGATATATTTTTAAGTCGTCTGCATATAAGAGAAAATTACAAAATTTAAAACAATGGTGTATATCATTTATAAATAAAATAAACAATAAAGGGCCCAAAATAGATCCTTGTGGCACCCCGGAGGTTATGGAAACTACACCAGACTCATAACCATTTAGAACAACCTTTTGCGTACGATTCGTAATATAAGATTTGAACCAGCGCCATAAGTTACCACGAATTCCATTAAATGCAAGTTTCTTCAATAATATTCTATGATCCACACTATCAAAAGCTTTTCGAAAATCTGTATAGACACTATCAATTTGCTGATTATTGTCTAAACCCTCAAACAAGTAGTTCGTGTAAATTAATAAATTAGTGATAGTGGATCTTCGTTGAACAAACCCATGTTGCTGTGGTATAATAATACTATGCAACAAAGGATATATTGTGTTATGAACCAACCGTTCGAAAAGTTTTGCCAGTACGGATAGAATGGATATCGGGCGGTAGTTTTCGACAGAGGATTTATCTCCACTTTTGTGAACGGGCACTATACGTGCAGTTTTCCAAATACAGGGCAAAATGCCTTCTAATAAACTTGAATTAAATAAGCAATGTATCGGCTTATAAATAGTATCTGCGGTCGCCTTAAGGAAAAATGGTGGTATATTGTCTACTCCGGCACCCTTTGATACATCCAAGCGTCTAAGTTCGTCCAAAATATTTTTTTCTGATATTTGTATTTTATCAAGAACCAAGTCACACGTTACATTACAATCAGGTATATCTTTGATATCATAATCGTCAGTTACATGGTTCGGTTTAAAGACAGATTTAAAAAATTGTGAAAAGTAGTGACATATATCAATTGGATTATGAGTTACAGCATTATTAAATACTATTTTATTAGGAATTTTGTCTTTTACTTTTATATTATTAGCATATGCCCAGAAGTACTTAATATTATCGTGAATACCGGATTCAATTGACTGGATATACTTTGTGTAACATTTGCGCGATTCTGATTTAAAACGGGCTCTGTACACAGAAAAAGTTTCATAATCTGATTTATTCTTATAGGACTTCCATTTAATCCATGCTCGCTTTTTATTGTTAAAGATGTGCATTAAAGCAGGAGAGAACCATTTCGGAAAACGCGAAGACCTTACTGTCGATGTAGGAACGTAGGATTTTATAATGCTGTATATTGTTTCATAAAATATTGATACTTTATCTTGCACAGTTTTACCTGAAAATAATTCCTGCCAATCGGTTTCTAAGATTTTAACATTTATAGCATTAAAGTCAGCATTTTTAAAATTTAATTGAATTCGAGGCTTACATGTGATGGATGGAATGTGTGTACGGTTAATAGGCACCAGTCCGATAAAGGCAGGGTGATTTTCATCAATACCTACTAGAGGCAACTCCGCATTCAGTATCTCCGTCTCAGTTACATTTGTAAGCAATAAATCTAATATTCGATTTCTACCGTTTTCAAACTTATTGTATTGATAACAGTTAAGAGTATTCATAAAATTTATAATTACTTTATTACTCATACAGTAGTGGCTTTTACATATTGGCTCTAAATATGTTCCACAATTACGCCACTCTAAAGTAGGGAGGTTGTAATCACCAATTATGATAAATTCATTCACGATATGTGACTGCAATATATCGGCAAGAAGATTAAAATGTAATGTATATGTATCAGTATTAACGTTTGGCGGCAAATACGCCGCACTTATAACACAGCAATAATCGCGCGCGCACAATTCAATTAACACATGATCAACCAGTGGCATGCGCTGAGGCAGCGGCGCACCGGCAGCAGAGCGAGCCGTGGCCGAAAGCGGCGCCGCGCCAAGCTCCCGGCGTACCGCCACCAGCACCCCACCTCCATCACGGCGGCCAGTGCTTACGCGGTCCCTATCGCATCGAAATACCTGATATCGGCTATCTATATACTCATTGTCATGGACATCCTCATGCAGCCAAGTTTCTGTTAAGACAATTACATCATAATTATTTGATAATATGTTCATATAAAGCGTATATAACTTAGTTCTCAAACCTCTACAGTTTTGATAGTATATAGACAATACATGACTATCCATGAGAGTAAGTGAAAACATATAATGTCTTTGTTATATTGTAATTTAATAAAATTGCCACATTTGAGTATGTTATATTATATATATTGAAACGATTTGATTTCGTCTTATTTACAAATTTATACCAGCTGTTTATTACAATTCGCACCGCACAATCTGTCCATTCAGAATCCAATACAAATAAACGTTTACAAAACGATCTGCAACGAAATATAATGAAATAAATATTTTTAAACTTACAATCTATATATAGGGTCCGATCACTCTGTCAACACAGATGCCACACCATACAGTAACTTTTAGTGGGTGTAGAGGTGTTTCTTGAATAATGCGCGGATTATCAGTGCCCCAGAACCGAGTATTCTGCTTATTGACATGCCCTGAGAGATGGAAATGGAAACGCAGGAAGTGTTACGGCAAGTTATGCAAAATGTCATAAATAGGGCTCAAATGTGTATCAACTCTGGAGGTCACCATTTAAAAGACATCATCTTTAAATCCTAATGGTACGAAATTTAATGGCACAAATATACATTTAAAAAAATCTAAATCTAGTTTTCTAATTTAGAAAAAATGTTATAGCTGAACCAAATAGGGTCTTTACTTTTGCGCCACCCGTTACTTCTCTGCCTTACCCATCAGAAAAAAGAAGTGATGGTATATTATGCTTTATATGCGACTAAGATTATGTTTTGTACTATAACATCGTACAAACTATGCGGTTAAACTCTTCCTTAGCACAATGGTTAAACTTAGTATATTCTGACTGCCAATTGGGTCAAAGCAAGTTCCTAAGAATAAAACTAAAAGAAAAACTAGGTGTGGCAGCTGGACTTAATGACGTTGGAAGTCGTAAATGTCTGCGGAAACTTACTGTTATAGGTAGTGGATAAATATGGTAGACTAATAGTCTCTTGCTGTACCTAAATACTTTATAGATAAACTAGGCGTCTGCCCTCGCTTTGCTTTGGTATCAAGTTTCATTTGGTCTCATAACTAACGCCTACGGAAAATCGTAAGGCACCATTCAGATTTACAAAGGCGTTTAAAATATTGAGATTCTGAAAATGACTAAATAAAATTAAACATAATAAAACAAAATGTCTGAAAAAATAAGTTAAACGTAATAGAATGTAATCTATATTACCCGCTTTATTTATTCATTGCTAAAGGTGAAAGAATTTTCAAATCGGTAACGTGGATTTTTAGTTAAATCATTGCAAACAAACATACAAAAATTAAATCTTTTCTCTTTATAGTTTAGATAAGTAAACTGGCGTTCGCATAAAATATGTTCAAAATTGTATTCTTTAGACCAAGATTGTAGCACCAAGATTGTGCATAAATTGTATTGTAGACCTACTTACGTCAATTCTATGAGTGACCAGACAATGGTTTTTACCAACAAAGTAGAACACTGCCGCAATATAATACGATATGGGTATAAATAGTGGCCACTGTAAGTTTTTTCCAGAAGTTTTTAATACCTTGTTTTTCATTCCAAACACGGCTAGGCAGTGAGTGGAAACTTGCGGATGAAATGATAATTACAAATACCAAGTACTCTATAACAATGTAAATGATATCGTCGACTATCCCACTATTTTTGTTAAATTAGCTACTCAAAATAATAATAATAATAATAATAAATACATTTATTTCTCTTTCACAAAGGTTACTTATTTCTATAACAAAAGTTACTAATCAGCATTTTATTTTGCAAGAATAGATATTTTAATTAAAAAAAACAACTACGTATTTTATTAATTTCAGTAACTATAAACGTGGCGCACAACTTATGGATGAGTGCGACCCCACGTCAGCCAAGTTCTCAAAAATTGAGGAAGGCCTATGTGTGATACGACGATGATATTTTAATTTCAAATATAATAATACCAGTCTGTTTATGTCCCACTGCAGAGCAAAGGCCTCTTCTTATATAGAGAAGGTATGAGTATTAATCACCCCGCTTGCTCAAAGAGGATTGACAATTTCAGACTCTTCTCAGGTTTCCACGATGTTTTCCTTCTCCGTCAGTCAGAATTGTCCAAGATAAACTTAGAAAGTACATATGATTTGAATGATTGAATTCAATTTTAAATACTTGTAGTCCATTATCAGCTTATTTAATAATAAGTGACAGAAATCATGAGAAAACTCTGCCTCTCATGTGAAGACAATATTGCCGTGTAAGGTAATATTATGTGGTATATTAAAGTTAAGCAGCTTCTCACTATAACACTGAAAGCTATTTCAGACAAGCACACGACATTAACTTCTAACTATCGCAATACTGTGACAAAAATAAAAAAAATCAATCACAACAAAAAGGCGACAAAATTATTCAAAAGTACTTTTGAACATAATAAGGTTACTCGTAATATATACAACAAGAACTTCAATTATAAAAGCCGAGAGTAACAAGCACAATAATATTCAAATGAATACATAATTACAATAAATGAAACAAAGTTCAAAATTGAACAAAACAAAACGAGTTCCAGACCATTGATTAACTTGGAATTCCAGATCTGGTATGTTTATTAATCGGATGAACATCACAAATGAATTCTTTAGCCAAATAAATTAACAAGGCATTTTAATTGTTCAAAGAAAGATACGACGATACTGTAATTCCTAAGATTACGAAATTTGAAAGATTCGTTGAAATTGGTGTCATGTTAATTGGATAGCAGATACTGACTTATATTGAAAATGTAATTGATGGACATGATAATTATGATCTTGATATTCATTAAGAAGTACTTTATATAATCCAGTTTGGAATTCTCAATCTACTCCGGCATGTACGTAATCATTTCTTAGCGGTTTTCATTTATCATTTTCATTCAGTTTTTATCTAGCTACTGCAGGATATAAGCTTACTTTGTCCGGTTATCTCTACGACCCTATTTTGTGCCAATCTTGTCCATGTTCTTGCTGAGAAATTTTGTGATTTATGAAAGCATCATATTGGGTACTTTCATTATCTAAAAATTCTTTCCTCAGTATGATGTACATAGTAGTCTTTTTTTTTGGGTTGTTCGTTACTTTGTTCATTTGAGTTGCGAACTAAAATAGATTGTTGCATCTGATTATGCACTAATTTTTGTGGTGTATTTGTTTATTGTTGGCCGTAAACTGGTCAGAAAAATTTGCGGGATCAATCGATACGAAAGAAATAAGAAAAACTCCATTGATATTAATCTAGTCCAAAATCTTATGCTAATTATTATGTTTTCAATTTATCTTAAGCCACAAATATCTGACTGTTTTTACAGGATTTTGCATTGACGAGTTCAGTGGCGGCAATCTCATCACACGAGGCAACATAAGCAGTTGCGTATCCTATGTTGGATAATTTTCCATCAATAGCCGTAATTTACTTATTCAGATCGTTAGTTTGCATATAAGTCGCGAGTACGAGACTATTTTGGTAAGCATGTTTAATCGTTGACCACGTTATCGTTAAACATCAGATATAATCGAACAGAAGTCCATTGGAAAAAAAACTCTTGAGCGGTGTGGTTGTTACTTCTCGACTTTTTTGACTTCAATTACATAACTACCTAACAATGTCTTTATTTTTAATTACTTAAGCGCTAAGGCAACCTTAAGTCTTTTCTACAATCTAGGTTATCTTGATAGTAAATTATTTCCTACAAAAGTACACACATCTCTGATTACAAAAGATTCTTATCAGTATGTATGCGGCTCGGATAATAATGAAAGCTTAAGATAATAAGATTTTTTGCCAAATTACTTGTGTTAAAAGAAGCTTGGCAATCACTGTAATCATGTCAAGGCTTCATATTTTTGCATATTATTACATGTCTGATATTTTATTCGATGGCAAATGAGTATGCCGTTTTATCAAAAGTGGTTATGACGCTGGCTACTATAATAAGCTATTGTATCTTTACCGTAAAATCTTAAAATTACGTACCGTAAAATTACTTCGTCTACCATTGATTTTCAAAAGAGATAATTGGAAGCAAGTCCAGAGTCTATCTTATATTATTATTAAACAAAAGAAAATATGAAACATGACTTGCGTTTAACAACAATTTTGTTGATAATGTAGTCCACAATAGAGTACGCTTACCCAAAACATTCACTCACGTCTTGAAGGCATGCAAGTCTGCAGCAATCAGACTATGTGTGCATTATAAATGTGGAATCAAAGCACTTCGTGCAAATAGAGGAAATGTCTATGCCTCTTGCGTTAAAGTCCCAAAGGAATCTGTTGACGGTAGACCTATAACGGGTAAAGATTAATCAAGCATGACGTCCCACAAAGACGTACAAAGTAATAAACTATTTCGTTGCCCAATGCAAATTCGGAGTTTAGTTTGAGTTCCGTTCCGAGATTAAAATTTAAGAATTTTTGAACAAAAATACGGCATCTTTATGTTAAAAGGTTTTTATGACCAAATCAAATAAATACACTGCTTAATTAAAGACGTAAGACATGTCCGTATTATTACATCATACCAAAACTACCAAAAATAGCTCCACTTATTCTGATCTCTGTAAATGACATTTTTATTCTATTGTATTCAAAGTATTTAGTAATTAACCCCAGTCCGTACTAATTAAATATGACCCTAGTAAATCAGGACAGAAAATGCTTACAAAACAAATATAACAATTTAGCACCCTATAAATTTTGACCGGGTAAATTATGCCGGCAGTGATCTGTGGCCCGAATAGGTCTAAATGCAAACATTTAATAATAAATTTGGATGTTTAGAGTTTGAATACAATGTGTATAATTAAAATTGAACGTTGAATTATGATTGAAGATTTAACAAGTTCGTTTTTATGTAATAATAATACAGGTTATTGAATAACCTAGTTAAGAATACAGAATGTTACACCACTATTATTGCAATTTTAGTGTACACTTACATAATAATTTTGTAAGTTGCCGTGTATTAAAATGTTTGTGGTGATGAATAAAGAGAATATTATATGATAAAATATACCTTTTCCTTTATTTAACATAAGTAGGAAATTTTGCAGAGTAAGCTTTAGTCCTAAATTTGAATCTGTCTAATAACGCCACGGTAACGATCTCAAAGGGACAAGGTCACAAAATGACAAATTAGAAAGACGAAATTGCTTTCAATTGTAGGTCTGAATTCGAATTACTTATAAAGACGAATTTAGCAAACAGGAACAAAAGAAATACTAAATGTGCGTGTAAGGCTAAATGTGATATTAGCCTACCAAAGTGGCTCCACTCTGCCTGATGTTAAGCAGTTAGTGGAATCCAGAAGTGGTGGAAACCATTCCAAAAAGAAAGCTTCTGAACAAAGTTCAGGATCTAAAGTGCCTAAAATGCTTACCAAAGATCTAAATTTAACCACTGAATTTAAAATTATGCCTCGAGTTATATATAGCAAACGAAGCACAATTTTTTTTATCTTCTGATATTTTTGCATGACATAACATCATGTGTTTTCTCACAAAGAATAAGTAAGAGCTATTTATTGCTTACTTTCCAGGTATGTTGAATCTTTTACCGAGCACAATATCAAGCATCGTGATGGGTTTTCCTACGAGAAATTCTCGTAGAAGAAATCATGAAGAAGAAAGTACCGTTTTCATTAGACTTTGTGAAGGCACTCTATTTGACACTATAATTTGAATTTTATCTACAGAAGGACTTTTTAAGTCTAGCTTAAAGTTAGTTGGCGTTTAAGTATTTAGGTACAAGAGTTTTAAATATATTCCTACTTTAATTAACAACAGCCTTACATTTAGGTCAAACTTGAAAATTAACTTCAACACTATGAACTATATTTTACCCAAGCTTTTATACGGGTAAAACGCTTGGTGATATATTAGTTGGTTTAAAAGGGGTGACTACTATAGAATGTTTTAAAACAACTTAATTTATTTTATTTTTTGTTATGTTCGTAAAATTACAGTATGTAAAGTGTTATGATATAAGTTTATACCTACTTAGTATTTAAAGCACGTACTTTTGTTATGAATTAAAATATATTTTATAACTACAGTCATAGTGATGTACAGAAAAGAGAGGGGTCTTTTCTAATACAGGTTTTTTCAAACTTAAAAGAAAAGATCCACACATTCTAAGAAAAAATCCTTGCAGTAAATAAAGAAATTTTTGATTTTGATTTTTTTTTTTTTGATTTTTGATTTAGTAATTGCTTAGTTTAACTTGGTTTGGGCAACTAGGATACATTACGAGAAAAATAGATTTCTCTAATAATATTTTGATCATCTTTAAATAAGAAACACGTCATAACCACATTTTGAAATCGCTAATTCGCCTTGATCAATCCTGATGGGTATACAGCTATCACTTTATGAGAAGAGGCTTGCACCCTGCAGTGAGCATATAATGGAGAAAGGTGCTCTTCTGGACATAAGCCTCTCCCAAAGTCCCGCAATACGTTAATTCAGTACGTGGTTACTGCTGCTGTCCATCATTTTGTTTCATTTAATCATTTTCAATGGCACAGATAAGAAAGAGATAAGGGTGGTTTCTTAATTTATGAGAGGCTACAAGGCCAGTGCTTGTAACCTCTCATAATTTATAAAAGGCTACAAAGCCAGTGCTTTGTAACCTCTCATAAATACAGTTATGAGAATACTTCCATTTACGGTGATATTATATTAGAGGGTTGATCCAGCCCATTCACACTGACACTAGCAAAGATTTACAACTGTTTGATGTTTTTACCCGACTGCCGAAGTCAAGGAGGTATGTATGTATGTATATATGTCCATTTCTTTGGCACGATTTACAGCCTAAATGGCTTGATGGATTTTAACGTATGAGTTGTCATTAGATTTGTATTGATTAAAGGAGTGATATAGGGTATATAAAATTTCAATGTAGCTTCAGGAATTTTCACTTTATGGTAGGTGCGGTTTTTGTTTTTTAACAGGTTGTTAGGTAAAGTTGGATTCCTCTATAAAAAATTATAGAATAAACCCTGACACCGGGTTGAGCACTAACCAGTCGCTAAAACATTAATATTGTTAATAATAGTAGGTATAAATAAGTTGGTAATATGAACTTACCTGACACCACCTCTTTTAGTATCGTAGTTGAGCAACCGTGAACCATGCTTCCAGTTGACCTGCCTAGTAGGCTGCGGCACTTCGCTGACGACGCACCTCAGCTCTATGATAGAGCCTTCCTTGTAGAACTTGTCTGTTAGAGGACGACCGCGTTCGTCTACTATCTCTACCTTTGGCACTGTTGAAGAAATAATACATGTTAGTCATGGTTTAAATAAGTTAGGTTTTTGATGGTGAATCCAAGAACAATATTAGAGAATTAGAGAATGAGTAAAATGAAGAGAAGAATATTGAAGGTTGACCTCAGCACAATATGGGACACAGCCGAGAAGAGAGAGAGGGTTTTATTTTAACAATCGTATTATAGTACAAAGGTGCCTTCTTATACAGAAACGGCAAGTATACTTATAATTTTTTTTTAAGGAAAAATCATTAAATTCAGACATAAATTTTTATTAGAGTGTAGCTATTCTTATAATGATTTTGACCCATGCAATATTTATCATAATTATATTTGTTGAAAGAAGCTACAGCTAATTATAAGTTGACTAATTAAAGTTTAGTTTAAACTAGTTCTGACTACTTTGTGCTAGTTTCATAATAACTGAAACTTATCAGTAATATTTATACTTTTGAGGTATGTGTCCTTACGAGAGCTATGTATATAAATTGTACAAAAGTACCTAATTCCACTGTTGTCTGTTGTCGTGTTCTGTCTATTTATTGCTAACTTCTTCTATATTAATGCAATTTATTTTAATAAGGGTTTCACTATCACACTATTTCTTCCAAACAGCTTTTAATACATGCAATATCAAAGAAAAAAAAAATTGGAATGTAATGATGCCGTAAAATATATTCAAACCCCTCTATAAAGCCGGGATGGATCGCTAGTCTATATCTATCTATACTAATATTTAAGCGGAAGAGTTTGTTTGTTTGAACGCGCTATCCCTAGAACTACTAGTCGCATTTGAATAATTCTTTTTGCGTATGATAGCTCAGTTCTTGACAAAGGTTATAGACTATGTAACATTACGCTACTAGCGACGGGAGCAGAGCAGTATGCAAAGACAAAAGACAAAGCAAAACAGCGCAGCGGGCAGCTAGTTATTAATAAAAGTCTTTTTTGACGTGATAAAAATAGCAGTACATAATTTATATACTTTTATGTCATTGATGGTATCCTAAACTAATCTATCGGAACTCACTTTCATGTATCGAAAACACATTGAACCGTTAAATATGTGCCCTCCAATATTGACCTATATGAAGGGTGCATGAATTGTAATCGCGACGCACCATACTGGAATATAAAGTATCTTTATTCTTCATTTAAGTATATTTTTTTTTATTTTTGTAATTGAAATATTACTGCGATGTATTGCTATATGCTATATATATATGCTTTATTAAAGTCAAATTCATTGATTTATTTAGGTCACTTGAGTGACACTTTTGAACGTCAATAAAAATTGAATTGTCAATTAACTTATACCCAGTTCGCTAAAATGTGAAGAAACAACAAGGTTTTTCCTATGAATCGACAAATTGTTATAATTTTTCACGAATACACAATTATTTAAAGTAAAATACGAAGGGACGTAAGCAATGTACACACGAGGCAATGAGGATGTTTAGAAAAATTTTCGCCACCAGTTGGCGCCACTTTCACTTTCATATTGGGCCAATCAGAGTTCAACTTCTTGACAGCCCTTGACGAATCGGTGCTGCCACCTCGTGGGCGTCATTTTAGAAAACCCTCTCAGCAATTTTTTTGTCGAAGCACGTGAATTATCCATTTTGTAAATTAAACATTAAAATTTCCTAAATGAACACTGAAAAATATTTACTTTGATAGCGCTGTCAAAATGGAAGACCTTTTACCAAAGTGGCGCCAACATCCTCTTTAGTAGCGATAGATGTTAAAATTCAGCAACCTCATCAAATAAAAAATTACATAGATATGACCCGTTATACAGTAGTAGATATTTGCTAGTTTCAGCAAGAATGGGTCGAATCGATCGGTGAAGTATTTACTCTTCCGTAGAATATTGACTCGAGGTAATAATATCGTGCTTTACCGTTTGTTTTGTACTTCATTCCTATATTCTTGACTATGACTTGGTTGTACTTCTCAAATATTATTTCTGTTTCTACAAGGCTCAGCAACCATAATAGTCATGTCCATAAGTTACTGTATTACCATTAATAGTAAATTAATGCACTGACTTTATGGACGCTTATAGGTCTTCAAAAAGCACCCTATTAAATATTTCCATAACTTATTTCTTTTTATCAGTTTTAATCAACAAATTAATAAGACTATCAAAGTATTCATTGAATTAGTTGATGGTGTAGGACTAAACAAAGGTACAATTAACACACAATACTGCTAGTCTGTAATAATAAGTTAAAGAAACTGATAATAATAACACAAATCAAGGAGAAAAAGACAAGACAATAAAATACATGTACCAGGTTACATTACAGCAAAAAGGTATTGGATATAGCTCCTAAAGTATATTATAATGGAATCCCAAAGGACATACGAAGCACAAATAACATAAATATTTTCAAACATAAACTTAAAACATATTTGTTAGAAAAGACATATTACTTCGTAAATAATTATATAAATGACATAAAATTTTATTGAATAATGTAGCTTCAATTTATGAAATGTTCGAATAATGAAAGAATGACGTAAATAAAATTATGCTATGCATGTTACTTAACCCTTAATTAGGCGCATGGGGTCAAGGCCAATTGAAATTGAAAAAATAATATTGTACAGTGTTTAGATCGTACTCGCGCTCTTTCTAGCTTCCTCACTCCCCGCGGGGTACACAAAATAGTCGCGTCCAGAACATCAACGCATGCATGTATCGCTGCTCTCTAGAGCGCTGACCCCATGCGATCAGTTACGTTACGTATTTTGGCGGAGGTAAGTTTTTACTTTTGTGTTTTCTTGTAGTTTATATTAGTATATTGTTTATTTTTGTATGTGTGTGTTTATATATTACGTAATTGCTTTATGTAATTTTGAATTTTTTTATCGTTTTTTCCTTTTTTCAGTTTTTTACTGACTTGAAATGTCTAACGAAAGACAAATATTGCAATGGATGGAGGAAGTATCCGATGAAGAGCAAGAAGTAGCTGGTTCGGATTCTGAAGACGAAACGGCAAACTATACCGCTATTAATAGTGCTCATGATTCAGAAAGCGAAATTGAAGAGTCCAAAGATATTCAAGACATCCATGAACCTTTGGAAGTTAACTATTTTTTAACTCGACATATTCAAAGAAATGGCCTGAAAGTGAAATGGTCTAAAGTACCACCATCGAACGCAGTAAGGACCCGAGCACAAAATATTATTCTTCACTTACCAGGTGTCAAAGATTATGCAAGAAACGCCAAATCTCCTCTTGAAAGCTTCCAATTGTTCTTTGACAGTGATGTTATTGAACTTTTGGTCACAAATACCAATTTATATATTGATAAAATAAAAGAAAAGTTCGGAAGATATCGTGATGCACTCCCTACTAATGATACGATGTACCAACGACAATAAAGAAACGGAACTCCGTGAAGTTCATGATGTGGACGAGACGGTCGAACAATCGACAGCTAAGCGCGGGCGCTGTTCATCATGTCCTAGAAAGAACAACAAAAAATTGCCAACAAAATGCTTCAAGTGCCATAAATTTATTTGTCAGCAATACTCGAGGGTTTACTGCGTCAGATACAGAACAGAAGAATCCGCTGATGAGACTACATACATTACGTTTCATTTATTTTTGTATCTCCTTTCCCAACTTCTTTTTGGGGTCACTTAAGACCCCATGCGCCTAATTGGGTGATTTTCTTAATGCGCCTAGTTAAAGGTTAAATAAATAATTTATTGTACCTAAAAATTTTACACACCAGAAATGGTAGTATACGGATGGTCAAAAGTATATATTACATCTGTAAATATTACTAGCTGTCCGCGGTGCGGTTTCACCCGCATCTTTGCTTACTGCTCTGCTCCAGTCACAAGTAGCGTAATGTTACATAGCCTATAATCTTTCTCGAGAACTTGGCTATCATTCGCAAAAAGAATTATTTAAATCCGACTGGTAGTTCCAGAGATTAGCACGTTCAAACAAACAAATTCTTCCGCTTTATAAAACAGTATAGATATCATCTTCATGTAACCAGTAGATAATTTTATTTGATTTGATTTTGTTGCTGTTTCCATCTCCTTGTTACAACGCTAACTTTTTCTAAACCACGCAACTAATTTTGATATGAACACTATCGCTAAGAAAAATTCTTCCGGAATATTAATAGGTGTACATGCATAATATTGTAGATAAAAGTTTAGATTCCAAATATTTTAATTTTGTCAGAAAATATATACAATATTAGTACAGTGTGCAGCAGTCAGTTGTAAAAAAACTGTATACATCATATTGATATAACAGATAGTTCAACTAAAGACTATCTATATATCTTTTTTAATGGACATTTCCTGCGCTAGGGAACAAGCCCTGTGTCGCGAGGGACTTTACAAACATATAATTAATATCGTACACAATGTACACCCAGACTCGGAACAAATATTTATGGATCAAAAGTTATGTCCTGTGTGGGGATCGAACCCACTACCTCGTGAACAACAGTCGCTTGCGCTCTCTCTGCGCCACTAAACGCACATTCTAATATTATTTATTCTAAAACTCATGAACAATATCAAGGTTCGTTTAAAGGTAAAGCATTTACAGATTAACCAGTCTACCACTTGTAGGAAATAAATGTAACCAAAATGAATCAGTTATGTGAGAAGTACAATAGATTCACCCCAACTCCATCAGTAGCGTATTCTCAGGGGCCAAATCCGTTAAGGGTTTGTCAATACTTACTATTGTTGGAATAACCAAGTTAAACTTGTTTATTGAATAATAAGAATGGATTCACAACAATAACAGAGATTCTAACGTTCGATCGGCAAAGCTATCTTTGTATCCTACTGAATTCTGTTTTTAGTTATATTTTGCTTCCATAGTGACAAGTTTATTATTAAAAAAAGAACATTAAAATAAAGCATTTTTGACTCATTGACTTTTAGGCGATACAAAACTACTGGTACTGATTTATTTATTTAGTTTGTTGTATTTATTTATTTATTGTTACTCATCTTCGTTGAGAAAATTGTTTAAATACTAATTAAGTGAATTATGAATAAATAATAATAATATTTATGTCCTTTTGAGTCAATAAAGTTATTTTAATCCTAACAACACTTGCATACACTAAGGCCTAAGCCTTCTCTAGCGTTAGC
Organism: Parascotia fuliginaria; assembly: GCA_963082885.1. NCBI lineage: Eukaryota > Metazoa > Arthropoda > Insecta > Lepidoptera > Erebidae > Parascotia > Parascotia fuliginaria. The sequence goes on from OY720195.1 coordinate 8,205,928, forward strand.
GTCTCTTATTCAATCGTTGCAAGCAACTACACTATCCCAACTTTTCGATTATAAAAAAGCAAAAGCGTTCTCTGCTCCCAATACCAAAAAGTTAAAAATAAAACGTATCTAAATTCTATATTCTCTTTTATACGTGTGTCTATTGATCCATTCTTTTGTAACGACCCTGGCTAAGCCTCGTTGAACACATTTTGATCGACTGAAAGCACACCTCGCCTTCTCTCGTTAGAACGCCAATTGTCATTGCCAGTTAAAAGAAAACGTACCTTTATAGTTGTGTCCATTTCAGTAACGTTAGTGAAAAAAAAATTGTCTCTGTTCTCATTATGCTGGGTGTTTTTTTAGTAACGAGAAATGGAAAGCTGTATTAGTGAGCTTTGGTCGGTAGCTAGTCTTAGCTAGCTTTAACATGGACTTGCTTCATTAGCAAAAGTGTAAAGTAGGTATTTGTATCAAAAATTAACAAGAACCCTAATTCCAAAAACAAAATTTTCTATGTCAAAAAGTTTTATGTCATAGTTAAAACAAAACCACGAGAAGTTATGGTAAATGTAGCTAGTGTACGCAGCTTAACTGCATGTATTAGGTTAAAAACTCGCCAATTCTTTTATTTATTTGCACAAATCGTGTAGCTGTTAATATTCTCATCAGGCGTATAGTACCTTAGATAACCAAATAGTTAAAGAACTAATACATGCCCCGTAGTTTGATTTTCATGTTTACTACAGCTTTTCTGGGTTTAAATACGCCACTCACTTGCTTTCAACCACATAACTAAATCTACTAGTAATCTATTTATAAAATATTTTTACCCAATACTGTATGTCATAGAAGAGCTATAATAATTGCTTTCTACCCAAAACACGAAATTTTAACTTTGCCAAAAATCAGTTTAAAGCACCTGAACTTTCTTAAACGAATAACCATTTATATACATTTTACGAGCAAGGGATCAAAATTAACGAGCTGGGCGCTATTACAAGATTCATTATAATTTTGATTTAGCTTTTTACCTCAATTTTTCTTCCATATCAGTGGAACGCAGTGACGGTAGGTAGAAATCCTTGGAATCACTGGTTGAAGTGCCTCTTGGCAAACAAAGCTAAGACTCGCTCTGTCACCGAGACGTGTAATGGAACGCAAAAGAGGGATTATCCTGAACGGTTCCGTATCAATTCCCGTGTACTTTGAGAGATTGCAAGGCATTGTTTCTCAGTTAAGGTTTATTCGAGAAATTTCCATACGGCTTCAGTTTATTTTGCGTTTGCGTCACCTTATTTGGTTTGAAATGAACGGCGTTTGAAGTTGTATTATATTTTTTTCATAATGATTTGTATTTATACAGCGTATTGTAATACATACATTATAGTTTATATTCTTCTTCAAATGTATTACGTTTTACGGTATGGTTAAGTTATTAAATATAAAGTTATAAATACGTGAAGATGTTTTGTGAGTTTGGAAATATTTCTTATTTAAATGTGTCGATTTCTTCTTTAAATAATATCTACTGGATAATGGACAGTAAACACGAGGTAGCGGGTTCAAATCCTAGCAAGTACTAATGTGATTTTTAATCATATGTACTTTCTAAGTTTATCTTGGACATTTCAGACTGAAGGTGAAGGAAAACATTGTGAGGAAACCTGGACTTAAAAGTCTGAAATTACCAATCCACCTTGAGCAAGCGTGGTGATTAATGCTCATACCTTCTCTATATGAGAAGAGGCCTTTGCCCTGCAGTGGGACAGTAAACAGGCTGGTGTTATTATTAAAATACTAGATAATATCGACGGATGGACAAATTCAAATTTAGTTGGATTGACTCTCTTTGTATTTTTATTATCAATTTTTCTTTAGCATGAAAGATCTGAGATTGTCAAAAATTTTTTATTTAAAGTATCGGAAATTATCAATAAGTATTAACATTATTCTGCATTACTTTCAATAGCTTACCTGCATTTACCTTATTGAGTTTTTTAGTAAAATATGTATTTAATAGTTATTTAAGAAATAAGTTAAACAACTGCTGTAATTTTATTTTTAATCAACGTGCTTTTGCCTCTCAAGTATATAAATAACAAAAGCTTTCTGCGGGGGGGTTTCACCCGCATCTTTGCTTACTGCTCTGCTTTTGCCGCCAGTAGCGTGATGTTACATAGTTTTTAACCTTCCTCGAAAACGGGTCTATTATACGCAAAAAGAATTATTCAAATCCAACTGGTAGTTCCAGAGATTAGCACGTTCAAACAAACAAATAAACAAACAAACAAACAAACAAACTCTTCCGCTTCATATAATAGTACCTATAGATAGAATAACAGTGCCCTTTACTACTTTACTAAGAACTAAATTTCTCCATGATTAGAAATTAAAATTTAAAACCCATCAAAATTAACTAGAGATAATCATATTCAATTTTAAACTTTAAACTACTACGCTTGAGAATTAACTAGTAAGTTGGCAAAGCTTAAAGTGGGCTACCGAAGATTATCTCTTAATCTTTTTGTCGTTGAAAATAGCTAGAGATTTATCTGCTAATGCAAAAGCCAAAACTGAAGAACTTAAATGAAATTAAACTATAAATAACATTTATTACTGCTACTTAATCTTTTTGGTTACTTCGATAAGAATTTAATTAGTTGTGCTAATAATAATTCATCATTATCATAGTGTATAGGCCCGTTATTATACCACTGCGGGGAAAGGCCTCTTTTCATACAGAGAAGGTATGAGCATTGATTGTCACGCTTGTTTAAGGCGGATTGGCGATTTGAGACTTCATCAGAAGTCCAGGTTGCCTCACGACGTATCCTTCACCGTAAGTCAGAAGTGTCCAAGATAAATTTAGAAAGTACATATGATTTAAAAATACCTTGGTATTTGTCCGGATTTGAATCCACGACCTCGTGTTTATCCACTGGGCCATTTAAACTCTTTCAGTACTATATTAACACAATTAAATACAATACGAATAACAAGAAATGTTACAATGAATTAAAGAGTACAGGTTGTTTCTACCAGTCAACCTTATCAAGGAGCAAAGTATTTTAAAGACACTGTAGCTTATCAAATTGGCTTTCAACTAAACCGAGTTAGCATTTATCTGCAGAATCAAAAATAGTTATAAAAAGAACATTTGCAAGAACAGTCTCAAAGACATTTTAGAATCAAGTTTGTTAACTTCCAATTTTGAAATAAATAACTTGACTATGATAATATGTTAATATTCCAAAACATACGCTCTATATTCAATCGCGATCAACAGTTATAACTAGGATCTAGTTACAACCAATCAAATACTCTACGCTGTTCTTGGTAACTGGAGTTTTTGTAGGATTCGTACCAAATCTTTGTTTAAAATATGAAAATCTTTTGATAGTAATATATAACTGAAACGTCAAAATCATCAATATAAAACTAGAAAGAAATAAGTTGAATGATAATAGAATTTATAAAAAAAACGCAAATATGAACTATCGCACACTACAGACGGACCGCATCGCAACGCAGTCACCACGACTACTATGTGCTTTGACGCAATTTTGCAATGTGGCGCGCTGCGGCCGTAGTATGCGCTAACCCTTAGTATTCAGGATACTAAGTGTGTCCTGAACACTAATTGCAATAACATTAAGTGTATACTAGACGTTAATTGTAATATTACACCAGTTTGAATTTGCATTGTATACGTATGCATTGTTGGTATTCATTGCGTGACGACAATGCATTTCATTGTCACGATGTTAACGAACACTGTTGGTGATAATACGTATATACATAATTTCACGCCTTTTCCCCAAAAGGTAGGCAGGAGGAGGTGTTTAATACTCTAGTTTTGTTAGTTTTGTTGGATCTTATGTAACAACAATTAAATTAAAGCGGAGGTTGATATTGCATTAAATTTCTTGTAGTTTTTTTATAAAATGTTGGTGGCAAACAAGCATACGGCCCACCCAATTTCTGACCCGACATTTAGGGAAAAGGGGGTGAGGAAGGAAAAGGAAAAAGAAGAGGTCCGAGGCTGCTGGAACTCACAAAAGCTCCTTTAGTTATTAGAATCAATGAGAAATTGGATAACGTAGGTACGAATGAATTATTTAGTTTCAAAGAGGAAAATTACTTGGGCATCTTTTGACTTTGCAGATCGTTGTACCTATAATTATTGGCATTCTAAAAGTTTAATTTTGGTCACCAGTTATATTCATATTATTCAGTGTAACATTCAGAATCAGATTCTATTAAATAAATTAATAAATTCTATTACTCTTCTTCTTCTCTTAAACTTTTAATTATAAAAAAACTCCCTTTTAACGTAGCACAATTCGCCAACACGAGCACAAAACTACTGCATATGTTAAATATTCATTGTTATTCATATTTTCTATGCATGAAGAATGTACCGAGAACGTTACGCTGATGTATTTACCAACCGCTGTTGAACATTCTTATATGAAATATGATCTTTACGTGGTTAGCAAGAAAAGCTCGTATGAAAATAATATGAACGAATATTTGTTTGAACGTAATGAGCATTATCGTATCTTGCTATCTTCTATTCTATGGCCAAAGTAGTAGGTATTAAGTAAATTTTTCATTTTTGGTAGCAGTTTGAAGTGTGGCAATATATCTATAATACCATATTCTTTCAAATTGATTCTATGGACAGAAGAGGTATGAGGTTTTTCATTTTTGGTAGCAGTTTGGAGTATGGCATTATGAGGGTTCTGGATGTTGTGAATTCACGCTAGTTTAACCAATCTATTTCACTCATAAACCACAAAAATAATACCAGTGCAGTTTACCTAGAGTAATGACCCGTATGCCACTTAAATAAGCATTATAACAAACCAAACAATTACAAGACTATCTATTCACACCTGTATCTGTTATTAATTGATCTAAGATACATACTAATTATAGCATACACAAAGCTATATCCATACAATCAACATCTCCTAATTCAAACATCAATTTGTCGGCACGTCAATCTTCGATCACAATAGATCTTGTATGGTAACGCCATTTGTAATTTAAATTAACTCCTTAATTAGCTAAGTTTGACAAATTGTCGTTTTGTTGAACGTGTGAGTGATTTAGGACTATTGAGAAGTAAGTTAATAGTTTGGGTTCGGGCATGATCGGGATAGTTTTATGTGAGACATGAAAAGACTATTACGGTTCGGAAAATATGAGAATGAATAAACAAATTTAAAATTATTCTTCATTTGTGTATATCCTATTAATATTATAAATGCGAAAGTATGTGTGTGTGTGTTTGTTACCACTCAGCACCTATTTTGATGAAAACTGGTAAATATAGATAGATTCGATGCCGGAGACGGACATAGGCGACATTTTATTCCGAAAATCGGTCTGGTTCCCAAAAAAAAAAAATTTACACGCGGGCGAAGACGTGGGCTACAGCTAGTGAAAAATAAATAGCAAACATCTCATTGATTCAGTGCAGAACCAACAGAATAATTTTGTTCCAACCCAAACCACAAGTTACGCACAAAGTTTACGGTTCATGCAAATAAGGCTCAAACATTACAAGTTCATAAAATGAAATGTTCGTAAAAGAAAATTGTATTTTATGTAAAGGCTAACAAAATTATTGTCTTTTTTATTAAAATGATCACGAAGTAGCATAATATCACGCCTTTTTTCTGTAAGTGCTAAGCAGAAGTGTAGAGTACCCTATAATACATAGTATACATATAAACACCCAAACCAACGCAAATAGACATGTTCATGCACACAAATATTTGCACTGAACGGTAATCGAAACCGCGACCTCTGCGTGACTTGTTGAAGTTGACTTTTACGTAACATTTTTGATCAGTGAAATCCTGAAAAATATTCACGTAGTATATTATCACGTATCTTTCCCTAATGAATACACTAAGATACGCCCACGATGTTTTTACTTCGTTAGGTTTCATGTAATAGAGGACGTGACTATTGCCTTACCGGGCTCGACTACAGCATGAGGTTTAAGGGCGCTCATAGACGAGCGACACGTCGATTCGCCAACGACATCGTAGCCAAGTGACGGCGGCCGTCAACAGAGGTCTATGACAGTTGTCGGCGTACTGTGACTGCGTTAGTTGACAGCTTAGCTACGACGTCGTCGGACTACGTCGTCAATCGAGTGTTGCTCGTCTGCTCTATGTCGCGTGTCGTCAACCGAGTGTAGTTCGTCTGTTAGCGCCCTAATGTGGGTATAAAACTAGGTCCGAAGAATTGTTCTAGTATTGATAGGTGGGTATAGTAGAACTATGGTGTCCAATATTCTGAAGATTCCAAAAATGCATTAGGTAATCTATCTACCTGAGCTAGGTTTACTCAGGTCATAATTTTGACGTAGGTAAATGCAGGTATGACCGGGTTTAATTTTTAATAGGATAACGAATGATTACCATCTGTCTATGAAAAACTACGTTGATTTTGTTACAACATCTATTGAATTATACTTTATGATTTTCAGATGTTGTTTATCAGGTGGATAATGTTTGTCAAGATTTATAAAAAATCTATTAAAAATCCAAACATATATCTATATCTACACTATTATACAAAGCGGAAGAGTTTGTTTGTGTGTTTGTTTAAACGCGCTAATCTCTGAAACTACCATTCGGATTTGAATAATTCTTATTGCATATGATAGCCCAGTTCTCGAGAAAGGTTATAGGTTATATAACATTACGTTGAAATCGCGCCGTAGAAAACTAGTTACGTATAAAACAAAATACATGAAGGTGCTCCCTCACCGCGAGCATTCACTTTAGCGTAAAGTTACGAATCCGAGCATTACATCAGTGAGGGAAGCAAACCGAGCATTACAGTGAGCAAACTTTTTGTGATACAATACGACTTTTACATTGGACAGGGAAGCGAATCGAGCATTACAATATGCAACTTGATGTTACAATGTGTAGTTGGAATTTGGAATGTTTCATTACAAGCGAATGCTTGGCAGTCAGGGAGGCAATTTGTAACGTAATACTTAAAATCATGCCTGTAACGATACATTACAGGTGAATCGCCTAAGCGGTTGAACCGATTTCGATGTAAACTGGTATGTATATAGATTCGATGCCAGAGACGGACATAGGCTACTTTTTATCCCAAAAATCTGTCTGGTTCCCGAGGGATACACCAAAACATATTTTACGCACGGGGCGCAGCTAGTTTATTAATGATTGATATCGATTTTGTTTCAAAAGTAACATTCAGTTTCGAATTTTAATGTCAAGCTTATTTTAATTGCCTTACGCGACCTCCTGCGTGTGCGAACGCGAACGCGAAACAGCGCGGTGCGGCGCGAAAATAACAAACAGTCGAAACCTATTGAAGTGGCCTACGTGACCAAACGCGGTGCGAAGCGGCGCGAAATGAAGTGAACGCGATCGGTTGGCTTGATATTTTCGCGCGAACTGGATGCGGTGCCGTCGTGTTTTTGTTTCTGTGCAAGGCGATTTGCGTGCACGTAAGACATAGCCGCCACGTCGCATCGCATCGCATTGAATTCATACGTCCCCGGTTCATAATCGCGTTCGCTTTAAATCACCTACGTAGGACGTAGCGTTGGATATTGTCGAGTAATATAATTTTATACAGAAACAATTTAGTAAAGTAAATAAACCGATTGTTTATGTTTCTGCCGCATGTTAAAAATAAAGCAAGATAAACGTAGCATAACAAAGTGTTTGCGATATGCAATCGGCTTGCACCTGTCACCTGCTCGTGAATCGGGAACAGAAAGTAGTAAACTTTGCATATATATTAGCAAGTTCGATGTGGTGCGGAAGGTTGCCAACAGCAGGATTTTTATGATTGGAGCAGAATTTGTTAGCAGTTTGGTTTTTGGATGTTTTACCGAGATTATATAAGGAACTTCAGATACATTATCTACTAACTTTATTATTAAAATTTAATAGTTGGTATTTTTTAACTTTTTTTTAATATTATGGCCTACCAAAGTGACTCCACCCCGCCTGATGGTAAGCAGTCAGTGGAATCCAGATTGGCGGCCACTATACCAAAAGCCATCGTCTTAAACTGCTGGTATGGTGGCCTCCACTATGGCGGCTGGGAATGGGGGAGGTGAGGAAAGAGGAAAGAGGGAAAATTGGGTCTCCGGCGCTCTCACTCACCGATCGAAACGCAGTAGTACGGATACTTCTACTCTTAACTCGATCTTCTATGAGAGGGTAGTACTTCCCCGGACGATCCGACCCATTCATGCAGAAATCAGCGTGGATCTACTACCGTACACCGTGACTAATTTTCAATTTGCACACTAAATGATACTTTTGTAGCTATGTGATAGTCTACTTGCGTAACTTCGTGGCAATGCCCGTTGCAAGCCCCTTCCTTTGGAAGAGGGCTTACGTTCTGTTATCGACATCTTTATACATTACAGTGATAGAAATATAAAAAACTACAACATTATATAGCATCACGCCTTCTTCCCCAAAGAAATAGCAACAGAGGTGTATAGCATCGAGCTAATACTGACTACTTGACAGAAAAACCCAAATCAACTTTATCTGACCTGAGAGTTAGTATCGACCTTAAGATTTCTGCATGACAGGCCACTAATAAGCAACAGAGATAATAAAAACAAAATTACAACTAAAAAGCAATTTGGAGAAAAGTCAGCACAAAATAATATTATTAGTCTAATTATCTCATAACGTGAGGCTTACATAAACGTAATGCAGCACTATAAAGTTAGAACTGTAGCACTAAATGGAATGGACGGTGGGTTAACGTACATTTTTCTAGGTCATATATTAAGGGTAAAAGGTAGATTGTGAAAGATTGTACAGAAATGGAGACAGCAACTTTAGATGTTCCTGAAAAGTTCAAAGTTGCTCAAAGAAGTTTCAGCATGAGTAAATCGGATCGAACGGGGAATCATCACGATCTTCAGTCATCATTTATCTTCTACTGTCCAACTGTTTTGATCAAGTTCATCATAGTTCTTATATCTTTTCTGCATGAGAGGTGTCCTTCACATAGTGAAAACAACGAACCAAAACAAAAAAAAACACTCACCAACAACAGTCAGATGCACCCTTCTAACTAACGGAGGATGTGTAGATATCTGACATTCGTAGAACCCTTCATCCCTCTCACTGACGTACTGGATAAGCAGTCGCCAGTCATTAGGGTGCTCGAAAGCTAAAGAGTAGCGAGAGTCAGCTGAATACGTGTGACGGCCGAAGGAGAGAAGATGGAGTTCTTCGCCGCGTCGACGGACCCAGGATATCTGAGAAAGAATGGAGTTGGTTAACATTTACAAGTTAAGATATTAAAAATTTACTATACTTTAAGGCACAATAAAAAAAAAGAAAATTTGTTTGACGGCAAGTTGCTATAAATTGATCGCTACAATCATAACAGTACTAAACGGTTGAGAGCCTTCTACTCACCGACAGTGCGCGTAAGGTTGTAAAAACCATCAGAGGTTAATAAACCACACCACAAAAAATAATAATAATAATAGTACTACCTAACATGCCTGATATTCTTTTGCATTAAGAGAAAATCTCTGTATAATCTAGATGAGATTGTGCCATAAAGGTGGCAAGTATTATTCAACATTCGAATGACGTTGAACTACTTTACCTAAGCAGCTCCCAACAGGAGGAGTGTGCCGTCACTGTGCTCGAAACACTCTTGAAGCTTTTCAGGCGCTCCATAATTTGTGGTTGCCACTTAGCGCTAGCTTATCGAACGCAAAATTTAATTAGGGCTACAACTCAAGCTTCATATTGAGGTCACTAAAATGCGTAACATTGACCGTACTTAGATAAGATTGATATTATGTGAACCTTATAATTGCGTTGATATTGATCTAGGCCTAACAGATGTTCGAATTATTTTATGACATTTCTAAAGCTAACTTATGCTTATTTTAAACTTAAAGTATTTCTATTGGATAATTTTCATGTCGTATACGACAGCATTACATTTAAAATTTATTAATTTTTTGTAGACGGCGATTTTACAGGTGGTTCAGTAGCTTATTTTCGAAGTTATAACATGAATACTTGGGAACTTTAGTGTATTAACTATCATTGGCATCATAAGACCAATGAATGAAGCCAAATGCAATAAAATTTTACTACACTAAATCTAATTCAACAGCTTTACCAGGCTTTACCATACGAAAACTAACAGAAGGCGTGGCTAGATCTAAATATTAGCCTCGATGTTTTAGTACATTTTGAATTTGAATATCTAATAATTGAATCGAGGAAATCTGTGAGTTTCAAAGCGTTTGTGGTTTAATTACTACCGTCACTGACGCAGTAGAAGCTTAGATAATATTAGTGAATTCATATTGGCGAAGATTTATGTTGAATTCTAAATCGCTACTTATTATTTGGTTACAATTTGATAAATGCTAATCTCTATTCATTATCTGTATTGGGAGTCCATAATACTATGTTTTATAGATTTTATAATAAGTACTAGAGAGCCGCCCGCGCCTTATACTTGGGTACCTACTGTATGCTTTGACGTGATTACAATGTCGTTAAAATAATCGGTTATTTTTGTCAAAATATATTTACCTATACTATTATATAAAGTGGAAGAGTTTAGCGCTAATCTCTGGAACTATCAATAATAATAATAATAATAATATTTCAACAACTACACACAATGCCATCTAGACCCAAAGTAAGCATATTATATGCTTGTATTATGGGTTCTAGAATACGGATATACATACTTAAATACTTCTTTTTTTTTTGTAAATACATACATATTATAGATAAATTACACCCAGACACAGAACAAACAACAAAGGTTTGTCCTGGGTGGGAATCGAACCCACGACCTCCGGCTTAGCAGTCAGGGTCACTAACCACTAGACCAACAGGCCAGTCAATCAGATTAGAATAATTCTTTTTGCGTATAATAGCACAGTTTTAGAGGAAGGCTATGTAACATCACGCTACTGGCGACGGGAGCAGTGCAAGTAAGTAAAGACGCGAGTAAAACCGCGCCGCAGAAAGCTAGTAAATTATACTTATAAACCATCCGGCAGAAATGCCTTAAAAGCTTTATAGTTTAGAGCATTTTTCTATTATTTATATCAATATCCATCGTAACGAAAAAACGGTGTCGAAGTCCGTTGTGTGATTTAGAAGAATTTTGCACAGAAACAGGAAAAACAGTGACTTCATACTATTTCGAAATTTCTGTTTATCAGGAAGTTTGCCAGATAGTATGTTTAGAGAGAGTATGGAAACGGTAGCATGTTAGAACCATTAACTACATAATAATGAACTGACTTCTAAACTTCGGCTGCAGTTACAACTGTCCCTATTTAAAGAGTATACATTTCTGTTCGTGCAAAGTGAAATTATCCATTTTCTAATATAACCATGCAAAATTATGCATTTTCTAATATAAACATGCATAATTATGCATTTTCTAATATAAACATGCATAATTATGCATTTTCTAATATAAACGTGCATAATTATGCATTTTCTAATATAAACATGCTTGATTATGCATTTTCTCGTAACGCAAGATTAAGAAGATATTTGTATTATTAAATTGTTGGGTTTTTTTGTCAAAAAACTCTCAGTATTAGCCCGGAGACTGGAATCGTGCCCGGTATATGGCAACAGGCTCGACCCCTGTTACATGGTACCTAAAATAAAATGGCGAAACGTGAGTTGTTAAACACCTCTACCTACGCCTTCGGGGATAAATGGCTAGCTATGTATGAATGTTATAAATTAATTAACAATAACTTTTATTTATTTTATTTTTTTCTTCTTTCTTTTAAAACCTATAATACTTTATTATACATACTTATTCGTTATTTACTTTATACTACGCGTATCTAATATTATACGTATTTGAATTAAAGTTCTAAAAAATTGTTTCTTTTTGTGTGTCAAATAAATCTATTTAATTTTTCTTTTTTTCTTTTAAAGAAGAATATATGTTTCCATTTCAAAAAGGTTTTTTGACCTCATCCTAAATCAGCTGAAGGAATTTAAATAAGGTTTGCCAACGCATAGGTTTAGGGTTATATATTTAAAAGGTATTAATAGTAAGGTTTTATGATCTGTGATTAAATATACAGCATCATAAATACGATAGTTTGTTCGACTGAAACTATACCGTACTATAGTAGACGTTACTAAGAATATAAAGTGTATCTTTTCTATTTATCATAAGAAAACTTTTTACTGTGAGCTGCAGCATTAAGGTATAACCTCACAGCACTCCAGAGGAATAAACGGCTACGAGCTGACTGAAATATAACGATAAGCGGATTTATTAAATTTTATTTTTATACTTAGGAAGAATAAGAAAATTAGATTTAAGCACAAAAAATCTATTAATATTTTGAATGCGAAAGTTTATGTGTGTGTGTGTTTGTTACCACTCAGCGCCTAATCAGCTGCACCGATTTCAATTAAAATTGGTATGTAGATAGATTCGGAGATGGACATATGCTACTTTTTATCCTGATTATCAGTCTGGTTCCCGAGGGAGACAACGAACCATATTTTACGCGCGGGCGAAGTCGTGGAGCACAGCTAGCATAATTGTATTTTTCAGTTTAGTTTTGAACAAACTAAACTGTAAAATAAACTGAACGCGTTTTATCTTTTGTTTTAAAGTAATTTAAAAGTAATTTACATACATACAGACAACAGACACGTATCTACATATGGAACTAATATTAATGTTTTGTTTTTTATATGAATTAAGACCACAATCTTGTGCATAGCAGTCACTTGTACTATCATTGTGCTATACAGACAGTCACAATAAATAGATAAGTATAGATTTTTTTCTTAGAATGTTAAACGTATTAGCTTGCATGACAGAAACCAGTTTAGAAAATGGTTGTAATACACATAATAATACCTGGTTCCCGACTCTTGCCGACAAACTTGAAGACATCACAATGGTACCGTTGCTTTAGCATGCTTAACATTTAACAAACCATAGCTAAAATGCCACGGACGCTACCGCTGCTATCGTATCGGACCTTATAGCCATTCCAAATATTGACGCAAGAATGCTGTTAAATCTTTACTTTATAAGAGCGGAAGAGTTTGATTGTTTGTTTGTTTGAACGCGCTTATATCTAAAACTACCAGTCGGATTTCAAAAATTATTTTTGCGTGTGATAGTCCAGTTCTCGAGGAAAGTTATAGGCTATGTAACATCACGCTACTGGCGACGAGCACAGAGCAGTAAACAAAGATGTGGGTGAAACCGCGCAGCGGAATGATAGTTTATGTGATAAAGATGTAAAGTCTTGTGAAGAGGTTTAATGGTACTGTATATGAATTGATTGAGATCACGAAAGTGCCCGGTAAAAGCCAATAGGCTTGCTACCTGATTTATGAGACCTAGCATAGTTGATGAAACGACAGCCATCGGACGGACTAGTGCTTTCAATTCAATTTAATTTATTTCATAAATATAAATCACATTTTATTACAAATAAGTAGTTTCCCTTTGGTCCCAAACTAAGCTAGTGCTTGTATCTTGGGTACCATCGGAATTACAATTTTCAATATATATCTTACAGACTATCATACATACGTTATAATATAAGTTAAGTATACTACATACCATTTAAATAAAAGTTAATCAATAAATACCGTAATCTAAAATAAATATTAAACTTAACTTAAATCTATGATGACACTTCTCGTTGTGCCCGTCGGTCGGTGTTAGTTCCGTTGTCTCGCAGCCTGCCCCGGAACCGCCGGAACACCACGCCCTTCGGCCAGAATTCTTCTTTGGTGAAGATTTCAAGAGCCTTCGTATATTCTTTATACAGCATAAGCTGTTGAGAAGACGTGTAGTACCGTCTGGCTCTGTTGAGGACGCTCATCTTTTTGCTCGCCAGTTTGGTTGTTTAAATCTGTCTACCTCTTCGGGGCAAAACGCGTGATGCTGAATTATATTAGTACCTATATTAATACGGAAGCGACTACTTGCTTTCCATTATGGTTGGGAGTCAATGGACCATTTATTAAGAACGTACAGTCCCTTAGTCATTTACCCGTAATTTTGTATAATATCACCATTAACCCTTTCATACAAGATGGTGCTTGACAGTAAGCTGAAATTCGTAATGTAGACTTATGATGTAGATTGCTATAAAGATGTATCTTCGTTGTCGTCAATAATAATAATAATAATAATAATAATATTTATTTCAGGCATCCCATATTATATTTGTTAGTAACAATGTTCTTAGCCTATAGTGTTAGTAAAAGTACAATTAATAATTAACAATTAACAATTCAGTTAGGTCTCGCGTGTAAACCTATCCAGTGTTCCAACAGTACAGAGTCCCATCGTGTGGCGCACGCAGTCAGGATGGAGCTGGGACTGCCGTGAATGAATTGCTTAAAAATTTTAGGGAAATTTCTTGTATTGTATACCGGTCAAGTGCGAGATGGACTCGGGCACCAACCGAGTCCATCTCGCACTACCGTACCAATTTGTAGTTAGGCATGGAAAAATTACATGAATAACTAGCTGACCCAGCGAACTTCGTACCGCACAGTCGATTCTTTTTTCTTTTCATGAAATTTTAAAATTTTTCTTTGCATAAGAACCATCCTCTTACTTCAAGGAATATTATAAAAAAAGAATTAGCGAAATCGGTTCAGCTGCTCTCGAGATTTGCGCTTAGCAACACATTCAACGATTCATTTTTATATTATAGATATATCTTTTGATTGCATTGACATAGAACATTTTCACAGCTTCAAGAGGTTGCAGACAAGACTATTCGATATAAAATTCAGATTGATACTTCATGCGCTTCTGAGAAACTTGTATTGGCAGACAGATGAACAAGAAAGTGATCCTATATCGGTTCCGTTTTGCCTGTTGAGGTAGGTACCTCAACAGGCCTACATATTAGTATGGATTTTAAGGGTTACGTAGGTACGTAACCCTTAAAATCCATACTAATATAAAAATGCGGAAGTAACCCTGTCGTCTGTCTGTCTGTTACACTTTTAAGCCACTAACCATTGAACCGATTTTGATGAAAGATCTTTTGTTGGAAAAATGGCTCAATGGGGTAGAAATAAGGGATGTAAGTTTGTATGAAAGATCATCGATGTATAAACAGATACATGTTCATGATTAGTAAAAACATATTATGCGATAACCAACATTCACGCAGGCAGAGCTGCGGGCAACAGCTAGTTACTAATATCTGATGTATGGCCACATAAATTGCCTACTCTGCAATTGTCGTTGCAAACAATACTACTGTGTCACAACCATCACGACAAGTAGTTATTGTAAAAGGGGTAAGCAGAGTCGCTCTGTACCTAGCACGACTATAGGTGCAAAAAACACGAAGTGTGACGAAGAAGGTTTCATTATGGTGGAAAAGAAGAAAAGAAAGCCTGCTCGTCACAACCTGTGTGGTACAGGTCCGACAGGACACAGCATGCTGCTACGTGCTGCAACACCAACGACGCAGCTGTATGTGTCCCGCTTACACCACTCTACGTAGGCCGAGGAGATCGTGGAGTACATCAAGGTGAAGACAAACCTGACCTTGAGGGTGGAGAAGTTGGAGGCGCGCCACAAAATGAATTTTACATCGTTCGTGGTGCAGGCTCCAACTCCACAGCTAGAGACCTTCCTCAAGGAGGAGTTCTGGCCGAAGGGTGTCTTATATCGCCGTTTCCACGGCCGGCTACTTGACACCCCGCAGCGTAACACGACGCCGACCTCTCGTGTACAGTAGTTTTTAATATTAAATTATATAAAATATGTATTAGTTTATAGATTTTATTTTGTTATTTACGTATTGAAATTTTATGGGCTCTAAATGCCTGAAATAAATGGTATTATTATTATTAATATTCTCTTTATTTATATTTTTGTTTATATAAATTACATTTTTAAACAGGTATATATTTATACTGGCCTGTTGGTCTAGTGGTTAGTGACCCTGACTGCTACGCCGGAGGTCGTGGGTTCGATTCCCACCCAGGACAAACCTTTGTGTGATGAGCATGATTGTTTGTTCTGTGTCTGGGTGTAATTTATCTATAATATGTATGTATTTACAAAAAAAAAAAAAAATGTATATAAGTAGTATATCAGTTGTTTAGTTCCCATAACACAAGCAAATATAATTGCTTAATTTGGGGCTAGATGGCGCTGTGTGAATGTGGTAGAATATTATTATTATTATTATTATTATTATTTATATAAAACAAAAAATACACATTTAAAAATATAAAAAATAGATTACCACCGGCAACGAGACTAGAGTCCAAGCTACCGGCTGTCAGGGTTCCAGAGAGAGGAACCTCCTAACAATACGTGCCGTGTCGAGAAGCACTGCCTTCTGGATCTGGCCCTTGACCCATCCACCTAATGCGAGCCTTATTAGGTGTTGGTCGAGGCTCTTTGCTATTAGGCCATTTACGCTAACAACTATCGGTACAATGACAGCTGAATCCACATCCCACATGTCGACAATCTCATGGGCTAAATCGAGATATTTTATCTCTTTATCTTTCTCAGCTTTCATGAGATTCTCGTCATGAGGGACGGTAATATCGACTATCATTGCAAGGCGTTTGGAACGATCCACCACCACAATATCAGGCTTGTTCGCTATAATGGTCCTGTCTGTGATGATGGAGCGATCCCAGTATAATGTCGCACGACCATTCTCGAGAACTGGCTCAGGGTTATATCTGTAGTACGGCACTTCAACGTCCACAAGTTTGTATCGCAAACCAAGTTGCTGGTGGATAATCCTGGCCACTTGGTTATGTCTGTGCAAGTACTCTCCATTAGCAAGACGCGAACAGCCGGAAACAATATGCCTGAGAGACTCACCAGGGCGATGACATGCCCGACATATGTCAATAGTGCCGTCTTTCAGGATATATTTCCGGTAGTTGTTCGTCATGATAACTTCGTCAGCAATTGCACAAACAAACCCTTCGGTTTCTCCGAAGAGATCACCGAAGCGTTGCCAGGCCACAGAAGCAGAGTGGTCCACACCAGGACCGTGTAAGGCTCGAAAGAACCTTCCGTGGAGCTCCTTGCTTTGCCATACTACGCGGCGATCGTCAACACCGAGTACTACAGGCCTGCGCCAGTTCTCTTTAGCCAAGGCAAGCGGAGTAAGTCCATTATCCACTGCAACCACATCACGATGCACACCCTCACCCATCTTCAGAAAATAGTCTCTAAGGTTGCATATTATTATTATAAAATTGCACACGCTTTTTTCACCAAGTGGCCGACTGAGGTGTATGATAGAAACCTATAGAATGGCATGATTCACAGTAGCAATATTAATACCAGAAGCTTTATGCAATGTTTCCATAACAAACAATTAAATCGGGCTATATAATTATATCTTCCGAATGTTCTGAAGGACTTTGTTCAAAGACAAACTTACAGTGCTCCTCTTAACGAATTCGACGTACTACAGTGTCAGTGATGCTAACAGCATTGCCTAATTGCGCCATCGGTCCTTTTCCTTTTCCTTTTCCTTTCTCATCCTCTTGTCCCTACGTGGTCTGCAACAGCTTGGTTGTGTTTTCTAAGCATTATTTCTGATGCTTAGAAAACATACTCATTTCTATAGGTTACGGTTACCACTTACCATCAGGTGTTTGGTTGTTTATTTACTTATTTATAAGGTATACCAACAGCATATATATTGTGGGGTTTCTTGTTTAGATGTTGGAGAAGAAGATAATTGAACTCATGATAAAATAGTATTTTTCCTGGTATATACAAATAATTATTAATACAACTGATCTACATGACTGGCCTGTTGCCCTAGTGGTTAGTGACCCAGACTGCTAAGCCGGAGTTCGTGGGTTCGATTCCCACCCAGGACAAATATTTGTGTGATGAGCTTGATTGTTTGTTCTGTGTCAGGGTGTAATTTATCTATAATATGTTAAATTTACAAAAAAAAATGTGTATATAAGTAGTTTATCAGTTGTTTAGTACCCATAACACAAGCAAATATAATTGCTTAATTTGGGACTAGATGGCGCTGTGTGAATGTAGTAGAATATTATATATTATATTATTTTATATTATTATTAGAATACATGACTGTGGGGAGACGACTGGCGAGCCCTACGGTTGTGCGAACATTTCCATACACAATTGCAATGCAAGCACAACGTATTGCCGCTACAATACGAAAGATTTTCTTAAAACTAGAACAACGTTCTGGCTATATATGTGTGCTCATTATACATATCATTTGCTAAAACCGTGCTTCTATAAAAAAAATGCCAACAAAATAGTATATTTTTATTTTCTTTTTGTATTAAGTACATATTTTATATTTAGTATTTAATTGGACAAACCTTTGTGTGATGAGCATGATTGTTTGTTCTGTGTCTGGGTGTAATTTATCTATAATATGTATGTATTTACAAAAAAAAATGTATGTAAGTAGTATATCAGTTGTTTAGTACCCATAACACAAGCAAATGTAATTGCTTAATTTGGGGCTAAATGGCGCTGTGTGAATGTGGTAGAATATATTTATGCTAACACTGAATATTTTACCCAAGCTGCTTCTAATGTGCCTACTTCGTTGAACCTTTTAAATAAAACTCTTAAGCATATTTTATAAAAAGTTTCACTAAAATAATTTCAATGTTAGCAGCCATATTTAATAGTCACAACGACCTTCAGAACAAAAAAGTCGTTAAAGAGGCACTACAGTTCTATAATTTTTAAAGTTGATAATTGCGTAGTGTTTGCGCAGCGACTATTTGCCGCAAAGGGTACGATAAGACCAAACTTTATATAAATAGGTAACTAAAATACTAGTCCTGTGGTTTCTAGAATGGTAAATTGTTAAACTTTTTTAACTGCAAAGGTCGCGAAACAAGTTCATCCACGAGCGATATTTATGCACTCACTTCACAAGTTTACGATGTTAAAATACCCTAGAAACATTTTGCTTTATTATTTAATTTTAACACTAGGTGTTGCCCGCAGCGCCGCCCGCGTGAAAGTCGGCTATATCGCATTTTCCATACAAACTTTTGTCCCCTTTTTGAACCCTTCATTTTTTCTTCATTTCTTTCGTCATTTCTTCGTGATAAAATATAGCGTGTATATGTTCTCCAAGGTCTATTCTAGTCCTATACCAAATTTCATCAAAATCGGTTTGATAGTAAAGGCGTGAAAGCGTAACAGACAGACAGAGAGACAGAGTTACTTTCGCATTTATAATATTAGTATGGATTGTATTTGAAGCTAAATTACATGTAGTATATTTTGTGCTAAATATTTTTATATGATAGTTATTTGATATCTGAAATTACAGTGTTGTAATTATTTATTCTGCAAATTATATACATAATCATCTATTTTATTATTTTTCTAGAAGCTATAATTATAAGCTAAAGAGCATTTATCAGCGATAGTATAAAATATTTTTTTTAGATGTGAATAGCGCCTCTGGTTTTTAATTTATGAACTACATTTTCACAAATTTTGCTGTCATTTATTAGAGGAAAGGCACTTTATTTCGGCTATACATATCGACTTTTACAGTCGCTGGAGCTTGATAATGTATCAGCGAAAAATTGCTACATAATTACTTACTAGATAAAAATTAGAATAGACACTCACCGTTTTCTCTCCCAAATCATGAACTCTACAGTGCAGATGAACGCGACTGCCCAGCTGTGCGGTCACATTATTAGTAGAAGCATCGTCTTCGAAGAAAGGTAGGGGCTCAGAAGTAGTAGTGGAGACGTCTTCCTCGTGGTCTTCGTATGTCTCCGTAAACACCTCCGACCAGAAGGGACCGTTGATCACCTTTTTGTCACCGGTTTTGAAATCTGTTAAGGAAAAAGTTTATTTTTCATTTATGAGACTATATGTACTATTAAAATTATGCTCTTCATTCATAGATTTCGGGCAATTAGTGGATGCCCTTATTTAATGGGTGGTTCTGGAGCGGCGGTGATCTTTGTGCTTTTCCAAGGTGGCGTATTGCTAACATCAAACATTTTTAGACAATATTCAGAATTTTTTTTTCTATTGCTGACAGTGGAAGATGAGCAAACAGCCCTGGATGGTAAGTGATCGTAGCTCATGGATGACTCAGAGTCTCTGGCATTGCTCCTGATATGTGAAAGCCTGCGAAGCCGCTGCCATCGTGAAGGGAGTGGAGTAGGTGAAGGAATTGAGTGAGGTGAGGAAAGGAAAGGAGGAAAATTGGGCCATTAACTTATAAACTTACAATTGACGGATAAAAGACTGGCTGACTTGACTGGCCTGTTGGTCTAGTGGTTAGTGACCCTGACTGCTAAGCCGGAGGTCGTGGGTTCGATTCCCACCCAGGACAAATCTTTGTGTGATGAGCATGATTGTTTGTTCTGTGTCTGGGTGTAATTTATCTATAATATGTATGTATTTACAAAAAAAAAATGTATATATGTAGTATAACAGTTGTTTAGTACCCATAACACAAGCAAATATAATTGCTTAATTTGGGGCTAGATGGCGCTGTGTGAATGTGGTAGAATATTATTATTATTATTATTATATTATTAAAAGAAGCACCCAAACATATAATAACTTTGTTTTGTACTATCGAATCAAGTGAATCGGGACCTACCTTAAGCTCATTATGCCAATTCATCTAAATGCAAGTAGGTCGAAACTCACCTAAAGACAGATTTCCTTAGCAACAAGCGTATTGTCATTTTATTAGACACTCACATTTGAGTAATCACACTGTTGCTAAGTTAGTTTTAAAACGTCCTAAGTGAATTATACACGACAGATCTTACAAGTTTAACAGCCTTAAGCGAAATATTAGCAAAATAGGTCATGATTCAATTGATTCGATATTACGTCAGACTTAAAACACCTCTCTTTATGCGTCGTGATGTAACAATTATGCCGCCTGAAATAAATATAGGTACGTAGATATGAAATAGCAGGAAGTTATGTTGTAGACAGCTGTCGTTGAATGTAGGGACCATATTGTCTTTTTGACACTGATGTGTAATTGTTTCGAAATTATATTTATACTAGCTGCGCCCCACGGCTTCGTCATCTTAAAATGTGTTTTGTTTCCCTCGGGAACTAGAGCGATTTTCAAGATTATAAGATATATTACCGTCGTTGGCACCAAACCTACCTACATATCAATTTTCATAGATATCGTTGCATCTGTTTAGGCCCTGAGTGGTAACAAACACACATACATAATATGTAATAATAATGCGAAACTTTCTGTGTATGTATATATTATTTATTAGAAAGTTTCGCATTTCTAACATTGATAGGATTTACGCACACAAGATAATGATATAGTTTATCTTGTATGCTAAACTTCTAAACTTTTATAACCGACTTCAAAAAAAGATGGTTTCTTAGTTCGACCGTATATATATATATTTTTTTTATGTGTGTACGCGTATAACTTCGTCGTTTATGAACCGATTTCGATGATTCTTTGTTGGAAAGTAGATATCCCAAGTGTGGTACCATGATAAGGGAACCAGGATCTGATGATGGCATCCCAGGGAAATCGAGGGGAACTTTCGAAAATCGTACTGGCGACTAGTGCATTTGTTATTTATTTCATCAGACTCCAAACCTTCACTATAGTGAAGGTTTGGAGTCGATCTGATGATAGAGCCGAAAGACAGTCGAGGGAACTCGACAACGATTTACAGCAATTACTTGATGTTTGGACTTAATTCATTTCTAATGATGAGAACCTTGCACCCATATGGGTTTTAAGTGCCATTACAGGTGACCATAGACAGTCGAGGGAATTCTTTAACAGCAGTCATGTCGGACGGTCGGATGTTCAATATTCCAAAATGTTCGTACAAAAATAATACCAAAGCAAGATTTAGGTCTACCCATCACTGAAAATCGTAAAATAAAATAGTTTTAAACAAAAAAAATACTGACTTCGAACGGGAAGGAAACTAAAAAGTTAAAACTAAGTTTACTTAGCAGAAAGTAATTCATATTTTGATTTAGTTAATCAGAAATGAATAAACAAGTATTTTATAATTAATAATAATAATAATAATAATATTCTACCACATGCACACAGCGCCATTTAGCCCCAAATTAAGCAATTATATTTGCTTGTGTTATGGGTACTAAACAACTGATATACTACTTATATACTTTTTTTTTTTTTTTGTAAATACATACATTATAGATAAATTACACCCAGACACAGAACAAACAATCATGCTCATCACACAAAGGTTTGTCCTGGGTGGGAATCGAACCCACGACCTCCGGCTTAGCAGTCAGGGTCACTAACCACTAGACCAACAGGCCAGAAGTTGGTGCCAAGCAAATACTATAAGAACCTTACTACACTAGCAAATTAGGATTGATAATACCTATAGGTACCTAGTTATTGTTTTACTTGGCACCAACTTCAAAATTATAAAATACTTATTTATAAATTTCTGATTAACTAAATCAAAATACAAATTACTTTCTGCGTTTCTATCGTAATAACTTTTAGAAACTCAGAGGCGATGTTTAAGTAAGAGAATGTATCTACATTTAGCAATGATTATAAGTATGCAGGGCACACTAACATCTTTACTCTTAAACAAAGCCAAAGAGTTTGTTTGTACGCGCTAATCTCAGGAACTACCAGTCGTATTGGAATAGTTCTTTTTGCGTATGATAGCCCAGAAAGATCACGCTACTGGCAACGGGAGCAGAGCAGTAGGCAAAGACGCGGGTGAAACAGCGCCGCGGAAAGTTAGCTATCAATGCTAACGTGCTTAAGTGCTTCTTACAAATGCACACACACATCTTTCTTGCTGTCTTTCATCTTTTTAAAAGCCATATATACAGCTACTAAGACCTTAAAACCACTTTATTTTTACACTATACCCTCTAAATTGTGTAGATATTTAACCAATTACCGCTCTTAAGGAAAATCTTGCCACACCCTGTCTTCAATTATCCAGCACAATTTCTTTTTAGCGTACAAAACGTTTAAATAGACACTTTTTCATTAGCCCTAACATATATTATTTACTAAACTAGAACAATATTTGAACTGAACAAATTCAGGGTAACATTTTCCGAACAAAAAAGGTTAGGAATCGGGGACAAAACGTTGGTAGCTTAAAAGAAATTCAGCTAATTACTAATTAGGGTGACTTTTTCCTTTAACATAAGGCTGGGACACATTTAGAAGAATTAGAAGCCACCATGATACTGTTTGCAAAGTAAGACGTCCTTTGTGCAATGTGGGTAACCGTAGGCATATTCTGCTGAAACGTTTAGAGAAAATGTTGGACATTTTCCTTGTTATTTAATATATTTGCGTTTTATTCGGTTCAGTAAATACTGTACGAAGTTATTTACACTAACTTAGACACTACTGAAATCGAAATCATTCATTACAATCATCAAAAGGTTTCCTGGTAAAATCGCATTAGTAATAAAGCTGCCCATTGTACTGTCAGTTTTAAATTAAAATCTTATATATTTATTTCAAAGCTGGTGTACAATCCTATTAATATTATAAATGCGAAAGTTTGTGTTTGTAACCACTCATCGCCTGAACTGCTAAATCGATTTCGATGAAAATTGGTATGTAAATAGACTGGGTGCCAGAGAGGGCACAAGCTACTTTTATCCCAAAAATCGACCTGGTTCCCGAGGGAGGCAAAACTGACTTTACGCGCGGGCGAAGCCGTAGAGCGCAGCTAGTAAATAAATAAATCATCATATTAAATTATTAAAATTGGAATACTATGTTTACGATATAATTATTATACCTCTTACACAGAGAACTTTCTGGTAAAGGTTATAGCAACCTAACTGAAGCTCTTTCAGAAAACTGTCCTGTATAAAAAGTGCTGCCTAAATTGTGTTGTATTCCTGCTTCAGCTTTTCAGTACACGTAAGTAAAGAAAATACTATTGGCAGCAAATGAATTGTGTAACGATACTCTTGCAATCGAGTGTCGAAAAACTATGATAACGCGAAGGCTTATCATATCAGCCACAATACGTCCACTGCATAACATAGGCCTTCCCCAATTTTCGCTACCGTGGCCAGTCGTTTGCCGCCCTCATCCATCGGTTGCCCGCCACCCTGATAAGGTTGTCGGTCCACCTTGTGAGGGGTCTGAACTGTATATCATTCTACAATACTAAAACATTTTTTGATGAACAAAGAAAAAACTGATATAATTGAATTTATTACTAGTTACAATAATAAATAATGAATGAAATATAGGTTGCATTAAATGTACACGTTCTGGCTGACTGGTTTTGGTCTAAGTTATTTATGAGACAAATATTGTTTGTGCGATATAAACAGCTGGTCTAAGTATGGGGACAATGCTTACTGCTGGAATACTAATATTATAAATTCGAAAGTTTGTATATGTATGTGTGTGTGTGTTTGTTAACACTCATCGCCTAAGCGGCTGAACCGATTTCGATGAAAATTGGTATGTAGATAGATTAGGTTTCGTGACGTTTTATCCCAAAGATCGGTCTGGTTTCCGAGGGATACAAAACATATTTCACGCGCACGCGAAGCCGTGGGACGCAGCTAGTATTACTATAAAGCTTCTTATAAATCCATTCAGTACTTTTCACGTGAAAGAGTTACTAACATTCATACGCGAAAGTTTGTATGCATGGCACACATGCATAAATGCATGTCATATACGCATTTTTTTTTTATAATATATGGACACTATCACACATCGTCATCTAGTCCCAAGCTAAGCAGAGCTTGTGTTATGGGTACTAGATAATTGAAATATAATACATATACGTACTTTTTTTTTTGTAAATACATACTTAATATACATAGAAAACTGAAGACAAATACAAATGTTCATCACACAAATATTTGCCATCCGCGGGAATCGAACCCACGACACCCGGCGTCGCAGTCAGTTACACTAACCACTAGACCAACGGTGCAGTCAATGTATATAAACTTTATATTAAAATATTAAGTAGGATGAATGACAGGGTTATTTATTATATACTATTATATAGATACTTAGATTCTTTATATCCCTGTCCTGAAAATTTTCTAGTATGTAGTTATTTGGCTATTTCTTTATTGATTGTCTCTAAAAACATGTTGTAAACAAGTGTTATGCATACCTGTTATCTGTGCGATTACTTTGTACTTTAATTTTTTTAAATGATTGTATGTTATATACATTAAGTGATTGTACTGTTGGTGTGCTAAATAAATAAAAATAAAAAATAAAATAAAATAAAATATTATTAGTCTTTTCTTTCTCATTCACGAAGAAGTCATAATAAAATTCTCATCGCGTAATTGGTATTTTGATCGCACCCTTTCCTGACTCAGGTCATTCTAATAATACTCATTCATTCACTCAGTTCATTCTTATTAGGTCAGCCTAATAGTACTCATATGGTTCATTCTCGTAAAAAGTCTAAGCATCAAGTACTTCGCTTCTAAAAGATACTTCTAAAAAAAGCAAAAGGTATTAGAGAATCCAAATCATATTTTATATTTCCTCACATTTTATTTTTACTGAATCATCGTATTGCAATATCTACAATCTTTATAAGTTGAGGATACTCTCCCAATATGTTTCAGACGAAGAAATCGATAATTCAAGTTATTCACCATATAAAGTGAGAACCAGCTGTGTAACGCTGGTGAAATTTCTGTGCTTTTAGCATAATAAGATTTCCAACAAGGATTTTTTTGTTGCAAAGCAAGTAGGAAATAAAATTATGCGACTTTTTCTTTCAATGACAATAGTTATGAGACTTATTATAATTATACAAAAGATTTGCTAATTAAAGTCAAAGTCAAAGTCAAAGTCAAAGTCAAAGCATTTATTTCATTTTGATCATAAAGTATGATGCTTATGAAAAGTCAACATTACATTTTGTCAGCCAATTGACCTACAGCCAGTTCGCTGACGAGGTAGAGCTGTGAGAAGAACTGGCAAGAAACTCACGCCACTCTTTTCAATCGCCAGATAATTACAGTTATTTGAATGAGTTACAATTTAAACACTCAACGCAACCAAAAAACCATACAAAGAAATTATTACAAATTAACTAATTAATATAATACTAAGATTAAAGAAAGAAAAAAAAGGATTTCAATTATTTAGTTTCAACTAGTATGGTAATTTGACTACGTATTTTAATTAAACTGGTAAATGCACCTCCTGGTCACATTGAACGACAAGGTAATACTGGATTGAATATTAAATGTATGCCATGCCAAGATTGACCAGTCATCCCAAGTAGCACCCGTTCACGAGCATGACGTACGGGCCAGCCATCATCACCCTCGCCATATTAGAGGGACGGTGATGACCCGGCCAATACGACACCACAAGCCATGACATTTTAGTGAGCATGACAATGCAGGGCATGGGTGGTAAAAGAACCCTAATAAAATGTATTATGCCTTACGAACTCATAATGATCATGATATGCATCCACTTCACATTAAACTTTTACTACAATAGTCAACATAATTACAATAATAGTCAATATAGCTACAACAATAACAATCAATATAACATTAATCTTGCATTAAACGAGCAACTATACCCATGCTGCTTTATCATTTAAATAATCATTAATAGTATAATAACCCTTTAGAATAAGGCGGTTTTTAACAAATTGTTTGAATTTTTGTAGGGGTAGATTCATAATGTCAATGGGTAATTTGTTATAGAAACGTACACCTAGACCCGCAAATGAGTTGTTTACTATATGTAGGCGATAATATGTACCAACTAATTTATGTTTACCTCGAGTATTCACAGAGTGCATGTCGCAGTTTCTGGAATACAAATTTATATTTTTCTTGATAAACATAATATTGGCGAAAATATACTCCACCGGACCCGGCAGAATACCTATTTCTTTAAAAATCTCTCTAAGTGAAACCCTAGGGCCCAAATTGTAAATAGACCGCACTGCTCGTTTTTGAATTATAAAAATTGACTCAATATCCGCAGACTTACCCCAGAGCAGTATACCGTATGACATCACGCTATGGAAATAGCTGAAATAGACAAGTCTAGCTGTTTTTATGTCGGTAAACTGTCTTACCTTTCTTATCGCAAAGGCTGCGGAACTGAGTTTACCAGCAAGACACGATATTTGGTTATTTAATTAGTTAATTGTAGGGTATTGGTGCGCGATGACAGCGCAGCGTCTGTCTGTCTGTCTGTTACGCTTTTATGCCGAAACCACTGAACTGATGTTGATAAAATTTGGTAAAGATTAGACCTCGGGGAACAACATAAGCTATCTTTTATTGCGAAGAAATGTCTTAAAGGGGTTGAAATAGGAGATAAAGGTTTGTATGAAAAATCTTCAATGTAAACAGAGATATAACCGACATTCACACGAGCGGGGCTGCGGGCAACAGCTAGTATTATTATAAAACAAAAACTCGTCTGCTTAAAACAAACTAAAAAAAATAGCCCTTTTTTCGTGCCGACGCTACAATGAAATTTTATGTACCCTATGTCACTCCCACAATACAAATCTATTGACACCTCAATTATGTCAAAATCCATTAAGCCATTTAGGCTGTAGAGCGTGCAAAAGAAATAGACATATATATCCACATATATACTTAAATATCCTCGAAAAACATTACCCTCCTTGACTTCAGTATTCGGGCAAAAATAAACAGTGCACCAAGTATTTTTTTTGACAACTAAATATTTTTCATTGCATACTAACACGGCATGGAGGTAAATGAGTACATAATTGATGGCTAAAACCTCAATCTCTTGTACAGTACAAACAGTCTCATTGCGACACCGAGGCAGTCAACATACTTTTCAACATAGCTAACTTATAACAACTTTTATGGTTAAATTTTTTACTACTGAGCTTTTTACGTGGTATAAAATACTAAAGCTGTACATGACAGCTATACTTATTCCCATTCCTGTTACAAAGATTCTTTACATCGTATATTACTTAAATATTTAGGTGCGATCGAACATGCCCAAGTTTTGAATAGTTGTGGTCTTTTACTGCCACCGACACTATACTGTTAGGACATAGATTCTTCTATGTCAGAGCGTCAAGAACTTTAATTAGGACCTTATTTTTTTAGTATGATTTGGTTTTATTATTCATTTTTATCTTCTTTCTCTTATCCTTCCCGGTCAAAAACAAATGGTTGGATTCACAATTCAACAATTCCTAGAGAACACAGCTATGTCCATAACTGCTAAACATTCAGAGAGCCGTATAATTTTTTACCAATTTTGACTGCCTCCGTGGCGCAATGGGAGCGCAATCGAGCCATGCACGAGGTTTGTGGGTTCGATCCCCACACGGGAATAAACTTTGTGAGATTCACAAATATTTTGTCCGAGTCTGGGTATACTTTATGCCCGTTAATTATATGTTTGTAATGCCCGCACTAGGGCTTGTTCCCTAGTGCGGGAGTTGTCTTTTTAGAAGAAGAAAAATAAATTTGTATTAAAAAAAATAATTATGGTCGTCTCTTAGTCGTAGGACGATCTTATATCGTGTAGTCTAAGCCGCCTCAGTCCTTTTAGTAAGACGAAGTTAGCTGGTACGACGTATTTGTGTTTTATTTGAGTTATATAAGACTTGATGTTTGTATTTTCAACGGCGATAGACGATATTAGCTCGGAATGGCTGTCAACTGCTCACGATATGAGTTCATTGACTTTTATATAGGCTTTATATGGTAGAAATTTATTAATACGATAACCAATCTACACTAATAATATAATGTGGAGTTTGTTTGTTTGTTTCAACGCGCTAATCTCTAAAACTATCCGTCGATTTAAAATAATTCATTTTGCGTTTGACAGCCCAGTTCATGAGGAATGTTATAGACTTTAAACATCACGCTACTGACGACGGGAACGGAACAGTAAGCAAAGATGTAATTTAACGCAGGTACAATAAAAACCATTAAACACGTCTTCTATCTTGTTTACAATATAGATAATATAGTGGAGCAATGCTTATAGAAAAATAGAGGAATCACGTACCTACTCATATTATGTACTAGTTCACCCGAGTTGTTGCTTACTGCTCTGCTCCCGTCGCCAGTAGCGTGATGTTACATAGCCTATAACCTTCCTCGAGAACTGGGCTATTATATGCAAAAAGAGTTTTCAAATTCTATTGGTAGTTCCAGAGATTAGCGCGTTCAAACAAACAAACTCTTCCGCTTTATATAATAGTGTAGATTATACCGAGATGGTCTTTTTGAGTTAATGAATAAGGTTCATTCGCCTTCTATGTAAGTAGAATAATAATCTATATATATAAAAATGAATCCCTATTTCCCTTGGTCATGGCATCACGCGTGAACGGCTAGATCAATTTCGTTAATTCTTTTTTTGTTGTGTTTGTTATTATCAGGAGAAGGTTCTTATGAAAGAAAAACTAAGAAAACTACTAAACCGATTTCGATGAAAATTGGTATGTAGATAGATTTGGTTTCGGGACATACTCTACTTTTTATCTGTTTTCCGAGTTACATTAATTAAACACATAGCAATTTTCGCGCGGGCGAAGCCGCAGGGCGCAGCTAGTATAATATAATAATGTATAATTTATTTCTCCTCACAAAAACAGACAACAATACATAATGTTTACTTACGTCTAGCACATGTCGTCTTGTTAGTCTGATTTGTGAGCGGAGCTGGTGTCTGAGCAAGGCACTAATTACTTGTATTACAGGTCTTCACTCCACGGAAATACATATTTTTGTTTTCTTTTGAGTAGTAAGTACTTATAACAATAATAAATAACATTAGGAGAAACAAGCTACGCAAGACGCCATAGTTTGTGTGTGTGTGTGTGTGCGTGTGTGTGTGTGCGTGTGTGTGTGTGTGTGTGTGTGTATGTGTGTGTGTGTGTGTGCGTGTATAAAATAGTATTTTAATGTTTATATGTTTTCACGGCAATTAAAATTTGTTATAGCGTTCAACGTACCTGGAATCTGTGGAGCAATAACGCATAGTGTCCTAGTGAGTACGGAACAGAAGATCAAAAGACCAGCCGACGTCATTTTGTCAGCCCCAGGACTTTGGAGCCATAGAGTTCATCTGTCCAGCCGTCCTTGCATCTGTGAACAAAGAAAATTATCTATTAAAAATATTTTATAGAATATACTTCTTGACTACCTGACGATGGTACTGTGTATGGACAAGCACGTAGAGGTCGCGGCTTCAATTCTCACTCAGTTCAAATATTTGCGTGCATTAACATGTCTATTTGTATTGGTCTGGGTGTTTCTATGTATAATATAAATGTATTCTAGAACCCATAACACAAGCTATAATATTAAATGCTTACTTTGGGTCTAGAGTCTGTGTGTCTGTATTTAAAAGATCATAAGTGTAATAGATGCAGCGTAGACATGCATCTTGTAGGTTGACCGAGAACCTAATAAGGTGATGATTATGATGAAGAAATGTCAAAATGGAGACACTTGTAAGTTTATCTTCAGCAGTGGACGTCTGGGTACATTCTAATGATGACACCTAATTACGAAGCTTTTCTCTTCTTTAATATTTATGTTTATTACGATTGCGGACAACGAAGCATATAACTGTCACATTAAAAATTATTACACAAAGTGCTCCTTTAACTTAGCAATTATAACTATTTATATAATATACCGTTTGTAGTAACAAATAACGGTTTAGATAAAATAAATGAAGTTTATAAGACATCTAAACCTGTAAAATCCCACGCTAATTTAGTGTCAGTGATATTGTTCTGTTTAATAGAATTGTAAATAAACTTTTCAATGAATAACTTATCATGTTTAGGCAAACAGAGTTCTAACACGCAACAATTAGCGTCATTAGACACTTCACCGTTGTCAGTTCTATTTATGTAAATTAAATAAACAAAGCTATCGATGAGAACCATAACGCTGTTGATGTCATGTTTCTTTGTAATTAATCATTGTTGGTCGAAACTGTTTGTGCGTGATAAAATGAATGTATTAAATTTCATACTTTTATTAATTTAGACCTTTGAATAATAGGTACATATTTCATAAATAAATAAAAGAATATAATTTAAATCATCATAAAATGTATAAAACAAAGTGAAATAGAAGTTGAAGTTCTTTTGTTATTTATTCGCTTCAAGGAAACAAATCTTGTACAAATCAATCGCTTACTTACACCAAAATAACAGATAAAGTTGATATTATTCCATCGAATAATATTAACAAATTCTTTGATCAAACAGATTCAAACATCAAAACAAACAACATAATTGATAAAGAATATTCTTACGTAAATATTTGTTCTTGATATAACGATGCAAAGAATAAGAATAATCAAAATCAGAACAAAATAAATCTAAATATTTTATCTTTTGTGACGGACAAAGGGAGAGAGACTTATAATATTGACGTAAGTAAAATTGTAGACATGACAAAATAAAAAGGAGTAATTTTTGTATTAGCTAAACAGAATTGTAACCCATGTAACGTATTTGAAATTCAATTTGTCTGTTTAGAAACTTGATAATGTTAGACTAACTATTACTGACAACTTTGTTTAGGTGTGATGTACAGATGTAGCAACACTGTAATGTTTTCTTTTATCTGTATGTCTATGGTAACCTTATTAGGTATAACAGAAGTAAATTGAAAGAAGAACACAATCCTTTGCTTCTTGTTTATTCGTATTTTTACCTATTATTTTTCTTATACGCGCTTATTTGCGTTACTTGTTATCCATATTTCTTTTGCCTGTATTATATATAATTTAAAACGATCGATCTATTTTAGCATAACAGAACAAGAGTTATTTTATGAAACTAGATCGTTCGTATGATACCACATTTTATTTATATTCAACCTTTGAACAAAATGCTCGCTATATAAAATCTTTTGGTCTTTTTTTTAATCGCCTTTGTGTCTTCATATTTTACTCATACTTTTTACTCATTTTAATCTTTCTATCTACTACAAAACTTTGGTGAATAAACCTTCTCAAGGAACACTAAATATAATTAATACTTTGTCTTGGAACCATGATAATGAAAGGAATCTTTCTTGAAGAGTTTTACTGAACTTTCTCTCGGTGTAACATGATAAGATTTAGGTAAAAAGTTTTTAATTGACATTATCCCTGATTCGCGACTTGTAATCTAATCATTTTGGACGTTACTTCATGTGATGACATTTCAGTCTTCATTTTCATTCGTAGAAAGCGATTGGCTAACATCTTTCGTAATTTTCAGTTTCTACTTTAATCAGTTTTTGTCTTGTGGCCTTAAGTTTTTATTTTATTAATTGTGTTTTTCATTACAACAAGAGTATGTTTTGTCATTGATGATATCTCGTTCAACTCCGCATATTCGCATTTCGCAGTTATCATTATAGAGAAGGCGTTGATCACCATTCTTGCCTACTTAAAAGACGGATTGGTAGTTTTAGACTTATGTTTAAGACTGAGTTTAACTTGCGATATTTGCCATCATCATAAGTCAGTATAGTTTAAGTCACATTAATACACATGCTGGACTCAGGATGGTGTTATTGTCGTCAAGGCACCGGACGGAAGCAGGCATAAGATTGTCTCTCCTGAAGAACTCAGCGTGTTGTTGGGGAAGTATCCAAAGGCCTCTGATACGTGCTCGACCGCAGCTAGGAGTGTTCCCGGGCTTTCGAATGAGCCTGAGCTCAACGCGGGAACCAAGAACGCGCGCAGATGATGACAGTGTGTATTCCTTGTGTTTTCTCTTAATCTGTAACTTTCTTAATTGCCTCTGTGACTGTTGTAATGTCTAGTCTTCGTGTGTTTCGTAATTTTTGTTTACATGTTTACTTATTTGTCAAAATTTTTATTTTCCACCTCACAATTGACATGGCATCGTTTGACAGGCAGGCTTGACAGATGTCACTTATGTAACGTTCGGAAACGTTCCATAATCAAATTGTTTAAAATTACTGTTGTTTATTTTTTGTATTGTAATTTGAATTGTAGTGTTATTTTGTTAAATTTTTTTTTTTCCTTTGTGTATGTGTCAGCTGGCGGGTGGTGCAGAGATGCGAAAAGCACTGCACCATTAGTGTTTCATAATTTTATATAGTTAATATTATATCTTATTTTATTTATTTTTATTATTATTTATTTTATATATATATACACATATTATTTTAGTTAATGTTATCCGAAGATGATTCTTTTTATTCTATTAATAGTGCTGATAGTTCTTCTAATGATGATAGCTTTGCCTCGATTACAGACACTCTTGGTGGGTACTTGCAGCAGACATTTAACCATTCGTCTAATGGTCTGTTTAATGTCTGTCATATCAACGCGCAGAGTGTTCCAAGCCACTATGGAGATCTGTATGAAGCCTTCTGTGATGCTAATAACGTTCATGCCATCCTGATCTCGGAGACCTGGCTAAAACCACATCTGCTGTCTACCACCTACCCCTTACCTGGCTTTATTCTTATCAGAAATGATAGGAGTAGCAGGAGAGGGGGCGGTGTAGCCATCTACCTTCGTAGCTCTTTTCCCTATAAAATTCTTACTTCATCACCCCCGAACAACTCTGCTTCTATGGAATATTTATTCCTTGAAGTCTTGGTTAAAGGTGTTAAAACTATTTTGGGGGTGGTTTACTGTCCTCCTACTGTTGATTACTTCTCCAGTCTCGAAACGATTCTGGAATCTTTAGGGTCAGAATATGCACATCATATCATCATGGGTGATTTCAACACTAATCTCCTTACTCACGACTCCCCTCGTTCCCGTAAACTTCTCCAGGTTGTTAAGTCTGTCAGCCTTCATGTCCTTTCCTTACAAGCAACTCATCACAATACTGAGGGGCTTGACACTTGGCTTGATCTTATCCTTACCTCTTCTCCTTCCTCTGTCCACTCTCACGGTCAATATCCTGCTCCTGGCTTCTCCCATCATGACCTAATTCACCTTTCTTACCGTCTAAAACCACCTAAAACCCGTCCTAAAATTCTGCACAGACGTTGTTTCGGTAAAATTAATTATGATTTGTTGCGTAATGATGCCTCTGAAATCAATTGGGCTCCATTGAGGGCGGCTACGAATGTCGAAGAAAAAGTATCTATACTAAACAGCATCGTTCTTAACCTCTACGACAAACATGCACCAATCAAGAAAATCAAAGTAAAACGTCCTCCCGCCCCATGGATGACTAGAGGCATTAAAATGGCCATGAGACGTAGAGATCGAGCATTCCGTGCGTTTAGAAGGGAGCGTTCAGACGATAACTGGGTTCTTTTTAAGACTGCAAGGAATCGGTGTAACCAGATGATACGTAACACTAAACGCCGCTTTATCCTCAGTAATATTAATTCCTCAACTCCCGCCAATATCTGGAAGTTCCTCGGCACTTTAGGTATTGGTAAACAGCGACGTACAGACCCTCAGTGTGCGATTGAATTGGATGATATCAATCAACATTTCGCATCAGCTACCCTACTAGATCACCAAACCAATTGCAGCACTGTTGAGTA
Organism: Parascotia fuliginaria; assembly: GCA_963082885.1. Lineage (NCBI taxonomy): Eukaryota > Metazoa > Arthropoda > Insecta > Lepidoptera > Erebidae > Parascotia > Parascotia fuliginaria. Next base: position 8,240,506 of record OY720195.1, read on the forward strand.
CATTGCTAGGTTACCCCGCCCAAATATTGATCCTTTTAACTTCTCTCTAGTGACACCGGGGGAGATCAAGAAGATAATCCTTTCTATTAAATCAAACGCGGTAGGCTGTGATGGCATCAGCCGTCGTATGATTATTCCTATCCTTGACTACCTTATACCTATCATATCCCACATCATTAATTTCTCCCTTGGCAGTGGCTCTTTTCCTGCTATATGGCGCAAAGCCTTTATCATTCCTCTACCCAAAATTTCCAATCCATCCTTACCCCAACATTTTCGACCTATTTCTATTCTTCCGTTTCTTTCTAAAGTGCTAGAGGCCTGTGTCCATAAGCAACTGTCCCAGTTTGTGTTTCACAATAATTTGTTAAGCCCCTTGCAGTCTGGCTTTCGACCTGGACATAGCACTACTTCAGCTCTCCTTAAAGTGACTGGTGATGTTAGGGTTGGCATGGAGGACGGCAAAGTCACTGTGTTGACGTTAATTGACTTCTCAAATGCCTTCAACACTGTCAGTCACCCTATCCTTTTGTCAATCCTCTCCTATATCATGATCTCTCCCGCTGCACTAGAATGGTTCTCATCATATCTTCAGGGACGTCAGCAGGCAGTTCGCACCGACGAGTCCTCGTCAAGCTGGTGCGATCTTAACTGTGGGGTCCCTCAAGGCGGTATTCTCTCTCCTTTACTGTTCTCAGTTTTTATCAATCTCCTAACCCAGAATCTTCAGTGTTCGTATCATCTCTATGCTGATGACTTGCAGTTGTACTCTCAGGCATCTATACCGGACATAAAAATAGCCATTGACATAGTAAATAAAGATCTAGAGGCAATAAAAAGTTGGTCGGAAAGGTTTGGCTTATGGGTGAATCCAGATAAATGTCAGGCCATCATTGTAGGTAGTCACCGTATGATGAGCAGACTGGACTCTGGAATACTACCACCGCTAATCTACAATAACTCAGTCATACCTTTCAGTCCAAACGTTAAAGATCTGGGCTTGTATATTGATTCAACACTCAATTGGCAGGCCCAGGTCACAAATGTTAGTCAGAGAGTTATAGGATCTCTTCGTGCCCTATATCGTCTGAAGAACTTCCTCCCTTCTAAAACAAAAATGATGCTTGTGCAGTCTTTAATCCTACCCATAATCGACTATGGTGATGTGTGCTATTACGACCTGAATGCAGATCTTCTTAATAAATATGATCGCCTTCTCAATAACTGCATTCGATTCATTTTTAATCTTCGTAAATATGATCACATCTCTATTTACCGCTCTGAACTGAAATGGTTACCTATCCGTCAACGCCGTAGCTTGCGTGCTCTCACTACCCTCTTTTCTATCCTCAACTCTCCTTATTCACCTAACTATTTAACGTCTTCATTTCAATACTTGTCTTCTGTTAATAATAGAAATCTACGTTCTTCAAATAACCGTTTACTTACCTGTCCCTCTCATACTTCTGGTTTCGTACACTCTTCCTTTGTAGTGCAGGTTATTCTTCTTTGGAATGCGCTTCCTCTCGAGATCAGGATGTCCACTAACCGATATACATTTAAGCAAAAGATTCGTACTCTCCTGTTTGATGAATTGTCGGCAATATCACGTTAACTTTTGTATATATATATATATATATATATATATATGTTTATACATGCATTATATATATATCTATGTAAGTATTTATGTATACTTATATGTATGTTTGTATGCTTATATGTATGTATATAATCAAGTATACCAATATTATTTATTTTGTATATATATTATTTTTCTTTAAGTAATTTAAGTATCTATTGTATTGAATACCTATTTTTGTAATATGATTTAAGCCTCCAATTTTCTCTATCATAATTTACAACTTCATTGCACCTACTTCGCTTATCTCTGCATTACCTTGGTTGACTGGTAGAGAATGCCTATGGCATTAAGTCCGCCATTGTACATTAGTGCATTAAGTTTTTATAAATAAATAAATACCGACACACAATTTCGTGCAATGAAGTCAATGCCTTGTTCACTAGACGATCCCTGCTGTATACAAATAGTGTAATGTAAATAAGCCATACTTAAACAGATAAAGAAGATATAAGAATTTAAGTGATCAATTTCAAGATGTCATATTTTTAATGTTACACAGCCCATATCATTACGAATCTAATATGGTGTCCCTCAAGGGTGCACATTGGGACCATAGATACTACCCACATCATACGTTTTCAAGGAAATAATATTAATACATTTGGCTTCCTATTCAAACTACTTCCCAAATTTCGACAGCTTCATTGAATTGAAAAAGATATGTTTGGGGCATTGTAACATATTTTATTTGAGTGGTAAAATATGTATATTAGTTTGTTTAAGATAACTTTTAAATAATAACACTAAAATTTGTTTGACAATGTTAAGATTGTCAGAAGGTATAAGCAGTGATCACCATCTTAGCTAATGCGAATTGGCTTTTATGAAATGTGATGTGGCACTCAATAAACCCAATTTAATTGTTCTTATACTTTTTCTCCTAGTTTTATAAGGCTAAGAAAGAACAGCTCGGCCATCGTGCAACTAAGAAGTGACCACGATAATCTGTACTTAAGATTAAAACTTTCTACATTACGTGCTCTGTACTTTCTTAATCTTACTTAATGCTTGGTAAGTTTTAGTTAGAATGGTTGCTAGGAAAAAAGAAAAAAAGAATACATTTTACCAGCTTTACTTAGGTATCAATGTTTTAAAAAATGAAAAAATTTAGATTGCTAGCTCATGTAAATACATAAAATTAAATTCTACATGATAAAAAAAATAGTAATTATTTTAGTAAAAGTTAGCTTGGTGTTAAAAAAATGTACAACTATCGTTTAGGTACATAAACCTATAATGATTAACGCTATAGTTTTTAAAATGTACAAAATATGGAGTTGTTTTTATAGGCTGGAGCACTTCTGCGCTTGAGTTTATTTATGAACAATCCTTACTGCAAGATGAGATAGTGTATACTACTGTTTAAGTAACTACACTGTAACTACAGAAGTACCTTTATAATAAATATCTAACAAAAAATCAATTCTGGTAAATGGTGTGTTTGATGATACCGAAGATTTTAATTACATCACCTATCTAAACCAAACTATCATCGAACGATGATATTGAACTTTGTAAGATGTGATGATGAACGATTTACACATATACAGAGCTGCAAGTAAAATATTATATTTCTGAACGCAAAATACGCAACATCATCCCGCATTCAACAACCAGTTAATGTACAACTGCGGACTTAATGCCATAGGCAATTACTCCTAAAGTTTATTTATCTATATTAAGTTTCTTTTAACAAACCCCAAAAATTAATTGCGTTTATCTCATGTCAAGGACATTCAAACCTAAAATAGTTTCTAAGTTAATGTCAACAAAATTGAGAATATATGAAAGGAAAATTTTATAAGGAAACATTATAAGAAACATATACAACGTATCTCTAGGGTCTTATTTAATAAGAAAAGAGCCGTGATTTATGTGGAAAAATATATATGCTACGTTCCACAAGTTTACATTGCATTGAATACAAAATGTTTTATCGCGTCGCAGACCGCAGCATACAATAAACAATGGACTCATCATTCATTTATACACTCTATTGTTAGTTGAAGCTTGCATGTAATGATAAAATAATAGTACAAAAATATTCTGCAAGGTACAGTGTACAGCGTAAGTAACAGTGTACAACGCGTGAAAAGTTATAGTACGTTCTAATAACTTACTTCTGACGTGGTAAGAAAGGTGAATAAATAATCAGTATATTACTTAGTTGAAATAGCCCAGTTGATTAGGCATGCGCTTCGTAAACACGAGGTAGTGGGTTCGAATCCGGGCAAATACCAATGTGATTTTTCAAATCATATGTACTTTCTAAAATTATTATGGACATTTCGGACTGACGGTGATGGAAATCATCATGAGGGAACCTGGACTAAAAAGTCTGAAATTGCCAATCCGCCTTGAGCAAGCGTGGTGATCAATGCTCTCATGCCTTCTCTGTATGAGAAGAGGCCTTTGCCCTGCAGTGGGAAAGTAACAGACTAGTATGTATTATTTATTATATTATTACTACTAGTAGCAGTATAGGTAATAAAGAATACCATCCATCTTGGCTCTAACAGAATATCAGCGCTGCGTTGTGTTCGCAAAGTGGCACAAAGCTGAGTTAGGGCCATTTTGTATCTCAATATGTTTGTTACTTTTATTTTTATTTATTACAATGTTTTATTGAGTTCTGTAAACTAACTTGTTGAGAACAAATAAATGTTTTTTCTTTCTTTCTTTCTTTAAAGAATTTTCTTAAAATAACTCAACATAATAGAGTTTAAACGTAACTTAATCAGGAGCCCTACCACAACCTCATAAAGCAGTATTATTTTAATGTTACTTTGTGTTTTGTCTTTGTCTTTTGTACCATTAAAAATAAGAATAGAGAAAAAGTAAGGTTATATTAAGACTGCTATATGAGGTTGTGTTAGGGCCCCAGAAGACGTAGCTTGATGAAGCGATAAAGACTGACAATAAATAAATAGATGAATGTCAGCAGTGGACATATTTTGACTCAAATTAAAATTTTACCTTTTAAATCAAGCAATATACTTAGTAGCTATGGTATACATATTACAAAATTTTGGAATTGAATTTTCTATTAGAACAATGACTAAACCATTCATTGTCATGAAGGTCCATGCTAGCATGATATACTTAATGCCGTTGTAACTGGTGCCAACTTGACGTCTGTGTACAAACACTAAAGCATGATTAATCAGGAAGTAATCTTGTTAAGTTCGAGCTGTCTGTCAGCTACAGCGCTAGAGCGGTTCCACTTCACTTGATACGATATCGATGCCTCTATTATTCGATATCCGATACCAGTATACCTATTATATAGATATCGTTTAGGCCTAAAAATCTTTTGCGAATGGCAAACATACTAGAAACAAATATTATAGTACCTACTGCTACTAAACTTTGTAACAAAAGCAGTAACTGTCACTTAGTTATTGGTTGCTAAACAAATTTTATTACATGTAACTTAGGATTCACTTTTCCAAAATTTGTGTTATATTGAGGCTATTAGAAAGGCAGCATAACACACAAAACTGATGGACATTAGGAAAAAGTTTTCGTAAACCGAGCGTAAGCAGGTTTCACAAAGTGAACCGGTGAACTAATAATCCGGTTGGCAACAGATGTGGAAGCATCACGACTATTCAAAGCCTTCACTTTAAGCATCTTCATGCTTAGACAAGCACATACATTTTTTGGTTAAAACAATAAATAAATAAAATTAATATAGGTAGATATTTCGATTATTGACTTTAGTATTTACTGATAGTAACACTTCAATGTTTGGTACATTGAAGTGTTAAACACTAATATCAGTTTAAATAAGTAAAAATTTTACGGTAGTAGATCCACGCTGGTTTCAACATTAATGGGCCGAATCTCTCATAGAAGATCGACGTAAGACTCGTACTATTGCGTATCATTCGGTGAGTAAGGGTGTCGGAGGCCCAATTACTCCCCTTTCCTTTGCGTCACCTCCCTCAATCCTTTCACCTACTCCACTCCCTTCACGGTTGGCAGTGACATCGCAAAGTCCCTGGCATTGCAGGACCAATGCTAGGGACTATGAGTCGTCCATGAGCGGCAGTTACCACTTACCATCACGTGGGCTGTTTAATCATCTGACAACGGCAATAAAAAAAGCAAATAGACTTTTATTATACTATATTTCCTAAACGTCATACACATAATTAATAACTATTAAGTATTTGCATTAAATTTCTGTTCGACTAGATCGTATCTTGTTTGGAAAGTTTCCAAATGCCACTAGGGGACAGCTTCCAAACATTTGGTGGCCATTTGACTCTTAAGTGCTTTAACTTTTAAATAAATACATAAGACCGTTGAGATAATATTTGAAGACCATTGATGGTTAACTTTAGAACGTAGACTGACATTAAAGTTTTCTAGATATTTTCTTAAATACATATATAATATAAAAGCCAATATAAATAGAGTAATGTACTTTATTAGGAGACTTAACAATAATGTTAAAAAAGTTTGTAATAAAATATAACGATTAATGTTACTTTAATTAATTGAACAAGGTATTTAGAACAAGCAACAAGATAAGCAATTTCAAATGAAATTTTGTGATAGGGTTTGTCCGTAGGTTTTAGTTCAGTATCGTCACAAAAGAGAGTGAATGTACTATAAATATTTTTAATAATATGTTTGTAACATCACCTATAGCATTTTTAATTCTTTAATTCTTTATTGTACACACGTAAGAACATTTACATAGTAATATAAAGAAAATATTATGTACAAAGGCGAGCTTCACTCAATGATGAGTTTTCTACCAGCAAACCTCAGTGTGGTAGAGGAGAAATATTAAGTGTGAGTGAGAACAAATGAAGTGTACAACAGAAAGAAAAATAAATTGGTTAACTATTCGCCAGCGCCGCAGTCTGCGTACTCTCACGACCCTCTATTCTTTCCTTACTTCTCCCACTCCTCCCTCCTACCTATTGGACTATTTTAAATTTCTATGTACTAATCATAACCGAGTCCTCCGTTCTTCCAATAATTTACTCCTTCAATGTCCTTCTCATAGTTCTAATTTTGTAGGCTCTTCCTTCTCTGTTCAATCTGTACGACTTTGGAATGCACTCCCTCTCGGAATCAGGATGGCCACCAACCGTTTGGCGTTTAAGATCAAGGTGAAAGAACTCCTCTTACGTGGGCAGGCAGACTCATTACAATGATGTCTATCATCTATTATATTATGATATGTTTATGTATGTTTATGTATGATTGTATATATATGTAAGTTTATGTTTGTATTGTTTATATTATATATAGCTGTTGCCCGCGACTTCGTTCGCGTGAAAATTCAGATGGGTGCCTCTATGAGAATATTGCGTGGCTGATTTAATGGCAATCGTACATTGTATCAGTATTATCCGTCTCTATGGCGAATCCAGTTTAAACCCGCTACCGCTAAAACTGACAAACCACTTTCACACAAACTTGCGACTCTTATTTGCCCATTTAATAAGGGTGGTTTCTAAATATTAAAAAAAGAGTATTTTCTAGTAATTTGGTAATCCTACTATAAAAACTATAGAAGTTTCATACAAACTTTGCCACCCCTTTATACCCCCTTAGGGGATGGATTTCGCAAAATTCCGTCTAAGTGAGCACCTATATTCTAATAGGAATGACAATACAAAGTTTGAGATACCTAGCACTTGTTGTTTCTGAGATTTCGTGATAAGTGAGTGAGTGACCTTTTGGGCTTCGCTCGCATGAATGTCGTTTTTTTCCAATAGACATTTTTATATTGTTTAAATACTGTTTTCATACTATTTTTTATCTCCCCCTCGCTCCCCCTCACTTCCCCCTCACTTCCCTCTCACTTCCCCCTCACTTCCCCTCACTTCCCCGTTACTTCTCCGTCACTTTCCTCTCACTTCCCCTCACTTTCCCCTCACTTCTCCCTCACTTCTCCCTGGCTTTTCCCTTACTTCCCTCTGACTTCTCCCTGACATTCCCTTCACTTCTCCCGCATTTCCCCCACACTTCCTCTTCACTTCCCCCTCACTTCCCCATCACTTTCCTCTCACTTCCCCATCACTTCCCTCTCACTTTCCCCTCCCTTCCTCCTTCTCCTCAGTTTCTCGTTTTCCTCCCTCCTTTCCCTCCCTCCCCCTCCCTGGAAATTTCGAGTCGCTAGCTTCAGAAGCTAAAGATCTTTGTATAGAATATTTCATCCCAATTTCACCCCTCTTAATCCACCCCTGTTAAAATAAAATTATAAGGATATTTTTTATTTAAATAGAAGTATTCCAAAATAAAATTTCAAAACTGTAAGTTAAAAAATGAAGAAGATTCATATAATCGCTAATACTTAGATCCACGCCCACCACTTTTAGTTGTGTCTGACCTTGGGCTTTATTAATTGTCATCACGAAACATAGGCTCACTGGAAACTGGACTCATTTAAAACTAAACGGAAGATTGTTTAGAATGAGCGGAATCCGAAAAATAAAAACGCTATCAGCTAATTCCGTAACCTGCTAAAGTCTCTGTTTCTATCAGATTTCGTAGTAAATTAACAAATGTTCGACGTGATTCTTTAAATTGGCATAACTTTTTTATTTATGAACCGATTGACATGAAACAAACACTAAATGTTAAGTGAAGCTTACCACAATGTATTAGTGAAAACCATATCTAAATCGGATAAGCCGTTTCTGAGATTAGCGTGAACAAACGCACAGACAAACAGACAAACAGACAAACAGACAAACAGACAAACAGACAAACAGACAAACAGACTAACAGACAAACAGACAAACAGACAAAAATTGTAACAATCATTGTTTTGGGTTCTATTTGCGTTGATAAAGGCCCCAATAATTTTTTTCTCATATATCTTCCATGTACAGACAGCGATCGGTTACATTTTTATTATATGTATAGATATTTAATAAGTTAATCTATTTTGTAAGTATTAGTCGTTTCTACTCTACGGCTCTTCAAATGCACCTACTTTGTTTCTATCTGCACCACCTGTACTGGTTGACTGGTAGATAATGCCTCAGGCATTAAGTCCGCCAATATACTATTTATGTATATGAAGTTTTAATAAATAAATAAATAAATAAAAATGAAAAGAAATGGAGTATATTAACTAACATCTACTTGTTGTATACCATAATGTGTACATTAATAAAATATACTTACGTAATAATACACAATATAATATTGATATATAATACATAAACTTACGTACATAATTACTCCGATAATAAATACGAGTATACTATAAATAATTGAATCAATGACAGAAAATGTTCTCTTTTTATACAAACATAATATAAGTTATTTAAAAAAACAGTTCATGAATTGTGTCTTTACTAAACTAAACTAAAACCCAACTTCGGCAAGGAATGTGCTCTTAAAAGTACAAAACAACAAAATATTCCTCTCTAAAATAGATACATTCGTGATGGTCAGAGGAAAGCCGTTGTCGCATGTCTTGCCACGCATTACCACGTCCTTCAGTGTCGTAAGTATATCTTTGCTATGTACAGGTTAACATTACAGTACAGTTACATACATAGCCCGTCAAATTCATAACCCGTCTTTTAACTTCTTACTTAAAGTCGGGTAAAAACACTGAATTGTCTCGAAGCAAAAAATCGGTCGGTTCGAGACAATTCAGTACATTGCTGTTGTTAATAACTTCACAATGTACAACTGTACGTATCTATAAGTTACTGTTATATATTCTGTAGCAATTTATTCAGAAACAAATACGACAGCTATTAATGTTATCCGCTGTTACTTTATTTGTATAAGATTTATTCCTGATAATATTCGAGTGTGTTTAGCTGTCTCGGTGGTATAGTAGACGCGTATAACAAAACCTTGTAAGAGTAAAATTTTATTACAGCTGTCGATAACGAAGTGCCGTCGACGAGGTTTTTTCTGTTTTTATTGCTGACACTGGCAGATAAGTCAATTGTCGTCCTGGTGATAAGTGGTAACTGTCGCTTATTGATTTGCAATGTCAGCAACATTACAAAGTCGCTGTTCGTAATATTAATGCTCTTTCGAAGTCAAAAACTGCCAACTATTTTATAATATACTAGCTTTCCGCGGCGAGGTTTTACCCACGTCCTTGCTTACTGCTCTGCTCCCGTCATCAGTAGCGTGATGTTACATGGCCTTTAACCTTCCTCGAGAACTGGGCTATCATACTCAAAAATATTTTCAAATCTTACTAGTAGTTCTAGAGAGTAGTGCGTTCAAACAAACAAACAAACTCTGCCGCTTTATAAAAATATATATTTAATAATTATTAGTGCCAGTCACGACAATCTATACGATTCAATTAAGCATTTTTAACAGTATCTTTAAATACATAGCATAAAGATGCTATTTTACCTGTTTCTTCGCTATCATCTCTAAAATCACGCAAGGAATTTGGATAAGGTATTCACCGTAATTTAGAGCAGTTCTTCCCGCAAGTTTACAATAATGTAAGAGATTGTAATACGTGTATATAAAAAGCAAAAAAAATTAACAATTTATAATCATGTCAATGAATCAGGAGTGGGTCACTATTTACATATTTAAAGTAGCTTTTGGATATAAATTGTTTATCAGTAGTACAATATTGGACAGGTTAAATGTTTGTTTTTATAACATTTATAACGAATAACGAGTACAACATATCACATTAATAATAATAATAATAATAATATTCTACTACACTCACACAGCGCCATCTAGCCCCAAATTAAGCAATTATATTTGCTTGTGTTATGGTTACTAAATAACTGATATACCTATTACTTATATATTTTTTTTTTAGTAAATACAAACATATTATAGATAAATTACACCCAGACACAGAACAAACAATCATGCTCATCACACAAAGATTTGTCCTGGGTGGGAACCGAACCCACGACCTGCGGCTTAGCAGTCAGGGTCACTAACCACCAGACCAACAGGCCAGTCAAAACATAGGAAACACCCGCATTGTAAGAAAGGTTCACTCCAGGGAGTAACCCTCGTCCAACGAACCACGACGAGCTGTTAATGTACGATAATAATAATTTTCATCACTTATTTCTTTCCATTTAATACCAAGCCAGTGTGCAAGACCAGTTTCGGTCAACTAAAATTCGCCTTTGTTTTGGTTATTTTTCCTCATTTGTTATATATAAGGTATTTGTTCAACTTGCTATTTAAGAGATAAAAGCTCCCTTTTAGCTATTTACAAGCTTCCCTAAGGAACTCTACTGACCCTAATTACCATGATTGTCTTAAGTATAGTCTTGACTGCACTGTTGGTCTAGTGGCTAGTGTAGCTGACTGCGACGCCGGGTGTCGTGGGTTCGATTCCCACGGAAGGCAAATATTTATGTGATGAACATTTGTATTTGTCTTCAGTCTGGGTGTTTACAAAAAAAAGTATGATGTATTATATTTCAGTTAACTAGTAGCCATAATACAAGCTCTGAGGCCCGAGACAAGTGTCAAACATTTCTATTCTATTCATAGATTAGATAAAAAAAATTATGGGATTGACATAAGCTAACGCCGCTTAGCTTGGGACTAGATGACGGTGTGTGATAGTGTCCACACACCGTTTGGTGTGCCTGTATTTATTTTGCAGAAAAATAAGCTTTGTACTTACTCCATTATTGTAAATTAAAAAGTAGAACTATGTGAGCACTTTCGCCTAGATCTTTGTAGAGTGATTAGGTACTGTACACCAGTGGCGAAGCGTCCATATAACACGATTCCTGCCGGCTTCCCTTTTAAAATATGCCCTGACCTCCTTATACCTATCACTGCTTGAGTGTCTACTCAAAGTCTAACTGTCCTTCCGAAAGTCAAAAGTATTTTGGTCCCACCGGCTTCCCTCCTCGGAAAAGTGACTTTTCGCTACTGCTGTACACTATGGAACTGTTTAGATACTAGTATTACAAATAGGATAATACCATCGAGTACTTACATGTCGATATTTTTATAAGAGGGCAGATACTTGCCAAGTCAATCCGGTTCATTCGATGTATTAATATTTTGATATGGATAATAATTATCTTTGAATCCCCGGGTCGTGTAAAATGATAATGAACTCATTTTCATTGTCAAGAAATGCCCAAAATTGCAAAGAACCTCTAATTGTGCCTAGTGAATAGCAACAGACTAATCTCCTACTACCCCAGTTACCTGCGACCGTAGTGGGCAAAAAGTTGTTAAATATTTCTGCCTACCCTTTTGAAAAAAAGCGCGATGTTTCGACACGTTAACTCTGTTCGCTGTGATACGGTCCACTTAGATAAATCAATAAAGAACTCACTTGGAAAAAACGGTTCAGTAGCTCAAATCAAAGCTAAGGAATGAGTAACAAATGTAGTAAGTATACTTGTGATAGACCTTTTTGTAACGGTCTTAAAAGACTAATCCTATTGATCTTATAATTGCGAAAGTTTGTGTGTGTGTGCGTTTGTATGTTTTTGTCAGCACCGAAACGGCTGAACCGATTTCGATGAAAATTAGATTGGTATGTAGATAGATTCGGTGCCGGAGACAGCCATAGGCATAAAAAGTATTTTATCCCGAAAATCGGTCTGGTTCCCGAGAGATACAACAAAACATATGCAGCCGTGGGGCGCAGCTAGTATAATAATAAAAATAAATACTCTGCGCTAATTTAATCACTACTAGCTGCGCGAACGGCAGCTTTGTTTGCGTAAAGCCAAAGTTTAAACGATATCTTTATAAAATATAGCATCAGCTCTTGTGATGTATAAGCTATATTATTGCAAAATTTCATTAGAATTAATTTAGTAGTTTTTGCGTAAAAGAGCAACAAGCATACATATAAACTTTCGAGTTCGTAATAATAGTTAGATGAAATTTTACAACGTTTGTGTTTAAACATTTAAGCACTGAAATTTCACAAAACTAATTTTTAAAACAGTTATAAAGTAATAAACGGCATTCTAAATATATAAATGTTTAAATGAAGCTAAATATTTAATTGCTTTGGGCCTTTAATTCGATATATTTGGCAACATTCAAGCCATATAGACAGTTAAAAATAATGTGGGATATTAAAAATAAATTTTAACCGGCCTACTTGCCATTGCCAGGCAAATAATTAAAATCTTTCTCATGTAATATTATTTTATGTACGGTTTGTCTAACGTTTAAAGGATTATTATTATTATTAACATCAATATTTTTTTTGCGAAAATGTCTACTGGTGAATGTACTTTGTACTAATTTTTCACAGATTTTTACTACCTGGGACCTTATCACGACCTTAGCAATCTTATTTTAACCTTATTTTGTATCCATCCTTGTTTTTAATGGTACAAAAGAAAAAGACAAAAGACAAAATACTAAAATAATATTGCTATAAAAGATTAATTAAAGTATTCGTGAATACTTCAAGCAGGATATCATCCAATTATACATCACGTTTACGGGTTAATGTCTGTTACATAAAAATGTTCTTCCTGAATCGACCCTTAGCTTTAGCATTATAGGTATAAATTAGATAAGACTCTTCGCAGAATAAACCTAAATCTTAAATCATAATAAATTGTACACCATCAGAAAATATCCTTTAATTCAATGTTTACTGTTGGCTATATTAAAGCCTAAGGTAGCACTGAAGCCTTCAACAGAGAATATATTTTTCAAAAATTGACGACGTAATTGTCTCGCCAGTCTCTTTAAATAAAATTTCAACTTAGTAGTATAGTATAGTACCGGCCTATTTACTGTCCCACTGCAGGGCAAAGGCCTCTTCTCATATAGAAAAGGTATGAGCATTAATCACCACGCTTGCTTAAGGCGGATTGGCATTTTCAGACATAGTAAATGTCCAAAATAAACTTAGAAACTACATATGATTTCGAAAATCACATTGGTACTTGCCCGGATTCGAAGCCACTACCTCGTGTTTACGAAGCGGGTGCCTTATCCACTGGACCATTTCGACTGTAATTCCAACATGATCCTAATTATTTCATAACCTGGCCCTACATATTTTTCTCTAATTGTCGAAAGACATTTAACTTGTGAGTTAAATGTCTACACTTTCACACTATAGTTACGCAAAATGAGCGCAAAAAAAAATATTGTCGCTTTTTCAAACACGTACCCTAAAACTTTAGCAATTTCTCGTTTCTCTCTGAGCATACTAAAAGTTTTCCCTCTAAAAAGGTGATAGTTATGTGAGTTTGTATGAACAAAGGACACCAGTTAGGTTATGTCCACACGAATGTTAGAAAGATAAATGGCCAGCTAAAATTATGAGGAAACTTGATGTGTCCTTTGGATTTAAAATAGAACACCAATTTATTCTGACCGTAATATTTGTGTGGCTTACGAATTGGTTTTGATACGTTGCGTGGTCAGTAATAATTCCTGCAAACGAAAATAGAGTTTCTGAAACAAAATTATTTTAAAAATATGGAGCCACAAAATGTAAGATTTTTGAGGATTTCTAGCTCATAAGAGCGGCGTCTTTGCTTACTGATCTGCTCCCGTCGCCAGTAGCGTGACATTACATAGCCTATAACCTTTCTCGAGAACTAGGCTATGATAAGCAAAAAAAGTTAGCAAATCCGATTGTTAGTTATAGATATTAGCGCGTTCAAACAAACAAGCAAACTCTCCCGCTATAGATTTCTGATTTAAACATCGTCAAATTTTCCAGACTGTTTTTTTTTTATCTGTCGTTTCCAAATGCTGTCACGCCACGCTTTACTTAGAATTAATATTAAAAAGTAACACAATACGCTGGTAAAGTTCCATTTCAAAGTGAAAATTCAATTTTAAATGTCTATTAAAATTTTAGCTCAAACCGGGCAGTTTTCTCTTTTTGAGAAATCACACATAACCGAATGATAAAAGAAGCTGTTATACAAATTATGATGTAAGTTAGCCTACGAGTTAAACAAATTAAAACTGAGGAGTAATTATCATGAAGATTAACACAATTAGCGAGGTCGTTAAATGTAATTTGGATTTTGTCGAGTGTTTTATTATCTATTTAAATAAGTAATTTTTTAAGTGATCCAGCTGTTTTATTTCATGTTAATACTAAAAGTACTATCCATTAGATGATATATTATGTGCTTAAATATTAAACATCTGGGGGCTAGGCAGTGCTCCCGCCAAGTCGAGCAAAAAAAAAAGCGGCACGGGCGACCGTACCTTATTTTTCTCGAGGCAGTTCGGCTCTTTTTCGACCCCCTATCTTCTATGAAATCCCCTATCGGCCATCGCATGAAAACACAATGTATCTCACAAGTAATACACATTATATTAAATTAGGTTGTTTAGTGCGATTGCCAAGTCAATCTATTTATTTAAAACATCAAAGATTCTTAATATTGATAATGGTCACTTTAGGATGTTGTTAGGTTAGCTAATTACGTAGATAATGACTTAAGACATAAGCTCCCTTATGTAGGGGCTAAATAAATTACCTGACTTGGTATTACATGGATCTCACAACTTTTTACGGTAGAAGAAATAACTTGCGGGACTTGGCGTTTTTACAAGATGTTTTTGATGGTATTAAAATGACATAGCTCGGCACATTTGCCGGTGTCAATATTGGTTACATGTTATCACAGACATTTTGGAGAATTCTAAAACAGCTGTTCCCGGTAAATTACAACACGACAAATCTTCTCTGACAAAACAATACACGCTTCAGCTAACCTATTCAAAAAAAGACGAGCAGTTATGTAGTACCAGCCTAACACTAAACAAATTAAAATAATTAACATAATAATTAAATTAATACTAACGTGTGAAGATATCCTTACTTCTATTATTACAACCCCAAAACTTTACAAAGAACTTGAAGATCGCAGAACTAGAAATTCAAATAATGTTAAGCTTCAAGCTAAGCTAAGATAAAATTGTAGCAAAGATATTTAATTGCTTGCAACTAAGTAAAGTACTTTTATTTTATGTAGGAACGATACTAATCTGTTTGATATTAAAACTGTTTATCTTGAAAGCCATTCACGATCATTTCAGGGTTCCGTACCCAAAGGGTAAAACGGGACTTTATTATTAAGACTCTGCTGTCCGTCCCATGAACCGTGATAGTTAGACAGTTGAAATTTTTACAGATGATGTATTTCTGTTGCTGCTATAACAACAAATATAAAATAACAATAAAAAACAGAATAAAATAAATACTTAAGGGGGCTCACATACAACAAAAGTGTTTTTTTATAGATAGTATGGAACCATTCGTGCACTTGCCCGTTTTTTTATTCATAACAGCTCGTTATTATCCCACTGCAGGGAAAGGCCGAATAATAACCGTAAAATATTAATAATTTAAGTATCAAACTAAAATAATTATCACCACCACTACCACCACCAGCACATTATCCCAGTATTTATAAATATAAACCTTTTACTACGCGAAACATGACTAACCTAAATAACATTGCCAAAAAAGTAAATTGCACCAACTCAAATTCAGTAAATAAGCTTTTTAAAATTCAAAAACGGAACATTCACACGATGGCGGCGTAATACCGCATTGCGTATCAAGCCACCGTTTGCTTGGAAAGCCCGCCAAAATATATTATTCGTTATCTGTCCCTAGGGCGCGGTCCATTTACGCTCGTGAACATGAAACACTATTGGTCCGCATATTAATATATTTAACAATTGGTGGCCTCTGATTTTTTATGTCGTTTTTAGTTCTCAACTCTACAACATGATTACAAATGGCGCTAGTAGAGATTTAACTTCACGTTCATAACTTTATATTGTTTTCTAAAAGTTTTGAAAACAATTTAATTTATTTCATAAATCTCATGACTTGAAAGTAAATTCGTAATCTTATGAAACGTTTCAAACTTAGAATTTCGAATGAACCTAGAGTTTTAAGTACATTACTTTTTAATTAACAAATTTCCTTGGAATTAACACTTGTAAATTGATGTCAGAAACAAGCTCTTTCTTGTTTGTAAATTGGGATCTTCACAATTAGTGGTCTAGACTAGTCTATTCGTGTCAAATTCAATTAGACGGGTTCAACAGATGAAAGATTTGATTTATCGAACTTTACATTTGATTTGAAACTAAATCTGCCTATTGCCTTAGGTATCGATGTAAACAAGAGCAAACTCAATTGAAGTTTAAAGAAAGTTTAAGCCTCATTATCTGAATTGTTCAATTGAATCTATTGAAATTCAACTCAAGGGTATCTGGAAACAAATGGATATTAACTAATTGATACTTAGGAAACAACGAATCTCAACATAATAATAAAAAAAGCAATTTGTAACCCAAAATCGTTTTAACGTAAACTATTTTCTTCACATCTGGCGAATATTTCAACGTGTTCGAAATAGAAATTATCAATTTGCATACTCTACGTACACATGTGTTCCAGCTTTAGTTGCAATATGCATCATAAGATATTGCAGAAACTTAAATATGGTTCATGTTTTATTTAGGGCTTCCGAAAATAAACTCTACTAATATTATAATTATTATAAATGCAATATTTTGTGTGCGTGTGTTTGTTACCGCTCAGCGCTTAAACGGCTTAACCGATTTCGATGAAAATTTGTATGTAGACAGAATCGGTGCCGGTAACGGATATTCGTTACTTATAATCCCAAAAATTCATCCGTTAAACTCATTTTGCGCGAGGGCGAAGCCGTGGTGCGCATATTTTCCCGACCGAGAAGAGGTATACAATATCCACATTTTACCATCTACGTTACCACTAGGCTCGATTCAAGTCTAAATTTCACGACAAAAAACCTAATATCATTTTACGCGACCCGAAGAATCCAAGGCCTCTATGCAGCAATCCGTATCTACTGGATATCACCGATTCACCTTAGCAGGCAATATAAATAACATCATTATAACCTACTAGAGGGCCACCCTTGCTTTTGATATCGAAGCGAACTTCGATATCAAAAGTTTCATTCCATCTCACAATCAAACTCCTACGGAAAATATCGTGACAATGGTGTCGTTTAGCATCATTCAGATTTACGAAGGCGTTTAAAATATTGAAATTATGAAAACAACTGAAAAATTGCTAAAATAATAAAAAAATAGCCTGTTACCCGCTCAATTTATTGATTTCCAAAGGAGGGAGAATTTTTTAAATCGGTAATGTAGACTTTTGGTTAAATTGTTGCAAACAAACTAAAATACAAAAAATCTAATCTTTTCTCTTTTCAATATCAGTATAGATTAGGATCTCTTTGAAAGTGTTGCCTAGGAAGTACAGTCACTATAGTAGATATAGCATTTTAAGCCTTATTCTTCAACAGTTCATTTCCCGAGCCTCTAATCTCCAAGGATTCTGAGAATGTTTTATAGCAAAATGTCTATATATTTCTATACCAATAAATACTTCCCAAGAAACTACAACATATACATAAAGAGAACTCGATATAGCTTTATCTTCATAATTCGGGTCATCCGTTGATTTAAGTAGTACTCTCACATTGTTCCTGCTCACATCAATAAAAACAAAGTCTACAGAAATTACTTCGGGGAAACTGTCCTTGTATAAATCAGTCTTAATGAGGTGTGCTTATTTACGAGACGCTCGGAGTGCCGAAAATGACAAAAAGTTTTGAAGCATGTTAAAAATATTGTTGAGGATGTAGAGACTACGCTAAATTAACCTAAGCTGCGAGAAATTGCAAAGTTTTTGAACGTGCTAACAATATCTGAGATACATTAGAATTTAATTGTTAATTTAGATTGTCAGAAATGTCAGAAAGAGAAATTGAATGAGCTAAAAAATTTACATCTCAACAACCCATATACACCGTACGTACTTCATCTATACTATTATATAAAGTGGAAGAGTTTGTTTGTTTGTTTGAACGCGCTAATCTGAAACTACCAGTCAAATTAAAAAAAATCTTTTTGCGTATGATGTATATTTTTGCGTAGTTCTCGAGGAAGGTTATAAGGATGGCTTTTATGCATTACTTAGAAAGAAAGTAGCATCGCTGGTAACTAGACTGAGGGTTAGTGGCAACAGTATCCTAAAAACAATTGCGGCGAATATTTATGTGAAACCGCGTCGCGGAAAGCTAGTTTAAGTATTATAATACGACCAAAATTTAATTATACATTTTTTGTTATATTTAATTTAATTGTGTTTTTATACTTAATGTTAATGTTTTTGTAATTTGTCTTTTTTGGCTGATCGAGCACAACCCTGTCTCTCGGTGCCGATTACGGGTTAGTTTTAGCTGTTGCTGTCTCATGATTCATAGTAGAGCAAATAACTATATAATCTATGTGCAAAGCAATAAAGTTCAATTTTACATTATATTTGTCGCATATTGCCACGCGATTTTGCCGGGATAGAAATAAAATTTTAAAGTCATTTTCAGTACGCATCTCAGGCTCATTTGCACCCTTCACGACACCGAGACCTTGTCACACTAATCGTATAAACCTCGTTTTAAGTGTACTTGGGAAAATATCACTTCAACAATAAATTTCAGGTTCTTGGTAAATTTGAATACGCATTTGCCGATATTTTCTTAAAGTTTGCAAAGAATTGGATCACACATCTGTGAATTTACTTTAGGTTTCAACTAATAGACGACGAGGCTTTTACATAAAGTGTGCACAATCCCAGATATAGTTTGATACTATGTTTTTATTAGAAAAAAAGTCAATAATATACTTAATCCAAGCATAAAAGTCGAAGCCTCAGCCAATTCAGTATTAAGTATATACATTTACAAAAAAAATATCAAGATTATCTAACCAAAAGCTCTATTGAAAATAAAAATATTATCATATTCTTAGAATACATCAGTTGAGAAAAGAATTGATGAAAATATAACCTAACATCGAAAGGATTCAAATTTATGCTAACAAAATTGGAGAAATCCCAAATTTCATAACATAAAAATATTCGTGCTCGCTCAATCATACCACTAACTCATTCTATCACATCAATATTAATGACAAACGCCAAAAAGGGTTTTATATCTTACTATATGAAATTTCAAAATGATTGAAAATTTCGATTGAAGATAAAATTGAAAAAATAAGTTCGTACTTTCAAATTGCTGCAAGTGATTGATCGATGGTGCATTTAAGCTAAATCGATGATATAAATCTATTTGGCGATATATCTTAGTCGAGCTCAAAGTGAGGAAAAGATGCTGCATTGATTAAGGCGGTTGGTTCATTTCGATTGGTGTCTATTGAAATTGGATATTTTGTGTTAGAAATATTTATATTGGCAAGAATCTACCACTAAGCAGTTTAGTAATGCAACTAGGCAATTTTCAGCTGTGATATTTTTTATCACCTCTTCCTGACGGTATGAGCATTTTTTAATACAAACTAGACATTTCAAAGTGTAAGAAAATTCAGTATATTTATATTGTTTTACTTTTTATTTAGATAATCAATAATTAAATTCTCAATAAATATAAAGCAAAAGAGTTTTTTGCTTGTTTGATTGTTTAAACACGCTAATCTCTGACACTACCAGTCGGATTTAAGAAAATCTTTTTGCGTATAACCCAGTCATTAAGGAAGGTAATAGGCTATGTAATATTACGCTACTGGCGACGAGAGCAGAGCAGTAACCAAAGATGTACCTATCTTAACGCGAGTAAAAGCGCGCTGCGGAAGGCTAGTTATCAATATGTTGGATCACACGAATGCATTATCGTTTAAAATAATTAATAATTATTCTGTCTCTAGATATAATTTGTGGCTACCTATTATTTCGATATACGAAGACATTGGTAAATTCATTTGTTTTAAACATGCTTTTCGAAGTAATATAATATTAGTATTTCCCTTATTTACAACATTGGAGACCTACCGGTATAGAGTACAGAGACCAAGCTACCGGTGTTTAGGGCTACAGAGATAGAAACCTCCTCACAATACGTGCCGTGTCGACCAGCACTGCCTTCTAAATCTGACTCTTGACCTATCCACCTAATGCGAGCCTCTTTAGATGTTGGTCGAGGCTCTTTGCTATTAATTAATATTACTAAATTATTTTTATAGTTACTTTTTTATTAACGATCATAAGTTTAGACTGTTTATTAGACAAAAGATTAAAACTCGCTGCAGTTTTGTAAATTTAATTGTAAAATTATTTATCCATACTAATATGATAAATGCGAAAGTAGCTCTGTCTATTTGTCTGTTAAGGTTTCACGCCTAAAATCATTAAACCGATTTTGATGTAATTTGGTATAGAGTTAGATAAGACCTCGGGGAACAACTTATGCTACGCTGCTTCTTTTATTCCGAAAAAAATGGCTTTAAGTGGTAGAAATAGGGGGTAGTAGTTCGTATTGAAAATCGACAATGTAAAACAGAAATTTTACCGACGACGTTCAGTAGAAGTATAGTATAAATCAGACTAGTTATTATCATTTTATAAATTACTGCTGTTACTGTTAGTTTGTGTTATTTTACAACTTGGTAAAGATCTCTCTAAATATATTTAACTTGTATTTTTAAGAAAGGAATCTATATATAATGCTGTATCTAATGAAGCAGGCATGTTTTAGCTTGTATTAAATAATACATTATACTTAATTGATAAATGTCTCTAATGGAATGTTGCAGTGAATTATAAACTCTGCATTTAGTTAATGTACGTAATGTTCACTGGTGACTGCATAAAATAGTGTTTGTAAGAATGTACAGCGTCCTTGGTATTTTCTCTGAGAATTAAATTCTTATGCAGACATTTACGTCGTTCTGCAAGAAAAACGCACCTTTCCGTGCTACTCTGTAAATTTAATGCACTCTTTAAACTTCATTGTAAGTCTTACTTTTATAGACGTAATTAATTACGGAACCTTTGAATAATTACCACATATTACAACATTAAAGGTAAATATAAAATGAAATTACCAACATCAGCGTGTCATCAAAGATCTTTCAAGCTTAAAGACAAAAGTTTTAACATAAGCCCAAATTTGAAACGTGAAATGTAAACTCACGTACATTTTACAACTTAGGCTCGTTTTATGTCGTCATGACACGGCACGAAATACCTCACACGAGTAATAAAGAGATTGCAACCAGAAAATTTTCTTCATCTTTTGTAAAACACACAATGATCCTTTATCCCAAAAATCTCGCCAGAACAATCCTGTTTAGTAATTACTAACATTTGTCACTGAATTGTTCTAATAAGTTGTCCTAAGCTAACAAACAGGGTACAGTTGGTGCCGTAAATTTCAGCACAATTAACTCTGGCCGCATTGTTTTTGATTAACTATCTGCGTTGAATGGTGTATGGTCGGGACCGGGTTTATCAGATTAAACCTGGTCTGCATTGAAAGTTCTACATCCTATTTCGCAGTTTTGGGTACACCGTTTTATTTGAGTTTAGATAGGAGATTTTGTAGAATACCGGCAATATTAGATTAATGATTGAATTGTAGAACTTTATGCTAATCAAAATAAATATTGTGGAAAAGTTTAATTGTGAAAATTCACATCATAACAGCAATTATGTGAAATATTTGCTGCAAGATAGTTAATTAATAGAAGTGTGTAGCATATCTTTTTGAGCAGTCAAAAGTTTACCTCCCACTGTACTCAAAGGGAATAAAAGACAAATAGTCATCCTATAGGCAAGGATGAAGGATTTAATGAATTAGACCTACTTTGGAAATTATTATGCAGTGGGTGGAGACCCATCACAAGGCGGACTGACAACTTGTTAAGATAAGGTAAGGTGAGGTAATATAGATGAGGGCAGCTCAAGACCAGTATGCGTTTCCACTGACGCGGAGCTAGGTGGAGTGGAGAGGAGCGGACCGTGCTAAAATCTCCACTCCACATCAGTGGAAATGCTGTGATTGGCCAATTCACAATCCGCTCGTGTCCACTCCGCCCGGCTCCGCATCAATGGAAATGCATCCTTAGACGAGGTCTAAGTCCTGTAGACGTTTTCGGTTAAAATCATGATGATCCATTCACATAAAATTATATTCCGGCTAAGAAACGCGCTTTCTATAGATACAACAAAATCTTGAGCACTAAATATGTTCGCCTGAAATATAATTCTACTTATACTATATTCATAATAATAAATAAATACTCCATTTTCTCTTATTTATGATCTCAATAATAAACAGATAATATTTAATTTGTATATCAACAGTTTAACCGGGCCAAACCCGTCTTCAAAATGAAAAGGGTGAAGATGAATGCGGATAAATATTTAAAACAATAAATTTGGACTAAGGTATACTTAACCTGTTTAATTATTTACTTGAAGTAAAGCTCTCTGAAGACTTTGTTATGACGAAATCCAGAGTAAAACAAAAGTTTATGCTGAAGACAAAGTATTACGACTCACTTTTAAGACCGCGACATACGTAACGAGATAATTCCTCGGACGGGATGTGAACGGGATGAAAAAGTTACTGCTTACGACACCTTTTTTGCTTGGTCCTGTAAGTTCCACGTACCGGTCTCATCCCTGTACAAAAATACATAGCTCTACGCCTTTTATCTCCGAAAGGGTAGGCAGAGGTGTTTAACCACCCACTTTTTGCCATTTTCCCAGGTTTCAACAGAGGCGAGCCTATAGCCATTTATCGGATACAATTCCTAACTCCGGGCCTGGGCCACTATATTCGGTTAACTCATTGCTCTAGTAAGTTTTTATACAGATAACTAGTGGTCAGTGTAGTTATAACGGCCATTAACTCCTAACAATAAATCTCAACAGTCATAAAAGTTCTCTGTTCCTCACACTCTATACAACAACAAGTAAATAAAAAAATTAGACCTAACATCGTGTATAAAGCAATACAAATAAAGTTTGTTGGGTTGTAAGTCAGTATCGGTTTGTCACAACCCCTCGGGGAATCATCCCATTTTATATCTTTCGTTTTTGTTTTAGTGGTCGCATGGTGACTGTGAGTAGCGACCGCTCCTTCCCATGGGCACAAGCTTCGGATAACAGGTATTCTATAAAATGTTTGTATACGTCCACTTATTTTGATATGTCGTCAATTTTATTGTTTGTTGGTATTTATTTGTAAATAGCATGTTTTGTGGTTAAATATAAATTTTGGCAAAATTATAGCAAAATTGTGAAACTAGTGGTGAAGAATACTTTCATAATTATACATTATCGACTATAAAATTGCTTTACCACAATTAAATACATCGTTTACATATATTATAACAAAGCAATGTCTATTTTTGCTTGCAAGTGCCCTCAGTACTGTGACAGTTTTTGCTGTCATAATGAGTCTTATTGAATTTTAATTCTAATGTATTTTTGCCTAAAATTGGTAAAGCAAATGTGGTCGACTATACTTTACATCTATACCTGTACGGTTTCTGTTGAAACAAGAACTTGATCAAAGATTGTCATATATATTACCTACTGTTGACCGGTGGTTTGAAAAGCCACAGGAATAAGTAGCGCGACCAGGGGCCTTACCTACCACAAATGCTTATGGCTATCTTATTATACCCTTACTTTGTCTCTATTCTTGTTTTTAATGATACAAAAGAAAAAGACAAAACACAAAGTAAGATTAAAATAATACTGCTATAAAAGATGGTGTTAGGCCCCATAGGGCTAATAAAATCAAGAAATAAATCTGATTAGTATTGTCGTATAGTAAGTATAATAAGTAACTCTTACTACTACTTTTCAACAAATATTTTTGAACTTAAAAGAAACTTGCTTAAAAAATGAATATTCTCGATGCATAATGTAATAACAGCAGATTGCATTTCCATTTGTTTTCAATGAAACAAATGAGAAATTTATAAACATGGGTATTTTGAAGTTGCTTGTGAGTGGTCAAAGCATTTTAAATGTCACATGAATAAATTCACAAGCTTTCTTTCTAACAAAACAGTCTGTACAATTTGTACACAAGTATTAAACAGAGGAATAATAAATAAGATATTACGGTACTAACCCAAACGACCTTTACAAACAAGAAGGTCGTTAAAAATAATAAAGAAGCCTAATTTTCCAACAATATTTGCGAAAATAATCACCTGGAGCTCTAAATTCATTTTAAAGACAAAGAGCGGTAAACATTTTTTGTCATCTAGAGAAATGATAAAGTAGGTAAATACCTAAGACCATCTGGCGTTAAAAATTACGGTCCTGTCATGTCTTACATAAAAAATACAGTGTTATACGAGTATTTCACAAGCAAAACTCGGAACGAATGAACTTTGATTTAACTTTGTATTAGTCATCAAAACATTCGACGTCGTCAACATAAATATTATTTACAACATCTTACCTAATACACTAGTTTAGCTTTATTCCCAATATTTGTGAAGAATGTATAAATTTCTAACTAAAAAGGTGGACCATCAGCAATAAAAAGTGGCCTTGGTCCAACTAGGTGAACTAAGCAGGTGGACCACGACCCATTCCTGGTAAATTGGTAGGCAGACTTAAATGACAACTTCGGTTTGACCTTGTTACTATATCTGTGGTTGTAAACACACTGCTTCAGTATGACGAAATTGACAAAAAGTATCATATTTTAGGGTTCGCTCAAATGCTCGTAAAAGGCACATTGTAGTAAATCAGCTATAATAGATTTGTGTAGATAATAAACAGTAAGTGCTTGACGTAACTGAACTTATATCTCTATAGGTAATGGAGCAGATCCCCAGATTTTAATAAGGTTTTCATTATCGTTAATAGTTCGGAATTACTTTCAGATGTTTATATACATAGTGCATAGATACTATTGTAGAACAAGCAAAATATATTATTAAAATACAAAAAGCCCGCTTGCCTAAAACAAACAGAGAAGAAAGAAACCAAACTTTTTTCGTGTTGTCGCTACATTGCAATAATTATAATAGCTTAGCAATCGCTTTCGAATACGTAATAAGGCAATAGTTGTTTACAACCAACTAACGAGGTGTCATTCTAGGAACGCGCGGAGCTTGCTGGCTTTTGTTTCGATAATGTGGAGATTAATTATTTTTTGGTTACCCACATTTTTAATATCTATTGATTTAATTTATTTTGTTTACTTTTAATTTTGTTCACGATTATTAGTTTATTACGTATGATTGAATTGCTTTGTGATGTACATACCTACCTAGAAATACGTACCTACTTTGATTTGTATAGACCGCTCTGGCGCTTGTTTCTATTTACTTTGTAACAAAATGTATTTTCTCAGCCAAATGAATTAATGTATTCTTTTGAGAAAATAAATTGTCTTAAACCATATTGTATACCCTATGTCACTTCCACAATTAAAACAAATTCTAATGACCCCTCATAATGTTAAAAATTATTAAGCCATTTATGCTGTAGCACGTGCCAAATAAATAATCATAAATAGATACATACATAAGTTCGAAAAATATTACCCTCCTTGATTTGGCAGTCGGGCAAAAATGGTGAGAATTTTAAAGATTTGTAATTATATTTACTTTTAAACTTTCGATGGTTCAAGATCTCGGCTACGTGGAATCCAGTGATTCAAATTACGCAACCTCGCTTTGCGCAGTCGGTTAACGCTCGAAATACGGACGGCATACATAATAGGGACACTGTCAGTGTGTTTTGTGATAGTACGTGGAAAGACAAAAATGTGAGGGTAGATCTAGAATCTACTTCACATACGGAGCCGTGACATCGCCTTACCAGTCTGCTTGTGACCACGGTTGGTGTAACTTGGTCGAAACGTCAAGCAAAATAAGGTATGTAAATACCTAAATGCATGATTGCGTTAATTCCCGCATCTTTATAAAGATTTGTAATTATGTTGTATAACATAGTAGGTACCTTCGTATGAAGCTCATTTACTAGTTTATAAATCTAATGAATACCAAAACGAAGATGATAATACAGGTTTTCAGCTTCAAAATTATAAGGACACATGTGATACTTTTTTTAAACAAAATTGAAACCTAAAACCTTTAGACAATAATGAGCATTTTGATTGTTACACGTAACTGCGATGATCAAAGACAACACCTCAAATGTAAGGCAGCTCATTAGTAGCAGAAGCATCTCGTTAGTTGTATATAATGGTGTTTACAAATTTGTAATCATTATAACAACCATATATTTGTTAGATTCACGTCTTATTACCAGTGGTCAAAAAAAATATTTACTAGCTGCGCCCTGCGACCTCGCCCGTGCGGAAATTGGTATGTGTTTCATTATTGTAACTCGGGAACCACAGCGATTTTCGAGATAAAAAGTAGCCACTTTTTTCTTACCAATTTTTCATGGTTCATGGTTCAGCGGTTTAGGCGCTGAATGGTAACAAACACACACATCCATAGATGCATATAATACACAAACTTTCGCATTTATAATATTAATAAGACTTATTTTATTTATTTTTTATATATGAACGATAATGACTTTGCGTTTAGTAATATATTTTAATACTTAATTGTATTTTAGGGTAGGTACTATAAATATGTCACTAATAATGATGTCACTGACGTATCCGTCAACGGTGACACGTTACTCTTTTACGCAAACACTACTGAATAGATTTTAATGAAACTTAACAATGATACAGCCTATACATCAAAAGAAGACATCTACGTGCATTCATAAAGAAATTCTGTTAATTTTATGTCACGCAAACGAAGCTGCGGGTTTTGCTTAAATGCTGAAGGAATGAAGGAAAAGTTATTAATTTATACACTCGCGTAAAAAGCAAAAAATTACATGAAATGTCGACTTGACCTATAACTCGTAGATAGATTTAGCAAGGAATTGTAAGCTAAATGGATTTTGCGACGGAGATTTAATTAAAAGGATCTAACAAGGTTCACCTCTACCTAGCAGTGGATTAGATTTTTTATTAAGTCCATATTTTTTTGCACTGTTTTCTTTTCATCAGCACACATTATGGCACTACAAGTACAGATATGCTGTGGTTGTATTTCTTTAAATATGACCTTAATTGGTAAAGATTTAGCTGACATTCTGGTATTAAGCAACTAGCTTCTGCCAGCGACTTCGTCCGCGTTATATTCAGATTTGGTGCATAGTTTTTCCAATTAACATAATATATTTATAAATTAGAGTCTATATTCTATTCTGATGTATTAGATATAATTCTATAAAGTTTCATTAAAATCAAATGTCCATACATCCACAAAAACTTTCGAATTTATAATATAATTAGCTTGCTGCGGTGCGGTTTCACCAATAGTGTGATGTTACATTAGCCTTTAACCTTCCTTAACAACAACTGGGCTATCATAAAATAATAATTGAAATCCAACTGATAAGTTTCAGTGATTAGCGCGTTCAAACAAACTAACACTTCTGTTTTATATAATAGTGTAGATTATGATTGAATCCACACAAAGTTGGACTTCAAAAGTCCAAAAAACTAAATAGCTTATTGTAAATAAAGAGACGTTTAATAAATTTATTTTTAGAGGCTTAATACTACCGTTCTACTAGTCAATCAGCTTAATTACCCAATCAATATTTCTTTTAATCAATTATGGCTCCTCTGCGAGAAATAATAAATAAATTGTACCTTTGTCTTACAACACAATGAATACTAATTGGAGAATCTAGTCTAATTTCACCAGAAAATTTTCTTCTTTATATAAATTGAACTTTTCTTGAATATTTATATTTTAGCATCTGCCTGAGACCGTGTTCTTGTTTTATGTAAATCATTATTTCGATTTAGGGTATGATTGGTCAACTCATAAAATTTGTTTCAACTTGTCAAGCGGTTTTTATCATTCGCTTTTTGTTTAAATTCGTCAAGTACTAAGTTTCGTTTCATCAAAGCATCTACATAAACTTCTTTAATCAATGTTATACAATTTGTCAAATTAACCCTTTATAATAATAATAAATAAATCTTCATTAAGCAACTAAGGCTCATTATGTTAGTAACAATTTTACTTAAAATATGTTAGTGAGCCTATTCTAATAATAACACATCTAAAATATTATATCTAATGTTAGCATGCGAAACTCTGCTACAGGCTAATCACAGATGTGGAGAGCCTGCAGCAGCTATTTACTTATATACAGTCGAATCTCGTCGCAATGCATTCCAGAATGTTGTTGGGACTGGCCCGCACACGGCGCACCAGGGATGCGCTTCGTTTTCTAATTATGGTAAAGAAGCAGAAAGGTTCTGATTGGACAAGTCTGCAGAAAGTACTAAAGTCGGGTAGTAGGTAGTAGTTATTCGTCAAATATAGTCCATTACAAATAAGTTTTATATATGCATCTCAATTTAACAGGCCCGCTCTTCTATAAGTTGCATGCTACATTATCAAGTCATCGGTTTATGGTTCTTCGAACATACTAATATTATTAATACGAAAGTTTGTGTGTGGGATGAAAAATAGTGTGGAGAATAATGGTTTTTGATTCATAAACATAAATTGTGTAAATTTTTAAGTCACGCAAGCGAAGCTACGTGCGCTCGCTAGTATTTTATATGCAGCGATCTGTCTTCAACTCTATTATCGAATAACAGAGTCGTTTGTTTAACGAGTTGTCAGACTTCTCCGGGATTTGACTACCTTTAGCAATTGACATAGATGTTTGTTCGACAACGAACTGTGTGTTCTATATTCACGGACTCAAAAAAGACAAAATTTTCTTTAGATTTTCTCGTATACATTATTTTCATTGTTCTGAAAATTTAAAATATTGATACATCTTGTTGAGATTGGAACTTTAGACTTCAAATTGACAAGTGTGTAATCGTTAACGATATTAACTGTACACACATTACATACTATGTATGTAATGTGTATAAACCTAGTAGCTAATTAGAATTATTATATCATTATTAGTTTTATCCTATTAAATAATGAGTATATACACCTAGTTATTTATACATATTATTATATTTATACTCTAATCTACAGATATAATATACACCTACATTTTCCCAGCTATATTAAATTTGTCTAATAGAAGACGAGTTCATTGACATACTACAGCCACACTTCCAAAGGTGTAATATATTTTTCAATATAATTAAAATGTAGGTAGCAATTATTAAAAAAAGTTTATGTGTACACCGTGTTATTGAAGTTTTAATCGCTCTTCCGTTTAAAATAAATTATATTACTTTTCTTACTATTATATAAAGAGTTTGTATGTTTAAACGCGCTAACCTCTAGAATTACCAGTCGGATTTGAATGATAGTTTTATAGGAAGGTTATTTATAGGTTACAAGTCTAAAACAACAACAAACAACATCAGTATTCAATCCTCGTGCAAATAAAATTGCAAGTTTCAAGGGTTGTTATTGAGCCATAGACGAGTAGCTACTCATTTGTTACAATAGACATGATTAATGAGAACTACAATATCGGAGACAAAGTCCTGTTTGTGATTACTACAGAGTTTCTTGTAACATTTTGCGCAATATTTGTAATAAATCTATGGCTTCTATCTTCTGTATGACAGATTGTATTAACTCTGGGCCTGTCATAACTGTTGGAGGAGAGTTTAATTTATTTAGATGTAATATGGTTATAAATTGAGTGTAATTAATAACGCTTGCTTATATCACGTAAGTAACTTAAAAATGTCACCACAAGATGTGTTTTCAAAATTAAATGACCCGAAATCAATATTGAAAAGAACACATGCACTATTAAAACGTAAATAGTTTTCATTTAGCGACATATAACAATGTTGTATGCGTTAAAAAATTATCGTAAATTTCAGAAAATCTTCATAGTATCTCAAGATCATGTATAAGAAGCTAGGAAATCCGAAATTAAATTAAAGTTAGTGGTACAGCTCATAAGGTTACCTTACTGTTGACGGCCGTTGTAGAAATACTGTAGAATTACCACATACCTGAAACCATCAAGACTTCACGTAAATATAATTAAGGTAAAAGAATAATTATTTTATTTGTTGACACAATAAAGTACGTTGATATTAAAACTAGAAATAAGATGGTTACAATCAGTACAATCTAAATGTGAAATATGTAGTATAAGTAGACTTAATAAATAGCATTTCGGTCAAAATGGGTCCGCCGCTCACAGGTTAACTTTAAATAATGGATAAATAAGGTCGCCGTGACCGAAACTTCGTCACAGTCTAATCTCATGGGAGACAAATTAATTACATGAGGCCTAAATTATGGATATATAGGTACAGTACAGTGCGGTTTAGATACGTAATATACTAGTAACTATACCATAATTATAAACGGCTTAGTAAGAGATTATTACCCCATAATGGTTCCACGAAGACACTTCAAAGGAGAATTTTTATTACTTCTTGTTATGTCGTGAACACACTGTGAAAATTACAACTGTTCTATGCTAGTTGTACAACAGAAACAGCGCTCCTGTTATCTACTTTGAGAACTAAAATGCTGTCATAATTCAAAATACTAACGAACTTAAAAATGCACATTATGGACATGGGATTGACTATGTACAAACAACTGGCGAACTTTGGCCTGTTATTGAAACTTGACAAGCACAATAACCTTACTCAAACCTGTCTGTTGTGACCCGAGAATCGGAGCAGATGGGATCAGCAGTCACTTGTAAGCTTTATGAGTATAAACAGTGAAATGTGAACATAACAAAACAAAGAGTGTATCCTCGGTTTGACTTTAATTTTGTCATTTAGTAAAGGTATTCGTTCTATTAAAATGTTTATTTTGTCCTACCTACCTTAATTTTTGTAAGCTTAAATTATTTAATCTGCTAACAAAAAAAAAACATCCTATTTGTTATAAATTTTACATTATTACCAAAATATCTTTAAAAATATAAAAATCGAAGAGGCACCGACATTAGGTACAGAGGTCAAGCCAGCGGTGTTTAGGCCTTCAAGAACAAAAATCACTTCAGAATGCGCGACATGTCGATAAGCACTGCCTTCTGTATCAAGCTCATGATCCAGTCACCTAACGCGAACCTCTTCAAGTCAGTCTTCAAGATGGAGGCTAAGTGTAATTAATCCTTATTCCCACTATCATAACAGACATTATTCTTATTAATATTCTCGCTTTGTCTACCAAAAACATGTGTTATGCCTGCACGCCATAACTGCCGATTAATGTTTGCCTCAAGTCCATCCAAAGGTTGTCTGGAAGAGATAGCTTCAAGTGATGAGACCGCCCATTGTCACTATTTATTATTGTGTTGTTCTATCATTTGTTTTGTATTATGTGATGTGCTATAAATAATTTTCTATCTACCTATCTATGTCGCAGCAAGTGCTATCAATGTAGTACTCAACTAAAGTGGCAACACAATTTCTGTTTCTTTCATTTATTATATGGACGCTAAACATTGTGATAATAGCGTATATATTTCATTTCTTAATGTAAGAAAAAGAATAACATAAATGTACTGTGATGTTTCTTTTGTTTCTTGTGTTACTATACGCATGATATTTTCAGCGACAGCTAATTTATCCTCAGACTTCAGAAACAAAATTATTTCGCATTATGCGATTTCACAGTTTTTATAGAATCTATGTTGATGCTTCAAGAAGGAGTTTGTATTTTTAATGTGTTACAAGACTGTTGATATTTAACTCACTTATTACGTCTGTGATAAGTATAAGAAAAGGACTAATATATTGAAACAATAGCTTATTCTGATAATAATGTTATTTAATATCTTTTAAATTTTAATATCTTTGAAATTTAGCGAGTAATTGGGGTTTAGGATTATATTTGATTCCTAGAATTCAAAATGAATTGTGCAATTTGTTCGAAAAAAACAGACGTTGGAGAAATAATTAAATGTAATGGATGCAAAACGGGGTATCATTACAAGTGTGTGGATGTGACAGCTGCTGCTTTCAAGGAAGGTCATATAAAGCGCACATTTAAATGTAATTCCTGCATGAACGTCACCAGGAGAATCCGAGTGACGGACGAAACACCTGTGCGTGGTGCTGGCTCAGGAGTGTTGGCGGAGGAACTACTTAATCAATCTTATGATGAAATTTGCAAGGATAAGGCGAGATTACAAGATTTTGATAATGTAGTGCAAAAAATTATGGAAAAGATGAGTAATGTTATAACGGCTAAAATCTGTGTGTTTGAAGAGAAAATTATGGAAGAACTTAAATCTACAGTGACAATTTTGGCATTAGAAAACACTAAACTAAGACAAGAATTGAAAGAATGTAATATTAAATGTAATTCGTATGAAAAACAAATTACGATGTTTACTGAGCGGCAAGTAGTGAAAGATAACCCGAAAAAAACCAAGGCAAGCTCTGAAATTGAGACAGTGTCTACCATTAGCCAAAAATCATCGCCCAGCAACAACAGTGACAACACCGTGCCGTCAGAGCCCGCGCTGCCTGCGTCCGCATCCGCGGCCGCAGCGCCCGCGTTCGAGGCGCTCGAACTCCCGTGGCCGCCGGCGCGCGTCACCTACGCGGCGATGGCCAGCAAAACGGCGGAAAACAACAGTGATGATAATACTTGGATTGAAGTTAAAAGACGGAATCCAATAAAGAAAGGTGGTAGTACGTCGGTTGAGACTTTAAAGGCAGTTGAGAGAAGAAAATATCTTCATGTTTGGAGGTTAGATAAAAGCACAACGGAGGATAATTTAAAAGAGTATCTTCAGAAAGTATTAGGTGATGATACTGAAATATTTATTGAAAAATTGAAGTCTAAAAATGAACGAGTCTATGCCTCATTCAAGATTGGCGTTACAGCGTGTAAATTTGAGAGACATTATAATGAAAATATATGGCCAGTAAATACAGAATATAGTGAGTGGATTTGGTTTCGCCGCTCAATCAACCCCAATTTACAGCAAACCCAGAAGATACTTTAATATATTATACCAAAATATAAGAGGTCTTCGGACAAAAACCATACAATTTCTATCGCTACTAGAATCTTCTGGATCCGATTTATTTGCAATCACCGAAACAGGGCTTAATGAAAGTATACAAAACTCGGAGTTCTTAGTCCTGGGCTACCATGTGTTACGGTGCGATCGCGCAGATGGGCGCAAGCACGGAGGCGTGCTATTAGTGGCCACACCGCGGTTCGAACTACGACGAGTGCCGTTGCCAGGTAACATTAATATTGACTGTAACAAATTCGAACTGGTTTGTGCTAATGTTTTTAAACGAAATAACTTTTTATTTACATGTTGTGTAGTCTATATTCCTCCACAGTGTGATGAGAATGAGTACATGATACTGTTTAATATATTAGAAAAAATATGTGTAAAGTATAATAATAAGATAGTAGTAATAGGGGATTTTAATTTACATTCTAGTAACAGTAATATTGTAAATTATTTTGATTATTTTATGTCATTTTGTGAATTCGTTCAGTGCAATGATGTGCCGAATTGTAGTGGTAGACAGTTAGATCTGGTTAAGGGAGGTAGCTCTCGCCACCTACATATTTAGTGTAATACGCGGTAAGATACACAATCCGGTTATCTTAGAGACGGTTCAGCTGTGCGTTCCGGATGAATATAGAGGGCGTAATGAATGGCGATGAACGAATTTACTAAAACTGCTTATTGCATCTGCAGTACTTAGGTTAGTTTTAATAATGTATTAGGATGTAGAAATAAATATAGTTATAAACTAGATAAAAAGCTCAACTTCTCTGTCGCATTAGGCTTGCCTGTAAAGATAGATGTAAGTTTAAGAGTAATAAATAAATAAATAAATAAATAAATAAATTTATTATTTGCCCATACTGACTGCAAAAATAGTGTATATGAAAAGCATCAATGGATTCTAAGTAATAAAGCTAAAGAAAGAAACGTAATATACTTTATTTATTTACGACTAGCCTTCCGCGGCCCGTTCTCGCCTGCGTCTTTGCTTACTGCTCTGCTCCCGTCACCAGTAGCGTGATGTTATAGCCTATAACCTTCTTCGGGAACTGGGCTATCATATGCAAAAGGATTTTTTCAAATCAGACTGGTAATTTCAGAGATTAACGCTTTCAAACAAACAGACTCTTTCGCTTTATATAGTATAGATATAGATGTCTCAGTTTTGATGTTCCTACCCGGGGAAAATATAATTATTGTATAGACAATAGTGAATATAATATAGACCACTATTGTTTTAAAATTGCCACAAGATAGAACTAATAACTCGAGTAAAACCAGTAACTTATACCAACTTGCTGTAAACTCTACAACAACATATGTTTCTGATTGAAAACAACCTTCTTCAAAGATATTACTATATACATGTTTAATAATGAAGATATTAATAGTACATATTTAATGATGGCTTCACGTAATTTATTTATTGCAAGGTATTCAGTTTAACAATGGCTACCCTCGTCATGTCAATGTTTAAGACATGCATCTTAGATTTCCCATTATTAAACTAATAGCTGTATATTCAGTTGTCTATTAATATATTTGTATATACATCTCTCTCAACAACGCAATAATATGTAATAGGTACATCAATGTTTGTCAACACAACAAAACACAGAACTTTATGTCAAAAGTGACGCCCATTTGACACTTTTATTTTCGTAAATTTCGGAACCTACACTTTACAGATTATCTATATTAATACACCACAGACACACCAAACAATTTATTCTTCTACTTGTTAGCACCTTCCTTTAATAAAACTGTTTCTCTTTTTTGGTTATGTTATCGTATAGTTATTGTCACTCTGTCACTTGTTGTATTTATTGTTATTGTTTGTTTTCATACAAATTTATTGTTATTATTTGTTTTATTTAATAGTTTATTATTTTGATATATGTGATGTCACCCTTATGGGGGCCATCAGAATATCAACGCTGCGGACCTCTAAGAGGTACGCAGCATAAAGTTGAGATGGCACCCTTTCAGGCTGGCACACTACCTACATTCTGCTAAATTTTATGTCAATTTGTAAACCTTGTGCCTGTCTTGAATAAATGTTTTTTCTTTCTTTCTTTCTTCTTTCTTCTCTTAATTTACAAACATAAAATTAAAGCGCATACCAGCCTAAAACACATACAACAACAATATTTTTGATTAAGTTCTCCTTTTAGAGCTTAAGATTATTCTATTTACCTTAATCCTCAAAAATGTAATAAAATCAAAAGAAATAATATTAAAATTTGAACAATAAAAAACTTCTATTCTTTTGAACTCGTATTTGTAAGTGTACAAAGCTACGGTTGAAATAATATGCAATCATCTAAACTCTAAATTTATTGCCACCGTAATTGAATAAAATCATATAAAACTTTAAACAAGAACAAGACGCATCACAAGACGATATTGACGGCGAAATCACTTTGGAAGATTTACGATCCAATACAAATGAAATATAAGTACTAATTTACAAAGCTAAATGGTTACAATCCTTTGTGGCGTAAATAGAAAAGAAAGAGAACGTCGCTGCCAGCGTCCTGCTTATGTCACGGTAAGTGGACAGTCTTTTGTCTTTTGTTTGTGTCTATAAAGATTAGTATTTAGGTAATAATTTGAGATGCTGGAAGAAACTTGTTCTTGAATTCCGTAGTTCACTCTTAAAGCTTTATTTTGGAATACGGAATATCATAAAATGTATCAGTGATAATATATTGTAATCTACTAAATTGAATGCTAGCTTATACATTTGTGATTGATTCATTGTTTTGTAATTTTTCTGTGGCATTGTCGTGCCCAAATAGAGTCCGTTATATTACCTAGGTTTAAGTTATAAAAAAAACTAGCTCTTTTGAAACTGAATACGGCAAAGGATACCTATCCTTTGCCGTGTTATAAAATTTACTAGAAAAATCCTGTCACCATCGGTGAAATTTAATGACCAAGCCAATACAATATCAAAAGGTCAATTGTATTTAGAAAACTTTCAATATAAACAAAAATACCTACGGCAACATTTAATATAAGGTTTAATTTTGGATGTTTCTCTAACGGTCGAGTCTTTTAAATTACATTATTTACCAGATTGCTTGTTTACCTTTTTTATTTGAGGTAAAATATTTTGAATTTTAAATTATAGTGAATCAAGGTTGAAATTCAATCAACGACACCATCTTGATATTTATTAAGCTAAACATACAATTTTGATATAGAGATATGCTTAAGGTCAATTTCATTAATCCGTTGGACACACAGGCTGTAATCCTAATCAGTACGACTGCTAAAATAAACTAATACACAGTACGCTATTCCACAAACATTATAAATACACTGATATCTCAACTTATGTAGTACATTTCAAAATTAAACCCAAATGAGATTTCAACTAATGAAAATCGTATGCCGAAAGGTAACTTGGATTCGAGCAATACATCAGTAAATGAGGACATTCTAGCATCACAGTTTGCGAACGGTAATGATATAATTTGTAACGTAACAGTGTTGCAGTGCACTCAGTGCAGGCATTGTAAAAACTCGGAAGAAATGAACAGATAACGAATACTCCAAATCTGGATTGAACTGGATTTCAAAATCAAATACTGGATTTTATTTTACTGACATAAGCTTACCTTAAGAAAGCGTCTGAATGTAGCGTATTATACCATGTTCATAAATATTTTAAACGTATATTTTTAGTATAATTTTAGTTTAATTATTTTTGTTTATCTTTAGAAACGCAGACTTTTTAATGGTAAGCAGTCATCGTTGCTACATCAGAATTTATTTTCTCGCATGCAGTTGTATAAATATTAATATCTATACAACTGTTAATGATTAATCATTATTACTTACTGTAAATGTATTTATTAGCTTTAGTCTCAAACTTTTTAACTTGATAATAGCAAGCACTGAAGTCAATTTTTCTCCATACGAATTCGTACCGTATTATATATTCATTAAGGTAACATTTTCTATATTATTTTACAACTTCATTTCACGTTGCTTAACTTTAAGGAAATTATGAAACTACACTACTTACAGCTCACGGTAGTAGATCCACGCTGGTTTCTGCATGAATGCGCCGGATCAACCTGTGAAGTACAACCCTCTCATAGAAGATCGACGTAAGAGTAATAGTATCCGTATTATTGCGTTTCGATCGGTGAGTGAGAGTGCCGGAGGCCCAATTTCTCTCCATTCCTTTTTCTTCACTCCCTCGATGCTTTCACCTATCCCACTTCCTTTACGGTAGGCAGCGGCTTCTTAGAGTCCTTGGCTTTGCAGGAGCAATTCTAGGGACTCTGACTCATCTATTAGCGACAAAACAATAGAAGAAGATTACACTTAGACTGCGGACGGGACGTAAGCGGGATGGAAACGTCACTGTCTTGTTCGTTTGACCCCGTGAGTGCCACATTCCGTCCGATCCTTGTCTCCATGACACATATTATGCCCTTTTATAAACAATTTGTATGAATCGATATTTCCTAAATTCCCCCGTTAGAATAAAAATCCGTCACGTATTCCACAGCTTTTCAAACTTTCAATCGTAACTTGGCTAAACTAAAGCACCTATATCTGTCATATCGGCAAAATGCAATATAATAAAGTTCACATCTAAAAGTTCAAGAAAAGTCGTTTGTTTTGAGTCTAATGGGTTCAAAGAGACCATTGAACTGAAATATAGCTTCGATAACGACTCCTAACTGTTTGCTAACGTAAGTACAATACCACGTTGGAAACGCCAACATTGTCGATAGATATAATAAGAAGACTGTTGTGCAAGAGTAAACTTTGTGCTACATACAAAAATGTATCAAGTTTCCGTGACACAGAGGTGCCAACTGCATATTGCCTGAGTTCTTTTTTCTTATTCAAAAATTGCATAAGTAACTTTAACACAGTTTCGTCCGATGACAGTTTCATTCAAACCGGCCACGCGTCAAGAATGTAGATGCCCCGATTACCAGAAGTATCACTTACAATCCCGATAAAATTTTCACTTATATTATATAGGTTTTAAGAGAGTTAATGCCTAGCATGATAGATCTTTGTATTTAAATTAGGATACGATGAGGCAGACATATATTTGTAAGGTAAAAAGGCTGACACACCTTTGTTAGCTAAAGGCCACTAAATAAGAGAAGAATAAAAAAAAATGTCGCAATGGCCCAGAGGATAAGGCACCTTCGTAAACACGAGGTCGTGGGTTTGAATCCGGGCAAGACTAAGATTTTTCAAATCGTATGTAGTTTCTAAGTTTATCTTTGACATTAATTTCAGACTGACGGTGAAGGAAAACATCGTGAGTAAACCTGTACTTAAAAGTCTGAAATTGCCAATCCGTCTTGAGCAGGCGTATATTAAAGGTAACTTTTATTTTCTAAATAAAAACATTGTGTTTAGTAAAAAGTTTTAACAACTTAGATAGATTTCATAACAAAATTAATTACTAACCTATTTGCTTTCATTTAAAATATCTTTTTTGGAAAAAGAACCCACAATTTTATAATAATAATAATAATAAATCATTTATTTCAGGCATCTAACGTCCATAACATGCCAATACATACATAATAAAAAAATATAAACTAATACATATTTTATAAACTAAAACTAATTAATATGAATTATCTCGGCGGCGTCATGTTTCGCTGCGTGGTGTAATCTTCCACGAAAACGTCGATATACAACACCTTTCGGTCAAAACTCTTGTTGGAGATAAGTTTCGAGATATTGCGTCGACACCCGAATCACGAACGACTTAAAATTCGTGTTATGACGCGACTCCAACCTCTTGACCCTTAGAGTACAATTGGTTTTGGTTCGCACGTACTGTACGATCTTCTCTTCATTCGTACTGTGGTGTAGCCGGGACAAGTACAGCAACGTTGTTGGAATTACGGGACGTAGTAATATATTAGGTCCTGCTAGCCCGGTACCTTACGACAAGTGAGTTCCTCTTCAGTAGGGCTGGTATTATTATATTATATACTATCTTTTGCCCGCGACTTCGTCCGCGTAGAAGTCGAAAATGGTTCTAATATGATTTTTAATTGTTTTACCTACGTTATTAATTTTTGTTGTTATCCTATCATCCTATGTGTGTGTGTGTGTGTGTGTGTGTGTGTGTGTGTGTGTATGTGTTTGTTACCACTCAGCGCCTATTAATTTGGTTATTAAATTGGTACCTATGTAGATAGATTCGATGCAGAAGACGTACTATAGATAGGACTATAGGTTAGATAGGCTACTTTTCATCCCGAAAATCGGTCTGGTTCCCGAGGGATACAACAAAACATATTTTACGCGCGGGCGAAGCCGTGGTGCGCAGCTAGTAACATATAATTTGTTATGTTTGAATACTTATTACATAACAATCTTTATTATAGTGTCGGGATTTAAATGTTAAATATCGCTATATTAATCCGCCCCTAGCCCAGTAGGACCACGGGTATGTACCCGTACCCGTACCCGTACCACTATGAAGTGGTATACCCTAGTGCCACCAAACAAATTACCTGTAGGACAAATTGCTAGGACCACGGGCCCATACCCAATATTGGGTATTTTGTTTTTGCGCGCCAGAATATGTAAAACTGTTACTTAATAAGAAAAAAAAACTTGAAAGTAACAGTAACTAACACTGTTACTCAATAAATAGCGTGCTCCTCCCTCCCCATTTAAAGAAGAAGGCAGCACCACTTTTGACCCAGCTGATCAGCATCAACATCCTGTGTCCCCATCCCCATATAAAAAAATTGAAGCGAATTCCCAAAGACAGGTGTTTTGAGATTTTGCGAGCAGGTCATGCTGCATACCTGGTATTCCCTGGTAATAAATAAAATTTTACATATTTTAAACCAGAGACTATATCGCTTATTTCATTGTAATAATATAACCATTATCTCCTACCACAATGTTATATTAAGTGAATATAATAAAGACAAAGACAGGGTTTAATTACAATACTTAATAATCAATATCCTAAAGTAATTAAAAACTTAGTTAAATACCTCTAACTTTTTCAAAGTTAGTTGTCATTGAAAGTGCCTCTTTTGTTATAACTTATTTTGGAAGGTTTTATTTAATTCCATAGAATTGTTAATGATATTTTGAATTAGTTTAATGTTTGAACTTACAAATCGTAAGGTTAAAGTTAGAGATAATACCATGAATTTGTAATTGAATTAAGAGTATTACGCCGAAGAGTATTTGGAATATTTTATTTAGTAGCTTTATACATTATTTATCATTTTTGATTATCCATCTATACTATTATATAAAGTGCAAGAGTTTGTTTTTTGTTTGTATGTTTGAACAAGCTAATCTCTGAAACTACCAGACAAATTTGAAAAAATTTAATAGGAGATTTTAAATAGTACGGAAAACAGTATTTAAACAATACAAAAATGTCTATTGAAAAAAACAATATTTACGCGAGCGAAGCCGCGGACAAAAGCTAGTATTGTTGTAATATTATTATATCAGAAAATACAACATCTTCTTTTTCAGCTTAAATCTTAGCAAACTTAACTATGTATATTATATTAGAAACAATTTCCATCAATCTTATTATGTTACTTGTTATCAGAATATACAAAGTTTTTCAATGAGAACTTTGT
The DNA here is from genome assembly GCA_963082885.1 of Parascotia fuliginaria. NCBI lineage: Eukaryota > Metazoa > Arthropoda > Insecta > Lepidoptera > Erebidae > Parascotia > Parascotia fuliginaria. Next base: position 8,281,586 of record OY720195.1, read on the forward strand.
AGTCGTTGAACATGTAAAACAGGGTGTATTACTTGAGAACATTTAAACTTATTATTATTGGAATATACTACGTCCAGTATTGTTACTTTTCCACTACAGGGCAAAAGCCATTTATAAAAAGAAGGTATGATCACGCTTGCTCAAGACGGATTTACAACTTCAGACTTTTTTATGTTATCAAGATGTTTTCGTTTAACGTAACTCAGTAATGTCCAAAGTAAACATAAAAAGTAGGTATATATTATGAGTTTGAAAAGTCATATTTGTATTTGCCCGGTTTTAAAATTACAACCTTGTAATGTAGCGGATAGCGGCTTGGCCATCACGACGATACATTATTCTTCAAAGTTTTATTTATATCCAATACGACAAAATAGGTACATTAAAATTTCAATAACTAACTACAGGTAATAAACAGTTACTGAACAAAATTAACTAAAACTTTAAATGCAAATTAGTTTGTAACAACAAATTTTACGACATTCTCGCTTAATATTAATGTCGAAATATTTACTGAACCATAATACAGGGGTTGTAATCAATAACATCTACAAATAACATGTTTTGTTACTTGTGGCGATTAAACGTTCTAAATACGAAGTTATTGTTTTAATAGCTGAGAAAATAAATAAAATATTGAAGACTAGAACAAATCTAAAGCATAACATATCCAAATTTTTGCCTATTAAAGATCTAAAGATAAACTAAGTATGTCTGCAGAAGAACTCATGATTGCTATAGAAAACCGATACTAAAATTATAGAGTGAGGACGGCAACTTGAAGTTTAAAGTGGCACTCAGATTTTTTTAATATCACCACAACTACACACAAAGCTATCTAAACCCTAAGTAAGCATATTATTATAGCTTGTACAACACAAGCTATAATAAAATGCTTACTAGAATACTACTAGGATTCTAGAATGCTGATATACATACTTAAATACTTTTTTTTGTAAATACATACATATTATGGATAGAAACACCCAGACCAATGCAAATAGACATGTCCATGCACACAAATATTTGCGCTGAGCGGGAATCGAACCCGCGGCCTCTGCGTGGCAGCTCTTAAACAGTACCACCGAACCACAGAAGCAGATTTATATGTAGTGGTGTGTGGCGTTAATACAATTGAGTGATAAATTGAATATATATTTAGGGTTTTTTTGCTATAGCCGCTACGCTTAGCAGGTGGATAGGTATTCCAATGACAATAATTTGAGATGCTTTTTCTGCCGCCTTCTCTTAAGATAGTTCATCTATCGCTCGACTCTTTACGCCAACGAATATACGACAGGTAAGCTGCATAAAAACTTTACCTTTGTGGAGTCGTTATTTCCTATATCATAAAATTAAATTAAATTTCCATTATTTTGTGTTCATGTTTTTATTATTATATACAATTTTATCTACAAACAGTATCTAATCAGCAATTATACGTATACATTCTAACCTAAAAATCTAATATTTCAATTCTCTCATTAATACGAAGGTTATACTAATTACCTTTTGGATTACAAACATTAGAACCATTGCAAGCATTCTGATTCAACGATAACGTGAAACTAATGACGGTAAATAATATAAGAAAATAGTATTTTTGTTGTAAGCAGTTTGAATAGCTAAGAAAATATTTAGGTTAACTTAAGTATACATATTAATTTGTTTTCATAATAGAATTTATCGAGTAGCAATGGCTAAACTAAAGCTAGTAATGTCATTAATTCTTAAGACAATAATAATAAATTATAAACTAATATTTTAACCTAATATATAGTTTTCGATTGTGAATTTATGTTTAATGATCTTTATGTTCTAGAATGGCGACCATGAACCAGAAAATGTGGGGTAGCCAGACCTCTCGCAAGGTCTCGATGACCTGATAAGTGTGATTGGTAAATGATAGATCAAAGGAAATCACAACTTGGGGCCTAGCAGTATTGTTTTAATGTCACTTTGTGTTTTGTCTTTTTCTTTTGTTCCATTAAAACAAGGATAAGGACAACGTAAGGTTATAATATCATTGCTATATGAGGTCGTAGTAGAGCCCTCTGGTCAAACTGCTGATACTTGTATAAGGCCCATGTGCACGGTTTTCGGTGGCTTTTAAAAGAGGTTAGTCACAGCCTTAAGAACTTCAAATTTAAATTTAGTTCACTCCAGCACTTTCTTTATTCTATCATCGAGCATCAAGCAGGCGGTGCTTATTCAAAGGATTGTTTTTTCTCACTCACACTTACAAAACCTTTCCGATTGATCTGATACACATACACTGGATTATATATTATATATTACTAGTTGTTGCCTGCTGCTTAGCCGCGTGAATGTCGGTTATATCTCTGTTTACATTGGCAAGTTTTCATACAAACTTTCATCCCCTATTTCAACCCCTTTAAGTAGTTTTTTTCTAAGGGGTTTTTTTCTAATCTGTCTCTGTACCAAATATCATCAAAATCAGTTCAGTGGTTTAGGCAGGAAAGCGTAACAGATAGACAGAGTTACTATCGCATTTATAATATTAGTATGGATTAAAAATTTCCTGCAGTATAAAATGTACCACAGAATACATTTTGTCCCATTTCGGTGTCATACTTATATTTGTATTAGAATATCAGTATCATTCGCATCTTAAATTTTTATCTTTGTAACACTAAAATTCTCACAATTGGGACATAATACCTAAAATGTTTGCGCATAATGTCTGCAAAAGGATAAATGCGAGAATGCTCTTGAATTTTTTAACATAAAAGGAATCTTTCTACGTTGATATGTGCCCTCACAAATTCTGGGAAAGCTTCTAGAATACCAATAGGATTATTGTATTCTATCGTCAGTACTAGTGTGCTCGCCTTTGCTTATATTTCGTTATTCTTTTCAAGATCAAAAGGCTTTTTATAAAATTTGGGCTTAGTTGTAACACTGATACTTGTCGTCGAATTGCTACAAATTTAGTCTAGTATTTTATATCATTTTTTTAAATTTGATTGTATAATTTTATCGAAAAAGTTGTAAAGATTATCTTTCTTTTTTTTTGGTAAACCTGATCTTATTTTACTTACAATATACCATGTACAGTCGATATTAGAATCTAATTATTTAATTCTACTTACAGCGTTTTATAAAGAATTTTAGTATTTCTGCGTAAATAGAGTGGCAGTATTTCACGATACATAAGTAATACTAATAACGTAAATTAAATCAGATAACAGACTACATAATAATTTACAAAAATAACATTAGATCTACGCTTTCATAAATGTAACTGCCGATGAATAAATAAAATTTAAATACATCTTTAATTAAAAAAGCTACAAAAGTGGCAACAAAAACAAGTAATTCATGCAAAACAATCTTAACAAGTTTCTTTAGACGAGTAGCTTTCAGCAAACTTATTGTAATCTTCAGTCAACGTAAAGCTCCTACAACGAGATTATCAGGCACGCTGCCAAAAACTCCCTAATTTATCTCCAACAAGAAATACTAATCTGCGGCAAAAACTACTACGACTATAAAGCTTGGTGTTCACTTGAAACACTCGCAACGTGTTGCTTGACTGAGATTGTTCCGTTTATTCCTTAGTTTAAAAGGTTTTAAAGTGAAATTCTTTAAACGTGGATTTTTATATTATAGATCAAAATTAGGATTTTAATCAAAGATTCTGAATTTGATGATGACCAACAGTTACAGTACAGTCGTAAAGATAACCAATTTGTTCTCCTATCTATACAGAGTTTATACGACGGTTTGATATTAAATGAAAAGGCAGTTGTTACTAGTCCTTAATATAATGATTTCAAATTAACCACAAAAATGATTAGATGAAAAACAAAAGTTTATAATTTTGTAACAAAATAAATAATATTTTAGTAGTAACAAATAGTAATGAGCGCCAACGTTTATCCTTCTACGTGGATTATGACTTATGTCAGTGACCGTTTGACGTACTTACGGAGTGTTTATAATTAAAGAAATTAAAAAGTAGTCCTGTGTCTAAACTATTGAAGATATTTAGTTGATTTTTTTTTGTCTCGCTTTATAATGTCAAAATTGATATTATATTGTCATAATACGTAATTGCATTTAATATCATACAATCGTATACACTCTGTATAAAGCGGCAGAGTGTTTGTTTAAACGCGCTTATCTCTGTAACTACCAGCGGGATTTGAAAATTCTTTTTGCGTATGATAGCCCAGTTTTTAAGAAAGGTTATAAGCTATGTAACATCACGCTACAAAATATTGCCATAGGGAAGATTATCATGCCATTATACTACTACTACCAGCGTGCAGCTGTGCTCGGAATTATGCTAAAATGGTGCCTATTTGGTACAGTCATAAGACTACTGTTTATTTGTATATTGTTACTTGTCCTGTCTTTACCCATATTTGTTATTCAGTATAACTCGTGTTATGTACCAAATAAACGTTTTTCTATTTCTATTCTACATATGAGTTACTATATCCTCTTTCTTTTACCTTTTTCCTTCCTCGTCCTCTTCTCCCTGCATGGTCGGTAACGATTGTGTTTTCTAAGCATTATTTTTGAAATGCTTAGCAAACATAGCCATGACCATAGGTTACGGTTAGCACTTACCAAGAGGTACTTGCTACCAAAGCAATATAACAAGTCTAGCAGAATGGAGTCATTTTGTCTTATGTCTTTTCTTTACTTAGTGTCTAACCACACTATGCTGAAGTTACGGGACCGAAGTTCTGAGACAAATTTTACGTTCCGTTGTATTCGGCTGATAAGACATACCATAAGCGCGGCAATTACGCGACTGAAGTTCGGTTACGCAGTGCCTTTCCACCTCCCGCTGCCCTCTGTTCCCCGTTCACCTCCGGCAACTCGTCGCTTATAATGTGTTGCTAGAAGAATACGTTCCTGCCGAACTTACGCCCGACCGAAGTTCGGTTGTACGGCAAAACGTGACGTAATTTCGGCAAATGAGTTGCTACTAATAGAAATAGCATTGTAGGTGTAATCACGCCAAAGTTCGGTAGCGTTTCTTTGGCATAGTGTGGTCAGACACTTAGAGTGCGACACTTGCTATTAAAGTTGGTTTGCAGTCTCAACTTACAAAAATCTCATCAGAATTCTAAAAACTGAAATACTCAGTGGCGACTTAGCTGAAAACTCTACATAAAGTTTTCATGAAACATTGCACAGCGTTGTTATTGCAGATATTACAGAGACAGTGTGTTACAAGCCAAGTTTTACTTCGAAAGCATTTTTAACGACTACTGCAATGAGTAATTATCCATTCATCTCCTAGTATTTATTACCAAAACAGTTTTAGAGTACCAATTTAATCAGGAAACTTTATTTTTATTTAGTTTCAATTTTCTTCCGTTAGGCAGTTTTTGATGAAAAAATCTACAAATTGTAACGCAGAGTTCGAAATAATTCTAGTAATAGTATTAGTAATGCGTAAGTTAGTGTGTGTGTGTGTGTTGAACCGATGAACTGGTTGAACCTATTTCGATAAAAAGTGGTATGTACATAGATTTGGTGCCGGCGACGGACATAGGATACTTTTTATGTCGAAAATCGGTCTGATCCCCGAGTCACATTATTTAAACACATACCATTATCCGCGCGGCCGAAGTCGTAGGGCGCAGTTAGTATTTATATATAATCTTTCTTCTTGCATTATTAAGTTAATGCAGTGACATTAAGGATTAATAATCCTTGCAAATAGAAAGACACGATGGACACGTCAGTAAATGAAAATTAGTCTAATAACGTCCATGGACAATGTTTCTTGCAAATAAAAATTCTGTCTTTTGTTCCACCACAGGACTTATCCGCAAATGCAAGATCATGCTTGATAGGCGGATTGGTGACCATAGTAAGATGACATTTAGAAGGAAAGTAATGATGAGTTGAGGTTATGTTTAGTGTAACGTTGCTGCCTTGTCGCCTTTTACGACAAGGAATGAAATTTTGGTGGTTTCTTTTTTTATTGACGACAGTGGCAGACAAAGCAAACAGCCAACCTATACTAACCAACAGTAAGTTGTATCTGTCGCTCATGGACGACTTAGAGTCTCTGGCATTGCTCCTGCTATGTCAGGGACTCTGCAAAGCAGTTTCCGTGAAGAGAGTGAATAGGTGAGAAAAATAAATGAGGGAAATTGGGTTTTATACGGATCAGAGATCATACGGCCTTAAACCTAGGTACAACTTACATCCAAGCATACGCTATTTTGAAATACTATTTTTTTTTTTTATTAACATTTTTACTGCAAACCATAACACACTAACTATTTGAACAACGTCTATTTGCTCGAGCTAGATCCATTTATTCCTTTTTTTATAAAAACATTCCGACATTTATATTGTAGCCACACAAAAACTACCGAATGGGATAGAATAGTCCGGTTAAGAGTTTTTTTGTTACATAAAGAGCTCTACTGAACGAATATCACGTTAGTAGATCCACGCTGGTTTCAGCATGAATGGGCCGGATCGACCGAGGAAGTACACCCTCTCATAGAAGATCGTCGTAAGAGTATTCGTACTATTGCGTTTCGTTCGATGAGTGAGAGTGCCGCAGATCCAATATCTCGCCCATTTTTTTTTCTCACCTCCCTCAATCCTTTCATCTACCTCACTCCCTTCAAGGTAGGAAGCGGCTTTGCAAAGTCCCTGGTATTGCAAGAGCAATGCTCTAGAAAAGGACTCTGAGTCGTACATGAGCGACAATTACCACTTTACATCACGTTCGCTCGTCTGCAACAATCGGCAATAAAAAAAAATCTTTTACCATCATACCAGCCTATTATTATCCCACTTTATGGAAAGTTATATATCATAAAGAGGAGTAATGATAATTGACCGCCAGTAATCACCACGTTTGCTCAATGAGGATTGACGAATTCAAACTTTTTGTTTTGTCCAGGTTTCCTAACGGTATTTTATCTCAATTTCTACGCGAAGTAGAGTGGTTTCTCATTCTCAGTGACAACACACTTTGCCTAAATGATCTTTCCTCAAAGAGGGTAAACAGAGATGTTGTAACAATTACGGTTCATCATTTATTTTGCGTATTTGCTTGTAACAGGGGTGAGCCTGATGCCATTTGCGAACAGTATAAGTGTCACTAAGCCATGGAATTTGTCAAATATAAATAACAAAATGGTTACCATAATATTATAAATATTCTATTGTACACATGGCCTTACTTCATACAACGTAACATATGTTTTATGTTGTTTGCCTTTACGTTATTCATTTTTCATGTCGCTACAATAAATATATAAAAGTAAGCAGAAACTTAAGAATGTAAACAGTTGTGTAATAGATAATATTCGCATAATTAACTTTAATAATATATAATATAAATCATTTAATATCAGGTTGCATAGACCCATAGATAAATACCTTATAGACTAGCATACAAAATAATAATATTATCTTATAAACTTCACTTTACATATTGCACTACGTTGTTGTGCGTTCGTGTGGCACTTGTCCGCGGAAGCGACGGAACACGACACCTTGCGGCTAAAGGGTTTCTTCCATGACGAGGTGCAGATAACACGTTGGTACTCGCACCACAAACGCCCTAAACTTGACGTTGCGACGCGACTCCAACAGCTGCACTCTCGGCCTGTAATTTATCTTTTGGCGTACGTAGTCCTAGATATCCTCTGCCTATGTGGTGTAGTGTAGGCGAGATACCGGAGCGTTCGGCGCGGCTGCACGCAGCTTTACGTTGGTCTCCGCTGGTGCTGTACCGCAACAGTTTTTATTAACTCGCTGGCGGCGCTTCTTCTTTTGCACCGTCACAAAACCATCCTCAGCCGCCTGGGTCGTTACCTTTTCAGGCATAGCTTTGGCCGGGGAAGCAATACTAGTGCTCTGCTTAACTTGAGAGTCAGCCGGTCGAATTAAACGCGCGGCGATGCGAAGCCGCAAGGAGGGAGGGGCGGCGAGGCACACGTTCAGTGCATACAGCCGACTCTTCATTCCGCGGCGTTAAAAGTGCTGACGCAAAACTTGCAGGCGATGTGTCGAGATGGCAGGCTCCCCGGCGCGTGTTTACATTTGTAACACGATCCGGTGACTTCGTCACGGCCACAGTATTGCGAAACTCATTTAGTTCCATGCGCAATTCTGCGACCGTGTTTTGGGACGCCTCTAGTTTTTGATGCACATCTGCTAAACTTGCCTTGAGAAAAACGATGTCTTTCAGTAGGCACGTAACGTCGACGTAGTCGAAGGTGACGGGAGGTAACTTATTTAAGTCCTTCGCCACAAACGTTGGCACGTCGTCAGGATCAGTTTCCTTCAGCAGAGTGATGATATCCTGCAAACTCTTCTTTGTCCCGTCACGACGGCGAGACACCATCTGGTCACATTTATTGAGCGACCTGTACAGCAGCAACTTGGCAGCAGCTACGTCCTCCTCACTGAAGTTCGTCGAACAGATCTGGACGGCGGACACCTCGTCCATGACATCCAGCTTCTGTTGCAGGAACGCCAGCAACTCATTCGCCACAAGTGTGTTACACTTGGCGATAAATATCGAGCGTCGGCTTGCGCCGCGCTAAAAAGTAGAATAAATTTCAATTACGTAATACACGTCTGCTTTAAAGCGCGGTACGATGCATTTAATTAATTAATTACATTAAGTTAATGTTATGTTTAGTGTAACAAAAAGTGTGTGTACAGATACAGTTATTCAATTCCTTTCGTGTATAGTCAAAAATACTACTAGTATAGACAATAAAATAGCTTTACCGCCCTAAGAGTAAAATTAAATGCCGTTTGCATATCACAAAACAGTAATGTCTATTTTTGCTTGCACGAGACTTCATACCGGTGACAGATGTCACTGTCAATGAGTCCTCTTGAAGTTTACTTTTTGCCCGATTTCGGAAGTCAAGCACAGTAATGTATTTCAAGCGTATGTGCTACATAAGCTACATAATTATGTCTATTTCTATGGCACGCTCTATCGCCTAAATGGCTAGATGAATTTTAACTGAGATGTCATTAGATTCATATTGATTGTGGGAGTTACATAACGTTTAATAAATTTTGCATGGCACGAAAAAAAAAGTTTCTTTCTTTTTAGTTTGTTTTATGCAGACTGGCAATTGTTATGAGATTTTTTATTTTTTTTTATTGCCTACAGTGGCAGACGAACCAACAGCCCACCTGATAGTAAGTGGCAACTGTCGCTCATAGACTTCTGCAATGCCAGGGGCTCTGCGAAGCCGCTGCCTACCGTGATATTAATGCTCTCTTTAAACCTCGTTTGAAGAAGGACATGTCATAGCGCTCGGGAAACACCGCAGCTAGTAGTTCGTTCCAGAGCCTGCACGTACGTGGGAGAAATGAACGCTGAAAACGAACCTTGCTAGACGAGATCATAATTTAGATTTGAGATGATAATTTTTGTTAAAAGTGGTAAAGCAAATATATGTAAATAGATACATTCGTATGGTGACTTATATACTTGTTTGTCATCAATATAAATTACTTTTAAAACTCGCTATTATGCTACGTTAAACAAAAGGATAATATCGAATCACAAACTAATTAAGGAGTTAAACAATTTGAGATTGTTTACCAAACTATTTACATTTATTGTTTTGATATCTGAACAAATCTAGATAGAATATTATGTAAACAAACTTTCCTGTTTTACATTTTGATTACATTTTAGAAATGTATAGCTTTGTGTAAGGTCTTATCTTATGTTTAAGGTTTAATGAAATTTGAGTATTATGTCTTAAATATAGAGTATATATTTCTCTATTTAAAAGTAACAGTAATGACCTAATATCTGCGTAGATGGCAAACAAGCACACAGATCATCGGATAAGATATAATTAGTGGTTGCCGGAAGCAATGGTTATGATTGTAATCTTTAAATATTGCAAAAACAATGATTATATATAACTAGATTTAAGTTTAACATATGGATAATTATCGACAAAATATTATTTGTATAATAAATGGTGAATCAATATTAACAGTGTGACAAACAGGATACAAAAATCCTGTTAGTCAATCTGGTACGGCCTGGTGTGACTAACAGTCCGCAATGTTGTTATTGACTAAAAGTAAAGGATTCTGCCCACTACAACGTTTCATACTATGACTGTTATAGTAACGTGTCAAACAGTAAAATATTCTTTGTATTGAAAAGTATGAGACTATGCGCCAAGACCGTTTCGTCAACAATTAGCACCGTAGCGTGCCATGCACGGAGCGTCCATAATTATCTCCGAGAATATCAGGCGATGCTGTAGTGGGCATAGTAGGGCGTATCGTGTTGCTTTCCGATCCTGATACGTTCATAGCACGGTCATGGTATGGTACTGTATAGTAGGCAGACTCCTTAATATAAAATAACGGTTTCTAGACCCAAAGTAAGCTATTTATAGCTTGTGAAATGGGTAAAATAATGAGACGATACGCAAGAGTTTTGTATCAACATTGATTTGTTCTCTATAATAAAACTGCCTCTGTTGGCGTTTTGTGAGTGCGTACGACAGAATCAGATGTGCATAAACTTGTGGTAACGACACAAGACAAAATTAAATATTTGTCACAATGTTGTTTTGTTGATGTACTTTGTATCAGATAATTTCATGTTCTAAACTCAAAGCATTAAATTCATTTTGATCATAAAGTATGATGCTTATGAAAAATCAAAATTACATGAAGTCAGTCAATTAACCTACAGCCAGTTCGCTGATGAAGTAGATCCGTAGTAAGAACTGGCAAGAAACTCACACCACTCTTTTCAGTTTGAGTCACTTTTGAGTTACAATTTTAACAACGCAACCAAAGAACCATACAAAGTAATTATTAGAAATCAACCAATTAATATAATTACTAAGATTAAATTCCAATGATTTAGTTCATCTAGTAAAGTAATTTGACTACGTATTTTAATTAAAATGGTAAATGCACCTCCTGGTCACATTGAAAGACCTACCTACGAACTACCTTACCACACTACCTAGACAAAGCAGAAAGCTAGTTTCTAAAGTAATCTTTATCTTTTATTACGATCCGACTGTGCATAGTAATTGTAGTTAGCTTAAGAATATAGTCCAACACAGTATTCATAGTGAATACAAACGATGAGTCTTGTTTTATTAAACTGTGTTATATAAGCTTTTTTTCCAACTCTGATGCTGACGTCATCAATTTTCTTTTACATTTCAGTACGTCGACAATACAGAAGTTAACGTGACTATAATACGAGAGCTACTACTGATATCGTACAGACGTTAGCAGAAATACAATGTTTAATTAATTAACATAACTTAGCATGATGCCCTTTCCTGAAAAGGGTAGGCAGATTTCACCGTTTCACCAGTTATAGTGCTATGTAACAGGGGGCAAACCTACTGTTATATACCACGCATAATTCCAGACTATACTTAGAATTTTCAACAGAAAATGCAAAAGCTTGTGTATGTTTGTTACCACTCAGCGTCTAAACGGCTGCACCGCTTTCGATGAAAATTGATATTTAGATAGATTTGATGCCGGAAACTGACATACTTTTCATACCGAAAATCGGTCTAATTCCCTAGTGAGACAAAACACATAATAGACGCGCACGAAGCTGTGTGGCGCAGCTAGTTAGAAATAAAGAAGATCTTTTCTTGAAACCGGAACTGTATAAGTTGGCAAAATACCTTTTATGGAATACTATTTATACTTGTAATTAAATAATATTATTATATAGTTATTAAACTACCCATAAATCATTGTCATCATTATTTTAACGGTTTGATTTTCCTACTGCTGAACAAAGACCCAAGCATCACCTACCTAACCAGTAAATACACATAATAACGTATAACGACCTCTGTGGTTCGGTGGTACTGTGTATGGACTGCTACGCAGAGGTCGCGTGTTCAATTTCCGCTCAGTGTAAATATTGTGCGCATAAACGAGTTAATATAATAAAGAGTTTTGGCCAAAAGGTGTTACGTATCGTCGTTTCCGTGGAACTTTTAGTTTAAGGTATTTATTGTATGGGCCTTAATGCCTAAAATAAATGAATTATTATTATTACTATTATAAACATGTCTATTTGCATTGTTATGGGTGTTCTATGTATAATATTTATTTGTGTGCTGTGTGTTTTAATGTAAAAATTAAGTATGTATATCCGCATTCAGGAACTCATAACACAAACTGTATTAACTTAATACACTTGTAATTGAGACTGTAATAAACTGGTGTTCAAGTATCTGTTTGACATTGAGTTGATTCTGCTAAGTTCTAGCTGTTTTTTTTTTTCACTATCACACACCGTCATCTAGTTCCAAGCTAAGCAGTGCTTAAGTTATGAGTACTGGTTGACTGAAATATAATACATACATACGTTTTTTGTAACGACTTAGAAAACATAGAGAACACTCAGACTGAAAGTAAATACAAATGTTTACCACATATTATTATTATTATTATTTTTATACAACTGGTGACAAACAATCATACGGTCCACCTGAGGATTAGTGGTAAGCGTAACCTATAGAGATGGCTGTGTTTTCCAAGCATCGCAGAAGTAATAATGCTTAGAAAACACAACCAAGCCGTTGCCGACCACGGAGACGAGATTAGTATATAACCTGCTGAGCTAAAAATATGAAAAAACGTCGTGGTTAAAGCACTCGATTTGTATACATGAGGTTGAAGGCTTAAAACCGTGCACCGAGATGATTTTTGAAGTTATACTTCTTTTGGCGCGATTGGGAGAAATTATGAGAGTGAATTTTTACGATGCGCGCGCACACCGACAGAAAAAAGCAACACCCTGAAGTTAGTTGCGAACCTTTTACAGCCTGAAGTTAGTTGCGAACCTTTGTGTGTCGTATCAGTACAAATAATCAGTGTGAATAAATAAAAAATATATTGGCGTTTAAATCAATTCAAATATTTATGTATGTATGCGTTGTATTATTATTTGGTATTTTTGGATTGTTACGCTAAAGAAGTATAACTTCTTACGTACGTACATGAGTACACACACTCTTTTTTTTTAATTTATAATACTTTCTGTGTAACACAAGAAACATCATTTTGTTGATTTCGGCCGAGCCAATTTCAAATTGTAATAGTTACAAGGCACCCACAGGACAGTCTTTTTTAGTGTGCATACTATTTGTAATATAGTATATAGCTACGCTTTTGGTAATAAATTACTTTTGTATTTTTTTATCGCAATTTTTTTGATCAAACCTGTGCTTATTTAAACAAAATTTCTGAAATTGCTATTCCACCTTGTTTATTTTTACAGTTCCATTATGTTAGGTTAGAGTTATGTTTTATTCGATTTCACATACATAAATAAGATATAGAAAATTTATCTATAGTACTTTTGTAACTGACGCAGACACAACCGCATTGCAGTACCTACGCACTAACCATGTATCAAGAAAAATATTTTTTATACCTTTTATCACAGATTATTTACTACTATCTTTTAGCGGCGTAGTTTCACGTGCATTTTTGCTTACTAATCTGCTCCCGTCGCCAGTAGCGTGATGTTACATAGCCTATAACCTTCGTCGAGAACTGGGCTACCATACACAAAAAGAATTTTCAAATCCGACTATTTCCAGAGATTAGCGCGTTCAAACAAACAAACAAACTCTTCCGTTTTATATAATAGTATAGATACATTGATATAAAACTTAAAAATAGTTTCTAATCCACGACATTACCCAGATATACAGAAGTTCTAATAAATTAAGAAAGAATAACACTTTTGCACGAACTTTAACTGCTGTATATTAACTGCGAAATTATTCATGAAAATGTGCCTTCACCGTGATTTGTCGTTCGTGAATCACAGAGGCGTAAGTACGTGACGCGACTGTTCGTGTTTTGTTTTATAATCATATACGCCTTTACCCTCGACAGCTGTAAAGCTAACGTTGCAAATGCTTTACAGAGTCTGATTTCAAAGTTTTAATTGTGTGGGAATTATTTTGTATTTATTTTAGGGAATAGTATCATTTATTATACCCAGTACATACTACAAAGTAATCCTACATCCTATATTATAAATGCGAAAGTTTGTATGTCTGTGTGCCGGAGACGGACATAGGCTACTTTTTATCCCGAAAATTCGTCTAGTTCCTGAGGGAGACAAAACACATTTTAGACTTATATATTTTGATTCTAAAAGTGATCAAGTATAAACAATACCTAGTTTACATGCAAACTTATTGGCGATTGGCCAACGAGAGAGGAATCGAACAAGCTTTTGAAGCTTGTACTGGAAAGTTCAATCAGTACAAGTATACTCGCGTCAACGCTGTGACGAATAAGGCTCAGTATGTTTTGTAGGACCTGTTATTTCACTCTAAGGGCTAGTAAAAGTAATAACGTATTGCTACGTTCAAATTATCAATGAAATGTTTACACGTAAATCACATTATATGCGTATTTACTTTGTTTTTTTTTTGTCTCGACTTCAAAAAGGAGAAGGTTCTCAATTCGTTAAAACCTTTTTTTTTATTATGTCAACAACTTTTTTTATGTCAACGCAATCAAAAGATAAACGTTTATGTTATTTATATTGACATAATTTGAGGCTTACCCTGTTACACGGTACACGACATAACTATGTATTAAATATTTTGGAAAAAAAGACGTAATAAATCAAACGCTTTCTTAACATCTCATAAATGTAAAAGTTCGTGTTTGTTTCAAATATATGCTGTCGAAGTTCATCAGAATTTTCCTAAGGATTTTGATTAAGTTACTTGTTTCAGCTGTTAAACACGTTCTTGTAACTTGTAACGTTTCAAAACGAACATCGCAAAACTTCTGAACTTTGTAACTGTATTCATTTTAGTTATTTTGGTATGTTCCCTTTATGTCAAGTCTTTGTGACGAGTATGATATATAATAGTCTTTGTTCTAGAACAATACATTCTAAAACTCAACGCACAGGGACTCTTCTTAAAGGGAACAAATTGTTATTTTTTACGTGCATTATGAACTTTCTTATTTATATACTTATACTGTTCTTAGTATGTAAAGGAACTGTTTTTGCTGTCTTCTATAGAAGTGAAAAATATTTTATTATAAAACAAAAAGTCCGCCTGCCTAAAACTAACTGAAAATAAAGAAACCTATTCCTTTTTCGTGCCAACGCTACTTGCAATTTTATATACCCTATGTTCCAAGATTAATACGCATCTAATATGACACCTCATATTTTATAATATATAAAGCCATTTTGGCTGAAGAGCGTAAAAAAGAAATAGACATACATACACACATACCCTCAAAAACTTTGAACTTAAGATTGAAGTCCTATTTGGTGAAAATTATTTAATGAGTAGCATTTACTATAAGGTTAATTACTTGCTTTACTTAAAACTATTGGATAGTCAACCAAGTGCGATAGTAGGCATCATGTTACTAAATCATCAATTCATGTCATTGTTGATGGTAAAAATGAAATCGCGAATAGTTTGTTCAAAGTTTAAAATTTAAGGAATTTAAAAAATAAGCTTTAAAAATATAAAGTAACATTTTATATTGTGAATAACTTTTCGCGGCGTAGTTTCACCTGCGGCTTTGCTTACTGCCCATCGCCAGTAGTGTGATATTACCGTAACCTTCCTCAAGAACTAAGCTATCATACGCAGAAAGAATTATTCAAATCCGATTAGATTAGCGCGTTCAAACAATTGATAAATTCAAAAACAACAACTGCGCTGAAGCTACCTCGCAACTGTAACATAAAAGTAGCTGAGCAAAATCACAGCGTGTAATTTACTTTATAATTACACAACTTAAATATTCATAACGACCGTGTCGTGTTGTTCGTAACTCTTTCCTAGGTTGTTAGACAGAAGTTTTGACTGTTCAAAAGTGAGATATTATTTGGAAAATACTTTGTAATTCTTAAAATCTCTTGAATTACGTGATTTAATACTGATTTATATTCAGGAGCAGCAAAAAGACCAGATATTGTACTGAACCAGTTACAATTTAGAGCTACTAAGAGACAGATATTATTTGAGAAATATTTTACTACTAGCTTGCCGCGGCGCGGTTTCATCCGCGTTTTTGCTTACTGCTCTGCTCCCGTCGCCAGTAGCGTGATGTTACATAGCCTATAACCTTCCTCGATAACTGCGCTCTCATACGCAAAATGAATTATTCAATTCTGACTGGTAGTTCCAGAGATTAATAATAATAATAATAATAATAATATTCTACCACATTCACACAGCGCCATTTAGCCCCAAATTAAGCAATTATATTTGCTTGTGTTATGGGTACTAAACAACTGATATACTACTTATATACATTTTTTTTTTCGTAAATACATACATATTATAGATAAATTACACCCAGACACAGAACAAACAATCATGCTCATCACACAAAGGTTTGTCCTGGGTGGGAATCGAACCCACGACCTCCGGCTTAGCAGTCAGGGTCACTAACCACTAGACCAACAGGCCAGTCACAGATTACCGCGCTTAAAGGAACAAACAAAAATCTCTTCCGCTTTATCTAATAGTATAGATTAAATATATATTATTTTTTATATTGGCCTACCAAAGTGACTCCTCCCCGCCTGATGGTAAGCAGTCAGTGAAATCCAGAAGTGGTGGCCACCACACAAAAGCCATCGTCTTAAACTGCTGGTATGGTGGCCTTCACTATGGCGGCTGGGAATGAGGTTAGGGGAAGGGAATGAGGGAGGTAAGGCAAGAGAAAAGGGGGAAAATTGGGCATCCGGCGCTCACACTCACCGAAAGAAACGCAGTAAGTAGCACGGATACTACTACTCTTACGTCGATCTTCTATGAGAGGGTAGTACTTCCCCGTGTGATCCGGCCTATTCATGCTGAAACCAGCGTGGATCTACTACCGTAATATTTATAATCTATGAAATATTTATTTTTTATTTTTTTCCTTCTTTCTGTTATGCTTAGTCTGTTTTTTAATTTATATAAGGTAAGCGACATTGTTTTATAACAAATTAAGTATGTTTCGTTATGAAACAACGTCACTGATACTTCTTCCATATCTTCAACATTCATCAAAAGTTCCATTCGGTCTCTTAACAAAAGCGTACGAAAAATAACATTGCATTATTGTCGTATTGCATCAATCATATTTACAAAGGCGCTTAAAATATGCAAATATTGAAAATTTCTGAAAAATATGTTAAACTTCTTAAAATATATCCGTAATATTTGTAGTTTTCTATTTTTTTTATATCGGTTACGTAGATCTTGAGTAAAATCGGCACAAACAAACATACATATATTTTTATATATTATTTGCTTAGATTTGTCCCAATATATGTTTAACGTCAACTAAGTAATTAAGTAGTAAGATTAAACCTCTACTAACTTCCCAAGAATTTGTAGGAAACTATTACATTGAAGCTTTTGTTTTCCGACATCTAAAGGAAAACTTGTGAGACAACGGGTTTATAGATTAAGTTTACGGTTTTAGATCAGCGAAGGAAACAAACAACACTATGCTTTAACCTATAGAATAGGTTGAAACTCAGCTTAATACAGAGCACTTTGGAGTAAGGACTTCTTAGCTTGATTTATAGTTTAAACTTGTACTTGATTTAGTTAACAAAATGCATTATTTAAGTGTTGTGTTTAATTATTAGTTCTTTTTTATTTACTTGACTGGCCTGTTGACCTAGTGTAAGTGACCCTGACTGCTAAGCCGGAGTTCGTGGGTTTCAGGACCCAGGACAAATCTTCGTGTGATGAGCATGATTGTTTGTTTTGTGTCTTGGTGTAATTTATCTTTATAATAATGTATTTACGAAAAAAAAACAAAAAATGTATATAAGTAGTATATCAGTTGTTTAGTACCCCAATATAATTGCTTAATTTGGGACTAGATGGCGCTGTGTGAATGTGGTAGAATATTATTATTATTATTATTATTATTATATTAATTTCTATTTAAAACTTCTAAAGGCGTTTGCCCTAGCTACGAGTGAAATAAGTAGGTAGAACTATATCTACCTACTTATTTAAGTAGGTAGATATTAAACAATTTCGCTAGCTTAATTAGTCAGCGACAAGTAAGTAATCCAATAGGCAAAAGCGTTCTATGATAGAACTTACTGCTATTGCAATCACAGAACTGCAAGCCAAGCGGAACAAATTATGACAAAAACTCCTAAAGTATAATATTTGAGGAGGGCATTATCCAACGATCGAACAAAATTCAGATAAAAAGTACCTGAGGTCCGAAACAAGTAATAGATTTCTATTCTATTCATAGAATAGATTTAAAAATGTATGGGATTGTCCTAAGCTAACGACAATGTTGGCGTTAGCTTATGTCAATCCCTAGGCCCTCTGGACTGATACCCGTTGATGTAAGTACCTAAGTGATGGACAGAAACTGATAAAGAAATTTTCAAAATCGCACTAGTTGTTCTAACAAAATAATTGTAAAAAAAAAATTGTTCTCTGAAAACACACTAGGAGCGCTGTACATTTTACATGCAAATATTTTACACGTACAAACACATGCGTACTAGTAAAGCTACAGAATGGCTCGCCTTTATTATTATCTTATGGCATCCTAAAAATTTATGTGATATGTATGCAATACCTCCTTTCATAAAGAGCATAGAAAGATCAGTTCTAAGATTAAATTTACGGTTATGGTTATAGGGGAAACGTAGAAGGCAATACATATTTGTTTCTTCAATGATTTTCAATATATATTTATTTATATTTATGATAATAATGAATGTTTATCTAAAGTGAAATAATGTCGTAGTATTTTTTATTCAACTTAAACGACATACTCCTGGGTAGTGTGCATTCCTCTGGTAAGCAATTGCCTCTTCCCATGACTTCTACACTATTTGGTTTTTTGTCAATGGTCTACATTGACAATGGACCAAGGAATGTTGTGAGTTTCCTTGGTCTGCCGCGTCAGTGTAAGTTTTAGAATTTAATTTTAATAACTGCCACTTAAACAACTCCTTTTTATGAGCTTAAATTCCACCATCAATCTTTGCAGCAAAAAACTGAATGCTCTTTAACCCAGTAACCGAAATGTGGCTTAATGAGACTAGTTTGGCTTAACGCTATTTGGAGCTCTATATAGTCGATCAACCTCTGTAATTAGGAGCTGGCGACTAGCCAACAAACTCACCTACTGGTAATCTTAATTGAAAGCCTTTTATGTATGAATACCAGCTCAAATGTGCAAATTGAAAATTTTGCTAATATTCAATATCTAATGGATTTAAAAAGATTCTATTTGTTATTATTGAATGAATACATATATGCAAGATAAGAAATCTCACTGGGAAAATTTGTAGATATATTTTAGTGACATCAAAATATGTTTTCGAAATTTTGTGCCAGATATTTTATTTTATTTTTTTAACCGGGAGAATAAATCCTGTGTCGTGGAGTTCTTTTTAATAGTAATGTGATTGTATCCCAATAATATTACACTATTAAATATTATTGTAAGTAAGTTGTAAAATCAAATATTATTAAAGTTTATTGAATTTTAACCCTTTCATTCACGCTACTGTAGACACTATAGATGTTTTATTGACATTACGGCCATATACGTTTACTGTCTCGAAAAGTGTTAATGTACAAATCAGCAAAGTCAACCATTTATTGTTATATGTAATAATCTATATCAATAATATATGAAGAAAATGTATCGATTTGTGAATATTATTGTTATTGCATATTTAGAAGAAAAACACTACTTTTATTTTTTCAATGATAATAATATCTCTGCGACATAAATTACTTTTGATATTTTAATTTTTTGACATTTTCATTATGTACCTACATACTCATAATTGTCTGTCTTATTTTTGTTTAAGACTAATTAATTTGTTATTTTATTTTACTTTTTGACATTTACTATCTTTTCTAATTTATTTATTGATTTGATTTGACATTTTAATTTTTTTTATTATATAAATTAATTACTTATTAATTACGTTCTTATAAGGGCTGTCGCTGAAAACCAGCGCTGTGGCGCTTTGAAGCGCCTCAACATTAAGCTGAGTGACGGCCAATTTTTCGCGTGGACGTGGCGCACATCTGCACGCGAGCTTGTGTGAAGTCCAGTGCCATGGTACTCTGTTTTTTTTTGTCAGTTTTATGTTTTTGTTTTTTGACTGTGGCTTAATGTTTATTTTTACTTATTCTTGTGTGTGTCACCTAAATGTGAAAAATAAACTGTTTTTCTTTCTTTCTTTCTTCTTCTTTATTCTATGAATACGAATTACGATATTCATACGCCCAATCGGGCAGATTTTGGTGATACCCGTTTGTAATATGTGAACCTGTATGATACCCAAAATAAATAAATGATTTGATTTGATTAATCTAGGTAACATCAAAGTATATAATAGAAGCTCGAAGTCTGGACAATATCTTTGTCATCTCGAGGCAAGAAACTTTTGGCATACAATAATGATGTCTCACAAATAAGAGACATTTTGGTATAAAAGTTACGTAACAAAAGTCAGCATCACAATAGCCGATAAAACAGAAATGAGACAGAACTGGAATGACAAATATAAACAGATAGAATTATTAAATCGTGTAGATGGTGTAATTATCGTTAACATGAAGGGCATAAACTAATATAGACTGTTATTATTACACTGTATTTAGTAAATAAAGTAGCAATGATCTGGTGATTTTTGTAAAACTAAAATATTTTAGAGTTTACATATATATGGAAGTGAATAATGAGATAAAAATCTAGTTACAGTCTATGAGAGACGTAAGCAGGTGAAAATATTTTTAGGATACTTTTCAAACAAAACAAATTAATGAAAAATTAACAACGCTCCTCGACAACATCGACCGTTAACATCGAGAACAACATTTTTCATACAATTATGAAATGTCATCGATGAGACAAACGTTCCTTAACTGAATAGTTACCTACGTAAAATCTTATAAAATATATTACACTTATTTATTGATACACAAAAACTTGTACAATATAAAACACGAGCTTAAATATCAAACTTTATATAGTTTCTCGTAAGTCTAACGTCAGTAAAACGATAAATTTTCTTATAAATTATGAACAGCGCAGGCTGCTAAAATATTGCCTGTCAAATAAATTCAAAGTCAAAAAATCCCTTGAAATTGAAACATCTAAAAATAATGTTTAGTTATCAATCATGAAGAAGATAAGGCGAGTTACAAAATGTAGTAAACCTTTAAGGTGGTTACATATTGCCTATTTTTAGGGACAAGTTTTATATTACATTAGATAATATCCCACTTTTTTTTCCGACGGGGTAAGCAGAGTTATATAAAATGGATGCTAGACAACTGTAGTCTAGTACAATATTTGTTGCTCCCGGTAATAATATACATAATTAGAAATAAAAAGAAAGCGTACAAATTTCATAAGTGGATCTTCATATAATATGATTTTGTAAAAACAAAAGTATACATAATAACAGAGATATATATATATATATAAATATACTCTTGCAAAAATAAATGCCAGTTACCCAAAATAGGATTCGCCTCCACACTTATCACGAACAACTTGATTGTATCTGATGTAGAGCATTACATAGAGACTGACTAAAGGTCACCCTAAAATAAATAGATATTTATTTATACACAAATATTAGAGTATAGCTTGCCTTATCTGAAAATGATAAAAGATTACTATTCTCTACTGGTACCAGCTTACTATATAATAAACTAAAATTATTATTTAAAAAAAACCCTGACACATTTTAAAGTGGCGGCCATCTTGGATTTGAAATTTATGATAGTGTATAGTATTCTACTAGTAAAGTCCTTTCATTTGATACCCATATTGAAGGAGTTGTAGGCCATCTTGGACCGATTTTCTTCAAACATAGGTAAGAACACTCCCGACTAATTCCCCTTTCAAACCAAAAATAAAACAAAATCAAAATTGGTTCATCTGTTCGGAAACTACGATGCCACAGACAAACATACACACAGACACGTCAAACTTATAACACCGCCGGTTTTGCGTCGGGGGTTAAAAATATAATAATATAACAATACAACTGAACTGATCTACATGACTGTGGGAAGACGACTAGCCAGCCCTGCGGTTGTCCAAACATTCCCACACAGAATTGCAACGTAAGCACAACGTGTCGCCAAACCGCTACAGAAACTATTCTTTAGAAAAATTATATTTATTTAACAGACGCTGCTTTTTAGAAAGCTAATTTAAGCATATTATACAAAAGGTCATTGTTTTTATAAAAGCATGTTTAAAAGACATTTCTTTTGAATATAAATTTAGCATTAAAGTTGCACTTAAAGCAAATTAACTTTGTTTGCAAACCATGCAGCGTTTTTAAGATTCAAAACAGCATGAGCATGCATGTTATATTAAAAAAAAGGTATTTATGTATGGTTGACTCACGAGTTCTTAATAAATAGTACTTATGTAAAAATTTGAGAACATCATCCACGTACTCGAAGAGGTTTGAACTGATTTCAACGCAAAACTTTGCCTTCTGTCATAACTGATTATTTGCCTTAATGAAGATTTTCTAAAATGGCGCCGACGAGGTGGCAGCACTGAGGCGTCAGGTCCAGGCACCTGCCAAGGAGCTTTAAATTTACCAATCAACCGTGAATGATTCTATTGATTTTAAACTGCCCATGACTTTTGAATTTTGGTTTTAAATTTTTGTGTATGGAAGGAAGACCTTTCACCTAAGTGATGATGAACTGATGGCGAAAATATTTCAAAAAACCCTCATTGTCACACTTGGCATGCGGGTCGGTAGTATCAGTGGCGATAGTCTTATCAAAAAACACTACTGGCCATCCTGTCTTAGATGATCTTACTACTTCCTACTCATTTATTAATATAACCGCCATTATTCGGCGGACTAATTGCGATAGTGTGTATTTACTTCGTCATTAGTGGTCTAATTTTCTGTGTCCAACATTAAACTTTATGGTAACTGTTAACTGCGTAACCGTGTAGTGTTTGCTTCAGAAGATGGATCCACTCTATCTCTTGTAATGTCGTAAGAGAAGACATAATAACGAGGAGGATTATTTGCATACTGAATGTCATCTTGCTACAGTCATCAACTCAAAAGGCATACAATTTTAGAAAAGTTTTTATACCGTAGTAGATCCTGGTTTCAGTATGGATGGGCCCAATCGATCGGCGAAGTACTACTCATAGAATATCGACATAAAATTACAGTTTCCATACTAATTGTTTTTCGCTCGGCGCGTGAGAGCGTCGGAAGCCTAATTACCCCAACAGTCGTCTTCCTTTCCCCTTTTCCTTCCTCATTCCTTTCTCCGTGGTCGACAACGGCTTGATTGTGTTTTATAAAGTAAGTAAATCATTACAAGTAGAAAGTATACCCATCTCTATAGGTTACGGTTACCACGTACCATCAGGTGCACCGTATGCTTGTTTGCTACTAAAGTTGTATTAAAAGATCTTTGGCAGAGGCTTATTGCGGGTTCAATTCCTGCTCAGTGCAAATATTTGTCTGCATGAACATGGCTATTTGCATTGGTCAGGGTGTATCTATGTATAATATGTGTGTATTTACAAAAAAGAAAGTATTTTCCGCATTCTAGAACCCATAGCACAAGATATTAATATATGCTTACTTTGGGTCTAGATGGCGTTGTGTTTAGTTGTTGTAGTATTATTTATAACCTCACGCTCGTGGAGTGTCCAGCGTGGGCGGACCAGCGCCGCGACCTAGTTGCGGCGCTCGCGACGGCCCAACTCTCGCTGCCGGCCGTGGTTCTGTCCATGGTCCGCAGCGAGAGGGCTTGGGAGGGGGTCGCCTCCTTTTGCGAGCAGGTAATGCTCGCCAAGGAGGCGGCCGAGCGGGAGAGGGAGCTGACCACCTTGCTCCCCGCCCGTCGCGTCCGCCCCGGACGTCGCCGTGGGGCGCTCCGGGATCTCCAGCCACCGTAGGAGGATGCCTGCGGGCGGCGATTGGGCAATCGCCGCTCGAACAGCACAGGCCCGAGAAGGCGGCGTACGTGTTCCACGAACGCCTCTCGATGGAGGAAGGGGGGCTAGGCCCCCCAAGTCAGACGGGGCCCGCTCACGTTGAGCGGGCCGTGGCCCGTCGGGGTCGCGGATGAATGCGCGAGCGTCTCCCGTGACCCCGGTACTCTGGCCGTCTGGAGGAACACCGTGGGTTTTAGTCGGTATGCCGGTCGCTGTCTCATTGTGGCCGGAGAGTCCGACATAACCCCCGCCTCGCCCAGGCGGGTGCGTACTCGTAATGAGTTTCCCACGAAAAAAAAAAAAAAAAAAAAAAAGTATTATTTATAACCTGCCTCTGTGGTTCGGTGATACTGTGTACGGATTACCACGCAGAGGTCTCGGGTTCGATTCCCGGGTCGGGTAAAGCGATATTGGGATTTTCTGTCGAGAAAAATTCAGTATTACCCCAGAGTCTGGAATTGTGCCCGATAAATGGCAACAGGCTCGCCTCCTGTTACATGAGACCTAAATTAAAAATTGGCGGAAAGTGAACGATTAAACATATTTGCCTACCCCTTCGGGGATAAAAGGCGTGAAGCTATGTATGTATAAAAAGAGCTATTAGCGCGTCCTCGTTCTAAAAACAATACATTGATGTTATAATATTTAAAACGTAATTAATCATAGGGGTAACATGACGCTTATAACTACCCAATAGAGTTTTTATTCATTACCTAATAGCACGCAACTGTTCACTTTAATTTTCTAGGGTTCACACTATAGTTTTACCAGCTATATCTATACCATTATAGAAAGCGGACGAGTTTGTTTGTTTGTTTAAACGTGCTAATCTCAGAAACTACCAGTTGGATTTGATTAATTCTTTTTGCGTACGTAACGCTACTGACGACAGGATTAAGTAAAGACGCGGGAGAAACCGCGCTGCAGGAAGCTAGTAAGAGACAACACGGGGCGAGCCAGTTCTCGATTCAGGATTTTCAATCTGAGTATTTTTTCAAAAGAAAAATAGAAAGAAAGAAAGAGAAAAAAAAATCAGATATCACTTTACTCATTCACGGATCTAAGCTGAGTTCTTGGTGAGAGTTTTATTTTATTTATTTAAAACAAAAGTGATATATTTTGCCAAACTGTGCAACAGTTTGTAGGCGAACGCTGAGCGCTAATTTAACAGTATGAGATTATTTATACACTAATTTAGTTAATCCTACAATTATAGTGGGAAAGTTTGTGTGTGCATGTGTGTGTGTTCGTTACTACTTAGTGCCTAAATGGCTGGACCGATTTCAATGAAAATTAGTATGTAGAAAGATTTGATGCAGGAGACGGATTAGGCTACTTTTTATCCAGAAAATTGGTCTGGTTCCCATGCCAACCATGGGGCGCAGCCAGTTCATATATAATTATATTAAACATAGTTTAGTGATCTGAAAGTCTGTGCATACGAGGAATATGGTCACCAAGACAGTCTCAAAATAAAAGATTTTGTACATCACTAATATGGCCGTACTAGCACTTAGCAGTGGATCAGATCTGGAGGATCCGAACGGTATAACTCGATGCTAAAAGCCTAATTCTTTAAGGCTTTTAGCATCGAGTTGAGTGATTAAAATGGAGTTAAATACAAAAGACCTCAAGAGGTTGAAGTGTTTGGCCCGGTTAAGACAGCTTTGACCTCAAGATAAAATAAAAGGTCCTTATTTTACGTGTTTTTTATACCTTATTTTTTACATTAAAAATAGAGCCCTCAAAGAGTGTATATTTCCTTTATCTTTATTTGTGTGTTGACCCTTTTCTAAGATTAAATCAAAGCTATCAAACGGTTTGACCTTATAGCCTATAGTTGGGGTTTAAATATCGCGATTTTGTAGTTTATTACTGCATATAGTGCAGAAAAAAAACTCGAAATGGCCCAGTAGAAATAGGCACTCACTTCGTAAGTATGAGGTAGTGGGTTCGAATCTGGGCAAGTACCAATGTATGCATGTATATTTCTGACTAACGGTGAAGGTGAACATCGTGAGGAAACCTGGACTTAATGGTCTGAAATTGCTAATCCGCCTTGAGCATGCGTGGTGATTAATGCTCATGCCTTCTCTATAAGAGAAGAGGCATTTGCTCCGCAGTGGGACAGTAAACAGGCTGGTATTAATATTATATTATTACTATTGTCTGCGGCGCGGTTTCACCCGCGTCTTTGCTTACTGCTCTGCTTTTGTAATTAGAAGCGTGATGTTACATAGCTTTTATCGTTCAATTCTGACTGGTAATTCCAGAGATTAGCGCGTTCAAACAAACAAACAAACTCTTCCGCTTTATATAATAAGTACAGATAGTGCAAAAATAAAATGCTTTGTTCTTTCTCTTTAAAAAAATACTACATATTATATATAATAATTCGATTTATTTGATCTAATTAGTAACTAATTAGATCAAATTAAACTAGTTATCCGTACTTTTAGCATGCTTTTAGGTACTTTAACAGGTAGTTAGTTAATTTTTCTTTGATCAGCCTTTCAGAAACTGGGGGTCTGTGGCAAATATAGTATTTTGTTACAAATGGTAAGTGATAACCTTATCTCCTTCATAAACTTCATAATTATCAGCTTTTATTATTTAAAATATGGTTATATTTCTTTTACCTTTATCTGCACCTTGACATTTGTACTAGTAAGAAAGAGACAAAATCCATTTCAATTAAAGATGCTTATAAGAATTTTATGAATAAGAGGGATAATGTATACATAGACGTATTTTTACGCGTGACCTCTCTATCTCAGTCTATAAAATGTACTCTGTGCAAGATATACTACAACAAAAGGTGCTAATGAGACAGCGCACATCATGTTCTCTCGCTCACTTACACTGTTTATGGGTGACGTCACACACTGACAGACGCAGATATGCAAATTGTTTATTTTTTGCAAATTTTAATTTTAAATATGTACTAGTAAAGTATTTCTATAGTGAACATACCTAATTATTTTCTGGAAAACTATTAAGCGTTGATTTGTTATTCATCCTTTTTTTGGTAAATATTTGGTATAAATTTGCTGCGGAATGAGTGAGGAATGTATTTGGGTTGAAATATAAAATATATAATGGGATGAGAAACTAGTATTCTTATACTAGTTTGGGATGAGTGAAAAATGGGATGAGACGTCTTATGATGAATATGGAACAACCTTAAGAAAACACAAGTAAATCAGCGAATGATAGAGTAGAAAGAAAAGCCGCGAAGAAAGGACCTCCAGCGCTCTCAATAATTAAACAAAACGCAGTATGTGATATAGAAACTTACACCATACACCGACATTCTGTGACAGTAATAATTAACTGGTTGTTTCAACCCATTTATACCAAAACCAGTAAAGATGAACTTCAATTTTAATAATAATATTAAAGGAGAGACGTATTTTATGGATCATTTAGAACGCACAACTCACACTTAGCCATGTTATCATCACTTAATTATTTTAAAACTCTTTAGGGATATATTCAGGGCTGTCAAATTAGTTTTATTCCCTAATCAATAAGACAACTTAATAACACATTAATTACGAGTCAGTAAGTAAACATATACAACTGTTTAGTATTAGAAACAATTTTATATTTTTTATTTTCATTTTTTTTATACAACTTTGGTGACAAACAAGCATACGGCCTACCTGATGGTAAGTGGCAACCGTAACCTGTAGACAGTGGCTGTGTTTTCCAAGCATCGCAGAATTAACTTACCGTTACCGACCACGTAGAAAGGGGTGACGAAGGAAAAGGGAAACGGAAGAGGACCGAGGGGTATTTGGGCTGTCGGCGTTTTCACTCACCGAGCAAAACACATTAGTATGAAAACTAATATTCTTACATCGATCTTTCATCCGCGTCTTTGTTTACTGCTCTGCTTCCGTCGCCAGTAGCGTGAAGTTACATAGCCCATAAGCTTTTTCAAGAGCTGGGCTATAATATGAAAAAAGAACGCTGAGGCGTAGACTCCGCGTAGACATTCGTAGACCCGCGTAGACATTCGTAGACCCACGTAGACATTCCAAGACCCCGCGTAGACATTCGTAGACCACGCGTAGGTGCTGACATATTAACAAATTTTACTTCTCTTCTTGTGTACTCTCATAAAGAACACTAAATATTAAATCTATACTATTATATAAAGCGAGAGTTTGTTTGTACGCGCTAATATCTAAAACTAAGTCGGAGTCGGATTTGAATAATTCTTTTTGCGTATGATAGCCCAGCCCTTGAGGAAGGTTATAGACTATGTAACATCGCGCAACTGGCAACGGGAGCAGAGCAGTAAGCATAGACGCAGATGAAACCGTGCCGCAAAAAGCCAGTTAATAAAATAAGATACAATGATATCATATAATTAAATAACTGTTTATAAATGAAATTTAAAAAAAAATTTAGCTTTCAAAATAACAGTAAACGAAGTTTAACACCTCTCTCTGACAGTCCTTATATTTAAAAAAAACATAGTCTAAAAATAGAACACTGCTGACATTTTCAGTTCACCATGAATAAAATATACAATTCAGCTTTAACTTAGCAAAAGGAATGACCTCTTTGAGTCGCAGAATTAGATTGAAGTGGCTCTTAGAGACTCAAATCCGTAATATCGTATAAAAGCGTTGGACAACAAAAGTGTACTATATCTTGAATGATAGACGGCATACAGAAGAATGATACAATCTATACTATTATATAAAGCGGAACATTTTGTTTGTTTGTTTGAACGCGCTAATCTCTGAAACTACAAATCAAATTTTTTTTTTAAATAAAATTATTTTTGCGTATTGCCCCAGTTCTGGAGAATATAGGCTATGTATCACGCTACTGGTGACGGGATCAGAGCAGTAAGCAAAGATGCTGGTGAAACCGCGCCGAAGAAAGCTAGTATATATATTTATAAGGTATGATATGAAGTAAGATAGTGTTTTATTTCTTCACAGTGACTATGGTCATAGAATGACTGTGGTATAAAATTGCAGTGGTATAAAACAGTGCTTAGAATACACGACAAAATATGCACAGGAATAAAGATCGAAAGAGAAAAGAAGCTAAGAAAAATGTTGATGGATTTTTGGGCGTAATTTAAAAAAATTGACATTTATTTATTTATTTACTTAAGGATCTCCAACAAAGGCAGTACACATCTAAAACACAATTTTATACACATTCACATTTATAAATTTATGTCTGTATACTCCTCCAATTACAGGAGACCACATCATGCATATTTATATTAGTTAAGCAAAACAATGTGATACGTACATACAACTAAATTTTAAAATAAAAATAATACTTACAAGAGAAAAAAAAATAACTAAACTAGAACTAGAATACTTCTTTTTTAAATATAAATGCAGATAAAACACTTAAAATCTGGAGTAAAAATGTTACATTTAAGAACACATCGCAACTACAGCTTGTTTTTTATACTTTGACAGATGATCGCTAATGTCCACATCACAAGCCCTAGTCAGCTTATTTTGCTGCCTACAGAGCCTTGGCATAGCCGCGTAGTAGCCGAGGTTTGTTCTCGAATAAGGAATATTAAACAAATTAAATGTGTTACTCCTAGGTAAACGAGTAGGAACATTAATAGTCATAGAATTCAACAATTCACAACAATCGATAACGCCATTAAACAACTTGTGAAGAAAAACAGCGTCAGACATTTTTCTACGGTCCGATAATGATACCATATGATAATGCTTTGGCCTTTCTGCGTAACTAGACAGCTTTTTAGCTGTGTGATCGCTATAGCAAAGGTAGTGGAGGAAACGTTTCTGAACGCTCTCTTGTTGTAAATGTCATAGTGTGGATTCCAGATGACAGAATTGTACTCAACAATTGGTCGGACTAACATATTAAATAATCGAATTTTTGTAGACGCTTTTCTAAACTCTTTAGAATTGCGTAATACAAAACCTAATATTTTGAAAGCTTTTGAAATGATATTTAAGATATGTGTGTCAAACTTGATCTGAGTATCTATAAGTACACCCAGGTCTCTAATTTTACTCACGTGCTAAATTACAACTCCGTTAATGTAGTACTTGTCTAGCGCCGTAATCTTTTTTCGGGTAAAGTGGATATGGTGACATTTGTTAATATTTAGGTGCATGTTGTTTGTATGGCACCAGTTATTAAGTCTGTCCAAATCGGTTTGAAGGTTAAAAGCATCAAGGGAATTATGTATTGGCATAATTAGCTTCAGGTCATCCGCAAAAAGATAAAAATTTGAATGATGAAAACAGTTACTTACATCGTTTATGAAGACGTTAAAGAGAACAGGGCCCAAATGGGAACCCTGAGGGACTCCAGATGTCGCCACATACACCTTAGAGAGGTATCCGTTAATTGCAACTCTAGAATTTCTGTTTTTTAAATAAGATCCTAGCCATTGAAGTAGTTTGCCACAAATTCCAACTTGGTTTAGTTTGTTTATTAGGATACCATGGTCTACTTTGTCAAATGCTTTGCTGAAGTCTGTATATATCGCGTCAACGGGAATACCCTTATCAAGATAGCCAAAACAGATGTATAACACATTAAGTTGGTTGCCGTAGATCTAAATTTTACAAATCCATGTTGACTGTTGACTGGTCATGTTGGTGGTTGTGTGTATGTTGCCTCTTTCCTCCTTCCTTTTTTGAAGAAATATTTATGAAATTATCGCAGGTATACAATAGACTGGCTCAAGATATTGACATAAACTAAGTGAGGTCTATGCCTAGCAGATGGCAAGTTCAAACTGTGTATGCTTGTATTAATGATAGCAATGGACTCGCCCCCTAAATAGCCTAAAAATGTAATGTAACATGTATTTGCCTATTGTTTCACAGCGCTATGCTATCATTTTGATAGTAACGCGAGACGAGTTGCAGAATAAAAATATTATTTATTTTGATTTTCTGCCAGTCGTCCTAAATGAGCCGTAGTCATGCAGGACGAGTTGATGAATCACTCAATGTGTGTAAAATAACCACTTAATAACGTTTAATATAAATACAAGTATAAAAGCAATATTCCCTTAAAATGAAACACTAAATTTTGCTGTCATTTTGCAGCAAATTTCCTTCATATTTCATGATCCCGGGTTAAAGGCAAATTTATTAGAAACATCAAAGGATATATATATGTGACGTGTGGACAGCATACGTCCTTTTAGTTCTTAGTAAACTGCTTTGATATGTGTAAGTATCTTTTAAAATGTATATGATCATAATATGTGATACGAATCAAGAATATCAAAGTTCAACACTGGCCGCGATATTAATTTATTAAAAAATAAATAAATATCAAGAACATTTTTTATTAGTTTCCTGACGATGTTTGTCTTCATTGAAATGTCATTAATATCCAAGATCTTCAGAGAAGACTTAGAAAATATTATGATTTTGGAAAAGTCATATTAGTACTTGCTCGGTTTCGAATCCACGATCTCGTGTATACGAAGCGGGTGCCATAACTACTGAGCCATTACGACTGTAGACAATAAATAACATGAAATTGTCAGGTTTTTGCTTTAATAACCACAGCAATCAGTGTAGCGGCGATTTACAGCCTAATTATATCCATAATAAATATAAATACGTCAAATATGCAAATAAGTAGAATTCGATACGGCATGTAATAATTTCACTGTTCACAATTAATATGCAATAATTGCATTATAATATAGTTATTATGGCGATGATTTAGTAGCCATTGTACTCTCATGTTGCGTTATAATCTCATATTTCAAATAATCTATAATAATACCAGCCTGTTTACTGTCCCACTGCAGGGCAAAGACCTCTTCTCTAAAGAAGGTATGAGCATTAATCACCACGCTTGCTCAAGGCGGATTGGCAATTTCAGACTTTTTAAGTCCAGGTTTCCTCACGATGTTTTCCTTCACCGTCAGTCAGAAATGTCCAAGATAAACTTAGAAAGTACATATGATTTGAAAAATCACATTGGTACTTGCCCGGATTTGAACCCACTACCTCGTGTTTACGAAGCGGGTGCCTTATCCACTAGACCATTTCGACCTATGTCCACGACCAAATAATCTATACTATTATATAAAACAGAAAAGTTTGATTGTTTGATAGCGCAAATCTCTGGAACTGCCTGATGTATTTGAAAAAATCTTTTCGCGTATGATAGCCCAGTTCTCGAGGAAGGTGATAGGCTATGTAATATCACGCTACTTGCGACGGGAGCAGAGCAGTAAGGAAAGACACGGGTGATACCGCGCCTCAGTAGCTAGTAAAATATAACGATATTGAAAAGGATTCTTTGGAAGTTAAATTCAGGCTTGACTATTGAGAAATTAAACCAGCACTCGGGTAATAGTTATGTTAAGTAGCGGTCTGGTGCTGGAAGATTCTTTGTTGACTTCATGAAAACAGCTAATAATCTATACATATAATAAAATTGGAGTGTCTGTTTGTGATATTGATATAACCGTTTTTTACTACATGTATATGAATATATATGTATATACGGTACATACACCAAAATAACATTTTTTACATTTTTTGTCTGTCTGTCTGTCTGTTTGTTCCGGCTAATCTCTGAAATGGCTGGACCGATTTTAACGGGACTTTTATTGGCAGGTAGCTGATTTAATAAGGAGTAACTTTGGCTACGTTTATTTTAGAAAAATTCTTTTATTTTAGAAAAATAAAGTAATGTTGATCGACTGTTAGGCGGAACGAAGTTCGCCGGGTCAGTTAGTCAATACATAAAAATACTTATCGATACTACATACAAACTATATATATGATCATAAGGAGACGACTAGCGAGCCCTGCGATTGTGCGATCGTTCCCATACCGAACTGCAACGTAAGCACAACGTGTCGCCAAGCCGCTACAATCTGCCTCTATAAAATCACTAATCTCAAGAACCGCTCAGCGGATTTAGAGTCAATTTTCACTGTTATACAGCGCGTTTTTTGAGGTAGGTTTTGGTATATTACACATTAACCTATCATCTTTAGGAGCCAAGCAGTAACGATAGTAGTAAACCAAACCAAAAAGCCATGACTTTGGTGCCGATGTGAAGCGAGTATGAGTCGCTAGTTAAGAATGCAGCTCAAAATATTAGAACATTAAAATAAAAATACTCAAGACGAATTCATAACAAATATAAATTAATTACGACTTAATTACCATTGTGTTATGATAACTCTGTTTAAACACGCAATGTACTTTAACTGAATTAAAATGTACGCCTTAATTAAATTAATTGGTTTTCTAAACGACGCAAATTTAACGATTATGATACTCGTATTATCTTTACTATTATATAAAGTGGAAGAGTTTGATTGTTTGTTTTACTAATCTCTGGAACTACCAATCAGATTTAAAAAAATCTTTTTGCATACGATAGCACAGTTCTCGAGGAAGGTTATTGACTATGTAACATCACGCTACTGGCGACGGGAGCAGAGCAGTAAGCAAAGACGAGTGTGAAACCGTTTCACGGAAAGCTAGTATTTAAGAATACATAGCATCAGCCCTTTCTCCGAGACGATTGGGTACTATTTTCTGCTGACATCTAACAAACGCACGGTCTACTTTCTTGTATGACGTTTCGCCATTTCTTGACATTTTGTCTAAGCACTGCAGCTTACAACTAAAGCTTGACTAGCTTTTGCCCGCAGCTTCACCCGCGTGATCGCATTTTCACACTAACTTTCAACCCCTATTTCAACCCCTTCAAGCCAAAAACCAACAAAAGATATGTTATTTCCCAAAGTCTAGTCTATCTCTATACCAAGTTTCATCGAATTCTGTTTAGTCGTTTAGGTGTAAAAGCTTAACAGACAGACAGATAGAGTTACTTTCGCATTTATAAATTAATTTGTATTGACCGACAAATAAATACCCGGTAATCATAGGACAAGTTTGACTCCAAATAACACAATAATTCAACCTCGCACTAATCCTTTTGTATTACTTTTATATCTTTTATCACATACTTAGTGATACAATGAAAGAGGATTACAGCCAGGGTCGTTTAGTTGTTAAGGATTATCCCATTTATAACATTACGTAGACCAAATTAAATTGTAAATTAGGTTTTATTGTCGGGTTAAAGCCATATGAGCATTGATCACTACGTTTGCTTAAAGCAGATAGGTAAGTACTGTTTTTTTTTTGTTTTTTTTTTTTATTTATATTTTTATTTGTCAATTCATCACCTTCGTTTCAGCAGTAAGAATCCGTTCTATACGAACTTGCGACGAGACATCTAACATAGCCCTCATTACCACTTTTAATACTTACATAAAAACGATGCCTTTTAACTATAGAAATATTATTAAATGGAATACATTTTACATTTTTTATTCACAATTACATTTCATAATGTTATTTCTCGCCACAATTGCTTTATTGAACTTTGATATTTCATCAACTTTAACATTTAAATCAAATGGGAAGCTTTATTTGATTAATTATCGACATTAATGAATTAATTCGTTGGCGGTTTCATTTTGTTACGTAACTGTCTGATTAAACATCACTGTAAAAAGGTATCGCCAATATGTCAGTGGAAAAGCTATAACACGAAATATGCCTTTTTGAGAATATCGATCCTGTTTTGATAAGCACAAAGTTCAAAATTACATATTCCTATTTCTTATTTTATATAACTTTTCTACTATTTGTGAGAAACGACTCTGTGGCACAGTAGGAGTTCGTTCTACACTGAAGTGCGGACTATATCCTGTACGTACAAGTACGGAGCACAACTTTGTGTGATGCATACATAAAAGTACGTTCCAAGTTTAGTCTGGATGTACTCGTACCATATTTGTAATTCTTCGGCTTGTTCTCTAGAGCGAAATTTTTCTTTGTTTTTTTTTTAATTAAAGAAAGAAACAAACTTCCAAGGTAGGCAAAATAGGGTTCATTCCCTAAAAATAGGGTTCATTCCCTAGAAGTCGTTGGGCTTTGTTCCCGGAAAATCAAGCTCGAGAAAGGTCGAGAACTCGAGAAATCATGTACCTATATAGAAATTAAATCGCCGTTTGTTGTGTTGCGTGGCAGCGCGGGCCAAATCACAGCGGCATCCTTTGATCTCGCTGCAAGCTTTCTGCGTCGTCGTTTTTACACGTTCATTCATGTTTCGACCCTAGCCAAATATAGTTTACGTAGTGAGTGTTTCACAGATTACGTGATAAATTAAAATCAAACAGGTAAGTCTTTTCACTTTTATTGACATATCATGGCTTTATGCCATCACAAATTTGACCGAAAATGAATCGGGAGTGGTAGAAGAAGTAAGCCCATCAGAACCTGAACCCGAAAGCTTCGAAATTCAATTAAAGGCATTTCAACAAATGAGGAGGAAAGTGCAGTGGCACTGTCAAAATCTATATTAAAGAAAGAGTTCTTACTTTTTAAACAGACTGGGAAGAGGTGACCAAATTTAGAATCGATGTAAAAAGCAAGTAAAACAATAACCAGGTACATATAGGTGTTATCAAACTTAATTTGCTATTGTAGTAAGGTTCTTATAGTATTTCGTTAATGAGTATTTACTTGGCACCAAGTTCAAAATTATAAAATATTTTTTTAATTATTTCTGATTAACTAAATCAAAATATTAATTACTTTGTGCTATGTAAATTTATGTTTACTTTTAGTTTCCTTCCTGTTTAAAGTCGGTTTTCTTTTTGTTAAAAAATATTTATTTTACAATTTTTAGTGATGGGTAGACCTAAATCTTACTTAGGTTTTATTTTTGTACACACTAAACATTTCGGCATATTGAACCATATGAAGTAAGCACGACATGACTGCTGTTAAGGAATTGCCTCGACTGTCTATGGTCACCTGTAATGGCACTTATAACCCATAAGGGAGCAAAGTTCTCATCATTAGAAATGAATTAAGTGCAAACACCAAGTAATTGCTGTAAATCGTTGAGAAATTCCCGCGACTGTCTTTGTGCTCCATCATTAGATCGACTCCAAACCTTTACTAATTAGTAGTGCCTTAAAATACTTATTGAAAACATAATAAATGCACTAGTCGTCAGTAC
This sequence comes from Parascotia fuliginaria, assembly GCA_963082885.1. Lineage (NCBI taxonomy): Eukaryota > Metazoa > Arthropoda > Insecta > Lepidoptera > Erebidae > Parascotia > Parascotia fuliginaria. The sequence continues at coordinate 8,317,661 of OY720195.1, forward strand.
GTATTTCGAAAGTTCCCCTCGATTTCTCTAAGATTCCATTACCAGATCCTGGTTTCCTTATCATGGTACCACCCTTGGAATATCTAATTTCGAACAAAAAAATAATCATCAAAATCAGTTCATTAACGACGGAGTTATCCACAAACACACATAAAAAATAATATATACGGTCGAATTGAGAAACCTCCTCCTTTTTTTGAAGTCGGTTAAAAAGCAGTTAGACGATGGCTTTTGGAATGGTGGACCACTTCAGAATTTCACTGACTGCTTATCAGACAGATTGGTGTCAGTTTGGTAGGCTAATATATAAAAAAAGCAAAAAGGAACATTACACAAAGCAAATTCATCACTAAACCATCACGACTACTAGTATTACGTAATCAATATTTCGTAAATTAGCATAGGTAAAGTAAACTAGTATGAGAAAATACAAAAAAAAAATATAATGTTATTTATCCCAGTATTTAAAAAGATCATGAATTTTTCACGTATTTTATTTAGTATCGCAATGACAACGTTTGGAGTTTCGTAAGATGAGTTATTGTTGAAAAGGGACCACAACCCATTAATATTCAAAGTATCATAAAGCGAAGGAAAATAAGAAAGGTTTGGATAGTGTGTACTTGTGTCAAGTTTAGTATTGTTGGTGTAATATTAAGGTGAAGATAAACTTTAACTTCTTTTGTGCTGGTTTAAAGCACATTGTGCGCAAAGTAGTGAGAAATTTAGTATACAAGTGCTCTAGTAAAGAATATTAGGTGTTAAATAACCGATATAAGTTTGAAGCACTCAACTCTTTGGTTTAAGATCCTTTAGATTCTACTGAGAAAAATGATACTGCCGTTCTTCAGGTGTCTTTCTATATAGAAAGAGAGGGAAATAGAGATTAGGATCTATAAAATCAAATCTATCAAAGAGTTCTTTAGAACAATAACCGTATTTTAACTAAAATCATGATCATGTCTTTAGGGACTCTGTAAGTATGCATGAATGATGAATCGACACATTTGTCTGTAAGCGAAGTAAGTAAGTATGTTAGTGTCTTCGGCAGTTATACTTCGCGCTGTCCGGTTGATACAGTCGCCATCAGATATGGTAGCGGTCGAGGTCCTCAAATATTTTAAAGCAGAATTGAGTTTTAATAAATGCGTTATGTTAGTTAAGGGCTATAATACCGGACCACATAAATATTAGAGCAGCTACTTTTCAATAAATTCGTAACAAACAGTTAGGTAAAGATATTGGAACAAACAGATCGAAAAGGTATCTAAGCAGCCAGTTTTAGGACAGTAAATAAAGGTCATAATTCTACCTAGAGTTTAATTTTATCGCCAGTAATTCCCAATGCAACACATACACTAGAGCCTTCTCTAAATTGTTTTGCCCGATTGACGAAGAAAAGGAAAGTATCTAATATTTTTGCAAATTTGTCTCATTTTCCAACAAAATAGCGTATAAGTAATCTAGACACCCGATTCAGTAATTTTGTTTACGAACAAGAGTGTAAGTGGCTGATAAGTCTTTACGTGTTCAATATATTGGCCATATAAATTTATCGGCTCCTACATATTTTTTGCTTGTATGCTTACGTATTTTTAATCTCTGATATTCTTTTATGCTTACGAGAGTTTCATAGCTATGTAACAGCCGTGAAGATTAAAAATTAGTCAGATTAAAGACATTAGTCCTAGGCGTTGCACTGTATCTACACTATTATATAAAGCAAAAGAGTTTGTTTATTTGTTTGTTTGAACGCGCTATTCTCTGGAACTACTAGTCAGATTTCAATAATTCTTTTTGCATTTGATAGCCCAGTTCTCGAGAAAGGTTATAGGCTATGTGACATCACGCTACTGGTGACGGAAGCAGTAAGCTAAAACGCGGGTGACACCGCGCCGCGGAAAGCCAGCGTCATATAAATTGGCTACAAGTTTTTGGGGTACCTTCGGTGTGCGAGTCCGACTCGCTGTTTTGTTACTTATGTGATAAACAAATATACTCCAAACTCTTTTTTTTGTGTGACCTACGATAATACAAAATATTTTTAAATAATAATGAACAGCGCCTTTAGTATTTACAATGAAAACTAAATTTATGAACAGAAATGCAGCTGTCATCGCCGGGAGAAAATGCCTGTTAACTCATTAGAGGTACTGTTTAAAAATTTACGAGCAATACATATTTATAGCACAATCTACATTGCAAAAATGAGTTCGAAAATGTGCAAGCCTTTTAAATCAATGATTGATCAATTGAAAGGTGTCCGATTAAGCTTATCAACTGATTCCACTTTGACAACAGTATTTGTCAGCTTTAATATTTTAATATAAAGTTTATCAATATTCATGGATTTTCATCACATCTACTTTATAATCATACACCGTGTTTTTATATTAGTCTTCCAATGTTACTCCATCTTATCTCTTCCACTTCCAGTGGAATCCAAAAGTGGTGGCTACCATACCAAAAGCCATCGTCCCAAACTGCTGGTATGGTGGCCTCCACTATGGCGGCTGGGAATGGGGTTAGGGGAAGGGAATGAGGGATTTGATGAAAGAGGAAAGGGGGATATTGGGCCTTCGGCGTTCTCACTCACCAAACGAAACGCAGTAGTACGGATACTACTACTCTTACTTCTTATCTTATCTTATCTTCTATGAAAGTGGAAATACTAAATTTAGAAAAGTCAGAAATTACAAGAAAGCTAGGAAATAGCTCCTCTCTGATACTTAGTAGTGAAGATATGTATCAATTACTATTAGTAACTGCACCTACTTCGTAGTTCGTATTTCGTTCATCCCTGCATCACCTAAGGTTGACAGTAGCGTATGCTTTTAAGCATTAAGTACGCCTCAGTTCCTACGTGCATGAAGTTTTAAAAAAATAAATTTGTGATATGCTTTGAATATTTGTTAATAGCTGACCCGGTGAACTTCGTTCCGCCTAACAGTCGATCAACATTACTTTATTTTTCTAATACAAAAGAATTTTCTAAAATAATCGTAGCCTAAGTTACTCCTTATTACATCAGCTACCTGCCAATAGAAGTCCCGTCAAAATCGGTCCAGCCATTTCAGAGATTTGCCGGAAAAACAAACAGACAGACAGACAAAAAATGAAAAAATGTTATTTTGGTGATGTACCGTATATATTCATATACATGTAGTAAAAAACGGTTATTTCAATATTACAAACATACACTCCAATTTTATTATATGTTTTGATGGGTGAGAGCAGTATAAGACAGAATAAAATTAATAGGCGAAGAATCTTTAAGAGAATCTCATGTCTTCTCTATATGAGAAGAAGCCTTTTCCTGCAGTGAGGTAACAACGAGCTGGTGCGATAATGATAGTAATGATAAAGTATTAGGTTCAAAGCTTGACTTAAAATCTAAAAAAAACTAAAATAGTCAATGTTCTGCCTACATCTTTAACTTAAAAAACGTGATACCTAAACATAAATTTCAAAGAAAAACATTATTTTGGCAAACCAAGTACTAAAAATGCATGTTTCTACTTCCATTTTCATCGTATTTTAATCAGCATAAAGTTCAAATTAGCATAACGATACTGATAATTACACGTCGTTGAACTAACACACAATCATGTTAATTATACCTCTAATACTATTTGCTAGATTGTCTACCTTCTAAGGTAAGGATAAGGTGTCTATATAAGTCATATTTCCATGTCAAAACTATACGTTCAAACTGTACGGCAGAGCGTAGTGAGTAATAACTTCAAATATTCATAACTTTATGTTCATGGTTATTTAGATATCGAAGCTGCCAGTACGTAACTACCGTCTTCATATAAATTTATATCAATCGAGATTAAACGTAAGATTCTAATAGTAAAAAAAAATTAAACAAATCATTAAAAATAAATTATTTAAACTTATTAAATAGCGAAAAGTGGGTGGTTATACACTTCGGCCTACCCCTTCGTAGATAAAAGGAGTGAAGCTAATTGTATGTATGTTTTTATAAAGACAGAAGTGTATATAGTAAAGACATGCAAGTTAAAGTCAAAATGGGGAGGTCGCATCTACCGTAGCACTGATGTTAGCTGGAGTAAATACCTAAAATGGAGACTGGGGAATGGGACTCGCAACAGGTTAACAGATGATCTAAAAAAGATTGCGGTAGATAATATTAGTGAACTAGCGGCCCGCCCTGGCTTCGCACGGGTGGATATTTTTTTTAACATTTTGGTATAAATAAAGATACTTTTGTATAGGAATATAGAAAAGTGTTTTTTTTTTTCAAGCAAAGTTTTTAATTTTTCTCTCCGTAAGAACCATCCTTGTACTTCATGGAATATTATACGTCACCGAACTGTCTGTAGGTTGATTGGCTGATATTTTGTAATTTTTAACGTTATTAAGTGTTTATTCAATTAATGTCTTTGACACTGACTTTGACTTAGATGCGGAAATTGATTGGATTGAGATGTTATACGTAAATTGGACAAATCCGAAGATATCTAGCACTGAACTGTGATAAGCTGATTAAGATGAAGATTATTTTCATAATAACACAAGAGATTCAATAGACATCAAAGGCTATCGTAGCGCTTACTAGCAAAATAGATATACATCTATCTACCCCTCTAAAGAAAAGGCGTAATTGTATGAACAAAGACTGTGAATCCAAATTCCAATCATGGATTAAGGTGGTTTAAGAGGATTAAGGCGTGGTTATCGATGAATACAAGTTAATTCGTAAACGGATTAAATTCTGTTAGCGGGGCTTTTAAATGTTTTGAAATATTATCGTACTTAAATCATCTACTGATAGTATCATGGTGAATTGAATTACACTTACACTAGTTTACCGCGCGGTTTCACTCGCGCTATGCTACATCTTCGGTTACTGCACCGCTCCCGTCGCTCGTAGCGTGATGTTACATAACCTGGGCTTTACGCAAAAAAACAATAAAAAATCGGTTCAGTACATCTAGAGATTACCCTCTATAAAAGTAACTCTTTGTAATATTAGTACAGATGGCTCTATCAGGTTAACACTTATAACTTAAATGTAGCATAGCAATTACTTAAGCTGCCGACTGCTTCTGTGGTTCGGTGGCACGGCGTACGAACTGCCACAAAGAGGTCGCGGGTTCGATTTCCGCTCAGTGCAAATATTTGTGTGAACATGACTGTTTCCATTGGTCTGAGTGTTTCTATGTATAATTATGTATGTATTTCCAAAATAAAAGTATTTAAGTATGTAAACCCATAACACAAGTTATAATATGTTTACTTTGGGTCTAGGTGGCGTTGTGTGTAGTTGTTGTATTTATTTCCTTGATACACATGGTAAAACTTTGCATACTTTCCAACTCGAAGACGTTTACTACTGGGCACTTCCCAAACAATACATTTGGATATTTTTGCAGTCGCAATGACGTCAATTTTTTCACAGGTCGCTGCTGTCCGGCTTATGGTCTAAGCGCTTTAATCTTTTGACTTGCTTCAACCAAAAGATATAAACCATCACATTGAACAATGGTGAAACAGTCATACAATAATAATTGAACTATTCCTTCAACACATGCTAATTCCTGGTATTATCCATAATTTAGTCTCAGAGGAGACGTACCCTAAAATTAACGACCCATAAACATTGACACTAATTACCTATTCTAAACAAACATATGTACCGATAATTGTCATATATTTTACCATAATTATAGAGGCAAATTAGGAGCTTAAATATTAAATGGAGGATTAGGCCCTCTAAGTTCAGTATTAATGAATAAATTTTAGTCGTTTACAACTTTAGTCATTAAGTGTCATTAAATTTTATGTTTTGTTAATGACATGTCTTGAGAACCGTGTAAAACAATATTGGTATCAAATAATTAACACTTTGGTTGTGTCATTAAATGGTGATACATAATTTATTTTAAATAATGGGTTAGATTATTCGTAGGCGATAAATATTTGGGTTAACCGAAAAATTGCTGTTTTAATCCTGCTCAAGGTTGAATTAACCTTTAAATCCCCTAATCTTTGTACTTTTAATCAATATTAAATCGTTGTATAATATAATAATATTTCATATCTTTCTCAACAAACTCCTTACTTTGACGCGAGAAAATTCCTACCACATTCTGTTTATATTGTAACAAAAATATACTTTAAAATAAATTACCTTATCGATAGACAAGACATATACAATCTAAATTCTTGCTACTGATACCTTAAGATGTTTACCTACTGATAAAAAAGAAAAGTCTTACTTACAACACTCTTAGCTAACCGAATGACAATTAGTTATCTATATATATAAAATACTTTAGTAGAACTAAATATACGGGAATTAACGCGATCATGCATTAGGTATTTACATACCTTATTTTGCTTGACGTTAAAATGCTTTGTCCTGAATGACTGACTGACGGATCAACGCACAGCCTAAACCGCTGATCGTAAAGACCTTAAACTTGGAGGGTGTTCTTTGTATGACATAGGCATTCGGTAAGAAAGAATTTTTCGAAATTCGTTCTATAAGGGGGTGAAAAAGAGGGGCAAAGTTTGTATGGGACAATGTGATTCCTTGGTCCAATTTACTTCAAATTTTGCATAAACATTCTCTAATAAAATTAATGGAAGACGCGATTAATATTTCCGATTAATTATCCTATAACGGGGATAAAAAGCTGTAGAAAGTTTTTTTGGTAATGATTTGCTTTGAAGCTGATATTAACACTTCAATACCTAGTGCTTCTATTTTTAAAAAACATTTTATTTTGACACATGTCATGTTTGAAAACTCAATCAATAAGTCAAATGAAGAAGTTTTTTAGGCGGGATATTGTAAATTGAGAGTTATGATAGCACAATCGTTGCATCGAATAAGTGAAATTATCGCTCATACGATGCATGATACTTCATTTCTACACCCCAGTGCGATCCTAAGACCAAACAACAACTTAAATAAAATAATTTTAAACAAAAAAAAACCGACTTCAAACGGGAAGGAAACTAAAAAGTTAAAAATAAGTTTACTTAGCAGAAAGTAATTCGTATTTTGATTTAGTTAATCAGAAATGATTAAATAAGTATATTATAATTTTGAAATTGGTGCCGAACCGGACGAAGTCGCGGGCAAAAGATAGTACTATATAAATAAATATATAATATAATTCAATAATACCAGCCTGTTTACTGTCCCACTACAGGGCAAAGGCCTCGTTTCACATAGAGAAGGAATGAGCATTAATCACCACACTTGCTCAAGGCGGATTGGCAATTTCAGACTTTTAAGTCCAGGTTTCCTCACGATGTTTTCCTTCACCGTCAGTCAGAAATGTCTAAGATAAACTTAAAAAGTACATATGATTTGAAAAATCACATTGGTACTTGCCCGGATTCAAACCCACTACCTTGTGTTTACGAATCGGGTGCCGTATCCACAGGGCCATTTCGACTCATAAACTCGATAAATAAATACTAATTTATTTTTTGTATTTTAAAAATGAGCGTTTTCTAAGAAAAACGAAACAGAAGATTTTATTTGACACAGAAAGACAAAATATATAATAAGAGCCATCTTAAACGATATATCAATCCACTCAACTTAATTTAAACCAAACCAAACTGAACAAATAAATAAATACTAAAGGGAAATTGGTCGAAATTCCGCAAATGGTTTGACCGATTACTTTTAAACTCCGTAACGAGTTCCAAAGTAATCGGTCAAACTCAACCAAATTATTCTTATCCGTCGACCAATTTTCAGAGGACTGCTATAAAACTGATATAAAAAATCACGATTGCAGTCAATGGAATATTTTTTTGAGAAGACTTTACAAGACTATTTTATAAACAACTAGGGACCCGTTCTCGCATCGCATCATTATCAAAAGTAGTGGTTTCCTGAATTGGTTTACTTTGTTTATTCTCAGTTTCATCATCATCAAAGGTTAATAACCAAAATCTTTCAAACCTATATACCAGTGAAAGCTGTATTTAAAACCATTGATCGACTCTTGAGATTTGTGATTTTGTAAAGGCAGACATACAGAAGTGTTTCAATGACTTCATTTTATATAATGTATACATTTCTGATTCAAAGTAATAACGTCAAAAGAAAAGGAAATTTCTGTAGTTTACTAATTGCGTTTAGCTTGAAAATTATAGATTTCAGTAAGGTAATACTTAATACGCAGGTAACAATGGAGCCCGTCACCTGATATTCCTCCTCGCCTTACGATACCCAATATAAATCTTCTATATAAATCGTCGTTTGAATACGTCACGTATTACCGCATTTAGATAAAGTGATTGCGTTTCATTCAATATTTGCACTAAAGAGTCTTTAATATATGAAGCTTTTTTTAGTACAAAACAGACGTAGATATTTTTTTCGCAGAGGTTATCACAAGAATGCTCTAGTCGTATAGTGCGTGTATATATTATAATATTTACTGCCTGTTGTTATATCAAAGTATTTAAAATCTGCAATTCTACAATCTGCTCATCAATAAGTAACTTCGTCTTTTTTACAATCATCCATACCTTTCATTTTATTCTATTACTTAACGAGGTCATGAAATACTGAATTGATCAACATCGTCAAAAATTAAATGTGAAATCCTCTTTACAAAAGCTGAATCGAGATTTCTCGGCCATTTGACTCGAATAGAGAGCGGCTTAGAATCGAATGAAAGATATCGATGCCTTTTCAATAGAGCATCATTGTGACGAAATGCATTTTTTCCCGTCGTCGCCGAGAATTCAATGAGACTAGTGAATGTGAGATTGCTAGAGCATTTGCTGGGACTCATTGTGAACGTTGTACAAGATCTCAATAGTACTAGTAATTCTATATTAATAAGATTTTACTACTATTGGACTGAACGACCTGGTAAGGATGGTGTGCAACCCATAGATGACAGTCGCTCAGGACCGGCAAAGAAGGTAAAAACTATTATAAGGATAAATGAGAATATTATTTAATTCTAACTTTTTAACAGCTAGATCGCGAAAAGTCATCTCATAAAGCCGCCATAGTAAAGGCTATCATAGAAGCAGTTTGAGACGATGTCTTTGATGATGGCCACCAATCTGGGATTTCACTAACTGTTTACCATCAGGCGAAGTGAAGCTACATTTGTAGAGGAATATATATTGAAAGCCCCTTATAAAATCACGCACATAAACTATTTCTGAAACACCTTGGGAATACATGGGATACCTTTTATTTCGGTAATGTGTTGCAGTCAAATATTACTTTAACTTTTATACTGAAGATGTAAATAGGACGCAGGAATTCTCCTTAAAAATCTCCTTAAAAGACCACACCCATAACTACTAATTTAAGGATTTTCGGTTCAAAGCTTAAAATATTATATATAAATGAGATCGATGCTTCAAAACTCATCCATCAGATCAAATTTTATGGCGGCAATTTAGCCCTATCTAAAGTAAACTTATTTGTACATTGTGACAATAGTATTGATATCAAGAGCTACACTCACTACCTAAATTTACATCCTTTTTTTAATTTGTGATTCCTCCATTTAACCTCTGATTAAATTCGTTATCCAAAACACAAGGTTTAGCAGTCCCCAAAATGCTGACGTATAATGTCTCAGTTTTATAAGGGTTCTTCACAGATAATCCTGGCTTACAAACGTCACAGTGATGGTCATAGGATAAGATTGTCCTGTTACTACCACCTACTTTCACTATCTTTCTATGTCCAGAGGAATTGCGTTTATTTTGTGCTCTAAATAACAGGACAATAAAAATATCTTTTAGTTCCATACGTAATAAAGGCAATAGTATCAATGCCTTAGAGTATGAAACAATGAAAATGTCGTCGCGAATGTTTCTCTTTTGCCAAGGTACGTGACAATTTTGAGCCTAATAAGTTAGTGTAAGTGATTTTAAATTAGTGATATAGTTTTAGTTTAGTGTGCTACACGACATTTTGTATATTAACCGACTTCAAAAAGGAGGAGATTTCTTAATTCGGCCGTATAATATATTTTTTATGTGTATTCGCGGATAACTTCGTCGTTTGTAAACCGATTTTGATGATTGTTTTTTTGTTGGCAAGGAGATATTTCAAGGGTATTACCATGATGAGGAAACAGAAATAGAGGATAACCTTTAAAATCGTAGTGACGACAAGTGCGTTTGTTATATTTTTCATTAAGTAGATATTTTTAAGCAATACACTTTTACTTTTTAGTTTCCAGTTTGAACACAAGTTTTTTTTTTGTTAAAATTATAGTGCGTGTATTAAAATGTATTCGTGTCGTGACCAACTTTTTTAACGTCGAAAGGAGGCATAGGTAAAATCTCTAAGGTCAATGCCCCAAATATAAATTATACACGAAATCAACTATTCATCCCTATTTTTCCTAAGATTTTATCTCCCAAATAAAACGTGTTTATGTCCTTGTAAGACTGTATGACGGTAGTAATACTAGTAATTCACGAAAAAAATATATTTGTCACTGTCGCCAGTGCCTCTGAGTAATGGACTCGGCTCGTAAGACAAGTGAAGACACTTAAAAAAGGAAAAAAAGTTGCAATTGATTTAAGTGTTTCGTATCAATTTGGAAATTAAGACGTTTTTTTGGCTATTTGAGTTGTGGTTGAGAATGTCACTGGGGACCAATTTTGGGAAAAGCTATTTAAGTTAGGATTTCTCTTTAATTTCATCTAAAAGCTTGTAATGTGATAAAGTTATTTTATTTCAGATGATTATAATTTTATAAATCCTACCTTATTTTTTATAGCTATTACTTTTAGACATTCTTTAGCTGTCTAGGTGCTCTCTCTCTCTATCTCTCTAGGTGAACTCTACCTACCTATCTACCTACTGCAGAGTTCAATCTGCGGCCTTTATAGGTACAATAAAACAAGGTCTATATTTGCATGTGTCTTTTTCCGTAACCAAATAATGATTATTGTTTAAAGTAACATTAATATAGCTGTATAAACGTAAGACTGATGTATCAATATTTTTACTTTGGTGTACTATGTTCAAACTTTATTTCAATAACATCTATCCTATTGTATTCATGTATCAAAAATATTTGTTTGTTTGAAAAAATAGTTTGTATTTTACCAGTGAAACGGCTATTTCCTTAATGAAGTGGTAGTGTTCCTCTATAATCGTCAATGTTCTTAAATGTATTATTCCATCTAACATTGGTATCTGTTTCCTCTCGAATATCCTCATTCCTATATAATGATCAATACTTCAGGGTATCGTGTATATCTTGTAACCCAAACCTCCATCCTAAGAGCGGATTCAAGTTCATGCAATAGTGTCAAGTTGAATTTACTTCTCAGAACAAACACTAGAGGCGCTATTGGTTTTGCATACAACTATTTGACTGCCTTTATGGTTGTGTGTGTACGGTCTGCTACGTAGAGGTCGCGAGTTCGATACCCGCTCAGTGCAAATATTAGTGTACATGAACATGATATTAGTCTGGGTGTATTTAAGTATGTTTTTTCGCATTCTAGAATCCATATCACAAGCTAGTAAATGGTTACTTTGGGTCTAGATAGCGTTGTGTGGTTGTTGTAGCATTATTTGTAATATTATAATTTATATTAGAATATAACATATATTACATATAATAATACATATATACTGGGTGGCGCAAAAGTACTGGCACTAAAGAAAATACTTTTTTTTTTTATATATGACATTTTCTGTCATTCTGTTGTTGAAAATTGTGTAGAGAACAAATGTAAAATACACTGAAAATAAACATGGACCGTTTTACTCCCCAAGAACGTGGAATAATTGTGTCAATGTTCTTACGGAATAATTCATCAGTGATAAGAACACAACGTGAATTTCGTCGACGATTTCCCCACCGTCCGGCACCGATTGGTCGCACAATTCGACGCTTTGCCACACGCCTTGAAGCAACTGGCTCAACATTGGATAGACCTAAGTCTGGGAGACCAAGAACAGGCCGTTCAGCTGAAAATATCGATGCTGTGCGCGAAGATGTGGAAGAGTGTCCAGAAACATCAACGAGGCGACGTGCCACGCAATTGGGCATTTCCAGACGGACCCTGCAGCGTATTTTGGTGAAAGACTTAAAGATGTTCCCGTATAAAACTCAAATGACTCATCAGCTGCTGCCTGCTGACCACCGAGCTCGTCTAGATTACTGCCAGCGCGTCATAAACCTCAACCTTGAAGAGGATGATTTTCCTTCAAAATTGGTTATGAGTGACGAAGCGCATTTCCATCTCTCAGGGCATGTCAATAAGCAGAATACTCGGTTCTGGGGCACTGATAATCCGCGCATTATTCAAGAAACACCTCTACACCCACTAAAAGTTACTGTATGGTGTGGCATCTGTGTTGACAGAGTGATCGGACCCTATTTTTTCGAAGACGCTGGAGGCAATGCGATTACTGTCACTGGAGAACGCTACAGAACCATGTTACGTGAGTTTTTGATACCCAGTTTGGACGAATTGGGGCTGGAGCACATCTGGTTTCAACAAGACGGCGCTACGGCACACACAGCGCGCGACACTATGGACTTAGTGAGGGACGCTTTTCCAGGCCGAGTTATCTCTCGTTTTGGCGATTTGCCTTGGCCTGCAAGATCACCCGATCTGACCAGTCCAGACTTCTTTCTTTGGGGTTTTTTGAAATCTCGGGTGTATGTGAACAAGCCACAGACTCTCGCAGCTCTAAAAGAAAACATTCGTCAAGAAATAACGAACATATCGCAGGAAGTGTTACGGCAAGTTATGCAAAATGTCATAAATAGGGCTCAAATGTGTATCAACTCTGGAGGTCACCATTTAAAAGACATCATCTTTAAATCCTAATGGTACGAAATTTAATGGCACAAATATACATTTAAAAAAATCTAAATCTAGTTTTCTAATTTAGAAAAAATGTTATAGCTGAACCAAATAGGGTCTTTACTTTTGCGCCACCCGTTATAAATATTAGAACTGTGCTTCATTAAGCAGGTAATTTACAAGTAAATACATACACGAGAAAAAAGATTTGTACTCAAAATAACCAAGAGATCAAAATGAAGTTATCTTTCTTAAATGTCGTTTAATATGGCTATGTGTGTATAATGGTTTTCATAAAATACCCCTAGTAACAAATATTTTAAATTTATCGTTGAACTTTTGGAATCTATTTTATTTCAAGAATCAGCAATACGATAGCAATTCATGTAGCACTTTCTCACATTCAGACGTTTTTCTCGGTCCTCGAAAAGAAAGGTAAAAGCATTCCGAGCTAAAAGTCCTTGATCGTGAACATATTAAGATTTTTGTGTTACAGAAAAATTTTCTTCCGTTTGCGGAAAAGGAAAAAGGGATGCTTGAAATTCTATGTAAGGGACGCTATACATTTAAGCAAGGAGGCATAGGTGGATGGTAAAATCGAATAGCTGTACTTAAATGTTCAAAATATTTGTGTAAGACCGACCGGGCAACAGTGGGACAGCATACGCAAGTACTTTACTGCAGTCACCGATCTGAGTAGCAAGCGTAAAGATTTTGTCAAACTCCTTCCTTTCGAAGGCTTGTGAGTAGCAATAGAGGTCACATTGATCATTTTAACGTATTCTACGAAACAAGATGCTTAAATTGTAGTAATAAACGAGATGATTATTTATACATAATTATTCAAAAGGCAAGTTTGACTCAATTGTTTTATTAACAAACACGCTTTGAAAAATATTTCACACTCAATAGACCAGAAGTAATTTTATAGACAAGCTCTTTAAAAAGAAAAAACAAAGCATTTTTGTGCAAATACGGAATATAATTTAGATTGGTACTTAATATGAGTTTTAACATAATTATTATTTTTCTACAGACGTCTCAAGGAGATCTATTTGTATTTCTAGAACATAAATCAATCGAAGTCGAATAGATAAAACACATTTATTTCATCTTTCAAACATTTCAATTTACCACACTAGATTTGACGTCTATAATAAAATTTTGATCAATATAAAAAGCCCTTTTTGATTTTCACTAAAGTTCTTCAGTGTCATTTATAAGCTTACACTACTTTACAAAAATTGTAATAACCTGGCGATTAAAAAGAGTGGCCTGAGTTTCTTGCCAGTTCTTCTCATGGCTCTACTTCGTCAGCGAACTGGCTGTAGGTTAATTTGCTGACATTTTGTAAACTTTGACGTTCATAAGTGTTAATTTAATTAACCTTTATGAATCCTTCATTTCATTTCATTTCATTTAATACTTTTTTTCTTGTAAGGTCTGAAGATGAAATTTTATTGGAGAAATAAAATAACCTTTAAAAAGTTTGAAAGAAAAATAACTAGTATGATTTAAACTAATGTGTTTTGAAATTTCAATTTTCAACTAATTTTATTACGGTTAGGTAGAAAAAGGCAACTTCAACGATCGCCGAACGAACAAAATTAGTCAAAAAAGTAGAACAAACGAACTAATCATGTTGTAAAAAGTATAAAAGTACGTACGAAGTAGGAGTGAGTCGGTAGTAGAAGCGACTGTCATTATAACGCACTTCAATTACTAAGAACACTGATGTTTAATGGTTAGAGCATTAATCTAACATAATATCATAATAACATATTCCATTTAAAATTTATACCGATTGATTTGAGTGCTTGTAATTATAAATTGCCTCCGCCTTACATTACAGACAGTTCACAGATTACATATAAATCCGTAGATTAATATTATTTTAATATGATTTACGGAGATTAAGCTTTAGTTCTACAAATTAACATGTTTGTTACCTCACAATGTCGCGAGAATCACTAGTTACATAGAAAAGATTGAAAAATGTATGGGATTGACATAAGCTAACGACAATGTTGGCGTTAGCTTATGTCAATCCTATACATTTTTTAATCTATTCTATGAATAGAATAGAAATCAATGCCACTTGTCTAGGGCCTCAGTTTCTCTGCCAGGCGTATATTATAACAAAAACCTCCAAATTTTATTGATCTAAAAGTATTTGTTTATCATTCAAGAACTCATATCACAAGCTATATCAGAATGCTTACTTTGGTATCGTTGTGTAATTGTTGTATTATTATTTCAACTTCATTCGATAGTTCTTTTGAATGCATGCCCAACCTATCCAACATGTAAATCTAAAGACATTTTGTGCAAAATTCTTTAGCTCAGTCTCACAGAAGTGGCCATCGTTAGGCACTCACAACAAAAGGTGCAACTAGTTCAAGGGCAGGTGGCTCTGAGAACTATGCAAAAAGTTACAATTTTTGTTCTAGATGTACAATAGAAACGAGAGCTTTCAACGAAGAATGATTTTACTGGTTCTTTAAGAATAGTTTAGGAAAGATTTTATTTAATAATAATTTGGATTTATAAACTCTGAAACTTCCTTTGTGGCGCAATGGAAGCACGTGTGTGTGCACAATATTTTGTGAACCATTATTATTTATTCAGATTCCGTGTGTAATTTGTGTCTGTTAATTGTTTGTTTGTTTATTACCCTCGCGACAAAGCTTGTTTTCTACTGCGGGAGATATGTTTATAAAAATCATTTTTTTTACTATAAAATAAAGTGGCAGAGTTTGTTTGTTAGTTTAAACGCGCTAATCTCTGGACCTACCAGTCAGATTTATTAATTAAATTCTCTTTGCGTGTAATAACCCAGTTCTCGAGGCAGGTTATAGGCTATGAACTATTACGCTACTGGCGACGGGAACAGAGCAGTAAGGTAAGCTATTTTTAAATAAACTCTAAATTATACGAATGTAGTTTAGCTGTAAGGATTGGATTCGATACATGCCCATAGAGATATATAAATTTTTATAAGTACAAATATACAATTATTAAATTACGATGCACTTAACATATTCAAATCACTAAAATTGTCGTAAATGCCTGTTTACTATTCAAAACTTATAGACATATGAATACGTCGATCTAGTTTAATTAGTTTGTTAGAATACCCAATTTTCCCATAACTTTACAAGTTAATTCTGCCTCAGGTAAACTCTGAATTCATGTTTTATGGCGTAATCCCTTCTCCTACATATTACTCATCTCACCACAGATCTTTACTATTTCATTATATCAAGGGTGGAAAAATTTATGTAAGCAAAAATCTGGAGATTCTCTAAGAAATGTGTATGTCCTATGGAATATTTTAGAAGACCGTCTAATAAATAAGGAAAATCATTTGCTAAATTACATAAGATAGACAAAAATGGGTATATATTTGTATAGTTAAGCTGTCTGCAGTTATATAATGCCTATTATAATTAAAAGGTGTCAGTTACGACACTATCCCCCAGTTTCTGAAAGGCTGATCAACGAAAAATTAACTAATCAACTGTTAAATCTCATGCAAAGTACCTGAAAGCATGCAAAAAGCATGGATAATTAGCTCGATTAGATCTAATTAGTTATTAACTACTTATTAATGCTTTTAGCAACCCAACTGGTACTTCACATGAGATTTAACAGGTGATTAGTTAATTTTTCGTTGATCAGCCTTTCAGAAACTGGGGGTATGTCCTAATACTAGCCTTTCGCGGCGCGGTTTCATCCGCGTCTTTGCTTACTGCTCTGTTCCCGTCGCCAGTAGCGTAACGTTACATAGCCTATAACCTTCCTCGATAACTGGGCTATCATACGCGAAAATAGTTTTCAAATCCGACTGGTAGTTTCAAAGATTAGCGCGTTCAAACAAACAAACAAACTTTTCCGCTTTGTATAATAGTATAGATACGTAAATAAAATAAATTGTGTCTGAATTGTCAGTAACATTTTAACATAAGTTTTAGAGACCAAAATACATTTAAGTCTAACTTAAAGTAAAAAGCATCTCTATGGTAAAAAACACAAGAGGAAATATTTGTCTACTCCAGTTTATCGATTAAGTTTGCTGCTATAGTATAAGTAATCACATGTTACAAACCCTGCAATTAACCTTAATACATAATTACAAAATCTTGCATTTTCATTTCGGATTATTGCATTTCAATAACCAAATTTCGGCGTACTCAAAATTGAGTAGCATCCAAATAGAACCATTGAACCTTACATACATTGCGACAAACGCAGATATGTCAATCGTTGACACAATGTCGCCCACATGACTGCGACTCGTTAAATCCGAGCATTCTTGGCTTCGTTGCCAAGAGTCTGAACTTAGAATCACTCAGATCAATGAATTAAAGTGAATACTAGTCATAAAAGTATTGTTTTTGCTCGACTGCAGAATTCAAGGAGGTTAATGTTTTTCAAGCATACGTATGTATGTGTGAATGTCTATTTCCTTGGCACACTCTACAGCCTAAATGGCTAAATGGATTTAACATAAGGTGTCATTTTTTGGGAGTGACATAGGGTATAAAAAATTTCAATATAGCGTTGGCGCGAAGAAAACCGACCAAGTGCAAGTCGGACTCGCGCACGAAGGGTAACGTACTATTGTCTATACGAAAAAAAAACCCGTTTTACTCTTTGGGTGCGGAACCCAAAAAAAATATCAATATTATTGTCACTCAACGGGTTCTCCTGATTTACAAGAACTGCCGGAGGTCGTGGGTTCGATTCCCACCCAGGACAACAAACCTTTGTGTGATGAGCATGATTGTTTGTTCTGTGTCTGGGTGTATTTTATATATAATATGTATGTATTTATAAAAATTAAAATATATAAGTAGTATATCAGTTGTTTAGTACCCATAACACAAGCAAATATAATTGCTAAATTTGGGACTAGATGGCGCTGTGTAAATGTGCTAGAATATTATTATTATTATTCTCTTTATTGCCTTATATACTCAGAAACTTACATTTTTAAATATATATAAAAAATTACAGAAATATACATTTAAAAATATAAAAATATAGACCCACCGATATCAAGTACAGGGACCAAGCTACCGGTGGTTAGGGCTCCAGAGATTATTATTATTATTATTATTATCAAGCATAATTTTTACCAACCTTTAAACATTTATGTTATATGCACATAAAATACGTCAACTTACGATATCTTTCAAACCATATTATGATTGATTATAAAGAGCTCGGAGGGGAGATAAATCCAGTAAGGATGTATGCATAGACTCTATAATATGAAAAAAGCCATATTTACTTAACATAAGCTACGGGAAAATCACTTATAAAGCGTCGTCCGTTAAATACATTTTTCCAAAGCTTGCGTTCTAGTTATGCCGTTCATAATTAACAAAGCAGAATACAAAAAGCCTATAATAATCTTATCATCGTTATTATGGACGTCAATTACGTGCGTCAGCATATTGATGTTGCAGTTAAATGTGAAATGTAGCGGTGAAATAACGATTAAGGCAATATTACTATAAAACCTAGCGGCAAAATAAAACTGTGGTATTTGAATCCATACGAGTCCATACTAATCCATACTAATATCATAAACGCGAAAGTTAAGTCTGTCAGTCTGTTACGCTTTTACGCCTAAGCCACTGAACCGATTTTGGTTAAATTTGGTATAGCTTAAACCTCTGAGAACAACATACTTTTTAACGCAAAAAAAATGCTTGAAGTTTGAAATAGGGGATGAAAATCCTTAATGTATATACAGAGATATAACTGACTTTCACACGGTCGGAGCCGCGTGCAGCAGCTCCGACCGCTAATGCTAGTATTATCTATTATTAGTAATATCCTATTAATATTATAAATGTGAAAGTTTGTGTGTGTGTATGTGTGTATGTTTGTTACCACTCAGCGCCTAAACGGCCTTAAGATTCAGTGCCGGAGACTCTCGAATCTTTTCGAGAATCGGTGTAGGGATACAACAAAACATATTTCACGCGCGTGCGAAGCCGTGGGGCGCACCTAGTTATTATTTATATACAGCAAGTAATACCATAAAACTAAGCGGCAAAATAAACCTGTGGTATTTGAATAGAGAATAAAGTTTTTCTTATTTTTCTGCCTCCGATTTTACTCTAAAGGTAGTTATCGTAACCTATAGTTATTGCTGTGTTTCCTTCCATAATATAAACAAACATTAAAACTTAGCAATACGCCAAGCCATTGTCGACAATTAAGATGGCACTGAGGAAGTAATGGAGCCTCCAGCACTCTCAATTTACCGAACACAATGCAATAGTATGAAAACTAATACATTACACTGATATACTGTGAGAGAATAGTTCCTTATCGATTAAACCAGTCCATTACACTAAAACAACAAAAACAGACAAAAAAGAAACAATTAGGTACCAAGACTAAAAATCCGTAATTACTTAGCATCACATAACCTATCTCATCCTAAGCAACATCTATACTTAATATACTTCAAAAACGGAACAGTTTGTTTGTTTGTTTGAACGCGCTAATCTCTGAAATTACCAGTCGAATTTGTAAATTCTTTTTGTGTTTGATAGCCCAGTTCTTGAGGAAGGGTATAGGCATAACATCACGCTACTAACGATGGGAGCAGGGCAGTAACTAAAGATGTAAACTTCGCGCGGGTAAAAACGCGCTACGGGCAGCTAGTAAGCTAATATAATTTATCATTATCACATATTCGAGCATCTTGGAGCAGGCTCAAGGACAGGGATTGTTCCAACGCGTTTTTGTTACGAAGATTTTATCGCTGACGAGTGTGAAAAGGAAATGAATGAATCTGTCTTCCAGAAGTTTTCGGCTTGAGTTACATGATAGCCGCAAGGCAAAATGAGACAGCAATATTAATGACGGTTATTTTGGACTGTACTAGCTTTGGGAAGGGATAAACTAAATTTGGATAGTGCTTTGATATTTCAGTGGGAACGTGTACGGGCTGTCAGAGTTATCGGGCTCAATGAGATCGGGTTAAATAATCCAGTTTTTGCTATCAAGATTTTTAAATTTTAGTAAGGTATTTAGATTTGTGTAATGTCAACAAATTTCAGAAATCAAGTACGAAGTTGTTACTAGTTTACAGTCCATCAGATTTTATGTGACAGCCACCACAGAGACCCTAAACAGGTTGCAAAGATTTCTATACTATTCATAGAATAGATTATAAAATGTATTGGATTGACATAAGCTAACGCCAACGTCATACTTTTTTTTATCTATTCTATGAATAGAATAGAAAACTTGACACTTGTCTAGAGCCCTAGATTACATAATTAATAGACAAACAGTTATCTGTGTTTCACAAGTTTTCAATTGTCATAAGTACTAAAAAGAAAGCTGTACCTGCAGCTGAAAAGACACTCCTTCTCTTACCAATACAGTATTTTCTTTAGGAGTACTGCAAACTTCATCAGCAGTAACACAACAAAGTTTATTGCCCTTTAGGGCTTCTATTATTATTTTTTTTTATAAGACGTAATCTATAGAGATGACTATGTTTTCCAAGCATCGCAGAAGTAATAATGCTTAGAAAACACAACCAAGCCATTGCCACGGAGAAGGGGACGAGGAAGGAAAAGGGAAACATTAGAGGACCGAGAGGTTATTTGGACTGCCAGCGCTCTCGCTCACCGAGCGAAACACATTAGCATGAGAACTAATATTCTTACCTTCTATGAGAGAGTAATACGTCCCCGGTCGATGCGGCCTATTAATGCTGGAACGAGCGTGGATCTACTACCGTTTAAAGATAAGATATTGTGATGAAACACTATAATTTGTTACCTGTAATTGGTTTATTATATTTATTTCCATATATTCTGTAGAAAATTGGTACTCAGCCAAATCAGATGACATAACAATACATAGAAAGTTATTGGCATCGTATTATACACAAATATTTACGTAATTACTTCCAAACTTTGCTCATTGACCCAAAATGGCTCGGGTAACAAAATAAATTATAGAAATGGCTTTATTAAGTTTTCTTTTTTATTTTTTAAAGATATAATACATGCATATTATAAAAAAGCCGTGAGTTTCAACGATCTGGACTCATTTCATCAGTTAGTACCCACGTGTTACTCAGGGGGTTACGCCTAGTTCATGTATAATTATTCCACCCACCCAACGGGGTTCTCGCCTTGTCGCGGCGGGGGGGCTTAGTAGCCGTGGTACCACGGTGAACCAAGAGAAACCCCAAGGAGGCGCCGCTCCTCTGGGCTTTGCCGGTAAGCCCACGATGGAGCGGCTCTGGTGGGTTGCGGTGCTATTTGGGCGGCACCGCAACTGGGTCGGGCTGCAGTGTTGCTTCGGCAACACTGCGGCTGAGGAGTAGCGGGGCCGCGGCGGGAGAGGAGTGCCGGTATAACGGTGCGCCGCTCTCCCTACCTTCCGCGGCCTCGGCGGGGCCGCAACCGCCAGAGTGGAGCCGCAGGGGAAGAGGAGTGTCGGTATTGCGATGCGCCGTTCTCCCTATCCTCTGCGGCCGAGTTGGCCTGCGGGCGGCGATCGGGCAGTCGCCGCCCGAACAGCACGGGCCCGAGACGGCAGTGCGCGTGTTCCGCACGCGCCTCTCGAAGGAGGGGGGGCTAGGCCACTAAATCGGACGGGGCCCGCTCGCGGTGAGTGGGCCATGGCCCGTCGGGGTCGCGGATGAATGCGCAAGCGACTCCCGTGACCCCGACACTCTGGCCGTCTGGAGGAACACCGTGGGTTTTAGTCGGTATGCTGGCCGCGCTTTGAGTGCGGTCGGAGAGTCCGACATAACCACCACCTTGCCCGGGCGGGTGCGTATGCGTAATGCATTTCCCACGTATAAAAAAAAAAAAAATATTATTCCAATTCTGTTTTAATTTGTATGGAATTAAAACACTACCCTCTCATAGAAGATCAACTTAAGAGTAGTAGTATCCGTGCTACTACGTTCGGTGAGTGAGAGCACTGGAAGCCCAATTTCCTTCCTTTCCTCTTTCCCTTCCCCTACCGCATTTCCAGCCGCTATAGTGAAGGCCACCATACCAGCAGTTTAAGACGATGGCTTTTAGTATGGTGGCCACCGCTTCTGGATTCCACTGACTGCTTACCATAGGCGGGGTCGAGTCACTTTGGTAGGATAATAGAAAAAAAATCTGACAACACCTGGGGCCCTACCACAACCAACCTCTTATAGCATTCGTATTATGACCTTACTTTGTTTCTATCCGTGTTTTTAATGGTACAAAAAATATACAAAACACAAATTATTATTATTATTTTTTTTATATTAGCCTACCAAAGTGACTCTACTCTGCCTGATGGTAAAAAAATATTGTAGAAATAAAGGTTTATTAATCCAATTTCAAATACGATCCTGTAAAGTAAATGCTGTGTAAAATAATACTAATTTGACATTAAAATAATACTGTTTTAAAATATGGTTATAGGCCCCCATAACATTCTATAACGTTGCCCTATCTCCTTTCAAACGCAACATTAGCATTTGTAGTAACTTCACCACAAAAGCCATCAACAAAGCGTTAAACTTAATTTAGATCCCCAAGATCAAATAGTAAATTACATGCAGTAAATCGATGACCTATTTTATTCCTAATATCACCACAATCACCCTCGCTTCCTACCATCACTCACTGACCACAACTCATGACATTAGTACGCGTTTACACAGAACGTCTTTATTTACCGGATCAGTTTTAACAGATTATTATACCTATACCATAATATAAAACAGAATTTTTTGTATGCTTGTTTGTTTGAACGTGCTAATCTCTAGAACTATCAGTAGGGTTTAAATAATTCTGTTTCGTATGATAGCCGAGTTCTTGAGGAAGGTTATAGGCTATGTAACGTCACGCTACTGGCGACGGGAGCAGAGCAGTAACCAAAGACGCGGATGAAACCGCGCCGCTTCAAGCTAGTTGAAGATAATTTTTACACAGCATTTACTTTACAGAATCGTTTTTGAAATCGGATTAATAAATCTTTATTTCTACAATATTTTTTCACAATTCTTGAATACAGTCATAAGTGTGAATTTTCTCGTACAACTATATAATTAAAATATACATACAGTACATAATTTACGCCGATTTAAACAAATTCTGAATAAAAAAGGTATACCTACGATAAACCGAGCCTGTAAAAAGGACTGGCGGTGTGAATGTGCACTTATGTTTCGCTATGAGCAATGGCCGTCTTATCTTAATGACCAAATCTGAATCACTCTGGGTATAAGTAGAAACGATTTGGGATATTTTCTGTTCTTCTGTTTGAAGTAATGACTTTTGTTTTTGGATGAGGAAAAAAAGTTGGAAGTTTTGCGTTTGATCTTAGATGATATATTATAATGGTGGACGCCTCCCATGACATAATATCTCTAAGGATATAAATTGCGTTATATTAACTTGGATGTCATTTAATTATTACTGCACAAAGTCTGTCTTTCTGTCTGTTACGCTTTCACGCCTAAACCATTGAACCAATTTTGATGAAATTTGGTACCTATTTGTATAGAATAAACCTTGGAAAACAACATAAGACTATGTTATATCTCTAAAAAATGGCTTGAAGGGATTGAAATAGGGGATGAAAGTTTGTATGGAAAATGCGATATAACCGACATTCACGCGGGCGATATTATTGACGTAATTCAAAGCACGCTATTACATTCCCACGAAAAATAAAGTTAAATCTAATAAATTATTATACTTTTAGGTAGTTAAAAAAGGTTATTACTATAATTATAAAAGACAGTACCTTAACTGTTTAAAACAAACGTTTTTGTTTGTAATTCCTTCATAGTCCATTAAAGTTATCAGTAAAATATTAAGAACTGACATCTACGCTAAAACTAGCTGTACTTTCTCTTCGTAAAAATATCAGAGAAAATTAACAATAACTACTTAATTATAACATTTATATTCTTTTAACTACAAGAGAAAAGCGACTAAAATGTAAATAACTTGGTCATATTTCACAACTGAGTTTCCAAACGGGAAACGAGACTTTTAAAGGTAGGAACTTTTAAGTGTTTCTTATTTTACAAATTACTTTTTCTTGTGGAGAGACAAATTGTACTACATTATATTATTTTACTCTTGGACCTCTTATCAAGAGCTCTTAAGCTGCAAAATATACTGCCACTTCGTAAAGTATTGCTATTATAATTATGTACGTACCAGCTTTTCACAGCACGGTTTCACTCGCGTCTTTGGTTACTGCTCTGCTCTCGTCGCTAGTAGCGTGATGTTTTATAGCCTTTCTTAAAAACTGGGCTGTCATACGCAAAAATAATGATTTAATTCCGACTGATAGTTCCAGAGATTATCAGTATTTAATTATATTATTATTCGCATTCTAGAATCCATAATTGGGTTTAGATAGCCTGTAGTCTTATTATTAGTTAATTTATTTGTTACTAACTGTAGTCAGCGACCTTGCTTAAAAATATAGATTAGGTTACTTGCTAATATTGTATATTTCTAAATTGCAAGAATGTTACAAATTGGTAGCATAAATTTTGAGTTCATCCATATCAAACAAACATAAAAAAATCAAATAATTTCTCTTTATAATATTAGTTTAAATAATGTTATTATGTCTAGTCAACGCATTTTGTGCTCAACAACCTAAAAAGCTTTTTTCGCTTCTTACAGTTTTCATTCGTTGTGGTTTTGAGGCTTTTTTAAGTTCATGTTTGTTTATAGCCCGCGGATACAATTTTGTTAAATATTATTTTTGTAATTTTTCTCTTATGTACCGCTTTGCCATTTTTATGTTTTACTTTCTTTGACAAAACGGTGTACCGTATTGGTCAAATTACCCAAGAATAATAGAAGAACAAAGCATACAGCGATGAACGTCTATCGACGGTGAAGGATGATGAAGTATTATCTATATCTATACTATTATATAAAGTGGAAGAGTTTGTTTGTTTGTTTGAACGTGCAAATCTTTGTTACTGCTAGTCGGATTTGAATAATTGTTTTTATGTAATAATAGCCCAGATCTTAAGGAAGGTTATAGGCTATGTAACCTCACGTGAGCAGAACAGTAAGCAATAACGCAGGTGAAACCGCGCTGCGGTCAGCTAGTATATTATACAGAGTGTATACGACGGTATGACATTAAATGCAATTACGTATAGTATGTGACATTATAAAGCGAGACAAAAAAAATCTACTAAATATCTTCAATAGTTTAGACACAGGACAAATTTTTTAATTTCTTTAATTCTAAATTAACACTATGTAAGTACGTCAAACGGTCACTGACTTAAGTCATAGTCGACGTCGAAGGATAAACGTTGCCGTTCATTACAGTTCAGTGAACTTGTCATAATAAAATGGTGTATTACTTCGTTACTATTAAAATATTATTTATTTTGTTAGAAAATTTCAAATTTTTGTTTTTCGTCAAATTACTAGTAGTACTAGCAGTACTAGCTAGTAGTACTAGCTAGTAACACCTGCCTTTTCATTTAATGTCAAACCGTCGTATACACTCTGTATATAGGTAATATTCCTGCAGCGCCTTTAAAATCAATATCTAGTTCTAGACTTGTTTAAGTTGACAATCGCGCCTAGACTAAATGTATCTAAACTCGTCAAGAGTACTATCTTGCTAAATTAAGTCATAACTGAATTTGATAAGTTTCGCGAAAATGATTCTTAATTCACGTATCTTAATAACGTTTATCAAATAATTGATCACGTCATACACTTACTTTATTATAACCTTGGAGTACATACTCGTAACATAGTTAGCTATATACGATGCTATTCGTAAAGTTGTTGATCTAAACCACAGAGGTAAACAAGTAGAACACATGAAGGATTCTCGTTCAAATGCATTAAAAGAAATTTCCTAAACCAAGACAATATCGTTGTTTTCGTAACTCTTGTCCAATTATTTGTCACATGTTCTAATATTTTACAATATTTAGGAAACTTATGATATACACATCGAATAAATCTGCCGTTTACATACCACCTCGGCATTTTGTAAAGGCACGCTGTAATCGTAATAAATATTATAAAATAATATAATATAAAATAATATAATAATAAAATGAATCGTAAATCGCTCGTGTAATCGGCGATATGTAATATTCCGAAGGCAGATTGGGTTAGGTTAGATTAGAACTTTCCCCCCCAACCAGGGTTCTCGCCTTGTCGCGGCGGGGGGGCTTAGTAACCGTGGTTACGCAGAACCACGGCGAACCAAGAGGAACCCCAAGGAGGCGCCGCTCCTCTGGGCTTTGGTGGTAAGCCCACGATGGAGCGGCTCAGGTGGGTTGCGGTGCTGTATGGGCGACACTGCGGCTGAGGAGTGGCGGGAGAGGAGTGCCGGTATAACTTTGCGCCGCTCTCCCTACCTTCCGCGGCCTCGACGGGGCCGCAACCGCCAGATTGCGGACGCGGTGGGGCCGCAGGGGAAGAGGAGTGTCGGTATTTCGACGCGCCGTTCTCCCTATCCTCTGCGGCCGAGTTAGGAGGTGGCCTGCGGGCGGCGATCAGGCAGTCGCTGCCCGAACAGCACGGGCCCGAGACGGCATTGTGCGTGTTCCGCACGCGCCTCTCAAGGGAGGGGGGCTAGGCCCCTTAAATCGGACGGGGTCCGCTCGCGTGTGGTGAGCGGGCCATGGCCCGTCGGGGTCGCGGATGAATGCGCGAGCGTTTCCCGTGACCCCGACACTCTGGCCGTCTGGAGTGCGGTCGGAGAGTCCGACATAACCCCCGCTTTGCTCAGGCGGGTGCGTATGCGTAATGCATTTCCCATGTACAAAAAAAAAAAAAAACAAAAAAAAAAAAGATTATAACTGTGACTCCCTGCTATAAATGAATTATATTTGTTTTGTTGTCATACTATTTTAAATATCCCAAATTAGATACTTATTACATTGCTGGTAACATATCCGGCGTTATGTAATATGCCGAGGCAGATTGTAAACGGACGATTAATACAATTTGCTTGCGACATATACATACTGAGAAAATTGGTAGGGGTCGCCATAGACGGACATTTGCGGACCAAATAGAAGATGTGTTAACAAAGGGCAGAATTACAAGCACACGTAACCGACGTGTGTATAAAAAGATTAATGAATGTTGAAGAGGCAAAGGAGGTACGTTAGAACCGCAGCAAATAACGTTCTATAGTCTCTGCTTACCCCATTAATAGTAGATAAGCGTGAAGTTATGTATTTATGTACATAGTACAAAACAAAGTCGATCCTGGTACTTTACGCTTAAATCTTCTAAAGTACTCAACGGATTTTGATGAGATTTTCATTAACATTCAGAGAATTTCTATCTGAAGGTTTATATGCTTAATTATATCTAAAGTTAATTTGTACACGAGCGAGCTGGGGCGGAACACTAGTGTTATTATCAACAAATGAGTTTAGTTGCAAATACCTTACAATCTTTGTCTCGTAAAACAAACTAATATCTACATACTATCAGGTTTTGGAAAACGACCCTTAAATCCCGTGTTATTGAGCTACAAAGAGTGAAATGAGCGGGCAATAGCTCGATGTACCAGCTTGGCAAAACGCCAAGTTTCCAACTTAAACCCGCTATCGGGCTTAGTACCACGATAATATAAGAACGAGTCAGGATTCTGTCGCGAGTAAGACTTTAATCTGTGTCATTTTAGATGATTCTAAAATATTAATGAAGAACTTATTTCTACCATATAAGGTTCGAATTGGATAAACATAATAGGTGGTTTATCTAGTCTATCTTTGACAGACAGCCGATCGACCAAGAAATCAAGACGATTAATTCTCGTCCGTTCTTTGTATATTAAAAGACCCTATATAATAAGTTTATAAAAGCACGATACAACTCATATCATTTCAAATTATAATAACTTAAGAATTATTATGAATATTTTCGAATATTGATTATTATTTTTTCTAACTAGCTGCGCCCAAAATGAGTTTTGTCTCCCTCGGAAACAAGAACAATTTTTGGAGTATAATGTAGCCTATGTCCGTTTCTGGCACTGAATCTATCTACATACCAATTTTCATCGAAATCGGTTTAGCTGTTTAGGCGCTGAGTGATAACAAACACACACACATACACACAAACTTCCGCATTTATAATAGTAATAGGATAATAGGATTATACTAGCTTCCCGCGTCTTGCTTACTGATCTGTTCCCGTCGTCAGTAGCGTGATGTTAACCTTCCTATAACCTTCTACAAGAACTAGGCTATTAAATGCAAAAATAATTATTAAAATTCGACTGGTAACTCCAGAGATTAGAGCGCTCAAAGAAACAAACAAATTCTGCCCCTTTATATAATAGTATAGACAGGTATAAAATGTACGACCTCTAGTTTTATAAACTAGCTAGGGCGGTCACTTTCTGAGAATAAACCGTTCGTGAAATACGAAAGCACTAGTTCTTGATTACACTAAGCTGCCGTAGTACACAATTTGTATAACTAGTAATAAATAATATAATATATTTTATTTCGCTCAAGTAATACAAGGTAAAGGTAAATACTAATAACAAAAGATAGACTTAATCAATAAGATAAATATGTAAACAAAGTAAGAATAGGTATCTTTTATATTGTACATTGTTTTTATTATACTAACTATTTGGCCTGGTATAACTAGTCACGAATGACTCTATAACGTAACATTCGTCGAATTCCCAACAAAATGTAGTTTTTTGACATAGTTTCTGCAGGTTAATCAGCCCTCTTTTCAAAGAGTAGTATTGATTAACACTCTTAATTCGTATCAGTGGTTTTTTAAGTGCGAAAATAACAAACAAATAAACATCTATTTATATAAGTACGCTACATCAGTCAGCGGTCGTTCAAACCATAACATTATTTAGTATACTGTTGACACAAACGGACTATCAGGGTCGTCTTTCAGAGTTCACTAACAAACGCTCTTGATTGCGTTGACCACAAACTGTTGATTATAAACTCAATAAAACTTCTTAACTATCTGAAATTCAATAAACTATCTGTAATCTTTAGTTTGATTAGGTCGTAAGCTAGTAAAAAATGTCGGATGCTAACGTATGAAGAAAAGTTTTGATAAAAACAATTTTATTGCTGTAGTAAAAGCTACCTTATGATTTATATGTTAAGTTCTACTTTCATGTATGAAGTTGTAAAAATACCTCAGATAAGAATTTTTTGTTTTATGGGTAAACATATTTTAGGTAATGATAAATGTATAAATCTATATAGCATGCATAATGTTGTTAGCAAGCTTTTTATGTAAGCAAAGGTGTACACTGTATGTAACAGCAAGCGAACCTGTTATCAAATACAAGGCAACATTTTAGTTTGTTTTAGGGTAAAATGGGACCCTATTACTAAAACTTCGCTGTCCATCCGTCCGTCTCTCACTAGGCTGTATAAACCGCGATAGTCAGACAGTTGAAATTTTCACAGATGATTTATTTCTGTTGCCGCTATAACAGCAAATAAATAATAAACAAAATAAAATAAATATTTAAGGAGGCTCCCATACAACAGACATGATTTTTATAGATAATGGTACGGAAGCCTTCTGCGCGAGTCTGACGCGCACTTGGCCGGTTTTTTTTACACAACTTTGGTAGTAATTAGTGGTTGGTGGTTACTTCATGTTCGTTTCTGTATCTATACTGTCCCTTTGCGAAGAAAAGACAGACGTACTGAGAATTTTTTTTTTTTTTTTTGTTGTGCATCAAGTGAGTACGAATTTGTTTTTTAAATGACTACTCCTGTACCTAGTGCTTCATAAGTTTGTTCAATAGAACAATCTCTGTGTTGCGGAGGATATTAAGAAATTAATATTTATGGGTATTAAGTGTGAGAATCGAATATTCTATCATAGAAGTTGCAAGTAATCTCTATGCCATTTCGGCCGCGTTCGAAACTGGGGCTTAGTACCAGTTGCGATCAAAAAATTTATTCCTTGCACGTAACCAGTTGCGATCGAAATTCAGCCGCGCATGATTCACTGCGCTACCGAGACAGTTCAATTTAGGTATTTTATACATATACGAGTAGGTACATAACAATTTCAATCAATATCGCTGAGTATTTGTAAATCTCGCCCTACTTAATATTTTTATTGAACTTTACATTCCAGAAAGTTCCTTGTACCGTAATGAATAAAAGAGAGGGAGCAAACACTAATAATTATAGGCCAAGCTCGCAGACAATGGTGACCTAAATAATGGAATTACAACTGTGAAGAAGATAATATCGAGTTTTCCATGGAGATTCCATTCGGAATCTATTTGTACTGGACTTTTTAATAATATTGTATACTACGCAGAGCTTTTTTTGACATTAGCTATTTCTGTAACTAATTGTGTCCTGTATAAGCCCAGAAACATGAGTAAAATACATCGCTCCCTACCTTTTTGCAAAAAAGGGCGGGATGATCATTATTAATAATAAATATGCGAAAGTTTGTATGTGTGTGTGTGTTTGTTACCACTTTGCGCCTAAACGGCTGAACCGATTTTGATAAAAATTGGTATGTAGATAGATTTGGTGCCGGAGACTTTTTATCCCGAAAATTGGTCTGGTTCCCGAGAGATACAACAAACCATATTTGACGCGCGGGTGAAACCGCGCTGCGAATAGCTAGTATGTTAATAATATTAGTAGGGTATTACACCCATTTTTGAAAAGTGTCTCAATTAGATTCTACAGTGCTAATAACGTACCAGAGGCCCTAGACAAGTGGCAAAGATTTCTATTCTATTCATAGAATAGATAAAAAAATGTATTGGATTGACATAAGCTAACGCCAACGCTTATGTCAATCTCATACATTTTTTTATCTATTCTATGAATAAAATAGAAATCTTTGACACTTGTCTAGGGCCTCAGGAACTAAAGGAAAAGATACTGGATAGGACTCGTTGGAGGACATTGCATCACTTGCAAAAAAAGCTCTTAAATTTATGAAGAAGAGCTAATAAATCACTAAAACATTCACAAAATTTTTATTTAATCGATACGTGCCATAAAATGCATTTAAATTTTGTATTTTTAGATTTCGCACCAAATTTAACGAAAACGCTGGACGCGATAGTTGACAGATGACATTTTTAAGTTTACATAGCCGTAGGACGTACGACTACTATTTATTTGTGTTAAAAAACAGATTACGTTGACACTTCTAAACAGACGTATGATGTATTAACATGGCGACTACTATTTAATGGTGATATAAAACAGATTAAGAAAGCTGAAACCTTTAAATCGAATTTTAAAATTTAGTTTGCTATTTTATAAATTAAAAATAACGTTTTCCGACTGCTTTTTGCCTAAGCTATCTCAATAATATATTATTTCTCATATGGAGTAAAATACCCTATTAGAAACTAGCCATTTCGTTCTTTTCATTTATTCCGTCAAATAATATGTTGCAGTAGATCTGTACCGATACTCTATCTAGAATCTATTCTATTCTTTTGGAGTTTATGCCACTTGTCAACATCTTTTACCCGTAGTACGGTTAAGTTGACTAGCCCTCTGGTTTTAATTCGACATTTATGTAAGTACTGAAGTGAACACGATACTAAAATTTTAGAAGTTTCTTTTTTATTTGTCCATAAATTTCACTCATTTAGTTTAAATGATAATACGAGCTGTCACTATCCCATTGCAGAGCTACCTCCTCGAAGGCATAAATGATAATTAAATGAGTAAAACAAATGAATTAAAATCTACACTACATTCCTTTGTGGCTTTGTTTTAGTTTTGTTATTATAAATAAATATCATCATTACGAAGGTTATAATTTAGCTCATGAATACATTTATGTTCCCTAAGGAGTCGTAGCCATTTCATCTAAGTGACGATATTTCTGCGCCACATTAACAGTCCATAACTGTCAACTGCTAAATAATGTCCCAAGAGGCTATTACTTGAAACGGTTTACCATATTATCTTCAGAACAGGTAGGGAAGGTAACTTGTAGTCATTAACAGGGACGGTATGGAGAATTAGTTAGGCAATGTTATTTAATACAGAATTATTATTATGATATTACGAACAATTCAATTCTGCATTCGTATTAAATAATAATATAATAATAATTATGTAACACAGAGTTTTAATAAATATTATATCATGATAAAACAGTTACAGAAACGAGTTATTTTTATTGCCGACAGTGGCAGAAGTGCAGACAGCCCACGTGATGGTAAGTAACTGCCGCTCAAGGATGACTTAGAGTCTCTAGCATTGCTTCTGCAAAGCCAGGGACTCTGCGAAGCCGCTGCCTATTGTGAAAGGAGTGCGGTAGATAAAAGGATTGAGTGAAGTGAGGAAATAGGAATGGGGGAAATTGAGCCTCCGGCAAGAGGGAGTTGCAGTCAGATAATCTCCAAGCAACGATGCTTACAGAAGGATACCACGGTTTTTTTATGATTGCAACATTTTAAGCATAAACTTAATAATTATACTTAGATAGATAGATAGATAGAATATTCTTTATTGTACACTATCTAAAAGTTAACACAACATTGGACGATACAAAAACACAGTTATATGTAAGTTGTACAATGGGCGGTCTTATCGCTAAGAGCGATCTCTTCCAGACAACCTTTGGATGGATTTTGGTGTTGAATACTGTAGATAGTGGTGTAGATATGGTAAGTTACATAACACTTGTACATAGAGATAATTTCTATACTTATAGTGTAATAAACAATGCATACATATATATAAATATAATATATATATTTACTATGGTATGTATTTTACTATGGTGATAAATAAAGGATATTATTATTATTATTATTATATATATATATATATATATATATATATATATATATATATATATATATATTTATATATATATATATATATATATATATATATAAAATATAATATATATATTAATATAATACATAATTAAATAAATACATACACATATATATATATATATATATATATGATATTATAAATAAATGAATAAGAAAGATTTATTTTATAGTTGCGTCAAATAAAGCTTTTTAATCATATTTTTAAAAATGTTCAATGATTGAGCTTGTCTCACTTCGAGCGGCAATGCATTCCACAAACGAATAGCCACAACAGTAAATGAATGATCAAAAAATACCGTAGAATGCATTGGCATTTTTAACTAGATTCTCTGATGATCGTAAGTTTTTCTTATGTGTGTCACAGAGGAACTCAAAACGTTCTTTAAGATAGGAAGGTGTCGAAGGGTTAAACAATATATTGTATAATAGTGAAAGGATATGAGCATTCCGGCGAAGTCGTATTGGTAACCACTTGAGCTTTTTGCGAAACTCGGAGACATACTTGCGTAGACCAAATATAAATCTTATACAAACATTTTGAAGTCGCTCAAGTTTGTTTAATTGGTTCTCGGTAAGATCTGGAGAGCTGGCATCCGCATAGTCAAGGATGGGAAGTAATAGGGAATTTGCAAGTGCAATTTTGGTGGCAGTAGGAAGAAAGTTTAGAAATAAATTTAGTTAAAGCGTAATCTTTTTTTATATACAAGATTATCGCATGACAATATCTGATTTCTTATGTATTTATTTTTATTTCCGAAACAAAAGCCTGAGTTTCTACTTCTTTTATCGTCGTTAACAAGCACATTAAAGTGTCTGTCAATATCAGAAATTAGAACTCCAAGCACAAGAATCATCAAAGATTGCGATACAAATCCAGCAAACAGCAGCCCTAAACGCGAATATTAAAATGTACGTTACAGTACAATCTTATTCATACTGGGCACAATGCCAGATGCCAAACTAACAGTAAGACAGTTTACTATAGAAAACACCGTCCCGATCCACAGAGCATAAAACTATAAAACTGAGAGGGCGAACGACAATGTTGGCGTTAACTTATGTCAATCCTATAATTTTTTAATCTATTCTATTCAAAGCAAGATAACGAATTATCGTGAAGAAGTTGTAGGTGATGTAACTAGTAGCTAATGAAAGTGATGTGTTGTTAATAAGGTGATATAACTTTTTTTATTGCCGACAGTGGCAGATGAACCAACAGCTCACCTAGTGGTAAGTGGTAACTGTTGCTTATGAACTTCTGCAATGTCAGGGATTCTGCAATGCCAGGGATTCTGCAAAGCCACTGCTTACCGGGAAGGGAGTGGGGTAGATGAAGGGAGTTTGGTAAGTAAAGGCAATGAGAAAGGTGAGTAAAAGGGCGCACTCACTCATCAAACGAAACGCAGTAGGATGGATACTACTACTCATGTCGATTTTCTATGAGAGGATATTATTTACAGTCGAACTGGTCTACTCATGTTGAAACGGCGAGGATCTACGACCGCAAAATATGGAACCTTACA
The DNA here is from genome assembly GCA_963082885.1 of Parascotia fuliginaria. Lineage (NCBI taxonomy): Eukaryota > Metazoa > Arthropoda > Insecta > Lepidoptera > Erebidae > Parascotia > Parascotia fuliginaria. Next base: position 8,351,848 of record OY720195.1, read on the forward strand.
AACTCTTTTTGTAGGTACAATAATATGAAAGTAACTAAGGGAATACATAACGATAGCAGCGCTACCTGTGAATTAGATATCACTTTTCTATGGTCTCCAAATTTTGCCTACCTAATGTGGGTACTAAGACAAACTCGTATCTTCGGAAAGAGTAAAATTGAGTTATATGTAATATACTCATTATTTATAGATAATACTTATCAGATTTTGCTAGTTTGCAATCGAGTTTTTCCGGTCTGATCCTCCAGATCCGATCTCCTAGCGTTATTGTCTGCACTGTTGGTCTAGTGGTTAGTGTAACTGACTGCAAAGCCGGGTGTTATGGGTTCGATTCCCGCGTAAGGAAAATATTTATGTGATGAACATTTGTATTTGTCATCAGTCTGGGTGTTTCCTATGTATTCTAAGTACGTATTTACAAAAAAAAAGTATGTAGGTATATTTATTATATTTCAGTCATCTAGTACTCATAACACAAGCTCTTCTTAGCTTGGGACTAGATGACGGTGAGCGATAGTGTTAAAAAAAAAAAAATTATTCTGTTCTGATCCCCTGCATATTTAGTCATTCCGATCTTATCCCCTCAGTCTTTTTTTAACAGGTAAACACAGTCAAGAAAAAGCAGTTTATGTAATAATCATAATTAAATTAACACGCCTCATATTGTCAAGGAACTCAAAATTTAAATTGTTAGGTAGATTCTTTTATAAAATTCTCATCCGGTAAATCTTTTTACGTCTAAATTAATTATCTACTTTGTTAAGTGAAGAGAACATTAATAATCTCTCAAGTAAACTATATTTTTCTCAAGTTCTCACTTGACGTTCACATTTCATGTTATTTCTAAACGTTGTTTGTTTAGGATCAAGGTACCTCCACATTAACATGAGGCTGAAATAGAATACCATAGTACAAGTTTCTAAGTAGATATCTATATTTAATATTGTTATTTTGTACCTACAGATTCTTCAATTTAAAAACAAACCTAAGCTTTAAAGTATCTAATAGATATTTATACGTAATGGCGCTATTATTCTAATAGAAGATAACATAATTGAAAATTTAAAAAATCCCCCCGACATAGTGACCATTATTCTACTAGTCAAGCCTTTTCATTTGATACCCATAATAAGGGAGTTGTGAAAAATATGAAATCCGCCACTTTGTGACGCTTGCCACCTTCGACCGATTCTTATCAAACATAGCTAAGAACACTCCCGACTAATTCACCTTTGAAATAAAAAAAAAACAAAATTAAAATCCCGTCGTTTGCGCCGAGGGTTAAAAATAGAGAATGAGCATTCACGGTAATCCGAGAAACAAATTAGTAAAGATTAAAAAGAAAGAACTCATGAAGATAATGAAAGAGGCTGTACCAATAAGGGCTCTCAAATAGAACAAAATACTATTCGTCATTGATTATGCTTGGTCAAAGTGGATTGGTAACTTCAAACATTTAAAAAAAGTATAGACAGATATTTTACTTTAAGCAATTATGATTACAAGCTCTTAAATTACTGATTCGAATTTATTGTCATGTTATAAAATCTATTAGCTGTGCAATGGTACAAACAACAATTCCAGATGACGATGAAGACATTAGCGAATACAATTGCAGCCATGAAAGTTAGTCAGCGAATAATAACTACTAGATTGTCTAGATAAAGTTTGCTTTTAGAACTGAGCCAAAATTCTGTCAGAAATGTTAGTAAAAATGAAGAAATGAATTGTATTTAGGTGGTTTCAAGTATGTTACCTGAAATGCTTAGAAGCAATAGAGCTTAGCGTAACATCACATGAGTTTTTTGAGATTGAGATGACAAACAAGCAAACCAGATTCAATTCAAAATGTATTACTTTTTAGGCATTGTAGAAAAAATACAAAAAAAACTCAACCAAGTTGTTGAACGTGAAAAAGAAAGGAATACGGAAGAAGAAGAGAAAGAAAGACAAGAGTCCAAAGCGTAAAATATATTTAGCTGAAGCATACCATCAACCCGATGCTTTCGAGTATTGTAAAAAAAAAAATGAAAACACAACAAAACTATTGCTGATTGCAAACTATTACAAATAACAATGAAATAAGGAAGACGAGGAAAAAGAAAAGGGTCCGAAAGAATTATTAGATCTTTTGTATTCATCTTCATCATCATATCAAAAGACGTCCACTACTGGACATAGGCCTCCCCCAATTTTCGCCACCGTGGCCGGTCGTTCGCCGCCCTCATTCATCGGTTGTCTGCCACCCTTATAAGGTCATCGGTCCACCTTGTGAGGGGTCTGCCCACGCTGCGTCTTCCAGTTCGTGGTCGCCACTCTAGAAACTTTCTGCCCCAACGGCTGTCATTTCTGCGAGCTCTCTCTTTTGTATCACTAAGGTGAAAACTAAGTAAATACAAAGCAATATGGTAAGCAGCAATAGCCTATGGACGCTTTTGTTTATATTAGCCTATCAAAGTGACTTCACTCTGCCTGATGGTAAGCAGTCAGTGAAATCCAGAAGTGGTGGACACCATTCCAATAGCCAAACTATGGTGGTATGGTGGCCTCCACTATGGCGGCTTAGTTAGCTTAGCTTATAACATCAGTTGTATCACTTACTCTAGTAATTTGCCACAATGATAATATCAATAGTACATACCGTTCCTAGATCCTATTAAAAGAGTCATTTTGTTAGAACAATGCTCCGAAGGTAAGAAAAGTCCAAAATTAGATAAAGATAGCAAGGTTAATGAAGAACCAATGATAATCAAATACGGAACAAAACAAACTTATAAAATACGCAATATATAGTCGTATACCTAATAAGGAACTCTTTTGTCCAAATTAGTTGTACCTTGTTAGTTGACCGTATTACAAGCATGTACTGTGATGAAGCAAGTTCGCATCGAAAACTATTTACAGGTAAAAGCTCCTTCAAAGTTTTTAGTATCCTTATTTGGCCATAAATTCTAATAAGAAATTTTATTAGATAAAGTAGCACATTTTGTACAAAAAAGTCGTAACACAAAAACAATAGTACGGTAAATTACTTTCTATGATAATTCAAATAAAGTTAAAAATTGTGTGGCGCATTTATTCTAACTGTTTTACATTAAGGTAACGATGTGAAACTTTAGAAATAAAATCCAAAGTTTTGATTTTGATATACACTTAACGAATAAACTCAAAGTACAATGTGGACGATTTTTAGAAACGAAAACTATTTTGTAAAATTCTAATCGTACAATTGGGTATCGAGTACCATTTGTCCTAAATTAAATTTTGAATGTTAATAAACCTTGACATAAAATCGAAGGTAGGTTGAAAGGTAGTACATACTGCCAGTACACAAGAGCGAAGAAGAGAGGAGCGAAACGGAGCTGTGCCAATATTTATCAAGAGGATTGTTTAACATCTGCATTCTGCTACAGTGAACTGGGATTTGCGAACTATTTTTTTTATTGCCGTCAGTGGCAGACGAGCAAACATTCCACGTAATGGTAAGTGGTAACTGTCACTCATGGATGACTCAGAGTCCATAGCATTGCTCTGTGAAGCCGCTGCCTACCGTGAAGGGGTGGGTAAGTGAAAGGATTGAGGGAGGTGAGGAAAAATGAAAAGGAGAAATTGGGCCTCGATTGAATTGAGGCCTCGTTCTGTCCTACAATTACACAGCGCTATCTAGACCCTTGAGAAGTCGTTGTGGCCCAGTGGTGAAGGCACTCGCCTCGTAAACACAAGGTAGGGGGTTCGAATCCAGGCAAAACTTAGAAAGAACATATGATTCGAAAAATAATATGTATTTTCTAAGTTTATCTGGACATTTCTGACTGACGGTGAAGCAAAACATAGTGAGGAAACCTAGACTTCTGAGAAAGACTGAATTCGCTAATCCGCCTTGAGCAAGCGTGGCGATCGATGCTCATGCCTTCTCTGTATGAGAAGAGGCGTTTCCCTGCAGTGGCATAGTAACCGGATAATAACGGACCGATATGATGATGATCTAGACCCAAAATAAGCAACATACCTTGTGATAGACTTTAATGTACAAACACGGTCTGAAACTGCCTCGCTCCGCATCAATAGCCAGGCCGCCGATAGTCGTTAAAACTATTTCTGTATTGTATGATGTATTGAAAGAAAATAACTTGAATATAACTTATTTGATCACGAATCGATCAATCTTCAGTTATAGCAGCTTTTCATGACATAGATCGAAATATGAGAACAAAGGTTAGTAACCGAGATGGCTACTAGAACCTTAATTAGATTTAGGACGCTTTTTACGATGCTTAGCTTTTACCCTATTGGAGTTATTTGCTTTTACAGTGAGTTGAATGAGACTGATTGCACTTCTAAAACATTATACAATCATAAAACGTAACTTCACGCCTGTCTCCTATTAATGAGGTAAGCAGAGACTATAGAATGCCATTAACTGCGGTGCAAACATACCTCCTTTGCCTCTGCAACATTCATTAATCTTTTTACACACGCACTTCGGTTACGGGTGCTTGTAATTTTACCCTATGTCAACACATCACCTATTTGGTCCGTAGTCCGTCTAGGGCGATCATTATGTAAAAACTTTACTAGTAAAATAATGTTACAAAATGTAACGCAGTAGTGGGTCAATAGCCACGGTACTGACCTAAGTAATAGTCTTATTATGCTTGTACTTTTTACTATTGACGTAAACATCTATTCTGTTGATTATAATTGCATCAGCTTTTCGAAGCGAGTTATTCACTCAATACCTGCACTATTAAAAAAATTCAGAGCCGGATAGTTTACGTAATAGAAATTTCATAGAAAATGATTTAAGTATTTTATTTTATTTTAAAGAAAATGAATTTTAAATTATTAGGTCCAATGCTAATTGAAACAATATTTATTATGAAATAGAGTTCTCAATGCAAATTTAATGTTATGGTACTAAAAATAAATTAAATAAAACCGGCGATTTAAAAAGAGTAAAGTTATATTATGAGTGTATATAGTTTTTATACCTATCAAAAATTTGACCTCAACACAACTAAGTTTATTAATCTGCAATACACAGGTCAACGCACACAAAATTCATCTATCCAGTTAACGGTTAATAATAGTGTAGTAAAAGACCTTAACTACAAATAAAATAGAACTTACGTCGTTATGAAGCGGGAGATGTCTGCGCCACGACGATTCCGTTTTATTTGCGTTCAAGAAATACCTGAAAACAAAACAAAATATATTTTGTTATAAAACGTAACGAAAACTGGTAAGGCAGATACTAATAAAAGCTAAATATCAAGTAAATAGAGATGCTGAAAATATATCAGCGGCCCGAGACAAGTGGCAAAGATTTCTATTCTATTCATAGAATAGATTAAAAAATGTATTGTATTGACATAAGCTAACGCCAGCGCTTATGTCAATCTCATACATTTTTGTATCTATTCTATGAATAGAATAGAAATCTTTGACACTTGTCTAGGGCCTCAGTACTAGCTTTTAGCGGCGAAGTTTCACTTGCGTCTTTGCTTACTGCTCTGCTTTCGTCGCCAGTAGCATGATGTTGCATAGCCTATAACCTTCCTCAAGAACTAAGCTATCATACGCAAAAATATTTTTCAAATCCGACTGATAGTTTCAGACATTAGCACGTTCAAACAAACAAACTGTTTGAGCACATCATGCTTAAATTTTTGACCAGCGGTATGTATGTAATCAAACTCAAAATGCTTATGAACGTCAAAATTACATGAAGTCAGCTAATTAACCTACAGCCAGTTCGCTCTATTGCTCTTTATCTTGACTGGCCTGTTGGTCTAGTGGTTAGTGACCCTGACTGCTAAGCCGGAGGTCGTGGGTTCGATTCCCACCCAGGACAAACCTTTGTGTGATGAGCATGATTGTTTGTTCTGTGTCTGGGTGTTATTTATCTATAATATGTATGTATTTACAAATAAAAAAGTATATAAGTAGTTTATCAGTTGTTTAGTACCCATAACACAAGCAAATATAATTGCTTAATTTGGGGCTAAATGGCGCTGTGTGCATGTGGTAGAATATTATTATTATTATTATTATTATTATTATTAATTCGGCTATTCTCAATACACTTTGATCTATATAATAATTAGATAACACTCTAGATTTATATATTTTTGTTATTGCTACAAGTATTCATCACGATATTTTCCTTCACTATATAATATATCTCGAAGATAAATTTGAAAATTATATCAAATAGATATCAATTTTAGGTCTATTAACAGCTGTTTCTATAATACACAGACTACAATAATATAAAATAAAATTAGAAACTCTAGTTCTACTGCACAATTAATTAAAACTAAACAGCACCTGTATTTATAAAGCACAGTTATAAAAATACTAGACAAGAATAATGTTATTACAACTATTTACTTAAAATATTAATGAATAAATTTTTAAGTAGGGTAAATACTTACTTCTTCTAGACCTCACACCAGATATTATATAGCTTTATATGTATAATACCTACTTACGATATAAAAAAAACATAGAATATAAACCTTCTGAAAGAAATGCGCTAAATGATAATGGAAACAATATCAAAATCTGTTACATGGTTTAAAAGAAGTTAATCGAGAAACAGACTAAGAAAAATAGAGACCGTTTACGAAAAGTTTAATATTGTTTTTTTTAGTAGTAGTCAAGGCGAAGACGACGCCTGGCTACATCAGTCAGCCCGTGACCATGGTCGGTGTAATTCGAACGAAACGTCGGGTAAAGAGTATGACACCTTATAATAATTTTCTAACACGGGTAAACCCGTTTTATAAAATATATAGTTATTGTTCTAGGTGTTTGAACCTATAGAATTTCCAATATCTTTGTGCTACGGGAGCTCTGGTATCAGGTTCAAAGTGAAGTAAGTGCTAAGCCTAACCCTAACAGTAAAGTGAATACCTAAGGTATGTAGTACTAAGTTTATGTTTCTCATGAAGTAATACGATATTGGAATTGAATTATGTTGTTCAGGTTTGTTTGAGGGAATAACTACTACAGAAGTGTTTGGTTCTATACTATTGCGTTTCGTCCGGTGAGTAAGAACGCCGGCGACTGAATTAGCTCTCTCGGTTCTGGGAAAAGAAGATTTTTCCTCCCTCAACCCCTTCCTCAGTATGGTTAACAATGACTGAGTGGTGTTCCTTTATATTTTGCAATGCTTAGAGGACACAACGAGGTCCATATGTTACGGTTACCACTTAACGTCAGGTTGATCATTCACCGAAGTTGAATAAAAAAAAACGAATGAATATACTTCTGCCCATCCTTCAAGAAACAAGACTAATATTATTCTCAAAAGATTCTGCTGCGTTTCCTTGCAATGCAATTTAGACTTATTGGCTGTGAACTTTAACATGCTAAGTCATTTGTTTGATATTAATCTTGCTTATATCAACAGTGACTGCACTTTGCATCTAAACGAGATTTACATAAAGCTTAGACTACACGTAACAGCGAAATAACTAATATTTTATTTATAGTTTTCTACACCACGAACGTGTGGTCTCCTGTTTAGAACATGGAACAACAAGACTCTTATTGTATGTGTATAGTTCGCCGATCATGAAAATTGGGTCTCGATAATTGTTGACATTAATGTAAGGAACGATAAATTTAATTTTGCAGTTAAAAAAATCCGAAACGTAAGTTTGTAATATTTAGCAATGATTTTTGTCCGTAATGTAACTATTTACCTACTTATTTACGATAACATTTACTTACGCACTCAGGTGTTGCTTCATGCCACATTGCTAAGATTCTAGTTGAAACCAAGTTCCCTACAGATTCTAGATTTACAAGCAAATAATAATTGATGTATGAAATAGAAACAGCCTTACTTTTTTGCCCGACTGCAAGCACAGCAAGGAGAGTAATGTTTTTCGAGCGTATGTATGTATATATGTATGTATGTGAGTATGTTTGTCTTATTTCTTTGGCACGCTCTACAGCCCTCATGACTTAATGGATTTTAACGTACGAGGTGTCATTAGATTCGTATTGACTGTGGAAGTGACATAGGGTATATAAAATTTCAATGTAGCGTCAGCACGAGAAGACAAAAATGGATTTCTTTCTTTGCACTTTGTTTTAGGCAAAGAAAGAAAATATATATTATTGAAAAACAAAAAGCTCGCCTAGCTTTTTGTTTTTCAATAATATATATATTTTATATATATATTGCTTATGGCGGTAATTAAATCTTGGCTATTTACAACTTCCAAGGCCCATAAACATACATATTAATATCAGTTTTATACCTACTCAGGTTTCTGACAGACAGATAGACAACGGACAGTAAAATTACACTGTAAAGATTCCGTATTTGAGTTGGGAAACCTTAAAAGCCTAATTTTGTTTTGATCAAACCGATTTGATAACGTAATCTACCTCTATTTCTTTGCAAATAGATCGGTGTGAGTTCAACCTAACAGAGGTATATAAATATAAAAGATAAGGCATCATCTATCACAGTGGCGACGCGACAGTCTGTACTATGCCGACAGATTGACACACAACTCTCTGATTTATATCCTACTCTGTACTGTAGTTTGATTGAAATATCGAGAATCACGTACGTATATATTTTTCACCGACCGAAACGTATATTGCTACAGACTTTTGCAGTTGTTTTATTAATTATTTAATAATAATAATTAAAACGGTTAATTACTACCAATTACAATAATTATTACACCATTTAAGATTAAAAACAATAAACACAGATAAAAAGGAATAAAATGAAAACAAAAAAAAATGATATGATAAAACACATTCATGCATCACGCTCCCAGAACCGCAAGCACTCTGACAATATTTTCTGCCATCCATCCGCAAACAGATCACAGTTAGGATTGGCACACAGGAGAGCATTGAGTGCTGATAGTGTGCGCGGTACAGATGACATGGAACGCGCTACGGTGCGACATGATGGAATAGCGAACAGCACATGTCTCCGGTTACGACGATAGTTGTCAGGAGTATAAAAACGACACAGCTCGTCATGTAAATCTAGTGCATCAATTTTCCCCCTAAAGATTTTGCAGATAACTACAATTTGGCACATATTCCGCTTGACTTCCAGTGAGTTATACCCTAAAATTTCTAGGAGATATTTAGTACATATTTATTTATTTATTTATTTATTTAAGGTCAGCCAACGACTACTTACGCTATTACATTAAAAGACATATGTATCAGCTATTCTATACATAAGCGTAGTAACCACTTAAAGGCTAACACCACATGCACATTATTTGTTAACAATGAATAATTATATAATATTAAATTGATGAATTAATTTAGAATGAAATTAAATTACAATGTTATTAAAAAAATATATATATAAAATTAATTTAATTAGAATATAAAGTGAGCTTAAATTAAAATGTAATAATTAATATAGGTACAATAATCGCACAGTAATTTATTATCATACTTCTTAGAATTAGAATAACAGGTATAATTTGGATGTAATTATTTTATTATTAATATATTTAAGAATTAAATTAAATTTATACGATTAAATTAGGTTAATTTAGGATTAGCAGTTCGTGTAATGTTCAGTATTGTTTTACGATACGTACTTAAACTATCATGATGTATGTCTATTATGTCACTAAAACTGTTTATCAATTTACACATTCTAGGTATAGGGGAATTAGCACCAAGGACAGTCCGTCTTAATGGTGGGCATAGTGGTGTAATCTGATGTCGAGGGTATCTGGAAGGAGCGCGGAATCTTAGGAGACTCAATAGACCAGGACAATCCACATTACCTCTTATGAGTTTGAACATAAATACGGCATCAGTAATCTCCAAACGGGTAGAAAAGGCAGGTATCTTGAAGTACTGCAGGCGAGTATTGTACGAGGGCAGTAACTTAGCTTTCCCAGCAGAAAAGGCAAGATGCCAGAGAAAGCGCTTCTGTATTCGTTCTAGACGGAGAGCATGTACAGCATAGTGTGGCCTCCAGACGACACTGCAGTACTCCAAGATGCTTCTTACAAACGTGTTGTACAGTAAGATTTTAGTGTTGTAATTTTTAAACTCTTTGCAGTTTCTAATTACAAAACCCAGCATTTTGGATGCCCTATTTGTAATATGCTCAATATGTGGGATGAAGGTAATTTTTTTGTCAAAAACTACACCCAAGTCCTTTATTTTGTCTACTTCTTGTAATTTTGTTTGTTCCACAACGTAGCCCGCTCCTATAGTTTGCGTTTTCCTAGTGAATGTCGAATAGTAGCACTTTTTAGTATTTAGGGTCATATCATTAATTTTGCACCATTCTATGAGTCGGTTCAAATCCCTTTGTAGTTGTTCAGTGTCGCTAGGTGATTCAATTTTTTTAGCTATCTTTAAGTCATCAGCGTAAAGAAAGCAATCTGAGTAATGGAAGTGACTTGGGAGATCATTTATGTAAATATTGAATAAAATAGGAGCCAAATGAGAGCCTTGTGGGGCTCCAGATGTTATGTCACAGCCCTTAGATCGGAAGCCATTTATGACCACATAGAATTCTCGATCAGTTAAATATGACCCAAACCAGTCTAGTAAGGGTCCGGTCACTCCATACACAGAAAGCTTATAAATTAAAATTGAGTGTGAAATTTTGTCGAAGGCTTTGCTGAAGTCGGTGTATATTACGTCATACTGTTTATTAGAGTCTATGGTATGAATAAGTAATTCAGAGAAGGACAGTAAGTTAGTACTAGTGGATCTATTTGCGACAAAGCCGTGTTGGTGATCACTAAGATACGATTTAAAGTGTTGTTGCAGATGTGGACATATTAATGCTTCAAAAATTTTAGCAAAAGTAGACAAGATAGAAATAGGCCTGTAGTTTGTTACATTGTCATTATTGTCTGACTTGTAAATTGGAACAACCTTAGCCCTTTTCCACACCTTCGGAAAGGTTCCTGTTGCTAGCGAGCTGTTATAAATTTTTAATAGTGGGGTCACCAAGGCAGAGGCACACGCAGAAATAAAAATTGGTGGTATACTGTCAGGTCCTGCTCCTTTGCTGGTATTTAGAGTTTTCATTTTTTTCAGCAGTTTACGACTATCGATAATAGGGTATGTAAGGCATTGACTGTGTTGGTTCATGGTTTTAAGAAAGTTTGAGTTAAGGGTATTGTCGAAGTTACTTTTCGCAGAGTTGTAAACTGATGAGAAATAGCCAGCAAATAAATTACAGATGGCCTCGCCATCAGAAGTTGTGGTCTGACCGTCAGTCATTGACATTGGGTAGGTGCTGGACCCACCGCGTTTCGCCTTTATGTGAGACCAGAATGATTTGGGATTGTTAGGTATTTTAGCTTCCAAATCTAACAAATACTTATTATATAAGTCTTTAGCTAAGTCTTTACATCGTTTGGAAATTAACTGTAGTTCCAGCTTGTCAATGGGGTTCTTGTATTTCATGTGTCGTATTCTCAGTTTATTTCTTTCTTTAAGTGATTGTATTAGTGACTTGTTAAACCACGGAGGATAGCGACTTTTTTTTGGATTACGTTTAGGTACATATTCATCTATAACGGAATAGAGGACTTCATAAAAAATCTCCAGCATAATGTCTACGTCAGAAATACCACAGAACAGATGCTCCCAGTTTATTTTCTTTAGCTGACATAGAATAAGATCGTATTTCGCTTTGTAAAAGTTTGACCTAGGAGTGCTACTGTACGGTAGACTTTTATTCTTAGGAAAAGAAAGACTAATTTCAATAGGCGGGTGGAGTTTATCGACAACGGTTATACTGTTGACTGCTTCAATAACAGAACATGATGACATTGTCGTTAGTACAAGTACATATAAGGGTAGTACCCGTACATTCTCTTGTAAAGATGCCTAAGGAAAGCTTTTTGCACCTTTTCCAGCATCAGAGCGTAAGTACTTACTTATTTATACAAACTACAACCTTCCTAATGGTAAGTGGTAATCGTAACCTAGCTGTGTTCTCTAAACAATGATATGAAATCACAAACAAGCAGTTACCAGGGGATGATAGAGAAAAAGGAGGACGATTTGTCAGTTCAATTCCATTCATGCTTAAACCAGCATCTTCTACTGTAAAAGTTAACTCCGACATAATGTTAACGTTGTTGACGGTAGTAGATCTACGCTGGTTTCAGCATGAATGGGCCGAATCGACCGGCAAAGTACAATCCTCTCATAAAAGATCGACGTAAGAGTAGTAGTATCCGTACTATTTCGTTTCGTTCGGTGAGTAAGAGCGCTGGAGGCCTAATTTCTACCCTTTCCTTTTTCATTCCCTTCCTCTACCGCAATCCTAGCCGCCATAGTGGAGGCCAGTGCCGTAAATAGGGCGGTGCCACCGGTGCCCAGGCACAGGGCGTAGACTCTGGGGGGCGCAAGAATGGCCAGACCAGTCAGGACTATTATTTTTTCGGTTTGCTCCTGATAAGTTCCCGCTGCGCCCCTAGTGCTCGATTCCAACACATACGTACCTACATGCCAGTATCATCAAAAACGTCTATTAAATTAGACAAAACATCGCGCTCATTTTTTTGGCAGCGCACGAGCGTATTTGTGTTTAGTGTTTATCGGAGTTAAGCCGCCGCCGGCCGGCTACACGGTCGGTCGGCGACTAAGCGGCGGGCGGGTACGGGCGGGCGCTATTATGTTTTTTTTACAATGCCAGTGACTGTAGCTTCCTGCGAAAGATCATTCAGTAAGCTCAAATTAATAAAAACTTACTTGCGCTCCTAGCGATTTTGTCGATTGAACGCGACATAGGACGGTGTCTGTCGTATGAAAAGGTTATCAACGATTTCGCAATGAAGAAAGCGCGAAAAGTTAATCTTTAAAAAAGTTTATGGCTTGCTTTAATAAATCTTTACTATCTGAACTCATTCATTTGTGGTCTCATTCATTTGTGTATTATGTAGTTGTGAATAATCTTGCAAATATTTTCGAATAAACGTTTTTCACCAATTCATACTTAAACGCAATTTATATTATGCTACCTTCCTTATTCAAAACTCTACCATACCAAGTACTTAAAATTAAATTAATTTACAGTTTACTGAAACTTTGCAGGGTGTTATTTTATTATAGAAGTATGAAAATCATAGTGGCCCAAAAATTTAATCTTAAGCATCAGGGTGGGCAACGCATTTGCACTAGTGAACTTGCGATTGAGTTTTAGTGAGTGAGACACAGTGGGTGGTATAATAGGCGAAGGGTCCACTTAACATCAGATGGCTCGTCTGCTTGTTTGCCCACATCAGTTCTTTAAAAAAATAGATTTTTCTTCCAAAATATTAGATAATTGGTCCACCAACACCAAGTTCCATGTGCTTTATTTTATCACCCTGAATGAAATAAAGTAGGCCTAGAAATAGCATTGCTCTAGGGTACCTATAATAATTAAAAAAACAAGGGCGCAATTATAAAAGCTCGCACAGGGCGCAAAAAAGGCTATTTACGGCACTGGTGGAGGCAACCATACCAGCAGTTTAAGACGATGGCTTTTGGTATGGTAGTCACCATTTCTGTATTCTACTGACTGTTTACCATCAGACGGGGTGGAGTCACTTTGGTAGGCGAAAATAAAAAAAAGGTGGAGTCATTTTGTAAAAGAAAGAAATGTAATTGCCTCTTGTGACCTCTGTAGTTCAGTAGTACTGTGTAAGGATTACCACGCAGTGGTCTTGGGTTCGATCCCCGGGTCGGGTAAACTGAAATTGGTTTTTGTGTCAAAAAATTGTTAGTATTAGCCCGGCGTTTGGAATTGTGCCCGATATATGGCAAAAGGCTTCACCCCACATGGGAGCTAAAATAAAAAAATTGCAAAAAGCTGCCTGCTCCTTCGGGGTTAAAAGGCGTGAAGCTAAATATGTATGTATATAAGAACCTAAATGCTTCACGATTGTTCGTCAGTAAAATTATAATTAATTCAGCAATTCAGAAATGTAAACGGAACTAAATTTCCAATAACTCAGCTTTAAATTAATGTTGACTTTGCAACTTTAGTTACAGTAGTCTTTCTGTGTCAATATAATGTAGATGATAGCGATATTTAATATTTAGACGAATCTGCTTTGGTAATCTCAGCTATTAAGCACACGCACACGCACACGCACATGCACACGCACACGCACATGCACACGCACACACGCACGCACACGCACACGCAACGCACACGTACACACACACACACGCACACACACATACACATTTTTTTTTGTTAAATCGTTGCAAACAAACAAACACAAATCTTTTCTCTCTATAATATTAGTTTAGACTAGCGATACGGCTCGTCTTCCCACGTGAATCGTTGAAATTGTCGTATTTTGTTTACTATAAGAAGTTATTCTTAAACTTACAATTAAACCTTTCGGAATGAATAATCTAAATGATAGTAAGACCCATTTGATTTAGAAGAAGCAGTGAAACAGATACTAACTTAATTGAACGTACAACCTCATGCAAGATGTTTATTTGATGAGAAGAATATTAAGAATAATATAAAATTTTATTAATATAATATAAGATAATATAATATAAGATTAAATATATATATATTAATATTAAGAATATTTACATATATATATATATATTTAATATCATCAAACCTTAAGGTTGAACTAGTCGATATTTTTCCATACAAACTTCAGAAGAGTATAATAATATCTCCATTGTTTGACATAGTAAGTACATTTAAAGTTGAACACGATATCGTTTATGAGTTCGAGCCCGCGACTAGTTCAACCTTAAGGATAAATGTAAATACGTATTGTGGTTTTGTCTAATGACATTCCCTAGAGAGCATACATGTTACGCGCAAATTGTACGCCAAGGAATTCGTTGAGCACAGCGTCTACTTTATTAAAATAATCTTAATCTTGTAAATATAATCTTACTAGTAGCCTCTTACTAATGAGTAAAGGACGAGTCGTTAGTAAGTACATCTGAGGCCCTAGACAAGTGGCAAAGTGTTTGACACTTGTCTATGGCCTCTGGTGTAACAAAGTAAATGAAGATAATAGTTTTTTTTAATAATGAAAGCAAGAATTACATCGCCATTGCGTCTGTGTTCTGTCCTTATGATTTGCATTTGCGAGACTTCTTATATGTAACTAGCTGTTGCCCGCAGTTCCGCCCGCGTGAATATCGGTTATATCTCTGTTTACATTGACGATTTTTATACAAACTTTCATCCCCCATTTCAACCCCTTTTAAGCTATTTTTTTGTGGTAAAACATGGTAAAACAGCCTATGTTTATCCCCGAGGTCTAATCCATCTCTATACCAAATTTCATCAAAATCAGTTCAGTGGTTTAGGCGTGAAAGCGTAAAAGACAGGCAGACAGACAGACAGAGTTACTTTCGCATTTATAATATTAGTATGGATTGGATAAAAGTCTATTAAATAAACAACTCGTTTGTGCTTTGTTCTCGCCATAAATAACTAGATTATAGCTGGTTTAAGCATAAATTGAATGTATTAATTAATGACTTCACATCGATCTCTTTGCTTTTACTTTCCCTCTTTCATTCTTCGTCACGGTCTTTTTTTTTCAGGATACAAAGCATTTATAAATTCAAAAGGCACACTCACTTGTCTGATTTAGAATCCTCAATGTATAGGCAGGTGTTTTAACCACTAGACCATCACAATTGTTTGACACCAAAGTTATACAAAAAAAGCTAAAAGTATTACCACAAAAATATCATGTTAAATTCATATGCGAATCAAAATATTCAACGAATGAAACATTGGCCCAAAAGTAAATAGATTCGATCAAAGTTAGTTTGCGTTGAAACGTGTTGAAATAACAATATTGGCTGAATATTGGCGGCCGCCGGCGAACACCAGCTCGATCCAACTGATACCGGTTTACCAAAACATTGGTATTGTGTAGCAAAAGTATTACTAAAAATACACTGTGAAAAATGCACTTATTTTGATTTAGGATTTTATATTGTATGGCTGTGTATAGTATAAATATGGAACCGGATTCGACGTATGTCGAATGTGTGTTGAAATATTTTCAACTCATATTTTTATATCATTATTGAGGTTACTGAATCTGATAGTGCAGTTAGACGCAGTGAAATTTATCTTTAAAATATTTACGAGGTTTCATTTTTCTGTTTTCAGCACGAACGTGACAACCGCAGTCCGAAAAACAACCAAACTTTAGATAAAAATGATAACAAATAAAATAAAACTAGTAGCACCTATCGTGTTGAGGGGTCGTAAAATCTCAATGGCCCATTTTGTCCTACTAAGAAACAACGTTACAACTGCTTGACACGTTACGGGAAAAACGCATTTAGTTCTTAAATATAGAGGCGATTTTCCTATACTATCCATCGTGTAGTTGTGGTGTGTAAAAAGACAGTGTGCTCTCGTAAAATTGTTTCGAATCACACCATAAAACATTAAGTGTAAGTGAATTCATCTCTTATGTTGTTAAAAATACACTGTTTTTATTGGACATAGACATAGTCTTATAACTAAAATTAATTGATACATAGTTAATTCAAACTTTTTTTTAAGGTTTTTTACAAATAAAGCCGTGTAATCTCTATACCTTATTAAAATACACACATACAGAAAAGTCAATTGCAACTATTTTTAACCATGTTAAAATGCTGAAGAAAGAGGTGGACTAAATCTATACTATTATAATAAAGCAATAGAGTTTGTTTGTTAGTTTTTGTTTGTTTGTTAGAACGCGCTAATCTCTGTAACTACCAGTCTGATTAGAAAAATTCTTTTTGCGTATGATAGATCAGTTCTCGAGAAAGGTATTAGGCTATGTAACATCACGCTACTGGCGACGGAAGCAGAACAGTAAGCAAAGACGCGGGTGATACCGCGTCAATGCTATCATAGAATTCATGCATCGAGTTCAAACGTCGTCTCAACTTCATATAATTTCCTTTCGATACAACCTGAAGAGACAAGTTGGTTAGACACTAGCAGTACTAGTAATTGCGTCAGTGAACTAGACGTAACGTGGCCTAGTTCGAAGATATATAATGTTAAAGCTCATGTACATAAACATTTTATCTTAGTATTATTTTATATAAGGTATGACTGTAATGATAGAAATTGACGTTGTATAAATTTATTGTGAAAAAAAATGCAAGATTTTCATCATATGAAGTAATATTAAATTGTTTTTAGTTAAAAAAGCTCTAGGGGTTAACGGTCTTATGTCATAAGTTATAGACACTAACTTTAATCAATTATAATGGTCAATATTTGTACGCCGTTGGCGGCCTGACGCAGTAAGCTACATGTCATGCAATAATTTGTAACACCTTCCTACCTGTGTTCAACAAATAATAATTTTTGATTTGATTTGATGTGTTTTGCAGTACTTGTCTTTTAAAAGGGTAAAAAGTATCAATTTATTTTTATTCGGTTCTTGTTTTAAAAGATTAATTCTAGATACTTAATGATCACAGTCCGTAAGGGGAAAAAGTATCTCACTAAGCCGCCTTAGGAGGCCACCATACTAGTAGTCTGGTTTTTGGAATGGTGTCCACCACTTCTGGATTCTACTGACTGCTTACCATCAGGCAAAGTCTCGGGTTCGATCCCCGGGTCGGGCAAAGCGATAAGCCATGTATGTATGTAATATTATAAATGCGAAAGTTTGTATATGTGTGCGTGTTTGTAATCACTTAGTGTCTCAACAGCTGCACAGATTTCTATGAAAATTTATGTGTAGATAGTTCGGTGCCGTAGACGGACATAGGCTACTTTTTATCCCGAAAATCGGTCTGCTTGCCCAAGGATACAAAACATAATAATTACACACGCAGGCAAAGCCGTGGAACGCAGCTAGTACATTATAAAACTATTTTATTACATAATAATATCAGTTACGAACAGATTTACTACATAGTCGCCGTTTACCCGTTACTAATACCCCATCGTTTGTTTGAACGAGAGTTAATAGATCATGTTAGGACATTATGAGTGGCAACTGACACCTAGCCTCGTAGACAAAGATGAATCGACACCCTGTAAGAACCAGCTAGTTATATGACAAATAATTATGGTCCTATACTATGAAATTATCTCTTTTTTTTAACTTTGGTAACAAATAAATGGTGCATTATGGTAATTAAGTGGTTATTCTAACGTAAATGGACGTAGCTGTGTTCTTGCATTGCATAAATAGTGATTGGAAAGGTTGAGAGGGGTCGCCCTAGGCGGACATAAGCAGGGCACGCCACGGTGGTGGCGGTAAGTCCCATCCTCGAGGAGTGGCTGGAGAGGAGGCACGGCGTCCTCACGTTCCGGCTGACACAGGTACTCACCGGTCACGGGTGCTTCGGCACGTACCTGTGTCTCATAGGCCGGGAGCAGACGTCCGTCTGCCACCATTGCGGGGTCTGCCCGCGCGACACGGCGCTCCACACGCTCGTGGAGTGTCCAGCGTGGGCGAACCAGCGCCGCGACTTGGTTGCGGCGCTCGCGACGGCCCAACTCTCGCTGCCGGCCGTGGTTCTGGCCATGGTCCGCAGCGAGAGGGCTTGGGAAGGAGTCGCCTCCTTTTGCGAGGAGGTGATGCTCGCCAAGGAGGCGGCTGAGCGGGAGAGGGAGCTGAACACCATGCTCCCCGCCCGTCGCGTCCGCCCCGGACGTCGCCGTGGGGCGCTCCGGGATCTCCAGCCACCGTAGGAGGATGCCTGCGGGCGGCGATTGGGCAATCGCCGCTCGAACAGCACAGGCCCGAGAAGGCGGCGTACGTGCAAAAGATGGCAAATTCTATGAGCTAACTAGTCCGAAAGGAAGTATAAACAACCTCCGAGTCAAAGCGCCGCCGAACCAGTTGTACCATTGAAAAGTACCAGTTATGGTACAATTAGCACTGATTTGTTGCAGTAGTACCATTGATGGTAATTGGCACTGATTTATCACAGTAGTAGCATTGATAGTACAATTGGCACTGTCTGTTTCGTCTAAATCACCTGTACCATTAATCAATATCATTGATGGTACAATAATTGGCACTGATTTATCACACAAGTACCATCGTTGGTACTATTCACACTAATAGTAGGTAGGTGTGCAATGCAAAAGTAGGCATTATTTAAAAAAATCGATACTATCATAAAGCGGATAAGAGTTTGTTTGTTAGTCTAATTGTTTGTTTGTTCGAACGCGCTAATTTCGAAACTACCAGTCAGTAATTATTTTTGCATTTGATAGCATCACGCTACGAACGACGGGACCGGAGCAGTAACCAACATGTAATTTAACTCGGGTAAAACTGCGCTGCGGAAAGCTAGATATAAATAAGCCAACATACTTATATCTAAGTTAGAGACCTTCTATAATTTTAAGACAAAATACGACCCAGATGGGAGACTGCTATTACATTATAATTTCAAATAATGTTACTAGTTTACTACCTTTAAACGCCATATTTAAAATAAACATAGGGTTCTCTGCTTGGAATATACTAAAATACATATCTTTACTTAAAATATTTTTAGCATTTTTATTTTCTTTAGAATAAGCACAAAATAAAAAGTTATTTCGGTAAAGACACCAAGACTAAATAGAACTCTTCTTCAATGTTCATCTTAATACAATTAATCTAAAGTTAATTATGGTATAATCTTCGTCAACTTGTGCCCCATTTATTCTGCGGCTGTTCTTGATTCTTAAATCAGAAGATTCCTAAATATTGATGATTTAAAATATGTTATCATCTTCCAAAAATTATGTTACAATTTATATTTAATAATAATATTAGTATATTACTACCCCACTACAGGCAAAGGCTTCTTTTCATACAGAGAATTGATCACAACGCTTACTAGTGGCGGATAGGCAATCCCAAGCCTATATTTATTATGAGCGGTCCACCGTAGCTTCGCTCGACTAGAACCCCTTAATTCGGTGCTGACACAAAATCCGTTCTTAGCTGACGTCTCCTATCTATAAACTGTCTATATATATACCTTAATTCAACTTTATAGATCAAGTCGTTTTGAGATTTCGTGTCTATTCAATACCTTTATAAAGATTTTACTTTTTAATACTTTTAATAATAGTTTTATATACCTACTTAATAATACTGGACTGCCGAGACCTAGGCTTTAATCCTTGGTATCTACACGTAGTAGATCTACGCTAGTTTTAGCATTAATGGGCTGGATCGTCCGGAGAAGTACTACCCTCTCATAGAAGAAGTACCTAGTAGTAGTATCCGTACTACTGCGTTTCGTTCGGTGAGTGAGAGCGTCGGAGGCCCAATTTCTCCTCTTTCCTCTTTCCTCACCTCCCTCATTCCCTTTCCCTAACCCCATTTCCAGCCGCCATAGTGGAGGCCACCATACCAGCAGTTTAAGACGATGGCTTTTGGTATGGTGGCCACCACTTCTGGATTCCACTGACTGCTTATTATCAGGCGGGGTGGAGTTACTTTGGTAGGCTAATAATAAAAAAAAATCTAGGAATTCTTACTTTTAGTTCAAAGTCTAGATTTGCCCGGTAAATGCCAACAGACTAGGCCTGTTACATGAAGCCTGACATAGCTAGCTAAACGTTACACACTTCTGGCTACCCCTTCGGAGAGAAAAGGTTTGATTCTATATTAATAGAAGAGAAAAGGCTTGATGCTATTAATACAGCATCAAGCCTTTTCTCTCCGAAGGCAAAGTACTAGATAACTGCACCTAGTATTTCGCGATATATCTTTGGTTAAAGCTGTCATATCGAATTTACCAAAGAGGTAGGCTGAGTAATAATAAATTGACAATAATATATTTCATTGCAAATGTTCTGTTGTTTTCTAATTTTTAAAAAAAGCGCCAAAACATTGAATAGTTATTTCGTTTCTATATTTATTATTAAGGGTCTAGTTATGCTTATGAGACCATTGTTAAAGTTATATAATAAGCAGTTAAGAGCTTAGAACTGATTCAGTAGGATTAGTTATATTTTATGGCGAATTAATATCGTTTCGCTCTGCGTATATAGATTATCGGCGGCACAACAATCTCAGAACAAGGAGTCCTTGTTCTGAGATCGGCAGTTATAATACCTTGAATGAACATCTGGTATAGTTTTATATTATCTGTGATAATGTGAATTGTTTGTCTACGCGTTAAGAGTAGATAGATATAGGACCTGCCTAGGTAATCGTGTCTGGTTTAAAAACAAATTATTATTTATTATTTGCAATCCATTTACGTACGCTAAGGTAATGAATTCCAAGAGGTCAAGAAACCACAGAGTCAGATATTTTGTAATATACTTAGCACTATCTTGTTATTTTACACAGATTATAAAACAAATGTTACAGCTAAAATATAACATGAATAAACAATATAGCAGGCAAGCGCAGCGCGTAGAAAAAAAGTACAGTATGTACCTCTCGCAAACCATACACGCACTCGCCACCGTAAACCGATACACAATATAAAATAATGTCAAAAATGGACAATTAATCAACGTTTGCGTCGAGAGTAAAACTGAAAATGTCATGTCATGTCACAATATCATGTCGAACAAACATACAAAAGCCGGTATTACATTATCATATTTAAATCATACATATATGATTTCATGTCTGTCAAATTCTATGATCATAGTTATACTAATATGATGACGTTCTTCATTTTTACATATTACACTTATTGATCATATAAACGTCATAAATCAAGCCGTGTTTTACGTTGCTATGGGTGTGCTACGTTTACGCTATGATAGTGTAATAGCTAATACCCATGTATGAAGCTAAATCGGATGGCTAGTTAATATAAAGGTGATCTTACTGACCCGTCGCAGACGTAATTGAAAGGCGATTTAGCTATGACAAACAATATGAATCATCCAATGTCAACACAGACAGTAATATTATTCCCTCTTGACAGTTTATTAACGGGCACAGTAGACACTATTACGAGTAATTTGATCTGTTATCCAGTTTGTGATAGCGGGTAATATTGTCTCAAATTACTGTAGGCTAAGTTAGAATATTACATACACACATAACTTCATGCCTGTCTCCTATTAATAGGGTAAGCAGAGACTATAGAACGCCATTGTCTACAATCATACCTCCTTAGCCTCTTCAACATTCATTTCATTCAGGAGAATATTTTATTCTCCATTTAAGGTTGGCAATTGCTTGGTTATGTTTACTAAGCATTATTTATGCTATGCTTAAAAAACACAGCCATGTCTATATGTTACAGTTACCACTTACCATCAGGTGGGTTGTATGCTTGATTGCCACCAAAGTTGTATAAAAAAAGAATATATCTATGATGTACTCCACCCAGAGCATCCGTCCGAAGAACACTTGCGCGTTAAGCACCTAGCCTAGTCCACGTTGAGCACCAATCAATATTATTGACAGAGAGAGCACCTGCCGTGGTCTTATAACGGGTACTCTGGGTGGACGACATCATATCTATCACTAGGAGATTACTAAACCTACTTGGATCCACAATAAATTTAAGAGCACTGACATTTTTTTTTCTTTAAAGCAACAGTTACATTTAAAGTTTATGAGCATTAAAAAGAACCGGTCAAATGCGCGTCGGACTCGCACCGACGGTTCCGCACAAACTTGTTGTCAATATAAATAACATAAACGGCCATATACCTTTTGTTTGCGTTAACATAGCATTTTTAATTTTTACAGTTTTGGAGGTTGTAAATAAGAGTATTAATTCGATATAAATTTCAGCTGGATATCTCTGCGCGTTGAGAAAAAGGTCTTTACAAACAGACAGAAGGATACTAGTGGTCGTATAAGGGTTCCGTTTTGTCTCTTGAGATACGGAACCGTAACAACTGTGTACATTTACATATCTAAGTTGAAATGTTAGGTTTTATTAAAGCAATCTACAGTTTTACGAGCACCCATTAAGCTTAAAGGTAATCCAGTCAAGTATCTTTTTAGTGTAAATATACACTAGTGTACTGTTTTGGCTCTGGCTTCAACTTTTTTATACTTTGTATTGTAGATTTCGGGTTTCAAAAGCCGTCGCCCGCTATTACTTTTTTATATTTGTCTATTAATCGGGCATGGAAATTAATGGAATTCAGGATTGTTAAGTACTCTCACTTGATACCTCATATCGGCCGAAAGATGTCCACTGCTGGACATAAACCTCCCTTATTTAGATAAATTTTACTTTTTAATTTTTCTTTACAACATAGAAAGCTGTAAGTAATTAAGTATCTATAGAGTTAAGTGTATTGCCTGCATCACTTTACAAAAATTGTAATAACCTGGCGATTAAAAAGAGTGGCCTGAGTTTCTTGCCAGTTCTTCTCATGGCTCTACTTCGTCAGCGAACTGGCTGTAGGTTAATTTGCTGACATTTTGTAAACTTTGACGTTCATAAGTGTTAATTTAATTAACCTATTTGAATAAACATATATTTAATTTCATTTCATTTCAAATAGTGATATACTAGCTCAAAAGAGCGAAGACAATAGCGGTAAATGGTTACCGCAGCGCAACACAGCTGCTATTCTTAAATGTAAAGCAAATTCGAAAATTAGTATGGAAACCATAATTCGCAATATGTAAGTACATTGCGATATTTGTAATAAAGATTTGGTAGGTTTGGACATGTGGAAAAGATGGATGAAAGTAGGACAACGAAAGAGATTTATGGAGCTGAAATGAATGGGCAAGTTGGTAGCGACACATACGACGGACGAAATAGGTGATGTGTTGACAAAGGGCACAATTACAATCACCCGTAACCGACGTGTGTATGAAAATATTAATGAATGTTGCAGAGGCAAAAGAGGTATGTTTGGATCGAAGGAAATGGCGTTCTATAGTCTCTGCTTACCCTATTAATGGGAGAAGGGCGTGAAGTTATGTAGATATGTATGTTGTAATAACCAATAGTGAACACCTTAAATTTGTAGTATTTTTGCAATTTCAGTAATGCACATAACAATATCTAGTTTTATCTCGAAATCACCCAAAGGTTGACTGGTAAAGAATGCCTCTGGCATTAAGTCCACCTTTGTACATTCACATTGTATTTTGTACAAGAATAATAATACCTAATTGTTTCAATACATTACATATTTATTCTACATTTATGCTGTGTAATGTAGGACACTGCAATTGGTGTTAATGTTATTAAAAAATGAAAAATTTTAATTTTTTGCGTTAGTGACCGACAGATAAGATAAAAACACACTGTGTTGTTAAGACGGTGTGTTTTCATCTTAATTTCATGATTAATCAAAGTACAAACAAACATTATAAATTGAAAGGCAAGCTTCTACCAACTTCACTAATAATTTTCGTAACAACAGCCGCAAATATAATTTTTAACACCACGAGCACCTTGTGCCTCCTGTCAAATCAAATTCAAATACCGAATTTAATAAAAGAAACGTCATACGTTTATAACTCGATGACTTTTGGTTATGGTCAAATATTGCAAACATATAAAAAAAAACTTGTTCTACAAGATATGTCTATCTCTGGTTCCTTGTCCATTACTGGTGCAGTTACCTTAGATACGACGTCAAATTTGAAATTATATTGTATATTAGGTGCGCTCCACGGCTTCGCCCGAGCGTAAAATATAACCAACCAGAACGATTTTTGGGATAAAAAGTAGCCTATGATATACTATAAAATACGTAAATAATTTTGTTAATAAATAATATTAATGTATCAATAAATATTTCTCGCAATACGAAATCGGACAGTTAAATAGGTCAATTTTACACGTAAACAGAATAAAAACCGCATAGAAAATCGTAAAACACATAAATTAATTGATATTTCCCAACTTTTTAAACATGATATATCAGCCAGAGAATTGGGGCTTAAAATACATTAAGTGGTGAATCGCCGGCTTTTGGTGTAAAATCGTTTAATCACTTGAAATAGCCGCAAACCGCGATCAGTTTTCACAGTTAAATGCGTTTCGTATCATTGTAATGTAAAATGCATTGCAATTATTTACAAAAGATTTTAAGTACCTAATAGTAGCATATATTTTTATCGAAGGGGGTAAGCAGTGAAGTAGGGTACAGAGATATTTCAACGCTATCTTTCGTACGTGAATAAAGCATCTTACAAAACCGCTTTAGTGAAGGCCATCAAACCAGCAGTTTAAGACGATGGCTTTTGAAATAGTGGTCACCACTTCTGGATTTCACTGACTGCTTACCATCAGGCAGAGTGGAGTCACTTTGGTATCCATGGCAGTTGCATCTTAACTAAAATATCAATTATTCTCGTGTACGTAAGTATTTAAATTTTTCATTGCTAATGATCTTTTTCGTCTTTGTTGAATCAATGCTTTTCATGTCTTTTCTGTTTAAAAAGCCTTATCATGCAGTGGAAAAATAACATAACATACAAAAATATTATTATTATATTTAGTAGCATTAAACATTTTCGAAGTGTCTCAAAATCGCTCAGAGGGCGATAGAGCGGGCTATTTATTAGGCGCCTCCCAGTGCAATCGTTTGAGAAACGAAGAAATCCGCAGGCGAACCAAAGTAACTGACCTAGCTCGCAGGGTTGCTTCTCTAAAGTGACAATGGGCAGGACACATAGCTCGGAGAACTGACGGCCGCTGAGGCAGAAAGGTTCTAGAGTAGCGACCACGAACCGTAAGAAGCAGCGTGGACCCCCACAAAGTGGACCGACGACCTTATAAGGGTGGCAGGCAACCGATGAATGAGGGCGACGAACGACCGGCCACGATGGCGAAAATTGGGGAAGGCCTATGTCCAGCAGTGGACGTCTTTCGGCTAATATGATGAAACATTTTCGAATATAAAAGTTCATTACACATACGCTTTAAAACAATATTATACATCACAGTATATCTGTACAATTAACTGCTCTGTCCATTAAACCATAAAAACAAAACATGTTTTATTAACAGTACACAACAGACACATTACATACACGTTGTCAAAAAGCATTCCAGTTATGTCCAACAAAAGCTTTTTACAAACAAGAGCGAAATACCAAATGTGTACATTAAAAACTAGAGTTGTTCCGAGTTGGGAATTAGCCGGAACTGAATCTGGTTGCGGCCGAAACCCAAACTACTATCGAAATTTAAGCTTTGATATTAAGATTAATTTCGAAACTTGGCCAATACAACCATGAGTTGAAGTGCGTTCTTTTTACAGCTACAAGGTAGTTAAAATATTTGACTCATTGACCTCAGAGTGTAGGCATTATTGCTTATGGTACCAATATTGTAAGCTGCTACTGGCGAGAATTACGCATGATAACTGATGATAAAGTTATAGGGGTATCGTAATTTGTTTAAACTAGCAAACTAATATACCTAGTAGAAGCTTAATTTTAATTATAATTGTAACCAAAAGATTTAACTACTGTACCCACATAGACTTATTTTTAAAACTACATTTTGAAAGTTTTTATCATAATGGTCTTGCTCCGTCTGATTTTTTGTCACTTCTTATTAGAAGTATGGTTTGACCGCCAAACTGTTTCGTTACGCCGAAACCGAATATTCAGTTTCGGTATCTTAAAAACCATTCTAACCGAACTCTTATACATATGTTTAATAAATGTTGAGTACAAAAACGAGATGTTTTACTAGTTTTTCCCCTTGGCTGCATTTGAGACAAATTCGGAGTAAATTAATTGTCTGTTTACTGTGAAATTCGCTTGTAAAGACATGATGTACCTCTTTTTTACTTTTGAGTAATGAAAAAGTGTTTTTGTTTGTCTTACACAGACACATTTGTCGCTTGGGATTTATTTATTTAAACAAAAATATGTTATTTAACAGCGCTTGTGAACAAAATGTGGCTTAAGAACCAGGTATCTATGTATTCATCCTCATAATAGACTATACGTAATAGTTCCTATTACTAAACCTTAAACTCTTCTAATGTGCCAATCTTTACACTTTGCCAGTCACACCCATAATACCGCGATAGTTGCGAAATAATAATAATAATAATAATAATAATAATAATAATATTCTACCACATTCACACAGCGCCATTTAGCCCCAAATTAAGCAATTATATTTGCTTGTGTTATGGGTACTAAACAACTGATATACTACTTAGATACATTTTTTTTTTGTAAATACATACATATTATAGATAAATTACACCCAGACACAGAACAAACAATCATGCTCATCACACGAAGGTTTGTCCTGGGTGGGAATCGAACCCACGACATCCACCCATCATGCTTTAAGTCTCGTTTTATATCAATTTAAATCTATGATTTACGCCTCTATAACATTAAAGTCATTATGAAAATCATAACTATTCACTAAT
Source organism: Parascotia fuliginaria (assembly GCA_963082885.1). Classification (NCBI taxonomy): domain Eukaryota; kingdom Metazoa; phylum Arthropoda; class Insecta; order Lepidoptera; family Erebidae; genus Parascotia; species Parascotia fuliginaria. The sequence goes on from OY720195.1 coordinate 8,379,152, forward strand.
CTTACATAATATTAATTGAATAAACGTATAATATATAATCTATTAACGCGTGAATTAATTGAATATATTCAGTGTATATTCAGTTAATACGATCACGCTTTCGTGGCAATCGAAGTAATCTGTTACTATTCAATGTTAAGACAATAAATATTTAGCGTTATGTTATCTATTAACATGATAACTGACGTGTATTCAGTTATATCCAATTGAAAATTAACTGGATATACTAGCGTCTATTCAACCCGGTTTCATTTTTTTGAAAATTTATTCAAATTAATAGGTTTTAATTAAATGCTTTTATAAATGTTTCCTCACAATATTTAGCTGCCACCGTAAAGTCAGTAATGTCCAGGACAACTTTATTCACAAAGCGAATTAAATAAGAAAACCGTGTACATGATCTCTCGATCGACAAATGATTAAAAAAAATCATCTCTCATAGTTACATACCCGGTTTTGAACCTACGACTTCGTATATAGGTCACCACTATCTTAAGCAACGCTAACTATGCGTCGTATCGAACACACAGATTTCGTACGTAGATATACGATTACACGAGTTTTCAATTAGTATCTACCGAATACACAAACCTCTCTTATCTTCGAACTGAATCTTATAATTTAAACATGGCAGTTGTAATCATTGTTACAAACTGCGTTACAATATTTGCATATAACACATTTAAGTTTCAAACTAATTGGAAATATATGTATTGTCTATCTATCACCCGGTTTGTGAGAAATAGGTTAGAGACAATGGAATTTCAATAAAATTGTGTGTACGACACCCAATTTTGGGGACATTGTAACTTTCAAGTCAAAAATTGATTTAATAATACATTCAATTCTATTAGTTTTATATTCAAAACAACCTCAGAGATACGCATTTTTGTCGGGTAATTGGGCGACTGGGACCACAAGGAAATACATTTTTTAATCATATTTTAAGTGGTGTCAGTGGCCCAAAAAATATCAATAAGAATATTCAATTGGGTAAGTGACACCGCGGTCCCACTTTTAGTATGGGTCTAGTTGCCTCCTGACCCTTTTTGTCGTGATGATTTCACTAGTGGTGTCCCAATTTTATGGTCTTTTATTTATTTTATACAATACCACAGGATCTTTGTTATATAATATCCATTCAATCATTCAATCAATCAAATAGTCCAGTGGATAAGGCACCCGCTTCGTAAACACGAGGTAGTGGGTTCGAATCCGGGCATAGTACCGATGTGATTTTTCAAATCATATGTACTTTCTAAGATTATCTTGGACATTTATGACTGACGGTAAAGGAAAACATCGTGAGGAAACCTGTACTTAAAAGTCTGAAATTGCAAATCCGTCTTGAGCAAGCGTGGTGATTAATGCTCATACCTTCTCTATATGAGAAGAGGCCTTTGCCCTGCAGTGGGACAGTAAACATGCTGCTATTATTATTATTATATCCATTCAATGAACAACATTATAAATTTTATCAATTTTACTAAACTATAAGATATTTTAAAGAAACTACTTAAAGTAGTCATTAAAAAGAGAGCCGGCAGATCAATTTATCCCCTCAGTCCTTTTCCTTTCCTTCGCCTTTCCTTCCTTATCATTGTATCCTACATGACAGCGGCTTTGTTGTGTTTTAAAGACAAAGCCAAACTATAGGATCTATTTTACGGTAGTAGATCTACGCTGGTTTCAGCACGAATGGGTTGGATCGACCGCAGAAGTACTACCCTATCATAGAAGATCGATGTAAGAATATTAGTATTATACTAATGTGTTTCGTTCGGTGAGTGAGAGTGCCGGCAGTCCAAATACCCCCTCGGTCCTCATCCTTTCCCTTTTCCTTCCTCATCCCTTTCTCTGTGGTTCGCAACGGCTTGGCTGTGTTTTATAAGCATTATTACTTCTGCGATGCTTGGAAAACACAGCCATCTCTATAGATTACGGTTACCACTTAACATCAGGTGGGCCGTATGCTTGTTTGGAACCGAAATTGTATTAAAAAAAACATGATTTAGCTGAGATTCGAGAAAGATGTTCAAGTCTTACACAGTAAAATTTTTAAAATTTATAACATTAATGTATGTATCTAATAATATTAGAATATAAATAATATAATCCCGTACAAGACGTAGGACGTATTAACATAAAGTTAATAAAAACATTTCTCAACTCATATTACTAAATATAACCTCCTAAACTACCTAATAGAGTGCCTTAACCTTTATATATTAGAAACAATAAGTAACTAAGTAATAAAATCAATCACAGTCAATAAAGTATACTTTTAATATTCGACGAGAAGTTTGCTAAACGAAAATATACGCATTATTTTGGTTGAAAGGCTTTGCACCAGGTGTACATAGTAATTTTATCATGGCAAATACTTTTAGTATATTATAATATTGAACTCTCACAAGGTGAACCGACGACCTGGAAAAGCGGGCAACCGATGGACGAGGGCGGCTCAACCGGCCAAAGTGGCGAAAATTTGGAGCAGGCCTATGTTCGAAGCAATGGAAATCTTTCGGCTTATATGACGATGGTTATAAATAATCTAATTTATTTACATAGTTTACTTATTTTTAAAAGGATAGGTTTGTCAGATATGCCATTTGCTGCCAGCCGTTTAAGCTGAAATTCCGACCTCTCCTCTACGAGAAATTGTTGGCATTTTCTCGTTACTTACTAAATGTAATCTAAGTATGTATAAGAAACATTATGTAACTTAACTGTGTGTTATATCTAGTCAGTAATAGCATCATAAAGTCGCTGCTCAATTTCTTTAGGCATCCTTTTTTGATACGGTATCCAATCGCTTAGTATTTCTGACGAAAGGTTTATGTATACAATCCATACATATTATAAAAGGCTTTGTCCTGTTAAAAGTTAAGTTTAAATATTTTTGACAGGGATGGTTATAGGGTTATATGGGAATAAAACAATGTTGAGTTTTTTTTTAGTTATTTAAAAATTAGCATCTGGGCGTCGTATATTTTTGGACGCGGATATATTTAGGTAGGTTAAATAGAGGATTGTATGAATGAGGTCTCGAACCAAAAGGTTCATCACTTCATACTTTTGTCGCTCAATTAGAGTCTGGAACTCTTTACCAGCGCATATGTTCCCATCTAACTTTAATCCTAGGTCTTTTAAGCGGGGCGTGAAAAAGCATCTTACTAAGCCGCCATAGTAGAGGCCACTATACCAGAATTTGGCTTTGGGAATAGTGTCCACCACTTCTGGTTTCCACTGACTGCTTACCATAGGGCAGAGTCACTTTGGTAGGCTAATATAAAAAAAATGAAGGTATAGGAATAGTAAGGAAAATAATAGTTTAATGTGTAAATAACATAAAATGTCTGTGAGAAAACGATATCTACGCGAGCGATGCTGTGGGAAAAAGCTAGTAAGTAGATATTATGTAAGAAAAAAGTCGTCAAATTCTTTTTAATTAATTATGTCGTAAAAAGCATATTAATCGGTAGTATAGTAACAAGGGATACGTAAGGATAAATTAGACATTCGTAAGCGTAATTCGATTAAGTAAATGATTTGGTTTAAGATACTTAATACTATGATGTAATAGAACAAACAAAGATGAGTGATATTCAGCTTAATCCTCGAATGAAGGGGAGGTAATTAGGTTTATTCGATATTATACTTGTTTCTATACAAGTTACTGTATAGATTTAATTATTACAAAGACTTTACAGTTTAAGTTTTTAGAATAATATTTTTATCTACAAAAACGGGCAAGTAATTTCAAGTACTATGGGATGATCCCACCAACATGCCCATCACTGTGACTCCTGTAAGCCAGGAATAACAGGAAAGATCTCTTACGAACTGCTATAACTACTGCCTTGGACCTAACAATGAATTTGACCAATGCAAAATTTCAAATTCTTTATACCTAAGTTTCCTTGGAGATTACTGCCTAACGGTAAAGGAAAACATCGTGAGGAAACTTGACCTTATAAAAAATGTTCCGCATTGAGCATGCGTGGCGATCAATTGTCATGCCTTCTCTGTATGAGAAGTTTTTGATTTTTAAAAACGGGCTGGTATTATATATCAAATAAATAAATAATATCACAACAACTACACGACGCTATCCAAACCCAAAATAAGCATACAGTATGGGTTAGGATTATGGGTTCTAGAAAGCGGATATACATACCTAGTTAAATATTTTTGTATTTTTCGTAAATAAATACACATTATAAATAGAGACATGCACACAAATATTTTCACTGTGCGGGAATCGAATTCACGATCTCTTCGTGACAGTCCGTATACAGTATCACCGAACCACAGAGGCAGTCATATTGCTCATGTGTTGTGTTCTCATTGAACAAATGCCTCGGTAGCGGAGTCCAACTAATTTGATTATAAGTTCCACATATATAGTGTGGACTCACAGAATACTATTGTGGACTTAAAGGCTTACAGCATAGAGTTCTCTTTATCAAAGGAGTTATAATGTTTCGCAAGTGACAAATACTTATGAGAAAGGCCGTATGCTTGTTTCTCACCTTAATTGTATAAAAAATAAGTCTTGAAGTCTTCAAACAGTAAATTGAAACTCCTCATAGTTTTACTTTAACGATGTAACAATAATTTTACAAATTTTTGATAATAATAATAATAATAATAATATTCTACCACATTCACACAGCGCCATCTAGCCCCAAATTAAGCTATTATATTTGCTTGTGTTATGGGTACCAAACAACTGTTATAGGTACTACTTGTATACATTTTTTTTTTGTAAATACATACATATTATAGATAAATTATATGATAGATGAACGTGTTCATGTTGAGAGTGACAGTTGAAAATGAGTGAATGAGGTATGTTAGCGCGTTTACGATGCGTAGATAATAAACGAATGATGCGTCCATAATAATCGAATGAATTGATTATGAATAAAAAGCAGGCGTGAACAATAAGGCATACAAAAGTACGCAGAGAGTTTTGAGTGCTTATTTTTAACCCATGAAATGAAGATAATGATTTATTTTAACATTATTGTCTGTAGTCGCATAGCGTTGGGGCTAAATTCTTGCCCCACTATGACTCTATAAAATACAATAGTTACTAAGCCTCTATGGTATAATGAACTCTTATTAAACGGAGGCCTTTCGCAAAAGGGTACCTAATAATCGTGAAATATAATTTTATTAGAACATTACTATTCTTTATTAAGTATATAATATTGAATATTTAAAGATATTTTCACTTCATTAGACCAGAAATGGTTATTTAACTTGCTTGGATTAAATTGAACTCTAACTCGTTTATAATAAAGTCGAAGAATGTTGATATTGGTATCATCATTTAGAATGTTTATCGAATACGGTGTAAACCTCTTTCTTTTTTCATCAAACTCGTTTTATGTCGTTTTTGGGGACCTAAATGCTATAAAATTAGTTTGTGTTATGTGATATGCTGTCATGGAACTCATAAAATCATTAAATCAAATGTAATCCTAGCTTTCTAGGTTCGTTTCTAAGGTAGAGTAAAAAAATTATGAATTTTTAATGTTCTAAGAACAAAGCCATATCTATAGATTTAACCAGTAAATTCTAAAAAAACATGTTCTGGCTCTAAAACGCTATCTATACAAATTTATAAAGCAAAAGACTTTGTTTGTTTGTTTGAACGCACTAATCTCTCTCTGAAGCTAACAGCTGGAATTGTATAATTATTTTTGCGTTTGATAGCCAAGTTCTTGTGGAAGGTTATAGACGTTAGTTCGGTTGTGTTTCTTGCTTTTAAGCATTATTACTTCTGCAATGCTTGGAAAATACAAATATCTCTATAGGTTACGGTTACCACTTACCATCAGTTGGGCCGTAGATATGCTTATTTACCACCAAAGTTTTATAAAAAAAAGAATATTGCATTCAAAATTTATATATAACTGCTATGCTGTAAATACTTCGCCGGTTGGCTGCGATAATGTCACAGCCCAATGTCAGGACATATAACATACTAACTTTGTATGTAACATAACGCTACTGACGACGGAACCAGAGCAGTAATCAAAGATGTAATTTAACGCGGATGAAATCGCGCCACGGAAGGCTTTAAAAATACCCATAAACAGAAAGCTTCATACTGATGTTATTGCAATGTAGATAAAGTTGGTTATTAAAAACATCGATGTGTTTTTTTTAATAAAAAGTTTTACAACTAGTCGTATAATTGCGATTTGTTCACGCATACGCATCGCTGCAGGTTGATGCAATACAAAGCTAGGTTCTGAGAGGGAAGGGAACATTCCAGCATTAAGGATTTTCTAGGTTAAGCCAGTAGCCCAATTATCCCCTCAACCCTCTTCTTTCTCCTTCTTCCTTCCAAATGCGTTTTTCGCTAAAAAATACTAAAAATACCAATCCTGCTTCAACTAGTGTAGCGATCAATGCTCATAATTTCTTTATATGAGAAGATGTATTTACACTGCAGAGAAAAAAAAGAGGCTGGTAGTATCCTATGAATATTATAAACGCGAAATTTTTATGTATGTGTGTGTGTGTTTGTTACCACTAAGCGCCTAAATGGCTGAACCGATTTCGATGAAAATTGGTATGTATATAGATTCGATGCCGGACATAGGCCACTTTTATCCCGAAAATCGCTCTGGTACCCGATTGAGACGAACTCATTTTACGCGCGGGCGAAGCTACGAGGCCCAACTAGTATTAAAGTAATCTCTAAATAGTATAATCGCTGTTTTTCTTGTATGCTTCGCCACTAACTTCTTCAAAACCACGCCATTGATTTTGATACGGTTTCACTATCGTAAAACATTTTTCATGAGCTTCATTAAGTACGAGTAGTTATAATAATTGCATATTAAAGTGGAAAAGCCGAGAAACTATAAAAAAGTATATTATTAATAAAACGACTTTTCAAATTTATTTGACGTATGCGATGGAAACATCGAGACATGACCTGCTCTATGACAAAACCATAACACAAATAACCCACAAAGTAAGTCAAGGATGGTAGTATTCTCCCATTAACAACCAAACAGAATATAAAGATAAAATTTAAGTATTTTGTTTTGTCAAGTGGGTCACTGTTGAAAGAGAATTTGCTAAACTGTAGGATAAAACTTAAATGTAATAATAAAAGATTATAAGTTAGTAAATACTATCAGTTACTAAGAGCATTATTAGTAACTGATATTGTTTTTGTGAAGAAAATGTAATCCTATATGAGGCTCATTGTAAGTATGAGTATATACTGTGGAAAAAAAAAGAAATATTTTATGAAGATTTCGATGACCGTTTCTTTTATAGATAAATATAGTTTTCACCTATTTTTTATAATTAAAAACAATTATTGCATACTAAAATAAATGCAGAAGTATAATAAATCACATTTATTTTTCAATTTTAAATATAAGTACTGAATATTTTTATAAGCAATTTAAATACATATTTAAATATTTCGAATAATAATTAAAATGTTGCCTATAAAACCTGTTTTATTTCTTGAGTATATCGTAATATAAATTACAATAATTCATTTACAGCTAATAAACTTAATTAATAATTAAAATTTAATTATACGTCATAATTTAAATCGATTTTGTTAAAATTCTTTTATAAATGAGAAAACTTTTAAAAATGTAATAGGTACCTAAAAATAAAATGTAATATCTGTGCTGACGATCTCCTAATCTTAACACAAGTAAAACATCTAAGACTAAAGAAAACTCTTATCTTAATAGCTGATAAAAAAGTACTCACTGACTCCAAAGTCCAAGTTGACGAACTTTTTATTATCAGTTTAAAAATCAAACTTATTCAAACTCACCAAAGTCACTCAACACATTATTCGAAACCAAAATGCAAAAATTTAAAAAAAACAGAATTTCAAAAACAAACTTTTATAATCACAAAAATCACTCCAAAATTTTTAATCTGAGTTTAAAAACTTCACTTGAAATTTTAAGTCAATACCTTTGCTTTTCACTGAGAAAAAAAAACACCTCCCACAGTCACTCACGTCACAATTTCAAATCACACCGTGATATCGTCGTAGACTTTGCTACGGGCGCTACGTCGTTCCGCTACGAGCGCGTGCCTACGACTGTGCGTAGAGCCAACCACGACCCCTATCGGATGTTTTCGGTACTTCGGTACTATCAACGGTTCCTAGCGATCTATCGAATTTAGTTTTTAGATTCTTTTCCTTCATTGATTCCTCAACCCTTGTAAGGTTGAAGGAATTGAGGGAAATCGAATAGCACTTGTGTTTTGGGTCGTTTTGACGAGAGGGGCGGAGTTAAAAGCAACGTATGCAATGTTTTTGGGTTTTCCTCTTATTATTTAATAAATTACCTATCGACATAATGGATAAACCCTTAGACAAATTTAAACAAATTGTCAAAAAACATTTAATACTTAAGGGTTACTACACTGTTAATGAGTATCTGAACGATAAAAGTCATGGGATGCTCGCTTGACGAAGGAGTAAATTAATTTTACTCTTAATTTTAATGACATTATACTTTAAAGGACATATTTTTGTTAATTGTTGTATGAATGACATTTTTTATGATTATTATGAATGACATGCTTTAACAAATAATTTTTTGACATTAATTTATTGATACATTTTGGCATAATTTATAAAATGTTTTTTTTTTTTTTGTATTAATTTTAAATGACATGATGTCCGAGCCATATTTGAACAGTTAAGTACACATTTTGTATAGTTTTGTTAAAATTGTATACTTAGTATTGTTAATTTTTTTTACATTGTGATTTGTGAAATAGAGGTACATTGTGAACTCCTGTGGTAAATTAAGTTCATCTTACTTTATACTTATACCAAAAATTAACAGTTTATATAATATCTACATAGAAACATTTATCACAGTTCACATGTTGCCTTTACCTTTTGTAGCAATATGCAAATTGAGGCAGCTTGTAAAGCACACATTTTACTTTTTAATTTTCTTTACAACATAGAAAGCTGTAAGTAATTAAGTATCTATAGAGTTAAGTGTATTGCCTGCGTCACTTTGCATGCTACTTGAAACTGTAACTTACAAAAATTGTAATAACCTGGCGATTAAAAAGAGTGGCCTGAGTTTCTTGCCAGTTCTTCTCATGGCTCTACTTCGTCAGCGAACTGGCTGTAGGTTAATTTGCTGACATTTTGTAAACTTTGACGTTCATAAGTGTTAATTTAATTAACTTAAATGAATAAACATATATTTCATTTCATTTCATTTCATTTCATTTCATTTCATTAGTTTTATCAAGATTTGGAGAAGATTACACTTTGTATATTAAACACCATTTCAGAAATAGAAGTTTTGATATTACCTTGTGGAATACAATGACATTGTCATCACATCAGCAAAAAAAAGTCCACTGCTGGGCATAGGAATACATGAACTTTTACAAATTTTACTTTACCTTAAAATAATCTTTTTTTTTTTATATTAGCCTACCAAAGTGATTCCACTCTGCCTGATGGTAAGCAGTAAGTGGAATCCAGAAGTGGCGGACACCATTCCAAAAGCCAAACTACTGGTATGGTGGCCTCCACTATGGCGGCTTAATGAGATGCTTTTTCACGCCCCGCTTAAAAGACCCAGGATCAAAGTTAAGTGGAAACACATGCGCTGGCAAAGAGTTCCATGCTTTAATTGAGCGACAAAAGTATGAAGTGCTAATAGTTCTAATAATATACATATACGTGTATGTGTGTGTGTGTTTGTTACACTCAGCGCCTAAACGGCTGAGCCGATTTTGATGATATATTCGATGATATGTATGTAGATAGATTCGGTGCCGAAGACGGACATATGCTACTATTTTTCCCGAAAATCGAGCTTATTTCCGAGGGATTCAACAAGCCATATTTTACGCTCGGGTAAAACCGCGCCGCAAAAAGCTAGTAATTCATATGTAACAATAGGTATTATTATTTCTGGTACCTATCAGATGATATATAAAATAGTTAATCAACATCATTAGCAACACCAGCGGCTTTGTGCAGCATGCAGCTTAAGCCTCAGTGGCTTTGTCCAACCTGTCCAGCAGATGCCGTTCACTGCTGGACAAAGCCTCCCTATGTTTTTCCACTGTTCTTTTTTCTATCTATCTATAGTATTATATAAACCGGTTGCGTATGATAGCCCAGTTTTTGAGGAAGGTTACGCTATGTAACATTACGCTACTGGCGACGGTAGCAGAGCAGTAAGCAAAGACGCGGGTGAAATCTCGCCGCGGCAAGCTAGTTTCATTTTAATTTTGTACGGTAGTAGATCCACGCTGATTTCAGCATGAATGGGCCGGATCGTCCGGGGAAGTACTACCCTCTCATAGAAGATCGACTTAAGAGTAGTAGTATCCGTACTACTGCGTTTCGTTCGTTGAGTGAGAGCGCCGGAGGCCCAATTTCCTCCCTTTCCTCTTTCCTCACCTCCCTCATTCCCTTCCCCTAACCCCATTCCCAGCCGCCATAGTGGAGGCCACCATACCAGCAGTTTAAGACGATGGCTTTTGGTATAGTGGCCGACACTTCTGGATTCCACTGACTGCTTACCATCAGGCGGGGTGGAGTCACTTTGGTAGGCTCTAATATAAAAAAAAAAATGGTTAACTGGTAGATACATTAGTCTGACAATAATACTTTTATACAGTAACTAGCTGCGCCCTGCTGCTTCGCCCGCGCGGAAAATGGTACGTGTTTAATTAATGTAACTCGAAAACCAGAGCAATTTTCGAAATAAAAGTATCCTCTATCCATCTTCAACACCGAATTTATGAACGTACCAATTTTCATCGAAATCGGTTCAGCCGTTTAGGTGCTAAATGGTAACAAACACACCCACATACTCACATTAACTTTCGTATCCTACTAATATTATAAATGCAAAAGTTTGTGTGTGTGTATGTGTTTGTTACCACTTAGCGTCTAAACGGCTGAACTGACTTCGATGAAAATTTGTATGTACATAGATTCGGTACTTACCAGAGACGGATATTAAAACCTTTTTTTTTTCGAAAATCGGTCTGGTTCATGAGTTGCATTAATTAAACCATTTTCCACGCGGGCGAAGCCGCAGGGTGCAGCTAGTTTATAACATTAGTAGAATGCGAAAGTTTGTAGGAATGTTTGTTACTCTTTCACACAAAAACTACTGAATGAATTTTAATGAAACTTTACAGTAATATAGATTATACATCAGAATAAGACAGGCTATAATTTATAAAGATATTATGTTAATTGGTCAAAATATGCGCCAAATCTTAACGCGGACAAAGTCGCGGTCAAAAGCTTGTACATTCATATATCCCTAATGATTCTGTATTCATACAAAAACGAGTAACAATTTGATAATCAGTTCGTCTACGTTGCTTCATGAATTATTTATCCAAAGCCACACGTAGAATACTAACTTTTATGTATATACGTACTGTCGAAACAAGTGAATCATGACCCAACATAACCTCTTTTTTGCAAATCCATCCAAATGCAAGTAGGTACGTCGAAATTCGCCTGAAGACAGATTTCCTTGGTACCGAGCTTGTTATCATATTAGACACTGGCATATTCTTTTTATTATAGTACCACAACAACCACACAACGCCATCTAGACCCAAAGTAAGCATATAATAATAGCTTGTGATATGGGTTCTAGAATGCGGATAAACATACTTATATACTATTTTTTGTAAATACATACATTATACATAGAAACATTTTACGGAGTAGTTATGTTGGTATTAAAAACATCCTAAGTGCATTAAACACGATAGATCTTACAAGTTTGACAGTTTTAAGCGAATTATCAGCAAAATGGGTCATAATTCAGTTTGTTCGATAGTACATAGGTAGGTACTTGTATATTGACTATAGAAGTGCAAAGAACTTTTAAATGTTAGAATTGTAATTAAAACGAGTCCCTTAGTTGGAATGGAACCATGCATACGTAAGTTTAAACACATATATAAATAACTTAACGCTTGTCTGGCATTAATGGGGTAAGCAGAGACTGTAGAAATACTACAGTCTCTTGTTTGGAGTAGAACTAGTAGAATCTTTTTAATTGTAAAAGTACTAGTTGAACTAGTGTGTATTTTTTTTTATATTAGCCCACCAAAGTGACTCCATCCTGCCTGATGGTAAGCAGTCAAAGGAATCCATAAGTGATGGCCACCATACCATAAGCCATCGTCTTAAACTGCTAGTATGGTGGCCTCCACTATGGTGGTAATGGTAATGGGTGATCACCTATTGCCATTACCGCCATAGTGGAGGCTCCTCACTCCCCTCATTCCTTTCCCCTACCCCATTGGGTAGGGGAAAGGAATGAGGGAGGTGAAGAAAAAGGATAGGGATAGGACACTAGGCCTCCGGCGCTCTCACTCGCCGAACATAATGCAGTAAGTACTAATACTACTACTCTTACGTCGATCTTCTATGAGAGGGTAGTACTTCCCCGGTCGATCCGACCCATTCATACTGAAACCAGCGTGGATCTACTACCGTATAAAAAAACAGGCTAATAATGGTAAACATTTAAAAACATTTTGACTAAGGTCAGGAGATTATGATATTTGAGACCCTACGGACAATATTTCGTTTTTCCTTTTGCGGTACGGATCCCTAAAAAAGAACAAATAACTACACATCATAACAGCACGTCTGTTTTCCTCAAATGAAGTAGAAGTATGCAAAGTATAATAATATCCTCACTGCAGGGGCGAGCAGTCTGTACGATCAGAAGCCCAGACCTTCTCTTCTCTAAGACCCTTGAGCCTTTACAGCTGCGTAGAAACATCGCCTCAATGGCCGTCTTCTATCGTTTTTACCACGGAGAGTGTTCTGAAAAGCTCTTTGAATTATTTCCACCCTCTCCCTTTTTATCCAGAACTACACGTGCGAGAATAAGTGCCATACTTTTACAGTGAAATCTAAAGGGTCTCGAACCAAACGGTTTAGCACTTCAGACTTTTGTCGCTCAATTAAAGCCTGGAACTCTTTACCAGCGCAAGTGTTCCCATCTAATTTTGATCCTGGGTCTTATATGCGGGGTGTGAAAAAGCATCTTACTAAGGCGCCATAGTAGAGGAGGCCACCTTATTAGCAGATTCAGACGATGGCTTTTGGAATGGTGACCGCACCACTTCTGGATTTCACTCAGATCAGAGTCATTTTGGTAGGGTAATATTAAAATAAAATAAGAAATAACTGAGCACAATACCAGAATATGAGATAAAATTAGATATTTCTCAACAGAAAATTCGATTGAATCCGAGACCTCTATGTCACGAGTATTACCGTGTCTATGTGGTAATCTGTGTGTACATTACTGTTAAACCACAGAGGCTATACTAATTCAAACACTTCAACTTGTATCGTAACGCCATCTGTTTTATGTAGGTAGTACTACTGAGCCTTACTACAGGTGCGGCGCGTACTACAGTACTGTTCAAATATTGTAGAAATTTATTACTATCCTACATACTACAAAAAAACGAAAGTTTGTATGTATGCGTATGTATTTGTTACCACTTAGCGCCGAAACGCCTGAACCGATATCGATGAAAATTCGTATGTAGATAGATTTGGTGCCGGAGACGGACATTATCCTACTTTTTATCCCGAAAATCGATATGGTTCCTGAAGCAAAACATATTTTACGTGCAGGCGAAGCCGTGAGGCGCAGCTAGAAATTAATATAGAACTAAACTGATTGAAATTTATTAATATTTGTTCATCTCGACTTTGGTTGTCAGGCGGGTTACAAAGTTTTTTAACAATCCAACAACGAGACAGCTACCATAGATCCGCTACAATCAAATTCAAAACTAAAACTCTAACTCTAAGCGTTTATTTCATTTTGATCATAAAGTATGAGGTTTATGAACGACAAAATTACATAAAGTCAGTCAATTAACCTACAGCCAGTTCGCTGACGAGGTAGAGCTGTGAGAAGAACTGGCAAGAAACTCAGCTCAACTCATTCTACTCTGGAGTATAAAACCTCCTTAAGATTCTAATTCCCAGTCTTTGGTGTCCCCCTGATTATCAGCATCTCTCCATTTTGCATACAAAGGCTTTATAATAAATGATGTTCCCCTTTTAATAGAGTTGTCGAACCCATTGTGTTCTGTTGTAATGTTATTTTGTTAACGGTCGTATCGATATTGAGAATCGAGTAGGGAATCGATTGGATTCGATTATTTTTGCATACAGCTTGTTTAGGATGCAATGAAAATATTGGATAAATAGCGATCCGATATCACGTTAAGAGCTCTTCTGCATGTTGCCAACGGCAGAGGTAACTACAGTTCTCGACATTCCAGCTTCGAAGATCAGCTACAGCCGTCGTCTGTTGACTCCTGCCGTTGGCAACATGTCACTCGCGAGTGAGCTTTTATAGGTACCTGTACGAGATCACATTCGTGCGTTTAGGTACCTACCTATTATTTAATCGCAATAAATAACAAATGCAAATGTTTTAAAAATGAAAAAATGCACATTATATTTGTATTTGTAATTAAGTGGTATAAAAGTATCTATCCTAAGCAGAGTCGAGTTGCTAGTTCATCACAAATCAAAATCATTGGTTTGTGATTAGTTAATTACTTTAGTAAAGCGTACTATTGCTAGCATGTGTAGGTAGTAAGTCTTCAACTACGTTTATAAAAATTCTAGTACCCATTACATCAACATTAATAACAATTTGCCTAACATTCCTCATTGAAGTTCTTACAGTGAAAACAAGGACTTACTAGTTGATACGAAACTTCAACGCAATTTCTATTCAACCGCGAGATCAAAATACTTAGTTATCTTGTTAAACAGTTCGAACTGTTTATAGTGACACAAATTTTGTTCTGAAACTATTAAATACCGAAGGATTATGATATTCTCATTATAAACTGTTATCTAAAGATAAGTAGATACAACTCTATTGTACCAAATCTCTCTTGATAAAAAGATCGATAATTCACATTTGTAAGGCTGGGTTTAATTGTGTGGAATAACAATTATCTAAGGGCGCATTCACACAGCGATCCGTTGTTTAGGGTCGTTTTATCGTATACGTTTTTATTCAGCGATTGCGTATGTAGTTGTACGAGCGAGTTTAAACACACGAGTGTTATTCAGATCCAGTTCAAAATTCCAATCCGACAAAATGAACAGTACCGGTCCGTTTCCATATCAATTGGAAACGAACCTGTAAATGAGTGTGAACATTTCGTACGTATTCATTAAATCTTATCCTATAAATACGGACGTTCGTGCACTTACTTCGCGTCTTGAGGCATTGGCCGGCGCCGAAGCCTGGACATCGTATGCTGACCAGAGGCGGTAACTTAGCACCTTCTTCATGCATTATGTATATCTTTAATTGTTACATAAATATTATTAATACTTGTACTTACTATACCCATACGCCTACGTATACTCATATCATAGATAAGTAAATTGCTATAATATTTCTCGCAGGCGTTATTACTAAAGTAATGAGGTCTGGGTCTGACACGTGGAATAGATGGTGTTCAGTACATATTATTTTTATTTTTCGTTATGCCCTATTATGGAACTGGCTGGTTATAATGGCTTTGAACAAATAGAGTCGTTTACATCACTTAAAAGATGCTAACTACTTAATTTTAAAGTGGTTAGACTGTGGGTTGATAGATAAGTCAGGACAAACGAGGCAACGTAGCTATTTAGTATCATATTTTGTGGTTTTAAATTTTTATAATTTAATCTTAGCTATATTTTAAAAATATGTACTGCTAACATATTAGAATTAGGTACAAGCTGTATAAAATATAGAAATCATTGCGTTTACAGTTATATTTAACTATAAGCAAATAATACATTTGAAACTAGTGTTATTTTTTTTTAACCGTGAGCATTATGGTTACTAGGTTGGTTAGAGAGAAAACACGTAGACTAAAATTAGCACACAAAATTGTTCCTTCCCTTGAGATTGCTAAACACTGTCCACAATACCAAGCAGTGAGGATATTTAATAAGTTACCAGTAGAGTTGAAGGCAATTTTCTATACAAGCTCATTCAATGCAAGGCTTAAATCATTCCTGTTGGAGAAATGTCTCTACAGTTTAGATGACCTTTGATTTTGACAAAATGAATAAATAAATTAATTGATAGGACCTAAATTGTAATTCATATTTGATTATATTGTTAATAACTTTGATTATGTATAATGATTTCATGATGTACTTGTTCTTTTTTATATTTTACCTTAATTTTATTGTAATGTTCTATAATTATTATATTTTCAAATACAATGTAATTTGTTAATGAAATAAATGAAATGAAAAAATGAAAAATGAAAACTTACTTTTTATACAGCTTTCACCTTATTCTAAAATTCTAGCATAACATTATTTTTACAATATAAAATTTAAAATTACAAAATATGACACTGAGTTGCGATGTAGCCTCATAAGACGCGTAAACGCTCTTAGTATTTGGGCAATAAATTCATACCGCACGCACTTTAACAGCTGATTGAATACCAGCAAAAATTTAATAGTAGGTACATTGGTGGTGGTATTGTTTTAACTACCCTTTGTAGACTTTTCCATATAATTGGCAACGAATATAATGAGACTCAGATGTTGATTTAGTCTGATTTACTTAAGTAAACACAAAGCTTAAGTATATACTAGAATGGCGCGTGCGTATTGCTGCTTTAAACTTATTTCAAGTGTCTTTTATTATAATTCGTACACTTATGTAGTCGCTATAAAGACCTTTTTATTGCTGACAGTGGCAGACGAGCCAACAGCCCACCTGATGGTATGTGGTAACTGTCGCTCATAGACTTTGGCAATGCCAGGGGCTCTGAGAAGCCGCTTCCTACCGGGAAAAGAGTGGGGTAGGTGAAGGAAATAAGGGAGGTGAGGAAAAAGGAAAGGTAGGAAATTGGGCTTGGACTTTAGAATACTGTAGATACTTCCCAAGACGAGCTGTTAAGTTGAGAGTGTAGCCTCTTAAGACGATCGAATAAGCCTCTCTTTAAAACATACTTCAATTACATAACGACATATTAATATTATCACAAAGATCTACGTCTCTAAATTCACTCGTACAGTACAATCTCGATCCGAAACGATATAGGTACCGAGCCATTGAACACTGTATCGATACTATATCAATATAATAGTCGATTGTATACGTAGTCGAATTCCGGTGTAGCAATACTAAATAACAGACCGCTACCAGGTATACTATTGTGACTACAGTGATGATGATCACTTTAGTCGATTTTAATCATATCGATTAAAATTTCAATAGAGGTCATCTTCTTAATAATAATTATAATTCGATTGCAAGTAGCCACTAGGTATCTGTGAACATAATATATTGAAACCCCCTATCTTCCCTTACCGCCAGATAAGCTTAACCATGGCAAATGTTTAAGAAAAGTCTATGGTAAAGAAGTGGACATATTCAGGTTGATGAAGTAAACAAGCTATGCACAAAAGACAATCACGAAAGGATAGCTTTCGTCTGTTCGGTTATATTAGCCTACTAAAAACCTTTTCACTCAGAGGTAGAACATCATTCCAACAGCTATCATGTCAAACTGCTAGCTTTTTAAGGACCACTATGGCGTATAATAATAATTAACTCAAAATATTGTTAACAATAAATGAAAATGCTCTCACTCTATAAAAATAAAAGTCAAGTTTTGCCAATTAAATAAATGAGTTCACGACAGTATTTCCAATAATCCGAATAATCTTTAAGGATTGCTAGGTAGTGCCTTTGGCATTAAGTTCGTCTATTTGTTTATGTCTTTTTGTATTACCAATGTACTATTAAGTTCTTGCCGGTATTAAATTAGCTGTTGACAATAAAGTGCGTGCGGTATGAATTTATTGCCCAAATACTAAGAGCGTTTACGCATCTTATGAGGCAACGTATTGCCTCGTTTGTCCTGACTTATCTATTAACCCACAGTCAAACCACTTTAAATTTCATCATCATGTCAAACTGCTAGCTTTTTAGGGACCACTATGGCGTATAATAATAATTAACTCAAAATATTGTTAACAATAAATGAAAATGCTCTCACTATAAAAATAAAAGTCAAGTTTTGCCAAATAAATAAATGAGTTCACGACAGTATTTCCAATAATCCGAATAATCTTTAAAGATTGCTAGGTAATGCCTTTGGCATTAAGTTCGTCTATTTGTTTATGTCTTTTTGTATTAAGCGTTAATAAAATAAAATAAATATTCGACTAAACTATCGCATCCCTAGTCGAGTGTCGCCAGCATTCAGATCCACAACGGCGAGGACAATTATAGCCGTGAAACTGTTGATCGTGGCAAACCGTAAATTATTTCAGATCATAAACTTCGAATGCGACCACTTCATTCAATTAATGATTCATTAAATGAAGTTACATTACTATGCGTGCTTCACATTTTTGTAGGTAAATGTGATTTATTAATTTCGCTTTTGGTTTCTTACTCAGCGCTTTATTGTTTTGTTGTGGCACTTTTCAGTAGGTAAGGTTTGCCTCTCGGGTACGACTCGTCGATTTTCTTTTTTGTCTGAAAATTTACGGTAGGTATCTTAGCCTGGTGTCTGAAATTGTCCCAACGTAGCTCTCGAAACTCAACATCGGCATTAATCATCAAACCTTCATTAAGATCAAGCTTGTTATGTTATTTACATAATAAAAATCGATTGAGTGTTAGGTAGTTAAGTAACCGGCCAGATCGATGTATCTGCGACGTTAGGTACACTGATCTGATGCTAAGGGCTTTTGATACGCATCAAGAAGAGTCTTGAATTCATGATGCATGTGATTGCCTGTCGAGACAGGCTCATAGCTAAGTAATAATAGTGTGGATAGGTGAATTCGGCTTACCATCAGTCAAAGTAGTGTCACTTTGGTAGACTAATATAAAAAACAGGATCTTTATAACATCACTTCACTAGTACAAAAACACTTAAACTCGCCATTAGGTACTACAGAATATACATTATCATGTAAATTATTCAATATCGGCCGTTTCCGATAACGAGATCTCGAAAATCGATTAGAATTCGTTTCTTTTTTCATTAGATGCAAATGTCGTTTGATGTGATACCTACTGGTTATACTTTTGAGTTTCGTTCGTGGTGGCAGTTTTAATGAAAAGACCGAAATGGAGGCAGACTTTATGGCATCCGATGTACACAAACCTTTCGGTCGCAAAAGCAAAAAAAACAGCAGTAGCTTTTCTTATTCCTCTCACTGAAAGACTTAAGGACTTATAAGAAAAGAACATTTCACTAAATACGAACTATCGCAAACTACTTGATCTATTAAGCTGACATTACTTCTAAGGAGGTGTCTCTACATTTTACTAAGAGGACTGCTCGCTTTGGGATCATAAAAAAATAAAGGAAGTCAACAAATTTAGTAAGAGATTTGGTGGAGATTTGGACAGCAATCTAGAACGCTTCAAGCTTTTTGCAAGAAATAATAAAAAAAGATTAGATAAAATCGGAGGATCGGCAGCCTACCTACCTAAACACTATTGAGTGTTTCTCCGAAAAAAAAAAAAACAATATTCTCAGCATTAGACTGAATTCATTCCCCCTATTACTTATGCTGGCGAAACGTATGAAAAAATATTAGGGGAAAAAACATGAAGCTATTTTATTAGAAACCGACTTCTATAACATGGACATTAACAAAGTAAACCAGGTAAAACTAATAAATTATGCGTCAGGATCCTCTGAGATCCCTTTGCAATTCGTATTGCTTTATCCAATAAGATAAGCAGTGATATAGGGAAAATACCTTTGCACATATAGAAAGCGGAGAAACAAAATATAACAGCATGACTACGAAGTTTCTTTGATTTTTGTCCGAGGAAAATGTCTCCACTGTGTCTGATATGCAATCAGAGTCCAGAGGCCCTAGACAACTGTCAAAAATTTCTATTCTATTCATAGAATAAATGAAAAATGTATGAGATTGACATATGCGTTGGCGTTAGCTTATGTCAATCCCATACATTTTTTTATCTATTCTATGATTAGAATAGAAATCTATGTTACTTGTCTAGGGCCTCAGGAGTGGTAGATATCAGCCCAGGTGCTAACTTGCCCTGACTATCAGTGGCTTTCTTTAAACGACCTTTTTCGAAAATCCAATTTTCTACAATTAATCGTTCAGCGCTGAGTCTATTAACAGCGCTTCAGCGCCGAACGAAAAATCGGGTTTTCAAGAATCTTGGATTAAAATTTCTATATAGAAAGCCAGTATAGACGGCTTCGTGAGATGCTTTTTCACGCCTCAGTTAGAAAACGTATGCAAGTTTCAGGTTTTAATGAAGCGACTCAAGTATACTGAATCTTTTGGTTCAAGAGCCTATAAAATGCCACTGTAAAAGCACCTTTATGTTCTGTACTTGCTATTCTAGGTATATTTCTGTTATTTAAGTGGTTACCCTGGACTGGAGTAACAACTTGGAATAACCAGGGAATGCACCCCTTGCTAGATAAGAAACGGAATCTGTTTAGTTTCCTTCTTTTGTTTAAAAAATTACATTCCTATTAATTAAATGTATTCTTTTTTCTTCTTTGTTAATACTATAAAACAAACTCTATAAAATTCGTTGTTGTTTAAGAAGCGTTAAGCCATTTCTATATAAAAATTAATTCGATTTCTGTGGCTGCAGGTAACAATACTAGCAAAATACAGTGGCCCCTTTATATTTGTTCAAGCGGAAAAAAGGCTGTTTTGTCTACATATTTGCTGTTTTCCTCCGGTATAATTTACTTACATGGAAATTCTATACATTTCTTTATCTACATATAATTATATTTGTCTGTGTATGGCTGTATTTGCGATAAGGTAGCTCTGAAAGGAGGAAAAGTTAGTAATCTTTATGTGCTTACATATTTTTGTTGTAAATTGTTATTCCTGTTATGATTTAAATCCCTAATGGCAAGTGCCCTTATGTCCCCATTTTATGGTGGTATTAAGTATCTAGTAACCTTTCTGGACCTCGGCAAACCGGAAACATAGTTTATTGTGCCTTTTACTAAGCACGTACAAAAAATATTTTAAACGGTTTTTTTTCCGACCAAAGCGACTCTATTTTGCCTGGTGACAAGCAGTCAAAGTGAACCAGGAAGTGGTGACCATCTTTCCAAAAGTTATCGATTGAAACTGCTTGCATAGTGGCCTTCACTATGGCGGCTTTGTTTTATGCTTTTTCAGGCCCCTCTTAAAAGAATCAGCATCAAAATTAGATGGGAACACGTGCGCTGGTAAAGAATTGCAGGATTCAATTGAGCGTCAATAGTATGAAATTAGTACCTACAATATCAAGAGGTCGCTGTTTATGGAGGTTGGAAGCATTAGGAAGTTCATCATGACTGTCAATGCAGCTTGCAGCCATATTGTTATAAAGACGCTGAAATTCCATTTATAAATAATGCCATCTTTTTTCAGTTTTAGCATTAGTAAATTACAATACCCTTGTCTCTTTCACAATTCAAATAAAAAAAATAAAAAGCAATCCAATTCGAATCTATAGAACGATTTATTAATCGAATGGCGATTTCCAGTTAATCTTAATGATTTGTTGTGATCCACTTGATCAGATTAAAATCGTAAGCTTACATAAACGCTTAAATTGCAAACGATTGAGCTATTATTCGTATTTTATTCGATTTTTATTTTACCATTCGATTCAATCGTTATTTGTCGATGCCAATATTGTCAAAAAAAGTCACAAAATAAATAATAATGCAGGTATGGATATTAGGACTACTGAGATGATTATTTCATCCATAAAAGATTTCTTTTCATAACTTTTATCGATATTAGTTAGTATATATGCAGAAATAAGAGATAGAAAACTGTTATCAAATTGTTTGCGATTGTGAAATGATTGATAAGTAATTAACCAACAGCAAGCAAAAATATAATTTTAAAAGTGCACTCTATTGCGTGTGTTAAAGAGCCATAAATGTAAATGTATGGTGGCGAAAATTGAGGGAGGCATATATCCAGCAGCAGTCTTTTGGCTGGTATAATGATGATGAATCGTAAATTACTTACTATCGTATTGTTGCAGGGACTGCAAACAGTTGCTCTGTTACCAATAACAATAATAAATAATCGACAACAGATTATAGAAAAATAATGTATTACAATAGCAGTTGCTGAGTGGTGCAATAATTCAGAACTCCCATAAATAGTTTAACTTATTTACTCCAATGCCCCAATGGCGCGCGGAATGCAAGTGCGCCATCGGGGTTCCAAATCTTGGTATACTGTTTGTGAACTAACCAATAACAAGAACTTATTTCACTAATAGTGAAGGATTTGTTTTAAAAATTTTACATCTTACTGCCCAGCCCCATCTCATATCAGTGAAAATTTATATGAAAGTCGCTGAAAAGTGCCTGTTTATATGAACGCGCTAATCTTGAGAACCACCCAATGGATTTGGATGCGGTTTTCACTGTCTTAATGTGGGTTTCTCGAGGAAGGTTTAGGTATATAATACATCAACTTATAGTAGCTGAGCAGTAGGTAAAAATAATATTAAACCAAGCGGGAGACTAGAGACAATTAACTTTAACAAAGAACTAACTTTAGACAAAGATTACAATTTTTGTCCTGTATGTCAATATTTTATCAATATTATATAATTATTTATTTTTATATCAATATTTGTTTCTATGCATAATACATATGTATTTACAAAAAAAAAAGTTAGGTATTTAAGTATGTATATCCGCATTCGAATCACATATCGAATATCACTAGCTATAATAAATTTTAATATGCTTACTTTGGGTCTAGATGGCGTTGTGTGTAGTTGTTGTGATATTATTATTTTAACAATCTTTTCGTTAGATAAATTTTCGATCAGGAGTTCAAGATATCGGATCGGTACCTTGATACGGATAAAGGGATATTCGTATCACATCTGTTTACTTATAGAAATTTTGTTGATGTTGGATTTGGTAAAGAATATGTAATATCTCAACAAAATGAATAGTTATTAAGAAAATGTGTTCTTTATTATCTGCTTATTTTATTAACAGACTTTAAAAAAAGAGGAGGTTTCTTAATTCGACCGTATAATATTACATAATTGTGTCATAAATATGTTCGCGGATAACTTTGTCGTTTATGAACCGATTTTGATGTTTATTTTTTATTGGAAAGCGTGGTGCCATGATAAGGAAACCAGTTCTGATGATGGCATCCCAGAGAAATCGAGAGGAACCTTCGAAAATCGTAGTTCCTGTTTGAAGACGGTTTTTTTTTGTTCAAAATTATACATTAATTATTAGAAGATAGCACTTTGCAAACCATTTCATTTTTATTTAGGTACATGTGGCCAGCGGAGAAGGAGGAAGGTACTATACTTAGGTACTACCCTTCCACAGAATCGGCATACAGTAGATACCTATTATTTCTTTAAACAACTGCCAAACATACCTACAATTAACGGACCTGTAACATTGTGGATCACATAAAATTTGGGCCCGTGTGAGAATAGAACGCACAATTAACCCAGCACTCCCAAAGTCACGTGCAAATTGATGCATTGTGCCGAATGAGAGCCGTCTGCTCACCAGCAGTCCGCGTAAGGTCGTGAAAGTCATTAGAGGCTAATAACCCAAACTACACAAAAAATGCATTGTGCCAGATTTTGTAAGTTCACCAATACTTACATATTTATTTCTAACACAAAGTGTGTTTATAAATTGAACTTTTACAAAATCCATCATGACACCCTGTGTTAGGTACTTCTTATTTTCAAGTTTGAAATTTGCGCAATAAGGAACGTAAGGCAGGCTGAAGCTCCTCCCCAAACACATCTGAATCAATTGTTTATCTCGTAAAATACTGAACTGATCTTTGATATCAAACAATAAATCTCGTAGGAGTACTTATTTAATAGATTCTGTTAAATTTTTGCATGATTCATTCACGCAACAATGCAACACAATGTAATTGGTCGGTAATTACAAGAGTATGTGACCTAAACCAAAGTTATCCACGTACACACATGAAAAAAAAAATATATACGGTCGAATTGAGAAACCTTCTCCTATTTTTGAAGTCGGTTAAAAATAAACTATAAAAAAATAGTTTATCAGAACGAACTATGACATGCGTAATTTCAAACTATTTTATATTATCTGTTTAAAAGTAGTGGCATGATAACTTTATCTATTGCTAAGGTCAACGTAGATAATGTTTTTAATATCGCACGTTTTTATTATTAGACTACAGATCTGCCCTCGCTTCGCTTCGGTATCAAAAGTTTCATTCGATTTTACAACAAACTCTTACAGAAAATATTATAGCAATATTATTGAATCGTTCAGATTTAAGAAGGCGCTTAAAATGTTGAAATTATGAAAATGACTGAGAAAAATAAAGTTAAACATAATAAAATAATATCGAATAAAAATAACGAATTTTTCATATCGGTAACGTACTTTTTAAATCGTTGCAAACAAAGAAACATATAAAAAAATCAAATGTTTTCTCTTTATACTAAGTACTATAGATATAGGTAATTATGCAAGTTTTGAAAAATCTGCTTACTTTTAATAAGTAGCTACCTACCTAATGCACTACATATTATGGCTACCTATTCGACATGCTACTGTAGTGTTTTTATATTTTCTATATTACTTTTCTTTCATGTAAGTACCTACCTATGCCTAAACTCTAAATAAATTTGGTTTCTGAGGAAGGGAATGCCAGATATTATAAAAAATGTCTTCCTAACCAAGAGGCAGGACACTAACTTGACGATGGTCAGGGGTTGATACTCTACTACATACACGCACGCGATCCAAAGGCATTGTAAAAATCCTTGTGTGGCTATAGCGGTACTAAGTATTTATACATACGAGTATAATAAATTTACCTGATACATGACTGAAAAATATACCAACAAATGTTAAGTAATTAGGTAGCATATTAATAAGTTTTTTATTATGTATAATTGCCTAGGCTTAACTACTTTAGGCCGAACTACTTATAGTTTAGTTCCTTCTGACTCAGTCTAGACAACATGAAGCATTCAAGCTCTTTTAGGCACTGGCACAATCATAGCTACACCTGTAGATAATTATCTACCGTACCTATTTAAACCACAGAGGCCCTAGACAAGTAGCATAAGTACATTTCTATTCTATTCATAGAATGGATTAAAAATGTATGGGATTGACATAAGCTTACGACAATGTTGGCTTTAGCATAATGTCAATCTATTCTAGGAATAAAATAGAAAATAGAAATCTATGGCACTTGTCTAGGCCCTCTGATTACAGAGCCTAAGTATGATACAAAAGTAGGCAAGTCACAAACGCTTGTTTTTTATGTCAATCTGTAAGAGAATTTACTTAAATTACGATTTATGTATGAATGGGCGCACATTTTCATCAACAGTCTTATCAGTGGCATTGACATATTTCAACGTGTCTATTACTACTCAATACAAATTGGATTTGTACATTTAGGAATAATGAAATTCCTCTGCCATAATCTCGCTTTTAGTTTATTGTTTGTTCTAATTTCTTCGTACGATTTGTATCAAGGATACGATTTTGGTGCGCGAATGTCCTACACAGAAGTGAAAAAACATGGTCTGTTGTTTTTCAAGCGAGGAGAGACAGTGGCTTTTGATTATCCGGACGGAACCAATATAACAGGTATTGCTTGCATCGATCTTGACCCAAATAAAAAGGGAATACCTACTATAGTGGCTGGAGGTGTAAGTCACAACTTTGTAGAAATATATCTTGAAAGTGAAAGAAGCGTGGGATTGCGATACATTATAGAAATATATTCGTCGTCTTTCAAAAAACGCTTTAGTAAAAACGGCACTCGTTACTAATAATTAAAAATATTAATTATTTTATTTATACGAATAATATTTTTTATGATATATACAGTTGTTTAATACATATATCATAAAAAATATTATTATTAAAAATACTACTACCTCGCCATAAACATTTATTTAGAAAATAATATTAGGGTCACATTCAGGAAATAAAATTAAAAATATTATTTATGAATGCATTTTTGCGCTATGCGAAATGATTGGCTACTTTACTGATGAATGACTTGAGCCACTACACGGAAGACTAGGCAGTATGATCGGCCTGCCCTATAGGCAAATAAAAAAATTAAAAAAAAGACTTGAGCCAATGACAGCTGAGCCGTCTTCTTCTTCCGTCGGAAGCCATTGTCCATTCCTGTCAAAAGCAAATGTCAAACAAACCTGATGCAAATTGCAAATTGGATTTGTACAATTTTCCTAACAAAAAGTGACAAATATTAATTAAATTACATTTTAAAATGTCGGAAAATGGGCACTATGCGTAAGAAAACTCAAGTGTCGTTCGTGATTAGAGACGAGGAGGAACGGCGGCATAAAAATGGTGTTAGTTCGTTACAATTGGATCCAATACAGGGGCGGTTGTATTCAGCCGGTCGGGACGGAATTATACGAGTATGGAACACAGCAAACGGTGTTCAGGACCGGTATATCCAAAGCATGGAACACCACACTGACTGGGTGAACGATATCGTCCTTTGTTGCGGTGGGAAAAACTTAATAAGCGCGTCATCAGATACCACTGTAAAGGTATGGAACGCCCCGAAAGGGTTTTGTATGTCGACTTTACGAACACATAAAGACTACGTACGGACCCTAGCTTACGCGAAAGACAAGGAACAAGTGGCTAGTGCGGGTTTAGATCGCGCTATCTTTCTTTGGGATGTAAATACGTTGACCGCTCTAACTGCGAGCAACAACACAGTTACTACGTCAAGTCTTGTCGGTAATAAAGAATCGATATACAGTCTTGCTATGAATCCTCCTGGCACTATTTTAGTCAGTGGTTCAACAGAAAAAGTACTGCGTGTGTGGGATCCTCGCAACTGTTCTAGACTCATGAAACTTAAGGGCCATGCGGATAATGTTAAAGCTTTAGTTGTAAGTAGAGATGGAACGCAATGTGTGTCAGGTAGCTCTGATGGAACAATAAAACTATGGTCACTATCGCAGCAAAGATGTGTATCAACAATTAGAGTACATTCAGAAGCGGTATGGGCTTTGTTAGCTACCGAAAACTTTAGCCACATAATTTCTGGAGGACGAGACAGACTAGTCATTATAACTGAATTAAGAAATCCGGATAACTTTATGATAGTATGTGAAGAAACGGCCCCAATACTCAAACTATGCTTTACAGCAGACCAAACGGGTGTATGGGTTTCAACATCAGAATCAGATATTCGTTGTTGGAAACTGCCACCATTAAATTCCTTAGACATGTATAATCAAAATAATTATAATACAAATAATGTATATCAAACGCAACCTTTACATAACATTCCCGGTGGACCTGCTATCAAGCATTACACGGTACTGAATGATAAAAGACATGTGGTGACGAAAGACACTGCAAATAATGTAGCATTATATGACGTATTGAAAGCTTGTAAATTAGAAGATTTAGGGGAAGTAGATTATGAGGAAGAAGTGAAGAAAAGATTTAAAATGGTTTACGTTCCAAATTGGTTTAATGTAGATTTAAAGACTGGCATGTTGACAATACATTTGGGGCAAGATGAAACTGATTGCTTGAGTGCATGGGTTAGTGCGAAAGAAGCGGGGTTGACTACAGAGAATGATCAGAAGGTTAACTTTGGAGCACTGTTATTACAAGCGTTGTTGGATCACTGGAATCATCCAAACAGAGTTAACGAGGCTGGTGTACGAGTTATTGGAAATAGCTATTTCAGTGTACCGCTTCACACACCACTAATTTTCAGCGAGGTTGGTGGACGAACCCTTTATAGACTACAAGTAAGTATAATCTCTATTCCAATAATATTGTGACTAGAATTCAAATTACTTGTAGGAAGTTCATTTGAATAGACAAGGCGTTAACCAATTTCTCTGTACCTTTCCTTGTGTGCAATAATGAAGCAAGGGTTTCTATTATCTACATACATACAAATAGTTCATATATCAATACAAAACAGTGCTGAAACAAGCTGCTCGCAGTGCGATTTCACCCGTGTTGAATTATATCGTTGATTACCTACTGCTCTGCTGCAGCGTTCATTTACATAGCGTATAACTTTCTTTAAGAACTGGGCTATCAAATGCAAATAAAGAATTATTTGAATCCAACTAGTAGTTTCAGAGATTAGCGCATTCAAACAACAAACAACTCTTCCGCTTTATATATTAGTATAGATTCAGACAAAACCTTGTGTGATTCATATAAACATATTATTTCACCAGTATTGGACCCTAACTGCTTATCATTAGACAGAGTGGGGGCATGTGGGCTATTATGTTAGTACTAAATTAAAAAAAAATATGTGTGAGTTTGTTTATACATTTTGCAATACTTTGTCTGAACATTGTATGTTTGTAAAATATTCCACAGTACAAACAATGTCTAAGAGCATTGTTCAATAGGTAATTAATTTAACATTATTTTTAACAAATGTTAAAGAAGTAAATTGAGGTTGTTGGTTATGCTGTGTATGATTATGATGGCACACATAGATAACAGTTTGGTATTTATTTGTCTAAGATTTTTTTTATATTATTTTGCCTTATCCCTATGAATGTTACAGTATAATGATTTTTCCGCAACTCCCTGTCAAAGTACATAATATCTAGTTACCGGGAACCACACTTGTCAGACAGTTTGGTTCAGTAAGTTGTTTTTTTACACACAGATAATCCCGTTGTTTGTTATATATAGATTATG
The DNA here is from genome assembly GCA_963082885.1 of Parascotia fuliginaria. NCBI lineage: Eukaryota > Metazoa > Arthropoda > Insecta > Lepidoptera > Erebidae > Parascotia > Parascotia fuliginaria. The sequence goes on from OY720195.1 coordinate 8,407,982, forward strand.
TTGAGTTAATATTAGGGCTTTCGGGTTTCTCCGGATTTGTCCTAGTTAAGAGGGCATCTGAGGAGCGTCTGAGCGGGTTTTCATTTGTAGTCCGGGTTTAAAAATTGAAAAATTTGATTTGATTGATTTGATTGAAATTGGTCTTAGGCCACCCGCGACACACGCACTGTGCTCGCATGCCGCGATCAACCGACGAACAGACTCGTGTTTTAGAAATCCTGTTGATATGTCCGGATTCTGGGATTCTTTTCACAAGTCTTGTCCTGGTTACTAAATTTTAGAGAAGGCAACCCTAGTTAAAATAAACTACACAAGTCTAGATGGAAGCAAAAGTGATTTATTTGACATAAGACAGTATCAAGTATTTTTATGTACCCACATATTGATAATTATAAAATATTATAAACTCGATACACAATACTAGTTAGTACTATGTTTTATATAGGTATTAAATTTCTATAATAATTTTACCTGTCCATGACTACTCTGCAAGGACCTCTCCTACACAGAGAAGGCATGAGCGTTTACATTAGGTACTTGCTTGTTCAAGTTGAATTCAAGTCAATTCCAAATTATTAAATGATTCCTCATATTATTATGTTTCCTTTATTTATTTTTTTTGTACACTTAAAAGTAAATTTTCCGTTTGTTCCCGTTGAGTAACACCAGTTTGTGTAACATTGTTACCCTAAGGGAAAAAATCCCGAAAAGTAACAATAACTTATCACAACATATTTTCACCTCTGAGTAACACTGTATGTAACAGAACCCTGTATCCTCCATAAGTATTGTGTATTCTGTGTTATACATCAGAAAGTACTAGAGTAGTAGTTGCAGGTTCTATAATTTTCTAAACCTTAATTCACAGGTAGGTGATGCGGGAGGTGAAACAGAAGGCAATCTTCTAGTAGAAACTGTGCCATCGTGGGTAGTAGATGTAGCTATAGAAATGGCAGCGCCCAAGTTGAACAAGCTGCCATTCTATCTACTGCCTCACTCCAGTTGCCAGAGTAAACAGGATCGACAGAAGAAAGTAGGTTTTAATTTATTTATTACAGCATTTAGTTTGACAATTTCGAAACAATTTTTAATAATATAAGCCGAATTTGATGAAATCAACCTGCTAAAACAGAACAGCAGAAGTAATTTTGTTTTGACAACCATGATATAATTTGTGTCCATTAATTATTAAATCAAAAAGAAAAGTCTCCCATGACTCACAAGCCTGTTTTAAATTGCCTAGTTTTAAAAAGAAGTACTTCCTCACCTTTACAAAATTTCCTGAGGAAAGTGAAAGCTACTTAACTAAATTAATCTATGTTTACCCCTTATCCTAGAATCCATATTACTTCTCTATAATGCATATTTTGGGTCTAGGTAGCGTTGTGGTATTATTATAATTCTTCTCTTTTCAGGACCGTCTAGTAGCCAACGATTTTATACAATGCCGTAAGGTGGCCGAACACGTAGTGGAAAAGATAGTGGGTGGTGGGGACGTGAACGGCACCAGCGCTGGCAGCGGCCGCGGCAGTGCTAACGAGGATAGCGGGGGCGATGCGCCCGAAGAGAGGGTGGAGTTGCTGTGTTGTGACCAGGTAATTATACAGAAAAGGAAGAAAATCGAGGAGAAAATTGAGTCTAACACTACAAAACCGCTTTACATATTCGTGTCTTTTCAGGTACTAGACCCCAATATGGACCTTCGCACAGTACGCCATTTTATATGGAAATCCAACGTCGAGTTTACACTACACTACCGTGTATTAAAGCAATGAAACTTGCCGACTATCTACCAGTTAAGAAAATACTGCGCTTTTTACTGTATGTACTATCGAACCAACTGAATCATGACCCATCATAAGCTCATTTTGTTAATCCATCTAAATTCAAGTAGGTCTAAATTCGCCTGAGATTTCTTTGGCACCGATCTTGTTAATATTTCATTTTACACTGACATTTTACTGAGTGCACTGCTAATAAGTTAGTATTAAAAACGTCCTAACGATAGATCGTACAAGTTTGACAGTTTTATGCGAATTATCAGCAGTCATGGTTCAGTTGGTTAGATTGCACAATATGAAAGAGCGTAAGCACACTACGACGTATTGGATTATCAACTCTATGTGATAAGGGCTAAGTGATGAAATAGCCAGGCAATGATATAATGATATGTCAAATGTAATTATATGTTTTAATTTTCGGTTAATAAATCGATTAAACATATTTCTGCTAGTTTTATAATTTTAATTTGTTTATTATTTGTATGTATACTATTTGAATTTAATAAAAATTACTTATTAAGCTGAATGATGGATGAATGAACATTATTCGTATTGCCTGGTTAATCTAATAATAAAATTTAGGCGTTTGCCTCTGTCCGAAGATTATGAATAATGCCCTATTAATCACTTGGTCCATAACATATTTATGGTTTATTTTGTTTTGGCATTAAATGTTACTCGAGAATATACAAAATCTGCTGTATTGTCTTATGCATAAGGTAACTTTTGCTTTATTATTAAACATTACTATTTAATTTTGGAAGATAGCCAAAGCCTGCATGCACTAACTAGACTTTTAAACAATAGGATCAAAAGTTTCAAAGCATAATCAGTTTAATGTAAAATGTATTAAGTTTGATTTTCCAAAACTGAAAATGTACCAACTAACAATAAGTTTATCTTTTCTTTTTTAAGTGCAAATGTGTATCAAAACAAAACAAACTTTATGCTCCATTCTTAAAGTTGATATTTGTAAATACGTCTAATTGATATGTAATTATTCAGGTTGTAATCTGTATACATTTTATAGTAATGTTGTAAACTTAGGTATTGACTCAATACTGAGATGTACACTACCCTAATAGGTGATTGGTGAAGGTAGTTGTACTGTTCAGTGATTGCTCTAAGCTTTATTGAAAGTAAAATTATAGAAAATAATTGTGGTTTTATTTCGTTTAATAAATTAAATAGCAACAGCAAATAAAATAGCCTTTATTTACAGGTTTTCATATGGTCAAGCACTCATTTACGCGAGGTATTCTACAGTAATTAGAGTGAATTAACTTATCTAACTCGACTGATGTGGATGCTCTGATCATCTATACCTACATAATATATATAATAAAATTGGAGTATCTGTTTGTAATATTAAAATAACCGTTTTTTACTACATGTATATGAATATATATACCTACCGTACATACACCAAAATAACATTTTTTACAATTTTTGTCTGTCTGTCTGTTTGTTCCGGCTAATCTCTGAAATGGCTAGACCGATTTTGACGGGACTTTTATTGGCAGGTAGCTGATGTAATAAGGAATAACTTAGACTACGTTTATTTTAGAAAAATAAAGTAATGTTGATTGACTGTTAGGCGGAACGAAGTTCGCCGGGTCAGCTAGTTGTAAATATAATTATTAACTTAACAAAATTTTGTGATACATTACATGATATTGAAGTAGGTACTCATAATAATAATTGACAAAAAGTCTGCGAATAACATTCAGCTTAAGATTTGTTGTGAATGTTGTGAGGAATTCCCCGTACAAAGCATAGCATTTGCAAGATATATAAATACTGCGTAACTAACTAATGAAGGTTTTCTAAAATGGCGCCCACGAGGTAGCAGCACTGAGGCGTCAGGTTCAGGCACTTGTCAAAGCGCTTTTAAATAACCGTAAACGATTCTATTCATTTGAACTCGAATGAATTTTTATACCACCTAAGTGGCGCCAACTGGTGGCGAAAATGTTCCTAAACACTATTAGTAATAGGCATGGGCTTAGTAACTCATGTACAAGATTGGATTTATACAGTTGCGTGTTCGATCATCGCTCTAAGTTTCTCTGCCTCAGTCCGGAGTTGCGTGGATATATGGATATGTCGGATATATTAATATTTTGGAAGGGGAAGGAGTCGTGGCATATCCAGTCCTGGATATTTATCCGTGGATATAGGTGTGGCCGGATATTCATACTCTAAGGTCCGGAGTTACTCATGCCTATTAATAATATCCGATCGTTTACTGTACTTGGTCACTTCACTTCTTATCATAATTAAAAAAATAGATTATCTTAGATTAAAAAAATATTTGTCTGAAAACCATTACTTTTTGAAAGAAATTGTGTTGAAGAGGGCTTCAACACAATTTCTTGACGAAGGGATATCTTTCAAATAATTAAGTATCTATCACATCTGTCAATTTTAGAATAAACTAACCTAAAAAAGTTTAATTTAAATGAAAAATATTTAGAAAACCATGAGTGGAAGAGGCCTATTTCGGTCTTTATATTGTACATTTAGAGCAAAAACCCTTCTAAAACAGAATTTTCACTATAAAAATAGGTTATGTGTGAGTGTATTTCGGCTTTCTTGCAATGGGTTGGGTACGAAAACAAACACTGAATTGGAAGAGAAAAAGCACTGTAATGTAGGAACTATAGGACACGTAGACCATGGGAAAACTACACTGACTGCTGCTATTACGAAAGTATTGTCAAACGATGGGTTGGCGCGATATGTATCGTATGACGAGATTGATAGGGCTCCAGAGGAAAAAGCTAGAGGTCAGTTTTATTTGGTTGTATAATAGTTGTATGTTTATAGTATGTTTATGTTGTGAGAAACAATTAATATTTATCAATTTAATAAATTAAATCATTATCAATCATTTAGACTTACCTGTTATCCCACTGCAGGGCTCTTCTTAAAGAGAGAAGGCACACTTGCTTAATTAAATATATAAGTAATTTATTGAAATATAACTAGAGATTTTTATTTATATAGACAGTTTTTTCTTAAAAGACACTGTTTAAACATTATTGAAACCTTGCCCTTTTTATTACTAGCTTACATTGAGATTTGATTAAATATTAAGGCCTCTCTATACTATAGTAAAGCCCACTTACAAGGCTGATTGACTGGCCTGTTGGTCTAGTGGTTAGTGACCCTGACTGCTAAGCCGGAGGTCGTGGGTTCGATTCCTACCCAGGACAAACCTTTGTGTGATGAGCATGATTGTTTGTTCTGTGTCTGGGTGTAATTTATCTATAATATGTATATTGTATTTACAACAAAAAAAAAAAAAAAAGAAGTATTTAAGTATGTATATCCGTATTCTAGAACCCATAACACAAGCATATAATATGCTTACTTTGGGTCTAGATGGCGTTGTGTGTAGTTGTTGAAATATTATTATTATTATTATTATTACTAGCTTACATTGAGATTTGATTAAATATTAAGGCCTCTCTATACTATAGTAAAGCCCACTTACAAGGCTGATGTGAACAGTGTGGGTGACTAAAAACTAGTCAAAACTACAACAAAAATACCACTGAAAGTAAACTGTACAATATTTACAGGAATAACAATAAACGCAGCACACATAGGCTACAGCACTTCCCTCCGTCATTATGCACACACAGACTGTCCCGGCCATGCAGACTATGTACGCAACATGATATCAGGTGCCTCTCAAATGGACGCAGCGATATTAGTAGTAGCTGCGAATGATGGACCAATGCCTCAAACAAGAGAACATCTACTGTTGGCCAAACAAGTTGGAATCAAATATATATTGGTGTATATTAATAAGGCTGATTTAGTTGACAATGAGGTGGGTAATTATTAATGTAGGTAATTATATTGTTGTTTTTGGTAAAGGAAATAATAACTCTAGGAAACATGCTTTGTTATGCAATTTAATTAACAAATTTATAGTTTTGTCCTAAGTGGGAATTAAACCCACAATATCTTGCACAGCAATTGCATGCACCACCAATGCAATTTTTTTTTATTGCCGACAGTGGCGGACGAGCAAACAGCCCACGTGATGGTAAGTGGCAACTGTTGTTCATGGATGACACAGAGTCTCTGCCTTGGCCAGGGACTCTACGAAGCGGATGCCTACCATGAAGGGAGTGGGGTAGGTGAAGGGATTGAGGGAAATGAGGGAAAAAAAGGGGGGGAAATGAGGCCTCCGGTGCTCTCACTCACCAAACGAAACGCAATAGTATGGATACTACTACTCTTAAGTCAATCTCCTATGAGAGAGTAGTACTTCCCCAGTCGATCTAGCCAATTCATGCTGAAACCAGCATGGATCTATTACCATAAAAATTTAAAATTTATACATTAAATAATAATTGCTGTGGCATTCATTTGTTGCTTTCGTTTGATTTGTTATTAGATATTTTTCTTGTAAATACAACATACTCGAGATAGGAAATTGGTTACCATAATTGGTTGTGCGTTGATCCAGACAATAAATATGTATTTCTCCTAAAAGTAAATGTCTCTATTGTATATTAAAAATGTTATATTTTTCCATTTCAGTTATTAGAACTTGTTGAGATTGAAATGAGAGAATTACTATCAGATTTTGGGTATGATGGCAATTTGACGCCTATGATCTGCGGGTCGGCGTTGAAAGCGCTGAATGGAGAAGAATCGGAATATGGTATGTACTTACATAACATGTAGTTTTATGTCGAATACAAAGATTTCTCTTATGATAACAGTTCTGCATTTCCATTTACGGTAGTAGTTTCTTGCTAGTTTCATGATATATAGGGTGGGTAGAAACTTACAGTAAGAAATGATGTAAATAAGTAAAGTAGTATTATTCTTCTTTCTTCTTTCTAATTCTCGTCTCTCTCACTGACAGCAAAAACGTCGTTAATATTTTTTAACGACATGTTTATATTTTAGCGGCTAGGTATATCCATAGCGTACAATAGCCACTTCAAGTGATGCTTGTTTATGACCTAACACCTAAGTAATATAATAATATATAGGTTTTTAACAGGATCGGCAACGGCTAGTAATGCTCCTGGTGTTGCAAGCGTCCATAGGCTACGGTAACTGCTTACCATCAGGCAGGGCATATGCTTGTTTGTCACCTTAGTCATATAAAAAAAAACTTTTGCTCCATTTGTGACCATAGGAAAACTTAAAATTTTTGAAATCTTTTCAGGAGCACCATCAATACGTAAACTCCTATCCACTATGGATGAATACATCCCCCCTATAGTTCGAGACTTAACTTCTCCCTTCTTAATGCCTATCGACAACGCGTTTACTGTCCCTGGCAGGGGCACAGTAGTCGTTGGCACTATTAAACGAGGAGTAATGAAAAGAAATGATGAAGCAGATCTATTAGGCTTCGGATATAATATTAAGACTACTGTATCTGATCTGCAGATTTTCAGGAAGAGTGTTACTGAGGTTTGTATATTTTTCTTTAAACTACACTAGGCAAGAAGCATTTATGTGGGTACTTTACAAATAGAATTAATAAACATAAAGAAAATAAAACTAAATGAAAAAAGTTTAGTTTTGTTTTAGATCGAAGACTATTAATATTATAAATACGAAATTTTGTGTGTGTGTGTTACCACTTATTGCCTAAACGGCTGAACCGATGTCGATGAAAATTGGCATGTAGATAGATTCGGTACCGAAGACGGACATAGGCTACTTTTCATCCCAAAAATCGGTCTGTTTCGCGAGGGATACAACAAAACATATTTTACGCACGGGCGAAGCCGTGTGGCGCAGCTAGTTATTAATAAACATAAAATAAATGAAACCAAATGAAAAAGTTTTCTTTGGTTTTGGATCAAAGATAAATAGAAGATATGTCATGCATGCCCAGCAGTGGGATGTGTACCAAAATTCAACTCATTTATTCAAATAGGATTACATCAATTACATTGTAAGCTAATTTACCTACAGTTACTGTGCTAATTGAAGTGAATCCATTAAAAAAAACTGGCAATAAACTCAGGCCACTCTTATCGTCAGATATTTACAATGTTGAAAATGAGTTACAAATATAGATAGGACATACATACACACATACCCTTATTCATAAACATCATAGCTTAAATTAGTTAAAATGGATTTTGTCTCTTTCTTACTAGTACAAATGTCAAGGTGACATAAAGACAAACGAATTAAAAACCTATTTTAGTTATTTATAGAGGCTTATAAGATTTTTATGAATACGGGGTAATATTATAAACGCGAAAGTTTGTATGGATGTATGTGTGGATGTTTGTTACTCTTTCACGCAAAAACTACTGAATGGATTTTATTAAAACTTTATAATTATATAGCTCCATGTATCATAATAATAATATCACTTGCAATCTATAAGGATATTGTGTAAATAAAAGTTATAGGTACCTATTATCATTTACTAGCTTTTCGCGGCGTGGTCTTTGCTTACTACTCTGCTCCCGTCGCCAGTAGCGTGATGTGATATAGCCTATAACCTTCCTCAAGAACTGGGCTATCATACGCGAAAAAAAATTTTCTGACCTGACTAGTAGTTTCAGAGATGAGCGCGTTCAAACAAACAAACAAACTCTTCCGCTTTAAATAAGAGTATACATAGATCACTAATATTTGCAGGCATTAGCAGGTGACAACGTAGGCGTATTACTTCGAGGCATAAGAATAAAAGCTGTAGAGACTGGAATGTTGCTAACAGCGACCAAATCTTGTCAAATGAGTAACCATTATAAAGCAAAGATTTACTTCTTAACGCGAAATGAAGGAGGACGAAAGAAACCGATATTTTCTAAATATTCACAGCAAATGTTTAGCGGTACTTGGAATATTGCGGTTAGAATTGATTTGGGTAAGAAAATAGGTTTTTTATTTATTAATTTGCAAGATTAATATTTTTTAATTTTTAAAATATGTACATTTTACGAAGTGTCAATTTAAAAAGTGTACCTATTTCTAAATGCACCTTAGTCTGTGCACATTGTGCGATTAAGCCAAGTTAGATTGAAATGAACCTACGCCTTTTTCCTCAAGTTCTTGGCTATGAAGTTTCGTCAGTTATCGAGGGATCCCATAAAGGAGGCGAGCCAATTGCCTCTTCCAAGTTTCGCCATCTTGACCTGTAGCCGTCCTCATCTATCCCGCCACTATATTAATAACTACTTTAAATTATAATATATTTCCAACGGCCCCATCAAGCTCTCCATCAATGGGGCAGACGGAAAATTTTATTCCTTTCTTCCCCATCGAAATTATTAATGGATACTTTGTATGCGAAACATAAAATAATCGACATTTCAGATCCATCAACAAACATGATGATGCCTGGCGACCATGGGGAAGTATACCTCACGTTACTACAAGACATGGTCATGACTCCAGGACAACCGTTCACGATAAGAGAGAACAATGTAACAGTAGCTACGGGCATTGTTACTGACACGTTGAAATCTATTGATGTGCCGAAGGGGAAGCTGGGGAAAGCTGTTGTTAAATATGATGAGTAGGTTAAATTTTATAAGAAATAGATTACAACCATTATTTATGTCAGCAGAATGACGTCCACCGATGGACATGTCTGCCTCAATTTTCGCTACACCCGCCCCGGTCGTAAGCCGCCCTTATTCATCGATTGCGTTTATACCGTTAATAATAAAATATTAATAAATTTGAGTAATTCTTGTGAATAAATAAGAACCAAAAATGACTTTTCTTGTTTACATTTATTTTACAACGGTTTTGAGCTTTAGTCTAAGTGCCTAACCACACAATGCCGAAGAAACGCGACCTATCCTCAGCGTGATTACACCTACAATGCTATTTGTATTAGAAGCAACTCATTTGCCGAAATTACGTCACATTTTGACGTACAACCGAATTTCGGTTCGGTTTAAGGTGTGTCATATCAGCGAATACGACGAAACGTAAAATCAGCCGCGGAACTTCGGCATAGTGTGGTTAGACACTAAGAGAAACAACTACTCGTACCCACAATTTTTTCAACTAATGAGACTTGTCCAACACTGGACATATTCAGGCTGATGACATAATTTGAGTAGATGTAGATATTGTTAATAAATTATTGTTCATATAATTGTTTTTTAATTACCTACCTTACATAAGAAGACTTTTATTAACGCAATGGTTGTGTGTTCTTCTTCTTTGACTTATGGTTATAACCTGTTTTACTGTCCCGCTGTAGGAAAAAAGCCTCTTCTCCTACAGAGAATGTATGAGCATTAATCACCACGCTTGCTCAAAGCGGATTAACAATTTCAGACTAAGTCCAGGTTTCTTCACGATGTTTTCCTGCACCGTCAGTCAGAAATGTCCATAATAAACTGAGAAAGTACATATGATTTGAAAAATCACATTGATACTTCCCCGGATTCGATCCCACTACCTCGTATTTACGAGGCGTGTACGTTATCTACTGGACCATTTCGACTTATGCCATAAGCTTGTTAGTCGCTAATAAAAAAAAGGTTAAGAATAAAACTGCACAAAACATTTTATTCATTATATATTTTTTGTCAGAAGGTAATTAATACAGTGCCAAAACAGTAACAAAACATTAGTAAGAAAAATCAAGACTGCATCTAGCATCAACTACTAAATATTCTGATAAACAATATCCTAAACTTTATAGGAGGACAACATTTAACACTTATATTTTCACAACATTTGAACAGACAGTTGGCATAGTAGACTATTTTATTTAATATATAAATTGTGAACTAGATTTAACACCGATACTAATGGATATTTATTTTTCTTCTACATTATTATTGAGGGTAGTTATGTGCAAACTAGTTTTAAATTATTATGTCAGTTAAATAAAATTCGATTAATCAATTCATAAGTGCAGTTATTTTATTGTAATCACAAATTAATCTTTACTGATCAAAGAATTATTCTTTGGCGCCCACCGTGGGCTTCGGTCATTCAATTTTGTTACGCAAATTCACACATTAATTCTAGAACATAATCGATATGCTTCGGTCAAACTTCTGTACTGCAGCTACTCTATCCGAATGCCAGTCCTATACTACGTTTAATACCTAAACATACATCGCGTATTAAACACCCACAATAAATCTACCCTTTCTATGTAAAATATCATAATTCCAAAGTTTACGGTAGTTTACGTAGGAGGAGTCAGATATGCACATAACTACCCACACTATAATACTGCGCAAGAGCAGATCGACAACGCCGCGTTTAAAATCTGCTCTAAAATCAGTCTGTCGCTTGTCACCATGCCGCGTAATTCTAACATTTAATCACAAAATTACTGTATACACGGATCTAACATGAAGAAGGACAACTTCAAAATATTTATATACTTTTTAAACAATCTATGTAAAATGCTATACTGACAGCGTGATGTGAGCTAATCTTATTTTATCCTTGGTCCATGCGAGCTAACTTGGCATCTTATTATAGCTTGATTACAAACTTTTATTGAAAATTTTTGTTACGCTTTCGATAATGCGCGTCTCGACTCTATACCGGCCGTTTAATACAAAAATAATATTTCAACATTTATTTTTTTACTCGAAATTTTAAGCAAATTAGTACAAAACAAGATTCTAAAATAGTATTATTATTATTTTATTGAATTTTTAGGACATTTATAATGTATAATAATTATGATTTGGACATACAATATACGTATTTAAATTTACATCGTAACATGATATGAAGATACCATGGGGTCTAAATGCCATCTACTTAAATCACTCGACAATACCTTGCTTAAATACCCATACTTCCCATGGTAGGTTCTTACAACGTGTAATGTTACATGGTGCATAAGACAAAGCTGTTATATAAATTTGTTTTATCCTTAAAGCTATTTTAGTTACTTACAAAATGTGCTTTCGTTTTTCTTACCAAGAAATACAATGGAAAATGTTTGAAACTTTGTTTATTAGAATGTTACCCGTGTGTTGATTATTTAAGAACATTAAATGTTACCCTTAATAAACTTGGTAAGAATTGTGCTCTAAATTAACAGTCAATATTTCTTGTCAGAACTTACAGGACAACTATTTATAATATACATAATCATATTCCTTGATATTAATTCATTTTGTTGTTGACAAACATGCTTAGACATACACAATAAATTAAAAAAATAATTCAATCACTTTTACATGCGTTCGAAAATACATCATTATAAAACTTATTTTGATTTCTAGTCCATTGTAATCACACAATAGTTTTTATACCGGAAATTACTTGTGACGGAGAAGTCATGTAGCAGGTAATTTCTTTAGCAAGCAAAATTTACTATTGTAACAAGGTTAAACAATGACACCATGACTTAGAAATCAAATTAGTTCACATAAAATGCTGACTGACCATTATAGTTTCTGAACGCACACAAGACTATCAGAACTGTCAAAATAAATGACAAGTAATGTTGACTGTCAAAAAGGGCGCCATTGTGACGTCATAGAGACGTGCATTATCAAAGTATACATCATTAGCACACCGCAACGACGTTCGTCGCAAATACCGATAAAACCACGGAATTAGTTTTAATAAGCTCATAAAATTCGATATTCACCACAGACAGTAATATTTTGTATTCATTATATATATTCATTAAGTATCTTAAAAACACCTTTTTTATTACACGGACAGATCCAAAGTTAAACATGAGATAAGGACTAGCGATATTATCAATCTATTAATATATATATATATTACTTTTATTGTAATAGTGTTTGCGCCCACAAAGCTTTGCTAAAAACAACAAAAATATAACAAGAAACAATATAAAAACAGAATGCAGTTATAATGGGCATTGTCATCAGTGGCAGTGTTGAGAGAAATGCTAAATTAATTATACAAATAGTATTGCATTGAAATATATAAAAGCCATTACCATATTATAGGTACTTTAGCACAATTATATACGAAATGTTAAGTATTTAAAAGCTCAATTGTTTGGTATATTTTTAATACATTAATATTTATGGCAATTTAAAACTCTAATACACTGTTGTCGGACTAAATGTAGTGAGATTTCAGACACTGAACATTAAAATACAAAATACAATTTCCCATTACAATAATTGTCTTGTTCAGCTGAATAAAACACTGTCACTTAAAACTTAAATTATAATAAAGTATATTTATTGGTGTCGACGAGAAGTGTTTAGCACCACATTATAAACTTATAACTTTACGTAAGCGCTAACAAACCACTGGCGCAATACAATAACAGAGGAAAAAACGACAGAGGAAAAAATAAACAATATTTTTCCCGTGCTCAAAAAATCTGTTTTAATACTTGTGTACGCACACCAGTTACCTAAAATATGTAAAAAATAAATTCACCAACACTTACCAACTAGAAAAATATTTTAGAAATTCTCACTTACATTTAAGAGGAACTGGCAAAATAAATCCTGTATTTCCCACGTTTAATATTTTTTTTTTTTACTTTTTTTATCATTTATTGAACTCACAATTGAATACAAAAAAACCAGATTTGGTCCTCACGTATAAAATTCATGATGCCATTCCTATAAATTGGACAGAACTATTCACTGTACGCGTATTGACGAGTAGCAAAAATATTAGTAGACTATGCAACACTAAACAATGGCTCAAAATATCAAAATCCACTAAATACCCAATAGAAAAAAAAAAAACAATCTGCCTACATGTTACAAAACCTCGTAGAAGCAATGTTAAACTTAAGAACCTAATAGAGTAAGATTAAATAGTGGTAGACCGTCGCGACTGGCTCAAACATATCACAATACACTATCTAATAGGACTAACCACCCTTATTGTCCACACTCATTCAACTATAAATACTATCTTTGCAACTAATATTAAAAACAAAACAAACATCCCTAGCTTCACACCCCACGGAACTACGAGTCCACAGTATCAAAAGTGATTAAAATTCATTTATATAGTATAGAGTATTTTGTGCTTACAATGAATTCACACCAAAGGGCGAGGGACAACACTATCTATCCCCACCTATAGAAGGACTGACACATCGATTATTATGCTAAATAGTTACATTTCATCTAAACGAGGATTCTTTATACGGTTATATTTAAAACATGTAACTATCAGATTCGTACTATAAGCTTTAGGACCGTGTCCACCTATAACTATCTTCACCTAATGGCAAAGGCTCATATTGATATCGTCACTACACAACTAGCATCGTTTAAAATAGATAAAAATCAACTACATACGCAATTTTGCAGGATTAACACTATCTAAACAGTGAGTTCATGTATTTTCACTACCGAGTTTTTTTTTCTTGTTCAGTTATACAATTTTTATTATAAATATTCATCCATAAATTATTATCAAATTCGATAAAGCTCTAAGATTGATCCACATTCACATAAAATTACTCGGCGGTACCGAGATTCACTGAAGCATATTTGAACGCCAAACGTCGTATAAACAAGGGCCTTATTAGGAGTATACTTCAGGCTCGCAGAACGGTCAATGGCGTCCAAACGAGGAACATTAAATTACAACTAAATACAAAACTCGGGCGTTACTAGGTAACCAACCAGTGGTCGAGACTCGCGAAAGCTAATAAATTAATAAGAGAACCATCAACCAGTCTTGCTAATGGTGTAATACACGACTACACATTCCTAACAACATAAAACATCTAGCTGAACTCACTAGCGTGGTGCTTCACACATTTTTGTACATTCAGGATTTTAGGAGCTGCTTAAAGGAAAATCTTTAAAATATAACAGTCTGAAAACAAGCGTCGGTAAAGTTAAGACGTTTAAGACTTAATACGCCTCTCAAATAATGAAATTCTATACGTTCATGTCAACTCATGAAGAGCGAAGAGGATTAGGCCATATAATTATAATTTTAGATTTAAAAATCGCAAGGAATTTCTCATATTTTCTATAGCATTTGAGCAATAATTTTTAAACAAACACCGAGCTACTGTTACTTCGAAATATGATGGGTATAACGTACAAAATTGCATTTTACATTCTCACTAACATAAATCTGATAAACAACAGCAACAAGGCCTTTTAACCTATTAACTTGGACTTATAAGAGATACATCAAGAGCGGTAAAACGGCATCAAGAAAATTTAAAATTCATGAGCAAAGACACCCATTTAGCGACCCGTATTGAAAAATCCTTTTCCAATTCGACTTACTACACTTATACCTATAATAAAAAGCAATTTTGTATGCATACATCATAGAGTACACGCATCCAACATCGACAACGTACGAAAATATTTGCGAACAACGTGTTTATTCACTAATCTCATCTAAACATTGACTAATACCGAAACAAAATAACAATCGCTATAAAACCATGCATTTAACTACAATTTCTAGCGTTTGATTCTCTTAGGTTTATGATGCGAAGGTATTGGCTCATGCTATGTATTTGGAGAACTGTCGCTAAGACCAAAAGGTTAGCCTTATTAAAGCCATCAAATAGAAAGATCTTGGCCCTAATATGGCCATATAAAAGAAGGGTCTTTGCCTTAATATAATCATAGAAATGGCCGATGGTCATGAATAAAAATCTCTTGGTGTTAATACGGCTCATAATAATAAGTTTTAATCAGGCTAGCTCTCAAGCCTAACAATCATTTCAACTAATATTTTCCTTACGATTGAGAACTTAGCTAATGTAGTAGGTAGTCTCTTTTTAGACAAAGTAATTAATGTACGAAATGGGCATGTACGAAATGGACATGAACGAAACGTATACGTACACGTACTCGTTCATACGTATACGCAACTGCATACATGGCAGTTTAAGAGTTATTGGTTGCTTAATGACAGAGCCAGGTGGTCGTAATAACAGTCCTCCAAACCACAGCCAATAGTAAAATACTCAAACTCGTATAGATAAAATGAAGCGATAGTAGCACTATACGCTGTAACCCGCTAACAGTTCAGTTCGTTTAACCGTGGAACATTCTAGCACCATGTACATCCACAGATTAAATATAGATAGCAGATCACGTCAAATAGAGCTGTAAGGACGAATTACTGATAAAATTTATGATTTTTCTTCACATTAATCATTCTTAATTATCATAACTCCGTATAAGCGTTCATTATTGGCTTTAAATTAAGTACTGAATAGTTTTGGTATTTTTTTTAGAAATTTTTTGATGTATTAAGGACTAAGTAAGGACATTATTATTTTTAAATTTATAATTAGGTTATATCACACAATATTCTTAAGAGATATGCTGTTATAAGCGTTGGTCATTGAAATACAGAAATCATATATTATGTTATATTTTTTTTTTAAATTTAATTAGCGTAGGTACATTTACCATTATGAGAACTAACGTAGGAAGAAAATAATAATAAAATGTATGAAAAAGGTTTGATACTGGATAAAAATGCAATTGGGAAGCTTATGCTATGAAAATTCCAATATTGTATGGACGGAAGGAAACTTTATTGAGCTAAATAAATGGGCTTTAAATAAGTGAGCCTGACGTTCTTTTGAAAAATTTTCTGACCTGACTAGTAGTTTCAGAGATTAGCGCGTTCAAACAAACAAACAAACTCTTCCGCTTTAAATAAGAGTATACATAGATCACTAATATTTGCAGGCATTAGCAGGTGACAACGTAGGCGTATTACTTCGAGGCATAAGAATAAAAGCTGTAGAGACTGGAATGTTGCTAACAGCGACCAAATCTTGTCAAATGAGTAACCATTATAAAGCAAAGATTTACTTCTTAACGCGAAATGAAGGAGGACGAAAGAAACCGATATTTTCTAAATATTCACAGCAAATGTTTAGCGGTACTTGGAATATTGCGGTTAGAATTGATTTGGGTAAGAAAATAGGTTTTTTATTTATTAATTTGCAAGATTAATATTTTTTAATTTTTAAAATATGTACATTTTACGAAGTGTCAATTTAAAAAGTGTACCTATTTCTAAATGCACCTTAGTCTGTGCACATTGTGCGATTAAGCCAAGTTAGATTGAAATGAACCTACGCCTTTTTCCTCAAGTTCTTGGCTATGAAGTTTCGTCAGTTATCGAGGGATCCCATAAAGGAGGCGAGCCAATTGCCTCTTCCAAGTTTCGCCATCTTGACCTGTAGCCGTCCTCATCTATCCCGCCACTATATTAATAACTACTTTAAATTATAATATATTTCCAACGGCCCCATCAAGCTCTCCATCAATGGGGCAGACGGAAAATTTTATTCCTTTCTTCCCCATCGAAATTATTAATGGATACTTTGTATGCGAAACATAAAATAATCGACATTTCAGATCCATCAACAAACATGATGATGCCTGGCGACCATGGGGAAGTATACCTCACGTTACTACAAGACATGGTCATGACTCCAGGACAACCGTTCACGATAAGAGAGAACAATGTAACAGTAGCTACGGGCATTGTTACTGACACGTTGAAATCTATTGATGTGCCGAAGGGGAAGCTGGGGAAAGCTGTTGTTAAATATGATGAGTAGGTTAAATTTTATAAGAAATAGATTACAACCATTATTTATGTCAGCAGAATGACGTCCACCGATGGACATGTCTGCCTCAATTTTCGCTACACCCGCCCCGGTCGTAAGCCGCCCTTATTCATCGATTGCGTTTATACCGTTAATAATAAAATATTAATAAATTTGAGTAATTCTTGTGAATAAATAAGAACCAAAAATGACTTTTCTTGTTTACATTTATTTTACAACGGTTTTGAGCTTTAGTCTAAGTGCCTAACCACACAATGCCGAAGAAACGCGACCTATCCTCAGCGTGATTACACCTACAATGCTATTTGTATTAGAAGCAACTCATTTGCCGAAATTACGTCACATTTTGACGTACAACCGAATTTCGGTTCGGTTTAAGGTGTGTCATATCAGCGAATACGACGAAACGTAAAATCAGCCGCGGAACTTCGGCATAGTGTGGTTAGACACTAAGAGAAACAACTACTCGTACCCACAATTTTTTCAACTAATGAGACTTGTCCAACACTGGACATATTCAGGCTGATGACATAATTTGAGTAGATGTAGATATTGTTAATAAATTATTGTTCATATAATTGTTTTTTAATTACCTACCTTACATAAGAAGACTTTTATTAACGCAATGGTTGTGTGTTCTTCTTCTTTGACTTATGGTTATAACCTGTTTTACTGTCCCGCTGTAGGAAAAAAGCCTCTTCTCCTACAGAGAATGTATGAGCATTAATCACCACGCTTGCTCAAAGCGGATTAACAATTTCAGACTAAGTCCAGGTTTCTTCACGATGTTTTCCTGCACCGTCAGTCAGAAATGTCCATAATAAACTGAGAAAGTACATATGATTTGAAAAATCACATTGATACTTCCCCGGATTCGATCCCACTACCTCGTATTTACGAGGCGTGTACGTTATCTACTGGACCATTTCGACTTATGCCATAAGCTTGTTAGTCGCTAATAAAAAAAAGGTTAAGAATAAAACTGCACAAAACATTTTATTCATTATATATTTTTTGTCAGAAGGTAATTAATACAGTGCCAAAACAGTAACAAAACATTAGTAAGAAAAATCAAGACTGCATCTAGCATCAACTACTAAATATTCTGATAAACAATATCCTAAACTTTATAGGAGGACAACATTTAACACTTATATTTTCACAACATTTGAACAGACAGTTGGCATAGTAGACTATTTTATTTAATATATAAATTGTGAACTAGATTTAACACCGATACTAATGGATATTTATTTTTCTTCTACATTATTATTGAGGGTAGTTATGTGCAAACTAGTTTTAAATTATTATGTCAGTTAAATAAAATTCGATTAATCAATTCATAAGTGCAGTTATTTTATTGTAATCACAAATTAATCTTTACTGATCAAAGAATTATTCTTTGGCGCCCACCGTGGGCTTCGGTCATTCAATTTTGTTACGCAAATTCACACATTAATTCTAGAACATAATCGATATGCTTCGGTCAAACTTCTGTACTGCAGCTACTCTATCCGAATGCCAGTCCTATACTACGTTTAATACCTAAACATACATCGCGTATTAAACACCCACAATAAATCTACCCTTTCTATGTAAAATATCATAATTCCAAAGTTTACGGTAGTTTACGTAGGAGGAGTCAGATATGCACATAACTACCCACACTATAATACTGCGCAAGAGCAGATCGACAACGCCGCGTTTAAAATCTGCTCTAAAATCAGTCTGTCGCTTGTCACCATGCCGCGTAATTCTAACATTTAATCACAAAATTACTGTATACACGGATCTAACATGAAGAAGGACAACTTCAAAATATTTATATACTTTTTAAACAATCTATGTAAAATGCTATACTGACAGCGTGATGTGAGCTAATCTTATTTTATCCTTGGTCCATGCGAGCTAACTTGGCATCTTATTATAGCTTGATTACAAACTTTTATTGAAAATTTTTGTTACGCTTTCGATAATGCGCGTCTCGACTCTATACCGGCCGTTTAATACAAAAATAATATTTCAACATTTATTTTTTTACTCGAAATTTTAAGCAAATTAGTACAAAACAAGATTCTAAAATAGTATTATTATTATTTTATTGAATTTTTAGGACATTTATAATGTATAATAATTATGATTTGGACATACAATATACGTATTTAAATTTACATCGTAACATGATATGAAGATACCATGGGGTCTAAATGCCATCTACTTAAATCACTCGACAATACCTTGCTTAAATACCCATACTTCCCATGGTAGGTTCTTACAACGTGTAATGTTACATGGTGCATAAGACAAAGCTGTTATATAAATTTGTTTTATCCTTAAAGCTATTTTAGTTACTTACAAAATGTGCTTTCGTTTTTCTTACCAAGAAATACAATGGAAAATGTTTGAAACTTTGTTTATTAGAATGTTACCCGTGTGTTGATTATTTAAGAACATTAAATGTTACCCTTAATAAACTTGGTAAGAATTGTGCTCTAAATTAACAGTCAATATTTCTTGTCAGAACTTACAGGACAACTATTTATAATATACATAATCATATTCCTTGATATTAATTCATTTTGTTGTTGACAAACATGCTTAGACATACACAATAAATTAAAAAAATAATTCAATCACTTTTACATGCGTTCGAAAATACATCATTATAAAACTTATTTTGATTTCTAGTCCATTGTAATCACACAATAGTTTTTATACCGGAAATTACTTGTGACGGAGAAGTCATGTAGCAGGTAATTTCTTTAGCAAGCAAAATTTACTATTGTAACAAGGTTAAACAATGACACCATGACTTAGAAATCAAATTAGTTCACATAAAATGCTGACTGACCATTATAGTTTCTGAACGCACACAAGACTATCAGAACTGTCAAAATAAATGACAAGTAATGTTGACTGTCAAAAAGGGCGCCATTGTGACGTCATAGAGACGTGCATTATCAAAGTATACATCATTAGCACACCGCAACGACGTTCGTCGCAAATACCGATAAAACCACGGAATTAGTTTTAATAAGCTCATAAAATTCGATATTCACCACAGACAGTAATATTTTGTATTCATTATATATATTCATTAAGTATCTTAAAAACACCTTTTTTATTACACGGACAGATCCAAAGTTAAACATGAGATAAGGACTAGCGATATTATCAATCTATTAATATATATATATATTACTTTTATTGTAATAGTGTTTGCGCCCACAAAGCTTTGCTAAAAACAACAAAAATATAACAAGAAACAATATAAAAACAGAATGCAGTTATAATGGGCATTGTCATCAGTGGCAGTGTTGAGAGAAATGCTAAATTAATTATACAAATAGTATTGCATTGAAATATATAAAAGCCATTACCATATTATAGGTACTTTAGCACAATTATATACGAAATGTTAAGTATTTAAAAGCTCAATTGTTTGGTATATTTTTAATACATTAATATTTATGGCAATTTAAAACTCTAATACACTGTTGTCGGACTAAATGTAGTGAGATTTCAGACACTGAACATTAAAATACAAAATACAATTTCCCATTACAATAATTGTCTTGTTCAGCTGAATAAAACACTGTCACTTAAAACTTAAATTATAATAAAGTATATTTATTGGTGTCGACGAGAAGTGTTTAGCACCACATTATAAACTTATAACTTTACGTAAGCGCTAACAAACCACTGGCGCAATACAATAACAGAGGAAAAAACGACAGAGGAAAAAATAAACAATATTTTTCCCGTGCTCAAAAAATCTGTTTTAATACTTGTGTACGCACACCAGTTACCTAAAATATGTAAAAAATAAATTCACCAACACTTACCAACTAGAAAAATATTTTAGAAATTCTCACTTACATTTAAGAGGAACTGGCAAAATAAATCCTGTATTTCCCACGTTTAATATTTTTTTTTTTTACTTTTTTTATCATTTATTGAACTCACAATTGAATACAAAAAAACCAGATTTGGTCCTCACGTATAAAATTCATGATGCCATTCCTATAAATTGGACAGAACTATTCACTGTACGCGTATTGACGAGTAGCAAAAATATTAGTAGACTATGCAACACTAAACAATGGCTCAAAATATCAAAATCCACTAAATACCCAATAGAAAAAAAAAAAACAATCTGCCTACATGTTACAAAACCTCGTAGAAGCAATGTTAAACTTAAGAACCTAATAGAGTAAGATTAAATAGTGGTAGACCGTCGCGACTGGCTCAAACATATCACAATACACTATCTAATAGGACTAACCACCCTTATTGTCCACACTCATTCAACTATAAATACTATCTTTGCAACTAATATTAAAAACAAAACAAACATCCCTAGCTTCACACCCCACGGAACTACGAGTCCACAGTATCAAAAGTGATTAAAATTCATTTAATTAGTATAGAGTATTTTGTGCTTACAATGAATTCACACCAAAGGGCGAGGGACAACACTATCTATCCCCACCTATAGAAGGACTGACACATCGATTATTATGCTAAATAGTTACATTTCATCTAAACGAGGATTCTTTATACGGTTATATTTAAAACATGTAACTATCAGATTCGTACTATAAGCTTTAGGACCGTGTCCACCTATAACTATCTTCACCTAATGGCAAAGGCTCATATTGATATCTTCACTACACAACTAGCATCGTTTAAAATAGATAAAAATCAACTACATACGCAATTTTGCAGGATTAATACTATCTAAACAGTGAGTTCATGTATTTTCACTACCGAGTTTTTTTTTCTTGTTCAGTTATACAATTTTTATTATAAATATTCATCCATAAATTATTATCAAATTCGATAAAGCTCTAAGATTGATCCACATTCACATAAAATTACTCGGCGGTACCGAGATTCACTGAAGCATATTTGAACGCCAAACGTCGTATAAACAAGGGCCTTATTAGGAGTATACTTCAGGCTCGCAGAACGGTCAATGGCGTCCAGACGAGGAACATTATATTACAACTAAATACAAAACTCGGGCGTTACTAGATAACCAACCAGTGGTCGAGACTCGCGAAAGCTAATAAATTAATAAGAGAACCATCAACCAGTCTTGCTAATGGTGTAATACACGACTACACATTCCTAACAACATAAAACATCTAGCTGAACTCACTAGCGTGGTGCTTCACACATTTTTGTACATTCAGGATTTTAGGAGCTGCTTAAAGGAAAATCTTTAAAAATATAACAGTCTGAAAACAAGCGTCGGTAAAGTTAAGACGTTTAAGACTTAATACGCCTCTCAAATAATGAAATTCTATACGTTCATGTCAACTCATGAAGAGCGAAGAGGATTAGGCCATATAATTATAATTTTAGATTTAAAAATCGCAAGGAATTTCTCATATTTTCTATAGCATTTGAGCAATAATTTTTAAACAAACACCGAGCTACTGTTACTTCGAAATATGATGGGTATAACGTACAAAATTGCATTTTACATTCTCACTAACATAAATCTGATAAACAACAGCAACAAGGCCTTTTAACCTATTAACTTGGACTTATAAGAGATACATCAAGAGCGGTAAAACGGCATCAAGAAAATTTAAAATTCATGAGCAAAGACACCCATTTAGCGACCCGTATTGAAAAATCCTTTTCCAATTCGACTTACTACACTTATACCTATAATAAAAAGCAATTTTGTATGCATACATCATAGAGTACACGCATCCAACATCGACAACGTACGAAAATATTTGCGAACAACGTGTTTATTCACTAATCTCATCTAAACATTGACTAATACCGAAACAAAATAACAATCGCTATAAAACCATGCATTTAACTACAATTTCTAGCGTTTGATTCTCTTAGGTTTATGATGCGAAGGTATTGGCTCATGCTATGTATTTGGAGAACTGTCGCTAAGACCAAAACGTTAGCCTTATTAAAGCCATCGAATAGAAAGATCTTGGCCCTAATATGGCCATATAAAAGAACGGTCTTTGCCTTAATATAATCATAGAAATAGGGATGGTCATGAATAAAAATCTCTTGGTGATAAGGCTCATAATAATAAGTTTTTATCAGGCTCGCTCTCAAGCCTAACAATCATTTAAACTAATATTTTCCTTACGATTGAGAACTTAGCTAATGTAGTAGGTAGTCTCTTTTTAGACAAAGTAATTAATGTACGAAATGAGCATGTACGAAATGGACATGAACGAAACGTATACGTACGCGTACTCGTTCATACGTATACGCAACTGCATACATGGCAGTTTAAGAGTTATTGGTTGCTTAATGACAGAGCCAGGTGGTCGTAATAACAGTCCTCCAAACCACAGCCAATAGTAAAATACTCAAACTCGTATAGATAAAATTAAGCGATAGTATTTGAGCACTATACGCTGTAACCCGCTAACAGTTCAGTTCATTTAACCGTGGAACATTCTAGCACCATGTACATCCACAGATTAAATATAGGTAGCAGATCACGTCAAATAGAGCTGTAAGGACGAATTACTGATAAAATTTATGATTTTTCTTCACATTAATCATTCTTAATTATCATAACTCCGTATAAGCGTTCATTATTGGCTTTAAATTAAGTACTGAATAGTTTTGGTATTTTTTTTAGAAATTTTTTGATTTTTAAGGACTAAGTAAGGACATTATTATTTTTAAATTTATAATTAGGTTATATCACACAATATTCTTAAGAGATATGCTGTTATAAGCGTTGGTCATTGAAATTCAGAAATCATTATATTGTTATATTTTTTTTTTTAATTTAATTAGCGTACATTTACCATTATGAGAACTAACGTAGGAAGAAAATAATAATAAAATGTATGAAAAAGCTTTGATACTGGATAAAAATGCAATTGGGAAGCTTATGCTATGAAAATTCCAATATTGTATGGACGGAAGGAAACTTTATTGAGCTAAATAAATGGGCTTTAAATAAGTGAGCCTGACGTTCTTTTGGGGCATTGCGGTATTTTCACAGCCATTTAACTTTAAAGCTGATACATGATTTCTCGTTTGTTATAGGCCTATTCTTTTAATATAAAAAGCAGTACATTTCTTTTATTAACACAATTCAATCTTAAAAATGAATTGAGAAAAACAATTAGGAGTTTTAAAATGCAATAGGCAAGTAGTAAAGGCATTTTTGACTAAGACATGGCTTTTAAAATTTAAATTATAAATGCAAACATTTGGATTTTACCCAAATGTATTTAGGATTGTCTACCAGTCTACAGCGATGCGATAATAAATAGAGATTGTCGCTAGAAACGCAACCATAAAAATTAAGGATACAAAAGATATTCTAGTTTATAAATACCTTTGATTACGTATACAAGTGTCAATATTTGGTTGTACTATTCAATCGAATAAATACAATGCCCCAAACGAAACTTTATTTTAAAAGAAGCTAGTTGTGGCACTTTAAGGTTTCGCAATCATTAGAATAATCTAGAAGGACTACAATTTATAGCCAGTTCATTTAAATAATATGATCATCTATGTAAATAATGTGTAAATAAATTCATCTGAGTCCAATGAAAAACTTAAATAAAACGTTGCAGCTACACATAAACGCGAGAAAAGCAATATTAATGATATTCTTTGATATTGCATATCAAAATCGTAAAATACGAAACTATAAATAATTTAAAATATTACTATTTTTAATATTGGTCAGTCCATATAATATATTCTGAGCTTTTGTTACTACAACACTTAAACTAAGCTGCCTTGTGTTTTTATATTTTTAGTATATTTTTAGCTTCGCGTTTCTGTGTAGCCTACCTTAAAAATTCCTATCAACAAATAATAAACATTTTCAACAGTAATGTCAAACCTTCTTAAATTGCCCTAGAAAAAAAGAAAACAGACATTTTCTAATTGCAAGACAGTGATTTGAGGTAAATAGTTACTATGTATATGGCAACATCGGAAAACAGTGAAGTTTTTTTTTTTCAGTAATAAATATAGTCAGCTTTCAATAGGACGAGAAATAATTAACTATCTACTAATTGGCTAAAAAACTAAACTTTTAATAATATTGTGCTAAATATTTTTCTTTAAGAACAACAATATCTTTTGACTATATCTAAATACGCTACGTGCGGATCGATTGTACTAATATACTTCATATACATATTGGAAGCTTTTGTATGGGGCTGGATAGGCCATACAACTATCTAAAGGACACAGCATACAAAGGACCAAGCAAGTAAATGTGGTCCTTAATACTTAAACCGTAAGGTCTTTTAAGTCATAACATTTCATTTTATAATCAACCAGCTTTTTCAAATACATAGGTTCGCTTTTTAAAATTCGACAGTTGATTAAAAAAGTTATTTTCATTAAAAATTAATTTTACTAAATATTTTTCTACTCAATCCAACCCCATAACAATACGTTCAGCATAACTAGTGCAGATTAAAAAAATAAATAAGCTTATTGCACACAGAAATGCATCACGAGTAAGGTATAACCACAGAACTCCGTAATAGATACCGCTTCTACGGCAACAGACACTCATAACTTATACCGGTATTCGTAAGCAACTTACTACGGACACTACGGTGCATTTTAGTGCGTTGACCTTGACCTTGAAATAGCCAATCACAAAGCAGCGCGTACTTATACGCATTCCGCTTGCCCCTTATTATTGTGAGCTTGATTTAAAAACAAATAAATGATAAAGCGGTATCTATTAGAGGTAATCTATGGGTATAACTAAAAACTATGAAAACAATCGACTAATTGTCGCATGTTTGTACACGTAAGGGCATCAAAATGCATGCACAGTTGCAAAGGCACTAAATTCAATGAATACTAATCAAAAACAATCTATAGCCGTTTTGTATGATTATCGTGTAACTACCGGTTTCTTATATAAAGTAATACGGAAAGGAGGAATATACGAATAAAAACAGTTTTTTTTTTAAATTACATGCTATGCTGTCATAAAATTCAATTAATTGTTGAAATAATTAATTCTAGGTGCTCACCATAAAGAGAGTTAGTGTGTTGAATGTTTGAGGTAAGACTTTAATATTGTGAAAGATACAAGTTTAAGCTTTGAACGAAGCTTCACAAAAAACATTAAAAATATTATTAAAAAGCTGGCTAAAACTGTTAGAAATGTATTAAGAATAATAAGTCAAAGTATTATAAAAACGCACGCATTGCAGCAAAAATTTTATATTTAAACTTTGCATAATTAGACTATACCTTTCCGTTTCACTCCATATAAGATCAAAATACATTTAATGATTTATCATTCAAATCGACTCACATTGAATGCTTTCTCTACAATAAACAAATTGTTCATATTCAACATAAGCAGAAATCGACGTACAAATAATATTAATAATGAAAAAATAACTAATATTTGTTCTTACACACTAACAAACTAAAAATGGAAGATTTCATTTAACCCTATCATTTTGGTTATATTCTGCAGTCAGCAGATTTGTGCACAGTATGAAAAAATAATTAAAGCATACGTAGTTATTCCAACCTTATTACGAGGATATTAAAGGTTACAATTCCTTGGCGATTCTGAGCTTTTATGCATTGACTAATGATATAACTATAGGAACCGACGCGATTGTCAATTCGTTTTGGCCGTACATTTAGAACACAGGTGCATTAATAATTGTCTAATTCAACCCTTGCACCGTAACCGTGAGTATAGGGTAGAAATGTTACAGTAAAAATTATAATTCATTAAATTGACGAAACTAGCCGACCCGTTTTAAGCATTCAATCTTACTAGTGGGATGATTACCAATTAATTCAAAATAAGTAATAAACCCTTCACATGTTAATTATTTATACCAAGCTGTAAAGGGTTATTACTTTGGTAATCCTACCCTAATTCATTATATCAACATCCGAATAAGCACTAACTATCAACTATACAAATTCATTTTGAATTTAAATTCATTGTTTTTTATATTTTTTTTCCAATTAAATAAATAAAAAGTGGTACACTTATACACTAATAGTTTTTAACTTCATTTCATATATTTTTTTGTTACGCACGAAACGTAAATATATTAAAATAGTGTCAACTAGTAATAACGTACAAACATCACATTTTCAAGGGCTTTGTGTTGATGCGAGCGAACATTCACTTCTAACCGAACAAACAAACATAAATACTTTTTATGTGTGACTAGATATTGCTTTAAGTGTTTTGAGATTAAAACAAAAACTTTGAACTTTTAGCTCATTATATTGTCTTGTGAGTGTAAAGTCTTGACTACTAAACAGTGGGCAATACTGTTTATTACAGTGGGTGACACTGTTTATTTAGTGGGCGACACTGTTTATTCGGGTGATATGATGATTTTCTATTTAATATTAATGACATTTAGTTTTAAATTAATTATAAATATTATAACTGGAATTGGATTACCCTAAACGTAATCTAAATGCGCCTTTTTTAAAACAATCTTTTTTAAAGACAAATTTTTTTTTAGTATTTTAAATTTATCACTGGCAGTGTATCAAGACTTTTCACTCATTATTATCATCATATTTTAACGAGGTACCCTCCAATATTTAAATCAATTTTCACATTTATCGCTCACACCAACGAAATTTGGCAACAACAGCCAATAATACGTATCCCTTAACACTTTTAACATTAAAACCCAGCTAAGCATGATGAATAAATAAAGTACCGGCTACACACAGATTAATATTTCATTAACGTATTATATTATTATTAACGTGGTCTCTATATACCTGTGTTAGTCTTTATTAAGAGTGCACTTTTATTTTATACGCTTAGTAAAATTAGTACAATTTAATTTTTTTTTAATTTTTGGATATATGCCACCTTGTTTTAGGATGACTAAGGAGTATGAAATGCATACCTATATTCATAAAAACTATTTAATTAATAAACATTTTAACTAAATTACTATTGTTTAATTTACCATACAAAAAGAAACTTTAATGAAAATTGTGATTTAAATATTTTAATGTGTAATATCAATAGACCAGAGACACTGAATGAGCGAAATAAAATACGATTTTCACTGTCATGCATATTAAGAGAAAATTGATGGCAATTTTGCAGATTTGTATTTATAAATACTTTAATTTACCCCTGTACGAAGCCAGGTGGGTCGCTAGTCTAATGCTGGTGGCATTTTCCTACAAAATACTACACCTTACTAAGCGTATATAAATGCAATAGTTTTATAATAAAAGTGTCTCTATTATATTCTACAATATTTGTATGTTGATATGATATCATTGTGATTGCAACGATGCCTTTGCATAAACGCCTAAAGTACAGTTGCAATTTTAGTATGAAATATAAAAAAAATCCATTCAATATAAACTTACGTATATTGCTATCTCGTTTTATCTTATCGAAGTAAAAGAGATGGCATTATTTCTTAATACAAGCACAAGTTTATAGTAAATACTATCTCTTTTTATCTTATCGAAGTAAAAGAGACGGCATTATTTCTTAATAAAAGCACAAGTTTATAGTAAATGCTATCTCTTTTTATCTCTAAGGAGTGATTAAATTTTAGTCACATTATGCTGGTTTTTTGGTAATTAAAAATATTATATTTCATACTAATATACAACAAGGGCGTAATATATTTGTCATTATCATAAAACGCTTGCCAAAGCGAGTATTGGCTGAATTAAAATGGTTTTAAACCTTTTTATACATAGCATAGAAAACATTATCGTTTGTATCGTATATTGAGCAAAGATGGTGAATATTGAGCATTTTGACAAAGCAAGTTTTATAGCATATTTTACTGGTATCGTGTTAATTATTTAGACATTCGTTTGAAAAATATAGCAAGATATGGCCGCAATTTATAGTATTCGTAATTTTCAATTATTATCTTGGGTTTTTTAAGCGACTTTCTATCCAATCAATTTATTACAAAATCCGCTAACTGAATAAAATATATCCACATTAGCAATAGCGGTTTTTAACTTGTAATCAGCGATGAAAATGACAAAGTTTGTAAAATTAAAAATGAAGTACAATATGTAAATGCGTCTAATTTTTGTTTAATTTTAATGTCGCTAACACAGTGTATCACTATGAGGAAGGACTTTGTCTAGCAGGGAAGTTGAAAAGACAAAAATAAATCGATGACACTACATTTGGGTACCAAAAATAAGACATATCATGCTAGATTTTGTATAAAATTAATTATATATTTCAGGCATTAATAATAATATTTAAATACTCAACTTCACCCTTTGTTCAATAACGCTATATTACATAAAATGTGTCAAACAGTTCAGTAATACCGAACCTTATTTGTATTGAAAATATCATTTACATAAGGTCCTAAAAGACAAGTCTAGAAAATCCATAAAATGACAGAAAATACTGGCAAGATCCATTTTGTGCAACAATTAAATTGTAAAAGATCTGTTTAAATTCGTAGGGATCCTTCTCTTTTCAATACAAATAAGGCTGATTTCTGTAAAACAGGTCGAATTTTCATAAAATCGGGCGAATTTTTGTAAAATCAGTCGAATTTTATAAAATCGGCCGAATTTTGGTAAAATCTGTCGAATATTTGTAAAATCGGCTGAATTTTTATAAAATCGTCTTAATTGATAGGACCGGTAGCCAAATAGTGGTAAGGATGTCGATTATGCATAAATCTGTTGTCATACCTCTGATTTTTCTGGTAAAAGTCGTTTCTTTGAACTTTTCTATTATAGTTCTGTGTCCTACGTTGTTGGTTTTTCTCTTGAGGTTTTTCTGTCGCCTTAGACTTTGTTTCATTCTTCGTTTCGGTTTTTGGAGATTCTGTTGGTTTTTCCTGTAAAATTTTATTGTTAATATATAAAATATTCTGTGTTTAATAAATCTTACTTTTCTTGTATATATATATTATTTTTTATGTGTTTTAACTGTGAGTGATATGTACTTACCTCTTTAGCATCGTTATTCGTTTTCGTAGCAGTCTGATTGGTGGTTCTTGTGGTATTTTCTTGTGGCGATTGTGTCTTTGGCGCTGTTGTTTGTGAACATTGTGACTGTGCTGTATCCGACTGTAATATAAAATATAATAAATATCTATATTATTATATAAAGCGGGAAAATTTGTTAGTTTATTTGTTTGCTTGTTTGCAAGCGCTAATCTCTGTACCTAGTATGCAGATTTTAATAATTATTTTTGCGCTTGATAGCTCAGTTCTTGCGGAAGGTTATAGGCTATGTAACATCACGGTACTGGCGACGGGAGCAGAGCAGTAAGCAAACACGCGAGAAGTTAGTATTTTATATTTGCGATTTTTTAGGACGCCAAAGTACCCATTCAATCCTTCTACTTTTCCTCCCTTATCCTCATATCCCTACATGATCAACAACAAATCAAATCAACAACGGCTTAATGTGTTTTCTTAGCATTGTTTTTGCGTTGCTTAGAGGACAAAACCATGTTCATAGGTTATGGTTACCATCAAGCGGACCATATCGTCGTTGCGCCTGCAAAAGTCGCAATGTGATTTTTTAAGTATTTTGGTTTTTGATGCCATTTTGATCCATCAACTTTAATAAGGATCAAAATGACTTTTGCAGGCGCAACGACGATATGCTTGTTTGCAACCAAAGTTGTATAGTTGTGTTTGTTGTCTGTAAAGCCGGTTTACAGACAATAATTATTTTACGTGATATCGTCATAAAAAAAAATTACTACCTCTGTGGTTCGGTGGTACTGTGTACGGACTGCTACGCAGAGGTCGCGGGTTCGATTCCCGCTCAAAAAAATATTTGTGTGCATGACCATGTCTATTTGTATTGGTCTGGGTGTTTCTATGTATAAATATGTAGGTATGTATTTACAAATAAAAAAGGATTTAAGTATGTATATCCGCATTCTAGAACCCATAACACAAGCTATAATATATGGTTACTTTGGGTCTAGATGGCGTTGTGTGTAGTTGTTGTGATATTATTATTATTACTATTGATGAAAAATCGCATACTTTTATGTATTGAATTAAATTGACTTCGACCCTAGCTTTGAAGGCTCACTAGCTTCGACTCTAGGATCACGCTCTCCTCTCGAAGCTCATTTTCCCAACACTACAATAATTTTGGCTAAACGTTACACTTTTTCGTGCGTGCAGCAGACGATCATCGATTTATTAGACGTTATCACGTCTAAAAGCACCTAATATATATACCCAACAAACATTTATGAAGCCGCCACAACGTGCCGATTTTAACTTTTGGTTCCGTAAACTGGTCTTAATTACGTCGTTGTCATGTCGATTCGACCGAGAATAGGCTAGGGAAGGGCCAATGACAAAAAATATATCGATATATATTGTATCGATATTATTCAAAGCTATCGATATATATCGTGTAAAAATATCGATATTTTGAAATATCGATATTTTTTATCCAAGCCTATGATTTACTCATTCATTCATTGCTTTCTTTCTAGGCCACGTTCGCAAACAAGTTAAATTCCTTCGGTAAAGTGTAAAGTGAAGGATGGCTTTATGCAAAACATTAATGTGTGACTGAAACAAACTACTGTCAGGTAATAATTAACTTGGTTTGCGTACGTGGCCTTAATCGAGAACTGAAGTCGAAAGGGAGCTCATAAAAAAAATCGAATTTGATATCCGAAAAAAAAATCAATTATTGATATATCGAGATTTAAAATATCGACGATAATTATCCAATATTTATTGAATTAATATCGATATTTTGATATATCGATATTTTTTACCCAAGCCTAGAATAGGCCCATTTTATACGAATCAGTGTCATAACAGACTCACATAAATAACATATTAGTCGTGTATTGGTCGCATAGATGTAGCGAGGTAATTTTTTTTGTCGCGTCATAGTATTTATTACTGCTGTTTTACGGCTCTTTCTCAAATGACAGTGCAAATCACGACTTTTTTATAGATAAATGTAGTAAAATTGTGACGGACAATATTCTTATTATTCTGTGTTAGAGTTTTCAAAGTTACTTAGCAGCAGCCATTTATTATTTATTATCGATGTGTTATATCTTCAAAACTCGTGTTGAAGTACATTAATCTGTTGAAGAATTAATTTTATCGAGTAATATGCGCCAGTGTTCTCAGTTTAATAAACGCGCCTTACAAATATTTAAAATTGAACGATATTTTCTCTTCAATTATATCGAACGTGCTACAAGTTACTTTTATACAACCTATGGTTCAAAACTTAATCGTAATACAACATCCAAACGACTTTTTGTTTTGTGCAATTATTCTTATCTGTATATTATCAGCCATATTAACAAAATTAGGATTCATTTAGAGGAAATTTACAAAAATAAGCTCGTGATTTATATATAGGTACTCTGCTGATAGTAAAAATGATGTGTGATTTAATGGACGTCGATAAGTATTTAATCAAGACAGATTTTATGAAATTGATATAATTTTCAAATAAACCAAAATAACTAGGTGCCGAATTAGAAAGAAAATATAACTTATGAACCAAATTTAAAATATTTATCCTAAGTATTTGTTTAATTGTTAAGGATCTTAACTAAAGAACACATTACATCTAGATTCTGTAATAAAATCTTCAAGGAATTCAAATCTTTTGAATTCAAAATTAAATTTTTGTACGGAACCAACTCCAGTTTTATAAGAATTAACTTGTCGTGTAGAAATATTCGGTTTCGACTGAATTAATTGCAATGTTAATTCATTCTAAACTTAAAGGACATTCAGTCATTAAATAATAGTATAAAAGCTTTTAAATTTCCTAAAAATCGTGTACGAGTGCAATTTATCACACTAAAAGTAGTTCTCGCAACTCTAATACGATTAAATTCGGTGAAAAAGTCGTATAAGCGTTACTAGGACGACAGTACCGGTTATACAACCGATAGTTGTGTAATGGTCATATAAAACA
Source organism: Parascotia fuliginaria (assembly GCA_963082885.1). Classification (NCBI taxonomy): domain Eukaryota; kingdom Metazoa; phylum Arthropoda; class Insecta; order Lepidoptera; family Erebidae; genus Parascotia; species Parascotia fuliginaria. The sequence continues at coordinate 8,441,229 of OY720195.1, forward strand.
GTCGCATAGAAGTTTATACCACGTTTTTTATACGACTACAAGTTGTATAAAGATGAGAGACACTAATTCGTATTATTTCTTAAAACTACTTCAATACGATGTTTATAGAAATTTAAGCCGTGTAGCTCTTACTTGTACGACTAAAATGTTTGTTAGGTAACGCGTACAGGGCAACGGACACGACCAATTCATACTGGTATTCGCTAGCATACCAACTCACTACGTGCACTACGATTGGTGCATGTTAATGCATTCGGAGCCAATCACAGCCCAGCTTTTACGTTCCGCGTATCTCGCTTTTTTTGTGAGCCCGATTCAGAACAAAATAACTATTGGTTTCTGAAAGTGATAGCAGATCGGTATGACTCATCCGTCTTGAGACAGATCAATATTAGATTGAAGTCCAATATGGTCACTCTAATAATTAATCTAATTGTTTGAGGGCTTATATTATTTATTAAATAATTTATTTTTATTATTATTAAATCATTTATTATTATTATTAAATCCTTTATTTTTTTTTTATTATTAAATCAATTATTATTTATTTTTTAATTTTATCAATTTGTTATTTAACATGAATTTTTTAATATGGGCTATTTGTATAATACATTATAAATTTATAAGTATCTTACCTGAACAAGTGTAATTTGTTATTGTTTTTACTAAAGTTAGATATAAGAACTTTGTTACTAACAAATCGAGCTCTGTTGCCATTTAATAAATAATTTAAATTTGAATTTAGTTAGGGGGTAAATGGGGTAATGTATGGTCATAGGTAACAATTGTATGAAAAAGCCTTAAAGCACTTACCGCGGCAACTTCAGGAGTAGGCGTATTCTGTTCTTGCTGTATCGTGTGCGCGGGCGCCAACGCGACCGTTAAGGTCAGATCACACCACATCGCACAGCGCGCTCGCCGCGCACATATACTTAGTTGTTTCACTGCGTCCGCTAGTTGTAGTATCGCTGGAATATAAACAAGTAGTTTTATATTATGTGTTATACTTACATGCTAAAGAAATAAACCGCTTCAAAAATTTTAGGGTCATTTTTTGATGTAAGCACTTGGGGGTGAATACGGTTCATCAAACCTTATAAAAGCGCAGATATTCGCAGTGTCAAAAATAGTATCAAGTTAGTTTGATAAACGTGCGTTTAAACCGACCAATCATAGCCGTCGCAGACATCAGTGACTTAGACACTATTGGATGAGCGTTGACGTTTACAGCGCTAACGTTTTGCGTGCGAAAACGGGCGTCATACACAGTTAAATGGTTTCGTTTTTGAAAGTATAGATATCGTTGTTCTCCGTCGTTTCTGTTTCCAACCAAATCGCCGTATACAATGTTTAAAGGTTAAAGTCTGTGTGAGCACCTGTAGACACAATACTGCGAGTACTCACGGTCGGGGCGGCGGTGGTGGTGGTGGTGCGGGGCCAGCTCGCGGCGCCGCGCCGCCTGCACGCCGCCCACGGCCGCGCGCCACGCCAGCATGGCGCTCTCCACCTCGCTGTGCGGCGCGCTGCGACCGAACAGTGGCTTAGTGTCACGGGGAATGACGCTGTTTACGAAATTATCGCCGCCAGTTGGCGCCACTTTAACTGTCACATTGCGCCAATCAGGGGCTTACTTTCAACAGCTAGACCTGACGCATCGGTGCTGCCACCTTGTGGGCGCCATTTTAGAAAACCCTCCCATTTTGTAAATTAAACATTATAGTTGCCGAAATTAACACTGAAAATATTTTTTTTGATAGCACTGTCGAAAAGGGATTCTTTTTACTAAAATGGCGCCATCTGGTGGCGTAAATTTTCCTAAACACTCTCATTGTATAAATGACAAGCATTCACGAGAACTAAGCTAGGTCTGGTATCACACTGGCGACTTACAAGAGTCCGAAGGGAGGCGAATACGCAGCGACTACGCAACGAGCGCGTAACTTATACGCCGCGGACGACAGCGAGCTCGCCACGAATTGTTTGCAGATTCATTTTATGTGTGTATGTATGTCTTAGTGTTCCAAACACGCACCACACACCGTAAGCTCTACATCGCGCGCTAACCACGCACTCGCTTCGCTATACTCTCTTGTAAATCGCAGTATGGTAAGAGCCTAAATCGAAATTCGCGATTCGTAAACACGAGGTAGTGGATTCGAATCCGAGCAAGTATCAATGTGAATTTTAAATGATATGTACTTTCTAAGTCTTTCTTGTGCATTTCTGACTGACGGTAAAGGATAACATCTTGAGGAAACCTGGACTTAAAAGTCTGAAGTATCTATATGAGAAGAAACCTTTGCCCTGCAGTGGGATAATAAACAGGCTGGTATTATAACCTACAACCTTAAAGATTTGTAACACAATTTTTTTGGAATCTATCGATACATTTTTCTTTGTATAAAATAGACCTAATCTGCTTACAGCTCAATATTATCTCTTAACAATTTTATCGGCTATACATTTTCTGTAAATAGGTACTTACATTTCAGCTAAATTCTTGACATCCTCCCGCCAACTAGCCGGTTCGAAGGTAGCAGGATCGATTCCCACTTCTTTATCCTTTTCACTCACGTCCTGACCTCGCTTCAATACTGTGATCTTTGACTCTTCAGCCTTTTGAGGCTTTTTGTTCTGAGCTACGCACACACTTGCGCGTAATGTCTCCATTTTACCCATTAGGGTTAATACCTAAAACAAAGACATATTATAGTTATTTCTTTTGTCAGTAAATTAAGTGTTCTTGGACCAATTTGTTTGAAATAAAAATCGCTTGAAATGGAGATTGATATCAGCAAAAGCACGGCTGTGATTGGTCAGTATTAAACGCGAAATCACACAATGTGTGCAACCTTTTGAAATCGACCAATCACAGCAGTGAGTTTTCTGCGTTAAAAACGACTTTCATGCAGTCAAGTGGTTTATTTGTCTGTAGATATATTATATTATACTAAGGTCAGAACAGACATGAGATGGCTCGTCGACATCACGACGCGCTGTCGCGTTAGGCCAGAGGTGTTTTATGTCAATTACCGCTCATTGAGTTTTGGCATAGAGCGAAGTGAAGAAGAAAGATACAGTAGATTTATTCCATCATGGTTTGAGACGCATACCAAAGAAACGTAATGGATAGAGGGAGCGATAGAAAGAGATTGAGAGAAGAGGAGGTTGGGAGGGTGAGGGAGATCCAAATATAAAAATTATTATTATTAGAAGCCGCCAGCGGCCTCTTTGCTACCTCGACCAGAATTGATCTTTAGTGCCCTTTATATGTATAGTTCTCTGCTTAGTCCTATAGAGTCTAGGAACTTCCAGATTGTCTGAGCAGAAAGAGACTGTATCTCATCTGGTTGCGCCTGGTGTTGTCTTAAATGGATGCTTCTTTTGGAAGGATACCTACCTAGTGCAGGAGAAAAATATGATATATTTTTAGTATTATTAGTCACCTTGGTGTGCTCCCTGAGCATGTCGACGGTGAGCCGGTCCACGCGCGTGGGGCACGGCGGCAGGCGCGGCACGGGGATGGAGTTGCTGGACGACACGGCGCGGCCCGGGTAGGCCAGCGCCAGGCGCGCCTCCGTGCGCTTGCGCTCGCGCTCCAGCTGGCGCCACTGCTCGTAGCACGCGTCCAGCCGCGCGTGCAGCACGCCCGACGACGTCGCCGCGCTGCCGTCGCCACAACCGTACATTCAGTTACTCTATTAGCTTAAACGTTTACTAGACTTAGGCGAAGGATTTGGGCGCACGCTCGAGGTGTGCACGCGTTAATACAACAGTTGGCGCCACCAGTAGCGAAGAGTGACGTTTTGTAAGAGGGAAGCCGGCGCATAATTTGCTTACCTTGAAACACGACGTATGGTCTATTTCTACACTTTAATAGATTTTTTAGTTTTGTGATTTATCTCAAAAGGGAAGCCGGTAGGAATTGGGTTATATGGACCCTTCGCCACCTTTTTTATTACAACACTCTGTAAAAGCCACAAAAGAATAAGCAAGTTATTAGAGATTACGTGTTTTTGATTATTATGGTGTAACAAAACCCTATTCATAATTTGTGTTGTTTTTATCCACGAAATCTTAATATTTAAAAAAAAAAACGATTTCTTCGCAAGAAGGGCGATCGCGGGGAAGAGCGCGGGCGCAGGCGGCGGGCGCTCCGGCTAGCCTGACGGGCGCGTAGAACGTGTTGTTTGTTTACATTCGGTATTCGGTGCAAGCTGCGACAAGTGCGTGGGTTATTCGATTTGATTGACTTATTATGCACGATCTTCAGGTTTGGAAACCAACCTTCTAACAAAGTTCACCTTGACGGGTGCTTCAAACCGCGGTTTGTGTTGCATCTAGTCTAAATGGATATAAACCACGCGCCAACACGCGCGCGAGTCAATACCGAGCGATTCGTCTCCGGCGTGAGATCACTAGGGTTGGCACCTTTTTCCGACGGAAATCTAAACTAATCTTATAGAGAAAAAAAACTTTTTAGTTTGTAATATTTGTAAACGAAAAAAATGTGCATTATTTATTTTCATTTTTGTAAGTGAAAGTAAATAATGCACATTTATTTTCATTAAAAATTATACTTATAATTATACCATTGAACAAGTATTGCAATTATATTTAATGTAGGCGTTTGTTGTGAGATCAAAAAGAGTTTACATTATTTTGAAGTTTATACGGTGTGGAAAAATAATATAATACATATACTTGCGCAGGCAAAGCCGCTTGCAATAGCTATATATATTTTTGAAAAACAGCAATATTATAGTATATATTTTACAGTTTTAGATCAATAGTTCTTCAACTTCCAACACATAGCTCGATTCAGTTTTCAAATTATCCCTAGTGCTAGAGGGACACGATGAACATGACAGCAGGTACTAAATATAAATAAAAAAAAATTGTGGGTATGCAAAATAATATTTTTGTCGCTAATTCAAATGTTACGCTTTTTCATAGAGTCACTTAGAGAGCCGCTGCTAACAAGCACCTCTCCCTCGCCCTCGTCGCTAAAACGTCAATGTTCCAAGAATTATTAAAAATCATAATTTAACTGACGGAGTAATCGCGTAACAAATATACAAAAGATTAACAGTGTTGCTGTAAAGGCAAGTTTGTAGCCACCCGCTGCTGTTAGAATTTTTCACGATCATGACACCTCTAACTTGGCATGAAGTGATAAGAGTCTACCGCTACTAAAACATGAAGACGCTCAAAATGAAATGCCACAAATGGTCACCCATCCACGGACACGTTGTTTCTAACAAATAAAGAATTTCGAAAATCAGTTTACAATTGTCAGGACGCATTGGTCAAACACCTTGGTCTTTAGGGTTTGCGGTATGGGCGACGTAAAGACTTGACGGAGTTTGTGAAATGCTGCCCAACCCAACTGAATCCTTCTGTCGATTTTCCTCTCGAAGTTGTTTTTATATAGTTGTAGTGTTTGTCCAAGGTAGACATAGGATTTAACATCTTCGAGAGGTACATCATCAACGATAATCGGTTGTGGCGTAACGTGATCATTGAACATGGTCTTCGTTTTGTTCAAGTTCATCCGCAGACTGATTCGGTGGGAGGACTCATTTAAATCGTTCAGCATAACTTGGAGCTCCTGTGGGGTCTCAGCCATTATGACAATATCATCGGCAAATCTCAGGTGCGAAATGTGTTCCCCGTTTATGTTTATGCCACGTCCTTTCCAGTCTATTGTCTTAAAAGCATCCTCCAATACAGCTGTGAACAGTTTCGGGGATATGACATCCCCCTGTCTCACTCCTTTGTGTAGTTGGATAAGCTTTGTCGGACGACCCTGTACTTGGACGGACATTGTGGCATTGCTATAAACATTTCAGCACACTGATATATCGCCAGTCAACTTTGCAAGGACTCCATGACAGACCAGATCTCGACAGAGTCAAAGGCTTTTTCATAGTCCACGAAGACGAGACAGAGAGGGAGGTTGTATTCCTCTGTCTTTGGTATGACCTGCCTGATAGTGTGGATGTGGTCTATGGTGCCAAATCCTCCGCGAAATCCGGCCTGTTCCGGAGGCTGAAACTCGTCAAGTCTTCTAGTAAGTCGATTCGACATGATCCTTGAGAACAGCTTATAGACATGGCTCAGGAGTGAGATCGGCCTGTAGTTTTTCAAAAGAGTGTTATCTCCTTTTTTGAAAAAGAGTACTACGGTACTCCTGCTCCATGCCTTTGGGGCTCTCCCGCTATGAATTATAGAATGAAATAAGCGTTGGAGCTCTTGCAGCACGGGTTTGCCGCCTGACTTCAAGAGCTGCTTCGTAACACCGTCCTCACCTGGGGCTTTCCCATTTTTCAGCTGTTCAAGGGCCAACTCGATCTCCTCTGGGCTGGTATCTGGCAGTTCATCGGTAAAGTGGCGGGTTAGGGTGGCTCTCAGGTCTTGGTGAGATGGCGAAGGTGGTGCGGCGTTAGAGGAGTACAGGTTTCCGTAGAATTCTTCGACTCCAGCGAGAACTTGAGTTTGAGACGTGTGGATTTGTCCATTCTCGGTTTTTATCTGTCTTAAATGGCTTCTGACAAGCTTTTGTTCGAACACTTTGGGACCTTTATTTCGCTCAATTGTGTTCATAATGCGTTGCATGTTTGAGCGCCTTAGGTCCCTCCGTATTGATTTTTTGATGAGCTTTGACAGAGCCATTCGGTCTGAGGAATGATGTACCATTTCACGTCTCTTACTCATGAGTTTTAAGTCTCAGCTGATAGTCGCAAATCTCGGCCCATACTTTTTCGCTCACGAAACCGTTTGCCCATATCCATAATGGTTGTAACCATGCTGTCTAGGTCCTTGTCAATGTCCTGTGTGTTTTCAAGTTTCAGGGCATCAAAACTGTTCTTTAGCTCCAACTGAAACTGTTCAGAGCCAGCTAGGGTTTGTTGCAGAGTTGGTCTCAATATGGACCTCATAGTGTGGTTTCCCTCAGCTCTGAAGACTATATTTAGGGTGCCCCTTACCAGTCGGTGATCGCTTCCGGTGTTAAACCTGTTGATCACAGAGACATCCCTAAATATGCGCTTTTTGTCCGTCATGATGAAGTCAATTTCATTTTTAGTGATGTTGTCGGGGCTTTGCCAAGTTCATTTTCTTTAGGGTTTCTTTTGAAAGAAAGAATTCATCAGAAATTACTTTAAAGAAAAGATTAATCTATGAATATATGAATGTAAAATAAAGATTTAATAAAAGAAATCGAACGAAACCTAATCTGAACTGCGTATTAATTTTTTTATGTATTTAAACACAACTGTCAACGACGTCTGCTCTCATACGTCTGACTGACCGCGTCCGTCCGCGACTCAGGCACATCCCGCGCATCACGTCCTGCGCTACCAAGCTATCGCGACGCGCCCCTGCCCGTGCGCACTATTGCCACCCCGTGCAGTTTAAGTTTGTTGCAAAGACAAAATTAAAATCCTGTTGGCTGGCTCCGATTCCAAAAATAACTGAATATAAATAGTAAATAGTACAGTATTATATAAGTAGGTACCAATCATTTTGCCATATATAATAATATATATATATATACACAAGCAAATATAATTGCTTAATTTGGGTCTAGATGGTGCTGTGTGAATGTGGTAGAATATTATTATTATTATTATATTATTATAATATAGTTATTGCAAGCGTCCTTGCCTCTACGGATATTTGTACTAATTTTAACATATTTTATAATAGTTCAACACCATATTAACTTCAAAATAATGTAAACGGTTTATTTGGTCTCACAACAAACGCCTATATAAAATATAATTGCAACACTTTTTCAATGGTATTGCATCATTTATTTTCATTTACAAATATTTAAATTGATAACTAAAAAGTTATACAAATATAGTATAAAATAAAAACAAAAAATTTAATACAAAGATAGTTAAAATTTATAACTAAATAGTCACGATAGTAGATTCACGCTGGTTTCAGCATGAATGGACTGGATCGAACGGGGAAGTACTACCCTCTCGTAGAAGATCGACGAAAGAAGGTGGCAACCCTAGTTGATCTCACGCCAGAAGAGGAGACGACTCGCCCGGTACTGACTCGCGAGCGTGTTAGTGCGTGGTTTATGCGTGGTTTAGATCCATCTAGACGCAACACAAACCGCAGATTGAAACCAATCTCCCGCCAAGGTGACCTTTGTTGGAAGGCTGGTTTCCAAACGTGAAGAGACAAACAGTTTTGTGAATAAACACATAGAGTTTGTTTTGAGTCTGGGAGTTTCTTAAATAATAATTTATTGTATGCACTTACTTACATTCTACTAATATTATAAATGCGAAAATTTGTATGTATGGTGTTTGTTTGTTACCACTCAGCGTCTAAGCGGTTGAACCGATTTTGATGAAAATTGGTACGTACATAGGTGCCGGAGACGGACATAGCCCATAGGATACTTTTTATTTTTTTCCCGAAAATTGGTCTGGTGCCTGAGTTACATAATTAAACATAATACCATATATCGCGAGGGCGAAGCCACAGCGAGCAGCTAGTGGTTATAAAAGAAGTATGTATTTGTATTATGCCTTGCTTATTTTGGAACCAGATAGCGTAGTGTAAAAATAAAATATACGTTAATTTTAATTTAATTTATAAAGAATGATTCGCTCAGAAGAAATCGTAGGTACCGAACGAATTTGGTGTGCGTGCGTAGAAGGAGGCAACGCCGCGCCGCCGCGCGTCCTCTTGCGACCCAGCTTGGACCGCAACCATTATATTTTGTGTTGTGTTAATTATCGTGCATGAAAATGACACAAATTTACAATGTCGATTTTTCATACATTTATGTTATTATATATGTGAACTCTAATGATTGTAATATTTTTTTGGAGCGTTTGTAGCTTGGAAAAACAAAATAATTAAAAATCATAAAATTGCATGCTCTAATTGGGCACAAATTTCTTTAATGGGTATATGTAAGTGATCTGAAATAGGAGATAGTTATTTAATCAATTATAATTTTTTTTTAGCACCGTTTTTAGATCCTGACCCTATATCAGATTGCACTGGACGAAGATGACACAAATTAGGCTTGCACACTCCGTAGGCTATCCTAGACATGCTCCCATAATTTTTTTTAACTTTAAATTAATTTTGCCAGTTTTGATTTAAATTAAAAGAATTAATCACTAATCATCGAATTGCTCAAAATGCAAATGGCAGATGTGACACAAAACATAATATTAGGCTTCTTATGTATGACTGTATCCACAGGCAAAAAATAAGCAACTTTAAAATTTTTGTAACTTATGACCCCAAAATAGCCTAGCGCTATCGGTCTACTGGGCGCCACTTTGGTAAAAGGTCTTCCATTTTAACAGTGCGGCAGCGCTATCAAAACAAATATCTTTCAGTGTTTGTTGAGAGGGTTTTCTAAAACGGCGCCCACGAGGTGGCAGCACCGATGCGTCAGGTCTAGCTGTTCAACGCTTTTAGAAAGTTAAACCCTGATTGGACCAATATGAAACCAACCCCAACTGGTGGCAAAAATTTTGCTAAGCACTCTCTTTGTGAACTCAGCGTGTATTCGCGTCGTCCGCACGCCTCTGGTTCCACGTAGTCAAATGCTCCACGAAGAATCAATCGCTGCTAATTTAGACTTTATGGAGCATTTCGACCTCTATAGCGAAATCTTACAATTAATGACTCTGTATGTGGCACCGGTATGAGCGTGCTGCCTGTTAGATACCCTCCGGTATAGAACTCAGTGCTACAGACCGCTTCTCCATAGCCAATAGCGAATGATGGCTCTTCAAATCAAGCGTGAATAACGAACCAATATACATATTCCGAGACAGCGACCGTTCTGACTAGCACAGAACACTTTGATATCCTGACAGAGATGAATGCAATGGTCAGAAAATGCTAATGAGAAGAAGAGAGGTCGAGCGAATCGCTAGAGATGCTGCGGACTTTGCCTATAAAAATTTAACAGTAAACCTAAACTACACTACTTATAACATTATAAACTAATACATCATAAACATTACCTCATATTCCTCATAGCGTAGAAGGGTGCCAGCAGAGGTAGATCTAACATAGGTGATGGCAACACAGGCGGTGGGACTGGCGGGCTTGGGCCGAGGAGTGCACCCAGACCTAAAATAACGTTTTTTATACATTAATATATTTGTTTTTTTTTATTATACAACTAAGGTAATAAATTAACAAGCATACATTGTCTGATCGTAAGCAAGTACAAAAGCCATAGCCTATTAGCACTGGCAACACCAGAAGTATAATAAGCATCGTGCTGACTCGGTAATAACTTATTAACAACACGTGCGGGACTAAAGTGCCACCCTTTCACAGTGGAATCTAAAGGGTCTCGAACCAAACGGTTCAGCACTTCATACTTTTGTCGTTCAATTAAAGCCTGGAACTCTTTGCCAGCGCATGTGTTCCCATCTAATTTTGATCCTGGGTCCTTTAAGCGGGGCGTGAAAAAGCATCTCACTAAGCCGCCATAGTGGAGGCCACCATACCAATAGTTTGGCTTTTGGAATGGTGTCCGCCACTTCTGGATTCCACTTACTGCTTACCATCAGGCAGAGTGGAGTCACTTTGGTAGGCTAATATAAAAAAAAAAAAAAAACTCCATTCTTGAAGAACCTATTCATTTTACTGAGCAAAATTTTAATCGGATATTTTCCAGAGATTAAGAATAAGCTTTTTAAGAGCAATAGAAACATTATCAGCAAAACTATATTATATAGAAAGATGAGAAAACAGTTTAATTGTTCACATATTTAGCCAATAGGCATCAGTGACCAAAATTTTCCCTTATTATGACTTAATTGAACATTATTTTCAATTAAATAGAATTATTAAGTGCGTACACATTTGCGTAATAAAAAGTTGATAAGCTAAAGAAACTTGTTGCTTAGTGACTAAGCAATTTCTTCATAACATAAAAACCTGATGTCATTCATAAATTTAAAAACCGCAACTTTATTAGGATAAAGTAACTAAACTAAACTAAAAAAGTAGATAAACATATTGAATTTACATTAGCAACTTTATTGCGTCGTATTGTTATATGAAAATATTCATCAAGGCCAGCTATTAAATAGTCCATTGTTCAGAATTACACTTAACATTAATACATACAATACTAGGTTATTAAATTAGATTAGACTAAGATACCTGCGTTTAAAATACCTATTTCTTACTTCTTCAATGCTCTTTAAGGGAGACTGCGAAATTATTCGCTAGCTCACCCGTCGAATGCTATAATTTCCGATCGCAAAGCGGCGATATGGTTAGGATTACAGTTTTAGTAAAGTATATGTGTAAATTTAATGAAATCGCAAACAGGTAAAGTGTCAGGATTAAATTATAAACGCGATGTTCTTAGTCGGTCCTGCTTTCGCCGTATTATTTTACAGACTGCTAGTTGTAGGACCAGAGACATACACAACTGACTAAACATATCATAAGAACAAAGTTATGATAGAAGTTTAGTGGTTAATTAAGATAACTTACCCAAATTAAATGGATTATTCTCATGAAGAAATGACACGTCCACGTTCAACTGGTTAGGTGGTGGTCGATTTCTCATCAACAAACTCATTTGTCGTGCCAATTCCTGGTTCTGTCGCATCAAAGCTGCTTGCTGCATGTTCTCCCGCCCAACATTCTCAAAGTTTCTCTCATTAATACTGCCGTTCGTTTGAAAGTTCTCCCTAGGCATCATCTGATTCATATCACGCCTCTGCATAAAATCGTTCTGGTTATAACCATTAGGCTTATAATTCATCGAATTAGCGGCCGAAACGGGCGTCTGGTTTGGAAAGTCGAAATTCTGGTTCATAGGACTCCTGTCGTTGATTTGAGACATCATATCATAAAAATTATTCTCTCCAAAGTTTTTATTTGGCGGCATCTGCTGGAAATTTCTGTTGTAGAACATTTTATTTCTCTCATCTTGCATTTTATTGAATTCCTCGTTAGGGTAGTGTCCATTTAAATCCATTGGCATCTTAAAATCCATATTATTTATTCCGTTTTCTTCACGACTTCGTTCTGAAGACATATTTAATTGATTCAAGTATGCCAATATTTCCGTCTCTTGGTTATCTTTCATGTACCCATCGAACTTGTTAGGAAACCGTTGGGAATTATTGAATTGTCCATCAAAATTGGAATTGTAGTTCATGTCTAGATTTAAACTGTTTGGTCTGTTGAAGTTATTTACTGAGAACATGTTCGTTTCTGGCAGCGAATTTCTTTGGCTCGGTTCGAAGAAGTTGTAGTATTTTTCATCGTATTTGTTGGGTGTTGTGAACTGAGCGCCACCTATCTCTTGAGCAGCGAGCCTAAGCAAGTTAAGCTGTTCTGGAGTAACAGTATCGGTGGAAGTATCAGGTACAGGATCGATACCAAGTAATGTACTGACATCGTTATCAGGATAATTGACGAAGCCATTCGTGGTGTTTCCAAATCCGTTTTGCATATTATAGTTGTAACCATTTTGTTCGTTTTGGTTGTAATTGTACAATGTGTTATTCTGGTAGCTATAAGCCGGTGGTATAAAAGAGTTCCCTGCATCGTTCTTAGGATACTGACTTGGCGGTATATTATTTATAGTTTTTTCCGATGGTTGTATAATGCTGGAATGGAGAATATTTTCAAAGTTAGATACCTATCTTCGAAATAGAGTACTGACAAACACAGTTGAAATAAATGTTCTAAGCTTCAATCTGTAAAGTCTGAATGTTACAAAACCATTTAAATAATATTTGGTCATCAAACTGCGTCAAACAATAAATATCATAGTTTATCAACACACAAAATTAGAGCATTCGTTACACAATTTTTGATAGACGTATTGCCATTATTAGACTGTTGTTCATAACTAAGTATGATTACGTCAATGGTTTGGCATTGTAGGAGAATATTAGGTGTTTTTTTTGGAAATAATGTCTTAATGGTATTTGGCAACTTGTAATCGTACGTGGTTGCTGTCTTCTGAGTGGTTTTACTCGTACGAGTCGATGATGACGTTTTTGTATACATAATATTTTGTTTTGTTTATCCATACACATTTTAATTAAATTTCTAAGATTGATTTATGGGATTTTGTGGATTAGATAGACTCAAATTAGCAAAGAATAAAAGAAACAGGTTAACTGAGTGTTTATAGCTACACAGGTTTATGAAAACTGCTGTAAACTGGAAATTAGATGTACCTACATGTTGCGAAATTTCACGAAAAGACCTATTTTTAATAGAAATACTGGTCCTCATCTTTTACAACACAGATCCTTAGCGGATCCTTAGGGTTATCCTTAATATTCTCACATAAATGCCACAAAATCAAAACACGTATCTATTACTTGGACACTAAGTAGTGGACTATCTCTGATTGTGTAATTCAAACAGCAAGTAAAATAGGTCGTCACTTCAGACCCACACTATGACTACAGACTATAACACAATGACGTGCAATGCTTGACATCTCCCTCAATACCAGTACAAGTTAAGTATAAGGTGTACCAACCTGCTCCCTTCTGTAGGTCCTGTCTCATCAAGGATTTTTGTGATGAGATCACGGACGAGTGAGTTCTCTTCCATAATGCGTTCCGACTGCAACCAAAAACACATTTTTAAATACAGTCTATCAGAAGATACATAATGTGAAGAATGGGTGACCGGTTCAGGATTTGTTTGTCACTTCGTCAAACATTCATTCTATCTAGTAGCAAGTGGTTTGCGTAGCCTATAAAAATCTCCAATGCCAAGAGTATTGTTGACAGTTTCTTATAAGAAAAGCTACTTGCCGAAGGAATTCATACCTCCAATTTCTGAAAGGCTGATCAACGAAAAATCTCATGTGAAGTACCTAAACGCACATACACATACTATATATGGTACTTCACATGAGATTTAACAGGTGATTAGTTAATTTTTCGTTGATCAGCCTTTCAGAAACTGGGGGTGAATGTCTAAGATAACCTGCTTATAAAAATACCTACTGTACCAGGACTGAGATTTTTCTTATTTCTAAGTTTTTTCATAGTAGCAGAGGCAGACAGGACGCGCGCAAATGATTACTGCTTTTGGCGCTTCCAATGTTTATAAACGGCAATTACCTCTCATTTAGCATCAGGGTTTGCTACTAATAGCAATAAAAAAATGATAATTTCTGTTTCTTTTTTAATTTCACATGCAGAGAAATTGCCATATTTTCCTCAAATGCAGTATTTTCACTAATTACGTCAAATTTTATAATAAATTTATGCATGTTATGTTTTGTTGTTGTAATTGACGTATTTATTTCGATAATACTAGAGTTTAAAGTTACAGTTTAAATATTCATGTCATCAGTTAGACCATATGGACGTAATAATATACCAAATAGGTAAGTATTATAATTTAAAGTATTTAATACCTACGGGGTGGTTAAATACCTCTGTCTACACCTCCGAAAATAAAAGGCATGAAGTTATGTATTAAGAATGTAATGAATCAATACCTTCTTATTTGAGAGCTAAAAAAAACTAAAAAGTGGTAAGTAGTTTGAAAAAAATAATTAAATAAGATATCTGTACCTACTTACCGGTACTTACCTTATTTAGTACCTAGACTTTTTACTACACTACCTCAAAATTAAAAAAGATATTCTCGTCAAAATTAATTTGACTGCTGACTTTATTAGTGCTTAAATGTTACGTCTAGAAACACATTTAGGTATTCTGTTAAAAAAGAACCTTGCCATTGAACTCTTAACAATTGACTCTGAAATTAATATTATTATGAACACTACATACCTACCTATTTACGTCACAAGGTGACAAAACAAACAGTTCAGCAAAAACTTAACATCTGAATAAGGAATTTATTTTTCTACTACAGATTAGTAGGTATATTTATATTGACTGTCTCAGTGGCCCAGTGGAAGTATGTGCGACTATCACAATAGATTACAAACATCAGGATTTGAGTTCGATTCCCACACACAAACAACACAGGACAAAACTTTCGATGCATAAATATTTCTTCCAATATTGGGTGTAAGAACTTTGTGTCTATTAATCGAATGTTTATAAAGTACTCTGCGACACAGGGCTAAATAGGATCGTGCCAGAGATGTACGGGAGTACGAAATATGCTTTAGCTGTTCAACGGAAAGTTGAATTTGAAAACGATAGGCTGACATACAGCACCCTTGATAGTATGTGGCGTGACTACAAATAAACGTACTATAAAGCCCTCAAAGCTCTGCAGAATACTTATTTAAACTATTATACTTATAAAGACGAAGACTTTATAAGTATAATAGTTTTTTTTTTGTTTTTGATTTGAATAATTCTTTAAACGTATGATAGCCCAGTTCTCGAGGAAGGTTATAGGCGACATCACGCTACTGGCGACGGGAACAGACCAGTAAGCAAAAACGCGGGTGAAACCGCGCCGCGCAAAGCTAGTTTATTTATCAACAAAGATTTACTTACAGCATGTACAACGTATTTGTAATATCCTAATAAATTACTTCAACATTCGCCTGTTAGGGACCAACCAACACTGACATAAAATAACTGTAGACTAAAGGAAGTAAAAGAAAATATTACACAACAAGAAAACGGGAATCAGGAAAAACAAAATAGGTACAAGCAAAGAAGTTATAAGGTTGCATAAAGTTTGAAAACACGCGGCACGTGTTCGTTATGCCGCGTGCCGCGTGAGTTCAAGGGGTGGGTATCTACCTGTGACCTTTAGGAATTAAAGTAGATATCTATACATTGTATAAGGGGGCGGGCAACCTATGGATGAGGGCTGCTCACGAATAATCATGGTGGTGAACCTTAGGAAAGGCCTATTTCCATATTTTCACTGATATTATAATAATACATTGTTTTGAATTTTCGTTGCGGATCAATCGGAGGAGACTCGTCTCAAGCTGATCTGCAGACTTGCCCCATGGCAACAGCTATATTCTTTTAATAATTTCTTGTTATTTGAGAGCATAACACTGTAGCTACTTTATATCCTTTTTTGTTAATATTATGTTGTTGTAGTGTGATTATTATCCAATAAATAATATAGGCAGTAAACATATTTTTTGTCTTATTAATAAAATTACACAGCTATATTATTTTTTATAGCTGTAAATAGTAGCATAACATAATTTTACTAACAATTAACAACTGTCTGGTGTTAATCTTTCAAATGACAATGCCTAGGATGCCACAGAGAGTGGTATGAATGATATGAATGAAGATGCTCAGTAAAACTATAGTCACAAATGTCACAGACAGATTGGTAAACACAGTTAGGTAAGTTTTACTACACAGGTAAGACTGCCCATTACCTGGAAGCCCCTTAATCACCTCAACAGGCATGCCAAGAGGTAGAATGGTAACATATTCTAGACTGCAAACCAATTAATATATTATTATAACAACATAACTATAAATGCCTGATGAGTTGTGGGCCAAAATTACTACCATGTGGTGACCTGAGATAACGAATAGGCGTCGCGGCAGACCAAGAAACAGATGGCGAGACGAATTGGACAAAATAAATAAATGGAGAAAAGAGGAGAATGGAAGTCATGGGAAGAGCCTTTACCGAGCAGTGGGATCGTTTGCCCTGGCAGTAACAGTAACGTAACTATGCCAGTATAGGTGTACCCCATCCAAATTTTGCCAGTGTGTAACTGGGACGAGCCTGTTGCTTTCTCTCTGTCTCTTCCCGGCTATTTATCCCACATGGTGGTGGGGTCAGCCTTCCTAATATTCTAACAAACCAAGCAAGAGGAAAGCCTGTTCCATTTTAACTTATTTTTCTTGGCAGAAGTACTCAATGTTAATTACTCTGATCTGGGGGTAGCCAGAGCAGTCCATAGACAGTACAAATGAGCTACTTAGGAGGTTATAGTAATAATGTTTATCAAACATTTTATGGAAAACAACTGATACACAGATGAATTATTTTCTTTTTAAAATATCCACTCTATAGGCAATGCATGGTCTTTTTCCACTGGCTTAACAGAGAAAATTATTATTATTAAAATATTTACTGGGATCCAAAACTACTGGATAGTAATTAATCTATACTTTTATTTTGAGTGGAAAAGTGTGTTTGTTTGTTTGAACGCACTAATCTCAGGAACTACCAATCGGAATTAAATAATTCTTTTTGAGTTTGATAGCCCAGTGTTTGAGGAAGGCTATGTAAAATGCTATTGGCGACTGGAGCCGAGTAGTAACCAAAGATGTAACTAAACGCGGGTGAATCTGCACTAGGAAAGCTAGTAGAAAATAAACACAATCATAGTGTTTAAATGAAAATCTTTTCATGTTTTGGCACAGATTGTGTAACTGTGATAGTTTTATTTACAATTTTATATTACTTGAGTGTAAGTGATGGCAACAGTGCCAGAAGAAGGCCACTGAGGATGTGGGTGGATGACCTCAAGCTAATTAGGTACTGCGCTATTCTAAACATGAATATTAAAACATATTGAGTATTAAGTATTAAAACACAAGGGTTACAGGAAAGAGTTGACAGAGTATAACAAAATTAAATGGCACATTGAGTAACAATAATATTAGCAGAAATAAACAAATAAACAAATAGAAATCTGAGCAATTAATTAAATTATTTACAAAATTTGTATTCAGTAGTCAAGAAAGTAAAAAAAGTTACTTAATGAAAAAACAAACTATGACTATCATAAAAATAAAAGTAGATAGATTCAGACAGCTTTACTAACTTACAGACTTTATAAGACTGCTGATTAAAAGACGGCAAAGGACTGTGGACACACTTTAAGTTCTTAAATGAAACATATTGTCACTCTATTTTCTCACTCATTACACTTCTCATAGAAATCTCCAGTACAAAATGCATAAAATCATTTCATACATGTTATAAACAGTACATAAAACTTGTTTGTGTAATAACAACTCATATAGTAGACAGATGTTGTGTCAATAACATAGGCGGTGTTATTTAGGAAATGTCTCGCCAAGGACATTCCAGTTGTTTTCTTATTGAAACATGTTCTAGAAATTTAAAATTTTCTTAAGTAATTTTAAAAAAGTATTGTTATTATTATGTTATTGAGTTTAGATTGATGTCCAGATAAACTACGTGTTAATAATAAAACTACAGGTAATGTAGAAAGTGGTTAAAGCATATTGTCTTTTTACGAACCCACAGTATGAGGTTTGGAACAAATTTCATAACATTTGACGTCGTCATACACCTTAAAAATAGTATATTTCTAATATGTTACCTTGTTATTTTGTCCTCTAACGTACAAACTACATAATTCTATAAATATTATGTGCATTCCCCGATGTCATTACCTACACTCCAAGAAAAACTCTAGAACACAAACACAAAAAATACAACAACAAATGTTCACTATTTACATTTACCACTTTACATTGTCCATAAACGCATATTAAATCACTTCTAAAGTAATATTTTGTGTAATTTCATCCGGATTTTAGGTCAGATTGACAGTCCAAGACATTTACAACACCCATTGAAAAATGGCACTTTACGAAAACACTCACTTCGCTTACCTGATCCGTTTCATTTTCGACGGTTTTGTACGCATTACTTAAGTGACATAAATCATTGAAGGCCATTTAAATTATAAAATTATTTCTTGCCACATATATACGAGCTTACTTCGGTGCTAAGCCATTTTTTCCATTGACCTACATGTGTATAAAATTATACGTGCTTACTAGCAACGGTGTTGCTCGTCACAACCAGTCACAACGCAAATATTTAGTTGAAAAATAACTTTTGGATTGTTAAAAAACATTCCCACAATTTTGAACTTACTTGTTAGTTATTCAGTTTTCAATAAAAAATAATTTTCTCTCGACATAAATTTATTTTATTTTGTGAATTTCCCGCCCTTTCAAAGTTATAAATTATTTTTTTTAAATTATCAAATAACATTCAGGTAGTATAATGTTTTTTAAATTCTGTACATAAACGACAAATTATGATAAACCTACTTAGTAACTTACAAGTTTTACTACTCCAGATTTTAAATGTTATTTATTATGTACCATTTTTTATTTATTTCTGAATTCATTTTCAAAAATGCATTTAATTTTATTTGCAGGAGATTATGTCTTTAGGTACCTACTTGAAGCGATTAAATATGGTCACACTCACACACCGAACGAAGTTTTCCTTTTCAATAACTACATTGTCTAGAAAAACAACATTCAACGCAATGATATATTCATTTCACAAAATAAATTTAATACACATTTATTTAAAGTTAATATTTTTTTAAGTATTAAGGCTATATTTAATGGCGATGCGTATGCCATCTATAAGCCTACTGCTAAATCCTCTTTCGGCGTTCTAAATACTTATACTGTGGTGACAGAGATGGCGCCTTATTCGAAGCAAAACACAATGGTTGGAGGACCATTGTGTTTCTTACCGGACCGAGAACAGAGATGACTACAAGTACTTACAACGTTTGTTCAATTTTACCTTCGCCAACAGATGACGGTAAATGTCAGCTTCGTAGTCCGAAAACTTGCTTTTTATTTTACTGATAGCTAAGTAGGTACCTGTTACATATAGTCATTATCATATCAGCCAACCTTCGTCGTGAGCACAGGTCGTGAGCCGCCAATAAAATAATGATATTCATATAATCAAATTTTAAATTAAAATATTTAAAAATTACTTACGTTTAAGTTATTTATTTTAATGACGTCGGCACTTGTGATCCATCGTGTTTTGTTTGATCCTCTAACGAATAGGAATATAACCAAATCATTATACCTACTATGACGACATTTCAATGCCTACTAAACCCATTTACCAGTCACTCATCCCATAATTAATATTAAGTTTACTTAAAGAAATTAATCAGTCACTACGCTTGGTCTAGTAGAAAACCGCGAAAAGTAATCTATAGTAGGTAGTATAAAAAGCTGAAGAGTTTGTTTGTTAGAACGCGCTAATCTCTGGAACTTACAAATAGATTTAAATAATTCTTTTTGCGTTTGATAGCCCAGTTATTGAGAAAGATAAAGGCTATGTAACATCACGCTACTGGCGACCGGAGCAGAGCAGTAACCAAAGACGCGGACGAAACCGCGCTGCGGGAAGCTAGTATTTAATACTTAAGCTGTAGGTAGGCAGTTGCTGCCTGATACTTACCTCGTCCCATACTCGCCTCTTACAATCTATGGGAAGAAATGGGATGGTGGTCCCATACAATTCTACATTAGAGACTCACCAAACTCGTAGGTATGTACCCAAGTCCAAAAGCAGCTTTTGGAAAATTTATTTATTTATTAATAGGGTTACCAACATAAGTAGGTACAGCATAATTATTACAAAGTGAACATATGAAATTTAAAATTATTATTTTGCCTTACTGCACTTACAAATTATAGGTTACCACAGCATGCGTTAAAATTTTAATTTTATAGAATTTTAAAGTACATAGGTACTATAAAAAAAAATTTTGAAGTAGCCGTCAATAGAATCGGAGCTTCGGAACTGGTTCCGTCCACGCTCAACAGTCTTGTTGAGATCAACCAGGTATGTAACCTTAGTATCGCTTTGGCCATCTAGTTTCGGAGCTAGTTCTGATCGTGACTTTTATTTTACTTAGTAACTACCTGAAGCAAGTAAATTTGAAACCGACTGTTTCACAAAAGAGCAATAATAATTAGCCTCTTCTTCTAAAAAAACATGAACATTGATCAACGTGCTTCGTGCACCATGCGTGCGTGCGTTCAATCAGTTTTCTAAAGTTATACAGTGGAGGTTTCCTCGAGATGATTCCCTACAATAGGTTCTAAAGAAAATTTGGTAAATGGTGAACCAGTTTTATAGGTAATTAATAGTATTAATCATAGTAAGCGTCGGCTTCGCTAAGCATCAGAGTGAGGTACTTCAGAAGTCTTAAACAGTGGTTACCATTTCCAGTACCATTCCATCAGGTAGGCGCTGAAAGAAAAAAATGTAGTGCTTAACTCCTTATGTATATGAAGCTCTAAACTAAATAAAAACCTCTCTTGCGACGATATCGGGTAACACCAAAGCACGCTTTATATAGTTTTAATTTAAAAAAATACAATTATTGCGTGAAAATAATAAGAATAATAATAAATAATATGTGGACACTATCACACATCGTCATCTAGTCCCAAGCTAAGCAGAGCTTGTGTTATGAGTACTAGATAACTGAAATATAATACATATACATACTTTTTTTTGTAAATACATACTTAGAATACATAGGAAACACCCAGACTGACACAAATAAAACAAAATTCTACTAATATTATATATATATATATATATATATATATCTATACATATAATAAAAATGTAACCGATCGCTGTCTGTACATGGAAGATATATGAGAAAAAATACTATTAGGACCTACATCAACGCAAATAGAACCCAAAACAATGATTTTTAAAATTTTTGTCTGTTTGTCTGTTTGTCTGTTTGTCTGTTTGTCTGTGCGTTTGTGCACGCTAATCTCAGAAACAGCTTAACCGATTTAAATATGGTTTTCACTAATATATTGTGGTAAGCTTCACTTAACATTTAGTGTTTGTTTCATGTCAATCGGTTCATAAATAAAAAAGTTATGCCAATTTAAAGAATCACATCGAACATTCGTTAATTTACTACGAAATCTTATAGAAGCAGATATTTTAACAGGTTGCGGAATAGCTGATAGTGTTTTTATTCCTCGGATTCCTGTCATTCTAAACAGTCTTTCATTTAGTTTTAAACGAGTCCAGTTTCCAGTGAGCCTATGTTTTGCGATGACTAATTAAAGTAATTAATTAATTAAGTAATTAAAGTAAAGGTAAGACACTAAAAGTTGTGGGTGTGGATCTAAGTATTAGCTGTTTTTCGATCAGCTTTATGTGGCTCTATCACGTGTTAGCATTACTAGCAGCCTGTATGCTTTGATCCCTGATGGCTATACGTCTAATCCATACATCCATACATATTATAAAAGGCTTTGTCCTGACTGACTGACTGACTGACAGACAACGTAAAGCCTAAACCGCTGGTCGTAGCGACTTGAAATTTGGAGGGTGTGTTTGTCTTAATGTCTAGAAGTGTACAAAGAAAGGGTTATTAAAAATTCAACCCTTAAGTGTATGAAAAGGGATGAATTCGATTGTATGAAACGTCTTCATTTTTTAAGTTACAGCTTTGAAATTTTGTTTTGGAATACTTTTATTTAAATAAAAAATACGCTCATAATTTTTTTTTTACTGAGGTGGATTTATAGGAGTGAAATAAGGGATGAAATATTGTATGGAAAGATCTTTGCTTTTGAAGTTGGCGACTTGAAATTTGGAGGGAGGGGGAAGGGAGGGGTAGGAAGTGGAAAGGAAGGGAGAAGTGAGGGGAAAGTGCGGGGGTAGTGAGGGAGAAGTCAGGGGAAAGGGAGGGGAAAGTCAGGGGGAAATCGAGTTTCAAATTCACGCTAATCTCAAAAACGGCTTATCCGATTTAAATATGGTTTTCACTGATACATTGTGGTAAGCTTCACTTAACATTTAGTGTTTGTTTCATGTCAATCGGTTCATAAATAAAAAAGTTATGTCAATTTAAATAATCACGTCATACATGTGGTATGTATTTAGCTTAGGTTAGTGTGTTTTTAAGTTAGGTTAACACGTCTTATTTCTTTATTAAAATGTAAATACTTTATCAGTTAAAATGTAAATTAAAGTTAGATTTATATTTTTCTGGACTTATTTTATTTTTTTATGATAAAAACATGTTAACACGTCTCATTACGGAATAGGTGGAATTAAAGTGAATTACGAAATAGTAGTAGTCGATTTACGCTGATTTCAGCATGAATGGGTCGGATCGACCAGGGAAGTACTACCCTCTCATAGAAGATCGTTGTAAGAGTAATAGTATCCATATTATTGCGTTTCGTTCGGTAAGTGCGAGAGCCGGAGGCCCAACTGATGCAGAGATGACAATTCTCGCAGCATGTGTGGGACCAGCTGAGTATCCGTGGAGCCATTGTGTGGGTGGTGTGGGTCAACCCGCCGGCCAGTAAGACCCGTATAAATGGTGGTGCCGCTGGACGCCCGCGGCATTGTACAGGGGCCCAATTAGACCTAACCGTAGTATTACGGTAGTAGATCCAAGCTGGTTTCAGCATGAATGGGCCGTATCGTCCAGGGAAGTACTACCCTCTCATAAAAGATCGACGTAAGAGTAGCAGTATTCGTACTACTGCGTTTCGTTCGGTGAGTGAGAGTGCCAGGAGCCCAATTTCCCCCTTTCCTTTTTCCTCACTTCGCTCACTCCCCTAACCCCATTCCCAGCCACCATAATGGAGGCCACCATACCAGCAGTTTAAAACGATGGCTTTTTGTATGGTGGCCACCACTTCTGGATTCCACTGACTGCTTACCATCAAGCGGGATGGAGTCACTTTGGCAGGCTAATATATTTTAAAAAAACTTATAGCGTTTTTATTCCTCGGATTCCTCTCATTCCAAACCATTTCCCGTTTAGTTTTAAACGAGTTCATTTTCCAGTGAGCCTATGTTACGCGATGACAATTAATAAAGCCTAAGGTCAGACACTAAATGTTGTGACTGTGGATCTAAATATTAGCTGTTTTTTTGCATGGTCAGCTTTATGTGGATTTGTCACGTGTAAGTAATCCTAGCAACCTGTATGGCTTTGATCCCCGATGGCTATACGTCTAAAATCGTATATAGAGAAGCATTTACTGTAAAGATTTTTCTTATTCACCTAAACGAAGATGTTTATAATTCAAAACAAACCAAAAGATATATCCAAAAAATGCTGTCCAAAATCACTATTCCACGCGGACGAAGTCGCGGGCACAGCTAGTGTATATATATATATATAAATGCGAAAGTTTGTGTGTGTGTATGTGTGTGTTTGTTGCCACTCAGCGCCTAAACGGCTATACCGATTTCGATTAAAATTGGTATGTAGATAGAATTGGTGCCGCAGATGGACAGAGGCCACTTTTCATCCCCAAAATCGGCCTGGTTCCAGAGAGAAACAAAACTCATTTTACGTGCGGTTGAAGCCGTGGGTCTAGTAAACTATGTGTATTTAAATATATACTAATTCAATACATTTCAGATTGTTCATATTACCTGTGAATCGAATAACCACGTAACCAAATTACATCCGAATAACTTGGCCGATCTATTCGAGTGTGAGAATTCCCTTTGTCATCAGTACACACAACACAACACAGAATACACAGCGCAGTGCAATTGCATCAGTTCATTTGTGTCTGTACTTTGTACGGTCAACATTGTGTAATGCACTTTATTGTTAGGCCGGATACACACTCTGTTTCTGATTCAGTTGAGCGATTGAGAATTTCGATTAAAGGAGGCTACGAGATTCGTAGCTCGTAGACAAGGTTGGCCCGTAGCTTTCATTGCTGTGTGTGTCAACCCCAATGAGAAAGGGAGAAGAGTATACCCACGTTTCTTGAGCTATGTTGGTACAGAAAACCACAGTGTTTTAATGGTGAATAATAGTATTTAGTCTGTCTTATGAAAGTAATAATAAAGTAATAAATAATAATCTATACATATAATAAAAATGTAACCGATCGCTGTCTGTACATGGAAAATATATGAGAAAAAAAATTACTGGGGCCTTTATCAACGCAAATAGAACCCAAAACAATGATTGTTACAATTTTTGTCTGTTTGTCTGTTTGTCTGTTAGTCTGTTTGTCTGTTTGTCTGTGCGTTTGTTCACGCTAATCTCAGAAACGGCTTATCCGATTTAGATATGGTTTTCACTAATACGTTGTGGTAAGCTTCACTTAACATTTAGTGTTTGTTTCATGTCAATCGGTTCATAAATAAAAAAGTTATGCCAATTTAAAGAATCACGTCGAACATTTTCTGATAGAAATAGAGACTAACAGGTTACGGAATAGCTGATAGCGTTTTTATTTTTTGGATTCCTCTCATTCTAAACAATCGTCCATTTAGTTTTAAATGAGTCCAGTTTCCAGTGAGCCTATGTTTCGCGATGACAATTAATAAAGCCCAAGGTCAGACACAACTAAAAGTTGTGGGCGTGGATCTAAGTATTAGCTGTTTTTCACACGGTCAGCTTTATGTGGCTCTATCACGTGTTATCATTCCTAGCAGCCTGTATGCTTTGATCACGTCTAATCCATACATCCATTTTATATAAACCCATACATATTATATAAGGCTTTGTCCTGACTGACTGACTGACTAACAGACAACGCACAGCCTAAACTGCTGGCCTAAAATTTGGAGGGTGTGTGTTGTCTAAATGTCTAGAGGTTGTACTAAAAAAGGGTTTTTAAAATTTAATTCCTAAGTGTGTGAAAAGGGATGAAATCGATTGTATGAATCTTCTTCATTTTTTAACTTACAGTTTTGAAATTTTGTTTTGGAATACTTCTATTTAAATAAAAATATACTTATAATTTTATTTTAACAGGGGTGGATTTAGAGGGGTGAAATTAGGGATGAAATATTCTATACAAAGATCTTTAGCTTTTGAAATTTACAGAGAGGGGGAGGGAGGGTAAGGAGGGAGGAAAAGGAGGGAGGAAAAGGAGGGAGGAAAAGGAGGAATTGAGGAGAAGGAGGAAGGGAGGGGAAAGTGAGAGGAAAAGTGAGAGGGAAGTGATGGGGGAGTGAGAGGAAAGTGATGGGGGAGTGAGAGGAAAGTGATGGGAAAGTGAGGGGGAAGTGAAGAGGAAGTGTGGGAGAAATGCGGGAGAAGTGAGGAGAAAGTCAGGAAGAAGTCAGAGGGAAGTCAGGGGAAAGCCAAGGAGAAGTGAGGGGAAAGTGAGGGGAATGTTAGAGGAAAGTAAGAGGAAAGTGAGGGGAAGTAAGGGGATAGTGACGGAGAAGAAACGGGGAAGTGAGGGAGAAGTGAGGGGGAATTGAGGGGGAAGTGAGTTGCGTGAGGGGGCAGTGAGGGGGAAGTGAGAGGGAAGTGAGAGGGGAAGTGAGGGGAAGTGAGGGTTAAGTGAGGGGTGAATGAGGGGAAAATGAGAGGAAAGTGAGAGGGAAGTGAGGGAGACAGTAGATGAAGGGAGGGGGAAGGAACGCGGAAAGAAAGGAGTTCTCGAATGGTGGAAAAAGAGAGGGGAAGGGATAGTAAGCGATAGGAAGGGAGAGGACAGGAGGAAAAGAAAGGAGAAGGAAGGGAGAAGAGAGGGGAAAACGAGGAGGCAAGGTAGAGGGAAGTGGAGGAAAGGGCAAGAAATGCTGGAGGAGGGGCAAGAAATGCTGAAGGAGGTAAAGAGGAGAAGGGGGAGGGGAAGAGAGGAAGGAGGAAACTGTGGAGAGTGGAGAAAAAGTGCAATAGGGAAGAAGGGGAAGGGGAAAGTTATTGTAGTGAAAATTTGCCTTTGTGTATTGTATATTGTTTTTACGAGGGATATCTTTAGGTAGGTGAAAGAGGATTTGTATGAATGGGAGATTAAAAATAGTATGAAAAACAGTATTTAAACAATATAAAAATGCTATCTATATACATAAAAGCAAAAGGTCACTCACTCACTTATCACGAAATCTCAGAAATAACAAGTGCTAGGAATCTCAAACTTTGCATTGTCGTTCCTATTAGGATATAGGTGCTCACTTAGAAGGAATTTTGCGAAATCCATCCCCTAAGGGGGTATAAAGGGGTGGCAAAGTATGTATAAAATTTCTATAGTTTTTATAGTAGGATTACCAAATTACTAGAAAATACTCTTTTTTTATTATTCAGCAACCCCCTTATTAAATGGGCAAATAAGAGTCGCAAGTTTGTGTGAAAGTGGTTTGTCAGTTTTAGCGGTAGCGGGCTTAAACTGGATTCGCCATAGAGACGGATAATACCGATACAATGTACGATTGCCGTAAAATCAGGCACGCAATATTCTCATAGAGGCACCCATCTGAATTTTCACGCGAACGAAGTCGCGGGCAACAGCTAGTAAAGTAATAAATTGACAGCACATAAGATTATGTTCATAGGACTGCAAGTAGGTAGGCAAGAACAGTGTCTTCCTTTTTGCCAAAGTAGAATTCACTCTCGAAGAATTTATTAGGTACATACATAAC
The DNA here is from genome assembly GCA_963082885.1 of Parascotia fuliginaria. Lineage (NCBI taxonomy): Eukaryota > Metazoa > Arthropoda > Insecta > Lepidoptera > Erebidae > Parascotia > Parascotia fuliginaria. The sequence goes on from OY720195.1 coordinate 8,468,364, forward strand.
TTCACGCTTGTCTCCCATTAATGGGGTAAAAAGAGACTATGGAACGCCATTTGTTGGCTTCCAAACATAGCTCCTTTGCCTCTTCAACATTCATTAATCTTTTCATTCACACACGTCGGTTACGGGTGCTTGTAGTTACCTTTAATTAACCTTAACATAGATAGGTAGGTACCCCTTTCAATTTTAGTCACTATACCATCTTTTATCACATTATTTTCTTATCACGCTTTCCTATCTGTAAGTTCGATGCCCGTTCAGTCTAAATATTTGTGTGCATAAATAAACATGTCAATTTACATTAGTCTGGGTGTTTTTATGCATTAAGTGTGTATCTACAAAAAAAAGTATTTATGTGTCCGCATTCTAGAACTCATAACACAAGCTATAATAATATGCTTACTTTGGGAATGATTGGACTTTGATAGGTACATAGGAGATGGCGTTGTGTGTTATTCGTCCGCACATCAGCTTGAAGATCTCCACTGCTAGGCATAGAGCTCTCCTAAAGAGACGGGATTGCCTTTGTTATGACGGGTTCGTTATTTTATATACAATTTTGTTGGCAATCAAACACACGGTCCATCTTTGTAAGATGATAATCGTAATGTATAGTTGTGTTGCTTGTGCTCTTTAAAAAACACAAGCACAAGCAGTTATTCTTCCGAAGACCGAGGAGGATAATAATTGGGCTTATTAGGTACTACTTACCGCGCGCTTACTTACCGGACAAAACGCAAAATTACAGAGACAGCTAGATGTCACTGAAATGTCTTTCATGGCAAGCTAATATTAACCCACTCACGGTCCATCTTTTGTTTTCACGGAAGATGGTTGTCATTTAATTTCATCCACTTTTTTTTCTATTTTATCATTGTAATATACTATTAAAATCATCAACAAGAATAATATTCAACACTTGATGCTGGTAGAAATAGCTGACACAATCGTCGGTTCTGTTGCCAAAAAAAAGGAGAAGAAGAAGAACCCACTTACGTTTATTTCTCTGTGATTTTTTTAAATTATATCAAATACATGGGACCTAAAATAAAATGGTGAAACGTGGGTGGTTAAACATGCCTACCCCTTCAGGGATAAAAGACTGAAGCTATGCATGTGTATACAAATTAAATACCTACCTATACCAAAAAAAAAACAAGCGTAGCAACTAACAAAATCTACCACTAAATTATTACCAACACTAAATAATCTACCAAAACAGTAGGACTTCTGTCCGTGACACCCACCCGTGGCGCCCCCTACCGTGCTCATTATCCAATTTATTCGTTCAAAATGCGACGATTAAAATAAACACTGCGCTCGACGTTCATTTCAAAAGTTTATTGTTTGTTTGTGAAGGTACGCTGATGATTTGTAAAGGTAATAATGTTGACAGAGATTGGCTTGTTAAACTACCATGTTTAATTTGTATAGGGAGATGCGTATTACCTATAGTAAACAGGCCGACACAGTCATTTCGGCCGCGTACGAAACTGGGGCTTCGTAACCATTTGCGATCTAATTTTTTTTCAGCCGTGTATTACAGTTAAAATTAAATTAAATATTTAATTAATTTAGACCATTGATCCATATGACATAAAGGTAAGTACTGATCTTATTTATTGAATATAGGTGAAAGAGGATCTATGAGAAGTCATCCACCGATACATAATGTGGCTGTCCAGCCTATTCGCCACAGTGCTGACAAAGCTGTTGGAGCTATAGCGCACTCGCCGCATCAGGAAGGCAGTTCTTAGTCGCATAGTAGCGTAGAAATCCGGTATACCAGCTTGTGCAAACATCCCCGATGCACTGCAAAAGCGCGATAGCCCCAACATCACTCTGAAGGCGTTGTTATACTGGACACGCAGAGCGCTGTACCTACGAGTTTTGTGTATATGCGAACCATAGAGCACACGTGTACAGGGACTGGCAATAAGCTCTGAACAGTGTTATTTTAACGTCCCTTCTACAGTGCGCAAACATACGGGACAGCATATTACACTTAACCGACAGCGCTCTGCGTTCTCGTTCTAGGTCAACATTATCAGAAAGATTATCGGTCATAAGTGGGATTCACAGGAGCAGCCTACACCCACCAGAGGGTATCTTCTACGGGCTGTGGATGATAAAGATTATGATGATGTTGTTCTGAAAACTAAATCCTGCTACTAATCTATTACTATTTTAAAAAGCGAAAGAGCTTGTTTGAACGCGTTAATCTCTAGAACTACTAATAGAATTTAAATAATTCTTTTTGCATAAGATAGCCCAGTTTTTAGGGAAGGCTATGTAACATCACGCTACTGGCGATGAACGCAGGGCAGTACCCAAAGACGCGGGTGAAACCGCGCTGCGGGAAGCTAGTAACGGGTAGGTATTATAAACGCGAAAAGTTGTATGAATGTTTGGATGTATCGATGATTGTTACCTTTTCATGCAAAACTAATAAATGGATTTAATTAAAACTTTACATTATTATAACTTATACATCAGAATATGACAGGCTATAATTTATAAAGATACTAAACCAAATCTTAATTTAACTTCTACTATGTTTTGCTATTTTTATTTGTTATTGCCGACAGTGGCAGACGAGCAAACAGCCCACGTGATGGTAAGTGGTAACTGTGGCTCATGGACGACTTAGAGTCTCTAGCATTGCTCCCGCAACGTCAGGGACTCTGCGAAGCCGCTGCCTACCGTGAAGGAAGTGGGGACGTTAAGGAATGAAGGAGTTGAGGAAAAATAAAGGGAGGAAATTGGACCTCCGGCACTCTTACTCACCGAACGAAACGCAATAGTACTCGTACTCTTAAGTCGATCTTCTATGAGAGGGTAGTTCTTCCCTGGACGATCCGGCACATTCATGCTAAAACCAGCGTGGATCTACTACCGTACCGTACGTGTAGCGGGTAGAAGTTAGTTTTGACTATAAAAATATTTTGCACCGTTACACATGAGACGAATACGTTAACTCATGCTAGAGCGTATATTCAGGCAATGTTATTTATTCATGTTCTTTGTTCCTTACACGTAAAATTACGTGAAGATGTACCTTATATCTTTAGAAGTAGATCCTTGACGGACTGAGAATGATTGGCCTCTCTCCGGACTCTATCTCAAAAGAAAATCCAGTGTCTCCTCTATGCGGAACTGAACTAAAAACAAATAATTACAAAACATACTTTGGTATCTTGACATTATCTGAGACCATAGACAACTGGCATAAATGCTAATAGAATAGAATAGATTACAAATTGTATGGGATTGACATAAGCTAACGATAACCTTGTCGTTAGCTTATGTCAATCGCATACCATTTTATCTATTCTATTGGCATTCATGCCACTTTTCTAGGTCCTCTGTTGTCTATTTTGTCCTAATTCTCTGAAAACTAGGTAGAGGTGACACCTACTAACACTTTGAGTTTATTGCTCTATATTGGGTAGGTGCTTTTTTTTCTTGGTTTTCTTGGCTGTAGACTTTCTAGATACTATATTAAAGTACAATTTTCCTATAATATTTTAATATGATAGAATGAGCATTTCTAGATGAAAAAAATCTAAATCTCAAATTCAAATTAAAATTCAAATTATTTATTTGCGTCATACAGGTATAAAGTTGTCTCTGTAAACTACCATTTCTGGTGTGCAAATTTTAAGTAGGTATTATAAAGTCATATTATAACATACATAATTAACTAATGATAAAGCAATACAATTTATATTCCATTATTAAATAGCTATAGGCTTTTATTATTTATTAGCATTAATATAATTCATTTAATTTGTATGTCAGATAAAAAATCGTTTACAGAGTGTCCTTTATAATAAATATGTCCTAAGTGTGCATTTAAATATATAAATGTCATTTATTTTTCTAATGTCATTTGGAATCCTATACATAATCTTGGAGCCATGGCTAGAACACTTTTATTGTATAATGCTGTAGTATGAGATGGCATATGTATTTTATTACAATGTCTTTTGCTAGATAAATTTTCAAACATTAATGGATGTGATTTAACAAAAACGGCCGACTCATTGATGTAAAGTGATGGTAGGGTTAATATTTTTATTTTTTTTAAATGTGGTCTACAGCTATCAGGTAGTCATAACTTACAGATAGCTCTGACACATTTTTTCTGTGCTTTGAAAACTTCTTCTCTTTCAACAGAATTCCCCCAAAATATAATGCCATACCTCAGTGCTGCTGAAACATAAGCATTGTAAGCAGTCAATACCACATTTTGATTTACGACCTTAGCTAACATAAATAAAGCATAAGAGAACTTGCTAACTTTTTTACATAATTGGTCGGTATGTGTTCGCCACGACATGTCAGTATCGATCCATAGGCCTAAGAATTTCTGAGTATTACTTTCACTAATTTGCTGAGCTGCTTAACTAATATTTAAATCAAAAGTTTTTGCCCTTTGTTTGTATTGTACTAGTTTGGTTTTTTCTAAGGTTAAGCCAATCGATTACATTTTTAATTGATTTATTAATGTCATTTTCATAATTTGTAATGTCACTGTTTTTAGACATTGAAAACATTAAGGTAAAGTCATCAGCAAATAGTACCATTGGAGTGTTTACATTTTTGGGTAGGTCATTGATATATACGAGGAAGAGTAGTGGACCCAACACGCTACCCTGAGGCACACCGTATCGAACATATCTATGATCCGAAGTGTAAACTACTTCAGTTTTGATTTATCACATATTCTAGATACTTGTGTTATTTGTTTTCGTCACTTAGATATGATTCTATTAATTTTAAAGCATTACCTCTGATTCCATACGTATCTGCCATAAAATTTTATAGTCCACATGATCAAAAGCTTTGGTCATATCTATATATAAGGCAGATACAGAGATTTTGTGATCGATGTTAAGCACAATACTTTTAATTAGATCATAGATAGCGACATCAATTGACATACCTTTCCTGAAACCTTTTTGTTCTTTCACAAACAGATTATTATTTTCGAAGAAATTATATAGACACCTATGAATATACTTTTCGATAATCTTGGAAAAAATTGGAGCCAACGCAATGGGCCTGTAACAGTTCATAATATCTGCTTCCCCTTTTTTAAAGAGCGGTTTTATTACTGATGTTTTTAAAGAGTCAGGATAAACTTCATGTTCCATACACAAGTTTATAGTATGGCTGAGGATGGGGGCAATAATATTGGAAACCTCTTTTACAATGCTAGTGCTTACGTCGTCAGAACCCGTGCTTTTAGTATTTTTTAATGATTTTATAATAATGTAGATGTCTTAAGGAGTTGCTGGTGCTAGGAAAATTGAATGCGGGTTACTGAATTGTAGTGAATATTTTGTAGTTAAATTTAGGGGCTGTACTAGATCAGTGTAGAATTAATTAAAAGCTTGTGCAATTTCCTTTGGGTTACAAATTTCCTTTTGATTCACCCTTATTTTTGTAATAATACTTTTTGGTTGATTTATTTTACTTTTATTTATAATATTCTATGTCGCCTTTGTTTTATTTGTAGCTGTTCTTATTTGGAAGTCATTCTGAGATTTCTGGGTAATGAATGCTGTTTGAGTTTATTTCTGTTAGATAAAGTAGGATTTAGCCGATATTGCCAGAGATACTCTCTTTTACACTTACAACATTTTTTAATGCCATTTGTGAGCCAAGTTGGTTTTTTATGACTTGATATTTTTATTTTTACTATAGGAAAACAAAGTTTAAAAAAATAGAGAATACGTATCATAAAAATGACCAAACGGTATTTCAGGATTGCTTGTGTTCATTGTTTCATAGAAACTGAGACTTTTTAGACATGATTTAAGCTTTTCAATGTTTTCTCTACTGAAATCCTTCTACTAATAAACCAATGATGCAAAAAAGCTTTTCTTTTAATTGGACATACTAATAATTGTGCTGTGTGGTCCGAGAGACCCCAGTCTAGAATAGATGAATTTGTGTGCTGAATGTTATGAAAAAGGTTGTCAATGCATGTACTGCTATTTAATCTTGTTGCTTGTCGTAGTTCCACTTTTAAATTATAGCTAAGTAGTAAGTTTTCTAATTGAATAGTCCTGTGAGTTCTCTTTAACATATTTATGTTAAAATCACCGGTAATAATTAATTTATTAATAGATTTTTTTGAAAACGCAGCACAAATCTGCCACGTCAACACCTTACCTTTTTATTATAATTCTATATCTTATTGAATTTATATCTCCTCAGTTTTAATATCTACTTACACACGTTTAAGAAAGCACATAATATTTTTAAGGTATTACATAAACACAAATGAAGAATATAATAATATCTAACGTGATCATAAAAAAATAGAAAAAAATCGCAAAGCTTTTACATTTTATTTAAAAGAAAAAACAAGCAGTTAATATGAACAGAGACATGCCCTTTCAACGAAGTGAAAAACAAAAGAAAATTCGTATAAAGAATTCAATCGAAATCGAATCAAGAATCCGTCTACCGTGCGTTAGTGAGGGATAGAGATATAGAGTATTATAACAGTTGGAAGAGGACGACAATAGCGTTAATCCTATTGGCTTATACCGGGCGACGTTTGCCGCGATTGGTCGCTGTGCCTTATTGAACTGTCACTGAAGACCGCGGTTTAGGGGGCGACCGGTAATTCGGGGGCAAACGGGGGTGGTTGGGGTGAATGGGTGGAGTGGGTGGCAACTCGCAGTTTGGCAATTGACTTGTGGGTAGTTTTTGGGGTTCCTTTGGTAAGGGATTTCCAGTGAATTGAATGTTGAAATTTTATTCTGTCTACGTTATATTAGATGTTCGATTTTGAAAGATAGGTTGGCAATGTTTGTGCGTTTGGATAATAAGTATTTGTTTTCACTGCTTGAATACTAGTACCTGTAAGTACATCATTTGTTTAAAAATTGTACTTTAATATAAGTAGATAGATATCATTAAATAATATCATTTCAAGAAATATCATGATTCTTGCGAATAAAATGAATATTTTGAAATGTTATGGTAATTTTAACATCAGGCCAGACCGTGGCGTTCGGGTCACAATCGTCTGACCTGATATTGCTTAGGAGTACTTAAATTTAATATTGATATTGTTAGAGTAATGGAGTAGGTATAAGTTGTTGCTTTCATTGTCAATTTTAAGTTTGTTTACGGTGTTTCGTTTTGTATAGAAAAAATAAAGCACTTATTTTGATACTTCTCAGCGCCCTGACCTTATTTTCACAAATTGAAAAACAGAGAACATAGATTTAAACGATCTTGTTTATATTTTTATCAACTGAAATAAAAAATGCTTATTCAAATTGAAGGATATCATTTTAAGGATAAAAATAAAAATAAATCCATACTATTTCAACCTAATAAAAACGTCACATTTTAGAGCACCCAATCTTGACAGTTAACTTTACCGCCAATATTTCGCGCCCAATCGTTGGGACTGTTGACTTTTCGCGTATGACGGTTGTTTTCCGCGGGCAAAGGCAACGCCCCGCCCTGCCAAATGTGCGAATTCTTATTGGGCGACATCAAACATCAGGCTATGTATGAGAATTTGAAGGTAATGTTATATTCTTTAGGTATTTATGGGTGTACCTTTCAGATCGTAGATGCGCACTTTATTTATTATATTACAATGTAAAATTACACTTTTGAGGATTTTAAAACTTAGAATTGAAGCTCCACAGCAAGACAAAGACTTTCATACAAAGGAGGCATAAGCAATCCCTACCTAATTACCATGCTGAAGGCGGATTGGAGATTTAAGCCTTTTTTATAAATATATGCTTAAGAGTTTAATTACATAAATAAGTTCAGGTTTATCTACGATTATTATTATGCGCTTATATAAGCTTAGAAAATAGACACGTAATTTATTTCAAAGTTAAGTATTAGGGAACCTCCAACTTCTTTCTTACGAGGCGTCAGTCATTAGGGAATCACGACAGTTTAACAAAATGTTGCAGAACTTGATTATTCAGGTAGGTTTATTTATTCAAAAAATCGAATTTAGGAATGCTTAATCTACAATACTACCAGGCAAAAACATCATATAAGTAGATATGATACCTATTAGTTACGATACTCCGTAAACCAACTACCAGTAAAAGTAATAAGAGATAAAAAATTTGGTCTAGAATGTAGTTTTACGGTCTGCCCGTAGGTGCTGGGAATACTAGGAACGTTACACACAAAAAATCACTTTTTAACGTTCACCAAACTGGTTGTCATACATGACGACTATGCCAATCTTTCCTTCAGCAGTGTAGGTAAGTACATCTTAAGACTTTTAAATTCGTATTAACACATGAATGTGGGTAAAATACCATTAAAAATGGTATTTCATTCACATTCATGTTACAATAGTTGCGATCGTCCAGTTCAAATCCAATAGTTACTCTTTCGTTTTAAGTGAAACTGCTCTGAACTGAAAGCCTTGTAAACATTAATATTGTCAAGTTTATTTTATCAGAACGACTAAGGATAATTTTTGCAATAAAATGCCAGAGAGAAGCCACAAACAGAACGGCTGACATAAATGAACCCTCACCTAATTGTATATATATTATATAAATTCGAACAAGCATTCCACGTTGTAATTGGAAAATGGAACATTCAATTCGAGCTAAAATGTACGACGTCATTATTCTAAACGACGCGAAGCCGACGCAACAGCGGCGTAATGCCACAAATTAAAGCTTAAAACGGACGGTTAACAGCTGACCCAAAATCGAAGTGTCCCCCCTGTCTGGGGGACAGAGTCAGACGCGAAAAGCAACGGGGCGGGGCCTCGCCACGCCTTCAAGCTCACAAGCAATACCGCGTCAAAAGTTCCCCGGCCGTGGCATAACGCGCGCGCCTTTGCCGGCCCGCTCGCAGAAAAAATATAAACGTCAAAAGTGAAACGTCACGTGAACTGTCAATTTTTTTGGAGGGAAACGGTTGGGTATTTTTTAGTGTGTTTCGTTTACTCTGTAACTATTATTAATATTATAGAAAAATAGACATCATTATTAGGTAAATATAATGTCTGTCATAAATCATCAGCCAATCTTATGGTAAGAAAAATCATTTTTAACACCATAAAATTAAAGAATTATGACTATCGTAGCCAAGAGAATTGTAATTATTTCAGTAATTAGTACAGAAATCTGATTTATTACTCATAAAAAATTGTTATGTACTATATTTTTTTTACAATAACGCAAGCTAGTCTGTGATTTTGATTCGTTCGTAGCAGGTCTACGCATTATCTACGAAACGCCTACGAACAGATATTCAAAGGAGTAAATTTAGTTCTTAAAGTAAATACCAGGAACGCTATTCACTTTTCAATGTAAATTTTATTATTAGACAAGTTTATTATTTGGTAATCTTTCTCCACATAAAGTTTAACTATGCCAAATCTCACTTTATCTCTCACGAAAAAATCTAAGCACATTGAATAATTTTTTTCTTATCCACTCCCTCCATTTTAATTTCGACAGGCAGTTTTTGTATTATTCAACTATTTACAAATTACAATTAATAGGTTTACATATTACGTTATACGTAGGACAAACGATCATGAAAAAGTTCTAGGAATTTAACCTATTTTCTCTTGCACACAGGCACACACACTTACAATTTGAAACAGTGATATATCTAGAACACCTTAATACAATATAAAATTATATAATATCTCAACAACTACATACAACGTGATCTAGACCCAAAGCCCCAAAGCATATAAGCATACATGTTACAGCTCGTGTTATAGGTTCTAGAATGCGGATATACATATGTACTTTTTTTTTGTAAATACATACATATTATACATGGAACACCCAGAGCAATGCAAATAGCCATATTCATGCACACAAATATTTGCAATGAGCGGGAATCGAACCCGCAACCTCTGCGTGGTAGTTCACTGTACCACAGAACCACAGAGGCAGTCAAACACTAATTTTACGCTAATGTAATTTTAAGCAAATAATAAAAAATATTTTTTCTAGTTGATAAGAGCTGTTCTGTTCTCATTATTGTCCTTATTCTTCTCTTTTCGATTGTGTCAGTGATTTTTGTTAGCGTTAAGTGTAAAATTATCTTCTCGATAATGATTTAAAAGTTATAGGTAGATACATAAGCAATATTAAAAATACTTACAATAATCACTGCGATAGGTTGAATTATCCTATAGCTACAGTCAAAAACAGACTAAAAATAATATCAAAAATGACACCTTTTCCAATGCTCGTACTCGTTCGTTATTTGATCAACATTTTCATATTATAATAACTGTGATCTATTACGTTTAATTCTACAAATTAACTACATATAAACACACTTGTATAAATAGTGATTAAAAATATTTTTTGTTTATTTTGTGAGGCTATTAGTTCATTTATAATGCTTCATCATTAGTTTTAAGATGCTGGAGATGTACTTACTCCCGAAGCAAAGATTGTTATAGTAAACCTGCTTGTGGTTGTAAAAGAATGATGATATTCAGCTCGCATATAATGCTGTTGCCTGGTATTTTTTCTTATGTCATCGCTTACCTAGGAAAAGATGGAAGGATTTCATATTTTAAACAGGAGATTACACAGCCAGTCGTAGCTTTTTTTATCTAGTTAATGATAATAGTCATCCTACGGCACAATAGGGGTTTCTACTGTATTAATAGCAGCTAATAAAGTGTTGTTATTTGCAACAGTCGGCAGATAGGAACAGCGACAGATACAGTAGCATTATGAGCGACGTCGTTACGGTCTTCACCCATATTTGACAATAAAGAATAGATTCTGCTCTATAATATCTCCAGGCTACCACAACATTTTATTTCAGTATTATTTGTTGTCTTTTGTCTTTTTCTTTTGTACCATTAAAAACAAGGATAGAGACAAAGTAAGGTTATAATACGATTGCTAAAAGAGGTTGCGGTAGGGCACGGTCGATGACGTGCAGTTTGCATAGGCTAGTGTATATATATAGATAGCACTTCAATATCCAACATGGACAGTATAGAAAACTAAATCTCTCGTCTAAATTTTTTATTAAAAAATTGAGAACTTTTTGTAAAGTATTCTAAATACCCTCATTACTCGTATCGTCTGACGTCTTTGCTTACGATGTTCATAAGTATGAATAATTTTGACTTCATTTTCCTATAATGTATATGTTACTTTAAAAGGTACCCAGCCGAAACCTCCTTTATATAAATTAGTAAAGTATGAAATAAAGATATTAACAATAACAGTGTAAAAGTAAGTGTGAATAAGTAAAAGACTGTAAAGAATGGAAGTTGCTCAAACACCTCTACAGCTTACCCAAGACCATTCGGATGGAAGAATGACAGGTAAGAAGATTTTGACATTTTTTTAATAAACATCTAACATCTCTACTTAGTAGTAAGACCTTACTGTCAAATAATTAAAAGATAATACAATATATCTAATCAATTGATTTAACAAGATGCGCCGCGGATCTGGTAGACGGGAGTGCCCATCACTATTGCTATGCCAGCGCCGACGGACGGCTCTAGGCTGGTTTATGTGCACACCTACTTTGGAGTGTTCTATGTGCAGCAATGCATTATTTTTGGTAACTGTCGCTCATAGACGACTCAGAGTCTCTAGCATTGCTGCTGCACTGACAGGGACTATGCAATGCTGCTGCCTACAGTTCACGGATTGGGGTAGATGAAGGAGTTGAGGGATGTGAGGAAAAATTAAAAGAGGGCATTGGGCCTAAAGAATTATTTTGGTTATCAAGAATGTTGTAAGTGTACAACACAGGTTACACAAAATTCTGTACGCAGTAGGTTCTCGTAACAAATTTCAAGAATATGCGACGCACTTCCTTAGCTTAATGGAAATCGATATAAAAAATACCTAATCATTATATTTTTTAAAGTTATGCTTGATTTCATATCTCTACAAGTTGAGATAAAACAATCCAATCGCTATGCAAATTTTCTTAGCATCATGACCATGATATTTATACCTAGTTTCAATTTTAGTATTAGGTATGTCCAGTCATAGCAAATGTTGGCTTAAAGAAGAATAAGTATCCTGGGATTTCCAAATCTGGAACCAGAAGACATGCAGCGCATCCCAATTAAGCTCTTCAAATGAGCTTAAGAGCTTATTAGGGATGCGCTGCATAATGCAGCTGCACTAGAACTCATAGACATGATGCTAAAGTCCTTGAGTGATGCAGCATTACAGCGGATAAGTACCTATAGCTCAAAATTGTGTAAAGGTCGAGGCTATAGGTACCCCGGTGGGGATGCTTTAACCGAAAAACCATTTTTAATTATATTCATTTTTGTTTCAATCAATTATACAGTTCTGCAAGGTATAGAATTAATATTAATCAACAACACAAAATTTAATACCCAAAAAAAAATTACACAGCACAGATAATATACATTTTTACGCTATTGCCCCGTTACCCGCGCGGCGGCCATACTTGATGTTTTTTTTTTCACAGGCAAAGGCAACATTAGTATTCAGGGCCATACAGCCAGTAACTCGGGGGTCTATTTGACTGATTTTCAGCCTCTCCATGATTTGCCACTTTACCCGGTCAGAGTGCACGCTGAATACGAAATAACCAATACAAGAGGGGATTTGAAATTTCATTTTCACATTATGGGGTCCCGTTTTGAATATCGAAGTTGTATTAACACTAGGTATGTACTCAATTTGGAAGATAATAATATTAGAGATTTGTTTGACATAGAAATTGGTTTTTGAGGTTATTGCTTTTTTTGTTAAATATGATTTATTAAGAAAATGAAATGGTTACTGAGCTATGTTATAAAGTTGTACCATTCAATGGTTTGAGACAACAACCGAAGCAAAACTATTACTGGATATAGACCTTTCCTAAGCATGGGCGCCGGCAGCATGGTGCAAGGAGGTGTACTTGCAACCCCCTGTCGAGAAAAATACATAGAGAAGATAAAGATTTTTTATTAAATCTTTGAGTTAAAGCGTCTGTAGGTTGCTATTTAATTTGTTGACTAAACTTCTCAATAAATTTATTAACTTTCAATAGTATTTTCATAAACACTGAGCATGCACAGTTTGCATAATGTTATGCAGAAATGCAGCCCCCTGGAAATAATCCTGGCGGTGCCCATGTTTCCAAAGTATGTTTTCTTGGATCTTTAGCCTAGAATATAGAACGAACTCAAGTGAACTAAATAGAGAGAATGCCAGAAAATGGACAGTAGCGATATCTACTTACTAAATATCACCTCATAACTATCACCAACTCGCCCGCCGGGTGTGATGACTATGGCAGACCTCACACTTTATGCAAAATTGACTATCGGCAAAACAATATGTGTATATTTTAATATAATTTAGAATATAATATCTCAACAACTACATATAACGCCATCTAGACCCAAAATATGCATATATTTTAGCTTGTGATATGGTATTTTGTTGCAATTACTTGCATATTTGTCCACCGCGACTTATTCAAGAATTGTCTTTTGGGGCGGATGAGACAATGCAATTTAAACATTCAGACAACTAAAACAGCAATCCTTATTATGATGACAATCATCATCAGACGTGTATGCAGGGCGTAGACTCCCAAAGGGACTATAGCCACGATACTTAATAGGACCATGAAAAGCTGGCTTTTAGCACATAAGTAACAGTGCTGCCAGTTATCTGGTTCATTAGTACCTCTCGCGACACCAACGAGAAGAAATAGGGTAGTTCCATGTTGTAGACTGGAGCCTATTTAATTGTGTCCAGATTGACGCTGCACACATCCTGGTCTGTAAAACTGACGTTCTTTTAAAAAAAAATTTTAACAAAAAGAAAACTGACTTTAAACAAGAGATAACTAAAAAGTAAAAAAATAATTTACTTAGCACAAAGTAATACGTATTTTAATTTAGTTAATCTGAAATGATTAAATAAGTATTTTATAATTTTTAAGTAGGCAGTTTACTTTTTAGTTTTCTTTCTGTCTGAAGTCGTTTAAAAAGAAACAGCGATCTGTTCAAGGTAACTGAAACATCAACAGCTAAAAATAATATTATGTTACCTCTTAATATTACAACATACTAGCTTTCCGCGGCGCGGATTCACCCGCGTCTTTGCTTACTGCTATGCTCCCGTCGCCAGTACCGTGATATTACATAGCCGATAACCTTTCTCAGGAACTGAGCTATCATAAGCAAAAAGAAATATTCAAATCCAACTGGTAGTTCCTGAGATTAGCGCATCAAACAAACAAACTTTTCCGCTATATATAAAAGTATAGATCTAACAAACTTTTGTTTCTACATTTCTCAAAGTTTTAAAGAAAAATCTTATAATTTTTCTAGTTATACTGCAGTTAAAGAAAGTAAGTCTTCAAAACCATCCGGGTGGGCGTCTAAACGGGTGCGGACTTAGAATGGGTGGGGTGAAATTAATCAGAGGGCTCAGGGGCCGTCGCGTCAAAAGAAAACCAAATAAAACGGCAAGCGACAAAGTTTCCACTTGAGATACGAACAGAGAATTGAGTGGAGACGTCTCTTTATCATTTTTGGTACTAGTTTATTCTAAACAGAGCGTAAGGTTTAGCTTCTGCTAAAATAGGCGTCAAACGATCGCAATATTGGAATGAATGCGTTCCTATAAAATAGTCACGGTTTTTACTGCTGCCGATTCAATTAAGTCGAAGATTTTGTGAAGGTGAACATACAATAATTAAAAGACACAAATTACACCCAGATTAAAACTCATTTTAATCATTTAAATTAACTTTGCACAATTTTAAGTGATCGCTCAAAGATCTACAATCTACTTTGTGCCTCTTAATTGTATGTTTGTTAAGAAGAACCACTACCACAACCAAAGGACTTCTTAATTAGTACAAAAGATGTTCAATACGCGTTGCAGAAAAACAAACAAACATTTTATTTTTCCTAATTACTTACATTCTAAAGTCATGAAAACTCGTAAAACGCATAATTTTTAAAATAAACACAAACATTAATGTTGACTCCACAGATTCCCCTATTTCGTCCGTAAGTGCCGCTCTACACAAACAAACATTGATTTATCCTGATACCCAGGATTTAGATGTTCAGAGCCGCTGACTTCCAATTTCGAGCCCGAACTTTTTATGTGTCTTATAAAATTTTCTTTTATGCCTTCTCGTTTCGTGTTCCGAGAATGTATTGTGACATAAATCGGTATTATTAGAAGATGTACGGTTTGGGGGGTTGAAAGGTACCTACTTTTGTGAGGGATATGTGATAGAAGTATGCTACTGCTATATGTCTCAAGACTTTGATGCTTGCAAAGGAATTAAATATGTAGTTCGATTTTTGACATATACAAGGCTTAGCACGCGATCACAGTAATAATTGTCTTTACACTGTACTACAAAATGGCCACAACAGCTAATAGGTTCGTTGCAGTTTAAACTTTACCAGACAGTCGTATTTTTTTTACATTTACAAAAAAAAAAATCTTAGCATACATTTGGCGCTGTTATGGTGATAAACCGTCGTTAACTTAAAGTAGAGCAAAGGCTTATTTAGCTTAGGCTTATTTTTGGCTTTAGCATAAACATTTCAGTATATTCCAAGTAAAAAAAATCTTCTCACAATATGTAATAATTTTGTCAACTTCTAGAAGGGTTATAGTCATTCTCAAGTTATTTTAGCTCCAGTACGTACGTGTCTTTCCGTACTGTATTCCGGTCTACTTGACAATACAACAGTTAATAATACACTATCTTATTTGTTCTGCACAATGTTTTAACCCTTTAGACGTTTAGATTGAGTGTACAAATGCAAACATCTACACCACGTATTCCCAAAACGTACCATTCACCCTCTAATCATAATATCAGTAAACATTTTAACCCCTAATATCTGGTCCCATATGTGGTCCCGCCCGAGGGACCAATCTCAACGTATATTGATTTTATATTGCTCACATATTGTTGGAGTTTGTATGTGACACGTGAAATGTAAGATAGTTTAGATGATACTTTGGAGCTCTGAGAGCGAATCGGCGTAGTAGCAGACTGAGAAAAATATGATGGAATGAGTTGTACAAAATAAATAAAATCTGATTTATATAGCTTAAAGACAGATGGGTAGAGGCTCATGGGGGAGGCTTTGAACTATATTAACTAGCAGTGAGATAATGCAAGCTAACAATGGAAGTTACGGATTGATTTTAATATGATTAAACTATCTATATTTTGCTAAAATGATCAAGCAGATCTAGCTCAAAGTCACGCACTGAAAAGTCTTTTATAATGTTTTCTCGTATTACTTTTTTATGCTAGTTTTTATTACACACACAAATAATGACATTTTTAAAATTAAATATATAAGCACCTATATTGATTGCTCAACATCAAAACAGACCGATTGATAAAAGGCAACCGATGGAAGAAGATTCGTAGCAACCGGTCAAACTTGAGTAGAGACGATTTATAGAAGCCTCTAATTTCAGTATCATTAGCAAATGTTCTTAGTTAAATTATGACATATTTATAAAATAAAGCCCAATATATACAGAAAAAAATACGATAACATAATATTCAGAAATCAATTTACATCATTATCTGTATAAAATAGGTAACGATTAAATGAAATTACATTTACGTTCGGCTCGTGACACAATCTGTGAGTGCTACAAATGTAGTTACTGGCTGTGCGTGTGACATTGCCCCACGAATTATCTTGTCACAGACCTATGAACGGATAGATTGTGTACGCAACGGGCTAAGGTTTG
This sequence comes from Parascotia fuliginaria, assembly GCA_963082885.1. NCBI lineage: Eukaryota > Metazoa > Arthropoda > Insecta > Lepidoptera > Erebidae > Parascotia > Parascotia fuliginaria. The sequence continues at coordinate 8,485,115 of OY720195.1, forward strand.
GAGAAAAAAGAAAAAATAGATTACATTGATAGAGTGAGACAGGTAGATTAGAGAAGAGTGCGATGAGTAATGAGTTGACTTGACATAAATATGACTGGCCTGTTGGTCTAGTGGTTAATGACCCTGACTGCTAAGCCGGAGGTCGTGGGTTCGATTCCCACCCAGGACAAACCTTTGTGTGATGAGCATGATTGTTTGTTCTGTGTCTGGGTGTAATTTATCTATAATATGTATGTATTTAAAAAAAAAAAAAAGTATATAAGTAGTATATCAGTTGTTTAGTACCCATAACACAAGCAAATATAATTGCATAATTTGGGGCTAAATGGCGCTGTGTGCATGTGGTAGAATATTTTTATTATTATTATTACTATTATATTATAAATATACCTTACGGCAGTCACTAATTTGTTTGCTTGGTGACTATAGCAAACGCCTCTCATTGGTCTTTAGTTCTTAAGCGGTCTTCAAGTTTCAGCAAGAATGTATACCTACATAACTTCACGCCTATCTCCCATTAATAGGGTAAGCAGAGACTATAGAACACCATTTGCTGCTATCCAAGCATACCTCCTTTGCGTCTTCAACATTCATTAATCTTTTTATACACACGTCGATTACGGGTGATTGTATTAAGTATAAGTCAATTTCATTTTTTTCACATTTTAAAAGATTTGTAATTTAAAAAAATACGAGTTTATTATTCAAAAAAGCTAGTACCTCTATTTAATTTACGCACAAACTATTACATATCTAAACAACGCTGTACTCTGCAACAGAGTACGTGTGACGACTGCCCCGGACACTTAATATAGGTAAATATAGAATGGCCCGACATTGCAATTCACCAATTAATTGTGTACATGTGAATAGAGGCTCTCTGATTGGTAATTGGTTTGTTATGTAGATGCTGTTTTGACAATAGTTTAATGAATTACGGTTTGTGTTGTGTATCGTATAATTATAAAAAGTATAAAAAAACCGACTTCAAACAGGAAGGCAACTAAGAGTAAATTTACTTAGCACAAAGTAATTCGTATTTTGATTTAGTTAATCAGTAATAAGTATTTTATAATTTTGAAGTCGGTGCCAAGTAAAACAAAGTAGGTATAGGTATTATCAATCTTAATTTGCTATTGTAGTAAGGTTGTTGTAGTATTTACTTGGCACCAACTTTAAAATTATAAAATACTTATTTAGCTTTAGGACAAATCTATGACTTGAACTTCTGTTGTTAAAATGTGATTCTAGCAGTGGCGATGGGTCCATATAACCCGATTCCTACCGGCTTCCCTTTTGAGATAAATCACAAAACTATAATATCTATTAAAGTGTAGAAATAGACCATACGTCGTGCTACAAGGAAAGCAATTTTTGCGCCGGCTTCCCTCTTACAAAACGTCACTCTTCGCCACTGGATTCTAGCATTGAATTAATACCACTATATCGTATTACCCAACGGTCATGGTAACCGCATACCTTCGGCTTAATCCCTTCTTCGTCATTATCGAAGTTACCTTAACATTGCTTCTACAACGTTTAGAGAACTAAGTCATGTCCATCGACTGCCCTAACCACGCACGGTGCTAAGACGGATTCTATGCTTGTTTTTCTATAGAAAGCCTGAAAGATGATAATTTTATAACTCATAATATAACATCCAAATTACACCAAAATTCCTCCAAACTTGCCCTACAATCTGTCCACTCCAATCACTTAATTGATTCGACACTTTGGTCTTAATCTATTCATTAATCAACACTCTTAACCCACCATAATAAGGTTCAAATTTGGAGCAAATATTTCAAAGGCTCACCCCACAGAGAAAATCTATTAAAATGAAAGGGTGTGATTTGCAATGGTTATTTTATTAGCTTTATCGAGATTAAATATTTTGGGGTAGATTGATACTATTATGCGTCTACCCTTATACTTCTGTCAAATAATCTATACATATAATAAAAATGTAACCGATCGCTGTCTGTACATGAAAGATATACGAGAAAAAATACTATTGGGACCTATATCAACGCAAATAGAACCCAAAACAATGATTTTTAAAATTTTTGTCTGTTTGTCTGTTTGTCTGTTTGTCTGTTTGTCTGTGCGTTTGTGCACGCTAATCTCAGAAACGGCTTATCCGATTTAAATATGGTTTTCACTAATATATTGTGGTAAGCTTCACTTAACATTTAGTGTTTGTTTCATGTCAATCGGTTCATAAATAAAAAAGTTATGCCAATTTAAAGAATCACATCGAACATTTGTTAATTTACTACGAAATCTTATAGAAGCGATATTTTAACACGTTGCGGAATAGCTGATAGTGTTTTTATTCCTCGGATTCCTGTCATTCTAAACAGTCTTTCATTTAGTTTTTAACGAGTCCAGTTTCCAGTGAGCCTATGTTTTGCGATGACTAATTAAAGTAATTAATTAATTAAGTAATTAAAGTAAAGGTAAGACACTAAAAGTTGTGGGTGTGGATCTAAGTATTAGCTGTTTTTCGGTCAGCTTTATGTGGCTCTATCACGTGTTAGCATTACTAGCAGCCTGTATGCTTTGATCCCTGATGGCTATACGTCTAATCCATACATCCATACATATTATAAAAGGCTTTGTCCTGACTGACTGACTGACTGACAGACAACGTAAAGCCTAAACCGCTGGGCGTAGCGATCTTGAAATTTGGAGGGTGTGTTTGTCTTAATGTCTAGAAGTGTACAAAGAAAGGGTTATTAAAAATTCAACCCTTAAGTGTATGAAAAGGGATGAAATCGATTGTATGAAACGTCTTCATTTTTTAAGTTATAGCTTTGAAATTTTGTTTTGGAATACTTTTATTGAAATAAAAAATACGCTCATAATTTTTTTTTTACTGGGGTGGATTTATAGGAGTAAAATAAGGGATGAAATATCGTATGGAAAGATCTTTGTTTTTAAAGTTGGCGACTTGAAATTTGGAGGGAGGGGGAAGGGAGGGGAAGGAAGAGGAAAGGAAGGGAGAAGTGAGAAGTGAGGGGAAAGTGCGGGGGTAGTTTGGGAGAAGTCAGGGGAAAGGGAGGGGAAAGTCAGGGGAAAATCGACTGTCTCTGTATTTCGGTGGTACTGTGTATGGACTGTGAGGTCGCGGGTTCGATTCCCGCTCAGTGCAAATATTTGTAGCATGAACATGTCTATTTGTATTGGTCTGGGTGTTTATATGTATAATATGTATCTATTTACAAAAATAAAAGTATTTAAGTAAGTTTATCCGTATTCTAGAACCCATAATACAAGCATATAATATGCTTACTTTGGGTCTAGATGGCGTTGACCTCGCAGCATGTGTGGGACCAGCTGAGTATCCGCGGAGTCATTGTGTGGGTGGTGTGAGTCAACCCGCCGGCCAGGGAGACCCGTATAAACGGTGGTGCCGCTGGCCGCCCGCGGCATTGTACAAGGGCCCAATTAGACCTAACCAAAAAAAAAGAGACTGCCCCACCAGGTTGCGCATAATCTCGGGAGTGGTTCGTCGTGCAGGTTGGTGACCGGATAGTGGGACCCGGCGATCATTTTCGAGACGGTACGGCGGCCTTTTGCGAGCAGTCCGTATAATGGAAGCCCGGAGGCCTAAGACCCTTGAGCCTTTACAGCTGCGAAGAGACATCGCCTCCTCAACGGCCGTCTTTTATCGCCTTTACCACGGAGAGTCTTCTCAACAGCTCTTTAAATTAATTCTACCCTCTCCCTTTTTATCCAGAACGACACGTGCGGGACTGAAGTGCTACCCTTTCACAGTGCAATCTAAAGGGTGTCGAACCAAACGGTTCAGCACTTTATACTTTTGTCGCTCAATTAAAGCCTGGAACTCTTTACCAGCGCATGTGTTCCCACCTTACTTTCATCCTGGGACTTTTAAGCGAGGCGTGAAGAAGCATCTCACTAAGCCGCCATAGTGGAGGCCACCATACCAGTAGTTTGGCTTTTGGAATGGTGTCCACTACTTCTGAATTCCACTGACTGCTTACCATCAGCCAGAGTAGAGGCACTTTGGCAGGCTAATATAAAAAAAAAACTTACAGCGTTTTTATTCCTCGGATTCCTTTCATTCCAAACAATTTCCCGTTTAGTTTTAAACGAGTTCAGTTTCCAGTGAGCCTATGTTTCGCGATGACAATTAATGAGTGTGGATCTAAATATTAACTGTTTTTCACATGGTCAGCTTTATGTGGATTTGCCACGTGTAAGTAATTCAGCAGCCTGTATGGCTTTGATCCGCGATGGCTATACGTCTAATATCGTAGATAGAGAAGCATTTACTGTAAAGATTTTTCTTATTCACCTAAACGAAGATGTTTATAATTCAAAACAAACCAAAAGATATATCCAATAAATGCTGCCCAAAATCACTATTCCACGCGGACGAAGTCGCGGGCACAGCTAGTATTAAATAAGTTAAGAAGACTCAATGTACATACCTACAAGTACTACCATATTGAGTCAAACAAGATTTATACTAAAAATATATATTTATATTACACGCTGAAAAGTTTTTATTCTAGGGAACTCTATAGAATTAAAATATCTTTCAATAAAAATCATGTAATACATACATACTTACATAGCTTCATGTCTTATATCCCCTTATATCTCCGAAGGGGTAGGCAGAGGTGTTTAACCACTCACGTTTCGCCATTTTATTGTTGGGTACCATGTAACAGAGGGCTAGACTGTTGCCATATACCGGGCACGATCCCAGACTCCAGGCCAATACTGAGAATTTCTCGACAGAAAAACCCAATATCACTTTACTCGACGCGGGTATCGAACCCGAGACCTCTGCGTGGTAATCCGTACTTAGAACTATTAAACCCAGAGAGGCAGTCATGTGATAATTTTCGAGAAAATTAACTTGATTTAATAAATTGTCTATTACTATAGTTAATTTTAAACAAAAGTCTCTATTGCACAAGAAGCTTTAAACTTAGCAAATAAGTTTATCTAGAGGAGAGCCTATTTGTAATCATAATTGCCCTCTATGTTAAAATATAATAATCGAATACATATTATAAAATTCAATGAACTTTAAAAACTGAAATAAGTTTATCTTTACAAATTTATAATGAAAAGTTAAAATTGCAAGCAAAATTGGTTCAGCAATTAAGGTATTTAGCTACACATAGATACACACGTCAAACTTATAACATCTCTCTTTTTGCGTTGGTGATGAAAAAACTGACAAAAAGAATAAGTTGACGCCACTTCTTAACATGGTAATACACATTAAATCTAGACAAATATTAAACCTTCTATTTCTTCATCAGGCGACGGCAACGCATCACCACTACGCTGGTCTCCTCCATCATCAGCCGCGTTAGTAGCCGCTGCACTCGCACCTCCAGCGTTAAGACCCTGGCTACCAGACCCTCCTACTAAGAAAACCAACCATTTGGGTAAGACAGGTAGCAGATGTTTGTTATTTAAACTAAACAGATATTACGCAGAGTCGATTTACTGAAGTGGCAATCAGCGTTACACATAGCTCGCTAATGGCCGATGGATGAAGACTTTCGATCATCGACTTTCAAGTATCCGAAAGCTGAAAGACGTTCATCGCTGGTTACAGCCCACTGTACCAGCAGTAGACGGCTTTCGGTTGATATGATGTATATGGAAGCAATTTGTTGTTTTTGAACATTGTACTTCATATACTTGTCTGTCACTATTACCATCTTCTTAAACTGTGGGTAACTGTTGTGACGGTCCTCTCCGGCGAGAGAATCATAGTCTATTGTTACCTCTGGGGCCCTACCGCAATCTTATATAGTAATCTTATTATAACCTTGCTTTGTCACCGTCCTTGTTTTAATGGTACAAAAGAAAAAGACAAAACACAAAGTCGAGGTTTTCCCGAGAGACTACAACATGGAGTTCTTCAAGAAAGGAGTTAAAAGGTTTTTAACAAGGTCGGCAACGCGCTAGTGATGCTCCTGGTGTTGCAAGCGTCCATAGGCTACGGTAACTGCTTACCATCAGGCGGGACGTATGCTTTTTTGTCACCATAGTAGTATTAAAAAAAAAAGTAACTTTAAAATAATACTTCTTGAGGTGTTAGGCCTCCTGTTACTACTGGTGGTAAGACTGGTAGTAACACGGGTGAAGAAGGGTTTGAAATGATTACAAACCCTATTCACTCTTACCTACTCGTATTTCTTAAACAAGTGAAGAAGCTTTTTTTGGCAGTTATTCCAGTCCGATCTCCCAGATCTGATCCCCTGGGGGTTTCAGTCTGTAAGTTTTGTATTTTTTAGTTTTTACCCTTGATTCTTTAAGAAATAATCTTTGCATGAAGTAACAGTATACAAATCTTACAGGTCTGATCTGTGTGGTGTGTGGAGACACAAGCTCTGGGAAGCACTACGGCATCCTCGCGTGTAACGGCTGCAGCGGATTCTTCAAGAGGTCTGTCAGAAGGAAACTTATATACCGGTAAGTTTCATAACTAAATATCAAATAAATCATTTTTTTAATTTATTTACAGATACTAAGTCAAATTTTAAAGTCTAAAAAATGAAAGTTTAAAAAATATTGCATTAATAAAAGTATTAAAATGTAGATAACATTTAATTATTAATTCTTACTTAATTTACTTACTTCACTTGAAACTTTCACTTTGAAACTTGTATATCGTGATAAACAGAAAAAGAAACTCCATACGCCATACTCCACGCCATACGGCCTGTCCAGCAATGGTCGTTTTAAAACCCATTTTTCTCGTGCTACATTGAAATTATTATTTTACCTATGTCACGCCTACAATACGATTCTAAAAACATCTCATAATAATATGTTAAATCCATTACAGCCAGCTAGGCTGTAGAGCGTGCCAAAGAAATAGGAATACATACATATATGTATACATACATACGCTCGAAAAACATTGCTGTCCTTAACTTTGGCAGTCGGGCAAAAACAATTCTCAAAACAACGAGTGCGTCATTTATTTTTCTGCTGCTCTTAATTTAGCACCAAACTTTTCAGAGCATTCACAAAAGCGTTCTAAAAAGTATTCTGAAAACATTTTTAAAATATAGCTCCAATTAAATGATATATATTAAAAACCATGAAAATATGATATTAATTTGCTACGTTGCTTGCCACTCTTTTGTGTGAACGCTCAACACTAATTTTCTTATTATATTCGCAAAGTTTTAACCAAACTTTATCTGAATGGTACATACATGGTGTATATTTTACATTTATATTTACTGCTCTATAATTTATGTAGGTTAGTCAACATTTGACTCATTACACATTATCCGTAATATCGTCAAATATTGTAGCTTGTTGGTTCAAGTGTTTAACATCCGCACTTATATGTGTCGCCACCTGTGACCTGTGTCGATTTGATATGACTTTCTCTTGTAGTTGTTGTATTTTAGCTTTTCTAGGTCTTAATTGTTGTAATTACAGTTTATTGTATTTGGGCAATGAACGCGGTAGAATCTGGTAGAACTTTGCGTTGAATAATGTTTGTATTGAAAATTTTAATGTGTAATAATTATTGAAATAACTAAGTTTTCATTAATAAAAACGTTGGTCTTTGAGTACCTTACCTACTAAAAATAGAAAAAATTAAAAAAAATCAAGGGACGGCGTACAAACATTTTGAAATATAGAAAAAATCATATGTTAAATACTATAAAATAAATACCTAAGTGATATCTTGACACATACCTACGTTTCAAAGTTCATACTTGCAGACTTTTACTTAAAACTTTTAACTGAGCAGTCAAACATAATGAAACTAATCTATACTATTATATAAAACGGTAGAGTTTGTTTGTTTGTTCAAACGCGCTAATCTCTGAACTACCAGTCAGATTTGAAAAATTCCTTTTGCGTATGATGGCCCAGTTCTCGAGGAAGGTTACAGGCTATGTAACATCACGCTACTGGTGACAGGAGCAGAGCAGTAAGCAAAGACGCGGGTGAAACCGCGCCGCGGAATGCTAGTCTGATAATGAAGCAACTACCTAATTTAATCCTACAAAATAAATTTAGATCATGACAAGTGGAACACAAACCATCTTGAGTAATCATCCTATTTAACGAAACAGTATACACACATAACATATAACACAAATACATGACGAAATAGAAGTTTCACTTACTCTTAATACTGCTAATACAATTGTCCAAACAGCACTGTCTATTTACCCTAATTATTTCTTTACAAAGTTATTCTTCACTCGCGACTACAATTTTATCAAGAGGTATTTATAGAAATATGTTTTTAACAAGTGCAAATAGTATTTGGTAATTTAATGATTATTATGTTGAAATTGTAGTGAATAAAGACGGCTTTGAATAGGTAGCGGTAAATAAACTTTTGACTGTCGACCCCAGCACGCTAAATTTACGTTAGAAGCATAACGCAATAGATAAAATAAAATGTATTTTGAAATCAGTGGGTCCTATGTTATATTATCGTTAAGATTGCGACATTAATAATTTAAAGTTCCAAATTATGATGGCTTCATGTTAATTTTGTGGACAATCTGACTGTATACAATTTTGATTAGTTTTTCTATTTTTTGTAATAAACAAATGATACATTTAAAAATGTTGGCGTCCTTACACTGAGTGCAACAACATTTCTGTAGAAATTTATATTTATGTAGATTATATATAAATTGGATTACACCGATTTTATCAACCGACATTTACGGATAGGTAGATACTAGCTTTAAAGAAAATACTAATTTAACTTGTTTGTTAATACAATATCTATATGTATATCAATTTAAATCTGGAATAGCAAAAAACTACAAATCAACAATTTTAAGACTTTTCTCTTAATTTACGATGTAAAATATAAATGATTAGATTTTTTTATTATAGCTTGGTATATTCATGTTAAAATTTTTTATTTAAACAATTAGTTTAAGCAGAGAAAATATATTATATGAGTTATACCATTTTATCCCTAACAAAAATAAACAGATATGAGCCGTTAATCCATAGCAAAAATTGCAACATGTAGGCTCATCTGGTCTCCCGTAGCTCATGACAATACAATGGGCCGGGATCAAATACATGAATATGCAATTCATTTGTACTGCACTACAGATTGTAAAAGCAGACTGACATTATCTATTAGGGTTCCAAAAAAAAAAAAGGTAGCGGGGTATATTTTGTAATTAAGCATTTTGATAGACATTCATAAATGCCTGAGTACCTACGGACGTTACAGAAGAGGAACAATTATTATTGTTCCTTTGTTAAGGTTATGTAAAAAATGCTAGTACTTCATTCAGCTACTGTATTACTTGCTTTTATAACTCCAAAATTTTCTGATACTAATGCTGACGTTTCTTTAAATATATTGTAAGTTAGAATTTACTTTTTAAACCCATTTCATCCCACTGTTGGGTCCCTATGTGCTCCACAGCTCTCTATTCGGCGTCGACTTGGTCCAGTCGTTCACACAGGCATCCAAATCGTCGCGACAGCGTTTGTGTGGTCTGCCTGGATGACGACTTATGGTTGTAAAAGTCACGTTAATACAGCCTTAACAGTAACATGAAATATTTTTAAGGTACAACGGAAAAATCACTAAAATAGAACTTATACTGAGAGTTATGGTAGTATCCCTAAGAAGCGTTTTAAAATAATCGCTACACAAGATGTCTAAACACCAAAAATATCTAACAACATAAAATAAATGACAATAAAGATAGGAGGGAGCCACGAGCTCTTGAATCCACTTAATCCAGCACAGTAGAAAGCACGACTGTAATTTTTGGCACATCTGTGGCCGAGAGTAAGGGTAAAGTACAGTGAAGCTGTGAGCGATTTGAATTCTGAAATAAAATACCAAAGAAAATTTATTATGAGTAGTCTGTTCAAATAAGTAATTTATAACGTCTAGTATGTATTTAAATTTATAATCATACGGGAATTAACGCGATCATGCATTAGGTATTTACATACCTTATTTTGCTTGACGTTTCGACCAGGTTACACCGGCCGTGGTCACAAGCAGACTGGTGTAGGTAGGGTAGAAAAAATACAAAAATGTGAGGGTAGATCTAGAATCTATTATAGCGAAAGCTTAAAAGTAAATAGTATGTATTTGTTTTCACTCCTCTATTTAATCTTTATTCACTAAGATCACTAAAGAAACTTCTAATGGATGTGTTATAGCCTAAAAGATAAAATCAGAAAATGTAAAGTTTAATAAATCTTTCGATTTTCTTATGTTTTCAGTGAGTTTTTTTTTTTTTGCATTATTTTAATTTATATTACAGTTTATTCTATTTTAAACTCTTAGCTGTTGCGGGATCTAAGATAAGTAAATCATCTCACCAAAGTGTTACAAGAGGTCGTATTGATGAGCGTGTTTTTTTTAATTTTTTTATTATATCCTACCAAAGTGACTCTTCCCCGCCTGATGGTAAGCAGTCAGTGGAATCCAGAAGTGGCGGCTACTATACTAAACTGCTGGTATGGTGGTCTCCACTATGGCGGCTGGGAATGGGTTTAGGGGAAGGGAATGAGGGAGGTGAGGAAAAAGGAAAGGGGAGAAATTTGGCCTCCGGCGCTATCACTCACCGAACGAAACGCAGTAGTACGGATACTACGAGTACTTCCCCGGACGATCGATCCGGCCCATTCATGCTGAAATCAGCGTGGATCTACTACCGTAAAGACTAGTACTCCGTTTTCAATTAAGCATTCAAGAACTACTAAAAATTAGGTTGTAGCAAATTGTCAACAAGATTGTATTATTTAAATGTGATACCCGCGTCCGCTTGTATAATATGTAACCACCCTAAAATCGTCAATCGAGGGACATTTAAATACAATGTAAATCTATTTTGAGTTTTTTTACAAACTGAATCTTATTTCAATTATGTTGCATTACGGTTTTGATTTATAAATATTGTGTAACTGAGTCCTGGCATTACTCACTTTTGTGTCCTTATTGTTCTCTTAAAATTAATTGATTCATCTATATACTATTTTAAGAATCGGAAGAGTTTGTTTGTTTGTTTGAACGCGCTAATCTATGGCACTTCCAGTCGGATTAAAATAATTCTTTTTGCGTTGGATAGCCCAGTTCTTGAGGAAGATTATATATGTAACATCACGCTACTGGCGACAGAAGCAGAGCAGTAAACAAAGATGCGGATGAAACCGCGCCGCGGAAAGCTAGTTTTATATAAGTACTTGGTTTTAAAGTTGGCGTTCTGTAATTTTATTTTTTAAAAGGCGTACTTAGTGGTGTCTTGTTTTTATAGATAATCGTTTATTTCTTACTTAACTTGGCATCACTTCGTGTTACTGCCTTAGGCTGCCCTACATACTATAATATTTATAAGTATATAGTTTCTCCAGCTATATGAACTAGAATAAAGTTTTTGCCATTTTCTTACTAACTGTGTCCACAGCTTCGCCCGCGTGAATGTCAGTTATATCACTGTTACATTGAAGATTTTGTCATACAAACTTTCATCCCTTAATCAAACCCTTTAAGCCATTTTTCGAGATAAAAAATAGCCTATGTTATTTCTCAAGGTCTAATTATATCTCTATAACAAATTTTATCAAAATCGTGGTTTAGGCGTAAAAGCCTAACAGACAGAGTTACTTTCGCACTTAAAATTTTAGTACTGATTACTTTTAACACCATTTTTTCCCTATTACAAATCTTCAATACCATAAAAAATCCTGCAGATAACATTAAAATCTGTTTAACATTTGGCCCGGCTCCCTAAGTACCGTTTCAATTAATTCGCCACCCGTCCTAATGTTATTAATATTGTGTACGCACCCCTATGATAGATGGTCAAGTGTGACATGTGTACCAGCTTTATGATTCGCTAATTGATTTTATGCTACTTTTAGTTGATGATTTTTTGTTTTTTTTTTTTGTAGATTTTTAGCGGAATAATGAGAATGAAAATGTATTTATTCATATTGGTTAATTAAATTATCACTTATGAACGTCAAAATTTACAAAATGTCAGCCAATTAACCTACAGCCAGTTCACTGACTAGGTAGAGCCATGAGAAGAACTGACAAGAAACTCAGGCCACTCTGTTTAATCGCCAGGTTATTAAAATTTTTGTAAGTTACAGTTTGAAATAGTATGCAAAGTGACATAGGCAATACTCGTAACTCAATAGGTAATTAATTACAAAATTAAGAAAGTGTTAAGCGATGATTATAGTAGTAACTTATCTGTCGTAGGTACATTTGTGACAGTTTTAATCATTTGTACTCTTAAAACTTATTTTCTTCTTCTTCTAGAGTCGATGGCACATGTTTAAAGTTAATGTACGTGTACCTACATTAAGTTTTATCAAAATGACGGCAAAATTTCTTTTTCAACAACAACACGTATTGTTGATTGAAGGACTTTAACTAAGTTGATTTGATAGACTACAACATAGCAATAAAAAACTAGCATGATACTCAGTCTATTTTTAATCGCTATAATATATTGCCACAATTTTATTTAGTTATATTTAGAACCAGCACGCAAAGTAACACAGCTAAATCTTTTAGTACTTATAAATCAATCTCCAATCTTAAATATTAATTAGAACAAATAATATATTCTTTGTTAGTCGACTGTCTGAACTTTGAACGTAATTCAAAAACATTGTAGTTACTTTGTAGAGATATCAATTTAATCTTATAAAATGTTTATCATGAGACTGAATAGTGTCCCTTATTCTTTAAGTATATAAAATTCTGACTTCATTTAGTTTAATATAGATGATCTTAGTTTCGTAGTATTGCGGTTGTCCTTTTAACCTTCAGGCATTGTAAAATATTAAATGTTCTATTGACACAAATGACCATGCTTAGAAGGTAGTATGTATAGCAATGCTGGCATGCCAGCATGAATGGGCTGGCTCGATCGAAGAAGTACTAAGTACTCTCCCACAGAATATCGGCGTAAAGCAACAGTATCATTATAGTACTGTTGCGTTTTATCTGGTGAGTGTGGAGCGCCGGAGGATTAATCATCCCCTTATCCTTTTCCTTCTCCTTTTTCCTTCCTCTTCCTTTTCCCTACGGTAAACAGCAACTTGGTTGTGTTTTCTTGGTATTGTCTCACAATGCTAAGATAACACAGTCATGTCCATAGGCGGCGGTTACCGCATACCATCAGATGGCCAATAGCTTGTTTGCCACCAAAGTAGTGTAATAAAAGTCCATAATATAAATCTAGAAGCTATAATAACCAACAAATGTAGCTAGTTTCTTGTTTAATAATAGTATTTTTAACCACTAAAGGGATAAGCAGAGCATCATACGTCCCTCCTTATCTCAGGGTAACGTAGGCACACAAAAAAATTAACCCCGTGTCATAATAGACTTTCGTTTACTTTGTTCATACATATATACATAGCTTCACGCCTTTTATTCCCGAAGGCGTGGGCAGAGGTGTATAACCACCCACTTTTCGTCATTTTTTATTTTTAGGTCACATGGAGGCAAACCTGATGCCATTAAATTTATTGGACTCAATTCCAGAATCCGTGCTAATACTAAGAATTTTTTGACAGGAAAAACCCATATCACTTTACCCGACCCGGGGATCGAACCCGAGACCTCTGCGTGTACACAGTACCACTGAACTACAGAGGCAGTTTACTTTACCGGAACAAAATACACCCGGATCATTATAAATATACGTACAAAATACACACAATTATGGATAACACACGATAAAAAAAACAATAGTCATTTTACAAATGATTACAATGATTTTAATTTTATCTGATCTTGGAATATGTTGTAATAAATCTACTTCACAATATGTTAATATAGTAACCAATCTACTAAATTAAACCACAATATCAAAATGCTATAGAAATCACGATTCAAAAGCTCAAGTAGCGTGAAACAGGGTACCACAGGGCACTATTTTGGGACCACTTCTCTTTTATATAACTGCAACAAATGTCAACGTAGCGTAAGCCTATTACGAAGGGATTATCGGTAATGAAATATCTTTAATCTGTATTAGTTTCTGTGCTAGCAGATTTTTGTTGAGCGTTAAGATAGGGTAGGGAATGATAAGAAGAGAAGTGTTCGATTAAGATTTGTAGTCGTTTATTTCATTAATTTTATAAAGAATGTAATATCTTTTAAATGTTCTCAAATTGGTAAATCAAATCACTAGGAGTGATTTGATTTACCAATTTGTAATTCAACATTTTCACGAAATGGGGTACTTTCATATACTTTCATAATTTGATCGTTCATTTATGTGAGGTTCCATCCAGCTAGATTTACGTACACTAGCTGCGCCCCACGGCTTCGCCCGCGCGATATACGTTTGTATCTCTCGGAAACCACACCGATTTTCGGCATGAAAAGTATATATCCGTCTCCGGCATCGAATCTATCTACATACCAATTTTCATCGAAAGAGGTTCAGCCGTTTAGGCGCTGAGTGGTAACAAACACACACACGTACACATACACACCCACACGTAAACTTTCGCATTTATAATATAAGTAGGATTAGTAGGATATGTATTATTTATTAATAAGTAATGTATCTATATCATAAACAACATTGATTTTGGTTCAGGCTAGCCAAAAATCGTTGCACCTCTGATTTTGACTGTGATATTTAGTTGCGGTTTTTGAAAGTCTACTTTCTCGTAGACAAGTTTAGTAGTAAATATCTATCTTGTATTAAGACGCCGAAAGATATGTAAATATAATACCAAGTACCTAAAAAGCAGCTATGTTATCTAAGTTCTAAACATCACCTTATTGCGTTCACTGCACCGGACTGCACGGTCTACTGGTTAGTATATCTGACTGCGACGCTCCGGGTGTCTTGGGTTCGATTCCCGAGGAAGGCAAATATTAGTGTGATGAACATTTGTATTTTTCTTCAGTCTGAGTGTTTCCTATGTATTCTAAGTACGTATTTACAAAAAAAATGTATAAGTATTTTATTTCAGTTATCTAGTACCCATAACACAAGATCTGCTTAGCTTGGGACTAGATGACGGTATGTCATATTAATATTATTATTATTATTACTAATCCGCCTCCTGAGTGTGATGACTATAGTCTGTGCAGTATGGGCTATGTCTGTACGTTTACATTTCATTCATTTCATTTAATTAACAAATTACATTGTATTTGAAAATATAATAATTATAGAACATTACAATAAAATTAAGGTAAAATATAAAAAAATAACAAGTACAGTGACTGGCCTGTTGATCTAGTGGTTAGTGACCCTGACTGCTAAGCCGGAGGTCGTGGGTTCGATTCCCACCCAGGACAAACCTTTGTGTGATGAGCATGATTGTTTATTCTGTGTCTGGGTGTAATTTATATATAATATGTACGTATTTACAAAAAAAAAAAAATTATATAAGTAGTATATCAGTTGTTTAGTACCCATAACACAAGCAAATATAATTGCTTAATTTGGGGCTAGATGGCGCTGTGTGAATGTGGTAAAAAAAAAAAAAAACATCATGAAATCATTACACACAATCAAAAGTTATCAACAATATAATTAAATATGAATTAATTTATAAAGGTCATTTTGTCAAAATCAAAGGTCATCTATATTGTATAGACATTTCTCCAACAGGAATGATTTCAGCCTTGCATTAAATGAGCTCGTATAGAAAATTTCCTTCAACTCTACTGGTAACTTATTAAATATCCTCACTGCTTGGTATTGTGGACAGTGTTTAGCAATCTCAAGGGAAGGAACAATTTTGTGTGCTAATTTTAGTCTACGTGTTTTCTCTCTAACCAACCTATCTTCTTTAGTTTCATATTCAAGAATATACTTTTTTAAAGTCCTAAGTAACACTAATACATATAGGCCCGGCACCGTCAGAATCCCCAGCTCTCTGAAACACGGTCTACAACTCTCTTGTTGAGGAATACGGACAATAGTACCAATCGCTCTTTTTTGTAAAATAAAGGCCCTGTTACAATTATAATTATAGCTATTTCCCCAAAATTGTATACTGTACCTTAATTTAGTTTCTACCAACGCGTAATATACATTATTTAAGTGTTCTACTTTTAGTTCGTCTCTAAGAATCCTCAATGCATAGCAAGTTGATGAAATGGATGAATCTAATGCTTCTAGTTCTTTTTTCCAATTTAACATTTTATCTATATACATCCCCAGAAACTTTTCTTTCCTCTAATTCCATTTTAGTTTTGTTTAGCTATATATTATAAGATGATAATGGACATGCAGGTCTCCATGAAGAATCTTTACTTTAGCACGTCTCTTCATCGATGAAAATGATTCAATAATCAACATAACGTTATCAATATTGACTGGCCTGTTGGTCTAGTGGTTAGTGAACCTGACTGCTAAACCGGAGGTCGTGGGTTCGATTCCCACCCAGGACAAACCTTTGTGTGATGAGCATAATTGTTTGTTCTGTGTCTGGGTGTAATTTATCTATAATATGTATGTATTTACAAAAAAAAAATGTATGTAAGTAGTATATCAGTTGTTTAGTACCCATAACACAAGCAAATATAATTGCTTAATTTGGGGCTAAATGGCGCTGTGTGAATGTGGTAGAATATTATTATTATTATTATTATTATTAATATAACTGCAGTACATTTTTGGCTTGTTACAGACGGTTATGACGCCTAAGTACCTATAACCTATAGGTATATATAGGTATATAATTATACTAGCTACCCGCGGCGCCGTTTCACCCACGTCTTTGCTTACTGCTCTGCTCCCGTCACCAGTAGCGTGATGTTACATGATGATGAACTGGCCTATCATACGCAAAAATAATTTTCAAAATCTGGTTGGTAGTTCCAGAGATTAGCGCGTTTAAACAAACAAACTCTTCCGCTTTATATAATAGTATAGATTAAAGGATACCTGTTGTTTACAGATGTCAAGCAGGCACCGGCCGCTGTGTAGTAGACAAGGCTCATAGAAACCAATGTCAAGCATGCCGACTCAAAAAATGTCTCGCCATGGGGATGAACAAAGATGGTAAGTTTTGTTACTTTGTTTTTATTTCAGCTGATAGACGTGATGTTTGGGACAAAGATGTTCTAGAAACATTATAGTTGGTAATTTTTTACAATGATCGCTACTCTTACTTCGATCGTCGTTTGTTATTTTCTTGCCGTCTTCTCATATGCTCGTCATTATTTGCTTGACTAATGCACAAACATAGTGAAGTATAAATGATTCTTCGCGAAGCTCAGATTGCAGTACGCTGGAACAGTATCCGAAAAGGCACAAATCAGTTTGATTTTTTATTACTTAATAAGTTAAGCCCAGTGATATCAAATCAAATCAAATCATTTATTTTGTATAAATTGTACAAATATATAAAATTCTTAAATTAAATGTAGGTAACAAAATAGGGTGCCTGTACTAGGGTAAACCTGTGCCACAGGCGTTATAGGCACTAACATAATTAATATTATTAGAAACTATGATAAAATCATTTAACAATACTTTTACAAATAATACATGTTTGTAGATAAATAAAGCATGTCGTATTATTAAGACTCACGTAAATTATTTAATAACTGTCAGCAATTCTTCGGTCTGTTCATAATTCAAAGTTTGCAAAAATTTATAGACTCGTAATTTTGATCTAGCGTAATTTAGGTCATATATTGAAGTTTGTTTGTTTATTTTATTATATAAAAAAGGACCTAAAAATGCGAAAAATCTATTGGTAAAAACAAACCTTGATTCAGATGTTGAATCACAGACAATATCTTTCCGTCTCTTAGTGTTAGTGAGGTTGCTATTATAAGAAAGCGTTGCATGCTGTTTTAGTACAGTGCACATTACAAAGAGTTGACGAACTGTTAGCACGTTACAAAATTCATACAAGAGGGTTGTAGGAAAACGGAAAGGTCGATGAGTTGCTAGTTTTAAAAGGGCTCTTTGCGCTCGCTCTATGGTAAGCATGACTGTTTTTCCAGTGCCGCCCCAAGACGTAATACAGTACTGAATTATAGACTGACACAATGCCTTGTAGATTTGTAAGATTAATTTCTGATCTGCGATAAAACGCAGCTTTTTGAAAACAAATAATAGTTTACGTAGTCTAGCTGTTAGAGCTGTTACATGTTGTTTAAAGGACAAGGTGTCATCTAGTATGATTCCTAAATATTTTATGTTATCTGTGTTAACAATAGCAGGGCAAGTGCAAGCGTTATTTGCGATATTACAGTTATGTGCATATAATTGGTTAAGGGTGCGATGTGTTTGGGGTTTGCGCATACAGAATTTTATAAATTTTGTCTTCTCAGCATTTAAAGTGAGCAGGTTTTGTTGCAGCCAATTGTTTACTACATTAAATCCACGCTGTGCATATTCATGGACTTCCATAGTGGTGTTAGCCGAGAAAAGGAGAGCAGTATCATCAGCGTATGAAACAATTTTGCCGTGAGATAAATTTAGGTTGCAGAGGTCATTAATATAAACCAGAAAGAGGGTACCTCCGAGCACGCTACCTTGTGGTATACCGAATTGCGACAATTTCATATCAGCGCTGATGACGTTGCCTATTTTGACACATTGATATCTATCCTTTAGGTAGTCCTTGAAAAGTTTTAACTGTGTACCTCTTATTCCAAGTGCTTCCAATTTGTTTAGAAGCAAGGGAATAGATACAGTGTCAAAAGCTTTTGCTAGGTCAAGGAAGATTCCTACAACTTTTTTGCTCTGTCCAAGCTCCTCAGAGATATAATTGGTTAAGTGGTTTACTGCGTCTGCTGTAGATAACTTAGATCTGAAACCATATTGCGTATGGGAGAATAGTGAGTTCTTTTCTAGATATGACACTAGGCTATTGTTTATTATTTTCTCAAACACTTTGGAGATAGATGGTAACAGGGAAATAGGCCTGTAATTGGATACAAGACCTTTTTCACCAAATTTGTGGATTGGGATTACTACCGCTTTTTTAAGACAATTAGGAAAGATTCCTTGTGAAACACAAGTTCGAAAAATATGAGTTAGTGGGGGAGCTATTATGTGTTTAAATTGTTTTAATATATTAGTGCTGATATTATCCCATCCTGTGGCGCTATTACTTTTTAAAGTTAGGATAACTCGTTCCACTTCACTTTCATCCGGCTCCAACAAAACAAAAGAATTACCACTGTTCAGGTATGTCGAAACTGGAGGCGAAGGGTTAGTTAGATTTTTGCTACATTGACTTTGAATTTTTTCTGCCAATTGTACACCTATATTTACAAAGAAACTATTTACGTTGTCAGCGGAGGATAGTGGGGTGGAATGTGTATGTAATAAACTCGTATCACTTTTTCGTACGTTTGACGTAAAGGTGACAGTTTTCACATATTTCCATAACTGTTTTGTATTATTACCAGCTTGGTATATTTGTGACTTGTCATACTCTATTTTTATTTTCTTTAAAAGATTATTGCAGAAATTCCTATATCTTTTATAGCATATTTGTAGGGTGACATTTTCTGGGTTTTGCTTAGCTTTTTTGTGCAATTTATCACGGTGTCTAATGCATCTCACTAGTCCTGGAGTTATCCATGGCTTAATGTTATAATTTTTCTTAGAAATGTGAACTATTTCAGTGTTGTATAAAATAGCTTCTTGTACTTTATTAATAACGTATGACATAGAAGTATTAGCGTCATCAGAATCATAAACTGGGTTAAAATCAATGTTGCATAAATCGCGTTCTAGTGTTGTCATGTTTAGTTTTGACCTTGCTTGTGAGGAAGAAATATGCTTAGATTGCGTTAATTCAAGCGTAAATAGAATAGCGCAGTGGTCAGTTATTGATGAGTTAGCGACAAGTGTTAGACTCGGAAGCCTAGTTTTGAGCATGACGTGATCCAAACACGATCCACTTTGATGCGTTGGTAAAGAGTGGGTCGGTAAAAGTCCATGATATGCACATAAGTTAAGGTAATCTAGAGTGCCGGCGTCGACATTTTCTGGATTAATATTAATATTTATGTCACCAGTTATGATTATATTTTTATACGTAGATAGGGTTTGTAACGTTTTATCTAAAGCATTAATAAATACATCTAAATTTCTAAAGGAAGGTGGTCTATAAATAGCAATAACTGCAATATTAGTATTGATTTTAATAACAAGGCAGTTGAATTCTTGAACGATTGGTTCTTCAACAGTAAGACATAATGATGATTTTGTGTAAACCACTATGCCATCGTTTTGGTTGATAGTTTTTGTGGTATTAAAACTATCATAACCTGGCAGTAATGGAAGATTATTATTTCTATTTGAGAGCCAACACTCCGTAAGGATTATTATATCACACTCGATGTTTAATCTGTGTAAGAAAACGTTTAAGCTGTCTATGTTCTTATAAATACTGCGAATGTTTTGGGTTAGTATCGATAATGGATTGTTAAAATTGGAAATGTATTGTCTGCAGCTTTCTGTATCACTAATTTTGGAAACGTAAAGATAATTATCTAAGTCTTCAATTAATTGATTAGCCATAAAAATGTTTTACAAATAGGTATGAAAATTAATATAAGAAAAAGATTTAGGAACAATTTAGATCGTAATTAAAATAAGTCGCGGCGCTCTTAGGCGCCCTCATTATAATCTATAGAATTTATGTACCTAGACTCTGCGATTTTCTTTGCTGGGCATTCGAGATCTCCAGTTTTGTGGTTGCATGGTTTTTTGAAGCGCGAGCATGTTGCACATTTCGGTGAACTGTTTTTGTTAGTGCATTCTTTGGCCTCATGCCCTTGTTCACCGCAATGTCCACAGGTATACATGGTCTCGCGACAGGTCTTTGCAGCATGACCGTACTGTTGGCATTTAAAGCATCTGGTCACAAGTGTGTAGTCACGAACTGGGCAGGAGGTCCAGTTAATAAAAACGCGCTCCTGGTTAATAAGGATTTTTCTAATATTAGCATGAACTTCTAGTATAAAATTGCATGTCTGTGCATCTTTTTTACCTGACTTGTGGCTGAGTTTTGTACAGGACAAAAATGTTTCACGCGTCATGTTTGGGATTTTGTCAGCTAAATTTTGCTCATATATGCAATCATATACTTCTTGTTCACAAAGGGCACTTGGTATGCCTAGCACTATTATTTTTGGTCTCCTTTTATTTGGCTCCTCAACCTTCAGGCCGGAGCTACATAGTTGAGTTGATTTTCTCAGCTTCTCAATGTCGTCTTTTGATTCGGTGCTGATGATAACACCTCCGTTTTTGGTCTTACGTAGTGCCCGTACTTGTAACTTCATCTGTTCAGGGCGAATAATTTTTTGTACGAGAGATTTGGTGTCCTCACTCGATTTTAATTTGTCGTCTGGATAGATTGCGATAGAGCTCAAGTTTTCCGGGCGTAGATAGTTATTTTTATTGGTTTTCACCATATCGGCAAAGGACACTTTTTCAGGAACCGATTTCGTGCAACTTTCTTTTACACTTTTTGTTATGGATTCCTTAAATTTGTTAAGGCATTCAGCAATGTCTTCTTTTTCTCTCAGAGCTTCATATGAGGTTTTTATCATGATTGCTCTCTGTTTTAAGGATTGGTAGTGCAAAGCCATCTGCGAAACGCCGTTAGCAATCTTACGCGACAAATTGTTAATTTTAATTTTTTGATCAGAGTTAAGCTTACCCTCTGAAGCAACAGTGCATACCTCATTAAGGCATTGTTCTATCGTGGTCATAAAAAATTTTATGTCATTTGTGGACAAATTTTCCGTGGTCTCCATAGCGGCATGCTGCTGCGGCTGAGGCGTGCTAGGAGGGCTACGACAGGTTTTCGTACTCCGGTTAAAGGGGCTATTTTCTATATTAGCCATATTCACACTCACTTCTTAGTCATATTTTATTTCACGCACTTAGCATAAATGTTTGTATTAACTAGGTCAAAGATTTAATAACTATCTTTAAACATGTATAAAAAAGAATATTGTTAAGTAGGCACGTCTAATCGATTCTAGCGCTCACAAACAATGTATATATTCAATACCAAAACATTGTATGAAAACCTGAAGTAATAAACGAAGTCTGGAAATTTCACCCGCCTTGAGGAAGCGTGGCAATCGATACTCATGCCTTTTCTGTATGAGAAAAGGCAGTGGGATAGTAACGGGCTGATATGATGGTATTCAATAGAACTACGTACCGTGATAACAAATATACACGATCCCAAATAAATCCATGTTTACTAAAGACTGTTCCCACGTTAAATAAATATGTCATAACATTTCATAAAGCGGCTATAGTCTGTGGTGGACGTACGCTACAAGTCAATTAGGCGAGGAGATATTAATATGGACAGATACGATCCCTTCATATTAACTGTTTGGAACGAATATCGTCTTTATTTATGAGAAGATGTGGTTTATTTTACAGCTGTTAGTGTTATTGTGTTCATCTGAAATGTACTTTTGATTGTTGTGTCCCATGTATTATTTTTATATTGGTACAAATCTTTAATCTTTATTAGCGAGACCTTGTTTTATAAAACTGATAGCAAAAGCATACTTTTACATCTAGTAATAATACCTAAGTGATTAACTTAACCTATGAAAATTGATGTAGTTATTAATCCCAAAAAGTTCTAAACAGAAAATCTCAATATTAATTACTTTATGAAACTTGTGCATGGCAGACTATTCATAGTACAACTGAACCTAGCGCTCATATTATAAATGGCGTAGACCAGAATTCATTCAACCAAAACCTATTAAAACACTAAAAGCCCAAAATCCTTCGAAAAAATCTAATCCAAGAACCATTTAACATTAAAACAGAAGGGTTCAATGCAACAGAGAATCTTCGCCACGTGTCGGCACGTGTGTATCCCACCCAATATACAAATGACGGCTTAGAAAAACCATAAAAAGTTTAAATCTTTACATTTCAAACAAGTCGTGCATACGTTTGTTAGTTTAGCGATAGATTGGGCACACTACGATGAATTTGGTGTAATAATTTAAATGGTAGATCGTGTGATGTACTTGGGATAAGTGATTTGGGATGTTCATGCTTTTAAAGGGGTTATAACGTGTCGATAACTACTACCTACAAATATGCATAGTATACAGTCTTGTATTTCTTAGTACTGAGAAATTGTCGTCGAGATACGCTGAAAGAAAAATGAAATGTTGAAAGGAAAGATGAATGGATTGCGTGATGCATGAAGGAAGAGAATTGGAGAGAAAATATTTACATAAGTAATATGGAACCAGAGCAGTAAGAAGTAGAGTTACACTAAATCCTTGACGTGTTTAAACGTGTAAACCTTGTGTTATTGGTGGCAGTGCTGCAGTAGAGCTTGGCGCTAAAATAGTGGTTTATTGATAAAGGGTGCAATAATATAAGAGTCATTCATTGCTTCGATCACGGTCATCAACTTAATTGAGCTTTCAAAACGAAGTAGGTACTATATTATTTGTACTAAACTCAACAGAAAGAAAAACAATATAAAACAAAACCAACTAGCACATACTAACATTAAAACACTACTTCACAATAACACAAACTCATCAAGATAAAACAAAACTAGCACATACTAAGCTTAAAACACTACTTTCGGACATTATAACACCACGGACATATCCCTCATTTCGGTCCGGTTCACACATTAACGTAACCCTTCGCAGCGTGTGACGCTATTGTTGCTTTAATTGTTGCTACACAATGAACTGTCAATACAGTCTCCCCTATTACATTGTATTGACATCATGTAATTTTGCACTTATGTTTGTTAAGAAATGTATTTCTGTTCAAGTCACAATTTCTTGTTGAAGTAAGGGGAATGTATCTTAGCTGTCCTTTCAAGCAAATATAATAAAGAATTTAAAAAATCTAGTGATTAAGATATAGGATTATCTTAATACATGTTTAGTTCAAATTGAAGCAATTTATTTGGGTCGGGTTACAGAAGTTCCTAACACAAGACCACGGGTATATCAATGTTGAATTGGTGTATACTGTTTTCCTCTGCTGATGAAGTAGTATTTTTTAAGAAACGTTATGCATCAGCCCAAAATACTATCTTGTATCAACAAGATAGTGTTAGTTTAGTTGCAAATACGCTGTTTTCTAAGTGCAGAACGATACATACGTAAATTTATGTTTCTTTTAAATTGCAATATTCTATTTAAATAATTGTAAAATTTTATTGTTGCTATATTTTTTAGTAATATTATTGCGTCCCAATTCTTCAAACAAAAAATGAATCAATATTTTTACGTATACTTACCTCATTACCGCAACGGTTTACACGAACGAACAATAAAATTAAAAATGCAAATATAACACAATAAAAATACAAACCGCAAAACCATTGAGAGATCACGTAATGGCCTAAAGCTGAATCTAATAAGTCCACACCCACATTATAATGAGTGTAGGTTTGCAAAGATAATTGAGCAAAAACTACAAAGCGAAAGCCCTGAGGCGTTCACACTTATTGCTATATTCAAATGAACACCCCCTGTTATACTGGGATGTTTAACCGCGGGAAAATGCAGATTTCATAATAATTACAAATTTGTTTCACTTGGTTTGAATATTTTTATAATTATCGTAGTTAATTGTTTGAGCATTATTCAAATTTATGGTTGACGTTATATTACTTGCCAATGATTTAACTATTGGATAAATTAACATTGAAATCTTAAAAAAATGGAAAATATAATAGAAAAGTATTAGGTACTTAAAACATATTTTTGAAGGCTTTATCGCTGAATGCAGTTATTTCAGGCAACCTATGCAATTTAATAACGTGCAAACATAAGATTTAAATTTCGGTCATATTTCAACTATTGAGTGACTACTAGTATACCTACTTAACAAAGCCACGTGGCAATATATACTAGTAGGTGTAGTGTCTGATAGACAGTACCTGCTAAATTCCAATTATATAAGTGGACATGATAATCTACTATAATATCTTCAAACAAAATTATCAAGATTTGGCTTGCGAAATTTATTATAGGTACACATATACATAGAGAAAAAGTCTTATATGAACAAAAGTTATTGCGATTACCTACCTAAGTTAATAGTATTGGAGATTTCGTGAAACTACAGGTATTCTTTTCTTTATTCTCAGATCATCACGGAATCTACTCAAGATACAGTTCGTATATTCAAATAATATTCCATTAGATATCAGAGCTAATAATAGTCGTAGGCGTTGCAATTTTATTTGTTATCCCAATTAACTTTAAACAGTACACAGTAAATAAAACTTCAAAATTAAACTAACACTCATTAATTAAATCATTTAAATCAACTCGAGGAAGTCTGAAGGCTTTTGACAAGGTGAACCTGGCACACCATCCGAAAATAATTAGATTGTCGCGTCGACATCTCAAAGCGTAACGAAATTACACTTTCCTTTTCATTCCGAGGGTCCCAAAGACCAAAATAATTCAAAGCTTAAAGTGATAAAGGCGTCCCCGTCTGGTGTGCCGCAGGGTACGATTCTAGGCCCTCGTTACTACCTTGTATCTTTTTGACACTTTCTTTCCCTCGCAAATTGGATCACATTTTCATTGTTCGTTGTTCATGCGTTATGGTAATTTTTATAATGGATGTTTTTTGCTTTTGTTAAGTTTGTATTGCGATTACTTTTGTTTTGTTAATTTTTTGTTTTTGCTTAATCTTAAGTTAAGTTATAGCCGCATATAAGTCATGCGCAAACTCTATTTACATTGAACTTTAGCTTGTAGTTAAACGCTCAGAAATGTTAACAAAAATATTATACTATTTATTTTGTATAAAATTATAAAATAATACAAACCTCGTTTGAGCATATAATTTCATTACAAGATTATTTTCAAAAATAAATTAAATAATTTAATTATTTGGCTAGAGATTTGTGGTCAGATTTAGATACGTATAAGTAAACGACTCGCCACCCAACTGCAAAATCCTATAGGTTTTAGTTGGTAGCAAAGCACAACATTATGTATTTACAAAGATTTGGATAATAAATAAATAAATTTAAACCATTCTAACTTGTAGGACACACGTAACTGTGTTAAAAATAACACGAACTTTCAAGGACATTAGTTCAGGATCTCACATATACTTCTTTCTGATGAGTATCAAACCCGACTGTCATATTTAATTTTAGTAATTATACAAGATGCTGCTGTGATTACTTAATATTTAATAAGTTACCGTTTACGACCCTTACGGGCAGATAAGTGCTTGTTGGAACTCTACACCGACGATCTCGCATGTCACTCGGCGCCACTTATTCCTCATACGACTGTATTTACGTCTATTAAATTGATTCATGATGGCTGATAGAAGAGAATGGAAGTAAAAGACATTTTGAGTCAAAATTAAACATGTGAACAGGATCGGGCAGAAGAAAAAGAAAGTGTAAAGAATATCTGCCTCCTTGGCACATTGGAAGTGTGTGCGACTGTTTTACATTTGTCTTATTTATAAATATTAATTCCGAATCCGATTATTGCAAGTCAAGTAGTTTAAAACGGAGTATTTTAAGACGTTTCTTAATTTTATAAAAATAAACATACCAGACTAAATACATAATAGAAACAAAACAGAAAAGAGGGCCTAGACAAGTGTCAAAGATTTCTATTCTATTCATAGAATAGATTAAAAAATGTACGGGATTGACATATGCTAACGCCAAAGCTTATGTCAATCCTATACATTTTATTATCTATTCTATGAATAGAATAGAAATCTTTGACACTTGTCTAGGGCCTCTGAGTAGAAAGCATACAATTAAAGATTCATTTGTGAAATTAAATGGTAATGAGTGTGATTTGTGTTTTAATCCTCGACTGTACCAACTCGAAACAATTGTAACAGACTTGCCGCGGCCATGTAATGTCGCTGTCACAAGTGCTTTGAGAAATTAATTTACGTATGTAAATATAATATTTACGTATGTAAATATGTACTGCTGCTTAGATTACCGTAAATTTAAGGAATTATGTCTCTGATTGTTACCTACCGTCTATTTAAGGACACAGAAAGCTCTGCCATCAGCCGAGTCCGAGTAGAGCAAATTCCTCCGTATGGGCTTAGATAAGATTTAAAAACCCAAAAAGGACAAATTTGCTACACTTGGCGGGCGAATTGGCAGCAAGACGGTTAATAAATAAAAGTATATTTAAGGATATAACTGCCTAACTAACTACTCTTTGTGCTTATTAACTTATAATAAATTACATAAAGACTTTTGACTTTCAATATTGACCATAGGCCTCCTCCAAACACCTCCACTTCAGTCAGTCCTGAGCCGCTCTCATTTGTTCGTTGCTTGCCACCTTTATCATGCCGACAGTCACCTTATGAATTCAACATTTACTCGTTATTCTGTTCCAAAACATTGCTGCACGTCACAGTCCAGACAATCCACCATCGTACCCTAACACTTAACTGTTTATACCCGAAGTTAAATCTCCAGTAACAGACACTGATTAATGCGATTTTAATCCCTACCTAAAACCCCCAAATCCAACCCTGTATTAATATCCAAAGAGACTTATAAGGTCACAAGTCCTTTGCATACCACAAGCGAATTTAAACCTTAATGACTTAGAATACGGAGGAAAATGTAATGATGGTTGGTAATCGAATGTTTGGCACGAATTTCTAACTTTTAAAGCGCGAGTCCAAATTCAAAAGGCCCAGGAGAGTCCTTGAAATAAGCGGGTTGTGTTTTGGGTGTTGTCCCAGTGTTAGCTTAAGCGTTTAATTCGACCAAAATTACATAGCTTATTGGATATATCGCAATCTATTAGAAAAGAAAGTTATTCTTCTTATCTAAACAAAAACTTAGAGAAACATTTTTCTCCAAAAGAGTTGAGGCAGGAGGTCAGTAATTTAGACACACTACTAGACGAGCTTTTTTCATACATTCAATTATCGATCTGTCCCTGCTACTCACGCCGATACTTGTTTTTACGACAATCGTCAATCATTAAATTCTTTCTCTTCTATAATTATGCATGTATTAGGTATACTTATAAACCTTTCGGAGGCAAATAGCGCCTTTGCCTTACCCATACCATTTAGAGATACCATAAAATGCCTAACTCGCAGATCAAAGACCTTAACTTGATGATAGTGGTAGAAAATATATTTAATGTTATTTTATCTGTCGCTCGATATTTGCCTTGTTCACACTACCCAGTGGTAAATAGTACGATTCCCGAGTGACAAAGTCCCTGGGTACTCCGCTACATGTCGCCTACTGAAAGTCCGCAATAATTCTGCTTTAAATACACATCAACTTATTTACTAGAAATAGAAAAATGATCTCTTAGCTTGCCGCCCTATACGGCACAGACATCATTATTATTACAAAATCGAATAAAATCATAAAGATATACAAACCAGTACATCATTCTTTAATTTTCTAAAGCCGTCACGTTCAAAATCGCTACAAAACATACCACATCCTTACCAACCAACGCTCTCAAGCCAATATAAAAACATTCAAGCGAAACTCATTCTAATAATCATAAAAATACAGTTCAAATCTCTTCGCTATTAAATCGAAATCAATAACCATTAAGTCGCCGGTTTGACAGAAGTCGTCTAAGTGAAACAGAGATATAATATTGTTGGGAGTGAGTGAGACAGAGATGTTTTTATTAGTTCGTTTCAAGTTAGGGTTGTAGCACCTGATACTCGATTTTATTTTTCAATTATTATTGTATTGTTCAAATGGGTAGTGGATACTGGATGAAATGAATTTAAATGATGAAGTATCAGCTGCTTACGTATGTAGAGATTTAACGGGGTGGTTTATTTATGTGAAGGACATCACAGGCGTAATAGCCTAGTGGTAATAGTTTCTCTAAAGCAGGAGGTTGTGGTTTAAAAACTGAACTAAAAACTGTGTTTGCCTTGGACTAATGCTAGTCAGCATGGCAAAAAAGTAAAAATGTCCTAGTAGATAAGGTACCCGATTCGTAAATACGAGGTAGTGGGTTTGAATCCGGGCAAGTACCTATCAATGTGATTTTCAAAATCATATGTACTCTACTCTCTAACTTTATCTTGGACATTTCTTACTGACGGTGAAGAAAAACATCGTGAAGAAACCTGAACTTAAAAAGTCTGAAATTGCCAATCCGCCTTGAGCAAGCGTGGTGGTTAATGCCCATGCCTTATCTATATAAGAAGAGGCCTTTGGCCTGCAGTGGGATAATAAACAGGCTGTTATTAATTATTATAATGCTAGTCAGCATGAGGTAAGTAAAAATATATCATTGTATATATGTAGTCACGTTACGATATACGATACGACTTTTTGCTGAGCCTCCACACGACCTTATTTTTTTTTTAGATACGACTATAGTCTAGATAAAATAGAGTATAAGCAGAGATTAGTATAAAAAGTGAACTAATAATTATCGAGCTAAGATAGCCGGAGAACTAATATTTTGACTAAATTATAATATTATGGTAATCGCCATTAGTATGACTACAAATCATTATCACTTCGTCCGTAGAATTATTTACTTTTCATCCGAAAATTGCTTTAAACAATCCAGCATGTGCAGCAGTGTTTAAGAAAATTTTTGCCACCAGTTGGCGCCACATTGGTGAAAGGTCTTTCATTTTGACAGCGCTATCAAAATAAATATTTTTCTTGTTCATTTCAGAAATTTTAATGTTTAATTCACGTGCAAAAAAAAATTGCTGAAAAGGGTTTCTTAAATGGCGCACACGAGGTGGCAGCATCGACACGTCAGGTCTAGCTGTCAAGCGCTTTTTAAAAGTTAACCCCTGATTGGCCCTATGTGAAACTAAAAGTGGCGCCAATTGTTTGCGAAAATTTTCCTTAACACCCTCATTGTTTTTAGCGATAGTATTAATCACATTTTGACATTCCACCAAATATCTCTTCTCCTCTTCCTGTATTGTGACCGATCGAAGCTAGGCTCATCAGGGCAAGCTATGAATATGGTCATTTATGGATTATCCGGATAATTTAATCTGTTTGTAGCTACTAATATTTGTTTCGAAACTAGGTGTACTTTGTGTCCATTAATGTACCTAAGTTTGTATAGCCCGTCGCGACTCGCTCCCTAGTTCATTACAAGCTTTCTACGAGATCTTTGCTCTCTTTTCTCTGTTTAAAAAGGTACATACATTAAAAACATGAGCGTTGATCATCACGATTAATTTTAAATTTCAGGCTTTCATTAAAGTGCAATTGAAGTCTACAACGTTAGTGCTACAAACCAACAATACGATTACAGTTGATCCCATACCCAATAAACATACCCTATCGGAATTCAAAAATAAATCAAAAATCCCAAAAAGCTAAGCATCTCTATCACTCTCATACAAAACTATAATATATCTATCCCACTTGCACAACACCGGAAATGAGATCTCAAAGATGGCTGCGGCCGGATGTGGGAGGGGCGATTTGATTTATAGTCTAGATGTAGTGGGGGCACTAATATGTGTGTGTTTCAATATGTGTGCACATTAATTCATGCTCAAGTTTCAGTTTGTCAGACGGATACGGATTTAATTATACGTACACGGTTTAGCCGTAGGGAGTCGGCAGTGTTAATGGATAACAGTCAAACCCGATCGTTACGATGATATTTAGATAGGAAGGGTGAGATTGTTCATAGGATGCTTTTTGCTTTAGAAGATGCCAGTTGCCTAAAGAAATACTACACACGCAGTAGCAACACTACACTCCACAAAATACGATAGCAATAATACCCAATTAGTGTAATAACTACCAGTGATTCTTTCTTGCCCGAAATATACATATATACCTACCTATATAACATTTAGTGCCAAAATTATTTTACCATCTTTAGTGTAAATGTTGATTGCTTACCACTAAAACATTAATGACTATTTTTGCTTGCAAGTGCCCTCAGTACAGTGACCGTTGTTACTGTCTTAATGAGTCTTACTATATTTTTAATTTGATGGAATTTATCCTGAAACTGGTAAAGCAAATAAGTAGTCGACAATACTTACTTGACGACAGAAAATATTGCGATTGGTTTTTTTATAAAGCGTGTCCGCGCAAGGCGGTTCTTCTGAGATCTCTTTGAGTATGATCTCTCCATAGTAAATGAGCTGAAACTACTACTTACCAGCTTACCACCGAGGTATAAAACTTCAATTCGGAGTCGATAGTTCTTAAAACATAGGTAGGTAATAGGTACCCTAAAGTTGCGTTCACCTGCCTGTGGGATACAAGTACGATTTATTTGTATGATAAACGATGTAGCAAAATTATCAGTGTGACAAACAGGAAAAAATAATTCTGTTGAATTGACAATAGCTAACGCTAACATTGTCGTTAATTTATCTTTTATTTTTTTAATCAATTCTATGAATAGAATAGAAATCTATGCCACTTGTCTAGGGCCTCTGGTGTGACTTGTCCGCAATGGTTATAACTACCAAAATGCCAAACCACAATACATATCCACCAATAACACAAGTGCGAATAAACAATACTCATAAGTGCATTACTTTCACCCTCTTCAAATTCGATCCCTTGGTTTAATTTATTACTGTGGGTATACTTACCTACATTTTGTTGCGTGTTGCTCTTACTTTAATGTTTTCGGGAAAGTAAAAAGTTTCACTCAATTGTGTGGATCAAACTTGCAATAGGCTCGGCCAGTCTTAAGTACAGTATTTGTACAGATACGGCCAATAATTTTCTAACTGTTGGTTAAAATATTTTACGGTTAAATCTCGTAAATAATTCTAGTAAATATGTGGAATAATTTTATTTAAAACAATTTCATGACTCTTTATTAAGTACTTGCTTTCAACAATTTTTATCTAGCTGCCAAAAAAACAAACAAATCCACTTTTCATAACCAGTATAGGTACCTATATCTGTAGCTAAAGTTTACCCGTAAAAGGTGAGGGTGGCAATAAACTCAAACGATCCACCCCCAGGGGAGGCACGGCATGTGACATTTTTATTGTAGTCGTTTTTTTCCTTCTTTTTGCTATTTATTCGCTTATTGGTGGAGGCTTACGGAGACTTTCAATTGACTTCTATAGGCTTGGAGATCATAGACCTTTATTTTGTTTATTTTTTAAATACGGTACTTCATACTTTAAACCTACGTCACATAAACTTGATTGAATAACATGAATTTGACTGCCTGGGTGTTGTGGTAGGTGTGTGTGAATTTTCGCTACGACCATTCATCATATCGGTACCTACCTATCTTAGAAAGGTGTGCAAAGTATTTTTGATTAATGGTTTATTCTTTTAATACTTACATAAAATATAGCCACACACGTTACTAGCTCCCTTCCGTCACACATCAATCAAATTTTAGCAGGTAGGTAATGTAGTGTGGCCAACGGTGAAGTTGTCCTGGCCTAGTGGTGGTTCTGTTCGCTCAGCGACAAATATTGATGTAATACCTACTCAAAATTTATTTGTTTCGATGAATGTGTTTTACAACATACACTGACGGACTCATAAACTGCATCAAAGTAATAGACGACTTTGAAATAAATATTTTAACCAAGTATGCAAGCTTTCTATACAGATTAAAATTGAAACCTCTAGATTGGTTCGTGAACTTTAAAACAGCGTAGGGTCATATCCTTAAGTTTAAGTGTTTTGAAGAAAAAACAGAAATTTAAGGAAAATTGGTTTAATAAAAAAATGGTTTTAACAATAGACACAAACTTTATGCAAGGGTTTATTTATGTTTTAAAGGTGTATTACCTCGACGTGCCCTTATTACGGATTCTAATCGGTTCCGCATAGATTTTATTAGGGTTATTAAAAGATCTTGCGGAATATTGTCCCATTCTTCTGAAAGTGCTGTTCTTAGTGCTGCCACTGTCGTTGGCACAGGATTTCTCGCACATACAGCACTTTTTGAACTGTCCCAAACATGCTCAATGGGGTTAAGATCCGGGCTGCGTGCTGGCCAATTCATTGTACGTATACCAAACTCTTCACAATATTGTCGAAATTGTGCAGCAGCGTGCGGCCGGGCATTATCCTGCATTAAAGTAAAATTTTTCGCCTATGAATCCCATGTAAGGCACCACGTGATCTTCTAAGATCTCTGTTATGTAGCGATGTGCAGTCAAACCCCCTCTATTACCGTTTTGACGGACCATGTCTATGAACACAAGTTCTGTTCGCCCGTTCATCGATATGCCACTCCAGACCATACACGAACCGCCTCCAAAAGGAACACGCTCCTCAATGCAACTTTGAGCATATCGCTCCCCACGTCGACGATAGACTCTTCTGCGACCATCTGCACCATATAAACATGTCCTACACTCGTCCGTGAACAATACGGAGGCCCATTGCTCTTCTGTCCAATTTAGGTGATCACACGCAAATCTTAAGCGAGCTTGTTTTTACGGTAGTAGATCCACGCTGATTTCAGCATGAATGGGCCGGACCGTCCGGGGAAGTACTACCCTCTCATAGAAGATCGACTTAAGAGTAGTAGTATCCGTACTACTGCGTTTCGTTCGGTGAGTGAGAGCGCCGGAGGCCCAATTTCCCCCCTTTCCTCTTTCCTCACGTCCCTCATTTCCTTCCCCTAACCCCATTCCCAGCCGCCATAGTGGAGGCCACCATACCAGCAGTTTAAAACGATAGCTTTTGGTATAGTGGCCGCCACTTCTGGATTCCACTGACTGCTTACCATCAGGCGGGGTGGAGTCACTTTGGTAGGCTATACTATAAAAAAAAAAAAAAAAAAAAAAAAAAGCTACAGACAACTTTGAACCATTTGCTGGTCTAAAAGGGGTGATATCCGCTTCCTTTAACCTTCTTCTTATTGTTCGTGCACTCACATTTACTCCACGCACTTCATTAAGCTCTGTTTTGATGTTAACTGACGTGAGGAAACGATTTCGCAGGGAAGTTGTAACAATAAATCGGTCGTCACGACCGGTGGTTGCTCGAGTCCTGCCTGTGTACCACGTCTCCTTCTGTAAGAACCTGTCTCCACAAACCTTCTGTATATTCTAGAAACCGTAGACTGGTTTAAATTTAAATATCTACCAATCGTTCGTTGATCCAAGCCCTCCCGCACCAGTGCTACAATTTGAGCCGCTTGTTCGGACGAAGTATCCATATTATGGTTCAAAAACTCTCGATGAGTTAAAAAACTAACCCAACAATTCTGCTGGTAACAATAATTCAATTGACAAAAGAATAAAAAACCAATGCGAATCAATTTAAAACTTTGCTTTAATTAACACGCAAATCTGATACTACGAGTAAATTTTCTTTTCCCGGCTATATTTATTTGTTTTACTGCAGTTCTATTTTTAATTTTGCTTTTTTTAAGATTAAGAGCCAGTCTCTCCATATTTATATAATTTAATCTAAAAAGTTTGCATACTTATTAAAAAAAATCATTTCAAAATAATCCTGAACTTTGATGCAGTTTATGAGTCCGTCAGTTTATTTTTATTTTAACCCATTCGCTGTCCAATAAGAGACACAATAGAAATTCAATTGTTATGAATCGTATAAGATACATGCAACAGGGAACTTGTCAGGGAACTTGTTATTACTGTTTGTGCAAGCAATTGAATTGTAACGCCTGTCAAAAAAAGATAGCAATATGCTGCTTTGCGTAGTTCTTAACAATTAAAGTTATGACAGGCGCTAGTACGCCGTTTAAATAAATTAAAACATACTCATTGATTGACACTCGCAACAGATTAGATAGGTATAAGTTGATAACTGTTTAGTATATAATATACCTAGGTATATATAAGTGACGTAGCACTAAGTGGTTGTATCAAATCAATCAGCAAACCGAATGATAGTTGGTCTAACGAAGCACCAAATACACAAAGAATGGGCACTAATAGGCAGCAGCGTCCTCTTAGCACTGACGCGGACATAGGAACCTTTTTTTATTGCTTACAGTGGCAGACAAGCCATCAACTCACCTGATAGTAGGTAAGTGGCAACTGTCGCTCATGAACTTCTGCAATGACAGGGGCTTCGCGAAGCCGCTGACGTGATATTAATGCTCTCTTTAAATCTCGTTTGAAGAAGGACATGTCATAGCGGGAAACACCGCAGCTGGTAGGCCTTAGCCTAGCGCCGCTGATGTAGTACCTATCATGTTCCGGCGACCCACCAGTTAAGGCAAAAGTAGGTGCACTGGGGGGTTTTAGTCAGTATTTTGGCCGCCTACTATTTTAGACTAGCGAGCGCAACATAGCCGCCTCGTTTCCCCGGATGGGGCGGTACGGTATGCGTAAACGCATTGCCTCTCTACAAAAAACCTCTTTCGATTGAAATGATAATAATTTAAAACCCGAACTTAAATAAAATAAAATAATGCCAACTACTTTCCCCAGCTGTTCAAAACGAGCGTCAACCACGGAACACAGCGACCATCAGGCCCGAAGCTCTAAGAGATATGGATCAAGAACGAGCTTTGAGAGAAGCTGCCGTTGCTGTTGGGGTCTTCGGGTAAGTCAGCTTATCTTAATTTAATTATTCTTGTCTGTGTGTAACAAACTAATAAGTCATGGATAGTACCAGACCACTTATAGCGGAAAAGGAAATAGCAGCTTTTCTGTTGTTACAAAAAGACAGATGATACTTCTACTCACCAAACAAAACGCAATGGTTTGACAAATAGGCATGTTCATGCACACAAATATTTGCACAGAGCGGGCATCGAACCCGCGAACAGTCCGTACACAGTACCACCGAACCGCAGGGGCAGTCGAACTAATCTAAAACTCGAGCTAATGTGTAGGTATAGTTTTCTTTAAAATTTTGATCTCAGGTTTGTATAATGTGATTGTGAATGATTGCATAAAAAGCATCTCACAAGACGCCACAGTGGAAACCATCACGCCAGCAGTATAGTAGCTTTTAAGTTGGAGTCCACCACACCTAGGCTCCACTGACTATCTATCATGTAGATTTGAAATTCAAATTCAAATCCATTATTTGTAAAAATGTGGTGTACATAGTTGGTGAGACTAAAATAAAAAAGTGGCGATAGGTAAACGTTAGCTCCCATCTATGCATTCTTAAATCAGCAATGAACTACTCCCGTAAGGAAATGAATTAATACATACTTAGTGTATTTGGCATATAAAACAAGCACAACAAACAAAATTTAAAATTACGTTATACAAGCTGAAACAAGCGCGCTAGATACAAAAGAAACAGTAAACTTCAACACATAACTTTTCAGTCACAAAGCTTATTCCAACCGGCTTCACAAAGAACTGGCATGTACGTGCCTGTACAGTTTCCAAGAGACGGGTCAAAGACTCTACATTCAGAAGCGTGTACATTGAATCATAATATATTTTCCCATTATTTTCGCCAAAGGGGTAGGCAGATATGTACAACATGCACGTTTCACCAGCTGTTTTTGTCTCATTTGTTGCATATACCGGGCACAATTCTAAACTAAGCTCTAATACTAACTTTCAACAGAAAAAACATTTATCAGTCTACCCGACCCGGATATCGAACCCGAAATATTTGCTGAGCAGTCTTTACACATAAATAACTTTACGCTTCCCATTAATGAGGCAAGCAGAGACTATGGAATTCCATTTGATGCGATCCAAACATAGGTACCTCTTTTGCCTCTTCAACATTAATTATTTTTTTTCTTATACACACGTCGGTTACGGGTGCTTGTAATTGTGCTCTTTGTCAACACATCACCTAAGTATTTTTGATCCGCGTATATTCGTCTAAGGCGACCTATAACACCTTTTAGTAATTTTCGCTATTAAAATGTTTTTCTTATCATTCTTTCCACATGTCCAAACTACCTTAACATACTCCTTTAAATTTTAGTCACTATAATCATCATTTAATCCATATTCTTCTCTTATCACGCTATTATATTTCTAGACTTTACACAGTGATTCTAAAAAAGAAAAATGTAATATCACTTTATCCGACCCAGAGATCAAACTCGAAACCTCTGAGTAGTAGTACGTAGCAGTCCGTACACAGTATTACTGTACCACCATTTAACATGACAACAATTTAATTAATGAATTACTGTTGACATTTACTCATTAACTACCGTCGTCGTACGTCATAAACCACCTTACGCCCACGTCCTTATTTCTCATGACACAAATTTATCAAAGTGCACTTTGAAATAGCCTTACAGTCTATTATTAGGGTCAAATCACTCTATAAATAAGTGACACGCGAATAATAATGTCGTAAGCGACAAATAAGATTGAAATTTTAAATACAAAATGATTCCAAGTTGCTTCACAGGAGTTGGCTGACGGCTATTTTTTCCCCAGTTTGTAAAGCTCACGCGTCGTATATGAACTCATTCGAAAGCCGATTGCCGAAAAAAGACACTGAAACACTTTTTACGAATCCTTTTTGGAACTCATAAGGTCTTCATTTCTGGTATACCTATATTTGCAGAAATAAATAAATAAATAAATAAATAAAACTATCAAAAGTTCTAGTTTTCGGGTTTACTCTAGCGACCCGTCACGCCTTTAAAGTAAGTTGGCTTCCCCTACGTCGAATCGCGGCTTTTACCGAAAACAAAGCGCTAGTTTTTCTAAACTTTGTTTTTGGTAGACGCCTGAAAAGAGCGCTTCTAAAGACTTTTACTGTATATTTAGCTTGCAAATAAATATTTGAATTTGAATTTGAATTTGACGTAGCAGCGACTCGACGTAGAAGAACCAAACTAAAATATGTAATGTAGGTTGTATTATACATAGAATTCATCCGTAACAAATTCACTAAATGATGTAAAACCATAACAAAATCCGAAGCATGATTTAGAAGAAGCTTGCGGAGAAACTGACAAAAGTAACATCGACTTTGTTTAACACAATTAAGAAATACTTAGGATTATATTCCAGAATTTTAGTTTGGTGGAGTTTGAGCATTTGGGGGAGGGCTTGACGCCGCCGGGGTAGACTTTTACCAAAGTAAATATTAGCACCTTTTTTTTGAGCATGCAGATACGTTTGGGAAGGGATTGAGTCGTATCCCTTACCACTCTCCTGGAGCCGCCAATGCCGTTACTTAGTTCCTTATAATGATATGTTACTGTCGCTTACGACGTTTTAGTAGGTACAATATGGTATGACGTCAGTGTATCGAAGCGTGTCGATCAACCCTCACGTTTATGATCAAAGGTTGTTGTCCGGTGACTGGTCAAGTGACGTTCAGGGTGAATGAGTTTAAGTGTATTGGAACTACTTAGCCGTAAAAATACTGATAATTGTGATAGACTCTTGGTCGATCGATAGTCTGGTGGATAGCTTTTTTATTTATAGTAGATTTATTTTATACTGTCAGTACAGTAAACTAAAAATGTTAATAAACAATTATTGAGAAATAACAAAAGACGACAGACATTGAGCTCCGGAGAACTAATTACCTTCTCGTTCCTTTTTCCTCCTCGTCTCCTCCGTACACGGTCGGCAACGGTATGCTTATACTTTCTGCTGCCTAGATATGCTTTAAGAACACAGGAATATTTTACATGGTAGCACTAGTAATCGGAGGCGCTACTTATTTACCGTCAAATAGGCCATTTGCTTATCTACGATCAGAGGCTACAAAAATACAACATTGTTTCACGCCTTTTTGCCAAGAATATAGCAAGAAGTACCTATAATATAACACCAGATTTCGGGCCAGCTTTTTTGAGTTTATCAGCAATAATGGTACGGTTTACTACCAAACCAAGAAAACATGAATTTTTCATAAACTTGAGTATTACCTACCCACTTAATTTATTAATATTATTTCAGCAAAACACTTTGTTAAAACTATTTGTAATAATTTCCATACAAACTTCTATGAATTTAACATAAAGGTAGGTTGTACATGAAAACGCACTAAGTCTGATTGCCAATCTGAATACGAAGGGGGACAATGAATTGTTATGGGGTAAAAGGTAGATGAAGAGATTTGTTTTTTTATGGTGTCATATTCGATACTATCGTATTAGCTTAAATTATTTTTATAGACACGTATGAGTTGTGTTTTTTTTAATTCATTACTTTTATAGTTAGAAGTTCTGTTACTTACTTATGTATGATAAAAAAACATCGTAAAATACAAAACAACAAGCAAAATATGTTATTAAAATTAGACGTATTCCATGTATCAGCAGTTCCAATTCCGGTTAATAAAGGACATTTAATATTTTTGTATTATCACAACTAAGTAATTTTATATTTGGAGCATCTGTGCCCACATACGTAGAGTTACAAACTAGCTTTCTTTTTCATATAGGTATTTACTGTGTTTCTTCATGTTTGTATCTTGTTTTGTGAGCCAATAAATCAATAAATAAAAACAAAAAGTCCGCCTATCTAAAACAATCTGAAAAGAAAGAGATCCATTTTATTTCGTGCCGAATGACACTCCCACAATTAATACGAATTTAATGACATCTCATATGTTAAAATCCAAGCAATTTATGCTGTAGAGCGTGCCAAAGAAATGGATATACATAGCCACGTACATACATAGATACATACACACATACACACGCTCGAAAAACATTACCCTCCTCGACTGAGGCAGACAGGCAAAAAGTCTGAGATAGGGATGACAACAAGGTTAAAAATAAGAAAACATTTTTTGTGATGGATTATCGCCAATTAAAGTACTATTGTAAGAGATCGCAATAGATTTTTATTCGGAACAAATAAAACAGACATGTCACACCAATAACATATGAGTGAGAGAGAGAGAGAAACTTCTCTGTCACCCTTGACATTTACAGTAAAGCAAAGCAAGCCTTAACACAAAGGTTCTATTGGGTTTACAAGCAGTTTCCAACATTTTGTTTGTTAGCCACGACACAGACTGTGCTTATTGTGGCTATTATTGTAAAATGTGTAAATTTACTTTAATAAACATTAATCATCCGGCGTCGTATGAGTCCAGAACGATAAAGGCATATTTATATTAAATATATAAAACAAAGCGGTCTAATTGTTGTGTCTATGGGACGATCAGAGCCTACACCGTAGATAGTTACCTAGTTACCATATTATTTCAATAGTAGCTTTCCGCGGCACGGTTTCATCCGCGTCTTTGATTACTGCTTTGCTCCCGTCGCCAGTAGCTTGCTGTTACGTAGCCTATAACATTTCTCGAGAACGCGGCTATCATACGCAAAAAGAATTATTTAAATCCGCTTCATATAATAGTTTA
Organism: Parascotia fuliginaria; assembly: GCA_963082885.1. Taxonomy (NCBI): domain Eukaryota; kingdom Metazoa; phylum Arthropoda; class Insecta; order Lepidoptera; family Erebidae; genus Parascotia; species Parascotia fuliginaria. The sequence goes on from OY720195.1 coordinate 8,525,330, forward strand.
GATATCAGACATACTAGATGCAGACTAGTAGTAGTACTACTTGTAGTTTGGCTTTTGGAATGGTGTCCGCCACTTCTGGATTCCACTGACTGCTTACCATCAGGCAGAGTGGAGTCACTTTGGTAGGCTAATAAAAGACGATATTTATTTTATAAACGCAAACTCACTCACACTCTACTACACTATTTTATCCACAGCCCTCCAGTATCACTAGCGATGGCATTATCACCAGCTCGCTACCCGTTGTTATCGCCTCACTACGCGCCTCTGCCGCCGCCACCGCAGCAGCCGGTTCAACCTGACTCCTCGCATGATCACCATGATGAAGGGAACATGCACACTGATAGTGATGGTGAGTTAAACAAAGAAGTTATTAAAATCCCAAGTGTGTAAATATAAGCTACAGGGAAATGCGAGCCAAAGCTGATCGAACTATAAATTAATATTTTACATTTCTGGCATAAGGAAGTGACGATCTCACCGCCTGGTTAAGTAAAAGATCATCACTAGAAACTCAAGCGTGTAACTGTAGTCTACGCCACTCGTCAAGGGGCCTCTGGACTGCTAATATTGCTGTCGCTAATCAGCCGGTCAAGCGTAGCGATTATCGCCAAAATATTCTCTAAATATAGAACCTATTAGGGCCTTTACCGATAGGAGGCCTTCGTTTTTAGCTTGATCAGTCAGAAAAGTTCGATAGGTTGACTCATAACCTATCAGTTTTGAGTTTATTTCATGTGATCGCTATTATGGTGGGTACCAAACCTAAGACCTTACAAAATCGTACTACCAATTTTGTATTTGTTTCAGATGACAGTATTGATGTAACTAACGAAGAAGATTCTACCTCGTATTCGCCACCAGCTGCTATAAACTACCCTCAGAACTGTGCTTCTTATAGGTAACTTAATAAATTTTATAGGGTACTAGTTTCCCGCAGTGCGGTTTCTCCCGCGACTTTGGTTACTGCTCTGCTTCCGTCGCGTGATGTTACGTAGCCTTTAACCTTGCTCAAGAACTGGGATATCATACGCAAAAAGAAGGTTTGAAATCCGACTGGTAGTTCCAAAGATTAGCGCGATTCAAACGAACAAACAAATAAACAAACAAACAAACAATCTCTTCCGCTTTATATAATAGTATAGATAGATATCATTTGATTGGAAAATTCTGTGATGAAACCAAGTGCTACATTGATTGATTGATTATGTCAAAATTACCCTAAAGTATAGAGTTGTAGACCATTGCAACAATGAACGTTTTTCAGCTGATAATGATGAATTCTGTCGCAAGTAGATCTGGAAACGTTCACTGCGGGACATTTCGAAATGTCTTTGCATATGGTGATTTCTAGTAAACAGGCAACGGTGCTGCCCGTTAGGTACCTTGTAGGTATTTACTTAATCGCCTCTTACCTCACCGACGGAAAAGAAACCTGTTACTATATTTTAGACTGACCGCATACCAACAAACTGTGAGACAAATTAAGAGAGGCTCTTGCCCAGCAGTGCGTAAATTCAGACTGTGGATCATGATGGTAGTAATGTATCCAGTTGAACATAAATGTTAGCGACTGCACCGTTGGTCTAGTGGTTAGTGTAACTGACTGCGACGCCGGGTGTCGTGGGTTCGATTCCCGCGGAAGGCAAATATTTGTGTGATGAACATTTGTATTTGTCTTCAGTTTGGGTGTTTTCTATGTATATTAAGTATGTATTTACAAAAAAAAAAAAAAAAAGTACGTATATGTATTATATTTCAATTATCTAGTACCCATAACACAAGCTCTGCTTAGCTTGGGACTAGATGACGATGTGTGATAGTGTGCACATATTATTATTATTATTATTAAATTGACTCTATATTGATTCCGAATTCTCTTTGTAAGAAAGAGTCATCAGCCATCTTCTGTTACAGGCCTTTGGGAGTCGAGAGTGCAGCGGAGTCTGCAGCCCGACTGCTGTTCATGGCAGTAAAATGGGCGAAGAACCTACCCTCATTCGCCAGTCTTGCTTTTAGAGATCAGGTTTGTACTAGGACGCTCTTTTTCTTAATTGAGTTGAATTTAGAAATATTATTCTTCTTTTGAAATATAAAAGATTTTCAGAACATACAGAACATTAATACAAAACATATTTGCATGCATTATTTTTTGGTCACACAAAGCCTCCTAGGGAAATCAAACCTGGAGGCTGAATACTGGTGTGCAAGGGACAAGTTTATTGCACACCAGTATTCAGTGGCATGCACTCGCTCTGTATAACCGAGGCATACCCTTAAAAAACACTTTATTAAACATTTTATTTCATCTCTGACCTTAGGTGCTTTCCCTCCCCCCCCCCCCCCCTTCCTTGAAAACTATTTTAAATATTACACTTTGAAGAGAGGAGCTTTTCCTGCCACGGGTTGAAAAAATCGTAGATTCGGGGCTGCTACTTGTATCGTATACAGCTACACTCGATGGTCATCGTCCAACATTGCTATAAAAAGGAAAAGAAACTATCTCTTCCTAAATGCACACTACTTTTCGTTTAGTTTTAATCTTCGTCCCTTAAACTTGTAGGTGATTCTTCTAGAAGAAGCATGGTCGGAGTTGTTCCTGCTGAATGCTATACAGTGGTGCTTGCCTCTGGACGCGGCTTGTGCTGCTCTGTTCGGCAGCGATCAGATCGACCAAGGTATTTTTTTACGATATAAATGTAGAGCAGTTAATCTGTAGTGTCACTTATGAATTTATTGAGCAATTATTACAAAAAGGCAATTCCTGTAATATAAAAATTCATAAAAAGTTTTCATTTTGCGAATGTGTGAATAATTTATGTGGAAATCAAAGCGGATATTCCCTGTAAGTTCCCGAGGATTTTTCCATAGGTACTTGTTGATTTATACAACTCTTTACCAGTACAATGTGTTTCTTTCTAGTTTTGAGCCCGAGTCTTTTATACCCGCTTAAAAGGGAGACATGAAAAGCATTTTAGAAAAGTATACTAGACACTCCCACGCAGCAGTTTGCAATTGGGATGGTGTCCACCAAACCTGAACTCCACTAACTGCATATCATCACACCAGGCAGAGTAGGATCAATTTTCAAGGATAATATAAATATAAACAATTATTATGATTTATTTTCAGAGAACGGTGTAGATTCAGCTACACTTCGTCGTTTGCGTGAAGTATTGTCACGGTACAGAACTGTGCTGGTTGATCCAGCAGAATTCGCATGTATGAAGGCAATCGTTCTGTTTAAATCTGGTAAGTTTACAAAATTTGTAAAGCGACTTATAAGCTCGAAAGATTAAGTCGGCACCAGTAGTCCAGACCAGTTAAAATGGAGATATAGAAAGAAAAGAAAGAAAGAAAAAGATTTATTTTTGTACACTGAACGAAACACACTTAAATTATTACAAAGAAAAAATAAAACTAAAATCAGAAAATAATGTAAAAATAAAAAATAAAAAAAATTAAAATAATGAGATATAATGAAAGCCTATGCCCAGAAGAAGACGTCTTTCAAGTTACAGGTCCAGGTAAAATAATGAATAATATGATAAAAAAAATTGTAGTAATTTGAAATACGCACGATCCGAGAGAGGAAATTTGGATCACCAGCTCTAGTTATAACTGCATGAAGGCAATAAAGTGCTTAAAATGAAACGCACAAATTTTATTATTTAAAGTACCTTACCTTGAATTATACTCAAATTAGTAGATGATTAACTATATAGGTCCACGGCGTTTTCCACACTCGTAGTTCTAGATAGGCAGCCTCTGGTTCTGTTAATGTAATGGCAATAATGGCATAAAATAAATGTATCATTTTTAGTGAAGAATATTGCCCATTGCCCAAAATAATAAAGCAGTTTTGGTTTAGTACTTTAACTGGCAAAAAAATGTGATACATCAATGCCCATCTGACTAGAAAAATTATCACAATTAATGTAATTAATTAATTATTCCTCATTTCAGAAACTCGAGGCCTAAAAGACCCACTTCAAATAGAAAACCTGCAAGACCAAGCTCAAGTGATGTTAATGACTCACGCTCGCACTGCTCATGGAACTGCCCCGGCCAGGTTTGGCAGACTCCTCCTTTTACTGCCTTTACTCCGTCTAGTCACCCCACAGCAATTAGAGAGAGAATTCTTCGCCAAAACTATAGGACAAACACCCATGGAGAAAGTACTGGCTGATATGTATAAAAATTAAATTATAACTAAGGAAGAAAGACGCAACTGTTAAATTTAAGAAAGAAAGCCGTAAGTAACTAAAACAAAACATAGAAATATCATCTCTATGGCTTCAATTTTAAGTACAGTACTGCAAATTATGTTTTATAGTTGTTATTTTACTACAATTTATGTCGAGTTGCGTTGTTCTTTCGTAGAGGTAAAACACAAGGTATAGAAAGACACCTTCATGGTGTTAAAGTTAACTTATTTTATAAATGTTGGCTGATATGTATAATAAATAAATTTAGGAAAGAAAGACGTAACTAAAAGACATGGAAAACATCTTTATGTCATCAGATAAAAAGTGCATTTTTCGCAGCTGATTGCATAGTTGCGTTGTCCTTCCTAAGCAAAATATTTATTACACCTACATAATATTATTATAGGATATTATTACGTCTTTGTATCGAAGCTTGTATATGTTAATTATGCTAATCAAAGCTAGTCCGATTGATAAATTATGCCTGTATATTGTGTTATGTGTAATCACAAGAAATAGGTACTAGTCCGATATGAATATTTCTTTCACTGTTCAAAAGGTACACTATTTTCCACTTTTCTTACCTTTTATGTCGATAGATATATCGAAGGTATACCGCGCAGTAAAAGTAGAAAATTGTATATTAAGTATCTGATGATTTTATAGAATATTTATTCGTGAATCACACATTTTCTTTTTATTAGTTTGCAAATTAAACCGACTACGCTGCGTTACTTACTTGCTTAAAAGTAAAAGCCAAATTTACTGCTCACCTAATCATATAAGCTGTATTTGTTGTGTAGTTTAGTGATAGAATAAGTTATATTTATGTTATTTGTTAATATTTTTTATTTACAGCTGTACATTTTTAGCTAAGTTTGTAATTTATATAATAATATGTAAAAAAATAACTTAAGTATTTAATATAATTTGAATGTAAATTAGGTACATAGTCAACTTTACACGCATACGCATAGTATAAAAACTAAATAAATGTCACGCCAACTTAATAATCTATTTGGTTACCTTTAAAAAAAATATTTATTTATTTTTATTTATTGAAAAAGTATTTACAATATCATTCATTACAGATAAAAAATCCAATACGATATCATAAAAAACCCAAATTTAAAATAATATAACTGATTACTAAATAAATATACCTACCTATTTATCCAATAATATACATTTTTGTGCAACATCCTTGAATTTTGACAGGGTACTTTGAAAAATATCAATTTCTATAGAAATAATATTAGGCGCGCGACAATGGAGCAAATTTGAGTAAAATATAACAATCATACTTAATCTGCATTTAAAAATTCAATATTCCACGTCACATCACAAGGCACTGGTCTCTTTCAAAAAGTATTAAGATAAAAGAGGGGTTTGTCAATCACTGTGAATCACTACTCTTGACAGGCGAATTGATGACTGCAATAAAGTGAATGCAACACAAGAAGCCCTACCACAACCTCATAAAGCTCTCATTATAACCTTACTTTGTCTCTATCTTTGTTTTTATTGGTAAAAAAAGACAAAAAACAATATAAGATAAGAATAATGCTGCTATAAAAAGTGGTGGTAGTCCCCCAGGTAAGAAGCAGCATTAATAAGCATACTAAAAAGCCTTAGTGCTGTTACGACACCGATCGTCATCATAATATCAGTCTAAAGACGTCCACTGCTGGTCATAGGCCCTTCCCATTTTCCACCCCTTTGGCCGGTCGTTAGCCGCCCTCATCAATCGGTTGACCGCCACCCTTATCAGGTCTTTCGGTCAGGGCCTTCCCTAGAACCTCAAAACCTAATAGTACATAATATCATAAATATAGGTACAGACGGGCATAATTGTTTGGTTCTATATTCTAGTCAGGATACACGGCCTCAATAAATTGCATTTATTACCAAATTTATCATTTAAATTTACCACAGAATAATAATAAAAATATTATTCTACATAAATGTAAAAATTTTAATGTAAATATAAACAGTTTTTTTATAAACGAATAGAAAGGCCTCGGTTTTTAAATCTGAGATATACCTAAGTAAATAAATATTAAAATTAAGTGCTTAATATTAACTAATGTCATTCGCCCCTGCTTCGCGCTCATTATTAAGTTTTTACGATATGATTACAAATCATTTCAATTTTCGGCTTTCCTCTACTATATGTTTTAAAGGAATTTTCATCACGAAATATCATCATTATACAACATTATTAAATTATGTGACTAGTATACGGAGCTGGGAATTTTGTAATACGCATTCATCATCTTTTGCATTACTGGGTAATACTGAATATTACCCAATATGTAAGTATTGCAAAAGGTGATGCTGATGACTATTCCCAACTGACAAGCAAAGTTCCCTGATAGCTGGGGTAAAAATTGGGAAAAAGCCTCGGATTATTAAGATATTTTTTTGTTAAGCTTGTATTTCATAATTGAAACAACCAATGTTGACAATAGATGTCAAATAGAACTTAGTCTACAATATTGCTCTGCGAAGGAAGAACGCCGTATATGCAAAAAAAAATCTAAATATGTATACCTGTAGAAAAATACTTAACATATTTAATTTAAGACCCACTTTTCTAAACCTGTGTTTTATACGGCGTTCTTAATTATCGAGTCTATTGCTTACCATAAAATATTATCCATTTTGTAAGGATTTTATCCCATCTGCCTTTTTTAGGTCAGTTCATCTAACTTCTTATGTTTCTCAAGTCAATCCCTCACGGCCATCACTGTGACTCCTGTAAACTATTGAACTCTTTTAAACACCTCGGAGCTATAATACTCAGGTGTATTATGAAAAAGTTGTACCTACGAATTTAGTAAATTTAAACATCGCAATTTGACGTAAGTAATAATAATAATATTATGTCATAGTAAATAATACATTATGTCATATATGTAATAGAAACACTGATAATATTCCATTATACTTAAGTATATTGGTAAAAAAACATGTTGTTCCAAAACATTGGACTCGAAATTGCTGACAAGACTCAATTTCGAAGTCCTTTATCCGTTAAAACCAAATTATCAAGCGAAAAAATGGAGGTTCTCGAGTCTTTTACGTCACGCGCCGTTGTTCAAATGACTTGGTTGATTCAAATAACGGTAATCTGACCGCGACAAATGCGCTGAACTTCGCAGACCGACAAAAACATGCAAATTGTATTCTTACAAAATTAGTATACCTATACGTGCATACCTATTGCTTAATGATATCATTTGATTACATTCGAAACCGCAATCGAAAACCCCAAATTGATTTACGTTGAACGCACACGGAAAAAATAATGTTTGGGTTTCTGAATCTGACAATACTCAATAGTCATTGCAGGTGGCGTTTTGATGTTTGTTTAGGTACTTACATTTATTATGTCATGTGCCAGCTGTTACCCGCGGCTTCGCTAACTAAAAACGAAGTAAATCCAAGAATAAAATTGTTATAAGATAGTCTACGTCAGTGTTGAGTTCTCCGGCTACCTATCTCATAACAGAAAATTACATCAATCCGTGTTTTGTTGAGTCCGTGAGCTGCATTTCTGACCTTATTTATCACTAACCTTTTTCAAATTAAGTACATAATAAGTAAACAAAGAAGTACCTTTAAGTTTATTGTGCAATGATGTTTAAAAAACTCATAGTTTATGCAAAAGTATGACACTATTGCAAATAGTATTACTAAGCTTGTAGCGTGTAACTTTATTGTTATTAGTACTTACTAATTATAATATAAGTAATTATTATTATTATACTTAAAGGAAAGACATTCTTATGTTTCTTAGAAATGTTTTTAGAGGGCGCTTATCAATTTGAGTACAAACTCGATAAGAATATTGTTATACTGCTTCAGTTTGGTGAAATAGTTTAGTTATCTAGGCGTCTTTTTATGATACCTAGTAATTTTGATTGAAAATATTTATATGCCTGAGATCCTGAACGTCCTGAGACTTACCACCATCATTCAGTGAAATAAATATTTAAAATAATGTTTTGTTACGATATTTTTACCTTGTGCTAATGTAGATAAGCGCCATCTATGTCAAACACAAGAAAATCGTCTATTGCCTATATTAAGTACGCCAGCGTGTATGTATATAAAACTGCCAAATGTAATCGTTGTAGCCAAATTGTAATTATTAGGTAACGGTAAATATATGTGATGTCCATTTGTCGTTGTTTTTTATTACTTAAATCCATAATCATAGCTAGACATAGGATTTTCCAAGAGTCCGACTAATAGCACAGACTCGCTGTATGTTCTATGGAACCTAACTCCTAACCTGGGTTACACAGCTGCTTACCCCTTCAAAGAAATAGAACGTGATAGAATAGCCTGAGTTTCTTACTAGTTCTTGTCATGACTCTAACTTTTTAATGAACTAAATCTGTCATTTGTGACTTGACTTTTAATTAGATGTTCTTAGTAGTCACTAATATTGTGATGTAAATGACTAAAATGAGTTAGAGTTTGATACCACACAATAAATAATAGTTAGTGATATTTTTGTGATATTTCATGTGATTTTTTTTTCCTAACAAGGAAATACCTTAAAAGCCAGTTGTTTAGACACGCCTCTATGCAATACGAGGAAAAAGATACAATTTTCCAATACCTCTTATGATTTATTAATCTAAATAATTACTACTACCTACTTGTAGCTGGTCTACGTCATTATCTGTATACATTCAGATAAAAGATTTTAGCTCCAAGTAATTTAAATTCTCACGAATAAGAGTTGGAGTAAAAAAGTGGTCAGGTAAGGACTTTGGCTTTAAGTGAGACAAATCAGGGTAAGGAAAAAAATGTGTTAAGTACGAGATGATAGAATCGTCTACTTTTTTACAAGATCAAGAAAGTCATAAAGCTGCCTAAGTCATCGGAGGCAAAGGAAACTCAGGGATTTCAATCTAGAAGGGGCAAACCGGGGCACCGGCCACGGGCGCCAAATCTTAATATATCTAGCCGCCCCCTGTTCATCATATCAGCCAAATGACGACCATCCGTTCCCAGCTCATCATCAGCCAAATGGCGATCCTCCGCCCCCTGTCGCTACTCTGACTACTCCTTGGAAATAAGGGGGTCGCCACTATTAAGTTCCTGGGTTGGAGAAATCTTAGATCCGAAGCTAAGAGAATTTCTAATATATAACGAACAAGTGTTACCTGCGTATTAAATATCGTCTTACGTTGGTCAACAACCCGTCAGCCAGGCATAGTTATTTATCAAACTCCTACCCTTTGGAACAAGACAGAGGAGAGGACCTCTATATGCTAATGATTTTTATGAAGAGCTGTGCAAGTGCCTGTGGTTATTACACCATCTACCGAAAAGAAATGTAATTAAAATAATAAAATTCAAAGTGAAACCGCTAGATGGCGTTCAATACCATAAGTAAACTCCATACAACATTTTGATTATTTGACTCAATTAACGTCAATAATAAATTTAGTACCTAATTAATAATTTAATTAAATCGTAAATAAAACTATATTTACCTACAACTAATATCAATTTGCAATAAACGGTGATCGAGAATATGAGGATAAAGTGAAATGAGTCATGTCACCTCCCAACAAAGTTCAATATTGCGTAATAATGTTTCGAATAACAAAACGTTTGGTTTTTCCAATGAGGTATGAACTTGTAGAGAAGACATTACTAATAATTATTATTATTTATGACTGTGACATTGCGTATTGCATTTGTATATTATACACAGGACATATTGCATAATTACTTGACCGTATTATGGTCTTCGATCTAGAATAATGAATCGCTCCATTTATGTCGGTCACCGTAAAATTGTAATAAACGGTTAAATTATAATCAGAATTCTAATTGTATTTACAATTTTCTATGACATGTCCGTGGGTGTCATAAAAGGCGACTGAAAGAATGCCAATTAACGAGTAGTAATGCTCCCAGCGATTTAAACATCACTAAGTCGCTACTAAACGTGGTGTCTGGCTTATCTGCAGAAGTGGACGTCAGACTATAAGAATCCTTCAATATAGAGCTGTAATTATAACGTGCCCCCTCATTTGCAAGGTCGTCAGGTCAGGGCGCCGCAGTCGTGCATAAGCTGCGTCTCACAATTCATTCAATCAGACCATAATCGCCTAAAAATATCAGTTTTGAGTGCTCTAATTATGTTTTACATACAAAACATATTTAAATATGCACAGAGGTAATACATTATTTTTTATATATTATTATATTATATTATTATGGTGGCGGCTTTAAGGAGCCTGTGACTTAGCCAACTTCACTTCTGACGCTTCTAATATCCATATACACAGATAAATTTTAACCGTAAAAAAAATTTTATAGTGTTATCATATCACTGCCTTCTCTATACATTTTTATGTCGTCACTGTGTTTTCCCCACTACGCCATCTCATCGCCTACGATATCAACGTATATTGACCTGCACAGGGCTGTCACAAACTGGTTCCACAAAGGTCGAACAGTAGTGCTTCTTAAGGTCAACATGTCTCATATTATGAATACGTGAACGTTGTGAACAAAGACCTAGACTGTATCAAGGATTGGTCCGACAGATTCGCATTGACGGTTAATCCTGCTAAGAAGTGCTAAGCTACTATCGTTGGCAGCCAACGCCTAATGAACAAATTAGACACGAATACCATTCCACTTATCAAATTCAAAGGTAATACCATAAATATATCTGTAAATATCAAAGACTTAGGGCTGCACATTGACTCAATCTTAAATTGGAGAGCCCAAGTCTCCCAAGTCTGCCAAAAAGTCACAGGTACCCTACGTGCTCTTTATAAGCTTAAAAACTTTCTTCCTTGTAAGACTAAAACAATGCAAAGTCTGCACGACTTTGATCTTTCCTTTAATCGACTATAGTGATGTATGTTATTTTGACCTGAATGCAGATCTCCTCAACAAACTTGATCGTCTTCTCAATAACTGCATTCGATTCATATTCTGTCTTCGCAAGTATGATCATGTATCTGCTTATCGCTCTCAGTTGAATTGGCTTTCCATTCGTCAGCGTCGTAGTTTACGCGCACTCACAACACTTTATTCCATCCTTATGAATCCCAATGCTCCCACCTATTTGACCTCACAATTCAAATATCTCTGTTCTACACATCAAAGAACTCTTCGATCTTTTAACAATTTACTTCTAACAATTGTCCCTCTCATAGCTCTGATTTTATACACTCCTCTTTTCCTATACAATCTATTCTACTCTGGAATGCCCTCCCTCTCGAAATCAGGATGGCCGCTAACCAGAACTCGTTTAAGGCAAAGGTTCGAACTCTTTTCATGAATAAATTGGCAGAATCAGCTAAATAATTATGTCTAATGATATATATCTATATGTATATACCTACCCCTGTATGTACATTTATATATGTATATTTATGATATTTTGTGTAATGTTTATTGTTTTTTTTTTTTGTAATAAGTTATATCATATATTTATATCTATTTAGTAAAATAATTATTGGATTTAGCAAAAGTTAGTTTTCAATATTAAACTGTAATGCACCTACTGCGCAAAACTCTGCATCACCCGAAAGGTTGACTGGTAGACAATGCCTTTGGCATTAAGTCCGCCTTTATACATTTATGTGTGTAAAAAGCTTGAATAAATAAAAAACTAGAAGGAAATAACAGAGCTATGACGAAAGCTTACCAATATGTGTGCAAGACAAACCCAAATAGTTCTACGAATTGCAAATATTGCGAGTATTACGACGAAAGACAATAATGTGTGGATAAATAGATACGAAGAGGTCACTTAATACATTCCGGGAAAGTAAACGGATATGGCCGTGATGACAATAAAACATCTATTGTGTCTACAGTAGTGTCCATGAAAGGGTTACCTAAGCCGTTTTTAATTTATGTGTATCGTCGCATAATTTTTACGTATGGGTGACGTATCATTTGACAATAGAACTGTCTCAGAAATTCCACATAATCTGCCATATATAGCCCAACTCTTGAGGAAGGTTATAGGCTATGTAACATCACGCTATTGGCGACGGGAGCAGAGTAGTAAGCAAAGACGCGGGTAAAATCGCGCGATAAATCTTATAAAAAAAAGGTCCCCGAATTGAGCCTTGTGGAACACACCTTTTGTTACCTATAATTTCGAATGCCTTATTTCGTAGGCAGACTTGTGTAATAAAGAGGCGAGTCCTTTACTATATTTTTTAAGCATAATAAATCCAAAGAAGTGATGTATTTTTTATATAATAATATTTCTCTATTCTCCTCTTCCTTCAGTCAACATCTGGGATTGATAACCGTACTAGCAGAGAACATAGTTGACTACAGCGTGTCAGTAATGACAGGGTCGAACCTTCACTTACAATGACGTCATGAAAATGATAAAACAGGGCGGGCATCAACGTCCTATGATAAGTCTGTCACCATTGTCATCTTCAATCGGTCTGTGAAGTGTGACAATTATCGCAAAAGCTCTAGTCTTTAGATATTGAGCTGTACGGCTGTAATCTCTAAATAGAAAGGGTTTGGACAATTCTCACTCGGCCGCCACACCAAGTAGGTAATTACCTACTTTTACTTTTTTCTAAGTAGGTAATTATATGTTTACTTGTACGAAATAAATTTGTGTATATTAATATCGGTTACTACCTATGCTATAGGTGCTCGCAATACTACGTAGTAGGTGACAATAAATTCCGAAAGTCATCGAGATAAAAAATCAGAGTTTTGGACAATCGGTAAACTATTTGAATCGGTCGACTGACTGTTGGCACTAATTGGTAAATTTTATTTGAATCGGTCGACTGATTTTGGCTTTATTTAAAACACCATGTCATTATCTAGGTACTTGTTTTAATAAAATCGAGATAAAAAAACAATCGGGTGTTTTGAACAATCGGTAAAATATTTGAATCGGTCGAAAGATTTTGGCTTTAATTAAAACACCATGTCATTATCTACTAGTTAAGTTGTCAGTATCACTACATAATTGGTCCACGTACAATTTTATTATGAGAACGTTAATGATGATGAGATTATGTTTATCAGTTTAACTCGTAAAATAACTGATTTATTATATATTTTATAGTAATTCGGTTTATTGAATCGTAAATCCGTAATGATGTAAATGTTATTATAATGCATACGCTCATTGTCATTTGTAAAGAATATTCTGAAGGCCGACACAACAATAAAATTGTATTAGAAATTAGAAATCAAAACAAACGTTTCGCTGACTAGGATATTAGGTAATAGCGGTATTATGTTAGTACCACCTAATATACTTAATCTTAGAATGTATTTTAAAGAAAACTACGAAAAAAGGATTATCAGCATAAAATAAAATTTTAATATAATTAATTCGCTACTGTAGGTACGTGTTGTGCTAAGAGTTTTTTTAATTGCAGGCCATTTTAACAGCTCTCATCCAATAAAAAGGTAAACAGTTTTTTTGATATAATCGTCATTCAAAAGGGCTGCTATCAGATTATCAATGCTGCGGACCTCTGAGATTCGCAGCATATAGTTGAGATAGCACCCTTTCAGGCTGGCATCTATTATATGAATGTAGGTAGGTATACATCAGCAGTATGCAATGTTAAACGTCCACCTGTTTATTTGTGCTAGTCCTGAATAAATGTTTTCTATCTTTTCAGTGCTCATGCATACCTACAACCGTCTAAAAGAGGCCCGCAACAACTTTCTGAATAAAATAAAATTACTACTGCTACTGCGATCTCAAATCTACCAGTGGCGATACACCTACCTACTTATCTACCAAAATGCAGGTGGAGATTTTGTTGTTTTCTTTGTTCGGCAATGGACATTTAAAATCTAGAATTGTAATGAATTATGTGCTTCGGTGTCAGTAGGACGTGCGACTGCTTGTGGAAAAGATTGCATGAATCTCTTAATAAGAAAATGTTTCAAAAAATGTATGTAATAAAAGACAATGTTTCAAAAACCACATTTAAGTTAAGATAACAGGGAATTTCTAACATTGCAGTAGTTCGCAAGGTAGGTACATGATACAGATTATACATAAGTGCACTGTTATTCTTTTTAGTTAAATCCATACGTACAGTAGATCCTTACCAGATTCAGCATGAAGGGGCCGAAACAGCCGAAGAAGTAGGTACCTACCATGCTCTTTAATATTGGCGTGAAGTTTTAGTTGCCATACTTAGGTACTACTGAATTTCGTTCAGCGAGTGAAAGTCCAAATAATCTTTCGGGTCACTCCCTTTCTATACTCCTTCTCTACCCTCATTTCTTTTTACCTTTAGGGTCTTTACGTCTTAGTTGTGCTTTTTAGGGTTCCTTAACCAAAGGGTAAAACGAGCCCCTATTACTAAGACTTCGCTATCCGTCTGTTTGTCTCACTGTCCGTCTGTTACCTACTGTCTGTTACTGTTACGTTTATATGCCATAGAGTATTTAGAGTAGGTAACCATCAGGTGGCTTATTACGCTGTTTAAAACCTATTAATGAACGTAAGTATTCTTTAAGTAGGTACATAACTAACTAAAAATTCGATTGATTCGTGTAGGTAAGTATCGAATTTTAGCACAATTTATATGTAACATAATCTATTACAACATAACAGCCAAATATTTAAAAATATTTGCGTTTAAATAAAGTTGCTTAATCGACCGACAAGCACAAGCTATAGTTATAATACGTCGTCTTAATTGATTCTGTATGCATAATGGTGCACCATTATTTATTCCAGTTGAGGTATTCAGGCATAGGTATACTTATATATTTCACATTACTTATAAATAATAGCTAATTATAAACAATAAAAACGGGCTAAAAGATCGATATGATTTAATTTGCATTTTTAATTCTTACGCCACGAATCGCAAACAAAGCGGTACTGGATGTCGTGTGGACGATTTTGATAGTCAGCGTTGTAAAACTTAGTTTCAAGACTAATTCATTGATTTAGAAAACATGAATGAAGGACACTATGCTTACCTATTTAATAATTAACATCAATAAGATGCTGGCATTTAACCAGTAGGATTTTAGAAATAATAAATCTGACTGAAAAGTGCATATGGAAATCATGAGAGATCCTTTTTGCTCAGCATGCAGCAGTGCGACAGTTAAATTGATTTTGTTATGTGGAACTTAAAATATAAGTTTGTATTTTTAATAATAATATAAAACACTGAGTCTACAGCTATTGTATCTTGGATCATTCCACTTAAAACCATAGTCTAGATTTAATATTGTACTTAAGTAGATACTGGAAATCCAAATCTATTCCGAGAACCCATTAAGCCTTAAACTTCTAGTAAAACTGTTTAAAAACTCATTTACCTTAGCTAAATACACAGGTAATTAAACAACGCTCAGTTTTATTACCTACATAATTAGAAATAACGTCAAACCGATTACCTTTAACTAATCGCTACTTACCACATTAAGTACGTAGTTGAACAAATTGTAACTAAGTACAATAATTAACATCTATTAAATATGTGATTGCATAAATTTGTAGTAAAATGTTCTGTATTTCTTTCTTTCCATATTACCTTATTGGTACAGTGGAAGTAGGTATGTGCGATTGTTGTGCAAGAGGTTGTGGGTTCAATTATCACACGAGACAAATCTTTGCTAATTTTGCGTCCGTTATTAGTTAATCTCCTGATGAACCGCGGTTGTTCCCCATTGCGGATGGTATTTAAAAAAGCATCAGAAAAGTAACATAAATATCTAATCTGATAAACTTACGTACATAGAACACTGAAAACATTCAGGTACCTACATCTACTCATTTGTTTAGTACGACAGTGTACCGTTTTTTTGGTAAGCACACACAGACTATAGATGCTTCTTAAATTTTCAAACACAAACATGCCTATAAACCTACCTCTTTGCCTTCTTTAACATTTTACAATCTTACACAGCCGCTTCTTTTGGATCCCAAAATGATTCCTTTCAGTCTGATGGTATCTAAGGTCAATGAGGCCAAGTTAAGTTAAATAAATAAAACTTGCTTTAAAATAGTTTACCAAAATTGTGACAACCCTTAGACATTAGGTTTTTCTAAGATTTGATTTAATAAAAAAACATAACTGGTTCGTTGAATGAGTCAACAGGCGATACGAATTTATTGTTTATAAACAGGTGCTTATTGAAATTGGCTTTAAATAAGTGTCGTTTGGATAAGTCGATAATTGCGTGTTTACCTGTATGAATAGGTACTAGAAAATTTGGAGATTGACGATCAATAAGTTCTGTATCTAGGTGGATAAATCAATCCGCATCTACTTGGCAGATACTAAAATAGAAAAACCGGCATACCTACTTAAACAATAATTGCGAGACAGTAGGTATTTACGTCGCATGTAGGGATACCTACATAAAAAAAAGATGTTTGACAACATGTGTGACGCGATGAAAAATATACAAAATAGTAGATTTTATGTATGTATATGATAACTTTTTAAGGCTTGCTATGTGACCGTGCGTCGCCAGCGCTCTTCCGCAAAACATTCCATGAATAGGTAATACTTTTAAGTAGATTGTAGAACTAATTAGTATAAATTCATAGAGGTCGGGGGCTTGTTACCGGCTATATGTATTCTGCTAAAGAGTTTGTTTGAACGCGCTAATCAATGGAACTCAGTCGGATCTGAATTATTGTTTTTGCGTATGATAGCCGGTTATAGGCTATGTAACGTCACGCTACTTGCTACAGGAAGAGAACAGTAACTGAAACGCGCGCTGCGGAAAGCTAGTCACTGATACGACACGACACATACACGTAGAACTACTACGAGCCTGTTAATGTACAAACTCTAGGTAATGGTTTTAGCCTCTCTATGCTGCAGTGTGTAATTTCTTAAGCTTTAGGTACATATATATATCCATTCTTTAAGTCTGAAATATCCAATCCACATTGAACAAAAGTGGCAATCAATGCTCATACTTTCTCTATGGGAGCAAAAGTCATTTTTCTGCAGTAGGAAAAAAACGGGCTGGTATGATAATCCATTCTTACCCCAAGTTTTTACTGGCAACACAACATGTTTTAAACATCTAACTATCCCATTCACTCTTTGAGAGTTACCTAGAGTTAAATAGATGTTTGCAACATGTTTTGTCGTCAGTGAAAACGCGAGGTTACATAATAAGCGATAGCTGAACGGTATTGTATGACGCTAATCCGGGCCTTATGAATGACTCATAGCTTTTGCATGCTTCTAAATCAATATGGCACTTATGTAATAATTAAATTAGCTACCGACGTAATGACGACTTCATAAGTTATAGGTAGCTTTACAGCGAGAATAAATACTTAATATCCTTGCGTATTGTTCGGTAGAATATGCCAGTGTTACTAGTTGAGTGTTACTGCATGGGAATAAACCAAGTAAATCTAGCTTTACTTCCGTGGTAGAGTCTTTGCCAATACATATTTAATTGATTTTTATCGAATGTTTCAACTTTCGCAAGTAGATAAAAAGAAGCAATCCTGTATCACGGGATAGATACTTACCTACTTTACAAACATAGGTAGGTACTGTCTGTGGTCGGTACCCATACCAGCCCATATTAGAAACAAATATTTATGGATTATGTGCAAAGTTTTGTTCCGTGTGGGAATTAAGCCCATAGCCTCTTGCAGTCTTGCATATCAGATACCCTGCGTCATTGAGGTACCTCCTTACAAATAGATAGTTAGGTAGTAGTACCAGTCTAATTTTGGCCAGTTTCCAATTTGTTTTTCTAAATAGACGGCAACAGGAGCGGTCATCTTGAACCTATTGAGTAGGTAAGTACCTGACTTGGGAAACTAAAGATCATAAATAAGGAAATAAACACAAAAATAACCTTAGAATGGGTGCTAGCGGTGCTAGCTCTTATTTTATAGAAATAATACTGTGTGGTAGATATACTTAGCACCATACAGCCACTGACCACAAATAAATAACGAGCAAGGTTTTGTATAGACAAACGCTTGCGGTTATTAATTGTTATTGTGAATCTTACCTATTATTTAAGAAAATATAGGTACGAGATCAGCCAATATTATACCTATTTATATTTTATATACCTATAACGATTCTGAAACTAACCTCTGACAAACGTTTCTCTGCCGAATGAGCCGCCGACAGAATGTTTCGTTTATGAGTTGATCAACGACAGAATCTTCCAACTACGAACGATTCGCAGACAAACGATTTAGTCATGAGCGAATCGACGACAAAACCTTTCCGACGACAGAACGTTTCGCCGACAGAACTAGAAATAGAATGAAAATTAGAAATAAATGAGTGAATCGACGACAGAATCTTTCACCAAATGAAGATTCGACAGAGTCGACAGAGCTTATTTTGGCATGGTTTGGCAATACTAGTGGCTAAATCAAAAGATGACGTTTTGGAAGGTTAAATGTAAAATATTTGCAATTGAAAATCACTTTTATTATTATTAATTACCTGCACAACATGATTATTAGGTACCATAACAAAAACACAACAAATCGACTATGATTAACAATAAATAAAGCTCTGAATTTGAAATAGAAACGCACACATGTGTATCCCACCCCGGTGGCAGGCAATCGAGAGATGAAAGAAAAATATACTTTTCTCTCGGTTTTGCAAAGAGCAGTTTTTACGAAAAAAGCGGCTGAGACCCGTGGCGAACTTACACATTTGACGCCAGTAGGCTATTTAAATTTCTCTAATCCAATAGATTGAACAGTAAAAACATGGGTATCTAGGTAAATATTCAATTTTTTTTCAAATTCATATTTAGGGTACAATTGAACCGGTTTTCAGCCAAGGCAAAGAATGCAGACGAATGATTATTCTTTTGAGTTTGATATTAACATTTCATTGTTTGTATGACGCACATAAACGCCATTATTATTGTTTATTTTTTAGCGAATGTTTTCTTTAAACATAGTAAGTACGTAATTATCTATACATCAATTATGGTGGGCAATTTTATTGTAAGCACGATAACTTTTTTATTGTTACGCCTAATTGGCGGTTATATTTACTTGTATTTAGAAAAAGTATTCTTAATGCTTAATGAAAGGCTCACAACTGGCCAAGGTGATGAATATTTGGAGAGGCCATGTCCAGCAGTCTTTCGGCTTTTATGGTGATGATTTTACAAGTTTTCATAAAGGACAAGTAGCGCAATACCTAGCTAGAGTCCCTGCCGCAATAAGAGAATGCCTGTTTTTAACATTTTGGATTAACGGTTGAGAGCCTTCTGCTCACCGACAGTCCGCGTAAGGTTGTGAAAGCCATCAGAGGCTAACAACCCACAACACACAAAAAAAAAAAAATATTTTGGACACAAAGTAAAAAAGAAATATTACTTCTACGTTAAAATTAGTGATTGATCAAATGATCACTGATCACAAATATTTATGCATGAAATTAAATAGTTACTATTTTATAACATAGGTACATTATAGCGAAAATAAACGTCGGAGTTAAGTGTAGACGACTTTCTATTTCGGTTACAAAAAAACTTGTTTAAATTAAGGAAGTAGTCAATAAAACATTTTAAGGTTTTTTTTTAATTGTATTAGGTCTAACGTCATTGGTTGCGCAAAAAAGAGAGGTGACAAAGCTGCACTGTTTATCTAGACAAATATGGTTTTTTGAGCTAAGTAAATAATTGAATTAACCTTGAGAAAGCTAGTTTGTACGGTCGGTCTAACGTTCGGTTCGATTCCAAAACTTGAAGGCTAGGCAATGACTTAAACACTTTTTAATGAGTTTCATAATTTTTTATATTTTTCCAAACTTAATTCAAATTAATGTTGTAAATAACATGATTTCACAAATTGTACCTAATCTAATATCACAGATAGAACAAAATTAAATGATACAAAATGTTTACCCAAAAATGATTTTAATTAAAATAAAACTATCAAAATATAATTTTAGATCTATCACAATCACAATTTGAGTAGCCTTAATACTAGGTCGCACGTTCAGTGAAGAACAGACTAAATAAAAAAATCAACACGCAATTTTTTACTTTAAATCAATACAAATAAAGTATAAAATATAAACTCAATGTATCTCGTTTTACTACTGTTTTGCACTGACGATGCGAGGTGTGGACCTTCATTTTTGTACATACAGATAAATATACCTAATCAATTTCAATTTCGAATAGGTACTTCAAATTAAAAATAATCATTAAGCAACCTTGTTCTAAGGCAGGGTTACCACAATCTACATTAAAACCTTATTTGTATGCAAACAAATGAGATAATAATAATAATAATATTAATAATAAAGATGTTTATGACATTTAAATAGATAATTTTTGATTACTTAGATAGATCTGGATTGGAGATCATTGCGAATCCTCGGCAGAAAAAGGTCGCAAGTAGCGTAATACGATTAAGCAATAATCGACTTTAGACAAATTGCACAAGATAAAAATTACTGTAAACATATGTTTTTCTTTAGAACTCTTTTTCATTGAGGATGCAATGTCAGATAATAACCCTGATATATGAATCATTTTTTGTTAAAAATTTAAATATTATGCAAAATATTCTTAATCTAAGAACATTGTCATACTTACCTTGTTACTTCTAAAAAGTTAATTACTATGATACATAAATATTCGAGATAAGAATACAGTAATTGAGCTTTTAATTATTGTGACATTAACATGGTTAGCCACAAACTGGTTAAAATAACCAGTTAAATTTACCTGTGATTTAACAATAACAAATGAGTTATGGAAGATCCAAGGATTTGTAAGGACAAAGGGGAAATTCCATACAAGGGCAGTTCCAAGAATTAAAATGAATAAATTATATACCTATATTTTTCAATGATTTAAGTTGAAATAATAAGGAAAATACATTTGTTTCCCTAAAACATGCAACACTGCACAAGTATAAACATAATGGTATGCAAACTAATAAAAAGAATTTTGAATAAAACTAATTTAAATTTAAAAAAACTTTTGAAATATGTATATTTCTTTCATAATAATTGAGGTAAAAAGGTTCCAATCATGCTCTGGCATTTGACTCCTAATAAACGTAAGAATATTCCATTACAAATGACTTATTTGTGCAGACAGGTACCTGACTGCAAAGTCTTATCGACCAACACTTAGTCTAACTATACAAGAAGACATTGTAAATTATATTCTATTGCTATGACCATTAAGTTCTATTTTGATTGAATTAAAAAGGTATCTTAGAACATTTAAATACAAAAGAAATACTTGTGCAGATAGGGATTAACTATCTAGAGGTCATGTCAACTATCACTTAGTCTAATCATACAAGTAAACATTGTATACTTATAATTGCTTTATAATGTCTTAGTAACAAAGATATTCATAATAGGTGGCAATAACAACCATTGTTAAGATAATGATCTTTATATGTAGTTATAGGTTCTTGATCTGTAACATGCATTAATAAAAACAATTAACAATTTTCAAAATAAAAATAGGCTGAATGTCAAATGCTAGAACATATAAATATTTTTTTAAATTCCATATTTAAAAAGTTTAATTTTCACTCTTACAATAATGTTTTTTTAATTACATCATGATAAATGAGTTTAATATGCACAATGATGACTTAATTTAAAAAGCATATCATTTTCTTTATACCTGCTCAGTATAGGGATGGTTGTTTATAAAATCCACCAAACACAATAGAATTAGTTTTCTTCTCAACTATTATGTATGTGAATGGTCTGTTTGCTTGGAATTGTACCACTCCTATGCGGTTACTAAATTCAGCTACTGTCACACCAGAAGCAGTAGTGCCATCTTCTGTCACTTCAATCTCAGCTTTATGAACTATCTTAGATACATATAGTGGTGTCCTAGCTATCAGTGGTAACTTAGCTTTCGATGGACTAAATAAATCCTCAATACCAAATCTAGTTTTCAATACATTTGTTAAATCTAAATCAGTTTCAATTTTGAAACGTGGAATAAAACAGTCTACTTCGTCATCAGAATATTCTTCTTTTGAAACTCTTAGTTCTTCAAAGAAAGTATCTAAGTTAAATTTTTGGAAGTTTCTGAACATATCTTCAACAGAAACTCCTGGGTTCGGCAGCATGATAAGCATTGACAGCCTATTTTCTTTACCGTAGGGCAACTCTATTACTCTGGCTTGCAATTCCCTGATGTTAGAAAATGGATATGTGAACCTATTGTACATCATGTTAACTTCACCAATCCTTTGTCCTTTACTATCATAGAATGGCATTTTTGAAGTAGATGATGTATTGAATGGTACTGACCATTGCCCTTTGAAATACAAAGCACTTGTGAGTACCATAGCTGTGTTTTGGAAGTAGTCTGGTTCAA
Organism: Parascotia fuliginaria; assembly: GCA_963082885.1. Lineage (NCBI taxonomy): Eukaryota > Metazoa > Arthropoda > Insecta > Lepidoptera > Erebidae > Parascotia > Parascotia fuliginaria. The sequence goes on from OY720195.1 coordinate 8,547,898, forward strand.
CAATCCTCTTAATCATTCCATGTGTGATATTAGAAATAACTCTGTTAAGCGCATTTGCTGTGTTAACACTGTCTGAGAAGTTTAACGCAAGCACATCCGTCTCATAGTCCCTTTTAGCTATGTCCAGAAAATCTTGAAGTGGGAGACGTTGTCTGTCAACGAACATAGTGTTTATTTTAGCCAGCTGAATCGTATCTGTGTTAACTTTCAACCATTGCATAATATTTTTGAAAGCAATACGTGTAGCGTTGCCTTGGTTCGTATTCAATCTGATGGCGTGTGTTATCTCGTCTTTGGTCTGACCGTAAGCTCCCTCAGCGATAACAGCAAGCACGTTCCACATAGTAATAGGCGACATAATAAAATTCTGTCCATCTTGCAACGTTAACGACGTATGATATAATAATTCTATAGAAAAGTTACCAATCCTCTCGGATAGTCCGTTGTGTAGGTTCACATTTTGTTTCGGATTTTGAACTTGCCCGGAACACAACGACAGATAGAACACTAGTAACACTATTTTATACATAACGGTGTAGTCAAACACAAACCACTTTTCTTATTACTTTTTATGGCTAATGATGCCCGTTAACTATTGTATAGCACTCGTGGGAGTCTAACGTTTTGTGTAAAATTAGTGCGTGCCAGGCATTTTTTATTAAAATGACTAACGTACTGCCTCGTCAAGCGTACGAGGAAAACTGAATGAGGAATCATGCGCGCACGCTTATAAATAAAGTATTAATATCGTCGAAGACCGCTGGCACTAGCAAAGCACAAAGCAAGTTTAAATTTAATTATTTATTATCATATCATTATGTGTCGAGAATTTGCAAGTTCGTATGCATACCTACTATTAGTTATTTATTAAACGCTAAAGTAAGTAATATGTAACCAGTAAACACTGAAAAGCCCGGTAAATATTTAAAAAATGTCAGAACTTTTTACTTTTTTTTTTAATAATTTTGGCAATCTTAATTATGACATGACAGTATTCTTGTAGTGATGTCACCTTCCCACTTAATTGTAATATTTTTTTATAAACAGCGTATTAATTAATAATCGATTATTTAATTACCAATTATAAAAAATATAATATATATTATTATATTTTTTATAATTGGTATATTGGTATTAATCTTTAATTAGAAGTACATAAGTAGTTATTTTACTTATTATGAATTAGGTACCTACGTGAAATTAAATATGACGTATGAAAAAAATATTGAATTTTAAGCAAAGGAGGTTATTTTGGATCGTAGCAAATGGCGTTCTATAATCTTTGCTTACCCCATAATTGGGAGATAGGCGTGAAGTTATATATATATATATATATATATATATATATATATATATATATATATATGATGAAATAGTAATATATATATATTACTATTTCATCATACCAATACTTAATTTACAAAATATCTACCTACCTCAAGATTACTCTAGCGTCAATGAAAATCAAATTATAAAGGAATTTTCAATTAAGAATAGCTATTGCCGGATAATGGGATTTTTCTATTTGATTAAATGTTTTCCTAATATGAAGTTTTCCCATTACATATACCTACCTATTATGTTTATGTCCTATTTTCCCAATATATATTATGTTACTTATAATTTATGTGTTTTCGGCAATTTTCATCTTGTGATCACTAATTATATTTAGTTTTACAATATTTAAACTATACTTAGTGGTACTTGACAACTTGCTCCCTTTTTGTCATGCGGCTATCCGCTACGTGTATGTAAGTACATAACGTAAATTATTTTTTATAGCTTACATTGAAAAAAAAACTTGTACGTTTATGTACGGTCATAGGAATGAATCATCAGAAATTGAGAGGTTGAAATACTTGAAATGGGAATTTATTGGGTAAATACGTGAAATAAAAAGTTTTAGGCCAGTTCCTTATATTGATTTGTGACGTAGGTACCTACCACGTCAAATAACAGGTGATGGTAAAAGTATCTTTACTGCTCTAACGACGCGCGATGTTAGACTGTCCCTGAGATTGGGATCACCAAGGCTCGAGTTCGGGTCGAGTGGATCGAGCCCTGTAGTACACTTAAAGCACTTGGATTAATGCACCTAGGTGTATTAAGTGCATCAAGATTACTAAAAGTTTACATAATGCGTGAGCGGCAGTACCGTCTTTACCATATGGGCACACGGGGCACGTGTCCGAGGCCCCATCCTCAGGGGGGCCCCGGAGAACCCACACTTTTTTACACATTTATTCTCAAAACATTTTTGTCAGGCACATTACATTTTATTCAAAAAAAGTCACAGCTGTAAATCAAAAAATCTAGAAATAGAAAAAAAATTAGATACATTAACTATTTTTACGATTGAAAATGAAATTGTAAAGATTTTTTCTCTTTAATCTCCCTCACGCACTTACACACTAATTAATCATTCAGTAGATAGTTTTACCTGAAAAGTTTTCGGGGTGTTTTATAATTTGGAATGTTTATAATTTGAATGTGCTCTTGCCGAGTTTTTAATTTACTGCCTCATTGTATCTCTGCCGCTCGTGCCGCCGTATTGGAAAATAGTGCGCCAGAAAGCAGTTTTATGACAATATCTTTTTCAGACTTTTCACTATAAAAACATGTATTACAAAATAAATCTAGAGAAAAATTATAATAGGTATGCAAAGTAAATGTACAAAAAAAATACTCTTAGTAAAATATACATACAGTTTACTTAATTCTCCTAGGTGCTTCAATCCAAGTGCTTTAAGTATTCTACGGGACTTTCAGTAAACCTAATGTTCACTTAAAATATCTATGAAATTTATTCTAATGCTGAAAGTGTATCAAATGTACTTATATAATAATAATAATAATAATACCAGCCTATTTACTATCCCACTACAGGGCAAAGGCCTCTTCTCATATAGAGAAGGTATGAGCATTAATCACCACGCTTGCTCAAGGCGGATTGGCAATTTCAGACATTTAAGTCCAGGTTCCCTCACGATGTTTTCCTTCACCGTTAGTCAGAAATATCCAAGATAAACTTAGAAAGTACATATGATTTGAAAAATCACATTGGTACTAGCCCGGATTCGAACCCACTACCTCGTGTTTACGAAGCAGGTGCCTTATCCACTGGACCATTTCGACAATGTCCCATGTACTTATAGTTTACTTAATATCCCTAGGTGCATATATCCAAGAGCTTTAAGTATACTACAGGGATCGAGCTAGTACAAGACTCCTAAATATCTAGAGATAAGCGCATTACATCACGATTGCTCAGACTTGAGCTAAGGTTTTTATAACACAGCTGTGGAGCACCATTTGGTTCTATTGAGAATACTAGACTTTTCGCCCTCAAGTTTCGCTTATTCAATTGATTGTTTTTCTTGTGTCTTGTTGAAAATTTCGATCATTTGGAGCTTAATACTTTTTTTTTATCTTTGAACATGTTAGATACTCCTAGAGAAACTTGGGCAATAAGACTAGGAAGTCTTTTTACGCAGAAGTCGGACAAATTTGAGTCAATGAAATGTAGATACAATACCTCTGACTACTCCGACTTTACATAATTAAACATACATTTTAAAATAAACGTTGTCGTATTTGTATAAGAATCAGTTTACAGTTGTTACTTAGCGCTCCACCTTTCGAGAATTAAAGAAACCAGTTTATAAACAACGTGCGTTTTCCTTGTACCTACGCTGAGCGAAGGCAATGTTTTCGCTGTTATAATTAAAGTTATAAGATTTGTACGTACCTACAAGATGGTAGACTCCCGAGTGAATTCATTTTATTAGCATCTTACTTGTTCGTGGGTTCGTTGTCCGCACCTGATGTTTGGTCCGTTGTGCATTAATTCTATTAGCATCTTTTAATAAATAAAAAACAGTGACTTGTTTTCAGTAAATAGTCATGCTTAAAATAGTGACATCAGTGTTGTGTCTGTCGCTGTGTTCCGCGCAGATTCAAAGTCCAATACAAAACGAATACCTAAACAATGATCGGCTCAGTGAGAAGATAGGTAACTTTTCTTTAGAATTATTATATCAAACATCGTTAACAGTACAAGATTCACAGAACATGTTTATATCACCGATCACTTTGTGGTCCGCGCTTGCTGCTGTTTCCGAGGGTGCTTTTGGAGATACGAAACACGAAATTATAAACGCATTAAGATTCAACACGTATCTGGGTGACGCCGGACATGTATATCTTAATATCGTGAAATGGTTAAAAGGAAATAGAGGCAAACTATATAAAATGAATGCTATGTTAATAGACGGACATTACCTTCCATCGGAAGAATTTAAGCTCACGGCTTTATCATTCTATCAAAGTACGGTGATATGGTCGGATTTCAAAAACAGCGTAAACGTAACAAATGAAATGAACGAATATTTGGCAGATATATCCAATGGGAATATCAAGGGGTGGCTCAAACCCGAATATCTCCGAGACGCACCTATGGTACTGGTCAGTGCTTTGTATTTTAAAGGGTTTTGGGCAGTGCCGTTTAATTTATCATACACAGCAAGAATGCCGTTCTATGACAGCAACGGACAAACAATTGGAGAAGTTAACATGATGCACAATAAGTTTACATATGGATTTGCAAATTTTAGAGAACTACAAGGTCGAGTTATTGAATTACCATTTGATACTGAGAGCAGATTATCAATGCTTTTAATGGTGCCTAATCTCGGTGTATCTGTCGAAAATATATTCAAAAACTTACAAAAAATAAGTCTTAGTACAATTTTCGACAAACTCAAAGCAACTTTGGAAGAAAATTCAAATAACGGAGTTGATTGTTTTATCCCACGGTTTAATATTGCTTCAGACTTAGATTTAACTGAAATATTTAAAAACGGTTTCGGTATTAAACAATTGTTTGAACCGTTTAGAGCTAGATTACCGTATGTTGCACAAACACCGCTGTATGTATCTAAAACACTTCATAAAGCTCAGATTGACGTGACGGAAGAAAATGAAATGGACCCTGATAATATTGTGAAGATACCTGATTACAGTAACAGTAAAGATTTGAGTTTTCAAGTAAACAGACCTTTTGCATTGCTTATAGTGGAGAAAAATACGAATTCTATTGTCTTTGGCGGCTTTTATAGACGACCATCATTGTACTGAAATTAAAATATCAAATAAAATTGTGCTAGATTTACTAAAAAGTAGTTTGTTATTTAACTTTAACCATATTTTTTTTTTTAAAGGGTTTACGCGTCATGAGTAGCAACGTCATAATTTAGTGTCATATTTCGTGGTTTAAATTTTTATCATACAATCGGGGCTATATTTTAAAAATATGTTCTGTCTATATGCTAGAATTAGGTAAAAGCTGTACAAACAGTAAGTACCTAACCATAATGCTTACAGTTATTTTACTATGAAAATAACGCAATTTAAGTTTCAAATGTATTATTTGCATTTAAATAGAACTGTAAACGCAATGATTTCTTACTTTTTTTAATTAATAATATTAGATTCTAATAAATAAAACATAATGACATACCGATTTGAACAAATAACAATAATAAGTACTTACCGACATAGTAATGACTGCACCATTGGTCTAGTCTAGTGGTTAGTGTAACTGACTGCAACGCCGGGTGTCGTGTCGTGGGTTCGATTCCCACGGAAGGCAAATATTTGTGTGATGAACGTTTGTATTTGTCTTTAGTCTGGGTGTTTCCTATGTATTCTAAGTATGTATTTACAAAAAAGGAGTATGTATATATATTATATTTCAGTTATCTAGTACCCATAACACAGGCTCTGCTTAACTTGGGACTAGATGACGGTGTGTGATAGTCTCCACATATTATATTATATTATATTAAAATGATTTACAACGTTTACGCGTCATGTTATTATATATTATCTTATTAAAATCAGAATTATTAATTTATACTAAATGCCGGTAAAAACTGCTTACACATTCGTTGGCTCTATTGCTGTAATAAAATGAGAAAGAGAAAAGAATTGTGTGCTATTTTGTTACTAATTAATTTAGTAAGAAATGCATTCTGACGGCCTGAAATAAACTGCCTTCATTAGCACGAAAGTAGACAATGGAAAAGCATTGTGTAGTAGGTACAGTCTCGACCACATGACTCAGCCGTGAACAACGCAACACGATCACTAAACAATAAACTTGTCTATTCATATTTGATAACACAAATCAAGGAATAACTTAATAGTATTGAAATGACGTCTGCACTTATTATAATAAATTTAATAACTATAATATATAATAATATAAAATAGTATGCATCAGTCTGAATCATCCCATTTTGTCTGCTTTGTTAAATAATATTAAATTTAGAGATAGGCAAATTGTCGTGTGGTTGTGATGATTGAATTGCGACTTTTAAAGCCTCACAGTCCGAATCACTCACGAGCCACGATCGACGAGAGTCAAAGCCAGCACGATTCGAGATTCATAATTAATACCTGCAGGGTACTTCTATAAAAAAATGTTCAGTCTATATACTACGAGGTAGGTCTGGCGTTCACGGGCTCTTGATCCGTAGAAATATCTTCTTAGAGTTCAATAACAATTAAATCCTATCTAACATGCATAACATAAAGAATCAAGTGATTCATATCGATTGTTTTGTCCCAACACTATTTTATTTTTGCTAGATTGACTGACAACTCCAGAAAAGTCAGTTTTGCATTTTGTATTAAATCTTTAAAAAAAATAAAATACAAAAGGTTGTAATTTAAAGCTAGGTAGTACACTTGACGCTGCTGGAAAAAAACAGCTAACCCATCTGACACAATCGTCGCCTCAGTTGCATAATAAAAATAGAAAAAGAAAGGTACTTTTAAAAACAAAAAAGTATTTAAAACTCAACAACTCAGCACTCGTACCGTACTAGGGTTTTCGTCTCTCCTGTTTCTAGGAAGCTAATTATGAAATATTTTGTTTAAATGTACAACATAAGATGCAACATTGGTTTTCAATGTGAAAAACCTATTAAATGTTTACAAAGCACTATTGCGCCAGCTCATATTTGTTATGCAACATTGAATCTCATCTATATACAAGTAAGCGATTGGGAAAGCCCATACGGAAGAGACTACACCTCACTACGACAGACTAAGTAGTCTGTTGGTAAAAGTGATAATTATGTAGTTTTTTCTCGTTAGGTTTGGTGTAGTGAAGGACGGCCAGCTACAAAATGAATCGATGACCAAATCGATGTGCTCCTGGCCACGTAATTCGACCGCATGCTTCGATCAATCAGAGTACTTACGTAAACTTTTTTTACCAGTTGGTTCTATTTTAAAATCTAACCTAGTCGGACTACTAAACCTTAGGACCGCGTAGTTCGACTCCATAGTTGAACCACGATGACCATTTCACCTGGTTCGATTCATTGAAATGTAAGGCATCCCAAGTTTTCATAGTCCGACTAGGTAGGTACCGAGTTTACGGGGTTCGATTCATCGAAATCTAATGAATTCCAAGCTATCATAGTCCGACTATCGAGTAGTACCGAGGTGTCGATTTCATTTATTCGCAAAAGTCAGAAATCAAAGTACCTAAGTAGTACTTACCTATCTCATTCTCAGCTTTAAAAAAAACAAATTAACGTCGACAAAACAAAAGACTATCGGAAAGTGATCATCACTAATCAGCTTTAAAAAATGGGTGCAAGCCCATATGCACAAATAACTAGAAACGTATTTTTGTACTATAAGTGTGATACCTACTGATCACAAATATTAAAAAAAAAACTTAACGCATCATGAGTAGCAACATGGTTTTCAATTTTTATCATATAATCTCAGCTATAATTTAAAATATGTTTTGTAAAAATTGCATGCACTAGTTTTTCCAACATCCTACACTAACCAAAATATTAGGTAAGTACCGATGGCCATGCTCACATGTTTCGCAATGTTCACTTAATTTTGTTTTTTTAATGCTGATAATGAGACTACGACTTTGTGGCCAGAAGTATCGATGTTGTTAGAAGTCATTATATGAAGATCATTCAGTCTGTCATTGTGGATGTTTATTCCTCGGGTTGTTGATGATGATGAGTTGTATGTAATTCTCTACCATGTGACCCAACATTTTAAAGGTCTTCCACCTTTAACTTTCACTTCATTGGTAGTACGGGCACGGGCACGGGCAACAAAGCTTGCCTCATCCTTCCGGCAAAAAGGTGAAGGTAGGTACGTATTTCCGTTAGTTTAAAATACATTTTGAAGATCCAAGAAGTTACTTTAAATTTCTTAAGAATTTATACCTCTAAGTGAATTGCGAGAAATGTATTTTGTCTACGTGATTTGCTGTTTGACACTATTCGTAGAAACTAATGTACCAAGGTACGTTTGGAGATTAAACAAAAAATTTTTAATTACCTTATTTAACTCGAACTTTTCGGACATAGGCTCACCATTTAACGATTGTAGCTTTTTTGAATGACGTCATATATTTCGGTTATTATGTAAGTTAATTACAATATTGTTAATATTGCGTCAGTAGGTGATGATCACTTGCCTACCTTAAAAAATACTAATGTATTGTCTATTAGGTAACTAATAGGCATGTTATAAGTTTGACGTATCTGTGTGTGTCTCTGTCTGTGGCATCGTAGCTTCCGAACGAATGAACCGATTTTGATTTCGTTTTTTTTTGTTTGATAGGCGAACTAGTCGGGAGTGTTCTAAATTAACTCAACTATGTTTGATGAAAATCCAAGATGGCCGCCGCCACAAATGGCGAATTACATATTTTTTCACAACTCCCTCAATATGGGTATCAAATGAAAGGGCTTGATTAGTAGTAATACTATACACTGTGTTATTATGTTACAAATTTGATGATATTATATAACTAGCGATTATAAATATTTTTATGACATAATAAAATTATGTACAAAACTTTAGAATTCTCGATTATTCTTTTTTATACCTAAGGCACCTCGCGCACTAGTCGGCCACGACTACTAACAACACTGTGGTTATTAACATAAAGTTTATTTGTGCATTATATTTTTTCAGGCACAATTTACAAGAACCTGTAATCGACCCTTCGGCCCTTTCTTCTTTAAGAATTTTTAAATTTTATATCCCCAGTTTCATACGTAACCAAATGTCGATCGTAACTGGTTTCGTACAAGGACGAAAAAGACTGGATACAAAACTTCAGATTCGTACGCGGCCGAAACGTAGGCGACGTGTGTATAAGATTAAATTAACGTTGAAGACGCCAAGTAAGTATGTTTGGATCACAGCAGATGGCGTTCTATAGTCTCTGCTTAACCCAATAATGAGAGACAAGCGTGAAGTTATAATATTTATCTCATTTGTGCCTCATTTCCACATGCTTTAGTATAATTAGTTTTGTATAATAAACATGGTTTTCCATTCAATATAAGGAAAATTAAGTTGTTTACTATATTTGTGGTTTGGAACACATTTTTATATTAATAATGCACTTATCTATTATTATTAGTACCCTATTTGGTTTTCCAGAGGCCTAATTAACAGTCTAAATGAGAAAAATCGTTTGCGCATACGTTTTAAAAAGTATAAAAATCCCATGGATAAAATTGGTTTGAATTTACTTAAGACTAGAACCGAGCACCTGATGAGACAATGTTATAATACTTATTGTAACTTATTAGAACAAAGCGTTAGGAAAAACCCAAAATACTTCTGGACCTATATTAAACATAAACGGAACTGTCGAAGCAATATGCCGGCAAATATGCATTTAGACAATGAACAAGCTTCTGATGAGATTAACATAAGCAATTTATTTGCGAAAAATTTCGCTTCCATATTTAACAATAGTAATATACAGACTGTGCAAACATCTATAACTAGAATTTCTTTAAATTCATTAAGTCTTAATGCCTTGGTTCTGTCTGAGTCTACAGTGCGCAGAAAACTTCAAGATTTAGATATTAATAAGGGGCCTGGTCCAGATGGTTTACCCCCAATATTTTTAAGTAAATGTGCTAAACAGCTGTCTTCTCCGCTAACATACATATTTAACAAATCTCTTTACACGGGTCAATTTCCCAACTATTGGCGAATGGCTAAAATAGTTCCTATTCACAAAGACGGGCCAAAAAACAATATAAAGAACTATAGGCCTATATCCATCTTATCTGTTATACCAAAAATATTTGAGTCATTGATATACCCCCATGTTAATAGTCTAGTTAAAACGTGTCTAACTAATCAACAACACGGATTTATTCGGCAACGGTCTACTACTACTAATTTAGTAGCTTTTACAAACGCTATATCTGGATACGTAGATCAGGGCATTCAAGTGGATGCCATATACACAGACTTCAGCAAAGCGTTTGATAAAGTTGACCATGGTACGCTTTTGTTGAAGCTTGCTGAGGTCGGTGTGGGCGGATCCTTTTTAGACTGGTTCAAGTCATACCTCACTAACCGCAGATTGTACGTCGTAGTTAATGGTTATCGCTCTTCAGAGTTTACTGCTACTTCAGGCGTTCCGCAAGGTTCGCACTTGGGTCCGTTACTATTTTTGATATTAATAAACTCCATTTCAGATTGTTTTCATCACACTACCGGTTATCTATTTGCAGACGACCTTAAAATCATAGGAACTATCAAAAGCTCAGATGATAATAAGCTCATTCAGGACGATCTTGATAGAGTGTTTGAGTGGTGTGAACTCAATAAGATGTCACTAAATACTGACAAATGTCACTACATATCTTTTAGTAAGAAAAAAAAAACATTGCAGACATCATATAATATAAATGACCACACACTCAAACAAGTTGAATGCGTACGAGATTTAGGGATATTCATAGATAGTAAATTAACATTTAATTCGCATTTAGACAAGACAATAGTTAATGCATCCAAAATGTGTGGCTTTATAAATCGAAATACAAATAATTTTAAAAGTCCCGAAACTAAAATTATCTTATTTAACTCTTTGGTTCGTAGCATCTTAGAATATTGCTCGCAGGTATGGTCTCCTTTTTATGAAGTTCATCGAAACAGAATTGAACGAGTACAAAGAAGATTTCTCTCTCATCTTGCGTATAACCTGCATGTAAAATATCATTTAACTTCGTATGATGCTCGTCTTAAATACTTTAAACTGATTTCCCTTAACGATAGACGCAAGTTTTTAGATCTTATGTTCTTGCATAAATTATGTAATAATAAGATAGATTGTCCAGAAATATTATCTGAAATAAAAATTGCTGCCCCGAGCAGATTACCGCGATCATGTGCCTACAAGCTGTTCATTTTAAGCAAATACCAAACTAATCTGGGCCTAAATTCACCTTTAAATAGAATGTGCAAACAATACAACGATCTTTCCCGATCATTGGATTTGGACATTTTTGGTAATACTCAGTCTAATTTCAGGTGTAAAATTATGGAATATATGCGTTCTTAGTGGTATTTATTACGTTTGTTGTCTACTCACATTTTATTGGCCTTTGTAATTACCTACTTATACTTATTCTATTTTTTTGTCATAATTTCAATTTGTTTTTTTACTTTTTTATGTATGTGTTTCTCTTGTTGGTAATCCTAATAAATAAATAAATAAATAAATAAATAAATAAATCTGTTGTGTTCTCAATTCGTTATTTTTTGTCACTTATTTGGCATACCCGACTACGGAACTAAAATACTAAAATCCCTTTTATACTAAAACTTGGCAAAGATCTTCGCTAGTCAATCAAAAAAGACAAATCAAGAATAGTTTTTTTTCAGTCATTTTTCGAATTTAAATATTTTAAGCGTCATTTTAAATCTGAATGATGCAATACGACACTATTGCAACGATATTCTCCTTAAGCGTTTATTGTGAGGCCGAATGAAACTTTTGATACCGAAGCAAAGTAAGGACGGACATGTAGTATTAAATAAAAAAACACAATTATCATTAACTATTTATTATCACAGTTCAATACTAGTTTTTCCTTCTACATATTCTTTAGTACCTTCCACTAGTATTCTGCCTACCGTCTTCACAAGTTTAATTTTAAACGTAGACACACTCGAGTTGTCTTCATAGGATAAATCGTTCAGGTCTCTTTCGATGTGATATCTAAGAGTATTCCATAACATCTCCCGGACTTTTAATAGGTGATCTACTTGACTGAAAGGGTGAAAAAAAGTTATAAATACTTATTTCAATAACGTTAATTATTCACTGTTTATTAATATCTGTGGTTCTGTGGTATTGTGTACGGATTATCGATTATCAAAATCTATCAAGGCGATATTGGGTTTTTCTGTTACATGGGACTTGAAAATGGAGAAACTCGGATGGTTAAACACCTTTGCCTACCCCTTCGGGCATAAAAGGCGTGAAGCTATGTATGTATGTTGATTATTCTTTTTGAAAACAACTGATGTCCTAACAAAAAGTCTTATGTCGCGGCTAAAGTCTTATGTATACGTAAAACACAGAATCAACTAACACAAACTACACCCGGAATAAATATTCATTGATCACAATTTTATGAATATCTATTGTCAAAACAGATTCTTATCACCATAAAAAAACACAAAAATGTAAAAGTATGTATAAGTATATATGTACACAGAATATGCCATGTATGTTTCTTTAAGTATTATATACAAATATGTATAATGTTTGTTTCTCTGTACTACCTCAAAAGGTAGACTGCTAGAGAATGACATTGGCTTAAGTCCGCCTTTAAACAGAATGTATGGGAAGTTTTAAAATAAATAAATAAAAGTGTAGACAATAAACTCACCTTGTCGGTACATGTATTTTTAATCTATGCTTTGGTAATTTTAATATTGTTATATTCTCATTATTGTCATCCTGAAAAAAAAAACAATTATTAACACGCTGGCATGGGTTTTTATCAAAGGCAGGTATTATGATATAGTAACCATGGTAACTGTAATCAAGTCAAAGCATTAATTTCATACTAGCTGTGCCCTGCGACTTCGCCCGCGCGGCAATTAATATGTGTTTAATTAATGTAACTCGGTAACCAAATCGATTTTCGGGATAAAAAGCCTATGTCCGTCTCGGCACGGAATCTATCTACATACCAACTTTCATCGAAATCAGTTCTGCCGTTTAGGCGCTGAGTGGTAACAAAAAAACACACAAACACACACACACACACACACACACACACACACACACACGCTCACGTTCACGCACACGCACACGCACACACACACAGACACAAACTTTAGAATTTATAATATAAATAGGATACTTATATAACATTATGATTTGATACGTAAGAACATCTAAATTAAAAGAAAAAGAATGTCGGACAATTAACCTACAGCCGACGCCAACCTATCCGTGAGAAGAACTGGCAGCTTTTGCCACTCTTGTCAATTGCCAGATAATTACACATTTTGGTATAAGTTACAATTATAATACTCATCAAAGCATCATAGGATAAAATTACCAATCAACCAAGCTTAAAGGAGGAATTTGAATTATGTAGTTTCACCTACAGTCTTGTCCAAATCCATTTTCGGACAATGTAAACAAACAGTCTTTTCAATATTTTTCTATCAAAAACTCCATAACCGATGATGACGACACATGAGTTTAGTTCACTAAATACTTCATTTTGCAACTATTTTTACTAATGGTTAATAATCAAATCTAGATTATTTAATAAAATTACGAATTACTTTTTGCGGTCGAATAAAGACCTCAAATTGATTAACAGTTTTATTTTTTCTGTACTCTCTATTGTCTTTGAAAACCAATGTTTATTTTGGGTTTGCCCTCGCAGGTGTGTTCATTTGTTTTATTGTAATATAGTACCTATAATAAAATCGTAGCATACATACAAATTCCATTTAGTCCATATTTCACAAATATTCATCAGGCGGGAAAATATTCAAAAGTATCTCTGTCAGTATTCCATTTTAGTCCGTGGTCAAATAGTTGCATTTAGAGGTCAATGCTTAATTTAAATTACATTTATTTATTAGATTAGGTATTAATTGTTTGTCTTATTATCTTAATGTTTATAAATCAACGGTTAAAATAAAATACAATACCATATTTAACATAAATACAAATATTTGGAGTGAAATAGAATAGTGTAAATAGAATTAATCTATTACGCAAATAGAGTATTCGTAAACGTAATATTATTCAAACATGTAAGAAAAAGGACGAAAAATTATTATTTAACAATGTATTGCTGTCATTAATTTTATTTTTATTATCCTTGTCCCCATCACTAGTAAATTCATGAAACCATAGACAATGGCAATATAGCGGATTGTTTACATTGTACGAAATTGGAGTTGAATGGATTATAGTACGGTAATTTGACTACGTACGTATTTTAATTAAAATGGCAAATGCGTTTTGTGATAATATAGTGGTCAGTAATTGGATATTTATTACGCAGATAGCATTAAAAGATACAGATTTCGTTTTAAATAATACAAAAAATTATACTCACAATATATTTCTGTATAATCCCCTGACAGAACAATGTAACAGTATGTGGGGGAACTATCGAACTCTTATACACAACGAGTGCGCTTCTATCTGTTGAGTGATGACCCCCAAAGTGCACTAGGAGCTGGTTCTTAGTGACGCGTTTATTTATGTTGTGATTTACACTCTCACTACCAATGTGGGCTCTGTCGCCGGTGCTACAACACAGTTTATGTATATTATTAATTATAAAAAAAAAACAATAATAAAAAAAAACAAAAGTAAAAAAATAATTAAATATATTTATTAGGCCATTAGTTAGTGGAATCCAGAATTGATGGTCTCTTCTCTTCTTCTCTCAATCTATCTATTTTAAGTATGTATTTACAAAAAAAAAGTACGTATATGTATTATATTTCAATTATCTAGTACTCATAACACAAGCTCTGCTTAGCTTGGGACTAGATGACGATGTGTGATAGCGTCCACATATTATTATTATTATTATTATTAGTCTCTCAATCTTGATTTTTTATTTTACTTTTTTTATTTTTTTTTTAATATTTGCCTACCAAAGTGCGTCCACTCTGCCTGATGGTAAGATTTTTTTTTTTTTCTAAAGTGACTACTGATACCTGGTCTTACCTAGTAAACACTTGAGTGAGGGTCGCCATCTTCCCTTTAGTGCTGACTTGTCGTTTGGTAGTAAGTAAGCAGTTAGCTCCAGACAGTAATACTGCGCACATCAACTCTTCGATATCAGAGAACTTGTTCAATTCTACCGCCTCAGTGGATGAGAGTATCATACCGGATTTTAGTACTTGCTCTAAGTGGAGGTTAGATAGTGCTGTGGAACAAAGTAATAAGAATTAAGAGCGTTTACGCGTCATGAGTGGCAATGTCGCAACGTAGTGTCATATTTCGTGGTTTTCAATTTTATCATTTAACTAGCTGCGCCCTGCGGCTTCGCCCGCGCGAAAATTTCTATTTGTTTAATTAATGTAACTCGGGAAACAGAGCAATTTTCGGGATAAAAAGTAGCGTATGTCTCGAAACCAAATCTATCTACATACCAATTTTCATCGAAATCGGTTTAGCAGTTTTCTTAGTTTTTCTTTCATAAGAACCTTCTCCTGACAATAACAAACACAACAAAAAAAGAATTAACGAAATTGATCTAGTCGTTCACGCGTGATGCCATGGGATGCCACCAAGGGAAATAGGGATTCATTTTTATATATATAGATAAGAGCTTTATTTTAAAAATATAGTCTGTTAACATGCTAGAATTAGGTGAAAACTGTATAAAAAGTAAGAAATCATTGCGTTTACAGTTCTATTTATATGCAAATAATACATTTTTGATACTTATGTTGCGTTATTTTGATAGTAAAATAACTATATGCAATATGGTGAATACGGCGACGTTGCCACTCATGACGCGTAAACCCTCATAACAAGTAACGGACAGCAATGTTATAGGATAAAATAAGTTATACACTATGTAATTTTATTAAAAAATTGGCAAAAATAAATAGTAATCATGGGCGTTCTTGTCGCTAATTATATATACATCTTTGGATGGACTTTTTTTTATTGCCGACAGTGGTAGACGAGAAAACAGCACACGCGATAGTAAGTGGTAACTGTCGCTCATGGACGATTTAGCGTCCCTAGCATTCTAGGGAAGCCACGAAGCCACTGCCTACCGTGAAGGGAGTGAGGTAGGTGGAGAGTGGCGAGGAAAAAGGAATGAGGGGAAATTACTCCTCCATCGCTCTTACTCACCAAACGAAACGCAATAGTATGGTTATTACTACTCTTACGTCGATCTTTCTATGAGAGGGTAGTACTTCCCCGGTCGTACCAGCGTGGAAATACTACCGTAAAAACGGATTTGAAGTGAAATTAATTAATAGTTAACGGCGATCGATTAATCGATTGATAATCGATAATCGAATCGATTAATTATTATCTAATGTAACGACTGCCAACGTGCACAGTTTATTATATTTTATTTACACGTTAAACTTACAATTAATAAAAGCCAATCTATCCCCTCTTAATTTATACTTGTCACAATATCGATCACTGTCCATACGTCCGTTTTGCTGAGCAGTAAGAAATTCTTCTTGTATAGAGTACAACGAGAAATGATCTGAAGTAGGGCTGTATAGACGTTTGATATCACGGATTTCTGTAAAGGTAAATAATAATATATCACAACAACTACACACAACGCCATCTAGGGTTCTAGGATGCGAATATACATAATTAATTTTTTTTTTGTAAATACACACATTATACATAGAAACACCCAGATCAAAGCAAATAGTCATGTTCATGCATACAAATATTTACACTGAACAGGAATCGAATCCGCGACCTCTGCGTGGCAGTCCGTACACAGTACCACTGAACCACTGCGGCAGTCAAAAAATCAAAAAAGTAAATAAAATTTTTGTTTCCTCATTAATTTCGTAAGATATTGCACATCAACTACCGAAAAAAGGAGTCGCCTATCAAAAGGAATCTGATAAACGAAATTGGTTCTGCATTTTTTTTTTATTTTTACGAAACTTAACATTAGTACACAATCTGAATTGATAAATAAATTATGATATCTACTTACCCTCTCTCCTATCTGCCGCGTTCACAAACACCTCAGTATTACTGCTACAATGCGCTGCTATATTACTAACAGCCACTATATTGCCTATAATAGCTGAATGTAGTAAACTAAGGCCTATACGCGGGTGTAACGTTATTAAAGAGAGTAGACCGCCGAGACGAGTTAAATGTTCCTCTGAAGTTAATGCTCCTGGAATAATATTAATAATAATTTTATTTATTCGTGTCTGTGTGTGTGTGTGGGCGTGTGCGTGTGTACGTAAGTGCGTACGCACGTGATAGTATACATGTTAAAACAAATGATAGTATACATAATGAATGAATAAAAATGAAAGTATAATAATTATATTATTATTACTATATTTGATGACACAGATTTATAAAGGACAGATATGATTATTGAAAACTAGGTGAACAAAATTATCACAGATTAAGTTGTATTGTGATTTCGTGTTGCTTTCCGGAGCGCGGTTTAAAAGTCTTTGATTACTGCTCTACTCCCTTCGCGAGTAGCGTGATGTTACATAGCCTACCATCACGCTAATGGTATCACGCAGTACCTTTCTCAATATCCAAAAAAATAATTATTCAAATCTGACTGGTAGTTCTAGAAAAAAGCACGTACAAACAAACAAACTCTTGCGCTATATATTGTTGGAGGTATCACACCATATACCTCCAAACAAAGCTAGAATCCTCCTCGCAAGTTAGGTGATCGTGCCTGGCGGGCTACTGCCCGACAGTTGGTAGTCGAGACTTGTATAAATAGTTAGTCGGTGTGAGAATGTTGAAATCGCGAGTCAGGCTTCCATACATTTGTCGTGATTTGTATAGAAGTTGATGGAAAAAGTGTTACTCAGCGCCATCTATGTTTTCCCTGCTGTAAACTCGTAGTCGTCGTCTTCACTTGGTTTATTTCTGTGAGTCACCATTGGCCAGATAGATGACGCCACAATATAATAGTATACATTAAATAAATGTACCTATTTCAATAAGATCATCGACAGCAAATTTAATGGCTTTATCACTGGGCGGTTCTGGCAACTGGGATAAAAACTCTCCTATTCTTTCATCAGGCGCATACGATTTACAATCCAGTACTGTTTGTTCCAATGGTATTCTGTAAAAATGGAAGTTAGTATTTTTTTAAGTAATTGTATTGTAATTGTTAACCAGTAGTATATTTTTACATTTAATTACATTTATTATATGTCTAAAAAATATGTTTTCTCAAGCTTTTACCACAGAATAGACAATATAGTATATACAGAAGGTACATTACTTTAATCTCCAGTATATGCTGCTACAAATTTATATAATTTAATTAAAATTCATATTTATTATTATTAATTTATTTATATAATAGGTACTGCGTTTAATCAAAAATGAATTGAATTAATAAAACTTAGAAGTCCTTAGCAAGTGTTTTCTTAGAAATTCGCAATATTTAGGTGCTATTTAGATTGACCGCTATCTACAAAATGTGTAAGCTATTAGAAGGGTGGCATTCAAGATTAAAGTAGTGATATTTCTGTAAAAAGTACTATTCTCTGGTTCTTCTGGTTGTGATGTGATGCAAAAATATGAAACTAGTTACAACTTTCTTACTTCTACTAGTATACCTATAATATTAGTATACTTCGTATTGTATAATTTGATAATGCACAAAAAAATACTGACATTTTCTTTATTCTGATTATAATTAATTTCACATTGTAACAACGATGCTTTGATAGACACTTCCTCTATTTATTACAATTTATTGTTTGTTTGGTAGTATTTGCATGATACATTAATATTTCTACGCCGGCTACCGGTAGAATATGTGAGAATAACTATATATTAAGACCCATACTGTACCATATTCTCAGAAATAAATAAATTTGAATTTGAATTTGAATTCGATCTCGCAAATGATATAACCTATTAGCGTCCCGACTTTGTCCATGTAGATACCCTTAACACGACTATTTAAAAAACAGCCAAACATATTGTGCCTGGAACTCTTTGCCAGCGCATGTATTACCATCTTATTATGACCCTGGGTCTTTTAAGCGGTGCAAGAAAAAGCATCTCACTAAGCCGCCATAGTGGAGGCCACCATACCAGTTGTTTAGCTTATTGAATGGTGTCCATCACTTCTGTTTTCCACTGACTGCTTACTATCAGGTAGTCACTTTGGTCGGCTAATATAAAAAAACATACATACTAACAATACAAACAAACATACTACAACATACTAACATCATAGTAGTACATCCACGCTGGTTTCAGCATGAATGTGTCGGATCGAATGGAGAAGTACTACCCTCTCATAGAAGATCGACGTAAGAATATTAGTTTTCATTCTATTGTGTTTCACTCGGTGAGTGATAGTGCAGGCATCTAAAATACCCCCTCGGTCTGGATCCTTTTCCCTTTTCCTTCCTCATCCCCTTCTCCGTGGTCGGTAACGATTTGGTTGTGTTTTATAAGCATTATTACTTTCGTAATACTTGGAAACACAGTCATCTCTATAGGTTACGGTTACCACTTACCATCAGGTGGGCCGTATGATTGTTTGCCACCAAAGTATAATGAATATACAATTACACAAAAAGCATACCCAGACTATAAATAAGTTTTGTCCCGTGTGGTCAACCTCATCTAGTATGACAAGTAATAAGAAATAGATTACCTACCTTAATATTTCAGGTGTTGTGTGAGACGCGAATTCAGCTTCTTTTTCTTTAGTGTACATTCTGTAGCAATGACCTAATAACAATAATAAATAAATAAAATACCAAGCTTTATAAGACGTTATTTTATTCTAAACCCCCGACGCAAAAAAGATGGGATGTGTGTGTGTGTGTGTGTGTGTGTGTGTGTGTGTGTGTGTGTGTGTGTGTGTGCGTGCGTGCGAGCGAGCGTGCGTGCGTGCGTGCGTGCGTGCGTGCGTGCGTGCGTGCGTGCGTGTGTGTGTGTGCGTCGTAGCTTCCGAACAGGTGAACCGATTTTGTTTTTTTTATTTGAAAGGTGAATTACTCAGGAGTGTTCTTAGCTATGTTTGATGAAAATCGGTCTAAGATGACCGCCGCCAAAAAATGGCAGTTTACATCTTTTAGTTATTTCGTATAAATTGTATGTCGGGGATTTTTAAATTAATCTTCTTGGCAAACCCATTCATTTGATACTCATGTCATGGGAACAAATAATAAAAACATAACCGATGCGCCACATTTCACAGTCAACCATATTGGGGTAGGAATGACGTCACTTAGCTAACCATGCGTTGTTACGCATATATCCTGGGGCAGAATAGGTTATAAAAAAACTATACCTGGCTGTACTCTCCCCGCTCGGCCCGTTCTCTGCTTAGCCCCCGCTAGTGATACCCACACAGTTTCTAAGCTTGCTGTACCTACAAACACAAATTTGTTACGTACGTCCTTTTGGCAGTTACACTAGTTGCATTTTATGTTAAGGTTAATAATGTAACTTTGATAGTATTTTATTGAATTATAATATATACACAAGGCCATGTATTAACCCTTTTATGGACACTACTGTAGACACAATAGATGTTTTATTGTCATCACGGTCACATACGTTTACTGTCCCGGAAAGTGTTAAGTAACACTTAAAGCATAAGACATTTTTTACCGGTTATTCGCCCTAAACATGCAGAAACGAGGCAAAGTGCAAGTCTTAGAAATGTTAGAAAAAGTATGAAAGAATATCTATATCTATTACTTTAATATAAATTTTACCAGCAAGAACTATTTTGCGAATACCTGGCAATAATTTTGAAAAGATAAAATAAAGAAAGGCTGATCAACGAAAAATCAACTGATCACCTATTAAATCTCATGTAAAGTACCTAAGAGCATGCTAAAAAAACGGATATTTGATCTAATTAGTTACTAATTAAACCAATTATTCATTATTTTAGCAACCCAATAGGTACTTCACATGGGATATAAAAGATGATTAGTAAATTTTTCGTTGATGAGCCTTTCAGAAACTGGGGGTTAAACTAGTTTAAGAAAGTCTTTGTTTTGTAAGAAGACAACACACGTACCTGCAAATTTTTGTTTGATTATTTCCTTTTTTTTTGTAAAATAGATTTTCTTTTTTTTTGTAAAATAGTTTTTTTTTTGTTTTTTGTAAAAAGATTTTTTTTCGTTTTTTCTAAAATTTTTTTTTCTTTAACGCTGTTCTCCTTATGAGTGCCTGCAGTGGCGTGCACAGAGATTTTTGACAGGGTAGGCATTATAGTTTTTAACAGGGTAGGCATTATTTAATTATGTTGCTAAACTGTGATTTCAAGCAATTATTAAGGTAGGCAGTGCCTATCTGTCTATATGGAGTGCACGCTGTGTGAGAGAGAGAGAGAGTGCATGCACTGAGTGTCTGTATCAATAACGTACACCACATCAGGTATAGTAATAGACGTCTCCGCTATATTAGTAGCCAGAACTATCTTACAAATACTCGGCGTTTGTATTGAAAAGATAAGCCTTAAGCAATTTTTTTTTTGTTTTAATTATCTTGTTACTAAGATGTAATAAGATAATTTTCTAACTAAAGTCTAACTTAAAGTTTAGAAGGTCTTTTTTAATTCATTTTTTTAATTGTTTTTTTACTTTTTTTTTATTTTTTAATTTTTTTTTTGTATTTTTTTTCTATTTTTTTTTTTGTAAAAAAAGCAACTCCTTATTCAAGTCTAACTTAAATTTAACATAACTAATATACCTGTAGTTTCTTTAACCCTGTTCTCCTTATGAGTGCCTGTATCAATAACGTACACCACATCAGGTATAGTGATAGACGTCTCCGCTACATTAGTAGCGAGAACTATCTTACGAATACCCGGGGCAGGTATCGAAAACATTTTAGTTTGGTCAGTTGTTGATAATCTGCAAAACAAAAATAATAATAGAAATCGGTTTATTTCATTTTCAATTACAATGAAAATTTGTGTCTCTTTATCTACACAATTATATAAAGCGGAAGATTTGTTTGTTTGTTTGTTTGTTTGTTTGAACGCGCCAATCTCTAGAACTACCAGTCGGATTTGAATAATTATTCTTGCGTATGATAGCCTAGTTCTTGAGGAAGGTTATAGGCTATGTACCATCACGCTACTGGCGACGGGAGCAGTAACCAACCAGTACCAACCGCGCTGCGTGAAGCTAGCTTAAAATAAACGAAGAATGTTATATTTACTCTTAGGTCCCGTACAGTGAGGTTTCGGAGAAACTTTCTCCCTCGTACGATAAGGTTGTGGAATGAGCTCCCCGTCGAGGTTTTCCCGAGAGACTACAACGAGGAGTTCTTCAAGAAAGGAGTTAAAAGGTTTTTAACAGGGTCGGCAACGCGCTAGTGATGCTCCTGGTGTTGCAAGCGTCCATAGGCTACGGTAACTGCTTACCATCAGGCGGGCCGTATGCTTGTTTGTCACCTTAGTCGTATAAAAAAAAATATATAAATAAATATACATTAAACTTACTTAATAAATACCTACAAAATTATACATACCTTGAATGAACAGGCAATACAATTTGTAAACCCGACTGCGCGTAATGTTGGTCCAGTAATTGTTTCGTCAGCTTAATTTCAGACCAACCCGGAAGGAACACTAGTATAGCACCTTCCTTTTCATGCTTGTCTACTGCTTTTATTACTTCGGCTACCTAAAAGAAGAGATTCTTTAAACTTATTACTAACTGTATTGTATACTAGTCATCCGTCCTTACTTCGCTTTAGTATCAAGTTTCATTTGAACATATCACAATAAACGCATACGGAAAATATCATTGCAATAGTGTTATTTGCATCATTCAGATTTACAGTGCTTAAAAAATAAAAAAAATAAAAATTACTGAAAAATTAAACAATAAAATAGACTATGTTACCTATTTGTAGCTTTTGTGAAAGAATTTTTTAAATCGGTTACGTAGATCTTGAGTTAAATCGTAACATACAAACATACAAAAAATCAAATCTGTTCTCTTTATAATATTACTGACTGTATTAATATCTTTACTAATATAAAGCTAAAGAATTACGTTATAATCTCAGGTCAAATTTGGAAATTTGTTTTTGCATTAAAAATCCCAATTCTTAAGGATGGTTGTATAGGCTATGTAACATCACGCTACGACCCACGGGAGCGGAGTAGTAACCAATAATGTAACCTAACGGGTGAAACCACGCTACGGCAAGCTAGTTTATACTATTATAAAAAGCGGAAGAGTTTGTTTGTTTGTTTGTACACGTTAATCTCTGGAACTACCAGTAGAATTTGAATAATTCTTTATGCGTATGCTAGCCCAGTCCTCGAGGAAGGTTATAGGCTATGTAACATCACGCTACTGGCGACAGGAACAGAGCAGTAAAAAAAAATGTGAATGAAACCGCGCCGCAGAAAGCTTGTATAATATACAAGTACCTCTTGACAATTAACGAGTGGTCTTCCATCTTGTTTTTGACAGTTTTCTAGAGTGTTCCATAATTTTAACTTGAGTTTATTTTGTATATCTTCCAAGTGCGATATTTGTACTGGATATGTACGTCCAG
This sequence comes from Parascotia fuliginaria, assembly GCA_963082885.1. Lineage (NCBI taxonomy): Eukaryota > Metazoa > Arthropoda > Insecta > Lepidoptera > Erebidae > Parascotia > Parascotia fuliginaria. The sequence goes on from OY720195.1 coordinate 8,571,533, forward strand.
GCACATCTAATACTGGACAATTGTTAAAATATCTGTAATAATTTATTTTAGTTAAGTAAAACTGAATGAACTGCGGTGTTTCCCGAACGCTATGACATGTCCTTCTTCAAACGAGGTTTAAAGAGAGTATTAATATCACGGTAGGTAGGTAGCGGCTTCGTAGAGCTCCTGGCATTGCAGAAGTCCATCAGCGACAGTTACAACTTACCATCAGGTGGGCTGTTGGCTCGCTCGTCTGCCACTGACGGCCATAAAAAAACTCACTCATTAATTTCAATGAAAACATTAACTTTAAAAAACTAAATGCGTAAGTATCTTTGTGCAATATCATCGTTTAAAATTAACATTTTCAAATTAAATGATTTATTTGATTGAATAGCAGGATAGTCAGCTGAAACAATTGAATAGAATAATCTTCGATCAATGTAACTCGGGAACCAGACCGATTTTCGGAATAAAAAGTCCTATGTCTGTCTCCGGTACCGAATCTATGTACATACCAATTTTCATCGAAATCGGTACAGCCGTTTAGGCGCTGAGTCGTAACATACACACACAATAGTATAATAGTAAGTAAATAATAATATTGTCCATATTTTACATTATATCCATTGTAAGTTATAACTATGCACTTACTTTGTAAACACAGCGGTATCTAACGTAGCGCTCATAATAACTATCTTTAATTCAGGATTGATGTCTAAGGCACGTTTGAGGAGTAGTAACGTGACGTCAGTGTTCACGTCACGCTCGTGGGCCTCGTCTATTATGACGTGGGAACAACCTTCGAGGCCTGAAACCAATAAATAAATAAATAAAGAATATTAGTAAACTAGCTTCATGTTACATATTTGGTTACTGCTCTGTTCTCGTTGCCAGTAGCGTGATGTTATATAGCATATAACCTTTCTCGAAAACTGGGCTATTTAACGCAAAAACAATTATTTAAGTCCTATTGGTTGTTCCAGAGATTAGCGTGTTCAAACAAACAAACAAACTCGTCCTCTTTTTCTATTAGTATAGATTAAACTGCCTTGGCAGAAAGGACAGTTGGTAAAAAGAAATTAGAATGTATTAAAAAATAGTTATTGAATAATAAGATTTCCCAAACGATGTTTTCGAATTTAAACATGCCCCCAGCAGCAGGCGAACGTCAAAGTCACAGTCATATTTCATTAAGACTTTTGAGATTCAGTAGCATCAGGTAACAGGATAGACTGCCTGATTTGCCAGGTCTTATGTCGCTGATAATGAACTCACCAGGGTTTGCCTGCAATCTTCTCAACAAAACACCAGACGTGCAGTACAGTATAGATCCGGCGGGAGGTTTAGGAGGCTTTGAGTGTAACCTTATTTGATAACCGACTGTTTGTCCTACCTGTAATAGGAGACAGATAATTATAAGAGGTGGCCGAGTGGTCAAGGCATCCGCTTCTTAGTCCAGGGGGCCTATCACCACCTCTTAGAGCAGTATGTATATCTTTTGTACCATATACACGGTAGTAGATCCACGCTGGTTTCAGCATGAATGGGTCGGATCGTCCGGGGAAGTACTACCCTCTCATAGAAGATCGACGTAAGAGTAGTAGTATCCGTACTACTGCGTTTCGTAGGCCCAATTTCCTCCCTTTTCTCTTTCCCCAACTCCCTCATTCCCTTCCCATATAGCCATATCCCAGCCATCATAGTGGAGGCCACCATACCAGCAGTTTAAGACGATGGCTTTTGGTATGGTGGCCACCATTTCTGGATTCCACTGACTGCTTACCATCAGGCGGGGTTTAGTCACTTTGGTAGGCTAATATAAAAAGCAACAAGGATAGAAACAAAGTAGAGATTATAATAAGATTAATTAAGGTTTTTGATGTCATTTTGATCCTTATAAACGTTGAAATAAGGATCAAAATGGCATCAAGAACCAAAATACGTAAAGAATCACATAGCGACTTTTGCAGGCGCAACGACGATATGAGGTTGTTTGTGTTAGGGCCCAGGGCGAATCGATAATTTTAGAATTTACTTTTTCAACTACTATGGAGTAAAACTTGTCTAATCATATACCCATCGAAGGGTTTGCCTCCACTTCTGAAAACCTACTGACTGCTTACCATCAGGCAGAGCAGTCACTTTGGTAAAATAATATAAAATAATTAGCTATCCGCGGCGAGGTATCACGTTCAGGCGTCTTTGCTTACTTCTCTGCTCCTGTCGCCAGTAGCGTGATGTTACATAGCCTATAACCTTCCTCGAGAACTGGGCTATCATACGCATAAAGAATTATTAAAATCCGACTGGTAGTTCTAGAGATTAGCGCGTTCAAACAAACAAACTCTTCCGCTTTATAAAATTGTATAGATATAGATTTTAACAAAAAATCGGATAAAAAGTAAAAAAATGCAATTTTAAGATTTATATTAATTTGTCATGGATGCCATTGTCAGAAATGGACCAAATTTGAAATGGGGCCACACGGGAAACACCAGCTAAAAAAAGAATCATCAAAATCGGTTCACCCAGTCGAAAGTTCTGAGGTAACAAACATAAATAAATACAGTCGAATTGAGAACCGCCTCCTTTTTTTGAAGTCGGTTAAAAATGAGCATTGATCATCATGCTTGCTTAAGACTTATTGGCGATTTTAGACTTCCATACGATATTATCCATCACCATAAACTTCTTCATTTCCATATACTTACTTCTTCACCCAATTCACTGGCGACTCTCTCAGCTAGCCCTATAGCGGCCACTCGCCTCGGTTCCGACACTATTGGGTTCGTCTCCGCGTAATGTCGCAGTATTGCTATGATAACTGCTACACGGGATATTTCTGTTGAGGTTATTACACTATATACTTACTTCTTCACCCAGTTCACTGGCGACTCTCTCAGCTAGCCCTATAGCGGCCACTCGCCTCGGTTCCGACACTATTGGGTTCGTCTCCGCGTAATGTCGCAGTATTGCTATGATAACTGCTACACGGGATATTTCTGTTGAGGTTATTACACTATATACTTACTTCTTCACCCAGTTCACTAGCGACTCTCTCAGCTAGCCCTATAGCGGCCACTCGCCTCGGTTCCGACAATATTGGGTTCGTCTCCGCGTAATGTCGCAGCATTGCTATGATAACTGCTACACGGGATATTTCTGTTGAGGTTATTACACTATTATATACTTACTTCTTCACCCAATTCACTGGCGACTCTCTCAGCTAGCCCTATAGCGGCCACTCGCCTCGGTTCCGACACTATTGGGTTCGTCTCCGCGTAATGTCGCAGTATTGCTATGATAACTGCTACACGGGATATTTCTGTTGAGGTTATTACACTATTATATACTTACTTCTTCACCCAATTCACTGGCGACTCTCTCAGCTAGCCCTATAGCGGCCACTCGCCTCAGTTCCGACACTATTGGGTTCGTCTCCGCGTAATGTCGCAGTATTGCTATGATAACTGCTACACGGGATATTTCTGTTGAGGTTATTACACTATATACTTACTTCTTCACCCAATTCACTGGCGACTCCCTCAGCTAGCCCTATAGCGGCCACTCGCCTCGGTTCCTACACTATTGGGTTCATCTCCGCGTAATGTCGCAGTATTGCTATGATAACTGCTACACGGGATATTTCTGTTGAGGTTATTACACTATATACTTACTTCTTCACCCAATTCACTAGCGACTCTCTCAGCTAGCCCTATAGCGGCCACTCGCCTCGGTTCCGACACTATAGCGTTTGTCCCCGCGCCACAATGTCGTAATATTGCGGCAGGCGCACGGGTTGATTTGCCGCAACCTGCCGCACCTACTATAAGTAATACGCGAGATTCTTCAAGGGTTGAAGTTATTTTGTCCCTGAAAGAATAAAATAAATTGCCAGTGAACTTTGAATATTCTTCAACATTCTAGAACTCATCATGGTTACTTTGGGTCTAGTCGGCGATAAGTTGTTGTTATTAATTTATTATTCTCTTTACATATTACTAGTTTTCCGTGACTTGGTTTCACCTGCGTCTTTGTTTACTACTCTGCTCCCGTCGCCAGTAGCGTAATGTTACATAGCCTAGAACCTTCCTCAAGAACTGAACTATCATAAAAAGAATTATTCAAATCCGACTGGTAGTTTAAGAGATTAGCGCGTTTAAACAAACAAACAAACTCTTCCAAACTTCTTTCTTTAAATTTTTTTTTTATATTATGCGTTTCTAACGCCAGCCTAGTGCTCATCACTCTAACAAAAACGAAAGTGAAATCGTCTGCAAAAAATATCTATATCACCTACTTACACTATTTTCACACAGCGCGAAAGTTTGGCGCAAACGAAATCGAGAGTGAACGTGAAAGCGTTGCTGTGACGTAAAACACGTCATTGTGACGTATAACATAGACGTAATGTTACATACTGCTGGTGATCGAAAGTGAACGTGAAAGCGTCGCTGTGACATGTAACATCGACATACGTCATTGTGATGTTTAACATCGTCGTAATGTGACTTACAAACAGCTGGTGATCGAAAGTGAACGTGAAAGCGTCACTATGACGTATTTGCTCTACGTGTAACACGTCATCGTGACGTGTAAACAGCTGGCGAATGAAAGTGAACGTTTGAAAACGTTTTACTTTCAATTTCATCGTGACGTATATATACGTCAGTCGTTTGTTGAGTTTGGAAATGTTGAAAGCGAAAGGAGTTTCTCTTGATATTTGGTAATAGATATTATATATTATCAAAGATATAGATTATTATCATGAGTGCTGTAACATGTGCCCTGTTGTTACGTAAAATGCCTGGGGAATTTTTGCCTTGTAATTTATATGCACCAGTCTTGAAATGACGAATATATTTTTATATATAATGTTTACTTTTTATTTATTAAACGACATTGCGTCGACCTTACCTACTGGTCGTTTTAATCAGCGAAGCATGTATGTGCATATAGGTATACAATTTTATTTACGTACTATTTGTTTTTTGTTTTCTCCAATTACATAATGCATAATCTATGAACATATTAAGAGCGTTTATAGCGTTATATTTTTGTGCTTTACAATTTTTATCTAAATGATAAAAATTGTTTTTAATATCTTAAAAAAGTAATTAGATGAATAGAATTAAGAGCGTTCACACAAAAGAGTGACAAGGTCGCAATTTAATATTATATTTTTTAATTTAATCGGAGCTATATTTTATAAATGTTTTCAGAACACTTTTTAGAATAACGTGAAAGCTGTATAAAAAGTAAGTAACCATAATGCTAACAGTTCAATTTATAATCAAATAATACATTGGAACTTTCCATTGCGTTTTTTTTTCGTAGTAAAATAACTGTAAGCATTATGATTACTTAGATATATAGCTTTTACGTAATTATAAAAAGTGTTCGGAAAACATTTATGAAATATAGCTCCGATTAAATTAAAAAATATAATATTAAATTGCGACCTTGTCACTCTTTTGTGTGAACGCTCTTAATTCTATTCATCTAATTACTTTTTTAAGATATTAAAATCTCGAATCGAACAATAAGGTTTCTTTTAATATACTTGTTTGATCTGCAATCTAAAACTAACAACTGTATATGAAAGTGGCACAAAAAGTTTGGTTACATTGGTTCAAAAGCAGGTTGCGATGTCACTCTTTCCATTATTGAGGTCATTACGCTACGCTCGCGGCTTTCGAAGGCTTAGCGAGCAGATTTCGAAGGGAAAGCGGTGATACGAATGTTGAGCGATGAAACAGTGTAGGGTTTGAATAACTGATAGTAGGTTTGACTGGATATCGATCGCCAGATCAAAAAAAGAAAGAAATCATTTGATACACTTTGATTAAAATAGTAGTAAAAGCACGGTCATCAATTCATCATATTATGCTGCATCTATTTTTACTGGTACAAAGTTTCTCAGTAAAGGTTGTATTAAGATCTTTACAAAACCGACAATAAAATGAAAAACAAAAAAATATATATTATATACCTATATATTTTATAAGTAAGTAATTAGTTGCGTTTCATGAGATTAGTTAAAAGTTATTTACTAACTTCTGTTTCCGTTTAAAGAAGAAACTAGGCATTTTAAAATCAATACCTAATAACATCGCGTTTGTTCCCGTTTCCTATCCTACTTTACATACTGAAAGCTCGCCCGACGAAGGTCACTCGATGAATTTGGAGGTCACAAAACGGGGTCGCGTTCGCGAAACTAGGTCTCAAGGTCATATATATTGGGTTATGTGACAATTGGGTCAATTTGTAGGACAAATTGTTACAAGGCATTTTATCATTAGGATTTTAGTTATGGTTTACTGAATGTAGATAGGCGAAATGTTTGTGTGTTGAGCACTCTGAATTGGCGAAATTAATGTTAGCTTTTCGAGATTTAGTCAATCATATGCACTCGTAAAAAATATTAATTTCAACCCTGATTTTTGGTTGTAACGGATAAAAAGTAAAAAAAATATGTTTGACAAATTTTATGCATCACACACAGTTCAGTCTCATGTTTGAATCGAACCCATAGCCTTTTTATATCACATCACAAAAGTCGCACAGTATTCGCATAGCCCCACTGAGGCAGTTGTGATATAAGCGCCATCTAGCGTGATTTTAAAGAATTGTACTAAAACCTTACTTTTAATATGAAACTTAGATTACTGTACAGTATTATAAGTAACTACTTTTAGTGGTCTGTTTTTTTTTTATATTAGCCTACCAAAGTGACACCACACCGCTTGATGGTAAGCAGTCAGTGGAATCTAGAAGTAGTGGACACCATACCAAAAGCCATCGTCTGAGAATGCTGGTATGGTGGCCTCCACTGGCTGGGAATGGGGTTAGGGGAAGGGAATGAGGGAGGTGAGGAAAGAGGAAAGGGGAGGCAATTGGGCTTCCGGCACTCTCACTCACTGAACGAAACGCATTACTACGGATACTACTACTCTTACGTCGATCTTCTATGAGAGGGTAGCACGTCCCCGGACGATCCGGCCCATTCATGCTGAAACCAGCGTGGATCTACTACCGACAATAATAATAATAAATATATAAAATATTATGTATTTACAAAAAAAGTATTAGTAGTTAATAAACCTATGCCGCAAGCTCTAATATATACTTACTTTAAGTCTAGATGGCGTTGTGTAGTATGTTAATATTATTGATAAGCAAAACTAACCTGTATTCGTCTATAGGTAAGGTCAATAATTCCTCATCATAATTCTGGAACATTTGTTTCAATACACGATCACGTCTTGCAATAACAGATGGTTTTGGTGTTGTTATATTTCGACCATACACCGGGTGGACATTTTGTTTTATTTCTATACAAAAATATGTAATTAATTATACAGAAAATATCTTTATTTTAAGCAATAGAAGTGAGATTTGATACGATTAAATTAGTGATGATTACAACTGTTTCATACAACTAGCCGCTTCTTTGCTTATTGCTTCGCTCCCGTCGCCAGTAGCGTGATGTTACATAGCCTATAACCTTCCTCGAGAACTGGGCTATCATACGCGAAAATTATTTTCTAAATCCGACTGGTAGTTCTAGAGATTAGCGCGTTCAAACAAACAAACAAACAATACCGCTTTATATAATAGTATAGAATACTTTTTATTAACTGTCATGACATTTCATTTGTTCGTGCCTTCGTGGTTTATAAGAAAATACAATATTATTATGTTATCAAAGTATCTGGAGTCAAATAACGTACTTATTCGCAATAAATATGCTTTACATCTGTGCCGGACGGGCGGTAATCGAACCCAACACGAATGTGTTGTGTAGATCTATGAACGACCCGCTGTCGTCCTACACCTATAGGTTCCGGATACAGCGCTGATCTTCGAAGACGTCGTGTAGGGCTTCACTATAGGGGCATACTGAAGTAAAACAAACGATCTTGGTTCAATGCTTGAGGTGTTCTGCTTAGGCCATTAGGTGTTGAGGCTTGAAGAGTCTTCTATGGGTTACTGATTAACAGTGAACGATCTGTGTCCGCGCGCGCGCTCTTATATACCATTTGCCTCGGTTAGTGCCGTGTGCAAAACACCTCGTACAAACTTTATTTTCATTATCAAAACATTACATTTCTGGTTATAACTACGTCATTTTTAATAATACAATAATCATCTAGGTACCGTTAGATAGGTATCGATGTTACCTAACATGAAATATCTATACTATAACTCTAAACTTTACGATTACCTAGATATTGTAGTATAAACCTAGAATTTTAGTGCCTCCTAGACGTACTTTGAACTTTATCTGCTTATATTTTCTAAACTACTGAATCTATTATAATAAGATTTTACGTACATCTAGGGGACACCATTCTCTAAAATGAAACACCAAAGTAACTATTCTTTATTGATTAAAACCTAAGTTACAGACCAAATTATGACCTAAACATAAAAATAATTTTGTTTCTGCTATAACTTATAAACTATTTGTTTTATCTAAAAGGCAAATACATATTCGTGATTAGAACACTAAAGAGCACAATAAAAAGTGATTCTAAACATTATAAATCTAGATTTTAGATTAGCACTAAACAATTTCACCATAAGGTAAACAAATAATAGCTCGCTATTAACTTTTACTAATGGCGGTAGACGAACGACGTTTTCGTTCTCGTTCTCATATATAAACGTGTGGCACTCAAATTCACTGTTCATTAAATGTTATGCTAGCACACGCGTGTAATGTTTTTCTAGGTTTTAAATCTGTCTAGGTTCTGTCTATCACTGTATGCACTGTTTTAACACTATTTTCACAGGTGTCGCGAACATTTCTCCCGCCGTGCAGCAACGCGTGGACACGTCGTGTTGGAGCGGTGCTGCAGTCCATCCGGTGAGCGACGTTACTTCGGCAGAGGCACCAGTTTCTTGGTGGGCCTCTTGAGCACTCCAGCTGATGTGCGCACCTCCGCTGTCCTGATCTGCCCGTCGGCGCCTGGGTAGACGGCCACGATCCTGCCTCGCGGCCAAGTGTTGCGAGGTAGTTGGCCGTCGGCTATGAGGACGGGGTCGCCGACTTCGAAGAGGGGGCCCTTCCCATGAGGCTCCCGCCGGTTTTGTAGCTCGGGCAGATACTCGCGCACCCAGCGCCATTGTTCCACTTTACTGTGCTCTTCTATCTCAGCAAGGCGATGTGCGACGAATGGTTTATATGTTCTTGAGCCTTTCCTTATCCACGATAATACTGTTCTGCTGTCCGTCCAGTATATAACGGACTCTGGTTTGATACGATGTTCTCTTAAGACGTTTGAAACAACGCGAGTTCCTAACACAGCGGCTTGAAGTTCAAGACGTGGAATAGACACTATTTTCAGCGGTGCTACTCTCGCCTTTGCTGAGACGAGTGTCACATATACTCGGCCATCTGGTGTGGTAGTTCTCCAATACACAGCTGTAGCGTAGGCTGTCTCACTGGCGTCTGTAAATACGTGTACTTGTATTGAAGCTGCGTCGCTGTAGCCGGGATAGCACCGCGGTATGCTGACTGTTTTCAACTGTTGTAATTGTTGCTTCCACGATGTCCACTGTTGGGATAAGTCTTCATTTAGCTTATCATCCCAGTCTGTACCAAGTCGCCACGCTTCTTGCAGTATTTGTTTGGCTCTAATCGTGATAGGTGAGGCGAGTCCAAGAGGGTCATAAAGAGACATAACGATGCGTAACGCTTCTCGTTTGGTAGGCGTTTCCTTTTCTAATAAGTTGCAGGGGAGTCGAGCAAGCTTTAGGTTAAAACTCAGCTCGTCAGTACTCGGATTCCACATTAAGCCGAGTATCTTCTCTTCTGATCTATCGCTGGCAAGACTAACTGTTTCTATAGGGCTTGAACTTGGCTGTAACTTTTCTATAACTTCCACTGAGTTTGACACCCATCTTCGTAATTCAAAACAAGCTTTTCTATGTATATCGCGGACTTCTGTTGCTATGCGCGCCGCTTCGTGCTCATCCCTGAAGCTGTCCAAGTAGTCATCCATATAATGGTTCTCTATTATCGCTTCTGCCGCTTCAGGATGTAAGCACGCGTGTTTACGCGCGTTCCAATTCTTTGCGAATATCGCTGTACACGGTGAGCTTGCTGCGCCGAATATTAGTGACTTCATAATACGGTATTCTGTTGGTGGGCCCTCCCGCCGGTCACCTCTCCACAGGTATCTAAGTGCATCTCTGTCCTCTGTTCTTACTTGCACTTGCATGAACATTTCTGCTATGTCGGCAGAGACGGCAACACGGTGGCGGCGAAACCTCATGAGCACACCAGGTAACGATTGCAGCAGGTCTGGTCCCGTAAGGAGGTAATCATTGAGCGACGCTCCCTTTGTTCGCGCGGCGGCGTCATGTACAATTCGTAGCTTCTCTGGCTTCGAGGGGTTGTATACGTCGAAGTGGGGTAAGTACCAAGTCCTCCCAGGAGTTCTATATGATGGGGCCTCTTCAGCATAGCCCTTTTCTATTAATAAATTCATCTGTTCTATATATTTCTTTTTCAGTTCAACGTTCCTGTCAAGTTTCTTCTCTATTGAAGTAAGTCTGTTGATTGCTATTTCATAACTGTCAGGCATCTCGAACTCTTCTTTTTTCCACAGAAGAGCTGTTTCTATATGCCCATTTTCTATCTGTTTCGTGTGCTTTTCTAATATATCTTCTGCTTGCTTTTCAGGGTCGGATCGCGGACGACGTGGTGTGATCATCAGCGATTCAAGTGCAAAATGCTCCTTCAACTGTGCGTCTATGTTTTCATTAACAGATGACATCTGATTCACGAAGTGTACGGTGTGTCCCAGTGTTCTAGTGGACGTGCCGTGTAGTACCCATCCTAAGGGAGTCAGCGAGGCGACTGGCTGGTGGCTGGGTCCTCTTCTGGTGGCGCTAGCGACGAGGAGATGCCAGTTATCTTGTCCGATAAGTATCTTTGGTACGCCCGTGTTGTATACCAGCTTCTCCTTTATATCTTCCAAATGTTTGCAGTCCAACAGGTCACGTTCACTGACTGTTTGTGGTAACAGGTTTAAGCCTGGGTACGTGCGTGCACACAGCGGCGTCTCTCTGTTTTCTGTGCTCTTCAAGGTAACATTTATTCTTCTAGCACTTGATATAACCATCGCCGTATCGCCAATCGTTCGAATCGTGAGTGGATCAGATGTGCCTTCTGCACCGATTTCTTTCGCTATATCTTCGTCTATAAGTGACACGGTGGATCCATCGTCTAACAGCGCGAACGTAGACGCTTCTCCCGCCGGTCCAACTACGTGCACGGGAACTATCTTCAAAAAGGCTTGAGTTTTCTCACAGACGCTCGAGCTGGCAACTATCTCCTGTTTTGCTTCTCCTTGCACGTTCCTCTTCTCGTAGTGCAGAAGATGATGATGGCGAGCTGTGCATTCTCCTATATTGCACTTCTTTGACTTGCATATGTGTCCCATGTAGCGCGGGCGAAGGCAGCCGAAGCACAGGCGATGTGTCTTCGCTAGTTCCCACCTTCTGTTCACGTCGGCAGACTTGAAAGCATTGCATTCTGATGCGTGGTGACCATCTCTTTCACATACTCTGCACTTCTGCGAGGAGGCGCGATCAGACGTGCGCTTCTCTGTAGCTGTATGCGTTCGCTGTACTGTTCGCCGCGTTGGTTGCTGTTCACTAATATTCTCCGCTGGGGCGAAAGCACTGCAGAACCTCGCATATTCTGTTACAAATTCACTGAAGCGGCTGAGATCCGGCAGAGATTCGTACTTTTCTGTGTACGTCCGGTACCACGTCACACGCAGAGAGTTCGGCAGCTTTTCAGTAAGCACTCGTAGTAATTCAGGGTTCACTAAATAATGTTCTTTCTTGAGTGCTTGCAGTGTAATAACGCTACTTCTAATCTTGCTGGCGAAAGCGCAAATATCCTTAGGTGCTTCTGTGCAGCGTGGCAATGTCTTCAGCTTGTCTGTCTCTGCCTGCGCTATGGAGTCTGGCCTTCCAAATTGTAATTCTAGTTCCTTCATAATTTCGTCCGGTCTGGCATTTCCTATTAACTCTGAGCTGACTGCTTCCAGAGCTCGACCCTTTAAGCTTCTTCTTAGTCTTGCTGTATTTTCTATATCGTTAAAGTATCTTCTTGTGGTGTCGTACAGCGCGCGAAACGATAGCCATTCTGTATGTGCGCCGCTGAACGTTGGTAAAGTCATAATGACTTTAGAAACCGCCGGATGTGGAGACACTATCGATGTATCCAGAGGCTTCCTGTCGGCGAGTGCCGCTATAGCGGAGGTAAGTCCCGTGATGAGTGGTGTCATCAGGTCCCCTCCCTGGTGATGAGTTTCCTTCTTCTGAGGAGCTTCATCTTCTGTACTGTTTTCTATTCTATTCTGTTGATGAATATCCTTCCTTGGAGGCGCTTCATCTTGTTCTATTCTGTTCTGTGGATGAATATCCTTCCTTGGAGGCGCTTCATCCTGTTCTATTCTGTTCTGTGGATGAATTCCCTTTCTTGTAGGTCCTTCATCATGTTCTATTCTATTCTGTGGACGAATTCCCTTTCTTGTAGGTTCTTCATCATTTTCTATACTGTGTGCCATCCTAAATAACGGCTCTGGTGCCTCTTCAAGCCACGACTTGACGTATTCTATTTTGGAGTGTCCGTCTTCTTCATAGTCAGAGTCGGAGTCCTCCTCTTGAGCCCTCTGAAGAGCTAACTGCGCTAACTGTAATTTTATCTTCAACATTTCTTCCCGGGCCTTCAGCACCTTCCTTTTCGAGCGGCTGGTAGTAGCGGAGCGTCTGTCTTGTTCTTCTGCCGCACCACCTTCCTGGCTGGCTGTTCTCGATCGTGTCTGTTGCGATGGGCGTACTGTATCACTAGAGCCCTCTTCCGTGGCTGCGTGCATCGTAACAGGCGGTGTTCCCCCCCGCGCGGGGCGCGGGGAGAGGGGCGGCGGCGGCGGCGGCGCGTTGTCGCTTGTAGACGGCGAGCGTGGCTGCGTTTGGTGTCGAAGTACAGGCGTACTTGTAGATGCACCCGCGTCAGTGTCCCGCTTCCAGGTTTCAGGAGCTCTTCCCTTTGAACGTGTGACCGGCATCTTCAGTTCTTCAGTATTATGTCTTCAATTTTCAGCTCTGCGATCCGGCTCGAAGGACCAGCAAATGTGCCGGACGGGCGGTAATCGAACCCAACACGAATGTGTTGTGTAGATCTATGAACGACCCGCTGTCGTCCTACACCTATAGGTTCCGGATACAGCGCTGATCTTCGAAGACGTCGTGTAGGGCTTCACTATAGGGGCATACTGAAGTAAAACAAACGATCTTGGTTCAATGCTTGAGGTGTTCTGCTTAGGCCATTAGGTGTTGAGGCTTGAAGAGTCTTCTATGGGTTACTGATTAACAGTGAACGATCTGTGTCCGCGCGCGCGCTCTTATATACCATTTGCCTCGGTTAGTGCCGTGTGCAAAACACCTCGTACAAACTTTATTTTCATTATCAAAACATTACATTTCTGGTTATAACTACGTCATTTTTAATAATACAATAATCATCTAGGTACCGTTAGATAGGTATCGATGTTACCTAACATGAAATATCTATACTATAACTCTAAACTTTACGATTACCTAGATATTGTAGTATAAACCTAGAATTTTAGTGCCTCCTAGACGTACTTTGAACTTTATCTGCTTATATTTTCTAAACTACTGAATCTATTATAATAAGATTTTACGTACATCTAGGGGACACCATTCTCTAAAATGAAACACCAAAGTAACTATTCTTTATTGATTAAAACCTAAGTTACAGACCAAATTATGACCTAAACATAAAAATAATTTTGTTTCTGCTATAACTTATAAACTATTTGTTTTATCTAAAAGGCAAATACATATTCGTGATTAGAACACTAAAGAGCACAATAAAAAGTGATTCTAAACATTATAAATCTAGATTTTAGATTAGCACTAAACAATTTCACCATAAGGTAAACAAATAATAGTTCGCTATTAACTTTTACTAATGGCGGTAGACGAACGACGTTTTCGTTCTCGTTCTCATATATAAACGTGTGGCACTCAAATTCACTGTTCATTAAATGTTATGCTAGCACACGCGTGTAATGTTTTTCTAGGTTTTAAATCTGTCTAGATTCTGTCTATCACTGTATGCACTGTTTTAACACTATTTTCACAGGTGTCGCGAACAACATCTCTCATATTCGATAAGTAGGTCCTTATTACCCCCAAATGGGGCTTGTAGGTGATCAATTAGCGCTCTAGGGTAATAATGTAGCTAGAAAAGCCCTAGGGCGGTAAGTAATTTTAAAAAAACACTCCACTCTTTCAAAAAGTTCGCGTACATCTAACAATCATACTGGCAATAGACATCATGCATTCAGCCCAATGACAAAAGAGGTCGCTTCGCTACTCAGCTTTGTCTTCGTATGATTATAATAGTCATCAATTTTAAATATCGAACGGCGAAGCTCAATTTCGTTCTTAAAAAAAAATTAAAAAAAAAGATGAAAAAAGGCGGGCATAGAAAACTTTTATTCTTGCAATGCCGGTTTTTTCTACTTACCTCGCAATCGAGATGTAAAGCAGAGTAGTTAGCTCGGGTGTAAGCATCAATTGCACCCTCTAACTATAAATATCTCGGCCTGCAATTGATGCCTTACAGCCCTTGGCTACTAATCTACTATTATTTTAAATCGTCGCATAATAATTTAATAATCTGTATTGTTGTTTGAGTATAATGTTTTAGAGTTATTAGCTTCCCGCAGCCCGGTTTCACACGCGAAGTTACATCTTTGGTTACTGCTCTACTCCTGTCGTTCCTTTTTTTTTTTTTTTTTTTTCGTGGGAAACTCATTACGAGTACGCACCCGCCTGGGCGAGGCGGGGGTTATGTCGGACTCTCCGGCCACAATGAGACAGCGGCCGGCATACCGACTAAAACCCACGGTGTTCCTCCACACGGCCAGAGTGCCGGGGTCACGGGAGACGCTCGCGCATTCATCCGCGACAACTCCTGTCGTTCCTAGCGTGATGCCACATGGTCTATAACCTTCCTTAAGAACTGGGCTATCAAACGAGAAGAAATTATTCAAATCCGGCTGGTAGTTCCAGAGATTAACGCGTACAAACAAACAAACTGACTTGTGAGTGAAGAATTAAAAGTAATTATGTGAAATCTTAACTATAACAAAATATGACATAAAACATGACAAGGGTCATAAAGCCTTAACAATAGGCTAAAGGCAATAAAAAATACTTGCCTGATATAGCTTCCATATTATTAAACATTTCTTCGTTTTCAGAAAAATCATCTGCAACAAAACAGACTTTATTTACTTAGAGGTAAGGTCCAGTTTTACATAATACATTTTAACCTCACGCCTGTCTCCCATTAATGGGGAAAGCAGACATTATCTTATCATTTATTATATTTTCATACAAAAACACACACACACACACACACACACACACACCAACATGTGTGTATGAAAATATTAATGAATGTTGTAAGAGGCAAAGAAGGTATGTTTGGATCGCAGCAAATGGCGATCCATAGTCTCTGCTTTTATATAATACAAACTTTTCCACTAAAGGGCAAAAGCCTTTTCTTACAGAGAAACTTAATTACTTAAATAATAAGGTAATGAGAGTTTTTAGTAAAATTTTCATCGCCAGTTGGCGCCACTAAGGTGAAAGGTCTTCCATTCACAAAAATTCAAAAATTAAAATTCATTCACTGTTTGAAATCAGTAGAATCGTTCACGGTTATCCATTAAAGATTGAAAGTGCTTTGACAGGCGCCTGGACCTGATGCCTCAGTGCTGCCACCTCGTGGGTGCCATTTTATAAAACCTTCAATGCAATAAAATACGTGTACATACCTTCATCAATTGTAGAGTCTTTAGTTAAAACCACTGGTGTATTTAATGTTTTATGTTTGGCTTTATTAAATGTTGCTTCATATATATTTTCTGCAATAAAAAGTAAATTAATTTCTTTAGTGGTTTGATTCAATCTTTACATTTAGCTTAGTAATTAACCCTTTCATGGACAGTTCGACCCTACTGTAGACACAATAGATGTTTTATTGTCTTAATTATTATTGTGTTTAATTGTGCGAAATGTTTTTTTCGCGTAATGACAATTTAGTTAAATTGACATGAAAGCATGGTACCTAGATAGCCGAACGACAATTCATCTAAATGACATAAAAACAGAATACCAAAACAGCAGAAAGTCAACTTTTTAAGAAGACATAAACGCAGAATGAACAAGTAGAAAAACGTCTGGAATTGCAAATAGTCTGTATGATTAGAAAACCTTATTAGGTAGAAGTCAAATTAGTCGAACGACTTAAACGCAGATTGAGATAGTTAGAGAAAACATCTGAAAAATAAAGTCTGAATGATCTTTTGGTTGGGTGCTTGCCCCCATTTGATTCTTCCATTATCATTTTAAATAAATAAAATATTTTCTCTTATTCACGCTGATTTCAGCATGAATGGGCCGGATCGTCCGGGGAAGTACTACTCTCTCATAGAAGATCGACTTAAGAGTAGTAGTATCCGTACTACTGCCTTTCGTTCGGTGAGTGAGAGCGCCGGAAACCCGATTTCTCCCCTTTCCTCTTTCCTCACCTCCCTCATTCTCTTCCCCTAACCCCATTCCCAGCCGCCATAGTGGAGGCCACCATACCAGCAGTTTAAGACGATGGCTTTTGGTATAGTGGCCGCCACTTCTGGATTCCACTGACTGCTTACCATCAGGCGGGGTGGAGTCACTTTGGTAGGCTATAATATAAAAAAAAAAAACATTTATTTTATTTATAAATTTGATAAGACTACAAAATGAAGTTGTTATGATAGATAGAGCATGTGGATAACTATCTACCTAGGCATTCAGCGTTAATGTCAATAAAGTAACTATGGCATTTTTAAATCTAGACTATTTGCTAATAGAGTATTTTGAATTAAGACATTTTACGATCCAGACGATTTGCTTGTAGAATATTTAGCGTTCATGTCTATTACCTAACTATGGCGTTCAAATATCAAGACGTTAGAGCGACATCGACATTTTGCAAAGAGGTAGATAGAGTAGCGACGGAGGGCAGCCACCATTTGAATAATGATGATCGACATTTTGGCTCCCATTGAATTTGGCGCCCAGGACAAGGGTTGGGTCCGGTTTGCTACCTCCCTCCCTTTCCCCTAGACACAAATATAATGACAATCACTAGATAAAAAAATTAACTAAAAATAAACCTACATACTTATTCCATTATCATATTCTTCCCATATCTTCTCAATGCGTTCCACTGATTTATCACTAATACTTATTTGTATAGGATCATTCATGGTATTTCTTATATCTTCTAGAACTTTCTTGTCGTATATAGGCTGTCCTTTGGTGTCTATTCGTTTGTTGATATATAGCCAGTGTATTGCTTGTATTGCTGCTTTTTCTGCCGCTTGACGTTTTGATAGTGCTGTGCTATAAAGAAATGAATTTTCGCTTTAATTCTATGGTTATCGCTTACAATAAGGCTGTATGTCATCTTAATTGTATCAAAAGAATTACCTTTCAAATTTAATCTTCTCTGGCCACACAAAAGCATAAGTGCAAGTCCATGAATTCTGTTGTAACCCTTTTTTCCTCCCCTTAGGTGTTATATTGCTCTGTTTGTAATGTATATCGAGTATTTTACTCGGCGTTCTACTTGTGAAATTATGCAATATCACGCGTGGGAGTGGGAAAATCTCTGTGATATTCTTGGTCACTGAAACAGAGAAACTAATTTTAATATACTTTATACTTGCCCATTATTTAAAAATTTTAAGGTTAATGTAAGTATTATAATTATACCAAAATCTTCATTGGAAAACAGACATACAGACAGACAATTTCCAGCAACTTCCTTTTATGCTAATATTATTATTTATTTAGAGGGCTATTGCAGGCTTGAGTAAACCTGTAGCATTGCGACCTAAAAGACCTATTTTGCTCGCCGGTTCTACAGTTTACTGCCAATTCCAGTCAGAGACAGGAATTTTAAGATGTCCCTGGCAGCGATATCCTTTATCTCCTCGGGATAAATAGTGTATTTTCTAAAGGAGATGTTTCGTTTGTGGATGAATGGGCTCCAACCGCAGAGAATGTGTTGTGGCGTTTCCCCTTCTTCATGGCAGAATCGGCACAGCTTTGTTAAGCTTAGGCCTAGGTTGGCCATATGCTTGTTAAGCTTGCAGTGACCAGTAAGGGCTCTTGTCATCATGCAAATATTGGTTTTACTTAAGAATAGTAATTTCTTGGTGTAACAATGTGAATAGCCCTTGATGAGGGCTTTCGAGTGGTTTAACCCTGGAATTTTTTCCAACCATTAATTGTTTCTTCAGCACTTATTTGCTTGAGTTTTCCGACTTTCAGGCTACGAGGCACGCCACAAATAGGCTCGGGATCTAATTGAACAGATTTTGAGCCCTTCCTTGCCAGTTCGTCGGCAATTTCATTGCCTTCAATGTTTGAGTGCCCTTTTATGCTATGTATATACATATAATTATATATAACGAGCAATGGAAAGAAGTATGCTAGGCATAAAACTAGGCGATCAAATTCGGAATACTACAATATGAGATAAAAGCAAAGTCACAGACATACTGACTCATATCGACCATAAGAAATGGGGCTGGACAGGGCACATGATACGACACAAAACCATAATGTGACCATTTTACTCCACTTATCTGAGTGGAGTAAAATGGTCACATTATGGTATCCAAAAGATGGCACCAGAGGAAGGGGATGACCTGTCAGAAGATGGGATGATGACCTTCATCAGACCTTAGGGCCGTGTTGGACAAGAATTACACATGAAAGAGTCCAGTGGAAACAGTTGGAGGAGGCCTATGCCAAGAGGCACACCGAAGTCAGAGACATTCTATAAAAAAGAAAATAGACAACTTAAAATATTGCAACTTCGGATCAAATGGCTATAATAATAATAATAATAATATACATATAATTTAATCCCTTCCAGTTGCGAGTAATAACAAAGCAACTATGCTGAAAAGAATTATTAATAATTGTTTAAAATTGTAATGACAATATGCTTCTCGTCTAGTTGAGCTAGCTAGAATAGGGGAACGCTACTTGTTTTGCCTACCGTCTCTGTTTTTAAGATTGGTATAATAATGTTTTTCTCTACATTTACATTTCACACTTATAAGTATTGTGAAAAGTGCTATAATAGATTGGAGTTTTCTACGCTTCTAATTAACAAATCTTGACACAAATAAATGTTGATGCAGCATCTATTAGTGATAGGCCATCTCAAAAATTTGGCAACCAGGGCGATGCGTGAAAACCTCGGATTTTAGAGTCTAGAACCCCGACATGTCAACAGAGGCAGGGTGTGTGTCGCAGGTGGCCCAAATCTATGATATATGATACTGTACATACCTTTACCATGTTGAACATTGTATCTCTCATCTTCATTTACTAATCCATTTGAACACCATTTTCTGTGTAGTGACGGTAAAAGCAAAATATGTAAACTCTTTTGTTTAGCATGACTAAAAAACAAATTTTTATGCAGGCATATTGAAACTGGAAGTACCAAAAAAATTTTTTGTTAGAAAAGGTATTATAGAGTGTGCTTCTATGTATAATATGAACATATTGACAAAAAATTTATAAAAGTATGTATTTTTTACACATTCTAGAGCCCATATCACAAGCTTCATATACTTAGATCTAGATAGCATTCGCATTCATTTAGTTGTTTCGTTATTCTGTCATGTTTGTATACAAAAGACAAGTTATTGCAAAACCTCTGTAACATAATAATAGAGTCATCAACTGCTAAGTCAAGATTACGAGTTTGATAACACTCAGTGCTAATCTTTGTGTGCATGAACATGACTATTTGCATTGGTCTAGTGTTTCTATGTATAATATGTAAGTATTTATTTTAGCAGGTATCTAAGTACTTATGTTTAATATATTATTTAAGTACAGTATAGCGGTAGTAATATAGCAAGCTAGATTTACATTGCGTCATCATTTTGTTCCCACTGTGTATGTATGCAGTGATTCAAGCTTGCTCCCCTGTTGCAATATTGGTTTTCCTGTAATTCTCAGTATTACTATTATCGCAGTCTAGTATTATGCCTGGGACTCAACATTGCTGGCAGAATGTGGATGTTATACAATTTTATACACCACCTGAGATGAGCGTTTCAGGGGCAAAATCATTATAATAATAAGTAAGCTGTGGAATTATAACCTAACATCAATGTAAACAATATCAAACATGATATTATAACCTCAAAAGCGCGGTATTTATTTTTAAATTTGGAACTATATTTTTTTATTTTTTTATCTGTGTTGTTAACTTAAATTTATTAAATGAAAACTTTTTTTATTGATATTACATTTAGAAGGAATAAAGAATGAAGTATTTTAGTTACTAACCACTGTAATTTAGGTTTTGTGGGCCAACATTGTTGAGCAAAGCATTCTTCAGTGTTATTCTTCTCCACAACGTTGTGCGTATTATACTATTCTTCAACAAAAACATTATAAAACCCGAATATCCGGTAGTTTGATTTGATTTCAAGTTCGATTTATTTTCGCAGTAAATTGACACAAAAATTCTCTACCACTATAAAAGGATATAGCAGATAGGCTTGATATAAAATTATCTCACATTTCTGTTTTAAACAACAAAATTACTGTTCAGTTCAGAGAATAATAATTTTTTGTGAAATTTGTTAAAATTGTTTGTAAAATATTCGATGACAGTTGACAATTGACGTACTTGACATTGATTGATTTTTTTTTTTTTTTTTTTTGCCCAAAGGGCAGGCTATAGTCTTTCGACCATACTGCCTATTCACATTGATTGATTGATGCATTCATTTCAATCGTTTTTTTTTTGTCGTCGTTCAAGATTAAAATGAAAATGGAAGAATTGGTTTGATAAGGTTTGATTTGATTTCATTTTGAAAATATTTCTTTTTATTACATTTTATCAATTTTTCCAGTGTTATATATACAAACATATATTATCCATATTATTATTTATGGAAACACCGAGATCAATGCAAATAGTCATGTTCACGCACACAAATATTTGCACTGAGCGGGAATCGGACCCGCGCGACTTCTGCGTGGCAGTCCATACGCGTACCTACTTATACAGTACTAGTTACTACCGAACCACTGAGATAGGTACTATTAAATTTTCTGAATTGGAATGAAAACAATGAATTATGGGTGGGATCAGAGAAGTATGTCTATTGATAGAAGTGATTTTATGATATTGAGATAGTTTTATTTGTGTGTTGTGACGGACCAACGACATTTTCTATTTAAGTGTGTGATGGTGTTGTCGTGCACTGCATCTATTAGGTACGTATCAGCCAAATTTTCTTTGCTTCAAACTCTCAGAATACTATCGTCAAACTTTAAAAGACATCTTCGTAGTTTAAATCTATTATATAAAATTCTAGTGTCACGGTGTACGTTATTGAACTCCTCCGAAACGGCTCGACCGATTTTCGTGAAATTTTGTATGCATATCGGCTAGGGTTGTGAATCGGACAACATCTATTTTTCATCCCTCTAAATGTTAAGGGTGGTCTGAAAAGGGATGAAAACGATTGTTTGAAACTTCTTCATAGTTTTGAAATTTTGTTTTGGAATACTTCTAATTTTATATAATTGGGGTGTATTTAGAGGGACGGAATTAGGGATGAAATATTATTTTGAAGTTAGCGACTTGGGGGGGGGTGAAAGAGAAGTGATGGGGTAGTGAGAGGAAAATGAGAGAAAGATGAGAAGGAAGTGAGTGGAAAGTAAAGGGCAAGGTAGGGGAAGGGAGATGTAAGTGAGGGGTAAGCAAGGGAGAAGCCAGGGAAAGGGAGAGTGAAATGACGGGGAAAGGAGAGGGGAGGTAGGGGGAGGGGGAAGGGAGGGAAGAAGCGGAATGGGAGGAATGGGGAAGAAGGGAGAGGGGAATAGGGGAAAGTAGTGAAAAGTTTACGGGGGATATCTGTAGGTAGGTGAAAGAGGGTTTGTAGAATGGGAGATTAGAAATATCTATTTATATAAAAATTAATACCAATTTCTCTTGGTCACGGCATCACGCGTGAACGACTGGACCGATTCCGTTAATTCTTTTTTTGTTGTGTTTGTTATTGTCAGGAGAAGGTTCTGCGAAAAATTAGATAATAATTAAGACAGGACGACGTCTGTCGGGTCCGATAGTTATGCTATAAGAACATCGTAAGTACATAATGTCGATTAGAGTGTCATTCGTCGTGGTCCCAGTAGGTATGAGATAATATGACCCACTGGAACACGTGATTCTCTTTTTGGTGCATTTATATTTTTTTATATGTAGATAAGTACTTAGGTACCTATCTACCTACGAACTTGTGCTACTGTTTCGGTCCATTTTCATCTAGGTATTCCTTCGTCTCTCGTTATACGTGCAAAATTCTCATAATGTAGTGTGGCGTACAGAGACAGCACAGCGGAGCCCTAAAAATGCTTCGGCGCGTGCGCGCAGCACGCGAGCCAAGTCAATAATGATAGCGGAACGCGGCGACCACTTCTTAAATAGTGGCACTTATTTATACTGCACACACACAGTCACACTCACACTGCACACATACACTGTAACCTGTGACTGCGCTACAGTGATGCCACGCGCGGACAGACGCGGAGTTACTTGAAGAGAAACTTGAAAAGTAAGCTTATGATTGGATATTCGTATCAAGCAGACAACTGCAATATTGTAATATTGTATAACGCTCCTGATTGGTCAACAACCAAAATGCGCTCATGTAAATACCATACCTGTGTCAGACTCAGACTACGTTTGTATATATAAATCGTGCCATTTTTGTAAATAAACATTGTACAGTCGTCTCTCGAGTATTATTCAACACTACCTATTAAGTCTACGGTACGAAGGTGGCAACACTGGGCCGGTCTAATAAGTACAAAGACGATAGATACTCATTGATTAAGTAGCTTTACAGCGCAGTACCAAGTAAATCAAATGATACAGTATATTAGGGACAGTACCTACAGCTGTTAACCCAACAGCTGTCTTCATACCTACCTAGCATACATACCCCTAAAGTAGATTTTGATCTACCGAAAGCGAGAGAGGCATACGAGCTGAGACCCTTCCTAGTTAAGTTCCTTAATGCTCTCAGTTCAACATAGTAGTACCTACCTACGTAATAAGATTTAAAAAGAGTTTTTATTACTTACACGATAACATGAATGCGCAAAGTACATCTCAAGGCGAATACCGGTTTTTTCAACTTTAACATTTAAAATCTTAGAATCTCATCTCACTTAACTAGAATTCCACTTTATTGTAAACATAATAGAGCGTAATTTCAAATGCATCTGGTTACATATAATATTTTTCCCCGTTCCGCAATATTATGCCTTAGTATTTTACAAACCACGGGTGACTTCGCAATGAAAACTGCTACGCTCTTAGTTATAATTCTTGGAACGTGTTACTGCCATGTTACTTTTGAAGAAAGACCAAGAAACTTTAGCATAGAACTGTTGTATTTTTCGCAAAAAAAAACAGAACAACATGTTATGATATCACCTTTTGGTATATGGACTCTTTTGACTGGCGTCGCGTTTGGAGCCACAGAAAATAGCTTCAAACAGTTCAAAAAAGCGTTGGTTTTGCCGAAAAATACAAACACTTTTGCAGAAGTATATAAGAACTTGATCCGTTCAGTTCTAGAAGAAGCAGATGGAGCTTTATTTAGCAGAAGCTATGTGTTTTTTGACAATAAAGTTATTGTGAATTCAAACTTTACATCATTAATGCGATCTGACTTTAATATTTTAGTAAAAGTTATTGATTTTAATGACCCAAATACTGCAAGATTAGCGAATGCGTACATAGAGAATTCAGGTGTAAGAGTATCTAATGTACTCCACAACGACGATTTTACTAACTCAAGTATGATACTGGTTAATACAGTTGCTTTTCAAGGACTGTGGACTTTGCCGTTTGATAAGACAAGCACAACAAGAGAAAGGTTTTATAACGAAGACAAACAAGCAATAGGTGCTGTAAATATGATGATACAAAAAGGTAAATTCGCGTATACGGACTTGCCGATTTTAAAATCAACTGTCGTGGAATTGCCGTACGGTAAGAGCGGAAAGTTTACCATGTTAGTGATACTGCCGTACGCTACAGTGAAAATAAGTGATATCTATATAAACTTTAGTAAAATAAGCTTAAAAAATGTGTTACAAAAATTACAAGATGATGTCGATACGTTTGGTTTTGAGGACGTTACTGTTAAACTGCCGAGGTTTAGTTTAGGCTCAAATATTAATTTGAACGGACCTTTAACCGACATAGGTATATTTGATATATTTGAACCTCGTTTAGCGAGTTTTCAAGGTATTTCTAATGGAAGCAATGGCCTTTTCGTGTCGTCAGTTATACAGAAAGTTGTCCTTGATGTGACAGAATCCGGTATACCTGGTGCAGCAGCAACGCCAGTGCTATTCGTCGACAGGATAATGCCGCCATACTTTCATGCTAACAGGCCCTTCTTATACTTTATCATGGAAAAGACCACGAATACTACAGTTATTAGTGGAATTTATTCAAAACCTTCAGTTTATTAAAAACTCAATATAATATTTTTAATTTTTATACAATTTATCAAATGCATTTATCGAAATGATGCGAAAAACAATTTCGAAAAAATATTTGATAATATTTTTTAAATATTGTCGAGTTAAGTATGTGGCAGCTATATTGTTTTTCAGTATTTTTAAGTTTTTTGAGTCAATAAACTGTTTTTATCTACTGTTTCTTTAGTTTTATTGCTTTGATGAAGTGTTTGTAAAATTGGACGCTGATTGTATTAGCTCGACTGCCGCAACGAACAGTATCGAACTTACAATTTTCATACTTTACAGTACAACAGTTTAAAGTTATTTTTTGATCTGGAACGATACATTATAATTTGTTTATAAAAGTTATACCCTTTTAAGATAGCTAATTTTAAGTTGTTTTTTTCCTACACCTAATTATGAGTATTTAATTTCTATTTTATATATATTTCATGTTCACTGTTTTATCTTGTCAATATAAACTGCAATTTCATCGAAAGTGACAGATTCGATAGTATTTTAGGTATTATAAAATATAAGAAATATCGAATCTACCATTTTCAATACTATTCTTTGACAATTTATGTAGGAAACATAAATTGTGCAACATTCAGTAGTTGATTCAAAAGTAATTTATTTGAGTAATTGCCTTCTGAAAGAGGAGGAGAGTGTACTAAAATTAAACACTAGTTTTGTTATTTAAGTTAGCTATATTTATTAATACTTAATGCAACAAAAAAATTGGCATATTAACATGAGATCTATAATATTACAAGTACGAAGTAACATGCAAGTAACGACTTGTGCAAAACGTATTAAAGTAGGTATCACTGAAATAAATCACATAAACAAACTTTTGTACTACACCCCGAGATCACCTTATATACATTCTGTCATAAGACTATATTCAGACACGTTAGTTAAATCAAAATAATTATAATTATCTTAATAAATAAAAAGCGGTTCTTTGGCGTTTAAATAAATTTTAACAAACACTAAATAACTAATAAATAACAGTCAACAAAACTTTAATTTAAATCAATATTATTCAAAAAAAAACATAAAACCAGTATAAACCAAATTAGTCTGTTTTATACTACTTCCTAATCATTTTCATCGCTCCCCGAAACATTTTCAATTTGTTTTCTTGGAAGATTTTAAAAAAAAGCGTGGTATTGGTAGCTATATGCCCTGCTTCGCAACAACTCATTAAATCTTTTTTATTTAGCTTCAAACTCAAACTCAAAGCATTTATTTCATTTTGATCATAAAGTATGACAATTGACCTACAGCCAGTTCGCTGACGAGGTAGAGCTGTGAGAAGAACTGACAAGAAACTCACGCCACTCTTTTCAATCGCCTGATAATTACAGTTATTTGTATGAGTTACAATTTAAACATTCAACGCAACAAAAGAACCATACAAAGTAATTATTACAAATTAACCAATTAATAAAATTACTAAGATTAAAGAAAGAAAAGAGTGGATTTCAATTATTTAGTTTCATCTAGTATGGTAGTTTGACTACGTATTTTAATTAAACTAGTAAATGCACCTCCTGGTCACACAGCACGACAAGATAATACTGGATTGAATATTAAATGTATGCCATGCCAATATTGACCAGTCATCCCAAGTAGCACCCGTTCACGAGCATGACGCACGGGCCAGCCATCATCACCCTCACCAGCCTTCCGGAACTGGCAAACTATCCGAATACAGTGGCTTCAACGCGTCGTTGCAACTGCATGTCGCTATGACTGTTTTCTTATTGCGACGTGTTTGGACCAAGGTATTTTATTTGAAATAATCGGAATCAAAATCATTTTTGTATAAAATAATGTCTGGTTCATTTCTCTTCACGAAAATTTCCTTAATATTATTCTATTTGACATCTTGATTAGAAGTATTTTCCTTGAAATTTCTGTGTTGCAACAGTTCTTTCAAATCATAACATATCTCGAGATACTCATACTTCAATGACGTTATAAGGCTCATTATTCGTTTTTGCCCAGCGAACCAAGGCATACCACTGATCAGGATCAGGTGTGTATATTATTTTACCTTTGGCAGATCGTTCATTTAAAGCATGTACACTGTGTGCTGCATGTTGGGTATGACCAGACTTTGTCCATTGTAACTTGCAGGTTTGAGGACATGGTGGTTTTATGGTTTTGGCTGGAACGGTCTTACCTTTTTTGGAAACGAGACATATTGTTGCCCGGAATTAGTCAATATTTTTCTACGAACATTAACCCTTTGACATACCGTTTTCGTTTGCGACCAGGATCAGTTTTGTACGTTGGTTTGCGCCTGCTTGAAGTAGATGAAGTAGGAGTAATACAGAAGTCATTATCGGATGTTGAAATCAATGAACTTATACCTGGGATGCTTACAGAGTATTCAGTTACGGTTGGCGTTGTTTCACAGAAAATGTCTTATTTGGATGGTAGTATCTGCATCGGGTAATTTCTTCATTTACGGCGTCAACGGCGTCTTTAGTCAATGATGATCCCAAATTAAGGTCTTGTACGAAGAGAGGTGATGGCTTTGGTGTTCATTCTTCACTGCCGGGTATTGTGTTCTTCTGCTTGTGAAGTAGAAACGACATCGTCATAAAGATCTCTCAAATACCTTCATTCTACTTCAGTGTACCCGTTGTAACATACAGGGGATTCTACAACCAATAATTAAAGACCTGAGTAAATTTTAGATCAAAAGAAGTGCTAATAAAAAGATCAATCAATAAAAAGAACAATCGAATGTACCGAAAAATTTGGTATCCAGCGTAGAACAACCAAATAACTGGTAGATTCGATAAATGTTTGCCAAAGTATACAATCGAAATTGTCACATTCGATAATTGTCTTACTTACAATTTATACGAATACTATCGAAAGTACCACTTTCTGTATTTATCAACAATATGTTTACTTGAAATACTATCAAATCTACCATATTCGATAGTTTAACTCGTTAAGTTCCATTCGGATGCGACAAAATCATAAATTCTAACTATTTTTAAAATATCAAACATTACACTTATTATAGATCTTATTTTTAATATAACGTAAGTAAATTAAAAATAAAATGTACACTTACCGAGACGATATTCATTTTTTTGTTAGGCATGGTTTCACAACTCGGATGTTGTTCTCCTTTTTTAACTAAATCAACTATACATCTACCTGGACTATTTATTTTTAAACAAGAGTAACAAATTACAAAACACTATATCGAAATTATGCAGATTAAAAACTAAACAAAACAAACACGTGCTCCGTCGCTCACATTTCTACGAATACTAACGAATTGGGTAGTTACGGAGCGTGCTCGCGTATCGACACGTACGAACACTATCGAACGTGTAACATTCTATAGTGTTACTGGTTCTAAGTGTGAAGTATCGATTGTATTCGATTCAAAACATTTTTAAATAGGTATTTTAATAAAAATATTTTCATTGTTTTAAATACTATATTATACGCACTAACGATAAGTACAATAAAAAAAAATATTGCAATTTTTATTTTCGATACTGTTCTTTGCGGCAGTCGACTTAAACTTGATAATGGCTCGAATTTATACTAATATATAAAGCAAAAAAGTTTGTTTGTTTGTACGTGCTAATCTCTGAAGGTACCAGTTGCATTTGATTTTTTTTTACATTTGATAAGAATACATTTAATACCTACACATGTAACATGATGCTAACCACTGAAGCGGAGCAGTAATAAAAAATGTATCTTAACACATCTTAATTGCTAGTTGACACTAATCTTATTTGGAGAGTTCAAATTGCTAGTGTCAGCCAAAGAGTTATTGGAACCCAGCGTGCCTTTTATCGTCTGAAAAACATCCTTCCTTCTAAAACGAAGACTATGCTTGTGCAGAACTTAATCTTTCCTGTAATTGACTATGGTGATGTATGCTATTATGAACTGAATGCAGATTTACTCAATAAATATGACCGTCTTCTCATTAACTGCATTCGATTTATTTTTAACTATCGTAAGTATGATCATGTGTCTACTTATCGTTCTGAACTCCATTGGTTACCTATTCGTCAACGCCGTAGCTTGCATGCTCTCACTACGCTTTATTCTATTCATAACTTACTTTCTCCACCTACTTACCTAACTCCTTTCTTCCAGTATTTGTACTCTACTCACGCCAGAAACCGTCGTTCTTCGAATAATCATCTCCTTGCGTGTCCTTCCCATTCAACTGAATTTATTCATTCCTCATTTGTAATCCAGGCTGTTCTTCTTTGGAATGACCTACCTCTAGAAATCAGGATGGACACTAACCGGTTAACATTTAAGCTGAAAATACGGGCTCTACTCTTAGAGAAACTGTTGGAATTATCACGTTGTCTTATTTTTGTACATATTTAGTATATGTAGTAGTATTTATATATTATATGTTATATACGTATAATAATTGTTAATCAGTGTATATATTTATGTATTTATTATGTTTTTATGTTGTTTTACAACCTATACCTACATTTCTTTTTTAATATATTTTCATATCATGATTTATTTACTGCACCTACTTCGTTTATCTCTGCACCACCTAAGGTTGACTGGTAGAGAATGCTTATAGCATTAAGTCCGCCTATGTACCTGTGTGCATTAAGTTTAAATAAATAAATAATTAGATACATTGGAACCAATACCTAAAATGTTTGAAAAACATTTCTTTGATTAGGTAGAAAGGTAAGAAAAACGATTATCTAGAAACGTTTTTCTTTTCTGTATTAAGGACGAAATGAAAATCCGACCATTTGCGAATCCGACCAAATTAAAATCTTTTGCTGGTAATGATGATGTCCTAATCACAGAACAAGTACTAAAGCATAGAAGGAGTGTTATTTACCCTCATATAGTTGTCCTATTTTTTCAACTAAGCCGGAAAAGACAGAGATAAATAATTTTGCTAAGGACGGCTGGTGTACACTGTAGAAACGTCAATTTGGTTATCTTTGGTTACCTTTGGATGCCGAACTAAAAGCGAAATAATGTCAAATGTTCCAACTTGTCAAGGCCTTTAGACAATTTTGTCGGATTATACCGCCGCTCGTAATTTTCATTGTTGTTTATCTGTTTTGTGAAATAATATATGTTATTTAATAATTACATAATGCTATTGTGAAGTAAAATTAAGCCCATTGGATATGCAATGTCCTGCGTTATTGTAGGTTGTAAATTACATTCTTTTCGCAAAGAAAATCAAGTTTAAATCGTCAACTTCCATCGGTGAGTAGATAACAAACCAATAATATATACTAAAAACCTATACGTAAGTGCAAAATACCTAAGTGATTTATACTTTACTGCAATCATATTATAATCGTCTGTTTGCCATTCGATTCAGTAATTTTTAAGTATTTTACATTTTTACCAATTTGTGTAGTCATGTTCAATAGTGTTGTGACTTGTGCTGCATATTTTATCGACGACAAAAATATTACTATATTTTGTAGTTAACGATTTTGTGGTAACTACCTTTCATAGTGTTTCATACATTGTGTTCTTTTGCAGGTTTCCGAAAGATCAGACCGGAAGATCCATGAAGCAAATTAAGAGAGAATTATGTTATATATTATGTTGTTACACGTTTAACGTTCCAGCGGTGAGGACGAATCTACTCAAATTTGCTCCATTGTTACGCGCCATACGACTTATTAATATTATTTCTATAGAAATTGATATTTTCAATGTACCCTGTCAAAATTCAAAGATGTTGCACAAAAATAGTATTGGATAAATAGGTATATTTATTAGTAATTAGTTATATTGTTTTAAATTTTAGGTTTTTTTATGATATCGTATTGGATTTATTATCTGTAATGATATTGTAAATACTTTTTCAATAAATAAATAAATAATAAATAAATGTTCTAGATTGTAGTGTATGCGGAGAGGGGATATTCACTCTCCGTCCGGTGCGCGCATACAACGGGCAGTCGCTCCCTGATCCTTGACCGAGTAACACGTGCTGGTGCTCGGACACACCAATATCTTGTACGTATCTAGCTATATCGTGTAGTGACAAGCCAGTGAAGTGTGGTATACTAAACACCACACGTAGCGCAGATGCTACAAGTGGCGACGAGGATAAAAATGCGCAGCGTAGTGCGGGGCAGTGTGTGGATCACCAAAATACCAGTATCGGCCCTCTGTTTTTTTCTGACTTTCTTAGTATAGCATCAAAACAGATACCCCAAGGTAAAAATAAAACACAGCTGTAAGATTCATATCACAAATGTATGATTATATTTCCAATAATATTGAAACACATTATTACTGCCCCTTAAAATTACAGTTTTGTTTAAGAATGTCCTGATTATTTGTGCATAAGCAGAAATATTTTTGTTATGTTATGAATTGGTACTTTTAGAAATTTTTCCCGATCAATTTTATCAATAAATTTCTGTAGTCATCTAGAACATTTATTTATTTATTTATTATTTATTTATTGAAAAAGTTTTTACAATATCATTCATTACAGATAAAAAATCCAATACGATATCATAAAAAAACCTAAAATTTAAAACAATATAACTAATTACTAAATAAATATACCTATTTCTCCAATACATTTTTGTGCAACATCCTTGAATTTTGACAGGGTACATTGAAAAATATCAATTTCTATACAAATAATATTAATAAGTCGTATGGCGCGTGACAATGGAGCAAATTTGAGTAGATTCATCCTCACCGCTGGAACGTTAAACGTGTAACAATATAATATATAACATAATTCTCTCTTAATTTACTTCATAGATCTTCCGGTCTGATCTTTCGGAAACCTGCAAAAGAACACAATGTATGAAACACTATGAAAGGTACAAAGATA
Organism: Parascotia fuliginaria; assembly: GCA_963082885.1. NCBI lineage: Eukaryota > Metazoa > Arthropoda > Insecta > Lepidoptera > Erebidae > Parascotia > Parascotia fuliginaria. Next base: position 8,603,088 of record OY720195.1, read on the forward strand.
GTTACCACAAAATCGTTAACTACAAATTATAGTAATATTTTTGTCATCGATAAAATATGCAGCACAAGTCACAACACTATTGAACAGGACTACACAAATTGGTAAAAATGTAAAATACTTAAAAATTACTGAATCGAATAGCAAACAGACGATTATAATATGATTGCAGTATAGTAAAGTATAAATCACTTAGGTATTTTGCACGTATGTATAGGTTTTTAGTATATATTATTGGTTTGTTATCTACTCACCGATGAAAGTTGACGATTTTAACTTGATTTTCTTTGCGAAAAGAATGTAATTTACAACCTACAATAACGCAGGACATTGCTTATCCAATGGGTTTAAAGTTACTTCGCAATAGCACTATGTAATTATTAAATAACAGTCACAAAACAGATAAACAACTATGAAAATTACAAGCGGAGGTATAATCCGACTAAATTGTCTAGAGGCCTTGACAAGTTGGAACATTTGACATTAGTTTGCTTCTTAATTCGGCATCCAAAGGTAACCAAATTGACGTTTCTACAGTGTACACCAGCCGTCCTTAGCAAAATTATTTGTCTCTTTCTTTTCAATGCATCCGGCTTATTTGGAAAAATAGGACAAGTATATGAGGGTGATTAACACTCCTTCTATGCTTTAGTACTTGTTCTGTGTCCTAAGTAAGGTATAAAAACCTAAGTCAATACAAGTTCGTGAGAGATATTTGGACAAATTGCGATTTGGACAATTTAAAAAGGTTTTTCGAAGTTGGACGAGGACAAAATGCTACAAATCCAGTCAGACTTCTTAAGCTATCAGATAATATATTTAATACTTAAAAGTTTTATGTTGCTGTTAAACCTATTTCGAAAATCTAAACAAGTTTTAACATTTTTTTAATAAGTTCTTAAATAACAAGGTTTTCCTTATTCTTAAAAGGTCTTACTTATGGACAAACTAGTTTCATCAATCAAAAACGGCTCCTATAGCTTGACGTATTAAAGATTTGTTCTCACTAGTTCGATTCATATACCTAAGCCTTCCTCGAGAAACCCAAAATATAACAGTGAAAACCGCATCCAAATCCATTACAAAGTTCTCGAGAGCGCGTTAAAACAGACAGACGCTTTCCAGAGACTTTCTTTTGTATCGCAAACTTCTACTCACCTAGGACAGGACACCATTAACTTTACCTGTCTCTCGATCGAATCCGAGGCTTTAATATGGCAGTCCATATAAAGTCCATTGAACAACTCCAGCAGTCTTTTTTCTATACAATTTTGGTGCCAAACAAGCGGCCCCATGTTATAGGTCATGGTAACCCTAAGCTATAGAAATAGCTACAGAAATAATGCTAAGCAAACACAACCAAGTCGTTGCTGACCACGTAAGATCACACCATAGACATGTCTGTGCCCTCTGTTTTGCTCATATGCAAAAAATTAAAACATATAGGTACTAAGTCATAACCTTAACATCCATCTATCTACTAAACACTTCAAAGTAAGCGATTTTATCTTCTGTTTTTACGAATGGTAGAGAGCTGTCATTAATTTACATGCATTTCTTTTTATTTTTAAACTAGGTAAGTAAGAATATCCATGAACCGGAAGGTGCAGCGTGGGCAGACCTCTCACAAAGTGGACTGATGACCTGGTAAGGGTTGCGAGCAACCGATGGATGAAGTGTCTCGCAACTGTTCAAGGTGGCAAAATTTGTGGAGGGCTATGTGCAGCAGTTTTTTGTAAGTTGTCACGCTGCTCTTGTGACAACTTACAAAAAACTGATAACACAAAATACCTTGGTGTAATAATTGATAAAAATTTAAATTTTAAAGAACATATAAACGTACTGTCGAATAGAGTAAGAAAGACTGCAAACATCATGAAGCTTCTTCGCTCCTGTGCATCAGTGGACACTCTGAAATGTGTATACTATGCACTAAGTCAGTCACTTATTGATTATTGTATATCCTGCTGGGGCGGTGCTGCTAAAACTTCTATGCTAAACATAGAAAGAGCTCAACGTTCGGTCCTTAAGACTATGTACAAAAGACATTTCAGATACCCAACCACCCAACTATACAGGGAGTGCAAGGTTCTAAACGTGCGGCAGTTATTTTTTCTGGCAACGTTTCTGACCATGCACAAATTGGTAATAAACTCAGCAGAACTCCAAAACCATTTAAAACGAAGAGTGTACCGAATTAAAGTACCCAAAGTTAATACATCCTTTGCAAGGCGTTTGAGTCCATTTATTGATTGCTATACAACAAAGTGGCAAACTACTGTGATATTCGGCAGTGTTCTACCAAAGAGGCAAAAGTAAAGGCAACGAATTGGCTTACATCGCTAGATTATGAAACCACGGAAAAATTACTTGTACACCTAGCTTAAAACAGAATATAACGTACTTATACAAATATATATATAAACGTGATTACACATTTATTTATTTATTTATTTATTTACATATTTATATATGTACTAAGTATATTTGTAGAGGTAAATCTAAATATTTATTTTAATATTATAGATTAGGTTATGAATATGTATGTTTCTTAATTTGTCTGTATGCTTGTATGTTTTTTTCTTTCTCATTCGTTGATTTCGGCCGAGCCAAAATTGTATTTGATATAAAATCGTAACAAGGCACCCACAGGACAGGCTTGCCTAGTGTGGGGCCAATGGATACATTGTGTAATATTGTAAATGCTTTTTTGGTAATAAATAATTTTTGATTTGATTTGATTTGAGTTTTGATTAGAGATTATTGATTTGTTCTTGATTCGGCCCGCAGAGTTTCTTATTGTGAAAGTATGATGATAATGAAATGACATTTGTTTAAAATTGTCCCTCGGTCGAATAAGTACCTGCCGTTTTAGAAAGACCATTTTAATAAAGTGAAGTATTTCTGATAAGAAGTAAAATATGAATGCAAGTAGGTAACAACAATAAATTATTACTTATCAATCAAATTGCGGTTACCAATATCTGTAATTTAACCAGTTTATTTTGAAACGCATACATAATACCTACATACATTAATAATAATGACAACGCATTAGATAAATGGCATAAACCTGACATTACGTTTAAAAAAGTAGGTAATATGAATTTAGAATGAGAAAAAATAAACTTGTTTACAATATGATAACTTGATTTTCATACGAGTTCAAAATTTGATTAAACATTTTGAAAACAAGTTACCGAAGCTCCTACAATTATTTTTAATAAACATGTTATGAATTTAAATAAATATAATTCAGAATTTAAGGTAAAATCATTATTGTTGTATATTATATATGTGTTTTAGATTTCTATTTCTATATCTATAAGTGTAAATTCTATGCATCTCACTGCATCTTGTCACGGTATACCTATTTCCATAAATGAGGGCAAATAAAACCGAAATACAAAACAATTTATTTTAATCATTCTCAGCACATACTTTGTCACTCACACTTTTTAACGATTTTGTGTATCACATAAAATGTACCTAGATGTCAACATTATACATAATTATACAGTTCAGATACACGATGAAACAATGAAATGTTTTGATGTCATTCAAAAGAAAACAATAAAAAAATAGTTTCATCAAATCTTAACATTTGATTATTCATTATCACTTATCAGCTAACGACTTATAAATTACATAAACTAAATGAGTATTTAATAAACTGTAGGTTTTGAGTATATGCCACTGAATATCACAGTTGTTGTGGTTTTTTCCATGACGAAGTATAAAAATGGTCTGTTCGCATGGAAATATGGCGCTGATATCCTATCAGAGAACGTAGCCGTGGTCGCTGCTGACGCAACTGTGCCGGACTCCGTGACTTCAATGTCAGCTTTATGAATAATAGCAGATACAAAAATACTGTCCTTAGAAACTAGTTGGAAACTTGCGAGGTCCGGCTGGAAGATATCATAGACCCCCATGTCGTTCAAAGGCTTATTTAAAGCAAGGTTAGTGCTAATTTGAAATCTTGGCAACTTCACATCGACGTCTTCCATTCCAAATGAGTCAACATCATCCTTTAATCTCTTAAACACATCTTTTAGACTCACGTGACTAAAATTTTTATACATATCACGTATTTTTACCGAAGGATACGGTAAAATAACTAACATGGAATACTTTCCGTTAGTTCCATAAGGCAACTCAACAACAAATGACTTCAAAGATTGCATGTTGGAGAATGCAAATTGTCCTTTTTGGAACATCATGTTCACACTTCCAATAACTTGTTTGTCTTCATTGTAAAACGGTTCTACTAGTGTATCAGATTTGTTAAACGGCGAGGCCCATAATCCTTTGAATGAAATCACGTTTGTTAGTATCATTTTTGATTCGTGGAAATCATCTGATCGGAGCACATTAGAAACTCTGCCACCTGATGTTTCAATGTACGTATTCGCGATCCGCGCTGAATTGGGGTCATCAAAATCAAAAACTTTTAACGAAGCACCAAACTCGTTTTGCAAAGTCGCTCGGAATGCAGGATATACAGTGAAATCGTTGTCCAAAAACACGAAATTCTTGCTCACTAAGCTAACACCGTTAGAGTGTTCCAACACTGCGTTAGTTAATTCTTTGTATCCTTTCACAAGTGTGTTTTGATCCTTCGGTAAGAAGAACGCTCTTCTAAGTTGGTTGTAGCTGTTGCCCGTTGCTCCGAGCGCGATCCCCGTCATGAGCGTCCATATTCCAAAAGGTGATATCACTACATGTCCATCGGTTTCCAACTGTGTGTAGTACAATAACTCTATGCTAAAGTTCCTCGGTCTTTCATTAAACTCAACTTGACAATAACACGTAGTGACGAACAATAACACAAGCGCGACAGTCCTCATTGTGATCTCGACCGCGGTTCGGAAAATACTGAACAATTATAATGCGAAACGAGAATGTGACTAATTTATAACCATTTATATTACTAATCAATGCACAATGTAAATTGAACTCTATTCTGTTTATGCTAAAGTGGTTATTTATAGTTGATGTTAAATGTTTTTTAGCTGTGAAGACTTGCGGAACCGGTATTCTCGTTGTATTTTGTATACTATTTGTGTATAGTAGTTATGAGAGGAAGCTAATAGCCTTTACATATTGTCACGGTACATTATTAGTTTTTAATTTATGTTACTGACTTCATCATTAATGGAAATTTATTTAGGGTTAGACACTTCATTATACTTGGATCCTTAATAAATGTAAGAAAACTAGTAAGTATTTAAATTTATCAAAATTACGTAATGAGTAACCTAATCTTTAAGTATGATTTCTTAATTGGATATGGTAGCAAGATTTAATGATAATTAATACAATTATTGACGTATAACTTTCAAATAAAATAGATGACTTCGTAAATCCTATTCTTTTTTTACACAACTTTGGTGGCAAACAAGCATACAGCCCACCTGATGATAAGTGGTAACCGTAACCTATAGAGATGGCTGTGTTTGCCAAGTACTGCAGAAATAGTGCAGTGAAGGAAAAGAGAAAAGGAAGAGAACCGACTCGCCTGCCAAAAGGAAAGGATTTGCTATTATCACCACGATTCGTTACAGCAATAAGTTAAAATTCAACACACAGGTTATGAACGCCTTTTACGACGTTCACAAATGAGTGAGATAATTCGGTGTAAAAAAATAAAATACGAGACTAATTTACTACAGGCTGATTCATTCAAACACAACCTAAAATTACGAAAAAAAATTTGCTTCATCATCAACATCATATAAGCTGAACGACATCCACTGCTCGATATTAAGCCTGCATGTTATCCTACTAATATTATAAATGCGAAAGTTTGTGTGTGCGTGCGTGTGTGTGTGTGTGTGTGTGTGTGTGTGTGTGTGTGTGTGTGTGTGTGTGTGTGTGTGTGTGTGTGTGTGTGTGTGCCTGCGTGCGTGCGTGCGTGCGTGCGTGCGTGCGTGCGTGAGTGCGTGCGTGCGTGCGTGCGTTCTTGCGTGCGTGCGTGCGTTCTTGCGTGCGTGCGTGCGTGCGTGCATGCGTGCGTGCGTGCGTGTGTTTGTGTATGCGTGTGTTTGTTACTACTCAGCCTAAAATTGGTATGTACATAAATTTGGAGCCGAAGACGGACATAGGCTACTTTTCGTTGGCGAAGTCGTGGGGTGTCGCTAGTTGATTTATACAATATGTGTAGATAATTAATATTTACAAAATAAGAAATATTAACAGTTATATTTGTCGCCAAGTTTATGATCCACAGAACTATTGGATTACTGGAAGCTGCCACAAGTCAACTGAACAATCAACAGTGAAGTCAATGAGTTTCAAGCTATGAATTACAGATTATGTGTAATATAGAGGTTCTCATAAGCGTGGTGATTGATGCTCATGCCTTCTCTATATGAGAAGAGGTCGGTGCCCTGCAGTGGACCTTATGTATGATAATGATAATGATAATGTTTTCATACTTACGTCTTTCGCAAGCAATAATACTATTGTCTATTTATAATAGCCTGATTATAATAATTATAATAATGACTACGCAACAATCCTTTCCTCGTACCCATCACTGTAATTTCTGTAAACTAGAGTTAACAATGACCATATCTCAGTGTTTGCGAGAAACACTGAGATATGATGCTGAAAAGTCCTGGGCACTAAACATAACTAAACCTATAGGTCATGAACACGAAAGAAAAAACGAAGGAGTAAGACAGAAAATATGTCTCGTTCTCTTTGTAAGAAAACAAGAGTAACATTAACATCAGTCAAAAAAAATAAAATTGTAACCTTTAGAAATAAAGTTGGTTGGTTCTCGTATGTCGTCCATAATACTTGATTGGGTTTTCCCATAGTTAGGGTTTCCCCACATAATAACAACGTAGAATCGGTACAAGTTTGTTAGATAAAGCTGTCTACCACTCATCACATAGGTACTCACTTACCCACAATAACTTGATTTGGGCGATGCGAAGTCCTTGCGAATCAAAGACGAATCGATTTGCTGATGGCATCAAGTCGAACGTATACTTCAGGTTCAAGTTAAGTTAGTCAAGTTATTATTATCATCATATTCACAGCCATAGAGGCGTTATTATTCTATGTCACAGCCTGATTCTACCCACTGTTGGGTAGGCCACTCTTAGTTTGTTCCTAACTCCACGTTCTCGTGCCAGTCACATCCATGTTCGGCCCGCGACTTCTCTAATATCATCCGCCCATCTCGCTGCTGGACGGCCAATATTCTTAGACCCATTTCTTGGATGCCACTCGGTAATGGTATTACTCTATCTGTCACATCGGTAATCGCCTAGCGAAGGCTTATATCATAACCTTAGTTTAGATGGATAATTTACTGGTCTTTCGGCATAATTAATATCTGAACTACTGCTTGGTGTTGTAAGAGCTACTAAATATCACCATACTATGGTCACCAATCCGCACGCTAAGCGTGTTGAGTTATTTACATTTTCAGAGGAATAAACGCATAAGACGAAATACGACTGTCACGGAAAGTCTGTCTTGTGTTGATGGCTATACAGTCATTGCTAAATCATATTTTGGAATTTATTTCATTTTACTACTGAGGAAGCGTATTGATCTTAGAGAGAGGCTTACCTATGTCCTGCATGCAGTGGATATTCAAGATGAACTACTTCAACACATAATACTACTCCGCGACCGTTCTTCGGCATTGTCTCAGAACAATGTGTTTTTGTTCCGAATTTAGAGTAGTAGGTTACCCATTCATAAAAAGCGTAAATATAGTTCCCACGACAAGAATAACATTAGTCTACATTCAGATACATTGTCTCAAAAATATGATTAAATGTCGGAATTCCTACCACACAACAAAAATTTACACACATCAAATTCTTTGAAAATGAGCTCCTTCTTCTACGTACGAGATGTCTACTGCTGGACGCAAATCTTCCTCTTATGTTGAGACGATTTGGTTTTCGAGATCATTGTAATAAAATAATAGTCTTTTCAGAGGCACTGCTGCCCGTCCTGGGTTGGACAATTATTCTGCTTCCTTTTGTAATGGTCTGACCGGACTGCTATTATTCGGATGATTGATTGCGCTAGTATACCACATCTGGGTTGTATTTCACCAGTGAGCTATAAGGTCGGCCGGAGGTTTTGTGTATTCCACTCTAAGCAGTCAGAAGCGACAAAAGCCATAGTAATTGTGTCAAAATGCCAGTGTTCTCAACTTGCTTTTTTCCCCTCTGCATAAAAGACCCGAGAAACAAAGCTAGGCAGATACGCTAGTGAAAGAAGTCTTGAAGAGAATTTATTTAATGGTCACGATATTGACAATGTGAAATCATCTCTGAAAGCAGACAGTAGGTATACAGTAGATGTGTCCAATTCATCGACCTATTCTAAACAATACATAAAATTTGCACAAACAAATGACTGTCGTTGTAGATACTTGTATACAATATTTACTATTGTACACTATGTTGTACACATACATATTCTACTGTCCATGAAGGGTGTAAGCAGAAATGGGTTTCATCTATGTTTCACTAGCTAGCTTATCTTTTTAAATAATGGAGAAGTAATGTTAAGACATCAAAACCGTTGCTAACTGTAGGTAAGAGGAGATAAGAGGAGAAGGGAATAAGAGAGGAGAAAAAAAGGAAGAGCACTAAAATTCTCACTTACCAAACGAAGAGCAATCGTATGGATATGGCTTATATTACTTTATATCCAATAATTTATCGGAGCAAGTAGGACCTCAGTCGATTCGGATGATTAACACAAAAACTAGTGAATGTCATAAGCATAACTAAACCTTTCCTTTGGTTCGATGAACCGAGAAGAGTAGGTATTGGCTTCAGAAATGAGTTTTCCGTTTTACGTTTTACGATTTCTAGCCAACCTTTGACATCTAGTTTACAGCAAGGATAGATATATAATACTTACAGTAAATCAAAGTAATTGAAGATAGTTGAATTTAATTATCCAAAATGTGCTTGATGTAGTCATGGTGCAGAATAATGAGTGATTCCAGTAAAATAACATGAGTCAGGCACTATTTATAGCTACATTACCTAGCTATTGTTGATTTAGAATATGCTCTTTATGTCATCAACTAGGTACCTAGTCTAAATACCCGCTAGGACATGAGTTGTTTGATGTGTTCTTCGGTGTATAATATTAGTGGGGCTACGAGAAACAATCCCGAAAACAGCATCTCTTCGTGACAGCTGCGAATAGGAATCAGATATTTAAATCTAGCAACTTGTTCTTTATTTAATCTGTGGGCCTAGCCATGCATCGAAAAAAGAAAGAAAAAAATTATTTATTGTCAACAATACAGTTGCGCAATAGAATGACAATAACTTCAATTATGCTGTTATATGTATACCTATGCCTTAAACATCTTTAGGATAGTGATAGGTAAGCAATTAATTGTTTTTCTTCGCCATGTTACTATCGAAAGATATGACGCGACTGACCGGAATGTTTCCGCACTTCCACAGCTTAGCAGCAGTGCTATCTGACTTATCTATTCACTGGCTGCAGTTGGAGGTCTCGTAGACCCCAACCAACTGCATCCAGTGATAATCACTCATTCAAAATTCGATAAGTGTGCTTAACCTCGGCGCTGTATCGGCCCGTCTGTCATAATAAGGAAGATCTTCAATTTATTAATTTACATATAATTCTATTTATGGCTTAATTATACCTACACAATTAGGTATTCCGCATATTTTGAATGAGAGCAAAAAGAGCTAAAGAAAAAAACGCAAGTGTTATAATTAGAATTATGTGTGAACTAACAGGCAACCGTCTGGAAGAGGTATGCTGGTATGGTTTGGGTGGCTGGTTCTAAATTAACCTTGGTCAACCAACCAGGTCATTTCTTACCGTCGCCACGTCGGTGTCAAAGAACTAAGGGAATATTCGGAAATGTCTTATTGCAATCATCAATTCAAGAGAACAATTCAAAAAGTGTAATGTTTACAGGTGGTGGTGTGACGTGTAACAGAGATAGATTAAGGGTTTATTCTAAGCTAGCTCTTCGCGGCGCGGTTTCTCCCGCGTCTTTACTTACTGGTCTGCTCCCGTCGTCAGTAACATGATATTACATAGCCTTTAACTTTCATCGAGAACTGGGCTATCATACACAAAAGATTTTTTTAAATCCGACTGGCAGTTCTAGAGATTAGCGCGTTCAAACAAATAAACAAACTATTCCGCTTTATATAATCGTATCGATATGACTATTGTGCTGCATTTTGTTATCTCTACAAAATATCATACAATATCAAGAATGGGTCGTGGTCTAAATATATTAACGTTTCAATTAGGTAAGTACCTAATTATATTTCAATTTAACCGAAGTTTTTTTAAACAAGAACATTTATTTTAAAACATTCTAATGTCGATTATGTAAACCTCCATGTTACTTCTCTAATCTAATGTGTAATTCCCTTCTTTATATTCCTTGCATATCCTGTCATGATGAGACCTGGGAATTCCAACGGTAGGTGACTGAACTTATTATAAGATTATTTATGGTCACAGTATCTGGGATACGATGCTTGTAGGTGGTACTGGTTTCCTGACGGGTTGCAAGCGAACATAACCTGTTGTATAAGTAGCTTATAGTCGCGATTTCGTCTGGATACGATGATGTGGTTAAAGTAAGAATCTTCCTCAAGAATCTTCACTTTGACCAGTACTGATCCACCCTCATTCAACGCCGAATATCTTTATATAGCCTACCAAAGTAACTTCAGTCTGCCTGGTGGTAAGCAGTCAGTGGAATCCAGAAGTGGTGAACACCATTCAAACAGCCATTTCCTAATCTAAAGGTAGTATTTTCCTCACTGGATAAATAGTCCTGATTGAGCACAATCCTATAATTTTTTTTCTTATTTTCATTTATCAGCCGTCAGCTTAAGATTAAATTCATTTTTAAGCTCCAATTCTCAGTAAAAGCGTCACAAACATACAAATGTAATAAGGAGACGTTTCGTTTCACCTTATACATAACGATAGTAATCAGTAAAGTACAAGTGCGACTAGGCCACGTTTAATGTAGTTCTGTATCTAGAATTTATTAGTTGTTTCCAAGTGAAAACTCAATAGCGATGGAAGAAATATGCTAGAGAACCAAAGTGGCCAACATACGCACAGTTTCCCTTTACTAAAGTAGCAATCGCACAACTGATAACCCATACCACAAGCTTTATAAATGCTTCTTTGGGTCTAGATGGCGTTGTGTAGTTGTTGTGATATTATTATTATTGAGGAGTAAAAGTTCTGCAGTGACGAACACGGACCGGAAGACGCAACGGAGGTAGACGTGGTGGGTTACCAATGGATGAGAGCGACTCCTCATCCATTCGAACCTGGCCTGAGGCTGGTTAAATTGTCACCAGACAAAAGAAAAGACAGACAGTTTAGTAATAGGGTTTGTTTGATACTATTTTACCAAGGACCTCCAAAAAGAATACACAATGGTATATTGTATGCAAATCTTGGGTCTGAGCTCGTGTATGTACTAAGGATACTTAATCTTGATGTAACATGTTATATCACATAAGACATGGGAAGCTTGTAAATACACTTACATTTTTGAGGTGTAAGATTAAATTTTGTTGCCGAAATGTTCAACAGCAGCTTCTGCACTAGGAAACAAACTTGCAGGAGAATTTACGAACTCAACCAAGCCACATTTTACATTCTATATTTTTTGCAGCCCAGTCACCCCCTTCTTATCTATCGTTTGCCTTCCTGGTTCACTTCTCTCTACATTTTGGCAACGGCTTGGTTATGGTTGTGTTTACTTAGAATTAGAAAGTAAGAAAAAAAACATTTATTTGACACAGACAAAAGACACAAACTTTACACAAGGGATCCGATGGCGATAATACAATAATTAACAACAAAACAACGAGATAATTGATTCTACCATGCTTAAAAACATAGCTATTAAGGTTACAGTTACCACTTACCAAATATGATTGTTTGCCACAAAAGTTGTATAAAAAAGCCAACTGCACATCAAATTGAAGAAGTCAATTATGCAAAAGTGAGCAGTAATAATAAATAGTACTTGCAATAAAAATGATTTAAAGTTATTAGCAGTTCGCTATAACTACGGATAAATATACTTAATTTATAAGTATTTTAACCGCAATGACTTTTAACGAGAACATTGCAGTCATCTTTATATTTCAATGACGGTGTTTTACGCTAACTTTTTGTAAACCACGCATCGGGCATTTATAAATCTAAGTATTTCTTTTGGGAATTTTTCATAATGCACAATAAAATGATATTAAAGGTTTCGAATAAGAGCGTTACGCGTCATGAGTGGCAACGGTGTCATATTTCGTGGTTTAAAATTTTTATCATTTATTCGGAGCTATTAACTTAGAAATACTTTCTGTTTAAATGCTAGAATTAGATAAAAGCTGTATAAAAAGTATGAAACCATTTTACACTTACAGTTCTATTTACATAGATGCAAATAATACTATGAAACACAAAATAGCTGTAAGCATTATGGTTACTTCCTTACTTTTTATACAGCTGTCATCTAATTCTAGCATGATACAATACAATAAACATAATTTTAAAATATGGCTGAGATTAGATGATATAAATTTAAAACCACAAGTTTGACATTAAATTGTGACGTTGCTACTCATGACGCGTAAACCCTGGTAATGTAAGTATGTAAAAGCAAAGTTCACGGACAAAGCTAGTAGCCTAGCTTTCGTAGGTAACTAAAGGTAAGATAATCGTGATCTAAGTATATGGGTTTGTCCCTCATTACAGAGATAATATCGTAAGCTACAGGTAAATCGTGACGTGTAAATAGTGACTGGATAAATTTAATGTGTAGTTATTCAAAACTAATTTATATTATCGAGACGAGTTCCATTTGTAAATCCGGGTATTTTGAACGGGTCAAAAAAAAAACAACTTATAAAACCGCCACTCCTGTACTGCTAGCAAAAGTGTAGGTCTGTAATCTATGGTGTAAACTGTTTGATAGACTAATATTATTTTAGTAGATTAATATCTATAAAAAAGAGTACCGAAGAAGAACAAAAGAATACCGAAGTACCTTACATGATGTTATTATTAGTGGTAGGTAACCACCTCTAACAGGGTTCAGAAGTCCTAGAATCAGAATCACTCTGCTAGTTAAACCTATACTGCTGCTGCCTATAAATTGTAGCCATGACCTGTAAAAAGTAATTTAGAAGTAGGACAATGCACTTACCTAACTAAGTGAATGCGGGTTGGGAAATTTGGTACACATGTAAAATTATGTAGGTATCTATATACGTATTTAAACAAATGTAATATTGTATAGGCACAGTCTTATTATTTTTGCATTATAATACTGTGGTGTAGGTAAACGACGATATGGTTTTCGGTCTAGAATATATGGAACGAGCCATTTTCCTCACCAACCTCCGACATGAGTAATTCGAACCTCGACTGCAGGCTGCGGATGCAGGCAGCACATGCAGCGGCTGCACGAAGCCGGCTGCAGCTGCAAGACTGGTTATCTATGTAGATGTATGAATTTCTACGAAAATATTCCGAACGCGGCTGCGGCTACACATGCTGCTGACCCTCGGCTGCTGCAGCCGAGGTTCGAATAGCACCTGGGAATACCCATGCAATGGGCAGCAGCTTTAGGCATCAAGTACATAGGTACCTTTTTAATATGATCACCAATTAGCATTATAAACATGGCAAATGCCCTATGATAGATGGAAAGACTTTTCTCTATGTAATTTAGATAAAGTAAATAGTAAAGGTATTCAATGAATAAACATTTAATCAGTTTAATAGTAATTTAGTCATGAACATTAAAATTCTAGTAAAGACTATTACTCGCAAATCTAAGGATAATAGATTAATATTATTCTACGAATCGTCGCACCTGTAATTTATTTATCACAGTAGGTGAGTAGGTGCTTAGGTATTACCAATGATACTTTATATAGAATAGAAGTAGGTATTACAAGAAAAATTAAAATATGCACATAAATGAAACAAAAATACTTGCTGTGACTTAATTGTTAGGTACTCAATTTTACCTAATCGCTGAAGACGTAGTTAAAAATATGGTTTCCTCAAGTAGTTTTAAGTCAAACATAACCATACATTTTTTTCCTGTTATACCTATTTACTATCTGTGATGAATTCTCCTAATGTGATTGATGAGAATTATATTGAAATTATTTAGGGCAATGAACCCTATTTAAATCTAACACCAGATTGCTGTAAGTTATTGTCAACCAGCAACGCTTCCAGCTGAATGTGAGGCTACCTATTCGCAAAATAATCCACACGAATACGACAATAGTCTTCTCATTACGACATAAGTAGAAATAAATTTAACATAGCCTTAATTTACTTTACTGTGTAGTGTAGAAACGGACTCCATATGGTCATGAGGTACCATATAAGTAAGTGGAAAGACGACCACTACTGAAGGTAGGCCCTTTAGACATTTTATTACCATCATAAGTACCTACCCAGCAATCTTATTATAACCTTACATTGTCGTTGTATTTAATGGTACAAAAGAAAAAGAAAAAACACAAAGTAATATTAAAATAATACTGCTATAAGAAAGAGATGAGCTGCTATAAGATGTTCTCTGTTCATATGTTGTTCTTAATATGTTTGTGAAGTCAGCAATGACACAGAGCTTGTTCCCTACAAGAATTGTCATAAGAAAATAAAATTAACAAAACCTTGGTGTCTGTCCTCCAATATGTCATAGCCGTCTGTAGGGCATCAACCTTCACCTTCAAACCATTATCTGAAGGCCACACAAATCGTATTGTTACCATAAAACAATATAAGTACAAGGTTAGCCACACAATATGCTTTTTATCTAGTGTTACTAAGAGTACAATTGTCTTGTTTTTTTAGAACATTCTTTCTATTGTCCTATTTATAAAAGTGTAAGGTAATCTTTGACATGAAAGGTCATTATTTTCTTTTAGTAAAACGCATCATTTGACTATAATTATAAACGATAAATAAGTTAATGCTTATCTCATATAATTTTCTACAGCTCTTTTATAAGTACATAATCTCTAATACTTGATACAATTTTTCGTTGATATCGTAACCAGCTTTTAACTGTGCTTAAATAAGAATTTTTCTGTCCCATTGTCCTACAAAAGCATTGAAATAACCTCCTTTTTTAAAGTCAGTTAATAAAGAGGGCATTGAACAAACAGTTATTCAGACTTTCTATAGGGGCTGGGTTTTACACAATAAGTTGACAATAGTTTTATCGGTGTATAAACCGTTTACTGAATGCTGGTACCTAAACTATTATGTACTTTGATCGATCCTAGACTATTGCTTTTTTTTAAAATTGCAAGCATGTTGTTGTTACAACCGTCAACAGCGCCGGAGACAGAAATGGATGGAGAAAAATTGTAATGAGAAAAAGTGATGCAGAAGAACGGTCATGAGCATGACAGTCAACACTGAAGAATATGACACAAGGAGGAAAGGAGTACAGACCTATGTTACTATTACCACAGATAAGACAAAACTATCTTTTATGTACCCATGTTACTTATATCGACTAAATTTATGCGTGTAGATAGTATCAGAATCACCAATCAACGTTACGTCGAATATACCTTTCATACTAATAGCACAGTCTGTTCGTAAAAGAAAGCTCTTGTTTGGTGAAATTAGTTTTCTCATCGGGATTTTTAATTTCATATCAGATTTTGGTAGACCTACTTACATGTAGTGCGTTTACAAATATTAAGAACAGTAAGAATACACTTAAATTTAAAACAAACTCTCGTTAATTTTATTTTAAGAAAGTTATGCCGGTTTTGGGTTTTTTTTGCTCTCATAATCTATAGATGTTTGTAAACAGGAAAATAATATCTTAAGGTATAAGGTAAAAGATTACTAGGTACTAGGTACTTACATTAAGTACTCCGCGTCGTTTTCAGGGCTACAAAATCATCACAGTATTGTGTCACAGAAGAGCGCGTCTTTGAGTGCAGTGTTTGTCTTTTACAAGATATCAGACGGAAACCCTGGAACATAACTAACTGTGTTTCTGGGACTTCTAAAGGTCATGAGCGATCTGCCATAATATGCAAGCAGTAAAGTCTGCTAAGGACAGCTTGATGGTTGAATGCGATTCGCGACCAGTCAAGCAGATGGCGAATATTGCGTGTTAGCGAGCAATGAACGTCTCCTAGCTGATATTAAAATGAGAGTCTCGGAAAACCACATAAAAGACCTTTTTTTCAAGCACTAAATAAAGTAGGTGGATTAAGACTGCACGCTTCACTATAATATTTGTTTGTACAAACTGCACATTATATCTAAACTAATTTTTATAAAGAGAAAAGACTTGATTTTTTGTATGTTTGTTTGTTTGTTACGATTTACCTCAAGATCAACGTAACAGATTTTAAAAATTTTTACACATTTAGATAGTTACAAATAGGACGGGTAACATAGGCTATATTTTATTATGTTTAACATATTACAGATAGCAATAATGAAAGCTTTTTCTCTGCTGACAGTGATAGCGACGGCGACGGTAGCTTCATGAGCATACCGTCACTATCCAAAACTTTAGATTTGCATTTTTCTGATGAATCTAAGAATTTCAATGTTGTTCACATCAATGCCCAAAGTATTCCGGCACATTTCGCGGATATGCTGACAAGCTTTGACTGTAAGAATGCACATGCAGTACTCGTGTCTGAGTCCTGGCTTAAACCATGTTTCCGTCCACGTGCTATTCCCTCCCAGGGTTTCACGAATGAAACTCACTTACTTCACCTATACGAAATGATCGTACCACTGGTGCAGGTGGCGGTGTTGCCATATATATTCGGTCACATATTTCCTACAACATCATTAATATGTCACCACAGCCGCCACCGGCTAAAGCCGCCGAGCATCTCTTTGTTGAGGTGGAACTTCATCACACCAAAATCTTTCTCGGTGTATATTATTCTCCCTCACTACGCATAGACGTTTTTCCTCCTTTGAAAACCTGCTCGAAAATCTTATTCCCTCTTACAATCATACTATTGTTATGGGTGATTTCAATACTTGTCTTCTTAAAAATGATTCCCGGTCCTCTTCTCTTACTTCCATAGTAGAATCCTGTAACCTACAAATCCTTCCTCTTAGTGCCACTCATCATTTCCCTAATTGTATTCCTTCACTTCTAGAACTTATATTGGTATCATCAAGAGAGCATGTCGCTAAGCATGGTTAATGCCCAGCCGACGTGATCTCTTATCACGATTTAGTTTACCTCTCCTACAAAATTCGCCCACCAAAGGCAAGGTCTAAAATCCTCATGCAACGCAATGTTGGTGGCATGGACGTTGAGGATCTTCGTGGAGATGCCAACAATATCGACTGGCAATCTCTCATTCTGTCTGATTCTGTTGACCAAAAGCTGTATTTTTTACGACGGTCATATTACACTTGTATGATAAACATGCACCTGCCCGAACAGTCAAACTTAAACATGCGCCGGCACCATGGCTAACAGATGAGATAAGGTTGCTCATGGCGAAGAACGCTGCTGCTAAATACAAACACAAGACTAGGCCTAGTGAGGTAAATTTTGATAAGTATATCACAGCTCGAAATCACTGCAATAGGGTGTCTAGGGATGCACAACGCCAGCATATACTTAGGTAGGTTCAAAATGGTGATCCAGTGAAGGTCTGGAAATTCCTTAAAACATTAGGAGTTGGAAAATCTCGTAATAGCAATATTCCTAGGACTTTAAACATTGATTCACTCAATAAACATTTCTCTGCTTCGTCCAACTTTAATAGGACAACTAAACAAAATACAATAATTTTTTTTTCGTCTCTTCTAACTCCTAGCTGTGATCCATTTGTTTTTAGTCAATTTACTGATTGTGATGTTAAGAAGAGCATTATGGCGATCACATCCAACGCTGATGGAAGTGACTGTGTCAGCCGTAATATGATCCTTCCCATCCTTGACCAAATTCTTCCTGTCAGGAAAACAGGATGTGACATATCCAGTGGTGTTTTTCCAGCTATGTGGAAAAATTTACAAATTACACCCATACCTAAAAAGCCTAATCCTACAACATTCTCCGATTACCGACCTATCTCCATCCTGCCTTTCCTTTCCAAGGTCCTCGAGTGCCTAGTACATGGCCAGCTAAGCACATTTCTATTTACCTATAATCTCCATAAACCATTCCAGTCCAGTTTCCGCCCTGGCCATAGTACTGTCACATCCCTGGTGAATATTACGGACGACATAAGACTCGGCATTGAATGTGGAAATCTTACTGTCCTTACTCTCCTAGATTTTTCAAATCCCCTAAGGAGGTATAAGGGGGTGGCAAAGTTTGTATGAAACTTCTATAGTTTTTATAGTAGGATTACCAAATTACTAGAAAATACTCTTTTTTTAATATTCAGAAACCACCCTTATTAAGTGGGCAAATAAGAGTCGCAAGTTTGTGTGAAAGTGGTTTGTATGTTTTAGCGGTAGCGGGTTTATTAAACTGGATTCGCCATAAAGACGGATAATACTGATATTTATTACTGATACAATGTACGATTGCCATAAAATGAGGCACGCAATATTCTCATAGAGGCACCCATCTGAATTTTTACGCGAACGAAGTCGCGGGCAACAGCTAGTTACACTATAAGTATAGAAATTATCTCTATGTACAAGTTTTATGTCACTTACCATATTTACACCACTATCTACAGTATTCAACCCCGAAATCCATCCAAAGGTTGTCTGTCTGGAAGAGATCGCTCTTAGCGATAAGACCGTCCATTGTACAACTTACTATTATAACTGTGTTTTTGTATCGACCATTGTTATGTAAACTTTTAAATGGTGTACAATAAAAAATATTCTATCTATCCATCTATCTATATTTTTTTAATTTCAATATTTTAAGCGCCTTTAAAAATCTGAATGCTGGAAAACGACAGAATATTATATTATTGCAATGATATTTTCCACAGTCGTTTCTTGTGAGACAAAATTAAACATTTGATATCGAAACAAAGCGAAGGCGCACTAGTTTGTGATAATTAAAAAACCTAATTCAATTTTATTGTTATTTCCTCGTTACAAATGGCGTGGAAAACCCAAGAGTCTGACATTGTTCAATGCGAATCGTGTTAGCACGATTTTAGATAGACAATTATCTAAAAGTACTGTACCTATTTATTATTTTCTTTGAATGTTGTATGACTAAGTGGTAAGTTCATTGTGGCAGTTGAACAGCAATTCTTGGCTTGACCTGTCTTCAACGTGACCTAGAACATCTACTCTTAATGTCATTGTCAAAAGTTTTGTCGGATCTATAGAGTAGCGGGCAGGCATATAATTATTATGGAATGAGGCTCTTTCATTCTTTAAACGATAATTACCACTTACCATCAGGTTAGTAATTGGCTAGCCTAATAGTGGAGGCAATAAAAAAATCTAATGATGCCCTAATCCCGCGCAATGGACGTTGTTGATCATGAGCATGACAGGATGACTGACAAACAAGTTGTGGCGAACAAAACGATCTACCTGATGGTACTAGTGAACAACCTAACCTTAAGGACAAGCAAGGCTGTGTTCCTTGAGAAATGAAAAATAAACTGATCTCATAAAGTGATGTTCTTTGTGGAAATCGAACTCATAACCTCTAGCAGTTGAACGCACAATTTTATTCAGCTGGGACACCCGGGCGTCTTACTAAAAATTTAAATGTACAAAGTGTCATCTATTATTTATAACTAAAACTAATGCTCGCGACATCTAGTATTTACAAGTAGAATTTAATGCTCGCTTTTGAACAATATTTTCCTTATAAAGCGCATTGAGTAATTTATAGTAAGTTAAATACAGCATTATAGTATAGATGGCGTTAGTAGTTTGAATTGAAAAAGTAAACTACTCGTCTAATAAGTATCTATATTCTTTCTGTTTATGAAGAAACTAGATACATAAGCTGCGTCAAGAAAAAAAATGATGTCAATATCGTTTTTTTTTTTTTTTAATATATTTATTATCATTACATAAACACAATCTTTGACAAACTTGCAAACCAAAAACCACTAGGGTTTGTCCGGTATGCAGTACATTCAACGTTTGCTAATAGATATCATTTTATAGTGATCAAGTAGGTAAGTACAATACAATGGAAGTAATAAAACATTGCTATCTGATATTTTAGAAAAAATACATAGGTACATCATAAATTATTGAAACATCATACTTACTAAATCATACTTACTAAATTCGAGATCACAATACATCATGAGGAAACAATGCTTCGAATAATAGTATCCCTAAATTGTTTCATGTCGCCGGCGTGGAAGATGTCAACACTGCCATCCGGAGATAGAATATCGTTATACGAATACATCAGCCTATTTATGGGAGAGTGTTTTCCCAAATTAGTCCTACTTGCAGATGGTGTAAAAAATCTGACATTCGGATGTCTGGGTGTACCACGAGGAACATTTATCCTGAATTGTTCAAGAGCTTCGGGGGAGCTCAAACCTCCACGGAGTATTTTATATAATGTCATGATATCGCTAATTTTGCGTCTACTTTCAAGAGAAGTCATTTTAAAATATTTAAGCCTCTTTATTGTAATAAGAATCAACTAGGTACCTACCTACCGAAAAATTGTATACCTACCATGAAAATTTGGTGTTTCTAAGCATTCAAATATAATATACACATAAGATAAAAAAAAAAAGTTTTGAACTCACTTTGCTGAGCAGAACCGTAAAACTACTCGTGACCGCAAAACGAGAAAACCTAAAGAACCGAAATACTGTAAGACAGAATATGTGTTTTCCGGTAGGTACCTATGTTTATCTTTTTTCCAATATGCCTTTTTAGGGTTCCGTACCTTAAAAGGAAAAACGAATCCATATATGATCACTTTGTTGTCAGTCTGTCTGTCTGTCAAGACCGAGACAGGTCTACGAGTAGGCTAGGTCTTTTGAAATTGTAAAAAACTCAAACTCCTAAGTTTACGTAAAAAAAGATACGGCCGTTTATCCAGCAAAATCGTATATGTTTCGACACTCTCAAGGGAAACAAAATTTATAGTCATGTGGGATATCGTATGAAAGGCGCTTCATTGGCACAAGCTTCAACACATTTAAAAGTATAGGTAGGTCTAGGTATCTAATTAAAGACATTTTTTCCAACTTTGATGTACAATGCGATACTATTCATTGTTTTTTGAGTCACCACACACAAATCTGGATTATATTTAATATTTAAGTAAATAAAAATCTATTTTTAGTAATATGTACCTTAAATTTTTTTATATTAAGCACCTACAAATTTGTACGGAACCATCGGTGTCGAGTCCGACTCGCACTTTGCCGGTTTTATTTCTATAAAGTCACCTTACCAAACTACAAATTAAGTAAGTACCAACGATTTAGCAAATTGCTGCCGTTCCCTTACGACCTCTATGGTTTCAAACAATGGAATCGCGTGCTTTGTTTTAGAATACATGTGTCTGAAGATAACTTGTTCTAGTTGCGTACGTGTGTGTATCAAAGATTGGGCAATGTCCGGTGTTTCTTGTTACAAGAGGTGTGGTTTGGAGTTTCGTAATATATTGATTTGTTTATAAAAAACATAGCAGTTAAGGACTCGTTACAATAGCCAAATAGGTGTAATCCCCATATTCGTTTCCGTTGTTGTAGGGTAACGCCCAACTTATACACAAAGTAATACAAGTTAATTTTATTGCCACCTTAGGTACTGCAATCACAAATTTGTCTGTCAAGCTTAGGTGGGTATAATATATTAATAATTTAATATCTCCACAACTACACACAACGCCATCTAGACCCAAATAACTTGTGTTATGAGTTCTAGAATGTGGATATACATTACTTAAATACTTTGTATTTGTACATATATAGGTACATAAACACATGGGTACACCTAGACCAATACAAATAGACATGTCCATGCACTAAATATTTGCACTAAGCGGGAATCAAACCCCCGAGAAACCCTGCGTAGCAGTCCGTACATAGTACCACCGAACCACAGAAGCAAGTATAGGTATTGTGGCAAATTTCGTTTAGCATTACGTTATCAGCCTGTCCATGAAGACCCTTTTTCTTTAGAATTCGTGGAGGTAGTAAGCTAAAACTGATAATATATGTACCACGTTGGACTACGCAGCCACGGTCCCTTCAAACTGTAAAAAATTCAAGCTTCTAAGTGAACGCAATTAGATAGAATTAGAGATTAGGTAGGTAATAATATAATCCGAAATCGCCAATCTGACTTGAACATGCGCGGTGTTTAATGCTCATGCCTTCTTTGTATAAGAAAACCTTTACTTTAAAGTAACAGTACCCATAATAAACATAAAGGACAAATGAGACCCATTGTCGCATTTCTTGAAGGGCACTGAATTTAATCGGCTTAGTGGGGCGTTTCTCGAAGCGCACGAAAAGTATTCCTCGAAACGCATCAGTAGTAAGAATACGAGCTTCGTTTGGTGCGTTTCTTGTGCGCTTCGAGGAATACCCCGGCTCAATGGGTCACAGCAGAATGAAAAATTTACTCACCTTCTTACTTATTAGTTTTATTAATTACCTACTTACGTTAATTTTTGTATAGAAACTTTGGGGTGAATGACTATGAGAAATGTATAATCAAAATTCTTGAATATGTACTTTATAAAACTGTTTATTACGTCTTATTTGAGGGCGTTGGCCATCATTGTACAAAGAATTATAATAGCGATCTGGAAAAATAAAAAAATAACAATAACTGTTTCCTACTGTTTAGTCACTTGAACATTTTATAATAGCATACCTATTGAAGTGACTGCACTCTGTCTGATGGTAAGCAGTCAATAATGGACTTAGATATGTAAGTACATAGATAAATACATAAATAAGTTAACAGTTTGGTATTTTATTCTGTGTGGTCGCATTCATCTCAACATTATATTCTCACTGCAGCTCTATCTGTATGCTGTCAGTGGGATCTTGGAGTGGTGGATACCATCCCAAAAGCCATCGTGATAAACTTTTTTTCAGCCGACATTGGCAGATGAGCAAACAGCCCACGTGATGGTAAGTGTGGTCTCTGTGAAGCTGCTGCCTACTGTGACTGGAGTGGGGTAAGTTAAGGATTAAGAGAGGTGAGGAAAAAGGAGATGTGGAGGATTTGGACCTCCGGCGCTCTCACTCACTGTAGGAAACGCAATACACTACTACTCTTACGTCGATCTTCTATGAGAGGGTAGTAGATACTTCTGCGGTCGCTCCGGCCCATTCATACTAAAACCAGCGAGGACGTACTACCGTACAAAACTGCAGGCATAGTGCCTTTCCCGCTTAAAACTTGAGATCAAAATTGCAAGGAAGCAGTTTGTTTAACGGTAGAATCAGATGTATTGTGTTGGATGTCAATTGCAATAAGGATGTATTTACCTAACAAAATCCTTTTGAAATTAACATGAATGTGTAGAATATCCGGTTGTCAAGGTACAAAGATGTTTGTTAAATCCCCAATGGTCACGGACCTCTTTTTATGTACCTACGTCATATAATTGGCGTGTGAAGTAAAAAAGATAATTTGGTGTATTTATACATTTTTATAAAAATCTTGTTGAAGGAATATTTAGTTGCTGATGGTGTAAATATTTAATTTCTTGGTTGATTCCTTTCATTTTCACATTGATACCTAGTCCTGTTTTCTCAGTTCGTAGGCACACAAGCTATCTATACTCTATACTTACTGTTAAATAAAGCGAAAGAGTTTATTTGTTTGAACACGCTAATTTCCAGAACTACCAGTCGGATTTGGATAATTTTTGCGTACAGTCCAGTTCTTGAGGAAGATTATAGGCTATGTAACATCACGCTACTGGTGACGGGAGCAGAGTAGTAACTAAAGACGCGGGTAATACCGCGTAATCACACTAATAATAAATACGCGAAATATTGAATAGATGGATGCGTGTATGATTGTTACTCCTTCACGAAATAACGGGTTGTACCGTATTCATGCTGAAAATACTACTTAATGGATTTTAAATGAAACCTTACTATAATATTAACGTAAGATTTAACAGGGAGATTAGTTAATTTTTCGATGATCGCAGCTTTTTAGAAACTGGGTGTAAATGTATAATTTATTAAAATTTTGTGTAAAAGTTTAGTTTAGGCAACGGATGCTGCCGGTAATGTAAAAGCAGTACCTAGGCAATATTAATTCAGCATAGTTTAGTGTAACGTATATGGCTGTGATGACAGTAAAACATCTAAGTATCGTGTCTACAGTGTGTCCATGAATGGGTTAAGATGTCTATAAAAAATTAATTAAACATGTGTTGCAATAAAACCATTTGCAGTTACCTTGGATAAAAATAATGATCCTAGGACATATCGATTATATATCATAAATCAGGTAGTAAATATATATTATATGTTAAAAGTTAAGACGCTACTGCTAAAACGTAAAAGGTCACATATTCAATTCATTAGATAATTATTACACAGATAATTATATATGCTTTATAAATTTCAAAAACTTAACTCGTAGTTAAAAGTTAATGGGCGTCACCAGGATTACTTTCAGCGGGGTGCATTTCACTCTCAGGGTTTTGCATTTAATTTTCAGGGGGTGTAACTTAATAAACTTGTACAGTAACCTAAAGACGTCTCAATTAAAAGACGAACTTAATCAAAAAAGCGCACTTCTTTGCACCACGCTGCAAGGTCCTATGCAAAAGTTTACCTAACACTCATGGACAGTGATCTAGACACAATAGATGTTTTATTGTCATCACGGTCATATCCGTTTACTGTCCCGGAAAGTATTAAGGCCGGTATTACATTATCATATCTATATGATTTCATATCTGTCAAATTCTATGATCATAGTTCGACGACCCTCAAACTATGATCATAGATAATCACATGTAGTTATTATACCGTCATTATGTTCTTCATTTAAAAATGACTTACACATCTTTGATCATATTTTTATGATAGTCTAATAGCGGCCTAAGAGACCCGCTTCTATAAAATACGTTTACAGGCAGACAACATTTTTCAACATTTTTTCTGTTCCAAATGATGGTTAATACTGAAATTTTTGACAGAGAAAATCAATATTGTTTTACCAGACCTGAAATTAAACCTGAGATTTCAGCTCAGTTTGTACCTATTCAGTAAGTAGGTACAACCTAATACTAGACACACAACAATATCAAAAATTTGAAACTCACTGATTATTTAGTTTACTTGAATGATATTAATATTATATTACATATATTAC
This sequence comes from Parascotia fuliginaria, assembly GCA_963082885.1. Taxonomy (NCBI): domain Eukaryota; kingdom Metazoa; phylum Arthropoda; class Insecta; order Lepidoptera; family Erebidae; genus Parascotia; species Parascotia fuliginaria. The sequence continues at coordinate 8,628,414 of OY720195.1, forward strand.
GTCGTCGAAAATTAAATATTAAAATCTCAAACAATTAAGCTACAGCCAGTTCGTTGACCAGGTTCGTTTTATGAGCAACAACCCACTCCTTTTAACTGCCAGAATGTTGAAATTCTCCTGAGTTAAGTACATTTTCTTATATTAATATAGGTAGATAAGTCAAAGCAATGTCATTACTCTGAACGCACTTCACGTAATAATTCGTGCCCTTGCAGAGGTCAACAGTATTATGAAACAGCATTGTCTCTACGAGTGAGTACTAATACATTTATTTTGATACAATGGCGGCTTCAACAGGTTAATTCTAAGTCTATTGTTAACCTTCTCAATTACTTATCCTGTTTCCTGAAGATATTATAATTTCGATCTATAAGTTAATTTTAATACCGCTCAAAGGGCGATGAAGTGGGCTAGGGATTTTGCCTAGTCGCTGCACTGAGGACAACAAATTGAACAAAGCTAGTAGAACTGGTGGCCATTGCGTAGTAAATTCTAAAGTGATGGCAGCCAGCCCCGAATCTACGATTTTTCAACCCCTTTACATTATTTAGGCCGTATAACTGTTGCTCACCAAAGTGCAATAAAAAATCTGCACATTTTTTAATATCATGTAATTTTTATAATGATATGTAAAATTAAAATGAATTTATTTTTAATCTCTTTATAGCTCCAACAACTGCCTAAATGTTGGCATAAATTATATTTTTAATGGTTTATCTCAATTTAACTCACAATTCGTAGCAATCATCGAATTAATCCTTATGAAGAAACTAGCTGTTGCCCGCGACTTCGTTCGCGTGAAAATTCAGATGGGTGTGCCTGCCTCTATGAGAATATTGCGTGCCTGATTTTATGGCAATCGTACATTGTATCAGTAATAAATATCAGTATTATCCGTCTCTATGGCGAATCCAGTTTAAACCCGCTACCGCTAAAACTGACAAACCACTTTCACACAAAGTTGCGACTCTTATTTGCCCACTTAATAAGGGTGGCTTCTGAATATTAAAGAGTATTTTCTAGTAATTTGGTAATCCTACTATAAAAACTATAGAAGGTTCATACAAACTTTGCCACCCCTTTATACCCCCTTAGGGGAATGATTTCGCAAAATTCCGTCTAAGTGAGCACCTATATCCTAATAGGAACGACCATGCAAAGTTTGAGATTCCTAGCACTTGTTGTTTCTGAGATTTCGTAATGAGTGAGTAAGTGACCCTTTGCTTTTATGTATATAGATAGCTTTTGCCCGCGGCTTTTTCCAATAGACATTTTTATATTGTTTAAATACTGTTTTCTCTCCTCCCCTCCCCCTTCTCCTCTTCACCTCCTGCATCCCTTGCCTCTCCTCCAGCATCTCTTGCCCTTTCCTCCACTTCCTTTTCCTCCTTTCCTCTCCCTTCCCATCGCTTCCTATCCCTTCCCCTCCCTTTTTTCACCATTCGAGAACTCCTTACTTTCCTCGTCTCTGCCCCCTTCTTTCCTCTCCCGTCTCCCTCACTTCACCCTCACTTTCCCCTCATTCACCCTCACTCCGCCTCCCTTCCCTCTCACTTCTCTCTCACTTCCCCCTCACTACCCCCTCACTCCCTCCTCACTTCCCTCTCACTTCCCCCTCACTTGCCCCTCACTTTCTCCTCACTTCCCCCTCACTTTCCCGTCACTTCCCTCTCACTTTCCCCTCCCTTCCTCCTTGCCCTCAAATTCTCTTTTCCTCCCTCCTTTCCCTCCATCCCCCTCCCTGCAAATTTAAAGTCGCTAGCTTCAAAAGCTAAAGATCTTTGTATAGAATATTTCATCCCTAATTTCACCCCTCTAAATCCACTCCTGTTAAATAAAATTATAAGGATATTTTTTATTTAAATAGAAGTATTCCAAAACAAAATTTAAAAACTGTAAGTTAAAAAATAAAGAAGATTCATACAATCGTTTTCATCCCTTTTCACACACTTAGGAATTTAATTTTAAAAAACTCTTTTTTAGTACAGCCTCTAGACATTTAGACAAACACGCTCCAAATTTCAAGTCACTACGACCAGCAGTTAAGGCTGTGCGTTGTCTGTTAGTCAGTCAGTCAGTCAGGACAAAGCCTTATAATATAATATGTATGGGTGTATGAATGTATGGATTAGACGTATAGCCATCGGGGATCAAAGCATACAGGCTGCTAGGAATGCTAACACGTGATAGATCCACATAAAGCTGACCGTGCGAAAAACAGCTAATACTTAGATCCACACCCACAACTTTTAGTTGTGTCTGACCTTGGGCTTTATTAATTGTCATCGCGAAACATAGGCTCACTGGAAACTGGACTCATTTAAAACTAAACGGAAGATTGTTTAGAATGATAGGAATCCGAAAAATAAAAACGCTATTAGCTATTCCGTAACCTGTTAAAGTCTCTGTTTCTATCAGGTTTCGTAGTAAATTATTAACAAATGTTCGACGTGATCCTTTAAATTGACATAACTTTTTTGTTTATGAACCGATTGACATGAAACAAACACTAAATGTTAAGTGAAGCTTACCACAATGTATTAGTGAAAACGATATCTAAATCGGATAAGCCGTTTCTGAGATTAGCGTGAACAAACGCACAGACAAACAGACAAACAGACAAACATACAAACAGACAAACAGACAAAAAATGTAACAATCATTGGTTTGGGTTCTATTTGCGTTGATAAAGGTCCCAATAGTTTTTTTTCTCATATATCTTCCATGTACAGACAGCGATCGGTTACATTTTTATTATATGTATAGATGAAGAAAAACCAACTCTTTAAGTAATAAAATAAAAAAATAATAACTTAATTACTTACAGTTTTAAATTACTTTAATAATTATTTTTGAATTGGTCTATAATAATAAAAAAAATATATTTTACAAATGACGATACTATAATTATTATACAGACAATTAAAAAATTTCTGAACGATTATTTCGATTTCTTAACAATTTTTGACCAATAGTATCGTAAAAGTGATACCTATAAACGGTAACATAACGTTTTTTACGAAGTTATGCCGACTAATATAAAAAACTAAAATACCTTTATAGGTATAGGTATTTATTGGCAATTTATGATACAGCTATAATTAAAATGAGAACAGTCGTTTATTGAGAGCTGCTGTCTGTCCTGTCAAGTCTGGACAAAGTCAAGAACATATACTTATGTAAGCTTCATTTGGCAGAACTACACGTATTGTTCAGCAGTAATTTTTTTTATATGTTAGCTTAGCTCAGCTGATGGTAAGCAGTCAGTGGGATCCAAAAGTAGTACCCACCTCTCCTTTTCTTTAGATTCATTCATTAGTTACCAAATAGGCTAACAGTAATTATTAATGTTTGAAACTACAATGTGTTATAAAAGCCAGACATTTTACCTTTATAATTACGATATTAAATATCCATGGGAAATGTAAAAAAAATATTTATTGTTCACCTGTAATAAATTTAAATATAAATTGATATAATGGCGTCGTATACATTTAATTATAATTTAATTTGTTTTTTTCCTGTAATCATTTATAAATTATATTTTAGATATTTCAAAATGATTTATTATTGTAAATATTTATCACAAAAACCAAAGTTATAACATATGTTTTTACCACGTTTTTTGTTAAAAAACATTTTCATTTATTATATTTCTTAAAATGATAAAAAGAATTTTTAATTAAATACATAGGTATTTAATTAAAATGTGTCATTTTATTTATTAACGTAGAATGTTTTAGGTAAGTACTCTTTGCATTACCTACTAAAATGGTAAAATATCTACAGTTATTTTTATTTCACTTTGACTTTACTATATCCAGCGAGTGTTATGAAGTCAGTTTCCACTCGAAAGACATATTATATTTGTCTAATTTATATATTTTGTGAGTCTGCGTATGAGTTAGGTAATTTTATAATGTTTGCAACACAAAAGCACTTCAATAATAAAAGCGCAAAAAAAATATACATACGTACATAATAATATTATAAAAATAGTAATTATGTTCTTAATTAAATATTTCATTTGAAACAGTGTATCGAATTGAAATTATTAACAGTTTTTTTAATGAATTAAATAATTCATTTCAATTTTAATTAAATAAGGACTTTATTTAATTAAGTTCTTTTAAATATTTATTATAATTTAGCATGCATAGATGATTAAATATCTAACATGCAATTATAAATTAAATCACTACGAATTAAAACCTAAACTGACTGCGAATAAAGTCTAATTCAATTAAACACTATCGTTTCTTTTGTACCGTTTTGCTCACTAAGTACATTAAGGAAATCTCTGCTAAAATTCACATACTTTTGACCACTATAAATTATTCTTGAATTTTAATTACACTTTACACCACAGAAGGCTCTCCATACACACCGGCGAATAAAATTAAGTTACAACTTCTTTGCACAATTAAGAATACGAACTCCTTATTCGCTTCAAATCTTTGTCCCAATATTCTATCTTCTAGTCCCACTACTGTTGAAGAAGCCGCTACAGTACCTTCCTCACTGACTTCCACTTCAACGTTTTGTATAGAAGAAGACACGAACAAAGGGTTGTCAGCCACTCCTGGTAACTTGGCTTTCTCCTTGTCAAAAATAGAATATATACCAGTGTACCTTAAGGGAGGTATCAGATCTAACCTTGAAGACAGTCTGAATTTAGGAATATAAGTGTCTATTGACGGCAAATTTCCTTCTGTTCTAAAATCTGTAATCCAGTTCTGTGGTTTCGTCGCCAAGTTATTCAACAACTGCTTTATAGATATCCCTTCATACGGTAATAAGATTAGCATCGCGAATTCTTCGTTACTCCCGTATGTCATTTCAAGTACTTGAGCCCCAAGTTCGTCAGAATCTCCTATATTATGCGGAGCTTTGTGATACATCATATTAACAGATCCAATTGTTTTTCCTTGCGAGTTATAAAAAGCTTCAACTTTTGTTTGCGTAGGGTCGAAAGTGTGCGTCCAATTTGCTTTGAAATACAACGCATCCACAAGCACCATACGTAGATTTTCCAAATCTGATGGTTTGACTGCATTTAAGATTCGTCCATCAGTAGCATAACAGATATGAACGTTGATATCATGAGCTAACTCCGTTGTATTTGTAGTTTCTGTTGAATAAATGGACGTGTCGTACAGTAACGCTGATTGACAAAAATCATCGTGAACTTTAGTCGCACATTCCGTAAACATATAAGACTGTCCTCGCACAATAACATCTTGATATTGATACTTTAAAACACTTTTAGCCGCTGTATGCAAACACTGAGTCTTTCTCAAATCCTTTGGCAGTCTTAAAGCAGTCACTAACTCCGCGAAAGTATCACCTGATGATCCTTCAGCTAGTAACGAAAATATGCTCCATATAGATACGGGTGATATTGCAATGTTTTTTGTTCCGAAGTTTTCTTCAAATGCGTGTACGTTTTCTAGTAGTTGTAAAGTAAATTCGTTGACTGGTGTGAAGTCTATTGAAGGTGTTGATCGTGAGGCAACAAGGCCTACGAATGCGAGGAAGAAAACCGCGAACATATTGTCGCGGATCGAGCGCGTGCGACCAGCGCTGTGTATATAGTACAACTAGTTAGGTAATGCGATTGTTTACGTATATAAGAGGATACTTCTTGATTGTAGATTGCAGCCGTGTACAATTATGTAGAGTGTCGTTAATTGACTTCAGAATTTACATAAAAAATAGTTTGAATATGGTAATAGACTCACTAGTGAAGGTAGTCAATTTTTGTACAAGGGTTAACTTATCATTACATTACGCCTTGCTTTCTCTGAGGAGTCGACAGAGGCATGTACATCACACGTTTCCTTAGCCATTATAGAGTCACATGTATTAGTGGGCGAGCCCGTTATTTAACAGGCACATTCGTCATTTTCGGCAATTTTGAATTCATAACCGAACGTGTAAACGTAATTATTTAATATTTATGTCTTAAAGTTGTGATTATAAAGTCGGTTAAAAACTTAAACTACTTCCAAGAAACGGGTTTCGTTATCTTTAACACGGTGTAGTTCTAAAGCCAATATATAAATCTGTAGGTCTTGACCTAATGATCTACTTGTAAGATCTCCATAACAGTTTGTACACGTTCTTCAAATTTAACACATTGATTGCTATTTCAAAGTTTTTAAATAGATTTTTGTATTGATAGATTGTTAATATGTTGTTTGGTTGATATAATTTGGACCAATCGTGTAGAATTTTGCGTAATTTGTTAAATTTTTTAGGCGAAGATTGAACTCGAAGGTTCTATTACCGGGAAAGTGAAATTGGGTTTTTCTGTCAAGAATTTTTTATTAACTCGGAGTCTGGCATTGTGATCGGTTAATGACAACAGGCTCGCCTCCTGTTACGGTAGGTCCTATAACTGACCAAATGGTTGTTACACACTTCTGCCTACCCCTTCAGGGAAAAAGTGTGAAGCTATGGATGTATATAGGTATGTGTATAAACTATGTTGCACTATTTTCAATTAGCACATCTTGCAATAGGTGCACAAAAATTGAATTCACAAGTACAACAGTTGAAGGTCAGAGTTAAACTGCCGATACTTGTTGACGTTTGACATGCAATTATGTCAAAGTCAAAATCAAAGCATTTATTTCATTTTGATCACGATCGTATGATGCTTATGAAAAGTCAAATTTACATGAAGTCAGCTAATTAACCCACAGCCAGTTTGCTGACGAGGTAGAGCTGTGAGAAGAATTGGCAAGAAACTCTTTTCAATCGCCAGATAATTACAGTTTTTTGTATGTTTTAACAAATTTAACAATTTTGACACATCAACGCAACCAAAGAACCATACAAAGTAAATATTACAAACAACTAATTAATTTAATAACTAAGATTAAAAAAGAGAAAAGAAAAGAAAATAGAGGACTTCAATTATTTAGTTTCATCTAGTATTGTAATTTGACTGCGTATTTTAATTAAAATTTAAAAAAAATATAAATTAAGTCTTAAATATGGACTCGATATAATTGTATTTATTGTAGACGATTTATATTGAATACTCGTGGGATCGCGAAAAAATTAAACCTTAAAAATATAATAATCTTTTGGAATCGTGACTCTGTTAAAATTAATTAAAAGTATAAAACTCTGAAAGAATTTAATATCATACAATAGCTATATACAAATCATATAAAGATGTAAAAACACAGTTTTTCATTTCCAAATTATTTTATTTTTCAAAGTTCGATTTTTTACACCAAAGAGTTTTTTTTTCAAACTTAAGTCGTGTATAAAAATAACATGAAATATGCTTGTTTTGGTTGAAAAAAAGGATTTTAAGTTTGAATATAAGTGAAGATTCCGTATGTGTTAACTTGCCATTTTCTTAACCTTCTGCCATAGGACCCTGACGTTGAAATAACAAGTTAAAGCACTCAGAACTCTTAAGTACTTTACAAGATCATGTTTATCATCAATATTATTTTGTTGATTATTTGACAGAAATTGACATACCAGAGCATATTTACTTAAAGTTCAAGGAAGAAGCAAGATAGATAAGATAAAAGCATCACGACTTTTCTCCGCAGGCATAGGCAGGGAGTATTTTGTTATCATTTATCTTACTTCTGTTATATGAGTTATTCATTGGTCCCATGTAACATGAGGCGAACCTGTTACCATGTAACGCTCATAGATTGCGGGCTAATCTTGAAGAGATAGAGAACTATCGACTATCGAGAACTATCGAGAACTTCTCGTCAGAAGAACCCAATAATACTCTATTCAACCCGGGAATCGAATCTGGGACCACTGCGTAGCGGTTAATAGACTGTACCAATCAATCATCGAGCTTGTGAAAATGATTACTAAAACCTATATTGCTAATAATAATTTTAAAATATTAGTACCTACTTTTTATCCAAGGAACTCTAATAGTTTACGGAACTGTGAGTAAAGCTAATTAATGACGAAATCTGGTAAACCGGTATTATGGCACCACCAGTATTCCATCAATGGAAAAAAGCCTAAAACTAAGTACGAGTATGCCTCTTTGGTAATGTACATTTTTTGGTCCCACTTTGATTGGCAAAAGGTTTAAACATGCCGATACACATTATGTAATTTCCATTATTCTCATTTGATTGAATAACTTACATACAAGTTTGTACGGAAGCTTTGATATGAGAAAATTCGCGATTTCCCGGTTTTTATGTAATGAAAAAAAAAAGGAAAAGTCTTTACCAGATATTGAACTCCATGTTGTTTTAAAAATAATCTTATTACCTACAATCAGTGTGGAGAGTGAGCGTTTAGTAACCAAGGTTTGATATAGAAAGGGATGCTGTATATCATGGACTAGCCTTCTGCGTAAACGGAACTTCCCAATATTTTTATTATTTTTACTTTCAGATAAAAATAAGTGGTAAATAACAAACACGGGTCCACGAGACAAATTTTATAGAAAGTGTGGGATATGTGAGGGAATAGATAGTACTTTTTTATAATACCTACATAGAAACATTTACCACAAATGACATAATGCCTTTACCTTTTTGAAGCATATGCAAATTGAAGCAGCCTGTAAAGCACACATTTTACTTTTTATTTTTCTTTACAATATAGAGAGCTGTAATTAATTACCTATCAACTCAAGTGTATTGCCTGTATCACTTTGCATGCTACTTGAAATTGTAACTTACCAAAGTTGTAATAACCCGGCGACTAAAAAGATGGCCTGAGTTTCTTGCCGTTAAAAATTACATTTTGTAATTTTTGTTAAAAATTACATTTTGTAAAAAATTACATTAAATAAGTAGTAAATTAGATTTTGTAATTTTTATCGTTAAAAAATTTGTGTTATAGGACGAGAAGTAGTAACATTAAAAACAGTTTAAATATTTCAATGACCAAAATATTGCACTTTCGATAAAAGAAGACGTAAGACAAACAACTGCTCAGTAAATTTTATCTTTTAGTTAAAGATCATAAGGTTAAACTTTGCATAATTTATTCTCAACTTGTAACCTTTTTTCTCTGTGCAGAATATTGGAGAATTTTGCAACGATTTGGCAACTAAAATTTGTCACAATTAAGATTCAATATCGTATGACGTCAGGTTTTATAAATAAATGTGGGCGACGTGTGAGATCCTTTCACTAAATCATACTGATGGTATTCTGTTCAAGGATAAATGACCATTAAACTCATTGGATGTAACAAGAAGAAAAAAACGGAAATGAGTATGGTTGCTCCTTAACTAACTTTTAAACTACTCTTACTGCTCTTGATCTCAAGTTCTGAAACTGTAAATTCCTGATTTGTTTACTAGAATAGATGACATTGAGACAATTATTAGTAACTAATATGCCACGGCGCGGTTTACTGCTCTGCTCCCGTCGCTAGTAGCGTGATGTTACATAGCCTATAACCTTCCTCGAGAACTGCGCTATCATACGCATAAAGAATTTTTAAAAACCAACAGGTAGTTCCAGAGATTAGCGCGTTTAAACAAACAAACAAACTATCCCGCTTCATATAATACTCGTAGTATAGATTTCTCTAGACCACGCGATTTCCTAATCTTCGCAGGTATCTCTGATTCATTAAACACACCCACTTATGTCAATCAATTCTTGATTTGTCCTTGTTGCTGAATGGATAAAAATATGGATTTGTTGATAAAGAGACCAGGAGATATCCTAAACAGAGATAGAAAATTTTAGATATATATATGTTTCAGCAAATGGCTTGTGGTATGACGAAATAATAATGGACATGCTCTACGTCCCGGAATTTTAAAATAAATTAATAATTGTAATACGTTAAAAAGAGACGACACATACTTTTCGTTAGGCAAACAGTGGCCCGCATTTTCGCTATTATTCTCTTTTGATTCCACAAGCTGTGTTTTGCATCTTACAAGGACGGCAACAACGCGCGTGTGCGCATAGGACTTTTGCAACTTCGGATATACGATGTCGTTGATGTAAGTTTGGCAACGTCACGTGTGCAATGGTTTACGTGAAACAAACTATTACATTTTTAAATTTCTTTCATTCTTTAAGAATACGCGTCGAAATGCCGGGGTATGTCCGTATTCACATATATGTTTGCGGTCAATGAACCAACATACCTATTCCGATCTCTGCTTATAATTCTCTAGATATCCCAAATCTTGTGCTTTAGTTAGGTACAGCGATTTTACTACTAAAAAATTGTGATCTCAATATAACTTTAATTATGACTGGCCTGTTGGTCTAGTGGTTAGTGACCCTGACTGCTAAGCCGGAGGTCGTGGGTTCGATTCCCACCCAGGACAAACCTTTGTGTGATGAGCATGATTGTTTGTTCTGTGTCTGGGTGTAATTTATCTATAATATGTATGTATTTACAAAAAAAAAAAAAAAATGTACTTAAGTAGTATATCAGTTGTTTAGTACCCATAACACAAGCAAATATAATTGCTTAATTTGGGGCTAGATGGCGCTGTGTGAATGTGGTAGAATATTATTATTATTATTATTATTACTAACGTAACTAATAGCTATACAATAGACATTGATGATACACGGAATTCTCGTGAAGTGCAAGGTCATTGTCGACACGGTAATTGTTTGTTTATATGTAATTTGTTACGCGTCTCAGTATTACGTGTAACTAGGTATATGCGTAGTTATAAACAACTAGCGTTTCACCGGCGTTTTTGCTTGCTAAGCAGAACTTCCTTCACCAATAGCCTGATGTTACATAGCCTTCTTCGAGAACAGGGCTATCATAAAAAGTATCATTCAAATCCGACGGGTAGTTTTACAGATTAGCGCGTTTAAACAAACAAACTCTTCCACTTTATATGTTGGAATAGATAGGGTATCACGTTGAGACCTACGGAACCCTAATAATGTAAGTGAAGATGTAACTAGTGTTCTCGAGGCTAAGAGGAAGCAAATCTTCAAAGATTATTATAATTTTTGCCATAAAGTTGTTACGAGTTTGTTTAATTGGAACATGACCTAGCATACTTAAACATAGCTTAGACAGTATATAAAGGAAGTCGCTGGAAAGAGTCTGCCTGTTTCTATAAAATCGCAAATCTCGAAACTGCTCAATGAAGGCTTTAAGAAAATTTTCGCCACCAGCTGGCGCCACTTCAACTTTCAAAAAGCTCTTGACAGCTAGACCTGACGCATTGGTGTTGCCCTCTCGTGAGCGCCAGTATAGAAAACCCTCTCAGCAATTTTCTTTTGTTTTTAAGCACGTGAATTATCCATTTTGTAAATTAAACATTAAAATTTTCGAAATAAACACTGATAATATTTTTTTGATAGCGCTGTCAAAATCTGTCAAAGTGGAAGACCTTTTAGAAGACCAAAGTAGCGCCATCTGGTGGCGAAAATTTTCCTAAACATCCTCATTGTTATACAGCTTTTCGGATATAATGATTTGAAGGCAGGTTTTGATATATAATCATTTATCACATTAGCAAATCAATGACCAATACTCGTAATAGTTAACCGCAACTTTTGTCACCGATGCGAAGCGAGGATGGATCGCTAGTTTAGTACATGTTTTATAAGTAAACTTAATGGACATTTTTATTACTTGTTTCCTAAGACTTATTTGTTTCCGGTTGAATAATGGTAATAAAATAAATTGTTACTAGGTATTGTCTCGATGGCAAAACAGTGAGTCCTATACTACAGAGGCACAGAATAATAATACATAGTACGTAGATCATACCGCTATTCTTTAAATCGAAGAATGTTTCATGTGAAAACTAAAGCAATATTTTAATAGAATTTCTAAGAGCAAGCGTACATTATGATCTTTTTGTCTGCGGGCAATTTTGTTATATGAAGTATGCGTGAATGTCGATTATATTTCTGTTTAAACATTGATGATTTTTCATACAAAATTTCATCCCCTTTTATCGCGAAAAAATGGTTTCTCGAGGTCTAATATATACCTAATTTCATCAAAATCGGTTCAGTGGTTTAGACGTGAAAGCGTAACAGACAGACAGAAAGACAGACAGACAAAGTTACTTTCACATTTATAATATTAGTATGGATGTTGGTATGGATACCATGGCATTGTACAATATATCACACATTACAGGGCACGAAAACTGTCTGGCCCTAGTGTCAACAACGCGACAGAAAGTCTGCTAATGTGCGTTCGGTCTAAGGGCTTCTCTTGGACCACGACCACGATCAAGGGATCTTGATCGTGGTAGACAGATAGACAGTCCGGGCCATTGGCGACGGGAGCAGAGCAGTAAGCAAGGTAAACCGCGCCGCAGAAAGCTAGTTTACTAATATCGGTTGATTTATTTATATTATTAATGACATTTATGTATTTACTAGCTGTGCCCGCGACTTCGTCCGCGTGGAATAGTGATTTTGGGCAGCATTTTTTGGATTTATCTTTTGGTTTGTTTTGAATTATAAACATCTTCGTTTAGGTGAATAAGAAAAATCTTTACAGTAAATGCTTCTCTATCTACGATATTAGACGTATAGCCATCGCGGATCAAAGCCATACAGGCTGCTAGGATTACTTACACGTGGCAAATCCACATAAAGCTGGCCATGCGAAAAACAGTTAATATTTAGATCCACACTCATTAATTGTCATCGCGAAACATAGGCTCACTGGAAACTGAACTCGTTTAAAACTAAACGGGAAATTGTTTGGAATGAAAGGAATCCGAGGAATAAAAACGCTGTAAGTTTTTTTTTTATCATAGCCTGCCAAAGTGCCTCCACTCTGGCTGATGGTAAGCAGTCAGTGGAATTCAGAAGTAGTTGACACCATTCCAAAAGCCAAACTACTGGTATGGTGGCCTTCACTATGGCGGCTTAGTGAGATGCTTCTTCACGCCTCGCTTAAAAGTCCCAGGATGAAAGTTAGGTGGGAACACATGCGCTGGTAAAGAGTTCCAGGCTTTAATTGAGCGACAAAAGTATAAAGTGCTGAACCGTTTGGTTCGAGACCCTTTAGATTGCACTGTGAAAGGGTAGCACTTCAGTCCCGCACGTGTCGTTCTGGATAAAAAGGGAGAGGGTAGAATTAATTTAAAGAGCTGTTGAGAAGACTCTCCGTGGTAAAGGCGATAGAAGACGGCCGTTGAGGAGGCGATGTCTCTTCGCAGCTGTAAAGGCTCAAGGGTCTTAGGCCTCCGGGCTTCCATGATACGGACTGCTCGCAAAAGGCCGCCGTACCGTCTCGACAATGGTCGCCGGGTTCCACTACCCGGTCACCAACCTGCACGACGAACCACTCCGAGATTATGCGCAACCTGGTGGGACAGTTTTTTTTTTTTTGGCTAGGTCTAATTGGGCCCTTGTACAATGCCGCGGGCGGCCAGCGGCACCACCGTTTATACGGGTCTCCCTGGCCGGCGGGGTGACCCACACCACCCACACAATGACTCCGCGGATACTCAGCTGGTCCCACACATGCTGCGAGGTCAACGCCATCTAGACCCAAAGTAAGCATATTATATGCTTGTGTTATGGGTTCTAGAATACGGACATATTTAAATACTTTTATTTTTGTAAATAGATACATATTATACATATAAACACCCAGACAATACAAATAGACATGTTCATGCTACAAATATTTGCACTGAGCGGGAATCGAACCCGCGACCTCACAGTCCATACACAGTACCACCGAAATACAGACGCAGTCGATTTTCCCCTGACTTTCCCCTCCCTTTCCCCTGACTTCTCCCTAACTACCCCCGCATTTTTCATACACTTAAGGGTTGAATTTTTAATAACCCTTTCTTTGTGCACTTCTAGACATTAAGACAAACACACCCTCCAAATTTCAAGTCGCTACGACCAGCGGTTTAGGCTTTACGTTGTCTGTCAGTCAGTCAGTCAGTCGGGACAAAGCCTTTTATAATATGTATGGATGTATGGATTAGACGTATAGCCATCAGGGATCAAAGCATACAGGCTGCTAGTAATGCTAACACGTGATAGAGCCACATAAAGCTGACCGAAAAACAGCTAATACTTAGATCCACACCCACAACTTTTAGTGTCTTACCTTTACTTTAATTACTTAATTAATTAATTACTTTAATTAGTCATCGCAAAACATAGGCTCACTGGAAACTGGACTCGTTTAAAACTAAATGAAAGACTGTTTAGAATGACAGGAATCCGAGGAATAAAAACACTATCAGCTATTCCGCAACCTGTTAAAATATCTGCTTCTATAAGATTTCGTAGTAAATTAACGAATGTTCGATGTGATTCTTTAAATTGGCATAACTTTTTTATTTATGAACCGATTGACATGAAACAAACACTAAATGTTAAGTGAAGCTTACCACAATATATTAGTGAAAACCATATTTAAATCGGATAAGCCGTTTCTGAGATTAGCGTGCACAAACGCACAGACAAACAGACAAACAGACAAACAGACAAACAGACAAAAATTTAAAAAATCATTGTTTTGGGTTCTATTTGCGTTGATATAGGTCCCAATAGTATATTTTCTCATATATCTTCCATGTACAGACAGCGATCGGTTACATTTTTATTATATGTATAGATTATGCAAGCTACCAGCATTAGACGATTTAATTTAATTAATAGAGACTTTAAAGGCGTATATTTATTATAGAACTTTTATAGTATTGATTAGATAGTAATACAGCTATGGAGTGACTTTAAGTAATTTCTATTCATTAATGGGATTGTTAGGTTCTGTTTTGGACGAATAAATTTTATTTTATAGATTTGTATAAAAAAATGTTTTCAATCTTGTTCAGTTCATTTTACGTATCGCCGTTGTTGTGTACCTACGACTTACAGCTTCAGCCACATGTCACATTAATTGCAAATAATTAATTATTTATTGCTTATAATTGATTAACATATGTAACACTTTAATAACTTACAGAACTACTGTTAAGTTAACCCTTCACCCATAGCCATAAGCCCAAGCGACGCAACACAAATTATTTATATATAAATAGTTTTTAAATCTTGTTTTTACACAACTGATATAAAATACATATAAGACATAAATTTTTATTTATTTTTTGAGCTCCTGATAATAATAACAGCCTGTTTACTATCCCACTGCAGGGCAAAGGCCTCTTCTCATAGAGAAAGTATGAGCATTAATCACCACGCTTGCTCAAGGCGGATTGGCAATTTCAGACTTTTAAGTCCAGGTTTCCTCACGATGTTTTCCTTCACCGTCAGTTAGAAATGTCTAAGATAAACTTGGAAAGTACATATGATTTGAAATATCACATTGGTACTTGCCCGGATTCGAACCCACTACCTCGTGTTTACGAAGCGGGTGCCTTATCCACTGGACCATTTCGACTATAATCTCTAGTAGAGCTCCTGATATTCTCTAGTAATAGTATGCATTTATATTTGAATAGAACCATTTCCTCCTTTTCCTTTTTCCTCATTTCCCTCTATCCCTCCACCTACTACCTTCACGGTAGGCAGCGGCTTTGCAGAGCCTTTTAATTTATTTCTACATTTATTAGGTACAGAAGTAAATAAATTAGGTAACAACCAGTACAAAAATAAACAACACAGTTCTAAATACTTTATCAGCATTGCTTACTTGATTGTAGTAGAAAATAACATTTTTTTTACTTAATTTACATAAATTGTTGTAATATACGGGCCTCGTGTTACTGTTGATAAATATTTTGCATAATTAAAATGTTATGGCAGTATTTAATTGGTTTATGTCAGTTTGAATAATAAGTTCATTAATTTATGTATTAACTAGCGATCCGTCGGTTTCGCACGTTAGGTAGGATATGTTTTACGAGATGAAATTACAAATCTTTTAAATTTTCCTTCTTCTTTTTTGTGTTATGTATAAAGAAATTTTCTGAATGGTAGTGTAAAATGTATAAAAATCCGTTGCGTATGGGGTTTAAAAAAGGTCAACTAGTAACTGACAGCTGAAAAAGCGATTTTGCTTATTGAACGATTATTAAACATTAGGGGTAGTATTTATAAACGAAGTTCAGGTATTGAGTACGCGTACTTAATACCGTCTCTTTCTAACTACGGTCTCGGGCCCCTAGTTAGATAGAGACAGGGGTATGATTCAAATGCGCGTACTCAACTCAATACCTGAGATGCGTTTATAAATACTGGCCTAGCTTTCTGCGGCGAGGTTATATCTGCGTCTTTGCTTACTTCTCTGCTTACGTCGCCAGTATCGTGATGTTACACAACCTGTATCCTTCCTTGAGAACTGGTCTATAATACACAAAAATAATTTTTATATCCGACTGGTAGTTTCAGAGATTAGCGCGTTGAAACAAACAAACAAACTCTTCCGCTTTTTAAAATAGTATAGATTTTTAATGTTAGTAAATTGCATGTTCGCGCCATCTATACGCGTTGCGTGGAACTACTAAGCGACTAGAATTTGTCGTATAGCAATGTAAGTGAAGTTAATTGCCAGGACTTGTAGATGGCACTTTTTAATGAAACCTATTTTTTGCGAAACAGATTAAAATTTGTAGTAATTGTGTACAATTTGTAGTGCAAGAAACTAGAAGACAGACTGACAGCTGAAAGGGGTTCGCTGCTAAACATAGGTCTTCCCTAAAACCTTAGCTTCACCTCCAGCAGCGTTGACTTAGGTCATCTACAGGATCATGATTTGTTTTGACTTTGATTTATAATAGCGTTTCTCCCAAACTTATTAGGTACAGGATTTAGATATACCTAGCTCACATAAGTCCTTGTTCATGGTGCTATGTTTTAATAGGTCTTTGTTGCCGGGTTCCAAGACAGTAGGTTTAGCAGTCTGCGAGACTCCCGATTGTCAAAGCTTGGTGTTCGTATGGGTTCTTCACTGTTAAGCCTGGCTTACAGGAGTCACAATGATAGGCATTAGGCATGCATTTAGGTGGGATTGTCACGATAATAATATAGGTACCTACCTAATTCAGAAACGCAAGGTACAGTAATTATTCACACTCTTACTGCCAATATTCATCATAGATTGTAACACTGTTTACCAGAAAGGCTACAAGGTAGAACTAGATTTTGACAGCTGAATACGAAGGTTAAGTCGTGGGCGAGCTACCAATTTGCTTCTTTAATCAACTTAATTATTCCAGGATAATAAAGTAAGAATTACTGGTAAAATATGCCCTACCTATAAAGACTGAAGTAAACGCTCATGTTTCGGAAAAAACAAGTTTTAACTTAGACAGCTAAAGCTCATTTTCTATTAGATTCATGTTGTATATATTTCCTTTTTCTTTTGAGCAGTAAGTATAGGTATTGTTTCATCAAAACATAATTTTGTTATAATGAAGCTAAAAATGTGGGCGGTAATATAGAATCAAATTATGCACGGACAGACTGATAGCAATGTTATACAATAACACAGCGGTTAATTAAACGTACAACATGGTTACGACAGCAAGTTACGTTAGAAACTTATGGGCTGTTGTTGTAGCGAGCTTGTTGTGACGTCATTTAACAAGGGTGTTTAGAAAAAAATTGCGTCATAACATAAAAGGTCTTCCATTTTGACAGCGCTATCAAAACAAAAATTTTTCAGTGTTCATTTGGGAAATTTTAATGTTTTATTTATAAAATGGATAATTCACGTGCTTTGGACAAAAGAAAAGTGCTGAGAGGATTTTATAAAATGGCGCCCGCGAGGTGGCAGCTCCGCGTCGGGTCTAGCTGTCAAGCGCTTTTAGAAAGATAACTCCTGATTGGCCCAGTGTGAAAGTGGCGTCAACTGGTGCCGAAGTTTCCTAACACCCTCATTAAGAAAATGTTTTAATGGGGCGTGAAACAGCACCTCACAAAGCCGGCATAGGAGCCAGCATGGCACCAGTTTGTCACGATGACTTTTGACAGTACTTGTGTTCATTAGGTACTCCTTGACCCAACCAACTGCTTACTTATAAGCAGACTGGACATTTTAGTAGACTAAATAGTACATATAAAAAAGTACTTTCATGCAGCCTATCAAGAGAAGGGAAGAAATAATAAAAAAATTGTCTAAATAATATCTAATATTTAAATTACTGTCTCGGTGGAACATTGGGATTGTGCACAGAATGCCACAAGATCACAGGTTCGATTCCCGGAATTGGCAAAATTATATTGATTCTTTTTAAAGTAATAAAGTAAAGAAATTTACAGTTGAAATTGTGATAAATGGAAACAAGTTCGCACCTGGGATTAGTGGGTGTTATACAGTTCTTCTTACCCTTTCTGGGATAAAGGCGTGATGCTAAGTGTATGTTAAATGTTTAGAGAAAGATTTATTTTATCACCTACCTAATCATTGATAGAAATAAAAATATTCATATTTATCGGCATACAATCTCAACAAGCTAGAATAATCGGACACAAAACACACCCGTATATACTTGAAACCTCACGAACATGTGTAGGTATCGACCGCACATATACCGCATAAACGCGTTAATTAAACCATAACAGTGCACGTTATATTACATCTTTAGATCAATAATGGGAGTGCTTTGTAGCGCCGTAAATACAAGGAATACAAGGGAAGGTATTAGGAATACAATGTAAGAACAAAAAACGAGTTGGCGTAATTAACGTTTGTAGCAGTAATTGTAATCTTTTAATGATGGTATCTACAAGATAATCTTTAATATTACTAGCGGCCCGCCTCGGATTCGCACGGATGGACATCTTTTTAAAAATTTTGGGATAAATAAAGATATTTTGTATAGGAATATTAATATAATAATAGTAATTATAAAAGAGTGTTTTTTTTTTTCAGGCATCTTTTAAAATTTTTCTGCTTGTAAGAACCATCATTGTACTCAAGGAATATTTCGGTTCAGCTGCTCTCAAGATTTGTGCTTAGCAACACATTTAGCGATTTATTTTTATATTATAGATATAAAACGAAAGAGTTTGTTTGTTTTTTTGAACGACCTAATCTCTAGAACTACCAGTCGGATTTGAAAAATTATTTTTGCGTATGATAGCCCAGTTCTCTAGGAAGGTTATAGGCTATGTAACATTACGCTACTGGCGACGGGAGCAGAGCAGTAAGCAAAGACGCGGGTGAAACCGCGCCGAGGAAAGCCAGTAATTATGATTATCATCTAAAATATGCTGGTTATTGTACAGATTTGCTACAATATATACGTATATATATAGTATCTGGCTCATCCCCATATCACATGCATCTAAGAAACCCGCATAAAAATTCAGTGTGTAAGCTTATCAAAGGTCTAAGCAAGGTTTAAGGAGACAAGAATCTACTATCGAGAGAAATATCTGCCTATCCCTTCAGGAATGGGAAAAGCGTAATGCTATATAGGTATGTATTACGTGTATAAAAATATTTTGAACAGCGCGGTTGGTAAAACGGCTCACACAGTAACTTCGAAGCTCACGATACTTTTTACCTTTTTTTAAAGCGTTGAAGTGGGAATTTTAAGTCTCTGAGTTTCTCTGAGCGAAACACATTCTATGAGATCTTCTATGAGAGGGTAGTAATTCCCCGGTCGATCCAGCCCATTCATGCTGAAACGAGCGAGGATTTACTACCGTATAATGAGGATGATGTTATTGGAACATCAGGACTGCTAGAATTTTTTTTTTTAACCTAACTGTACGCCTGTACCCCATTCATGAGGTAGGGAAGCAGAGACTATTTTTTTTATATTAGCCTACCAAAGTGACTCCACCCAGCCTAATGGTAAGCAGTCAGTGGAATCCAGAAGTGGTGGCCACTATACCAAAAGCCATCGTCTTAAACTGCTGGTATTGTGGCCTTCATTATGGCGGCTGGGAATGGGGTTAGGGGAAGAAAGGAATGAGGAAGGTGAGGAAAGAGAAAAGGGGGGATATTGGGCCTCCGCCGCTCTCACTACCTGAACGAAACGCAGTAATACGGACGGATACTACTACTCTTACGTCGATCTTCTATGAGAGGGTAGTACTTCCCCGGACGATCCTGCCCATTTATGCTGAAACCAGCGTGGATCTACTACCGTAGTAATTGACATTGTTGTAAGCTGCCCTCGCCCATTGGTTATATGGCCTCCCATCCTTTCCTTTTTCTTACCTCCCTTAATCTATTCACCTACCCTACTCCGGTCACGGTGGGCAGTGACTTTGTAAAGTCTCTGGCATTGCCGGAGCAATGCTAGAGACTCTGAGTCGTCCATGAGTGGCAGTTACCACTTACCATCACGTGGGCTGTTTGCTCGTCTGAAAAAACCCTTATCAGGTCGTCATCGATCCACCTTGTGAGTGATCTGCCCACGCTGTGTCTTACATTCGTGTTAACCCTAATATAAACAACTAGAGGTCCGTCCTCGCTTCGCTACGGTATCAAAGTTTCATTCAATCTTACAACATACTCCTACGGAAAATAATATAGCAATAGTGTCGCATTGCATCATTCAGATTTACGAAGGTGCTTAAAATATTGAAATTCTGAAAATGATTGAAATCTTTGATAAATATTTTAAAATATAGCCTATGTTACCCGCTTATTTTTTTTATTTCTAAAGATGAAAGAATTTTCAAATCGGTAACGTAGATTTTCAGTTAAATCGTTACAAGTAAACATAAGTAGGTACAAAAAGTCAAATCTTTTCTTTTTAAAACATTATTTTAGATTTATTTAAAAAAAATACCTAGTCTGCAGTGCAAAATAGATGTTGCGTTACGTAAACGTTTTCATCTCGTATACAATTAATTACACCGCCGCTGTTATAACTCGCGGCTCATTAAAACTGAAACGTAAACCCACTGACAATTTTAAATCGTTTGCAATTTATTTATTTTATGAGTTATTGACTAGGGTTGGTGAAAACTCGGTTTATTCATCTATACTTACTATAAGTTAAGCTACTATAAGCGGTTCGTAGTCGTCGTTCGTCACAATAAGACGTGCTCATAAGCAAAAATTAAATAAAAACATAATAATAACAGTGACCTCCTTCAATATAATACCTACTGTGTTATGCATTTTTGTAAATTCTTAGTGTAATCATAATGGACATATTGAACAAATAAAACTATTTTAGTGATAAGTGTTATTATCAAAATGGAAAACCCACATCAGGGTGAGCCATCACGCCAACTCGCTTCGCCTGGAAGATCGCAAACCTTAGTCCACGAGTCTAGCAGCTCTATTGAAGTAGTGGCCACAGCTGAACTTCAGAGATGGATGTCGGCCATCGAGTCGCATTTGAATGAAGTTTGCTCCATTGCTACTGATGGTAAGCTAAATTCCGACCAAAAAATGAAAATTTCAAATTTGTGTCGTAAAATTGGTCATGGAACATCACAAATGGCAGTTTTATATCAGTCGCTGAAACAGAAAGCCATCGAAGCATCAAACTCTATTGACCTTCTTCAAGAAAAATCGGATCTGACAGCACATATCTCGGAACTGAAAAGCACCATCGAGAAGTCATGTACTCCTAGTAATGCCACTTATTCGGATATGGTCAAGAAAGGCCCGAATAATTTCATTAGACCAAGCAATTTGAGGTCTGTGGTAATTTATCCCAATGACAAATTAAAAACAAGTGACGAGACAAAAAACCTTGTACAAAATTGTATTCGCCCAGAGGAAATGAAACTTCAGGTCCGTGGTGTACGTAAGACGAAAAACGGTGGCGTTATTATTAGCACAGAAACAAAACTTGACGCTGAAAAACTCAAACACGCAGTACAGGCATCTTCTGTTCTCACAGCTGACGAACCTCACAAACGTAGACCTCGTATTGTGGTTGTGGGAGTGCCCGCCGCTATTGCAGAAAGGGAGGTGTTCAAATACATATACGAACAAAATATAGCCGAGAAATTTCCAGCAATGACATTAGAATCTTTCCTGACCCAAATAAAATTAAGTCATAAATCTGGTAAGAAAGACGCACCAACCTGCAACTATATAATAGAATTGCCAGCTAATATACGAAAAGTTCTAATTACTCAAACTAGGCTTTTTATAAATTGGACATCGTGTCCTGTGCGGGACTTTACATTAGTAACCAGATGTTACAACTGCCACCAGTATGGACACGCGGCGAAATCATGTCGAGAAGCTACGCCTACCTGTGCTCACTGTGGGGAAATAGGACACTCCGTACAAGATTGCACAAACAAAGATAACTCTCCAAAATGCGCAACATGCTCAAGATTTAAGAAGTCCAATAACCATAAGACGGGCGATAATGAGTGCCCAGCTAAGAAATTTGCCGAGCTCAAATATATCAACTCTGTTGATTATGACGATTTACAATAATTGGATTAATGCTATTTATTATTTTAGATAGAATTAAATACAACACACTTGTTCATGTTTTTTCATAGCATCTGTCATGTCATCATTTTATTAGTACATAAGCATATTACTTGTCCCCAATAAATTAGCCTCGAACGTTTACGTAAAATTACCTAAACTAACACATATTTTGTATTTTTGTTATTAAATTAGTTATAACATAGTAGGTTAAGTATTTCATGTTTCATTGTAAGTCTTTTATTTAAAATCTAGAGAATCATACATATTTATATATATAATAAAATTCTAGCGCTATTTTCGCCTGTGATACAGGAACTATATCCTAGTACAGGCATCTAAATTGTAATACGTATAGTTACACAACTGTCTTATTTTAATTTGTATCTAAGTAAGTTATGAATAAATGATTTGATTTTGATTTGAAAAGGAAGTCTCTGAAAAGTGTCTGTCTACATTATGTATAAAATCGCTAATCTATATGATCTACTCAATAGATTTGGATTTTTCTTTTTTTTATATATATATTAGCCTACCAAAGTGACTCCACCCCGCCTGATAGTAAGCAGTCAGTGGAATCCAGAAGTGGTGGCCACCATACCAAAAGCTATCGTCTTAAACTGCTGGTATGATGGTCTCCACTATGGCGGCTGGGAATGGGGTTAGGGGAAGGGAATGAGGGAGGTGAGGAAAGAGGAAAGGGGAGAAATTGGGCCTCCGGCACTCTCACTCACCGAACGAAACGCAGTAGTAAGGATACTACTACTCCTAAGTCGATCTTCTATGAGAGGGTAGTACTTCCCCGGACGATCCGGCCCATTGATTCTGAAACCAGCGTGGATCTACTACCGTCAAGACTACCGGATATTATACCTTTAACCGTTTTATATATACATTATAATTATAAAGTATATTAATTATTTTTGGATTTTCTCTAGTATAATATGCTTGTATTATACTTACAGAATTTTCGAAAGAAACGCTTTATACGATAGTAATAATTATAATATCACAACAGCCTCACAACGCCTTCATACCCAAAATATAATAGTGAAAACCTTATTAAAATCTCTTTCGTGGTTTGGAAGAAGGTCTGTGACTTTATACGTAGAGTAGAAGTTGCCAGCACTTACAAACTTTAGGTGAAGCCTCTATAATAAATTATGGGCTCTGATACTAGGTTGACCAGTAACCGCTCAATATGAAGAAGTTGACTGAGAAACATACAGAAATACACACTTTTCTTTATACTATAGAGATAATAATAATAATAATATAATAATATAATAATATAATAATATTTCAACAACTACACACAACGCCATCTAGACCCGAGTAAGCATATTATATGCTTGTGTTATGGGTTCTAGAATGCGGATACACATACTTAAATACTTTTTTTTTGTAAATACATACATATTATAAATAGAAACACCCAGACCAATGCAAATAGATGTGTTTATGCACACAAATATTTGCACTGAGCGGGAATCGAACCCGTGTCCTCTGCGTGGCAGTCCATACACAGTACCACCAAAACCACAGAGGCAGATAAAGTAGGGTTGGTAAAGCTTTTTTCATTTATTGTAATTTTATGTAAATTTTGTGTACTGGTTTTGTTATTGTTTATTGATCGTGGTTTTACTTTAATTAGGTTAATGATATACAGTGTCAGTTGGTAAACTCGCAGAACTGATGGAATCGTAGGGTAGAAAGTTCTTCGAAGATGTAGTGTGGGAAAACTTCATAATGTGGACCGATGCCGATGGTCGGTGGCGAGGTCTTAGTCGGATACGTCGGACAAGTATCTACCTTCTTATAAAATATAGATGTGAAGTTTTTACTTACTATTATGTTTGTTTGTTCAGTAAGAGCGCTGAAGTCCTAAATACATTCCCGGTGCCTTTCTTTGCGGTCTCCTAAACGATTGAAAAACGATTTTAGTATTGTTTCTCCAATGATTAAACATCACAGCTATGCCTTTAAACCATTTAATTGTTACTTAATTTTTAATTATGTCGTAAAAACATGAGTGAATCCGGGGCAAATATCTAGTTTACAAGATAAAGGTATCATCACCGTTTATCCTTACAAAACTATTGTTCGTGTCACACGCATCGAAAACAAAACATTTTACAAGTAAAAGAAAATCGTCTCGCTAAGGAGGGTGTTGTTCGTAAGATAATAATTCTATTGTTCCACGGACTTTAATTTCTGGTGCCACCTGAAAGGTTCGCACGGGTGATAAAGCTATGAAAAGGCGTTACTAAGTGTTCTCGAATTGTTTTAAAAAGTGAGAGTTATTACACCTCGATTCTAATTAAATCCTACTAATATTATAAGTGTGTGTATGTGTGTGTGTTACTACTCAGCTCATAAACGGCTGAACAGATTTCGATAAAAATTTGTATGTAGATAGATATGGTTCCGGACACGGACATAGGCTATTTTTTATCCCAAAAATTCTAAGGTAGATAAAACACATTTTAGGCTTGGACGAAACCGTGGGGCGCAGCTAGTTCACAATAAAACAAATAGCGCCCTTGTACTTGAATAGTTTAGAATTCAAATAATGTGATAGAAATTGTGCTTTACTGCAAGTTTAATGGAATAAAGAAAGATAATACTCAAGTAAAACACAAAATACAGTAAACAAGTACTACCATGAAAAATATTTGTCAATTTTAACCACTATAGGTACACATTTACATTTTTCTTTAATTCTACATGTTCTGTCGTTCTTAGAGTTCTCATCTCTGTTGCTTCTATTCTACTTTTTTTCCCAAAGTTGATAAGAAAAGCGGACCCACTCTGTCATGATAAAATCTGTAAATTAAATTTATCCAATTCTATTTAATTAAAGCACTTATCTATATCTATACATATAATAAAAATGTAACCGATCGCTGTCTGTACATGGAAGATATATGAGAAAAAATACTATTGGGACCTATATCAACGCAAATAGAACCCAAAACAATGATTTTTAAAATTTTTGTCTGTTTGTCTGTTTGTCTGTTTGTCTGTTTGTCTGTTTGTCTGTGCGTTTGTGCACGCTAATCTCAGAAAAGGCTTATCCGATTTAAATATGGTTTTCAGTAATATATTGTGGTAAGCTTCACTTAACATTTAGTGTTTGTTTCATGTCAATCGGTTCATAAATAAAAAAGTTATCGGTGCGATATGAGCCATTCAAAAAGAGTTCTTAGGCAAGTCGCACCGCGGTCCGAGTTCCGTGTGGTGCGAGATGCCTAAACACCCGCTAATTTAAAGAATCACATCGAACATTCGTTAATTTACTACGAAATCTTATAGAAGCAGATATTTTAACAGGTTGCGGAATAGCTGATAGTGTTTTTATTCCTCGGATTCCTGTCATTCTAAACAGTCTTTCATTTAGTTTTAAACGAGTCCAGTTTCCAGTGAGCCTATGTTTTGCGATGACTAATTAAAGTAATTATTTAATTAAGTAATTAAAGTAAAGGTAAGACACTAAAAGTTGTGGGTGTGAATCTAAGTATTTAGCTGTTTTTCGGTCAGCTATATGTGGCTCTATCACGTGTTAGCATTACTAGCAGCCTGTATGCTTTGATCCCTGATGGCTATACGTCTAATCCATACATCCATACATATTATATAAGGCTTTGTCCTGACTGACTGACTGACTGACAGACAACGTAAAGCCTAAACCGCTGGTCGTAGCGACTTGAAATTTGGAGGGTGTGTTTGTATTAATGTCTAGAAGTGTATTAAGAACGGGTTATTAAAAATTCATCCCTTTAGTGTATGAAAAGGGATGAAATCGATTGTATGAAACGTCTTCAATTTTTTAAGTTACAGCTTTGAAATTTTGTTTTGGAATACTTTTATTTAAATAAAAAATACGCTCATAATTTTTTTTTACTGGGGTGGATTTATAGGAGTGAAATAAGGGATGAAATACTGTATAGAAAGATCTTTGCTTTTGAAGTTGGCGACTTGAAATTTGGAGGGAGGGGGAAGGGAGGGGGAGGAAGAGGAAAGGAAGGGAGAAGTGAGAAGTGAGGGGAAAGGGCGGAGGTAGTTAGGGAGAAGTCAGGGGAAAGGGAGGGGAAAGTCAGGGGGAAATCGACTGCCTCTGTATTTCGGTGGTACTGTTTATGGACTGTGAGGTCGCGGGTTCGATTCCCGCTCAGTGCAAATATTTGTAGCATGAACATGTCTATTTGTATTGGTCTGGGTGTTTATATGTATAATATGTATCTATTTACAAAAATAAAAGTATTTAATTATGTTTATCCGTATTCTAAAACCCATAATACAAGCATATAATATGCTTACTATGGGTCTAGATGGCGTTGACCTCGCAGCATGTGTGGGACCAGCTGAGTATCCGCGGAGTCATTGTGTGGGTGGTGTGGGTCAACCCGCCGGCCAGGAAGACCCGTATAAACGGTGATGCCGCTGGCCGCCCGCGGCATTGTACAAGGGCCCAATTAGACCTAACCAAAAAAAAAGAGACTGTCCCACCAGGTTGCGCATAATCTCGGAGTGGTTCGTCGTGCAGGTTGGTGACCGGATAGTGGAACCCGGCGACCATTTTCGAGACGGTACGGCGGCCTTTTGCGAGCAGTCCGTATCATGGAAGCCCGGAGGCCTAAGACCCTTGAGCCTTTACAGCTGCGAAGAGACATCGTCTCCTCAACGGCCGTCTTCTATCGCCTTTACCACGGAGAGTCTTCTCAACAGCTCTTTAAATTAATTCTACCCTCTACCTTTTTATCCAGAACGACACGTGCGGGACTGAAGTGCTACCCTTTCACAGTGCAATCTAAAGGGTCTCGAACCAAACGGTTCAGCACTTTATACTTTTGTCGCTCAATTAAAGCCTGGAACTCTTTACCAGCGCATGTGTTCTCACCTAACTTTCATCCTGGGACTTTTAAGCGAGGCGTGAGGAAGCATCTAACTAAGCCGCCATAGTGGAGGCCACCATACCAGTAGTTTGGCTTTTGGAATGGTGTCCACTACTTCTGAATTCCACTGACTGCTTACCATCAGCCAGAGTAGAGGCACTTTGGCAGGCTAATATAAAAAAAAAACTTACAGCGTTTTTATTCCTCAGATTCCTTTCATTCCAAACAATTTCCCGTTTAGTTTTAAACGAGTTCAGTTTCCAGTGAGCCTATGTTTCGCGATGTCAATTAATGAGTGTGGATCTAAATATTAACTGTTTTTCGCATGGTCAGCTTTATGTGGATTTGCCACGTGTAAGTAATCCTAGCAGCCTGTATGGCTTTGATCCGCGATGGCTATACGTCTAATATCGTAGATAGAGAAGCATTTACTGTAAAGATTTTTCTTATTCACCTAAGCGAAGATGTTTATAATTCAAAACAAACCAAAAGATATATCCAAAAAATGCTGCCCAAAATCACTATTCCACGCGGACGAAGTCGCGGGCACAGCTAGTTAAAAAATAAACTCACACAAAACTCACAATTTACAAAATCAGTAGTAAGATACTCCGACTGTCGTTCCATAAAATGATAAGCACAATTTCGGAGACAACAGTAAATTTCTAAGCCTGTACTTTGCTTAACACTTTCAGTATTAAAACTGATATAATTTGTGTACTTTATTTCTTTATTGTGTTTAACTTTGTTTGTAACGAGTTTATTGTTATGAATTTTGTATTAGTGAGTTGTAATGTTTTGGCATTAAGTTTATGTGTATGTGTATCTTTATGAAGGTGTACTTAAACGTAAATATAAATTAAAGCTCACGCGGTAGAAGGCAACTTTACGACTCGGTAACGTAGGTAACCGCTATCTAGCTACGTATAATTTGGACTGTAAAAAGTGTCATTGTGGAGGTAATGACCTCCACTTTTTCTTTTTCCAGGGTGTCTAGGTTTCACTTTTATTTTCACATTGGGGCAATCGTCAATCAGGGCTTAACTTTCTAAACGTGCTTGACAGCTAGACCTGAGGCGTCGGTACTGCCATCTCGTGGGCACCATTTTATAAAACATTTTATAAAAATTTTCTTTTGTCCCTAAGTAGGTGAATTATTCATTTTGTAAATTAAACATTAAATTTCCGAAATGAACACTGAAAAATATTTGTTTTGATAGAGCTGTCAAAATGGAAGACTTACCAAAGTGGCGCCAACTGGTGGCCAGAATTTGCCTCCAAACAACCTTAATTTTTTAGGGTTCTATTACTTTAGACTCCACTGTCCGTCCGTCTATCTGTTCGTCTGTAACTACTATATCTCATGAACCATTTTAGTTAAACAGTTAATTTTTTTATAGATGATATACCTATTTCTGTTTCTACTATAACAACAAATACTAACAAACAGAATAAAATAAATATTTATTATAGATAATGGTACAAAACTATTTGTGCGCGAGTCCGATCACACTATGCCGGTTTTTTTAAACAATCATATGTTAAATTCAGTTCCTCTTATCCTAGTTTTTACTCGCCTCATTCATTCTTACAAAACTTTGCTGAATATACGAACCGATAGAGAAACGTCGTTATCTATTTTGAGCTAAGGAAGCTTATTGCCAAATATAGTTCTTTATTACCTAAACTCTAAGTCTACTTAAGCTTTCGATGTTTCCTGAGCCGCCCTCATTATCATGGTTGCCATTTGTTTTATTTCAACTTCATAATAATGGGTTAAGTTCTATGTTTTTTAATGCATTAATCTGGTCTTATGTCGCACGACGACTCACAGGAGTATCATGGAATTCGACTCTAGGGAAAACAAACCCCATAATATGTTACGGGAATATGACTTTAAGGTGTTAGGTTAATGGGATGGTGAATTATTCCCATGTTGGCTAATTTGTGGTGAACCTTTTTATTGGAATGCACATTTATAACCTTGTTGACCTAAACTGCAATCTGCGGTTATATCAAAATTTATAATTTCTACGGATTTAAAAAGTGTCAGCAATCAGACTTGCATTAGCTAAACTTATTAAATAAACGGGGCGATAAATGCAGCTTCAAGTTACGCTTCGAGGTTAAAATTTTCCACATTTTTTTTATTTTATAGTTAAATTTTTTACCGTTTCTTAGAAAAAGCAAGATCGACGATCGGTGGACAATATCTACTAAAAGAAACAAACGCTTTTAAGATAAGTATAGCCTTTTAAGAGATTATAGGAAAGTCGAAGTCACCTTAGTCGTAATTAATGTTTAAAGAATGGTATCGGCTTCATCCTAATCGCCTACCCTATATCAGATACCCAAGCCTAGAAATTATTGACCCAATTTAGATTGCACATTCTTTTATACTTCAATCCAACTATATTAAGCCACTTCAATAGTAACTATTCGCCGATAAAATAGATAACAAAAGTTTCTATAACGTTTGCAGCAAAGCACAAAGGTTTGCCGCAGATGCGATATACTGAATTTCATTCGCTACATTAGTTATATTTAGCAATATATCAAGAGCGCATACGACGTTTCGCTCTCTAAGGTGGTAGAAGCTGAATTAGGCCGAGGCCGAAACTTGATTAATTAAGGTTTCGGCATACAAATTATAATAAGTATATTGATTAATTAGATTAAATCAAATCTTGTACATTTCTTACATTTTATTTTTATGCAACTAAGGTGACAAACAACCATACAGCCCGTCTGATGGTAAGCAGTAACCGTAGCCTATGGATGCTTGCAAAACCAGGAGCATCACTAGCGCGTTGCCGACTCTGTTAAAACCTTTTCACTCCTTTCTCGAAGACCTTCATGTTGTAATCTCTCATTCCACAACCTTGTCGTACGAAGGAGAAAGTTTCTCTGAAACCTCACTGTACAAGACCTTAGAGGTCATATTTGACAAAGCACTTAAATAAAAGGTATTTTAAGGAGGAAATCTTGAAAAAGATCACGTAAATTACCTATTTAATATGATGTCATTCAAAATTCAACTTGTTTAACTTTATAATATTTGTTTGCTAAAAGAATTGTAACTACCTAATTACTTATTTAATACATTAATTGCTGAGAACTATACCAAATATAAATACTTGTTACTTTTTAGTTTCGGTCTAAATAGACCGAAACTAAAAAGTAACACGTTTAAAACAGGTAAAATGAAGTAATGTACTCTCTCCTCTTGACAACAATATACAACACAGACAAGTTGAAATGACTACGAAAATCACAGTATTCTCCCACAGTTATAGTTATGTCAATAACAATAAACTTCTGTTTAGTTTCGGCTTCGGCCTTTACTTAAAACGATACAACCGAACGTCTCTATTGGTCTTTTGTCCGCACGATTTCCACGTGAAGGCATCGACTCCGCTGTTTCGTTTATAACTCCGTTCGGTTTTGAAGATCTTATAGCTTATTTGTGAGCATTTAATTCTATAAATTTAAATCTATTTATTTGCAACATATAAAAAAATATTATGTTTTATTTAGTGATAATCTTTAAATTAGTAGGTACCTAGCTGTTCGCGTTGATCTAATTACATTTTTATGCTTCTCATAAAGCCGCTGTAGTACAGTTTGAAACTATAGCTCTTGGAATGGTGTTCACATCACTCCTGTACCCTGCTCATCATAATTAGCCTACAAAAGCTCACTACTACTAGACATAGGCCTCTGTGCCCTGCTCACTGCTAATCAAAATGAATAACTAATTTTATGAAGAAAAAAACAAAAACTGAATGAAGAATTCCTTAATATAACTTGAGCAAACGAAAATGTATGTTCTGTTTTTGTTAAATTTTCAAAAAGCGCTGCACCAGTTACTATCAAATTTAAATAGGGCAATGTCTGAAACATTACGTACCTAGCAAAAGAAAAGAAAGAATCATTAAAATCCATTCACAATTGGCGAAGAAATCGTGTAACAAATATACGAAAAAAAAAAAAAAAAAATTAAGAACACTCTCCTTTTTAAGTTGGTTAAAAATATAAAAAAAATATCACACCTGTTTACCTTATTATTATAGTTTTACTTGTTATTTTACTTTTGTTTGTTATGTGTGACTGCGTTTGTTTATATAAATATTTTCTTTCTTTTTTTTTAGGGTGGAGTCAGTATACTTACAGACGGGCTGCCTAAGTTCCTGTGCCTACTTCTAATTAGTTCAAACACTTGAACATTTAATTCGCTCTAAACTTATACAGAAAAATCTTTAAGTTTTAAATAAAAAATTAATGGCATAAACTGAAAGCTTTCCTTTAGAGCAATTCTCTTATTTTTGAAGTATTCTTTGCTAAGTTTAAATTAAAATACTGGCAAAAAACTTTTAAAACGGAATAAACTTGCGTTTTAAAACTGTTCAGTACTTTTGCTAATTAAGAAATCTTAATTGAATTTTACATAATTTTAAAGTATTTTCTTATGCCAGATTAATTATAAAATATAGTAATGGTAGTGTCGTTTAATAAATATCAACTTGCTGCGAAATCAACTTCGTCTCATAACCACGCTTAGGCCGATATTACATTTACATATATATATGATTTCATATCTGTCAAATTCTATGATCATAGTTGGATGACCCTCAAACTCATCATATTTCATATAATATCTCTTATCATATTTCTATGATAGTCTAAGAGCGGTATTACATTATCATATAAATATGATTTCATATCTGTCAAATTCTATGATCATAGTTCCACGACCTACAAACTATGATCATAGATAATCACATGTAGTTATTATACCGTCATATGTTTTTCATTTAAAAATGACTTACACATCTTTGATCATATATTATATTTCTATGATAGTCTAATAGCGGCCTAATAGCGGCCTAATAGCGGCGTAACAGACGAAATGTACTTTGATTGGCTGTCACAAACTCCTTTCTTTATGAGAGGCTCATATTTGATAGTATTGAAAGCTATTAGGCTGATGGCGGTTTGGATTTCAAGTAACCGAATGCATGTCTGTTGGCATTTACCGAGTACATGATTGCAAACGTCTAAAAACCCGGGGATACAATTGAGACTGTATTCTACTAATATTATACTTAAATGCGAAAATTTGAGTGTATATCTACACATATAATAAAAATGTAACCGATCGCTGTCTGTACATGGAAGATATATGAGAAAAAAAATTATTGGGGCCTTTATCAACGCAAATAGAACCCAAAACAATGATTGTTACAATTTTTGTCTGTTTGTCTGTTTGTCTGTGCGTTTGTTCACGCTAATCTCAGAAACGGCTTATCCGATTTAGATATGGTTTTCACTAATACATTGTGGTAAGCTTCACTTAACATTTAGTGTTTGTTTCATGTCAATCGGTTCATAAATAAAAAAGTTATGCCAATTTAAGAAACACATCGAACATTCGTTAATTTACTACGAAATCTTATAGAAGCAGAGATTTTAACAGGTTGCGGAATAGCTGATAGTGTTTTTATTCCTCGGATTCCTGTCATTCTAAACAATCTTTCGTTTAGTTTTAAACGACTCCAGTATAAGAATATTGTATGGAAAAATCTTTGCTTATGAAGTTGGCGACTTGAAATTTGGAGGGAGGTGGAAGGGAGGGGGAGGAAGAGGAAAGGAAGTGAGGGGAAAGTGCGGGGATAGTGAGGGGGAAGTCAGAGGAAAGGGAGGGGTAAGTCAGGAAGAAATCGACTGCCTCTGTATTTCGGTGGTACTGTGAATCGACTGCCACGCAGAGGTCGCGGGTTCTATTCCCGCTCAGTGCAAATATTTGTAGCATGAACATGTCTATTTGCATTGGTCTGGGTGTTTCTATGTATAATATGTATGTATTTACAAAAATAAAAGTATTTAAGTATGTTTATCCGTATTCTAGAACCCATAATACAAGCATATAATATGCTTACTTTTGGGTCTAGATGGCGTTGTATAAAAAAAAAAGAAAAAGGCAGTGAAGGGCAAGTGAGGGGCAAGTGAAGGGCAAGTGAGAGGTAAGTGAGGGGGAAGTGAGGGGGACGTAAGGAAAAGTGAGGGAAGTGAGGGAAAATGAGGGAAAGTGAGGAGTCAGTGAGTGGTAAGTGAGGGGTGAGTGAGTGGGAAGTGAGGGAAAGTGAGGGAAAGTGAGGGGAAGTGTGGGGAAAGTGAGGGAGATGGGAGGGAGACGGGAAAGGAAGGGAGGGGAAGGGGAAAAAAGGGAAGAGGAAATGAGGGAAAGGGGAAAGTTATTGTAGTGAAAATTTGCCTTTGTGTATTGTATATTGTTTTACGGGGAATATCTTTAGGTAGGTGAAAGAGGGTTTGTACGAATGGTGATAATGATGAGATTAGAAATAGTATGCAAAACAGTATTTAAACAATATAAAAATGTCTATTGAAAAAACGATATTCATGCGAGCGAAGCCGCGGGCAGAAGCTATACATTATACAAAAACGAAAGGTCACTCACTCATCACGAAATCTCAGAAATGACAAGTGCTAGGAGTTTCAAATTTTGAAAGTAGGTGCTCTCTAAGACGGGATTTTGCGAAATTCATTTCCCTGGAGTATAAAGGGGAACAAAATTTGTATGAAGCTTCTATAGTTTTTGAACCGGGGTTTTGATAATACGATTGCCAAACTAGGAACTATTCGTATTAAGTGGAAAAATAGGAGTGGCAAGTTTCGTTAAATATCGCAAAATTTCGTCTGTTTTAGGGGTAGCGGGTGAATAGATTTAAATCGGATTCGCCTTAGAGACGGATTATACTGATATTTATTACTAATACAATGTACGATTACCGTAAGATTAGGTAAGAAATATTCTCCTACATGCACACATCTGAATTTTCACGCGAACGAAGTCGCGGGCAACAGCTAGTATATATATAAGTGTGTGTGTGAGTGTTTGTTACCACTCAGTGCCTAAACGGCTGAACCGGTTTCGATGAAAATTGGAATGTACATAGATTCAATCGGACGGACATAGAACTTTTTATCTTGAAATCGAACTGATTCGAATTTTATGAGCAACAGTTACCATTTACCATCCGGTGGACTGTTGGCTCTGCTGTTACTGTAATCAAAACAGATGCCATGATGAATCATTTAACATAAACATAATAGCTCTTACGAAGACTCTTACTCTTCCTCAGCTGATAAACGCTTTAAACTCATGATGTGACAATGTCAGTACAACAGTGTAAACGTTGCTCTTAATATTTTGTTATGTAAAATACGCAGCGGAATTTTGTCAGCTGATAAGCGCCTCTTCCTGTGTACTGCCTGCTGGCGTTTACAGAGTAATGTATAAAAATAAAGATTGCATAAAAATTGCTGCTGTTTTTTAGCGTTGTAACGTGTATTTTATGTTTTACTGGAAGATCGTGTTAGCATAATGAAACTAAAACTGTTATTTTATTAATACATTTGTATAAAAAGTTATAAATTTGAGTAATTGATTTGTTGTAGCGGAAGTTTTTAAATGTATGTTAAACAAAAGTAATAATTATGTTACCTAAAATTGTATAATACTAATAATTTTATGTGTATTATTGGCCTTTGTAAAGTTAGTTCTAACAATTCGGTGCCAGAACGATATCCGGCCATATTGCATTTTAAATAATTCTAGTCAAATGAGTGACACAGATGTCAACCTGTTAAGACTGGAACTTTATGATAGTCAGTCGTCGTTCGGTTACCGAGTAGAAAGGACGTGCTAACTCGAAATTGTAACTTATTGTAATAACCTGTTAATTTAAAAGAGTGGCGTGAGTTTCTTGCCAGTTCTTCTCATGGCCCTACTATAAGCCGGCGAACTGGATAGTGTGTTCTAAACAAGTCAAATATAAACAATATAGAAGTGAAGTGTGTATTATTCTAACAATCGATATCAGATCTCGATAAAATGTTTAGTTCTTTTCATTCAAGGTCATGTACTTACCTACTTGCTTGTGAATTTATATAAACTAATATATAAAGCTGGGGATCAAGATGAGGTTATCTACAATTTGCTACCAAAAAATCCTGGGCTACTTTGGTCACATAGTGCGTCGCAACCCAGATAGCCTCGACAAACTAATGATTGTCGGAAAGGTGGATGGTAAGCGTCCCCGCGGTAGATCACCTAACCGCTGGTGTGACCAAATTAAGTTACTTACTGGTCTACCAGTCGCCACCGTCTTGCGTACGGGCGGAAGACAGGAACACATGGTGGACAATAATTAAAAAGCTGCCAGAAACCCATCAAAGTGGACACGACCTTCAGTAATGAAGATACGACTGGCAAGAAGAATATATAAAGCAGAAGAATGTGTTTGTTTGAACGTACTAATCTCTGGAACTACTAGTGGGTTTTAAATCATTCTTTTTGCGTCTGATAGCCCAGTTTTTGAGGACGGTTATAAGCTATGTATCTCGCTACTGGTTAAATAAAAGCTAGTTAAATAAAACATATGGTACTTATGGATATAGGATATATCATTATTTCCTTTAACTTAGTGGGTAAGCCTGCCGTAATGTGGACGCACGGCTTCTTACGGCTAGTGGACAACCGATAGTCTTAGGACCGGCAAAAATGGCGATACTTGCGAAAGCCTAAAATGATTATGATGGCATGTAATCAAGCATGAAAACATTTGCTATCACGATGCATGCCGGTTTTGTTCATGTTCTGTTCACAAGTCTCTGTGTACAACTACTCTGTAGTATTCCCTACCATTGTATAGCGTGATATATTGCATATAAAATGGTATACCCTGATTATAACTCTGTGTTTAAGAACGACCTGCGACATATTACTTTTGCGATAAATATCGTTTAAGGGTAAAAAACCATTACTGAAGTAAAGGTTGAGATTCTTTAGTGCGTGTAAACGCAGCGTTCGGGTCTTTTGGTGCAGCGATAGACTAAAATAAGATACGACATGTATCTTTAACGTATGGAAGATGAAAATATGTTAAGTACTTACTTATCACAATTGTCTTAATGACGGTCGTGTCTTAAAATTCAATGCTGCAGTCACGGAACGTAATAAAATTAAATAATTATATTAAATTGAATTAAATGACTATTAAATAACATATAATGTATATTAAAATAGTAAAAAACGGGACAATTATAATCCTGCCGGTACTGCGAGATCTCAAACAAAGAAGACTCTTGATTGATTATCACGCCTGTTGAAGGTGGATTAGCAATCTCAGATTTTGAGTTCTAAGTTTCTTCAAGAACATCATCCTTCACCTTACGCCAGTCTATTATCGGATCAGTGGATAGATCCCGACAAATCTGCCTTACACTGTAGTTGTGCCTTTGTTCCGGAACGTTTCTGGACAAAGTACCACTGAACCTCCAAGGCAGCTTATAAAATATCAGTTTACATAGTTGTTTTGATGATATCCACAACTCTGTACAATATTTGTAAAGTTTTTTTAAAGAGGCAACGCTTAGGAGACGAGCTGAGCGTGTGCTTTGCTTATTAGAGCATTCATTCATAATTGAGTGTGATTAGGGTTCACACACGTATAATTGAAACATTTTTATTTATTGAAACATCAGTGTTTTTTGTTTAACTTTGTGACAAATTGTGGAAATGGACTCATCGGACTAAATAGTCGGACTACTGATTCTAAGTCGATAGAAATATAATAAAATAATTATAAAAATGTTCTTATTTTTGGACTGATATTGTTATACAAATTATTGTTGTGATTATTATTGTTGCTGATGCAGCGTGGGTGGACTGACGAGGTGTTGAAAATTGAGGGAGGCCTATGTTCAGCAGTGGACGTCTTTAGGCTGATATAATGATTGTTTTATGGATATTATATATGAGTTAAGGTTTTATTGCCGATGTTGGTAGACGAGCCAAAAGCAAACTTAATGGTAAGTGGTAACTGTCGCTTATGAACTTCTTGAATGCTAGGGTCTCTGCAAAGCCGATACCTACTTACTTGAAGAGAGTGGGGTACGTAAAGGAGGAGGATGAAGAAAGAAGAAAGGCCTTCAAAAGGTAATCTTAGAGAGTACATAGATGTTGTATTTTTTGTTACTTGTGACAACCCTATTATGACAGAGTAGGTTGGTACGTCAGGCTTTGCTCGCAACCTGTTTTTGCTGCAACATTTCGAAGTATTCGCCTCCCATGCACTACGTACTTAAAATTAAGGTTATTTTAGTTTCAGTAGCTGAATTATAGCATAGAGTATCAAACAGGCTAAAATTATTTATTTTCAGTTGCAATAATGTCGACTAGTCAATTGAAAAAGGTCGTAAGTTGAAAAATATCATTTAGACATATTTGGCCAAGATTAAAATTGGCAATTTCAGACTCTTAGGTCCAGGTTTCCTCACGATGTTTTTCTTCACCGTCAGACAGTAATGTCCGAGATAAACTTAGAAAATACATATGATTTGAAAAATCATATTGGTGCTTGCCGGGATTCGAACCCCACTACCTCGTATTTACAAAGTGGGTACTTTATCCACTCAACCATTTCGACTTTTGATTAATGATCATACCTTCTCTATATGAGAAGAGGCCTTTGCCCTGCAGTGGGACAGTAAAACAGACTGGTATTATTATTATTTATAACATTAAAATTAACCAAAAGACTTATTTCTTATTGCGCTTCTTTTCCTTTGAGGTTCAATGTGCTAATAGTCATTACATAATTTTTCGTAATCGGAAAATAAAATAAAAGGGAAGTAGTGATCTCAAAGTTTCGAACATAACCTCTTTGAGAGGCAGTGAAGTAACCACAAAACCGCAGATGCCACTAGTTGAGACATTCGGTTACGTACCATCTGTATGATGAATTTTCTTTACCGTTGGTGAGTAAGATAGCTAATGAATCGCTATATTTTTCTTACATATTGTACATGTACAGACAAAAGCATGCGAATGTGCGCACATACACATTTAGGCACACACACACATTTAGGCGCGCACACACATATATTTTCTGTTTTCTTCAGTTATACTTTTGAGTACTTTGTTCGCCCACTGTACGTACCTACTATATATTTTTGTACTTAACCATATAATATGACTAACTGAACTGGATTAATCTTTCGTAAGATACAGAAATATATTAATAGTCAAACAGGTCAAGACGTGTGCTTAAATATATTTGAAGTTTGCTTGATTTAAAAGTTACAAGAGAAACAGCAAGTCTACCACCATCTCTCTCTCTTGCTATAGCAGTATTATTTTAATGTCACTCTGTGTTTTGTCTTTTTCTTTTGTACCATTAAAAACAAGGATAGAGGCAAAGTCAGATTATAATAACATTGCTATAAGAGGTTATGGTAGGGCCAGTGACAACAGAAAACAGCGATTTCTTTTTGTTTAGTGTACGTTATTAACCTAAGCAAGTAATAAGTCAACAATATTCAGTGCAGCTCACAGAACAAGAGTACTTGTTCTGTGGTGCAGCTACTGCTGCACCACAGAACAAGTACTAAAGCATAGAACAGTACAAGCTACAGTACAAGCTGATTTTGACAAAAGTAAGATATTTAATTATAGAAGTCAATGACTGAACGTAAATTAACTGAACGTGATCCTAAACAAGAATAAACAATTTGAAATCAGAATACGAAAGTTCACATAATGAAGCTAGCTCTAATAGTAGTTATTTGTTACCTACAATATCTAAACTAGGGCCCCTAGGGTCTTTTAACAGTAGCCGTAGTGCTGCCTAACCGTGACACGTAATTCGGTTGGATCGACGTTTTGAGGTTAACAGGCAGATTAATTTATTTGCTTGAGATACAGTATGACGTCACAATCGAGATGTTGATGTTTAAGTTTTCGTGTATTTTGCTTTCTAGATGCAATCCCACTTTTTTCGAAAAAAAGTCGTCTTTATTATACAGATACAACGGTAAAATTATATAAATGCTAGCTGCGTAGTCAAAAGACGTGTGGACGCACCAAACAATATGGCAATGTATTAGTCATATTTCTTTAAATTCATTTCACCTCGCTTCAGTCGTCAAGGAAACCGGAGTTTCGTAACCGGTTTCCTTGAAGGCTTTTGACTGACTGCAAGATGGACCTATTTCAATTTTGACAAAACCATCAGACATTAGAAATTTTAATGTCATTTAATTTTGGGCCTTAACAACTGGGCCTTGAGGATTAAACACGAAGTCGTGGACTTAAAAAGTCTGAAATTGCCAATCCGCCTTGAGCATGCGTGGTGATAAATGCTTTTCTGTATAAGTGAGCCGTCCGACAGTGCATTATTATTTAATTTTATATTTATTCTTTTAGGTCAAAATAATCTTGTTCCACTTCCAAATAAAAATATGCTCCTGTCCTGCTGAATCTGGACTCTTTTCTTTTACCGATTGATCACAATCCAATGGTTGCCGAGATTACCCTTTTTATAGTATATTAGCTGAACCTAGTTCTGACGCTGCAAGAAGAATTTGCGAAATGGTCGTATGAAGCGTGAACTATGTTTCATATGCTATTTTATAAACTCTTCTATTTTTATATTTATTTGTATTATAGTTATATTTTAAAGATAAAGTTATGTTTTTGATACTATAGGACTGACATGTTTTATAACAAAAGTCCTTAAAGAAAGAGAAAAAAAAGTTCTGTAACCTGTTCTGCTAATTATAACTTCATAGCGTCTTCAAACAAACAACGTCACGTTATCCCAACAAACAGATCGAAGTCTCCAGCTCTCTATCCTCACATATCACGTCCACGTCGTCTTGAAACACAAACACTTTAAAAATACTATCCTAGTATCGGCAAACTCTAGGAAATTGAATATCGGCACTGAGTCACGTTGACGATATTTAAAGTGACCACCCGCTCTTGGTTTATTACGGATATTTTGGGTATTCCTCGAAGTTCACTAACTTTGAAACGCACCAAAAGTAGGATTCAAAACGTACCAGTAGTAGTAAAATGTTCAAACAACACTTACAACATTAGGAACATTAAGAGCGTTTACGCCTAACGACAACGACGGCAACGACACAATTTAGTGACATACTTCATGGTTTTTAATTTTTTTCAATTAATTTTAGCTATATTTTAAAAATATGTTCTGCTAACATGCTAGAATTAAAGTGAAAGCTGTATAAAAAGTAAATAACCATAATGCTTATAGTTATTTTACTATGAAAATAACTCAACTTAAGTTTCAAATGTATCATTTGCATATGAAAAGTAATAGTAAACGCAATGGTTTTTCCTTTTTAATCAAGTATCACGCATGTATGCTTTGTTCTCGATATATTTTTGGCCAGTAGGTATATATAAATTTTATATTATAACGAAATAAAGGTCCAGGGTTAACATTTTTGTCACGTCTGCTGTTGTATAATATTTCGGGTTCAAAATGAACTAATGTGTTATCCAGTGCGACCTTTTAATAACTTAATCAAAAAAAAGTCAGTTTTTTTTAATTCTAATAATTCTATTCTTGTTTATCATTGTCACTAATGAATTATTGGTGCTAGAATAATATGTATATTTGGATTGAGAAGACGAAATTAAATCCATTTTCTCCTTCCTTTTCGTCTGCAAACAACAAAATGTATCATATGATATTAATCAAAAAGTAAAATAGAAATCAATAAAAAAACAATGCCTCAAACCATAGATGTACATAACATTATACTAGATCTATCATTCAAATCTGCCTATCGTAGTCCACTGCTGGACATAGGTCCACTGCCTTCCGTATCCAGTCCCTCCCAGCCACCTTCTTCAGGTCGTCGGTCCACCTGGATGGGGGTCGTCTTACTATACATGGCATACAAGCACGCGTACTATATGAATAGTACGCGTGCTTGTATGCCACAGAAGTTGTTAAAGAACCTAATAAAAAAAAAGAGTGTGTGTACTCATGTACGCACGTAAGAAGTTATGCTTCTTTGGCGTAACGATCCAAAAATACCAAATAGTGTAAAAAGTTCGCAACTAACTTTAGGGTGTTGCTTTTTTCTGTCGGTGTGCGCGCGCATCGTAAAAATTCACTCTCATCATTTTTCCCAATCGCGCCAAAAGAAGTATAACTTCAAAAATTAAAACGAGTCCTGATAAATTTAAAATAAATGCGTACCCCAGCGATATTGAAAATTGGTACGCCAAACGCGCGATGTTACAGCGCTGTGGTTTTAAACTGCACGAGCTGCTGCTTAAATAATGTTTTAAGATTCAATGACATCGTGCCACTGAATACAGAACAGTGTAATGAATAGCCTATGCTATTTTTGAAGTTGCATCGTAAAAAGTTTTAATGATATTTAAATGTATGGTATAGGTACCCAACGGAAAAGCGTTGTTGTAAGATAGAAAATTGTCATTGTGTGACAATTACATACATACCTAACCTCACGCCTGTCCTCCATTAATGAGGTAGGTAAGCTGAGACAATTTTTTTTTATTAGCCTACCAAAGTGACTCCAACTCGTCAGATGGTAAGCAGTCAGTGGAATCTAGAAGTGGTGGCCACTATATCAAAAGCCATCGTCTTAATCTGCTGATATGGTAGCCTCCACTATGGCGGCTGGGAATCAGGTTAAGGGAAAGGAATGAGGGAGGTGAGGAAAGAGGAAAGGGGGGTTAATTGGGTCTGCAGCGCTCTCACTCACCGGACGAAACGCAGTAGTACGGATACTACTACTTTTACGTCGATCTTCTATGAGAGAGTAGTACTTCGCCGGACGATCCAGCCCATTCATGCTGAATGCCCATTTGCTGCGATCCAAACATACCTCCTTTGCCTTATCAACATTCATTAATCTTTTCATACAATACACACACGTCGGTTACGAGTGCTTGTAATAAAATTGTGCCCTTTGTCAACACATCTCCTATTTGGTCCGTGTGATAATTAGCTTAACGTCAATAATTGTTTAATATTTTTTGTTAACTTAGACCCACTTTTCTCGCTAAGTATAAGGATAAAGATTTTCACGCATTTACTTTAATATTGTCAAAAGAGACATACAATTACGCCATTTGTCGTTGAAGCAGTAGGCAGAAATATAAAGCCTGTTGACATTTACCAGTCACAATTCCATTTACTGAACTAATATTATGAATTTTTATATGAATGTTGTTCTTCGAGCCTACTTAATTTTAACCGACATTATCCCTATCGCATTTAGCGCGATCGTTAATCTTACCAAGTTTCTTGACAAAACTATAGATTGCTTAGAATTTATTGCTTAGAAGTCTTTATCTGGTGAACTTATTTTGAGTAAAATCGTATAATACTGACTATGACTGCACCGTTGGTCTAGTGGTTAGTGTAACTGACTGCGACGCCGGGTGTCGTGGGTTCGATTCC
Source organism: Parascotia fuliginaria (assembly GCA_963082885.1). Lineage (NCBI taxonomy): Eukaryota > Metazoa > Arthropoda > Insecta > Lepidoptera > Erebidae > Parascotia > Parascotia fuliginaria. The sequence goes on from OY720195.1 coordinate 8,670,922, forward strand.
CGCGGAAGACAACTATTTGTGTGATGAACATTTATATTTGTCTTCAGTTTGGGTGTTTTCTATGTATTCTAAGTATGTATTTACAAAAAAAAAAGTATGTATATTGTTTATATTTCAATTATCTAGTACCCATAACACAAGCTCTGCTTAGCTTGGGACTAGATGAAGATGTGTGATAGTGTCTACATATTATTATTACTATTATTATTATTATGTGTCTGTTAAAATGCCCTTTTTCTTTATCCAAGATAGAAATAGTACAAGTAAGTAGACTAGTGACCTGTTTGTAGTAATCTCTGCCCGCAGTACATTATACCGGACGGACATCCCTGGAGAAATTATTATTTGTGACCTACAATCTGGTAGGCATGTAATGGTACATACCGAGTTTTAGTATTGTTGTGCTGTGTCTTTTTGTATATCTATTATTCTATTCAGGATCTTAATATTTTTTATTAACATGCAATTAGCTGACAAAGTAGATTTAGGTTCACGAAATTAATACTTGTTGATAACACAAAAAAAATCTCTAATATTCGTCCTAAAGTAAATTAAAGATTTAAAATCCTCTATCTATACTCTATACTATTATATAAAGCGAAAGAGTTTGTTTATTTGAACGCAATAATCTCTGGAATTACTGGTCGGATTTGAAAATTCTTTTTGCGTATGATAGCACAGTTCTCGTGGAAGGTTATAGGCTATGTAACATCACGCTACTAGCGACGGGAGCAGAGCAGTAAGAAAAGACGAGGGTGAAACCGCGCCGCGGAAAGCATACAACATCATAGTTCTACAAAAGTTACAGCTTCGGTGGTTCAGTGCTACTGTGTACATACTACTACGCAGATGTTTCAGGTTCAAGCCCTGGTTCGAGTAAAGTAATACTTGTTAGGTTTTTCTGTCAAAAAATTGTAAGTATCTAGCACAGAGTCTTAGCATAAACCTCTGCCTACCTTTAAGTGAAAAGTAGGTGTCATACACATCTGCTTTTCCTTTAGAAAAAAAAGCGTGATGTCAACAGAAAAGTCAAGAAACTTTCACGTACATAAACATCAAACACGTAACAGCGTGACAACAAATGGAAGAGCCGATAACATTCAGATCACGTGCCACACACGGGAATCGAACTGGTGTACCCAGAGTTTATTTACCATTCCCTATGTGTGATAAATCTAATTTGTAGATTTCGTGTTGCCTACTAGGAATAAACTTTATTTGGTTTCCATACAAATTTTAGCTTAGAATACTAAAGTCGCTGTTTTCTTTGATTGTTTCTTAAATAACTTTTTATAAATAATGCAATGAATTTTGATTCAGTTTTCTATAGTTGAGACAATCTTTTTAAAAAGGTTTGTGTTAAGTTATGCATATTATATTAGAGAGAAATTTTCGACGATTTGTAATCATATCATAAAAATATTTTGATCTGTAAGTGAGAGCGCTGAAGGCCCCTATGTCCGTCCTCTTTCATTTCCTTTGTAAGTTCCTTTTTCCTACATGGCCGGCTTGGTTGTGTATTTTTACTAATGTTTCTGATATCTGACTGCCTCTGTGGTTCGGTGGTACTGTGTATGGACTGCCACGCAGAGGTCGCGGGTTCGATTCCTGCTCAGTGCAAATATTTGTGTGGATGAACATGTCTATTTAAATATTTAAGTAAGTATGTATATCCGCATTCTACAACCCATAACACAAGCTATAATTTATGCTTACTTTGGGTCTAGATAGCGTTGTGTGGTAGTATTTGTGATATTATTATATTATCTACTCTGAGAACAAAATTTTATACGCTTATAAATTTAAAAAGAAGAACTATTTATATTTATCATCAGCTCACCCGAAAGATGTCCACTGCTGGACATAGGCCTTCCCCAATTTTCGCCAACTTGGCCGATCGTGAGCCACCTTACTCCACCTTGTGAGGGGTTTGCCCCTTGGCCTTTCGGTTCGTGGTCGTCTCTCTAGAATCTTTCTGCTCCAGCGCTCATCAGTTCTGCGAGCTATGAATCCTGCACATAGCCACATCAGTGAAGCAACGTAATCTTTATATTGTTTACTCAAAACTCACAAACTAAAATTGTATTAAAAACCTAATCAAACAAAGTTACACCAATATTGTCGGCAAACAAAATGATTACGACACTGATTAATAACAAAAGATCGGGTTCGTTAAAATTAATGATATTCAAAAACTGGAGCGTCTCTCCAAAACTTTGTAATTTATTGGCAAACAAAATTGTAAACTTAATAAGTATAGGTTTATATTTGGGCAAATTGTGTTGCGAAATATGGGGCGATAAAAACCATGAATATTGTGCAACTTTGAAAATTATAATACTTCATTCTGTAGAACATTTTTCGCACTAATTGAAACATCTTAAAGTACCTCACAGAAAACCACTATCATAACGAAATTTTAAGTCATATCATTATATCAGCCAAAAGACGTCCACTGCTGGACATAGGCCTCCCCCAATTTTCGACACCGTGGCCGGGCAGACGCAGACGCAGCGTGGGCAGACCCCTCACAAGGTGGACCGACGACCTTATAAGGGTGGCGGGCAACCGATGGATGAGGGCGGCGAAATTTTAAGTACTTACCTATTATTTTTAGAAGTCGTGATGGCCCAGTGAATAAGGCACTCGCTTTGTAAAAACGAGGTCGATTGTTCGAATTCAGACAAGTACCAATGTGACTTTTTCAAATCATATGTACTTTCTAAATTTATCTGGACAATACTGACTGACGGTAAAGGAAAACATCGTCTGAAAACCTCGACATATAAAAAAAAGTCTGAAATCGCATTGAGCAAGCGTGGCGATCAATGCTCATACCTTCTCTGTATAAGAAGAGGCTTTTACCCGCAGTGGGATAATAAGCCGATTATGATTTATGATTATTTAATGTAGGAGTAGATGTCAACGCAATTGTTGGCCTGGCCACCATGCTTTAATATAGTTGCTTTCTTTAATTAATTTACGCACTCTGCACTGAAAAAATAAAAAGTAACTTATTGCCATCTGATATAATTGCTCTTCAAGTTATTGCGTTCTCGTGTATAAAAAAAACGCCCTAATTATAGCACAAATACTGCTGCTGCGGTTTTATGTTGTACAGAAGTATTTTCCCATCCAGGCTGCTCAAATTAAAAGGATAATGTAAATTCAATTCGCCCTTTGTGCTTACCTTACCTCCATAGTATATTTCAATATCTCTTGAGAATAACTATTAAGTTAAAGTTACCTTGATTATATACCTCAGACACTAACAGGCTAGATGTTCCAAGTTGGCGGGTACAACTGCGAAACTTAGCTTGTTGACAATAACTTAATTGTAACTAGGGAACGTTGTGACGTAGATGTGTATCTGTTTTGAATGTTGTATACCTGGACTTGCTCCAAAGTTTATCTGCGGCTTCTTTTTGAAACGATCGCAGAAATTTGAAATAAATAAATAGCTAATAGAACACGACAATAAGGTTTTCTTCAGCGTTGTTAAGGTTATATTTATAGCAAACAGGCATTATACTCGCTTGGCTTATTAACTAGGATTGACTTAAATTATAATCTTCAATATTATGTTAGCAACTAACAATCTTCCAATTTGTTGCGTCAAATCGAAATTGCATCTCGTCAATTCACATTATATTGGAAATATTTCAGTAATCAACGTTGCACTGGATTTTCTTACCCATACTAATATTATTAACGCGAAAGTAAGTACTAGTCTGTCTGTTATGCTTTCACGATTAAACCACTGAACCGATTTTGATAAAATTTGGTATAGAGATACTCAAAATTTTGGAGAACAACATAATATATGCTATCTTTTATTGCGGAATTGGCGTAAAGAGGTTGAAATTGGGGATGAAAGTTTGCATAAAAAATCGTCCATGTTGAAGATTAACATTTTATGCGATAACCGACTTTTATGCGGGCGGAGCTGTGGGCAACAATTAGTATTTTATATATATTTTTTAATATTTTATTTTATATACTTTGCAAAAAGTACGTTTCAACACAAGTACCTAAACCAGGCCTTTAAGTATACAACATAAAATACACGGCTCTTTTTTCATCATTAAAACCATAATCTCATAATTTTCCTTGTAAATTAACCCTTTGAAAGATCGAAGGTACAAAATATTCCCTTTACAAAAACTCGATAGTATCTGTAGTACCTTTAGGGGTGGTTTGTGAAGGTTGTTCGTCATTAACGACATCCAAGCCACTCCAATTAAGCCGTGGATCATCTATTGATGTTTTTAGGGTTCTGTCATTAAAGAAAAATATGTTTTTTATATTACAAACTCAAATTCAAAGTTTGCTTGAAGATCGTCTTAACACGGCACGTTGTAAAATCAAATTTAAATTTAAATCCTCTCGCTCTTCTAGACATGAGTAATTGTATGTATGACTGCCGTTTGTCAACTTCGTTCGTAAAAATGTTCTTTTGCCTGAATTGTGTCAAGTGGTCAACCTAGTCTCAGAATTGGTTCAGGTCGCCCATAATTTATTACCGAGGCATCCACTTGACCAAACGACTGTTATCAACTTGGTAATAACCTTTATCGTGCTCTCCGAAGCTCGGAGACCAAATACCACCATGCGGTCACCCATCCATGGGCACGCCGCACTCTAAGTTGCCTTACCCGCTAATCGTTTATCGATCACTGAGCGCAATTAGCTATGAGCGCCTTTAATGAGGGTGTTTATGAAAATTTTCGCACCTGTTAGCGCCACTTTGGTAAAGGGTTTTTCATTTTGACAGCGCTATCAAAACAAATATTTTTCAGTGTTCATTTCGGCAATTTTAATGTTTAATTTATAAAATGGATAATTTACGTGCTTATGGACAAAAGAAAGTTGCTGAGAGGGGTTTCAGCACAAAGTGGCAGCACCGACGCTTCAAGTCTAGCTGTCAAGCGCTTTTTGTAAGTTAAACCCTGATTGGCTCAATGTGAAAGTGAAAGCGGCGCCAACTGGTAGCGAAAATTTTCCTAAACGCCCTCATTGAATTACATTAACATCATAATTATCATTCCAGTCCAAGTACGTCAACTGCTGTATATAACTCTCTCCAAAACCGTTACTATGACTGCTTGTGGGTGATCATCCACCGGTTGCCCTACCTTTATCAGATTATCACTTCGTGTAATCTCTTTCTTGCCCCTTTTCCTTCCTCAACCCGTTCTCCGTGGTCGGTAATGGCTTGGTTGTGTTTTCTAAACATTATTACTTCTGAAATGTTTAGAAAACACAGCTATCTCTATAGGTTACGGTTACTACTTACCATCAGTTAGTGCGTTTGCACCGAAGTTGTATAAAAAACTTGTAAGTGTTTTGTCCACGCGGCGTTTTTTAACTCGTGGTTGTCACTCCAGAAATTTTCTGTCCCAACGGCCATTAGTTCTGCTACGATATCAGGCGATTATAGTAGTTTCAATCTGAGCCATATAGGATGAGTTAGAAATGGGATGAGACGTCATAGGATGAATATGGCACAACCCAAAAAAATGGATGAAACCTTTGATTTTATCAAATTTAGAACCATGGATATTAAGTTAAACTTTCACTTGACCAGTTTTTTATCAAACTATTGGTCGTAATTTTAATTAAGTTTCAATTACTAAGTAATAAGATGGCTAGAATAATAATTATTATTATTAAATATGCAACGGTTTTCATTAAGAATAATTATCCTATGGTTTGATGAAAATTATTATTTTTCAAGTGATGACTTTTTTTTTGTTTAAATTGATTGAAGTGTGCTTTTGGATTTTATTTATTTGATTAAAATACTACTGAAATTTACATACAAAAAAATTTGTCATGATAATCACCATCATACAGGCTTACCCCAAGTTTTGTCACCATGTCCCATGGACTCGTGGATTGAAGGGATTAGAACGATCCGACCTCAATCCATGGGTCCACCCTTATTAGGTCGTCGATCTGCGAGTTTGCAGAAAGCAGGCCTGTTGAAGTAGAAGATATCTAGAGTAGCAACCATTTTGTAGTATGAAAATGTACGCACTGAACACCTATACCTATATACTATACAATTTTTTTTGTCTACAGTAGCCGACGTTCCAAAAGCCCGCCTGATGGTAAGTGGAAACTGTCGCTCATGGACTTCTGCAATGCCAGGGGCTCTACAAAGCCACTGCCTACCGTAAAACTAATGCTCTCTTTAAACCTCGTTTGAAGAAGGACATGTCACAACGCTCGGGCAACACCGCAGCTGGTAGTTCGTTTTAGAGCCTGCACTTACGTGTGAGAAATGAATGCTGTAAGCGAACCGTGCTAGACGAGATCGTGTCCAGGTAGTATGGATAAACTTTGCTGCGATGTCGAGTGGTGCGACGATAGAAAGGAGACAATGGCACTAAGTCTAATTAGTACAGTTTTACTACACAAATTCAGTACATAAATTTCGTGAATATTTTGCCACGTTTCAAACCTGACATAATTACAATTCGGACATACGTTCTGACTGATACACAATAACTGTATGACCTACTTCTGGCGCATTAATTGTCATCAGCAGTATTGCTCTGTGGCCAGAAATAATTATGTATGGAATTTAACCAGACACAATATGTGCAAAGATCTGTAAAGAATGGAAAAGGCAAGGTGATTCGTTAGCAGCTTTTAACTGTGATTTATGGGATGTAAGGTCAAAATCTTTATAAGTACATAAACGGAGATGTGGAGCGTTTTTAAGTTTTAAGTTAACTGTGATTTATGGGATGTAAGGTCAAAATCTTTATAGGTAAGTACACAGAGTTGTAGAGCGCAAAAAGTTTTAAGGTATTGAAGTATTTTGGCCTGGTAGGGATAATCCCATTCTCGAGATGACATTTTTTTTATTTTGATTATATATTAGCCTACTAAAGTGACTCCACCCCGCCTGATGGTAAGCAGTCAGTGGAATCCAGAAGTGGTGGCCATCATACCAAAAGCTATCGTCTTAAACTGCTGGTATGGTGGCCTCCACTATGGCGGCTGGGAATGCAGTTAGGTTAGGTTAGGAAGGGAATGAGGGAGGTGAGGAAAGAGGAAAGGGTGGAAATTGGGCCTCCGGCACTCTCACTCACCGAACGAAACGCAGTAGTAAGGATACTACTACTCTTAAGTCGATCTTCTATGAGAGGGTAGTACTTCCCCGAACGATCCGGCCCATTCATGCTGAAACCAGCGTGGATCTACTACCGTAATACTAATACATAAGATAATGTGAAAGTTAAACTTTGATAGTACTTAAATTAGTCGCACTGTTATTGACATTTGCCCTGTTTTGGATGTCATAACATCAAGAAAATATTTTATAAGTTATTGCCGGCATCTCCGCCCGCGTGAATGTCAGTTATTGCAAAAAAACCATATCAAGTTTCATGATTTTATCTTCTACATTTTCATGCTAGTTACCAGTTGGATTTGTAATTCTTTTTGCGTATGATAACCCAGTTCTCGAGGAAGGTTATAGGCTATGTAACATCATGTTACTGGTGACGGGAGCAGAGCAGTTAGAAAAGACGCAGGTGAAACGGTCCGTGGGAAGCTGGTATCAAATATAAAAATCCAAAGTTCCTGCAAGCTTTGTAAGTGAAAATCTCAACTTGATAAGGGTGTCGTGACATTATCTCTGTAGAAAGACAAGGGTTCACTTGCTCTAATATTGAAGAGTTGGTTTCTTTATGACATATCGTAGCCTTAGTAATAAAGAGACTTAAGTCGAAATATATCTGTTTAGGAATATTTACCTTATGTGAATAGCTGTCAAGTTTTAAATTGCTTGTAAATTACTTAGTTAGTTTTTTAAAGAGTTTAATAAAAGCTAAAGAGTTCGTTTGTTTGAACACGCTAATCTCTGAACCTATCAGTCGGATTTGAATAATTCTTTTTGCGTTTGGTAACAAATAAAATTGAAATAACATTACTTATGTTTCAAGTCTCTTGCTCCGTCATGTCGAAGTCTACATGCGTACAAGTCAATATGCGTAAAAGGTGCAGTCATGCGTGTAACCCTTCTTAACATCCTCGTCATCAGCCAAAAGACGTATGCCTGCCCCAATTTTCGGCACCTTGGCCGGTCGCGGAGGGGGGTCACTTCACTGTCACTTCTATTTTATCTTAATCCGTGCCATGAAAATGTCTGTATGTGACGTCACAAATTGTTCCTATTCAGTTCGGAGATTACAAGCGAAAACTCATGGCAAACTAATTTCAGTGGGAAATTTTCACGTGAGTGTTAAACGAATCATTTGAGAGTGAGACGTGATTTTTTTGAGTTTAGCTAAGTGTATATTTATAGAATTAGGATTTATTTATTCGGGTTGGATATGGTGGCATAATATTTTGCTGCACTTTTATTTTCTTGCCTTAGCCTGGGTGTTTCTATGTATGTATAATATGTTTAGACGTATTTACTTGGAGATCTTTAAATACGAAAGTGTTTGACTGCGCGTGGTATAAATAGTGCCACTTGTTGTGGACGTCGGACACGCACGGCGACAACGACGATCAAGAAAATGGCTACAGCGTTCCGCTATCATTCTTGTATTGGATTGCATGCTGCGCGCACGCTCCGATGCAATTACAGGGCTCCGATGTTGTGTTGGCGTATATGTATGGATTTCCAAAAGGAAGTATTTAAGTATGTTTACCCGCATTTTACCAGTGACCATAGCACTTCTCTGCTTACTTTAGGTCTAGTTATTGTTGTGTAGTTGTTGTGTTATTATAACTATTAACATATACAGCAACCTATAGATGCCATTAATACGAGTTATTCCGGTCTGCTCCTCCAGATCTGATTCTCTGAGATTATTATTATTCTTTAATTCCGATCTTACAGGTGTATAATCGACCACTTATAATATTTTACCATTTACCATATTTAACAAAAATATCCATCGAAATTAAAACAAATTATGGTCATATATTTGATATGATTAAAGATTGTGTTTCATGTCAACTTTAATTTTTATTTAAGAAGTATACGACTACTATTTTCAACTGAGAATTTTACATTTGACAACCTCAACATAATTTTATAACATCACACTTCACGAAAATAACACTGCGAACAAAAAAAAATAACATTCCTAAACAAACTATACCTTTTGAAACCCAACAGTTTAGTGGAAAGTTATTCAGTAAAATGCCACGGGAAAATAGTGGCCTTATCTTTTGGTACGGTGTGACTTATTGTGTAACATACTGGACACGAAACGGTTTGTACGGGAAAAAATGTTTGGTTTCGCAAAATATATTTCAAGTTATGCAATTGTTGAAAAACGTTCGTGTTAAATATGGAATGTATTGTGATTTATGGGTCTTTATTATACCCATTGTTGGGATGAAGAAAAAAAGAGAAGAAAAATAAAACAAAAGGCAAGAAAGCAATCAGTTGTACGTAATTTCTTAAGAAGGGTCGTGTGCTGGTATCAAATAATGTCGGAACGTTAGTACCTGACACCGGTTTTTGTGACCAAAAGTATATATATTCTGACAGTCTTCTTTTATATATAAATATAAAAGAATACTGTCAGAATATCGACAGAAAATATCACTGAAACATCTATCAACCTGATATAAATAAGAATCCACTAGTTGACATAAGTCTCAACCAAAAGAAGTTTGCCATAGTTATAATACATAATATATATAGGGCAGCAGGCGAGTTGTTAACTGCACTAAGATATTTTTTTAGTATGTTAGGAAACATCAGGCAGAGTGGAGTCACTTTGGTAGGCTAATATAAAAAAAAAAAAAAAAAAAAACCGAATCCTATTGATCCTTGTGCATGTACCAAAAAAAAATCATTAAAAATGACCAGAAATTATGAAAATGTAACAGAAAACGACCACCTTTATTGAATTATAAAGAATGAAGGATTGAATTCTTTATCAAATTTATTATTTTTTTCAAAAACTTTACCTTATTTCGAGGGAACACATTGATAGGGATCTCATTCAAAATGGATATCTTTCATTCCTCGGCTGGATTTATTTATAGTGCCCTACACTCGAAGTCTAATTTTACTTGTTTTTTATCAATTTGGCATCGGAGCAAAATAGGGATTTTTTGAGTTCATACTGTTTTCTAATTTTGATTTTATATTTGATTTACTTTTTCTTCAGTTGTTTTGGTACAAATTTTTAAATAGATAAACAGTGCTAGCTTGGTAGCTGACCACGGCATGAGTTTTTGTTGACCTTGTGACCAGCTTACATACAGCTTCAATATGCTGTATGTAAGCTGTAGATGTACATCTAAGTCACAGTTATGGGTCTTAGTGTTCGGAAGCATCACAATCAGACATTACAAATTGTATCATCAGCAACCGGCCTGTGTTTATTCACTTTCCATAGCTAACCACTATGCATCACTATTATCAAAAATTCTCTTTCAGAAAATAGCGAACAAAAACCACGTTACAATAAAACCTAAAGAAATTTCAGAACAATCTTTTAAGAAAGCACTTATGCAATACAAATAGAGTGCAAAATATCGTTGGGTATGAAAACGAATCAAAGCGCAAACTGGGACAGAATCGTTCGATCCGACAAGACAAGCAGACGTCTAATCTACATAATGCCGCCGTACGGAATTGTGCTCTTGGTGGAAAGCGGGGCGGGACACTAGTCATTTACTCCACTTTTATTTCATAACTAGCTTTCAGCGGCACGATTTACTACTCTGCTCCCGTTGCCAGTAGCGTGATATTACATAGCCTCCTCGAGAACTGGGCTATCATACGCAAGATATATTCAAAGAATTATTTAACTCCGACTGGTAGTACCAGATATTAGCGAATTCAAACAAACAAACAAACTCTGCCGCTCTAAATAATAAGTAGATGTCTGTAAAGTAACGTTTGAGGTTTAAAGAAGATCTATGTCTTTTCAAAATGCTGATGATGGGTATAATATGTTCTTGATTTTGATCATTCATATCTTCATTAAGTAAATCATTTTGCCTCTCTTAAGTAACGAATTTGACGACATTCAGCATTATTTAGTGACCTAAATATTTAAGCTTAATATTTTTTTAGTTGAGTTTTTTGCATACAAGAAAAAAATAATCGTCATCATTTAAATTATTGTTACAACTATTTTCTCCAATACCACTAGTCAAATTAATTTAGCGTAAAATACTCTGATCGTAACTTTATTTATTTCCATTCTTGTCAAAAAACTTTATTTTGTGCAGCATTGAAGTTTCTTTATTTGAAGGCATTCATAGAAATGTTATTGAACATTTATATCAACACGTTTTACCTGTTCAGCATTTCATCTTTGCATTCCTTTTAATCAGATTAAAATTATCAACTGATATTTCCCATCTTAATCCCTTTTCCTTGGTATGTCATTTTCAACGTCTTATTATCTTCCAATCCAAAAGTAATTTCATCCGCGGCTCCTTCCAATATGGCCTCTGCACAAACCCTACAGACATCTGTAATCCTCATAATGGATGAATACTGGGGCGTCTTCGGTAAAATGGTAACAGATTTTTGTTCAATTATCCATCGATTTGATTTGTTGACGGTACATTTTGCAGCAATCTATTTGTAATCATCGCGAGTTCGAAAAATTATCGATAATTTTGTTTTAAATTATCAAATTGCGGCTTTCGTTTTGAGAAATTCGTCAAATTTAATGTTATATAAATGACGTTTTCTTGGTTAAGCGACCTAAAATAGAATTTGATAAACCATATTTTTGAAGAATAGAAACTCAGATTTTGGAGCAAACTGGCGTATTGCTATTGCATTGATATTCATTTTTGGTATATTTCTTATCTGTATTATGTTTTAAGCATGTTGATCTACGCGGATAAAGTCACGGTTGACCTCTAGTTGGTCAAATTTCAAGGACACAAGACAGGTATTGAAAGGAGACGTTAACTAACACTAAATTATACTAATATTCTCGCCATATCTTTCTCCGTGGACTAACTGCCTTTGTGGTGTAGTGGAAGCGTAAACGACCCCACACTTGACAAAAGTTTATGTGATCTATAAATATTAGTTTTGAGTCTGGTGTACTTTGAGTATTGTATGTTTGTTATGTCTCTCGCGACACAAGATTTGTTCCCTAATGCGGAACATTAAAAAGAAACAAAGAAATCTTCTGTAAAATAGAAGAATATGCACTCTATGATAATTGTATTAAACGTTAATTTACAACATTCCTGCAGTTCCTATAGCTTATCTCAGATTAGGTCAAGGTTATATGCAGCTAACAAAATATAGAAGTAAAACAGTAATAAAGTGAAAGCATTTCGTTATTACTTTGCAAGTGAACACGTAGTACCTGTAGGAGGACCATCTTGTTGACTTTAAAGAAAGTCCTAAATACTTCAATTTGGCTTCAACTTGTGATACCGTGAAAGTGGGTTTCACTGTTCTGCAACAACATATAGGTATGTTGCAACAAAATTGTGTGTGACCTATTAATATTTTTTACGAATTTGAGCTATTTTGACCGACTTGTAAAATGCTTAAATATTTTCAACTCTTACGATTTGTGCACATAAATTTATTGTTAAACGGCTCTACTCGTGTTATAATTACTATAAATAGATAAACAAAAAAAAGTTATTTTATAATAATTTCTAACCCTAGTAGACCGTTTAATAATAAAGTTTAGTAAATTGCTCTACAAAATTGGAATTGTATCCTATTAGACTTTGTCTTCGTCACAAAGATAGAAAAGGATAGGTAAGTACTAATAAAATAAAATGTGTAAATGTGTAAAATTTAGTTTTTAGTTTTAGTTAGGGATAACATAAGAACGTATATAATCATATCAATAAATACGAAATAAAAAAAAACTATCATTATATAGTAGTTCAACACTATATAGAAACGCTTTCTTTATTTCTATATTAGTGTTGCTATAACTACGACTTTACAAAGTGGATGTAAAGGACATTGCCTTACTCTTAACCAATTAAAGCCCAGTATCACTCTTTAACACTATGCCAATTTTGTTTTTCGATACTATCCTGATTTTTCAAAAATCCTGGTCACCATACATCTTTGAGGGGTGCACTCCACTACATGAAACGAATGGCCTAGAAAATGCACTCTTAATGTAAAACTAAACTGCGGTGAATGTATATATCTTACTTTTCAACAGTTAGATAACTTTCTTGAGCAAATGTACTTTGAAGTAAATAAAACTACCTACTATTATTATACAATGGTATAAATCATTTAAGATGTTTCATTTCTGATATACTTAAAAAATATGTTACAAATGTTATTAGATAACTAAATAATTATTGTAAATTTTAGTAAAAGTAAAACTACTATATAATAAAAAAATACTATTGAGCGATCGAAAATAGGCAAGTGTCGATAAAATACATCACACCTTTTGTCTCCGGAGGGGGAGGCAGAAGTGTTTAACCACCCACTTTCGCAATTTTTTTATTTTTAATCCCATGTAACAGGGACAGTCTGTTGCCATAAATTAAATAAAATATTTATTTTAAAATTTAGTACTTTTTAGGTTTGTTATGGACAATACTTACTTACGGTAAAGAGTTTTTCTTTATCGTAAGTCAGTGTCATCGTGACACAATCTAGAAATAAAACCCGGTTTCAACCCTGGCCAATAAATCTCATAAATACGGCCTGGAATCGTGACCTTTACTCGACACAGTCGAGCATACCCATTTAGTGACGTTTTATTGGTTTGTTTTATATAAATGTCTAGCTTCCCGCAGAGCGGTTTCACCCGCTTCTTTGCTTAATGTTCTGCGCAGTAGCGTGATGTTACATAGATTATAACCTGCCTCAAAAATTAGGCTATCAAACGCATAAAAAATATTCAAATCCGAATGGTAATCTCAGAGATTAGCGCGTTCAAAAAAAAAAAATCTCTTCCGTTTTATGTAATAGTACTAGCTTTTTCGGCTTTATCCGCGTCTTTGTTTAATGCTCTGCGGCCGTCGCCAGTAGCGTGATGTTACATAGCATATAACCTTTCTCGAGAACTGGGATATCATACGGTAAAAGAGTTATTCAAATCTAACTGGTAGTTCTAGAGATTAGCGCGTTCAAACAAACAAACTCTTCTGCTGTATATAATAGTATAGATAAATTATTGAACACTACAATCGTGTTTATAGTACTCGCATGTACATACGTGTATAATTAATAATGGCTATTGCTCACCGATAAAATAATTTATATTTAACAAACCAATGAACAAACGTCACTAGATAAAGGCATAGATAGATAAGATAGCAAAATCAGTAGAGGTTAACACATTATCGGTGCAAGCCGTAAACATGGGTAAAAAAAATAAAAATAAAGAAAATGATAGTGAGAAAAAATTATTAACAGATAACAAAAATGAAACGAAAGTTAGCAAAAGTGAGAAAAGTGGATTTTCAATTTTTACGGTGAGTTTAATTTTCAGTTTCTTAGTGTAGTGACTTCTGTCATTTAAATATAAGTTGCAGCTTCATTATGACTTGAAATCATTTAACTCAATGTAGATTATTTGAATGAAAAAATTAACAACGCCTCTAGTGTCTATTCTGAGAACTAAATATTTATGCTGTCATCAATGAGTTGTCTAAACCTAAAGGTGCAATGACAGCTGATAATTAATTAGTTATCAACAAGATTGAATGCTCATTTGTTGATATCAAATTGCCTAGTGTATACTCCTCCTATAACCATCTTTTAAGACCATTATAGTAGAGGCTTTCATACCAATTCACTTTAAGGGCAACTTAGGTGGTAACCAGCCAGACGTCAGTGTGCCTATAGACACAAGTGACTGCTTATTATCAGGCAAAGCGGAGTCATTTTCGTAGGCTTAAATATATATTTCGTGGACTTTTATACAGCGAAATTAAAAAATATTGCATACTCAGCATATATTTAGTATTCAAATTTAACCAATCTAAAGTAATGTAATAAAGAGAAAAGATTAGTTTTTTTGTAAGTTTGTTTGTTTGAAACGATTTAGCTAAAAATCTACGTTACCGACTTGAAAAATTCTTTCATCTTCAGAAATCAATAAACGTAGCGGGTAACATAATTTATATAAATTTTTTCAGTAATTTTTGGAGCCAATTTTCAGGCCTTTGTAAATCTGAATGATGCAATACTACACTGTTGCATGATATTTTCCGTAGGCGTTAGTTGTGAAACTTTTGATATAGACGTCTAGTACCTTTAGGCTGCTATCAAAGTTCATGACTGGCGGTTAAGTGGTAACCAGTCATGAAACTTAACATCATCAAGGCAGTTTGCTTCTTCCAAGTGGCAAGTGGTCTACCTTGTGTCAGAATTTCGTCAAAGTCGCACATAATATTTAAAGAAAGATTCGACTTGACCTAACGATAGTTAACAACATGGTAACAGTCGGGACCGAGTTTTAACATGCCTTCGAAGCACGAAGAAGCTTCACATCAAGTACCAGTATCGCTCATCCATCCCTGGGCCAGATTTTTTGTTGCTTAACACATTCCGGGACAGTAAACGTATGGCCGTGATGACAATAAAACATCTATTGTTTCTTAGTGTCCATGAAAGGATTAACGCGGTGAACGTTTTCCGATCAGTGAACGTAATAAACAATGAGCGCCTAAAAAAGCTAAACTATTATTTCTGTTATTTCAGTTGATATTTTATTTATATGTAGCTGGTAAAACAGTGAGCACATTGATAATAATTTATTACTTCTACAAAGAGCTGGCTCCAGTACACGATGTGCCAGAATTTGATCTAAGCGTGTGGTGGGGAAAGAATACTTCTGAACCTCAAGACACTTCCATTAGACCTTATGAAATAGTATTTTCTCAATCGGTAAGTATTAAGTTTAATAT
The DNA here is from genome assembly GCA_963082885.1 of Parascotia fuliginaria. Taxonomy (NCBI): domain Eukaryota; kingdom Metazoa; phylum Arthropoda; class Insecta; order Lepidoptera; family Erebidae; genus Parascotia; species Parascotia fuliginaria. Next base: position 8,686,789 of record OY720195.1, read on the forward strand.
TATTGCTACATCAGAAATGTGTACTTTCTAGAATATGCTGTCATTAAATCTCCGTGGATGTCTTAAGAGGCAACTAAAGGAGTCTGCCCACTACACCGTACCATACCATGACCGTGCTGTGAACGTTTCAGGATCGGCAAGCAACAGGATACGCTCTACGGAGCGTCAACAATTTTATCCATCCGTCCATGCGTGTCATGCGACGGTGCTGGTTGGTGACGGAACGGTCTAGTGGGCAAGTCTCATAATTTTCAATACAATTTTTTTTGCCTGATACGTTAATAGCACGGTCATGGTATGGTACGGTGAAGTGGGCAGACTCCTCAAAGAAATACCAAGAAAGCAAGAGCGTTATCTGCGTAATGTCTGCGCTCACTAAGTATAGTGATGATAGCAAACAACTTCCAGTGACTGCAGTCTTATCACAGGACGTTGCTGTCCGTCCTGTGTTGGATATATTTTCTGCATTATTTGTTGCCACAACTCGAACTGAATGTGCTAGTAAAGTAGGTAGTAGTAGGTTGCTGGTAGACGCTTTTCGAGACCTGTTAATTCAATATACAAATATGCAAGTAACGTAAACAAGATATATTGACTACTTGAAAAGATGGGTAGCTTGCTCGTTTAAATATGGGTTTGTAATACTCCAGGTGATAATATTTATCGTTGTTTTACTAAAATTTCAGATGGAAGCAGAACTTCGGTGGCTATTCGACACCTATCGGAAAGTTAACAAGAAAAAAAGTTTCGAAGACACTGCATGGACTTATGGAGTGAACAGTGAGGCGTTCTCACAATTCTTCTCTCACTGGGTCTTTAAGTATAGCTTTAGGCAACAGGCTAGGTTCCTTAACAAGTTCGATCAGTTCAAGACTAATATACAAGGGATGGATATACATTATCTTCATGTAAGGCCGAAGGTTGACCAAAATGTAGAGGTAAGTCCCATTCCTCTCCCGTGGATGAGTCATGAACTCATTACTCATATTGGCCTTTTCTGAATCACATAATGTATCGTAACGACTGGAGATAAAACCCCAATACTTTGTTATGAAACTATCATTTATATATAGCAAGGCCACTTCTATTAGCTTTATCTTTAAGCTACCTATATTTTTTTAATAATTTTTTTTAAATGATTTGTTTAATAGCCCAACTGTCCGCAATCATACTATTTACTTAGAAGAATATGTTTTTGTTAGTTAAAAGTTTCCAATTTAGCTAGCAAGTAATTAAAATTCAAAATTCTTTTACAACTTTGATAGGAAATAGAACACTCAAGTAAATTAGTAATATGAAAGTAATTTAGTTATATCTCATTACTAGGTCCTTCCTCTACTACTACTTCACGGATGGCCAGGTTCTGTAAGAGAATTCTATGAAGCAATACCACTGTTAACTACGCCGAGGAAAGGATACAACTTTGTATTCGAGGTTATCGCTCCGAGCCTACCTGGATTTATCTTTTCAGAGGTAACTTTAACTCTGACTTGACGTAAATGGGTGCTATGTCTGATGATTCCTATTTTTTTAAATTCTAATTTCTTCACAAAGTTTTACTTTAACGATGTGACCAGTTATGTTCAAAATAGACTTGAAATGAACCGTATGTACATAATTATATATTTTGAATTATGCGGCAGGTACTGACATATCTTTGAAAATGATCACATCACATACGTCAGTACTTGCCCGATTCCGAACACTTAACCTCTTGAATTACAAACAGATATCACATTGACATTCTTCCTGCTTTAACAACTACAATAAAAGCCTTCAACAATTTGTAGCTGTTGACCATCTAAATAAATTTCTTTGATTTTCAGGCACCAGCTCGTCCAGGGTTATCACCTCATCAAGTTGCCATCGTAATGAGGAACTTAATGCAAAGACTTGGCCACAAACAATATTACGTGCAGGGCGGTGACTTCGGCCATTCCATTGGCTCCGACATGGCCACAATATTTCCCAATGAAGTTCTCGGCTTCCATACCAATATGCCGTACAGTTATTCTAAGCTTGCTGCTTTGACTTGGGTGTTCGGAGCTATCTGGCCATCGTATGTTGCTGGTGAACATGCAGACAAATCGTATCCTTTAAAAGATAAAGTTAATTTCTACTTAGAGGAATTTGGTTATATGCATATACAGGCTACTAAACCAGATACTATTGGTACGTATATTTATGTAATTACAAAAAGAAAACAATTGCTTACAAGAAAGTAGCATCATAAAATGTCTGTCAAATAAAATTTTGAAGCTCGTTGCCAGAAGGGATCCAACCGGAATAACTCAGTGTATGGGCTTGCGTTGCGTGCATGAATAAGCATCCTAATAAACCGATATAGTGGTCCACCAAGCTTATATACTTTGTTCCAATGCAAGGCAATAGACTCTTTTTGTACAGATAAGACATTATACAGCACGTTTTGTCTGAATTGATTTTCAGACTTAGTTATATTGTTACAAGTCCAAGATTTTCTACACTTTATGTCACTAATGCCCAAGATCCACTTAAAAAGTATATATTATAATGCTTTAGATGGTCCCAATAAATGCTATATTTCTTATTTTTTAGGGATTGCTCTTTCGGATTCGCCTGCAGGACTCGCAACATATATTCTAGACAAATTCATGATATTCACCGATCCAGGAAACAAATTGGAACATGACGGCGGTATCGACAAATACTTCAGCAAAGATAAACTCTTGGACAACATTATGCTCTACTGGATCAGTAATAGCATTACTACTGCCATAAGGCTGTATAAGGAGTCTTTTGCGGATATTGATATTGAACAAGTTTTGTCACAGTAAGTAGTTAAAATTAAAGTAGAAGTTGTTATAGTCGCCGGTATAGTATGTGAAACCATCTCATTTCTTCACATGGATGTCGTAAGATGTGACTGAGGAAATATCAAGTAATTGGCAGCAGCATTACTAGCATGCTTGAATCATCATCAACCCGCCTATAATGCATGACTCGTGCCTATGTTAAATCAAAAAATCATTTCTCAACCCTTTCATGGACATCACGGCCATATCCGATTACTGTCCTGGATAGTGATAAGCCGCCATAGTGAAGGCCACCATGCCAGCAGTTGGAGACGATATCTTTTGGAATGGTGTTGACTACTTTTGTACCACACTGACTGCTTACCATCAGGTAGAGTGAAGTCACTTTTGTGGGCTAATATATTAACAAAATACCTTTCCAAAATTTATCCCAATGTGGCCATTGAATGTATTCAGTCTGATGATGTTATAGGTTTAACAAACGGTTAAATTATATTATAATAATATGTGGACACTATCACACATCGTCATCTAGTCCCAAGCTAAGCAAAGCTTGTATTATGGGTACTAGATAATTGAAATATAATACATATACATACTTTTTTTTTTGTAAATACACACTTAGAATACATAGAAAACATCCAAACTGAAGACAAATACAAATGTTCATCACACAAATATTTGCCTTCCGCGGGAATCGAACCCACGACACCCGGCGTCGCAGTCAGTTACACTAACCACTAGACCAACGGTGCAGTCAATTTGCACAAACATTCTTACAAAATTGCATTTTATTATTTATTTTATACTTTATTATACACCAGATTTACAAAATATTCCTATAAGTAAGAAAATTATTATTAATATAGGTATAGGCTTATCGCTAGTGATTTCTATCAGGCATTTTTATTATAGATGAGCCTTTAAGCCGTGTAGTATCAACAGTCAAAAGAATGGCATGTCTCCATATTTTGGATCAAAGATCACATGACAAAATCTATAAATTACCCATCATACGAGTATCTACGTTTATTTTATTTTCAGGATTTCTACACCAGTTCCAACATGGGGTCTCCGCTGCAAACATGAACTGTTACACAGTCCCGACTTCGTACTAAGATGGAAGTATCCCAATTTAGTTGGTACCACTAGCTTCGACTTTGGTGGCCATTTCACAGCTTTTGAAAGGCCTAAAGAATTTAGCAGTGATGTTTTTAAGGCTGTTAAAGCTTTTCAAAGTTTTCAAAAGTAGGATATTAAAAAAAGTCAACTATTTTACGTATTTTATTTACCAAAATTTAACTTGTATTATTTTAAAGCAATGTAGGACATGCATGCATGCATACGATATTTAAGGAGCCATAATCTATATCTATACTTCTATACTAATATTATAAAGAAGAAAGATTTTTATTTTTGTATCTTTGTATGCAATGAATAAACTCAAAATCTACTGGACCAATTAAATTTTTTTTTTACCATTAGTAAGCTACATTATCACTGAGTAACATAAGCTATATATATATATGTATTACCAGAAAAAAATAAAGATCCTTAGAAATTCCTACAAAAACCAATCCAAGGTGTAAAAAAATTAGCCAAAAAATGTCTTTCATCGCATGCGCTACGGAAAGATGTATTCAGTATTGATGATAAAACAAAAAAATACTATATCAAAGAACATACTTATCAATATCACAAAAAACTTCGCGAGACCAATGTCAAACTATTGTAGTTATGTCACTATAACTACGTTTTTACATTTAAAATTTGACAGAAATTCCAATCAAAATCAGACGATGTTATCCCCACCATTTTATTAATTCTAAACCAAATAAATTATTTCGTATTTAAGACTGTTTCAATACCTGTTGACTACTTTATGAATTTTTGAAATCGGACATTCCATTCAAAAGATATTAACGAAATTAAAAATGTCAATATATACAATAAATATACGCCGCTGCGCCGGTGTGGCTCCACGCAGCGCAGAGAAGAACAACGCAGCGAGAGACATTATCTTTATTTGTCCTAAAATGTTTAAAACAAACAAATGTTCACCCTTGCGAAGCCGGGGCGGGCGCCAGTAAATAATAAAAAATTGATCTACAAGCAGAGTGAATTTTTGCATAAATCATTAGTGTCAGGCAGTAAGCATCAACATAATCTTAATCGTAGAAAACTATGTTTATCTTCAGTGTCTGCTCTATGAGAGATTAGTTCTTCTCATTGTCAATTAAAAAAGAGTTAATTAAAATTTTCGACGCTGCTATCTTTCCTCTACATCGTAGCCAAATGCATTTACAGTATCTAAAAATACAAATACTTTACAATGCCACGTACGAGATAAGGTAAAAAAATCTATACACGGTGATCTAAAAACTAACGTCAAAACAGAATTCGGATAAAACCAAGCTAGCACAACTGAAAAATAGCTAACAGAATTACCACACTGGATAAACGGATAGAGATACCGTCAAAAACAAAACACGTCGAGTATAACCGAAATTTAAAATTCGCAACACTATGTTTTCTAAAAGGAGAGGAGAGAAAAAAATGAGGTACAAGCGAAGCTGCGGACGGACGACGGAAATAATTCGATTTAACATCGCTGACTGGATTGCAGACGATTACGGCATCGAGTTGAACTTGTTTATTATTTTGTTTTACGTTTGCGAATACGATGATTGAAATCTAATGAGGTTATGTTGCGAGTTTTGTTGTTGTGAATCGATATTATTTTCAATTTGTGCTCATTGTTTCTAACATCAATTATTCTTTTACTTACCCTTACTCTTTTCATATTGACGTATGGTTGTATTAGTGCTACGTATTTTTATGCAAAGTTAACAGTTATATAATTCAAAATATAGAAAGTACATTTATAGTTAAGTTACATAGTAGAGCCACGAAAGTAAAACGGCTATGTTATTAAAACATGAAATTGTTTTAATACACAATTCAATTTGCCTTAGAGTTTTTAGTACTGTTTTAAGAATATGGCAAAGCTATAAAAATAATTAACAATTAATTCAAACTTGAACAAAGTATACAAAGAACAACTTTAAAGACATACAACAGTGGTATCGTAAACAAAAGTCACTAAAGATCACGCAAAAATATGAACACTAATTATATCGATATTAAATGAGAGAGAAAAGTCAAGCAATACAAATTCAACAAACTGACGATACTTAATCTTATGCTCTTATACTCTTTCCTTATAAAACTGGAACACACCACACAATTATTGTATTAAAGCAATACATAAAAAGGAGACTAGCATCTAACCGCGAGCGTTCTCTGTTTAACTCGATTCTGTAACGTCGTCTATAGTCGCAGGTATATCTGAGCGTTGCAAATGAATATTTTTTATTTCACGTCTATCTTGCGCTTCGTGAAATGCAATAAACCTTGCAATTGGCTGTTTAATAAAAGATTTTCATGTCGTGAAATTCAGCCGTTAGATTTTAGATTTGTTTCTGGATTTTGGAAAGCTAAGGTTAATTTTGTTTGACAAAAGTATGTTGAGAATTTTCAGTATAACTTGTGACTTGTGCTGTAATAACAAGCTTATTATATATTATATTTATTTTTATATGCTTTATTGTTTCACCATTATAAACTTTGTGCTTAAAAACAAATTGTACAGTACGTAAACATGTATGATGTAATAATAAATGAAACGTTTTATCGTAGTTTTTCATGGTGATTACACCATGTACCTCACAAGCGCCAGAATCACAGTTGGCAAATATTTCAATCGCTTCCGCCTGCGCCATGTAAAACGGTTACAAAATCACATTAGTTTTCAGATTGTACACTAGGAGCGCTGTTCTTTTTTAACAAGGCAAACGTATGATTACTTATAGTAGAGCTACAGTACCAGTGGTTTAGCCAAGTCTTGGACTACAACGAAATTCATCAACATCATCATTATTATTATACACTCACAGTCTAATTTTACCAACCAACTGCATTGCACTTGAATTTTGTGCCATTTCCAACAAAATTACTACTAATTAAAAGCAGCATACATTGCGTATATTAAGGTTACGTACAATTTCACAATCATTACACAGAAGACTATGCAGATACATACATTTACAATTCAAAAGTAGCTTCTACTGCTGGCTTGCTAATGCAATACAATACAATCAGGGTTGTGACGTCATAGCAGATATTCGGCAGAATTTTGAGCGTTCTATATTATTGTCGTAAAAGGTGTCTAACCCTGATTCCCTTTACCAACTCCAATACCTTCATCAACTCCACTCTCAGGTAGGCAGCGGCTTCGCAGAGTCCCTGGCAATAAGGAAAGTAGAAGTAAATCTTTTGAAAGAAATTATGATGAATATATAGCTTAATTTAGTTTTCTGCATGTACATATAGTGTTAAGGCCACCTTGCTTCTATGCATTCAATTTCACAAATAAACATTATATTATGAACTTCTAATAAAGTGCGCCAGCCCTACATGAGCCTCATTTGTTTAACAAATACTTTCCGAGACAAAACTTGGTATACAGTTCTTGTTGAAATAACAAGAAGTTTTTCGATTGATCGCTTGCAAATTTCTTTCTGTGGTTTTTTCTTATCAATTTTGTATCGGTTTTTAATGTCTTAATAGATTTCAACCTTTGTTTATTTTTAATCTCCAAGATTATTAAGGTAAGCATAAGGTTACCTGCCGTGAATAAGTATGAAGAGGTGGGTGGTGAGAATTCGTTCGAAATTTACTACAGCTCAGCGTACAGTGGATTTGAAAACCGCACTTTATAAGAGTAGGCATTTGGTCCAGGAAAAGTAAACGTCCATTACATGGCAAAGTCATTAACAGAAGAGAAAGACACTGTGATTACAGTTCAAGACATAATAGTAACTTAATTACGCAAGCAACCAAAACCATTAAAATAGAATTCTTCATTCGTAACCTGGTTACAAACCAAGAAAATAGAAACCTAGTTCGTAGTTAGTTACAAAATTTAGTTACGTACGGGGACGAGTGGATCAATATACTGACGCCAATAAAGCGAATAAAGATCGCTATTTATTGTTGAATGACTTGACCGTTTAACCAGTTGGCTGTTGAACTATAACGAATTTTTTAATTAATAAATAAAATTCTGTAGAACTCCTGGTAACTTACTTAGTAGCAGTAACCTCAACGTAAATTAACGACGATAAACTTAATTCCACGTATACCATTATGATATCGAATTTCAGATCAGAAGTGAAACGGAAATGAATCTGATGATCGATTAGATCCGATGATTGCCTATTATTGGAACATAAGAGGAAAAGTGACGTCGACATGTATAGAGAGTACAAGATGGAAAATGATAATGGAAAATATGTTGAAAGTAAAATAAAATTTTGAATTTATGATTATTTCAATTTAATATTTTGAAAATTTTAAGAATTCAAATTTAAAAAAATAAATTGGACGTGAATGTAAAGATCGGTAACAGAAGAAGGAAAAAAAAATTGTTGTGTAAAATCTTCATTAGATTTTTAATGAGTAGAAACCAGCGAATAAAGCATAGCGTTATAAGTACCCATGGTACACCTAGGTAAACTGTACTGGACGAAGAGTGGTACATGTATGTATGTGAAGCGACGGACTATATCGACTCTCGACTCTGCATAAGAAGTTGCCAAGTTTTAGTCCAATATTATCAAGGAGAAGAAAACTGAAACGAATATAACAGAAGAATTCTTAAAGATACAATACTACAATTACTATAGAATAAATATGATTGAACAAAGTAAAACTGTACGTTTTTAAAATTCTTAAAGCTCCAAGCTACATAAATTTAAATAAACCTCTCCGTATAAAAATGATACTGTAATCCGTCTGCGCGAAGAGTTTCGTCCTCGCCATAATTTTACTAAGATTAGTGTGGAATGGATAAGAAAACATATAATAATATTTCAATTATTGTGTGACTGCATTGTTAGTTCAGCGGTAGTATGTACGGACTGTTACGCTGATGTCTGGGGTTTGATCTCGAGTTTGTTGTGGGAAATTGTCCTTATTAGCCCGGCTTAGTTTAGAATTGCGCCTGGTAAATGCTCACAGGATCGTTTCATTGTTGGTGTTTAAACATCTCTTCCTACCCCTTCAACTATAATTACCTTACATTTTAATTACTAATTAGGAAAATTTTCGACAGCAGTTGGCGTTACTTCAACTGTCACATTGGGCTAATCAGGGGTTAATTTTCAAAAAGAGCTTGACAGCTAGATCTGACGCATCGGTGCAGCCCCCACGTGGTCACCATTTGACAAAACCCTCTCAGCAATTTTCTTATTTTCTATTTTGTAAATTAAGTATTAAAATTGCCGAAATGAATACTGAAAAATGTTTGTTTTGAGAGCGCTGTCAAAATGGAAGACCTTTTACCAAAGTGGCGCCAACTGATGGCGAAAATTTTCCCGAACACCCACATTCCTTGAAATTAAATGAGTAGCAATAATAGGCATTATTATCATAATATAAACTTGTATAAATATGTAGGTATATCCATCACCTTATAATTCTTTCAAAACTTTCCCCAACAGAGTGTTCTTATCCTGTACCTGTCATGTCCCGTAATACTGTCTTCCACCGCAGCTCTCGTTAAAAAATGAATACGAATTAATTCGAGACAAATTAAAATTCTTTAACAACGTCCACTTTTTGGGGGTTTATACTTCGATGTCGCGGCAGTCTGCGGTCTTAGGGTGTTCGTAATTGCTGATAGTCGGACTTAAGGTTTTGTTTAAGCTCTTCCTATGGCTTTTATGGTGTATGAATTACAAAGCATAACGAATTTTATCTCAGATGAGGTAGGCAGAAGTGTAAAGTAACCTTGTTTCGCCAGCTACGTTATACTAAGTATATAACAGTTGGTGTGTCTGCTACAGACTTCAGGTTAGTATTGAGAGTTATTAGACAGAAAAAACTAATATCATATAGATATTTTAACTTCACAGCTCTGAACTTAGTTTCCAAGTAATTCTGCGCATCTGGCATTATATTATCTCATCTTAGTAGCCTCTCACCTTTATCCAATAAGTTTCAGACACATTGCATCACACATGCGATTTATGAATAAACTAGCTTTCCGCGTCTTTGTTTACTGCTCTGCTCCTGTCGCTAGTAGCGCGATGTTACATACATAAAAATAATTTTCAAAATCCGACTTGTAGTTAGAGATTAGAGCGTTCAAACAAACAAACAAACAAACTCTTCCGCTTTAAATAGTTTTGTTGTATTTTGAAAATTGTCGTAGAAGAAGAAAAATCTTTAAATGAGTTAAACTAAAAAAGTTCCTGTTTTCCTATAGCCCGAAGAGTATGGAGGTCACATTTTGGTATCAGCACCAATATCTATACGTGTATTCATATACAACTTTAATCGTTCGTACATAGTACATTTAATGTAATTAATCGCTGTGTACCACGCCCAAAATCGATAATAGTTAATTATACAAGACAGTAATATAAGCCGTTTGTAGGTTAACTGGGGTGTGGTGTCTATAAATGAGCATCTATTGAAATAAAATCTCCTTCTCGTTGTCCTTTAGATAGATTAGAGAAGGTGTTTAGATCAGAGCAGTCATAGACTAGTTTGTACAGCAGTACTAGTAGTAACGAATATTAAGTACGAGCAAAAACACAAATAATAATAACAATATTACAACAACTACACAAAACGTCATCTAGACCCAAAGTAAGCATATATATATATATAATAGCTTGTGTTATGGATTTTGAGTTAAATACTTTTTTTTTTAAATACATACATATACATAGAAACACGCAGAACAAGCAAATATACACGTTCATGCACTCAAATATTTGCACTGAGCGGGAATCGAACCCGCGAACTCCGCGTGGGAGTCCTTACACCACCAAATCACAGAGGCAGTTAAATCAGGAGCCATGCCACTATTACATAAAAGTTCCAACTCCTGTATCTCGAGGAAGCCCACCTATTTTTTTTTTGTCTACCAAAGTGATTTCACTCTACCTAATTAGTTTATACAAACAGTCAAAAGAAGTTTAAAACTGGTGAACACTATTCCTAAAGCCAATGTCAACTTAACATGTTTGTTTCAAACTCTTCCTATTTTATTTCATACTGACATTAAAACAAACATTAGTTAACGCTAACATTTATAAAAACAACACTTAGGTAGTGTGTATGTACATGAATAATCTGTATAATTCGCATCGCTTAATGACGAGCCTACGTAATTCAGCGAGATGAAGTCGCGGAGCATTCGCGTTGAGGTGCCTTTAAAGCATTCATTATTATCATAATAGCTTTTAAAAAGAATAAAGACAGCAGGGGTGAATCCAGGAGAGAAGGGATTCAATTTCTCCCCAAATGTATCCACAAATTTATGTTCTTATAGTGTCTACCGTAGTAAAATTTTACTTCAGGTGGCGTCAAGCCCCCTCCCAAATCCAAATACCTCTTTCAAGCCCGTTCCAAAATCGAATCCTGAATCCCGCACTGATAGACAGCATATTTACAGCTAAAACATGCCTAGGGATGTTTCTACCATAGTTTGCCACTAAGCTTGGTAAGGAGATCGGTTAACTCAGTAATATATTTAGCACTCAGGTGTTGCTCGTTGTTCATTTTGATATGAGCGCTAGAAATCATTACTTTCATACAAAAACCCAATATGACTCCGAGTATGGCTTTAGCCACTTTGACTGAGTAGAGGTATTTAATAATTCATGATAATTGATAATCTACAACTTAGATGACTAACTGAAGACTGCATCCGTGGTACTGTGGAGGAGCAAGCGACAGCTGTGTACGAAGCTGTGGGTTTGATTCCCACACGAGACAAAACTTTTTGTGATCCGTTAATATTTGTTCCGAGTCTGGGTGTACCTTGTGTCCGTTAAATGTATATTTGTGAAGTCCCCCGCGACACAGGGCTTGTTCCCTAGTGTGAGAGTTGCTTTTAAAAAAAAACAAGTATAATTATGCCTAGGAACATGACTTTACTGTGACTGAACACAAATAAACCGTTACCAACTGTAACGGAAATTGAAGGAGATGAGAAAGGAAAAGCATAAAAACTTTTTACAAAAAAATTAAACCGCCGAAAAAACTAAAAAGCAAAAAATTATAAACCTATATTTTATTATATTCTTCAGCAAATATAAGTATCCTAAGTTAACTTTTTTTTTTATATATTAGCCTACCACAGTGACTCCACTCCGCCGGATGGTAAGCAGTCAGTGGAATCCAGAAGCGGTGGCTACCATACCAAAAGCCATCGTCTTAAACTACTGGTATGGTGGCCTCCACTATGGCGGCTGGGAATGGGGTAAGGGGAACGGGATGAGGGAGGTGAGGAAACAGGAAAGGGGGAAATTGGGCCTCCGGCACTCTTACTCACCGAACGAAACGAAGTAGTACCGATACTACTACTCTTACGTCGATCTTCTATGACAATAATCTAAATAATTTTGAGTCGGCGCTAAACAAGTAATTTAAATAACGTAAAGCGTGATGCGCAGCGGCGCCGGCGGGCGTTTTGCTATTCTAGTACAGTTAAATGTAAAATCTATTAAAACAAGTTCAGCATCTAACTCTGCAACGTTACCTCGAGTTCAACTCTTATCCATGACGCCGTCGCATTACATATTCGATGTTGTTCAATATTAATGCGTGTGCTTCAATATGTAAATTGATTGATAAACGGATATAACAATGTATACAATAAGCAACACTGACTTTGTGTTTAATTTTATGTCATTAGTGAGGCTTGACGGAGATACTTGCATGAATAGGTCTACTATAGTTGTAGTTGCGTTTGCTAAACATTGTTTCGGCATAACTTAGCATTTTGCTTTTTTGTTTCCTAAGGAGCCTACGCTAAGAGGTAAGAAAGAAACAAAGGGTAGAGGAAAGTCCTTATACCAAGGTCTATACCACTTTTATTCAGCAATGTTAGGTTCAATGTAAATGAGAGCGAGTTTGTTGCCAGGGTATACTAGACAAGTAATTTAAAATTTCCTAATAGATATACCCAATGTCATTTCCCACGACACCGGGGATCTATCACAAAATTACGGCGTGACAGTCATTACACAGCATACTGAACCACTTAGGTAGTAATATTGTTACTGCAATTGAAAGAATAGAAATCCATAGATTACAGCACACTTACGACCAGTAACTTTTTTGTACAACTTTGGTTGCAAACAAGCAATCAACCTTTGCCACCGAAGTTTTATAAAAACCTTTCTAAGATAGGACAGACATAACTTTTGTTATAACTATCCTTGATAAGAGATTAAATATGGTGTAATATGTGTCCGTATTTATAAACACCTCCAATAATCTCTTTTAACAAAGAAAAATATCTTTACCATAGGACAAGTGGCATAAATGCTAAGAATAGAATAGATTAAAAACATATGGAATTGACATAAGCTAACGACAATGTTGGCGTTAGCTTATGTCATACACATACATTGATTATTCTATTCTATTAGCGATTATGCCACTTGTCTAGGCCCTAACACTACAGACTAAAATGAAAACAGTCAGCCATAAATAGGCTAATGAGTGTTAAGGACAATTTTCGCCAGCAGTTGGCGCCACTCGTAAAAGGTCTTCTATTTTGACAGTGCTATCAAAACAAATATTTTTCAGTGTTCATTTCGGAAATTTTAATGTTTAATTTACAAAATGGTTAATTTACGTGCATAAGGACAAGAAAATTGCTAAGAGAGTTTTCTAAAATGGTGCCCACGTGGGGGCAGCACCGATGCGTCAGGTCTAGCTGACAAACGCTTTTTGAAAGTTAACCCCTGATTGGCCCAATGTGACAGTTGAAGTGGCGCCAACTGGTGTCGATAATTTTCCTAAACACCCTCATTGCAATAAGGCGCATATTTGCTTAACAATTCATCCATACGTCCGTAACGTAACACTTTATTTCACTTTAAATTCCACATAGTAACACAATAAAAGAAAACATAAGTCTTTCTTACATACAATACATAGTATCAAGTGGAATGGTTTCCAAGGATCTGGCTCTAAAACCTCTTATCTGGATTGAATAGCCACCGCATTTATTCGATAACTCTTTCTACGAATCTATCGATACAATTTCAATTGATTTGTTTTGTGTTTGAATTCTAAATCTTTTCTGTTTTTGTGTTGGATTTTAATAGTATAAGAGTATTAAGTTTAAGGCTCTGGGGTGAATAAAATTGTCGATTGTAAGATACTTGTGTGTTTGAGAACAAAGTGATATCTTTGAGTGTATTTGTTTATAACGGGTGGCGCAAAAGTAAAGACCCTATTTGGTTCAGCTATAACATTTTTTCTAAATTAGAAAACTAGATTTAGATTTTTTTAAATGTATATTTGTGCCATTAAATTTCGTACCATTAGGATTTAAAGATGATGTCTTTTAAATGGTGACCTCCAGAGTTGATACACATTTGAGCCCTATTTATGACATTTTGCATAACTTGCCGTAACACTTCCTGCGTTTCCATTTCCATCTCTCAGGGCATGTCAATAAGCAGAATACTCGGTTCTGGGGCACTGATAATCCGCGCATTATTCAAGAAACACCTCTACACCCACTAAAAGTTACTGTATGGTGTGGCATCTGTGTTGACAGAGTGATCGGACCCTATTTTTTCGAAGACGCTGGAGGCAATGCGATTACTGTCACTGGAGAACGCTACAGAACCATGTTACGTGAGTTTTTGATACCCAGTTTGGACGAATTGGGGCTGGAGCACATCTGGTTTCAACAAGACGGCGCTACGGCACACACAGCGCGCGACACTATGGACTTAGTGAGGGACGCTTTTCCAGGCCGAGTTATCTCTCGTTTTGGCGATTTGCCTTGGCCTGCAAGATCACCCGATCTGACCAGTCCAGACTTCTTTCTTTGGGGTTTTTTGAAATCTCGGGTGTATGTGAACAAGCCACAGACTCTCGCAGCTCTAAAAGAAAACATTCGTCAAGAAATAACGAACATATCGCAGGAAGTGTTACGGCAAGTTATGCAAAATGTCATAAATAGGGCTCAAATGTGTATCAACTCTGGAGGTCACCATTTAAAAGACATCATCTTTAAATCCTAATGGTACGAAATTTAATGGCACAAATATACATTTAAAAAAATCTAAATCTAGTTTTCTAATTTAGAAAAAATGTTATAGCTGAACCAAATAGGGTCTTTACTTTTGCGCCACCCATTATATTTGTAACTTCACGTTTTTCCTGTGTCGACAGGATTATGTTTTTGATTTACCTACTTACAAATGTATGATAATATACAACAATAAGTAATTTATATTGTTGACATTGATAGTTTAATTTTTAATTCCAGCTTGGCACTACTGGGTTTTTTAAGGATTAATTTCTTGACATACAAATAAACATACGTGATAATATTATGTGACATTACTATAAAGTCACGATTTTCACATTTTTCCTTGTTTTTTTAAATAAATTTCATTTCCAATAATATTCTGCCTAATCACAAACGAGTTAAAAAAACAAATATCTCAAAACAAAGGTAGACGAACACAAAATAATTAACTAAACCTCTTAGCCAAGGTAAGTTTATATTGGCAAATCTCGAGATATTAGGACCCAGTACACTGTTCCATGAAAGTTTCGCTCACAAACTATTCCACTCTGAACTGGATTATATCGATACTTCGTTCGCTTGGGAACAATTGCAGAGTATTTGGGTAAAGTTTGGATACTGATTTAGTTAGAGCTTATTGTCTTCTGAAGTTGGTTATAAGCTCGCTAATTAGTCTAATACGATTTTTTTTATACAACCTCTGTGGCAAAGATGCGAGCGTATCTGATGGTAAGTGGTAACCGTAAACTATGGAAGTGGTTTTGTTTTAAGCAAGAAACATAAGAAAACACAGCCAAGCTGTTGTCGATGAAAGAAGGGGAGGAAGAGGAAAAAGGGAAAGCGAAGAGGAACAATGGAGACAGGGCCGCCGGCGCTCAAATGTAAAGCAAATATTAAACCGGTCTTTATTTTATCAGTCTCAGCAATCACAAAAGAACTTAACCTTGCCTATATCAAAAACTGTGAGCAATTTTAATTATAAATGATTATTTATCACTATTATCAAAAATAATCTCGAGATATAAAAATAAGACCCATTTATACAACTAAAAAATTTATGTACGTTTTAAGTTTGAATTACTGACGACCTACTCCTACAAACTTCTGCTAGCCTAGTACTATTTTTGTAAAATATTTAATTTTAGGGTTATACTTATTGCGATTACATACATAACTTTATGCCTGTCTTCTATTAATAGAGTAAGCAGAGACAATACTGAAACTAAAACTACATTTATTCTTATTAATTTTTAGTTAATTATTACATTTACTGCTTTTCTCTTGACTGGACTTACCTTTAAAAAAAACTAAGGGGGTTAGACGGGCATGAAAAAAATTGTAGGAGATCAGAAAGGAATTAAGGATTACCAGAGGGGATCAGATCTGGGAGATACGATCAGAATAACACAAATAGACAGTAGGTAAAGAATTTTGTCTTCCATAACGTAGTTTTAAATAGCCAAATATTTAGGTGGACCACTTTTATATATTATAATCGATTCAAATCAAGAGATACGCTGTTATAGTGATAAAATAATACCATAGGTATTATAATTTATAGAGTTTCAATCGAGACGTAAATAAAATTAAGACTAATCCTTTATAAAGATTTTAAAATTGAAGAACTATAACAAAATTTCCAAGAGAGTATTTTTAATGAATAAGTCTGACAGACAAACATAACAAAAAATAAAGCGCTGTCTACCTTTCCCAATCAACGAACAAAAACAAATATAACAAAACAAAAATGCAACCAAAAACAATAAAGAATCTAAAAACAAAATAACCCAACGCGTTAGATAATGAAACCGAGTAATTAAATAAAAAAAACCGACGCAAAGGCACAAAGAATAAAAGTAGACATTAAAGGGTACATAAACATGAAAAGATATAAAACATCTCTTTTCCATATCTCGTCGGGCACAGCACTTGAATCCCTAATAAACCGTCTAATTAACGAGGTGCATTCATACTGCCTGGTTCTTGTCACCATGATGTTCGAAAAATGGGGACAGTTTTGAAAATCTTTTATTTTATAATATTAAACTAGACGTCCGCCTTCGCTTCAGTATCAAAAGTTTAACTATGTCTCACAACAAACGTCTACGGTAAATATCATTGCAATTGTGTCGTATTGCATCATTCAAGTTCACAAAAGCTCTTAAAATATAATAAAGCGCAAAACATATTGAAATTTTGAAACTGACTGGAATTTTTTGTTAAACATAATAAAATGTAGCCTATGTCTTACTCGTAGCTTTCTAAAGGTGACATATTTTTTTAAATGGGTTACGTGGATTTTGAGTTAAATCGCAACAAACGTACAAATATAATCTTTCTCTTTATGCTCGTAATATTAGTTTAGTTAATAATGCCAGACTGCTACCATCTCACTGCAGGACAAAGGCCTCTTATCATAACCATCATGTAATGCTCTATAATAATATGATGCCTTCTCTATAATATAGATTTCATTGATAACCACGTTTGCTTTAAGACAGACAATTCAAGGCGTTCCCAGGTTTCTTTATGAAGTTTTTCTTCTTTAGAAAATGTCGCATTAGTACTTACCAAGTTTTTTTAAACAACTAATTCCTTTAAAATATTTTATGTTAAATTAATATTAAACATTAATATTTTGATACTATTTTGTTGAATAATACTCGTATTAATAAACTTAAGCTAAGTACTGGTCAACTTTAAACCTTAAACCCACCTTAAAACTGTATGCCCCATATGGACGTTTATACCCAAAGTTCAACATAAACCGTTTATACCGAATAGTAAGTTGTTCCTCAAATCGAATTACCGCCGTAACTACGCTCTTTCTGACTCGGCGGAACTTTGGGGTTGGGATACTTTACACACAAATGGGATCACATCAGGTGCAGGAATGTGAACTGTTTAAGTGAGGAAATAGGTACGTGATGTATAAAATTTGCTTAGAGCAGTGAAACATGTAAACGAATCATTTGTTCCTCGTTTATTTAGAACTAGCTGTTGCTCCCAGCTCCGCCCGCGTGAATGTTGGTTATATCTCTGTTAATACATTGGTGAGTTTTCATACAAATATTCATTCCCTTTTTATTTTTTTCGTGGGAAACGCATTACGCGTACGCACCCGCCTGGGCGAGGCGGGGGTTATGTCGGACTCTCCGGCCACAATGAGATGAGACAGCGGCCGGCATACCGACTAAAACCCACAGTGTTCCTCCAGACGGCCAGAGTGTCGGAGACGCTCGCGCATTCATCCGCGACCCCGACGGACAACGACCCGCTCACCACACGCGAGCGGGTCCCGTCCCTCCCTCGAGAGGCGCGTGCGGAACACGCGCACTGCCGTCTCGGGCCCGTGCTGTTCGGGCGGCGACTGCCCGATCGCCGCCCGCAGGCCACCTAACTCGGCCGCAGAGGATAGGGAGAACGGCGCGTCGCAATACCGACACTCCTCTTCCCCTGCGGCCCCACCGCGTCCGCAATCTGGCGGTTGCGGCCCCACTGAGGCCGAGGAAGGTAGGGAGAGCGGCGCACTGTTATACCGGCACTCCTCTCCCGCCGCGGCCCCGCCACTACTCAGCCGCAGTGTCGCCGAAGCAACACTGCAGCCCGACCCAGTTGCGGTGCCGCCCAAACAGCACCGCAACCCACCAGAGCCGCTCCATCGTGGGCTTACCGGCAAAAAATATTCATTCCCTATTTCAACCCCTTTTAACATTTTTACGCAATAAAGGATAGCCTACATTGTTCACCCAGATCTAATCTATCTCTATAACAAATTTTATTAAAATCGGTTTAGTGGTTTAGGCGTGAAAGCGTAACAGATAGACATAGTTACTTTCGCATTTAGAATAGTAGTACTTATAGATATAGATATTTTGTAATATTAATTTTAATCAGTAACGATAATACGATTGTAAAAAATAGCTTGCATATAACTTTTGCTTTTGTGCTACATTTCGCCTACAATAAAAATTCTGCTTTGCAATAATATGTATTTTCCGACTGTCATAAAATCATTCTAAAAACGATATTTAAGGAGAGTATTAATTTACCGACAAGCAGCGACTTTAACCGACTGTCACTATAAATCATTAGGTGGGCTATTGACTCGTTTGCAACAGGAGAAAATAAAAAAATATGTACTATCAAATACTCTCATAATTATTGTACCTATTTACTTTGTTTTTTAACTTTCTTTGTTAATTAAATTGGCATATACCTCAATGGTTTTTCATTTTTCTATACAATAGATTCTCTGCAGTTTCGTTACAAGTTTTTCTGTTACGTAACTTCTTATTGGCCGAAAAAAGTTTGTTCAATGGATGTTCTGGCGTCATCCCTCGTCACGTTAATACTGTCAGCAACATCCTGTTTGTTAACATACTCTTATTCTCCTGGTTTTGACAGCTCTATTTGATGAATAACTATCAGGACCAAAATAAATATACTTAGTAATACGTAAAATAGAGTTTTTTTTTTACTAAATAATACTAAGGGAAAGATTAGACATATATCAAAATTGCTGAAAAATAAAATGGTTTAAAAGTATCTATAATGAATGGATTCAAAAAATATCATCATCATCATATCAGCCAAAAGACGTCCACTGCTGGACATAGGCCTCCCCTAATTTTCGCCAACCTGGCCGGTCGTGAGCTGCCTTAATCCATTGGTTGCCCGCCACCCTTATAACTTATAAGGTCGTCGGTCCACCTTGTGAGGAATCTATCAAAGTCACTCCTCTCTGCCTGATAGTAAGCAGTCAGTGGGGTTCAGCCTTCAGGAGTGGTGAGCACTAGCTGAAGGCAGCGTGTCAATCTGCTCAATAGAGGGATTAAATAATATTATATGGGATTGATATAATATAACGCCAACATTGTCGTTAGCTTATGTCAAACCCATAATTTTTTAAATCATTAGCATTTATGCCTCTCTAGGCCTTCTTGTAGAAAAATTTAGTAAACTTCAAAAGTGAATATACTATATTTTATGTCAAAAATGGGACTATCTTTTTAAAAAGATAAAATATACGTAACCTACAATACAAGCAGAGTGTGCAATTAGCGTGTACTTGTTGACAGATTATGAATGTATGTCCTCTCGCTCGCACATCAGATCTTCTACGTATTAGAAAGAGACAAAGAATAAGTCATTGCACATCTATGCATTACCACAAACCGTAGCATGAAATTAGCTTATTTTTTGAGGGATGTAGTTCATATTTTATATTGGCTATAGGGAGTGTTTTCATTATTTATGGAATAGATAGAATATTCTATATTGCACACCACATACCTTACATATATTACAAAATAAATAAGTAAACAGCGCGACCTTAAGTAGTGGGCAGACTATAGAACACAGATCCACGGGCAGACAATAGTCATGATATGTACCTAAATAATTTATTGTTTTACGAAAATGTATTTAATTAATTAATATTTGCATGCCTTTTTTTAGTGGGAAATTACGCGTAGCAAGGTGGGCGGGTTATGTCGGACTCTCCGACCGTACTGAGAATACGGCCGGCATACCGACTAAAACCCACGGTGTTCCTCCAGACGGCCAGAGTATCGGGGCCACGGGAGACGCTCGCGTATTCATTCGCGACCCCGACGGGCCATGGCCGCTCACCGCGAGCGGGCCCCGGCGCCTGATTTGGGAGGCCTATATGATCGGAAGGCGTTTGTGGAACACGTACGCCGCCTTCTCGGGCCTGTGCTGTTCGGCTGGCTACCACCTATGGTGGCTGGAGAATATTCGCATGCCTAAACAAGGCAAAATATGTTTAAACTATTTAAATACATATATAGGTACATATATATTATGTTAATATCTTCTGGATAAAATCTCATTTCTCTTTTAATTTTCTTTGTTAATCATACTTAGCTATAATTACCATAGTAGGTTCCAGTTTATTTCCATTCGCATAGTAATATATTATTATCAAGAGAAGTCGCTTCTATTCAATAGTTCTCTTGAGAGAGGATTTTGTTCAGATATCCCAGATGTAAGAAGTATCTGCATAAGTACCATTATGGATGAGGCAATTTTGTTTTAAGCTACCGCAGTTTTTCTGTCAATAAATGTTTTAAATCATTCAAGAAAGTAATATTATGCTCAGTAAAGACAGCGCCCAATAACCTACCTCCTTTTCCTTTTCTCTTTTTCTCCCTCATTTCTTTTTTCATCCTTCTACATTCCCTACAGGGTCGGCCACGGCTTGGTTGTGTCCAAGTATTATTTCTGCAATGCTTAGAAACCACAGCCTAGGTTACGTTTACTTACCACCAGGTCGGCCGTATGATTGTTTGCCACCGAAGTTAAATAAAAAAGGATAAGCAATTGTGTGCTTCAAGGTCAATACACCATGCACCTTCAGATGACCTACCGAATCGTTCGACATCATTAAAATAAAAAATCAACCACAATACCACATCCATTCTTCTTACATCGCCTTTACAGGGTCTTACAAACTCAAATCTCGTACTAGCAACAAATCGAATAAGCGAGAGGCGCCTCAGTCGAATACAGAGACGCTCCAATGCGAATTCAATTCCGATTTAAAAGCGACTACCCAGTCTAGCTAGCGGTTAATATGAACAAACTCGAACAAACTGGGTTTGGTTTACCTACTTTTGATATTAAAATACCGTATGCTGGATGTGAAAATAGTGATTTAATTGATGACCTTGTTGACGTTGCTGATCGTGCGACTGCTGTACAAAAGATTATGGGGTTAGCATGCTTAGATGGTGAAACATTTTGTTTGATCCTGCAGTGGTATCAAGATGTAGAGTTTTAATTAGTGACTACGATGACAAAAAATTATAGATAAAAATTATAATTACACATACACGGACATTATATATTACTAGCTTTCTGCCGCGCGGTTTCACTGGCGTTTTTGGTTACTGCTCTGCTCCTGTCGCCAGTAGCGTGATGTTACATAGCCTATTACCTTTCTCGAGAACTGGGCATACGTACATTTCATACGTAATAAGATTTTTTAAATCTGACTGGTAGTTCTAGAGATAAGCGCGTTTAAACAAACAAACAAACTCTTTCGCTTTATACATATAATCGTATAGATGTAGTTTATTGACGTTAACTGTATGTTTGAATAGAGCTTGTTCAGCGGTGCTTTGAAAATAAAAAAAATTGAATATTCATTGCACTCTTGTCCAGGTCCAGGGGTAAACTATGCTGGTTAAATAAATTAATCGTTTTTACGTTGGAACGGGCATACCTATTACTGATTACATATCTCTGCTTGCCCTTCCGGCATAAAAACGTATATAATCTTTACTACTATATAAAGCCAAAGAGTTCGTTTATTTGAACTACCAATCGGATTTTTGCAAAATGCAGTTTTTGAAAAAGGTTAAAGGCTCTGTAACATCACGCTACTGGCGACGGCAGCAGAGCAGTAAGCAAAGAAACTTATAAAAATACTTTAAACAAAAGATGACGTGTCAATAATGATAATTATGATTTTACACAAAATCGAATGTTTTATTACCTTGTTTAATACATGTAATATAAAAGCTAACACCTAATTAAAACAAAGAAGTTACCAAATAGATACATGTAACGAACAACACTGCCAACACCCGAAGTTTGCAAGTTTAAAACTGTTACGAAACTGAATCGAACATGTTAACATTGTTCCAACTTTGTTCATACTTTGTTTTGTTTTTCAGGTAAATTTGTTTTGTTCTGTTATTACTTGTTTTATTGTGGACATTCTTTTATTGGCAACTGATGTGTTTAGATAAGTTAAATCTGTTTTATTAGACGTGTGGTAAGAAGTCTAGAATGTGAAACCATTCTATTGATTCGCGTGGTAATCGTAAAAGGTTGCTAAGAAAATATTCATCATAAATTTAAGGGTTAGATAGTTGGACTCTTGTCAGTGGAATTGATGCAATTCCTGCCACTTTTTCGGTATTGCTGAGAATGGCAGACGAGCAAACAGCCCTCGTGATGGTTAGTGGTAACTATCGCTCATGGACGAGTCAGAGTCTCAGGCATTGCTGCTGGGACTCTGTGAAGCCGCTGTCTACCGTGAAGGGAGTGGGATAGGTGAAGGGATTGAGGGAGGTGAGGATGAAGGAAAGGGGGGAAATTATAGGAAATTGGCCTTTACTTCTTTATACGACATGACAGCAGTACTTATCTTGATCTGGCTAATATAGCTTCTTCGGTCTTTCCTTAACTTGCCGTCCTTCTATCTTTACCTTAATGATGTTTCTAATATAGTCATGTCGTATTATGGGTTCATCTTTCCTCTTTTACTATCTAATGTCATATGTAAACTTTAATTTATGAAAATATTAGGACAATAAAATTACTTTATCAATTTACTTTGGTCACCAACCCGCATGCCAAGTGTAATGAATATGGCATGTCCTTATTCAAACAAAACAAAGAGAGCGTTGATGTCACGGTAGGCAGCGACTTCGCGGAGTCCCTTGACATTGTAGCAGTCAATAAGCGACAGTTACCACTTACCATAAAGTGGGCTGTTGGCTCGTCTACCACTGTAGGTAATAAAAAACACCTTAACTTGATAAGATACTGGACATCTTTAGGCTGCTGATGTGTGTAAATTCAATATAACTTTATTATGTTCAATTCGACATTCAATAAAAGTTGCAAACTCGTGTCGGGAGGTTCTTCTCTCGACAAATGTCGATACTGATATGTCAATCTGTTGTTAAGAATTTCTTTTACATTAGACATACATTTTGTATACGTCTGATATTATAAACAAAAACATTAACATAATTTTATTGTAAAGACTATGCATATTTATTATATTTTGATAACATGATTACAAATCGATGTTATTATTGATTACTCTGTATTATAATATAATGTATTATACATTATAATCTTCTATAAAAAATCCTTTAAACGATAAGGAAAACGGCATCAAAATTCGTTGCGTGGTTTAGAAGAAATGAGCGGCGAAACAGACAAAAAAACCGAGACGTTATTCTATTAAGTACCTACACCTACTAATAGTAAAGTATCGAGGTATCGATATTTCTCAGTAGTAACATACGTAGCTATAGTTACAAATCCATAGCAACAACATCCTTTTTATCGTTCATATATAAATCGTAATACCTTTAGAGGTAACTACAATCCAAAATCGTCGTAGAAAATCTTCACACGAATTCTCGTTTACTTTCATCTTTTCAAACATAGTGTTTCAATAGGCACATTTGTAGGGTGGCTGCGTAATCTTCTTTCTTTTTGTCACGTATAGTTTTTGTATTTTTATCTCTTTCTAACGTTACACGTGACTCCAGGTGTAAATTAGCTGATTCTTTGTATAGAAGCTTGATATGGATAGTATGTTTAGAAGAAAATTTTGGGTCTACGTGACTCTGTTGTTTAATAAAGATGGTACCTGTTATATTGTTGACTGCTTTGAAGGTTTAGTGGAAGATACTGTATAAAGACTGCCCTACAGAGGTCTTACTACGTACCGTTATAAAGAGGTTTTAGAAGAAACAGATAATGGTTTTCCCTTAATTGCAACCCGGAATCTGGAAATTAGCTCGATAAATAGCAACAGCCTCTCTCCCTGCACATGGAATCATCATCATCATCATATCAGCCACAAGACGTCCACTGCTGGACATAGGCCTCCCCCAATTTTCGCCACCGTTGTCGGTCGTTCGCCGCCCTCATCCATCGGTTGCCCGCCACCCTTATAAGGTCGTCGGTCCACCTTCTGAGGGGTCTGCCCACGCTGCGTCTTCCGGTTCGTGGTCGCCACTCTAAAACCTTTCTGCCCTAGCGGCCGTCAGTTCTGCGAGCTATGTGTCCTGCCCATTGCCACTTCAGAGAAGCAATTCTGCGAGCTACGTCGGCTACTTTAGTTCGCCTGCTGATTTCTTCGTTTCTCAAACGATCGCGCAGGGAGACGCCTAACATAGCCCGCTCCATCGACCTCTGAGCGACTTTGAGCCTTCGGATAAGACCCATAGTCAGCGACCACGTTTCCGCACCGTATGTCATCACTGGCAACACACACTGGTCAAAGACCTTAGTCTTGAGGCACTGCGGTAGTGCGGACGTGAAGATATGTTGCACATGGAATAAAACTACCTAAATATAGCTGGAAAATTTAATTTAGTACACTACTACAATAGCTGTCTATCTATAATATTATATAAAGCGAAAGAGTTGTTTGTTTGTTCGTTTGAACGTGCTTAACTCTGGAACTACCAGTCTGATTTGAATAATTATTTTTTCGTTTGATAGCCTAGTTCCTGAGAAAGGTTATGGGTCATGTAACATCACGCTACTGGCGACGGAAGCAAAGCAGCAAACAAAGATTTCTGAGTAAAGCTAGTTAGGAAAAAAATAGATTTTTATTTTGTGAAATACGTTTTTCGAAAACAAAGAAATCTCTGGAAAACCTCTAAATGTTTTGAAGATATTTTTGCTACAAATGCCACGTTTGGCAGGCAAATCGGCGGCGTATGCAGTAGAATTAACATATGTCTTTCAGAAAATATTTTGAAAAGCTACAGTCAAAATCTAAAATCAAGTCAAATAAAAAATAAAAATAAGTCATAGGAATTTTGAAATCATTGTAGAATCACTTTAAAAAACCTTACAAAAACTCCATCAAACTCTAGTTACTTCAAAGACAAACTGAGTCCATTATTACCCCTCATATTTTAATCGAAGCAAAAAACACTTAACAAAAACGGTGATTACAAACTATTTTACTTAGCACTCGCTTACAGAGGGTTAGAACAATAGGTATTTGTTTGCAGGCCCAAGTTTCATCCTTTACACAATATAGCTCTTACTGCGTTCGTTCACTCATTCATTCAACCCTCTTGGCGGCAAGCTGGGTGTTTCGTTCGCTGAATTAGAGTGCCTCTTTTCTTAACTCAGGATCACTTTTCTGACAATTATCTTATATTTCGAATACAACTAATTTACATGTAAGTAACTTAGATTAAAGTTCATATGGATTTCAATTAAATAGTATTGGCGATCCGTCGATCTCATACAACGTCCAGCACACGCTGTTAGAGCGTGCTTTGACGTTTCGCCAGAGTGACATTCACAGCTCACTCTTCTACATACACATTCATATACTGGCACCATTGACACACCGATAAATTTATACTGCCTCTGTGGTTCGGTGGTATGGTACTGTGTACGAACTACAACGCAGAGATCGCGGGTTCGATTCCCGCTCAGTTCAAATATTTGTGTGTTTGAACATGTCTATTTGCATTGATCTATGTGTTTCTATGTATAATATATACAAAATACTTTTATTCTGGGTTTGGATGGGTAAAGCTGTTGTGATATTGTGTGATTTAATGTGTGTGATATGATAATGTTTGTTTTTAATTAAACGTAGGGTTTCCAGCCTCAAAATACGAAACTTTCCCTCATCCACTGGGTGTCTAAAGAAGTAAAATCAAAAAAAGTTTGGCAGCTAATTATTGCTAGTAAAAAGTGTGAGTCTCTGGGTTTGTATGTATGTGAAGCGTAATCTTCGAAACTATAACAACTATTTAACAAAATCTTTTATAATAAAAATGGTTGCATAATTTAATAATTCTGCAGGCACTATGATTGCCATTTTTAAATGAAAGGTCTTATTACAACTTAATTTCATTATTTATTGTAATCTTATCCTTTTCTTTATTATTTTACTAGCTTTCCGCTGCTCTGCTCCCGTCACCAGTAGCGTGCTGCTACATAGTCTATATCCTTCCTCAGGAACTGGGCTATCATACACATAAAGAATTATTCAAATCCAGCTGGTAGTTTTAGAGATTGGCTCGTTCAAACAAACAAAATCTTCCGCTTTTTAAAATAGTATGGACATCCAGTAAAGAACTAAGGTTTTAGTAATTTTTTTTGGCATCGATGCTTTGACATTTTTCCTGATCGTTACCATTTATTAGTCCCTAGTCCGCAGCCTTTACACCCGTGCGTACAACACACGTTGATGCATTACGAGGTATCAGCGATGAGACAATGGCTTTTGTTACTGCTACCTTATATCTGATCACTCGGTACAATGTCGCTACAAACTTATGTAGGAAGTGATTACATCACTACAGAGAGGTAATATAAGCAAATATATGATAGATATCTTGTAGAGTCATTTCATGGTGTTGTCAGTCAAAAAATATGTAGAACAATTTTATTAGCGTGTAACAAAATGTAAAAAAACCGGGCGATCGATGGATGATGGCGGCACACGACCGGCCACGGTTGGCAAAAATTGGGAGAGGCTATATCCAGCAGTGAACGTCTTTCGGCTGATATGTTGATCACGATTTGTGTATATAAATTAAATCTCAAAAGTTTGAATTGAGTTTCTCATGAGCAAACGCTTTGTATGAAAATATATTTTTATGTGCAGTGCGCCAATAACGATGCAGACTTTTTTATTAAACAGTATTTAATTGGTAACACTGCTACATTGAATTCAAATAGAGGAACACACTGACGACTTGATAACTGCAGTCCTGATGCAGGCTGCTTCCAATAGGCTTCTTTCGAAATCAATCGAGAAAGCCTTTATAGTAATGAATGTTTTACGGCTTGCGTGATGTTATAGACTGCCTTTAAAAATTTGTTAGTCATTTTGTACGGAGAAATATTATTCTGTTCTCAAAAACTGAATACAAAATATGTAGGTTTCAAAACTGGCCGAAGTAAAATTATTTATTAATTTCATAGTAGCTACAAAGAAATTAAATAATTAAAAGTAGGTACATTATATTCTTTTCCGTGTATAAAACCGTTTAAATACGAACAGTTATACGACATGCTGGCCATATATAATTGTTTTATGTGTCGTCCGCTATAAAAACTGAATAAAAATATAATTCTGTTTTATTTCCATAGCTTCAGTCAGATGTTTTCTTTTTTTAAAACACGAACTCGATGTTTTTGTACGAATAATAAAATTTAAGAAATTAAGAGTTGTAATTTTTGAACAAAAGAACTTTTTTCTTTTTTGAAGTCAGTCAATGATTACAACCCATATATTAGACATATACTTGTGTACTATGGCTGTACGTATAAATAGCCTACTTGTAAAGGTGGCCGCCTAGTCTACACCATACCGTTAATTAGTGCTAAGACGATTTGCAGTTGCTTTGAATTTAGCGTCTTGAAAAATTAGTTTTATTTTCGTATATTCTGAATATATTATAATGTGACTAATTAAAGTGTAAACATAAAAAGTACTAAATAGTGTTCTAAAATTCTAAATCATCCAAAAAACGCTATCTTTGAGAAACCTTAAAATTTTTACATTCAAAAACGCAAAGCAACTAAAAGAACGGTAGGCCTCAGACCGACAACATTTTATCTGTCTCAAACGACACGACATTGCTCTTAAGAGCGACAATTCACGAACAACAAGCTAGACTTCAACATCTTATACATAATTTCTATAAAAAATAAGCCTTTACGCAAAAAAGATAAGGTTTAAATTCGTATGGCAGATATCCCAGTGTCATAAACGGTTACAGTAAAGCCAGAATGATTTCAGTCCAGCCCACTTAGTGTAAATCGCACTCAATTTAGGTAAAACTGTTTGTTTTTGCAGAGCTTCTTTTAAATTGGTATTTTAAAGTGGAATAGTTAATTGTAAATAAAATCAGTTATTTTTTGCTTAGACTTAAGAATGATTGTGGCCGCGTAATTAAGTTGGATTAAAAAGTATTTGGGAGATTTTTCAGTTAAGATAGTTATTTATTAGTAACAAGCCCAGAGTCAGACTGGCTGTACTACGTAATGTAATACGTTTGTACCCTAAAAATAAAATTTATTTATTTTATCAAAGTATGAGCTCGATCGGACTCTAACCGACATACCTCGATGGCATTTTAAAAATTTGATTGATTTTAATGCTGAAAAAATAATCTGCTTTAGAAATTTAGTACGAACTGCTGAGACGTCAACTACAATACACAGAAAGCATAATTCAAACCTGAGCAGTTGTTTCTTTGATATAAGATATTTTAATAGGTATAATGTTCATATTGCTTGTTTTTGTTGAGTGTTCTCTGTTGGGTTTAATAAACGTTTTTATTTCCTTCTTTTTTCGTTCTTTCTTTTTGATGAATGTTTGAAACTGACAAAATCGCTAGACATTTTATCTTCACTTATTCAGAAAGAATAGAGTCACGTTGCCTCAACAGTGAGATTTCCATTCACTCTAGTATAAAGTCTGAACAAACGAAACTAAATGCATTTTCCAATAATATCAATGGCTATGGCGTCGACAAAGTTTAGACAGTTGAAACCTTCCTGAATGTTCTGATACTCACAGACAGCTTTCCATGTTTTATCTATTCAAAGAAGGAATATAGATCGATAGGAATATAAATTTACTGATATAAATAATATGAGTTTTATAAATTGTGATCAAATAAATGAAAATTATAATAATACGTCATAATGGCTCAGTGGTGAAGGCACCCGCTTCGTAAACACGAGGTCGGGGGTTTTAATCCACCAATGTGGTTTTTCAAATCATAGGTACTTTCTAAGTTTATCTGTACATTACTGAGTGACGGTGAAGGAAAACTGGACTTCTGAGGAAGTCTGAAACCGCCGATCCGTCTTGAGTAAGTGTGGTGATCAATGCTCATGCCTTCTCTGTATGAGAAGAGGTCTTTCCCTGCAATGGGATAGTAACAGGCAGATATGAAGATGATAAAATGATTAATAGGTACTGGAGAAAGGAATTATTTTAAAACTGTAAATGTCTATGTCTTTTTTATTAGCTTTAATAAAACTATTATTGAAATATTGTTGTGCTAATATAAAAAATAATCTTAATCAAAAGTGAACCTAAAAGAAAATGTGCGAAGCTAAATGAAAATGGCAACAGTGGGTTCATCAATAATATAATATAATAATAATATAATATAATATGTGGACACTATCACACATCGTCATCTAGTCCCAAGCTAAGCAGAGCTTGTGTTATGGGTACTAGATAATTGAAATATAATACATATACGTACTTTTTTTAATGTAAATACATACTTAGAATACATAGAAAACACCCAAACTGAAGACAAATACAAATGTTCATCACACAAATATTTGCCTTCCGTGGGAATCGAACCCACGACACCCGGCGTCGCAGTCAGTTTCACTAACCACTAGACCAACTGTGCAGTCATACTAATACTGTCTTTTAAAAATCACTCAGCGCTTCTATTTATTGACTGACATTAAGTAAATGCTAATAAAGGTAGCAGGAGGCCTACCACCACCTTTTTACTGTTCGTGTCTTTGATAGTTGTAGTTCCAGAGATTAGCGCGTTCCAACAAACAAACTACTTATACTTATAGATTACTTTGTGTTTTGTCTCTTTCTTTTATACCATTAAAAATAACGATATAGACAAAGTAAGGTTATAATAAGGTTGATTTATGGGGTTGTGGTAGGACCCCTAGACATTAAAAATTAGTTAGGCTAGCCTTAACCCTCCCCCCCAACGGGGTTCTCGCCTTGTCGCGGCGGGGGGGCTTAGTAGCCATGGTTACCAAGGACCACGGTGAACCAAGAGGAACCCCAAGGAGGCGCCGCTCCTCTGGGCTTTGCCGTTAAGCCCACGATGGAGCGGCTCTGGTGGGCTGCAGTGTTGCTTCAGCGACACTGCGGCTGAGGAGTGGCGGGGCCGCGGCGGGAGAGGAGTGCCGGTATAACGGTGCGCCGCTCTCCCTACCTTCCGCGGCCTCGGCGGGGCCGCAATCGCCAGATTGCGGACGCGGTGGGGCCGCAGGGGAAGAGGAGAACGTTCTCCCTATCCTCTGCGGCCGAGTTGGCCTGCGGGCGGCGATCGGGCAGTCGCCGCCCGAACAGCACGGGCCCGAGACGGCAGTGCGCGTGTTCCGCACGCGCCTCTCGAAGGAGGGGGGGCTAGGCCCCTAAATCGGACGGGGCCCGCTCGCGGTGAGCGGGCCATGGCCCGTCGGGGTCGCGGATGAATGCACAAGCGACTCCCGTGACCCCGACACTCTGGCCGTCTGTAGGAACACCGTGGGTTTTAGTCGGTATGCTGGCCGCGCTTTGAGTGCGGTCGGAGAGTCCGACATAACCCCCGCCTTGCCCGGGCGGGTGCGTATGCGTAATGCATTTCCCACGTAAAAAAAAAAAAAAAGCTTTAATCCTAGAGTACTGAATTAATAATTTTCGTAGATGAAAGTATTAAAAAGAACTTAATAATGGTTGCATAATCCGTAAATTCATTATCCACAGTCACATAGTCTAATTTTAATAACAATAATAATAATAATAATATGACAGCTACACAACGCCATCAAGACCAAGTAATTAATTATTTATTAGTAAGCATAATATATATTGTATAGCTTGTGTTATGGGTTCTAGACAATGTACATACATTATGGCAATATTTTGATAGCAAAATACAAATGTAAAATTTCGACGACAAATGGATTTGCATCACAACAGAATATAATTCACATAACAATTTTGCTTCATAATTTTAACATTATACCTGTACATACAAAACTAACAATAATAATGCCTTCAATAATTAGTACATTACTAAATTTGTTTCATGCTTTGGTAATGAAACAATTGAAATTGTTCCACCGAAACCTACAAAATGGCCGACCATTAATTTTCAATTTGCACTTCTGGGGCAAATATATTGGGTCAATGGAAGTGGCAATATTTCAGAATACAGAATATCATGCTCTGGTCTCCAGTAATTGCGGGAGTACACTCAGAGATTATTTTTTTGTTATTGTGATAGATTTGTATAGCTTTTGTTGGAGATCCATAAAAAACGGCACTAGATAAATTCGACAGTTGAACAAATAAAAGCAAAAATTCTCAGTTTTTTGAAGGTCGCACTAATTAATTGAAATAATAAGGACATATTATATAAAGCGTAAGAGTTTGTTTGTTTGAATGCACGGTTCCACCCGCGACTTTGCTTACATTATTCAAATTTGTTTGTTTGATTTGAACTAGCTAATCTCTGGAACTACCGAATTCGAAAAATTCTTTTTGCGTATTATAGCCTAGTTCTCGGGGAAGGTTATAGGCTATGTAATATCACGCTACTGGCGACGGGAACAGAGCAGTAAGCAAAGACGCGGGTATGGAAAGCTGGTAGTATAGATAGGTGAGAGTCTATTCAGGCTCATACATACTAAAACCATTAACAAACTGCCGTAGAAATATTGTAACATAAACAATAATAGTTTAGAAAAAGTAATTACTATACTCACCACGTAAGTTTCCAAACTCTACAAGCTTATACTAAAACACAAGCTTAGGTGCTGATATATGATCAGTATGAGCTGAATTTTCAGTTTTTACTTACATTTCCAAAGAAAAATAAACCTTACGGTTTAAAGTTTAAGGTAGATTTTATATAGAATGGTATATTGTGAAGAAAGTCTGGGTGCATTTTAAGGTTGATGCGGTAGAGTTTACTTTGGTTATGATACCTATACGGTAATCAGGCAGGTGTATGTTCGTTTGAGGTTTGAAAATGTGAGATGAATTTACCCTTTTTATAATTGTTTTTTTTTTTTTAGTTTAGTACCTAATGTAAAAATCAACTTTAATAAAGCTTAGAAGGTCGCATGAGACAAGATAATATTATGTGTGATTGATGAAAAAAATCTGAGTTAAAGTGTGGCCGTTAAAAACTCCAGTCAACCATTTTACAGCTAGAACGGGAGTAGTATTTTAAATAGAATTATCACGTTTTTAACTTATGTACTTGCATATTATCTGAAGTATTCGAAGTGTTAGAAATGTATTTTGTGGTAGTATATTATATTTGTGTTTTAAGATGCCTTTGTGAACGACTGGACGAAGTTGACGTCAAATAGAGAGCTGTGGAGCACTATGGGGAAGACTTTTGCCCCAGCAGAGAGATAATAATAATATAATAATATTCTACCACATTTACACAGCGCCATCTAGCCCCAAATTAAGCAATTATATTTGCTTGTGTTATGGGTACTAAACAACTGATATACTACTTATATACATTTTTTTTGTAAATACATACATATTATAGATAAATTACACCCAGACACAGAACAAACAATCATGCTCATCACACAAAGATTTGTCCTGGGTGGGAATCGAACCCACGATCTCCGGCTTAGCAGTCAGGGTCACTAACCACTAGGCCAACAGGCCAGTCAAGAAGATAAAATGGATTAAAACAAAACAAAAAATAAGTTTAGCTTACTTTAACATCAGTTTATCGTATATCATTTGAGCTGAAAGATGTCCTCCCGAAGTTCCCTCATCCATCGCTTGCCCGTCAACCTTATTTTAAAACAACTTATATTTTCTTACCTTGCTTAATATATACATAGCTTCAAGTCTTTTTATCCCCGAAGGGGTAGGCAAAGGTGTTTAACCATCCATTTAATTACCTTGAATAATAATATTACAAAATTTTATTACTACAACATAATATGTGTCATGTAAAGTAATATCAATAGATGAATTAGATAAAATTACTCCAGTTAATCCTCCAACAGTAAATAAAAATACTAATCTTCATAAAATTGAAGGAGAATAATTAATTTGAGTTCCATGAAAAGTTGCTAATCAACTAAAAATTTTAAATCCAGTTGGAACTGCAATAATTATTGTTGCTGAGGTAAAATCTATCATCGATTTTATATCCCTGTGTAATCGAAATAACCATAATTGTCATAATTTGTGTTGCGAATCAGAAATTTCAATAAATAGCGGAACATAGTCGGTCTAGTAATTCGGTGTTAAATCGCTATAATTTATCACCGCGTATTAGCCTTGTATTCAATTGGTGATTTTAACATTTTGTGGTTGTGGTACGCCTATTATTGTAAAGAATATTTTGGACCTAATAATAAAAGAAAGACTTCATGAAAAATTTACAAATTTGTTAAATAGAGCATCTTATAATGTTGAACAAATATCATGGACAGCTATCTCAAACTTAATTATACCTATACTAACTTCCCGAAGCACGGTTTCATCCGCGTTAAGTTACCCTGTTCTGCTCCCGTCACCATTAGCGTGATGTTACATAGTCTATAACCTTCCTAAAGAACACGGCTACCAAATGCAAAAAAAAAAAATCAAATCCGATTAGTAGTTTTAGAGATAAACGCGTTCAAACAAATAAACAAACTCTTTTGCTGTATGTATTAGTATAGTTAATAATGAGGACATTAATGTATTAATTATTATTTGTGGTGGGAGTGTTGCGTCTTTAAAGTAAAGAATAAAATTTGTAATAAACCCACTTAATGCCTAATTAAAAAGTCGAAATGGCCCAGTAGATAAGACTTCGTAAACACGCGGTCGTGGGTTCGATTCCGGGGATATACCATTGTGAATTTTCAAATCGATACTTTCTAAGTTTATCTTGGATATTTCTGAATGACAGTGAAGGAAAACATCGTGAGGAAACTTGGACTTAAAGTCTGATTTTGCTAATCCGCCTTAGAAAAGGCATGAGCATTGATTACCATGCTTGGTAATCAATGCTCATGCCTTTTCTATATGAAAAAAGGCCTGCAGTAGGACAGTAAAACAGGCGGGCCCTATTATTATCTATACTCTATATATATATTATTATCTATATTATTATCTATACTGGGTGGGTTCGATTCCCACCCAGGACAAACCTTTGTGTGATGAGCATGATTGTTTGTTCTGTGTCTGGGTGTAATTTATCTATAATATGTATGTATTCACAAAAATAAAAAAAAAAAGGTATATAAGTATTATATCAGTTGTTTAGTACCCATAACACAAGCAAATATAATTGCTTAATTTGGGGCTAGATGGCGCTGTGTGCATGTGGTAGAATATTATTATTGTAGAATATTATTATATTATATTATACTAGTATATAAAGCGGAAAAGTTTGTTTGTTTGGATGCAATTATCTCTGAAACTACCAATCAAAATTATTAATTTTGGATAGAGAAAACTTTTGCAATCCATACTTCCATACAAATATTACAAATACGAAAGTAACTCTGTCTGTCTGTTATGCTTTCACACGCCTAAGCTCTAAACCAATTTTGATGAAATTTGGTATAGAGAATAGACCTTGGGCAACAACATTGTCTATCTTTTATCACGAAAAAATAGGAATGAAAGTTTTTATGATAAATCGTCAATGTATTAGAGACATGTTTATAATTAGTAAAAATATATTAGGCGATATCCGTCATTCATGCAAACGGAGCTGCGGGCAGTAGCTAGTTTTAATTCTTACTCAACAATAAAAAAAAAAAATTATAGCCTCTCTAAAAAGATACGTTAGATATTAGCAATTTCATTATATTGTTTTCCCTCACTTATAATTAATGATTTGAACTTAGTTTATTGCTTACGTAAAATGATAATTTCGATAAATAAATAAATTATTGTCAATTGTTTTTAACTGTCATAACTTTATTTCTTATAAACTTTGTTTCAAATTGCCAGAATTTTCTTAATTAAAACAATGATACTAAAAATGGTATAATAAGTACCTACTAGTTAAATTATAGTTTACTAGCTGCGCCCAGCGGCTTCGCTCGTGCGTATGGTATTGGTATAACTCGGGAACCAGAACGATTTTCGGGGAAGAAGCCTATGTAGGTCTCCGGCACAGTATCTATCTACATACCAATTTTCATTGATATTGGTTCAGCCGTTAAGGCGCTGAGTCGTAATAAACACACACATACACAAACACTCATATCACACTCATATATACACAAACTTTTGCATTTATAATATTAATGGGCTGTTAATGATTTTTTTTAAATAATATAAGTTACAAAGATATACACAATTTCAATTGATTGCATCAGTATAATTACAGTAAACTTAATTAAAGATAATTGTTTATTTGTTTAAGTTTCAGGATTCCTTAAGAAATTTATAAAAATAACCATAATGATCAACTTTGTAAATTACTTTAACAAGCATATTTTTGTAATAATATAAATAATATAATAGGGTACCACAAGCGTATAGCAGATACTGTGACGGCTACGAGCCCATTCGACCCTAAAGATTCGACCCTGCATTAAAAGTTGTAGACTCGACCCGTTTTTGAGAGTCCATTCGTACCTATTTTAGGTACTAATCCAGAAAAATAAAATTAATATATTTTTAGAGCTCATCCGTACCTCATTGTGCTTTTTACTATTTTAAAAGGAAATCAGTACAGTCCAAAAAAACTCATTTCAAATTAAGTACATTTGAATATTTAATGAGTTGTGTTACTTTAACAATATATGAATTTCTTGAAAATAACGTTTCATTCTCCTCTCGTAATGGAAGAATTCGTTTCTCTCCAAGAATGTTGAGTAAGCTGAGGTTATGGATTAAACTCATAAAGAGTTTATATTACTGAAAGAAAAACTTACTAGAATAATGTATAAATTTGAAATATTGTTTAAAAGAAATTTTATAATTTTACAAATTATTTATACAGGTAATTATAACTAGAATTAAATTTGATTCAATTTTAATTCCAAAACTTTATTTTTTTATTTTTAGCTTCCCCTTTAGCATGTGATTTTAATTATATATAGAAGTTGTTGTGAATAAACGAGTTATTATATTATTTTTGGTTTATTGATGATTTTCTTCAAAAAACAATATAAAGTATTTTATACCGTCTGTACTTTATACGTACTCGCGAAAAGGGACGAATATTAGGAATATTTTTCTCAAGAACACGTAGAGTGCGAGTCTGACTTACGCTTACCCATTTTTATTATACAATTATAAACTTATAACAATAAATATAAAATTTTAGATTCAAATTACATGCGTACGACGTATTTGCAGATATTTTATAACAACTTTTGGTCACTTTGAGTATCGTGGCCGCTTTTGTAGTACGTTTATTGAGTGATATAGACTCTTTACCTGAGCCACAGTCCTAAAGGATATATAGAATTAAAACTGAATATTTTAAATATGTACTTACTTTTAAACTTTCGCGTTGCATGATATGATTTGAATATTTTAAGGTTTTTATTTGTTTGGTCATTCTTTTTGAGTTGTCAGTGTTAAATTTAATATCATTTGTACGGCGTATTTCTGTTAAATAGGTATATATTAAGTAATTGCTCGTAAAGTATTCTCTTTTGCGGCACTAATTATAAGTATATATTATAATATGTAGCGGCATCGATAAAATATCCAAACGTTTTTATCGATACGAGACTCTTGAATTGAAATATTGATGATATTTATTGTAGTTAATATTGGAAGACATTAATTATGCCCATTTCACCACTGACACGACAAGTAAGTAATTTTTTTTTTATAAAATTTGGATCAAACAAACTTTTGGTACATCAAGTAGTAACTTTAACATTGCCGACCGTGTGACTAATTTAATACTTTTGCCATGTAGATGCGGAATTTCAATAATATTTGTCTTAAAAGAAGTAGTTCAGTGTATCAAGTAGGAAATGGCGTAGCGGTTAAAGTACACACCTTCAATAAAGAGGATTGTTTTCATAAAAACTTTGTACGTTTATCTTATCTTGGATATCACAGACTAGCGATGAAAACAAACATCGCGAAGAAGGGTTGTTGTAAATTCGCCACATTTTTTCATACACATTTTACAAAAAGATAATGGAAAATACGATAATGTGGCGAATCAAACCGTAATCAATGCCCATATTTTCTCTGTATGAAAATAGATCTTTTACTATGCAGTGGGTTGATATTTTAATCAGTGCATGATGTCTCATTTCAGTTTTTAGTAGCCGGTTCAACACATCTAGCGGCGCTGTCTGCTGGAGGTGTGATAGCTTACCTAAGTGTATTGCTGCAGCAGCTTCAATCTAATAATACTATTGTACAGCTGGATCTGCATAATGGATCATGGATAGGTAAGCTTTGACCTATATGTCTAACATTGAACCAATATTTCACTTTTAACGGAATACTGTTTCATGTTGTTCATGCGTGAAGTTGTGACAGAATTGCGCAGAACTTTATATCTTTTTAAGGCAATCGATTAAGAAATTAATAAGAATTTAGTGAATACGGCTTAATATTATATTTTTATTTATTTTGTTCTGAGCCTTTCGAGCATTCTTACGAATGGTATCTGTTCAATTTTCAAACTAGTTTTATTTTTTGCATAAAATAAAATTAAAAATATCGTTAGGTTTAATTGCAAAATGTATGTTTTCAGGTTCAATACATGGCATAGCTGGCATCCCAAGTGTTTTCCTGTCTCTATTGATGCAGTACAGCGGCCGAAGGTTGGCTTTTGTTCTAAGCTGTCTCTTCATAATAATCGGCTGGATTTTCACTTACTTCGCCCAAAGCATCACTACTCTTATTATAGGAGAATGCTTCCACGGACTTGGCACCAATAGTCTTTTAGCCGTCAGTTTTCTAAGTATCTCAGAGATGGTTGTGCCAAATTACAGGAATGCGTGCTTGTTTCTATTTGGAACTGTTCAAGCTTTCGGGATTTCACTAGTTGGGATCCTAGGAAGGTATATACATTGGAAAACGGTTGGATTAATAATGTGCACGCCAGTATTATTAGCTTTACCAATTGGCTGTTTATGGCCACAATCCCCTTCTTGGCTTGCTTGTAAAGGAAAGTTTGAAGAATGCGAAAAAATATTTAAAAGTTTACGAGGAACTGACGAGGAATCGGAAAAGGAATTGGAAGCTATGATCAGTGGTCAAAGGGAAAATTTACGAATGAAACCTCAACCTCAATCTTTTAATTTGTGTACAAATTAAAAGATTAATTAGTGCGATTACCAGAAGAGATTTTTATATACCGTCGTTACACACTTTTGTATTAATTAATAATTTGTATTGGGGAGGTGGTATGCCAGTCATAATATATGCGAATGATATGATTGTAAAATCGACTGGCACAGCAAATCCTCAGGTAAAATTAATTTTGGACTGCACACTTTTTATTGGATATAACATAACAAATGTTTTAGTGAGTAGATACTACAGTAGCAAGAAAGTGATGTTGTTTAGTATGTCTGGTACAACAATTTTTATGTTTTCAGCTGCACTTTTGACATATCTACAAAGTATAGAGATGCTACCAAAAGATTCTCAGTTGGCTGTGTATTCTTTATTTGGATTTGTCATATTTTTAAGTTTAGGTTCAATCTGTACAGGTTTTACTATAGCCAGTGAGATTATGCCGGTGAAACATCGAGGTATTGGAGGTTCCCTGTACATCATATTTACTTGTGTACTCCATTCATCCTCATTGAAAGCTTACCCGTATTTGTGCATATACATCAAAATATGGGGCGTGTTTTTAATTTATGCGCTGTATGAGATATTTTCTATATTATTTATTTGGAGATGTGTACCCGAAACCAAGAATAGAACTCTTTATGAAATCGAACTGTTTTATAATCTCGGCTATTTCAAAAATAATATTACAAATGAAAGTGTAAGTATACCTTTTATAAAAACTGATAAAACTTAATTTGTAAATAATCAAAGAAAAAAGCAAAGTTTATTACTTTGCTTTTTTCTTTAATCCTTGAAAATCTGATGTTGTCTTTTAATTATTTATCATCAGCATCTACATTTAAAACAACAACTCTGGAACGGCAGTATCACCTTACTTTTCGGGATTGGTGTAAGATGATGTGAAGACAGCAACAGCCAATATATCACTATGTAATTTATACCGACAGGTTCTTAAATTTTATCTAGTTGAGTTGACTTTTATTATAATATAATATAATATCACAACAACTACACACAAAGCCACCTAGACCCAAAGTAAGCATATTTGTATAGCTTGTGTTATGGGTTCTAGAATGCGGAAATACATACTTAAATACTTTTTTTTTGTAAATACATTTTTATTATACATAGAAACACCCAGACCAATGCAAATAGACATGTCCATGCATACAAATATTTACTCACTCAGCGGGAATCGAATCGGGCCTCTGCGCGGCAGTCCATACATAGTACCACCGAACCACAGAGGTCGTCAAAGTCATTATATTTAATAATAATAATAATACCAGCCTATTTAGTATCCCACTGCAGGGCAAAGGCCTCTTCTCATATAAAGAAGGTATGAGCATTAATCACCACGCTTACTCAAGGTGGATTGGCAATTTATTATACTTTTATTTACCAAATAAATCATTATATTTACCAAAAGATAAATATATACATAAACATTTTAAATACGTATGTTACATGCGCTCTAGTATGTGGCACGACATTAAGTTAGTAAGAGCGGACATCGTCACTTTTGCCACTTTACAGAAAAGGTAATATTTTTACAGTAGTACAACCACGCTGATTTCAGCATGAATGGGCCTGATCGACCGGAGAAGTACTACCCCCTCATAAAGATCGACGTAAGAATATTATTTCTTATGCTAATGTGTTTCACTCGGTGAGTGAGAGCGCCGGCAGCCCAAATACCCCCTCGGTCCTCTTCCTTTTCCCTTTTCCTTCATCATTTTTCCCCTTACCGTGGTCTGCAACAGCTAGGTTGTGTTTTTAAAGCAATAATACTTCTGCGATTCTTAGAATACACAGCTATCTCTATAGGTTACGGTTACCACTTACCATCAGGTGACCCGTATGCTTGTATACCACCAAAGTTATATAAAAAAAGGTACCTAACGTAATGCAAGGTGAATAATTATGGCATTTAGTGAGTGTTTATTGCCCGACTGCCACAGTCAAGGAGGGTAATGTTTTTTTTAACGATGGAGTTAAAAATGTAACTTATATGAAAAAAAAAATATAATTTAAAATAGGTTTACAAATCAGTTATGATGATCAAATATGCTATGTTTTAATTATTGAATTATAGACTACTAGTATTGCAGTTTTGTAAGTTTGAAATTCTGCATTGATAATAAATACTAATGGGTAAATTATAGAAGTAGAATCGTACACGTAATCCCGTAAATGAGTTGGACCTACTCGTAATTTATGCGCAATGAATGTAAGTAATTTTTACAATATTAGCATGAATTTCGTTTAATAAAAAAAATGAAATTTCCTAAATTATAATATTGGGGTTTTTTATTTATTTATTCAATTACGTATACCAACAGCATATTTTTTTTTTCTACTGCTGCAGATCGCCTATGATAACCCAGGTGATCATAGTGGAGTTGACTCATAGGTCTCTGCCAATTTTCGGCACGGCCACTTGTTAGCCGCCCTCATCTATTAGTTGCCCGACAAGTGCGTATAAACCGATTCTATTACAATCGAGAATGTTCCTGGTTCAATGGTATAAAATTTGCTTTGCTAGTTTGGTGCTTATAACAGAAATCCATAATTCCTTCTGGCAAAAGTTCTAACACTAATCCAAGCGTGCCACATTGATGCAATTTATTACTACGACTCTTAATACACATTGTTGCACATGTACAAATCTTGGATGGAGATCTAGAAATAAGAACCTAAGAGTTCCATACAGTGAGGTTTCAGATAAACTTTCTCCCTCGTACGATAAGGTTGTGGAATGGTCTTCCAGTCGAGATTTTCTGAGAAAATACAGCATGGAGTTCTTTAAAAAAAGGAGTTAAAAGGTTTTTAACAGGGTTGACAACGCGCTAGTGATGCTCCTGGTGTTGCAAGCGTCCATAGGCTATGGTAACTGCTAACCATCAGACGGGCCGTATATCTGTTTGTCACTTTAGTCGATTAACAAAATAAGGAAAATTTTGTAGGTACACTTCTCTGTAGACCAAAGAGTATGCAGGTCATGGTAGAAAACCTAGCAATAAGATATTAAACAACAATGAACATTTACAACATGTATTTATTAATTTGTATCTACATAAATTGTGTATGAACACGGAGGTATTAAATTAAAATATAAGTTATATTTAAAGTACTATAAAATATGGTTATTTATCTATCTAATTTGTACATTGTATTATTTAAGATTAATAAACTATTTCGTGGTGGCGGGAAACCGATGGATGAGAGGTATCAGATAATAATATAACAGGATATTTATGTCAACCAACTACATCCAATACGATGGCAAATATTGTTTTTTTATAAAACGTATCATGTTAAAAGTAGAAAATAATACAGTTTTAAACTATTATTTTCTAAATTAATTACGATTTTTAACTTATAAATGGTTTACCTACATCTGCCTTTACAATATTATCTTTGTAGTGGCCATAATTATAAAACTGTTCAATTTCATGCAGAGTTCTATTCTTTGTATCAGGTACGTAACTCCATATGAACAATATAGAAAATATCTTATAAAGCGCATAAATTAAAAACACTCCCCATATTTTAACGTATATAACCAAATATGGGTAAGCTTTCAAAGATAAAGAATGGAGAACACAAGTACAAACGACGTAAAAGGATCCTCCTAAGCCACGATGTTTCACCGGCACAATCTCACTGGCTAAATTAAGACCTATACTACAAGAACCTAAGCTAAAAAATGTAACGAATCCCAATAAAGAATAAACTGCTAATTCAGAATCTTTTGCAAGTATTGCTATACTTTGTAGATAAGTTATAAAAGCAGCTGAAGACATAAAGGTCGCTGCACCACACATACTGAAAAGCAAAACTTTTTTGCTACTAAAGTACTTAACTAAGATATTTGTTACGTTATAACCAATAAACAACGTACAGTCTATAATAAATTTTGCTTGAGAATTTGGTTTTCCTGAAGATTGTACAATCATATCATTCGCGTATATTATAACTGGTAAACTACCACCCCAATACAACACATTTAACAATACAAAAGTGTGCAAAGTTGGTATATAGAAATCTCTTCTGCTAATTGTATTAATAAATCGTCTTAGCTTTGTACCTTGAGGTTGTTTGAGTAAATTTTCTCTTTGACAACTGACCATAGCTTCCAATTCATTCCTAGAATTCTCATCTGTTCCTCTTAACCTTTCAAATATTTTTTCGCATTCTTCGAATTTTCCTTTACAAGCTAGCCAAGAAGGAGATTCTGGCCAAATGCATCCAATTGGTAATGCTAATAAAACTGGTAGACACATTATTAAACTAACCGTCTTCCAATGCAAATATCTTCCTAAAATCCCTACTAAAGAAATCCCTAAAGCTTGAATAGTTCCATATAATAGCAAACAGGTAATTTCTGTAATTTGGTGCTAACATCTCAGAGACACTTAAAAAACTAACAGCCATAAGACTGTTAGTGCCAAGTCCGTGAACACATTCTCCTATAATAAGCGTGGTGATGCTCTGAGCGAAGTAAGTGAAGATCCAGCCGGTTATGAGGAAAATACAGCTTAGTATGAAGGCAAACTTTCTGCCTCTATTTTGCATTAAAAGAGGCAGAAGAACACTTGGGATGCCAGCTATACCGTGCACTGACCCTGAAAAAAAAAGAAACAAAAATTACAAATAATAATAATAATATTTTTTGCTGAATAAAGTTTAATCACAATCATATTCATATGTTTGGACTGACGACCTGATAAGGGTTGAGGGGAACAGATGGATGAGGGTGGTTCACGACTGACCAAGGTGGCGAAAATTGGGGAAGGGAAGGGTTATGTTCAGCAGTGAACGTCTTTCAGCTGATAAAATGATATTTATTAATAATAATAATAATATTGGAGGTTCCCTGTACATCATATTTACTTGTGTACTCCATTCATCCTCATTGAAAGCTTACCCGTATTTGTGCATATACATCAAAATATGGGGCGTGTTTTTAATTTATGCGCTGTATGAGATATTTTCTATATTATTTATTTGGAGATGTGTACCCGAAACCAAGAATAGAACTCTTTATGAAATCGAACTGTTTTATAATCTCGGCTATTTCAAAAATAATATTACAAATGAAAGTGTAAGTATACCTTTTATAAAAACTGATAAAACTTAATTTGTAAATAATCAAAGAAAAAAGCAAAGTTTATTACTTTGCTTTTTTCTTTAATCCTTGAAAATCTGATGTTGTCTTTTAATTATTTATCATCAGCATCTACATTTAAAACAACAACTCTGGAACGGCAGTATCACCTTACTTTTCGGGATTGGTGTAAGATGATGTGAAGACAGCAACAGCCAATATATCACTATGTAATTTATACCGACAGGTTCTTAAATTTTATCTAGTTGAGTTGACTTTTATTATAATATAATATAATATCACAACAACTACACACAAAGCCACCTAGACCCAAAGTAAGCATATTTGTATAGCTTGTGTTATGGGTTCTAGAATGCGGAAATACATACTTAAATACTTTTTTTTTGTAAATACATTTTTATTATACATAGAAACACCCAGACCAATGCAAATAGACATGTCCATGCATACAAATATTTACTCACTCAGCGGGAATCGAATCGGGCCTCTGCGCGGCAGTCCATACATAGTACCACCGAACCACAGAGGTCGTCAAAGTCATTATATTTAATAATAATAATAATACCAGCCTATTTAGTATCCCACTGCAGGGCAAAGGCCTCTTCTCATATAAAGAAGGTATGAGCATTAATCACCACGCTTACTCAAGGTGGATTGGCAATTTATTATACTTTTATTTACCAAATAAATCATTATATTTACCAAAAGATAAATATATACATAAACATTTTAAATACGTATGTTACATGCGCTCTAGTATGTGGCACGACATTAAGTTAGTAAGAGCGGACATCGTCACTTTTGCCACTTTACAGAAAAGGTAATATTTTTACAGTA
Source organism: Parascotia fuliginaria (assembly GCA_963082885.1). Classification (NCBI taxonomy): domain Eukaryota; kingdom Metazoa; phylum Arthropoda; class Insecta; order Lepidoptera; family Erebidae; genus Parascotia; species Parascotia fuliginaria. The sequence continues at coordinate 8,731,485 of OY720195.1, forward strand.
GTACAACCACGCTGATTTCAGCATGAATGGGCCTGATCGACCGGAGAAGTACTACCCCCTCATAAAGATCGACGTAAGAATATTATTTCTTATGCTAATGTGTTTCACTCGGTGAGTGAGAGCGCCGGCAGCCCAAATACCCCCTCGGTCCTCTTCCTTTTCCCTTTTCCTTCATCATTTTTCCCCTTACCGTGGTCTGCAACAGCTAGGTTGTGTTTTTAAAGCAATAATACTTCTGCGATTCTTAGAATACACAGCTATCTCTATAGGTTACGGTTACCACTTACCATCAGGTGACCCGTATGCTTGTATACCACCAAAGTTATATAAAAAAAGGTACCTAACGTAATGCAAGGTGAATAATTATGGCATTTAGTGAGTGTTTATTGCCCGACTGCCACAGTCAAGGAGGGTAATGTTTTTTTTAACGATGGAGTTAAAAATGTAACTTATATGAAAAAAAAAATATAATTTAAAATAGGTTTACAAATCAGTTATGATGATCAAATATGCTATGTTTTAATTATTGAATTATAGACTACTAGTATTGCAGTTTTGTAAGTTTGAAATTCTGCATTGATAATAAATACTAATGGGTAAATTATAGAAGTAGAATCGTACACGTAATCCCGTAAATGAGTTGGACCTACTCGTAATTTATGCGCAATGAATGTAAGTAATTTTTACAATATTAGCATGAATTTCGTTTAATAAAAAAAATGAAATTTCCTAAATTATAATATTGGGGTTTTTTATTTATTTATTCAATTACGTATACCAACAGCATATTTTTTTTTTCTACTGCTGCAGATCGCCTATGATAACCCAGGTGATCATAGTGGAGTTGACTCATAGGTCTCTGCCAATTTTCGGCACGGCCACTTGTTAGCCGCCCTCATCTATTAGTTGCCCGACAAGTGCGTATAAACCGATTCTATTACAATCGAGAATGTTCCTGGTTCAATGGTATAAAATTTGCTTTGCTAGTTTGGTGCTTATAACAGAAATCCATAATTCCTTCTGGCAAAAGTTCTAACACTAATCCAAGCGTGCCACATTGATGCAATTTATTACTACGACTCTTAATACACATTGTTGCACATGTACAAATCTTGGATGGAGATCTAGAAATAAGAACCTAAGAGTTCCATACAGTGAGGTTTCAGATAAACTTTCTCCCTCGTACGATAAGGTTGTGGAATGGTCTTCCAGTCGAGATTTTCTGAGAAAATACAGCATGGAGTTCTTTAAAAAAAGGAGTTAAAAGGTTTTTAACAGGGTTGACAACGCGCTAGTGATGCTCCTGGTGTTGCAAGCGTCCATAGGCTATGGTAACTGCTAACCATCAGACGGGCCGTATATCTGTTTGTCACTTTAGTCGATTAACAAAATAAGGAAAATTTTGTAGGTACACTTCTCTGTAGACCAAAGAGTATGCAGGTCATGGTAGAAAACCTAGCAATAAGATATTAAACAACAATGAACATTTACAACATGTATTTATTAATTTGTATCTACATAAATTGTGTATGAACACGGAGGTATTAAATTAAAATATAAGTTATATTTAAAGTACTATAAAATATGGTTATTTATCTATCTAATTTGTACATTGTATTATTTAAGATTAATAAACTATTTCGTGGTGGCGGGAAACCGATGGATGAGAGGTATCAGATAATAATATAACAGGATATTTATGTCAACCAACTACATCCAATACGATGGCAAATATTGTTTTTTTATAAAACGTATCATGTTAAAAGTAGAAAATAATACAGTTTTAAACTATTATTTTCTAAATTAATTACGATTTTTAACTTATAAATGGTTTACCTACATCTGCCTTTACAATATTATCTTTGTAGTGGCCATAATTATAAAACTGTTCAATTTCATGCAGAGTTCTATTCTTTGTATCAGGTACGTAACTCCATATGAACAATATAGAAAATATCTTATAAAGCGCATAAATTAAAAACACTCCCCATATTTTAACGTATATAACCAAATATGGGTAAGCTTTCAAAGATAAAGAATGGAGAACACAAGTACAAACGACGTAAAAGGATCCTCCTAAGCCACGATGTTTCACCGGCACAATCTCACTGGCTAAATTAAGACCTATACTACAAGAACCTAAGCTAAAAAATGTAACGAATCCCAATAAAGAATAAACTGCTAATTCAGAATCTTTTGCAAGTATTGCTATACTTTGTAGATAAGTTATAAAAGCAGCTGAAGACATAAAGGTCGCTGCACCACACATACTGAAAAGCAAAACTTTTTTGCTACTAAAGTACTTAACTAAGATATTTGTTACGTTATAACCAATAAACAACGTACAGTCTATAATAAATTTTGCTTGAGAATTTGGTTTTCCTGAAGATTGTACAATCATATCATTCGCGTATATTATAACTGGTAAACTACCACCCCAATACAACACATTTAACAATACAAAAGTGTGCAAAGTTGGTATATAGAAATCTCTTCTGCTAATTGTATTAATAAATCGTCTTAGCTTTGTACCTTGAGGTTGTTTGAGTAAATTTTCTCTTTGACAACTGACCATAGCTTCCAATTCATTCCTAGAATTCTCATCTGTTCCTCTTAACCTTTCAAATATTTTTTCGCATTCTTCGAATTTTCCTTTACAAGCTAGCCAAGAAGGAGATTCTGGCCAAATGCATCCAATTGGTAATGCTAATAAAACTGGTAGACACATTATTAAACTAACCGTCTTCCAATGCAAATATCTTCCTAAAATCCCTACTAAAGAAATCCCTAAAGCTTGAATAGTTCCATATAATAGCAAACAGGTAATTTCTGTAATTTGGTGCTAACATCTCAGAGACACTTAAAAAACTAACAGCCATAAGACTGTTAGTGCCAAGTCCGTGAACACATTCTCCTATAATAAGCGTGGTGATGCTCTGAGCGAAGTAAGTGAAGATCCAGCCGGTTATGAGGAAAATACAGCTTAGTATGAAGGCAAACTTTCTGCCTCTATTTTGCATTAAAAGAGGCAGAAGAACACTTGGGATGCCAGCTATACCGTGCACTGACCCTGAAAAAAAAAGAAACAAAAATTACAAATAATAATAATAATATTTTTTGCTGAATAAAGTTTAATCACAATCATATTCATATGTTTGGACTGACGACCTGATAAGGGTTGAGGGGAACAGATGGATGAGGGTGGTTCACGACTGACCAAGGTGGCGAAAATTGGGGAAGGGAAGGGTTATGTTCAGCAGTGAACGTCTTTCAGCTGATAAAATGATATTTATTAATAATAATAATAATATTTCAACAACTACACACAACGCCATCTAGACCCAAAGTAAGCATATTATATGTTTGTGTTATGGGTTCTAGAATGCGAATATAAATACTTAAATACTTTTTTTTTGTTAATACATACATATTATACATAGAAACACCCAGACCAATGCAATAAGACATGTTCATGCACACAAATATTTGCACTGAGCGGGAATCGAACCCGCGTCCTCTGCGTGGCAGTCTATACACAGTACCACCGAACCACAGAGGCAGTTATACTATATATTTATTTATATATATTTATATTTTATACTGACAGTTTTTTTGCTGAAGCACTACGTCAATGCATAATATTAAGAACATAATATAATGGCCTTGTTGCGGGAGACTCAACCATTAAAAATATATTAGTGATACAAATAAAGAAACTTAAAAACCTTTGAACAATAGAAAATACAGTGGAAACATTTAAATTAGATTATTAATTATGCAATGTCCGCAAAGAGTTTCAGTAAAATAATGACGTTGGAAAATGACGACCCTACCTACTTGTGAGTGAAACAAACTAGGAGTAGTTAGCAGTGTTGTAAAGCAGTTTCACTACATAGTATAAAACAAAGTCGCTTCCCGCTGTCTGTCCCTATGTATGCTTAGATCTTTTAAACTACGCAACGGATTTTGATGCGGGTTTTTTTAATGATTCAAGAGGAAGGTTTTTATGTGTATAACATGCATAGTATAGTAGAGAAACACTGATAAATTTAGATGTTTTTAATGTGATGTCGTAAATAAACATTTTTTTTGCGCTTACATTGCAACGCTGGCTAAGCCCTACAAGATAGATCAAAATAATGTACTACAGTATTGTACACCTTAAAAAGGTCTGCAATAGTATATGTCTATCTCTAAGGGATAACCCACAATAACCATTTTTTATCCTTTACTTTTTATGAGAAATAATTAGGTAGGTAAATATACTACAGAATGTGTAAATACAACGTTCACAGTATTTGTTTTTTTTCGCACGGGCAATGCTGATACTAAATATAGTATCAGCATTGCACCCATGCGAAGCCGGGGCGGGTCGCTAGTAAATTATAATTGTAGAAGAAGTCTTCAGAAAATTGATCTATTATAAAAAAAATGTGATCAGACTACTTCTGCTTAACATAGCGCATATGGCAAAATTTCTTTAATTTTTGATGATGAGTGAACATACATTTGGGCAGAAATGTAGTTACAATATTCTTTTTATTAAATCTCGGTTTTTCTTGTTAAAATTCATTTACTTTTACGAATTTCTTACAATAAATTCATCTCAATTAGATAGAAATAGAATATTTTTGTTTGAATGTTCGATTTTAGCATACTCTGTGCATTGGAACTTTTTAAGCTAAATCTACGATAACTGTTTAGGCTATACAAAGCAGCTTACCTATCCATGATCCATTATGTAGGTCCAGCTGTACAATCGTATCAGTGGCTTGAAGCTGCTGCAGCAACACACTAGGGTACGCAATCACACCTCCAGCTGATAATGCAGCTAGGTGTGTCGAACCCGTCACTAAGAACTGAAAAAAGAAATCAATCCCTGAAAAAGATGCTAAATGCAACCTTTTTAGTAAATGTCAAATATTGCTGAAATTGAATGTGTGTAATGTATGTTAATTTTCATAGATAAATATGAAAATTTATTTCTCACAATAATTACTAGAGGTGATGATAATCTCACTATAATAAAATTATTGTGAGAAATAAAAATGCTTACGCACATTAAAGTATAGTTTTGATGTTTTGTTAAAAAAAATCTTCTATTAATCGCGTTCTTTAATCATCGTTCTTTAATCTTTTAAAGTTCTCGATTATACCATCACCATCATGTAGACTTGTCGCTGGTGAACATAGACCACCTCTAAGCATCTCCAATTTTACCAAAACCGAGTAGCTCTTATCCATCATTTGCCTCAGCATCAGGTCGTTGAACAATATAAAGAGATCGCCGAACTTTAACCAAGATACAAACTCATCCATTCTCCTAATTAACAAAAAAAAATTGTAGATACTTGTCGTGCAAGTGGAGAAATGGGCATCATTGACGATCTACCAAAATTGATACACAGCTCATGTGTTAAAACAGAGATACCTATAATAATAACAAAGACAATTTTAAGAATACAAGTGAATCTAATATTACTGATACGAATGCATAGGAGAAGATATAATTATTGTGGTTGGAAAAATTCATGCAACACTAAATAAATATTGTTATGCATGACAACAATAGCGAATATCATTTATTTATTTATCCTAAATAATTGTGGAGTCATCTATCTGGCCAATGATGACGCACAGAAATTAACTAAGCGAAAACGACGACCGTTTACAGCAAAACATAGATGGCGCTGAGTAACACATTCAATCAACTTCTATACAAAAACACCAAAAATGTATGAAAGCTCGACTCTCGATATCAACATTCTCTCACCAACTCACTAAGTATATATGCGAAGTCCCGATTACCAACTGTCGGGCGGTACTCCGCCAGGCACGATGTCTAGTTTAGTAGTTAGAGGTATATGGTGTGATACACATACTAAATAAAACAAGAACTTTATTTAAAATCTTAAAAGATAATACAATGTTCCACAAACTGTACAAACATTTTGACTAAACGATCAATTACATAATAACAAATCTACTAAAATATCTATACATATAATAAAAATGTAACCGATCGCTGTCTGTACATGGAAGATATATGAGAAAAAAAAATATTGGGACCTTTATCAACGCAAGTACAACCCAAAACAATGATTGTTACAATTTTTGTCTGTTTGTCTGTTTGTCTGTTAGTCTGTTTGTCTGTTTGTCTGTTTGTCTGTGCGTTTGTTCACGCTAATCTCAGAAACGGCTTATCCGATTTAAATATGGTTTTCACTAATATATTGTGGTAAGCTTCACTTAACATTTAGTGTTTGTTTCATGTCAATCGGTTCATAAATAAAAAAGTTATGCCAATTTAAAGAATCACATCGAATATTCGTTAATTTACTACGAAATCTTTTAGAAGCAGAGATTTTAACCCAAGGTAAGACACTAAAAGTTGTGGGTGTGGGTCTAAGTATTAGCTGTTTTTCGCACGGTCAGCTTTATGTGGCTCTATCACGTGTTAGCATTCCTAGCAGCCTGTATGCTTTGATCCCTGATGGCTATACGTCTAATCCATACATCCATACATATTATAAAAGGCTTTGTCCTGACTGACTGACTGACTGACAGACAACGTACAGCCTAAACCACTGGTCGTAGCGACTTGAAATTTGAAGGGTGTGTTTGTCTTAATGTCTAGAAGTGTACTAAGAAAGGGTTTTTAAAACTTCAACCCTTAAGTGTATGAAAAGGGATGAAAACGATTGTATGAAACGTCTACATTTTAACTTACTGAAATTTTGTTTTGGAATAATTTTATTTAAATAAAAAATTCTCATTTTTTTTAACTGGGGTGGATTTATAGGGGTGAAATAAGGGATGAAATATTGTATGGAAAGATCTTTGCTTTTGAAGTTGGCGACTTGAAATTTGGTGGGAGGGGGAAGGGAGGGGGAGGAAGAGGAAAGGAAGGGAGAAGTGCCGGGTAGCGAGGGGGAAGTCAGGGCAAAGGGAGGGTAAAGTCAGGGGGAAATCGACTGCCTCTGTATTTCGGTGGTACTGTGTATGGACTGCCACGCAGAGGTTGCGGGTTCGATTCCCGCTCAGTGCAAATATTTGTAGCATGAACATGTCTATTTGCATTGGTCTGGGTGTTTCTATGTAAAATATGTATGTATTTACAAAAATAAAAGTATTTAAGTATGTTTATCCGTATTCTAGAACCCATAACACAAGCATATAATATGCTTACTTTGGGTCTAGATAGCGTTGTGTAAAAAAAAGAAAAAAGAAAAAGGGAACTCAGGAGGATGTGAGGAGGCAGTGAAGGGCAAGTGAGGGGCAAGTGAAGGGCAAGTGAGAGGTAAGTGAGGGGGAAGTGAGGGAGACGTAAAGGAAAGTGAGGGAAGTGAGGAGTCAGTGAGTGGTAAGTGAGGGGTGAGTGAGTGGAAAGTGAGGGAAAGTGAGGGAAAGTGATGGGAAGTGTGGGGAAAGTGAGGGAGATGGGAGGGAGACGGGAGGGAAAGGGAGGGAAAGGGGAAAAGGGGGAGAGGAAATGAGGGAAAGGGGAAAGTTATTGCAGTGGCAATTTGCCTTAGTGTATTGTATATTGTTTTACGGGTGATATCTTTAGGTAGGTGAAAGAGGGTTTGTACGAATGGTGATGATGATGAGATTAGAAATAGTATGCAAAACAGTATTTAAACAATATAAAAATGTCTATTGGAAAAACTCACTCATCACGAAATCTCAGAAACTACAAGTGCTGGGAGTTTCAAATTTTGGAAATAGGTGCTCTCTAAGACGGGTTTTTCGAAATTCATTTCCCTGTAGTATAAAGGGGAACAAAATTTGTATAAAGCTTCTATAGTTTTTAAACGGGAGTTTTGATAATACGATTTCCAAACTAGGAACTATTCTTATTAAGTGTGAAAATAGGAGTGGCAAGTTTTGTTAAATATCGCAAAATTTCGTCTGTTTTAGGGGTAGCGGGTGAATAGATTTAAATAGGATTCGCCTTAGAGACGGATTATACTGATATTTATTACTAATACAATGTACGATTGCCGTAAGATTAGGTAAGAAATATTCTCATACAGGCACACATCTGAATTTTCACGCGAACGAAGTCGCGGGCAACAGCTAGTGTACAATATAGTTATACTTAATCTATTTTGACATACATTCAAAATAGATTATGGTTCTTCTGAACTACGGTATTACTTTCAATTAGTTTGAACTTTCTTTTATGTCTTCCATAACTGATTTTCATCTTTAATATATTCAGCGCCACTTCATTGAGGCGACAGTTAACACCAACAAGAACAATACATATAGCAATTTTCAAAAAAGCAAAGTAATAAGTATAGTCTAAGAAAACGGGTATCTCCCTGGCAGCCTCGGCGATCCTAGCAAGAGAGGTCAGGGATCATTCCATCCGCATTCTCTGACAGCATGTCTGTTCTTCAAGCGCTAGGAAGCCATACAATAAATTCCAAACTAGTATGTGACTGCCACCAAAAACTATGTAAGGTAGGTAACAATAACAACATCACTATACAATGGATCAAATGGCATAGCGGCTTCCGAGGTAACGACGCAGCCGACGTGCTTGCGAGGGAAGGCTCAGCTATGAATACACACATACTGCTACACTGCCCTGAGGTCGCCACATACAGGGCAAGATACTTTGGCGACCCGAATTCACTCCAAGAGATCGTCGGGGACATCAAAAGTCTGCTGGCCTTCCTCGAGGAGCTGGGATGGATCGAGTGATCGCCCCCCACCCACACGCAAAATACGCGCACAGTCGTGGAGTTGCGGCAAACAGCCCGTTAATACCAATACCAACCAATACCAATAGTTCAAGAAAACTACAAAAACTTTCCAGGATATAATATTAGAGCCTCTGGCTAGCTATGTTTGTTTGTCACCGTAATCATATAAAAATAGCAACCAACCTTCACTTATTAATATACAAAATAAAAATAGAATGAATTACGTACGTGTTTTTCTATATGTACACAAGTGCTGATCTCTACAGTACGTGTGTACTTGTACACTTAGTTCAGTCATTAAAGTTAAACATCTGCATTGTTTTTAAGTTCTTACGCAAAGAAGTGTTTAATTAAATAAACAGACTTATTTTTTTACTGAGTTTTATGTTATCCAATTGACGCAAGTTTATCTTAATTAAAACACACTAAGTAAGAGTCTGATTCAGGCTTAATGGGTTTAGTAAATTGTGGCAATATTATTTTTTGGATATATTTTAATATATATTTTTTATTATTTATTATTAATATTGTACAATTTTGTGAATACCGCAAATTTTTAGACGTTGATTGATAAATTATGTTTTAAGAACCCTGGAAACCCAATTATTAAGTTCTTTTCATCCTTCATAGTCGGTAATGGTTTGGTAGTTTCCATTGTTTCTGAAATGCTGTAAAAATTTAACTATGTTAACTAATATTATGAAGAGAAAAGATTAGATGAGAAATGCCTGGGAGAGTTGGTAAGGGTCGCCCTCGAAAGACAAACCAAATGACAGATGTGGGCACAATAAATGCACCCGTAACCGACGAGTGTGTATGAAAATTTTAGTGTATATTGAAGAGGCAAAGACGTTATGTTTGGATCGCAGCAAATGCAGTTCTGTAGTCTCTGCTTACCCCATTAATGGGAGACGGGCCTGAAGTTAATTAATTAGTATGTATGTAAAAGATTAGATTTTTAGTATGTTTGTTTGCAGTATAGCAATAAATATTTAGCAATTTTGCCATAATTATATTTTATGTAGGCGTTTGTTTTTTTTTATATTAACCTACCAAAGAGACTCCACCCCGCCTGATGAAAAGCAGTCAGTGGAATCTACAAGTGGTGGCCACCATACCATCGTCTTAAACTGCTGGTATGGTGGCCTCAACTATGGCGGCTGGGAATGAATGGGCGAGGCGAGGAAAGAGTAAAGGGGGGAAATTGGGCCTCCGGCGCTCTCACTCGCCGAACGAAACGCAGTAGTACGGATACTACTACTCTTAAGTCGATCTTCTATGAGAGGGTAGTACTTCCCCGGACGATCCGACCCACTCATGCTGAAACCAGCGCCAGCGTACCGTAATTGATTATATATACTTATATTGTATATGATTGCTATAAGAGGTTATGGTAGTGCCCCAGGTCCGGTGTATGTTTTTATTTAATTGCCGTTATTGGCAGAAGATACACAGCCCACTTGATGGTAAGTGGTATCTGTCGCATATGAACTTCTGCAATGTCAGGGACTCTGTGAAGTCGCTGTCTACTGTGAAGGAAGTGGGGTAAGTTAGGGTGAGATTTGCCTCCAAAATGCAATAAAAAAAAAATATATTTTTAGTTTTCTAAAAACTCGCGTTAGTGAAGTAAGAACATTGTATAATTTATAAGGGTTTCTTATTTTAATATGTAACACTAAACAAAAAATATTTTAATGATATAATTTAAATTTTCTGTCCATAATTACATGTGTGTTTATTTAAATGTGGAATTTATGTGTTATTGTTTAAGAAAAACGTAGATACAAAATCTTACTAATATAATAAATGCTAAAGTTTGTGTGTGGGTGTGTTTGTTACCAGTTAGCGCCTAAACGACTAAACCGATTTCGATAAAAAATCTTTTTATTTCGAAAATCATTCTAGTTCTCGAGGTATACAAATTTTACGTCCGGGAGAAGCCGTGGGGCGCAGCTAGTTGAACATAAATGTATGTATATTATTTATTTAGTAATTTGTAAGAGTAAAAGGTTATGGTGGTCTTAAAATACTTACTTAATATTAACAATAATAATATCAGACTACGCCATCTAGAACCAAAGTAAGCATAAACTCTTTATGCTTCTGCTTCTGTTTTAGAATGCGGATATACATACTTAATTTTTTTTTGTAAGTACATACATATTATATGTAGAAACACTCAGCCCAATGCAAAAAGATATGTCCATGCACACAAGTATTTGAAATGAGCGGGTATCGAATCCGCGACCTATGCGTGACAGTCCGTACACAGTACCAGATTACCACCGAACCACAGAGGCAGTCGAATTTTTTTTTCTTTGTGGCAGTTGCCACATCTCTAAACTGTATTACTTTTCTAATTGCAAAAGCCACAGAACTGCGTTTACCTGCCTAAATATTTAAGCGCCCACTAAAGTTAATGATCTTATGTTAAGCCCAAAAATCGGTTCAATCTACAAGATTAATTACTTGGTCTTTCTCTAGACATTAGTTAAAGTGAATTAAACACATAAGGTTTTTTCAGAATGTAATAATAAGTTATTATTTTATTGTAAATTAGTCCAGGGCTTGTGCAAATGCTTACCTTCCACAATGTCGTAAATATATCAGGTAAATAAGTATGGCACCTTATATTAATTCCTAACACGATTAGACCCGTTTAACAATAATATTTTGTGCAATTGCATCATTCATATTTTCAAAGTTAAGTTCTGCTTATAAGGTAAGTGAATCGCACAAATGTCATGGAAATGATTTATAAAACTAAACAGATTAAAGGACCTAGAATTGAACCTTAAGGGACACCTAAAAGTAACCTGTTGCTAAGAGTAATAAGTGATTCTGAACTTCTGAAGACATTTTAATTTAATACAACGTGTTAAACCGTATTGTTATGGGATCAGGTGAAAAAAGAGTTTATATTATCACACAACAGGATTTTATTAGTAACGTATTAATGTTCAACACGGTCAAAGGCTTTAGAAAAATCACAGACACCTTTATGACAATCATCAAGTTTACTTACGCACTGAAATATCGTAAAAAACATTCCATTGTACTACAACCTCAAGTAGATATGACACACACACACACATACACAAGTAACTGCATAATAATAAAATATAGGTATTTATATTATATATTACATAAAGCGGAAGAGTTTGTTTGTTTGTTTGAACGCGCTAATCTCTGAAAGTATCAGTCGGATTAAAAAAATTCTTATTGCATATGATAGCCCAGTTCTCGAGGAAGGTTTATAGGCTATGTAAAATCACGCTACTGGCGACGGGAGCAGAGTAGTAAGCAAAGACGTGGACGAAACCGCGCTGCAGTATTATTATTATTATTTAATAATGCTTAGTTCATAATTTAGCAATCCGTTTAGGATGAAGTTAGCAGTCAGTTAAAGTTTAGCAATCCCCAGGACACCCGAGTGTCAAAGCTGGCTTAATCCTGTTAATCTTGGCTTACAGGAGTTAAATGATAGGCATGTTGTCCTGCAAATGGTTAGTTAAAATTGTAGAACTTACAGCTTTAGTTTTCTCTCTATCCGAATGTGTTACACATAATGGTTACCTCAAAATACAGCTTTCCAGCTACCCTGTCTTTAATTTTCCTCTATCCCCGACATTGTTCTTGTCACTCCGCACTCTTTTTTTTATATTACAGCCTATCAAAGTGACTTCACCCCGCCTGATGATAAGCAAACAGTGGAATCCAGAAGTGACGGCCACTATATCAAAAGCCATCGTGTTAAACTGCTGGTATGGTGGCCTCCACTATAGCGGCTGGGAAAGGGGTTAGGGGAAGGGAATGAGGGAGGTGAGGAAAGAAGAAAGGGGGGAAATTGGGCCTCTGGCGCACTCACTCACCGAACGAAACGCAGTAGTACGGATACTACTACTCTTAAGTTGATCTTCTATGAGAGGGTAGTACTTCCCCGGACAACCCGGCCCATTCATGCTGAAATCAGCGTGGATCTACTACCGTAATAATAAGTTTCTTATACTATGTAATATTAATTGAGTCGTATACATTACCTTAATCTTAAACTACACGAGAAACCTGTGGAAGAGCGGAGCCTCCTAACACAGGCAATATTATGCCTAAAAGGAGTGCTTCAATCGACAAATTGTAAATGATAGTTTAAGTTTTGAGTAAATAAACGATTATTATTATTATTATCTAACTTTTAAATACATTATGTTCATGTTCATCTTAATTAAGTACATAAAATATTCAAAACATGTTATAAAATACATAAGAAAACATGTTTACTTTACTCTTCGGAGATAATATATATAATCTCTCATAATATTTTTGATGCATAGCTAAGATTATAATGCAAACAATAGTATTTTAATTTTTAATTTAAATTTATGTTCTTAAAATAAAATTTAAATTATTTATTATTGTTGTAAATTTTTAGGAATCTATGTCAAAATTCGAAAATAAAATCCTACTAAAGTAATTCGATGTGTTTATTTAAATACTAATCAGGTCTCGGTCCTCTTAGTGAGGTCTGCCCATGCTGCGCCTGGTAAGGGTGACCTATGTCCAGTGTGGATGTCTTACGGCTAATGTAATAATGATGGAATTACTAATCAAGAGAAAGTCACAACTCCGGTATTATAATAATATAACAATCATGTCAAAGAAGGATGATTAGAACAATAGTATCAGCTTTCGTATTTTACACATAGAAATATTCTTTTCGGACCATCACATTGAATTCGCGTAAAGTTGATAATGGTCCATCACAATGGATTAAAAATGAGGTCATTTACGAGCTACCGAACCATGCATTATCATCTAAGCGAATACGCAAAATTTGAGTAGAATCGACTGAAAACCGTTTTAAATCTGTTTTAAAACTGCTTTAAGGCCCATTCCCTCCTTTCTACATAGTCGGCAACGGCTTAGTTGTGTTTTCTAAGCATTATTTTTGCAATGCTTAGAAAACATGGTCATAATTAATGTATGTAAGTTTATCAATTTTATATATCATTATTATATTATTATGTGTGTAATATATAAGTAAGTTTATTTATTAAAGTATACACTATAGTATACAAAATAAATAGTTAATTATTAGATTAATTATCTCTTTTCATTTTTATCTTTATTTCGGTTGTACGCTTCACTCGTTCTCACACTAATAATTTTCCTCTACACTCTGGATTTGCTGGTAGAAAACTCATACTGAGTTAAGCTTGTCTTTGTACATCAACAATTTGTAAACATTATGTAAATTATGTTTTTGTGTGTACATTAAAGAAAGAACATGGTCGTGGGCCGTATGCTTTTGTGCCATCAAAGTTGTATAATAAACAGTTGCAAGATTTTATCCATACTAACAAGACAAGTTAAATAAATGCTTGTAAAATAGAACCCTTGATGAAGCATCTTAAAAACATTATTCTCTATGAGTATTTAAATAACTTTAGTGTGAGCTAAAAATTTTAGATTATTCAAAGAATTCCAAAACACAAATCAAAGTACGGCACCCACGGCACACGAGTTCGATTCGCTCTTGGTACATTTTAATTTATTATAAACATAAATGATAATAATGACGTAAAAACCGGACTAATGTATTTTTAACAGAATAAATGCTAAATTACTTTAAATAGGACATACAAATACTACTGATAAATTTGTTTTGGCTTTAGTAATTATTATAGAAGCAGAGTGTACTCGCAATTGAGACCTGCAGGCTAACTTGCAGATTACGAATTATAAAAACAATTTTATTAGGTAAATCGAACATTATTCTTTGAAGTTATAGTTCATAATTAGAACAACTTATAACTATACAATTTCTTACGTGACACTCAAATAGTTTGGGGGACAGGAGACGAGTGTTTAAAACGTGGGCGCGCAACGTAAGTCATCTGACAGTACCGTCAGTTGGGCGCCATCACTGTTGACATTAACGTTTATTGATAACATAGATTTTTTTAAATATTCTAATAAGTGCCTAAAAGGATTTCACGCCTTTTGTTCATAGGATAATCTGATGATCTATCAGTACAAGACTTGAACGAATTGAAACAATATAATTTTTATGAGTTGTGATGAATTCGAGAAGATTGTTAACTATGCCTATTTCCCCACTGGCTCGACAAGTAAGTATTACGTTTCATTTTTCAATAAGTTAATTTAACTTTTTATATATTTAACGTTTTATAACAATGCGTAAATTAAGACATGAGTAATTATTAACTAATAGAAGGTTCCAAACAGTTGACTGCACCGTCGTTGGTCTGGTGGTTAGTGTAACGGACTGCGACGCCGCCCGGGTGTCGTGGGTTCGATTTCCGCGTAAGGCAAATATTCTTATGACAAACATTTGTATTTATCTTCAGTCTGGATATTTCCTATGTATTCTAAACATGTATGTATATTCTAAATATATATGTATTATATTTCAGTCATCCAGTACCCATAACAGAAGCTTTGCTTAGCTTGGGACTAGATGACGGTGTGTGATAGTGTCCACATATTATTATTATATTATTATTATTAGTTTAATTTCGGCAGCGTTACTATAAAGCTTCTTAAACTGGCTTAGTGTAAATTGGCTGATATTTTCTTTTTTAATTTTTTGCCCAACTGCCGAAGTCAAGGAGGGTAATGTTTCTCAAGGGTATGTATGTGGGTGGGTATGTCTATTTCATTAGCTCACTACACAGCCTAAATGGCTTGATGGATTTTATATGAGATGTCATTAGATTTGTATTGATAACGGGAGTGAAATAGAGTACATAAGAATTTAATATATCGTCAGCACGAGAAAAAAAAGTGTTTCTTTATTTTCAGTTTGTTCTAAGCTGCTTTTTGTTTTTTGTCCGACTGCCGAAGTCAAGGAGGGTATTAATAATACATTTTGTTTCAGTCACTCATGAGATCTAAACGAATTTGAGTATTGAGCCTATCAATTATTGACATCTATGTGTAATATATATTAAAATATAAACTTATGTTTGTATATTCTATAATTTCCAAAAGGACTAGTGTCCAAGCACAAAAATACAACATATTAAAAATAAATATGTCATTTCGACGCAGTTTGACGTTCATGACAGACGACACCAAAGAGATGACATGACAGTGCCACGGTGGCACCACGTGGTACGTTTTATAAATTTTAAAGGATGGATATCTTTCATGAAATACTGACGCGCGTCCCATGCCTTCATCACAAAAAGAAATTAACAAATCAATGAAACTACTTAACTTACTATTACAAGGGTTACACGCCGTGATATGCAAATCGGGCTAGATGCTCAGCATATACTTAGTTGGACCAGGTCACTCAGTACTAATTTTCAGCTCACCTAACCTAATCTTATCAGTTTTATTGAATCTCTTAGTACTCACTTCTTAAAAGAGAAATTGGAAATAACTTAGAGCCATTAAACAACATGAAACCTAAGAATAATAAAAGACTACATGAGGCGCTCCTAGCTCGTTGCGCTCACTGATGGGTAAACGATTAGCGGGTTAAGCAACATAGATTGCGGTTGGTCCATGGGTGGGTGACCGCATAGTGGCATTTGATCTGAGCGTCTCTGTGCTTTGGAGGGCACGTTAAAAATCGGTTCCGGTTGTTACCAAGTTGATAATAATTGTTAGGTCAAGTCGGATGCCTCTAAGGGGGACCTGAACAAGTCCTAACACTATGTTGACCACAATCCACTCGATTTTATATTATATTCATCTGCTGAAAGACGTCCACTGCTGTCCCAGGCAACTGATGGATGAGGGCGGCTCACGATTGGCCAAGGTGGCGAAAATCGGGGGAGGCCTATGTCTAGCAGTGGGCTTCTTTTGGCTGAGGTTTATCGTACCGGCCCATTATTATCCCACTGCAGGGAAAGGCCTGAGCATTGATCGACACGCTTGCTCAAGGCGGATTGGCGATTTCAGACTTTCTCAGAAGTCAAGGTTTCCTCACAATGTTTTCCTGCACCGTCAGTCTGTAATGTTCAGATAAACTTATAAAGTACATATGAGTTAAAAAATCACATTGGTACTTGCCCGGATTTGAACCCCCAACCTCGTGTTTACGAAGCGGATGCCTTTACTTTGGCTAAGGTTGCATTGAACGAATCAAAATTTCAGTTTTTAGTAGCTGGTTCAACACATCTGGCTGCATTGTCTGCTGGCAGTGCGGTCGTGTACCCAAGTGTGTTGCTGCAGCAGCTTCAAGCTAATGACACGATTATACAATTGAACCTACATAATGGATCATGGATAGGTGAGCTTTTTTTATAACTACACTATATCTTGGCAATTTCGTACGTGACACTCCCATAGTCAGCGAGCGAACAAGAAGAGTAAGGGGGTAATAAAACGTGCGCGCGAAGCGAAGGTCATCTGACAGGATTAAGACCGTCAGTTGGTTGCCGTTGCTGTTGACGTTGATTTTTATTAGTAACATAGTAATTATTATATTAATATTCTGATTTGTGGCAACTTCCTATACCATCCGCTCGGACCATGGAAGTCTTACGAACGGATTTGCCAAGCTATATTTTAACCCGACTGATGACTGGCATTAAGTCCGCCTTTGTACATTTACATTGTATTTTGTGCAAGTAGATTAAATAAATAAATAAATGTTCTGTCAAATTCAATAAATGTATATTATGCACCTACTTTTTTGTAAATGTTTGAAAGAGGTTCCAAATACAGTAAAAACATCGTGTTTATTAATTATTGATGTAATAATGTAATTCACAATTAGTGGCAAAGAAGATTGATCAATTCAGAGTTAATAATACAACACAAAAATAAATCAAAAGATTGCATATGAAAAACAACTAATATTTTTTAATTTTCTTTCTGTAGGTTCAATTCACGGTATCGCTGGCATCCCAAGTATTCTTTTGCCACTTTTAATGCAGTACAGAGGCCGAAAGATTGCCTTCATCCTTAGTTGTATCTTCATAATAGCTGGCTGGATATTCACTTACTTCGCTCAGAACATCACCACACTCATCATAGGAGAATGCTGCCATGGACTTGGCACTAACAGTCTTATCGCTGTTAGCTTTTTAAGTGTCACAGAGATGGTAGCACCAAATTACAGAAATTCTTGTTTGTTACTTTACGGAACTCTTCAAGCTTTCGGGATTTCGTTAGTTGCGCTTTTAGGAAGCTATGTGCATTGGAAAACGGTTAGTTTAATAATGTGTGCTCCAGTCTTACTAGCACTACCAATTGCTTGTTTGTGGCCAGAATCTCCCTCTTGGCTAGCCCACAGGGGAAAATTTGAAGAATGTGAAAAAGTATTTAAAATTTTAAGAGGGACTGATGAGAAATCTAGGAAGGAATTGGAAGCTATGGTCACTTCTGAAAGAGAAACTGTACGAGTAAAACCTGAAGGCACACAGTTCAAACGATTCATTGCTACAATTAGCAGAAGAGATTTTTATGTACCAGCTTTGCACGGTTTTGTTTTGATTAATGTTTTGTATTGGGGAGGTGGTATGGCAGCCATAATATATGCGAGTGACATGATCCTAAAATCATCTGGAAAACCAAACCCAAAAGTAAAATTTGTCCTGGATTGTACGATGTTTAGTGGCTACATTGTGGCGAATGTTTTTATGAAATATTACAGTAGCAAACAAGTTATGATATTTAGTATGTGTGGTTCAGCGTTTTTTATGTCCTCAGCTGCTATTATAACTTTTCTACAAAGCATAGAAGTATTACCTGTAGATTCTGAGTTAGCAGTATATTCTATTCTTTTCTTCTTCATATTTTTTAGTTTAGGTTCAGGCTGTATAGGCTTTTCTATAGCCAGTGAAATTATGCCGGTAAAACATCGAGGTATAGGTGGATGTCTTTATGTCATATTTATTTCTGTACTCCATTCTTTATCATTGAAAGCTTATCCTTATTTGTGCCTGTATATCAAAATATGGGGTGTGTTTTTAGTTTATGCGATATACAAAATATTTTCTCTGTTTTTTATATGGCGGTATATACCTGAAACGAGGAATAGGACTCTGCATGAGATTGAACAGTTTTATAATCTCGGTTATTTCAAAGATGATGTTGTCATTGAAGGTGTTAATGAACCATTTATAAAAACTGATAAAAATTGATTAATTATGTAATGAATCTAGTTTTTAATATATTTATTTTCAGTATAACGGTATTACCTTTTCTTTCTTCTTTTTTTTTTCGTGGGAAATGCATACGCATACGCACCCGCCCGGGCCAGGCAGGGGTTATGTCGGACTCTCCGACCGCACTCAAAGCGCGGCCAGCATACCGACTAAAACCCACGGTGTTCCTCCAGACGGCCAGAGTGTCGGGGTCACGGGAGTCGCTTGCGCATTCATCCGCGACCCCGACGGGCCATGGCCCGCTCACCGCGAGCGGGCCCCATCCGATTTAGGGGCCTAGCCCCCCCCTTCTTAAAGAGGCGCGTGCAGAACACGCGCACCTCCGTCTCAGGCCCGCGCCACTCGGGCGGCGACTGCCCGATAGCCGCCCGCAGGCCAACTCGGCCGCAGAGGATAGGAAGAACGGCGCATCGCAATACCGACACTCCTCTTCCCCTGCGGCCCCACCGCGTCCGCAATCTGGCGGTTGCGGCCCCGCTAAGGCCGCGGAAGGTAGGGAGAGCGGCGCACCGTTATACCGGCACTCCTCTCCCGCCGCGGCCCCGCCACTCCTCAGCCACAGTGTCGCCGAAGCAACACTGCAGCCCGACCCAGTTGCGGTGCCGCCCAAACAGCACCGCAACCCTCCTGAGCCGCTCCATCGTGGGCTTACCGCCAAAGCCCAGAGAAGCGGCGCCTCCTTGGGGTTCCTCTTGGTTCACCGTGGTCCTTGGTAACCACGGCTACTAAGCCCCCCCGCCGTGACAAGGCGAGAACCCCGTTTGGGGGGGATAACGGTATTACCTGCATTAATTGTTACAATCCACAAATTTAAAAAAAATCTATCAATATAAAAAATATTCGATAGATTTTTTTAACTTTTTATTTTTTATTGCTATGTGGGCTGTCCCAAAGTTGTTTAATTTTCCTGAAAGAAATAGCATCTTCCCCGAGTCTTTTAATTCTTCTTTAGCATGAAAATTATTATATTTTTACACCGTTATTACGCGAATCACCATTGCACATTATTTTTTATAGCTGTTTATTCACTACAAGTCGTTTATTTTAGTAGGCAAAAATGTTTTAATAATATAATTTTTAAGAATAAATGCGAAGAACAAAAAGAAATCAAAATAACAGAAAACGGAACAAAAAATATTACGCTTGTTTATGAACCAACCATATTAGCATAATAAATAATGTTTGAGGTCTTGATAGATGGCGTTGTACCATAGTCCTGAATCGCGATATGGTTTGGTTACATGCTCGTGTATAAATAGGCCGAGAATTATTTTCAAAATATAGAACCAGCAATAGTTCAGAGTACGGTTGTTTTATTTTACTTCCATATTCACACCCTCGGAGTTCAATTAATTACTAGGATGGTAATTAACATTTGGTCCTTCGAGCCGGATTGGATAACCGCATTGTCCAGTTTTTGAGGATCATCGCGTACTCGCAGTGGATGCACGACGCTTATAGCTGCATAATAAAGGAAGGTATAGTTAAGAGCCCTTCGGGATCTCATATAGCTCAGAACACTACCTTAGGGTGGGTGCTTTCAGGTGCAGTTGGTGGTTCAAGAAGTTTAACAGAAAATATAGGTCACAGTCCAACTATAAGTGTTATGCACACACACGTAGAAGATATTCGTTTAAGAAAATTTTGGGAAATCGAAGAATCAATACACACCAAGAAGTTTTTAACACCAGAAGAGATAAAATGCGAAGAATTATACACTAAGACTACTAAAAGAAATGAAGAGGGAAGATATATCGTCAAATTACCGTTTCGAGACGAGCCACCTCTTTGTACAAAAGGGAACTCGCGTACTATAGCAGAAATTTAAAGCGTTAGAAAAAAGGTTAGATGAAAATTTAGAACTGAAGAACAAATATACAGAAGTTATAAAAGAATATTTGAAATTAGGACACATGAGATTAGTACAAGAAAACGATAATAAGAAAGAAGAAGCTGTATATCTACCTCACCACGCGGTAATAAGGGAGGACAGGTCAACAACTAAAGTTCGTGTTGTGTTCAACGCGTCAGAGAAAAATAGTAATGGTGTGTCGCTCAATGACACTCTCATGGTGGGACCGAAGCTACAGGCAGACTTGAGGCACACTGTTATGAGATGGAGAATTCACGAGATTGCTCTGGTAGCAGATATAAAACAGATGTACAGGCAAATCAAGGTTGCTGAAGAAGATGTAATGTATCAGCGAGTTCTTTGGCGTGACAGTCGTCAACAGCAGATACAAGATTATGAGCTCATGACTGTAACTTTCGGTACTGCATCGGCTCCCTAGCTGTTTGCACATTGCATCAGATTGCATATGATGAAGGTGACAATTATCCAGCTGCTGCAGAAAGAATATTATATGGATGACCTCATGACAGGCTGTAACAGTGTTTCTAATGGAATAGAGATACATGAACAATTAACTAATATATTACAAAAAGGTGGATTCATTTTACAAAAATGGAATACCAATAACGACAACATATTAAATAAAATAAATATAATAGAAGAAGCTAGAACAAAGAAAATAAAAGGTCAAAACGTAGATATAAAGGACAACAGAACAAAAACTACAGTACAAAAGCAAGAAAAAGAAGTAGAGATAAAGCTAGATAATACGATTAAAATTCTAGGACTCACCTGGAACCGCAGCAAAGATAGCTTCCAATATTCAGTGGTGCTTCCCCCGCTGACATCTGCGCCTGTGACAAAACGATCCATAATATCTGACATAGCTCGAATTTTCGACCATTGGGATGGTTAGCTCCCAGTGTGGTTGTAGCTAAAGTGTTCATACAAAAACTATGGATGACTGGCGTCGGCTCGGACGATAAATTAGCTACACAATTAGTTGATGAGTGGAGTACTTACCGCAAGGAGTTGCCTTTACTTACCTCTATTCGGATCCCACGTTGGCTCGGTACTGACACGGACGATGATCTGGAACTGCATGGGTTTTGCGACGCCTCCAAGACAGCATACGCCGCTGTAGTTTATTTACGCATAGTGACACCTAGTACACAAAAGGTACAAATCTCGATGTTGGTGACAAAAACCAGAGTGGCCCCAATTAAGCAGATCAGTATTCCACGCTTAGAATTGTGTGGTGCGGTATTACTTTCTAAGATTCTTACTGAAACAGCACAAGTCTTGAATATCAAAGAGAACAAAATCACAGCATGGACCGACTCTACAGTGGTTCTTGCGTGGCTTAATAGTCACCCAAGTAGGTGGAAGACATTTGTGGCAAATAGGACATCGGAGATATTGACGGCAATAAAGTCTTGTCAGTGGCATCACGTATCCACTAAGGACAACCCGGCGGATTGTGCCTTAAGAGGCTTATTACCTAATTTGCTTACGGAAGGCAAACTATGGTTCAATGGACCTTCGTTCCTGAAGGAAACGAGTATAAAGTACAACAAGTCAGCTAATCTAAGTACAGATTTAGAACAAACTGTAAAAACATTCACGGCAATAACTTCAGAATCTTCAATTTTTGAAAGATTCTCCAATCTTCAAAGAATGTTGAGAGTAATTGCATATTGTCGACGCTTCATGGTCAAGAATAAAAACAAAGGCTATTTACAGAAAAATGAAATAAGTGAAACACTAGAGATGTGTATAAAGAAAGTTCAGAAGGAAACATTTACAACGGAGTACACGCAGTTAGAGAACCATGGTCATTTACAATTCAAAAACAGTGAACTAAAATCACTTTGCCCTTATCTCGATGCCAAGGGAATTATAAGAGTTCGTGGAAGACTGGAAAAGTCTCAAATGAACGAAGAACAAAAGCACCCGATTGTTCTTCCCAACTCTCATCATCTAACTAACCTCATTGTGTCTGAAAGTTATCAAAAGACGTTACATGGAGGTCCGTAGTTGATGATTAATTATTTACGATCAGCTTACTGGATTTTAGGAGCGAAAAGACTAGTCAAACATTATGTTCACAAATGTGTTACCTGTGCCAAGCAAAGGGCGCTCACGAGAAACCAACTCATGGGTTCACTACCATCCGTACGGCATGCATGGCCACTCGCACGCTACATCTGGAAGTAGTAAGCGATATGAGTACGCAAGCCTTCTTAGCGGCTTTCAGACGTTTTGTGGCCCGACGAGGTCATTGCGCCAAAATATGGAGCGACAACGGTACAACATTCGTAGGGGCTTCAAGAGAACTGCAGCAGTTGGCTGCCCTTCAAGCTTCCATAGCATAACAGGTTGAAGCACAGGGAACGGAATGGCATTTCATTCCGCCTCATAGTCCCAATTTTGGCGGACTATGGGAAGCCGGGGTTAAATCGACCAAATTTCACCTCAAACGGTTAATAGGTGACTCTACCCTGACGTATGAGGAGATCAGCACCCTGCTTTACCAAGTTGAGGCCTGTTTAAATTCACGTCCTATGAGCGTTATCGATGGAACTGACCCCGCGGAACCACTCCCTTTAACACCTGGTCATTTCCTGATTGGGTAACCTCTAGTTAACGTGCCGGACTCAAATTATGAGCAATTGAACATCAACTATTTATCGCGCTGGCAATTGGTACAAAAGTTATTGCAAACGTTTTGGAATCGTTGGTCAAGAGAATATTTATCTACCCTTATGAATAGATACAAGTGGTATTTTCAAGTTCCAGAACCAAATATTGGCGACATAGTTTTAATCAAAGAAGATGATTTGCCACCTTCACGATGGCTGTTAGGTCGCGTAATTGAGAAACATCCTGGTCATGACAATATCACCCGGGTAGTCACCGTACGCACAAAATCGTCATGTATTAAACGACCAACTTCTAAGTTATGCGTATTGCCAGTTGCCGAGTAATAATTGTTATCATGAGTATAGAATTTGTATTTTTTATTTATTGTTGTTTAGTTTATAAATTATTAACTTGCACTGTCCTTTGAATGTAAGGTTAGTTTACTAATTAGTTTAGTGTTGTCATGTTTATGTTTATGGAAGGTTGTTTGTGTTAAAAGTTATTTTATAATGTAAAATAGGCGATGTGCCTATTTAGGATAGTTTATATTTTTTTGTAAGGACATTCTTTGACATAATGTCCTTGGTGGGCGGTATGTTTATGAACCAACCATATTAGCATAATAAATAATGTTTGAGGTCTTGATAGATGGCGTTGTACCGTAGTCCTGAATCGCGATATGGTTTGGTTACATGCTCGTGTATAAATAGGCCGAGAATTATTTTCAAAATATAGAACCAGCAATAGTTCAGAGTACGGTTGTTTTATTTTACTTCCATATTCACACCCTCGGAGTTCAATTAATTACTAGGATGGTAATTAACAACGCTAAAGAATTTTTAAAATTATGCAAATATTTTAAAGCATAAAATATAAAAGTATGAGATTTTATCAACCTTGAGTTTTTTTCGAGTACACTATATTTTTTTTAAATAAAATACATATTAAATTTACTTGTGTTGTTTAATTTAAACAGCTATTTATTATACTAGGTATTTTACTACTAGCTTATTTTACTTCTTACTTAACCTGATAATCTATAATTTCTTAGAATTCAAGTTCTTAGAATCACCTATCTTGCCCTCTGCCAATCACTAACTCAATACTGCATAATCGCTTGGGGTGGTGCAGACAAAACCTATCTATTAAAGTTAGAGAGAGCTCAAAGAATTGTGCTAAAGGTTGGTTGGAGGCTGCCTCTTCGGTTCCCCACAACTGAACTTTATAAAATTGGTAATGTACTCACTGTTCGCAAACTATTTATCCTTTCGCTTATCCTTACAACTCACTCTCAGACCCCTTATAACCCTTCCAATTTAGCTTCCTGTCGTCGAAAACATCAAGTATGTCCCGTGACCTCAACCAGAACCAGTCTGGCCCAACGCAGTTTTTACTTCCTTGGTGGCTTCGTGTACAACAAAGTAAACAGAATTTTAAATCTGTACCCATTGACGAAAGCTGAATGTAAGAAGGCAGTTACCAATTGGCTACACGACTTAGAATACGACGGAACTGAAAAGATTGTCTGCACTTTTATATAATTTGAATAAACTAACATTTACACTTATATACACACACAAACACACACTCACATACACACTCACATACACACACACACACACACACGCACACGCACACGCTCACATACACACACGTATACACACACACACACACACGCGCGCACACACATACACACATGTATATTTATAGTTTACCTTTACCTTTGTTTAGATTTATTTATAATTTTTTTGAAACATTGTTCTTTTTCAACTCTATGTACATATGTTAGTATACGCTTACCAACTATATGCTTGCCTTGACGCTCACCAAAAGAGAGAGCCTGGAGATTTTGTCACACAGGTTTCTTTTTTTTTTTTTTTTTTTTTTTTATATTATAGCCTACCAAAGTGACTCCACCCCGCCTGATGGTAAGCAGTCAGTGGAATCCAGAAGTGGCGGCCACTGTACCAGAAGCCATCGTCTTAAACTGCTGGTATGGTGGCCTCCACTATGGCGGCTGGGAATGGGGTTATGGGAAGGGAATGAGGGAGGTGAGGGAAGAGGAAGGGGGGAAATTGGGCCTCCGACGCTCTCACTCACCGAACGAAACGCAATAGTACGGATACTACTACTCTTAAGTCGATCTTCTATGAGAGGGTAGTACTTCCCCGGACGATCCGACCCATTCATGCTGAAATCAGCGTGGATCTACTACCGTGAACCTATTACAAACTCCAGCTCTCACTAAGGTTTATTTACTGCAGCACTTATTTTAAGATCTAACTATGTACCTACTAACCTTTTTGAGAGAATAAATAAATGAATAAATAAATAAAAATAAATAAAATAATCCATTTTTAAAATTTAATTTAATTTTTTTTATTACATAATTTTATTATTTAATTTGATAAAGTAATTATTGCTCAAGCCTTCTCTACATGAAAAGAGAAAAGGCTTTTTGTGAGGATGTAACACGATTGTAAATATATATTTACTATGTAAATTTGTATTGTCATTATTTTAATTTCTTTAAATATTGGTAAGAAATAAATAAACGAAATTATTAAAATAAAACAATTTAAAAAAAATATATTGTAAATACTAAAATATACTAAAATACTACCTATATTGTAAATTATTTCGATTAATGACTTCATTTAAAACTAGGTATGTAATAGTTTAAACGTTTTAATCAATAAATTAAAAGTTTGTAAACAATTTTATATAAGTAACATAGATACTTGAAAATATAAGCCAAAAGTTGGCATTCTCAAAAACCTAATTCGTTTTATTTAATCTGATTATATTTTTTTACTTCTTTTACCAAAAATACTCTACAAAAATGAGAGGAAATCGAATGTCTACGACATATTCTTCCACACAAACTTTGGATGCAGAGACAAAATCAGATAACCAAACTAAACTGCGCATAGATTTTTCTTGGATTGGATAATCCAAGAGTGATGAAAAATCTTCATAACACTGTTGCCGCTATCTCCAACGCGCCGTATACATACAAATAGTTGTATGAAAACATACAATTTGCAACTCTTCAAACATTCTTGATGCGTTTGAATATTACGACAGGCGCAAAAGCCCTCTGAATTATGGCGTAGGTTTTAAGATTGTTATATTACAGGTGAATGATTGCGGTGAGGGTGCACCTTTAGTCACATAGGGTGCCAGCAGTGGTGGGTATGACTTACTCATAGGTCCCTCATGTAAATGAGTGGCAATATGAACTTTTATTTAACTTGCCCTGAGTATGGATTATTCTTATGGCTTCCTAAGCAGCTCCTACCAGTTTTTCTAATCGATTGCCTTTTAAAACAATATGGCGAACTTGGAAAGATAGCTAACTAGTAATTTTATGCATTCCTATGATAGGAAATAGATGAAAAGAATACGAAAAATTAAATGATTCATATGGTAGATTTCTTACTTTTCAATTTCAGTCAAATCTTGCAAACGAATTTTGAAGTTATCATGTTTTACAACTGAATATTGAACAAAAGCTGGTTTTTAAATATCCTACTAAACTGCTGACGCTTAACGCTTCCATCTAATTTCTTCGTCATCTATGGCTTTGTATGGTACCGATCTCTCAAATTTTATGCAATGGATCGTTCAGCGCTGAATCGCTTTGATATTATGTCAGTCTATTATTGACAGCGCTTCAACGCCAACGACAAATCGGATTTTGAAGTGATGCAAAGATAATAGAAGATATAAAGCATTTTCTTTAGTTCCATAAACGGTTGATTTTTTAGCATCATCTAGAAACTCACATTAAACTTTCGCTACATTTCATAATAAAAGTTTGTGTGTATTTGTTACCACTCAGCGCCTAAAGGGCTGAACCGATTTTTTATAAAAAAAATGTATACACATAGATTAGGTGCCTGAAACGGACATATAATTTTTTACCCCAAAAATCGGTTTAGTTTCCGAGTTTTTGGTTAAAAATAAGCCACAGGGTTTAGCTATTATAATTTTTATAATTACATTTAGTAATTACTATAATTAATTACATTTATATTAACATACAATTCATAATTGTAGGTATTTCACGTTGATAAAAAATATTATATTTCTACTAATCTTATGTGAAGCGGTTTTGTTTTTTGATCAACATCATAATTAAGTGAAACACCAAGCTCATGTTGGTATTTCTCATGATCATTTAAAATAACTAAGAAAAATAGTTACTATTTAGTCAGCCATCATTTATATTATTTACTTTACTATTTTTAACGCATTAAAAATAGAATATTAAATTATTTTGTAAATTTTGTTGCATCATCAAAATCATCCTGCAGCCTTTATTGTGACGTTATTCGCTGCCAAGTTATCGGTTAACCTTGTGATACGCCTGTGTACTTTGATTTGTGCTCGCTTTCAGAAATTTGCTGCTCCGACGGCATTCAGTCAGCAGGTGGACAGATCTTTTCCTCCTTAGAATTGTAGTAACATTCCAGCACTTCTACAAGTCAGTCAGCTTAGTTTCATTTTATAATAATCTTTTAAGAAGCGAATATTTTAGAATCCCAACTTTTGGGCATGGGAATTAAAGAATTTAATATTAGGGTCATTAATTCGAGTATTTTACAAAAAATAAAAAGTGTTTCCATTTTTATAATTTGTTCATTTTAAACGAGAATACACATATTAATCACAGATAAAATAGTTACAGAGGTCAAGGACGCTTAATTTTTAAATGATTTCAATAAAAAAAATAAAAAGAGTAACGAAAGTGATCGTAATGACCACGAAAAATAACATTTATTTTTAACCTCTGTTGAACCTTAACCAAAAGTTAGTACAAAAGAAAAAATAATAATGAGAGATAAATCAACTAAAACCACAAATTGTCACACTATGTTGCCTATCTGAACCTATCGTGTCGGATTTTATTCACTATCAGAATCCAAAAAAAAGTTTATTCTTTTAAGCAGATATGGTGCTCCTGCATACCAGACTTTAAGACTATCACTATCACCGTCTCCGTATACGTTGACAATGCGACGATGTAGAATTTTACCAGATTCTTATATAAAAAAGAATACGGAGTCTATCCTTTGTACCCACTGATGTACCCGAGTCTTTTTGTCAATGGGATGGTGGGTTATAGTCGGCTAGTGGTAAGGAGACACGTCGCGCTCGTGTGTACAGGGTTCTTCGTGGATGGTTACACCACCCACAGGTACTAGCCTCGCTACAGTTACGTGCACCAAATGGTTACGTGGTAGCTAGAAGATATCCCGCTTTGCTAAGTGTACCAACAGCAAGAACAATCTTACTGCAATTTGCTCCCTTGTCGCGGGCAATAAGTTTAATTAATATGATATCGAAGGAGATAGATATCTTTCATTGTAGCCAGTTGAAATTCACAGAAGCAGCGTATAGAGTAATAGAAAATATATAAATAGATATTAAGTTATTTTTACTGTGTATTGTTATGTATATTAATTATATCAGCCCGCCATTAGGTATAATGATGTATGTATTATAACATCGCATTGGTTGCATTACTGTTAGGATGTTATAATTATCTTGTAAATAAATAAATAAATGTGGCTCGAACTTGGTACTACTGATGAGTATTACTGATTAGGCTATTTGACTTCCGAATGCTACGTAAATTGATCGTTTCTTATGGGAAGCGTTTCGACTGAGGGACCACCTTTCTCCTGTTGTAACTTTTAAAGGGCTTCTTTTACAAACTAGAGATTGAGTTTATAACCGTTTAAATACTTTTACTAACGCTAGAGCCATACGAAATTTCCAAATTCCACTGTGGTCTCCACTTATGTGAACTTATGGTGATCGATTGAGAGACCACCTTCTGCATTCTAGTTCTCTTTATATAATGAACCAGCAAGGCTGATATTTAAAAAAGTAGTGTAACAAATCTTTTACTAAGAGTAGTCATTAATAGCAGTTGTAAATTTCAACAAGGTTTTGAGATATGGTTGCCTGTCAGTCACGATTGAGGGACCACCTTTGACCGCTTGTAACTTTTGAGTGCCTACTTTTACAAATGAAAGACTGAATTTACAATCGTTTGAGAACTTTTACTAAAGGTTGACGCATTTAAAAGCTTAAAATTCAGGTATGGTCCCTCAATGGGAACGCACACTTATTTTTTGTCGTTCTTATATGTTATAGTGTTAGGTATTACGTTTCAAAAAAATTACCACAAGGTTAATTTTTTTACGAAATTGTATTTTTAATATACAAAATTAGTTTAACGTGTGTTAGTTGAACAGACCACGAAACGTGATTTTCACTCATAAAAATAGTAAAAAATAAATAATATATTTTTTTTTAATTATAAGAAACATGTAGTAAATAATCTATCAAATTACGGTTATGATTTAAAATTGGCTTGTAATTTTCGTAGCTTGAACAAAAATTTACCACTTCAAATAATGACCCATTACAATGATAAACATGGCTTTGTAAGATTTATCTAGAATAATGAATCTGAATATTTATTATATTTAGGACAAAATATAAAGAATACATCATATTCTCACACACAACTGAGGCAAACGGACATGTACCGGAGAAAAAAAACAAGTAATTAAGAATAAGGTAATTTTTCAAATATTATTTCCCTTATGATAAGGCTTCTTATATCAGTAAAACGGCAGACTGTTTAGTTTCATTTTAAGCCTTTTTATGCTAATAGCTAGAGCTAAGATTAGTTTTAACAATAAATTTAAAATTAAGTTTATAATTAAATTTATATTCTTCTGCTGGCCCAGACCTTAAGTCCCCCTCGTGTGCAGGTATTAATGCACGCAAGACACGATTTAAGGTGTTACATTGTTTTAGGTACCACACACAAACACTAACTTTGTACGATCTGTGAAACCCTACTTAAACATGTTCTGCTTTAAATGTATTTATTAAAAATAACAATAAAATTAACATCAAAAATAATTATAAACCTGTTCGTCAGCTTCGGTAAGACTATAGACACTGTGTTAACCTTAAATACTATAATAATGTAACTGTTTAACGTATTCTAAAGAATTGTTAATTAAATATTAATAATAGTTATATAAAAATATCTTTTTGTAGGTAAATGAACACGAGACTAGGAAAGAATAAAACAATTAATGTAATTGAAGAAGATTTCGTAAATTTATGAAGAAAGAATAATGCCTATTTCTCCACTGGCACGACAAGTAAGTACTGTATTTCATTTTAGAAATTATTCGCATATATACTTAATATATATGCGAATAATTTCGCATTTAATTTAATTTTTTTTAAATTTAAAACGCAACTTAATTTTAGCGCATGTGTTCCCATCTAATTTTGATCCTGGGTCTTTTAAGCGGGGCGTGAAAGAGCATCTCACTAAGCCGCCATAGTGGAGGCCACCATACCAGTAGTTTGGCTGTTGTTTCACTCTGACCAACTAAACTGATCATTAAGAGATACTTTTATAAGTCCTTCTTAAAAGCCCTTATTTTTTAAGAGATGAGGAATTTTAATTAATGAGATACTAGAATGTTGAACCTTAGTACCTTAGTAATAATTCGTATCTTTTTAATTTCTAGTTCTTAATAGCTGGTTCTACACATCTAGCTGCATTGTCTGCTGGAAGTGCGGTCGCGTATCCAAGTGTGTTGCTGCAGCAGCTTCAGACCAATGATTCGATTATACATCTGGACCTACATAGTGGATCATGGCTAGGTAAGTGTATACCGAGTTGAAGGTACAAACATGATTGTAATTTTAATTATTTTTCTTATAACGTCAGATAAATATAAAACATTTTTATAAACAGAATATATAAAAAAGGTAAAAAGAACAAAAGACAGATAATCTTGACCAATTTCAGCCCTGCTGGTACCTAAAATATATGTATAGAGATTCATTAGTGATGATTAGGCCTGAATAAGTAGTAAGAAAAGAATTCATTACTAGAAAATTGTTATTATATTTTAAATCTTGCGGAAGCTATTGGCACAGTTTAATAAGAATACTTAGTTTACCGCTGTCGTATTCCGGCAGCTGACTTATAACGGGTTTTTCTTTCATATGGTTTTAGGATCATATAAACAAATTGTTTTTTTTTTTTTAAATTGATAAGGTGAGTTAGAGTTAGAATTAGTGAGTTTAGGTCAATGCACATGGAATACCGCAGGGCAGTATTCTTGGCTCTACACTCATAAGTTATCAAATTATGTGAACTCAAGACGTCAAAAATTGTAATATCTTATTACAACCTTTACAGTCGTCATACTACTACAGAGAGGATTTAACCTGGTTTTATCTTTTACATAAAAACTTTGTTGTCAAAAATTATTGTTGTTTATATTGATTGCGAATGTCTTTTTCAGGTTCAGTACATGGCATAGGTGGAATCCCAAGTATTCTACTGCCTCTATTGATGCAGTACCGAGGCCGAAGATTAGCCTTCATCCTAAGCTGTATTTGCCTAATATCCGGATGGATATTTACTTGTTTTGCTCAAAGTATTACAACACTAATAATAGGTGAATGCTTTCACGGACTTGGCACCAACAGTCTTTTGGCTGTTAGTTTTTTGAGTGTCTCAGAGATGGTTGAACCAAATTATAGAAATATCTGTTTGTTGCTATATGGAACTGTTCATGCTCTTGGGATTTCGTCAGTTGGGATTTTAGGAGCGTTTATACATTGGAAAACAGTTAGTTTAATAGTGTGTACTCCGGCTATTTTAGCTTTATCAATTGGCTGTTTTTGGCCAGACTCTCCTTCGTGGCTCGCTTGCAAAGGAAAGTTTGAAGAATGCGAAAAAATATTTGAAGGGTTAAGAGGCACTCATGCAGAATCTAGAAAAGAGTTGGAGGCTATGATCACTTTTGAAACAGAGACATTACGAGTAAAACCTGAAGGCACACCGATGAACCGATTCATTGCTGCAATTAGCAGAAGAGATTTTTACATACCAGCTTTGCACGTTTTTGTGTTGATTAATTTGTTATATTGGGGAGGTGGTGCGGTAGTTACACAACGCACAAGTGAAGTAATCTTAAAAGTATATGGAAAACCAAATCCACAAGCGAAATTCATCATCGACTGCACCCAGTTCATTGGGTTTAATATAGCAACAGTTTTAGTGAAATACTACAGCAGCAAAAAGATTTTACTGTTCAGTATGTGTGGTTCAGCTTTATTTTGGTCTTCAAGTGCTGTTATTAATTATTTACAAAGCATAGGAGTGCTGTCAGAAGATTCTGAATTTCCTGTGTATTCACTATTAGGATTTGTTATATTTTATAGTTTGGGAGCGAGCTTTATAGGCTTAACATTGGCTAGTGAGATCATACCGGTAAAACATCGAGGCATAGGCGGATGCCTTTACATAGTTTATGCTTGTGTGCTCCATACAGTTTCATTAAAAGCTTACCCATACTTGTGCATATATATCAAAGTATGGGGTGTGCTCTCAATCTATGCGATGTATACAGTGTTTTCTATATTGTTTATATGGAAGTATGTACCCGAAACCAGGAATAGGAATTTGCATGAAATTGAACAGTTTTATAATCTCGGTTATTTTAGAGATAATGTTATTAGGGAAAGTGTAAGTGTTCCTATTTTAAGAAGTAATAAAATTTAATGAAATATTAAATGTTTTATAATATTTTGAGTTGTTTTATTTCTATCAAGTATATAAACAACTATCCTTGACGTCGTCAGCACAAACATTGAGGTGATGCCTTATTATGCTTTTAAGTAAAATGTATGCCGATAATAAGATTTTAAAAGTGAATCATTATAAAAGCCAAAAGACGTCCACTGCTAGACATAGGCCTAAAGTGAAAATCGACTTTTACAAAGAACTCTTATTTTAATAACTATAAAGAAGGAACTACATTCAATGACATTGGATTATAAGCGCAGAAACATCGGCTTGCTAAAAATATTTTAATTTTGCTTTTACTATTATAAACACATCCTTATTAAAATAATTGCAATCGGTGCGGCACAAAGAAAATAAAGAATGTGAAATATTGTTGTTACAGAAGTTCAATTTTAATGTTATTTTATTATTCACAATTATCACAACGAATTTTGTATGGCAACAACAACGTATTATTCAATATAATGTGTTAAAGTATTCTTAATTTGGAAATTGAATCATTTTGTACCTATTCACTTTAGGGATTTGGTGTGTTATTTAATTTGGGATTTAGTTGTATTGTCAGTTGCAATAATATAAAGAAGTAAAACTAAGTTCAGAATTTACTACTACTGCCGTTTATTAAATCCTGTTTTTTGAAAACAAAAATATCGTACATAAATTACGTTACGCGTTGACTTGCATAAAATAATTTATGAACATTAGCTTAAACCAATGAAATATAGATTAATTGTACACCTTTTTTATTATTATGACTGTAAAAATAAATTTAATTATACAGGCAACTATTAAAAATAAGTATTAAAATAAGTAATTGTAAAACGATCTGCTGTTTGAATTATATAATTATGTTAATCATACCCACATTTAGACTTATGAAATATAATATTCTTATTAAATAAAACATCAACAAAATTAAAAAAAAAAATACACCGACACGAACAGAGATTTTAAAATAACGAAAATTCAAATTAACGACTAAATAAGCAGAGGCACAATCAGACTGATGTTGCTAGTACGACGGTCGACGACAAAATGAAGGAGTAATTCTTAACAGCTCCTTTTTATAGTTTCTGATGTGACAACAGGGTGGGTAGTTAAATTCACGTCCAACAATATAATAATAATAAAATTATTTTTAGAAAAAAAATGAAAACCGACTTCAAACAACACCTACAATCCTTAACTAAAAAGTAGAAAATAATATTTTAATTACTTCATAGCAAAGAACATTAAAGGGGAATCAACGCAATCCTTGATAACTATATAATACTTTACTATTTATAGTTTTTAATCAGTTATTTTGGAGTCGGTGCCAGCCAAGAAGGATCTTTAATTCTGCCTTTGCAACCAACTTTTGAAATGCACGGGGCGGTAATGGCACGCGTGGGGGATATGCCTGAGTGCACTACCCGAACGCGGTCATACTCGTGAACGCAGACGTCATTGATAGTTGTGTTCAGATATACATAAAAAATTTGACGCGCACTTATCAGATTCCGTTCGATTTCTTGTATTAAATCTATATTTTTCATTCATATATTAATAGATTAATCAAGAAGGTTTTTTTTGCTAGTAGGTAGGTTATTTTTATGAAGGTCATTATGATCCTTCTTGGCTGGCACCGACTCCAAAATAACTAATTAAAAACTATAAATAGTAAAGTATTATAGGTATCAAGGATTGCGTTGATTCCCCTTTAATGTTCTTTGCTATGAAGTAATTAAAATATTATTTTCTACTTTTTAGTTAAGGATTGAACATGTAGGTGTTGTTTGAAGTCGGTTTTCATTTTTTTTCTAAAAATCTTTTTATTTTTAAACTTTTAGTGGGAATTAATTGTGTATAAATATATATTTAATATGGGTAGACCTACTAAACGTGCTGCGCAAATGAGACAGCGCCGCGCCGTTTGAAAGAAAGTAGAGACGAGAGGTAAGATTGTAAATAGAGATATAAGGTCCTTGTCAACACTTTCTCGATCGCTAAACCCTGATTCCCAGAAACCACAAATCAAAACAAAAAAGTGATGATCTACCAACAATAAAGAATCATCAAAAATCATAATTTAACTGACCGAGCAATCGCTCAGATATACAAAAAATAAACAGTGGTGCTGTAAAGGCAGGTTTAAGGCCGCCCGTTGCTGTTGTAATTTCTCACGACCATAAGACCTCCAACTGGGCTTGACGACTATCAAATTATAGTGATAATCATAGTCTACTGCTTCTAAAGAATGAAGACGCTGAAAATGAAATGACGCAAATGGTCACTCAACCAGGGCCACTTCGTTTCTAACAAAAAATGAATTTTGAAAATCACTTCGCACTTGTAGCATGGACATGTCAATGTCAAATAATTCGTCGCAAAAGACATCGACGTGTTGCTTTACACGTCTTCACTTCTTGCAAACGTTTTGTTACAAAATATTAAATTGAAGCCAAACTACTAAATCATTCTTTATAAAAAAAACATGGGACCTCATTTCGGAGTATACCCTTTCAAATAAAAGAAAAAATTTCCAAATTGGTTTATAAATGACCGAGTTCAGTTGTAACAAACATACAACCACTGAACCATTTCTTATAATAAAAAAATGGGACCAATTTCAGAGTACACCCTCTCAAATAAAAAAAAAATTTTTCAAATTGGTTCATAAATGACCGAGATATGAGGTAACAAACATACAAAAAAAAAAACATACGACCCGAATTGATAACCTCCTCCTTTTTGAAGTCGGTTAATAATACCAGCCTGTTTCACTGTCCCACTGGAGGCAAAGGCCTCTTTTTAAGAGAAGGAATTATATTTATATATAATAAAATATAAAATAAATATAAAATATATTTTATATAATTTGAAAAATAATACTTACCTATGTGAAATAAAGCAAACGTACCTACAATGCGTAATAAACGAGAAGATAATGTTAATTTTTATTATAGGTGGTATGTAAACCATTCTTAATGAAGCTCGGGTCAGTGCCCTTCTATTAGAACCAGACGATGGATACAAAATAATGAAGAAATTGTTTTTTTTTCAAATTCTTGCACGATTTTAATATAGGTGTTGAATTTCGGTATTCTATGAATTTAAATTGTTTTGGAGTGAAATAAAGCCATCACGTGCGCTGTTTGTTCGTCAGGCTATGTCGGCAATAAAAAAAATATATCATTGAATAAAATAGCTGACATTACCTGATTATTTCACATCCATAGAATTAAAAATCAGACATTATTAAAAAACCATTAAAGAAATACTCTTCTTTGTGTTTACTAATATTATCCAGCGCTTTGATAATTGGAAGTAAAATTTGTAAAGTGTTATCTTTAGATATTTGGAGAGTTTGACTCTTATCTAAGATTTTACTACGATTACCTTTAGAACTCAATAGGTGAAAGAATTTCTGTTTTGAAGTTTTGTTTTTAAACCAGTAATAAAATAATCTAAAAATGTTTATGATAAGTTTTACTTATTTTGTAAGCTTATGAATAAGTTGCGTGTTTGTCGCAATATAATAGAAATATGTTTCCAGACTAGAAATGGTGCAAAAGAAATTTTTACGGTCTGTTAATTATAAATGCTCACATTCGAAAATGCCGTTTGCTGATTTGCTGGAAAATTCAATTTTGTTAGTCTGGAACATAGACGTGTTCTCCTCGGTGGCATGATGCTACATGGCCTGTGCAATAATGCATTCGATTGTATAGATCTTACTAATAAGTTATGTTATATAGTACCAAGAACTGTCCGACCAAGGGTAGTCCATGACACTCGGCTGTTTCATACTGGCCTGTGCAAAACTAACGCCGGGGCGCGGGCTCCCCTTCGTCGTCTTGTCGAAGCGTATAACACACATCTCAATGACGCTGACATTTTCTCCCTTTCGAAATAAAATTTAAAAAATTAAGTTTTAATTTACTGACTAAAATTAACCAAATTACTCGATAACCCTCTCACATTATTTAAATAAATATATATTGTAAGAGATGCCTAAGTAGTCTGTTTGCTTTCTTTTTATATACCACGTGGACAATGAAAGAATTCTTCTGTAATATTTAGCATGTAACTGTTTTTTGTCCTTAATAAATAAAATAAAATAAATAATTACAGTAATTGAAATCTAAACTTATCACCTTACTTTTGATTCTCATTATCCCCCTTCACAGTAATCAAAGGCTTGGTTCCTAGCAATGTTGCCCAAATGGGTAAAAATATTTCTATGTTTATCCTTAACCACTGACTGGTCCAAATAACAATAATAATACGCCATGTACTGCTGTGATACCAACCAAAACGTGGGTTTACTGTAATCTGTGCCAATACATCCTTATAAAATTTTATTTTTGCCTGTACATAAGGAAGAAGAATAAAATGTCTCTAATGAAAGCAATAAACATAAAATAATATGGTCATTTTTACATATTGTATACATTAGCTACATTATGTCGTTCGGTAATATCTGATACAATTGGTAAACCTTATAAGTTGTATCTAACAGTCCATTGGCAAGATAACATAAAAGCTTGCTTTAATTTCCTTCGATGCCAACTGACTCATCGCAATTATATGTCTGGGTAATTCAAGGTCTTAGTGACTGTTTCAAGGAATTTGTTGTTATTTGACTAATTTTGTTTACTCTTCCATTCGTATGAGAATAAGAATAGTTAGTAACAAAATTAAATTACAAAAAGAAACCTATAATGTCTTTGTCTCTATACCATTTATTACTGACATACGATGAAGAAAAATATTAATAATATCACACCAAATACACACAACGCCATCTAGACCCACAGTAGATAAGCATAAAATATAGTTTGTGTTATGGGTTCTAGAAATGCGGATGTACCTACATATTTAAATACTTTTTTTTTGTAAATACATACATATTATACATAGAAACACCCATACCGATGCAAATAGACATGTTCATGCACACAAATATTTGCATATATATTTTTTTATATTATTTATGTTTTTTAAAATATCGTGAAGAAACCTAGACTTATAAAAAGAAAATACCAATCCGCTTTGAGTAAACGTGGCGATCATATTCCTATCTTCTCTGTATGAGAAGAGGCCATTGACAAACAGTGGAACAGTAATAAGATAGTGTTATATTGTCTGTAACTACTAAAGTCTAACTAGCTTTCCGCGGCGCGGTTTTACCCGCGTCTTTGCTTACTACTCTGCTCCTGCCGCCAGTAGCGTGATGTTACATAGTCTATAACCATCCTCTAGAACTGGGCTATCATACGCAAAAAGAATTTTCAAATCCGACTGATAGTTCCATAGATTAATGCGTTCAAACAAACAAACTCTTCCACTTTGTATAATAGTAT
This sequence comes from Parascotia fuliginaria, assembly GCA_963082885.1. Taxonomy (NCBI): domain Eukaryota; kingdom Metazoa; phylum Arthropoda; class Insecta; order Lepidoptera; family Erebidae; genus Parascotia; species Parascotia fuliginaria. The sequence goes on from OY720195.1 coordinate 8,769,833, forward strand.
AGAGTATAGATAATTATGTAGATAATATATATCCTTCATTTCAAATTATTTGACTGGCCTGTTAGCCTAGTGGTTAGTGACCCTTGACTGCTAAGCCGGAGGTCGTGGGTTTGATTCCCACCAAGGACAAATCTTGGTGTGATGAGCATAATTGTTTGTTATGTGTCTGGGTGTAATTTATCTATAATATGTATGTATTTACAACGAAAAATTAATGTATGTAGTATATCAGTTGTTTAATACTAATAACACAAGCAAATATAATTGCTTAATTTAGGGCTAGATGGCGCTGTGTGAATGTGGTAGAATATTATTATTTTTATTATTTGTCGCAGTGACACTAAAGTCGTTGCACAGTGTATCAACTCTACTTCATGGATCATAAACCACCAGATTTTAGTTGTGCTTCCACTACCATGAAAAATAAAACCGAGGAAGCTCAAGTTTGTTGAATTCAGAGTTCAGTACAAACTTTCCTTTCTTGAGATGTGAAACTAAAAGGAAAACACTGTATTTGAAACTAAGGTACAAATTACAAGTACAATTTTAGTCAAGTTGCTGCATTGGAGCAAGAAGGCTATTAAGTAAGATATAGGTACTAGAAGAATATGTTCACTAGAATAACTGTAAGTTTCTTTGCAACACATTGCTTCAGCTTTAATCCAAAAATGATACTCTGAAACATAAAAAAAATTTGCTAATATATTTATTGTCATCATCACATAAAAATGTTTGCTATTGATATGCTTTCCGTGGCGCAGTTTCACGCGCGTCTTTGCTTCCTGCTCTGTTCTCGTCGCCAGTAGCGTGATGTTACATAGCCTATTACTTTTTTCGAGAACTGGGCTATCCTATGCAAAAAGATTTTTCAAATTCGACTGGTAGTTCTAAAGATTAGCGCGTTCAAACAAACAAACTCTTCCACTTTATATAAATAACTAGCTTTTCGCGACGCGGTTTCATCCGCATTTTTGCTTACTGGTCTGCTCCTGTAGCCAATAGCGTGATGTTATATAGCCTATAACCTTCCTTGAGAACTGGGCTATTAACGCAAAAAGAATTACTGCTGGTAGTTCCATAGATTAGCGCGTTCAAACAAACAAACAAACAAATTCTTCTGCTTTATATAATAAGTATAGATTAAATCAAGTGAACCAACCGAGTGTCTAATGACCGAGTCTTGAAGTATATTTCAGCACATAATAAGAATTCAAAAGACGTTTCGGTGTCTTGAGAACATAATTGCACTCTTAACTTAAACGTTACAAATCTTTTACGTTACATAATGAGACGTAAAACTGAATATGTTTTGTTAAAAAAGGAAAACTTTAGAATAATTAAATACTTAGTAAATTTGTACGAAATAAATGTATAAATTAATTAGTCTCTAATTTAATGAGGTGTTCAAATATTAACTTTAAATCATCTGAAACAAGATTTATTTTAAAAAACATTTTATGTGCAAGTTTAAAATTAGGTTAGGAATACTAATTTGGGATGACTAAAGTAATGGGATGAGATGTCATAGGATGAATACGGAACATCCCAGTAATTTAAACTGATAATAAGTTATCATTATACATACTAAATTAAAACTTAGAAAACATTTTGTTTCATACAAATGTTATCATCGTTTTAAATCGCAAGTATACATAATAATATGGTAAAACTACTAGTACCTACTCATTGACTGCACCGTTGGTCTAGTGGTTAGTGTAACTGACTGCGACGCCGGGTGTCGTGGGTTCGATTCCCGCGGAAGGCAAATATTTGTGTGATGAACATTTGTATTTGTCTATAATCTGGGTGTTTCCTATGTATTATAAGTATGTATTTACAAAAAAAAAAAAAAAGTATGTGCATGTATTATATTTCAGTTATCTAGTACCCATAACACAAGCGCTGCTTAGCTTGGGACTAGACGACAGTGTGTGATAGTGTCCACATATTATTATTATTATTATTATTCATGACTAAGGCCGGTATTACATTATCATATTTAAATCATATAAATATGATTTAATATCTGTTAAATTCTATGATTATAGTTATATGATGACGTTCATTTTTACATAATACACTTATTGATCATATAAACGTCATATAACATCAAGCCGTGTTTTCCGTTGCTATGGGTGCTACGTTTACGCTAATATCACAGTCTAGATACGGGATTCCTTTTGACAGCAAGCGTACAAATAGGATCTTAACAACACACTAGCACATTCTATTGATTTAAAGACTGTGCTAGTGTGTGGTATGATCCTATATGTACGCTAGCTGTCAAAAAAGATCCCCTAACTATGATCATAGACAATATGAATCACAATTATGTAGTTATTATACTGTTGTATGTTCTTCATTTAAAAATGACACATCTATGATCATATTTCTATGATAGTATAATAGCGGCCTAAGTAAAAACTTTTACGACACATATTTTTTAACAGGAATATAATAATATAGAGGTGGCAAGTTCAGGCCAAAATCTCTGAACATTATATTTTTAGACAAGCTTCATTAAATTTGATTTATCGTACCGCCAGTCATTCTGCAGATCATAAGAAAGGAAAAACGCTTGTCATAAGACCAACGGTTTTTGATAAAATTGTAAAGTTTAATTTGTGTATAACTAAGACAAGGTCATGTTAGCGCATGTTTCTATTATAAAAAAAGTTAGTCCATTTATCTGTTTTGCTGGCAAATAATAGTAATAAAACATTTTCTCCAATGTACATTTTTGTTAATATTTTTTTAAACTACCTTATTATTTTACTTACGCTAGGAGCACTTGTAAATGTGTAAACAATAAAACACGCCTTCTTGAGATAAAGGATTTTGCCACACAGACCGATCATAGAACCTTCCAGCTATTTTGAGAGCAATATTATGAATGCGAATTTTTAGTTGTCATAATAAGAACCTTACATCTAACAAACAAAATATAATATTATAAACAAAAAGCCCATCTGCCTAAAACAAACTTAAAATAAAAAAAAAAACCATTTTATTTCTCATGCTGACGCTACATTGAAATCTTATGTATTAGGAGGTAGTAGATCCACGCTGATTTCAGCATGAATAGGCCGGATCGTCCGGGGAAGTACTACCCTCTCATAGAAGATCGACTTAAGAGTAGTAGTATCCGTACTACTGCGTTTCGTTCGGTGAGTGAGAGCGCCGGAGGCCCAATTTCCCCCCTTTCCTCTTTCCTCACCTCCCTCATTCCCTTTCCCTAACCCCATTCCGAGCCGCCATAGTGGAGACCACCATACCAGCAGTTTAAGACGATGGCTTTTAGTATAGTGGCCGCCACTTCTGGATGCCACTGACTGCTTACCATCAGGCGGGGTGGAGTCACCTTGGTAGGCTACAATAAAAAAAAAAAAAAAAATCAGGTGTCACTCCCACAATCAATACGAATCTAATGTTACAATCAATCAAGCGATTTAGGCTGCAGAGCGTGCCAAGGAAATAGACACACATACCCACATACGAGTACATACATACTTTACATATTTTGTGCCTGATAATTACAACAGAGCCAGCCAGCATCCTATGTTTGCGGTACCACGCTGTCGCACGGTTGCGCGTTCCATGTCTCCAGTACCGCGTATGTTAAAGCGGCTCAACGCTCTGCTGGCGTCAAGTCAAGGGCTGGATCTGTTTGCTGATGAATGGAAGTTGATCTTGTCTGAATGTATGAGGTATTGTGAGACGTCAGAGTAAAAGTTGTTATTTTATATATTTTAAGTTTTTACTGTGTAATCAGTGTAATTGACTGTAATTTTGTCGTTCTGATTATAAATGAATAAATAATAATAATACGCTTGAAAAACATTACCCTACCTGACTTCGGCAGTCGGGCAAAAAGAAATCTAACATCTTAATTTTCCCATTTGAAATCTCGAAAAGAAACATTCTAAGTACGCAGCTAATATTTTTATCGCACCACCACGAAACAAACTTTGATTTGTAATATGAATTTATTAACAAGATCGTGACGAAGTTAAATTGAGTTTCCTAGTCTTATGCCATGTCCAGTTCATCGTCTGTACGGTTTCCTATCTTTGAACTTTTTAAACCAACTTCAAAATTTAAGTCGGTGAAGTTAAGAGACTTATATTTTTTACCTGAAGTAAGACTTTGCATATTTATAGGAGAAACGTCTTCTTGATATTGAGGAGTTTTAGTAGGTGCTGTTATTTTAAAATCATTATGAAGGTGATAAATGATTATCATTAGTAACATATACGAACTTTGAGATTTGATTATTTCAAATATTTTACTTCTATTTATACTATTATATAAAGCGTAAGAATTTGTTTGTTTGTTTGAAGGCGCTTAATCTGTGAAACTACCACTCGGATTTGAATAATTAATTTTGCGTTTGATAGCCTAGTTCTTGAGAAAGATTATAGGCTGCAGCATCACGCTACTGGTGACGGTAGCAGAGCAGTAATCAAAGACAAGGGTATAACCGTGCTAAGGAAAGCTAGTATTATAACATGTAGTCTGGCAGATATGTTTATGAAGAGCAACTGATTCGTTATTAAAGTAAACCCCACGACACATTAGCGTCTGGTAAGCAAATCAACTAAAATTTGTTACATCCCGGTCTTAAAATTGGAAACGTAATAATCTTGCGTCTCAGGCAGGTTAAGGTGTTTACAGACTGTGATATAGTATTATCAGATTATGTACATTAAATGTCATTTTCTATTTAAAAAATAAATAATTGCATTACAGATATTTTGATAATTAAAATATTTAATATTGTCAGATAAATTTCTAATACCTAATATAACACCGAGTCATTTTTGTATCTCGATAGTTGGTCTTTGAAAAAATAGTTAAAAAAATTAACACATATGCACGTTAAAAATAACAAAATGTCACCTAATCAATCAATCTGCAGTCAGATCGCTGACGTAGGGTAGGGCATGAGAAGAACTGGCAATAAACAACAGCAAAAAATAGTAAGTAGGTATTAAAATATAATTTTTTTTTTATAAAGTAAAACATGATGACATACATAGATCTAGGTTACGTGAGTGATGTCGGTAATCTTAATGTATCCGTTAACAAAATAGCCATCTAAGATCCATCTCAGGTTTTAGAAGTTGCTGGGTAAAAGCCTACTTTAATTTGTATTAGCTGAGCCCTGCGGCTTCGCCGTTAAGTTATATTTTAATATGTTTTACATTATTTTTTAAATCATTTTCAAAATTTCAACTCCACAATATTTTCCGTAGGTGTTTATTGTGAGATCGAATGAAACTTTTCATACCGAAGCAAAGCGAGGGCGGGCGTCCAGTTCTTTATAAATGCAATGAAAGGACTCAAAAGCTCAAACAATTCAAACTTTATAACTCAAATCTAAATAGCCAAACTTTATTTACCTACATGTGCATACACCTTAACATCATTCGCATCTTACTCGCAACTCTATGTGGCAAACTCTAATAATTCGAAGAGCGGGTTAAATCTCATCTCCAGCAAATCAAATATTTAGCTAAGACGTCCTCGTACAGACATGTTACAGTTATTACGTGTAGTTAGTAAATATGTATACTTGCTTTATTTGATGTTTTGGCGGTAATATCATTTTTATAGAAACAGTGCTAGGAAAACTATAGAGGTATTTTTTAAACATTTGAATGAAATTCAAATTTCTATTTACGAAAATAAACCTAATATAATATTCAAATAATAATCACTTAAGAGCCATTACGCGTCATGAGTAGCAACGTCGCAATTTAGTGCTATATTTCATGGTTTTAAATTTTTATCATTTAATCTTAGCTATATTTTAAAAATATGTTCTGTTAACATGCTAGAATTAGGTGAAAGCTGTATAAAAAGTAAGTAATCATCTCATTTCTAGTTCAATTTGAATGCAAATAATACATTTGAAACTTAAGTGGCGTTAGTTTCGTAGTATAATAACTGTAAGCATTATGTTAACTTAAGGATAGTTCCTTTACCTATACATATAATAAAAATGTAACCGATCGCTGTCTGTACATGGAAGATATGTGAGAAAAAAAATTATTGGGACCTTTATCAACGCAAATAGAACCCAAAACAATGATTGTTACAATTTTTGTCTGTTTGTCTGTTTGTCTGTTTGTCTGTGCGTTTGTTCACACTAATCTCAGAAACGGCTTATCCGATTTAGATGTGGTTTTCACTAATACATTGTGGTAAGCTTCACTTAACATTTAGTGTTTGTTTCATGTCAATCGGTTCATAAATAAAAAAGTTATGCCAATTTAAAGAATTACGTCGAACATTTTTTTAATTTACCACGAAACCTGATAGAAACAGAGACTTTAACAGGTTACGTAATCTGATAGCGATTTTATTTTTCGGATTCCTCTCATTCTAAACAATCTTCCGTTTAGTTTTAAATGAGTCCAGTTTCCAGTGAGCCTATATTTCGCGATGACAAGTAATAAAGCCCAAGGTCAGACACAACTAAAAGTTATGGGTGTGGATCTAAGTATTAGCTGTTTTTCGCACGGTCAGCTTTATGTGGCTCTATCACGTGTTAGCATTCCTAGCAGCCTGTATGCTTTGATCCCGGATGGCTATACGTCTAATCCATACATCCATACACCCATACATATTATATAAGGCTTTGTCCTGACTGACTGACTGACTAACAGACAACGCACAGCCTTAACTGCTGGTTGTAGTGAATTGAAATTCGGAGGGTGTGTTTGTCTAAATGCCTAGAGGTTGTACTAAAAAAGGGTTTTTTAAAATTAAATTTCTAAGTGTGTGAAAAGGGATGAAAACGATTGTTTGAATCTTCTTCATTTTTTAACTTACAGTTTTGAAATTTTGTTTTGGAATACTTCTATTTAAATAAAAAATATCCTTATAATTTATTTTACCAGGAGTGGATTTAGAGGGGTGAAATTAGGGATGAAATATTCTATACAAAGATCTTTAGCTTTTGAAGCTATCGACTTGAAATTTGCAGGGAGGAGGAGGGAGGGAAAGGAGGGAGGAAAAAGAGGAATTGAGGGGAAGGAGGAAGGGAGGGGAAAGTGAGAAGGAGGTGATGGGGAAGTGAGAGGTAAGTTATGGGGAAGTGAGGGGGAAGTGAAGAGGAAGTGTGGGGAAAATGCGGGAGAAGTGAGGGGAAAGTCAGGGAGAAGAGTCAGGGGGAAGTCAGGCGAAAACCAGGGAGAAGTGAGGGAAAAGTGAGGGGAATGTTAGAAGAAAGTGAGGGGAAAGTGGCGGAGAAGTGACGGGGAAGTGAGGGGCAAGTGAGGGGGAAGTGAGAGGGAAGTGAGAAGTGAGTGAAGGGGTAGTGAAGGGGAAGTGACAGGGAAGTGAGGGGGAAGTGAGGCGGAGTGTGGGTGAATGAGGGGAAGTGAGGGGGAAGTGAGGGAGACGGGAGAGGAAGGTAGGGGGAAGGGACGAGGAAAGTAAGGAGTTTTCGAATGGTGGAAAAAGGGAGAAGGGATAGGAAGCGATAGGAAGGGAGAGGAAAGGAGGAAAAGGAAGGAGAAGGAAGAGGAAAGAGAGGGGAAAGCGAGGAGGCAAGGTAGAGGGAAGTGGAGGAAAGGACAAGAGATGCTGGAGGAGGGGCAAGGGATGCAGAAGGAGGTGAAGAGGAGAAGGAGGAGGGGAGGAGAGAAAGGAGGAAACTGTGGAGAGTGGAGAAAAAGAGCAATAGGGAAGAAGGGGAAGGGGAATCTTATTGTAGTGAAAATTTGCCTTTGTGTATTGTATATTGTTGTGCCTTTGTGTATATTACGAGGGATATCTTTAGGTAGGTGAAAGAGGATTTGTATGAATGGGAGATTAAAAATAGTATGAAAAACAGTATTTAAACAATATAAAAATGTCTATTGGAAAAAAGCCGAAGCAAAGCAAAAGCTATCTATATACATAAAAGCAAAAGGTCACTCACTCACTCATCACGAAATTTCAGAAACAACAAGTGCTAGGAATCTCAAACTTTGCATGGTCGTTCCTATTAGGATATAGGTGCTCACTTAGACGGAATTTTGCGAAATGCATCCCCTAAGGGGGTATAAAGGGGTGGCAAAGTTTGTATGAAACTTCTATAGTTTTTATAGTAGGATTACCAAATTACTAGAAAATACTCTTTTTTTAATATTCAGAAGCCACCCTTATTAAGTGGGCAAATAAGAGTTATTATTTACTGATACAATGTTCGATTGCCATAAAATCAGGCACGCAATATTCTCATAGAGGCACACCTATCTGAATTTTCACGCGAACGAAGTCGCGGGCAACAGCTAGTCTAAACTAAAGTAACCATGTCATTATCCACAGACCCAGTTTATTCAGTTCTGGGCAAAAGCCTCTCTTAGTTTATGCCAATCGCCGCACTCTTGTGCCACTCTTAACATGTTCTGCCAATAATATCATCCACGTATATCGACACCTAAACAGCCTACCGACTTCTTGAACGCAATAAGGTTTTAACCTTTTTTATCTTTCGTGGGAGAATTTTGATTTCATCATTGGAAAATACAGACTACAGTATACTCCGTGCCTCAAAAAATCTAATCAACGACTTGATAACCTTCTGGGTCAAACTGGATACAGAAGGTATTAATATTTATAAGGTTATAATAACTGTCTCAGCTTAGATTAATTATTTCTTGTTCCATCAAACGTAATGTCGATTTCATGCTAGTGTTATGAGCTGTTATGAGATGTCGCTATTGTAGGTCAGCCTTCTAAAATCCAGAGCTAAGCCTGAACGTCATTATATATAGCACTCATAGCTCAATAGTGAAGTGTCAGTTGAACTTGTATTTACAGTTAAAAATTTTGTTCTTTAGATAATTTATTATAACTCACGTACAGATTAACTTACCATTTATTATATCAAAAGCAGAAGCTAAGCTACGAACCCAACAATTGCTATATTATCGACTAGGAACATGTCAACGAAACGCTCTACCACCAACTTTGATTTGTAATTCATGAAATCATTATGAAGTTGACGCCAAACTTAAATCGACTTCCCTTGTAGTTTCAAACAAACTTATCTCTTACAACCGTCAAAATATTGAAACATGCTAAATTAACCTTTAAGGCCATACGATTAAAGTTTAATAATATTGAATTATATGAGTAGTTAGAGATAGACAATAAGTTTGTTCGTAATCTGACATCCAAACTTTGGCCCACTGACAATTTGTTAAATGTCTTTAAAGTTTTTTTGTTTGATGGCATGTTTAAGTGGAAAGATTTATTGACTGGTTTTATAGAGCTCTTTATACATGAAAGAGAACATTTAGCTTCTCATGACTTACCTCCATTTTGACATGATGTTTGTGGCTGTGACTGAAATCTGAAGTCTGAATCGCCAATTTACCTTCTTTGAAGAGACCTTCCATGGAATGTTACAATAAAGAAACGACAGGTATGATGAAATACTAATTTACTGCAGCAAAAATAAAGTAAATAATTAATACTGATTAGTCGAATCCAGATTATCATTATTATGAAAAACTAAATAACTAAAATTGTATGTCTTGGCATCAACTGAAATCTCTTTGGTTATAGCGTTCGCAGGTGGCATAATTGAAATAAGTAAGTTTGAGTTTAAATCTTTATGTAGACATGTAGGTTTTTTTGTTAATAGGTTAAACAAGCTTTCAATTCTTTGCTTTTCAATTAGCATTGTGGAATAACGTCGATTCATCGTTCTTTCTTGAGAAAATTACGTTGACTTTTGAATTAAAGTAAAAGATTGGTTGGAACCCATAGAATCAAGATTAAATAATTTCGTTGCTGGAAAGTATGTAATTGTGTGTCATATGGATGTAAGATGAACTGGGGTGACGAATTTGAATGAAATTTTGGGCTCTACTTGGTTTGGACTCATGAAATCCTCAAAACCACGGCTTGGAAATTTTGATGAGAATATTGGTGTCACGAGATTGCTTAAATTTTTCAGCATTAAGTTTGACATGTGGACTACAAAACACGACTGCCTTACAGTGTGTGCCATTGCAAGTAAGAAGTTGTGTATTGGGTTTCAACACGGGACATAACTTTGTGTGCTAAAATTTATTCCGAGTTTAGGCGAACTTTGTAAGTAATCAGTAAAGAACTTGTTCTCTAGTTAAGGAATCTTCTTAAAAAAAGCCTTAATTGAATTGTGTATGGAAATACGATAAAAAAGCATTATTACAAAGTCTGAATTTCGAAGAAAATTCGAATTTCTCTAAAAGATGCACGATTTTGATAAATATAAGAAAGTCTTCCAAAAAATTTATGCAACAAATTTTCTATTTCCCAATGACACCTGAAAATATTACTTTATTAACATAAAAAGATTAATTTATTTCAGTGCGATATAAAACCTAATTGGAACTAATAATAAAGTTCTCTCTTAGCCCGCATGAAGCTTGCATCTGAACTTGCCTGACGTAATTACCGCAGCGATCGTAACTTACTTACTTGTACTAAGTCAGTTACGAAGTACGTACTTCTAATATTGGGTAAAACTAGGGAACAGACCTACCTTCATCGCATTGCAGTGGAAAAGAGATGTAATATCATATTTGTATTTAGCCATTTTAAATCTAGTAGCAATAACCATAAGGCAAACAATTAAGTGATAGCTTATTTTGTCCTATGCCTCTTTTAGATAGAACATGTATTTTGGGGAACTAATATAAAACGTATTTTATTTTGTAAATATTATGTAGTTTTAGTAAATCTTTTACCCTCGCTTTTGAACCTTTTCGTGCATATCCTAGATATCCCAGAGGAGCGGGTTTGAGTCCCGCTCCGAGATTGAATTTTTCTATCATGAGTACACAATCACCATCATCATCATCATATCAGCCAAAAGACGTTCACTACTGGACATAGGCCTCCCCCAATTTTCGCCATTGTGACCGGTCGTTTTTCGCCCTTATTTATCGGTTGCCTGTCACCCATGTACGGTAGTAGATCCACGCTGATTTCAGCATGAATGGGCCGGATCGTCCGGGGAAGTACTACCCTCTCATAGAAGATCGACTTAAGAGTAGTAGTATCCGTACTACTGCGTTTCGTTCGGTGAGTGAGAGCGCCGGAGGCCCAATTTCCCCCCTATCCTCTTTCCTCACCTCCCTCATTCCCTTCCCCTAACCCTATTCCCAGCCGCCATAGTGGAGGCCACTATACCAGCAGTTTAAGACGATGGCTTTTGGTATAGTGGCCGCCACTTCTGGATTCCACTGACTGCTAACCATCAGGCGGGGTGGAGTCACTTTGGTAGGCTATAATATAAAAAAAAAAAAAAAACCCATATAAGGTCGTCGGTCCACCTTGTGAGGGGTCTGCCCAATAATTTAGAAAAATCCTGCATCAATCACCCACTTTATTGTGTTACCAAGCCCATTTGAAAGTCTGAAGAAATGTTTGTGATAGACTTAACTGTAACCTTGCTCTTTTTTAAATTAAATAATATGACAAAACGCCTCATTACTACAAATATAACTTTTATGTTTTGTCCCTTAAACAACCCCGTGCCATGCTCCGTACAGCTTGTATTTACTCTATGTCCGTTAATTGTATGCTCTCAAAATTGCCGTGCCGGTAGACTTGTTTTCATGTACATGAGTTATTTAAAAATGATGCAGGTGTCAAGTTTTGTTAAGTAGACCTGCATCGTTGGTCTAGTGGTTAGTGTAACTGACTGCGACGCCGGGTGTCGTGGGTTCGATTCCCGCGGAAGGCAAAATATTTGTGTGATGAAATGATGTATTTGCCTTCAGTTTAGGTGTTTTCTATGTATTATAAGTATGTATTTACAAAAAAAAAGTATGTATATGTATTATATTTCAGTTATCTAGTACCCATAACACAAGCTCTGCTTAGCTTGGGACTAGATGACGGTGTGTAATAGTGTCCACATATTATTATTATTATTATTATTATTATCTTGGAAGAGGTTTTGTCAAACGCACCTTTTACGGTCGAAGGTGTGCATAATACCAACTCTATAAAGGATAGCTTGATGGTAAAACTGCCATCTTCAATCCAAAAACTATTTGTCAGATTTAGATCAACAGATACCAATTTTGAGTCTCCTTTTGTATTTATTTCTGATAGTGGTAGATGAACCAACAGCCCAGATCAACCAGCAATGGCAAGTGGTAGCTGTCGCTCATGGACTAACATAAAATTATGAGCTTTTGCTAAAACAAGCAAAAAATTTTAGATAATAATATAATTACGCAATTTACAGAATTATATTTACTAACATAAAACATTAAAAACAAATACATTAATGAATCCTGGCTTTGCAAAATGATGAAGCAAACAATTGAAGGAAAGCAATTAACTAAACACAAAACTTCCAAAACTACTTGACCTATCAAGATGAAATTTGGAATGTAAGCAGTTTGTAGGTAAACGTCAGCTAGGAATGGATTTTACGACGGAGCGGAATAAGAAGGGTCTTGCGTAGCGAAGATAGAGATTTAGTAAATTATATGAATAACTAGCTGTTGCCCGCAGCTCCCTCCGCGTAAATGTCGGTTATCGCATATATTTCTACTAATCATGAACATGTTTCGTTTATACATTGATGGTTTTTCATACGCGATAAAAGATATCCTATGTCCAAGGTCTATTCTATCTCCATATCAAATTTCATCAAAATCGGTTCAGTGGTTTAGAGCGTGAAAGCGTAACAGAAAGATAGACAGTTAATTTCAAATTTATAATATTAGTATGGATGGAAGCATGGATTTGTATTCCTTCAATCATAGCCTGTTATTTTCTAACCATCCTTTCGTTTATGCACAGTAAGTAGGTAGTTATTCTGTCAAACTACAGAGTTTTTTTACGGTAGTAGATCCACGCTAATTTCAGCATGAATGCGCCGGATCGACCGGGGAAGTATTACCTACCCTCTCATAGAAGATCGACTTAAGAGTAGTAGTGTCCGTACTACTGCGTTTCGTTCAGTGAGTGAGAGCGCCGGAGGCCCAATTTCCCCCCTTTCCTCTTTTCTCACTTCCCTCATTCCCTTCCCCTAACCCCCTAATCCTTTAATAGTGGCGGTCACCATGCCAGCAGTTTAGACGATGGCTTTTGGTATAGTGGCCGCCACTTCTGGATTCCACTGACTGCTTACCATCAGGCGGGGTGAAGTCACTTTGGTAGGCTAATATATAATATGATGATATGATATAATATAATATTCTACCACATGCACACAGCGCCATCTAGCCCCAAATTAAGCAATTATATTTGCTTGTGTTATGGGTACTAAACAACTGATATACTACTTATATACATTTTCTTTTGTAAATACATACATATTATAGATAAATTACACCCAGACACAGAACAAACAATCATGCTCATCACACAAAGGTTTGTCCTGGGTGGGAATCGAACCCACGACCTCCGGCTTAGCAGTCAGGGTCACTAACCACTAGACCAACAGGCCAGTCAATCAATATAAAATCAATATCATATAATAAAATATAATATTTTTTATAACATTAAACATCATGACTTACATAGATCTAGGTAACGTGAGTGATGTCGGTAATCTTAATGTATCCGTTACCAAAATAGCCATCTAAGATCCATCTCAGGTTTTAGGAGTTGCTGGGTAAAAGCCTACTTTAATTTGTATTAGCTGAGCCCTGCGGCTTCGCCGTTAAGTTATATTTTAATATGTTTTACATATTTTTCAAATCATTTTCAAAATTTCAACTCCACAATATTTTCCGTAGGCGTTTGTTATGAGATCGAATGAAACTTTTCATACCGAAGCGAAGCGAAGGTGGACGTCTAGTTCTTAATAAATTCAATGAAAGGACTCAAAAGCTCAAACAATTCAAGCCTTATAACTCAAATCTAAATAGCCAAACTTTATTCAGCTACATGTACATACACCTTAACATCATTCGCATCATACTCGCAACTCTATGTGGCAAACTCTAATAATTCGAAGAGCGGGTTAAATCTCATCTCTACCAAATCAAATATTTAGCTAAGACGTTCTCGTACAGACATGTTACAGTTATTACGTGTAGTTAGTAAATATGTATACTTGCTTTATTTGATATGTTTTGGTGGTAATATAAATTTTACAGAAACCGTGCTAAGAAAACTATGGAGGTATTTTTTAAACATTTCAATCAAATTCAAATTTCTTTTTACGAAAATAAACCTAATATAATATTCAAATAATAATCACTTAAGAGCCATTACGCGTCATGAGTAGCAACGTCGCAATTTAGTGCTATATTTCATGGTTTTAAATTTTTATCATTTAATCTTAGCTATATTTTAAAAATATGTTCTGTTAACATGCTAGAATTAGGTGAAAGCTGTATAAAAGTAAGTAATCATCGCATTTCCAGTTCAATTTCAATTGTTCGTTAGTTTCATAGTAAAATAACTGTAAGCATTATGTTAACTTAAGGATAGTTCCTTAATCTAAACTAAAGTAACCATGTCATTATCCACAGACCCAATTTATTCAGTTCTGGGCAAAAGCCTCTCTTAGTTTATGCCAATCGCCGCACTCTTGTGCCACTCTTAACATGTTCTGCCAATAATATCATCCACGTATATCGACACCTAAACAGCCTACCGACTTCTTGAACGCAATAAGGTTTTAACCTTTTTTATCTTTCGTGGGAGAATTTTGATTTTATCATTGGAAAATACAGACTACAGTATACTCCGTGCCTCAAAAAATCTAATCAACGACTTGATAACTTTCTGGGTCAAACTGGATACAGAAGGTATTAATATTTATAAGGTTATAATAACTGTCTCAGCATAGATTAATTATTTCTTGTTCCATCAAACGTAATGTCGATTTCATGCAAGTGTTATGAGCTGTTATGAGATGTCGCTATTGTAGGTCAGCCTTCTAAAATCCAGAGCTAAGCCTGAACGTCATTATATATAGCACTCATAGCTCAATAGTGAAGTGTCAGTTGAACTTGTATTTACAGTTAAAAATTTTGTTCTTTAGATAATTTATTATAACTCACGTACAGATTAACTTACCATTTATTCTATCAAAAGCAGAAGCTAAGCTACAAACCTAACAATTGCTATATTATCGACTAGGAACATGTCAACGAAACGCTCTACCACCAACTTTGATTTGTAATTCATGAAATCATTATGAAGTTGACGCCAAACTTAAATCGACTTCCCTTGTAGTTTCAAACAAACTTATCTCTTACAACCGTCAAAATATTGAAACATGCTAAATTAACCCTTAAGGCCATACGATTAAAGCTTAATAATATTGAATTATATGAGTAGTTAGAGATAGACAATAAGTTTGTTCGTAATCTGACATCCAAACTTTGGCCCACTGACAATTTGTTAAATGTCTTTAAAGTTTTTTTGTTTGATGGCATGTTTAAGTGGAAAGATTTATTGACTGGTTTTATAGAGCTCTTAATACACGAAAGAGAACATTTAGCTTCTCATGACTTACCTCCATTTTGACATGATGTTTGTGGCTGTGACTGAAATCTGAAGTCTGAATCGCCAATTTACCTTCTTTGAAGAGACCTTCCATGGAATGTTACAATAAAGAACCGACAGGTATGATGAAATACTAATTTACTGCAGCAAAAATAAAGTAAATAATTAATACTGATTAGTCGAATCCAGATTATCATTATTATGAAAAACTAAATAACTAAAATTGTATGTCTTGGCATCAACTGAAATCTCTTTGGTTATAGCGTTCGCAGGTGGCATAATTGAAATAAGTAAGTTTGAGTTTAAATCTTTATGTAGACATGTAGGTTTTTTTGTTAATAGGTTAAACAAGCTTTCAATTCTTTGCTTTTCAATTAGCATTGTGGAATAACGTCGATTCATCGTTCTTTCTTGAGAAAATTACGTTGACTTTTGAATTAAAGTAAAAGATTGGTTGGAACCCATAGAATCAAGATTAAATAATTTCGTTGCTGGAAAGTACGTAATTGTGTGTCATATGGATGTAAGATGAACTGGGGTGACGAATTTAAATGAAATTTTGGGCTCTACTTGGTTTGGACTCATGAAATCCTCAAAACCACGGCTTGGAAATTTTGATGAGAATATTGGTGTCACGAGATTGCTTGAATTCTTCAGCATTAAGTTTGACATGTGGACTACAAAACACGACTGCCTTACAGTGTGTGCCATTGCAAGTAAGAAGTTGTGTATTGGGTTTCAACACGGGACAAAACTTTGTGTGCTAAAATTTATTCCGAGTTTAGGCGTACTTTGTAAGTAATCAGTAAAGAGCTTGTTCTCTAGTTAAGGAATCTTCTTAAAAAAAGCCTTAATTGAATTGTGTATAGAAATACGATAAAAAAGCATTATTACAAAGTCTGAATTTCGAAGAAAATTCGAATTTCTCTAAAAGATGCACGATTTTGATAAATATAAGAAAGTCTTCCAAAAAATTTATGCAACAAATTTTCTATTTCCCAATGACACCTGAAAATATTACTTTATTAACATAAAAAGATTAATTTATTTCAGTGCGATATAAAACCTAATTGGAACTAATAATAAAGTTCTCTCTTAGCCCGCATGAAGCTTGCATCTCAACTTGCCTGACGTAATTACCGCAGCGATCGTAACTTACTTACTTGTACTAAGTCAGTTACGAAGTACGTACTTCTAATATTGGGTAAAACTAGAGAACAGACCTACCTTCATCGCATTGCAGTGGAAAAGAGATGTAATATCATATTTGTATTTAGCCATTTTAAATCTAGTAGCAATAACCATAAGGCAAACAATTAAGTGATAGCTTATTTTGTCCTATGCCTCTTTTAGATAGAACATGTATTTTGGGGAACTAATATAAAACGTATTTTATTTTGTAAATATTATGTAGTTTTAGTAAATCTTTTACCCTCGCTTTTGAACCTTTTCGTGCATATCCTAGATATCCCAGAGGAGCGGGTTTGAGTCCCGCTCCGAGATTGAATTTTTCTATCATGAGTACACAATCACCATCATCATCATCATATCAGCCAAAAGACGTTCACTGCTGGACATAGGCCTCCCCCAATTTTCGCCATTGTGACCGGTCGTTTTCCGCCCTTATTTATCGGTTGCCTGTCACCCATATAAGGTCGTCGGTCCACCTTGTGAGGGGTCTGCCCAATAATTTAGAAAAATCCTGCATCAATCACCCACTTTATTGTGTTACCAAGCCCATTTGAAAGTCTGAAGAAATGTTTGTGATAGACTTAACTGTAACCTTGCTCTTTTTTAAATTAAATAATATGACAAAACGCCTCATTACTACAAATATAACTTTTATGTTTTGTCCCTTAAACAACCCCGTGCCATGCTCCGTACAGCTTGTATTTACTCTATGTCCGTTAATTGTATGCTCTCAAAATTGCCATGCCGATAGACTTGTTTTCATGTACATGAGTTATTTAAAAATGATGCAGGTGTCAAGTTTTGTTAAGTAGACCTGCATCGTTGGTCTAGTGGTTAGTGTAACTGACTGCGACGCCGGGTGTCGTGGGTTCGATTCCCGCGGAAGGCAAAATATTTGTGTGATGAACATTTGTATTTGCCTTCAGTTTGGGTGTTTTCTATGTATTATAAGTATGTATTTACAAAAAAAAAGTATGTATATGTATTATATTTCAGTTATCTAGTACCCATAACACAAGCTCTGCTTAGCTTGGGACTAGATGACGGTGTGTAATAGTGTCCACATATTATTATTATTATTATTATTATTATCTTGGAAGAGGTTTCGTCAAACGCACCTTTTACGGTCGAAGGTGTGCATAATACCAACTCTATAAAGGATAGCTTGATGGTAAAACTGCCATCTTCAATCCAAAAACTATTTGTCAGATTTGGATCAACAGATACCAATTTTGAGTCTCCTTTTGTATTTATTTCTGATAGTGGTAGATGAACCAACAGCCCAGATCAACCAGCAATGGCAAGTGGTAGCTGTCGCTCATGGACTAACATAAAATTATGAGCTTTTGCTAAAACAAGCAAAAAATTTTAGATAATAATATAATTACGCAATTTACAGAATTATATTTACTAACATAAAACATTAAAAACAAATACATTAATGAATCCTGGCTTTGCAAAATGATGAAGCAAACAATTGAAGGAAAGCAATTAACTAAACACAAAACTTCCAAAACTACTTGACCTATCAAGATGAAATTTGGAATGTAAGCAGTTTGTAGGTAAACGTCAGCTAGGAATGGATTTTACGACGGAGCGGAATAAGAAGGGTCTTGCGTAGCGAAGATAGAGATTTAGTAAATTATATGAATAACTAGCTGTTGCCCGCAGCTCCCTCCGCGTAAATGTCGGTTATCGCATATATTTCTACTAATCATGAACATGTTTCGTTTATACATTGATGGTTTTTCATACGCGATAAAAGATATCCTATGTCCAAGGTCTATTCTATCTCCATATCAAATTTCATCAAAATCGGTTCAGTGGTTTAGAGCGTGAAAGCGTAACAGAAAGATAGACAGTTAATTTCAAATTTATAATATTAGTATGGATGGAAGCATGGATTTGTATTCCTTCAATCATAGCCTGTTATTTTCTAACCATCCTTTCGTTTATGCACAGTAAGTAGGTAGTTATTCTGTCAAACTACAGAGTTTTTTTACGGTAGTAGATCCACGCTAATTTCAGCATGAATGCGCCGGATCGACCGGGGAAGTATTACCTACCCTCTCATAGAAGATCGACTTAAGAGTAGTAGTGTCCGTACTACTGCGTTTCGTTCAGTGAGTGAGAGCGCCGGAGGCCCAATTTCCCCCCTTTCCTCTTTTCTCACTTCCCTCATTCCCTTCCCCTAACCCCCTAATCCTTTAATAGTGGCGGTCACCATGCCAGCAGTTTAGACGATGGCTTTTGGTATAGTGGCCGCCACTTCTGGATTCCACTGACTGCTTACCATCAGGCGGGGTGAAGTCACTTTGGTAGGCTAATATATAATATGATGATATGATATAATATAATATTCTACCACATGCACACAGCGCCATCTAGCCCCAAATTAAGCAATTATATTTGCTTGTGTTATGGGTACTAAACAACTGATATACTACTTATATACATTTTCTTTTGTAAATACATACATATTATAGATAAATTACACCCAGACACAGAACAAACAATCATGCTCATCACACAAAGGTTTGTCCTGGGTGGGAATCGAACCCACGACCTCCGGCTTAGCAGTCAGGGTCACTAACCACTAGACCAACAGGCCAGTCAATCAATATAAAATCAATATCATATAATAAAATATAATATTTTTTATAACATTAAACATCATGACTTACATAGATCTAGGTAACGTGAGTGATGTCGGTAATCTTAATGTATCCGTTACCAAAATAGCCATCTAAGATCCATCTCAGGTTTTAGGAGTTGCTGGGTAAAAGCCTACTTTAATTTGTATTAGCTGAGCCCTGCGGCTTCGCCGTTAAGTTATATTTTAATATGTTTTACATATTTTTCAAATCATTTTCAAAATTTCAACTCCACAATATTTTCCGTAGGCGTTTGTTATGAGATCGAATGAAACTTTTCATACCGAAGCGAAGCGAAGGTGGACGTCTAGTTCTTAATAAATTCAATGAAAGGACTCAAAAGCTCAAACAATTCAAGCCTTATAACTCAAATCTAAATAGCCAAACTTTATTCAGCTACATGTACATACACCTTAACATCATTCGCATCATACTCGCAACTCTATGTGGCAAACTCTAATAATTCGAAGAGCGGGTTAAATCTCATCTCTACCAAATCAAATATTTAGCTAAGACGTTCTCGTACAGACATGTTACAGTTATTACGTGTAGTTAGTAAATATGTATACTTGCTTTATTTGATATGTTTTGGTGGTAATATAAATTTTACAGAAACCGTGCTAAGAAAACTATGGAGGTATTTTTTAAACATTTCAATCAAATTCAAATTTCTTTTTACGAAAATAAACCTAATATAATATTCAAATAATAATCACTTAAGAGCCATTACGCGTCATGAGTAGCAACGTCGCAATTTAGTGCTATATTTCATGGTTTTAAATTTTTATCATTTAATCTTAGCTATATTTTAAAAATATGTTCTGTTAACATGCTAGAATTAGGTGAAAGCTGTATAAAAGTAAGTAATCATCGCATTTCCAGTTCAATTTCAATTGTTCGTTAGTTTCATAGTAAAATAACTGTAAGCATTATGTTAACTTAAGGATAGTTCCTTAATCTAAACTAAAGTAACCATGTCATTATCCACAGACCCAATTTATTCAGTTCTGGGCAAAAGCCTCTCTTAGTTTATGCCAATCGCCGCACTCTTGTGCCACTCTTAACATGTTCTGCCAATAATATCATCCACGTATATCGACACCTAAACAGCCTACCGACTTCTTGAACGCAATAAGGTTTTAACCTTTTTTATCTTTCGTGGGAGAATTTTGATTTTATCATTGGAAAATACAGACTACAGTATACTCCGTGCCTCAAAAAATCTAATCAACGACTTGATAACTTTCTGGGTCAAACTGGATACAGAAGGTATTAATATTTATAAGGTTATAATAACTGTCTCAGCATAGATTAATTATTTCTTGTTCCATCAAACGTAATGTCGATTTCATGCAAGTGTTATGAGCTGTTATGAGATGTCGCTATTGTAGGTCAGCCTTCTAAAATCCAGAGCTAAGCCTGAACGTCATTATATATAGCACTCATAGCTCAATAGTGAAGTGTCAGTTGAACTTGTATTTACAGTTAAAAATTTTGTTCTTTAGATAATTTATTATAACTCACGTACAGATTAACTTACCATTTATTCTATCAAAAGCAGAAGCTAAGCTACAAACCTAACAATTGCTATATTATCGACTAGGAACATGTCAACGAAACGCTCTACCACCAACTTTGATTTGTAATTCATGAAATCATTATGAAGTTGACGCCAAACTTAAATCGACTTCCCTTGTAGTTTCAAACAAACTTATCTCTTACAACCGTCAAAATATTGAAACATGCTAAATTAACCCTTAAGGCCATACGATTAAAGCTTAATAATATTGAATTATATGAGTAGTTAGAGATAGACAATAAGTTTGTTCGTAATCTGACATCCAAACTTTGGCCCACTGACAATTTGTTAAATGTCTTTAAAGTTTTTTTGTTTGATGGCATGTTTAAGTGGAAAGATTTATTGACTGGTTTTATAGAGCTCTTAATACACGAAAGAGAACATTTAGCTTCTCATGACTTACCTCCATTTTGACATGATGTTTGTGGCTGTGACTGAAATCTGAAGTCTGAATCGCCAATTTACCTTCTTTGAAGAGACCTTCCATGGAATGTTACAATAAAGAACCGACAGGTATGATGAAATACTAATTTACTGCAGCAAAAATAAAGTAAATAATTAATACTGATTAGTCGAATCCAGATTATCATTATTATGAAAAACTAAATAACTAAAATTGTATGTCTTGGCATCAACTGAAATCTCTTTGGTTATAGCGTTCGCAGGTGGCATAATTGAAATAAGTAAGTTTGAGTTTAAATCTTTATGTAGACATGTAGGTTTTTTTGTTAATAGGTTAAACAAGCTTTCAATTCTTTGCTTTTCAATTAGCATTGTGGAATAACGTCGATTCATCGTTCTTTCTTGAGAAAATTACGTTGACTTTTGAATTAAAGTAAAAGATTGGTTGGAACCCATAGAATCAAGATTAAATAATTTCGTTGCTGGAAAGTACGTAATTGTGTGTCATATGGATGTAAGATGAACTGGGGTGACGAATTTAAATGAAATTTTGGGCTCTACTTGGTTTGGACTCATGAAATCCTCAAAACCACGGCTTGGAAATTTTGATGAGAATATTGGTGTCACGAGATTGCTTGAATTCTTCAGCATTAAGTTTGACATGTGGACTACAAAACACGACTGCCTTACAGTGTGTGCCATTGCAAGTAAGAAGTTGTGTATTGGGTTTCAACACGGGACAAAACTTTGTGTGCTAAAATTTATTCCGAGTTTAGGCGTACTTTGTAAGTAATCAGTAAAGAGCTTGTTCTCTAGTTAAGGAATCTTCTTAAAAAAAGCCTTAATTGAATTGTGTATAGAAATACGATAAAAAAGCATTATTACAAAGTCTGAATTTCGAAGAAAATTCGAATTTCTCTAAAAGATGCACGATTTTGATAAATATAAGAAAGTCTTCCAAAAAATTTATGCAACAAATTTTCTATTTCCCAATGACACCTGAAAATATTACTTTATTAACATAAAAAGATTAATTTATTTCAGTGCGATATAAAACCTAATTGGAACTAATAATAAAGTTCTCTCTTAGCCCGCATGAAGCTTGCATCTCAACTTGCCTGACGTAATTACCGCAGCGATCGTAACTTACTTACTTGTACTAAGTCAGTTACGAAGTACGTACTTCTAATATTGGGTAAAACTAGAGAACAGACCTACCTTCATCGCATTGCAGTGGAAAAGAGATGTAATATCATATTTGTATTTAGCCATTTTAAATCTAGTAGCAATAACCATAAGGCAAACAATTAAGTGATAGCTTATTTTGTCCTATGCCTCTTTTAGATAGAACATGTATTTTGGGGAACTAATATAAAACGTATTTTATTTTGTAAATATTATGTAGTTTTAGTAAATCTTTTACCCTCGCTTTTGAACCTTTTCGTGCATATCCTAGATATCCCAGAGGAGCGGGTTTGAGTCCCGCTCCGAGATTGAATTTTTCTATCATGAGTACACAATCACCATCATCATCATCATATCAGCCAAAAGACGTTCACTGCTGGACATAGGCCTCCCCCAATTTTCGCCATTGTGACCGGTCGTTTTCCGCCCTTATTTATCGGTTGCCTGTCACCCATATAAGGTCGTCGGTCCACCTTGTGAGGGGTCTGCCCAATAATTTAGAAAAATTCTGCATCAATCACCCACTTTATTGTGTTACCAAGCCCATTTGAAAGTCTGAAGAAATGTTTGTGATAGACTTAACTGTAACCTTGCTCTTTTTTAAATTAAATAATATGACAAAACGCCTCATTACTACAAATATAACTTTTATGTTTTGTCCCTTAAACAACCCCGTGCCATGCTCCGTACAGCTTGTATTTACTCTATGTCCGTTAATTGTATGCTCTCAAAATTGCCATGCCGATAGACTTGTTTTTATGTACATGAGTTATTTAAAAATGATGCAGGTGTCAAGTTTTGTTAAGTAGACCTGCATCGTTGGTCTAGTGGTTAGTGTAACTGACTGCGACGCCGGGTGTCGTGGGTTCGATTCCCGCGGAAGGCAAAATATTTGTGTGATGAACATTTGTATTTGCCTTCAGTTTGGGTGTTTTCTATGTATTATAAGTATGTATTTACAAAAAAAAAGTATGTATATGTATTATATTTCAGTTATCTAGTACCCATAACACAAGCTCTGCTTAGCTTGGGACTAGATGACGGTGTGTAATAGTGTCCACATATTATTATTATTATTATTATTATTATCTTGGAAGAGGTTTCGTCAAACGCACCTTTTACGGTCGAAGGTGTGCATAATACCAACTCTATAAAGGATAGCTTGATGGTAAAACTGCCATCTTCAATCCAAAAACTATTTGTCAGATTTGGATCAACAGATACCAATTTTGAGTCTCCTTTTGTATTTATTTCTGATAGTGGTAGATGAACCAACAGCCCAGATCAACCAGCAATGGCAAGTGGTAGCTGTCGCTCATGGACTAACATAAAATTATGAGCTTTTGCTAAAACAAGCAAAAAATTTTAGATAATAATATAATTACGCAATTTACAGAATTATATTTACTAACATAAAACATTAAAAACAAATACATTAATGAATCCTGGCTTTGCAAAATGATGAAGCAAACAATTGAAGGAAAGCAATTAACTAAACACAAAACTTCCAAAACTACTTGACCTATCAAGATGAAATTTGGAATGTAAGCAGTTTGTAGGTAAACGTCAGCTAGGAATGGATTTTACGACGGAGCGGAATAAGAAGGGTCTTGCGTAGCGAAGATAGAGATTTAGTAAATTATATGAATAACTAGCTGTTGCCCGCAGCTCCCTCCGCGTAAATGTCGGTTATCGCATATATTTCTACTAATCATGAACATGTTTCGTTTATACATTGATGGTTTTTCATACGCGATAAAAGATATCCTATGTCCAAGGTCTATTCTATCTCCATATCAAATTTCATCAAAATCGGTTCAGTGGTTTAGAGCGTGAAAGCGTAACAGAAAGATAGACAGTTAATTTCAAATTTATAATATTAGTATGGATGGAAGCATGGATTTGTATTCCTTCAATCATAGCCTGTTATTTTCTAACCATCCTTTCGTTTATGCACAGTAAGTAGGTAGTTATTCTGTCAAACTACAGAGTTTTTTTACGGTAGTAGATCCACGCTAATTTCAGCATGAATGCGCCGGATCGACCGGGGAAGTATTACCTACCCTCTCATAGAAGATCGACTTAAGAGTAGTAGTGTCCGTACTACTGCGTTTCGTTCAGTGAGTGAGAGCGCCGGAGGCCCAATTTCCCCCCTTTCCTCTTTTCTCACTTCCCTCATTCCCTTCCCCTAACCCCCTAATCCTTTAATAGTGGCGGTCACCATGCCAGCAGTTTAGACGATGGCTTTTGGTATAGTGGCCGCCACTTCTGGATTCCACTGACTGCTTACCATCAGGCGGGGTGAAGTCACTTTGGTAGGCTAATATATAATATGATGATATGATATAATATAATATTCTACCACATGCACACAGCGCCATCTAGCCCCAAATTAAGCAATTATATTTGCTTGTGTTATGGGTACTAAACAACTGATATACTACTTATATACATTTTCTTTTGTAAATACATACATATTATAGATAAATTACACCCAGACACAGAACAAACAATCATGCTCATCACACAAAGGTTTGTCCTGGGTGGGAATCGAACCCACGACCTCCGGCTTAGCAGTCAGGGTCACTAACCACTAGACCAACAGGCCAGTCAATCAATATAAAATCAATATCATATATAAAATAAAATAAAGTGGTTATGTATATAATGAATTTCAGTAAGGTTAGTAGTGCCTTTTATTAGTGTCCACTACTCATGGTCTACACAAGATTGTTTCACTTGATGTTTAAAGAACAACAAAACTAATTTTATTAGCTGCTTGCAGAATGCTTCCTCAGAATTATTGGAAAGCGGTACTTAGCAGTAGAACACTCCCAAGTAATACTGTTATGACAAATCTCCTGTACTCTAAAGATAAATTATCCAATAGGATTTATTATATTCAAGAAATCGTCTAAAAGAAATCTCGCTGTACCTACCCTTTCTTTATTACATATTAATTAGGCGTACCAATTACTACGAAACTGTTTCAACGAGAACACATTTAAACAAATTGCACTTGCTTTAATTACGACTTTAGCTAAAATAAATCGGCAACTCTTTTTATCTATCACTTCGAATTCGTCGACTGGGGTTGGACGGGTGAACAGAGCGTTTCTTACAACCATGTAAAGTGATAGAGTGGATCCATTCTAGTCCGGGTTAATCCTTTAATATCTAAAGAAGTTCACTAGTGTATGGAAAGATTTATGAATATTGAAGAGGCAAAGGAGATTTCGATCGTAGCAAATGGCGTTCTATAGTCTCTGCTAACCGCAATAATGGAAGACAGGCGTGAAGCTATGTATGTACGTAGGAATTCACCTTATTTTGTATTTATTATTGTTAAGTACTACAATGAAATTTATATTAGAGATAGAGATAGTTTAATATAAATGCTTTTAACACAATAAAACGAAATAGGAATCTAAAGGAGCTTTGTATCAGAATACAACTTTATTATTTATGTTAAATTTATGTTCAATAATGAACTGAATGGGATATAAATTGTGTCCAAAATTCGTAACTCAATGAGCGATCGTAGCGCGCGAAAACGCGGTCACTGTAAGCCGACGCCATATTGGAGAAATGAGCGGGAAGTATTTAATTTATTTGAGGTTAGATATCTATTTGTTAATTATTTTGTGCTTTGTTGAGTTTGTTTACATTGTGAGGCTTTTGATTATGAAGTAAATAAATGTCACGACGTTTTAATAAGCAAATTAGGAGAACCATAGTTATAAAAATAGTGATAGATAGAATTGCCATAATGGCCAATATATCAGCAGTTCGTCAAGATGGTTACCTATTGGTATAATGTTCACTACTTCTGGACCCCATTGACTGCTTACCATCAGGCACAATGAAATTATTTTGTTACACTCACATAATATTGCGAAAATATAAAAGAATGTTGAATTAAAAATCTCATTGACAGTATCACATCCAAAGTAACTCTGTCTGTCTGTCTGTCTCTCACGCTTTTACGCCTAAACCACTGAACTGGTTTTAATGAAATTTGGTATAGAGATACTAGATCTCGGAGCGTTACAATGCAGGCTATAATTTGTCGTGAAAAATGGATTGAACGTGTTGAAATAGGAATGAAAATTTGTATCAAAAATCGTCAATAAATTAATAATATATTATGCAATATAACCGCGGGCGGAGCTACGGCTAAAAATGATGATAGAACTGTTTAGTTAGACCGATGCTTACAGTGTAACTAAAATTGTAAAGTAAGTAACAATGTAGATATGAATTAACTTCTCTTGCCTTCTATTATAAGTTTAACAATTGCTAATTGTAACAAGAAGAACACGGACAGTCTTTGTTAGCCCTTGACCGAAACAGTCAGTAAATACGTACGTTAAGTTATTAAAAATAAAAGTAATATACGTATTTACAATAAAATCAAAAATTTACAAATGAGCCGACCGAAGAATCAACTAATTTCAAGTTCATTAAATCATTCCGTTAACCAAACCCTAAACTTGCGGTCAAAGTTGAAATAGTTTATACCAAAATATCATCCCTCTTCCCTTAACACAAAGGACCTACCCTAACTTTTCGAACTCAGAACATCATTTGCAGCTCCCGACCGACCGCACGTCAGTAGCTCTCGAACCACGGAAGGGGGAGAACGCGTTCTTCTCTGGTCTTGGCGGGAAAATTGTGACAGTTCTTTTTTCGAGAATCAGAATTCTTTTTTTTCATTTCGTTTGTGGTTTTCTTTGAGTTGGATATATGTGTTTTTGGACTATTATAGTGCGATAGTAACTTAATTTTGGTGAGTATTTAGTTTATGAGGGTACGTAATTTAAGTTTCTAAGTAGCAATCTAAGTTTGGTACTACAACTTAGTGTTTGTTGACAACTTTTATCTCTTGCTACGGAATTAATTGTTTATCTATTCATCAGTTTGGGCTCTACAAGGCCCTAAAGTTTCAATTAAAAGGGCACTATGGCGTCGAGTGTAATGTAGTAGAAACGTGTTTTAATTAGAGTTGGATTTAAATGTCGTATAAAGACGATAAAAAACAACACCCACTTTTATCTACAGTAACGTTTTATTGTTTAATTTTAAAGAACCTGAGATAACTGGTAATTAACCCTAAATGTATATTATAATATTTGTTATAATATTTGAATTATTGTTAACTTATTTGCTTGAATATTTATGACATCAATAAAATAGAATCGCAAAAGCAACTATTAAAATAAAAATAATATCAGTAGATAACCTTTTTAACGATAATTAAAATTTAAAAATTTTTTGGTAAATAAATTAAATAACTCGTAAACGTAATTAAGTAGATTTTTTTTTAACATTTGGAAGAAAAATTATATTAACCTCTTAACTTTCATATTATTGTCAAAAAATATTTACCCTACTATTTAGTACTAAAATAATAGTTGCTATAATCCTATTATTATATCAGTTACTGTAACAGTGTAAGATGTAGTACAAGTGCATTTATCACAGACGTGTTAACAGTTAAATCCCTCTGAGGGATAAAGTTTGTGTGCTTAATGTATTTAGCCGTGGTTTCGAGTCTGTGTCCTTGAGATTAATATTATAATATTAATATTACGCTATGCGATACGGTAGCGATACGACATCGATACGACACGACAGCGATACAATATTGCTACGATTACTACTGATATTGTTATAATAATATAGTACTAACTTTTGAATGCATATACCTATCTGGTTAAATTTGGCCCTCTTTAGTGTAAAGAGAAGTAGCCGAAAAGCGTCTGTTTGTATAAAACCGCTAATCTCATGCATGAACCACAGAATAAATTCGGATATTGTTTTCACTATTACATAGTGTGGTTTTGGAGGAAGGTTTAGGTAACCTATGAATAATAGTGAACCAAGCCAGACAAACACAACTTTTGATGGCGATGTAAACCGAGTGCGGGTCGCTAGTATACGCTACAAAGTATTGATATCGACTTTTATTTTAAGTTTGTATACAAAATTATTTATTAAATTTGACTTGAGTATATTTTCCTTTCTTCAATTTATATTTTTCACGTGATTTATTGCTTAAAGTTAAACTTTCATTTACCAGTTAGAACTTGGCATAAAATAATATTATTTATTTTAACACTGAAAAACATAACACTCCGTTATTTTAATTATAAAACAACACTTACACAAACTTGTACATATCTAAGTTGTTAGAAAATACGCACAGTTTTCTAATTTAAATTTATTCACTATTTCATTTAAAAAGGCAACTCGAATGTTGCAGTGAGTGAAGTCACGAGTGAAGTTTTTCGCTCTCAACATTTTTATGGCAAAGGGAATTTGCTTGTGAATAGTGACAGAATTGAATCGTACTATATTGCAACGTCAACATATTTTCAGCTGTAGAAAGTTTAGAAAAAAATAAATCTGAATTACCATGATTGAAGTAAAAAGGTAAAAAAGCAGGTTAAATCTTTACTAATAGGGGTAGGTTAATCCGCAGAGCCAAGAACGGAAAAATGTTTATTCCCGTTGAGACACATCAGTTTGTGTAACACTTTAATGACTTCACGGCTAGCAATGCTTCTGCAAGGACCACAACTAGAGAGTACTGGTACTCAGCAGTGAAAACACAACACAGTTGGATAGCATTGATATTATACATCATCCGTCAGATTCACTCAAAGGAATAATCGGACATCCTAGTAGGACGATATCCACACTAAATATCACGATACCCTCAGGAACAGGTGGTTTAGTTGTATATTTTATACTGGACACCACATGTACGGTAGTAGACCCACGCTGGTTTCAACATGAATGGGCCGGATATACCAGTAAAGTCCTCATAGAAGATCGACGTAAGAGTAGTAGTATCCGGTAGAGAGAGCGCCGGAGGCCCAATTTCCCCACTTTTCTTTTTTCTCACTTCCCTCAATTCCTTCACTTACCTCACTCTCTTAACGGTAGGTAGCGGCTTCGCAGAGTTCCAGTCATTGGAGTAATGCCAGAGATTCTCAGTCGTCTATGAGCGACAGTTACCACTTACCAACACGTGGGCTATTTGCTGGTCTGCCACTATAAATGCAATAAAAAAACTATTAATGAGGCGGATTATGTTAAATAATATTTTTCAAAAACTTCGTATGATCAATGTTACAAAATATAGAAAAACTTTCAAGTTTACATTATAACGTTACAGTGAAATACCTGTACCTAGTGTTACGAAAGACGAACAATAGACATTGCAAAACAATAATCAAGACCTCCACTGCTGGACATAGGCCTCCTCCAGTTTTTCATTAGTTATTTCCACAATACAAATTATTTTTAGTACAAAATCATCAAACTGTACACACAGTTTGCTGATGAAAGACTAGTGGCCTAGGCTTCGTGCGTTGGTACTAACATACCTTTACAACATAATTATTAATTACCAAAATTCCCTAGCACATATTTTGCTAGTGAATTAATACTATCGAAGATATTGTACTGATCAGAAAACAGTATCTGGCAAGTTATAGCTTAGCTGTGGCATGATAAGTACAAAGTATAGTCCTCTTGGTTGACCATAGTATAAGGGGGACGGTTGAATCACCTCATGTAATTCTGTTACGCACTTGCTCCACAAAATTGTAAGAGTTCGTATTGTTAACTTTAAAGAATAGTGTGAGCAAAGCGGAACTTCTCTTAACTTTTTGGAACCCTGCTGATAATTGTAGTACCTACTGGTACACTGCCATAGAAAATTAGTAGAACAAATTGTGCCTTCGGCTTTATATATAGTTCTTCTTCTTCTTCTTCTCCCTTTATTATGGCAACAGAGCCGACGATTGTGTCAGCTATTTCTGCCAGCGTCAAGTGTAAAATAATATACTAGTTGATGATTTTAATGGTATAATACAATGATAAAAATAGAAAAAATGTGGATGAAATTAAATGACAACCATCTTCTGTGAAAACAAACGATCTACTTAATTTCTTATATATAGTTTTTCTTGGTATATCAGAGACACATTAGCTGTCACACAAAAAAAGCGACAGAGTATGTAATATAAGAAGACATCTACCAAACACAGCTTATATAATTCAAATCAACAAACGCGAAACATTAAACTGAATATATTATATACTTCATCAAGATCAATACTTCTTTGTTTACGAACACAAAAGGAGAAAACAGGCAACTTTATACTTTTGTTGGGGGATTTTTTACGTCAAAACGGAAGTCAATTTCCCCTATGAATATGTAAAGAGAGGCTGTTGCCGCGGACCCTTAGGATGTAATTATAGAACCTCCCAGACCCTTCCGGTGAGGCATTATATAATAGATGGATAATACTTAAAAGAAAATAGAAAATTTAGGATTTTCTTATGGCTTAACTTTTTACCAATTATTATTTTTGCTTCTTACATTTTTTTTTTTTTTGATAGTGACATACCACACAAACCATCGTGGGTTTAACAGTGATATGTTTGCCACAACATCTCGGTACATATATTTTTAACAATACACATTAAATGTGTATTGTTAAATTATTTTGTAGGAAAAAATAATAACACATTTTTTCTTAAAAACAAAAAAAGATTGTACATCCTCTAGCTATGGTGGGTTCCATGTAATTGGGGCGAGACAGGCTAAATATTAATTGGCTATCGAAATCTTAAGATTATGTTACTCGAACCGAAGATCAAACCCGAGAAGCCGTACACAATCTATGGTCTATATTATTACGAACCCACAGAAAATATTAATATTTTTTTAAATAAAAACTTCAAAGGCAAAAAAAGAGGCAAAAAAGATAGTGGTTAGTTTGTGGGCGGGTAAACGATTTGTAAAATATATTGACTCATTCAAGCCTCGAAGGATACCTTTTAAAATGGGTCCGTACAAATACGTACGTTTAGTACAGATATAACTATAGGAGTTTAGCTGTTGAAGTGTCTAAAGGCCGTGACTTACGTGATGTTTTTTTATACGGGCGGGACGAAACCGGAAATTTAGAAAATATCGTTTATACTAAAAGTATATAAAAGAGTATAATGTCACGGAGATACGGACGGGATGAAAATGTGACCGTAAGATTCGCTTGTTCAAACAAACAAACAAACTCATTCGCTTTATATAATAGTATAGATTATAATTCTATGCTTTATAAATAAGGTTAATACCTTTTGCATATGGTAGATGTTTTTTATAGCAGCTAAAAAGCGGCCACTGCTAGATACATGCGAATCCTAAGCGTCTCCTATATGACAAGTCTTGAAATCACATTTATCAAGAAGATTTGATAGGAAAATATCTATCATTTATATAGGTTTTTTTAAATCTTATAACCTTTGATTTGTCTCATGGTCAGTAAGTCTAACACCCAGTTTCTGAAAAGCTGATCAACGAAAAACTTACTAATCACCTGATAAATCGCATGTAAAGTACCAATTGGGTTGCTAAAATCAGGGATAATTAGTTTAATTTGATCTAATTAGTTACTAATTATTATGCTTTTAGGTAGGTACTTCACATGAGATGTAACAGGTGATTAGTTAATTTTTTGTTCATCTGCCTTTTAGAAATTGGAGGTAAGTGTAGTGTACATCATCTTGATTGCTTGTAACAGTATCAATGCCAATACCATGGTGGCTTTGTAAAGTTCTTTTTCATGCTCTGCTTAAAAACGAACAAAATTGAAGCGCATAATTTTATAAAGCTATTACGGTATAAATAAAGGCTTTAAACAAAGATCAAAGCTTTCCTCGCATCGGTAGTTACAGCCAAAATGAAATTGATAAATCCGTTCAAGGTAAATGATTCTTAAAATATGATATATGGATATTCTTATGAAATACCACCAACTCGCTTCTGCTTCACACGTACACACTTTTATGCTTTTTACGACATGATTACAAATCATTGAAATTGGAAAAAGTCTCAATGACCCAGTGGTGAAGTAACCTGCTTCTTCAACACGAGATCGTGGGTTCGAATCCGGTCAAGTACCAATGCGAGTAATCAAATCATCTGTACCTTCTACGTTTATCTGGACGTTACTGTCTGACGGTGAAGGAAAATATCCTGAGGAAACTTGGACTTCTGAGGAAGTCTGAAATCACCAATCTACCTTGAGCATGCGTGGCAATCAATGCTCATACCTTCTCAGTATGAGAAGTGGCCTTTCCCTGCAGTGGGATAATAATGGGCCGATATAATAAAATTGGTTCGAATCTCGTGTCTTCCCTGATGAAAAATTCAAAAAAAAATTTTTTTTTGATATTTTCAATCTTGTTGACTTCTCTAATCTTGAGGGAAATCTGATCTTAAATTCTCGGCTCTTCTCAAACATAATTTGCATAATTTGTTTTATATTATTACAAGATTAGAGAAAATACATTACAGCCGCTTATTATATATTGTCTTTAATCTAAGATTTTATGCAATATATCGTGCGGCGCTGAGTTACCATGTCAATTATATTATAATATTGATAATTAATTTATGAGGGCCTGCTTAAAACTATACCTATGTGTACAAACCTAAACAAAACTAAAAGTAAAATTCCTCAATAAAACTTTAACAAACTACCTAGTTGCCATTCAATTTACATGGGACCACGTCTGAAACATGAGCTACCTTAAAAAAAAGAAATTAAAATTTATTCGATTCCATGGCGGCAAAATGGCCTAATGAACATAAAAAAAACATACAACTCGAACTGAAAACTCCTCTTTTCTGAAGTTGGTTAAAAAGCGATACGCTGAATGATTCATTGTGTAAAATCGAAATTTAAAAAAATCTTAGTTTTATACTTTCCGGGTCAGTAAATGGATATAGCCATGATGACAATAAAACCTCTATTGTGTCTACAGTAGGTAGTGCCCATGAAAGGGTTATGATCGTACATATAGGTACCTATAGAAAGTGGCTAGCTGATTGCAACGGGAATGAAGAAGATATAACCACTAGATCCAACCCACATAAGATAAACGGGACCACAGATAGCGTCACTCACATAAAGGACAGCATAGTGGCTCGCGTTACCCATGGGAAATTATTGACGGAACACTAAATATGTACGTGGTGTATCAAATGATTTATGCTACTATTGCTCGGGTTAAATTTTATTGACGAGCTCTTCGTGCTTTATGGATTATAGTATACTACGAGTATTACTAGTTTTCTGCGGCGCTTACTGCTCTGCTCCCGTCGCCAGTAGCGTGATGTTACATAGCGTATATTCTTCTTTGAGAACTGGGCTATCATACGCAAAAAGAAATTATTCGAATCCGACTGGTAGTTACATTAGCGCGTATAAACAAACTAACAAACTCTTTCGTTTTATCCGGCGCTCTCACTCACCAAACGAAACGCAATAGTATGGATACTACTACTCTTATGTCGATCTTTTATGAGAGGGTAGTACTTCCCCTGTCGTTTCGGCCCTTTCATGCTGAAACCAGCGTGGATCTACTACCGTACACTTGGTTTAAACATCAGCATTGTTTTAGTTTAAATACAGATCATGATTTTTAAAATACAACGCGTTCACTATTGGACATAGGTTTTCCAATTTGTCCACGTTGACGGATCGTGAATCGCTAAAGACGAAGTATGGACCTTTCGTAAGATGGAATGCCAATAGGTATTTACATCTAATTAAAATCGAATCCATTTTATTCTAATAACATTTACCAAAATCGATAAAAAACTTAATATTAATTCGACAAAAGTAAAAAGAAAATACATGTTCTTGTTTTAAAATACAGGTTCTTGTTTAAAGATTTAAAAACCGATAGCGTAAATTTTCCTAATAATAAATATTGCTCCGATAACAACATCAGGCGTTGGCCCAATTTTCATAGAAATAACAAAACAGAATGATGGTTAATTATTTTCTCAAATTATTGATTGTTACAGGTATTTCACGAGCTCGAATTTAAAGTATTTTGGAAACAACAAGAGTTGTATTAATTTTGTTGTAAACGTTTTCGAACCAATATTGAAATGCTTAAACTTTTTGGGAGTGGTAGTAACAATATTAAATTAAATCTGATAGATTTTTTTAAAATCACCTTTATTATTATTTTAGCTTAGTATGTACTAAGTTTATACTAAAATAATGATGATGTTATTTTAGTCGTGAGGGGACCACTATTGGACATTTTTGCCAAACTCAATAATCATACATAGGTAAATTATAAATAGCTTTAACTGATTAATAATATAACTTACTAGCTTGCTCCTACGGCTTCGCCCGCGCCTAAAATGTGTTATATTTCCCTCGGAAACCACACCAATTTTCGGGATAAAGGTAAGTAGCCTATATCCATCTCCGGCACCAAATTAAATCAAATCAAAATTTATTTATTCATTTAATTTAATAACATATATAAATCGGTTCAGCCGTTTAGGCGCTATGTGGTAACAAACACACAAACATGTACATACACATATATATATACATACATTTATAATATTAATAGGATTCACATTTGTGTTTAAATTGATGCTTATTAAATCATTATGAATAGCTCCATTGAGCTTACTGTCAACCGCGAATGTTCCAACATGAATGAATTTAAATCACAGAATTTAATTAAAGTTACAACATTTAAATAATAGTCTTGATAATACATGTATAGTGTCAATGTTATTGACAGTATATCAAGACCCATTTACTGCTCGCAAAGGTTCATAAAGCGTATTGAGAAATCATTACAGATATCTTAATAGTGTAAAAACAAATTGTTTTTTTTTGTCTGTTTTCTGCTAACTTTTCCTAAACCACGTTTCAGGTCACACTGTCGTTCAAAGATTTTCTTAGGGAAAGTTTATTATGGTTTTCAAGCATATATAGTACAGAAATATTCAAGAATAGATTTTATCCCGAAATAATCTAGCTTTTCGCGGCGCAGTATCACCCACGTTAAGCTACATCTTTGGGTACTGCTCCGCTCCTGTTACAAATAGCGTGATGTTATACAACTTATAACCCTCCTCAAGAACTGAGCTATTTATAATAAAAGAATTATACAAATCCAACTAGTAGTTTCGAAGATTAGCGCGCTTAAAACAAAAAATCAAATTCAATATAAATTTATAGATATTTTATAGTTGAGAAACGGCAAGTATTTTAAAGATTTGTATTTATTATAAGAAACATAACCATACTTACGTGCATAGCCGAGATATGTCGCTACAAAATAATAAAATTGATTATACAGAAATGACATTGGAGTTATCCAAAAAAATACGAAATGCTATGACCTTTCTGACACGCGCCGGACATCTCGTTACAGCGATACATAATATGAAAAGTGACAGACTATTATTTTGTTGGATTGTCAGTTGTCACCGGTTTTGATATGGGTGAAGTTGTTATAGAGTCTGGTTGGGACTCTTGTTACGTGAATAAATATTTTCAGCTGTCTGAATTTGTAAGATTTGATTTTGGTTTGGTATTTTTTGAAGATTGATGATTGACCGTCTCGCACAGCAATGTGATGAAGATTGGGTTAGGTTAGGTTAGAGCTGTATGGCCGCTATTAGACTATCATAGAAATATTATCAAAGATGTGTAAGTCATTTTTAAATGAAGAACATATGACGGTGTAATAACTACATGTGATTATCTGTGATCATAGTTTGAGAGTCGTCGAACTATGATCATAGAATTTGATAGATATGAAATCAAATTTATATGATAATGTAATACCGGCCTAACCCACTTCTTCTGATATAAACGAATTATATTTGCTGTCAAGTTTAAACTAGCTAAACATTAGGTATCACCATTGCTAGTAACATATTTGGAATTATATAAAATGCCGCGGCAGAATGTAAACGGCAGATTCATACAATTTGCCTGCGACTTAAGTACGCACTTGCGTGCTCGATGTATAGCACTTGCACGTGCTGGCTGTGTGCTATAACATTCAGCACAGTTCACTGGTCTACAACAAGATTTGCCGCAATGACCAATATTCGAGACAAATGTTACCTAAATTGTCAATTAATTCAAACAATTTAATATTAGCCATAATAATTAAAACTGTTTTATATCTTTGCAAGTTTAAAACTAATATAACATAGCAGAAATATAATAAACACGGCAGAACTCAAGACTCGTGCAGTGATACAGATCATTTACAAATATTAAAACATTAACTTTAGTAATAGACCTTTATATAACTTTATTGTTGAACGGGTCTAGTCAGAAATTACTATAAGGTGCCTCTTTACCCGAAGTTTCGGTCGAAATACACAAAATGTGGTCGCGCGATCTGACTGATGTAACCAGGCGTCGTCTTCGCCGTAAAGCTCGGGATTCGGCATTTACCCTAACTTTGTCTTTTGTTACACTGTGTTGTAAATAAACAACAATAAATGTATGTGTAATATTACATAAGTAAATCAGCAATATATATTATTAAGAAACTAAAAGCCCGCCTGCCTGCCTAAAACAAAGTGAAAAGAATGAAACCCATTTTTTTGTCGTGCTGACGCCACATTGAAATATTATGTACCCTATGTCACTCCTACAATTAAATACGAACCTAATGACACCTCATATGCTAAAATCCATTAAAACATTTAGGCTGTAGGGCGTGCCAAAGAAATAGACATACATACTTAAGTACATACATACATATGTATACATACGCTTGAAAAACATTACTCTCCTTGACTGCGGCAGTCGAGCAACAATACAACGTGTTCAAGCGTCAATACAACTGCCGCATGTAATACAAAAATCATAATTAATATAATTGGTATGTTTGTCGAGTTTTATTAAACTCAACCAATTACAATGATTATGTTTCTATGAGAAGATGCAGAAGACACGCAATGCCTTAAGCGAGAAATGATACCAAAGTAAAGAGACGTTTTTACTTACAAATTAAACCACGGAAGAATTTTGACGTAGAATGTTGGTCGACGCTACCAAATGTTTTGGTGCTGTTCTTACTTATTACAAATAGCATTTAATTAGACATAAAATATGATTATGTGTTATGTGTCGATGAAAGAAAATATCGTGAGGAAACCTGAACTTTTGAAAGAGTCTGAAATCGCCAATCCGCCTTGAGCAAGCGTGGCGATCAATGCTCATTCTTTCTCTGTTAGAGAAGAGATCTTTCCCTGCAGTGGGATGATAATGGGCCGAAGACGATGTGTTATGGTACAATTTACTAATAGAAATAGATGGCCAAAACGTCTACTGCTACATAAGTATCGACTCCAAAATAATTCATTGATTTAATGCAACGAAACCTATCAACTGAACGAGTGGACCACTTTGTTTCTTTCCATGGGTGTATTATAAAGCCAAAAATACTAGGTAACGAAAGTAGCATCACCCGCTGTTACCGTTATACTAGTGTTGGTCACCTGTCAAGCTTGGAGACCTACTTTTATAACTCCTACCTTTGGGATTGTCCTATACCAGTGAACAGGCTAAGATCCTAAGGCTGGTTGATGTGTATGAATAATGATGTAGTATGCACAACATAATAAGCTAAAAGATGTTTTGTACGGTAGTAGATCCATGCTGGTTTCAACATGAATGGGCCGGATCATCTGGGGAAGTACTACTCTCTCATAGAAAATCGACGTAAGAGTAGTAGTATCCGTACTACTGCGTTTCGTTCGGTGAGTGCCAAAGGCCCAATTTCCTCCCTTTCCTTTTTCCTCACCTCCCTCATTCCCTTCTCCTAACCCCATTCCCAGCTACCATAGTGGAGGCCACCATACCTACAGTTTTTGGTATGGTGGCCACCACTTCTGGATTCCACTGACTGCTTACTATCAGGCAGGGTGGAACACTTTGGTAGGCTAATATAAAAAAAACAAAAATTGTATAAAAATAATAATATTTTTTATTTAACTCAACAAACAAACTAGCAATTAAGTTTTAATGTATTTGTGTAAACAATCGTTGTAAAAAACCCAATAAATAAGCAAAAAATATATATAAGCCGCTTTTTTCTGCGGATCTCCTCGCTATATATCACATGCATAACTGCATACTAATATCATGTCTTATAAGGAGGCTAAGAAAAAACAGACAGCGAGAAGTTGGGAATTGCATCAGTTCTATCAACAAGAGTCAATCTCCTAAATTTATGGATGAATGTACTACATACATCATTAATTACAAAGTACTTATGTAAACAAAGTACGGTAGATGATATTTCACCTTGTCGATCTGCTTGATATTCATAATTAAATTAATCTCCTGCAATTAACGAGAGCATTAATTAACGTTTACAGTATTAAACAAATCTTGACTTAAATTATTACGAGAAATAACCTTGTTAAGGAGTATACTAATTATATTTAAATACGTACAAACCTGAGAATTCTAGTTTTTGTTGATATGATTTCGGAGCTCCTTAATTAAGAGTTATTCCGGTCTGATCCCCAGATCTGATCCCCTCGCGTTGTTATTATTCTTTAATTCCGTTCTGATCTCTGCATATTTAGTCAGTCCGGTCTGATTTCCTCAGTCTTTTTGACAGGTAAGTATAGTCGAGAAAAAAGCTGTTTATATAATAATTAACTAAAATAAACGCAGTTGTAGTCTCTGCTTACTCTATTAATGAGAGAGAGAGGCATGACTATGTTTAATTTGCAAAAACATGGTACTGCTTGCAACTCATACCTTCTCAGTATGAGAAGAAGACGATATTGTTTCATGTTTCTTTTTAACTGGCTTTAAAAATAAGAATGTTCTTAATTCGAGTTGTATGTTTATTGTATGTTTGTAACGTTTTCTTCGCTAATTATAAATGGATTTTAATGATTTTTTTATAAGGTTAGTCATGTTTCAGACGTGACCCTTATAAGATTGATGGCAATTGGTTCATCGCTTTTTGAAAAATTTAACAAAAACATAATTTACGTAGATGATGTTTTGGTGTGTATGTTGAGGAAATTTTGTTTAAGTTTGTACAATATAGGTATAGATTTGAAGACGGTTTTTGTTTTTATTTTTCTTCAAAATTAATTATTCTTCTTCTTACGCGGTCGGGAATGACTTGGTTATACTTTTTCATTGTTTTTACAATGTTTATAGAACACAGTTATGTCCATAAGCTACAGTTAATACAACAAGTAGAGTCGTACGCTTGTTTGTCTTAAAAGTGGTAACAAAAAACTATATGTTTGTACATTGCTGTATTAATACTGTTATCATTACAACAAGTCAAACTGCCACTTGCATAAAAATACTAAGCAGTCAATTCCATACTAATGCATCTTTTAAAAAATTAAAGGACCTAACCAAACAAAGCATCAAGCCAGTTTTATGAATAAACCAATTACTGCAAACAATATTTACTCAGCGCGTCACTCCAACAAATTGTTGTGTTTTTGTATAAAACCTACTGAGTGTCAATCAAGTGCCATCAACAGACTTTTTTTATGGACACCTACAATGTAGGAGCACTATACGAAACAGTTTTAATCAATCAACCTGTGTGTACCTGACATACAGTAATACAATATATCTATACTATAATATAAAGCGTAAGAGTTTGTTTGTTCTAACGCAATAATCTCTGGAAGTAGTAGTCGAATTTTTGTTGTAAGCTTTGTACTATCACGCTACTGGCGACGGGATCAGATCAGTAAGCAAAGACGCGGGTGAAACTGCGCCACAGAATCTAGTAATATAATATACATAATATTTTTTATACAATACATCAATATATTTAGAACCTAATTATAATATTGCTTATATATATATATTTTTTTATAAATATTAGCCTACCAAAAAGACTCCACTTCGCCTGATGGTAAGCAGTCAGTGGAATCCGGAAGTGGTGGCCACCATTCCAAAAGCTATCGTCTTAAACTGCTGGTATGGTGGCCTCCACTATGGTGGCTGGGAATGGGGTTAGAGGAAGGGAATGGGGAAAGGGGTGGGGAAAGAGGAAAGGCGGAAATTAGGCCTCCGGCACTCTCACTCACCGAACGAAACGCAGTAGTACGGATACTACTACTCTTAAGTCGATCTTCTATGAGAGGGTAGTACTTCCCGGGACGATCCGGCCCATTCATGCTGAAACCAGCGTGGATCTACTACCGTCAAAATTATTTATTTCTATAGTAATATAAACTTCATAGTTCGACTAGTGTTTCCCAAATTACTAGCATCAAAACTCTAAACACTTTTCTCATATCTACAGTCTTTAAAAACCTAACCGCGTTGCATCAACAATTTACCACATTTTACTATTTACCGACTAAGTTGTAGATGTTACCATCGTCGTAAACAGTGTAATAAAACCGCAAGGGACCTATCGTGACACGATCAGCGACTCATGAATAAATTTACGGCACTTTTTAAGGACAAGACCTGATAGTATTTAGTACTGTATTTTAATGTGCTTTTTTATAGCTTGGGGAATTTGTACTTTCGGTTAATTTAGATTATTTTACAATCGATATGTTTATCTCGTTGTATTACGAGTACCATTTTAGACGAGTTATTCTGGTCTGAT
The DNA here is from genome assembly GCA_963082885.1 of Parascotia fuliginaria. Classification (NCBI taxonomy): domain Eukaryota; kingdom Metazoa; phylum Arthropoda; class Insecta; order Lepidoptera; family Erebidae; genus Parascotia; species Parascotia fuliginaria. Next base: position 8,810,798 of record OY720195.1, read on the forward strand.
CCCTTAGATCTGATCCCCTGGGGATCGGTTTGTTTACTTTCATTTTGCTATTCCGTGCTGATCCACCATGCAGGGGTACAGAAACAAAAGTGAAATTCATTTAAATATTTTATTTCACACCAGTCGTAGCGCAAACATAATATGCGTCTTGCTGTTTTGAGTTTGAGTTTCGGATTGAGAAAGAAATAGTTTTAAATTTTTATAATCAGTGTATTTTTATTCATAATCTGGTACAGACATTTCTTCCTTTTTTTAACGTAAAATCAAATAGGATAATGCTGGTACCTACAATAAGTTCAGAATTTAAAAAAGGATTGTTTGAAAATATATAATGGGATGCCAAACGTGTGTGTAGCATTTTTGTTTCATTCTAATATTCGTTTTGCGTAAAATATTGTCTTTTTTTACCACGCCACACTCTCATTCTTGTCATCATCATCATATCAGCCAAAAGACGTACACTGCTGGACATAGGCCTTCCCTAATTTTATCACCTTGCCGGTCGTGAGCCGCCCTCATCCATTGGTTGCACGTCTCTCCAATTACTGTAAAATATTTAAACTACCTACTTCGAAGTTCATTCACCCATTTGTATGACATATAATATGCCCACGTCAAAAAAATAAAACTCAAACGCCCTCCAAATTTTTGTTTTCAAATATAATATTTTCGAAATTTATTAAATTTGTTTAAAATATGATTGAACAGTCAGCATGTTCGTGTGATAGTTCTGGGGGCCTACCAGCACCGCATATAACAGTTTTATTTTTTGTCTTTTTTCTTTTGTACCATTAAAAATAAGGATAGCGACCAAGTAAGGTTAAAATAAGATTGCTTTGAGGTTGTGGTAGGGCCCCTGTTGCTCAAATTACTCGACATTACATTATGTAGCTTACGTTTTATGCATTTATCCTTTTAAATATAAATATTATATATTATGGTATGAAAACCAAAACCGCACAGCGGATTACATGATAATGTGCTGCCTGTCGTATTAAACGTAACAAAAATAAATTGTCAGCTTTATGTTCCGAACCAATACTATCTATAAAGGGTTGGTTCCAACATTTGTTCAATACGCATAAAGTTATTGGTAAAATGGCTTGTGTTTACGAATTGCCTTTTTACAGTTCGGTAATAAAGTTCGGGAGTAATGTATTTGTTAATTGTGCCAAATTTGTTGGATACAAATAAAAAGATTGTTTATTTTGTCTGCTGAAATTACCTACGAGGCTTTTATCTTTAACTATAATTTTTACAAGTAAGGCACTTTTTATCTTTGTGAAATAATGTAAGTAAGACTGCTAGATCTCCGCTCCGAAGTGTCGTTATCTTGAACGGTAGTGAGCCGCCTCATCCATCGGTTGCTCTAGTAATTTACCTGATTTAATACTAACAAGTTGTCATGGCTCTGTGGTGAAGGTACCCGCTTCGTAAACACGAGGTCGGCTGTTCGAATCCAGGCAAGTACCAATGTGATTTTTTAAAATATATGTACTTTTTAAGATTATCTGAATATTTCTGACTGTTTTTTCACCTGGAGTTATAAAAAAAAATCTCAAATTGCTAATACGTCTTGAGCGCTCGTGGTAATCTATGCATATGCATTCTCTGTGTGAGAAGAGGCAATTATATATTACAATTGCCTCTTCTCACACAGAGAATGCATTATATTAATGTAATATAATTAAATACAAAACTTATGTTCAAATAAATAATAATACCTAATTAATTTTATAAACTTTTCACATATTAGCTAGACTAAAACCTTTCAAAGTAATTATGAAGAAAGTTATAGATAGAATCTAATCAGAAAATAATTATCTTTAAGTTAATATTTGTAGTTTTAACTTTGAGTTAAGTTTAACTTTGAGAATATTCGAGAAGTTTATAAGACAGTGCTCTATCCATGTGACTTCAGTAATTGATTAATTAAATATTCTCTGAATACCAAAGATAAATAATTTTCACGTTTTGAAAACCATAAATAAAAGAGCAAAGACAATTGCCCGGGCACAGAGTCTAGATGAGCTAATAATGCGTCTTCAGAAAAAACATATATCACTTTTCTTGTATCGTACCCGGGACCTCTGTGTGGCAATTCGTAAACGGTAGCACCGAATCAACGCCTAACCTTTAAAATTTGTGTGTTATTTAATTGTTAACTCTCCATAGCATAAGCCTTTTTCTGTATTGGACGGTCGATGAACCACTGATTGACTCAAAACACAGGTTTCAACCTAGTTTGGGAGTCAGAGGCAACTAGCTTTGCTACGTAATATAGCCTTACTTACCATAAGTTTGGTTTATAAGACAGACTTGTAAAAACTTGACTGAATAAAGATTATTATTATTATAATAAAAAAAAATATTGTTTATCAAGCGATTATGTTTACAAAAGGCAAGAAATAGGCGACGTATGAATTCAATAAGCAATATACATTATTGAAATACAAAAACCCGTCTCCCTATAACAAAAAGAAAAGAAAGAAGCCCATTTTTTTCACACTATACAGCATTATTATATGCCCTATGTCACTCACACAATTAATACGAATCTAATGACACCTCATATCCTAAAATCCAATAAGGTATTTAGGCTGTAGAGTGTGCGAAATAAATATACATACATACCCACATGCATACGTTCGAAAAACGTTACCCTCCTTGACTTAGGTAGTTGGGCAAAAACACCTATACCTACCTATTAAGATCCGTAATAACTAAATTTGATGTGATGTAAAAAGTTGTCCCAATTTGATTTAATGTAAAAAGTGGTCCCAATCTACGTTATATTGGGGTTCATAAAAATTGTAGATGTTTTTAATATTTTCAAACGTACAGTACAATTTTTATTTTGCACTGAAAACTTATATCAAACAGATTTGATTGAAAAGTTTGCAAAAGATTTGTTTCACTACAAACTGATTTTGTTTTGATGTTTGTTTAAAAGGTTTTGAAAATAATCAGTAGGTACCTATAATCATTATATAATCATCTATATTAAATCACTAGTTTCACGCACAGCGGTTTTGCCCACGTCAAGTTACATCGTCGATTACTACTCCGCTCTCGTTACCAGTAGCGTGATGTATAATAATAATAATAACATAATAATTATCTCAACAACTACACACAACGCCATCTAGATCCAAAGTAAGCATATATTATAGCTTGTGTTATGAGTTCTAGAATGCGGATATACATACTTAAATACTTTTTTTTGTAAATACATAAGTATTATACATAGAAACATCCAGACCAATGCAAATATTCTTGTTCTAATATTTGCAGTGAGCGAAAATCGAACCCGCGATCTGCGACTGCGTTAAGATGTAAGATAGCCTATAACCTTTTTTTAAGAATTGGGCTATCAAACACAAAAATAATTATTCAAATGAGACTGGTAGTTCCAGAGATTAGCGTGTTAAAACAAACAAACTCTTCCGCTTTAATTAAGAATAGATTAATAGACAGTTTTTTGAGAAAAGATTACTCTGAATATACCAAGTAAATAACTCGTTCATGGAGGGTAAGTAACAATTTACTTGTTATTTACTTACATTCTAATAAAAATTATTGGCGATAATAATGAATAAAAATAGCATGGTGTTATACAGTAATTGACATAGTTTAATAATAATAATAGCAGGCCGTTATTACCTACTGTAAGAAAAAGCCTCTTTTCATACAGAGAAGGCGTGAGAATTGATCACAACGCTTGCTCAAGGTGGATTGGCAATTATAGATTGTGGTAAATTTATTTAAATTTACACAAATTTACCAATTGTTGACAACTCATTAAACGCTATTTACTTGGCATCCTTTGATCATTCTTCGAGAAATATAACCAATAACTTAATATGAACAGTCTTTGAACAAAGTATATTTGATTAATAATATTATGTTCCATGTAATAATTACGAAAAAATATACAGATAAGTAATAAAAAGTATATTTACTTAGTATTTTTTTACACTTAGTTTGATTGTAGTATAAGGTCTCCTTCTCCTTCTACTTTTACCACATCAAGAGCTGGTGGTTAAATACCTACTTAGGCAGACGAGCCATCAGCCCAACTGATGGTAAGCGGTAACTAAAGCCGCTGCTTACCGTGATATTAATGCTCTCCATAAACCTCGTTTTAAGAATGACATGTAAACCTGAGTTCAAAAAGAAAAAGTCCTGTTTCGATTCTGTGTAAATTGTTAGTTAGTAAAATTGTCTGCAAAATATTTTTTTAATCGTGAAAGTTTGTATAATTTTTTTTATTGCTATGAATTGATAAATTACTGTCAACTTTTTGCCCGACTGCCGAAGCCAAGGAGGGTAATGTTTTTCGAGCGTATGTATGTATATATATGTATGGGATTATGTCTATTTCCTTGGCACGCTCTACAGTCTAAATGTCTTATGGATTTAAACATATGAGGTGTCATTAGATATGTATTAATTCTGACATTAGGGTACATAATATTTCAATGTAGCGTCAGCACGAGAAAAAGTGTGGTTCATTCTTTTCACTTTGTTTTAGGCAGGCGGGCTTTTTTAACCGTCTTTAAAAAAGGAGGAAGTTTCTCAATTCGACCGTATATATTTTTTTGTTTTAATCAATATAGCTTGTTACCTTTACTGTAGAAATCTACAGTCACAAATAATTATTATATGATGTCGAAAATAATTAAAGGTCAATTAAGGTTCATACAACATTATAATGGTTATAAATACTTACAAGTATAATATTATGAATTTGTATTATACTGACTAAGTGAAAAAATTTGCAAAGAATATAATGTCGCTGAATACTGACATGTAATTCATCACAAACTCCCGATTACATGGCCTTATATAGCTTACTTGGCGAATGGTACACGATAAAGCGATGGCTATGGTTATGAATAGTACTTGTTACAAGCCGAATAATTTAAAAGATCTTTCAAAGCTTTCGCTGTTACTGCTCAAATCAAATATCAAGTGGTTAGTGATCATCCTAGTGTCAGAATTGTTCAGATCGCCCATAGAGGCTTCCGACTTGACCTTACATCTGTTATCAGTTTGGTAACAACGCGGACCGACTTTTAACGTGCTCTCTGAATCACGGAGATGCTCAGATGAAATACCACTATGCGGTCACCCATCCATGGACTAGCCGCACTCTATGTTGCTTAACCCGCTGATCGTTTACCGATCAGTGTGCGTAACGAGCTATCAAGTTAATCAGTAGATATTTCAATTTATCTACTGTTAGAACACGTCAGCGTTTATGGCAGTTAGCACAGAGGTTTTATTTTGACGACCGTTGTTTACTAGTAGACCGTACTGTGTTATCCTTAGTTTACCCTTATTATAATTTACCACTAAATAAGCGCCATCATGTCATGGATTGTATGTATATTTGTATAATTTAAAACTGTGCCAACAACCCCAAGGCCGTTCAATTTAACAAGCGTTATTACGTAGTTCGCTTACTCAATGTTAAAAGTGTGTACCCAGCTTAAAGTTTTACGTCATAAAAAAGTTTATGTTATTTATTTTAAGTACGATTAAGGTACAAACAAGCATATAGTCTGATGGTAAGCAGTTTCCGTAGCCTATGGACGCTTAAAACACCAGGAGTATCACTTGCGCGTTACCTTTTAACTCCTTTCTCTCGGAAAATGCTCGAAAAACTCATTTAGTACAGCTTGCATGCAACCTCATCTCGTATCACAACACTAGCGTACGTGAGCAAAAGTTATTCTAAAACTCTCTTTATTTTAATTGTCGATGGTATCTCGTAGACTGTGTTGTGTTGTACCTTGTCTACCGTTTTTGTATCGGAGCTGGTACTATACATTTATCATTGGTAATTCATGTCATGTTTACACTCGTTAATGTGAAATTCCCATACAATCATTCTTTGTTTCAGAGCACAGATCAAGATGTCCCGAACCTGTGTCTTCCTTGTGGCAACACTCTTAATTACCTCATGTAAGTAATTTTATACGTATTTTATCACTAAATATATTTTTATTTTTATATTTGGAACTAGACTTAATTGATCTTTGGCTCTTGCTTAAAAACTTGACTTGAGGTTTTTTATGATGGTCTTTACTACATAGGCACTGATGCTTTTTTGATTGTGTTTTCTTTTAAGAGAAGCATTTTCTGGTTTTCATTTTGAGGCAATAATCCTTAAAAAAAAATTATTTAAAGCAAATACACACTTAGAGTGACACATATTACCAATAATACATAAAAAATCAAATTATTCTGCAAAGTTTATAATATTCTTTCCAACATCTCATTCACCAAACTCATTTACTAGGTCGTCACTGAAACAATCAACAGAATAAAACTCGAGCAAATACAACTGAAACAAATTTGTTGTATATTTTTTCTACACAAACCTACGAAATAATCGCGAACACGCTCAGTTACCCATTCATTCATCGTTCATTCATTCACTTGTTCTTTTCGTTCGTTCACTTTGAATGCAGTTTTAAAATGAGTATTTTAATTTATATTTTTGCTAAGAATTTTTGTAGCTGTGAGTATTTTATCGCAAATTAAGGGATACTAAGACATTTTTGTGGTGTCGAGAATTTTAATAATATTTTTAAATATAAAATATGAGTTTTAGTAAAATGTTATTGAAGGTGAAACGGAAAGGTATTCTCGACAGTTGTGTTATGTATGAGCAAACAAAACAAGCTAGGTAAGTTAAAGCAAATAAAATATTCAAGTACTTTGAGAACATTTATATTGCTATAAATGTTTTCAAAGAACTTGTTTTTTTTTATAAAAATATATATAACTGCTTTTAAAATCTCCAATGTACTACAGGAATGACATAATTTTGTTTTAGTGTCGGCGATTACGGTTTTTATTTCGCAACATCAAAGGATTCTATCGCCTTTACCGTTAACACTTTTGTGTACAAATAGTGAAGGTAAATTGAAATACATCTATTACGTTTAAATTGACATTGTGTTGATTGTAATAATAGAAATTGGAATTGATTTTATAGTTATTTCTTATTAGCTTTCCGCGGCACGATTTCGCCGCGTCTTTGCTTACTGCTCTGATCCCGTCGCCAGTAGCGTGATGTTACATAGCCTACAACCTTCCTCAAAAACTGGGCTATCATAAGCAAAATGAGTTATTAAAATCCGACTGGTAGTTCCAGAGCTTGGCGCGTTCCAACAAACAAACAAACTCTTCCGATTCATTTAATAGTAAAAATATTCTTTTCCTATGATATTCATTTGATACTTCTATGAATACAACGTTCATCTACAAAGCGTCAGCTACGCCGTAGCTGATGACATACGTGCGATTGCTACACGCTCGTAGCAGATCGTAGATCGTCTACGTGTTCCGTATTTTACACTCGGGTTGTTTCACGATCGTAGGTAATAAAATGACGTTTCGAAATGAAATAAAGCTAGTTGCACACAATGCAATATACATCATGTATTAAATATGAATGGCTTAATCAACAGAGTGCGTGTATGAAATACATAACTTGTTTTTGATTTTTGGGCATAGGTCAGTGATAATATGAGTGACCAATACAATGGGTTCAGTAATTGCCTTTGTGGTAAAGTACAATAGCTACGAAAGTTTAAAAATATTTTATTTAAGCCTATAGACTTACTTTTTACGTTTACAGTATATTGGTAAAATATGCTCTCCTAAAGTTATAAAAAAGGGGCGCTTTTAAGTTCTTAAGTATGAGGAGGAAAATCTGATGAAACTCAAGGTTATATAAATTTTTAAAATATTTCTAACTTAAATGAACAAAAAAGTACACTGTATAGTTTTGATTCAAATGTATATAAATGTTTATTTTTGGTTAGAATCACAACCTATGTTGATGTAGTGAAATGTAGTAGGGATTAAAAATAAGGTTTCAATTTAATACTTCACAAATACAAATACAGCAAAACAAATACTTTATTTATTTTTATAATAAAAGGACCTTAACAGGTACCACTATAAATGGTAGCCAAGTGAAGGTACTATTCAGCCATTAGATGCTCAGGATCTTTATTTTTTAAAGTCCAAGTAGTGCCTTTTTTTTTACGAAACATAATATTTTTTGATAACACTCACACAATAAATAATAAAAAAGATTAAAATTATACAGTCTAATTATAATCCCTCATCTCCTAAAGCAAATGAAATGTCAATTCTCGAATAAATTACTTCAGAATATAAAATAAGAATTGGAACTCTTACATTGATTGCAAGACTCATTAATTCCATTCGTTCTTTCCATTCATTCATTCATCTAAGTTAATTCACTTCGGCTAATATTGTCTCTGAAGGTTTTTAATTAATTCTATTTTCAAATTGCTTTTTATTTGTTTGTTACTTAGTTAATATGAGATTTTAAATTAATTTGCTATTGGAATCGAATATGATTACAATTATGGCCTTTATGAGGTAGACAGACGTATAATTTATATTTTTTTTTATCATTTATTGTGGTTAGATTTATTCCTGTATTTATATTGTATTGTCTTCAATATTAAAAAGCATTAGCTCTAGATAGTTTTTGATGAAATCGTATTTGGATGAAGTCACAATTTTGTGGGCTCTTGTCAGGTTTTAACTTGAGCGTAAAATGCTTTTCGTTTGCTTATTAGGTTCTATCTGAATATTAAGCTAACAAGCAAATTCACAGTTTTTTCATTCTCAAATATTTGGATAGTACATTATACACACACTTTGATAACGAGTGCTTGTTGTGTGTATATTAATATTATATTATGTATTAGAAAAAGATCAATGAATGTTGAAGAGGCAAAAGAGGTATGTTTGGATCGCAGCAAATGGTGGTCTATAGTCCCTGCTTACTCCATTAATGGAAGACAGGCGTGAAGTTATGTATGTATGTATGTGTGTACAGTATACAGGGATTAGTGTTCTAGTCAAGGAGATTTTCATTGCAATCTTTTACTTATAAAAATATCAATTGCATTATTCTCAAAGACACTGTTTTGTTGAAAATAGGCATTATCGCCAAAAATGTGACGAAATTCTTTATCACAAACTTTCATATAAATTGCATGTTCACCAATACAATAAAATAGATACTAAATGGAAACAAAAACCATAAAAATGCCAGAAATGATAAGTTACCGGTCGTGTTCCACTGGAGGTGATGCCCGAAGCGATACAAGATTCAGAAACGGATTAATTTCGGGCATCCATTACAAGTTTGACTTGGCATTGGAATTATATTCGAAGAATGAATCATTTCGATTGGTATTGAGAAGTTGCTTTTAAAGTTTGAATAACACTTTTTTATTGTCTCTGTGGTATATAGTGATACTGTGTTTAGAGGAGTTTCTATCGAGATTTTTATATCGAGAAAAAATCCCCTTTAGTTCAGTTCTTTGGCAGTCTCGTATTTCCAAAACCAAACATAGATGTTTTACCACTCTAAGATTCAATGTCGTTCGCATATCACAAAACAATAATGTCTATTTTTGCTTGCAAGTTACCTCAGTACAGTGACAGTTGTCACTATCGTAATCGAGTCGTAGTCGAGTCTTATGAAATTTGAACTTTAATAGAGGTTTTGTCAAAAGTGGTAAAGCAAATATGTAGTCGATTATAGTGACTAAAGACAAATAATGTTGCAAACATCTATTTATCTAGTTTTAACTTTCAAAGAGACGACCTCTGTGGTTCGGCAGTACTGTGTATGGACTACCACGCAAAGGTCACGGGTTCGATGCCCGCTCAGTGCAAATATTTGTGTGCATATCTGTTAGCATTAGTCTGGGTGTTTCTATGTATAATATGTATGTATTTACAAAAAAAAAAGTATATAAGTATTTATATCCGTATCTAGAATCCATAACAAAAGCTATATATAATATATGCTTACTTTGGGCCTAGATGGCCTTGTGTGTAGTTGTTGTGATATTAATATTATAAAGAGAGAGTGGGGTAATTAGCTGTTCACAACATGTCAGTGTCAGTGTCAGTGAAAACTCGGGGTGACACTACGTAATACGAGTATTACGCCTATTCACTTGTGAAAATATCACAAGGAAACTCAGTATAATCTCAATACGAGTAGTGTATTTATTGTATAATTACTATTGTATAGGTTACTATTGTAAAAAACCTGCACAAGTTCTCTGCGCGATCAGCAATTAATTTATTCATAAGTATCACACGAAAAAAAGACTTTAATTTTATAATTTATATCAATAAGGTTCTCTTTTGCTTAATGACAATTCTCATTTAACCTTTTTAACTTAACAGGCAGGTAAATAATATATAATATTTTTAACAAAAATAGTGAAGATACTACTAATAAACATATTATTATAGATTCTATCAACGTCTCTAACATTTATCAAGTTGAAGAAACTGACAGAAAACCGATGTTACATTTTAGCTTTGAAAGCAACGTAATTAGGTAGTTGACACTTCATTAGCACAAACCTGTAAACTTAGAGCTTGTTAGTCTTTGACGTGGTTTTTGATGACAAATTTGATAACAAGATTGAAGAGTAAATGCAAAATATTGCGTGGCAGAGAATGAGTGTGAGAGTGAAAGTGCTTTTCATATTATGGATAGCTAATTTTAATGATAATTTGAAGGACATTTCAAATTGTGATAGGGATAAAGATTAACAAGTCAACTAATTAGCGGTCTACTGTAATTAAAAAAAATACAAATCCCCCCTGAATAAAACAATGTGGATAGAAAGCCATTCTTTTTTCACGTACTGACGCTACATTAAAATTTTATGTACCCTATGTCACTCCCACAATGAATACGAATTTAATGACACCTCATAATTATGTTTAAATCTATTAAAACATTTAGGCCGTAGAGCGTGCCAAAGATAACATACATACGCTCGAAAAACATTACCCTCCTTGACTTTAGCAGTCGGGCAAAAACCGATAGATAAGTCTTGCAAGGTACCGAAAAACGTTGCGTGGTAGAGAAAAGACCAATGCAATAGTAAAGATGGTTTGATCTGGTAACAATGCTGAGTTTATTACCACTCAGCGCCTAAACGGCTGAACCAATTACGATGCAGCAGCAGAATAATTAGAGCGCATACAAAATTAAAAATTGTTTCAATGTAAAAAGTTACAAATCTTGCTTTTGTATCATTCGTTTTGTTACGAAAAAAGTAAAATAAATATATATTTTTTTTTGGTTTGAATGCTCATTGCACAACGTTGATAATATTTTACACTTGATACTTGCAAATATAGTCGATGAACGTCAGCTTACTTGTTATAGAAGAGAACAGAAGAAGAAAAAGCCAGATATATATTTTAAGTAAATATACAAGAATTACATAATTAAAAGAAGATATTAATTCCTTAACATGTCAGAGACGAACTTGTTCAAAATAAACTTCATTTAACCAAACTTTAGTATAACTCAAATATACCATGAAGTCGTCAACATCAAGTAACATTCAATAACATTTATTCTGCAAACTTTCGAACTCGTTACGCGGTATATCGAATTTGTCATTTCACTGATGAGAGCATTGATATACGAACTCTATGAACTACGAACTTTGTAAGAAGTTTGTGTTTATGTCAATTGGTACTCAACGAGGAGTATATTATCTACCTTTACAAAGTTTGATAAGGTTATAGATATATGAGAAAGAAGTTTTGATAAATTTGCTGTTTTACTTTGGAAACGTGATGTATGTATGTTAATATGTGTAGTTAGAAAGATAGTTTCTAACTCCAGATCACAGAATCAACTATCTCTTTTTGTAAGAATCATTGGAGGCGAGTAAAAGAATATAAGTAAAAGCGAGTAAAACGATTAGCAAAACTAACTGACTGCTAAAATTATTATTGTTTTAATTGCTTCTGTGGTTCGGTGGTACTGTGTACGGACTGCCACGCAGAGCATCGCGGGTACGATTCCCGTTCAGTGCAAATTTTTGTGTGCATGAACATGTCTATTTGAATTGGTCTGGATGTTTCTATGTATAATATGTATGAATTTACAAAACAATAAAATTAAATATATGTATAACCGCATTCTAGAACCCTTAACACAACCTATAATATATACTTACTTTAGCTCTAGATGGCGTTGTGTTTAGTTGTTGTGATATTATTAAGTTGATACAGTCATCAACTTGCAAAGCGTGGTGAATATAATAGCAATGAATACCTTCAAAGTCAAATCAAATCCATTTATTCATATAGGTTAATTAAATGAACACTTATGAAAGTTAAAAATTACAAAATGTCAGCCAATTAACCTACAACCAGTTCGCTGACGAAGTAGAGCCATGAGAAGAACTGGCAAAAAACTCAGGCCACTCTTTTTAATCACCAGGTTATTATAATTTTTGTAAGTTACAATTTCAAGTAGCATGCAAAGTGACACAAGCAGTACACTTAATTCTATAGGTAATGAATTAATTTTCTTCTCCTTCCTTCTCTTGATCTGAGGTTTATGCTCCAGAGACCGTCTTCAGGCAGATAATAATGATGTAAACTTGTCTAGTTTAGTGACGAATTTGAACAACAAATCCTTCAATTTGACAACCCTTCATAAGCGTAGCAGCAATTTACTAAAACCTTGTTAGAGGAAACCAACTGATGACGTACAAAGGGTGCTAACGAAGCCGGCGACATTTATGTACAAGTTACGCAACACTCTTCACGCCTCACGTGCACGTGAAATAATTCAGGACTTAAATATAGAATTGTGGGATATGATAATGACGTGTGTTGACAGGGTTTTTATCTCTAAATAACTAAATACTTAACATAAATTTATTTATATATTCTGGGTAGGTACTTAATAGTATAAAGAAAGTAATTTATTTCCACGCAGTTCTCCGCTAACCTCTTCTTAATCTCTTAAAGGGTTTTGATATTGGTATTAACTAACGTTTAAGGAATTTCTTCTAGAAGATTTATAATATATGAAATACATGCATGTGAGAAAAGTCAAAAATTATCTACGTGCGATTCATTATATCATTATTATCCATAGCCCGAATCTACCTACTGCTGAGTATAGGTTTCTCTTCCTTTGTGCCAAGCTCCACGCTCTTGTGCCAGTCTCATCCATGTTCGGTCTGCAATGACTGCGATATCATTCACCTATCTCGCTGTTGGACGGCCGCAACTTCTTGTTCCATTTCTTGGACGCCATGCGGTGATAGTTTTACTCCACCTGTCATCACCTCGCCTTGCTAAGTGTCTTGCTCGACTTCATTTGAGTTTCATCATCTTATTTCTGACTTCAAAGACCTTTGTGTTTCTTTATCTCGACCTTTAGAACGTGGTCTACTAATTTAATGGCGACCATAGAACTTTCCATGGCTCTCTGCAATTAACTATAATTAATCTAACAGACATTATATAGCAAGGACACAAACAACTCACAATATCGGCTTATGTACCAAAATAGCCCAATCTTCCAAATTCAAGGTGCTCAAATTGTCAGTATCATTTAGTACTAGCGCTATATAGATGGCGCTGGCATCGTTAGCTCCCTTTGTTACTCTACGCGTGGTTTCGCCAAATTACTGTTCTATATGTACAGTGAAGAGATATACAGCCATTTGGTAGTAACATTAACGTACACTTATATAAATGTCCTATATTCCATACATTTTGACTGTTACTTGTGACCTTAGGGAACTAATCCTACAATGATTTTGCTGTAGTATGAAGTGTATGTAGTATTAAAGAGCTCTACAGCCATCTGTAGTAACATTAACGTACACTTAAATAAACGTCCTTTCCATACATTTTGTTTGTTACTTGTGACTTTTTAAATATTTCTTACAATCATTTTTAAATTGTATGTGTAGTATAAAGAGCTTCACTAACAGTTATATGTAGTAACATTAACCTACACAATATAAAAGTGGTTCGGTGACTACCTCTGCGGTTCAGTGGTACTGTGTACGGACTACCACGCAGAGGTAAATTCGATTCCCGCTCAGTGCAAATATTTATGTGCAAAAACATAACTTTTTGCATTGGTATGGATATTTCCATGTATTAATAAAGTAAATAAAATAAAAAAAGTATTATGTATGTTTATCCGCGTTCTAAAAACCGTATCACAAGCTATATTATTGACTGGCCTGTTGGTCTAGTGGTTAGTGACCCTGACTGCTAAGCCGGAGGTCGTGGGTTCGATTCCCACCCAGGACAAACCTTTGTGTGATGAGCATGATTGTTTGTTCTGTGTCTGGGTGTAATATATCTATAATATGTATGTATTTACAAAAGAAAATGTATATAAGTAGTATATCAGTTGTTTAGTACCCATAACACAAGCAAATATAATTGCTTAATTTAGGGCTAGATGGCGCTGTGTGAATGTGGTAGAATATTATTATTATTATTATTATTATTATTATATTAAACACTTACTTTGGATCTAGATAGCCTTGTGTAGTTGTCGTGTTAAAAACATACTAATGTGCTATATTCTATACATTTTATCTGTTACTTGTGACTTTATGGATCTGATTCTTTAATTATTTTGCTTAAGACCAACACAAGTATTTGATACAAGTTGTAGAATAATTAGTCTTGTGAATAGTGCGCAAGGGGCATATTTACATGTCTTGTATTGTCGAGTTATGGCTTTGATGCGACAGTACAGTCATCTCTCAGTAACATTAACATACTCTATATAAATGTCATATATTCTATATATTTTATATGATAGTTATGTCTTTATGGATCTAATTCTTACAATCATTTTGCTCTTATAGGCGTAGTTTTCTGTTATTTGTTTTACCGTATGTTAGTAATGTTCTTGATAAACTTGGATACATCACGTACCTATTTACCATATATAAGAGGGAGAATGGGCCTATAGTGACTATTAAGCCGCACGACTTTCTGACAAGCATGCTTATATTATTTTGTTATAACTAGTTATATACTAAATGGCGGTAATTCAGCAGGATATCAAAAAAATAAACTTGCCTTTTCATAAACTTTATTTTGATTGTGTTTCTATTTCTTTTTCCATGTTACACGTTGACACGCCCTCACTTCGCATAGGCTGCTCGCTCGGCACCTATTTATGCTATCCTACTGACATTATAAATGCCAAAGCTTGTTTGGATTTATGGATATTTAAACTCATTCACGCAAAAACCACTGAATGGATTTTAATGTAATTTTACAACAGTTTATCTTATACACCAGGATATAGGATGTAATTTATTAGATATTATGTTAATTCATAATTGCAAATATAATTCTATCTACAATAATTCAATTGAAAACATGAAAACTCATCTCGTTCATCTCAAATTTCAAACTTTACCTGGGAAGTAACTAATACGATGGTTTGAATGGAGCTAGTTACGTCTGCGTTCATTAGAGGCGTATTGTACTGAGTATTGAGTTATCTACGCGAGGAAACTTGAAACGAATCGTGTACTGTTCATGTTTATATCGAATATTGAACGTAATGCTGTAATTGAGGATATACGTGAGTAAATTGTAGGTTTAAATGCTGTGAGAAAAATAATAAAACAACATTGTTTCAGAAATAATAAAACAGAATATAATAGAAATCTCTTTAATGTACACTAGTAATACTTACAAGTAGTCGCCTAGATATTCGACCATAAATATTTTTTTTATGCATAATTTAAAAAAAATATTAGTATTTTGCACTTTTTCTTTATATAAACTATAAGTGTGCAATATTTCATACTCCTCCATCCGCGCAATTGTCGTGAATAGTGGTACAAAGTCTTCACGTATTAACATATTAGATATTAGCTTTCTGCACTCCTTCTCTATATGAACTATATGTGTGCGAAATTTCATACTTCTTCGTCCGCGCAAGTTTTCAACAATAGTACAATAAACAATACATACTTCTATGCCAATATTAAAGTAACTCTGTCTGTCTGTCTGTTACGCTTTCACGCCTAGACAACTGAACTGAATTTGATGAAATTTGGGATAGAGATATACTTAGACCTTGGGGAACAACATAGAACTTTTGTATGAAAAATCGTCAATATATAAATAATATATTAAGCGTTATAAGTTATAACTGACATTCACGCCGGCGGAACTGCATGCAACAGCTAAGTAAACATAAACTTTATTTCTTTTAAAAGCGTCCAAATTTGTGTAAAAAGTAAATCTTATTCAGGCTTGTCATGTTAGAGTAATCTTGCGCAACTGAGGCTCGCCTTCAACTTCCCAAAGTTTTTATAAAATATAAACATTGTTGTAATTTTTTGTAGGATTTGGTATGTATTTGTTGGAAGGTTTCTGTTGACCGACCTTAAAATTTTGCTTAAAAAGTTAAATTCAGAAAAGGAATTCTAATTTTTTGTTCTAGTTGAGGTTAATTTTGTTTCGTTTCTTGAATGAATTTTATTCTCCAGATTTATTCTAAAGATGGCAGACAGGGAACTGTATCACAGGTTACCTTAAACACTAGTCTCTCACAAAGAAATATAAGTTGTACTTGTATTGTGTAATTTGTACTTACATACTTTTGTTAATAATAAAAAAATAATAATGTATTACCATAATTTTTGTATTATTTTCCCTTTCTTAGCTTTCAGCATATTTTGTGTTTTGTTTTTCGTCTACAATTAAAACAATATCAATTTACTTTACAAGTCATACGACACGTTTTACCTTGTACGTGCTTTGATTGACTAAGTATTTTTTTTTGCTTCACCCACAAACAAGAATTTCATTACAGAGTCATTAATATGCTACAAATGTTCTGCATCTCGGAGAGAAACGTACAGCTTTAGAATCACGTTTGTAACACTGTCAATCTAATTTATTGCAATTTAAACCTACTCTATTTGTATTTACTGTACACTAAAATCTGCTTTATCTTAATTTATTATACTTTTATATTAATTATGTAAAAAAGTTTTGTGAATAAACAATTATTATTATTATTATTAATATTATGTATAAAGGTGAAAAGTAAAAAAAAAATATCTTGTCTATATCTATATATTGTGGTATAGTTTTGAATGACTGCTAAATAACTACTTACTTGGTTTTTGAATATTTGTCCAATTCTAATGCTTCTAATTAGTTAAATTGGTTCATTAGTATACTAGTCTAGTAAGTTTTTCAAAACTTAAAAAAATAAATAATCGTTAAATATTTTACATATAAAACTGGAATTCATTTTATTTAGATAATGTTAGTTAAGTATTTGAAAAGGTAAGAGTTTTATATTTAAATTACAAGAAGAAGCACTTTAACGTAAATGAAGACTACTTTTGTTTCTTTTTTATTTTCTTCAAAACCTCTCGTTACGTCTTCATTCATGAGGAACAATGTGCAAAATTTGCGTTCATTCTAAAACTTTCAAAAATATTCCTAAAATCTGCTAAGCTGTTCCGTGCAATTTGTCATGCAAGTGTTGTCTCCTATACATATTTATGAGATAACGTTCTCGACTGGCGCGTCTCGAGTACAGCAAACTGCTTTTCATTATCATACTTTAGTTTAGCTTAAAAGTTCTAGACTTACTTGTTACGTTTTGGAATTTAATGGAGTTGATTATTTATTGGTAGGAATTATATTTATTTAACAAAATATATTGTCATCAAATTTTATGCCTAAATAAGTACTGTTCTAAACATTTTCTCAAATATAAAAATATTTTATTAGAGAATTTTGCTATAATCGCCTATCAAAATTGTATTAAAAACTTATGAATTTATTAAATAAAAAATACACATGCATATAATGTTGAAAGAAACACTGAAAGAGAAAGAAGAATTAACTTGTAAGTATTCAATAAGTTTTGACCCGATCATGCAAAATTGAACTAGGTATATCTGTTTCTGCTATAAAATAAACGACTAACAAATTTGAATTATTCTACTTTGTTTTAATTTCTATCACTGTTGGTTGGAAGTCAAAGAAAACTTCTAGAGACCTGCAAATTGCCATTTATATATGACACACATTAAAACTAAATTAGTCTTAACGCAATTGCAAACGACACACTTTTAACACGTAACACGAATAATAATTGAATAGTTGTCGCTATACTGCCACTATTATCGAACAGCAGTGATATATCGCCTCTGGTAATGATTAAAGCCAGCTGTGCCAACAATTATCCAAAATTTCAATACAAGCCGCGTCCTCGCATAACGGTTAATGGCATTTCAAAAATATATAATGTAACTTCAATGCTGTGTAAATTCTGTGCTATTTTTCATGCTATTTTTGTATACTGTTGCTATACAAAAATAGCATGTTCCGAACTATAATATGTTCTGGCCAATAACAATTATCACAAAACAGTTTAATTTATTCCTGCAATCGAAGCAGCTCGTTGGCACAATACGTTTACCCTATCGAAGACCATTGCCGAAATTGCGTTACCTACTATTGTGTTTATGTTGAATAGAATTTATAGCTACAGAAAGCAGCTCCAATACTATAGACCTATATATATATATATATGTATATATATACCTGCCCGATCTCTGATGGTTGTTTTTTTTGTAATTAAAATGAAACGAACAATTTAAGACAGCTAAAATAATTTAAATTAGCAAACAGAACACTACCTAATTACTCTAATATTAGAGTAATCATATTGGCCCATTATCTCACTGCAAGGAAAGGCCTCTTCTCATACTGAGAAGGTATGAGCATTGATCGCCACGCTTGCTCAAAGCGGAGTTTTGATTGCAGAATCCCCAAGAAGTCCAGGTTTCCTCACGATGTTTTCCTTCACCGTCAGCTAGTAAGTTAAACTTAGTACATATGATTTGAAAAATCACATTGGTACTTGCCCAGATTCGAACCCCATCCTCGTGTTTACGGGCGGGTGCCTTGATCCCTTTGACCGCATGATTTTAACTAAATCCAAACAAGAGCTTTATATAAATGTTTTTTCCTATTCTAAATCCACATGGACTAGCAAGAAATTTTCAGAAATTTCTTGCAACCAAAGGTTTTTAAACAAAAAACCGTTTCTATTAAGTCTCGATGCATTCACAGCCATTTACCCGTATACATATTTCATTGTTATCTTTAAATACACGCAAGATAAAACAACCTTTTTAAGCTTAGATTACAATCTTTCTTTCACTTATAACAAACATTGTTTTGGTGTTATCAAAAAAACATGTCTGTAGTAGAGTGACCATGAATTGTTGGATACAAAGCGATTTGCCGGCAGCTATTTACACCATTACTCCGATAGCGTGAGCACCCTCATTCATTTTGTAACGCCTACTGAGGTAGCCGTGGAGTTTGCAGGATACGATCGCAGGGGTGTTTTGTATACCTATCTAGAATGTAGGCTTTTGTGAATCAATGAACATAGAATTAGTCTAGCGATATTTCTACATATTTCTTTACGACGTTTATAGGTATAACTAACAATTTAGACTCATGTTAAGCTTAATCTATACTCACATTTAAATGATAAATTATTTATTGTTCAAGATCACGTACATGATACCAAAATTACAAAAAAAAAAGACAGCCAATTGATCTACAGCCAGTTCGCTGACGAGTTGAAGCCGTAAAAAGAAACTGCAACAAACGCAGATCACTCTTTACCATCGCTAGATATTTTTTTTTATGTTTGAGTTATAATAATAAGACTTGCCGCCCTTAGGCATCATACAAAATAATTATTATCAATCAAACAGCTAATATAACTACTGAGATTAAAGAATTCCAAATATTTAGTTTTACCTAGTATTATAATTGGCTACGACTCCTGAAACGTTGAAATCTACTGATTCCTCTTCAGAGGCATCTAGTCAAATACCATGTTGTAAATTTAGCTCACATCTCTTTTGGTATGCAACTGACAAGACCCGCCCAATTGCATTTGTGACTGTTCAATGACCTACATCAATGATTTGTGACTTGCATTGTACAAATTCGTACTATTAACTGCTGCTATAATAAAAAGATTTTTAAAAATTACAGGATTCTTGATACAATAGAAGCTTAAAAAAGACGAAAAAACTAAAATGATGTAACTAATTTTCAGTTTGCAGCTAACGGACTGAGTATCAAACAAGCATGCATGACTTTATATTATGAATAATATTTTGGTATGACGCAGAGCAGACCCGTCACAAGATAGACCAAAGACCTGATTAGAGTCGCGAGCAACCAATGGATGAGGGGGCACACGACCGGCCAAAAACTTTCTTAAGTCTTCCATAACATAAAATAAAATATGAAATATTATGTTGAGTATTAAAATGAAAAAATAGACAGATTTAACAATTACATACAAATAGCAAAATCCAGGGTATCAATCAACTCGATCAATTAATTTTTAAATACGAGTATTATTGTTTTCTGCCTCATTGATCGTGCATTCCCGGGTCGTGAAATCAACAACAGTTTTATTTTATGATACAAACAAGAATTTCAAGTTAATATTATTACAAATATTGAAACATGTCTTATTTTGATGTCAAACCAAACATTTTCATTTATTAACTTACTTCCAATCACGTCTGCTCAAGAACCATTGTATGTCACTCACTCTTATCGGGTGAACGTTCAATATCAAACATTTGGCCTTTGTAAAACTTCAGATATTTTTGAAGTTAAACCTTAAATTGTTCGAATTTACGAGGATGTGGGTTTGATACTGGGCAAGTATCAATGTGAATTTTTCAAATTATATTAAAGATACTTTATTACTACCTTGGATTTTACGGATATTCTTTTTCTTCTTCTACAGAGTCGTAATCTTCTTTGCTGAAGGTCGTGTCTAGTCTGAAGTGTTATTGATCTCTCGATGCACTATGCTCTACCATATGTTTCTATCCCCGGCGGCTTTATGCTTTGAGTATTGACATGCCAGTGAGCGACTTCACTTGATCGGACTAACGGGTAGGTAAATAGCTCCGATTATTGACTTACAGGAAAAAACTGTGAGAAATCCTGAACTTATTACAAAAATAAAGTCTGAAATTTTCAATCTGCCTTGAACAAACGTGTATGTTACAAGCTGGAGACGGACATAGGCTACTTTTTATTCTGAAGCAGGTTTCCGAGAGAGACAAAACTCATTTTACGCGTGGGTAAAGCCGTTGGGCGCAGCTAGTTAGTAGATAAAAAGTAAAGTTTTTTAGGACCAAATTGTATTTTATATCTATTTCTTTCAATGGGAGAAGTACCCTTATTTCGAACTTATGTGAACTCTTTACTTAAAACTACTTAATCCTGCGGTCAAAGACTTTCAAATTTTTCATCAAATACTCGCCACTTGAATTCCGTCGTACTTAATGTCCATCAATGTTTTACAAGTTGTATAAATTATTCTGAATTAATTTCGTTCTATCGGTTTTTAAAAGTTAAAAACTTTACTCTTTAAAAGCTTCAAAAAGTTTTTAAGGACGTCAGAGACTACTTTAGCTTACAGGTTGGGCATATGCACCCATGAATAGTTCGTTACTCGCCTTTGATAGGGTTCAATAATCTTTTAAAATAGAAGTAATCTCTATTGATAGTAATATGCTTTATTATTTTTGTGTTTTTCATGATTGTATGATTGAAAAATTAATTCTTATATAAATACTAAAATCCTAATATGCCGCCACTAAAATTTATGCATCAGATAATGTAAATACTCACTATATTCCCACAAAAAAATATTAGCGTGGTGATCAATGCTCATGCCTTCTTCATATGAGAAGAGGCCTTTGCCCTGCAGTAGAACACCAAAACTGGTTGGTATCATTATTTTTTTATTTTATAATCATACAATAACTTCATCAGTCCTATTTCTTTCCCTCCCTCATCTCTTTTATTCGACGTGATAAGTGTTATTCAAATAATGCTTAAAAATACAATACTTTTTTTTATTACCGCTAGTGGGAGACGAGCAAACAGCCCACGTGATGGTAAGTGGTAAATGTCGCTCATGGACGACTCAGAGTCTCTGGCATTGCTCCTGCAATGCCAGGAAATATGCGAGGCCACTGCCTCCTGTGAAGGAAGTGGGGTAGGTGAATAGATTAAGGGAAGTGAGGAAAAAGGAAAGTGGGGCAATTGGGCCTCCAGCGCTCTTATACTCAGAGAACAATGTCATATCCAGATTACGGTTACCACTTACCATTAAACAGCCACAGCCAGCCAACAGACCACAACTTGTTTGCCACCAAAGCTTTATAAAAAAAAACCTTAAACAATTTTATTGAAACATATCAACAAAATGCATCAAACCGTCTAACTTACAATACATATGCATTAAAGATCCTAACATCCAAACGACTCAAAGGATGTTGCGACGTTACGATGATAGATGTCGGCCTCCATTCGTCAGGAATACGATTGAGGCTGTTGAATAGATTCACGAAGGATTTGTTAGCGTAATCAAAGGTGGTGCATTGTTATTTATTTGTAGCCTAAGTGTCTTCTGTGAGATAAAGATAGTATAGTAGTTCTTCAATAGTTATAGATACCGCTTCATCCCGCATAAAAAAAGATAAATTTTCTTTATTTTGTAGTCGGAACATCAAAATTCTTAGGACAATTGGAAACTGCTATTCAGTAATAAACTAAACTAGTATTGCACAGAACCCTACATGTACGTATTTATATTTTAAAGATATTGGTTTATTATATATCTATTTTATTTTTAATTTATTTTTAATATACATATTCTTACTTTTGTTTTATATAAGTATGTATTCTGATAATGATTCATTTGTTTCTGCTGATGGTTCTTTATCTCTCTCTAGTGATGAGAGTTTTTGTTCAGTTACCGGTACCCTTTTTTGCTCGGTGATTTTGTGCAACAATCATTCGTTCAAAATTCAAAACATTTTAATGTTTGTCACATTAACGCACAGAGCGTTCCAAGTCACTTTAGTGAGCTGTCTGCTACTTTTACTAACGCTAACGTTCATGCCATCCTGATCTCTGAGAGTTGGTTTAAACCACATCTTCTTTCCACATGTTATCCACTCCCAGGTTTTATTCTAATCCGGAATGATAGAGTAGATAAAAGAGGAGGTGGAGTTGCAATATATCTACGATCTAACTTTACTTATAAAATTTTAGCTTCTTCATCTGCAACTTATTCTCCTGATGCAGAATATCTCTTCCTTGAGGTTTGTGTCAAAGGTACCAAGTGCTTACTTGGTGTTGTTTATTGTCCTCCTTTTCTGGACTCTTTAGGGTCAGACTATGCGCACCACGTCATCATGGGAGATTTTAACACCGACCTCCTTACCCATCCTTCACCACGTGCCCAAAAACTCCTTGACATTATTGAGTCTGCTAGCTTACATCTTCTCCCATTACAGGCCACACACCATAACATTAATGGAAGCGATACCTGGTTAGACCTTATCCTTACCTCATCTCCATCCCTTGTTGCCAGCCATGGCCAACATCCTGCTCCCGGGTTCTCTCACCATGACCTCATCTTCCTGACCTAGACCCTTAAACCTCCAAAACCCTCACCTAAAGTTATGTACAGGCGTTGTTTCGGGCGCATGGATCTTGAAAAGTTACGTGACGATGCTACTAAAATTAATTGGGAATTATTAATGGAGGCCTCTACAGTTGATCAAAAAACTCACATTCTTAATGATTCCATAATACAATTGTATGATGTGCATGCTCCCGTTAAAAAAATTAGAGTGAAACGACCTCCTGCGCCTTGGATTACGACAGGCATTCGGATGGCGATGAGGCGAAGGGACCGGATTTTTCGCAGATTTAGACGGGATCGATCTGATGATAATTGGAAGCTTTTTAAGGTTGCAAGTTGTCTCGTCCTAACATAGACTACTTTCACTTTTCTCCTGTTGCTTCAGAGGTCAAGGATGATCAAGAAAACTATCCTGTCCATTAAATCCAATGCTGTGGGCTGCGATAATATCAGTCGCCGCATGATAATTCCCATCCTAGACTACCTTCTCCCTGCTATTTGCCATATTATTAATTTCTCCCTTCAAACAGGTAGTTTTCCGTCCCTGTGGCGGAAAGCCTACATCATTCCCTTACCTAAAATACCTAATCCTACTCTTGTCAATCACTTCCGTCCTATATCCATACTCCCATTCCTCTCAAAAGTACTGGAAGCCTGCGCTCATAAACAATTATCAAGATTTGTTTATGAGCACGACTTGTTAAGCCCACTACAATCTGGGTTCAGACCAGGTCACAGTACAGTCTCCGCTCTTCTCAAAGTGACTGATGATGTGAGGGCAGGCATGGAGGACGCTAAGGTTACTGTGCTGGCTTTAGTTGACTTTTCTAATGCTTTTAACAATGTCAGCCATGAAATCCTCTTATCTATCCTTTC
This sequence comes from Parascotia fuliginaria, assembly GCA_963082885.1. Lineage (NCBI taxonomy): Eukaryota > Metazoa > Arthropoda > Insecta > Lepidoptera > Erebidae > Parascotia > Parascotia fuliginaria. The sequence continues at coordinate 8,835,099 of OY720195.1, forward strand.
CTACCTAATGGTCTCTTCTGAAGCGCTGGAATGGTTCTCATCGTATCTTCAGGGACGTCAGCAGTCAGTTCGTCTTGATGAATCTTCATCAAAATGGCGAAACCTCGACTCTGGTGTTCCTCAAGGTGGTATTCTCTCTCCTTTGTTGTTTTCAATTTTAATAAATCTCATCACTAAAAATCTTCAGTGTTCGTATCATCTTTACGCCGATGACTTGCAGCTTTATACACAGGAGAGCGTTGACAGTGTATTCACGGGTATCACAAGAATAAACAATGACCTTGATTACATTAAGAGCTGGTCTGACAGGTTCGGTCTGTCTGTAAATCCAAGTAAGTGTCAGGTCATTGTTTTGGGCAGCCCTCACATGTTACGCAGATTGGATATGTCAGTTCTTCCACCTGTATTATTTGATGGTTCCGTCATTAATCTGAGTGTAAAAGTTAAAAATCTTGGCTTGTATATCGACTCTGCGCTGAACTGGCAAGCTCAAGGAATTAAAGTTAGTCAAAAAGTCACAAGTACCCTTCGTGCTCTTTATCGCCTGAAGAATTTTCTCCCATATAAGACCAAGGTAATGCTTGTACAAACTTTAGTTCTCCCAATAATCGACTATGGTGACGTGTGCTACTTTGACCTGAATGCAGATCTTCTCAACAAATTCGATCGTCTTCTCAATAACTGCATTCGATTCATTTTCAATCTTCGAAAGTATGATCATGTGTCTACTTACCGTTCCCAGTTGTCGTGGTTACCTATTCGTCAGCGCCGAAGTTTGCGCGCTCTTACTACCCTTTTTTCCTTTCTTACATCTCCCACTTGTCCTTCCTACCTGAAGCACTATTTTCAATTACTATCCAGCAACCATGACAGAAACCTCCGCTCTTCCAAGAATCTACTACTACTATGTCCTTCCCATAGCTCTAACTTTGTTGGCTCTTCCTTTCCTGTCCAGTCTGTTCTTCTTTGGAATGCACTCCCTTTCGAGATCAGGATGTCCACTAACCGTTTTGCGTTTAAAGTGAAAGTAAAAGAACTGTATTTAAGAAAATTGGCAGAATCATCTCGATAATCGAGTATATGTATGTATAAATATGTATTTATTTTATTATTTTATAAGTATGTATATTTATGTGTATACAGACTATTAGATGTATGTATGTTTAAGTATTAGATATAAATATATAATTAATATGTTTTATTAGAATTATTACTCTAATTTTTTATTAAAACTGTGTAACTTCTTGTGCACCTACTTTGTTTCTCTGCACCACCTCAAAAGGTTGACTGGTAGAGAATGCCTTTGGCATTAAGTCCGCCTATATACTGTATGTATGTGAAGTTTTTTAAATAAATAAATAAATAAATAATAAAAATATAACGACTTGTTAAATTTCAGGCTGCAGGGGCCCTACCACAACCTCTTAAAGCAATCTTATTATAACCTTACTTTGTCTCTATCCTTGAGTTATTTTAATGGTGTATAAAAGAAAAACGAAACATAAATTAAGATTAAAATAATAATTGCTATAAGAGGTGGTGGTAGACCTCCAGGCTAACTCTATACGAGTAGTTCTGCATGAAATTTGTTTTATGAGAAAATTTATTTCTTAAAGTTAACATTATAGGCGCTGTTTATTTTTGCATACAAAATAATATGTTACGCGGGTTAGTTCATTATTGAGCTACAGCACTTCACAAATTATTAATAATACAGATAGTGCCAATTTATAGAAATTGTACTTTTGAAAAATCAATTTAATTCTGACCTCATTAGCAAACGAAAAGCAAAATACACTACATCGATTCGATTCTGAAAAATGCAGGAGCAATAAGCGTGAGATCAAATATGAATGGAACAGCAACTTGGTGGAGCATTGCAGTTTGTTCCATAAATATCTTATGTATTCAACAAGTGATCCAGATCAGGCTTGGCAATTAATGTCCAGCAATCAATTTGTATTGCAGAAACCTAGGCAGATATTGGAGTTGGCGATTGCTGTGCACGATTATTTGGATCTTGATTGAAACGTATAGCATTGCATCACGGCTTTTTAGACCTAAAGGTGTAGGCAGATCTGTATAATGCTCACTTTTAGCCAGCTCTGCTAAGTTTTATGTAACAAGGAGCCAGCTTCTTGCCATTTATTGGGCGCGATTTCATACTTTGAACTATTGAAGAGAATTTCTTATAAGAAAAACTCGATAAATTTTTACTTGATCCAGGGTTCAGTGCCAATACCATAAAGTTAGCATACCAGCAATTTCAAATGATTGCTCATGGAATGGTGGCCACCACTTTTGGAGTTTACTTACTGCTTACCTGACGCAGTGGAGTCACTTTGATAGGCTTATTAAAAAAAATGCTCGAAGCATAATAAAATCGAATGTATGTCTTTTAAATGATGACAATCCAACGACCCTGCTGCTCACTGAAGGTTTTAAAAACATGGGACAACAGCCAAGTTATCATGCACTCGGTATCGTATTCAAGTTTGGCACTGAAATAGTAAATAAAACGCACTAGTATTTTGTTTTCGTTTACTTTTTACATGATATAAAAACAAATGTTTTTGGACGTAGGCAGAGTGAAGTCACTTTGGGCTAATAATAAAGCGACAATGCTTTTCTTTTCCAGGTATTCTATTCCTCTTTTGATAAAATACTATGTATAAAGCAGCAGCGATATTTGCGGTCACCAACCAAACTACCAAGCGTAGCGATGATACTCCAGAAGCTGATGATGTTATATAAATAGACATGGTCCTTTGCTGCCTACCTCTTTATATACAATATTTGCAATGATATCTGCTGTTCACCTAATACAAAGGCCAAAGGGTGTAGCTTAACCATCAAGAAGTGTTTAATTTAAACTAATGAACCAATTTAAACGACCTAACCTTGGTTGAGATCTCTGCGGTCATATATTGTTAATTTTGATGGCATTGTCACGTTAATGTTTGTTCAACCACAATAATGTGGTTCAATTGTCTTCTTAGTTAATAGGATAGGATCTGTTACCTTAGCTTTTATGGGATTATTTATGTTTATTACATTTGTTCGAAGTTCAGTTTGTACTACTTAGTAATGAGTATATAAGTGCAGCGTGGGCAGACATAGAGATACTATTGGAATGCTATTTAAATTTGAGTACCTAAATTGTAGTAATGTTACATTTTAAAGTTTGCTGTGCAAGTTCAGTAGCATACTCTTAATCAATGAATGATTACATTAGAAACATGATCACTTCGAAAATGCAAGCTGTTGAGGCATTAATACCACGAATTTGAAATTATTCAATATCTAAAAAAAAGACAGAACACTGCTGTCTAATGCAGCAGTCTAATACTAATCTTATGAGTTTTTTAACTCCATCATTTAGTTGACTCATTGCGCTAAGCTATATAATTTACGAGTGAAGTTAATGAAGGAATAACCTTAAGCCTTAGCAATATTAACGAAGTAGTATAACCCTTCTTCCTTATATCTCTAAAATATTCCACACACTACTCAAACTTTCATACAAGTATGAAAATTAAAATTTAAAGTCTTAAGTCGGTGGATCCGGAATAGTTCTCGGAGGAGAACAAATTATCTAAGTTTTGCGAACAAAATCATAAATGTATGTTGTACCCCAGACAATATGCTTGTATAAGAGTATTTTATTCTTTTATTTTCACCATTTTTCGTAACGGCTGTATTGTTTTTAAACTGTGTTGTTATCGACTTTTTTTTGTATAGAATGGTGCTGGTTATCTATATACATACAATTGTACTATAGGTTTTAGAGTAACTTAAGTTTACGTTAAGTACCTACATCATTCGCATTACCGCAATACTTATTTATAGATAGCACGTGGTACAGATCGCGGATTCGTTTCCCACGCGGGACAAAAGTAAAGTGTATTTTGTATCCTTTAATTGTAATTAATAATGTGAGGTCTGCGACACTAAGCTTGCACTTAAGTGCGGGTTCTATATTTTAAAAAAAAAATAAGATTTATTGGACGTTAGAGAATTTCGCGAGCTTAGTCTACATGAACCTAACCCTCTGCGAGCTTACTATCACGTGGATTGTATAAATACTTATTCGCTATATTAAGGTCAGTACAATATACAACGATATGTTGATGAAAGGTTTACATGAACAATACAACTGTAAATACAAATCGTCTCTACGCCTTGAGAAAGCGTGGTGATGGTCAGTTTATGAAAGGAGGCCTTTGCCCTGCAGTGGGAATGTATTAGGCCGGACGATGATGTCTTACTAGTAGACTAGGATGTATGTAACGTATATTTTAGGTGTCGGTAAAAACAAAACTTAGGATTCTATTATATGCTGTAACGATACTGAGGATGAGTGCTAATGCCTAAAAGACAAGATATTTATTTATCTTAGCGTAGGCATTACTTGGAACACTAGTTTATAGATGTTAATATCTATAAACCTTTATGTACAACTGTTATCTTTGTAATTATTTGCACAAATAAACTATTATTATTATTATATAGGGTGCATATACCTTTAGAATATTTGCCGGAATATGAAGAGGTAACTTATTTTACATAACACGTTGGTAAAACGTGATTAAAACATGCCTCTGCCTATTACATCAAAAAAAAGTGTACTAAACAATGAGAAATTTAACTGTCAAAAAATAATTTTACGTAACTCAACAGCCTTTTAATCAGTTTGGCCATAATTAATCAACAATTTATCCAATCTTTACCCGCAACAAACTGTCATGGCGTCATAATTTAAAACTAACCAATATAATAGCAATTCACGAAAAACAATTGCCAGTGGGCGTCGCATTGTTGCATAATTAACGCTTGCTTCCCGTTCGGAGCTGGAGTAATTAAAATTTTGGAAACTGCCTGCCTCCATAATGCATAATTGAGTTCATTTTGCTTCGAGAATATTATGGTCATCGATGTGACTAAAATCTATGTTTTGACAGATTGTAGAATGTTAGCGTGTCGAAAGCATGTGCGAGAGAGGTCAATTACGCACAGAAAATGATATGTGAAAAGTAAACGATGAGGGACATAAAGAACGCTTGTTCCCAATAGTTCCGTTGACTAGTTCCATGATGATATTTCTGTTATAGTAGAAGTGCTTCGAAATATTTTACAAGAAAAACATACTAAATACAAGCTATAAATATGCTTAATTTGGGTAAAGCGTTATGTTGTTGTCTTGACCCCCTCCTGCTATACTATTATAATACCTGCTATATCCTTTTAATATTATATTGTGTGCGTGTATGTGTATGGGTGTGTTTGTTACCACTCAGCACTTAAACGGCTGAACCGATTTCGATGTAAATTAGTATGTAGATATCTCTAAAATCGGTCTGGTTCTCGAGAGATAAAACAAAACATATTTTACGCGCGGGCAAAGTCGTGGAGCACAGCTAGTACATAAATAAAGCTTGTTTGTTAGTTTAAACGAGAACTCTGGAATTATAAGTTGGATTTAAAAAAACATTCTTTGATAGCTTAATTCTTGAGGACTTACGCTATAATTATAACTTCCTGCTAAAAGCTACGGAAGCGGCACAATAATGAAAGGCATATATTAATGCGGGTAAAACCGCGCTACACATAGTTAGTAGTAGGTAAATTTTGTATTACACTTTTGCTAACCCCATATGTAATACGAAACAATATTACACAAAAGAAAGAGCAAAATCCATTACAAACGAAATACAAAACTTGTTTGCAATAAACAACCACATCGATGCTCAAACAAAAACGAATAAATATTGTTACAAAAGTCTTTAGTTCGTTCATGACACAAACATACTTCACATTTGCAAATGTATCTTTTACTAGCTGCCCGCTACATGGTTTCACCTGCGTTAACACTTTCCGGGATAGTAAACGGATATGGCCGTGATGACAATAAAACATCTATTGTGTCTACAGTAGTGTCCATGAAAGGGTTAATAATAATAATATGTGGACACTATCACACACCTTCATCTAGTCCCAAGCTAAGCATAGCTTGTGTTATGGGTACTAGATAACTGAAATATAATACATGTATATACTTTTTCTTTTGTAAATACATACTTAGAATACATAGGAAACACCCAGACTAAAGACAAATACAAATGTTCATCACACAAATATTTGCCTTCCGCGGAATCGAACCCACGACACCCGGCGTCGCAGTTAGTTACACTTACCACTAGACCAACGGTGTAGTTATAGTTAGGTTAAGTTACTTCTTTGATTACTGCTTCGGTACCATAGGTCGCAGCGTGATGTTACACCTATAACCTTCCTCAAGAATTAGGCTATCAAACGCTAAAATTAATAATTCAAATTTGACTGGTAGATCTCGAGATTAGTACGCTATTTATATTAGTCTACACTAAAGTGTCTCCACTCTGCCTGATGGTAAGCAGTCAGTAGAATCCAGAAGGGGTGGACACCATTCCAAAAGCCAAACTACTGGTTGGTTAAACACTTGGCCAGACTAAAAAACTTTCCAGATTTATATATTGGTATAGATGTAGGTACACTAATGACCCACCCTCGTTTGCATCGGTATCAAAATTACAGTTTCCTGCTTGGTTCACTATTATTATTGCTACTCTATTTAATTTTTAATCTATCACCTATAAGAGCCGCCCTATAGTCGATAGATTAAATATTAAATTCTAAAATCTGCCTCAAAAACTCACTATTTATCATTCATCAAAAACTGTATCCAAAACAAGTAAGCGGTTTTTGAGATTAGCAATTTTATACAGATAGATAGACGCTTTTTAGCGACTTCTTTTTATGTACAGAGATATGTTTCCTCATTCATCTTTTCTTTTTTATTTAAGCCACAAAGTATCATTACGCTATCTGTTAAAGGGAAACGGGCACACGCTTCCCGTCATTACAACATGTCGTTTGCAACCCTTCTCGGTCGTTAGGGAGGTTCTACATTATGTAGTACTGTTTCAATGTAATGTAACCTTTATTGTTTTAAGTCAAAGTATTATTCGAAATTTATTTGTTACATAACATTATCATTCGTCTTTTTATAAAGTCCAAAGCCATTATTTATCTATTATATAAATTATTTTGTTTGTTTGTTTCTTTGAACGTGCTAATCTCTGGCACTACCAGTCGGATTTGAAAAATTATTTTTGTGTATGATAGCCCAGTACCTGAGGAAGATTAAAGGCTATGTAAAATCACGCTACTGGAGATGGGAGCAGAGCAGTAAGCAAAAACGCGATTGAAACCGCACCGCAGAAAGGTAGTATAATACTCGTAGATAGTTTATCTTACTGTAAATATGGACTTATCGAAACTTAGGAAACCTAATTAATTTTGGATATGAGTTTGGGTTTTAGGTAGACAATTTAATTTACTATGAAACTCAATAGATTAGAACTTCGTCTGCGATCTTATCTATTTAAGTTTAGAAGACTAATTAAACAATGAGTGCCTCTGCTACAGCCTTGATTGCCTCTGTGGTACGGTGTACGGACTACCACGCAGAAGTCGCGGGCTCGATTCCCGCTCAGTTCAAATATTTTGTGCATGAACATGTCTATTTGTATTTTGGTCTGGGTGTTTGAGCGTGTTTGTATGTATAACATGTAGGAATTTAACTTAATAAATATTTTAGTATGTATATCTGCATTCTAGAACCCATAACACAAGCTATAATATATGCTTACTTTGGGTCTAGATAGCGTTGTGTGTCATTAAAAAAAAGTTATAATTATTTTCAGATCATTAGCCTTTCTAGGTTTTACTGCTGGACATAGGCGTCTTCCAGCAAGGAGTTTGTCATAGCCACAACGCTTACTAGACAAGTTAGATCGTATTAAGTTCCTCCTTATCAGTATTCTGTAAGACAGCTCTTGCTGCACCGAACAGAAAGAAAATGATATGATTTTTATTCTATACTAGCTTTTCGTGGCGTGGTTTCACCCGCGTCTTTGGTAACTGCTCTGCTCCCGTCGCCAGTAGCGAGATGTTACATAGCCTATAACCTTCCTCGAGAACTGGGCTATCATACGCAAAAAATAATTTTCAAATTTGAATGGTAATTCCAAAGATTAGCGCGTTTACACAAACGAACTCTTCCAATTTATATAATAGTATAGATTGAAGACCACACGTCCTATTTTATTTGTTTTAAATTTAAGTTTAACCAAAAGTGAGTCTTAATGTAAATCTTTTACATAAAGCCTCTCTGGCTACATGCCAGGCCAAAAATATGTGTCTTGAACGCTTAGACATCATTTAGGTTTATCTATGTCTGGATACTTTGCTCGCCTCATCTTTACTTGCACTAAAACTTAAGACATTATTAAAGTTGTTTGGAAAGTAGTATATAATGTAAGTGGAAGTTTCATATCGGGGTAGTTTGTATGTATAGGCAGCGTAGTGAGTATGTGTGATTTGTGCAAAAGGTTGCACAACCTTTTGCACAAAAATCACACATTCTGATCTGTCTGATTCCCACATAACGCACATTTTTACACACATGGACACTGTAGATGACTTTGGAATATAAACTCTATCGACCGGTTACAATCTGGCAGAGTGAAATCACATTGGTAGTTTAGTACAAAAAACGGAATAACTCATCGTCGCAATTTCTGTAAACTCAAACTCAATGTATTTATTGATTTTGATCATAAAGTATGTTGCTTATGAAAACTCAAAATTAAATGAATCAGCTAATTAACCTACAGCCAGTTCGCTGACGAGGTAGAGCTGTTAGAAGAACTGGCAAGAAACTCACGCCACTCTTTTCAATTGCCAGATAATTACAGTATTTGTAAGAGTTTAACACTTAACGCAACCAAAGATCCATGCAAAGTAATTATTACAAATCAACCAATTAATATAATTACTAAGATTTTAAAAAAAGAGAGTATTTTAATTATTTAGTTTCATCTGATATGGTAATTTGACTATGTATTTTAATTAAAATGGTAAATTCATCTCCTGGTCATATTGAACGACAAGGTAATACTGTAAAATTTCTTTACGGAAAAACACCTAAGTCACGAATCCAACATAAATATCTGCACATGTTTTATTCGTCAATTTTCTTGTTTATACAAACAAACTCAACTAAATAACATTGTTAAAACTAAAATTTAGAATACGCAACCTGTAGATGACACTTTAATAACACATTTGGGTAAATTATAACCTATTGTAAACTCCGCCTAACTACAAAATATGGATCCGCCTGTTTACTCGCGTCATAATTGCACGTTATTTTGTATAGGGTTATAGTTATGTTGAAATTTTAGGTCCCGTTGTATGTAATGAACAATTACGTTTAATGACAGAACCAGATTCAAATGAAGGAGTTTTGTTTTGTTGTTAAGATTACATAGCTCTGATGCTTCATAATTACAAATATTATATGCATCCACTGTCTTATTGTCCTATTTCATAGACAAACCTTTTTCTCAGTGCATTCCACAACCGCAATACATAATTGTATATATTGTATATTTGTATATCCTTTCTACATACGAAATATCACAACGTGACAAATATAGCTGAACAATAGATCAGAGGCCGTACTACCATCTCTTATAGCAGTATTATTTTATAGTTACTTTGTGTTTTGTCTTTTTCGTTTGTACTATTAAAAACAAGGATAGAAACAAAGTAGGGTTATAATTAGATTGCTTTAAGAGGTTGTGGTAGGGCCCCAGTAAATTAACTTTATTCTAATGTACCTAACGGTAATGGTAATAGCGATTGGTGCGTCATATATCGCACTTATCTAATGAACCAAAGATAGTATCGTAATATTATACACAACCAGACCCCTGCTTTACACGTGAGTCTTGATTGATTTCATTCCAGCAGCGCGATCCCGCTTCTTTGCTTACTGCTCTGCTCCCGTCACCAGTAGCGTGATGTTATATAGCCTATAACCTTCCTCAAGAACTGGGCTGGGAAGAAAGTAGTTTCAGAGATTAGCGCGTTCAAACAACAAACAAACTCTTTCGCTTTATAATAATATGACTATCTGGCTATTAAAACAGACTACCTGTTTTTATCTTCGCACGGCATTAGCATTGTCAACGAAGCAGTAGTACAAGCAATTGGGCTGACATCTTTTGGTTGACGTTTATACATAACGCTAGATTACCGCGGCGCCCTGCTCTCGTCGCCAGTAGCGTGATGTTACATAACCTTCTTCAAGAAATAAGCTATCATACGAAAAAAATATTATTCAAATCTGACTGATAGTTACAGAGATTAGCGCATTTCAACAAACAAACAAACAAACGAACGAACTCTTCCGCTTTCTAAAATAGTAAGGATGGTCTTAAATCGTACAGTACTAAGCATCAGCTGTTTGAAATATATCAGGACACTCCGTCGACCTCTCCTCAAGTTTTTGTCATAAAATTATAATTTATTCATAGCGTCGCCTTGCTCTGCATAAAACGAAATCTAATTATTAACTTTAATTTTCTTTTCTTTATATTTGTGTAATTTAAGTTTGGTTTTAATTGTAAAGTTTGTTGACTGTTTTGTGTATCATTGGTGACTGGTATAAGTAAAACAACCAAAACTATTGGCTTTTAATTTCACAATAGATTATGGGAATCATCGTTATCATTTAAAATACATACAATACATAATCATCTTAAACATTTAACCCAGCACAAGCTATAATTTATGCTTACTTTGAGTCTAGATGGCGTTGTGTGTAGTTGTTGTGATATTATATTATATTTCTACTAGTTTGCCGCGGCGTGGTTTCGCCCTCGTCTTTGCCGTACGCGATGTAGTAGCGTGATGTTACATACATACCTTAAGAACTGGGCTATCGTCCACAAAAATATTTTTTCTAATCTGACTGGGAGTTTTAGAGATTAGCGCGTTCAAACACACAAACTTTTCCACTTTATATAATAGTATATATATATAGTATAGGAAACTGATAAACAATGTTTTTTATTGCCGGCAGTGGCAGGCGAGAAAATAATCCATTTGATGGTGAGTGGTAAGAGTCGCTCATTGAAGACTAGAGTCTCTGGCAATGCTCCTGTATTGTTAGGGAATCTGCAAGGCCACTGCCTATTGTAAAGGGAGAGGAGTGAAGGGATCGAGGAAGCTGAAGAAAAAAGAAAGGGGAAAAACAATAGGCTATGTTATTCTGCACTGTCTTACAGTCCATTAAGCATCAAACCTTAAAAAGTACTTACCTTAAATATTCCAACCAAGAATATAAAACTTAATCGCTTCCAAAATGAAACCGAAATAAATCCTCATTATTCCAACATTGAAAAGAAAACTCTCATTTTTCTAGACTTCTATCGTAACATAAATGCAACAAAAATAAATCAACACAGACTCAGTAAAGCAGTAATGATGGCCGTGATTTCGGTAGTATCTATTCGAAAGCTGATTCAAACAACCTTATCCCTACTACGTTAAAGATTATATTCGAATGGAAATAAAACAGACATAATTTTGCATTTAAATATGTTGTATTACAAAAGTGAACTTTGAATTGTAGCTTTTAAGGTATAAAATTATATGTAGTGAGGTAGTTGATGGGGTTACTGAGGCCATATTTTGAAGGATAACAAAATGATGGGAACATTAAAGATGGACGTTTATTGTGGTATATTTTGGGTAAAAGAGCTTGTTAACTCTCTCATATTACAGTAAATATCTTTGTCAAGTACAGATACAAAATTGTTAAATATTTTACTTGTGGTTTTTGTATACAGAGAGAATAAATTATCGTCTTCATATATTATGATTTCTTTCGTTGAAAATCAAATAAGGTATAATTTTATGAAGTTTCAGAATATTTCAGAATTTTATAAAATACAAAAAAAATGTTTTCGTACTCAGTACAATGCAGAATAAGACTGGTTGGTTGCAGAATAAGGTTGGTCATTACATATCCAAACTAATTAGGAGTCTTATTTTATTTATAATTATTTTCCTAAAATATTTATTTAATTTGTAAACTTCCTTTTTTAAAGTCAAAGTATTTATTTGTAAACATAAGTACAACATGATGGTAAATAGTTCTTCCATGTTTTGCTAAAAAGCATACAAACATAAAATTAAGTTATTTAATATAATTATAAATTGGAATTAATAATATTTCACATTAACATACTAATTACATAGAGATTTGTTTATTATTTAATTATTCATTAATTGAGTAGAATGGTATTTTAACTAAAATGTCATGTAAAATTTTCTTGAAATTGTCAAAATTGCTAATATTTTGTAGCGAGTTTGGTAAATGGTTATATATTTTAGGGGCCATGCCTAGAAAATTTACATTATAAATAGCCTTTAAATGCGGTTTCATGCGAATTTTATTGTGATGTCTTGGATTACTTAGAGTTTCAAATAAATAAAATTGTTTTTTTACAAAAAGAGCAATTTCATATATATAAAGTGTTGGTAGGGTCATTATACGAAATTGAATAAAATATGGTTTACAACTGTCGGTGCTTTGTACTCCACAAATAGCCCTTACACATTTTTTTTAAGCTTTGTAAGCTAGTTCCCTATCTGGAGAATTACCCCAATGAATTATACTATATCTAATTGTGAAAGTGTAATAGCCATGATAAGCTGGCTGATCTACTATTTTGAAAAGATTGTAAAGTGCGTACAAATATCTACTAAGCCTTTGACAGATATCATCAACATGAGTCTTCCAGTTCATGTTTTCATCTAGCCAAATACCTAAAAATGTACTATGATCTGTATTTTGAATTTCTGTATCATTGTAATTTGCCTTGCCTGTTGTATATTAAATAAATAAACATTTTTGGTTAATAGATGGCTATACACGTGTCATTTCAAAAGCTTTTACGCAATTTGGTAAATTGTAGTAATAATCTATTAAAGCAATCAAATATTTAAATAACATAGTACATTTTACGTTTTAATTTATTATTAGTGTACGTTTGAAATGGTTCAAAACTTCGAGTCAATACCTTAAGTGCTGAGCTCTGAGATAATCGGTTGTGACAAACAAACTGTCGGATGAACTGACGAAGGCACACCTCAAGGATTACTTCACTATTAATATAGAAACCTAATGTCACTCACTCAAGGAAATAATTCAATATGCTTTACAAACATTTGGACTAGCGATACTGACGATAAAAACGGTGAAAGAAAACTTGGTCTAAAAGAGTAATTACGAATTTTTGCAAAACTCATTCCAGTTTCTGAAAGACTGATCAACAATATCATTTAAAGTACAACTTGGGTTGCTAAAAGCATGAATAATCCATTCTTTTAGTATGTTTTTAGGTTAATGAAAATGAAAATGAAAATATGTTAACTCACATAGGTTAATTAATTTACACTTATATAATAATACCACAACAACCACACAATGCCATCTAGACCCAAAGTAAGCATATATTAATAGCTTGTGATATGGGTTTTAGAATGCGGATAAACATACTTATATACTTTTTTTTTTTGTAAATACATACTTAATATACATAGAAACACCCAGACCAATGCAAATAGCCATGTTCATGTACACAAATATTTGCACTGAGCGGGAATCGAACCCGCGACCTCTGCGTGGCAGTCCATACACAGTACCACCGAACCACACAGGTTGTCAAAGTCACTTATGAACGTCAAAGTTTACAAAATGTCAGCAAATTAACGTACCCACTAATTTTTCGTTGATCAGCCTTTCAGAAACTGGGGTTATTGAAATAAAACAACTATTATATACAATTTGATAGGCTACTTGCTATGATAATATCAAAAATACCAGAGAAGATAGAAGGAACAAGAAGATAAAGACGATTATGTAGCCTTAAAATTCTGCTTTTCTAATTTTTAACATAAATATAATAGAGAAAAATGGAAACATTTGAACTGTCAAAACACTGTTTCAGAAAATTAAATAGTTTATCAAACTAACAACAATTGCCAAAATAATAAACATAGTCAAACTACTGCTCTATCTATGTGGATATTATTGTTCAACGTTAAACAATATATTATTACCATCAGTCACAATGTCAAACACACTGGTCTGCGATAATTGGAACGTGTAATGGGCATTTGTTTTGGTAAACAGAGGTATGAGTTTATCAGCTAAGTTTTATTAGTCAACTAGCTTCGCGCGGCGCGGTTATACCCGCATTTTTCACCTCAAGAACTGGGTTATCATACACAAAAACAATTATTCAAATCCAACTGGTAGTTACAGAGATTACCGCTTGCAAACTAACATACAATCTAAAAAAACTCTTTCACTTTATATATTAGTATATATAACCTTACTGTGGTCATTGTATGTCCAGCTGTGGTCGTCTTGCAGACTCATGCGTAACCAAAAAACTGTTTTTGTGCTAAATTTTATCTAGTTACCATTTTTAATCCATCCATAAAGGAGACAGGGACTTTTGGGCCAAAATTTTTATAGTTGTTATAAGGCTTAAAATCGCTTTTTCTGTTTAAAATTCCTAAATATCGTGTGATGGTCTGAAAAAGAAGTTATATTCTTGTCGTTGAAACTGATGCAATTGCCGCTACTTTTTTGGTCTGGAGCCATTTCCTGAACCTCCTTATATGACAGGGCATCAGCACTTTTCTTTATTTGACTCATGTAGCTTGTCCGTTGTCTTCCCCTACCTCGCCTTCCTTCTATCTTCCCCTCAATGATATACTATTTTTAATATAATAGGTACAAAAAATATATATATTCGTGGTGCTAAAAAAATCTTGGAAGACTTCTATGACTTCATAAACAATCTTTTGCTGTCGATTCAAAGGTTATTTGGAAGAAATTGCTTTGTGCTATAGGGTTGTACATTGTAGTACCAAGATTATAAAATTAAAAAGATAAAAAGCCTTATAATTAAAGGTTTTACTTTACTTTACTATATATTTAGAAAATCAATATGTCAAACATATTTTTCGTTATTGATAGAATATAGGAACACGCACCTTGACATAATATATGAGTTTTGTGTACATAATAAGAGTGTAGGAATAAAATATAATGTAACCTCTCTTCTATTAGATACAAATTAGCATAGAATAAGAGGCCTTATTAATATCTACTTCTTATGTTTGTAAAAATTGAAAGCACCGAATATATCGACGATTCAGATTACAACAAATTGTATAACAAAAGATTCCATACATTAAATAAAACAGGTCAAGTGCAAGCCGGACGCAATTTACGGTAGTAGATCCACGCTGCTTTCAGCATGAATGGGCCGGAACGTCCGGGGAAGTACTACCCTCTCATAGAAGATCAACGTAAGAGTAGTAGTATCAGTACTACTGCGTTTCGTTCGGTGAGTGAGAGCGCCGCAGGCCCAATTTCCTTCCCTTTCCTCTTTCCTTACCTTCCTCATTCCCTTCCCCTAACCCCATTCCCAGCCGCCATAGTGGAGGCCGCCGTACCGTACCAGCAGTTTAAGACGATGGCTTTTGGTATAGTGGCCACTACTTCTGGATTCCACTGACTGCTTACCATCAAGCGGGGTGGAGTCACTTTGGTAGGCTAATATAAAAATCTAAAACCATATAATTATCTTTTGATGGCGATGACATAGAACTTTGATTTACATCTACAGCTTTAATAGGTTATAGACAAGATTTTAGAAGTATTCGGATAAATTTCAACTAACCTCTACGCATTACTGCGAAAAAGGTCTTGACAGAAAGACGGTTATCAAAGTGATCTTAGAAATCACTGGAAATCCGTTTTGCCTTTTGAGCTACGAAACCCTAAAAAGACCACACAACAAAATAACTACAAGATTTTCAAGAATCAAAATTCAAAAATATTGTCCCATATTACATACATAGCGTTAAGGCAATAAGGATACTTATCCCATATCACATATCCACATCCAACATATCAAAGAGCATGTAACAAACCTTACAAATGTTGGAATCCGATATCTTCGAATCCTTTCGATTCAGCGGAAACTCAAGACGCTACCGACGCAAATGGAAACACTTTAAGATCTCAGATAAGGGATAGTCGGGTCGGATGTATATATAACTAGCTGTTGCCCGCAGCTCCACCCGCGTAAATGTCGGCTACTGCATTTTTCATACAAACTTTCATCCCATATTTCAACCCCTTCTAGCCATTTATTCGCAATAAAAGATAGCATATGTTGTTTCTCAAGGTCTCGTCTATCTCTTTACCAAATATCATCAATACCGGTTCAGTGATTTAGGCGTGAAAGCGTAACAGACAGACGGACAGAGCTACTTTCGCAATTATAATATTAGGTATGGTATGGAAGGTATGGATTGTGCTTTGGCATAATATGGAAATGGAGACTATTTGTACAATCAAGTTTGGCAGTAATTTGATAAGATTATAAATAGTTTGGAGTAAAAATAACTTTGAGTATATTGCCGTCTCTTAGTATGCTTAACGATGTAACTTTCCAATGGGACCAACAGACTAGAATCGATATTATGTTCCAAGAGCAGGAGTTGGTTCAGGAAATATTGCGTCATCGTATGAACAATAAAAATAAATCTAAAATTGAAAATATATTTACTTGACCAAGCGTGTGTTTGATTATGTTTTATCCGCGTAGATTCCACAGAACGAAAGACGACGTAGAAGATCCACAAAATAGTTAATGTGGAAAAAATTGATATTTACTTAAAGGATCCGACACAGAAAGTCTTGATCAGAACGGAGTGGAAGAAGTAAGGGCCTTTGCCTTTGAGTTAAGTAATAATGATAAATTGTTTTGTAATTCCATAAAATTGTAAAACTTCATTGTGACCCACCTTCCATAAAATTCGTTAATCTCTGGCATTACCTGTCGGATCTGAAAAAATCTTTTTGCATATGAAAGCCCTCTTCTTAAGGAAGGTATAGGCTACGTAACATCACGCTACTGGCTATGGGAGCAGAGCAGTAACCAAAAACGCGGAGAGCTAGTTTAATTAATAAGATACGAATACATAATTATACCTATTGCATATAAATCGCTATGAGTTCACAACAACTCATAGCTAACGAATTGTTGGCATTCATTCAACATGCCATCGATACTATGGACGAGGTCAGCATTCTGCAGATCTGCAAGTCCAACTTTAAGGAAGAAGATGTCTGCAGCAGCAAGAAGTTGCTGTATCAGGTGTTGGGTAAGCTCGACCAGATGCCGTCTCGTCGTAGGGATGGCACCGAGAAGAGTATCCAGGACATCGTCACCCTCTTGAAGGTGACCGACCCGGACGACGTGCCAGCTTTCGTAGCAAAGGAGCTGCACAAGCTACCTCCAGTCACGTTCGACCACGTCGACGTCACCAGGCTGCTTAAAGATATAACATCCCTGAAAGCAAGCCTGGCTGAAGTACAGTCCAAGCTACAGGCGTCAAATACCACTATAAATGAGTTACGTGCCGAAGTAGTGTTGTTAAGCAGTGTTATTTCGACAAATAAGTCACCCGACGCCTCGAACGTGAACATGCGACGCGGGGCACAAAACGCATCTATCGGCAGTTTTCAGTCGGTGAGTGCGTCATCAGTAGCTGACACTGCAAGTGAGGCAGCGTGTGTCGCCGCTGTCCCTGTGTCGTCACCAATCAAGGTGAATCGTGTAAGTACGTCGACCCCGAAACGTGCCTAGGCCGATATTGCCGCTAATACAAAGCGGCAAACTACGAATCAGCGAAACTGTGAGCCCACTAAGATCATACAACAGAGGGCTCAAGAGAAGGGCAAGTGCAACAAGGACGGCTTCATAAAGGTGGAGAAGAAGAAGAGGAAGCCCACTTGTCGTAACCAGTGCGGTACCGGCCTAGCAGGACCTAATATGTTACTACATCCCGCAGTCCCAACAACGTTGCTGTACTTGTCCCGGCTACACCACAGTACGAAGAAAGAGGAGATCGTACAGTACGTGCGAACCAAGACCAATTGCACTCTAAGAGTCGAGAGGTTGGAGTCGCGTCACAACACGAATTTTAAATCGTTCGTGGTTCGAGTGCTGACGCAATATCTCGAAACTTGTCTTCAACAAGAGTTTTGGCCGAAAGGTTTTGTATATCGACGTTTTCGTGGTAGGCTACACCACACCGCGCAGCGAAATATGACGCCGAAATAATTCATGTTATTTAGTTTTAGTTTATATAAAATATGTATTAGTTTATAATTTTTCTTATGTATGTATTGGCATGTTATGGGCCTTAGATGCCTGAAATAAATGATTTATTATTATTATTATTATTATAAATCAGGTCATAACATATGGTTATGTTATGACCCTATCAGGTCGTCATACTCAGTGAATATGACAGTTTATGGTGCTTCTGATTATAATTCATTGTGGTTCTGTCTCATTGCAATGGGAGATATGGACGTAGGATTACCACTGACTTGATATAGTGTAATGACTGATGAGTAATGTTTGTTGCAATAGCAGGAACTGATCTAATGTAGGATGAAATGATTTGGGTTGTTCCGTATTCATACTTGAAATAAAAAATGTTATTTTAGGAAATATGAAAGTTGATTTAGTGTACTATATTATTATTCTGTCGCAACTACGCACAATTATGCAATTATGTATGTGTTATGTATTCTGTATTACAATCCAGCTTCCCACGGTGCGGTTGCACCCGCATTTTTGTTAACTGCTTTGCTCCCGCCGCCAGTAGCGTGATGTTAGATAGCCTATAACCTTCTTTACGAACTGGGATATCATAAGCAAAAAAGTTATTCAAATCCGACTGGTAGTTGCAGAGATTGGCGCCTTCAAACAAACAAACAAACGTTAATTACTTTATATGTACCTAAATTAGATAAAGTTATCGCGAGAAAACCTTGTACTACCATTATCGTCATTAGAAATATATTTTTTTTAAATTTAATCTCCTGTGTACATGTCATCTTGTATATAATTTTTTCCTAATCAGTTTTATTGGTTGTTTGACATTTATTACCTTGCCGTTTTTAGAGTAAGAGCATGCATTTTACTACAGACTAACTTGTATAGTTTAATTATTCATAACTACATAAAATACGTATTGTTCATATTTCGATGCATGCCAAATAAACTTCTAGATTATACACTACCCATAAAATTACAACTAAAACCGCTGTCGCTTTCCAAACCATTGATTCAGTTTCATGAAGATAAACTTAAGGCAGTTTCAGACTATCTTTTTTTCGGGCGTGTTTGCTCGAACCAGTAGTCGTATTAGCTCAAGCATATACGAGCATTCGGTTGCATTTCTACTGACGAGAAGCTGGGCGTAGTGGGAAGGAGCGGATCGTGAACTGGCCAATCATAGTGCTTAAAATCCTTACTCCACTGCATTTTGGAAAAAAAGGAAACGGAAGAAGACGAAAAAGGATCAACGTAAGAGTAGTAGTGTCCGTATTATTGCGTTTCGTTCTGTGAGTTAGAGCGCTGGAGACCCGATTTCCCTGCCTTTCCTTTTTCCTCACAGCCTCAATTCCTTTACCTACCCCACTCCCTTCACGGTAGGCGGCGGCTTCGTAGAGTCCCTGACATTGCGGTAGCAATTCCAGAGACCCTGAGTTGCCCGTGAGCGACAGTTACGACTCAAAAAGAAAACAAAAAAAACTTTTTGTAGCAATATGCAAATTGAGGCAGCCTGTAAAGCACACATTTTACTTTTTATTTTTTCTTGACTACATAAAAAGCTGTAATTAATTATATATCGAGTTAAGTGTATTATTGCCTGTGTTACTATGCATGCTACTTGAAATTGTAATAACCTGGCGATTAAAAAGAGTGGCGTGAGTTTCTTGCCAGTTCTTCTCATGGCTCTACTTCGTCAGCGAACTGGCTGTAGGTATATTGGCTGACATTTTGTAAATTTTAACGTTCATAAGTGTTAATTTAATTAACCTCTACGAATAAATATATTTTCATTTTCATTTTCCGTCACGTGGGCTATTTGCTCGTCTGCCACTATCGGCAATAAAAAAGGGTGGTAAAAGATGCGATGCGTTTCTAAAAACGAGCTTATACGCACGTATAATACGCTGGTCTGAAACAGTCTTTACACGAACCACGTCTCGCGGCTTTGTTCTGCTTACCGGACAAATATTAGTTAACCACAGATATTTGTTCCAAGTTTTGCTTGTTTGAACATGTGATTTGTGTTCAAAGTGCCACCCACAACGTCTCCTATAAGCTTTGTAAGGCTCTATTCATTTGAACTGTGGTTGTGTGGGCTTCTTACTTGTTTCGTGTGTATAATTGTGCTTCCTCACCGCGAGCATTGGCTTGTAATTTAACGTTCTAAATTCAAAATGTAATGCTTAAAATCGAACCAATCACAAAAAGACGTTACTTTACATGCGAATGTTCGCGGTGAGGGAGCATCAATACTTGCCTAGATGAATTATTGTACTGAAAATATTATTTGTAATTCACTTTGTAGTTAATTTAATTTTGTTGAATTTAAGATTTAGAATCATTTAGATGAAGTTTTATACAACAACAACAAGAACAAAATAGCTATCTGCGGTTTCACCCGAATTAAGTTACATCTTTAGTAATTGCTCTGCTCCCGTTGCCAATAGCGTGATGTTACCATGCTTATAACCTTTCTCAAGAACTGGGCTATCAAACGCAAAAAAAATATTAAAATCCAACTGGTAGTTCTATAGATTAGCGCGTTGAAACCAACTAACTAACAAACTCTCCGTTTTATAAAATAGTATAGGTATAGATAGGTACCTATTTTCATTTGCTCTGTTTTTATTTAATTGTAGAAAAACACAAACGGACACGTAAGGTATTACCAGTATGCTTCAATATTATTAGCCTGTAGATTTGCGGGGTATACAAAAAAAGCCGAGCATTCATTACTGATAGCGTCGATAGTACAAAGAGGTCTAATTAAAGTGGTATTTACGTTATAAATAAATTAACTTCACTAATGGGTACAATATCACCTTCATTAAGAGATCTGTAAACCAAGAAATATTATGCGAAGGTAGTGGTCCAAATTACACAAAAGAACAAGGGTCAGGAAACGGAATGAAAAACAATGTTAAAGGTACCTATTTCAAATGATTTGTATATATTAATAACTAGCTGACCCGGCGAACTTCGTACCAACAGTCGATTCTATAATTTTATATTCCAGGCAATTTTTAAAAATTTTCTCCGTAAGAACCATCCTCGTACTTCAAGGAATATTATAAAAAAAAAATGACGAAATCGGTTCAGCTGCTCTCGAGATTTGCCCTAATTCAGCGATTCATTTTTATTTTATAGATATGTAAAATTGTAGTTATTTGTAACTTTCTTTATTACGAGGTATACATCTCTGCCTATCTCATTGCACCAAAACCGCGTTATTTCGTACTAAGTAGAATTAATACTTTATTTCTACAATAACCGCCGACAGCTCAGAGCAATTATTAAATATATTATATTTATTAATTGACCGCGCCGGGAATATTATAATCAATTTATGTGTTCCGGATTATTCAATGATTTTGTATAATAATTAACTTTAGGCTTCGTTTGTTTCGATAGTATAACTATAATAAAACCAGCTCCATCTTTGCATACAGAGAATACATGAAAATTATTATTTGCCGCTCAAGGCTCGCAAATTCAGATTTTTGCCAGGTATTATTTTCTCACAATATTTTTCGTTACCATGAATCAATAGTAATAAAAATTAGAAATTGAAATTATAGTAATTATATTAAACATGCTAATTATAGTGATTAGGTATATAAGCGCGTGCAAGTTCAGTCGCAAAAAACGAAAACGCTATCTTTGCTGACCAAATACATTTTATCCAAATAGCAGCTCCGAAGGTTTTTACCTACCAGTAGAAATACAACGACGTCCAGGGAGCCTAGACCAGTGTCATAAATGCTAATAGAATAAAATAGAATAAATTAGAAAATGTATGGGTTTGACATAAGCTAACGCCAACATTGTCGTTAGCATATGTCAATCCCATACATTTTATAATCTATTAAATTTTATTAGCATTTATGCCACTTTTCTAGACCCTGAAGTGGCGCTACAATGTATGTGATTCTTTGTAGGCAAGAATAGATGTTTTAGTTGCTTTTATAGTTTGAAAAAGGAACCATCATAGAACAAAATTAGGTACCTTCTCATTTTTAATTTATCTTAGTGTTAAGCCAAAACACCTTTACCTTTTTTACTCACCCCACGCTTCTATATATATTATCACATCTGTAAATACCATCAAATTCGTTCCGAAGAAAATAAAAGAAATACTGCAAAACATTCTGGAAATCTCAAGAATAACTTGAACAATTAAATATACGAATACATCACACCCATTACCACTAAAGAGCATTAACGAAATGGTGCTAAATGATACCATCTGAGATAGGAACAGTATAATAGCATCGTTTTATTGCTGAAACCACTTTACAGAGGAATCCGGAGTACTTAGGCTCGTGGTTGTTTTAAGTATAATGAATATTTTTTGGGTAGAGCCCTGCATTCATGTTAAACTGGCTTCGGTTTACGATTTAGTAACTTAAGGATAAAAGTGTTCAAATGGGGATGAAAAAAGTCACTAAGAAAATTTTTAAGTCTTTATGCATTTTGTGGAATACATTTAACAAAAACATTGGTATGCACCACGTAAATATAGGTCTCCAATTGCAAATCAATTTTGAACAAGGGCAATAATCAATACTTCTCTTAGCTTTTTCACAACAAAGATATAAATTGTCTTTGTATGAGTAGAGGCTCTTAATCTGGCCATTAATTATTAAATTCACTTATTTCTCACCAATTAATAATTAAATATCGTAAGCGGGACTTCAGAACACGAAGCTTCAAGTACTATTATTGCCTCGTCGATACAATGTCTGAAGAAAATTATTAAACGTCTAATTTTCTCGTGTCCTCCTTTTAATCGAAACTTACGAGAATATTTTGAATTTTGTGTATTTAAATATCACCCACGCATGTAACGTTTCCGTTGAGATTAACCAAAACCGGTGATCAAAATTCGGTTAAGAAGACATTTATAATGTTAATAATTTATAAGTATTAAGTTTTGCCTGCTACAAACTCTATAATTCCAACATTACTTTAACTCAAGAATATTTAACGTCAAAGCTTCATTCAAAATCCATACTATTATATACGCAAAGGAGTTTGAAAAATTATTTTTGCGTGTGATAGCCCAGTTCTCGAGGAAGGTTATAGGTTATGTAACATCACGCTACTGGCGACGGGACCAGAGCAATAAGCAAAGACGCGAATGAAACCCCGCCACGGAAAGCTAGTATACGATATAATATCTTGTCCTTGTCTCAATAATTTTTGTTGATTCTATTATATTTACAGTCTTAAAACTTGCAGCTTTAATTGTAAACTTCATTTATTGATCACGATAATTACAAAAAAAAAACTAAAGCGGTACCTCCTGATATCTTTAGACTAATAAAGATTAATATAATATAAAGGGTCACAAACCAAATGGTTTTGCACTTCATACTTTAGTCGCTCAATTAAAGCCTGGAACTCTTTACCAGCGCATATGTTCCCATCTTACTTTGATCCTGAGTATTTCAAGCAGGGCGTGAAAAAGCATCTCAATAAGCTACCATAGTAGAGGCCACCATACCAGTAATTTGGCTTTTAGAATGGTGTCCACCACTTCTGGATTCCACTAACTGCTTACCATCAGGCAGAGTGGCGTCAATTTAACAGGCTAAATAAAAAAAAGTTATAAATATATAAAAAATGGAAACAATAAGGTTCTATTTATATCGATATAATTTGCCACCGACCAACAAATAATACGAAGTAATTATTTATTTATGTTACGTCAAACACAATTACTGTATCTGTTATTAGTTATCAATTTAGGGTAAGCTTATTACATTGACAGGCCGAAGCGTACATTATTTATTTATATCTTGTTTTGGCCCACAACTACGTTCAGTAAGTAATAATATAGTTATTTGTGTAGTAATAGTTAACATTATCATAATTAAAATTTTCATCTTCAATTTCATAGAACGCAGACTTGATAACTGCTTTTGACAATGCAGTCAATGAGGTCTTCTGAGCTAGTACAATAAACGCTAAGAAGAAGATTAATTACAACATCATCAGACTATGTGAAACTGGCCACAACCTGTTTCACCACTGGCTGCTAAAATGTCTGATAAATATCTAACAGATAAACCAAATTCTAGTTAAATCCGTCAGTTTATTTGCCAGTTAAGGTTATCAGGCACTTTTGGAACTGATTTTTGAGTACTATCTGTCGGCTAAGTTTTAAATAGGTATCACGCACTTTATCAGCAAGTGGTGAAATAGGGTCTTAATGTTGTTGAAACACACGCAATATTTTCTTTTGAATTAATAGTAACTATATTCTAGCAGTAGATTTATCAGCAACGAAAAGACGTCTTTTGTTAAATAAAAGTCTTCGCACAGTGTCTATTTGTATCGTGTGATCCGTTCTTATTTATCAGCCTGCCACCTTTGCCTGCCACCTTGTAAGTTGCCTGCTCAAGTTGAGTCTTTCAAATCCTTAATAAACAATTCCAAAATATTTAATCTTGAAACTATGCTATAATGTTGAAAATTATACTAAAATAAAAAATAGTTTTATCCACTTTGCCTCGCATTAGTATAATGAAATATGAACAAACGTTAACCGTATATCAAGTAATTACGTGAAATCTAATGAAAATTTAATTACCGTCAGACACACAAGATATGCGAAGAGAATTATTATAAATGTATTAAATTTAAATTTCTATTCATTTTGAGTGCACATGGTGTTGGAAGCTTTTGTTCTTGGATGTGTGTCACACCGTAGCGTAATAACATCAGTATTAATAATGTCATTGATCAGTAAAATTGTTTATATAATTATATTGATCACACTTTTCATATTTCTACCAGCATGACAGCAGGATTTTGGTGTTAGTCTACCAAAATAACTTCACTTTTCTTGATGGTAAGCAGTCAGTGGGTTTTAAAAGTGGTGAATACCATCCCAAAAGCCGTCTAGTCGAACCATTCCAGATAGTTAGTAGTAATTGCTGCTGAAGGACTTTTGTAGTGTCAAGATTATGTAAATACGACATTAAAGATCGCTTTATGATATTATTAGGTCACACGTAACGTTGCCGCCTGTTTCCTTGTTTAAGACACTAACTAAGGGTAAACTAGTTCTTCATTTTATGTGTCCAAGTTAACTCATTTACTTATTTAAGATATTATTCTCTTTTACCAAGAAATCGAGGCACAATTTATATATTTTAAGTATTGATTTTCACAGGAGGACTTCTGTGAACAATTAATGTTCGATTAATTAAGATTGTTACACTTCGGTGTTAACATAAGACACGTTAGCCACAGTACGTGAGCTCTTTAAATCGCGAGATCTGACCGACGCGTTGTGGTAATTGGCAACGCTGTGCCTTTACAGTAGGAGAGCAGACTTTACTGTTATCTGTAGGCTTTACTGTCACAGACATTCGAGGAAATAGTGGACCATGGAATCAAAAGATTACAGTTTAATTTGACCACAAAGGAAATAATATATCTAATCTAACAATTTTTACTTAGAAACTGGGTCGCAATCCAGCCATGCACATAGAAGTTAGCTAGGAAAGATAATCGACCTTAATTCATACTGGCATATAGGAGAGAATTTTAAGTATTTATTCCACTCATTTACGTTTAAAAGAAAAACATCCAGCAAGGAAGTTAATATCATAAAAAGGAAATTTTATTCGTTTGTTTATTTGCGAGCTTTGCAAAAACAAGTTGTAAGCAAAACGGAAACTAATCATCGACTCGTTTAATATCCTGATGGATAAAGGATGTACAATATTTCTCTGGCTTTAGTTAATATCGGATATCTGAGTAAGCTATCATGGCCAATTTTGTGAAATAATCAAACCTCCATTTTTATTATAAAGGTGTTTCCTCACTGCGAACATTTGCCTGTAATGTAACTGTATGAGGGAGGAGAACCAAGCATTACAGTGCGCACAGAACATTAATATGCCTATTTTGTTAGGTCTAGGCAAAACGCGAAATTGGGAAACTGTGTTTTAGGTACTCAGCGACTAAATGAAATAGATATGAGCATTAAATTAGTAAGTGAGGCGAACCGAGCATTACTATGAATTAGATGATAGAATGTGTAACATTTTGAATCTGGAAAGTTACATTAATAATAATAACATTCTACCACATTCACACAGCGCCATCTAGCCCCAAATTAAGCAATAATATTTGCTTGTGTTATGGATACTAAACTTTTTTTTGTAAATATCTACATATAATATATAAATTACACCCAGACACAGAACAAACAATCATGCTCATCACACAAAGATTTGTCCTGGGTGGGAATCGAACCCACGACCTGCGGCTCAGCAGTCAGGGTCACTAATCACCAGACCAACAGACCAGTCAAATATTACAAGCAAATACTCGTCTAGTCAGGGAAACAGTACCTAATGACAGAAAGAAAACCATTATTTAGCAACAGACACGAGATACATTATGAAGATAAAACAAGACATAGAGTAGGTACATTAATAACGCTAAAGAGTAGGTTTAACAAACATAAAGGACAGACAAGTGATTTAGTATCAAGGCGGTATGGTCTCATGATGCTAAAAAAGGCTAATGCTTGGCAACGGTTTTTAACCAGAACCTGTTACTACCTACTGTAATGTAATACTAAAAATGAATCTAAAATGTTACATTAAAGACAAACGCTCGCAGTGAAAGAGCACCTTAATATCTAAATTGGTATTTTGCTTCAGCGGAACACGTTATTGAAAAGAAACGGCTGAAATAAGTTTCTTAATTTATGAAACCCAAAATACGCGGTACAATAATATGTTTTCTACTAGTATTGTCATCGTTTTATTCCATTGCCAGTACAAAAAATATCGTCCGTGAATAAATAGTAAGTACCAAAATATTAATAATACGATACTTAAAAGATACTATGATAAAAAGTCTTACTCGTAAGTGAAATCTATTATAACAATTTTGAATCTTAACTTAATAGTCACAAAATATAAATTGCTTTACAATCGTATTATCGTATGTCTTTATTGCAATTAGTGATCTATTACCAGGCTATCTGACTTCATTTGTTTGCTATTGCTAGCTGTATATTGCTATTTAGATTTGAGCATATATTTACGTAACCCAATTGCATTGACATTGCTAACAACTGTGTGTATTGGCATACAAATTGCATGCAGAATGCTTTAACAATAAATTGTTGAACAGATGACATTGATTGGCTGTGTATTACTGTTGTTAAATTTGCTTCTGATCAATATTCTAGAAAATCATGTTGTTGTGTGAAATTATGCTTTATAATTATTTTATTTCTCCAATTTCATTTTCGAATCTTGCATAATCAGCATTTGAATATATCTGTACTATTATATAAAGCGGAAGAGTTTGCTTGTTTGTTTGTTTGATCGCGTTAATCTCTGGAACTACCAGTTGGATTTGAATATTTCTTTTTGCGTGTGATAGTCCATTTTTTGGGCAAGGTTATAGTTATATGTAACATCACGCTACTGGCGAAGGGAGCAAAGCAATAAGCAAAGACGCAGGTGGAACCGCGCCGCGGAAAGCTAGTCTGAAATATAAGAACATTTCCTAATAAAGTTCATTATTTAATCTAATTCAAAATTTCAAGATACCTTTTATCCTCATGAAGATATCATGTAATTTATTGCTTTCTTAAGAAAACTTTATTTAGAACGCAACTTAGTTCTACTGAGAATGTCAGTAAATTTTAATTAAAAGTTTTATATTTCATTTTAACTAGGATTTCGCCGTGATTTCATTTTCATTCTTAATTAAATAGTTTTACCATTTGATTTTAGTTTTTAAGAAAGTTGTTTCTACGAATTATAACTTTATTCCTTAAGGTTTTTATAAAATTCAAACTCAATTAACAATAATGCTTCTATAGGTAGGTATATGATTAAAAATCATTCTTGACTTAATTAATCGAGGTATACAAAATTATTTTGTACCAATAATACTGTCCCACCGCTGGGCAAAGGCCTCTTCTCATATAGAGAAGGCATGAACATTAATCACCACGCTTGCTCATGGCGGATTGGCAATTTTAGTCTTTTAAGTCAAGGTTTCCTCATGATGTTTTCCTTCACCGTCAGTCAGAAATGTTTAAGATAAACTTAGAAACTACATATGATTTGAAAATCACATAGGTTCTTGTTCGGATTCAAGTCCACTGCCTTGTGTTTACGAAGTGATTGCCGTATCCAATGGGCCATTTCTACATCGGCATTGGACAAAAAATATATCTAAATTTATTCCTAAAACTTAATCATACTTACGCACAAAGTGAAAAGCCATAAAAATTTCACAACGAGATCAAGTACGTAATACCACTCAATACATCAAGCGTCGTCAACATATTTTTTATACAAATTACTTAAAAATATGAGTATTTCCTAAGCTTTTTGATACACATGACGATGTACACATTGAATTTTTCATCAAAAGTTTTTGCTGCCTTTAAACAGCCTATTGGCGCAGGTGCTATATTATACACAGTTCCTTCCTTGAGCTTCTTTTCATAAACCTTGATGAAAGGGCAAGGGCTCTGGCAAAATAAGCACATTCCACGGACTTTATGATTCTATTAGGTTATCGTGAATTTGTAATTTTTCTTAGATAAATGAAAAAAAAAAGGTCCAGAGCTCTTGTAATTTTTTTAAGAAATTTGGTCTTTGTAATATTTCAAGGCTGTAATTAGAATGTTCCAAATATATTTATAATAAATATATTTGGAACATTCTAATTACAGCCTTGAAATATTACAATTTACTTCCAAAGTTATTTTATGTAATAGATGAGACACATTATATATAAAGGACTTTAGAATAAAAAGAACGGGAAAAGCTTCAACCATTACGTATGGTAATATATGTTTTATAGTAGCAAATATATGTTCCTACTTATTTGTAAATAGACAAGTGTAATAAAAGTGAGTAAGTAGTAAACAAAGACAAAATAAAAGTAATTCAATCACAAAAAATATAATTGTCTTTATTACGACCATAATATTTTATGTTAGTAAAATTTGTTTGCCCTTTTTACGCATTGACTATTCAAACGTTCATGTTACCGACAAATTGCTATGTTTTATAGTTTTAGGTCTCTTTCGTTTTATTTATTTGCCAAACATTTATGTAATCAATCTTCAAATGAGGAACCGTTTTGTTGTGTTGCACCTATGAATAGATTTTCAGCTGGATGGATTTTGCATTTTTTTTTTGTAATAGTGTATTATTATTACTAGGCTTCACCCGCGCGTAAAATGAGTTTTGACTCAATCGGGAACAATACCGATTTTCGGGACATTTTTTTATAAATTATAATTACAGTTTAATGTGCAAATACCAGTTTAAATAAATGCAAAAAATCTCGGTATAAAAATCAGGTTACTTCAAAATATTATGTTGCATGCTTGTCACAGACATACTTGTTAAGAACCAAATTAAATCTGATCTAGATCAAATTGATGCTGTAAATCGTAAAAATAATTACAAGTACCTAGTTGCTAATTGATGATTTCAATACAATGAAATCATCAAATCAAATTTTTACTTCAGTGGTAATTTACTAAAGTAAACCTAAAAACACTACATCAGTTCTTTAAAAACAAAAGATATCTAAAATAAAATACAAAATGCCACAGGTGGTATAAAATGAACAAAAATCTAATTATGTTAAAAAAAAATATCTGAGTAAAACAAAATTTTCGTCGAGCCTAAGACTAACAGAGGCAGAGATAATTGAAACGTAAGATGACAACAGACGGGAGTCACGCCTACATTGACACGAGGATTATAGAAGGAATGGATTCGTTCTTATGTATTTACTAGATGTCCCTCGGTATCAAAAGTTTCATTCGTTCTCATAACAAACGCCTGTGTAAAAATATCATAGCAATAGTAATGTATTGCATCATTCCGATTTAAAGCGCTTAAAATATTGAAAATTTGAAAATGACTGTTAATTATGTTGAACATAACTGCCTCTGTGGTTCGGTGGTACTATGTACTGACTGCCACACAGTTCGCGGGTTCGATTCCCGCTCAGTGCAAATATTTGTGTACATGAACATGACTATTTGCATTGGTCTGGGTGTTTCTATGTATGTTATGTATATATTTACAAAAAAAAAAAGTATTTAAGTATGTATATCCGGTATAAGTTGTGTATAGTTGGTGTGGTGTGATATTATAAAGTATAGCCTATGTCCTATTTGTAGCTTTAAAAGATAAAAGATTTTTTTAAAATCGGTTACGTAGATCTCGAGTTAAATCGGAACAAACAAACATATCAAAAATATAATCTTTTTCTTTATTATAGGTATTAGTTTAGATGAGAATAAAAGAACGAAAGTTTTTTACTAAGCCAACTTCTCCATTGGATTCTACTGTAATCATACTCGATGTAATCTATGTCAACAAAATAATTTTATTACTGAAAGTATTATGTTGTTGTTTGTCACGTATGCTGCTACGAATATGATTTATAATGTTGGTAATTTCATCTAACTTTACTTGGAAATTCAAGAATTTGAAATTAGGATGAAAAGCCAAAGGATATCTTTCAATGCTATAAATATTTCGCACTCTTATTCAAACAAATAAATAACTCAAAAATTCAGGTTTTTCGAGGTTTATCAAAAAGTGTAATAACTTCATTAGAAGAATTTCTTTAGTATAAACAGCAAAGATCGATTGATAAAATTCAACTAATAAGTATTAGCGCAGTTTCAAAAGTAAAATAACTGTCTTGGTAGCGGGAATGAGAGTAATTGCTGCGCTTAAAGTTGTGGGTTTGATTACTTGTTCCAAGTATATAATTATAATTATGTATATCCACGTTCTAGAACCCATAACAAAAGCATATAATTTGCTTACTTTGGGTCTAGATAGCGTTTTGTGTAGTTGTTGAAATATTAATATTATTATTATAATGCATACAAACTCGGAACAAGTAGACATGTTCATGCACACAAATATTTGCACTCAGCGGGAATCGAACCCACGACCTCTGCGTGGCAGTCCATACACAGTACCACCGAACCATAGAGGCAGTCAGTTAATTATTATGTTTATAATTAACCCAGTGATACAAGGCTTGTACCCTAGTGTGGAAGTTATCATTAAAACAAGAAGTCTGTGCTTATGTTAATATTAAGTTTTATATAAACTACCTAATATATTTTATTATATAAGTACCATATCCTTTCTTTCAAACAGCGCAACGGCTACTCAGATTGTGGCCAAATCCAGGCCGGTAATATTGCTCACAATCTTGTTTTATCCGCCTAATTCTGTTTAATACCGTTTTACTGGTAGCTCATAATTACAACGAACGAAGCTCCGGTATGTCAGTCTTGTTTGTTCCACCAAATCACGAACTTAATAAGGCTTTGAGTAATCGAGGCCATGGTTAAAATTTCGGGTAAAAATTAATTTGGAGGTAGGATAAACAAAAGGTAAAAAGCATCCCAATAAGCCGCCATATTATGTAATATATAAAAAAAGGATATTGAAAGTCTAAAATTAGATTACTTTTCTTTGCTTCTTCTGAATTTAATCGTAGTATTAAAAATATTCCGCTGCATAGAACAGTGCAAATTGTTTAAAACATTATCTAATTACTGATTATTTGCGGTTGTGACACTTTGCAACTACAAAACCAGAGAAAATTTATCCAAAATGAATTTCATATATTTTTATAACAACAGCTATATAACCTTTTTAGTTGAAATCAGCAATAAAGTTCCCTGAAGACCAAATAGGAAATGAAAATAACAAAATAAAATGTTCATCTAAAATCTGAGCATGTACTTGTACTCTTATTCAATTTAAAACAAATCCGAGTTGCTTACACTCGTGAATAATACATAATTTAACATTTATGCAATAAATAAATGTAAATTGTTTTGACAAATGAAACAGGAAATTAATTTGTTTTTATATTAACGTTGAAATTTCAATATTGTTTTGTTCTTGCTTTTGTTTATTATTTTTGAAACTTTCTTCAAAGATATTTGAAAATTATTCTTCTAGAGCTATAAGTTTAAACAATTTTTTTACTAAGCTTAATAAGTAAAAATATTATATATTATACTAGCTTTCCGCGGCGCGGTTTGCTCTGCTCTGCTCCCGTCGCCAGTAGCGTGATGCATAGCCTATAACCTTCCTCGAGAACTGGGCTATCATACGCAAAAAAATTTTTCAAATCCGACTGGTAGTTTCAAAGATTAGCGCGTTCAAACAAACAAACTCTTCCGCTTTATATAATGGTATAGATAGATAAATAATTATATAATTAATAAATGTATAAATTAAAATATTTTAGAAAGTATCTAGCCATTAAAAAAAGTTGCATGAGCACACAAATGAACGCGGCAGTAGCACCTGTTTAGTAGATTAATGATCCATGGCATTAAGGATCCAAATATATATTTAGAATTGCTATGTAAAAAATTTCGCGTTAAAAACCTTACTTGAAAATCATCTTGAATAAATATTTATCTATTTCTATCAAATCTCTATCACTAGCTAATTTAACCACTACAATAATGAAAGTAAAGAAATAATGCTGCGTTTTGCCCAATATTTGAACAACATTCCGCATTCGAATATCGTATACGTCACTTGAATTCTGTCGAATATTATCAAACATCTATATTGCGCTGTCAATTCGGGGATATCCCAAAATGTAGGTAAAAATACGGAGGTTCTCATTTTTTAAATTGTCCGAGTAATATCGAGAGTGAATTGTAATATGACAGGTGAAGAGCTATATTGATGTTTATTTCCTTTTTTACTGTTGCTGAGTTTTGTTGCTTTGTTTAGAATGATATAAATTTATATAAAGGTATGTATCGACCTTGTGTGTGGAAGGGGGATATTGTAACCACTATATTTAAAGCCAGGTACAATTAATATGATAATAAGTAAAAATAACTAACCACAACCAACAAAGCCATTAGTTTCAATAGCGAAATTATAATTATTAACTACATTTGTTTATTTTCGATAGCCAAAATAAACAAAAGTATTAATAGTTATAAATTTAATTACAAAATGACTTTTGGAATGATGTACACCACTTTTGAACCCCACTGACTACTTATCAATAAACGAAATGGAGAAATTTACATAAATATATAGAAAACTCAAGTGTACCTGACACATTCTAACTGCTTACGCCTGGCGTGATAAACGCGTGATATGTTTGCATGTAAATGTTTCATCATTAGCCTATCGATTTATAAACACCTCAACAAAACAATACCAAAAACAACATTAACCTATGTAATGGTTAACCCTAACGTAATAACACAAAACATATACGCAAGGTAAATACATATAGTTAATTAAGTATATAAAACAAGGGTAACAACGGTGTACTGCAGTAGGCAATAATATTACTAATGTAAGGAACATCGTTAGTGCCAAATGTTGTTTGAGGGGCAACGTACACTGAGGCGATTCTCTTATTGAGTTTCTTTTTGTTTGCAATAACTAAAAACAAAAGGGACTCAATTATTAGTAAGTAGCCGCAGAAGAAGAGTTGCTTGAGACCCTGACTTCTGCTAGCAAGTAAAAAAGAAGAAATACTGCTAAGTCAAAGTGTAATCTGATTTGCTACCAATATAATGTATTCTTTGGTTACAATTCACTGAAAATCTTATTACGGGCTTTAAATATCTAACCAATCAGGTAAATTCATGCCTGTTTTTTTTATAGTAGCCTACCAAACTGACTCCACCCTGCCTGATCTACTACCGGATTGTTTAAAAAAATCTTGCTAAGATATAGAGATATTAGGATTGTAATCACGTTCATAGCAACCATATTTTTCAAAAGCAACAGTACAAACAATTTCAGTATTGACATACACAAAAGGAGATACCAAAATGCCACTACTAATTTTAAAATTGGTTGGTAACATATCAAACATTAAATATTGTTCTGTTACAACGGCTCGACACTGTAAAATACAAACAGAATTTTTAACAGTCAATTGTTTCACAAAATTCTGGTACACATTGAGAGGAAAATTTAATTTAACTACTCGTTTGACACATACACAGTAATTGATAATATTACATAGATAGTTTATTTATCTTTGTGAGTAATTCTTTAGTTTAGTGTTGTATTAAATTTTAATTATGTTTCAATATTATTTCAAAAGTAACAGTAGAAATATTATCATCTCACACGATATCAGAATAATAAAACCACTTCGGTCATTTACCTTTCTTATTTCCTTCGCAGTACACAACGAATTGGTTGTACATACATACATATCATCACGTCTTTTGTTCTTCACAGGGTAGGCAGAAGTTTTCACCAACGATATTAGGCTCTTTGTAGCAAAGACGAGCCTGTTGTCATGTACCGAGATCATTCTCAGATTCTGGGCTAATACTGAGAAATATTTTTGCGGAATACCTCATATTACATTATTCGGGGATCAAAACTCATAGAAGAATAGAATAGAAAACACTAACTATTATCACCATAGTACAACTTAATTAGGCAGTCAGTGATAGATAATATGGATTCGAAAGCCAAAACCTTTATAAAAAACAAAATGTTGGAAAAATTGCGGTTTGCAGTGAGACGGCTAACATAACCACGACAGCTTTGTTTGCTCTGTTAGCTTTAAAGCTAGTGAAGCGTGTTAGATGCATATCTAAAAGTAAAATTAAAGTTGCAGCGAGATTTACAGAATGAAATCCTTGCGTTTGTTTTTGTTACCACTGAGCGCCTAAACGGCTGAACTGATTTAGATGAAAATTGGCATGTAGATAGATTCGATGCCGGAAACGGACATATGTACTTTTTACCCCGAAAATCAGTCTAGTTCCCGAGGAATACAACAAAACATATTTTACGCGCGGGCGAAGCGTGAGGCGCAGCTAGTATTCTATATTATTCAATATTAATATTGATATTCTGCTATTCTTTCATCACATCAGTCAAGATGTCCACTGCTGGACTGGCTTCCCCCAATTTTCGTTAACTTAGCTGGTCGTGGGCATCCCTCATCCATCGGTTGGCTGCCACCATTATCTACTATTCTTTTACTTTAATATTTTCCAAATGAAAAATGTTTTATAATTTGGGCTGCGACAAACTCCCCGAGGATGTCTTTGGGAGTTTGTTGCATAATCTATTTTCTTTTATATTTGCGTTCCATTTTCTACACTCATAAGTTAGGTACTGTATTTGTTATAAAATTCTTACTGTCCTGATATCTGATAAAGATAAAATAATACTATGTGTACTTTAAGACAAAGATTCAACAATATATTTTTACGATTAGTGAAATAACAAGTCGTGAAATCTTGTCAAAAGTTTTAAACGACACAAAAACTCGAAGTCAACTTAGCTATAAACCGATCGATAGTGGCATAACACATTTAAAATAAAGCAAAATAAGGAACCAGGAAGTGCTATAGAAAATTCATTTAATATTTCAAACAGTTTCACACAATGTGTTACCTGTTCAAGTATTTTCTCAATGACTATAGAAATGAGAGTCTTTATTGAAATTACAGGACTTGGTTACGGTCCAATGCTTTAGCAATTTGTAGCTGCCTATGATAGTGTATTCAAGTGAAGAGAGTTCATTTTTACCCGACTACGGCGAAGCCAAATAGAGGCTTATGAATTTGACGGGCTATGTATATCTGTTCCCTGGTTTATTCTAAGCTAGCCATCATTATTTGATAAATGAGGTATTGTTAAAAACGTCTTGACCGTCCGCTAGACGTTATCCGCTAGATGTTACGTCACGCTAAATTCAATATGGCGGCTTTTGGATGACATAACATACTTGACTAAATATATCGTTATGGGTGTCATAACTTTGTTAGAGAAGAATATTTTCTTGTTTCGTACTTTCAAGAGCACATATCTTGCCGGAGTTGGATTTAATTAATAGTTTTCAACTTTTTTTAAATATAGAAATTATTGACTGACTGTCAAAGCATTCCTCGATACGTTTATATTTAACTTATCCTGTAGTTTAAATTCTCCAAATTAATAGTGCAAAACCTGAACATGTAAAATTTTAACTAAATTTATTAGTTTTATAATATTTGTACAAAATTAAATATGAACTTTACCAACACTACACCTCACCATAAACTTCTAACTTCATCATCAAATTTACCATATTCAAAACTAGTATGCACGCTTACAAAAGGAAACTTTGCCATATGAGCTATCTTAGAATCTTCAATGCGTTCGTTTCATTGTCCGTTGGTCCTATCTCCGAAATGTTGTAGCGAGTAAATGGCCGTTCCTAGTCCATTAGCCTTATGGCCCCTGTATCTTGCCCAGTTGTGTACCAACCACTAATTGTAGTAAGGTAAGAAAATATTGGATTATTTGTAATTTCTTATTCAGTGTACTTACTCGGTTCCTGAGAAATTAGATGGCCAAGGGTTTATGTTTACCTTGGCTATTTGGGTTGCTATATTTTTTTTGTTACAAAGAATATTAGTTACTACACCTAAAATTGCTATAGGCTAAGGCTTTATTTCTTAGGATATTTCAAATAAGATCTAGTAATTTATGCAAAATGTTTTATGTTAATAAAAAGATTCTTATAGGAGATTTATCGCCAGCCGTTCAGGTAAAAGAAGACCATTATAATAAGTATTTTGATATGTGTGCTTCTGGTTATCTGGTTTAAATTCAAAGAGGATTGTATGAAAGCAAAGAATATAGCATTTCTGGTTGCACATACAGTTCTATTTTTACAGCATGAGGACGAGAAGTCAGTGATCATCATGATAATACCAGCCCATTAACATTCCACTGCAGGCATAGGCTTCTTCTCATAGTAAGAAGGCATGAGCATTGATCATAAATGAAAATATGAAAAATCTTTTCAACTTATCAATGAAAACCTAACAATAAATTTAATAAACAGATACGAAATAAACCCGGACTTATAAATCAATTTGCGGAACTTTCCTCATGTGAAAATCAAACGTCAAACCTCATACTCGTAGATGACGTGATACAGCTTTCCAATATGTCCAATGTTGAGTGTTTTTTCGAGATATATCTACCACTAATAAAATAAAGGAAACTATGTATTATGATCGTGAACATTGAATCAGGATTCGCTACAATTTTTTTCAAATATTATTAGACTTTGCTTAAATCCGACTTACACTGTTGATAATAGTTTCGTCAAATCATTTATTTTAATAATATGAAATAACTTATTGTCCCAAAATATGTGACCGTTATGCGATAAGTAGTCAGACGAATATTTTGATATGATGCTGTGCCTAACTTCGAGACATTTTTGATGCCGGGATTCTCACCTGGTAGAGTTCACTTTCATCATTCAAAATTTGAGCAACACATACGACTTTGAAATAAACTTTCAAACGAAGATCAAATATATCATTTTGTGATTAGGTCCTGTTGTATCTTCCTGTGGAATACCCTGGAGTACTTACATACTTTTATTAAATTTCTTAGCATTAATGATTAGTTAGGCTTCTGTCACTGTAAGTAAAAAACAGTTTGCTAAAACTAAAATCAAACAAAAGATTACATAATACATATATTAGAAACTTAATTGATGTTTACTGGTTTCATTTCAAAAGCTTAATGTGAATCATTAAAATTCGAAGCTTAATGTGCATATACCCTTATAATGGACTAATGATCTGGCACGTTGCTTGCTACATTAGATATCTTGCGGCGAACCTTACTGTATTCAGTACTTAGTCGACAAGAGGTATAAAATGAAAACAACTATTCAGTAATATTCAACTTTGTGCTAATCATGTTAAGATAGATATTTCCAAAACAGCGTGTTGCGTCTTATGTCTGCGTTTCGCTGTATATTGTATTTTCAAGTATTGTGGCGGGTATACACGATACTCGTACTGTAATGTCTTGCTACTAACATCTGTTAACGTCATTAACATTCGAGCTTTTAGCATATTAATGTAATTACGATAGCATAGACGCTAATGTGGTCATACATTCTGATTGTATCTATTTATTTAATTAATTTATGTATATTAATTGTTTTATAGTTATTATTAGTGACCCGTTCTGGTTTTGTACAAGATTACAAAAATACTTTTATAACTATACATAAGTATTTCAAATTCTCGTGTTATTGTAAACACTATCAAAATTTATTGCGTAAGAAACAAAGAAACGAACAATTTAAAACCGCGACTTTATATAGATATAATTTACTACTACAAAACAAAGATATGGTCAGTGCAATATGCGTAATGTATATAGGTATTGTACCTTAAGAAATATTGTTTTTAATATTAATAATAAAAAAAAAATTAGTCCCATGGGTACTGCTAAATGTAATTAAATAGACAGATAAAAAAAAATCAAAATATCTCACTTTATCAGACTTACCTCAACAAAATTTATAATTATCTCTCCCTCTAACCAATTACACAGTTTTACAAAAAGAAAAATAACGGAATGTACTTTATTCACATAATTACTTACACGTAGTCAAATGAAAAAAAGTCTCCGTTCCGCTAACTAGGTGCAGAACAAAAAGTTCAAAGGGCGTTGTGAAGATAGCATGTCAAATTTGTCCTGGGTTCCGTTGATAAATTGTGTTGTTTGTAGTTTTTAGATGACTACAAAAAGGATCAAAGTATCATAGTATAATATGAGTATATACAGTTTTTTTGAGGAAAAACGCTACGCTTGCCCTTAAAACATTAGGCCGAATTTTACCTTTGTTTTAATAAATCTTGTTTCTCCTCTCTTACTCCTCTTGTTCCTCAAATTTGGAAATGACTTAGATAGTACGTGCAGGCTCTGGAACGAACTGCCAGATGTATTGTTTCCCGAGCGCTATGACATGTCCTTCTTCAAACGAGGTCCATATAGAACATTAATATCAAAGTAGGCAGCGGCTTCGCGAAGCCTTTGGCATTACAGAAGTCCATTAGCGACAGTTACCACTTACCATCAGATGGGCTGT
The DNA here is from genome assembly GCA_963082885.1 of Parascotia fuliginaria. Taxonomy (NCBI): domain Eukaryota; kingdom Metazoa; phylum Arthropoda; class Insecta; order Lepidoptera; family Erebidae; genus Parascotia; species Parascotia fuliginaria. Next base: position 8,874,176 of record OY720195.1, read on the forward strand.
TAGCTCGCCTGCCATTGTAGGCAATAAAAAAAGATGTATTCTTTATCATTGTTTTTTATAAACTAAACATTCCTTAAAAGTAAAACTAAAGTCAAAGTCAAAGTCAAAGCATTTATTTCATTTTGATCATAAAGTATGATGCTTATGAAAAGTCAACATTACATTTTGTCAGCCAATTGACCTACAGCCAGTTCGCTGACGAGGTAGAGCTGTGAGAAGAACAGGCAAGAAACTCACGCCACTCTTTTCAATCGCCAGATAATTACAGTTATTTGAATGAGTTACAATTTAAACACTCAACGCAACCAAAGAACCATACAAAGTAATTATTACAAATTAACCAATTAATATAATACTAAGATTAAAGAAAGAAAAGAGAGGATTTCAATTATTTAGTTTCATCTGGCATGGTAATTTGACTACGTATTTTAATTAAACTGGTAAAACCACTCACCTTCTGATAATTTTTTTTTTTTTAATTATATGAAAAAATTACTTGGATACTAAATTGGTGTATTTACCAGTACTTTCGTTGTCATAAAACGCCGTAAAGCAGTTTTTTTATCGACAACTAGCTGATCCGGCGAACTTCGTTTCGCCTAACAGTCGATTCTTTAATTATTTAGTTTTAAATTATTATTATGATATTATTATGATATCTAGCCTAAGTTACTCCTTATTACATTAGTTACCTGCCAATAAAAAGGTCGTCAAAATCGGTCCAGCCATTTCAGAGATTAGCCGGAACAAATAGACAGATAGACAGACAAAAATTGTGAAAATGTTATTTTGATGAATATATATTCATATACATGTAGTAAAAAACGGTTATTTCAATATTACAAACAGACACTCCAATTTTATTATACGTATAGATATTCTACCGTTTCTCTAAAACCCTCACGTAATCCTAAAAGTCTCGTACTTAAATTACCACACAAAAAGAACATGACTGAACATACGAGTAGCTGTTATACCAAGCGTGCTAATAACTACGCATCATTAGCTTAATGGCGAAGATACCAACTTGAGGCTTTCCCCATTCGCTTTGCCGTTGGTTGGCATAGATAACCACATGTTCATAGACATATATAGGCATAAAGGCAAAGAAATCATTGAAATCGCTGTGCATTTTTTATACTATGCTCAAATGTAACAATTTGTAATCTCTGCTTATCCTTTTCTCAGGTAATGATATAGCCTTACAATACTTAATTAAATTTATTTACATATTCATATCATTTATTTGTATTTATTTGTTTTATACTTTATTTTAAGATTAAGGCATAATGACAGCTGCGTCTCTCTACATTTTTGAAGTAGCAGTATTTGTGAAAACCAATTTAAAACTCGTTACTGCTTTTCCTGATGGAGGTCGTCGCGAGGGCACTTTGCGATCACTACCTTGCAGCACCGAACTACTTCGTTCGAGTATATTCTGTATGACGCCTCTAATATATAACAAAATACATAAACAATAAACATATTTAAAAATAAACTACGATCGTATTTGGTTGGAAAAGCGTACTATATATAGCGTCTTTATAACACAATAAATGTTTTTCTTTCTTTCTTTCTTTACTACTCTACTGATGAGTTTATGAGGGATAATAGATATTTGTGAGTTGAGTGAGTTTTTTGTTTTAAAATTGTTACTATAATAATTACATTTGCATGTCATATTTTTTTTTTTTTTTTTTATATTAGTCTACCAAAGTGAGTCCACTCTGCCTGATGGTAAGCAGTAAGTGGAATCCAGAAGTGGCGGACACCATTCCAAAAGCCAAACTACTGGTATGGTGGCCTCCACTATGGCGGCTTAGTGAGATGCTTTTTCACGCCCCGCTTAAAAGACCCAGGATCAAAATTAGATGGGAACACATGCGCTGGCAAAGAGTTCCAGGCTTTAATTGAGCGACAAAACTATGAAGTGCTGAACCGTTTGGTTCGAGACCCTTTAGATTCCACTGTGAAAGGGTGGCACTTTAGTCCCGCACGTGTTGTTCTGGATAAAAAGGGAGAGGGTGGGATTAATTCAAAGAGCTCTTCAGAACACTCTCCATGGTAAAGGCGATAGAAGACGGCCATTGAGGCGATGTCTCTTCGCAGCTGTAAAGGCTCAAGGGTCTTAGTAGCCTCCGGGCTTCCGATGATACGGACTGCTCGCCGCTGCAACCTATCGAGTGCATCCAGTAAGTACTGTGCGGAGCCATCCCAAAGATGAGAGCAGTACTCCACGCAGGAACGAACCTGTGTCTTATAAAGAAGACAGAGCTGCTCGGGCGTGAAGTACCGCCTCACCCTGTTCAGGACACCGAGTTTACAGGAGGCGGTTTTAATGACGCACTGGATGTAGTTCTTGGGGTTGAGATCTCGGCTGATGTCCATACCCAGGATACTTAGGCTATCCTGTAGTGGTAACGCTGTGTTCTGAAGAGAGGGAAGGGGAAGAAACGGAGATTTTTTTGCAGACAACGCGCACACCTGTGTTTTCTTGGCATTGAACTCGACCAAATTCTCACAACCCCATTTAGAAATGCGGTATAATACTTGGTCGAGCTCAGCGACAAGTTCTGGGCGTTTTGCCTTGATGTCAGTCTATTTAGCCGCAGGATGTCCGAGATATCACCCATGCACTGTACTATCATCTGCATAGCAGTGAATGTTGCCAAGGGACAACATGTCATTGACATGCAGAAGATACAGAGTGGGCGACAGGACGGACCCCTGAGGCACCCCCGCGTTGACCTGCAAATAATTGGAGGCCGATCCGTCACAAAGGACTCTAATGCGGCGCTCACGCAGGAATGCGGCAATCCAGTTGCACAGCTGGGGTGGCAGACCATATGCTGGAAGCTTGGACAGAAGCGAACGGTGCCAGACTCTACCGAAGGCTTTGGTTATGTCAAGGCCGATGGCCAAGGACTCGCCATGCCTGTCCATAGCTTCACCCCATTGGTGCGTGATATACGCTAGAAGGTCACCCGTAGACCGTTTTGACCTAAAGCCATATTGTCGGTCACTAATTAACGAGTGACCCTCTAGGTAGCGGACTAGTTGGGAGTTTATTATCCGCTCAAGCACCTTGCAGAGAACTGAGGTGACAGCTATGGGTCGATAGTTGCCTGGCTCGGACCTATCTCCTTTTTTGGGAATGGGTTGAACATTCGCCTCTCTCCAAGCCTCCGGCACAATTCCCGAGGAATAAGATAGGCGGAATAGGCGCGTCAATGCAGGAGACAACTCCGCTGCGCATTTCTTTAGAACCACCGCTGGAATACCATCCGGTCCGCTGGCTTTCCGAACATCGAGCGACCTTAGTTCCGCACGGACATCACGATGCCTAATACGAATATTAGGCATAACGGAGTCGCAGCCAGATATAGTCGGCGGGTGCAAGCCACGGTCGTCGATTCGGGAGTTAGCCGCAAAGAGTTCTACAAGCAAGTTTGCTTTCTCTTGCGGCTCGTGGGCCAGCGATCCATCAGGACATTTCAAGGGGGGCAGCGAAGGCTTGCAGAAGTTGGATTGCACGGCCTTGGCTAGTCGCCAGTAGCTACGGCTACCCGTAGGATGCGAAATGAGTTCTTGCCCAATCCGTGCAATGCGCTGGGCATCCGCTCTGATGTAAGCCCTCTTGCATTCCCTAGTGGCTTTGTTGTACGCTGCTTTTAGGCAATCCAAGCTAGGGTCGCGCTGTGCTCGGGCCCTGATCCAAGCGCGGTACGCCGATTCTTTTTGTTTAACAGTGTCGGCGCACTCACGGTTGAACCAGGGACGCGTTTTGACGGCACTGGTGACATCTGAGGATGGAATGTAATATTCCATACCTAACAAGATCTCACCAGCGACAGCAGTAGCACTTTGCGACGGATCCCTGTCTTTAAAGCAGCGTAATGCCCATGGGACGGAAGCAAAGTAATCCCGCATACCGTCCCAGTCTGCTGACGAGTAGTGCCATAGTCGTCGCTTTACCTCCGAACGTCGTGGGGGAGCAACAAGAGGCACTGAGGCGCAGACCAAACAGTGGTCGGAATTACCCAGTGGGGTGTGGACCGAAACACTGTATTGGTCTGGGTGACTCGTCAGCAGTAGATCTAGCAAAGAGGGCGCTTGACCTGGAATATCTGGTATCCTGGTGGGATGGATTACCAGTTGCGTCAGGTCATGCGTGAGAGCGAATGCATGGGCGGCTCGTCCCGCATGGTCTGTTCTGAGAGAACCCAACCAGGTCTCATGGTGGGCGTTAAAGTCTCCCAAAAATACCAATTCCGCGTTCGGAAACCGCTCCTGCGCTAAGTCTGCCGCCTGACTCAGATGGTCAAAGAGTCGAGTTGTCTCCAAATCTCCGGAGTGGGAACGGTAAAGGCACGCGTAGACCCGGCTCAGAGAACCAAGATCAACGTGATATATCGTGAAGCCAAAGGATGGGGTAGAATGGGTCTTCTAGGCAGCGCAGACGGCGAACGCAAACATCCGCCCTGACGAATGCGCATACTCCGGCCTTAGCGCGAAAGCGCTCCTCGAGCACATAGCCGGGGTAGTGCAGGTATGCCGTGTCGTCAGGGCGGCGTATTTGTGTCTCCGTTAGGAAAAGCAAAGCCGGCCGTGCCGTCTCGAGGTGTTGGTGGACGGCGTTGAGGTTTGAATGGAGTCCACGGATGTTAGTGAACTCCACCTCAAATAGCGGGTTGGTGGGGGAGGAAGATGCCGCTGTTAGACCTGCTGCTTTTTTGCGTGCTGCCATGTTGGAGGGTGAAGGGAGGGGCGTGGAAAAGATGACTGCCCTCGCAGCAAGGCTAGACAAGGTGCCGAGTATTGCTTCGTCATTTAACTGTGTGGCATGGTGGTAGCCGATCCGCCGGACGGAAGGGCCCCCGTACCCTCTCGGAAATGTCACGATATGGCAGGATATGGAAGAACTTTTTATGTACTGTGACCTTTGTATACCCATGTCTGCAATATAAATTATTTGATTTGATTTGATTTGATTTGTACATTAGATTTACAAGATATATTTACAAGTAAGAAAAATTTAATACTAATGTAGGTACAGTACAATGGGCATTTGGGTGTATTTGAGTTGGTACTTATAAGCTTAGAGCTATCGGTGCATTATGGACCCTGTGGGGCACAACATATTTCTTAACACTAGACTAAACAAATATGATCAAAGCTAAATATCTTAAGCATAGGTAAATTTAAAAGAAAATAAAGAAAATTTTATAGTGACTTAACAAGCTTACAAATATTTTATTTACATAGTTGACTAGTATTTATTTAGTCTATTTATATCTATTTATGTATATAATACTAGCGGCCCGTCCTGGCTTCGCACGGGTGGACATTTTTTTGAACATTTTGTGATAAATAAAGATACTTTTGTATGGCAATATAGGAAAATGTTTTTTTAAGGACATTTTTAAATTTTTTCTCTTTAAAACCATCCTCGCACTTTAAGGAATATTATAAAAAAAAAATTAGCGAAATCGGTTCAGCTGCTCTCGAGATTTGCGCTTAGCAACACATTCAGCGATTTATTTTCACATTATAAATATTCATAACTAGCTTTCTGCTGTGCGCTTTCACACGCGTCTTTGTTTACTGCTCTGCTCCCAGCGCCACTAGCGTGATATTACATAGCCTTATATATTATTATAGCTCCTTTAACCTTCCTCGAGTACTGTACAGTCAAACGCAAAAAAAAAATCAAATTCGACTGGTAGTTAAAGAGATTAGCGCGTTCAAACAAACAAACAAACTCGTCCGCTTTATATAATAGTATAGATACATAATATAGACTGCAATGCAGTCAAAATATTCAAAAATAGTGAATATAAACGCTTGAAATACGATTTATGCCGTTTCTAGGACAATAAATTGCAATTTGTGGCCCCACAATCATTTAATGAGCGCTCATTCAAGGCTTCAGATGAAATTTCACACTGGAAATTTTCAATTTTCGCAACTAAGTTAACAAGATGTATTCAACGTTTTAAAATAAACCTTTTGTTGGCCGAGTTTTAATGTAAATAGATTATTATAGAATTTATTATCTTTATGAGTAACTCTTTAGAGATGTATTTAATTTTAATTATTCAGTAGCAGGTATTTTCTTGCAAAAAGAAACTGTAGAAATAATATATTATCATCTTATACGATAACGGAATAATGAGGGTGTTAATCAAAATTTTCGCCACTAGTTGGGGCCACTTCAACTTTCACATTGGGCCAATCATTGATTAACTTTCAAAAAGCGCTTGACAGCTAGACCTGACTCATTGGTGCTGCTCCCTCGTGGGCGCCATTTTAGAAAACCTTCTAAGCAATTTTATTTTGTACAAGCACGTGTATTATCCATTTTGTAAATTAAACATTAAAATTGCTTAAATGAACACTGAAAAATATTTGTTTTGATAGCGCTGTCAAAATGGAAGACGTTTTACCAAAGTGGCGCCAACTGATGGCGAAAATTTTCCTAAACACCCTCATTGCCTACCTCGGTCCTTTACTTTTCGCATCTCCTTCGCAGTTCACAACGAATTAATTGTACATACATACATACATAAGCAGAAGTGTTTAACTATCCACTTTTCGCCATACCTTTTATTTATTTAATTTTTTAATTATAAATGTAACTAGAGGCGAGCCTGTTATCATTTATCGGGTACAATTCCAGACTCCGGTCTAATACTGAGAATTTTTCGACAGAAAAATCCAATATCACTTTACCCGACGGGGGATCGAACCCGAGACCTCCTTACAGTACTATCAAACAATAGAGGCAGTCGGTTGTGTAGCATTATTCTGCGATGCTCAGATGTAACAACTAAGTCCACAGGCATGCTTGTTTATCAACGAAGGTTGTATTACATATTTTTAATACTTAATTCAGTATTACAATGTCGTTCAATATGACCAGGAGATGCATTTACTATTTTAATTAAAATACGTAGTCAAATTACCATACTAGATGAAACTAATTGAAATCCTCTCTTTTCTTAATCTTGGTAATAAAATTATATTAATTGGTTGATTTGTAATAGAGTTTTAAAAATTGTAACTCATAAAAAAAACTGTAATTATCTGGCGATTGAAAAGACAGGCGTGAGTTTCTTGCCAGTTCTTCTCACGGCTCTACCTCGTCAGCGAACTGGCTGTAGGTTTATTAGCTGATTTCATGTAATTTTGACTTTTCATAAGCATCATACTTTATGATTAAAATGAAATAAATGCATTGAGATTGTAAAAAAAGTGAATGAGACTAATTAACAAAATGAATCATGTCTTTATGTTCCTATTTTTCCTACAATATTTAGAAAGCAAGCCAGCTGTGTCTATTTATCTTTTTGTTACTTTATATGCATACTTTGTAGTTTTGAATGAAATTTGAACCAGAACATGTGCAGCTCAGTCCTCAGAGAGATAACACCGCATTCGCTTAGTAACATACATTTGTCTTGCAAAAGTAAGTCTCTTTTTGCAGTTACTTTTTGTCTAGTTTATAATTAAAAGTGTGTACTATAGTTATATCTATTACTATTAATATTTTCTCATAAAAATACGCATTTATGGCAATTACCTAAAATATATTTTACTATCAAACTGATCTTAACATCTTTCAAAAATCGATAAATAGATAATAAAAAACAGGTATCAGAAAAAGAGAACGAAAAATTTTACAAACAAATATGAACATCTTTTCTATAAAAGTATAGTATAATTACAAGAGAAGCATATGAGAGTAAGGTTAGGTACGTACGAAGTTGAAGTCAAGAACAATCTGATGGATGAGACCTGTTCAGAAGCAGTAATATGTATGTAATTGTACATACATGAACAGAACTAAATTTCGTCTTCGAACGATTTAAACGCACAAATTGAAGGTGTATGGCAGCCTTATTATTATTGACGTCATCAATCAAGATTCATTATCTGTTACAGAAACAACTAATGTGATTGAATTATTGGACCAACATCGAATTAGATCTGATTGCGGCTATACTAGGTTGTAGTGACGTTATCTATCGACATACAAAACATAATACGTCATCACGTGTACTAACACGTGATGACGTATTATGTCCTCGAGGAGATAGACAGACGTATACAAAAAAAATTAACAGAAAGCATTAATACTGGAATTGAATTGAAATTATATTACTTTACCCGACCATCGACCCAGGAATCAAACCTGAGAACTCAACGTGTCTGTTTAAATACAGTATCACTGAATTACTGATGCAGTACCAAAACTATTTTAAAAGGCATCGTTTAGATTCCTCTCATTGAATCCTCGTTTTAGTCATGGGCGCCGGCAGCAAGCACTTGCACTCCCGCCTCGAAAAAATACATAGAAAAGATTAAATTTATTATATTATTATTAGGTCTTATTATTTAAGGTAGTCTTTATATTCTAGCGTCTAAGGGTTGCAATCCAAATTTGCTCCAATGGTAAGTTGGAAATGTGATGCATGCTCCTGAAAGTAATCCTGGCGGCGTACATGGTTTCGGTAGAGACCTATATCCAGGTGGGATTAGTTAGATATAAACATAACATGACATCATCTCATAATTTCAACATATTCATTCAGATTCAATATTTTCACTAGATAAAATATTCAGGACTCTCGTAAGAATTTAACAGTTAAAACCTGAGGCACATAGTAAGTACCTTAAACGCCAATATAATACAATCTCTAGTGTAACGTTATTAAAGTTTATAACGCACAAAACAAATTAAACCTTTACGACTCACCATAAACCAAACAGAGCCCTTGAAATTGTTTGGAATTCAAATACAATCGTTAATTGCAATGCATAAAGTCAAGAGTTTCGTTTGACTTTATTATTTGGTGAAATTTTGTTATCTCTAATGAAATAAACATCTTATTTATCATTTCTTCATACACTGAAGTTTAACCCTTTTGCAGATGAATCTAAAGGTTTACAAATCAAAAGGTTCAGTGCCTCAATTAAGTACTCAATTAGAAACTGGAGCTCTTTCTCGACGCATATGATATAAGCTTGTTGTGTTAAAGTACCTATATCATAATGCCGCCATAGTGTCAGCAGTTATGATTACTTTTAGAATGGCGTCTACCATTCTTTGACGCCACTAACTGCTAGGCCATAGGTATAATTTTTATTGGTTCTTAAAAGAAATATCAAGCTTCATTACAGTACTTTAGTTTCTAAGTGCATATCTCCGGCTACAATTTTACTTCTTCTTCTTCTCTTCTCCTTTTTTTTTTGGCAACAGAGCCGACGATTGTGTCAGCTATTTCTGCCAGCGTCAAGTTTAGAATAATATTCTTTTTGATGATATTAATGTTATATTACAATGATAAAACATAGAAAAAATGTGGATGAAAATAAATGACCAACAAGATAATTCAAGATATCAACAAACATTCTACAATTTTACTTTTTTTAACTTTTTTTAATTTTACTGTGCAGCGTCTGTCATGTGACGTCTGTCAAGTGACAGGCGTTGCTCAGTCCAAATATTATTGTTCTCTACATTTCTTTTGATTTTTCTACTATCAAATAAAAGAATCACTCATATCCATGCTTAAATCGCTACTCTTGATTATAGAGTATAAAGAGATACAAAAAAGATAAACAGTTTTTTTTTATTATTTTATTTATCAGCCTGGAAACTGGACCTAAGTAACCCATATATTTATTGAAGCTGTTTATGATCAGCTTGATAGTAAAATATAGAAAATTAATATACGTACAATAAACATAAAACGTTTACTGCAATGCAGATAACCCGAAATTAAACAAGTATCTAATTTCGCAAAGTAAATTTATTTGTTTATTCGTGCTTTTAAAGACGTCAATGAATGTCAACTTCTGAGTGAATCCACTTTACCAGAAGGGGTTTGTCATTGTCACCGTGCTTGGTAGTCAAATTTTTGGCTTTAGCCGCCACTTAGAAAAAAATAAAGAAGCAATATGGCTAAACTTACGCTAACTACCAACAGGGGGAGATGTGCTTGTTTCCTATTCCAGACCGGCAACTATAAGGTTTTGTTCGTACAAACACGTTTATGAGTTTTTCAAAGAAATTGATGCGCTCCTACATTTTGAAACAAATTTAGTTTCTATGCCATGACCTAGTTTTGAATTTTAGATCTCGATTTTCAGTTCTCTCATATCGTACTAACAAATAATTGCTAGTTACAGGTTTGCATCTGTAAACGTAGGTTAAATTTAATGATCGATAAAAATCAAAAGAAACAATGTGGTGCTATGAAAATTCAGGATTTATTTATTTATTTTTTTACTCTTGTTAGATAAAGAGTTATTGAGTTTCCCGTCGAGAAATCAATATTAACTACAATGTAGCTTTTTGTCTCTTCTATTACATGTGAACTCAATAAATCTGTAGAAATATGGGCATTATACAACTTTACCTAACACTTTAAGAAAAAAGTCGTTATCGTATATTAAACAGTAGAAAAACTATTACAGTAGCCTTTGTTTTAATTTCGCGGACAAACAAGCATACGATCCACCTGATGGGAATTGGTAGCTGTAATCTGTAATGTTGCCAAGATTGCATCTTCCAAGCATCGCTGAAACAATGTTAAAACTCAACCAAATGTATCATCTCTTGAATCGAATTTCGCCGATCAGTATTCAAAGTCACAACCTCCCCTAATTCTTTACCATCATAAACAAAATAGACGTGAGGGTGGAGAAATATGAGCGGCTAGTATGCAAGAGATTATGGATTCCTTACGGCCGATACGAATTTTTGTGTGGTCCATAAATATTTGATACCAGCGACTGCAGGTTGAGACAGTGGTATTGTGTATAGACTCTGAGGACTTATTTTCACGATAACTGACATCAGTCTTTACTGAAGTTTTTTTTTATTGCCAACAGTGGCAGACAAGCAAACAGTCGCCCATGAACGACTCAGAGTCCTTATAATTGCGCTGCAATGTTAGCGACTCTGCGAAGTCCCTGTCTACCGTGAAAAGAGTAGGGTAGGTAAGGAAAAAGGAAAGGGCAGAAATTGGGTCCCTTTACTAAAGCCGGGTATCGGGTATAACGTTAGTTTTTTTCTGTCTAGGTGTTCTTAGTATCCTGATAAATAGGAACAGGCTCGCCCCTTGTTATTTGGAACCAACATAGATAGTGAAACGTGGTTTGTAAAACCACCTATGTCTACCTTTTAGAAGAAAAGGCTTGATGTTTTGGTATGTTTGGTTTTACCATGATATCAATTGCCTCTGTGGCTCGGTGGTACTGTGTAAGAACTGCCACGCAGAGGTCGCGAGTTTGATTACCGCTCTGTGCAAATATTTGTGTGAATATTTTTATTTGCATTGGTCTGCTCTGGTCTATATGCTTACTTTGGGCCTAGATGGCATTGTGTGTAATTGTTGTGATATTATATTATTATTAGATTACTTATCCACACTTTTTGAGCCAGAATGGAGTTTAGTATATTTGCGTATAAAGCCATTACATCGTGTACCTACTGTAATAAGAAGCAGAATCGGCTTAAAAGTACTGCTTAATTAACCATGCGACCCTTAGCTTAACCAAATTACATTTACATGCATACTCGTACGTGCTGCAACGGATTTGCTTAAAACCTCTCTTAAACCTACATTGTATGTAGCTAATGACGATTGCATTTTCGTTTGGATAACATCAACTCAAAACCTTGTTATTATAAGACGAAGCAAGGTTCCATACATAGTTAAGCTTTAATGACATAGGGCTCCCGAAAGTATTCAACGATATTCATATAGGTAGCTTCCCTGAGCGCGAATTCACCCGCGTATACATCTTGGGTTACTGCTCTGCTCCCGTTGCCCGTAGCGTAATGTTACATTGGCCTATAACCTTCCTTCAAAACTTCTTTCAAACGCAAAAAGAATTATTTAAATCCGCGCGTTTAAACAAAAAAACGAACAAGCAATCAAACAAACAAACTTTTAGAATCCGCATCGACCAGAGAAGACAGGGTGTCTTCTTGAATTCTCAAAGAATATTAGCTATTCGACTGTTTTCCTTTTTCCTCACTCAACATAGTAAAGACTATGCCACGACTTTTGGAATACGATTTCTGAAAGACCAGTTTGTCACGATGACTTCTGGAATGGTGTCGATTTCTGGTTGCCACTGACTACTTTCTAGACCCTCGTTTTGATAGGGTAAAAACTCACCTCACCTCTTGATAGATTCTATTCTTCTTGAATTTGAATAATGAGAAACGCTGCTGCAATCGTAAGATGTAATGCAAAGTCTCTTGCTGCAATGTCAATGGCCACTGACTGTTATTCAAAAAGAATCAACTCAAAAAAAAGAAATATAATTTTAACTTACAATTTATATTCGAATACCGTTGTTGCAGGTGCAGCTATCACTATCAACGTGTACAAGAAATATGAAGATCAAACTCATATATTTAAACAATATCAAGGGTAAGTGTTATATTATATTTAAAAACTTGATGCGTGATTTATACAGAGGTGGACTTAAAAATGTTCTGCCAGTCAATGTTCGAGTAGTGCAAATTAACGTAGTAGGTAGAAGGTTAAACGAACAATGTTACGATCACAAGAAATATATAAACTACATGAATCCTATTATGATTATTATACTAATATATTATTATATTAAGTCGTAATGGCCCAGTGGTGAAGGCACCCGCTTCGTAAACACAAGGTCGAGGGTTCGAATCCGAGCAAGTGCTAATGTGATTTTTTATATCATATGTACTTTCTAAGTTTATCTGGACATTACTGACTGACGGTGAAGGAAAACATCGTGAGGAAAGCTGGACTTCTGAGGAAGTCTGAAATCGTGGCGATTATTGCTCATACTTTCTTAGAATGAGAAAAGGTTTTTCCTTGCAGTGGCATAATAATGGGCCGATATGATGGTTATGATTATAAAAAATCTTTTAGTACCTATTGTAAAAGTAGCAGCAAGATTAGTCGGTAAAGTTGAGCTGCTGGAATAGAAAGGCAAACAAACTATCACACGAAGACAACAGAAAAGTAATTCAACATGGAACGTTCAGAGATAAGGCTGCTATTACAGCAGTTAGGATGAAGACAAATGAGGAAGTGGACAATTTTGGAAGTGGTCAAATCAGGAAGTGGACAAGGTCGTCCAGAGGGCTGTTTGTCAAGTGAATGACTATAAACAAAATTGTCAAGCTATATTTGCAATTCTCAAAGTATATGTTCCATTAGAAGTGTCAGACTGTTTCCCGACTGTCGACGTCAAGGAGGGATGTTCGAGCGTATGTATGTATGTCTATTTTTAAGCACGCTCCACAGTCTAAATGGCTTTATGGATCAACGTATGAGGTGTATTAGATTTGTATTGATTGTGGGAGTGACATAGGGTATATAAGATTTCAATGTAACGTCAGCACGAGAAAAAATCACTTTTCACTTTGTTTTGTTTTGTTTTTTAATAATAAATATATCTTGTTAATAATACACTAATTAAAAGTCATTTTATAGACAACTAGTGCATTAATAAACCCATTCTCATTTCACTGATGTTCTTACCAAAATTACAGCTATGACAAACTTTTTTATAAATTCTTATTTCCCGGATACACTTAAAATTTTCACTTTGCAGTATATCGGTTAAGTACAGTTAAATAAAAAAGTGCTTATCAGCTATGTCGAGATGGTACGTTTTATTGGCTTTAAAGTTTTATGTTCTCGACTGTACAGGTAAAGGTAGCAATGCATTAGGTTCTTCTTATCGTGGTTTACATGAATTATGACGTCATATAATATATAGGGTGCTTGATAACAGTGTATTATGGTTTATCTGGTTAACGTAAATTTTATTACTATGCTGGATTAAGAAGTTTCTTGAATATATTTCGGTTCTGTTTGCAATAATAAAATTATATTGACGTTATATATTTTGTGTAATCTATAAAATAACGTGTTAGTAAGTACTTACTCCAAGTAAGGATTGTTACCTATATTTTAGTTCTAGTTTTTACTAGGTACTGATTTTAATTAAAAATTATATCAAAAAGTTCGAGACTACAAGTTAAAGAAAGGAGTAGAAATATTTTTACGGGAGTCACTAGTGATATTCCTGGTTTTGCAAACATTCATCAGCTACTGTTACTGCTTACCAGCAGGAGGGTCGTATTGTTTGCCATCTTAGATGTTTTATTTTTCATTGCTCACTGTTAATCCCACCTTAAAATTTTTGCGGTTCATAATGTCTTTCTTCTCTCTTCGTCCCTTCTTTTCAATAAGCTATTCTCTGAATATGCGACATCTAAAAATAATCCAACTATTCTTCCACTCATTGTGCCCCCAACCTATTTGTTTAACGCGAACTGACAAAGTAACAACACAGACGCGTCGAAATGTTAAATTGGGAGAGGGATATTAAATTCCTGTAAATTTCAACCCAACGCTTATGGCGAATAGAATGAATAATTATGGCATGTATATTGTGGAAGTAATAGACGTGTAATATGTAGATGTTGTTTAGAAAGGAACAATTACATGTAACATCTTGTAATTGGATAAAAGTGGATGGGCGAACTGTTTTATTTTACCTTTTGGTTAAGGTTTAATGAGTGAGTGAAGTTCGACTTTTTAGATCTTTCGTACTTTATAAGTGATTGTTTGACCTGTTTTGACCGCCATCATTCTCTATTCTATCATCGGTATAATCAACACAGTATCAAAGTTTATGAATAAATTTTTACCTGAATATGATCAAGTCTGGTTTTGCTGCTGGCATATAATTTCTTCGTGCATGTGTTTCCCAAACGCTATAATAATAATAGTATGTAAACATTTCATAACAAATCACGACTTTAAGTCCATGAATGCAATTATATTTTACTATTATAAAAGCAGTCAACGGAACCTTAAAAATGGACACCATCTCATTTGCAGCATTGTTTTCATGATAGGCAGGAACCCTTCCTTAATTGGAACCCTTCCTTAACAGAAGTTTATAAGCAAAAGTTACTACTTGCCATCAGAGAGTTTATTAGTTCATCTGGGTGCCGAGTGCGAGTTGTTTTTTACATTAACGCGATCGAAATGTTTAACGCGTTTGGCCCTCTGATTGGTTAAGAGTTTGGAGCAGGACAATTGGAGCCCCGAACGTCATAAGCGTGTCGATCGCGTTAAAATAAAACAAACTCGCACTAGGTCCTCTGCTACTGTAGGCAGTAAAAAAATGTATATTCGTAGTTCGTCAATCAGTAAATTGTATATAGGTACTTCACTAGTACACTTTTAAATTGCCAATAATGTTATCAATTCAGTTTCTACGTAGTTTCGATTTACCAAAAAATCTTCATATTGTATTTTCGTACATTACATTTACCTAATGCCGAATACATTAAAATTAAATTACATTAAAATGCAAAACGACTTAATAATTATACCTCATATTTACACAAATTAAGCAGATCTAAATGGAACAGGGTAACTTTATACACATAATAAGTAACATAAAATGAAAAGTATCATTTAGCGATTTTCAACTCTGTATCTTTAAGCGCGAGATATACTTTTCCAAATAGCAGTCTTTAGTCTTATGACCTTCTTCGACTAAAGGTGTGATATGTATAATGGTTTAGATGGTAATTTCGTGTGTACTGCAACATTTGTGAACAAAAATTAAGTCAGTTTATTTCAAAATATAAAAATCTGCACGACTTGCTTTCCAAGAGTCGGAATTTTTGAGTGATAGTCAAAATGGCGACTACTTAAACGTTAAGCTTTTCTTGCTAATGATGACAGACAGTAACTGAGAGTTTCCCCCATTCGAGCTGTTACAACGAGTCGTACATTTGTTAGAAATCAAATAATTACGAAATAAATATTTAAAACGATTCTTTTTATGTCTTTAGTGACTACCTACTTGAAAATCTATAATTCTAACAAATTAAGGTAGCTTATTTAATATGCCTTCTCTTTAAGAGGCCTTTCCCTCATCATATCAGCCAAAAGACGTCCACTGTTGGACATAGGCCTCCCCCAATTTTCGCCATCATGGCCGGTCGTTCGCCGCCCTCATCCATCGGTTGCCCGCCACCCTTATAAGCTCGTCGGTCCACCTTGTGAGGGGGCTTTGTGGGCAGACCCACACTGCGTCTTCCGGTTCGTGGTCACCACTCTAGAACCTTAGCTACGACGTCTCTGCTCCATATGTCATCACTGGCAACACACACTGGTCAAAGACCTTGGTCTTGAGACACTGCTGTAGTGCGGACGAGAAGATATGTTGTAGCTTCCTGAACTCGGAAGCTACAACATATCTCAAAATCGGACTTACCTAATTGGACTGTTTGTCCCAGGTATATGTAATCGTCAACGAATTTGAGCATCAAGCCTCCGACCGTAATCGGAGTGGTTGTAACATGGACATTGGTCATGACTTTAGTCTTGTACATGTTCATTGTTAGGCCCACTTGTCGAGACTCTACTGAGATCATCGAGCATTGCACTGAGGTCCTCTACGGTCTCAGCCATGACCACGATATCGTCCGCGAATCGAAGGTGAGTGATGTACTCGCCGTTTATGTTGATGCCTAGTCCATTCCAGGTCAGAAGCTTGAACACGTCCTCCAGGGTAGCGGTGAACAGTTTCGGAGATATAACATGTCCTTGTCGTACTCCTCGCTGCAACTGGATAGGCTTTGAGCTCTGACCATTAATTCGTACTGACAGAGTGGCATTTTCATACGAACACTTCAGTACTTCGATATATCGATAGTCAATATGGCAGCGTTGGAGAGATTGCAGACCGTTACCTGCTATAGGATAATAAATAGGCTTATAATATGACGATGATGATACTTATACATAAATATGCAGGTTGTTTTCAATCGGTTCCTTCTTGGAAATTTCTTTTCTCGCTCAACGTTAGACTACCAGCGGCTTAGAGAATAGTGAAATTATTCTAATTTATGTGGCTACGAGATCATTCAGCATGTATATAAAGGTCTTCGAAGCTTTTGTTCACAAATAAACGTCCCTAAACTGGCGAATAAATACAATGCCGCATAAATTATGACAGAGCTCAAATTTATTCATATTAATTTGATTATAAATTAATGTGACACCAAACATTGTTAACAAAATAATATTAGTATAATGCGTTTAATTTGTCATCAATTGTATTTCTAATTAAGCGCTTTGTTACAGTGTTGCGCTGGCATCCCGGGCTCGCGGGATTAGCGGAGACATCCCGGACTATCCGGGGAATTATGGTGAGTAATGAACACGGTTATTAATGTACCCCTGGGGATCTCATCGTGGCGATTAGTAAGGTGTTTAATTTCATATTATACTCGTGTTTATCTTAAAAGTATTACTAGCTGAACCCCACGGCTTCGTCCGTGCGTATGTATGTTTTGTTGTATCCCTCGGGAACCAGACCGATTTTTGAAATAAAAAGTAGCCTATGTCCGTGTCCGGCACCTAATCTATCTACATAACAAATTTCCTCGAAATCGGTTCAGCTATTTAGGCGCTGAGTAGTAACAAACACACACACACATAAACACTCACAAACTTTCGCATTTATAATAATAATAGGCTATTTGAAGGTTATTTTTATAGCTGATAATACGAATAAGTACGGATTTTTGTTCCGTGTATTTTACAATAAAATTTTACATGTAAATTCATCTTAGTTACGATTTAAAACTGAACTTTACCATAATAAAAGGAGATGATAGATAAATCTGTATTTCATAAACTTCCTAAGTCGTACGGTGGTTTTATGGTGTTTTTAAAATTTAACGACTGTTTTACGTTAGTTATAAATATAAGGTACTTATTCAGAGTGCGTTCCATAATAGCTTTTTGAAGTAACTGTGGATTTTCATAGATTTAAAAGTTGTTTTTAATCAATAAAATTATCAGGCTAAAAAGAAAACAAAATTACCTAGAAATTTCATAATGTAGGCATCTTTCCTGAGGGCCTAGATAAGTGGCATAAATGCTATATGCTATGCTATAAATGCAGAATAGAAAAGAATAGACTAATCAACGTATGAAATTGACATAAGCTAACACCAACACTGTTGTTGACTTATGTCCATCCCAAACATTTTCGGAATACTCGAAATGCATTGTCATGACTGGTCCAGAAGTCTCTAAATAGACTTACAAAATAGGTCAAACAGAGCAAGGAAAACACGTTCATATTTCTATCTTAATGTTCTTAATATTTTCTATGCTTTTGAATTGATTCAGAAGTCTATTTAAAAACTTCTAGACTGGAGTTATTCTGTTCGAATCTCCTGTATCTGTTCCCCTGGGGGATCAGTTTGTTTTTATAATATTTTATATTCTGGTCAGATCCACTGTGTAGGGTATCACAAACAATACTGATCTGTACTGTCTGTGGGTTTTCAAAAGATGTCTTACATTGATCCAAGCTAACACTCAGGAGGATTTCATAGCTGCCTTTTTACACTGACAAGGCGCTGAATATTGCAAGCGTCACCAATATATTAGCGGTGAAGCTTGTAGAAATACTAGAAAAGTAGGAATTTTTTTTTTTATTATAATAATAATAATAATAATAATATTTCAACAACTACACACAACGCCATCTAGACCCAAAAAAGTAAGCATATTATATGCTTGTATTATGGGTTCTAGAATGCGGATATACATACTTAAATACTTTTTTTTTTGTAAATACATACATATTATACATAGAAACACCCAGACCAATGCAAATAGACATGTTCATGCACACAAATATTTGCACTAAGCGGGAATCGAACCCGCGACCTCTGCGTGGCAGTCCATACACAGTACCACCACCAAACCACAGAGGCAGTCAAAGTTTTATTAAATCAATCAATTATCAATCAATCAATTTATTAATAAATACAAATTACATACATTAATATCCGTCATCTCTATAACAAGTGTAAAAAAGCATCTTTAAAACCGTAAAAGTATGGAATACCACTATGACTGTTGTGGTTGCGTCCCCACTATTGGACTATACTGAGGCCCTAGACAAGTGGCATAGATTTCTATTCTCTTCATAGAATAGATTAAAAATGTATGGGATTGACGTAAGCTAACGCTAACATTGTCGTTAGCTTATGTCAATCCCATTCATTTTATTATCTATTTTATGAAGAGAATAGAAATCTATGCCACTTGTCTAGGGCCTCTGATTGCTTAACATCAAGCAATTGCAAGTGCAATTATTTTTGTAGGCTAATATATGTACGTTTTATGGGTGCTTTAATTACCCACCATACACAGGTGTAATGGTAAAAATAATATATCAGTTACTAGCTGCACGTTGCGGATTCGCCCGCACGTAAAATGAGTTATGTATCTCTTGGGAACTGCATCGATTGTCGGGATAAAAAGTATGCCAGTATAAAAATAAGTATGTAAGTAGCCTATGTCCGTCTTCAAGTCTATCTACATAAGAACCAATTTTTATCGAAATCGGTTCAGCCGATTAGGCGCTAAGTGGTAACAAACGTAAATACACACACATACACACTCAAAATTTCGCATTTATGATTTTAATAGAATTAGTAATAATATCGTTGTAATTGTCAGCTCAGTCTAGCAGCTATTAGCAAGAACTCTAAGTTGATACCAACGGGGTGTAAGTAGAATAGTTGCCTAAACTTAGAGTCGGTCTTATAGCTCCTGTTGCGAGTGGTGAACATTTTATATGTACACTTCCTTGCAATAGTTTTAACACCGGTACTAAATATTCTAAAGGAATTGTGATAAAGTGTAAAACAATAGATATTTAGTCCAGTGGCAAAGCAAAAACCAAAATGACAGAAAATAAAAAAAGAAATAATAATGAGATAAATCTATGGTCACAAATTTTTGAACGAAGCAGCTAAAATTAGTTTATACGCCTACATTTAACCATATTCATTAGGCCCCATGTAATAGAGGTGAACCTTTTTTGGTCTCTGTATTACAAAGGACTGATGTGTTTTTACCAATACTTATTTATAAGCACGTTGCACGACACCCCCAGGCTAAAAGAGTTAGGATAATGTAGAACAATAAAATCGAAGTCATTATTTTTATCATAATAGGCAATCAAAAATGATTTGATATAAGGCCTATTGTTGTATGTATTGTATAATATACTTTAGGTCTCTCTTAAGTAAATTATTATTACAAATTAATATAATTCTCTATTAGATTCTGAAACAATATTTTCTCTTTAATATAGTTCTGTATAATAAGTATAACAGATAAGTTTTAGCCACAAAATTAGCCACATAAGCCTCATTTACGAAGCACGTAGAACATTATATTGCAAAATGAATGTTCCAAGTAATTTTGTTCGAAAACCCGCGATAAATTCCAAAGTAAGAAATTTCAACATTCAACAATAGTTGTAAATTATCCCAATGGCTACTTGGAGACAATAAATAATTTAATAATGTACTATTATTACGCGTAAATTTGTAATAAGTTTGTATTTTGGGTACATGGTTCTAATTATTGTTTAAGGTTAAAATTTTAGAGTAAGATTTGATTAGTAGGCATCGCACCACGCATTTTTAACTTTTGTATTTATGTGTACCTAACTCTGCTAATTCAAAATAAATGTTAATGTGCTGTACGATATTTTTTTTAGTTATTACAATAAAATAAGGAAAAACAAAATCCAAAAACTACAGGTTTTGGATTGTTTTACAATGTTTTTAAAATCCAAATATAACCTTGTTTAAATACTAAATAAAGATACCTATCAACTTAAATGATCCATCACAGTGGCCCCAAGCGCACTAAACTTTTACGTACCGTTGGGTGAACTAGAGAGCGAATTGTTCAATCCCTATTCGCTGTAAATAAGTTCATCATAGATAATAACTCAATTTGTTTTCGCTTTTACCGAGTTTAATACTAAACTTAATTTTATTTCTCTTTTAGAGTAAATTGATTGGAAATACGACAAGACTTTTTTTCATATTAGGCTACCAAAGTGACTCCACGATAACTGATGCAGCAGTCAGTGGAATCCACAAGTGGTGGACATCATTCCAAAAGCCAGACTACTGGTATTGTAGCCTCCACTATGGCGGTTTAGTGAGATGATTTTCCACGCCTCGCTTAAAGGACCCAGGGTCATAATTAAATAGGAACACGTGCGCTGGTAAAGAGTTCTAGATCCACAGTAATAGCAACAATATTTATTGTAAGACACGCTCTTCTCTACGCCTGAAAATATAGTATTTTTATCAAGATTACTGAAAATCGCCCGCCAGAAATAAAAAATAATATTATTATTTTAAGACGTATGATAATAATAATCTGTATTATGATCCGTATATAATAAGTATGCCGTAGAGTAAAAGTCTTTTCCAAGCAAACAACAAACATTTTGTGCAAAATCTTGCTTAGCACTATTTTTCTAAATACAGAACAGTTGTCTTAAGGTCAACTACATATACACACATAGCTTTACGCCTTTTATTCCCGAAGGGATAGGTAGAGTTGTTTACCACCCACTTTACTCCATTTTTTTATTTTTAGGTCCCATGTAACAGGGGCACAATTCCAGACTCAGGGCTAATACTGGCATTTTTTAACAGAAATACCCAATATCACTTTACCCGATTTTGTGGTCAACTGAGCCCACAGCCCGTTTAGCTCGCGGGCTCAGATGACCACTTCAGGTTTTTTATGGGTGACTTAGCCCACTAGCCGGCGAACTCAGCCCGCGGGCTCAGTTGACCACTAGCTGCGGCAGAGGGTCTACTCAACCTGCGGGCTCAGTCAACTACTTTCTACCCTTTTGTGGTCAACCCAGCCCACATCCCCCTACGCTGACACAATATGTATTTAAAATTACTTTATATAACTATCATTGAATGCAACCTTAGTTTTGTTTATACTAAAAATTAAAAGATGTGAGTGTTTTTTTGTATACGTAAATTTTTTTATCCATCTTCTTTTAAATAAAATGTTTCCTTCCTTCAAAACTAAATAACTAAATGACTATATACCTAACTATATAGTGATGCAATGCCATATTGCGATCCATCTAATCGGTATAAAAAAATATAATCTTAAATGCTCAATACACAATCCTAAACTTTTTTGTTTTCAAAGTCCGTTATAATTTCATTAATTTTAAAATTTACCCCAATGTCTTCATTTTTAATCCCCGACGCAAAAAAGATGGTACCTATTTTATAAGTTTGACGTGTCTGTGTGTGTCTGTCTGTAGCTTCCGAACGTATGAACCGATTTTGATTTTTTTTTAGTTTGAAAGGTGTTTGATGAAAATTAGTTTAAGATGGCCGCTGCCACAAAATGGTGAATAACATATTTTTCACAACTTCCTGAATATGGGTATCAAACGATATAGCTTGACTAATAGAATACTAGTACAGTATAATAAATTTCAAATATAAGATGGCCGCAACCACAATTATAATTTATTTTATAATTGCAACTATTTAGGCAAGAGTTCAATGACAATTAAAAAAACTATGTATATTTTATTATTTAAGAATGTTATGCAATCTATTAATGTACAGTTCAATTTCAATTCAATTTATTAATAAAAATATAAATTACATACAATATAAGTAGTTTCCCTATGGTCCCAAACTAAGCCAGTGCTTGTATCTTGGGCACCATCAGGATTACAATTAATAAATATATAAATTACATACAATATGGTAGGTTCCCTTTGGTCCCAAACTAAGCAAATGCTTGTATCTTGGCCACCATCGGGATTACAATTCTTATATACATATTTTAAAGACTACATACTTATAATATAAACTAAATACGATTTAATAAATTACAAAAATAATAAAAAATAATACATGTAAATCTTAAAAATAATTTGCGTAAAAAAATATATTTCAATAATCAAAATTGTGTAAATCAGATGATGCAATTAATTATTTAGGTACATAGCTAGAGTATGTAATATTTAAGCATCAGCATTATTATCTAGGTCTGTATAAATACAATATGTTCGAGGTAAGGCATTATTTATATTAGGTATTTTATTGTTATGAATTAAGATGCTTACATAAGTTAATGTTAAAAGGTTATTTTAATTTTGATGATAAGTCGTTCAACATATTATAATTCTAATAGGTATCTATGATAATATATTTTGAATAAGACAAAGACACATACCATAGTTATGCTATTTCTTAATAAATTAAATTATCTAATAAATATTAATTTAGTTCTAGGTGCACTCATAATCAACAGAGTTAATGTATCTCTGTTCTGCCGCTTTTTTAGCCGGACACTCATCGTCACGCGTTTTATGATTACTTGGCTTTTTGAATCGTAGGCATGTTGCACATTTCGGCGAGTCGTTTTTCTTAGTACAATCAGATACTGCATATCCTATTTCGCCACAATGTACACACGTAGGACCTTGCTCTCTGCATGACTTAGCAGCATGACCATACAGATGGCATTTATAGCATCTCGTCACTAGGGTAAAGTCCCTAACCGGGCAGGAAGTCCAATTTATGAAAATTCTGTTTTGGGTTATTAGGGCTTTACGTATAATGGCTGGTACTTCAATGATATAATTGCACGTCGACGCGTCTTTCCTGCCAGATTTATGACTTAATTTAATTAATGCTAAAAATGAATTCAAGGACATAGATGGGTGTTTGTCAGCAATGTTTTGTTCGAAAATACATTTATAAACATCATTTTCGGTCATTGTAGCAGGTACTCCTACTACCACAATCTTTGGTTTTCTTTTGTATGGTTCATCTGCCGTAAGCTCAGATGTCGAGACTTGGACTGCGTTCTTTACCTTCTCAATGTCGGTTTTCGTTTCTGTGCTAATTATTACGCCACCATTTATTTTTTTGCGTACTCCTCGTACTTGCAGTTTCATTTGTTCTGGGCATATTATTTTTTGAACTATGTTTCTAGTTTCCTCGCTTGACTTTAATTTATCCTTAGGATAAATTGCAACGGAGCTTAAGTTAGAGGTCTGAACAAAAGTATTTGAACCCTTTTTTACCATTTCGGCAAATGAAGGGTTTCTTGCAGTACAGGATACCTGAATCGATTGCTTGAGGTCTGAAATATGATCCGATAGGTCACATTTTTCTTGAAGGGCTACCATAGAGTTGGACGTTAGGAGAGCTTTCTGTTTAAGCGATTGGTACAGAACTGCCATTTGCGATGATCCATGTCCAATTTTACGACACAGGTTCGAGATCTTCATTTTTTGGTCCGAATTGAGCTTACCTTCCGAGGCAATAGTGCATACCTCATTTAGATATAGCTCAATCGACGACATCCATTTCTGGATCTCAGGTGTGGAAACAACTTCAATAGAGCTACATTCATGAGCTGGCTTTGATGGCGATTTGCAGGGACTATATTCCATTTTGTATTTGTAATAAAACTTATCACCTTATAACTGTCCATTATTAACAAAATTACACACTATGCAATAATCAAAAATACATTTAGGTACACGTGTATCTAAACGAGGTCACTATTATTTGTCCGTATTAAATAAATATTGTTTATTCATAAGAACACGTCTATATGCGATGAGAGCGAAAAATCAATCCCATAAAAAATCAATCACAGTAAATAAACTATGAATATTATGCAATCTCTTTGCGAAGAATTCAATGATAGATAGTAATTTTAAATACATATTGTGTTAACCTAGGGGGATGTGGGCTGGATTGACCACGAAAGGGTAGAAAGTAGTCAACTGAGCCCGCAGGTTGAGTAGACCCTCAGCCACAGCAAGTGCTCAACTGGGCCCGCGGGCTGAGTTAACCATCTAGTGGGCTAAGTCATTCATTCAAAACCAAGAGTGGTCAACTGAGCCCGCGGGCTAAACGGGCTGTGCGCTCAGTTGACCATAATATCCTTTACCCGACCCGGAGATCGATCCCGAGACCGCTACCATGTAATCCGTATCTGTATACGGATTATATGGCAGCGGTCTCGGGATCGAACCCACCGAACCACAGAGGCAGTCAACTACAGGTTTTAGATAATTCAAAATATCTACAAAGAAGATATAAAAAAAAGTGTCCACTTTTATCTGTCCTAATGTGTATGAAACTTTGTTCAGTGAAATTTTAGAGTAGATAGTCCGGAAACATCGTCCGAACGAACTCCACCGATGAGAACTCGTCCGCGAATTCCGGCTCTTCGTTTTTTCACTTAATTAATAGCTCCGCGTATTGTCTGTTTTAATTGATGCATAGTTCTGTTGCAGAAACTTGTGGATTTCCTGGGATGTATTTGTGTACTCAAGTGTATTGTATTGAGTTATTTCCTTCCTGGCTTCATTGATAATGGTTTTGGAAAATACTGAGTATAGTGATTCTAATATTTTTAATAAATTCAATACTCGTCTTTGATTTTTATTGAAATTTAATGAAACTACATTATTAACATGCTTGTACTAATACATTTTCTGTGTGGTGTCCGGTCTTATGTGTCCGGTGTCATGAAATGCGCCTAAAGGAATATCAACGAATACCAGCGTTACTGCTGTTAAATGAATGTTAACAAGGGAATCTTTGTTAACAAAAAATTAATTACTGACTATCCAGTCAAGCGTCGTGACTATAAATAAAGACTTTGCAGGTGTTTTAGGCTGATGGCGATAACAATGTGAAGTGAGAAAATTCCAAGTAGACAATTAGACAATCACAGGATTTCAAGAATTGTGATTGACCAATTTACGGTCGGCTCGACTCCAATCCGCCCAGCTCCGCGTCAGTGGAAACACTCCCTAAGGCTGAAGTGCTGTTTATTTAAATAATCAGATAATGGTTTTTGAAATGGTCACTAGCACTGACTGTTTACCATGAGGCAGAGTGGAGACACTTTGGTAAGTTAGTAAAAAAATTTACTCTGTCATTCATCAATGACACAAAATAAAGAAAAGCAAAAAACTTTAGGATCATCAGTTGTACTGTATAGTATTCACGTCTCAAACTAAAGATAATTCTTCTGTTCAACTTAGGCGACAGGTCTATTCAAAACTTTACCATCTATTGTTCTAAACTAGCTGCTAGCGACAATCCTTTGAGCTAGGTAACTACAATTACGTCAGGTACAATTATGTGAATTTAACGCTTTTTGCAGTGATCAATTTATGCTAATTGACGAAATAAGTTCACTTAAAATTTAAAATACTTTTTTTATATAACCACAAAAATTACTTTCATAAGGAATCAGTTGAGTCTATCGGTGATGATCACTAACTCGGTTGGTGGTGCAGAGAATACCCGATACTTACTCAATAAGACTCTCAAGTTTTACTACTGCGGTTGCAGGGTTGCACGCCACCTTTGTCCAGGTCATCGATTTACCTTGTAATGGATCAGTCTATTTATTATATATGTCTTCCGATTTGTGGTCGCCTTTCCAGAACTTTTTTTTTTCCAACGGCATCAGTGCAAGCTATACTCTAACTCATCTAGCACAATCCATACATCCATACTAATATTACAAATGCGAAAGGAACTCTGTCTGTCTGATTGTTACGCTTTCACGCCTAAGCTAGTGAACAGATTTTGATGAAATTTGATATGTAGATATATTAGACCTCGGGAAACAACACAAGCTACCTTTTATCGCGCAAAAATGGCTAATTGGGGTTGAAATAGGGGATGAAAGTTTGTATGAAAAATCGTCAATGTAAACAGAGATATAACCGACATTCACGCGGGCGGAGCTGCAGGCAACAGCTAGTTGATAATAATTTTAGAAAGTAACAGACACAATTCCTTCAGTTGTATTTACCAATAAAACTCGCTATAAACTTCAAGGAATTTAGATAACACCTAAATGTGGCCAAATTACTATTGGAGTACTTTAAAAATCTCTTTGAGCTGGTTTAAGTGATTGCTTCCGTTATAGCCATGCGCGGAAGGCTGCCAGATCATTCTCCATTCGAAACTGATTTCTTGTGATTGACAGATATCCAGGCACGTACTTTGGATTCGTGATTTGAAAGCGAGATTTCTGCAACTGCCTATTATGTAGTTGGACAAAATTTACTTATTACTTACTGACCTTTCTGTCAAAGTTTTCGGGGCTTTGAAATATATAGGGCTGACTATGATGAGGATGATATTTCACTCGATTTTGTCCTTACGTACATGATTGAAGATTCGAAACTGGCCGAGTATCAATGTGACTTTTAAATAAGAAATATGAACTGGACTACGAAAAACAGATCGAAATGCAACTTACGTAGCAAACAAGTAATATGGCCTACCGTAACCTATGGACACATGCGACAAACAAAGTATATGCGTTATCCATTCTTTTATTTTCAAAGAGCCTCATGCTAGAGTCTCTCGGGAAAACCTCGATGTAGCGACTTAACATTCAAAAGTATTTAGTGGAATAAGTTATTTTAAGTTGATTATAAATAAAAATGCTAATTTATAAATTACATAATATTAATTATCTTGAATTTAACAAACAAAATACGCAGAAGTTCTACCCTTCAACAGCTTTCAAACAAAACTCCTACAAAAAGTAAACCGAACCATTTTAGTGAACACAGAAATGAAAATCTCATGAAAATAAAAAAGAGTAAAACTGCCCAAAAGCAATTTAAAAAATATTTAATTCCCACTTATTAAGGAGGCGAACAATTCAGAACTTTTACGAAACGCAACCGCCGAACTTTTTTATAAACAATTTTTTGTTTTACTTAATCAGTGCACTCTATTGCTTGGGCGATAAAGTTGGCATTGGCTTGAATATTAACAAAGTTTAGTATGGATTAGTGGTAGAAGCGAGCAACTTTACGTAGAGGAAATAGTGATGGGTATCAAATCGAACAAAAGTTTTCGATTTTTAAATATTGGCATTCGGTATGTGCTCATTGTTCATCGCAATACAAAACACTTTTAAAAAGAATACTGGCATAATGTCAGTTGAATAACTTTTGATATTAAATATTTTGTTTCGACCTATACTTCAGATCAGTTTCATTCGAGAATTCGATGTTTTGTTTTTAATTTGAGTTTTTGGGCACATACCTACATAGACTTTGATTTTTATGGTTTCTGTTCATGTCATTTCACAAGGCAGCTGATCGTAAATCAGGTAAAGGACTCCTACGCTCTAGATGACCGTTTTGTTATTCTTGGTTTACAACTGTTATCTCTTTCTAGTGTCGTAAGATGCGACTAAAGGAATACCAAATAACAACCAACAGTGCATTATTATATACGTACTATTACGAAGAGTCGATGATAATAAATCTTCAAGTGGATTTTAAGCAAAATAGATAATTAACTGACTAATGTTCATACAAATCGAGTTTCGGTTCGATATCAAAGATTCTTTCAAAATGTTAGAAACTTTTGAAACCCAACCTTTATTTAATTTATCCTTAAGAGCTTTAGAATGATTTACCGAATTCAATTCGCTTACGTAAGTTGGAACTCACCGCATCACTAGTTTGGACCGCAGGCAACGGAAAGTTTGTAGTGCATCGGGAGTTAGTTCACTAGTGGGTACTTTTAAACTAAACCGTTTGGAAATTGCAGAATCCCATTTTTACTTTTTTATTTTTATTTCACTAAAGTCAGTTACCGCTATAGTTTCATGAATGTAGTTCCAAACTAGTGTATGAATATAAATGTTATAACATATTGTTTTGAGCCGGATTGAAATCTATCATACAAAGGCTTTAACTGTAATATTTTAGCAGAATCATATGAAAAACGGAAAAAATTGAATGCATGTTCTTTACAAGTTATTTCTCTGTGATTGATTAAAATTTGTGCTGATTGAAATAGCTGTTAGTTTGAGCAAAATTTATATAGTGCTGAAATATTTAATTTGGTTCATTAAACACCATACATACGTCTGTATAATATGTTTTAAATTATACCAACATATTAAATGAGGGTAAGGCTACAAATTTGTTAGTTAAATAATAGACGATGTTACTAGTCATTTATTGATATTTGTAACAAAAAAATGCATTTTATTAAGTTATTTATTTTTAATCTATCGGGCGTCGGCCACTCGAAGTATCACTCACTAAAGTACATATAACGATAAAATAGACCAAGCTGCATGGTTAATTGACCCTTAGTTATAGATAGTTCACGTGAGAGACTACTATTGAAATGTAATTTATGTGCATGTATACCCACAAACTTAGCTATTTATCGTTACAAATGTAGCATAATCAAGGGTTCGCCTGGCCACAGTTGGGGTGCCGCTAATGTACCGCACAGTTGGCACCCTAACTGGGGCTTACATCTACTAATACTCATGAACTAATGTAATCGTTGTCGACGAACATTGATATAACTTGTACCTTATTTATGGCACAAAGTTGGTTATTCAATTTCAGGGGTCGTCGATGCTATTTAAAGTATATTGTATTTTAAGGTGGTAGATTCTCCCTGATTTCAGTATGAATGAGCCGGATCGACCGAGATAGTACTACCCTTTCATAGAATATCAACATAAAATATTTAAATTAGTTTCCAAGCTAATGTGTATCGCTCGGTAAGTGAGAGTACCGGCAGTCCGATTTCCTTTTCAGTTCTCTTCCTTTTTCCTTTTCCTTCGTCATCCCCTTCTTCCTAAATGGTCGACAACTGCATTATTTCTGCAAGGTAAACAATAAGGCAGGTCCATTAATTTACCATCAGGTGAGCGTATGCTGGTTTGCTACCAAATTTGCTGCAACTTCTTGTTGACTCTTTTTTGAGTACTTTGTTTCTACTTTATTATTATTAACCTCTACTTCTCGACTTGAAGACATGTACATACAAACCTATATGTCCCTAAGGGTTTCTCATATCCAATTTATCATAGTGGGTAGGTGTATTGTTATCTGTGGTGATATTTAGTACGTAGGTTTCGCTGCTTCCCGTTATCTGGTTACATGGTCTCCCAATCGCCTCTTATGGCACCCACGGGATGAATTCAAAATTATCTAAAAATGTTTGCGTAACATTTTTAGATGTTCAGATTCAGTTTTTGCTTAAATGTTAGGCGGTCAAAATATTTAGCTTTAATTTTAACGTATCAATTTTTGAGTTCAATTGAGAACTCAATAATTAATTTTTGAGTTCAATTGAGAACTCAAAAATTTATACTATTATTTCTTTGACAAAGTTTTGTAAAGGATACTACTTTTTGCTACATAAATGTTTAACGCGAGAACAATAACATTCTGTTAAATAAAAATTTTGCATCCACGCCCTTCAAATAATAAAAATAACTTAAGTGAAGAAATACCGTTATAAAACATTTTAACCTTTGCAAAGACAAAAAGTGCCGAGGACTCCTTATTCATCTCTATTTTTGGAGAGTGCGATTTATTAATAATTAATTGAACGTCTATTACCTTATGTCAATTGGAACAAGATTTATTTTATGCCCTACAAGAAAATAGTAAGTCTCTTCTTTATCTTTTCCCAAGAGTTCAGACAAACGTTAAAGTTTTAGGAAAGATTGCTGTTGTTCTTAGGTCCACTTCCCATGGGCGTCGTAATAATATATTGTAGAATCACGTGGAAGTGACTGGCAATAGTTCAATATTTTGTGAAAAGTGTTTACTTTGTCTTTGTCAGAAACTTTGCATTACTTCAAAACTCATCTGATTTAGATTTGAGACTAAAGATGTTTAAACTGGATAATATTATATTGTCATTGCTGTCCTATGTTGGATGTTTTTATCATATTATTATGTATTTAACAGCTTGATATTACAAAGTACATAGGCGGACTAACCCACAGTTTCTGAAAGGCCGATCAACGAAAAATTAACAAATCACTTGTTAAATCTCATGTGAAGTAGCAATTGGGTTGCTAAAAGCATGAGTATTGATCTAATTAGTAACTAACTAGATCAAATTAAACTAATTATCTATGCTTTTAGTTATTTCACATGAAATTTAACAGGTGATTAGTTAATTTTTCGTTGATCAGCCTTTCAGAAACTGGGTGTTAATGTCAAAGGCGTTCTCTAACATTCAAAACTCAGAAGGTTCTCAAAGAAAACCATAAAACTGAACAATATTATTTTAATTAAATTTGACGGTTAAAATATTCGCTCTTTGATTTCAAAAGTTTAAATGTCATGATTATCCTCTAATTTAATTTACCATGTTTGTTTGAGAAATTTGATCCTTATGAAGAACCCTATCGATTGATGTCACAAAAGTGCAGGATGTTGTTTTTAAAATTTTTTAACCAGTTCAGTTCTGGCTGCGTCGCATTTTTGAAAATCTGTTAATGCAGATCTACATATTATTAATATAACGATGTATTCTTACAGTAAAATATTCTTTCTTCAATATTTAATGCACTTTACCTACATGTGGCATAGCCGTGGAACGCGCTCTGTATACGCCGCTTTACTGTTTTTAACTTTGTGCTAAAAAAAAAAATGAATAATTGAAGTTATATTATATGTTTAAGTTAAATCATGATATATTTTTTTATTTTTGTCCATTTTGTTACAGATATATTCAAGAAAGATGAAACACAACAGACTCATAAAGAAGACAAGAATCACAAAGCAAAGTAAGTTAATTTTAAAATCTAAAATTAAAACAATAACTTAGTTAAGGTCCATGATAATAATTTAAGCCGTCCAGCTTGTTAGGCTTAAGGATTTAGGGATTAGGTAGGCTTTGCTACGATAATAATGTATTAGATTAAGGTCTACCGCTATCTATCGGATAAATTTTATACCTTGATAGAAATTCGTTTAGATTATGTGCTTAATCATTTTTGGATGAGATGAAACTGCGAATTCCTCGACGGAAAAATCTAACATTAGTGTACTAAATATTGAAGTACAGGGAAATATTAATGAACAAATACACTGTAATATTTTTTGCAACTTATAATGTATATTACAGTCCTTTCTAATTCAATTTTTCTATTTGAACCCTAAAATCTACTACAATATTTTGTACGGCCGTGTTTGATGTCAGTTTTAACTACCCTGGTGAAAAGATATTAAAATCAGCATTAATAATATCTACAGTTTTATCAATAACGATTTTAGTATTCATCAATCACAAATTTAGGTACACCCATTGTATAATAATCATTTTACAAAAACCCTATACAATAATAAATAAGGCCTAAATCTTGTAACACACATTTCTTGCAAACCAATAAATAACCTATGATTTATAATACCAATAGCTGGACTATACATATATCAAGCTGCACTGTATATCATAGCTATTGATAGTGTTCGTGCCAATGCATAGTAATGTTCTGAAGTAAAAACAAATGGAACGAGAAACTTGCTTGATGTGTTTAAGTTTTTAATGTTTGTGGAGGCTAATGCTGATGAGTTTGCATTTAGTTTGAGTTCTGCTACAGTAATGTAAGTGAACATTGTTAGTGTACAGTCTACATAATATCCATTAATTTTTTTATGTATGTATTCCTAGTAGGTACGGTACGTCAGTCCTAAATTAAGTCAGGAAATATTAAGAACCAATTTTTTTGTGAATACCAATTTTCTTGGTTTACCAAAAAAGTTTTTGATTAGGAAAGTAGTTGCCTAATGTGTATAAAAGGCTGTAAATAAAGTGAAATTAAACATAATTATCTAATTTAAATACCATAGTTCAGCTTTCTGACCCCTATAAGCGTAGTACTCTCCATTTAAAATCACAAATTGCACTGGCTTTTCTACTGTCTTTTTAATTCTAAAAACATTACACTGATTCGCCGGCCTCCTCGTGATCTCATTTTTTAATATAATAATGTAATGTAATAGTTTTAGACGAACTTCAGTTTTAAAAACTTTCTCATGAACTTGCAAATGTGAGAGATATCAATATTTTTTCTTCTCTTTAAAAACTAGGATATTTTAAAAAGTTAGTATAAGTCTTGACTTTGATAATTTTCATTTTGTATAAACTGACATTGCTTTCGTAATCAAAATAAATTTATTTTTGAAATGTATTATTTGTAACTGACTATGGGTCTAGGAAGGCTCAAAGACGCTCATAGGTCAATCGAGAGGGCTATGTCTCCTGCGCGATCGTTTAAGAAACGAAGAAATCCGAAGAAGAACCAAATTAACCGATGTGGCTTGCATAGTTGCCTCTCTGAAGTGGCAATGGGCAGGATACAGCTCGCAGAACTGACGGCCGTTGGGGCAGAAAGGTTCTAGAGTGGCGACCACGAATTGGAAGTCGCAGTGTGGGTAAACCCCTCGCAAGATGAACCTAAAACCTTATAAAAAAAATTGGGTTAGGCCTATGTCCAGCAGTGGGCGTCTTTTGGCTGATATGATAATAATGATGAATGTATTTGTAAAGTGCTTACATTTGGTACTCCAATTTCGGTTTTGTCTTAGGTAACCCAAACATCCCTGAGTGATTTTGTTTCAAGGTTATTAGTCCGTTGCTGCTTACTTGACATGATTTCAAAGCATCGATGTTCTTTGTTATAGTCTCTTACATACCACTCTTGAAAAGTTTAGGGCAATACTTACCCGGCCTCAAAATATTTCGCTTTATTTATCTCATACCAAAATATTTTTAAAACAAACTATTTGAACTAATTAAAGCCAAACCGGTTTTACTAAAACCTCTTTGGCTTAACTTAGCGAACAAACAAAATAAAGTTGAACGTAGCATAATTACTAACAGGCGTGGTTTAACAGAAGTTAACTTAACTATGCATAAATTAAACTAAGATTAATGAAATTACCGTACATGGTAGAGCCATGCCGCCGCATAATGCGCTCAATTTGAATTTATGGCTGTGTTCATAACATATTGTTTCTGTGTCACTTTATGGCCACACTAATATAGTAGATATCGGACCTTATTAATACAATTTTGGGGTTCTAATTTAAATTTGCAGATGAATTCGAATCGACTGGTTTTGGCAAAATTGGTACGTTAGAATGCAATGACAGGCGTAGTTCATATGAAACCATCAAGTAAAGTCTATTGTCGACAACCTAAGGATATCCCAAAATCTTGCAACAGCATGATAGCAAAATAGATTGCACGATATAACATCCTTACACATTAAATCCCATCATTTGCCGCAATTGCGTGTTTCAAATGAGTTTTAAATGATGATGATGGAAGATAAGCAAGGAAGATTTTTTAATTTATGTAAATCAATTATCGGTGTGTCAGTTTAAGCCTGAAACTCTTTGCCAAAAAATTTCAAAAATACTATAGTGTGAATATGCTAGGTACTAATTCGTCACGGTAGCAAGGTGTCCATCATATTTTGGACTCTGCTGACTATCAGGCCGAGTGGACTCATTTTCGTAGACAAACAATAAAAAGCAACTATTACTCTTATCTTTGAAATGATAATTTGACATCCATTTACATTACAGAGAAACAACACATCAACATAGAAAAATACAACAAAGGGCGGGACACTTGAACCACAAAACACGGGGTATGTTTATGCAACTAGAGTTATCTAGGAGTATATTACTTAAATTGTAATCGTATATGCTAAGAATTCATATGGAGCGTACGAAATGTATCCCGCAATGTAACATGAAACGAGCATTTTCTAAGTGTGGGCACAGAGCGAGTACGAACCGAGTATGTACTTACATACTCGCATCTGTTTACGGCATGCGCGCGAACATGAAACGAGCATCAAGAGTAGCCTCTACCGTAGCTGTGTTTTCTTCCATGGCCATGCTTCGTGCGGTTTGTGCGTGTTCTGCAGTATAAACACACAGAACCAGTTGCACACCGCGCGCCTCTTTGTGCTTGGCGAAAAAATCGACAAATTGCCGATCGCGGCGAGTACGAGTTGAAAAGCTCAGTTCGTGCGCGCAAGGCGTCTACACTATGAGATTCTTTCTTAAGGTGTTACATTGCATGTTGCATTTCGTAAGTCTGTATGCGGCATTACAGATTTACTATGCATGAAATAATTCATAGAGCCATCTTAGTTTATCCGCTGCATTTACTTTAGCAGAGCACGTAGATAATAACTTGAATTAGCCCTAATTAGCTCTATCATTTTATGGGATGCAAAGTAAAATTATGTAGTTTTGAGATCGAATGCGACACTGGATTAGATAAATTAAATTGACAGATTTTCGAATTGAGATGCAAAAACATTACCCTCCTTCACTTCAGCAGTCGCATAAAAACTCGGTATCCTATTAATTATTATTTCGGCAAAGTACTTATAACTCGTAACGGTCACTAATAGACTTTGTAGTAAGATTATTTTAATGGTTTCCAGGATCAGCAATATTGATAAACCTTGGTGAAAATGATTGTATGCAATCTGTTTTGTTCTAGAAGTGCAGTTCATTAGACAGAAAAGAGATTTGGTGTCAGGAAATATTATCATCACCCAACATTTTAGTGAGAAAATTGTTTCTCCTGGAGAAGAAGTAAGTGGTTGAAGAGTTAATAATGACACTACTAAACTAATAAGCTTCTATTCAAACTGAATTCATATCGAAGAATCAGACTTTGTGTTAATGATGATCTCGTTTCAAGAATACGTAGTTTTTGTCCTAAAAATCTATTTATTATGTGACAAAGTGTTATTACAGTCAATCCAAGTCAGACAGCCACGGCAATTTTAAAATTATAACTATCGAAATGTGGGATTACCTGGATCGCCGCTCAAAGATTTAATTTCATCCACACTTTTTATATTTTTCAGTGTATTAGACCATTAAAATCTTTGATGAGATGATTATTTTACTCTTGACGCTAGCAGAAATAGCTGACACAATCGTTAGCTCAGTTGCTATAATGAAATTGAGAAGAAGGAAAATTGAAATGTGACTCCTTCGACATCAGGAGGAAAAAAAATTTTGGAAGACAAATAATAATTGATGTTGAATTTTTAAAGATATTTTGTATTTTGTACTTGAATATTAGAATATGTAATAGGAAACTATGTAAACGAAGACGATACTAAAATGTTATGAATATCACAAACAATATTACCTTACTAAGTTACACTTTATTAAGAGAATCTCTTTGTTAGAATATCAGAGGTTGTTTGTTAGTCTTTAGTTTAACGATCTCTGATATGACAACGATAGGTCTGTTCTTTCCTAGATACTCTATTTAGTTCTTATCTATTTATAAACCTTTCTTACCGACTAGCTTTCTCACTATTATACAAAGGAATAGTGGTTAGATAAGGACTAAATTTATAATAAAGGTATTATACTAGTCCGTTGTTATGACACTGCAGGGAATGGTCTCTTTTCATACAGAGAAGGTATTTATTGATTACCACGTTTGCTTAATTGGCAATTTCAGTTTTTTTATAAGTTCAGGTTTCCTCACGATGTTTTGCTTCACCGTAAGTCAGTAATGTCCAAGGTAAACTTAGAAAGAAATTGAAAAAGACATTTCAACGGATACATTAATTATTTTGATTTTCAGATTAGCCTACAATGTACAGCAACTGCAGATAGACCTCCGAGGTTTATTTGGGAGAGGGATGGTGTAGTTATATCGTCAAATACAGATCAAAGGTAAGCACTTTACAGTGACGTCACATAATCCTAAGCTTACGGTAATTGTCACGATTCAATTGACGTCAGAGTTAAGAAATATCGATAGTAACTGAAGGAGTTACTCGAAAATATGAATATGTTAAGTGGTAGATAAATTGGTAATCGCAGTTAAGATATATTAAATGCCCTCGCTTTGCGGTAACAAAAGTTTAATTCGATCTCACAACAAACTCCTACGGAAAATATCATAGCAATAGTGTCGTATTGAATCGTTTAGATTTACGAAAGCGCCAATCAAATGTTTTCTCTTCATAATATTAGTTTTGACAAGTGACACTGCAGCCAGGTACTCTCTTCTCGCCATTTATAATGTCCATGAGAAGAGAAGGAAAAAGAAGTTCCATATTTTGGATCGAAGACTTATATAATTATAACTACCAATCTGAATACGATTTTACCACCGTAATTTATGTAAATGATTTTCGATTAGAAAATCTGGATTTTGTAATTGACAAAACCAATGCAAAATGCTAAGCTGTTTTGATTACAGATATACACTAGGTCAGATGATGTCTACTTCAGGCGTTGGAGTGGTCTCTCAGCTGAATATTTCAAGGTCTAGGGTAGAGGATGGAGGCTTGTATTCTTGCCTAGCATTTGAAGGAGAGTCTAATACTGGGCATACAGCTAGAGTAGACGTTTATGGTAAGCTGTAATCTTATTTCAATATTCAAGTCGCTACTGGTGATAATGTTAGGCATGCAATTTTAAATCAATACTGTTTTAGAATAGAGTCTAATTTTGAACCGAAAACCGAATTGTATTTCTATTATTGTCTTTAGCTGAATGTTGTCGAGTAATTAAAGATGATCTTCATTGAAAGTAAATTTTGTGATTTATCGTCCATTGCATAATAAAATTTATATTGTTATCTGATTTTTACTTTGTTTACTAAATGAATATCATTTATTTCTTTTGTGTAACATTGTGAATGGTTGTTCATTCTTTCATGTCATAAATCTCTTTTATCTTCATAATGACAAGAACTTTCCTTCATACGAAAAATAATATAACACAAAGTTTATGCCACCCAAATAATTTGTGTATGTAATCTCAAGGCTTGATCAAGTTTAATTAGTTTTGCGAAGGAAAATATTTATCATGGCTCCTGTCCAATCAGACTTTGGAAGCCCATCCGGTAAATCGTGATACGATCAGGTTGTTTAACTTTGTTGTATGTATATCTTTGAAGATTATTTGTGATAAAGATAAGAATAAAATTTAGGGAAGATTAATAATTTTTTAAATTTTCCTTGAATATGTTGAGAAAATAGACGGATAATTATTATATATTTCACATACTAATGTGACAGATTGTTTGACATTAAATTGTTTTCAGGACCGCCTTACATAAGAACTCTTCCACCAATAAAAGTTCAGAGTGGCGAATCATTGAAGCTAAGGTGTCCTTACTATGGATATCCAATAAGGTACATGACTACATACTATGACAAAGTAAATGATGCTTCGATTACATGACGTTACAAATACTAAGATAACTAAATTTTGATTTCAAATTTTATGAAAATAGAACTTATAAATAATGTCAAGAGAGTACCGGAGGCCCAATTTCTCCCCTTTCCTTTTTCCTCATCTCCCTTTATCCTTTTACCTATCCCACTCCCATCTCGATAGGCAGCGGCTTCGCAGAGTCCCTAGCATTGCTCCTGCAATGACTCTGAGTTGTCCATGAGCGACAGTTACCACTTACCATCACGTGGGCTGTTTGCTTGTCTGCCACTATCAGCAATAAAAAAAAAAACTTTCGTTAATTTTCTTTTCTTTTTTTGTAAGACAAATCCACACACACAGACAGTAGTCAACAAACTTTGTGCGGGAAACTTTACAAACAAACACTAACGGACACAATGGAGACCACTCGAAGTACAAAGTTTTGGCTCGTGTGGAATTCAAACCCACCTCGGACATAGCAGTCGCACACACTAAACGCACTCTTACTGCACCACGCGGAGAATCAAAAAGTGTGATTTTCAATCATTAACTAATCATTAAAATGCTATTTAAAAGTGTAATAATGTCATCTTTGTAATACATTTTAATTTTTTTTTTTACAGCAAACTAGAATGGGAACATAAAGGCAAGAAAATAATCAGCTCTACAATACCACAACATACTCGATACAAACGTACATACTTTACTACATCTAACAACAGCAAAGTGACAAGAAGAAGACGTAAGAAAAGACAGCTCTTTGAATCAGGTGAAGACGGCGTATTAAATATAGCAAGAATTGTAAAAGAAGAAAATGGAGATACTTATACATGTATTGTGTTTAGTCCTTCAGGTGAAATGGCGAGAAGGTAACATTTGTGCTCAATTTTGATATAAATACAGAATTAAAGTATTTTCACTTTTTTTCGAATGTTGCATGTAAAATTTGAAATTACTTATACGTTTATGCTTATCCTAAATTTGTTCACTCTTTATCACTTTCCTTTTAAAACGTAAAATATTCGTGATTAGATACAGATAGATTTAAACTAATACTCGGTCTAGTCTACTCATAATAGAATTTACATGGATCTACTTCCAGTAAAAAATGCTTGATCTATCATTGGAAATCATAGGTATAACCTACATTATATATTATATACTGCAGAAGTGTAACTAAATTGCAGGTCTTTCGAAATTCAAGTAGTAGAAGCGCCTGAGCTAGATGAACTCCGAGTAGGCACTGGACTCAAAGAAGGACAAATAGTTCAGATTACATGCAACATAATAAGTGGCGACCCACCAATTTATTTTTCTTGGTTAAAAGATGGGAAGAAATTGCCTGCGACTTTAAAGGTATAATAACTGTATTTTATCAAATCAATTGAACAATAGCTTGCAGAGTCACTTTATGGCAGTAGCTGAGCAAGACATAGTTAGCTCT
The DNA here is from genome assembly GCA_963082885.1 of Parascotia fuliginaria. Lineage (NCBI taxonomy): Eukaryota > Metazoa > Arthropoda > Insecta > Lepidoptera > Erebidae > Parascotia > Parascotia fuliginaria. Next base: position 8,913,615 of record OY720195.1, read on the forward strand.
CAGCACTAGTAGTCGTTGGTGCAGCAAAGTTCTAAAGTGGCGCCCGTGAACTGGATGACGCAGCGTGGACAGATTTCGCCCATGGTTGACCGATGGATGATTCGGTCAATGTAGATACTTGGAGGAGGTCAAAGTCCAACAGTTTCGGCTACAATAATGATTTGAAAAATCTAGGCCTATTATTACTATTACAGATAAATTATTAGTGTTCAATGACATTTTGTTTTACTATGTTTTGCCATATTTTCATAAAAATAATTTACAAAAACTTAAATTTCCTATATAGTATAGTATAGTTAAAACTTTATCACATTATTACATATAACTTATAAAGCCTCTTCACTTTATAATATTCTGTTTTCATTTCAGATAACAGAACGAAGTTCAGAACTATTCAGTGTTTTGATCATCAAACGAGTGTCATTAGAACATTGTGGGAAGTATACCTGCATAGCAACTAACCACGTTGGTAAAACTAACCAGACTGCAGATCTTTATATCAATGGTATGTTTATTAAATTTAGAGTAATTTACAAAATATCTCAAAAGCCAATTAAATATAAGACCTCCAAAGACTTCGATTTAAGCAGTCTGCTTATTCGTACATTCAGCATTTCCGGGCCACCTTTATTAGGTCATCTGTCCATATTGTTCGATCACCAACACTTGCAACATGCAATTTTCTGGTATTTCAATCAGTACCACGTTCAATTGAAATTCGAATTAAAATTTCAGTTTTTATAATCATCAATATTATTTTAAAATACGTCATTTTAATATAAAGTTTATATAAATGTATTGCATGCAAGCTGTAATATAATCTTCCTGTAATAAACATGAATTTTACTTAATGATTTGAAATGTTATTTATCTGCAGTTGCTCCTAAATGGATAGAAGAGCCAACAAACACATCATTGTTACTAGGGCAGCGGGGAATAGTCTATTGTAATGCTAATGGATACCCTACACCTCAAATTCATTGGATGAAACGTGATGGTATGTACAACGTACAGTCTTGAATGCAAACATTTACACTGTTAAATGATCCTATTAAAATTAAAATTGATTGCAATATTTGATGTGTCGCTAGATGAATAACCTCGTTTGCAATACTACGTTGCATTTTGATATAATTTACCACTTTAAAAATTTGTTTACTGGACACAGCTGCCTCAAATCTTCATTTTAAACATATCAAATGCTCTAGGGTTTCTTAATTTTCTACTTTAATTTATTTGACTTTGGCTCTTAGATGTAAGACACGATATATCGAGCGATCACACTTAACAAAACTTATTATTGATTACCTATGTAATTATTAAGTAAAAGTCATCAATACCTTACAAATATTTCTGTAGGTTGATTTTGGTTTTAGTTTACTATAATTAATAAATTTAATAATTCTGTCTAAACTATATAATGATTGCAAGTATGATACAATTTTCTATAACATTTTTAACTTTTTCTCTATTCTTTTAGTTTTTTGTATTTTTAAAATATCTTCAACCCATTTACATTTCAGCAACATTAGGTATTTGGAGACCAGTTTTAGACCTAGCAGGGGGAGGGATCATGAGTTATCCAAACGGTACTCTTATAATTGAAGTGGTATCTCTAGCCGATGAAGGAATGTATGCTTGCAACGTTGAGAACGGGGTTGGAGATGCGCTGAACAAGAATTTGTGGATATGTGTTAATAGTAAGTTTTGTAATGGATTGTAAATAATACCAGTCTGTTTATTGTCCCACTCCAGGGAAAAGGCCTCTTTACATAGAGAAGGCATGAGCATTGATCGCTACGCTTGCTCAAGGTGGATTGGCAATTTAAGACTTTTAAGTGCAGGTTTCCTCACGATCTTTTCCTTTACCGTCAGTCAGAAATGTCCAAGATAAACTTAGAAAAAACATTATAATTTGAAAAATCACATTGGTACTAGCCCGGATTCGAACCGACTACTTCGTGTTTACGAAGCACTGGGCCTTATCCACTAGGCTATTTCAACTTTTTTAGCAATGGGATGTAATTTATGATAAAGCTGTCCGTGGTTTGTATTGCTAGTGTGATTGTTAGACAAAGACACAAACCTTGTCTAACAATTACAAACATAACAAAAAGAAAATATTCAATAGGTCGAGGAATTAAGTGATTGTCCGTATCTATAAACGTGGCCGTGTTTTCTGTGCACGGCAGAAATGATAAGAAAATACAACCAAGCCGTTGCTAACCAAGAAGGAAGAAGGGAAGAGAAAGAGAATCGAGAAAGTAATGACGATCTCAAAAATATTATTTACACACATAAACTGCTACCCTTTCAGTTTTCATACAGACTAAATTCTTGCAATTCAACTTCGAACATACTTCTAGAGCCGGTGCATTTCGAGTCTGTGGGCGCTAATCTAACAACTAAAATGGGCCTACCTGTGACGTTGACTTGCAGACCGCTTGGAGATAACCCTATCAGGGTCAAATGGTCTCTTAATGACAAACCTATGGATTTTACAACTGCCAGGTAAATTTTAACAGCCTGAACGCCATGTGACTTAACCGGTATCCAGTAAACATTAGATTTTGTATTGTTTCTGTTGGCATAGCGTTTAAAATGTTATTAAAATATTATATTCCTATACATTATTTTTAACAGACTTAGGTTCTTATCTTACCACTTTCCGGGACAACAAACGTATATGGCCATGATGACTACATCACTGTCCATAAAACTGTTAAGAAAGAAATCCAATCATGATCATAATTCTTTTACATCTTGTTTTTTCACATATCACACACTGTCACACATTGATGGGTACTTAATAAGGTTGAAAATATTGAGTGCAGAATTGAAATTCAAAAAGAAATTATTTAGAATAAAATAACACGTATAGGAACTCCATCTAGTTGGTAAACGCATATACTATTCCAGCAATAGTAACTTAAATGTCGACAACACAGTAAAGTTAGCTTACCTCGAGGTTTACAGTTTACGCGAGGTTAGCAAAGTTGAAAAACGTTTCACGATATCCCCGAGAGATGGTGTTGTTTTCAATTTAGACACTTTCCATTACAGGGTCACAATATCAGAAACAATGACACACATAGGATTGAACAGTATTATAAATATTAATTACGTGGAAAGCAGAGACGGAGGCACATACGAGTGCAGAGCCAGTAATCCGTACGGGGTGGCTACGTTTAATGTACATTTGGATATATTGGGTAAGAACATTGATATTAGGTAAATAAAACGACAGTCTTTTGAATACTTTGTTGATTGTTGACTGCTTGGGTGGTATAGTGACACTGTGCATGGACTGCCACGTGGAGGTCTCGGGTTCTATTCGTTTTGCTATTGTGAAATTAACATTAGACCGGAGTCTAGATTTAGTCCAGGTACTTATTAGGCAACCAGCAACAGACAGGCTCCTGTTACTTAGAATCCAACATTCATGGTAAAATGTGTTTGGTCATAAACAACTTATTTCTGTGTGCCTCTTTATAAAGAGGAAGGTACACCTCTTTATAAAGAAAGTTGTATAATATAGTGTAAATTTGTATGTTATGTTTTTGTGTAAAGCGTTTATAATTTAAATCGCGAGTTTTTTGTCTATAGGATACATTATTTTTTTTACAATTCCAACAATCAGATTACAATATGTTTATTTCAGAGCCTCCAACGCCACCCTTGGACCTGCAAGTAGACTCTGTAACGAGCAACTCTGCCAAACTATCATGGCGTGATACTATAAGTACCCATGTACAATACTATACTATGCAGTATACTTCCAATGATTTCATGATGTGGGATACGGCTAAAAGTATAAATATTACCAGGTAAGATCTAAATGATTTTTGATTTAGTTGTCCTGTATACTATGACGTCGATATTGTTGACGTAACTTATATAATATGTAGGTAAGTACTATAATCATGGAAACACTTATCAATGTTCATTGCCATAAATATAATTTTGAGGCTTACGTTTCTGTAGATACTATGTAGTTTGTAGTAAAATCAATTTCACTTTTTCAGTCATTAGATTTAGCATTCATGTAGTATCAGTTCATGGGCACGCCAGGTGTTCGTTTTCCAAGTAGATTTCATAATTTCAAGTACATATATCTGTTATCGAGCTCTTATTGTATCATCATCATCGACACGAGACATAAAACATTTCAGTGCTAGATGGCTATCCCAAAGCCTTGCCAGCCGTCCGTTGCAAAGCGCTAAACGTTTTCAGCTGTTAGCTATTAAGTACCAAATGTAAATATAAGTATATGGTGTCTTGCAGGGGTGATGAGATAAAACAATTTTGAAATTGATCCTGACAATTTGTGATCAAAAATTTGAACATGTTACCTTACCATTTATTGATAACATAAACACTTCGCTGCTTTGAAAATTTTAATACATGGAATTAAGCGCGGGGGCTGAATCGGTGCAATTGACTATAGTCTCCATCTACCCAATATGAAACAAGTATAATTATAATAAGTATGTATGTATTTAATCTATTTTCAAATTTCAGACAAGACAACGATCCTCGTCAAAGCATAGAGTTGCGCGATCTCCAACCGGCAACGGACTACAGAGTGAGAGTAGCTTCAGGAAATCAAGTCGATTTGAGTCCGTATACACAGCCTGCCCATTTTACAACTCAACAAGATGGTAAGAGTATAAAATATATAATACAAGTGATTTATTAGTTGCCTATCAGTATTAATACATCCCCTACATCAGCCTCGTTTGAAGTGACCACAGTAACCTGTTGACTATGTGACGAAACGGCAATTGTTGATTCTTGAGGATATACGTAATTATTTATATATGTAATATAAAATTTATATTATCATTTAATGATAATTATTATAATATTCCGTATAATCCTATTCCAGCCACAATCTCATGTAAATCAATTGCTTTCCTTTCTATTTTGCCTATTTATAACTTACTACATAAATATCTTAATCTCTATTCAATTGCCATCATGATCATCAACTGTACCACAGATGATATTGATGATATAGGTAATAGAAAGTAGTTTCAGTCCTACCTCTGATCTAATAAATACCATAAATACAAGTAGATTTTTAAAATATGGAAAAGAAAATAGTAACACTCGTTAAATAATAAATTTTATTTTTGGTTTAATTTGTACGATACACGTTTTTTTTTCATTTAAATATTTATATTAAAAACATGCCAAATTCTTCAAAATTTAAAGAAATTAAGCCACAATATTGTTTAGAATCCATGCCATGTATTGGTAAACGTTAGTGTAAACCACAGGAAGAGAAACACTGCTTGAACAAGTTACACCAAAACTGACGATTCCTACAACTTCGCTTTTCCATCCGTCAATATATGATAGGGGTAGTCCACCATCTCCTATACAAAAGTCCTTTGCATTACCACCTCCAGCACATATTTGACCTTTCCATAATGAAATATTTACTTTATGATCATTGAATTCTGCTTGACATTTCTGTAAAGAGAAAATAGTTTTAGTATTAAATTTTTAATCGGGTCCTAGTATAGGACCTTGTAGCATACCATGTAAAATGGAAAATAGTGTAAAATAAGTCCATTTCTTAAATTAAATCTGTATCAATTTAAATAAATAGTGTAACAGAATATATTTAAATTTAAACTTGCATTACAACAAAGTACTAATACCAGATAAGTGCAAGTTTATCACGCTAACCAGTCTTTGTATACAATTTTAATATGTCTGTCTAAGCCTTTAAAATATTCACATGTTTTTCTAGTGCGTATATACATAAGTACACAAAACAAATTCGACTTTGTAATTAAAAAATATTATCCTATACATTATACGTCAGGCAATTTATACCCATATTTATGAGATCAATTAATTGTTTTATGTATATAATAGTAAGCTTACTTGTGGTGGGACGAAAGGCAATTTAAGTTGCACTTTCACAGAGTTGTGTTCGTCTGGTTTAAAAAAGCCCCATCCAGCTTTGCGTAGAGAAATAGAGCCGGTTCTGTGGTTTATATCCGTGGTAGGAAGACAAATAGGGCGAATGAAATCTGAAAGTATCAAATTGTATACTTGAACTACATAGTACAGTGTTATATTATTTATACATAATTAAATTATTAAGAGTTAAATATATACGAGCACATACATACTACCTCGTAATTAGGTATCTTCCAAACTGTCGTGAGTGAATCTGGTCTTATTATGATAAAAAATATAATAATCTTAAATTGCTCATTTGAGCAAGCGTAGTATTTCTTTGTATAAAATATATCTTAAAATTATAAATGCAAAAGTTACACACACATAAATATACAAACTTTCGCATTTATAATATTATCAGGATGCCTTGACTTTGTAATGAAAATATATATTTTTTATACGATTAAGGTGACAAACAAGCATACGACTCGCTTAATAGTAAAAATTCCCGTAACCTATGGACGCTTGCAACACCAGAAAGCCTAGACGAGTGGCATAGATTTCTAATCTATTCATAGAATATGTAAAAAAATTTATGGGATCGACATAAGCTAAAGCTAAACATGTTGGTATCATTATGTCAATCCTATTTAGGGAGTATAATCTTGCGTGTAGCCCATCCTGTTACAATCAATATGTATAAAAATCAATGCCACTTTTCCCCTCCGGTGCATAAGGTCCAAATTATACTGTAGACGTTATGATACTATGGACATTTTGATACTCTTGACGTAATGATAGTATGGACCTTATGCACCGGAGCGTTTAGTAGATGGTTTATGTGAAGTTTGCACAAAATCGGTCGAGCCGTTCTTCATTTATCACTTTATACGTAGCGAAGCACGTACCGGGCCGCTAGTTCTTACATAAGAAACTAAGCTGAGCTAAATGTGACTTCATACCTGTATATGGTGCTATTTCAGCCATTCTGACCAAAGCTATATCATTCATATAAGTAGCGGGTTTATGAAAGTCTGGGTGCGTTACAACTTTTTCAATCGGTATTCTTGTTACTCCTAAATTACAATCCTTATCACCAGATTCAGTTGTAACACATTCGCGTCCTTCGATACTAGTATTGTGAACTCCGAGAAGAACTTTCTCACTGAAATGAAAAGTAATTTTTATTGTCAATATTTTGCAATTTTTCGGCGAAGAGGTAGAAAACAATGACATTCATGTTTAACACACATTTCGTCAGTTTTGTTGGGTCCTAAGTGATACGGGTTAAAATCAAAACAAAAATTTACTATGTTTTTATCCAAGAATATTTACCTACCATAGTAACTTTAAGAGTTTCGGTAGTATTAGACTGAATCAGCTTCTAACAAATTTCTACTTTCTAATTAAATAATAGTGATGAAGGCAGGCCAACAATCTTTTTTGAACTATTTAATTTTCATTTTCTCCATTATCCCATTTTTTCTTAAGGTCGGTAATTGCTTAAGTGTATATAATTTTAGCATTCTTTTATCAACGCTTAGCAAATTCATTAAATAAAATATTTACAACTGTTTGAAACAAACATTGTTTGACTTCCTCTGTGATTCGGTGGTACTGTGTAAGGATTACCGATTACAGAGGTCTCGGGTTCGATGTCCGGGTCGGGTAAAGAAAGAGATATTGGGTTTTTCTGTCGAAAAATCTCAGTATTAGCCCAGAGTCTGGAATTGTGTCCGAGAAATGACAACAGGATCGTCTTACATGGAACCAAAAAAAAATGGCGAAAAGTCGGTGGTTAAACATCTCTGCCTACCCCTTTGAGAATAAAAGGCGTGCAACTGTATATGAATCAAACACTTACGGTTTTCCTGAATACGGCGAATTAAAACAGTGAGCCGCAGTCAGAACATATCTGCCACTAATAAGAGCGCCTCCACAAGGTGTACTTGTTTTATCATCTTCTTTTACATATTCTATAAGTGCTACCCATGGGTAATCATCGAGATTTGTTCTTAATCCACCTGCAATACACATTTTCAAACATTAGTAGTTCCAAATTTGTTCACGTGCAGTTGTTTACTTATCTGAATGAATTGATTGATTAACACCCAGTTTCTGAAAGGCTGATCAACGAAAAAATATCTAATCACCTGTTAAATCTCATGTGAAGTACCTAAAAGCATGCTAAAAGCATGGATGGTTAATTTTTCGTTGATTTCAGAAATTTCGCCTTTCAGAAACTGGGTAGTTTATGTAATCGTGGTATTTAAAGTTCACCTCTAATTATGTAGCTTGCAAAAGCGTTTTCGTTTCGTGACTAAATCATGTCATGCTAAATAACTTGATGGGCAATCGACCAACTGACGGTACCTCAGACACGAAAAACACTGTTGCTTCTGCTAAAACACTAGGTACATGTCCTTGTACAAAAAAGCATATTTATTTATTTATTTATAAACTTTATGCACAAATCGTACATGGGTGGGCTTAATGCCAAAGGCATTTTCTACCAGCCAACCTTTGGGTGATGCAGAGATAAACGAAGTAGGTGCAAGTTAACAACAAAAGATTATTGCTTAAAATAGGTAATATACGTAAATAAATATATACTCAATACACATAATTATACTAACAATATATATAGATTATATATATTACTAGCTGTTGCCCGCGACTTCGTTCGCGTGAAAATTCAGATGGGTGTGCCTGCCTCTATGAGAATATTGCGTGCCTGATTTTATGGCAATCGTACATTGTATCAGTAATAAATATCAGTATTATCCGTCTCTATGGCGAATCCAGTTTAAACGCGCTACCGCTAAAACTGACAAACCACTTTCACACAAAGTTGCGACTCTTATTTGCCCACTTAATAAGGGTGGCTTCTGAATATTAAAGAGTATTTTCTAGTAATTTGGTAATCCTACTATAAAAACTATAGAAGTTTCATACAAACTTTGCCACCCCTTTATTTAGGGGATGGATTTCGCAAAATTCCGTCTAAGTGAGCACCTATATCCTAATAGGAACGACCATGCAAAGTTTGAGATTCCTAACACTTGTTGTTTCTGAGATTTCGTAATGAGTGAGTAAGTGACCTTTTGCTTTTATGTATATAGATAGCTTTTGCCCGCGGCTTTTTCCAATAGACATTTTTATATTGTTTAAATACTGTTTTCTTTCCTCCCCTCCCCCTTCTCCTCTTCACCTCCTGCATCCCTTGCCTCTCCTCCAGCATCTCTTGCCATTTCCTCCACTTCCTTTCCCTCCTTTCCTCTCCCTTCCCATCGCTTCCTATCCCTTCCCCTCCCTTTTTCCACCATTCGAGAACTCCTTACTTTCCTTGTCTCTGCCCCCTCCTTTCCTCTCCCGTCTCCCTTACTTCCCCCTCACTTTCCCCTCATTCACCCTCACTCCGCCTCCCTTCCCCCTTACTTCCCTCTCACTTCCCCCTCACTACCCCCTCACTCCCTACTCACTTCCCTCTCACTTCTCCCTCACTTGCCCCTCACTTTCTCCTCACTTCCCCCTCACTTCCCCGTCACTTCCCTCTCACTTTCTCCTCCCTTCCTCCTTCCCCTCAATTCCTCCTTTTCCTCCCTCCTTTCCCTCCCTCCCCCTCTCTGCAAATTTAAAGTCGCTAGCTTCAAAAGCTAAAGATCTTTGTATAGAATATTTCATCCTTAATTTCACCTCTCTAAATCCACTCCTGTTAAATAAAATTATAAGGATATTTTTTATTTAAATAGAAGTATTCCAAAACAAAATTTCAAAACTGTAAGTTAAAAAATAAAGAAGATTCATACTATCGTTTTCATCCCTTTTCACACACTTAGGAATTTAATTTTAAAAAACCCTTTTTTAGTACAGCCTTTAGACATTTAGACAAACACACGCTCCAAATTTCAAGTCACTACGACCAGCAGTTAAGGCTGTGCGTTGTCTGTTAGTCAGTCAGTCAGTCAGGACAAAGCCTTATATAATATGTATGGGTGTATGAATGTATGGATTAGACGTATAGCCATCGGGGATCAAAGCATACAGGCTGCTAGGAATGCTAACACGTGATAGATCCACATAAAGCTGACCGTGCGAAAAACAGCTAATACTTAGATCCACACCCACAACTTTTAGTTGTGTCTGACCTTGGGCTTTATTAATTGTCATCGCGAAACATAGGCTCACTGGAAACTGGACTCATTTAAAACTAAACGGAAGATTGTTTAGAATGATAGGAATCCGAAAAATAAAAACGCTATCAGCTATTCCGTAACCTGTTAAAGTCTCTGTTTCTATCAGGTTTCGTAGTAAATTAACAAATGTTCGACGTGATTCTTTAAATTGACATAACTTTTTTATTTATGAACCGATTGACATGAAACAAACACTAAATGATATGTGAAGCTTACCACAATGTATTAGTGAAAACCATATCTAAATCGGATAAGCCGTTTCTGAGATTAGCGTGAACAAACGCACAGACAAACAGACAAACAGACAAACATACAAACAGACAAACAGACAAACAGACAAACAGACAAAAAATATAACAATCATTGTTTTGGGTTCTATTTGCGTTGATAAAGGTCCCAATAATTTTTTTTCTCATATATCTTCCATGTACAGACAGCGATCGGTTACATTTTTATTATATGTATAGATATACATATATATATATATACATATATACATTTACAATACATACACAAATACTGATATATAAATATTCTGTACTGTTATTTATTTACCGCCTTTCTTAAGAAGGAACCAAATTATAATTAAGTATGAAGATACTTTTAAAGTTGGACTACTCCAAATTGAGTGTAGTTTCGATTATTTTTAATCGAGATACACATAATAGGATACAACTCCTGGACACTCATATTCATTCATTCATTCATATCAGCCAAAAGACGTCCACTGCTGGACATAGGCCTCCCCCAATTTTCGCCACCGTGGCCGATCGTTCGCCGCCCTCATCCATCGGTTGCCCGCCACCCTTATAAGGTCGTCGGTCCACCTTGTGAGGGGTCTGCTGACGCTGCGTCTTCCGGTTCGTGGTCGCCACTCTAGAACCTTTCTGCCCCAGCGGCCGACAGTTCTGCGAGCTAAGTGTCCTGCCCATTGCCACTTCAGAGAAGCAACTCTGCGAGCCACGTCAGTCACTTTGGTTCGCCTGCTAAATTCTTCGTTTCTCAAACGATCGCGCAGGGAGACGCCTAACGTAGCCCGCTCTATCGCCCTCTGAGCGACTTTGAGCCTTCGGATAAGACCCATAGTTAGCGACCACGTCTCTGCTCCGTATGTCATCACTGGCAACACACACTGGTCAAAGACCTTGGTCTTGAGATACTGCGGTAGTGCGGACGAGAAGATATGTTGTAGCTTCCCACACTCATAACTGTTTACCATTAGACAAAGTGGTGTCATTTAGATAAATTTATTCACTTTATCAATAAATAGTTAGTTTTCCACTTCACTATCTACATTTAAAAAAAATATTAAGACTATACATACCTATAAACTTACTGCTGCCAACGCCATCTACACCGCAGCAATTACTGTCAGGATTTGGTGGGAATGCTGTGACCGTCACTGAACAGATGTCACTACCTAGTAAAGAAATTTAAATAAATTTCAACTTGTGCTATAATATTTATAATATGAATAATAACAATAATAATAACTGTAGCAACAACCAAAATAAAATTTTCTAACTTACAAAAATTGTAATAATCTGGCGATTAAAAAGAGTGGCCTGAGTTTCTTGCCAGTTCTTCTCATGGCTCTACTTCGTCAGCGAACTGGCTGTAGGTTAATTTGCTGACATTTTGTAAACTTTGACGTTCATAAGTGTTAATTTAATTAACCTATATGAATAAACATATATTTTCATTTCATTTCATTTCATTTCATTTCATTTCTAAATGTACCTTTATAATTATCTAGCTTTCCACTGCGCAGTTTCACCCGCGTCTTTGCTTACTACTCTGGTCCCGTCGCCTGGAGCGTGATGTTACATAGACCTTACTTGAGAACTGGGCTATTATACGCAAAAAGAATTTCTCAAATCCGACAGGTAGTTTCAGAGATTAGCGCGTTCAAACAAACAAACAAACAATCTCTGTCGCTTTAAATAATAGTATAAATGATAATTATATAAGATACTGTGAATTTAATTCAAGATACATAATAAAAATGTTTCGAAAATTACTTTCTTAATTACAACCCATTATTGAAATGTAAGTCGAAATGGTCCAGTGGATAAGGCACCCACTTCGTAAATACGAGGTAGTGGGTTCGAATCCGGGCAAGTACCAATGTGATTTTACAAATCATATGTACTTTCTAAGTTTATCTTGGACATTTCTGACTAACGGTGAAGGAAAACATCGTGAGGAAACATGGACTTATGTCTGAAATTGCCAATCCGCCTTGAGCAAGCGTGGTGATTAATGCTCATACCTTCTCTATATGAGAAGAGGCCTTTGTCCTGCAGTGGGACAGTAAATAGGCTGGTATTATTATTTATTTTATTATTATATTGAAATATGAAATATGCTCCTCTGACACTTTTTATCTTATATTAACAGCATTTGAAAATTGCAGATAGTAATTTTTCTTGTGACATTTTACGCAAGGATGCCTAAATGCATTATTGTCACTTGAATATTAAAAAAAAAAAAAAACTTACTTGCAAGAACCACACAGCAGAGGCCAAACAAAAATGATATTAATATTAAACTGTTCATTTTATTAATGATACGTCTGCAACGGACAACAGTTCGCCACACTATTATTTGATAACTAAGCGTCTAGTGTTAAAAAGATGTTAAGGAAAATAAACAAATATAATAATTTTGATATTTTATACAAGCGATCTCAAACTTTATGCTTACAGTTATAAAGTATTAAATTGCGTGTTAATGATAGGTACAGGTAAATTCCAAATATTATTTGGAATATTTCTAATTTGTTTATAATCAAACTAGTTTCAACTGTGAGAGCAGCTAGCATACAAATTAAATAACATTTATAATCTGTCATACTGTTATTTTGATTCTGTTATTATAATTTGCATTGAAAGTAAATAAAACAGTCTACAATCACATATTATTACAAAAAGATGCCGTATTTTGCATAATATATTATTTAATAGTATGCTCAATAAATATAATTACATATTTGCCCAATATTACATGTGTGTTGTAGGTACTTGGTTCCACTTAAATTTACCGCATAATAATAATAATAATAATAATATTTCAACAACTACACACAACGCCATCTAGACCCAAAGTAAGCATATTATATGCTTGTGTTATGGGTTCTAGAATGCGTATAATGATCATTGTGTTTAGGTACTTGATAATTTATCAAATCAGATATTGAGTTGTGTATTACGAAGATGAAATTTAAAGATCTATTAGTTAATGAAAGGTTTACGACATAGACATTTACCTTACACAATTAATTATAATGAAAATTGTACTTTATTTAGTAGTTAGTAATTGGGCTGCTATAGTCTAGCGCTAGCCTCACTCATCGAGTGAAACACGTTAACATGAAAACTAATATTCTTACGTCGATCTTTGAAACCAGAGGATTTACTACCGTAATTTATTGTATAATCCTATTTTGATCGTCTAGCACCATCGTCAACCCCGCTAGGAGTTCAAGTACAGCAGACTGATAACCCTGGTGAGCTGACAGTGTCATGGCTGCCACCTCCTAGAGAGAGCCACAATGGTCTCCTTCAAGGTTACCATATAAAGGCAGTGCCGAGGATTAGTGGAGAACCAGGTACTTTAATACAATCATTGCGTTTTTTATAAGTAGTTATTGGTGACGGACAAGTTTGTGTCTTATCTGTAGGAATGCTCTAAAATGTTGTTCGAAGCCGGACATGCAATAATTTTGTAACAATGCTAATTTATAGTGAAATTTACATACAATTTTTTTTTAACTGCATTTTACTGTGTGATCCGAGTGTGTGATTTGGCACTAACAAATCTACTTACGTACTTACGAAATTACATAGTATAGTGGTAACAAAAATCACGAAATTCCTGTGTTACAGTTCCCAATGACACTCAAACGAAGATGGTTAAAGTTATATCAAGGAAAGGAAAACAAGAAACTACACTCAACGGTTTACTTAAAAATATGAGGTAATAGTTCATTTATAACTTGACCTTATTTATAGCCAAATACTAAATAAGAAAGAATGAATTTTGTATTTAGACAGATGAAAGGAAAAACCAATGATTTCAATTCTTCGTCTCATGGATTTTGTAAATCAACTAATGAGTTCAGTTAATTCTAAAACTAATGAGTTAAGTTAATAAGTTCTTATCTTAGCAATACCTAAGCTTCTATGGATTGCAATTTTTAAAACTAATTGTACTATATTATATACCAAACAGAATTCAACACATATTTCAGATATGCCGTATCAGTCAGTGCCTTCAATTCGGCGGGAAATGGTCCGTTTTCATTACCAATATACCAAACGACAAGAGAAGGAGGTATGTAAACGAATTCATAATTTATTACCAGACATCAAAATAGATTTCTTTACTGACCAATGTGGCACTGTTGACATAGGAGAATACAAGTAAGCCGTAAGTAGTAAACCTAAGAACGTAATCAAGACAACTAGTTAGTTGGCAGTTAAAGATACTCCAAAAGTTAGTTACTTTCTCTTTCAATCTTTAGAACTTGGACTTATAACTATAAGTATTTGTAATATTTGTACTGAAGATACAGGTTTGCTTAGTTTGGGGTCAGTGTTTGAACTGTTTTGTACTTTACCTTAGCCTTAGCACTGAAGGCATTTTTGAGCATCATTGTATATTTGTCATTCCAGCACCCGAACATCCACCATCAGGAGTAGAATGCATAGGAGTATCATCATCATCATTAAGAGTCGCTTGGCAGCCAATCACAGCTCAAGGAACTTCTTTGTTGGGGTATTCAGTGTACTACAGTACAGAAGGTGAGGTTCAAACTGAGTTTCTAGCTAGTGTTTTCTTAGCATCATCAATTATAATTTAGTTTGATGATTTATGAAGCTAAATTATACGATCACAAAAGTATTTAGACTTTTATCCTTTTCTTTTTAAAAGGTTGACAGGTATATAGAAACCTTGTAATAATATTTAATTACTGGATAGGTAGTCTAGAATTTGTACGGTAGTAGATCCACGCTGATTTCAGTATGAATGGGCCGGATCGTCCGGGGAAGTACTACCCTCTCATAGAAGATCGACTTAAGAGTAGTAGTATCCGTACTACTGCGTTTCGTTCGGTGAGTGAGAGCGCCGGAGGCCCAATTTCCCCCCTATCCTCTTTCCTCACCTCACTCATTCCCTTCCCCTAACCCTATTCCCAGCCGCCATAGTGGTGGCCACTATACCAGCAGTTTAAGACGATGGCTTTTGGTATAGTGGCCGCCACTTCTGGATTCCACTGACTGCTTACCATCAGGCGGGGTGGAGTCACTTTGGTAGGTTATAATATAAAAAAAAAAAAAAAAAAAATAATATAAAATCATCTCGTCTTTGGCTGCGGGAGTCGTAAGAGTGACAGCAAGAATCGAAGGGTATGGGCGGTAGCTTAACTTGCGCATTAAACATTACCTACACTACTGCCGTCACCAATACTGCCAATCGTGATGACTGTAGCTTTATTTTCTTTTCGGGAAAGGCCCCATCTATCAATAGATATCTACTCACTTGTGGAAAGGAACTATAAAAAATCAATTTTGTCCATAATCTTGAAATAATAAGAAGAAACTGGTTGCTTTCATTTCAGATGGTCCCTGGCAAAACATAAGTTCACCACACACAGAGTTATACATGCAGGCTCTTTTGAAGTACACCAACTACACTGTGAAAGTTGCAGGTTTTTCTAACTACGGACTGGGACCTTTTTCCTATCCTATTATCTGTATTACGTTACAAGATGGTAAGTAATAAAGCAATCATATAAGAACTTTTAATATAGTCACTTAAAGACGTCATATAAAAGTCATCCCAGTTTTGAATGCTGAATGCAGTAATAGTAAAAATAATTGTTTTCCTTCAACATCCACTATTTATTTTCAAATATCTTGGTGCCTTAAATTAACATTCCTTCTTTCCCCAACACAAATGAATCTTTTGCCTTTTACATTCCAGTACCCGGACCGCCTTCTGCAATCAAAGTATTGGTATCATCAGCGACATCCCTCCTCGTTAGTTGGAAAAGACCAGATCAACCAAACGGATACATCACGCATTATACAGTTTATATTAAACCTATGTCAAGGTATCTATCGAAGTTTAATTATATTTTAATAACCAAATTATCACAACTCTCTCTCAACTCGAAACTTTAAGACGTATGTAAAAATACATATAGCTTGGTTTGCAATGGGTGTTTATGCAAATGCTACGCTAAATGTAATGGATGGAATAAAAATTCTACATGGAAAATCCTTAAATATTTGAGTAAAGTCTACGTGTAATTTGTGTCCGTCGAATTTATGTTTGTAACGTTTTCAAAAAATTGAGGCTCATTTTGGGTCGCTCTTCACTACCCACACTGACTTTTCCCACCAGTGGGTGCACGGGTAATTTCTGTTTACCTGTGCACCCACTACATTAAGATCGGAATCAACTTGAAACATCTTAGAATATCCCACAACTATGTCAGAAAATAAGACAACCCTAAAACTAGAATTCAGAAGTTGTCTTTCAAAAAGAAATTAATCATTTATCTTTTTATCAGCACTATGTCTCCACAAAGCTACAGAGTAGAATCCACACAAGAGACATCGTTACGTCACTTGACGTTTCCACTATCAGGACTGTCCACAGGCAGGCAATACGAAGTATTCGTGAGAGCGCATACAGCTGTAGGGGAAGGAGCACCGAGTAATAGAGTGCATATTGATTTAAGTGCTAAAAGTAAGTGAAAGAATACTTTTTTTATCGAGTTTTGGGTACATTGATTTTAATGTGACAATACATAGAATCATAACGACACAGAAAAAGACACTTTATTTTCCTTAAACTCAATCTGAAATTCGTTAACCTAAGTCAAGTAGATTGACACCTATGAACGTGAAAATTACAAAAATAAAATGTGAGTCCATTAACCTACGGCCTCTACTTAAGTTACATCAAGTTTACGGTATCTACTAGATACACACTGATTACAGTATTAATGAAATATCTACTCTTTAATGGAACGTTGATGTCATCACCGCCGACAGTTTCTATCCATTTGATCTACTTATTTTTGACTCTTTACTTTTCTTCTCTACCATTCACTTCTTCCTTACGATTGGCAAAGACTTCTATGGTGGACCGTATCTTGTAAAATAAAAATGATCAATCTGGTACTGCAAAGGTATATAAGAGTTATCAAAAAAAAATATTATTTTCAGTTGTAGCTGGTGTCGCATCTCTTGGAGGATCCGTTTCAGTGGGAGTAGGTAGCTCCCTGTTGTTAGTATGTCAATGTGTGGGAGTACCGCCACCTCGAACTGTATGGTATCACAAACACAACATTATCACACATCATCCAAGGTTCACGAGAAATCA
This sequence comes from Parascotia fuliginaria, assembly GCA_963082885.1. Lineage (NCBI taxonomy): Eukaryota > Metazoa > Arthropoda > Insecta > Lepidoptera > Erebidae > Parascotia > Parascotia fuliginaria. Next base: position 8,931,128 of record OY720195.1, read on the forward strand.
TGATGATAGCTTGTTGATAAATAGTAAGTATTGTTTTAGTTTTTTTTACTGTTGTAGTTTTTTCTTATTTTAGTTCTGTCATCATAAATTTAATGTTACCAAAAATTGTAACCACTTTTTATAAATAATTTCAGTATTTAGTTTTACTGGATTACTCAAAATCGACTACCTGTAAAATGCATCCCTAAAATAAAAATGAATTATGACTTATTAGCAAACAGCCCAAAGAAGTCGTCGTTCATCTTTAGACATAGGAAATGTGACATTGTTACCACGCTTACTATGCGCATTGGTAATTTCTGTTACATATATTTAAGTTTCCAAATAACGCGTCCTGATACTTTAGCTAGTCATCCCTTAGTTTTCTCTTACGACCCACGCAAAAGAGTTATAAAATTTTAGACCGAATATTACACAGTCAATATACTTTAACTATAATAATTTACTTTATTTTAAAAATTCGTAATGACCCAGTGGTGAAGGCACCCACTTCAAATCACGAGATCGGGGGGTTCGAATCCGGGCAAGTACCAATGTGATTTTTCAAATCATATGTACTTTCTAAGTTTAACTGACGTTACTGTCTGACGGTGAAGGAAAACATCGTGAGGAAACCTGGACTTCTGAGGAAGTCTGAAATCGTCAATCCGCCTGGCGTGGCAATCAATGCTCATACTTTCCCTGTATGATACAAGGCCTTTACCTGGAATCGGATAATAATGGGCTGTGATGATGAAGATACTGTATAACTAATAGATAAAATTACTTCTTTCAGATATAGACCAATCCCTAAGCGGTAACTACACATGCCTAGCTAAGAACTTATACGGTTCAGATTCTGTGTCATATTCAGTGTCAGTACTGCCTACACCGGAGCCTCCGAGTTTAAGAGTGACGTCACATAAGAATGCGATACATTTACAGTGGGAACTGCCTATGAAGGTTGGAGGGAAAGTACAGAAAATTAGTAAGTGGATATTTTGATAAATGTATTGCTGTAAACAATTTACGTTTGTAATATGATAGCTTGAAGAATTTTTGGCTGCACATAAAACTTTCTGTAAGAGAAGAGAAGAACCACCACGAAACCGCAGTATGGTGAAATTTAGCAGATTGCAACCATTACCTCGTGTTTTCTTAGTCGTCTTCTTTTAGCACCAATAGAAAATGATAGTGTGCCTAAATAATTTACACAAAAAAATTCAATACGGGATTCCTCGTGCTATAGCTAGTTTTACAGTAGTTCGTTTAGGAATTTCTGTATTAAATTGGAATAAACCATCGGGGAAAAATCGTCTTAAGTTCTTACAAGAAAATAGTTGCAGAGGCACCAATAAACAACGAATAGATTCACCATGCGTTTTGTTTCACTATAATTTAACTAAAGGACAAAATTATATAATTTCAGGTTATAACCTAACATGGAAAGAAGCAAATGGCAGTTGGCAAGACGCGTGGGCTAACAAAGGAACGTCATTACAAGGGATTCATGAGTACACTTTACAGGGTCTCAAATGTGGTACTAAATACTCAATACGAATGACCGCAGCGAATAGCGTAGGGGCTTCTCAACCAACGTATGTGGATGCTACTACATTGGGCGGAGGTAAAATCCCTTAATAATACCAGCCTGTTTTACTGTCCCACTGCAGGGCAAAGGCCTCTTCTCAAATAGAAAAGGTATGAGCATTAATTACCACGCTTGCTCAAGGCGGATTGGCAATTTCAGACTTTTAAGTCCAGGTTTCCTCACGATGTTTTTCTTCACCGTCAGTCAGAAATGTCCAAGATAAACTTAGGAAGTACATATGATTTGAAATATCACATTGGTACTTGCCCGGATTCGAACCCACTACCGCGTGTTTACGAAGCGAGTGCCTTATCCACTGGACCATTTCGACTTTCCCTTAAAATCCCTTATTTACTTTTAAACTTTCACGCTGCATGATATAATTTATAAACATACGGGAATTCACGCGATCATGCATTAAATGTTTACATACCTTATTTTTCTTGACGTTTCGACCAGATTATACCGGCCGTGGTCACAAGCAGACGTGTCTGCCATTCTGCTTGTGGCCACGGCCGGTTTTTTCTCTATCCCTTGTTCGTGCTGGTTAAGCGTTTTTTATATTAGCCTACCAAAGTGACTCTACTCTGCCTAGTGGTAAGCAGTCAGCGGAATCCACAAGTGGTGGACACCATTCCAAAAGCTTCCAAAAGCCAAATTACTGGTATAGTGGCCTCCATTATGGCGGCTCAGTGAGATGCTTTTTCACGCCTCGCTTTAAAGACCCAAAATCTTAATTAGATGGGTAAACATGCGCTGGTAAAGAGTTCCAGGCTTTAATTGAGCAACAAAAATATACAGTGCTGAGCCGTTTGGTTCGAGACCCTTTAGATCCCACTGTGAAAGGGTGGCACTTCAGACCCGCACATGTCGTTGTGAATAAAAAAGGAGAGGGTGGGATGACTTGCAGATAATACAAACGTAACGCTTTATTCTAAGAAAGCCAAATATTTAAGTGCCTAATAATAAAATCTCAGCTTTCTTCCTCTATTCACAGTACCAATATCACCAACCAGCACAGAATGGTTCTGGAGTAACGCGACACACATCTACATACAACTAAGTGGCTGGGATGATAACGGTTGTGAGATCACGAGGTTTGACGTGGATTATAAGGAGTATGGCAGTAAAGTTTGGAGGAAAGCTGATAATAGACTGGTAAACAAAATTTATAACGTCCTTAACAACTTACGACGATAGAAATACAAAATTCAGACATTGAATTACACAAATACTAAAAATCTGAAGTTTTGATGATAAAATGTGATAAAAACATGATTTTGCAATTACGATGGTCACTTAGATCACACTTAAGTCTAGTCAGAATTCAGTTTCGGTGTCAGTTCAGTTCAGTGTCTTTTAAAAGCTAAAAATGTAGTATATTTTATGGATTTTTATTTTTTCGAGACCTTTCATAGAAAGCTACTTTATTATCTTTACTGTGGCTTAGTGTCCATGGACAAACTTCAAGTTACTTTAACTACTGTTATAATAATAATAATCATAATCATCATCATCATAGTTATCAACATCGTGAGCCGCCTCCATCCTTTGGTTGCCCACTACCCTTATCTGGTCGTCGGTCCACCTTGTCTCTAATAATCATCATATCTACCCATTATTATCCCACTGCAGGAAAAGGCCTCTTCTCATACAAAGAAGGTATGAGTATTGATCGCCACACTTGCTCAAGGACGATTGGCGATTTTAGACTTCCAAAGAAGTTCAGGTTTCCTCACGATGAACTTTCGACATTTATAATAATAATAATAATAATAATAATATAATAATAATAATATTCTACCACATTCACACAGCGCCATCTAGCCCCAAATTAAGCAATTATATTTGCTTGTGTTATGGGTACTAAACAACTGATATACTACTTATATAATTTTTTTTTTTTGTAAATACTATACTATACTAATAATATTATAGATAAATTACACCTAGACACAGAACAAACAATCATGCTCATCACACAAAGGTTTGTCCTGGGTGGGAATCCAACCCACAACCTCCGGCTTAGCAGTCAGGGTCACTAACCACTAGACCAACAGGCCAGTCAAAACATTTACATATGATTTGAAAATCACATTGGTACTTGGCTGGTTTCGAACCCCCAACCTCTTGTTTACTAAACCTTCAACACTGGACTATTACATTACGCCTTCGGATTATAATAATGCAAGCTGATTATAAACTACTTTTCCAGCCTTACTTAGATCAACAATGGAGTCACTATATAGTTCCTTCGGTCCTGAACCAACCCAACTCCTTCGTAATATCAGACTTGTCACCAGCACAATGGTACCAAATAAAAGTGACCGCAGAAAACGCTGCTGGGATTTCAACGTCACTGTATAATTATGCGACTACTACTGTTCAAGGAGGTAAGAGCTTATAAAGATAAATCAAATTTTATTAAAGTTTAGTTCTTACCAGTCTATGGATCATACGGGTCATGCCTCTAAAGAAAATTAAGAATGATATTTTAATTTTGCTGAGAAAATACACAAAAGTTTAAAATTGTTATACGAACAAGGCTAGGCCGCTATTACACTATCATAGAAATATGATCATAGATCTGTGAGTCATTTTTAAATAATGAACATAAGACGTTTTAATAATTACATGTGATTCATATTGTATATGATCATAGTTAGGGGATCTTTTTTGACAGCTAGCGTACAAGTAGGATCATATTCAACACACTAGCACAGTCTGTATTTAAATAGACTGTGACACTAGCGTAAACGTAGCACCCATAGCAACGGAAAACACGGCTTGGTGTTATATGACGTTTATATGATCAATAAGTGTATTTTGTAAAAATGAAGAACGTCATCATTTAGCTATTATTTTAGAATTTGACAGATATGAAATCATATTTATATGATTTAAATATGATAATGTAATACCGGCCTTTAAGCTATCCTATGTTTGTTAGTTCAGAGTAGTAGCGTACTATTTTTTACTAAGTAGTTCCAATGCACTCCTTTGGCCCGCCGCGTTAAGTGGGATCCCACGGCCCATGTTATTACGTGTACCACGCATGTGGATACCTGTGCGTTAGATTTCAACTCGCGGCGAGCCTTTCCGACGGTGTGCGTCGTTACCGTCAGTTCAATATGTTGACCACACACACGTGTTGCTGTATGTGTGCCCAACATAAACAGAGAAATGATTGAAACAGAACTGACGCAGACGTGCGCGTACTGGCCGCGCCAGGCGTGTTGCGCCACACCTTTGAAGTTACCGGCCCGCGGTGGATCGGACGACGACCACACACACCACAGGCCCCACGCTGCCCTGGCGCGGTCTGGCCTGTGAACTCCACCTTTAGACAAACATAATTACACTCTTATATGTATATGATTTAGTTTCAGTCAATTAAATGTTTCGAAACTACTCTGTGCCGCTACAGTTAGTAGGTACCTACCTAGTGCTGTTTTTGATTATTTTATTTTTCTTTACAGAATCGATAGGCCCGCCATCAGAGTTCTTTGATTTGAACATGTTGGTCATCATTTGCAGTTCTATTTTGCTAATGATTTGTTCTCTAACCTGTGTTTATATTCTGGTGAAGAGGCACAAGTAAGTGATTAACTTTAGTTTTAACATAAACATTTGTAATAGTGTACCTGCATACTTAGATTATTTTTAACTCAGTTTATTTTGCTAAAGGCTTTAATATTTACTATGATTTGTTCCAGTGTAGAATATGAACCATCTTTCTCTCATGTTTCTCTTTTTGGACAAGGGATGATTTAAATGTTGAACCGATCACAGTTTTATATGATAATTCATGATCTAGATTAAAAACAACTAAACTAAACAAATTAAGAACAAGTTCAAACTAAAATTGTCAAATGTAAACTATTATTATTATACAGATGACTGACTAACATGATTGAGAAAACCGTTAAACTTAAAGCTGATCTTGTTGTTGATAGAGTCATGGCATTCATTATCACCTAACTACCAACAATTAATAATTAATACAATAAATCACATCATTATTATTAATAAGTTCGTAGACATCATAACTAGACTACAAGTGAATTACCTACACCTAATTAAATCTCTGTTTCAGTCATCAACACCTAACAGAATACAGAAACTCTTTAACAGCAGAATGCAAATCTGAACGTAGTAATGTAACGGTGAACACTCCTCAGAGTGTGCCAACTGATATGAATAACAGAGTGTATAGCACGCCTGTACATCTTACTGCGGACAATAAACATGGTGAGAAATAACTAATATCATTTACATAACCAATTTCTCCCCTGTTCCTTTTTCTTACTTCCCTCATTTCCTTCACCTAACCCACTCCCTTCATGGTAGGCGGCAGATTCATAGTGTTCCTGGCATTGCAGAAGTCTATAACCGACAATTACCACTTACTATCCGGTGGGCTGCTGGCTCGTCTGCAACTGCAGGCATTAAAAAATCCTCTTTAGCCCTGTCTCTAGATGCTACGTGTTTTGTTTCTTTCACTTTTGAGTTTTAAACTTTACAAATAGGTATAATACACTGAATAGTCATTTCGATGCAGTTAAGTAGTAATGTAATTGTAAATACTCCTCAGGGTGTGCCAATCTTACTTCAGACAATAAACATGTTTAGTGGGACAAATGAATTGCATATAAATGCAGTTGAGGTTGCTTTTCATTGACCTTAGAATTTCTTCACCACCAGCACCGTTTTACTCGACCAAAATTGACCAAAGAGTGCCTCTGGTGGTACGTAGTCTAGATAGATTTCTTGTCCCAATTGACATCTATTTTACCTTTTCACCATTTTATTGTTTTCAAAAATAAATGGATAATCCCTCAAAATTAATAAAAGTTCTTTCATTTACAGAATTGTATGAAATAAGTCCGTACGCACAGTTCGCAATAGGTTTTCGTACATTCGGCCACGTGGAGAACCAAGAAGTGCCAAATAGAGTACATCTACCAGGTAACAGCAAGTCGAGATATGACAGTGGTAAGTTGAAAAAAAATTATATCATCATACCAACCCGTTATTACCTCACTGCAGGGAAATGCCTCTTCGGCATGAGCATTGATTACCACGCTTGCTTAAAGCTGATTGGCGTTTTTAGATTTTAAATATGTAAGCCTACCAAAGTGATTCTACTCTGCCTGATGGTAAGCAGTCAGCGGAATCCAGCAGTGGTAGACACCAATACACATTCCAAAAACCAAACTACTGGTACGGTGGTCTCCACTATGGCGGTTTATTGAGATGCTTTGTCACGCCCCGCTTGAAATCTTTTTTTATTAGTCTAGGGTTCCTTACGATGTTTTCCTTCACTGGAAAGTCAGTAATGTCCAAGATCTTCATAGAAGACTTAGAAAGTACGTCAGATTGGTAAATGCCTGGTTTGGAATCCACGACCTCGTGTTTACGAAGCGGATGCCTAAACCACTCAAACAATGCGAAAATATCACTCAGTGATATAAATAACTGCCTTGCTAATTAAAAAGACCGTGACTGTATAACAAGTTATGCGAAAGTGAACCCATTGTTACTTGTATAGGATGATGCCAATGACCGCTTTTTATCATTACCTCCCACGATCAGCTGCCAGTTCATCCTCACACCTTAGAACTTCTTAGGTCTCGTACAGTGAAGTTTTTGACAGGATAGGGAAGGTTACAGCTTACTATGAGGCGGGCCGTATGCTTATTTGTCACCCTAATTGTATAAAAAAACACATGTTTCGCGAAATTGAACGCATTGTTACCTGCAATAGAAGGGTTTTTCCTGTAGCTTGTTTTATGTACCTATGTCGTTCTTTCTTCGTAATCCTTATACTGCTGATCATTGCTTAACTTTATATAATATTTTATTTTCTAGAAACAAGTTTTCAAATGCGGTCCGAGTCAGAAGAAAGTGACTGCGTATCTCGAACAACAACACTAAAAAGCGCGCCAAGAAGTAAGTGCTAGCTAGTTTAGTTTATTATGAGATCTAAGGGTAACTACAGGAGCTAAACATACATGCTAATAGAATAGATTTACAAATGAAAGGGACTGACATAAGCTAACGTTGACATTGTCGTTAGCTTATGTCAATCCCATACATATTTTAATCTATTCTATTCTTTTGACATTTATACCACTTGTCTAGACCCTTTCGTATATACAGAATGTTCTGTAAATGACGTACCTATTGTGAATATTTTGACGTAAAAGGATGAGTTCGTATGTTTGATAGAAGTTTTATTATCAGAAGAATAAATATTCCAAAAAAAAGTTATAGTTTCAGTTCAGCTATGTCTGACTATAACTAATAATAGCTCGTGAGCTACTCATATTACGTAAATTATTTTTAAAAAATGTACTTATACCTACTTACTTTATTGTATGTCATAAATATTTTAATCCTTCTTTAATTACAGAGGCCTGCAGAGTACCACATCATAGGTAGCTAAGAAATCTGGATTAGTCAATAATTTTACAATGGTTGTGTTCATAACATTATAAAACTTCTCGTAATTTAATTTATGTAAAACTAGTCAATAATATATTTATTTATTTCAAAAAAATAGTTTTAATGATATGGCAATAGAATAACAATAATAAATGTAATAATAAACACCAAATAAATATTTCTTTCAATTATCTATTTCAATATGACTCTGAAATAATGTTAGTATAAGTTTTGTATTTGAAATGTAATAAAATGTATAGAGACACATTTTAAATTATATTTTATAGTGACAATTGTCAAAAGTTGAGTTGCAAGTTGAAATTGAAATTAAATTTCATAAAAAAAACATGTTTCGAAACTAAACTGTTTCATTTTCATGTCACATGTTATTTGACTTTATTGTACTGAGTGTAAGAAATTGTAGTTATGGTCATGTAAAAAGGTTTTTTATGAGCAATTAGAGCCATTTATAATATATTTAGTTCTTAGGGCAATCTTGCAATGAAAACAAATAAAATTAATTAATATTGAAGCAAAAATTAAAGAAAATTAAAATAGTAATACTTCGTGTAATTAAACAACGCAGTTATTTTTTGATTTTGATAAGTACCTTAATATTTTTATCTATAATTTAAAACACTGGTAAACGAGTTTAACATTAAGTAAGTAAAAGTAATTACGATCTTTTAACGTGACCATCCAAACAAAATCTTTATGATGACATCCACAATGTTTTAATAAAATACTTACTAAAATCAGGGAATTCATTAATATGTTTTATGTTGCAAGTAGTTAATGTAAAAATATTTAGTTTTATAGGTTTCAGACAAATTTAATAATAGTTTAGTTCACTAACTGATAGATGGCAGTTTTATAAAAAATAAACTAATCATCGATGTGTAGTAAATTCATTCTCTATTACACATCCACATATCAATAATTAAATGAAATGCTACTGCCAATTACAACCTAATACTGCCATTATTTTATAATCTGAATAATAGGAATGATGACAAAGTCAAAAAATATATACTATATTCAAATAACAAAAATTGCCATCATCGTACAAAATTAAATTATTCGATCATTTTGATTGTAAAAATACATTCATTGAGAATAAGTAGGCTATTTAACTCCAAAATCTATGACGTCACAATATTGTATTCTCATACTAACCACGAACAAACAGAGCGTTTTGACAGTTTATAAAGGATAAAGGCCGCTGCATACGTAACGAGATACTACCTCGGACGGAACATGAACGGAGGGGGACGTGACTGTTTTGTTCACTCGGTGAGTGCCACGTTCCCATCCCAACCGTGTCTCCGTGACATGAGACATAATTATGCTCTTTCATATTTTGTATAAAATGATATTTTCAACGTTTCAAGCTGTAGAAAAACCCGTCACATATGCCGCGGTCTTACAGTTGCCATCTTCCCGTATAGCATTTATAAAAGCTTCAAGGAATTGTGCTCTTAAACCCGGTCGAATTGAGAAACCTGTTTTTAAAGTCGGTTAAAAATGTGAAGATTTTCTATCTGTGTGCTTGTTTAAGTAATCGTTGCTTCTAAATGGATGAAACTAATATTACCTATACAATTTAATGTTATGTGAAGCTGCTCTTTGATACTTGTAAGTTGTAAGTTTATTTTGTAATAAACTGTCTGAATCTATTAAAACAAGAATCAAGTAGAAGTAAATTGAATATTAATTATCTTCAAAAAGACTGATTGTTTAACGTTTATTTTTTAATAATGTAAATCTTCGATTTACTATAGAAATAAAATTTCGAAAATATTAAATGTTAGTACACTATCGATTGTTTTATTTCAAATTTCAGTTTAATTTTAAAAACAAATTACAAGAATCATAATTGTACAAAAGGTACCTAAGCAATTTACATATGTGAGATGACTACACATTGACGTAACTCAAAGCAATTGCACCAAGGTACTTGCAGCAGATTATATTAGTCCCTGATATTGCCAATAGCCCTCTTGTAAAGACAAAGTTATACATAGTGAGATGTTAATTGATACTTTGGCTGCCTATCATCTTAAGCTTGCGCGTTCGTCATAAGCTCATCGTTTTCTTAGACACGGATACCGATGCGTATTTTTATAAAATTGAAACAGATCACGTACGTACGCTAAATTACTCTGTTCTTCAAATGCTTCTGAAAGAAATAATATTGACAAATTACTTCGTTGTCTATTTATAACGAAGTAATGCTAATAAATCTGAGTTTTCTTTTTGAGATACAAACCGACAAATGAACTTTAAATAATAAAAATCGTACAGGTACTTGAAAATTCAAACATTAAACGTGTATTCTCCTTTTGAGGAACAAAACCCAAAAATAGCATCGAATAACAAAAATCGTACTCTAAGTTCAAACATTAACTGATAGAACTAAAACTGTTGAATAAAATTTAAAGTTCAAACTAAAGTCTATTGAAGTGACGATACGTAAGGAAACTTGCGCTGTGAAAGTTTTAGTGGATATCGCTTTAAACAAGCATTTACGAGTGTGCAGTGAACCGAAAAATTGGCGGCCACTACGACTATGTAAGTTTTAATAGTTGAATTTTCACTACGAATGAATGAAATTTTAGTGGTCTTAAGGGTGAGCGAATTTATTCAATCTGGCACATATTTTTGAGATTAACATGTCATGTGCATTTTTTTAAATATATTAATGTACTTATATTATGAACACGTTATGTATTAAAAATAAATGCTAGATTAATAAAGTTCTGTTTGCTGTCTAGAAATGAGAGGTTAATAGGTTGCAAGCAAGAAAAGATTAGGGGTGTGCGTCAGAATGGCTGGTTGTCTGTGGCTCACATGTTCTAGCCAAGTTTGACTGGCCTGTTGGTCTAGTGGTTAGTGACCCTGACTGCTAAGCCGGAGGTCGTGGGTTCGATTCCCACCCAGGACAAATCTTTGTGTCATGAGCATGATTGTTTGTCCTGTGTCTGGGTGTAATTAACTATAATAATTATGTATGTATTTACAAAAAAAAAATGTATACATAGTGTATACGACGGTATGACATTAAATGCAATTACGTATAGTATGTGACATTATTAAGCGAGACAAAAAAAAATCTACTAAATATCTTCAATAGTTTAGACACAGGACAAATTTTTTAATTTCTTTAATTCTAAATTAACACTATGTAAGTACGTCAAACGGTCACTGACTTAAGTCATAGTCCACGTCGAAGGATAAACGTTGCCGTTCATTACAGTTCAGTGAACTTGTCATAATAAAATGGTATATTACTTCGTTACTATTAAAATATTATTTATTTTGTTAGAAAATTTCAAATTTTTGTTTTTCGTCAAATTACTTTTGTGATTAATTAGAAATCATTATATGGGCTAGTAACACCTGCCTTTTCATTTAATGTCAAACCGTCGTATACACTCTGTATAAGTACTATATAAGTTGTTTAGTACCCATAACACAAGCAAATATACTTGCTTAATTTGGGGCTAGATGGCGCTGTGTGAATGTGGTGGAATATTATTTATTATAAGTAGCATAAACGGTAATAGAATAGATTAATCAATGCATAGTATTGACCTAAGCTAATGCCAATATTGTCGCTAGTTTATGTCAATCCCATATATATTTTAATCGATTATATTCTATTATACGGTAGTAGATCCACGCTGATTTCAGCATGAATGAACCGGATCGTCCGGGGAAGTATTACCCTCTCATAGAAGATCGACTTAAGAGTAGTAGTATCCGTACTACTGCGTTTCGTTCGGTGAGTGAGAGCGCCGGAGGCCCAATTTGCCCCCTTTCCTCTTTCCTCACCTCCCTCATTCCCTTCCCCTAACCCCATTCCCAGCCGCCATAGTGGAGACCACCATACCAGCAGTTTAAGACGATGGCTTTTAGTATAGTGCCCGCCACTTCTGGATTCCACTGACTGCTTACTATCAGGCGGGGTGGAGTCACTTTGGTAGGCGATAATATAAAAATAAAAAATAAAAAAAATAGCAATTATGCCCCTTGTCTAGGCCCTCAGTATAGAACTATGTAGTAATCGTAGAAGGTTGAAATTATAATAATGAACTATTTCAAAAGCGTATACACATTTAATATTTACTTTTAAATCTAAGTATGATCTGTTACTGTAATGCATAAACAGCATTTCTAACATTTATATTGTTTGAAGTTTCAACTAAGTACACTGCAGGCTTTGGTTACGATGTTCGCTATAAAAAAATACTCTATAGCCTTGACTGATGTACTAAATGTAGTACGTCTACAAAAAAGTATCCTTATCGTTACAAATTAGGTCATTGATTTAAGCGAGGGATCCAATTTTACGGTCGGTCTCTCTTGGCCTCGTGGGATCAAGTCTTACTACAGTTTTGCATGTTACAAAACTTTTTTGTCCTGTTATTATAGGGTAAATGTAAAATAATTTCCCTTGAATGAAGTATCAAATTTACATGTCATATGATGGATTTTTTTTTATTTATATATTTTCCTTGTTATGTATCTTTTTGTGTGCAATAAATAAATAAATAAATGGGTTAGTACAACTTTTTGATTTCAGTGATTTCTCGTGGACTGTTTCGGCTGAAATGATGATATAATAAACAGAGCAAATATCACATGCAGGTCCTTCTTTATATTTATGAGCTGTGCGTCGTACTCCTATGGTCACACTAATCGTCCTTGATTAGGACGGAGATTGTTATATAGTGCTTGTTATTATCAAACACAATGTAGATAAGGCTTTAAATTAGCCCTTTTTGTAGGTTCGAATGCCTTTTTTATTCATCCCACTATAGAACAAAGGCCTCGTCTCGTACAGTTGCAGAATGAAAGCATGAGTAACTACTGTTTAGCACTTTATTATTTATTAGCTGTGCTACGGCTTCGCCCACTCCTAAAATTTGTTTTGTCTCCCTCGGAAAGCAGCCAGACAGATTTTCGGAATAAAAGATAGCTTATGTATATTTTTACATTACATTTTAATTTACATTATTTAAAATTCATGGAACTCTTAGGTCTTTATGTAAGCTTTTTTGTATCTTCATTTAAGTATCATGACTATGTTTCCTAAATATAAAAAATGTCTGGCCCCGGCACAAAATCTATCTACATACCAGTTTTCATCGGAATCGGTTCAGAGGTTTGGGCTCTGAGTGGTAAAAAACACACACCCACAACCTTTCGCATTTATAATATTAATAGAATAAAGTGCTGATTTGACTGCTCCATATCAATGCTTTAAAATTGTAGCATATTCATTCACAGATAATAATATATGCTTTGTGTCTATTCTTAGTCTTTGAACTCGGCTGAGTTACGAAGCGATCCCGTTACTTATCAATTTATTTTTAGCCATATGCCCGTGACACAATTTACGTCTGACCAAATTTTATATTTGAATTATTCACGTTTTTAAAATGGAGAACTTTTTGAAACAGTTGCTGTGGTAGCGACAATTGGTGTTTTATGATACTTACAAGCAAGAATAAAATAATATACCATTGGTATTCAAATTTGTCAATACGACTATATTGCTTTCATCAAAACTGACTAAACAAATATTTTGACGGTAGTAGATCCACGCTGGTTTTAGCATGAATGGGCCGGATCGTCCGGGGAAGTACTACCCTCTCATAGAAGATCGACTTAAGAGTAGTAGTATCCTTACTACTGCGTTACGTTCGGTGAGTGAGAGTGCCGGAGGCCCAATTTCCCCCTTTTCCTCTTTCCTCACCTCCCTCATTCCCTTCCTCTAACCCCATTCCCAGCCGCCATAGTGGAGGCCACCATACCAGCAGTTTAAGACGATAGCTTTTGGTATAGTGGCCGCCACTTCTAGATTCCACTGACTGCTTACCATCAGGCGGGGTGGAGTCACTTTGGTAGGCTAATATATATATAAAATTTAAAGGTAACTGATTTCTTAATAACTATAGTCACTTATCTTCTTAATTCTTCCTGTCAGAGTGGTCGTGGTTGAAATGTGGGTTGTACGGCGCGCGATGTGTCTCCAATAGTGGCGTCTCGTTGCGTGATTGTGGATTGCGAGGCTTTGATGGAGTTTATCCAGTGAGTTAGTGACAACCCACGTGCTCGCTTGCCTTCCACATGAACTTAGTCACTTCTTTTTTTTATTTTTATTTTAGCCTACCAAAGTGACTCCACCCCGCCTGATGGTAAGCAGTCAGTGGAATCCAGAAGTGGTGGCCACCATACCAAAAGCCATAGTCTTAAACTGCTGTTATGGTGGCCACCACTATGGCGGCTGGGAATGGGGTTAGGGGAAGGGAATGAGGGAGGTAAGGAAAGGGGAAAGGGAGGTAGTTGGGCCTCCGGCGCTCTCACTCACCGAGCGAAACGCAGTAGTACAGGTACTACTACTCTTACGTCGACCTTCTATGAGAGGGTAGTACTTCCCCGGACGATCCGACCCATTCATGCTGAAACCAGCGTGGATCTACTACCGCAAACTTCATAAAACTAGCTACTTTATTTCTTTTGTCTTATTTTTTTAACATCATCATTCACTACTAAACTTAGGTCTCTTACAAGTATTTTCATATGGACTTTGTTTCTACACCTAAAGTTTATTACTTTGTACACTGTAATATCAACTTAATGCAACTTAACATTAGAGGATTTTTACCTTATTAATTAAAAGCATCAACTCATCACTACGTTTCGAAAGCTGCCAGTCTAAATATTAAACAAATAAATTATATTATCACAAATAAACCGATTGTTGCGCACACAAGCAACACTTTTGTTGGAACCGCGACAACTTGCAAACTCCGATAATATAAAGTTGGACCTCTGAAATTGTACGCGGCATTCCTACTATTGGTAACTCGAACTTATAAAAGAAAGAATATTTTATTTTACAATAAAATAGATACAGAATTCTTAATTTAAAAAAAAATCTTGTTATTAAATCTATGTTTAATAGATATGATAGTATAGTGATTAACTGATTACAATTGCCGCCTCATAACGAGGTTGTATGTTGACAACATACTAAGCTTCTACTGAAACTCTTTCTCTTCCCTCAAATATTTTACTTCTTATCTTTTTTTATTCTCTTTATTCTTATATTGATCTCGGATAAAGACCGCGGCATACGTGATGAGAAATTTCGGTAATATCGTTTTATAAAAAATGTATATGAAAGGGCATGTCATGGCGACACGGGTGGGAAGGAAATGTGGCACTCACGGGGCCGTGCGAACGAAGTATCACATTACGATGGAGCGGCCTTTAGTCTCTAATTAGTCCTTTATTTCTGTTTTGATTTAACGACAAAACAAGTTTAATTTTGGCGTGAGTTTATTATCAATATTTATCAGGATAATCAATATTATTTTCTCACTAGTAACTCGAAGCAAACCGCTTACCAATAGTAGTAATCCAGCATAGTTTGTGAAGCAAACAAATAATTAATCTACAGTGGCTACAGTTTAATTGCTTGTTTGAGTTCGTCTTGTTCGATGTTCTATATTATCTAGTTTGTGGGCTATATCTGCGTCTTTAATTGCCCTTCTTTGTGAAGTATGAACGTGGTTTTAGTAAGAGCTGTATCATCACTCTCATGGGGGGTATTAAACATGGCTTTAAGTTATATGGTTAAGTTTATGCTGAATGTTTAAGATTAAAGTAATTTCATGACCTCATTATAATGTTGTTTACTAGGACCTCATATTAAATTACGAGCTATTCGCGGCACGGTTTGCTCGCGTTTTTGCTTACTGCTCTGCTCTCGTTGCAAGTAGCGTGATGTAACATAGCCTAACCTTTCTCGAGTACTGGGATATCATACGCAAAAAGATTTTTTGAAATCCGTCTGGTAGTTCCAGAGATTAGCGCGTTCAAACAAACAAATAAACTCTTCCGCTTTATATAATGGTATAGATAAATTATCACGACACGACAACTACACAACGCGCTCCAGATTCAAAGTAAGCATATATTTAAAGCTTGTGTTATGGGATCGAGAATGCGGATATACATACTTAAGTTTTTTGTAAATACATACGTAATATACATAGAAACACCTAGAAAAATGCAAATAGACATGTTCATGCATAACAATATTTCCACTGAGTTGTAATCGAACCCGCGACCTCTGCGTGGTAATCTGACATAGTAAGTACCACCAAACCACAGAGATCGTCAAACATATTAAGTTTGTGTAAATGTTGAACGCTGTAAGTATGTTACTTATAGGCCCAAATACCCCTTCAGTATTCTTCCTTTTCCTTCCTCATTCCCTTCTCAGTGGTCGGAAACGGCTTGGTTATGTTTTCTAATTATTTTGGCAATGCTTAGTAAAACCAGCCATCTCTATGGATTACGGTTACAATGTAGCATCAGCTGGGCTGTATGTTTGCCACCAAAGTTGTTTAAAAAACAGTTAAATATTTGATCGGATTTAGCTGAAGGTTATTGAACCATGCAGGAGAAATTTAAAAATTATTGAAATTTAAATACAGCAATTATTTTAGATACTGGAACGTGAGCGCTAACAGAAGCGGTTAAAATAAAAAATAGAAAGGACTTGTGCTAGTCTGACTCTAGTACCGAGGCTTCGATACAAATTGTATGTAGATAGCTCGTCCATCATGGAAATTGAGTCTCGAACATTTTTGAACAAATTTTTCTGAAAACTAGATTTAATAAAAAAACAAACTGAACTTTAGGGTGGAGAAGTTGGAGGCGCGCCACAAAACCAATTTTACATCGTTCGTGGTGCAGGCTCCAACTCCACAGTTAGAGACCTTCCTCAAGGAGGAGTTCTGGCCGAAGGGTGTCTTATATCGCCGTTTCCGCGGCCGGCTACTTGACACCCCGCAGCGAAACACGACGCCGACCTCTCATACACGGTAGTTTTTAGTTTTAAATTATATAAAATATGTATTAGTTTATAGTTTTTATTTTGTTATTTATGTATTGAAATTTTATGGGCTCTAAATGCCTGAAATAAATGGTTATTATTATTATTATTATTATTATTATTTACTGTTGAGAAAATATTTATCGATGAACGGCATGAACAAATTCGCAGCTGTAGATGTTTCTGCACAAATTAACTATACGTCATAAGATCTTCCTTTACCTCATAGTTAAACATGAACCTGACACTTAAGTTTCATGAACCACTAGATGCCAGCTGATAGTCTTCATTTGGAACATAAAGATGCGAAAAAGACGCAGGAAAGTTAAACTTGTAAAAATATTTTAAGTTGATTAAGAAGCTTGCAAGGCCGCTATTAGACTATCATAGAAACATGATCATAGATGTGTGAGTCATTTTTAAATGAAGAAGAGCGGTATTACATTATCATTATAAATATGATTTCATATCTGTCAAATTCTATGATCATAGTTCGACCCTCAAACTATGATCATAGATAATCACATGTAGTTATTATACCGCCATTATATTCTCCATTTAAAAATGACTTACACATCTTTGATCATATTTCTATGATAGTCTAATAGCGGCCGAACATATGACGGTATAATAACTACATATGATTCATATTGTCTATGATCATAGTTAGGGGATCCTTTTTGACAGCTAGCGTACAAGTAGGATCATATTCAACTCACTAGCAGTCTGTATGTAAATAGACGGTGCTAGTGTGTTGATATGATCCTACTTGTACGCTAGCTGATATAAAGGATCCTATATCTAGAGTGTGACACTATTACCCATAGCAACGGTTAACACGGCTTGATGATATATGACGTTTATGTGATTCATAAGTGTAATATGTAAAAATGAAGAACTTCATCATATAACTATGATCATATTTATAAAATCATATAAATCATATTTATATGATTTAAATATGATCATCTAATACCGGCCTAAGATTAAGAAGAACAAGTTTCAAAAATAAAATACTTAGAATTATATCGTTTAACCTACACTAATTAATGTTCATTTAATTAAAGCTTATCAATTAGTGGCATCTATTGTACAACAGAAATCGGATGCAAGTAGGAAGTAGGCTGAGCATGCCCGATGTGTATCTTGTTTTATTATTTGGAACTGTCGCTACTCCGTCCGCGTGAATGTGGTTTATCGTATTTTTTACAAAAACTTTTATATTCTATTTTAACCAATAACATATTTATATATCCTACTTCTATACTCAATTTCATTAAAATCGGTTGAGTGGTTTAGGCGTGAAAGCGTAACAGCGGACAGAGTTAATTTCTCAATTATATAGTATGGAAAGTATGAATTCCAGAATGGTAGGATTATACTACTAAAGTTAAAATAAGTGGTAATTTTTGAAATAATCGAGATAACAATTTATAGTTATAAAACTACACTGAAGTAATAGAAGCAAGTAAAGCCAAAACATAAAGTAGGTACAAAAGGATACCACTAATTATATATATAAAAGTTTTTGCGAGCAACCGTGTGCTATGCCATCTAAACTTTGATCTTCGAAGTTTATAAAGCAAAAATGAAAATTTGGCTTTGAGAATAAAAACTTCATTTTTTTAACTTCATTATTCCACGTTTTAACATTGCTTATAACAAACGACTTCTAAATGTCTAAAATCTCGATGGCTACGTTAGTTGTAAACCTAAGTAAAAAAATATGAAAAAATGGTATGGGTAAGTACTATTTATATTAACTTATTATACAATGACTTTGACGATAATTTTATTGTAATACAGTAACCAAATAAGAGTTACGTTACCAAAGCAAGGTATCTTAATGTTCAGGGCAAAACAAATGTAGCCATTGACATATGTAAATGAAGACAGGTCTAAACATTTACACAAAATAATCTCATAAAATTTTGTTCGAGTGCTGTAATCAAATTTCGTACAATATACAATTAAGAATATAGGCTTCAAAACCTTGTAGTTCCATATATATATATATTCCACATATTCCATATACACTGTTTATAAGCTTCAATATTTGTATTATGTTCAAATACAAGAGAACAGGCATAAAATTATAATAAAACTCTTGGATAATACAATAATCTTTCAAAAATCAGGGTCAAACTGCTGCAGGTGTCGCAACGCCAATGAAAATTGGAGCTGTGTTAAATCAAAACTTCAAGAATCAGCTAAAAGAAGAAGAAAAAACAGATGTTTATGTAGACGACCAAGTTGTTTGATGATTAGAAGAAAAGAAGAAACAGAAGTAAGTAGAAAGAAAGAGAGAAAAAGCATTTATTTACTACCTGGAGGCGACATACAAAATATTACAGATAACAAGCTTAAAATTAGCACTTTTTTTAGTAGGATATGCATTACATATAACCGCCTGCCCCAGAAAGGCGGAGTCGGTTGTCGGTTTGTTATGTCGGTTATGCCACCCATACTGCACCGCAACCCACCTGAGCCGCTCCATTGTGAACTTAGCACCAAAGCCCAGAGTTGCGGTGCTCCGTGGGGCTCCTCTTAGTTCACCGTGGCTAACCTCCTTTTTAGATTAATCATAAATATTATTACTAATTATGTAGTGTTTGAAGTGATGGGTTTTTCTTTATTGCATTTTATTCATAATCAAATTCAATTTTTTTTTTCAGAAATGTACTTGCTCGTGCAAATGTTGTTCTTCATGTTCTTATACCGAAACGCCCGTACAAAATGACCAAGCGACCAAGAACCTTTGCCGATTCACTGTTGATGCTTATTTTACTTAAACAAGAACATTTAAATAGAGATTTATTAAACCGCATATAATACTAATACTTTTTTTGGTTGGTGGGTAGTAAATTAATAAGTGTCATTTTTAAGTGCTCTATATATAATATTTAAAAGTAATTATTAAACATTAATTGTACCAGTTTGGAATGATTAAATCAGATAGCTGACATTGAATACCTGCCGGTCAAGTGTTATCTCCAGAATCCAACACAATTTACACTACACAACACAAAAACACAAACAACATGGACACCACCGGTGACTCATTGCATGACATGCAGATTTATTTTGACCAACGGATGGCCCGATTTGAAGCTGATCTCCAAAAGAAGTCCTCCTCTGATGTTGGAAGCTTGTCAGGTGTCTTCGCTGAATTCAAAAATTTTATTTTGAGTGCTATGAAGTCGTTTGCTAAGCAGCTACAAAAGCTCTCTCAGGATGTTGACACTATTGAGATGCGAAGCAGACGCAAGATCTTGTTACTTCACGGTGTAGCAGAGGAGAAAACAGAAGATACTGCTCAGGTGGTTGCAGAGGTCATAAAGCATAAAGTGCAGGTAGATTGCTTTATGCCAGTGGATATCCGTCGCTGTCATCGAATGGGTCGGCAGAGTTCTGCTCAAAATCCGCGACCCATTCTCGTAAAATTTCAAAATGTCACAGTACGAGACAGTATTTGGTTCTCAAAGACCAAATTAAAAGGTACGGGCGTTACTGTCTCAGAGTTCCTAACCCGCTCGCGACACAAGGCATTTGTAGCGGCACGAGAGAAATTCGGTGTTACAAAGTGCTGGACCAGAGAGGGTTGCATCTACGTGCTTAGCCCAGATGGTAAACGGCATCAAGTGACCTGTCTTGGTGATTTGAGCAAGATCGAAGTTGAAGCTCCTAAACCGGCTGTCAAAACAACCGGTACAAAACCCAAACGAGCCGCGGCGAAGAAATAGGTCCTCTAGTCTTTTCCACAACATTGCCGGGTCATATATAAATTGTGATTACTTATATACCTTCTTTACTTTAGTCTCACTTTAATTAATAATCGTATTAGCCTAGTACCCTATTTAGTTATCAAGTTTTACAAAATGTCAAATCTGTCATTTCTTAGACTAGCTTTGTCTTATAATCGTTTAGAAACTGCGAAATGTCACAGATAATTTATTGTCAAAGTAATATGTTTTGGAAAGCAAACCTTTGCTTTTTTGAGATTTGTTATTATTTATTTTTAACTGACTTCAAAAAAAGGAAAAGGTTACTCATTTCGACCGTATATATATATTTTATTCTGTTACCCGGTATGTGATATGTCTGTTCAAATTTATTCGACGCTACTTAATTCTATTTCTTTTTTGAGTTTTTGTTTCTATTCTGTTATTGTTTTTAAACATTTTTCTATATTATTTTAGTGTAATACTGTCTTATCATACTATAACACAACTGGCAGGTGGATATTTGTCAAAGTCAGCAAGTTACGTTTTATTATTAAAATTTATTATTATTTTATATATACCTTTATATATATATTTTAAATATTTTATTTATATTTATTTTAAAATGACAAGTAGCGATGATGATTTTGTCTCTATTAGCAGTGATAGTAGCTTTGTTAGCGTACCAACGTTATCTGAAACGTTGGAAGCACAGTTTTCTGATGTATCTAAGAATTTCAATGTTATTCATATCAACGCCCAAAGTATTCCGGCACACTTCTCGGATATGCTGGCAAGCTTCGATAGTAAGAACATACATGCCGTTCTTATATCTGAGTCCTGGCTAAAACCATGTCTTCCTACCATTTCCTATTCCCTACCGGGGTTCCACCTTATAAGAAATGATCGTGCTGCTGGTGTTGGCGGCGGTGTTGCCATTTATATTAGAACTTACATATCCTTCAACATTATTAATATGTCTGCACAACCGCCACCATCAAATGCTGGTGAACATCTTTTTATTGAGGTGGAACTTCATCACACCAAAATCCTTCTCGGTGTTTATTATTGTCCCTCATTACGCATAGACTTCTTTTCCTCCTTTGAAACCTTGTTAGAACACCTAATTCCTTCCTACAATCATACTATAATAATGGGTGATTTTAACACGTGTCTCCTGAAAAATGATTCCCGCTCCTCATCCTTTTCCGCATTGGTGGAATCTTCTGACTTGCATATCCTTCCTCTTAGTGCAACACATCATTTTCCTAATTCTGTTCCTTCTCTTCTTGATCTTATATTGGTCTCCTCGAGAGAACGCGTTGCTAAGCACGGCCAGTGTGCAGCTGACGCGTTTTCTTATCACGATTTACTCTTCCTTTCTTACAAAATTCGCCCACCGAAGGCTAGATCAAAAATCCTTATGCAGCGTAATTTTGGTGGTATAAACATTGAAGACCTTCGTGGAGATGCCAACAATATTGACTGGTCACCACTTATCACAGCTACTTCAATTGATGATAAGGTAAACTTTTTCACAGGATCTCTTATTAAGCTGTACGATAAACATGCGCCTGTTAGACCTGTAAAGCTTAAACATGCACCTGCTCCTTGGCTCACAGATGACATTAAGTTGCTCATGGCACGTAAGGCTGCAGCGAAATTTAAGTACAAAACGAGACCTAATGAAAGAACTTTAGAAAAATACATTACACTACGTAATCACTGCAATAAGGTGTGTAGGGACGCACAACGCCGTCATATTCACACTTCGGTCCAGAACGGGGACCCGGCTAAGGTATGGCGATTTCTGAAAACATTAGGAGTTGGAAAGCCACGTTCTAATAATATTCCAAAAACAGTAAATATTGAGCTGCTCAATAAGCATTTTTCTGCGTCGTCCAACTTTGACAGGACAACCAAATTAAATACAATAAACTTTCTTTCATCTCTTCCAACACCTAGTTATCAACCGTTTGTTTTTAATCCTTTTACTGATAGTGATGTTAAGAAGAGTATTATGGCGATCACCTCCAACGCTGTTGGATGTGATTATGTTAGCCGTAATATGATCCTTCCTATCCTTGACGACATCCTTCCTGTTATCTGTCATATCCTAAATTTTTCCTTAACCAATGGCGTCTTTCCAACTCTATGGAAAGATGCTCTAATTATCCCCATCCCTAAACAGACAAATCCTTCATCAAATTCTCATTATCGCCCTATATCCATCTTACCCTTCCTCTCCAAAGTCATTGAACGCCTCGTCCATAACCAGCTCAGTGCATTTCTTTCCAGAAACAACCTCCTTAATCCCTTCCAGTCTGGTTTCCGTCTTGGCCACAGTACAGTTACATCCTTGGTAAATATTACGGACGACATAAGATTTGCCATGGAATGTGGATATCTAACTGTACTTGCACTTCTTGATTTTTCTAATGCTTTCAACACGGTAGATATCGACGTTCTGATTAACAAACTTCGCTCACTTAACATATCTCCTATGGTAATCGATTGGTTTCGTAGTTACCTGTGTGGTCGTCGCCAGCGTATACAGACCGAGGATGCCCTTTCCTCGTGGTGCAATACGTATATTGGTGTGCCCCAGGGCGGCGTACTTTCTCCTCTGCTTTTCGCAATATTTATTAATAGTATCCCAAATCAACTCAGTTCTTCCTACCACCTTTATGCAGATGATTTACAAGTATACTCTTCGGCTCCATTGGACAAGCTGTCTGAAGCAATTATGTCTATAAATAAAGATCTAGCTGCAATAACCAATTGGAGTACATCGCATGGACTTCAACTAAACCCTGTCAAGACTCAAGTTACTATCGTTGGTAGCTCTAAGAGGATCTGTAAGGTGGATTGGGCACGGCTGCCACCGGTTGTGCTTGATGGTACTATTATCCCTTACAGTAAAAAAGTGAAAGATCTAGGCATTTTAATTGATTCCGAACTAACCTGGGTTTCACAATTGCAGGAAGTCAGCCGAAAAGTTTTTGCGGCAGCAGGGTCTTTGAGGCGTTTTCGTAACTTTCTCCCAATTACCACCAAAACTGCGCTTGCAAATTCCCTACTACTTCCCATTTTAGATTATGCGGATGCCAGCTATCCAAATCTTACCGAGAACCAGCTAGACAAACTTGAGCGACTTCAAAATGTTTGCATAAGATTTATATTTGGTCTACGCAAGTATGATCATGTTTCAGAATTTCGCAAAAAACTCAAGTGGTTACCAATAAGACTTCGCCGGAATGCTCATATCCTTTCTTTACTGTACAATATTTTGTTTAACCCTTCAACACCTTCCTATCTTAAGGGACGCTTTGAGTTCCTTCATGAAACACATACGAGATCCTTACGATCATCAGAAAACTTACAGTTAAAAATGCCGTCACACTCTACAAGTTTTTACGACAATTCATTTACAGTTTTGGCTACACGTCTCTGGAATGAACTACCCTTGGATATTAGACGAGCACAAACACTAGCATCATTTAAATCCATGACTAAAACTCATTATTTGTCATTATAATAACTTAATTGTATTTATTTATTTCTTACTCATTGTAGTAGTAGGTATATATATATATATATATATATATTTATATTTTAGTATGTATTTTTTATTTTATTTTTGTTTCATATGTATGACTATTATAGCATTTAATATTATCGTATTTATAATACACCAACAACTGCTGTTATCTAAATCATAAAAATCCATCCAAAGGTTGTCTGGAAGAGATCGCTTTAAGCGATAAGACCGCCCATTGTACTTACCTACCTATTTGTATGCTGTCTTCTTTCTTCTTTTACTTGTATTATTATTTGGTGTGTACAATAAAGATTATTATTATTATTATTATTATTACTAATAATGAATATTTGCAACTAATCATACAAACAGTTTCTTTAATTTAGATGTTTTAGGTAAAGTATCTAAATAAGTCTATCTTTCACAATATGAATCTTTTTACTGCCTACCCTGTTGGCATAAATAGACGATATTTCACTTTGTTAATATTATTTATTTATTTTATTTATTAATACTTCATACACAAAAACACATGTATAGGCGGACTTAATGCCAAAGGCATTATCTACCAGTCTACCTTGGGGTGATGCAGAGATAAATGAAGTAGGTGCATAATAAGTAAGGTAAATTTAATAATAAGTTATAAATAAATATATACGATAATTAATAAATACTTAATAATAGAGTACATATATTATATATAAAGATACTATATAAAAAAAAAAATATATATATATATATATATATATATATAATACACTATATACCATATATAAAATACACAACAGTATGAGATGATTTTGCCACATTATTTTGCTAATAATAGTTCTCGAACTTTGACTTTAAACGTGTAACGGTTGGTGGACTTCCTGATTTCAAGAGGGAGGGCATTCCAAAGAAGGATAGATTGGACAGGGAAAGAAGAATGAACAAAACCACTGGTATGTGAGAGACTTGCAAGAGTTAGATTATTAGATGAACGAAGGTTTCTATCATGGGTAGAGCTGAGATATTGAAAGTAAGGAGTTAAGTAGGGAGGTGAGTTTGGGGATGTAAGGATGGAGAAGAGTGTAGTG
The DNA here is from genome assembly GCA_963082885.1 of Parascotia fuliginaria. NCBI lineage: Eukaryota > Metazoa > Arthropoda > Insecta > Lepidoptera > Erebidae > Parascotia > Parascotia fuliginaria. Next base: position 8,956,398 of record OY720195.1, read on the forward strand.
AGTGCACGCAAACTACGGCGTTTGACGATAGGTAACCAATTCAAAACGGAACGATAGGTAGACACATGGTCATACTTGCGAAGATTAAAAACGAATCGAATGCAGTTATTAAGAAGACGGTCAAGTTTGTTGAGAAGATCTGCATTCAGGTCGTAGTAGCATACATCACCATAGTCGATCAGCGGAAAAATTATGGCCTGCACAAGCATTGCCTTAGTCCTGCATGGAAGAAAATTTTTGAGACGATACAGAGCACGCAGAGTACCGGTAACCTTTTGACAAACATATGTCACTTGGGCTTGCCACCTTAATGTGGAGTCAATTATTAGACCGAGGTCTTTTACAGTTGTCGATAGATTTATTGCTGTCCCGTCAAAGATAATCAGTGGAAGATTTGACGTGTCCAACTTGCACGTAAGGCGTTGACTCCCTACGATGATTGCTTGACACTTTGACGGGTTTACAGTTAAACCAAACCTATCTGACCAGCATTTAATATGTGCGAGGTCCATATTAATAAGGTTAACTGCTGTGGATATACTGTCCACACTAGCCTGCGTATACAACTGCAAGTCATCAGCATACAGATGATACGAACACTGAAGATTTTTAGTTATGAGATTAATGAAAATAGAGAATAACAAAGGAGAGAGAATACCGCCTTGAGGGACGCCAGAGTCTATGTCACACCAACTAGACGACTTCTCATCGAGTCGAACTGACTGCTGACGCCCTCGAAGATAGCCAGAGAACCAATCCAGAGCCTCGGGAGAGATCATAAGATAGGACAGGATGGATAACAGGATATCGTGACTGACGGTATCAAAGGCCTTGGAAAAATCGATTAGAGCTAGTATCGTGACTTGGGTGTTTTCCATACCGTCTCTGATATCGCCAGTCACTTTGAGGAGTGCGGAAACAGTGCTGTGGCCTGGTTTGAAGCCGGACTGAAACGGGCTTACCAGTTTGTGGTGATAAATGTAGTTAGCCAACTGCTTGTGCGCGCAGGCCTCCAGCACTTTGGAAAGGAAGGGAAGAATTGATATGGGTCGGAAATGACTGGGTAAGGAAGGATTTTGTATTTTAGGTAAGGGGATAACGTAGGCTTGGCGCCACGTTGACGGAAAGGTACCGGAAGTGAGGGAGAAATTAATGATGTGGGTGATAGCTGGGAGGAGATGATCCAGAATGGTGACAATCATGCGGCGGCTAATACCATCGCTACCTACCGCATTGGATTTAATAGCGAGGATTGACTTTTTGATCTCTGCCTGAAGAACCGGAGAAAAGGAAAAAGATTCAATGTCGAATCGAGGTAAACCAGCTAAATAGTTGATTGTATTACACTTAGTTTGGTGATCCAAAGAAGTACTAGTGCTGAAATATTTATTGATATCATCCAAACTAAGTGTCTTATGGATGTCTACGCTATGCTGTTTGCCGATACCTAGGGTCCTGAGGAACTTCCAGATATCGGCGGGAGATGAGGAAGTGATATTGTTTAGAAAGTGTCGGCGTTTTGCGTTTCGTATCATCTGATTACACCGATTTCTTGCAGTCTTAAAGGCAACCCAGTTGTCATCACACCGAATTCTTCTATACTTGCGAAAAGCTCGGTCCCTGCGCCTCATCGCCATTCTTATACCTGTTGTGATCCAGGGTGCAGGCTGGCGTTTCAATTTTACTTTCCTTACAGGAGCATGGACATCGTAGAGAGCTGAAATATTTTTGTTTAGTACACTCACCTTTTCGTCGACTGTAGAAGCCTCCAGTAAGTGGTCCCAATTCAACTCAGATGCGTCATTATTTAGTTCCTCGATGTCCATGCGTCCAAAACAACGCATGTGCAGTACTTTAGGCAGAGGTTTGGGAGGTCTAAGGAGGTATGATAAGAAAATAAGGTCGTGATGGGAAAATCCAGGAGCAAGAAGTTGACCATGGGACAGAACTAGGTTAGGAGCAGAAGTGAGTATTAAGTCAAGCCAGGTGTCTTCCCCTGTCATGTTGTGGTGAGTGGCTTGTAAAGGTAGGACGTGAAGGCTGGCTGACTCAACGATCTCTAGGAGTTTACGAGAACGATGGGAGCTAGAGGAAAGGAGGTCGGTATTGAAATCGCCCATGATGATGTGATGATGATACTCGGACCCTAAAGATTCCAGAATCACTTCGAGACTGGAGAAATAGTCGACAGATGGGGCGCAATAAACATTATAGTGTAATTATTCTGACATTACACGAAATAGACGAAAATATCTCATTACATTCTCGCCACAAATTACAATCTACTAAATTATACTGAAAATTACTTCAATTTGACGTTATATACAACCTTACTTACTCCTTTATCAATTTACGTCTAATTAGTCTTAATTCTCTCAGTTATAAAGCAAAAGAAGAAAGCCGTAACTGCATAATTAACGAAATCAAATATACACCTAAAGACTTTAACTTAAAATCTGTTTTTCTGGAACTTATGGCGTAGTTGCTTCTTTTTTTTGTTATTAAGACCGTATAACATAAATGTACGCTTGTATAATTGCTTGCTATATATTATTTGTTCCTAATGACTTGCTCCTGCTTCGCGTGTGGGTGCTTTTATGCTTTTTAAGACATAAATAAAAATTGTTGTAATTCTTAGTTTTTCTCTACAATAATATACATATACTAATAAACTTTCTGGAATAAATGTTCTAATATTATATTAAAAATTGTACAAAAATCTGTTTTGTAGTTTAGTAGAAGGTAGAAAAATAGACAGGAAAAACAGCGGTTTTATAATATTAATAAACGAGCTGCGCAATGCGGCTTCGCCTGAAAAATAGTTTGTGCTTAATTAATATAACTCGGGAACCAGACCGACTTCCGGAATAAAAAGTATCCTATGTCCGTCTCCGCCACCGAATCTATGTACATACCAATTTTCATTGAAATGGGTTCAACCGTTTAGGCGCTGAGTGGTAACAAACACACACACACACACATACACACACACACACACACACACACACACACACGCACGCACGCACGCACGCACGCACGCAAGCACACACACACACACACACACACACACACACACACACACACACAGAGAGAGAGAGAGATCTAACTACCCAGAAACTATGAATAGAAATGCATTTAGACTGGCTTTACGTGCAAGAGATTCTGTGTCCTTTGTAGACACAGAATCTCTAATACAGCAAAATTCTCAGTCACGTGATTTACAAAATATGTGTATTTTGTGTCTTTTAATTGTATACAGATTGATTCAACAGTAATTAGGGCACAGTTATGTTTCTAAATTTTAAATTTCAATCGTCAGGTATAGTTCTCTTTAATTTGAGAGTCTCTAGACTTTGCAGGGCACGTTGAAATTCGGTCTCGGCTGTTGCCATGTTGACAACAGTCGATCTAGCCTCTATATTAAATAAGAGACGATATGGGAAATCCTGACACTTGTTGAACACTAACAGCTCTAAAAGTAGAAAGAGTTATAAATTTTCTTTTAAATTGGTAACATATTCTTAGAAAGTAAATTAAATATTAAAATAACAAATAAACCCAGCTTCTAAGATATAATTTGATTGTAACATTAGCCCGAGGTGAGTGAATGTTTCAGATATGTAAATTGCTTTTAGTGGTTAGTTCTGTCGGGCTAATAAATTAAATCCTCGCCTTTTATGACAGCTTTAATATCTTCACGTCAGCGGATTAATATTTAAACAATTAATATGTGAAGAAAATAGTTGTGAACTTTTGAACACATCTCAACTGGAGAAGTGGTTATTGTTAAAGTTCATACGCAAAAAATTAAGTGTACTTTTTATAGATTAAAGAAGCTTAATGTTATGTCAAAATTCAATAAATTTCAGTCGTTTCTGTGTACTGATGGTGCCAGGGGGACAAATGGAACTTTTTCCCCTCTGTCACCCTAGAGGGACAAATCAGAGGGACAAAGGGGAATAATCCTCCATTAAAGTCCTAGTTCTATGCTTTCGTGGATGAGGCACCCGTTTCCAACACACGTGGTTAAACCACTAGGTTTACGGTATTGGTAGATTCTTCATGCTGAAACCAATCAGCATGAATAGGCCCAATCGACCGAAGAAGTATTACCCTCTCATAAAATATCGACGTAAGAGTAGTAGTAGTATACATACCATTGCGTTTTTTTTTTATATTAGTCTACCAAAGTGACTCCACCCCGCGTGATGGTAAGCAGTCAGTGGAATCCAGAAGTGGTGGCCACCATACCAAAAGCCATAGTCTTAAACTGCTGGTATGATGGCCTCCAATATGGCAGCTGGGAATGGGGTTAGGGGAAGGGAATGAGGGAGGTAAGGAAAGGGGAAAGGGAGGAAGTTGGGCCTCCGGCGCTCTCACTCACCGAGCGAAACGCAGTACGGATACTACTACTCTTACGTCGATCTTCTATGAGAGGGTAGTACTTCCTCGGACGATCTGGTCCATTCATGCTGAAACCAGCGTGGATCTACTACCGTATAAAAGACTTCCGGTGATTGAGAGCGCCTGAGGCCCAATTTACTCCCTTTCCTTTTCCTCACCTCCCTTCAATCCCTTCACCTACCCCACTTCCTTTACGGTATGAAGCGGCCTCGCAGTCCCATTGCAGGAGCAATGCCAGAGACTCTGAGGCGTCCGTGAGCGACAGTTACCACTTTCTATCAGGTGAGCTGTTTGCTCGTCAGCCATTGTCGCCAATAAAAAAAATATTTACCAAATGTGATTCGTTATTAAAATGGAGCAAGCATGGTAATTAGTGTAAACCTTGTCAGTATGAGAAGATACACTCGAAGTCGTATTGAGTCATTTATACACAGCCTAGCTTACAAATAATATACTTTTATGTCTACTTCGAAGTTTCGGAAAGTAATTTATCAAAGTTACGTCAGTACGTATCAAAAGCTGATTCGGATCATGGCCATCGATGCTTTCCTCATTTGTAGCGACATGATTAAAGCCTCTGAAGAATTATCTAAACTCACGTACTAACTGAGCAGGATGAACGAAGTAAGGGCTTATTTATATATGCACTGTTTTTTAGACCTTTTTCTAAACACAAGCATGTTACATGTGATAGCTTAAATGAAATGCTTTTTTTATGTAAATGGCTTGTATAAATATTGTCGATCATATAATTAAAAAGTTAGGTGTGTCGTGCTAATGTTCATCTACTATATTTAATTTAAATTACGATTACCACTTCACATTACAGTTTTGAACCAATTGCACAAATTGTAATGTGAATTAACAATGTAGACTTTTAAGCTTATAATAACTTTGAAAAATAGTTATAAAATTAGTTCAATGTTACCTGTGCGTTCCAAAGTAACTCTTGTCAACCATTCTTGTATACTGTTAGAAGAATTATCTAGAGTACAAGCAAAGCTACCAATAGGGCTATGTTAGAAAGTTGCCTAGGATACTGGTTTCGTTACCTAGCAACCGTCGTTATTTTGGTTATATAAACAAAAATTTGCTAGGCAACTATATCAGATAGCCCTATCTATGTCTAGAGATGAGGTTATTAATTTTGGGCTTAACACTAGCAAATTAATTAATACCATTTGTTATGTCACTAAATCATAATATTCAGACTGCCTGTTCGGTGGTACTGTGTATGGACTGCCACTCAGAGGTCGCGGGTTTAGTTACCGCTCAGTGTAAATATTTGTGTGCATGAACACATCTATTTGCATTGGACTGGGTGTTTCTATGTATAATATGTATGTGTTTACAAAAAATAGTGTGTGTGTACTCATGTACGCACGTAAGAAGTTATACCTACTTCTTTGGCTCAACAATCCAAAAATACCAAATAATAACACAACGCTTAAATAAATGACGGCGCATTCGACGACCGAGAGTGAATGACAATGACATTTGTCAGTTATTAATCTGACAGCTGATTGATAAGACCGACTCACTGTCGTTCACTCTGACGCAACACCGAGCGCTAGTGCAACCGCGTGGAGCAACAGCCGCCATTACAGCGTGAATCGACAATCGGCTTACATCGCGAATATGTGCTACGTGTTTGGTGGAGCTTCGTACAATTTAGTGTGATTAATTATCGGACAATTTAATTAAGAATTTATTTCGTGTCGATCGTCGTGATTGTGGACTTGAATTACATCTCATAACCTGACTTTGTGTTTTAACCTCCTTGCCCGACTACCTGCGCCTACCAGTGTGAAATATGGAGGTCAATGATAAGGAAAACCCCCCGGCTGTCCCTTCATCAGAAGTGGGATGCAAAGGGCATGCTTCAGGAGTGTCAAATGGTGATAGCGAACAAGTATCACACGGATTTTTGCGTAATATGGAAAATTTACTCTCTCGACTCCTGATGACCACACAGCCAGCTCCGACTACAAAATACCGCCACAAAATTAATCTGCTTTGATCCGGATGAGGATGATGCAGATATAGAAGGTTGGTGCAGAGTGACGGAAATAATCGTGAAGAGTAGAAAGCTAGACGGTGCGGAACTCTTGTTAGCACTCACACACGCTCTTAGAGGACGTGCCGCTACATGTTTAACAAAGCTGCAAACGTCTCAGTTGACATGGGACCAGATAAAAGAAGTTCTCCTTGCGAAATTTGGAAAACCTATGACATCTCAAGACTACTTCGACGAAATACTGAGATTTCAAGTTAGTTCAAAAGAAACGGCCTGTGAGGCAGCAACACGTCTCTGGACTATGGTTGAACGTATCCCGCGCACCGAAATGCCGGAAGATGTCATCACGGGGTTTGTGTGTTCCGTTTTGGCCCAAAAAGATAGCATTATGCGTCGTGAACTACATTCTTGCAACGTGACAACTAGAAGCCAACTATTTCGGGTATTACGTGGCATCTCTTTGAAACGGAAACATGAAGGACAAGACAATAATGACAATGAAGTAAAAAGGAGTCGATTCAACGAAACACGCTTCATGGGGACCTGTCATCGGTGCGGTCTGCTAGGCCATAGACAGGCAGACTGCCGTAAACGCCGTGAAGACCTCAACGACAAGGCCACAGTGAAGACCACGGAGCATCTCCAAAAGTCTCAGGCCCCCGCACGGTCTTCTACGTGCTTCGTGTGTGGTCAACAGGGCCACGTGGCGTCGACATGTCCGGACCGCAAGCGGTCTAACGAGCGGTCGGCAGTCAAAGAAGTCCACCTGTGCGAGCGGCGACCAGCAACTGGCACCTTGACTACATCTTCCGGTGAGCCCGTTTCTTTTCTATTTGACAGTGGATCCGCCTGCTCGTTAGTAATTTATAGTTTGGCTGCCAGATTGACGGGCACCAAGCGTAATGAATCTGTGTATCTTACAGGCATAGGGCAAAATAACGTCGTAAAATGTGACTCTCAGATTCTAAGTACTATCTATATTCAAGGTATATCGCTTACGTTGTTATTTAACGTAGTTCCCGATACTGCTATTAGTGAAAAGGTGATTATAGGCCGAGATATTTTAAATAAAAGTGTTACTGTCGAAGTTAATAACGATCGAATTCTTTTCTCTTTGCGTAAGGAAATTGACATGGTAGAAAAAGAGCGTCAGACTGATTTTAATAACATTGAAACTGATTTACAAGGCGAAGATAAGACAGCTCTTATTAAAATTTTACAAAGATACAATGATTACTTTACCGATGGTATACCCTCTCGTCGCGTCACCACTGGTTATATGCGCATAGAACCTATAGATCCACATAAAATCGTGCAGCGACGCCCTTATAGGCTATCTCCTGTAGAAAAAGAGATAGTTAGGGATAAAATAAAAGATCTTCTCGAGGCGGGTGTGATTCGCGAGAGCACATCTGCCTTTGCTAGCCCGATATTACTCGTAAAAAAAAAAGATGGCTCCGATAGGATGTGCGTAGGTTATCGCGAACTGAACTCAAATACTCGTCCAGAACATTATCCTTTGCCTATAATCAATGAGCAAATAGATCGACTGCATGGTGCGTGTTTCTTCTCCACCTTAGATATGGCGTCGGGCTACCATCAAATTTTGATAGATCCCGAAGGAGACAGCGTAGCGCGTACGGCGTTCGTGACGCCTGAAGGCCAATATGAATATTTGGCCATGCCATTCGGGCTGCGTAATACAGCTTCGGTCTATCAGAGGTGCATTAACAAGGCGCTAGGTCTCTTAAAGGAAACAGTAGCACTAGCATACATGGACGATGTCCTTTGTTATTCTGATAGTATCACCCAGGGCCTAGAGCGTTTAGACCGTACTCTGAAAGCGCTGTCTGAGGCGGGTTTTTCATTAAACATACGTAAATGCAAATTTATGAAAAATGAGGTGAACTATCTAGGTTACGTGATTAAATCCGGTAAGATTACCCCAAATCCAAAGAAAATACAAGCTCTAGCGGATGCTCCTCCGCCACGAACCGCGACTCAGGTCCGCCAATTTTTAGGTCTTGCATCTTATTTTCGGCGATTCATCCCCAATTACACCAACCTAGTAGGCCCTCTTTACCCACTGACGAAACTAAAAGGACCAATTACGTGGCGTCATGTACGCATGACGCCATTCACAAAAAAATTATTCGCATACTGACCGCGGAACCAGTACTAACAATTTTTGACCCAAAGATACCGACAGAACTTCACACAGACGCGAGCTCAGAAGGTTATGGCGCAATATTAATACAGAGATGAGACAATTTACCCTACGTTATATCTTACTTCAGCCGCCGAACGACAGACGCTGAATCCCGATATCACTCTTATGAGTTAGAAACCCTCGCGGTCGTTCGCGCTGTTGAACACTTCAGGCACTACCTGTACGGACAATATTTTACTGTCTTTACAGACTGTAACTCGTTGAAGGCTTCAAAGTCCAAAACTGACCTTACTCCCCGAGTTCATCGTTGGTGGGCCATACTCCAAGCATACGATTTTGATATAATTCACAAACAAGGCAGCAGCATGGGGCACGCTGACTTTCTCTCCAGAAATCCACCAGTCGAACCCTTATCAGAGGACCATGAACCTGATTCTTTCACTAGGATAAAACCAATCCAGTTCGTAGAACTCCATCAGTCCTGGTTAACAGTAGAGCAAAAGAGAGATAGCGAGATTCGGGATTTAGTCGAAAAATACAAAAATAAAGAACTGCCTGAGACTATAGCTCACACGTACGATGTTCGAAAAGGAATACTTTATAGGAAAATAGAGCGAAACAAGAGCAGTTACTGGCTTCCCGTTGTACCACGTTCTCTCACGTGGACCTTAATTAATCACGTTCACACAGAAATAAAACATTTAGGCGCGGAGAAAACCCTAGATAAGCTCTACGAACAGTACTGGTTTCCACAAATGTCAAAGTCGGTTCGCAAATTTGTGGATTCCTGTATTGTATGCAAGGCATCCAAAGGCCCATCTGGCGCTACACAGGTTAGACTTCACCCGATCCCAAAGACTTCCACCCCATGGCATACCATACATATCGATATCAACGGTAAACTTAGTGGCAAAAGCGACCAAAAAGAATATGCTTCAGTGATCATCGATGCTTTCACTAAATACACCCTACTTGAGTATACCCCCTCCCTAGACTCAGCTAGCGCAGTTAAAGCTCTAAAAAAGGCTGTGTATCTTTTTGGCGCGCCGAAATGCATCATAGCTGATCAAGGCAGATGTTATGTAGTGCTGAATTCAGACTATTTTGTAGCGAACACTCTATTGAACTTCATTTTATCGCCACTGGCTCTAGTAGGGCAAACGGCCAGGTCGAACGAGTTATGCGGACTCTTAAAAGCTTACTTACTATCATTGAGAATGATCCCAATAGAGTATGGCGTGACGAACTCCCCGATGTACAGCTAGCTTTAAACAGCACAAGGTCCCGGATCACGGGGTACACACCTACAGAACTTATGTTTGGAATAACGGCTCAATCTTTAGGTATGAACAAAATAACCTCTAGCTCAGAACCTGTCCCTCGTCTCGATCTAGACACAATACGACAAAATGCGGCTGATAACATATCAAAAGCAGCACTGTCCGAAATACAACGGTTTAACAAAGGCAAAGCCATAGTAAGGCCTTTCTCCAAAGGCGAGTACGTCTTTATAAAAAACAATGAACGCAACCAAACCAAGCTTAACAGAAAATTCAAAGGTCCTTTTGTTATTACCGAAGTGTTAGAAAATGATTGATACGAAATAAAAAACATCGATGGGTCTAACAGAACCTATAAATTCGCACACGAGAATTTGCGTTTGGTGCCTAGAGGTCTTGAAGGTTTACAAGAAGTAGCAAATGATAGCGAAAGGGCGGCCGAGACGGCGGGTCAAAATCAAATGGATGAAACCGTGTCATCAGACGATGATAGTGACACGATATCAGCCGCTAGTTCGCGTACTATGACTGCCAGCTCTGCTACCCTTTCAGCGTCAGAGTGTGAAGATTTTTCAGTTGCAAGTAAGTCACGATAATCGAATTATATAGGGTTCTGTCAAATTATTTTTTGGTCGATTGTTAGTAGCTCCAGCCATCATACGAGATGATGCCTGGTCGATTCACGAGGCCGTCCGGTCCAAGTTATCATATGAGATGATGATTCGGTCGTAAGGACACCTTTGCTGAGTGTTATTTGTACGAGGTCAAATATCACAATGTATAGATCAGGGAAAGCTGTGAGGCCGTCCGGTCCAAGTCGTCATAGGAGATGACGAGTCTTGGTCGAAAGGACACCTCTAGCTAGTTACATTTGCATGAGGCCAAATGATGAGTGCATGTATTCGCGTGTGTATAAATGTGTGATATTATGTCTTGTGTGCCAGGATAGGACGAGCGTAACGAGTATGGTAATCCCAGTGGTTCATTTTCTCTTTTTGCAGATTAACTAAGCATCAATCGAAACAGTTACGAGAAGCGCACGAGGACGCGCGCATGTCAGTCTGGCCGTGACGGCGCATTCGACGGCCGAGAGTGAATGACAATGACATTTGTCAGTTATGAATCTGACAGCTGATTGATAAGACCGACTCACTGTCGTTCACTCTGACGCAACACCGAGCGCTAGTGAAACCGCGTGGAGCAACAGCCGCCATTACAGCGTGAATCGACAATCGGCTTACATCGCGAATATGTGCTACGTGTTTGGTGGAGCTTCGTACAATTTAGTGTGATTAATTATCGGACAATTTAATTAAGAATTTATTTCGTGTCGATCGTCGTGATTGTGGACTTGAATTACATCTCATAACCTGACTTTGTGTTTTAACCTCCTTGCCCGACTACCTGCGCCTACCAGTGTGAAATATGGAGGTTAATGATAAGGAAAACCTCCTGGCTGTCCCTTCATACATAAATATTTGAATTGATATAAACTCCAATATATTTTTTATTTATTCACACTGATTATTTGTACTGATACGACACACAAAGATTCGCAACTAACTTCAGGGTGTAAAAGGTTCGCAATTAACTTCAGGGTGTTGCTTTTTTCTGTCGGTGTGCGCGCGCATCGTAAAAATTCACTCTCATCATTTTTCCCAATCGCACCAAAAGAAGTATAACTTCTAAAATTAAATTAGATAGAACCCATAACACAAGCATATAATATGCTTACTTTGGGTCTAGATGGCGTTGTGTGTAGTTGTTGTGATATTATTATTATATATTAAAAATATATATATTCCAGTACATTCATCAACAAAATTAATAAGCAATTTAATGTTTCTGACTTAAATATGAACATACCTTTAGCAAACATTTGTGGCAGAGCGATCCAACTTAGATTAGTTGTATGTTTGTTCCTCAGTAATTACCGACCGAGTCCAAACTAAGCGCTAATATTTCATGTTCCAAACCATTCTGTTTGGTGCCCTTTCATTATTTTACTAATGAACCATTTTGGTATTGCTTTAACGAAGTTTGGATGTGATTTCTACTTTTAATTATAAAGTAAGATTAATGAATACACATATAGATAATTATGATGTCTTCTTCGATGGCGTGGGCAGAAGTGTTTTGGTTTTATGTTTACATCTAAGCTTATAGCTATTATAAAGAGAAAATATTTGATTATTCTTTTATTTGTTCGGATGGTGCAATTTAACTCAAAATGAACACAACGCTTTCCACGGTGCGGTTTCACCCGTGTCTGCTTACTGCTCTGCTCTCGTCGTCAGTAGCGTGATGATATAGTATAGCCTCACCGCCATCATACGCAAAAAGATTTTTATGCTATTGCATAGCTTTTATCGCGGGCTTTGAGCGCGGCGATCGAATCAAGAAATTCCGTAACGAAAATAAAACTCCGCCTACCATAAAATTTATTTCTCAGGATAAACACTAGTGGCGCTAAATTTTTACCACACATAAACCATTTTTTTTTTTTTTATATTAGCCTACCAAAGTGACTCCACTCTGCCTGACGGTAAGCAGTAAGTGGAATCCAGAAGTGGCGGACACCATTCCAAAAGCCAAACTTCTGGTATGGTGGCCTCCACTATGGCGGCTTAGTGAGATGCTTTTTCACGCCCCGCTTAAAAGACCCAGGATCAAAATTAGATGAGAACACATGCGCTGGCAAAGAGTTCCAGGCTTTAATTGAGCGACAAAAGTATGAAGTGCTGAACCGTTTGGTTCGAGACCCTTTAGATTCCACTGTGAAAGGGTGGCACTTTAGTCCCGCACGTGTCGTTCTGGATAAAAAGGGAGAGGGTGGGATTAATTGAAAGAGCTCTTTAGAACACTCTCCATGGTAAAGGCGATAGAAGACGGCCATTGAGGCGATGTCTCTTCGCAGCTGTAAAGGCTCAAGGGTCTTAGTAGCCTCCGGGCTTCCGATGATACGGACTGCTCGCCGCTGCAACCTATCGAGTGCATCCAGTAAGTACTGTGCGGAGCCATCCCAAAGATGAGAGCAGTACCCTCACAGGAACGAACCTGTGTCTTATAAAGAAGACAGAGCTGCTCGGGCGTGAAGTACCGCCTCACCCTGTTCAGGACACCGAGTATACAGGAGGCGGTTTTAATGACGCACTCGATGTAGTTCTTGGGGTTGAGATCTCGGCTGATGTCCATACCCAGGATACTTAGGCTATCCTGTAGTGGTAACGCTGTGTTCTGAAGAGAGGGAAGGGGAAGGAACGGAGATATAAAATATTATAATTTTATCTGGTAGAACTACGTAGAACTATAGAAATTAAACTAAGATTTTATTAACGTGTAATAATGCATCAATAGAATGTAATGTCCCAGTTTTATTCTTTTTCGGAGTAAAAATACTTAGTAGGATGATAAAATTCTTGAATAACCTACATCTATTGTAAGATAATAAAAATATTTTAAACGATATTAACTCCTTATTTATTCAATAAAAGAAATAAATATTGTTTTCTTATCTGTAACCACGCTCAAAACGTGTTACTTAAATTAATATCAAAGAAAAAAATACTGCATAAATAAAAAATAAATGAATAATTATAATTGCATAAGTTGATAAAAAATGCTATGCAATAGCTTTACCGCGGCACTCCCTGAGTGACACAGGATTTTTTTAAATCCGACTTGTAGTTTCAGAGATTAGCGCGTACAAACAAACAAACGAACTCTTCAGCTTTATATAATAGTATAGATTGTTTAAATAAAATACAACAAATCATCTATGAATCATATGAACAGTCATCTATGAAGGAAAATAAACTTGAATGAGCCTGAATAGCTTCATAAAGTATAAAGTAAATTCCACGAGGTTTTTAGCGTGTTAACAAAGCCGCCTTACAAATATTTTCAGTCAAGAAAATATAATTATATTTCATACATAATTTATATTTCTAACAAAACCTAACTTTGGAGCTTTTTAAGTGTATTAAAAATATATCTGAAATAATTGGTTGCTATAAAAAGCTAGGAGATTGTTTTAAATTGTTTATAAGTATTCTGAAAGTTATAATAATAAAAACTGTTTTCTTCATCCACTTCTTTACGAGTACTTAATTAACTTAAGTATCTCTATATTTAAATATTAATAGAATATTATAATTTATAATCACTACATAGTATAAAACAAAGTCGCTTCTCGCTGTCTGTCCCTGTGTATGCTTAGATCTTTAAAACTACGCAACGGAATATGATGCGGTTTTTTTTAATAGATAGAGTGATTCAAGAGGAAAATATAGTAGAGAAACACTGATAATTTTAGAGGTTTCTAATTTTAGAGGTTTCTAATGTAATGCAGAGACATAGCGGTTGCGGCAATACCGGCCGGGGGCCGCCGGCCTCTAAAGAAAACAACGCCCATGTTTGTATTGTCTAATGACGAAAAATCTGTGAACATTGTTTAAAAAGACATTCTGTAGTATATTTAGCATAAGCATAATACCTGTGCGAAGTCGTGGCGGGTTGCTAGTAACATATAATTGTGAAATTAAATAGATAATGTTTAAAATCATACTCATAATGGATACTTTTTAGATATAATAGAGTTATTTATTAAATTTATTAATAATTTATTCTATTAAATGTATAGATATTTTTTTAATGATTCATATTTTAAATGTAATAATTTAACTAATTAACCCAAAACCCAAGCTATTAATGTAATATATGCTTACTTTGAGTCTAGATGGCGTTATGTGGTTGTTGTGGTAATTTTTTTTTTTAATTTAATTAATTTTATTACTATAATTTTATTTTATTACTTTGCATGCCATTCATACGGTGAGACATGTTGTATTGATTTATTCAACAACTATTGTAAACATGTTTTAAGCAAATAAAGATTATTATTCTTATTTTTATTCTTTAGTCAGGATTATAATGGAACAATATTTATAAACGTAATCTTACAAACATACAATATACAGAAGGACCTTGGATATCACATTTAGCATTGGTCAGAAGCCCCAAGAGAAAAAAAAAACTTAATCAAGCAAGAGACTTAAGACTTGAAGAACAAAGATGAACTATCGCGTGATAGAAAATTTTATTTTTGTTACTAATATTGGGTTTCCTCCATTTTGATTTTGTATAAAGCTGGACGTAGACCTCGGAAGTACTAAGAGTGTATAATGTATTGTGACTTTAATTGTTTTTTTTTGTACAAAATGTATACTTTAAATCTTTAATTTATACTATTATGTTAAGTGGCAGAGTTTGTTTGTTTAAACGCGCTTAGCTATGGAACTACCGGTAGAATTTGAATAATTCTTTTTGCGTATGATAGCCCAGTTTCCGAGGAAGATTAAAGGCTATGTAACATCACGCTACTGGTGACGGGAGCAAAGCAGCTAGTTTCTTATTAATATTTATAACATGCGCAGATATTTTAACTTAGATTGAAACAAAAATAATACAAAGAACTCATCAATACTATGAGAAGTTTTAATAACTTCATGAATATATATTAGGATTGAAAAATATTCATAAAATAAAAAAAATATGATAATAAGAACAAAATGTAAAGAGCCCAAATATCAAACTTAATGAATATGATTCAATAGTAAAGTTTTGAAATCGCTCCATTATGGTTATAAAAGAAAGTGACTTAAAACAGAATAATAGGAAAAAGACAAAATCTATACCTACTATTATATAAATCAGAAGAGTTTGTTTCTTTGTTTGAACGCGCTAATCTGTGGAACTACCAGTTATGATATGTCAGTTCTTGAGAATGGTTATGCCTAGGCTATATAACATCACGCTACTGGCGACAAGAGCATAGTAGTAATCAAAGACGCGGGTGAAACTGCGCTGCGGGAAGCTTGTATAAAAGAAATTAGAAAAACAACGGGCGAAAGGAGATAGCTATGAAACGTAATCTTGAAACCCTATACAATGCTTAGGTATTATTTTTGTACACACTAAACATTTCGGCATATTGAACCATATGAAGTAAGCCCGACATGACTGCTGTTGGCACCTGTAATGGCACTTACAACCCATATGAGAGCAAACACCAAGTAATTGCTGTAAATCGTTGAGGAGTTCCCTCGACTGTCTTTGTGCTCTATCATCAGATCGACTCCAAACCTTTACTAAATAGCAATGTCTTAAAATACTTATTGAAAAACATAACAAATGCACTAGTCGTCAGTACGATTTTCGAAAGTTCCCTTCAATTTCTCTAAGATGCCATCAACAGATCCTGGTTTCCTTATCATGGTACCACCCTTGGGATATCTTCTTTCCAACAAAAAAAGAATCATCAAAATCGGTTCATAAACGACGGAGTTATACGCGAACACACATAAAAAAAAAAATTGAAACCGAATTGAGAAACCTCCTTCTTTTTTTGAAGTCGGTTAAAAATAGGTGTCTAGCAAAGGTTATTTGAATAAATCTTAAGATCGTTTACGCGTCATAAGTGGCAATCTCGCAATTAAGTGTCATATTTCGTGGTTTTCAATGTATTACATTTAATTGGGGCTATATATATTTTAAAAATATGTTCTGTCTATATGCTAGAATTAGGTGAAAGCTGTATATAAAGTAAGAAATCATTGCGTTTACAGTTCTGTTTATATGCAAACAATACACTTGAAACTTAAATTGCGGTATTTTTATAGTGAAATAAGTTTAAGCATTATGGTTACTTACTTTTTATACAGCTTTCATATAATTCTAGCATATAGATAGAACATATTTTAAAATATAAAGCGCAATAAGCGCATTGACCTACTGGCCACGAGTTTTTCTCATCCATAGGATGCCCACCATGTTTATCAGGTTTTTTAGAGATTATTTATTTCTTTGCTTTTCTTTTCTTTTCTTTTCTTAAGACTGTAATTATCTGGCGAATGAAAAGAGTGGCGTGATGTTCTTGTTAGTTTATCTCACAGCTCTACCTCGTCAGCGAACTGGCTGTAGGTTAATTAGCTGACTTGATGTAATTTGGACTTTTCATAAGCATCATACTTTATGATCAAAATGTAATAAATGCTTTGAGTTTAAGTTAGACCTTGAATCCATCACGCGACGGTCCTGAGGTCCTAGACAAGTGGCATAGATTTCTTTATTACTATACATAGAATTTTATAGATTAAAAATATATGAGATTGACATAAGCTAATTCCAGGGTTATCTCAATCCTGTTGTTGTTGTTGTGTTTTAATCTATTCTATGAATAGAATAGAAATCTATGCCACTTGTCTAGGCCCTTTGTTTAGACTGCGTCTTAGTGTTCATAGCCTAAACGTCATTCAGTTATTATACTAGTTGTTTATAGCAGCTATCGCTACTTCTAATAATAAAATGTATGATGCTTTTTCCTTTAGCTTATTCTAGTATTATTGAGGTTGTCCAGAAACGTCATTTTCTTCCAATTTCCTTTTAGATTCATAGCATCGTCATTGTAAAATAATTTCTTCTTATCACCCATAATTGTTCAACTAATAAAACTGAGTCTATACAGCTTTAATAAAAGTTATACCCCGCTGGGCAGTGAGAAGTAACGAGCTGTAATTAAATTTCCGTAAAGAAAATTTCACATTTCATCCTACTATTTTATAGTATTTAGTGTCTTTATACCTTGTACTAACAATATAAGTTTGTTTGCATAATTTAGTGATAAATTACTTAATACATTGCTTCACACCTGTCCTCCTTTAAGAATTCTGCCTACTATACCATACCATAACGATGCTATGAACGTATCAAAATTGGAAAGCAACATAATACGCTCTACTATGACCACTATAGCGCCGCCTGATACTCTCGCCGACTATATGGACGCTTCGTGCATGGTAAGCTACGTTGCTAGTTGCTGACAGAACTGTCTAGTGGACATAGTCTCATACTTTTCAATACAAAGCATATTTTTAGTTTCACACGATCCTATTGCGTTCTCTTAAAGGGATAATCAAAAACTATACAATGCCATTTGCTATATCTCTTGCTTCTTCATCATTAATAGTCCGTTATTATTCCAATGTAGGGAAATTCTGTTCTTTAATAGTCATTAATCTCTTTAGTTGAAATTTCAGACTTCTTAATGTTAATTATTTACTTACTGACACATCATATCGTAGATAAATCTTTAATAGCGGAATGGTTAAAATTCCTGCAACTATTATTAAACGATATGCTACTGTGTAAAGAATTCTAAGTTAGATTCAATTCAATTTATTTATAAATATAAATTACATACAATAATATACAATATAGGTAGTTTCCCTTTGGTTCCAAACTAAGCTAGTGCTTGTATCTTGGGCATCATCGGGATATTTACAGTTAGATTTAAAAAATCATGAAGCTGAATGAGTGTACAGAGGTAATTAACCCCCAGGTTAATTTAAATAAATAAAAACCTTTGAAAAATTAATTAGTTACTTTCTCTGCCTAACTAAACATACAGTTATTCATGACCATTTATCAAAAACTTTTTCATTATTTCTTCCATAAATAAACAAAAAAACTTGAGAACAGTTTTTTTCTATATTTCCGTATTAATATATCAACATATTAGGCCGTGTACCCACCGCTTTATGAAAGCAATGTGTTTCTCATACGCACATCAGGCGATCTTTTGTATAAACTACAATGGCCATCAGACGCAAACTTTTAGCTTGTTTCATATGAAAACAAAACAGCATTGTGCCCGTTATTTTCAAATATTTTTTGTACAAAATGTATGTTGCAGATTTAGTTTTATGCAGGTAATTTTATGTGTTTTTAATATGAAAATGTGTGGCTTTGGTTCATCAAGCTAGATTTGAGCAACTAATTTGTGATATAAGTAATACTATCCTTTGTTTTATCCGGTTTGGTTGGATTATTTTATCGAACCTAACTTCCAGAAGTACTGAAGTATCCTAGAGTCTTCGTAGGTTTCGGGGATTAACTTCGGGGTGCCGAGGATATATGGGTACTTGCTGGTAATACTATATATACGAAGTAGTGAAGATGAATAAGCTATTACTCGCGTGATAATATTTATAGTTGTTTCTTTATTGTGTCAGAAGAAAAATCAGTGATGCACCTGGATGGATGCAATTAAAGCAATAAAACTTACAATGTGCGTGTATCAGGTACATTAGACAATTGTATATCCAAAAACAAAGCATACTCTTCTGCGTGCGTTTTTGTCATCAAATATAATTCTTTCAAAACATAAAGCATAAAAAATAATGTTCTACTAATGAAACATAGTCGTCATAATAAACTTGGATAACGACGTCATTTGGGGTCCGAATGAACACGTGCAGGGATTGCGTGAAAGAATTAAATTTAATACATGAACCAAGTATTATTTGCTGAAATGTTTCATAATATAACAAGGGGGATTCCCATGTTATGTATGTTGTTTGTGAGTTTGTTGTGGTTAATGATATTATGAGTAGGTAAAGAAAGCAAGAGCGCCACTGATTTTGAATGAAACTGATATACTAAAGCAATGTTACTAAAGCAAATACTGACAATAGTACTAAATTACTAATGATACAATGCACGTTATAATTGACCACGTAGCTATCATTTCATTACCCTATGCCAAATTGTACCATTTCTTTATACGTGCAATTTGCTTTTATATAAATATGGTAGGTACTTAAAACATTATTTTTGTGTACCCGATTATTATCACAAGCACCACTTTCAATATTAATTTCATCATTATCATCAATTCAAACTTTGTTATATTGTGCGTTAATCAAAGCTAGTACTTGAAAAGCTAAACTACCAAAGTTCTCGGGTACACCGTTTGTTTATGTAAAACAAACGTAGCTATTCACTAACAACTAAACTTCGTATTTAGACCACTGTCTCATCTCAAACTAAAACTAGCAACACGCTCAGCACTATTTCAAGCATTACCAGGAGCTCAAAGTGAATGAACAAACAACTTTATAACAAACTCGGACCATTCGAAATTATACCGTACACAGTAGAAAATAAGAGTTAGAAGAACTGTAAGTATAAATTTGTCACTTATCTCAAAACACTCCCGAATGCAAATAAGCCGCAATCTAGATGCATTCAAGAAAAAGTCGCGAAGATTTTTGTGTTGGATAGTTGCTTGAAAATAGGGTAAGTAAGACTTTAAGTAGTTAAATAAATGTTGGTTGCGAATATTTAGCTTGTAGAAACTTTTGCTTTATCTGCATGAGTAATGTACATTTACATGCATATATAATTTCACGTCTGTCTCCTATTAATGGGGTAAGCAGAGACTATAAAACCTCAGTTGCTACGATCCAAACATACCTCCTTTGCCTCTACAACATTTAATAATCTTTTCATACACACACGTCGGTTACGGGTGCTTGTAATTGTCAATACATCTCCTATTTAGTACGTGTATGTCCGTCTAGGGCGAAAGAACTTAGTTTGAAGATGTCCACTTGCAGGACTGGCCTCTCCAAGCACCTATCAGTAGATTTTTTTAATATTTCTTTTGACTCTCAATATTTAAATCATAATAGTTGTTTCTTTAATTTTCTTAAAGCAATAAACATTCTTTTTAAATTCCCTTTTTTCTTGCTTCTTTTTGCATTTATTTATAAACATATTTGTCTTTGTCTCATAACATGATTGATTGCATGTTTCTATAACACTTTGTAATTTTTTAATGTTTATCGTGTACGAATTTTTTTGATGAATTAGTGAAGTAATGTTTTTTACGATGATACAGTTGCTGGCTTTAGCATCAATCGAATGGATCGACTTTTAGTCTAGACTTGACTAGACTTCTCTAGACTGTAACTTCAAATGATAGATTAGAAGTACAAAAACACTACGTGATCATGCATTTTCTGTCAGAATCAGCCTTTCACCTTGCGGTGGCAATATATGCTGGAATGACGTTGATGAAAATAAAGATCCGGTGCAAATTTTATTTTTGCTTCGTCTGGCAATTACTGTGAGTATATTTTTTCAGGGTTAAGGAATTTTGGTAGTCATTATTCCCGTATAAAATTAAAAGTTTCATAACATTTAGATTTTAATCGCTAAGCAAATGGTCTTTGCAAATTGTATAAAGAAAAAGTAAGAGATTCACCTCTTTATGTTTCAGTTTGATTCTAAAGGACTCAATAATTAATTTTTCTGTTTTAAATATCAGCCCGTTATAGTCCCTGAGCAGACTAAAAGTCTCTTCTAAGAAGTCTTTTCTTGTTCAAAGCGGACTTATGTCAAACATAAATCAAACCTAATCGTAAGTATTGGTCACGATGTTTTATTTTTACCGTTAGTCAGTAATGTCCAAGATAAAATGACATTGGTATTCACTTATCATTATTTTCCTAAGAATTATAATGAATTTATTGATATTGGTTGAGTGATAGAAGAAGCCTTAAGTATCCATGCTTATGTTGTTTCCAGCCCGAATATTCAAGCTAAGCAAAGGCGATATGACGTAACGTTACAGCCGCCATTATGGGTTGCTATTCCGTGCACCTGCTCTAAACGGATTGAAACAAGTCTACGGAATTTTAAAGAGGATGGAATAGGTTTCAAAATATTATATATTGAGGGATTTGATCCCATCTGATCTATGATAAAGGTTAGTGATTATCATGGGTTGAATATTTGAAGCTGTTTATAATATTAAAATATTGTATATAATAATAGTTTATACTTCGGAAGATTAGCGATACTGTGTATGAGCCATGCAATGGTCTTGGATCCTATCCGGAGTTCTAAATTTTGCTTGGTAAATTGCAGCTCACCCTCTGTAAATTGAGACTCTTCATACTGGTTGATAGAGGTTGTTCCATAGCACACTGTAAATATTTGTTATATACATATAGATTGCGTCATGAGTTATGAGCGGTGCCCTTACCTGCGAAGAACGCATTTTTAGGTTTCATTGCGAGTGTACACATGCGTAGATCCCCACCACTAAAACAGAGCGCTCGTAAATCGTGACGCGACCTATATCTACATACCTCTTTGGTTAAAAATGACATCATGCTGAGTTATGATAAACTAAAAGTCATAGCGCTCGCTACTGCAAAAGTTTCTCATTTGATGTTTTGAAAAATTACCTTTTTATTTCTTTCCTCTACGCGTATTCGTAAAACTATACAAAAGCGGGGTAATTACTAGAAGCATAATTTAGTATAATATGATTATCTATCCTCTGCTTCCTCTTTCGATATCTGAAAGTTCCTTAATACACTAGGTATTGGTAGACAGCCTCCCGCTGATTTGCAGGAGATATTTGTTTCAGTTGATATAAATCGTCATTTCTCCTCTGCATTTTTGATGGATCACCAAACCAAATGTCCAACTGTTAATTACATAGCTTCCTTATCTCGCTATAACATAGAAAGTTTCTGTTTTTCTCCAGTTGAAAAAGATGAGATCAAGAAAGTTATCCTCTCTATCAAATCCCACGCAGTCGGCTGCGATAACGTCAGTCGACGCATGATCAGCAGTCGTCAGTCGATGATGAGTGTTTTTTCGTCCTTGTGGCGCAAAGCCTGTCATTCCCCTACCCAAAGTTGCAAACCCTTCTCTCCCCAGTCACCTGAGACCTATATCCATTCTTCCGTTCTTATCCAAAGTGCTCGAGGGCTGTGTGCACAAACAGCTCTCCCAGTTTGTCTATCGCAACAACTTCTTAAGTCCTTTCCAATCCGGCTTTAGACTTGGTCATAGCACTGTTTCTACGCTCCTCAAAGTGACAGGCGATATAAGAGAGGCTATGGAAGACACCAAGGTCACAGTGCTGGCTTTGGTTGATTTTTCGAACGCCTTTAATACCGTCAGTCACGACATTCTCATCTCTATCCTCTCCCACGTTATGGTCTCTTCCGATTCTCTGGAATGGTTTTCAAGTTATCTTCGAGGTCGTCAGCAGTCGATTCGTTACAAAGATTCGTCATCTTGTTGGGCTGATATTGTACAACGCTCTATAACGTAAAACGTAACGTATAACGCTGGCGTTCCTCAAGGCGGCATTTTATCTCCTCTATTGTTTTCAATTTTTATTAATCTCATAACCCCTAATCTTTCAGTGTGCGTATCATCTTTACGCGGATGACTTGCAGATTTACTCTCAAGCCAGTGTAAGCTGCGTTACGTCTGCAGTGGATATGGTAAATAAAGATTTGGCATATATAAAGAACTGGTCGGATAAATTTGGCCTCATTGTAAACCCAACCAAGTGTCAAGCCATCATCATTGGCAGCCAGCGCCTACTCTGCAGACTCGACCTTCTCTCTCTGCCCTCAATTACTTTCAACGGTATCAACATTGATTTGAGTACATCGGTAAAAAATCTGGACTTGGACATTGATACAACCTTAAATTGGGCAGCTCAAGTCACACAGGTAAGTCAGAAGGTCACCGGTACTTTGCATACTCTGTATAGACTGAAGCACTTTCTTCCAATTCAGACTAAAACAATGCTTGTGCAGACTTTAATTTTTCCGCTAATCGATTATGGTGATGTGTGCTATTATGACCTGAATGCAGACCTACTTAATAAACTTGATCGTCTTCTTAATAACTGCATTCGATTCGTCTTTAATCTTCGCAAGTTCATACTTGACCACGTGTCTACTTATCGTTCACAACTGAAATGGCTTCCAATTCGTCAGCGTCGTAGTTTACGCGCACTCACTACCCTATACTCCATCCTTTCATACCCTTATACTCCCTCCTACTTAACTCCTCAGTTTCAGTATCTATGTTCTACTCATGACAGAAACCTCCGCTCTACAAATAATCTCCTTCTTCTGTGTCTCTTTCACACCTCTTTCACACCTCTGATTTCATTATTTCCTCTTTTCCAATACAGTTTATCCTTCTTTGGAATGCTCTGCCTCCAGAAATCAGGTTGTCCACTAGTCGTATGGTGTTCAAGGCAAAAGTTAAATCACTAAACAAATTAGCAGAATCATCACAATAAAAATGTAAGTATATATGAGGTATATATGATGTATGTATATTTTTATATATATATATATATATATATATATATATATATATATATATATATACATATGAGTTGGTTTATTATAATAATTTGTAAGTTGTTATTATTTATATTTTTATTATGAACATAACATAAATTTTCTTATTTCTAGTCTTCTAGTCTTTACATCTGCCTCGCTTCATCTCTGCATCACCCAATAGGTTGACTGGTAGAGAATGCCTCAGGCAAAAGTCCGCCTTTATACATTGTCTGTTTAAGAAATATAAATAAATAAATAAAAATGATTATCAACTAGTATTATATAATAAGTCTATATTATTTCAAGTGTATTACGAATGAAGAATGAAATAAGCATTTTTTGTTTTCCAATCTCTTCCAGTAACTTAACATCCCTGTCCTACATAAATGTTGTTAAGAATCGCGGATTATTTCCGACATCTTCCCTTCTTAAAGCTTCAACAGTATTAGTTAATTTGTTGCTTTAATTATCTTCTAATTACTCTTTAAAAGCGTTGTTAAGTAAACGGATTTGGATGTTGGTTCAAGTATGTAAGCCCTTTGATCTTCAAAGGCTCTAATGTATTTTACATCAGTGATGCTTATTTTAGCTTCGATTATTGTTAGATCTGCCAAAATAGAAAATATATTGTACGAATTTATTTGTGCACTAGTTATATTTGGATATCAACAATACTTTAATAGCCAAGCATTCTGTTTTATTCGACGAACAATGAAGTTATGTTATAAGGGTTTTCCTTTTAAAGAACGGCACTTTAAAAACATCTTTTATTAAAATAACTATTTGTTTGTTGTTAGTTTTTCTGTCCTGTCTCTATCGATATTATAAAGTAAATAAATACCACGGGGACACTTCAAAGCTTGTTCTAAAAAGAAACAGTCAGAGAATTCAAAATCAAATGCAAAATATCACAAATGCATACATTATTAATGAAATATACATATTATCGAATTCAAAAGTCTTTACTATCACTAAACTAAACAAAGGATTAACTAAAGTCATCGGGGCTTTACCAAATCTCTTAAGAAGCTTCAAAGCAACACAATCGGAATTAGTTATCTCTTTATCAGTAGCATGTTTCATTTCGCATTCCCTTTTATAACTAAACACCCTTTGCAATGTTGAACTAATTAACTAGCAATTTTCTTTGAGCAATTACATCTTTAGTTAAGATTTTGTTTGCTACGTTGTCTTTATTATTATAGTAGTTTATTTTTGTAAAATAATTATTATAAATCCTTGTTAAACAGCGCTGCCGGCACAGCTTAATTACCCCCTCGGTCGTTTTTTTTCCTTTTCCTTTATCGTCCTTTTTGTCTTGCAAATGATTGGCAATACAACATTTAAAGAATTTACATTTACAACATTTTAAGATTTGCAAAGTGGCGTAATCTACTCAACTTATTATAGCATCTTGCTTCAGGTATAGTTATATAACAACTACGTGCCTCCAGCTATTTAAGACTCACGTGATACAGTTTCGCATTATACTATGTATCAGACACAATTTCAGAAATAATACCAAGAATTTCTCGGGGGATAATGTAATATCACTTTACCTTACTTTTAACGAAGTGCTAGAGACATCGACATGGCAATTCGTATACCACAGTACCACTAAATCAAGGCAGTTACATAGTCATAATCTAAACATTATATAAACTATAACTAGGTTTAAGATTACATAGATAATCAAAAACAACAAGATAAGAAGACATTTTAATAAAAACGATAACAGAAAAATAACAATTATGTGTTGCTTGTATTTTAGAAATTAAAAACCAAAACTTGCATAATATATTTATATTAGTATCAAAATATTTGTCGGCGTCCAATTTAGAGTATACACATCCACATAATTATATGAATCTGTTCAAAGTCACAACTCAAACTGTGTCGGGATCGCAGGTAGAATAAATTAATGCAGAGACGCCCTGAAAATGCATGGAGCTATAATTACTTGGATTTTGATATGGCAGTTTAAATTTTCATCTTTTGTAAAATTGCGGTAATAGATCTCTGATCTCTGATCTATCGGGTCTAGCCTAAAATATAAAATCTTGCCGTGTGTGTTAAAGGGAGACTAATGAATATTGTACGGTAACAATCCGCTTGCCAAGCCTAGTGATTATGTAAAACTATTATTCGGGCAAGGCAGTAGTAGACGTTTTATGGTTGACGGGTAGAAAGAAATTCAATGCATTTATTTACGTCACCTAACTTATTTAATCAAATAAATCTTACTTTTAACTTACTACTAACTTTATTTTACAAATCAGAACAAGAAGAAATAAAGAAATTCCTCACTTAGATAAGATCGTTCATGACAAATGTTAACCTAAAAGTAAATTACCCGTGCCAAATTACCTCATCCAATTTGTGTACATCTGGAATCCACCCTCCATATTGCGGGCTTAATCTGCATGTCGTTACGAGCCGTGTCTCGACTCATCCATAATTCACATAATGAGGACAGGCAGAATACTGTAGAGACGAAATAAGTTATTCAGAGAGCACGATATTTAGATTTAGGAGCTTTCTACCTTTTAGTTCTGGTTGATGTCAGTGTATCGGACGTGTAAGTGGAAATTATGTTAGATCCTTATCAAACGGATTACGTTTATTATAATTCGATAGATTAGTTTTATCGAGTATTTACTGATGATTCTTAAATCTTTATTTATAAAGACAACGTATCATCATTCATATTTGTAGCCTTCATTGAAGTATCAATATTCTTCTTGTCATCATCATCATCAGCCAAAAGACGATCTTCTGCTCTGCTGACTGTTGAATTTTAATCTTCTCCAAGATTCGCTGCTTTGACCAGTTGACCAGCCACTATTTCACAAAAATGTTAATTATATTGTTTATTATTCAAACAAATATAAAAAATCGATTGTTGACCCTATACTGTATCGGTTGACTTTTCAATTACGCTGTCCTGACCCTGCGTCATTTTTTTTACTGCTCGCTACTTTTGAATATTTTATCATGTGGATACCAAAATGCAAGACGGAAACGCTTAATATTTGATACGGTCATGTGTTACACAAAAATATTTATGGAGTACTGGAACAGCGATATTTATAACAGAAGATTTTTTGCCAAAACCCTAAAGCTGAAGAAATACGGTATTCTAAAAAAAGCAGTCTTAGTAGCAAAAGAACTTGAGCCAAACACAGGGTACGTATAGAGATTTCCTATTGTTTACCTGCGTGAGCAACAATTCATGGCGCAAAAACAATAGGTAAAAAAGAAAAAAATATTAAACTGATCTTGAAGCGTAATCGTATGCATACTCGTAGTTTAAAATTAACTATAAAGTAACATTAACATTTATTTAAAAACAGAGTTTGCAAGAGCTGAATAAAATGAATTACTATTCAGTTTTTCTTTTATCAAAAGAGGTCTGAATAAACTTAATTATACACTTCAGTGAAAGATACTAATTAAGCAAATTACTATCAACCTACTAACGACTAATATGTTTTTTTACTATAGGTACTTTAGGTTTACTGTAGGTAAGTATGTAGTGTATTGTAGTATTATACTTACGTAAACTGACTGGTTTAAAAGAAAAAATGGAGATATAGACAAAAAAACTGGAACTTTTCTATATACTACTTAGAGGTTATAAAGAAATCTGTTTTAGAAGTTTTATTATTAGTTACAATTTTAAAATTCAATCAGGTCACACGACGGCTCTATCCTTTTCACAACAGTTGGAGACAAATCAAAAGCGTTTGTATAGTGGTAAGGTTGCATACATTATTGAGTACAACTCTGATAAACCGACAAATTCGTAACACCGCCAATTTTACTAAATACAACACAAAATCAACTTATCTGAACACTGGACCTTTTCACGTCTACGTAAAATACAATTTAGAATTAACTTGTTACGACAGACGCAGATTTACATTTGTTGATTCAAATTCTAAAACAAATATATTGCGGTTTCTCAAATGTTTATGTAACTCTTAAGTCAATGGCGTAAAGTTTAAATTTGAATGCAATTGAGAAAGATGGATTGTAAGTTTTGTGCAGTTAGAGAATTCATCAAGTTTGCTTAAAATGTTGATATTTCAAATTTCAAGTCTTCAATGGAGCGAATGTTTGCATGGTAAGGATTGTTAGCATTAGGCGTCTTATTAAAACAAACTTTAAACGATGTTTCTTACGCTTCATTCAATTTCTTACTAACTTCCTTGGATTTAAATTTGTATAGAAATCGGAGGTTTATTTTTAGAAAATATTTGTTTTGTTATTGAGACGAGATGGATTTTTGTTAAATTTAATACGACATACTTTATAATTTTTCTTTATTTATTACCAACGGAACTGAAGTTTGTGTCCGCTATTTTTGCCAGCATCAAGTGTAAAATTATGTTTCTGTTGAATATTGTAATGTTATTGTATTCTAAGCAAAAATAGAAAAAAAAACAGGCTTTACAATTGCCATTTTTGAACAATAAAATAATATACATATAACAAGAACAAGAGGCCAAACATCTATTCAACAAAATACGTTAGACCCATTCAAAACGAAACTATTACAGGCAGGCTTAAGCCACTACACATTCCATACAAATTTGAGTTCCCAAATTATTATAGCCGTCCACTTTATGTTCAGTGCAAATAAACTCGAGTCTGCACATACAGAATTTATCTTTCATACAAATGTTCTATGAATTCTAAGCTTATTGCAGTTTTGCTTAACTAACAAACTTGTTGTACATTTTATATTAATTTTGCTAGCTTGTTGGTGTAGTGATTCACATTTTTATTCCCGTACGGAATGAACTTTTTAATCCATAAATACAATAAAGTAAATCTAAATATTTTTTTTATTTTTATTTCTTAGATAAAATACGAGAGGTGAACAATGATTATTGAATCAAACGAAAAAAAAATCGCTTTCAATTCTGTAGAATGAATACTGCAATTTTACAGTCTAAGTATTTAACTTCTAAATTTAAGGCTTACCATATCTCTGCTCGATTTGCCACAAAATATTCACCAACACAAAGTTTTTACTCCTCTTCGTAGTAAGCTTCTTAGAATGCAGTAGTCTTATGTGTACTTAGCATAAATTCTTAGTAAGTAGGGCAAGCAAGGGCGCAGTGAAAGGAAGATATTGTACTGAGTTGTTATGTAGGACTAAATTCTTATATGCAAAATAGAACATCCAATAGTTAAGAGTATAAGAGTTTTCTCTAAATATACTCTACTATGTTATGTGACTAGAGAATAGGCTCATTGCATTATAAAGCTTAACATCATGGCAATATTCTAATTCTGTGTCTATTCTTTCTGATCTTTTTATTATATTTTAAACTAACTGCGCCCTGCGGCTTTGCCTACGCTTAAAATATGGTTTTGTTTTTGTCTCTCTCGGGAATCAAATCGAGTTTCGGAATAAAAGTAGTGTCCGTCTCCGGCTCCGAATCTATTTACATACCAATTTTTACAAACACACACACACACACACACACACACACACACACACACACACACACACAAACACACACACACACACGCACACAAACTTTCGCGTTTATAATATTAGTAAGATAATTAGATCAACGTTCTTTATGTCATATTTTCTATTTCGATACTTTATTAAAAACAAGAATAATGTCGTCGGTTTACCTTGTTAGTGGTCTACCCACGATGCGTCTTTCATATCGTGGTAGTCACTTCAGAAGTTTCTGCTCTAACGGGCCTTACGGTCTGTTGCCCATTAACTGTTCAGCAAAGCACCTTCTAAAGCTATAACACCGGCTTTATTCCTGTGAATTTTCTCGTTTTTATACAACCTTGCTTTGAAATTGAATATTTATTCTTACTTCTATAGGAATTCCACTTCATGAGATAGTAGATTAGTGATTCTCTGGAACAATTAATGCAGAGTTAGTCGAAGCGGAATTGAACGTTATAAAGTAATGGCTTCAAAGGGAATATTGAGATGGACTTATTTAAACCGAGGACGTGGTTGTGATGGGACACACTGCTGGTGATATTGTCAAGCTTAGTTTTTATAAGTCTTTTATAAGCCGTGTTCATTATCAATGATTTATCGTCATTACTTACTTTACTACTTTTCTTTTAAAACCATATTTATCATCATAGTCTTTTGTACATTTGATTTTAACATTTTATCAAAGCATTTTAACAAAATATGACTGAAAACAAGTTAAAAATAAATAAACTATTTCTGATCTATAAAATAAGTCATTATGCATGTAAGATATTACAAATTTATGAAGAAATTTAATATGGTTTTCATTAACTTTATATGTTGTTTCCTTTTTTATATTTATCCTATTATAGACCAAATTTACTCAAAACTGGAATGCTGTATACAAAATGTTCACTATTTAACAAAGCCGAATGTTTAAAACAATTCAATGAAACTAGAGCGTTTTTGTTCGTGTTCAGTTTCGTGCTAAGCGCGTTTTTTTTTAAACGAGCTTTCAAATTCGCTCTGTACCTCCGCAGTTGAATCTGAGAGTATTGAGCCTTTGTAACTTAAGTGTAACGCGCAATTGCTGTGTTTAAGTATATTGGCTTTCGAGGAAAGTGAGTCTTAATATCTATGGATATTATTCTTGAAGACAGGTTTTAGTTTTCACTTTCATTAAATAGAAAAAACGTTTTATGAATTTTGATTTTCATGAAAACTTAGGGCATGAAATAACTGAGTGGTAGTTATAATATAGGTTGGGCGATATCACGGTCAATTCTTTTTTTTATATAACAATAATAGTATCACGCTTTTTTCAAAAAAGATGTATGCAGCGTTGTATAACACCCACATTCCACATAAGTTCTAGGGAACATTGCGATTCTAGGTGTTATTCCAAACTCGGCTGCAGGCTGCGTATGCAGGCAGCACATGCATGACACGCAGCCGCTGCCTGCATCCAGAGCCGGGAGTGATACACGCCGAGTTTAGAATATCACCTTCATAATTCAATATCAATTTACCCGACCGTGTAACTTTTGCGATACAGTACCACTGAGTCACCGAAGCACTAGTAATATTAATATAAGCTACTACTGCCCTAGCAATTGTTATTCCTTTACGTTATAATGGTCAATTGAATATCGAAGCCATCTATATCACGCACAGTATTCATAACAAATCATTTTTCACTCTTTGATTCATAAATTCAACAAAAACCAATCGATCTTAATGGGCTGTTTAAATTCCATTGCGTCCTTTTGATAAGGAAAGCAATAAAATTGGCTTTGAACCGTCAAACGATATGGTAATGTTAGAGCACCGTTTTACATTCGAAGCACGCGAACGATATTTCACGGGTAGATCTGCTTGAATTCAGATAAAGGGGTTAAATATATGGAGGCGGACTTTTATTACCTATTTAATTTATTTATTGAATGTAATTAAGGTTTTATTAAACTGACTCGTTGATAATAATGGGAAAGCTTACTACTGTTGTGAGAGAGGTCGTAGGTTCGATTCTCATATGAAACAAAATTTTGTGTGACATAAAATTGCGTCAAAATTTGGGTGTGCGGTAATATATCGGCTATTGATAGTGAACATTAATTCTAAAAAAAATAATATAAATTTCGTTCCTCGTTACATTAATCGTGCAATGTAGCCATAAGTATGCATTTAGTAACTTGAAAAATTTACCGCATGAGTAGGTATTTAAACTTTCCTACGCTTCAAATCAAATTATTGGTAGACAATAAAGAGTAATAATAATATAATAATATTATTACAGCTTTAAGGGTTAATGTTTTCTTCTTTGAGGTAAGGTACCTGTACGTACAAACGCTTGGTATGTACCTACGAGTAGGTAGGTAATTTTTTATAATAAAAAATTATGTAATTTCAAGTTGTAAAATACTAAACATATTCCAAATTTAATAAAGAATCCGTTTCCATATTATAGAGCCGTTCTAAGCACCTGAGAGGCAGATTGCGGCTTACTCCTACACCGACTATTCCGGTTTCAATCGAGCTTAGAGTGAAACTAAGCTTAATTTCCTTCCTCGTAAAGTACTAAATAGCGTAAATGAAAATGTATTCACGCACTTTTACGAAATAACTTCAAGCTCATTTGACATTTTTCGCTTTAGTTATAAAGACGAAAATGGCTTGAAGTGATGAATTGAAATGTATCAGGTTATTGAAAATTATGATTTGATATCTTGAGAAATTTGAGCAAGGTTAAAAGGGAAGAGATTGTAGATTACTATGTAGGTAGTATGAATCAATGATTTATTATTTTAGAAATTTATGGTGCATTTATTTAACGTGTAACTGTATACTGTACTGTACGAATGCTCGAACCAAAGTGGGTTTTCACATCTATATCTATAGAGTTTTGCGCTAATCTCTGCAACTACCAGTCGGATTTAACTTAAGATTTAACGTAGGTTTAACTCAAAATCTACGTTACTGATTTAAAAAAATCTTTCAACTTTAGAAAGCTACAAATAGGACGGGTAACATAGTGTAAATATATTATGGTTAACATATTTATTAGTAATTTTCAAAATTTAATTATTTTAAACGCCTTTTAAAATCTGAATTATGCAATACGTCACTATTGCTGTGATATTTTCCATAGATGTTCTTTGTCAAACCGAATTAAACTTTTAATACCGAGGCGAGGCGAGGGCGGCATCAACTGTAAAATAAAGTAATTTTACTCTTCTACTATACTGAAGATGCACCTCATGAATATTATAGCGTTCATTTTAAAACCAAAAATTTTACGTAAGCTGCTAGTCTCAGCTACACGGCTCGATTCTGTCATTATTTTATAAAATTACCAAATATTCACAAACTGGTTATTCCAAGCGTGCTCAACCTTAGACATCTATTATTCATAGCCTGTTTTTAGTACATTATACAAAATAGGTTCGCCCTGCGTAGTCTCACCCGCGTTAAGTTACATCTTTGATTACTGCACTGCTCCCGTTGCCCATAGCATGATGTTACATAGCCTTTAACCTTCTTCAAGAACTGGGCTATCAAAAGCAAAAAGGTTTTTTAATTCCGACTGGTAGTTCCAGAGATTAGCGCGTTTAAACGGACATATTTTTGCGCTTTATGTAACGAGTTATTCCGGTCTGATTTCTCTAATCTGATCCCCTGGGGGATCGGTTTATTAGTTGTTTAGTAGACATTTATTCTCTCCTTAGTAAAACTGCATCTAATTTACGCCTTGATTACATCACTTTACTATGTCTGACCCCAATTAATTCTAAATAACGTACTAATTACTATGAAACATTAATCACAGAGGAAATATGAGTTTTGTTTACTTTGAAATGTATAGTGTGATGATACTTCCATTAAAAAAGGGAGTTTTCTCTGACTAGGCTACATTAATTATGATTATAGGTCATCCTGTCTAAACATTATTTGTTGTGAGAAATGTCTTAATAAATCGTAGTTTATCTAAACTATTATATTAAGCGAAAGAGTTTGTTTGTTTGTCTGTTTGAAGGCGCTAATCTCTGAATCTTCTGTTTGCGTATGATAGTCCAGTTTTCGATGAAGGTAGGCTATATGTAACATCACGCTACTGACGACGAGAGCAGAGCAGCAAGTAAGGAGGCTAGTTATTTGATATAATAACCAGCGCCACTAAAGTATGAAGCAAAGTCGCTGTTTTTAGGATTCCGTACCCAAAAAGGTAAAACGGAAACCTATTATTAAGACTCCGCTGTCCGTCAGTTTGTCTGTCCGTCTGTCACCAGAGTGTATCATGAACCGTGATAGTTAGATAAAATTTTCACAAATGATGTATTTCTGTTACCGCTATAACAACAAATACAAGAAAACAGAATATAATAAATATTAATTAGAGTCAATGGTACGGAACTCTTCATGCGCGAGTTTGACTTACATTTAACCTGTTTTTTCTCCTAAACTACGCAACAAATTTTGATACGGTAGTTTTAACGTTATTTCGAGAGAATGCGTCAATTTCTGCCACGAAATTATTATTATTTTAGTACCTACGTAGTATCTTTCTAGTACTAACTAAGGAAATGAAAAAAACACAATTTTTTTTTTGAAACTCCTCTCATAAATTACAAGTCTTCGACAGCCACCAAGTTTAAATGAACACCTTTAGAAAGTACAATACATCAGCATTCCCATTACACATAAAATCTTTTTTAATAAATATTTATATGAAGGGGAAGTACGTCGGTGAAATGATGTTGGTAAATTTATAGCATTTAAAAGCTTTCACCTCGATGGCTCATCTACTTGATCAAATTACATCAATTTTTTTGTGCATGTATAATATTTTACTTTTTGGTAACGTTTGACCTAATTATATTTCTGGTACAAGTTTATAACTTTGTTGATAATAAAATAATAATATGATTCTGATTAAAATTGTACTAAATATACTTGAACTATTTAAGCTTATAGACCTAAATAATAATAATAATAATACCAGCCTGTTTACTGTCCCACTGCAGGGCAAAGGCTTCTTCCCACATAGAGAAAGTATTACACTACGCTTGTTCAAGGCGGATTAGCAATTTCAGACTTTTAAGTCCAGGTTTCCTCACGATGTTTTCCTTCACTGTCAGTCAGTAATGTCTAAGATAAACTTAGAAAGTACATATGATTTGAAAAATCACATTGGTACTTGCCCGGATTCGAACCCACTACCTCGTGTTTACGAATCGGGTGCCTTATCCACAGGGCCATTTCGTCTATATATAGACCAACGCAGGTAGTAAAGTACTACGTAGGTAAATAGTAAATAAAGAAGAGTGAGTGCTTTTTGAGTTCACTTTAGTTCCTGCTAATTTTAACAATTTTTTTATTCCGTGTATCACAGTAATACATAATTATTGATTTTCTATTATTATCTTTTAGGACAGTAAACGGGTTAAAGAACTTTATGAACATACAATTAATGGACATAAGGAACATTCGAATTCGGTACTAATTTTTGTAATCAGTCTGCAGAGTTCCACTAAAGAACATAGTACAGTAAAACGCTTGATCCACGCTTGTTTCAGCATGAATGGGCCGGATCGACCGGGGAAGTACTACCCTCTCATAGAAGATCGACGTAAGAGTAGTAGCACGGTAGTAATATCCGTACTATTGCGTTTCGTTGAATGAGTGAGAGTGCCGGAGGCCCAATTTTCCCCCTTTTCTTATTTCTCACCCCCTCAATTCTTTCACCTACCCTACTCCCTTCACGGTAGGCAGCGGCTTCGCAGACTTCCTGGCATTGCAGGATCAATACCAGAGACTCTGAGTCGTCCATGAGCGATAGTTACCACTTACCATCACGTAGGCTGTTTGCTCGTCTGCCACTATCGGCAATAAAAAAAAACACCGGACCAGGGTGTTTTTGTGTAATTTATACTAATATATAAAGAGAAAAAGTTTATTTGTTTGAACACGCTAATTTCTAGGTTATGTAACATCACGCTACTGGCGACGGGAGCAGAGCAGAAAGCAATGACGCGTGTGAAACTGCGCTGCGGCAAGCTAGTCTTAAATATATTTTTTGTTAGTTTAATTTATTTTACATTCTACAACAATAAATTACCTTTTCTACTGCGAGCACCACTTTAGAGCATTATGTTAATTGCATCCAGTTTCGCCATTGTAACAGAATACGTAATCGCAAATGGATTACTTGATTGATAGCACATTAGTAATCGTCTAATTGCCTGTGTCCTAGATAATTTTAGCACACCTTAATTAACCCGTCTTGTCTTGTTAATATTGTATTGAATAATATATGAACTAATCTTTACTAATATATAAAGAGGAAGACTTTATTTGTTTGCTCGTTTGTTTATACGTGCTAATCTCTGGAACTACCAGTCGTAATTGGATTTTGTTTTTGCGTGTGATAGCCCTACTCTTGAACTGGTGACGGGAGCAGAGCAGTAACCACAGATGTATCTTAGCGCGGGTAAAACAGCGTCGCTTGTTTCCTACAAAAGACAGCATCGTGACGAATATACACTGTACAACTTCATTTAAATTGGCAATAGAGTGGAAGGATTACCTGATGGAAAGTAACAGTCAGAGAGCCTTTAGAATAATTTTGAATTATAGGTTTCACAAAAAAGTGGACTAACGGTGGAGGACAACTCTCACCTATGTGAGGGAGAGTAATTATCGGTCTAGTGATATTTGGAAGCCGGTGTTTAGCAGGGGATGTCTTTCTATGATCATGATCATGGTGATGGATATGGTGGACGGTTTACGACTTAGACGATGAAGCTTTTTAGTGGTTAGTGTGTTATATTTTAACAAATCGAGGCTTAATATTGTCGTTTATACGTTGCTGTTGTACTACTGCAATCATTAGTAAAACTATATACATGTATTTCCAAAGGCACAATCTCTTTTTTATATCATTCTACCAAAGTGACTCCACTCTGCCTGATGGTAAGCAGTCAGTGGAATCCAGAAGTGGTGGACATCATTACAAAAGCTAGACTACTGGTATGGTGGTCTCCACTATGGCGGCTTAGTGAGATGCTTTTTCACGCCCCGCTTAAAGGACCCAGGATCATAATTAGAAAGGAAAACATGAGCTGGTAAAAAGAATCTCTTTGGTATGATTCGTATCAAATGACACAACGTAACTTTACCAATCCACAAAAAATGGAAATGTGTAAAAAGACTAACCTAATATAAAAGCCTTCGTCCATCCTAATTACATAGATAACAACATTTCTAAAGCAAGCACTTTTTCCAACAGTTTCTAGGGCAATAAATTCCACCTACCGCCAACATTTTACGTTTGGCAACACTCCAAATGGCATTGGTTTTTAAATTTTTAACTCATCCGAGGTGAAACTCGCTGAATTGATGGCAACATTAATATTTCATTCGTGTGTTCGTTGTGAAATGTGTTGCCATTTTTTTAACCTCCCTGGTTTTAGGGCGAAATCCGTTTGGTTTGTTAAATTTTGGAAGAGGATAAATATTTTTTGTGATCGCTGATAGTTATTTAATGTATATATATGATGATTAAATGGATTTAACATTTTACGATGTTTTGACTATATTGGGTTTTTCAATTGCAGTAAAATATTCATGAAAAAATTTTGTCATTTAGTTAGTCATCTAGTGGTAATATAAATTGCTTCTTGCTAAAAAAAAAACAGATTTTAAGTATATTATATACTTAAAATCTGTTTGTTTTTTTTATTGCTGTCAGTGACAGATGAGCAAACAGCCCACGTGATGGTAAGTGGTAACTGTCGCTCATGGACAACTCAGAATCCCTAGCATTGCTCCTGCAATGCCAGGGACTCTGTGCAGCCGCTGCCTACTGTGAAGGGAGTGGGGTAGAAAGGGAGGCAATTGGATCTCCGGCACTCTACCGAACGAAATACAATAGTACAAATAATATTACTCTTACGTCGATCTTCTATGAGAGGGTAGTACTTCCCAGGTCGATCCGGCTCATTTATGCTGAAACCAGCTTGGATCTAGTACCATTTATATGTATTAAATATATCGTTTTTTATACAATACCATTAAATAATAAATAAACTTCAAGATGAATGCTATAAATCCATAAGCCGCTTATCAAATTCCGTAAAAAATACTACCATAGATGGCTTATATAAAAAAATCGGGTAATTAAACTGTTAAGTATGGCAATACTAAATAATGTTGTTGGGAAAAGAATTAACCTGTCCTGAAGAGAACACTAACAATACTTTTACAATTGATTATCTTTTGATTGTAGAATATCTATTTTAGTTACTGGACAGATAAGATATAATTTGTACTTTACACATGATAAAAGATATCATACCTAAATCACCACAATAGGCAGAAGTCTTACCTCACTTTGAAAAGGACTTACATCCTGGAATTTGCCTTCTCTTATACATTTTCATAGAACTTGCAGACTGACTGATGTTCTTCGGAGGCACGTGTTCATGACATACTACTGTATGAGTGTGAGTATTCACAATTGTCCTTAGCTGCACTTTTATTATGTTTATTCAGCCTTTGTTTATTTAACATTTTTGTGTATTTCTTGCAAAAAATCTACTTGTATTATAAAGCAGCATTCAAGTTTTACCATATTTTAACTTCAACATTCCTGACAAAATCCAGAAATGCAATACAGCTCGCTGAATTAAAAAAATACCCTGAACTCTTTACTGTATAATTAAATTTTTCATTTCTCAACAAGCCCGTATTAAAACTGAAAAACAAACTATGAAAACGAGAAACCAAAATAAACAAATATATCTTACAATTTAATAATAACGTGGTTTTACCCTAGCTTATTAAGACGGCTGTACAAAGCAGTGCAAAATATTTGGATGCAGAACTCAGTAAAGAAATTAACCAAAAAAAGCAAAGTTGTTTGCACGGAACGAAATCTAGTATTCTGTACAGTATAAAAGAGTTTTTTGTGAGTTGAAAAAGTGGGTCATCCTATTCCTCCATTACACTGCAGTGCATAGAAATAGGTTCGATATTAAAATATTTTCGAATACATTCGGTTGAGTTCTGCCCTTCGGGAATATAGGGTATGAAATTACTTTTGTAGTCTACTGAGAGCCTGCTTCGAAACTGGAATTTTACAAGTGAAATGATATTGTGATTGGTTTATTATAAATGGCTGCACTCTTCGATTTACTATACTTTTTTATTAAAAACAAAATATTGCTGTTTTCTATTATTTTACGTCTCAATTTTTCTGTTTTACTATCCTTCAGTTTCTAAAAGGCTGATCAACAAAATATTAACTAATCGCCAGTTAAATCTCAAGTGAAGTACATAAAAACATGGATAATTAGTTTAATTACTTTATAGCCTTTCAGAAATTGGGTGTTTATGTTATAATTGAAATTTAAACTCACACATCTCAGCTGATGATAATGATTTCAAACATCCAATTTGATACAGCATCACAACTGATTTTTATTAGTAGTTTTCCTTTAATGTATATTAAGATAAACTGGGCGAACAATAGTGTCCTGCAATGTGTGTCAAGTCTGTTGACCATCCGTTTGGTGTTGCACAGTTTCCAATTAGTGTGGGGCTTTGTATCCAGCTGGATTGTCACCTTAGTCCAAAATTCATGTTACGATGTCACGCTGGAAATTGTGCATGTTTTGTGTGGATGTATGGTATGTAATAGCTTTTGGTGTACTATATTGCATAGCTGGCAATATAGTATAATAATAATACCACAAAAACCACACAACCCAGACACAAAGTTCGGTGTCAGAGACGGATATGCCTAAGTCTGTATTTTTTATCCCGAAAATTAGACTGGTCCCCGTGGAAGACAAAATACATTTTAGGCGCGGGCGGAGCCGTGTGACGCCGCTTGTTTCTATTTAAATTTGCGGCAATTCTCAACAAAGCAACTTAAATTAAAGATAATAAAATAATCATTCCAGCAGTATACAAATTATGCATGTTTTAGTTTAGGAGAACGTTGATAAATTTCTTCATATATTCGCACCTGGGGTCTACCATTACCTCATAAAGCAGTATTATTCTAATGTTACCTTGTATTTTGTCTTCTTCCTTTGTACCATAAAAAACAAGGATGGAGACGAAATATGATTGCTATAAGAGGTTGTGGTAGGGCCCTTGCTCATGCAACGGTGTGGGCAGAGTCTCTGACCGCCCAGAATAGGCTGCGACTGTGCAGACCGCAGCGTGTCATGGCGGTTAGGGCCATACGCGGCTACCACACCGTGTCGGCAGACGCGGCGTGTGCATTTGCCGGAACACCCCCGTGGGATTTGGAGGCGGAAGTGCTCGTCGATGTGTATAGGCGTGCAATTCAAGTTCAGGCAGAAAGGCGGTCTCCTCTGCCCGAACAAATTCGCGAGTGGCGCGAGGCCGCCCTCGTGGCCATGATGGCCAGGTGGTCTCGTGGAGACTCCGCGCGTTTTAGGACCGTGGAAGCGCTCCAGCCGATTCTGTCGTTGTGGGTTGGGAGGCAGCACGGGACCCTTTCCTTCCGACTGGCGCAGGTGTTGACCGGGCATGGTTGCTTCGGTCATTACCTGCACAAAGTCGCGAGGAGGGAGAGGAGTTCTGCCTGCCACCACTGTGACTGCGACGACGACTCGGCGTAGCACACACTGAAGTCTTGTCCGGCGTAGGCGTCTCAGCGTCGGAACCTCGTCGCAGTCATCGGCGTCGATCTGTCGCTGCTGGCCGTGCTTCGCTCCATAGCCGGTAGCGATAGATGTTGGAGTGCGATCGCATCCTTCTGTGAGGACGTAATCTCGCAGAAGGAGGCGGCGGAGCGGCTCAGAGAGGAAAGTCTCCTCGCTGATCCGATTCGCCGCCGGTGAACGGGGCGCCGTCGGCGCGCATACGCGCACGCGATGCCGCCTTAGTGGGGGAGCGGGGCCTATCACCCCCTATCCGCTACCTTCCGTTCAGGGACAGCGTTCCCGGTGCACCCGGACGCTGTCACAGGTGTTGGAGCCCGTGCGTTGCGGGCTGGCGCAGGGTAGGCCGCTGATGTAGTATCAAGTTCCGACGGCCTATCCGTTAAGGCGAAAGCAGGTGCACAGGGGGGTTTTAGTCGGTATTTCGGCCACCTACCATCTTAGGCCAGCGAGTCCGACATAGCCGCCTCGTTTCTCCGGACGAGGAGGTATGCGTAAATGCATTTCCCCTCTATAAAAAAAAAAACCCTTGCCCTTGCTCATTACTATTTCACTGTAAAGCGCTAACTCACGGCATTGATTGCCATGCTAGATTTATGCGAATAGACAATTGAATTGACGTCATGTATTGGTGGATCGGTTTTGAACACAAGGCTGTTGTGTAGAGTAACGCTATGCCTTTACTATTATTACCTATCAGGTTTCCGCGGCGCGGTAATACCCTCTTCTTAGTTTACTGCTCTGCTCTCCGTCACCAGTAGCATGATGTTATATAACCTACAACCTTCCTCGAGAACTGGACTATCATACGCAAAGAATTATTTAAATCCAACTGGCAGTTCTAGAGATTAGTGCTTTTAAACAAACAAACATTTTTTTCCGCTTTATATAATGGTATAGATTTATTACATTTTGAATATATATGAATCGATCACGTATGAATAGAGCTTGTGATAAATTGATAGTAAGTTGGTAGCGTAGAGGATCCGTAGCGATAGCGAAGTGATAGTGTAGCGATAGCGTAGCGGTAGCGAAGCGATATTGCGATGTAGCATACCGGTATAATACCGCTAGCCAGTGGCGTGCACAGAGATTTTAGACAGGGTAAATAAACATTATAGATTTTTAACAGGGTAGGCATTCTATAATTATGTTGCTAAAATTGTGATTTAAAGCAATTATTAAGGTAGGCAGTGCCTTTCTGCCTTTATGCAGTGCACGCCACTGCCGGTAGCGTGGCGGTTGCATAGGTAATGTTATTGCCAATTAGTTTGTTTCTTGGTATTCTTTTAGTTGCTTTTGTCCGGGAACGTATGAGAAGGATCCATAAAGACCCAAAACTATAGTACTTA
The DNA here is from genome assembly GCA_963082885.1 of Parascotia fuliginaria. Taxonomy (NCBI): domain Eukaryota; kingdom Metazoa; phylum Arthropoda; class Insecta; order Lepidoptera; family Erebidae; genus Parascotia; species Parascotia fuliginaria. Next base: position 8,997,791 of record OY720195.1, read on the forward strand.
AAAACCGATTTATATATACATCTATTTATTAATACGTGAACCAAAAACCTTGTAACCTTTTTTACGAAAATTGCGCGAGCTAAAGAGTATGAAATAGAGAAGGAGTGCAGAATGTCTTTTTTTTTTATTAAATTATGCATAGAAATAGTAAATATTATGGTCGAATTGCACCCACTAGGAGACCACTAGTAATATTAAATACCCAGTTTGGCTTAACTCAAACATTCACAGGATTTTGTATGCATGCAGTAAAGTCCAAAATTGTCTAAATCCACAAAAACCCTCGAATCCAAACCAATCAATGTGTACACTAATAGAACAAAGCAACATCGTCTATTTGTAACACTTGTTAGAAGATCGTAATGAACTTCCGACGTACTGTGATTTTGTGCAGCACAACAACGAATATTGTTTAAGAACTTGATGCTAACTTTGTAACAAGGCAATGATTGTAACAAGATTGTTAATTGTCATTTAATTTTGATGGAGGCCTATATTCAGCATCTACAGGTCCATATGATGATGATGAAACACAGTCCGCAAACGAGAGTATTTGATCCTTAAACGGTAAGTCTTAAGTTTTTTTAAGCAACTTTGGAGGCTAAAAAGCATACGGCTGATGTTAAGTGGTAACCGTAACCTATACCTAGAGATGACTGTTTTCCAAGCATCGCAGAAGTAATAATGCTTAGAAAACACAACCAAGTCGTTGTCGACTACGTAAAAGGGGATGAGGAAGGAAAAGGGAAACGGAAGAGGATCGAGGGGTATGTGGACTGCCGACACTCTCACTCATCGAGCGAAATACATTAGCATGAAAACTAACATTCGTCGATCTTCTTTATGAAGGTAGTACCTCTCCGGTCGATCCGGCCCATTCATGTTGAAATACATAATTCTGAAATTTGAAATAGTTCCTAAATTAATTACGTACCAATTTTCAGCTTCCATATACTAAAATTAGCAACAAAATAGATCAGTTGGTAATGTTGTGACTTCATCATTTATGCATGTATACAATCAGAATGCATAATTACGATTAGCTAAATCTGACGTATGTTGGTTGATAATTTCTTAAGTGATAATTAATTTGTCGTTATATCTTAGTGATTATATCGATAATCGCTAAATTATTACTCTTTCAACTAGTAACTTGAAAATGGCATTTTACAAATCATCATCTGTTCCTGATATTGCAGATATATCAAAGAGTTGTAAAAAAAGTCTTAAACTCAGTGTTTTTTAACTAGGATTGAAATAGGTCGGTACCTACTTTTTCAGCCTCGATTTAATTATCTTTATCAAAAAAAAAATAACATTGTATTACTACTAAAAACTTTACATTCAGAAAATTCATGAATTTTAGTTACTTTGTAGTCGTGTATGTAACTAACTTTTCTGACCTATTTTTAATGCCTTAACCAACTAAAAATGATTACATTTTCAGAAACTTACTAATAAATCTTCCTAAAATTGTAACTTTAGTGAAAAATTTTGTACTTTTAAGTGCAGCTAAACTCAAGCTGGCAGTGGAAATTCATTCCACTGTGAACGCTTGACCGCGCTGCCTAGATAACATGTTGTTACAGGAAAATGCTGTGCTTACACTGGCCGGTTACTTGAATGGTATTTAATATTACCAGTGCGGAATCTGCTATGATTGAAACATCAGAATCATCGAAAGGGTCAATAAAAGCTTCGCTGTTTACAAATAATTCTCATTTTGATAATTGTAGTTTGTCATTTTTAATAATCAATACGTGATCGTTTTTAAGCGCGAGGAATTATATATAAGGCGCTTAACCAAAAAAATAATCTCTAAATTTAAAATGCATTTTTTATCATACAGTCATATTCAAGCTTACAAAATTAAAATTTGTAACTTGTTATATTTTTTATTATTTAGGTCACAAGCAAACTTAAAAACCTGTTATAAAACAGTAACCGTACTTTCTCGGTTAATCCGGTCCGTTCCTGCTAACTATCATGATGATCACAAACGATGATTCGTGTTAAAATCAAACAGAAGTAACTGACGTTATTTATTAACCGTGTAATAAAAATCACCTGTGTTATTTTTTTCTTTGTTTACTTTCAGTAAATATAGTCAACATTAATGCAAAATAATAGTCAAGTAGGTTTCACAGTGTGAATGTTCCTGCAACGCTTGTAGCCGTATCATTGGAATATCGGGCGGCCCGCATGGCGGCCCCAGCGATAGCCACCCCAATTCTGTTACCGAAATTACTACGAATCGGTACATATACGGCCCTATTTTATCAGGGGCTGAAATAACGCTTAATTTTGGTGCTTAATTTTACCAAAGATTTCACGATTTAGTTGAAATTTGTTGATATAATTACAGCGATCTACGATTTCGCGTAAAAGTACTAATTATGCTTTACAACAATATATTAATGGTACGAATTAAATATCTTTAAAGTAGAATGTATTCCTGTTTCAACGGAGCATTAATAACTAGTGCAAGTTATACGTAAGTTGTATTTCTAAATTGAGAACAAAAATCTGTTTTGCGTTTCGAAATGCTCAGATATATAACTGGAACTATAACTGTGCAGCGGTTACGGTAATAATATTCAAATAATAACGTAGAATCGTGGATTAAAAGATAAAAATCAACGCCTGGTGCTTTGGTTTTATACTCCGAATATGTTAAGCGAACTACTGGACATACGCGTAGGGCAGCTTATGAGGGTTTACGCGTCATGAGTTGCAACGTCGCAATTTCGTGTCATATTTCGTGGTTTTAAATTTTTATCATATCCATCCATCCATAATTTAAGAGTTAGACTCTTGTCGGTGGAACTGATGCAATTCCTTCCACTTCTCCCTGTCCAGAGCCATCTCTTTAACCTCCTTATACGACATGGCACCAGCACTTTTCTTTATTTGACTCATATAGTTTATCCGTGGTCTTCCCCTACCTCGCTTTCCTTCTATTTTCCCTTCTATGATGTTTCTTATAAAGCTGTCATGTCGTATAATGTGGCCAATCATATTTCCTCTTCTACTTTCTATTGTCCTGAGCAAGGTCCGCTTTTCTTTTACTCTTCTCAACACATCTTCGTTTGTGATCCTCTCTGTCCAACTTATTTTCTCCATCCTCCTTCAGCACCACATCTCAAATAATTTTATCATATAATCAAAAAAAATATGTTCTGTCTATATCCTAGAATTAGGTGAAAGCTGTATAAAAAGTAAATAACCACAAGGTTTACAGTTATTTTAGATAAAATAACGAAAATTAAGTTTTAAATGTATGATTTGCATCTAAATAGAACTGTAAACGCAATGATTTCTTATTTTTTATACAGCTTTCACCTAATTCTACCATATAGACAGAACATATTTTTAAAATATAGCCCCAAAAATGTCAAAAATTGAAAACCACGAAATGACACTAAATTGCGACGTTTCCACTCATGACGCGTAAACGCTCAGGGGACCTAAGCAAATCTCTACTTTCACCAGCTTCCACCCATAGGTAACCATCGGTTATCTTTAGCAGATCATCTGCCCACCTTGTCTTCTAAAGTAAAGACTGCAGGACATAATCTTCACAACATTTCTTATTTAAATTAATGTAACATTTCTAAAACCAAATTCATCGCTAATATTATGTTACTCACTAATTTAATACACAAAGTTTCTACACTTTATTTAAGCACTTAATACTATAAGTATTTCTTACATCACACATAGTACGAACTATCCTAGCCTAGATGCGGTAGGTCGCATCTGGTCCACACAATTTGCATCTATGTACCGTTGCACGTAGCACTAAGTGGCGTGTAATTTTAACGGAATTGCACGGAAATGTGCGATCCAAAATGAAGTTTACTGTATAGTATTGGTTTGTAGATGAATACGGAATATCTTGTAGATAGAAAGGTCTGAGTTGTTTTATAATAGTGGTTGACTGTGTTTGTTTATATGAAAGTTGTATTTTCAATTTGTAGAGGTACCTATGTAAGTGAATTTAAAAGTAATAATATATTCATGTTGTGACATGAAATAAGTATACAGTGACTTTTAGGAACACACAGAAAATGTTTTTTTTTAACTGACAAACTAGCTCTTCATTATGAAGAACACAAAACACCATGTCTAACGAAGTTAAACCAAATATTTTGTGTGAAGAAAAATGTGTCTAATGGCACATTTGATGAACTGGAAGAATATAACAAAGGAGGCAATTGAGGCTCTGAAACAGGCAAATACCAAAGAGGAAAATATTATCAAAAAAGTATACAGGTTCCGTCCACACTTCATAGCAGTAACAATTTGAGTTAGTGCGATGTTATTTATGTCTCATTCAGTAACATAATCTGAACTCAACATAAATGGCCATTCATAAACTAATTTCAAATATAGCTCCGAATAATCAAGCTCATTCCAAAATGTCCTTTGACAGAAACCCATATCACTGCAAACTCCGGAACTTTGAAAATATAGCATGGAAGTGTAAAAAGTAAAAAAAATGTAGCACATTAATTCCCGCACGAACCGCCGGTTCGTGACAGTACACGCAAACAATATGAGAGATGCAAGCTGCATATGAATTTTAGTTTAGGAATGTCCGTTTGGTGTAAATTGGTGATTACTGGCATTTTAGATGTATCATGAATTGATGTTTCATGCTATTAAACTCAAACTTAAACTCAAAGCATTTATTTAATTTTGATCATAAAGTATGATGCTTATAAAAAGTCAAAATTACATGAAGTCAGATAATTAACCTACAGCCAGTTCGCTGACGAGGTAGAGCTGTGAGAAGAACTGGCAAGAAACCCACGACGCCACTCTTTTCAATCGCCAAATAATTACAGTTTTTTTTATAAGGGTTACAATTTTGCCACTCAACACAACCAAAGAACCATACAAAGTAATTATTACAAATCAAGCAATTAATATAAATTCTAAGATTAAAAAAAAGAAAAGAGAGGATTTAAATTATTTTGTTTCACTAGTATGGTAATTTGACTACGTATTTTAATTAAAATGGTAAATCATATAATTTTTTATAACAATTACTTAAAACCTAAGTGCTAATACTAACGGCCGCTCATAGCGCTAAAAGTATTTAAATTTACAAAGGCATAGTAAATTCATACGGATTTAATGTTCAAGGAGTACGATAAAGAACACGCGAGATGGCACAGCATGCGGTGGAACGCGACAGCATATAGATTAGTGCAACTTGCAACGCATGGAGGCGTGACATGAAGACAAGCCAATTAAGCAGTATAAACGAAGATGCACTTCACATGTCGCGAAACACTGCTACAATGATTCCATTAGCCGTGGCTGGGGACATCGCAAATTATCATATTGATGATTGATGACGCCGACACGCGACAAAAGTATTTTTATTTACATCTTAGAACGCTGTAATTACTTATCTATCGAGTTAAGTGTATTACCTGCGTCATTTTGCATGCTACTTAAAAACCTGGCGATTAAAAAGAGTGGCCTGAGGTTTTTGCCAGTTCTTCTTTTAATGGCCCTACCCTACCGCCAGCGAACTGGCTGTAGGCTAATTAATTGACATTTTGTAATTTTTAACGCTCATATGTTTATATCGCTCATAATTCAATTAACCTAGATGAAAAAATATCTTTTGAATTGATTTGATTTGAAATACCTATTCATAGATTTTATCCTGTAATCACCGGTTTTTAATCAATGCTAAGAACCAGCGCACGGCGTCTAAACCGACAGATTTCATGAATTAGTGTTTCTTGCAAACAATGAAAGTCCACAGTCTAAAGAATATGAAATAGGTTAGTGCGTGGACTGTTCGAAGAAGCAAGTACACTTGAAAAGTTTACTGCCGAAATATTTGTGATATTATTGTTATTGTGATATTATTATTAAATTTTTTAAATTTACTCATCTGTCCAGAGATCTAATCTTTCGATATTATGCTTTCTAAAGTTCCATTTATCACATAAGGATGTGCGCTATGGAACATGTTAAATGATTATTTCCTAAGGAAACGTATTGGTTCCTAGATTTAAGTACATTGAAGTATTTTTCTTTGTCGCCTTTATGACACCCATGGGCAAGTATGAAGTAGTTCCATATTCTACAGTGACAACACAGCAAACTAAAGTACATAATAAATCGTTTCTAGTTCACTTGCAAATTCAAACGCGCAACATAGCAACGGCTGCATCGAATTTTGGACTACACGTTATCTATCGTAGATGCTGCGATTGTTCTATCAAAATCTACTCATATCTACGACCTAGCCGATACTAGCCTTACATTTCATGAAATAAATGATATTCAGATGGGATTCTGCAGATAATTTTGAATTAAAAGTGTATTCTAGTTCTGTATCTGTATGTAGTTTACTAGTTAAGGTATTTGGATGAGTGACCGTTTTCTAAAACATTTTCTGTATGAGAATGATGTAAGTGAACAATTTCTCGAAGAACACACTTATTTAGCAAAATTGCATTATTATTACGTTGATAATTCATTAAAATATAGAAATCTGACTCAGCGAAACGGGCACTACATATAAAGGTCGTCATTAAATTTTGGTAAAAGATATTTTCTATTACTTTAATTTTAATTTGAATACAGAAAGAGCGGTATTATAGATAAAAACGTTGATCATCGCTGCCTACTAAGCAGTAAGTAGATGCTGAAGTTATTACTAGTCGTTATTATAAAATTTCTTCTTTTGAACTAACTTAATTTTGCGGTCGTGAATGTTTTATTTTGATGCACTTTTGTAATGTTCACTTATAGAGTTAAAAATTAAATTTGTTTTGTCCACTTTAAACTCCTTGTAATTAAAGCGAAAATGTAGAGTTGCGCATTAAGTAAAGCGACACTTAACTTTTAAGTATTTTCAAGGGTTTTTCCTGCAACATTTTTATGGTCTCAGAATTATCATGGTAGAAGTTTTAGCTTTAGAAAAGAAAACTAAAATACGGTGTATTTCAGAGATCTTTGAAAAATTTCTTACTTATCACACGTAATTAATTCATAATCTTTGTAGCATCATACTCTAGGCCAGAGAACACGCGTAATTATTCCATAAATTCCGTAAAGGCATGATAGGCAACGGGCAGCAATAGATATTATCGATACTGCAAACCAAATATCACTTTACAGCATTTACCACCCTTCCTTTAAAAAAAGGCTAATGTTATGTAAATGTTTTAAGGCTGACAATGTGTTACTAAACTCCGAAAAAAATTAAGTTTTAATTTGTCGATTCAAATGGGCTTGCAACTTGACTCAAGAAATTTGCTTCTGTTTTTATTTTTATACGAAATTTATTGCTGTAATTAAAAACTAATAAAGGTTAGTCGTGTTGCTTGTTTCAGCGAAAAAGACTGTAAAGGAGATTGTAGAAGCTTTTGTGGAGATGTTCTGATTTCCAAGTCGTAGGATCTATATACATACATAGCTTCACGCCTTTTCCTCAAGAGGTAGGCAGAGGTGTACCACGTTTTGCTATATATTTTAGGTCCCATATAATGAACCTTTAACAAGGAACACTTCGAGCTAATACTGAGAATTTACCGATAACACTTTACCCAAATCGGGATCGAATCGAACCTGGAATCTGTGCGTGGCCCGTTCACAGTATCATCAAACCACAGCGGTCCATTCATGCTGAAATCAGCGTGGATCTACTACTCACGGTAGTAGATCCACGCTGATTTCAGCATGAATGAGCCGGATCGTCCGAGGAAGTACTACCCTCTTATAGAAGATCGACTTAAGAGTAGTAGTATCCGTACTACTGCGTTTCGTTTGGTGAGTGAGAGCGCCGGAGGCCCAATTTCCCCCCTTTCCTCTTTCCTCACTTCCCTCAGTACCTTCCCCTAACCCCATTCCCAGCCGCCATAGTGGAGACCACCATACCAGCAGTTTAGGACGATGGCTTTTGGTATGGTGGCCGCCACTTCTGGATTCCATTGACTGCTTACCATCAGGCGGGGTGGAGTCACTTTGGTAGGCTATAACATAAAAAAAAAAAACATTCTTAGTCGTAGGATTTGTAGACAAATATTTAAAGCCTCAGGAGATTCTGCATTTAAATATACTGCAAGTACTTGCAGTTTCAGTTTTATAATACCTTTGTGTAATCCGGTTGTTTGTGAACTAACAACCAGCAAGTTTTGAAGTTTCTTCGATGCAAATTTAAATGGTTCATGTTCATGCTCAGTTACCAGTGTCATTGAGAACTATACTGTGAGGAATTAGAACTGTTTGTTAAGGAATATATAGTGTGAGTGTTTTTAGCTATGTTTGATAACAATTGGTCTAAGATGGCCAGCGCCACAAAATGGCGAATTTTATATTTTTTCACAAGTCTCTTAATATGGTTATTAAATAAAATGTTTTGACTAGTAGAATCATGAGTTTTTTATTTTTTTATTTATATGTTATATCAACATTGCTACTACTACTGCTGTTAGTTCCGTAGGTGAGAGTTCTGGAGACTTAAATTACACCCATCACTATATCAGTCCTTTTACTTTCTTTTTTCGTTCGTTCCTTACTCATCACCAACTGGCAAAAACTCGATCTTGTTGCCATAGCATTTTTTAGCAATGCTGAAATGACAAACAATGGTTACCACTTACCATAAAAAACCATGAGTCGCATGCTACCTTTCAACTTTTCAATAATAACTCTTTAAACAAAGTATTCAAAATTATCCAAAGACAATGGTAAAACATTTCATTTCATTGCATGTACAATTCAAGTACTTTGACCACACTTTGGCAAGACGCCAAGACGAACGGAACGCTGTAATTGTTTTAACGCAAGTGTGTCGAACTTGAATCTAGTTGTTTTATACAGCATAATTACATTGGTTTTTATATAAGAAACAATAAAACTAAATATATTATTAAAAAATGAACAGAAAAGAAAGAAATTATTTTTTTTCTTTTTGACGCTAAATTGCAATATTATATACCGAATTAATACAAAACTAATGACAACTCAAATGTTAAAATCCATTATGCCAATTATGCTGTTGAGTCTGCCAAAGAAATAGAAATACATACCCACATACATATATACATACATACGCTAAAAAAGTGTTCCCTTTCTTGACTTCAGCAGTATTTAAGTATTTCGCATTTCTAGAACATATAACACAAGCTATAATAATATATGCTTACTTTGGGTCTACATGGGGTTGTATTGTATGTAGTTGTTGTAATTTAGATAAACAATTATTATTTATAGATCACAATATTTTGTTCCTAAGAAAAGAACACACAACTTGCACAGCATTGAAAATCCTACTATAAAAACACAAAATTCTATATACTATACACTTCTGATTCTAACCACGTTTGCAATACACCTTATGAGTTGGAAACCCATAAAGATTTGGGTGAATGGTAAAACAATGTTGACACGCCCTCATAAACAAAAAACAACAAAGAAAGAACTAATACTACTACTTAGTTTTCTTATAAATATACTGCAATCGTTTGGAAATTCACGTTTAAAACCGGTATTAAGTTCCCACTAATGAGGTATATTAATTTGATTATTAATTTTCCTAGCAATATCAAAATAATACCACGCAAACAAGAAACAACGTTTTAATGTGTTGGAAAAATGTCGACTAGTTATCGAAGTCACATTCTTATCGACAATCTGTAAATTGAAAAAGTTTGGACAAGAAATGACAGTACTGTGTAAGTACCACTTTGAGGTAAATATATGTATATTATAACTAGCTATCCGCAGCGCGGTTTCACCCGTGTTTTTGCTTACTGTTCTGCCTCCGAAGACCTTCCTCGAAAACTGGACTATCATACGCAAAAATATTTTTTTAAATCCAACTGGTAGTTTCAGAGGTTAGCGCGATCAAACAAACAAACAAACAAACTCTTCCGCTTTATTTATGTAGTATAGATTAGATACTTTAAATATATGTATTTGGCTAATACTGAACACAAATTTAATCGCTAGAATAAAGTTCAACTTTGAATCTGTATGGTTAACAAGCTTACAAATACCTTGATAGTAACTATAATTTATAATGTTGGGTTTGGTCATTTTAAATGGATGGGAGAGGCATACAAACGATAGGTAGACCAAATCTGTGTCCAGCAATAGACATCTTTAGACTGATGTGATAATAATGACACATTAGTAAAATCTTGGTCCTAAAAGCTCTCCAGCCCAGAATTCTTTTAGCTGACCAAAAAAACAAATACAGAAATACAGCGTAGTGTACACACAGTGAAAGAGGTTTTCAAAAGTGAAACTGTAAACAAAAGTATCTCAAAACTTTCACTTCCATTTTCTTGAAGAAGTAACGTTTGTTTAAAATGTTTGGTTTGAGTGCTAGGAACTTAAATTGTTTATGCAAACTGTTAACTAAGTACATGAGTAACTCAACATTCTTCTGAAGTGATGTAAATATCGATGAAAAAACTCTTCTCGCTGATTTGATTCTTCGGTTAAATAGGCGATGTTAGCATGTTAGTTTTTTCTGCTAATGAGTGATATTTTCTAATATTCATAAAGAAATCGCTATATCGTAAGTACAGTGGTTTTCTTCTTTTATTTATAACGGGAAGAACAGGCACCAGCGTGACAAAAACTTTTTCTTCGGGTGATTTTGAGGTCAATGAGCACAGGTTGCTATGATGGTGTTGAATTTCGTGCACAGCTGTCACTATGGACTTCCACTATGACACAGAGGCAGTCAATTCTTGCAAATTTGTTACCAAGTAACTTTATACCAGTTTTTGTCAACATGCATTTGTTTTTAAGCAGAAATTTCAGACCACGTGTTTTAAGTAAGCTAAACTCATAAAATAAGTGAAACTAAAATTAAAGTACAAACTTCTGGTGAACAAACTTTGAGAAATGAAATATTACACACTAGTTTAATGCAGATGTTTGCCAAACAGTGGCTAAAGATTCCATACTCAACAATTTGATCAAACATTTGACAAATCCTTCTAAAGGTATTTGTTCAATCGGATAGCTATCTAACTGGGAATTACAAGTGTGTTCCACACTTGGTATGTTTTGCTACGGTTTTGTAATTTGTGAAGATTAATATAAGGTAATGCAGAGGTTTCTTGCAGCGCAGTTTCATCCGCGTTAAGTTACATCTTTTGCTACTGCTCTGCTTCCGTCAGCAATAGCGTGATGTTTACATAGCCTATAACTTTCTTCAAGAACTGGATTATTAAACGCAAAAACGAGATTAGCGTATTTATACAATAGTATAGATTTTTTGCAAGTAAATAAAACTTATCAAGTTATGCAAAAGTTCAAAGAAGATATCGTTTTTAGACAACCCAAAAACGCTACCTGTTGACGCTGGATACAGAATGCCTTAATAATGCTTTCATTTAGGTTTGGAAGATACTGTTAACTAATTAAACTCGTGCTTTTCTAAAAGCTTTACATCAAATTCTTAACATCAGTAAAGTGCAAGCGTTGCTTAAAATATTGTAAAGAGGAAAGGAAAGGCAGTAAATAACACTTACGTTTCGTCATCTTTATCAGGTCGTACGTAACAAAAGTTAAGCTTGTTGCCATTTATCGAGCACAATTTCAAACTCAAGGCTAATACGTTGTTTTTCAACAGCTTAACCAATTTGCGTGGCAATCTGTACACAGCACTACTGAATCAAGGAGCAAATAAATGAGATAGAAGTAAAACTCTTTACTCAAAACAATAAAACAAATTCAGTTTCAGCAATACAAACAAAATATTCCTTCAAACAAATTCACTTGAGGAACAAAGTAACCAATTGGGATGAGACTGGATTCCATCACACGCCTGAGAATCGATCGCATTGTTTCACGTCAGTTTAGATTGGTTCACAAATTGCTGGTGACCTAGTGCAAACTTTAAACGTCGTTCTAGATTATTTAACTTATATTGAGGTTATATTCAGCTTCATAAATATACTTAAACGCAAGTGGTTAGATTTTGAAAAGCTGATCAACGAAATATTAACTAATTAACTGTTAAATCTCATGTGTAGTACCTCAAATCATGCTAAAATTTAATCTAGTTAGTTATTATTAGATGAAATTAAACTAATTATCCATTTAGCAACCGAAATGGTACTTCACATGAGATTTAACAGTTTATTAGTAAATTTTTCGTTGATCAGTCTATCAGAAAATGGAGGATAGACTATTTGGAATAAGATGGAGTGATTGTTTTATGAAACATGTGGTCCTTACATGAATCACTGTGACTAGTCAATTTGAATATCAACTATTTTTGTTCTACAACTACTTACCTAGCTTTTCGCGGCACGGTTTCACCCGTGTCTTTGCTTACTGCTCTGCTCTCGTCACCAGTAGCGTGATGCTACATAGCCTATAACCTTCCTCCTCCCTTTAACTGGGCTATCATATGCAATTTCTTTTTTAATCCAACTGGTAGTTCTAGAGATTAACACGTTCAAACAAACAACAAATCTTCTACTTTATAAAATAGTATAGATTATAAATACTTAATACAAACAAAAGACAACGTAGTAATCTTCGACTTTAATGCATAATTCTAAATTGAGAATGGCGTTTAATCTTACTTTTATCTTACCTTATTCTTGAAGTAATCTTTCAAAGCTTCTTTGCCAACGCTTAGACTATTATTCTATCGTAAGCTGCATGCTACTTTAACTCTCTCGTAAATTCTTTCTTTGATAAACAGTCCTTATAAATATCCCTGCAGATGCACTTAAAATAAAGGTGATTCCGATCGGATCCCATGTATCTGATCACCTGAGGGATCGGTTTATTCTTTTCATGCACTCAGTGGTATTTATAACTCCATATATCTTATGCAGCTAATTCTCTTTTCTGTCATGATTCATTTTTTTTACATTAGCCTACCAAAGTGACTCCATCCCGCCTGATGGTAAGCAGTCAGTGGAATCCAGAAGTGGTGGCCACCATACCAAAAGGCATCGTCTCAAACTGCTGGTATGGTGGCCATCACTATGGCGGCTGGGGATGGATTTAGGGAGAAGGAATGAGGGAGGTGAGTAAAGAGAAAAGGGGGGAAATTGGGCCTCCGACGCTCTCACTCACCGAACGAAACGCAGTAGTACGGATACTACTACTCTTACGTCGATCTTCTTTGAGAGGGTAACACTTCCCCAGTCGATCCGGCTCATTTATGCTGAAACCAGCGTGCATCTACTACTGCGTCATTCAAATAATTCAGGGATTTGCATTCTTTAAAAAAACTATGAATATTTTCAGTGCCACGACCTTACCAACGCACTATTAACTATGCTAACACTGTTTTCAAGTCTTGCTATGACGTCATTGGTCATAATCACCATCGTTTTAACATTTATTTTATAAGCTCTGTTAATTCTAAGCTGATATAAATATCTAAGTCGTACAAAGGATATTTTTAGTAGCTATAAAATTTATCTTTCTTTATTTCATCGAAAACTCATCAAAAGATATGCTCTTATGTTTTCTTATATTTCTTTTTATGTTATTTTGATCAATCATAGTTCTTATGAAATCAAATCTCATCATAAATGATAGTTCTTAAAATAAACTTGGATTCTTTGTAAAAGATCTCCCAGAGCTAGAAAATTACCTCGGCGTCGTGTGACGACATCGCGACTTCTGGGACCTGAGTGAATTTACGCTTATAGCACTTGTAACAACAGTGTAGAAATATAATATAAGGGACGATGGCGATGAGATTTTAAACGATATTACTGTGAAACTAGTTGAATGAATATTGTTGAGAAATTGTGTGCTTTTTAAAGCGCACACACAGATAAATAAATGTTCAATACGTTCAGTTAAGAAAAAAAATATCTATAATCTATACTACTTTAAATAGAGGAAGAGTTTATTTGAACGCAATAATCTCAGCAACTACCAGTCGAATTTGAATAATTCTTGGCGTTGATAGCTCAGTTCCTGAGGGAGGTGATAGGCTATGTAACATCACGCTACTGGCGACGGAAGCAGAGCACTAACCAAAGATGTAACTTGACGTGGGTGAAACTGCGCTGCGAGAAGCGAATAAATCAATACAGTTTACTCTTTGTAAACTATCAAAACACTACTTAATTTGTTCATGCATTCAAAATAAAAAATATGATCATAGTTTTTATTCGCAATTTACAATTAAATCAAATCATTTATAAATTGTGGTGACACAAACAAATTTACTATTTATAAATAAATAAATAGTAAATTTGGTTTGGTGATTTTCCCCAAAATGTTTAGACATACTTTTGTATTTTATTTTAACCCCTTTTAAAACACCTATGGGTAACAGATCAATACTCATCTATAATAAAGGGACCGTTATATTCAATAATTGATCCTTGAGTCTCAAATCTGTTCATCAAAAACGTCTGCATACACAATTTTCACTTTTTTCTAAAAGCCACGTACAAGTTTTACGACGTAAGAGAAACGACGAAAAATAAAATCTTAAGTGCTGGCCCTGCTAATCCGAGAAAGGGAACGATCAGAAATATGGTCGGTTGCATCGATAACTTTAGCTTAACAACTCGGTATATGAGGTTTATTTTTAAATTAAAAACATTTACATAAAAAACGTTTATACAAACGATTTGTATTAAGTATGTATTTTGTTATAGTCAAAATATGCTCATAGTGACTCTGAGGAATTTTTATTTCCTACAATATATCTCTATTTATTTAAAACTTTATACACATACATGACAAAGGCAGACTTAATGCCTAAGGGATTATCAACCAGTCTACCATTTGCTTGTTTACAGTTTATCATTAATGTATTTAAAGTTAATTTACAAAAACTGTCGTTTTAAAAAAAAGTCTGGTTTGGAAATATTTACTAAATATATTTTTATTATTTTATTCGTGTATAATTTTCTAAAAAGAGATTAATGATTGTGGCCTAGTAGGAGAAAATATCATTACCTTAAAAAAGATTTAATTCTTTTAAAATTTTTATTCACTTTTTTGGTAGACTTTATTTTCACCGCTTTCTCCTACCTTACATTTGTCTAATATAAAAATTTGTTAAAGAATTAAGCTTTAACCAAACTTGATACTAAAATAAAAACACTTTATAAAAAGTATTATATTGAAGCTACATAACTTTATAAAGTCTTCTTTATAAATAAAACGAAGCGAAAGATTTATACGGTGCCACCAACCCACGATAAAACTTTATGATTCGTATTGTCCGCTCAATGAAAGGAAAAATAATATCATATTATATTACGTTGCGTTTTACTTCGAATATCCGTAACCACTCGAAAACCTCCTTTTTATGCCTGATTTCTTTTCCCTTTTTTGGTTTTGTTGTTTTGTTTTTTTCGGGTCCCTGGTTTATGGTTCTTGTATTTAATGCCAACTTGCCAACCGCTTCGCTATTGCAACGGGTACATAATAGTCTTAATACCTCACAACAACTAATACGCTCCTGAGTGTCATTGCGGGCAAATATGACAGCCCTGTAGTAAACCAATGAGCGTAAACCAGTTGGCGTTACTTTTACTTTTACACTGTACCAATCAGGCTTTAACTTTCTAAAAGCGCTTGACTGCTAACCTGACGAACTGCTAACTGAAAAACCCTCTAAGCAATTTATTTTTTGTCCATAAGCACGTAAATTATCCTTTTTGGAAGTGAACACTGAAAAATATTTGTTTTGATAGCGCTGTCAAAATGGAAGACCTTTTACCAAAGTGGCGACAACTGGTGGCAAAAATTTTGCTTAACATCCTCATTGAAACATGACACACCATAATCTCATTTTTAACCGACTTCAAAAAGGAGGAGGTTATCAATTCGGGTCGTATGTTTTTTTTTTTTTTTTTTTTTTTTTAGCAATCCATCTTAATGCAAGTAGGTTGAAATTCGTCTGAAGACAGATTTCCTTGGCAACGAGCTTGTTATCATTTTATTAGACCCTGACAGTTTACTGAGTATACTGTTGTTATGTTAGTATTCAAAACGTCCTAAGTGTATTACTATAGATCTTACAAGTTTGACAGTTTTAATATGGATCATGGTACAGCAGGTTCGATAATACCTACTTGTAGTTCACTAGTAGGCAGGGTCATTAACTTTCTTCTATTAATTTCAGTTATAAATCCATAACCAACTAATCCATGGTAACTCTGTCTGTCTGTATGTCTGTTACGCTTTCACGCCTAAGTCACTAAACCGATTATTAATTAAATTTAATTTGGTATAGAGATAGATTAGACTTCGGGGAACAACATATGCTTCTTTTATCGAGAAAAATCACTTTAAAGGGTTGAAATAGGGGATGAAAGTTTGTTAAAATAATCGTCAATGTAAACTGCGATATAACCAACATTTACTCGGTCGAAGCTGTCAATAATTACTTAACTACCTCAGACACATAAACAATTTATATAATATATAGCAGAATGAGATAATGAAAGCTCGGGTGCCCAATGCGCTAAATATACGAAGCCACAGGTCGTCAGTGAATCACGTACGAGTAATGAGGCACTTCCTTTCTGTTCACGGTGAAAGCCTATTGTGTACATATTGGTATTGATTCTTTTAATTTACTGTAGTCTAACTAATTGTTATTATTCTGTTTAAAAAAAACCTTATTTTATACAGACTAGTTATAATTATCATCATAAACAGACTGTAATGATCTTTTCACATACTTTCCATGTAGACTTGGATATGTGGAAAAACATCGTTAGGAATTTTTTACCTTTCCGAAAATTTAGCACAACAATTCCAAGGTTTGAACTAGTCTGGCTAATTTATGAATAGCCCGATTCATAAGTTAAGAATCGTAATGAAATAATTGTTATTTGGAGAGGCATTGAGCAGGGCACACAGCACGACAAATAGATGATCAATAGATATTCATTCAGATGGAATTATTTTATCCCAAAAAGATTTTTTTTTTGCCGACAGTGCCAGACAAGCAAACAGCCTACGTGATGATAAGTGGTAACTGTCGCTCATGGACGACTCAGAGTCTCTAGAATTGCTCCTGCAATGCCAGAGGCCCTAGACAAGTGACAAAGATTTCTATTCTATTCATAGAATAGATAAGAAAATATATGAAATTGACATAAGCGTTGGCGTTAGCGTATGTCAATCCAATACATTTTTTAATCTATTCTATGAATAGAATAGAAATCTTTGCCACTTGTCTAGAGCCTCAGGGTCTCTGCGAAGCTACCTACCGTGAAGGAAGATATGATTGATTTCTTAAAATTCATAACACAGTATTCTTTTTCCTTAAGCACACTTGCTTACTGAAGATAACAAAATATCTTATTACCGAACATTTCACCAAGCAACTGAGTGAGAATTAGCCATATTCGCAACGATATCCACGTATTCATATAACAGAACTCATTTAGACAAGTAAACATTTGGAAGGCAATTTTCGTATGTGCAACCCAGTAGTACAGGAGCTTGACGCCGAGAAAACATTAATAGCGTTTTTAATATTATTTATTTTAAGTTACTGGTATAAAATATTATTTTTAATATAAATTAACTAGTAATATTATGACTTCTTTAAGGAACATAAAAGTATTATACAGTACAGTAATATTACATAGTACAGCAATTATGTATCCGTAGAACTATAATAATATACATATTCATGTAACTCTTTCTAGGTTTTATCTCGCGTTTAACTTACAAAATTATCATAGTAGGGTTTATAATGAGTTTGCCATGATAGCGATGGAAAAGATATTCACAATATTTTTTTAACGTGATAGCGGAACGATATGATTACGATATACACCTATGGACAAAATGAGCTATGATCTCCTATCATAGCTCATTTTGTCCGTAGGTGTATCTTGGACACAAAAATTGTATGCAAAATGTAATTGTAGTTATCTAAGAAAATAGAAATTACACTAACATAGTCTTTAAGATTTTTGTACATTAACAAGAAATGGATTTTTGTATTGTCTAAAATAAATGTTATTTAATTTTTTTAATTTAAAATTTCTAAATCGCAATCTCCCTGACTACAAAACTCCAGTCTATTTATTTGCCAAGGGTTGGTGGTTGCGGGAATGTATCGTTTCGCTTCGTAATTTAGAAGGTAGCAGGTTTAAGTTAGGAGTTACTCCATGTAATTAAATCTACTCATGGTTTTGCTAAAGGAGCATTAGAAATATTGCAAAGGAAAGCAAAATGCCTGTGTCACTTTGCATTGTAACTTACAAAAATTGTAAAATCCTGGCGATTAAAAGAGTGGCCTCTTGCCAATTCTTCTCATGCCTTACCCTACGTCAGATCTGGCTGTTAGTTAATTGGTTGACATTTTGTAATTTTTAACGTTCATAAGTGTTAATTTAATTAACCTATATAAGTTAATATAGGTATTTTCATTTTCATTTTCAAATATTTCTGCTGTTGCTGCTTTATTTATACAAAGATAGTATCCGATTGATTGGTGTTTCAGAGTTCGCGAATGACGTCTAAAATTATCTCATAATATATTAGTGTATTATGAGTATGATGATTGTGCTGCTACATAACGTAAGCAAGCAATATTCATTATTGCTGTAGCTACTCATATCGTGTGTAATATTTTAATTTAATAAAATTAATAAATTACAATACCATTGACAGGTTGCAATTTTTCTGGAAGTGCAAATGACTGCTGTGCACGAGATTCGATTCCCACACGGGACAAAACTTTGTGTGATCCATAAGTATTTATGCCGAGTCTAGGTGTACTTTGTGTCCTTTAAATTTATGTTTGCGACACAGGAGTTATCTTTTTATTAAAAAAGTAAATAAAAGAAAAAGTGGAGATGCTAGAGAAAGGCAAAGGCCCCAGCTTACTTCACTTTTACCGGTAAGGACCCAGTAAACGTCTTTTGCCTGCAATTTTCATCTATACTATTATATAAAGCGGAAGAAATTGTTTGTTTATTTGAACGCGCTAATCTCTGGAACTAAAAGTTGGATTTGAAAATTCTTTTTGCGTATGATAGCCCAGTTCTCGAGGAAGGTTATAGGCTATATAACGTCACGCTACTGGCGACGGGAACAGAGCAGTAAGCAAAGACGTGGATGAAACCGCACCGTAAAGCTAGTAAATAAAACTGACCCAATAAATAAAAATATAATTGTTCGAAGCTTTGCTTTGATTGGATGCCCTTAAAAACTATGCTACATGCGACCTACTTAGTGTATTCGTCTGTTTAACAGAATGTGGAAACAAATGCTACACAATAGATCAACTGCTCAAGTTATTTGTTTTAATTTACTTCAGGTGTTTAGAAATTGTATTATGTAAATTGAAAACAAGAAAAACTTTACTTACTCATAGAATTTGTTTTAATTATGTTACACTAGCTGTTGCCCGCAGCTTCGCCCGCGTCAATGTCGGTTATATTATTATCATCTCTGTTTACATTGACGAGTTTTCATACAAACTTTCATTCCCCATTTCAAACCCTTCAAGCCATTTTTTCACGACAAAAGATAGCCTAAGTTGTTCCCCTAGGTCTAAACTATGTCTATACTAAATTTTATCAAAATCAGTTCAGTGGTTTAGGCGTCAGACAGACAGAGTTACTTTCGCATTTATAATATTAGTATGGATTAGTATGGATAACACATAAAAAAGCTTATAAATTGAAAACTGTACATATAACACCCAATTTTCACCAACTATATTAAGTCCCATGTAATCGGAGAAAAGATTGATTCCATGTAGCCGAGCAGAATTTTAAACTCAGTGTCATCCAGAGAATTCGTGGGTTCGATTCCTACCCAGGACAAACCTTTGTGTGATGAGCATGGTTGTTTGTTCTGTGTCTGGGTGTAATTTATCTATAATATAAATGTATTTACAAAAAAAAAATGTATTTAAGTAGTATATCAGTTGTTTAGTACCCATAACACAAGCAAATATAATTGCTTAATTTGGGACTAGATGGCGCTGTGTGAATGTGGTATATTATTATTTTTTTTTTATATATTATAGCCCACCAAAGTGACTCCACCCCGCCTGATGGTAAGCAGTCAGTGGAATCCAGAAGTGGCGGCCACTATACTAAAAGCCATCGTCTTAAACTGCTGGTATGGTGGCCTCCACTATGGCGGCTGGGAATGGGGTCAGGGGAAGGGAATGAGGGAGGTGAGGAAAGAGGAAAGGGGGGAAATTGGGCCTCCGGCGCTCTCACTCACCGAACGAAACGCAGTAGTACGGATACTACTACTCTTCGACTTAAGAGTAGTAGTATCCGTACTACTGCGTTTCTTCATCTTCTATGAGAGGGTAGTACTTCCCCGGACGATCCGGCCCATTCATGCTGAAATCAGCGCAGATCTACTACCGTATCCGTACCGTATTATTCTTATTATTATTAATTTCTCGACAGAAATGTCCCATAATACTATATTTGAAGATGGAAACGAGAGAGACGTTTCCGTGGCAAGGCAGTACACTGTACTACTGAACCACTGACGGAAAGTATTCTTTTGTTTTGTTTCGTTGTGTGAGCAACCAATGACGGTCGTGAGCCGCCCCAAGGTGGCGAAAATTGGGGAAGGCCTATGTCCAGCAGTGGACGTCTACCGGCTGATATGATGATGATGATGATTGTAGATAAAACACACACGCAAAAAACAGTATTTGCCAATGCACTCCAAAATATTCAGGACAAATATCATTTCTGTTGCTTTTACCGCGTGTTTCCAGAAAATTCCGCATGCCCGTATTTCAAGTATGCATAACATAAATACTGTACATTCTTGAAAGATAAATAATTCTCAGATCGCAAACCAAGTAGAATCGAATAGAGCCTTTAAAACATTGATATTAAATGAATATACATTATAAGATGATTTTTGAAAGCTACTCTTAAGTTATAACATTTACAAAGCTTCTATAAATAAATTGGAACACGTTTGAAGAAGCGTCTTAATCTATTGAAGGTTGCAGCATGTGCGTATGTAAAGAAAGAAAGAAAGAAAGAAAGAAAGAAAGAAAGAAATAATGAAAATTAAATTATTTTACAAACATTTATTATACACACGACACATACAAAAAAAAGAACAGTAACATAAAAAATACTTAAGAATAAAAAAGAACAGAGTACAATGAAAATTATGAACTACTTAGGTACATATTATTATACAAAATCGTGACGTGTAAAATTAATAAATGAAAAAAAAAAAAAAAACAAAAATATGCTTCTGCTAGTGAACTGAAGAGTGGTAAATATTAGAAACTAGCCTGCCGCAGTTTCACCAGCGTTAATTTTTATTTTTGGTTACTGCTCAGCTCCCGTCGCTTCTAGCGTGATATTATAGCCTGTTACCTTTCTTAGGAACTGGGCTATCAAACGCATATAGTTTTTCTTTAGTTTCAGAGATTAGCTCAGCTAAACAAACAAACTCTTCCGTTTTATGTAATACCTAGTACTAGCTCTCCGCAGTGCAGTTTCACCCTCGTTATTTTACATTTTTGGTTACTGCTCCGCTCCCGTCGCTCTAAGCGTGATGTTACATAGCCTATAACCTTCCTTAAGAACTGGGCTATCTAACTCAAAAAGAATTATTCATATCAGACTGGTAGCTTTAGAGATTAGAGCGAGTTATGTGTCCTGCTCATTGCCACTTTAATAAGAATTTCCTCGTTTTTATACAATCTCGCAGAAGACACTTAACATAGGTGAGATAAGGATAAGGAACATAAATTACTAAGGTTAGACACGAAACTGGTTTATTACATAGCAAAGATTTCATTCTATTATTTATATTCGAAATAACTATCTAACAAAATAAGCAAACATTTATAGATTTCCAGTACATTAAGCCGAGATAACACAACAGAGGACATTAAAATTCAATATGTTTTCTTCGAAACCATCCGTATACAAATATCTGTATGTTCTACGAAGATATCGTAATAACACCAAAATTTACCAATACTAATGCTGCTTAAAAACTAAACTAGCAATTGAATTTGTGTCTTATGCCTTTGAAATAAGGAGGTAGTGGATTTAAGCGTAGAGTTATGCAAGGATAAAATAATTCAAGGGGTAGTATGACAGGGATGTTCCAGTTCAGTACGTCAGTGGATGCCATTCCGTGTGGACGTACGCCATTTTCCGACGTGCTCGCGATATAAAGTTCGGAATTTGAAAAAAGTTTCCCGTGATGTCGGACATATTGCATTTTTTGTGAATCTTGTACGTGTTGGAGTTTGATTAATTGAATTGGATTCATGGAAAATGTGACTGTTGCTGTGTTGTAAAGGTATGTGTTATTTAAATATTGAATAATTGTTTGAATAGTATCTGAGTATTTAAGTTACAGTGTAGCTACACTCGGCCTCATTATACAAAAGTAATTCGTTCTAATTTATTTTAATGGTACAAGTACATCGTGTTTTTATGAATAGGGCGTCAAATTGACGAAACTTGATATTATACGATATAAGTATTTTGATTTTGTAGTCCAAATTGAGTAGTTGAGATTACATTTAGTTGGCTGGAATTGAAATAAAAATGTTTGTTCATAATAAAATAGTGCTGTAATAAATATGTTCATGATTTAAACATGTCCCACTTTTACAAATTGGGAAAAGTTACTTAATCGATGTAAATATATTTGCAAATCTGGAAATAAAGTAGTTTTTTTTTTTATATTTTATATATTATCGAAACGTTTTTTTAAATATGATACTTGTAAAATTTGTTTAAAAATGAGTTTCAGTGTGTCATTTAAATAATATTTTAATTTATATGTGTTTTGATTATTTTGTGTGATGCAAAATTGCAAACAATGACCGTTATTTTCGAACATTTTTTTTTTATATATCGCGTAATATAATTACCTTGATTTACCAATAACAAAAGCACCCATTAAAAGCACCTTCTCCATATTATCATAGAGACTTTATTTTTATTATAATTTTCATAATAAAACATCAAATTTTTAACGAATTTCAAATGAGATAAATACATATTAAACGTATAAATATTAAATTGATTACTTCAATTGAGGATACAATTACAAGCACCCGTAACCGATATGTGTGTATGAAATGATTAATGAATGTTGAAGAGGCAAAGGATGTATGTTTGGATCGCAGCAAATGGCGTTCTATAGTCTCTGCTTATCCCATTAATGGGACACAGGCGTGAAGTTTTGTATGTATGATTGTAGAACACCAAGGTGTGGTGTATCTTGGTGTTCTACCACGATATGATAAAGTCAACCTCACTATCAACAATATTCTTTTTAAATCCCTAACAATTTCTAACTAAACACAATCTTACAATCTATACTGATAATAATATTATAAAGAGGTAAAGTTTGTAATTTGTGAGGTTGTAGGGGTTAATCTCTGGATCTTCTGAACTGATTTTGAAAATTCAGACGTGGCTTTATCACACTTCTGCCTACGTTGTTCAGGATAATAGCGTGAGTTTGTGTATCAAAAATCTGTAACTTGAGCTTTGCTGTATTTAAGCGAGGCGTAAAAATCACCTTATATGCCACCATAAAATAATATAATCACTTTGTAGACTATTTATTGCGTTCATAAATTATTTATCAATGTTTCAGTTTGTAATAAATAGTTATAATATATATTTTAACAGCACCAGTGTCATGCCTGTTACTTCATAATAAATTTTATATTTCTAACGGTAGTGAAGTAGATTCAGTATGAATGGGCCGGATCTACCAGAGAAAAACCACCTTCTCATAAAAGATCGACGTAGAATATTAGTTTTTATGCTCATGCTAATGTGTTTCGGTTGGTAAGTGAGAGCGCCAGCAGCCCAAATACCCCCACGGTCCTAGTCCTTTTCCTTTTTCCTTCCTCATCCCATTCTGCGTGGTCGGCAATGATTTGGTTGTTGGCAAACACAGTCATCTCTTTAGGTTACGGTTACCACTTACCATCAGATGGGCCGTATATTTGTTTGCCACCAAAGTCGTATAAAAAATCACATTTCACGGATAACTAATTACACATGCTCTGAATAATTAGTGTGGTATATATTATAGGTATATATAGATGCCAAATTCCAATGGAAAAATGAAAAACCACTAACCGATCCATTAGTAAACTCGAGACTTGTCTATGCAAGGCCCAATTTCCCTCTTCCCTTTTCATCATACCTTCCTTAAGTGGTAACTGTCGATTATGAACGACTGAGTCCCTGGGAAAGGAATGATAGAGGTGAGGAAAGAGTAAAGGCAGTAAATAGGGTCTCCGGCGCTCTCGCTCACTGATTGAAATGCAGTAGTACGGATACCACTTCTCTTCCGTCGATCTTCTATAAGAGGGTAGTTATGTACTTCCCCAATCGTTCTAGCCCATTCATGCTGAAATTAGCGTAGATATATTACCGTAAAAATAGTGTAGAAACTAATATTTTACCTCGATATTCCATGAAAGAGTACTTTACCAGTCGATCAGAAAAGTTATATAAATAAGATCTTATCATATAAATAATATAATATTCACACTTCAGTGTTTTATTGTATACATAAAAGCACAAACCTGACAAAAGTGCCTTTTAACTTTACTAGATAATTCTCAGACAAATAAAGCCCTAAGATGAAAAACTAGATTAAGGCATTATGAACGTTATTTTTAATTCGCATAAGATAAATTATCAAACAAACATATCTCGTTTTACGATATTTTAACACTGAGGGTGATGTAGTTCTTTAGGGATTTCATCAAAATATTCCTATTTACTTAATCTCTGGGGTCGCCCTTCGTCAAAACTTTTGTGAAAGGTGAAAGTTGCTACTTACATCTAATTGTAGTTGAAAAGTTATGGATGTGAATAAAATATAATGTGAAATAAAATAGATAAAATTAAAATGAAACATATTTATTGTTACTCAATTATATAATGTCTCTATCAATCACTGCTAGACAGCTTCTTCCTTCGTTTATTTTTATCGATCCATCAAAAATGTATATAGCTACGTGCGAGTAGGATCAAAATATTTTCTTCCACATGGGTTATATTTTTAAAATTACTTTTTGTTTCTTAGATAATATGCTTGATAATTTGTTTCACAAATTCAAATATTCTTGATAACCTAATTATTATTATATTTTAACGATAAATCGATTCAAACTTACGCACACGAAGACCACAATTACACCCAGTCAAAAATATCTCTAAACTTCTTGAAACTAATTAACAAGATTACTCGAATCTGTTTACACTGCGCTGTACCAACATGTAAACATATTTATTTCAGCTTCCTAAGATGTTTGTAAACAAGTAATCGTACTGAATCTGTATTTAATACGAAACTTGAAGAATTTGTTGACTTTACAGCGGTAGGATAATTCGTAGCAATTTAACAAAGTAAACTGATCCGTTAAGGGTAAAACCGCACCACTGGAGGCTAAATAAATGTTTGTTTGGATTTTGAATTACTGTGTTTGATTTCAAATTATATAAGAGGGTTTAATAATTAAGATAATTTTGTTATGATCCTATCCTAAAAGTTTTTCCGGGCTGTTTCAGCAATTTCTTTTATTGCCGTCACTGGCAGAGAAGCCTACAGCCCTCATGATGGTAAGTAGTAACTGTCCTCATGGATTTCTGTAATGCCAGGGACTCTGCGAAGCCGCTGCCTTACGTAAAGAGTGCGGGATGTAGATGTGGATACGTGGAAGGGAATGGGGGAGGAGAGGATAAAGAAAGAGGGAGAAATTGGGTCAGAGAATCGGTCGTAAAGAAATTGGCTGACATTTTGGTGATATTTATAATGTGATCAACGTTTAAATAAATAAATTTGTTTGACAAAATTATAATTTGAGTTTTCCGTTACAGTAAAAAATAGCTAAACAGAATTGTTTGATAATCTCCAGTCTCGCATGCAATATTCGCGAACTGACATCAACCTCGTACGTCTAGAGCGGTATAAATATTTTAAGTAAAGTATTTGTGTCCTATACAGCAGTAGAAACATGTCTCATTGAGAGTATTTTAGTTGCGATCGCTAAAGTTGTTACAATTTGAACGAGTTTGCTGAAAAAAAGGGAAAATTTATTACAATGTTTTGGCAGTTAGGAGAAATTTTCTTTATTAGATTTAAACAAAGAATATCTTAAATGTGACAAAGTTGGTAAACAGTATAGACATTGAACTCTCTAATAGTTAGCAGTAGGCAACTTTTAGAGACTTCAAAATAAAAATACGTCATATTTTCATTCAAGAGATTATCGCTTGCCATAAATGCTACAAGCTGTTGTTGGCGGAGTCAGTGCCCAAGTACAACGACGACATCTTTATCCCGATACATGTCGTTTTGTCTCATGAAGTATTGATGCCTTATCAGAAGTCATCACCGGACTTCACAAATGACATCTTCGAATCTTATACATGTCGGTAACAGTTCTAACTATCCTTTGTAATTTGAGCTCTTTTGCTGAAATTCACGACACATTCTTGATTGACTGAGCTATCAACTGCATATCCTTATCTCAAAGGACAATAGAACTAATGGAACATGCATTACTGTAGTATCAGTGTGTCAAATTGCTCCCTCTCATACAGAACCGCAAATCGATTTATGGTCTCTTAAAGGTGCGGACAAAATTATACGTTATACTGTCGCAATCACTATATTATTTAAAATAGGCCATTGGGTTTTTAATTTTAAGTATAGATAGTTAACTAATTTGCCTATACTTTGCATTTTTAGATATTTACAGTTTGAAAACTGAATTACGATTTGTCATAATATAGAAAGAAACTCCGCCAATAAACTCAGCAATATAATCTTCATTAGTATTATGAAACAGTTGCAATTAAATAATTTAACACGTTTTATTTTATCGAGGATTAAAGCAATCATTACTGCTGAAATAGTAAAATTCAAATTTACGTCCAGCTATTTAAAAGGTTTAAAAGTTAAATGTTCTATTATACAGAGCATTTCACCCACGGTCATGAAAGACGGAGATAAAGTACATTAAATATTAAAGAAGGGATATTTTATTGAAATAAAACATCATAAATTGTTTTCAATAATAAGTAGACCTACATTTAAAGATTTTTTCGCTTGACATATTCGGGAATTGGACTACCTGAAATCCGAAAAAGTAACATTTTGTATTTTTATACCATCTAACGTTATGGTCATTCATTAGAGCCAAATCTCTCTAACAAATATGGGTAATTAAATTAAAGCTAGACCTCAAATCTGAAGAATATTATTTTAATTGAACGAAAATTATCGACGGTTTAATTCGCCATTTGTATTTAAAAGTTAAAATTTTATGGTTTTCCTCTAATTTAATTTACCATATTGGTTTGAGATACGAGTAAAAATACCTACTTCTAAATTGAAAACGGATTCTAAGCTGCTCTAAAAAGCGATGCGTAAATTATTCATCGCTTTTTATAGCATCCAATCAAATAAATCAATCAAGCTCTCTGCTGTTGAATACAAAGTTGGCCGTAGATCACTACAATGTACGACCCAAAGAGGGGGCCAATCACCACTATGGCGAATTCATTGCTGGAAATGTTGATGAAATAAATGTTGGTGCATATAATAATATGATGATAGATTACATATTAAAGAGATAGGTTGAGTTCGAAGATTCTGAGATAAATATTTGTATTAGATTTAGAATATCAGCCCGTTGCTGCACTTGTTACAGGGAAAAGCCTCTACTCATTAAGAGTAATATATCACTTAACCAGCCATGAATTGTCATCAAAACTTAATTTATCGTAATAATAGGTGATGTGTTGACAAAGGGCACAATTACAAGCACACGTAACCGACGTGTGTGTATGAAAAGATTAATGAATGTTAAAGAGGCAAAAGAGGTATGTTTAGATCGCAGCAAATGGCGTTCTATATTCTCTGCTTACCCCATTAATGGGAGACAGGCGTGAAGTTGAGTATGTGTATGTAAGTATGTATGTATGTATGTCTGTATGTATGTATGTATGTATGTCTGTTATATTTAACCCGTAATAACAAGCAAAGTTAAATTATTATTTAAGTTGCTAAAGGTGATTATAATAATATTTATTTACGTAATAGTGTTTAGTTGACAGTCCGTAACGGTGGGAGCGTGTGAGACTCAAATTCAAAAGGGTTTACTGTCCACATGGGTCAAAACTTTATGTAACCCATAAAATATTTGTCTTGTCTGTTATTTTATGTTTCTAAATTAGTCCGCGAAACAAAGCTTATGATGTCATAAGAAAGTGTTGTGTATAAATTACCTATACTAGCACCCTCCCTCGCTTCGTAACAGTACTAAAAGTTGTTGCCCGTTTCCCAATTGGCTTACTATTACTGATACAGCTCGGGTCCTAAAGGTTATAGGTAGATGTATTACATACTTTAACTTACCTCGAGAAACCCATAATACACCAGTGAAAACCGCATCCAAACCCATTAGGTGGTTCTCGAGATTAGCGCGTTCAAACATACTACTTTCCAGCTACTTCATTTTATACTATCTATGGATACGTATAGCTACAATATATCAAAAACAAAACCAACATAACTTATTACAGGACTTAATAAAGTTCCAAAATGAAATTAATTTTGTAAACTTTCAATTCGCTGCGCAAATGGGTCATCATTCAAGGGGTATTAAGCTGTCTATGTAAAACCCAAGCTCTTTGTAGTACAAGAGCCTTCTGGTAGAAACCTTCTGATGTAAGAATCGATTGCTTTAAATACAATGTACTTATTAAAATGTGCAGAAGCAGCAATACAGTGATTTAATTAGGACTACTGTAAATAAGCACTGTAATTATTTATTTATTGCACACAAAAAGATACATAACAAGGAAAATATATAAATAAAAATTATGTACAAAATTACAAAATTATGTTTATTTGTTAAATAAACATAGCTACCTACGTAATGTCGTAATGAATAAAGAGATATCTTTGAAATATGAGGACGAGGTTTAAAAACCGAGCAGTCAATGTGACTGTCGAAAATATTTTAAGGTTTCTTGAGTGTGTGGAGAGTAGAAGTGAAACATATAATTAAATATTCGGTAAAGGAATTTTGTGAAGAAAATCTTTAGTCTGACACCGTCAGTCATTTTAAAGAACAGAGGTGATCAATGCTCATGCCTTCTTCGTTTAGAAGGTTTCATCCTGCAATCGGAATATAAATGGAGTGGAACGATATGATGTCTAATAATATTCTATTATAAAGCAACATTAAAGGTTTTTAATTACTCATTATTATTATTAACTAGCGGATATCACGCGGTTTTACGTTCCCGTGGGAGTACGAGGTTAAATATATATTATAGGCTTTGTTACTCAGTGATAATGTAGCTTTCTAATTGTGAAAGATTTTTTGAAATAGGTCCTGTAGTTTTTGAGTTTATTCGTTGTATACAAAAATTCGCTCTCAAAAATCTTTACTCTTTATAATATTAGTGTAGATTACTAGCTGTGCCCCACGGCTTTGTCCGTAAAATATCTTTTGTCGTATCCCTCGGTAACCAGACCGATTTCGGGATAAAATTAGCCTGTGTCCATCTCCGGCACCGAATCTATTTACATACCAATTTTCATCAAAATCAGTTCAGCCATTTAGGCACTGAGTGGTAACAACACACACATACACACACACAAACTTTCGCATTTATAATATTAATAGGATAGTTACAAAAGCAACGTTATATGCGACCTCACATTAGCGTTGTCTACCGTATTTCTCGCATACACCATTAAAATATGGCCTTAAAATATGGCCGGTATTTAGCAATTACAGAAGACATACGCGGTTCAGTTTAAGATAAAAGGTGCTAAGTGCGTTTTGTAATGGCAGATAGTGTTACTTACGTCGTTACGAAAGAAGTAATAGCAATTGAAGAATTCAATGGCCTCCCATTTGGAATACAAATTCTATTCTTGTCTTTGTTTGGATAGCGTCGATCGAATCTCGCTACTTAGGTATCTGTCGTCGTTTCTGCGCATTACCCCGGCTCCATACGTAGACTCCAATGCTTTTCCCAACAACGACGAAAATAGTATTGGCTCCAACATTGGGGGAGCGTTGGAAGTGCTATTTTCTAGACATGGGAGGTTGTTGTTGGAACCAGCATTGTAGCCGCGGTTATATTTCCACTGCAGCGTTCGAGCCTTTAATTTTTTCATACTTACTTAGGCAAAAATAAACTGGTGTCGCTTTTTTCAGCAACTTAAACAGCATGTGATCTATCAGAATCTAATGATATACAAATTATCGTATTTGTAACCAAAATGCACAAAGCAGGAATAAATTGAATTATTATTATTGTTAAATAATATATAGCAGATTTGCGAGACACTTTTCACTCTTTAAAGATTTTTTTAGGCTAAGATTAACTTATGTTTTAATGTTTGTGGTAATGTATAATTCATCTTTCTTTCTTTTATTTTATTTGGCGCTTTACAAACTTTAGCTTCATTTAATAACAAATAAACAGTGACCCTAGACAAGTGTCAAGTGTCAAGTGTCAAGTATTCTATGAATAGAATACAAATCTTTACCACTTGTCTAGGGCCACTGTATTGTCACTGTCTACAAAATGAGACTTCAATCCAATATAATTTATTTTTGACCTGACGAATAAAATCCATTAATCAGGAAACATTCTAACCAAGAATTCTACAGTTTAATTTAAGTTCAGAACCATATCAAATTGTACAATTGGGATCTACTTCCCAAATCAAAAATCCTTAATTTGATAAGAGGCCCATTGAGACTCATCTGCGTATATTAAGTCCTTAATTACCAGTTTAACTGAGAACGTCATCCAACGGCGGTTTTAGATTAAGGCAGTAAAATTTGCAATTCTAATGCCGCAGTGGAATTCAAATTAACTGATACCTTCATTCGTATTAAATTGTGTTAAGGGTGTGTATATTTTAATAAATAATTATTGAACAATATTTTGTTTTAAAACAAACAAAGCATTATTTGCAAATATGGAATTTTGGAAAGGAAATCTAGATTGTTTATAGGAAACGGGCTCTAACATTAATTTCTACTGTGCTCCAGTACACATCTGCTAATGTAAAGAGTCTACAAAGAGGTAGTCATAACGTGCTTCAAGAACAATACTACAAACTTTACAAAAAATCTAGTATCAATAAGATAAATAACTTTTAAAGGAAACAATGAGAGTTTTTAGGAAAATTTTCGCCCCTGGTTGGCGCCACTTAGATAAGATAAAAGATCTTCCATTTACAAAAACTTAAAAATTAATTCACAGTTTGAAATCAATAGAATCGTTCACGGTTATCTATCAAAGATTAAAAACGCTTTGACAGGTGCCACCTCAGTGCTGCCACCTCGTGGGCGCCATTTTAGAAAACACTCATTAGAAGACGATCCGCAGAAGAAAACTGAAATAGCTCTTAAACTTATAGTTAACAAAAGCAAGTAACAACTAACACGTAATAACGTGTCAATAAAAAGAGACTCTTTAATCTTCAAACAAGCAACTAAACGGCCCTCTCTTTATCACATTGAAGCAAAATATCGTGATAGGGTAGTACAATAGATCTAAACAAGGCACAATGACAAAGGGACCGGTACCTTTTTTCCTTAAACACTTTATTTTGGGACATTTCCGTTTGCTCGGGAAACTCTTTGGAGGATTACTGATTACTAAAGGTCAGTTGGTGGATGTAAAGAATTCTATCGATTTGGGTTATTGTTTTTTCATGATATCATATATTTGGTGAACGCCTTTCTGTTGTTGTTAGGGTCTATTGTGTAAATGATTCTGAATTCGAGTTAGTAATAACATAGTTCATAGTTCTACTGTTTCTGGTTCCAAATTGTTTAGTAAACAATTTGTACTAATTGCAATAGGTAAAGTTGGATCAAAATTTTGATTGATTATAACTTCTATATACTCTGTAATTAGGCAACTGACATTTTTTTATGTTTATGTTTTGCATTAAATATCTTTTAGACGAGTTATTCGACTGAGATAGAAAGTTTTCAAGCGATTACACTTTATCGACTGTTGTATTGTCGCGATTATTGCAGTTAAAATTGCACATAGTCGTTACGTTTAGTATTAATTTTTTTTTCAAAAATATCTATTCATATTATCCCATTTAATACCCAGTTTTATAATTTCTTCGGAGACTAGAGGTCTTCGAGTTCTCTAAATATAAAACAACAAAAGAACTCCAAAATAGTTAAGTTTTAAGAGCCTACTCTTATCAAATGAGAACCTCATGAGGCGTAACTAGAACCTAATATATTATAAATGCGAAAGTTTGTGTGTGTGTGAAAGAAAGAAAATAAAGAAAGAAAAATAACATACATACGACACATTCAAAAAAATGTGTGTGTGTTTGTTACCACTCAGCGCCTAAACGACTGAGCCCATTTCGATGAAAACTGGTATATAGATAGATTCGGTGCCGGAGACTGACATAGGCTACTTTTTATCCCGAAAATCGGTCTGGTTCTCGAGGGATGCATCAAAACATATTTTATGCGCTGTCGAAGCCGTAGGGCACAGCTAATACATAATAATATCGCAGTTTCTGCTCCAAACCTGATAAGGACACAATCTGCATAGATGAAGCTCTTAATTAGTAGGATAACGACAGACGACATCCGCCGTCGGTTTTAGATTAAAGCCTGTAAAATCTCCAATTCAAATTCTACCGTGGAATTCGAATGAACAGAAACCCATAAGAGAACTGCAAACTCGCTTTATGGGTTTTGTTTTGAGCGTACATTTATGTATATATTTTGCAGTATGCTTGTTAGATTAAATTGTAACTTTACTTACTGTTATCAAAATATAGAATAATGTTTGTAAATTTTTATACCTTTTCTATTAGAAGTCACTGGAGTCCAGACCATTCAATCATGGTCAATTAATAATATGGAGACTTGTGGTGACCTTATAAGATACTAGCTTTCCACGGCGCAGTTTCATCCGCGTCTTTGTTTACTGCTCTGTTCCCGTCGCCAGTAGCGTGATGTTATATAGCTTATAATTTTTCTCGAGAATTGTGCTGTCCTACGCAAAAAGAATTTTTAAATATATCTGGTAGTTTCAGAGATTAGCGCGTTCAAACAAATAAACAAACTCTTTAGCTTTATATAATAGTATAAGTTTTTATATGAGTTGCTAGAAAACCTGGGTTTAACACTAGAAGGAAACTGACTACCGGAAATATAAAATTACAAATTATTTGATTCGAGGTCCTTTATATTTCAGTATATTTTACTATGGCAACCTTTTTATCACAATTCGTTCTCAGACAAGTTTATTCTGAAATCATAATAATAATTAATAGAAATCAGATAATTAGGAATTCGAATGTCCGTTTTTATACAAAACATTTGAAGTGAAACATTTACTGGTAAAGAAAGCAATACGAATTATTTGTGACTAATCAAGAACCGACAAACCTTTAGGTATCATTTGAAAGATCTAAGAGGGAAAGTGCCGGCATCGCGTAATAAAATAAAGGATAATATCTCAACGTTCATTCAGTAATAAAGTATTTTTATGTATTTGTAGTAGTATTGGTAGAGATAAATTTATAACTGTTGTGAAAAATACTTGTATTTTGTTTCTAGAAAAGATAAATTGTTGTAAGTAGTCAAACCCAAACTTATTTAGTGTATTTATAACTTAAAACTTGTCTTGAATAGTGTATACGAGTGTAATGTTTACTGCTCATCGTTTATGTAGCTTTTACTACCTATTATACACTATGGTTTTTTATGTACATACTAGCTGCACCCCACACCCTCGCCTAACATGTGTTTTGTCTCCCTCGGCAACCAAACTGATCAGAATAAAGTAGTCTATGTCCGTCTCCGGTACCAAATGTATCTACATACCAATTTTCATTGAAATTGGTTGAGCCGTTTAGGCGCTGAGTGGTAACAAACATACAAACACACACATAAAATACACCCATCTTCACTGACTATAATTAATTGCAAGAAGAGAGACCGGAGAAATAAAAGGAAAAATATCGACAGAGTAATTGAACCTCTGACACTCTCATTCACGGAACAAAAAACCAATACGCATTCTATTGTATTACATCTATATTCTATTAAAGGGTAGTGCTTACATTTAATATATAGGTACTTCACTGATCCACCCAATTCATTGAAAGCTTTCTTACCAAGAAGCCCAAACGCTAGTAGATCATAAGATGAAACAACATCTAATTTAATTCTCTTGGGCATCGTAAAAGTTGATTAAAAGACAGTATTCGTCTTCTTAATTGTATTTACTAAATAAGGATTGGTAATCCATCAGCCAGGTGTGGTTTTAGGAGGGATAGTAAATTACTATTTGGCTTTAGTAATCGAAGTTACAGAAGATAGTTGATAAAAAGGGTATTTATCAATGTTTATACACGCGATCGTTTAACAAGGTAGAGTGTTTAAATTATTTTTCTTTTGTATATTATATGAACTACGAGTCACAAACAAAATGTTCAACTTGAAGACGTCCATTGCCGGACTTAAGTCTTTTCGAAAGGTTGTTGTTTATTACTGTAATTACTACGAGGTAATTCGTTGTCTTCTCTAAAGTATATTATAACAGCTTTATAAAAATAACTTTTTGACATAGCTGTGTTCTTTAAATATTGCAGAAGATTGATAGAAACGTATAAGTCATTGCTGACTTTTAAAGAGGATTTGAATAAGGAATGAAAAGGCAAAGAAAGAGGAATAGGGGAAATTAGTCTATGGCGTTCTCACTCGTCGACTCGTCGTAAAATTATTACCGTACTAGCTGCGCCCTACGGTTTGACCCACGCGTAAAATATATTATATTGTATCCCTCGGGAACCAGACTACGTATTTTCGGGATAAAACGTAGCCTATGTCCGTCTCAAGCAAGAAATCTATGTACATATCGATTTTTATCGAAATCAGTTCAGCCGTTTAGGCACTGAGTGATAACAAACACACACATTTCGCATTATTAATATTAAATAGGATACATTTATAATAATATAATATAATAATAATAATATTCTACCACATTCACGCAGCGCCATCTAGTCCCAAATTAAACAATTATATTTGCTTGTGTTATGGGTACTAATCAACTGATAAACTAATTATATACTTTTTCTTTGTAAAAACATACTTAATATATGTAGATAAATTACACCCAAACACAGAACAAATAATCATGCTCATCACACAAATATTTGTCCTTGGTGGTGATCTAACCCACGACCTCCGGCTTAGCAGTCAGAGTCACTAACCACTAGGCAAACAGGCCAACATTGACAGGCAAACCTCAGTTAAAATCATCTGATGAGTATATCGTGAACTTACAGTAGGAACTGAAGTTCGAGTGAAATACGTTCGAGATGGAATTTTAAACACCCTCAAATCTGCCCATGTCTCGCAAATATATTTCAGTTTTTGCTTTAACGTATCTAAATGGTTAGGAGATTATGTGCATGTGATAGACAGATATTATATTTAATTGATGTAACGAGAACAGCTGTAGAAACTCATCCTGAAAATCAAGCCTGGAACTTTTTGCCAGCGCATGTGTTCCCATCTAATTTTGATCCTGGGTCTTTTAAGCGGGGCGTGAAAAAGCATCTCACTAAGCCGCCATAGTGGAGGCCACCATTCCAGTAGTTTGGCTTTTGGAATGGTGTCCGCCACTTCTGGATTCCACTTACTGTTTACCATCAGGCAGAGTGGAGTCACTTTGGTAGGCTAATATAAATAAAAAACCTCTCCTTCTCTTAGTAATTATAATATCACGCTGTTTTCTTAAAAAAGGTAGGCAGAGATAAGTAGTAGATCCTTGCTGGTTTTAGCGTTAATGAGGCGAACTGACCATATAGTACTCTTACAAAATATCTATGAAGATAAATTTTAAAAGTCACGTTGTTTGTTATCAAAGGGCCTAGACAAGTGGCATAAATCCGAATAGAATAGAGTAAAAATGTATGGGATTGACATAAGCTAACGCCAACATTGTCTTTAGCATATGTCAATCCCATACATTTTTTGATAAGTACCAATGTGTATGTTTCTGCGAGTAACAACTCAACTTTGTTTCACACGTTAATTCTAATATATATTTACGAATCATTGAAATTTTTCGTTTTCCCCTACTACAAAGTATTATACCTTAAACGTTTTTTTTTTAATATTAGCCTACCGAAGTGACGCCACTCTACCTGATGGTAAGCAGTCAGTGGAATCCAGAAGTTATGGACACCATTTCAAGTGGCCTCCAATATAGCAACTTAGTGAGATGCTTTTTTACGCCTTAATTAGATGGGAACACATGCGCTGGTAAAGAGTTGCAGGCTTTGGTTGAGCGACAAAAGTATGAAGTGCTGAACCGTTTGGTTCGAACCTTCGGAAAAATTATCTATATCTTAATAAAAGACAAAAACATATCAAAATCTGTGCTATAGTTTAGAAGAAAATAACAGATATACAAACCGAAAAAACAGCTACATCTTAGTAATTGCTGATCTCTGTACGAGAATAAATAAATATTTTTTCTTTCATTCTTTCTTTCTCTAGCTTTTAGCCTAACATTCAGTCGAGTAACGATTAGCCTAATAAAAACGGGATTTATATTCCTTAAGATTTAAACTCAACATTTTCCCGATAATTTTATTGTTCCCCAAGCTGTTTTATAGACTTTTTGAACGTTGATTTTTGCTTTTATCTTTTACGCTTATTCTTGCAACGGCGTGAGTAAGTTTGAATTACTTTGTAATAATAGAAAAATAAATACAATGCAACGTTTGCAGTGTAATAATAATTAATAACGTTGTGCAAAACAAAAATAAATTCGATAATATCACAACAACTACACACAACGCCATCTATACCCAAAGTAAGCATATTTATACAGCTTGTTAATCTCTGTAGTTTGGTTAGCACATTGATTAATAACATAATAAAGGTATGATTCTGCTTATCGGTTTGATTCCCTCAAAACCAACAGCATTAATTCAAAACAAAGAAATTTCTTTCTGTCAATTGTTCGTTTCTTTTATTCATACACTTTTGAGAATAAACAATACTTCGGCAGTCAATAAAACCAACCTTTCCTCTTTATTTTTGTTTCGTAAAAACATTTTAACAACTGGGCTGAGTTTTTTTCGCTTATGAATTTTGTTTTGTTGTTTCTAAGTGTCTGTTCTGTGATTTAGGGTTCGAAAAACTTAAGCGGCTTCTTTTGTTTAAGATATATGAAGGCAGGTGTATTGTTACACTGCTGTTGTTTCAGTTTGATTGCTTAGTTTCATTGTTCAACGTTTGATTTTAATTCTGCTTTATGTTGATAAAAAAAATTGAACGGACAGATGCTTCGAACATCTAAGTGATACGGAAGTTTACGAAGAGCGATATACAAAGCTGAATTTATATCGCTCTATATTTATATATGCATAAAGCAGAATTAAATTAAAATGAAACTAAGCAATCAAACTGAAACAACAGCGAAGCGTTATAGTGCAGTATAAGTGTTTATTGCTTTATTTTGGTACTGTCAGAGTATTGTGTGAGTTTTGAATAAACTTATTATCGCGTAACTGGCATTTTATCTCGAATCCCATCCTGACACGTAACAATATATTGATTTCAATTTTTTTACAACGGTAGTTCGATCTCCGCTGAGTGCAAATATTTGTGTGCATGAACATGCCTATTTGCATTGGTCTGGGTGTTTCCATATATAATATATATATTTACAGAAAAAAGTATTTAAGTATTAATATGCATTCCAGAACCCATAACACAAGCTATATAAATATGCTTACTTTGGGTCTAGATGGCGTTGTGTGTAGTTGTTCTGATATTATTTTGACTTGAAAATAGTGCTACGACCTAATGTTGTGTGTGTTACAGGTAAACTAATTGTTTTTTTAAGTATTGCAGAATAGAAAGTCGTTGACGATGATGATTCTTCTTTACATAAAAAAAATAAATGGAAAAAGAAAAGTGATTAGTTACGAAGCTTAGTATTAAGCGTGTTTAAATATTAAAATTGTAATAATTAATTACTTAATCGAGATTTTTTTATTAAAAAATTGAGACACCGCAAGCCACCATACTTTTAATTTGCCATGATGACTATTAGAATGGTATCCATCAATTAATACTTACAAGCAAGCACAAAGAGTCCTTTAGTACATATAAATAATATGAATAAAGAATTTTATTTGCATTAACATAGTTACAGGTTCATAAATAGAATAAAAATAATGAATATTTTATCGATATTCAAAGGTTTCTTTTTATTCAATTCAAACTCTATTCACCCAAAATAATATTCAAAACTTACACCTACGATTGAATGTTCGAAAACGAGCATTAAAAAGTTAAGTCGATATTTGAACTGTGCCGAATTTACTTACATTTCCAATAGCCTTAAAACTTCTGTTAAAAGGCAACGAAAAGGATTTGAAAAGCAGGTGATTTTAGAAACAAAGTTTTTTGGAATCAATGACGTTCATTGGTTTTTGAACTTTAATTAGGTAAATATAAAGCACTGTATACATAGTATCGATCGCATTATTAAATTTTATCTATTATTAAATAGGTGATGTGTTGACAAAGGGCACAGTTACAAGCGCCCGTAACCGACGTGTGTGTATGAAAAGATTAATGAATGTTGAAGAGGCAAAGGAAGTATGTTTGCATCGCAGCAAATGGCGTTCTTTCTCTGCTTACCCCATTAATGGGAGACAGGCTAAGCTATTATTGTTTAAAAAATATTTTGAGTACTTTATTTTTTCTATTTCAAAGCTTGTGCTAGTGGTAGAAGTTTATTTATTAGTCACAAAAGACAACTTTCATACTTATTAGGAAAAATCCTATATCTACCTTTTTTTTTAGAGTACTCTGAAATTTTTATGGATCACAAATCAACAATTTTTTTTCAAAATTAAAAAATTGTAACCACAGATAGTATATATATTTTGCAACAACTAGTAAACTAATAACTAATATTAGAATATAGTGTACTGGATTACTGCTCTGCTCCCGTCGCCAGTAGCGTGATATTACATAGCCTATTACCTTTCACAAGAACTGGGCTATCATACGCAAAAATAATTATTCAAAGAATTATTTAAATCTAACTTGTAGTTCTAGAGATTAGCGCGTTCAAACCAACAAACAAACTCTTCCGCTTTGTATAGATAATAGTATGGATATCATTATAACTATAGTGCTTAAAAAGACAACTCCCGCACTCGGGAACAAACCCTGTGTCGCGAGAAACTTTACAAACATACAATTAACGGACACAAAGTACACTCAGACTCAGAACAAATATTTATGGATTACACAAAGTTTTGTCAGGTGTGGGGATCGAACCCACAACCTCGTGCACAGCAGTCGCTTGCGCTCCCACTGAACCACGGAGGTAGTCAAATATAGGTTTATATCAAAGCAGCAAATTTTAATTTCACCGAGAGTCACGAGTGTGAGTACTCGCTCGTAAAACATTGGCGTTCAAAGAAGTGATATTAAATGTTATATAAGGCAATAAGACATGAGAGTAGAACTTATGCCTTGCTCTTGTATTGTCATACATGATGTATTACAGTTTTTATTATGAGTGTTTTTTATGTAGCAATACTGTGCGTTGATCATGTATAAAAATATGGGCAGAATAGTATTATTAATGATTTGCACTGGCTGTTTTTTGTTAGAAAATAAATAGTTTAATATTTAATTATATTATACTAGCTGCGCCCCACGGCTTAGCTCGTGCCTAAAATGTGTTTATCTTCCTCGGGAACCAGACCGATTTTCGGAATAAAAAGTAGCCTATGTCCGGTTGCGGCACTGATTCCTATGTACATATCAATTTTCATTAAAATTTGTTCAGCCATTTAGGCGCTGAGTGGTTCCAAACATACACACACTTCCACAAACTTTCGCATTTATAACATTAGTAGGAATAAATAAAACATATTCCAGTTCATAAGTTAATTATAACAATATTATAAATGAGTAGAAACATGTACAGCAAAGCTATGCCTAAATTAATTTTACTGTACTAGAATCCTCAGTGGTCACAATACTAACAATATTTAGTAATAAAATATTTTTTAACAAAAAGAAAACCGACTTTAAACAGGAAGGAACTAACAAGTAAAAAATAAATTTACTTAGCACAAAGTAATTCGTATTTTGATTTAGTTAATCAGAAATAATTAAATAAGCATTTTATAATTTTGAAGTTAGTGCGTATACTAACGTAAGATAATAGACTATCTATCTAGAATCGATTACGTTTATTACCTCTTTGAGCGCGTCAAAGCTTTTACTCGCTTAGGCATTAGTATTGATTGTGTTTCATCTAATTTTATCTACCTATTAATTGTCCGACTGCCGAATACATGGAGGGTAATGTTTTCAAGCCTTTGTATGTATCTATCTATGTATGTATGACTGTTTCTTTGGCACGGTCTACATCCTAAATGGTTAATGGATTTTAATATATGTGGTGTCATTAAATTCTTATTAATTGTGGGAGTGACATAGGGTATATATTATTGCAATGTAGCGTCTGCACGATAAACAAATGACTTTCTTTCTTTTCGGTTTGTTATAGACTGGCGGGTTTTTAGTTTCTTAATAATATTATTTGCTTGTTTTAACCCCGTGAAGTAATAGCTAGGAGCTATCTCGAGTCAATTAAAAGTCGAAATAATGACACTATTTGGTGATGGAAAGTATACGTGCTTTTGAAATTTATCTTACAAATTAACTGTGAGGTAACTTCGTGAGACGTGGTCGCTAACTATGGGTCTTATCCGAAGGCTCAGAGTCGCTCAGAGGGCGATGGAGCGGGCTATGTTAGGCGTCTCCCTACGTGATCGTTTGAGAGACGAAGAAATCCGCACGCGAACCAAAGTAACTGACGTAGCTCGCAGAGTTGCTTCTTTGAAGTGGCAATGGGCAGGACACATAGCTCGCAGAACTGACGGCCGCTGGGGCAGAAAGGTTCTAGAGTGGCGACCACGAACCGGAAAATGCAGCGTTGGCAGACCCCTCACAAGGTAGACCGACGACCCTATAAGGGTGGCGGGCAACGATGAATGAGAGCGGTGAACGACCGGTCACGGTGGCGAAAATTGGGGGAGGCCTATGTCCAGCAGTGGACGTCTTTTGGCTGATATGATGATATAATGAACATCGTGGAAAAACCTAAAAATATAAAAAAAATTAATTGCTAATCCGATTTAAGCAGGTAGCGATTAAGTAGGTAGTAGATCCACGCTGGTCTCAGCATGAATGGGCCGGATCGTCCGGGAAAGTACTATCTTTTCATAGAAGATCGACGTAAGAGTAGTAGTATCCGTACTACTGCGTTTCGCTCGGTGAGTGAGAGCGCCGGAGGCCCAACTTCCCCCCTTTCCCGTTTCCTTACCTCCCTTCCCCTAACCCCATTTCTAGCCGCCATAGTGGAGGCCACCATACCAGCAGTTTAAGACTATGGCTTTTGGTACAGTGGCCACCACTTTTGGATTCCACTGACTGCTTACCATCAGGCGGGGTGGAGTCACTTTGGTAGGCTAATATAAAAAAAAAAAGCAAGCGTGACGATCAGTGCTTATGTCTTCTTTTTTCTTTTGTCTTTCTCTTTAGAGAGAAGAGAGAGTTTACCTTGCAGTAACACAGTAACAAACAGTTATTTATTATTGATCGTATAACCAGAAACTTCACCTAATTACAATACAAAAATAAACTTAACAAAGAAAAGACAAAAACTCTAACAAAGAAAACAAAACATTTTCCTTTTCTTTCAAATTACTAACACCTTCCAATACTGGTTTCCACATTCAGGCCCGTTTGTTCCAGTTGTAATCATAAAGAACAAACTTCAGATTACGATTACGTGGCTAGAATTAAATGGCAGACGCGCATTTTCGTATTGAAACGTAGAAAGCGTTTATTCGAATAAGAAAGTAATAAGAACATGAAAATGCTACAGGAAAAACAGATTTAACATTGGTAAATTTAAGATCTATTTTTTCAAAGCATGTTTTGAAGTTATAATTTTCGTAATTATTGGATCTAAGAAACACGTTTCGGCTTACGCATATGCGTGTTTTGATACGATTAAGACGCAGGTACATGT
This sequence comes from Parascotia fuliginaria, assembly GCA_963082885.1. NCBI lineage: Eukaryota > Metazoa > Arthropoda > Insecta > Lepidoptera > Erebidae > Parascotia > Parascotia fuliginaria. The sequence continues at coordinate 9,039,934 of OY720195.1, forward strand.
TTGACACATAAAATGTATCAACGTTTTGTTTTTATGCACAGAATAATCTACAAAACTTCGGTAAGCTCCTGGTAAGGTTTCGTGACACACTGTACGGATTCTTTCATAATTTAGAAGATATTTACGGGATTAGAATTATTCGAAGATATTGTTGAAGAAGCCGCTCTATTGTGTTATCTATAGGTACTCTATGCAATTATTTAAAGCGGAAGAGTATGTTTGTATAAACGCGCTATTCTCTAGAACTACCTAACTTTTTTTTTGCGTATGATAGCCTAGTTAATGAGGAAGGTTATAGGTTAAATAACATTACGCTACTGGCGTAGGAAGCAGAGCAGTAAGCATAGACGTGGTTGAAACTGAGCCGCGGGAAGCAAGTTTCTTTTATAAAGAATATTGTCACTTTTTATTTTAGCCTATCAAAGTGACTATACTCTGTCTGATGGTAAGCAGTAGGATCCTAAAGTTTTGAACACCATTTCAAAAATCCAACTGTGACCATGTGTTGTATCAAAAGTCATAGTCAACCATGCATTTGTTAAATTTAATTCTTAACAACGTTTAAAATAAATTTAAATAGAAAAGTCGTAAATGCCCAGTGGTGAAGGTACCCGCTTCGTAGACACGAGGTCGGGAGTTCGAGTCCAGGCAAGTACCAATGTGCTTTTTCAAATCATAAGTACTTTCTAAGTTTATCTGAACATTACTGACTTACGGTGAAGGAAACCATCGCGAGACAACCTGGACTTCTGAAGAAGTCTGAAATCGCCAATCTGCTTTGAGCAAGGACATCAATGCTCATACCTTCTCAGTATGAGAAGAGGCCTTTCACTGAAATGTGATAATAATGGGCCGATATGATATAGATTTAAAGACACAAGACATTCATAATTTTGGTTTTGATGATAAAATTAAATCAAATCAAATCATTTATTCAATTCATAAGGTGCAATATTGACAAAAATCTTATAAATAATTTCTAATCCATATATTGGTGACTATAATTACATAATACTTGCCTGTACTAGGGTAATCCTGTATCACAGGCTGTATGAGAGCTAACAGATAAATAAAAGTATAAAATGGTATACATTATGTCTTTAAACTTATTTTAATAAAATCAGAACAGATTATTATATCTATGTTAAACCATATTTATTAGGCACAACATAATTACAAAATAAATAGCTGTTTTGCATTTTAATAATTACATGTCTAATTAAGTAAATCTAAGTACCGGCATCAGCATTAATACAATGTAGGTTAACGTCTACAGTCGATAACTTTATTTATTATTATTTTATTTATCTATAATATGTATGTATTTACAAAAAAAATGTATATGAGTAGTATATATCCGTTGTTTAGTACCCATAATACAAGCAAATATAATTGCTTAATTTGGGACTAGATGGCGCTGTGTGAATGTAGTAGAATATTATTATTATTATTATTCTCTTTATTTAATTATGTACACATAAAATTACATTTTTAAATATATATAAAAAATAATAGAAATATACATTTAAAATATAAAAATATGGAGACCCACCAATATCGGGTACAGGGACCAAGCTACCGGTGGTTAGGGCTCCAGAGATAGGAACCGCCTCACAATGCGGGCCGTATCAAGGAGCACAGCTATTATTATTATTACATTATTATTATTATTATTATAATGATGTAATCGGAAAATAGTGTCACGGTTATTATACAGCATATTTGAGTGTTTTTTCTACACCGAACTTATATTATACACATAAAAACGATAATGATCTATAATAACTATTGTAAAACTTAATTAATAAAATTAAAAAATATAAAATTGATATAAATCAAAAGATATTACGATGTTAGACACTGCTGTAGTCGATTGAATTGATGTATCTTTTCTCGATGATGGTTCTTTTTAGTTAGTAGGTTTTCAGTTATTGTTACCAGTGTAAAATATCATCTTGTTCTTATTTCAAAATGCAAACGTATGGCGCAGACGATAAAGCTGTTTAAACTTTATTCGGTTTCGGATCTCTCACTTGCACATAACGTATAAGAGCAGGACGTAGCACCTAACACTAAGTGAAAGTTTACCGCCTTAGAGACACTGAAAGAGATCTTATTCGCCTTAGGTGAAAATTGCACCAGCTTAAACCTATTTTCTTCGTATTTTGTTGAGAATATTTTTAGTACCTTCTAACGTGAAAAAGCAAATGATTTTAGCGAAGGCTTTGTAAATATAATATACATCATCTCACTAATATTACAAACGCGCAAATGTATGAAAGAAATGTATGTATGAAAGAAAAGAAAAAAATAAAGAAAGAAAAGATATTTATTACTTATATGATATAAGACACAGACAATACAGAAGAAATGAATGGGTATTAGGTGACGCGTGAATGTCGGTTATATCTCTGTTTACATTGACGATCTTACATACAAACTTTCATCCCCTATTTCAACCCCTTTAAGACATTTTTTCGGCATAAAAGATAGCCTATGTTGTTCTCCGAGGTCTAATCTATCTCTACACCAAATTTCATCAAAATCGGTTCATTGGTTTAGGCGTGAAAGCGTGACAGACAGACAGACAGACAGTTTCTTTCACATTTACAATATTAGTATGGATTAATGTATGGATGTTTGTTACATTTTCATGCAATAACTATTGAATGGATTTTAATGAAAACTTGCAATGATACAGCTCATACATTAGTTTAAGACATAGGCATTCATAAAGATATTGTGTTAATTTTTAATCCACGCAAGTGAAACTGCGGGCGACAGGAAGTTTTTAAAGTAAAATAAAGACAATTTATGAGTTCAAATGTTGGAGAAATCTTGATTAAATATTTTGCAATTGTTAAAGATTGACCACATGCACAAAAACATCATATATATATATATATATTTCTCTTCTCTATCTCTCTTCCCCTTTATCTTTCCTTCTAGAATATTACAGATAAGGCTGTCATGTCGTAACAGGTGCCCCAACATTTTTCCTCTCCTAATATCAATTGTCTTTAAAATTCTCCGTTTCTCATCGACAAGTTTCAAAACATCCCCATTTCTCATTAACTCAGTCCAGCTAATCCTTTCCATCCTTCTCCAGCACCACATTTCAAACGCTTCTAAATAATTCCTTTCTTTCTGAGTCATTGTCTACGTTTCCAATGCGTATAATGCTATGCTCCAAATAAATGTTTTTATAAATTTGATAGGTAGTCCGCCTAGATATATATTCTGTAATTATTTCGAAGTAAAGCAACTTGCGAACGAGCATGTGCAAAGTAAGGTGGAACACACGAACTATTTTAGAGTTATCTAACGATATCTAATTTTCATGTAAAGCGCATAATTTAGTAACTGTATTTTTCTTTTGTTTACATTTTAATGCTTTGGGTTGTTTTAGTAAAACAAGGTTCTAAATCTAAGTACCAGAAGGAATATTAAATGAACGTCAATCTTTAATGGAATGAAAATATGTATACAATTTTACTACCAGTATTTTGTTTTAAATTTTGATTTTCAATTTGGTGTCCACGGTTAGTGGACTATATTCGAACTTAGACAGACAGAGTAAAGTTGTTTGGTAACCCAATAAAAACTTTAACGTACAGCAAATTCTAAAAGCATAGAATGTAACAGAAATTTCAAGCGTTCAATTAGAATCGTAAATTAATCCTCTTTGACATGAAAGCTGCAAAAGCCACCCAGTCAATTATAAACACATCTAAAGCACAAAGATGATGCAGATGCGATTTGTGAAATGCTTAGACAGACACTGCAAGCAAAAATATGCTTTAATGTAGCAAACGAGTTAAAATCGTCACGGTGTACGTTATTGAACTCCTCCGAAACGGCTCGACCGATTTTCGTGAAATTTTGTATGCATATCGGCTAGGGTAAGAATCGGACAACATCTATTTTTCATCCACCTAAATTTTAAGGTTGGTCTGAAAAGGGATGAAAACGATTGTATGAAACTTCTTCATAGTTTTGAAATTTTGTTTTGGAATACTTTTAATTTTTTTTAATTGGGGTGGATTTAGAGGGACGGAATTAGGGATGAATATATTATATGGAAAGATATTTGCTTTTGAAGTTAGCGACTTGAAAGTTGAAAAGAGGGGGAAGGGAGGTGAAAGAGAAGTGAGGGGTAGGGATGAAGAAGTGAGGGGAAGTGCGGAGGAAGTAAGGGGGAAGTGAGGGTAAGGCGAGAGGGAAGTGAGGGGAAAATGAGAGAAAGATGAGAAGGAAGTGAGTGGGAAGTTAAGGCAAGGTAGGGGAAGGGAGATGTAAGTGAGAGGTAAGCAAGGGGGAAATGAGGGAGAAGCCAGGGAAAGGGAGAATTAAATGACGGGGAAAGGAGAGGGGAGGTAGGGGGAGGGGGGTGGAGGGAAGAAGCGGAATGGGAGGAGTGGGGAAGAAGGGAAAGGGGAATAGGGGAAAATAGTGAAAAGTTTACGGGGGATATCTGTAGGTAGGTGAAAGAGGGTTTGTAGAATGGGAGATTAGAAATATCTATTTATATAAAAATAAATCCCTATTTCCCTTGGTCACGGCATCACGCGTGAACGACTGGAACGATTCCGTTAATTCTTTTTTTGTTGTGTTTGTTATTGTCAGGAGAAGGTTCTGCGAAAAATAAGATAATAATCAAGACAGGACAACGTCTGTCGGGTCCGCTAGTATTGTTATAAAAAGCAAGCTTTATATACAAGAAATGTTTAAACGTCAGGTTTACTTTTTAGTAGGCAGACAGTTTTTTAGATAAATATGATTTTTTTTAACCCATTTCGTCCCACTGCTAAGCTTAGATCTTTCCCATTGTGCTCCACAGCTCTCTGTTCGACGTCGACTTAGCCCAGTCGTTTACAAATATGATTTTTTTTAACCCATTTCGTCCCACTGCTAAGCTTAGGTCTTTCCCATTGTGCTCCACAGCTCTCTGTTCGACGTCGACTTAGCCCAGTCGTTTACAAATTCATCCAAATCGTCGCGCCAGCGTTTGCAGCGTCTGCCTGGATGACGACGCCCGTCCTCCGACACCCACCGTGTCGGCCTTTGTCCATCTAAGAGAGTAGAAACTTGTGACATTATTTTTTTTTTCCGTTACTGAATATGTTTCAGAAAAATTTGAATATATATTTTTATTATTCTGATCATAACTATAATTCTGCTGTCACAATATTTTATGAAATAAAGATCAGAAAACAGTTCTGGTGTAGGTTATATTCGGAACTAGAATGCGGCAAAACATATTAAACCTCTTTAGTGCTAGTCTTTTCCAGGCTCACGTAAGCAGTAGAATGGGAAAATTGTATTAATAAAGTTCTAAATTTATTCAACACGAGCCTATGCTCAACATTTATTTATTTCACATTCGTAATATTATCCAAGGTCATACTTCAAAAAAATTACTCCATTTTTTTTTTTATTGCCTACAGTGGCAGACGAGCCAACAGCCCACCTGATGGTAAGTGGTAACTGTCGCTCATAGACTTCTGCAATGCCAGGGGCTCTGCGAAGCCGCTGCCTACCGTGATATTAATGCTCTCTTTAACCTGGTTTGAAGAAGGACATGTCATAGCGCTCGGGAAACACCGCAGCTGGTAGTTCGTTCCAGAGCCTGCACGTACGTGGGAGAAATAAAACTTAACGTTACCATGATATATTAGCGTCTTAGATTGGTAGACTTATGAAAATTCCAATGACATTAAAAGCTCAAGTAGCAAATAAAACTATTCATTCTAAAAAAAAATAAGATGATATTACTAACCAGTTGTATTCGCACTTTGAGTTGATGAAAACGCCTTAAAACCTAATAGTTAGGACTCTCAAAGGTAAACACGAAGTTTCAATACGGGTTTGAATCTGGTAAGTAGCAATATACTTGTACCCATTCTCCGCGACATAGAGCATTAGCAATCAGTGTCAATGTTCATTAAAAATATGTTAATTAAATGACAGCTAAAAAAAGTTTGAAAGAGAAAATAATGTTAACCCACCAAGTAATATCGAAACAGAGAAGGCAAAAAACCAAGTTTCTTTAAAAGTCTACATTTAGCAAACCTGTAATATAAAAATGATTTGCTGAATGTGTTACTAAGCGCAAATCTCGAGAGCAGCTGAACAGATTTCGCTAATTCTTTTTTTATAATATTCCTTGAAGTACGATAATGGTGGAGGATGGTTCTTACGGAGAGAAAACTTAAAAATTGCCTGAAAAAAAACCTTTTCCATATTCCCTGTATCTTTATTTATCCCAAAATGTTTAAAAAAATGACCACCCGTGCAAAGCCGAGGCGGGCCGCTAGTTAAAATTTTTCTTAATTAATACGAAAATCCTTTTTTAAAAGCCCTAATCTAAGCCAATTACGTAAAATAATTAATAGGCTTATTACTTTCAACCAAATTTAAGCATTAATCGATTTTCTAAGTAATTTGGGTTTAATCCTTTTTGTTGCCAACAAAATGGGTGAAATAGTAAAGCCTCACAATTAACAGTTCCTAAACTATTAGTCCCTAGACGCTCATGATCTTAAATGTATCACTTCCAAATAGCGTACCCCGATAACTTTGCTAGTAACTAGGTACTAGCAAAGAAAACTTAAGTAGGTATTTTCTACGTATCTATACTCATATATAAAACAAAAGAGTTTGTTTGTTTGAACGCGCTAATCTCTAAAAATACTAGTTGGATTTGAATAATTCTTTTTGCTTATAATAGCCCAGTTCTTGAGGAAGGTTATAAGCTATGTAACATCAAGCTACTGGTGACGGGAGCAGAGCAGTAAGTAAAAATGCGGGTGAAACCGCGTCGTGGCTTTGCATGATAAATATCAATATCAGATGCTCTACATCTGATATGGCAAGATAATGTTTTAAATTAATAATACCAGCCTGCTTACTGTCCCACTGCAAGGGGACATGCCTCTTCTCTTAAAGAAAAGGCATGAGCACTAATGACCACTCTTGCTCATGGTGGATTGGCAATTTCAGACTTTTAAGTCCAAGTTTCTTACGATGTTTTCCTTCACCGTCAGTCAGAAAAGTCCAAGATAAACTTATAAAGTACATATGATTTAAAAAGTAACAATATTACTTGCCCGTAATAGAACCCACTATCTCGTGTTATCCTTACGGATGTTTTCCTACTTTAGGGAAGTAGATCCGTGTCTAGGCTTTCTGTATAAATACACATTTAACTTAAATGAAATACTTATGAATTGAATAAAGTTATTTCCATTAAGAAAATTAAATTCACAATCTTGCAGGACAACGCATGAACTCCAACTGCGTCACCGAAATAGCGGTACCTTTGATCACCCACGGGCAAAGATTTAATCTTTATTCTAGACCGTATAGTGACGAATAATTAGTAAATAAAAAAGCCTACCTGCCTGAAACAAAGTAAAAAAAAGAAACCCATTTTTATAGACATACATACTCACATACATAATTATACATACATAAGCTCGAAAAACATTACCCTCCTTGACTGCAGCACTCGGGCAAATACACACTTATATTTTAACGGACTTGAAATATGTGGAACGTAGACGATAGTTAAAGTTAACTGTCTACGAAATGCTACGGTGCTACGAAACATCGTAGCACCGTAGCATTTCGTAGACAGTTAACGTAGCTGATATGTTACCTACGAAGTCATACTAATATGAACTAACGTACGACTCGCTAATGCTACCTTGTTGTTTAAATTGTGTGCAGTAGACGATTCACACACTGCCCTGCATCACAGAGCGTAGTGCGTACGTGTTCTTGCGCTGTTTGTAAGTCACCTATTTCCTCCGCGTATGTTCATCTTTTTTTTTTTTTTTTTACGTGGGAAATGCATTACGCATACTCACCCGCCCGGGCAAGGCGGGGGTTATGTCGGACTCTCCGACCGCACTCAAAGCGCGGCCAGCATACTGACTAAAACCCACGGTGTTCCTCCAGACGGCCAGAGTGTCGGGGTCACGGGAGTCGCTTGCGCATTCATCCGCGACCCCGACGGGCCATGGCCCGCTCACCGCGAGCGGGCCCCGTCCGATTTAGGGGCCTAGCCCCCCCTCCTTCGAGAGGCGCGTGCGGAACACGCGCACTGCCGTCTCGGGCCCGTGCTGCTTGGGCGACGACTGCCCGATCGCCGCCCACAGGCCAAATCGGCAGCAGAGGATAGGAAGAACGGCGCATCGCAATACCGACACTCCTCTTCCCCTGCGGCCCCACCGCGTCCGCAATCTGGCGGTTGCGGCCCCGCCGAGGCCGCGGAAGGTAGGGAGAGCGGCGCACCGTTATACCGGCACTCCTCTCCCGCCGCGGCCCCGCCACTCCTCAGCCGCAGTGTTGCCGAAGCAACACTGCAGCCCACCAGAGCCGCTCCATCGTGGGCTTAACGGCAAAGCCCAGAGGAGCGGCGCCTCCTTGGGGTTCCTCTTGGTTCACCGTGGTCCTTGGTAACCACGGCTACTAAGCCCCCCCGCCGCGACAAGGCGAGAACCCCGTTGGGGGGGCGTATGTTCGTCTAGTCTGACCCCTACCAACTTATCGGAAACTTGGCATATAGAAGTAATATAAGGTTCAAAGATTCTTTCTATATGCTTTATTGCAAATTTTAAATAAAGTTCGGCAAATCTTACCAGGATGTGGCACTACGTAGGACTTTACAAAGTCTGATAAAACGATTTGTAGAATATATTAGAGTAATATACTCGTACATTATATATTGTATACTACTGCCTATCTCTTTTCGAAAAATGCGTGATATACAAAGGAATAATTTATTCCCGGTATTTTGTAATAAACGGTTTCAAGGTGCGAATGTTCTTAAGATTACAAGAGCTCTCAGTTTCTCGTAAATTGTTTCGTAATGCCTTTGTGTCTGGGAATGAAACCTCGACACTTATCTGAAGGATATGTAAAGATTTTGACATGAAAATCGTAAAATATACGTATTATAGAAAAAGAAATTAAAATTAAAATATGATTGTGGCAATTGCAGTAAAATTACATTTAATTTTTTGTCGAGGAATTTTAGGTATGCGTCTGAAATAGATTCCTATATAGAAAAAAAGAAGAAAAAAAGGATTCCAAATACTGAACAGAGGGCCTAGACAAGTCTTGTTTTAAAAATGCTAAAATAGAATATAATATAGATTAAAAAATGTATGGGGTTTGATTGTCAATCCACACATTTATTGACTTAAGCTAACAACAATGTTGGCGTTAACTTATGCCAATCCCATACATTTTTTAATCTATTTTTTCTATTAGCATTTGTGCCATTGTCTAGGTCCTTAGAAAACAGTGCAGCCAGCTTTTACCATACTTCTTTTACTATACTTTTCAAGTCCTTTAAAGCAAATCATAGGAAATCATTCACAACCTCTGTGGTTAGGTGGTAATGTGTATGGATTGCCACGCAGAGGTCGCAGGTTCGATTCTCGCTCAGTGCAAATATTTGTGTGCATGAACAGTGCAATATTTGCATTGGTCTGGGTGTTTCTATATAAATATTTACAAAAGTATATAAGTATGTTTATCCGTATTCTAGAATCCATAACATAAGCTATAATATGCTTACTATGGGTCTAGATGGCGCTGTGTGGTTGTTGTGATATTATTATTATTATTTATTTTTTATATTTTATTAACATTTTTGCCACTTGTCTAGGTCCTCAAAATACAGTGCTGTCAGCTTTTACCACACTTCTATCACTATACTTTTTAAATCTTATAATTTAATCACAGCTTGTAAACCAAGTAAGAACACAATGACTCATTATACCAGGTGTAGAACCTCTTATTAGTCACAAGAAACTAAAGTCTTCCATAATCGGATGCATCTGAGAACTTCGCGAACTCATTACCCTACTTCATAGTTAGTAACGCGACGTCACAACCAATTAAGAAACTCGAGATCAAACACTGTAAACTGAATTAGAGGTGAAGTTTTTTATTGCGTTTTTGTAACTTTAGTGGTGTTTGAAAACATAATAAGTTTGTTTAAAGAGATTCATAGTTACCCCGTTAGTACAATGGTATTGTATACGGATTACCACTGCCTAGAGGTCTCGGGTTTGATTCCTGTGTGAGGTAAAATGATATTCGTTTTTTCTGTTATTACATTTATCTGTAATGCATGAGAAAGTCGGTAAGGCCGTCCTAGACGGACATAACATATGAACCTAACAGGCGATGTGTTGGCAAAAGGCACAAATACAAGCACCTGTAACCGACGTGATGTTGAAGAGGCAAAGTAAATTTGAATTGCAGCAGTCAATAGCGTTGTAGAGTCTCTACTTACCCCATCAATGGGAGACAGGCGTAAAGTTATTGTAAATTTTACTTAGAGTTAATATATTTTAATACCAGTAAAAGATATAGTTGTTCGCTATATGGTAATAGATGTATTCCCGTAACGCATAAAATCTTGTTAGATTGCATGCAACTTTCGTGGTTGTTATACATAATAATATCACAACAACTACACACAACGCCATCTAGACCCAAAGTAAGCATATATTATAGCTTGTGCTATGAGTTCTAGAATGCGGATATACATACTTAAATACATTTTGTTTGTAAATACATAAGAAACACCCAGACCAATGAAAATAGACCTGTTCATGCACACAAATATTTGCACTGAGCGGGAACCGAACCCGCGACCCCGTGGCAGTCCGTACACAGTACCACCGAACCACAGAATTCGTCGTCAGGTCGTCAGGTCATCATACATGTAAATAAAGCTAGAGATCTTGCTTTATTTTTAAAAAATCCATAATGTTAAGTCTCCATTTTGTTAATTTGAATGTGGTTTTTACCAATTTAATTATTTTTCGTATTATCATATTTTCAATCATTAAGTGTTTATTAGAACCTGTTAATATTATAAATGTGAAAGTTTGTGTGTGTGTGTGTGTATGTATGTGTGAGTTTGTAACCACTCAGTGCCTAAACGGCTAAACCGATTTGGTATGTAGCTATAGATTCGGTGCCGGAGACGGACAAAGGCTATATTTTATCCCGAAAATCAGTCTGGTTCCCGAGAGAGACAAAACATTTTTTATACGCGGGTGAAGCCGAAGGGCGCTGCAAGTTCAGTAATAAATGCTTATCATCAAGAGTTCAGTCTGCTTGTGACCACGGCCGGTGTAACCTGGTCGAAACGTCAAGCAAAATAAGGTATGTAAATACCTAATGCATGATCGCGTTAATTCCCGTATGATTATAAATTTATATCATGCAACGCGAAAGTTTAAAAGTAAATATTCTTTAAAGTTTTACTTCATTATATTTCATATATAGTTAAAAATAAAAATATCGATTTGCATTTAATTAGTGGTTAGCGGCTTGGCACTCGTGGTGTCAATAAATGACGTAGTATTTTGTTGTAAAAGCAGGTGTTTAATACAAAATTGCGTTTACCACAAAATGAAGTATCTCCATATTATTTTAAATGTGTTCTACAGTGTGGGACTGCTATTTGTAGTGCATTAATGTGCCGAAGTGCCGGAGGCCTCTTTCCTTTTTCCTATAACACTCCCTCAATCCTTTCACCTATCCCACTCCCTTCACGGTAGGCAGCGGTTTCGCAGAGTCCCAGCATTGCAGGGTAATGCTAGGGACTCTGTTAACACTAACCATCACGTGGGCTGTATGCTCGTCTGCCATTGTCGGCAGTAAAAACAAATAACTGAGACGGTATTTCAGCCCCGTATACATTCTGTTGCTTGTAGGTCCTGATTTAGTACAGCTAGTATGGAGGACTGTGAACCTCAAGCGACCTGTATATAGAAATAGTTATAAGAAGGTATATTTATATTTACCTACAAGTGCAAGGAAGCAGGCTGGTGGTATTTAAATGTCAAAGGAAAGATAATATAAGTTTGCTGCCACATTTAATAAGAGAGTAATTAACGGCTAAGAAACTATTCCTTTAGTTCTTAAGGCGTAGAATCCTGGAGACATATTTACTATAAAATTTAGTTATTTTTACTATTATATAAAGTAAAAGAGTTTGTTTGTTTGTTTGAACGTGATAATCTCTGGCACTACTAGGCGGATTTGAAATATTCTTTTTGCGTATAATAGCCCAGTTCTCGAGGAAGGGTATAGGCTTTGTAACATCACGCTACTAGTGACGGGAGCAAGGCAGTAAGCAAACAAACTCCTTTGCTTTATATAAAAGTATAAATATCTTAATTAAATTCTGCGACGCAAGCATACTTTAATTCAATGCAATCCACTTTTAATATGCTAATTCGAGAACGGTAAGCTCTTAGGAAAATGTGAAACTGCATTTAGCTCGAACGTATGCACGGGCTATGCGAAACGATACCAGCTTTCGGAAATATGTTTCGCATCGCAATAAGTTGGTACAATTATTATAATAAACAGAATATGTACTTAGTACTAGAACAATCAACTCTAAAAGACACTGTTTTGTTCGTTGTTTAATGTCGATCCAAATATGACAAACAGACTTGTTTGATGTTAAGCAGTAACTATAGCTTATGAACGTTTGAACCAAGAGTATTAATCAAGCGTCACAAACATTTAACTATCTACATTTTTTTTTTAATTTCACGAAATGAGATAAAAGGTACTGACACTAATTAGTAGAGCATTTAACTTGTCGTAGTACTTCAAGGTAAAGTTCAATTCACGTAACTAAAAGGATCAACCGGTAATTCCATTTAGTTATGTTAATTGGACTTTTGTCTAGAGTCTGGCAAGCCTATTCATCGTCAACATCATCATATAAGCCAAAAGATGTTCACTAGGACATAGGCTGCCCCAATTTTCGCCACCTTGGCTGTTCGAAAGCCGGCCTCATTCATCGGAAAATACCTATTACTGCTGACAAAAAGAGGCCACAAATCTATTCAAACCAAAAACAGATTTACTTTGAATTGAAATATAAATAAACCACAAAAAGCCAGCAGTTTGCTAAACACCGAAATGTTGTCAAAGTTATGCGTAAACTCAGAGAACTGATGGTTAGTGGGCGAAATTCCTTAAGTTAAGCTTTTGTTTTGCTTCTCAACTTGCTTATCAGAATTAAAATGGATTAGTTATTTAATTTTATGTAAGTTAGAGTATTGTTGCATCAATTTTATAGGCTACGAGGACCTTGAACGTACCATATAAGCGATCTATCTATTATTCTGAAAACGTACACAATAGAAAATAAGCGTTTCTCAAAATGTTTTCTTCTGCACGAATTAACAATAATAATAATAATAATAATAATAATAATCATTTATTTCAGGCATCTAGGGCCCATAACATAAGAATACATAAATATAATTTATCTAGGTATAAACTAATACATATTATATAAATTCTAACTTAAAAACTACTATACACGAAGTGTCGGCGTCGTGTTACATTGCCAGGTATCTAGTAGCCGACCGCGGAAACGGCGATATATGACACCCTTCGGCCAGAATTCTTCCTTGAGGAAGCTCTTTAACTGGAGAGTTGGAGCCCGCACCACGAACGAAGTGAAGTTGGTTTTATGCCACACAGGTTGTTGCAAGTAGGCTTCCTTTTCTTTTTCTCCACCTTGACGAAGCCATCCTCATCGCACGTGTTAACTTCTTTAACTGTGCTCGGTACAGAGCGGCTCTGCTTACCCCCTTTTGCAATAACTACTTGTCGTGATGGTTGTATACAATAGTCACTAGGCCAGACATACAGATTAGTGAACGCAAAAAGATGGTATTTAGTGCACTTGTTACTCTGCTGCAGTTGCCTAGAACTCGCTAAGTCGTATCTTAACACAACTATAGGCAAAATAATGATTTCATATTATACTATATCAAACTATCAGACTAAAAGACGGTAAGTAAATCAGAAACGTTTGCCGCAAACATGCTTTGTAAGTTTTTATCTGTCATAAGATGTATTTCGGCAAAAATTAGAAGGAATGATAAAATAAACAGAATAAGTATGTACTCTAAATTAAAGCGAAAAACTTTACATTCAACAAAACAATGCTAATCTATACCTTTATATAAAGCGGAAGAGTTTGTTTGTTTGAAATCGCATATCTCTCGAACTACCAGTCGGATTTGAACAATTCTTTTTGCGAATGATAGTCCAGTTCCTGAGGAAGGTTAAAACTTATGTAGCATTACGCGACTGGCGACAGGAGCAGAGCAGCAAGCAAAGACGTGAGTGAAACCGCACCGCGGAAAGCTTATTAAATATATAAAAGTTTAGTAACCTTATAAAATTAATAATAAAGCTGACTATTAAAATCTAAGTCGCAGTTAAAACTAGTTAGCACAAACTATTAACCGCAGATGTTCCAGGATATGCAAACTTTCCTAATTAGGGAAGTTTGGCCCAAATATCTGTGATGTGGGTGTATCTATGCAAATGTTTGCTACAAATGATTATTATATTCGTTATATTACTTGAATTATCATATTTAAATATTAATAAGTGATAAAACATATCCTTTGAAGGTCTTTCTCCCTTTTGCTCGACCGTCGAAATGAAGGAGGGTAATGTTTTTTGAGCGTATTAAGTATATAATTATGTATGTTCCTATGTGTATGTATGTATGTCTATTTCTTTGGCACGTTCTACAACCTAAATGACAATGAATTTCAACATATGGGGTGTCATTAGATTTTTTTTAATTGTGGGTATGACATAGGGTATATAATATTTCAATGCAGCGTCAGCATGAAAAAAAAGGTTTCTTTCTTTTCGGTTTGTTTTAGGCTAGCTTTTTGTTATTTTTTTAAATAATATTCAATTTCGTTACATTCATATTACTGTGTATGCGTTTCGTCAGCAATAGGAGCCATGTTGAAGTTACAATTACCTCCTCAGTTCATTTGGTTTTCTTTCTGCAACAGTTTAGTTCATCATAATAGCCGGTTACTATCGATGCTAAGAAAGGCCTCTACTCTTAAAGAAGACATTCGCATTAATCGCCACGCGTCCTTAATGCGAAGTAGCTTTTTTTGTTAGTCCAAGTTGCCTCGCAAAATTTGATTAACTTATCTATCTATACATATAATAAAATTGGAATGTCTGTTTGTAATATTGAAATAACCATTTTTTACTACATGTATATGAATATATATACGGTACCATACACCAAAATAACATTTTTCACAATTTTTGTCTGTCAGTCTGTCTGTCTGTTTGTTCCGGCTAATCTCTGAAATGGCTGGACCGATTTTGACAGGACTTTAATTGGCAGGTAGCTAATGTAATAAGGAGTAACTTAGGCTACGTTTATTTTAGGAAAAAATCTTTTATTTTAGAAAAATAAAGTTATGTTGATCGACTGTTAGGCGATACAAAGTTCGCCGGTCAGCTAGTTATAAATAATATTTTAATTAACTAATCCTTTTCTCATTTTATTTTATGTTTGACTCTATTAATTGTTAAGTTCGTTAACTGTATTAGTATGAGTGAGTATGACTGAGTAATGAGTGTTATAGTGTTTACCTAAATATTGTAAAATAGATAGACAAAATATTTATATCATTAGCGAAAAATTCTTTTTACATTTCTTTTTTTAAGAGCAGAACAGAAGAAGCTCTAGGGATTTTTAACCTTTGCTGCAATTTTAGTAACATACATTAGCAAACGCAAAGTCAAAGTCAAAGCATTTATTTCATTTAGATCATAAGGTATGATGCTTATGAAAAGTCAACATTACATTTTGTCAGCCAATTGACCTACAGCCAGTTCGCAGACGAGGTAGAGCTGTGAGAAGAACTGGCAAGAAACTCACGCCACTCTTTTCAATCGCCAGATAATTAAAGTTATTTGAATGAGTTACAATTTAAACACTCAACGCAACCAAAGAACCATACAAAGTAATTATTACAAATTAACTAATTAATATAATACTAAGATTAAAGAAAGAAAACGAGGATTTCAATTATTTAGTTTCAACTAGTATGGTAATTTGACTACGTATTTTAATTAAACTGGTAAATGCACCCCCTGGTCACATTGAACGACAAGGTAATACTGGATTGAATATTAAATGTCAGCCATGCCAAGATTGACCAGTCATCCCAAGTAGCACCCGTACACGAGCATGACGCACGGGCCAGCCATCATCACCCTCGCCATACTAGAGGGAAGGTGATGACCCGGCCAATACGACACCACAAGCAATGACATTTTAGTGAGCATGACAATGCAGGGCATGGGTGGTAAAAGAACCCTAATAAAATGTATTATGCCTTACGAACTCGTAATGATCATGATATGCATCCACTTCATACGCCACATAGATCCAAACTTTGAGAACAATTTTTACACATATTTTTTAAGAGAAAGGTTATAGGCTATGTAACATAACGCTACTGGCGACGGGAGTAGAGCAGTAAGTAAAGACGCGGGTGAAACCACGCCGCGGAAAGCTAGCTAAGAATAAAAACCAACGTTTAATCATAGTTACAATACAATATAAACAAAAACATTTAACTGACAAAAGACAAAACAATAATTTAAACTATAGCAGATACCATTGTTTAGAATAGATCAATGATCACTTAAATGATTGTATGATTGTCAAAATAAAAATTGTAAAATGATCGTTAAGAAGCTGGAGTTAAACTCGTTATTAGTATAAAGAAAACCAATAATCTTTGTACCAAGTTGTAAAACCAAAAAGAAATCCTTTCCCAAAGTTTACTGAACTTTAGTCACAACTAATCCTCGGTGTATACAGCGCCCTCTAGTGCTAATCGTTTCTGTTGACAAGCTGTTATTGATGAGCGAGCAATTAATCTTGATCACTTGTCTATGAAGGGTTCGGTTTCACTTAGCGCTGTTTACTTTTTGCGGCTCATTTCAAGTTTTATGAAGGCTTGATATATGATATATGATTAAAGTTTCGAATTTGATATATTTGAATCGTGGTATAGCTTCTTACGGCTTTAATTTTGGCGAAAAAATATTGTTGCTTTGTAAATAAATATTTATTTATTTACAAAGCAACAATATTTTATCGCCCATTTTACTGATTTTATGGACAAACTCATTTGGGTTTGTCCATAAAATCAGTAAAATGGGTCTTTTTGAAAATCATTACCTACTTTCCAAGTCTGTTTTAGACATTGCTGACGTACGGTGATAGCAAATACCATAAAAATCTTAAATTATAATTGGGTAATTGGGTGTAATTTATCTATAATATGTATAGTATTTACAAAAAAAAAAAATGTATATAAGTAATATATCAGTTGTTTAGTACCCATAACACAAGCAAATATAATTGCTTAATTTGGGGCTAGATGGCGCTGTGTGAATGTGGTAGAATTATTATTATTATTATTATTATTATAAAAAACATAGCACAAAAACCCATATTGCATAAGTTCTCTAGTATATTAAGTGGAAATAAACATAAAATAAAAATACGTGGTTTTTATTTTTATCAAACACGTTAGATTTTTGTCATCACAGTTCATGCCAATAAAATTATTGCTGATTGTATTCTTAAACAAATTATTTTTATTTATTATTGTTAAATAACATCTAACATTTTTCTCCCTTTCTCTTACCTCACCTCCCTCATTACCTTCCCCTAACCCCATTCACAGCCGCCATAGTGTAGGTCACTATCCCAGCAGCTTAAGAAGATGGCTTTTAGTAAAGTGGCCATCACTTCTGGATTCCACTGACTACTTACCATCAGGCGGGGTGGCTACGGTAGTAGATCCACGCTGATTTCAGCATGAATGGGCCGGATCGTCCGGGGAAGTACTACGATCTCATAGAAGATCGACTTAAGAGTAGTAGTATCCATACTATATAAATAATATATACATATTTCATGCTTGCTTGTAGTAGGTAAATACAATCCGTCTGTGTTCTAATATTCTCAATACTCTCTCAGTGACACGTTGAAAACTCCCAAAATAGACTATTTGGGTAAATGTAACCGAACACCTTATATCGTATGCATGCGCACATTAGCAATAATACTTATAAATTACCTAAAATATATATCTAAATCGCATTAACATTAACCTTATTGTGTACTAGCTGACCCGGCAAACTTTGTTCCGCCTAACAGTCATTCAACATTACTTTATTTTTCTAAAATAAAAGAATTTATCTAAAATAAACGTAGCCTAAGTTACACCTTATTACATCAGCTACCTGCCAATAAAAGTCCCGTCAAAATCGGTCCAGCCATTTCAGAGATTAGCCGGAACAAACAGACAGACAGACAGACAAAAATTGTAAAAAATGTTATTTTGGTGTATGTATCGTATTATATATTCATATATATATACGATAAGTAAAAAAAGATTATTTTATTTTATTAGATTATTTTGGGTAAGGTAACCTGTAAAAATAGATGTAAGTTTGGAAATAAATAAATAAATAAATAAATAAATAAATAAATAAATAAATAAATAAATAAATAAATAAATAAATAAATAAATAAATAAATAAATAAATAAATAAATATACATGTAGTAAAAAACGGTTATTTCAATATTACAAACAGAGACTCCAATTTTATTATAATATATGTATAGATAAACTATCCTAATTTGTAATTATAATACACTTGTGTGTGAAGTAAATATACTATTTACATTTCAAACAAACTTACTGTAATAGGGTGTATAGACATTTTTATCACAGTTCACATGTTGCCTTTACCTTTTGTAGCAATATGCACATTGAGGCAGCTGTAAAGCACTCATTTTACTTTTTATTTTTTCTTTACAACATAGAAAGCTGTAAGTAATTAATTACCTATAGAGTTAAATGTATTGCCTGTGTCACTTTGCATGCTACTTGAAACTGTAACTTACAAAAATTGTAATAACCTGGCGATTAAAAAGAGTGGCCTGAGTTTCTGCCAGTTTTTCTAATGACTCTACTTCGTCAGCAAACTGGCTGTAGGGGTAATTTGCTGACATTTTGTAAACTTTGTCTTTCATAAGTGTTAATATAATTAACCTATATGAATAAACATATTTTCATTTCATTTTCATTTCATTTCACTTCATAAGCTTTGCATTTGCATAAACTTATAACATACTTTTATTCTGACATAATCTTAATACGTACATACAAGCTCATCAAAGCGTCACATGAAATAAAGAACGAAATTCATGACGGATATGAAAGTATAAGTACAGGGTCGTAAAATCAACCCGACTTGGTCTTATATCCTCTAGTTTTATATGTTTTATGTTATGACATAGTTTTATGGTTGGACGTTGGCGTAAATTAGAAGCGAACGGTTCATGAGTTGGTGGTATAGTTTTTATGATACGACTATTGAGGGAAAATATGTAGATTTACTGAAAAACAAAATTATTCGACAAAAATTATAAGTTTTGTTTGTCAACTATTATTTAAATTTTATGTACATTATGAATTTGAAAGAGAAAGTGAAATAATTATTATATGCTAACCTGTTGGTCTAGTGGTTAGTGACCCTGACTGCTAAGCGGGAGGTCGTGGGTTCGATTCCCACCCAGGACAAACCTTTGTGTGATGAGCATGATTGTTTGTTCTGTGTCTGGGTGTAATTTATCTATAATATGTATGTATTTACAAAAAAAGTATATCAGTTGTTTAGTACCCATAACACAAGTAAATATAATTGCTTAATTTGGGGCTAGATGGCGCTGCGTGAATGTGGTAGAATATTATTATTATTATTATTATTATATGCTTATATCCTAACATACTAAAACATTTCTCAATTACAAGCTGTCTTTTAGTTTAATATAATTATAGTACAGTTAACGTGGACTAAATCAAATAATAAAAAATAAAATAAATGCTTACTACAACAAAATCGTAAATATCAATAATATCTATGCTCTGTAATAATGAAACAAAACTGTTTGTATAACTGCTACCTGCGATATAACAATCTTCCTCTCTTCTATGTTGCTGTGCCCGACAGGGTCCATTTTTTTTTATTTATTGACAATTAAATAACAGCACAACATTAATATTATCCTCGCCAAGCTAAGCAGCTTGTTGGCGAGATACGCTCGTTAATACATATCAATCGTGTACATACTTAAAGTTAAATATTGTTTACCTATACGAGTATACATATCTAAAGCGGACTAGGTATAATATCTAAATCTATGGATGGACTACATCGCGGGAATGGATGTCACGGATAGTGACGTCACATTCGCCGAGCAGGAGACTCTTTAGTTTGGGTTTTAACATGTTTTTACTTATTTTAGGTTCTATTCTTAATTGTTCTATTCTGTTGTATATTTTAGGGACTAGATATTCAGTCATTCTCTCTCCATAATAATTGGTAATTTTTGGTATAAATAATTTTCTCTGTGTTACATTTCTTGTATTGTATACATTATCAATCCTTAATTCAATCTATTCAATAACAAAAAATCATGATGATCTGATTGTATGATATAACATATAATAAAGATATTGAGTATTGGGTATGTAGCATTGATATTATTATAGTTGGACAAAAGAAAATTCAATCAAAGCTATACAAAAATTATACAATAAATAACTTAAATTTAGTTGATATAATAAACAACTCTAAAATATGCCCTCTACTTTAATTTGCCTCAGGGCTTAGACCAAACCACATCCACTTATTAAATAGCTGCACAGAATATAAATACAAGAGATGATATACTGCGCAATTAAATTTTTGTTTATTCACCAACAAAGTAAGGGCTTCATAAGCCAAAATGAAAATATAAGGGTCAACATTTTAGTTCGGTTAAACCAGTCTTGTAAAAAACGTGAATAATATGGAGTCGACTCAAAAGGAACTTCACTGAGCGTGGTAATAAATTAAAAGAAATGAGAAATGTTCAATATATTCTGTATGTTTTTAAAATGTAGTCAGTATAGGAGAGATTAAAAACGGTACTTAGACGTGGCCACATTTTATTAATACCTACCTAAAAAATGTCAAGAAAAATCATCATTATTATCAGATCACTAGCTTTTTGTGGCGCGGTTTCATCTGCGTCTTTGCTTACTGCTCTGCTCTCGTCGCCAGTAGCGTGATGTTACATAGACTATAACCTTCCTCAAAAACTGGGCTATCATACGCAAAAATATTTTTTCAACTCCTATTGGTAGTTCCAGAGATTAGCACGCTCAAACAAACAAAATCTTCCGCTTTATACAATAGTACAGATTAGTCTAAATTATTTATTACTGTAAACGTGTAAGATATAAATGAAAGGTGTTAGATACAGTTATTGATGGCATGAATTCAATTGATGGACGTATTAGTCGCCTTTTACGACACCCATGCAATAGTAGAGATGATTCCATAAACCTGATACTATTATGTGAATGTGAAGAACCTCTAAGCTCTGTGGTCTTTAATAATAATATCACAACCACTACACACAACGCCATCTCGACCCAAAGTAAGCATAGCTTGTGTTATGGGTTCTAGAATGCGGATATACATACTTAAATACTTTTTTTTGTAATACATACATATTATACATAGAAACACCCAGACTAATGCAAATAGTCCACGCACACAAATATTTGCAATGAGCGGGAATCGAACACGCGACCATTGCGTGGCAGTCCGTACACCACAGAGGCAGTCATAATCGTTAGCAAATCTTGTATATTAAACTGATATGATATAAATACAGACTGTAAATAATTGTTTGGGCATTTATTACCCGTTACGTCATTGATTCATCATATTACGTCATTAGCAACATAAAAATTTAAATATCAGTTTTTGAATGTATTAAAACGATCATGCAGAGACAAAGAAGGTATGTTGGATCGCAGTAAATAGCGTTCTAAATTGTCTGCTTACGCCATTAATGGAAGACAGGCGTGAAGTTATGTTTGAGTGTATGTAAAACGAATATTATAGGCTGTACCCATCTATTTCACAACCGAAGCGTGAGTGAAAGTAGAGATGCTACAGGGAAACTTCGTTCAAAGACTAGCACTTAACGACTGACTGTTAAAAAAGGTGATGATAAAGAAAAAGGACATTTGCGATAACTTTTATAATTATGTCCTTCAAATGCTCTTATGATAACCAATTTATAGAACTTAATTAAAAAGTCTTTTACATCACTATAGTTAATTAACTAACTACATTTTATGAGATATACAGTACGAGGAAAAAAATGTTTTATATCATCAATACGAGTAAACTTTTATGAAAAATTGTTGACCCTATATATGAACCTTGACTTGTAATAAGATAGCAAAAACAACTATTCATATTGACAGCTCGCTGAAGATATCAAACTTCCTAATAGATATTTGGAACCCCAAAAACTTAGAGACAGCCACCACTAAAAACGCTATTGCAGAATATCCAACATAAGCTGGCCCCTGGATCCGGTTTAAAATGTTAGCAGAAAGATTGAATAGCGAGGTCAAATGCTTTGGACAAATCTGCTCTTGAAACTTATATCTAGACGTAATGTTTTATTTGACGCAACAGCAGGGAGGGACATAAAGTTAGGATTGGGTCGAGTGATATGAGAAATAAAAGCACCAAAGTTAAAATCGTGTGTCATTGCTATACCCTTCAACTGTATAAAAACGAATCTTATATTTATGTTGAAATGTATATCGTATCGTAACTTCGCATCAAAACTTTTAGGATTTCGGGATTCTGTAATCTCGTCACTTAAAATTGGATTTTGGTTTTACCCTAAAATCAAATATTTATAAACAAAAAATACTACAAAATATTTTCAATATTCAGTTTTAGCATATTCTCAAAATAAGCAGATCAATATTTAATGTTTTCTTTTGTTTATTAGAATACAATGTTTACGTTTGATTTCAAATAGGTCTGTAAAAACATGGTATTTAAACCATAACGGGTGAACATGGCTGAAAATATATGCAAGCCTTTTTCGGCTGAGAAGAGAGAAGGGAAAGAAGGAAGACAAAAGAAATATAAAGACCAAACGAAAAGTTTACTGTGGAAATTATAATATTACTGATACCCTGTGATAGGGTAGAACTGTGTCAGTTGATTCGGACTATACATGATAGAATTAGTAGGTGTTACTGACTGCAAAAATTTACTAACTTTGGGGGTCGCCCTAGACGGACATACGCAGACCAAATAGGTGATTTGTTGACAAAGAGCACAATTACAAGCACACACCGACGTGTGTGTGAAAAAATTAATAAATGTGTGTGAAGAGGCAAAGGATGTGTGGATCGCAGCAAATGGCGTTCTATAGTCTCTGCTTACTTCGATAATGGGAGACAAGCGTGAAGTTATTATGTATATATTAAAATTACTTATGTTTAACTTATGTCAGTTGTGGCAGTATAGTAAACACGCAACAAAAGTGTATACATATACATGTAATTAAACCCTTAGACTTTTAATGACATTCTAGAAAATGTCTACAAATTTTATCATTAGAGTAAAAAGTAACATTAACCAAAGTCGCATTAAGTATCATCAAGTTGCCATGATGTTGGAGACTCTTAAGAGCGTTAATATTACTTTAAGCTTAAGACGTTCTAACTTTTACAAATACAAGATTTTTACTGGTTATATTTGTTTACTTTGATATCCGACGTGATATTGCAAAAGTTGGGCTTTAATGGAATTTCATATGGTTATCAAATGCAACTTTGTTTGGAGGATTTTACGTCTCAAATTTTGTAAGAAGACATTTTAATCGTCTGGAGTTTGCGTGTTTGAATCTGCGTAGTGTACAATTTGTCTTTCTTTATCATATTTTGTTGTGTGATATTTTGAAAAATTAGATTTTTCATAGAGAAAATACGCGATAGAACAATTGTTACTAATTGGTAGTGAAAATAACATTAAAATAACACTGAATTGGGGTTACACAAATTGAACTTCATTATTGATTTGGTTTTTAGTAACATTAAAGTGCTCTCTCACCGCGAGCATTCGCCTGTAATGTAATGTATCAGTGAGGTACTCGAAGCGAGCATTACAATTCGCAACTTGATGATATAATTTGTAATATTTTAATTTTTTTTAAGCGGCAGAATAAAATTTCGAAAGTAGTAATAGCCTATGCAATAAAAATCTTACAAATATTAAAAACAGTTCAAAGAATATTGTAATACTTACAGTAAAGGGGTTATTCTCAAAGTAACTACTCCATTCTTTTGGTATAAAAAGATAAGAATCTCATAAGTTCATTCCCAGGTTACTTCAATGAATTGTTGATATCCAAAAAGGCTTATCATTTCCCATGCTGCTCTTGCATGGAGTAGTTTAAAAAGTCTTTTTGGAGTACTTTGGGAATAATCCTAGTAAAGATGGACAACAGACTTATTCTACAAAAATCGATTGTCGCCATTTTGAAATAAAATGAAACGCTAACTTTTTTGGTGCTAAAAATATGCCATTTGTACGATTCATTCCAAATAGTAGGATTATAAAATTTTATTAAAACGCTTGAGATACCCGACATCATGTTAAAGAAAAAATTTTTATTTTTATTTTCGTTGACAAGGCAAAGTAAGACTGTAGGCAAAGTAAATTTCTAGTAGCTATGAATTAAAAGCTGAAATTTGATTATCTAATTAATTGTAAAGTTAGATCGATAAATATCATAGTTGAGTTGAGTTTTGGTATAAAGGCTTCTTTTTATTATTATCATCGCCAGTGGCGGATTCAGGATTTGAATTTGAAAGGTGTCTTGACCGGAACCCAGTGATAACCTTAGAATTGGGAAGGGGAGAGGGGCTTGACGTCATCAGGGGTAGGGTTTTATCAAGGTAGACACTATAAGTACATTAATTTTCTTGCGTTTGAGGAAAGGGCTTGAGTAACCTAGCTTGCCTTCCTCTGAATCCGCTACGGATTATCGTCATTAGTATAATAATCATCATTTTAGTAAATAAACGTCAACTGCCGAACATATGCTTCTCCCCAGTATTTCAACTTTGACCAGTCGTGACCTAACCTCATACACCACTTTTGTCAGTTCAACTCCTTGTAAGGGCCTGTCTATGCTGCGTCTTTCAGATAGGATATCATACATAGACGTGGTTTTTGGTTTCTGGTTACTAGTCGATTTCAATCATTACGTCACAACTTGATGTTTTGGTTGGGATTCGTTGTAAAGACCGCGGCATACGAGATAATATCTCGAAAGGGTCGTTCTTCGTTCGCTCGGCCCCGTGAGTGCCACGTTCTTACCCTGACCACATATCCGTGACATATATAATGCTCTTTTAATATAAATTTTGTATGAAACGGTATTTACGAAATTCCACATCCCGTTCTGTCTGTATAAAAACCCGTGCCGCGGCCTTAAGTATTTTAAGTGGTTACAAGACGCTTAACCTTATTGATTGGGTATTATAATTTACTCTTTTTCAATTAATTTAACTTATTGTTTCAGAATCATCCATCATGGCTGGAAAGGCGCTAATTTTCTTAGCATCAATATCAGCTTTGAATATTGGTAAGTTTAATAAGACCTATATAAAAACCAGAATAACAATAGTAATAAAAACAGGGAGAAAACATTCAGACAAAGAGCCTATTATCTTAATATTTTCGTCGTCGTTTAAACAAACCAGTATGCAAATTCGAAATTTTGAAAAACCAATCAGCAAATACCAAAAGTTTTTATTATAAAACAATGGACAGGTAAACATAGATATTTATTCATAAAATAATTTACATAGCGGACCAGGGAATGACAGCGTTTCAATTTTGCAAGCCAGTCCAAAGTTTTAATTATACCTCGAAATTAATTTGGGATTAAGTTTGTGCTCCCATTTGTTTGGTGCCTTTTATAAGGATTTGTTTTAATGATTTTTGGTGTATGTGACGTTTGTACACAATGGTTGTTATATTTTATTGTTTGAATTTTTTTAAGAGAAATTTTTGATAACCGAATATTAAGTTTTATAAATTTGACATCAAATCTATTGACATATTAAGTACATTGAAGTATGGTCATCATTATTATCATCCACGGCTTGACTATTGTTAAATAAAGGCCTCTTTTAGTATGTGTCAAACTCTACGTTCTTCTTCATCTTGATGTAAGAGTTCAGCTCTTGTTAGTAGAGCATCCGCCGCTGTTCTTTGCCTTTTGCTTTTTTTAACCTCTTAATACGACTTCACTTCAAGGTTTTCTTTAATTTGTTTTATAAGACTCCGTCTTGGTCTTCCGTTTCCTACGTTCGAGGTATAATCAGTGTTATTTTTCTTATATTTTCTATTTTGTCTTATAAATGAGGTAAACATTGTGAACCCTGGGGTACAACAAATATAGTGCAAAAATCCCAAAGGTGTTCGTGCTCTAGCCAATGAAGAACAGCAATTAAATATAGGTACTAAATGGTACTAGGTCATAGGCCTTGTGAGGGGTATGCTCACGCTGCCCCGATGATTTCATATTCTTAAAGTAAAGACCGCATAACCATTTACTTAGAAATAACAATAGAGATAATTTGCATCATAAATCTGGTTTCTATAAAGCAAATATAAAAATATTAATAAAATAAAATTTACCTAATTTTATGTGAGCAAGTATTGAACATGAATGCAAATTCGCCATGAGCCATATAAGCCGAGGTGCGTGTGTATGCAAAAATAAATTTATTTTGAGATAATTCTTGTTTAAAAATAAATTCTTCTTTGTTTCATCTAAAATATCATATAATTAAAAATGTATCTTTGTCATTTTATTAGTATGCTTTGTATATATAAATTCTGTAAAACAAATTTTGCCTAAGTTGTTAACAAATTTCAACATATTATATTAATAATATCTATAATCTAAAGATATTAACGTACCTTTATAACAACAAAGCTGTTTTAATATCCTTTGAAATATGTTATATACATCCCGCAGGTATTTAATTGTTTTAGACATTTTTAGTTTAAAATGTCGAAGTTAAATTTTACTAGATTATGTAGTTACAAAATAATAATTTACAATATCTACTAAAAAAGGAATTCCAGTGGACTCAATATTTAAAAGCCTACATTACTAATTAATTATATAAGGCTGCTAGATATAGTGACTTCTATTATAAAATTTTAACTGTATATTATTATTTAAAGCGAGTTTATTTAAACGCGCTAATCTTTGAAACTACTGTTCCATTTAAATAATTCTTTTAGCGTATGATATTCCTATTCTATGCTATTCGGCCCATTTCTTGGGCAAGGTTATAGGCTATGTAACATCACGCTACTGACGACGGGAGCAGAGCAGTGAGCAAAGACGCGAGTGAAACCGAGCTGCGGAAAGCTAGTAAATTCATATTTCTACAAGAAAAAGACATCTACGACTGACTTAGCGTATGTATTGGGATAAGTGAGTCAATCTATACATCTATACATATAATACGATTGGAGTGTCTGTTTGTAATATTGAAATAACCGTTTTTTACTACATGTATATAAATATATATACGGTACATACACCAAAATATTTTTTTTTACAATTTTTGTCTGTCTGTCTGTCTGTTTGTTCCGGCTAATCTCTGAAATGGCTGGACCGATTTTGACGGGACTTTTATTGGCAGGTGTATGTAATAAAGAGTAACTTAGGCTACGTTTATTAGAAAAATAAAGTAATTTTGGTCTACTGTTAGGTGGAACGAAGTTCGCCAGGTCAGCTAGTCATCAATAATCGACAAAAATAAATTACATAAAGTTTATGAATTTAAATAACCATTTCACTGATATTCAACTACACGAACTTAAAAGCACCTATCCATTATTTCTGCTCAACAATTTGTTCGCCGTAATGACGGATAGACGTCGAACATTTTTATCTTTTGCTAAACAAAAAGCCGTGTTTTGTTTACAACAGTACTGGTGAGTGCATCGAGCTGTACAAATTTTAATGAGTCCTCTACTACGTCTTTATCCGTTATATCTGCTGGAACGTTGTATTTTGGTTTAAACCTTTGATGTTTCATTTTTGAAATGATTTGTGATGTTTATTTTGGTGATAATAAATATTTGTGAATGTTTGACAATTGGCAAATATACACAAATATTGTTAAGGTAGAACATTGTAAAAGTTTTAACCTGAACTTAATATTATAAAGAGAAAATATTCGGTTTTTTGTTTGCTTGTAACGATTTAACTTAAAAATCTACGTTACCGATTTAAAAATTCTTTCATCTCTGGAAAGTGGGTAACGTTAGCTGTATAGCCTTATTATATTTATAGTGACTGGAGCAGATCGTATGGCCTCAGAATAAATCCAGGGAAGACGCAGGTGATTATTGTCGGCAGCTCCAGGAAGCTCTCTAAAATTAATTATACACAACTACCACAGGTTGTCTTCGATGGTACCACAATACCCTTTAGTATCAAGGTCAAAGATTTAGGGTTATTTATTGACTCTGATTTATCATGGGACACACAGCTGCAGGAAGTAAGCCGCAAAATATTTGCTTCTGCAGGCTCATTGAGGAGATTGCGGAACTTTCTTCCCACTGCCACCAAAATTGTGCTTGCAAATTCCCTATTACTTCCTATCCTTGACTATGCGGATGCCAGCTATCCAGATCTTACCGAGGACCAATTAAACAAACTTGAGCGACTTCAAAATGTTTGTATTAGATTTATATTTGGTCTACGCAAGTATGATCATATCTCCGAATTTCGTAAAAAGCTCAAGTGGTTACCAATACGACTTCGCCGGAATGCTCATATCCTTTCGCTATTATATAACATACTGTTTAACCCTTCGACACCTTCCTATCTTAAGGAACGTTTGGAGTTCCTTTGTGATACACATCAGAGGATCTTACGATCATCAGAGAATCTGAAGTTAAAAATGCCAATTCATTCGACGGTATTTTTCGACCATTCATTCACCGTTGTGGCTATTCGATTGTGGAATGCATTGCCGCTGGAAGTAAGACAAGCTCAATCATTAAATATCTTCAAAAATATGGTCAAGAAACATTATTTGACGTTATAATGCATCATATACCTTATTTATATTTATTTATGTATTATTCATTATATGTAGGTATATTGTTATTATATATGTATATAGATATATATATATATATATATATGCCTACTATATATAATATAGATTATGTACTCGTTTATATATTTATTAATAACACTATTAACGTTAATTATAATTTGAATGTTGCCAAGTTCCTATTAATCCCATTTATTTACGTTTCACCACAATTTACTGCTTTTCAACCGCAAAGTCCATCCAAAGGTTGTCTGGAAGAGATCGCTTTTAGAGATAAGACCGCCCATTGTACCACTACCATCTGTGTATTGCATTGTCTAATGTTATGTAAACTTTACTTGGTGTACAATAAAGAATATTCTATCTATCTATCTATCTATATTTAACAATTATATTTAGTCATTTTAGAATTTAATTATTTTAAATGATTCTAAATGGTGCAATACGATACTATTGAAATGATATTTTCCGTAGGCGTTTATTGTGAGACCAAATGATACTTTTGATATCGAAGCAAAGCGAGGATGGACAACATTTACAAACGTTAGTTGATAACATAAAATGAATTACAGTAAATCTATTAATAGTTTTAGTACTATTTTACTGTAATTCAAAGATTACAGAGGTGGCAGACATACGATTGGATAATCCATATCCATAATACCTTTATGTACCGTCGCCACCATTATAACTTAAAAAAAATCATTATTATTTGTTTGTAAAATAATAGTTTTTGAAGTTGAAAACATTTATTTTTATTTAAACGTATTTACCATATTTCGGTATAAATACGTAACGAAGAACAAAAATAATTTGAACACAAAATATTCATGTATTTATGTATTCAATGCCAACTTTGCCAATATGATGGCAATGTTTTAATTTTGCCAATAAGATGGCAATGTTAAAAAAACTACGTTAGCAACACAAGATGTTTTCTACATGAGATGTATATTGCTCATAGGATTTGATTGCTCGTCTTACAAAATTATACAAAATGTGTTTTTAATATCTCGAAAACTATTTTTTGATATAGTTTCGGTTCTCTTCATTTTTCTTCACCGCTACCTTTTAACTTCACAGTCATGTTTTCTTATCATTTATTCTGCAATAGGTTAGGAGCAAATATCTATAAGTTACGGTATCTTCTTACTATGAAGGCTGCATACTTGATTATCACATAGGAACATACAAAAAATGGATCACGTAACTATTTTTTTTCATATTAGTCACACGCTGCACTCTACACTATCAAGTCAATGTATAGCGATAGTTTCTCTTTGTAATTTAACACTTATAACATTTTATATGAAAAAATATGTTTAAAAAAACTACATTGTACTTAACTTTAGACTACTTATATGGTTCGATGGTACTTTGTAGTGACTGCCATGCACTTGTCAGGAGTTTGATTACCGCTCAGTGAAGCTCAGGTAAATATTTGTATTGATCTGGGTGTTTCTATGTATAATGTGTATATATTTACAAAATAAAAGTATTTATACGCATTCCAGATCCCAAAAACTAAGCTATTATGTATGCTTACTTTAGGTCTAGATGGCGTTGTGTGTAGTTGCTGTGATATTATTATTACAAAAAAAACTCTTTATAGTAGCACATTAATAACAACAAGGGATTAATTTGAAAATTCTTAGCGCTACCACAAACGAGTTCACAAACTCCATCAAAGGAGTCATAACATAACATGATTTACCATAATTCAAAATTACCTCATATCAAAGCCCAATTTGTAACACTTCAAAGGAATATACGGAGATTGTTTTACCATTACATATAACAAAGATGACAGATTATGTTTGAACTTACACTTTACTAAATATAAATTAAATTAAGCGTTAAGATGTGAGTAAGAATAATTCAAAGGAAATTGTGGAAAATATGATTTTCTTAAAATGTAGAATTGCGAGTGCGTTCGGAAGGAGAATATCAGAGAAGTTGAAGAAATATTAACAAAAATGGTCGATATACTTGAAGAACACTTCGTTCAGAAGTGGATGTCATTTGGCTGAGATGAGGAGGATAATAAGTACTTAAAATTGTTGAACTAAAACTAATTTTACTATTTTAACAATTTTTTTTAAGTAGAAGACGTCTACGTCTAAAGTATACCATTATCAAGATCTAAACTCAAGTGTTGTTAGCTATATAATATATCCTATCTATTCATAGTGTAAAAGAAAGTCGCCGGAAAACATCTGTTTGTTTAAAAGCGCTAATTTTGAGAACTGCCCAATGGAGTTTGATGCTATTTTCAATGTTGAATTGTTCGCTTTTCATTGAATACTAGCTGACCCGGCGAACTTCGTACCGCCTAACAGTCAATTCTTAAATTTTTATTTAAGCAATTTTCAAATTTTTCTCTCCGTAAGAACCATCTTCGTACTTCAAGGAATATTATAAAAAAAGAATTAGCGAAATCGGTTCAGCTGCTCTCGAGATTTGCGCTTAGCAACACATTCAGCGATTCAATTTTAATATTATAGAATAATAATAGTAAACCAAGTCGGGCAAACTGCAACTTTGATATAGATAAAGAACCACTAATTCAATTACTATATTTCTTGAAACAGAAGTGGACTTACCACTTCACTTTTTTTTTATATTACCCTACCAAAGTGACTCCACCCCGCCTGATGGTAAACAGTCAGTGGAATCCCGAAGTGGTGGCCACTATACCAAAAGCCATCGTCTTAAACTACTGGTATGGTGGTCTCCACTATGGCGGCTGGGAATGGGGTTAGGGGAAGGGAATGAGGAAGGTGAGGAAAGAGGAAAGAGGGGGAATTGAGAAATTGGGAAATTGGGGAAATATGTTTATTTACAAATTTATTTATTGATTACACTAAAACTTAAGATTGAATTTGTTTAAGATCGTATAATTTATTTTTTCTCACCTCCCTCAATCTCTTTATCTACCCCACTCCCTTCATAGTAGGCAGTGGCCTCGCAGTCTCTGGTATTGCTCCAGCATTGCCAGAGACCCTGAGGCGTCGAAGAGCGACAGTTACTACTTAGCTGCCTCGTATACATCGAATTTAAGAGTATTAAATCTCTTTTTTTTCAATACCTTTAAATTCAGTAGACAGTTTCTATTTAGCAGTGATGTATTAAAGCCAAAAAGTTGTAGACGTCAGCCACATCAAATTCACCAGGTTATTGACGTAACAGAAACTAATTTCGCAAAAGCTTCTACAATTCTGTATATTCGATTAACTTGGCGTATACTGGGTGTTAGAAATATATCGCTCAATATGTCACCGTCAAAATGTCTCAAGAAATGAGCGGAGGAATTGACATGAAATATGGTTATCATTTATCATGTGGAATATTACAAGGTGTTTTTAGAACCACCTGATGGGAAGAGTTTACCGCGGTAAACAGTTATTGGTGTTTTTATTAAAGAATTTTGAAAAGCTTTGATTACTAATATATTTTATGTATGTATTTAAAATCAAAATCATTGATGCGGATATTGAGCTCATTAGCTTTTCGTTGTTTAGCCAGTTTTTAGTCGACATGTTTACCAAAAAAAATTGAGACGGAAAGTTTAAGATGAGTATATTAGGAAAATCAAGCACAGCTTAGAGTGAATAGGTTTATACACTTGCAAGATGCGATAGAGATACAGGACGTTGATGTTGATTAGCTAAGTCAAAAGAGTTAACGCGTCAGTTAGGTATGTTGCTACACAGTATATAAATTCACCAAAATTATGCAATATCACTAGATTGCAAGTAAAAATGCAATGTAATCGAGGCAACTATACTGACCGGTTGTTCTAGAGGAGGGTCTGTAGATATTATTCTAAGATTCCCCTAACAAACATTAAATACCCTTTCGAATTCAAGCGAGTGCAGTTTCCCATCAAAGTCCGCTTTGCAATGACCATAAACAAAGCTTAGTTTTATGTTTCTTTAACTTTTAAATGCCAAATTAAAGTTTGTTATGTTAATAATAATTCAAACATTTAAACATAAAAGTTTATATATTCTAACAAAATTAATAACGTAATAAACAACTAAACATCCTATTACAACCATTTTCGAGTTATGCGTGGACGAAGTCGCGGGCAAAAGCTAGTACGACTGCACCGTTGGTCTAGTGGTTAGTGTAACTGACTGCGACGCCGGGTGTCGTGGGTTCGATTCCCGCGGAAGGCAAATATTTGTGTGATGAACATTTGTATTTGTCTTCAGTCTGGGTGTTTCCTATGTATTCTAAGTATGTATTTACAAAAAAAAAGTATGAATATGTATTATATTTCAGTTACCTAGTACCTATAACACAAGCTCTGCTTAGCTTGGGACTAGATGACGGTGTGTGATAGTGTCCACATATTATTATTATTATTATTATTATTATTTGTATAAAAAAATAACAATGGTTCTGGTGTTCACTCTGAGAACAAAATTTAATACAAATATTTTGTGCTGTGACTGATATGACAAACACTTTAAAGTCATGGTACCTAGTACAGTAAAAAATTCTTTTTATATTATCGTAAAAATATCTAAGACATATAAATTAAAATTAATATTAGAAAAACGTATGTCTTTACGTGATACATTCACTTTGTAGACATTATATACCAAAAACAATATTAATATAATCTCAAGTTATAATTATCATCATAAATACGTACTAGTTATATTATATTTACGAGAATAAGTTATTTAAACAAAGTATCTAACTTAATATGAGTAATAAAAAAAGCAGCTGAAAATACTAAGATTTCACAAAATATTATATTAAAAGTAATGACAGAAGGTAAATTAATTTTAAGCAGACGGAAATTTTATGCATACTTTTTAAAATATAGAGCTGCTTGTGCATAATCTACATTTACTGATAATAATATTACTAATAATACCACAAAAAACACAGAACGCCATCTAGACCAAAGTCACGGTAGTAGATCCACGCTGATTTCAGCATGAATGGGCCGGATCGTCCGGGGACGTACTACCCTCTCATAGAAGATCGACTTAAGAGTAGTAGTATCCGTACTATTGCGTTTCGTTCGGTGAGTGAGAGCGCCGGAGGCCCAATCTCCCCCCTTTCCTTTTTCCTCACCTTCCTCATTCCCTTCCCCTAACCCCATTCCCAGCCGCCATATTGGAGGCCACCATACCAGCAGTTTAAGAAGATGGCTTTTGGTATAGTGGCCGCCACTTCTAGATTCCACTGACTGCTTACCATCAGGCGGGTGGAGTCACTTTGGTAGGCTATAATATAAAAAATAAAAAAAAAGTAAGCGTATATTAATAGCTTGTGATACGGGTTCTAGAATGCGGGTAAACATACTTATATATACATTTTTTTTGTATATACGTACATATTATGCATAAAAACACTCAGACCAATGCAAATATTTGCACTGAGCGGGAATCGAACCCGCAACCATTTCGTGATAATGGTGAAAAAACTAATGACAAGAATCAGTGACGGGTGATTGATGCTCCAGTGTTGCCAAATATAGTAATGCTTTCCGACTTTACCCAAAATAAGTCAAAAATGAACCTTCGTTTATAGATTATGTAAAAATGGGAGGAAGAAAGCAGGAAGGAAACGGACAGACGAACAGGAAATTGGATTCATAATCCTACCATCTACAGTAGCTTAATCTCACAGTTTCACTAACACTTTAAGGCTCGACACTGGTACCTATCTACACTATTATAAAAAGCCGAAGAGTTTATTTGTTTGTTTGAATGCGCTAATAACAGGAACCATCAGTCAGATTTGAAAAAAACTTTTTGAGTTTGATAGCAAAATTCTCGAGGAATGTTATAGGATTAGTAACATTACGCTACTGGCGACGGGAGCAGAGCAGTAAGCAAAGACGCGGGTGCAAGCTAAGTTAGTTTATTATATTTTCTTTTACAACCATAAACAAGGCCATAGAGAATCAATCTAAACTACAAGTAGTTATTCTCATTAACACAAAATATAATAGATCTATCGTATTTGAATAACATTTTGATAATATCCTAACTTGATTCAAACTCAGACAGATGTCAATTTAAACTTTTAATTATTTGTAAATTATATAGCCACATAAATATACTTTGCATCAAAAAAATCGAAACACTTTCGTGTTTTGTTCTTGGTATGATTATATAAAAAAATAATTAATTGCATAAGAAAATAGCTTCGTCTACAGTTGGTAGTTTGGCCTACGGAATATTGTACAAAAATATAAATTTTCAATTCTTTATCCGGTTAGTTACGGTTTGCTTTGCCGTTCTGAAAACTTCTTCTGAAAGGCTTATATTATATTATTATTATTATAGTAAAGAAAACCCGAATATTTTGAAGATTTACCTGCATGCCAAACTGGAGTACCTAGCTAGTCTGCTATAACTCAAAACAGAATATAAAAACATGGCGATATTATGATAAAGGAGGCAAAAATAAACAAAAGCGTACCTCCTTTTACCATCAAAATGTATTGATACACCCCATTAAAATATCTACATATTTTCCCGTAATAAATGTAAAATATACATATGTTCCTATAATAAAGAGAGGATACCGTTTGAAGTTTGAATGTTGGATGTTTTTTTATCTCGCGAACTTGTTTTTATTGCACATCGTAAAAGAATCTCACAGAGCGTATGATAAAAGCGCAGTTATCAAAGATTATTATGACAGACGGGGTAATACTTTGATAGTGTATTAGCTAATTTGTTAAGTACCTAATGATTGTATTAATTTTTGACTACCTCGGTAGCGCAGTTAGAAATTCATGCGACATATTTTCAACCAGATTTTCTTTTCTTTGCTTACTACTCTGCTCCCGTCGCCAGTAGCGTGATGGTATAACCTTCCTCAAGAACTGGGCTATCATACACAACAAGAATTTTCAAATCTGACTGGTAGTTTCAGAGATAAGCGCGTTCAAACAAACAAACAAACTCTTTCGCTATGTATACTAGTATAGATTAGTCTACTAAAGTGATTCTACTCAGCCTGATGGTAAGCAGTCAGTAGGATTGCCATCGTTTCAACAACTACTATTTATGAGACTTTATTTTCAATTCCTACAAGAAATAATTGTTTCTATCTATAAATATTTGTTCCAAGTCTGGATGTAGTTTGTGTGTTAATCGTATGTTAGCAACCGGTACCAATTTTTAGTGTGCCCTTCAAAGCAAAGAGATGCTCAGATCAAGTACAACTATTCGGTCACCCATCCATGGGCTTGCTACATTCTTTGGTGCTTAACCCACTGATTGCTTATCGATCAGTTGGATCAACAAGTTATGAGCGCCCCACAATAATAATTTAAAAGTAACATTTGTACTTGCCCGGATTTTAGCACACAACTTTTGGTACAAATCTATAATTTTTTTTATTAGAGTAAACAAATGCACACATTTCACGTTAAACAAAATAGATTTACCAACACTTAAATTTCTAAACTTAATTATCATTCAACAGCATACATCATCATGAACACAATCTCGTTAGATCTATTCAAGCCACCATTTCTAATTTCCCACATCAACGCTTCACAGAGAACCTGTCATGTAGGCACAAAACATCGTGGCCATACTCTGTGGCCTCAATGACGTCAGTTCATGCATTTTAATGAATACAGAACATGGTCCGTATGCAAACGCCTGAATACTCTGCCCTACTGCTTTGTATGGTTGAAAACTTTTTTATTTCGCATATGTTTTTGGCTCAGAATACTATTTGCTTTGTAGATTTTGACGGCATTGTTGAGTAATGAAGTTGGAGTAATTTATGTTTAGGACTGTAATGTCGTAGCATCGTAGTAGTTTCGTAGCATTGTAGCAGTTACGTAGCAGCTACGTAGCAATTTGATTTGTTCTAGTGAGAAAATGTATAATATTATGCAATATGACCTCGTTTTTTTACGAGATTGTGTTGAGTGTTTGTTAAATTTTCAGAATTCATATCTACTGCCTTCCTTTACTTTAGACTTTAGACATTGTGACCAAATACACAAGCGTGATAATCAATGATCAATCTCGGTCTGAGAGATCTTTATTCTTAAACAACAGAAGTAACACTCGCGTGTAGTGCAATTGCATTTACTTTGGTAACTTAAATTTGATGCCTTTTTGCCGGACTGCCAATGCCAAGGAGGATAATATTTTTCAGCGTTTGTAAGTATGTGTGTATGTATAATATGTATGTAGGTATGTATGTCTATTTCTTTGAAACGCTCTACAGCCTAAATGTCTTGATGGATTTTAGCATATGAGGTATCATTATTATCATATTAATTGAGGGAGTCACATAAGGTATAAAAAATTTCAATGTACCTTCGATACGAAGAAAAATGTGTTTTCTTTCTTTTCAGTTTGTCTTAGGCAGACAGGCTTTTTGTTTTATAATTACCCTCCTTGACTGCGTCAGTCGGGCAAAAAAGGCTGTTTTGTAATTAAACTTTATTAAAAATACAGACTAAAATCGAGCGAGTAGTGATCATTCATTTATTTTACTGCAACGATAGCACTTCAAACTGCACTAATAGCATTAAAACCTGCAGCAGTCATAAAAATACAATTTTGAATGCAGTAATGGAAAAATCCTTAAGAATTTCGCAAAGGAAAATTCAAGTGCATCAGCTTTGTATTCTTAAATCTCGAACGAGTCTCGTGGGAAGTGCAATGTTATTCCAAAATACACATTTAAAATGTTTACTAAAGTTATCTTAGGACTAGTCTATTCTTTTTTCATATTGTAGTACATTAGCTAAATTGTTTGATTAAGCATAAAGTTAGGGGCTTGAAATGGATTATTCCCATCTGTCCCACTGGTTTGTCCCTCAAGGGTGACAGATGGAAAAAATGTTCCATTTGTCCCCCCGTTGTTAACAGATATCGCTTCTTCTTCTTATCGAGTGGTTTAGTGATCAACCTAGTGTCAGGATTTGTGCAGGTCGCCCGTAATTTATTATACAGGCATCCAACTTGACCTAACGACTGTTATCAACTTGATAACAACCGGGACCGACTTTTAACGTGCCCTCCGAAGCACGGAGACGCTCAGATCAAATTCCACTATGCGGTCACCCATCTATGGGCCAGCCGCACTTTTAGTTGCTTAACCCGCAGATCGATTACCGATCAGTGAGTGCAACGAGCTATGACCGCCTCACAGATATCGCTGAAATATACACAAATTCTGTCACGCATAGTTCCCAAGTAACTTTTGCCGATTAGAACAAAAAGATATAATAAATGCAATTTCATATATTTTTTTATACTAGAGGTCTGCTCTCGCTTTGTTAGGTCTTAAAAGATTTATTTCATCTCACAACAAACTTCTACGGCAAATAAAAAAATGACTGAACATAATAATAAAATATGGCTTAGGTTACCCGCTGAATTTATTGATTTCTTAAAGGAAATAATTTTTCAAACCAGTAACGTAGATTTTTAGTTAAATCATTGCAAAAAAACAAACAAACATACAAAAAATCAAATGTTTACTCTTTATTAGTTTATAAGAATTTTGTGTTATTCAAACACTTAAGTAACGTTAAACACATCCAGGCTGTAGTCGACCGTGAGAGAGAATTAAGTATGAAAGGAAATAAAGGAATGCATCAATAATTGGCCTTCAACGCACTGTACGAAATCCTATTGCCACAATCAGCTTGGCCTTCTCACTAAAACAAGGATCTACTACCAAAAACCTGACTTACCTTTAAGTCACGGTAGGCAGCGGCTTACCCTTAGGGCTGTTGCTACGTCGGCCACTGTAGGCAATAAAAAAAAATATGAATACATAATATATTATATATAATAAATTATGAAAATACAGACTGTATACGACGGTTTGACATTAAATGAAAAGGCAGGTGTTACTAGCCCATATAATGATTTCTAATTAATCACAAAAGTAATTTGACGAAAAACAAAAATTTGAAATTTTCTAACAAAATAAATAATATTTTAATAGTAACGAAGTAATACACCATTTTACTAAGACAAGTTCACTGAACTGTAATGAACGGCAACGTTTATCCTTCGACGTGGATTATGACTTAAGTCAGTGACCGTTTGACGTACTTACATAGTGTTAATTTTTTTTTTTTAATTTGTCCTGTGTCTAAACTATTGAAGATATTTAGTAGATTTTTTTTTGTCTCGCTTTATAATGTCACATACTATACGTAATTGCATTTAATGTCATACCGTCGTATACACTCTGTATAATATTATATAAAAAGTTTTAGAAAAGTGGTGGGTACAATTGTAAAGGTGATCCATGATGGCTACCATATGATATCTGTTATAACTTTATTTCTTTTCTAGACATCCCTTGCTTGAGTTGAATTCGGTCTCATAAGAAACGCCTACATCTATATCAGCGAAATATTATTGCTATACTGCAAATCTACTTTTGCTATCTTCTGTATTGCAAATATTGAAATTCTCAAAAATTACTGAAATATATGTTAAACATAATAAAATATAGACTGTGTTACCCGCTTCATTTATTGATTTCTAAAAGTAAACGAATTTTTCAAATCGGTAACCTAGAGTTTTTGTTAAATCGTTGCAAAAAAAAAACAATCAATAATAATATAAGTTTAGATTATTTCCACATTTTCAAACAAAATCGTTTTTAGCTGCATTTTACTTTGACAAGTTTGTTGAAAAGACAGACCTTAATACCGGATTACAAAGTTGGCTTGTTAGAGGCTGTCAGGCGAGCTAATGAAGTCACAGATAAGCTGCGAAGTAAAACTGTATTGAAAATGTTTGTTTTATTTCACTTGTTATTTGATGACAGTAGAAATAGTATACTATTTAAACAGTAGTAGATCCACGCTGGTTTCAGCATGAATGGGCCGGATCGTCCGGGGAAGTACTACCCTCTCATAGAAGATCGACTTAAAAGTAGTAGTATCCGTACTACTGCGTTTCGCTCGGTGAGTGAGAGCGCCGGAGGCCCAACTTCCCCCCTTTCCCTTTTCCTTACCTTCCCCTAACCCCCTTTCCCAGCCGCCATAGTGGAGGCCACCATACCACCAGTTTAAGACTATGGCTTTTGGTATGGTGGCCACCACTTCTGGATTTCACTGACTGCTTACCATCAGGCTGGGCGGAGTCACTTTGGTAGTCTAATATAAAAAAAAAAAAAACTATATTTAAATATATATAAAATCTCCAACGAAATAAAATCAACATTGAATATTTAAGACAAATACTATTGAGAGGCAATATTTATTCGATACTGATGCCAAAAATGACATTAAGAAACGAAATTGTTTTCTATTATGTTGTTCTCTGCATCACCCGTAATGTCCGCCAATATACTTTGTATTTGAAGTTTGACTGGTAGAGAAAGCCTCAGGCATTAAGTCCGCCAATATACTTTGTATACGAAGTTTTTAATAAATAAATAAATGTCACTTAGAAAGCATGACCACATTTGCTCAAGGCGGATTTTAATTTGAGGTCGACTAGTTCTCATAATGCTTTTTTTCACCGTTAGTCAGTATATCCAAGATAAACTTAGAAAGTAAATTAATTAAAAAAAACCATTCGTATTTACCCAGTTTCGGATCCACAAGCTTTTATATACGAAGCGGGTGCCACAATTAGGCCGTTATGAATATTCTTAAGTAAATATTGATATCGTCACTTTTGGCATTTTGAATGTAATATTTTAACATAAACGTGAAAAAAAAATTTAGTAGCAAAATGAAACTATTTAAATGACTTGCTTACCATAAAACTTCTTCATATTTCAGCCTAGAAATAAGCCTTAAAGCCTTCTCAATCCTACTATCTATATACAATAGTATTTTGTTTGTTTGCAGATGCGTTGCTTGTCCCCGGCACACATGACTTGGCCAATGTTGACGCAGCGAGTACAAAATATTCTATTACCAAGTAAGTTGGATTTTAAGCCTTATGTGTATAGATTTAGGATTTGAATTTAAATGGTAAATGCTGGAAGGTTCAACTTCAATCTTCTCATCTCCTTTACAATAACTTGCAAAGGAATTTCAACTTTATTCCGCAAGGTATACGATAAAGTTTTGCTTGCATTAAAATGTGTCTTTTGTTTAATTCATGAATATATCTTTGCGCAATATTGTACAGTAAAATATAAGTGTTATGGTTGATTTTTCTTGAACAGTGGTAGAGAGTAGTTTTAATATTATAATGAGAAAGTGAAGTGAAATAAAAAGTTATGGGTATCAGGTTATGCATGAATTTTAAAGGTATTTTCGATATATTTAAAATGATATTTCTG
This sequence comes from Parascotia fuliginaria, assembly GCA_963082885.1. Classification (NCBI taxonomy): domain Eukaryota; kingdom Metazoa; phylum Arthropoda; class Insecta; order Lepidoptera; family Erebidae; genus Parascotia; species Parascotia fuliginaria. The sequence continues at coordinate 9,081,166 of OY720195.1, forward strand.
AATTATTCAAATGCTAGTAGTGGAATACGAAAGAGTATTTTAATAAAAACTTTTAAAAATATCTAACTAACAAGAACTTAATTATTTGCAACAAAAGAACTTTATCCAATAGATAGACGTAGCTCAAATTCTACTGATATTGCCGAGAGTTTTCTAGTTTTAGGTTTCTTTGAAACCCTTTAGCTGGGACATAAAAGATAAGATGAGTTTCAAGGTTTTACATTCAAATAGATATTTTCACGCCCGTCTTCAAGTAATGGGTAAGCAGAGGGCATAGAATGTAACATTTCAGTAAATAAAATCTCCTCTTTTAAATCCATTATTCTCTTGGCGTTTGGTCCTTTGCCGAGCCTATAAGCGACCACTACTGTACATTATAGGTGCTGCGAAGACGACGGACTTTTTATGCGATCGAGTCTGCGGCTATCAATACTTACATTCTAAACTTTGATTAATTTAAAAAATGCCTTATAATTTAACACTTACCAGGAGGAAGCAGAAGATTGTAGGACCAATCTTTTGCTAACCTAACACTTTTTCAAAACATAAAATTAAATATTGGTTGGTAGATTAGGTACGCCGCAGAATCGATCCCACAAAATGTCCCTCGTCTGCGCTGCACCTTAGTCATTCACAAATCTTTTTTATCACTACGTTACATTACCTTATCTAGAAATATAAAGCTTTTTGCAGAACTTAATACATAATAGCAAAGTATATGAAACCTAGCAATCGCATATACTTCATTTAATCAGTCATAATTGATTGGGAATTGATTGTAAATCTGAATGATTCAATACTACACTATTGCAATTATATTTTCCGTAGCGTTTATTGTGAGACCAAATGAATTTTTTAATACTGAAGTGAAGCGAGGGTTGAGCGTCTAGTATTTTTTTTTTATTGCTGCCAGTAGCAGACGAGCAAACATTCACGTGATGGTAAGTGGTAACTGTCGTTCATAGACGACTTAGGAGCCTCTGGTATGGCTCCCGCAATGCCAGGGACTCTGCGAAGCCGCTGCCTACCCTGAAAAGAGTGGGGTAGGTGAAGGGATTGAGGGAGGTGAGGAAAAATGAAAGGGGGGAAATTGGATCTTCGGCGCTCTCATTCAACGAACAAAACGCAATAGTACGGATACTACTACTCTTACGTCGATCTTCCATGAAGATTCCATGATGTGATAAAATAAAATATTAAATAATTTATATTTAGGTCCTTGCTTAATCCTTTTGAAGACAACAATATAACATTACTTAGACTACCCAATAATCAATACCTAGAACTCTTGGAGCATGTTAACCAAACATGAACAATTTCGGATATTCGCTTGTTTTGGCAACAAATCAAAGGATTAACATTCTGAGTAAGGACTTGGATATACAAACGTAGTGGTTTATCCCTGATGTATTGAGTTTAGCGTCTTATTGAGTGAGTTATTATATTTATTTCATTATGTTATGTTTCGCAATATTTACTCTTAAAATTTGCATGATATAATTTATAAACATACAGGAATTTACGCGATCATGCTATAAGTATTTATATATCTTATTTTCTTGACGTTTCGATCATGTTACACCGGCCGTGGTCACAAGCAGACTGATAAGACAATGTCACGGCTCCGTATGCGAAGTAGATTCTAAATCTACCCTCACATTTTTGTCTATACAACACGTACTACAAAACACACTGACAGTGTTAACGCTCGGAATACAGACGGCATACAGAATAAGAACAGTGTCGGTTTGTTTTATGTTACGTTTTGTTTATTACACATACTGTTATAGACAAAAATTGAGTGAGATCGACTGAATTTCTCTTGCTTTGGACGTCAAAACTACTTTAGAATTATTTATTAATTTTATATTATTTCTAAAAAGCAATGTAACAACTACTAGCTGTGTATACGCATTTTCGCTTTATTAATTAAACTTATATTATTATTTTATTTTGTTTACAGATCGCCACATCACAGAACATTTCACAAAGGTAAGTTTAAAATCTACATTTTACCTGTACAGTGCGGCTAGATTGTTTTAAATAAAACAAAGCAAGTTTGATTTTTAACTTTCAATTTGGAATTTAATAACAATTTTTTTGTACACAAGTGATGCAGAGTCGAATTAAAGTAGGTGCAAGATAGAGAAAATTTACTTTTACGCATTTATTATAAGGTTTACCTAGCTGTTTAATGTTTAAAACTATTCAAAGTATTTTGCAATTATTAATAAAATATACTGCACTATTCTGTAAAAATTGTGTTTTATGGTTCGTTTGATGGTATGCGGCTAACCTTATCTGTGGGCGATCATCCATATTATAGCTTGTGTTATGGGTTCTAGAATGCGGATAAATACACACAAATTATACAAAAAAACACTCAAACCAATGCAAATAAACATGTTCATGCACACAAATATTTGCACTGAGCGGGAATCGAACCCGTGACCTCTGCGTGGCAGTCTGTACACCCGCATCTTTGCGTTTTGTCTGCTCCCGTCACCAGTAGCGTGATGTTACATAGCCTATAACCTTTCTCGAGTACTGGGCTATCATACGCTAAAAGAATTTGTCAAATCTGACTGGTAGTTCTATAGATTAGCACGTTCAAGCAAACAAACAAACAAACAATCAAACTTTGCCGGCTTATATAAAGTATAGATAGTATGCTCTAACAAAATTGTTATAAACATATTTTGACTCAATCTGCTTATAAAAGTTTTGTAAAAGTTTTATTTAACGTCAAAGCCAAAACATTGTTCTCAAGAGCTTTTGAAGCCGATAAACATGCCTAACAAGTACAACAACTGTCTTAAACCGAATTTGAGAATAACTTTAGGGAATTGTGTACAAAGTTTCGAAAATTGAAAATTAAAATTAAAGTAATTTATTTCTTTGTCGAAGACTAAATCATGAAAACAGTTAACTCATGGTCTAGAACTTAATATTGCAGATTTTTTTTAGTTGTTAATTTCACACTTTTGAGGACGTTATGTTAGAGAGATTGCCTTAAGAAACAATCACATTGGTGATTAGCGCCCGCATGCGGGGTGCGAGAGATTTCTGTAACGCATGTCATAGGGCCCGCATTCGGGTAACTGTTAACTGCAGTGGTCGTTACCGCCCGCAGGTTTTTAGCGCTCGCAGTTCGTCAGTCCCCGCATGCTTGATACCGACCGAGTTAACGACCGATGAATTTCATTGGTCGTTAGCCTGCATGCGGGGACAGACTGAGTAAACGACCAATATAAATGCGCCAATACTGATCCTTTCTTAATCATGGTCTCTAAAGCCTATAGGTATATCTAAGCTCTATATAAGTGTCGAACAAAACGGTTTAGCACTTCATACTTTTGTCGCTCAATAAAAGTCTAGAACTCTTTATCAGCGCATGTATTTCCATCTAATTATGATCTTGGGTCTCTTAAGAGGGCGTGAAAAAACATCTCACTAAGCCGAGTAGTAGTAGCAGCTTTGTTATAAGCCGCCACAGTTGAGGCCACCATACCAGTACTTTTGCTTTTGGAATGGTATCCGCCACTTCTGGATTCCACTGACTGCTTACCATCAGGCAGAGTGGAGTCTCTTTGGTAGGCTAATATATATAAAAAGGTGGCATCACCAAGCTCTTGCTGACGATGAGTAAGAAAGGATTGAAGGCAGAACAAAAAAGTTAAACTTTATTATCAGGTATGTTTACTTATAAGATACAGCTTTCCGCGGCGCGATTTTACCCGCGTTAAGTTACATCTTTGGTTACTGCTCTGCTCCCTTCGCCAATAGCGTTATGTTACATAGCTTATAACCTTCCTCAAAAATTTTGCTATCAAACGCAAAAATAATTACTCAAATCGGACTAGTAGTGCCAGAGATTAGCACGTTCAAACAAACAAACTAATTCTAGACCATGTTCTAAACAATAGCCACGCCCTTGTTGTCTCCACGCTCTATGTTGTTAATGTGTTAAGAGTATTGCACAGGATAAATAGCATTTTTTTATAAAGTGTCTAAATTAAAGCTATATTATGGCTAGCGGAAAATAAACAAAGCACGCATCTGCCTACTCTGTCACTGACAACATCGTGACGTTTATTTGTGAAAACAATTTTAGATGACCTAGTTTTTTGAAATTGATTTTTCGATGAAAGCTTAGCATGATATATACACTATACGCATATTATCGGGCAGTTCAGTTTTTCTTGTTTCATTATTATCATCTTATCAAGCCTAAGACGTCCACTGCTGGACATAGGCATCCCCATATTTCGCCATCGTAGCCGGTCGTTCACTGCCCTCATCCATAGGTTGCCCGCCACCCTATGGATGGCGGATGGAGGTCTTCAGTCCACCTTTTCAGGGGTCTGCCAACGCTGCGTCTTACGTTTCGTGGCAACTCTAGAACCTTTTTGCCCCAACAGCTATCAGTTCTGTGAGCTACGTATTATCTTGTTTGATAATTGCTCATGTGGGCAGAATCGGCGTCCCACGAAATTTATGTACCTATACGATGTACGAGAAATATATTTTTTAACTACAACATGAAATTTAACATTTCTTTAAGCCATAAAAAATCTGTCTACTAACTTTTGTACTTTAGCCTCGAGTTAAAAGAGTCTAGCTACGCGAGAGCCAGTCTAACTTATTAAGTTGTTACATAATTTACTTTCAAGTTAACTAGTCAAGTTAAATAAGAGCTTATAATTATTAAACAAAAAACAATCAATAAGCAAACCCTCTTCACTCTAAAACTTTCTGTAATCAACCGAACTCAAAACTATGACTATGATCCCTAATTCCATCAATAGAACCTAAAAACCATAGTATAAACTAAATCAACATAAAACTTCAACGATTCTCTTCTTGATCTACCTTTAAATCCGTATTTGCATTTTCTACGTCTCAGACTAAAGCCAGTTTGAACTGCATAAATCTAGTAAAACCCGGTGGGATCCGGAATTCGGCAGTCGTTACCGAACGAATGACGGAAAGTTTAGTGTGTTTTGACGGACTTTGATGGTGGTGTCTTTGATGGATATTCGCCGGTTTATTATTATGAATTCATTATTGTCAAGTACTCTAAAATTTAATTTCAAGTTAATAATACGAAAATATTACCTTTAGAATTTTCAGACAAACACTTAGTTTTCTTTTAATTGTAAAGTTAATTGTCCCTTGACTGTTCATCATATCATCCCGTAATTATACTACTGCCGAAAAAGGCTTCTTCTCATAAAGTGAAGGCATGAGTATTAATCACCATGCTTGCTCAAGTCGGATTGGCAATTTCAGACCTGTTCAGAAGTCCAGGTTTTCTCACGATGTTTGTTAGAAATGTTCAAGATAAACTTAGAAAATATTTATATGATTTGAAAAGTTACATTAGTACATGCCTGGATTCGAAGCCACGACCTCGTGTTTATGAAGCGGGTGCCTTATCCAGTGGGCCATTTCGACTGGCATTACGGCAGTTATTTCCAGATTATTTATTATCAACATTTAAGTTCCAATTCCTGTTAAATACCTATTGGATGCAACAGCACCTTTACACTCACTAACCATTACTATCTACAGAGTATTTTATTTCTCTTATATCGTATGTACTTCAAGCCTGACTAAACAATCTCATTATTAACCTGAAAAAAGTAAAATGCAAAGCTGAATAAAGTTAAACGGAAAAAGCTATAAAATTCAACGAAGCTTGCTTGTAATTAATGCCAGTACTATACATTTAGCATTACAGAATGTTCAATATAATAAATAAATAAAATAAAATAAAAAATAAAAAGCCTTATATTTCTTGCTTAAAGATTTACAAAAGAAAATTAATCTAGGGTTAGTAGTTTAAGTTTAAAAAAATATAATTGTGTTAGTACTTAGTATTAATGTTTATGTTGCATTTGCAAGAACCCCTTTATAGGTAAAGGCCTCCTTCAAGGTGTGCCAGTCGTCTCTGGATTTGGCTATTTGGACCCAGTTATTTCCAGCTATTTTAATTATGTCGTCCTCCCATCTAGCATAGGGTTTGCCTTGTTTACGAGCTTCTAGTGGTCTTTTCCACGTGGTCACCCTTTTGGTCCATCTCTGGTCTTGAAGACGTGCCACGTGTCCAGCCCATTTCCATTTCAGGGATTGGATGTTCAACATAGGAAATGACAAATATATCTACTGGATTCCTGTTCTGATAAGCGAAGCGTGTGGTGGAGCCTATAGCGAAGTGTATAGCGGAATAATAAAATGAATTTTATGGCCTAAAGAAGCTGATTAAAAAGGCAGTCATATTATTATCTACATTAAATTTTTCCTTTTTTTAAGTTTTTTGATGATGATATTGATTATGGTTAGTCACGTACAAAGAAGAATAAGACGACACAAATCACGGATAGGCTGATCAATGTTAGGTCCATTTAGATAAACGAGAATAGTCTCTGGCTTTGGTGCCAGCAGCTTTATGTACTCACGATCACGATCCTAGTAATAATAAGCACACACTGGTTAAAATAATAAAGCATTATCAAATAAAAATAATATCATAATAAATTTAGCAAACAAATCATAAATAACTATAAGAACAGAAGGTACAACGCCTAAAAATAACAAATCAAAAGCACAAAGAATTCCAGTGATAGACGTAGGCCTTTCCCAATTTAAAATATTTAATACTAGCTGACGTCACGCGGTTTCACCCGCATGGTTCACGTTCCCGTATGAGAATGGAATATAGCATAAGTTACTCAGCGATATTGTAGCTTTCTAATGGTAAAAAAATGTTTGAAATCGGTCCAGTGGTTTTTGAGTTTAACCGTTGCATACAAAAATACACAAAGCAAATCTTTCCTCTTTATATATATGTGTCGCTAATTAAACGAAGAGATCACTATCGGTTTATGACATGAATTTTACTATTTTACACTTCACTTTACAGAAAATGGATGAATTATACCATCTTTCAACACTTAAAAACCTCGGTGTTATTTATTTACATTTTTATTAATATCGTTATCAGTTCCACTTATCGTTACCACTTTTAATAGACCCAAAACCTTAAACGCCATGCTCCGTTTACGATTTGGCGGCCAAGTCAAATTTATGTCTAACTGCATATATCTGGATTAAACCGCTCCTAGCCGGATTTCACCGGCTATAGCCGGCAACGGGCCAATCAGAGCACGGTAATTTCGCTTAGGTAAAAAGCTATTATAACATTATTAGCAACTTACCCCGGTTTTGCACGAAAGAACTAAGTAATGTATTTTCGTGCTGTAATTATACGTATTAATAATTGGAAGTTTTCGACTTTTTCCCCTTTTGATCGTTAATATGCATGTATACATTTTGTTGGAAATTTACATTTTTAATTTAATATTAAATAGTTTATTTTATTTTTATTTTTATTATTGATTTTTATATTAATTTTGTAAACTTATTTTATTTATATTTAATTCTAATTTAATTTTGATTGTAAATTTTATTTCATATTTGATTGTAATTTTCTTTTTCTTAATTATTTTCGTTAGTAATCTTATTTGTATTTCATTATTTATTTAATTTTAAACTTATGTTTAATTAATAAGTTATTTATATAATTTTATAACTTTAATTTATGATGATGTGGCTACATTAAGAAATAGAGAAATACCTGTAATGTTAATTTTAAGTTGTGCAAATAAATAAATAAAACGTAAATAATCAAAACAACATTTTTTAAACGACCATGAAAACTGTGAAAAATCCGATATGTGATAGAGAAGATGTTAGCGGAGAAACAGACGGACAAGTGAGCAATGTTGGTTTATTCTGTTTAGAGAATGCAATCACTTATTATTATTGAACAAAATAAAACGTAAATAAGAGGTTCGTTTTTACGATTTTTTGCCTGGATATTAACAAGAATTTTCGCAAGTCGGTTAGGTAGCATTTTTTATGGAATAACATTTTCAAACCGAATATTCTGGCTGAATAGATTAAGCTTATAGCCTTTATTTCATTTAACACTGTATATTTTATATGGATTTCAAAACAGTTGCGTCAGCTTACTAGATTTTTACTACTCTGCTGGACAGCTACCGATAAATTGGATAATATTTTTTTGCTATCTTGTCGACCTGGAATGGCTATAGCTATGACAACCTTTTTTTAATTTTTTTTATATTAGCCTATCAAAGTGACACTCTGCCTGATGCTAAGCAGCTAGTGGAATCCAGAAGTGGTGGACACTATTCCAAAAGCCAAACTACTAGTATGGTGGCTTCCATATTGGCGGCTTAGTGAGATGCGCTATATAGTGCTAAGTCAAAATAAAGATATAGACATATTGAGTGTTTCATGGCATCAAATCGAGATTAAAGATCGCATATAGAAAGCGCTGGCAATCAAAATAAGTTTAACTCTTTCTTATGCACTAAAGATGTGTATATAAAAGCTATTTTAACTTTACTAGGTCATCGTTTATAAATATATTTTATATTATTTGAGTTTTATTAAATTTTAAGACTTTAGTTATATTTATTATATACTCAAATTATACCATTATACCACCAGAACGTTTGCTAATAATTTATACCTTGTGCTTCATACTCGTATATTTTTGCAGTTTAAAAGTCCTTCCCAGAGAAACATTCAAATTTATATACGTTTAACAAAGTATTGATAGTAGGTAATTCTATTCACGTATCAATTCATAGTAAAAGCGTATTTCTTATATGTGCTACCTGCGATAAGAAAAACATACACACACAGTATCTATTTTATAGGTGATAACTTCCGTATCATGTGGAGTTTCACAAACATTGATATCGCAAATACTGACACAGACTTTTTTGTCTCGTACCTATACTTAGGTACCGAAATCACAATAAACTGCGCAGTAATTAATTGACAACTACATAACGCTGTGCAACGTGAACATTTCTAAAGCCAAAGTCAGGGTATTTTACGTAGCATTTTCTATAAGACGGTTTTTTTTCTTATACTAGTCTAAAATTGTCATAATATAAGGTTTTTTATAGAATTAACTAAATACGTACAAAAAAGGACAATTTCACTAAATTTTCTATATATAAGAAAGAAAGAAAGAAAAACAGTTTATTTTTCACATGTAAGTGACACACACAAGAATATGTAATAATAAACATTCAGCCACAGTCAAAAAAACAAAAACATAAAACTGACAAAAAATAAAAAAAACAGAGTTCCATGGCACTGGACTTCACACAAGCTCGCGTGCAGATGTGCGCCACGTCCACGCGAAAAATTGGCCGTCACTCAGCTAAATGCTGAGGCGCTTCAAAGCGCAACAGCGCTGGTTTTAGTTCAGTTTTTTGGTTTTTATATGAATAAGACTTTGACTGGAGTAGGTGAGTGTGAGTGCCGGGGCCAGAATACCCCCTCAGTCCTTTTTCTTCCCTCTTTCATAGACGATCGGTACAGAGCCTTTCCTTCTACATCCCCATTCTTCGTGGTCGGCAACGGATTAATTATGTTTTTTAAGTATTATTACTTCTGCAATTCTTGAAAAAAACACTGCCATCTCTATAGGTTACGCTTGTCACTTCCCATCAGGTGGGCAGTATGCTTGATTGCCACCAAAGATGTATAAAAAAAGAGTAATTTCATAAATATATATTATAGCCTTACATATATATAAGTATTTGTTAAATGAATTAAAAGACATGATAACCTGAAAAGGTTGAGGGCATCAACTATATGAGGATAAATAATATTTTGTCCACAAAATACAGTAAAATACTTCTGCACATTACTGTATTTTCGAAACACAGTCAGTACACACAAAACTTCTGCTTTTAACGCACTCTAAAATATTTAAACTTGCAGAATACCAAAACGTAAAAATATAATTTCAACTTGCAAAATACCAAAACGTAGGACATATTCTGTCCAAACTGTGTGCGTAGTAATTGCATAGAGGTATAAATTTATACATAGCTGCGACGTCAGCTGAACAAATTAATGCTGTAGCTTATGGAGGTCCTCGTTATAGACGATAACAGATATGGGTGGGGTCAGAGGCGAGTTGGTGTAACGATAAACTAAGGAGGGAATATATTTTGTACAGAGATCATAAAATTCAATATGAAAGGTAATGTCAAGATGTTATTAAAGTTTTTTGATTTGTGGCTGTTATTAACTAATTAATATTACATTTTTTATGTCTTTCTAGATGTCGCCACAGCTTTACTTGCGTGAATTTAAAATTGAAATAATATCCTTATAAATTATATAGCCTTAGCTTTCCACGGCGCGGTTTCACTCGCGTCTTTGCTTACTGTTCTGTTCCCGGCGCCAGTAGCGTGATGTTATATAGCTCATAACCTTCTTCGAGAACTAGGCTATCATACGCAAAACAAATTTTTTAGATCCGACTGGTAGTTTTAGAGATTAGCGGGTTCAAACAATTAAACAAACTCTTCTGCTTTTTTTAATAGTATAGATATATGTGATAATATGATGCTAGCTGCTATCTGAGCTATGCTATAGTAAAGTTTTATCAAAATCCATTCAGTAGTTATAATGTGAAAGAGTATCAAAAATTCTTCATATCCATACAAACTATAAATATAATACATATTTAAACTATAATAATAATTTAACATTTGAGTTTAAATAAATAAAATATCTTAGGTCAGAGATTCATTAAACTTATTACGCTTGAAATATTTACTTCTTCTTCATTAAAACTGTATAATTATGTTTAAGAATAACTATCAAATCGATGCACCAATCTTCAACAAAATCATATAAAATGCAAAATTGCAAAAACCATAATATATATGTCCTGAAATTCTACATTCTGCAAACCCATCACCGCTACAATTGTACAATTGTAGCAATATAACTCTTCTTCTCCTTTTATCATGGCAACTAAGCCGACGATTGTGTCAGATATTTCTGCCAACGTCAAGTGTAAAATAATATACTCGTTGCTGATTTTAATGGTGTAATACAATGTTAAAAAATAGAAATTAAATGATAACCATCTTCTGTGAAAACAAAAGACAATCCAATATAACTCAGTATACCCGTCGAGAGAAATATGCAATACTGCCATGTCACACACGACAGTTCTGTCTAATTTATATTGCATAGTCTACGAATCGCATAAATTTACACAGTAGTTGCCAGTACAAATTGGATTGAATGCGAAGTAGAAAGGTAACAAGCTTTGAGTTTAATTGGGTTACAAATTAAATTGCAAATGTGTTGGTGTTAGGTAGATAGGTCTTAAAAGACAGGTAGTCCAATTATCCTCTCGATCATCTACTTATTCCTTTTTCCTTCTTCATTCCTTTCTCCTTAAATGATCTGCAACAGCTTAATTTAGTTTTCTAATATTTCTGTTTGCCATTAAAGTTGTATAAAATAATATTTATAGTTGAAAAGAAAGAAATTGCTAGAACAATCTAGGCGTCACACTATTAGTATTAATCCAAAATAAATTAGAATATAACAATACAGTTAACAACGAATTTACGAATATAAACCATACAGCTATAAGATTAAGATACAATTTCGTCCGTGACTACACTCATGTCACTATCTCGCCACCTCGTTAAAAACTCACGACGCTATTATTATTCTAGTAAGTACTTAAGAGTAGAATAACTTCGAGAATATACTGTAGCATTATCATTAACGTCCAAAAATATAAAGGAAGGTATCTCGTAAGCAAGGTAAAGTCGTGGTGTACCCAATCGGTACACACGGGTAAATACCAATGTGACATTTTCAGTTTTATATGTATACTAGCGGCCCGCTCCGGCTTCGCACGAGTGGATATTTTTTTAAAAATAAAGATACTTTTGTACGGGATTATAGGTATTTTTTCAGGCAATTTTTTTTAAAATTTTCTCTCCGTAAGAACCATCCTCGTACTTTTACTTAGAATTAGCGAAATCGGTTCAACTGCTCTTGAGATTTGCACTTAGCAACACATTCAGCGATTCATTTTTATATTATAGATCATGTATTTTTAAGTTTACAATAAATGTAATTGACTTACGGTAAAGGCCGCCATTATAACTTGAACTTGTGTGTTTGTAAAGTACCCTGTGACACAGGGCTTCCTTCCTATTGCGATAGTTATCTATTAAATAAAAAAAGAAAAAGATAATCTGTAAAACTGTAATTGCTTTATTAATTAAAATCTTAAAAACTACGACAACAATAATGTCTATGCAGCAAAATAAACTTATTTTTATGATCAAACTATTGAACAATACAAAGAAACTATGTGGTAAACCAACAATAAATTCGTGGCTTAGTGTCGGGCGGCGTCCACGACACAGATTCGGCATAATCCCTCAGTTTTGGCTAATGGCCTCGCTGCAACAACGCCGGTTATAAAATCGTACAGTTTGTGATGCATTTGGGTAAAATTGTTTTTGTTTCCATTACGCTTAGCAGGCGGTGTCTGTCGTATATTGTATTTTTCTATCACTTATAATAATATGATGGTTTCACTACCATATTTAAGTTGGCAATTGCACTCACACCATTTTCTCTCCACCTCACCTGACTCTCTGAAGTCAACGATTGGCTTCTTTCAAAAATTTATCATGTTCACCTCGATTGATGCGGAGTTAGGCGGATTGGAGAGGAGCGTACCGTGGATTTGCCAATCACAGTGCTTGAAATCTCGACTCCACATGAGTGGCAATGCTGTGACTGGCCAATCATGATCCGCTCCACTCCACTCTGACCAGCTCCGCGTCAGTAAAAGCACTTCCTAATATACTGAATAAGCTGTTAGCAGAAGTGATATTTTTTTTACTGAAGACTTCGCTAGAAAATGCTTGGGCCGTTATTTTTCAACGAACTTTTATTTTTATACTAACCTACTAAAATTACTCCACTTCGTAAGCAGTGAATAGAATCCACGAATGGAAAACACCATCTCAAAAGATGACCCATTTCAGAGGGTGAATCCTTCACTATGGCGTCTTTGTGACCTGTTCTTATTTTTGTTGACAAGCCTTATTTTGTACAATAGCCAGAGTAAAACTAATAAATATTGTAACAAGCTTTGTATAGCAGGAAACATGGAACGACCTGGGCCTCATAAAAGTGTGTTTTTTTTTTCATCTTTTTGTTAAAGACGGAAGGAGAGATATATATGTATGTGAGGGTTTGTATGTAAAGGGTCAGTTAAAGATCCGGTGATAAAATTGATCTAGTGAAGTGTTTTGGTCTTGGATTTTATTTTTTACTGATTCCAGAATATTAATACTGTGTTTAACTTTATACTAGCGAATTGCCCCGGCTATGGACGAGGGTGTAAATATAGTTTACGATATAATTACAAATCTTTGAAATTCTTTTTTTGCATGAATCTTATCTATTATTATATACAGTGGAAGAGTTTGTTTTTTTTGTTTAAACACGCTACTATCTGGTACAGGTAGTAGTTGGATTTGAATAATTCTTTTTGCATATGATAGCCCAGTTCTTGAGGAAGGTTGTAGGCTACGTAACATCACGCTTCTGGCGACGGGAGCAGAGTAGTAAGCAAAGACGCGGGTGAAACTGCGTCGCGGAAAACTAGTATGCAAAATTCTTAATGGTAGTGAAATCCGTATGTAACTCCTTTGGCTTGTTTATTTAGCATAAATTTTAACATTTATCCCACCTCCATTACTCAAAAACATTACTACGTTTTTTACAGAATACATTATAACCAAACTAATTACATCTATCAATCAAATAAACAATAAAATTAATTAATATTAATCCAATAATATCAAAATCCTCTACTATCAAGCCGGTATAATAATCCTGATATACGTAGGTGGGAATTAGGCAAATGCAATAGGATTTGGCGACCAAATCGGCGCTTCGCAGCTGTTGCAGGTTAAACTATGTATATGACAGTCTTATAGATAGCAGGATTTAGTTAAATCTTAGTTGGATTTAACTATTGAGCTTTTTGCTAAATAATATTGGATAAACTTGAAAATTGTACGATGAATGATATTGTTAACTTATATTATCTATACTAATACCTATTATAAATGCGAAAGTAACTCTGTCTGTCTGTTACGCTTTCACGCCTAAACCACTGCACCGAATTTGTAGAATACACCTTGGAAAACAACATAGTTTACAACATTTTTTAACAAGCATATTTTATTGCGAAAAAATGGCTTAAAAGGTTTAAAATAGGGGAATATGAAAATAATGAAAAATGCAATTTAACCGATATTCACGCGGGTGGAGCTGCGGGCAGTCGCTAGTTATTACATATTTTAGATTGCCATACATTAAAAGAAAAAAATATTTAAATAGAGATTTCTTTGCTGTTCATCTGTTTATCAAGATCTTTTCTTGATCTGATGGAGAATAAGACCATTTTTTTTGTATTACTGACAGTGGCCGATGAGCAAATAGCCCACGTGATGGTAAGTGGTAACTATCGCTCATCGACGACTCAGAGTTCCTAGCATTGCTCCTGTAATACCAGGGACTCTGCGAAGCCGCTGCCTACCGTGAAGGGATAGATGAAAGGATTGATTTATTTATTACAATGTATTGTTGATATGTTCCGTAAACTAACTTGTTGAGAACAAATAAATGTTTTTTCTTTCTTTCTTTCTTTCAAGACTATAAATATTTCCAGATTTTACTAAGTCGATCAATATATAAATGTTATTGCAATATTAGAAGCCATTCTGACACGAAGCTGATTACTTACCAAAACTCAATACTAAACCTACATCATCAAAATAATTACTGAAATAGTATAAATTAAAGCTAGAATAATTTTACAAAATATATATGTTCATTGCAATATTATTTTAATTATGTCATAGATATTCAGTTCAATAATTCCAATTTACAGACCAACGCTTCACATATTATTAATACAAATAATTATTTAAATATAATCTTTTACTAAATAATGAAAATGTTTAATGGATTATTTCTCTTTAATTATTTAATAAAATATTTTATATAATTTGACTCGTTCTGTTTCCAATCGACTCTTTTGGAAATCGATGTGGGCGATATTATGCAGCAGAGGACTTTTTGCAGCTCAAATGACAGTGATGATAACCATTCATATGTCTTTCTTCTTGGGGTTGCCTTCTATATGGATTGCTCATAACCATAACCCAATTGTCGATTCACCTTGTGCCGTGAACATGCTGCAAACGAACTTAGAACAGGTTTAATCTGCTATGCTTAGGAAAGCCTACGTCCATCTGTGGACGTATTTCAATAATAATAATAATGTCACAACAAAACACACAACGCCATTGAGACCAATAAACATATATTATAGCTTGTGTTATGGGTTCTAGAATGCGGATATACATAATTAAAAACTTGTTTTTGTAAGTACATACATTTTATACATAGAAACACCCAGATCAATGCAAATAGACATGTTCATGCACAGAAATATTGGCACTTAGCGTGAATTGAACCCGTGACCTCTGAGTGGTAGTCCGTACACAGCACCACTATGTAATGTCACTCTGTATTTTTTTTTATACTATTTATATTACATCTTGTAAGATACTCTTTAGTACGTCTTCTTATAGACTCTTATTATCACTCCCTCTTTTCTTCATTCTCTATTCTAATATTATCACATACCTTAACATACAAACAACTTACTTCAACAAATGATATATATATTTAACTACCAATTTCAGTTTAAATGGGCTAGTACTGAGAAACGAGATGGTTATAAATATTCTAGCACTGTTACCGCTGTACTGACGGCATGTGTAATGTTGTTGTGTTTCAAGCTAATTACTTTATAACTAACTCTACACGTGATGATATAGAGAAATTATATATACAATCTAAAGGTAATATACATTAAAAAGTTGTGGGTGTTTTATATTATGTATTTACAAAAAAAATCATCGTCATCTTTACTTTGAGCCTAGAGGGCGTTGTATGTAGTTGTGGTGATATTATTATACAAATTTAAAAAAAAAGCTAAAAGTGGGTGGTTAACCACCTCTGCCTACCCTTTTGGGGTAAAAAGCGTGAAGCTACGTAAAGTGATTTTAGATTTTTTTTTTGTTAATAAATTCTCAGCGTTACTTATTCGTACTGCAGTCTAGAATTGTGTCGATTATATTATGACAACTGACACCCACATGTCACTCAAATTAGTTTATGAAACGTAGTTGATATAAACCTCTGCCTATCTGTTTAGGTAAAACATTTTGTACATTATTTAAAATAAAAATAGCTAATGTATAGTGACATATTGCTTCCGATTACTTGAAATTATTAAAAATATACTAAGTAGACATTGTGATAGGAAGCTGTAATGTTTTGCGTCTTTCACACCCTTGAACAAACAACAAGCCCACAAATTCGACGCTCAAAAAGACAAGACAAACTTGTACTACTCATATATATATTATTATCAAGAAACTTATCTATACTCATATAGCAGAATCTCTAGAACTACCAAAATTTTAATAATTTTTGGTCTAGTGGTTAGTAACCCTGACTGCTAAGCCGGAGGTCGTGGGTTCGATTCCCACCCAGGACAAACCTTTGTGTGTTGAGCATGATTGTTTGTTCTGTGTCTGGGTGTATTTTATCTATAATATGTATGTATTTACAAAAAAAGAAGTATTTAAGTATGTATATCCGTATTCTAGAACCCATAATACAAGCATATAATATGCTTACTTTGGGTCTAGATGGCGTTGTGTGTAGTTGTTGAAATATTATTATTATTATTATTATTTTGCATTTGATCCAATTCCTGAAAAAGTCACGCTTCGATCCTCGGCAGCAATGCAGTAACCAAAGATGTACATTATACCGGGTAAAACCACGATGGAAAGCTAGTATATAACAAAACACAACAACAAACATATTATCTTGAAACTTATTATTAATAAACATGCCTTACTTTGTCCGTTTTGTTGTTAAACTTACCGAAACTTAGCCTTTGTCTAACCGAGACAGTGTCTGTTATCACATCACAACTTTATGTTATCAAACTTGCTTGACATTCTTGGTTACGTGGTGAAAATATAATAATTTACATCTGATTTTGTGTACAGTTTTTGTTATATTTCAGTTTGAATTTTATTTGTGATGTTACGATAAAAAAAACAAGAATTACTAAATATTGTAGATACCTATCTGTTTTAATGGTGTCGTAGTACACGACTACAAAAACCTACCTTTGAGAACATTTTGCTCGACTGCACGATATTACTACCATAAAAAAAATATCTTACAACAACTACACACAACGCCATCTAGACCCAAAGTAAGCATATATTATAGCTTGTGTTATGGGTTCTAGAATGTGAATATACATACTTAAATACTTTTTTTTTGTAAATAGAATCATTATTATACATAGAAACAGACCAATGGAAATAGTCATGTTCATGCACACAAATATTTGCACTGAGCGGGAATCGAACCCGCGACCCCTGCGTGACAGTCCATACACAGTACCACCGAACCACAGAGGCAATCGTATCATCGTATAGAAATGTTGATAAACTATTCTATGCTATTAATCAGGTCTGGATATTCCCAGTTAATCTTCTTTCTTAACCAAAATTATGCATTATATTCTTAACTTTATACAAAATATAGACAACGTATTTATATAGACAACGTATATAAATACGTTGTCTAAATTTTATATAAAGTTAATAATATAATGCATAATTTTAATGCAAAGTTCAAAGGTAATAAAAGCTAATGGTCGAAACAAATGTGGTATTTTAAAAAGTTACTTGAAAACTTTTTGTTTGTTTATTATTAGCCAGTATTTTGATTTTTTTTTCTTGTATTCTTTTCTTTTTATAAATATTACTACAACTGACACTAACTTTTTCTCTGCATCACCCGATAAGTTTTCTGATGGCTGGTAGATAGAGTCCAGCTTTATAATTTCTTTTTTTATATTTTATACCACCAAAGTGACTTCATTCTGCCTAATGGTAAGCAGTCAGTAAAATGCAGAAGTGGTGGACACCATTCCAAAAGTCAAACTACTAGTAAGGTGCCTTCCGCTATGGTGGACTGCATAACTTTTACATGAGATTTAATATATTGATTCAATATAGCTTACTTAATGAAGTACCAACGTGATACAATTCTGTCTACCCTCTTTACCACGGCCCTACAGCTATATTCTTAACAAAGACCTTTAGAAGCATATGATACATAATATTCTTAACCCAAACTCTCAAATTATATTCCCTACGTTTGAACAATCAAACGGCAATCAAAGACATGCTTACGAATACGAAGGGCCATTTGTGATCCCATTTCCACAGAATCCTTCAATCACAATCACGAACCCACTTGTTTTATTTACGGGAAACATATATGTTATTCAACGTATGTAAAAATCAGAAGGGTAAGGCTTAAAGTACAAGCGAGAAAGAGAGATATATATATTTATTATTAGACTGACAAAGAAAAAAAAACAAAAAGCTCGCCTGCTAAAACGAACTGGTAAAATCAACCCTTTTTTTTCCTGCTGACACCACATTGCAATATTATATACTTTATGTCATCCCCAGAATTATTACGAATCTTATGACACCTCATAATATGTTAAAATCCATTGAACCAATTTGGCTGTAGAGCGTGCCAAAGAAATAGACCCTCCCTGATTTCAGCAGCTGAGGAAAAACAGGGTATTAGACTTTGTTCTTCTATGAAAACAAAGTTCTAGTCCATGCTTGATCGACTTAAAAGATGGCCACTAATGGACAAAGCCCTTTTAAAAATATTAACTTTACCGCCTTGCAATGCGTGTAAGCATAGGCTTAAAACTAATTGTTGCCTGCAGCTCCGCCCGCGTGAGTGTCGTATATCAAATTTTTCATACAAACTTTTATCCCTTATTTCAAGCCATTTTTTCGCGATAAAAAATAGCCTATGTTGTTCTCCAAGGTCTATTCTATCTCTCTATCAAATTTAATCAAAATCGGTTATTAACCAATCGGTCGGTGGTTTTTAGGCGTGAAAGCGTAACAGACAGACAGAGTTACTTTCAAATTTATAATATTGATGAATTGTATGAATATCTCTAAACAGAATGCACTTCCACTGCCTGCTAAAAATAAATAATAAAATAACTTCTAACTAAACTATCCAATGCTGAATTTTTATGTACAAATTTCAATCCAAGATTCTTGGAAAACTCGATTTTTCTTTCGGAGCTGTAGCGCTGTCAATAATAGACATATTGACTTTGTAAAAGCGATTCAGCGCTGAACAGTCCATTGCATAAAATCGGGTTTTCAAATAAAGATCGGTACTCGAATCCACGAAAGGTACACCCAACATCAATGTTTATAAAGCGCTAATCCATTTAATATTAACTACCTATTTACTACACAACGATACGAGTACACAGTTACACTTCGCATCCTTCTCCGTGTATCATACATAATTCAGAAGGCCGTCTAATGTATTAGAACCTAAGCTAAATATTTATGTGTGATCCACCAATTTGCTAATGAATTTCGTTAGTGCAGCATAGTTGTGGTCTCATAATTTATTCAGTGTAATTTGTGAATTGTTTCTTAATGTTGTTTTTAGTTTAATTGGGTAGAGAAATTTATTATGATCTTTTACTTAATATAACAATTATATCACAATAAATACACACAACACTATCTACGCCCAAAGTAAACATATATTATAGCTTGTGCTATGGGGTCTAGAATGCGGATATATATTAAATTCTTTTTTTGTATATTCATACATTATTATGCATAGAAACAACCAGACCTATGCTAATAGAAGGCTCAAGGCGGTATTCTCTCTCCTTTACTTTTCTCAGTTTTTATCAATCTCTTAACCCAGAACCTTCAGTGTTCGTATCATCTCTATGCTGATGACTTGCAGCTGTACTCTCAGGCAACCATATACGACATAAAATTAGCCATTGATATGGTAAATAATGATCTAAAGGCAATAAAAAGTTGGTCTGAAAGGTTTGGCTTACTAGTGAATCCAGAGAAATGCCAGGCAATCATTGTAGGTAGTCACCGTATGATGTGCAGATTAAACTCTGGAACCCTACCACCACTGATCTACAACAACTCGGTCGTACCTTTCAGTCCAAATGTTAAGGACCTGGGCTTGTTCATTGATTCAACACTCAATTGGCAGGCCCAGGTCACAAATGTAAGTCAGAGAGTTACAGGATCTCTTCGAGCTCTATATCGGCTGAAAACCTTCCTCCCTTCTAACACTAAAGCAATGCTTGTGCAGTCCCTAATCATACCCATAATCGACTATGGTGATGTGTGCTATTACGACCTGAATGCAGATCTTCTCAATAAATACGATCGTCTTCTCAATAACTGCATTCGATTCATTTTTAATCTTCGTAAATATGATCATGTCTCAATTTATCGCTCTGAACTTAAATGGTTACCTATTCGTCAACGCTGTAGCATGCGTGCTCTCACTACTTTATTTTCCATCCTCAACCCTTTTCTTCCAACTATTTAACGTCTTTCTTTCAATACTTTGCTGTGTTCATAGTAGAAATCTTCGTTCTTCAAATAATCGCTTACTTGTCTGTCCTTCTCATACTTCCGGTTTTGTACACTCTTCATTTGTAGTCCAGGTTATTCTTCTTTGGAATGCGCTTCCTCTCGAGGTCAGGGTGTCCACAAACCGATTTACATTTAAGCGAAAGGTTCGTACTCTTCTGTTTGACGAATTGTCGGCAATATCGTGTTGACGTTATTTATTTGTATATATATATGTATATATTGATATAGGTATATATTTGTGTACATATGTATATATTGTATAGTACATTAGTAGTATTATTCATTTTGTACTTATTATTACTCTCGTGAAATGATTTAAACCACCTTTTTCTCATAACATAATATATAACTTCATTGCACCAACTTCTTGTCTTCTGCATTGACGCGCCTATACCGCCTATCCTATTCCTCGGGAATTGTGCCGGAGGCTTGGAGAGAGGCGAATGTTCAACCGATTCCCAAAAAAGGGGATAGGTCCGAGCCAGGCAACTATCGACCCATAGCTGTCACCTCAGTTCTCTGCAAGGTGCTTGAGCGGATAATAAACGCCCAACTAGTCCGCTACCTAGAGGGTCACTCGTTAATTAGTGACCGACAATATGGCTTCAGGTCAAAACGGTCTACGGGTGACCTTCTAGCATATATCACGCACCAATGGGGTGAAGCTATGGACAGGCATGGAGAGTCCTTGGCCATCAGCCTTGACATAACCAAAGCCTTCGATAGAGTCTGGCACCGTTCGCTTCTGTCCAAGCTTCCAGCATATGGTCTGCCACCCCAGCTGTGCAACTGGATTGCCGCATTCCTGCGTGAGCGCCGCATTAGAGTCCTTTGTGACGGATCGGCCTCCGATTATTTGCAGGTCAACGCTGGGGTGCCTCAGGGGTCCGTCCTGTCGCCCACCCTGTATCTTCTGCATGTCAATGACATGTTGTCCCTTGGCAACATTCATTGCTATGCAGATGATAGTACAGTGCATGGGCGATATCTTGGACATCCTGCGGCTAAACAGACTGACATCGAGGCAAAACGCCTAGAACTTGTCGCTGAGCTCGACCAAGTATTATACCGCATTTCTAAATGGGGTTGTGAGAATTTGGTCGAGTTCAATGCCAAGAAAACACAGGTGTGCGCGTTCTCTGCAAAAAAATCTCCGTTCCTTCCCCTTCCCTCTCTTCAGAACACAGTGTTACCACTACAGGATAGCCTAAGTATCCTGGGTATGGACATCAGCCGAGATCTCAACCCCAAGAACTACATCGAGTGCGTCATTAAAACCGCCTCCTGTAAACTCGGTGTCCTGAACAGGGTGAGGCGGTACTTCACGCCCGAGCAGCTCTGTCTTCTTTATAAGACACAGGTTCGTTCCTGCGTGGAGTACTGCTCTCATCTTTGGGATGGCTCCACACAGTACTTACTGGATGCACTCGATAGGTTGCAGCGGCGAGCAGTCCGTATCATCGGAAGCCCGGAGGCTACTAAGACCCTTGAGCCTTTACAGCTGCGAAGAGACATCGCCTCAATGGCCGTCTTCTATCGCCTTTACCATGGAGAGTGTTCTGAAGAGCTCTTTGAATTAATCCCACCCTCTCCCTTTTTATCCAGAACGACACGTGCGGGACTAAAGTGCCACCCTTTCACAGTGGAATCTAAAGGGTCTCGAACCAAACGGTTCAGCACTTCATACTTTTGTCGCTCAATTAAAGCCTGGAACTCTTTGCCAGCGCATGTGTTCCCATCTAATTTTGATCCTGGGTCTTTTAAGCGGGGCGTGAAAAAGCATCTCACTAAGCCGCCATAGTGGAGGCCACCATACCAGTAGTTTGGCTTTTGGAATGGTGTCCGCCACTTCTGGATTCCACTTACTGCTTACCATCAGGCAAAGTGGAGTCACTTTGGTAGGCTAATATAAAAAAAAAAAAAAAAAAAAAAAAAAAAAAAAAAAAAAAACTTCGCTTGTCTCTGCATTACCTTGGTTGACTGGCAGAGAATGCCTTTGGCATTAAGTCCGCCATTGTACTTTAAGTGCATTAAGTTTTAAATAAATAAATAAATAAACATGTTCATGCACACAAATATTTGCACTGAGCGGGAATCGAACCCACGTGTACTGTGTGGTAGTCCGTACACAATACCACCGAACAACAAAGGCAGTCTCTATATTAGTTGAGGTAATAACATACCTGAGAGTAAACCTGTGATAGAGGTACCACTACCCTTTTTACAGTTTTATACAATTCTGCTTATCTCTGCCGGAAAAGAGGCGTATTACTGTACTACTCTTGAGTTACATCTTTGTTCAGCAGTGATGACGATGATGATGAGCCACTTTGGTTGAAATCAAATATCGAATTCATGGTCAACCTAGAGTCAGGATTTGTTCAGGTCGCCCATAGAGGCATCTGGCTTGACCTAACGACTGTTATTAACTTGGTAACAACTGGGACCGACATTTAACGTTCACGGAGATGCTCAGATCAAATATCACTATGCGGTCACCCATCCATGAGCCAGCTGCACTCTATGTTGCTTAACCCGCTAATCGTTTACCGAACAGTAAGCGCAACGAGTTACGAGCGCCTTTGGTGGCAAACAAGCATACGTTTCATCTGCTAGTAGGTAAGTGGTAATCGTAACCTGTGGTTATGGTTGTGTTCTATAAGGATTTTTATATGACTATGGTGACAAACAAGCATACGGCCTAATGATAAGCAGATACTGTAGCATATGGACGCTTGCAATACCAGGAGCATCACTAGCACGTTGCCGACCCTGTTAAAAACCTTTTAACTCCTTTTTCGAAGAACTCCATGTTGTAGTCTCTCGGGAAAACCTCGACGGGGAGCTTATTCCACAACCTTATCGTACGAGGGAGAAAGTTTCTCTGAAACCTCACTGTACGGGACCTAAGAGGCTCTAAGATGTGAGGATGAACTCCCATCGCAGAAATTATATAGAAAAAGAGAACAGATAGGAAAAGGAAGCAGACCGAGGAGGTGATTGGGCTTCCATTACCCTTAGTTACCGAACGAAATGCATTAATAAGGAAATTAATACTTTACGCCGATAATCCATTTGACGATATTTCTCCATCTATTTAAACTGAATGGCTGGCTAAACGGATGGCTGGCCCGTGCGTCATGCTCGTGAACGGGTGCTACTTGGGATGACTGGTCAATCTTGGCATGGCTTACATTTAATATTCAATCCAGTATTACCTTGTCGTTCAATGTGACCTGGGGGAGCATTTACTAGTTTAATTAAAATACGTAGTCAAATTACCATACTAGTTGAAACTAAATAATTGAAATCCTCGTTTTCTTTCTTTAATCTTAGTATTATATTAATTAGTTAATTTGTAATAATTACTTTGTATGGTTCTGTGGTTGCGTTGAGTGTTTAAATTGTAACTCATTCAAATAACTGTAATTATCTGGCGATTGAAAAGAGTGGCGTGAGTTTCTTGCCAGTTCTTCTCACAGCTCTACCTCGTCAGCGAACTGGCTGTAGGTCAATTGGCTGACAAAATGTAATGTTGACTTTTCATAAGCATCATACTTTATGATCTAAATGAAATAAATGCTTTGACTTTGACTTTGACTTTGACTTTGACTTTGACTTTGACTTTGAATACAGCAACGATCCACTACCGTATAATTTACCTATCATTAGCTTGGGGCTAGATGACGGTGTGTGATAGTGTCCACATATTATTATTATTCTTTCCTTTTATTTTTCTCAGCTGTTAAACTGGTTTTAACTACATTTACGGGTGCCAGACAAGTAAATGCAGAGTGTGGTGATAATTTAGGTTGTAGATGTTGTATGTAATGTCGTGTGTAATATTGTGATTTTCTTATATATGTATGAATTTTCTGACTGTTCTGTATGTGTTTAGAATGACTGCTTTATGTAAAGTTATATACAGGGTTACTTTCAGACCTATTATTTTAATGCTATGATGAAGATGCTTATTACTGCTATTATTATTACCCGACTAGGGCGAAGCCATGTTATGTATGTATGTATGTTCATCTGTTCTCTACTGCTTTCCTATCTTCTAAGCTACCCATCATAATTTATCAAATGAGGTATCATTAGTAATGTCTTGACCGTCCGCTGGTAATAGACTCGTTACCTCGATCTTCTGCCTCGCAAGTATATCATTGCTATATGTATGTAAGGTACCTATGAGGTGGCACACGACAACGGCCTTTCCTTTGACCATCACGAATATATCTATGTTAGAAAAGAGTATTTTCTAATTTCGTATTTTTAAGGACACATTCCTTTCCGTAGTTGGGTTTAAGTTTTTAAATTTATGTTTTTATTAATACATTCATTTCCTTTACGACTCTTACATGACTGAACAAAATATTAAGTTTAACATCCAAAACACTGTTAATATTATAAAACACTCACAGTTGACTTAACCCTTACATCGCTAGGTAATATTTTAACCCTCTTTTGCACATGCCATACACATAAACGCGTTATTTTGTCTGTTTCGAACAGATGTTAAATATATGGTATCTATTTTATTTTGTTGAATCAAAACTTCTTACTGGCTTCTACACGGCGATTTTGTTGTGAATAAAAAAATAGAGAATAATGTTTTTTATTGCCTTCAAAGGCAAACGAGCCTCAAACCAGTAGTATTTTATATGAGGGTTCCTTGAGAACTTTGTGATAGGGAATTTTTACGTTCCCTTTGAAAGACTTAAGATTAAATTTAATAACATAACTAAAATACATAAATGAGTTAGTGAATATCTTTTTTTTTTATATAGTATTGCCTACCAAAGTGACTCCACCCCGCCTGATGGTAAGCAGTCAGTGGAATCCAGAAGTGGCGGCCACTATACCAAAAGCCACGTTTTAAACTGCTGGTATGGTGGCCTCCACTATGGCGGCTGGGAATGGGGTTAGGGGAAGGAAATGAAGGACGTGAGAAAAGAGGAAAGGTGGGAAATTGGGCCTCCGGCGCTCTCACTCACCGAACGAAACGCAGTAGTACGGATACTACTACTCTTAAGTCGAACTTCTATGAGAGGGTAGTACTTCCTCGGACGATCCGGCCCATTCATACTGAAATCAGCGTGGATCTACTACCGTAATAAACGTAAACTACAAAAGAAATTACATTATTAACCGACGTGTGTGTATGAAAAGATTAATAAATGTTGAAGAGGCAAAAGAGGTATGTTTCGATCGCAGCAAATAGCGTTCCATAGTCTGTTTATTCCATTATTGATTTGTTTAACTGTACTCTGAGTGAATTCACAAGGGCCGCTTACTGTGTTGGATTATTTAGTTAGTATATGTATTTATGTAATATAAAAATTATAGTTCAGTGTTTTTTTAAATTAATTTATATTTAAGTAGATTTAGATAAGTTTATACACTATTGTATTAGGTACGAACCTGTAAAAATAGTTGTATATTGTGTGTAATAAATAAATAAATAAATAAATAAATAAAATTATTGGGAGACAGACCATTGAGTTATTCAGAGAATTAATTTAACAGGTAGATAAATAAAAAAGTTAATTATAGTTAAATACATATTATTTACATAACAAAATATTAATTATTAATATTTATATAACAAAATATAAATAATAAATAATTATAGAAATTGATACGCATATACATAAAATATTGTACTGTATATTTGAATCAGAATTTTCTTACATTGTTTACCTTGTATCGTTGTTTATATGGTATCATTGTACATTGTATATATTGTGTATCTTGTTTATATTATTTTTTATTATTATATATATGGATACATTTATACATAATTAAATATATAATAATTATATCCTATCCTTTAACTTAAGTACTTTGCACCTACTTGATTGTCTCTGCATCACCCAATGGTAGACTGGTAGATAATGCCTCAGGCATTAAGTCCGCCTTTACATATATGTGTATAAAGTTTTAAATAAATAAATATAATTAATTATATACATATTGTAGAAGAGACAAATTACATAAGATTCTGCTATAAATCTGATTTTTATTTATTAATATCAATCTTTTCAACATTAAAAGTCCATTAGACTATTTTAGCATAATAGTTAACAATATACTCTCCTTAATCGAAAGAAAGAAAAAGAAAGTAAAGAATGTCTGTCTACATTCTTGTAGCTCCCGAGTTTCATAAAATATTTTCTCAAATATAATGTCTACGAAATAGCTACGAGGGTGCTACGGTGCTACAATGCTACGAAGGTCTACGGCATTATGAAGAAAATCTTGAACGGTATTGTATTTTATACTAATCGAATGTCTATTTTAAAATTGTTATTCCTGAATGCATGTCTGATAGTGACATGTAATTTAACATGCATTGCCATTGCCACTGAAATAGTTCACTCCTGGACAAAAGTTTTTAAATTATAGCAATACTAGCTGTTGCCGACAGCTGCTCGCGTGAGCGGCTTAGCAACCCAAATCGTACTTTTAGAAACTGCAATATATATAGATCTCAAGGATATTTACAACCACAATCCAATCATTTCAGACTCTTAGAACTATTTATACTGCACTTATAGTCAATTCTGATAATTTAAAGTTATATAAATAGCTCACTGTCAGCAGTTCTTAAGTACATACTTATAGACCTCTAAGTCTATGTACATTTCTGGTTCTTCAACGCAAAGAAATTCTTGAAACAATTCATATTAAAATCTATGCTAATGTTTAAAGCGCAAAATATTTTTTTTTATTGCCGACAGTGTAGCAGACGAGCAAACAGCCTACGTAATGGTAAATGGTAACTGTCGCTTATGGACGACTCAGTCTCTGGTATTGCACATTGTTCCTGCAATGTCAGGGACTCCGCGAAGCTGCTGCCAACCGTGAAGGGATTGAGAGAGGTGTGAAAAAAAGAAATGGGGGAAATTAGGCCTCCGGCACTCTATCTCTTGTTTATTCGATTGTTAGTTTAAAGCCATTCGCACATTGCCCCGCATGATGCAGCGTGGTGCGTGAGTGCGTGTTCTTTCGTTGCTTGTGAGTATCTCCGTTTGTATAGAATACACGCACGGTCCAACACACCTAAAATGCATCCACGCATGCAGATCACGCGCCTACATGCAGCGAAATACGCACCCACGTGCGTGAGTGCGGGTTGAGACGCAAGGTATGGCACACTGAGTCCCGCAGTGCCGTGCGTGATTTTGGAAGGGTTTGACGTGTATTTAAAAATGGATCTCAATATCAAGCAGTTAGTATAACTGCAGCATCCTGAATGAGCTTCAACAAATATTTTAATATCAAAATTGCACTATCAACACAGCTTCTGCTTTGAATGAAATGCGTGCGTGAATCCACGACACGCAACTGAAACTTTGAAAAATTGTTTCGT
Source organism: Parascotia fuliginaria (assembly GCA_963082885.1). Classification (NCBI taxonomy): domain Eukaryota; kingdom Metazoa; phylum Arthropoda; class Insecta; order Lepidoptera; family Erebidae; genus Parascotia; species Parascotia fuliginaria. The sequence goes on from OY720195.1 coordinate 9,109,081, forward strand.
AAATTTGGATAATCCTTCCAAAGACCAATTATTATCTGATACATATATAATTGAATCTGTCACTATACGCTATAAACAGCTAAAGCACGTCCATCAGACCCACATATTCCTCCTCACGAAGGCTCAAGCGGCTGTCAAACTAAACTGATATATCGAACTGTTCGGAATTACCAGGATTATATTGTCAATATTGCTCGCCGATATGTTTTATTGCTATCCAGGGATTTCAACTAAGTACGTCTGATTAATGCTGAGCTTTAGATTTCAGATGTATATTTTGTTTGTTTTTTCATACACACATATTTCACGTCTTTGTCCATTAATGAGGTAAGCAGAGACTATAGAACGCCATTTGCTGTGACCCAATTACACCTCCTTTACCTCTACACACGTTGGTTACTGGTGCTGGTAATTGTACCGTTTGTCAACACATTGCCTATTTGATCCGTGTATATCCATAGATAATAATAATAGCAGACCATTATAACCGCAGAAAAAGAGCTCTTCTCATACAAAAAAGAAGGTGTTTTGATCACCACGCTTACGTCTATTGATAATCCATACTTTCATACTTACATTATAAATGCGAAAGTAACTCTGTCTTTTCGTCTGTTACGCTTTCACGCTTAAATTACAGAACCGATTTTGATGAAATTTGCTATAGAAATAGTTTAGACCTTGGAGAACAACATAGGCATATCTTTTATCGCGAAAATGGCTTAAAGGGGATGAAAGTTTGTATGAAAAATCGTTAATGTATAAACATAGATATATAACTGAAATTCACGCGGGCGGAGGTGCGGGCAACAGCTAGTTATACATATTTTTTTAACTTTCGTTTTTCGTACGATGTTTTTCTATACTTTAGGTTCCCGTTTCAGTACCTTCCGTAGCCTTGTCCCGGAACTTTGAGTTGTGCCCGGTAAATGACATCAGATTTGAGAATACTACATTTAAACCAACATAGTTGGCGCGAAATGTGTGATAATATACAACCTTCGGCGAAATGTACAAAGCTAAATATTATATTATTGTTTATCGAATTTATTGTCGAGAAAGCCCAAATCAATTTCACTGCGGAAATAACCAAATAACCGTAATTATACCTATGATATTCCTGACAGTTGGACTGTCAAAATATCATCATAAACCCTCGTCATGGCTACGTGTGATCGTGATCTCAGTTCAACCGTGACGCGAGAATATTGGCCCACTTTATTTTTACATTTGGTTTGTGTTTGCTTGTTTGGGTTTACTTTCTTGGGTTCGTAATTTTTATACTTTTAAAAACCCCTATGAAACGAACTTCTTTATAATATAGTACTTTCCTTTGTAGGTGCTAAGTTATTAATTGCTTTTGAACCCTATTACAAGGACATTAGAGTTCTTAATTAGGTAGCAACATATCATCATATAATCGCCACAGCCGCTATTAGACTATCATAGAAATATGATCAAAGTCTGTTTTAAATGAAGAACATATGACGGTATAATAACTACATGTGATTATCTATGATCATAGTTTGAGGGTCGTCAATAATGTGTAATATCGGCCTAAGGGTAGGAAAAGTTTTATGAAATATTTGTGTTTGGCATTTCGGCTTCAACTTTTAAGTCATCAAAATTCACTTTAAACATCAAAGCTATATGTAAATTACATCAAGAAGTTATTATTTACAGAATCTTATAGCGAATAAGCATAGTTAACATACAAACAAATCAGCTAACAAAGAAACTCAATAACTTTGCACAGGACTATGAAATCTATTCACTGCCACTAAAGTACAAATTCCCACACATAATCCATATTCCATTGAACACGAATTTTGACTCAACAATGGCTTCAAGTATTGAACTATCTTTCGAGAGGTCTTCGATTCGTATCTGGGCTTTAAGGTATTGTGCTTAGACATTCTTAGAGAGTTTATATTAGGATTATTTAGAACGAAGTAATATATTTTGTTAAGATGTTGTGTACTAAATATGACTCCAATAAACGTTATTAAAATCCCGCTAATATTTACTTTGGTTATATATTTTGTGACACTGTTCATTTTTTTTATACAACATGGTGGCAAACAAGCGTACGGCCCATACGATGGTTAGTGGTAACTGTAAAATATAGAGATGGCTCTCTTCCTTGCCGTCCCCTTAAATGAATATTTAGTTGTTTTTCAGTTAAATACGACGGGAGCTGTTTATAAGGCTATCACCAGTGAAAAATATAAACGCTGACTTATGGGACAACTACAGATTCATAGTGAAATTTTATAGGTACGCAATACTCAATCAACCTGTGGACGTCGATTGCTGGATATACGTGTAGGTCTTTAAAGTATCGACATTTAGACTTGGGTGGTGAGCCGCCCTCATCCATCATAAGCCTTCTATCTTTTCATCAGTTACTTGTTGGTGAGTTTGTTGTACGCATTTAGACCCATTGGTCCTTTGTACGTCTGATCCGGCTGAATTATTTCATCGAACCCAGCTCCGTCCAGAAGCGCATAAGTTGCCTGGGATCTTTTTGGAAGCCTTCGCGGAGAGATCTCAGGTTGTCAAGGATTTGTGCCCTATGTCATCACTATCTGCATTCCAGGACTACGTGAGCGAGACGGTTTCGTCGTATGTCATCAGCTTACCTTATATATTCGACCAAAGCTATCAAGATTTCATTTTTTATCTAGACGTTTTAACATAATGTATTGAAATGTTTTAGTTATACACATTACTAAAGTCAAACGTTACATAAGTAACTTAAACAAATTTATTTTATTTTCCGCTTTGTTACGGAGGGAAGTGGGTATTTTTCTTCCTAACTCCTCCATTTGTCTTCTGAATTAAATTCTTTGTCCAAGACAAGTTTAGGTTTAGCTTTCCGCCGGACTTTGTACTATCATAGATCAGTGTTTGCAAGGGTTTTGTAACTTTTAAGTTATAAAAGTTGCAATTGCAACATGAGTATGTCACCAGCTATTTTAGTTCCGATGCAACAAATTGGTGACTGAACGAAATTCCATAGCATTTAGCGAATAAAGATTTTTTGTGAGATCTTTTGTACTAGCAGACAACATTGTGTCGCAGGACAGCTTTCTCAAAAATACAATTAACCCACACAGAGTACATCCAGATTCGTCAAAAATATTTACAAATTACTCAAAGCATTATCTCGTTATATAGAAAAATATACCTAGAAGAGAATGGAAGAAAAAATATTTTTCGCCGGTTCCAAATAATATTGGATTAGGGTAGGTAAAAAGACACAAAATTATATCTTGTGTGGAAACCAACCTGAAGGTTATACTTTACCCAACTCAAAGATCAAACCACACATTATACCGAATCTGGGCTGCAAATATTACTCCTAATAGTCCATCACCATCTATCAAAATACCCTCGTCTAATAATTCAACCATACATGAATAGAATAATGCCTTATAAAGAAATCTTTTGTTAGGACTACCGTTTTTATCTTTGATGTAACTATTGTGTGCTAACAAAACACGTTCAAACGCTTTAGCAAATTCTTTTTTTCTTTCATCGATAAAAATATTTTATTCTTTTTTTGATTTTTATATAACTTGTGACAACCGTATAACTCAAAACAATATTAAACTTTTTAGAAGACTTTTTATTATTATGAACCACAAATATATCGGGTTATGGTTCATAATTCTAAATATTGTCACAAGTATATATTCTTAGCCATGAGGAATTCACTGAACTACAAGAAATTCCTATTAATGCAGTTGAATTGCATTGACACAGTTGTTCATAATGTTCATTGGCATCATTATTAATACTAAATGATATTGAAATACTAGCTGTCACCCGCAATTCCCTTGGGTGGATAAAAAAAACGCATTCCTACTAGTTTTGCTAAACTGATTTCGATGAATATTAGTAAGTATGTATATACGGTGCCGTAGACATAGGATACTTTTTATTCCGAAAAACGCTCTGGTTCCCGAGTTGAACATATACCATTTCCCGCGCGGGCAAAACCGCAGGGCGCAGCTAGTATAATTATAAATAAAAACTTCTCTTTATAGCGGATGAGTTTGTTTGTTTGTTTGAACGCGCTAATCTTTTGAACTACCAGTCGCATTTAAATGATTATTTTTGCATATGATAGCACAGTTCTTGAGGAATGTTATAGGCTATGTAACATCACGCTACTGACGACGGAAGCAGAGCAGTAACTAAATACGCGGGTTAAACCGCTCTGCGGCAAGCTAGTAGAAGGTATATACTAATATATAAATATGTTATGTTAAAATAATATACTACGAATATATACAAAAGAATAACATGAATGTTTTTTGTTCCAGATACGTTAATATACAGTGAAAATGTTGAGATGTCGTCAGCAAAATATTCAAAGAGGTAAGTTTTTATTGCTATTTTCTATATTGCATAAAGTAGCAGACAATAATATCAGAACTACACACAACGCCATCTAGGCCCAAAGTAAGCATTATAGCTTGTGTTATGGGTTCTAGAATGCGGATATACATTTTTTTTTTGTAAATACATATATTTATACACAGAAACACCCAGACCAATGCAAATAAACATGTCGCAACCCGCTCAGATCAAATATTTGCATGAATATTTGATCTGAGCGGGAATCAAACTCGCGACCTCTGCGTGGCAATCCGTACACAGTACCACCGAACCACAGAGGCAGTCGAAATATTTGATTAAGGAGTCTGAACTTGTAACACCTCAGGGCATAGACAAGTGGCATAGATTTCTATTCTATTCATAGAATAGATTTATTAAAAAATGTATGGGATTGACATAAGCTAACGCTCTCTGAGGGCTTAGCAAGTGCTATTTGACACAAGCTAACGCCAACATTGTCGTTAGCTTATGTCAATCCCATACATTATTGTATCTATTCTATGTTATTTGTATAGGCCTTCTGGACTTGTGTAATAATTATATCATGATTTTTATAGTTTCACAATATACCACACATTTTACATTTGTGTCTCAAAAACACGACAAAAACATAAAAACGACCTATTCAAGACAGTAAACACTTAGCTTTTCATAAAATAGCACCTCTGTCTATAATTCAGCCACAGTGCAATATTGCAGAGTGCCTGGCACCAGACGTGTACCAATATTAGCTAATGCATGGTTCCTAGTAAGAAGGTAGCTTTACGTACATGTATAAGTCACTGTCATATCCATACTAATATTATAAATGCGAAAGTTACTCTGTCTGTCTGTTACGCTTTCACGCCTAGATCACTAAACCAATTTTAATGAAATTTGGTATAGAGATAGATAAGACCTCGGGGAACAAAATAAGCTATCTTTTATTGCAAAAAATGGTCTAAAGGGCTTGAAATAGGGGGTGAAAGTTTGTATGAAAAATCGTCAATGTAAACAGAGATATAACATTCACGCGGGTGGAGCTGCGGACAACAGCTAGTATTTTATAAACAACTAGCTTGCCGTGCGCGGTTTAACCCGAGATTTTGCTTACTGCTTTGCTCCCGTCGACAGTAGCGTATGTTACATAGTAATAACGTGAAATGATCGATGATTGTTTAATAGAGTTCGATTTTGATTGAGACAAAAGGCCAAGCGTATACCATATTATATCATCATCATTTTACCAGCCCGTTACTATCCCACTGCAGGAAAAGGCCTCTTCTAATATAAAAAACCAGGCAAGTGCGAGTCGGACTCGCGTATACCATTATTGATAAAAAAGGCACAAAACTTGTATGAGAAATCGGTACGATAAGGGTGCGTTTCCATTTAAGCGAAGCTGCGCGAAGTGGACAGGAACGGACCGTGAATTAGCCAATTACAGCATTTCTACTGATGCGGAGTGGATCCACGCTGGTTTCAGGGTGAATGGGCCGGATCGTCTGGGGAGGTACTGCCCTCTCATAGAGATCGACGTAAGAGTAGTAGTATCTGCATACTGCGTTTCGTTCGGTGAGTGAGAGCGCCGGAGGCCCAATTTTCCCACTTTCCTGTTTCCTTACCTCCCTCATTCCCTTTCCCTAATCCCATTCCCAGCCGCCATAGTGGAGGCCACCATACCAGCAGTTTAAGACGATGGCTCTTGGTATGGTGGCCACCACTTCTGTACTCCACTGACTACATACCATCAGGGGTGGAGTCACTTTGGTAGGCTAATATAAAAAAATAAAAATCGTGGACTGTGATTGGCTAATTCACGGTCCGCTCCTCTCTACTCTGTCCAGCTCGGCGTCATTGGAAACGCACCCTTATCGTACCGACTTCTTATACAAGTATAATGGAATTGTTTGATTTAAATAATATTATTTCTTCTGGCTAACGACTTGTTTGACTATTGTAATTCTTATAATAACGTCAATCAAATATCAAAGGTCATGTATTATATAGCTAGCTATATTTAGAAAGAACACAAGTTTTACAAGTGTCCAATTAGGTAATACAAGTATATTATAATAGGTATAAGGAGTTATTTTTGCCCGAGAGCAATGTTTTTCGAGCATGTATTTCTGTAGTGTATGTATGTATATTTCTTTGGCACGCTATACAGCCAAAATGGCTTTAAGGATATGATACATATGAGGTTTAATTGGTATTAATTGTGGGAATGACATAGGGCATATAATATTGCAATGTTAGCACGAAAAAAAATGGTTTCTTCCTTTTCAGGCAGACGAGCTTTTTGTTTTCTAATAATATATATACCATTTTTAAGTTCTTGTTCAAAATAAAGACATATTTATTTTTTTATGGAATTTCATACACATAAAAATACTAGCAGACTTAATACCATAGACGTTCTCTACCAACCAACACCATTGATAGACAGATAAACAATATAACTATAATTGACGACCTCTGTGGTTCGGTGGTACTGTATATGGACTACCACGCAGAGGTCGCGGGTTCGATTCCCACTCAGTGCAAATATTTGTGTGCATGAACGTGTATTTGCATTGGTCTGGGTGTTTCTATGTATAATATGTATGTATTTACAAAAAAAAAGTATTTAAGTATGTATATCCGTATCTAGAACCCATAACACAAGCTATATAATATATGCTTACTTTGGGTTTAGATGGCGTTGTGTGTAGTTGTTGTATTATTATTATTATTATTATTATTATTTATTATTAATGATAATTATCATTTACTTCTTAAGTTATTGTTACCTAAACAAGACGTATAAGTCCAATTCACAGGAAGACGCGAAATGGGCAGTCCCCTCTCAAGATGGACCGATGACTTGATAAAGGAGGCAGCCGATAAACCCTCAGGGTCACGTATACTCAGAACCGAACTTCTCAGAACGAAGCAACTTGGGGGAGGCCTTATTGTCGGGCAGTAGGCGTGTAGTCCAGTGGTTAAGACACCCGCTTTTTATAGATAATGTTCTTAGTTCTATAAAAATGGAAAAAAATCACGTTTGTTGTGTTTAAATATTTATTTTATTCTGTTTTTTAGTATTTGTTGTTATAGCGGTAACAGAACATCGCCTAAAAAAAATTTAACTACCTATCTGTCACGGTCCATGAGATACAGCCTGGTGAGAGACGGACAGACAGCGGAGTCTTATTAATAGGGTTTTACTATTTGGGTATGAAACCCTAAAAAGACGTGATTTTGTGAAAAAAAGCATTCATTAATTTCATTTTTAGACAACAAAGAAGATTCAGCAATTTTTTCAAGACACTTTCGTGTAAATGAATATAGTGTATGTGACAGACAAATTATTCTTTGTCATTTTTTTCATTACTGAATAAAATTTGTTCTGAGAAATACTTCAATAAAGAATGCCCGCTATTTTTAATATTGATATAATCAATATAATATTCTTGGAAGTAACAGGAAAAGTGCACTAAATATTTCAAATTAAATGAAATTTTGATTACTTTGGTAATTTGCTGGTAATGCGTACGGACTACTGCGTAGACGTTTCTAGTTCGATATTAGGCTTATCTGTGGTGAATTTTCAGTACTAACCCGGAGTCTGATATTGGACCTGATAAATAGCAATTAGCCCTGTTGTGTACCTGTTACATAAAACGTAGGTTTTAAATGCCTGCTACCTCTGCCTGTACCTTCGGTTAGTTACTCATAAAGATATAACAAATAAGCAATATATATTATTCAAAAACAAAATGCCCACCTGCCTAAAACAAAGTGAAAAGAAAGAAACCCATTTTTTTCTTGTGCTGACGGTACATTGAAATTTTATATACTCTATGTTACTCCCACAATCAATACGTATCTAATGACACCTCATACGTTAAAATCCATTAAGCCGTTTAGACTGTAGAGCGTGCTAAAGTAATAGACATACATACATAGGTATATAATATACATACATACATACGCTCGAAAAACATTACTCTCCTTGACTTTGGCAGACGGGTAAAACTTTGTCATCAAAAACTGAATTTCTAGTTTTTTAGTAACATTTACAATTCAATTTTTTAACATCTGTAGTCTCCTAACACCACTTTGCCTACAAAAACCATCCAAGAGACTCACTAATCACTACATAGTATAAACTTAGATCTTTCAAACTACGCAATGGATTTTGATGCAGTTTTTTTTAATAGATAGAGTGATTCAAAAGGAAGGTTTATATGTATAATACGTGCATAATACGATAAATATAGTAGAGAAACACTGGTAATTTTAGATGTTTCTAATGTGATGCAGGGACATAGCGGTTGCGGAGCGGCGGTGTATAAACCGGCTGATAGCCGCTGGCCTCTAAAGAAAACATGTTTGTATTGTCTAATGACAAAAAAGCTATGAACGTTGTTTAAAAAGACATTCTGTAGTATATTTAGTATCAGCATAATACCTGTGCGAAGCCGGGGCGGGTCGTTAGTTAACTATAATATTATCTTTACCTACATAATATTCTACCTTCACTATTGAAACTGCTAGGTCCTTTGAATAAAGGTCCCGTTTAATTGATGAAAGGTTAAGGGACACTGATAGTAATCGAGCTCCGTCTTATATGTTTAGGATATTAATTACAAGGTAGGGCAACGGTTAACAGTACACCGAGCTTTAATAGCTCATAATATCTATTATAATAGTATAACGTAAAGTATATGAGGTCAAAATCTTGACTGAACTGGCGAATACGCTTAATCAGTCAATTTTAGTATACTTACCCTCAGTTTCTGAAAGGCTGATCAACGAAAAATTAACTAATTAAAAACGACGAAAGATTAACTAAAAATTTACAACACGCAACTGGCGACGGGAGCAGAGCAGTAAGCAAAAACCTGGGTGAAACCGCGACGCGGGAAGCCAGTAATAATATAATCCTGAATAAGCTATTTTTTAGCCTATTTCTTTGTAAACATTTTCTAGACCACGGGACTGACTTTGATGACGTTTTCAATGTTGTTCAGAGAAAATCTAAACGACAGGGAAAACCTTTTCGGTAGGTTGTATAAATACATGCATAAATTTTCATGTGAAGTCAGTGTAAGTGGTTAGTATAATATATTATAATATTATGTCTGCTTGAGACACAGGAATGGGATGTAAAAGATAGATATTAAAATTGGAAACAAACAGCGCGCTTCGAACAAAATTTATGGGCTTTCTTTGAAAGTAACAACCTAACGGACTGCGTGTTACACCGTACTGTATCAAAGATGAACGGTATCAAATATAGGTAACAAGACAAATAAAGGAGATAAGATTGCGGTCTATTTATTTCTACAACAAGTGCTAAATAATATCTATTTATACAGCTTGATAAGCCAAAATATCAAAAGCGATTACCATAATCTATGCTAACAATGCTACAAGCATAACACAACACACACATATATCGAGCACAAAATAGTCGACAACATCTAGTGTTGTCGACTATTTTGTGCTCGATATATTGAGATTGTAAGGGTTTTTTTGTGACACAGAACTTCTAGATTAAAAGGGATTTGTCATAAAAAAATAAATGGACCACGTCACCTACTAACTATAACTTTCTTCAAAAAGAATCTGTTTTTTATATTAACCTACCAAAGTGACTCCACTCTGCTTTATGGTAGATAGTGGAATCCAGAAGTGGTGGACACCATTCCAAAAGCCAAACCACTATGGCGGTTTAGTGTGATGCTTTTTCACACCCCGCTTAAAAGACCCAAGATCACAATTACTTTACTTCAACAGCTCCAGAGCTGCCATTTTTTGTTGCCCTTGTTGCCCATTGAGCTGCTTATACTGCACTAATTATTAACTTGCTAAATTGTTCAATATTACAATACGGTGTAACAACGACCATCCATAACCAGGAGCGTAGAATAAGACGACATTTAAACAAATCGGGCGTCCATAAACATTGCTACTGTGACAAAATATCGACTATGTCTCCTTATGTTTCCAACTAACTAAAGTATTCCCAAGTACTAAAACTGCTCCCCACGTTTAATGACGAATTATTTTATTTAAAATACGCGTATTAACTAATACGCATTTTGACCAATAAGCATAAGCAGTAAGTAATATGCGAAATAACCAATATTTTATTCGCAAAATAAACACTTTCCAGAATATAATATAATAAGAATGATAATATTCTTCCACATGCACACAGCGCCATCTAGCCCCAAATTAAGCAATTATATTTGCTTGTGTTATGGGTGTACTAAACAACTGATAAACTACTTATATACATATTTTTTTTGTAAATACATACATATTATAGATAAATTACACCCAGACACAGAACAAACAATCATGCTCATCACACAAAGGTTTGTCCTGGGTGGGAATCGAACCCACGACCTCCGGCTTAGCAGTCAGGGTCACTAACCACTAGACCAACAGGCCAGTCAAATAGAATAGTAAACGTATATGCCCGTGATGACAATTAAACATATATATTGTGTCTACAGTAGTGTCCGGTTAAGTCTCATGCTATCTCTTTTATTTAAATTTAAAGTTTTGTGACAGAAATACTTACTTTTAAGTTAATTTCGACACTAAGTAAGCAACCTTGTATATATTGCGTGAGCTTAACCTACATACATTCATGAAGGCTTATCATCACCATCATCATATCAGCCGAAACATGTCCACTGCTGGACATAGGCCTTTTCCAATTATCGCCACCTCGGCCGGTCATGAGCCGCCCCTTAGTAAATAAGTTTTTTTTTATTTCTTTTTATAGCAAATCTTTTTACTTTATACCCATAACAGTAACTAGTTGAATATCTAATTTGACCACATTGGATTTAGATACCTAACTTAGCTTATATGCATTTACATCGACATCATTATTATTTAAGCCGAAATACGTCTATTACCAGTTTAGTGCCAAGAAAACACACGTGTTCTCTGCCAAAAATAGCCGTTCTTTTCCCTTCCCCTATTCAAAACACAGCGTTTCTACTACATGACACCTCTGTGGTTCAGTGGTACTGTGTACTGACTGCCACGCAAAGATCGCGGGTTTGATTCCCTCTCAGTGCAAATATTTGTGTGCATGAATGTCTATTTGCATTGGTCTGGGTGTGTCTATGTATGATATGTATGTATTTGTATAAGTATGTATATTCGCTTTCTTGAACCCATAACATAAGCTATAATATGACCCAAAATAGACCCAAAGGTCTAGATGGCGTTGTTTGTAGTTGTTGTGATATATTACAGGAAAGCCATAGTATCTTGGGTATTTACGAAGTCAAAGTCAAAGTCAAAGTCAAAGTCAAAGCATTTATTTCATTTAGATCATAAAGTATGATGCTTATGAAAAGTCAACATTACATTTTGTCAGCCAATTGACCTACGACATCCGAAATCTCAAATCCAAAGTTGCCAGATATAAGCCTCCAAGTATCGACACTTTGACCTATGCCTTATTTTCCAATCCAAAAATGTGAACCAAATATAAACTGAATCGGTTAAAATAACTGTTTAAAAAATTTGTTGCAAAATTTTACTAACAAGATACTTGTAAGCTTGTAGAAAAAAGAATATACAATACAATAATATACAATTCACTATTCTGTACTCTATTGCAAAACTATAGAGTACAGAATAGTAGTAGAGATTGGAGATAAACAGTGTATACTGTGTTTAATACATTCTAGAACTTTTAATATTTACTTAACACTGCATTCCATAATAACTATACTAATGCATAAAACTGAAGAGTTTGTTTGTTTGTTTAAACGCGCTTATCTCTAGTACGAGTATTACCAGTTGGATTTGAAAAAATATTTTTGTTAAAGTCAAAAGTCAAAATCATTTATTCATATTAGATAATTAAATTAAACACTTATGAACGTTAAAATTACAAAATGTCAGGCAATTAACCTACAGCCAGTTCGCTGACGTAGGTAGAGCATGAGAAGAACTGGCAAGAAACTCAGACCATTTTTTAATCAGCTAGGTTATTAAAATATTTGTAAGTTACAATTTCAAGTAGCATGCAAAGTGACACTTGTACTTTGTATTTAAAAGTCCAATTCTTGACAAAGGCTAGGTTATTAACATCTCGCTATAAGAGTCACGGGAGCAGAGCAGTAATGAAAGACGTAACTTATAGGTAAAACCTCGCTGCGGACAACTAGTTCCATTATAATCCTGATATATAATACAACTGCTTCGCAAATAGTGTTCAGCAAACGTGATGAATTTGTGAAGCGCATTGCTACTACACGCAATTCTACTTAGTGAAGTTATTAGTAGAGAAAAATATACGCTAGAGGAAATTTTTAATAAACTAATGCATTGTTGTGAAGTCGATTTATTTAATATATTTCATTTTGTTTGAGAAATATTGTTTTTGTAGACGTGTAATTAATATACGAGTGTCCATAATCCATACTACTATTATAAATGCAAAAGTAACTCTCTTTCTGTCTGTGTGTTATGCTTTCACGCCTAAACCACTAAACCTATTTTGATGAAATTTAGTATAGAGATAGATTAGACATTTCAAATTAGATATTTCTCGGGGAATACAACATAGGCTATCTTTTGTAGCGAAAAATTGGCATAAAGTGATTAAAATATCGTCAATGTTTATACAGAGATATAACTGTCATTAACGCAGGCGGAACTGCGGGCAACAGCTAGTGTTGTATAAGTTTGCTTTTAAAATTGGCGAAATATGGCCTTTCAGGGTGAAATTCGTTTATCTTATAATCTTGACTCAACAAGATTATGTACAGAAAATATTATTACCAACATCTTATTTTTTTAATATAGTGCTACAACGTTCATGTTTCTATTATGTATATTCTTGGAGGTCAATCATTACATTGTAACCGAGTGTATAAAAAGCAGCGCATCCTATGCCGCTGGCTCTACTCTTCTTCTGCTCTTCTACTTGGCCATCGAGACAACATCGGTTGACATCTGTATTTTCGTTTGTTATTTTTCTATTCACATTTTGACTGGCCTGTTGGTCTAGTGGTTAGTGACCCTGACTGCTAAGCCGGAGGTCGTGGGTTCGATTCCCACCCAGGACAAACCTTTGTGTGATGAGCATGATTGTTTGTTCTGTGTCTGGGTGTAATTTATCTATAATATGTATGTATTTATAAAAACAAAAAAAAAAAGTATATAAGTAGTATATCAGTTGTTTAGTACCCATAACACAAGCAAATATAATTGCTTAATTTGGGGCTAGATGGCGCTGTGTGAAGGTGGTAGAATATTATTATTATTCTCTTTATTTATATTTTTTCTTATTAATTACATTTTTAAACAGGTATATATTTATATAAAACAAAAAATACACATTTAAAAATATAAAAAATAGATTACCACCGGCAACGAGACTAGAGTCCAAGCTACCGGCGGTTAGGGTTTCAGAGAGAGGAACCTCCAAACAATACGTGCCGTGTCGAGAAGCACTGCCTTCTGGATCTGGCCCTTGACCCATCCACCTAATGCGAGCCTCTTTAGGTGTTGGTCGAGGCTCTTTGCTATTAAGCCATTGACGCTAACAACTATCGGTACAATGACAGCTGAATCCACATCCCACATGTCAACAATCTCATGGGCTAAATCAAGATATTTTATTTGCTTGTCTTTCTCAGCCTTCATGAGGGACGGTAATATCAACTATCATTGCAAGGCGTTCGGATCGATCCACTACTACAATATCAGGCTTGTTAGCTATAATAGTCCTGTCTGTGATAATGGAGCGATCCCAGTACAATGTCGCGCGACCATTCTCGAGAACCAGCTCAGGGTTGTATCTGTAGTACGGTACTTCAATATCCAGAAGATTGTATCGCAGAGCAATTTGCTGGTGGATGATCCTGGCTACTTGGTTATGTCTGTGCAAGTACTCTCCGTTAGCAAGACGCGAACAGCCGGAAACAATATGCCTGAGGGATTCACCAGGGCGATGACATGCCCGACATATGTCAGTAGTGCCATCCCTCAAGATATATTTCCGGTAGTTGTTCGTCATGATAACTTCGTCAGCAATTGCACAAACAAACCCTTCGGTTTCTCCAAAGAGATCGCCGAAGCGTAGCCAGGCAACGGAGGCAACATAGTCTATACCGGGCCCATGTAAGGTCCGATAGAACCTTCCGTGAAGCTCCTTGCTCTGCCATACCATTCTATGGTCATCCACACTGAGTACTACAGGCCTGCGCCAGTTCTCTTTAGCCAGGGCAAGCGGAGTAAGTCCACTATCCACTGCAACCATATCACGATGCACACCCTCGCCCATCTTGTGAAAATAGTCTCTAGGGTTGCATATCTCGCGATTGTGGAGGGTTTTGGCATTTAGAAATTATTATTATTATTATTATTATTTAATTTGTTGATTAATTCAGTATTTATCAAAATATAATACATGTTCTGTTATCGTCTTATCTTTTTAGTTTAATAAGAATCAAATATACAAGAATATACATTTTTTCATTTTATTCTTGCCTATTATTTCTATAGATTATATCATACGCAGATAAACATTGTTATACTTGGCAATGTTGCTGCCTTCGCGCACATTGTCTACAATAAAGTTATGGAATATTATGACACTGTTCCATGAATATTATTATTTTTCTTGGCTAAAAATAGTTCTATTTTAACTAGATTCCCGTTTTTAAGTTACTGCTCTGCCCCCGTCGCCAGTAGCGTGATGTTACATAGCCTATAACCTTACTCAAGAACTGGGCTATCATTCGCAAAAAGAATTATTTAAATCCGACTGGTAGTTCCAGAGATTAGCGCGTTCAAACAAACAAACAAACTCTTCCACCTTAAAAAAAATGGTATCGATAATCATATTTTTATGCTGATAAAAATTTCTGAATTTTATTCAGGAAGAATTAATGAACGCTGCTGACAATGCAGTGTTAGGCTGACACAGTATAAAAAGATTTGCTGTCGACATGAAAAGAAGAAGATTCTGTGAATCGACTTTTTATTTAACACGTTGACGGACAGTACCGCCTGTGGGCGTCAAGATAGCCCAAAGTAATACGACAGTTCGCCCGTCGACGTCCAATTTTCTGATCACATAAAACCAGTACGCCTCCAGACGTAACATTTTCTAGGCAATTATATGGAGAAACATGTTGTACTGTCACCAAAGATTCAATTTATGCTTTCTACTGTCAATACGTAATGTTCAAAAATCCGTTTAAAAAAGGTACCTACACTCACACATACACATTTTGATGTCTCATTTTTACAAGCACACTACGCCCATAGACGCCATATTTCAATACAAACTCCGTAGTACTGCGCCGCTGCGGGGCGCCGACAGGTAGTGACGTAATTTCGCGCGCAATATTTTTTCGAACGTAAGTATTGTTTGTTTTCAACGCAATTTTATTGTTTTTATATTATAATATGCTAAAACTAGTATAATTGTATATCCAAATAACTCATTTGTTAAGTTTTAGTTGTTAACAAAAGTTCTAATTTTGACGTACTAAATTGTAAACATTGATCCGTACGAATTACAACAAAAGAGGCTTCAGGATCTATTTGACGCTGCTTCGACTTCAGGATCGAGTCATGACCCATTCGAAGATGATGGAGAATACGCATCCGATGTCGATTATCAACCATCTGGTGGGGCATCTTCGGGACGTCTATATCCGTTGTGTCATATCATATAGTATAATAATGTTTGTGATGTGCCGCTACGCCCATAGGCAATGTATGAAAAAAAGTACTGTAACCTAACCTAACATCTATACAGGAATACTGTCCGTCAACGTGTTAATTATTGAATTTAATGTGTTGTTTGGACATAACATCAGTTTTTGATATAAAATATAAAACCACCCCAATTCTTCCCGTGGATGATGCAAAGGCGTTTAACAGCCTGAACGGTGTAAGGCCATACTGGTGTCCAAAATCTTGCTAGCAGTTTGATATTATATCAAATACTAGCTTCCCGAAACGCGTCTTTATCCGCGTTAAGTTACGTGTTCAGTTACCGCTCTGCTCCCAGTAGCGTGATTCCTATAACCTTCCTCAAGAACAGGGCTATCAAACTCAAAATATGATAGTTTCAGAGATTAGCAGGTTCCAACAAACAAACAAACTCTTCCGCTTTATATATTAGTATAGATTGAATTTCACCTTATTGGTCACCAATCCAATCTGCAAAATTTTTCGACTGTGGCAAATAGCCTATGTTCTGCAGTTACTTGTTTATAACCACGTATTCTACACGAGTGTGTCATATTTCTAATATATTTTTTCTCTTACAGGAACACGCACAAGGATCAGAGCCAATCTTTCTTAGGTAAGTAAATGTCAACTTTTAAACAAACAAAAAATATGTGTGGTTTTTACTAACTACTCGTACAATATTGAAATTCTGGAGGATCAGATGTACTAGGGTACAAGTATAAACAAAACATTTGTATACGTGAAACCCTCTGAAAGAAAGTAGTGCCGATTATCCCACAAGAATTTGCAGAAAACTTTACGGATAAAAGCATTCTGTAAAAGCTTCACCCTCGCATAACAACACATGTTTTCCTTTAATTCTCGACGGACTACAAAAACACTGGCGCTTCATATCTTGATCTACTTGACGCGATCCGCGTACAAGTAATTGTTCTGGTAAACTTCTTTGTTGGTTGAACAGTTTCTAGGATATATTTTTGCGTTCCGTGTTGTATATTGCTACTCTTTGAAAATTATTTAATATTCTGAAGAACTGTTTAGGATGGTGCCAATGACCAATTTTTATCAGCGCACCTCTCGCCATCGGCTGGAAGTTCATCCTCACACCTTAAAACCTCTTAGGTTCTCTACAGTGAGGTTTCAGAGAAACTTTCTCCCTCGTACGATAAGGTTGTGGAATGAGCTTCCCGTCGAGGTTTTCCCGAAAGACTACAACATGGAGTTCTTTAAGAAAGAAATTAAAAGCTTTTTAACAGGCTCGGCAACGCGCTAGTGATGCTTCTGGTGTTCCAAGCGACCATAGGCTAAGGTAACTGCTTACCATTAGGCACGCCGTATGCTTGTTTGTCACTTTAGTCGTATAAAAAAATATATTCTGTCAAAAGACAAAAAAATATTCAACAATAAACTAGGAACAAAATTTGACAAAGCCTGTCAAAGTTAACAAATAAACTAGCAAGGATTAAAATTACCACATCATAGAGTGCACATACAATCTCTTGTGCGTCACTTTGCACCTTGAACACCTTTAAATTTAAAACAACGAAGCTTATTTATAAAATCTCTTGCAAAGACAAAATAATTTCAGCTAACTATCAAAATCTTAATAAATATATTTTGAGTAACTGAATTTGGGAGCGAAAGTTTGCTGATTTAATGGAATCGTTTGTGAAACTTTAAACAAATTCGTATTGTTGCTGAGCTGACATTATGTTACATAAGGTGTGATATCGAGCGCGATGAGATAAACTTCTTCGAGTATTTCTACATCAATAAGAGCTGAAAGTTCTCGAGATAAACCTAACGCTGTAACAGTCGAACTATTTGAGGACTTCGTAAGGAACGCTCAAGTGATCCGCCTCTTTAGTTTGGTAAATGTACTATATACTCAAGTTTAAATCTATATTTATGTGAGATTGGTTTTAGTTGTTTCAAAGTTATTTTCTTTTGTCACGAAAATATATAAATATTAGCTTGGCGGCAGAAAATATTGATGTAGTTTTACCAAAGTGTACAATCAATCAAAAATAACAAAATTGGTAATGATAATAAAAATAAAATAGAAAAGAGCAACGCAAAATTTTCCACTTACAATATTAATAAGCAATTCTCCATTTTCATTAAAACGCTAAGATTGTAAACATTCAATGTCCCCAAACGGGTTTGTAATACTAAACAATATAACAACAAAACAGCAAACGATCAAATTCCTAAAATTTGAGAATCTAACTTTCAACATCGATTCACCTTAAATGAAAATAATTTGAGACGAGCTCGAAAAGTTTAAGGGTCCCAAAATATTGATGTAGTTTTACCAAAGTGTACAATCAATCAAAAATAACAAAATTGGTAATGATAATAAAAATAAAATAGAAAAGAGCAACGCAAAATTTTCCACTTACAATATTAATAAGCAATTCTCCATTTTCATTAAAACGCTAAGATTGTAAACATTCAATGTCCCCAAACGGGTTTGTAATACTAAACAATATAACAACAAAACAGCAAACGATCAAATTCCTAAAATTTGAGAATCTAACTTTCAACATCGATTCACCTTAAATGAAAATAATTTGAGACGAGCTCGAAAAGTTTAAGGGTCCCATTGTCACCTTTGATACCTACCTTTACAGCGAAATGAAATCTGAAGGCTTTAGATCAAAGGTTGTTAGAGGACAAATTCTCTAAATACTGATCCCGAAAATACCTTTGATGGCATAAATCAAAAACACCTGTAAAAATTGCTTTTTCTCTAACATTATATTCGGCAAAATCTTAAGAATTTTCGGATCCAAAAACTTTACCACGCTTTTTTGGAAGTCATAAGTATTTTTGAGCTAAAGGGAATACCAGAAATGCTTGCAACTCTAAACTGGGTTTCTTTTAAAGATTTTACAAAGAATTTAGTTTAGCATAATTTGGTAATTACGAAGTGCTTTTCACCGTTTTTGGAGTCGAAAATCACGTATCAAAATTTAGCCAGATCAACGCAACATTGAACCATTACGCTTTACGTAAATAAGCATATCTCGATAGAAAACACTTGACATAGCAGTATTATACCAAAACAATATTAGAGATATGTTCTAAGAATATTTTATTTGATCATAAATGTCGCGTATTATTTATGTTACTATATTATGCTGATAAAACTTGATATACATAGTTATCCATATACTATTCATATGATTGAACATAACGATATACACATAATACAAGAGAATATATATTTATTATTATACTGTGGTAAATTATTATGAGTATTCCAATTTATTCCTCTAATCAGATTAAGAGTACAGCCATATATATTGACGACCTCTATGGTTCGGTGGTACTGTGTATGTACTGCCACGCAGAGGTCGCGGGTTCGATTCCCGCTCAGTGCAAATATTTGTGTGCATGAATATGTCTATTTGCATTGGTCTGGGTGGTTCTTTATAGAATATGAATTTATTAATAAAAAAAAGTATTTAAGTATGTATATCCGCATTCTAGAACCCGTAACACAAGCTATATAAAAATATGCTTACTTTGGGTCTAGGTGGCGTTGTGTGTAGTTGTTGTGATATTATTATTATTATATTACTAGCTGTTGCCCGCGACTTCGTTCGCGTGAAAATTCAGATGGGTGCCTCTATGAGAATATTGCGTGCCTGATTTTATGGCAATTTTATCAGTATAAAAATTGTATCAGTATTATCCGTCTCTATGGCGAATCCAGTTTAAACCCGCTACCGCTAAAACTGACAAACCACTTTCACACAAACTTGCGACTCTTATTTGCCCATTTAATAAGGGTGGTTTCTGAATATTAAAAAAAGAGTATTTTCTAGTAATTTGGTAATCCTACTATAAAAACTATAGAAGTTTCATACAAACTTTGCCACCCCTTTTTACCCCCTTAGGGGATGGATTTCGCAAAATTCCGTCTAAGTGAGCATTTATATTCTAATAGGAATGACAATGCAAAGTTTGAGATTCCTAGCACTTGTTGTTTCTGAGATTTCGTGATAAGTGAGTGAGTGACCTTTTGGGCTTCGCTCGCGTGAATGTCGTTTTTTCCAATAGACATTTTTATATTGTTTAAATACTGTTTTTCATACTATTTTTCATACATTTCCCCCACACTTCCTCTTCACTTCCCCCTCACTTCCCCATCACTTTCCTCTCACTTCCCCATCACTTCCCTCTCACTTTCCCCTTCTTTCCTCCTTCTCCTCAGTTCCTCCTTTTCCTCCACCCTTTCCCTCCCTCCCCCTCCCTGTAAATTTCGAGTCGCTAGCTTCAGAAGCTAAAGATCTTTGTGTAGAATATTTCATCCCTAATTTCACCCCTCTAAATCCACCCCTGTTAAAATAAAATTATAAGGATATTTTTCATTTAAATAGAAGTATTCCAAAATAAAATTTCAAAACTGTAAGTTAAAAAATGAAGAAGATTCATATAATCGATTTCATCCCTTTTCACACACTTAGGAATTAAATTTTAAAAAACCCTTTTTTAGTACAACCTCTAGACATTTAGACAAACACACCCTCCAAATTTCAAGTCGTTACGACCAGCAGTTTAGGCTGTGCGTTGTCTGAGTCAGTCAGTCAGTCAGGACAAAGCCTTATATAATATGTATGGGTGTATGAATGTATGGATTAGACGTATAGCCATCGGGGATCAAAGCATACAGGCTGCTAGGAATGCTAACACGTGATGAGCCACATAAAGCTGACCGTGCGAAAAACAGCTAATACTTAGATCCACGCCCACAACTTTTAGTTGTGTCTGACCTTGGGCTTTATTAATTGTCATCGCGAAACATAGGCTCACTGGAAACTGGACTCATTTAAAACTAAACGGAAGATTGTTTAGAATGAGCGGAATCCGAAAAATAAAAACGCTATCAGCTATTCCGTAACCTGTTAAAGTATCTGTTTCTATCAGATTTCGTAGTAAATTAACAAATGTTCGACGTGATTCTTTAAATTGGCATAACTTTTTTATTTATGAACCGATTGACATGAAACAAACACTAAATGTTAAGTGAAGCTTACCACAATGTATTAGTGAAAACCATATCTAAATCGGATAAGCCGTTTCTGAGATTAGCGTGAACAAACGCACAGACAAACAGACAAACAGACAAACAGACAAACAGACAAAAATTGTAACAATCATTGTTTTGGGTTCTATTTGTGTTGATAAAGGCCCCAATAATTTTTTTTCTCATATATCTTCCATGTACAGACATCGATCGGTTACATTTTTATTATATGTATTGATTGATTGATATTCTATATAGTATAATTGCACTATAACCACTGACCATATGTGGGGCCGTAATAAAAAGGCAGTGCGGTTTTGACTACGAGAACCCCGTTCTTTCACTATGACGACTTTGTAAGATTTTGTAAGAAACTGAAATTATGGCTAATACAAAATTCATTTTAAACAATATCAAAATATCTTATGTAAATAAATTTGATGTAGACAATTTTCAATACTAGGATTTTTAACTAGCTTTGCCCTGCGGTTTCGCCCGCGCCGAAATTGTTATAACTCGGGAACCAACGTGATTTTCGGGATTAAGAATAACCTATGTCCGTCTCCGGCACCGAATCCATTTACATACTAATTTTCATCCATTCAGCCTTTTAGGCGCTGAGTAGTAACATACACATATACACACAAATAGGATTTGTATGTTGTACTCAACTAAATATATTGGACTCCAATTATTTCAATATAAAATCACACCTACATTTTATGCATATAATGTTAACTAGATGAGGCAGTAGTTCCAGGTTTTCATCTCATTCTTAATTTCACTAAGCGTCGTTTATTTTACCAAACAGAAACCACTTCTGCAAAGCTGTGACGTAAGAGCTGATAGCTCAGTTTGTAATCTAGGGCGCTTCATCTAGTTATTATGTTGTACAGTGTATCTAAATTTATGTGAGCGATTTAAAAACAGCTATATGTTTATATGTATGTGTGTGTATGTTTATATGTGTTTATTTTATTGCGGATAAAACTTTTTATAGATTATTTTGAAGTGACTTTAAAATCCATCTGGGTCTAATGTGTAGTTTTGGGTATACATAATTAAAACATTTAAATAGTATAGGTTACACTTGATATTATGAGACTAAAAATCTACCTACTAGCTCAAGGCCAGGGCCAGAACCACAGGGCTGGCATCTGTTTGGTTGATAATTTCAATGTTGTGAAAACACGAAGATTGTTATTTATATGTTTTTTACCGTATCATATTTAGAGCCAATTCTGGTAATTTAAAAAAGCGGCTAATTAATTGAAATAAAAATTAAATCAACATACAATCTAGATCAAATAAATAATAGATTTCCCTAACGACTACTTTTAATACAAGCAAGTTTACCTTTTCCATACATCAGGGACTTGAAATAAAATGTTCGACGGCTAGAACGCCTTACGGTCCCAATAAATTGAAAGGCAAAAAGCAACTTGAGCTTGCCAAGGTCCTTCCTTAACTCGTTACGTCTCACAGGGGTCTATATTTGGCACAAAACCTCTAAAAGGATCGTCTAAACTGTACCTTTTGTTATTTGTACGCCACTTCCAACTCAATTTGGTAGTTCAAACTTAGCTTATTTCCTATGGGAAATTTTCTTCAAGCGAGGCAAATGTAGACGTAAATTGATTCTTTGTCGAATATGTTCCTTCTGTAATATAATGTTTTATTGATTCTTCTGATGTCTTGATTTTCTTTGACGTTTTTTTTTTTGTTTATCTGGTCTACTGTTCAACCAGGTTTTGCACATTGTATGTTATATGTAATAGACAAATCTTCGTGTGATCCATAAATGTTTGTTCCGAGCCTGGATGTACTTTTTGTTGTGCGTTAATTAAATGTTCGTCAAGTGTCCTGCAAAACAAGGTTTGTTCTCGACTGCGTGAGTTGTCTTTGAATATTATATGCATGTATTATACATATAAACCTTTTCGATGCAATTTTCTGAAGAATAGTGAAAATTGTATCAAATCATTTGTACAACAAATGTACAAATGTACGGTTTAGAAGAAGTTAGCTAAAAACAAATGGCAGAAAACAGCTGTTATTTTGCTTCTCTTTGAAAATCATTAACTACTAATAAGTAATCTTAATTTGCGTCGATATTTTGCGGCGGTCATTCATTTCACAAAGCCCGTCACCAACTATGACACTGGAAGTTAAGCCGTTGATCCCAATGACACAGACATTTGGGTCAATGGGTAAGGAATATCATATTGGTATTGGCTACCGACTATAGGCCAGACCATGATAGTATATTTATGTGGAACGCTGTTGAAACTAGTTATCCTGAATTACAACCTGATATACTAAAAAAAAGGCACGGTGAATGATATGAAAGAAAATCTGGTCAATGGCGAGTCGTAGTGCCATAATTATGTCTTTTCATTCCGTTCAAATAAAACTTTGATTTTTTTACAGTTTCGACAAATTAATAATACCTTCACGCGTTACTGAGATAAAGATCTTGATAGACAGACATACATACAAACAGACAGACGGGCAACAAAGTGATCCTATAAGGGTTCCGTTTTACCTCTTGAGCTACGGAACCCTAAAAACTAATAAATTTAGTTAAAACTGGCACATAATGATTTTAATGATAGAGTTTAATAATGTTGCTAGTTGCCAGTTTCCATAAAATATTTGAAATTCTACACACTTTAAGATTTCACTGTGAAATGGTAAACGAAATCTAACAAAATTTTTTTATCCACCTGATTGCAAAGCGCAAAATATTAAGAAAGTATCATAAACAGATAAAATACCTGTTTGTCAAAGGTCAAGCAGTTTATTTTAAAGGTTTTAATCTTGTAATATTTGACCATATTACCGTTCATCAGGCTACATAATTATAACATTTACTTGACAATGTTTTGATTATATTTCTAAATACTATTTTATTACAAGCAAATATTACAATACATTGTACAATAATCTTATCATAGCTATAAGTCCTGAAGAATTCAGCATATTCTAACTTTTATTTCCCACACTTGTTGCAAATTTTAAAATTATTAGTTTACCCTCCCATTAGAAATATTCACCTTACTTGAACTTTTGATTTTTCCTAATATTGATTAATCTAATTTTTTTTTTTTTTTTCTTTTTTTCACTTTGTATCGTTGTATCCCTTTTTTTTTTTTTCTCTCCCTGCCACATTTTCTTGTTATCTTTACACCGCTCAGCTATCTCATTTCTTTTAAGGTGTTTGAAGATATTGAAGGCCTCAAGTGTACAATGAGTGCTCAACATATCATGACCCGTAAAGCAAAGTCCAAGGAAACTGAAACCCAGCTCAAGTTAGCACTACTGGAGCTGAAAAAATACAAGGAGGATAACAGTTTGCTGCTGAAGGAGCGCACTGAGTGTGAAGAAGAAATAAATGTTGTCAACAATAGAGTAGCTGAGTTGAAGGTAGAACTATCATCACTTCATACAAAGTACCTGGATGTTCTAGATCAAAATGAGAAACTACAATTTGAAGTGGAGTCTTTCGGCAACTGTCAAGATACATATTTAAGTTCTCTGAGTCGCATTACAGAATTGGAATCAAGTCTGAATAAGGCCTGCTTAAAAATAGTTTCACTTGAAGACACAATACTGGCTCTCAACAGTACTGCTACTCAGAATCTCTTTTCTGACCTCATAGGTGGTAAAATAGGTATACCAGATATTCTGAAGTGTACATGTAAAAAATCTTTTATTACCAATAGTAAAAATAAATCTAAGAAGCATTACAAATTAAGGAAATTAATAAAAAATCTTAAGGCAAACATAAAAAAATCAACAAACATAAAAAAATTATCACAAATTAATGGTAAATTGATAACAGAGCGTGTGACATTACTTTCAGAGCTAGAAAACTATAGCGAACAGGTAGAAAGCAGTAGGCTTATGTATGAGAAACATACACAGGAGCTAGAGACACAAATTTCTGATTTACAGTCACAGCTAACTAGGGTTATTTTTGATCATGAGAAGGAAACACGTGAGTATATTATGAAATATGATGAAATTGCAAGGGTCGGTAAAGAGAACTTAGAACAGGTCATTACCCTTAGCAAGAGTATGTCGTGCTCATCATGTTCACAGCCTACACCGATCAGTAAAGTGTCACTTGTGTCTGTTACTGAATCTGAAAATAGAGATTCAGAGCTTCAGTCGCTTACTCATAGTAGTTCTGTCCCCTGTCACACCTCTTCTTGTTATTATCATAAAAAACTTACTGTTAAAAATGTAATTATGTACACTGATCAGATTGGAATAGGTTTAGGCAGTTTAATTAATAGTAACTATGAGCATCCAATCACAAATATCTGTTCACCAGGAGCCAAATTAAGTAGTATAATTAGTAATATCAAAAATACTAGATTTAACAAAGAATCAACAGTTATAGTTTTATATGGTAACAGTTTATATGCTACAAAAAAAGACATATTGCAGTTAACTGAAGTAATGACTTCACTTTATGATAGTTTAGGGTGCAAATTTATTTTTTGTGCTTTACCATATTCATATGCTTTATCAGATATACAAAATAAGCATATTGAAAAATTGAATTTATTAATTTATAATACTACAAGTCGCCTTAGTGACTTCATGACATTTTTTGACATAAATATATTTATTAGTAAATTTTTATTGACAAAAGATACTATGTATCTGCCAACATTTTACAAAAAACAAATTGCTAAATTGTTAGCATATAATTTATTTACTGACACAGATACCTGTAGGGTATTGAAGAATTTAGTAGGACAAAGTAGTGAAACTACTGATATCAATACATCTAATAGTTTAAACTAGTAGATGAGACAAAGGATAAGGAGTCATTTTATTTGAACTTGGTTCACCAAAATATTCAGGGCTTATCCGGCAAGGAACTAGAAATAGAATTATTTTTAAGATTACTTAATATTCATATTTTCTGTGTCACTGAACATTGGCTGAAATGTGACCAACTTATAATGAACAATGAGTACTACAGTATTGGTAGTGCATTTGCTAGGAAGAAAGCTATACATGGTGGCTCTTTAGTATATGTTTGTAATAGTATAAAATATAAGGAGCGTAAGGATATAGTACAGCTTTCCATTGAGCGCACAATTGAAATATCTTGTGTGGAGCTTGAGCAACATATTGTTGTGTGTGTATACAGACCGCCACAGAGTGACTTCACCTTGTTTGAAACTGTAATGGAAGATGTACTGAAACGCTTGAGCATTTGTAACAGGCATGTGGTTGTGTGTGGTGATTTTAATGTAAACTTACTTGAGGAATCAGCTATATGTAGTAGATTAATTAGCTTGTTTACCTCATTTGACTTACATTATTTATTCTATGAACCTACTAGAGTTACTACTCATTCTGCTACATGCCTAGATAATATTTTCTGCAACTGTCAGTCTTTAAATAGTTCTATATTGAATGATTTAACATCTGATCACTATGGGCAAAAGGTTGAATTGCCTGTAATTAAAATACCTAAAGTTAATTATAAGATCACATGTAGGCCAGTGACCTCTGAACGCCTGAAACACTTTAGCGAGAACATTAGTACTAAAGTTACCAATATAGATCTTAGTCGCGACGATCCTGACAGCCTCTACCTATCTTTGTTTAATTTAATTAAGGTAGAATATGAAAATATTTTTAAACCCAAGACTTTTAATAAAAATATTAAAATTAAATTTTGTGACTGGGCAACAACAGGCATCTATAAAAGTAGAACTAAACTGTTTGAACTATATGGTATGAAAAAATATAATACAAATCCGAACTTTGTAGATTACGTTAGGAATTATTCAAAAATTTTTAAAAAGGCTTGTACCACAGCCAAATCTTTATACATAAGTAATAAAATTAAAGAATCTGACAATAAAATCAAAACAACTTGGAGTATCATTAACAATGAAACTGGACGAACCACATTGCGGGATACTAACTTTGAACTTAACGTAAATAATAAAATTATTTCAGATAATTTAGATGTAGCACAAACATTTAATAATTTCTTTATAAACATACCTGTTAATGCAACCAGGTCCTTAGATTCTTGCCCAGTCAAAGCCGAAACTTTAGCTAGGGTTAGCGTGGGAGAGTGCAGCGTTTTATTTAGTTTCAAGTATATTAACCCCAATGATGTGATAAAAGTGTTTAAGTCACTTAACTCAAAAAGAACTGCTGACTTATGGGGTATTTCAACGAATCTAATTAATAATATAATATCTAGTATAGCTCCACACCTTGCCACAATATTTAATAGATGTGTGGACACAGGCGTGTTTCCTGATCTGATGAAACACAGTAAAGTAATACCTTTATTCAAAAATGGATCAAAAAGTGACGCAACTAACTTTAGACCGATTTCCATATTGCCAGCTATTAGCAAAGTGTTTGAGAAAATAATTTTGCAGCAATTAGAAAGTCACTTTGTCTCAAATAAATTGTTACACAAAGAGCAATATGGCTTTACTAAAGGTCGTTCTACAATAGATGCAGGTATTACATTGATTAAGCATATTTATAGTGCCTGGGAAAATTCGATGGATGCTATTGGTGTCTTCTGTGACCTTTCAAAAGCCTTTGATTGCGTCGAACACAATACGCTTCTACGAAAACTCAGTCATTATGGTATTAGGGATGCTGCACTCAATCTAGTTGCCACTTACTTAAGCAATAGAATACAATATGTTGATGTAAACGGAAGTAGGTCTACCGGATTACCTGTAGCTATGGGCGTGCCACAGGGTTCCATTTTAGGCCCTTTTCTTTTTCTGATTTATATCAATGATTTGCCATTCCATATTCAGAATTTTTGCGACATTGTACTGTTCGCTGATGACACATCACTTTTATTTAAAGTGGATCGTAAGGAAACTAACATTGATAAAGTGAATAGCTCACTAGTGAAAGTTCTGGACTGGTTTAGTGTGAATAACCTACTGCTTAATTCAAAGAAAACTAAATGTGTTAAATTTACTATGCCCAATACTAAAAGCCTAGCTATTAATATAAGTTTAAATAATGAAACTTTGAGCTTTGTTGAGTCTACAGTTTTTTTGGGTTTAACTTTAGATAACAAGCTTCAATGGGGTACCCTAATATCGTGTCTTGCTGGTAAACTCAGTTCCGCAGCCTTTGCGATAAGAAAGGTAAGACAGTTTACCGACATAGAAACAGCTAGACTTGTCTATTTCAGCTATTTCCATAGCGTGATGTCATACGGTATACTGCTCTGGGGCAAGTCTGCGGATATTGAGTCAATTTTTATAATTCAAAAACGAGCAGTGCGATCTATTTACAATTTGGGCCCTAGGGTTTCACTAAGAGAGATTTTTAAAGAAATAGGTATTCTGACGGTGGCGTCTCAGTATATCTTCGCCAATATTATGTTTATCAAGAAAAATATAGACTTGTATTCCAGAAACTGTGACATGCACTCTGTGAATACTCGAGGTAAACATAAATTAGTTGGTACATATTATCGCCTACATAAAGTAAACAACTCATTTGCGGGTCTAGGTGTACGTTTCTATAACAAATTACCCATTGACATTATGAATCTACCCCTACAAAAATTCAAACAAACTGTTAAAAACCGCCTTATTCTAAAGGGTTATTATACTATTAATGATTATTTAAATGATAAAGCAGCATGGGTATAGTTGCTCGTTTAATGCAAGATTAATGTTATATTGATTATTATTGTTGTAGCTTTATTGACTATTATTATCATTAAGTATATTGATATTTTTATTATTGTACTTATATTGACTATTATTATCATTCAGTATATTGATTATTATTATAGTAATTATATTGACTATTATTGTAATTATGTTGACTATTGTAGTAAAAGTTTAATGTGAAGTGGATGCATATCATGATCATTACGAGTTCGTAAGGCATAATACATTTTATTAGGGTTCTTTTACCACCCATGCCCTGCATTGTCATGCTCACTAAAATGTCATTGCTTGTGGTGTCGTATTGGCCGGGTCATCACCTTCCCTCTAATATGGCGAGGGTGATGATGGCTGGCCCGTGCGTCATGCTCGTGAACGGGTGCTACTTGGGATGACTGGTCAATCTTGGCATGGCTTACATTTAATATTCAATCCAGTATTACCTTGTCGTTCAATGTGACCAGGGGGTGCATTTACCAGTTTAATTAAAATACGTAGTCAAATTACCATACTAGTTGAAACTAAATAATTGAATTCCTTGTTTTCTTTCTTTAATCTTAGTATTATATTAATTAGTTAATTTGTAATAATTACTTTGTATGGTTCTTTGGTTGCGTTGAGTGTTTAAATTGTAACTCATTCAAATAACTGTAATTATCTGGCGATTGAAAAGAGTGGCGTGAGTTTCTTGCCAGTTCTTCTCACAGCTCTACCTCGTCAGCGAACTGGCTGTAGGTCAATTGGCTGACAAAATGTAATGTTGACTTTTCATAAGCATCATACTTTATGATCTAAATGAAATAAATGCTTTGACTTTGACTTTGACTTTGACTTTGACTTTGACTTTTCTCAAAAAGATGACGTCACTATTAATGTGCCCGTCAAGAACACATAAGATAAACTAAAAAAGAACGAAAATGTTATCTTCTTGTTCACATTCGATCCAATATCGATTCATCAACAGGGTGCTGTGTGCGAGTTTGTTTTACGTTAACGCGACACGTATATAACCAATCCAAACTCAATTAAAACCAATCAGATCCAAATGCGGTAAACGTTATAATCGCGTTAACGTCTCCTTCATTGGCATCTTGCGTTTAAGGTAACTCGATCAAAAGGGAAATAACTGGCAGTAGGCCTTCGGGAAAGACATCCACTGCTTGACATAGGCTGCACTCAAATATCGTCACTTCAGTCGTGAGCTTTCGTGAGCCTAGCACGAGTATGTTGAAGAGCAATACTAACATTACTGACAAAACTAAAGTCAGTTAGTTTCCTTGTATCTAAATTCAAAAACCAAAACCTAGTCAAAATAACTTCTACAAAAGCGAGGATCGGAATTAATAATCAAACTTTCATCCTATATTTGTCATTATTTCCTTCAACAACCTCTGGACAATTAATTAATCGGGAACTCCACTATACACAATTCCACACAAGTTGTATAATATGCATGTAGTATATGTAGCATTAATTAACAGACACTGAGTGGTGTTGGGTACTCTTAATTAGTAAAGTTTTGGGCAGCGGTCACCTAATCTGGCGAAGGGTCAGACAAACATGATGATATATATACTTAGGTACAGCTGTGAGATTTATAGATAGTGTATAAAACAGATGTACTACCTAGAATAATAACAGACTCATTGATAAATTTGAAAATTAAACAAATCAGACACCACTTTCGAAACAAATCTGGTGTTGTGGTAGACTTTATTAATAAATATAAACTCAGAACAATTTTTGTATAGATTGATAAGATACACAAAGCAAGTTTAGTGGAGATCACAACGTCGTGCACATCAGGGCTGTAATTCTCGAAACTTATTAGATTAGTAATATTAGTCCATAAACTAATATTTTGTTAATAGTCTACCAGTATAATCCTTGTTTTTGAGAAACAAACAATATTTGAAGTCATAAAATTTCACTAATAACTATTAACTAATATATTAGTAAACTAATACTTACGATAAACAGGGCCCAGTTGTACCCTTTCTATTCATACCACAAAGGTTACATTCAAATAGAACTCAAATGTGACAATTTAATTATTATAGAAATTAAAAACAATCTAAGTCAGGTACCAAACAGTATGCGGAATTGCATTTCCCCTCTAAAAAAGTAAAGTAACAAGACAATTTATATTAAGTTAAGCAATCTTTACGACGTTAATAACACAGTAATATTATAGTGATTATACCTTCATAGAACTAATGAATATTACTGTTTATTAGACCTAACAACCCGGCATTTTGCTCTATTTGAGTATTAAACTGCTTGACGAGCGCAGTATTTCCGACATTATACAAAAAATGAATTTAAATAACACTTTCGTACTCTTGTTTACCAGCAAGGTTAAAAAATCCTCGGAAAAACTATTTATATTGCAGTCTGTTACTTGTCTGTATTTTTATTTTTAGTGAATAAT
The DNA here is from genome assembly GCA_963082885.1 of Parascotia fuliginaria. Lineage (NCBI taxonomy): Eukaryota > Metazoa > Arthropoda > Insecta > Lepidoptera > Erebidae > Parascotia > Parascotia fuliginaria. The sequence goes on from OY720195.1 coordinate 9,140,369, forward strand.
GCGTCTCTTTATTGTAATCGTTAATGCCGTCATAATAAGGAAGTAAAAGTAAAATACACGTGGCTCGACAAAAACATTTCATAAAGATCCTTCAAGCTCATATTTCTGTTGTTCTTTATAGTAAGGCAATATACATTGAAGAGTTTACAATTACCGATAAAAAAATACAGTTGTCTGAATGGCTGCTTCTGAGGTTCGATGTTACTGTGTACGGATTACAACTCAAAGGTCTGGGGTTCGATCCCCAGGTCGGGTAAAGTGGTATGGAGTTTTTCTGTCAAAAAATTCCCAGTATTAGCCCGGACTCTGGAATTGTGCCCGTTAAATGGCAACAGTCTCGCCCCCTGTTACATGAGATATAAAACAAAAAAATTTCGAAAAGTGTAGTTGGTTAAACATCTCTGCTTATCCCTTTGGGAATAAAAGGCGTAAATCTATGTATGTATGTAATACTGTTGTCTACCTAAATCTTTCGAAACAACCTTTTGAATCAATAGTCAAGATTTAACTAAATCCAGAAGCAATGCGTTTCGTTAATAGTTTCAAGCCTTCGAGCAACCTAAGTAATTCGCTTTGATTAATTTTGATCTTACAAAGGGTTGAAGTTTTAAGTACTGTTGACGTAGAAATTCCCAAGTTCGGGACTTAAGAACCTGATATTGTGGAATTAAATACACTCTCCCAAAGCATTAGTATCATAAATCTGCGAAATCTTAAGGATTAGAATTGTATTATATTAGAAATTTGGAAGGTTATGATAATGTGGCCATAATACGGTAAATTTGAGTTGAGCCTAAAAGGGGTCCCTGTGGTATACCTGCTGGATAGTGAAAAAGTTTTATAATAATTTATTGTTAGTTTTTTCACGATGATAAAATGTATTGTATTATTAAAATAGACGTGATGACTCAATAGTTAAGCTACCTGCTTTGGATCGAGATCGTAAGTTCGAGACCGTGTAAGTACCAATATGATTTTTCAAATTCATGATGTACTTTTTAAGTTTATATTGGACATTACTGACTAACAGTGAAGGCAAACAACCTGCACAAAATAAAATAGTCCGAAATTGCCAATAGACCTTAAGCAAGCGTAGCGATCAATGCTCATTCCTTCTCTGTATGAGAAGAGGCTTTTTTTTGCAGTAGGATAGTAATGGCTCGATATAATGATGAAGGTGATGATGATTCCAATCTAGTTTTAACGATTTACTTTAGTAGTGGTTGTTGAAATCATCACTTTTAGAACCTTTACTTACAAGCAAATTAATTCAATTCGATATCACTATTTTCACTAGCAGACCATTCTACGATTCTACGGCAGCAAAATAGACAGTTTAAAATACTTTTTTTTAAAGCACATGGCACCAGCACATGAACAGAACACATAGAAAATCATACACTGTTCACAAAGTTTTAGTATTGCAGTTTGTATGGCTTTTATCGATGAAACTTTTTTAAATATGAAAACACAGGTATTGTTCGCACCGAAATACAATATGAAATGAAAATAGACTTTTATTTTAGATTACTTTATTGTTGTTTATACTATATTTTGCGAGTTTTTAATGGATACAACTAAAGTATTTTTGGGAAATGTCTCACATTTTACAAGTGATTATTGTATTTAATTGGAATACAAAACTGTTCGATAAGTCATACCGAGTATTAATGATATTTGTGTAAGTTATATTTATTTATTTATTAAAAACTTCATATACAAAGTATATTGGCGGACTTAGTGCCTGAGGCATTCTCTACCAGTCAACCATTACGGGTGATGCAGAGAACAACAAAATAGGTGTATCTGAAGACAGTATGAAGAGATTATCACAAGGAGTTACAATACTAAATAAACATACATACAATCATACATACACATACATAGCCTTACGTTCAAAAATATACCTACATAAATATAAAATATAGATATACACATATACATAAACTTAATCATATATATTTGATCTGGATCATTGTGATGAGTCTGCTTTTTTATTTAAAAGAAAGTTATATCTGTATGTTTGTACAGTTTTAATGCCATAGTATGAATGAAGATATTAATAGTCTTCGGTACAGAGATGGCATTAGCCAAAGAAACCTCTTTATGTTGTGTTTTTTTAAGTTTGGGTTTAAGGCAGTTTATAAGACTTTTTCTGTAAAAATAATAATCAAAACTTTGTCAATAATCACCAGTTATAATTAGAGAAGCTAGAAAATACTTGGTGATGAATAAAAGTAGTTCAAAGTAAGTGTAGGTTAAGCTCAGATTGAATTCGCTTTGCATCTATCTATCGAATTTCAGCTATTTTGACCATTCGGAATACTAAAGATATAATTTGAATACCTAGGAGGATGCGATTGCAACGTTTTTATCATTAAGTACAGAAAAACTAATACTTACAAACACTTTAGTTAGGTATTTAGTGACCCAGTCAAGATATACAAAGATGACATGAGACAAGCCAACCACGTAAGAGAGAGACAAGTTAGGAAAGAGACAAGCTCAGGAAAGAGACCAAGTAAGAAAATAGCAAGTTGGATAAAAGACGAGTTAGGAAAGAGACAAGCTCAGGAAAGAGACCAAGTAAGAAAATAGCAAGTTGGATGAAAGACGAGTTAGGAAAGAGACAAGCTCAGGAAAGAGACCAAGTAAGAAAATAGCAAGTTGGATAAGAGACGAGTTAGGAAAGAGACAAATTTATGAAAATGACAAAGTCGTACGAAGAGGTTTTTTAAAAGTGGATTGGCAATTGTAAGCCTTTAAAACTTATTTGCCTCTGTGATTCAGTGATTCTTAATGCAGTGTTCTCGAATTCAATCCTTAGGTCGGGTAAAATTATATTGAAGTTTTCTGTTGAGAAGTTCTCATCCGGAATCTGGAATTGTCTCAGTAAATGGCATGAGGCTCATTCCCTGTTACTTATACAATTTGCTACAAGCTAGCAAAGCGTGGAAGTTATATACGTCGTATTGTGTTATATTGTATGTAATAAAATATTTTTCGCAAACATCAAAATTTGCATAATTACGAAACTGTATCTCCTTAAACCGAGCTCGGTCATAAAATCTACAACTAAAACCATGTAGCAGTAAACTTGGCATAAGCCTAGCATCAAACTTGGGTAATTATTAAGTCGCCAAAGGTATTCAAACTTCGCTAACTGCCACTCCCAACAGATTTATGTTAGGCGTTGATTACTGTGTATAATTTCGTTACATTACCTTTTAGTCAGTTTTTGATTGAACACAAATGGATGAATTAGGAAGATTTATTATCAATATATAAATTTACGGAAAATGTTAGTACAATTTTTTTTAGAATGTTAGCTTTAAAGTCAAGACTAGCCGAGCACTATGAGGATGCCATAAAGTTTTACAAAAAAAATAACTAAATAATTGTAATGAAATTGTTAGATTAACTTTTATACTGCAAGTGAAATAAAATTTCATTAGAGAAAATATTTTAAATATTAAAAATTTAAACACCTGTCAAATTTTAACATACTTTATGTCTTGTTGTAGACTTATGACTGGTCAAGATGGAAATACTCAATAGAGACCTACTTTCAACAATATTCTTATTGTCCTAATTTTGGATAATTGATCCGAAAAATAATTACAAGAAAACATGCACGTTCTGTTTGTTTTATCTTCAAACACTAAACCAGTAACCAAATGACTGAAAGACATAAATATAGAAATTGTGTCAAAAGATAGAATAACCGAATTTATTTGAGGGTCAGGGATTTTATCAAGGTAATCTTTTGAAAATGTTGGTTTTTCCTCCCAAGAGAGGACTGATAAGGTTGATTTATAGTTTTCACGCAAAGGGTCTGCCCTCTGACACTTAGATTTCATATTGTAAGACACATAGCCCAAAGGTAGGCTTGGGAATTGTTCCATTTTGTTTGACTAAATTATGGTTGGTTTTGTACAGCCTGATTAAAAACTTTCATTAATTAGTACCTACATAAAATCAAAATATTATGTTTATCTTCTGTCGTATTTTTCACTACTACCAGTGATAACGTAGTAATTGTTAAGTTATTTTTAAGCATAAGTGTCTTCTTATTCGTGTTAGAATAGTTTTCAGCATCACTAGCGTTTTGATTAACCTAAATTTATTGAAGTGGTGCTGGGTAGAACACTTTGTGCTTTATTGATTAAGAGTAGGTTATCACACGATTGTTACTAACTCTGTTGTTATATAAATGTTCAAGACCATCATCAGCTACAAGTAGTCCACTGCTGGTGGGGTCATAGGAGTGGAGTCACATAGGTCTCCCCCAAATTTTGTCACCTTGGCTGGTCGTTGTCCGCCACCCTCATAAGGTCGTCGTCTTATGTTCAAGATACATGACAGAAATAAATAGTATGCACGTAATTTGGTATCTTTATCGTTTTTCGGCAAAGTGAAAAAGATCTCATAGGAGAAGTTGCAACTCGAAATAGAAAGAAAAGTTTTTTATAACACCCAAAAGATTTTATTGATTACATTTTTTAGAACAAACTTCTTCTTGTTAACATTTCGATAATGAAAAGAAATCTATGACGAAATTTACATTGTGCTGGCCCAAAAAGCGGCTATAATGACTGCATTATCAGAAGCAGATAAAACTTACAAACATTAATACTCCTTATTTTTATCGTCATCAAAATCAAATTTCGCTGACACCACACGTTATACCGCACATCTAAAAGATCCTCATCAAGCCAAGTCGTACGTACAATCACACCGTGATCATTAGTGAACAAAAAATGTCTATGTATTGTTCGTAAAGTATGAGTTTTAATTATTGGAAGGGGTGATATTTGTATTGATTGACTTGGTTTTGCCGTAGATTTGTTATGGCAGAACCTTGCTTATTTAAGCCTGGACCGGTTAGAGCGATGTATCTATTCTTGAGAATATTGAAGTAAAGTAGTTATATTATCTATACTATTGACATAGTTCAGTGATTAGATTAGAGCGCCGGCAATTTAAATACCCTTTCTTTTTCCTACCCTTCTCTTCTCTTTCCTTATAGCCAACTCAACAATATTTTAGTATAACGTAATTTGTGTGGCTGACGAGCAAACAGCCTACGTGATGGTAAGTGATAACTGCCGCTTACGAATAACTCAAGTCTCTAGCATTGCTCCTGGAATGCCAGGGACTCTGCAAAGGCACTGTCTACCGTGAAGTTAGTGGGGTAGATGAAGGGATTGAGGAAGTAAGGAAAAAGTAAAAGGAGGAAATTGGGCCTCCGGCACTCTCACTTACCTAACAAAACGCAATACGTACGGATACTATTACTCTTACGTCGATTTTCTATGAGAGGGTAGTACCCCGGTTGATCCGACCCATTCATGCTGAAACCAGCGTGGATCTACTACCGTTAATTATTTTAACTAATTTACTAGAAAAAATAATATGAAAAGTTGTGTCATTACATCTCAGAAAAGCCTTTAAATATTTACTAAAAAGCTATAATATTGACCAATCACAAATATGTAAATAACATAAAAATCTCGGGTGTTTCATTACCCAACTGTCAAGGGGTGTTGTATTGAACGTTTTTCAATTTCCGCCTTATTTCCTGGTATTTGTTCACTGAAACTACGTCAATGGCATAGTTATGTTAAATCCAGGCCTTTATAATTGTTTGTGTACTATAGAATAATAAATTTGTTACTTGATTTTTAATATGAATTATCTACTAACATCTAAGATTAAATTTATAGGCCATTATCAAATCAATTTTTATTTACTTGAATGTATAAATATAAATAGCTAAATTTTGTTATTTAATTTACATCTATTTTAATCTAAATATTGACTGACTTATATAAATACTAGCTGCACCCTACAGCTTTGCCCTTAATTTTACTCGGGACCAGACTGATTTTTGGGATAAAAGTATACTTTAACCGTCTCCGACACCAAATCTATGTACATACCATTTTTTACTAAAATTCGTTCAGCCGTTCGCCGCGGAGGAGGCGTTGGCTTTTATGTCAAAAGAGGAGTGTATGCCCGCTCTCACGCCCATCCCGTTGACTTTCATCACGAGGCTATAGAACAAATGTGGCTTATCGTTCGCGTAAATGGCAATAAACTAGCAGTTGGTACCGCGTATCGGCCACCATGGCAAGATGTTGACATATTCTTTGACGCCTTGACTAGTTCGATAAACTCTTTATCATTCTGTACATACATTATTCTAGTAGGTGATTTCAATATAAACTTCATTAACTCTACTGACTCTAAACATAGCAGTTTAATAACATTTTTAAGATGTTTTAATTTAAAATAACACGTCACATCGGCTACCCACTTTACAGACCGCAGCCAAAAGTTCCTAGACCTGGTGTGTACGGATGCTAGGGTGAGTAGAATAGTAGTGGATCCTATTGGCTCGCTTGGAGGGCATGCTTTTATATCTTCTACTTTTGTGATTAAAAAAGAAAAACCGACCCCCCAATTTGTAACTTATAGGAACCTTGGGAGCATCCCTTTAGTGGAGTTCAACAAGGCTCTTGATGCTGTTGACTGGAGCGTCCCAATCTCCTCTTTAAATGTTAATGATATGGTAGCATACCTTAATACGAACTTAATCGCTATTTTTGATTTTTTTGCACCCCTTAAATCTCATACCTTACGGGTCAGATCATTTTCCTGGTTAACACATAATATAAAATTTATGATGCACTTGCGCGACCAGGCTCATAGGCAGTTCTTAAAAACTAAGTCTGATAGTAAAAAGGCATATTATAAGGAACTGAAAAAACTTGTGAATAAGTCATTATACTTTGAGAAAACAGCATATTATGAACAAAATATCAATAATAAAATTAAATGTCCCCGTACTCTTTGGAAAAACTTAAAATCAAATTTACTACCCTTAAAATCAAATTCTGAACTTCCACCCCATTTCAACGACCCTAACAAAATTAACTCCTACTTCTTAGATCTACCTTCTAATATTAGAATAGATATATCTATCCTCACATACTATGAGTTTAACCGATTTACCGACAACGTTTTTACTTTGACACCAGTACATCAAGCTTACATTGCTAGGAGTGTGATGGATTTGAAATCTAACGCGGAGGGTTGTGACTATATTAACAGAAACATGTTTCTGCTTAGTTTACCCCAAACCCTGGATTTATTAACGTCCATTATAAACACATCTATAATAACATCAACTTTTCCCGATCTCTGGAAAGTAGCTATTGTCCGTCCGTTGCCAAAAAACTCGAATGCTCTCGAAATTAAGGATCTGAGACCCATCAGCATATTGCCTTTCATTTCTAAGGTTCTGGAGAGGGTAGTAAATGTACAACTAACAAAGTACATTGAAAAAAATAACATTCTACCGGATGTCCAATCCGGTTTCAGGAAAGGTCGAAGTACAGTTACTGCCTTGCTGGACGTGACGGACAATGTGTTGTCGGCTCAGGATGAAGGATTGTGTACCTTGTTGGTACTTCTGGATTTTTCGAGAGCTTTTGACTCCATTAATATATCGCTCTTGATTTCCAAAATGACCTACTACGGATTCGATTCACGCACTGTTAAATGGTTCAACAGCTATTTGAACAACCGAGCACAATTCGTGGAAATCCGTGATGCGAATGGAGCTAGTGTTTTGTCGAGTCCTGCTTCTGTTAATAAGGGAATCCCTCAAGGTTCGATCCTTGGGCCGTCTTTACATAACTTATATACCGCTGACATAACTACAGTCATCAAGAAGTGTCGGTTCCATATATACGCTGACGACATACAAATATACTGCTCTTTTAAGCCTCAAGATTACGCAGCCGCTGTTAAAGCAATAAACGATGATCTAGACAGAATCGTAAAATGGTCTGTCAATAACAGTTTAATCCTTAACCCGTCAAAAACAAAGTATATGTTATTCGGTACTCCAAGTCAATTGAATACATTACAATATGCCTCGATAGGCGTTGTCGTAAATGGACAAAATATTGAAAGGGTCAGTGAGGCGCGTAATCTAGGCCTGATCATGGACCAAAGCCTTAGATACGAAAAACACATCCAAAACTGTGTGAAAAACTGCTTTTATAGGCTAAAAGTTCTTTATAAGCTGCGTCCTTATCTAAGCCAGGAACTTCGTATGCAATTAGTAGAATCCATCATTCTGTCCAAACTTAATTATGCAGATACTGTGTTTGGTTCCAGACTCTTGGCACGTACTAAAAATCTATTACAAAGAGTTCAAAACGCTTGTGCGAGATTTTGTTTCGATATTCCCCCTAGAGCACATGTCACACCGTACCTTAATAAACATTTTATGCTTAAAATTAAATTACGACAAAAGCTACACTTGGCTTGCCTTCTCTTCGGTGTTATAGCACACAAGTGTCCGTCGTACCTACACTCTAAACTTGAGTGGGTAAATAATCACCGACATGGAGAACGTCGACGGTGTGCTCAGCAGATGGATTCCACCGCCGGTTAGAGACCTAAGAAATGTAACCACTTTTAGACATAAATTTAAGAAACATTTACTAGACGTTCAAATATATTATGAAAATGTAAATATAAATCTTTCTTCTATTGTCTAAAACAATATATCAATTATAATTATTTATACTTGTATCATGTTATTATTTTCGCATACGTCTATATAAAATAATCTATTTAATTAATTACATATTTAAGTATAATAATACAATACATTAAAAAAATTACTTATTGTTTTAAATATTTTATTAATTATAATTTCAACAATAGGTACTTCTACATTTCTAACGTACAATAAGTACAATTCTTACCTGCTGCGCAGTTTTCGGGTTGTTCTTTGTTTGAATGCCAGCCGCCATTATCTAACTCTCATCCGATGCGTATGATATTTTTATTTCTCATTTATCATCTTCATTGCACTACACCTCGACTGCATGTAGCCTCTTTTCACAATGCTATTATATTTTATCTTGAGAACTTTCTAATATATACATTACATTTTATTATACTTTGGTTGGTTTATTAGGCACGACTCCTACGTACGTCCGCGCGTAACTTGATTAGGTCGCCAACTGAAAATCAGCGCTGGGTGTATTATGAGTTATGACACCCGGTTTTATGCTGAGTCGGCGACCCTTTCGGCATAGGCGTACAGGACAGCATTATTCGCTTTGTTTTTTGTTTTTTATTTTTTATTCTTACTTGTGTATGTTTTGTTTTGTATAAACTGTAAGTAATTTTATAAATCATCTCCTGTGCCCCTGTGACGAATTAAATAAATTTTCTTTCTTTCTTTTCTTCTTCTTTCCCTTTAGGCGCTAAGTGGTAACACACACACACACACACACACAACTTTTTTTATTTATAATACTAATAGGATAATGGACCTATTAATAATATAAATGCGCCTGGACCGATTATGATCAAAATTGGTATGTAGATAGATTCGGCGCCGAAGACGAACATAGGCCACTTTTTATCCCGAAAATCGGTCTAGCACCCGAGAGATACAAACATATTATACACGCGAGCGAAGCCGTGGGGCGCAGCTAGTATAAAATATATAAATTTTAAAAACCATTGGTACTTTTTACCACAGCCTAGTGTATAGAATTATGAATCAATCTACTAGTTTTTTACTATACATACTGTACCAAAGGCTACTTACAATACAGAATGATTTAGTAGCCTCTGCTTGTAATCAGTCTGCTCTGTAATCAGTAAATACTTGTAATAATGGGGTACAGGGTAATACAAAGCGAGTTAAATTGAGAACTCTAAGAAAAACGGGCGGACCCTTGTGTTTGCAAGGCTCTCAGTGTATAACGAGCCCATTACACTGTTGGACAAATTAATGGTTACAGTATTGAAGTTTGCAACTTTAAAATCCTATTAATATTGTTAATGCGAAAGTTTGTGTCTATATGTGTGTGCGTGTGTTTGTTTGTGTGTGTGTGATTGTTATCACTTAGTGCCTAAACGGTTGAACCGATTTCGATTAAAATTGGTACCTATGTAGATTGTTTCCGGAGACGGACATAGGCTACTATTTATTCCGAAAATCAGTCTGGTTCGCAAAAGATTAAATTCTTTTTAGTCACGGGAAAAGCCGTGAGGCGCAGCTAGTTACATCTAAATATGATCAAAAATAGTCATGACCGAATTTGAAAACTTTACAAAATACATGATGACCTAATTCAATTAAGCATTAGATTAAGACGTTTCTTATACACAAAGTTACAAGTTACAAACCTAGGTACCGAGGCCTTTTTTTCAAAATCATTATTATGTTTTTCCTAACGTTCACATGAACAATAATGTAAGTGAAGAAAACATTCGCAAGAAAACCTGGTTTATAAAGTCTAAAATTGCCAATATTTAGGAAATAGGATTTAAAAAGGCTGTTTTCAAACCTGCAACCACAAGCAACCACCTTTTATCTTTCTATGTATATTATAATAAAAGTACTAAGTTCTATAAATACTTAAAACGAGAATACTTTAAACAAAGGTACTAATAATATTAACTACAGTGTACTAAAGCTTGTTAAGGTATACAGAGTAAAGTGACAATTTGTGAGAGCAAGAGGGTTCGGACAAAGAGAACAATAACTGTTCTAAGCGATATTGCATCTTATTTTAGTAGAACATCTAGTAGATTGCGTTTGTTTGGAAATTTTATTAATCTGAAATCTTAATCGAAAATACTGTCCTTAGTAGTTTAGTAGTATTATGTACGTCTCAAGTTGAATCTTTGGATCAAATAAAGTGATATCAGGTTAATATTATGCCCAGTAATTACTACTTAGTATGGCGAAAAGTGAGTTATACGCTACTGCCTACCCTTTCGTTGCAAAATGCTTGGCACTAGTTATTTTATGTAGGTATGTTAAAAAAAAGAGTCTTTATTTCTAACATAAATCTTGATCTAAATTAAAGAATTATCTAGGTGAATCTCAAATTAGTATTCCAATTTGAATTTTGTTTATATTACTACAAGACTCTTAATCACCTGTCTAGTATTGATATGAATACACTAACCAAACTGTAGCACATTTCATACAAACATTCCAACACATCATCATCATTAACACTGTAAAATATCCTCTGTTCCACATAAGCCTATTCCAAAAACCTCTACTTTCTGTCGACCTTTATTTGCCCATCAGTTTTAAGTGTTCATTTTATAAAGGGCCTGCTCTTACAGTCTTTTTCAGGTTATAATCAACTTTCTGGAACTTGAACATCAATTCAATAAAAATAAAAACCGACGAAGAATTGGGTGTTGTCACAAATACACTGAATTAAATTTTACGTATGTTTTGACTGGCTCTTACACCGTTTAGAACGTCCTTACATTTAGTAATACATTTATTTAGTCGAAGGATGTCAGTGAAAATGGCGGTACTTAGGTAAGACCTATGCCTATCAGGATTAGTAGTCCTGTCAGGCTAAAATATTGATGATGATGGTTTGCCCTGACCATGCATGGCGATCATTAAGTTTAAAAAAACTTGAGACATGTAACAATAGGGCCTGGTATGTCCTTCATGCGGGCCTGGTATGTCCTTCATGCGGGCCTGGTATGATAAATGGCAACTTATTTAGGAAACATAATACCAAACTTGGCTAACACGTATTATTTCTCGACTAAAAACCCAATCCCAATATTACCTAAAATTCATTTTGCTTTATGAAACACGCAAATTCAACCCGAGACTTCTGAGTGACACTTTCAGTATTCTATTAATTTACAAATTTTGTATGTCTTTGTATGTGTGTGTGAGTGTGTGTGAGTGTGTGTGTGTGCGTGTGTGTGTTTTTGTACTACTCAGCGCCTAAATATAGGTATGTAGATATATTCGGTTCCAGAGACGGACATAGGCTACTTTTCATCCCGAAAATCGGTCTGGTTCCCGAGGGATAAAACAAAACATATTTTACGCGCATATTTAATAATATTCGAAAATCGCTTTGGTGTAAATTACAAAATCAGTTCAACCAATTTGTTTATCTTAACTTGTTAAAATTTCTATAGCGTTTGACAAGGGTTCTAAAATTTTATCGACGCGAGAAACCTTTCAATTTATCTTATTATTATCAAGGGTTTGTTTGTTTATTTATACGTCATTTGAATCTATCGATTTCACCTTTTATATTTGGTTATTTATACGTGCAAAGAAAAGCGTAACTAGAAAAAGGTAGGCAAACAAAAACCGCCTCTAAAATTACATACCTTAGGGTTATTAAATTTTTTCTTAGCAAGTGTGTACGGACTTGAATTGTATATGAGTAATTTTGTTCGATTTTGTATCAAACGTATTTTATGAGATATAAGCATTTAAATTGGAGAACTAACTTCTAGCGAATATTGAAGCTGAAAATAAATACTTATTTATATACTAAAGATTACCAACGTACTAGAAACAATCAATGTCGCTTGTTACTTTCTAAATATATAAACAACAAAGATTCATAAGAATTTACTGCTGACAACATACAAATAACAAAGATTCATAATGATAACTGAGAACACTAGAGAATGTACTAGAGATTTGTAATGTTTGTAAGGATGATACGTGGATAAGTTACATTATGACCACAATTGCTTTATTTTGGCACAGCAAAAAGGGCTCTTTCCAAGTCCAAGAAGAAAGTTTGCTGTTCATAGGCTATAAATCTAAAATTACCTAAAAAATGTTTTAGAATCTGTCGGATCGATAATTGACATTGATATCAGCGTCCAATACAACGCAGAAACATACACACATACATACGCTCATAAAACATTGCCCTCCTTCACTTTGGCAGTCGAGCAAAAAACAAACTATCAACAGAGTTTCGTCATTGAATAAGTTCAACAAACCATTATAGTCTGGTCCCTACATTAACATCTAATATAGAGAGTGCGAATCTATTCGAAAGCTGAAAGGGTCTTCCTTTGGGAACAATGTAGTTGATTGTTACTCTAACGTCCAAGTGTTTGAAGGGTCCAGAGAGATCGATCCGGACTGTCATATCTATATTAAGGCATTTGCTGTGACAAATAAGTTATTGAGTAAACGAAAAATCACTTTTGTGGTACCGTAATACAGTTAAATTTTGCGTATGTGGTATGTTTTTTTGTGACGTTCATCATTATCATCATAGAGAAGTCCAATGGATACAGCCCCAAGCATTCCATTTTGATCAGTTGTAAGCTGCCGCACTCCATCGATTGCCCACACCCTTAACAAGTCATCGGTTCTTATCCTCACCTTGTGAGAGTGCCTGCCTACGCGTCGTTTAATAGCTTACCCTTTGTACAAAACTAGTCTCGTAGCAAGAAAGATAATCCTTCACATGTAACTGGTTACGTAGCATTAGTTTCGTAGGCGGCCGAAGAGGTATCAATATCTTTTAACGCAGATTTTTGATTTTTAGGCTTGATATTTCAAAACACGCCGAGATTTATAATAGTAAGCAAAAGTGGTGGCCTTTGAAAAGTGTCGACACTGTCGCCCACACACGGTATACAATACTTCAATTAAATAATTGAAATCATCACTATGAAAAGATGACAGCATTATCTTCTAGCACAGGACGAGCAGCTTTGTCTTGTGATAAACCTGCCAATGCGATACTATAGCTTATTTACACACAACTTCAATCCTGTCTTCTTCCCATCCTTCACTCAATTTTATCTGTTCTTTGCTTCCTCTCCCGCTGCCGTAAATCTTTTAGCGAACGTGATCAAAAATTAAATTGGATAAGAAAATGATTCTATCTATTTAACAATCTACTTGAAAATGTAATGTAGAATATTGTTTTTGAAATAAGGAAATCAGTATTATATGGATTAATAATACGTTATATTGTTTATAAAGAAACAACTCCCGTACTAAGGAACCAAGTCCTGTATCGTGACACACATTACAAACAGACAAAATACCTAGACTGGCAACAAATATTTATATCGGTCACAGAAAGTTTTAACATGCAGAACATTCACACGTAATCTTATTGCTCTCACTGAGCCACAGAGGCAGTATTTGACAACTCAATCTATCATTTACAAAACTTGTTACAAAATTGGCAACAAAAATTATCAGAGTATCACGTATGATACAGACTTTACTGTCGTATCTCAACTTCAAAAACGTCGTTCGAAAATCAGTTTTAATTACAAACCGCAACTGTCAAACATCAAGAGAGGAAAGTCGGAAGTACTCGGGAAATTTCAATGTTCACTCCGGTTCACTCTGACACAAAGCAAACTTTTCACTGGATGAGACTCTGTTTTTGAATTGTTTATTGTAATTATTTAATTTATTTACATAAGGGATGTTGTTGTTGTTTGTTAAAATTGTCAAATAAGAAGAAGATTAAGAGTGACTTCTCCAAACGAGCATTTAGTATACGTTGTATTAATATAATCATAACAAATAAAATGTGCAAAATAATAAAATCTGCTAAATACTTAGTTGATGTTATTATAATGTGGTTTTAACTTGTACGGCAGTAGATCCACGCTGGTTTCAGCATGTATGGACTGGATCGACCGGGGAAGTACTACCCTCACATAGAATATCGACGTAAGAGTAGTAGTATCCGTACTACTGCGTTTCGTTTGGTGAGTGAGAACGCCGGAGGCCCAATGTTCCCCCCTTTCCTCACCTCCCTCATTCCCTTCCCCCACCCATTTTCAGCCACATGGAGGCCACCATACCAGCAGTTTAAGACGATGGCTTTTGGTATGGTGGCTACCACTTCTGGAAAAATTTGATAATCTTTAGTAAATAAAAGCGTTATTTTTTCATAGAATAAACTGCTTATTGACGACGCAAAAATATGCATAATAATAATTTTCTCTATAAAGTTGTTTTTATTAAAGCCTAAATAATATTAAGACAAAATAGCAGCAGTTGTATTCTTCTATCTGCATCTTCACTAATATCTTTACAACCACGCAAAAAAATAATATGGCTATTGCCATCATTCAGAGATTTTTTTTACTGGAAAGTCTGTATAAAAAATACTAGCTTTCCGCGGAGCAGTTTCACCCGTTTCTTTGCTTACTACACTGCTCCCATCGCCAGTAGCGTGATGTTACATAGCTTATAACCTTCCTCGAGAACTGGACTATCATACCCAAAAAGAATTGTTCAAATCCGACTGATAGTTCCAGAGATTAGCGCGTTCAAACAAACAAACAAAAAGTATGAAGCTTCATTCGTACAAAATAATATTTTTCCTGCTACCTGCTCCTAGCGTTGCTAGTTATATAATTATCCATTTGTGCAGTAAGCTATGCAGTAACATTTTATGACCGCAAGCACTTTAAACATTACAGTAGGTAACAAAGTTTGTATATACGCAACACACTCGCTGTTATAAGACAGGTATGGTGCCTCTATCGTATGTTCAACGGGGAGTGCTCTGAGGAACTGTTTGACTTGGTGCCATCGTCTCCTTTCTATCATCGCACCACTCGCCATCGCAGCAAAGTTCATCCATACTACCTGGACACGATCTCGTCTAGCACGGTTCGTTTTCAGCGTTCATTTCTCCCACGTACGTGCAGGCTCTGGAACGAACTACCAGCTGCGGTGTTTCCCGAGCGCTATGACATGTCCTTCTTCAAACGAGGTTTAAAGAGAGCATTAATATCACGGTAGGCAGCGGCTTCGCAGAGCCCCTGGCATTGCAGAAGTCTATGAGCGACAGTTTCCACTTACCATCAGGTGGGCTGTTGGCTCGTCTGCCACTGTAGGCAATAAAAAAAAAAAAAAAAGGTAATGTATTACCACTGCAGATATGGGAATAAAAAGAGCTAATGTGTTTATGATTTATTGAGACCTAATTGTAAAACATTCGGTGTGCTGGACTATTAATACAACACAACTAATAACAAGCAATATATATTATTAATAAACGAAAAGCCCGCTTGTTTAAAACAAAGTAAAAAGAAAGAAACTCATTTTTTCTTGTGCTGATGCTACTTGAAATTTTATACACTCTATTTCACTCATACAATCAATACGAATCTAATGACGTCTCATACGTTAAAATCCATCAAGCCATTTAGGCTATAGCGAGCGTGCCAAAAAAAAACATATATATAAATATATATATATATAAATACATACCCTCGAAAAACATTACCCTCTTTGACTACGTCAGTCGGGCAAAAGTAAAACGACTGTCTTGAATTTTGAATTTTTATTTAAAAAACTAGATAAGAAACGAAAGAAAAGATTTAAGAAACTTAAATCTTTTCTTTCGTTTCTTTTTTCTTATTTCGTTTCTGTTTAAGAAACTTAAATAGAAATTGATTATTTAGAGGATAATTTTACATGTTTTTTTTTAATACATTTGTTATTCTTAAATATATCTTAAACAATTTACAAGATCGTTTTGAAACCTGAGACTACCGTTGAAAATTAACACAATACAATCCCAAGAAAACTAATTCTAAGAACTGCCGCATGTCGCCACCATCTTTCTTTTTTTTTTAATTGAACGTCAGAGGTGAGAATTAAATTGTTTAATACAATCTGCATATCTTTTCTAGTAAATTTCAAATCTTTAGACTTCAGAAGTGACTTGAACTGAAAAGCCTTTAAAGTCTTGCGACATTAATTTTATGAATTAAACATTTTTCTAATTTATTTCATCTTTTTTCGTTGAAAGCACGGCGCTTCACAAAAGGCTCTACCAAGTTTCGGGACTGATTTGTTAAGGAATTCCCGGTTGAAATTTGCAAAAAGTTTCTTCCATTTGCGGCCCATAAAATTAAGGGTCGAAAGGTCTTAGATTGGGGACTCCAATCTATTCAAATAAAATAAATCGCTCGTTCGTTAATTGTAACTGCTATTATAAATATTTGAGTAGATCTGTCATAACTTTAATTTGATTGCAGAATATTCTATTATTTTTAATCACGAGTTAACTTGCGTTTTATTCTCAACGCTAAAATATTTAAAGTCGTTTATATTTAAAATTTTAGTACTCATAGTAAATACCAGAGGCGTTGTTCATTTTGTGTACAAATTTTAATATTTGACGCTGTAATAGACCGTTAAGACCCAGAATATGTCAACTAAGTAGAAAGACTGAAACTATCTATGGATTTTTATAAATAGGAAAATGTCCTAGCCTTTGACCTTAACTATAATAAATTTGTATCATAGTGATATTTTAATACTTTGAACGTCATTTTAGTAAACATAACAGAAAATCTCATTGTCATTTCATTTCTTTCATTCTATCTATGTAAATACTGCAAACATTATTTGAATAAATATCTACTTCTATACTACTTGTATTAGTTTTTTAGTTAAATTTTTATTACAAATGTATTAACGTTCGTTATTTTACTTATTGCAGATACAAGAAACATCAAGGTTATTCAGCAAAAAGACGTGTAAGTATCTTTTTGTCAATATATATTTTGTCTTAAACAACTGCGATATTTAAGATGATTTGTACTTACGGTAGGCCTCATGTCTTCACATTCGATCTTACGAGCCTCAGACGAGTCATTCTTCTAACAGCAAATGCTTTATTTTCACACTAGCTGCGCCCTGCGGCTTTGCTCGCGTGGAAAATGATATGTGTTTAATTAACGTAACTCGGAAACCTCGGGATTTTAGAGATAAAAAGTATCCTATGTCCGTCTCCGACACCAAATCTATGTACATACCTACAAATTTGCATCGAAATCAGTTTTGCCGTTTATGCGCTGAGTGGTAACAAACATCTACACACACACAAAATTTCGCATTTATTATATTAGCAAGATAGTAAAGTAGGAGAAATTATGTGATAAATGATTATAACAATATCAGAATATCACATTTCGTACTCTTACCAGAGCTAGACAACGCGTGTACGAAATTTAATTATTGGTTAATATATTTAGTTGTAGGGAACATCGTAGCTTAATACCAATATTGGAGCTTGTAATGCTTGTACTGGGTAATAATTATGAAGGTATTAATTATAAGATTTTATTAGGTACGTTGACGAGTACATATACCTGGGACAAACAGTCCGATTAGGTAAGTCCGATTTCGAGAAAGAGGTCACTCGTCGAATCCAGCTCGGCTGGGCAGCGTTTGGGAAGCTACAACATATCTTCTAGTCCGCACTACCGCAGTGTCTTAAGACCAAGGTCTTTGACCAGTATGTGTTGCCAGTGATGACATACGGAGCAGAGACGTGGTCGCTAACTATGGGTCTTATCCGAAGGCTCAAAGTCGCTTAGAGGGCGAAGGAGCGGGCTATGTTAGGCGTCTCCCTGCGCGATCGTTTGAGAAACGAAGAAATCCGCAGGCGAACCAAAGTGACTGACGTGGCTCGCAGAGTTGCTTCTCTGAAGTGGCAATGGGCAGGACACATAGCTCGCAGAACTGACGGCCGCTGGGGCAGAAAGGTTCTAGAGTGGCGACCATGAACCGGAAGACGCAGCGTGGGCAGACCCTTCACAAGGTGGACCGACGACCTTATAAGGGTGGCGGGCAACCGATGAATGAGGGCGGCGAATGACCAGCTACGATGGCGAAAATTGGGGAGGCCTATGTCTAGCAGTGGACGTCTTTTGGCTGATATGATGATGATGATGATTAGGTATTAGTTTAATATCACAGTGTATTATTTTTCCACTGCAAGTCTTTTCTCATTAAAAGTCGACAAGACCATTGATCTTAACGCTCACTCAAGTCGAATTACCGATTTCTGACGTTTAGATTTTCTCACGTAAATTTCTTCACCGTTAAGCTAAGTTATATTATCAATGTTATGTACACACATGATACTTTTAAAAAAGAAAATAAGTAAGAAGAGCACAAAGGTAGGTACTGCTTATTTCAAAAGAAATCTATTCCAGCAGACCTGCGACAGGAAAATTTAATGAGAGACATATACACAGTGTGTAAACGAATTATTGATAGATTAAAAATAAAACAAAAACAAAAAAAAACAATAGAAGAGTAAATACACAAATAACACATATTTATATAATATGTAAGTACAAAATAAATAAATTAGTTACATTATCAATAATAAATCATACATAAATAGCATGCAACAATAATGAAAACCATAAAATATAATTAAAATAAAAGAAAACAAAAAAAAATATTTATTTAAAATAAAGTAAATAAATTATACATACCGACGGTTAACCTCAAATCTATAAATGCACTTAAAACAGTATATTAAAACCACTTTTATCACTAATATTCAAAATAAATATTTTTACTGATAAATGATCAATAAAAAATATCTATCACCGTCATAAATATAATTAAATTGATATAAACGCCAATATATTTTTTATTTATTCACACTGATTATTTGTACTGATACGACACACAAAGGTTCGCAACTAACTTCAGGGTGTAAAAGGTTCGCAACTAACTTCAGGGTGTTGCTTTTTTCTGTCGGTGTGCGCGCGCATCGTAAAAATTCACTCTCATCATTTTTCCCAATCGCGCCAAAAGAAGTATAACTTCAAAAAAACATGCCATCTGCATGCAAACCGTGTGCTTGCATCTTACATATATAAAAAAATTTAGACTATCAATGCATACAACATAATATCTAAGTATTCTTCTTGACTGGCCTGTTGGTCTAGTGGTTAGTGACCCTGACTGCTAAGCCGGAGGTCGTGGGTTCGATTCCCACCCAGGACAAACCTTTGTGTGATGAGCATGAATGTTTGTTCTGTGTCTGGGTGTAATATATCTATATTATGTATGTATTTACAAAAAAAAAATATATTTAAGTAGTATATCAGTTGTTTAGTACCCATAACACAAGCAAATATAATTGCTTAATTTGGGGCTAAATGGCGCTGTGTAAATGTGGTAGAATATTATATTATTATTATTATTATATTATATTATTATTATATTATTAATATTATATTATTATTATTCTTAACAATGCAGACAGCAAAACTTTTGCAATATCATCGATTTATTGCCGATCCACAGTTTCATTTATTAAATACAAAATTGCAAAGACATGCTCGCACTGTATCACTGACATATCAACATTTTTAATTAAAAGGCACTCTCGATGTTATGAGTTCTGAAGGCAAAACAAAAAATATAATATTTTCGGATAAAATGTTTGGATTAAATTATTTTGTGTTGTATTCGGCATTATGTTTTAATGATGAAGTATCATATTAATCATATTTGATATTGAAATAGAATTTTGTTGTTTTGATGACTTCGTGGTTTTCGTACTATGCGATGTCAATTAATGGTTTACTATGGAGTAAGGTAGAATTGTTTAATACTTACGGTACAGTATGAATGATTTGGCTTATTAAAATCAGCTTAAATGGATAAAGATCTACTTAATTCAATATTTCAAACAAACTTGTTAATAAATAAAATAATAGAATTAGACTAGGCAACGTTTGTAACAATTAGTCAAAAATTACTACCAAGTGATAGTAAGATTTGGAACGCCAAGGTATAGGCTTTGATCACAATAGGTCACACCTGTAGACTATTTAAACAAACATCGTTTCCAAAATAAAAAAGAGAAAGAAAATCATAATTATAAATGCGTTGCATATAAATTTGTTACTAAGGTACTCAGCGCGTAAACGACTTAATTCTAATGAAAGTTGGTATAAAGGTAGATTCGGTGCCGGAGATGTAGATAGGTTACTTTTTATCCCAAAATTTTTAAACCGATCTGGTTCCCAATGGAGACAAAACACATTTTAGACGCGGGCGAAGCCGTAGCGCGCTGCTAGTTAAGAAAAATGGTTTCCATTGGACTCCAAGTCTAAGACTGCGTACACAAATTATCATTAACAATTCATCATTTAACGTAACGTTACTGCTATTATTCTTATAAATTTAAGGCATCTGTTACCCTCTGTTTAGATTAGAAATAGAGTAGAAAAAGGAACATTAAATAAAACTAAACAACAAAATAAACATCTTTAAAGATGATCTCAAGAATCTACTGTTATACAAAGCGGAAGAGTTTGTTTGTTTGAACGCGCTAAACTCTGAAACTAACAGTAGGAATTAGCCCAGTTCTCAAAGCAGGTTATAAAATATGTAACATCACGCTGCTGGCCTGTGATATTGGTTCTAAAATGCGGATAACCTTCCTCGATTTATCATACCCAATAATTAAAAAATATTATATTTTATAAAAATAATAAAATAGATTAAATTCATATTTTCTTCTTTTTAGATATCTTTTCTTACGTAAAATATTGCGTTTTTTATAAATATAACATTTAAACTGATTTTCTCATCAAATACACAGTTTTCATTACAGCTATTTCTTGTTGATTAAATTTGTTCTTTTTAAGTTTTACATTACATTTCACTGTTTATACCACTCACTATCGATAACTTACAATAAATACTGTTCTCAAGAGAATTCCCGTTACTTACGTTCAGTTTTTGTTAAACATGTATACGTTGCAAGCACTCTGTTTGATTACAAATCTGACCGTACAACTTTGATATGCTAGAAGCATCAACATATTTCTTTAGGGATTTCATTGTTTCAACAGCAATAATAATTTGCATATGGAGAAAAACCGTTACATTATTTTTTCTTATACCTACAACGTTAGGACTATTTTATTTTGTTTGCATATAAGTACTATGGAAAGTTAATTTTTTTGCAATATTGGGAAGCATTGCCGGCCAAAATGCCTACCTTGATCATTTTCCTTGTCCTCCCTTATACCCTCTACACTTCCTTATTAAAAAGTATATTTTAATAAAATCATTACTCATCTAGATAATATTTACCTTATTTAAGTCCCATCACTTGCATTACTTTATTAGGGTTTCCAATTTAGTTAATAAAGATGATTACCAGATTTTGTGTATGGAATGCAACTCATGAGTTACGAAGAACGTAGTCCTTAATAATAATAAAAACACCTTGTTATTAAGAAATATATATTTATTATTTATATATATATTGGTCTAGTATTTATGTACGTATTGAATAATTGTTTAATTTGTTTAAATGTGTATTTTGTTATTTATATTTAAATACTCTAAATTACTCACTACTTAAAGCACCTACCTGGTTTCATCTCTATATTACCCAAAGGTTGGCTGGTAGAGAATATCTTTGGCATTAAGCTCGCCTTTGTACAGTGTTTTGTGCATGGATATAATTAAATAAATGTGAACAAAACATGCACAATAATATTAAAAAAAAGTTTTACTGTTTAGCGTAATAGAAGATAACAAAATTAACTTATTTACGATTGCACTAGTCGAGTCACCTAAAAAGCGTATTTATTATGCAGTGCAGTGCAATGCGCGCTAGTGTGTAGACGTGCTTACATTGCACAGAGCGAATTATTTTATTAATTCACGTATTGTGCGGCTCTAGCTGCTGCGCGAATCCGCCGCTATGAGTTCACAACAACTCATAGCCAATGAGCTGTTGGCGTTTATACAGCATGCCATCGACACTATGGACGAAGTCAGCATTATGCAGATCTGCAAGTCCAGTTTCACTGAAGCTGAAGTTAGCAGTGGCAAGAGGCTGCTATTTGAAACCTTGGACAAGCTCGACGAAATGCCTTCACGCCGAAGAGATGGCACCGAGAAGAGCGTTCAAGACATCATCACCTTGCTAAAGCTGACCGATCCGGACGACGTGCCTGCTTTCGTGGCGAAGGAGCTCCATAAGTTGCCTCCCGTCACGTTCGACCACGTTGACGTCACCAGGCTGCTTAAGGACATAACATCTCTAAAAGCGAGCTTGGCTGTAGTACAGTCGAAGCTGGAGGCGTCAGACACCACCATAAGTGAGTAGGTCACCTGACGCCTCGAACGTGAACATATGCCGCGGGGCACAGAACGCATCCATCGGCAGTTTTGAGTCGGCGAGTTCACCTACGTCACCAGCCACCAAGAATGCATGCGTTGCATCGTGCTCTGCCGCCCGCGCCGTACCTACCGAGGCTACGACGCGTGTAGTAGGTACGTCGACCCCCAAACGTGCCTACTCTGCAATTGTCGCTGCAAACAATACTACTGTGTCACAACCATCACGACAAGTAGTTATTGTAAAAGGGGGTAAGCAGAGTCGCTCTGTACCTAGCACGACTATAGGTGCAAAAAATACAAAGTGTGACGAGGAAGGTTTCCCCAAGGTGGAAAAGAAGAAAAGGAAGCCTACTCGTCACAACCTGTGTACAGGTCTGACAGGACCAAGCATGCTGCTACGTGATGCAACACCAAAGACGCAGCTGTATGTGTCCCGCCTACACCACTCTACGAAGGCCGAGGAGATCGTGGAGTACGTCAAGGTGAAGACAAACCTGACCTTGAGGGTGGAGAAGTTGGAGGCGCGCCACAAAACCAATTTTACATCGTTCGTGGTGCATACTCCAACTCCACAGTTAGAGACCTTCCTCAAGGAGGAGTTCTGGCCTAAGGGTGTCTTATATCGCCGTTTCCGCGGCCGGCTACTTGACACCCCGCAGCGAAACACGACGCCGACCTCTCGTACACAGTAGTTTTTAGTTTTAAATTATATAAAATATGCATTAGTTTATAGTTTTTATTTTGTTATTTATGTATTGAAATTTTATGGGCTCTAAATGCCTGAAATAAATGGTTATAATTATTATATTATTATTATTATTATCCTATATATTTTGGATATAAAATTCCTTTTAAAAGACAAAATAACAGCCTTTAAACCTTTTGTACGAGTATTATCCAGAACCTCTCTAAGAATTTAAGTTTAGTATCTTCCAGCACACAATGCTCCTTGTAAGAGCCTCAGTTTACGACAGATGTTCGTCTCTGAGTACATACTGAAATATTCACGATCCTAAGTAGCTCCTGAAATTTTAAACCGGCCCAATTTTTCTTTAGTAATATTTATAATATCTTTAGAGTAAGGCGAGGAAAATCTCACGGAGGTTCTTAAAGGTTTTTTTTATATTCATAATTTAATAAAAATTTGGGTTTGCAATGTGGAAAATTCTGAAGTAAAAAAGGACTAGAACAAGAATTGTAAAGTATTTTAGGAACTACGAAGTAACAGAAAAAAAAATTCTATGACTAGTTTTATTAGTTGAAAAATAAACATAGTATACTTACTATTTTTTTCCTCTAACACTGAGGTTTACTAGTAGAAAACTCATTAATGATAAGCTCGCCTTTCTACATCATATTTTTTTGTAAAACTATTTATAATATGCTTTTATGTGTGCAATAAAGAATTAAAAAATGCTGCTTAAAAACCACGATTCGAAATAGTTATTAAAAATCAGAAAATTCCTCTTCTCTTCTGTTCTCTTTATTTTAGAGAATACAGATATATGCAATATATATTATTTAGGTAAGAGTAGTTATATAACGTTATACAACATTGTGTAGCATGACAATATTTTATGTATGTAACATTTTGCTACAGCATGTTTAGGCCGCTTGTCCACGGCGACTATTTTTAGCGATGCTGTCGCGAGTTTACATCGATACTGCGTAGGTACTTATCTTTGCCCAGATTCTGTATCAGAATTCAAACGCGACTGACGCGCGACGACATCGCTTCAAAAAGTCGCCATGGATTTCAAACAAAACAAAACAATACAATTATCAAATAAAAAGATGGTCGCTAAAAATTGACAGATGTGTTTGAAACATTATCTTAGAATGCTATAATGTTACAAAGTTAACGCTCTCACACTGGTTCAACTTGTTGTATAACATTGTATAACATTTTATATCTGTCTGTATTCTGTATTCTGACGCTTCGATGATTTTATACAACAAAAGTTATAATTAATTATATCATGTTGTAATCAGTTGTATAACTTTTGTTACAATTTGTTTGTTAAAAAGTTAGATAACAAAATGTTATGCAACATTCTCTAACATTTCTTCTGGGGGCATTTTAACCACATAACATTCTTAATAATATTCTTATGCTATAAAAATATTGTTTTAGTGAATAATATAATATTGTATCTCTCTTGGAGTATGTATAAAAGAGGTTTAAGATGAAATTATTTTAACAATTTTTTATTTTATTTGTCTTAAAAGTTCACTATTTCTTTTTATTTTGTCTACCAAAGGGACTCCACTCTGCCTGATAATAAGCAGTCAGTGGAATCCAGAATGTCCTCTTTTGCTTTTATCATCCCATAATAATCTTCACAGTTTGAGCATTTTTAAGCCCACAATTATATGTTCTTCAAAAGGCTTTATTTACTTTAAGTAAAGCATAATAAAAGTAAATAAACCCTTCTAAAGAACACATAATTTATCTCACATAATATTTACCTATAAATTACTTGGATGGCCGACGAAAATATGTCTACAGGGAAATTAAGATGTTATCATGACACTTCCAAACTAACGCTGCATAGAATGATGTAGACTTTACTTAGAAAATATTAGGTGGGAACAGTGTAGCCAGTTTTCTATAGCTATCCTGCTTTTGTTCTATTTTTAACGACTAAGGTGACATACAAGCATTCAGCCCTCCTGATGGTAAGCAGTTACCGTAGCCTATGGACGCTTGCGACGTCAGAGGCCCTAGACAAGTGGTAATGGAGTAAAAAGGTTTTTAACCGGGTCGACAACGCGCTAGTGATGCTCCTGAGGCCCGAGACAAGTGTCCTTCCTCGAGAACTGGGCTATCATACGCAAAAATAGTTTTCAAATCCCACTGGTAGTTTCAGAGATTAGCGCGTTCAAACAAACAAACAAACAAACAAACTCTGCCGCTTTATATAATAGTATCGACTAGACATGGAACGAGAAAGCCTCAACGTGTCTTACTAAAGCGTTAAACAAAGGCGGGTAAAGCTGCTTCGTACCAAAGTGTTACAGTTTCTTAGACGCCTTCCGCGGCACGGTTTTATCCGCTTTAAGTTACATCTTTGTTGTGTGTTTCCTCATTACTGCTCAGCTCCCGTCGCGAATAGCGTAATATTATATAGCCAATAACCTTCCTCAAGAACTAGGCTATCAAACGCAAAAAGAATTATACGAATCCGACTAGTACTGTCGGAGATTGGCGTGTTCAAACAAACTAACAGATAAACGTACTTTTCCGAGTTATAAGATAGCATAGATTAAGATCATACGAGTATGCAAGTATCAAATTGGTTAATCTGTATGAGAATCTACGTAATATAAGTGATAGCTGTGAAGTTATATTATTATGTAGAGATATGAATGCAGACAGATTGCAGAAAAAGGAAAAGTATCAAGAGGAAAGTTGGGACGACGCTTAATTTCTTCGAAAGCTTAAAAACTTATAATAAAAAAAAACATATATATTTATATGTATATAACATTTTATTGTCATATAATGAATAGCATTAAGTCACACACAAGTAGATAACCTCACACCTCTGTCTCTTATTAACGGGATAAGCAGAGAGCCAGGACAGTCAGTTGCTCTAACTCTAAATATTTATTTACAAGAAATCATTTTTGTACCCCTACATATAGTAAATTCTAGTTTTTACATCCACGTTCATTTCAAATCCTGCTTCTGTGTCTGGTCAAGCTAACGTATTAGATTCTCGTAGATTTATGGTATAATAATGTGTTCAAAATATAAAATCGACTTTATGCTTAAGGCTATAAAGTTGATATTCGTATAGCTATTATTTGGCTTCAAGAAAAGGACCATTCATCACGATGGTATTCACCTAGAGAATGTGATGCATTGGGTGTCAAATGGTATGACAGGACCTTTATATCATGTTATCTTGTTTATTTCTTAGTATTAGAATTTGGAATCAAAATTGTTTAGGAATCTTTAGATTATTAATTACGCCGGTGACTGACCACTCATTGTTCACTAATGAAGTAAAGTTTATACAATCTATGGTCATATTAAATACTTCACTACACTAAAATCAATAAATTCAGCGGGCAACATAGCCTATATTTTATTATTTTTAACAATATTTTCAGTCAATTTTAGTATTTCAGTATTTTAAACGCCGTCGTAAATCTGGATGATGCAATACGACACTATTGCTTTAATATTTTTCGTAGGAGTTTGTTGTGAAATCGAATGTAACTTTTGATACCGAAGCGAAGCGAGGACGGGCCTCTAGTTGGTTATAAACCAAAGAGTATGGAGATCATGACGGGAAGCCCAAAAGTGGCACGATATAAAAGTTGCAGTATAAATAATATTTTTATTTTATAACATTAATGAAACACAATCCATATTACGAACGACCTGGTTAATGAAAAATATGTTATAAGAATAACCTCTGTTTTGAATAATCTCAATATGTTAACTACAGGTGTTTTCGACAGAGAACATTATTCATTTGCCAATGTGCCTGATATTGCGCAAACTTACGCGCTCTATCCGACCTTAGGCCTCTGATGCTTGCTTCAAAATTTATATTCACGGTAATGGTGCTTTACGTAGGGCTGTCAGGTAATATATTGTATCCTACTGTAAAATAAAATTCCTTTCATCATCATCATATCAACAAAAAGACGTCCACTGCTGGACAAAGGCCTTCCCCAATTTTCACCACCTTGGCTGGTCGTTCGCCGCCCTCGTCTATCGGTTGCCTGCCACCCTTATAAGGTCATCAGTCCACCTTTCAAATTCCTTTATCTATACTCCACACTGTAACTACCAGTTGGATTTGTAAAATTCTTTTTGCGTATCGTAGTCCAGTTCTCGAGGAAGGTTTTAGGCTATGTAACACCACGCTACTGGCGACGGGAGCGAAGCAGCAAGCAAAGACGCGGATAAAACCGCGCCGCAGAAAGCTATTATAAATATAAACTGGTATACATTGACCATAGGCTAAAGGGTATAAAGGCGATATGAGGAGGTCGTTGCCTGGTCTAACTCGTGAGTAGTCTATAAATGCAGCTTCTTTCGGTTCGCAGTCCCTGTAGTATGCTGCTGTGGTGTTCAGTATATTATAATACTTTACTGTTCACTGGCTTGACAATACGCGTTATTACTCGGTCAACGGTCATGGAGCAACTGACTCTTTTATACACGCACCGGACAGAGAGTGGATGCCCCCTCTCCGCCCGCATACACTACAGTCCCAACTCCAGAACTTTCTGTATCTGTAATTATTTTATAATAATACAGATTCTTTGATTTTCTCTAAATCACTTGTAATGTTTGACTAATTAAAAATTCTTTAGGCATCAATCAATTTTTATAATATAGTTTTTGTATATAACAATCAATAACTAAATTATCATTTTAAAAACTCCTTTCTCGATCTCATATTAATTCACCTAAATATTATGATTTACCTAAATTATCATTCTTAATGGCTACTAAACAACAATAAATAATACGAAAAGCAAAAACAGTGCCAACAATACATAATATGTAATACAATGTCAGCATCCCTGTACACAACACCGTATATTTAGGCAACAAACAACAAAGCTGTCTTCTCATATTTAGCTAGCAATATTTCTTGTCCCTTTGTGTGTAAAACGAAATCTCGAAACAAAATCCCGTCAGATGTACTGAAAACGTCTTCAAAAACACCACACGCAATAATCAACCTACATTTACTACAATACAGCTGAATTTACTCTAGCAACGCAGAGTCAAAGTTGTCTTATTAAATTTGGGTTTTATTTTCTCTGTATGAAGATTGAATTTCGTTTAATAGATTATATTGCATGTTTACGGTAAATTGCAGTGGCTACTTGAAAGTTATTGCAAATCTGTCAGGAATTTGTCAGTGTTAAGTCTGTTTGTTTATTTGTAAAGTGATAAGTTTTAATTGTTTTTTTTTTACTAAGGTATGGTTTATTTTCAAAAAGAAATTTAGTCAATTACATACATAAGCCAGACTTTAGAACGCCATCTACTGCGATTGAAACATACCTCTTTTGTTTCTTCAACGTTCATTTTTTTTTTAATCACACGTCGTTCACTAACTACCAAATTATCTTTGCCTATAATATTCTTACTGCCTCTTCTAGTAGATAAAGAAAAGCGAAATATAGTATTTTTAAAAAAACGAAAAACCTAGCCTGCTTAATATAAACTGAAAAGAAAAAAAAAACACTTCTATTCGTGCTGAAGTTACACTATGTCACTTCCACAATTAATACGAATCTAATGACACCTCATATGTTAAAATCTATTATGCCATTTAGGCTGAGCATGCCAAAGAAATAGACAAACATACATACATACATACGCTCGAAAAATATATATATAGGTTTTTAACAGGGTCGGCAACGCGCTAGTGATGCTCCTGGTGTTGCAAGCGTCCATAGGCTACGGTAACTGCTTACCATCAGGCGGGCCGTATGCTTGTTTGTCACCATAATCGTATAAAAAAAAAAAAAAATCCTCATTGACTTCAGTATTCGGGCAAAAAGGTTTGGAAGGAGCACCTAGCTTATTTCGATTCGTCGCTTACAGGCAAGAACTTTAAAATCTTTTTGTTATCTGCCTGTCTTGTTATAAATAATGTGTGTGTGCTAAACATAATAACTAAATACGATCTCTAAACTCGTTTAAATGGAGTAACAGATTGCCTCTCAATTTATTCGACGTATCTATTTAATCTAAGAAATAAAGAGCTTTTTATAGCTTGTGCCTACACAAAAATACGACTTCAATTTAAACTCAAAATCCCATTGAAATAGCCTCCGTTTAAGGAGCTATCTCGTGCAAAACATTATCTTTACGTTTTGGCTCTGAATAACGATTTAGGAAAACATTCTCATAATCCAGACAGTTGGCAAGCCGTTTGGTATATAGAATACGTTTAAAGAATTTTATTTTGTTGACCACTCATGTGGAATAAACTCATTTTATTGAGAATTTTAGACGCGGTATAAATTTATTTACTTATTTTAGAGACTGGTGTAACATGTAACTGAAAGAGATCTGAGTATATTAAAGAAGGATAGATGGAAGAAATAAAGACGGATAAACTGCGTGAAGATTAAAATAAAAGAAAAGGTAGTATATGTCCTGATAGCGCCTGAGGAAAATGAAAAGAATAATATTTTAAGCCAATATAATATTGTACTAGGCTAGGAAAGAGAGAAGAGTAGTTGCAATCAAACTTATCGACTGAACATTACTCTGCAGTAGAGAAAATTAGTGTAAAAAATTTATCTGTATGTAGTAGCGTAGATTAGGAGTGACACTGTTTTGTTAGTAAACAAAACAGTGTAGTGTGTTCCTAATCTATGCTTAAACTAAAAATCTACGTTACTTTCTGATTTTAAAAATTCTTTCACCTTTAGAAATGAATAAATGAAGTGGGTTAATGTCTCAAAAAATATGTTTAACATATTTTTTGAGACATTTTCATAATTTAACATATTTTTTGAGACATTTTCATAATTTAAATATTTTAAGCGCCTTTGTAAATCAGAATGATATAATACGACGCAATTGCAATGATATTTTCCATAGGCGTTGTGAGACGAATGAAACTTTTGATAGCGAAGCGAGGGCGAATGTCTATAGTATTTAATAAGTTTCTTGCATTGCAAAGCTTTTTGTTTAATGAGAACTTATTAACTTAACTACTATTCTCAATAATAGCTATGACAAAGTTATAGCAATTATGCTTGCGGCACCCCTTCAGCTATGGAAGCTAATTCTATTACGCTCCTAATATTAAGCAATAGTGAAACTTTGGCAACAACTTGAGTGTACTACAATTTAGTACCTACTGGTACAAAGGCGGACTTAATACTACAAGCATTCTCTACCAGTCTACCATGTGATGCAGAGGTAAAGGAAATAGTAATTATATTGATTGGCGGTCTCAGAACAGTGTAAGTTTAGTATCCTGGGTATTTTAAAGTATGTTAAATAATTCATGGAAAGACGCAGTGTGATCGGGGGGCCCTATCTCAACCTCATATAGCAATGTTATTATAACCCCTCTTTGTCTCTATCCTTGTTTTTAATGAAACGAAAGAAAAAGACAAAACACAAAGTAACATTAAAATAATACTGCTATAGAAACCCCCGCAAACTGCAGACGCTCGATCGGCTAATAGTTTAGTTAGTTTCTTAATCGGTATGAAGAAGTTGAAAGTGCGCACATTATAACGATTAGGTATCGATTTGGTATTCATACATTTTCATACTGATTAAGCAACCAACCAAACTATCAGCCGATTGAAAGTCTGCAGTTTGAGGGTGCTTTAAGAGGTGGTGGTAGACCCCCAGGGCCTGACACGTCGGCATGGTAAAGATGCACGCAATCGAAGAAGACTAAAATATGGTTTAATGATAAAAATAAATAATTATTAATCATATGATTAAGTTTTTATACAAACAAAGTATTAATATCAGCAATATTTGCTTCAAAACGATTGCACCGTTGGTCTAGTGGTTAGTGTAACTGACTGCTACGCCGGGTGTCGTGGGTTCGATTCCCGCGGAAGGCAAATATTTGTGTAATGAACATTTGTATTTGTCTTTAGTCTGGGTGTTTCCTATGTATTCTAAGTATGTATTTACAAAAAAAAGTATGTATATGTATTATATTTCAGTTATCTAGTACCCATAACACAAGCTCTGCTTAGCTTGGGACTAGATGACGGTGTGTGATAGTGTCCACATATTATTATTACTATTAAAACCTGTCTGGTCAATAACGAAACTAAATACCCGAAAAAGTAATAACCCAAATGTTTAACGAACTGTCTGTCGGTATCACAGCAAAAATAATTTTACTTATTTATATAGGGATGCTGTCATTTGAGTAGATAAATAACATTATTCGGCCCAGTGAAGCTGAAAATTGTTCTGTACACATCCTCCACGGTTTCATTTGCAAAATAATCTTTTTCGGTGGTAGTGGTTCGTTCACGTGAATGTTTTTAATCGTGTTACTAAGATGATTTTTGTTGCAATTAACTATTGAGTAGTAAAAATAATTAAATCATGACAGGTAGAAAAAATGTGAAGCAAAAAGGTCTCGTAAAGAACTTGAGCGAATAGAAAAATTAAAAAAGTATCGAAAAAGTTTTAAGAATAAACATAGAAAATATTGTATATCAAATAAACTAATGAAAAGATCTATGAAAATATTTACGGGCTATACAATGTACATTGTATAGACTCCTTCTTTACCAGAATTGTACCTAAATATTTGGGATAACAGATCTTACTCGGCTACTCCTATATGAGTACATCCCCAATCCACATCTATACTTTTATATGAAGCGGAAGAGTTCGTTCGTTTTTAACGCGCTAATCTCTAGAACTACCAGTCGGAGTTCAATAATTCTTTTTGCGAATGATAGCCCAGTTCTTAAGGAAGGTTATAGGCTATGTCACATCACGCTACTGACGATGGGAGCACAGCAGTAAGTAAAGACGCAAGTAAAACCGCGCCGCAAAAAGCTAGTTCAATTTAAACTTATATTGATATAACTATATTTAATGCAAATATCAAACAAAACGATCATTAAAACTAAAATTACATAACTCTCATTTATTTGCAACGTCCGCCTAAACAAATGAGCAAATAACTTTAGGAACTTAACCTCCTTAGCTCCATCATTTACACGAATGATACAGCTTCTTCAGTGATTTATGATAGCTCTTTGTTTTACCTTAAGGTGCTCCCTGACCGCGAATATTCACATGTAATGTAACATTACATCACTGATATAGGCTAACCGAGCATTAGAGTTTGCGACTTGTAATGATACAAGTCGAGCATTACATTGTTGAGGTAGGCGAACCGAGCATTACAGTAAAAATTTATGATACAATGTGTAATCTACACTATTAAATAAAGCGGCAGAGTTCGTTTGTTTTTTTAAATGCTTAGTGCATTTGTAGTGTCTTAATGCTCTGTAACTACCTATCGGATTTAAAAAAATCTTTTTGTTGTATGATTCTTGAGGTTATGTAACATCACGTTACTGGCGACGGGAGCAGAGCAGTAAGCATAGACGCCAGTGAAACCGTTCCGCGGAAAGCTAGTATTATATTAAGCGGAAAAGTTTGTTTGTTCGAACGCGCTAATCTCTGGAACTACCAGTCATGATTTGATGGTGGTTATAGGCTATTTTACACCACGTTACTGGCGATGGGTGCACGGGTGAAACCGCGCCATGGAAAGCTAGCGTGTAATATTTCGAATTTGGATGTTACATTACAAGCGAATGCTCGCTAGTCAGTGAGGCAGTTCGTACTGCTCGTTTTGTAACGTAATGCTCGAAATCGAATCTGTGAACGTTACATTACAGGTGAAATGTTCACGGTGAGGGAGCACCTTTAGGCCGTCAATCAGTATTATAAACGAATTTACAAGAATATCGATAGATTGAAGACTGCGCATTTTGGTGTTGAATACAAATGGCTGTAATTTTGTTGCTTGCCTGTTATGATTGATGAAGAGTTATAAGTCTAAGTAGTTAAATAGGCACAAATTACGTAGCACTTATTATCGCTAAAGTTTATAAGTTATTGGTTGTTCCCTATTATTAACATTTACTTCCAGTTTCTGAAAGGCCGATCAACGAAAAATTAACTAATCATCTGTTAAATCTCATGTGAAGTACCTAACAGCATGCTAAAATCATGTATAATTAGTTTAATTTGATCTAGTTAGTTACTAATTAGATCAAATTCAACTAAATATTCATGCTTTTAGCAACCCAATTGGTACTTCACATGGGATTTTACAGATGATAAGTTAATTTTTCGTTGATCAGCCTTTCAGAAACTGGGGGTTACACTACTATTTCATCGTCTTGGACGTCTTTTGCAACAAATGGCCGGAGATTACTAATGATAGAGAAATTTGGAAGTCTAAGGGAGAGGCCCTTTGCCCAGCAGTGGGAAACACAAGAGGGCTAATTAATAAATAAAAAATAAAAATTTCCTCATCATTATTTTAGCCGCAATAAATTTTACTTTATGCGTGCTATTTTATCTTTTATCTTTTACTAGTTCCTCGTATAACTATGTCTAACTTAAAAAGTCGAATTTTCTCATTGGATATGGCACCCGATTTGTAAAGACGAGGTAGTGGGTGGAATCCGGGCAAGTACCAATGTAATATTTAAATGATATGTAAGTGCTTTCTAAGTATATCTTACACGTTTATGACTGAAGGGAAACAGGTGAAGGAAAACATTGCGAGAAAACCTGGACTCAAAAGTCTGAAATTGCCAATCCGCCTTAAGCAAGTGTGGTGATTAATGCTCATGCCTTCTATATATGAGAAGAGGCCTTTGCCTTGTAGTGGGACAATAAACAAGTATTATTATTATTATGTCTAATTTCACACTTCTTTAAGCACGTAATTTGATTAACAGGGAAAAATTCTCGTAACATAGGTAACACATTATAAACTAGCTTTCCGCGGCGCGGTTTCACTCGCATCTTTGTTCACATCATCTTATAACCTTTCTCAAGAACTGGGCTATCACATGCAAAAAGAATTATTCAAATCCGAATAGTAGTTATTGAGATTAGAGCGTTCAAACAAACAAAAAAAGAAACAATCAAATCTTTAGCTTTATATAATAATATATATGTTTCTATTAAAACGCCGATAAAAATCGATTTATTTCTAGCGCCAACTATTTAAACTATTTAAATTGCCACTCTATTTACTTTGACTAAAATATTCCAACAATATTGACTGTATTCGTAGCTTTAAATTTCACTTTGTGAGTTTCATTACGTGCATTTACTATTCCGTTTGGCTCGCTTATAAAATATGTAGATCACTAACAGACAGTGACATTGGCTTTGTACTGTTTTGTTTGTTAATGTGGAGTGGCTTTTACAGTACGTTTTAAAAGGTGAGTAAATATTATGTCGATAATTTTTAAGGTTTTTTACCCTTTACTGTTCCATTGCTGGGTAAAGGTTTCCCACAAGCGCTGCCATGCTTTTTTGTCATCAATAAAAACTGAGCTAGCAATAACATGGTAATGCAGCTAGAGCTAGCATTAACAGCTGTTAATAACATGGTAACAGGCGGAACCGACTTTTAATGTGCCTTCCGAAGCACGCAGAAGCTTAGATCTAAAACCATTTTGCATTCACCCATCATCGGCCTACCACACTCTTTGGTACTTAACCCGCTGATCGTGCGTCGACCAGCGAGCGCAACGAGCTATAAGCATTTGATGAAAATGATGATCATCATTGTCAGAACTTATTTGGAATTTATTTCACGTCAATTGCGTCGTCAAGGGTGTTTATGATGCGTCAGGTCATCGGTTCCGTAAAAACTGTTACTATTTACCTTCAAGTCTACGTATCAGCCACAATCATTATCATCATGAATGTTTACTGCTGGACTTTGACCTCTTCCAAGCAGCTTTATTTTGACACCACTCCAGAAATTTTCAACCCCAACTTATGATCTACCACCATCATAAATGAAAATATGTATGTTTTTCTTTGATAACCAAAAACACGATTTTAATAAAAAAAAATCCGTCATATTTTCACAATAACCTTTCTTTCCTATCAAAGCAACGAGCCTAATTTGAAAAGTTCTCATTTCCATTTTGGCCGACGCCTATAATATATGTACATATTTCACCCACCTTTTTTCGACCCCGAGTCTTCAAGTTCCAAAACTTTGTTTACACAACAATGCATGTACTCTAACAAGAAAAGTTTTAATAGACGGGCTTGGTCCAGGCCCATTATGTGGCCCATCTATTGACAGCCAAGTTATAGTGCCTCCAAGTTAAGTGTTTCGGAAAATATAAAAGTTTTGGGAACGTTTAAATTAGGACGGTTATTCTCGTCTAATGACGCGTGAAATGATACGTAACTTTTTGGAGAATAAGGTTTGAGTTACAAGCCTTAGTGTTACGTAGGTAAGTATCATCTGCTCAGAAAAATTAAGTCAGTTTATAAACTGTTGACGTACAACAAAAAAGTTGTCTACTATTGATGTCATACAATTTTGCTTACTCTATTGAAAGACTAACTACCCGCAGCGTGGTTTCACCCTTCTTAAGTAACATCTTTAATTACTGCTTTACTCTCGTTGCCAGTAGCGTGATGTTGCATGGCCTTTAACCTTTTTTAAGAACTGTGCTATCAAACGCAATAATAATTATTCAAATCCGTCTGGTAGTTGCAGAGATAAGTGCGTTCAAACAAACAAACTATTCCGCTTTATATAATAGTACAGATTAGGTAAATAATTAAAGAGATTTGATAAACTAGATCAAATCAAATGTCGATAATAATAGATAGATCTGCCTTACTCTGTAATATGTAAAATTAACATTAAGTACCTATCTTACATTTTTATTACCTATTTAACCTACCTATTTTCATAATATGTTATTGCACAATAAGATTAATTTTGCTAAACCTAGAATTAAGGTTAAGTTTTAATTAAGTATGTTAAAAAATTTTAAGATTTAAGTTTATAATTAACCCTGTTGTAAGCATGCTGTGGTTGTCTGTAAATGTTACAGCACTGGCAATGCATCTGTATAATTCTGATGTCAATAGTTTAGAACAGTGTATGTAATGTAGACAATCCTTAAATAAATAAATAAATAAATAAATAAATAGATTAAAAAAATTGATAAAATATTAGCTTAAATTTAATTGTTTTAAAAAAATACGAATCAGATCCTCACATAACTGTCTCCATTCTCTGCAATACTAAATGCTATTCTTGAAAATTGTACCTAAAATACAGAGGTGTTATTTGTTTCTACATCCACATCTCGAGGACTGCTTTGCCGCTAAATGCGTTCAAAGCAAGGCGTGCGAAAGAATTGCTCTGACATTTTACAACGACGAAAATGTTTAAGAATTTCATTAAATTTCGTGTCTCTCTTGATTTGTAAAACATTTTCATTGTTTGTAATTTAGAAAGAAAAGGTATTTTATACAGTATTTTAAAAATACTTTGTAACTTCTCCTCATTTTACAGTTAATAATGAAATTGCGTTGGTGGAACAGTGGCATTACATGAAACTACTGTGTATTCCGTACTGTGTAGAGGTTGGACTCCAACATGAGACAAAACTTTGTATAATTCATAAAAAAATTACTGAGTTTACTTTTTGGCCGTTAAATCGTACGCTTTTAAAGTTTCCCATACACAGGGCTTGTTGCACAAAAATGTTTTACGTGCGTGTCAGTATAAATACTGCATTTTTTTATATTATTTTTGTTCACATGCCTTTATCGGTCACCATAAATCATAGCACAAATATCAATAAATATTACACTAACAACGAATTTTAGAAAAACATTTTACAGCTATTGTTCAAAATTTTTTTGACAAGCAGTCTGTTCAGTTCATTAACGATGATGATCACTAACCTAGTAGCTTTTATAGCAAATTAGTATGGTAGCCTCTACTACAGCGATTTTCTAAGATGCACATGTGACACATGTGACGCGCTCGTCAACTCCTCCACGCCCTCTCCAGCGAGCCTCGCAACATCGGCGCGCCCATATAGGGCGAGAAGATTCGCCCGAGCCTATAACGGTTGAGAGCCTTCTTCTCACCGACAGTCCGCGTAAGCCATCAGAGGCTAACAACCCACACAACACAAAAAAACCGCTGCCGCCTTCTCTTTGCAGCTGGAGCCACTCAAGTTAAGTATCCAGCCTCTAACGCTGGACCTCGAATCCTATCTCAACCCTGCCCTGAAATCTTTCTCCTTCCCACTCTGTCGCAGTGTAAATTCTCTCTTTATTTAAATATAAACACTTTGTTACTAAATCGCTAGTTTTTCTTTCTATTCTCTTTCACACAAATGCCAACGTTACACACACCATGCTTAAAAGACCCAGAGGCCCTAGACAAGCGGCATAGATATCTATTCTATTCATAGAATAGATTAAAAAATGTATGGAATTGAGATAAGCTAACGACAACGCTTATGTCAATCCCATACATTTTTTATCTATTCTAGGAATAGAATAGAAATCTATGCCACTTGTCTAGGGCCTCAGGATTTAAATGTATTGTAATATAGAAACCCTATCGAGAAATTACAAGCACGAGCCGTTCGAGCTCTGTTAAACACATACTCAATTTGCCCACGTTTAATATTACTGCATTGCAGCAGGACTAGATATTGTACACATAATTTAACCTACTACAGGTTCATGAGAAATTATATATATATATTTCTTCTCGATTTCAACATCAAGACGTCCACTGCTGGACATCCTATTAATATTATAAATACGAAAGTTTGTATGTGTGTATGTGTGTGTTTGTTACCACTCAGCGCCTAAACGGCTCTACCGATTTCGTAGAAAATTGGTATGTAGATAGATTCGGTGCCGGGGACGGACATAAGCTACTTTTTATCCCGAAAATCGCTCTGGTTCCCGAGGGATACAACAAAATATATTTATGCAGCTAGTAACAATATATATGCTTAACTTATCTGTTGGTCTTCTATTTTCATATTTGGAGATCGTAGAGTTATTATATTTCTTCGCAATTTAAATATCATCATCAATCAAAAAACATTTTCTTTTAGTTTTGACTATCTTCTACAATCTTGAAGGCCTAGACAAGTGGCATAGATTTCTATTCTACTAATAGAATAGATAAAAAAATGTATGGGATTGACATAAGTTAACGACAATGTTGGCGTTAGCTTATGTCAATCCCATACATTTTATAAGCTGATAGGTTTAACTAACAAATTATAAAACTTCTTACAGTGTTATTCTTCTATTTCACTATTTATCTTAAAAAACATTTTTTATTTAGTCAGGTTGACAGTTCAATTAAGTTCAAGTAAGTAGTTTCCATTATGATCCAGCTGTTTGAACTCA
The DNA here is from genome assembly GCA_963082885.1 of Parascotia fuliginaria. Taxonomy (NCBI): domain Eukaryota; kingdom Metazoa; phylum Arthropoda; class Insecta; order Lepidoptera; family Erebidae; genus Parascotia; species Parascotia fuliginaria. The sequence goes on from OY720195.1 coordinate 9,179,119, forward strand.
AACTAACACTATGCCCTAGTTTGTTCATAAAATCCAGAACAAAATTTGTTTATAGCGATAAGTTAGAACAACTATATGTTTGCCTGTGTGATCTATGGATACGAAATGTTATCTTAGTATTGCAAAAACAATAATAAACTTAATCAAGCCGTTGTTAATCACCAATCTGAAAAAGATATAAGCTTCATTAAAATGTAAAAATACTAGCTTTGCCCGCAGCTTCGCTCGCGTGAATGTCGGTTATAATATATCTCTGCTTATACATTGACAATTTTTCATACAAACTCTTACCCCCTATTTCAATGTCTTTGTTGTTTCCCGAGGTTTAATCTATCTCTATTTCAAATTTCATCATTATTATCATCATATCAGTCAAAAGATGTCCCTGCTAGATATAAGCCTCCCCCAATTTTCGCCACCTTCGCCGATCGTTCGCCGCCGTCATCCATCGGTTGCCCCGGTTGCCCGCCACCCTTTAAGGTGGACCACCTTGTGAGAGGTCTGCTCACTCTGCGTCTTCCGGTCCGTGAAAGTATTACAAAATAATTCAAGTCAATAACAAAGATAAAGTCAAGTCAAAGTCCTGTTAATATTCAGCAGAGACAGATGATAATAATAACTGCAATCATGTTGTTAACTAATCAATACTAATCATTGTAAGTACTTTGACGAGGTTCCTAGTATCCATTAGCTAACGTAAACTCAAATAGTATACCTATAGTAAATAAACTACACTACACTTCAAGTGTACTTCTATAACAATACGCCGTCGCAGTGTATTACATTAAATAGAGCTAGTATGTGCATGACATTCTTTTATCGATAAGTATCCTCGCATTCACACATATAATAGAAAATACGCTCTACAGTGAATGAATCAATTTTAAACTGAGTTTTAGCAAAACAAAATATTTGTATCTAACAGAGCAACGTTCTGCGGCAATATTTACGAATATACGCTTCAACCTTTTCATTACTTGTTTTTTTATTTGTTTTCTTATGTGATGATTTGGGTCCCATTCCCACTATAAATGCAAAAGTTTTTGTGTGTGTATGTGTGTGTGTGTGTGTGTGTGTGTGTGCCGATTTCAAAGAAAATTGGCTACTTTTTATCCCGAAAATTGGTCTGGTTTCCGAGGGATACAACAAAACATATTTTACGCGTGGGCGAAGCCGTGAAGCTCAGCTAGTATAAAGTATAATATAATATACGTTATTATTATTTCCTAGTGCACTGCGCAAAGTATGATATTTTAAAACCATCACGATTAGTGCACATTGCTGTTGTCACTTCCCGATAGCACGGTCGCAGACAAATTAAATTTAATAGGTAATAGTTTTTGTTAATAATTATATTTTATTAATAAGTTATCTAGCTAATTTATAATCAATCTTAAAGAACTTATATCAGTACCTACCTTATATATACAAGTGAAAAAGCACTATAGACGAGATTATTATTATTATTATTATCTCTGTTCTCTCTCGCTTTTTGCCTGCTGAAATCAAGCAGTATAATGTTTTTCGAGCGTATGTATGTATGTGGTGTGTATGTTTATTTATTTAGCATGCCTAAGAGCTATAGCTTAATGGGTTTTATCGCAGTAGTACGGATACTACTACTCTTACGTCGATCTTTTATGAGAGGGTAGTACTTCCTCGGACGATCCGGCACATTCATGCTGAAACCCGCGTGGACTTACTACCGTATGAGTTTTGACTTTGTTTTAGGCAGGCGGGTCTTTTGTTTTATTTTGCTTATTTCTTTTTCATCATAGTCTTTATTTTTCTATCTAGTAGGTATTGAATCATTTTCTGTCTGTAAAACTAAAACTAACTTTACGAAACAGTTCAGTATCCAATATAAACTTGGTTCGGAGCGAAATAACATTGATGTGGCGAAGTTATTAGATAGATATTGTCGATACCAATACTGATATAACACCAATATGTTGAAGTTCGTACTGTAATACGAATTTGAGTGAAATATTTCTTAAATCGGAAGTAAAAAGAAAACTTAATGTTTCAACTTATTTTTCTAAAGTTATTGTTTAGAAATAAGATACGTACTTATAACTAGTTTTCACTAGGATATATTGAAAAGTAGTTAGTAGAACGTAAGTATATATTTTAAAATTTTTGTTTTTTTTTTTTTTATTTAATATTCTGCTATATATTGCTTAATTTGGGGCTAGATGGCGAGGTGTGAATGTGTTAAAATATTATTATTATTATTCTCAAAAATCTATTAAATTGCTTAGTTGTTGTTTTCTTGTGTCAATTTTTGTCCAGAAAATCCCTTTTGGCATGCTTTTAATAAATGCACAATAGTAGGTTAAAGCGTAGTTATGTAATGATGCTCTAACGACGTCACTACTATAAAATGAATCAAATATCAAAATGGCTGACATCGAAGATTAAACACAAACGACAAATGCCTTGATATTGTGGTTTGTGGTTATTGAACTTATGCGTAGAACAACATCCGTCAGAAACATTAATGCAATTTCTGACTCCGGACTCCGGAACACTGACCGCAAGTGTACAGCCTCTGGCTTGTGAGTTACGTGTCATTACATTGTACTTTGATGACCACAATACACTTATAGAAATGCTTAAATGTTTTAGTTTACTTCCAACCAGGTTTCCACCTGATGACACAGGTTACCACGATGCCACCACTGAGGTTGTATAAGTGTAGTTGATGATAATATTAATAATAATAATAGTATTTTACCACATTCACGCAGCTCCATCTAGTCCTAAACTAAGCATAGTTAGACAACTGATAAACATACTTATATAATACATATAAGCACCCGGACCAAATCAAACATTAAATGTTTATGCACACAAATATTTGACTTGAGCAGGAATTGAACCAACGACCTTCGGCGTGGCAGTGCGCTACACAAACCACTCCGCCATCTGGCCGTCAAAGTTGTATCTGGCAATAGAAAGAGTAGCCTGTGTTCCATGGTAGTTCTTCTTCCAGCTCTACATTTGTAGGCAAATTGGCTTACATGTCTTTGGTTATGACTTTCACAAATATCATGATCTTAAAAAAAAGGCTTGGCTTAAAAGTTGGGTAAAAGGTGTCAAACCTTTTACCCAACTTTTACTAGCTTTACTGGATTTCTGATAAAAACATTAAGTGACCTCACCTAGATTGTAGTTTTATGTTTTTTCTTTCTTTCTTTTTCTTTTTTTTCTTTAGTTATCGACACCTAAGGTGTATGTGATTGGACGAAATAGTCGTAACATTTTCTTACAATTGCAAGACACGTAGCCTAAACTTGATAAAGTTTGATTGTTAAGAATTTTATCCTCCAAGGAAAAATTTTCACAATTTATTGCAAAGACAATTCTTTTCATGAATACCTAGTGTCGGCATTAGTTTCTAAAATTTTTCTTGGAAAAACTTAGTCATGAATTTTGCTGCGCTTATTTTCATTGCTAAAACACCTTGAGTAAGCATGGTGATTAATGCTGATGGTCTCTCATGAAAACAGACTCTTAAACTGAAATGACAATATGGTGGTCTTTGAAGCTAGGATGACAAAGATTATAATTAAGTTATATTCTTTTTTTTTGTTTTATGTGTCCATGCAATATTTTTTTTGCTTTGTTAGTTTTATGTTATCGTTTATATTGTTTTATAACTGTGGCTAAATGTTTTTTTTTCTTTTTCTGTATTGTATAAACTGTTTTTATTTCTTTCTTTATTTTCTTCCTTTAATACAATTTGATCACCCTAATAAAATAAAAAAGGATTATGAAAAAAAAAATTACACTAAACCCAACACTCAGTGCAAAAATGTTAGAACTCATTGGTATAAATAATAGCGATACAAGATACCAACTGGTTTCAAAACTTGAATTTTTTTTGATCCAGCGAATTTGTGCCGGACGGACGGCAATCGAACCCAACACGAATGTGTTGTGCAAATCTGTGAACGACCCGCTGACGTCCTAAACCTATAGGTTCCAGATACAACGCTGCTCTTCGAAGACGTCGTGTAGGGCTTGACTATACATACTGAAGTAAAACAAACGTATTGGTTCAATGCTTGAGGTGTTCTGCTTAGGCCATTTGGTGTTGAGGCTTGAAGAGTCTTCTATGGGTTACCAATTATCGGTGAACGTTCTGTGCCTGCGCGCGCGCGTTTATATACCTCTAAACTTTACCATAACGAGAGCCGTTTGCCTCCTCAGTACTCCACCTCGTACGAGTTTTATTTTCATTATCCAAACATTACATTTTTGGCTATAACTACATCATTTTTAGCAATACAGTAATTATCTAGGTACCGTTAGGTAGGTATCGATTATACCTAACATGAAATATCTACACTATAAATTTAAATATTACGGTTACCTAGATATCGTAGCATAAACCTAAAATTCTAGTGCTTCCTAGACGTACTATGAACTTTATCTGTTTATACTATCTAAACTACTAAACCTATTTTTAATAAGTTTTCACATACATCTAGTAGGCACTATTCTCTAAAATAAAACACCAAAGTAACTATTCTTTATTGAATAAAACCTAAGTTATAGACCAAACTGTGACCTAAACAAAAAAATATAATTTTGTTTCTGCTATAACTTATGAACTATTTGTTTTATCAAAAAGGTAAATACATATTCGTGATTAGAACACTAAGGAACACAATATAAAGCAATTCTAAACATTATAAATCTAGATTTTAAATTAGCACTAAATAATTTCACTATAGGGTAAACAAAAAATAGTTCGCTACGTACGACACTAACTTTTAGTAATGGCGGTAGACGAACGACGTTTTCGTTCTCGCTCACATATAAAAACGAGTGGAACTTAAAATCACTGTCATTAAATGTTATGCTAGCACACGCGCACTATGTTTTTAGCTTTTTAAGTTATCTAGGTACTGTCTATCACTGTATGCACTATTTTAGACATTATTTAATACTATTTTCACAGCTGTCGCGAACAGAAGACACGCCAATTTTTTCGAACCCTCTAAAACTTACTAGCATTTAAACTACAAACACAAACTGCAGACTCGACAGTAATAAACCCCATCGTTCGGACATCAACCCCCATAAAACAGGCATGTCGAAAAATCACAAACATTTCGTATCATATAAAAAACCGATACGTCCAGAGGTTTCCGCTCCGTTGAACTAGAAGCTCTCGGTTCGTATCAACCCTAGCAACGCGATGCATAACTCAGGATTTATAAAAAAGCTATCGGATTATTATGAAAGAGAAAATGTATGATTTTTTTATAACGGATTCAAATAAAAAGTAACTAATCAAGTTTAGTTCTGACTATGGCTCTGCTTTTTTACACCTTAGAATTGATTTATTTAACATTTTATAATTATGTACTTACAATGTGTGTGTGTGCTTGTGCATGCATGTTTGTGATATAACGTGTGTGCACGTGCATGCATGCCAACTTGTATGTCTGCGTTTGTGGGTGTATGGGAGTGTGTGTGTGGAAAGGTTTACTATTTCATATAATGTGCTTTTTTTATTTCTATTTTTACCTATCGTTTTATAAAAACACTAGCGGACGCCCCAACAGACGTTGTCCTGTCTTAATTATTATCTAATTTTTCGCAGAACCTTCTCCTGAAAATAACAAACACAACAAAAAAAGAATTAACGGAATCGTTCCAGTCGTTCACGCGTGATGCCGTGACCAAGGGAAATAGGAATTTATTTTTATATAAATAGATATTTCTAATCTCCCATTCTACAAACCCTCTTTCACCTACCTACCCCCGTAAATTTTTCACTACTGCCCCTATTCCCCTCTCCTTTCTTCCCCACTCCTCCCATTCCGCTTCTTCCCTCCCTCCCCCTCCCCCTACCTCTCCTCTCCTTTCCCCGTCATTTCACTCTCCCTTTCCCTAGCTTCTCCCTCATTTCCCCCTTGCTTACCCCTCACTTACATCTCCCTTCGCCTACCTTGCCCCATACTTCCCACTCAGTTCCTTCTCATCTTTCTCTCATTTTCCCCTCACTACCCCCTCACTTCCCCCTCGCTTTACCCGCACTTCCCCCTCACTTCCTCCGCACTTCCCCTCACTTCTTTTTACCTACCCCTCACTTCTCTTTCACTCCTTCCTTCCCCCTCTTTTCAATTTTCAAGTCGCTAACTTCAAAATAATATTTTATCCCTAATTCCGTCCCTCTAAATCCACCCCAATTAAAAAAAATTAGAAGTATTCCAAAACAAAATTTCAAAACTATGAAGAAGTTTCATACAATCGTTTTCATCCCTTTTCGGACCACCCTTAACATTTAGGGGGATGAAAAATAGATGTTGTCCGATTCTCAACCCTAGCCGATATGCATACAAAGTTCACGAAAATCGGTCGAGCCGTTTCGGAGGAGTTCAATAACGTACACCGTGACACGAGAATTTTATATATTAGATGAAAGGTATTTTACATTAAATCTTATTTTACAACTATTTATAGTACTAAATTTAAAACAGCTATTGTACAATACAGCAGGTACGATTGATTAATAATTAACTCTGGGCTATTTAGACGAATATCAGCAGATTCATAAGAGCTTAACCCTTTCAATATCATTATTACAATAGCTTGCTTTTAATAAAATACCCTTTTTGTCTTTTGAAATACACAAACAAGGAACCGAATGGAATCTGCTAAGAAATGTTATTATTCGCCAGTAGCCAGTAACAGCAGTGGCGTGCACTCAATGAAACAAAGGAACTACCTACCTTAATAATTGCTTGAAATCACAATTTTAGAAACATAATTAAATAATGCCTACCCTGCTAAAAATCTATAATGCTTACCCTGGCAAAAATCTCTGTGCACGCCACTGAGTAACAGTAACCCTTAAGATTTTTTATTTATCTAAGTTAAATTTGGACAACACGTATTTTGTGTACATTACTTACATTAGGTAAACATCTATGAAATCAACGAAACATTTAGGTAATTTTCTAAAAATATTTTCCGCCATTCCTTACGTATACCATTTCGCTTGAGCTCCATGCCGCCATGTTGCCTGAATAAAGCTGAAGATGCGGTGAATTATGAATTATTCAAGCCGCCAGTTCTAGTGGCACCCTAGCAGCAGATTCATAATTTGTCCTTTCACGTTATAGTGGATGGTTTTACAAATTTTGTTATTTTATTTAAGAGTTAAGATGGATGTAGTCTGGACATCAAAAGTTTAAATAAAAAATCAATTGTTGAAATATTTTTGGCGGTACTAGTAGTACAATAATGAGCCATTATCTTTATGTTAGGAAGCATTAAAAAAGTGTTTAGTGAGTGAGAATGGATATAAGATAATATTGTATAATAGAGAGCCTAGGAGTTGTAGGGCAGCTATAACTATTGCCGTTATAAAGAATTTAAAAAGATTGAACAGAGTTACAATGGTTATACAGGTCGAACTGATAACCTCTATTTTTGTAGTTGCTTAAAAAGACTAGAATCTTAAAATGTAAGAAATCATGAAAGCAAAAGGAAGATTTTAAGTTTAAGTTCACTATGTACAAAGTACATATGCAACAATTATATACAAAAGAAACAAAAAAGATACGATTTGGCTTGATAACCTCCTCCTTTTTGAAGCCGGTTAATAAAAAGAAGAGTTTTGCTGCGGAATCACTTAAATATTCTATGTCAACGAAAAGCTCTACAGGTTTTAAATCATTTACAAAAGTATGAAATATGAAACAAATGGCAGTATTTTTATTGCTTTGACTTAGGAGCTTAATTCAGGTTCAAGGGATCACGGAATTACGTATTCCCTTTTAATTTCAGGTAGGCACTTTCACGGGTTGACGAGAACAAAGGTTCTGGCTGACAGATGGACAATAAAGCTTTTTTTTATTTTTGTTGTGCATTTGTAAATGACATAGGCACATGTCTAGTTGTATTTTAGTCTAATGTAGTTTTGCACTATAGGTATATAAAATTTAATGTACTAAATACACCAAAACATTAATTTTTAAAATTACGATAAATGAAACATCAAAAATATTTCATTCTGTCAACACCAATATAAATAGACCTGTTGAAAACCACCATCTATATCATATTTCATGAAATAAAACAATCGTAAAAGATCTTCCTCCACTGGTTTTCATTACATGTTATTGATACCCATTTTAATATGAGATTCGAACGTGTAGCTTTTGCGTTTTGACGGATGTCTCTCTACATTGGATTTCATAGCTCACATTTTCCGAGTTTCGACAATTCAGTGACCCGTAATATAGGATATTCTGTTTCACGATACGAACAGATAATGTTGATTTGAATCGAAAAAAATGAAAATACTGTGTAATCAAATGCATATAATATTTGTGTTTTTAAAAGTTAGGATAATAATAAACTCTAAAATGACAAATCTTTAAAAAACTTCTCCAGCAAATAAGTCATGCCTATTTTCTACGACATCGTTGTTATCCATAAGGGCGCGTGAAATGATGGACGATGAGAAAAATATATAATAATTTGCGTTGGTATTTAATGAGAGCGTAAATGTACGTCCAGTTGACCTATACATTTTTAAACATATTAATAAATACGATTTATCCTCGTCATTAATTCTAGTAGATCTATATTTAACTTTAATGTTGTTTTAATATCTCAGTTGCGAATTATCCTTAGGTAGTGTCAAACGCAGAGGTCGAAAAAACTTGCATAAATCTGTTCTTACTAATTTGTTTACAACTCACAACCTTTGCTCTTTATATAAATTTTGTTTTAATACCTTTCTCACGTACGTACACAGTACGTGCTTTGCGTTTTTATATATACAAAGGTTACAAACGCGTACACCTTACCTGATAAACTGTTGTTACAGTAGCGTCCGTCGTTATATAGCCTAACATTTTTTATGTCCGATGGCATAAGACTTTTGGGTTGCTTCTGGAATAATGTCCGATACTCTTGGGCTTCAATGACTGCTTACTATTAAGGAGAAAGCAGTCACTTTGAAACACTATAATAAACAATAAATATCGCAAGGTTTTTTTTATACAACTTAGGTGGCAAACAAGCATACGGTCCACCTGATGGTAAGTGACAACCATAACCTATAGGCATGACTATATTTTTCAAGCATCGCAGCAGTGATAATGCTTAGAAAACACAATCAAGCCGTTGCCGTCCACGGAGAAGGAAATGACGAAGGAAAAGGGAAAAAGGAATACGACCGAGGGGGTATTTGGGCTGCCAGCGCTGTCACTCACCGAGCGAAACACATTAGCAAAACTAATATTCTTACGTCGATCTTCTATGAGACGATAGTATTCCCTGGTCGATCCAGCCCATTCATGCTGAAACCAGCTTAGATCTACTACCGTGCAAAATTCGTGATCTGCCAACAGTCTATAATTATAGAATTCTGTCAGAACTAATCCTTGCTGTGCCCACCCATTATTTGACAAGCTATTTTACTGAGGGTTCTCCAACTTAGGGTTGCTTAGCATTTTTCGTTAACCAAAACATTTACCAAATCTAAAATTGTAAGATCCATAGTTTGCAACTACTTCTCTACTCCGCATATTATCAGTTATCACTGACAGCACACTTCAATAATCTTCATTTTAAGTCTGATCAATACTGTTCGTTTTTTCCTTTCTAAAAATTTAATACTAAACCATTACCATAAGTCATCACGCTTCAGAAAGCAAACTAATACCTTCAGAAATTCTCAGTCAACGGTAGCTATATTTATTCATTCATGTATACCGTGTGCAATCGACTGAGAGGCTATGAGCTTTGACATTTCGCTTTCAATACCGTCTTCATTGTCAAACGTAGCAAAAACATGCTGTAACTCTCTCATCAATAATATTACGTTTGAGATATTTGTCTATTTTTGTATGAAATATATTCGTGGATTCTTCTAGTTTGATTTATTTTTCTAGTTATTACTTTTACTGTTCGTTTTGTATAGTATGTATGCGTGGGCGTTACAATGATTATTTTGTGTATAATCATTTTTTTCTTCGCACCTTTTTGCCTCCGAAAGGGGTAGGCAGGGATAAATAACACTTACGCTTTCCAGCTATGATAGTTTCTACGTGAGGGTTATTGTTGCAGTTTATGGGGCAAAAACCAGAATCCGGGATAATAATGAAAGTTACTTTTTTTTATATTTTAGCCTACTAAAGTGACTCCATCCCGCCTGATGGTAAGCAGTCAGTGGAATCCAGACGTTGCGACCACTATACCAAAAGCCATCGTCTTAAACTGCTGGTATGGTGGCCTCCACTATAGCGGCTGGGAATGGGGTTAGGGGAAGGGAATGAGGGAGGTGAGGAAAGAGGAAAGGGGATAATTGTACTGATACTACTACTCTTAAGTCGATCTTCTATGAGAGGGTAATAGTTTCCCGGACGATCCGGCCTATTCATGCTGAAATCGGCGTGGATCTACTACCGTAAAAGCTTATTCGTTACTCGACAAAAAGATCCAACTTACTTTAATCAAGGGCTCGATTCCGAGACAGTCTGGGACAGTGCATTTCTACATAAGACAAAATATTTCATATCCACTGATAGCTTGTACGAATAGCTTCGTCGGTATATTAATATTACTATGTACCTATATACAGTACGTCTTCTTTCGAGTTAGAGAGCATGAAATATAGAGACGGTAGTTTGTCCTCATGGTACGGTTGAGTTTTATAGGTTGTATCTAATCATAGATTGGTCCTCGGGGAAGGATGGCGAAGACACATTGTACCATAAACAAAATAAACAATAATTGCGTATTTAAAGTACAGTACAGTCATAATCAAAATCATTCTAAAAATGTGAAAATAAAATTAAGTTATGTTTTTGACATGATTTTTAACTGACGAAAATAAAACGGACGAATTTCTGAAGTCGACGCGTACCTTTAATCTTTTTTTTTACTACCTTAAGAACTTATATGTTTCTGATGATGATTATACCAATAATACGCAATAAAATTGATGTAGACCTTAATTTAGAAGACTGACTTTGACTAAAGTAATTGTTTTTGGAACTTTTGGATTATTACTATTTGACGTCTTACGTCAAACAAACTTGATCTTCATAAATTAATTTGGTAATTAGCTATAGATTTTAGTTTCAAGAGCAATTAAGTTCAAGTTAAGTTCTGAAGTTAAACTTATGAAATCTTCTCCAAACTTATTAGTTAAGTAACTAAGTTATAGTGGTTGTAGTGATTTAACTGATGAACTAATCTGAATAAGAACCATCGAGCCTGTAGAGACTACTTTGAAGAATGAGACACTGCCTTAGTTACATACTCATTTATAGTAAACAAACAATATATATTAAAAAAATTAAAAAGCCCGCCTGCCTCAAAGAAAGAAAAAAGAAAGAAACCACATTGAAACATTATGCACGCTATGTCCCTTCCACAATTAATACGAATCTAATGACACCTCATAATTATGTTAAAATTGTTTAAGACATTTAGGCTGTAGAGCGTGCCAACGAAATAGACATACATACATACATCACATACATGCATACATAATACATACATACATACATACTTACGCTCGAAAAACATTCCCCTTATTGACTGCGACAGTCAGAAAAATCCTATAAATCATATCTATAAAGCGACAGTTTGAAGAAAAAAATGATTGGAGTAATTGACCAAAAGAAATAAAAACATTGTCCAAATTGGATATACCAAAGAGTGTGTTCGTGAAGATAATGCTAGCAGTAATATATAGAATCTCGAGTGTTTTTGAATCGGTCAAAATGAATATTGATTATTTTATTTATTTATTTAAAACTTTATACACATACATGTAAAGGCGGACTTAATGCCTGAGGCATTATCTACCAGTCTACCATTGGGTGATGCAGAGACAATCAAGTAGGTGCAAAGTACTTAGGTTAAAGGATAGGATATACATATATAATATATATATATAAATAAATATACATATATATAGTATTATATAATAATATGATATAATAATATATATAAATATAATAAAATAATCCATTTAAAGATGGAAAATAATACATAATTACTTATATGTGTGATGAATGAAACTGCCTTATTATTTGGATAATAATAACTCCCGGACTTTAACTTTAAACACATAACGGTTAGTGGACTTCCTGATTTCGAGAGGAAGCGCATTCCAAAGAAGGATAGATTGAATAGGAAAAGAAGAGTGAACAAAATCTGTTGTATGAGAGAAACAAGTTAAGAGAAGATTATTAGCGGAGCGAAGATTTCTATCATGGATAGAACTAAGGTACTGAAAATAAGGAGTCAAGTAAGGAGGAGGGTTAGGGGAAGTTAGAATTGAATATAGAGTGGTTAGCGCACGCAAACTTCGGCGTTGAAAAATAGTTAGCCATTTTAGCTGGGAACGATAAGTGGACACATGGTCATACTTACGAAGGTTAAAAGTAAATCGAATGCAGTTATTGAGAAGACGGTCGAGTTTATTGAGAAGCTCTGCATTCAGGTCAAAGTAGCACACATCACCATAGTCGATTAAAGGAAAAATTAAAGCCTGCACCAGCATTGCCTTAGTCCTCCATGGAAGAAAATTTTTTAGTCGGTATAGAGCACGCAGGGTACCAGTGACTTTTTGACTAACTTGAGCCACTTGAGCTCGCCAATTCAACGTAGTGTCAATAATCAGGCCGAGGTTCTTGACTGTTGGTGACAATTCTATGACTTCACCATTAAAAATAAGAGGTGGAAGCGTAGCTATGTCTAACCTGCTTATTAATCTTTGGCTACCCACCACTATGGCCTGACACTTCGCGGGGTTAACAGTCAAGCCAAACCTATCAGACCAATTCTTTATATGATCCAGATCCCTATTGACCATGACGATAGCGGACGACACTTTGTCCACGTCAGCCTGATAGTATATCTGCAAGTCATCGGCATACAGATGATACTCACACTGAAGGTTCTTAGTTATGAGGTTAATAAAAATTGAAAATAACAAAGGAGAAAGTATACCGCCTTGAGGAACGCCAGAAACAATGTCACGCCAATTCGATGACTGCTCATCTACGCGAACCAACTGCTGGCGACCTCGAAGATAACTTGAGAACCATTCCAGAGTCTCGGAGGAGATCATAAGATGGGAAAGGATTGCTAGGAGGATATCGTGACTGACGGTATCGAAAGCTTTTGAGAAGTCAACTAGAGCCAATACGGTGACTTTGGTATTCTCCATGCCCTCTCTGATATCGCCAGTCACTTTGAGGAGAGCGGAAACAGTGCTGTGACCTGGTTTGAAGCCGGACTGAAACGGGCTTAAAAGTTTGTGCGTGTAAATGTGATGTGACAGTTGCTTATGCACACAAGCTTCAAGCACTTTGGACAGGAAGGGGAGAATGGATATGGGTCTGAAGTGATTAGGAAGGGAAGGAGTTTGTACCTTAGGGAGAGGAATAACGTGAGCTCTGCGCCACGATGCTGGGCACGTGCCAGAAAGGAGAGAATAATTTATGACGTGAGTGAGGACTGGGAGGAGCTGTTCTAGGATTGTGGTGATCATGCGGCGGCTAATGCTGTCACTGCCCACCGCATTGGATTTAATAGACAGGATTATCTTTTTGATCTCCGCCGGAGTCACTGGAGAAAAGCACAAACTTCCTATTTCTGGACGAGGTAGATCAGCTAAGTAGTTGATAGTCTGACACTTGGTTTGGTGATCAAATGGAATATTGGAAGAGAAATGGTTGTTAATCTCATCCAAACCAATTGTCAGATGAGAGTCAACACGTCGCTGTTTGCCGATACCCAGAGTTCCAAGAAACTTCCAGATATCGGCGGGACATGAAGATGTGATGTTATTGAGAATATATCGGCGTTTTGCGTTCCGAATCATCTGATTACACCGATTCCTTGCAGTTTTAAAAGTGTACCAATTGTCGTCACAGCGATCCTTCTTATATTTACGAAAAGCACGGTCCCTACGCCTCATTGCCATGTGAACACCTGGCGAAAGCCAGGGTGCTGGTAAGCGCTTTAATTTTACTCTCCTAACAGGAGCATGGACATCGTAAAGCGAGACAATATTATGGTTAAGGACCTTAACTTTTTCGTCAACGGTGGAGGCCATCATCAAGTTGGTCCAGTCCAATTCTGAGGCATCTTGTTGCAGTTTTACAATGTCCATACGTCGAAAACAACGCCGGTGCAGTACTTTAGGCGGAGGTTTAGGAGGTTTGAGGTTATAGGATAGGAAAATGAGATCGTGATGGGAGAAACCTGGAGCAAGGAGTTGACCATGGGAAAGGACAAGGTTAGGAGATGAGGTGAGGATTAAGTCAAGCCAGGTATCAGAACCCGTAGCGTTGTGGTGAGTGGCCTGAAGTGGCATTAGGTGAAGACTGGCTGACTCGATGATCTCGAGTAGTTTGCGAGAACGTTGGGAGTTAGGAAGGAGAAGATTGGTGTTGAAATCACCCATAATGATGTGATGCGAATACTCTGACCCCAAGGATTCCAGAATTGAATCAAGACTGGAGAAGTAGTCGACAGACGGCGGGGAATAGACAACTCCTAAGACACACTTAGCTCCTTTGACATCAACTTCGATAAAGAGAAACTCTGCGGAAGTCGAAAGGTCAGGATTAGAAGAAACAAGAATCTTGAAAGAAAAGTGACTGCGAAGGTAGATTGCAACTCCACCCCCTCTCCTGCCGACCCTATCATTCCGAATCAGAATGAAGCCGGGGAGAGAAAAAGAAGTAGAGGGAAAATTTGGTTTAAGCCAGCTCTCCGAAATCAGGATGGCATGAACGTTAGCGTTAAAGAAAGTTTCATACAGGTCGTTATAGTGACTCAATACACTTTGGGCATTAATGTGGCATACATTAAATGCCATATGGGAACTGCTCACAAATTTTTGCCTAACAGTGTCACCCAGTGTATCGGTCATTGAGGAGAAACTCTCATCGCCAGAACAGCTAGACTCAATGGCAGACAAATATGTTTCATCATCAGAACTCATAAGTAAAATTAAAAATATAAAATACTATAATTAAAATAATATATATACCTAATAAATATTATTGTAAATATATAATATAATATATATTATTAATTGATATATAATTATGTTTGAACACTTACGCATTAAGTTTTAGTTCCAAATTTTTATCTCTGCACCACCCGCCAGCCAAACACTCACAATAAACAAAACGTATTTTTAAATGAACATAGACAAAGTTATACAATAATAATTATGCAATGTAGAAGAAACAAAACGAAATCACAAAAAACAATGAAGGAGAAACGAAACGTTTTGACATTTTTAAGACGTCAAACTGACATGACAGTGTTTTCAGAAAAAGTGAAACAAGCACAATTATTTAGAAATGAGTTAGAATGTGGGTAAAAGTTACGCAGGAAGTTAGAAATATGTTTATGATAATAGTAACGTGTAAGGAAAAGTTGATTCGAGTAACAAAATAACGATAAATTAACAAACACAATCACAACTTTCGCACTTTGGGTACCGCACCAGATGCGCCCGCGCTCCCGGCGCCAGTCTTGGCCGCTAGTGACGACACGCTCGCAACCTTGGGATGCTTTGATGTTAATGCCCCCAGCTCGTCGGCGGTCGTGATCTTGAAACGGCTTCCATTAACTGCTACGACGATAACGACGATTATTAAAAAACGACGCAATTTTTTATAAACTATGGCCCGTTTAAGAGCTGGTCTGTTAAGGATAGTCGCAACGATATAGATCGACTATTTTTTATTTATTATTACTTATTGGGCTAGAGCCCGTCAGCGGCCTCTTTGCTACCTCAACCAGAGTTGATCTATTGAAGCCAAAGTTCCCTGCTTAGTCCTATAGAGTCTAGGAACTTCCAGATATTTTGAGCAGAGAGAGACTGTATCTCATCTGGTTGTGCCTGGTGCTGCCCTAAATGGATACTCCTTTTGTGTAGTAGTCCACAAGAGCAGGGGACATGCACAATCTCCTCAGACTCTTGATAAAATCTACACATTATGAACTGAGTAGAATTTTATGATTCCGACAAAATGTTTATCATCTCAAAAAAGCTTAATAAACAAACTTTTGAAAAGCCTTTCACATCCATGAATGACGTACATAAACCAACTTTAATTTTAATAAAAGTTGTAGCTTTTGCTGGTCATTTTCATGTTGAGTATATTAATTATTTTTGTGTTTTTTACAGAGTCAACGCGGAAGCGAGTCAAGTCTTCAATGCATTCAAAGGTGAGTGTTAAAGTTCATAAATATTTAATTTTAACTTAATTTATGAATAGTGATATGTTTTGTTTTACAAGCAACATGTTTGAGCTAGCCTTTGTGCGTCATTTATTTATAAAGGTACATTTTTGTAGGTTACTTACAAAGGTTTTGTTGATTGTTGACATTAACGCAAAATGCCTGATTTTAATCACGAATTCGGAGCACAGACGAGCAAACAGCCTACGTGATGGTAAGAGGTAACTGTCGCTCATGGACGAATTAGAGTACCTAGCATTGCTCCTGCAATCCTAGGGACTCTGCAAAGCCGCTGCCTACCGTGAAGGGAGTAGGATATGTGAAAGAATTGAGGGAGGTTAAGAAAAAGGGAAGGAAAGTAATTGAGCCTCCGGCACTCTCACTCACCGAACAAAACGCAATAGTACCGATACTATTACTCTTACGTCGATCTTTTATGAGAGGGTAGTACTTTTCCGGTCGATCTGGCCCATTCATGCTGAAACCAGCGTAGATCTACTGCCGTGAAACCGTGGCATCGCGGTTTTAAGTTCATTCTCTAGATTGGATAAAGTGAAATTGGAATTTTCTGTAAAAAAATTCTCAATGTTAGCCTGGACTACAGAATTATGAATGGCAACAGGCTCCCTCCTGTTACTCAGAATTCAAAATAACGTAACTGTTACACTCCTCTGCCTACCACTTTGGGGATAAAAAACCTAGAAATATGTACAAACTCTCACTAATATTACTTCCTCTACCACTCTAAGTTTTCCTTTTAGGGAAGTCAGTTCTGAGTAAAGCTCACCTTTCTACATAAATTCTATTTATATTCTATTTTATATGTATCTTTCTGTGTACAATAAAATAAATAATTATGTATGCATTTGCTACATTTTAATTTCCAATACAAAAACTTATAGATAAAGTTCAGTAACCGCACATGCAAAGTTAGGCCAGCTTCACGCTCACGCTTCACGCAATTCCGACATTTGAGTCTGCGTTACGTAGATAAATAATGGCAATAAATAATCTGGGCGTGACACCGGCCGTGTGGAGTGTGCTTTACTTCGCGTCAACGATTGTGACTGGCTATTACACCGTTATGTAATGGACTTTTTAATTAACTTGACTGAACTGAACTTGACAAGAGATGCCTTTTCAAGGATATTAAAAGAAAAGGAAAGGTCAAGTCAAAGTAATGATTCCTGATGGAAGCTGTGCTGATATCCTACAGTGAACGTTCTTGAAAAGTACCATTAAAAAAGACCATAGTCATCGTCACACTACCTAAGCTGTTTCCACGCTCATAGCTCACTGTGGTCAATAATTGGTAAAGATTAGCAGGTTAAGCAACATAGAGTGCGGCTGGCCCATGGATGGGTGACCGCAGAGTGGTATTCGATCTGAGTGTTTTCGTGCTTCGGAGGGCGTTAAAAATAGCTTCTGGTTGTTACTAAGTTGATAGCAGCCCATAGGTCAAGTCGGATGCTTCAAGGAGCTACCTGAACAAATCCTGACACTAGGTTGAGCACTAACTACTCTATATTTGATTTGACTAGAAGTTGCCACTGTGAAATAAATAGAGGTTTTCATTAGTTCTAAAAAAAGATCTGAAACTTGTAAAAATACTGTTCTAATTCATTTTGAATCGGATAAGTTTCGTAACTAAACTACTTATTAGTTTCTCGCAATATATAATGAAGTTATATGAAATATGAGAAATTTTGATCTATACGGTATAAAGTTAAGTTTGAACTGCTATTATCGACAGAACGTGCCTTGTTTTCTTACCTTAGTAGACTTGGAATATGTGCCAACCTGTTGCCGATTTGCGTTTTCTTAGATAATAGCTTGCCGCGACGCGATTTCACCCACGTTTCTTCTTACTGCTCTGCTCCCGTCGCCAGTAGCGTGATGTCACATAGCCTATAACTTTCCTCGAGTACTGGGCTATCATACGCAAAAAGATAGAGAAATATAGATCTAGATCATAGTTCCAGAGATTAGCGCCTTAAAACAAACAAACAAACTCTTCCGCTTTATATAATAGTAGAGATTTAAAAGGAAAGACTGTATTCAGTTTAGAAACTAACCCTTTGGAACCATCTGTCTTCTTTCCTGATCGTCTCTTTCTCCATTGGTCTACTCTCCTCATTGGTCTACTTTTCTATTAATAGGTTATTTAAACTTATTTAAATTTATTTAAAAAGAGAAAAGAGTTTAATTTTGTATGTTTGTTTGCAACGATTAAATTAACTCGACGTTACCGATTTGAAAATTCCTTTACCTTTAGAAATCAATAAATGAAGCTGGTAACAAAGGCTATATTTTATTATGTTTAACATATTTTTCAGTAAATTTCAATATTTTAAGCGCCTTCGTAAATTTAAATGATTCAATACGTGACTATTGCAATAATATTTTCCGTAGCGTTTGTTGCGAGATCAAAGGAAACTTTTGATACCGGAGCG
This sequence comes from Parascotia fuliginaria, assembly GCA_963082885.1. NCBI lineage: Eukaryota > Metazoa > Arthropoda > Insecta > Lepidoptera > Erebidae > Parascotia > Parascotia fuliginaria. Next base: position 9,197,829 of record OY720195.1, read on the forward strand.
AATCAAGATACGTCCATAATATTATGCTGTGTTTAAAAATCGTCCATACACTAATAATACTTTTAAGAGGCTTTCAAACAGATGAGGATAATAATTATTTATTTTACAATACACATTTCTGTTTCATAGATTTCTCAAGAATCTCTCCCAAAGAAAAGCATTCGGAATAGTCAGCACAATTACCTGGCGATTTAGTATCTGTAGTCACGTGACATTTATTACACATGTATCTCTGCTATCCAGGACAGTCAACGACGGGCTACTAGAGACCCATAGTATTTTCTTAATCGCCTCTAACGATACCCACGGAAATAAAACCACTTAAACTACAAAATTTAAGCGGGGCGTGAAAAAGCATTTTTTTTTATATATATTATAGCCTACCAAAGTGACTCCACCCCGCCTGATGGTAAGCAGTCAGTAGAATCCAGAAGTGGCGGCCACTATACCAAAAGCCATCGTCTTAAACTGCTGGTATGGTGGCCTCCACTATGGCGGCTGGAAATGGGGTTAGGGGAAGGGAATGAGGGAAGTGAGGAATGAGGAAAGGGGAGAAATCGGGCCTCCGGCGCTCTCACTCACTGAACGAAACGCAGTAGTACGGATACTACTACTCTTAAGTCGATCTTCTATGAGAGGGTAGTACTTCCCCGGACGATCCGGTCCATTCATGCTGAAATCAGCGTGGATCTACTACCGTACCAAATATTTCACTAAGCCGTCATAGTGGAGGCTACCATACCAGTAGTTTGTCTCTTGCAATGGTGTCCACCACTTCTGGGAGTCACTGACTGCTTACCACCAGGCAGTGTGGAGTCATTTTAATAGGCTTATATTTTAAAAAATAAGCAACTTTACTATCGAAGCATTACACTTCGGTGTAAACTAAGGTCATTTTATTGTACCGCCTTTTGTTGTTGGGCAGATTCATGTTTGTTTTGTTACGTAATGATTCATAGCAGAGGTGGCTCTGTAATACACAGGTTGGTTTAGGGACGAGGGCAAACGGATTGATTGCGTTATGCTGTTGTGATAAAAGATGAAATACTGGGTCGTGTGTTTGATATATAAAATGGTAGTAGTATTTTTGTAGTAAATATATGAAGGTGGATGCTTAGAGCATTAAACCAACCGGAGAGGCCACTGACAGGCGTACCCCTCTGCCAAAAGTACCAGCCCACCGGTCATACCCGTTATATAAAACTAGTTGACGCGCGTTCCGCATCATAAGTCACCTATCAGTGCATGCGTAATAGCGTCTCAATAGAAATGCCGAATTGCAGTGTATTTTGGTGTAAAAAGCGTTCAGCGACATCAAGTCTACAAAAGGATAATATTACATTCCACCTGTAAGTATTATTTTGTTCTAATATTATTAAATAAGGCATTAAATTAGCAATTTAACCAAATAAAATGCTAATCAACAAGTGTTGCCAGGCTTATCATCAATACTCCAATCTGGGGTAATATTTTAAGTTGAATTAACATAAAAACTAACCTTTCCTTTTTTATATCTCGCCTTGTTGACATATCTAATAAGTTTCATTTTGGATGTACATTATTGTGTCACCGTTCCCATATTTATTTATTTTTAATTAAAACCAATGTTTTTTTTACCAAGTAATGCACAAAATAATATTAAATGAACAAGTAAAATGAGATTATAAATCCAAATATACAAGATTAGTGCACTTTATTCCGAAAGATAATTGCTAATTTCTTACAAAAATAAGCGTATTTATTTTTAAGAAACTGGTCACACTTTAATATAATTAGAGATGAGACAGTTTAATCACAAATATCGATATTGGTTTTCCAGTATTAAATTAATTTTTTTTGTTTGTTTTAGATTTTCAAAAGAAGCAGCGCCTCGAGTCGCTTGGGTCCAATATTGTAGGAACCATATAAGTGGGTTCCTAAGCGTACAAGTATCTGACTAACAGCTTAAAAGACAAAGCCTTCTGTGCTGCCAGCACTGCTACTTCCTCCCTACCCCCCAAGCGGCGGAGAGCTCAGTTTTTAGCAAGTAAACTCGCTGTGCGCTACCTCTTCTTATTGCATTACCTAGGATTAGTTAAACTAGATTTATAAGGTTAATTTAAATTGCACAGTTTTTCAGTATTTTAATATACCTACTTAAATAAAGACTTTCTGAAATATATTCTGTTGTTATTTTGTTATCTGTACAGATAAAATATCTCTCTAATAAAAATCTACTCATACATTCTCATGTCAGTGTCTTGTTACTATGTAATCAGAACAAAATCCTCCAATTACAAGCTCTGCTTAGTTGGAACGAAATTTAATAGCAACAGACAATTAATTCAAAGTATTATTTGGTTTGAATATACATACATACTTAGGAATAATACACGTAAAATTGACACGTAATAATTAATTACAATCTTTAATCCACACTAGAACAAATTTCAACAGGTGGTGGTTATTGAACATACATCCTTGTGCGCAGTAGTAAAATAAAAAAAAGAGTGGGTACCCATGTACGCACGTAAGAAGTTATACTTCTTTGGCATAACAATCCAAAAATACCAAATAATAATACAACGCATACATACATAAATATTTGAATTGATATAAACGCCAATATATTTTTTTATTTATTCACACAGATTATTTGTACTGATACGACACACAAAGATCCGCAACTAACTTCAGGGTGTTGCTTTTTTCTGTCGGTGTGCGCGCGCATCGTAAAAATTCACTCTTATCATTTTTCCCAATCGCGCCAAAAAAAGTATAACTTCAAAAAAAAACGGCTAAATGCCAGTAGGACTCGCGCGCCGAGGGTTCCGTACTATCAGGGATCGGAAGTATTGAATAAACATTAGTAAACATAGTAGGAGAGCCCGACCGCATAACCAGATTTGTTTGTTGAACAATGTTTAACAAATAAATTTAGCCCGACCGTATGACGGGCTTTTTTGATAATAATTACAAAAAAGTGTGCTAGTTAAAAACACTGTTTTATTCTTCCTGTAATATTGACATAAACATGAATTAACAGAATTACTTCTAGTTAATTCATGTTTATGAACTATTTACTTTACTTTCATCTATTTCAAAGTGCTTAAATAAAAAAAAACCTTAAAATTATAATAGATTATTATTACCTAAAACTGTTCTATATAATATAAGATAATGCTCATTTTAATAAGCAAACATAATAATCATGAAAATAATTAAATCTTTCGCGTACTTATATGAAATCCTAAACATCGATACGAAATATCGACAGAGTCAAGCTCTAACTGTTTTACGCTAAGGAAGCGTAAACTGATAGATGTCCCTGTGTGTGAATGTGATTGTGTGTGTTTAGTTTAAGCTAGTGTGTAATAATTTTATTGTGTGCGTGTATAACGACGCGATTTAAAAATGCATTAGTATTTAACATTGTAATTAGTGTGCGTTGCTCGCGTTACCCCGTCCCCCGCCGAAAGTGGCAGACTTTTGCGCAAGGGAAATAAATAGAGCGCGTGTCCACTCCTGTTGGTTTAATGCTCTAAGGGTGGATGTTGTAAGGGCATCTATAGTAATAGATTTTTGGTGGTTTCGAGTTATGCCGGTCGGATATCCCCTATGGTATCAAATACACCCTGTATTTGATACCATAGGGGATATTCGACCGGTATAACCCGAGGGTATCAAATACAGGGTGTATTTGATACCCTGGGGGATCGGCATGAATGAGAATGATCGGGGAATGACTTCTCTCTCATAGAATATTTCCGTCAAAATGTTTATACTAATGCATTTCGATCGATGAATGAGAACGTCGAAGATTTAATGATATCGGTTTCCTTGCTTTTCCTTTTCTTTTTCCCTTTTTCCTATACGATCGTCAATAACTTGATTGTGTATGTATGTATGAGAATATGGCTATTTCTTCGGCGCGCTATACAGTCTAAATGTCTTGATGGATTTTAACGTGAGGTCCTTTTTTTAAGCAAGCGGGCTTTTTCTTTTTAATGATATTTATATTGCTTGTTTATACAAGTAGTAACTGTTCGCGACACCTGTGAAAACAGTGTTAAATAGTGTTAAAATAGTGCATACAGTGATAGACAGAACCTAGATAGATTTAAAACCTAGAAAACATTGTGCGCGTGTGATAGCATAACATTTAATGACAGTGATTTTAAGTGCCACACGTTTTTATATGTGAGCGAGAACGAAAACGTCGTTCGTCTACCGCCATTAGTAAAAGTTAGTGTCGTACGTAGCGAACTATTTTTTGTTTACCTTATAGTGAAATTATTTAGTGCTAATCTAAAATCTAGATTTATAATGTTTAGAATTACTTTTTATTGTGCTTCTTAGTGTTCTAATCACAAATATGTATTTACCTTTTTGATAAAACAAATTGTTCATAAGTTATAGCAGAAACAAAATGATTTTTATGTTTAGGTCACAGTTTGGCCTATAACTTAGGTTTTATTCAATAAAGAATAGTTACTTTGATGTTTTATTTTAGAGAATAGTGTCCCCTAGATGTACGTGAAAACTTATCAAAATAGGTTCAGTAGTTTAGATAGTATAAGCAGATAAAGTTCAAAGTACGTCTAGGAGGCACGAAAATTCTAGGTTTATGCTACGATATCTAGGTAATCGTAAAGTTAAGATTTATAGTATAGACATTTCATGTTAGGTATCATCGATACCTATCTAACGGTACCTAGATAATTATTGTATTGTTAAAAATGACGTAGTTATAGCCAAAAATGTAATGTTTTGATAGTAAAAATAAAGCTTGTACGAGGTGTTTTGCACACGGCACCAATCGAGGCAAATGGTATATAAACGCGCGCGCGCAGGGACAGAACGTTCACTGTTAATCAGTAACCCATAGAAGACTCTTCAAGGCTCAACACCTAATGGCCTAAGCAGAACACCTCAAGCATTGAACCAAGACCGTTTGTTTTACTTCAGTATGCCCCTATAGTGAAGCCCTACGCGACGTCTTCGAAGATCAGCGCTGTATCCGGAACCTATAGGTGTAGGACGACAGCAGGTCGTTCACAGATCTACACAACACATTCGTGTTGGGTTCGATTACCGCCCGTCCGGCACAGTAACCATTTGTATCATAAAGCAAAATGTTGTAAGAAGAGGCCTTCTCCTGCAGTTTAAAAATGCGACGATTTTGCAATCAAACATAAAAGCCTTTTTTTTTATTTTTTTTTATACAATAGCCTATCAAAGTGACTCCACCCCGCCTGATGGTAAGCAGTCAGTGGAATCCAGAAGTGGCAGCCACTATACTAAAAGCTATCGTCTTAAACTGCTGGTATGGTGGTCTCCACTATGGCGGCTGGGAATGGGGTTAGAGGAATGGAATGAGAGAGGTGATGAAAGAGGAAAGGGGGGAAATTGGGCCTCCGGCGCTCTCACTCATCGAACGAAACGCAGTAGTACGGATACTACTACTCTTAAGTCGATCTTCTATGAGAGGGTAGTACTTCCCCGGACGATTCGGCCCATTCATGCTGAAATCAGCGTGGATCTACTACCGTAAAAATTGTAATATTTGAACGCTGTCCGTTGTCCATTTGAGCGTCAGACCGCAAACTTCAATTATGGTGTATGATTACTTCCGTCTTCATGGTATAAACATCTATATATGTACAGGTTTAGGTTGATCGCAATTAACAGATGCAATCTAATTTCAATAGCAATTTATTGATTAATACTGATAATACCAGCCTCTTGCTGTCTCACATTCAAAGACTTACCGTTGGTCTAGTGGCTAGTGTAACTGACTGCGACGCCGGGTGTCGTGGATTCGATTCCCGCGGAAGGCAAATATTTGTGTGATAAACATTTGTATTTGCCTTCAATCTGGATGTTTTCATGTAATATAAGTTGTATTTTCAAAATAAAAAGTATGTGTGTATTATATTCAGTTATCCAGTACCCATAACACAAGCTCCGCTTAGTTTGGGACTAAATGAAGGTGTGTAAAAAAAGGCACGTTCTCAAAGAGAAAGGGTATAAGCATTGATCACCACGATTGCTCTTGTCAGATTGGCAATTTAATTGAATGATGATAATACACAACTTTTGTAACTATTTACTTGCAAACGAACTATATTATATCTATAGCAATCCTATGAAAGTGTCTGTCTAATTTAAATACTAGTGTAAAAATCGTATAAAAAAATTATTACAAAGATAAATAAAAATTATATTGAAATTGGTACGTTCAAATTTTTTCTATACTAGCTTTCAGCGGCGCGATTTCAACCGCGTTTTTGCTTAATGCTTTGCTTCCGTCACCAGTAGCGTGATGCTTATAACCTTCCTCAAGAACTAGTCTATCATAAAAAAAAATTTTTTTCTAATCCGTCTAAACTGGTAGTTCCAGATATTAGCGCATACATACAAACAAACTTCCGCTTTATATAACAGTATAGATAATAACCAATCGAAAACATCATTAATATAGTAACACATACGTTCAAGGTTCAAACGTATTATACATTTCACCCGGCGACAGTTGAACAAGATGATATAATTAGAACCTCCCTGCAGCCTGAATCTCTCTGATTGATTAGCTGAAGACGCGTTTGCTACCAATTAATGTACGTGCTACTGTATTTACACTTGCGGACAAAATAATCGTTCAATATATTTTTGATAGTATTTTATATTGTTAACTTGTTTAAAGGACACGGGCAACAACATTATGTAACGCATGTGCTTTTATTAATATGTATTTAAACTAAATGTAACCTTTTAGGAAATTATACAACTAAGGCTACGATAACCACCTACCTTCAGGTAGACTGTTTGCTTGTTTGTCAACCAAGGTGTATTAAAAAAAAATTCACTAGCGATGATTATAGCAAAAAAACACATAAAACTAGCCGTTGCCCGAAACTCCGCCCGCGTGAATGTCTGTTATCGCATTTACCATCAAACTTTCATCCCTTATCTCAACCCGTTCAAGCCATATAAATAAATAATATAAAAGATAGTCTATGTTGTTTCTCAGGGTCTATTCTGTCTGTGTCTTTGGTTCATCAAAATCGGTTTAGTGTTTTAAGTGTGAAAGCCTAACAGACAGACATATAGAATTACTATCGCATTAATTATAATATTAGTATGGATAAATTTTAATATACTTTTTTAATTCTGAAACTACCAGTCATAATGAAAAAAAATATTGCATTTGATAGCCCAATATTTGACAAAGGTTATACTTAGGTGGTTAAGTCATGTGCATGCCTCTAGTACATAATAAAACTCTTATATTTAAAACTTATTTACTTTTAAAGGTAAACTATATTAGAATTCGTTGTATTTTTTAGAAAACTGTCAGCTTGCAGCTAAAAGTCAAATAAGTAAATATCTCTCAACAATGTTTGCAATATAATTATAATAAACCTGAGAAATATTCCTTTACTCCGAACGTTTCTCAGATACGTCTTTGTCTTCTAAAAGCATAGAATATTTTATTTACATTGACTCCTTTTTCAGGACCTTTGACACATTTTAAATTGTTCTACAATTTCTAATATCTCTTGAAATATTGACTACTAGCTTTGCGCATCGCGGTATCACTTGTTACATTTTTGGTTGCTTCCCTACTGTTGCGTCTTGTAAAGGGATATTACATAGCCTATAACTATTCTCAAGAACTGAGCTATCAAACCTAAAAGGTTTATTCAAATATGTCGGTAGTTCCAGAAATTAGTTCATTCAAACAAACAAACAAAGAAGAATAAAAATATAAGAACAAAGCCAAGTTCAATTCAAAACTATCATCCTAAATATTATTATTTATTGCTACTAATTTTCTCGTCACCAAGTGTACTACTAACGTGAGCTTTAATCAACACGCTTTTACGGCCAATTCTGAATATCACTAGTATATTCGTGACGACAACGTTGCCTAGCAACGACCGCGACGAACACCAACGACCAACTAGGCAGAAATTCATGTAAATTTGCCACTTAGTCCCTCTGATATCTATTAATATTGCTTCCCTTCGGCCCTTCCTACGATAATTGGCAAATTGAAGACGATATCAGACTGGCGTTTTATTTCTGCGCGTTTTACATAAGATGGTCGTTTCGGCATACGTGCTTACTCTACATTTCGCGCGTAAAAAAACTGGTCTTTCGGACGCGAGCTTATTCCGGTGTGTTTTTTTTAAATACAGTAGTGGTAATACAGTATTGACTCTCGCTTAAACAAGCTAAGAAGCGTGTCAACGCTAGTACGAGTTGTGCATGTGACATAAGATGCGTTTATATGCGCCTATATACGCTTAATATATGCCCACGCGCGTATAAAACGCTAGTTTTTACCTGCCCTAACCCTCACACGTTTAATGTTATGTTTTTAATTGTAAGTAGCTACGTTTAATACCGTAGTAATAAAGGGATAAGCGACCTTTTGACTGTCTAAGTTAACTGCAATAAAATAAAACGATGGGTATATTTTGCTGTATAAACTGTTAGTATAGGTCACTGTATACAAACAATAGATTACATAACATAACGCATTTTCTCCGAAAGGGTGGGCAAAAGTCTAAAACGTAAATTTTTAGCTATCTATGTTAATTTTCATATAACAGAAAGTAAATCTGTTCCCAGTCACAAAGCAAAATTGTAGACTCCTGGCTTATACTGATAATAATAATTACTCGGCAGAAACCACTCCAGGAGATCAAACCCGTGATCTTCGCATGGCAATACATGTTTGTACACAGTACTACTGAACCACAGAGACAGTCAAAATATTAAAGCGATACAGATCTTTCTGTATCGCTTTAATATTTTGACTGTGTTGGAGAACTGTTATAGCCTTCATATAAACATCACTGTGTCTAATAGAGGATTATTATAAGGTTCCAATATGTATACTATTATATAAAACAGAAGACTTAGTTTGTTTGTTTGTAACGAGCTAATCTTAGAAACTACCAGCCGGATTTCAATAATTCTATTATATTCTTCTTTGCATTTGATAGCCCAGTTCTTGAGGAAGGTTATAGGTTATGTAACATCATGCTACTGGCAACGGGAGCAAAGCAGTAACCAAAGGCGCGGGTGAAACCACGCTGTGGAAAGCTGGTATACTATATACGAGTAGATAGTTTTGTCTCTAAAAAATATTTAAATGCATTTTCTTGTTTCAGGACTGGATAGAAGAAAACGGTTGTCGGACAACAGGGTCGTTATTACTCAGCATTTTACAGAAAGGACAGTCACTCCTGGTGGTGATGTAAGTTCTTGGCAATATTAAAATTATCAGCGTAATTACCCCTCCGTTTTATTCCTTTTCCCTTTCCTTCCTCATCCCATCTCTGTACATTGACGGTAAAGATTTGATTGTTTTTTTAAATTATTTCTGCAATGATTAGAAAATACAGTCTATAGTTTTTTTTTTTCTCTTTATTTTAGGGCATTTTGTTATAAAACATGTCAGTCCTATAGTATCAAAAACATAACTTTATTTTCAAAATATAACTATAATACAAATAAATTACCATAAGTGAGCCTTATTTGCCTCGAAAATTGTACAATATCCCACCCTCAATAGAAAATATTCATAACCCAAGGCGCCTTTATGGAAGTTTTTATCTTATGTTCATTGCCACAAATTTTAAAATTGGTTATCTCATTTTACATCACTTTTCTACTGATAGTGCGATGGTATTTTAAAGTAACCCTGAAGTCCTCGTTACAGTCTTCTGTTTTATTTTCTCCTTTTGTATTCTCTTGTACTTTACGATCAGCAACGGCTTGATCATATTTTCTTAGTATTATTTCTACATTGCTTAAAGAACATGGTAATATCTATGGATTTTCTTAAACACTTACTAAGTGAAACCATTCTTGTTGCTGCCTAGGTAACGGTACTTGTTTGATAAGAAGTCGTGTCGGTATTTTTATCATCATTAGGTATTATATCAGCCAAAAGATGTATATCACTGCTGGATATAATAAATAGGCCGCCCCAATTTTCGCCACCGGTCGTGAGCCGCCCTCACCGATAGGCAGACCTCTGACAAGGTCAAGGACATCGACGACCTTATAAGGCAAAATATAACCGGTATTTTTATATTTTGCTGTGATTATAGAAGTAATGCAGTTGTTTAATTAATGAATTCAGATCAGCATGGAATGTGCAGCGATGGGTGACAGACCACCTCAGTTCGTGTGGGAGAGAGATGGTGTTCTAGTATCCAGTACTACTGATCCAAGGTAACTAATTCTTTTACTACTATTATTCTGAACAATGTACTATATACAGTTATTAACTCAGTGCGAATTTATTAAATCTATTACTTTTAGAAATAAATTGAAATAAATATTTTATGACAAAAATCACATTTTAATACCATTCTTTTAACAGAATAAAAACCACCTCATCTTTTATCATATCGCAAGAGGTGACTAAAGAGTATTAGGTGACGAGCAGTAATCTCTACCTGCATACTCCTATGATATGTCTGCAATCACCTGCCTACAATGGCACACTCATTGCTTTGAGAGAAGCATGAGACGAGAAGTATACTACTGGCTGATAGATAAATAGAATATCAAAACAATTACGTAGTTGGTAGTAGTAGATCCACGCTGGTTTCAGTATGACAGGGCCGGATCGACCGAGAAAGTACTACCCTCTCACAGAAGATCGACGAAAAAGTAGTAGTAACCGTACTTCTGCGTTTCGTTTGGTGAGTAAGAGCGCCGGACGAAGGCCCAATTTCCGCCCTATCCTGTTATTCAACTCCCTTATTCTTTTCCTTTACCCCATTCCCAGATCGCCATAGTGGAGGCCACCATACCAGGATGTAGCGTACCTATCTATTGTTATTATTATTATTTAATATATTTTATTGATACTTATTTATTATTTAAACACCTTATTACGTAACAGAAGGTTGCGTGTTCATATCACGTCAGGTCAGCAATGTGAAGGTATCACACCATATACCTCCACCCAAAGGGAGTATCTTCCGACCAGGCTAGGTGATCGTGCCTGGTCTACTGCCCAAAAGTTGGTAGTCGGAAACTTGTTTATATAGAGTTGGTGTGAAAATGTTGATAACGCAATTCGGGCCCCCATACATCTTGTATGGGAGAGGCCTAAATTTGTTGACAGCGTCATCTTTCACACACACACACACACACACAGCGCCATCTAGCCCTAAATTAAGCAATTATATTTTGCTTGTGTTATGTGTACTAAACAACTGATATACTACTTATATACATTTTTTTTTTGTAAATACATACATAATATAGACACCCAGACACAGAACAAACAATCATGCTCATCACACAAAGGTTTGTCCTGGGTGGGAATCGAACCCACGACCTCCGGCTTAGCAGTCAGGGTCACTAACCACTAGACCAACAGGCCAGTCATCTTTGATTTCTATGCTGTAAACTCGTAGTCGTCGTCTTCACTTGGATTTTTTCTGTCTAGCCAATGATGATCATTGGCCAGATAGATGACGCCACAAGCACTTTTAGACGATAGCTTTTGGTATGGTGGCTACCACTTCTGGATTCCACTGACTGCTTACCATCAGGCGGGGTGGAGTCACTTTGTTAGGCTTATATATAAAAAACAGTCAACATTAAACAGTTAATTTTAATATTCACGAATTCCAAACATATTTATACTTTCTTTTATATAAAACCAACGTCATGTTCATCATAATTTTTACTTAGTTTTAGAACTATACTATTTTCAATACAAACTCATTTCAGATACGCTCTAGGCCAGCTGATGACATCAGATAACTCCGTAGCCACTCAGCTGAACATCACAAGAGTAAGGGTAGAAGATGGAGGGTTATACTCTTGTACAGCAAGAGAAGGAGATCATGTAGCTACACATGAGAATAGACTGGATGTATATGGTGAGGAACAGGATAGTTTAAATCATTATCTTATGGCTGATGCAAAATAATCTCAAAAGTTTTACGTTTATAAAGGCCATGTTTCTTCTAAAAAGCTGAAATGGATTATGAACTATTTATTCTTTAGATAGATGTATTTATTAAAATCTAACTAGTTACTGCTTAAATCGGTGAAATCCAGAATGTACGTTGAAAGTCAGGGTGATAACACTAAAACATTGTATTATACTCACACAGGGACTACAAGCAGGAAACATGGGAAGATCGAATCGAAAATTATCAATTACTTTACAATTATCCTAAACATCTAAAAATAAATTCAATCTCACTTTAGTCAATTTCTCGGATTCATTTATAAACATATTAAAAATTATTTCAATAATATGTTTTAGGTCCGCCATACATAAGATCACTGCCACCTATAAAAGTACAAAGTGGAGAATCAGTCAACTTAAGATGTCCGTTTTATGGATATCCAATAAGGTAATTGTAATTCTAAATTTTAAAGAACTAAAGAGTCAAATATGATTTTTACACATTCTGAAAATCACTTTAAATTGTTTAGTTTAAGCCTATAGAAATTTTTATAGACGATTTTTTATAGACTACGGTTACAAAGAGAGATAGAAGGTTCTACTCTTTCGCTCTCTCTCTCTCTCTCTCTCTCTGCATCGTTTTCTCATTCAGTTTTATGATTTTTTCCGTTTCCTTCAGTATTTACTATATAAATGTAACTTAATTAGGTACTTTTTGTTCTTTCTTACAGTAAAATTGATTGGCAATACCAAGGCAGACTGCTAACATCAAACGCAATCTTTCAGTCTCGGTATAAAAGGTCTCATCAAAAACGAAAATCTAGAAGAAATGCTCCTAGTATCAATATCAATGGTATTCTTTCTATAGCGGAAGTATCTAAGGAATTAAATGGAGCTGTATACACATGTATAGTTACTAGTCCGTCAGGTGAAATGGCTAGAAGAGCGTTTGAAATTCAAGTCATAGAAGCACCCGTTTTAGACGACCTCTTGCTTGGAACTAACCTCCAAGAAGGACAGATTGTAAATATTTATTGTAATGTCCGAACTGGAGATCTGCCAATACATTTCGAATGGTTAAAAGACGGAAAGAGAATCCCTAGTAATTTAAAAGTAAGCAATTAGCATTTGTAAGTATTTTTGAAGTCTAGACTTTTTTAAAGCATTTTTCATAGTTGCTTTTTTATATAAATAGGTACGGAACCATCTCATCTCTGTCCGTTAGTGTTGTAAGATACGACTAAGGGAATAGGTACCAGGTAACGGGTAGCGGCGTTACCCACGTATCAATTATCACCTTATTGCCATCGCCGATTCACCTGCCAAGAGTTATGACTAAGGCAACCACCTTTATTGGTTTAAGAAAAGCATAATATGTTCAGCAGTTGATATAACTTATCCTTATTCTACACAATCGGAAACCGCCTGGTCGTGTTCTTTTAGTATTTTTACCAGTAATGAGTGGAAAATACGGGCCATATAACATTCTTGCTTGTCATTGGAGTTGTACAAAATTCTCTGTACAGGTAGTGGAACGAAACTCAGAGCTCTTCAGTGCCTTGGTTATCAAGAAAGTGTCTTTAGAACATTGTGGTACTTATACTTGCGTAGCGTCTAATCACGTCGCCAAAGTTAACCGATCAACAGAGCTTTATATCAAAGGTAACTATTTATTTTATTTATTTACAAATAACTTCTAAAATAGATCGATCTTATGCCCACAGCTATTTTAATCTCAATAATTCTTAAAGTTTCTGCGATATATTTGGCAACTCATGGCACACATCAAAGTTGTTTTTGTTTACAAAGCGCTTTGTTTCGGATAGAGTTAACAAAAATTTCAGAATAGTGTTTAATTTATGCGTCTGAAGCATAGAACGTTAATGCGCGAGACCTGCCAAGGGACATTTTCGAAGAATATGTATATGGCAGGTGGACGAAATAGGCCTTTAAATTTTTTGCAGTAAATAGCAGTCATGCAATAGTACACTGCAAAGTTCATCTTAATAATATTAAGGTTATTGATTTACTTTCCAATTTCAGTGGCACCAAAGTGGTTGGAGGAACCTAACAACTCTTCGTTGCTGTTAGGCAGACATGGAACAGTATCTTGCAGCGCTAGTGGATACCCACAGCCACAGGTTCACTGGATGAAGAAGGATGGTATGTATCTACTATATTGTATATTTCTTAAGTTAGGACAGATATGCACAACCATATTTATTAATTTCATATCAAAGCTGGGCGATGAGCTCCGTATCTCGAGCGACTAAATATCCACACAAAACTTAACAGACACAAAGTAAGCCCAGATTTGGAGACCAATGATGATAAACCTCTTACATAGCAGTTGTACGCTTTCTAACAGCGCCACCAAGGCAGTAAAATTCTAGAATTAAATTAAGAATATCTCTTAATCTATACATATAATAAAAATGTAACGGATCGCTGTCTGTACATGGAAGATATATGAGAAAAAAAATTATTGGGGCCTTTATCAACGCAAATAGAATCCAAAACAATGATTGTTACAATTTTTGTCTGTTTGTCTGTTTGTCTGTTAGTCTGTTTGTCTGTTTGTCTGTTTGTCTGTTTGTCTGTTTGTCTGTGCGTTTGTTCACGCTAATCTCAAAAACGGCTTATCCAATTTAGATATGGTTTTCACTAATACGTTGTGGTAAGCTTCACTTAACATTTAGTGTTTGTTTCATGTCAATCGGTTCATAAATAAAAAAGTTATGCCAATTTAAAGAATCACGTCGAACATTTGTTAATTTACTACGAAATCTGATAGAAACAGAGACTTTAACAGGTTACGGAATTAGCTGATAGCGTTTTTATTTTTCGGATTCCGCTCATTCTAAACAATCTTCCGTTTAGTTTTAAATGAGTCCAGTTTCCAGTGAGCCTATGTTTCGCGATGACAATTAATAAAGCCCAGAGTCAGACACAACTAAAAGTTGTGGGCGTGGATCTAAGTATTAGCTGTTTTTCGCACGGTCAGCTTTATGTGGCTCATCACGTGTTAACATTCCTAGCAGCCTGTATGCTTTGATCCCCGATGGCTATACGTCTAATCCATACATCCATACACCCATACATATTATATAAGGCTTTGTCCTGACTGACTGACTGACTAACAGACAACGCACAGCCTAAACTGCTGGTCGTAGCGACTTGAAATTTGGAGGGTGTGTTTGTCTAAATGTCTAGAGGTTGTACTAAAAAAGAGTTTTTAAAATGTAATCCCTAAGTGTGTGAAAAGGGATGAAATCGATTATATGAATCTTCTTCATTTTTTTACTTACAGTTTTGAAATTTTATTTTGGAATACTTCTATTTAAATAAAAAATATCCTTATAATTTTATTTTAACAGAAAGATCTTTAGCTTCTGAAGCTAGCGACTCGAAATTTACAGGGAGGGGGAGGGAGGGAAAGGAGGGAGGAAAAGGAGGAACTGATGAGAAGGAGGAAGGGAGGGGAAAGTGAGAGGGAAGTGATGGGGAAGTGAGAGGAAAGTGATGGGGAAGTGAGGGGGAAGTGAAGAGGAAATGCGGGAGAAGTGAAGGGAAAGTCAGGGAGAAGTCAGAGGGAAGTAAGGGGAAAGCCAGGGAGAAGTGAGGGAGAAGTGAGGGGAAAGTGAGGGGAAGTGAGAGGAAAGTGAGGGGGAAGTGAGGGGGGGTGAGAGGAAGATAAAAAATAGTATGAAAAACAGTATTTAAACAATATAAAAATGTCTATTGGAAAAAACGACATTCACGCGAGCGAAGCCCAAAAGGTCACTCACTCACTTATCACGAAATCTCAGAAACAACAACTGCTAGGAATCTCAAACTTTGCATTGTCATTCCTATTAGAATATAGGTGCTCACTTAGACGGAATTTTGCGAAATCCATCCCCTAAGGGGGTATAAAGGGGTGGCAAAGTTTGTATGAAACTTCTATAGTTTATATAGTAGGATTACCAAATTACTAGAAAATACTCTTTTTTTAATATTCAGAAACCACCCTTATTAAATGGGCAAATAAGAGTCGCAAGTTTATGTCAAAGTGGTTTGTCAGTTTTAGCGGTAGCGGGTTTAAACTGGATTCGCCATAGAGACGGATAATACTGATACAATGTACGATTGCCATAAAATCAGGCACGCAATATTCTCATAGAGGCACCCATCTGAATTTTCACGCGAACGAAGTCGCGGGCAACAGCTAGTTAGGTATATAATAATAAAAGGACGAAGGTTTTCAGCTAAATATGTAACTACAAAAAAATAATTTCAGCTCTCCTCGGTACTTGGCAACCAGTTTTAGAACTCGCTGGAGGTGGTATTCTTAGTCTTCCTAATGGAACTCTTGTCATTGAAGAGGTGTCTCTCACAGACGAAGGGTTGTATTCCTGTAATGTTGAAAATGGAGTTGGACAGCCGTTGAGCAAGACTGTTTGGATGAGTGTCAATAGTAAGTACTTACAGCTTTGCTAAGGTGATATTATGATAACTGGCGATAGTTTGACAATCCTGGTGTGATAAACTATTACTTTGATATTCGTAAAATACCTAACTTATACATAACTTACGTTCTTGGACTTCCTTCTCGTGCCTTATTTCCTTCTTACCTATTGTCATTTTAACATTGTGTCCGTAGTGCTTAAAAGAACATAGGATATGGTAACAATTAGGTGGTAGTCACCACCATGGACAATGTACCAATCACCAATTCATTAATTTAGCCAGAAAAATGATTGTCTCCAATGTTAGGGCAATTTCAACATATTAAATTACCATAAACTCATTCTTTAAATTGTATGTATCTTTGAGTCATGAATATATTTTCATCAAAAACGTCGAATAATTTCAGAGCCTGTTCACTTTGAGGCTTCATCATCAAATGTGACGTCACGGCTAGGGCATTCTATCTCTTTAGAGTGCAAGCCTTTAGGAGATGAACCTATCAGAGTTACGTGGACACATGATGGAAGCATGTTGGACTTTACTAATCAGAGGTAATAAAAGTCAAATTTGTAGATCATTAATAGCTAGTGAACAATTTTTGGATTCCTAAAAATTAATGAATGAACGTTAACTGATACAGATATAGGGGCGCCGCTTATTGCAGTTATTGACATTTATGTTTTTGTTTAAAATTCAATTTCGAAATCAAATAATTAGAAGCATCATGTTACGTCTGAATTGCTGACGAACCATTTGGGATACTTTGATACTATGAGCATAACGGGCGGTGTAGCCATGGTCTGTTGAGACTTTCTAAGTGGCAGCTTGTTCATAAATTGGTTATTTTTCCATTTGCAGAGCCAAAATCTCAGAAAGTAAAACAGCTCTTGGAGTCGTAAGCACCATTAACCTACAATACTCAGAAACAGCTGATGCTGGCATTTATCAGTGCAGAGCAAGCAATCCTTATGGCACAGCTATCTTCAATGTGCATCTAACAATATTAGGTAAGACTTCAGAATAATTGTGATGATCAAGCAAAACACCCACTTATACGAGTTTGTATCAATGTTTTTATTCAAAGTCTTTATGACTTCTCTCTAATTTGAAGTTTGCAAAAATAGCTGAAAAAAACTTAATAAGTTTAAAATTGTCAATCCGCTTTGCATAAGAGAGTTCGATGCATTTCTTTGTATAAAATAGGCCTTCTCTGGAAATATAATGGACTGTCATTAAATTATAATTTGTATATTATTGTATAGCAAACCTAATTTGACATTTTACACAATTGAAGATTCAAGCGCTAAGGTAACACTGATATAATAAAGCTGCCTATGAACTTCATCAGATGATTTAGTATTAGTTTTACTTCATAAAATTTCACTTATTATTTCAGAACCACCAACCCCACCGGCTGACTTACGTATCGAGTCAGTCAGATCCCGCACAGCTACAATATCATGGCGAGATTCACTTCGAGCACACGCGCGACATTATTCCCTACAATATTCACATCTACATTACAATGACGCTGTGTGGGAACATGCAACTTCTATTAATATTAGCAGGTAATTTAAAGTTTAGTTAGTTTCAGATTTAGATTGTTTAATGAAAATTGTAAGCTAATTTAAATTCTATAAAGTTGTAAATAGGTCTCATAGAGCCATCATAGTGAAAGCCAGCAGTTCCACACTGTAGCTTTTAGGATGATATCCACTTCTTCAGAAGTAAACTGCCCGCATACCATTAGGGTGAAACGAATGATTTTGTTGACTAAAAATAACTTATATTAACTCCTAATTCACTTCAATTCGACGCATAGAGCATTTACATGCATCAACCTTTATTATTCCATTGTTCAAAAGATTTGCTTTAATTTTTTCTATTTGATATTCCTCTAATCCTTGTCAAATTTGTCCAGATCGTCACGCTAGCATTTCCTTGACCAGCGTTCAGACGTATATTCTTAAAATTTCAGAAAAGACCAAGATCTCCGTCAAAGCATAGAACTTCAAAACCTCCGTCCAGCAACGGCGTACGCAGTACGTGTAGCCACGGGTAACCAAGTTGGAGTTAGTTTATACACAGCGCCTGTACATTTTACTACTCATGAGGAAGGTAAGAATAAAACTGAGTTGCATTAAAATTAAACAGGCTCGTTGAATTAGCGAAAACTAAATATTTTCTGTTGATTAAAAATTTAAGGATGCAATAACTTTAGATGGTTTAGATAGACCAGAACACATAAACCTTAAAGGGTGAAAACATTCTTTGGAATCTTTTGTGCTCCTGAGTTATATTCATCTTAAATAATTTTATTCTTTATACATACTAATATGTCTCTCCTTAACTTTACTTATCTTCTATATCCTGTATATTTTATGCATACCAGTATCTCTCTGATGAAAATGTGTCCATAGTCTTCTGATTCTAGATATGCGAGTCTCCAAGGTTCTACTTTATAAATATACTAAATACCACACAGGTTCTTTAAGAAAAAAAACTGGTACTAACGACTGAGTATTGATTAATTCTTTCTCATCTAGTCTCGATTGAGTGCTTCCAAGCATAACATATATCTTACATAACTAAAAGCCGTCATGGCTTTGTTAATCCTTCAAATATTTTAATCGTTTTTATTTGTAGCTCCTTCCTCAGCACCAGTCAACGTACAAGTTGAACAGACAGAAAATCCTGGGGAGCTATACATTTCCTGGTTACCACCATTAAAGGATACACACAACGGAGTTATCATCGGCTACCATGTGAAAGCTATTGCTCAAAGCATTGGGACTGGTAAAAACTACTTGTTTAATTACACACCTACATTTGAAAAGATCTTCTTGACTGACTTCAATTTCACATAGATTTTAGCAGATGAAAGTATGATTGTCGATATTGATTGATATTTATGTTTGTTATTTGTAGTTTTTATTTGCTATATCAGCCAAGAATCTGGCATTATGCGCGATAGTTGACGAAACATGGACTACTCTACTACTACGACTACTCTTTGGAGAAAACAATTATATATATTTTATGCTATACTTACTGCTTAAAGATTATATTTAAAAGTACAAGCCAGTTTGTACATAATTTATAAAAGTTCTTAAAAACTTATTTATATAGTTTCAGATGAAGCAGATACGCGAACAATTAAAGTGTCACAACTCTCTGGAAAACAAGAAACTTTGTTGAGCGGATTACTTAAAAACACCAGGTGCATAATTATCTTAATTTATTCCTGTATCAGATTTACTTCATATACTTCGACTTAAAGATAGTGAAGATTAGTAAACTACAAGTATAATTTATGAAACAGTAAAGATCAATCTTGTGTTAGTTAACATACGGTTGAATATTGCAAAATGACATTTCTTGTTAATGCGCTTAAATTCAGTTGAAGACATGAATACTAGAATTACTCAATTAATTAAAATCTTATATTTTATAGGTATGCAGTTTCAGTATCAGCGTTTACTAATGCAGGATCAGGACCGTTTTCTTTACCGGTCTTCCAGGATACTAGAGAAGGAGGTATGAGTTACATTTTTTAATTTTTAATAGTGAATGTCAGTCGACTCGCAGTGTTTGTTAATTTTTTTTTCTATATTACCCTACCAAAGAGACTCCAATCTACCTGATGGTAAGCAGTCAGTGAAATC
This sequence comes from Parascotia fuliginaria, assembly GCA_963082885.1. Lineage (NCBI taxonomy): Eukaryota > Metazoa > Arthropoda > Insecta > Lepidoptera > Erebidae > Parascotia > Parascotia fuliginaria. Next base: position 9,217,881 of record OY720195.1, read on the forward strand.
CAAAAGTGGTGGACACCATTCCTAAAGTCAAACTACTGGTGGCCTTCACTATGGCGGCATAGTGAGATGCTTTTTCACGTCCCGCTTAAAAGACGCAGGATCATAATTAGATGGGAGCAAATGTGCTGGTAAAGAGTTCAATTGTCTCGAACACTTGTTGTGGAACTTTTTATCATTCGTGGTACTTAATACAGACTGTCATGCAGAGGTCTCGTATTCAATCCTTACGTCAGGTAAAGAGATTTTGGGTTAATATAGAAAAATTATCAATAATATCCCAAAGTCTGTAATGTGGAAACGGGCTTGCCCTCTGTTACATAGGACCTAACATATAGCAAAACATTGATGTTAAATACATGTACTTACCGCTTCAGATAAAAAAGCGCGATGTTATGATTTTAATTTACCTAAGTTAAACTTTCATTTGTTTTTGTCAAAAGTCATCAGTAATTACATATATTAATATTTTATTATTATTTCAGCTCCCGAACAGGCTCCATCATCAGTAGAATGTACAGCAGTATCATCGACATCTTTGAGGGTTGGATGGCAACCTATCGGTCTACCGGGACAAGGAAGCTCTTTAGTTGGATATACTGTGTTATTTGCTACTGATGGTAAGATAGCATTATGTTATTTTAATTTATTTTATTTTTGAAATATATAGTAACAATAAATTTATAACAATTCACTTAATAAACTAAACATAAATCTAAACAGTTTCCGCTAATAAACTAAAAATAGGTCTGCCCCAAATTTCACCATCTTGGCCGGTCGCCATCCTAATAATCAGTTCAACGAAAATAGTTTGCTCCTGAAGTTACCATGATTCGCAAGGAACTGAACGATTTGCCTTTAGCCTTTCTTATTCTTCTGCTCTATAAAAGAAACTGATCCATAAATTTGCACGTCGTGTGCTGATTGGATGATTATCCTATCGCCTTCTCATGTAATTTCAAGCCAGCTTTTTATTAAATATATCTCCTATCTTTACGTTTGTATCTCTATCTTCTTCTAATGCCCTATTTACTATAAGAAAGTAATGCTGTTTTTATAACCTTTCAGAAGTTGCCTGGCAGAACCAAACGTCACTCCACACAGAGTTATATTTACAAGGACTTCTGAAGTTTACAAACTATACCGTGAAAGTGGCTGGTTTCTCAAACTTTGGAGCTGGTCCCTTCTCTTATCCTATTGTTTGTGCGACGTTACAAGATGGTAAGTCTTTTAATTTATCAAAGAAGACTTTAGTTATGATTTACCACCTAAAACTAGAAAGAAACAAAACCTTTCTTAAAAAAAGTTCTACCTTTTTTGCTGCTCAAGCGTTAAATGTTGACTGCCGCTCATAAGCCTTAAAGCGACCTAAAAACACCAAAAGCATGGCATAGCACTCACTTCCATTACTTGTGGTCGACGGCACGCTATCACTTGTTTTACAAATATTTTGTCACCTACTTTAAGAGCACTGAAGACCACAAAACAACATTAAATAAAACATAGGTGATGTTCTATACATTAGCAAGAAAACAACATTACCTATTAATGTTGTTATGATTGAGATCTCATGAGGTAGGGATTACTAAGCTGCTCCTAATTTAGGATATATTTGTCTAGAACCATGAGAATATCGCCATGAGGGCTCTGATCTAGAATAAAGAGTCACCCTATATCTGGCCGTGGATGTAATAAGAAGTGATTAAGAAAGAGTATACCAGGTAGCGAAAAGGCATAATTATAATCCCTAACCCGCTTATGCGAAAATGTTTTCTAAGGGACGGTATTCTGTAGTGTAAAACTTCAGACTAATGGATGGTGATGATGACATTTCTTACAATATCTCTGGTCTCTTGGTAATCTATTACAATTTTTACACGATAGATTATATCATCTATACCTTTTCAGTGCCTGGTCCACCAGCTGATATCAAAGTCTTAGTTCTGACGTCATCATCTCTTCTCATCAGCTGGAAGAGACCATTGCACCCAAATGGCGAACTTCTGCATTATACAGTTTACGTAAAGCCTACTTCCAGGTTAGTTTTTCTATATCTTGTTCTCCCCTCCTATCTCGAGTAAATCACCCATGTGTGTCATAACAGACGTCATAGTCATATCCTATATACCAGTAGCGAAGAGTCACTTTTCCGAGGAGGAAAGCCGGTGGGACGAAAATATTTTGAGTTTCGGAATGCTAGTTAGACTTTGAGTAGACACTCAAGCAGTCATAGGTATAAGGAGGTCAGAGCATATTTTAAAAAGGAAGCCGACAGGAATCGTGTTATATGGACGCTTCGCCACTGCTATATACTCAATGTTATTTTACTGCAATCACCAATCTACCCGAAAATTGTGATGAATATGGCAATTCTCCCTTTGGAAAATGTCTAATTTTGCATAGAGTCAGTTGCCTAAGCTGACATGGCAACTTTAAACTGCCTATATATATTCTTCCTTTATGTATTTTAAAATTCATCATCTCCGTAAGCTGAAACTTAGTACAGGTGTAATTGGCACTTGTAAAAAGAAGACATTGCAATATAAACCTATTTAAAGCTCATCACCATTTAACACCATTATACATCAATTACCACAGCAATGGTCCACCACAGACGTACCGCGTAGACTCTGAGGTTCGGACTACCACTGAAGTGAAGGACCTGGTGTCAGGCAGAACTTATGAAGCGTGGGTGACAGCCAGTACCAGTGCTGGGGAAGGAAGTGCGACAAGAAGAGTATCGCATACACCGAGTCATAGAGGTTTGTTTGACAGTATGACTAATTGTTATAATATTTGTTATCGTCATTATTCAACCATGCTTAGGTACGTGCCAAATTTTTTTATGGATAAACTAACCGACAAAGAATTAAAGCTCCTGACTCGTGACTCGTATAGAATTAAAACCGGTGAAGCTCTTGAAACTTCACTCGCTGTTATAAAAATAAAAACTTAACTGTTTTGTAACAAGGACTACTAGTGACTATCATGAGTTTGTAAAATGACAACAAGAAACATTTTGCATCAAAAATTAAAAGCGCCTCTAGTGTTTACTCCGAGGACTAATTACCCCGTGATACTTTTAGCTGTCACAGATGAGACAAACCTTCAAAAAATTTAAACACGGCTCAATTTCAGGTAGCCAGGCTTATGCTATCTCTATTACTTTTATTCAAATTTTAGCAAGATAAAGTGTAACTTCAAGTGAAATATCTATCTATATTTGAGTATTTGACCAAAACGCATCAAAGTCAAACTCAAAGCATTTATTTCATTTTGATCATAAAGTATGATGCTTATAAAAAATCAAAATCAGCTAATTATCCTACAGCCAGTTCGCTGACGATGTAACTCACACCACTCTTTTCAATTGCCAGATAATTACAGTTTTTTGTATGAGTTACAATTTTAACACTCAACGCAAACGAATCAAAAAGCACTTTTTAATCCCGTGGATTTTGAACAGCAATTAATAAATTTAATTAGGTTATAGTTACGCATTTATTAAACCACAATAATATTGCTATAGGGAAACATGTGCATAAATAAATAATGCAAATAATTTTCCACCAAATTGAATACGTTACGTAGAATTGAGTAATATAAATTAATACATTTGAAACATGACGAAACAATTATGTAATAGGCAGTAATTTATACTTGTTTAATAATATTAATAATTAATAGCTAAAGCTAGTCTCTAATTAAGTGTTTTACAAAACCATTCTCTTTTTAGTGGTAGCCGGCGTAGCATCACTCGGCGGTACAGTCTCAGTAGGAGTCGGCAGTTCGCTACTCCTGGTCTGCCAATGTGTGGGAGTACCACCTCCTCGCACCGTGTGGTATCACAAACACAACATCATCACGCATCATCCAAGGTTTACTAGGAACCATGATGATAGCTTACTTATTAATAGTAAGTATTTTATTTAGTTTATTTTAGCAGTATCCTTTATTGGTATTCTATTATTGTTCTTATATACTATTCTATATGATATTATTGTGTTAACAAGACTTGTTGAGATATTATCTCTGAATATTGGAACGTCACTCAATTCAGATATGGATGCATTTTAGTGACAGAAAGAATTTAATATAAATACAATAAAATGCAAAAAAGGGATTGTGGTTTCAATTTCCACACGAGCAAAACTTTGAATGTACCAAAGCAGTTTACCAAGCCTAGGTATATTTTTAAAAAAAAAAACAAAAAACGGTCTTTATAGTAACATAAAACTTTTAAACCAAAAACTACACTCAGTTAAGCTAAATCTGCTGAGAAGACAATGTTATTTATTTTATTGAAAAATATTTTGTCTATGCTACCTAATGAATATAATGTACCGTCTGTATATCACACAGGCTAACCAATGTTCCTATCTGACATTTTCAGATATAGACCAATCTCTAAGTGGTAATTACACGTGCTTAGCAAAAAACCTCTACGGATCAGATTCAGTAGAGTACACAGTCATCGTTTTACCTCTACCTGAAGCGCCGATCCTTAGAGCTACTCCATACAAGGACTCTATATTGGTGGAATGGGAACAGCCTTATTACTCCATCAGTAATAAAAGTGCCAGTCAGAAGATTAGTAAGTTTGTTTGAGATTTTATAGGACAAGCAAAATATGTAATATTAAAAACAAAATGCCCGCTTGCTTAAAACAAACTCAAAAAAATAAACCCATTTTTTTCGTAGTGATTGGAGTATTATAAGACCTATATCACGCCCACTATTAATGCGAATCTAATGATAGCTTAGATGTTAAAATCCATTAAGACATTTAGTCTGTAGAGCGTGCCAAAGAAATAGACATACATACCGACATACTTACATACATAGATACCTACACATATATGTATACATACATAAGATCGAAAAACATTACCCTCCTTGACTTCGGCAGTTGGGCAAAAACTAATATATAGAGATTTAAAGAATATGTTAAATATACGATCTTGAGTGATAGCATAAACTCGCAAACAGTATATTTTACTATAACAGTCGTAAAAGATCACAGAAAGTCAGCATAACCCAATCAAAAAGGCGAGGTGTTATAGACCCTGCTTTACTACATGGGTCTATTATTACTTGATTTCAATGACCTAGCTAGGGTGATACGAGGAGGTATTCTTTTAAAAGATTAGCACCTTGATACCGTTGGAGATCACCCAAAGGATTCTAGAAACAACTTATCCATTCAAATCAAATATCGAATGGTTAGTGGTCAACCTAGTGTCAGGATTTGTTTAGGTCACCCATAGAGGCATCCGACTTGACCTAACGACTGTTATCAACTTGATAACAACCGGGAACGACTTTCAACGCGCTTTTATACGACTAGGCGGTCACCCATCCTTGAACCAGCCGCACTCTAAGTTGCTTAGCCCGCTAATTGTTTACTGATTAGTGAACGTAAGGAGCTATGAGTGATTCACTCCATTAATTAGAATGTAAATGTGGGATGACACTACTTCATATTAAACACTGATATTTTCTCTTATCCAAAGATATTCAAAGACTATAGGAGATTTGATGGTTATATTATAGCATGAAATTATGCAACTATAACACATGTTGTGACTTTTAGCTTACAGTCTAACCTGGAAAGAAGCTAACAGCCCATGGCGAGAAGCCTGGCCTACCAACAAGTTGCCCAACTTATCAGGTGTCCAGAAACATATCCTAACTGGACTCAAATGTGGTACCAAGTATTCTTTAAGAATTACCGCTACCAACAAAGTTGGGACATCTCAACCAGCGTATTTGGATGTCAGTACAGTTGGAGGAGGTAATTTAAAATTAATATTAGTCTCAGTTTTTATAAAACTGACTGCTGAGTGAAAGTCAAAAATTTTATTTAGTTTGATGCACTTATCATTTATTAAGGTTCTTTTTCTCTTAACTAATTTATGAAGTTGCTGGTCATAGACATTCATGCATTAATGTAAAGAACATTGATCACCCAAGAGCGATTTGTTTTCATCAGTTGCCCACTGGTTAGACAGTTTTGCATCCAGTTTATCGTTGCCACTCCAGAACTTTTCTGCCCCAACGAAGATCATTTCTGCGAAATTATATATCCTGCTTTTAATCATTTTCATAAAAGATAATTGCAAAGTATTTCGGCTGAAACAAATAATGAGTGACATTTGACATGAATAAAATTATTTTTATTTGATTTTAGTGCCAATACCACCGTCAACAAACGAATGGTTATGGAGTAATGCGTCACATATTTATGTACAATTAGCTGGTTGGGAACATGGCGGTTGTACGCTCAGGGCTTTGGAGGTGGAGTACAGGCAGCTTGGAGCCAGAGCTTGGATCAGAGCTCATAATAATATGGTAAGTTAATACAAATTCGACTTGGCTGAAAGAGTAGGTACTTTGCAGCAACTATTATTTTAAATAACAAAATTTGTAAATAACATAAAGTTGAGACCCCAGGCGTGTGGAAATGAAATGCTACAACTTTTGAATATCAGGCAACTTTTGTATATCAACATTTTATAAAGTATCATATCCATCCGGCATTGGACATAGTCCTCAGTAGGTATATTAGCAACTGACCTCTTTAACATTATACCGCTAAATAGCGTTTTAGTACCTTGCAGGCATTGTGCCATCATAATACATTTTTTATAACCTTTATCCTTCACTCTCATGGGAATGTATTAACGCAGATATATTATTATATATATTATATATTTTTATAAAAAATCTTACGCACAATATGCACTTCTTGTTATCGTCATATAGTTATATACCTTAGTTATTTACAAACATCTACTTTATTCTTCTACAGCCATACACAGACTTATCGTGGACATTACAAAACCTGTACACGGCTAAAACCCCTACATACGCCATCGCTGATCTATCTCCAGGCACTTGGTATCAAGTCAGAGTGACAGCTACCAATGAGGCTGGTAGCGTTACCACTACGTACAATTATGCTACTAAGAATAATGATGGTTGTAAGTATATCTATATTTTTTTAATTAACATAGCCTGGAAGAAATCGCTCTTAGCGATAAGGCCGCCCATTGTTCTATGTATTGTATTGTAAGATCTTTACCATATTTGTAAGTTTGGTGTATGTACAATAAAGTGTAAATAAATAAATAAACATATATTATACAGTACTAGCTTCATTTAATTTTTTAGTTACGTTTTTTGTTACTGCTCTGCTCTCGTCGCCAGTAGCGTGATGTTATATAGCATAGAACCTCCCTCAAAAACTGGGCTATCAAGCGCAACAAGAATTATTTTTATCCGACTGCGCGTCGAAACAAACAAACAAACTCTTCCGTAATATATAATAGTAAACGTTGTTAAACTTTGGATGAAAAGAAAAATCTCTTTTTTCTAAAATATGCCCCGAAAATGAAAACATTTTTTTTAATTTTGTTAGTCGTCTAGTAAAAGTGAAATACAAACCTGTATTTATAAAGTCTACTGACCTCTTGTCAGACGGATCTTGTGCTTGATACTTAATTTTTAATATGTTTATTATTAACTAAGCTATTAATATAATAATACCAGCCTGTTTACTATCCCACTGCGAGGCAAAGGCCTTTTCTCATAAAGAGAAGGTATGAGCATAAATCACCACGCTTGCTTAACGCGGATTGGCAATTTCAGACTTTTAATTCCAGGTTTCTTCACGATTAAATATTCTATACGACGAGCTATTAATATAAATTGAAATATTTTCAGCTGAAGTTGGTCCACCGTCAGAATTCTTCGACATAAACATGCTTGTGATAATTTGTAGTTCTATACTACTGACTATTTGTCTATTGAGTTGTATTTATATTTTGGTGAAGAGACAACGGTAAGTGCGTAATTTCTATAAAACTTTACCTTCTATTTTGTATCCGTTTTCATAAATTAAAAAATCTTTATTGAAATGGATGCATATTGGCTAATGGCAAGCAATATATTAAATCTCAAGTGTGGTGAACTTTCATAGATTACTTTCTTTTATTACGAAATTAAATTTTCGCTTTTAACTTTTTTCGCTAGCCGACTTTTTCATGTATTCACTTTAAAACTTCTTTTAAATCACATGCCAGTAAAGTTTAAGTTGAAAAAGATTAATTGAAATAATATATAGTCGTTCATTGGGTAAAATATAAACGCTCATCTTTCTTTTAGGACTGGAAACTTAACAGAGTATCGTGACTCCATCACCGTGGACAATAAATCAGAGAGCGGGAACTTAACCGCTAATACTTCTCACACTAACCTCGCTAATGTTAAAGAAAATGCTATGAACGCACAAAATAGAATATATAGTGCACCGATACATATGAGGAATAATAGTAAACATGGTAAGCATTATAACCAACTTTCATAGCCATAACTGTAGAATGTTGATCGTAGGTGTCCTTCAAGGAACACCATTGGGACTAGACATGGGCGTTTTTAAAATAACGTTGATGAGCACCGATGTCAGTATTCATTGACGGCATCCGATGTCAAAACATCGAGCAACGGATGCTGGCAACAACGGCCATTCTGATATCATACAAGGCACACCGTCACCGGCAACGGTATCGACACCACCACAGTGTCAAAACTCAAAACTGGCAACGGAACGATAAGTATCACGAACGATGGCGAGTATCACCGGCACCGTCCGATTGGCCGCTTTGTGCGTTGATTCAATACAATATGGCGGCCGGTTGGTTAATTGCTCAGAATAATACACGGCAGTATATTATTATTAAGTCTGTAAAATAATAACTAAATGTGAAATAAGAACTAAACTATTTTCCAAAGATGGGTAGATATATATATTTTAAATGAACGCAGAACACGTCTTTCTACATCTAAATGAGAACAATGCATTTTCTTAAAATTAAATTGTTTTCATTGTATTAGATTAACCTTACAAAAAAATCTCGATGTTTTTATATCGTTCAACTAATAACGATGCGCATCGCGTCATCGATGTCGGCAACGCCCATCCAGTGCGCCGTAACAACCTATAATACCATAACTCTATAGTCTATACCGGTGCCCGGCACCGGTGACAAAATCAACGGTGTCGGCAACGGATGCCGGTTGAACGACATCGGTGCGCATCGATGACAAAAAATAACGAAAACGCCCATAGCTAATTGGGACCAATATTCTCTGTGACAGGGGAAAACTTTCAGCTCTTTACTTCACTGACTAACTTTACATGCTATTAATAGTTGTAGTTTGTAAGTAGCAATTTCTTGTGACTGGCGGACTACCCATCTATAAGGACATTATACTAGACTAGCTTTCCGCGGCGCGGTTCCACCCGCATCTTTGCTTACTGGTCTGCTCCCATCGCCAGCGTGTACATAGTCGAATTAAAAAAAAAAAAAAGAATCTTTCAAATCCGACTGGTAGTTCCAGAGATTAGCGCGTTCAAACAAACAAACAAAATCTTCCACTTTATATAATAGTATTCATTTAAAATCATACTAACATGGCTACTGTTATGCGACTTGCAATAAGTATACAGACATAACACTACAAATTAAGAAAAAACGTAATCAATATTATCTTGAAATTAACCAGTTGTATTGGATTGATCAATTGAAGCGTCAAATAATTTTGTTTTCAGAACTATATGAAATTAGCCCATACGCTCAGTTCGCGGTGGGCTTCAGAACGTTTGGGCATGTCGAAAACCAGGATTTACCCAATCGACACAACAAACACAGTAGATATGATACAGGTACTGTATTAGGTTGAGCTCTTCTTTCATATATTATGTTGCTGTTGGTGAAAGCACAAACAATATTTGCACTTGTATTTATTTTCAGAAACAAGTTTTCAAGTTTGTTCAGAATCAGAAGACAGTGACAGCATATCAAAATCTACCCTAAAAAGTGTTCCAAGAAGTAAGTTTCTGTTTTAAAACCATTCCAATTCACCTCAGACCAATGCAAATAATCATGTTCGTGCATACAAATATTTGCACTGAACGGAAATCGAACCCGCGACCTCTTCATGGCAGTCCGTACACAGTACCACCAAGCCACAAACGTCATCAAATCATAATAATTATGTATTACTAGTTGTGTATGTGTATGTTTGTTACCACTCACTGCCTAAACGGCTGAAACGATTTCGATGAAAATTTATATGCACATAGATTAGAGCCAGAGACGGGCTTAAGATACTTTTTATTCAAAATCGGTCTGGTTCCTAAACTACAATAATGGGGGAAACCGCAGGACGCAGCTAGTAGTTTTATAATCCTAATAATTTCTTTTTACAGAAATATGCAGAACGCCTCATCATAGGTAACTAAACAAAAAAGAAATTTCGTTTTAAAAGGATTTTGATAGTGTGGACCATGTTTCTACATCACAAATTTTGTATCTGTAACTTCAAAGACACTGCCCTAGTAATAGTGTTAAACACTAATCTGATTTATCAACCAGAGAAATTTCAGTAAATAAAGCAGGACGGAAAGTAAGGAGTACAAAACAACTATATTTACTAGGAACATTGATGATCTTCAATAAAATAGAAGGCATAAAATAAAGTGTATATCTGGATAAATATTTAAGAGTATTAAGAGCGTTTACGCGTCATGAGTGGAAACAAAGCAATTAAGTGTCATATTTCGTAGTTTTCAATTTTTATCATTTAATCGGGGCTTTATTTTACAAATATGTTTTGTCTATATGCTAGAATAAGGTGGAAGCTTTTAAAAAGTAAGAAATCATTTTATTAAAGTTCTATTTAAATGCAAATAATACATTACAAACTTAAGTTGCGTTATTTAATAGTAAAGTAATTGTAAGCATTATGGTTACTTGCTTTTTATACAGTTTTCTAATAATTCTAGCGTATAGACACAGACATAATATTTACCTAATTAGTTACTAATTAGATCAAATTAAACTAATTATTCATGCTTTTAGCAACCCAAATGGTACTTCACATGAGATTTGACAGGTGATTAGTTAATTTTTTGTTGTACAGCCTTTCACAAACTGGGGGTAAGTGTTACAGAAATGTTTAAATAAAAGGATTCAATAATACTTAATATAAATCTGAACATTGAACAATGCTTCTGCTGTTACTATAGAAACTACAAATCCAAAATCTGTCAATAAATTGAATCTCCTTTATATCATCACGGCATCGTCATTGTGGTTTACGTAGGTACATCGCGATCAAAACGCAAAATGTTACACGATGACGTTTTAACTACGACGTGAAACAATAGTCAAGATATTACGAAAAATAATCGAACAATTCTTTAAAGAATTTCATTATTTTGTGGTCTATCATTCGCCACAAAATAAACCTTCTTCCATGACTAACCTTAACTAACAACAGTCGAATTGAGGCTATTGTAATTCTTATGAAATTATTCGTGCCATATTTGTCAGTGCCAAATAATAATTATTGTTTCTTATGGTAGAACCTGATATTTATCGATATTATCGTTTTATGTCAATAAAATTTATTATCTATTAAATACATGACATAGACCGTTTAGATTTAAATCATGTTAATAATCTTGATTAATGTAAATGACCTTAAATCAAATGGCATACACATTGATCCTAAGACTTATGTAATAAATCTCTGTTGAATTTTGTTGTATATTAATATTGCTTATCATATTATGTACTGTCAGTTTATATAATGGATCAAGATTGTTTAATAATAATAATAATACCAGCCTGTTTACTGTCCCACTGTAGGGCAAAGGCCTCTTCTCATATAGAGAAGGCATGAGCATTAATCACCACGCTTGCTGAAGGCGGATTGGCAATTTCAGACTTTTTAAGTCCAGGTTTCCCAACGATGTTTTCCTTCACCGTCAGTCAGAAATGTCCAAGATAAACTTAGAAAGTACATATGATTTGAAAATCACATTGCTACTTGCCTGGATTTGAACCCACTACCTCGTGTTTACGAAGCGAGTGCCTTATCCACTGGACCATTTCGACTCAACAAGATTGTTTACTCCATTGCAATTCCTGAAAATGACGTCACTAGTAAACTGCTTTAATTATTTAATGAGATAGCACTGATATAGATAGCAAAACCGATGACAGTTCAGAAGGAATGTCGATGACTACATAATGAAAGCAAAAAGGGATTACATGTAAGTACAGTTCACGATAATAATGTTGTTCGTATTTTTTTGTACATAAACTATTTTACTTTTAATGAGAATGAAACATTGAAATGCATATAAAACATAACGCAAAATGCGAAGTATAATTAATATTCTTGTGATGTGAAGATAAATCTGTAAACCTCTAAACAATAAAAGGTCATAGGAAACGCAAAAGAGTTGCTAATTGCAAAAATGAAATACTAAATCCAAACTCAAGATTAAATTGTAAACGTAAAAGCCACTAGGTAAAAGGGAAAGGACACTAATGTCAAAAATACGATATTGTTTGTAATGCTACAATATATGCATTACATAAATAAATAGTGGCTTTTAGATTTAAAACCTTTGTAAATATTTGTCAATATAGTTATAATACGCTGTATTTAGTCGTGTATCTATTTATTAGTTTTCTGGTTAAAAGTGACACTTGACTTTTGCTTCTTGATTTTAAGTGCTTGAGAAATTAAAACAAAGCTTAAGGCTTTCATCATCATATCAGCCAAAAGACGTCCACTGCTGGACATAGGCCCCAATTTTCGCCACCGTGGCGGTTTTGATTAGATTTAACGTCACCTTTTTCTAAAAGAAAATGTTTATAACAAATATCACACCGAAACACGAAACGTAAGAACGAATATTCTTTTATGTGCTACTAGCTGACCCGGCGAACTTCTTATCGCCTAACAGCTTATTGTCAATTTAGTATTTTCCTCGCAATATTTCCATTTTGTCTTACCGTTGAAACCTTCTCTGAACTACCACAAATTTAATTAGCCACAAAATAATCCAAATCGGTCTAGCAATTCTCGAGTTTTAGCAAGACAAACCATTTTTAGACTTGAACCATTTTTAGACCAGCAATTCATTTTATATATAGATTTAGATATTATTCCATTCTATGAAAAAATATTCGTTTACTTAGTGTCACGTCAATTTTAGTGTTACTCGGTCAAAGTCACTTTTAACCAGAAGATTCTAACTTAAGTCGAATTTTATAAAATTGTAGCGTTAATTGCTAAAAAAATATATCTACAAAAAGACTGATTATGTAATTCATTTTAAACAAAATGTTGTTCCGTTTCTATACAATTTTGATCTAAATATGAAACGAATAAATGTTAGATAAATAATTATGTGTTTTATTTACTATCCAAAATTAGAATTAATATAAATGGGACATCGTCTGTTGCTTATCGAATGAACTCTTAATGATCAACAAGTTGAAAAAGCAAGGTAAGTATATCACATGTTCATGGTTACTCTGCAGAAGCCAAACATTTAAAAAAGTAACACGTAAATTGTAAAAATATTATTAATCAGAAAATAATAAATAAAATAAAAATTAAACTAGTTTTTATTTTCATTTCAACTTACAACCTAAAATTGCAATTGTTAAATCTACTTTGATCTTTGTCATCCATGCTGTTGGAATAATCTACCGCTTTTTCGTGTGATGGTTTTACCAACATTCATTTCATCATTTCATCATTTCCTTTAATAAATTAATAAATGAAGCTTGCTAGTTCTAGCTAACGGTTGTCACAATCGGCCACCGGTCTGCCGACGAAATCTATTCTACTTCATTCTAGGCCTCAAAATCATAATAATATTATGTTTTATCACGGTATATTCTTTATTCATTCAACAGCGGTCTTCATCACCTCAACAACTGACAAAATCCAGTCCAAATAATCAGCCACATTCGTATACAATCCTGGCGAGTCTTTAAAACCACATCTCACATTGCCAGCACTGGTAACGCCCCACAACTCGATCCTTTCTCGAACCCATGCTAAAGGACCTCCTGAATCACCTTTGCAGGTATCTACACCTAGTTCTCCACCTGCACAAATGACGTGAGAAGGAACATTGAAGGTTTTGTAGGACGCCACACAAGCTTTGCGCCCACGCAGGGGTAGGGGTACAATTTTCTTGATACTGCTGTAGTAACCTTGACGAGGAATCTCACCCCAACCTGAAGCTACGAAGGTAGTATCGGGTTGTAATTTACCTGTTGGCAGGCAAATTGGACGAATGAAATCTGTGGACAAAATAATTATGTTAAAACTTCACTTCCTCATGAGTAATTTAATGCCAAAGAAATTCTACAAGGCACCCATTTCACAGTAGAAATAAACACAGATAATGCAATAAAGCTACGTTATTAAAATCAAAAATAAAAGTTTCATATTGTATTAGGAACCTCTAAATTTAAAGTATTTACATAATACAAAATGAGCGATACAATTAGTAGAACTCAAGTCAAATTCAGAGCATTTATTCCATATAGATATCACATATATGATGCTGATGAATGTCAAAATTGCTAAACCCTACAAGATAGTCAAAGTCAAAGTCAAAGTCAAAACATTTATTTCATTTTATCATAAAGTATGATGCTTATGAAAAGTCAAAATTACATAAAGTCAGCTAATTGACCTACAGCCAGTTCGCTGACGAGATAGAGCCGTGAGAAGAACTGGCAAGAAACTCAGGCCACTATTAATTCAGATAATTAAAATATTTGATAAGAAATTTTCAACCTACCTGTATAGGGTGCATCAGCTGCCAGTTTCAACACAGCGATATCATGAGCTCTGCCATCGTAATCGGGATGTACAACCACGTCGATGACATCTAATCGGACTGTAGGCGGAGCACAAACACCACTCATGCAATCCACTTCTTTGGTCAAGTCGTATTCACCAAGACGAGCTACTAACCTGTAGAAAGAATTTTCTTCTTAGCATTTATTACAGAGAGTTTTATCATAAATGGCGAGTTGTCGTGGTGGAGCAGTGTTGAGAGACAGCTGCAATGCAGTTAGATTGATTATGGACAAAATTTTGTGTGATTCATAAATATTTCATAAATATTACTCGACGGTAGTAGATCCACGCTGGTTTCAGCATGAATGAGCCGGATCGTCCGGGCAAGTACTACCCTCTCATAGAAGATCGACATAAGAGTAGTAGTATCCGTACTACTGCATTTCGTTCGGTGAGTGAGAGTGCCGGAAACCCAATTTCCCCCCTTTCCTCTTTCCTCACCTCCCTCATTCTCTTTCCCTAACCCCATTCCCAGCCGCCATAGTGGAGGCCGCCATAACAGCAGTCTTAGACGATAGCTTTTGGTATGGTGGCCATCTCTTCTGGATTCCACTGACTGCTTACCATCAGGCGGGGTGGAGTCACTTTTGTAGGCTAATATAAAAAAAAGAAGAGAAAAAACACAACACATCAAGACTGGATGTATTATATTTGTCCCGTACCTATCTTAATAGATTCACAATTTTTTTCAGAGATTGAGATAGGTACACATCTGTTGACGCCTTCGAGGATAAAAAGAAACAAAAAATGTTGACATTCATATTTTTTTTTAGCCTATCAAAATAGCTGACTTCATTGACACACTGCCTGATGGTAAGCAGTCAGTAGGGTCCAGACGTGGTGTCCACCATTTTAAATTGCTGCCATGATGTCAATCAGAGAGAAGAAAATTAAAATAAATTCTAATATTAGCCTACAGGATGTTTTAATACTATTTGGATTATTTAATTATAGTAGGCACATGCTATAGTAATATAATGTTGGACTCTAGTCTTGTTGCTGGTAGTAATCTATATTTTTTATTTTTAAATGGGTTTTTTTATTGTTTTTAATATGTACCTATTTAAAAATGTAATTAATATGGAAAATATAAATAAATAGTATAATAATATCTTAAGAACTACACACAACGCCATCTAGACCCAAAGTAAACATATATTATAGCTTGTGTTATGAGTTCTAGAATACGGATATACATACTCAAATACTTTTTTTTTATAAATACATATATATTGTACATAGTAACACCCAGGCCAATGAAAAAAGACATGTTCATGCACATAAATATTTGCACTGAGCGGAAATCGAACCCGCGACCTCTGCGTAGCAATCCGTACACAGCACCACTGAGCCACAGAGGTACTTTACATGCTATATGTATAAAATTCCCAAAAGTCGTCAAACCATGTTTTGCATTAAATAATCTCACAAATGATTCAGTTTGATGTTCATAACAGTTTAAGGAATTCCCTTATGGTTATTAAATTATGAAATAACAACACTACTGACGTCGAAAATGTTTAGGGACAAATCTATGATGAGCTATTTTTAAATGCCGAATTAGGGGAATAACTAGAAAAAATATTTATTAATAATAATAATAGTCTACTTCGTTCACAGAGCGCCATCTAGCCCCAAATTAAGCAATTATATTTGCTTGTGTTATGGGTACTAAGCAACTATTAGAAAAGTATTTTTGATATTGATTACCATAACCGCTAGCTATAATCAAGAAACCAGATTTCGATCATATACCAGATCAGATTTGCCTGTAAAACAACTCAATTCAGTAGGTACCTAAAACTGCAATTTAAAAAAAAAAATCTAGTGAAATAGGTATCAATCTACGAGTATGTCGGAATGTATACCTATAATATCGGCAAAATTAACGGGTTTAATATCTGACGTAACACTGTGACATTTCAAAGTCCAACTTTCAGATAAATAGCTACCTAAGTACTGTGAAGGAAAACCTCGACAGGAAACTTGTATATCAAAATAATGCACAAATATCAAAGGCCAAAGTGCAGGCATTAAGAATAATTTAAACCAGCGTATTCGCGTCTACCAGTGTATTCATCATATCAGCCCGTTATTATGCCACTGCAGGGAAAGGCCTCTTTTCATACAGAGAAAATTAGTTTTTCGTGATTGATCGCCACGCTTGCTCAAGGCGGATTGGCGATTACAGAATTTCTCAGAGTCCAGGTTTTCTCACGATGTTTTCCTTCACCGGTAGTCAGTAATGCCCAGATAAACTTAGAAAGTACATATGATTTGAAAAATCACATTGGTACTTGCCCGGATTCGAACCTTCGATGAAACTGTCACCACTAGGCTATTACGGTATTATTATCATAGTATATTATCATCGTGGTATTAGTAATCTTCAAGGGCATTAAGACTATAGTAGTATATTATTGGGCATTCTGTCCCACCTGTCGCGCAGTCGAACAAGTTCGCCTACGCTCTGTTGTGACAGAATGCCCAATAATATACGATCGACTCGACTGTCTTGTATACATTTAAACCTTTTGAACAAAAAAGTGTTTAGTTGTGTAGTAGTAGTGTTGTGTATTTTGGTATCGTTTACGGATTAATTGATTCCTAAGACGGATTTTTACGCTTACCTCATTTCATTTAATAAAACAAGACAAAGGTCTTTTAATTATTTTATAAAAAAAAAAATAAATGACTGTATTTTAAGCGTTGTAGAAATTATACTATGTGGTTATGCTATGTGACTGCCTCTGTGGTTCGGTGGTACTGTGTAGGGACGTCGATGTGTCACGCAGAGGTCGTGGGTTTGATTCTCGCTCAGTATTACATACAATATTATACATAGCAACACCTACACACTGAGCGAGAATCGAATCCGCGATCTCAGCGTGGCAGTCCGTATGCAGTACCACCGAACCACATAGGCAGTCAACTCATCATATCAACAATACTTGAGTAAAAATAATGTTAGTTCTTCTGAAACATCTTGTGAAACCGTCTCTGAAAATAATTTATTTAGGGTCAAACCAGACTTGATCAGTGATCAACAGTAGCTTATCGGAAGCTCCAACACCTCAATCAGCACACATACAAAATCTAGTCGCGACGGTCATGTCGTCATTTGAACGCTTGAAGTAGCAACTGAACGCAGTTAGCTAGCATCGAAGCGATCGAACGCTACAAGTCACTAAACACTATAAACCTAACAACAATGCCAGTCACAAAATCATCAATCGCCTATGATAAATGTATCATGTGTGCTCGAAGCTAAATTTTAAAATTAATTGAACGCTCGCACTTCTTATCTGAATATCTAGGCGAAAACTCAACTTTGTTTTATAACAAATTTTGATTAGGTACCTTGGTTCTAATAAATTCGTTGATGATCCTGACTTGCGCTTCCTGTTGTTGTTGGCGACAGGCTGCTTGCGTGTGTGTGTAGTTTTCTTTTCAATTACAGCAGTTGGGTGATAGACCTCGCACTCAAATTCGGACCTGAAATATAAACGTAATAACATTTAATTAAAAATCACGGTCACGGTCTCATCACGGTCTAGGCGATTTCTACCAGACAACCTTAGAAAGGACAACATAACAATTTAGACAAGTAAAGAGATGGATAGTACACAGTGAAACTTATTACACTTACATTATTTATTATACTTACATTTTTTCAATCAACAGTCGATTTCTTGAGAAGGTAGCTTGATGAGTTGGTGACGGCAGGCGGAGCGGAAGAAGTCAGCGAGCGGCAGCAGGTCAGCAATCAACACCGAAAGTAACAACAACCGATAGTTGTATACTAATGAAAGAGTACTTTGAGTACGGTATCCCTACTTGAATACTTAAATTCGACTGTATCTAGGTCTTCGAAAACATGATGTTTAAAAACGAAATCGTGTGATAATCCTACTGTATTACAAAGTTGTTGCAAACCTTAAGTTATAGTGAATAAATCAACTACTTTTCTTGTACGTAGTGTATCAACGTAAAAATGAAGAGTAAGGAATTAGATCACAAACAGTTTCGACGCAAACAGTATCGATTGTTGATGCAGCGAAAAAACTTAGGGCTGACAAAATAAACTATATTATCAAAAGCAAACGATGATATTTAGATCAATAAGGTAAATGTGAATGCGTGCCATCCTTACCTAATATCGCTGATTTATGGGAATAGATTTTGTTGACCAGAAAAATATGAAGGTTGAATAAAGTCAAATAAAACTGTTGAATAAGTATTGCTTGTAATATTAAATTATGAAATGGTTACTTTATTGGAAAAAGGTCGTATGATTATAGTTAATAACAGGCTCATATGACTAATTATGTACCTACCTATTAAAATATTGAAAAAATTGTTTCGCTTAAAAACCAAATATTCTAAAACATAGGCTTTCATTATCATAAAGCAGCGGTGCAGTGGTTGACTGATTTATTAACGCGAAATAAATGACGTTATTAATTTAGGAAAATAAAGGTAAATGTTAACATTTTATCACGTGTGTTAAGCGTGTTACGTTTAAAGTATCTACTTAATTAAATTATATGTATGTTTTCTTTCAGGAAGCGTTATTTACATCGAATTGTGTTGGAAAGCGTGTTTTGGAGTTTGGTCTGACTGCCGCAAGTTAAATGCAAAGCGAAATATTTATTCATAATTTGTGGAAAATAACAGGTATACCTACTTACATTTTTAATGAGTGCTAAACAGTGGTAATATAATAATATTATGACGTTTTATAGTACTTATCCAATTTTTATAATTTTCAGAATTAATTTTTAAAAACTTTGGAATCTCGCGAAACCGTTTCCAAACAAATCAAGATATTAGGTACACCGCATTACGTTGAGAAGTTTGGCTGGGAAATAAACATAAATAATTAGGAAAATAAAAGGTAAATTTGATACTTAACGTTTACTTTCTCACAAAGGAATGAGCGGGTATAGACTTAATTAAATATTTTGTATGTTATTTTCAGGAAGCATCTGATTGACTGTCGGTTATTTTTTTCTACTGAGATCACACTAGAATACTTGAAAAGCTGACCATACAGAACATGAAGCTGTGCTGGAAATTGGATACAAATACCAGATGCATGTAGTACATTAATTATTGTTATATAAGGTGATGAATGATTGCATAATTGAGTATAAACCGCTTAGTAATACTGTGAGAAAAATATCATGAATCCGAATACTATCATAGTAGATGTTCAGGGGTTTAAAGATCTATGTAATAATTTTATAATAAAGGAATTAGCTTTTGCTAGTAGCGATTATACGCAGTCATTTTTAATAAAACCACCATATATGTTTAAATACTTAACAAGTAACGAAAAAAGGCAAGTTAAATGGTTGGAAAGGAACAGAGGCATTTATTGGAATGAGGGTTATATCGACTACAGAGAATTCCAACGTATAATCGTTCCGTATCTAGAAAATAAGGAAATCGTTGTAAACGGTTTAGAGAAAGTGAAATGGATTAAGGATCTTTGTGAGAATTGTAATGTGTCTGACCTTAGTGAAAAAAACTGTCCTAGTTTCTCTGTGTTGTATGATAAGTACTGTGATGAAAAAAATAATTTAAATTGTACTAAACATTTAAAGATGTGTGCCCTAAAAAATGTGTTGTGTATTAAAAAACATTTGAATTTGTAAAGAAATGTGTATTTCAGTTTAAAGTAAATAAAAATAATGAAATCTTAAAAATGTGTTTATTTCACTAGTTTACCTGCTACAATAAAAATAATTAAATTAAATTAAAAGAATAAAACAAAAAATAACTTTAACTGTCTAACCAAAGTTACAACATTAATTATAAATAACAATAAACACAAAACCCTGAAAAATATTAAAAATCGCTGTCAATCAAAGATTTTGATATTTTTTTAACTAACGATTCCGTATCGTCCATAACACTATCAATAGCGTCTTTAACGATGTATTGTGCATTTATTATCACGTTCTCACTATCACTATCACTATCACTGGTATTGTTATTGCAGAGATCGATAACTGATATTTTTATCAGTTTTATCCCACGTCGATGCAGTTTACTCATCACGAAAGATTTTGTAGGTTGTTTCTTAAGAGAAGGCTTTTCTCGACGTTGTCGTTTGGTTTTTTTTTCCTTCGTAAGTTGACTGCAGTGCGGGGGTTCGTTGTAAATCATCTCAGATAGTCCTTCGTAAGGATCCTGAGCGTACTGGCTGAATACAATTTCTGAATCGCAAATCTGAAAAAAAATATAAGAAAATTATTAGCTATTAAAAAAAGAAAAATCAAATAAACAAATAAATATTAAAATAATTATTTTGCTCACCGATGACATGATTATGATGCACACTGTTAGATCAAATATCTCTTATTTTATTGTACAAGTACTCGAGACAGATAATATTTCTTAAACAGCTTAAAGGTAACTAATTTAGGCAAATAATTATATAGTAATACCCTGACAGGAAACGAGCATTGCGACATTATAAGTTAGGGTCTGTTCACATAGACCTAATTGTTATACGGCGATGGTTTTCATTATAATGACAAAGCATATTATGCTCGTTATACATTTGATTGAAAATAACTCTTATCTATATAATAATAAAAGCGAAATACCACTGATAACAAAGCCTTTCAATTGTTGATATAAAGCGTGTATGAACTCGATCAATCAACAAATAGCAAGCTTGCATTTATAGTGTCATTGACAAGCAGTATATCATATTTCGTTATTGTAAACTAGTATCGCTCTCTGACGTTACCTGCGAATTATTGACATGAACCTAATTCGTTTATAATTTTATTGGTTAGCAATAATTAAACAGTGTATTAACAAATAAAACAATGTAAATTAATAATTTACTTCATTTAATAAACAATAATTACACTTAAGTACTTATTTATAATCTACAGATACAGAATAGTTACTATACATAATTATATTATACTAGGTTATCATTAACAATTATAATTGTTGAGTGCCAATGTTTTTATTGCTATTTGTTCTAGTTAGTATGGACTAAAATTCTCGTACGTATAATTAAAACGAAGAATTACAAACACATTTTTTTAATTAACCTATGCTGTTCTAACATACACATAAACATACATTTTTATTTTAAAAATGAGCAATGACCCCAAGCTTGGGTTGCGATTTTACAATTAGATATCGCGCGTTTATCATCATTGTTAGATAAAGCAATTTTGTTTACACTTTGTGTAAATATTTCGTGTTTAATGGATTTAAACACAATATTTTGCCTACGAATAACTTCACTATTAAATAAAACGTTTTCGTAATCTGTGATACTTAGATCACGAATAACACAAGATTTAACTCCTTTTGCTTTTTTAATTATTTTGTCCTCTGTTTTTATTGAATAAAGTTTAGATCTTAAACCGACGAAATCTGTTATAACTTTTCCTCCCATTTCATCTTTGAAAAGACCCGGAATTTTTTTATTCATTTGAGGTAACATAAATTGATTTTCTACATTATAGTTACTGGTGTCGAAGTATTGCAGTAACTGATGTTTTATATCGTGATAAAAATCGTTAGTGATTATTTCGTAAACAAAAGAATCCGTGTCTGTATAACATAATTTCACTCTTCCCTTATACATAGGTTTAATTATATTATAGTGAAAGTGGTACATGTGTGATTTAGATAGTTCTAAAACGGTGAAACCAATATATATAGGCTTGTCTAAAATTATCTGATCTGGTTTCATTTGTATCGTTACTAAGTTCTCGGAAAGAATTGATGCGCTATGAAAATAGGGGTTGTTCACGAGTCTCTCAGCGTAGGAAGACTTTTTGGTTTTGTTATTCGTATCATTCCACTGATTAACCAAATGAACAGACACTCTGTTTTCTGTGTTTTCCAAGGTTTTTCCAAAAACGCTATTATTTAACAACTTGAAGAAATCTTGTTCAAATGTACTGGTTGCCTTTTGTCGTAGTTGTGTATTTAATTCAATGTATTGCTTTAAATAGGGACTTTGTCTAAATGTGATGACTCTATGAATTTTGCGTAGTATCAAACCGTGCTCCAAACATTTTTTTAAATGCACATAATGAATCACATAGTTATATTTATTATATAGATTTGAAACCAGTTTTTTAGTTTTACCTCCAGGTGGTATGCATTTTTCAGGACAAAAAGGTAAGTCATTATGTTCGCTGTGTAAGGATTCAGGATTCATTTAGATCAATAAGGTAAATGTGAATGCGTGCCATCCTTACCTAATATCGCTGATTTATGGGAATAGATTTTGTTGACCAGAAAAATATGAAGGTTGAATAAAGTCAAATAAAACTGTTGAATAAGTATTGCTTGTAATATTAAATTATGAAATGGTTACTTTATTGGAAAAAGGTCGTATGATTATAGTTAATAACAGGCTCATATGACTAATTATGTACCTACCTATTAAAATATTGAAAAAATTGTTTCGCTTAAAAACCAAATATTCTAAAACATAGGCTTTCATTATCATAAAGCAGCGGTGCAGTGGTTGACTGATTTATTAACGCGAAATAAATGACGTTATTAATTTAGGAAAATAAAGGTAAATGTTAACATTTTATCACGTGTGTTAAGCGTGTTACGTTTAAAGTATCTACTTAATTAAATTATATGTATGTTTTCTTTCAGGAAGCGTTATTTACATCGAATTGTGTTGGAAAGCGTGTTTTGGAGTTTGGTCTGACTGCCGCAAGTTAAATGCAAAGCGAAATATTTATTCATAATTTGTGGAAAATAACAGGTATACCTACTTACATTTTTAATGAGTGCTAAACAGTGGTAATATAATAATATTATGACGTTTTATAGTACTTATCCAATTTTTATAATTTTCAGAATTAATTTTTAAAAACTTTGGAATCTCGCGAAACCGTTTCCAAACAAATCAAGATATTAGGTACACCGCATTACGTTGAGAAGTTTGGCTGGGAAATAAACATAAATAATTAGGAAAATAAAAGGTAAATTTGATACTTAACGTTTACTTTCTCACAAAGGAATGAGCGGGTATAGACTTAATTAAATATTTTGTATGTTATTTTCAGGAAGCATCTGATTGACTGTCGGTTATTTTTTTCTACTGAGATCACACTAGAATACTTGAAAAGCTGACCATACAGAACATGAAGCTGTGCTGGAAATTGGATACAAATACCAGATGCATGTAGTACATTAATTATTGTTATATAAGGTGATGAATGATTGCATAATTGAGTATAAACCGCTTAGTAATACTGTGAGAAAAATATCATGAATCCGAATACTATCATAGTAGATGTTCAGGGGTTTAAAGATCTATGTAATAATTTTATAATAAAGGAATTAGCTTTTGCTAGTAGCGATTATACGCAGTCATTTTTAATAAAACCACCATATATGTTTAAATACTTAACAAGTAACGAAAAAAGGCAAGTTAAATGGTTGGAAAGGAACAGAGGCATTTATTGGAATGAGGGTTATATCGACTACAGAGAATTCCAACGTATAATCGTTCCGTATCTAGAAAATAAGGAAATCGTTGTAAACGGTTTAGAGAAAGTGAAATGGATTAAGGATCTTTGTGAGAATTGTAATGTGTCTGACCTTAGTGAAAAAAACTGTCCTAGTTTCTCTGTGTTGTATGATAAGTACTGTGATGAAAAAAATAATTTAAATTGTACTAAACATTTAAAGATGTGTGCCCTAAAAAATGTGTTGTGTATTAAAAAACATTTGAATTTGTAAAGAAATGTGTATTTCAGTTTAAAGTAAATAAAAATAATGAAATCTTAAAAATGTGTTTATTTCACTAGTTTACCTGCTACAATAAAAATAATTAAATTAAATTAAAAGAATAAAACAAAAAATAACTTTAACTGTCTAACCAAAGTTACAACATTAATTATAAATAACAATAAACACAAAACCCTGAAAAATATTAAAAATCGCTGTCAATCAAAGATTTTGATATTTTTTTAACTAACGATTCCGTATCGTCCATAACACTATCAATAGCGTCTTTAACGATGTATTGTGCATTTATTATCACGTTCTCACTATCACTATCACTATCACTGGTATTGTTATTGCAGAGATCGATAACTGATATTTTTATCAGTTTTATCCCACGTCGATGCAGTTTACTCATCACGAAAGATTTTGTAGGTTGTTTCTTAAGAGAAGGCTTTTCTCGACGTTGTCGTTTGGTTTTTTTTTCCTTCGTAAGTTGACTGCAGTGCGGGGGTTCGTTGTAAATCATCTCAGATAGTCCTTCGTAAGGATCCTGAGCGTACTGGCTGAATACAATTTCTGAATCGCAAATCTGAAAAAAAATATAAGAAAATTATTAGCTATTAAAAAAAGAAAAATCAAATAAACAAATAAATATTAAAATAATTATTTTGCTCACCGATGACATGATTATGATGCACACTGTTAGATCAAATATCTCTTATTTTATTGTACAAGTACTCGAGACAGATAATATTTCTTAAACAGCTTAAAGGTAACTAATTTAGGCAAATAATTATATAGTAATACCCTGACAGGAAACGAGCATTGCGACATTATAAGTTAGGGTCTGTTCACATAGACCTAATTGTTATACGGCGATGGTTTTCATTATAATGACAAAGCATATTATGCTCGTTATACATTTGATTGAAAATAACTCTTATCTATATAATAATAAAAGCGAAATACCACTGATAACAAAGCCTTTCAATTGTTGATATAAAGCGTGTATGAACTCGATCAATCAACAAATAGCAAGCTTGCATTTATAGTGTCATTGACAAGCAGTATATCATATTTCGTTATTGTAAACTAGTATCGCTCTCTGACGTTACCTGCGAATTATTGACATGAACCTAATTCGTTTATAATTTTATTGGTTAGCAATAATTAAACAGTGTATTAACAAATAAAACAATGTAAATTAATAATTTACTTCATTTAATAAACAATAATTACACTTAAGTACTTATTTATAATCTACAGATACAGAATAGTTACTATACATAATTATATTATACTAGGTTATCATTAACAATTATAATTGTTGAGTGCCAATGTTTTTATTGCTATTTGTTCTAGTTAGTATGGACTAAAATTCTCGTACGTATAATTAAAACGAAGAATTACAAACACATTTTTTTAATTAACCTATGCTGTTCTAACATACACATAAACATACATTTTTATTTTAAAAATGAGCAATGACCCCAAGCTTGGGTTGCGATTTTACAATTAGATATCGCGCGTTTATCATCATTGTTAGATAAAGCAATTTTGTTTACACTTTGTGTAAATATTTCGTGTTTAATGGATTTAAACACAATATTTTGCCTACGAATAACTTCACTATTAAATAAAACGTTTTCGTAATCTGTGATACTTAGATCACGAATAACACAAGATTTAACTCCTTTTGCTTTTTTAATTATTTTGTCCTCTGTTTTTATTGAATAAAGTTTAGATCTTAAACCGACGAAATCTGTTATAACTTTTCCTCCCATTTCATCTTTGAAAAGACCCGGAATTTTTTTATTCATTTGAGGTAACATAAATTGATTTTCTACATTATAGTTACTGGTGTCGAAGTATTGCAGTAACTGATGTTTTATATCGTGATAAAAATCGTTAGTGATTATTTCGTAAACAAAAGAATCCGTGTCTGTATAACATAATTTCACTCTTCCCTTATACATAGGTTTAATTATATTATAGTGAAAGTGGTACATGTGTGATTTAGATAGTTCTAAAACGGTGAAACCAATATATATAGGCTTGTCTAAAATTATCTGATCTGGTTTCATTTGTATCGTTACTAAGTTCTCGGAAAGAATTGATGCGCTATGAAAATAGGGGTTGTTCACGAGTCTCTCAGCGTAGGAAGACTTTTTGGTTTTGTTATTCGTATCATTCCACTGATTAACCAAATGAACAGACACTCTGTTTTCTGTGTTTTCCAAGGTTTTTCCAAAAACGCTATTATTTAACAACTTGAAGAAATCTTGTTCAAATGTACTGGTTGCCTTTTGTCGTAGTTGTGTATTTAATTCAATGTATTGCTTTAAATAGGGACTTTGTCTAAATGTGATGACTCTATGAATTTTGCGTAGTATCAAACCGTGCTCCAAACATTTTTTTAAATGCACATAATGAATCACATAGTTATATTTATTATATAGATTTGAAACCAGTTTTTTAGTTTTACCTCCAGGTGGTATGCATTTTTCAGGACAAAAAGGTAAGTCATTATGTTCGCTGTGTAAGGATTCAGGGTAAAGCAGATCGACTTCTAGTATGAAACCCCATTTCGCATTGTCATCAATACATTCAACATGTAATTGGTTTATTTCATTTTGATTTAAAAATCTAAAATCTGAATAGGGTAAATATTGACACATACTGTAACCGTAAAGGTTATTGCAGTCCAAATAAACTATAAAACATTGTGGTTTTGAAGCATCGCATTTTGATAAATACTTATTATTAGCTTTTGCATAGCGATGGGAGCACATACACAAACCACCTCTAATACCGTTTTGAATCATTCGTACGATAGCTAAGTCAGAAACGAGTTCAAGTTGAACACCTGTTTTCAATAGCATTGCGTCAAATGATAAACTAGGTGCGGTTATGTAAAACGCAGGGTCCAGTTTATAATGTTGTTTACAAGTTTTTCGAAAATTCTGGAATATATCAGTTAGTAACAGAACATCTGTTTTCGAATATAAATCAGTATATTCACCTAAATCTTTTATATTGAATTCATTCCAAACCAAACAAGCATGTTTATAATCTTCATCTGAAATAGCTTGGTTAGTTAGAACGCTGAAAAAATGTTGCCTCGATGGTAACTTGGTTTCTTCATAACATTTCCAGTTAGTCATATAATCATAAGGATACACCCCCTTCCTTGTAAGCAAATTAAATTGATCATTGTTAGGAAAATGAGAGCGTAGAGTGATGAAATCGTCATTATGCATAGTTTTCGCAAGTTTGTCTAAGCTAGCTCCTAAAAAACTAAAGGAATCTAGAAATCGTAATTGAACGTATTCATTTTCGGCGATCTGTATGAATTTGGAAAACGAAATATATTTTTCTTTAGTCTTTGGAATAATTGTTAACTTTCCAGGCATCTCTCCTAATTTCTGTATAAATAAATGACAATCGTATCCTGATAAGTTATGGAAAAATATCGGTATGAATTTAGGTATTTTATACTGTAGATTACAATGTCTATGAGCGGCGCCACGGTATCGTCCTGTTATATGACAATGATCTCTAACTTTATTAGTCCAAAGTAGGTTTTCACATATGTAACATTTATAAGCTTGTTGAAAATCTTGCGCGTCGTCTTCTGTAAATGTCATGACATGGGTTTCGGTTAATACTTTGTAAATCTTTTTAACATCAGCATAAAGAAATTCTATAAATTTTGAAACACAGTCAAAACCGCGATAACTTTTAAATACCTCCTTATTAAAAGTGTAATTTAACGAAGAAACAATGTTATAGGCGAATGCTACAGGCACGTGTCGTTGTAAAAACGATGTATTAGCAGTGTCGGGTTCACTAACGGATGTTGGTTCCAGCAATGTTTCGAAATCAGCGTATATGACGAATGGAATATTTTGTTTCCTATCATAATTTTTAAACTGTAATACAGATCCTTTTTCAGGTAAAATAGTTACGATTCCTCCACATAGATGATCATCGATTTGTTTAGGAGTAGGAAAGAACAATAAGCAACTTTCACAAAAATATAATTTACTATGATGTTTCGTGATTTGGGTTTTAACAAGACGAGGCAAATCTTTGATGAGACAATAATGGGATGAACTATCATTTTCTAAGAACAATAGATGAATACTCTTAGATTTATCCTTACACGATTCAGGTTTGTACAGAGGACCTGTTATCAGCTTATTGTTTTTTAAACCGTATACGTATATATTTATAGATGGGTTATTTCTTTCAAAAATAACTATATCTGAAAAACTCATGGGAAAAGAAATATCCTTAACATTTAAAACATCTCGAAAGTGAGGATAAGATGTTACTCGCTCTGGATGTCGATTTGTTGGGTACAAGGCAGCCACAACGCACCACAAAAAACAATAATTATCATTATTGTGAATATTTAAACACGCCTTTTTGTTCTTTATAAACTTGGGTAAATCTATAAAATAAGATCCACCGAGTGGTTGATACTTATTAACATTGACTTCTAAATGTAAATTACTTAAAAATGACCATCCACTGTCTCTCTCCTCAAATTCTTCAATTTTTTTCAACAACGACGCGACTACCGTTTCATAAATAGTATTGAAATCATAATTAAAATGTATGACAAAATTTTTGGTGGCAAAAGATTTGATTTCTTGTAAATCGTTTTTGTACAATAGAAATAAACAAAAATGTTGAAAATTAATTTTTACTGCGTTATGTTTTTTAAGTGAATCATCGATTAAAGATTTAACTTGTTCGCGAATATTACTAAAAAAGAATTCAGGAAAATTATTTGCTTCATCTTTGGATGCAATAACTCTGTAACTAATAATACGTCCTTTAAACGACGATCGTAAGATTTCAACGTTTTCAAGAATAGGTATAGTACTAATATTTTTGTGTTTATTAGTTCGTAAGTGACTGGTCCAGCAACGATTATCTACATAAACATTGCAAACCAAGCAATGAGGCATTTTGATACAATTATAAATGTATAAACATAAAAGTACTATAAGTAGTTAACTGATAAATAATTCGCTATGAGAATAATTGAAAGGTTAAAAATCTAAAGAACGATGTGTCAAAATTTTAAATGTTGAACGACAACACGATATGTGTGCCAAATCTAACAATATACAAATTACAACAAATGGTACAAAAGTGGTACTTGAATCCTTTAGATTTTCAACCTTTCAGCTGGTACAGAGCAATAAAATAGGTACCTTATATAACAATAATTAATGTACTACATGCATCTGGTATTTGTATCCAATTTCCAGCACAGCTTCATGTTCTGTATGGTCAGCTTTTCAAGTATTCTAGTGTGATCTCAGTAGAAAAAAATAACCGACAGTCAATCAGATGCTTCCTGAAAATAACATACAAAATATTTAATTAAGTCTATACCCGCTCATTCCTTTGTGAGAAAGTAAACGTTAAGTATCAAATTTACCTTTTATTTTCCTAATTATTTATGTTTATTTCCCAGCCAAACTTCTCAACGTAATGCGGTGTACCTAATATCTTGATTTGTTTGGAAACGGTTTCGCGAGATTCCAAAGTTTTTAAAAATTAATTCTGAAAATTATAAAAATTGGATAAGTACTATAAAACGTCATAATATTATTATATTACCACTGTTTAGCACTCATTAAAAATGTAAGTAGGTATACCTGTTATTTTCCACAAATTATGAATAAATATTTCGCTTTGCATTTAACTTGCGGCAGTCAGACCAAACTCCAAAACACGCTTTCCAACACAATTCGATGTAAATAACGCTTCCTGAAAGAAAACATACATATAATTTAATTAAGTAGATACTTTAAACGTAACACGCTTAACACACGTGATAAAATGTTAACATTTACCTTTATTTTCCTAAATTAATAACGTCATTTATTTCGCGTTAATAAATCAGTCAACCACTGCACCGCTGCTTTATGATAATGAAAGCCTATGTTTTAGAATATTTGGTTTTTAAGCGAAACAATTTTTTCAATATTTTAATAGGTAGGTACATAATTAGTCATATGAGCCTGTTATTAACTATAATCATACGACCTTTTTCCAATAAAGTAACCATTTCATAATTTAATATTACAAGCAATACTTATTCAACAGTTTTATTTGACTTTATTCAACCTTCATATTTTTCTGGTCAACAAAATCTATTCCCATAAATCAGCGATATTAGGTAAGGATGGCACGCATTCACATTTACCTTATTGATCTAAATATCATCGTTTGCTTTTGATAATATAGTTTATTTTGTCAGCCCTAAGTTTTTTCGCTGCATCAACAATCGATACTGTTTGCGTCGAAACTGTTTGTGATCTAATTCCTTACTCTTCATTTTTACGTTGATACACTACGTACAAGAAAAGTAGTTGATTTATTCACTATAACTTAAGGGTTTGCAACAACTTTGTAATACAGTAGGATTATCACACGATTTCGTTTTTAAACATCATGTTTTCGAAGACCTAGATACAGTCGAATTTAAGTATTCAAGTAGGGATACCGTACTCAAAGTACTCTTTCATTAGTATACAACTATCGGTTGTTGTTACTTTCGGTGTTGATTGCTGACCTGCTGCCGCTCGCTGACTTCTTCCGCTCCGCCTGCCGTCACCAACTCATCAAGCTACCTTCTCAAGAAATCGACTGTTGATTGAAAAAATGTAAGTATAATAAATAATGTAAGTGTAATAAGTTTCACTGTGTACTATCCATCTCTTTACTTGTCTAAATTGTTATGTTGTCCTTTCTAAGGTTGTCTGGTAGAAATCGCCTAGACCGTGATGAGACCGTGACCGTGATTTTTAATTAAATGTTATTACGTTTATATTTCAGGTCCGAATTTGAGTGCGAGGTCTATCACCCAACTGCTGTAATTGAAAAGAAAACTACACACACACGCAAGCAGCCTGTCGCCAACAACAACAGGAAGCGCAAGTCAGGATCATCAACGAATTTATTAGAACCAAGGTACCTAATCAAAATTTGTTATAAAACAAAGTTGAGTTTTCGCCTAGATATTCAGATAAGAAGTGCGAGCGTTCAATTAATTTTAAAATTTAGCTTCGAGCACACATGATACATTTATCATAGGCGATTGATGATTTTGTGACTGGCATTGTTGTTAGGTTTATAGTGTTTAGTGACTTGTAGCGTTCGATCGCTTCGATGCTAGCTAACTGCGTTCAGTTGCTACTTCAAGCGTTCAAATGACGACATGACCGTCGCGACTAGATTTTGTATGTGTGCTGATTGAGGTGTTGGAGCTTCCGATAAGCTACTGTTGATCACTGATCAAGTCTGGTTTGACCCTAAATAAATTATTTTCAGAGACGGTTTCACAAGATGTTTCAGAAGAACTAACATTATTTTTACTCAAGTATTGTTGATATGATGAGTTGACTGCCTATGTGGTTCGGTGGTACTGCATACGGACTGCCACGCTGAGATCGCGGATTCGATTCTCGCTCAGTGTGTAGGTGTTGCTATGTATAATATTGTATGTAATACTGAGCGAGAATCAAACCCACGACCTCTGCGTGACACATCGACGTCCCTACACAGTACCACCGAACCACAGAGGCAGTCACATAGCATAACCACATAGTATAATTTCTACAACGCTTAAAATACAGTCATTTATTTTTTTTTTTATAAAATAATTAAAAGACCTTTGTCTTGTTTTATTAAATGAAATGAGGTAAGCGTAAAAATCCGTCTTAGGAATCAATTAATCCGTAAACGATACCAAAATACACAACACTACTACTACACAACTAAACACTTTTTTGTTCAAAAGGTTTAAATGTATACAAGACAGTCGAGTCGATCGTATATTATTGGGCATTCTGTCACAACAGAGCGTAGGCGAACTTGTTCGACTGCGCGACAGGTGGGACAGAATGCCCAATAATATACTACTGACTATTTTGTTTACTATATACACCCTATCATGTTGACCTGAACTTCTTACCTTCTGGACCTGGACTTCCACTGTAAGTTTGTTGCCATTTACTGGGTACAAATCAAAACTTCCGGGCAAATACTAAGAATTGCTTGACTGAAGCTAACATCACTTTATATGACCCGGGTTCGAAACTGAGAATTTATCGTGGCAGTCCCAATACTACTAAATTCAATACGGGCACCGGCAGCCTGAAAATCCTCTCGATTCTCTTCCTTTTCCCTTTTCCTAACTCATCCCCTTCTCCGTGGTCGGCAGCGGCATTGGTAGGTTGTGTTTCCTAAGCATTATTACTTCTACGATACTTGCAAAACACAGCCATCTCTATAAGTTACGGTTACCACTTACCAACATTAAAAAAAAAGTTTCATAAAAAAAACACAAATATAATCATTCTTACTTAGTAAACTTTGGTGTTCTAATGCAATGAGCAGCCGTGATTAAGTGTCTGACATTGATCAGCGTCGCAGAACACCTGATGCCAGATGGGATGCTCTCCCTCCAGTACTCCAAAAACACCACGACGGGTAGATTAGTTTAAACGGTAGTAGATCCACGCTGGTTTCAGCATGAATGGGCCGGATCGTCCGGGGAAGTACTACCCTCTCATAGAAGATCGACTTAAGAGTAGTAGTATCCGTACTACTGCGTTTCGTTCGGTGAGTGAGAGTGCCGGAGGCCCAATTTCCCCCCTATCCTCTTTCCTCACCTCCCTCATTCCCTTCCTCTAACCCCATTCCCAGCCGCCATAGTGGAGGCCACTATACCAGCAGTTTAAGACGATAGCTTTTGGTATGGTGGCCACCACTTCTGGATTCCACTGACTGCTTACCATCAGGCGGGGTGGAGTCACTTTGGTAGGCTAACATAAAAAAAAAAAAAAAAACCCATGGGTTGTGATGTATCAGGCTTGAGCTAGCTTCTACTCCACACTTTTGTTCTAAGAAAAAAAAATATAAACTGGTGTAAATTATCAATGAAATGTAAGTATGTGATTAAATTAATTCATATGAAAATGATTAAGCTTGATTGATTGAGTAAATATTATAAATATTAATAAAAGTTAACCCTCGGTAAAATAATATTTATATGCTTTAGTTCGAAAATCTTGTGGTCTATTAATTTGTATTTCTGTTAAGATAGGCATATTTTCTAATATCAAGAGGTATCATCATGTTCTAGTGTTTTAAAATTGTATATGTTCCAATTCAAAACCTATCACATTTTATAAAAACAAGTTTTAAATAAAATTATTATTAACAGAAAGAAAACCGACTTCAACCAGAAAGGAACAAAAAGTAAAAAATAAATTTACTTAGCATAAAGTAATTCGTATTTTGATTTAGAATCAGAAATGATTAAATAAGTATTTTATAATTTTGAAGTTGGTGCCAAGTAAAACAATAACTAACTACTACCTATAGGTATTATCAATCTTAATTTGCTATTGTAGTAAGGTTCATATAGTATTTAGCTATTTAGTATTTACTTGGCACCAACTTCAAGATTATAAAATACTTATTTAATTATTTCTGATTAACTAAATCAAAATACGAATTACTTTGTGCTAAGTAAATTTATTTTTTACTTTATAGTTTCCTTCCTAGTTGAAGTCGGTTTTCTTTTTGTTACAAATTATTTTATTTTACAATTTTTAGTGATGGGTAGACCTAAATCTTACTAAGGTATTACTTTTGTACGAACTAAATCTTTTGGCAATATGAACCGTACGAAGTTAAAACGACATGACTGCTGTTGAGGAATTCCCTCGACTGTCTATGGTCATCTGTAATGGCACTTATATCCCATATGGGTGCAAAGTTCTCATCATTAGAAATGAATTAAGTCCAAACACGAAGTAATTGCTGTAAATCGTTGTCGAGTTCTCTCAACTGTCTTTTGGCACCATCATCAGATCGACTACAAACTTTCACTAAATAGTAGTGTCTTAAAATATTTAATGAAAAAAATAACAAATGCACTAGTCGCCAGTACGATTTTCGAAAGTTTCCCTCGATTTCTCTGGGATGCCATCATCAGATCCTGGTTTCCTTATCATGGTACCACCCTTGGGATATCTCCTTTATCATAACAGAAAATAACAGATAACAGAAAAAGAATTATCAAAATCGGTTTATAAACGACGAAGTTATCCGCGTACACACATAAAAAAATATACGATCGAATTGAGAAATCTCCTCCTTTTTTTGAAGTCGGTTAAAAACTCAGAAAACTTTTGTAAACATACCAATTTTAATTTTGAAAGTCCGTACGCTAACGACGCACAACAAAAACAGAATAAACCGAATCATAGATAGATTTTGTTTAGCACGTACGACCTATATAAAGTCCACTTCCATAGTAACACTGCTCAAAACTGTCGTTCAAATGACGAATTTAAGAATTGACCGATTTATATATAACACTAACACAGGCAAAATAATAAATCTAAGGAAAAACGGACTAAGTGCCTACATAATTATTTATTCGATATTACCTGTAATATAATTCATTCTACGTCACTACAACTGTAAATATTCTGTTGCATTCTTACCGCAGTTCAAAATTGCTAAAACCACCTAGGCCTGAGTCATTGTCATAGCGATTAGTTGTACTTGTGAATAAAAGATGTGACGGAGAACATAGATTTTTTAATAACAACAGAAGCAGAATACGTTTTGTGCGGTCCATATCTACAACGAGACTGCTATTTATCTGGTATTTAGCGATAAATGTACCGAAAAATTATAAGGCACGGCGAGGTGTAACTTTGCGGCGTCGTGACGTACATTTTTACGGTACGGCACCGCACCGTTCCACGGCGACGACTTCGTGACATAGTGATGTGGACAGGCCCTATGGTACCTCTACCTATAGTGCCTGCGAATACCGCTTATGTTTGAATAAGCCTTAATGGTCTCCTGCTTTCATCCGCGCTTTCTACTGAATTTAAGACTTCCCAGATAGCTTCACTTTAAACAGTCCTGAGGCTTTATCTTTAATTTAGCTATTACTTTATCAGGTCGCCCGTCTTGTGTTGGCTGTGGTTTTCTGGTGTTGTCACTTTTATATTTATTTATTATCAGTTATATTGCGGTCATTCGATCACAATCGCTTGAAAAAAAATTCGCTCATCAGCGAGTTGGTCTACTAAAATCATCGGGTAATAACCGTCCAAAAGTTATGTGCGAAATGAATCAGGTGTTTTTACTCACCCCAAGAATATGCGTCACAAACCTATTCTTATATTTATTTATACTTCATATACAGACTATGTATAAAGGCGGACTTAATACCTGAGGCATTCTCTACCAGTCAACCTTTTGGGTGATACAAGGATGAAGCGAGGCAAATGTAAAGATCAAGACTAAAAATAAGAAAATGTGTTTTATAAAAATATAGAATACCTACATATTATGTTCATAATAAAAATATAAATAATACCAACTTAAAAATAATTATAATAAACCAACACATATATAAATACATATATTATATATATATATATATATATATATATATATATATATATATATATATATATTGTTACGTGTCAGGATGGGGTTCGATGTAAAATGCCAGTTACGCGATAATGAGTTTATTTAAGACTCGCACAATACACTAACAGTAACAAAATAATGCAACAAACACTTATACTGCACTATCACGCTTCGTATATCGCTCTTCTTAAACTTCCGTATCGCTTAGATGTTCGCTCGAGATCGCTGTATTCACAACTGAACGAAGTGCCGACATTCGAACCCTTTTTATAGTCACTCAATAGATTTCTAGAACCTTCCCGTTATTACCACAAAGATGCCGACAATTCTCGAAAACAGAACAATGAGTGTAGGTACTTAGCTGCGACGCGTAGGTATGCCTACCGCCGATGATCTATTGTTATACGTGTAGGTAGGTACATGCAAACGTTCTAGCGTAGGTATTTGTCGTATACGAGTAGGTAAGTACTTGCGAACGTTCTAGCATAGGTAATCGTCGCAACAATATATAAAATATTAATATATATTATATATATTTATAAATATATAAAATATGCATACATCATATATCTCCTATATCCTCTTATATACTTACATTATTATAGTGATTTAACTTTTACCTTGAACACCTTACGACTAGTGGACAACCTGATTTCTGAAGGCAGAGCATTCCAAAGAACGATAGACTGTATTGGAAAAGAGGAATTAATTAAATCAGAAGTGTGAAAGGGACACAGAAGAAGGAGGTTATTTGTAGAGTGGAGGTTTCTGTCATGAGTAGAACATAGATACTGAAACTGAGGAGTTCAGTAGGAGGGAGTATAAGGGGATGTAAGGATGGAGCATAGGGTAATTAGTGCGCGTAAACTACGACGCTGACGAATTGGAAGCCATTTCAGTTGTGAATGATAAGTAGACACGTGGTCAAGTATGAACTTGCGAAGATTAAAGACGAATCGAATGCAGTTATTAAGAAGACGATCAAGTTTATTAAGTAGGTCTGCATTCAGGTCATAATAGCACACATCACCATAATCGATTAGCGGAAAAATTAAAGTCTGCGCAAGCATTGTTTTAGTCTGAATTGGAAGAAAGTGCTTTAGCCGATACAGACCACGCAAAGTACCGGTGACCTTCTGACAATGAGTATATAACCACTTGAGTGACGATGATATGATTTCTAGTACACACGCGGACTCACCACTGCGGGTCGGGGGACGAAGAAATTATCGCGACAGTGATTGGTTAATGCATCAATGCCAATCATATTGCACCGCCCCATAGTGTTGTACCACATAATTGTGCCAAAATAAATCGTTATCGATAAAGTAATTTTTATTTTATGTCCAAATACATGGATGTCAGAATTATTTTAACAATATAAAAACAATATACAAAGAGGTTATTGTGTCTTACTAATAAATTTACATTATAGGTATTTTTTGTATGTAAATGGTTTATTGTAGAATTTATAAAAGTTATTCATAATTGATGAGTATAATAAATAAATAAATATTTTATTTGCATTTATCTTTACAATTGATTTAATGTCTTCAATAAATGAAAGGTAAAACTATAAAATAATTTTACTTACTAGTAGGTAGGTACATAATGTGTGTCTTTTTAATGGATAAATATTTCCTTTTATCTCTCGAAAAAAAATATGTCTGGATTAATAAATAAAGTGAATAGAGTAAAGGAAAGTGATTGACACGAGTGAAATAGGTAGTTATAGGCGGTTTATGAATCATGATACGATAGGTACGCTTGTGTTAAAACCTCGGGGCATGTGTATTTTTTTTTCTTAGTTTGTATAATACCAAGTAAATACGTGTTATTTTATTATTAGTAATAGTTGTTGATTGTAGGTACTGTGTGTATAAATAATACTAGAAAAAATTAATTTTGTAATTCCAGTCAAAAAACCAACACGCATTTTTATTGAACACTTTCTATTCAATTCAGAGTATTTTGTTTGTTTATATAAAAAAGTATATTTACAATTACAAAACTAAATGGAAAAACAAAGTAGGCAAATGTAATTAAAGTGCTGGAGGCGCCCTATCTCATGTTTACGTACCGCGCGGGTGTAGGCATTTATTTTTAAAAATTTGGCCGTGTTACATTACTGTATAGATAGTATTACCGTGGTTATATATATATATAAATATATATATACAGAGTGTATACGACGGTTTGACATTAAATGAAAAGGCAGGTGTTACTAGCCCATATAATGATTTCTAATTAATCACAAAAGTAATTTGACGAAAAACAAAAATTTGAAATTTTCTAACAAAATAAATAATATTTTAATAGTAACGAAGTAATACACCATTTTATTATGACAAGTTCACTGAACTGTAATGAACGGCAACGTTTATCCTTCGACGTGGACTATGACTTAAGTCAGTGACCGTTTGACGTACTTACATAGTGTTAATTTAGAATTAAAGAAATTAAAAAATTTGTCCTGTGTCTAAACTATTGAAGATATCTAGTAGATTTTTTTTTGTCTCGCTTTATAATGTCACATACTATACGTAATTGCATTTAATGTCATACCGTCGTATACACTCTGTATAAACAGTATTTTTTTAAGAATGCTATTAATAATAAGAGTTTCAAAAATTACGTATTTCGACAAAAATAAAATTATTATTTTCACATTAATTTTAAATATTTTATAATGAAGTTAATTATAAGCGTACTAAAACAGGTAAAAACATTGTCGGCGTTGCTGAACTAAATAAACGCCGTCAGTTTTTTAAATTTTCAAAAGAATCAAATGTGTCAAATGTGAAATTCCTTGAACAAATAACGCTGTATTTGCTAGGGTACCAATTTTGTCTGTTAACAGTATTTATCCATTTTTCTTTTATTTCTGGGCTCTTTGAAAAACTAAGATGTTAGAATAATTAATTAATTTTAAAATATCTTTAATTAATATTGTTAACCGAATCATGAATAGTAATTATCGATATCAACTTTATTTCCGATTTGTCTCAGCGCTACTGTGACAGAAAAAAACAAAAAGAGACGGAACTATTGACAATCGTCTCGCGCGAGAAAGAGAGACAAACTTTGATGGTGACGTATTTACGCCATACAACCAATATTACTTGAGCCCTGCAATCACAATAAATATTTATCATAACACAACTAAAATCGTACTTTACCGGTAAAAAGTTATACCATCCTTGTTATAACTTGATATTTTAGTGGATTTTCCACACCATTTAACAGAGCAGGAAGGCATTTTCGTAAAAAAATTAAGAATGTAGCGTATTGACATGTGCGCACAGATCTGACACTTGGTCGGAACTAAATGAGTAAGCTCTGTCGCGGTTTGATATAAGCGCTAAATGCCTTATCTTTGGCGAGCGTTTGTACGCTGTATTAGCAGTCAAGTGGATCTATCGTCTTTGCCTTCTGACTTATCTGTGTGACTTGAGCTGCCCAATTTAATTTTTGGTATGGTGGCTACCACTTCTGGATTCCACTAACTGCTTACCATCAGGCGGGGTGGAGTCACTTTGGTAGGCTAATATAAAAAAAAGAAGAGAAAAATCACAACTTAACAAGACTGGATGTATTATATTTGTCCCGTACCTATCTTAATAGAT
The DNA here is from genome assembly GCA_963082885.1 of Parascotia fuliginaria. Classification (NCBI taxonomy): domain Eukaryota; kingdom Metazoa; phylum Arthropoda; class Insecta; order Lepidoptera; family Erebidae; genus Parascotia; species Parascotia fuliginaria. Next base: position 9,257,483 of record OY720195.1, read on the forward strand.
TCATAATTTTTTTCAGAGATTGAAATAGGTACACATCTGTTGATGCCTTCGAGGACAAAAAGAAACAAAAAATGTTGACATTCATATTTTTATTATTTTGATACCGTTGAAAGTAATTGAGGGCAGAGAGAGAAGGTCGAGTCTGCAGAGTAGGCGCTGGCTGCCAATGATGATGGCTTGACACTTGGTTGGGTTTACAATGAGGCCAAATTTATCCGACCAGTTCTTTATATATGCCAAATCTTTATTTACCATATCCACTGCAGACGTAACGCAGCTTACACTGGCTTGAGAGTAAATCTGCAAGTCATCCGCTTAAAGATGATACGCACACTGAAGACTAGGGGTTATGCCGCTTTGAGGAACGCCAGCGTCAATACCAGCCCAACAAGACGACGAATCGACTGCTGACGACCTCGAAGATAACTTAAAAACCATTCCAGAGAATCGGAAGAGAGCATAAAGTGGGAGAGGATAGAGAGGAGGATGTCGTGACTGGCGGTATTAAAGGCGTTCGAAAAATCAACCAAAGCCAGCACTGTGACCTTGGTGTCCTTCATAGCCTCTCTAATATCGCCAGTCACTTTGAGGAGCGTGACTTATAATAAATCTCTAGCAAGATAAAGTCTGTACATTGAATATATTTAAAAAAATACCATTGGGAGGTAATATTTATTCGATACTGATGCCAAAAATGTAATCGAGAAAATTTTTGTCTGTCTGTCTGTCTGTCTGTCTTTCTGTCTGTATGTGCAGGCATGAATCAAAAACCACTGGACGGATTTCTATTAAACTTGCTACATTTATAGGTCATACTCCTGGCCAGGTTATAGGCTACCTTTTATACCAAAAAAAAACGGGTATACCGGATATCCTTAAAAACGTCACAAAATTTTTATTAATATGTGTTATACAATGAATATCTGCAAGTGTCTCTACACTATACATAGCGGACAGGAACACCTATCGATTAAAAAAAGATTTTTTTAATCGATATATCGACCACAAATACCAGAATTTTTTGAAAATAAAAGTATTCCGTATACGAGGCGCGTAGCGACCGCGCCAGTGCAGTTTTTCAATTTAAGTTGAACTCTCGTCAATATGGTCAACGATTCCTTCCGGAGTTTTCTTGTTTTTTATATGGTCTCACAAAAAACATCCTAAGTCCATAACCAGCTTCATCGCTCTTGGAGTGACTTTACACGACGATTAAACTAATTATATGCACAATTATTAAGCATTACACATTGTCACATAAAATTGATAATTTACCAACCATATATTACATAATTATCGATGCGTGTACTTTAGTCAGATTGGTATATTAGGTACTGCGCGGTATGACGATGTGCGTTCATGTGATGACTGATCTTTTACCTCTAATGGTTTACATGCAAATGTATTTATTTAAACTTATGCTACTGAAGAATAATGCACTAACCGTTTTAAAAGTGGTGACGCGTAGCTCGCTGTGTTTTTACGCACTTTTTAGAGCCAGTTCTTTTCGTGCCCCTCTCTTTTCCATCCCCTCATTTCCTTTTCTCTCACCGTCATCGTCAGCGTGGTATTTACAAGGAAAGTTTCAGCAATCTTAAACACATTCATGTCAGGATAAGCACCTAACATCAGACTGACCGTAAACTCTATTAGGTAAGTTAAAAGCAGAAGAATTTGCAAATTGAAGCATTATTGGTCAAGGTGTACCAAACAGGATGCACTAAAAACAATTTTTTTTTTTTTTTCTCAAATCCAGCTGTCGCAAATAGGTCGTCTTCGCGGGACTTTTGGTTCTGGGTTTGAAGAAAAATAACCTTAACCTAACCAGTCAATTCCTATAAAAACAGCTTCAAAATTTTAAGCCAAAGCAAAATTTTTATTAATTTAATTCTTGTTATATAATCAGTTTTTCATCAAAAAATAAAATTAAGTGCACCCTCTTTTCTACACCCTAACCGCATTATTTCCATCGTACAGAAGACCACAGCGGTAACAATAACTTGACACAATTAGGTGGATTCCTACTGCTAAAAAAAGCACTACACTACCAACTGCATTATTATTCTTAAATCATTCTTGCATTTCCATTTCTTTAAATTGTAACTGTAATAGATGATGGTGCTTAGATTCTAGCTAAATGCTGTGAGCTTATTGTGTCCGCGGTATTCCTACGGTTCTTGTCACACCGACTAAAACAGTTTACTATATCGAACGTAACCTACACTCTTGTTTTCTATAAACCATTTGACAAAACCTTTAATTCATTATTAAATTGAAAATCGGTAGGTAGGTTAGGTTAGGTTAGGTTAGGTTACCTATAAAACTCCCCCACGGGGGGTTCCCGCCTTGTCGTGGCGTGGGGGCTTAGTAGCCGTGGAACGTTTTTCCACGGTGAAGCTAAGAGGAACCAACAGGACGTCCCCTACATGACGTTAAACTGTAGCACGCCCTATGACATGGCGTAAAACTGTCCAAAAAAAAACTATGATGTCGGCAAAAAGTATTGTATTACCCCAGGAGGGTACCGGGCGTCTATTGCCCGGAGAATCCCTCACGGGGCGCTCGCGCTCCGTCAGCCCTTCGTATTCTGGGGAGGGCAACCGCCATCTTGTCAGCGCAGTGCCGCGCGAAAAATCGGGCACAGATTTGCCGGAGTCCGATACGGATTCCGTCTTGGTTTGCGTCTCAGGGACGCAGGAGAGGAAGAACAAGCGCAAGCGCCGCCCCCCAAAGATTCAGTCTGGATCTGGGGGAGATTCCAGCACAGCGCCGATGGCTAAAGTACCAGCCGTGCGGAAGGGCAGAGGCAGACCTGGCGCACCAATTGTCGGTCTAACATCCTTCGCAACAGAAACACCGACGCAGACGGCGGCTCTACCGAGGGCCCAAAATGTCTTCAACAGGCGGGAGTTGATCGCCCGCTCACGTGAAGAGGGAGAACGCGCTGCAGAAGACAGCGTAACGCAGCCTCTAGAGACGGTCCAGGTGCCTGGTCTTGGTACCGAACAGGCACCGGATCTCGTTCGATCCGCTGAAGACTCTGTGGCCGCCATCATTACGGTGGCCACAAAAAGTCGAAACCTCAAGGGCACTTTTGTTAGTGCCCTCAAAAAAGCGGCCTCTCACCTCCAGGAGGTGGTACAGACGCTGGCGGAGCGTACCACCTCAGAGGAGACAAAGTGTTTGAGGGCGGCCAACGACCGCCTAAAGGAGGAGGTCGCCGAGCTCCGCGCCGAGCTTGGCAAACTGAAGTCTGCCGTGCGGCAGACTCAAGCCGGTTCTGCCCCGGCAGAGGAGCAGCGCTCTTCATTAACTGACGCACAGCTGCGTCAAGTGATGGTTTCCGTCGGGACCATGCTTGACGCACGTCTGGGGAGTCTGGAGGCGAGGCTGCCTCTAGAACCACGCCTCCGTCCGCCGTTGGCTGCAGACAGACGTCAGCTGTCTGTGGGTGGAGGTTCGGCACCAGCCGGCAGGACCTTTGCGGCTGTGGCATCGACGTCGATGCCCACGGGTGCATCGGGATGCGGGACCCCGGGTGGAAAGAAGGTGCTTCCCAAAGCCCCTCCGAAGTCTCAGAGGGACTTTCCGCCCCTACCTTCAACGGCACCAGCGGGTTTTTCTCGCGTTTCGGCGCCTGTGCCAAGCAACAGGATGGTGGCACCCGGTCCTAGTGCGCGGGTGAGTACCTCTGCTGCCAGTAGCTCTGCGCCTACTGGTGAGGGTTGGCAGGCAGTCGGGGAGAGAGAAGAGGCTCAGCGCCAGAAGAGACGCGAGAAGAGGAGCGCTGCGAAAGTAGCGGCTGCCGCCAAAGAAGCGGCAAAGAAAAAGCCTGGGAGGCTCCAGCCGCCCAAGTCGGCCGCCGTGGTGATCACGGTGGCACCGGAGGCGTTGGAGCGTGGTCTCTCGTACGCATCCGTGTTCAAGCAGGCGCGGGAACGAGTCAGTGTAGCAGATTTGGGCCCTACTGGCGTAAGGACTCGTCTTGCTCGCACCGGGGCTCGAATTTTGGAGTTTCCCGGCGCTGACGGAAACAAAACGGCTGACGTCGTAGCCGAGAGGCTACGAGGTTTGTTTGCGGCGGAGGATGGCGTCAAAGTCGCCAGGCCCATCAAATGTGCGGAAGTGCGCATCTCCGGTCTGGACGACTCGGTGACACCTGACGAGGTCCGGGAGGCGATTATAGCTACCACTGGCTGCGCCCCGGAAGCCGTCAAGGTTGGCGCCATCCGCCCTGGTCCAGGGGGTGTTGGAGCTGTGTGGGCGCAATGCCCTGTCGTGGCGGCCAACGGTCTGGCCACTGCCGGCAGACTCCTTGTGGGTTGGAGTTCAGCTAGAGTCACCTTGCTAGCGGCCCGGCCAGCAAGGTGCTTCAAGTGTATGGCCACGGGGCACGTGCGTGCTACCTGTACCAGTAGCCTCGACTGCAGCGATCTGTGTTATCGCTGCGCTGGACCAGGGCACAGAGCGACGGACTGTACCGCCGCTCCCCGCTGCCCTATATGTGCAGCGGCCAATCGGCCCGCCAATCACGCGATGGGGCGTGAGGGATGCAAGCCGCCCTCTCAAGCTTTTAAGCCCAAGCCGGGAACCAGCCAATTGACCCCGGCTGCTTCCGGTATTACTCGACCGCCGTCGCGGATGGAGGAGGACATCGCAACAGTGTCCCAATAATGGACGACTCTTACACCCTCCTTCAGGCGAATCTTAACCACTGTGCTGGTGCGCAGGACCTTTTCCTGCAATCCATGGCAGAGTGGTCGATAGGCGTGGCTGTAGCCGCGGAGCCGTATTACGTTCCTCCCCGTCCAAACTGGGTGGGTGACTGGGACAGCTCCGTGGCAATCGTCAGCTCCACGGCACCTCGTTCCCCGCCCTTGTCGCCCAGAGACAAGGGTTCGGGATACGTCGCTGCCGAATGGGGCGGAATCCTGCTCTACGGAGTGTATTTCTCCCCCAACCGGAGTCTGGCGGATTTCGAGGCCTTCCTTACATCCCTGGAGGCATCGATACGGCGTTTGGCACTGCCTCGTGTTTTAGTTCTGGGGGACTTTAACGCGAAATCGGAGGCGTGGGGATCCCCTAGGACTGACGCCCGCGGCAGAGCGGTCGAGGAGTGGGCTGATTCGGTGGGCCTCTGTCTCTTAAACAGAGGCACCGCCAATACGTGCGTTAGGCAGCGGGGTGGGTCGATAGTGGACCTTTCGTTCGCTACCCCTGCCGTCTCAGTACGCGTAAGAAACTGGCGCGTCTTGGAGGAGGTCGAGACTCTCTCGGACCATTTGTACATCCGAGTAGAGCTCTCCCGGAGCACCCAGGACCCCAGTAGGAGTCACATGACAGGCAGAGCTTTCCGGTTTCCGCGGTGGGCTGTGGGTGGTTTGAATAGGGACCTACTGGCGGAGGCAGCCATCGTTCAGGCTTGGCTGTCCTCACCACCTCCCTCCGAGGGAGTAGACGCTGCGGCTACCTGCGTTAGCAGTGCTTTTACGCAGATCTGCGATGCGGCAATGCCGCGTGTCCGACGTCGGCCTCCCAGGAGGGAGGTCTATTGGTGGTCTCAGGAGTTGGCGGATCTCCGTGCAATCTGTATCCGTGCCCGAAGGTCCTACACCCGCAGCCGGCGGCGTCGCCGCGATGACGATAGGGATGGCCAGCTATACGAGGCTTACCGCACTTCTCGGGAGGCCCTCAAGCTGGCCATCTATCGCGCCAAAGAAAACGCAAGAAAGCAGATGCTGGAGGGACTCGACCGTGACCCCTGGGGCCGCCCTTACCGCGCGGCGCTAAACAAGCTCCGCGTGCGGGGTCCCCCCCTTACCGAGTCTCTCCAGCCCAGCTTCCTCACGCAAGTGGTCGAGGGTCTCTTCCCGCAACAGGCGGAGCACGTGCCTCCGGCGATGGCCGCTCAGGCTGAAGTCTGGGAGGCCCGTGAAAATGCTCCACCTGTCACAGATGCGGAGTTGAGGGCGGCTGTTCAGCGAATTCGTTCTAAGAACACCGCCCCTGGGCCGGATGGCATTCCGGCCCGTGTGTTGGCACTGATCCTTGACCACATGGGGGGCCACCTCAGGGACCTCTTCGACGCCTGCCTGGTGTCTGGAAGGTTCCCTGAGTCCTGGAAAATGGGGAAGCTGGTGCTCCTACCCAAGCCGGGAAGAGCCTTGGACTCATTTGCAGCCTACAGACCCATCGTGTTGCTGGATGAGGCGGGTAAATTGCTGGAGAGAATTCTCGCTGCCCGCATCGTCCGGCACCTAAACGAGGTCGGCCCCGATCTGTCGAGCGCCCAGTTTGGTTTCCGTGCCGGACGTTCGACGGTCGACGCCATTTTAGCGGTGAAGGCCGCGGCGGAGGATGCTGTAGGCTCCGGAGGTGTGCTGTTGGCGGTGTCACTGGACATCGCCAACGCATTTAACAGTCTGCCATTCAGCACTATCGGGGAGGCGCTCCGGTTTCATGGAGTGCCCGCATACGTCAGGTTGCTGGTGGCAGACTACCTCGAGCGACGGAGCGTCCTGTACGAGGACCGAAATGGAGGCGTCACGCGCAAGGTGATTACGGCCGGTGTTCCACAGGGGTCTGTTCTTGGCCCTCTCCTGTGGAACATCGGCTATGACTGGGTCCTGCGTGGTACCCTTCCCCTCGGGCTGAGCGTATTCTGTTACGCTGACGATACACTTGTCGCAGCCCGGGGTGGTAACTTTCAAGAGGCGGCCCGCCTGGCCACCATTGGTGTCTCTCAGGTGGTCGAGCGTATTGAGGCGCTAGGGCTTAGGGTGGCCCTTAATAAGACCGAGGCCCTTCTGTTCCATGGGCCCCGCCGCGGTCCACCCGCTGGCGCCTCGATAGTAGTTGGTTCGGTCCTCGTACGGATGCAAGCCCAGATAAAGTATCTGGGCTTAGTGTTGGATGGGCGATGGCTCTTCGACGAGCACTTCGGCCAACTAGCGCCGAGGCTGGAGGGGGCTGCGTCCGCCTTGGCACGGCTGTTGCCAAACCTGGGCGGTCCCAGCGTCACCTGTCGTCGGCTTTACGCGGGGGTGGTCCGGTCGATGGCGCTTTACGGCGCACCGGTGTGGGCAGAGTCTCTGACCACCCAGAATAGGCTGCGACTGTGCAGACCGCAGCGTGTCATGTCGGTCAGGGCCATACGCGGCTACCGCACCGTGTCGGCAGACGCGGCGTGTGCATTAGCCGGAACACCCCCGTGGGATTTGGAGGCGGAAGTGCTCGCCGATGTGTATAGGCGTGCAGTTCAAGTTCGGGCAGAAAGGCGGTCTCCTCTGCCCGAACAAATTCGCGAGTGGCGCGAGGCCGCCCGCGTGGCCATGATGGCCAGGTGGTCCACTCGGCTGGAGACACCGCGCGCCGGTTTTAGGACCGTGGAAGCGCTCCAGCCGATTCTGTCGTTGTGGGTTGGGAGGCAGCACGGGACCCTTTCCTTCCGACTGGCGCAGGTGTTGACCGGGCATGGTTGCTTCGGTCATTACCTGCACAAAGTTGCGAGGAGGGAGAGGTGTTCTGCCTGCCACCACTGTGACTGCGACGACGACTCGGCGCAGCACACACTGGAGTCTTGTCCGGCGTGGGCGTCTCAGCGTCGGGACCTCGTCGCAGTCATCGGCGTCGATCTGTCGCTGCCGGCCGTGCTTCGCTCCATGGCCGGTAGCGATAGATGTTGGAGTGCGATCGCATCCTTCTGTGAGGACGTCATCTCGCAGAAGGAGGCGGCGGAGCGGCTCAGGGAGGAAAGTCTTCTCGCTGATCCGATCCGCCGCCGGCGAACGGGGCGCCGTCGGCGCGCATACGCGCACGCGATGCCGCCTTAGTGGGGTTGCCGGTGGGGGAGCGGGGCCTATCACCCCTATCCGCAACCTTCCATGTAGGGACAGCGTTCCTGGTGTACCCGGACGCTGTCACAGGTGTTGGTGCCCGCACGGTGCGGGCTGGCGCTGGGTAGGCCGCTGATGTAGTATCAAGTTCCGGCGGCCTATCCGTTAAGGCGATAGCAGGTGCACAGGGGGGTTTTAGTCGGTATTTCGGCCACCTACCATCTTAGGCCAGCGAGTCCGACATAGCCGCCTCGTTTCCCCGGACGAGGAGGTATGCGTAAATGCATTTCCCCTCTTAAAAAAAAAAAAAAAAAAAAAAAAAAAAAAGGTTACCTATAAAACTAGAGATTTTGAAATATGACCATTTACAAGAAAAGAGCCAATATATAAATCGTGACATTTTAGCAAAATGTGGAAAAACTTAAATGGAAGATACCTTAAAATAAATGTAATCCCTCCTTTGTAGTCGAACTAGGTCTTGGCAGTTATTTTATAACACTTAACGCACTATCGGTAAATTAGGTACACACACGATAAATTTATCGATATCTGGCAATGTGGTCAATAACTAGGCGATGCGTCTTCAGGGGATATGTGATAATATTATTTGGCCACTTACAAATGTCACTCCTACCCGCTTTAAAGTGATCATAACTTCTTTTAATATCTACCTAAGTAGATGCCCATTTATAAGATACTCAGGTACACTGGATTTGATAGATGCTTCCTATTATTGTTTCTATTTTTGGCTTGAAGATTTTCACAACCGATTATAAGCTTGGTACAGACGGGCTAAACGAAAAATAGCATAGCAATGATAAAAGTTTTCTGGTTGACTAAAACCTTACATACAACGCGGGTACGTAAACAATGTTACGTGCGTATTTTCTAGGTAATAAATCATTCGAAATTGCACAGTTACTGTACCCACCTAATACGTTACAAGATTTGATTCTATGAACGGATAATTTATGATAATTAAAGCTATCGAATGATCTTAATGTTATTATAAGCTGCACGTTGACCTATGGGTCGTTGCTAAATACGTAAACAATCTTTTGCTCTAAAAAAATTGTATTGCAAGTAGGCGTATAAATTTACTATCTGTTATTATCTTAAAACAAAAAAAAAACAGAAAATCTTCTTATAGCTGAGTTGATTATATACACACATATACAGGTCTACTGTGGTGTGTTATAATATTTATTTTATTCGACACGTATATAAAGCTGAATTCAACGTATTTTTACCGAAATAGTCAATGAAATAAGGGAATTATTTTATGCTTGAATGATAACCTAGTATAAATATTTTTTGTCAGTATCAGGGTTTAACCGAATTATAAACGAATATAACGGGACTTGTCATGACAGTATTAATTAATCATCAACAAAATAAATTAATAAATTTTATAGTTATTCCCAGCCTTTTAAGGTGTTGTAATAATATTTAAAATTGTGAAAATGCTGACTCAGTCAGACTGATTCATGATCAATATTTTGAATGGTAAGGTAAACGTTTATACACGTAAATATCAATTTTTCATCATTTTTCCACAGATCAGAAAGGTAGGCACAGGTTATAGGGAGCGCAAAAATTTATATATTATGATAATATAAAAATTTATTAATTATATATTATGCGAAATTGATCATGCTTCTAAATTTTGCTTAAAAATAAGATTTATTTTAAATACTTACTCTTTTAGAAATTACAGTCATTAAAAGTTTGAGCTATTTTTGTCTTAGTTGCAAAGTGCAAAAAGATTTTAAACAATTGGTACTTTTTATTTTGCAAAATTTTCATTAATGACCTATTGAAAGTAGGGTTGTGCCGTATTCTAATGTTTTACCCACATGTTCAGTAATTATTAACAAAGATTACTGAACATCTATTTTAAAAGTTGTTCCTCTTTTGCGCACATGTTAAATGTCAAGGTGTAAGCTATATTAGGACAGAAGATGAGCCTTATTAAGATGAAATTATTATTCTTAAACACATAATAGATATCACGAGAATAGAACCCGAACCTCTACGTGACAATTCGTAAACGGTCCCATTCTACCAAAGGCGAAGCAATCAGTGGATCCAACAGTGTTTGAAAGAGACACCTTCCCGATTGCTAGCATTAAAAAAATTAGTACCGTGCTCGTCTCAATTATGAAAAATTTGTAATATATTTTTAAAAGTTTTAAATCGTAATACAAATTCTTTGTAATTCATAATAAACAGTAATCCTTGCAAACACCGGGCCATGACACTTGGGAATCCCGGAGACTGCTATAACTACTATTTTGGGTCAAACAGAACAACTCTAACAGGTCTAACAGAATGAGTATAAAAATCCCCTAAACATATACCTTATGCCTATCAACTTAGGTTCCAAAACGACAGTAGGTATGAATCATACTGTTTCCTATAGCTAGCTTATGACATAGCACGCGCCGATGTTGGTAATACCCACATAAAAACCATGTTTCTTCGACAGAGTCCAATTATGACGTTTCAAGACAAATTATTACTAAGTTTAGGTTATAACTTAAGTGTTTTGTTCAGTTTCATTATTTTCTTTTTTTTATTGCTGACTGTGGCAGACGAGTAAACAGTTCACGCGTTGGTAAGTGGTAACTGTCGCTCATGGACGACTCAGAGTCTCTAACGTTGCTCCTGCAATGCCTGTGCAAAGCCGCTGCCTACCGTGAAGGGATTGGGGTAGATGGAGAGATTGAGGGAAGTGAGGAAAAAGGAAAGGAGGGAAATTGGGCCTCTGGCGCTCTCACTCGCCAAACGAAACGCAGCAGTACGGATACTACTACTCTTACGTCGATCTTCTATGAGAGGGTAGTACTTCCCCGGAAGATCCGATCTATTCATCCTAAAATCGGCGTGGATCTACTACCAATAACTCTTTTGTCTACATAGGTATTATCTATACTTTGTACTATTATAATAATATAAAGCAGAAGAGTTTTTTGTTTGTTTGTTTGTATGAACGCGCTATTCTCTGGAACTACCAGTCGGATTTGAATAATTATGCGTATGATAGCCCAGTTCTTCGGAAAGGTTATAGGCTGTAACATCACGCCACTGGCGACGGAAGCAGAGCAGTAAGCAAAGACGCGGGTGAAACCGCGCCGTAGCAAGCTAGTAATAAATAAAAATAAAAGAAATAAAAGAAGTTATTTTTTTTTATTTAGTTCGATTTACCTCATGCATCAATCATTACTCTTATCATTATATAAGTAAATAAGGCACTACTTCATAACAATTATAAATAAACAACATTTACATTATTGCTATGTCAGTCTGATATTAAAAATTATATTTAGGTACAAACATTAATGAAATATGGCTTTTTGGTCTAGAATAAGGAACCACCCAATATATTTGTCCGAATTTCATAAGTCTGTCTTTGTAAGGTAAAAAGATACAAGTGCGTATTTAAATTAAGACTTATTTTTCTTAAACAGGATCAATTAAAATTATTGACAACATTTTATAAAAATAATCGCCTTCTGCTTCTCTAATTGATAATATTATACAAACAATAGCAAAAATATTTTAATGAAATTTAAATAGTAAGTACATTTAAATGTAACACGTTAACTGGCCTGTTGGTCTAGTGGTTAGTGACCCTGACTGCTAAGCCGGAGGTTGTGGGTTCGATTCCCACCCAGGACAAACCTTTGTGTGATGAGCATGATTGTTTGTTCTGTGTCTGGGTGTAATTTATCTATAATATGTATGTATTTACAAAAAAAAAAATGTATATAAGTAGTATATCAGTTGTTTAGTACCCATAACACAAGCAAATATAATTGCTTAATTTGGGGCTAGATGGCGCTGTGTGAATGTGGTAGAATATTATTATTATTATTATTATTATTAATAATAAATTCAACGAGAAATAATAAATAGTTATAAAAATGTAACATTAATTGGCATTAAATATATCACAATTATTTTTAAATGCATTTAAAATGAACACTGTTTGGCGAAACTTGCTTTGAAGAAATGCAAATATATTAATTAATTCAAATAATAATTATACAATAATTATTATTTTGCATATATAAACAATATGAGTTTCACATCACAGTATATGTAAATTTAACTAACGTTAATCACATTTTAAATGAAGATATTCCATTTATATGAGTTTCAACATATTTTTTTTACATTTAATATCAAAAATTTCTAATATTAATGCTCATTGTAAATATTCAGATTCATTCTTAACAAAAAACAAAGGCAGCGATGCTTTTCAAAACTTATATTATGATATGACACAAAAGCAAAGTTACCTACGACAAATGGCAAGTAACTTGAAGTGTTTCTTCCATAAACAGATCATTTTCCAGATCAGTTGTAATCAACGGCAGTAATTGTTCTATTTCGACTAAAAGATATGTAGCTTTAAATCCAACTATTATGGTCAGTCTTAATATCATGAGTAAATTTATTACTTGTCCTAATCTTTTAAGGCGTGTTCTCTCATTAACCATTCAAGATTAACAGTTTTAAAACTAGATGTTATGAATCAATCACAGTCTGAATCCAATCGAGGTATTCCGAAACGCTAGTATAGATGCCAGGAGAGTTTTTAGTGCCACAACGAACATTACCACCACTGGTCACACCCCATAATTCAATTGAATCCCTCACACGGGTTAAAGGCCCGCCTGAATCACCTCTGCAAGTATCTACACCTTCTTCACCACCCGCGCAAATCACGCTTTGAGGCAAAGTGATGTGTTTATAAGAAGCTTGACATTTTTCTCTGGGCCAAAATGGCAGAGGTACAATTTTCTTCACGTGACTATAGATGCCTTTAAACGGGATTATACCCCAGCCAGCCGCCACAAATGTAGTATCCAGATCAGGCTTGCCGTTTGGTAAACAAATTGGACGGATAAAATCTGCGGACAATAATAAAATTGTTATTAATATAAAAAATAATTTAATTTATTTGGCAAGTTTAAAAAAATAAATAAAATAATCCAATAATAATGTAAATAAAGTTCAAGTTCAAGATCTGTTGCCTGTCAATTGTCAATCCGTCAGTTTCGAAGACGTTTGTATTGGATCTATTTGAAACTTACAAGGTCTTCTATTAAAAAGCTTTAGATTTCGAATTTATGAATAGCTTGTATTCATCAACACTATCTTTAACGGTTCAGAATAAAGCGGCCGATAAGGTTAAGGTCATATTTATCTGTCACTATTAAAAGATATTCACCGGTATAAGGAGCATCACGTGCCAGCTTTAGAACAGCGATATCATGTTCTTTGCCATCGTTTCCAGGGTGAATTGTGGTTTCTTCCACATCGATTGTTACCACTGGATCAGTGCACACGCCGTCAACACAGTCTACCTTCGAATTTAAGTCGTATTCACCAAGACGGGCTACTAACCTGAAAGATAAAGTTATAAATTAGATATTTTGAAAACACTTTATAATTAATCAAATTTTGATTTGGTTTAGTAGAAAAGTATCAGTCTGAACCACTGCTTGTAATTATTTATCTTTCAGTGGCAAACGAGCCAACAGCCCACTTGATGGTAAGCGCTGTTGCTCATGGACTTCTGCAATGCCAGAGATTCAGCAAAGCCGCTGCCTACCGTAAAACTAATGCTCTGTTTAAAAAAGAACATGTCATAGCGCTTGGGAAACACAGAATCAGGTAGTAGAATCAGTAGAGCCTATTCTGAGATAATAATACCAATTCGTTACTGATCCACTGCAGGGCAAAGACTTACCCCCAGTTTCTGAAAGGCTGATCAACGAAAAATTACCTAATCAGCTGTTAAATCTCATGTAAAGTACCTGAAAGCATGCAAAAAGCATGGATAATTAGTTTCATTTGATCTAATTAGTTACTAACTAGATCAAATTAAACTAATTATTCATGCTTTTAGCAACCCAAGTCGTACTTCACATGAAATTTAACAGGTGATTAGTTAATTTTTCGTTGATCAGCCTTTCAGAAACCGGGGGTGAGTCTCATACAGAGAAGGCATGAGCATTATTCATCACACTTGCACAAATCAATCCTAAGATAAAATTAAATTCAAATAATAGGTTCTTACCGACTAAATCGAGGTTTCTTAATGCAATGCGCGGCAGTGAGGAGATGTCGATTGTCAATCAAAGTAGCAGCACATCTGACTTCAGTAAGCTGTCCGTCGAGCCAGTACTCGAGATACACCAACCATGGGTTGTGGTGAACGAGTTTTGAACTGGCTTCGACGCCGCATTTTTTTTCATCTGGAACAAGAAGACACGGGATATAAATAAAGAGCAAAAACTGCAGAACATAAAAAAGGCGAAAGTAAAGACCTTAATTTATTTAAATCAAGCTTATTTTCTTTATTTTGTAGGTCATATTTGTCAAAGAATTAGAAACCTATGAATCCGAAAGGTTCTAGAGTGAGAACCAGGAAAGCGTGTGACGCTCCACCGCCAGATAGAGCGATGGTTTGCAATGTTGATGGACTAATGGTTCACAACAGGCGGCTGGCAAAAATTGGTTGCAGCTGGTCAAACATCAAGAAAGGTGGCATGCTTTAGGAGAGGCCTTTGTCCAGCAGAAGATTGCCGTAGAGTACTGATGATGAGTACGGTAAAATTCATCCTTTTAGATGTATGTTCAAAGCAATAGCGAAAACAAAATATGTATTCTTAATCCAGATACAAAAATATATAAAGACAGGGAAAAAGTAACCTTTACAATTAATTTATTCCAAATTACTAACGAAGGGACTATGAAAATATTAATGGGTATCATGTTAGTTTTCAATTTGACTCATTTCAGTTTGGTTGGTTTTATGATCTACTTGCAGGAAAGAAAGGAAGGAGGGAATTCCCAATATATGTGGCACGCGTCAATTAATTGCCAATGACGCGTGGCATACTTGTAAAGTGACATCAACAGTAAATAAAATAACAAGATGAAACCTTACTTGGAAAGCTAAAGGGTTAAAATCTTATTATAAATTTTACTTCTATTACTTTTTTTAATAGATACTATAGATAGCATAACATAACGTCCAATTAAAATAATGATGAACCAAAAAATCTGCGAGATATGATAAATTACATCATTCAAGATTGGTTTAATTAAATAATATTATCTTATGTACGTATGTTAAGTTTCGGTCTATTGCAATTTTAATTTTAGTTTTGTTTTTATTAGAATGAATTGAACTGGCACTGGCATTTTTTCTGTAGGCGATTCGCACGAAGTTAACTTATTGGTGAGCGAATCGACACCTCCAAAAATATGTAGTAGGCTATTGGCACACATTTTATTTTAAGGAATAAAATAATTAAAGTACAGTCGTACTAAGCAGTCGCTTAAATAAACTAAAAAATAATCAAAGTTAAATACCAGATATTTACTTCAAAGTAAGAAAGATGTGCATTAAATAAGTAATAACTATCACTTAAAAACTTAATCGTGGTGAAAATAATAAAATATTTAGTTAAAAAATTAAATTTATTTAACTTAATTTAAAATTTTCCTACAATAGAAAACAAAACATTTTGAATAATATTGAATAATGGACAATTAAACATTTACTATTTTTAAAAATATTCAATAATAAAATAAAAATTATCTCACCATTTTTCCACCACGTGAACTGGCACATTCCGCTTCCAACAACACCGAACAACACACACAACATAACAATGCAATGCATTTTTAAAACTTTCATCACTTTCTCTAGGAACTTTGAATCCTGACCTTTTGAAGGTCTATAAGGATAGGATTGGCGGTACAACTGCCAAGGCAAAGCCTTGTGTATAGTTGACCGTTCAATCCGAAGCGCTAACTGCGACTGCTGTCTGTAACAAATTCATTCAAGTTATAAATTGATTCCCATTTTCCTTAAACCATTAACATTTACATAATAGGTATACAAAACCATATACGATAATTAAATTCATTCATAAAATGACCGCATAGTAGCATTTAATCTTGCGTCCCCGTCCTTTGGAAAGCACGTTAAAGTCGGTCTCATCAAGTTTGTTTATTTATTTAAATAATAATAATAAATAATAATATATAATAATAAATACGGTTCACATCTCACATTGACCAAACGGTAACTAAAGCAGCTCAAATGTTAGCTTTAATTCTGCGGAATTCCAAATTCTTTAAAGATAGAACAAAAATAGTACTTTACAATGCATTAGTTCGCAGTCACGTAAAATATTGCAGCGTTGCGTGGAACCCTCAGTATGCTACTCATTCCCAACGACTTGAAAACATTCAGCAAACATTTACCAAGGGGTATATTTATCACAGATGTTTTTTTTTTTTAGATTTGTCACAGCGCCTGACTTTTATGGCATGCAAACTTTATGCGAGCGTCGCTGGATGCACGATTTGGTATTTCTTTACTAATGCATGAACGGTGTTGTCAAGTGTGAATCTTTATTAGAGCACATCCCCATCTCAGTTCTCTCTATACTCCCTAGACACCCAATCAAAAAACTTTTAACTTTTTAACTAACAGAACAAATCTCGGTAAACATTCACCTGTCGTCAGATTATGTTCTAAATATAACGAATTAAATGTTACGTATGCGCAAAATGACGTTTTTTCTGACTCACTTCGTGAATTTAAACAAAATTTTAAAATTAGTTGCACTACAAGTAATATAATAATATAAATTGTACTTTTTTTGTAGTGTATTATATATGTATAGTTGATTATGTATTATTCTAATTTTAGATTTTGTTCTGCTTTTTTATTTCTTGTGTTTGTATAGAAGCACAGTTTTAGTGAATGATGTGTATACCTATAATTGGCACACATATACAGCCAGAACGTAGTCCTAGTTTTGAGAAAATGTTTTCTATGTATGTTGTTGGTGTACCTTATTTAAATAAATAAAAAAATTAAATAAATCGGTAGAACAGTTGCCCAAATACATCTTAGCAGGTATCTCACTAACACCAGCGCGGTTAGTGTTAACGAATTTTAAAACAATTGCGAGTTTTCAGTAAAAGCATCATCCAATCCTGTTGCATACTCGTACTCTTTGTAACATTTGTTTGTGAGTATCGCCTTGGTTTTTGTATTTTCTGTATGTATCTAATTTTGTTTTTATCAGCGAGCAACCGAATCAGTGAAGGAGAGAACCGTACAGGATATTTTCTGTTTTTAGTTTTAAATTTGATGCCTTTATAATAATTAATAAATAATGGGCGACCAGAACAAATCCAGATACCGATATAGAGGGGTCGATTGGTTGACCACCAACCAATCTATCACTCGATATGAAGATTATACATAATTTACTAAAACTTCCTCAAGTAGTAATCTACTTGAGAAAGGTTTAGTTAGACAGACGGATCTATAGATGGCGCTGTCTAACGAAAGGTTTTTGATAAAATTCAAAACAAATGTTAAAAAAATTATAATTATTTTTTGTTTCTTATTCTATAAATTTACCTTTATATCCCCTGCTTTCGCTGACAATGGCTTTTAAGACATTGCAATTGTCAGCGTATCTATTCGTCTTCTCGTAGAAATCATGTATGAGGCACTTCTCTTGATGCTTAGGTTACAACCGTTACTTTAACCGTACTTTATGGTTTACTAGCTGTTGCAGCTCCATCCTCATGAATCTGGGTTACATATATCTCTGTTTACATTGACGATTTTTCATACAAACATTTATCCCCTATTTCAAGCTATAAACCATTTTTTCGCGATAAAAGATAGCCTATGTTGTTCCCCAAAGTCCAAGTATCTCTATACCAAATTTTATCAAAATCGGTTAAGTGGTTTAGGCGTGAAAGTGTAACAGACAGATAGACAGAGTTACTTTCGCACTTATATTATTAGTATAGATTTTACTATTAGCTTTTTCTGTTTTATGAGGAAAGGAAAATATATTTGAAACTGTCTTTCTAACAACGGAGTGTGACGATAGCATCGCTCACTTGTGAATCATAATTAACACAACACCGCCAACTAGCGAGCGAGGCGGGAGAACATTGTTTCACCTTTTCAAATTATTTGATTCACACCGCGAGCTACAGAGATAAGCTTCGTCAGCGATACAAACGATGCGAACGAAATATTCGACTATGATGCCAGCGATGCTACACTTCAACTCATGCCAGCTTGCTCGCTAGCTGGCAGTGTAGTTTGCATTTAACAGTCATATTAGTATACTTCATTAGTGCAATCAGTCAAGCTACCAGGTGGCAGGAAAACTAGCCCATACAGAAGAGCCCTCATATAAAATAGCATAATTTATATTATTATTTCCCTCAGTTACCCTCAAAAGTGCTTCTTTTTCTACCAGCTCTATTGCATATTTCATACCATTGGCATAGTATAGGCCAACTTCCGTCTTTCCTTTACGATGCTTCCTTTTTTATTGTAATACATCTAGAAAAATAAAACAATATCTTAGAAACTTTCCGAAAATTAAAAATATTAATAGTTTACAAAAATTTATGTTGTTACATTTCTAAAAAAAAATGACTTTTTTGTTACACTGTACTCTTGTTAATATTTTAACTCAAAAAAAATTGTATACAGCTTTCTTCTGTTTTGAAACTACACATTAATTTAATTCGAGCAATACCAGGAACTTCAGCCTCGTGCCTACGATATAAATAATAACAACATAGGTGTAGGCAATGAATGGGTAAAACCTATAAACGTTTGTTTACTTACTAAATACGTCAAACAAGAAAAACATAATATTTCCTCTTTCATAGAACAGAGTAACTATAGTAATTTTTATTATGTAAAAGTACTGACTGGTAGGGCAACGCTCCCAAATGCAAAAAGTAAGTTAGTAGATCTACGCTGGTTTCAGCATGAATGGGTCGGAGCTTCCGGGGAAGTATATCTTTTCTCACCTCCCTCATTTCCTTCCCCTAACCATTCCCAACCGCCATAGTGGAGGCCACCATACCAGCAGTTTAAGAAGATGGTATGTTGGCCAACATTTCTAGATTCCACTGACTGCTTACCATCAGGCGGGGTGGAGTCACTTTGGTAGGCTAAGGTATTTTTTTTTTTTAAAATACATTTTATGTGTAGTGACTAAATAACCATACTTACTTGTACAAATATGGGTAGGTACATAGGTTCTTTCAGTGTAAATAGCCCCATTACCATGTAATAACCCCATTCAGGTTAGGGGAAGGGAATGAGGGAGGTGAGGAAAGAGGAAAGGGGGGAATTGGGCCTCCAGCGCTCTCACTCACCGAGCGAAACGCAGTTGTACGGATACTACTACTCTTACGTCGATCCTCTATGAGAGGGTAGTACTTTCCCGGACGATCCGGCCCATTCATGCTTAAACCAGCGTGGTTAGAACCACGCTGGTTTAAGCATGAATGGGCCGGATCGTCGGAAATTTAGACGGTAATAGATTACCGTCTAAATTTACTTATACTTTTGACTTATGTTTCTCTTGATCTCAATTGTTTAGTCTGGTGTTAAGAAACTTGTTGTGCCCGACAGGGTCCATAATGCACCGATAGCTCTAAGCTTATAAGTACCAACTTATATACACATTGTGGATTGCAAATAAATGATATGAATATGAATCTTCTACTGTAAAACTGGATAGTGACAGACATTCTACGTCGACAGACATTCTGCCCAAGTAACCCGTAGTCAAAATTATCCTAGTTTCCTGTTTATTTACATTTTCCGCATTCACAAAATACTAAGCAGACAATGAGGACATAGCTGTTATGACGACTTTTACAATGTCTCAGTGCCTTTGTACTAAAGAGACAAGCAACTATGAAATACGTATGGCGCTAATGCACCTACAATATGTATATAAATAAATACTTGCGTCAATGAAAATACTCTTTCGCGTGTGGAAACTCAAACGTTGTGTCCTGCGAGCTTGTTATCTTTCGGGAATTAACACGAGTAAAATTCATTAAGCCAATGAGGGTGTTTAGGAAAATTTTCGCCATCAGTTAGCGCTACTTCAACTTTCAAATTGGGGCAATCAAAGGTTAACTTTCAAAAAGCGCTTGATAACTAGACCTGACGCATCGGTGCTGCCCCCTCGTGGGTGCCATTTTAGAAAACACTCTCATCAATTTTCATTTATCCTTAAGCACGTGAATTATCCATTTTGTAAAATAAACATTAAAATTGCTGAAATGAACACTAAAAATATTTGTTTTTATAGCGCTGTCAAAATGGAAGACCTTTTACTAAAGTGACGCCAACTAGTGGCGAAAATTTTTATAAAAACCCTAAAAAAAGGAGACTCAATGTCTCCTTTTTTTCATCGTGAAGGAAAATCAGTGAGGTAAAAGAAGGAAGGTGACAGGTAAGAAAACCTCTTCTGACCTCTGGCAATCTCGTTCACTGAAAAAGAACAGAACGAAAACCACTGGTTTATGTGGATGATAAGAAAAGATAGATTTTTTTGTCCGTTTATGAATCAACAATGACCTAATATCGTAGACTTCTATCGAATGTTTTCGGATAACTGAAAATGAAAAATGGGATGAATATGGTCATTTTGCTTGCTTGTTTTATTCAGACTTAAACAATCATTAATTTCAGTCTCTTTTTATTTTACCTGCTTGTTACATAAGTACCTACCTACATTTCCCTAGTAGGTAGTGGTAGGTATTGATGTAGTTGTCTAAAACGATTAATTAATTAAATTATAAACTATTTTGCACCTAATAATGATTACAATGACATATTTTTTACGTAGTAACAGGTAAATTTTAAAACAAATTAACGGGACAATTTTTCTTTGTGATACCAAACAACTAATATAGGTACTCTTACTAACTGTCGGTAGGCACTCATAGGTACGTAAGAAATTATGAAATAAGTTAAGCCAGTGCAAGGCATTTTCAAATAAATCGTTTTCATTAAAAACGAAAAATAAATAAAATCAAAATCACAAAGCTTTAGCAACTCATAAAAGTTATATAATTACCTAATCGTAAAGCTTTGATACACTTTCAGTGCTTCGTCAATTCTAGTTTAGAAAAATCAAGTTTTTAAACACTGGACAAAACGTAGGGGAACATAGCCATAATGTTTCTGGCATACAGGCAGGGCATAAATCTTTCCTAAGTGTAAGTTATTGAATCAGTCTCATACCTCTTTGGTACTTCATTATTCATACTCGCACATAAATTAGTGAAGTAAATCGAAGTACTCTACCAGAGCATGTGTTTCCTTCCAATATCGATTTGATCCGTGTTTTATCCGTGAAGCAAGTTGCCAATTTAATCATGTTAATGTAATTTGAATAGTGTCCACTACTCATCGACAGAACTTTACCATTAGGTATCATCATTTTACTAGGATTCATAGGAAAAATTAGGCTATTTAACCCTACCTAACCACAATTTAACAAAGCTAACCGATAACTTATTAGTCATTAATTAGTAGATACGAACTCCGTGGTCATTGTCACGTACACACGTAGAAATGATTCACGATGATTTAACTTTCTCATTAAATAAGTGTATCATTCTTTCTTTTTTTTACATTATTAGCGACCCGCCCCGGCTCGCCCGGCTTGCGCCCGCAAGGGTGCAATGCTGATACTATATTTAGTATCAGCATTGCCTGTGCGCAAAAAAACAAATGCTGTGAATGTTGTATTTACACATTCTGTAGTATATTTTTATTATACATTACCTACATAGAAACATTTACCACAGTTCACATGTTACCTTTACCTTTTGTAGCAATATGCAAATTGAGGCAGCCTGTAAAGCACACATTTTACTTTTTATTTTTCTTTACAACATAGAAAGCTGTAATTAATTACCTATAGAGTTAAGTGTATTGCCTGTGTCACTTTGCATGCTACTTGAAATTGTAACTTACAAAAATTGTAATAACCTGGCGATTAAAAAAAGAGGCCTGAGTTTTTTTGCCAATTCTTCTCATGGCTCTACTTCGTCAGCGAACTGGCTGTAGGTTAATTTGCTGACATTTTGTAAACTTTGACGTTCATAAGTGTTAATTTAATTAACATAGATGAATAAACATATTTTCATTTCATTCATTACATTTCATTTCATTTCATTTCATTTCATTTCATTCATTACATTTCATTTCATTCATTTTCATTTACTACAGAATGCCGGCCCCCTGCCGCTATATCCCTCCCTTCATTTTTAATCTGTAATATCTTTGAAAATATTTATTTAAATTACATGCTGCAAAGAGCAATATTGATTTATATTAAATGCACAATGTATTTAGGGCACTTAATTTGATAAGGATTAATGCTGTATTGCTTAAAATCGCTTCGAAAATAAGCCATTATTTATCATAAAAAGTAAAGAATAAAAAATGGTTATTGTGGGTTATCCCTTAGAGATAGACATATACTATCGCGGACTTTTTTGTAGACCTTTTTAAGGTGTACAATACTGTAGTACATTATTTTGATCTATCTAAATTAATTGGTTGTTTTGTAATAATTACTTTGTATGGTTCTTTGGTTGCGTTGTTGTGTTGAAATTGTTGTCATACAAAAAACTGTAATTATCTGGCGATTGAAAAGAGTGGCGTGAGTTTCTTGCCAGTTCTTCTCACAGCTCTACCTCGTCAGCGAACTGGCAGTAGGTCAATTAGCATGTAATTTTGACTTTTCATAAGCATCATACTTTATGATAAAATGAAATAAATGCTTTGACTTTGACTATCTTGTAGGGTTTAGCCAGCGTTGCAATGTAAGCGTAAAAAAATTGTTTATTTACGACATCACATTGAAAACATCAAAATTTATCAGTGTTTCTTTACTATTTTATGCATGTTATATACTAATATACATAAAAAAATTCCTCTTGAATCACTCTATCTATTAAAAAAATCCGTTGCGTAGTTTTAAAGATCTAAGCATACATAGGGACAGACAGTGGGAAGCGACTTTGTTTTATACTATGTAGTGATATCAACATAGCCAGTGTAGAACTGTAAGTATAATCTTAACTTTACTGCACACAACGTTCCGTATTCATCCTATGACGTCTCATCCCACTCATTATTTAGCAATGTCTGAGTCATCATATCGGCCCTTTATTATTTCACTACAGGGAAAGACCTCTTTTCATGCACAGAAGGTATGAGCCGCCACGCTTGCTCAAGGCGCATTGACGATTTCAGACTTCCTCAGAAGTCCAGGTTTCCTGACAATGCTTTCATTCACCCTTAAATTAAAAAATACATAAGTATGATTTGATAAATACATTGGTAAGTACTAGCCTGGATTCAAACCTCCGACCTCGTGTTTATGAATCAGGTGCCTTCACCCGACCATTACGTCATTTTTCTTCTTCACATGAGATTTAACAGGTTAGTTAACTAGGGGTTAGTCTTCAAAAATATTACAGCGATGACTCAATAATTTTATTGAATAATTTTCAATGATTCAATAATTTTATTGAATCATTCATATTACGAATGATATTTTGGTTTCGCAACATGCCAAGTACAACAAAATGTTAACGACCTAACGTTAACGGTATCGGCCTGTGCACAAGGTCATAAGTTCAAAGCCCGACAAACATTAAGAAATAGTTTTTTATACATACTCACCTAAATAATTATCTGTGTTTATCATTAACAGTAGGTATGGAAAGCTGAACTTAACAAATAAAAAATATAAAACATCCTCAGTGTTTGAATTGAGAACAATAATCCTGCTGTGCTCTTGCATGAAGTAGTTTGAGAACTTTTCAAAGTACTTTGGGAATAACCCGTACATATTTAGCGGAAAAAAAGTGGGTGCAACCGAAGTAACACACCTTTTGATAACGGGACACACCTACTCGTATGTAAGTCTTGAGCCGCAATAGAACCCACATTACTCAACGTGATTTTGTGACGAGGCGACTACAACCTATTACCATACACTACATTTCATTTGCAGTCAAAAGAATACTATTATATAAAGCGCCAGAGTTTGTTTGTTAGTTTGAAAGTGCTAATCTCAGTAACTACCAGTCGGATTTGAATAATTCTTTTTGCGTTTGACAGCCCAGTTCTTGAGGAAGGTTATAGGCTATTATGATCACTCTATTAGCGACGGGAGCGGAGCAGTAGCCAAAGATGTGACTTAGCGCGCCGCGAAAGACTAGTTCTTGCTATATGACAACACAATTCTAGAAGTTCAATATGTAGATCCTTACCTTCGTTTTATGACTGCATTACACCAGATATAGTCCAGAATCGTATACCATCTGCTTCATTATCGTAAACTTATTTAACTCATCTTATTCATAAAAACATAAATTAAAATTATTGTTTTAATTACACTTTATCACGTAGTTTAAAATAAGACACACTAAAGTATATTATTAACTTATATATCACTAGGTATCTTTATACAATTTCTATTAAGTTAAGTTAACCTTTATTTCGACAGATTTACTTCTAAATGTAGAGCGGTTATTTAAACACAGTTAGTTTGTATGCAGTATGAAAGACTGTCGACAACTGTATTTAAGGTTTAATATCTACAAATCCATTAAATCATTGCGAAATATTTTTGATTTTAACCGCAATTTGAACTCAAATATAACTTTACTATTCTGATTGCATCAATAGCGTAGTAGAAGTGCGTCAGCTGTGCGTAATCAACCTCTTAGGTTAGGTTCGATTCCCACACAGAACAACAAAATAATACGTTGCACGATCTGTAGATGCCGAAGTGCCGTATGTAGATGTAAAAAGTAGGTAGATTTATTAGTAAAAAGAGTAGGTAATCCTAGAAAATACCCAATACCAACTTGTAAGTTTTTCTGTAAATACAAAATTAAAATTAATTAATTTCACAAACATAAGTCATAAGTTCCTATGTATGGTCGTTTTTAAGCTCCGAGGCCCTAGACAAGTGGCATAGATTTCTTTATATAGATTAAAAAATGTATGGGATTGACAGAAGCCCGCGATAGTTTGGCGTTAGCTTATGTCAATCCTATACATTTTAAAATCTATTCTATGAATAGAATAGACATCTACGCCAAGACAAGTGTCAAAGATTTCTATTCTATTCATAGAATATTTAATAAAATGTATGAGATTGACATAAGCGTTGGCGTTAGCTTATGTCAATGCAATACATTTTTAATCTATCATAAGAATAAGAAGCCTCTGGTCAGATAGCGGGCGAAGAGACACCCCGGCGACGTGATATAGGTACTAGCTATATAAAAGGTATGAAAAATACCTCCCCTTTGAAGGAACCTATATCCAACTGTGCATGTTTTATGCTGATATAAAAATATAGAAAGTTAATATAAGTAAAATAATATAGAAAATATAGATAGGTACTACGAAATTCATAATTGTTACTTACCCAATATCAAACCCGGTACTTAGCAAGACCGGTATTACTAGACCAAGGATTCAATGGTACAAATGTGACAATGGGTCCCTATAACATTAATACTAAGGTAAATAAAACACTATTGGGGGACATATTGTTATAATTTTCACCGTTTTTATCAATTACATAGTTTTCTTCTTAACTAACAGTTTTAGTAAATCGGAAGTCATTGGTGTGCGTTTCAGTGGAAGTTAATTAATCGTAATTATACCAAATATGTGATGTGTTGACAAAGGGCACAGTTACAAGCACACGTACCCGACGTGTGTATGAAAAGATTAATGAATGTTGAAGAGGCAAAGGAGGTATGTTTGGATCGCAGCAAATGGCGTTCTATAGTCTCTGCTTACTCGATTAATGGGATACAGGCGTGAAGTTAGGTATGTATGTAATTATACCATACAAGTTGTGTACATGTTTAATATTGTCGTAAATAAATGTTTGGTTTATTTTTAGCTTAGTTATCGACTGTGTGGTCTAAAGTAAACCCTTATCTTTATGAGAGGCCTATGTATTACAGTAGACGTATAGCTAATGATAAATCGACAGACAAACAAACTATAAACCTTTCAGTATATCTCAGTGATTATTAAAAATCAGATGGTAGTCGCCTGATGTACCTATAAGTCTAGATTAATGATAATAATATAATCAGAATATATCACCCTTATCCTTCATTAGAGATTTTTTTTGAACGATCTAAACTTACTCGTACTATTAGGCAAGTTCTAAGCTTGGCATTACGATAATTACCTACAGGAGAAAAAATGATAACTGAAAGTAAATATTTGACCTACTCTCACAAGGAAAATATTTATCGTTGACGTAGTTCGTCACGTAGAGGCAATGTTTAAAGGTCGATCTAATTAATGTGAAAACTAATCAAATTAAAAGAGTTTACCGCAACTACAATTAAATTTTTATAATACACAACTTTTCTAATGTGTATATTACACGTAATTAATTCATATACGTACCTATAGTTAGGCAAAGATCTCTTTAAAGGTATTAGGTACTTACAATGATAATTAGTTATGAGACTAATAACGTAACCTGGTTAATAAATAAACCAGTTGTAATTTATGAACATAACCCACAACGATAACTAAAGATACCGGTTATGGATGTTCTCAACGGAGGTTAATATATACTGCCATCTTTTTGAAATGTATGCGCAAGATCTTTTCCTGTACGATGTAAGATGGCGACTACCAGTAGGGGTGCGGCAGACATTGTATTGTATTTAGGGTAATTACTCTAATAATCGATAGAGGAATTTGTGTCCTACGTCCTAGATGATGACGTACATATTGTAATGACATCATAATTCCCACTGAAACGTCCACCCAAAAGGGAAGTAATTCGGCGACATAAACATGGACGTACGTACAAGACTATAGTACCAAGATATGTAAACATCTACCCTACAACTATAGACACACTTATATACTAGTTATACAAATATATTAGCATTCAGTACTGCTCGTCGCAAAATATAGATAAACAGTTTCGAAAAAAACGAGCGAATAATTTCTATAATAATTCTATGGTGCATAATCCATGCGCCCCAATTGGACTGAAATGCCCCAATTTTGGGTCATAATGCCCCATTATTATCATCGCTGCATTTCTGGGGCATTTTAACCCATATCTAAATGTTAGTAAATCTTTATTGTGGCCATATTCATCTACATTAAGATACCTTTACCTTAACGTAGTGATGTGCCTATCTAAATTACTTTCAATATGGGTGCAATTCACCCAAATCGGGGTCAGTATGACCCAAATGGAGTGCCCCTTTTTGTTTGAATGGATTATGCACGTTGTTAAAAAATGTTAGCCTCCTAGTCACACTAATCTCCAAACTATATCTATGGTACAGTTTGAAGTACTTCGAAATCTTTACATACAAGTTGTTAGGCATGAAAAATATTTTGTCTACCTAAACTACAATATTGTTCTATAAAACGCTGTATTATAAATATATATTATATTATAAACATTGTGACATTATTTGAATGTACGCAAAGATATTTTTTACAGACATTCCTAAGGGTTAGTTTCATTAATATAATTATACAACATATTTTAATCAAATAACGATTTGTCTGTAAACTAATGGCTGAAACTAAAATAATTAAAATTCGTTGATTTAAAAAAATACTAATACAAGTTCAAAACAGATCTTTAAAATATAAAATAACGAATATTACTAGTAATGGCGCCATACCTATCATCAATGAAACCACACCCTTATTAAAACAATGATTCAAATCGAAAGATATGTTGTTAGTGTATATTTCTCAAAGAGCTTTAGCACATTAATAGTTACTACAAAATGTTAGAAAACACAAATATTGACAAAGAACGTATCAATCGCGATTGACAATATTATTGATGAATATAGAAACGCCATCAATATTTATCAATTGCACTTGGCGTTTAAATTTTACAGACAGTAAAGTCTATCAAATCGATAATTATTATTAAAAAAATACTCAAATAGCACAAAAAGAAATGTTTCATTGTAATATGTTAACAATTTGATAATATTTTCCCTTAATTCTAATCATTTATATTTTGAAAACTTATACTCTATTGTCCATAACCTTTATGCTTCAGAGCTGTGCTTCGCTGTTATATTTCTGTATACGGTATCGATTTTCGCGTGCGGTACCGAACATAGGTATTAAAACAATGGCATGGTTGCAGCATAACTTTATACTGAAAACGATATATCTATACAAATCAATACAATCATTAATTACAATACAAAATTTCCTAGAAACCCATAACATTATTTCAAGTTCCTGTGACAAATACAATATATGACAAAGAATTTATATCTCTATCCAAAAATGTATTTGTCGTCTCTGTTTTTCCTCAAGAGTAACACAAGGATAGCACTAAACATATTTGGTAAAGACATAACTCATTTCAGGTTTCCGAAATTCCGTAATTTTATATTCAAAAGTCAAATATATTTGTTATTCACAAATGCATACGTCTTTTTGACGTGGTATTTACATTTCACTGGTATTATTTAAAAAAAAAATGTAGGACACTAAACTCAGGTCATATTGCCCCATTCTTGGGGTATCCGACTCCATAATCATAGAATACGTGCTACCGAGATGTCGAGTATTCAAGTGCTGTTGCAAAGACGTTTTTTAATAATGACTTTAAATGAGGTTGCATAAAGTTAAGTTTATGTTTTTTTCACAAAACCTTTAAAATTGTTTATAGACAAAATCAAAACTCGATACGCATGTGTGAATACAAAATTACAAAATCCTCAAAATCATTATTATGTTTAATAAATTATTTTTTTAATTATTCCTATTAAGATATTATAAATGTGCGAATTGTAATCTCGCGCGTAAATTTTGTATAGAAGCTATTCGTATTTCACCACTGTCAAACAAATTCGGGTATATATTACTATAATTTAAAGTCTTTTTATGGTTCAAGAAAACCCTATTATTAAGCCAGCGCTGTCTGTCCGTTTATCATCAGGCTGTATAATATTAACCGCAATTGGCAGAATGTTAAAATTTTCAGTGTGTATTTACCGCTATAAAAATTTTTAGTTTTTTGTAATATACCTAGCAAGTTTACACCTTAAATGACGGTATAATGTCGCGTCGGTATTCGAGCATTTCAATTCCACGTAAAACACAGACAAATATAAAATTTATGTAAGTGGCATTAACAATGGTATTTATTATTACGTATTATTATGTCTACATACAATAATACCATGTGCGTATAATTCAATTCTACGGTTTACTTATACGTAATGAAACCACAATAATAAATAGTAATTTCTACGTTTCACACGCTATAGGATTGAACAAGCGTTGTGAGGTTTTTTGTTTACAACATCCTTCTTTTCCGAAGGGGTAACCACACTCATTTCTCAGCTGTCTTTGTTAAACCCAGGGGCAAGCCTGTTGCCATATACCAGGTAGAATTCCTGACTCCGGGCTATTACTGCAACTCAAGACTGGCTGGCAGTAAACCACCAAATCACTAAGGCAGTCATACAAGGCTTGATTTTTAAGTGAACTTGATATTAACTGGTTACCATGGTCCGTAACGTATGGCTGTACTGTTTGGGTGACTAATGAGAGCGCTGACGATCAGTCAAAGTGGCGAAACTTGAACCCTATGTCCACTTAAAATCGCCATATTTGAGTCATACGTGATTTACCATTGTTTTTATTTCATTCATTAGTAGAATTTCACACGTCACAGTAATAATAGGAATGGAAAAATATCTATTTATATCTTATTGTGTAAGGATTAAGGTTGAATTTTGTTAGGACAATAATATACAGGGAATAATATTATTGTTTGTGAAGGTAATAGTGACGACAAAGGCGTCGTTATATAGGTATTTCTGTTGAGGAATATTAGAAGGAAATAATAACATTGGTGATTTCTATGTTCCAACACAATTACAAAATTGTGCCAAAAAATTGTGCCGTGTATTTGTGCCTACAATTTTTTATGTTAGTAAAATTCCTCGCGGTGTCTTATTCTTTAGTAAGTTGTTTTATTAAAACAAAAAAAAACAAGATACAATTTAAAATTAAACAACGTTGAAACAAATGATAAAAAAAAACCTTTTACCTATGTTAGTATCTATAATAAACTACGTAGTATTAATTATTTTGCTAATTCCTATTCACGAACAATGTTTTTACTTATAACTTCGTTTAAGGAAACTAAATCTCATTCAGATTTAATTTCTTCATACGACGTCATGGTAAGTAACAACAAACAAAATAATACGTCTCTAGAACACATGTAACTGGAAATTTTGTAACACTATAAAATATGTTTTTAAATTCCCCTTTATCTTCTTTATTCTTATCTTTTAATTCCTAAATTATTGCTTCCACCTTTAGATTCTACAATGTTGGAAATAATTAAACTTTGTCCTATAGTTTTAAATCAAAAGCATCGTTAAAATCGACACTTTCCAGAAACTGCAATCGTAATTCAAACTTCATATATTATTATAATTAGCGATTACTACTATTTATTACATTCAAGGGATTTACTACAATAATTAATAGTATTGTATAAGCCTAATAGATTATTACGGTAGAGACCCGAACTGCTGAGTTGGTCTAAAATCTATAATGTCATAGAAATGTGACGTTTAGTGCAATCCCACAGTCATATTGCACGGGAATTACATACTTAAATAGATTATGGAAATACCCGTAACCGACGTGTGTGTATGAAACTGTTAATAAATGTTGAAGAGGCAAAGGAAGTATGTTTGGATCACAGCTAATGGCGTTTCATCGTCTCTGCTTACCCTATTATTAGGAAACAGGCGTGAAGTTATTTGTGCCAAGGAAAATAAAATAATGTATTTTGTAGTTAACGCAGTGTAGGCAGATCTCTCTGAAAGGTGGCAAGTGATGGATGGTGGTGGTGAACGACCGGTCAATATGACGTTTTTTTTTTATGAGGAATATTGGGTATCGTGAGAGGGATTATCATCCTATTGCAGTTTTTAGGCATAAGGACTATAACAAGCCCTTCTTTGGATAAAGCATAAGATCTAAATCTGAACCAGATCTCTTAGATAGATCATTTACTGTATAGGCGACAATATAATTGCTTGACCACACTTAGGGTAAATGTCGTTTGTATATCACAAAACATTATTGCCTATTTTTGCTTGCAAGTGACCTCAGTACAGTGACAGTTGACAGTCGTTAATGAATTTTAATTTTGATGGAAATTTTTGACAAAAGTGGTAAAGCAAATATTTGGTCATTTGGTGCACCACCTACTGCATAGACTCGATTTTTTTATATTTGTCTTTCGCATAAAAAGCAACACAATACTGTGGCAAAGCTGTTTACGCCACACGTTATTCGCGCATTGAAAAAAATTATTGCTCCAAAAAAATCAACAAATGATTCTATTTCAAACAAAATGATAAAAGCAAATTTTAATGATACCGTAAATGTTTTTGACAGTGGTGAACTTAAAAGTAAACATAATATAGTACTCGGCAAACAATTTGAACAATCGCGGTTTTAGTTTGCGCATGTGCATTTCCGAGTTAATGAAGTTGAAAGAATGAGTTTAGGAAAATTTTCCCCAGCAATTGGCGCCAATTCAACTGTCACATTGGGCCAATCAGGGGTTAACTTTCAAAAAGCGCTTGACAGCTAGACCTGACGCAGCGGTGCTGTCCCCTCGTGGGCGCCATTTTAGAAAACCCTATGCAGAACATTAAAATTGCCGAAATGAGCACTGAAAAATATTTATTTTTCAGTGCTCATTCAAGTTTCAGTGCGCTGTCAAAATGGAAGACCTTTTACCAAAGTGGCGCCTTCTGGTGGCGAAAATTTTCCTAAACACCCTCATTTATTGGCATTCAAGAAATTAAATTAAATTAATTGGCCAATCATAACGCAGTCACGCAAGTATCGTTTGGTGATCTACCAATCGCGTGTCAGATAGGACGCGTTCTCGCGTCCCAAGACCAAAAATGAGTTCTGCGCATTCAAATTGTTTATGGGCTAAACTATACTTTTAATCAAACTTTGGCTATCAATGGGTCTCTTTTAAACCGTATACACAAACTATGATACAGGACATTAACGTATCTTGGGCGCAGAGCGGTCGTTGCAGTGTTTGTTGCGACGTAATGTTGCGCCGCGTTTTATTTGTTCCATTAGTGATGTGTGGCATATTCGGGGGTCGGGCTATAAAAAGTTATATGAAGATATTATAAAATCAGTTTTAATGTCTAGGTGAACATATATTACAAAATATCTTAAAGTATGTATAATAAAACTGCGAAAAAACAAATTATAAGTGCCAATGTGTGTGCCAATTAAACGAAAGTAAAAGATACTATAATGGTACTATCAAACCAAGTGAATCATGAATGACCCAAGATATGCTCATTTTGTGAACCCATTTAACTGTAAGTAGGTCGAAATTCGCCTGAAGTCAGATTTCCTTGGCTACGACGTTTAACGAGAGCATTAATGTAACTGTAGGTAGCGGCTTCGGGTTCCTGGCATTGCAAAAATCTATGAGCGACAGTTACCACTTACCGTCAAGTTAGTTGTTGGCTCGTCTGTCAATGTCAGAAATAAAAAAAATCTGGTATCATTTTATTTTGAGACTCACATTACACTGAGTACACTGTTGTTATGTTAGTATTAAAAACGTACTAAGTGCATTATACTTGATAGATTATACAAGTTTGACGGTTTTAAGCGAACTATCAGCAGAGTGGGTCATGATTTAGTTGGTCCGATTGTACATATTGGTAACCTTGTTAAATAAAAAAACAAATAAATCTTGTATTATAAACTAACCTGAGCGTGAGCATTAATCATCTCCCTGACAGACTTGGCCCTGGTAGAGTCTAGTTGTCGCCGCTGTTGTTGTATCGTTGCCGAGAGCTTGTCTAAAAACGCGGGCTGCACTGCAGCTGGCATCGAAACTGTGGAATTATCACCAAATTGATATTTTAAATAAAATAAAACACATTAATAAAATCTGTAGTTGAAATAATAGAAAAATGTTCGTCACCAGTTGGCGCCACTTAGGCGAAAGGTCTTTCATTAACAAAATCTCAAAATTCATTCACAGTTTGAAATTAATAGAATCGTTCACGGTTATCTATCAAAGATTGAAAGCGCTTTGACAGGTGCCTGAACCTGACGCCTCAGTGCTGCCACTACGTGGGCGCCATTTTAAAAAACCGTCATTGGCCTAGGACGAAACTAACGCCATCTATACATTCACAGCAATAACAATAACTATGAGTATGTTAATAAAAATTACATTAATATTAAATAGATGGCGCTTATGATGATTCTTTTTCTACCTGCATTCACCACATAATATTACTTGATATATACAATTCTTTCATTGTCTTTTAAGACACATTCCTTTCTCTTTTATGTCATTTTTCACACAATTTATTCATTTATGCTTTCTTTAAGACATATCCTACTTATGTCTGTGTTCAAAATGTTATATTTATACCAATATAAATATAAAATTTTGCATTTTGCTACTTTCGCGTTTTTGGAAGACCTGCTCATAAGGGGTTTAAAATCACAATAAAAGTATATATTTGTAATTACCTTTTCCTTTATGTGTGTGATCGGCATGTGTTATAGTAGATATGGCGCGGCGAGACGTGCGCGGGGACAGCTGCGGCGCTAGCTTGGCGCTTAAACTTGCGATTAGACCGCCATCTGTTGTACGAACAGAGGTATTAATAACAACAACATAACAAATATCTAGACCCCAAATAATTATAATTATGTTATAGAGCTAATATAGGTTATCTATAAGATTATTTAAAGTAGAAGAGTTTGTTTGTTTCTCGCTAATCTCTGGAACTAAAAGTCGGGTTTGAAAAATTCTTTTTGCGTTTGATAGACCAGTTCTCGTGGAAGGTTATAGGTTATGTAACATCACGCTGCTGGCGACGGGAGCAGAGCAGAAAGCAAAGACGCGGGTGAAACCGCGACGCGAGAAACTAGTGGGTTATAAGATGCGGATATATTATACTTTTTATATTATTGCACTAATAATGACGTAACAGTATGATTGAGACCACGGAAAAGGCATATCTTTATCGGTTAAGTTTAAATTCGTTTTTCTGAAAGTTACGTTGTATACTTATGTCAATTAACTGGATCATGGATGGGTGACTATATTGATAACAGTCTTAAAGTAATATCGGGTACCCCTATAATAAACTAGCTACATTCTACGTCTTCGCCCGCACCTAAAATGTATTTTGTATCCCTCGAAATTCAGACCGATTTTCGGGATAAAAATCGATGTCCGTCTCTGACACCGAATTTATCTACTTACCAATTTTCATTGATATCGGTTTAGCCGTTTAGACGCCGAGTGGTAACAAACACAAACTTTGGCATTTAAATATTAATAGAATGGGCGACCTCAATAAACCCTGACACCAGGTTGACCAGTAACCATCTGATAATAGGTACTTATACATACGTTCAGCATGATGTCTATCAGCAGAATGTGATCTTGCAGCGATATTCTTTCTCAGCGCAAGCGGACTGAGCGCGTCGTGTCGCGTCATATTGTTGAAACCAGCGATTATTTCTGAAGGGGCAGCGTATATCGTGTTCTGAGATAGCTTCTTCTCTTGTTGTAGTTTTAGACCTTAAAATAGAATAATGAAATGAAATGAAATATGTTTATTCATATAGGTTAATTAAATTACCACTTATGAACGTCAAAGTTTACAAAATGTCAGCAAATTAACCTACAGCCAGTTCGCTGACGAAGTAGAGACATGAGAAGAACTGGCAAGAAACTCAGGCCATTCTTATTAATCGCCAGGTTATTACAATTTTTGTAAGTTACAGTTTTAAGTAGCATGCAAAGTGACGCAGGCAATACACTTAACTCTATAGATACTTAATTACTTACAGCTTTCTATGTTGTAAAGAAAAATTAAAAATTAAAATGTGTGCTTTACAGGCTGCCTCAATTTGCATATTGCTACAAAGGCAACATGTGAACTGTGATAAATGTTTCTATGTAGGTATTATAACTGTTAATTTTTGGTATAAGTACAAAGTAAGATGAACTTAATTTACCACAGAAGTTCACAATGTACCTCTATTTCACAAATCACAAAGTAACTCATATTAGATAAAAAATTATGTATTAATAAAGAGTGCCAATAGGCGGTCTTATCGCTAAAAACAAATCATTTCCAGAGACAAAAGAGGTATGCTTGGATCGCAGCAATGGATTACCCTGTCAATAGGCAATAGACATGTATATATGAAAAGATAAAGTTTTGTACGGTATGCCAAAAATGTGTGTGTGCGTATATTAGTTGGTTGATTTGTAATAATTACTTTGTATGGTTCTTTGGTTGCGTTGAGTGTTAACATTGTAACTCATACAAAAAACCATAATTATCTGGTGATTGAAAAGAGTAGCGTGAGTTTCTTGCCAGTTCTTCTCACAGCTCTACCTCGTCAGCGAACTGGCTGTATGTTAATTAGCTGACTTCATGTAATTTTGACGTTTATAAACATCATACTTTATGATCAAAATGAAATAAATGCTTTCAGTTTGAGTTTGTGGGCTACCAGTTTTGACAAGTCTTGGTGAGATCTAATTATCACTAAGGTTGATATTTCTAACGGAGTGAAAGAGAAATCGACCTTGTTGTCTGTCCTTGTTGTTGATCATATTTTTGGCTGACTGTACCTAGAATAAGATATGAAACAAAAATATATAGTATACTAGCTGCGCCCCACGGCTTCGCCAACGCCTAAAAAGTCTCCATCGGGATCCAGACCAAATTAACCGGGATAAAAAGTAACAAATTTTGAAAATCGGTGCAGTCGTTTAGGCACCGAGTCGTAACAAACACACACACATACAAATTTTCTCATTTCGCATGTCCTACCTGTTTGACTATAATGCGACTCATTAGACATTCTGGGTCCGAAGCTTGAAAATGAGTTGTTTTCTCCATAGCTCGGCGTTGAGGGACTCGAGCCGTGAGGGGAGCCGCGACCTTCGCCGTATATACCTATAACAAACAATAATTAAAATAATTTATTAAAATACGACATAAAAAATAAATAGTCAAAATTCTGCATTGTTTCTATATAATTCAGAAACATAATTATATTTATCGCCTGTAAATTCTCATTTTCCTTAAAACATCTATATTCGACGTCATGTTACACAAAGATTTTTTTTTTGCGCTCAACAAATATTTTCATAATAATTAGTTATATTGGTGAATGCTTATTATATTTCCACAAGTTACTTTAGCTCATGTCAGTTATGTCCAAGGTAAACTGCATATAGCTAGAAAGTCTTGAGAGGTTCCTTAATGATACACTCGAGATTCATTACAAGTATTACTACAGCATTTTATTAAAAAGAAGCTTACCTGAATTATCTCTTAACAAATCCGTATTCGAACTATTTAGGCTATTCTTTCTCACATATAACGAGTTTTCCACATAAGCCATTATTCTATGTCCTGTCTGTCCGTATATAGGGTTCAAATTCCCAGTGCTATTCAAGCTAGTGTTCGATGAGAAATTACTTTTCGCTTGTTGAAAAGTGCTTAGGTTCTGTGTAGGTGATAGATTCGCATTACTTTGTAATTGATGTAAACTTCGACGGACAAGACCGGGGGAAGCAGGCATGTGTTTTAACTCTGTTAGTTGCTTGACCGTTTCGGCTACGTTGATATGAGCTGTAAGAAATATAGTCTAAATATAGTGATGGTAGATTCTAGATTAAATGATATACCTATATAAGGATCAATACTATTAACAGTGTAGCAAATAGTGATTGAAAATTTGAAAGTTACAAAACTACATATATCTTTTTTTAAGTTGTTGCGACAAATTTATTGTTTAAAGTTAGATATGTGGAAAACAAAAGGCGCAACTACAATGGTCGTTAGAGCCCGCATGCGGGATGCGAGAGATTTCTGTAACGCATGCCATAGGGCCCGCATGCGGGGAACCGTTTACATTGGTCGTTAGCACCCGCAGGTCGTTCGTCTGATTTCATTGGCAGTTAGCTTTGAGAGAATGACATAAGCTGCTCATCTGATGGAAGCTCTGGACGTCTGTCCAGAGCCTCCATCAGATGAGCCAACTGTCCACCTGATGGTATAAAGTGGTAACTGTCGCTCATGGACTGCCAGGGGCTCTACGAAGCCGCTACCGTGATATTAATGCTCTCTTTAAACCTCGTTTAGTAGTTTAAAGGTAGTCAAAATACTAATTATAATTTCCATTGTTATTCCAAAACAGCTTTTAAAAGCTTTACTGAAACCCAAAACAACATCGAAAGCTATAAAACATCTTATTAGCTCCACCAAATATTACATAAATAAGAATAACAGATTTATACTAATGTAGTAGTATATATATATATATATATAGATAGGTAGTAGATCCACGCTGATTTCAGCATGAATGGGCCGGATCTTCCGGGGAAGTACTACCCTCTCATAGAAGATCGACTTAAGAGTAGTAGTATCCGTACTACTGCGTTTCGTTCAGTGAGTGAGAGCGCTAGACACCCAATCCCCCCCTTTCCTCTTTTCTCACCTCCCTCATTCCCTTCCCCTAACCCCATTCCCAGCCGCCATAGTGGAGGCCACCATACCAAGAGTTTTAGACGATGACTTTTGGTATAGTGGCCGCCACTTCTGGATTCCACTGACTGCTTACCATCAGGCAGGGTGGAGTCACTTTGATAGGCTATAATATAAAAAAAAAAAAGAAAAATGTCGCATTTTTATTAAATTTAAGCATTTCTTAGCCATAGTGAACAAAGATCATATTTATGAAGAATTTCCACTAGGCAATAACTTTTGTTCAAATTAGCATGGGATGTGACTAAGGCCCATTTTCCATCAAAGTGGTGAGGACCAGAATTGAGCCAATATGACCAAAGGGTGCGTTTCTACTGAGTGTTAGTGAAGATTTCGAGCACTGTGATTGGCCAATTCATGGTCCGCTCCTCTCCAATCTACCCAGTTCCGCGTCAGTGGAAACGCACTTATAGATTTAGCGCTCAACAAGAGCAGTGGAGTTTCAGCAGCCTTGATCAATCATTTAAATTAGCTCCTCTATACTATTATATAAAGTAAAACAGTTTTTTAGTTTGTTTGAATGCGCTTATTTCTAAAACTACCAGTCAGATTTGAATAATTCTTTTTGCATTTGATAGCACCGTTCTTGAAGAAGGTAATAAGCTATGTAACATCACGCTACTGGCGACGGGAGCAGAGCAGTAACCTAAGAAATGATTTAAGCTAGTTGAAAATAATATACAAATCAAGCCATTTACTACCCACGAGACAGACACATAAACAAAGTAAATAAGAAGGTTTATATACAGTCATAATCACCGCTAGAGTCGTTGTCTGGCTGCAGCAGAAACGCCGGCGGTGGCGGTAGGTTATCCGCATCGGAGACACCCGAGTTTTGGGTGTTATTCTGAAAGTAATAAATAATATCTTTTTATCGGAAATATATATAAATAAAGGAAAACTGAACATAACGTCCTAGTCTACACAAAGTATAGTTATTGCTATAATAGAAAGAAACTAAACCATAATAAGGTTCTACTCGTATATACATAACAATCTGGAAAAGTTACATAGGTAGTCCTAGAAATAAGAAAAATCATACAATATCTACTGATATTCAACATAATGTTTTAATTTGCACAAAGTGTAAATTATTTGCTAAAATAGAAACATCTAGAACATAAAAAGGCCCTTTAAAATACTATAATAAAAAGCGAAAGAGTTTGTTTGTTTGTTTGCACGCGCTAATCTCTGGAACTACCAGTCGGATTTGAATAGTTCTTTTTGCGTATGATAGCCCTATACTTAAGGAAAGTTGTAGACTATGTAACATAACGTTACTGGCGACAGCAGCAGAGCAGTAATGAAAGACGTTTGTGAAACCGCGCTGATTGTATAGAATAAAATAATAAAAAACATTTAAAATAATCTGAAATTAAAAAATGTCTTAGTTAAGCATAAAATTATTGCTAAAATATAAACATTAACTACACCATAAGATACTATGACAGATTTTGGTGCGTCATTTTTAATAGTAAAAAAAAAAAAATTAAAGGTAATCCTTTAATTTAATTTTTTTTGAGTATTTTTTTTATTGAGTATTTATCAATAAAAAGTGAAATAGTAAGACCGTTTATAAGTAAAATGAAATACTGTTTATTGCTCACCTAAATAATTAGATTTTTTTTTTTTTTGAGATTATAGATTACTAGCAGCCTGCCCCGGCTTAGCACGGGTAAACATTTTTTTGTTTTATCATCAATACTTTCCGCAGCGCAAGCGATGAAAAACATTTTAGTCTAATTTTTTTAAACCTTGGCTTGGTTTTAGTAGAGATTTTTTATTTATTGCCAACAGTGGCAGACGAGCCAACAGCTCACCTGATGGTAAGTGGTAACTGTCGCTCATAGACTTCTGCAATGCCAGGGGCTCCGCGAAGCCGCTGCCTACCGTGATATTAATGCTCTCTTTAAACCTCGTTTGAAGAAGGACATGTCATAGCGCTCGGGAAGAAATGAACGCTGAAAACGAACCGTGCTAGACGAGATCGTGTCCAGGTAGTATGGATGAACTTTGCTGCGATGTCGAGTGGTGCGATGATAGAAAGGAGACGATGGCACCAAGTCAAACAGTTCCTCAGAGCACTTCCCGTTGAACATACGATAGAGCACGCATAGAGAGCCAAAGTCCCTCCGCTGCTCCAGTGACTCCAATTTGTCTGTGAGATTGGGATCGTCGACGATTCGAACAGCTCGCCGTTGGAAGGAGTCAAGTGGGTCGAGCTGGTATTTGGGGGCTCCTGCCCACAGGTGAGAACAGTACCTACTCCACGTGCGGTCGGACTTGTGCTTTGTATAGCACGAGCCGTTGAGATGACGTAAAGTACCGTCTGGCTCTGTTCAGGACGCCCAGCTTTTTGCTCGCCAGTTTGGCTTTGTCTTCCAAATGACTCCCAAATTGGACCTTGCTGCATATTTGAACGCCGAGGATCCCAATGCCATCAGAGATACGGAGAGAAACTCCTTGGAACTGAGGCGCCATAACAAAAGGGTCCTTCTTCGCAGTGAACGCGCATACTTGTGTCTTCGTGGGGTTGAAATGAACTAAGTTCTTCTCACCCCATTCGAGAGCCCGCCCGAGAGAGCCCTCAACTTCAGACACAAGTTGTAACCGTCTCTCATGCACGGAGCTCCGAGGGACATTCTGTTGGCTAGTGTACCGCGCGTCAATGGTTAACATGATTTCTAAGGATCTGTTAGATTTCTAAGGATCTGTTATTTTTCTAGTAATATATAATTATAGCATATGTTACTCAGTGATAATGTAGCTTCCTAAGGGTGAAAGAAATTTTGAAATTAGTTCATTAGTTTTTGAGTTTATTCGTTGCATACATAAATACAAAAATTCAAATCTTTCCTCTTTATAATATTAGTATAGATTTACGAACCCAAACTAAACTTGAAGACACACATATTTTTATTAGTTTACAAAAAGGTCTACAATACCACAATCTAAATCACCTACTACATCAGACCTAAATAAGAATTTAAGACCCAATTTTAGTTAAGTAACATTGTATAAGATCCCGCAAATACAATCGACTTACATCTGCGAGTAGTGCATTCCAAGATATTTCGCAGTCAGTTATTAAAATGCCAAGGTTCATGACCCTATCTCCTAAAGAAATCGCTGTATCGCCGAAGAAAGTCTGAGAAAAATGTTTTGTTTTAAAAACATTATATTAGAACTCTTTGAAAGGACCTAAGACGAAAATTTGGTAAAGAATTCCAGGCTTAATTTGAGCAACAAATATATAAAATACTGAACCGTTTGGGTCAAGACCTTTTGAAACAGTAAAACTTGTCATATAATTGCGATGTTCTTAGCAAGTAGCAGTAAATAATACAATAAAATCAAGATGGTAACACTTACCTGTACATACGGTGGTCTGGCTGGCCTTGATATGGATGAAGATCTTCGCACTGGAGGTGGTGGCTTTCCTAAAGAGCTGGATGAGCCGCGGCGAGACCAAACAGTCGCTGGAAATTGTAAGAGTATTGGTCAATACATTGCAGTCAAAATATGATCACTCGTACAATAGTTTAAGCAGAATTAAAGTTAAAAAAGTTGAAAGAACATCAGCTGTAATTACGCGGATTTTGTTAAGGCCTCGTATCGATACGTATTGGTTTTACATGAAGACTATTTAGATAAATAGCATTTGCCCGTATACGTGACGATACGCGCGTACGTATACGTGCACGGGCTTAGATATACGGGCGTAAGCTATTGAAGAAGAAGCTTATCATGCCAAAGAATGTTTTAAATCTCTGCTTTGACTACAGATACCAATTATTTCGTCATAGAAGACAACCCAAGAGACAGTAAACATAACTATCTCACCAGTCATAGAAACAGGTCGTCGTTTAGGCACAGCAGGCTTCTTGCCTATAGTCGCGTACGCCGGCGTCTCGCTCGCTTCGTCTAAAGAGCGCACAGCCTCCTCAAGACTGCCGAGTGATACAGAGAAACTATCTCTCGCAGCGGCCACTGAATCGTTGTCGCGACGAAGCGTGACGATCTCGGACTCTACTATTGCAGGAAAGCATGCAAAGCGGCATTACAAACACAAATAAAACATATTTAGAATAAAAATAAATAAAACTAGAAGCAACAAAAAAATTAAGTTATTTAAAAGAAAGAAAAAAAATGTGCTTAATATATCAAATAAAGATAATAAAATATTTTCTTTGCTTACAAAACATACTATTGCACTGAACTGTATTTTAATTAAATTTGGTACAGAGTAAGCTTGAATTTTAAGAATGAATATGGCTACTTCTTTTTAATTCAGCCCTCGAGTGCGAGCGAGGCAGCGTGTAATGTCTTTAGAGGACTTTAAGGTGCCATAACAATAAAATTTCTAAAATTCTAGTTGCAGCTTTTTATTTTATAGTCGTTACAGTTTGACGGTTGTGATACGAGAGAGATAGAATAAACACTTTAACAATCAACTGAATTTAGCTAAAACTCCTAAATAAACTATCATAGCAATGATCGTATTGAGGCTTAAAAACTATGTTTAGGTAGGCTCGCTGGTGCGCCAGAACACAGTAGGTTCAGTTAGTACAATATACATATTTTAATAAGACCTATACATAAAATGAAGTCAAAAAGTGAAGTAGCAACTGTGATCGTTAACTGCTAATATGCGAAATATTTTATGCATTAAAAAATCATTGCAGAATCAAAGTGTTCTACATTCACTCTAAGAAACAACACAACAGTGCAACACAACAAACAGTGCTCTATAGCTAAAGAAATAGATTATATAATCACACAAACATCAAAGTGATAAGACGCTGTTCGGTTTCACATAAAAAAATATTGGCTGATAGATAATAATGAACAATCAATAGAGTTCAGGAGTGGCGTACATAGTACATCGCGTCAGGCCTAAACATAATTATTATTTAATTATTGAATTTAAAAATGTAAAATAAAGTAAAAGTAGTAGTAAAGAGTTGCAGGTTTTAATGGACTGAGACTGGTTTAAACGAATGAAAGACGCCATTGGCCTTTTTTAGCCGTCTTCAAAAAGGAAAAGGTTCTCAATTCGGGTCGTATGTTTTTATTTTTGTATGGTTTATATGCGATTTGTGCAGTTATGAATGGATGTTAATGATTCTTTTTTTGCTAGGTAGGTCGTGTTTGAGACGTAGACCCATACAAATTTGATGGTAATAAGTTTAGCGCTTATTGAAAAATTCAACATACACAAAATATAGATAGATGATTTTTTGGTTTGTTTATGTTTTAAATTAAGGAATTCTACTTTTAGTTTTGTGTATCTTTGTACATATTAGGTATAGGTATAGATTTTAAATCCGTTTTCGTATTTTTTGCTTAAAATTAATTATGTGTTGTAAAATTTACCTGAAGAATAAATTTATAAACATTTGCGATTAAGGAGTGTTTAAATAATGTCTTATCTAGCGTCTCACCACTTCAACATGAATGTAACTCTACAACACACGAACAACATCCAAACTAATCTGAGCCTTATTTATATAACAGAAAAGTTCAATCTTACCATCAGCAAGTTGTATTTAAAGCTATTGATTGTCGTCTATGACACACGCACTACATTCAAACTAAACTGAGCCTTATTTATATGACGGTAAAGTTCAATCTTGCTATTGGCAAGTTTTATTTAAAGCTAATGACTATAGTCTATGACACACGCACAACATCAAAACTAAATTGAGCCTTATTTATATGAGAATACAGTTCAATCTTACCATCCGCATGCTGTACTTGATGTTGATGTGCATGGTCTTCTGCAGCGAAGGCACCTTGACTGCCGTAGCCGCTTGATGACTCTAGTGATGATTCACTCGCACTACTTTCTGAGCATACCTGGAAATTACGACTGCAGTTAGAATGAGACAATTTTAACTGTTTGTTTAAAGCTAAATCTTAATTTGGGGGCAAATAATTTAGTACCTTATTAAACATTGTGAAGTTACTTAAATATTTGATAAACAGCAAAACGATTTATAAACTAAAAATCCGTGGGGGTCACCAATAGGTCCTATTTGATAATGTTGCAGCAAAACATTATCAAATAGGACCTTTCTTTAATATAGGGAGATAGGAGCCATTTTGTCTTGCTTGATAAAGGGCCGCTACTATATTCCTTGTTCTTTAATATCTTCATCCTACGGTAGTAAATCCACGCTGGTTTCAGTATGAATGGGCCGGATCGACCGGCGGTACTACCCTCATATAGTGAATCGACGTAGGAGTAATAGTATCTTTACCGAACGAAACGCAATACGTTTCGTTCGGTAAGTGAGAGTGCCGAATTTCTTCCTTTTCCTTTTTCCCCTCCCTTAATCATTTCATTTGCCCCGTTCCCTTCACGGTGTGCAGCGGCATCGCAGAGTCCCTGGCATTGTAAGAGCACTGCTAGGGACTGTCAGTCGTCCATGAGCCACAGTTACCTTTAACTATCCGTGGGCTGTTTGCTAGCCTGCCATTGGCAATAAAAAAATAAAAAATATTTGGCCATCATAGTGATTTCACTGCACTGCAACGAGTAGAATTTAAAAGTAGACCGTGAAAAGACTGGGACTGAAAAATGCCATTGAAAAAGGTTATGGGT
Organism: Parascotia fuliginaria; assembly: GCA_963082885.1. Taxonomy (NCBI): domain Eukaryota; kingdom Metazoa; phylum Arthropoda; class Insecta; order Lepidoptera; family Erebidae; genus Parascotia; species Parascotia fuliginaria. Next base: position 9,301,499 of record OY720195.1, read on the forward strand.
TCGATGTCCACCATTCGGGGCCACGCGGAAGAATATTTTGCATGATCCATATATTTGTGCCGTGTTTGGACGTAATTTGTTTACATTAATATGTGTATGTAATGTACTCCGCGATACAGAACTTGATTAAAAGAGTAGAAGGTTGTCTTTAAAATAAAAAGAAAATAGAAATAAGTCTACTATCAGTACAATCATTTTGAAGGTCGTTTCTCAGGTCAAACACCAATGTTAAAAAAAGTATATAATAAAAACCAGAACACATAATGTAAATATTATCTAAAAACAATCAGATTGTTATAGGGGATATAATGTTAATATATTTAAACAAAGGACGCGGAAAATATTTAATCAAACTTTTCATCAACGCGAACAATGGTTTAGACGCACCTGTACTTATTATACTACGGTATGATATACTTGATCCTTGTGCCATTGGTGTGGTCTCTAAATGTCGTGCAAATGGAATACCTACGTAAAACACAAAAGAATATCTTTAACACAAAGTATTTTAATTTAACAGCCGTTTAAGCGACGCAGCTAGATCAAAGAGAGAAAACTAGGACTAGACTAGGCTGAACTTTCATGTGGAATATACATTTAAATTGAAATTGACATGTACAGTCATCTCTCGAGTATCACACTACACTACCTATCAACTACGGTACAAAGGTGGAAACACTGGGCCGGTCTAGGTCTACAGCACAGTACCTAGTAAATCAGCTGATACAGAATATAGGGAAAATACCTCGGCCGTTTGACCCTCTCCATCACTAGTACCTACTTACCAGTAAATCAGATGATACAGATTGTTAGGAACAATACCTACCTACCTCGGTCGTTGACCCGCAGTACCTACTAGCAGTCAATCAGATGATACAGTATATTAGAGACACTACCTACAGCTGTTAACCCATCAGCAGTCTTCATAAGTACCTAGCATACATACCCCCCTTTAATGAGTGCAAGCGTCGAATTTCATCTTTATTTCCTATTCCACCCTGATACTCTTACCACAGTTGATAAGCTTGTTCATATTTTTAAGCATTTTTTTCTGCAATACTTTGGGAACACAGCCATTTATATAAGTTAAGGTAGTGATTAAAATCAAGCGGTAAAAAAAATCACAGAATGACTGCTACAGCCGACGTTCAATGAAACGATCAAAATCTCTCATTCGTACTATAAACTCGGCATTTCAATGAGTACTCGTATACATGCCGTATGGGCTATAGCGTGTATAAGTTAGCCGATACGCATTACATCGCTGACCTTAGTTGTAGAAAGCGCACGCGAAGAAAATTATACGATTTTCTTCAACATAACAATAAGATTTGTTTCAGTTAAGTGTTAACATCGAATATGTTCGTGTACGCAGTGAATATCATTGTTCATATGTTGTGAGTATTATATACTTTATTAATTAAAAAGGTGTACTAGTATTGTGATAACGAGATTTCTTATTATTAAAATGAAAGATTGTGAAAATCGATTATGTAATCTGCTATGAGTTTTGTTTAATGCATTTAAATGAAACTATGACTTAAGTTGTTCTTCCTATACTTCAAGCTTTTAGGATACTCCGGAGATTTTCTCACGGATACGTCAGTGGTATTTACTTGACTTGATCAGTAATAAACTTGAACAGTATGTAGAGCGCCGACAGCTCAAATACCCTCTCGGTGTGGTCAGCAATGGCTTGGTCGTGTTTTCTAACCATTATTACTTCTACAATGCTTGGGAAACGCAGTCATTTCTATAGGTTAAGGTTACCACTGAACATCAGGTGGGCCGTATGCTTGTTTGCCACCAAAGTTGTATAAAAAACATATGACTTTGTAAAGTTACATTGGCAACAGTAAATAATGACTGTAAGTACCGGTTTACACTTTTTCAACAGCAGAGAGACATAGCCAAATGTACTACTCTGCAATTACTGAGATTCCTGCAGCAATTACTCATTAACATCAGGCACTCTTACTCGTTTCTCACCAAGATCGAAAACTTATTTATTTATTTAAACTTCCTGCAAACAATTTGCACAAGATGGACTTAACGCCTAAGGCATTTTCTGCCAGTGAACTTTAGGGTCATGCAGAGATAAATGTGGCAGGTGTCAACATAGAAAAAAAATGAAAATTAAAATAAAAGAAAATAATTTCAAGCTTATCAGTATGAAATTGCCAATATCTCGAGCAAGCATAAATGTCATGTCAACATTGAAGGTATGTTGCAGTAGTGGGTAAAAACTGCTACTAATAAATGGTACTTCTCATGCGGGTGAAAATACTGATATACGCTGTGTCTCCATCATCCGCCTACTATATAGTTTTATACTTGGGTTCTATAAAATGTTTTCTCTTCTATTCTCTTCTCAGCCATCGTCTGTATTCTCTATACCATTCTTAATCGAATCCATTCATCCATCAAATAAATTTCGATGGTTTGTAATCATGTCACATAAAAGTACTACATATGTGCGCATCTGGGGCAGGCCGCTAATAAAACATAAATAATGTGATATTTTAATGTTTCCCGTCAGATGTGTTATAATTAGGCAACAGCTGGTAACGAAACATAAAACATAACTAGTTAAAATAACCCGCGATAAAATTCGTAATTTCTTATGCGTAACATTTACATACACGTAACAAAATACAACGGAAAATTTTATGTTTTTTCGAAAGGGTAGACATAGGTATAATTTTAGCACATTATGTATCGCTCAATTCGAGATTCTGAGGTTATAGTAAAACTCGCGAGATATTTAATGTTCTCGACATAAAGACCCACTTTTTTTGACTCCGGGAATCGAACCCGAGATCTTTTTGTGGCAATCCGTATAATCTTTGCCAGTCAGTTAAACGAAAATAGTATAATGATGGCTATTATATATATGATTCAATAATGGCTATTATACAATCGTCTAAAATAATTTAGAAAAAAAATTTTATTCCATAATGTTTTTTTTTACTACTACCATATAATAATAATAATAATAATAGTCTCAGGTTGCTAAAGTTATACATCAAAAACTTGCACAACAGTTCAAACTTATTGACACACCTACACCACCATATTATAAATATAACCCAGAGACTATTCTAGAGAACCACACTACAAAACTTTACTTTGACCGTGCCATCCTCACAGATCGAACAATTCATTACAATAGACCAGACATTATATTAGTAAACAAAACAAATAAAACCGGATACCTTATAGATATTGCTGTACCAAACACACACAATCTTCAAACAACAATTGCAGAAAAATTAACTAAATACATAGATTTAAAAGATGAAATTAGTCGACTTTGGCATCTTGAAAAAGTAGTAATCGTTCCCATAGTTCTCTCTGCAACAGGAGTTATACCTAAACAGTTACACCAATCTCTCAAAACTCTCAACATTCCACCTAAAACCTACCACCTTCTACAAAAAGCAGTAATACTGAACACGTGTAGATTAGTTAGAAAATTTTTACAGTGCACAGCCGACAACACACCAACACCACACGATATACCCATTAATCCTACACAAACCATTAGTGATACTGATGTACACTTGGCTTAGGCCCGTGCCATCAGTTTTACCGGCTAGCCGAGAAAAATAAAAACAAAAAACAAAATAATAATAATATTAATATGTGGACACTATCACACACTGTCGTCTTAGTCACAAGCTAAGCAGAGCTTGTGTTATGTGTACTAGATAACTGAAATATAATACATATACATACTTTTATTTTGTAAATATATACTTATAATACATAGGAAACACCCAGACTAAAGACAAATACAAATGTTCATCACACAAATATTTGCCTTCCGCGGGAATCGAACCCACGACACCCGGCGTCGCAGTCAGTTACACTAACCACTAGACCAACGGTGCAGTCCTAATATAAATTATGTACCATATATGCCTACTTAATATATTATTATATTGCAATGGTACTAAGGTATAACTTTTTATTTGCCGTCCTGGAGTTAGGCCTACTTTTGAAAGTTTGTTCTCTTTTATCAGAACAATAAGGATTACAAAAAATGTTTAATTTTAATTAATTATAGCCTACAAAAGTTGCTCCATTCTGCCTGATGGTGAGTAGTTAATGGAGTCCAGAAGTAGTGGACACCATTCCAAAAACCAGACTACTGGTATGGTGGCCTCCACAATGGCGGGTTAGTGAGATGCTTTTTCGTAATCGATGACCGGTTATCTTTGCGTATTCACGTAATTTCCATCAATTGTGCGTGTAATCAATGTAACGATCGACAAAGGCGTAAATATTATCAATATCGGCTGAATAGCAGCAAAACAAACAATGACAGGTATTTGTCAAACATCAGAAGCATAACATGTTGACATGTCATCTGTAACACAGGTTTACCTACCACAGACACCAGTCTCTCACAAAAAAATCGGAGCATCATTGTATTGTGATTAGTATTTTAAGTGTACCTTTTTGAAAGAGAAAATAAACATTTTTGTATTTTTTTTTTTTAATGTCACATCCTAAATGAGACAATTGTAATCTTTATTGCTAACAACATATGATAGAAAGATGAAATCTACCAAAAGAATGCGTCGAAATACACTAGTTTTGTATGCTAACAAGATATTAGGTATTATGTATTGCTACAACTGACGCGTTTCGAGGAATACTTTTGGTGCATTTCAAAATGGATGCGCTTCTAGTAATACTAATACCCTGGCCTTTAAATTGCGTTGAACGTCTTCTAGCCAAAATGAACCTTAACTAACGCAATCTAAAAAGACATTACATGTGAAAAATATATCAATTTTGACAACAAAAGTAGAGACGTGATTTACAACTACTTATCGATTTGCGTCGCATAATTTTATTAAATTGACCGTGTAAGTTTACTTGGTTTAACCAAAGTATTTTCATTCACTGGAAATAATTGAAATGTACGATTTCAATATCCTAATAAAATTATAAATAGGAAAGTTTGTGTGTATTTGTGTGTGTATGTTTGTTACCGCTCAGCGCCTAAACGGCTGAATCGATTTCAATGAAAATTGTTATACCTACATAGACGGGCATACATTTTATCCCGGAAATCGCTCTGGTTCTCTAGCTGCATTACACATACCATTTTCCGCGCGCGCACGGGCCGCAGGCCACAGCTAGTTTCTAATTTTGTGCCAAGGTGATATAATGATACTTAGATACATAATGTAATAAAATACATTTATTCAAATAGTGATAGTTAACTAGATAATATGTGTAATGAAGCGACTAAGCTAAATCCGTTGTTTCTCTTTTATACATCGACCACTGACATTTCAAGAATATCTATCTGTCTGTCATTAAATATAGTCTGTAAATGATCATGTTTGATCATCATAATCTTGATAAGGGAACAGAAGGTTACTATAAAGAATACATTTTGACTGGCCTGTTGGTCTAGTGGTTAGTGACCCTGACTGCTAAGCCGGAGGTCGTGGGTTCGATTCCCACCTAGGACAAATCTTTGTGTGATGAGCATGATTGTTTGTTCTGTGTCTGGGTGTAATTTATCTATAATATGTATGTATTTACAAAAAAAAAATGTATATATGTAGTATATCAGTTGTTCAGTACCCATAACACAAGCAAATATAATTGCTTAATTTGGGGCTAGATGGCGTTGTGTGAATGTGGTAGAATATATAGAATATATATTATTTGTTTAGTCTAATATATGTTTTATTATTGTATAATGTTATTTATATTGTTATGTTTTTGTTTCAGCATTGCTGCAAATATACAAATCAGCCAATCATGGTATGTCAAATTAAATTTATTGTAAAGGTGCTCTCTCACTGCGAACATCCACCACCATTTTACAGATTCAAGAATATTACACATTGTTACAGCTGTAATGCTCGGATTCGAACGGTACATTACAAGTAAATGCTCGCGGTGAAGGAGCGTCTTAAGTCTCTAAAATATAATTTATTAAGCTAACTGATATAGATCTGATGATTCTTCTTATGTAGCACACACATCACCGGCTAAATAATCTAAGCATATCTATACATTACAGTCCTCTAAGCGAAAAAAGCGACGCAAAAGCCGCATACAAATCTGGCGAGATCACTGACCAGACCACCATGCCTATAACGTTAGACAAGATAAAAACTAGGCTGAAGGAGAGCGAGATATTCGACTGGCAGGACCAGACCCTCAGTGATATGGAGAAGAAAGAGATGAACAAGCTATTTGATGCTGTTGAGATTATGGTATTTTTTTCATAGATATTATAAACTTTATTAGACAAATTTACATTTCTAGCCATGTACTGCTAGGGACTTTATACTCTTAAATATATATATACACACTAGCTGCGCCCCGCAGCTTCGCCCGCGCGAAAATTGCTATGTATTTAATTAATGTAACTCGGGAAATTTTCGGGATAAAAAGTAGCGTATGTCCCGAAACCAAATCTATCTACATACCAATTTTCATCGAAATCGGTTCAGCAGTTTTCTTAGTTTTTTTTTCATAAGAACCTTCTCCTGACAATAACAAACACAACAAAAAAAGAATTAACGAAATTGATCTAGCCGTTCACGCGTGATGCCATGACCAAGGGAAATAGGGCTTCATTTTTATATATATAGATTAATATTATCAAAGGTCACAAAGTACACCTAGATTCGGCACAATTTAGATTAGACTGCACCGTTGGTCTAGTGGTTAGTGTAACTGACTGCAACGCCGGGAGTCGTGGGTTCGATTCCCGCGGAAGGCAAATATTTGTATATATTGATAACTGAATAATAGTATGTATATGTATTATTATTCAGTTATCTAGTAACCATAACACAAGCTCTGCTTAGCTTGGGACTAGATAAAGGTGTGTGATAATGTCCACATATTAAAAAAAAAATTTAAAAGATCATACAAAGCTTTGTCTCATGTGGGAAACGAACCCCTATCAGTATTCACACATCAACTATTGTACTGTCTCCGTGGCATCGAGGCAATCAAAGTGTTAGCATAGTGTGGTTTGGGTATTATTTGCGCGGTTTAGGCTCAGCTCGCACCTTGGATCTTGCCCCTTCGATTAAAATGTTTTACTCACCCCCTTTTTTTATTATTTTGGAGTAGTGATTCGCCCCTTGCGGCATTGCCTTTGACATTTAACCAGTAAAAGTACGTGGTTTGAATTGTGTCTGCTGGACGAGATGTGTTTGATAATTTTGAATTAATAATGTTGGGAAGTACCACACACAACTTAAGACAATACAATACAACAAATTTGCAGATTGAATTAAAACAACAACGCAAGAATGAAATTTACAAACAATTGCGAAAACAAAAACTAACACGTTTTGGTGGTAAATATATTCGGGATAGTTATTGAAATTTAGTGAATATTATTAATTAAAACATTAATTTTTTTTGAAAATATACATTTAAATAAAAGTAATTGAAACATACATTATAATACGATAATATCGGTACAAAGCAAAGCCTAATTAGTATCAAACGTCCTTATCAACATCAATATATGTAAAGTTTTAATGCGTTAAATAATTAAGTTTGTAATGATTATATTTGTTAATATAACCTTACCGAAAGAAACGACATAGTCATAGATAAAATATAGTTTATTGCACTCAATAATATTTCCACAGTAGTAAAAAAAAATAGCAAAATATTATATTTAGTAGTGACAATGTAATCTTTTTCCTCTTTCGTAGATCTAAAGCATGTTTTTTAGAATCATACACACACATATCTACACTTATTATACCGATGATTAACATTTACACTGTGTTAACATTTCAGTAATCAGTTGAATACTCCTAACTTATACCAAGTTTCAACGTAGTATAATATAATATGTGCATATTTATAGGAATCTTCATATTTTTTTACCAATCCCAAATCCAAAGGCAGTTAATTTTTTTTTAATGACTTGCAATGTTCTGTCGTCAATCGTGACTGATGTGATATCGCCAATCTACATCACAAGCGTGGGCAACTAAGGCAAAATTCTCTCAAATGTAATGTTTAACAGGCTTTTATCTTATATAGACATGGTTGTGTGCGTCTTTGTTTAGAAATAATAAAATTTGTAAATAAGTATATCATAATTGTACGGTAGTAGATCCACGCAGATTTCAGCATGAATTGGCCGGATCGTCCGGGGAAGTACTACCCTCTCATAGAAGATCGACTTAAGAGTAGTAGTATCCGTACTACTGCGTTTCGTTCGGTGACTGAGAGTGCCGGAGGCCCAATTTCCCCCCTTTCCTCTTTCCTCACCTCCCTCATTCCCTTCCCCTAACCCCATTCCCAGCCGCCATAGTGGTGGCCACCATACCAGCAGTTTAAGACGATGACTTTTGGTATAGTGGCCGCCACTTCTGGATTCCACTGACTGCTTACCATCAGGCGGGGTGGAGTCACTTTGGTAGGCTAAACTATAAAAAAAAAAAAAATATGCAATATACTTCGACTACCGATGCGACTGAAGTAACAAGTACACAGTTCATTGATGAGAAGGCATCGCAGACTATCTATTTTAGTCAAAGTCAAAGACATTTGAGTTAATTGAATTAAAACTTACAATTACAAACTGTCAGCCAATTAACCTACAGACAGTTTGCTGAAGTAAGTTAGGGCCATGAGAAGAACTGGCAAGAAACTCAGGCCACTCTTTTTAATCGCCAGGTTATTACAATTTTTGTAAGTTACAATTTCAAGTAACATGCAAAGTGACGTAGACAATACACTGTACAATTTCAGCTACATCTGGCTACATAAGTAACTAATCATAATCCATGTTATTTTACAGACAACCTCCCGTAACCGACAGCCACAAAACGTTCAAACATTATTTTCATCGCTCCGACTAGTTGAGAGGGTTGTCAAGAAGCAGCTGAAGGAAGGACAAATCTCTGAAAATCTGGCGTCCAAATTCCACTGGGATAAACTGTTAGTATAAGAATTAAACTTGTCATTAATTGTTAATCAGTGGCAGAAGATAAAACAGTCCACGTGATGGTAAGTGGTAACTGTCGCTCATGGACGACTCAGAGTCCCTAGCATTGCTCCTGCAATGCCAGGGACGGTGAAGGGAGTAGGGTAGGTAAAAGCATTGAGGGAGGTGAGGAAAAAGGAAAGGGGGGAAATTGGGCATTCGGCACTCTCACTCGCCGAAAGACACGCAGTAGTACGGATACTATTACTCTTACGTCGATTTTCTATGACTAGTGTAGTTGTGACTTGAGATCCGAAAGAGATCTCTTGTAAATACGGTAAGAGATATGGTAGGAGATTGACTTTTATTTAAGTCAGTGAGTGAATCCGTGATCTTTCGCTCACTGCCCTTTAAAGTATGTTTTCTTGACACACATTGTCATGGTTTGATCGTCATAATCGGGTAAGTGATTGCTAAAGAAGTATACACGGCCGCTAAATTGAATATAGGGATATTGAATATATATAAAAAGTACAATCGTTTTTGAAGAACGCCAATAATTTATTTTATTTAAATAACGAAAAAAAGTGCTCAGTAAACATATCTGTTTGCATGTATAAGGTATGTAATTACAAAAAGAAAGCATTTAAGTCTGTTTATCCGCAATCTAGAACCCATAACACAAGCTATAATATATGCTTACTTTGGGTCTAGATGGCGTTGTGTATAGTTGTTGAAAGAATAGTTTCCGAACGTTCAGAGGCGATATTTAAGAGGTCTAACATCTAGTTGATATTATTTCGTTCAAAATGATACTTTATTACATCACACTTATAGATATTTTTTAATGTTCCAGGACCAATCGTTCAAAGCGAGAGAAGCCGACATATTACCTGGATACCGCAACGAATATGAGAATGTTTAATATGAATTAAACAGTGTAAATTCCTACTTAATATTTAAAATTAATGGTGTGCATTATTTTAAAATCCATAAACGACATTTTCATTATGATTTGTATGTTTTTATGTCGCTTATGCTGTTTTCATGAAAATTAAAACAAAGAACTTTGTTTTATAAACGTTCCATCGTATCATGTAACTCGTAATTTAATTATTTCTTGAGACTTTTTTTTAAATATGTAAGAACTTACTATTCCAGCCTTGGTTAGATTATTTATAATTTCAGAAGCACACCATTAAATAGCTATAATATTATTAAGTAAATAGATATCTTTCGACTGAATTGTATTTTAGTAATAAAAGATTTTTTTCAATTAATTATCTTTTATTTTATATGCAAATACGCGTTAGTGCTACTCCAGGTGTTGCAAGCGTCGATAGGCTACGGTAACTGCTTACCATCAGGCGGGCCGTATGCTTGTTTGTCACCCTAGTCGTATAAAAAAGAAGTTGTTGTTGTAAATAGTGATTGACCAGTGGTGAACGCACCCGCTCCGTAACACGACATCTACGGTTCGAATTCATGCAAGTACCAATGTATTTTTTAAATCATATGCACTTTCTAAGTTTATCTGGACATTTCTGACTGACGGTGAAGGAAAAAATTGTGAGGAAACCTGGGGCCCTACCACAACCTCTTATAGCAACCTTAATATAACCTTACTTTGTCTCTATTCTTGTTTGTCAAAAGAAAAAGACAAAACACAAAATAACTTTAAAATAATAGTGCTTTAAGAGGTGACGGTAGGCCCCCTGGACTTATGAGGAGGTCTCAAATCGCCAATCCGCCTTGAGCAAGCGTGGCGATCAATGCTCATACCTTCTCTGTATGAGAAGAGGCCTTTCCCTGCAGTGCGATAATAACGGACCGATATCATGATAAAAAAGTTAAATGCAAAATATTTAAAAATAGTTGCGCTTTCACTATTAGACAATTACAAACATATTATTATTATCACGACCGACCAAGGTGGCGAAAATTAATAATAATAATAATAATAATATTCTACCACATGCACACAGCGCCATTTAGCCCCAAATTAAGCAATTATATTTGCTTGTGTTATGGGTACTAAACAACTGATATACTACTTATATACTTTTTTTTTTGTAAATACATACATATTATAGATAAATTACACCCAGACACAGAACAAACAATCATGCTCATCACACAAAGGTTTGTCCTGGGTAGGAATCGAACCCACGACCTCCGGCTTAGCAGTCAGGGTCACTAACCACTAGACCAACAGGCCAGTCAAAAAAAATTGGGAAAGGCCTATGTCCAGCGGTGGACATCTTACCGCTGTTAGGATGATAATAATATTATTAAAACAAACAAACTGAAAACAAATACATAAATACACACAATTTTATCCTGTGCAAGAATTTAACACAAAACTTTTTAGACAATTCGGACACAGTCTCAGTTCCAAATTTTTTTTTAATAATATATTACAATATATTATTATTATCGTACCAAAGTGACTACATACTGCTAATAAAAACTTTATTTATTATTTATTTATTATTATTTATTTATTACTCTTAAACTTACATCTATCTTTACAGGCAAGCCTAATGCGACAGAGAAGTTGAGCTATTATATGTTATTATTATGTTAGTACCTACTTCAGAAACACCTGAAAATTATATACCTACATCTCAATGTCTTGTAAACAATTTAATATAATTTGAATAAATAAACAAAGACTCACTTTCTCCTGTTGTGGATGTTGTTCAGCATTGTGTTGTTGTGCGCGAGAGGCCGCCAGCGTCGCCAGTTCCGACATGTTCACGTATAGGGCTTGAGGCATTTCTACAAGGAAATCAAATTTAGTTAATTATATAAAAGTACTAGCTGAGCCTGGCGGCTTTGCCCTAATATCAATTTTCATCGAAATCTGTTCAGTCGTTTAGGCGCTGAGTGGTAACAAACACACACATACACACAGAGAGACTTACTTTTGAATTTATAATATTAGTAGGATGCTCATAAAACGCAGTGTCGGTGCTGATAGCACCAACACGCATTTTTAAGGAGATATAATATACTTTTTTTATACAACTTTGATGACAAACAAGCATAGGTACAGTCCATCTGATGATGAGTGGTAAACTATGGGTATGCACAAAAAATGCTGTAAAACAAGGAAACGCAGACTTGTCTAAAGGAAGAGAACCGAGGCATGGGCGCCGCCAGGGTTATTAAGGAGATTTTACATCTGAACAAATCATTTGTTTGGATAGCATCCTATAGACGTTTTATAGAAATCCTAATTTAACTAATTTTTCTATGTATTTTTTTTTGGACAGGGGATGCAAGTGCATCCATTGCACCATGCTGCCGGTGTATATGGATCGAAGGGAAAATTACGTATAATACTTTAAGTACATTAATATTATGACACAGGTAAATAAATCTCCGTTCGATCCGGCATATAAATATATACTGTAATTAGCAAGGTTTACTGCCGTAATGTAAATATGGCATTAAAATGTTACCTTTAGTGAGGTGCGGTGGTAACGAGGACGGCTTGGTCGGCTTGAACTCTTGCTGGCAAGTATTCGCGTTCCCTGACTTGGTTGGTATTGTAGGTCGCTCCAGGGAAGAACATCTCTGTATAAAGATTAGGGCTTTTATTACCTGCACTAATATTATAAAGTGGAAAGATTGTATTTTTGTTTGCAACGCATAAACTCAAAAATTACGGGCCCGATTACAAAAATTCTTTTACTATTAAAAAGCTACATTATCACTGAGTAACATAGGCTACATTTTATCCTCGTACTGCCACGGGAACGTGAACCACGCGGGTGAAACCACGTGAGGTCCGCTAGTAGTAGTATATAGAAAAATAAGACAAGGACAACAGAAAGAGACAAAAGTTATTCTTCTCCTCTTCCTCGACCGGCTTTTGTCATGGTGACCTCCTCAACTCCGTTCTATTTGACGTTGATAATAAATAATAATAAATAAAATGTTTATACCTCATCACAAAAGTGTCTTACACTATTTTAAGTATTAATACTTTCCGTGACAGTAAACGTATATAAAGAGAGAGAGAAAAGCTGGAGGCATTTAAGATGTGGTGTTGAAGAAGGATGGAAAATATCAGTTGGACAGAGAAAATAACAAATAAGAAAGTACTAGAACTAGTTAAAGAGAAAAGACTGTTGTTGGGAACTGTAGTTAATAGAAGAGGAAACCTGATTGGCCACTTGATACGAAACGATAATTTAATTTTGTTTAAGACCATTTTAGAGGGAAAAATTTAAGGTAAACGAGGAAGAGGAAGACCAAGACGGAGTTTTATAAAACAAATTAAAGAAAACCTAAAAGTCGAGTCGTACCAAGAGGTTAAAATTAAAGCAAATGACAGAGAACACTAGCGGATGCTCCACTGACAAGAGCTGAGCTCTTAAATCAAGAAGAATCGTATATGGCCGTGATAACAATAAAGATCTATTGTGTCTACAGTATAGTGTCCATGAAAGGGTTAAGGTCAAAACCAAATTTGTGAGAGGCTGGTGCCTGTAGTAGGTTGGTTAGGGAACCACCTGTATTACGGGTGATGTGCTCGAATATGGCATAGAAGTTATATGACATAGATAAAGAAAAAAAACGTATTTTTCTGCTTAATAAAATAATTATTCCTGTTTAATGGTAAGCAGTCAGTAGTGTCCTTGGGTGATGGACACCAATCAATTATTTATTGTAGGTACACATTTATCTAAATTACATTCAATGATTAAAGATATAAACATCTTTTAATTATTTTTCTTTCTTAATTTAAAGTAAAGTCATTGCTGATCGCGAGAAGTACTTCCCTCAGTATCGAAAACGACTTATTTGATATTTAAGTTGTTGTAAAAAAACTAGCGAGTTATGTCTTAAAAGTTATTGAATCCTAACAATTATAGTATTAATGTAAAATGAATAAAATAGTACTAACAGTAGGTAACGGAGGTCGTGCATAGATCCCGTCCCTGTGCTGCGACATCTCTTGCTCTGAATGAGTGAACGTGTGCACGCTGAGTGCGGGCCGCGGGTGACCGCGCTCGTACGCTGCGACAACGATACGTATTAAGGTTATTAACTGGCATAAATATAACTTAATTAGATTTAACAGGTGATTAGTTAATTTTTCGTTGATCAGCCTTTCAGAAATTGGGGGTTAATATTCACCTTCATATCAGTCGAAGAAAGTTCACTGCTCAACATAGGCCTTCTTCAAATACGGAATAGTATTTCTGCGTTACAATTATGTATGTATATCAAAAGGATCGCAATAGCGACTCTCCGTATATTAAAATAGGACACAATGGCCTATCCTGTATTGAATAATTTTTTGAGCGTCTGATTATGTGATAAGCAGAGATCGGATTAGATAAAATATATTTACATAAAGTTCGAGGAAAGATGTAACATAGAGTTGATAATACCTCCTCTGAAATCACGGCATCATAAGCATGAAGATTTAATCTCGGGATTAAATTTATTAAAATGTATTTAATGCATAAGTTTAGATGTATCTAAACAATTTCAACTTAGTTTTTATGTTACTATTTAAAACATTTGAATCTAACACAATTTTACTAGGAAATCCTAAAAATTGGTATGTGACTTCTTCAAATCAATAACTTGTAACTATACTCTAAGTCGTGTTCATGTTTTTATAATCCCGGGTTTTAATTGTCATGTTTAAACTTTAAGTGATTTTCTTCTTCGAACTTTAGGTAAATATATTTTAGTAATTTATTTTATTTCTAGAATAGACAGAACTACGTAGCATATATATATAGACATCATACCAAAAAAATCACACAAAACATTGTATATTTGCTATATATTTACCTGCAGAAATAGTATGTGGTCTGCCACCCATGATAGCAGAGGCTGCTCTTTCGAATTGGGCTGTGTCCTTTAAATCTGGCCAGGTCGCTGATGCTGTCCAACATAACAAATATATTAGTTAATTTGATCTATAAAAATACTATTGACTGAGAGTTAGACACTTGTAAAACGAATTAAAAAGTAAAAACGACCTAATTGACTTACGCACATTTACTTGTCATTAGGAAGTTTTTGTTCTAAAAAAACAACGACACGTGTGTGTAAACAGGGGGCGTTTTACTTACAAACATAGCTTCACGCCTTTTACCCCCCAAAGGTAGGCAGAGGTGTTTAACCACCCACATTTCGCCATTTTTATACTTTTGTTCCCATGTAACAGGGGGTGAGTCTGTTCAATGGATGTTAGTCTAACTTAAAGGATAACAACATTTATTTATTTCCCTCACCTGCGTTACCGATGACATCACGGTCATCATCGTTATGCTCGTGTTCAATGTTACTCTTCGCTTGAGTCATACATTCGCTGCTTACGCTCTGATTGTCTGAACCCTGTAATATATTGTCATCATTATTATTATAGTGGCAAATGAGCACAGTCCACGTGATGGTAAGTGGTAACTGTCGCTCATGGACGACTCAGAGACCGCTCCTACAATGCTGTGAAGGGAGTGGGTTACGTGAAAGAATTGAGGGAGTTGAAGAAAAAGGAAAGGGGAGTAATTGGGCCTCCGGCACTCTCACTCACCGAACGCAACGCATACTACTCCGTTCGATCTTCTGTGAGAGGGTAGTACTTACCAGGTCGATCCGGCCCTTTCATGTTGAAACCAGCGTGGTTCTACTACCGTATTACACTCAAAGGACATTCAATACGTGACACTGTCGTGCTCAAGAATCTAAGCTTTGATCAATTCGGATCCTGCGCTAACGGCCTGGTAAAGATGATAAGCAATATATTATGTTGGTGAAGGGAATGGTAGAAAAAAGGGAAAAGAGCAACGGACCAAAAGCACTTTAATTATAACGATAATGAACAACAGACCAGATATAATTAAACACATAAAAAATAATTATCTAAATAAACATGCAAAAAACTAAAAAATTAAAAAAAGCGTAAATCATTACATTGTCAACGTAGAGCGAGCGTCGTTGAAGCGCGTCTTGCGAACGAAAGCCGGAGTCGCCACTGCATACGCTCGCCAGGCGGAACACCGACTAACCCAAATAAAACCAACACATAAAGAAAAACAAAAAAAAGCAAAAATAATAGTAAAATTAAAAAAGACCTAATAAAAATTAAAAAAAAACTAATTAATAATAATAAATAGGAAAAAAACTAATAAAATGCAAAATACATACCTAGGTTTATACTTTAAAAAAACATACAAAAATGGAAACTAAAGTACCTACACTAATAATAAGAAGCAAAAAAAAAAATCAAATAACAAAAAAAAACTAATGATAAAAATAAGATACTAAAGTACCTACCTATACATCTAATAAAACCAGTAAATAGTAAAATCTATAGAAAAATTAAAAAAAAAAAGAATAAAAAAATATGGAAGTAAATTACACTAGTAATTAAAAGCAAAAAAATATTTTTTGTCTATTTTATAAAACAAGCAATCCCACAAACTTTTTATTTATTTATTTATAAATTCATAGTATAATATAATTATGAATACTTCCATAAATATTATGTTACCTGCGAGAGACAATGCTGAGATTCGCTGTTAGGCGCCGGTATTGTACCGGAAGATGACGCGTTCGATATTGGCGTCGAACAACTTACTGTCGAGCCAGAAACTGTCGACAAATGATACATTACATTAATATTTTCTCTTTTTTATATTTTAATAACACATATATTTTACATAGAATGTTTTTCTGGCGGCTCAAGACCGAACCAGGTAGCGAAAATTGGGGTCTATAACGAAAAAGGCAAGTAAAAATATATATAATATATAAGTTTATAAACTGTATTCAAATACATTTATTTATTTAGGATCTCAGTACACATTACAAACAAAACAGAAATGTATCGATGTCCTCAGTAAAGATACATAGTTATCGATGCAATAGTCAAATTAATATTAAGTAACATTCTACTAATAGCCGTATTACTTAAGATCCATTGAGCTGTTCTTGATTTTTATTTGATTACTAGCGGTCCGCCCCGGCTTCGCACAAGTGGACATTTTTTTAAACATTTTGGGATAAATAAAGATAATTTTGGATGGTATAGAAATGTTTTTTTTTTCTTTTCCAGGCATTTTTAAAAAAAATTCTCTCCTTAAGTACCTTCTTCGTACTTCAAGGAATATTATTAAAAAAGAAATAACGAAATCGGTTCAGCTGCTCTCGAGATTTATGCTTAGCAACACATTCAGCGATTCATTTTTATATTATAAATGCTGCTGTCTCTACAACACAGTTTATATCGCACTTTTATTATACAAAGCCCCTCACCATGTTGATGGTCGGAGCACTGGCTATTCAGCGAGGATATGGACGTAAGAGAAGACTTGCGGCTGCCGAGACGTGACGACGCGGACGGCGAGTGTGGTGCCGACGTGCTTTCTGCCCACCCGCTGTAGCAAGACTTCACGTCGCAAATTACCTAGAATTAGGAGAAATAAATTAATAAAACAATACTTATGAAGACTTTCTTTAATTATTAAACAAATTCAAAAGTACAATAACGTTACCTGCGTTCTAGCACATTATAATCGATAACCTTAGAAAGAAATTACATACTAATTTTACAAAGTCATATTGACACTTGTTCGGTTTTGTACCTACTTTATACATTATGAGATTGCAGGATGTATAAAATTATCAACTACTGTATAATAAACATAAGCCTAACCCCTAGTTTCTGAAAGGCTAATCAACGAACAATTCTCTGATTACCTGTTAAACCTCATATTAAGTACCGATTGGGTTGCTGCATGAATAATTATTTAATTTGATTTAATTAGTAACTAACTATCCATGCTTTTAGCATGCTTTTAGGTACTTCACATGGTGATATTTAACAGGTGATTAATTTTTCGTTGATTAGCCTTTTAGAAACTGGGAGTAAGAGTGGCTATCAATACTCATGCCATATCTATAAAATGAGAATGAGATTGCTCTACAGCGTAATAGGAATGGGCTGGTATTATTCCTTGTTGCGAATCCGCCTGTCAAGCGTGGCGATTATAAATAGCGAAAATATCGCAATACTTGATAAAAGTATATATTCAACAGCGGACCTGTATCGGCCCAAATGATGACGATATGTTAAAATTACATGATTATAATCATCTCTTGTAAGACCGGCATTTATGCCACTTACCTGTAAACTGGCTGCAGGCAAAGTCCTTGGTTCTGATGTGTGCCTCATGAGCTGTTCACTGCCTTCTTGTAAATGACCGACCTCAGCTAACATTGCCACTTCTGATTCCTGCAATATACCAAGGTGTTTAGCATCGGGTATTATGAGGCTAGGAGGGCCGATTCGGAATAATTTTTATATAGCTTTGGTGATAAACGAAATACGTATTTGACAAATTTGCATCTAGTGGAAATATAAACAGGGTTGTATTTTGCTTGATAATATTTTCAACTTTAGACATTTTCCTGATGATGATATATTCTAACGAATGATGGCGGTCAAACGATTACATAAGAAAACGAAACCTAAACTATCAAATATAGGGCAAAAACAACAACAGGCAAAAGTGTCCTGTGATAAAACTACTGTGATCGCAAATCAGCCTGACAAAAGTGGCAGTTATAACAAAACATCCCTCATGTCTTCTTTTTCTTAGCGTATCGACACAGGCGAGATAAATCTGTGAGGACCAATACGCTACCACTAACAGAGCGTTGTCTGTAGCGTTGTATAGATCCATGCGTGTACAGGTAACAGGGCACGCAGGGTAGGACAATAAATGTGCCATGGTCTGGGAAGAAACGCTACACAAGCAAGCTGTTGCCGCGCTATAGACCCATCGGTTCATGTTCGCTTTACTTCGGTCGATTTGAGTTCGGAGCCTGTTCAAAGACTTCCATGTCGCCCAAGCAATATTTTCAGGTGGAAGGCGTTCCATGTAATGTTTGAAGAATGTCTTTGTCCTAGCAGCTTACGTCATTCGTTTTTCTAAACCATTGACTAGTACTATGTATTTCCATATTTTGCAATTGTTAACTTACTACGACTGGGTTAAGCAGTGAGACAAAGTGGCAGAAGCGACTGCGCTCTTCAATGAATGCTGCTTTCACCGCTTTTTCTTCCATCTCTTCGAGCTGTTGTTTACGCTCCTGTATATCCTGTAAAAGTATTAGAATAATGTTAAAACATCTAGTAAGGAAAAATTTAAGAACTTTTGAGGCGTTAAGTGCTATGTTCTGGCACTGATACTTGATGAGATGACATAATATTTTCCACAACTCCAAGAAGTACATTTGATCAGCTTCTCGGTAAAATCAGCAGATCTTTAAAGACACTGATGTTTTCTTTGAGAATAAATGCATCTAAAGTGCGGTCACAAAAGAAAAAGAACTTCCTTATTACTAAAGTACAGTCAATGTTCATAGTTGCCTATTCGGTATAGGCTGTATACGTGCGTGATGTTTCAACGCAAGGACTTCTGTGCACTACTGTACACACGTCCTTAAAATACTTGTAAGCAACAGAAATAAATAGATATGTCCGAAATCCTTCATTTTTTGCAACAAAACGATTCTACTATCCAAAACTTACCTGCATACAAACTTCATTTTTACGCTTCGCGTCAGGCGGCGCTCGTCTTGCCTTCCTAGTGTGTCGCTGCGCTTCGGTAAGCCGTCGGCGAAGCTCGGCGCGCGCTCGCTTACATTCGCGAGCATGTTCGCGACTCAGCGCGCCGGTCGCACAACCTCCGCGCCGCCATTCTTCTGCGCGCTCCGATAGGGGCGTTATTAATGTGTCCATTAATGCGCTGAGGAGAACAAGTGCATTGGTTAACAAAGGCCATAAATTTATTACAATGTTAGAGCAGTAAACAGGCCAAAAGTTACTGCCCTTAGTACTGCAGACTGCTGGTTGTACTCCGGCGGTAAAATTTTGCCCGTGGTACTACTGGTAGTTAATAATAATAATAATTTGTGGACACTATCACACACCGTCATATAGTCTTAGAGCCGTAGTCGTAGAGCTTGTATTATGGGTACTAGATAACTTAAATATAATACATATACATACTTTTTTTTTGTAAATACATACTTAGAATACATAGGAAACACCCAGACTGAAGACAAATACAAATGTTCATCACAGAAATATTTGCCTTCCGCGGGAATCGAACCCACGACACCCGGCGTCGCAGTCAGATACACTAACCACTGGACCAACGGTGCAGTCTACGGGTAACAAAGGAACTGGACAAACAGTTCGTAAAGCTGAATCAACTTCTGCACAAGGTAAATCTGCACAGCCTCGCCCCCTGTTACATAGGACCCAAAAAAAAATGGCGAAACGTGGGTGGTCAACACCTCGACCTACCCCTCCGGGGATAAAAGGCGTAAAGCTATGAAGCTATGTTCAGACTTAATTTAAGTTTAATCGTCTTGGACTATGGATCCCGTTTGTATCGGGATCACTTGAGATAAATGTGGCAGAGCATGGCTACGCGAGAGTAAATTGCGTAGCGTAACGCCTACTTATCTATTACATAGCAAAATGGCAATTAAATCGGCTCATCATCGAGTGGCGATCTAAAAAAAAAATCTCAAAATAAAAATATTTTCTATTTGCATTTCAAGAACCGATCTGCACCTTTGCGTGCTATGCACGGAGCGTCAACAATTGTCAAGTTGTAGAGCACGTGTTGCTTGCCGATCCTGATACTATCATAGCACGATCATAGTATGGTACGGTGTAGTGGGCAGATGCCTCTTGTAGTTGTGTTCTCTAAGCAATGCAGGAACAATACTAAGCAAAACACACCTTTGCCGACTAAACGAACTTATTTCCTAACGCCCGAGTACTTTCAAGCAAAGAGCGTGGATTTTCCCTTAATTTCTCAACATGAGAAAAATCAGGTAAAACTAGTTCACCGACGTATACCGGTATAAAGAACGAGTTTAGTGCATTTACTGTATGACATAAATTTTGCGAACATACTTTGTAAAGAAAACACGTTTTTAATTCCCTTAAAAGAGCGTCTGAGAGGTTTATCCATGTCATTATAATTTAAATTGAAGGATCAAGTTGAAAGGGATTTTTGATTCAATCTTTGGTATATCCCATTATGTAAACTTTTAGTGCCGGATCATTAAGCTTTATGACGTCAACAACAAAAAAATGTGAAGAAAATATTGGATAAGGAAAATTAAGTTGAAAAAGTTGTTATAACATCAAATTATAGGGTGAAAGTTATACTTATACTACGTTTGCTCGTGATAAAGTCTTGTTGTCTAATTAAAAAGAAGAATTTTTTTTAAGTAAAATAAAAGCTGTGATGGTAAGAGATTGCCACGACCTTTAGGAGAAGGGGATGAGGATGGAAAAGGTAAAAGGAAGAAGACCGACGGGGTAATTGACCTGCCGGTGCTCTCACTCACCGAGCTAAAAACATTAGCGTGGAAGCTTATATTTTACGTCAATATTCTATGAGAGGGCAGTACTTTCCCAGTTGATCCGACCCATTTATGCTGAAAACAGCAAGGGTCTCTACTACCTTAAAGGAAGATAAAATATTACAAAACTTTTTATAATTATATTGAACGCTTGTCTGGTTTCTACGAGTACCTACCTATAAATTAATCATATCGTAGGCGTTGACTTCAAGCGCCAAGTTCAAAGGAAAACTTTACGAAACTTTGTTAATTAATAAAATTACGTAATAATTTATTTGTTTATCATAAATCATTATATGTATTCTGCTATAGTATATTCAGAGGGATGACCAAGTGATTGATGTAGCCGGTTTGTATACACGAGATTGTGTCCTTGCTTGGTTCCTGAATGAATGGGTCGGATCAACTATGGGCCGGCGCACATAATATGACGAAGCGCAGCGCAGGACCATAGACATGGCTGTGTTTTTCAAGCATCGCAGAAGTAATAATGCTCAGAAAACACAACCAGGAAGGAAGAAAAAGGGATGCGGAAGAGGACCGAGGAGGTATTTGGGCTGCTCACTCACCGAGCAAAACACATTAGCATGAAAACTAATATTCTTACGTCGATCATCTATGAGAGGGTAGTACTTCCCCGGTCAATCGATCGGTTTCGTTTGGTGATTAGCAGCAGAAGCCTTCGTTTTTTATTTTCTATGATTTTCCTCTTCCTTCTCGATCGACAACGACTTGGTCGGTTTCTTAGCACAACATTTTGTCCATAATTAACAGTCACCACTTATCATTAGGTTGATTAATTAGCTACCTTGTATACAAAAAGGTCTCACCTTATAAAAGTCTTCATCCTGGTCTCTATAGCGCGGTGACGTAAGCACACACGTGTCAAAGCTGTGCCGATCTCTTTTGTAGCGCCTGGAACAAGAAAACCGATATGTTAACAGTGGAATATTTTATGTCAAAAGATCAAAGATAAAAGCAAATAATGAAAATCTTCGTCGCACACAGAGTTACGGCAAACTTGAGTGACCTGAGTTTCTTGTGAATTCTTTTCAAGACCCGAACTGGCTGTAGCTTAATTGACTGACATTTTATTTGTACTTTTTACGTTAATAAGTATCATGTACGTGATTTATATTAAAAACTAGCTGTTGCCCGCGACTTTGTTTGCGTGCAAATTTAGATGTGTGCATGTATGAGAATATTGCCTGCTTTATCTTACGGCAATCATACATTGTATCAGTAATAAAAATATCAGTACAATCCGTCTCTATGGCGAATCTCATTAAAATCTATTCACCCGCTACCACTAAAACTGACGAAATTTTACACAAACTTGCGACTCCTATTTTCCCACTTATTATGGGTAGTTTCTACATACATACATACATAGCTTCACGCGTTTTTTTATCTCCGAAGGAGTAGGCAGAGGTGTTTAACTACCCTTTTTTCGCCATTATTTATTTTAGGTCCATGTAAGGGTAGTTTCTAAATATTAAAAAATGAGTATATTTTCTTGTAATTTGGAAACTTTAATATAAAAACTATAAAAGTTTTATACAATCTTTGTCACCTCTATAAGCACTTACGTTCTAAAAAGAACCCCATGCAAAATTTAGTTATTCATAATTGTTATGAGTAATTGACATATTTATGTAAAGGTAAACCGCATTAAACTATAATATTTATTGGCAATTCTATGTAAAACTGTTGACTTCTGAATAATAAATTGTTGATAGTGGTGTCTTGTTTGTTGGAAAACTGAAAGTACCTATGCTGTAAAGGGTCATTGGCACAAATACCTAATTGACGGATTTTTTTTAATTACCGGTAAAGAAAGTAAGCCTATCAAAAATTTGTATAGCAATTTTTTCTTTGCGTAGTTTATCAGATTTTCTTTGGCATATAGACATAATATAGATATAGAATTATGTAAATTTAACGACCACAAATTATAGATTCTACGCTAAAGATTTATGTACAGAAAAATCCAATAAAATTTTCACTTCAAAACTGTTTTTTTTCGATAAAAAAATATCGAGACATGACTAATGCTATATGCAAGCAACAAAAAGTTAGAGGAAGGAAATTCTTCCTTAAATTTGTGGGCTACAAATAAATTTTATTAAATTACTAGTTTAGTAAACTCAAACTCAAAGCATTTATTTGATTTTCATCATAGAGTATGATGCTTATGAAAAGTCAAAATTACATGAAGTCAGCTAATTAACCTACAGACACCTACCTGTTTTTTTCTAATAAGTAAACATGCATACATTATCAATGGTCTCGTTTACATAGTATCCGTGCAACGATATTTTTTTTCACTTCTGATGGAGCACGGCCAGGTAGATAGAGCTTTAAAGGTAGACTAGCAGTAATTGTAATTTTAAAACAAATATAAAGAATAAAACAAAAACACAGGTGAGACAGAAAAGGGACCTTTGTCAGCACTGAGCTATGGTTGTTATACCAAAGCGCTGATAGGTATGTGATACTTACATCACGTAATGATTTCAAGGACTTCAATACTTCTAGTAGGAAATAATGTCTAGTTTATTGCTATACATTATCTATATATGAAGCGGAAAAGTTTATTTGTTTTGTTTGTTTGAACGCGCAACTACCAGTCGCATTTGAATAATAGAGCCCAGTTCTTAAGGAAGGCTAGGACATGTAACATCAACATTTCAATTTTTTTACGTCCATAAGTGTTAATTTAATTTACCTAAATAAATAAATATATATTTTGACTACCTTTCCGCGGCGTGGTTTCACCCGCGCCTTTGGTTACTGCTCTGCTCCCGTCGCCAGTAGCGTGATGTTAGGTAGCCTATAACCTTCCTCGAGAACTGGGCTATCATACGCAGAAAGATTTTTTTAAATCCGACTGGTAGTTCCAGAGATTAGAGCTTTCAAACAAACAAACTTTCCGCTTTATATAATAGTATAGATTTGATTTGATTTGATTTGACATAACGCTACTGGCGACGAGAGCTAAGCAGTAACCAAAGATATAACTTAACGCGGCTGAAAACCTAGTAATTAACAAATGTTTAAAGGCTTATTCAAACTTACGAGGTATTCGCTGCCGTTAAGGGTAGAGGCATAACGCGCGGATTTCGCTCAGATATTTAGTATGAAGTTCCGCAGCTAGAGCGGAATACCGCATACCTACTCGAACTGGCGAAAAGTTCATACGTTCGTGAGCGAAACTCACGCGTATTCTACCCACAAGGATAGCGAAACCCGCTTTCTCACGCGTATTCTACTCTACCCACAAGGATAGCGAAATCCGCTTTGGTGTGAACAGTAGAATTACCGCATACCCACTTGGATTTTTCTACCACAGGCGGTAGCAAATACCGCTCAGGTTTGAATAGACCTTAACATAGCACAAAAAATAATAATGGGACATTCCTATTATCAAGGCATACTTAGTCACTTTTTACCGGTCCTATCAACAGTTATATGATTTACGAAAACACTTTTTATGCACATTACTATAAAGTAGAAAATCATTTGAATTAATCAGAGCGATGTTCAACAATTTAATTAAATTAAATATTATAATTATTCAACTGTTATAATTATAATGTTATAATACATGCACATTATTATACGTTATTAAAAAGTATAATCTAGACAAAAATATACAAGTAAAAAGCAGGCCAAGTTCTCGCAAATTTGAACATAATATAAATATTACGATCAATATAATGGCCCTTATATTATTACGTTATGCATCATTATCAATGATAAATAACATTTATGTATGATACTTTTTTTGCTGTCTAGAATAATTATGAGACCGCACATATCAATCTGTGGGTCTCAATAATGGCGACTCTGAAGAGGTATTACAGCGTTATTAAATAACGAGCAGCAGCTTTACGACCACCAATCCGCTTGTCAACTACATAAATATATAATCTCTCTGTGCAAAGATTTTGCATAAAAGGAGCTGTGGATGTTTTCAAACTGATATATTCTTCATAATTTTTTGTCCATAGAAGCAAAATATTAATGTCAAACAAAACATACAAGACAAATAGCTTAATAAATCTCAAACAAAATAAAAGTTTTGGTTTGGGTTTTAAATATGCATTGCATAAATTTATGTTAACCTATGAGTCATTAGGTGAATACCCATAATCGTGTTTTTACGACATTATTTATGCAAGAATTTGGCCTGTCACACTACGCTTTGTTGTGTGATACAGATTGTTGAGATTGTCCATTATAATAAAGTCATAGTACGGTCGATTCTTGACCGGTGCAGACGTGTTTGTTAGTGTTAAGTGTGTGTAATGCTGTGATAAATAAAATGTATAGTCTAACAGTAATATTATCTATTTTCTCTGTATGTTGCTGTATGGTTAATGCACGTAAGTTTAGTTTTAATTGTATATATTATCTCATAATTGAGACCGTTCTCAAAAAGCCAAAGCACAATTCTTCGTATCTTTGTTTTCTTTTTTAGTGTCTAAGATTCCACTATTAATACAAAATAATTTCGTTGACAACATTATTTTTCTAATACTTAAAAGAATATAGGAAAATATATGCGTAAAGCTTTTACCAAAGAAAAGGTAGACAATGTTTTTTCTTTGTTGGTTTGTAGTAGATATAAACAACTTGATAAAAACAACATGTCATGTTCAGACTACTTCAAGTTTATGGCATATAACCGGATCATCAAGACCGGGTTTCAATGTATAAATTAGTAGTGAATACTTACATGGACTACAACAACACTAGCTACTCTTGCATCTTCTGAATAGACGAAAATAAATTATGTAATAAATTAAAATCACGTACTAGATTGTTACGTATGTTTCCCATGTGCCTTTATGGTGGACCGATCATCAACTTAGCCTCCTACACTTTTAGTTAATAGGTTAATAATTGTCTCCAAATATTAAAGTAGGTTCATCACCTATTAGTTGTTACTTTAATTTGCTGGCAAACCGTGGGTGAATACTACCTAGAAAAATCTACGTTATGTACCTCCTTGATTAAGCCGGCAATATGTGTGTATACGCGCGCCTTCAAATTTGCCGTAAAGTGGCAGCGCGGCTACAGCGCTCCGGCCGTGCGATTTCCAATTTGAAGATTTATATAATTTTGAAAACCGCGTGGCCGCAGCGCTGAATCCGCGCTGCTGCGGCGCGACACTTTGTGCCAAATTTAACGGCGCCCTACCACACTGCACTCCACCTCTTTTAAACAATGTATGCTTGTACTTTTCACAGAACAAAATGTATGCACAACTACAAGTGGAGACCGGGGACGATGCATATCGATCAATGATTGTCAACCATTCTTCAGACTTCTGAGTGATAAGAACAGATCACAGTATGATGTGGATAATCTAAGAAAATCACATTGCGGCTTCGATGGCAACACACCCAAAGTAAGTATAATACCAACATTTTTATATTAGCCTACCAGTGACTCCACTCTGTCTGATGATAAGCAATTAGTGGGATTAAGAAGTGGTGGTCACCATGGTGGTATCCACAATGGCGACGGCTCTATGAGATGCTATTTCACACTTGACTTAAAAGATGCTATTGCAGATTAAGCCCTTTTCCCTTACAGAGAAGATATGAGCCTTAATTACTTCACTTGCTTAAGACTGGTTTAAAAATTTCAGTCATTATATTTTTATTATTTCAAGTTTCCTCATATTTTATTTTATAGTAAGTTTACTGAAGTTGCTCTTCGTTTAAGAGTCCTAAAATATTAAGTTCACTGTACAATATAGCAGCTTGTATATTAAGCAGTAGGATCGACATGACCGACACGAAAAGAAGAAGCAGAAGTAGGATGATATAAGATATTTCGCCAGCCGCCCTGATGTTATCAATGTCTATGATCAATCCAATCAGTGACCCAATTTCTTGTCCCCGTCCGACGAGGTAATATTAAAGTAATACTGCTTTAAGAAACAAACAAGTAAAAAACAAAACATGCACAACATTTGACGTCACATACATCACTCATGAAACTGATGACGTGTTTTAATAATTCTAATGAAATTAATGATAGTATTCGATTGCGGTTACTTAATTGTAAACACCAAAACCACAGGCCAATGTTCCAAGAAAGCTTACTGAAACTCTTATTAATGACACACAGCTACAAGCCTGCTTGAGTCACGACTCTGATGTAGAGCCTGTGTCACTTTGCATGCTACTTGAAATTGTAACTTACAAAAATTTTAATAACCTGGCGATTAAAAAGAGTGGTCTGAGTTTCTTGCCAGTTCTTCTCATGCCCTACTCTACGCCAGCAAAACTGACTGTAGGTTAATTGGCTGACATTTTGTAATTTTAACGTTTCTCGTAATCAAACTCAATGAATAAATATATTATCATTTTCATAGATACATCGTCGTAAGAGCTAGTCAAAAAATGTGGATAGGTCGAATTTAGCTTGCTTGGAAGAGGTCTATATATCCAGAGTAGTAAACGCCTTCGGAATAAAAATGACAACGATGATGTTATATTTTTGGTACAACAAAGATCGTAATAGATACTTACTCGATAGGTATCAGTTTAAAAGGGTGTTCCAATAAAATGCAAGTTTGATCTTCTGAGACAGAGAAGAACAATAAATACCTGAGAGTTAGCATTAACCTAATTTTTCGTCTGGCGGTGCCTATCGCATAAAAGTACCTACTGTGATCTCTTCGGATCTCCGTATCGTCTTATACATTTTGTAGGCTCTCTAACATCACGGCGGTGAGTGCTAATTATAACCTTGTTGGTGACAGGCCTAAATATTTACAAACATTTGGAAGATATTGATTAAACTTTTCTTACCGATAATCAATACTAAACTATAATAATTTTAGGTTTGCTGTCCCGAACAAAACGAACCTACGCCTACCGCAAAGCCTACATGTTTCACACCTGAAGGTAACCCTGGCGAATGCATCAGTCTACTCTCGTGTCAAGCTCTGAGTAATCTAATGAAACCGCCTGTCTCTACTCAGACTATTCAATACCTGCAGAAATTAAAGTAAGTAGGTATAAGCGTACTCATCTCAGACGATGTGTAACAAAATTAATGCAAGTTGTACTAATTAAGACCGACTGGCAGGTAAAAGTGCAGATGCTTGGGGGAGGCCTATTAGCCTGACAGGCGAAGCCAAAAGCCATCCCAAATACAGATGTACCTAAGCTGCTGATCTATTATCAGAATGCATAAAGGATGTTTAATTAATCAGAATGCCCTGTAAATAAAAAAAATCATTTAATATTTCGGACATTTAAGAACGACCTAATTATTACTCTATATAATTTGTGTTAAAATAATTTGTGATTTTCACTTAATTTGTGGTTAGTTTTGGACTACACGTAGAATACGCTCTGCAGAATTAATTTCGATAAACAATGAGTAATTTTCCTAATGCGCTTTTGACATCATATCCAAGAGAAGACCCATCAAATACAGGTATCGTAATAAATAGCATACACTTAGGTATCAAAGAACATAAGGAAGTTCGTATCTATTATGAAACATTATAAATGCTAAGGTTCTGAGTCATATAGGGAAGGTCAATACGAACATGAGATGGGAAATATATTAAATTGTATGTAATCTGTTGCAAATGCTAATCTTTATCAAAAAGCCAGGAAAATACGCGCAAGATTTTATAGTAAATATAGGGTTTTCAAGTACCTAATATACATTAGATATAAGAAATTTATATCTATTTTTTGCTTTAAAGTTGAAACTCGCACACTAGAGATTATATCTTGGTATTTACTAAAATTTAAATCATGAATGTAAAGTATCAAACACAATTTTTGTTTTATTTTTAGTAGATACAAATCTTGTATTAGTACAACACGCTGTTCAGTGACATCTAGGTTATCAATTTAACACTTAATCCGCTGCATAGCTCATGTAAAGTTAGACTATGGCAAATCTGATATTAAATGCTTGTAAGTTGGTAATAGCAACAGCAAATAATTCAAAGTTTATAGGATAAAGAAGAGGGACATTTTCTAAAACTACTTCATATTCAATTTGCAGATGTAACGGTCCTGAACAACACAGCGTATGCTGTGCCGTACCCACCCTTCAGCCAGTACAACGTAGCAGTTGTGCTTCAACTGTGTCTGCTTACCCACCTGACCCTTCGACTAAATGCTGTGGTAATGATGACAGAGTGGGCAATAAGATTTACGGTGAGAGTTATACGTGGTTGAAGTCAAGAATTTTAAGTCTGGACAAGAATGAGGCTCTATGTGAAATCAATTCTTAATTAACTATATTTATCTAGAAATTTATATTTATATATTAAAAAAGCAGAAACTTTGTTTTATACTGATGTAAAAATATTAGTTTAGTAACGTTTTAATAAGCGTCAGGAGTGGTGGAAACCATCACAATAACTGTCGTGTCGTACTACACTATTCGGATTTATAAGGTGCATTCGCACTTTCATAAAACACCCGGGATCAAATACTTATTTGTAACCTCATTTCTACTTAAATCATTTTTATGTAATTACTTGAATCGTTGTGTCTTTAGGTGGTGGGCCGACTGCGGTAGATCAATACCCTTGGCTGACGCTTATAGAGTATAAGAAAGAAAAAGTTGTGAAGACACGGTGTGGCGGAGCACTAATTAGCGGCAAATACGTTCTAACTGCTGGACATTGCGTTATTGGAAAGATATTGGAATCAGGCAAACCGTAAGTGTGTAGTTATTTTGGAAGGTTAAGATCTAAGCTAAATTTATATTGGATTCCTATCTACAATTTTGATTGCCATCTGTTAGTCCTAACAGATGGCAATCAAAATTGTAGATAGGAATCCAATATAAATTATATTATTGTTCGACGCTACAGATAACGCATTATTTGTAGCTGACTTCTGGCCTGACAAAATCTAATTGGCATCGACACGCTAAAAAGAAGACCAAATTATGAATTGGAGTCTAATATTAACAGATGGATTAATTAATTTATTATTATTATTATTTTAGCACAAACGTCCGCCTCGGTGAATACAACACCAGTAACGAAGGTCCCGACTGTACGAAAGTCGAAGCTAATGGTACGGACTGTACAGAAGGCGCGATCAGAATACCAATCGAAAGATTAATACCGCATCCTGAATATAATCCCCTGAACTCGCAAAAGAAGAACGACATAGCTTTAATAAAGATGGTAGAAATGGCGCCGTACACAGGTTTGTTTATTGCTAATATCTACAAGTCTCTATCTACGTTTTTATGAATCAAGCTTTACTATATTATTATTTTTCAGACTTCATTCGACCAATTTGTCTCCCAACGCTGGACGTGGCACTAAGAAGTACTCCATTTAATTTGACTGTAGCCGGTTGGGGAGCTGTTAGCACAAGAGAAAGTTCTAGCTCTATTAAACTACATGTTACACTACCTTTCGTGAATCAAGAGGTAAGTTGATATTGCTATCAAAAACTTAATGTTTGAGCTATATTCAGATATATGGATAAATGTAAAGTCATAGCTATACATATAATTATATGAAACAGTAATGTATGCAAAATGATAATGATTTGCCTTTGCTGCTGTTAAAAATCATAGTGTTCTACAAGGGTCTGTCTTAGGGCCATGACAAAAATAAATTTATTTACCTTAATTTTATTTGCAGCAATGTCAACCGGCATACAAAATTCCCAGTCGAAATGTAGCATTATGGAAGGGTCAACTTTGCGCCGGTGGTGAACAAGGCAAGGACTCTTGCAATGGTGATTCTGGAGGTCCCCTAATGTATAAAAACGGAAGAATTTACGAAGCCATTGGACTCGTCAGTTTCGGCTCTCAAAATTGTGGCACGGAGAATGTACCTGGCATCTACACTAATGTATATGAATATAAATCTTGGATTATGAGCAATATAACTCCTTAAGTAATTTGTATATGATAGCTTAAGAAATGACTGACTTACGAAATTAACTAATTCGAGATATACTCACAGATGAAATTATTTCAAGATTTCATTTAATAATTCGGTTAGATCTCTGATAACTGTTTAGAAAAGATGATTGATGAATAAAGGAAAGTATAGCACCATGTGTCATTGTGCGTTTGACTACTATATGTGTCATTATGCGTGTAATGCGTCACAAGGTACTGCATGTAACTAATGTATTCATAGCAATCAAAACATTATAATCTGTCACAATTTGTGTTACCAAAGACTCATACGTCATTGCTTTTTTAAAACTGAGGCAGCGTACAACTAGTTTGCAACAATGTAAAAATAAATTGATTGAACTATGTAAGAGATAGACGATAATAAATAAAATACAATATAAACAGGATATTATACATATAACTAGATATATTATATAACGCCAATTAATAATATAATTATACGATTCATTTATAAGCTATATTGATTAATTGCCTGTGATACTCATAATTTTAATGTACTGCGAAAACAATAATGATAAGACTAGTAAGAAACTTCTTGATAAAAAATTTAGTAATATGAATAAAATTGTAGAAACAATACAGTATATTATTTAATCCTACGACAAAGTTGAAAGTATTTAGGACATTGACTTTACTACCCTTGCGTGTAAGCACATCTAAAGGAGTCTTCCCACTACACAGTATCATACCATGACCGTACTATGAACGTATCAGGATCGGAAAGCAACATGATACGCACTACTATGCCCACTAAAACATCGCCTGATATAATTATTATAGATGATCCTTGCATGGCATGCTACAGTGCTAGTCGGTGACGGAATGGTCTATGAGCAGTCTCATACTTTTTAATAAAAAGAGTATTTTTTTACGGTCATAGTATGATACGTTGTAGTGAGCAGAATACTTACCTGTTGCCAACTTGACTGAAACTGGCTTCCCACTAGCGGACTGACCCCTACCCTTGACGCAAAACAGGTTACCTATCATACATGGAGTTCTTCATGAAATGAGTTGAAAAGTTTTTAACAGGGTCGGCAACGCACTAGTGATGTTCCTGGTGTTGCAAGCGTCCATAAGCTACGGTAACTGCTTACCATCAGGCGGGCTGTATGCTTGTTTGTCACCTTAGTCGTATAAAAATATCCATCTCCGTTTAAAAGATGGATAGCTGTAATAACGGCTCGTTGTAATAACCACGATGCAGACTTTATGCATTTTAATATAACACTATAAGTACACGTATTTGTATATCTTGCTACCCCTAAATATATGGATTGACTTCTTCCTGTGCTTGTGATCTTTCATTGGACTGTTCTGAAGATAATGAAGTTCAAAATCGAATACAAAATTATGCTTAAATAACGACATATAAATCAAAAAGAATCAAATGTGAAACTGGATTCATTACGAATAAGTACTTCATTTGACTCACGAGCAACCTGTAGCACAAGCTACGATCAAATACTAGGTACATATTATTATTGCCTTATTAATGATGTAACAATAAGTAAGTATATTCAATTAAATATAGGTTATCTAGGCTTAGATAACTTAAGACAATCTATACTATTATATGAAGCGGAAGAGTTCGTTTGTTTGTTTGAATGCGTTAATCTCTGTAACTACCAGCCGGTTATGAAAAATTCTTTTAGCGTATGATAGCCCAGTCCTCGAGGAAGGTTATAGGCTATGTAGCATCACGCTACTGGCGACAGGAGCAGAGCAGTAAGCAAAGACGCGGGTGAAACTGCGCCGTGGAAAACTAGTATATTTATAATTATCTACACATAGTTCTTATATTGTTGCAAAAAGCGTTGAAGATACATTACACAACCTAATTTTGATATCGGTATAGTAATCTATTATAATATAGAAGGCGGAAAAGTTTATCTGTTTGTTTGTTTGAACGCGCTAAACTCTAGAACTACCAGTCGGATTTGAATAATTCTTCTTGCATATGGTACCCGAGTTCTTGAGGAAGGTTATAGATTATGTGACATCACGCTACTGTCGACGGGAGTAAAGCAGTAAACAAAGACGCGGGTTGAACCGCAACGAAAAGCTAGTTAGCTATAAAGCTAACTTTTTTTAACGTTCGTTAACAATGCAGGAGGTCATCAAATTATATACTAAACCATAAGTAAAATATGAGGGTGTCGGGCAACCGATGAATGAAGACTCACGACTGGCCACGGTGGCGAAAATTGGGGTAGGCCTATGTCGAGCAGTGGACGTTTTGCCGATGATATAATGATGATCATAAGTAAAAGACAGGCAAGGTCGGGTTGTTTACTTAGTGATTAGAGGGATCACTATAATAGCTTGCGGATACACTAGAATCACTACGTTTACCTATATTATTATCTCCTGTACTTTATTACGGTACAAAATTTAATATTATAGATAATGATATGGATACATAAGAGGCCGCTAAAGTTCTCTAAAATCTCAAACCTCTACCTACGATTTAGCATGTCCAATTACATTTTTTGTCCGTATTGTACGCCTCAACGTACTGTCGAACGTACCTCAAAATCCGAACTAAAACTATATTATTAATACAATATTTGCCAGAATAAACAGTAAAAATGTCAGCCTTTTATTGTCTCCCTGCAGGGCAAAGGCCTCTTCTCATACAGAGAAGGACTAATATCGGAATCATGTACAGGCTACGGTAGCTTAACAATCATCTGTATAATTATCTATAGATACTATTATATCAAGCGGAAGAGTTTGTTTGTTTGTTTGAGCGTGCTAATCTCTAGAACTATTTCATGGCATGTAAATAATTCTTTTTGCGTATGATAGCCGAGTTCTTGAAGAAGGTTGTAGGCTACATAACATCACGCTATTGGCAACGGGAGCAGAGTAGTAACCAAAGATGTAACTTAACACGGGTGAAACCACGCCGCGGTAAGGCTAGTTAATTATATTACCCACGTAAAAAATATATAGCTACTTAAGACTACTAAAATATATTGCTATCATTTGTAACAACTATCAGACCATAAACAGAAAAAAAAATACGAGGATGGGACATTCCAAGTAGCAAACTTTAGTCACTTGTATTACCGGTCATACTTCAAGTAATCACTACGATGAAAAATAATCTTTACTGCTAATAAAATAGAATTTAAACTTGTTTGGAAGTTATCACAGCTTTATGCTACATCATTTTAATATATAATGTCCACGACACAGACTGACCGTCGAGTTTTAAGTCACAGTGCGGTCAACCTTAGACCGGTGCAGACGTGTATATTAGTGTTTAGTGTATTATGCTGTGATAAACAAAATGTATAGCCTTACTGTTATATTATCTATTTTCTCTGTATGCTGCTATATGGTTAATGCACGTGAGTAATTTCTATTGAGGTTTAAGGAAAATTAGTTAAAGTTTTTGTGTAAAGTGTTCGAGATTGGTTAGTT
This sequence comes from Parascotia fuliginaria, assembly GCA_963082885.1. Lineage (NCBI taxonomy): Eukaryota > Metazoa > Arthropoda > Insecta > Lepidoptera > Erebidae > Parascotia > Parascotia fuliginaria. The sequence continues at coordinate 9,336,243 of OY720195.1, forward strand.
CAGAGGCTTTTAGAATTACCGGTATATCGGCAATGAACATTAATTTGTTATTGTAGTGAACTTTTTATGAATATATAGTCAAGTTTACGCACACAGTTCGTATAATTGTTAAACATACAAAGTTATAATAGTCTATCATTGTAAATACAGACGTAAGCTATTTACGACCGGCTTTTTTGAGGTCTATGTTCAACAATGGATCTAGTAGTTCTATAATTGAAATGTTGATAATGATGACACATAAGCTCCTTATTTAGGTAAGATGTAGTTCATCGTGATAAGACGAGTGAAACAAATATTATGTGACAAATCTTTTGCGCATTATATTGTTTATTTGTTTAGTCAAAACAACATTACTTCAATCTCGTAAACAATTAATAATGATATAATTACGGTAACAAAATTCGAGGTCTTTGGACAGTTCCTTCGGGTTTCCTTAACAAAATTATGTATAGCATTGGTACTGTTTGATAATTCCTTGCTGGGTTTTTCTTAACAACAATATAAACAATCTTCTACAGTGATCTTTTAACCGTATAAACTGTTAATAGTATAAAAATTGTAAAACAATCTGATCACAAAACCGGTTAGATCTTGCATATTAATGTTTAAGTTAACATGAGGTTACTCCCCGTTGAAGGTTAACGTTTGAACATATATGATTAGGGAAACATTTAATAAAATATTACTTGGTTTTCACGATGCGTTCGTTTGCTATGCATTCTGCTAAATTTTCATCGCCAAAATTCATATTTTGTTTCATATATTTAGTTATTAAGTGACTCTGGAATGTACTTAGTCGATTTAAATAGTAGTGATTAATGCCCACAGTCTTCTCTGCATGAGAAGGCAAAGCAATGTTATTATTTGCCGAAACGAAATTACTGATATTTGACATTATAGTTTCCTGCTGTCGTGAAGAGCAGAACATGTTACTTAAATGATTGTTTGGTTATTTGTCCGACTGCCGAAGTCAAGGAGAGACATGTCTTTTTTAACCGTGTGTCGGTACGAGAATGTATGTGGGTATGTATATCTATTTCTTTTGAACGCTCTACAGCCTAAATAGCTGGATTTTAACATATGAGGTGTCAGTAGATTCGTTCGATTGAGCTGATACAATATAAAAAGATTTGCAGTCGACTCAAAAAGAAGAAGAAGAAGTAGATTCATATTAATAGTGGGAGTGACAAAGAGTACATATCTACTATTTCAAAGTAGCGTCAGTAGAGAAAATAATGGATTTCTTTCTTTTCAATTTCTTTCTTTTCAATTTCTTTTAGGCAGGCGGGCATGTGTTTTGTTTTGAAATAATAGATATTTATTTATTTATTTACTTATTAGTACAACCACATCATATGTATTATAACAATTATTGCAACATTATTACCAGTATAATTCTGATACAAACACACTGATGGTGTACATAGATATTGCTTGGATAACTCTTGACGAAGACTTATCATAATGAATCCTGATGGACATAATATTAGGAGATTATAAATACCAATACTCTCGCAAACCATTGTATGCAAAGTTGCTTAAGTTTAGATCATCTTCAGCAACCAACAAGTATTCCCACATGGTTTTATAGAATCTAAAGGATAATTCAAGTTTTCATCACAAAATCTTATATGGAAATACCAGAACCTTTAAGAAAGTATAAGGCATTGGGTTTTTATGGATGATTTGTTGTAAGTATACAGATTTAAATGATTGACAATGTTTTAGAAGGTTCTCTAAGTATTAGCGACTTCGTTTTCATAAGTCCCATACTAAAATTTGTTATTGTGTTGGAAGTTGTGGCTTTTTAAATTCATAATTACCAACTTTCTAAGTTCATCTTAGATATTACTGACTTATGGTAAAGAAAACATCGTGAGGAAATTTAAGCTTATTACAAAAAGTTTGAAATTGCTAGTCCGCTTGAGCAAGCGTGGTGATCAATGCTCGTGTCTTCTCTATATGAGAAGAGTCCTTTGCCCTGAGGGACAGGAACATACTGGTATTATTATGTAAAACTTATATTTTTGTATCTTCCGTGTCTGAGCAGAGGCAGTCGCCTTGCATTGGAATAACAACGATCAGGATCGAAACAATGTTTCAGTCAATGAGAATAAATTGCATTTATGCTAAACATGAATATTAATATTAACAATTTTCTCATAAATATGATTAAATATCACAATACAGCATATTTCACCTACGATCGGCATTTAAATGCCAAAGCTATACAAAGACAATAAATTGGCATTAAAATATTATTTACAAGCCAAATGAATATGGTAATTTTATATATTTATTTATTTATATTAGTTAATGCACACACATAGCTAATAATTATAAGAAAGTCAAACAGATACAAGAACACTAGAAATTGTATTATTCTTTCACAAACATGTATACTGTTAAATGTTATTTTTTTGCGTTAGTAAGTACCTAAACGCCTACCTATACCCAAACGAATATGTGTGCGAAATTTCTAATCAAGTGTAAGTGAATCGATGTCGAAAATTGGAAAGGAAATATATTATGCTAGTAAAAAGTTTCAGGTTTTAATTGAGCAAAAAAACTCAACCGTTTAGTTCGAGACCCTTTAGATTTTAATAAAAAAATATGTGCACCTTAAATTTGTAAAAACAAAAAAAGGTTCATGTATAAAATGGTTATAAAACAAAAAAAAGCAGATATCCAAGATTTCAAGAAACTAGTTGCTACTAACTAGTATTTTACTTTTTTTTTAGTTTGCCCGGACGATCGCTTTTTTTTATTTCAACTCATAAGTACACATAGATACCTACCTCAGGAAGATCACAATTGTAAGATACCTCTGACAATGTAAGATGGAGAGTGTATAGATGTACTCATTAACAAATTTAAAAAAGTAATGAGTATTAACGTGAAGTGTTTTTCAATAATACTAGCTGCTGATATTCGTACTACAAAATAACACTTTAAAGCAGTCATGAACAATATCAAAAGTAAAATAAAAAACCAGCCAAGTGCAAGTCGGACTCGCCCACGAAGGGTTTCTCCGTACCATTGTGTATATAAAAAAAATCACGTTTGTTGTATGGGAGCCCCTTAAAAAATTATTATTTTGTATTTGTTGTTATAGCGGCATCAGAAATATATTATCAGTGAAAATTTTAACTGTCTCACTGTCACGGCTCATGAGATATAACCTGGTGTATCAATGTCGTAAAACAAGGTAAATAATCACGTTTGTTGTATTATTGGGGGGGAGCCCCCCATTTATTCCATTTTGTTTTTTAGTATTTGTTGTTGTTGATGATGATGAGGATAATATGATGATATAAATTTGAACCGTCTTACTATTACGGTTCATGAGATACAGCCTAGTGACTGACGGACGGACAGCGGAGCCTTAGTAATAGGATTCCGTTTTACCCATTGAGTACGGAACCCTAAAAAGAAACAAGGAATAGAAATAGAAAATATAGTTTCAGTAACTTACAATTGTGGTACTCAAAATTGTATTACAAAATATATCCAAACATTTTACAAGTTTTCTCATTAGTTAGCCATGCAAGAAATGTAAATGATTTAAATAAATGCATTATAAGGATGATAATAAACTACTTATACTCGTAAAAGGAACAAACCATATCTTATTCAGAATAGACCAATGACTACATTCGTCGTCGTTCTTTAATTATTGGTAAAAACCAATGTATGTTACATTGGTTTTTACTAATTACCATGATTATGTAAATGATTCTAATGGGAATCTACAGGGTCTCGAAACAAACGGTTGAACACTTTATACTTCTGTCGTTCAATTAAGGCCTGGAACTCTTTACCAGCGCATGTGTTCCCATCTAATTATGATCCTGGGTCTTTTAAGCGGGGCGTGAAAAAGCATCTCACTAAGCCGCTATACTGGCGGACATTATACCAGTAGTCTGGCTTTTGGAATGGTGTCTACCACTTCTGGATTCCACTCACTGCTCACCATCAGGCAGAGTGGGGTCACATTGGTAGCTCATTTAAAACAAACGATATCTCAGATGTATATAGATATAGGTAAAGATAAATTAATTGCAACGTAAAATATGAATGACGTAATTTTCAAAACAGGTGTTAAAAACCAGTTCAAAACGACCCAAAAACAAAAAAAGAGTTATATCATAATCATAACACAATTTAAACCTGTTTCTGTGTCTGTAGGTCAAATCATCAAAAAAGTCTTGGTCAGGAACAAATGTAGGTAACTAGCAACCCACCCCTGATTCACACGAGGGTAAATTAAGATCTATTTATTTATTTAAAATAAAGGAACTCCAGCAAAGGCTGTCTGTAGGTACACAATTGTAACTGAGAGTAAATATGACACAATAATCTTTTGGTGTAATTTTTCAATATTAGGAGACCAAAGCGCGCAAATATTGGCAATAAGTGATATTAAACGTATGTTTTTTATTACATAATATTATAAGAAGTAAAGAGAAAAAAATGATTCGATGATAAAAAAAGTTTACCAAATTTAAAACAAATTGATAATATCGACACGTGAACTTAGTTAAGCGTTTAAAAAAATTAAGTAAGAAAAATCAAATTAAATTATTAAAAATAATTTAACTTAATCACCTATACAACGTACAATTCTTATATGCAAAAACATTAATTTACTGTTATGCCGACTTCAAATAAATTAAAGTTCAATTAAAATCACAAAGATTTCTTTTGAAATGTGAACCAAAATACGTACATAGAAATTAATTATTCGTTCATTGCAACTACAGCTAAAACAGGAAAAGTTACTAAATCAAGTAATGACGTGTCACCATATTCACCTAATAAATGTAGTATATTAATGAAGAATATTCTACTAATAAAGAACGAGTGCATGAGACATTATTATTTTACAAGCTACAGAAAAATAATTAACGTTTTACTTTGCCAAAACTTATAACTACGCTGATCGTGATATAGGTGGACAGACGTCAGTTTATAAAGCTTTTTATAAGTTTTTATCTGTTTGCCCAAAAAAGCATCTCACTAAGCCGTCATAATACCACCATACCAGTAGTTTAGCTTTTGAAATGGTGTCCACCACTTCTGGATTCCATTGACAGCTTACCATCAGGCAGAGTACGTCACTTTGGTAGTCCAATATAAAAAAATCTTAATGAAACAATAAATAATGAAGCCTGTACTAGAGTATAACATAGAGGATGAAGAACACAAAATTTAGACAGCAAAAACTTATCACGCATTTGAATCAAATGATTTTAGATTTTGCTAATATCACATACTATAGTAGTAACTAGTAACAATAACTCCTCCAACAACGTAACTTACAATATTTATCCTAATGCCTAAAGGTATTAATTTAGTACATATGAACGTGATTTTAATAATCATAACATAAGTAATAACAGTACAATTATTAACTTTGCACAAACATGTCCGTCGTGTAAATCTTGAGATGTTATTAAATACCTAGATTATTTATTCAATGACTTCATAATATTTAATCAATTGCGTATAGTTTAAATATAGTAATAGATATAAATAACCTATCATAAAAATCAATTTGTTGCAAAGGAAAACGAACAGGAAAGAGCGAAAGATATTTGTACTACATACGATGAAGAAAAATTACTTTGGCCTTTTAAAACTAGTTTTAATCAGAAGATTAAAAATAAGTTGTTTATTTACTTATGATCAAACTAAGACGATAATGAGCATGGATGGTAAAAAAAGATTACTTGTTTTGAAGAACATCTAAATTTATAAAGAGGGTCTGCGACAGGGCTACATGATTTGACGACTTATTCACATGCATTAAAAAGGTTTGTTAGTTTTAATTTTAAATATCATTGTTGATATTGGGGGTATTGCAATATTTATATACCCATATAATTGGTAATATTAAAATTTTGTCAATTCATCTGACTCTTGCCTTATCTTTTTTGTTAGTGCTGCATTCCAATATACAGTCAAGGTAGTCAATAATAACAATCTGCAAAATTTATCATTTATCATTAACCTCAACGCAAAAAGCGGTGTTATAAGTTTTACGAGTGTTTCTCTGTGTGTGACATCAGCATCTTCCCAAAGAGCTAAATCGATTATTTTTTAGTTTTGGTTCGTTTTGTTTGATAGGTGATTTTATCCACCATCATCATAATAATAACAGCTGAAAGACGTCCAATGCTGAACGTAGGTCTCCTCCAATTTACGCAACCTTGGCCGGACTCTTAAAAGATGGTCGGTCTTATAGATTTTATCCTTAATATAAATAAATATGTTTGAATTGAACACGAACTAAACGAATGAAGTGATAAGAAACTTCCACAGGTGTGATTTTATTTTTTTTAGTTTGGAGATATAAAAAATTCAATTCATAGTTATTTATAAAATATTTTTTATTGTGATTTACAGAACAAGCGTCATGCACAACAGCATTCGGTGGTCCGGGACAATGCCAGTCTATATACAACTGTCAGCCGCTGTTGGCGCTAATCAACAAGCCTGACAGAAACCAAAACGACATGGACATACTGAAGAGGTCACATTGCGGCTTCGATGGCAATGCACCAGCCGTAAGTTTTGAAAGAATGATTAGCATTGTGAGGAAGATGAACTAAACAAATAAGCACGAAAGTTTGCAAGGTCGATGACATATGAACTACCACCTGCCTTAACGTTAATTCTAATGTTAGCGTTGGTAAATGTGCCAAACTACGCGTTAAATTATGGTCACAAAAAACTTTTGGCCACATTAAGGGAACTGATTCGTTAAAGTTAGCCAACATGGCACTATCGCGTTATTAACCTCTTGATGTGTCGAAAAGCCGCCACCTGAGCTATCGCCTAACGTCTAAAGTTATTAACAATTCCACATCTCTTTAACGGCACGATTGGCTACATCTGTGTAATGTCTTGGTTAAAGCCTTAATTAACGTGTAGCAGTAGCTTAAGAGATACGAATTACTGCTGGATAGGAGGTCACCAAACATTATATTACATTAGAGAAGTTTTTATTGGATATTTCGTAGGGTCTATTAGACGGGTTTATCTATTGCTTAATGATATTATCCTGTTAAAAAAACCGATAGCTGCAGTTTTTATATTGTGCTGGCCTATAACGTAGCCTAGAAAGTTTAGAAAAAAAAGAAAATATAATCGAACAAGTTCAATACAAAATTGCAATGCAATATGACGACTGAAGCGTCATTTTGAGTGGCACTAGTCTCGCAAATAAAGTTTCAATGCCGTTGCTGAGTAAAGCAAATAGAACTGCGACAGCATACGCATTAGAAAAACAGCATTGTATAACGATATTGTAGTGTTTAAAAGTTTACTGTAAAGACACATTTTACTACACAAGAGTTTACTGACATCTGGCTTGATCATTACCACCATTATGATTATTTGAGTCGACACACGTCCACTGCAGAACATAAGCCTTGATCTGTACAGATTTGTATATTCTAGAGACATAAAACAACTCTATTTATTTCATGGGTGTCGTACGAGTAGAGAACACGATAAAACAGACAATAGCGTTAAAACTCTAAAACTCTTTCATTGTAACTACTCTTTCGTCACTATTAGATTTAGAATTCTTTGATCGAAACCAGTTACGTATAAAGAACAATTTATATTCGTCGTTGGTTACGAACCTAACGGCTACGTAGACGACCAGAGAGCTTCCAAGCATGATGACCTATAGGAAAGGCCTATGTTTTTTTTATTATACGGCGTAACAATAATGTGAATTGTGTTAACCTCCTTATATTTAGAAAAACACTAACGTGACGTAACACTCATTTACTGCCCCTACTTCCAGGTGTGCTGTCCATCCAGAGATAAACCTCCTCCACCCCCTGAACCTCAATGCTACACTCCTGAGGGTAAACCTGCGGAATGCATTAGCTTGTACTCGTGCCCAGGGTTGAGCAATCTACTGAAACCGCCAGTGTCGAATGAGAAGATTCAATATTTGCAGAGATCAAAGTGAGTATACCTATTTATACATTGCTTTTACCTTTAAATATGCGATGAATATTGTAACAATACTACAATAGATATATTAACAATCTCTAAAACAGTTTAAGACAAAGTCTCTGTTTTTGACGCTAATTTCTATTTTGATACGCTGTTCATCGTTGACAGCATTCACAAATTGTAATCACGTTGTAAATACCAACGTGCGAAGGGTAAGGTACCTAGCGACAAGTCGCTAGTTAAGTTAAAAAATCTAAAGGTATGTTAAAATTAGTCGTAAGATCTCCGCATGTGCGGTAGGCAGCGGCCTGGCGGCGCCTTTGGCATTGCAAGTTTATGACCGACAATTATACTACTAACTATCAGGCTGTACAATAAAAAAAACTACCATCACCCCATCTATTCCCGAGGATGTCGTAAAAGCGACTAAGGTAATAATGATCATAATGTCAATACCTATTTAAATAAGAAGCATCTTAAATATATGCCATCCAAGACAAAAGATTACAACACAATGTATACAATGTTTATTAAACACATAATAAAATAAAACATTAGTATTTTATATTCAGCTCTGAGCATCACACAGCCAAGATGATGATATCATAGGTACAGTTGATTGTAATGTAAGCTGATGTTAACTAGTTTAGATTACCAATAATTGTTTAATGAGTAGTTACATAAAGTAATAATTAGGAGTATTAGCAAGAATATCAGTTTATGAGATATGTAACTTAAATGCAACTCATAGATGAAATTTTTAACTGCCTTTGGATTCAGCTACTGTGTACTGATTGCCAACCGTAAATAATTTTAAGGTCTTTTTAAAAATTGTTGATACTAGTTTGAAGTTTGAAATTGTGCCCGGATTATGACAGAACCCCTATTGCATAGGACCCCACATCCTAACGAAACTCTGGCACTATACACAAGAGGTGTTAAGCATAAGGCCTTTTTTCGAGGGTTTCAGTAGAGGAATAATGCTAAGAGAAAAAAGAGACTTAATAAACATATCCTCACGCCGTTCTGTCAATATCAAAGGGTATTCCCTTCTATAAAGTGCAGTGTACATTTATGACATACACTTCTATACTGATGTTTAAACATAAGGAAAAATCGCTACAATATCTTTTATGAACATGTATTAAGAATGTCAAGGATTTGTATAATGACGAGATCAAATCAAGTTATAAGATGAATGAGCATCACAAGCTTTACAATCAACTTGATAGAAACAAGGCGAGACATTTGAACACAACTTTTTACAATTAATCGCATCTTCGATGGAAAAGAGGCTTTACACGAAATATATCGTGCAATTATACATATATCTTATGTACTAAGCCACAGAGTTTAAAATCGCCAAATCGGAGTTCATATTACATCTTGCCATTGACGGTGTGATTGTGTTCAAATTTTAAGGCGGTCTTAAACTTGTTTCGTGAGACTGGCGAAATAAATAAGGAAAATTGGATTTTAAATGTATGCGAATATAATTTGTAATCTTATTTTCTAATAACGTCATCGCCACGTCATGTTCTAATGTTTGTATATTCAAATATTAGGGAAAATCATTAAACATGCATAAACGATAAATTTGACTGATGCAATAAAAGAACAATAAATATTCGGAGAACCGTTGCTATTCAAGGTACCTACTCAAAAACAGACATTTCGAACTAAAGTTGTCACTGAACGTTGACATTGGAGGGATGTTAATTAAAGTTCTATTTTGAACAAAATTAATAATTACAAATTGATTTTATGTTTTAAACAGAAAGTCGCAAAACAGAGGTACATTAATGTTCATACAGCAATTTATGTTACCAAAATTGAGGAGTTATACAATATTTAGGTTTCAAACGATTTAATTCATCAGAAATTCAATACATTTATTTTATTTAAACATCAAGACTGTGTCAAACTATGCATTGGCACACACCCTGACAAATTCTTCTAATCAACATGGCATACATACTTCTGAACAGAGAAAGATTATGATATTCAACTGAAACTTCCAGCGAGACGAAAGCCTTTATCAAGATTGGTCATATTATTATTAGCCAGGCTTGGTAGACGGATTGTTATTAGCAATAGCAGCAATCTTATAGGACGCTGCTGTCTGTTCTGTACTTAATCTTGTCGTGCGACATATTGAACGCCGTCAATGTACGACAACTAAAATGTATTTACCTACTTCCACGGTGGAATCGTCCGATGTTAACCACTTATTATAACTTCCAGATGCAACGGCCCAGACCAATACAGCGTGTGTTGCGGCCCGGTACCCGAATTCAAAGAAATACCGCGAGGCAGTTGTGCTGCCTCAGTCTCTGCTTACCCTCCTGATCCTTCGTCTGAATGCTGTGGTAATGACGGCAGAGTTGGCAACAAGATTGTAGGTTAGTGTTGTTTTTATTACTAGTAAATAGTAAAAGCAAAAAAGTTTAGATTTGTTTAAGTAATGATTCAAAAAATTGTTGTCGAAACTTCTTTGACAATAATGAGTTTATTAAGGCTGCGGAATCATAGAGAAATATAGGAAACACTAGAGTTCGTATTAGACCACTAGTCCCATTTTGGTTGTTTTGGAGACTGACCTATCTTGGCAGATTCTTGAAAGTTTGCTCATTGTTACTTTTGGGCATTTGTGTCCCTTTCCTTTCCTATCTTATCTTCAATTTGAATTCGTCTGTAGTAGTATAACATTATTTTCGTTTTAATAAAACTCAATTAAACATTGTTTATATCCAGGTGGCGGACCAACAACAGTAGACCAGTACCCTTGGTTGGTGCTTATAGAATATCGAAAGGAGAGCGCTACGAAGACGTTATGTGGAGGTGCTCTGATCAGTGGCAGATATGTGCTTACTGCTGGGCATTGTGTTACTGGACCGGTGTTAGCGTTAGGAAGACCGTGAGTAGTCTTTTACTGTTTGTGTAGTCATGTTACTGACCATTATATTTCCCCAACAGATTTTTCTAACACAACTTTAGTGGCAAACAAGCATACCCACCTGATGGTAAGTGGTAACCGTAATCTATATTTTCTAACTATTCTTAGAAAATACAATCAATTCGTTGCCGACCTTGTTGGGAGAAAAAGGGAAAATAAAGAGGACTTCAGACTGCAGGCGTAATGAAAATTCTAAAATGGCGCCCACGAGGTAGCATCACTGAGCTGTAAAATTCAGTCAAAGCGCTATCAATCTTTGATAAATAAGCGTGAACTATTTATTCTATTGATTTCAAACTGGAAATAAATTTTGAATTTTTGCGAATGGAAGACCTTGGGCTGTTGGCGCTTTCACTTACCGAACGAGACGCATTAGTATGGAAACTACTACTTTGCGTCGATATTTTACGAAAGTGTATTTACTTCCCTAGCTTTAGGCTGAAACCAGCAAGGTATACAACCGTATGAAGGCAATAACATTAATTTTAATTATTGTTTTAGCACTAACATTCGCCTCGCAGAATACGACACTAGTAACGAAGGTCCTGACTGCATGCAAGTCGAAGCTAATGGTACAGACTGCACGGAAGGAGTCACCAGAATACCAATAGAGAGAACGATACCACATCCTGATTATAATCCCTTGAACGCCCTAAAGAGGAACGATATTGCTTTGATCAGGATGAGAGATATGGCGCCTTATACAGGTATGTTTTTTTAATAGAGAACTTTCTAACAACAATTGAATATCAGTTAACTTTTATGTGATGAATAAATATAGTGAATTCACAGATTTTCTATATCTTTTGGATGAAAGTAACTTGCGATTGTGAAACAATTCCTAAGTCTTGTAGAAAATTGCGTGTTCTGTATTATCCAGGCAAATCCAACATGAAATAAATGACCACTATATTAGTGATATCGAGCGACATTGTTAGTTTGCATCATTCCACTGTTGGTTTGACACCATACCAACCAACCGAAGAGTATGAGGATCTTCAAAGATTTCGGTTCATACCTAATTTAAACAATCTCATCACGCCATAGTGAGGCTACCATACTAGTAGTTTGGCTTTTGAAATGGTGCCCACAACTTCTGGATTCCTCTGACTGCTTACCATCAGGCAGAATGGAGTCACTTGGTAGGCTAATATAAAAAAAAATCTTTTACTTTTCAGACTTTATCCGCCCGATTTGTCTGCCAACCTTCGACATGACGTTAAGGAATGATGCCTACTACAACCTAACTGCCGCTGGCTGGGGTGCCGTCAGTTTAAGGCAGAGCAGCAGCACCATAAAACTGCATGTCGATCTACCTTATGTTAGCCGAGATGTAAGTTGATATTTATATAGTCATAGCTCATAATATTGCCACTGTTCACTGCTAAGAGAAAGCCTCTTTTTATACAGAAGAGACTTAAAAACTTATTGAAATGGTCAGGTTTCTTGATAATGTATTTCTTTACCGTAAATCAGTAGTATATTAAGTAAACTTAGTAAGTAAATACATATGAGTGAAAAGTGACATTGCCATTACTATAAAGCTCATGTAGAGGAGTGGTAAGTTATATAGCACGCCATAATATATCATTAAAAATATATTGCAATATTGGTTACTATTACTTGTAACTGATTCAGCGATTTCGAGTATTAAGCAAAAATAACGAGCTTTTGTCTAAAGTTTCTAATAAAATATTGATAAGTTACTTTATCTCCCTGAAAAATATCAGTCCGCCAATAAGATCCTTATTTCTTTCATTTGCTTCACAGGTATGTCAACCAGCATACACAGCTCCTGGTCGTAACGTTCAATTATGGAAGGGTCAGCTGTGTGCCGGTGGTGTGAAAGGCAAGGACTCCTGCAAGGGCGATTCTGGAGGTCCTCTAATGTATGAAAACGGTAGAACATTCGAAGCCGTTGGCATCGTCAGTTTTGGACCAATTCCTTGTGGCATGGAGAACATCCCTGGAGTGTATACTAATGTGTATGAGTACAGTTCTTGGATTAGGGGCAATATTGCTCCTTAACTTCTAGTTTCGTTTATAAGAACTCTCTTATTTCTTAAATGTGTAGTCATAAAGTGATATTATTAACTGATATTTTGCATTTCGATGTATAATGATGAGAATTGAGTACAAACCATATTTCATTTCAGTTCGAAGAATCAATAATGTAGACTTCAATAATAATAAGATATTTGTCACTGATTTGAATTTTCCATAAGATTTGTCTTGATATGATTGTCAGAAAGATTGTTTCTTCGTCAGTCATATCAAAACACACTTTAAAAATGTCCTCGTGAAAAGAGCTAAACCCTACGCGACAATAGTACTTAAGTAAAAGCCTATCGTTATTAATTATCGTAATTAGCTAATAAATAATTTGCTCAAAACTGTTTTATTTAATTTTTGCATTATTCTTGCAACAACCTTGGTTCATATTACAGTTCAGCGCAAAATGTTATATATATTTTAATTTTGGCGAACAAGTATTTTGCAGTTGGCCGCTTGCCTGGCACCAATGTTAATAGGAATCGATATCGTTGGTGGAATATCTAACACTTTTAGTTTAGTACATTCGGCTTACATCTATCTCATTAGTTTCATAAAAGCATATAAATATTTATCATAAATAAATCAGTCTGCATCATTTTTGTAGATCTAATATAAACGAAGGTTCGCAGGAGCCACATTGCAAAATTGCAATTCTCCAAAATATTGAACATTTCCATGCTAAATAGCAAGGTTGCGTTATTACTAAAAACGCACAAGTAATTTATATCTTCTATCACAATTAACAGTTCAAGTAAATGCAGTAAACATACTCTAAGATTCAGGGTTTCATTAAAACAATATAAGTTCACTCACCTCTGGCATTGGTCGCTGCGTCTGCTATCTTCTGGAACGCGTCCAGAAATGCAGCTATTGCAACCAGCGCTGATCTGTAGATAGAACATTAAACCTGTTTATATGAAGTAATTTGAAATTGGCTTGAGAAACAAAAGCTTAGCAGCATAATTAGTAAAATTTGCTTTGTAAGTCTTCTACCTTGTTCATTGAGCCCAATTATATTGAAATCCACAGGCACACACAATAATCCATACTGTCATACTAATATTATAAATGCTATAGTAACTTTGTCTGTCTGTCTGTCTGTCTGTTACGCTTTCAAGCCCAAACCACTAAACCGATTTTGATAAAATTTGGTACTGAGATAGATTAGACCTTGGGTAACAACATAGTCTGATTTTCATCGAGAAAAATTGCTTAAAATAGGGGATGAAAGTTAGTATAAAAATCGTCAATGTATAACGCGATAATCGACATTCACGCGGGCAGAGCTGTGGGTAACAGCTAGTTCTTATTGATACGGTTTATACTATAGTACTACAGACTACTAAACATGGTTTATGTATCATCCAACATACATAACATACTTGTGAGAAACCAGCGCCGCGACAGTTTGTCACAAGTCTTTATTATAATTCTAAAAACAATAACATGTGTGTCAGTGTGTGTGTGTTTTCAACTAAGCCGTCCATGGAACTATTGATTGATGTGCATTGGCGTCAAACAAGGACCAACAACACAGAATAATGGCATTAAAAGTCAGGGCAGTCTTTATTTAGAATACATTTATCGTGATCTTCGCTTTCATAAAGTGCAGTAACACTAAAGGTTGAACCACATTTAACAGCACGGAATCGCACTTTCCTATGTTTTTATCCTGTACGCGGCAGCGTGCTGCGCTTTCTTTCTCTCTTTTTAAGTAACAATAAGCAATATATAATATTAATAAAAACAAATAGCCCGCCTACCTAAAACAAAGTGAAAAGAAACTAATTTTTTCTCGTACTGACGCTACATTAAAATTTTATATACCCTATGTCGCTCCCACAATTAATACGAATCTAATGACACTTGATAGATTTTAACGTTTGAGGTGTCATTAGATTCGTAGTGCGTGCCAAAGAAATAGACATACATAACCACATATACATACATATACGCTCGAAAAACATTACCTTCCTTGACTTCGATAGAAGCATAGGAAAGTCCGATTCCGTGCTGCTACATGTGGTTTAACCCTAACATTTCTTGTAGCGCGACAGTTACAATCGTTTAGCTACAATTGAGTTCGCTATTGACTCGCAAATTGATGATAAGACTTCGTCTCTGTTATTTATTTGATATTCATGTTATAGGTTGAATGTGTTTGACCTCTGTAGTATTGGATTGGCGGACTTATTGTACAGAAGTAAATAGAGAGCATATGCTACAAACTTCACGTGTAACATGTGCTTTGTTTTTAGTCAACAATTTAAGGTAAAATGAAGTGCTATATTGTGAATTGAGAAATCAATATTCTTGAACAATAAACTATTAGAATTCTAATTATTATTCTAATAGTTTCGTATCTTAAACTTCTAGCAATAGAAATGTAGCAACAACTAGCATACTTAGTTTGTTATAGGATTTCATTCTGCTTTATATACCCCAAAGCAAGCAGAAAAAGGCCGCTGCTACTAAAACTACCACACCTGCGTAGTTCGTTAAGTAGTTTTTTAATATGCTACCTTCCCGCATTTAAGGAGATTTATAATCACTACCATTCAAGTGTAAATTTTACAGCAATGAAGAGAATCTTAGGGGACACTCCCGCTAAAGATAATGTTTATGTTTAATGCACCGCGATAGAAATCAAATTAAACTTACTTCAATGCTGAATGGAGTTTCGTTGCCTTTGATATAAATTCCTCCCACATAGGCGCGCTGTTCTGTAATGAAAGAAAACATAAATATTAACTTCATGAACATAAAGCTATGTTTAACCGACTTCAAAAGGAGGAGGTTATCAATTCGGGTCGTATGTTTTTTTTTTTTTTTTGTATGGTTGTTACCTCATATCTCGGTCATTTATGTACCGATTTGAAAATTCTTTTTTTATTTGAAAGGGTATACTCTGAAATTGGTCCTATTTTTTTATTATAAGAAATGGTTCAGTAGTTGTATGTTTGTTACAACAGAACTCGGTCATTTATAAACCAATTTGAAAATTCTTCTTTTATTTGAAAGGGTATAGGTACTCTGAAATCGGGTCCCATGTTTTTTTATAAAGAATGGTTTAGTGGTTTGGCTTCAATTTTATATTTTGTAACAAAACGTATGCGAGGAGTGAAGACGTGTAAAGCAACACGTCAATGTCTTTTGCGACGAATTTTCTGACATTGACATGTCCATGTACAAGTGCGAAGTGATTTTCAAAATTCATTTTTGTTAGAAACGAAGTGGTCCTGGATGGGTGACCATTTGTATCATTTCATTTTCAGCGTCTTCATTCTTTAGAAGCAGTGGACTATGGTTATCACTATAATATGGTAGTCGTTAACCCAAGTTGGAGGTTTTATGGTCGTGAGAAATTACAACAGCAACGGGCGGCCTTAAACCTGCCTTTACAGCACCACTGTTTATTTTTTGTATATCTATTAGGCGATTGCTCGGGCAGTTAAATTATGATTTTTGATGATTCTTTATTGTTGGTAGATAATCACTTTTTTGTTTTGATTTGTTGTTTCTTGGATTCAGGGTTTAGCGATCAGCAAAAGTGTTGACAAGGACTTTATATCTCTATTTACAATCTTACCTCTCGTCTCTACTTTCTTTCAAACGGCGCGGCGCTGTCTCATTTGCGCAGCACGTTTAGTAATTCTACCCATATTGAATATATTTATACACAATTAATTCCCACTAAAAGTTTAAAAATAAAATTATTTTTAGAAAAAAAATTAAAACCGACTTCAAACAATTCAATTCTTAAATAAAAAGTAGAAAATAATATTTTAATTACTTCATAGCAAAGAACATTAAAGGGGAATCAACGCAATCCTTGATACCTATAATACTTTACTATTTATAGTTTTTAATCAGTTATTTTGGAGTCGGTGCCAGCCAAGAAGGATCATAATGACCTTCATAAAAATAACCTACCTACTAGCAAAAATAAAGTACTTGATTAATCAAATAATATATTGATAAATCAATATGAATGAAAAATATAGATTTAATACAAGAAATCGAACGAAATCTGATAAGTGCGCGTCAATTTTTTTATGTATATCTGAACACAACTATCAATGACGTCTGCCTTCACGCGTATGACCGCGTTCGGGTAGAGCACTCAGACATATCCCCCACGCGTGCCATTACGGCCCCGTGCATTTCAAAAGTTTGTTGCAAAGACAGAATTAAAGATCCTGCTTGGCTGGCACCAACTCCAAAATAACTGATTAAAAAGTATAAATAGTAAAGTATTATAGGTATCAAGGATTGCGTTGATTCCCCTTTAATGTTCTTTGCTATAAAGTAATTAAAATATTATTTTCTACATTTTAGTTAAGAATTGAATTGTTTGAAGCCGGTTTTCATTTTTTTTCTAAAAATAATGTTTTATTCTACAAGTACTTGTAAGTTTAACTCTTGAAACTTAAATCAGATAATATCTTTATCTTTTATATTTTCTACATACCTACATACAACAACCTTTTACGAAGGTATGATCCATTACAGAACCTGAGACAATTCTCCTTAAGTCTTTGAGCTACGGGGATCACTGTTCACTCACACTCTTAAACAATAAGTAGTCTATTGTATCTGCTAGCTTAGCATTCAAAGTGTTTAGTCTCACATGTCAGTTAGTGTCAGTATCTACTTAAACAGGATAGCTTGTGTACTCACTTTACCTCACCCAAATATCGAAAACGGGCACTTTATTTTAGAGTCCTTACACTAAACCACCAAGGCATATAAATTGAAGGGCAAACTTATATTCATTTCATCATCATCATATCAGCCGAGAGAAGTCCACTGCTGGACATAAGCCTCCTCCATTTTAGCCACCCTGGCCGGGCGTGACGGTATTTGGTTTAACTTAATACAAAAACTATTAGAATAATCCGTTTTACATCTGCAATTAAATACGCTCATGTTTTTAAATTACGCAAATGTTACAAGCCTCATAGTCCGAGAAAGCCCGCTAAAAGTATTTACGAGTACGATAGTGAAATTAACAATGAATGACAGATTGCTAACTCAATTTCTACAGGCGTTGTATATAATTGTTTGCGCCTTCTCGATGTAATAGCATAATGTTCTGTTCATACTATTAAGTTTTCTACCGTCGTGAATTTAATTGATTATGAACTAGCTTTCCGCAGCGCGGTCTCAACCGCGCATAATATGGTTAGTTGCATCCCTAACCAGACCGATTTTCGGAATAAAAAATAGCCTATGACTGTCTATGGCACCGAATCTATCTACATACCAATTTTCAGTGAAACTGGTTCAGCCGTTTAGGCGCTGAGTGGTAACATACATATACACATACACATACACACATACACATACAAACTTTCGCATTTATAATATTAGTAGGATTCATGCTTATTGCTATGTTGCTTTCTTCCTCGAACTTTGGATGGGTATATTCTACCTATTGCGATTTCAGGTAATAGCTTATAAAAAAATATACTGACAGTATACTGTCCGTGTTCATCACTGTAAGTAGTTTGTTTTAGCAGAATAACAGCGTTACCTGTTCAATGAAGAGGTAGCAAGAAGCTGTGCTAAGATTTTTTTCTATCCCACCTTATTTAGTTAACTTGTTGTTTTATTGTTGTTTGAGAGCAAAATAAATGTATTATTCTTCTTTCTTTCTTTCTTCTTTCATTTACATTTGTCGCGCAAAAAGTTCGAATCCAGAACTTTTTAGTACTGTCTGTATTTCCTTTCAATTTTTATCTTTTGTAATTTTAGCAAAGCGATAGGTATCTATCTAGAAAAAAGCTAAATGAGATAGTGACGATGTTTATCATTTAACTCGTTCAGATTAAAAAGCAATCCATACTAATATCTAATATATAAAGCGGAAGAGTTTGTTTATTGGAACGCGTTAATCTCTGGAACTTTTAGTCAGATTTGAAATATTTTTTTTGCGTATGATAACCCAGTTCTCGAGAAGGGTTATAGGCTATGTAACATCACGCTACTGGCGACGGGAGCAGAGCAATAAGCAAAGACGCGGGTGAAACCGCGCCGCGGAAAGCTAGTATTTTATATGGAGTTGCTGTCAACAACATAAGTATCTTCACAAACCTTTGTGTGATGAGCATGATTGTTTGTTCTGTGTCTGGGTGTAATTTATCTATAATATGTATGAATTTACAAAAAAAAAATGTATATAAGTAGTTTATTAGTTGTTTAGTACCCATAACACAAGCAAATATAAATGCTTAATTTGGGGCTAGATGGCGCTGTGTGAATGTGGTAGAGTATTATTATTATTATTATATTTACGGTTTTTCAATAGGCTAGAGCACTCTTAAGATCTTTTAGGACAATATTTTTGGTTATCCAAGTTTCTTAAACATGTTGCCCTTCACAGATCTCTAGTTTCGTTTAGATCCTATTCTGTGTATCTTTCTGCTTGAGATGAATAGGTAAAGTTCTATTTACCTAACATAAAAAAAACTACCTTGAGAATATTACAATCCAGACAAAACAACAGACTGTAAAACTTGTCTTAGCAAAGCTGTAACATAACTTAATACCTACAAATCACATCTTTGCATCTACACTTTAAAGTTCAAATTCAAGTAGTATTCACAATATACAAAATTGTCATAAAACTTTAAACTCTATACTAAACAAAATAAAGTAGGGTGCAAAAAGTTGTAAAATTTAAATGTGTCATACAATTTTCACCTTTATGACAAGATAACAAAATTCAATTTGTTTGATGTTGTTAGTTTGATACGGACGTGAACAATTTGTCAGTTAAGTAATACAGGTGGACGGATGTTATTTGTTACAGTTCTTCAGTTAGATGAAGGTTGGACACGTTTGACGTAAAGGATATGAAACAGTGCCTGGCAGTATCATTGTTGATGAGCGGCTTTAAAGAAAAGTAGGGCATTGACAATTCCCATGAGACTACTGATAAGAATTCAAACAAATAGAATGATAGAAAAAAGTTGAGTTGTTATGAGATTTCTGTGGCGTATCAGAGTATGGCAGTACCAACAGTTAACTCGTATGCACCATGCTCCAAGGCCCACCAGGCCTGACAAGGCAAGGAGGCTGGGATACAGAGCAAAGCAAGGTTACGCTGTGTTCAGAACGAGTGGTGGCCGCAAGCGCCCAGTGCCCAAGGGCGCCACTTATGGTAAGCCCAAGAGCCAGGGTGTGAACCAACTGAAGCGTACTCGCAACCTACAATCTATTGCTGAGGAGCGTGTTGGTCGCCGTTGTGGTGGTCTTCGTGTGCTCAACTCATACTGGGTGGCACAGGACTCTTCCTACAATTACTTCGAGGTCATCCTGGTCGATCCTTCACACAAGCCTATCCGCAGAGACCCCAAGATCAACTGGATAGTAAATGCTGTCCACAAACATCGCGAGATGAGTGGTTTGACATCACCTGGTCGCAGTTTCCGTGGTCTCGGCAAGGGACATCGATTCTCGCAGATCAAGGGAGGCTCTCGTTGTGCTGCCTGGATCCGCCGCAATACATTGCAGTTGCACCGCTAGCGATAATCGTCGCCTCAGACATGCCATTGACTTTCTATTTAATTGTTTATATATTTGGATGAAAAGCCAGTGTAAAATAAAATATCCTTTAAAAAATTTACATGAATGACACTTATGAACGTCAAAAATAGTTATAGCCAATTCGCTGACCTTGTAGAATTGTAAAGAAAAACTAGCAAAGTCAGATCACTCTTTTCAAGCGCCAGATTATTACAATATTTGTAAATTACGTATACTTACCAAAAGAAGAAGAAAGACAGAAAGAACTTGAGAGAGCATTATGTTGTTTTTTTTTGACATTCAACAAGAGCTTATCTAACTGTGCTTTTGGTACAAGGTATACTGATAAAAAGTCTGTAAGCGGCAGTTATCACTTTTGTGACGACCTTTATTCAGCTAGCCGCTGTAAGCAACACAAGCAATAAATTAAGTTTAAATTAAATTTAAATATGTTGAAAGATTAATCGAGTCAATACTTGACTTTGAATCATGTGCTAATTTTGTGTTGTGATAGAGTTGAAGGATACCTATTGAAAGGTCAATGCAAGTGTAAAGAATATAATCTCAGGGTCAGCAATTTGTGAGCAATCGCATTGCTTTTGTGTGTCTTAAGCCACCTAACATCATATATATGTCGCAGGCAAATTGAATAAATCCGCCGTTTACATACTGTCTCGGCATTTTGTAGACGCTCGTTGTCATCGGCGTTATGTAATAAGCGAAGGCAGATTGTAAACGGCTGATTAATACAATTTGCCTGCGACATATAACAATAAATACATTTTAATATTAGAATACAATGATTTCAGCATGAATGGGCGGGATCGTCTGGGAAAGTACTACCCTCTCATAGAAGATCGACGTAAGAGTAGTAGTATTCGTACTACTGCGTTTCGTTCGGTAAGTGAGAGCGCCGGAGGCCCAATTTCCCCCTTTCCTCTTTCCTCACCACCCTCATTCCCTTCCCCTAACACCATTCCCAGCCACCATAGTGGAGGCCACCATACCAGCAGTTTAAGACGATGGCTTTTGGTATAGTGGCCGCCACTTCTGCTCTCTGATTCCACTGACTGCTTACCATCAGGCGGGGTGGAGTCACTTTGGTAGGCTATAATATAAAAAAAACAATACATATTATGCCATTCAGCGTGGCAATGCTGCCAGTCTTATGCTACGTTGCCAGATGACAGCGATGCGGAGGAGTACTTCGACGCGATTTAATCTTTGTTTTAATTTTTATTCTTTGTTACGTTTAAATATAATAAAATAGGTCGAATTTTAATTTATGAAATATACATATTTTCAAATACATTTAATGCAACTATTTGAAACAGAAGTTCGACTACCTCGTTGTCCCGAGTCATGGTGTACTTTGTGTCTGTTAATTAAAAAGTTAAGTTCTTCACGCCCGCGGCTTTTGCCCTAGTGTAGTAGTTGTCTTTAAACTATGATGTGCCAAAGCAAAGGCACCTGCATAGTATACAACTTCAACTTAGTAAACAGAAACATTTTTTTTAAAACGACTCTATTCTTTATTTTTATGATAATTGGTTATTAAACATAAACCGTACAAATAGCTACAACCATAAAATACAATAAAAACATAACTGACAGTTGCCTAATAGACAGTATAATATCCAAATATAAATGTGACGTGATTCCTGTAGTAATGTGTGCGGTAATGAAACTGTTTTCAAAGCCAAGAAACATTTCAATTAGAGAAGAGGTTAATTAAAATGACTTGATTTAAGTAAGCACAGAATTATTAATAGTAGGTACTTGTGCAAGGGCTAGTGAGTTCGATTACCACAAACTTTGTATGATCTATAAATAATGTTTGGAGTCCGAGTGCGCTTTGTGTGCATGCAATAATTACCCCGTTATAGGTCTTCTAAAAATAAATTAACTTGTATATGATGTAAAATGACTAATTCCATCTTCTAAAGCCTGCTTTTTAAGCTTTTGTGATGCCTTCACACTTATATTAGTAGAAGGTACCATGTTTATCAGTATTACTGCTTTCCGCGGCGCGGTTTCACCCGCATCTTTACTTACTGCTCGACTCCCGTCGCCAGCGTGATATTATATAGCCTATAACCTTTCTCGAGAAATGGGCTATCATACGCAAAAAGAATTATTCAAATACGACTAAGTAGTTCCAGAGATTAGCGCGTTCAAACAAACAAACTCGTCCACTCTATATAATAGTATAAATATCAGCTAAAAGACGCCCACTGCTGGACATAGACGTTCCAAATTTCGACACCTTGGCCGGTCGTACGCCGTCCTCATCCATCGGTTGCCCATTTGCCCGTCACCCTTATTAAGCCGTAGCTCCACCTTGTAAGGCACATTGCGTCTTGTTTATCAGTATTCAGTACCAAAATTTCAAATTTCAAAATTTCCTAACATCGCTGTCATATAGATCACTTAGATCAGATAATATCAGATCCTTTGTAAACATGTTGACATTTCCCACGGTGCCCTCAAATGACTTGCCTTGCTACGTGTAGTGTACTGTACATATTGGGTGCATCGCTATGTAGGTACAGTACTATGTGCTTCTGGTTTAATTCAGGCTAAGCTAGCCTCTACAAAGGTTAACTACGAATAATATAGCTTTAATATATTGCTTTAGGTATATGTAACAAGCTTGCAATATTCTCTTGGAACAATATTCTCTTGCAATTTGATGTAATTTATGGGGGCTGGCTAATATCTAATATGAGCATATACTGTGACGACTAAACGATTAGGGTTCTTACATCGTTGAGAGGTTAAAAGGTTTGATATCGTACAATAATAGTGTGATTTTTAAAGTACCAATATGCCGAATTTTGACAAAATTTTCTCGCTTAGTTTTGCACCCGTATAAGTAGGCAAGACGATAGGTATTTCGTTAGTAAATCGCTATCAGCTGATAGCGGATACCATGAGAAGAGAGAGAGCTATGCAATGCTGGCACAAAGATCTGGTTAGTTTAAGTTTTTTACGTGGAACAAAACAGTTTTAAAAACTACACGAAATACAAAATAAGTACCTAAATAAGTAAGCCTAAATATTGCAAACATTTAGAATATGACTGGCCTGTTGGTTTAGTGGTTAGTGACCCTGACTGCTAAGCTGGAGATCGTGAGTTCGATTCCCACCCAGGACAAATCTTTGTGTGATGAGCATGATTGTTTGTTTTGTGTCTGGGTGTAATTTATCTATAATATGTATGTATTTAAAAAAAAAATGTGTTTATGTAGTATATCAGTTGTTTAGTACCCATAACACAAGCAAATATAATTGCTTAATTTGGGGCTAGATGGCGCTGTGTGAATGTGGTAGAATATTATTATTATAATATGACAATATCTTCCAAACATAATTATAATGTAAACAAACAAAAACTACGATATTGAAGAAATAATCTACGAAAACGACCATAGAGTTCTATTTCCCTTTCCTACGAAGGTTGCTTCATATATTAAGGCTGGTGTCACTAAGCCTTTGTCCTAACATCCAATCAATTCCACCCTTATCGGTCCGTTTACAACGTTTAATCCGCAATCATTCACTGTTTGTTTAGGACGTGTGACCTCATTGTGTACGATGCTCATAGTAATTAAAACGATTGGGTATTAATGATTATGTTACCACATATTAGTTTCATGTTTAGTAAATAAACAAACCTACGTAAAAAGAATGTCTTGTTATGTTTACGTCATTATTAAGTATCTGAACGATAAAAAGTCATGGGATGCTCGCTTGACGAAGGAGTAAATTAACTTTACTCTTAATTTTAATGACATTATACTTTTAAGGACATATTTTTGTTAATTATTCTATGAATGACATTTTTTATGATTAATAAGAATGACATGCTTTATCAAATAATTTTTTGACATTAATTTATTGACAGATTTTGACATAATATATAAAATGATTTTGTTTTTGGATTAATTTTAAATGACATGATGCCCGAGCCATATTTGAACAGTTAATTAAGTACACATTTTGTATTGTTTTGTTAAAATTGTATACTTAGTATTGTTAAAATTATACATTGTGAATTGTGAAATAGAGGTACATTGTGAACTCCTGTGGTAAATTAAGTTCATCTTACTTTATACTACTTTTTAATTTTTCTTTACAACATAGAAAGCTGTAAGTAATTAAGTATCTATAGAGTTAAGTGTATTGCCTGCGTCACTTTGCATACTACTTGAAACTGTAACTTACAAAAATTTTAATAACCAGGCGCTTAAAAAGAGTGGCCTGAGTTTCTTGCCAGTTCTTCTCATGGCTCTACTTCGTCAGCGAACTGGCTGTAGGTTAATTTGCTGACATTTTGTAAACTTTGACGTTTATAAGTGTTAATTTAATTAACCTATATGAATAAACATATTTCATTTCATTTCATTTCATTCCATTTCATTTCATATTATGACTGCCTCTGTGAGATTAATGCGCAAAGGCCGTTAGGTTGAATTTAATTTCCAGGCGAAACAAAAATTTGTGTGATCCAAAAAAATATTGCCGATCGACACAAGACTTGTTCTTAGTGCGAGATTTGACTTACAATTAGTACCTACATAAGTAAAAAAATGATTAGTAAATTACCAATAATTTTTACTATATACTACTATACTACTAATATACTTTGCTATCGATTATACTTCACTAACGCAATCAGCCAACCGAATAATACATTTAAAGTTTTACATGAAAACGCGGCAGGAAAACATTTCAACACAGGACGTGCGGCAGCGTCCTGTGTTGAAACAATTTTCCTGTCCGTTTTAACGTGATAGTTAGACTACTATCATTCGGTGAAAGAGTAAATGCCCTTAACTTCTTTTTACTGATTTTCATTCACATAAATTATGCCCCATTATCTTTACCAATTGCCTACGCTGCGTCTTGTATTCCTAAAGATAAAACTCTTTAAAACCTCAGCTAAAACTGTTCTTCTATATCTATAGAATACGAATACACAACGTTTTTTAATTAACCCGTCCCTTCACAACAGACATCACAAAACAACAAAATAGAAATCGTCCCAGGACAGCACTGGCCAAAAAATCTATTTTCAAAACAAACAATTAACCCTCTCAACGGAAGGGTGTCCAACCCTTCAATATTCGGGCCACTCTGGCCAGTCCAAATTGTCCGCACGACCGTAATAATATCTGTGTGACACGACAGCAATTATAGTGAACGGCACGTAAACGATACGATTTATACAAACATAATTCAATTTTAATTAACCTCACGATCGATGACTTTATATGATTTTAAAAGTGATTACCTCCCTACAGTTATATACCAAGTATGAAAACAAGTTTAATTTAGATCCTTGATGTAAAACTGACAGTGTTATGGACTTTTAAAACTAACACCGATGGCTACGATTCTGTGATAGTGCTAGAAATATTTATTGTATTTAATTTTTTTAGAATCTGGCGAGTGCCTGTTAAAAACAAGGTACTACTGTACTACAACTGGATTAATATTATTGCCTGCGATTCAAATTGACTGCTTACTGAAACAATTCCTTATTTCATATCTAGCAAATAAGTATATTATGAGCACGAGCACCTGAAATGTAATGCATGGTGAGATGACAAAATAATCGGTAAATTTGAAGAAAAGAGTACTTGATATACTTGAGACCAACGTTTACACTAAAGTGTGAAAATAATCCCTCTCTATTCTTACCCACTACACTTTCAACGCAATGTCCGAAAACTCACGTCAGCACTTAGTAGACCTTAGTAATATCTATGTGACATGCTATTGTATGCTTTATATCGTACGATACGACAACGAGATGGAAAAGAAAATATAATTGGAAAATTTTAAGTCTATTTTAATAGAAAAAAGTATAATTCATAAAAGGTATAAATTACCGAATTATAAAATAAAAACTATTATAAAAACCACCGAAGCACCTGATGGTAAGCTGTAATCGCTTAAAAATAGCCTATAATTTATGTTCGTGGTTAAAACTGCAAACAATTTTGTTAAAATACTATTACTTTCAATCTAATATATAAAATTCTCGTGTCACGGTGTACGTTATTGAACTCCTCCGAAACGGCTCGACCGATTTTCGTGAAATTTTGTATGCATATCCGCTAGGGTTGAGAATCGGACAACATCTATTTTTCATCCCCCTAAATGTTAAGGGTGGTCTGAAGAAGGATGAAAACGATTGTATAAAACTTCTTCATAGTTTTGAAATTTTGTTTTGGAATACTTCTATTAAAATCATATTTTTTTTTAAATTGGGTTGGATTTAGAGGGATGAAATTAGGGATAAAATATTATATGGAAAGATCTGCTATGCTTTTGAAGTTAGCGACTTGAAAATTGAAGAGAGGGGGAAGGGAGGGGGACGAGCGAGAAGTGAGGGGGAAGGAAGGGGAAGTGAGAGGGAAGGGAGGGGGAAGGGAAGGGAAAGAAAGGGGGCAGCGAGAGGGAAATGAGGGGGAAGAGGGGGAAGTGAATGGGAAGTGAAGGGGAAGTGAGTGGGAAGCGAGGTGGAAATGAGGGAGAAGCCAGGAAAAGGGAGAGTGAAATGACGGGAAAAGGAGAGGGGAGGGAGGGGAGAGGGAGGTAGGGGAGAAGCGGAATGGAAGGAGTGGGGAAGAAGGGGGATGGGAGGAGTGGGGAAGAAGGGAGAGAGGAATAGGGGAAAGTAGTGAAAAGTTTACGGGGGATATCTGTAGGTAGGTGAAAGAGGGTTTGTAGAATGGGAGATTAGAAATATTTATATAAAAATAAATCCCTATTTCCCTTGGTCACGGCATCACGCGTGAACGACTGGAACGATTCCGTTAATTCTTTTTTGTTGTGTTTGTTATTGTCAGGAGAAGGTTCTGCGAAAAATTAGATAATAATTAAGACAGGACAACGTCTGTCGGGTCCGCTAGTTCAATAATAAAAATAATGTGTTAAAATTAATTCTTTTTTTCGGCATTTAACTAAATTGAGTTAAGTACATCTAAAAAAAAATATATGATATTTGTGTGCAAAAAATGTGTGCCTTTTTAATTCGAAAAATTAGGTTTTTGGGGACGCCTACAAAACCAATTCTTATCAATTTCGACACACAATTAAAACGGCATTCAAACACAAATAAATCCACACAAGTTTTTATAAATATTTGTAGCTGTCACCCAAACATTACACACGTCACACCGGTGACCCTTCACACACCACTCACGTTTATCTCTCCACCGTACCGTGTAAGTGGGACTATAAAAGTCAACGACCTCACCTTGTTAGGGAAATCGCTGGCAACTCACGAACTAGGTCTATTTAACAATATAATAGGTCTAGTAGATCTATTAGATCATAAAGATGTGGTGAAAACTTCAATCATGGCGAGGATATTATGCTTAAACTTTGCTATCGTATAGGCAGAGATCATAATATATTGTTATCTATATCAGGTCTCATGACTCAGGTAACTAAACTTATGTTGCTATACAGCTGTCATTGTCCCACTACAGAGTAGAGCTACACGGCTTTTCATATATAGAGAAGACATGAGCATTGTTCATCACTATTATTCTAGGCAGTTCTTTTAGTATAGGATGGTTTTAAACTGTACAGGAATATATCCGAGAATCGATATCATTCGATGCCTAGACTACTGCGTGGTAGCACTGGCAGCTGCAGTAGCGTCACCAAAGCATTAAAAAATGTAAAAAAATAATATCGTTTTAGCAGTACCACACAATATACATAATGTATGACGATTCACAAACTGTCCGAGACTGGACACGGTTTTTTCAGAATGACAAGGGATAGGCTATTATCGGGAGCTTAATTTAGAGTGGCAGATCAAACACACATGCTAAAAATTTTAAATGTACATTTTATTTAGCGCTCCATATTCTCGTGAAGAAACCTGAACTCATATTAAATATAAGCTACCCGCGGCGCGGTTTCACCCACGTCGATGCTTACTGCTCTGCACTTGTCGCCAGTGGGATAATGTTACATAGCCTATTACCATCCTCAAGAACTGGGCTATCATACACAAAAATAATTATTCAAATCTGACTGGTAGTGCCAGAGATTAGCGCGTTCAAACAAACAATTTTAATTTGTTACGTGTAAATTACTGCCAATTTTAACAAGAATGGGCCGGAGCAAGTACTATCCTCTTGCAGCACACAGGACGTAAATTTCAGTGTCTATACTTTTGCGTTTTGTTCGGTGAGTGAACCGGAAGACCTCATTACACACTCAGTCATTTTCTTCTTTTCCGTCCCTCGTTTTCAATCCGTTAAACAACAACTTGATTACGTTGTTTCCATAATGCTTGAACACCACAACCTTATGAGGTTCGATACCATGGTATCATCGGACATCGGATCTTCGTTAAAAACAACTTGTTTATTGAAATCAAGAATTACTATCATATAAATCAAAATTAACCCAAACTCATTAAACCACGTCTTATTAAAACATATCTAATATCAAACGGCTAATAAACCCAGATCATTTTATAGCCAAGTAAACATGTCTGAAATGTTCTGCCTTACTAAAGAAGAACATCGTAAACACATAAAATAACTTACAGCAAAAACAGTTGCAACATGTGTAATATAAGGTCGATTTTTCCAAAATGTATGCTATAGGGTTACTGTTTTATATCGGGGTTTACGTGTGAATGTGTAAATCCAGTAGTCATAATGCAAAATTGTGTAACCAATGTTTAAATGTTACTGTAAACATGGTATAATGTGTACATTAACCTGTATGTAATTGTGATTCTAATTACTAATGTTATTAAAGCTTGCATTGGTTTTTATACTAGATAGATGCAATGTCATTGTAGTACGTAATAAAGATATGTAGAACGAACCTTATGTAGGGCACCATTTAAAATATTCTATTTTGGCCCATCGCGAAGTAGGACGATATAATCCATATTAATATTATAAATGCGAAAGGAACTCTGTCTGTCTGTTACGCTTTCACGTCTAAACCTATAAACCGATTTTGACCTTGACCTTGGGGCACAACAAACACTCTTACTAAAGAATCTTTTATCGCGAAAAATGTCTTGAAGAGGTTGAAATAGGGGATGGAAGTTTGTATGAAAAATCATCAACATATAAACAGAGATATGTTCATGCGATATAAGTATAACCGACATCTACGCAGGCGAAGCTGCGGGCAACAGCTAGTTTTATTATATTTAAAATCTCGACCGGCTAAGGTGACAAAAATTGAGGGAGGCATAATGTCTAGCATGGATGTCTTTCGGTTTCGCATGATACCGCATATATAATGATAAGGCAGTTCTTCAACTGCAGCTATATGACAGTGTTGATGTTATCTCTTCATATATTACAAGTTTTAAAGCGAAGCAGCATGAATTTTACTTGTACGCTATAGCAGTGGTGCAACTTGGCCAAAGCTTCAAGCAAAAACTGTATGTAAATACCCATACGTATCCCATATATGCAAGTTTACTCTATATTTACACCATTCTAAACAATACTATAATGGAACACAATAATATGACATAATGCGTTATCAAAAGCATATATCATAGAAGGGTTTATGACGGTCATGAGGACGACGTGTCCATTCAACCGGCTGGACGTAATGAAAATACAAGACAAATACGATTTTTTAACATAAACTAATATTAGGGTTGACAATATTTTAAATGTAGTTTAAGTGCAGTTTATTGTCTATGATGACAGATGGGTCACCGGTCCACCCGGTCCACCTGATAGTCTATCTGTAAGTGGCAAACACCGCTCAAGGGCTTCTCCAACAACAGATTGAGATATTGCTCTTCTTTACTTTGGTTCTAAAAAACTTTAAAAATGACCCAGTCGTTAAAACACTATAGTAACTAACATAGCCATGTCAATATTCTTAAGAAGTTGATCAATCTATCTTTCTACAAATATTTCTTGAGACTCAGCTAACCAAATATTATCATTATTGTGGCGATAAGGTAGTCTTGTAAACTATAAGTCAACAGATTTAAAAAGCTCAAAATAACAACATTTATCTGCATCCCTTTTTAGAGTCTACAAATTTTATGTCCTCTGCATAAACTTGGCGACTGGCAACCCTAAGTAAATCAACACACTTACACACATAGTTGTTATAAAAACGTATTACTAGTTTACGATATGCTGACAGAACGATGCAAGATTAGGTGCGCACGCGCCTGTTTATATTACCGCTTTAGATGCACACGGACCGCCGGTGTTTATTGATCTAGGTAGCATGTGGTCGGTGACTTTGGGTAAAAGAAGGTAGTTTTGGTAGGAAAAAGTGTAATGTACCTTACCTACTCTTCTGATTTAACTAAGGAATAAAATTAGTATGACATCTTCATGGCAGGCAACTACCGGTCAAAGTGGGGAAACGTGGCAGAACCCAATGTTTAGCAGTAAACGTCTATCTGTTAAAATGATGATGATGAAAAATGGAGGTAGGAGGCAACTGGCCTATGCACCGCGGTCCATTTAACACACTATGGTACAGTAGGGAAAACTGGTCCGAACGAACTGTTCATCAGATGAAGTCTGACCAGTTTCCCCCTACTGTATTACAGTATATTAATTGAAACGCGGCCCAGAGGTCAGTTTCCTCCTACCCCAAAATGTTGGCGAGAACCTTATATTCAGTCAATAGTTATAATGTCCACTCAATCATGTCAAAGTAATATTATAAAGTTATGAATTATTTCACTTTGCCCTATAAAAACTCCGAAAATCCAATTGATATTTTTATACCTTTTTTATTTCTAAAACAACAATAGATTAAGGGTGGAGTCATTTTCAGTCGCCAGTTAATTTTTCACGGCACTTCCTACTCTAATTTGAATATTAAATTGTAACACGCAGTTCATAAAACTAACATAATAACAAAATATCTACTTTAGGCGTGTCACTGCTGTATTAAACCACCACCCACTGATAAAGGTGCAGTAATTATTATAACTGACACATATTTGTTAAAGGAGATTCGAATAATAAAATTGCATACTTTGTGAGATTAAACGTGTCAAACGGGTAAGTACCAATGTAACTTATTAAAGTCCTAATATGTACTGTATTTACATGTAGAATAAACAAGTAACCTCAGGGACAAAATGTAGGTATGATATTATACACGAGTAAAAGCGACAAAAATAGACCACTTGTTAATTAAAACAGCTCGTTTTCCCCAGACGGCTCTTACACCATTTTCTCTGTAGACTAAAACACAAAGTCAAACAGCGTTGAGAGTCAAAGAGTTGGTTTCGTTCCCCAGAGACGGGACAGACCACGATTAAATAGAGCTATTTCTGTTGACAGTAAAGAATGAAAAATGTTTTAGAGAAATGTTGAAAAGTGCATTTTTGGTGCAAGTGGTTGTCTCAAATAGTCGAAATTCGTCCATTTAGCAAATCATGGCCATTTTCGATATGAACTATAAGGAAAGTTACCTTACGATAACTGCCTTCACCACATGTCAGTACCTAATATTTAAGATAAACTTGGATAGCAACATAATTCAATAAAATTTATGCTACGCAAAACAATTTTTTAATCAGATCCTCTAATTTTAAACATAAAAATAAAACCACATAAATATAGTCCATATCTCCTTCCATTCCTCTATCTTATAGTGGTTATTTTGATCCTTGATTGCGTCTATGATTGTTCGGCGCCTCACTAATTGCATCCCGAAATAGTGTTGAGAATGTTCTGAAATGTTTTAGTAAAAAAAAATATTCGGTTCAGTTTTTATCAAATTTCATGCATGTGTGGCTTTTAGTTTTAAAATAGTGCTGTCACTCTCATTGTACCAAAATAAAAGTATGCACGACTAAAATCAACCCTAACAATCTGTGGGTGTAGTGACTAAGGATAAAATTGAAAATTACAACATGCACCTTTTATGAATTCTATTAGAAACCTACAAGGTCTTCGTTCCTATCAAAACATTTAGATTTCGGGTAATAAAAGTTATAGTTTCCTCTTAAATTAGATAAGGAAAAGGTTAAAGGTAAAGTGGTTATCACTAGCAATTTTTACTGCAATACATTTTCACATTTCTTGATTAATTTCATTAGGTCTTCTGGTATATTATAAGTGGTATAAAATAACATACTTGTTAAAAATTATGGATCTAAGTGTGTAACGAAAAAATGCACCAACATTTTGCATTTCATAACAGAACAAGATAGTCTAGTTAAGGCGAGGATAACTGCTAGCGAATTAGAGCTAAGACATCTTTTTGCCCGACTGACACAGTCAAGGAGGGTAATGTTTTTTGAGCGTATTTATGTTTGTATGTATATATGTAAGTATGTGAGTATGTATGTCTATTTCTTTGGCACGTTCTACAGCCTAAATGGCTTGATGGATTTTAACGTATGAGGTGTCATTAGATTCGTATTTTAGTTTGTTTATAGTAGTAGTATTACTTTGTTTTAGGCAGGCGGGCTTTTTGTTTTTTATTAGATAATGATATATTTTGCTTGTTGTTATAGGTATCCACACACATAGATGTCGTCAAAATCCCACACTCCATCTTTAATATTTTAGCTGCCTCTGTGGTT
Organism: Parascotia fuliginaria; assembly: GCA_963082885.1. Classification (NCBI taxonomy): domain Eukaryota; kingdom Metazoa; phylum Arthropoda; class Insecta; order Lepidoptera; family Erebidae; genus Parascotia; species Parascotia fuliginaria. The sequence continues at coordinate 9,369,347 of OY720195.1, forward strand.
CGGTGACATTGTGTACGCGTATTGAAGATGCAGAGATCTCGGGTATAGAATTGGGTAAAGTGATATTAGGTTGTTCTATCAAAAAATTCTCAGTATTAGCCCGGACTCTGGAATCGTGCTCGATTAATAGCAAAAGGCACCTAAAATAAAAATGGCGAAAAGTGGGTGGTTAAACATTTCTGCCTACCCCTTTGGGGGATAAAAGGCGTGAAGCTATGTGACTTAGTTATATAAAAAAATAGAATATTAAGGTATATTTTTATTTTACTTATTTTCTTTAATTTTGTATGTGTATCATCACTTCAAAAAGGCTTTGACATGGAGTAGCATTATGTGCGCTAGTATCAATTGAAAATCTCGTGTAGGTAGGTTAGGCGATTTATAAAATTCAAAATTCAAATTTAAATTTCTTTATTTGCTAAACACAGGTTATTTATTTATTTATAAATAAATAAATAAATAAATAACCTGTGTTTAGCAAATAAAGAAATTTAAATTATTTTTTTATTTTTAATTAGATTTGCTAAACACAGGTTATTTATTTATTTATAAATAAATAAATAAATAAATAACCTGTGTTTAGCAAATAAAGAAATTTAAATTTGAATTTTGAATTTTATAAATCGCCTAACCTACCTACACGAGATTTTCAATTGATACTAGCGCACATTATGCTACTCCATGTCAAAGCCTTTTTCCTCTTATAGGTACTCCTTGATCTCAAGCCATGTGAAACAATTCTCATTAGTTTTGTTAGTTATCAATTATCATCTTCAATCGAGAAACATGAATAGTAGTAAAACTGCGCCTTAACTGAAAAGTGCATGCAATCTCGACATAATCTGATACCGGCAAAACTCACTTGTAATAGATCACAGTAGCGTTCCATCACTTTTATCTGTAATAAGGAGAGAATTTGTGTCATATAGGACACACAAATCTCGAACCCAGACTGGTTGATCAATGCACTGGTAGAGGACTGACGAACTGAGAATAGTGTACGTCACTTTAATGTATACGATACTATGTACTACTATATAAAGCGGAAGAATTTGTATGTTTGAAACCGCTAATCTTTGTAACTACCAGTCGGATTTGAATAAATCTTTTTACGTTTGATAGCCCAATTCTTCAGGGACGTTGGCTATGTAACATCACGCTATTGGCGACGGGAGCAGAGCAGTAATCAAAGATGTTACTTAGCGCGGGTAAACTGCGCTGCGGAAAGCTAGTACCAAATACTAAAATTATTTTATTTTAGTGCTGTGTAGTAGTTGTTATCATTTTAAACTAGCTGACCCGGCGAACTTCGTTCCGCCTAACAGTCGATTAACATTACTTTATTTTTCTAAAATAAAGTATTTTTCTAAAATAAACGTAGCCTGTTACTCCTTATTACATCAGCTACCTGCCAATAAAAGTCCCGTCAAAATCAATCCAGCCATTTCAGAGATTAGCCAGAACAAACAGACAGACAGACAGATAGACAGACAGTCAGACAAAAGTTGTAAAAAATGTTATTTTGATGTATATATATTCATATACATGTAGTAAAAAATGGTTATTTTAATATTACAAACAGTCACTCCAATTTTATTATATGTATAGATTAGAAGTTATACAATGTATTGTTCAAAGAAGCTCTTCTCTTCTTTGTACATACATAAAGTGGCTACGTATCGGTAGAACCTCCAAGTTTGGACCTTTTCTACAAATACGAACCTTCGGACTTCCTTGCACCGTTTGGACCAAGTGGCCTGCAGTCTGCAGAATAAAATAATGGGCTGAGACGAAACGACGATAAAATTAAAGTGTTTTTATGTATAGGATCTACAGTTACTAAGAAATACGTAAGTTTACCAGGTTAATCATAGTACCGTTTTATTACGTTTTATTATTCGAAAGTTTGGCTCACCATCAGTTCATGTTATAAGGATTGTTAGCCAATTAATTTTCTACTTTACAGTTACAGTATAAAACTTAATTAACACTACACATTAATATTACTATTAACATATTGTTGTTAATAAATATTAACTGGCTAGTGGCTACGAATTAGGTTTCTAGCAAAACATTATCCTTGCCCACGATTATCAAATTAACTGCAATGATGTTTGACTTTGATTTCAGTTTATTTGCCGCCAGTGAAAATATCAGTGGAAAATGGTAATGATAGAAAATTTTAGATTTAACAAGATTCTTTCTAAAACAGTATAGGTAGCATATTTTTTGCTACACATTACTTAGACAAAATTATTGGAATGCCTAAGACGTATCACCTTCATAATTCTTAAGCCTTTCTACAAACATTACATACATACGTAGTATTCTATATTTTTTATAAAGACGACTGGTACACCAAGATACAAGCCCGTATGGGTACTGACACAATTAACGGACACAAAGTATACACAGACACGGCGCAAATAGTTATGGATTAAACAAAATTTTATCCCGTGTAGGAGTCAAACCCTCATACCCAGCAATCGTATAGATTACTACTGAAACACCAAGGCAGCCAGGGGGTAGATATAATACCAGCCTGTTTACTGTCCCACTGCAGGGCAAAGGCCTATTTTCATATAAGACATGAGCATTAATCACCACGCTTGGTCAAGGCAGATTAGCAATTTCAGACATTTAAGAATAGGTTCCTCACGATGTTTTCCTTTGACGTCAGTCAGAAATGTCCAAGATAAATTTAGAATGTACATATGATTTAATCACATTGGTTCTTGACCGGATTCGAACCCACTACTTCGTGTTTATGATGCCTTATCCACTGGGCCATTTCGACTTCGACTCAACGGGGGGTAGATAATCATCATCATATATCAGGCGGAAGATGTCCACTGATGTACTTACATAGACCTTTCCCAATTTTCGCCACCGTAGCCGGTAGTGGAGCCACATATTAGATCACATCGCTAAATCCATTTTTGGTTGACAGCTTTAGAAAGTCTTTGCTAAGCAGATGTAGGTACGCATACTAGTAGTAGTAGATCCACGCTGGTTTCAGCATGAATGGGTCGGATCGACCGGGGAACTACTACCCTCTCATAGAAGATCGACGTTAGAGTAATGGTATTCGTACTATTGCGTTTCGCTCGGTGAGTGAGAGTGCCGGAGGCCCAACTGATGCAAAGATGGCAATCCTCGCAGCATGTGTGGGACCAGCTGAGTATCCGCGGAGTCATTGTGTGGGTGGTGTGGGTCGACCCGCCGGCCAGGGAGACCCGTAGAAACGGTGGTGCCGCTGGCCGCCCGCGGCATAGTACAGGGGCCCAACTAGGCCTAACCACCCTAGGAGGCTGCCCCACCAGGTCGCGCATAATCCCGGAGTGGTTCGTCGTGCCGGTTGGTGACCGGATGGTGGGACCCGGCGACCATTTCCGAGAGGGTACGGGGGCCCTTCCGTCCGGCGGATCGGCTACCACCATGCCACACAGTTAAATGACGAAGCAATACTCGGCACCTTGTCTAGCCTTGCTGCGAGGGCAGTCATCTTTTCCACGCCCCTCCCTATACCCTCCAACATGGCAGCACGCAAAAAAGCAGCAGGTCTAACAGCGGCATCTTCCTCCCCCACCAACCCGCTATTTGAGGTGGAGTTCACTAACATCCGTGGACTCCATTCAAACCTCAACGCCGTCCACCAACACCTCGAGACGGCACGGCCGGCTTTGCTTTTCCTAACGGAGACACAAATACGCCGCCCTGACGACACGGCATACCTGCACTACCCCGGCTATGTGCTCGAGGAGCGCTTTCGCGCTAAGGCCGGAGTATGCGCATTCGTCAGGGCGGATGTTTGCGTTCGCCGTCTGCGCAGCCTAGAGGACCCATCCTACCCCATCCTTTGGCTTCACGTTGATCTTGGTTCTCTGAGCCGGGTCTACGCGTGCCTTTACCGTTCCCACTCCGGAGATTTGGAGACAACTCGACTCTTTGACCATCTGAGTCAGGCGGCAGACTTAGCGCAGGAGCGGTTTCCGAACGCGGAATTGGTGTTTCTGGGAGACTTTAACGCCCACCACGAGACCTGGTTGGGTTCTCTCAGAACAGACCATGCGGGACGAGCCGCCCATGCATTCGCTCTCACGCATGACCTGACGCAACTGGTAATCCATCCCACCAGGATACCAGATATTCCAGGTCAAGCGCCCTCTTTGCTAGACCTACTGCTGACGAGTCACCCAGACCAATACAGTGTTTCGGTCCACGCCCCACTGGGTAATTCCGACCACTGTTTGGTCTGCGCCTCAGTGCCTCTTGTTGCTCCCTCACGACGTTCGGAGGTAAAGCGACGACTATGGCACTACTCGTCAGCAGACTGGGACGGTATGCGGGATTACTTTGCTTCCGTCCCATGGGCATTACGCTGCTTTAAAGACAGGGATCCGTCGCAAAGTGCTACTGCTGTCGCTGGTGAGATCTTGTTAGGTATGGAATATTACATTCCATCCTCAGATGTCACCAGTGCCGGCAAAACGCGTCCCTGGTTCAACCGTGAGTGCGCCGATACTGTTAAACAAAAAGAATCGGCGTACCGCACTTGGATCAGGGCCCGAGCACGGCGCGACCCTAGCTTGGATCGCCTAAAAGCAGCGTACAACAAAGCCACTAGGGAATGCAAGAGGGCTTACATCAGAGCGGATGCCCAGCGCATTGCACGGATTGGGCAAGAACTCATTTCGCATCCTACGGGTAGCCGTAGCTACTGGCGACTAGCCAAGGCCGTGCAATCCAACTTCTGCAAGCCTTCGCTGCCCCCCTTGAAATGTCCTGATGGATCGCTGGCCCACGAGCCGCAAGAGAAAGCAAACTTGCTTGTAGAACTCTTTGCGGCTAACTGCCGAATCGACGACCGTGGCTTGCACCCGCCGACTATATCTGGCTGCGACTCCGTTATGCCTAATATTCGTATTAGGCATCGTGATGTCCGTACGGAACTAAGGTCGCTCGATGTTCGGAAAGCCAGCGGACCGGATGGTATTCCAGCGGTGGTTCTTAAGAAATGCGCAGCAGAGTTGTCTCCTGCATTGACGCGCCTATTCCGCCTATCTTATTCCTCGGGAATTGTGGCGGAGGCTTGGAGAGAGGCGAATGTTCAACCCATTCCCAAAAAAGGGGATTGGTCCGAGCCAGGCAACTATCGACCCATAGCTGTCACCTCAGTTCTCTGCAAGGTGCTTGAGCGGATAATAAACTCCCAACTAGTCCGCTACCTAGAGGGTCATTCGTTAATTAGTGACCGACAATATGGCTTTAGGTCAAAACGGTCTACGGGTGACCTTCTAGCGTATATCACGCACCAATGGGGTGAAGCTATGGACAGGCATGGCGAGTCCTTGGCCATCGGCCTTGACATAACCAAAGCCTTCGATAGAGTCTGGCACCGTTCGCTTCTGTCCAAGCTTCCAGCATATGGTCTGCCACCCCAGCTGTGCAACTGGATTGCCGCATTCCTGCGTGAGCGCCGCATTAGAGTCCTTTGTGACGGATCGGCCTCCAATTATTTGCAGGTCAACGCTGGGGTGCCTCAGGGGTCCGTCCTGTCACCCACTCTGTATCTTCTGCATGTCAATGACATGTTGTCCCTTGGCAACATTCATTGCTATGCAGATGATAGTACAGTGCATGGGCGATATCTCGGACATCCTGCGGCTAAACAGACTGACATCGAGGCAAAACGCCTAGAACTTGTCGCTGAGCTCGACCAAGTATTATACCGCATTTCTCAATGGGGTTGTGAGAATTTGGTCGAGTTCAATGCCAAGAAAACACAGGTGTGCGCGTTCTCTGCAAAAAAATCTCCGTTCCTTCCCCTTCCCTCTCTTCAGAACACAGCGTTACCACTACAGGATAGCCTAAGTATCCTGGGTATGGACATCAGCCGAGATCTCAACCCCAAGAACTACATCGAGTGCGTCATTAAAACCGCCTCCTGTAAACTCGGTGTCCTGAACAGGGTGAGGCGGTACTTCACGCCCGAGCAGCTCTGTCTTCTTTATAAGACACAGGTTCGTTCCTGCGTGGAGTACTGCTCTCATCTTTGGGATGGCTCTGCACAGTACTTACTGGATGCACTCGATAGGTTGCAGCGGCGAGCAGTCCGTATCATCGGAAGCCCGGAGGCTACTAAGACCCTTGAGCCTTTACAGCTGCGAAGAGACATCGCCTCAATGGCCGTCTTCTATCGCCTTTACCATGGAGAGTGTTCTGAAGAGCTCTTTGAATTAATCCCACCCTCTCCCTTTTTATCCAGAACAACACGTGCGGGACTAAAGTGCCACCCTTTCACAGTGGAATCTAAAGGGTCTCGAACCAAACGGTTCAGCACTTCATACTTTTGTCGCTCAATTAAAGCCTGGAACTCTTTGCCAGCGCATGTGTTCCCATCTAATTTTGATCCTGGGTCTTTTAAGCGGGGCGTGAAAAAGCATCTCACTAAGCCGCCATAGTGGAGGCCACCATACCAGTAGTTTGGCTTTTGGAATGGTGTCCGCCACTTCTGGATTCCACTTACTGCTTACCATCAGGCAGAGTGGAGTCACTTTGGTAGGCTAATATAAAAAAAAAAAACGCATATTACACAATATGCGTATGAAATAAAATTTCAGGACAACACATAGCAAACTATAATCTAATATACTTCAAACGACATGGCGGCAAGTGGGATATTATTGAATTCAAAAGGGGAGCCGACGAAACAATTACAGGTAAAAATTGAGGATATACGGCAATCTTACGAGTGATATTTGATTTACAGTCTTAGTAATAAACACAGAAAAGCGACGTTATAACTATTTACTTTTGTCCCGTCATATGTATAATCTAAAGCGCTATGCACGATTTTTTGGAGCGCTATGCCCTATGAACTAAGCCAGTTCTTTAAAGGCAGAAAAGTAAATAGACAAAACGCGAAGAGTAGCTAATCGTCGAGATTTTACGTTATGTATGTATATAATACATTTTGCTGAGCTATCATGATTTTTTTTTAGACAACACAAAGAAGCGGACAACCACGGAGAAAGGGATGAGGAAGTAAAAGGGAAAATTAAAATGAATTAGGAAAAGGTTAAAATATTTTCCGATATACTCATTACGTAACTCAGAATAAAACTACTGTCACTGCGCTGATCTGTTTACTGGCGATTATGACAAATATCGGACCAATGTATTATTTGGAAGAGATCACATCGATAAATCTACTTATGTACTATCGAACCAACTAAATCATGACCCATTTTGCTGGTATTTCGCTTAAAACTGTCAAACTTGTAAGATCTATCAATGCAGATATAATAATAAGATCTATCTATCAAGTGTACAATGCACTAAGGACGTTTTTAATTCTCACTTATCAACAGTGTATTCAGTAAAATGTCCGTCTAATAAAATGATAACAAGCTCGTTGTCAAGGAAATCTGTCTTCAGGAAAATTTCGACCTACTTGTTAAATGAATTAACAAAATGATCATAATTCATTTGGTTCGATAGTACATTGCTTGTACCATAAACATTTGCAAAAACGCTGCCACATCTTACTTCAGACTAAAACGCAACACAAAAATAACAGCATAAGAATAAGTTTAATAGTGGTAATAGACATATAAAGTACGTTTTGAAAGACGAAGGGGACAAAAGTGTTCTCCTAAATAGGTCATAGGCGACATTACTGAGGAAGCGGGAAGAATTGTTTGAGGGTACGTGAGATTTATATAAGGGATATGCAAATCTTTATATAAAATATTTTATTTAAATATTTTTTTGATACTTTATCGCTATACTTTGACTATAAGGAGGGTGGTTTAAACCATATACGAGTGTTTTTGAGTCTGCAGTAACGATTGAATATTTCAAGTTTTGAGTGAATTGCTATAACATTAAAAGTGGTAATTTATGCTCCTGACGGCAAGCACTGGAGAAAAAGATTTTTTTGTTACTTCAGGGCAGAGTGGAGAAAAAGCAAGGTATTATAGATGCGTTCGCGTTACCACGAATTGTAACTCATTATAACTGTAAATATTTCTCAACGTAGAAAAGTACATCGTAAAATGAGCAAAAACTGACTAAAAATATCTAGAATATTTTTACTCAAAACACCACTTAGAAAGAACTAAAACGAAAAGTTAAAAACTCACCAGTAAATTTTAATGCGGTTTACATTTTAGTGTTGGGGTTTTAAAAGGACCAGTCTTCTTGAATGCTAAAAATTCTTCGCATGAATAATTCTCACTTCACACATTACTTTCAAAAATGTTTACCTGACGAACGCATAACAGCGTTTACAGGAAACCCTAACTGTGGAAAGCTCTCGAGCGAACCCCACTTAGGTCAATTAAGAACAAAAACCTTTCTAGTTACAGGGCTGGTTTTTAAAAAATACAGTTTTGTAGGTTGATGCTTTATTTACGTATGATGGGTTGAAATTCTGAAGATGTTTTAAGAAAAGTCACAAATATTTTATACTAAGCTGTTATTACGAGGTTAAGGGTTTGAAACTGTGAAACTTTAAATCATACTGCTTTTAGGAATCGTAACATCTCGTCACAACAGTAGGTTTATGTGATTATGAATATTGATTTATAATGTTTGATGCGTTTCACAGTGACTGGCAGGAGAAAACCGCAAATAGGGGAAATTGGAAAGTTTTAGGAGAGATATTTGCAATTTTTTTTTATTGTCGATGTCAACAGTAGCAGACTGTCGCTCATGCACAACTCAGAGTCCCTAGCATTGCTCCTGCAATGCCAGAGACTCTGCAAAGCCGCTACCTACCGTAAAGGGAGTGGGGTAGGTTAAGAATTGAGGCCGGTGAGAAAAAGGAAATGGGGGAAATTGGGCCTTACTTAAAACTGCGTGTCACTCATTATTCTGGTGAGACTAAATTACGTAGAACCATAACTGAAATCTCAAATCTCTGGGATTGCCAGGCTGCCTTTGGCAGGTGTGCTGATTACAGCATAATTTGCATTTAATCCATATCAAATTTAATTACTAGACTATCAAATTAAATCTAGGTAGTTAGTACTATTGTATCTAATAACTAACCACAAAATAAAAGGATGCCCACAAACTGAAATTAACAAATAGTTCTGTCAACATGTCAAATAAAATGACAGTGACGACTTATTAAAGGAAGCCCCTATTATCCAACCCTAGCCTAAAAGGTCTGACCCAAATCGTTTGTAAAATTAAAAGGGTCTTAGTAGCCAACCCTAAATTAATGAATAGGCTTTAAACTAAAGCACTATACCCTTTGTGTGCAATAATAATTATTTCAAGTTAAAATGTATATAAAGATGTTAAGCTTTCTTGCTCCTTCTAATGCTGTCTTATCTTTAGATAGAAAGAGAGAGTGGAACGTAAGAACAAAGTATTAGATATAAGACGCAACGTTGCTGCGTAATTAAATGTTGTGTCTTCTACAGATGGGAAATATTAGCTGAAACAGATTGTCAATCTAAAAGAGGTTGCATTACCGCCTGCCTTATAATAGGGAAGAAAATTTTAAGAGTCTCTTTAAACGCACTGCGTATCTACAGACGTCATGGAATCGTAACCAAAAATATATTTTACTTTTGAATTGTATACGAAAATACGAAACAAAATTTTTCAGATGGATATTTTCTCTTTCAACTTTCCTACAGCTGGATAAAGATCTACCCTATTTCTATGCTTTTCAATCCTTATTACATCATATCATATTGTAAACATGGCATGAATCCGAAACATCAATATTAACAACGTAAGGGTAGCTTCGATTATGAATAACTAATATCGTACACGCGACCTTTCAATACTCGTAAATGTAATAGGATCAAAAATGGCTAAATGTAATACTGTATTTGTAATACGGTGATATAAGTATTATTGAATATGTTACGGCCGTTCCTAATCTATACTATTATATTAAGCAGATGAGTTTGTTTGAAGGCGCTAATATCAGGAACTAAAAGTCTGATTTGAAAAATTCTTTTTACATATGATAGCCCAGTTCTCGAGGAAGGTTATAGGCTATGTAATATCCCGCTACTGGCGACGGTAGCAGAGCAGAAAGCTAAGATGCGGGTAAAACCAGGCCGCGGAAATTTAATTTAATTTTATTTGAGATAACAAACAATTGGGTAATGTGCTTAATTCTAGTACAGAGTTTCTGAAAAACTTAAATGTAATCACACAACCAGCACCGTTATCTACAACATAACTCAAAACTATAAGAGAAATAAACTAGTGTCAAGCAACTATAACAAAATGAAAGCCAGAAAGAAAAGCCAGTAGGATATAAACTTTGAAAACTTTTGTTTAATACCTTTTTTATTGTTTACAGTTGTAGTGTAGTTTACAGGATAAACGTTTTTAAGGTATTTATATCAAGACTCTTTCCTTTTGAATATTGCTTTACTTTAGCATTGCAGTATAGTTGTAGTACAAGTATGTAAGACTGTTTAAGGATATTGCTAACTTTAATGCGCGTTGCCTGAAATTTCTCAAGTCATCTTTTATTAGACTCACGGTAAGAAACAAGGTAGGTAGGTAATCTATATTCTAGAACTGTAGTCAACTCAAATAATTGCATTTACAGCAGGCGACATTGTATCTAGAACTACCAGTAAAGACAAAGGGCAGTTTTTCTTTCCTAAATGCCACTGCGTAATGTGTTACTGTTAAAGTATGGTTTGACTACGTTGTGAAAAATCTCAGCTTAAAATTTAAATGTTAAAGTAATTTATTTTTAAACAAGAGACAGTGAGCTGATGGCATTTAGAACAACTGAATAGATAAATGACAGACTTACGTACAAAGAAATGACAACGAGAAAGAATAATTAATGATTTTCCTTTGTTAGAAGTATAAAGGAAATTATATTTTTTTGTAAATAATTGTTCTTTTTTGAGGGAAAAATTTGACATTCCTGGATGTCGATATTTATAATCTATCGGTCGTATAAATTTCACTAGCGCAAGCAGTGAACCGAATGCGGCGGTCACACTATCTAAGCTAAACCAAATCAACATCAAACAAATGACATGTTTCCCCTTTCATTCCATGTTTCACCTTCCTTAATTCTTTCACTTACCCCAGTCCCTTCAGGGTAGATAGCGGCTTAACAGAGTCCCTGGCATTGCAGGAGCAATGTTAGGGACTTTGAGTCGTCCATGAGCGACAGTTACCACTTACCATCACGTGGGCTGTTTGCTCGGCTGCCACAACAATAAGAAAAATATGTAGCAGTGTCCTGCGTTAAATCACAGGACACAGTTAACTGTATACCGGCGTCACTGCAGTCGCAAAACCACTATTCAAGCCTGATGATTATGGCGAGACACCCTTTGAGAGAAACTTGTCTTGCAGTCTGATAAAAGGCGGTGTATTTATAACACAGGTAACACTGTTCCCCTTTACCTGGTAACTCCTAAAACTTATGACTACCACGGAAAGAAATGGAGTGGTTCCGTATTCCAGAGCGCGGGACGTGATGAATCCATGTTATATCTAGATCGGCGACTACACGCTCGCTTACTTATAACTCGTCACTACTTTTACAAAGTCACCTACACGTTCATAGCAATTTTCTGCCCTGATTGTTTCACCAACAGTTTATTGTGAAAGCACATGTCGGCGACATTAATGGCTTGCGGTCTTTGCTCAACTATTATATCAGCCGAAGGACGTCCATTGCTGTACATAGAACGCCCCCAATTTTCGTCACCTTCGGCGGGTCGTCGGCCGCCCTCATCCATCGGTTGCCCGCTACCCTTGTAAGGTCGTCGGTTCACTTTGCGACGGGTCACAACGTGGTGACACCGATGTCTAATCTCAAATAAAATAATCTATGAAATGCTACCAATCTTAATATCGTTTGTAAATAATTAATATGGATCATGTTTGTAACTTTCCCTAAACTTTACAGATACCGTGGATGTATACATTTTCTAGACAATCTGTTTTTCACTTTCGAAACTACTTAAACGCCTATTATTGCTCACATGGTTACTTTCAAGTGATGCGAATTGGAATAGGGATAGTGGGCGATGAAACCATCTACTTTTACTCTTTACACAAAAATAACATCTATAAATACATTAATAGAGTTCAAAGTCAATTGGAATGTCGTGAAGGCATTAGTGATAAGAACGTGACTGTCATATCGATAATTCGAGATTCGATTCGGATATCATGACACGTATTTCGTGAGTTGAATAAGGCTTTAGTAATATTTAGTTAAATGATTTCTATTCAGTATTGAGTATTTTTTGTAATAAAGCCTGAATGGGAAAATAATGGTGAAATAAAGTTCTATCTAAACTAATATTATAAATGCGAAAGTAACTCTGTTTGTCTGTCTAGTACGCTATCACGCCTAAATTACAAAACCGATTTTAATGAAATTTGGTATAGAGGTAGGATAGAGCTTGGAGAACAACATAGGCTTTCTTACATCGCGAAAAAATGGCATGAAAGAGTTGAAATAGGGGATGAAATCTGAAAATGCGATTATAGGCGGGGAACAGCTAGATACTTATAAAGTACTATTATTAATATACTGTTTCAAGAACACATAGCAGGATGGAACGTCCACTAACAAGACGAATAGACGACTTAATAAAGACGGCTGAAAGACGTTGAACGCTGACTGTTTTTAATAATCTCTCTTAACAAATAGATGATGAAAACATTAATATATTATACTAGCTTTCCGCGTCGCGGTTTTACCTACGTCTTCTAGTACTGCATAGCTCTCGTCGCCAGTAGCGTGATGTTACATGGCCTATAACCTTTCTCACGAACTGTACTATCATGAGAGAAATATAGGTATTTCCAGAGATTAGCGCATTCAAACAAACAAACTCTTCCGCTTTATATAATAGTATGGATTATGTAGACGTCTTACTGTTGATATGAACTGATGATGCAATAAATACTAATAATAACAATCATATATTATTTTACCGTTTTGCTGTTATTTTAACGTTGAACTATAGTTTATTACCTGTAAGCAAACATAAAAAATTATAACCTCATCAATAAAAAGTACAGACATACCATAAGTCTCTTGAGTGGTAATTAAACTATTATGTTTTTTATTGCCTACAGTGGCAGATGATCCAACAGCTCACTTTTTGGTAAGTAACTGTGGCTCCATAGACTTATGCAACGCGAGGGACTCTACAAAGCCCCTGCTACCACGGAAATAATGCTCTCTTTTAACCTTGTTACTTTAATATAACGCTCGCAAAACAAGGCAGTTGATAGTTCCTTTCCCTAATTATTATTTTGCTATGTTTAACGTTAACTTTGTGATTGTCTTAAATAATTTTTTTTCTTTAATTACTGGCAATAAAGTAAAATCCATCGACAAGTTATAGTCGATATTTCCCATCACTATCAACCCACTACAGGGGCGTAGGTCGTCCATTGTGAAATTCGGCTCATACCTCACGACAGACCCTTATTATGAAACCTCAGAACAAATGCTAAATATTTATCCTAATTACACTTTAGGGACCTTTGATGGTGAATTGAAGCAGTCTGCTTGTTTCACGTATACGTTGAACCTGTTTAAATCTTTAATACTGCAGACTATGAACTAAAAGATCGAAGAGAGTTTTATGAGAATAAAGGACCCATTGTAAAATGTAAAAAATAGGGTTTCTTACTGGGTGACAACTTTGACAAATAAGCATAAGGCTTGTCTGTGTCCGTAACCTATACAAATGTCTCTGTTCTCTATTATTAATACCTACTAGCTTACCGCGTCTTTGTTTACTGCTCTGCTCCCGTTGCCAGTAGCGTGATGTTACATAGCCTATAACCTTCCTCAAATGATAGTGATAAGAGCTGCTCATGAACCCATGAAGTTCCATGATCACATACAGTTACTGCATGATAATATTAGATTATAGGCCCAACAATATTATCTGCACCGACAACACTTAATCCAAAACATAATACAATTATGAAAGAATAACGAGCTTATGTCGACCTACTTTCATTCATTCACTCTCACGTATGACCTTGAACGCCCACGGTAATGTCCAACTAGTTTCATTCATCGTTGTGACATTATTAAACGATAGACTTATAGCCTAGTAAAAAATATGTTGCAGAAAACTGATTCTTACTAATGGTAGCACAGAGTTGTTTATTCACTGTCTAGTGGCGGTTAGTTACATCTTTCTTTAGAGCGAGAGTATGATATATTAGCAATATGAATGGGCTTCGTGATCGTATTGTGATAGCATCAAAGTTATTAGAATACTGTTTAGATCTTGATAGCCTTTGGGATTGCATAAAGAGTAAACTGCTTGCCTGAACACAACCAGCACGGCAAACTGAATTTAGTATTAAATCTTTAAGTTAACTGTGTGGTCGGCACTACCATCTCGCTTTTCGTGGGTGTCATAAACTTTGTACTTACTGTATAGGTACAGTTACACGTGCTCATAAAGTGTCATGCTTATTAGCATGCTCTTCAAACTGACACAGTTGCTTTTGAATAGCATGCTTTTTTAAGCTCACCCTGTTCAGATGCGCTAAAAGCACGCCCTCTTGCACCCGCGCTGCAGGTAGCATGCCCAGAAATCATACGACTGTCGATTTGAGCAAACACGAAATGAGCATGCTGATTATTAGCAATATTTCGACGCATGCTACTAAGGAGCAACTGCTCAATAGTGGCATGCTCGTAATGAGCATGTGTAACTGTACCTTAAGCTAGGTACGATTACAAATTTTCTTAACAATGTGGTGATTAACGTTAACCTTTATTGGACTTTTTACTATTCTAAAATACCTAGTCATCATCATCACACATCATCATCTATAGCCTAAATTCATCGACTATTGCTAATATGCCTAAATTTCTTGCTCTTGTGGTAGTGTCATCCATCTTCGACACGCGATAGTTGTGATATAATTCGTCTATCTTGCCGATTGATGGCTAACCTCTTTGATCCGCTTTTTAGACACTACTTCGCATTGCCCAGTTACATAAATAAAATATCTATAAAAATATATATTTTTTATAATATTAGCCTACATAAGTTTATGCACTCTGCCTAATGCTAAACAGTCAGTGGAATCAAGAAATGGAAGAAGAAATGGAAGCCACTATTCCAAATATTATCGTTTTAAACTGCTAGCATGGTGGCCACTATAGCGGCTAACAAAGTCCGACCAACCTAATTTTATTATGACTGAGTTTGATGAGGTCGAGTGCTCAAATTTATTCATCCTATAAGAAACCTTGTGTCAGATAGGTTTGGCTATACGCCAGCTATATAAATTGGAGACGTCTACTAAACTTTATATTTAGAAAGTTTCGTAAATAAAAACCCTAATTTCTGATACTTCATGTCTTCTAATGCTCGTATCAAATAAGAATTTGTAAAATTAAATATTTTCTACTTTAAGGGTGAAAATTAACGCGGGCAGACTAGATAATTTGGCAAAATATTATCGAAGATGATGGATATTTGTTATGTTACCCTGGTATATTATATTGGGTGGCAAATAAAGCTTATATCATTATGACTGTGTTCTCTAAGCGTTGCAAAAATAATATAAAAAACACAACAAAGCCGTTACCGGCTGTAAACGGAGAAGGTAATGAGTAAAGGAAAAGGCAAGGCTTGCCAGGAATTTCCAGCCGTGATCAATATTCAGATAAGTAACAAGAGTACATTATTATTCACCACGTTTGATTACCTGAATGTATCATACAAATAGAAGAAATATTAAAACGTTACTTGAATATTGCTGACGTCTGCAAACTTTGTTCTATTTTGTACAACAAAGAGACGTCACTACGCTTCGGTGTTTGTAGGTCAAACTGCAAAACGAGAGCTTTGATATTAATACAGTAAAAGGCTTATTCCGTGAACATAAAGGAAACACAATGGCATTCTTCAGATAGGTCAAATTGATCGCAATGAGATTCTAACATAACATAGCAGCTTTTTTCCCCGACGAAGTTGGCAGAGGAGTATACCCACTTTAACCAGCTATTTTGTGTGTAATATATTGTTACGTGTCAGGATGGGGTTCGATGTAAAATGCCAGTTACGCGATGATGAGTTTATTAGAGACTCGCACAATACACTAACAGTAACAAAATAAAGCAATAAAGACTTATACTGCACTATAACGCTTCGTATATCGCTCTTCTTAAACTTCCGTATCGCTTAGATGTTCGCTCGAGATCGCTGTATTCACAACTGAACGAAGTGCCGACGTTCGAATCCTTTTTATAGTCATTCAATAGATTTCTAGAACCTTCCCGCTATTACCACAAAGATGCCGACAATTCTCGAAAACAGAACAATGAGTGTAGGTACTTAGCTGCGACGCGTAGGTATGCCTACCGCCGTTGATCTATTGTTATACGTGTAGGTAGGTACATGCAAACGTTCTAGCGTAGGTATTTGTTGTATACGTGTAGGTAGGTACTTGTGAATGTTCTAGAGCGTAGGTATTTGTCGTACACGAGTAGGTAGGTACTTGCGAACGTTCTAGAGCTTAGGTATTCGTCGTACACGAGTAGGTAAGTACTTGCGAACGTTCTAGCATAGGTATTCGTCGCAACATTGCCCCCCTCTTAATCATGCTCGTCCCGAGCAGCGTTAGAACCGTGATAGGGTGCTAGTCGATCGATGTGGACGATCTTTGGCTTCTTTCTATCGCCCTGTCTTATGCGATAGGTCACGTCATTGATCCTTGTGATCACTTTATAGGGACCCTCCCAGCGGGCCTGTAGCTTCGGTGACTTGCCGATTTTCCTGAGAGGATTATGTAACCACACGAGCGTACCTTCCTCGAAGCCATGATTACTTGCTTTCCTGTCATAGCGAGTTTTCATCTTCTCATTAGCCTTGAGGTTGTTATGTCGCACTAGATCATGTGTCTTATCCAGCTGTGCTTGCAAGTTTGCTACGTACTCTACTGTCGGCTTTGGCGTATCAGGAGGTGTTCCGGTAATCAAGTCTACTGGTAGGCGTATCTCTCTTCCAAAGTTGACTTTGGCCGGCGTAAATCCTGTAGTGTCATGAACCGCGGACCGATATGATAACAGGAAGAGTGGAATGTAACGGTCCCAGTCTCGTTGATGGTCTTCGACAACCTTGGCCAGATGGTTTTCCAATGTCTGGTTAAACCGTTCTACCATGCCGTCAGACTGCGGGTGCGCTGGTGTTGTCCGTGTTTTGTGTATGCCGAGTAGATTACACATCTCTTGAAACAGGGCTGACTCGAAATTTCTTCCCTGGTCACTATGCAGTTCCAACGGCACACCAAATCGACACACTACTTCCTGGATCAACTTTTTGGCCACGGTCTGAGCCTCTTGGTTTGGTGTCGCAAACACTTCGGGCCATTTGGTAAAGTAATCTTGAACTACTACTATAAAGCGGTTGCCGTCTTCTGTCACGGGAAATGGTCCAGCTACGTCAATGGCAATTCTCTCCCATGGGGCTCCGACACTGTACAGCTGTAGCTTGCCTCTTGATCTAGTACGAGGTCCTTTTACCGAAGCACACGTAGAGCACTTTCTGCACCACTCCTCGATGTCTTCCCGACAGCGTACCCAGTAGAACCGTTCTCTCACCTTCACCAAAGTCTTCTTCACACCAAGATGACCACCTGATGCACCATCATGCACTAAGCGCAGAACAGGTGCAACTTTGTTTCTCGGGATCACCATCTGTAGAACTTGGTCCTTCCCGTCAGGTGATTCCCACTTTCTATATAGCACGCCTTGTTCCAAACTCAGACTGTCCCACTGAGCCCAGTAGGCCTTCGTAATTGGGCTTGCGGCTGATACGTCCTGCCATAATGGTTTCCGACCCTGAGCCTTCCAATCCATTATTAGTTTAAGATCTCTGTCTTCTTTCTGTACCTTACTGATTTCCTCTTTGTCCCAGGATTCATCGGTCCCCTGAGTCCTGATAATTTTCACTACCTCCTTGGACTCATGCTTCAAACAGTGTTTACAATCCTGGGAGCATGGACGTCGCGATAAGGCATCAGCATTGGAGTGAATCCTTCCACTGCGGTGTTCTATTACAAAGTTGTACTCCTGTAGTTGTTCGATCCATCTCGCGACTTGGCCTTCAGGATTCTTGAACTGGAGTAACCACTTCAGTGCTGCATGGTCTGTTCGTAGTGTGAACTCTCTTCCCAGCAAGTATTTATTAAAGTGTTGTAAGGTCTTCACAACTGCTAGTAATTCACGCCGAGTTACACAGTAGTTTCTCTCAGGCTTCGATAGAGACTTGCTGAAGTAGGCGATGACCACTTGCTGTCCATTTTGCTCCTGAGATAACACACCTCCGATTCCAGTATTACTGGCGTCTGTGTCCACAATAAATCTGCCTTCTCTATTAGGGTAGCACAGGACTGGAGCTGAACACAGCAACTCTTTGAGTTGTGTAAATGCACGTTGACAATCCGAGTCCCAAACGAAGTTCCTCTTCTCTTCTGTCAAGTGGTGTAATGGCTTGGCTACTTCAGAGAAGTTCTTCACAAAACGCCGGTAGTAAGCACTGAGGCCCAGGAAAGCTCTTACTTCGGTTTTAGTTTTTGGTACAGGCCACTCTTGCACCGCTTTTATTTTGTCTGGGTCCGTTCGAACACCTCTATCCGAAATAATATGGCCTAAGAACGAAACTTCTTTCTTGAAAAAGGCGCACTTCTTCGGGTTAAGTTTCAAATTTGATTCACGAAATCTCTTAAAAACTTTCTCAAGATTCCTGCGATGTTCCGTGAAACTGCGTCCCATAACTATTACGTCATCTAAGTACACCAGACAGGCATCTCCCAAAAGACCCACTAGTACGCGTTCCATAAGCCTTTCGAACGTAGCTGGTGCATTACACAATCCAAATGGCATTACCCGGAACTGCCACAGGCCTTTGCCAGTACCGGTGGTAAATGCAGTCTTCTCCTTATCTTCTGGCCGGAGTTCCACTTGCCAGTAGCCACTTTTCAGATCTACCGTAGAGAACCACTTCATGCCTCCAAGCATGTCCAAAGTGTCGTCAATACGGGGCAAAGGATAGCTGTCTTTCTTGGTCACGTTATTCAGCATCCTGTAGTCTACACAAAACCTAGTACTGCCATCTTTCTTCTTCACGAGTACCACAGGTGAAGACCATGGGCTGGATGATGGCTCTATGATCTTGGTTCGTGCCATATTCCCAATCAGCTCGGCTACTTCTTGTTCTTTTGCTAGTGGCACTCGTCTAGGTCTTTGTTTAATAGGCTGTGTAGGACCTGTGTCGATCGGGTGTTTCACTAACCCCGTTCTTCCAAGGTCGTTTTCTTCTTTAGTGAAAATGTCCTTGTAGTCCAGTAGCAGCTTCTCTGCTTCCCGATATTCGTTGGGTGACAAACTTTTCTTCGTGGTCTCTAGCAATGGGCTCATATGATTTTCCGAAGAGGCAGTCTGGACGTTCTCTAGAATCTTCCTCAGACTGCTCACAGCCTCACATCTTCCAACGATCGCGTTCTTCCGTAATAACATCGCCGAATTGCTGAGGTTGGCAATTTTAACTTTTGCTCCACTTCTAGTCATAACCAAAGTTCTGGCTGTAATTAG
The DNA here is from genome assembly GCA_963082885.1 of Parascotia fuliginaria. Classification (NCBI taxonomy): domain Eukaryota; kingdom Metazoa; phylum Arthropoda; class Insecta; order Lepidoptera; family Erebidae; genus Parascotia; species Parascotia fuliginaria. The sequence continues at coordinate 9,388,950 of OY720195.1, forward strand.
ACTGGTATAGCGCCCAGGATCTTCCACCATGACGCAACGATCAGCAGTCACACCCTCAGGGAACCTTACGTCGACTAAGGTTTCTGACCTCGGTGCCAAGGTTATCGTTTTGGCACTGTAGACCGCTATTGAAGAACAGCCTTCTAGAAAGACCTCTTGGTCTGGGAAGCTTAGAACACCTTTAGCAATATCGACAACGCACTGCTGCATTCGTAGGAAGTCTAAGCCGATAATGCAGTCATCCGTTATGCTCGCCACCAAAACAGATTGATGATAAGTCTTCTCTCCTAGTTTGATTCTCACATCCGTAACTCCGTGGACGGTCACTGGCTGGCCAGTCGCTGTTTGCAATTTGCAAGATGGTCGTGCGTCTTCCCACTGAATTGTTCGCCGCAGAAGTTCTGGTCGTACGATGGTCTTCGACGCGCCCGTATCGATCGTAAAGCGAACAGGTTTACTATTGATTTCTCCAGCTGTTACCAGGCTATTACCGTCACATGCCTGTGATACTTGTACTGTGGGGGCTTGACGTAACGGATCTTGACTAGCATCAACCTGAGTAGTAGCTGACACCATTCTACTTCTTCTCTGGTCCGGACAGTTGATTCGGATATGTCCCCGCTTGCCGCATCCGTAGCACATAGGCTCACCTCGTGGTCTAACAGCTGCAACAACTTCCCGTACTTTATGCGACTTGTAGTCGTTTCGCACAGCTTCCACCTCAAGGGCATGTGCTAAGGCCGCTTCTAAAGTTGTATGGTGTGCCAACCGTACAGTTGCTCTGACCTCAAGGTCTCTTATACCATCCACAAATGCTTGTACCACTGTGTGGTCCACAGATGATGTACTGGAGGCATACGCTCGTCGTACTAGGCGTTCAATTTCAGCAGCCCATTGTTGAAGTCCCTCACTCGACTTCTGAGTTCGATCCTTCAGCTGAGCTCGATAAACATGCTCCAGGTGCTTATCGCCAAATCGAGCTTCCAATGCCTTAAGGAGTGCGTCTAAGTTTCGTCGGTCAGCAGGTAAGTTCTCTAGGATCAGCAGTGCATCCCCTCTAAGTGCCAAAGTAAGCGCCGTCAGTGCGTGATCATCTTCCCATCCATTTCCTTTGGCAACTACCTCGAACTGGTGTCGAAAGGCCGTCCAGGAAGACGAGCCGTCAAAGGAGGGCAGTTTGAACTTGGGACCTCCGGAAGTGACTGCCGCGGCCATAGGCGTAGTGCTTGAATATAGGACCTTGGTCTTCTGCAGCTCTTTAATCATTTTGTCATGATGGTTCATGGTGGTCTGGACATCTTCGAGTATTTCATCATGTTTGCTGGTGCGTTTTTTTACCACTTCAACGTCTTCTTGAAGAGTACTGATGACGGTGCTGAACCCTTCCAACTTAGAGTCCATCATTTCTCGAAGGTCCTCTCGGATAGCCTGGCGTTGTCTGTCTTCGGCTTGCAGTTGACCTTCCTTAAGGTCTAGAAGAGCTTGGCGTTGGCTTTCCTTCAACTCCTCCATGACTTGACGTTGCCGTTCTTCAGCTTGGCGTTGACGCTCTTCAGCTTGGCGTTGGCGCTCTTCAGCTTGGCGTTGGCGCTCTTCAGCTTGGCGTTGGCCCTCCTGTATAACGGCTAAAAGGGACGACATGTCGAAGCCAGAGCCCATACCCGTCGACGCCGCAGAAGTGCCGGGCTCACTAACTACTGCTGCGCTAGACTCTTCAGTATCGGCCATAAGCGATGGTTCACGAGTTTCGTCTACCGCCGCCTGTCGTCGAGTGCGTACTCCCTCGTCGCGTGGTGTGACTGGCATTCTCACTTCTGTCACCAATTGTTACGTGTCAGGATGGGGTTCGATGTAAAATGCCAGTTACGCGATGATGAGTTTATTAGAGACTCGCACAATACACTAACAGTAACAAAATAAAGCAATAAAGACTTATACTGCACTATAACGCTTCGTATATCGCTCTTCTTAAACTTCCGTATCGCTTAGATGTTCGCTCGAGATCGCTGTATTCACAACTGAACGAAGTGCCGACGTTCGAATCCTTTTTATAGTCATTCAATAGATTTCTAGAACCTTCCCGCTATTACCACAAAGATGCCGACAATTCTCGAAAACAGAACAATGAGTGTAGGTACTTAGCTGCGACGCGTAGGTATGCCTACCGCCGTTGATCTATTGTTATACGTGTAGGTAGGTACATGCAAACGTTCTAGCGTAGGTATTTGTTGTATACGTGTAGGTAGGTACTTGTGAATGTTCTAGAGCGTAGGTATTTGTCGTACACGAGTAGGTAGGTACTTGCGAACGTTCTAGAGCTTAGGTATTCGTCGTACACGAGTAGGTAAGTACTTGCGAACGTTCTAGCATAGGTATTCGTCGCAACAATATAATATAACAGGGGGCGAGCCTGTTGCCTTTTACTTGGCAGAATTACAGACTCCAGTTAATACTTTCAATCTATCTGACCCAAGGATTAAACCCTCTGAGACCTCTGCAGGGTAGTTCATATACAGTACCACTTAACCATAGAAGTATAATAAGATTCCAAGAAGCTTACAGTTTTGTGAAACACACCCAAACTGCACTACACAATAGATAAAGTACAGTTACTATAGTATTAAGGACCTTATACAAATTTTCTGAACAAAATAAACGAGCCTATTATTTGTTCAACCATCTACAGCAAGTTACAAACATATGTTTAATATAAAGATCACCTTGACAAGGCTTATTCCACTTTTTCCCGTTGGATGATCCCCATTGATGGGGATTAGTGAACTTTTTGTTCACTATTCCCCGTTGACCCAAAATTTTTATTTAATGGGGATAAGTGAACTAAAAAGTTCAATAATCCCCATTAGGTAGGTACGTTAAAAAAATAAAATATATGAATCATGTTACATTTATTAATTAAAAATATAACTTTCTTATACCTAATAAAATCACAGATTGTACAATTATTAATTTAAAATAAAAAATATAACTTTCTTATACGTAGTAAAATCACAGATTGTACAATTATTAATTTAAAATAAAAAATATAACTTTCTTATACCAGTTAGCTCGTATGTGATTGGTCGACCCATCTTTTGTTTTTGTTTCGTAGTCGTTAAGGGTTAGTAGTGTGTAGTGTAGTTCAAGCGTGCAGTTCTTATCAGTTCGCAGTTATTAGTTTAATATAGGAATAAATAAAGGAAATGGCTGGTAGTTCAACTGACGTTTGTTTAGAGTACGTTAAAAAAGGTAAAGCTACCATACTTCTCCGGGCCGGACATCAATACAGTAAAAAATGCAAATATAAAAATGGTGGAGTTTTGTGGGAGTGTACCACAAGAAAACAAAGTAAATGTGCCGGATCCATCACTGTCATGGTAAGTTACTTATTATATTTTGTGATTAATAATGACAATAATAACTCAGGTTATGTGTGTTATCAATATCACGTTTATCAATATCAAAATTTAAAAATCAACGTTAAAGTTTAAACACTGTTTCTGTCATGGCGGCACGTGTGACGTCATTCTTTTGTCAAACAAGTCTATTACACCTAGTGTAAAAGAGTGTAGCTGAAGTGAATTGTATATATTTAATTATTATTACATATTTTAGTTAAGCATAAAGTGAAATATGTTTTGTTGAACTATTCTGATAGGATAACAACAATTTGTTATAAGTTTTAAAGGTTGTTAAATAGCCTATTTAATTTTGTATTCTATGTAAGTGCAATATTGTTTACTTAAAAAATAATGTAAAGTAATTAATTATTATTACTTAATTTTACAGGACAATCAAGTTGTAGCTGAGAAACGACACAATGTTTGTGAACCTGATTTTGCGCGGAATGAAGTTACCTTGAGGTTATTCAAACTAAAAACTACACTTGCGGATCCAGAAGCACCTGCTATTCCCACTGCTTACAACGCGGCTGTGAGCTCACTAAAAGATACCGGAATTGACAAAATAAAAGAATTCCCTGCCCTGAAGTCTATCAAAACAACATTATATAAACACAGAAATGCAGCATTTGAAGTAAGTAAAATTGAGTTCAAAAATGTTGAAGAAGTTAAAGTACCTCCAGCTCATCAGGAATTTATTTTAGCAGACTACAATGACAGTGGTATCCGTGTAATAGCTTTTTGCTCTGAATTTGCCCGACATCAAATGAAAAATTTGAAGATGTTCTTGGGTGATGGAACGTTTTGGATCTGTCCATCTCCCTTTTACCAACTCTACACCATTCATGGGGATTTGGGCAGTACAGAAAAACACATAAACATTGTGCCACTTGTTTATGCCCTCATGAGCCATAAAAATCAACAAACATATGAAATTTTATTTAGTATGCTAAAATCTGCATTACCTGATTGGAATCCAGAAATATTTAAATGTGACTATGAAGTGGCTCCGATGAACGCAATGCGAAATGTTTTTGTAAAAAATATATCTATTAGCGGCTGTTATTTCCATTTCACCCAGGCAATATGGAAGAAAGGAAAACAACTCAAACTAACAAAAGATAAATTAACCAGAAGACAAGTTGCACTTAGCACTGCTTTGGCTTTGTTACCATCAGATAAAATCATTGCGGGTTGGTTTTATGTTGCCTCTCAAAGCCCTGATGATGATAATAGCAAGGAGTTTAGAAATTACATGCTCAGACAATGGCTACAAGATGATTTTATTAAAACGTGGTGTGTATTTGGACAGACTCATCGCACTACGAATTTAGTCGAAGCATGGAATAATAAAATAAAAAAGCGTGTGAAAATAAAGAAACCCAACATTATGAAGCTCCTCACAGCGTTGGCTGAAGATGCATCGTATTACGAAGTTCTTGCATTGGGGGTTTCTGAAAATAAAGGTATAGCGGAAAAAACCAAAAAAAGCATCAATCGCGATAATTATATACAGGAGGTCCAAATGGAACTCATTAATAATGAAATTACGATTGGGCACTGTTTAGAAAAACTTAAGTGAGTGTAATCTTTGATTTTACAAGGTATAAGAAAGAAATATTTTCATGCTACAATTTTAAATTAATGATTGTAACAATCTGTGACTTTATTAGGTATAAGAAAGTTATATTTTTTATTTTAAATTAATAATTGTACAATCTGTGATTTTACTAGGTATAAGAAAGTTAAATTTTTTATTTTAAATTAATAATTGTACAATCTTTGATTTTACAAGGTATAAGAAAGAAATATTTTCATGCTACAATTTTAAATTAATGATTGTAACAATCTGTGACTTTATTAGGTATAAGAAAGTTATATTTTTTATTTTAAATTAATAATTGTACAATCTGTGATTTTACTAGGTATAAGAAAGTTATATTTTTTATTTTAAATTAATAATTGTACAATCTGTGATTTTATTAGGTATAAGAAAGTTATATTTTTAATTAGTAAATGTAACATGATTCATATACTTATTTTATTTTTTTAACGTACCTACCTAATGGGGATTATTGAACTTCTTAGTTCACTTATCCCCATTAAATAAAAATTTTGGGTCAACGGGGAATAGTGAACAAAAAGTTCACTAATCCCCATCAATGGGGATCATCCAACGGGGAAAAGTGGAATAAGCCAAAATTAGGACACCATGATATTTTTAACATACCATATTTGTCACGGTAACAAATGGTAACAATTTTATAGAATCGTTTGTCCTCTACAGAACAAAGAATATTTAAAATTACAACGTCAATAGCAAATTTATTAAACTACTCGTACAATTTGTTGAACGAACGTAATGAATTTGTGAAGATTTTTAACTTATAAGCATTTAAAAGTAAATGGTTATTCAGAACTGGTCGACTGATAGCAAGAACCTCAATTGGCTGTGTGGTGTCCAGTAGAGAATATGGAGACAATACATCTTTATCCATAAGAGGCCCCTAAAGAATACCAGGTGTTGTGCTGCAGTCACCAAACTGTCTGCTATTCGGGATAACTAAGCACTATTATGTCTTGCAGTGGATTTCTTTAAATGGATATGAAGAACCAATCATTAAACTAATTTCATTTTGGCATAGTTTACGATTTACAACAAAAAAATTACATCATTTTATACCACACCACTTGTTCAGAGACAAAGACAAACACAACAATTATAATATATACAAAAAAAAGCCTTTAAAAATGCCGAAAAATTTCAAAGACATGTGAAAGAAATTCAAGTGCCTCTTGTCATTGTTCGCATACAAAAGGCCCCAAAAGTTGTACATACAGGAGTCTATGAATATGCAATGCCATGGTACGCGGGCTACTCTAAACTGGAAACGTTAGGAGGTACGGACGCGAATACACGACTAGACGATAAGGAATGTTTATTGACACTAAACAGACAACAGTTCCGTACTTAGCTAAACTTGTATGGTATGAACAGCTAAATATACATTCATATTTATAGCATAACTTTTTCAGAAAGTGCTTTTATGATTAAATGGTACTGTGTCCGAACTGTCACGCAAAGATCTTTAGATTACATATATCAGATAAAGTGATATAATAATGTTCTGTTGAAAATTTATAAATATAAACCCAGTCTTGCGTTCGGTAAATGGCAGTCAGCTCGCCTCTTATTATATGAGATAGAGCTTTGCTTTCCTTCAGGAGTATTAGGCGTAATTTTATGGTTTAGTCGATAATTCGCCACGGCTTCGCCTGCGCGTAAAATATTTATTGTATCCCTCAGGAACCAGACCGATTTTCGGGATAAAAAGAAAATGTCTGTGTCCGGCACCGAATCCACTACACACTAATTTTCTTAGAAATCGGTTCAGCCGTTTAGGCACTGAGTGGTAACAAACACACACACACATAAACTTTCGCATTTATAATTTATAAATAAATGATTATAAATGATAAATGATAACATCGCATTGGTTGCATTACTGTTAAGCTGTTGTAATTATCTTTGTAAATAAATAAATATTCAACCGACTGATACCCTGTTATTACATTTGATTAGTTCTGGTATAATAATTATGTGTTAGAGCACTCATAGAAGAATCGAATTCACAATATTCACAGTCCCTAAAAATAAATAGATCAGCAACATACAAGAACAATTTAGTCACAATAATACAACTCAGTGTAATCCTATAATCCTTCATTTCACATCAAGGACAAAACGCCCGCTAGACGAATTGTTCGCGGTCACAAGAGGACAAGACATATTGCAGCTAAATCAAATCATCAAACTATTGATCCGCCCCGGGTTTGCAAGAATGTGTTATTGTTTTTACGACATTTTACATGTCTTTGAAATTATCTCAACGATAGTAAAAAACGCATCGAAATTCGATGCGCGCTTTATAAAAAGATAGCGAAGAAACAGACAAGAAAACAGCGACTTTAATTTGCTTTTATACTATTAAGGACCTGTTTCACCACTTGCTGATTAAGTGCGTGGTAATAACTTATTTGAAACTAAACTGACAGATAGTACAAAAATCAGTTCCACAAGTGCGTGACCCAACCTTTACTGAAAAATAAACATTTTAAAATATATAACAGATTTAACTAGAAGATGTTTTATCGTTAGATATATCTCAGACACTTCAGCAGCTAGAGGTGAAACAGGGCCTTAGAGTTTTAAATGACTAGATGCAACACAACACAGTCAAAGGTTAAGGCTTCTTCGAATAACGTGAACTTTAGATTTTACAATTATCTATTAAACTCAAAGACGAGATAATCAGTACCTTGACACACTAACTATTAACGTAACAAAAACTTTCGATGCCAAGAAGTTATTATTGAAGAGCTTCAACAAACGGAAAATAATTATAATAAAAATAACCCAGGATGTAATGTTGGAATGATGACAGCTAGACAGACGTTAATATTTATTAGTCTAAAGTATGATCTTCAAAGAATATATTTTCTTGTGCTACTATTTGATCTTAGCCCTTAGTAAATGTTTGCCGTTTCTTCTTTTCAATTTGCTTAAATTGCAATACGAATACAATAATACCTATTTCTATTAAGAATAAAGTAGGTAACTAAGCTCGCAGAACTGATTATTATAAAAATACATGTTAGTTCTTTTCAGAACATAGTGTCACGCCTTTTTTACCGAAAAAATAGGCTTTTTTTTGTGTCCCATGAAAAAGGGGATATTGCCGTTTATTAGGCACAATTCCAGACTCTGAGTAAAGTTAATACCTACTTTCGAATTTCTAAACAAAACCCCAAAAAAAAGCCATCGTCTCAAACTACTGGCATAGTGTCCAAATATTCCTAATACGTAATTTAAAAACAAAACATTATGATAATTATGATTTACGATACTAAATAATTTATTTATGTATCGAAAATAGGACGTCCAACACTTGTCTTAACTCTTTAATTATCTCCATTAACTTCCTGATCATACAATTAATCGTACACACTAAACGTTACGTTTCCACACTATTAACATCGCAAAAATCTTGAAAAGTGTTTAATAAATTTCGTGAATCAAACCTGTAACTTAATCCGAAGAAGTGCGCCTTTTCAAGAGAGAATTTTCGTTCTTTAAATCACTTAATCAGACAAGTTTATATCACCACATTATTGACACAGATGCGCAGAAGACCCAGTTCTATCTGAATCGCCAAACAATCGACTGTGGAATAAATCAATAGTAAGAGTGATCCGGGATTCTTTTGTCAAGTACGTGAAACATTTGAAAAATATGTTTCTGAAGGTTAGTTTCAGCGTTTGTAATATTGAATATTATGTTTTGGAAATGCTTAACATTATTTTCTTACATAATATGTAAAATAGATATGCGCAAAAGCAGTAAGAATACGTCTTGCGTAAAGCTAGAATACAGCTCGCATAGATGCATTTCTGCTCTATGCAATGTCATCAGTTAGACATTGCTTCAGACCGAAATGACTCAAAATGTAGGGGATCAGAACGGAATTAAATAATAATAATCCGAGGGGATCAGACCGGAATAACTCGCTTTCTCTGAACCATTACCACCTGAGTAGCCGGATTAAGGATACATCTCCAGCTTACAAAAAGTTTCAGGCTAATAACTGTATCTATATTGTAAATTGCTGACTTGTTTGATAAGCCCTGTGACTGTAATTCAATCCTCCATTCACACGTTCTAACGCAACGTTAGCTGGCTAGATCTTTCATTACTGAACAAGGTTAAAAAATTTACTATTATTAGACCAGTTGTCGTTTATTCTTGTAATTACGGCGTTGCTACGAAACCACGAGAAACGAAACTACGAATACCTAATCTTTTATCAATATCAAGTAATTTAGTAATTTAAAAATGCTAATGTGTTTGCGAACAATGTTTTAAGGTTTTGTAAATTTGATTAATCGAATTTTGACATGGCTGGAAACAGAGGTGGGCGACAGATTTTAGATAATTTATCTACATGTTTTGTCCTCTATGCTCGAAATGTCGAAGCTGACTTTTTACCTATACGTCTCCAAGTATACGATTGAACAAATATTTGTTCTATACTATCTTGCTTTGTTGACACAAGTGTAGCAATTGAGCTTCGTTTGTTCCTGTTACATTTATTTCAATTTACTTTACGAAATTATATTGTACGATATGTCTTGTCTGTTTGCATTTTGTTTCATCGATTTTAACATTTCTGTTGTGTTAGTACTAGAGGGTAGCTAGGTAGTCCTATTAATAATATAGATGTGTCTAAAATGTTTGTTATACAATAATATACGTAAACTATTAAACGAGTTTGAATGAAACTTGGCACGCAAATAGACTATGTCCAGAATTAACATAACATACATATTATGTATGTTAAGCGATAATTGACATGGAAACAGTTCAATTGTTCTTATTACAACTTCATTTATTTATTTTTATATAAATGGAACTAAACGTGTTGATAGGTCTGTGTCGCAATAAAACTAAATTTTTGCACTTTATGATAGGTTCCGAGATATGTGACACAAGTTCATATTAAATAATTTATCAGGATAACATAACAGGTGCTACAAATTCGACGTCCGTTTTTACTGAAGTTCAGAAAATTCAAAATTCAACGATTAATATTAAGTTATAGCTATAAATTTATAGGATTCCCAAATAGACGTCAAATCTTGAATCTTTTTATAGAAAAATGTATAGGCGAAAGAAGTGTGAAAAGAAAATTAAGTTGAAAATTTGTTCGTAAAAAACAGTTCATTGCATGGTGGACAAAACGGAAGGTATACCACTTCTCGGCATGCTGTTGTTATGAATTTAATAAAACATTTTTACATGTCTAAATGTGCATTTCCAATGTTCACAAAACCCATCCTCGAGGCAAGAATTGTACTCTAGTCGTTTGAAAAACAGAACAATCAGATTTTTCATCTCATTAATAGCCTCAACAATAATTCAGCTAATTATTGCGTATATTATGACATAGCAACACAGTCACAAAACTATACATCTTACAATCATACATACATTTCGTAACATTCGCGTATTCACCGCGGCGTAACGAAACGGAACGGACATGGCGCACGATTGCTATGCAAACAGTAAGCTGAAGTATATCAGTCACAGTTCGGTTAAGGCTTTGAGGCTTAATTTTCTTTTTATTGTATCGTATGTATAAATTTTATACATTTATTCTTTTTCTGTGGTTCGGTGGTACTGTGTACGGTTTACCACGCAGAGGTCTCGGATACGATCTCTGGGTCGGGTAAAGTGATATTGGGTTTTTAATGCCGAAAAATTCTCAGTATTAGCGCGGAGAACGATATCTGGCAACAGGCTCGCCCCCTGTTACATGAGACCCAAAATAAAAATGGCGAAAAGTGGGAGGTTAAAAACCACTGCCCACCCCTTCGGGGATAAAAGGCGCGAAGCTATGTTTGTTATTTTTTTTAGATGCTATTTTGTATTTTCACAATACAAAATAGCAACTATGTGTAATTATGCCTTTAGTGAAACTGTTATTAGCAAAGTAAATCTCGTCCTGTGTGACGAAACTAATACATATATACGTTTATAGAGGAAACTCGAGGGAAACGGTTGTTAATTATACTCATCCATCAATTGGTCGGTCACGGAACAATAAGCAGACAGTTTTTGTAAAGAATTCTCAAACCGACAAAGATTTATTTTATTTTATTTATTTATTGCACACAGAAAAATACACAAAAAAAAAGATACAAATAGGATTTATATAAGATCGGCCTGCACAAAGCACCTGTCCAAAATTTGCGTTAATAAATTCTTGTTAGTTTAAAAATTACTGCTTCGGATTGGCTGGGAATGTGACAAAGTGTGAGTGTTAGTATTGAAACGTTTGTCAAAACTGGTATACCATTAGAAAAATCCACCCAAGCACCTGCGCGTTGAGCACTTAGCCTAGTTAATATATTTTTGGCACGTACTCTCTCCTCCAAAACTATTGATAGGTGTTCAAGGTGGACTAGGCTAGGCGCTCAACGTTTAAATTAACAAGAATTTATTAACGCAATTTTATTACTCGAAATTATCACTTTTGCAGAATAGGTAGGTACCATGCCACCGGTGACTAGGGTTCAATATCCACTGAACTTAATTTTTTGGTTCGATAGTTTAGATCTATGTATATGTATGTAAGTATGTATCACACAGCAAGGGTCAGGAGTTCTTTTATAGGTACGACTAAGGTGACAAACAAGCATACGCCTAATGGTAAGCAGTTACCGTAGCTTATACGCGCTTGCAACAACAAGAGTTTTAAGTTACAACCAGAGGTCCTACCACAACATCTTAAAGTAATCTTATTATACCTTACTTTGTCCCTATCCTTGTTTTAATGGTACAAAAGAAAAAGATAAAACACAAAGTAGCAGTATAATACTGCTATACGATGGTGGAGGACATAATTTATCCAGCGTGATGAAGAACCATGCCGAATATTCTGAGGTATCTGTCCTTATGCTGCCGAGGCGTGATCTAGTTACAGAATAGGTGTTTACTTTCACACACATAATGTATGTAAGTTACGGGAACCAGGTCGATTGGGCATTCATATGTAAATGATATGATACACACTTCATTAAAACATCGTAGTTTGTATTGTTTTGGCTTGTTGCATATATTAGTTTAGTAATAGCAAGGTTAACAGTTTAAGTGTTGTTGGGCAGCAATAACAATATATGACTGAGGCTCCGAAATTAAATGGTCGTTAAGGAGTCAAAAATTCAATTGATTGTATTTTGTCTACAATCCTCAACCGTGAGATTTGAATTTATAAATCTGTAACCTACAAAATATGGTAAATATATCAAATTGTTTTGGTTTAAAACATGGAACCATCCTATCTCTTCCCTGATGCTGTATATTTATTTAGCAATCAAAATCAGTAGTACTTTACCTTCAGTATTATTTAAAAAGTCCATCCACTTCTAATGGTCCATCACTAAAGTCCTGATCCCATGTCTAGATATTGGACGATAAAATAATAAATGATATAAAACCGAGTGCCTTAATAACGAGCTTTTAGAGGCCTTTACAATGACATTCTATTTGATTGGTTACGCGGGCGCTCAACGTACTGTCTCACCGGATAGACATATTTTCATGTACCTACACTGAACGCATTCACACGGGTCGTTTATTGTGATAGTATGATAGCCTAGATTTTGAGAAAGGTTATATAACATCACGCTACTGGCGACGGGAGCAGAGCAGTAACCAAAGACGCGGATTAAACCGCAATGCGGAAAGCTAGTATCCACATATATGTAGAAAGCTTTCAAGTTGCCCTTAACAGAACCGGTCAAATTTGTTTAATTCAAAGTATAGCATGCGTACGTGACTATTCAAATCAATGTATAAACATGTTTACATCAAACTATAAACAATACATTCGACGTCGCAAACCTCAAAATGTCTACAATTATACCAGTTGTAATGATAGAGTACAAAGAGAAAGAGGTAGCGGTTTTTAGGTGCACGTGTTTCATATCCGCTTACCTTATCTGGTCCTAAATAGGCACTGTAATTTGGAAACTTTTGGAATCTCCGATATTCAGTCAAACATGACATGAAGTTTGATTGTTCTCCAAACCTCGTAACACAAACATCGTGTATCAACACTAGAAGCAAGCTATTGGTAGACAAGGTCATTGCTCCGGTAGAAAAAAGTTAAATATTGTAAGAAGAAATGGCTTAATACAAATGAAAGGAGTTATAAGATGAAAAAGATTTATTTTTTCATTGGACCAAGGCCTGATGTCCATTTTGAATCTTGACCATGTCTTCAGTGTTCAAAAAACGAACAGACATTTACTCATATAATAAACTACACAAATAAATCGCTCATCGCTCATACTTGATGCCATTGCAAAAAGGGTCACAGAACCGCTACGCCAGCCGGGTTGGCGCCGCTCTATCTACACAATAATAATACCGCTATTGGCACAATTTTCACTGCACAACGTGTTAAATCGTTCTAATAATTCAACTTTAAAATAAAATAAACGAACGATATACAGTTGTGTTTTGCAATCAATTAAAACCCGAAAAAAAAGTCTCGTAAAATCGTGAAATTCTTGTAAATGTTGACGTACTAAAACGTCAAAATAAAACTAGTAAACAGATAATTATATCCTCGCGTGCTAAAAGTTTACAAAACAAAACTATAAACTATGATTCAAAGTTTTGTACAAGCAACACTAATTTAGCCGAATTATATCAGTTGGCAATGACTGACGAGGGTATTACTTTTATTTGTGCTGATACTAGATGGTACGGTACAGTAATTATTTTAGCGTTGTTAATAAACTGTTTAGAATAGGCCGTATTCTTCTTTGCAAGCAATCGTTGACTGAGGCTGGCTCACGATCACTCACTATATTTTCCTAGTTAACTTGATGTGCGTTTGCAAACTCAATCCAATCGAATCTCGAGTCTATCAAAAAAAGAAGTTTGCAACGTTTGTAATGTAGCATCGTATATGGGCGTTGTTAGTGCAGTTTAACTATGAAAGAACAAGATAGATTCTGTGAGCAAGCAGACAACAAGAAATACTAGATTTTTTTTATGCATTAAGCTTTCCGCGGCGTGGTTTCACCCGTGTCTTTGCTTACTGCTCTGCTCCGGTCGCCAGTAGCGTTATGTTACATAACCTAGATCTGAGCTAACACACTCAAAAAAAATTCAAATCCGACTGGTAGTTCCAGAGATTAGCGCGTTCAAACAAACAAACAAACTCTTCCGCTTTATATAATAGTGTTATATGACTTCACCTTTAGTCAGATCAGTCCAGAGGTAGTTCACCGCATCAGCTCGTTAGAATCCTACTACAGGAAAAGGCCTCTTCTCATACAGAGAAGTCATGAGCACTGATCAGCATGAAACACAGAAGCGCTAGGAGCTGCTAAATTCAGTGACATTTCAGTATTTTAGGTCAGGGACAACACCCAACCGCAAGATTACATTCGCGTCACGACACTAAACGTTTACGTGTGGAGTGTTCTTAAAACAACTGCGATTATTCATTTGATATGCAAGGTGAATATGGCTATATCCCTCGGGAGGTTCATTAAAACGGTACATACGTACAGAATGCCCAGTAAGCATATGCAGGTCCATATAATAGTGATTGATGGTAGAGGATTTACATATCACGGCATCAGTTGAATACAGCTTAAATGACATAACATTACGCAATATTTAACCTTATAATAATTTACAGAAGGTGAATAAGGCGTACATATTTATTTCGTGTTACGTCTTTATTCTACTGATTACGGTCAAAACGAGCCTCCTACAAATAAATGATAGTACGGACATTTGTCAAATTCGACCTATTTTTGCAGGAGCTTGCTGTTCCATGAGTTATGATGAGTCTGATTTCAAAGAAAATCCGTTTTTGTTACCTATTTCTTACAGTAGGGTAAAGGTCTCTTTTGATACAGAGACGGCATTAGCAATACACTGGCTAAAGATAAATTCGATTTCAGATTTACATTTTTTATACTTATCATTAAACCTTGTGTGACTCAAGACCAATGTACAAAAGACTAAAACAATTACTTTTTCTTGTCTAGAATACGCTTAAAGCTTGGTTTCTTTATTTCCCTAGTGTAATCTAAATTAACGCGGACGGAGGTTCTATTCACATAATATATTAGTTGGGGCAGAAAGGCGACCACGAATCGGAAGACGCAGCGTGGGCAGACCCCTTACAAGGTGGACCAACGACCTTATAAGGGTGGCGGGCAACCGATGGATGCGGGCGGCTCACGACCACGGTGGCAAAAATTGAAGGATTCCTATGTCCAGCAGTGGTGAAATGATGATGATAATTAGTTTTTAATAAAAAAATTGTACATAAATGTATAAGCAAACCTCAGGACCCCTGCCTCTGAGAGATAACTGACCATATCCAATGGTCTTCAGTTTGATGATGATGTAACTTCACCTTCAATGATATTATCTGATTCTATAAATATTACCACGAATTATATAGTTGAACACTTGCTGTAATTACCTGAAACGAACAAAGGATTCATAACTATGACATTATGACACTGCGCCTAAAATGTGTGTTTTATCTCCCTAGGGAGCCAGACCGATTTTCGAGATATAGCATATGTCCGTCCCCGGCACTGAATTTATTACCAATCTTTATCGAAATCGGTTCAGCTTAGGCGCTGAGTGTTAACAAACACACACACAAACTTTCGCATTTATAATATTACTAGGATTATTAGACTAGCATTACGAGAATGATATAATTACACTTGCATTACGACAATATGGAGCAGTACCGTCGTCTCAGCCTATTTTATTTTTATGTATTCTCAAAAAAGGGTTAAGTCCTTTTCTCGTGTTTACGGTATAAAACGCAATAATACCTATAGGGACAATTACTGCATGTCAGTATTTTATAAGAGGGTAGATATTGCCTGGATCGAGCCTTCAAAGATAATATATTAGTCAAATAATAACAGTCCAAGAGTTTCGTAGCTTTATACGTATAATATTAATATTGAATTCAATATTGAATTTGAATTATTAGTATCCAGTAATAGGAGCTTTTTCCTCGTGGCCAAACTATTTCGCCAAACTGATTTGGCTCCAAGGAATTCCATTTCCTAGGTTTGGTATGCATAATTCAAAATTACAAATATCTCATTATTAGCCTTATAAGGAGACGACTATTTAAGAATAATATTTACGATCCTGTCTCTTGAAAGAACTGTATTTATTTGCATAAAACCTAACCAAAGAAAAGTATACAAGCAATAGCAAAAACACTAACAGAAATGGTATCGGCAATTCCGTTATAACTGCTTACACCAAATATGGGTAAACAGCGTGAAGTTGTAATTAAATGTATTGGGTCACATGTTCTCCCTTATTGGGCAGATACGTGTTGGTAGCCAAGTTTATTGAAAGAACTGTGAATTGGGTTGCAAAAGTTATTATACGTGGAACGCGAGCCTGGAAATTTAGTAAGTATTATAAGGAGGTTAACGGTCTGGAATTAGAGAGTAGGTAGCATTGTAGTTCAAGACGCTTCAAGCTGGGCGTAAAAAGCTGGCAGAGTACTCATTTTTGTAGGCTAATCTGATATTATAGAGAAAAGATTTGATTTTTTGTATGTTTGTTTGCAACGATTTAACTAAAAATCTACGTTACTGATTTGAAAAATTGTTTTATCCTCAGAAATCAATAAATTAAGCTGGTAACATAGGCTATATTTTATTATGTGTAACATATTTTTTAATGATTTTCAAAAAATTTAAATTTTAAGCGTCTTTGTAAATCTGATGCAATACTTTCGGAAGGCGTTTGTTGTGAGACCGAATTAACTTTGTTACTAAAGTGAAGCGAAGGCGGACGTCTATGGTTAAAATAAAAAGGTTAACATAGCTATAGAACCAAGTCGATATTTATTCAGCTGTTAAAATAAAACTAGCAACATTTACACTCAATAGAAAACTCCACATAATATTTAAAGCTTTTCTATTTTCTACTGACCTCAGCATACAAAGTAACACGCCATTTGAAGCACGATTTCACCACATTTTGAACAAACCTCTCAACAGTCTAGTTGTCTTATTACTGCTGGATTTTAGAAAGGCTTTAAGGTCATAGTTTCAATCCCTGTATCAGACAATCTGATAGTTTAGAAAATATAAGATCAGATCTAGTTTTCGAAAGAGGATTTATATTTAGCAGAACTTTCGCTTTATGTACTACTACTGAGTTTAACAGGTGTGAGTAATATGCATGCAAATTTTCAGAGTCGGTTAGCGACGATCACACCTCTTCCTAGTGAAATAGCTACGCTAAGTTACCATTACCCAATCGAATGTAAGCAGTCAAACCATCAAAGAATCAGAAAAATCATTATAATACAGAAGGGGCATCAACCTAGGTTATGCTTTCACCGCGATTGGCAATTCACATGGCGTGGCGATTATTATTATGGAAAAACCTAACTATGTATAGACATTATAAAGGATATACAATTAATTAATTAATTTAAAACATTATTTTCACGTTTAGAACATACATTATTTCAGATGGACTTAGGCTATATAATATTATAACGCTGAAAAAGAAAAAACTAGCCGTAATATTTTATTAATATTTAGTAATATTAATAAAACATTACGGCTACTTTTTTACTTCCTGCTGCGCTGCGCCGCGGCGCAGTTTAACCTGTGTCTTTGCTTACTGCTCTGCTCCCGTTGCCAATAGCGTGATGTTACATAGCCTATAACCTTCTTTAAGAACTAGGCTATCTAACGCAAAAAGAATTATTCAAATCTGATTGGTAGTTCTAAAAATCAGCGCGTTCAAACAAACAAACAAAACAAACTCTTCCGTTTTATATAATAGTATAGATAGATACACAATCCCAGAAATAAACGTCTTCAAAATTTTCTTATCGATATTTTTCTAAGCACATACATAACTAAGTAATCCTTTTAAGTCTATAGAAACCCTATTTAGGGCATTCACCGCATTCTTTCACCATTTTCTGACGAAATGGTTTCCTTTCCCTTTGCATGTTTCAAGTGCTCAAGTGCCGCTCGGGTACAGTAATCGACACGTACATTTGACTCTTTGCCAAGCGTTTACTTCACGTATGAACTATACAACGATAACTGCTGTATTATATAAGTTAGAGCTCTTATGAAGGATAATATTTTACGGAAAATGGTTATTGTCCACAAGCAATACAAACGCTTGCAAAGCATTTAATACAAACGTGTTCCTGATCCAGACACATTTATTTTTATGACGATGCACTGACTTTATCGGCTATTGAAACTCAATCAGGTAACAATTTGCACACGACACATAATACTTAGTAAGCGACAACATTTCAAATCATCTGATTAATCTAAAATTTCAAAAAACTATTTATTTACGTGACGCTGAAATTTGGCATGTAGGTAGTTTGTACAAAAAATACCTTGGAATTTTTTTTAAGGCAGGACCAAATTAAGAAGTCGGGGGAGGACTACTTACTTAGTATCTTATGCATCCAAGTTTCCTTAGAATATTTTCCTTCACACCTATTTGTACGTGTTCAGTTTTGCATCCACAATCTGATGTTAAGTCGCAGTTGCATTAACCTGATTCCAATACTTTTAATAGCTGTTGGTCCTTATTCAAAGCTACTGATTCAGCTCAACATAGGAGTGTCATATAATATCCCAAAATAATTTCACATATGGAAGCACTTACACTAAAATCTATAGGTGCGTCACACATGTTCCGATAGGGGAACACAAAAGGGGGGAAATGTATGAATACTACCTTTGTGTCCGCGCATTGGCCTGTGCTCTTTTGTTTAGAAAAAAGGGAAATACATGGAAATGTTTTCGGATAGTAATCACGGGTTACATTGTGAACGTGGATTTAGAGTTTCATTGGTTGAATGAATCTCTTTGTGTATTAGAATCTATTTCTATTCAAATCAGGAGTCTGACTTCAAGTATTTCACATAAATAATTCTAATCCTTCTCAATGTATCAGTCCTCTTTTGTTTTATCCTTCTTTCTCTTTCCTTTCTTGCTTCATGGATGTTCACGGCTTGGTCGTGTTGTGATTTTGCAAGCATTATTTTTTCTTTTCTTTGCATTATTTTTGCAATTCTTACGAGTCCATATGCGAATGTTACGATACACTTAGGTACCATCAGGGAAAGAAAAACAACGTGAAGAAAGCTGAACGATAACAAACAAACAAAATACAAGACAAGATAACAGCCCTTTTAATTAATAGCACTGGCTTGTACTCATCCGTAGGGTTAACCTGACCTTAGACCCCATAACACTTAAACCACACGAATCAATTCAGCACTGGCCTTTAAACGTTTCCAGCATTATTAACCTAAATTAAGACACATTAAAGAGCGCTTATCGTACTATTCTGAACGAATGACATAATTCATTAGTTCATTACAGTAGAGCTTGTGCGCTAAATGATTTCTTTGTCGGATAGACAGCTCTATACTGATCTTTGTTTGGGATATAATGAAGTAGATCGGCGTGTGCGTATATAAAGTAGACCTACTTTACTCTAGACTCTATCTAGATCTCCTCCGCTCGGAGGAGATTAGACACTCAATGATAATACAAATAAAATTGATTTTTGAAAGATTGCTTAAAATCGCATTAAGTCTGTGAGAAATAATAGATACAATAAAATAAATTCTGCATTTATTTTTCACTCTTATTTCTCTATGATAGATTTTTTTTTCTGAAGTCGCCTCCAAGCTTATTAAGAAACGCCTCAAATTCGATTTTAGATGCATAAAATATTAAGCATTTTGAAGATAGTAATAATACCTACAACCTACATTATTAAATACAGTGTTAAGATCGTGAGAAGTTGTCACGCATACATTATAAATTAATAGTGATGTGCTACAGCAACTCGGACATATCGATAAAAAAAACACATTAAAATGTGGGAGAAGCCAGTGGATGCACAGGTAGCGACAAAAATATTTGACATTACGGATACTGAAACTCTATCAGCGTATGTTTCTTTCCAAATTTAACGCCGAATCTTTTAAGTGGGCCACTACAGGACCACCACGCCGCTAGCAGATAAACACAATATTATTTGGAATGATGTCCACAACTTCCGCTCACCCTTGACTGTTTACCACCAGAAAGAGGGAAGTCACTTTGGTAGCCTGCTAAGAATATAGGCATACCTACTTATAAACTGTGATTGAAAAAATACAAGTACACAGTAACAATACACATGGAAGAATTTTATATTTGCAAAATAGGTACTTTGTATGTATGTACATAATATATTTAAACGTAAATCATCGCACGTTAAAGGTTTTAAACCTTATCAGCTTACCTCAGCCTGTCTTTGTTTTGGTAATAAAATAACACAATAATGTCAAGGTTTATAACCTCCTATACTCCACTGTTGAACGTTGATCACATACATATTATACATATATTTGAATTATGTCCCTTCGGTTTTTATTTCAGATTATTTTAAACAAACACGAAATATAAAGAAAATTAGCCAAATTAAAACTATTAGCCATTAGATACATTAAAACCTAGGTTCGATAAAATACGAATAATTAGGTAATTTTTTTATAATCCACGATAATCTTGGAGTTAAAGCTTACTCCGTACCAACCAAATTTTATCCAAATCATTATTTATTTATTGTATTATAATGTATTTATTTTTGCATACAGAAAGACAAAAACCTACTTAAAAATATAATATAAATAAAATTTATGTATAAAAGCGAGCTTATCTCAGAATTGTGTTAAGCTCGCTTATTTATTTTTATATTTATCGATGTTATTACCCTCACTATAGCCAGGTCGTCGACACGTAGTTTTTGCCGCACAACGCACGCGCTTCCGACAGATGCAGCGTCCGTACAAGATTGACAGTTATGATCATCATTACATCGCCGTCAAAGCGACGTCTTGCGTCCTGACCATGACGCGATTAGATAACTGAGATGTATAAAATAAGTAAGGGATGTATGCAAGTAAATAATACGCAAGCGGACATAGTCTATGGCGTTAAAAAAGAAACATCAAGTGTAATTTAAATGTACGAAAATATATTTTACGGATACGTTTACATGCTTTTTTTTAAAGTAGCAAAAATATTTCTAAAAAGTAATTCTTGAATCGCAGTAGATTTAAATTCATATCCAAAGTACAGAAACGAAATAACATCCTAATAAATAACACAACATTTTATTCAGTACAGAGATCGAACCTTCGTCCATCGCGCGAAACTTCGATGTTATCATTTTCAACTACCGTTCAATCATCAGTTATTGTATAAGTAAAATCTGAAACGAGCACCAATTCAAGTGCAACTATAGCACTTAACATTTGACGGTCAGGCAGCGGACATAAACAATAATTGCCCTTCCTCAACTCGGCATCGCCAGTTAAGTCCAGTTACTAGTGACACACTTATTGAAGATAACGCTACACTAATCTTGTTATATTAATGATTTTGTTCTAGCATATTTGTCTAGCTGTTCTACATTAGTGCGCATTTATACAACCAGTCCGTATTACAGGCTCGTTTTATCGTATACGTTTTATTGGCGTATGTAGTTGTACGAGCAAGGTCACATAAAGACTGTATTGCAGATCCAGTAAAAATACCGATCCTACAAAACAAAACCGTTTCTTTAGCTAATAAAACAATCCTGTAAATGCGGTGTGAACATTATCTCCAGTAGCTACTAGTCCGTTAAAACTGATCCGGTAAATACAGACGTTCTGTGTGAATGCGCACTTAAAGTTTATTTCTTAGATGTTATAAGTTTTAGGGCGATCGCAAGCTGATCTTTCTACGGTAAAATTTATTTGAAGAAATATGTCTAAGTGAAAAGTTTTAGTGCGATAGCAAGCAAGTCTTTATTTTTATAAGAAATAATAATAATAAGAATTTATTTATCAAGTTTACAAAGTGTAAAAGTCTTAAAATCTTATTGAGCTTGTTATATAAAAAAGGACCTAAGAATATATAAAATCTACTAGCGAAGGCAGATCTGGTTTGGGTAAGAAAGGCAAATAATAGTCAACTTAATTGCCAATGATCGTGTGGTCCTCCGGTGGAATATAGAGTTATAGAACCACTCCATCTCTTCCCGTGTGTATAGTAAGAGGCGAATAAATGAGTGACATATTATAAGTGAGACCTACACTTACGGATCAATGTGATTAGTTTGTACACTAATTAGAAGACAAAACGTACAACTCAAGACAAAATCTATGTATATCATTATTATATTATTTCTTGAAGTGGTATATACTGTCCTATCTACGACCGGCTACCTCGGTAAATAGCCGACAAATTGATGATATGGGGTCGTCACTATGACGGCTTTTTTTATTTTTTTCTTCAAAGATTCGGAATTCAATGTTAGAAGGAAACAGGGAAACAGGAGCCTTAGACAAGTGGCGTAGATTTCTATTCTATTCATAGAATAGATGAAAAAATGTATAGGATTGACTGCTAACGACAACGCTTATGTCAATCCCATACATTTTATAATCTATTCTTTGAATAGATTTGAAGTTCTGGTTAGATTCCTACGAGTATTCTTTAAAGTACTTACTGAATACGGCAAAATATATTTTCAGGTATAACGTAGACAATTTCCGACCTCGTGCCACTAAATAAGCATCTATTTAAAACATTATTCAACAACTTTGTATACCTAATATTGTCACTAAGACCTTTGATAGCTGTGCCTGTGTTCTAAATAATTCTAAGTAAATATAGACATACATACTTGTTACAGTTGTGATGGCCTATTGGCACATGAGTAGACAAGTGTTTAACCACCACTATAATATTTATGGGTTCGATACCGGGTTTGGTAACGCGTGTCAATGTCACTTTTTCAATCACATATGCTTTTTATCTTACACTAGCTTTCTGCGTCGTGGTTTTACCTGCGTCTTTGCTTACTGCTCTGCCCCCTTGCCAATGGCGTGATGTTACATAGCTTCCTCGAGAATTGGATTATCATACGCAAAAATATTTTTCAAATCCGACTGGTAGTGTAGAGAGAGCGTTCGAACGAAAATCGTCGTGAGAGACTTATCAGTAACAATTACTGTCTCTCTCCTTCATCATTCCTTCACGGTCGACAACGCTTGACTGTGTCCTAGCATTGTTTGCAATAGGCTATGGTAACTACATAGTTAATTAGGTAGGCCGTGTGTTTCTTTCCCACCGGCATACTATAACACAAGCAAAATAATTATATTATTAAAAACATAAAGCCCGCTTGCCGGCTGCCTAAAACAAACTTAAAATAAAGAAACCCATTTTTATTTTGTGTTGAAGCCATATTGCTATAATAATATAATAATAATAATAATAATAATAATCATTTATTTCAGGTCGCATAAACCCATATTATAAATACCTTACAGACTAACATACATACATAATACAAACTTATAAACTACACTTCCTATGCACTACGTCATTGTGCTATCACGTGGCACTTGTCCGCGGAAGCGACGGAACACGACACCTTGCGGCCAAAAGGTTTCCTCCATGATGAGGTGCAGATAGCAGGTCGGTACTCGCACCACAAACGCCTTAAAATTGACGTTGCGACGCGACTCCAACAGCTGCACTCTCGGCCTGTACTTCGTCTTTTGGCGGACGTACTCCTCGATATCCTCAGCCTTTGTGGTGTAATGTAGGCGAGAGATATACACAGGAGTGTTCGGTGCGGCAGCACGCAGCTGCATGTTGATTTCCGCTGGTGCTGTACCGTAACAGTTCTTGTTGATTCGCTGGCGGCGCTTCCTCTTCTGCACCGTCACGAAACCATCTTCGTCAGCCCGGGTCGTTGCCTTTTCAGGCTTTTTTATTTTATTATACTATATACCTCATGCTTATGTCAATCCCATACATTTTTTAATCTATTCTATTCTATTAGCATTTATGTCACTTGTCTAGGCCCTCTGGAACTATACTTTACTACTATTACTACGTATAGAGACCTCAGTCCAAAGTACTATATAATAAAAATTTATTGACGCTTGGGGACCAGCTTCCGACAAGTTGTTCTTACGATGACACTTATCGAGTTACGAATGTGTGATTATGAAGCGTATATGAGACTTTTATGAAGTTTATGTACCTACTTTTTAGACGCAGTGATATTCGCTGAAAACATCGTGTGGAAACTTGGACCTTAACACCTACACTATTATATAAAGCGGAAGAGTTTCGTTTGTTTGTTAGTTTGAACGTGCTAATCTCTGGAACTACCAGTTGGATTTGAATAATTATATTTGCGCATGATAGCCCAGTTTCTGGGGAAAGTAATAGGCTATATAACATCACGCTACTGGCGATGGGAGCAGAGCAGTAAGCAAAGATGCGGGTGAAACCGCTCTGAAGAAAGCTAGTTATCGATATACAGAGCATTTTAATCTATCAACTAGTCTTTCAGTTACCTATAATGCTACAATGTTTAACAAAACCACCAAGATTAATAAAACATACTTGTAGCTAATTCGCTAGTACAATTGTACTATTGTAGATACATCCATAAACTTCAACCGTAGGTACCATGGAGACATGCGACTTGATCGGTTTTTAAATTCTGGGTCGATTCAACCCTCGGAACTAAACAATAGACAGCCAAACGTCACGACCAGACACGACTTTCTCCTGGTTCAATACAATGCATTAAGTCACGCAAGGTATGACGTATCGACCACGCGTATGGCTAATTACGAATAATGCCCAAGGTATACTAAAACATAATCTTAGTCAAATGAGGCATTTCTCGAAGTCGAACCTTGAAATGCACCAGTTTGGTGCGCTAACAAAAAATATTACTACTTCTGGTGCGTTTCGAGAAATACTTTTGGTGCGCTTCATTTGGTGCGTTTCAAAGTAAGGTAAGCGTTTCAAAATTGGTGCGCTTTGATGAATACCTTAGTTGAATGATATAGGAGTATAGGTTAGATTAGTGGTCGGCTACTAATAGTCGCCGGTGGTCGACATAAAATCGTCTATTTTATCGTTTTGAGGTTTTATTGAGATCCTTTCTCTCTCATTTCAAACTAGGTACCTCCAAATGTCATAATCATTAATATTATAATGATCTGATTTTTAAGAACTTGATATCAATATAATACGTCTGATAACTTCACATTGAAATCGTATCGGTGTCGTGTCGTCTACTATAAAAGTGCAGTTTCTATTCCAGTGTGCGAGAATCGTGATCTGTTTTAAATTGTCGTCGTGGTAAATGGACGGGCGGGAAAAGTTTATGGCTCACCGAAGAATTATGGCACTTTAGTTTGGAGCTCCGGTAATATTTACATTGGAAGTTTTCGCTGTGCAAGCAATTTTAGAAGGATTAGGTTTGTAACACTGGAGACACTTGATTTTCGTACAAATATTTGAATTGAGGTTGCAAGATTTCTTTGCCTACGAAAATGATTTACCTCTAAAATTTTATATTAAGTCTGTTTTATTCAGGAGTAATAGACACCATTGTTATTGACATCAGGCAAATTCATCAGAACGTCATTACGGCTAGTTAGTTCTGCAACTACCAAGTGCAATGGTTTTCTTTTTTACAACAGGGATATTGGCTTGTTTTATTTCAATAATTGAATTCGAATCTGTATAGAGCAATCAAACAGACCATCCAGAAATATTATTATACTCTTCGTATTACAGGTAAAATGTTTCGCAAATTGCAAACATTAACTGCATGCCACAGGCTTCTTATATCTTTTTTATATCTACAAAACATTGTATCTAACGTACTCGATGTATCGATTTGATAAGCGAATATTTTTGATCAAGCACTTGAAATATTACAGACCGTGAATATGGATGAAGATAATGGTTTAATGTTTATGTATGTAATCTATGTCGAGTGTATAATAAGTTATATTAGTGTGTAAAAAATATAACAAGGTCACAAAACGTTCTACGAGGATATTATAAGAAGATGAAATAATGGTCTTACATGCAAATGCGGCTGCATGCGCACGGATGAGTAAATTTAGGAAGAATAGTTGAGTCTGTGATCAAAATAAAATCATTACAGAATTTTAAGATGATACGATTAGTGAACCATCCGTTTATAGTAGGAGCCCGAAGAGCCTCGAGGCCACCCTAGTAATAGCAGACATAGCGGGTGCCCCCTATAAAATTAATGGTGCTGGTTCTTCATAGATGCGTTCTGCTTCATCATCATCACATCAGCCACAAGACGTCCACCGCTGAACATAGGCGTTCTACTTAGTTTATAACAATATAAAAAAGTTCACACATATCCAAATTGATAAAAATTTAATTTAATTAAAATCAATAATATTTATTATAATTTATAATAAATAACCGTATTATACATACTAGTTATTGTGTATACGCGTTGGGAGCACTGGATGCGCCATAATTTGTGATAACAAGTTACCACCTGCCAGCTGATTGTCACATTACAACATAAAATTACTTTTCAAACATGTCGCAGCAGCTTTCGGACATTCAAACAGCACAAAAGAGTCTTGAAGAATGTATCTTGAAGAAGATGGATGAGCTTCAGGCTCAGTTGCAGAGTGCGGGTACTGCCAAAGACACTGTAGCGAAGGTTGCAGATGAATTTCGCGTATACAGAGAGCTCACTTTCACTATGTTCACTTTGCTGCGTAAACAAATAGCAGAATGTTCCAAGGCTGTAGACATAATGGAGACCAGACAACGGAGGAAAGCATTAATCTTTTCTGGAGTGCCCGAAGCTGAGAATGAATGTTGTTCCTCAGTCATATTAGGTATTATCCAGGGTTAAATGGCTATTAAGTCAGTCACATCAAGCGCCATTAAGGTTTGCCATCGATTAGGAAGTCCCAGGAAAGACCACCATCGACCCATACTGGTGAAGTTTTTTAGTGCCGAAGTAAAGGCTACTGTATGGAGGGCAAAAACTTCTCTCAAAGGATCTTCAACGTCGGTGAAGGAGTTCCTGACAAAATGTCGCCAACTTGTCTTTGGCCAAGCCAGGCTTCACTTCGGCATGCGCGGATGTTGGACGCAGGATGGCATCATTAACATTAAAGCTCCTGATGGAAGTCGCCATAAAGTTGTGGCTGCAGACGAGCTTAAGGTGCTTCTTGATAAGTACCCTAAGATATCAGTCAGGCCAGAAGTAAAAGCACTTCATTAAAGTCAGCATTGAACTCCTCTTACAACGTTTTGTTTGTTGCTCGACAAAGTGTGAATGTTGTTCTCAACTTCATAATACTTGGTATGTTTACTGCACTGTTTTTATCGGTTTACCTACTATTGTGACACTTTTAATTTATTCAATACTGCGGTAAATTTAGTTTTTTGGTACCTACAAGTAATATAAATAAAATCTTTACAGGCAGTGATTTGTAATTTTGTACTGATTTGACACTGTTAAATCTTGACGTTTCTAATATGAAGTTGCGTTCGGAAACACACATCTTAAAAATCAGCCAGTATTATGTTTGTTAAATGTTAAGTGTTTTAATTCTGTTTTGTTTTCTACTGTCTTTTTATTTTTTTTTCCTTTTAAGCTTTTTTTTCATGTCTTTTAATATTTTGTTCAGTAATAAGTTGTCTTTTTTTTTGTGTTTTCTTTTCTGTAGAATGTGTACGTCGGTTGGCGGGTGGTGTGGATATAACTGCATTTATTTGTAGCAATCAACTTCTGGTGTTCGTTTATAATTTTAAGTACCTAGTCTAGTATCTATATCTAAGTATTATTATTATTAATATATGTTATTATTTATATGTCATTAGATAATGATGATGATTCATTTCACTCCGCAAATGATTCCGCTGATACGGCCACGGAAGACAGTTTTTGCACGATAGGTGGTACGCTCGGAGACATTTTACGTCTTGATTTTAATAAACCGGCCAAAAATTTACTAAATGTATGTCATATAAATGCACAAAGTGTACCTAGCCATTACAGCGATCTTTTTGAAGCATTCTCTGATACCGATGTTCATGCCGTCCTGATTTCTGAGAGCTGGCTCAAACCTCATCTTCTCTCTACTACTTACCCCCTGCCTGGTTTTGTCCTGATTCGGAACGACCGAATGGACAGGGGAGGCGGTGGGGTTGCTGTATATCTTCGCAGCGACTTTTCTTTCAAAATTGTTTCTTCTTCTTCCCCTCACTACACTGCGTCAGCAGAGTTTCTTTTTCTCGAGGTTTGGGTCAGAGGAGTAAAAGTACTCCTGGGAGTAGTTTATTGTCCTCCTTCAGTTGATTACTTCACTGACTTAGAATCAGTATTAGAATCTTTGGGGCCTGAGTATAGTCATCATATCATCATGGGCGATTTCAATACCGACCTTGTATTCCCTCGCTCCTCCCGGTCCCTACGCCTTGTCCTTATTATCGAGTCTGCCAGCCTCCACATCTTACCCCTACAACCCACTCATCACAATCCACATGGGGAAGATACTTGGCTAGACTTAATTCTCACCTCTTCTCCCTCATTTGTCTTTTCCCACGGTCAACATCCCGCCCCTGGTTTCTCCCATCACGATCTACTTTTCCTTTCGTATACCCTAAAACCACCTAAATCCCGACCCAAGGTTCTGCATTTGCGTTGTTTTACTCGGATCGACGTCAACGAATTACAGGCTGATGCTGCTGCTATCAACTGGCAACGGATGGAGGCAGCTACCACTATTAACGACAAGGTTGATGCTTTCAATGACGCAGTACTAATTTTGTACAATAAGCATGCTCCCGTCAGGAAAACCAAGCTGAAGCGTCCACCAGCGCCTTGGATGACGGAGTTAATTCGGATGGTGATGAGGCGCAGGGATCGTGCCTTTCGGAAATACAGAAGAGATCGATGCGATGATAACTGGACTGACTTTAAAACTGCTAGGAATCGATGCAATCAGATGATACGTAACGCTAAACGCCGACATTTCTTTGATAACATTAATTCTTCTTCTCCCTCTAATATATGGAAATTTCTAAGTACTGTTGGCATTGGTAGATCACGACAAATTGATCTGCCGAAGACGATAGGCTTGGATGACATTAACCGACATTTCGCTTCTTCTGATACATTAGATATCGCCACCAAAATTCAAACTATCAACTATTTAAACAGTTTACCACGTCCTAATATTGCTTCTTTTAGTTTTTCTCCTGTAGCCCCAGGTGAGATCAAAGTAATTATCCTATCCATCAAATCCAAAGCGGTGGGCTGTGACGACATAAGTCGTCGTATGATAACACTTGTGCTTGACCAGCTTCTACCTGCTATCTCCCACATCCTCAATTTCTCTCTTTTTTCCGGTCAATTTCCTTGTCTGTGGCAAAAGGCGTGTGTTTGCCCTTTCCCTAAAATATCTAATCCTTCACTTCCCTCCCATTTCCGTCCAATTTCCATACTCCCTTTTCTATCTAAAGTGTTGGAGACATGTGTCTACAGACAACTGTCCGGGTTTGTTCACCGAAACAATCTCTTATCTCCACTCCAATCAGGGTTCAGGCCTGGACATAGTACTGTCTCTGCCTTGCTCAAGGTGACTAGTGATATTAGAGCAGGCGTGGAGGACACCAAGACTACTGTGATGGTCTTAGTAGATTTCTCGAACGCCTTCAACACAGTCAGCCATGATATCCTCTTATGTATCCTTTCCCAACTTATGATCTCTCCTGAGGCACTGGAATGGTTTTCCTCATATCTTCGAGGACGTCAGCAGTCAGTTAAGGTTGATGATAGCGCATCAACGTGGTGCAAACTTGAAGCTGGTGTTCCTCAAGGCGGCATACTTTCTCCTCTTCTTTTCTCATTGTTTATCAATCTTCTTACCGAATATCTTCATACTACGTATCATCTGTATGCTGACGATTTGCAGATTTATGTCCAGGAACGATTAGAAAATCTTCCTACTGCAATAGTTGCATTGAACCGAGACTTAAAATGCATAGAAAACTGGTCGAGCAGATTTGGTTTGCACGTGAATCCTGCCAAGTGCCAAGCGATTGTTATTGGCAGCTCTCGCATTATGAGTAGGCTTGACGTATCATCACTACCAACAGTAACGTTTAATGGCATAGTAATTCCGATTAGTAGCGACATCAGAGACCTTGGACTTCAAATTGACGCCACACTCAATTGGCAAGCGCAAGTCACCAATGTTTGCCGGAAGGTCACGAGCGCTCTGCGATCTCTTTATCGTCTAAAGAATTTCCTACCGTCATCAACCAAGACAATGCTCGTGCAAACCTTAATTTTCCCTATGATTGACTATGGTGATGTATGCTATCTTGACCTGAATGCAGATCTACTCAATAAACTCGACCGACTTCTCAACAATTGCATTCGATTCGTTTTTAATCTCCGTAAGTATGATCATGTATCTACTTATCGATCCCAACTGCGTTGGCTACCTATTCGTCAACGTCGTAGTCTTCATGCGTTGACTACTCTTTACACATTACTTAATTCTCCTAATGCACCCTCTTATTTAACCCCTCATTTTCAATACCTCTGTTCAAGCCATAATAGGCATCTTCGCTCTACTAACAATCTTTTACTTCTTTGTCCCCCTCATAGCTCTAGTCTTGTTCATTCTTCTTTCAACATTCAAGCTATTCTTCTCTGGAATGCTCTCCCTCTCGAAATCAGGACGTCCACAAACCGTGAGATATTTAAGACAAGAGTGCGACAGCTTTATGGCGAATTCCTGGCGGAATCATCTTAACTTTTTTACTTTTTATTTAAATATATTATTAAGTTTATGTAATTATTTATGTTTACTTATAAGTCATGTATGTATATTGATATATTTATATACTTATTTACGTACAATATGTTGATATATATATATATATATATATATATTTATCTTTTAATTTCTTTCTTTTTTATTTTTTTTCTTTTATTGGAATGCACCTACCTAGTTTGTCTCTGCATCACCCAAAGGTTGACTGGTAGAGAATGCCGATGGCATTAAGTCCGCCTTTGTACATTTACATTGTATTTTGTGCAAGAAGATTAAATAAATAAATAAATAAATATATTTCAATCAAGCTGTAATCTACAAGTTTTTGCGGATCCGTGCATTTTTTGCACGTAAGTTGGTTATAAGTTACATAAGTTTCCAATTTACGACGTTAATTAACATTGTTGAAAGCGTTGCACTCTATTAAGCTTATATATCCTTACGCAATCTAATTCTTAAAACTAAGTGCCAAAAACTTGATATTGTTGCATATGCATTTCTTAAAATTAAGACTGAATACAATAAGG
Source organism: Parascotia fuliginaria (assembly GCA_963082885.1). Taxonomy (NCBI): domain Eukaryota; kingdom Metazoa; phylum Arthropoda; class Insecta; order Lepidoptera; family Erebidae; genus Parascotia; species Parascotia fuliginaria. Next base: position 9,420,228 of record OY720195.1, read on the forward strand.
TGTTAAACATTGACCGTCTGATGGTATGCAGCTATGGACGCTTGCAACACCAGGTGTGCGTGCTGCGTTCTGCCAATCCAATGGAAAAGCACTTCTAAACTGCGATGCAAATGTCGTTCGGCTGATGATTGCGGGATGATGAAAAACCAGGCACTAAGACTTTATACAAATTGGTATTTCGCTGAACAAAACCAATGATCATATCACTACTGATTTACTGGTACACTAAAAAAAAACAAAACGCATCATAAAAGATCTTAAACTTTATTATGTTAACATCTTTGTCTCCTTAAAAATGTAATTGAATCTTTCCAAAAAATGCCATAAAAGAGATTGTAACAAAATGAGTGAGCTTACTTGTTGCCAAGTGAAATTGAATCGAATCTCTTGACTGAGCCTGATTGATACCAACCTAAATGTTTTCGGCATGATAAATTGTATTACAACAGACTTGTACTTTTCTTTTGTTATAATTAAATTAGAAGTTCTATATTGTTATGGGATGTCTCGTTAAATGATTAATAAAACTGTCTATATATTTATCTACTCAGCTATAATTTACTTCTGTAGGTATTCTTATATATTTATATTTTTTAGCAAAAAAGCCACAGCCTACGTGATGGTAATTGATCACTGTTAAACCTATACACATGGTAGTAAGTATTTCTTACATATTGCAACAACAATGCTGTTGCCGACCGTAATAGAAAAGATAAAAGGAAAAAAAAACTCATCGAACGAAACGCGTATGAAAATAATTGTCGTTATTTTATGAGACCTTTACCTTATATACGATCATTCATTTTACAGCCAGCAAATATCTACTAATACTACCTACTAGCATACCATAATCCTACTGCCGCTCAAAGATCACACTCCTCTTGGTCTAAATGACCCTCTTTGCATTTGTTTTATCACTCATCTTTTTACCAAACAACATGTGAAAACCAGTGTAACACTGACCAATATAATATTACATTTCTGTTAGTTCCCCTGTCATCATTAATTACACGCTTAACAATTAATTGCAAATTTCTCTCCGTAATTAAACAGCCGTCAGCGATGTTTGTTTATGGAGTAACACGAGTACATAAAGTATATGAACAGTAATAAACCAATCACAGTTAATGTGTGACAATAGTTGCGTGTTGGCTAAAAAACCTGACCCTGTTATATCACACCGTGAGAATACTACTGACATAATTAAACATGAGATAATGCATCTATATGATGGAATTATAACACCATATTAGATATTAAAACTTGAAAGTTTTTATTAGCTTTATCATATTAGTCGAAAGATGTCCACTGCTGGACATAGGCCTTCTTCTCCAATTTTTGCTACCTTTGCCGGTTGGGAGTCGCCCTTATCCATCGCCCGCAACCTTTATAAGATCGTCGTTCCACCTTGATTAGCAGCTTAATTTTATCTAATTTAGATCCTAGTTCTATAAAACGAATCGTGAACTAACAAGACTATACTGAAAACTATGATCCCAATTTGCCATGATAATATTTCTGTAGTAACTATTAAGTAACGTGTGATTGTAACCTAAGAACTTAAAAAATATTTGTCTCATGCATCAATACGATCACGGTAAATTGTCCATAATTATGTAAGTTTGTAAACGCATCGCAAAACAATTTGTCAAAGCCTACAAAATTGAAAGTTTCATACGAAAATCTCTCCACTGGTTGCTGCACTAAATGCTGGATGCAGGAACACAAGGTCAACTTTTAAATAGTACAAAACAAGAAAAATAAAATGCCTACTGTATTCAAAGTGCTTTCGTAAGTCTTGAAGCATCATGGAAAAGCCCCATTTACGTGTAAACCCGATTTAAATTCAAAACAGCATGCAAATACTTGCAGGGTCATGACGGTACAGTTGCAATATTTGTGCATAAATGATTTGTAAAGTTACAAATATAGTGCAGATACTGAAAACCTTAAGTTTTAAAATCTTTGGAAAGCTGGCAATCCGAGAAAGAATTAATTTTGAAGGGCATTTATGAAGATTTTAATGTTTTTGTTTTTTGTTTTAACTGCCCGTTGTGGCAGATTATCAAGAGTCAAGTGGTAAATGCCTGTCTTCGACTGCCTTTCTCTATGCAAAAAGAAATCAATACTCATCAACGGCCATTTTTAACCTAAAACTCGATAGTTTTAGGTTATAAAAAAATTAAAAAGGTCTATAGTTACAAGATAGTTTACGATTTAGTTTTTAAATATTACTCAGCATAAAAAACGCTATTTGACTCCAATCATAAAATACCTCACAAAATATATAAAACCTAACACCGAATAAGTGAAATCTTCGGTATCGGATATCATAAATCTACTGGGTATCAGTGTCGCGGTTTGTGGCCCAGACGTGGGTCAGTTCACTCCTACTATTGTTACCGATACGATTTCCTTACCGACGTATTTGGAACGTGAATTCGCAAAGTGGAGCAAATAGTATTGATGTTTCTATGTACGATAAACTTCGGTTTCTTTATGCTTTAAAAACTTTAAAATGAATATTTATGGTTTTGAAGATCTACGATCTTTTTCTATACGTGTCATTTTATGGAATCATATTACTAATTAGCAATTCACTTAATTCTTCTTATGAGACTAATTGATTAAATAAAACCCGCCAGAACATTTAAGGATCAGACTACGCAACAGGTACCCATAAGTAATGCTGTGTTCTTGAGTATTAAAGAAAGAAAAGTGATTAACAATAATTATTTAACAAATCAGAATGATACCAATTACCACATTTAGCAATTTTGATGTATTCTTAAGCCATTCGACCTAAGGACACTAATTTAGGAATGAACCTCATCGATACGAATAGATCAACGCTGAATGTAAAATTTAACATATACTTCAACATTACGTGAGTAACATTTTGTCTCCAACACGTAGAAAGCTGGAAAGACACATGTCAAAACACTCTAATAAATATTCAGTCCTCGTACCACAGTAAATCAAAACCAACTTTGCAAAAGAAATATCATCAAACCCTATTAGCCGCCAAATTGAATCTAACCACATTTGTACGTGGCCCTAGTATAGCACCCTAAAAACGCCACCCTAAATCGTTCCCTGGATGCAATTCACACAAGACACATTTGAAGTTCATCGCCTTCATTTCCTTTACTTTCCCTACTCGGCGATCGAATTACCAATCAAGGAAAGTGGGCTTATGTCTGGGCCCCATTTGGTTACGCTCGTCAAAGGAATTTCGTCTTACATGTCACAGAGTAAAGGAAGGTTTAGTGTGTCGAACGCTAGTAATAGAATTGTAAATTTTGAGCAAGCGTGATTTGCATCATTTGGGCGTTGCATGCTCCGTGTCGATGGAATTGCAACAACGTATAAAATCGATGTTAATGAAATTTACTTTTGTAAATCTACCTAGTTAACTTGAAAGTGTAATCTTTGAATTCCATAATATGATCTGTTTGCGTTAAGTATATACCTATTATAAGTTAAAAAATATATTTAATTTTATACTTAACTCTAGTCCTCAGCTTTATGTCTAAACGAGAACTTCAATAGTTTAATTAAACAAGTTCCCAATTGAAAGCAGACCAAACTTTACAAAACGTAATGAAACTACATATAAACACACAAATGGATAGCAAACATAAATGTGTTCTGGAAATTGCGTACAGACAACAAAGGTAAACCGCGGAAACTATAAGTCTGAGGAAATAGAAACGTCTATTTCTTTAGTTATTACATCTGGTACAGTAATACCGTTTCAAGTTTACGATATAGGTACTTATACGTATTGTTTCAATTATATATTTGTTGTATTATTAGTTCTAGTATTATTGTCAGTTAAGGTGACTTTTGTTGGACACATTGAGCCTAATTGAAATTAGCTTAAAGTACTTATATATTATTAGTGTCGACGCAGAAGGAGGATCTTCTGGTTGTTGCAACCATTTGAGAAAACACATTGTTAGTGATATTGCCTTACGATATATACCACAATTTCCTTTAATTTAATAAGCGAATGCTTAATGAAAGGAAATTGTTTGGTCTGAATAGGTCAGAACAGTTAATTACTTTAAATGTTATGACCGTGTTGAAATTAGAGTACCATTAATAGCGTGAGTAGGAGTTTATGAATTGACAAGGCAGAAAAAAGTAAATACATACATATGAAGCTTAAATATTTTTTTGTTTGTACGCGCTAATTTCAATAACTACCAGGCGGATCTCAAAACTCTTTTTGCATTTGATAGCCCAATTCTTTAGGAAGGTTATAGGCTATGTAACATCACGCGACCAACGGGATCGGAGCCAAAAAACCAAAGATGTAACTAAACGCGAGTGAAACCGCGCCGCGTACAGCTAGTAAGATAAAACAAAAACAGTAAAATTTCTAAATCGTGTGATCATGACCAATGACCAGGTTTCTCGAATCACAAACAATTTAGCTTTATTAGAGAACGAGCGTGAGAATCTCTTGCTATTGACATTGACATAGCTGATACAATGATATTGCTGATTTTTATGTAACTGTTTTTATGAAAATAACTACTTCTATAAGTTTTATCGAAGTTTGTCTTTTAAATTTAACCATCGATAGTTGATTCAAGGTCTAGGTCAAACAAACATGCGTTAAGTGAAACGGTAAATGCAGTATTTAGGTTATCAGTGAAATAATTAACAGGCTTTAAGTAAAATTGCATCTCTTGGTAAACTGAAGTAATAAAGCAAGAGTTGAAAAAATTTAATATTAAATATCTTCAGAAGCAAGTCGTCTGGAGTGGATGAAATTATTTAACCATACCATCATTAACTGCGAAAATTACCTGAAATTAAGATAAAAAATAATTAAAACACATGATATGTAAATTCCTAGAAGTCAGTCATCGTGACTAGCATCTTAGCAAAATCCTCAATATATGAAATACTAGTTGCGACTCGTGGCTTCGCCCGCACGTTAAATGAGTTTTGTCTCCCCGGGAACGAGAGTCCAAATACTAATTTTCATCCACTCCTCTTTTCCTGTCCACGTTCAAGATAAAGGTTCGGACACTTCTCATGGATAAATTGGCAAAATCAACCCAATAGTTTACATTTATTGTTTTATATATTTATGTGTAATAATGTAGTACTAGTACTATATGTATGATTTTTATGTATGTTTATCATTATATTTATACGTACGTATGTGTATTGTTATGGTCTTATTTAATAAAATATTCAACATTAGTATTAACAATTTTACTACATTTACTATCTGCTATCATGCACCTACTGTGGTTCAACTCTGCATTACCCGGTTGACTGGTAGAGAATGCCGTTGGCATTAAGTCCGCCGTTATACATTCTGTGTGTAAGAAGCTTAAATAAAAAAAAAAATAAAAAAAAAATTTATTAATTAATTTTAATCGAAATCGGTTCAGCCGAAGGTTTAGGTGCTAAGTGATAACAAACACACACGAATACACACAAATTTTAACATTTATAATAGTAGGATAATAGGATTTACCGCAATTCAGTTAGAACATTCTAGCTTGAAAAAACTTCGAACGTTGCTTAGAAACGAAATACTTTTCCTAAAGGCGTAGAGGCTTTATGTATTCTATTTGTGGAGTACTCGCCTAATGATGGCTATTCAAGCCCAAGTTCTAGAGGCTTCTAATGAATGTTTGTCTTTGCATACCGTTCTCTCACATGACATGTACGTTTTGCTTCGTCAGAGGATCATTACGTTTGTAAAGGAAAAGTAATTAGTTAAGTAAAAGACGCTAGGTTTTAGAAATTGTATTGGAGTTGCAATATGCATTAAAGTAGTAGCATGTTGCATAAATCCATACTTTCATACTAATATTATCTATAAATGAAGAAGTAACTGTGTCTGTCTGTCTGTTATGTTTTCACTCCTAAACCACTAAATAGATTTTGATGAAATTTGGTAAAGATAGACTAGACCTTTGGGAACAACATACGCTATCTACTTATTATCGCGAAAAATAACTTGAAGAAGTTCAAATAAAAAAAAGGGACGCCAGTTTGTATAAAAAACCGTCAACGTAAAACAAAGACATGTTCATGATTAGTAAAAATATATTATGCCATAACCGACATTTACGCGAGCGAAACTGAGGACAACGGTTAGTTATTTAACATATCGGTTTTTGAGCTTAATAAGTTTCTGGGTTGGTGGTTTAAGGTGGTTAGCTCATTTAGGACTGCCTCGGTGGTTCAGATAGGCACTGTGTACGGATTGCCACGCAGAGTTTACGGGTTTGATACTTTGGTCGGAAAAAATTTATAGATAGTCTTTTGTCGAGAAAAAGACGTGTTGCCATTATGCCATTATATATATAATTCATTCCAATTACGTATTAAAAATAGGATAAAAATGCAGGCAAATGACAAACAAATACTTAGAGACATTGGAGACATAAAGTATAAAAACAAATTTACAATAAATCGGCTATGTAAAATATTCCTCAGTTCAAGTAAAGATAGAACAAAACAGGCATGAATTAAAATGTTAGTATTGTCAAACATTCTCATAGAAAATGTCCATTATATTCGTGATAATACGAATTCATGGTATGACGTCGACTGAATATGTAGGGAGCAATGAAACCATAATTTAACATTAAAACTATTAAAAACAGGCGAATGTTACGAAACACGTTTACATTTTGTTACACCTGTTTAATTTCGTGGTATAAATAGATGATAGTTTTTAACCGACTTCAAAAAAAGGAGGAGGTTTTCTCAATTCGACCGTATATATTTAAATTTGTTTTTTTATGTGTGTACGCGGATAACTTCGTCGTTTATGAACCGATTTCGATGATTCTTTTTTTGTTTTAAAGTAGATAACCCAAGTGTGGTACCATGATAAGGAAACCAGGATCTGATGATGGCATCCCAGAGAAATCGAGGGGAACTTTCAAAAATCGTACTGGCGACTAGTGCATTTGTTATTTTTTTCATTAAGTATTTTAAGGCACTACTATTTAGTGAAGGTTTGGTCTCGATCTGATGATGGAGTCGAAAGACAGTCGAGAGAACTCGACAACGATTTACAGCAATTACTTGGTGTTTGGACTTAACTCATTCGTAATGATGAGAACTTTGCACCCATTTATATGGGTTTTAAGTGCCATTACAGTTGACCATAGACAGTCGAGGGAATTCCTTAACAGCAGTCATGTCGGGCTTACTTCATACGGTTCAATATTCCAAAATGCTTAGTTCGTATAAAAATAATACCTAAGCGAGATTTAGGTCTACCCATCACTGAAAATCGTAAAATAAAATAATTTTAAACAAAAAAAAAAAAATTTCAATCTGGAAGGAAACTAAAAAGTTAACAATAAGTTTACTTAGCAGAAAGTAATTCGTATTTTGATTTAGTTAATCAGATAATTTTGAAGTTGGTGCCAAGCAAATACTAGTAGGTATAAGAACCTTACTACAATAGCAAATTGAGAAATAAATAAATTATTATTATTATTATTATTTCCTTTATATAAATTAATTCTCAAAATTACACTTTTTAAGTATAAGTATATAAAAAAAAAACACATACATTTAAAAATATAAAAATTTGAGACCCACCGGCATCGGGTACAGGGACCAAGCTACCGGCGGTTAGGGCTCCAGAGATTAACTAAATAAATTAACTAAATTTCTAATTAACTAAATCAAAATACGAATTACTTTCTGCTGAGTAAACTTATTTTTAACTTTTTAGTTTTCTTCCAGTTTGAAGTTGGTTTTTTTTTTTTTAAATTACTTTATTTACTGGCGACGGATGCAGAACAGTAAGCAAAGACGCGTATGAAATCGCAAGCTAGTTATTAGATACCCGTTGACAGAGGAACAAACGGACAGAGAGCACAGGCTCAGTAATAAAGTGCCGTTGGCATTGCTACCCTTTGGGTACTGAACTCTGGTCAAATACAAACATTTACTTAAACTTAAATCTTTGTATTCTACCCTGTACTATAACCGATTATGTACTTCGTCACTTAAATAGACAGGTAATAACATAATAGATTACGTATACAGACACGCACACTCATACAGACGTTCGCTAGCATAAGAATTATCTACGGACACAACAATTTATATACATTTCAGTGCATTCGAATGTTCACCTTATTTTTATGAGGTCGATTTAGAATTAATAAAAATAATAGGAGCCTGTTTACTGTCCCACTACAGGGCAAAAGCCTCTTCTCATATAGAAAAGGCATGAGCATTAATCACCACGCTTGCTCAAGGCGGATTGGCAATTTCAGACTTATAAGTTCAGCTTTCCTCATGATGTTTTCCTTCACCTTCAGTAAGAAATGTCCAAGATAAACTTAGAAAGTACATATGATTTGAAAAATCAAGTAAGTACTTGCCTGGATTCGAACCACTACCTCGTGTTTACGAAGCGAATGCCTTATCCACTGAACCATTTCGACTTTTTAAGATTTTGATTTCGATTTAGAATAGTTAAACGTTAATGTGGTATCTATTAGAGAGTAATGAGTTATCAGTAATCTATGCTTTAATAAGACACTTTTACGACGGCGACGCCACTAAAGTATTTTCCTATATTATTTTTAGAACAACATAATCGTGACGTCATCTCTCATAATCACTCGATAAAAGACACTGTTGATGAAAGGTAACAAACTTAATTACATATAATTTCTCATTTCCAAAGTGCTATGAGACAAAGTGCCAATTAAGACATAATTAATGCGATGCTAAGGGTGCCTTCGACCCGAGAAATAATACTTGTAAGTAATAATACATGTGTATAGACTGACATATTAAAAGGAACTGAGACCTGATTCTATTAAATTAATGAGCAATGGCAATTTTTTCTATATTAGCTTGCCAAAGTGACTTCACTCTGCCTGATGGTAAGCAGTCAGTGGAATCCAGAAGTGGTGGACACCATTCCAAAAGCCAAACTAATGGTATGGTGGCCTCCACTATGGCGGCTTAGTGGGATGCTTTTTTACGCCCCGTTTAAAAGACCCAGGAATGATGAAAAGAGGTTGCGGCTCAGTCGATAGTAAGTCATACTCATACCTACGTAGTTTTGTGTTCATATTCATTTCCTCTGTCTATCTCTGTTTATGTAGCCTGAAGATGTTCACTGAAGGAAAGAGTTTGCCTGGCAAGCGAATTGGTGTTCGTAGTAAGGTGATACATAGATCAGATAACGCTGCTACAATCGCTACCAACCATCAAGGATCTACAACCATATTGAAGATAGGTATATATATATATATATATATCTTATAATTCCTATTAATATTATAAATGCGAAAGTTTGTGTGTTGGTATGTACATAGATTGGGCGGAGACGGACATAAGATACTTTTTATCCCGATAATCGGTCTGGTTCCCGAATTATATTAATTGAATACATACCATTTTTCGCGCGGGCGAAGCCGCTTGGCGCAGCTACGTAATTTATATAAGTGTCGTGGGTTCGGACAAACAGACAGAACAGATTTGGAAAATGTAGGTGCCTAATAAAGCACATTCCTTTCATCTAGATTTCGCAAATTAATTAGGATACAGCTATTTAGGTTGTTTTAAAACTAGAACTCATTTAAAATAAGCCATTTCGTCCAACAAAAAGTTATTTTAATTAATGTGGGTTAATAAAAATAACTTTTTGTTGGACAAAATGGCGTATTATTACAGGCCCCATTTATTACAGAAACTGGAACAAACATAGAACAGAGTACTTCATCATATAATATGAAGGTATGTATGTACACATAAGCTGGGTATACATTAGGGCATGCAGTTTGTAATGTAGAATTGTGAAGAACTGCTTGACTGTGTTAATCTCCCACTGTTTAGAAGATTAATTGGCAATGCTTACAGCTAATAGCATATAACTATTAGCTATAAGCATGGCTATGTATTTTTCGGTTTAAAATATAAAACAACTTCTAATTTCTCAAGGATGGCTCCTTGAGATATAAGAAGACGTTTATATTCATAGTAGCATCAACCAGTCCACCTAACACCCAACTCCATAGCCAAACTTTTTGATTTTGATGGTAACTGTACCTAATAGTTCTACATTTACCGGTATGTATGTCATAGCTATACTGCTATTATGGATGTGATATGTCTGTGGCACTTGTATCCTCCTAATTTATATTGAAATTCTCAAAGGGCCACTGCACGTTGGACCTATGTCCCTGTGTAAGGCTTCCAAAGGACCGGGTTTTTTTTTTAATATAGAAATAGCATGCCCGTGATAGCTAACGTGCTGTTGTGATGTTACTTGTAACATTTGACATTCACATTGACGTCTTCGGGTTGACGATGTGATAATAATCACGTACGAGATTAATTCCATAACTATGTACTACGGTCATTTACCAACAAATAATCAACGTCAGTGAACTTTACCCAAGTCTTTGTAAATATAATGAATATATGTTAATAATAAATTATGTGTTTAATTGCTAAAGTACTTACTTAATATTAAATTTTAGTTTGTCTTTTCTGTACTTAACCTATCATTAACATCACAAATCACTTGGTATTGAATCTTTATTATAACAAAAATAAATTGACCACTGAATCACATCAACCATAATAAAACAAACACACCACAAGAAAAAAATTACATTACCTACTAGTAGAAGTCATAAACATATGTACTACGGTCATTTACCAACAAATAATCAACGTCAGTGAACTTTACCCAAGTCTTTAAATTGTTTGCTTGTGAAACGCTTTAATGACTCTTATTATAACTCTCATCTCTCTTTTCTGCCCTATTTGTTTATTTTTTTAAGTTCTTAATTATTAAATGTGTACAGTTCTTTATATATGAGATAGCACAGCGGAAGCCTGCTCTTGTTTACATGTTTTGGACACAATCCAGAAATAGGCGCGTGCTCTTTACGTTTTGTATTCGACAGACACACTGGTAATGAATACGACGTTGGTTTTAGGGGCCGGTATCTAACAGACGATCTTTGGACGATTTGCAAAAAATACCTAATGAACACTTTGATAAAAATTATATGAAATCTAGAAAACTATATATCTATTTATATTTAAGTGATATTCTGTTGGTTTTTAACACTTAGCACAATATGAACAGGCAAAGTTATGTTTTCTAATGATTGTTTATGCAATGCTGAGAGAACAGATTGATTTTTAAGTTAGGTACCATCATGTGGTCTCCTTTCTTTTTTTTAAATATGCTGTAAGTATATAAAAAATATTATGATGCCTACAGAACCCTCTGACTTCAAGTCTGTTTCAAGCATCTTCGTATTAAGATCGATTTATATAAATGTTGTTTTCGTGGGATCTCGTCTGTGTCATGTCAATAGTAGAAATGTCTCCTTGAATGTTTAGACGTTCGTATGGTGAACGTAGATTTTTTAGGGCAAAGTCGCTTTGAGTTAAGGCTTAAATTTATATAAATTAAATCAAGGACGAGATAAAGAGATGTGGGTGTACCGACGTTTGCTAAAAATCAGTAGCGTGCACAGACATTTTCGATGGGGTAGGCATAACATAATTTGCCGAAATGTGTTGATTAATGGTTATGATAATTTTGAGTGACCACCTCCAATTGACTTATAACAATGTAATTTAATATATCAACAACTACACACAACGCCATCTAGACCCAAAGTAAGCATTAAAGCTTGTATTATGGGTTCTAGAATGCGGTTAAATACATTCTTAACTTTTTTTTTTTGTAAATACATACATATTATACATAGAAACACCCAGACCAATGCAAAAAGACATGTTCATGCACACAAATTTTTGCACCGAGCGGGAATCGAACCCATGACCTCTGTGGTAGTCTATACACAGTACCACCGAACCACAGAGGCAGTCACTTATGAATACTTATGATGAAGCTTCTTTGCGAAATGAAAATTTATTGTTAGTTAGATCGGTAATGTATTACGAACGTTTTGTAACTTATGAAATAGCTATCACGGCAAACACAAGAGACTGCGTAGGTACCTACCGATTGTCTACTTTGTAAATATAATGAATATATGTTAATAATAAATTATGTGTTTAATTGCTAAAGTACTTACTTAATATTAAATTTTAGTTTGTCTTTTCTGTACTTAACCTATCATTAACATCACAAATCACTTGGTATTGAATCTTTATTATAACAAAAATAAATTGACCACTGAATCACATCAACCATAATAAAACAAACACACCACAAGAAAAAAATTACATTACCTACTAATAGAAGTCATAAACACCTTAATTTAATTTAATTATCTGCACTCAAACAAAACAAAACAAAAAACATTAGGTAATGGCGTCTAGCTATTTTTTATTTTTTGACGCGAATAAAATATAAATATATTACGCAACTAAATTAGATCGTTTACCAAAACTCTTAAAATATCATCTATAGATAGATATTTAATTTTAATGGATAATACTCAAACTACAAATCAACCAATGAGAACTCATGAAATGCGTCGTCATTGGATAATTAAATTTAATTCAAAATTGACGCTTTCTATTGGCATGTCGTTCAACTCTCATTCGAATGTCCTTAAAATTAAGCAGTGCTTTAGTTGCGAAGAAAATCAACCGCGTGCGTCTGTGTGCTTGCGTGTACATAGAGCATAAGAAGCTTGCATGTGTGTTATTTTAGGCATTGCTGTTTTCTGATTATGCCGCGCGCACGACCGTGGCGCTGTTGTATCGTAGATAGATGTAGAGTAATATTGTGTTGATGAAATTGAAAGAGTAAATCATTACGCGTGAAAATATACATATTGCTGACTATAAAAAAATAGTAATCTATCTTTTTTAATATAATACATTATGCATATTGCTAGTTAGGTAAAATTATGATGAATTTATTAGGGTAGGCGGGCTTTTATGTCTTTAGGGAGTGCACGCCACTGCTAAAAATATCTTGGACAGACGAAATAGCACTGTGCTTCAGAGAATGGGGAAGGATCTTGAAGTGCTCAAAACATTAAAAGAAAGAAAGTTGGCATATTTTGGTCACGTGATGCGTAAAACCAAAAAGTGTGCGCTCCTTCAACTTATAATGCAGGGTAAAGTGGCAGGTAGAAGGAGGCCTGACCGCAGAAGGAAATCATGGCCCAAAAATCTTCGACAATGGTTTGGCAAACGCGTTCCCTGTTTAGAGCAGCGGTATCCAAGGCGGCAATTGCCATAATGATTGCCAACCTTCGCAAAGAGACGGCACACTATGAAGAAGAAGAAGAAGAAGAAATTAAGGAGACCTGTCTACCCCTGTCACGTAAACTATCAGAACAACGCAACGGTAGAAAGTGTGAATGTTCGATAGATGCCACCGCAAGCCATTTACGAACGTACTGTTTACTGAACGGTGACTAACCGTTCTGGATCCTTTGGGAATTGCTCCAAGGAAACAAATATGAGGTCAAACGTAAACGTAATACCTAGAGGAAAGATTTTTTTGCAAAGCTTATTGCCTTTATGAATTTTTATAAGTAAATTTAATACACACTGAAAACCTATTCTTAGAACCATTAGTGTCGCTATTAAGGGATCCCGCTGACCACTTGCGAATTAAGAAGAATTTACCATTTACCATCAAAATAAATGGTGACCGGTTCTGGACTCCACTAACTGCTTACCAAGCAGAATAGAGTCTTTTAGCAAAAGACGGACGAAGGAAACATACTTAAAAATATTCATATCATATTCCATCACACCACAAACTACAAAACAACACTGTAACTCCATAACTCCACTATCATTCATAACTAATTCTCCAGCACAACTTTACCAAAACATTCCCGTTAACTGTGAGTAGGTAGTATGGCCACACGAAACCATCTTCAGGCGCAACTAATGCAATAATAAAGCAATTGCGAGCTCGCCTCCACCAGCGACAAACATGCACCGCCGTTAATAGTAGATTTTAACCTAGCTGTTTTATTTTTATTATATCTTAGATTTAATTGCGGCCAAAATGTTTACAGGTCATTTATTTCAAGTTGAATACCTTCATTCAAATCAAAACACATTTAAGCGGTAGAACGATACCGTCCACATGTTGTAAAAATCTAAATAACTAGATTAATCTCTTGCCGAACACTGTCTCTTAAGATACAGGATTACCCTAGTTTAAGAGACAGGGTTACAAATTTTTGTAGACAGATTTCTGCAACATCTTGTTAACTTCTCTACTAATATTTTGGATAATATTAACTATATAAAGGCTATAAGCAAAATCTGTAATTTTTTGTGAATAAATAAATTATTATTATTATTATTATTATTATTATTATTATTATTATTATTATTATTATTATTATTATTATTATTATTATTATTATAATACAAAAATGGATAGATAGTAGAAGATCCGTTGCTATTCACGTTTATTTTTAAGGACATGTTTTTTGACTATAGTCTATCCGTTAAGGAAGCCGCCTTCCACTACTACTGTCGTTTTGCGTTTGGTTGCCACTCAAGACAAATATTGTGTGATTCCCAAATATGTGTTTCAAGAATATCAGTACAGCTACTTTGTTTCCATTTAAATTGTTTGTTTGTAAAATTACCCTCGACATAAAACTATTGTCACGTTATAAAATAAGCAGCAAACGTGCTTGTGACTTCTTGAGCCACTTTTTGCTACCCTCAGAGAGCACTGGAGACCCTACTCATCAGTAGACAAAACACTTGACTGCAGTTTTCTGTAGAGATACTTTTCAGAAGTAGCTTGAATAAGTTGCCATTACACTAAGTTGGAATATAATTGGAGTATGGCACTCAGTTAAATATGTCTAGTTTCCTGTATTCGCTTCTCCCTGAGATCTATTCCAAGTAAAGCATTCGATAACATTCAAAAACTACTGTGACTTTTTGAAGTCATGTGTAATTTCAAAATTTATTTTGAGCACTACTGACAAACGGTAAGCAGAGATACCGTAAGAAATATAATATATAACCAAGGATTAAAAAGTTCAAACCCAAACAATCAAATCTTCTGGATCCCACTGAATCATTGATTTCAAGCTAATTGTAGTAAATTTTGTAGACTAATAAAACATAAGATAATATACACTATCGCGAAACATCTACAAATTCTATTTATATTTTATATTTTCTAATCTGAATGAAGATGAGACCCATCACTAACTGGCGAGCAACATCCCCTAGTCCTCAGTGCATATAAATTGCGCAGCCTAATTACGCTTGCAGCATTGCACATAATAAGGTTTTTAGACCGCAACTGTAAAGAACCAGGCCAAGCTGACAGGTGGCCAACTTCCTGAAGGGAGGCACTGTCCTAGTTACAATTCAGGCCTACGTCTTGTATAATCAATACTGATATTTATGATGCTCTCCACTGATATTTGTATGCAATGAGGTCGTATTCATTGGAACAAGCAGAATTTTTTTATTAGAAACTAATGATCGTCGGCTGAAATAATGCCTTATTGAATTGGGATGGATTATTAAAAGATGAGCCGCCCTCATTCATCGAATACTTGCCACCTTTATCGGGTCATCGGGCTACCTTGTGAGGGAGTTGCCTTAGATTTGTGGAGGTGAACAGTGGCCAAAAATTGTGAAAATTGGGCAAGACTTTTGTCTACTGTTGGACAAAGTTCCTCGCGATACAGCACTGCCTACTTATTAAATTAAAAGTATATTTTAAACACTTTTGAAAATATTAACTCAAAACCACTTCAAGTGACCGTTACTACATGACTCTGATATTGTATTTACTACAAGTGAGGCAGCCACTTCATCGCTTTAATTAAAACAAAGTAAACAAGTCTATTAAATCCATTAACACCATTTATCAAAGCCTTATTACTCGAAACAACTGTTTTACTTCTGAAAAGTTAAAATACTTTCAATATTGTACGAAACAATCGATGCTAAAATTGAGGAGCGATAAATTTAAATTTAAGTACTCGTAAGTGTTCTGTGATGCTCTGAAGGGGTTTCTAAGAGGCAATTACTGAAGGTTCGTGATCAGATGAATGAAGGTTAAGTACCGTACTTAGTACGCTGGCGACTGTTGCGAAGTTTAAAGGTGAAGTCTTATTTAGAGTGACCTTTATTGGAGAAGGAATTTTATGAGACAGATTCAATATAAATGTGATTATGTCTTAGTAAGTTCCTTGAGCTTTAACATAACATTTATACTATTGTATAAAGCGGAAGAGTTTGTTTGTTGCTTGTTTGAACGCGCTAATCTCTGGAACTATCATTCGGATTCGGAAAAATTCTTTTTGCGTATGATAGCCCAGTTATCGAGTAAGGTTATAGGCTATGTAACATCACACTACAGGCGACGGAAGCAGAACAGTAAGCAAAGACGCGGGTGAAACCGCGCTGCCGGAAGCTAGTTAATATTATAAATGTGAAAGTTTGTGTGTATGTGTGTGTTTGTTACGACTCAGTGCCTAAACGGCTGAGCCGATTTCGATGTAAAGATTCGGTGTCGGAGACGGGCATAACCTTTCTTTTTCCCGAAACCGATTTGATTCCCGAGGGATACAAAACATATTTAGGTATACGCGCGGGCGAAGTCGTGCGGCGCAGCTAGTATTATTATAATAATGTTCGAATTAGTTAAAAACCAGGAAACGTCATACTTTTTCTTATCTTTTACCAAAAGATCAAAAAGTTGGGAAAAGGTCAGTGGAATACATCAGGGTTAACATTTTTGCGTCATAAATATGATTAAGATTATTAGTTCACCCAGCGATTTTTATTCTTCGGATTTAAAGTACTACTTTTCTGTGGTTTGACAAAACCCTCCATTTCCCATTCAGCGTACCATGAGACTCAACAGCTAGACCACACGTGCAAGATAATAAAGCTCAACGTGGGTAGATCACTCACAAGGTTGATCGAGGACCTGATAAAGTTAGCTGACAACTGGCAACCGATGAATGAGAGCGTCTCACAGCCGGTCCAAGTAGCGATACTTGTAGGAACTATGTTCAGCAGAGTACCTACGTCATTCGGTGAAATGATGATGTACTAAACCAAAGTTAAGACTAAAATATCGTAAATATAATATTCCTATAAACTCGCACGACAACAGAATACTGTCAAACATTTCTAAACACAAATACATCACAATATATTTTGCTATTTTTCTAAAAAGACTCTTTTCACAAACAGGTAACTTGAACAAGGCCAGACGCGAAAAGCTTTCTATAGTATTTATAAATGAACGACACGAGGGATTTTATGCAAAGTTTGTGATGGTAAATATTTTTAGAAGACAATGTTGTTGTGGTGTGTAAATCATGTGTCGCGGAAAACTAGAAATATTCAAGTTTGACTTAACGTCAATTTATACCTAGGCGAAACAAAAATGTGTAGATTAGATACATAAATATTTATCTCGGGTAAAAATTGTGCAACAAGCTGTTTTATACACCAGTATTTCGAGCACTTACGGTTTACTATAAACATAAAAAAACATCTACCTTGTATCAAGTCTGCATGCAGATGTATTGTGTAGGCCCGATAATTTACTATTTGAAGTCCCCTAAGACACCAAGAAGACTTTAAAAATTTAAGCTTTAATGTTGTACAAGTGGATTTTTTGTTAACTAAAAAGTGAGTTGTAACTAACTCCTTAATCAACAGCTCATTACTAAAACTTAATGAAGTCTTTTCCATTACCATCTCTTTAGTACGAAACAAAGAGCTACCGAAACTAAAGCTTAGACGCGTTATCGTGTTCCGTATTCCGGTTCAATAAAGACGGCGGGTCGCTGCCCTGGATCTCGGTCGAGGGCTATACAGAGCGTACAGCTGACTTTCGTATGTAACCCTTTCGTTTTTGATGTAAGAAGCTTATTATTTAGGTATTTTTTGAAGACAAGTTCTATGCAATAGAATTAGCTCTTTGTCGCGGTGTCGACAATCATGCAAACATAAGAGTGCGACTCCACTGACGCGAAGGTGGGCTGAGTGGAGTGGAGCTGACATCAATGCATTCATCTATTAATACTACAATATCTCGCACCTTTTGCATTACCTATATTCAAGCAATCATCACCAAATCATCAGCTCAACCGTGCAATGGTCATAGTTTTCGAGTTCTTACTAAGCTAATGAACAGTAAGCCATGCTAATTGGTAGCGATAAATAAACACGTGATCATATTATGAAGATTCAATACGTAAGTTTGAAACAACCAAAGAACTTAATTTCAATATGTTTAAAACGTTTATAACCCCATACACCTTCATTGACGATGCTTTTAACTACTCCGCTATAAACATTTCACCACAGCACTTAAAATACGAGTATGTAGTTAGTCATCAATATATTATTGAAACATAATCCCAAATTAGATTGCCCGTCGAAAAGCAATATAATATTCCCAATTGTAGGTCACAAATAACACCAAGCTTTTTAATATTTTCGAGACATTTCCATTTTTGATAAATCACCACCATGTGGTACCTTGAGACATCGAATTAGCTTTGCGGCAGAAAAAGAAAAAATGGTCGCATGAATAAGCAAAAGAAGATTCAGCGACTGTTGTTAACTACGGTTACAGTTCGAGCCACAATTAAATTATACCTAAACACCTAACACACATCAACGAAACTAATAACAAATGCTTGATTAGGTTCACGGCGATATAACTCCGATCCATGTTTAAATCAACAAGCATCTACATAGTAATTTTATTTACTTACGTACAATATGAAATTATGCCACTCATTGCATTGTAGAAATATATTACCTGAAAAAATATAAAAACAATAAGTTTTATATAGTCACAATATGAACCAACAAACAGCTTGCAAATAAAAAATAAAAATATTTCATTTCATTTCATTTTAGCTCATGGCTTTTTTTTTATACAACGCACCTAATATACCTATATGGTAGTACCTATTACTATATATGCTGAAGGTAAGTAGTAAATGTAGCCTACGGATATGATTGTAATCATGTCAGTAATTTCTATATACTAACGTAGCAACAACCTATAGGTACTATTATCGGAAGAGTTTCTTTAAATTTTGTTTCGCATTTAAATAATCCTTTTTGTGTATGACAGCTCAGTTTTGAAGGCAGGTTATAGGCTATATAAAATCACGCTACTGGCGACGGGAGCAGAGCAGTAACCAAAGACGCGAGTGAAACCGCGCCGCAGGAAGCTAGTAGTGAATAAACAAACTCAAGTCTACTTACGACATTCTTGCCGTGTAGTTTTTATTCTTTTTTTAAACGTAATAAAGATAGAATTGACTGTCAGTACTGAGTACTGAAGACAAAATATATGATAGAATTTAAAAAAAACTCAGCTTATACTTGTTTTTCTCTATATCGTACCTTTTAGTTACGCCTTTAGTGAGACAGAGTGATAACCCTATTATAAGCCTATTATCTAACAAGTCCCACTTTTCACTGTAAACCTGGTAACACTACTGATTAGTTATGATCGAACCGTTGAGCTTTTGCGGATAATTATATTACTTGCTTTTGAAAGCGTTGAAACTAGTTATCAATTGATAGTGAATGTCATTCATCAGTAATATACCGAATATAATAATATACGAGTGTACGTTCTTTGAGAAAGATATACCGGTAATGTTTTATAATTAGATAATTTAAAGTTATTGTGAACTCTATAAATAGACTGTACCGTTATATTTCTATTATTAATTCTGTGAGTTTGTATTATTGGATGAATCTTAAGAATCGCTGCGCTTATACGAACAACTCTTTCACAAAAGTAGGTATGATTCAAGATGTACATTAGAGTGTAATGTATACAATGTACGTTGTGTTAAATCCGAATGCAGAAGAACCAAACGCAGAAGCGTCTAATAATAAGGCTGACACTCATTACCGACTTTACCATAAGTGCATCCTCATGGGGGCCTCGAAGGAGCCACAATTTTGTTCACACATTATTCTCAAAACATTTTTGTCATTCATGTCATTTTTTTCACATTTCATTCGCAAAAATATCACAAATCTAAATCAAATAATCGAATTAATTCCTAAATTTAAATATCTACTTATTTTTTTAGGGTAAAAAATTAAAGATTTATCTTTTCCACCTTCTTCACGCACTTGTTTACACACTAATTAGTCCACTCAGTGGATAGTTTTACCTGGAAAGTTATCGGGGTGCTTTGGAAATTGGAATGTATATAGATTTGGATGTGCTCTTTTCGAATTTCTACTTTGCCACCTTATCTTATCTCTGCCGCTTACGCCGTCATATTGGAAATATGCGCCAGGAAGCAGTTGTTCTGTAATATCTCTCTTCAGACTCAAAGACATATAGAAACATAGGAAAATGTGGTTCCTTGCCGTCAGATATGGTTTTTAATCCTAATTCATTTATTTACTTTCAAAAGGGCCCCAAATTATTAGATGCCCTGGGGCCTCAGCATGGCTCAAGACGGTCTTGCTGACACTGCTTTAAAATATCACAAGTTATGGTGAATGAGACCAAGTGAAAATAGCAGTTCTTTCTATACACGGGTACTGTACTATGGTCCGAACTTGTATTATACAGTTATTGTATCGACCCACGCATTACATGCGGGCTTTTAGTTGCTTTATGGCATGTATATAGCGTTTAGTTTTAAACTAACTAAATTGTTTACTAATATTACTTTCTCTACTGTCAGAGAACTAATTTCGGAGTTCTATTCGCCTTTGTACACATGTACAACGTGTAAAGCAGAGTTTTTGAGACGAACTAATTTCACGATGTTATATTATTATTTACTTGAACGAAGTTTTGTCAATGTCACAATACTTGCTAAAAAAACAAAGTAATAACAAGCAATATAGGTATCATAAAATAACAAAAAGCTCGCCTGCCTAAAAGAAAGTCAAAAGAAAGAAACTTATTTTTTTTTAACACAGATTGAAATTTTATATCCTATGTCACTACCACAATTCATACAAATGTAATGAATGACACTTCATACGTACGTACTACCCATGAAGCCATTTAGGCTGTAGAGCGTGCCAAAGAAATACTCATACATACTCACATACATAAATACAACATATATAGGTACATACATACTACATACGCTCGAAAAAAATAAACTGACGGACTCATAAACTGCATTAAAGTTCAGGATTACTTTGAAATGATTTTTTTTAATAAGTATGCAAACTTTTAGATTAAATTATATAAATATGGAGAGACTGGCTTTTAATCTTAAAAAAAAGCAAAATTCAAAAATAGAACTGCAGTAAAACAAATGAATATAGCCGGAAAAAGAAAATTTACACGTAGTATCAGATTTGCGTGTTATTTAAAGCAAAGTTTTAAATTGATTCGCATTGATTTTTTATTCTTTTGTCAATTGAATTATTGTTACCAGCAGAATTGTTGGGTTAGTTTTTTAACTCATCGAGAGTTTTTGAACCATAATATGGATACTTCGTCCGAACAAGCGGCTCAAATTGTAGCACTGGTGCGGGAGGGCTTGGATCAACGAACGATTGGTAAAAATTTAAATTTAAACCTAGAATATACAGAAGGTTTGTGGAGACAGGTTCTTACAGAAGGAGACGTGGTACAGGCAGGACTCGAGCAACCACCGGTCGTGATGACCGATTTATTGTTACAACTTACCTGCGAAATCGTTTCCTCACGTCAGTTAACATCAAAACAGAGCTTAATGAAGTGCGTGGAGTAAATGTGAGTGCACGAACAATAAGAAGAAGGTTGAAGGAAGCGGATATCACCCCTTTTAGACCAGCAAATGGTCCAAAGTTGTCTGTAGCTCACAGACAAGCTCGCTTAAGATTTGCGCGTGATCACCTAAATTGTACAGAAGAGCAATGGGCCTCCGTATTGTTAACGGACGAGTGTAGGACATGTTTATATGGAGCAAGATGGTCGCAGAAGAGTCTATCGTCGACGTGGGGAGCGATATGCTCAAAGTTGCATTGAGGAGCGTGTTCCTTTTGGAGGCGGTTCGTGTATGGTCTGGGGTGGCATATCGATGAACGGGCGAACAGAACTTGTGTTCATAGACATGGTCCGTCAAAACGGTAATAGAGGGGGTTTGACTGCACATCGCTACATAACAGAGATCTTAGAATATCACGTGGTGCCTTACATGGGATTCATAGGCGAAAATTTTACTTTAATGCAGGATAATGCCCGGCCGCACGCTGCTGCACAAGTTCGACAATATTGCGAAGAGGTTGGGATACGTACAACGAATTGGCCAGCACGCAGCCCGGATCTTAATCCCATTGAGCATGTTTGGGACAGTTTAAAAAGAGCTGTATATGCGAGAAATCCTGTGCCCACGACAGTGGCAGCACTAAAAACAGCACTTTCAGAAGAATGGGACAAAGATCTTGCGGAATGCAAGATCTTTTAATAACCCTAATAAAATCTATGCGGAACCGATTAGAATCCGTAATAAGGGCACGTGTGGTGGTAATACACCTTATTAAAACATAAATAAACCCTTGCATAAAGTTTGTGTCTATTGTTAAAACCATTTTATTTATTAAACCAATTTTCTTTAAATTTCTGTTTTTCTTCAAAAAAGTCTTAAGGTCATGCCAAAAATGGCAATCTCTACCAGCCAACCTTTAGGTGATGCAGAGATGATTTTGGTAGGTGCACGTTTAACTAAACAATTACAAAGAGTATAGAATATAAATTTGTATTCACATTATACCATACATATGCTTTATCATTATAATGCTTAAGACAAAAGCCTCTCCTGAAGGCTTTCTTAATTATTGCCGTCTTACAGAATATTGACATGTTTTTTCTATAAATCGAACTCACAGTAAACAGCAGTCGCATTACTCACACTGCATTACCGAGGAGTTTAACTAATATTGTTATGCTTTTTTACTACCTGAGTTACAAACAAGCAAATTATATTATTAAAAAGCCCGCTCTAAAACAAACTGAAAAGAAAGCAACCCATTTTTTTTTTGTGCTGACGCTACATTGAGTATTAATATCGTATGTCACTTCTACAATTAATACGAATCTTATGACACTTCATATGTTAAAATTCATTAAGCCATTTAGGCTGTAGAGCGTGCCAAGGAAATAGACACACAATACATACCATACATACGTATGATACACAGACATACGCCCAAAAACCTAAGCAAAAAAATGTAAGGCTCAAAGATACAAAATGTATAGCTACTACTCCCACGACAGACTACATAAACTCGATTATCAAACAGAGATCGATCAATCCTTTTCGAATAACTACTACAGATTATACAGTATCGACGTTTTCTATCAATGGTCTAACAATTAAACGAGATTGAACATCGAAACAATAATTATTTACTAACGTAATACTAGACCGTGTATTTGTTATTTATAACATCCTATTACAAATGATGGCGGATTTTCCGGTGCTTAATCAGAATTCAAATGTTATTATAGAGTTCTTGACGTTTATATAGTAACTAGTTTTCCGCAGCGCGGTTTCACTCGCGTTAAGTTACATCTTTGGTTACTGCTATGCTCCCAACGCCATCGCCAATAACGTGATACATACTAACGCGAAAGAATTATTGAAATCCGACTGATAGAGTTCCAAAGATTAGTCTCGTTGATTCTGTTTACTTATTGCTACGCAGAGGTTTGATCTCCGTGTCGGGTAATTTAGTAATTTTTTTAGTAATTTTCACACTAGAATAGGATAGAAAGCTCTTTATTACCCACACCAATTACTAGACCGAAATCTAAAATTGAGCCCGACAAATGGGAAAGATTGTCTAATCATTGACTCAATAGAGTTGACGAAACGTGGATGTTAAATTCCTGCCTACCGCTTAAGGGAAAAGTATGTTATTAACGTAAAATATGCCAGTCATAATTTTTTTGCTTCAAAGTCTAAGATTTAACAGTACTTTTGAAGATAGCGTCTTATTCACAGCTCTCTTAACATATAGTAATATCAATGATATAAGTAAGCAATTAATTGAAATCATACGATACGATCGGCTATGTCCCGTTAACATAGCATTACATAGCGGTAATTAGTTAGCTGTGTGCCCACAGGTACATACAATACAAGTTATATAGGTATAGTAGGCAAATATTATATTTAAGAACCAACGAGATTTGTCTTAGAATTTTAAAATTTTACTCAAATTGAAGTACCTAGTTCAATTTATTTTTATAGCTCTTAAATGGCAAACAAAAATTCGACGCACTTGATGTTAAATGGTTCCATGGCTGGCTGTCTTCTCTAAATAAATCAAAACCATGACAAGTAAACACAACCCAGTCTTTGAGTCTGAAGGCGAAGACCGGGAAGAAGAGAAAGGAAGAAGACCCAGAAGTTATTTCGGTTGTTAAACAAACGCAAACATAACTATTCAACAAAGTCCATTAAACAGCGATTACCAACATCAAGTGGTATAGTCAAAACAAATAAACTAAAGAAAACAATGTCTTAAATAAAAAGTTTAAGTCTAGTTAAGTCACAATATTAAATAGTTTTTGTTTACTATAAAATAAAAACTATCGATTAATAAAAACCTTATGGTAACAGAAACTGTAGTAAACTAGGTCAATGTTGAAAAATAACGGAATACTTCTGAATGGCGTACAAAAAACAAAAGACAATTTATCTTCATTTATACTAGTAGTTTCTCCAGTCACAGCGTGAAAATAGCCATTTGGTCATAAGTTTATAACTAAAGTTTTGTTTAAAATATTAAAGATGCACTGTATTCTTACTAGAAAGTGTTACCGGGATAAAGTAATAACTTTTTTTTTATATTAACCTACCAAAGTGACTCCCTTCTGCCTCATGGTAAGAAAGTATTTTTTTTTTTATATTAACCTACCAAAGTGACTCCCTCCTGCCCGATGGTAAGCAGTCAGTGGAATCCAGAAGTGGTGGCCACCGTACCAAAAGCCATTGACTTAAACTGCTAGTATGGTGGCCTCCACTATGGCGGCTGGGAATGGGGTTAGGGGAAGGAAATGACGGAAGTGAGGAAATAGGAAAGAGGATAAATTGGGCCGCCGGCGCTCTCACTTACCGAACGAAACGCGGTAGTACGGATACTAGTACTCTTACGTCGATCTTCTATGAGAGGGTAGCACCTCCTCGGACGATCCGGCCCATTTATGCTAAAACCAGCGTGGATCTACTACCGTGTAAATATAAAAAATACTTTCTTACTGGCCCGGCAATTTAATACTACATACACAGATAAGTTACAAATAGTCCTAAGTTTACCTTGGACATACTGACGTACGGTGAAGGGAAAAACGCGAGGAACACACTTACAAAAAAAAGGCTTAAAACGCCAATCCGCATAGAGTAAGCGTGGCGATCAACGACCATGACTACTTTTAAACAAGAGATGTCGCCTTAACCGAGAATTTAAGGAAGAATTCCTGAAATGCGATGAAATGCTATGGGTTTATCCTATCAATCCCAGATATTTTTACACTCCAATTGTTTATTATTTTTAATGCTATGTCAAATATGATATATGGTTTTTCAATAGAATAATATCCATTTTAACGTTTTTGCGAGTAATTCTATGGAACTCATACAATTGATTCAAGCGGCATAATTTTCGATCTAAAAACATTTGTTTCTTTAGAATTCATGAAAGTGGATTGTTTTCATAGAACAATAAAATGCATTACATTTATTGGTTTGCCATCTTTTGAACAGACAACTTGAAAATAGTATGGATTCCAGCGTTACAGAAACGAGTGTTTTGGAAGTGGATTGGTAAATCCGATAGGCTGCCATAGATTGATTGATATCTACAAAATATGCACATTAGATAAAATAAAGAATATTCGCAGAATCAGGTTGACGCATCATCCATGTTCAGATAAAAAGAAACAAATTAGAACGAAGTAATGTATATGTATTCATGTTGTAATGTTTTCAGGACTGGTTAATGGATACAAAGATACGTAAATCACCAAAACAAATATTTATTTTGGCAATAGATCTTATAAAACATGGAATAACGAAAGTGTCTTTGTAGGTAATTTCGAGCACCTACTTTACTTATATCTACGTCACTCTAAAGTAGATTGATAGATGATCCCTTTAGCTTCGCGTATACACTTATGTAATTTTATTTTTATATACAATTTGGTGGCGAACAAATATACGGTCCACCTGATAGTAAGTGGCAACCGTAACCTATAGACATGGCTGTGTTTTCCAAGCATTGCAGAAGTAATAATGCTTAGAAAACACAACCAAGCCGTTGCCAACCACGGAGAAGAGGATGAGGAAGGAAAAAAGAAACGGACCGAGGGGTATTAGGGATGCCGCGCCGGTGCTCTCACTCACCGAACGAAACACATTAGCATGAAAATTAATATTTTTACGTCGATCTTTTATGAGAGGGTAGTATTATTAATAAAGTACCTATAAAAAAATAAAACTTTAAAACCACCTTAACCGCGACATTAATTTTACAGTATAAAGTCTAAAGTCCACACTGAACTAATCATAGTTAATTCAGCGACACCGCATCAAAAACTAACAATCCTTAGATGTCCGTCAGGAAGTCATCGTTTATTTTTGAAGACAGTTTCAACAAATGGTCCGCTTTTGGCGTTTTTAAAAGATTATTTTCGTGCTACCGACGAGGCGAAGGGAAACGATCTGTGCTATAATAACGGTCATCTTCCTGTTACGTTGTCTATAGCTAGGACGGATACCCATATTGAGGTTGAGGCTGTAATCACATTAGACATACAGTAAACGCGTTTCAAAATTTACTTTACTGAAATTAAGCGTATGGCGACTGTGATGTATTATAATTGATGATAAAACATGTTTATTTGACTACTATCTTCTGTAGATATTCCACATTTCGCCCTAATCCTGTTTCCTCCCACTTACTGTGATGAGCTGTACACTTATTTCTTTTCGCGATATAGGCTCCTTATTATTAACATACACCAAATGAGCAGAAAAAGTATAAAAATATGCCACATGTTACTCGTGGTCTGGATTTTAAATTAGGCGGCGAATTTGGTTGTAACTTAATAGATGAGGGTATAGACGAAACGTGTCATCTGCTAAAATAATTACAAAAGTCGGGCAAAAACCTGAGAAGTAACAAAAATATTAAACTTACGACCGGGCAAAGCGACGCTACTTGATGAAGGCCTGTCTAGATGTGGACGCTTTCAGTTGAAATATGATAACAATAACAAAGCACCAGTATATTAAGTGTAGCAGTAATTCTGACCACTAACAGATTCATTCACATAAGATATAGAAGCTAAATATTGTAGAGTAACTAATAAAGGCTATTCCGTTCGTAGCATCAAAACAAAAACATTAGATTACTATATTGTTATCGGTATTTATACGTACACGTAAACAAGTTTGTCTAGGTCGATTAGATATCTTTTCTCTCCTTATCAAAATACGGATTACTCATCATCCGCCGTATCTTTTCCTTACTACATTGAGGTCGGCTACCAGTTTTATATGAGGTAACATCTGACATCCACGGGGCAAAGGCCATTCATGCCTCTTGTTCAAAGAAAAGCTATTACTTACACACACCCTCTGGGATTACTTACAACAGTAACAAATCCTTTCACTCCATCATCTCACAATATCTAATGCAACTATTTAACGACCCTAAGAACCGAAGAGACCAACATTAATTGGCAAGTCGACTACTAAAACAAATGCAACGTCCGTCAATCTTCTCATCGCTTATCTCCAATCTTATCTCACCAACCTCGTTACCACCACAACATAATCTAAATCTGACAAACGTGTAGCGGAACTACATAAAGTAGAAGACATCCAATACCATTGTGCATATGCCGTTAGCGTGGTCGACATCCCACGCACCATCACAATGAGAGTATTAAAAATAAATTAAGTCCACTCTAATAAGGTAATAAAATGTCATACAAGTCTATTGTACTAAGTAATTGGTATAAATGATTATTTCATCAACAGACACTCCAGAACTTTTTTGCCCCAAAATTCTTAACTCTGCGAGTTGTGTTTTACCCATCGCCACTTCAGCGAAACAACTCAGTAAAAAAATTTTAATGTCGATATCAGCCATTTTGAATGGATGGGTGGTTGAATATTATTTGGTTTTGAGGCACAAAAATCTTTGGATCCAGAGCGAACGATCTTGGGGTATTCAGAATTACTCTACATGCCTCACATAATATCATCTACTTTAAAAGAATAGGAGAATCGTATATAATAATAATAATAAATTTATTGGTTCAAAAACTTTTACATTCACAATTTTTAACTTAAGGTAAGTAGGTATTTTACAAATATAAGCTCAACAATGTACAAATTGTGTCTATCATTTGCCTCCGCAGCCGAACTAGGTGTGCTTCAGCATACGGCGCCTCTAATCCTCGGTTTAGGTTACATTATTTTATTTTAGCCCACATCACAGTAATACAATTAGTGTTAGTAAGCTTTATGTGAATATAGATAAGTTTTTTATAAACAAAAGCAAATAATGTAAAAATAAACTAATAGTGTAGTGTAGTGTAGTGGTCCTCTGCATGTGTTTATTGAATGGATGAGTGTGTGTGTGTCAGAGGGTGTGTAGAAATTAGTTGTAAATTAAGTAAGAGCGTAGAATTTGATGTAAGTCGAGAAATTTTCAAACCAAGTTGATCATCACAAAACGGTAATTAGAGATTTGGTTTCATAGTACGATAGATTGCTTAGCCACTGGGAAACAGTTCTTTTGACCATTAGTAAATTTAGAGTGTATGCCTACAATAAAACCTTTCGAGTCCAAAAGCATCTAACCTTTGAGGCGGATTACTAGAGCACTTTAAGGAAATAAACCTTACCGAATTGCGAAACGGATTATACTAAAGTTAACCTTTAAATTTTCTACAAAAAAAGATCGTTAATGATGATTACTGTTAAAGAACACCGCGTTCATTATTCACAAGTTTCTATTTGCTTTTGTTTTAAACAAAATATTTAATGTCCGGAAGTGCGGTTGGTAAGCCATAGACAGCCCATCGTTTTCCGCTGTGTCCAAAGAGTCATCAATCAGTTGTGCCACAAATCATTAAGAACTAATGCTGTGCGTATTAAGCCCACCAAAATCAAGGGATTGCTACTAATAAAATTAAGATTTATTTTGAAACTCATCAAAAGAGACCTATCAGGTCTTAAATTTAGCGCAAGAAAGTTCATAAGACTTACAAGTAACAAATAACAATCTAAAACATACAGGTAAGTAGATAAATAAAATTTTCAGTTTATTTTCTTAAGTACGATTCCTACTAATTTTGAACCTGGTTTTTGTTGTGTTGTTTGTGTGTTTTTACCATTATGTTAGCAATGTCTACGGTGAAATTAGTAAGCCATAACATTTCAAATCACATTGGACCGATTTTGGATCCACAAATCGTCGTGCATAGAAAACAAACGCCTTAGTCAATTCAAACACAAATTCATACCTCCATTTATTCATATTATAGTGATAATCATGCTCGTGTTCTCTTTAGCATAAACACTTAATAGGCATCCTACATGCTTTAATACCGCTTCAGTAAATTTTAATCCTATTTGAACAGCTTATTGCTGCAGTTTACTTTAATTCTATAACGTGATTACGCGACGAGTTCGATATATTTAACCGCAAATTGAAATATTGTATCGTAGTACGTGTAATAATAAAGTATAATATACAATTAAGCAAATCGTTAATGAAGACAGCATGAAAATCATTCAACACACGGCAGTCATGGCCGTCACCAATTTGCCTTCTAGCGATCATAGCATATGATTTTTGGCAGAGGCATGTGTATGTATTAGCAGACTTCTATTGGTTCAAATAGTATAAGCTGCATCGAAAGTTGCCTACAAAAGAAAGTTGCATACATATATAGCTTCAGACCTTTTATCCCCGAAGGGGTAAGCAGAGGTGTTTAACTACCCACGTTTCGCCATTTTATTTTGCGTCCCATGTAACAGGGGGCAAGCCTGTTGCCATAAATTGGGCACAATTCCAGAGTCCGGGTCCTAATACAGAGAATTTCTCGACAGAAAAATCTAATATCACTTTACCCGACCCGGGGATCGAACCCGAGCCCTCTGCGTGGTAATCCGTATACAGTACCACCGAACCACAAAGGCATTTTATTTTGCAACAATAAAACGGGAGCATAACAGTCAAACCAGTAAGTACGACCCAGATCCTTAAAATCGGCATCCGACGGACTCGTCGATTCCACAACGAGTTGATTACTCAAATTGCTATGTGCAGTAAGTTGCCAATTCACAAGATCCCCTTTTCTCAATATAAAACGTATCGAATGGATTAGAAACAGAGATACTGATATTCGCAACAGCTTAACGTCATCTCTATCAAATAGCAGATCAAATTGCTGTAAAATTGTAATTAAACTACAATCGGATGATTGCTCTATATCAAAACTAAATGATTAAGTAATTATGTGATCAGGTATTGTATTGTTAGATAAAACCTTTACGTAATGATTTGCAAAAGCAATTTGAAAACGTGACATCAATAATGAAGATCAAATTGATTTTACAAGATTTCATCAGATATCCTAGGTTTTTGAATATTGTAAACGTGAACGAAGTATGCACCTACCTATATTCAAGCCCGAATCAATCCACAATTTCACAACATTTCATTTGTTTCATTTACTTCACAGTAAAGTTCAGAAGAACAGTTTAGCTGCCTTATTTTCAACCATTTTGTAAGTTTTAACTTTCTAATGCCGATCCGAGTAATGCAAAAATACTTCTTACGGATCCTATCGGCAACTCACAATTTCGTGACTGTAAAATGCTAAAAAACACAAAGACAAATTTCAAAACAGTTGATTCTAATTTTAATTTTATTGCCGTTACATGAACCAAAACAGTATCCGCTACAATCATTATCATTTGCTAAATTCAAGATTACTTAACAATGTAATTCGACACAAATTGTAGAACATTATAGTACATAGACTTTCTTTAATTTTGCAAAAATACTTTGTTTTTTTACAAGTTTAATGTAAGAAATCAAGGACGATGAAAGATGACATGACAATGACATTTTAGAAACGTTAATTTAATAAAAAATGGTAATATATTTTACAATTTGTATCTTAGAGATGGTGTAACATGTAGATGAATTTTATAAACAGGCACTGCGACCTTTTGGTGATTTTCTCTGACTACTTTACGAAAAATAAAATGTAAACTTCATCTAATAAGTGTAGATGACGTAAAAAGAGCTAAAGTAATAGAAGTGAAGCATAAAAAACTACAATTTCACTACGAGTATAACTAATTTATACTAAACAACAAAACTATAATTAACCTTTTCAACCGACACCACGACATCTTTCAGAAACACTTCATTGCAGTCGTAACGATTTGTAATATCCTGACCAATTGGAACGTGAATTAAAAATTCTTGGATAGTACGATCCTTCCTATTTATTGAAAGAAATATCAATAGGAACCTTTTTAATTACATCAAAGGACAATGCTATACTTCATAGGTCTTCTTAATCTTCTTGACGTCGTCTATCAAAGAGTATAATGTCTTTGTTCTATGACTCAAAAGACTGTAATACGCTGCTAATTTTTATAAAAAAATAATCGTTCGTTCGTATAACACGATATCTATGTACTTACAATGTTATAAAGTCATGCTCCATGGACATAATGGCACTTTCTTACAACATACACACTTTCTAGCGCTAAGAATATTTAAATCAGAGGTATGTATAATGTATATTTACAATTTAGTAACAGTAGTTGATCTGCGAAACTCATTGTCATTGTTTACGTGGAAAATATTTAGACCTTTCTAATGCCTCTTATGGTTCATAATCGTAAAACATAAAACCTATCAAAGTTCAAGGTTGTTTAAAATATGGGTCAATTTAATGCACGCATATATTATAAAAACGGAGTTGTCCACTAAATAATGTATGATGTTGATGATTGATGACGATCTTAATTTTTTTTTAACTTCATCAAATTTTTTTAAATATTTCAAATGTAAAAGATGAAGAAATAATATCTCTAATAAATTTATAATTTATATAAAACAAAAGATTACCTTATTATTGTGTGTAATCCCCAATGATTTCAAGCAGATCCTACCCACTCCTGAGTATAAAATTGGATATCAAATATTTACAGACGAAAAAGGAAAGAGAAAATAATTTTAGGTGGTTTCCAAGGACCTTAAGGGAATAAGAGACACCTTTTTCACTTAAACGAGTATTTTTATTTTTGCGGGTAGTCAGTTTGTTTTATTTAATTCTTGGCACTTCTGAAACTGTTAGAAGTAGACTTAAGTTAGTAGGATTGCTTTTCTAGCTTACTGTAAGACAAAGGTCTAGTTGTACTTACGAGTATTTGAATAATAGTACTTACAGCATACACTAATCCGCCTATGAATATGAAGCAAACTTCTTCATTTGGGGAACATTTCCGTCCAGTGAAAGTCTTCACTGACTGGTGATAAATAGATATGGAATTACTATTGACCTAACTACGAATTTATCTTCTAAAAATATGACGAAAACAGATTTCAATAGTGAAATCACTGAAGCGTAATAATCCTTAATCGATCTTCGTAACCAGTCTTTCAGATATCATCTCACATTTCACCACGTATTGTCCCAAGATATACGATAATAACTCTAGATAACCCATCGACGGCGGCATAAAAAAGGTCGAACAACTCAACAATAGGCCTCAGTGTACATTAAGGAATATAAAGGGACAATTATCATAAAACACGTATGTCGTACGTGAGGCGGATATCAAACACGGTCCAGTTTTGTTGCGGTACTTTTGTACCTTGGAACTTTTATAAACGCTTCGTTTGTTCTTTGGGTTATTTTTAAACATAATAGTATAGCGTTTGTAGTAAGACCACTAAGCCACTATGATCGTTTATGATCCGGTTAAGCGTGGCGATTATGGCGAAACCTCGTAATAATGATTGGGTGATGTATAGTAATGTATATGTCTAGAAGTGGCAGCCTGATGAATAAACACAAACTATTGTAAACTATTGCAGAGTTGCTTCTCAAAAGACGACCACTGCTAGGGTCGTCTTTTGGCTGATATGATGATGATGATTGTAAAGTAATCATAATTGCGTGTAAGAAAATTATTGGTAAGATCAATTAGTCGGTACCTAAGTTATGACAATAGGCTACGTATTAAATATTTCTACACTAGAGAGCGAGTCTTATGCCGTTGAAATACTTTACCCAAATAGAAGCAAATTTTTCGATATCACAGTTTTGTCCAGTGTGAGAATCGAACCCACTACAGCCAGGCAATGGTTGTTTTTAGACAATCATCACAATTTTCCACAAAACACAATACTCAGATCTATTTTGAGAACAAACACACGTAACAGACTTTTAAACGATTGTTCTTGCAATGCAATTAAAATAATTTACGCTTTCTTAACTTATTGTATAGTATACTAGCTATCCGCCCTGGCTTCACACAAGGTTACTAATACTACTATGTTTTATTTTTTAAATAGTATACTCATAAAGTCCCTTGTTTTTGCCAGTTCGTTCCTTCGCTAACTTCTTCAAAATTACTAAACCAAGCAAGGGCATGTCGCTAATTCATACTACTATTATAATGCGACAGTAACTCTGTTTGTTTGTCTCTCTGTCTGTCTGTTACGCTTACACGTCTAAACCAATGAACCGATTTTGATGAAATTTGGTGTAGATATATTGTGAATGCAGCGATCTCGAGTGAACATCTAAGTGCTATGGAAGTTTACGAAGAGCGATCTACGAAGCGTTATAGTGCAGTATATGTGTTTATTGCTTTATATTGGTACTGTTAGTGTATTGTGTGAGTCTTGAATAAACTCATCATCGCGTAACTGACATTTTACATCGAACCCCATCCTGACACGTATTACAATGGGAGAACAACATACGCATCTTTTATTGCGAAAAAATGGCGTGAAAGGGTTGAAATAAGGGATGAAAGTTTGCATGAAAAATCGTCAATATAGAACATTAAAATTTTATGCGATGCGAATGTCGGTTACATTCACGCGGTCGGAGCTGCATTCAAGCTAGTACGATATAATTAAAAATCTTTGGAATTCTCGGCTATTTTCTACTATAATAAGAACGTTCTGGAATACTTTTTTTAACGATAGTGCAATCGTATAAAATCTTTTGTGTGGTTTAGAAGAAAACAGCCACGTTGCTTCAAACCATTTAGAAAATAATAGTACCGACATTATTCAGATGTTAGTGTTGTGTCAGATGCCTCTTTTGACATTACGTAGTTTAACCAATTGAATGGTGTATGAACGTAACATGAACGGTGGAAATAAAATTGTATAATCAACGAAATTTTTCTTAGGTAATAGTTCCGAAATGAATCTATGGTTTGTGTACAATGGTGGTTTCATTGTAATCACATACAATATGTGATTGATAATCTCCAGCTGTGAAAAGGTTAGTTAGAGTATTTGTTGCTATGACTCTCATTCGCTTTTTATGATCAAACTGCGAAGTTTTAAAAAAAATGTCGCTGGACAGTATACGGATAAGTATGGCAAAAGCAAAGAACATGATTGATTAAGAAATATGATTTATTGATATAATGATTGATTCTTGAGTAAATTGGCAATCAATGGTATCATCACGTTTGCAAGATTTATCGTTTTAAGTAATATTATGACCAAAATATTGATTCAGATTTCCGTGTATTTGATGTTAATGAAAGAAGTATGTGTTGATTATTGCAATGCTTTGATCAATGTAAAGGTTTCCTAAAATCGATGACACGGCCTGTTAAAAAACTATCACTTTTTGTATTATTATCTCATACCGAAGTTACATTTCAATATCAGGATTTCAAGTCACTCACAAAGATCGAATACTGTTAAATTGTAGTCATATCAGCCATAGTCAAGGAAAACTGGGTACCTATTTCACGTAAGAGTGATGAGTTCGGTATACGAAATTTCCATAGCAATCCAAACTAAAATGTATAAATATCTATACCTACAGCGAAAGACTTTTAAAGTTACCTTTACAAGAACAGCAAAATCGTTTAATACCTTTCAAGAAACTGGGTATAAGTTTCTTGAATTATAATTTGATTTTAGAACAAGTAAATACTCATATTATATTGACTTTAATAAATAAATAATTCTACGCTAACGAATTTATGAATGTAAGATCTTAATAATGTTTTTTTTTTGTTTTGCACGAGTAATCTGCTTTAATATGTTCATGCTGTGTACACTATCATAGGATTACTGTCTGGTTTATATATTATGTCCATTTTGCTTGCTATGTTGAGACTGTGATCTGTTTGTGTACCTATTATAAATAAATAAATAAATAAACAAGCGTATTTGGTTTAGACTATTTTATAAGTTTTCACAATTCATTAAATATTACTATCCGTCGGACATGGCGATACTATCCGGTATCCGATCGGATAGTAAAATTGTAGTGTAAGCCGGATACCAATTTGTTTGATGGGTAAATTGTATTCACGCCTATAGGCAACAGGCCAATAGACGTAAAATAATTTATAAAAGTAAATTTATATACGTCCCGTAATATTTTGTCTATAGTGTCAGCGCAGTGAGGCAGACCCAACAACGTGGAAGGATGTGGTCCTGAGGGACATGAGAGACTGTGAGTTTTCCGATAACGACATCCCAAACAGAGCGAATTGGAGAAGCAGGATGAGTTGGACCCTACCACCATGTGGGATGAATAGCCAGGAAGTCTTTTTTTTTAAGAAAATTTGTTATCCACTTTGTATTAAGAAAAAAGATTATATTTTAAGTCTAACGCCTCCATTTTACTTCTTGTGGAATCCACGACAGTAAATTTAGTAGTCCCTGAAACTACCGAATGTCATAGCTCGGTATTCCCTCGTTTCTTCACTGTTAATTCTAGCTTAGGAGTCACAGTTGTGGCCGTGGGTGGTATTATCCTACATATCGCGATAGTATCGCAATGTGTCTTCAAAGGCGGTATAAAATTAAAGATTATAATATTAAAGTTTTTTTTTACGAATTTTCATACTCATGAAATGTTTTAGGTATTATGTTGTCAATTGCGAACTACATGATTGCCCTCACAGTATAATCTTTAAGAAAATAACATGGTGTTTTTCTAGTATTATTTATGACGAGCACACTGTTAGAAGTAAAATGGTAATAAATACCCCTCGTATTGTTTGAATGTAATATAGGTAATGCAAATTAAGAATAGTCTCGAACACTTTCTAGCCTACTTAGAGTACTGAGCAAATAAAGTTTACCTCATATACAAACAAAACAAACCAAAGGCTTCCAAACAAGGTCGTTAAGAAATCAAAACACTATTAATACCTTCACATCGGTGTTCCAAATCAAACAGCGCAACGCATTAGAACGTAACCCTAACCTTGTGTACAAAATCAATACGCACCCCAGTTACAAGTTACACCGTACACCCCTAGCCGGCCATTAGTCTGTTCAATAAAACATAGCAACGGAGCGTGGTAGATTGTGGGTGTTTTACAAATTTATTTTATTTAAATTTAAAAAAAAGTCCTAAATAGATCTAACTGTGGGTCGTGAAAATAGTAAGAAACTTCTTTATCCGATGGTAGGCGTCTGAGCTCTGTGATATTAAAAACCACGGCAACCAATTATTATAAACTAGCTTTCCGCGACGCGGTTTCACCTGCGTCTTTGTTTACTACTCTGCTTCAGTTGCCAGTAGCGTGATTTTACCTAAAGTCAAAGTCAAGTATTTATTTCATTTTGATCATAAAGTATGATGCTTATGAAAAGTCAACATTACATGAAGTCAGCCAATTGACCTACAGCCAGTTCGCTGACGAGGTAGAGCTTTGAGAAGAACTGGCAAGAAACTCACGCCACTCTTTTCAATCGCCAGATAATTACAGTTATTTGTATGAGTTACAATTTAAACATTCAACGCAACCAAAGAACCATACAAAGTAATTATTACAAATTAACCAATTAATATAATTACTAAGATTAAAGAAAGAAAAGAGAGGATTTCAATTATTTAGTTTCATCTAGTATGGTAATTTGACTACGTATTTTAGTTCAACTGGTAAATGCACCTCCTGGTCACATTGCACGACAAGGTAATACTGGATTGAATATTAAATGTATGCCATGCCAAGATTGACCAGTCATCCCAAGTAGCACCCGTTCACGAGCATGACGCACGGGCCAGCCATCATCACCCTCGCCATATAAGAGGGAAGGTGATGACCCGACCTATATAACCTTCCTCAAACACTGGGCTTTCATACGCAAAAAGAATTTGTCAAATCCGGCTGGTAGTTCTAGATTAGCACGTTCAAACAAAGAAACAAACTCTTCCGCTTGAAATTAAAGTATAGATATTGCAAAAACAACGCTAAAAAAACTACTAAGTAAATTCTTGCCGGTCGTGAGAGAACTGACAGAGAAGAGAGGTAGTAGAGAAGGAAAGGAATACACAACACAGAGGAGTAAAATTCTTAAGCCAACTGAAAATACAAAAAAAAATCTTTAATCAATATAGCTGCCAAAATAAATGTTTTGGGTTCTCGCTGTATATCTGTGGGCTACAAGCCCATTCGATCCTAGAGATTTGACCCTGCATTAAAAGTTGTAGATTCAACCCTTCTTTTGAGAGCCCATTCGTACCTATTTTAGGTACGAATCCAGAAAAAATTATATTAATATTTATTTTAGAGCCCATACGTACTAAATTGTAGAAAACACAATGAGGTACCTCATTGTGTTTTCTACAATTTTAGAAGGAAAACAGTACAGTCAGAAAAAAACTCATTTTAAATTATGTTAAAATATTTAATAAGTGGTGTTACTTTAACAATATATAGGTTCTTAGAAAGATCTTTTCGTTCGCCTCTAAGAATGTTAAGAAATAATCCGAGGTTATGAACGATACTCTGAATGAAGAGCTTTTTACTTAAAGAAAACTTACTAGAATAATGGTAAAAAAAAAAAAATTGTTTTAAAGAAAACTTTATAATTTTACAAATTGTTTCATATACTTAATTATAACTAAAAATTAAGTGAATGCAAAAAAAAAAAAATTATTTAGCGTAGGCTTGTGAATTGTGATTGGTACATTCTAAGCGTCATTTTAGCAGACGCCGTTTTATCATTGCTTATTTCAAGTGCTTTACAAGTGTGCGGTGTTGTAGTGACTATGGATATTAATAAGTTTAAGTGGTTTGTGGCTTTTTTGACGTTTATACATGTATGTATGATTGAAATGTTATTTTTATTAGGAAATATACTGTAAAAATAGTTGATTATATAGTTCATTAATATACACATGTTTTTACGAATACCTATTTTATTGATGATTGATATAATAGATATAAAACCGGGTAGTAATTTGATTGTAAACCAAAGCACATGAAGCCATTTTTTTTCAATGATTTGTTCTTACTTATTATGCAATTAAATATTATTTACAAATACAATAATTATATTTTGAAATTGCAAATAGGTAGCTAAGTTAACTTTTATAATAAGTTATCATAATTGTAGTGATACATTTATAACCTATAATTATAATTCTACAAAATTACATCGTCACAATCGGAGTCCTGACATCGTTTCACAAGTTTAGTCTGCTTGTGACATACCTATTTGTAATTTTAATTATAAGAAGTTATTTTGAATAAACCAGTTAAGTAGTATATTTTTGGTTGCATTGCTGAGTGCCTATTTTAAATAACATTATACTGATACAGATTTTTATACCGTTTGTACTTTATACGTACTCACGAAAAGGAACGAATGGGTGCTGCTGTTATTCCAGGGGTCGAATGGGTACACAAACCAAGAAAGGATCAAATCTTTAGGGTCGAATGGAAATCGTAGCCTATCTGTGTAGTAATGGAAAAGTAATATTACCCGATATTTACCCTCCAAAATAACATAGCCAGAGAAAGATCAATAAGTGCCCTACAGACAGTTGGTCGCCCTAAATAAGTAGTACGGTATTAAAACCAGTTATATTGGAACCTGCGTACATCCACAGATCGAAGCGGCTTGCAACACAAGAGAAATGGACTAAGATAGAGTGTTTTTTTATCAATAACTAGCTTTCACTGTTCGGCTCCTGTAGGTTATAGGTTTATGTATTATACGTCTAACCCTTACTTGAGAAGCCTTTCTTCATTTGGGTGGTTCACGAGATCAGCGCGTTCAAACAGACAAACGTTTTCCAGGGACTACCTATCATACTACGAATATGTATAGACTAGCTATCCGCCCTTGCTTTACATTTTACACATGAGTACTGCCCGCATAGCATAACAAGAAAGCAAAACCTAATAATATGTTTTACGATATTATAAAAATCGATGAAACTCTAAAGACTTTTCTCTACAATATGCTTGTGTTAATAAACATACTTGAAAAAAAGTACGAAAGTGCAACGTGCAACCTTTTAAAACCCAGTGCGTGGTTTACAAATTATTGAAGAAAAAGATGAAAACAGCGATTCTGACTACAGGATAGTATTGTTTTATAATAATTACCTATTACTTTATCACAAACATCATCATGTTGTACACAGTACTAGCTTTCCGCGGCGCGGTTTCACCTGCGTGATGACATGAACAGAAGTGGTGTACATGGATATGGTGGCCTCTACTATGGCAGCTAAAAACTATAAACTTAGGAATCATCAACAGGTACTTATCAATATAAATTACAATAAGAACTAGTCTGCACAAGTAAAACCGGTATTAATATTATCTTTTTAGATTCGTCACGCATCGTTGGCAACACGTAACAAGTTGCAAAACTATTGTAACAGTTAATTGGTAAACCGAGTTGAATATCCGTTCATTTTGATAAATTGGGAAATTTACGAAGATGTTAAATATAACTTTGAACAATGATCTGATTTTCTACGTCTTTCGATATATTGATCACATCTGAGTGGTGGTTGAAGATAGACTTGAAGAAGATTATGTGGAATACAAACACACACAGAGCAGAGGAGGTTTGAAGTCGTCCGTCAGATATATAGATAAGAGCCAAAAATTTACAACAAAATGACCTTTTAATTACTGATACGAGTAAATTTGCGTTTGATCACGATTACTTCTGATGTTAAACGACAATAGAGAATAAAAACTCCAACTTTTATAAATAGGTTCGATATTGAAACTGCAGATTTTTTGCTTAATTAATTTACATTGCCAACATTATTCTTGTTTTAACGGTCAGTGAACTCATGTGCTGTTATGTCTGTTTTTTACTAAAGTAAATTTTATTCTCTTTATGTGTAATTCGCTAGTAAAATTGTAAAATAATGGGTTTGTTTTTCAACCATTCTTAAGATTCGCAATTGCACCAAGATTTTTTAGTTCGCCCGCAAAGGAACGGTCCTGCTACGAGGGGATCTTATCTTGGACTGATTTATAGCGTTTCTTTTAAAAAAGAGGATGAACAAGAAATTAAACTTTTAACATTTTTGTAATTTACTATAGCAGCAGCGGTCAAATCGTCACGTGAGAAAATTCCAGGAAAAGCATACTATATATGACGAACAGCTGGATTGTATGACACCTAAGAAGACTGTCACCAATTGCCAGCTCATCCTTAGGGCAGAGAAGAAGCCTTTGTCCAGTAGAAAACAGCAGACAGCAGTGTCTTTTGGCTAAAACCGATCAGTGTTACTAAAATGTTTACTCTAATTCAATGTCATTCGATTTCATGTTCTTAAAAATATTTCTTGACATACTCTTGAAAATTATAATAGCAATAACTCTCTGTCATGAACATGAATTACAGTATTACAATTTTAAACTTGATTCAATTACATCGATTCAAATTTTGAAACAAACAGAAACTCACTCGCAATCATTAGATATTACTGTAGTACTAAATTAAATCGATTGTGATAAATCTGAATAAACATTAACAACAATGCTTACTCCTACATACACTCAATTCGCCTATCAAAACATTTTAAAGGAGAGATCATTATAGGAACAATAACTAACAAATATATTAAGTCTTTATCATCTTATTTGAGATCTACTACAGATCGCGCGTTAAAAGTTGCTCGCTCTGAAGTTCATTTGATGTGTAAACCACATAATGTATATCGCCTCCACAACCACAAAGTAAGACATTCACTCCCAAAAAAAAACGTTAACTGCGACTACTAGTTTTAAAATGAGCAATGTGTCTGTACCACAGGTATCTAAGCAAGAATCCAATTCATATTAACAGACCGACTTAAGAGACTTGAGAGACTTAGAGACACTTAAGACTGAGTGACGTTTCAGTATTAGGGATAGATTGAAAATTGCCGTTTTATGCCTAAAATCTAAATGCCACTCAATCTAGTATCCAATTTACAATCCCACTTGAATATAATGCCTCCCACAAACAACCCACTCTCTTTCAATTAAAACCAAATTAATAAGAACCATAATACATAATTTTGAGACCAGATTTAAATTTTCTGAATCATAATTGAGGGAGAAATAACGTTCCAGACCCATGTCATAGGTCCACACTCGAAATGTTGTCTGGACAGCTACAACGGGCGACCTTAATACCCTTCGGAAAGGTCAAGGTGACACGTGGCGAAATATTTTCGCCGAAAACTTTTTAATACACGAGATGGTGAAATGAAGATTAGATCAGTCTCAGAAAGATAGACAAGTTTTTGATAAAATTTTGGCTCTAATTTGTTTTATACCACAGTTAATTTGTATGAGTTCCATACCAGTCCCACTGCTAATCAAAGGTTTTTTCCTTAATATTTTAGGAAAATTAAGTCCACTTCGTCGTCAATCTGATGATTTGATAAGAATACAGTATTTTCAAAGGACCACTAGAAACAACAACTCACTATCAATGTCAGATAGTGTTTTTATTTCAGACTTCTACATAGTAGCGGTATTGGGCGGAGTCCTTTAATTTTGCCTCGAAGACTCCTTACAAAAATCTCTTTCCTCAGCTACTAAAATATACCCAAATACGTGACTAAAAACAATTAAAACAGGTGCTAATTCATTTCATCACTAATGAATCTAATAATGTTCTGACAAGTGTAACAAGCAGCCATTTTTCAATGTTAAATAGAGCATGCTATGTATAATTTGTATCCAGTAATAATACGTTCTGGTAATATACGCGTTCGGTACTGTTTCGGTTAAATAGAATGCATCTAGTTAAGGAGAAGTTTAACATAGATCCTTAATATTTTAGGAAAATTAAGTCCACTTCGTCGTCAATCTGATGATTTGATAAGAATACAGTATTTTCAAAGGACCACTAGAAACAACAACTCACTATCAATGTCAGATAGTGTTTTTATTTCAGACTTCTACATAGTAGCGGTATTGGGCGGAGTCCTTTAATTTTGCCTCGAAGACTCCTTACAAAAATCTCTTTCCTCAGCTACTAAATTATACCCAAATACGTGACTAAAAACAATTAAAACAGGTACTAATTCATTTCATCACTAATGAATCTAATAATGTTCTGACAAGTGTAACAAGCAGCCATTTTTCAATGTTAAATAGAGCATGCTATGTATAATTTGTATCCAGTAATAATACGTTCTGGTAATATACGCGTTCGGTACTGTTTCGGTTAAATAGAATGCATCTAGTTAAGGAGAAGTTTAACATAGATGCCCTTATTTCTGATTCGCACTTATACGACTACGTTAAGTCAAACGGCATCTGTTAAGGTCGAGAAATTCATAGCAAAACAGACACAGGCCAATTTCATACGGTTGCTATGGATATCAAGGGATACCAGGGGCCCTACCACAACCTCTTATAGCAATCTAAATATAACCTTATTTTGTCTCTATCCTTGTTTTTATTGGTACAAAAGAAAAAGATAAAACACAAAGTAAGATTTAAAAAAATACTGCTAAAAAAGGTGGTAGTAGGCCCCCAGGCTTAGGTCTCGTATCTACGTTTAAAAGTGTACATGCTACTGTTGAAATTATGATTATGATAAAAACTTAAAGAGTTCTGGTACTGTATTAAAATATTTGTACAGGACGCCCTTTACCCAAAAGATTAAGCAGAGATGTATTACTTACGAGTCGTTTCACATCTAGCGCAAAATTTAGAACAAAATTTAAACAAAACACATGGACTGGTAGAGTTTCAGGCTTTAATTGCCAATCATTAGATCCAGATTTA
This sequence comes from Parascotia fuliginaria, assembly GCA_963082885.1. NCBI lineage: Eukaryota > Metazoa > Arthropoda > Insecta > Lepidoptera > Erebidae > Parascotia > Parascotia fuliginaria. The sequence goes on from OY720195.1 coordinate 9,463,466, forward strand.
AATGTGCTAAACTGTGCCAAAAATATAAACCTAAGCCTAAATTTCTAGAATCTGGATTTACTTTCTATCTGTCGAACTTTTCGAACACGCGGTTAACCAATAAACTAAAAAGTAACAAATTTTAACTTTCTAATGTAGGCACTATCTTAGTGAATTGTTAACACATTAACACGTCTTTTTTAGGAAATGCGTGGGACATTATGTCAAGTTCTTAGCTATTAAAGTTTAGAATACGTAGGTACAACAATAGGAACTTTCTGTGTGTAGGAGGTATGCAATATGGAATTGTACTTGATAATAATAGATGCGTTATTTTGGTATTTTTCCAGTCGTAAAGGTTCATATACTTAGTCCACAATCAATTTCCATAGGCGGTTCCGTGATATCTGCAATGCGAGAATAGAGACATTCACATAAGACTCCTAAAATCCTACAAAACTTCTTTTCGTTAGTACATTTTTGAACTTGGCAGGCAGTCGAGCATGCGCCCGATTTGATGGTAAGATGTCACTGGTCGCTCGTAGACCTTGAAAGCAGTCAACCAGCAACTATAAAAGAGAACTGTATTTTCAGTAGAAAAAAATCTACTTTGGTGTTATAACAGTTTTACTACTTGTAGGTCTTAACACTTTATGAACGAGAAGAGCGGTTGCAATAAGTGATTCCGCTTTTAGCATGCTCAGGTGGTAGTGCTCAGAGTGGTTGAAGTCGGCTCATAGTATCAAAAATAGGCAAAAAAATTTGTAGCGTACTATTTACTCCTTCTATTTTTTGTGGAACATTGTGAAAATTTTGTAAATCACAATATACGATATTACATAATATATAAAAGCAATCTTATTTCTACATTGGTGACCCCGTGAACTCGAAAAATATGAGTGACAGTGAGTCGGTTCACAGTGCTAGTGAGCACGTGCATATGGATAAACACGATATGATATTTCGTGTATCTATAAAATTACCTCCGTTTTGGCCTGATGAACCAGATTTGTGGTTTGCGCAAATAGAAGCACAGTTTGCAAACGCTGGCGTGACTGGTGATGTCACAAAATTTAATTACGTGGTCGGACATCTAGAACCGCACATCTCTAAGGAAGTGAAAGATGTTATCATGTTACCGCCTAGTCAGAATAGGTACGACAAGCTGAAGATCGTGCTTGTAAAACGCCTATCAGCGTCACAGGAGCGCAAGGTAAAGCAGCTGTTGATGCATGAGGAGTTAGGAGACAGAAAGCCATCGCAGTTTCTGCGTCATCTTCAGAGCCTAGCAGGACCTAAGGTTCCTAAAGACTTCTTGCGTACTATTTGGAGTAGCCGCCTTCCTTGCAATATCCAGCCCCTTCTAGCATCCCAGCCAACATCCACTCTTGAAGCGTTGGCAGAACTGGCAGACCGTGTGCAGGACATCGCAACACCACCCATCCACATCGCTGCAGCTTCCAGCACTGAACCAAGTCTCAACGAGCTCGCGTGTGAGATTGCTGAGTTAAAGCGCGCTATGCAAAACCTAACGACGCAGCTCAGAGGCCATCAATCTACGCAGCGTGGTGGTCGACCTAGGCAGCGTCAGCATAGCGAAAATCGAGAACGAAGTCGGTCTCGCTCGAATTTAAGCTATAGGAAGTTCCCCGTGTGTTGGTATCACAACAAATTTGGTGAGAAAGCTAATTGTTGTGTCAAGCCCTGCGACTTCAAGGCGGGAAACGCAGCGGGCGGTCGGTAATGGCGACAAACGATTGCCCGACTTCTACTGGTCGCCTGTTCGTCCTGGATCAATCGTCGAAGATACCGTTTTTGGTGGATACACGAAGGATGCGACGGGGATAGACGCACAGGTGTGCGTCTATCCCCGTCGCATCCTTCGTGAGCATCGCGTGCAGAGCAACTATGAACTCAGTGCTGCAAACGGGACGACTATCAAGACGTATGGTTACGTGGACTTGAACCTCAACCTCGGTTTGCGTAGAGACTTTAAGTGGCGTTTTGTAGTGGCAGACGTGAGTAAACCTATCATAGGTATAGATTTTTTATCTTTTTACTCATTAATCGTTGACTGTCGTAATCAACGACTAATTGACAGTAATACAAACATTTCTATTTCTGCTGCGAATCGCTCAGACTCTTTTATATCTTCTGTAAAGGTCACAACTGGTGATTCTAAGTACCATAGGATTTTAGATCAATTTCCAGAAATCACTCGACCAGCTGGCATTCAACGTACTACACCACACAACACTGTACACCACATACGCACGACTCCTGGCCCTCCAGTTTCTTGTCCCCCTCGTCGTCTAGCGCCAGACAAACTAAAAATCGCTCAGCAGGAATTTCAGCTCATGCTGAACAATGGTACTGCACGGCCATCTGAAAGCCCTTGGTCGTCACCCTTGCATTTGGCTCAAAAGAAGGATAGCAGCTGGAGGCCTTGTGGCGATTATAGAATGCTCAATGCGAGAACTGTGCCTGATCGGTATCCGATTAAACACATACACGATTTCGCTCACAGCATTGCTGGTTGCCGTGTATTCAGCACAATTGATCTTGTAAAGGCATTTAACCAGATACCGATCAGTCCGGACGACATTCCAAAGACCGCTATAACAACACCTTTTGGGTTATATGAATTCCCCTACATGACCTTCGGTCTACGAAATGCAAGTCAAACATTTCAGCGTTTCGTTGATGAAATGACAAGAGGGCTTGATTTCTGTTATTCCTTCATTGACGATTTCCTACTGTTTTCCAAGAACGAAAAGGAACACGAAGAGCATCTGCTTACCATCTTTAGTAGATTAAGAGATTTCGGCATTGTCGTAAATACATCCAAGTGTGTTTTCGGTGTTCCGGAAGTAACCTTCCTAGGTTACAGCATTTCCGAAAAGGGCACAAAACCACTGGATACAAAAGTTGAAGCCATTAGGGACTTCCCACCGCCTAAAGATGTTCGCCAATTAAGACGCTTTCTTGGCATGATTAATTTTTATCGGCGATTTCTACCCCACGCGGCTCAAATTCAGGCACCGTTGCATAAATTGCTAGTCGGCAATGTAAAAGGTTTTCATCCCGTTAGTCTTAGTGGCGATACCTTACAGGCATTTAACAACTGCAAGGAAAGCCTCGCGAACGCTGCACTATTGGCACACCCCGATTGCAATTCCAAGCTTGCATTAGTCACTGATGCATCGGACACAGCAATTGGTGCCGTATTACAACAGTTTCAGGACGATGGCTGGAAGCCATTAGCTTTCTTTTCGCGAAAACTTAGTCCTTCCCAAACTAAGTACTCGCCGTATGACAGGGAACTATTGGCCATTTACGAAGCCATTAAATACTTTCGCCATATGTTAGAGGCAAGGCACTTTATCATTTATACCGACCACAAGCCACTTACCTTTGCTTTCAATGACAGGAAACGCAACTGTACACCGAGACAATTCCGTCATCTGGACTACATATCTCAGTTCACCACCGATATAAGGCACATATCCGGCAAAGACAATGTCGTAGCCGACACCTTATCTCGTGTGGACGAACTTCAAATGCCAGTAAGTTCAGACAGGATAGCGGAATCACAACTCTCCGATCCTGAATTGCAAAAATTGATACTGGAAGGGTCCTCATTACGTTTGGAGAAGATACAGGTACCTGGGAGTCGTACATACTTGTACTGCGACGTCAGCACAGCGTCCCCCAGACCATTCGTTTCTAAAATGTTACGGAAACAAGTTTTCGACAGTTTACACTCTCTCAGTCATCCTGGCATATCTGCAACTGCTCAATTAGTAGCGGAACGGTTTGTTTGGCCGGGTATCAGGAAAGACTGTAGAGAATGGGCACGAGCTTGTCTCGCATGTCAACGTACTAAAGTAAGTCGGCATGTTTCCGCTCCTTTGGGATCATTTAACTTGCCTCGTGCCAGATTTACTGAGATCCATATTGACCTTGTAGGTCCACTACCCTTGTCTCAAGGCTTTAAGTACTGTTTAACAGCAGTCGATCGATTTACAAGATGGCCAGAAGTCATACCTATCGTCGACATCACTGCTGAAACAGTAGCGAAGGCTTTAGTGACAGGATGGATATCTCGCTTTGGATGCCCTAACAGCATTGTGACAGACAGAGGTCGTCAATTTGAGTCGTCTTTGTTTGAGCAATTATCTAAAATTGCTGGTTTCCAGCACAAACGTACAACAGCGTACCATCCAGCATGTAACGGTCTTGTGGAACGCTTTCATAGGCAGCTTAAAGCTTCTATTATTTGCCATTCCAGCGAACGTTGGACCGAAACCTTGCCGTGGGTACTTCTCGGTGTGAGGAGTGCATTTAAAAATGATCTCCAGGCGTCGTCAGCTGAATTAATTTACGGTGAGCCACTTAGACTCCCTGGAGAATTTTTCGCACCCAGTACTGTTGGTACTACTGACCCAACGGAATTTATTGCCCGTATTCGTGCTTTTGCACAGAAATTACAGCCTATTCCAGCCTCTCGCCACACTCATGGTAAAATATTTATATTCAAAGACCTTGCGACCACTGATCACGTATTCCTACGAGATGACGCATCACGTGGATCCCTACAACCAGCTTACACAGGCCCTCATAAAGTTATAGAAAAGGGAGATAAATATTTCAAAATTTTATTAAAAGGCAAAGCGGTCACTGTTTCCATAGACCGTCTTAAGCCTGCATACATATTAGCTGACAAAGTTGACCCTAATACACCTTCTAATAATACTCGATCTGGTCGCTGCGTCAGATTTCCAGATTATTATCGCCCTTGACGGTCTCTGGAGGGGAGTGATGTAGCGTACCTACATGAAGTAATATAGAGTATAGAGGATAAGAAATAAAAGAAAAGTAAAACTGTCAATCTGACTTACTCACTGATTTTTACTCCTTCTATTTTTTGTGGAACATTGTGAAAATTTTGTAAATCACAATGTACGATATTACATAATATATAAAAGCAATCTTATTTCTACAAATTATTATATTTATTATATAGATTTTGCCATCAAAAGAACATCTCCTTAAATTTATGGCTTTGCGAAATTTTTAGCGAAACTGATAAATCATTGCAATAAAACGGTACAAGACTCATGTATTATATTTATGTATTAATAGAGCTGTATCAAGAAACAATTGTTGTGTGTGCAATAGATAATAATCAGTTAACGTAGATATGCATTTTTCCAGTGGCCGGATATGAATTGCTACAAATATTGCAGTGTTTACGTCTCGTATAAAACGACTGAAGTCTTTATGATCACTTAAGGATAACAATACTACCTTGAAGTGTTATAAAGTAATATTGTTACGTGTCAGGATGGGGTTCGAGGTAAAATGCCAGTTACGCGATGATGAGTTTATTCCAGACTCACACAATACTCTGACAGTACCAAAATCAAGCAATAAACACTTATACTGCACTATCACGCTTCGTATATCGCTCTTCGTAAACTTCCGTATTACTTAGATGTTCGCTCGAGATCGCTGTATTCACAACTGAACGAAGTGCCGACGTTCGAATCCTTTTTATAGTCCTTCAATAGATTTCTAGGACCTTCCAGTTATTACTACAAAGATGCCGACAATTCTCGAAAACAGAACAATGAGTGTAGGTACTTAGCTGCGACGCGTAGGTATGCCTACCGCCGTTGATCTATTGTTATACGTGTAGGTAGGTACATGCAAACGTTCTAGCGTAGGTATTTGTTGTATACGTGTAGGTAGGTACTTGCGAATGTTCTAGAGCGTAGGTATTTGTCGTACACGAGTAGGTAGGTACTTGCGAACGTTCTAGCATAGGTATTCTTCGCAACATTGCCCCCCTCTTAATCATGCTCGTCCCGAGCAGCGTTAGAACCGTGATAGGGTGCTAGTCGATCGATGTGGACGATCTTCGGCTTCTTTCTATCGCCCTGTCTTATGCGATAGGTCACGTCATTGATCCTTGTGATCACTTTATAGGGACCCTCCCAGCGGGCCTGTAGCTTCGGTGACTTGCCTATTTTCCTGAGAGGATTATGTAACCACACGAGCGTACCTTCCTCGAAGCCATGATTACTTGCTTTCCTGTCATAGCGAGTTTTCATCTTCTCATTAGCCTTGAGGTTGTTATCTCGCACTAGATCATGTGTCTTATCCAGCTGTGCTTGCAAGTTTGCGACGTACTCTACTGTCGGCTTTGGCGTATCAGGAGGTGTTCCGGTAATCAAGTCTACTGGTAGGCGTATCTCTCTTCCAAAGTTGACTTTGGCCGGCGTAAATCCTGTAGTGTCATGAACCGCGGACCGATATGATAACAGGAAGAGTGGAATGTAACGGTCCCAGTCTCGTTGATGGTCTTCGACAACCTTGGCCAGATGGTTTTCCAATGTCTGGTTAAACCGTTCTACCATGCCGTCAGACTGCGGGTGCGCTGGTGTTGTCCGTGTTTTGTGTATGCCGAGTAGATTACACATCTCTTGAAACAGGGCTGACTCGAAATTTCTTCCCTGGTCACTATGCAGTTCCAACGGCACACCAAATCGACACACTACTTCCTGGATCAACTTTTTGGCCACGGTCTGAGCTTCTTGATTTGGTGTCGCAAACACTTCGGGCCATTTGGTAAAGTAATCTTGAACTACTACTATAAAGCGGTTGCCGTCTTCTGTCACGGGAAATGGTCCAGCTACGTCAATGGCAATTCTCTCCCATGGGGCTCCGACACTGTACAGCTGTAGCTTGCCTCTTGATCTAGTACGAGGTCCTTTTACTGAAGCACACGTAGAGCACTTTCTGCACCACTCCTCGATGTCTTCCCGACAGCGTACCCAGTAGAACCGTTCTCTCACCTTCACCAAAGTCTTCTTCACACCAAGATGCCCACCCGATGCACCGTCATGCACCAAGCGCAGAACAGGTGCAACTTTGTCTCTCGGGATGACCATCTGTAGAACTTGCTCCTTGCTGTTAGGTGATTCCCATTTTCTATATAGCACGTCTTGTTCCAATATTAGGCTGTCCCACTGAGCCCAGTAGGCCTTCGTGATTGGGCTTGCGGCTGATACATCCTGCCATAATGGTTTCCGACGCTGAGCCTTCCAGTCCATTATTAATTTTAGATCTCTGTCTTCTTTCTGTGCCTTACTAATTTCCTCTTTGTCCCAGGATTCATCGGTCCCCTGAGTCCTGACAATTTTCACTACCTCCTTGGACTCATGCTTCAGACAGTGTTTGCAATCCTGGGTGCATGGACGTCGCGATAAGGCATCAGCGTTGGAGTGAATCTTTCCACTGCGGTGTTCTATTACAAAGTTGTACTCTTGTAGTTGTTCGATCCATCTCGCAACTTGGCCTTCAGGATTCTTAAACTGGAGTAACCACTTCAGTGCCGCATGATCTGTTCGTAGTGTGAACTCTCTTCCCAGCAAGTATTTATTAAAATGTTGTAAGGTCTTCACAACTGCTAGTAATTCACGCCGAGTTACACAGTAGTTTCTCTCGGGCTTTGATAGAGACTTGCTGAAGTAGGCGATGACCACTTGCTGTCCATTTTGCTCCTGAGATAACACACCTCCGATTCCAGTATTGCTGGCGTCTGTGTCCACAATAAATCTGCCTTCTCTATTAGGGTAGCACAGGACTGGAGCCGAACACAGTAACTCTTTGAGTCGTGTAAACGCACGTTGACAATCCGAGTCCCAAACGAAGTTCCTCTTTTCTTGTGTAAGGTGGTGTAATGGCTTAGCTATTTCAGAGAAGTTCTTCACAAAACGCCGGTAGTAAGCACTGAGGCCCAGGAAAGCTCTTACTTCGGTTTTAGTTTTTGGTACAGGCCATTCTTGCACCGCTTTTATTTTCTCTGGATCCGTTTGAACACCTCTATCCGAAATAATGTGGCCTAAGAACGAAACTTCTTTCTTGAAAAAGGCGCACTTCTTCGGATTAAGTTTCAGGTTTGATTCACGAAATCTCTTGAACACTTTCTCAAGATTCTTGCGATGTTCCGTGAAACTGCGTCCCATAACTCTGACGTCATCCAAGTACACCAGACAGGCATCTCCCAAAAGACCCACTAGTACGCGTTCCATAAGCCTTTCGAACGTAGCTGGTGCATTACACAATCCAAATGGCATTACCCGGAACTGCCACAGGCCTTTGCCAGTACCGGTGGTAAATGCAGTCTTCTCCTTATCTTCTGGTCGGAGTTCCACTTGCCAGTAGCCACTTTTCAGATCTACCGTAGAGAACCACTTCATGCCTCCAAGCATGTCCAAAGTGTCGTCAATACGGGGCAAAGGATAGCTGTCTTTCTTGGTCACGTTATTCAGCATCCTGTAGTCTACACAAAACCTGGTACTACCATCTTTCTTCTTCACGAGTACCACCGGTGAAGACCATGGGCTGGATGATGGCTCTATGATCTTGGTTCGTGCCATATTCCCAATCAGCTCAGCTACTTCTTGTTCTTTTGCTAGTGGCACTCGTCTAGGTCTTTGTTTGATAGGCTGTGTAGCACCTGTGTCGATCGGATGTTTAACTAACCCCGTTCTTCCAAGGTCGTTTTCTTCTTTGGTGAAAATGTCCTTGTAGTCCAGCAGCAGCTTCTCTGCTTCCCGATATTCGTTGGGTGACAAACTTTTCTTCGTGGTCTCTAATAACGGGCCCATATGGTTTGCCGAAGAGGCAGTCTGGACGTTCTCTTGGATCTTCCTCAGACTGCTCACAGCCTCACATCGTCCCACAATCACGTTCTTCCGTAACAACATCGCCGAATTGCTAAGGTTGGCAATTTTAACTTTTGCCCCATTTCTAGTCATTACCAAAGTTCTGGCTGTAATTCGACTGGTATGGCGCCCAGGATCTTCCACTATGACGCAACGATCAGCCGCTATACCCTCAGGAAACCTTACATCGACTAAGGTTTCTGACCTTGGTGCCAAGGTTATCGTTTTGGCACTGTAGACCGCTATTGAAGAACAGCCTTCTAGAAAGACCTCTTGGTCTGGGAAGCTTAGAACACCTTTAGCAATATCGACAACGCACTGCTGCATTCGTAGGAAGTCTAAGCCGATAATGCAGTCATCCGTTATGCTCGCCACCAAAACGGTTTGATGATAAATCTTCTCTCCTAGTTTGATTTTCACATCTGTAGCTCCGAGGACGGTCACTGGCTGGCCAGTCGCTGTTTGCAATTTGCAAGATGGTCGTGCGTCTTCCCACTGAATTGTTCGCCGCAGAAGTTCTGGTCGTACGATGGTCTTCGACGCGCCCGTATCTATCGTAAAGCGAACAGGTTTACTATTGATTTCTCCAGCTGTTACCAGGCTATTACCGTCACATGCCTGTGATACTTGCACTGTGGGGGCTTGACGTAACGGATCTTGACTAGCATCAACCTGAGTAGTAGCTGACACCATTCTACTTCTTCTCTGGCCTGGACAGTTGATTCGGATATGGCCCCGCTTGCCGCATCCGTAGCACATAGGCTCACCTCGTGGTCTAGCAGCTGCAACAACTTCCCGTACTTTATGCGACTTGTAGTCGTTTCGCACAGCTTCCACCTCAAGGGCATGTGCTAAGGCCGCTTCTAAAGTTGTATGGTGTGCCAACCGTACAGTTGCTCTGACCTCAAGGTCTCTTATACCATCCACAAATGTTTGCACCACTGTGTGGTCTACAGATGATAGACTGGAGGCATAGGCTCGTCGTACTAGGCGTTCAATTTCAGCAGCCCATTGTTGAAGTCCCTCACTCGACTTCTGAGTTCGATCCTTCAGCTGAGCTCGATAAACATGCTCCAGGTGCTTATCGCCAAATCGAGCTTCCAAAGCCTTAAGGAGTGCGTCTAAGCTTCGTCGGTCTGCAGGTAAGTTCTCTAGGATCAGCAGTGCATCCCCTCTAAGTGCCAAAGTAAGCGCCGTCAGTGCGTGACCATCTTCCCATCCATTTCCTTTGGCAACTACTTCGAACTGGTGACGAAAGGCCGTCCAGGAAGACGAGCCGTCAAAGGAGGGAAGTTTAAACTTGGGACCTCCGGAAGTAACTGCCGCGGCCACAGGCGTAGCACTTGAATAAAGAACCTTGGTCTTCTGCAGCTCTTTAATCATTTTGTCATGATGGTTCATGGTGGTCTGGACATCTTCGAGAATTTCATCATGTTTGCTGGTACGTTTTTTCATCACTTCAACGTCTTCTTGAAGAGAACTGATGACGGTGCTGAACCCTTCCCACTTAGAGTCCATCATTTCTTGAAGGTCCTCACGGATAGCCCCCTTAAGATCCAGAAAAGCTTGACGTTGGCGCTCTTCAGCTTGGCGTTGGAGCTCTTCAGCTTGGCGTTGGCGCTCTTGAGCTTGGCGTTGGCCTTCCTTCAACTCTTCCATGGCTTGACGTTGCCGTTCTTCAGCTTGGCGTTGGCGCTCTTCAGCTTGGCGTTGGCCCTCCTGTATAACGGCTAAAAGGGACGACATGTCAAAGCCAGAGCCTATACCCGTCGACGCCGCAGAAGTGCCGGGATCACTAAATACTGCTGCGCTAGACTCTTCAGTATCGGCCATAATCGATGGTTCACGAGTTTCGTCTACCGCCGCCTGTCGTCGAGTGCGTACTCCCTCGTCGCGTGGTGTGACTGGCATTCTCACTTCTGTCACCAATTGTTACGTGTCAGGATGGGGTTCGAGGTAAAATGCCAGTTACGCGATGATGAGTTTATTCCAGACTCACACAATACTCTGACAGTACCAAAATCAAGCAATAAACACTTATACTGCACTATCACGCTTCGTATATCGCTCTTCGTAAACTTCCGTATTACTTAGATGTTCGCTCGAGATCGCTGTATTCACAACTGAACGAAGTGCCGACGTTCGAATCCTTTTTATAGTCCTTCAATAGATTTCTAGGACCTTCCAGTTATTACTACAAAGATGCCGACAATTCTCGAAAACAGAACAATGAGTGTAGGTACTTAGCTGCGACGCGTAGGTATGCCTACCGCCGTTGATCTATTGTTATACGTGTAGGTAGGTACATGCAAACGTTCTAGCGTAGGTATTTGTTGTATACGTGTAGGTAGGTACTTGCGAATGTTCTAGAGCGTAGGTATTTGTCGTACACGAGTAGGTAGGTACCTACTTGCGAACGTTCTAGCATAGGTATTCTTCGCAACAATATAATACCTTTATAAAATCATAGGCGCTCATAGCTTGTTGCGCTCACTGATCGGTAAACGATTAGCGGGTTAAGCAACTTACGAGTGCGCAGGCCCATGGATAGTAGTATTTCACCTGAGCGTCTCCGTGCTTCGGAGGGCACGCTAAAAGTCGGTCCTAGTAGTTACCAAGTTGATAGCAGTCGTTAGGTGAAGTCGGATGTCTCTCAAATTATGGGCGACCTGAACAAATCCTGACCATCCTGACACTAGGTTGACCCCTCGATAAATATAGTGGACGTGCTAAAGACACAAAATATATTGTCAACACACTGCCCTAAGGGAGAAGGACCATAGCACATAGTACAACAAAAGATAAATATACAGGATAAACGCTATTTACTGTCATTAGGTTGTTTATATCTAGGGAGCCTAACCTACCTTCCTCCTTTTTTTTGTAAATACATATTATACATAGAAACACCCAGACCAATGCAAATACATAGTCATGCACACAAATATTTGCATTTTTACAGACAAAGTCATTTAGCTTATAACTAGCTTCCTGCAGCGGTTTTATCCGTGTCTTTCCTTACTGCTATGCTCCTGTCGCCAACAGCGTGATGTTAAATAGCCTATAACCTTCCTTAAGAACTGGGCAATAATACGCAAAAAGAATTATTCAAATCCGACTGATAGTTCCAGAGATAAGCGCGTTTACATACAAACAAACAAACTCTACCGCTTTATATAATAGTATAGATTAAGGCTGTACCTAACACCAGCTGACCCTTGATATTTTCCATAAATCCACTGTCTCATGTCCAAGTCACACTCACGTTATTTTCTTACACTCAGTAATGTTCTACAAAAACTTGAAAGTATAATTACTATGAAAAATGGTTGGTGCTTTCCGTTAAAGTACCCTCAGCCTGCATGAACCAGTTGCCGTAACCATAAAGCCATCGCGACATGTAGTAACTGCAGTAACAAGATAGTAACTCAAACTATTAAGATAACAGTACCGTTAATATAACTTCACACTCTGGTTGTAATAGAAAGCATTACTACGTTTTTAGGACACAGTCGGTTAGAGAAATTAAACGTTGAATATTTGAAGAAGATCCGGCTTGATTTGTAATGAAAATTGTATTTACGATACGGTAAATAAATTGTAATAATTACTTTTACTTAGATCGCCACGCAGAGCGCGATGTTGCTGACAAGGCACGCCTTGGTAACGCTGGCGTGAAGATCTGGACATATACGAAAAGGATTTGGAGAAGACTTTGGACAAAAAGACATGAAAGTGCAAGGGGAAGACCTTTGCCCAGCAGTGGGACAGTATAGGTTGATAAAAAAGCTTTTACAATTCGTAATATACTGCGTCGCTGTAATAGGGCAGTACATACGACTACTGTTAAAGAGGTTGTGTACGTTTCTTACGGGGAACAATTTAAACTTAGTGCGATAACTCTTGTTCCGAGTCGTACTTTGTGTTTGTAAAATAGCCTGGCAAAGTTGAAAAAAATTACAAAGTATTTATTTATATAGGTTAAGTAATTACTTAATTAAAATAATTAACACATAAGAACGTTACAATTTACAAAATGTCAGCCAATAAACTTGGAGAGCAGCCGATTGATGAGGGCGGTTCACGATCGGTCTAAATGGAGTTTTTAGAGGAGATAAGCAGTAGACGTATGTCGCCGAAATAAATGATGATTTTATAATAATTTGCAATAAAAATTTTAGTCAATCGGTTCAATATATGTGCAGTATTATAATTGATCATACCATAGTAAGCATAATAAAGCTTCGGTTTCCACTAGTTTTAGATAATAAAATGGTAAACAAATAACAAGCTTACTATACAGAAAAACAAACAGTATGACGATAGTTTTACACTAGGCAATGCTCAAGTTACTAATACTATTAGGTACATTATACTAGCTTTCCGCGGCGCGGTTCACCCGCGTCTTAGCTTACTGTTCTGCTCCCGTCGCCAATAGCGTGGTGTTGCATGGCAGGCTTGTAACCTTCCTCACGAACTGGGCTATCGAACACAAAAAATTCAAATCCGACTGGTAATTCCTGAGATTAGCGTGTTCAAACAAACAAACTCTTCCGCTTGATATAATAGTGTAGATTCTGCGAGAGGAGCGTGGGCAGCCAATTCAATTCAAAAAATCAATGGTAGGTACCTTTCAATGGTACAACTAAATTGTTTATCAGCAAAAAAAATACCGTTCAAGTGCAAGTCGGACACGCGCATCGAGGGTTGCGTACAAACTTGTAGACAATATAAATAAGATGAACTGTTACTTCAAAATAGTCGTCCATCTTTTATGACTGCATTTTTTTTAATATTTTTAATTAAACATACATTAATATTTGTATTTTGCTCAAGATTTTACACAACGTTAATCAGTAGTAACAAGTGTTTAAAATTCAAAAGGAAGCAGATATCCGGTGGTGTAGCTACTCGTTTTTATTTACTTTATCAACTTATTAACTTGTTAAGTGAGTTTAGTATGTTATTTATTTAAACGAAGTTTAGTTTTAATAATACCGCCTTTTCATAGCATGTATAGTAAGACACAAAAAAGCTGTCGCCAATCGTAGAGAAAACCGCCCGCACGAAAAATGGTATGTGTTTAATATTTAGGCGTGGTAACAAATATACACACAGGCGCACACTCGCACACACGCACGTGTACGCACGCACGCAAGCACGCACACACACACAAACTTTCGCATTTATAATATTAGTAGGATTATAATAATATAATCACTTGGATAGGAAGAAAGTCTCGAGCTACTTTATGACGATCTTATGAGAGGGACTTCCCTGGTCTGATAGACTAAACAAAAAAAACCAACACAAGTGAAAAGGCGTGTAAATAATAAATATTCTTTCATAATAAAAAGTGTCTACTGTTTGACTAGACCTCTCAGCATCTCTACTTCCATTGGTGCAAATGCCTAGGGCGACAAAATCAGAGTCACTATTATCACGATTCCTGTTTTGAAAAAATATCAGGTTCTTATACTTAAAGGATGGCAAATATAGGAGACTGAGAGATTAAATAGGCAGTTAGATCAGGTTTTGCCTTTACCAGGCCATCGGTCGACTTTATAAGAGGTCTGCCCACGTATTCTTTGAACTTGTTATTTCATTCAAGAAAGGTTATGTAGTAATATTGTTTGCTTTAGCTTAATGTATTACTAAGAATGAAACATGTAAGGCGAATTTTGATTAACAAATTGTCATCACAATAAACATTTTAATAGGGTTGGCACCTGAATACGTTTATAATGGCCGTGTGGTCCCTGTGACTTCATCTTGTCTCGTAGATGTCGTAAGAGGCGACTAAAGAAATACCCAAGTTAGTAAGTGCTAAAAACCTGCAACATCAGTCCGGCCACCAAACGTGATGATAGCAAACTTATCTCCATGGCAAGGGTCGACGTCATCTGATTGGTGATGACGATATTGTAATTTTTTTTACATTCGACGTAAGTACCTAGTTACAAACAGCATGTTATAACTACACACACTATCACACTACCACTACTACAATAATGTACCAATACCTATAATTTTTAAAAATACAATTTATCGAAACTAATCTAAACTATTATTAAAGCGGAAAAGTTTGTTTGAACGCGCTAATCTTTGAAACTGCCAGTTGTATTTGAAATAATCTTTTTGCGTATTGATACCCAGTTTTCGAAGAAGATTCTAGGCTATGTAACATCACGCTACTGGCGATGGGAGCAGAGCAGTAAGTATATTTTATTATGTATGAACTTTTCAGTCATTTTCTAAATTTAAATATTTTAACCGCCTTCGTAAATCTGAATGATGCAGTACGACACTATTGCAACGATATTTTCCGTAGGCGTTTGTTAAGAGACCAAATGAGAGTTTTGATATCGAAGCGAAACGAGGGCGGACGCCTAGTTAAGTATAATACGACCTTTGCACAACCTTGTATCGATGATATAATTAAGAATAAATAAGAGTGGCTGACTTCATCGGGTGTTAAGATGCATATTTTCTTACTACAGCTTTACTTACTTGTTTTTATAAGGCAACGGTATCTTCATACAATGCGTACAATATGGCTTTTATCCGATAGCGTTTATAATTTGATAAAGATGCTGCTGTTGGATGGGACGCAATTCCTGCACATTTATTGCAAAAGTGTCCAAACATCCTGGTACCAACTATAACCCACATATGCAATATCTCAATGGCAGAAGGGGTTTTTCCCCAATCTTTTAAAAGGGCTGTTGTGCATCCCATCTTTAAGAGTGGAAGCAGAGAAGGTGTCAATAGCTACAGGCCCATATCTGTCCTGCCTGCACTGTCCAAAATTCTAGAGAAATTGCTAAACACCCGTTTAAAAAACTTTTTAAAGAAAAATAAAATATTATCACAAAATCAATTTGGTTTCAGGGAAGGAAAATCGACTGAAGATGCAGTGGCTTCTCTGGTTGATGAAATAGTAAACAGTCTTGATAGTGGACAGAAATGCTTGTCGATTTTTCTCAATCTTACCAAAGCATTTGACAACGTCTCTGTTCCACATCTTTTACTAAAAATGGAGAGAATGGGCATTCGCGGATATGCACTTCGAATTTTTAAAGATTATCTTTCTGATAGGACACAGTGTGTAAAAATAGATGACATTGTTAGTGACAACGCATCCCTTCTTTTTGGCTACCCTCAGGGATTGATACTAGGTCCAACACTTTTCCTACTCTACATTAACTCCTTGTGCACTCTATCCCTTCCCTATTCGTCTATCATTACCTATGCAGACGATACTGCGATCCTTGTTCGGGGCAAAAACTGGCCCGAAGTGTTTTCTCGTGCAGAGAGCGCTCTTAGTCATGTAATGCAGTGGCTATCAAGCAATCTATTAACACTTAACCTCAACAAAACTACTTACATCACGTTCTCTAAGACAGCTCAAACCCAACCATTTTTAGAAACTCTTAATATAAGAGCGCATTCTTGTACGACCTACACTTCCACTAATACCTGCGATTGCCCAACTATAATGAGATCTACACATACAAGGTATCTGGGAGTATTTATTGATAATTTTATCTCATGGATATATCAACTGAGTAATATTACTGCTCGCGTCCGCAAAATGATTTGCATTTTTAAGAAATTACGTTACTCAGCTGACTTTGATACCCTAAAAATGGTTTATTATGCACTATGCCAGTCTGTTGTAACATATTGTATATCTGTGTGGGGTGGAGCTGTAAAATCATATCTTCTCCCACTAGAGCGAGCACAAAAAGCAGTCCTTAAAGTCATGACATTTAAGCCTTTCAGACATTCGACTACTCAATTATATCACGAATGTAAAGTGCTGACTGTCAGACAGCTCTTTGTGCTTGAAACAATCTGCAGAAAACATACTGGTCTGCAATATGACATTCAAGTCACAAAAAAGCGCCCTACCCGTAAAATCTGCCAAGCACAAACCTTCAAAAGTGCGCTAGCAGCGCGTCACTACAATGTTGTTAGCTGCCATTTGTATAATATTGCCAATGAACACTGCAACATTTATCCATTAACTAGATCGCAATGTAAGAGAGAAGTTAACACATGGCTCTTGTCCAAATCTTATGAAGAAACGGAGAATTTAATTAAACTAAGTATACTTTAGTACAAAATGCACTCATCACACATACATACACACACACACACACACACACGCACGCACGCACGCACGCACGCACGCACGCACGCACGCACGCACGCACGCACGCACGCAAAAGTAAGAAAAAATAAAAATAAGAAGCAGTCTTAAAGAGACTAACCACTAAGCTTTTATCCAACCATAATACAATGTTACCAATGAGTAAACTAAACACAGGTTCGGAACCTACTTTTGTCACACGACGAAGTCGCACAATTATTGATCTGACAATAGCCTCGGAGGGTGCAGCGAAAATCACAACCGGATGGCACGTATCAAACGAAGCCTCCTGTTCTGATCACAGATGTCTTCGCTGCGACCTCCTAGCCACCATACCACCTGTCCCACCAAGGTGCAACCCGCGTAACACAGACAGGACAAAGTATAGACAAACAATCGAAGCGAAACATAAACAAACAAGGGCACCACGTACACCATCGGACCCCGCAGATATAGACAAACAAGTCAATGGATTCACCAAATCCGTAATTGACAGTTACCACACAGCCTGTAAAGAGACAACACCACTCCGCACACCTGGCAAACAACCATGGTGGGGGGCGGAACTGGAGCGTAAGCGCAAACAGGTAAGGAAATGTCTCAACAGAGCCATGAACACAAGCAAAGACGAAGACTGGGATGAATACTACTCAGCCAAATCAAAATACAAGAAATGTATTAGATTCAGACGAACCATGGGATGGAGAAACTTCTGTGGAAACGTCTAATCTTGTCAACAAGCAAACAGGGTACGTAAAATTTTGTGCAACCAAAACTCATCGAATGATACAAGCATCCGTCGGCCCGATGGCAGCCTAACGACCTCCCCCGAAAAGGCCAAACGCATCCTAACAGAAACTCACTTCCCGGATTGCATCTTTACTAGGTCTCCAAGCTGGACGGACGATACCATCATACCATCCGAGGACGATTGGAATTACGCAAACAAGGTAGTAACCATGGAGAAACTCCGATGGGCCATACAATGTTTCCACCCATTCAAAGCGGCTGGCCCGGACGGGATTTTCCCCGCACTACTTCAGTGGGGTGAGAGATCCGTCATCCCCAGACTGACTCCGCTAATGAGAGCGTGCCTCGCCCTTAGATACATACTGAAAGGATGGAGGGAAGTGAAAGTAATATACATACCAAAACAAGGTAAGGGAGACTACACAAACCCTAAATCACATCGACCAATCAGCCTAACCTCCTTCCTGCTAAAGTCATTGGAAAGGCTATACGAGAGGGAGCTGAGAGATGGAGCACTAAAAAGCATACCACTACATACGAATCAACACGCCTACAGTTCAGGTAAGTCAACAGACTCGGCTCTTCATCTGGTAGTCAGCAGAATCGAGGAGGCACTAGAACAAAAAGGCAGTTGTCTCGGCACCTTCATAGACATTGAAGGAGCTTTCGACAAAACACACTTTGCACGTATACAAGCTGCGCTCCACCGACACGGAGTAAAGGTGGTACTTGTAGAGTGGATCACAAACTCACTAAGCAAACGGATAGTACGACTTGGAGATGATGAGAACTCAGCAATGCTAGCTAGAGGCTGCCCTCAAGGAGGTGTCCTGTCCCCCCTTTTGTGGAATCTGGTAATAAATGACCTCATCACCAAACTAAACAACCATCATGACTACACAATAGGTTATGCCGATGACCTTGCCATTCTCATACCAGGTAAGGTAACAGGAACCATTTGCAACCTCACGCAACAAGCGCTATATATAGTTGAAAAATGGTGCAAGGAGTATGACCTCTCGGTAAACCCCAACAAGACGCAGCTTGTTTTGTTCACCAAGAAGCGCAACCTGGGTCACTATACATTACCCAGGATTTTCAACACCGAACTAAAACTGTCAAATGATGTCAAGTACCTTGGCGTCACCCTTGACAGTAAACTAACATGGAGCAACCATGTAGACAACACAATAAACAAGGCAACGATTATATTCTACCAACGCAAGAAGATGATTGGTAAGACGTGGGGACTACAACCCAAAATAATACTATGGCTCTACAACACCGTCATCAAACCCATACTCTCTTATGGGGCAGTAGTCTGGTGGCCGAGAACTAAACTGGACACTATGGCAAACAAACTTCAACGGATACAAAGGTTAGCATGCATGGCTATTACAGGCTGCTTCAGGACCACACCGACGGCGGCTTTAGAGGCTATGTTGGGCCTCCCACCGCTTCCCCTCTACATCCAACAGGAGGCAGCAATGACGGCCCTACGTCTCAAAACACTAAACTTGTGGTACAAAGGTAAAACAAAACATATGTCTCTACTTGAGGGACTGACAAATGAATTTCCGATAATCAATGCGGTAAACGACCGCATACCGAAACAATTTGTCTTTGACAAGAAATACAAAATACAACTGCATGAGGACCAGAGTTGCGAGGGATTGCGACTAGGGGAACTCAGGATATTTACAGACGGATCAAAAACAGGCACAGGGACCGGAACCGGGATCTTCTCCGAAGATTTAAACATGCACATATCAGCACCGTTGGGGGCCGAAAACACTGTCTTCCAAGCTGAGTGTATGGGTATCTCCCTGGCAGCCTCGGCGATCCTAGCAAGAGAGGTCAGGGATCATTCCATCCGCATACTCTCGGACAGCATGTCTGTTCTTCAAGCGCTAGGAAGCCATACAATAAATTCCAAACTAATATAATATTATGACTGCCACCAAAAACTATGCAAGGTAGGTAACAATAACAACATCACTATACAATGGATCAAAGGGCATAGCGGCTCCCGAGGTAACGACGCAGCCGACGTGCTTGCGAGGGAAGGCTCAGCTATGAATGCCGTGGGACCAGAACCCACGGTTGCCATCCCCTTTGGTCACCTACGCACCCTGGTAAGAAATCACACCATAGATCAACACAAAAACACATGGAAGAACCATACCGAGTGCAGGCAGGCTAAGGAAGCACTGCCAGAGCTGAATGCTCGCATCACGAAACAGGTGCTCCGACTGTCAAAACAACAACTTCGCACAGTCACAGCCGCCATCACCGGTCATGGCTCTTTCAATAAACACTTATTTGTCATGAGAATTACAGACAGCCCGCTTTGCAGAGCCTGCATGCGGGCAGACGAAACAACAGCACACATACTGCTACACTGCCCTGAGGTCGCCACATATAGGGCAAGATACTTTGGCGACCCGAATTCACTCCAAGAGATCGTCGGGGACATCAAAAAGCTGCTGGCCTTCCTCGAGGAGCTGGGATGGATCGAGTGATCGCCCCTCACCCACACGCAAAATACGCGCACAGTCGTGGAGTTGCGGAAAACAGCCCGTTAATACCAATACCAATAAGTATTTATTTATAAACATAGGTAAGTAGGTACCTACATTTGTCTGAAGGTCACTACAGAGGAACAAGCACAGAGTGATTTTATAGACTGGCACAAGAACGTATGTAGACCTACATGTCTGGAATATTGCATGTATTTGTTTAGCAATATAGGTACGAGTAGTAGGTATTTATATGCTGATCGCAATTAACAGTACATACCTGCTAACTTAGCTAATACTGCACAGCGTGCCTAGTTTAGATAGGTAATCTTTGTTGTAGACGGATCGATCAAGATACGCACGTACGTACCTACTCCGTCATAGGTTATCGAGGTAAAGAAATGAATAAGTTCAGAGATATTGTTTTCGCCAAGCTAAGTAAAGTGCTGCTAAAATTTTGTAGTGGTCGGCTAAACAGCTGGCTCGCTGTTACATGGGACTCAACATAACTGTTGTAATGTGACTGTTTTACACCTCTGCCGGTTCTTTCTGGGGAAATAGGCATGATGACCAGTATTCGGTTCACTGCTCACACCAGTAAATTATATTACGACCACCAGTTAAATAGTGTATAATGGCCAGTGAAGTAACTTCTCGACAACACTGCGTAAGTGCGTACTGTGAAACCTAATATATCCTGCGTAATAGTATGTAGGTGGTCTCCAGACACAGGACGTTGGAGCACTGTTATAAGGTGAAAAACATACTGTTACGCACGCGCGTGGGAATTTAATGTTCTATACCACCTAGTTCAATTTAAATACAAGACACTCCCAAATACGTAGGGTTCGTCGTATTTAAAGCGTAGTAAACTTAGCCTTAGGTTTAGAACTTTAGACGATCGATTCACCATTACTGACGCAGTTACAAATACCTACTCAGTCCTGAAATAAAAATGTTTCTCTCTGTAATGTCTCGCGCGACACAAGACGCACTGCCTAGTACAAAACTTTTTTTTTTGCTTACGCAGCTAAAGCACTGTTTTTTTTTTATTGCTGACTGTGGACTAGCAAACAGCCTACATGATGGTTAGTGGCAACTGTCGCATATGAACAACTCGAAGAGTCCCTAGCCTTGCAGTAGCAATGTCAGGGACTCTGCTAAGCCGCTGCCTACCGTGAAGGGAGTGGGGCAGGTGAAGGGATTAAGGGAAGTGAGGAAAGGGCATTCGGGCAACTGGCGCTCTCACTCACCGAACGTAAGGCAATAGTACGGATACTACTACTCTTACGTCGATCTTCTATGTGAGGGTAGTACTTTCGACCCATTCATGCTGCATCCAGACAGGATCTACTGCCATTAAAGTGTTTCTTAAAGCAGTGCTTTGCACTAGACACCACCGTAATAATTTTAAGCCAAACAAGGAAATTGACAAGAACTTAGTCAAGTAGTCTATTACAGTTTTTCAGTCTGGCAGACGCAGACACCTTCACCCCACCAAAGAAATATTTTTAACATCTGTGTTGCTACTTTTTCTTAATGTGGAATCACTAGTATCTAAGGTCCTATGTGGTAATAAAACAGCACTTACAAGGTGAACAATGAAAAGCTAAGATATTTATAAAAAGGTACTGATTTCATAAATTTTTTCCTAATTTATTTTATTAACTCGGTAAGTTTTTATAATTTGCATAGTGTTTACTTAGTTAAGGAGTCACTTCAATATCTATTAACAATTCCTTTCAAACATGATGATACAATAAATATTTATATTTAACCATTACAAAAGCGATGATCACAGATTACTGATTATGCATTCAAATGAGTATGTATATATAAATAAATGGCAAAGTCATACTATTTCAAATCAATTTATTTATTTTATCTACATGCAAGTGTCATTCCTAAGTTTAGAACTTTGCTTTATTCCTTTTTCAAAAACTTTAAAATGTTTTATCTGCATACTGCATACGCTAGATGAGAGTGAACTCATTCTTGATCCTTTATTTAAAGCAGTGTGTAGAGGTTTCTAATATAGGTATTTGAGTCTTTGTGTGATGTAGGTACTATCAAAAATATTATATCTAAATCAAAAATTCTACATTGGACCATAGCTACCAATATTGTTGTAAAACTGATAATGTTTTCGCTACGGAAAATTAATTTTAGGACAACCTACCCACTTAATACTAAAAAGAATTTTATCAAAAAATTAATCAGGAAAACTAATCGGTTAATTATCAGAGCGGCAAATATAGCTCGTTCAACACGAGCAGTTTACCGGGACGATTTCCCACTCAATGTGGGACATATGACCGGTCCGTCGCCACTACGTAGCCACCAAGAAAACATGACAAACATGACCTACCTTCATATCCGACACGATCTGCTGATACAGATTCCATAAAGGCGAACAATCCTTCTCTGTAGTCCCCTCCATTGTCAAAAAAACACGCACAACACAAAAACAATCAAATTACACTAAACAATTCACCATTGATCGCATCCATGTACACTAAAGATAATTGTTGCATTTTCATTAGTTAACAATTTTTAACACAATATTATAAATTACCTACATTTCACTTCACGTTTCAAGCCACAATAGAAACGTTAGAAAATACGATAAGTAACAAATCAATATTTATAAACATGAATGCCCTCTTAAATAAAATTAGACACGGGGTAAAACGTCGTTTTATCACATAAATTCACCAAAAAACAATTTGCTGTTCGATTATTTTAAATATTTAGGCCGATTGAGCACACATTCATTCAAAAATAAAATATTTGCACTTGTTTTCATACACAAACATCCGATAGAAAATGTACTAGACGGACGCGTAATCATACAAACGACAGACAAGCACATCAGTCGGAATTGGTTTGTTTAGAGCTGACCAAGCTCCGGCGCCGAGCAGAACAAAACGCTATTCGTCAATCTTATTCTACGAGTTGCTAACGCTGAAAAATATTAGTATTTTATTTTATAACTATTAACTTTAGTCGATTATTATCGACTTTGATCTCTAATTTTTGGTTGATTGATTTATTTATTAATTAGTTACTTGTTGCTCCATGTGGCTTCTCCGACGCGTAAATTGGTATAACTCGGCAACCACAGCGATTTTTGGGATAAAACATCCGTCTACGGCACCGAATCTATTTACATACATACATATTATCATCAAAATTGGTTTAGGTAAATCAATTTTGATGATAATAAAACCAATGGTAAACCAATTTGTTACCTAACAAAAAACACACACACACACACACGTACTTCATATATACATAAACTCAAACTCAAACTCAAAGCATTTATTTCATTTTGATCATAGATTATGATGCTTATGAAAAGTCAAAATTACATGAAGTCAGCTAAAGAATTAACCTACAGCCAGTTCGCTGACGAGGTAGAGCTGTGAGAAGAACTAGCAAGAAACTCACGCCACTCTTTTCAATCGCCAGATAATTACAGTTTTTTGTATGAGTTAACAATTTTAGCACATCAACGCAACCAAAGAACCATACAAAGTAATTATTACAAATCAACATAATTATTATTTTAATTACCAAGATTTAAAAAAAAGAAAAAGAGGATTGCACTTATTTAGTTTCATCTAGTATGGTAATTTGACTACGTATTTTAATTAAAAAAGTAAATGCATCCCCGGTCATATAATACGACAAGGTAATACTGGATTAAGTATTAAATGTGTGCCATGGCAATGAAATGAAATGATATATGTTTATTCATATAGATTAGTTAAATTAACACTTATGAACGTCAAAGTTTACAAAATGTCAGCAAATTAACCTACAGCCAGTTCGCTGACGAAGTAGAGCCATGAGAAGAACTGGCAAGAAACTCAGGCCACACTTTTTAATCGCCAGGTTATTAGAATTTTTGTAAGTTACAGTTTCAAGTAGCATGCAAAGTGATGCAGGAAATACACTTAACTCTATAGATACTTAATTACTTACAGCTTTCTATGTTGTAAAGAAAAATTAAAAAGTAAAATGAGTGCTTTACAGGCTGTCTCAATTTGCATATTGCTACAAAAGGTAAAGGCAACATGTGAACTGTGATAAAAATGTTTCTATGTAGGTATTATATAAACTGTTAATTTTTGGTATAAGTTTATAGTAATATGAACTTAATTTACCACAGGAGTTCACAATGTAGTACCTCTATTTCACAAATCACAATGTATAATTTTAACAATACTAAGTATATAATTTTAACAAAACAATACAAAATGTGTACTTAACTGTTCAACTATGGCTCGGGCATCATGTCATTTAAAATTAATACAAAAAAAATCATTCTCTATAATAATAATATGTCAAAATGTATCTATAAATTAATGTCAAAAAATTATTTGCTACAGCATGTCATTTTTATCATTCTCGAAGATTGACCAGTCATCCTAGGAAGCACCCGTTCACGAGCATGACGCACAGACCAGCCATCATCACCTTCGCCATATTAGAGGGAAGGTGATGACACGACCAATACGACACCACAAGTCATGACATTTTAGTGAGCATGACAATGCAGGGCATGGGTGGTAAAAGAACCTTAATAAAATGTAATGTCTTACGAGTTCATAATGATCATGATATGCATTCACTTCACATCAAACTTTTAATACAATAGTCAGTACATTTTTTAGTTTTACTATATTATAATCAGTATAATTTTAATGGAAGAAACAACACAAGTATTTTTTAACTTACTGGGGCTGCTTTATAATATTGTGAACTAAAACATGTGAGATCAAATAAACATTTATTATTTATTATTATTTATTAATGGAAGTCAATATAACTACAATAATAATAATCAATTTAACATTAATCTTGCATTAAACAAGCAACTACTTATACCCATGCTATTTTATCATTTAAATAATCATTAATATTATAATAACCCTTTTCACACACCAACTTTCGCATTTATAATATTTGTAGGATAAAGAATACGAATGCATAATAATGAGTAAACAAATCACTTGGATTTAATGTGTGATGAAAGTCGTGCGATAGACGAGGTACCAATACTAACAAAAGTAACCAAGTAACCAAGACTAGAAAAGCCAAGGTAGATAACAATAACTTTTAACTTTAACTAACTTTGATTGTGCGAGTGATTTATGTAGGTGAGATAGTTTTAGTTTTGTGTGATGTGTTTAATGTACACATGTTTAAAGGACATGACATTTTGTGTTTCAAGGTGTGTGGTTTTGTTTATGTACTTCACGATCGTCACATTTTCTCATTTTCTTCTGCTTCTTATCGAGTGGATAAAGAATATTTTTTTTAGTACCAAGTGATAAATGTTTGAAATATTGTCAAAATGAAATTCAAAATGATATGAGTAAATAATATTTTCTATGTACGCGGTCTATATTCTGCAATGATAAAATTCATGAAATTGAGGCACGTTACTTTATTTTATTTTCGATATTTCGCTTCGATATTTTGAGTTTTTCAATTTCGATATACTTATATCGATATTGGCGTATGACCGATATCGATAAATATCGATATATTAGGGGACAATATATTTATCGATTTGCCGATAGATCGTTGCATGTCAGGTTACGTAAAACGATGACAAATATGTGAAGTACTTACCACCAATAACATTTTCATGTAAAATGTAATGTTGCCAATACATTACATTTACACGAGATCTAATAACTTTTTTACAGTGCGAGCTAAGTAGTTTTGTCTTGGCCACATTTTACTTATAGATGGTTTTGATGGGATGTTTATTTGTGGTCTAAATTAGTCTTAACAAAGTCACCTTTTGTTGTACTTGTACTGACTAATACCTATGTTAGTAAGTTGTTACATCCCTAGTATCGCGTTATTTTTATTGAAGAAAAGAAAGAAAATTCGAAATGCCAATTCAAGGGAATTCAAGTGTCGACATGTTTTTCTAATTATGTTGTCGTGTTTACTATTTTTGTGTTATTTCTATTGAAGATTATGTTATTTATAACCGATTAACAATGTCTAAAGTGTTTAATAATGACGCCATTAAAGCTGGCTGTATCTACAGAATAGCGCTTGAAAACTTTGTGTAAGTTTGTCTATAATTCGCGCGCGCGAATTTTTATTATTATCATGTTTCAGTAAACTATCGGTATATAACTAACTTTTAAATTCGTAATTGTTACGTTTTCGGTATTAACGAAACATTAATAATTTAGATGTAGATCAATAGATACTTAGTTTAACTGACAAGAAGCAGGTAACATTGATGCTTTATTTTATTACTATCTTTTATCTAATGCATGTTTGCTAGCATTTTATTAAACTTGTGAGTGAATTACGTTGCAAGCAAATTGAACAAGCCATCATATTCCTAGTGATATCAAAACTACCTAGTTTTCTTAGGTATATTTGATGAGACACTACAAAACCTACCACACAAAGTTTAAAGAGAGCATTAATAACACTAGGTAGGAAGGCTTTGCGGAGCCTCTGGCATTGCAGAAGTCCATGAGCGATAATTTCTACTTACTTAGGTGGGCTGTTAGCTCGTTTGTCACTATATGCAATAAAAAAACCACTCAACAGATTTATTCATAGATTCCCTCGTGACGAAAGAAATTGGCTTATGTCTGCCTTATGACATTTATGCAGTTATCAGTAAAACCTATATTTTCTATTGTAGAACTTATAAAAGAGTAGAGCTATTTCCTGGACCATCATTGAATCTGATCATTGGTCCTAATGGAACTGGAAAATCGACATTTGTATGTGCCATCATCTTGGGGCTGTGTGGCAAAACAAGTGTCATTGGCAGAGCTAAGAAAGTGAGTAATTTTTATTGATAAAATGTATAAAACTCTCTGAAACACACCTGTATGCTCAAAAAAATGTATATGCTTTTAGAGTTTACTTTGGTAGTTTTTGGGTAGGACACCCCAGTGGCGTCAAGCTCCCCAAATCCTAATTCAGACATATGTGTCATGAAAGAGATTATGTTATATGCTAGTCGACTAGGTTCATGAGCGTTGCATAAGTAATTAATCATAGAATTATAGGATTACACACCCTATGCAATGATATAAAGATTTATAATTGCAAATCAAGTTATAGTTGTTTATGTTGGAGATTAGCTAATTTGATTTGTATGTAACATAAACTTAATATTTTTTTCTGATACACATAAGGATAGCACTTTTTAAATAACCCAAATCCTTGTAGTTTATTCAAATATATTTTGCAAACACAATAATGCAGTAATCTATGTGTATAAAGTTGCTTGTCCTGACGAACCTATCAATTTACAGACAAAACCACTAAGTCTAGAAAGTTGAAGTTGGGAACATACTTTTATTTTATAACTCAAGAACCACCATCGCTTCGTTTTTTAAAAAAAATCTTTAAACGGGGTGAAATGTACTTGTTATGTTTTATTGGTAAATTTTAATAAACTTCCAGATATCAGATTACGTCCGTAGCGGATGCCAGAATTCAGTCATCGAAATAGAATTATACAGGAACCCTGGAGACAGGAATGTCATCATTACAAGGTCTTTCAACCTCAGTGATGTGTCCACCTGGTGTATTGATCATAAGTCCGTCAGAGAGAAACAAGTGCAAGAGCTTATAGCTTCTATGAATATACAGGTATGTTACGTTGTAGGTCTATTTGTAGTATGCTAGTTTTTAATTAGATAATAGGGGATGAACTGGATGCATTCTAGAGTTAGTGCAGGAGAACACTGAAAATAGGGGATAATGGAAATTTTGGGAGAGGCCTTTGCACAGCAGTGAGACAACCGGCTTATTTCCAGTCGTCATCACTGGCTTCATTCCCACTGGTGACAAGATAAAAAATCATGATTGCTGTCAATGATGAAATACCAATGTTTGTCGCACTTCTAGTAGGAATTGAATGAAAACGAGATAATTGATAAGATAGATGTTTAATTTAATAATTTATTAAAAGATCATTCTTAATCACAGTACTTATCAATTGCAGTACATACCTCATTACTATGCGTAAAAAGTACTCAAGAGGCAAAACATTTTTATATATCCATAGGTCGACAATCTCTGTCAACTCCTACCACAAGATCGCGTACAAGACTTCTCTAAGATGGACGCACAACAACTTTTACGTAGTACATTATCAGCGGTGGGTGGGCAAGAAAGTGTGACTCAGTTGGACGAGTTGATAGAATGTCGTATGCAGCAGAAAGGGAATGCTACCAGTCTACAGAATAATACACAGAAGATACAGGAGGAACAAAGGCTTAATGAAAGGTGAGGGCTAGTGTTTATAAACTTCTGGATTTTGTTCACAAGTTTTTTTGGTCTATTTGTGACAATCGTATTCTAATATTTCTTTTGGGTAAGTACTGCTGTTGTACAGAAAACCAAAGTTATAGCCATTCCTGGATATTGCTTTGATCAGAATAGAGATATCTTTGGCTTCAAGCAGCTGAGAGTTAAAATAAATAATAATATTAATGGAAGTGATAAAAGGCACTGAAACATCATCTATACTATTGTATAAAGCGAATGAGTCTGTTTGTTTAAACGCGCTTATCTTTGGAACTACTACTCGGATTTGAATAACTCTTTTTGCGTATGATAGCCCAGTTCTCGAGGAAGGTTATAGGCTATGTAACATCACGCTACTACTACATGCGACGGGAGCAGAGCAGTAAGCAAAGACGCGGGTGAAACCAGAAATATTAGAGAAGAAGAAAAGAACAAACAAAAACCTGAAAACAATAATATCCAAAAACACTAACTATCTTACTAAAATTACAGCTTAAAAGTAGTAATCGACGCAATGCAACAGCGAAGAAAGATTGAACGCGAAATAGAAGTATGTGAAAACAAGAAACTATGGTTGGAATATCAAGAATTAACGAAGAAATTACAAGAGTATTCTAGAGACAAGAAAGAGGCGGTTAAAATTGTGAACACACATAAAAATAAAGTTGAGCCCTTGGAAAGAGTTATAGAAAAGGCTAAAGTTACTATAAGAGCGGTGGAACAACAGAAATTGGTGGCGGTAAGTTATTCAAATCAAAAGATATTTTAATAATTTAGGGTAAGAGCGTGATTTTAAATTTTTATCATTTAATCGGGGCTATATTTTATAAATATGTTCTGTCTATATGCTAGAATTAGGTGAAAACTGGAATAGACTGGCCCTTATTTACAGATCTGTACAGTAATGAGTTATGTAGTTTGTATGCCATGCATGAGGTTAGAGGGTTTGATTCCCATATGAGACATTATTTTGTGTGATCCATCTTCTTCTTCTTCTTTTCGCGGGCTCGTTTTCCGCATGTGGTCCCTTCGTAGTTGGGCCTTTTTGCGTGATGGTGTGGTTTGAGTACCCACTGCCCTACTGCAACCATCCAAGCTCCTTCCAGAAAGCGGCCAGTTTGCCGGGTCTGCTGCAGGCCTCTCGGAGTGTGCTTGGTGTTCCCAGGTGTTGCGCCCGTTGTTCCACGACCTCGCTGCAGTTCATGACTACCTGGGCCGGTGTTTCTTCAGCCCTCATGCACGCTCGGCATAGTGGGCTGTCCGTTTTACCTATAACATGCAAATGTTTGTTAAGATTACTGTGCCCTGTTATGGTCCCTACTACATACCGTAGGTCCGCCCTATTTAAGCGCAGCAGTTTTTTAGAGAGTCGTCCGTCTAGAGATGGCATTGCCTCTCTCGATTGACGACATTCCGTCGTCTTCGCCCACAGTTCGGCGTGTAGTTTTCTTGTTCTATGTCGCAGCCAGTACCTTTGCTGATTTGCCGATATTGGTATAACGGGTTCCACCCTGTAGGTCTCTGTTTCGGATCCCCTTCTGGCCAGTTCGTCGGCCGCGTCGTTGCCTAGGGATCCGCTGTGTCCTTTGATCCATTGGAGTGTAATCGCGTTTGACTCACATATACCCTCCAATTTCCTGTGGCATTCTAGGACTAGTCCTGATTTTACTGTGTTGCTGCGTAGAGCGTGCAGTACTGCAGTGCTGTCCGTTAGGATACGAATGCCTTGGTTCTCTATTTTTCTTGCAGCCACCGCGTCTGCGGCCTGTATTATACCGACGCATTCTGCCTGGAAAATTGTGTTGTGCGCACCCAGTGCTGTTGATATATTAATATTTAAGTCAGCGGAGTAGGTGCCGGCACCTGTCCCTGTTCTCATTTTGGATCCGTCCGTGTATATCCTCACTTCCTTTGTACCGGATGTATCTGTTCTCTTTTCCTTGAGTTCTATCCTGTATCGTTTATCGAAAACGTACTGTTTTGGTATGATGTCGCAAGGGGCCATTAGGAGTGGTTGGTCGTTTTTGGCCTCTTCCACCGCGTTGGTGTGCGACACCCTCGTATCGTGTGTCCATAGGGAGAGTTTATTCAATCTAATGGTAGACGTTGTAGTTGGTTTTGTCCGGTAATCAAATTTGTTCTTTGCCACCATACTATGCAACCATATGTTATTGTTGGTCTGATTACCGTTTTGTAAAGCCAGAGCATAATTCTAGGTTGTATGCCCCATCTTTTCCCCAACATGCGTTTGCATTGCCACAGGGTAATGCAGGCTTTGTTTATCTTTTGCTCCATATGACTGTTCCAGTTTAGTTTGCTATCAATCATCGTGGTGACTACGCTGTGTAGTGCGGAATCTGTAGACTTTCCTGTGCTGAAGGCGTGTTGATTCCGATGTAGTGGTTTGCTTCGCAAGTGGGTGTCCCTTATGTGTCTATCACACATCCTCTCCAGCGTTTTCTGCATGAAGGATGTCAGACTGATGGGTCTGTACGCTTTTGGGTCAGTGTAGTCCGATCTCCCCGGTTTCGGCAGGAAAATCACTTTTACCTCTCTCCATTGTTTTGGCATGTATCTATGTGCTATACATGCGGTGAAATTGTGTGATCCATAAAAACTCTTGACAGAAAGTA
Organism: Parascotia fuliginaria; assembly: GCA_963082885.1. Lineage (NCBI taxonomy): Eukaryota > Metazoa > Arthropoda > Insecta > Lepidoptera > Erebidae > Parascotia > Parascotia fuliginaria. The sequence continues at coordinate 9,494,550 of OY720195.1, forward strand.
AGTGAGAGTCTAGTTGTAATTGCAAGTTTGTGAAGTCTCTGCTATCTGCTATGCACTGTGTATATCAGAGTATATTACTATATTTTTTTTTATTTTAGAACAAATCAATATATGCTTTAAAAGACAGAGCGAAAGATACAATGAACACTGTTCGCACACAACAAGAGAAATTAAAAGAGATTGATCGTTTATATCAAGAGAAAATAGAAAGGCATAAAAATAGAGAAAGAGAATTACACGAAGCAAATATTAAATTGGAAAAATTGACTTTGGATAAGAGGAGATTAGTGGAAGCTGTTGGAGATGGTAATTATTAAATTTTTTAATTATTACACAGGATGCTCACAAAAGAGATAGTCTTTAAAATAAAATGTTTGTGATATGGTTTAACATTAAGATTTTTTTGTTATATCCATTCAAAGTTTGAGCGATTTTCGTTATATTTTGGTTTAAAAGTAGTTGCAATGTGTAAAGTAAAAATTTTTAAACAATATATACTATTTTGCTTTGTTTTATTATAAGCATGCTCTATTTTCTATTTCAAAGGTGTTATTTTTGTGTTCAGTCTGTATATTTTATCTTTCTTTTCCTTCCTCATTCCTTTTTCTTTATTATTCTTGTTTTTTAAGTGTTGATTAGATCGTCTCACGTCTGGTCAAGATGGCGAGACTTGGGAAGGTCTATATCCAGCAGAGGATGTCTTTCGTTCGGAACTAAATATTCTAGATTATAAAGCTAACATTATTCCTTCCTATAACTGTTTTTTTGTTTTATATTTTAGAAGCAAAAGTAAACATGGAAATGGCAGAAATACAGAAAAGTCTATCTAAAAATAATGCTGCGATTGACACTTTGAAGAGACAGAAACTTGATATGCAGTATGAATTGGATAATAATATTACACCACGATTAAGACTGTGTGAAAATAGGTACGTATTTGTGTTACAAAATAACGTAAGGGTGTGTTCACACGAGCGCGATTTTTTTCGCCGCGACACGTCGCGTACGCATCGCTTCGTCTTTAGAAACATTGGAATTAAAATATATAATAATTAAATAACTAAAATAGCAGAAAGTTGAGATAGAATCCTTTCAGGCTGGCACACTAAAATACCTGCTGTTAATTTTTTTTTGTTTATGTAAACCTTGTGCTTGTCCTGAATAAATTATTTTCTTTTTCTTTCTTCTTTCTAAATGCTTCTCTTTTGTAATATAAAGTTTAAAATATATCGATATAAAATACGTGCGCTCGCTCAGCGCACGCGTCGTGTTAGCGCTGCGTGCACCCGCATACTCTTCGATAAATGCAATGTGAGGATATTATATAATAATAATATGTAGACACTATCACACATCGTCATCTAGTCCCAAGCTAAGCAGAGCTTGTGTTATGGGTACGAGATAATTGAAATATAATACATATACGTACTTTTTTTTTGTAAATACATACTTGGAATACATAGAAAACACCCAAACTAAAGGCAAATACAAATGTTCATCACACAAATATTTGCCTTCTGCGGGAATCGAACCCACGACACCCGGCGTCGCAGTCAGTTACTTTAACCACTAGACCAACGGTGCAATATATTAATGTGTTACAAGACTTAAATTATTATACACTAAATTGCAAAGCGTGTTAGACGCGGGTGGCGTGCGTGTCGTCTGAACGCAGCCTAAAGTTATTTCTATACTATTACGTTTCGTCACCCTCTGAATTCTCTTTATGATCACTTTGCTGTCTGTCTGTCTGACAAGACCATATTTCTCAGTAAAGTGTATGAAATTTATATCGAATACTTTTGTTCGGCACCTTTAGAAGCTGGGAGAAATCAAAGTTCTATGTCAACGCAATCAAAAGATATATGAGCGTTCATGTTAATATTGATTATATATTTGTACAGAACACTCAGTGCAAGTACGACTCACACTTGACTGGTTTTTAATGTTTTAGGATACGTAACTTAGAAGATGTAAATGTGAAACGTATGGAGACATTACGTGCTTACAGTGAAGATTCTTATAAAGCAGTATTATGGCTACGAGAGAATAAAGATATGTTTCAATATAAAGTACATGAACCTATGATGTTGGAAGTAAGTGATAAACAATAGTAATAATCTATATAATAATAATAATATAATATAATATTCTACCACATGCACACAGCGCCATCTAGCCTCAAATTAAGCAATTATATTTGCTTGTGTTATGGGTACTAAACAACTGATAAACTACTTATATACTTTTTTTTTTTGTAAATACATACATATTAGAGATAAATTATACCCAGACACAGAACAAACAGTCATGCTCATCACACAAAGGTTTGTCCTAGGTGGGAATCAAACCCACGACCTCCGGCTTAGCAGTCAGGGTCACTAACCACTAGACCAACAGGCCAGTTGATATAAAATGTAAGTGTTTGTTTGAACGCTCTAATCTCTGGAATTACCAGTCAGATTTGAATAATTCTTTTTGCGTATGGTAGCGCAGTTCTTAAGGAAGGTTATAGGCAACATGTCGCTATTGACAACGGGAGCGGAGCAGTAACCAATATTTTTTTACATCCGACGGGTAGTTACAGAGATTAGCGGGTTTAAACAAACAAACTTTTCTGCTTTGTATAATACTAGCTTTCCGCGGCGTGGTTTCACCCGCGCGTAAAATATGGTTCGTTGAATCCATCGGGAACCAGACTGATTTTCGGGATAAAAGTAGATTGTCTGTCTCCGGCACCTAATCTATCTACATGTATACCAATTTTCGTCGAAATCAGTTTAGCCGTACGCGCTGAGTGGTAACAAACACACACACATACAAACTTTCGCATTTATAATATTAGTAGGACTATGGACTATAGATGCTCCTGCGCGTCGCGGCTTCGCTCGCGTGTAAAATGAGTTTTGTCTCCCTCGGAAACCAGACCGATTTTCGGGATAGAAATGTTCGTCTCCGGCACCGAATCTATCTACATATAAATTTTCCTCGTAATCGATTCAGCCATTTAGGTGCTGAGTGGTAATAAACACACATACATACTTATAAACTTACCAATTTATATAATTAATAGGTCTATTACTGTGAAATAAAATAGCATAATAATCACATTTATATTTCCAGATAAATTTCACGGAACCAAAATTCGCTCGCTACTTAGAATCAACGGTTGCAGCTAGAGATTTAGTAGCATTCACATTTGAGTCCAGTCAGGATATGAACCTGTTCTTTCAGAAGGTTCGACAGGAGTTAGGCTTGAAGAGAGTAAATGCTGTGAGAAGTCAAGGAGGGGAATTGGAATTGCCAGCGAGGAATATACAGCAATATCGGTATGTAAATTTTAAACTACTTACTTTTTGAGTATCTCTGTGGTTCGTTGCAACTGTGTACGGACTACCAGGTTCTATTACCGCTTAGTGCATGAACATATTTGCATTTTTCAGAGCGTTTTTATATATACATAATATATGTTTTTACAAAGAAAAATATTTAAATTTTTTTTACACAATAATAACAGACAAACATGGCCTGTTATGTCACGACAGTTGTATAAAAAAAAAACTCTTGGTGTTAGCTTGTTTGTCACCAAAGGTATATAAAACCTAGTAAATTCACTAATTAACATATTTATTTTCAGTTACTTGGGTTTCTACACATATTTAGTGGATACTATAACAGCTCCAGACGCGATGATTCGTTACTTATGCAATAATTATCATATAGACAGAATACCTATTGGCAATGATCATACTTACAAAAATAGTGGGAAAGTACCGGCTAACCTCACGCATTTTTATACTGGTAAGATATTAATACAACAAAAATATTACTACTGGCTTCTTCTTACTGCTCTGCTGCCGTCGCGTCGCTAGTAGCGTGATGTTATTTAGCCTATAGCCTTAAGAAATGGCTATCATACACAAAAAATATTATTTAAATTATTATTAGACATCGCCTCAATGGCCGTCTTCTATCGCCTTTACCATGGAGAGTGTTCTGAAGAGCTGTTTGAATTAATCCCACCCTCTCCCTTTTTATCCAGAACGACACGTGCGGGACTAAAGTGCCACCCTTTCACAGTGGAATCCAAAGGGTCTCGAACCAAACGGTTCAGCACTTCATACTTTTGTCGCTCAATTAAAGCCTGGAACTCTTTGCCAGCGCATGTGTTCCCATCTAATTTTGATCCTGGGTCTTTTAAGCGGGGCGTGAAAAAGCATCTCACTTAGTAAGCCGCCATAGTGGAGGCCACCATACCAGTAGTTTGGCTTTTGGAATGGTGTCCGCCACTTCTGGATTCCACTTACTGCTTACCATCAGGCAGAGTGGAGTCACTTTGGTAGGCTAATATAAAAAAAAAAAAAAAATTTAAACCCGACTGGTAATTCTTAAGATTAGCGTGTTCAAACAAACAAACAAACTCTGCCCCTTTATTTATCAGTATAGATTACTATTACTTACTAATACTAGCTATTATTGATTTTATTTTGCAGAGAACCACAAATTCGTAGTCCGCGTATCATCTTATAGCGGAGAGAAGTCCAGCTCTACCGTAGAGATACGACAACCGAGGCTGTTAGCTAACACTGCTGACCACGAACAGATTGACAAGCTTAAGACTGAGTATGTATCTATAGATATATTATTTAGATGTTATTTACAACTAAAGCTACTAAGGGTGCGTTTCCACTGAAGCGGAGCTAGGCGGAGCGGAGAGGAGCGGACCGTGAATTGGCCCATCACTGTTAGCGCCTCTGCGGTATCCTCCCTTATGTGTACGGGTTTATGTTTACTATACTTCAGTTCTTTATACGTAATTTTACATAAATTTAAAGTTTGTGCGAACGTTATACAATTTAACAATGACTGGCGATAGTAACGAGTTGAGAGAGTGGCGACAGAGAGCGCCTTCTTATGAAATGAAATGAAATATATGTTTATTCATACAGGTTAATTAAATTAACACTTATGAACGTCAAAGTTTACAAAATGTCAGCAAATTAACCTACAGCCAGTTCGCTGACGAAGTAGAGCCATGAGAAGAACTGGCAAGAAACTCAGGCCACTCTTTTTAATCGCCAGGTTTTTACAATTTTTGTAAGTTACAGTTTCAAGTAGCATGCAAAGTGACGCAGGCAATACACTTAACTCTATAGATACTTAATTACTTACAGCTTTCTATGTTGTAAAGAAAAATTAAAAAGTAAAATGTGTGCTTTACAGGCTGCCTCAATTTGCCTCATACCCGCGTCACGCGTGGGCGGCTGGAAGGGATCTTGCATCCCTTTCTCGCGTCCTGTGTTGTAGGCGCGAACAATCACACTATCGATATTTTCACTCCGCTTCAGTGGAAACAGTGTATGCGGAGCCGAGTGGAGTAGAGCAAACTTTTAAATAAAAAATGTAATTACGCGGCCCCGAGCTCGACAGAGCGGAGTTAAGCGGACTGTGGTGCCTCCGCTCCGCTACAATACTGTTCACTATTCTCCTTCTCTCCGCTTCGTCCAGCTCCGCTTCAGTGAAAACGCAACCTTAGGGTCTTCTTGTTTCTTAATATTGTTTTTATTTCTTGTTTTCAAAATGTTCAAATAACTTAGATGCGAGAACAATTTATGTTTTTTCTTTCTTCTTTTCTTTAACTAGCTTCCCGTAGCGCGATTTCATCCGCGTTAGGTTATACCTTTGGTTACTGCTCTGCTCCCGACGCTTGTAGCGTCATATTATAACCTATAACCTTCCTTGAGAACTGGGCTATCAAACGCAGAATAAATTATTCAAATCCGATTGGTAGTTGCAAACAAATAAACTTTTTCGTTTTCTATAATACATAGTATAGATTTAATAAATTTTACTGATATTTAATAGGATGACTAGTACTTGAATACTTACGCTTTCAACAAATTTTAAGATACCGGATAGTCGGATTTGAATTCAAATTCAAAGTATTTATTTCATTTTGATCATAAAGAATGATACTTATGAAAAGTCAAATTACATGAAGTCAGGTAATTAACCTACAGCCAGTTCGCTGACGAGGTAGAACTGTGAGAAGAACTGGCAACAAACTCACGCCACTCTTTTCAATCGCCAGATAATTACATTTTTTTTTGTATGAATTAACAATTTTAACACAACCAAAGAACTATACAAAGTAATTATTACAAAACAACTAATTATTTTATAACCTTTTTAAAAAAAGAAAAGATACGAAACGAAACGAAAATAGAGGATTTCAATTATTTATTTTCATCTAGTATGGTAATTTGACTACGTATTTTAATTAAAATTAAAAAAAGTAAATGCATTTCCCAGTCATATTGAACTACAAGGTATAATAATTATTTTTTGCGTTTGATAGCCCAGTTCTTAGATAAGGTTATAGGTTATACAACATCATGCTATTGTCGATGGGAGCAGAGCAGTAAACAAAGACGCAAGTGAAACTGCGCTGCATGAAGCTAGTCTAATATCATTAATCATAGGTCGCGAGATTACACGAAAAAAGCGGAGGTTCAACAAAACAAAATAAATCAAATAGACAGCAAACTAAATACTTTGGAGTGCCACCTTAATACATTCAACACGAGAAGGAAAGAAATTACTGAGAGAATTGAAAAGGTTAGTATTTGAGAAATGTATTACTATAATCTATTTCTGTTAAAAAAATCGTGAGTCTAGTCTATGCACAGACCGAACCACGCCCGCTGATTGGTTATTAGGACCAATGAAAGACGCGAGTTTATGAACTAATTTGTATATTATAATTATTATTTATTAGGAGAGGTGTGTGTTCACTCTCTTTAAATAGAGACGTGATACTAACTTGTAACTGAACAGTTATTTGTGTAAAAAGGTTCTTATGAAAGGACTTTAAACTATTTAAGTGGGACGGATATATTTTTAATTATAATGCAGAAAATTAATCAATTTTTTTTAAATGGTTGAGTTCTGTTTAAACATTATTGAAAACTTGACTGATGAAAGTGTCACTTAATATTAACGCTTTCCGGGACAGTAAACGTGTATGGCTGTGATGACAATAAAACATATATTGTGTCTACAGTAGTGTCCATAAGAGGGGTAATATTTAATGCAAAAAAGTTACTAGTAGGTACTGGTTTTTTTTTTTATATTACCCTACCAAAGTGACTCCACCCACCTGATGGTAAGCAGTTAGTGGAATCCAGAAGTGGTGGCCACCATACCAAAAGTCATAGTCTTAAACTACTGGTATGGTGGCCTCCACTATGGCGGCTCGGAATGGGGTTAGGGGAAGGGAATGAGGGAGGTAAGAAAAGGGGGAAGGGGGGAAGTTGGGCCGCCGGCGCTCTCACTCACCGAGCGAAACGCAGTAGTACGGATACTACTACTCTTACGTCGATCTTCTATGAGAGGGTAGTACTTCCTCAGTCGATTCGGCCCATTTATTATTCATTAAAGTTTCACATAATATTTATAATTTAATGTGAAATTGCTATTAGTATTGCCTGTTTTCTATACCTCAAATTAACAAAATAAACAAAATTTGGGAAGCTAAGTTCACAGTATTATTTCCAAGCTGCCAAGTAAATACTCATTAACGAAATACTATAAGAAGCTTACTACAATAGCAAATTAAGATTAATAATAGCTATAGGTACCTAGTTATTGTTTTAAATACTATATGAACTTTATAACAATAGCAAATTAAGATTGATAATACCTATAAGTACCTAGTTATTGTTTTATTTGGCACCAACTTCAAAATTATAAAATACTTGTTTAATTATTTCTGATTAACTAAATCAAAATATGAATTACTTTGTGCTATGTAAATTTATTTTTTACTTTTTAGTTTTCTTCCTGTTTGAAGTCGGTTTTCTTTTTTTTAACTACAATACCTACACCATGATCTACCGTTTATCAAACCCTGAAGTCCGTCCAAATGTTGTCTGGAAAAGATCGCTTTTAGCAATAAGACTGCTCATTGAATAAATTTATTTATTTATTTATTTATTTGGACAACCAGTAGTTGTTACATTATTTTTTTTACAAATATTATAAAGTTTTTAATTAATTTGAATGTATTGTTGTAAAATGAATGTATTGCTTTGTAAACGTTATATTGTGTACAATAAATAATATTCTATCTATTTTAGGTTCGAACAATATCCGCTCAAATTCGTATTCAAGCGAGAAAAGTCCAAGAAATAGAGAATGAACCAACATTTGATATAGAACAAGAGAAACAGAGAAGTAGGAGAAAGCAGAAAGAGTGTGTTCTCAAACAATGCAAGCTACAGAATGAGTTGAAGGACATCGTTAAAACATTACACACTGAGATACTTAGCGGAGATGTTATAAAGGTAAGATATATGCAATATTATTCTGTCTCTACTATAATATGCATGTGTATCGCCAGGACTACTTCCATCGGGTGCATTTCAGTAAGCAAACAGTGTATGGTCAGTGTTAAAAAAAACCTTAAATTTATTGACAAGTTTGAACAACAAATTTGGACAGCAACCTATAGAAGCTTGAACTATATATTTTTAAGAATATAAATGTATACTTTATAAACTTACCGACAACAATGGTCTAAACAATATATCAAACTGTATCAAAATCAATTTTTTTTTATTTATTTTTTTTTTTTTATAGTATAGCCTACCAAAGTGACTCCACCCCGCCTGATGGTAAGCAGTCAGTGGAATCCAGAAGTGGCGGCCACTATACCAAAAGCTATCGTTTTAAACTGCTGGTATGGTGGCCTCCACTATGGCGGCTGGGAATGGGGTTAGGGGAAGGAAATGAGGGAGGTGAGGAAAGAGGAAAGGGGGGAAATTGGGCCTCCGGCGCTCTCACTCACCGAACGAAACGCAGTAGTACGGATACTACTACTCTTAAGTCGATCTTCTATGAGAGGGTAGTACTTCCCCGGACGGTCCGGCCCATTCATGCTGAAATCAGCGTGGATCTACTACCGTAATTGCGTTGTTTAGATGAATTTAGTGGAGGAATTTACACAAAGATTAAATAGTAATACTTATTGTAAAACTTGTTACAGTTGAAACTGGACATCTACAGAAATTCCATAGTTGATCAAGAGACACAATTGAGAGAGCTCAAAGAAGAACTAAGGGCTGTTCAGGTAATTTATCCTACTATTATTATCAAAGTTTGTGTGTGTGTGCGTGTATGTTTGTTACCACTGAGAGCCTAAACGGCTAAACCAATTTCGATAAAAAATGTAGATAGATTCGGTGCCGGAGACGGACATATTTTATCCCGAAAATCGGTCCCGAGTTAACATTAATTAAACACATACCATTTTTCGCGCGGGCGAAGCCACAGGGCGCAGCTAATGCTTTGTATATGACTGTATAGTAAGTGGACTTCTAGCCAGATTTAAATGCAGTATGCAGAGGATAATAGCCTGAGAATATTCACTGTTTAACATAAGGTTTATTATGACTTTTATGCTTGGCATGCGGACTGGTAACATTGTTAACATCTTGACTGGCCTGTTGTTGTAGTGGTTAGTGACCCTGGCTGCTAAGCCGGAGGTCGTGGGTTCGATTCCCACCCAGGACAAACCTTTGTGTGATGAGCATGATTGTTTGTTCTGTGTCTAGGTGTAATTTATCTATAGTATGTATTTACAAAAAAAAATGTATATAAGTAGTTTATCAGTTCTTTAGTACCCATAACACAAGCAAATATAATTGCTTAATTTGAGGCTAGATGGCGCTGTTTGAATGTGGTAGAATATTAATATTATTAAGGTGATATTTTTAGTATGCAGCTAATGTTATTACCGCCCTGGTATTATTTTAGTCGTATTTTACGATACCTACAGGATGAAATGGTGTGTTTTTATAAACCGGAACCATACCGTCAAAAATAGTATTAACTAAGGTGCTAGGTATTGGACAGCAGTATTACCCTAAATATCATTTTACTGTGGTTTTTAACCCGTATTTTAAGTATGGTGACTGAAAAATTACTTCTTTTTGATATACTGCTAACATAATTACTATTATTGATGACATATTTTTATTAATTAAGTACTTTATTTTAGGAAACACTAGAAAACATAGAAAACCTTATAAACCGCAACAAGGCAGCAGCCAAAGAAAAACTGTCCGAAGCTAAAAAGAAATCAAAAAACAAACTACCTCAGGATCCCGAATTTCCTTACAAAGAAGAATTTTTAACTGTTCCATCGGATATAACCAGCTTACAAGAACATTGTATAGAGCTACAGACAAGAATAGATTGTATGCATCAAGGAGATGACCAGGTAAACTAGTTTAAGGATACCTGCACATCGAAGCGAAGCGGAGGTGGAAATATTGCGTCTCCGCTCCGCTTCGCTAGGATTGCATAAAATCTCCGCTTCGCTCCAAGAGACAGGTAATGTTAGTTAATATTTCCTCGTTTCTCCGCTTCGCTGCACTTCTATGGACAGATAATTTAACTTAGACTATAATTTGCTCTGTTTGCAAACAAATGGAAGAATGAATGAATGCATAAAGTGTTTTCTACTACTTACGTATTACGGTAGTAGATCCACGCTGGTTTCAGCATGAATGGGGCGGATCGACAGAAGAAGTACTACCCTTATTAGAATATCGACGTAAAATATTAGTTGCCACACTAATGTGTCTCGTTCTGTGAGTGAGAGTGATCGCAGCCCAATTACCTCCTCAATCCTCTTCCTTCCTCATCCCCTTCTCCTTACATGGTTGATAACGACTTAGTTGTGTTTCTAGCATTGTTTGCCATGCTTAAAGAACAACAATATCAATAGGTTACGGTTACCACCTACCAAAGTCATATATAAAACTAGCTGCCCGCGGCGCAGTTGCATCCGCGTCTTTGCTTACTTCTCTGCTCCCGTCGCCAGTAGCGTGATGTTACATAGCCTATAACCTTCTTTAAGAACTAGGCTATCTAACAAAAAAAGAATTATTCAAATCTGACTGGTAGTTCTAAAAATCAGCGCGTTCAAACAAACAAACAAACTCTTCTGCTTTATGTAGTAGTATAGATAGCTGGCGACACGCGAGTGATATACACCTCTGCCTAATCTTTCGAGAATGGCGTGATGTTATTTTTGTGATTTTTGACATAAAGATATTTATTTCTGTTTTAGGTAATCAAACAATACGAGGAACGTGAGAAATTAATAGCGAAACTCAAATCCGAAGTGAGCAGCTCCAGCGACAATAATAAGAGACTTGCAAAGAAAATGGAGTCTATCAAGTATGTGTACATTGTTATATTCATAATTATTTGATGAATACCTAAAACTTTACCAGCGAATCTTCGTCGCTTAAAATTTTTATCCTGAGTTTTTGACCTTGGTGTGAAAGAAGCAACTTACAAGGCCATCATGTCACGAATGTCATCTTATCGAAAAGTACTTAAAACTATTTAAAAATAGGCAGCTGTGCCGGTCATTTTAAGCTCGCACCATTTTGGCACGCTTGGTATGACATCGTCGTAGTCATACACCAACTCTACAAACTTATGTTCAGCAGACACGTTACGGTCCTATATGTACGTGTGTAATGTACTGTGCGTATATGTACTGTGCATATATGTACCGCGCGTATATGTACTGTGCGTATACGTACGTGCGTATATGTATTGCGTATACGTACGTGCGTATATGTATAAAGTATATATACTGTGCGTATACGTACATGCGTATATGCACGTGCGCAGGTAGACCATACGTCGTAAGGGCGGCAAAAACTGCACCGGTCCATTCCCACATTTGCCGGTCTATCAACATCGACACAGGTAGACCTCTCCGTTTTAGACCGTAGCGTGTATAGTAAGCATTATAGGGACATTTGACGAATGTGACAAAGTCTGTGTCACAGACTTTTACGTCACAATCAGTCTAGCTAGTCAACTCAATAGTGTTTTTAAAATAACTTAATAAATTTTCATATAAATTTCTTGCTTGGAAAAAAAGACGTTTTTTTTTTATATATATTAGCCTACCAAAGTGACTCCACCCCGCCTGATGGTAAGCAGTCAGTGGAATCCAGAAGTGGTAGCCACCATACCAAAAGCTATCGTCTTAAACTGCTGGTATGGTGGCCTTCACTATGGCGGCTGGGCATGGGGTTAGAGGAAGGGAATGAGGGAGATGAGGAAAGAGGAGAGGGGGGAAATTGGACCTCCGGCGCTCTCACTCACCGAACGAAACGCAGTAGTAAGGATACTACTACTCTTAAGTCGTATACCTATATAAGCTTAACAAGATTTTTTATTATGATATTTTCTATAGGAATTTGTATTTTTAATTAACAACAGAATATAACATAGGTCAATTGTATCAACAGATCAAAATGGTTACCACCCCTAGAACAACTATTAGAAGATATCAATAAAAGTTTTGGAGAAATGTTCTGCAAGTTAGGATGTGCCGGAGAAATAAAGCTAAACAAGGGCAAGGGCGATGTAAGTCATATTTTTAAACTATAATATTGTTATTTACAAATATTTAATTTTCATTGTCCTATTTGTACTAATATTTAAACCGAAGCGTTTTTTGATAGCCCAGTTCGTGAAGAATTTTAAAGGCTATGCAGAGTGTTCTACGGCGATGCCACATGGAGGGAAAGTACGTTAAATATTAAATATAGGATATTGTACTGAAATAATAAATAATACATCATTTTATTATTAACAATAAGTAAAACTACGTTCACAGACTTTTCTAAATCGCTTGCCTCAACCGGTAATCGAACCCGGCAAATGTAAAAAAAGTCACATGTATTTTATGATATCGCTCAATGAATTTTAACATATGAGGTGTTATTAGATTTGTTTTAATTGCGGGAGTGACATAGGGTTATCAATAATATTGCAATGTAGCGTCGACAGGAAAAAAATTATTTCTTTTTTTTTTAAATTTGTTTTGGAAGTTTTGTTGTTTTTCAATAATATATTGCAATCGACACATTTATGACGTTCGGTGCTCCGTTTGGCCGCTCCAAGCTCTTAACCAAACAGAGAGCCAAACGCGGTAAACGACCGTGTTAACGTAAAAACAACTCGCACTAAACAATCTGTTTTGACCTTGTATATCCCAGGACGAATTCGAAGAGTACGGTATATCAATCTTAGTACGTTTCCGTGCGGACGAGCAGCTGCAGGTGCTGACGCGACACGCGCAGTCGGGCGGCGAGCGCGCGCTCACCACCGCGCTGTACCTCATGGCGCTGCAGACGCTCACTACTGTGCCTTTTAGGTATGTTGTCTACTTACTATACCTGTGTTAACTAGCTGTACCCGGCTGCGTTGCAATGCCACGTATAGTATAAAGAAAAAAAACATTTTTATTTATATTTTTTAAACTAGTAACTCTAACGTCCTCAGAACACGAGTTGTCATCACAATCTAACACTCTATCAAAACTTCATCACAATCTAACACTACCAAAGTTATATCACAATCTATCACTACCAAAGTTTCATCACAAACTAACACTAACAAAGTTTTATCACAATCTATCACTACCAAAGTTTCATCACAAACTAACACTCTTAACATAGTTTTATCACAATCTATCACTACCAAAGTTTCATCACAAACTAACACTAACAAAGTTTTATCACAATCTATCACTACCAAAGTTTCACCACAAACTAACACTAACAAAGTTTTATCACAATCTATCACTACCAAAGTTTCATCACAAACTAACACTCTTAACATAGTTTTATCACAATCTATCACTACCAAAGTTTCATCACAAACTAACACTAACAAAGTTTTATCACAATCTATCACTACCAAAGTTTCACCACAAACTAACACTAACAAAGTTTTATCACAATCTATCACTACCAAAGTTTCACCACAAACTAACACTAACAAAGTTTTATCACAATCTATCACTACCAAAGTTTCATCACAAACTAACACTCTAACAAAGTATTATCACAATCTATCACTAACAAAGTTTCATCACAAACTAACACTCTAACAAAGTTGTATCACAATCTATCACTACCAAAGTTTCATCACAAACTAACACTAACAAAGTTTTATCACAATCTATCACTTCCAAAGCTTCATCACAAACTAACACTAACAAAGTTTTATCACAATCTATCACTTTCAAAGCTTCATCACAAACTAACACTCTAACAAAATTTTATCACAATCTATCACTACCAAAGTTTCATCACAAACTAACACTCTAACAACGTTTTATCACAATCTATCACTAACAAAGTTTCATCACAAACTAACACTCTAACAAAGTTTTATCACAATCTATCACTACCAAAGTTTCATCACAAACTAACACTCTAACAAAGTTTTATCACAATCTATCACTACCAAAGTTTCATCACAAACTAACACTCTAACAACGTTTTAGCACAACCTATCACTAACAAAGTTTCAGCACAAACTAACACTAACAAAGTTTTATCACAATCTAACACTACCAAAATCACATGACAAGTGATAAATATAACAAACTTCCTTCTTTTGAAAAGTTTATTACAGTATGCGTTTTTAGACAGAGTAAAAAAATATTATTAATTTACAGATGCGTAGACGAGATCAATCAAGGTATGGACGCTATAAACGAAAGAAAAATGTTCGAATTGCTCGTAAAAGTGACTACGGAATGTGATAATGCACAATACTTCTTGTTGACACCAAAGGTAAGGTTTTATTAAATTATTACTTACTATTTTAGCCCTATTCAGTCTGTTAATTAAAAACGCAAAAGCTGTTTAATACCAGCAATGCAAAAGTAGACCTATAGCTTAAGATTTTCCAGTACCTAACATTATTAGATATTTTTAACCGACTTCAAAATAAGGAGAAGGTTCTCAATTCGACTGTATTATTTTTTTGTTTGTTACTTCAGATCGGTTCTTTCATGATTCTTTTTTTAATTTGAAAGCTGGTCTTATTTCATTTTGTTCCAGTTCTGACAATGTTATATAAGAGAGCAATATAAGTTTCACTTTTTAGTTTCTTTCCTGTTTGAAGTCAGTTTTTTTTTGTTAAAATTAATAGGATTGAGTATTGCTATTTAGATGTTTTACATCATATCCACATCAGTGTAATTGCCTAGTGAGTTATATTTTTCTTTTATTACAGCCAAAGTAAGTCATAAAGTAATAAAAATACATATAATAATAATAATAATAATATTACTTTTCAGCTCCTAACAAATTTACAATACAATGACAAAATAATGGTGCACACAATTATGAACGGAACAAACATTATCAATTATAAAAAATGGAATTACAACACATTTTTAGAAAATGCACAAGTTTACCGTACTCCATGATAAGTTTAGTAACTGATGACAGATAAAGAAGCCCTTTTTACTGTGTAAAATATTACCAGAAGAGATTAATTGTTAAAAAAAAATATAAATGCCAAATATTCTTAAGACAATAGATCTATTGCTAACCAACGGCCAAAAGTATTGGAAGTATTAAAATGGCCAGATCAACCGAGGAACTACCCTCTCATAGAAGATCGACGTAAGAGTAGTAGTATCTGTACTACTGCGTTTCGTTCGGTGAGTGAAAGCGCCGGAGGCCCGATTTACCCCTTTCCTTTTTCCTCACCAGCTCAATCCCTACACCTACTCCACTACCTTCACGGTAGGCAGCGGCTTCGCAAAGTCTCTGGTATTGCAGGAGCAATGCTAGAAACTCTTAAGTCGTCCATGAGCGACAGTTACCACTTACCATCACGTGGACTGTTTGCTCGTCTGCTCATTATATGGGATTGACATAAGCTAACGCCAATATTGTTGCCAGCTTATATCAATCCCGTACATTTTTTTAATCTTTAGCATTTATGCCACTTGTCTAGGCCCACAGAGGGCTACGTTTAGGATTTAAGGCCTATGGTCAGCAATAAATGTCTTCGCGCTGATTACAATGACTTAAGATCTGTAAAGTACTACGATAAAATATGTGCACATCGGCACTCGTTGTATTTTGGTACTTATATCGTCTCATCTTGTCAAAATACTAATTCAATCCTAACTACTATCACTACTACAAAATCTACTATCAGATTAGCCTTAAAGTTTTTGTAGCAATTAGACCACAAGTCCTGCCTATAATGATTTTACAAACATACAAGTAACAGGCATAGAATAAAATCAATCCCATGACATAGTCGGCAAAGTTTGTTTGTTTGAACGCGTTAATCTTTAAAACTACCAGTGATGTGAAAAATTATTTTTGCGTATGATAGCCCAGTTCTCGAGGAAGGTTATAGGCTATGTAATATCACGCTACTGGCGACAGGACCAGAGTAGTAAGCAAAGACGCAGGTGAAACCGCGCCGCGGAAAGCTAGTTACGTATAAACGGGCTATCACTTCAACCTATTAGTAGACACATATAGTCAAGAAATAGTGCAGTATCATTAGATAGTAGATTCTATCTTTACGTGTATTAATACTACCAAATTTAAAGCGAATGCCGATGTCCACATTTTTATCGTAAGTACTAAAGCACTTTGATCATGTACAAATATTTAGTATTAAGACATCATGTAAATTCTTGTGTAGTTTAAATTTAAAAAAACTTGTGTTTTTAAAGTATACTAGCTACCAGGTAAAATATCAGGCAATTACTGTCTTATTTGTATATTAGAACTTTATTTATAATAATCAAACCTATAGAGTTAAAATGGGTTTTGTCTCTTTCTTACTAGTACAAATGTCAAGGTGACAGATAAAGACAAACGAAACAAAACTATTTTAGCTAGGTCCATCTTTTGTTTTCACGGAAGATGGTTGTCATTTAATTTCATCCACTTTTGTTCTATTTTATCATTGTAATATACCATTAATATCATCAACAAGAATATTATTCTACACTTGACCCTGGCAGAAATAGCTGACACAATCGTCGGCTTAGTTGCCAAAAAAAAAGTAGAAAAAGAAGAACTATTTTAGCTATTATAAGCATATAAGATGTTAATGAATAAAGTTAATTTATAATATACAAATAAGGAGGGGTATATTACATGTGTACCAATTTTATTATAAATTTTTTTTTCATACCAAGGCTCTTAATTTCTTTCTTTTTTTTTTGTTAGAATATGATATCAATCCGGTACAAATGTAACCCATTCGTGGTATTAATCAATAATCAACCAAATGTCAACATCACAAAAAGGACAAATTACAATTTTAACATTTTATGTATTATACAAAGTGAGATTAATTAGATTCAAGTCTTATAGCAGTATTGTTCGTAATATCACGAACACAAATGTTTGAATTTCATGTCAATCGTAATAGTCTGTGATCTAAACGAATATTAAAATATTTTACCATTTTATCATTTGTAAAATAAACAGTATTCTTCAAATACTTGATAAAGAAAAACGTTCTTTTTTAAGCCCACTGCAAGTTTACGCGTCACGTCATCGTCATTCGCCCGCGCGAAAATTGCTATGTGTTAAATTAATGTAACTCGGGAATCAGAGCGATTTTCGGGATAAAAAGTAGCCTATGTCCCGAAACCAAATCTATCTACATACTAATTTTCACCGAAATCGGTTTAGCGGTTAAGTATTCTTAAACTATATAAATCACCGCGCAATTTTCTTAGTTTTTCTTTCATAAGAACCTTCTCCTGACAATAACAAACACAACAAAAAAAGAATTAACTAAATTGATCTAGCCGTTCACGCGTGATGCCATGACCAAGGGAAATAGGGATTCATTTTTATATATATAGATAGATAACTGTAAGCATTATGGTTACTTACTTTTTATACAGTTTTCACCTAATTCTAGCAAATAGACAGAATATATTTTTAAAAAGCCCCGATTTTTTGATTATACTAAGTTACGACGTTGCCACTCATGACGCGTAAACCCTCTTAAAGCCTCTCCTCATTCAGAGAAGGCAAGAACATTGATCATAACACTTGCTCAACGCGAATTAAGTCGAAGGTATACTTAAAAAGTGAAGTCAATGAAAATGTGACCAGTGTTTTTAATTTTATTAGGTATTATTTTTAATGACTAGAATAATTTGTTGTTAGTTCAGTTGTACTGTGTACGGATTGCCATTTAAAAGTTCTTGGGTTCGATCCCTGGGTCGTAAAAGTGATATATTTAGTGATAGAATTTTTAGTGTTACGGCGCGTTCACGCAAAGTCCGTGTTTACACAATCCGTATTTATATTCTGTGTAGTCCGTATTTATAAAATTTACGTGGCTACTGGTGGTAATGTTCACACCGCATTTACAGGATCGTTTTTAATGGGTTTGGAAACGGACCGTTCATATTGTGGGATCGGTATTTTTTACTGTATCTGGAATACAGTTGTGTGTGTGTAAACTGCCGCTGTGTGAATGGGCCTTTAGTCCGGATTTCTTTGTGTTGTCCCGGCAAATGTCAACAGGCTTATAGCTTACGAAACGTGGGTGGTATACACCTCTGTATATCCCTTTAGGCAGAAATCGCGTGATGCGTATCAATCCAAATATACAGTAATACTCATACTGTGTTTCATTCCAAGAAAGAATGTTGATGTGATGATGGCTCATAATAATCACAACTTAGAATATTAAACTAGGAAAATGTCTTCGCAAGTATTCTCCTCGCATTAAGGTACGGTTGGCAAAAAATATGATCTAACAGTTTTAAAGTATTATAAGCGGTAATTGTCGCTGAAGTTGAATTTTCTAACGAAGTGTAAGAGAAATCAACCTTGTTGACCTTCAAATGAAGTTCAACCAGAGTGGTCAGATTATTTTTTTGTACATTATTAGTGTAAGTAATTTTATGTAAGTGATATAGTTATGGTGTAGTATGCGTGTGACACGACAGTGTTTTACTGCGTTAAGATATTTTCATGTGCTTTACATACGTATCCCGTTTCGTACTTATGAGGGAGATAATTTTCCTTCACCAAAAAGGCCTTTCTCTAGTATAATATTCTAAGGCTCATTATAACCTCCGAATTTATTTTTTATGTTTTAGTTTTTTTAATAGGAATTATAAATAAAACTTCGATATGTAATAATGGCTTTATTTTAATAATTGTTAATTAATAATTTCATTCAAGTGTTATATTTGTAATAAACGTTTTTTAATTAATTCAACTTTGTTTGCATTCTTTTTTGCGTGCTTTATAAAAAAATGTTTCTTATTCTTTCGCCATTAAGGTCTTAAATATCACTTACATTTATCTCTTATACATCTAAGAGACGTAATTCTATCATCTTTTATTAAATCTATAGGCAAAAATAATATTCAAATATTTTATTTAAAATCAACAGCGCGTGAATGTCCCTTTTATTATTATTTAAATTAATTTTACCACAAATAATAACATTTAAATAACTGTAGCAAAGTTTACAAACAAGAAATCTTCATATAAATCAATTCATTTATTTAGTAAATATTAATTGGCACCTCTTAAATAGAGACACACGGCCTTATCAAAACTCGTAATTACACGGTCAACCTTCTGCGCTTAAGTAACTTAAATAAACAATACTTTAATTTTAAACGTAAAAATTATAATAAAGTTTATTAAATAAAGTAGTTGCCATCACGCTTGCAATCTTCATATGGATCAGCATATTCTGTGTTATATAAGATTATTATTAATTCATTAGAATCCATGACCTATAAAAAGCTTAATTTAAACAGACTTCAGCAACACCGAAATAGAGTGAGTATTTTACTCTATATGAGAAAAATCTAAAAATATATATAATAAATTATAAAATTTAATTTAAAGGATTCCTTTTTTTTAATTTGTTTCATAACACCATTAAATAGTAGTCGCCATGTTATTACGTCATACGGTTATGTAAAAGTGTCAACTTAATTCACCATTTTATTTAGTCGCCATGTTATTACGTCATACGGCTATGTAAAGTTAGAAGAGTCAACTGTCAACTATCGCGTCAAGCGTTTTCGTAAATCACGAAATTTGAAATGCACAACGATTGAATAAAATTTTTGGGTTTTTTTAAAGATTCATAAGCACTATAAAATCAGACACTGTACAAAAATGGGTGTACCCTATTATAGTAGTAGTAGAGATATTCTTGTTACGAGAAATGGGCATTGTGCAAAATTAATATTTTGGGAATCTTATTATCAGTCAAATAAATAGGCATAATAGCAAGTGAAAAGTAATAGTTAGTTAATATTATAAAATTAAAGCTACATAATCACTGTTCCATCTGCACACCTTTGCCGGTCCATTGTTCGTCTAACTTCACATCACATTCCAAATCTCTTAACGCCGACTTGATATCAAAGCCGAATTCTTTGCCAAATTTCTCGTAAGCAGTGTTAAGTATAGCTTCGATACCCAGCTCGTGAAATTTGGGGTTTTGTTCGCGATTTCTTGCTACCATGTTGCGAACTGCCCAACAACCGTTTTTCTGAAAAAAAAAACATTACACATTATTTTTATTTTGGTTAATGTTGTTATATATTACGAGTTCGTAAGGCATAATACATTTTATTAGGGTTCTTTTACCACCCATGCCCTGCATTGTCATGCTCACTAAAATGTCATTGCTTGTGGTGTCGTATTGGCCGGGTCATCACCTTCCCTCTAATATGGCGAGGGTGATGATGGCTGGCCCGTGCGTCATGCTCGTGAACGGGTGCTACTTGGGATGACTGGTCAATCTTGGCATGGCTTACATTTAATATTCAATCCAGTATTACCTTGTCGTTCAATGTGACCAGGGGGTGCATTTACCAGTTTAATTAAAATACGTAGTCAAATTACCATACTAGTTGAAACTAAATAATTGAATTCCTTGTTTTCTTTCTTTAATCTTAGTATTATATTAATTAGTTAATTTGTAATAATTACTTTGTATGGTTCTTTGGTTGCGTTGAGTGTTTAAATTGTAACTCATTCAAATAACTGTAATTATCTGGCGATTGAAAAGAGTGGCGTGAGTTTCTTGCCAGTTCTTCTCACAGCTCTACCTCGTCAGCGAACTGGCTGTAGGTCAATTGGCTGACAAAATGTAATGTTGACTTTTCATAAGCATCATACTTTATGATCTAAATGAAATAAATGCTTTGACTTTGACTATATAGGGCCCTTGAAATATAATAAAAACAAAGTATGAACTCTTATTTTTTTTATGGTTTATGTTGCTCTTAATAGGAAATATATTGCAAACAGATTATAATCCACAACTTTTTAATCACTTGTCTACAGCCCTTACGTACTATTTTCGTTTTAGTCAATTACTGTGATCATTACGCATCCTTAAACAGCAGTAAAAGGCACAAAAAAAAGTATATCGAGACATAGGATAACATTTATTTTTATTATGTAAAGCATATTATTTGGTCCACAGATATGCATCCTGCCTTAGATAGAGGCCCTCTACCAAAGAGATTCGCTTTCTTCATAATCGCGATGCCAAGTTAATAAATAATAGTGTAATTTTAAAAGGCCTTTGTTTATATACCTGCACTGCAGCATTATCTTCATGTATCTTCAAACAATCCACGATCGCATCAGGGGCCCCATTTTCAAAGAACTGTTGACAATGTCCCGGTTCACGTAGCGTTAATGCCGCTATACTTTTTAGAGTTAATGATGATGCTATTGCATTGCCCTAAAATTAGAAAGATGAAGTCAAACTAGTCATTTTGCCTATTTGGGAATAATGAGTCGAAATGGTCCAGTGGATAAGGCACTCGCTTCGTAAACACGAGGTAGTGGGTTCGAATCCGGGCAAGTACCAATGTGATATTTCAAATCATATGTACTTTCTAAGTTTATCTTGGACATTTCTGACCGACGGTGAAGGAAAACATCGTGAGGAAACCTGGACTTGCCAAAGTCTGAAATTGCCAATCCGCCTTGAGCAAGCGTGGTGATTAATGCTCATGCCTTCTCTATATGAGAAGAGGCCTTTGCCCTGCAGTAGGACAGTAAACAGGCTGGTATTATTTATTATTATTAATGATTGAACGTCAGCTAATTTTCTTACAGTTTAGCTGATAAGTAGACTCGTGTGCGTTAACCCAGCAAAATGTTATATATCACGACCTCTAGCTACTTTTTTTAATCTCCAGTTTATAACAATCTTTTGAGTTCTAAAGTAGCTAGAAGAAACTTTGTTGTCTAATTATAGTTTTTTTGTAAAAGTTTTTATAGACATAATTTCATATCGAAATTACTAACACTAGAATATAAGATATTTTTGTAAATTTGAACTGCAAAGGAGACTGAGATTTCTGGGCCCAAATGTACTGAAATGAAATATAGCATGGTTATATTTTTCTGAATAATGTCTCCCAAAAATCAGCTCAATTAACAAACTGGAAATTAAGATATCTTAAATTCAAATTAGTCAAACTTGTGTTGACTAATTTTTTTTTTCTACTGTTCGTGATTAAAACCAAATTTTTTGTATTTAAATTCGTAACTTCATAAACCAGGATAAAAAAGAATAATGTAATTCTTTTAAGTTAATCTCGTGATGACAATCAAAACTTAAGTTATGGTCTGCTAAAAAAATAAAACTATTAAGCAAGATTTAAAAAATATTAAAAACAATACAAATAAATATAAAAAGCATAAATAGAATAATGCCTCCAGAGAGATTTGAACTCTCGACCCCTGGTTTACAAGACCAGTGCTCTAACCCCTGAGCTATGGAGGCGACGTCTGCTAGATCGAAACACGTGATCTGTTTACATATGAACATACTGTACATCGTCTCTGAATATCCATAACAGCTGTTCATGCAAAGGTAACTTGATTATAAATTGTAATATTTCTATGTCACTGAATTAGCAAACAGAAGGTAAGTGATTACTGTATTTATAGGTACTTTCAACATTCAACTGGGCAAGTATCTACCCTCATACAAGATCGAAATAAAATAGTCTTACAAGGTCGTCTTGATAAGGGTGGCGGGCAACCGAAGGATGAGGGCGGCTCACAACGAGCTAATGTAGCGAAAATTGGGGAAAGCCTATGTCTTATATTACGAAGATGTTGATGAAAATAATCTTACGACTAGGGTGGTAGTTAATTTATTTGACGACATCGTAAGAAATACATATAGGTCAATGCCCACATTTCGCAGACCATATTATAACTGTGGTGGGCGAACATACATACACATCACGCCAGTCTCCCAAGGGCTAAGCAGACACTATATAACACCAAACTGGCGATTAAGTAGTAAGAGTTTCTTGCCTATTCTACTCAAGGCTATTTCCCCGTCAGCGAACTGGCTGTGGGTTAATTGCCTGACATTTTATAATTTAACGTTCATATGTGTTAATGCAATTAACTCATATGAAAAATGTTTTTGACTTTGACTTTTGACTATTTGTTGCGATCCAAATATACCTTCTTTGCTTTTCCAACATTCATTAATCTTTTCATACACACACGTCGGTTACGGATGCTTGTAATTGTGCTCTTTGTCAAAACATCACCTAGTAGGCGAACGTGTCGCCATTATAGTATTGAGTTAAATAAATAAACTTACGGAATGTCTATTGAGAACTGATACTACTACAGGTACGATCCCACTTTTCACTAAATCTCTCTTCACGTCGTCATTGCCAGACAGTGCTGTTATTCTGAAATGAAAGCAATAATTAGTGCCGCTTTTTTGTAGCCATCCGAACTTGGTCGGGTTATGTAGGTTTTCGATGCTTCGTCAGTATTATAATTGTTTTTCTTTAATTACTGAATTTAATGACATGAAATTTTGCATGTGAATAGCTGAATGAATACACTAATTATTGGCATACATAGAACGTCGAGATATTTGACTGCTTTGTAAACAGTGATCTATTCATGGTAAATTGTCCTATAACTTTTTAATTACTAACGGAACATCATTGATACTTGGCAACATGTTGCAGACACTTACAAGGTTTGTATAAACGTGAAAATCTAGACCCCAAAGTGCATACTTTAAGAACTAAGACCTAATAAGCGTATTTTACGTTTATATTTTTATCTTTTAAGCCTTACGATTTTTCTAAATCTGTTTTTTAAACAAATATAAACAAATTCAAAACAACGTATGTAAAAATCTACAGCTCTCTATGTAAGCGCTTTATATGAAAACTAGCTAATGGTCAAACGTTCGCGTAGCGGAAACTTGAATTTCTCCGAAGTTTATGCATGCACTAATTTTATTCATGCATACACAATTACACACAAAGACACACAAATTTTTGGACACATCTCTTTTCTTCTAAAGTCTATGGATTAAAAAAAGTTCCTCCAGGACAACGTTCGCCCAGCGGAATCAGTTTTTGGTGAATTTCTCCACAATGGCTGCGTGCACAAATTTTTTTTTACCATACACAATTATACGACGTTATACACTAAATATCTGCATAATTAAAATCTTTAAATTCAACAACATTCCGCTGCGCGAACGCACACCATTCTGTGCACACGCAAACAAGTACGTGATTTGATTTGGTACATACTTAAAATTTATGTATGTTTTTTTAATGCTGTCAGTAGCAGACGGACAAACAGCCCACGTGATGGTAAGTGGTAACTGTCGCTCATGGACAACTTAGAAGCCCCTGCCTATCATGAAGGGAGTGAAAAAACAATATGGAAAATAACGAATTAACAGATATATGCAATGAGTAGCGACTGTTAACTAAATTACCTAAATATCGATCAACAGATATACAAGATAGATAGAAAATATGAAACGCTAGCTTTCCGCGGCGCGATTTCACCCGCGTCTTTAGTTACTGCTCTGCTCCCATCGCTAGTAGCGTGATGTTACATAGGCTAAAACCTTCCTCGAGAACTGGGCTATCAAATGCAAAAAAACATTATCTAAATCCATAGTTCCAGAGATTAGCGCGTTCAAACAAACAAACAAACTCTTTGCAGAATTTTTAACACTAAGTAATTGTCTATACAATAACATAGATAACATCAAACAGTTCATCAAGCAAAATATTTTCGGAAACAAAAATCCCGACTGCCTAAAACAAATGGAAAACAAAAAAAAAATTCTTTTTTTGTGCCGATGCTACCTTCACATTTTATATACCCTATTTCACTCCCACATCAATACGAATCGAAAAACATTACCCTCCTTGACTTCGGCAGTCGGGAAAAAACAAAACAACACATACAAATATGACTATCAATAATAGCGTCTATAAATAGTAAGAAGGGTGTTCCTTAGGGAATGTAGGGCATTGCCATAACAACCGTCTGGTTGCCATATCAAATACATGTTTATTCAATACATTCCCTAAATATAAAAGGAATGTATTTACAAACTTGTATTTATTGTTAGTTTGTTGTCGTTGAAAGTGGACGTCTTTGGTTCATTGTAATAATAAAACTATTCTTTGAAAAATATCACTAAAATAAAAAATATAAAATAAAAAACAAAAATACATAGATAAAAACAAACAGCTCATCAAGCAAAATATTTTCGGAAACAAAAATCCCGACTGCCTAAAACAAATGGAAAACAAAAAAAAAATTCTTTTTTTGTGCCGATGCTACCTTCACATTTTATATACCCTATTTCACTCCCACATCAATACGAATCGAAAAACATTACCCTCCTTGACTTCGGCAGTCGGGAAAAAACAAAACAACACATACAAATATGACTATCAATAATAGCGTCTATAAATAGTAAGAAGGGTGTTCCTTAGGGAATGTAGGGCATTGCCATAACAACCGTCTGGTTGCCATATCAAATACATGTTTATTCAATACATTCCCTAAATATAAAAGGAATGTATTTACAAACTTGTATTTATTGTTAGTTTGTTGTCGTTGAAAGTGGACGTCTTTGGTTCATTGTAATAATAAAACTATTCTTTGAAAAATATCACTAAAATAAAAAATATAAAATAAAAAACAAAAATACATAGATAAAAACAAACAGCTCATCAAGCAAAATATTTTCGGAAACAAAAATCCCGACTGCCTAAAACAAATGGAAAACAAAAAAAAAATTATATTTTGTGCCGATGCTACCTTCACATTTTATATACCCTATTTCACTTGCACATCAATACGAATCGAAAAACATTACCCTCCTTGACTTCGGCAGTCGGGAAAAACAAAACAACACATACAAATATGACTATCAATAATAGCGTCTATAAATAGTAAGAAGGGTGTTCCTTAGGGAATGTAGGGCATTTCCATAACAACCGTCTGGTTGCCATATCAAATACATGTTTATTCAATACATTCCCTAAATATAAAAGGAATGTATTTACAAACTTGTATTTATTGTTAGTTTGTTGTCGTTGAAAGTGGACGTCTTTGGTTCATTGTAATAATAAAACTATTCTTTGAAAAATATCACTAAAATAAAAAATATAAAATAAAAAACAAAAATAACAGTTTTAACATTAAATTACATCTTTACCTACTTAGTATCGTACCTACTACTGTAATAAACTAAACAACTTCATATTTTTTCCTAAGCTGTAATACTAATTTAAAATATCTGCTCAAATTTTTTTACAATAGCAAAAAAAAAACAAAATGTCATCACGAGCAAGAATACAAACTACAGCAGAAAAAGGCGACTACCTATCATTCGGCGAAAAGAACTACGCTTTAAACACAATTAAAGTATGGCACGAACATAACCAAAAAGTGTTAAAAGGCGACATTATACGAACAACTGATAATAACACAGCTATTACGAAGAACAGCATAATTAAAGTGAACCAAACGTCTTGTGAGGACTTTAGCGATAGTACAGACCAATTGAAACAGAGGGCACGACATATAAACTATTGGAAATCAGAATTAGAAAGAGCAATTCGAGATATGGACGCCGAAATTAACGTTTTGGAAAACCAAAGACAGCAATTAAAGAATGCGGCGGATACTTTGAAAATACCAGAATTTATTACTGAGGAATGTTTGGATATGAGGCGATTGAGAATGCAATCTGACCTCATATATGACGAACCTCAAGAAGACTTGTTTACAGAGTCAGCTTTGATAGAAAATGTGAAAAAACTTCATAGAGAATTGTTAAGAGAGGTCGAGTATCAGCTTGATGTGAATGTGTCGTCAAAAAATTGGATGGAAAGAGATTGGAGTGATAAATATTTGGCGTTTAAATACGAGTCTGATAATGTTGATTTGGAAACTAAATCTATGAATGTTAAAGATTCGTCTGGTGCTACGAAACTTTCTGAAGGTATGTTTTTATACTTGTTGGTAAATTTTACACAGAAAAACCATCTCTAGCTTGTCTTACTTTAGGTCCACTTTCCAAAAAACATGAGATAAATATTTGGTGTCCTTTATAAGTACGGAGACAGTATCATTGCAGGGGTTCATTTCAACGCATCTTGGTCAGTTTTCAGTCCAAGTTTATATTTACGTGGATTGAACTGAGATCGTATACTGATATCATAAAACATTAATCAATTTGTTCTCATTCTAATGTTACTGCTTACTTTCGTTGTCTATAACTGTAATAGTAACTATATTCTTGTACAATTTCAAGCGGCTTTTAATTTTAGGTCAATCTAACGTACCATCATGGGAGCAACACACAATCAACGCGCTAAACGAATTTAAATCAGCCATCGACAAATCGAAAGCATTACGAGCAAAAGTTGATGCCGTTCTTTTAAATACATCGCGCGATCTTCGCTCTCAAGACATTAAAGTGAACAAGTCATTGAGCGAACGAATTGCGAGAACAGAACAAGTGAAAACGGACTTGGAAAATCAACTTAAATTGACTTTACACAAAATAGTAGAAACCGAGAACATTCTGGAAACATTACACGAAGAAATGTTAAAAGTCTCGCAGAGAATACAAGTAGCGCAAACCAGACTTAACACGAAGAACTGCAGACCTAGCGTGGAGAACTGCAGAGAAGGTTCTTTAATAGCATTGATTGAGGAAGTGAGAGACTTGAATGATAGTATGAGTTTGTTACAAAAAAGGTCTTTTGAAACGGAGAAATTGAGAGCGGAATTGATTCACGAGAGATCTCTGTTGGAGAATGAGATTATTGTGAAGAAGAAAACTCTGTTTTTGGATAATCAAAGATGTTTGTTTTTGAGATCGCATTATCAGTCTGCTGAGAAGATGTGTGGATTTTAGAAAATCATCAATTCACACTGTAGGTACTAGAGTGCAAATTGTGCAAGAGTAAATTCATACTAGCACAAAGTCGAAATGCATAGAGGCGTCTCAATCTGAACTTAACATCGGAAATTCGACCTTATCTCCTTATCGTAATGCAGATACTCCTTCTTGACGAAAGGCGTCGCGGAGATAAGGCGCGAAACCCGTCGAATGCGCGTAAATTCGCGCGTCTTATTTATATCTAAGAATATGGCTACTGAGTTGGGTATAAGAATCATTTTTCTATGTTAAGTTTTAAATTGTCGCTTCGCTTTGAGCCTGCCTTAGCATGAATAGACTCTTTCAAATTAAAAACTTGCGTGTTTGTAGAGCGTGTTTTTGTCGTGTGAATTGTTTCGTATCAATGTTTTGCACCAATTAGAAGATATATTACGTGCATTATTTATATTAGGTAGTAGATTTTATACAATAATAAAAGATTATGAAATATGAGGTATTTTATTTATAACTACTTATTGTAGCTACCGGCCCGTATACATAAAAATCTTAGTTCGAAAGAGGCAAGTAGCAATATAACATCGTTGATTAACGTTGAAGAAAACATCGTGAGGTGACTTTTATCAAATGATATTATATTATTTGCTGAACATATTCCTAACCCAAATGGAGGAAGTACTATCGAACCACCTGAATCATGACCCATTTTGCTAATATTTCGTCTTAAAACTGTCAAATTTGTAAAATCTACCGCGTAGTAGGATGTTTTTAATACTAACATAACAAAGTGAACTTAGTAAAATTTCAGTGTCTAATAAAATGACAACATGCTCATTGCCAAGGAAATCTGTCTTTAGGCGAATTTCGGCCTACTTGCATTAAGCATTGGCAAAATGAGCTTTTATTGGGTCATGATTCACTTAATTCGTTAGTACGTAGTCATTATGCTTGGCAGAATAGTTAGAGACCGCAGTAATATGATACGCAAGTAATATTGCAGTCTGTTACCTACTATTAACCCGCGGATGTATCCCACTGTTTCCATGGAAATGCGAAATGGAAAAAGTGGGACAAGCGTTTTATACAAAATATATCCCATTATTTCCATTGCGGCAAAAAACCACTAGTACCCGGAAAGAAACTGTAGTAAAACCTTATTCCACATAATCTGTTCACCCTTCCCCCTTTTTATAAACTCCATGAATAAAATTATTTTATTATTATTCAGTGAATAAATCAATAACGCAATAGTGCATTATTAGAACTACAATGATAATAGCAGCTGTCAATCAATATGTTCAAAAGAGGTTTTATCTAAAGAGGAAATAAATATAGATTCCATGTGCACGCCGTCAATAAGATGCGATGCAGCATTTTTTAATCGCCGAGCCGCCCGCAATGGAAATAGTGGGAAACTGTCCCAATATTTCCATCAATGGAAATACATAATGGAAATAATGGGATCCACCGTAGCCCGCTACCCCAATAAGTCATCTAATGCTATTTTATATACCGGACACTTTGAAAAAATACTTACAATTTATTAGCCTGTTGAACAACAGCGACATTATCATAATTTTCCGCTAGCGCAGTAAATATAGCGTTCACACCGCACTCAGCGACCATCTTGCAAAGTTCATTTCGTACTAACAGTGTAGCGATGGTCAACATTAGTTCCGATACTAGAGGAGGTTTTGTGTTTTCTGCAAATAGTGTTCAAGATTAACTTAATTATTTTGTTTATTTTACTTTAACGCAATTTATTTTAACTCGCATCAATAATGTAATGTCAATAATCAATATCTAGCAATAAAAAAAACTTATTTTAAACATTTTTAATAAATTGGTTGTAGCCAAATTATCTTTTCGTGATATGTTATTAAAGGATTATTTAACTAACTGCGTCCCATGGCTTCGCCCACGCTTAAAATATGTTTTGCCCCCCTCGGGAACCAGACCAGAGTTTCGGGATAAATAGCCTATGTCCGTCTTCGGCACCGAATCTATATACATACCAAATTTCATCGAAATCGGTTCAGCTGTTTAGGCGCTGAGTGGTATCAAAAACACACACACACACACACACACGCACGCACGCACGCACGCACGCACGCATGCACGCACGCACGCACGCACGCACGCACGCACGCAGCACGCACGTACGCACGCACGCACGCACGCACAGCCGGACGCACGCACGCACGGCCGGACGCACGCACGCACGCACGTCGGTGTTCCAGAACTGGAACTTACATAGCTCATAGAGTAGTCTTACTGTCAAACCACCAAATATAGCGCACGGAACTAATTTTAGAACATAACGTTAGAACAAAGTACACAGTTGCAATAGTAATATTAATAACTAGCCTCCCGCAGCGCGGTTTGATTCGCGTCTTTGGTTACTGCTCTGCTCCCGTCGCCAGTAGCGTGATGTAACATAGCCTATAACCTTCCGCAAATATTCAAATCCGACAGTTTCAGAGATTAGCGCGTTCAAACAAACTCTGCCGCTTTATATAATATAGTATTAATAATATAAATTAAGATACATAGTTTACCTTTCAATAAATTAGCGAGTGGCTCCAACATCTGAGCTCCCAACTCTCTGGCATGTTCGTGTGCTTTACCAAACTCTACACGAACATCATCGTCTAGTGTCAACTTTCTTATTACGAGCAAAGTTTCACTTAACAGCTAAAATATTTGTAAAGTGTATTAAAAATTTAAAAACAGTTCAGATTTAAAGGTAGACTGGAATATTTTTGAGAGTGCCAGATACCCAATTTCCCCTTTCCTTTTTTTCTCACCTACCCCACTCCCGTCATTGTAGGCAGCGGCTTCGCAGTCGAGCTCGTCAGTCGTCCATGAGCGACAGTTACCACTTACCATCACGTGGGCTGTTTGCTCGTATGCCACTGTCGGCAAAATAAAATAAAAAAAAAAGTATGGAGATGTCAGACCTCCTTTAATTCTTTAGCGGATTATGTTCTTATAGTTTTGGTGAACTCTCAATATATTCCTTCGCTAAATGACTGAAGTGATTGGTAAATTTAAAAGAGAAGGGGCAGATGGACTTATTTTAACAACAAATACATATCTCTTGGCGTTTCATATTGATAAAAAATTTAGGCGCCATGACCTATATTTGAGTATATACTCTCCTATGCTAAACATCGTGAGGAAAATAAAGGGGACAAAATAGCTGTATCTATGGCTTAAATTTCGTCATATAGGTCCTCACCAAACAAAAAGAGCAAAAGTATAACGACCATAACATTGCTATACCGCTCTTAGAGTAAATGTTGCATATCACAAAATAATAAGGTCTATTTTTGCTTGCAAGTTACCTCAGTACAGTGACAGTTGTCATTGCCTTATTGAGTCATATTGAATTCAAATTTTGATGGAATTTTTACCTAACAGTGTTAAAGCAAATATGTGGTCAACTATACAACAGGAGTACCTTACATGCATATTGTATGAGAATATATAATGAGAATATAAGTATCAACTATCATAATAAAAATAAAAGTTTATTACTTACTTTTTGATTACCACACACATTAAGCAATAACTTCAAATTCTCAGCAATATTCTTAGCAAATAGTTTCTGTCTGTTCTTCTCGTGTTTGATAGAGCATGTCGCGGTCCATCTTAATGTTGATGTTATAATTTCATCATTTTCAACATTATCTAGAATACTGAAGAAAAATCCTATTATTAATGCAAAAGTTTGTGTGTGTGTTTGTTACACTCAGCGCCTAAACGGCTGAACCGACTTCGATAAAACTTGTCAAAGATTCGGTGCCGGAGATGGACATAAGCAACAAAACATATTTTACACGCAGGCGAAGCCCTGGGGTGCAGCTAGTATGGTATACGTTTGTGGAGATTGCGATATAGGAATTTAGCACTACAGCTCCAGTAAGAAAATTCAAGATGGGAGGGTACAGTGTATTCAAATTGAAATACTTACGTTTTAATCAAATCAATACCCCTCGGGTCCAATAGATCTGGTTGCATTTCCATCAAAGCTGTTAATGTATCTAATACATTTATCATTAACTTTGTGTCTTTGTCACTCAGTTGTTGTAGCAGTTGCTTTGTAAAGAGTAAGTCTACCAGTACTTTGTATGCACCGTCTTTGCCTGCGCGCACTCTGTGTGCAATGTCCTTGTTGCATTCATTCTGGAAGGTATAATAAAATTAATGTTTCATTAGGTTAAGTAGGATTGATGTTTAAATTGTTGGGATCATTTGTACTATATTTTTGCTTTTTGTATGAGGTGTTCCTTAACTGTTAATAATGTCAAAATTCGTATTTATATTATAAATGCGAAAGTAATTCTGTCTGTCTGTCTGTTACACTTTTACACTTAAAGCACTGAACCGATTTTGATAAAATTCAGTATAAAGATTGAATAGACCTTGAGGAACAATACTATCTATTATCGCGAAAGTGGACTTTATGGGCTTGAAATAGGGGATGAAAGTTCATACATCATTCAACATTCACGCGAGCGGAGCTGCGGGCAACAGCTAGTAAGTAATATGTGCGATTTTAAAATTGTGATATTGCTCATAATTACCTTTGTGAAAGAGAAATGAAAACAGAAGAGTATAAAGCGTTAAGAAGAGTTAGTTTGTTTGGATGTGTACATTTCTAAAGCTATCATAAGGTAAAAAGTCTTACTTTTTAAAGAGCAGGGCAGTAACCAAAGAAGTAATTTAATGAGAGCAAAAGTAAAACTAATCAGTCAGCTAGATTAAAAAACATTTGCTCACCTTTAAAATATCCAATTGTTTAAGCACCTCATTGTGGTCATGTTTATCATAGGCGCATAGATCTTTGAGTTTTGAAACAGTCTCAGAAACAAGATGGTTCTCACCAGAACTTAGTGCAAACTCTTTTATTATGTTTGATAAGTCCACTCCCTGAAAAAAAAATAGGTAACATAATAATAAGTTACAATATTCTTAGCAAAATGACAGATGTAGTGGGCGGAAAAATTGGCTACTCTAAGCATCTTTATTATAGCCCGCCTTAAAAATATCTTTATGAATATTATTTGACAGGCATACTCTATACTATTTTAATAAGTTTTAACGCGCTAATCTCTGAAACTACCTGTCAGATTTGAACAATTCTTTTTACGTTTGATAGCCCAGTTCTTGAGGAAGGTTATAGGCTATGTAAGATCACGCTACTAGCGACCGGAGCATAGCAAAGACGCGGATTACACCACGCCGCAGAAACCTAGTAATTTTTATTTTTTAAATATTAACTATGTAATTAAAAAGTAATAATTTAAAAATAGACAAAATTTTTATCTTTTCAGTTTAAGTACAGACTTGGTCTAAAATTCTGTAAACTGAAAAAGTATTTAAAGCTACTGTAAAGTAACAAACATAAATCGTACCTTCTTATTTGTTACAAAACGCATGTTTACCAATTTTAGTCTTAATTACAATTATATTAGCACGTTTACAACGTACTATTAAAAAAAACTGATGATTAGATCATCATTTGTGTTTACTTCGTAGTTAAATAATTAAAATCATGAGTAACTTCATTCAAATAACAAATGATTTAAGATCATAAACATAACATAAATTCTATTAAATTACTTAAATTATAAAATAAATTATAATTATTTTCTGTTCATAGGCACGCTTTACTACGGTTTAAAGGCCTAATAGATTCATACCTGTGCCTCGAATTGAGCTATAGCCTCCTTGATAGCTTCGTCAGGACTCATATCAAACTCCTCCATATTCTCCTTAACAACTTCATCATAGGTCTCCTGAGTTATTATACGAACCATTTTTAATGTTGTTATAACGTTTTAATAAAGAAAAGCTGTATATTCTTAGCTACTTTTAAAGAAAATTTGAAAAATATTCACATGAGGCAGTTGCGATTGCCGAATGATGTCATGTGAAATTGTCGAATTCTATTTTGACTTTTGACTTGACAGATTCGTTCAAAACAAAAGATATGTCAAACTGTCAATCTTGTCAATTCTAATCGTTTGGAAACTTTGATTAGATTTAAATCGGATCATGGACGTCAATAAATATATCGTTTGTTGCTTGTGCTATACTGCTGACTAGCAGTGGTATGGTATTATTATAAACGAAATACAAAGAAGTATTAAGTATAAAAATTCCTTGTTCTGAGGTAAAAAATCATGTCATTAGTAGTCAATCATTTCATTACGTACTATTGAATAGACAGGTATTTTGACGGAAATCAACTTGATTCACGGTGAGTTCTGAAACTTAAACATTGATACAATAATGCATTTAGAAGAAGAGTCTCATCAGTGTTTATATTTCAGCAGTAAGTCTATATTATTATATTTTTATGTTATTATTTTATTAATTGAGTAAAGTCAAACTTTTAGATATTCTAAATATTCTATAAATTATTTGGCAAAATGATAAATTGATTTTGTATTTACTGACAATTTTATGAATAATAATATGTTCTGATTTTTAACCAGGTGACGCATACTCCCGTAAAAGAAACGAATTGAAACACAAATTACACCTTTTGTGCGTAATTATTAGTTATTCCTTTTATCGCGACATATATTTAATTAGGATTAGGATTATTGAACACTAAAAATGAGTTTCTTGGGGAAATTATTCGGCGGGAAGAAGGAGGAAAAGGGACCATCGACGCACGAAGCGATCCAAAAATTACGTGAAACTGAGGAACTTTTGCTCAAAAAACAGGAGTTTTTGGAGAAGAAGATTGATCTAGAAGTACAAACAGCAAGGAAACATGGCACTAAGAATAAGCGCGGTAAGTTGACCATAACTATGATGCAATTTTAATTATTGTAATGTACAAGGACCTAGCTCTTTCTTTGTTGATATAAAGTGACCTTGTTTTAAAATCAAATTTTAATTGGTACGTATTTCGTTGGCACATCCCGGACACTTCGGTGCCTATATAATTTTCGTTGACTATCATTACTTAATAGTAATTATGCCCTACTTACAAAACTAACTGTTAAAGATTTGTCAGTAGAACATAATTATATCAATGCTTACAAATCTCCCACACTTATATTACACCTATTAACGTAGATTATCATGACAGTGTCTAGATATAACTGCATACTAATACAGGTTACCTATGACGGTCTGAATGAGTTTTGTTTGTTAGGTGCGATTGCCTGTACAGATAGAGACAGATTGCCTTAGACATAATATTATATGCTTTTACAATTTATGTGGCCATGTTTAAAGGTTTATATTTTGTGATATTGTCTATAATAAGTATTTATTTATTTTCTTTTCACAATAGTCTTTATAGTATTATACTTACACTAAGAGACTAACATTGTGAGAGACCAGAGCCTGTGTTAGGTTTTTAACAAACCTGAATTACAGGTGTCTGAGGCCCTCCCATTGCCAGAATACAGAGTAATATTGAGCGGTCTATTGGTTTATATTTTGCAATTCTGTATTAATGGTTTAAATTTTGTGATATTGTATATTTACTAATTAATCACAACAGTAAGCAGACACCTCAACAAGTCATTTATTCTATTTTATTTAAGTAAGAGTATGTTCAATAATTTCGCATTCACACCTGCTGTGTAAAATATCATAGATAGAAGAAGACGGCTGTTTTCCATAATGTTCTATAATATTATTTAAACTTGCTAGGATCATGCAGTATTTAACATTACTCTTCTATTGGTATATGCTATCTGTTTACAATTTGTATGCACTTATATACAATATTGGTTGTCTTGAGTTTTATGCCTTCATAGGAAAACCTGTGTTTATTTTGCTAAACACATGGTTTCTACACCACTTTGTTGAACCAAATATTTTGCAGAAAAGCAAATCCATTAAAAATATATTTAAATTGCATAATAAAAACTTTCATAGTACTTACAGAAGTATAAGGAAAACATCTACAACTTTTAAGATGTAGCAACACTACAAATATGGTGACTCATTAGTATTATAATTAGTTTATGAATAAAACTCTTTAATCAGTTTATTGTATTTTGATTGCTTTGAGGTTTGATGTAATGTTATTTTAAGAAAATTGATTTCTCATAGTCTATAACTAGTAGACCTTATTAGTTCATTTTTGATATTTATTTAGGGATCTATATTGCAAGAGATTTCTCCTATACTTATACAAATTCATGTGAAGTATTATCTACTAATCTAATATATCAAATATCACATTACTCTAGATTGAAGGTTGTTACAGTTCGTTGCATGTTGTTCATGCTATAATAATGCTTGTATTGATTACTTATGTCATTGTAAAACTTAAATGTGTACCTCATGTATTTGTTGTGGTTTCAAAACATTTAAAGAGGTTTTTATACTTTCATTTATTAAATTTAAAATACCATTACTCTAATTTCCTATGGGATAGGCAGACAGGTATTACAGCCACAGTTACCCCCAGTTTTTGAAAGGCTGATCAACGAAAAATTAACTAATCACCTGTTAAATCTCATGTGAAGTCCCAATTGGGTTACTAAAAGCATGAATAATTAGTTTAATTTAATCTAATTAGTAAATAATTAAATCATATTAAGCTAATTATCCATGCTTTTAGGTAGTTCGCATAAGATTTAACGGGTGATTAGTTAATTTTTCGTTGATCAGCCTTTCAGAAACTGGGGTTTAGTCATACATACATAGACTATGGGTGAAACTATTACAATATACATCTTAGATAATGCAACATGGGCAGCAAACTATGCCCAAGCTATGTCCAGCAGTGCAAGTTATATAGAATTTAGATTTTAAATACAAATCGTAAATTGCTAACAGATAATTAATGAACAATAAATAATATTCGGTCCTTTGCCTTAGTAACAGCTCGTTATTAAGGCGCAAAGCGGAGTAAAAGACTCTTATACAGAGAAGAGATTGATGTGCAAATTGAGGCAGCCTTTAAAGCACACATTTTACTTTTTATTTTTGCTTCACAACATAGAAAGCTGTTATTACTTAACTATAGAATTAAGTGTATTGCCTGTGTCACTTTGCATGCTACTTTAAATAAATTGTAATTTACAAAAATTGTAAAAACCTGGCGATTAAATTGTCAAAACCTGGTGATTAAAAAGAGTGACCTGAGTTTCTTGCCAGTTCTTCTCATGCCCTACCTACCTTAGCGAACTGGCTGTCATTTTGTAATTTTTAATATTCATTAGTTTTAGTTTAATAAATGAATAAATATATTTTCATTTACATTTTCTTATATTTTTACCTTTCCAGCTGCAATTGCCGCTCTAAAGCGCAAGAAGCGCTATGAAAAGCAGCTAACCCAGATCGATGGTACGTTAACTCAGATCGAGGCGCAACGAGAAGCATTGGAAGGAGCTACCACAAATGCCCAGGTGCTCAATACTATGCGCGACGCTGCTAACGCTATGAAACTCGCGCATAAGGATATGTTAGTATATTTTGATTATTATTTTAATGCCTTATCCATATTAATATTATAAATGCGAAAGTAACTGTCTGTCTGTTTTGCTTTTACACCTAAACCACTAAAGCGATTTTGATCCAATTCGGTACAGAGATAAACTAGACCTTGGGCCACAACATAGACTAAACACAGGCTTTGTCGCGTAAAAAATACTTTGAGAAGTTGAGATAGGGGATGAAAGTTTGTATAAAAAATCGACAAAAATAAATAATATATTATGCGATATAACCGATATTCACGCGGGCGGAGCTGCGGGCAACAGCTAGTTGTCAATAGCAATCCTAATGCAGTGTATAAGCTTCGTTTTAAATAGAATTTTAAAACGTTTTGTATTACTCACTTTTTTCTCGGAAGTGGAAAAGGATTGTTGGCGACGCACGGTTGTCCAAAATAGCATTTGAGTCTTTATTATGTTGTTATAACGCATATTTTCGCTTAGATATCAGTGCCTGTGTCTCCGAAAATAATATTAACTAGAATGTAGCACCCGTTTATTTTAGTAATAGAAATATGCGTTTTAGCCTTTCGAACACTTCCAGACTTCTGAAGAAGGATCAGCAGTTAAATTTGTCTAATTAAAAACTCCGACCATTGTTTTAATTTAAATTTTATTCATATATTTTTTTAAATTCCAGCGATGTTGACAAAGTACATGATATAATGGACGACATAGCGGAACAGCACGATATATCGCGTGAGATCACCGACGCCATCAGTAACAATGTCGCCTTCCCCAACGACATCGACGAGGACGAACTGGAGAAGGAGCTGGAGGAGTTGGAACAGGTCAGTCAATACAAGAACATCATTTTTTCAGCAGAATTACATCCACTGCTGTATTCGATGGGTGGAGAAGGTAGGAGGGAAACATGAATCGATCGCAGCGCGCACCGTTGGCAAAACATTAACTTTCGGCAGACTGACTGTCACTTTTTACTAGCGAAATGCGTCATGAAACCTGTTGCGTAGTTAACTGTAAAAATAATCCTAATAATAATATAAATGCGAAAGTTTGTGTGTGTATATGTGTTTGTTACCACTAAGCTCCTAAACAGCGGAACCGATTTTCATGAAAATTGGTATATAGATAGATTCGATGCTGGAGACGGACATAGGCCACTTTTTATCTTGAAAATCGGTCTGGTTTCCGAGGAGACAAAACGTAAATGTAAACTACGTTATTTCATTGAAATTATTGGTTTGTTTACTTACTTTTCTTAATGACAGCCTGTCATTTAACATTTCAAAGTTCGTCGTAATTATAACCGCTAGTTGGCGCTGTCATCGCGTACCCAGCAAATATAGAATACATTTTTTATCTATTGTAACTTATCTTGTATGTTGTTACAGGAGGATCTGGACAAAGAAATGTTGGGTATCGCCGTGCCCACAGACAATCTGCCCGATGTACCGCATTCGGAGCTCGTGCACGACAAACCCAAGCCGAGCAAGTCAAAGACTGCGGGTCAGTAGTATTCTCTAAATACTTTGATTTCACAAAGTTTACTATCTTCATAGTAAGAGAAATTGATCTAATCACTATATTGTAGTATTGTTAAACGGTAGTAGATCCACGCTGGTTTCAGTATGAATGGGCCGAATCTTTCGGGAAAGTACTCTCATAGAATATAGATGTAAGAGTAGTAGTATCCGTACTACTGCGTTTCGTTCGGTGAGTGAGAGCGCCAAATTGGAGGCCAAATTTCCCCTTTTTCCTTTTGCCTCGTCTCCCTCAGTCCTTTTACCTACCTCACTCCTTTCACGGTAGGTAGCGGTTTGCCAGTGCGACCCGCTATCCCTAGCATTCTATGGACTGAGTTGTCCATAAGCGACAGTTACCACTAACCATCACGTGGGCTGTTTGTACGTAAGAGTAGTAGTATCTGTACTACTGCGTTTTGTTTGGTGAGCGAGAGCGCCGCTTGTCCAATTTCCCCCTTTCCTCTTTCCTTACCTCCCACATTCCCTTTCCCTAACCCCATTCTCAGCCTCCATAGAGGAGGCCATACCAGCTGTTGTTTAAGACGATGGCTTACCATCAGGCGGGGTAGAGTCACTTTGGTAGGCTAATATATAAAAAAAAATTACAATTTTTAATGATATCTATCAAATTTATAAAGACAATTCTCGGACTTTAAACAAACCTTCTGTTGCGGGGTGCATACAAACATACAATTAGCAGTAATCATGGATTTTTAATGGATTCGAATAACAGTTTTGTCTGAAATCAAACCCAGAATCTCATGCAGAAATTAAATTATAAGTTTTGTATTACATTGGTGCTCAAAATATTAAGTTACTTAAATAAATCAAAAGTACCCACTTCGTAAATACGAGTTAGTTCGAATCAGGGCAAGTACTAATGTGATTTGCCAAATCATATGTACTTTCTAAATTTATCTTGGACATTTCTGACTGACGGTGAAGGAAATCATCGTTAGGAAACCTAGACTTAAAAGTATGAAATTGTCAATCTGCCTTGAGCAAGCGTGGTGATTAATGCTCATGCCTTCTCTATATGAGAAGAGACCTTTGCCCTGCAGTGGTCAGTAAAAATAGGCTGGTATTAATATTATTATTAAATAAATCAAAATATTTTCTTTTTAGTGCTTAAATAAAATTCTTTAACCAGAACAGTTGCACATACTCCTAACACCAAACAATCAATAATAAAATATATTTTGTTATTACAGACGATGAGGACGAGATCGCACAGCTGCAGTCATGGGCCACATAAAGTGCTTAATTCTCTATAAGTTGTATTTGTGATATTTTATAGGTATTGTATAGCTGATGGCTGCTAATGTTTGTGGGACTACATTGTGGATACATCTTTAATGTTCAAAGTAAAAAGTATCTTAAGAGCGTTTACGTGTCATGAGTTGGAACGTCGCAATTTTGTGTCATATTTAGTTTTTTTTTATTTTTATAATTTAATCGAAGCTATATTTTAAAATATGTTCTGTTAAATGCTAGAATTAGGTAAAAACTGTATAAAAAGTAAGAAATCATTGCGTTTACAGTTCTATTTATTTGCAAATTAGACATTTGAAACTTAGGTTGCGTTTTTTTTATAGTACAATAATTGTAAGCATTATGGTTACTTACTTTTATACAGCTTTCACCTAATTCTAGCATTTAAACAGAACATATTTTTTAAATATACCTCCAATTAATTAATGAAAATTGTCAAACACGAAATATAACACTAAATTGCGACGTTTCCACTCGTTAAGCGTAGACACGGCTAGTACAGTCTGCCAAAAATATCTATCACCCTACTTGAGGTTTATATTGCTTTATAGAGCACGTGAAACAATAAGCTTAACGATAGATGTTAAAGAAACTTCTCAAAACTGGTACACCACATATTTGGGCAATCGTACATACGTACGTAGATAACATTCTACCCGCGACTACTCTGAAGTTAGCTAGTGAAGTCATAGTCAACGTTTTTGGAAAATGTTGAAAGGAGATGAGAGGTTTGTAATCTCTATTTACAATTACGAAAAAACTAACTTTAAAGCGGCCGAGTGAGATAAAAAAGGGCTTTTCTGACAGTAAATGACAAAATTGAAGGAAATCATTTCTAGGTCAATCTTTTTCTTCCGCAACTGTCATTAATGTTTAAAAAAAGAGTGACAGTCATAGATAATTTCTTTCTGACATTCTATATATCTGATCTGTCATTACTGTCATTATTAGTTCCATTATCCATCGCTATGACGTGGTTGTGCTGTCACACAGTGTGATCCCACAAATATTATCGCAATATTGTATAAATATGTATTTAAAGCATGTCTAAAAAACGCTTTCTCAATTAAACAAATAACATACTCTGCCTTATATACAATTTATATTAGAGGCCTCCATATTTGCAGTATTAGTATGGAACATAAATTATCCCTAATAGATACGTTCTTCCTAAAAATATGTTCCCGTAACCTCCTAAAATTACGTGAAAGCTGTATACAAAGTAAGTAACCATACATTACAGTTATTTTACTATGAAAATCGCCTTGCAAGTTTCCAATGTTATCTGCATATAAACAGAATTGTAAACGCAATGATTTCTTACCTTTTACAATTTTCACCTAATTATAGTAGATTACGGTAACATATTTTTAAAATATAGCTTCGATTTTAAGGTAACAATTGCAAACCGCGAAATATCACACTAAATTGCGACGTTGTCACTATAAGACTGGCCTGTTGGTCTAGTGGTTAGTGACCCTGACTGCTAAGCCGGAGGTCGTAGGTTCGATTCCCACCCAGGACAAGGCTTTTATGTGATGAGCATGATTGTTTGTTCTGTGTCTGGGTGTAATTTATCTATAAAATGTATGTATTTACAAAAAAAAAGTAGTAGTATATCAGTTGTTTAGTACCCATAACACAAGCAAATATAAATGCTTAATTTGGGGCTAGATAGCGCTGTGTGAGAAAAGAAAAAAAAAAAAAAAAAGAAAGTTGTAACCGATCTTAACATTTGTTTGTTCTGACTACAACAATAACAAGCATGGATAATAAAAGCTGCTTTGTGATTGGCTATTTCAAGGTCAAAATTCGAATGCATTGAAATGCACCAATGGCAGTGTTTGTAGTGTATTGTTATGCTTGCGAATGCTAGTATGTGTTGTGCGTGTCTATTAACCTGTAGAAGAAATCTATTAGACGGTTATCTGTGTTATAGAAAGATCGGCAATCCTGTATATATGAAGGCCTCTATTTAGGTAAAATTTTGATGGAATTTGATGAGGGCAGATCTTATGATTTTATTTTTGTTATTTAAAATGTAAGGGCACTTTTGAATTAGTTGATATTAGTTGATATGAGTTGTGTAGCGTTAAAGTGCCTACTGCGCGTTTGTTTTATGTTAACGCGATCGACATGACGTTCAATGCTCTGATTGGCCCGCTCCAAGAAGCTCTTAACCAATCAGAGAGTAAAACGTAAAATAAACTTGCTCTAGGGACCCTGGACGACTGCAGCTGCCAGATTTTTTTCTGCAATGGATATTGTTATTTTTTTAACAGTCAGTATAACATGTTTTTTTATGTTCTACTCGTACATGTTCGATTACATTTTCATACATATTCAATGGCATTTTTAGGTGGATATTGAAATATCAATAAAGAATATTAAATTATATTTAAAACAGTTTATTGTTTTAATGCCCTAAAGCCCATTGAAATTCCTTGACATTTGGCAAGTACGTATTTTGTATGTAGGTTTAAGGTACCTATCTGACAAATGCTAGAATGGTGTGAAATGTCGAATTTAATAAACCACTATAGAAAATTCGGGTTGGATATTATCATATAACATAAGAAATGTGCAATTTTTATTACAAGGTTTTATAAGTTTTATTTCGGTGTTGCCATCTACAAGCAAGTACCTCGTTCTTGTTAACGTCAGTGTTGCCATGCAAATTTCGTTAAAAAAGGTTTAGTGTCTGTACGTGTGCACAACTCATCTCTTCTAATTTTCAAGTGCCCCAACTTAAATATTAACAAAGTTTTAGTTTATTTATGTTTCTAAGTATCGTGTAAATTTTGTTTTTTATTGGAATCATTATATTTAATATAAAATGCAAGTATGCTTGTATTATTTTTTTTACATCCAAATGGTATGAAGAAGGAATTGTTGTGTAGATAAAACTAACTACTTGTGAATTATCTCCGTTTCTTCCCTAAAATATATACGTTCGAGCGAAACCGCGGTCATAAGCTAGTGTATGAACAAGTTAAATAGTAGGTACTTTATGCAGTAAAATCTTCGTATTAACTTAGTCTTGTTTTATAAATTTGTTAACATAATCGAACTACTTATCTGTCGAAATCAAAGTGCGAAAGGTCAAAGTAACAGCTGTCAAAATTAAGGTGTGAATCAAAATCAAAATCATAGTCTGACCCCCAGTTTCTGAAAAGCTGATCAACGAAAAGTAACTAAAAGCATGAATAATCACTTTAATTTGACTAAATTATCCATGCTTTTAGCAACCCAATTAGTACTTCACATGAGCTTTAACAGGTAAGTAATTAGATAATTTTTCGTTGATCAGCCTTTCCGAAACTGGAGGTGAATTATCGAAATAGGAACTGTCAAATTGAAAAGTAAGTATTTGACTAAACTTCCAATACACACGGCATAAAAAAAATAGAGAGCAATGTCTGTTTCTTGTGTTTATAATAGATATGTACTAGTTACAATTAAACATTATTATTTTGGTATGATACATAATTTTAGAAATAAATGGAAGTTTTCTTTAACTGTAGGTACATTTTTCTTAAGAGGTAATGCATTAGTTTTAGCGCAAGTCTAGATTACCTTTGTCAGCATTGGGACCTGTTTCACCAGTTACAAAATTAGTATGATCCTTTTTAAAACATTTCTTATTACGGTAATAATAGGTAATACAGGCCTAAGGCAGCACTTAGGCTTCGTACACATAAACGATACGACGATGTCCCATCGTGCTACGACGCATCATAGTAACGATGAGACATCGTATCCTGAGAGTCTACGACGAGAAAGCGACACGACATCACAACGTGCCACGATTTAACTGATAGAAAGAAAGAAAGAAAAATAATTTATTAGCGTATAATTTAACAATAATTAATACAAATTTAACAGTAAATTTAATTAAAAGCCAGAAGTACTAATATTTTATTTAAATTTACACATTACCTGTCTACATCATTATTATTATATAAATTACATATTATGTATTGTATAAAAAAAAAAAAAAACACTTATTAAAACAATTCTATGACGCTGGCGACAACTCGGTTCACGATTATGCGGCACGGGTAGCGGTACCGGCCGCCAGCCGCCGCGCCGGATGGCAACAAAACAGATAAACTACACTATCTTCTAATAACTGAACTTACTGAACTTAAACTAAACACAGAACTACAACTCAGTTACTCTGTTAAACTGTAGTTA
Source organism: Parascotia fuliginaria (assembly GCA_963082885.1). Lineage (NCBI taxonomy): Eukaryota > Metazoa > Arthropoda > Insecta > Lepidoptera > Erebidae > Parascotia > Parascotia fuliginaria. The sequence goes on from OY720195.1 coordinate 9,539,095, forward strand.
CTTTTCGAGTTTACTTGGTACTCAAAGTACTTAATACTTAAACAGTTTAATATAAATCGCATCGTGAAACGATACCGCGCCGTAGCTCGTCATATCGTGTTTATGTGTACGAGCCCTATGTTAAGAGACAAAAATATAAGTTCGCATAGCTGTTGTACATTTTAGTTAGTTTGTATTTGAGTAAAGGAGATTTAATTATCTGCTGCGGTGTATACTTCGGTATATTGTGTATTCACTTATATTTAGAGAAGTACTTTGTTCTTATACCTATGTATTTAAGTTAAAGATATGAAAGTCCAATAGCTGGTATAAAATAACAGCATGTTACTGTCTGCAGGGCAAAGGCCTCAACTCGTACAGAGAAGGGATGAGCATTGATCGTAACGCTTGCTTAAGCTTTGGCGATTTAAGACATTTCTTTTTAGGTTTTCTTGTGATTTTCAGGGTGGACTTATTTAACAAAATTTTATCTGTTTTTGTACGTAAGTATACATAGTTTAGCAATGGTAAAACAGGCTCGTAATCAATTATTTAGGGTTAGAGCTAATTGTATGAAGCGTAGGTAATTTTCTTAAGCTTTAACATTGGTTTGATAATATATTTTATTTTAAGATTCATTGTTTTATTTACTTACCTTGGCCAACCCAACTTGCCTTGTATTATCGAAATATTTTTATTATGTTTAGCTGCATTGCAAGTCCCTAAAAACCAAAATTCTGGCAAGACGACCACATGACGTCGCGAGGGTAAGTGCCTGGTGCCTGGGATAGGTGGCTACCACCCATGGATGAGGGCTTGAGGCGATATGGCTTGCTTTTGTTTCACACTGGTGTGATAAAATGGTTTACCGGTGAGTAGGTATGGACTTTTTTATGACTATGGGTCTTGTCAGAAGGCTTAAAGTCACTCAGATGGCGATGGAGCGGGCTGATATGATGATGATGGACCTTTTTGGGATGGTGTTCACCGCTCCTGGGTTTAACTTACTGCTTTAGCAGAAGTGTACAATTTAATACACATCAGCTAAGTTGGGTAAAATGTAACAACATGAGAATGACTAGTTGACCCGGGGATCAAACTCTCGAGAACGTGGCAATCTGTTTACCTACTTATACATCCTACTTATACATAAAAAAAGAAAAAAAAAATCTTTTTTTGTGCACCAAACAAAATACACTTAAATTATTAAATTGTAAAAAAACCAAAAGTACATAATTAAAAAATAAAATTAGATAATAATAGTGTACTTATCTACACTATGACTTTAATTTGAACTTTTGCTCACTGGCATACATAGGTACTACCACTGAGTCATCGAGGTAGTCGTAAGGTTAGAAATGCTTTAGTACCTAAAGCACCCATCACCAATCTTGTAGTGTCGATTCATGTCGCGGCAATTCAGTTCGTCAATTATTATACTTACCAATGTTTTCGAGTGCCCTTGCCCTCTATTGACTATGAACAATAGATATAATATTAGTAAGACTTGAATACTGTATTGTGAGACTGTCGGATGGTGATAAGGGTCAAATATGCAGCAAATGACGGCACCGTATAGGTACTATAGATTTGCTGTCACCTTGACAAAGCAAGGTTGAACATGAGCGAGGGTGCTTTTTCATTTCAGACGAAAGATGTCCTTATTGATCTAGACCTAAGGCTTTGATCAGTTGTAAGATGACTTCATCCATCGGTTGTCTGGCACCTTTAAGGACTACTCACACTTAATCAGCTCTATGCAGTTTATGCTTATAGAAAACAACGATTTTGTATGGAGACGCGTACGCATTCTTTCAGCTTTCCGCATGCGTACGCGTCTGAATAAGATAAGTGTGAGAAGACCCTTATCAAGACGTCGGTCTGCCTACACTGCATATCTGCCCTCGTAGATGCTTCATACCCGCAAAAGATATGCTTTGGGTTTGAAATTTTGCAACTCGAGTGATAGGTACTTCTGCTGTTGCAAGCATACTTATTAAGTGCTTACAATCAGGCGGAACGTATATTGTATGCGATCTTAGTTGTCTAAATTAACACTTAATTACGACTCAGAAGAACAAAAAACATTACAGACAATACCGGACAAAGTCACGACTCACGGCCTGTCGCAGACCGTAATTCAGTCTGTATTATGGCAACCTTAGGTTATCATGACCAACAACAACAATATACTTAGGTACTTAATCGTAGCTAGAAGTTTGTAAAAACTAACAAAACCCAATAGAATAATTGTTATACATTTTTATTCTAGTAAAACAGATTTTAGTAAGATTAAAATGTTGTACTTATAAACTATTGTTTCAAAAGTATCAAAGCTATTCAAGCAAAATAAGTAGGTAGTAACATTTTATAATTTTATTAATAACCTATACTAATTAAAAATAAAGTTAGTACTTACTATTGTATTCTTGGTTGAGAAATTTGATTAGATATAAACTGTAGGTAGCCAAAGTGTAGTCTTAGGAAGCGACTCTTGAAAATTTAAGAGCCATAAGAGGATCCAAGATATTTCCTTGTGGAACACCGAATAATATTTCACATCCGTTGCAATACTTAAGGCAATGCTGTCTCAAAGCAAAGCATCCGGAATCTTCTCTTTTAATATTATTTCTATTACCGCATACCGCCCCATCAACAGCAGCCAAAACTAAATAACAATGAAAGGGCCATCATCATATCTTAAAAATGTCAACATTCACAAGAAGTGATTCAGAATTGTCGCTCTTTACTTATGACGAACAATAAAAGTAACATGTTTGCGCAAAGGTTTTGCTTATACAGGGTGTGATAGATCACAGAATTAATTTAATCAAATCGGAGATAAAACTTTGTCTGATCTATTAACTATTTGTTTCGAGTTTGGATGTAAGTATCCTATAATAAAATGTTTGTAAAATGCATCACAAGTCATGTCGCGAGGTACTTTTACAAAAATAACTATAATTCGACGTAAGAGTAGTAGGTAGTATCCATACTGTTGCGTTTCGTTTGGAAAAATTATGTTGACGGTAGATCTTTACCTAATGATTAATGTCGAATGAAGCAAGACGTCATAGCAAGTTCTTAATGTGCGTAGACAATATAGCTTTTGTTTTGGTATAGGTTTTGAAAAATCGACTTTTATTCATAAAATTATCGATTGACAGCATGGGCAGACTTCTTATAAGGTGGACCGACAACTTGCTAAGGGTGATAGGTAACCGATTAACGATGGCGGCTCACTACCGATAAAAGCTGAAATACTTGGAAAAGGCATAGAATCTCTTTCGGCTAAAATCATAATGATGATTATTAATTTTACATCTGATAATGTCCTTTTAAAATTAATTTAAAACTTTTAGTAGGTATTTTTGATAAGTGATTCGTGTCTTTACGGAATAACGGATAGGCATTTACGAATACATCCTGTACAACGAACTAAACTTCACTGCGCGGTACCGACTGCTTTTAGTCAGTAGCAGCATACGGATTAAGTCGGTTGCTGAAGTTCTCTTCTAGTAGCTTTTAAAGTGTAAATGTTACATTTTGCGCAGTGAATAAATCAGTGTACCAGCGATTATACATTATGAGGATTCATACATTGGTAAGTTACTTAAGTACTTTATTACTTACTATCTTTTCGCGTCGTGGTTTCATCCGCGCTAAGTTACATCTTTGGTCACTGCTCCGCTCCCATCACTAGTAGCGTGATGTTACATAAACTTTAACCTTCCTCAAGAACTGGGTTATCAAACGCAAAAATAATTCTCAAATTGACTGGTAGTTCCAGAGATTATATACGTATTACTTATTATAGTAGGTATATTATTGAAGCTATTTTTAGGTGGTTCTTCGCGACACCATGTCATTTTGTGGTGTTACGGGGCAATAGGTAACGTGTTTTATTTTAAGTACCTATCTATTTACTGTATTGTTTTAAGAAATTGCCTTTTAGGTAAATTTATTTCATTTGTTTATTTGTTATTAATCATTTATTCTTCTTTCAGCTCGTCCTCACTCTTCATGTATCCTCAGCAAACATTATATACTTGGACAAACTGTTCAGCAGAGGCCTTAATAACCTCAAACCTATTAGAAATAGAATTGATGAAGTGAAGAAATTTATTAAAGAATTCAACCTCACACAAATTTATAAATATGATATATTAGGAGCGATACGACCATCGGCGGCACCAGTGTTGACTGTAATTGCAATATGAGCTTTACGTAGTGTAAAGGCTTGCGCATACAACGGCCGCAGCGCGCCGCGCTTTGCAAAATTATATCAAAGCACATAGTAGTCGTAGTGACAGTGCATATGCGGCCGCCTGTAGTGTGCGATCCTTCTTATAGTATTATTTTGTGTGTGCGATAGTTCATATTATTATGTGATGTAGGACAATTTTTAACATGCGATGCGTTGCGATACGGCCCGCCGTAATTTGCGCTAGTTTTTATAAGTTCTTTCGCTTTTTAATCAACATTTTATTACAGCGGCAGTAGTTTCTCTGTTCCCGTCGCCAGTAGCGTGATGTTACATATTACAACTTTCCTCAAGAACTGGGCTATCATACGCAAAAAGAATTATTCAAATCCGACTGGTAGTTCCAGAGATTAGCGCGTACAAACAAACAAACCCGTCCGTTTTATATAATACGAGTAGTATAGATTTTACGTTGATATTCTATGAGAAGGTTTTACTTGCTCCGTAGATCAGGCACATTAATACCGAAATCAGCAAGGATCTACTACCAAAGTACTCTTGAATATCCATGTTTTTAAATCTTTTATTCCTCTTTCAGCCTAGTAAAAAAAAACCTTCACCTATATCACTGACTAAATATTTGGAAAATCTCCTTCATAGAGCTAATAATAAAGCAAAACCAATGATAGGAAGAGCCGTGCACGTCAAAAATTTAATTACACACTTTGATTTACATAATATAGAACAAAGTGACCTCATAATGGAAATAAAACAAATGCGAGAAAATAAAACACGAGAAGAAAAAAGAAAATACGAAGAAATAAATAAGAAAAAGGTTCGTGCGTTTTTTGCTATATCATGATTAGAAATCGTTGAAATTTTTTTTATTGCCGGCAATGGAGAAGAGCAAACAGCCCTCGTGATGGTAAGTGGCAACAGTCACTCATGGACTACTCAGAGTTCCTAGTATTGCTCTTGCAATGCCAGGGGCTCTGCGAAGCCGCTGCCTACAGTGAAGGGAGTGGGGTAGATGAAAAGTTTGAGGAAGGTGTGGAAAAAGAATAGGGAGGTAATTCTCGGCGTTTCTCTAGTATATACAGTTATTCTTCTAACCTTCTGGAGGAAATGCTCTAAACAATTATGAAATCCGTATTTTATTGCGTGGTTTAGAAAAAGCTAGTGGAGATACCGACAGGAAAAGCAGTGACAATACTAATTATCGATTCTGTGGCATTACGAAAATTAAAATTTTAGACGGTTACAGCTTGTCAATGTTTAAAATGCTAGGAGGATTCAGTTTCCATGTGCTGGAACAGATTTCTGGCATTGCAGAAATCGACTTTGTTAACTTAGTCAAATGAATTCTAAATATCTTTAGTCATATAAATCACCTAAGTGGCATTTATGAACGTCATAATAACAAAAAGCCAGCCAAGTAACGTACAGCTAGTTCGCAGACGAGGTAAAGGCAAGGGAATAATTATCATGAAACTCAGGGCACTTTTATTAACTGTCAGATTTTAATTTTTTTTTAAGATTTTAAGTAGCATACAAAGTGACGCAAGCAATATGCTTAGAGTGGAGTCACTTTGTCCGACTGATATAAAAAAATGAATCTTCGTATGTAACCTGTCCTATAGCTCTATAGATAAATTATAACAAATTTTCTATGTTGGACGAAAAATATATTTTTTTATTTGATTTAAGTATGATATACGTGGAACTTTTGTTGTACAATTTATTTATTTTACCTATTATTTGCCTTTCAGTGGTGGTTCCAGAAACATTACACTACGACTACGCCCGGGCCTATCATCTTGCAAAATCTCATTAATAGAGCTCAAAATAACATAGAAAAAATATTTGGAAGAGTGGGAGGGGTTGGTTCGTTTATAACAGGGTTAACTGCTCGGGTGAAACACGCGTCACTAAAAACTATTCTAATCGATTTCTTCCGTGGTCTTTTACATAGCATAAAATAATACTGATTATGTATTTAATTATTGATGGTTTCTGAATGAATTTATTGACTCATGATAGGCCACGGTGGTGAAATTGGGAGACCCTCGTGATTTAGACTCATATGTTTGGCAATGGACGTGTTTTGGCTGATATGATGATGATGAATAGATTTAAATAAGTTATTTTCAAAATAGTTTATATTCCTTTTTGCTGAGATAGAAAATTCATGCACACTACGACGTTTAGAGAAACAAGGCGGTTAGATAAGAACTGGTCCCTCTAACCACCTATATCTTTCCATAACGGGTGGACCGTTGAAACTTGATAAAACGAAATAACAATGTAGGAATAAATATAATTCATTCACTTTAAAAAATAGTTGGAATATGAAATTGAGTTACCAAAATATTTATATCAGTTATATTGTTATTACAAGTGGCAGTTGAATAATATTCTAATTTAAAAAAGTTAGACAGAGGGAAGAAAAAAACTGATAGTGATATGGGGTTATTCCCAAAGTACTCCATTCTTTTGTTTTAAAAAATTATGAATCCCATACATTCATTTACAAATGTTACCAGTCAGAAATGCTTATTGTTTTGTTTTCATTCTGCTCTTGCATGAAGTAGCTTAAATGGCTTGTTTTGAGTAAGTACTTTGAGTATAATAAATATAAATTTTGAAAGCACTTAATGTAAAAAAATTTAAATTTTAGCAGCTGTGTGTTCTGCCCTGCTACGAATAAATAACTAAATCATTTAATACACGTAAAAAATGATGATAAAAATGTAAACACATGGGGCATTTTTCCGTGTATGAGACGCGGCTAAATACTACTATGTGTAGTCTTCTAGTTAAGTCTTTCTTACTTACCGCCGCAGTGCTATACTGTAATTAAGGCTACAGCGCTGATTTTTATTTTTAAGCCATCCATGATAAATAAGTTTAGAATACGTGTATAAATATGTGAATTGCCAATGGTGGATACGAAGCTGATGGTAAGTGGTAAACATAAAATGGACTTCAGAATGTGAGGTTCTTAGCCAGGAATGAAGTATTTCTGTTCGAACTTAAATAGAGAAAAGAATATCTCTATATTTCAAAGTTTAAGTTAATGTAAATAAAAACAATTAACCGTGTATCGTTAATGTCTCGTTCATGCTTCGTTCACGTCAAGTTACGTCCTATGCCATAAAATGATTATTTTTAGATTTCGTCATATTAATTTAAATACATGATTTTGTTACAATTATTGAGTTCTAACTTACCCACAGCTTTCCCTTTCTTAAAGCTTTTTATTCTTCTCTTCTAATTCTCATTTCTTAATTTAATGCGTTTAGCCATATCACTGTTTATCATAGCTTGCTAATACCAGTTTCTGAATCACAGGTGATCTTCTCATAAATTTTAATCGATTAGGTTGCTACAGATTAAGATAAAAGTTTTCATTAGCATCAGTATTGTTATGAAGGTGTTTCTTAGTCCAGATGAAGTCATGGTGGAAAGCAAATCAAAAAAGACATGATTGCTTATACCTTAAAGTACCTATCAGTACTTAGAACATAGGTAAGTACATACATAATTTCACGTCTGTCACCCATTAATGGGTAAGCAGAGACTATAGAACGCCATTTGCTGGGATCCAAACATACCTTCTTTGCCTCTTTAACATTAATTAATCTCTTCACACACACGTCGGTTACGGGTGCTTGTAATTGTGCCCTTTGTCAACACAACACCTATTTCGTCCGCGTATGTTTGTCTAGGTCGACTCCTACCAACTTTTCCAGTCATTTCCGCTTCATAAATTTCTTTCGTTATTCTATTTTCATCCATCTTTTCCACATATCCAAATTACCTAAACATACTTTCAATTTTAGTGACTATAATACCATCATTCAATCCACATTCTTCTCCTACCACGCTATTCCTTACTCTATCTGACAGATTAATTCCACACGTGCTTCTCAGTGCTCTCATCTCTACTGCATTGGCTATGAAGAAGTAACAGAAGGATGAAGGAAACAACGCGGGCTCGAAACTCTTGATGTCGGATCTCTAACATCAAGAGTTTCGAGCCCGCGTTTCATTAGAAACGCAGATGCACAATACATTTATTTCAAGTAAACGACCTAAGATAATTAAACGTTAGATATTAATCTGTCTAGTGTCATTATTAAATAGCTGGATTTCTACAGAATTGCTGCTAAGATTCTTAATATAGGACTGATTTTGTCATTCTCTTTCTCTTTATATCATTTACCATTGAGTTTACGATTTTGATCTTCAAGTTAGACAAACGACAAATTTTGCTGTACTGACTATCATTAGCATTAGCTACGAGTGCTAAGACCTGTGGTTTAATCGAATTTACCTACTGGTGGGACCACGAGCCTATTTGATTCTCTACATAACAAATAAATAGTAGTTGAATGGACACACTGGCCTTGGCCTCCAGCACCTATCTCTTAGGTTGTAGCGTGGTGATTAGGTGCCGCTCATACTTTCACTGCTTTATTAAGTATTGTAATAATATTGAAAAAGACATTGACTAAAACACTCCATTCAAGTTTATATTGTTAATTTTAATAAACATAATAATAATAATATAATGTTTTTCAACAACTACACACAACTCCATCTAGACCCAAAGTAAGCATATGTTATGGTTGCTTATGTTGCGGTATGCTTGTGATAAGGGTTCTAGAATGCGAATATACATACTTAAATACTTTTTTTTTGTAAATACATACATAAAAGCGCACCTTCGTCGTTTACTCAGTCGTTAGCCCGTATGCGGGGGCTTCCCACATGCGGGGGCTCCCCACATGCGGGCTAACGACCCGCATATGCACTCCGCACATGCGGGCATTAACGTTGGTCGTTAACGCCCGCATGCGGGGTGCGAGAGATTGTTGTTACGCGTGCCATAGGGCCCGCATGCGAGGTAATTGCTTCTTAAAACAATCTTATTAATACCGGTATCCTACTAAATATTATTATAAATTTCGATGAAATGTACCTACATAGATTAGGTGCCGGAGACGGACATAGTATTAGTATACTTTTTATCCTAAAAATTGTTCTGGTTCCCGAGTTAGATTAATTAAAAACATACCATTTCCCGCGTGAACGAAGTCGCAGGGTGCGGTTAGTACTCTATAAATTATAAATTGATACCGTGAAAACAAATAAAATGTACTTACTTAAACATAAACATTTATTGACTTACACCCAAATCATTCAATAACTTATCAAAAATATCATTTTTATCTACTCCGCTGCCTCTCGGCAGGAATTCATCCAGCAAACCATTTTGGAAATCACCGAATTCATCCTGCGTATCAGCCAACCCAAGTTCTGTCAATAACGTCAAATTATCCACGTTGTCAGACTTGTCACCTTTCTCTAAAGTCACGGTATCAAATTTATCGACGTTGTCAAAGTCAGGCAGAAGTTGTTGCGAAGATTCCGTGTTGTCCGTATCTTTGTTTTGACGACGATTGACTAGTTTTGCTTCTTTATTGTCAATGTCAGATATATCATGGTATTCGTGTATCTCTTTGCCGTATTCTATATCATCTTCGTCTTGGTTGTCCTGAACAAAAATAACAGCAATGTTATTATTTACGAGATTAGTTACGCGTTTTTAAGTCGAAAAGGGTGTTAATTATTTCGAAAGATCTAGAAAAATAGTTGTTATTACAACTATATTAGGTTTAGAATGTTGATTTGATTAGATACTAAATAATTAGAAGTCTTTTATCTTTTTCGTGATAGTTATCACAATTGTTATTGGCGTCGTAATAAATGGCTTGTTCTGAGTACCTATTAAATATTTAAATAATATTTTACACTAAATGATATTGATTTCATATTAGTTAAATTAGTATTACAAGAACTGAATTGAATCATGAAATGCTAGGTTTCTAAACCAAATGGGAATTTAATGAAGGCCGTAAGCTGTTCTTACAATTCAACTTCTTAGGGATCTTTTCCACCTATTTTGCTATATTATCGTTAAAGAAGTATTACAGCATTAGTCGATTACGTTACTACCGTACCTGTATGATCTGAGCCGTGGACTTGTACTGGAAAGCGTTCTGTGACAGGTCCACCTCCACCGGGAATAGCGATGTGTTCTCATTTAGATGTTCCACTGTTTCACTGAAAATGTATTTATAATGAAAAAAAAAGCAGCTATTACTAAAATTATTTATTTATTTATTTAAAAAACTTAATGCACATGCGTACACAGGCGGACTTAATGCCGTAGGCATTTTCTACCAGTCAACCAAGGTGATGCAGAGATGAACGAAAATTATTAAGTATTAAAAAGATAAAATAATATTCTATTATAGGGGATCTTCTTTTATGCAGGGTGCCATCTAAATGCAATGTCTATAGACCACAAGAACTGCTTACCATCAGCCGAATTGAATCTTCTTTACGTTTCGGTTTGGATTTCTCTCATAACCGCTATGCTTGCACTAATTATTTACTAAGTAGATAAACAGCAAGTTATACATACTTATGATAAACAGCAAGACCCTTCATGAATCTTCGTAGCTGGTACGCGACATCTTGAGTTCTCTTATTATCTAGAAGTTCTAACTTCACCAACACATCAGATCGAAGGCGAGCGAACCTTGCTCGGGCATCTTGGCGACAACGGAGAATCAGCCTGAATAGAAATTATGTATTTAGAACCCAAAATGTATAAACAAAGGCTTGTGTTTTTTGATATTTTCTTTCCGTGAGAAATTGAAAATACCAAGCAAAACACAGCAGTCCTTACTGCCTGTTTTTGCGTACCAATATTTATTTTCGACTTACGGAATACTAAAACAAGGTTCAGGGCAAATCCCAAATTCGGGAGGACCTCAAATTAGGGGTTTGCCATAGGAATCGCTTTTAGGGATAAGACGGCCAATGTTACTGCCGAATTTTGTGCCGTTATTTGTTTTATAAGAGTATAAAACCGCTGGCAGTCCAATTACCTTTCGATCCTCTTTCTTTACCCTTTTTCTTCCTCATCCCCTTCTTCCCGTCCACAAATGGCTACCACATGGCCGGCAGCGGGTTGGTTGTTTTCTAAACATAATTTCTGAAATGCTCAGAAAAATAGCCATGTCCATAAGTTACGGTTACTCTTACCATCAGGTCGACCGTATGCTTGTTTGCTACCAAAGTTGTATAAAAAAGTATTCTTTTCTTATAATGTAATAGAGGACTTACCTATATTCATAATTGCCCGTTTCTACTCTATACAATGGTTCCTGTAAAGCATTGTAGCCATACTCTTCGTCATCCATCTCCTTGACCTTCAAACAGTACGAAAGATACTCGAACTTCGTGTCAGCGTATTTGCGGATAGTCAGCTTGGTGTCAGGAATCGCTTTGTGAAGATATGTGCCCATGTCAGAGAGGATCTGACAAAAAAGTCTTTATAAGCTTTTTTCTCGTAATACAATTTAAATAGTACATATATCCTTGGAAAGGCTCTTAAATTTATTTATCAGTATGAAAACGTTCACTGCTGAATATGAGACTCTTCCAAAAGGTTAAAAAAATTAAATGTGAAAGAAAAATAATTGAAAAATTTACGGGAATTGGCACTAATTTAGCATACCGAAAATTGCAATGCGTAAAGGTGCAGTTAAATAACGTATTATAGAGACAGAGATTCAGAAGGGCTAAGCAATATAATCGCAGTAGGAGCTAGGTTTTGGGAAACTTACAGGCTTCAAAGCTTTCAGCATCTTGATACCATCTCGCTCTAACATTCGATGGTAATGTCCGAATTTGGTAAATGCTTCTGATGCTCTAGCTTGAGGTTCCCTAACACCTATGCCTGCGAATATGTCACCCACTGCTTTGTAGGTTTGTAGCAGATCGAAGTAGGCTTTTAGCATTCTGAAAGATAGAAAACAAGCTTGTTAGCAAAGCAGGAACGAAGATACACAGCCACTTGCCTTTTTTCCCTGGAAGGATAGGCAGAGGCATGATGCTGAATGGTGCATACACTCACTTCTGGCATAAAGTATGACTATTAGCCCAAATGGGACTTAGCATTCAGTGGGATCTTCTTTGGATTTACAGTCACTGGGTTAGCAGCAATGTGAGGTTCTATACATGATGAAATTGCCCAAAAATTTACCTCTTAGCATTCTCCACCAGCCTTTTATAAGTCCCCTCAGTTTCTCTCAATTCGTTCAACTTTGCTACTAGTGTATCGTTACACAGTATAGCTCTAGACAGGCCCAAAGCATCAGCGGCTCCTGAAGACATGTTCTCTACCAGACGATGTTTCATTTTCTTCATTATGATATCTAAGGATTTACCCTGTTTGGGATCCGCGTGGAGCTTGTTGTAGTTTATTGTTACTTCATCCTATAAAATGGAAAGAGATTGGTTTGAAAGTATTTTACAGATAATACTATTTTTATTTTTCTCGTGAATCTAGGTAGCGGACAGTAGTATTACCAGCGTACTAAATAATCACCATTCTCTTAATTGGCGAATTGGTCACCCCAGTGAATGGCGCTGCCCATCAATAATTTTAATTTGTATCTTGCGTGTATTTTACCAAGAATTTGTAGATTACATGTGTGTTCTATGCTACATAGGGTTGAACTATAAAAAACTTCTTATTGACGCCTAGTATAGTAGTATCTTTACCAGTAAGGACAGCAATAAAAGCTGTCTATTTTGAAGAATACTTCTCAACGGAGAAATACTTTGTAATTACCATTGCTTATATTTTGTTACTGTTGTATGAAGTTTAGCTGTTGATAAAAAGAATCTAGGTGCCGTGTGCAAGTTGTTTCTACGATCGAAACGTTTACCGCGTTTTGCTCACTGATTGGTAAAGAGCTGGAAGAGGGGCAAACGCAGCGCCGGACGTCATTAACGCGACGATCACGTTAACGTAAAACAAACTCGCACTAGGCACTCTGGTACCTACTTTGTTTAACACTTGAGTCCTAATATTGATAATCTTCTCGTCATCATCTGTTCTGTTCTTACCTTAGCAGATTGTATCATCTTAGCGACTTCTACTTTTGTCTTTCCCTTCACTGATTGTCCATTAACTCCGACAAGCTCATCACCACTCTGCAGTGTTCCATCTTTAGACGCTGGTGTGTTGTCAAAGATCTAGAAATTTCAAAAGGTTAAAAATAAAACTTAGAAAATCCTATCACATTCAGAATTGAGAGATGTGAGAGGAGTAAGGTGGGAAAGCACTACTTACAAGGTCAACAACAAGCTTGATCTTTAAAACAATGATTTGCCTAAATGGTTTTTTTAATGCGACGTTTAGTACCTATATTCTAACTGTAGTGTTTTTATTTAATAAGGTTGGTTTAAAATGCTCTAAAGGAAAGTACGAAATTGGCTGCGGTTGGATGGAGCAGAAGTGTTGCGCTAACTGTCTCGTTCTTTTAAGCTCCATACTCAGGCTAAGAGTCCATTCAACCCTAAAAAATTGACCCTGCATTAAAAGCTGTAGACTCGACCCGTTTTTGAGTACATATTTTAGGTATGAATCCAGAAAAATTAAAATTAATATATACTCATGGAGGTTATTGATTGCCTTAACTCGTAGGCAAACAATTAAAAGTTTATTTACCTGTACAATATACAAACACGGACATAAAGGTGCTCCTCCACCTATACTGATGCCTATCAAGTTCTTCTCATCTTTGCTGAGTACCACACTGCCAGACGTTACTGTCATACCCCTAAAATAACAATGGACATTTATAAAACTATTTAGTCAATAATATAACTTCTAGACGACCGCGTCTAGAAGTTATGTTCTATCTTTTTTTCTTTTATTGTACAAATAAGGTGACAAACAAGCATACGTTCCGTAGCATAAGCTGTTACTGTAGCCTGAGGACGCTCAAAACTGCAAAATATTCGCCTGTTCCGATCCTGTTGTAACTCCTTTCTTGGAGAAATTTATCTAAGTTTAAATCTGTGGTACAGGTCCTTCCTGCTTACAGTATGAATGAGTCAATACATCCGTATTGGGTAAGTATATTCATAGCAGGCATATTACAAGTACATTTTAACACATCTTGCTATAAATTCTTACATCGAAATATACATTAATGTATAACTAGATATTAGGTATATCTGTATAAATTAATACTTTAGCCACATATTACACTACTCAAATAAATGAAATATTATACATTACATTGTCTGCAGCTTTTGCGACAGTTTGTTGAAGTAAAGATAGTCATATATAGGTTAACCATATCTCAATATATAATATATTATTATATAGCTGCCATAAGATCAGCAGTTTTCAGGCAACAACTTGAAAATTCTTTCTTAAAGTTTATAAGTAAAATAAAAGAGCAAGTTTTAACACACAGTACTTTATTTCAGCTCCAATTTTACCACACATTACAATTCACAGTAGCTTATCAGATAAGGTTTACATAGCATAGGGGCTACAATAGCTATTTACTTTCTGTTGAGCTATCTGAAACAAACACTACTAGTATTATGAATATAGGGGATACATAATAATATGAAGTACCAAATGGAAAAACGGGTATGAACATACATAGATCTAATAGGTGATGATTTGGTGTAAGGTCATGTTAGAAACACTAGTAAATAACGAGCTTGTATGAAGAGATTAATAAATGTTAAAAAGGCAAAAGAGATATGTATACCTACTTGCACTGCTACTGGGAGACAGGCGTAACATTAAGTAAGTGTTCTTTAATAAGTAAGTAGTTTACATCAGGTTTATAAAATTTCTGTATTCACTATGATAATGTCGTGTCTATATAAGTATGTTCATCTTACTGTAATTTCTATTTAAGTCTAGCTTGTCATAACTGTTAACCATTTTATTTAAGCTTCACACACTAAAGTAGCTATACAAACAGGGGTTCAATTTATAATTGACAACTCACACAAGATCTTGATGCTGTATGTTATAACGTTCCTGTCTCAAATCGTTAAATATACAATCAGTGTCTTCTGAATGTTGCTCTTCTTTTGGTTGACTAAATAAACAAAAATGTATACACGTTACTTTAAAGTCATGAATAATAACTGCAATAAATAAAGGTTAAGTTAAATAACTGAAAAATTACCAATAGGTACATTTAAAAACAATTTAGAATAATCAAAGAATAGCTAGATTAATGTTAACGAAAAAAAAATGTTAAACTTATTGTTTAGTTCTCTAAGGGTGCGTTTCCACTGAAGCAGAGCTGGGCGGAGCGGAGAGGGGCGAACAGTGAATTGGCCAATCACAATGCTCGAAATCTCCACTCCGCGTCAGTGGAAACGGTGTAAGCGGAGCGGACCAGAGTCGAACGGAGCCTAGCGGAGCCGAGCGGAGCCGAGCGGAGTCAAGCGGAGTCGAGCGGAGTTGAGCGGAGTCGAGCGGACTGTGGTGCCCCCACTCACCTACAATACTTTTTACTGCTCTTCTCCTCTCCACTCCGTCCAGCTCTGCTTAAGTGGAAACGCACCCTAAGAAGCGAAACCCACAAATAATTCTATTAAACATATCACAAACAATCGACTTGTAAGCAAACAAAGACATGGCTGCGTAAGAAATAACTAGTACTTACTCTTCCAACAGTTTGATTTCAGAAATTCCTTTTAATTCTTCCATAGGTGTATTAATAGAGACACTAAAGAAAAATAACATAAATAAAAAATAAAGAAATAGACAATAAACAAATTTTTAAAGAAGAGTAATCAATTAATCATGTAAGTATAGAATACTTTGTAATGTTGTTTAGCCAGTAACTTACGTACTACTTACTACATTGTAGGCATTGGCAGTAAATACTGGCCAAGAATGTGACTACTAAGTATACTCTTTGGATGTAACATGACATAATTTCTAGATTATGATATCAAAGTCAAAGTCAAAGTCAAAGCATTTATTTCATTTAGATCATAAAGTATGATGCTTATGAAAAGTCAACATTACATTTTGTCAGTCAATTGACCTACAGCCAGTTCGCTGACGAGGTAGAGCTGTGAGAAGAACTGGCAAGAAACTCACGCCACTCTTTTTAATCGCCAGATAATTACAGTTATTTGAATGAGTTACAATTTAAACACTCAACGCAACCAAAGAACCATACAAAGTAATTATTACAAATTAACTCATTAATATAATACTAAGATTAAAGAAAGAAAAAGAGGATTTCAATTATTTAGTTTCAACTAGTATGGTAATTTGACTACGTATTTTAATTAAACTGGTAAATGCACCCCCTGGTCACATTGAACGACAAGGTAATACTGGATTGAATATTAAATGTATGCCATGCCAAGATTGACCAGTCATCCCAAGTAGCACCCGTTCACGAGCATGACGCACGGGCCAGCCATCATCACCCTCGCCATATTAGAGGGAAGGTGATGACCCGGCCAATACGACACCACAAGCAATGACAGTTTAGTGAGCATGACAATGCAGGGCATGGGTGGTAAAAGAACCCTAATAAAATGTAATCGTCGTAATCGTTATGAAATTCGTTAAGAAACAGACTTTTATTATGACAAGTCGAAATATCAGTAGTGTACAGTCGTTGTTGTCAATACTCATTAGGAAAAGTAGATTAAAAACTTGAAAGTACTTAAAGTAACTTGTTATTAAGACATTTACTGATATACTTACATAATTTCTCTAATCAAAGATGCTTACCTTTCTTCAACCGACAATAATAGAGAATTACTGTTCTCCTTATGTTTGCTAAATAAAAAATGACAAATAATAAGTAATGTCAAAATAACTTCTTTTTTCGCCTTCACATCAAATCACTACACTGCTTCCGTTCCCGATTTATGTTGACGCGATTGGTTAAATTAATAAAATGTAGTTGAAATGAAACAAAGTCGAATACTCCTTAAAAAGACATGAGCATTGATCATCACGATATAAATAAGTCGTACAGATTTTCTTGCGATGTTTTACTTCACCGTAAATCAGGAATATCCAAGAAATGTTAATAGGTTTGAAAAAGCCACATAGGTACCCGATTTTAAACGCAAAACCTTGTTAATAGAAAACGGGTGCATTAACCACTAATCTTATAAACTTTTACTACTACACTATTAATAACTTTCAAATAAACTTCTATCTCTAAACCAAAACTAAAATAAACAAAAACAATTAGGTACATTTTATCTTCAAACATATTTTGCAAGGCAATCTCTGGACATATCCGTGTGTCGTTGAACATATAAAACTGACTGTTTTGTTGCCACATTAGTAAAATCAATATATATAATGTATTCCCCACGTTTGTTCGACTTCGCAGCGGTTAAACAACTGATAAACTGAAACATAGGATGTTAGATATGGGTGATAAGCTTATACGTCCTTGCTGACACATATTATTATGGCATTACGCCTTTTTTTGAAGAGGTAGACAGAAGTGTATAACACCCAGGTTTCGCCAGCTATTCTAAGATTCAGTTAGTAATTTTATTCTAGACTGCTAATAACGCCGAATTTGTAGGGAGAATAACACTATATTATTATCACTTTTCCCGATCTGTGCATCGAATTCAGGACCACTAAACCAGCGAAGCAGGCATACATTATATTACGAACTAACTTACCGAAGCGCGGTTTCACCCGCGTTAATTGGTCACTGCTCTGCTTCCGTCGCCAGTAGCGTGATGTTACATAGCCAACATATGTTACATACAACCTTCCTCGAGAACTTAAACTTAAAGGTTCCAGAGATTAGCGCTTTCAAACAAACAAATAAACGCTTCCGCTTTATATATTTGTATAGATTAACCATAAACTAAGTCCACTTGGACCCATGGGCGGTGGACACCACGAACTCTTATGGTGACTTTATGAATGCTTTTTCGGGCCTAGCTTAAATCATCTGTGGATAAAATTAAAACGAAAGACATGCGCTCATAAAGAGTTTCAGGTATTTCCACTGCAAGTCAAAGGTTTCCACTCCTGACACCTGCCTTCACCAAGTTTTGCTACTTTGGCCAGTGTTCTTCTATATATATGTCATCTATACCAGACTTGGTTTCAAGTCCGACTATGAAGTGTAACAAACCTTTTAGGCAAAGCGACTGACATCCTTCACAACCCAATTAATGGACGAGACTTCTGGAAGTGGACAGACGTCTTAAATTTCCAAGTTTGTATGGGAAACCTTATGTCTGAGGTTGAGGACGTAAAATATGACGACAAGGCGTATCACAATAGTATATTAGCTTGTAAATACCACAAATTGAATTACTTGTCTAAAAACACCCGTATGGAACACTGACCAAGATAAACACTATAGCAACCAAAATAAAAACACAGCCTCGTATTATGTCACAGAAAAAAATAGAATAAGTAATAGTAAAGAGGTTATACATACATTTTATCTTCCTCAAAAAAGAAATCATCATCATATTCTTGCATCATTTTGCGTAAATGTTTAATATTAACTTCTCTGTTTTGTTGAAAATATCGATTGTATGTTTGACACGTGGGTGTTTGTCGGCAAAGCAGTTGGAGCATGCGCAAAGGGTAGTTCGTAAAATGGAATAATTCGTATCAAACTCATGCGTGATCCTAAAACTGTATACACACCATATAAACTATGGGACTACCATCACCTCATAAAGCAGTATATTTTTAATCTTATATTGTGTTTTGTCTTTTTCTTTTGTACCATTAAAAACAAGAATAGAGACAAAGTAAGGTTATAATAAAATTGCTTAAGAGGTAAGGCCCCTGTTTTTACGATAGTAGATTCTTGCTGACTTCAGCATGAAGTTGGATTGATCGGGGAAGTACTACCCTCTCAGAATATTTTAGACTGCTTCTGTGGTTCGGTGGTACTGTTTACGTACTGCCAAGCAGAGGTCGAGGTTTCGATTCCCGCTCAGTGCAAATACTTGTGTGCATGAACATGGCTATTTGCATTGGTCTGGGTGTTTCTATGTATAATATGCATATATTTACAAAAAAAGTATTTTAGTATGTTTATCCGCATTTTAGAACGTATAAGTCGAGCTATAATATATGCTTACTTTGGGTCTAGGTGGCGTTGTGTGTAGTTGTTGTGATATTATTGAAATATATTCGTTTCATCGGGTCCTTTGGTTTGGTGACTGGTAGCGCGCCGCAGGCCCGATTACCCCTTCAGTCCTATTCCTTTTCCCTCCTATTCTTTTTCTTAGATTGCTTGCGTATTCTTTGCAGCTTCTGCGATGCTTAGAAGACATAGCCATGTCCTTAAGTTACGGCGATCACTTACCGTTAGGTGGACCGTATGCTTGTTTGTCACCGAACTTGTTAGACAATTATTTGCCTACGCCAATTCTCTAACAATGTATCTCTGTACAGCTATCAGCTTCTTAGGAAACTGATAGTGACAATACTCAGCAGTGAGCGTCGTACTGCCGAGACCACAATCGTGAATCGCGTAATAAAGTAGGTGCTTTTCATACACACACGGCGGTCACGGGTGTTTGTTTGTTGTTTTTGTGCCCTCTGTCAACACATGACCTATTTGGTCCGCGTAGCGTAGCTCAGTTCTAATTTCAGAATTATCCCCAGGTATTGTATTTACGCATTATTACGCATGCAATTAAGTTCAAAATACGTCATTGCATCGAGTAACATTTGTATGTAATGCGTGAGAAGTAAAATAGTCAGCTTGTAACATTTCTAGGTTATCATAGTTACAGGCGCTGTCTGCTAAAGAAATTAGTGAACAAGTGTTTTCTTATATTATTGAATGAAACAGAGCAATAAAATAATGTTAGGTTCAAAATATTTATAGCCAATATGTACTTTAATTTTAATAAACCACTATAAATTTAACATTTTACTGTTTTTATGGACGTGATTATTTATTATATTTATTCGTTATTGATCATGTAGGGCGTAATGGTCGTTGACGTAGGGTTCGAAACCGGGTAAGTATTAACCAGCGTAGTAAGCGTGGTAATTAATGCTCATGTTTTCTCTTTAAGAAGATACAGATATTAGATAGCAGTAGGTACAAAATAGTACAAAGGTATAGCAATATTTTCTGAGGCCTCCATTCAATACAATACTACAAAAAAGGTTCGTTACCCAACAGTCATGACGTTACATCAAGTCATTACAAGTTGTGTAACTTAAACTGCTTTATATGTAAAAGTTGTAGTGGTTTCGTTGTGCCAGTCCTCGCTCGCAATCCACGCTGGTCAGTCACTAAACAAATTAATAGGATGAATAAATTAATACTTGTGAGTATCGTGATTAAAAAAATATAAATGTCAATTTTGACAGTTATGTGGAAGTGGCCGGTATTTGTGTTTTAGTTTTTTTTGTTTATTTACGTGTAGTGTAAGTTGTTAATACTTGTTAATATTTAAACATAGGGACGGTATAATTGTTTTGTGTTTGTCCATTTTTATTAAGTTCTAAAACTGTGAAAAGGGAAGAGGCAAACATGAAGTAGTTAATACGTTGTTTTAACGTTTAGTAAGAAAAGGTTTTACGCTCTGATTAGGATGCTAAGCAGGTATGTAGCTGGCTAATTTCACGTTGTTTACAATTTACTTCAAGGTCAAACGGTAAGAAATAAATTGCTCATTTTAAATGTTATTAAATTATTACAGGATACAAAGATTAATGTAGTAATTATTTTGAATTAATTTTTAATAATTTTATTATATTCTATACTTAGCGTTTCAATGGTAAACAAAAAATCTATGATCAGATTTATATTGTGCTGGCCCAGAAAGCGGCCACGCTTATTGCATTGTCAGAAGCAGCCATCAAGTAGGTACTCCTGCGTGCAGGTGTTAGTGCACGCAGGCACAGTATTTTAATGCACCTACCAGTAGTCCGACTCCTTTGTTGTTGATTATGATTACATACCGCCAATGCGTATACCTACACACAGAAACTCAGTAAAGGGTCAGGGTTGTCACAACAAAACTACTTAAATATTTTACATAACTTTTAATTAGAAATAACGAAGGTATATACTCATATACGTAATATACAAAATTATTAATGCGTAACCAATAAATATTTTCTACTTATTTTACTTTTAGATGTTTTTAGAGTTCTGTTGTTAAATTTTACTATAATATATAGTGAATTCTCTTGCGAATATACATGTAGAATCGATGCAGAAACTTTCAAAAATCGATTTTGCCATTTCTGAGTAACACAATTAATTTTTAAGTGTGAATTTTGACAAAGTGCTTTTACAGTTACCTAAGTAGTAACAATATCCTATTATACATCTATTACATCAACTTTTACTGTCACATCCAACATCCAACAACATCCCTATAAAAAGCCATGCGAGCCATAGCGTTCGTTACATATATTATTTACATAAGAAGTATAAATACCGTACTAACACTATAAGGTATCAGGACACTTGCGCGAATCCACTTGCGCGAATAGACATCTGCGCGAAAGGCACTTGTGCGAATCGTCATTTGCGCGAAAGACTTTTGCGCGAGTGGATATTTGCGTGAACAGACATTTGCGCGAAACTTTGCTGTTTTGTACATATTTCTTTTAAAATCGACATCCGGGTACCTATCCCAGCGCTGACCAAACACGAATCTTAAGTCACATTCGTGTTCGGTGATCGCTGGGACACTCAGATATCAATTTTAAAAGCAATCGGTTCAAAAATAGCAAAGTTCAAAATGGCGGCTGCTTTTATTAAATTTGACATAAGTTTGTATTTGGTCATCGCTGGGATACTCATAACGATTTTGAAAGAAATCGGTTCAATAACAGCAAAATATCGCACAAGTGTCTGTTCACGCAAGTGTCCCAAATCCACACTACAACACATTTGCATTATTTTATTTTAATAATAGTAAATATACAATGCCTGATTTCTTGTATTATTTTTATTCATTAATCGAATAACGAATGAAAGAGTTTATTCTTCATTCGAATGATTTTTCTTTGAATAAAGGAAATTATTTATTATCTGTGAATAACAAATAAAACAACTTATTTATTTTATATTCGTCATTCGAACACATTTTGTCCATCTCAACTATTCTCAACACGAGGAGACACGAACAGGATCAGACAGGATCGACGCGGCAACTTCGATTCGATGGTTTACGTCTCACGGTCTAATTAAATAGTAACTTTGTTTGTAATTTTCTAACGCCAATTCCTAGAATTGGCTTTAATGTACAATTAATCAGTCAACTCGTAAACATCTAATATATCGTCTACATTAGGTATATTAATTTACTAGTAAATATGAAATTTGCAAATAAACTCAAAATAACTTACCGCTCGTCCCGTGGAAATCGATGGAATTTTAAATCTTTATTAAACCTTGATGTAGATTTACAGTTAAACACAGAACAAATCCTATAGACTATTATGGACAGCTGGTATTATAATCGTTACACGTAGTACACCCCTTCAGATTAGAGAACGCAAGCTAAGTGAGATTCGCGCTCGTCGACCCTGCCGCTCGCTTCCCCTTGTCCCCTTCATCGTTGCCCCGCGCAAGTACATCAGTCGGCTGACTGTTAGTAATAATAAGACTGTGACGCAGGGCACGATGTAAGGCGGGATATCGTTTAAGGTACACCACACAGACAATTCAGATTGGTACAGTCGGTAAAAACCACCGGAACATATTTCCCACCTTTCCTCTTTCCTCACCTCCCTCATTCCCTTCCCCTAACCCAACCCCAGCCGCCATAGTAGAGGCCACCATACCAGCAGTTTAAGACGAAGGCTTTTGGTATGGTGGCCGCCACTTCTGGATTTCTCTGACTGCTTACCATCAGGCGGGGTGGAGTCACTTTGGTAGGCTATAATATAAAAAAAAAAAAAAAAAAATTCCTTACTTCGACCGACTTGAGTTCGCAGTCTGTTTAAGGACTTCCAGATCGGCCACAGCAATTTATGTCCAGGCTGTAGATTCTCTTTGGTTGTAACAAAAGGGTCTAGTAGAGATTTTATTGAAGAGTGCGGTAGTTAAAATGAACCTTTACGCAACGTTCTGAGTTTGATTCCGGCAATCAGCAAATAAAATCATTATCATGGTGATTGTGACTATAAGGTGACTCTAATTTATGCAAATTAGTTGTTTCATTCCTTAGTGTGTAAGTTAATTTCTGATTTTAATAATTTAGAGGCTTCTGTCCAGAAGTGACAAAAGTATCATTGATTGCCTCAGTGTGTCTGAGGTTGTGGTTTCGATCCCCACTCGGAATAAAATTAGTTTGATCTAGGTGTCCTTCATGTTTCTTGGTAAAAGTAAACCACTGTCTATCTAATTGAGCAAGACGTTGTGATGATATATGTATACACTTACCCCCAGTTTCTAAAAGGCTGATCAACGAAAAATTAACTAATATCCCGTTAAATCTCATATGATGTACCTAAAAGCATGCTAAAAGAATGGATAATTAGATTCATTTAACCTACTTAGTTACTAATTAGATCAAATTAAACAAATTATTTAATTAATTTTTTTATTGATCAGCCTTATAGAAACTGGGTGTTAGTGTGTAAAGTGAGATTCTTATATATGTTTAGAATTCTCTGTATCTACATCAACATAGTGCGTACCTATTTCCAAAAAATAACACGTCATTGTTATGTAGGTTAAAACAGCGATAGTGTTTGCAAGGTTGAGTTATGACATATCCGTCATATTCAAAACTAGCTTTCCGTGGCGCGGTTTCACCCGCGTCTTTGCTTACTGCTTTACTCCCATCGCTAGTAGCGTGGTGTTACATAGCCTATTATCTTCCTCAAGAACTGGGCTATCAAACGCAAAAAGAATTATTCAATTCCGACTGGTAGGTCCAGAGATTAGCACGTTTAAACAAAAAACAAACAAACTATTTCGCTTTATATAATATAGATACAGATAGATAGATATAGATTGTACTAAGCACAAATTTAAGGGGAAATATCAATTTTCCCCAAAAATTATATTGGTGACATTAAATAGAAAAAAGGTAGTAATTTAGAATGATCTGCAATACTTACACAACACAGCCATGTCTAATGTCAATAGGTTATGTTCCTCTTATCGTCAAATTATGCCGTATAAATTCCTGCCTTGGTCGTATCATTGTTACTACCTAAATTCAATCTGTACTATTATATAATTATATATAGCGAAAGAATTTGTTTGTTTGTTTGAACGCGCTAAACTTAGAAACTACCAGTCGGATTTGAAAATTATTGTTTTGCGTATGATAGCCCAGTTTTCAAGGAAAGTTGTAGGCTATGTAACATCACGCTAATGACGACGGGAGCAGAGCAGTCAGCAAAGACGCGGGTGAAACCGCACCGCGGCAATCTAGTTTGTTATAATCGGCAGATTATTAAAATATTAAGGTTCTAATTCAAAAAACAGAGCAGTAAGCAAAAACACGGGTAAAATCGCGCCGAGGAAAGGTAGTTTCTTTATAATCGTCAGATTATTAAAATAAGGTTCTAATTCAAAAAAGCACCGGTGACCCAATTTCCCCCTTTCCTCTTCCTCCTCTCCCTTCCCCTACCCTATTCCCAGCCGCCATAGTGGAGGCCACCATACCAGCAGTTTAGGACGATGGCTTTTGGTATGGTGGCCACCACTTCTGGATTCCACTGACTGCTTACCATCTGGCGGGTAAAAGTTAGGTAGACTAATATAAAAAATAGAAGCATGCAAAGTGACGAAGCTGAACCACTACTAGTAGGTACCCATAGTTTATTGAGGACATATGCCTTACCCAAGTATCTCCGTTTCCAAATAATCGTAATGTCTTTTAATATTTTTACAGGTAACCATCTCCTTACTAATAATCTATCAAGAAGCAAAAGCACAAGCACCATTAGGTCCTATTGGAAAATTTGTTAGAGCAAACCTCGTCGGTCAACCCGTCATTCACGAGAAGACTAACTGGGTATTTGATCCTGATGTAGCTTTGAAAAGACGAAGACAATTCATAGAACTACATGGTGACAAGGGAGAGAAACTTATTGAAAGACTGGGACTGGGTATTGATGGGAAAGATGAGGAAAGATTAGAGAAGCAAAGGAAAAGAGATGAAGGACATTTAGGAGGATTAAATGTTTATTTACCGTAGTTAATACATTTTTTTAAGGGTGATTGTTTTATTCTCGTTGTATTGAGACTGACTTTTTTTATCGATAATAAAGGTACCCTCTAGTTAAATTATTTTGCAATTTACTAGTTGTATCTGCCAAACAAACTTTTAAGTACTATTGTCAACTACTTAGAGTCAATGAACTTACGATCTTTTGAATCGCCGCGCGTCGCAAAGTTTGTTGTTAGCTTTAAATTTTGTCTCCGGGATATGAAGTTATTTATTAAATTTTGCGATTCTTTTTCTTTTTTAAATTTAGCAGTATTTAGGGAGTACTTTTTGATTTTATAAAGTATTTAATTAAATATCTTGCATTCTCAACTTTATAATGTGACACGTGACATTCAAGCATCGCCACACACATGACCAAACACACTATTGCAATGCCTCAACTTTGTAAACAAATTCGAAATTATTTTTTACCTTGAATATCCTTCACTTTATACGATTTACCAATAGATTTCTTACAAGCAAATTTCAACATTACTATATATGGAAGAAGAATCAATGTCGATTGCAGTTAAGGTCAAACAGTTAATATTACAGAATGCGTTGCTTAATTACAATCCTACTTCTATATTTTGTGGATATACCTGTATTAGCCTTGACCCAAAGTTCAGTGACAGAATTGCTTGCAGAATGTAAAATCAATTTGATACTTACGTACATAATCTATATATATATTATATAATAATGCACTGAAATTTATTACAAATTGGTTAAATGACAATTCATTAAAAATAAATATAGAAAAAACTAAATTTATTCAGTTTAGGACAGTGAAAACAAATCAAAAACATTTTGACATTAAATTTAATAATGAACCCGTAGAACAAATACACAATACAAAATTTTTAGGTATTACTATTGACGAACATCTTACATGGAAGGAACATATTGATAGCCTTTGTAAAAAAATTAATAAGTTCGTCTTTGCTTTAAGAAAGGTTAGGGATGTAGCATCTACACAAACTGCATTAATGGTGTACCATTCGTATGTTTGTTCTATAATGCGGTATGGTATTCTAATCTGGGGATACTCCTCTGAAAGTGTGCGGGTTTTCTTGGCACAAAAGAAGTGTATTCATGCTATTTTTGGTATGCACTGGTCTGACTCTTGTCAGCCTGTTTTTAAAGCTCAGAAACTTTAACGTTTCCCAGCCTTTATATTTACGAAGTTGCTAAATTCATAAAGCGCAATACAGACTTGTTTAATAAAAAGGAAAATACAAATAGGCGTAAAGTTACTCATCAATATTTGAAGCTACCAGTGCCTCGTTTAGAAATGTTTAGAGTAAGTAGTGTGTATAAGGCACCGCTTATATTTAACGCTTTACCTAAAGATGTAATAAATCTACCCTATCATATATTTTGTACAAGTTTAAAAACATGGTTAATTGCAGAAAGTTTTTATACTGTTAATGACTATTTAAAAAAATGCTCTACTCAATCTTACCATTTCAGAAATGCATTAAGATAGGTTTAAGTTAACTTGTGTAACCTTTGTCTGTGTACCTACCTACTTAAAATATTTGCATGTCGTTTTAAGGCGAAATGTGTCATCGCTCGATTATTCCTGTTTTAACAACTTTTGTACCACATTTTTAGCAAATAAATTATTATTATTATTATTATTATTATATAAAAATGAATCCCTATTTCCCTTGGTCATGGCATCACGTGAACGGCTAGATCAATTTCGTTGATTCGTTTTTTGTTGTGTTTGTTATTGTCAGGAGAAGGTTCTTATGAAAGAAAACTGAGAAAATTGCGCGGTGATTTTGTAAGTTTAAGAATACTTAACCACCATATTAAATTTAAACCGCTATACCGATTTCGATGAAAATTGGTTTGTACATAGATTTGGTTTCGGGACATAGGCTACTTTTTATCCTCAAAATCGCTCTGATTCACGATTTACATTAATTAAACACATAGCAATTTTCGCGCGGACAAAGCCTCAGGGTGCAGCTAGTTTAATATAAATACCAGCCTGCCACTACAGGGCAGAAGCCTTTGCCCTCTCCCCTTTCAATCGCCACTTGCAATTTCAGATTTCTATTTTATAAGTTTTCCCAAACTTTACAAATATGTTGGTAATAACGACTCCTATTTATCAGCTCATATATACTTAGCACTATTTTTGATCCGGTCTTTGTAGCAGAGTGTGAAAACGGATAACTGCAGGCGCTATTTGCTACCATAATAATTTGTTTGGGATGATTCACACTTTTGGACCCACATCTATAATATTATAATAAAGCGGACGAGTTAGTTTGTTGGTTTGTTTCTTTGATTGAACCCGCTAATCTCTGGAACTACCTGTCAGATTAAAAAAATTCTTCATGCTTATGATAGCCCTGTTCTCGAGAAAGGTTAAGGGTATGTAACATCACGCTACTGGTGACGGGAGCAGAGCAGTAAGCACAGACGTGGGTGAAACCGCACCTTTTTTTAAATCTTAAGCATTAATGTACACAATAATAGTAATTGTTTATCCACTGGTGAGCTGCATTGTTTGCTACTTGAATGACATAAATATTTACAATATACAATATACGATAAGGTTGTGGAATGAGCTCGCCGTCGAGATTTTGCCGAGAGACTATAACATGGAGTTCTTCAAGAAAGGAGTTAAAAGGTGTATAACAGGGTCAGCAACGCGCTAGTGATGCTCCTAAGTGTTGCAAGCTTCATTATGCTACGGTATCTGCTTACCATCAGGCGGGCCATATGCTTGTTTGACACCTTAGTCGTATAAAAAAGAAACAAAATTTATTCATTTAATTTCTTATCTGTATAATTATTATTTTCAATAGAATACAATTTTTAGGGTGTCATCAATAAGTTTGCTAGCGCGCTATCTAATCTGTGTCACTCTCATAACCTCCTTCAGCTAATAACAGATGGCGCTACTGAGTGAATATTTATGCAGCCCATTTTTGACATAAATGTAAAAGTTTGTATTTATAAATTATGTATTTATTGCCGATTTCAGGTAAGGTAAGTATCCTTAGGTAGCTCATGACCGGCCAAGGTCGTGAAAATTGGCAGTGGCCTATGTCTCGCAGTGGACGTCTTTCTGCTGATATGATGTGAAATTGTATTCGTTTTATGTCATGTGAAGGCATTGATATCCAAAAACTCATATGTCGAGGTTATAATAAGAGTGCAGATATTTTAAAGTAGGTGATACGTAGGTAGGCCGAAATAAGTAAAAAACAATGCCATTCAATATCATTTCATTTATTTATCGTAAAGTATTACAATATCGATTGATATTACATAACACTGAATGAAAACTTACATGTCTACAGATAATAAAATCTAGCCTAGGAATCATGAAACTGGTAGCCTAGCTAACTAACGAACAATATTTGGAATACAAAATATTCATAATCGATAAACTTATCAAAATAACGAAAATAATTCGAAATTTCGAGAGATTTATCAGTATAGGATTTATCTAAAAGCTACAGATTTATTTTATTTATATAGCAGTATCAATACTTAATTATCTGTCATATTTTTTGATCCAGGATACGTTATTTTAAGCGGGGCATAAAAAAGCATCATATAATGCTGTTATAGTGTCAAGGTCAAGGCCACTATGCAAGCAATACGCCACGATGGCTTTTGGAATCATTTCTACCTCCTAAACCCTTACTGCTTGCCATCAGGTAGACTGAAAATACTTTGGTACCTTGAAAAGTCATATTGGCATTATCTGGTTCCAAACCACAAGAAATATCGTAATCTTTACACCATTACCATAGGCGCCGGAAGCATGGTGCAAGAGGGTGCACTTGAACTTAAAAAAATCATAGGAAAGATTCACACCCAGCTTATGAAAGACTGATCAACGAAGAACGAACTAGTCAACAATTGAGTTGCTAAAAGCTTCAATAATTAGTTTGATTTGATCTAATTAGATCAACTTAAATTAATTAATCATGCGTTCAGCATGATTTTAGGTACTTAACATGAGATTTAACATGTGATTAGTTAATTTTCCGTTGATCATAAATATCTTGTTCAGCTATATTTTTATGAATAGCAGCACAATTGCAATAAGCATGCACAGTTTGCTTAATGAAATGGAGATGCATCCCCCTGAAAGTCAAGTGCACTCCCTGAAAAACAGTCTGGCGGCATCCATGACTATCATGACTAAGGTTACGAAGCTAACTAACTTTATCGATAAATTAATATTCAGTGAGAATTTTCACATACAACGTAATTTAGTGGGAACTCTCTGGATATCTTGTTTACAAACTCTAAAGACTCGTGTAGTTTTAGAGATTAAATTTCTCGCTGTTTTTGTCTTATTTCTCAAAAAAGCAGAGACTACATGATACTTGTGTATCTTATATCGTCGATAGCGACAGACAAAACTAGAGCCGTTTTTAAAATGGAAGTAGATTAGACATTATGGTCTTCTTTCTGAAAATTTCTTTTGATGCACAGCAGGTCTTCAAAAATATCATTTACTAGTGCCATTTGCAATCTTTAGACCTTAACTTGGATTTCTGACCACCCAATCCCAATTTTACATTTGTGATTTTGGTACCATTCAAATGATTGCTATATAAATAAATGTAAATCTGTAGGAACTATAAGAATTGAATTACCTCTAAAATATTAATATGCATTTCATTATGCCGACAAAAATTGACTTTTAGACATGATCATTGGTAATACACAA
The DNA here is from genome assembly GCA_963082885.1 of Parascotia fuliginaria. NCBI lineage: Eukaryota > Metazoa > Arthropoda > Insecta > Lepidoptera > Erebidae > Parascotia > Parascotia fuliginaria. The sequence goes on from OY720195.1 coordinate 9,569,076, forward strand.
ATTTGAAGGAAACAAGGAATACCACACGAGTTGTTTTTTCAGTACTAATCGACTGTAGTTGTTATAAATCTTTTATAGTTACTTCATCTGTTTCAATGTTTTATTCTTAACGTATTGCATGTATTCTAATACAGTGTTTTAAAATGTAACATTAGATACTTTTGTACTAATGAAATGTCTTTATTTTACCTGTTGTCGTTCCTACAAAAACTATTTGAAGTTATACATAATAAAATTTTAAAGGCACTATATTAAACTATGACTGTAGAATAAAATAAAAAATGAATAAATGCATAAAAAAGATAATTACAAACTAGGAAATAAAAAAACTCGAAGATTTTGTGACTATTCCCTTAATACTAAGTATTAATATTACAAAGATTTTTTTTTTCGAAAAAAAAGCATTTTTAAGGCACCTCGCATTTTTGGTTTGCATCAACAGAGTGGATTAAAACGATTAAATGTTATAAGAAACTATTATCTAATTATATAATAATCGACTTTTGAACATGATTCACAGTTTAATAAGTTTCATCCGGATTCAGCCTATCCTGTTTTCAATCTGTAAATGCTTACAGATTCCGCTTATTTATGGTAAACTTAATTATCAATTTTAGTTTCTAAATCGATTATCAAAATGATCTATCACGCATTGGAAGGATCACGAACTGAATAATGATTCAGGCTATGTGATAAATCAACTACTGCTAGAATTGCTGAAAAATGTTAAGCTGTGTATCATTTCAAAAGCTTTTAAGGGGTCTTTAGGTCACCTATCATTATATTTATTGGTCATATTACAAGTTTGTAGTATAAAATATACGTATTGTACCTTTAGTAAATTAAAGTCGCAAAATAAATTGATTTAATCCTGCAGTTTTGAATAGTCTGATCTTGTTTTATAAATACGCCATCTAGTTAACATAAATGATAACTACAGTACTAAATTAGTATTACAGATGGTGTTGTATGACTAAATTTAAGACAAAAGACCCCTCTCTTAAATCTAAACACGAACACCAATGAAGTATTATACTTTAATATGGCATTACATTCATAAATAATTATCCATTAAGAGATCAAAATTAAGTTCTTTTTCATTATAAAAATTATTAATTTCTCTTATTACATGTTTTTGAGTCAATACCATATTTTGTGTATTCATTATTAATTCAAGAGATTTTATTTTCAAAATCAATTATTGTAATTCTATGATGCGTCTTGCTGTACCTATTCGATGAACTTTGAGCGGCTGCGATTTATCATTAAATATTCTTATAAATGAGGGTGTTTAGGCAAATTTTCACCACCAGTTGGTGCCACTTAGGTGAAAACTTTCCATTCACCAAAAAATCAAAAACAAAATTCGAAATTCATTCGCAGTTTGAAAGGTTTGAAAACAATAGAATCGTTCAGGGTTGATTGGTTGCTTTGACAGGTGCCTGGACCTGACGCCTCGGTGCTGCCAACTCGTGGGTGCCATTAGAGTTAGAAAACCCTCATTCGTTCATTGTTGTTGGTTAGACGTCCCTTTACATTTATTTGATCTATCAACATGATCATCGTATCTATTTATATTTTTAGTGCATGGAAGCGAGACCCATAAATTTCGGGTTACCTCTTTTCATGTCCTTAATTTAATTTCGGTAATATAAAATTAAATTTTACTTTTTCTAATGTACCCATAGATATCCAGATGACATTTTAAAGATTTTACTTATTTTTTACGCAGTGACTTGAGTGTCATCGATGTAATACATTAAAATTGGAGTGTTAAAATATTGATTTTAAGTATAGTAGACCATAAAATTGCTGTACCACTCTTAGAGTAAATGTCGCGTGTTGTTTGCATTAACATATAACAATAATGTCTATTTTTGATTCTTCTTCCTTTTTTTTTGGCAACAGAGCCGACGATTGTGTCAGCTATTTCTGCCAGCGTCAAGTTTAGAATAATATTCTTGTTGATGATATTAATGGTATATTACAATAATAAAAAATAGAAAAATGTGGATGAAATTAAATGACAACCATCTTCCGTGAAAACAAAAGATGCGTCTATTTTTTATTGCTAGTGCCCTCAGTACAGTGACAGTTGTCACTGTCATAATGAGTCTGAATTCTATTTTTGATGGAATTTCTTTCTAAAAGTGGTAAAGCAAATATGTGGTATACATTAGTAGGTACTGGTAGACAAGACTAAGAACTGTTAGGCTTCTCAAGCGGTATACCTTAATTTATTTCGACTATTTCTTTTCAATTGTTAATCATCCAAGCGTAGGTAAATGATTTTGGCCAAATCCTCTAAATTAAATATTCGTAGAGATCTATCTTTTTTTGAAATACAAAAGGAATTTCATCTATACGTCTCGCTTTCCTCAGCTAAAGGTAATCGAAGTTTGTTATTGAATTCAAATGTAACTGTTATAGTCGTTGTCTCGATTGTCGCTATACTGTGGTCGCGTACGGCTGTCACGAAGGACATCGTGGACCTGGAACACAAGAAAAACATGAGTTAATTGAGAATTCAACAAATACTCAGACACTCATTGCCGCTATAGTGGAGGCCACCAGGCCGTTTCCTCAACAAGCAGCCTTTATCTGGTGTTTTGTTTGCGTCTCTATATATAACCAAATTCAACTCAAGTTCAGCTTACTGCGGGACATATGGACATATATTATGGGGATTTAGAGTGTTCCTTTCCTGCTCTTACGATACCCGCGAGAAGAGATAAGCTAACTTTTTATTACAGACCGGAGATCACACGGCTATACTTTTATCTATATTACATTTTATGTTCACCCATTTATACATGTTACTTTCAAGTACATTTCAAATAAATCAAATAGAATTTACTACAGTCGTTTAAGTTACGGTACTTTTCATCCATACTCGCCTATCAAGTAGAGATGAAAAAAATGCGACGAATTCTAAAGAGCCGCCTTACTGATATATCTTAAGATAGATCTTCGACCTGCGTCATGCGATGTTTAGAGGAGATTAAAATGTTTTTGTGGTCAGGGTTGTCAGCTTTTTGTAAGGTCTGAATAATACTTAAGAAGTAAAATTAAACTATTGTTCTCCTTGAAAAATTCATAGCATTATTTATAAATTAGACGTAACTCATCTTACATAATTTATTCGCATCTGAACTTGAATTATATCTGTCTTGTCATAGACCATTAATTTTCCATGGGTTCAAAGCTTGCATCAAGCCTCAGCCGATTGCCTTTACTAAGTCAATAGTTTATTTTGTTAGTGTACGGTACGAGTTGCGTTCCGAGATTTCCATTCAAGAACTTTTCGGCTCAATCAAATATTGGGTTTTTTCGCTTTGTTTCAAAAACTTTCCGTGTTTGTGACTATCGCCGTGCTATGTGTACAATTAAATAATAAGAATTTTAAGGAAATTGAGGCGCTCATAGCTCTTTGCGCTCACCAGTAAATGATTAGCGGGTTAAGCAACATAGAATGCAACTGGCCCATGGATGGGTGACCGCATAGTGGTATTTAATGAAAGCGTCTGTGTGCTTCGAAGCGCACGTTAAAAGTCGGTCCCAGTTGTTACCAAGTTAATAAAATTCGTTAGGTCAAGTCGTATGCCTATTTGGGCGACCTGGACAAATCCTGACACTAGATTGACCACTAACCACTTGATATTTAATTTTGAATAATAAGAACTAGTCAATTTGTACTACTTTTTATTATTTAATTACAATACATAAAAGATATATATATATAAAAAGAAACTGTCAACCCTACTGTTAATCTAGCATCAAATTCTGAGTACATCTCTTGCATTTTTATAGGAGACTACTCGGAATGAGTTTAAGTGCTTAAATCTGCACCATTTGATTTGTTACTGCTATTTGTGATGGATACAACAGCTTTTACATTTATCGCCTGCATTTTATTCTGGCCTAGTGTGTATTATCTTAATATATTATCTTATAAAGAAATGGGTTAAGATATAATATGGTATAATATGTTAGTGGGTGAGGCTTGATGGATAGTTTCACTTAGTTATACTTAATTTTACGCCTGTCTCCCGTTAATGGGGTAAGCAGAGATTATAGAACGCTTTTTGCTGCGATCCAAACATACGAGATTACGAGTACCTTCATTGCCTCTTTAACATTACACGGTTACGGAGGCTTGTAAATATTATTATTATCCATACAAATGCCATCCTGAAAATGTTTGGTTTCGAGATTGGATCACAGTATTGAAGTTTTGATTGTTATATACGCTTACTATCATAAATTGAAGGCGATATATTGTAATACGCTTTTGTGTCACTTAAAGTGTGTTCTCGTGAGTTTCTATAATTGTCGTGTGGGTGGAATTGTTTTGTTTAAAATAGGTCTGTCCTCTGTGACATGGGAACAAGACAACGAGACTACACTAACAATCTAGTTTAATAGAGATATTAATTCTTACGATTCCTTAGGACAAACGTGTGACAATAAAATGAGTCTATGTTAAATGTACTTATATAAATATATTTTTTGATAGAATCGAATGTTTAAATATGAGTGTTTTATATGTTGGACCTATAATGACTTGATAACGATGGTGAACCATCGATGGATGAGGTTGACTCACGTCCGGACAAGATAGCAAAATTAAGGGAAGGTCTATGTCGAACAGTGTACATATTTTCGATTAGCATGATGATGTTGACGATTATGTCATTATCATTTCAGTCAAAAGAGTAGAGCTTCTGCCAAATCTTTCCACTTCCACCGGTTCTCTGCTGCCCTCATCCATTAATGTTTTCATTTTGTATCGAACGAAACCGAAATCGAATAAATCGAGTTTCGAATATAATAGATTCGAAACTCGATTTATCCGATTTCAATTCGTAACCTTTTCCTCACTTTTTACTATTCAACTTTCCTAAATTAAATATGTATTTCAATTCATAAATAAATAAATAATTCATTGCTTGCAACACACCTGCCTTCTACACTATCGATTCATATTTAAACGATAGTCTCATATATTTTGTTTTTGCTATATTTTTTGTTGGCGTTTACTGAACCTTAAGAACTGGGTACTAAAGGGTTTTGACCTGTAAAGGGCAGGCTACATGTTATCGGATAATTACATCACTTTTATGAAGTTAGTACTGTAATATTATTAGTGGTTGAATGAACTTTTATAATATTATTATTGGAGGCAGAATTGATGGCCGGTGAGACAGAAAATAATTTGGAATACTCAGTGTGGTCATTTCTCACGAGATGGAACTGTAGAGTGCAGGATTTTGGTTTGGGGGACTTTACCTATGTTTTATCAAAGTACATAAAATAAGCATATAGTTTTTTTGAGCATGCGTTTGGCTTGAGCCCCTTACATGAACTAAAGGCACTTAGGTAACTCTTTACATAATAAGGGTTTCGGACAACCAAGAAATAACGTACAGGTACAGTCCAGGATCCAGGGATGGAGAACACTTAACCAAAAAGTCGTCAAACGTAACTTCCACTAATGCGTCTTTATGACATGCTTTTTCACACCGCACTTATAAGACTTATATTGAAAAAAGACTCCAAAAGAAGGTACCTTCCCAAGCCACGGCTATTGATGTACCTCTCGAGTCTTGATTTTTTCTACAATTAATCTTTGATTGACAGATCGATATATAAAGTACTTACGAAGAACCAGCGTCAGTCAGTAATTGATTTTGTTATTATTATTGACATCACGCTGAAGGCTTGATATTGAAGTATAGGTTGTTGACCGTGTTTATAAAACAGTATAATGTTACACTAAGCCTTTTTATTCGAAGAGGTAAGCAGGAGTGATGCTGATTGGTGATGGGCACAAGTGTATGCAATACAGCTGTTGCGCAGGATTGATTCAGGGATATTCTATTGGCGAATATCAGTATCATAAATGTGTGTGTGTTAATGATTTGACACGTTGGTTATGGACTTAGGAGTTTGAAATTCATGAGAAGGGGCCTTTGCCCAGCAGTGGGATGATATAGGCTAACAGTAATAGTTTTTCTTGTTCTGTTTTTGAACTTTTTGTATGAAGATAAATCAAACCTTGAGAAGTAAAATGCTATTTTGATTTAAACGAGAGAAGCTCCAGTATAGAGTTATATTTTACAGACGCTTTTTTATTTCTTCGCAAATATATTTGCATGTACACCAAATTGATTTTTCTATGAATCAATATTTTATTTAGTTTTATAGATTTATTTTAAGTATGGGAGTGTAAATGTCAATATCGCTTAAACAAAAGCTGTAATTTATAATGATGATTGATGACATGCTATGGTTCAATAAAACTTGAAGAAGGTAAATGGTAATTCGATTTGTCTGACGCTAGAGTAAATATTATTAAAAGATGTCCAATTTGAATATTTTAGATGATTTTATAGGATTCCATATCTTAAAAGTAAGAAAGGAAACCTACCTATTATTAACCTGTTTGCCTATTATTATTATTTAAAAAAAATAAAGAGGCGCTCATAGCTGATTGAAAAACGACGGGGTGTTATGACGTGTCTGTATTACGTATTTTTCACAAATATCTCAATATAGGTATCAAATGAAATGGCTTGACTAGTAGAATAGGTACTATACACTATAATAAATTTCAAATCCAAGATGGTCGACACCACAAAATGGTGAATTATTTTTTAGTTATTTCGTATATTATTGTACGATTTTTATACTTTTAATTTAAGTTTTATATTATCATCACCAGATTGGACAATGAAGACATTCGCTGCTTGATATACTTCGATTTATTTCTTTGTAAAGACTACTTCTAACTTATAAAATTAATATAAACTCCTCACGTTAAAGTGTATATCATCTTTAACTCCTATACATAATTCAACACTTATTTATAGCCTAGAGTCTATGTCGACGCACAAAAACTGGGCATGAAGGATACTGGACGTTAGGATCCGGAATTATCTGTTTAGCTGTATCTGATATGTGGAATCAGCAACTATGTGCGTAATGTGTTCGTGTTGATACTTGATCAATACGATGAAATGGGAATAATGTGAGAATGTCTGACTGAAGTGATTTTTTTTCATACATATTCATTGGCAAGCATGCATACGGCCCACCTGATGGTAAATAGTACCCTACTGGCATGGCTATGTTTATTTCATAACCATGGCGTTGGTGACCATGAAGGAGGAGGGGATGAGGCTGGCAAAGGAAAAAGGAAGAGAACCGAGAGTTTAGGTATTTTTTGAAGAGACGAAGAACTTTCTGCTACCAAAATATTGCTGCTATAATATGTCCTAGCACTCGCAGTGTATACACGGATTAAGGCTGTTAATCTGTTTTTTTCCGCCAGACAGTTGTTGCAGCATTTTGACCCTTATGTTATAATATTATGTTACGTATTTTCATGATATTCTTGGTTGGATATCAGTAATATCCAGATACTCGAATACAGTCTATGACAAAGGTAAGTGTTTCTCATAGTCATTAACGCATAACAAACTTAATGACAACTGTAGGACGATATTTAGCAACGCTAACACATCTCGTCTCTTTAGTAGTCTAAACCACACGACCAATTTCTAATTTTTCTGTGTTTTTTAGACACTTATCTATAGTCTATATATATAAAAATCCCTATTTCCCTTGGTCATGGCATCACGCGTGAACGGCTAGATCAATTTCGTTAATTCTTTTTTTGTTGTGATCGTTATTGTCAGGAGAAGGTTCTTATGCAAGAAAACTAAGAAAATTGCGCGGTGATTTAGAAAGTTGTAAGATACTGAACCACCATATCATCACTACATAGTATAAAACAAAGTCGGTTCCCGCTGTCTGTCACTATGTATGCTTAGATCTTTAAAACTACGCAACGGATTTTGATGCGGGTTTTTTTAATAGATAGAGTGATTCAAGAGGAAGGTTTATATGTATATAACATGCATAATATAGTAGAGAAACATTGATAAATTTAAATGTTTTTAATGTGATGTCGTAAATAAACACATTTTTTGCGCTTACATTGCAACCGTTGCAACGCTGGCTAAACCCTACAAGATAGATCAAAATAATGTACTACAGTATTGTACACCTTAAAAAGGTCTAGAAAAGAGTCTGCGATAGTATATAGCTATCTCTAAGGGATAACCCACAATAACCATTTTTATCCTTTACATTTTATGAGAAATAATGGCTTATTTTCGAATTTTGATTTTAAGCAATACAGCATTTATCCTTATCAAATGAAGTACCTTAAATACATTGTGCATTTAATATAAATCAATAATGCCCTTTGGAGCATGTATTTTAAATAAATATTTTGAAGGGAGAGATATAGCGGCAGGGGGCCGGCATTCTGTAGTAAAATTAAATATACTATAGAATGTGTAAATACAACGTTCACAGCATTTGTTTTTCTTCGCACGGGCAATGCTGTTACTAAATATAGTATCAGCATTGCACCCGTGCGAAGCCGGGGCGGGTCGCTAGTAATATATAAAGCGAAAGAGTTTGTTTGTTTAAATACGCTAATCTCTGGAACTCCCGGATTTGAAAAATTCGTTTTGTATTTGATTTGGCAATTCTTGAGGCTATGTACCATCATGCTACGAGTCACGGAAGCAGTGCAGACACCAAAGATGTAATATAACGCGGGTGAAACCGCGTACAGCTAGTTATAGATATTACTTAAATTAGCTCGTTATTCATATCTGATACGCAATTTCATCGCAAAACTGTTGTCATTTCATTAGCTTTGTTAGTTAGGTGTGGTGGTTCGTGTCAGAACAAGGTGGAGCCGGGTGTGGTTCAATTAGCTTAATGACGAACTAATGAACGCGACCTTGCACTTGAAATTTTGTTTATTACAGTGATAGATTGTTTAGGTGCGGTTTGTTTTAGTGATGAAGTAATTTTTTATATTTTTATTATTTTTCGCGAAGGGCAAGTAGTCTAATGTTAAGTGGTGATTTGAAAATTAGGAACAGTTTAATTATTAGGAACAGCAAAAGAATCATCACTATCTCTCGAACAGGTTTTTCTTGTATTTTACTTTTTTTGTATTTACAGCTAAAATATGGCCTATGTTTAGCTCAGATTTTCAACATCATCATATCAGCCAAAAGACGTTCAATGCTTGACATAGGCCTTCCCCAATTTTCGCCACCATGGCCGATCATGACTCATTCATCGGTTGCCCGCTACCCTCGTCAGGTTGTTAGTCAACCTTGTGACGCTCGGCCCACAAAGCGTTTCTGTTATTATTTAATCATTTTTAGATTTAAGTAAAGAAAAAAAAAAATTAAGTTGAAATATCTGCATTCTAGAACCCATAACACAAGCATATAATATGCTTACTTTGGGTCTAGATGGCGTTGTGTGTAGTTGTTGAAATATTATTATTATTATTATTATTTAAATGTCAACAACTACATTATAATAATATTATTCTAATTCTGAAAAGGTCGCCATTGATAAGATTTGTCCAAGAATGGATCTGTTGAAAAATTTGCATAAGAAATCTATTAATTTTTTTGTTAGCGGTTAAATAATGGATTCCACAATCAACCCTACTAATATTATAAATGCGAAAGTTTGTATGTGTGTATGTGTGTGTGTGTGTGTGTGTGTGTGTTTGTTACCACTCAGCGCCTAAACGGCTGAACCGATTTCGATGAAAATTGGTATGTAGATAGATTCGGTGCCGGAGACCGACATAGGCTACTTTTCATGCCGAAATTGAAACCGCGCCGCGGAAAGTTAGTACAAAAATAAATTGAAATAGGACTTTTAATGATAAAAATATTATGTTATAAAAGATCATTATAAATATCTTTCTTCATTTTGGGTCATTTAAAACGCTACGAACAACAAAAACAGCGTCTCTATAGCAATACAATTCTAACGTTGGTACAATATATGCACTCATGAAGAGCTACGTGTATAATAATATATCATTTACGTTGAGCACATCGATGTCTTCTTTTAAAATCGTCTACGTCCTAGTAATAATGATAAATAGAAATACGTTTCACCTAATTCTTTTATTTAACTTAAAACTGTAGATTTATATCTATACTATTATATAAAGTGGAATAATTTGTTTGTTTAAACGCGCTAATCTCTAGAACTACCAGGCGGATTTTAATAATTCTTTTAGCATATGTCAGCACAGTTCTTAAGAAAGGTTATAGACTATGTAACACCACGCTACTGGTGACAGGAGCAGAGCAGTAAGCAAAGAAGCTGGTGAAACCGCCTCACACTGGAAGAGCCCTATGTTTTGTAGTATCTAGACGAACATGATAATAAACGATAGGATAATAGAATCAATTTAATTTTTAATATACTTCCAAAGTAAAGGAAGATAATGTTTTTGTAATTTAAATTTTGTGCAATTGAAAATTCAAAATTTTTATACTAACGTGAAAATGCTGGTGAAACCGCCTCACACTGGAAGAGCCCTATGTTTTGTAGTATCTAGACGAACATGATAATAAACGATAGGATAATAGAATCAATTTAATTTTTAATCTACTTCCAAAGTAAAGGAAGATAATGTTTTTGTAATTTAAATTTTGTGCAATTGAAAATTCAAAATTTTTATACTAACGTGAAAATGCTGGTGAAACCGCCTCACACTGGAAGAGCCCTATGTTTTGTAGTATCTAGACGAACATGATAATAAACGATAGGATAATAGAATCAATTTAATTTTTAATCTACTTCCAAAGTAAAGGAAGATAATGTTTTTGTAATTTAAATTTTGTGCAATTGAAAATTCAAAATTTTTATACTAACGTGAAGTTCCGATCACTTTAAATAAAATGATATGAAATTATGTTTATGATATAGTATCGTAGCCGTGTTGTTTGCGTTTATCCATTTACGCTTTCTATTACAAAATACTTAAGAAACATCGAAGAAGCAATGGGTTTTCATTTTCACAATTTATTGGAAACTATTCGTTGGCATATCACGAGTATTGCGACATGATGCATCCGAACATTGCTAATACAATGTGCAATTTATAATACAAATTCTATGTTGGTTGTTGTTGCATTGGGAGATTAAATGGCAGTTGCAGGCCTTCGAGATTTTGTACTGTGTTTAAAAAGAATTCTTGTTAAAAATTATCGTTGGATAAAATAGTCAAACTGTTATATTTCATGAAATTAAATACGTTTAATGCAAATATACACATTCACAAATTGAATACATTACTTCAGATAAGATTTGATTTATTATTATTATTAAGTTTAGTTTAGTAAATATATATTATTCCAAGCTTCTCAGTTGAAATCTTTTAGAAACCAGCCACATGCACACTGACACAACTTCACTTTAAATAGTTTCGAGCTTAAAACCTACTAAGAATAAAAAAGATTACTTACCAGAATTAAAGATACAATGTCGGCACCCTCTTCTGAGCTCCCAAAGACAATTTGTTACCAAGCTTCTTGTAGCTTTCATTTTTTATTCTAGATTTTGGTTTCTCTGGATCTGGACATCCTTTCAACTCCCAAACAAGATTGGTTAGAGATTTAGGTCGACTCAACTTTCTTGATCGCTTCTCAGGCAACTTTGGCCCATTACCTGAATCACCAGACGTTATTCCACCAGAATGACTCGAATCTAATGTTCCGTCAAGTTCCATAGCTTGATGGATGTTTGATAGACTTTTATACCTTATATTGAATATCGGGGAGTCTCCTTTAATTGGTCTTAACGGACTAGCTACTGGACTAGGCGCCTCTTTAGTTGGCGACGTACTTTTTTGACGAAAAACCATTCTATTCTTATTACTGTTTCCACTATTTTTAATATAGAGTTTAGGTAGATTAGGCGCTGGAGCGATGGAACATTTTTCTTTGTATACTGTTACTGGAGTTTCTTTTACTGGAATCGCTGCTTTTCTTGTTCGTTTTTCAGCTTTTTGGATGTTTAGCGGTTTCTTGGTCGGGATTGTTTCTATAGGAGGCGGTTCTGGCTTTATTTCTGTGATTAAAGGCATATGTATTGGAGTAGCTGCTGGGGATGATGGCGCTGATTCATGTCTTGGAGTTGGTTCATTAGAATATGAAGCTTTAATATTTTTGGGAAGAGGAGCAAATCCTCTTACGTAGTCGTAAATTTGGTCTATTTCATCGTACTCATCAGGGATACTATTTTCATCCCTATGACTACTGTAGATGTGGTTTTGACGAGACATATGTTTGTGGTTAGCAGAATCAGACGATGCACTCCGTCTCAGGAAATAACCTGTTTTGACTAATAGCGGTGCATGTAAAGGCGCATTTAGCAGTCTCTTCGGGTCACCCAGCTTGCCATCCAATATATGTATTCTATCAACTACGTCTACTAATAAACGATTGCACTTTTCTACTAGTCTAGAAAACTCCATGAAGTTTTTGATTTGCTCCTCATTTTTGCATTTTTGCATTTTAAGAGGCGCTGCCAAAGGTAAGGCTATTAAAGCATTACCTTCTTTTTGTAATGGTAATGCAAATACATGGTCTTCTTCAAACATCGACAGCAGCCTCAGTTCTGGCACAAAATGATTCGCGCTTTTAAGTCCTCTAGGAGGCGTTCCATGCACCAATCTAACTGTAATTGGTAACCTCTTTGTAAGCAAGGTCTTTGCTGTATGAACACCACTAATATTTTCCTCTTTAGCCACTGCAGAAAATTTGCCTCTCTGATCTAAACTTAGTAAAATCATATCACCTTTGCTATCTGTGCATTTCAAATATTTATTCTTTCCTAAGAATGATTCACCTCTTGGCATAATGACTTCTCCAGCTGGAAGGTTTCTTGCTCCATCAGCGGTGATAATACCATCTAGGTCTATTTTAGCGCAGATGCACCGTATTGGTTCTCTGACGAGGCATCCGTCCTCAAGTTTTCGTCTAGCCAGTTCAGATACAGACTCAATACATCGCACAGCTCTACCTTCTTCACTTAATAGTTCAAAATAACCTTTATAGTTATCAGGAATAGCTATTCTAGGTCCTACACTAACCATCCGTCTCCCTTCTTTTAGTTTGATTGCCTGCGCAATAATTTTCTTTCTCTTTCCTGCAGACACGAGTAGTGCTGTACTCTGAAGCCCAGGACTAGGTAAGGTGGGAACTCCAAGTCCGCCATACTGTCCTTTAATAATTTTCGCGACGCTTGGTAGGCGATTCTTGACTGCGAATTCTCGAAGGTAACTGCCCTCGTCTGCCCAGCGGGAGGCTGCGACGACTACTTGGCCGTCCGTGGCTGCCATGACGGGTTTAGTCACATCTGTAAAAAGAAAAATGATTTTAATCAACTACATATTTATATGATTATATATTTAAATTTATATGAAATTGTGCCCGACAAATGGCAACAGGCTCGACCCCTGTTACATGGGACCTAAAAATATATAAAAAAATGGCGAAAAGTGGGTGATTAAACACCCTTGCCTACCTCTTCGGGGATAAAAGGCGTTAAGCGGTATGTACATATTTATATTTCATGTAATTTATCCAAAGTAGTACACGACAAGTAAGGGATTGGTTCTTGTATTTAAACATTGCTCTACAATATGACCAGGCCTAATTACACTAAGTATATGGATAACAAAGTATCTATTACATCCAGTGCCCATTGATGATTAAAAATATTTAAATGATCATCTAATGTTGTCTATGAATTTATATCTGAATTTTTATAGTAGAACAACATTATCATCTTTTAATTAGTAAACATTTTATTTATTTATTATATTATGGGTCGGCTGGTACAATATCTATATTACTTAGGCCGCTATTAGACTATCATAGAAATATGATCATAGATGTGTGAGTCATTATTATATGAAGAACATATGACGGTATAATGACTACATGTGATTCATATCTCTATGATCATAGTTAGGGGATCCTTTTTGACAGCTAGCGTACAAGTAGGATCATATTCAACACATTAGCACAGTCTATAAGTAAATAGACGGTGCTAGTGTGTTGATTTAAAGAGAAGGGATAGGATCCCATAGCAACGGCAAACACGGCTTGATGGTATATGACATTTCTATGATCAATAAATGTAATATGTAAAAATGAAGAACGACATCATATAACTATGATCATAGAATTTGACAGATATGAAATCATATTAATGTAATACCGGCCTTATAAGTTAGTAATAATAAAAAAGTATCTAACACAGACCCTAAATCTATAGAAACTCAGATACATTACTCACTGCCTCTGTGGTTTGGTGGTACTGTATACGGACTGCCACGCAGAGGTCGCGGGTTCGATTCCCGCTTAGTGCAAATATTTGTGTGTATGAACATGTCTATTTGCATTGGTCTGTGTGATTCTATGTATAATATGTAAGTATTTACTAAAAAAAGAAATTAAGTATGTTTATCCACATTCTAGAACTTATACACAAGCTATAATATAATGCTTACTTTGGGTCTTTATTTATTACATTCTAGGTATCAAATCTGTGGTTAACCTGACCCAGCAGTGTACAATTTCAATGTGTTACATTTTTTGATGCGCGAAGGAAAGTGCGATGCATAGGCGTCCGCTCTCACGTCGAGATAACCGTTAAACTTGGTTAACCAACAGGAAAGGCTAGTTCCTACCACATAAAAAACTCAGACGCGTGATTCGCTTTAGAGTGAATTGAAATAAAAATAAATAGTGTTATTGACGCATCCCAATATAAGATGGAATTGTCTAAAGTATTCAAAATATGTTGTATTTAATTCCTTGTAAGATTTTGCAGTTTTGTTTTTTTATTCTATTTGCCAGATGAGAAAATCGCCACATAAGGATTTGTTACGTGTCTAAATTACAGTTGAATATACGTACGCTTTGTGGCTTAACTTGATGTACGATTTAATACATGTTTCCTATACAACACTTCAAGCATAAGGCACAACCTTATGCATCATGAAATTCTGAGTGTCGTTCGATGTAGAACAATAGATGACTGCCCGTTTGAAGAAACCTAACATGGCTTTCAAGGCAAAAGGTTTTTTACATTTATGAAACGGCCAGCAAATAGAGACGTTAACAAAGAAAGTCTTGGTCAACACCGCAGGCGTACCTATACCGTTAGCAACACGTGTAAGTATCCAGTAAGTGCCAAATTGTATCGAGTTTTTGATTATATTTGAAGATTTCATATAATCTATTACTACAACAGGTTTCCAAAGTCTACTTGTGCCATAGCGGCAGATAGCGGAACTAAAAGCGACAGTAATGAAATTCTAATTCAAATGTAGATAATTATCAATCAAATTATAGAGCTGATAAACAGTTAATTAATAAAAACTTGATTTTATTTATACAAATCGAAACAAGATTAAATAAATTTTATTCGGGTAAGAATATTTAATCGAGTATCGAATCAAATCGGTCAATCGATAGAATCGATGTTATATAAATTTCATAACAAAATATCTACAACAAATTGAAACGGTACTTAGATTGATGCTTTTTAAAGATCGTTAAACGTAACATATCGTTCCACTACAATGTTGATATTAGGCAATAATGTTTTTATTGTTACTAAGGTTTTGAAAATTATGGCTCTTGTTATAACATATTTTGTAAGAAACATTAATACTAGGCTTTATTGGCTTGTATAAAGATGTAGGAGGTAAAGGACCTCACACTAAGGTCATTCTATAGATAGGATATTCTAGTCATATTAATTTAAGGCTGGATATTATGTTGTTACAAATTATGTAGATAAAGTTAGAAATATCGCTGAGGTAGTCACCATTACATTGAGAGACCAAAAGCCTCTATAAAAGAAGGTATTACTATCGATCATATACATATATATATATATATCATATATTGCTTGTTTATTTTTTTATGGCACATACAGTCATTAGAACCAGTAACAAAGCTGTTTTCTTAAGCTACGATTATAAACAATGAGTGCCGAAAATTTATGAGTATGACAATGAGTATTGTCTGAGGGAACCATGTGTAAATAAAATTTTAAAACTAAAAATTTTTTATATATTAGTCTACCAAAGTGACTCTATCCCGCCTGATGGTAAGCAGTCAGTGAAATCCAGAAGTGGTGGCCAACATAACAAAAGCCATCGTCTTAAACTGCTGGTATCGTAGCCTCCACTATGGCAGCTGGGAATGGAGTTAGGGGAAGGGAATGAGGGAGGTAAGGAAAGACGAAAGGGAGAAATTGGACATCCAGCGCTCTCACTCACCGAACGAAACGCAGTAGTACGGATACTACTACTCTTACGTCGATCTTCTATGAGAGGGTAGTACTTTCCCGGGCGATCCTGCTAAAACCAGCGTGGATCTACTACCGCAAAGTTTAATAGACTAATGAAAATTGCAATGTATTATGTGAATTTCTGGAGGCCTACGACCACTAGACACATGCTTGGAGTGACCTATATTAAGATAAAAATTATATTGACTATAATAATGATTTTCAGCCTGCTAAAATACCAATTCCACACAATCCAACAGACATAAAATTTATTAACGTATATAATTTTAATGCACGTTTAAAACGCACCTTGTGTAATTAAAGCCTAACGCTTATAAAACAATCGCTCAAGTTTAAGGTTTTCTAACAATGGTGTGAAGTCACGAATGTGTTAAGCAATTTGTTAGCTTTTTCTATTCAACTTTTAAGCCACTTGGTTTCAGCAGCGCGGTTTCTCTCGCCTGTAGTTACATCTTGGGTTACGGCTTTGCTCTCGTACTCGTAGCGTGATATTACATAGCATATAACCTTCCCTAGGAACGATCTATTAAACGCAAAACACTTAAAACTATTCAAATCTGATTGGTAGTTCAAGCAAACAAACAAACTCTTCCGGTTTATAAATTAGTGTAGGCGCTCATAGCTCGTTGCACTCACTGATCGGTAATCGATCTGCGGGTTAAGCAACTAAGCGTGCGGCTGGCCCATGGATGGGTGACCGCATAGTGGCATTTGATCTGAGCGTCTCCGTGCTTCGGAGGGCACGTTAAAAGTCGGTACCGGTTGTTACCAAGTTGTTAACAGTCGTTAGGTCAAGTCGGATGCCTGTATAATAAATTAAGAGCGACCTGAACAAATCCTGACACTAGGTTGACCACTAACCACTCGATAAGAAGAAGAATTAGTGTAGATTGCATTTCTTCACCAGATAGGGTCAGCAGAGTTGTGACACTAATATTTTGGTGTAATATTATCATTATTATCATCTTTATCATTTCAAGTTTCTCGACCTTGACCGATACTGACATAGTTCGCAGAATTGTCTTATTGAAGTGACGTTTGCAAAACTTTATTGTTATAATTGTTTGCAGGCCTCTTCTCATAAGAGCATTATTTTATTAGTACGGTTGTTGAAGACAGCTTAAACACACAGAATTAACAGATTTTAAGTTGATCAGACCTCTCACAAGGTGGACCGACGACCTTACAAGGTTGGCTGGCAACCGATGGATGAGACTCACGACCGGCCAAGATGGCGGAAATTGGGGGAGGCCTATGTCCAGCAGTGGACGTCTTTTGGCTCAAATGTCGATGATGATGATGTAATCGACAATAATTCTTTTAATGTGGGCATTGACTCGGAGCGTCACTAAAACAAGACATTATTTTTTATTGTATTTCGACACAGTTAGATCTGTGGTCAACATTCATCTATTAGATTTCTTATGTTTCTATCGATGTATTTAAAGCGCTCAACAATATATTAAAGACGAAATATCCAATTAACATCATGTTTATTACATTAATAATATTCTAAAAACTATAATTGCTTGTCAATCAATTGGAATGTTGACTTATTAATGACTTATACAAGTCATTAATAAATAGCGGTATACAGAAGCAGCATCATGTTTACGAATAATTTATGACCGTTCCGATTGACATGTTAAATATATTCTAATATCTTTATTCAATTTATATCCGTCAATTATTTTATTACTTTCAATTTATATCTCTAAGATTGATAAAAGGGTAGGCAGAAATCTGTTATAACCATTTATCTTTAATCAGGTTTGGTTAGTTCAGCTTGAGGTTTAGATTAGGTTTTTGTGCTGATAGACTTACAAATTATGTATATTCAATCAACAGTTCTTTAATCTGCTTTCCTATTAAAACGTCAAGATGGACCAGCATAAAATGAAAGTCTTTATATTATTTAGCATTACTGGCTTACTAAATTTATATACCCTTAATTGCTTTCACCAATCGACGTTTTTTTATTGCCTACAGTGGCAGACGAGCCAACAGCCCACCTGATGGTAAGTGGTAACTGTCGCTCATCCACTTCTGCAATGCCAGGAGCTTCGCGAAGTCACTGCCTACCGTGATATTAATGCTCTCTTTAAACCTCGTTTGAAGAAGGACATGTCATAATGCTCGGGAAACACTGAAGCTGGCAGTTCGTTCAAGAGCAAATAATAACATAAACTTAATACTGTGTTTTGGTTTTGTGTTTTCATGAACAAATTACTTGACCGAAAGTAATAAAATTTACTTTAAAATTGACTTAGATGTTGCCGATTTGAAAACAGTGATGCTTATTCAATAATGCCAATTGAGTCCATGACGATCCACAATCGAAAGATTAAAGATAACATTGTACAAATAAGAAAAGTTTTAAAGTAAATTCATTGTAGATTTTTGGTACCTACTTAAGAGAGATACCGTTTTATTTACTTTTTATATTAGCCTACCAAAGTGACTCCACCCCTCCTGATGGTAAGCACCTATATCAAAAGCCATCTCCTTTAACAGTTGATATGGTGGCCTCCGCTATGGCGGCTGGGAATGGGGTTAGGGGAAGGGAATGAGGGAGGTGAAGAAAGAGAAAAGGGGAGAAATTGGGCCTCCGGCGAAACGCATTAGTACGAATACTACTACTCTTACGTCGATCTTCTATGAGAGGGTAGTACTTCCCCGGACGATCCGGCCCATTCAGGCTGAAACTAGCGTGGATCTAATACCGTTGATAAATCTTTAAAAGGTTCTATTTCGTTATAAAATAAAGCTTACTTACTAAGTATTTATTCACAGATCATTACAATAAAACATCAAACATCATCATCAGTGAAAAAAAATGTTATGAAAACATAACCACATGATCACGATTTCGATAACAAAAATGTATGAGTTTTGTAGTTCCGTTGTGAGTTGATCTCACGACTGTATCGCACGATTAAACCTATTGTAAGCAGCTAGGTAATATTGCGACTAACTGTACTTGATCAGTTGTAGACAAATAAGGAGCGAACGGCGTGGCTACACCAATAGCGGATACTCCTTGTAATCGATCTTCAATCTAAATTGTTTCAAGGAAAGAAAACGGAAAATAAAAGGCAAAATAAGTCAAGGAGGGTATTTTTTTTATTAGTAGGATATAATAGTTGGATACATATATAGCCTCGCTGCTGGTAAAAGTAAAAAAAACTCTGTTCTTTTCTATCTGTTTTTCCTTTTGAACCACTCAACGGACTGGTTTTTTATTTTGATATTAACTAGTATATTACGAAAGAAAGAAACTAATTTTTTTCGTCTTGACGACGCTACATTGAAATTGTCGAGACCCTATGTCACTAAAACAATCAATACGAATCTAATGACATCTCATGTGTAGAGCATGCCAAAGAAATAGACATACATACCCATATACATACACACATAAATACATACATACATACTTCAACGGTCGGGCAACAATAGAGAAAAGTCGAGAACTTCAACGATTTATAAATAATAATAAAAAAGCATAAAAGTACATGTGAAGCAGGTAGCTAGAACAACTACAAATAATTATGGGATTTCCCCCCTTATCTTGTATCAAGCACCGAACAACTAAAATAGTTTGCTTAATGGTACTCAGTAGACCGTGGACTGATGGGTATATGCGATTTTTTTGTCTTCTGTATCGTAACTGTTGGGTGTAAACAAACTTACGAGGGTTTACGCGTCATGAGTGCGAACGTCGCAATTTAGTGACATATTTCGTGGTTTTCAGTAATTTATTATTTAATCGTAGCTATATTTTAAAGTATATTCTGTACAAATGCTAGAATTTAGTGAAATCTGTTTAAAAAGTAAGTAACAATAATGCTTACAGTTATTTTACTATGAAAATAACGCAACTTAAGTTTCAAATGTATTATTTGCATATAAATGAACTGTAAACCCAATGATTTCTTACTCTTTATACAGCTTTCACCTAATTGTAGCATTTGACTGGCCTGTTGGTCTAGTGGTTAGTGACCCTGACTGCTAAGCCGGAGGTCGTGGGTTCGATTCCCACCCAGGATAAACCTTTGTGTGATGAGCATGATTGTTTGTTCTGTGTCTGGGTGTAATTTATCTATAATATGTATGTATTTACAAGAAAAAAAAAAGGATATAAGTAGTATATCAGTTGTTTAGTACCCATAACACAAGCAAATATAATTGCTTAATTTGGGGCTAAATGGCGCTGTGTGCATGTGGTAGAATATTATTATTATTATTATTATTATTTGTACAGAACATACTTTTAAAATATAGCTACGATTAAATGATAATCTACTTCACTTAACATGGCAATGTGGTCCCTCATAAATATTTAAATAGCTGATTCTTTACGCTGAACAAACTCGCGGTTTCTCTAGCCGCAATATCCAAGAATGATGTGATGGACTGCAAGAACAAGTTTCCCAGGCCATTTTAAAACTTGCCCGGTGGATACCTAATTTGGTTCTATATTTATGTCTCTTAATAATTATAAGTTTAGTATGAGTGCCGTGATGGGATGGTGTGACCGTAAAAGATGGCTAACGGGGTTTTGCACTTAAGGGTTTGTAGGGCGAGTCTTAATTATGACATTAAAGGAATAATTTATTGTTTATTTTCATATGGTACAACTTTGTCGGTATCAGCATTAATAAAAGGTAAATATATACCCTCTCATAGAATTTGACATACAAAAGTATACATACTATTAAATTTCGTCTTGTGACAGCTCTAAAGAGTTAACTTGTTTTTAACCGACTTCAAAAAAAGGAGGAGGTTTCTCAATTCGACCGTATATATATATATATATATATTTTTTTATGTGTGTTCGCGGATAACTCCGTCTTTTATGAACCGATTTTGATGATTCTTTTTTTTTTGGAAAGGAGATATCCCAAGGGTGGTACCATGATAAGAAAACCAGGATCTGATGATGACATCCTAGAGAAATCGAGGGGAACTTTCGAAAATCGTACTGACGACTAGTGCATTTGTTATGTTTTCATTAAATATTTTATAGCACTACTATTTAGTGAAAGTTTGGAGTCGATCTGATGATGGAGCACAAAGACAGTTGAGAGAACTCCTAAACGATTTAATTCATTTCTAATGATGAGAACTTTGAACCTATATGGGTTATAAGTGCCATTACAGGTGACCATAGACAGTCGAGGAAATTCCTCAACAGCAGTCATGTCGGGCTTACTTCATACGGTTCAATATGCCAAAATGTTCAGTGTGTACAAAAATAGTACCTAAGTAAGATTTAGGTCTAACCATCACTAAAAATTGTGAAATAAAATATTTTTAACAAAAAGGATACCTATAAGTACCTAGTTATTGTTTTACTTGGCACCAACTTCAAAATTATCAAATACTTATTTATTTATTTCTGATTAACTAAATCAAAATACGAATTACTTTGTGCTATGTAAATTTATTTTTTACTTTTTAGCTTCCTTCCTGTTTGAAGTCGGTTTACTTTTTGGTAAAAAATATTTTTTTAATATGTTGCGACTAACTTTGCTAAATATAATTGGAATATTTGTAAAGAATACAAAATACACTATACTAATGTGATATACCAAGTGTTGTACCTTGAATTACGTGGCTTCCTTACCTAAACCAAACTTAGACTGTCCTTTTAAATTTTCTCCAGTTGCACCGGGTGAAATCAAGAAGATAATCCTGTCCATCAAGTCCAACGCGGTGGGATGCGACGGCATTAGTAGCCGTATGATTGTCCAGATTCTAGATTGTCTCTTGCCTGCAGTTTCACATTTGATTAACTTTTCACTAGAATCTGGGCAGTTCCCAGCACTGTGGCGCAAGGCGTTTATTATTCCTTTACCTAAAATCCCTAATCCTACAGCTCCCAACCACTTTAGATCCATATCCATTCTTCCATTCTTATCGAAAGTTGTCGAGGCCTGTGTGCAGAGGCAGTTAGCTTGGTATGTCTTTTGCAACAACTTATTGAGCCCTCTGCAATCTGGCTTCAGACCAGGACACAGCACAACTTCTGCTCTCCTATCGCCAGTCACTTTATGACTGGCGATATTAGGGCGGGTATGGAGGATACCAAGGTCACAGTACTCACTTTGGTCGATTTCTCAAATGCCTTCAATACCGTCAGTCACGATATCCTACTGTCTATCCTCACCCATCTCATGGTTTCTCCTGATGCACTGGAATGGTTCTCAACTTATCTTCAGGGGCGTCAACAGGCAGTCCGTTCCGATGATTTATCATCCACGTGGCTTGACCTCAACTCCGGCGTCCCTCAAGGCGGTATACTTTCACCCCTATTGTTTTCTTTATTAATTTTCTAACTCCAAATCTTCATTGTTCGTATCATCTTTATGCTGATGACTTGCAACTGTATTCTACAACTAGTGTGGATGATGTGTCGGTGGCCATGACGCTATAAAGTGTTGGTCTGATAGATTTGGCCTTTATGTAAATCCCACTAAGTGCCAGACCATTGTCATAGGTAGTCAGCGCTTAATAAATAGACTGGATATCCGATATGTACCACCGGTTGTTTTTGATGGATCGACTATTCCATTTAGTCATGTTGTAAAAGATCTTGGACTGCTCATTGACTCCAATCTCAATTGGCAAGCTCAGGTCACCAGTGTAAGTCAAAGAGTAACAGGTACCCTACGTGCCTTATACCGCTTGAAGAACTTCCTTCCGACTAAAACCAAGGCAATGATTGTGCAGACTTTAATTTTTCCTTTAATCGACTATGGTGATGTATGTTATTTTGACCTGAATGCAGATCTGCTCAATAAGTACGACCGACTTCTCAATAACTGCATTCGATTCATTTTTGGTCTTCGTAAATATGATCATATCTCTTCCTCTCGTTCTGATCTAAAATGGTTACCCATTTGGCATCAAAATCAGCGCGCTCTTACTACCTTATTTTCTTTTTTACACTCTCCCACACTACCCAGTTATTTATCTCCACACTTCCAACCTCTGTGCTCATTTCATGACAGAAGTCTTCGCTCTTCTAATAATCTTCTTCTAGCATGCCCCTCTCATACTTCTGATTTCGTACATTCTTCCTTCTTTATTCAATCTATCTTACTCTGGAATGCGCTCCCTCTTGAAGTCAGGACGGTTACGGACCGCTATAAATTCAAACTAAAGGTACGGGATATACTCTTCGACAGATTGGCAGAATCATCACATTAATAGTATAAGTATATATATATATATTTATATATCAGTATTTGTGTATGTATTGTAAATGTATATATGTAAATATGTATATGTATATAATATATATAATCTATATATATTGTAAGTATAATTATGTGTATTGACGTATATTACCTATTTCAAGCAATAATCTTTTGTTGTTAACTTGCACCTACTTCGTTTATCTCTGCATCACCCAAAGGTTGGCTGGTAGAAAATGCCTTTGGCATTAAGCCCACCCATGTACGATTTGTGCATAAAGTTTATAAATAAATAAATAAATAATAATATCACAACAATCACATAACGCCGTCTAGATCCAAAGTAAGCAGCTTGTGATATATGTTCTAAAATGCGGATAATACATACTTATAGACTTTTTTTGTAAATACATACTTATTATACATAGAAACACTCAGACCAATGCAAATAGCCATGTTCACGCACACAAATATTTGCACTGAGCGGGAATCGAACCCGCGACCTCTGCGTGGCAGTCCATACACAGTACCACCGAACCACAGAGGTTGTACACTGTGTTCTAAAATCTTTATTTTTTTGTAATATTTAGTAAGGCAAGGAAGCACACGGCCTAACTGATGACCGTAATCTGTCAACTGTAATCTGGTCATTGTGGAAACAATGCTCAGAAAACTCAACTAAGGAGTTGCAGACCATGAGTAACATTTGAATTAAGTAAGAGAAGAAAACGAAAGAACACTGAAAGGTTAATTAGATCTAATATTCTTCAAAACAATCGATTAAGACAGACTACAGTAAAATAGAGTATGCTGATTAAATAAATCCATTTAGTTTATACGGCGATAAAACCACTCACAGTTCTTATTCACCGATACAATGATATATAAATGTAATTTATAAACGGGCTCTAAGAGCTACATTACTGCTTATATTATTATAAATAGGCTTGAAGACGTGCCGAGTAAAATAGATTCAAAACAAGTTTAATTAATAAGATATTACTCTACAAAGTAGACGTTGTGAACTTCACACTGTGCAAGCGAATCCTATTGTTATTTCACCAACATAACCTTACAATCACTGAAAATATTTAACACCTTTATTCGTATAGCGCTACAGTTCACAATCGTATAAATTAAGGATTATAAAAACAAATTTAATTGAGAAATTATATCAGTGTTTTATAACATAACATTATTTACATTTCAAAATAAATTTAAAATTCTTATTTCGATGCGCGAAGGTAGAATTTTCAATGTTTTATATTTAGTGAAAGTGAAGTATGAAGTTGGTTGTGATGAATGAATGTTTTCGATGTGCTCTGGTTGGCTAAGTGAAAAATTCACGGTGAAGTGTGAGCCGCAATGAAGCGTGAGGTTTTATTCAGTATAGGATGTATTCTATTAATTGTTTCATTCAAAATGTTTAAGTGAATTTAATCGGGTGGAACAAAATGAGTTAATTACCCTCGATAGACTCATCTGCTTCAGTCTATTGGGTCACCTTTGTATTATTTATCTACATTGATCTCCATAGACACATTTATTATGTTATTTAGTGTGGATGTGTCTTAAGAGGAGATTCGTAGACCAATAAAGGTTACCGACATGGCTTAGAGAAAAGTTGGCAGTGAACAGAGTACAATCGAATCAACTAATTATGACCCATTATGCAGATAATTCGCTTGAAGTTGAAACTGTCACACTTGTAAGATCTATCGTGTATACTTATGACGTTTTTAATACTAACATGACATAACTCAGTAAAATGTCAGTATCTAATAAAATGACAACAAGCTAGGCAAATAAATTCAGGAAATCTGTCTTTAGGCAAATGTCGACCTAATTGCATAGTCAAAAAAATGACGAGGCAGTATGTACGAATTCATAAAAGTTGCCTGCGACAGACATACTCGAACAGTAACGTCGGATAAATAACCAATTAATTAACCGCACATTTGTAAAGTCGTTGCAAATCGCTTACTAACAGCCGGTTTGCCGGCTTGCCCACAATTAGTAGTAATGAAAAATAAGAAAAGTGACAGCATATATCAAAAAATAATATTGAAATATTTTACGCCTTTGCACAAGTAGCTTAATGTAATGTAAACGAAAGGATAAAATCAAATGAATTAATACAGCCGTAGAACCAAATTTTATACTTGCACTAATTGTGCACACACATGCATAGATATTGGTTACCTTAAGGCGCAATTACATTGGTCGTTAGAGCCCGCATGCGGAGTGCGAGAGATTTCTATAATGCATGTCATAGGGCCTGCATGCGGGGAACCGTTTACATTAGTCGTTAGCGCCCGCAGATCGTTCGCTTGATTTCATTGGCAGTTAGCCTGGAGAGAATGTCATAAGCAGACGTCCAGAGGCCCCGCATGCTTGATACCGGCCCAGTTGACGACCAATGAATTTTATTGGTACCGACCATATGTCCATATGCGACATCAGGCCCGTATGCGGCGGCTTCATAGGTTATGTAAGATCACGCTACTGGCGACGGGAGCAGTGCAGTAAGCAAAGACGTGGGTTAAACCACGCCGCCGCCGTGGCAAGCTCGTTTAATATAAATTTAGAAAGTAGATAGGTACGAATTTTAAAAAGTTACATTATTACTTGCTACCCTAAACTCAGTATATGGTAGGAGCTTTAACCATTCCATTACCGATTATTCCATGAATGATTTAAATATTATCCTGCAATACTAGCCTACGTACCAGTTTTTCCGTTATTTATTGACTAGCGACATCTACACAAGTTAATAATTACTTATCCGGTAACTAGATTGCGATGTTTCCGGGACTTAGTATCCTTAGTATTCCCGGCTACGTAAGGTAAAAGACGCGAAGTATTTGTTTGTTTTTATGTAAAAAAAACGTTTAAGGGGTTTTTCTAGAAAGGATTTAAAAGGTTTTTAAAATCGCAAATTATGCTTCTTGTATTGTGAAACTGACTGCTTACTATCGTTTGGTTCAACGCGCTAATTTTCGGCACTACCAGTCGGATTTTAATAATTCTTTTAGCGTTATAAAGTTCAGTTCTTGAGAAAGGCTATACAACATCACGCGATTGACGATGGGAGTGGAGCAGTAACCAAAGATGTAACTTAACGCGGGTGTAACCACGCCGCGGTAAGTTAGTATAATATAATTTTGGTAGATTCATGTAAAAAAATATTTCTTTATCCGAATCTGTCACAGGGGAATCAAACCCGAGAACTTTGCTCAGTTATTGAAGTTATACTTCTTTTGGCGCGATTGGGAAAAATAATGAGAGTGAATTTTTACGATGCGCGCGCACACCGACAGAAAAAAGCAACACCCTGAAGTTGGTTGCGAACCTTTGTGTGTCGTATCAGTAAAATAATCAGTGTGAATAAATAAAAAATATATTGGTGTTTATATCAATTCAATTATATTTATGACGGTGATAGATATTTTTTATTGATCATATAACAGCAAAAATGTTTATTTTGAATATTAGTGGTAAAAGTGGTTTTAATATACTGTTTTAAGTGCATTTATAGATTTGAGGTTAACTGTTATGTATGCGTTGTGCTATTATTTGGTATTTTTGGATAGTTACGCTAAAGAAGTATAACTTCTTACGTGCGTACATGAGTACACACACTTTTTTTTTTACTCGATAAATTACATCAAAACATCCCTTATTCCTCATGCGATAAGGGCGAATGCATATTGGTTGACAACATGCTATCAACGAAGACTGGTACACACCGTTATTTCACTCAAACTTGATGTTCGAGGATTTATAACGAGGTGATTACACTGCAAGCCGAAATAATATACTCACAGAATATTATTTGCAACTTATATATATTTTATATTTATATTTTTATATTTAATCTCGCATTAGTCTAGACACTAGTGACCCTTAGTTCCTGTCAATATCGAAAATGTAAACTTAAGTATCACCTTATAGGTCATAAGTTAATATTATTCCAAAATATTTCTCGAGATATAATATACAATAACAGTGAAAACCGAACCGACCATATTAGAAGGGGATGAAGAATCAAAAGGGATAAGGAAAGGCAGCGATGAAAAAATTGAGAAGAGAGAAGGTAGGTCGCCTGCACTATCAGTCAACGAACTAAACGAAATGTTTTTTTTTTATACGACTTTGGTGGCAAACAAGCATACGGCTCACCTGATGCTAAGTGGCAACCATAACCTATAGAAATGGCTGTGTTTCCCAAGCATTACGAAATTAGTATTGCTTAGAAAACTCAACCAAATCGTTGCCGACCACGCAGAAGGGGATGAGGAAGGAAAAGGGAAAAGGATCAGAACCGAGGGGATATTTGGGCTGTCGGCGCTCTCACTCACCGAGTGAAACACATTAGCATGAAAACTAATAACTGTAACATGGTACTAATATAAAATAATGTAACAGACACTTATAATAATAATCACCGCTGTGTTCTCTTCTTTGTCCCGAAGTGTAAAGTCTTATAGCTTTTTGCAACAAAACGGGGTGAATGTCCTGCGCGCGCGGCCTAATGTAACGAAATTGTCTGTCTGTACGTCATACGGTGTTATTAGCATATTATTTGATAAAATACAAGATTTTTGTCATATTATTTTATTTTTATTTTAGCACTATTAATATAATTAGTTTTTTGGTAAAAACCTTTAGCTAAGAGTACGAGAAATTTTTAATAGCAGTTAGTAATTGTAACGCGGATTGATGAATCTGCGAGGTTAAGTAGGCACATTTGTTACTGTCAGTTTAAGGAAGGGGAACCTTTTTTTTCTAAGTTGCTGTTCTAATTTGTGAGGCTTTACCGATTTTGTACTTCACTCAACAATCGACATCCATACATAGCTTCACGCCTTTTATCCCCGAAGGGCTAGGCAGAGGTGTTTAACCACCTACTATTCACCATTATTTTTTTATTTTAGGTCCCATGTAACAGCGCGAGCCTGTTGCCATTTATCGGACACAATTCCAGACTCCGGGCTAATACTAAGAATTTTTTGACAGAAAAACCAAATACTACTTTACCCGAGCCGGGGATTAAACCCGAGACCTACCAGTCTCGGCACTCCATCACCATAATTATGTCAGGCATACAACCCGCTTGCTGGTAAACAGTTACTGTAGCAAAATGGACGTTTGCAGCAACAGGACTGACCAGGAGTATCACTTACAATGCCGCCCTATTCGTACATTTGAATAAACATTAATCATATCACAACAACTACACACAACGCCGTCTAGACTCAAAGTAAGCATATATTATAGCTTGTGTTATGGGTTTTAGAATGCGGATATACATACTTAAAAACTTTTTTGTAAATACATACCCAAACCAATGCAAATATACATGTTCATGCACACAAATTTGCACTGAGCGAGAATCGAACTCGCGATATCTGCGCCTCAGTCCGTACACAGTACCACCGAATCACAGAAGAAGTCGAAAATCGACAAAACATAGATATTTTATCTATGATACTCGTCGGATCATTTTACTTAAAACCATAGTCTAGATCCATGAAATTCTTATTTTTTTTTGTAGCATAAAACCTTTACAGACTAACTTCCGGCTGCAACATAATAACAATTATAATATGGTAAAGGTTCACCAAACCGAATAAAATCGTGCAAATTATACTGTGAAATTTGAAATTGGCCATTTTGAATAAAATTTTATTACTTAGTATGCAAAAAGTATTTGTATTTTGTTTATTTCTTTTATATGACCATGAACTTATTCACAAAAGATTTTATATAATAGTTTTTTTTTTTTTTTTTTTTTTTTTTTTATTTATTATTTAAGACATTTAAAATTACAAGTCTTTAACCTTTTTTCCGTACTACGCAAACCTTATGGTTTATTTGCGTACAGGCTATAATAAATAATAATACAGTTATAATACACACTTATGAATGTTAAAATGGCGAAGGCTACTAATTACTAGATAACTCAAATTTGATGTAGAAGACGGTTGGTTGCCTGCCGAGAAAACGAAACTCATCAAAAACCCATTTCTTCCAGTGGGCGTTATAAAAGGCGACTTACTTAACTTGCAAAATGCGGTTACTTAGAGCGCCAACAACCCAAATACCCTCTCAGTCCTCTTCCTTTTCCCTTTTCCTTCCTCGTCCCCTTCTCTGTGGTCTCTCTTGGTTGTGTTTTCTAAGCATTATTACTTCTGCGATGCTTAGAAAACAGCTATCTCTATAGGTTACAGTTACTACATAACATCAGGTGGACCGTGTACTTGCTTGCCACCAAAGTTGTTTAAAAGAAAAAACTTTTTGCCAAATAAAGTGATGTCTATGACAAATTATTGTCATTGGAAAACTTTAAATTAGCAGAGGTAAACAAGTCGGAACGTTTATTTGTGGATCACACAACTTATAAATTTATTAATGAAAATATTTCTATTATATTTTTAAAAATTTTTAGGTTTATAATTTGGATACCTTTTTTTAACCCTTAATGCTTTATTAAAATTCTTTGTACCAAATAAAGTCGTTTATGTATAGAATAGACATATTATTTATTATACTTACACTAATTACTTTTTACTTTGACTTTGACTTACAAATTAATTGATCAAATCTACAGTAGACATAATTAACGGGAGCAGTATTTAATATTGTCTATTTCATTTTTGTGACTTGTGTATTTGTAGTACTCATACTGTACAGACAGATGTAAAATTTTATTTTGTTAGGCCATAGAGGTAATAAACAGCGTGGTCCATGTGATATTAAATACCTAGTTTACGTGATTTATAAACATGATTGTGTTCTTTAAACCATTTACCATGTGGTGAGTATACAATAACTTATGTCTCTTCTGTAGGTACCTTACTTATCTGTATAAATAAAGATTGCTCTAACTTGACTTTGACTTTTGAAAAGGCAGACACCAAATTGGTAGTTGAACGTGCATTGCTCTCTATTACCAAACATAATGTAATAGTAAAAATATTACTAGCAGCAACAATATTTTTCGTTCGTTTTATAAGCAGCAATAGTATAAAATCTTGCGACACCAGGGCATCGCGCTTGACCCTGTAAAATTATTTCTAACACCTTTCAAAGACAGGCAACAAAACTATTAAAGAATTTCGCACCAACTTAGCACCGACTTCACACTAACTTTACACCAACTCACACCGATATTAAGTAAGATCACCGTTAGTTGTAATAGTCTAATTTATAATTTGCCAACAACTTTGTAGCTTATACAGATAACCGACTTAAACGGTTATTTTATTAACAAAAACGTGGCAACACTCAGCCGGTATGCACCTAGATCTATCTTGAGTGCCAGCTTCAGTTTAATTTCTTCCTGGATATACATAAGCGTATGGTACAAGTCTTAAGATTTATATTTTGTGTCAGTTTAGAACATTTAATTCCGAATAGTTTGATGAAAGAAGTTCCGCGGCGGAACTAGTGGGACTTTTTTTAACCCAATTGTGCCGCGAAACAATAATTATACTTTCGACATCAATTATACTTCTATAAATATAGATAGAAAACAAACTATAATACATTAAAGCCTTGAAAACTACAAAAATATTAAACACAGCAAAACAAGATCATAAAAACGACGGAGTTATCCGCGAACACACATAAAAAAATATATATACATATATACGATCGAATTGAGAAACCTCCTCCTTTTTTAAAGTCGGTTAAAAAATGGAATAAAATTTATTTTATACTACCTATGTAAAATCAAAACACATACTAGACTAAATTGATTTAATACACTAATTATACTCTAGATGGCGTTGTACGTAATCACGTTAAAATTGTACAATTCGCTACAGCAATTTTCAATTTACATTGATATACTTTTTTGAGACTGTTTTAATTTTAAAATAAATGGTGTTATTATATAAAATGGTGTAAAAATTGATTTGTCTAGAATCTTTCTAAAATAAAGTAAAACATGATCTCATGTAGCAATTATTTTTAGGAATCTGGTTCAGCTAGTTTTTTGGATACAACAATTAGATTTTATTGAGATTCTAAGAGCAGATATAGGTATTTACAACCTGGGTATGGTATCTATACTATTACATAAAGCGAAAGAGTTTATTTGTTTGGTTGAACACGCTTATCTCTGAAATTACCAGTCCGATTTAAATATGTCTTTTTATGTATGATAGCCCAGTTCTTGAGGAAGGTTATAGGCTATGTAACATCACGCTACTGGGGACGGAAGCAGAGTAGTAACCAAAGATGTATGTGAAACCGCGCAGCGAGAAGCTGGTGGAATATCTGTGTGCTACGGAATGGTAGTCATCAAATCACAGTAAAAATTGTCTAACACACGATGAGCTGCAGTGTATTGTAATAAGGCTGCTACCACAAAAAACTTCTAAGTGTAATGTTGGTGGATATTTGTATGTAGCAAAAGATGTCGCTCGATTTTGGACTACCATAATTTTTTTTTACTGCCGATATCGACAGTGGCAGGGCAGATGAGCAAACAGCTTACGTGATGTTAAGTGGTAACTATCGCTCATGGACGACTCAGAGTCTCTGGCATTGCTCCTGCAATGTCAAAGACTCTGCGAAGCCGCTGCCTACTGTGAAGGATGTGGGGTAGGTGAAGGGATTGAGGGAGGTAACGAAAAAGAAAAGAGGAGAAGTGGGCCTCACTGAACGTAAGTACGGATACTATTATTCTTACGTCGATCTTCTATGAGAGCGTAGTACTTCCCCGGTCCTTCCATCCGACGTATTCATGCTGAAACCAGCGTGGATCTACTACCGTAAATATCAATATAAAACCTACGTGATGATAAGTATTTCTATTCTAGTCTGTGATGTTTATATCTTAATTGTTATCACGAAATATTCATAACAGAGAAACCTTTACATAACTACGTAAAACCCCGTATCAAATAAGAATGTAAGTTTACGTGAAGTAAGTATTGATATTTTAATTATTTATCTTTATATAATATAATAATATTCTACAACATTCACAGCGCCATCTAGCCCCAAATTAAGCAATTATATTTACTTGTGTTATGGGTACTTTCTTCTTTTCGAGTCGACAGCAAATCTTTTTATATTGTATGGGTACTAAACAACTGATATACTACTTATATTCATTTTTTTTTGTAAATACTTACATATTATACATAAATTACACCCTAACACAGAACAAACAATTATGCTCATCACACAAAGATTTGTCCTGGGTGGGAATCGAACCCACGACCTCCAGTTTAGCAGTTAGGGTCACTAACCACTAGGCCAACAGGCCAATCAAATAATAATAATGAAGCACTGAGTTTGGTAAAGGTGACTCTTTAGCTTTACAGTTGTTTTGAAAGAAGTCTTAGGCCTTTTATGCGGACATATTTTGTAATAAATCTAAGTAATCAGCTATTAAAAAGGTGTTCTAGAAAATAAAACTAACAACGAAGGTAGAAGGCAATTGAGAGGAAGAAAAAATAAAAAGGACCAGAAGAATAATATTATGAAAACAAATACTTTACGCCGATATTCTGCGAGAGGGTAGTACTTCTTTAGTCGCATCGGCATATTCTTGCTGAAAACAACAAGAACCTAGTTAATTATATTATAATACATACATAACTTCACGCCTGTCTCCCATTAATGGGGTAAGCAGAGACTATAGATCGTCATTTTCTGTGATCCTATTTGTAATTATTGTGCCATTTGTCATTTATTAATTTATTATTACACAACCATCACCTATTTAATTTTGGTCCGTGTATGTCCGTCTAGGATGACCTCTGCTAACTTGCCCAAATTTTTATTATCTGTAGAGGCAATGTCGTTGTTTTTTTTTTTTTTTTTTTATACACTGCTATGGTGACAAACAAGCATACGGCCCGCCTGATGGTAAGCAGTTACCGTATGGACGCTTGCAACACCAGGAGCATCACTAGCGCGTTGCCAACCCTGTTACAAACCTTTTAACTCCTTTCTTGAAGAACTCCATGTTGTAGTCTCTCGAGAAAACCTCGACGGGGAGCTCATTCCACAACCTTATCGTACGAGGGAGAAAGTTTCTCTGAAACCTCACTGTACGGGACCTAAGAGGTTCTAAGGTGTGAGGATGAACTCCTAGCCAATGGCGGGAGGTGCCATGATAAAAAGTGTATTTTCCTGTTTAGTTTTTTAGCTAACTTCTTCTTAACAACAGATGGCCTAATTGTTATTCTTATATTGTTGTTAAGTTTCATTTAAACCGATTCAATAGTTTTACGTGAAAGAGTAACAAACGTCCATACAAACTTTCGCATTTATCATACTAGCTGTTGCCCGCAGCTCTGCCCGCGTGAATGTCGGTTATCGGTTATATTTTTACTAATCATGAAAATAATCTCTGTTTAAACGTTTGTCGATTTTTCATTCACACTTTCCACCTCTTTAAGCCATATTTTCGCAATAAAAGATAACCCATGTTGTTTCCCAAGGTCTATTCTATCTCTACACCAAATTTCACAAAATCAGTTCAGTGGTTTAGGCGTAAAAGGGTAAGAGAAACAGACACACAGAGTTACTTTCACGTTTATAATAATAGTATGAAAGTATGGATAAAGGAGAAATTAAATGGATAATCCGCTATAATAAACCGCTTCATTTTCTAACTTGAACCACACAACAAAGCACTACTTGCAATTGATTGAGACGAGTCTAACACCAAGTTAATTTAAGCCTCATTTAACGGTATCGGCCCTAAGCATTTAATCTTTAATTGCTACAAACTTAGTTTCTATAGAAGCTTTTACTGTAGCAACTTTGTTATTACTCCCATTTTGTGCTTTTAGAAATAGACCAACTTGCCGCGGCGCAGTTTCACCTGCGTTTTTGCTTATTGTTCTGCTCCTGTCGCCAGAAGCGTGATGTTACATAGCCTATAACCTTCCTCGAGAATTGGGCTAAATATTTTTTGAATTCCGATTTGTGGTTCCAGAGATAAGCGTGTTCAAACAAACAAACAAACTAGTATAGATTAGTAAGGTTTAAGATATTTAATACTGAGATTAAGTTATTAATTATTATTGGAGTTTATCTTATAGTTTGATGCTGTTCTTAATGAGCTAGAGAACCTTTTAGATATTTTGTTATAGTTATTGCCCGTCTGCTGAATTCAAGGAGGATAATGTTTTTCGAGTGTATGTATGTATGTGGGTATGTATGTCTATTTCTTTGGCACGCTCTACAGCCTAAATGGCTTGATAGATTTTAACATATGAGGTGTCTATAGATTCGTATTGATTGTGGGAGTGACATAGTGTATATTACAAAATTTCAATGTAGTGTCAGCACGTTTTCACTGTGTTTAAGACAGGCGGGCTTTTTTAATAATATATGTTGCTTGATAGCGAAAAGTGGGTTGTTAAATACGTCTGCTTACCCCTTCGGGGATAAAAGATGCTATGTATGTATTGTTTGTTATTAGTATAATTTTGATCAATGTGAGTTAGTCCATATTAAATTTGGAAGTCCGCGATTTTAAACACCTTGTGTTTGGGAGACTGTTTGGGTGCATTAACCTTAACTAGGGCATTAGGACTGACTGTCACTACATACATAAATTCTTATATATTAGAGTTTTATATGGGACGCTGACTGATATTAGGGACATGCCAAAACATCACATACCACATACCATCACTATTTTCGTCATATGATTAAATAGAACTATAGTATACTACAGTTTTGTCAGATATGAGACGTTTTTAAGACATTTTGAAGTACTACCTTTCACCGAATCTATGTGGATACCAATTTTTTATTTAGGTTAGCCGTTTAGGCGCTAAGTCGTAACAAACACACACATACACACACACAAACTTTCGCATTTATAATATTAAAAGTATTTCTCAAGAGTAATGTTTAATATAATTGATATGTTATTTACCACGTCGCATTAGCTAGAAAATTACCTTTTCTGAACATGTAAAGTAACCAGTACCAACAGTAAGCTGTTAAGACGATTCACAGACTGTCCCCCATCACGGAGCGTAGTGCGCGCGTGCGTATTCTTGCGTTGTTTGTATACAAATTGCGCGTGGTGAACACGCTGAAGACGAATTTTCACTCGCGGTGTAGATGTTCCTTCGCCACGTACACCGCAGCGTAGTGCTGGGCAGTGTGTGGATCGTCATATGCAACCGCTGGTGTTCTACTATTAGATGCCTCTTACGACATCTACGTATGAAAAGTTTAGGTATTGGTTTATTCTATGTAATAATAAAGTAATATTTACCTTACAAACAATTCCAAAGTAATAAAAGGTTGTACTGCTGACTTATAAATCTGAAACAAAATAACTTTATATAAGTATTTTTTCAACATCTGTAAGTACTTCAATTTTTTTAAGCGGCGCAATTTACGTCATAAAAAGAAAATGTATCCTTCATGTCTTGTCCCTTTACGTTGAGCCTTTGTATCGAATATGATATAAAATAGACTTCATTGTTTATATATAATAGACTCTATTGTTCTAGGACAATAGATTCTAAGACTCGACTTACAGGGACTCGACGTAAAGGGAACATACCTATAAAATTGCTATAGTAGAGGCCACCATGCTTTTTTGACATGATGGCTTCTATAATGGTGGCTACTATACCTGAATACCACTGACTGCCTACCATCAGGCAGATTGGAACCACTATAGTAGACTAATATATTAAAGACTAAAGGCGCCCTGCGGCTTCGCCCGCGTGAAAAATGCTGTGTTTAATTATTGTAACTCGGGAATCAGATTTTTGGAATATAAAGTATCCTATTTCCGTCTCCGGCACCAAATCTATTTACATACCAATTTTCATCAAAATAAGTTCAGCCTTTTAAGCGTTGAGTGGTAACAAACACAAACTCTCGCATTTATAATATTAATGGGATAGTTACTTGATTAATACAATGCAAATTTTATTTTACTTATAATCTTATACGTTTCTCGACATACTTATACTAGTACGTTGCATGCAAACTGGGCTACACGCACGACTGACCAATCATTTATCCGTTACAAGGCATTAGGCGATCAATTAGCTTTATAAAGCGTTGAGTACAGGTCAAGCTATTATAATGAGGTCGGGATTTGGATTAGAATAAACCGAAACGAAATAAAACGAAAATATATTTATTCATATAGCATTATGTAGAAATGGCTCAGTGGATAAGGCACCCGCTTTGTAAACACAAGGTAGTGGGTTTAAATCCGGGCAAGTACCAATGTGATTTTTCAAATCATATGTACTTTCTATGTTTATCTTGGACATTCTTGACTGACGGTGAAGGAAAACATCGTGAGGAAACCTGGAGTTGAAAGTCTGAAATTGCCAATCCGCCTTGAGCAAGCGTGGTGATTAATGCTCATACCTTCTCTATATGAGAAGAGGCCTTTGCCCTGCAGTGGGACAGTAAACAGGTTGGTATTATTATTATTATTTAGCATTATTAAATTAACATTTATGATTATGAACGTTAAAAATTACAAAATGTCAGGCAATTAACCTACAGCCAGTTTGCTGACGTAGGATAGGGCCATGAGAAAATTTGGCAAGAAACTCAGGCCACTCTTTTTAATAGCCAGATCATTACAATTTTTGTAAGTTACAATTTCAAGTAGCATGCAAAGTGACACAGGCAATACACTTAACTCTATAGGTAAGTAATTACAGCTTTCTATGTTCTAAAGAAAAAAAAAACAGTAAAATGTGTGCTTTACAGGCTGCCTCAATTTGCACATTGCTACAAAAAGTAAAGGCAACATATGAACTGTGTGTGTATTCATTTCATTTTATTTTCATTTGTCCATGTTTTAATATATTATAGGTATAAAAAATTAAAAAGGTTTAATATTATGACGATTTGTGGATTGAAAATAACAAGCAAAACAAACTTAAAAGAAAGAAACCCATTTTTATCGTATTAACGTTACATTAAAATGTTATACTATCCAACATTTCTACAATTAACACGAACCTAATGAAATGACATCTCATATGGTAAAATCCATCAAGCCATTTAGGCCGTAGAAATAGACATACATATCCACATACATACATAATATACATACCAGTGGCAAAGGGTGACTTTTTGTCAGAGGGAAGCCGGGGCAAAAATAGCTTACCTTGAAGCGCGACGTATGGTCTATTTCTATACTATAATTAATTATTTATCGTAAAGAGAGATATTAAAATGTTATTAAAACCATAACTTTATTAAATTAATTCTACACAAATAAATGATTCTTTTTTTCTTTAATTTCTTTTAAAATTTATTGTCATATCTGAGCCAACACGGTCGATCTAAATTACATGTTTTTGTTTTCCGAAATTAACTTTGAGAAACGTGTTTTCTAAGATAATAAATAAATCAGGCAACAATCTAATGCTACTAGCGTCGTAGACACAGAAATCTGAATCACTTTTTATACTACGCTCTAAGTTCGGCGCAGCTCCCGTTGGTCACGCTAAGGACGTCAACTGAGGGGGGCTACTCCAAACTAGTCCAAACCCACAGTAATAGCCCGCATTGTAGAAAACTTATTCTACAATATTAAAACAAAACATTAAACATACTATTACAATAAAAAAGTTTAGGTACAGAACGAAACATTTAATTTGTCAATTTTCACTACTTATCGAAAATTCCTAATAACTTCTTAATGGATTACCCTATTTAAACGATTTCTTTTGTCCTATCCGTTTTAGACCTAAACCTATCAAATGACACTAAAAACAATACAATATCTACACAAACAAAAAATCATGTTTTCAAGTTACGTATTCATGCGCGTCTCAAGCGGGCGGCACTCATGCTGCGCTCGTACCTACTTACTAGGTATTCCCAATATTTCCCAGTAACTCCGAGATATCGTGTCCATGCATGAAGGTGCGTTGCTCAAGCACACTTTGTTTGTATATTACCTTCTAAATAGACATCTTCACTAAATTACTATCTTCTTGTTACTTTATTAAATTTAGAACTACTTACTTAACAATATTTATTATGTTCACTCATTTACAGTACACACTACACAAACGCTATCCGACACTAACTTTATTTCGAGATACTTTTTCACAGGAGTTTAACAAAAACAAACAAAATAAAATTGCTCATACGTTTAAAATTTGATGTAATAATAATAAACTTTATTTTAGGCAAATAGAATGTCAACAACGGAGTTAATACCAATACTCAAAAATATTTGTCCCTAAACGTAAACTAAAAAATCTCTAGAAATTAAATCATAAATCACCAATAACCTGGGCGGTTCAACTTTATTTTACTAATTACTTTATTTTTACTAATTTTCAATTACCTTTTTTTATTTTTAAAATTTCGTATCATTTCAGTTATTTTAACAGCTAAGTTGGTAACCCTGACATGCATATCTCTTTCTTGTCAAATTTCCTTAATTCGTACGTTCTGGAAAGTAGCGATGTTGTCTCTGACTTACACTTACGCAATTTGAATGTTTTGTCTCTGTTATAAGCCGAAGAATATCGGGTTATACTCCACCTAAATTACGCGTAATTTAACTATGTAGTTAGTTACTTGGAACGTACGATTTCCTTTATTATGGTCTCCTCTCAATTCCTGCGGCTTATTTCATAGCAATTTGACAATTTAGAGTCAATGCGAAGGTGTTTTAAAATGTTTTAAAGTAATTTTAGTTGAATATACCAGTGTAGATAGATTATATTTTTATTAATAGACACTAGTCTTTCTTCATTTATCTCAAAGGGAAGCCGGTAGGAATCGGGTTATATGGACCCTTCGCCACTGATACATACATACATAAGCTTGAAAAACATTACCCTTCTGGACGTCACACACACACACACACACACACACATACTCACAGAGAAAAGATGCGTAGTTATTTTTATCGCCAACGATCGTAGACGATAAAGCTTATTTTATGATTGGTATATTCAAAGTCAAAGTCAAAGTCAAAGCATTTATTTCATTTTGATCATAAAGTATGATGCTTATGAAAAGTCAACATTACATTTTGTCAGCCAATTGACCTACAGCCAGTTCACTGACGAGGTAGAGCTGTGAGAAGAACTGGCAAGAAACTCACGCCACTCCTTTCAATCGCCAGATAATTACAGTTATTTGAATGAGTTACAATTTAAACACTCAACGCAACCAAAGAACCATACAATGTAATTATTACAAATTAACCAATTAATATACCAATTAATACTAAGATTAAAGAAAGAACAGAGAGGATTTTATTTATTTAGTTTCATCTAGTATGGTAATTTGACTACGTATTTTAATTAAACTGGTAAATGCACCTCCTGGTCTCGTTGCACGACAAGGTAATACTGGATTGAATATTAAATGTATGCCATGCCATTATTGACCAGTGATCCCAAGTAGCACCCGTTCACGAGCATGACGCACGGGCCAGCCATCATCACCCTCGCCATATAAGAGGGAAGGTGATGACCCGGCCAATATTACAATATTTATAAAACAACCAGATTCTCGCAGAGCGGTTTCACTTGCGTCTTTGGTTACTGCTCTGCTCCCGTCACCAGTAGCGTGATGTTACATAGTCTATAACCTTTCTCTTATCATACGCAAAAATATCTATGCATCACATATCTCTCGTCTGGAAACTGAACCCACAACCGCAATACAATACAAAAGACATCAACGCGTTCAGTCGAATACAAAAGAAAACTTAGTTGTACGAGAAAGGCTATCTGCTGAACCTATTAAGTTAAACAGCGCAAACATACATCACTGTATCACAATCGCTTAGGTAAAGACGCCTCGACCTTTTGCCTACATATCGGTCACTGTCTCATTAACGGGACGTTAAATTTGGTGTAAAATAAGAGCGAAAGCGTTTTTATATGTTTTTTGAGATTTTTGAATGACAATGAATTTGATAGTATACGATTCGCATGCAAGTATCGTATTGGCCGGGTCATCACAAAGGTAATGATGGCTGGTCCGTGTTTCTATATTCGATAGTATTATTGCGTTTATACCTAGGCTTTACTGATGTTGATCCGTAGATTTGCGCGGTGCAGTGATCAAGTTAAAATAACACTCTTTAAAGCCTACTGCCAGAGCTTGTACACGAGCAATCTATGGGTCAAGTACACTATGAAGTCGCAGAATGTCCTCCGCGTCCAGTATAATAATGCTTTTAGGATGCTGTTGCGACTACCTCGTTACTGCAGTGCGTCAGAAAGTCAAAGTCAAAGTCAAAGTCAAAGTATTTATTTCATTTTGATCACAGAATGATACTTATGAAAAGTCAAATTACATGAAGTCAGCTAATTAACCTACAGCCAGTTCGCTGACGAGGTAGAGCTGTGAGAAGAACTGGCAAGAAACTCACGCCACTCTTTTCAATCGCCAGATAATTACAATTTTTTGTATGAGTTAACAATTTTAACACATCAACGCAACCAAAGAACCATACAAAGTAATTATTACAAAATAACTAATTATTTAATAACATTTTTGAAAAAAGAAAAGATAAGAAACGAAAATAGAGGATTACAATTATTTAGTTTCATCTAGTATGGTAATTTGACTACGTATTTTAATTAAAATTAAGAAATAGTAAATGCATTTCTCAGTCAT
Organism: Parascotia fuliginaria; assembly: GCA_963082885.1. Classification (NCBI taxonomy): domain Eukaryota; kingdom Metazoa; phylum Arthropoda; class Insecta; order Lepidoptera; family Erebidae; genus Parascotia; species Parascotia fuliginaria. Next base: position 9,610,148 of record OY720195.1, read on the forward strand.
ATTGAACTACAAGGTAATATTGAATTAAGTATTAAATGTATGCCATGCCAAGATTGACCAGTCATCCCAGGTAGCACCCGTTCACGAGCATGACGCACAGACCAGCCATCATCACCTTCGCCATATTAGAGGGAAGGTGATGACCCGGCCAATACGACACCACAAGCCATGACATTTTAGTGAGCATGACAATGCAAGGCATGGGTGGTAAAAAGAACCATAATAAAATGTTATGTCTTATGAGTTCATAATGATCATGATATGCATTCACTTCACAACAAACTTTTACTGCAATAGTCAATATTTTTTTTTTTTTAAATTTTCCTATAATTATATAATGTTAATCAAAGTCAATATAACTACAATAATAATAATTAATCAATATAACATTAATCTTGCATTAAACGAGCAACTATACCCATGCTCTTTTATCATTTAAATAATCATTAATATTATAATAACCCTTTTGAATAAGACGGTTTTTAACAGTTTGTTTGAATTTCTCTAAGGGTAGATTCGAAACGTCAATGGGTAGTTTATTATAAAAGCGTACACCAAGACCCGCAAATGTGTTGTTTACTTTATGTAGGCGATGGTATGTACCAACTAACTTATGTTTACCTCGAGTATTCACAGAATGCATGTCACAGTTTCTTGAATACAAGTGAATATTTTTCTTGATAAACATAATGTTAGCAAAGATATATTGAGACGCCACTGTCAAAATACCTATCTCTTTAAACTTATCTCTTAATGAAACTCTAGGGCCCAAATTGTAAATAGATCGCACCGCTCGTTTTTGAAGTATAAAAATTGACTCAATATCCGCAGCCCTGCCCCACAGCAGTATACCGTATGACATCACGCTATGGAAATAGCTAAAATAAACAAGTCTGGCTGTTTCAATGTCGGTAAACTGTCTTACTTTTCGTATTGCAAAGGGTGCTGAACTAAGTTTACCAGCAAGACACGATATTTGGGTACCCCACTGAAGCTTGTTATCTAAAGTTAAACCCAAAAAAACTGTAGATTGAACAAAGCTTAAAGTTTCATTATTTAAACTTATGCTTATAGCTAGACTTTTAGTATTGGGCATAGTAAACTTAACGCATTTTGTTTTTTTGGAATTAAGCAATAGGTTATTCGCACTAAACCAGTCCAGAACCTTCACTAGTGAATTATTCACGTTGTCAATATTCGGATTCTTACGATCAACTTTAAATAAAAGTGACGTATCATCAGCAAATAGTACAATATCGCAAAAATTCTGAACATGGAATGGCAAATCATTAATATAAACCAGAAAAAGAAAAGGGCCTAAAATGGAACCTTGTGGCACGCCAATAGCTACAGGTAATCCGGTAGACCTACTTCCGTTTATATCAACATATTGTACTCTATCGCTTAAGTAAGAGGCAACTAGATTGAGTGCAGCATCCCTGATACCATAATGACTGAGTTTTCGTAGAAGCGTATTGTGTTCGACGCAGTCAAAGGCTTTTGAGAGGTCGCAGAAGACACCAATAGCATCCATCGAATTTTCCCAGGCACTATGAATATGCCTAATTAATGTAACACCTGCATCTATTGTAGAACGACCTTTCGTAAAGCCATATTGCTCATTGTGTAATAAGTTATTTGAGATAAAGTGACTTTCTAATTGTTGCAATATTATTTTCTCAAACACTTTGCTTATAGCTGGCAATATGGAAATAGGCCTAAAGTTACTTGTGTCACTTTTTGATCCATTTTTAAATAAAGGAATCACTTTACTGTGTTTCATCAGATCAGGAAACACGCCTGTATCCACACATCTATTAAATATGGTAGCAAGATGTGGAGCTATACTAAATATTATATTATTGATTAGCTTGACTGAAATACCCCATAAGTCACCAGTATTTTTTGAGTTAAGTGACTTAAAGACTTTTATAATATCATTGGGGTTAATATACTGGAAACAAAAGTAAACACTGCACTCTCCCACGCTGCCCCTAGCTAAGGTTTCGGCTTTGACTGGGCAAGAATCTAAGGACTTAGTTGCATTAACCGGTATTTTTATAAAGAAATCGTTAAACGTTTGTGCTACATCTAAATTATTTGCAACAATTTTATTACTTACTTTTAGTTCAAAATTGGTATCGCGCAATTTGGTACGACCAGTTCCACTATTAATAATACTCCAAGTTGCTTTTATTTTATTGTCTGATTGTTTTATTTTATTGCTCAAATATAAGGATTTGGCTGCGCAACAAGCCTTTTTTAAAAATTTTTGAATAATTTCTAACATAATCTACAAAGTTCGGATTTGTATTATATTTTTTCATACCATATAGTTCATACAATTTAGCCCTACTTTTATAGATGCCTGTTGTTGCCCAGTCACAAAATTTAATTTTAATATTTTTATTAAAAGTCTTGGGTTTGAAGATATTTTCATATTCTAATTTAATTATGTTAAACAAAGATAGGTAGAGGCTATCAGGATCGGCGCAACTAAGGTCTACATTGGTGACTTTGGTAGTAATGTTCCCGCTAAAGTGTTTCAGGCGTTCAGAAGTCACTGGCCTACATGTGATCTTATAATTTACTTTAGGTACTCTACTTACAGACAATACAATTTTTTGCCCGCAGTGATCAGATGTTAAGTCACTCAATATAGAACTATCTAAAAAGTTACAATTGCAGAAGATATTATCTAGGCATGTAGCAGAATGAGCAGTGATTCTGGTTGGTTCATAGAATACATAATTTAAGTCAAATGACATGAATAAACTAATTAATCTATTACAAATGGCTGACTGTTCGAGTAAGTTCACGTTAAAATCACCACACACTACCACATGCCTGTTACCAATGCTTAAGCGCTTCAGTACATCCTCCATTACAGTTTCAAATAAGGTGAAGTCACTCTGTGGTGGTCTGTATACACACACAATAACATGTTGCTCAAGTTCCACACAAGATATTTCAATAGTGCGCTCAATAGAAAGCTTAACTATATCCTTACGCTCCTTAAATTTTATACTATTACAAACATATACCAGAGAGCCACCATGAATAGCTTTCTTCCTCGCAAAAGCACTACCAATACTGTAGTATTCCTTGTCAAATATAAATTGGTCACTTTTAAGCCAATGTTCAGTAACACAAAAAATATGAATGTTATAGTTTTTTAAAAATAATTCTACTTCTAATTCCTTGCCGGATAAGCCCTGAATATTTTGGTGAACTAAGTTTAAATTAAATGTCTGCTTATCCTTTGTCTCGTCTACTAGTTTAAACTACTAGACGAAGAAATGTTAGTAGTTACACTACTCTGTCCTACCAAATTCTTCAATACCCTACAGGTACCTGTGTCATTAAATAAATTATATGCTAATAACTTAGCAAGATGTCGCTTATAAAATAATGATAGATACATAGTATCTTTTGTCAATAAAAAATTATTACTAATAAATATATTACTGTCAAAGAATTTAATGTAGTCACTATTACTACATGTACTGTATAGAAGTAAATTTAACTTTCCTATGTGCCTATTTTGTTGTTCAGTCAGAGCATATGAATAAGGAAAGGCGCAGATAATAAACTTACAACCTACACTATTATGAAGCAATTCCATAACTTCAGTTAGTTCTAATATATTATGTTTTGTGACTGATAAACAGTCACCATACATTAAGATTACTGTAGACTGAGAGTCTAAGTTAGTATTTTTTAAATTGCTAACCAAGGTGCTGAATTTTATTCCTGGTGAACAATTATTCATAATAGGCCACTCAGTGTGGGTATTCAATAAACTACCTAATCCCAATCCAAGCTTATCAGAAAACATTATAACATTCTTAATACTAATTTTATTAACTATATCATTATCATTAATTGGCAAGATGTGATTGTTTGGGGTGAGACAGTAGGGCAAGTTATTTGTTGAAATGTTTGCACAGGCGCGGACCGACGATTTCTTCGCGATTTTTCGTAAGAAAACTGCTTCATTACTGAGAAGAGTGAGGGATAGTCGTAACAGTATCCTAAAAACAGTCGAGGAGAACTTTCTCTCTCCCATAATGCAGAGTTTTATAAGTAGGTTAATTTTTACTAACACTAGTTAATAAGCTTTTTGGTGTAACTAACAAACTATGGAACATTTTTCTGAAATAAAGTATATTATTATTATTATTATTATTATTATTTACTATTTAATGACTAGAAAACTAAATGTGTTTGGGGACACCACCCATGCCATTAGTTTGTCACGGTGCCAATCAGGGTATTATCCTTCATTTTTACACTTTACTCAGTTACAAAATTTAACTAAATTACTCTAGTCAGTGACTAGAGTAATTTAGTTAAATTCGATAAGAGTACTAACATAGCTGGCAATTTAGTGACATTCACTTTTGTCAATCCTTTGGGTGAAATAGACGTGATATTTTTTTTTTAATATATATTAGTCTACCAAAGTGACTCCACCCCGCCTGATGGTAAGTACTATTCAATTCTAAGAAGAAAATCGCGAATTCAAAGAAGAGTTTTGTTTATCGTCGTTTTCGTAGTAAATTAGACAACACAGCGCAGCGTAATGCGACGCCGATACATAATAGTATTAAACTAAAAGTGTTATAATTATATATGTTATTTCGTAAGGTATTTCTTTGTCTATGGGTCTACGATATGTTTTTAATTGGAAGTAATACCTGAAATAAATAATTTATTATTTATTTATTATAATTGTTATTTGAGTCGAAATGGTCCAGTGGATAAGGCACTCGCTTCGTAAACACGAGGTAGTGGGTTCGAATCCGGGCAAGTACCAATGTGATATTTCAAATCATATGTACTTTCTAAGTTTATCTTGGACATTTCTGACCGACGGTGAAGGAAAACATCGTGAGGAAACCTGGACTTAAAAGTCTGAAATTGCCAATCCGCCTTGAGCAAGCGTGGTGATTAATGCTCATGCCTTCTCTATATGAGAAGAGGCCTTTGCCCTGCAGTGGGACAGTAAACAGGCTGGTATTATTATTATTATTAATTGTTATTTTAAAATCGCTATAATCACCTCACTTGTACCACACGAAGCATTCAGTTCAAAGGCCTGGTCAAGTGACCATGTATTTATGTTACCATAACTATTACGAAACTATGTCTGCGATGTAGCGCCGCTAAGTGTTCGGTAAAATAGCTATGCCCTTGAATTATAAGCATTCATACAACGGTACTGTCATATCAGATGCTGACATATTTTTAATAGCTTTCCATAGCGCGGTTTGCGCGTATTTGCTTACTGCTCTGCTCTCGTCGGTAGTAGCGTGATGTTACATAGCCTATAACCTTTGAGAACTAGGCTATTATACGCAAAAAGGTTTTTTTAAATCCAACTGGTAGTTCTAGAGATTAGAGCGTTCAAACAAACAAACTCTTCTGCTTTGTATAGATAGATGGGTGGTTGCACATTGGTCACTAAAACCGAACTTTCTTATTTAGTTTTACGTGTCGACTTAATGGTTACGACATCTCTTAGGCCAGTATTACATTAAAATATTTAAATCAAATAAATATGATTTCTTATCTGTCAAATTCTATGATCATAGTTCGACGATCCTCAAAGTATGATCATAGATAATCACGTGTAGTTATTATACCGTCATAAGTTCTTCATTTAAAAAGGACTTACACATCTTTGATCATATTTCTATGATAGTCTAATAGCGGCTTTATCCACAAGAATGAGGTTAAACAGCTAAAGGCCCAATTTTTCCTCTTTTCCGTTTTCTTCACCTCCCTCAATCCTTTTACCTACCCCATTCCCTTCACGGTAGGCAGCGACTTCGCAGAGTACCTGGCATTGCAAAAGCAATGCTAGGGACTCTAAGCGACAGTTACCACTTACCATCACGTGGGCGGTTTTGCTCATCTGCCACAGTCGGCAATAAAAAAAGTATCAATGTAACTTTTTATAGCTCTTTCCAAGTTTACTTTGGGCTTCGGCTCTTGTAAATAACAGCTGCTTAGTGCTTAGTATATTAAAATCACGAAATACAATTACACAATCTCATACCAAACGTCACTTTATATAGGGATATTGACATCAATGTTAAGCGAAACCGCGGGTGGTATGTAGTTATAATAGACATACAAACGCGTGCTAACATTGAGCAATATTCAATAATTATTGACGAGGTGACAATTGATTGTAAGGCTGGCACCATACTTGTAACAAACGAATGTTCGCGAACATTATCTATGATCGAAATCTTAACTGATTGTCGAGATTAAATTAAAAATAATTAGTTTATTTTGTATGTAGTATGTTATATTTGATTACTATGTTTGTGAAATAAAATTTAATTTACTTTACATTCCGATTTAATTAAAATAACTATACTACTGTTTATTTTTTTTTCAATTAATCTCTTTTTAAAACAGTCAGTTACTTTTCGCGATTGGCTACGTCAAAACTTAGTGTCATATTTCGTGGTTTTCAATTGTTATCATTTAATCGGAGCTATATTTAAAAAATATGTTCTGTCTATTTGCTAGAATTAGGTAAAAGCTGTATATGTTTAGTATGTAGTTAACTCTGCTGTTCGTCCCTTAAATTGTTTCTAAGGTCGTGTAGTTCTTTATACCTCTAGACTAGATCGCACATAAACTAAGATACAATACATATAGACTTACTTGTAAAAAATAACAGTATTTATATCAAAATTGCTACACGAACACTATATTCTAAGAAAATCAGCACACCCAACCACATACAACTCATTAATGGATAATATCGCTGAACAGTCACATAAACATACCAAGTAACAAAGTACTATATCAAGTTTAAATAATTGGCGTAAGTCTGACACCGGCATGCGACCAATTGTTTGCGAGCACAATTGAAATGCCATACTTGATGTTTTCGAAATTCGAGTATGAGAATGTTAGGAAACGCGTGTTACATATTTTGTGTGATAATGACCTTATTGTAAACTGTGATAAATAAAGATTTTATACGAGACAACAAGTTCTGTATTCTGAGTAACGGGTGACTTTCAGGGATATTCCTCAACTCAAATTTGAAACGCACCAAATGAAGAGCACTTGTTAAAATTAGAACAATAATAATGATAATACCAGCCTGTTTATTGTCCCACTGCAGGGCACAGGCCTCTTCTCATATAGAGAAGGAATGAGCATTTATCACCACGCTTGCTCAAGGCGGATTGGCAATTTCAGACTTTTAAGTCCAGGTTTCCTTATGATGTTTTTCTTCATCGTCAGTCAGAATTGTCCAAGATAAACTTAGAAAGTAGATTTGAAAAATCATATTAGTATATGCCCGGATTCGAAACCACTACCTTATGTTTACAAAGCAGGTGCATTCTCCACTGGAAAAAAAAATTATAAAGAACAATAACAAAAAATTGTACTAACGGGTGCGCATCGAGGAACACATTAGGTGCGTTTCATTGGGTGCGTTTCAAATTTGGTGCGCTACGAGATACCCTGCCTTTACAAATTACGTCTAGAGTCAGAACAAACATTTATAGGTCGCACAATGTTTTATTCTGTAGAACTTGAATATAAATTACACAAACTCTTGCGCAGCTTATACACATTCACACTGCACTAATTTAAGACCATCATTGACTTAATAATAATAATAATAATATTCTACAACAATCACACAGCGCCATCTAGCCCCAAATTAAGCAATTATATTTGCTTGTGTTATGGGTACTTTCTTCTTTTCGAGTCGACAGCAAATCTTTTTATATTGTATGGGTACTAAACAACTGATATACTACTTATACACATTTTTTTTTTGGAAATACATACATTTTATAGATAAATTACACCCAGACACAGAACAAATAATCATGCTCATCACACAACGATTTGTCCTGGAATCGAACCCACGACCTCCAGCTTAGCAGTCAGGGTCACTAACCACTAGGCCAACAGGCCAGCAACTTGAAATGAAAGAAGAAAGAAAGGAACTTCTGGGTTATCTCAGCTTACCACTTCAAGTCTAAAAGGCGTGATTCTATACATTGAATTGTGTCTGTATTATATAAAATATTTCAAAACACAATACCTTACAAAATTTCGTATTTATTGTTTCTGAGATGCGGAAGACGAAATAAACATATCAACGGATTGATAAACCGATAGATTTACTTCTCTGGCAGCGTGTTGTGCTAAATCAGTGGGCTGCAAGTTCGATTCGAAGCCCACGTTGAATATATGCGTGTTGCACAATAGAGAAATTGTGTTCGAACTGTAGTTTTTGTGTATTGAGTTTGTTTTGGTGTGTTTGTTAGGTAAATGCCATTTTTATTATTGACTAACACGTCTGTAACAGTTTCTGAAAGGCTGATCAACGAAAAATTAAGTAATCACTTAAATCTCATGTGAAGTATCTAAAAGCATGCTAAAAGCATGAATAATTACTTTGATCTAATTATTTACTAATTAGATTAAATTAAAGTAAATCATTAGTTATTTAAATTAAATTATTATTTTGACTACCTCTGTAATTCGGTGGTACTGTGTAGGGACTGTCAGGCAGGTTCGATTACCGCTCAGTGCAAATATTTGTATGCATGAACATGAATATTTGCATTTGTCTGGGTGTTTCTATGTATATATGTATGTATTTACAAAAAAAGTATTTAAGTCTGTATATCCGCATTCTATAACTCATAAGTCATAACACAAGTTATCTATACATATAATAAAAATGTAACCGATCTGTACATGGAAGATATATGAGAAAGTGAATGAAGTTAGTTGCGAACCTTTTACACCCTGAAGTTAGTTGCGAACCTTTGTGTGTCGTATCAGTACAAATAATCAGTGTGAATAAATAAAACATATATTGGCGTTTATATCAATTCAATTATATTTATGACGGTCATAGATATTTTTTATTGATCATTTAATTTTATCAATAAAAATATTTATTTTGAATATTAGTGGTAAAAGTGGTTTTGATATACTGTTTTAAGTGCATTTATAGATTTGAGGTTAACTGTCGGTATGTATAATTTATTTACATTGCAAATTATAAATTATTACATTATTATAAAGAAGTATAACTTCTTACGTGCGTACATAAGTACACACACCTTTTTTTTTAAATTTAATTCCTAAGTGTGTAAAAAGGTATGAAAACATTTGTATGAATGTTCTTCATTTTTTAACTTACAGTTTTGAAATTTTGTTTTGGAATACTTCTATTTAAATAAAAAATATCCTTATAATTTTATTTTAACACGTGTGGATTTAGAGGGGATAAATTAGGGATGGATTCTATACAAAGATCTTTAGCTTTTGAAGCTAGCGACTTAAAATTTGCAGGTAGGGAGAGGGTGGGAAAGGAGGGAGGAAAAGGAGGAATTGAGGCGAAGGAGGAAGGGAAGAGAAAGTGAGAAGGAAGTGATGGGGAAGTGAGAAGAATGTGATTGGGAAGTGAGGGGGAAGTGAAGAGGAAGTGTGGGAGAAGTGAGGGGAAAGTCAGGGAGAAGTCAAGGGGAAATCAGGGGAAAGCCTGATAGCCGGAAAGATATCCCTTTAGGTAGGCGAAAGAGGATTTGTATGAATGGGAGATTAAAAATAGTACGAAAATCAATATTTAAACAATATAAAAATGACTATTGGAAAAAACAACATTCACGCGAGCGAAGCCGCGGGCAAAAGCTATCTATATACATAAAAGCAAAAGGTCACTCACTCGCTCATCACGAAATCTAAGAAACAACAAGTGCTAGGAATCTCAAACTTTGCATGGTCGTTCCTATTAGGATATAGGTGCTCACTTAGACGAAATTTTGCGAAATCCATCCCCTAAGATACCCCCTAAAGTAAAGGGGTGGCAAAGTTTGTATGAAACTTATATAGTTTTCATAGTAGGATTACCAAATTACTAGAAAATACTCTTTTTTTAATATTCAGAAACCACCCTTATTAGGTGGGCAAATAAGAGTCGCAAGTTTGTGTGAAAGTGGTTTGTCAGTTTTAGCGGTAGCGGGTTTAAACTGGATTCGCCATAGAGACGGATAATACTGATATTTATTACTGATACAATATTCTCATAGAGGCACCCATATGAATTTTCACGCGAACGAAGTCGCGGGCAACAGCTAGTAATATATATGTTTACTTTGGTCTAGATGAGTTGTGTGTAGTTTTTGCAATATTATTATTATTATTAATTAAGCTTTTAGCAACCCAGCTTTTTTGCTTATTCATGCTTTTAGCAACCCAATTGATATATTTCACATAAGATTTAACAGGTGTTTGGTTAATTTTTCGTTGATCAGCCTTTTAGAAACCAGGTGTTTCTCCATTATATTTTGAGGATAAACGCTCCTTTTTATACAAAGAAAGTACAAGCATTGATCACCACGCTTATTCAAAGTCTAAGTTTATCTCCATAAGTCTATAAGTCAAAATTTATTGTCAGTCAGTTTGTATGTTTGTTTGTTACTTTGTATGATCTAATCTCTGGAACTACTCGTCGGATTTAAATAATTATTTTTAGCTCAGCATTAGCTCAGTTTTTGAGGCAAGTTATAGGCTATATTGGTGACGGGAGCAGAGAACGCTTCGCCAGGCACGAGTATATTAGGTCTCATGTAACAGAGGATGAATCTTTTGCTATTAACAGAGTTCAATTCTAGAGTAGTACATAGAATAAAGCTAGTATCAGGTTTATAAATCAGAAGAGCTTGTTTGAACGCGCTAATCTTTGGAACTACCAGTCGGACTTAAATCATTCTTTTTGCGTATGATAGCTCAGTTCTTGAGAAAGGTTATAGGCTATGTAACATCACGCTGCTGGTGACGGGAGCAGAGCAGTAAGTAAATACGCTGGTTAAACCGCGCCGCGAAACGCTAGTTATCTATACATATAATAAAATTGGTGTGTCTGTTTGTAAAATTGAAATAACCGTTTTTTACTACATGTATATGAATATAATGGTACATACACCAAAATAACATTTTTTACAATTTTTGTCTGTCTGTCTGTTTGTTCCGCCTAATCTCTGAAATGGCTGGACCGATTTTGACGGGACTTTTATTGGCAGGTAGCTTATGTAATAAGGAGTAACTAAGACTACGTTTATTTTAGAAAATTCTTTTATTTAAGAAAAATTAAGTATAGTTGATCGACTGTTAGGTGGAACAAAGTTCGCCGGGTCAGCTAGTTATGAATATTTAAAAAGAACAAAAGGCTCGTCTGTCCAAAACAAAGCAAAAAACTCGTTTTTATTTATTGTGCTGACGCTACATTGAATTATTATGTAGGTACTCTACTCATACTCAAGCCTTTTAGGCTGTGGAGCGTGCCAAAGAAATGGACATACATACCCATATACATGTGCTTAAAACATTACCCTCGGCAGTCGGGCAATAACACACTTACAAAGACACATACACACCAATCAATAAATGCCATTGGTACTTCGCGGGTAGCGTTTGAACCTATGACCCAGACGTTAACTGACTGTCATTTACCATTACTATACCGTTACGTTACAACCTTAGGCGTAATGGTTTCCGCAAATAAGGTCTTAGGTTCGACTCCGGTCAAATGTTATATTATAAATGCTGTTAGTGCACGTCATTTTGTTGAGAAAGCGATTTAATTACTAGGTGTCAATAGTGTTTTGTGTTTAAAGTTCACGTTTTAGTACAATATCGTGTTAATACAATGTTATATATTAATCCTCTTTTTTATAAACATAATAAAAGCTTACAATAGACAAAATAGGTTTATATGTCGTTTGTCTTTATCTGTCACTTGGACATTTGTACTAGTAAGAAAGAGACAAAACTCATTTTAAATAAAGAGGCCTATAAGATTTTTATGAATAAGGGCGTAAATTTTTAACATTATGACTCATCATGATCATATCAGCTGAAATACGACCACTGCTGAAGATAGGCCTTCCCCAAGTTTCGCTAGCTTGGCCTATAGCAACGTTGCTTCACTGAAGTGGCAATGGGCAGGACACATAGCTTGGCAGAAGTGATAACCGTTGGGGCAGAAAGGTTTTAGAATGACAACATTATAACCATTTGGCGTTCAATATAAATATATTATTTTCTTATTAGAAGACGCAGTCACTCAGAGATTGATTGTAAGACGATTCACACACTGCACCGCATCACGGAGTGTAGTGCGGGCGTGCGTGTTCTTGCGTTGTTTGTAAGTATCTCTCTTTGTATACAAATCACGCGTCGTGCATCACACTGTAAACGCATTCACCCGCAGTGTAGATTTTCCTTTGCCACGCACCGCAGCGTAGTGCAGGGCAGTGTCTGGATCGCCTTTTGTTGATGTAACTGTGTAAGGCATAACTATTTGACGAGTCTCTATTTTTAGCACTTTACACTTTTGAATTATGACTATGAGAAAGCCCACGCTGCTCATGACAGTAAACGAAATTTATAGTTATTACAATCAAAATTATTTCGCGTTACATTGCATATAACGGTCCTTTATCGATTCCAGGAGCTTATCGGTAAATTTTGCCAAATATGGTGACCGTTTATACATCCAGGAGGAATAACGATTATTAGGCTATATCGATATTTTGTTAGTGCCTTCCTTGTACAGTCAGTAGTCAAAGAAGTAAATAACTGTTACTGGTCGTTCGTGTTAAGACGATTTTAGGTATTATTAAGGGGTAATAATAATAATAATAATAATAATATTTCAACAACTACACACAACGCCATCTAGACCCAAAGTAATCATATTTTATATAGGTTCTAGAACATACTTAAATACTTTTTTTTTTTTTTGTAAATACATACATATTATACATAGAAACATCCAGACCAATGCAAATAGACATAATGTTCATGCACACAAATATTTGCACTGAGCAGGAATCGAACCCGCGACCTCTGTGTGGTAGTCCATACACAGTACCACCGAACCACAGAGGTAGTCAAAGTAATAAAAAAGTGTAGTTAAGATATTTTAAACTAGCTTTCCGCGGCGCGGTTTCACGCGCGTCTTTGCTTACTGCTCTGCTCTCGTCGCCAGTAGCGTAATGTTATGTAGCCTATAACCTTCCTAGAGAACTGGGCTATCATACGCGAAAAGATTTTTCTGATCCAACGGCTAGTTTCAGAGATTAGCGCGTTCTACAACAAACTATAGATTAAGTTGCAAATCATTGACTGCCTCTGTAGTGCAGTGGTACTGTGTATGGACTACCATAGAGGTCGCGGGTTCTATTCCTGCTCAGTGCAAATATTTGTGTATCTAAAGAGGTCGTGGGTTCGATCGCCAAACGGGACAAAACTTTGTGTGTTCCATAAATATTACAATATTTATCACAGTTCACATGTTGCCTTTACCTTTTGTAGCAATATGCAAATTGAGGCAGCCCGTAAAGCACACATTTTACTTTTTAATTTTTTTTTTTACAACATAGAAGGCTGTAAGTAATTAAGTATCTATAGAGTTAAGTATTGCCTGCGTCACTTTGCATGCTATTTGAAACTGTAACTTACAAAAATTGTAATAACCTGGCGATTAAAAAGAGTGGCCTAAGTTTCTTGCCAGTTCTTCTCATGGCTCTACTTCGTCAGCTAACTGGCTGTAGGTTAATTTGCTGACATTTTGCAAACTTTGACGTTCATAAGTGTTAATTTAATTAACCTATATGAATAAACATATTTCATTTCATTTCATTTCAATATTTGTTCCGAGACTGGGTGTACTTTATGTCCGATAACACAGGGCTTTGTCCATTGTAAGGTAGTTGTCTTTTAAAATAAATAAAAAAAGTTATTATTAGTTTGGGTTTGAACCAATGCCAGTAGTCAATTTTATGCACAGCAATATTTGCACTGAGCGGGTATCAAACCCGCGACCGTTGACTTAGCAGCCGTAGACTCTCTCACTACGCCCATAAAAAATAAATACTCATATTTTGCTTAATTCAACCAACCAACAGGGTGTCTATGTACGAGTATATTAATGTATGTATTTACAAAAAAAGTATTATAGTATGTATCTTCATTTTAAACCCAAGCTATATTATATGTTTACTTTGGGTGTAGATGGCGTTGTGTGTAGTTGTTGTGATATTATTATTATGACTCTGAAAAATCAAAGTCCAGTATGAAAGAAGCCTATGTCTCCCACTACGTTTTCGACTAGTAGAGATTAAAATGTAGCACACAGTGAAAGTCGGTCATAAGAAACATTAATACGGAAATTAATTAATAATTATATTTAATTAATGTATAATTAAGTTATACTTAATTAATTTATAATTATACGTAATACGTGGGATTTATTTTTATGTTTACAGATTCTTGAGAATCAACAGAATGAGTTAAAATACTGGTGGTCATGATTAAAAAACAAACTGGATGAATAAGATTCGTGTTTGTGTGAATAAATTATTTAAATATACTTACGTACCTTAAGCCTATCTTAGGGTTCTTTCTGATGAAACATGACAGCTTTATAAAAACATAATAGAAGGAAGATAAAAGGAAGGCGTGGTAGGGATATTACGGATAAGCTTTACGAGCCTAAGAAGAGAGAGAGAAAGAGTAGAGGTTAAGGAGATGGCTTTAGGCAGAGCATCAGTTCATCAGTTGCATCAGTTCCACCGACAAGAACCCAATAAATTACCAGACCGTTAAAATCACTCTACAGGGAAATACCTCTCCATATACAAAGAAGGCATGGGCATTTATCGTCATTCTTACTCAAGCCGAATTCGCAATTTCAGACACTTTTTTATTAGTCCCAATTTCCTTCACCGAAAAGTCAGTGATGTTCAATATAATCTTAGAAATGAAATTGAAAAATTCACATTGGTATTTAATCGTAAGTAAGTAGAAGTAAACAAAGCGAAGAAAACCCCAAACTCTGAGCCATTACGATAAAGAACTTAAAAACATGAAAATAAAAAAAAATAAAAAGTTAAACCGATCCACATGGGATCAGATACAGAGGATCCGAATGGAATAACTCATATAAATGACATCCTCAAATTATACCTAGACCCTATTAGTTTTCTCTTTAACTGTTACTGAAATAAGGAAGTAAAATCTCACAGATTAAATTAATTTTAAAATGTTCTGGAAGCTTAAACCTTATGGTTATTTTAATACTAATTTAAGTAATTGTATACTATACGTCTTAACTGCTAATATTTAATCAAAGTTGAGTGTTAAATGCCCTGCAGGCATTTAAAACTCAACAGTAATAATAAATTAGTAAATTAAAATAAGCTTAAGGCTGTTTCAGACCAGCATTTTTATATGCGTGTCTAAGTTTTATTTTTGGAAGCAAATGGCGAATATAAGCGCGCCTCCATTTTGCAATCGCATGAGCATTGACGCGTTTATAAGCTCGAACAAGCGCGAGCTGCGTAATGATGGTACCTACTGATTCATCGCTACTAATGGTTCTTTGGTGTAAAGACCGCGAAATAATGTTAAATAGTTTACAAGTTACATCAGGACCAGTTTATTATGAGGATCTTGTATCATCTAGGGTGAATTTCCGTGCGTTTAAGCGTTTCTGCCATACATATTACTGGAATCAGATATAGCTCACATAGGTCCCTTAATATTACGTGTCCGTGGTGCTCTCTTTTAATAGGTCATAATCCTATACAGATTAAATTTGTCGCCCGCTTTGCAATGGAGGGAAGTGGACATTTTATTTCCAACTCCTCCTCTTACTTCTGATTTAATTCGTTGCGGGGTCCAAGACAGTAGGTTTAGCAGTCCCCGGGTCTCCCGAGTGTCAAAGCTCGGTGTTTCTTCTTGGATATCACTGTTAATCCTGGCTTACAGGAGTCACAGTGATGGGCATGTGGGTGGGATTGTCCCGTTTACTAATGGTTCAATCGAATACGCCAGAATAAACTCGTGTACGCAAGTACAGTTTTTCGAAGCGCAAAATCTAACGCGCGTGCGTCTAGGCACGTCTGCCTAAACGCGTATACGCGTATAAAATACTCTAGTCTGAAACCACCCTAACAGTAATAATATAAGGTGTAATTGTAAACTTCTATAATTATAAAAGTCATTCAATTATCACACTGAAATATTGCTTCACTAATAAAATTCTGTAATATTACTAGTACCGTACATTATACAGAATGTATACGACGGTATGATATTAAATGCAATTACGTATAGTATGTTATGCATTATAAAGCGAGACAAAAAAATCAACTAAATATCTTCAATAGTTTAGACACAGAACTACTTTTTTAATTTCTTTAATTCTATACACTCATGTATATTATATTCATATACATGTAGTAAAAAACGGTTATTTTAATATTACAAACAGACACTCCAATTTTATTATACGTATAGATATCTGCAGGTACTAGATACAAAGACAAAGTAAAATTACTTATATGAGCTTTCTGTTAAAGAGATGACATTGCTTATGGCCAATTTGCGGATACAAGTAGAACTTAAAGACAGAAACTCTGGTCACTCTTTAATTTTCTGTGATAGCAACTGGTATCTTACTGGTATCTGGTAGCTTACCATCAGGCAGAGTGAAGTTACTTTGTGGCTATACAAAATGGAGACTCGATTCTTCCTAAACTGCCCATCACATTTTGACAGTGTACTCTTTGGCAAAATGACCGCGACATAATCTTAAACCATAGTGGAGGCCACTATACCAGTAGTTTGGCTTTTGGAATGGTATCCACCACTTCTGGATTCCACTGACTGCTTAGCATCGCGAACAGTATATTAAGAGGATCTTGTGTCAACGAAGATTTCTGTGCGTATTATGTTTTGCCATACTTATTATTGGAATGAAATATAATTTATATAGGTCACATGATATTTATGTTCGTAGTCCCATCGTTTATATCGAGTTGGTTTGTTCGAAAGCGCTAATCTAGAAAACTAGTCTAATTCTTGGAGAAGGTTAAGTATAAGCTATATAATATCAAATTAAAACTTACAGTAACCAAAAGCGCAATTTGACGTTAATAGAACCGCGCTGCGAACAGATTAAACTGCTACTGAATGCATTTACAAAATTTCATTTCTGCATCAAGCAAGGTTGATGGGGAAAGAATGCCTCTGGCATGAAGTCTACCTTTGTGCTGTTTCTATTTTACTTTTAATTATATTCGTTACAGGGTTAAAGACAATAGCAGTCCCCAAAACTGGTAGACAAGTGTGTTCCTTGTATTTATCGTCAAAGTGATAGGTGTGTGATTGTCCCATAAAAAAATATGGCGATCCTTGAAAAACTACATTCAAGTAACCTTGTGTATAATTCGCTCGAGTGTACATCCAGTAACATAATACGATTACAGCTCATTTTTTTTCTACCAGCGTCATGTTGCTACGTAACATAAGTGCTTGATTGCCTTACATGCATCTCTAGTGCATGCGGTGAGGAAGGGTGACGGGAGAATCCGGTTATGGGTTCCATATAGAGATTTATTAATTTTTCTTTAACTAAGCATAATCATTTATTTCATCCATACTTGAGTGGACCAGAAATTTGATTTGTGTATACGAGAATAATTTAAAAAATATCCTGGCTTAAAATGTGATTTATGATACAAGTTTGCAACTCGTCAGAGCCGAAAGCAAGGCCAGCATAATTTTCAATTGTCACTGCCAAGCTCAAGATTCCAGAATGGGATAATATAGAAAAAATATTTAAATAATCGATGCTATGTGGCGTAATTACGCAAGTACTTCTTACCTTTGAGCCAACAATATTTAAAGAAAAAGGACAATATAATACAAGATACTCCAATTTATGATAAGTATTAACAAGATTTAGTAGTACTACTACGGAGCCCTAAAACACGATAAAACAAGTATTTTATTTTTAAATTGTACGAGTAATCGAGGGCTGAGTGATGAACTACGTTTTATGCTAATAAGGGAATTATGTCTACTCTGTGCTTATGTGCAAGCAATTTTGTGTACTTCTAGGGTCCAAATACAGAACGTCGCAGCGTAAAAATATTCCTTTGAACTATGAAATGCACCGAATGAATCCCACTACAATATTCCTCGAAACATAACAGTTAGATTACGCTTGAGGAATAATTTTTAAGCGCTTTATATGGTGAGTTTCAAATTGGTGTGCTTCGAGGAATACTCAAAAATATACGAGCTCACACGAACTGGAGTAAACGAGAAAAATAATATCATCCCCATCTTAGATGAACGGGACGTACCCTGATTTTTTAATTGCGGACGGACGGGCTGACGGACATGGCAAAACTATAAAGGTTCCCTGTCTCTATATCTATGTATACATTTTACGATACAATACATGTAAGTGATGTGAAATACTCGATAAAACCCTATCGATATTTTACTAGAGACATTACAGAGACCATAAAAACCACGTTACGACTGCATATCCCTCGTTAACTTTTAATAGATATTAAATTTAAAATGTCAGTGTTTTTGTTATGTTCTAAAGTAAATTATAGTTTTAGCTTAACTATTTTTTTTAATCAAATCGTTTTATCGACTGTAAATTCACTATTTATTTATTCTTAGATCTGAATTATTTTTAAACTAGTATCTGCCCACGTCTTCGTTTGTGTTAAATTATGATTCGGTGTTTATTTCGGAAAATTCACATAATATCTTTATAAAAAATAGCCTATATCTTATCTATACTATTATATAAAGTGGAAGAGTTAGATTGTTTAGTTTGTTTGTACGCGTTAATCTCTGAAACTTCCAGTTAGATTTAAAAATTATTTTTGCGTGTAATAGCCCCGTTTTCGAGGAAGGTTATAGGCCATGTAATATCACGCTACTGGTGATGGGAGCAGTGCAGTAAGCAAAGACGCCGATGAAACTGCGCCGCAGAAAGCAAGTTGTGATGTATAAGTATATTGCTGTAAAGTTGCATTAAAATCCATTCAGTAGTTTTCGTATGAAAGAGTAACAAACATCTATATCCAAACTTTATAATATTAGTAGTTATAAATATTTGTGTAAGTTCATTTTTATGACTTCGTCGGCGAAGGGTAGATAATTTTAACACGATATGTCACGTATAAGACATTTAGTAGTTTCATCTTTGCTATTATCGCTTGATTCCCATGAGAAGCAAATTTAATAGACTAGGTTTTAGAATAAAAGAAAATCTGTTATTTGTTGTGGTTTTTAACATAAACATGATCAATAAAAAAGGCAGTTTCTGACACCGAAATAAAATTGGGAAAAATAAAAATACAATTTTAAAAAAGAATATTGTAACTTAGGTAAATATATTAATATTACTAGCTGTTGCCCGCGACTTCGTTCGCGTGAAAATGCAGATGGGTGTGCCTCTATGAGAATATTGCGTGCCTGATTTTATGGCAATCGAACATTGTATCAGTAATAAATATCAGTATTATCCGTCTCTATGGCGAATCCAGTTTAAACCCGCTACCGCTAAAACTGACAAACCACTTTCACACAAACTTGCGACTCTTATTTGCCCACTTAATAAGGGTGGCTTCTGAATATTAAAAAAAGAGTATTTTCTAGTAATTTGGTAATCCTACTATTAAAACTATAGAAGTTACATACAAACTTTGCCTCCTCTTCACCTCCTTCTGCATCCCTTGCCCCTCCTCCAGCATCTCTTGCCCTTTTCTCCACTTCCCTCTACCTTGCCTCCTCGCTTTGCCCTCTCTTCCCCCTTCCTTCTCCTTCCTTTTCCTCCTTTCCTCTCCCTTCCTATCGCTTCCTATCCCTTCTCCTCCCTTTTTCCACCATTCTTTCTCTTTCTTCTTTCAGAACTCCTTACTTTCCTCGTCCCTTCCCCCTCCTTTCCTCTCCCGTCTCCCTCACTTCCCCCTCATTCACCCACATTCCGCCTCACTTCCCCCTCATTTCCTCTCACTTCCCCCTCACTACCCCTTCACTCACTCCTCACTTCCCTCTCACTTCCCCCTCACTTGCCCCTCACTTTCTCCTCACTTCCCCCTCACTTCCGCGTCACTTCTCCCTGACTATCCCCTCACTTCTCTCGCATTTTCCCCACACTTCCACTTCACTTCCCCTCACTTCCCCATCACTTACCTCTCACTTCCTAATCACCTCCCTCTCACTTTCCCCTCCCTTCCTCCTTCCCCTCAATTCCTCCTTTTCCTCCCTCCTCCTCCCTGCAAATTTCAAGTCGATAGCTTCAAAAGCTAAAGATCTTTGTATAGAATATTTCATCTCTAATTTCACCCCTCTAAATCCACTCCTGGTAAAATAAAATTATAAGGATATTTTTTATTTAAATAGAAGTATTCCAAAACAAAATTTCAAAACTGTAAGTTAAAAAATGAAGAAGATTCATACAATCGTTTTCATCCCTTTTCACACACTTAGGAATTAAATTTTAAAAAACCCTTACGTACAACCTCTAAACATTTAGACAAACACACCCTCCGAATTTCAATTCACTACGACCAGCAGTTAAGGCTGTGCGTTGTCTGTTAGTCAGTCAGTCAGTCAGGACAAAGCCTTATATAATATGTATGGGTGTATGGATGTATGGATTAGACGTATAGCCATCGGGCTATACGTATATAGGCTGCTAGGAATGCTAACACGTGATAGAGCCACATAAAGCTGACCGTGCGAAAAACAGCTAATACTTAGATCCACACCCAAACTTTCAGTTGTGTCTGACCTTGGGCTTTATTACTCGTCATCGCAAAACATAGGCTCACTGGAAACTGGACTCATTTAAAACTAAACGGAAGATTGTTTAGAATAAGAGAAATCCGAAAAATAAAATCGCTATCAGATTCCGTAACCTGTTAAAGTCTCTGTTTCTATCAGGTTTCGTAGTAAATTAACAAATGTTTGACGTAATTCTTTAAATTGGCATAACTTTTTTTTTATGAACCGATTGACATGAAACAAACACTAAATGTTAAGTGAAGCTTACCACAATGTATTAGTGAAAACCACATCTAAATCGGATAAGCCGTTTCTGAGATTAGCGTGAACAAACGCACAGACAAACAGACAAACAGACTAACAGACAAACAGACAAACAGACAAACAGACAAAATTTTTAACAATCATTGTTTTGGGTTCTATTTGCGTTGATAAAGGTCCCAATATTTTTTTTCTCATATATCTTCCATGTACAGACAGCGATCGGTTACATTTTTATTATATGTATAGATAGATTAATATATTTGTCGACCTCTGTGTTTCGGTGGACTGTGTATAGACTGCCACGCAGAGGTCGCGGTTTCGATTCCCGCTCAGTTCAAATATTTGTGTGCACAAACATGTCTATTTACATTGGTCTGGGTGTTTTTATGTATAATATATGTTTGTATTTACAAAAAAAGTATTTAAGTATGTATATCCGCATTCTAGAACTCATAACAAAAGCTATATAAATATGTTGTTTTATATTTTATTATTATTATTAATATTGATAAATGTTATTGTTAGCAGTGCACATTATTCTACAACTAAGACGTTTGAGTACGATTCTTCTAGAAATACTACTGAGTAGCCTGTATTTAGGAGATACCGAGCCTCAAGCACCTTAAAGAAAATCTAACCTCAATTACCATGGATTGTACACATACGTGACAAATGCGTGGTGAAATTTGACTTTTTTCAGACTTAATCATTTCTATTTACCCTGTAAAAATTTTAATGTCAAATAAATCACTTCGGCAGCGACCTACTGGCATTTCAGGAGCAATGCTAGGGAGTCTGAGTCGTCTATGAGCGACATTACCACTTACTATTATGTGGACTGTTTGCTCTACTGCCACTTGACTGTCGGCAATAAAAAAATAGGTAATGTTTTTTAGGCGGACCGTCTTAAACCACATAAGGATATTAGAATCCGGTCATAACTTCAAACTTAACCTGTATTAACGAAGCAGGTCAAACCATGTCGTCAAATATGTATAACCTATTGATTACATTTACTTATTAGATGTTTGTATGTAACGGTAGCAATGACAAGTGTGATTCTCACGGTGTCAACACGTAATTTGCATTTTTGGCATATTTTAATAGTGGTGTACTGCTATGGTTTTATAGTACTGTAATGTGTGTAGTAGTATCCATACTACTGCGTTTCGTTCGGTGAGTGAGAGCGCCGGAGGCCCAATTTCTTTCTTTCCTCTTTTCTCACCTCCCTCATTTCCTTCCCCTATCCCCATTCCCAGCCGCCATAGTGGAGGCCACCATACCAGCAGTTTAAGACGATGGCTTTTGGTATAGTGGCCGCCACTTCTGGATTCCACTGACTGCTTACCATCAGGCGGACTGGAGTCACTTTGGTAGGCTAATATATATAAAAAAAAAAGTATGTCACACCTGGGGCCCCACCAACCTCTCATAGCAATCTTATTATAACCTTACTTTGTCTCTATCCTTTTGTTTAATGGTACACTAGAAAAACACAAAACACAGTGTGACATTAAAATAATACTGCTATAAAAAGTATTAATAGGTCCCCTGATGGTTAGTGGTGACCGTAAAGTATAGATATACTTGTGTTTTCGAAGCATTATAGAAATAATGTAACCACGTCGTTTCTGACTACGAACGGAGAACGGAATAAAAGAGAAAAAGGAAAAGAGGTATATTAACATCCTGCGCTTTCATTTTCTGAACGTAATATTTTGAAAACTAATACTTTTCGACGATATTTTATGAGACGGTAGTAATTTTCAGGAAATTCGACTTATTCATAATGACACTAGCAAGAATCTGTTCTTGAATACATACAAGATTTTAATTTCTCCTTTACAATCGATAACATTTGTTTGATTTTCACACATTTAACACTTTTTAGTTTCGCAATACTTAGAGAACATACCATAAGATAATCACTCACCTACTTAATTAATCATTCCATTGTGTCATTAAAAAAAACAGATTATTTTAATCGTGTCTTTATTCGAATTCTAATGTGGGTTTGTCCTACTATAAACCTATTAGGTTTTGTCGATGCATGGTAAATAAAAACACCTGGTTTAGCCTGCCTGTGCGTTAAACGTCGAATATTATGCAAGAAATAAATTACTAATATCACAAACCTTGTCTAACACACACAAATCGATATCGATACTACCCATCACTACGTATTAACGCAGACATGTCAACAACAACGCCTACACAGATTCCTAAGTCTTCGTCATAGCATTAGCCTTGAAGCCTGACCTGCATAGCCTAGACATATAGTCTTTATGGATTTTGTAACGTTTACATGTCACACAAAATCATAAGATAACAAGTTATACTACGCAAATTTAAACTTTATGTCTATTACCTATTAAAAAATGTAGGCACTTAAAGATGTTTAGGTTGGTCAGGTTTCCTTAAAGTATGTTTATTTTAACATAGCATTACATTAGCTTTCTGAAAGTTTAAGTTAAGAGCATTCACACAAGGGTGGCAACGCCAACGTCGCAATTTAGGGCTATATTTACTTTTGAACAGCTTTCAAGTAATTCTAAAAAGTAAAGTATTCTGATAATATTTTTAAAATATAGCTCCGACATGATAAAAATTGATAACCACGAAAATATGACACAACATTGCTACGTTGCCACTCTATATGTGTAAACGCTCTTAACTTAAACTTTCAGAAACTAGAAAGCTAATGTAATGTCATGTAAAAATAAACACACTAGGATGGCAACCCAAACCATTTTTAAGTGGCTACATTTTTCCTCTACATTTTTTATCTGTATTTTAAGCAATAAGAATTCTTGGCACTTATAAAAAGTACTAAAACATACATTGTAATATTTATGTAAGTTCACTTTTTAACATTACTTTTAACTACAGCCATATTTTTTACTAAAAGTAGATATTAAATAGCTTTTTAAATATCGTAAAACGAATCATTTTTATAGTTTAACTTTGTGAGCGGCTTGTTATACTTTATTCTGTCATTTTATTTATTTTTTATGATTTTTTAAACTAGGTCTACTTTTTTATTTAGCTAAACTTATTTTTCCTTGAAGGTAAGGCAGACGTGTAAATATAACTTTTTAACAGCTATGTTATGCGAGCTTGCAATATACCGAACACAATTCCTTCAATCTACTGCTGACAATTTCTCGACATAAAAACCCAATATTACTTTTACCACTTTTACCCAACACAAATTATTGTAGTAGGTCTACGCTGGTTTCAGCATAAATAGGCCGGATCGACCAGAAAAGTACTACACTCTCATAGAAGATCGACGTAAGTTGCCTGCGCCACTTTTCATGCTACTTGAAATTATAACTTACAAAAATTTTAATAACCTGGCGATTAAAAACAGTGGCTTGAGTTTCTTGCCAGTTTTTTTCATGGCCTAACGTCAGCAAACTGGCTGTAGGTTAATTGGCAGATATTTTGTAATTTTTAACGATGATCCGTGTTAATTCAATTAACCTAAACGAATAAATATATTTTGATTTGATTTTAATTTGATTTGAGTAATAGTTTCCGAGGCCCAATTTCTCGCCGTTCCTCTTTTCTCACCCTCCTAAATTCCTACAGCTACCCCACTCCCATTATATTGATACAATGCCAGACTCTTGAGTCATCAATAAAAAACCCCCACCGGTGATATTGATGTCCTTTAACCTTTCACATCATTATCGCCATTGTCATTGTACGGTAGTGACTGCTAGACATAAGCCCTCTCTCAAAACACGCTATTTTCCCTATTTACCGCTGTTTGTAACCTGTTTCACTACTTTCACTTGTAAGAATATTATCTATAACTAATATAATTTAACTAAACAACTTCGTACAGCAAAATCACATGATTATACTACTTAGGTAATCGCTAACGGGAATCATATCGTATGTAATAGCTTAAAGAAGTAATTTCAACATCCTTCGCAGGTGTCTCGAACAGTAGCTCTACAGGTTTTGTAGTACAAGTTAATTGTATAGTGTATATGTCTCGTTGATAATATTATACTGAGGCAGAAGGGTGTTGTACGTAAAACATGTGTAATTAGGAATTTAAATATGGTACATACAGGTTCGCTTCGGGGCAGAAATCGATGGCATGCGGGACTATGTTTACTTATTTACTAGCTTTCCGCTGGTCGGTTACGGCCGCGTTGAGTTACATCTTTGGCTACTGCTTGGCTCCCGTTGCCACTACTCACTAGTACAAACAGTTCAGTACCTCATACTTTTGTCGTTCAATTAAAGCCTATTTTATTTATCTTTTTATTTTATGTTTCTGAAAGAGAGTTTTATTTTTCTTTATACATATTTAAAACTTTATACACATACATTAGAAAGACAGTTATTCCCGTACAGTGGCTTTTTATAAACAAATTTTAATCCAAGATTCTTTAAAATTACGATATTATGCAGTGGATCGTTCGGCGCTGAAGCGCTGTCCATAATAGACTTGACATATTGTAAAAGCGATTTAACGCTGAACGATTTATTGCATAAAATATGAAATTAAAATTAAACTTACCTCAACTTAATTTATCTTCAATATGTCCAGTATCTGAAAATAAACGAAAAGTTTATTAATTGTGTGCTTTTCTTAAGGATATAATATATAAAAAGTAATAAATTATGAGTCTGTTTGTATGTTTGTCGAGAATAATCTTCAGTACCATTGCACCTATTGCAACGATTCTTAAACTATTTGAAAGGTTCATTTTTTCAGATGGATATAGGCTGTGTTTATTGTTTGTGGTATTTATGTATTAGTTTATG
This sequence comes from Parascotia fuliginaria, assembly GCA_963082885.1. Classification (NCBI taxonomy): domain Eukaryota; kingdom Metazoa; phylum Arthropoda; class Insecta; order Lepidoptera; family Erebidae; genus Parascotia; species Parascotia fuliginaria. Next base: position 9,635,873 of record OY720195.1, read on the forward strand.
TGAACGAAGACGGGATGGGCGCAGAGTAAAATGTTTATTCTTCATTTGACAAGTGAGAAACTGGTTCAAAGCTTGGTATCTTCAGGGGGATCGCTCAAGTGATATAGTCATTTCTTTGAATCCTTTATTTTAGGTATTAGCCTGAAGTGAATGTACTTGGTAAAGCAAAACAACTGGAAAAAATACAGCGCTACCTACCCCCATAAAAGAAAAGACGTGATTTTTATTTTTATTTTTGTCTTAAAAAGAAAACTCCCGCGCTAGGGACTCTCATTTGTCACGGGGGACTTAACAAACATACAATTAACGGACACAAAGTACACACAGATCCGAAACAAATATTTATGGATCACAATAAGTTTTGTCCCGTGTGGGGATCGAACTCACAACCTCATGCACAGCAGTCGCTTGCGCTCCCACTGCACCAAGGAGGCAGTTATGTGAAATAAGTATAGATACTATTCTCTAGCGTCAAGCATGGCGTCCTTTTAATACAGTAGCTGTCTTGATCATAGCTATTAGCTATGCATGTAAGTGCTTAACGTGTCCTACGCTATGCCGGACTCAAACGTTGGTCCCAACGTTAGATCCAATGGCACTCGTCCAACGTGTGGATCTCGAAAATAGCATTGGCTCCAACATGGAGCGTTGGTAGTGCTAATTTCTAGATGCACACGTTTGACGTGTAGTTGGGACCAGCGTTGGGGCGTCGTGTGGGGCTTGGGAAAGGGAATTTTTTTTGAAATAATCTCGTATACATCTGTTTCCCACGCTTGTTTCAGTGTAGTATACTTGCTGGTTTTAAACTTGATTGGGATGAATCGACAGGAGATCGACTATTTTGTAGAGAATTAATGTTAAATAGTATCTTCTATTGCGTTTCGTTAGGTGAGTAAGAGCTAAGGTTGCCTAATTACTCTTTATTTTTAGCTAGCTGCGCCCTGCGGCTTTGCCTGTGCGCAAAATAGTAAGTATGTGTTGTTATTAATATAACTCGGGAACCAGACTGATCTTCGATGCAGGCCTAGAACCACAAACTAAATATTAAGCACTTTTTCTTTAATAAAAAAAAAATACGAGTATTAATAAAAGTGACGAAACATCATGGTCAGTGTAAAACATTACTGCCTACTTCTTCCAATTTAACAGCGTGACGAAGCTCCATACTAAAGCTTGGACCAGCTACTTTCAAGTACTATATTCGCAATAACACCAATACAAGTATAAATTTCCGTACAATGTCATGACCATTTCCTTTAGTTTGTTGACCTACAAATTATATCATTCGTTCATATGTTACGTTGCTGAATAAAGTGACGTCACGCCTCGGTAGACACCCTCTGTTAAACCATTTTATATCACACAAAAAGCTACATTAGTATATACAAAATAAAGCTTATTTTTGCTTGAAGGAATGTCCCGTTCGAGGTACTACAAACCTCTTATATGAATTTCAATTTTATGTGCTAACGTTTTTGGTTGATTTTTAAATGTATGCCATTTGGAATTCACTAAGCCGTAACGAATTGGAGGTTTTAAAATGAGATATTTTCGCGAAGAAAATTATGGACATGTGAACGAATTGTAATTTATCGTTTAAAATATTACTGTTTTATTATGAGCAATATGTTTTAAGATTAAAACATGTTTGCCGCCTTTCAAAAGGGTTAATAAGTGTATAGTGTAGCTTTCTCTGTAGTGGTCGTGTTCTTTGTTAAAGAAAGCTTACTAAAGTGATGCCTGAAGATGTTCATTAAAGGATTATAGGCTTCTGCGTAGTATTTAGTACACAGGCTGGTACATACATACATTTTTATACTCGTAATATAAAGAAAAATATAAAATTACGCAGCTGTAAAGGCTCAAGTATATTAGTGGCCTCTGGGCTTCCGATGATACGGACTGCTCGCCGCTGCAACCTATCGAATGTATGCAGTAAGTACTGTGCGGACGGGGAGTCACCCTAAAAGATGAGAGATACTTCACGCAGGAACGCTTAAGGCACACACTTTGTATACATGAGGTAGTGGGTTCAAAACTGTTACCACATGTATCGTACAAACTGGACCATAGTCCGTAGGCTTGTTTGCTACCAGTATTCTTAAAAAGATAACAGATCTTAGAACTTTCATATAATATTATTTTATATTATTATGCGTGGACATATCGCTGTTTCCTTTTAGGGGAAGCTCACGGACGGACGTCCTGTGATACGCTGTACATAATAATGTGTTTATTGGTAACTAGTCGGGACTTCCTAGGGATGGAAGTTGTAGTTAAAAGTATTAGGAGTTTTATTACTTTCATATAAGGTGCCATTCTCTGAAGTAGCAATGGGCAGGACACATAGCTCGCAGAACTGACGGCCGCTGGGGCAGAAAGGTTCTAGAGTGGCGACCATGAACCGGAAGACGCAGCGTGGGCAGACCCCTCACAAGGTGGACCGACGACCTTATAAGGGTGGCGGGCAACCGATGGATGAGGGCGGCGAACGACCGGCCACGGTGGCGAAAATTGGGGGAGGCCTATGTCACGCAGTGGACGTCTTTTGGCTGATATGATGATGATGATGAAGGTGCCATGTTGGCAAAGGTAGTAAATTATTTACTTAACTTTTTCGTTAATATTGAAGTAAGCAAATAGTAGTAAAATATATTTTAATTAGCTAGTAAAATGCAAGGCACATAGACAGATAGACTATTATATAAAGCGAAAGAGTTTCTTAAATTTTTTAAATGTAACTGGTGTTTCTAGAGATTACTCTAGAACCACCAAATAGATTTAAAAAATTCTTTTTACGTATGATAGCCCAGTTCTCGAGGACGGTTATAGGCTATGTAACATCACGCTACTGGCAACGGGAGCAGAGCAGTAAGCAAAGAAGCGGATGAAACCGTGCTTCGGAAAGCTAGTGATTATATAAATGACATAAAATTTTATTGAATAATGTAGCCTAAATATAAGGTAATATGGTCGAATTATGTGAGTAAATGTAAATTTGCTATGCATGTTACTTAATTTTTTTTTTGTAAGCACCTGAAGATTTTGCACGCTGGAAATGGTAGTATACGGACTGTCAAATGTTTTTATATTATAACAGTTTCCTAAAACCTGTATTACGAAAATAAATTCTTTGATTTTATTTGAAGGAGGAGAAAGGGAACCAATAGAGAAATTGGACTCTTAGCACTCTCACTTATGAGGCACTTACACAGTCGAGGATAGATTCTCCTGTCGACCCGTCTTTTTCTGAAACTAGCTAGTATCTACTACCGTATATAAAGGGTATAACCGGGTATATATAGGCCTTTAATATAAATTATTCCAACATACAATGTTTATATTGTTATTAACAACAAAAGTTATCGAATTTAAAAATGTGAGTTTGTTGATCTTTTGTTACGTTGTTCCTTTGTATAATTTACTCATAAAAAAGATTATTGACATTTGAATAAATATAAATATAAATAAGAGACGCTCAAATGTTCAAATAAATAAGAAACAAATATCCGATTTAGTATGATCCTACACAATATACTATTTTGTTCAAGAAATAGTATATCCTAAAAATGCTATAGAAAAATTGATTCAAAAGTGTCTATCTTTACGTTTGATTTACCAAAACATGTTATGCAGTTACGCTGTTTTAGATTAGCTGGAAATTATGGTTTGTTTTTGTTTACCATACATGAGTCTCCGCATAAATACTTAGATTTTGAAACAAACTTGAAAACAAATCCAATATCAAACGACTAGACAAGGTGGCAACAATTGGGGAAGGCCTATGCCCAGCAATGGACATCTTCTGGTTGATATGATGGTGATAATGATAGCAAATGTAAATAAAGAAAAATAGCAAAAATAGAATGTGGTTTGAAGAATTAAAAGAAGTAAAGCCTGGTTGATTCAGACATGTGGAACGGATAGAATTAGAATAACAAAAGGGATTTATCAAGAGGAAATTCCGGACAAGACTGGGTTTGCCCTAGATGGGCATACATCGATTAAGTAGGTGTTGGCGTGAAGCCAAATTGAAAACACCTGCAATCAATGAGAGTGTATAATAAAGAGATTAATGAATGTTGATGAAGCGAAGGGTATGTTTAAATTGTAGCAAAAGCTCTATAGTCTCTGCTTACCCCCTCAATGGCGTTTGAGAAATATAAGATCTAGCGGGTATTGTATACAGGGCCTAAGCTATTCAATGGTAGTTAGGACTTTAGAGGCAGGAGTACATATTGCATTTATAAATGAGATTGATGCTTCTCTGGCCATTCTGGACTATTACTATTGTAAACAGCTAGGTGCTATTCGCCGCAGCCTATTATATTTTTAATATTTAAACTTGTTAAGGCCATACAGAGAATGCATGACCATTAATTACCGTTTGCTTGAGTCAGAGTGTCGTTTTTAAACTTAATCTATGCTATTATATAAAATGGAAGTAGTTTGTTTGTTTGTTTGAACGCGCTTATCGCTGAAACTACAAGTCAGATTTGAATTATTATTACTGCGTTTTATAGCCCAGTTCTCGAAGGAGGTTAAAGGGTATGTAACATCACGCTACTGGCGACGGGAGCAGAGCAGTAACCAAAAATGTGGGTGAAACCGTGCTGCGAAAAGCTAAGGTTTCATAATAATAAATAATAAGTTTTATAAGTATATTACATGAGTTCATGCAGGTGTTACTTCCTGCTTATCTATTGTGACATCCTTACTTATAATGCAAACTGGTAAAGGACATTTCATTATTATAAAGCTTAGTGTGCGTCATACTTTGTTTATCAATAGTTTGAGTATATCATCTATAATAAAATTATTTTTTAGAAAAAATGAAAACCGACTTCAAATCAATACCTACATACTAAAAAGTAGAAAATAATATTTTAATTACTTCATAGCAAAGAACATTAAAGGGGAATCAACTCTATCTATCTAACGAATCTACTTTACTATTTACAATTTATAATCAGTTATTTTGGAGTTAAAAAACATATATGGAACCTGATTACAGAGTATACCCTTTCAAATAAAAAAATTATTTTCCGAATTGGTTCATAAATGACCGAATCCTGTTGTAACAAACATACAACTACTGAACCATTTATTATAAAAAAAATAAGGGACCAATTTCAGAGTATACCCTTTCAAATAAAAAAAGAATTTTTAAAATCCGTTCATAAATGACCGAGATACTCATATCTCGGTAACAAACATACAAAAAAAAACATACGACCCGAATTGACAACCTCCTCCTTTTTGAAGTCGGTTAAAAAAGAGCCTTTTTGTCCGACTGCTGAAGTTAAGGAGGATGATGTTTTTCGAGCGTATGTTTGTACATCTATTTCTTTAGCATGCTCTACAGCCTAACTGGCTTGATGGATTTTAGCGTGTAAGGTGTCATTAGATTCGTATTGATTGTGGGAGTGACATAGGTAGGGTATATAAAATTTCAAAAAAGGATTTCTTTTCTTTTCATTTTATTTTACGCAGGCGTGGTTTTTGTTTATTTTATTAATATATGTATTGTTTTTTTTTTAGATCTTTTATTTAAAATTGCCGTAATCAGATAGTAGTAATGATGTTATCTTATGTTTTAAGTTGTGTTTTTAAGCTAGATTATTACGCACTTTAACGCAGTTTCTATAGAAATATTCAACTTGTATTGAGGAGCAAGAATAAAATTGTTTCGACCTGTGTTGTTGTAAAATTCAAACTATTATATAAAGTGGAAGAATTTGTTTGTTTGAACGCAAATCTTAGGAACTACTAGTCGGATTCCAATAATTCTTTTTACGTTGGATAACCCAGTTCTTAAGGAAGGTTATAGGCTAAATAACATGATAACATCACGCTACTGGCAACTAGAGCAGAACAGTAAGCAAAGACGCGGGTGAAACCGTGCCTCGGAAAGCTAGTACTATTATACATATAAAGCGTACGGATTTGTATAATTCTTTTTGCGTTGGATAGCACAGTTTTTGACGAAGGTTATAGGCTATAACATCACACTATTGGTGACGGGAGCGGAGCAGTAACCCAAGATGTAACCTAACGCGGGTGCAACCGCGCCGCGGAAGGCTAGTAGTAATATAAATTATTTCTTTTGCTTTATTTAAGAACACTACCACTATTTGCAAGAAGCACCTGAAGGCACAAGGGGCTAAAAAGCAGCTTGGGCAGACTTCTGGCACAGTCTTTGTTTTTGGAGTAAGTCTAATAACGTAGGTTGAAGAAAATTATTTCCACAATACAAACGTTAAATATCACACAAAATCAAATAACTCGTTTAAACCTCAACCTTTTGAAGCAATATAACAAGAGAGCAAATATCAATAACGGTTTGAATGGCTCCTTCACAAACATAAGTAAATAAACCCTTTGTAGAGAACCTTTGTTTACCGTTCAAATATTAAATGTAACGTTATTTATACGAAAAAGAGTATAATATTATTTTACTAGCTACGCCCCACGGCCTCGCCCGCGCGTAAAATATGATTTGTTGTATTCCTCGAGAACCAGACTGATTTTTGAGATAAAAAGTAGCCTATGTCCGTTTCCGGCACCGAATCTATTACACACACACACACACACAAACTTTCGCATTTATAATATTAATTTTATTTGCTTATTTCAGCTGTTAGCGTCCCTCTCCAGGACAAAGCCTTCCTACCTGCCTTCCACTCTTCCCTGTTTAAAGCATTCTGTGGCCAATAGTAGGTATTATTATAAAGTAGCAGTAGCGAAGCGTTCATATAACACGATTCCTGCCGGCTTCCCTTTTAAAATATGTCCTGACCTCCTTATAGCTATCACTGCTTGCGTGTCTACTCAAAGACTAACTAGCCTTCGGAAACTCAAAATATTTTAGTCCCACCGGCTTCCCTCCTTGAAAAAGTGACTCTTCGCTACTGTAAAGTAGGTAATAATAATGGTGAAGTAATGTAGGTATACTGATGGTGAAAACAATATATTGTAAGAACCTTAAAAACTTAATAACATGTTAAGTCCTTTTTTTATTCATTAAAATTTCTCAATACCAAAGAAAACTCACATAAGTGCAATGCCCTTTTAAATATTATTAAAAAGGGCTATGACGTCATGGGAACACAATCATTTATTTTATAAGAATTACTATCTCTAAATTAATATGCAATCCTAGTAGCAAACAATGGGTGCTTAGTTTATATGCGGCCTATACAGCACCATCTAGCGGCTACGTGGGAGAAATTCTTGATTTCATTATGCGACTATGAGGAATATTAATTTGATTTAAATTGGATGTGAAAGGGTCAAAAATGTCTTGTAATTATGGACAATATATAGCATCACGCTTTTTCTTTTTCAGGGGTAAGCAGAAGTGTTTAACGGTAACGTAAAGTCAACTATGTTGGACTCGTAACAGGAGGCAGCTTGTTGCTAATTAAAGGGCAAAATGCCAAACTTTGGGCTAAAAGAAAACAAAATTTCACATTATCCACTCCCAACCCATCAAAAGAGAGCAAAATCTTTGCGTTGCAGAGTCAGTTAACAATACCACAGAAAATGTTGTGATTATGAATAATAAAGAAAGAAGTAAGTACTGATTTATTGGCACAAATTGCAATGAAAATATATTGATCAGTAAATTAAAATGATTAAAGAGAAAGTCGTGATGGATATGACTCTATTAAGCACGGTTTCACTGCATCCTACCTACTTATATGAGACCGTGTGAGTGAATTTATAAATAAAGTTCAATAATAATACCAGTAACGAACTAGCCAAAATAAAAAAAAAATGGAGTAATAGGGTCTCGTGCATACACTAGCTTAACTCACCGTAAGGTAAGGTACTAGAAAAGAATCGCAATGAATTAGAAGTTCTTTGCCCTACTAGCAACTTGGAGCGACGTAAACATAAGTGATTTAGCATTTATTTCATTTTGATCATAAAGTATGATGCTTATGAAAAGTCAAAATTACATGAAGTCAGCCAATTAACCTACTGCCAGTTCGCTGACGAGGTAGAGCCGTGGAAAGAACTGGCAAAAAACTCACGCCACTCTTTTCAATCGCCACATAATTACAGTTTTTTGTATGAGTTATAATTTTAACACATCAACGCAACCAAAGAACCATACAAAAAACTATTACAAATCAACCAATTAATTTAATTACCAAGATTAAAAAAAAAAGAAAAGAGAGGATTTCAATTATTTAGTTTCATCTAGTATGGTAATTAGACTACGTATTTTAATTAAAAAATAAATGTATCTCGCAGTAATATTGAACGACGAAGGTAATACTGGATTAGGGAGGTGAAGAAAGAGGAAAGGGGAAATTGTAAAAAAATTGTAAATTGTTGTGTGTAAAGTATTAGTATCCGTACTACTGCGTTTCGTTCGGTGAGTGAGCTCTCAAAAAATAAAAAAAAAGGAAAGGGGGAAATTGGGCCTCCGGCGAGAACGCAGTAGTACGGATACTAATACTTTTACGTCGATCTAATATGAGCGTTCCCCGGACGATCCGACCCATTCATGCTGAAACCGCCGTGGATCTATGCCATGCCGAGATTGATCAGTCATCCCAAATATCACCTGTTCACGAGCATGACGCACAGACCAGCCATCATCACCTTGATTGTAATTCTGGTGCTCTCGGAGTAAGAATTTCTGACTTCTGGTGACTGTATAGGAAGAACTGAATCAGGAAAGGCAAGAAATATGAATACTTATGAGAGTGCCGGTGGTCCAGTTTCCCCCTTTTCCTTCCTTTCATCTACCCCACTCCCTTCACCATAGGCAGAGGTTTCGCATAGTCCCTGGCATTGCAGGAGCAATGCTAGGGGCTGAGTCATCCATGTGTGACAGTTACCACTTACCATCACGTTGGGCTGTTTGCTCGTCTGTCACTGTTTTAAAAAACTAATACATTTATATTTTAAGAAAATATATATTGCTCCGGTCAGACCCAAGTGACAGTTACTACTTACCTTCAGATGGACTATTAGCTTGTCTGCCATTATAGGTAATAAATTCACCTATTCGTGCTGAAAGCAGCAATGATCTGCGTAAGAAGTTACTTTAAGCTTTTCCTTATTCGCGCAACAATTCAAAGTTGCAACCAAACTACAACATCGCATGCCTTGACGTCTTAGTCATAAGTTTGTGCGATGCCCCTTGTAATCCATGTCATGTAAATTGTGCATATTATACTAAGTTTACGCACGCGCTGTGGAATGTCACTAGTGATGTGCTATTGTCAGATATATCCGAGAAAATCATAATAAATGGAGTAAAAATATTTTGTGTCCGTCGTGGTCTTCCCAGCATATTATATTGCCACTTTAAGGCAAAGGCTTCTTATTATATGAAAAAGCTATAAACTCTTTTCACGACATTTTTCATTTTTTACTGCTAGTAGTGATGAAAACATTCAGAAAAACCAATATTTATTATATATCAAAATGTAAGTCTTAAATCCCCAATCTGTGCATGATGAGCTAGCGTAGTGCTTAACGCTCATCCCTTTTGTGTATTAAGAGGCTCCTATAATGGCCTGTAAGTTAGTAGTAATCAATTACACTTTTTAAACAAGAAAACTATAGAGTTTATAGCACTAAATCAGTTATTGTAAATTGTGAAATGCACTGATTCAAAGCAAAACAGTTTCCAAATGACGCGATGCAGGAAGTAAGAATAGATACCAATGCTATAAAACCATATACCTTCACCTTGCTCAGACAATGAAAGTAAATACTGGCGGTACAGAAATAAGTGCCATTTATTTATTTAATGATGACAATTATAGATTAAGCTTATATTTAATTTGTATAATTGCACTGTAATGTCTATATATTTTACTAAGTATCTTTAATTTTTTTTCTAATGTGTAATTTGAAAGATAATTTTATTCATTTTGTCAATTAACTCTATTAAATAGGTTATTAAAATGAATATAGTAATGTCATTTAAAGAATCTAACCTTAGGTCGTCATTAAGTACTAATATGAAGGTGTATCCGTTCTATTAGCAGGTCAAGTAAAACAGCCATATTTTTATTAGAAAAATATAGATTTTGCTATTTGCATGGTATTGAGTCACGTAACCTTAAATATGTGTAAGTACAATTCATACTTTTGTCGCTCAATTAAAGCCTGGAACTCTTTGCCAGCGCATGTGTTTCCATCTAATTTTGATTCTGTGTCTTTTAAGCGGGGCGTGAAAAAGCATCATAATAATCCGCCATAGTGGAGGCCACCATACCATTTGGCTTTTGGAATGGTGTCCGCCACTTCTGGATTCCACTGACTGCTTACCATCAGGCAGAGTGGAGTCACTTTAGTAGGCTAATGTAAAAAAAAAAAAAAAGTATCACACCCATGTTTCATCTGATACGATAATCATTTTATTAATATTGACTACAGGTACAATTTTTAAAGGAAAATGTTGCTGGCGTTAGCATGAATATCGACAAGATTTATGAAATATCATTTAGTTCCTTGCTCTTCCTTTTCCTGCGTCCTCACATTTGACTTAGGGATTTCCTAGCATTATTTTGTCGTACTTAGAAAAGATAGTCATGTTGTAACATAGTTCCAATATTACAGCAATGACTTATAGTTATGTTTCCTTTTTAACATAGGTACTCATACAAAATAAAATAGAAACGAACTGAAAAATACCGTTCAATCAGAAACGAATGAATCTCCACAAATAAACTCGATATCCGCCGTTATATCTGCGTTCATTCCCAACACTAATATCCGCTTACACAGTAATCCAGAAAATGAGGTATTAAAATGAAAAATTTGTTTCTCAGAACTTATATTATAATGTTCACGTTAACGAGGTTTTGATGAGTCTTGTTTAAGTCATACAAACTGTGGTTATTAAGGATCGTATGGTACTTGTATTTCAAAAGGATCTGCAGTGTAAAATTTTAATGAGAAATGTAAAGTGTCTCTAGTAATTACTGTGAGAACTAATTTTTATTATACAGAACTAAATTTTATGTCTGTTATGTTACGCATGCTATTTTTATGGTAAATCAACTGAGGCTTTAGACAAGTGGCATTGATTTCTATTCTATTCATAGAATAGATTACAAAATATATGGGATTGACATAAGCTAACGCTAATATTGTTGTTAGCTTATGTCAATCCTATCAATGCCACTTGTCTAGGGCCTCTGTTTCGCCCTCCCTCTATGCTCCAAAATATCGGTGTCATAATTTGGTTGAAAAGACACGACTACACATAAGCCTGCCTCTGTTATGTCTTGATGATTCAGTTAAATGCGGTCAATTGGAGGCTGATCCAAATCTAAATCCTATTAATATCATAAATGCGAAAGTATGTGTGTGTGCATGTGTGTGTGTGTGTGTTTGTTACCACTCAGTGCCTAAACGGTTGAACCGATTTCGATGAAAATTGGTATATTGATAGATTACTACTTTTTAATCCGAAAATCACTCTGGTTTCCGAGGGATACAAAACGAATAAGTAATAACTATGCGCGGGCGAAGCCGTGGGGCGCAGCTAGTAAAACATAGTTGCAAAAAGAAACTTATTGATGAAATTCATACATGGTAAAGCTATGTTGCATACATAGGACCCTGGGACTACCAGAGGCCCTAGACAAGTGTCAAAGATTTCTATTCTATTCATAGAATATATTAAAAAATGTATGGGATTGACATAAGCTAACGCCAAAGCTTATGTCAATCCTATACATTTATTATCTATTCTATGAATAGAATAGAAATCTTTGACACTTGTCTAGGGCCTCAGGTCTCCACGAATAGGAACGTGAAAAAGCTTCTTCGTTACGTATGCCAGTTTAAATAAAATAAATGGGTGGTCTTACTTCCTATTAGATACGCCTGTTTAATTATTACCCAAAATGATTCATAGATATTCACCAATGCTATGCGACATACATACAAATTAGGGACAACTTAAAAGGAGGTCCAGCTGGTTTATTTTTTTACTACCAACGATTTTTAATGTAGGACAGATTAAATGTTTCATAATTCTTTTTATATTTGTCATCTTTAATAATATGTATATTGCACCATTAGTGGCAAAGAAAATGAGATCAGTGACGTAGCAATATTGAACTTTGTAGTAATAAGCATAAGATAAACATTACTGAATAAGGGTATTGTGTCTTATATCTCTTTTTAATGAAGTATATAAAGTGAGTCTCAGAATATCTAAAGTGAAATATCACTGAGGAAACGATTTTGAAGAATTTTTGACCTATGGAGCTGAAATTTGATTAACTCTACAGTTCGGTGGTACTGTCTACGGACTGCCACGCATAGATCGCGGATTCGATGCCCGCTCAGTGCAAATATTTATGTGCATGAAAATGAATTTTTGCATTGGTCTGGGTGTTTCTATGTTTAATATGTAGGTATATAATATGTATTAACAAAAAAAATAGTATTATATAAAGCGAAAGTTTGTTTGTTAGTTTGTTTGAATACGCTAATCTCTGGAACTACCTAAAACATTATCTCTGCGTATGATAGCCCAATTTTCAAGAAAAGTTATAGGCTATGTAACATCACGTTACTGGCGACGGGAATAAAGCAGTAAGGGAAGACTGGTTTTAACACAGTTTTAAAGTTATAAGTTATCATGCAAAGTAATTTTATGATTCATTATTGGTGTTCTGTGAAGGAACGAGGCCTGCGGAGCTCTTAACGACGGATAATTAAGCAGAATTGCATGTCTTTTACTAAGGCGTGAAATAATGAAGGTTATCTATATGAATATGTTAAAATATATAATATATATGTTTAAATTTAAATGAATTAAGTAATCTCTAAAAGTATAAAGTAATGTCGCTGTTTTTTCGAGTCTGTTTCAATGATAACTTCAAAACTGTGTAAGAGATTGGGATTTAATTATTAAATTAATACAAAATGTGGGAGTTTTTTCAGAAAACTAGTTTGTTTAAATTCCAATTATATTGGGCTTAATACACCCAGGTGGTTAGGAAGGTGAAAACATTTTTTCACGATAAATTACGATACTGCATATTTTTGTATGATATACATTATTTATGTCTGGAGTATTAGTATTCATGAATAGGGAATTTTAAATGCCTACGAGAGACATCTTAGAATCATTTAAATAAATAAAACAGATGTCAATAGATCCTAAATGCAATACTCAGCTTGCTTTAGTTCATTATTTATTCAAAATAAAGAAAATTCTTTATCTCATTCAAAAATTCTTTAACTTTGAATCACAAATACCGAAGAAAACGTTATTCATTATTATAACTATTATAAATTAAGAGAATATGACTCTTATATGTGTTTTGATAGGGTTTAATATCAAACGTTAACGTTTGATTTGAATTCCCTCTATACTTTACCACGTTATGGTCAGTTTCATCGACACTCTAAACAAAAGCAAAATAAGGACGAAATTTCAACAAATATTTGCCGGCCAGTGTTACTGTACAATTGCTTAGTATTTCACCGAATTACATCCGATCTCAATAACATACTGAGAACAATGAAACGTGACCAGAAAGTTAAGGATTGACAAAGTTCAATAAATAACGGTTTTGTAGGTTCTTCGTTTTGTTTTTTTATGTATTATTGTTTTGCTGGATAAAGGCCTCATCAGGCGCGGTTTCACCCACGTCTTTGGTTACTACTCTGCACCCGTCACCAGTAGCGTAATGTTACATAATCTATAACCTTCCTCAAGAACTGGGTTATCATACGCAAATATAATTATTCAAATTCGACTAGTAGTTTCAGAAATTAGGGCGTTCAAACAAACAAAAAAATAAAAAAATAAAAAAATTTCCGCTTTATATAATAGTTTAGATGTAACAGTAATAAGAACGCTGCCTGCCATGCGGCAGCTCAATTACTACCCCGTTTATCTACTTTTTTCCTTTTGTTTGCCACCAAAATAGTATAAAAGAAATTTTCCTTTACATTTCCATACTTAAGATGTACCTTTATATAAATTTAATATAAATGACTTCTTTTTTTTTTAAGACCACACGCAACAAATTATAATATCTCCTTTACCTTATTCCTTCTAGTGGAAGTCGCACGCTTAGTACATTGAGTACATCCTTCCTCTCAACCTTAATTACTCCATGTTAATGACTATGATGTAAACTATGTGGTTACGGAAAACGTAGTCTTTATTTAATTATTTATTTATATGCACACACAAAACTTATAAAAATGGTACATAAAATAACAAGAGCACAAAGGTACTGCTTATTTCATCAGAAATTTCTTCCAGCAGACCTGCGACAGGAAAATTGATAAGAAACATAAACAGTCTTTAATTAGATTAAGTAGATTTGTTATTGTAATCATTAATCAAAGGGCTATTGATTACCTTTTATGTTACAATTTTTTGCAGTTTTTATTCACAGCGCTTCGATTTTTGAAATAATTTTAAATTTATATTTCAGAATAGAATTTAATTTCAGAATTAGAATTTAAATTTCAGATTTCTAAATTGTGACTTTGAATCCTCGTTAGTATCAACGTGACTTTTTCTTTCTAGAATTGCCTTCGATGTTGTTGATTTGTTGAGAAAACCTGGTTGCTTTTATAATTAAAACAAAATGCCAAATTGGACTATGATAATAGTGTAAACCAACGTTACCTCTTAAAATCAACCACCTATAACCAACGTTACTCTGCAGTGACCAATATATTGGCTTGGAATGACCTTAACAAACTAACACCAACACCTAAACATGTCTATATATATAAAAATGAATCCCTATTTCCCTTGGTCATGGCATCACGCGTGAACGGCTAGATGAATTTCGCTAATTCTTTTTTGTTGTGTTTGTTATTGTCAGAAGAAGGTTCTTATGAAAGAAAAACTAAAAAAACTGCTAAACCGATTTCTATGAAAATTGGTATGTAGATAGATTTGGTTTCTGGACATATGCTACTTTTTATCCCGAAAATCGCCCTGTTTCCCGAGTTACATTAATGAAACACATAGCAATTTTCGAGCGGGCGAAGCCGCAGGGCGCAGCTAGTCACCAATAAAATCAAAATGATGCTTACATTAGACCAATCATATCGAGTGACTAACCTAACAATTAATATTTAGAGCACATTAACAGAGTTGTACCAACCACATCTTTGAGGTTGCAGTAACCACTAACTATAGAACCTTTAAACTCAAGGTAGTAAGCAGAAAGCGTTTAATCACAAACGTTTCACTTTCATTTAGTCCTAAGTGGGTCGCACTTTCTATCTTTTTGTTTAGTCTTAGAAAACTGTTCATTTGTTAGTACATTTGTTAAAAGCTTAGTTGTCAAACAGGCTCAACTAGCTTTAGGAGGTAGAGGCGTCAATAATCGTCAATAGTGAGATATAAATATATGGATCATAATGATAAGTGGTGTGGGTAGGGATAGTTGACAAAAAATACAAGGTCGTATTTCTAGTCGAGGATACAGTCTCTCAAACTTACAGTTATTTTACTATGGAAATAACGCAACGCACGTGTCCAATGTATTATTTGCTTATAAATAGAACTGTAAACGCAATGATTTCTTACTTACTACAGCTTTCACCTAATTCTAAAAGTTTACAGAACATATTTAAAAAATATAGCTTCGATTAAATGATAAAAATTTAAAACCACCAAAAATAAGACACTAAATTGCGAGGTTGTCACTTATAGGTGTAAACGCTCTCAATCCTCCATTTAGATTATACTTACCATCATCCCAAAGACTTGGTTATTATTCTTAGAAACCTTAGAGATAATAGCAATGTAAATTAGCTACAAGGGAGTCTACCATCACCTCTTATAGCAGTATTATTTTAACATTTAATGCGGTAGTAGATCCACGCTGGTTTCAGCATGGATGAGCCGGATCGTCCGGGGAAGTACTACCCTCTCATAGAAGATCGACGTAAGAGTAGTAGTATCCGTACTACTGCGTTTCGCTCGCTGAGTGAGAGCACTGGAGGCCCAATTTCCTCCCTTTCCTCTTTCCTCACCTCCCTCATTCCCCTCCCCTAACCCCATTCCCAGCCGCCATAGTGGAAGCCACCATAACAACAGTTTAAGACGATGGCTTTTGGTATAGTGGCCACCACTTCTGGATTCCACTGACTGCTTACCACCAGGCGGAGTGGAGTCACTTTGGTAGGCTAATATATAAAAAAAACATTACTTTGTGTTTTGTCTTTTCCTTTTGTATTATTAAAAACAAGGATAGAGATAAAGTAAGGTTATAATAGATTGATAAAACAAGTTCAGGGCTTCAGTATTCACTTATTATTAGATAGATTACCTGGTAACCTACGTTATAAAATATAACAGTAACCTTATTTATAAGCTCAAGGTATATGACCTTTATTGCATCACCCAAATCATTATTATCAAATATTACCAGCATTATCTGGTATAATTATAATCGATTCAGAGTACTTGGTACAAACAATAGCAATGATTATGTAGATACTGATCTAACAGTGTTTGGGTGTGAGCTGGAATTTGACTCAGCTGTTATAAAAGCTATTATTTGTGAATGGTCTGAGTGCAGGAGCTTAGTTGGAAGAATGCTAGTTATTGATAAGATTGCAACCTTTTCTGACTTTATTAAGTGATAATTATCAATACAAATACAATAAAATGAAAACTAATGAGTGGTCATGATCTTCTTAAGCATCAGGGAATGTCTCTGGTTATTCTTTTTTAAAATGCATTTTTCTTTTATTTCTTCAATCAAATTATTCAATTCGTATTAGCTTATATATTTTTATATAAGCTCGCTTACTCGTGTTTACTTATAGCGTAAGTAGTATGAATTTTGATGGTTTCATAAAGCAAAACTGACAAACTGTATTGCACCGTCAAATGACACTTTAAATATCCACATTTTGGTAAACTAATAAAAATGCACCATTGCTTTTTATCTACTATAAAATGATGTAATATGAAAGTTCATATTTGATACCTCACGTAACTGACATCTTATCATCATTCAGAACATAATACTGTATTCCAATTGCTAACGGTTCACATGACAGCTACATCCTTGTACCGATTAGTATGCCAGAAATAATATGGGCGTAATAAATATTATTCCGTTAAGTATCGATCGTAGACTAGTACTGTACTTTCAATAACGATTTGAGGTTTCAAGAACTAGCTAAGAATGTTGGCTTACTGCCTGAAACGGTAACACATTCATAGCTTTACCCCTTTTTTTCCGAACGGGTAAGCTGTGTATTACCAACTTTTCTTCACGTATGTTTGGTTTTAATTAAACTATTTTTTTATTGCAGACGAGTCAACAGCCCACCTGATGTTATGTGATAACTGTCGTACACGAAACTGCTGCCTACCGTGATATAAATGCTCTCTTTAAGCCTCGTTTAAAGAAGGACATGTCATAGCGCTCGGAAAACACCGCAGCTGGCAGTTCGTTCCAGAGCTTGCACGTACGTGGGAGTAATGAACGCTGAAAATGAATCTACGAATCTAACTTCAACATTCCTTGTTTCTCTCAATTTAACTCATCTTCTAGATTTCTTAATATTACATATATTTAATGAGTGTCAGTAGCACTTTAATGCCCGTTCATTTGTTTGCGTATGTGCGTGTATGAAGTTTGGTGTCAATTTGTGTCTTTCAAAGATCACCAGAATTCTATGATGACAAGTTCTCATATCTCATATATAAGTCTTTCATACATTACACCAACATCAAAAGGTAGTTATTTTCGACTGGTGTCGACACAATGATCGGCACTGGATAGTACCTTGACCTGCGTTTGCGCCGAGTCATTTCCATGCTTTTGGAAATTATCAATAATATTCAAATGCGTCAGTAGTTGTTAGTCACATACATACTTCACGTCTGTTACCAAAGTAGGGTAAGCAGAGACGATAGAACGCCATTTGCATCCATAACATACCTCCTCATACGTTTGTCACGTAATTATGAGAAATACAGCATATAGTTAAAAAGAAAAATTGTCTATAGCCCTCGTCTCTAAGATCTTGCCTTGAAATCATTGATAGATTTGATTAATTAATAATATCAATAGTATGAATAGGCTCATCATTTTGGTGACTGACTATAAAACAAGCAACGTATGGATACGGAAGGCTAAAGACCTGTCAAAATGGAAAAGATAAGGCAAGGCCTATCCAGCAGTGTACGTTTTTTAGTTGTAATGATAATTATATTCAGTAGTTTTGAAGAGTGATTCAAGAGATGGAGAACGGAGGTACTATTTTTAAGCTAATTAACTTGTATAATGTCTAAAGTTCCAATTCGATAATATGTTCTCATGAAAGCTGAAAGCGAATCGAAAATAAATATTGCCTAAGAAAAAGTTTTAGGCCTAAAAATGAGAACTTATTTAGAATACTATTAATGTATCTGTTTGTTTCTTTGAACGCGCTAAATATCTCAAACTAGTGGTGGGATTCAAATATTTCTTTTTGCGGTTGATAGCTCAGTTCTTGAGAAAGGATATACGATATGTAATATAACGCTACGAGTGACGGGAACAGAGCAGTTATCAAAGATGCGCTGAGGAAAACTAAAAAGTTTATAAATAAACTTGTTTGTCACATCGTTTTTGGATATGAAATGGTGATTCATTCCTACGTAATGATTAGCATTTAAATTACTTGTTTAGAGACATCGAATTTGGTAATGTGGGAATTTAAAAGTTTGTAACATAACGTTCGATGTATGCAGTACCGGATATTTGAAACGCGTTTAGGTTTTTGTCGTGAGTACCTTTTGACCTAGATGAGTGGGTACCTATTGTGGAACTGAGGCCCCAAACAAGTGTCATTGATTTCTATTCTATTTAAAGAATAGATTAAAATGTATGGGATTGACATAAGCTAACGAAAATGTTGGCGTTAGCTTATGTTAATCCCATACAGTTTTTAATCTATTCTATGAATAGAATAGAAATCAATGACATTTGTTTGGAGCTTCTTTTATTTTTCATGCAAACAAAAATCTCTTCAGTTTTATATATTAGTATAGATAGATAGTAGTAAGAGGGTAGCAGATCCACGCTGGTTTCAGCATGAATGGGCCGAATCGTCCGGGGAAGTACTACCCTCTCATAGAAGATCGACGTAAGAGTAGTAGTATCCGTACTGCGTTTCGCTCGGTGAGTGAGAGCGCCGGAGGCCCAATTTCCTCCTTTTCCTCTTTCCTCACCTCTCTCATTCCTTTCCCCTAACCCCATTCCCAGCCGCCATAGTGGAGGTCACCATACCAGCAGTTTAAGAATATGGTATGGTGGCCACCACTTCTAGATTCCACTGACTGCTTACCATCAGGCGGGGTGGAGTCACTTTGGTAGGTTAATATAAAAGAAAAGAAAAATTACAATATAAGCAAAACAGCGAGTTATACTTAGTTAACTAATATTAGGTACTTATCTAAGTAAATAATACAGTTATTTTATGTTTGTTTTGTTATTGTACGTCTGACATACTTTTACACGACGTTACCATAAAATACTTTACGTAAATGGTGAGCGAGCGCCAACAATGTTACGGTCAAGGATAAATTAAATAGAGATGTTTTGGAAAAGGAATATTTTTGTACAGAATGTTTTGTTTGTCTTATTAATTTTGTTGTAGGATGAAAGAAAACTTCTTGAGTAAATTATCTTGTAATTTCTGGCTTATATTGTAAGGGAACTTGAACACAAAAGTGTAGTATAATAATATATAAATTGAAAATTTTAAAAACCTCACCATAGTGTACATTATTCTATTAGTCAAGAACTTTCATTTGATAGGTACCGGAGTTGTGAAAAATATGTAATCCGCCATTTTGTGGCGCCGGCCATCTTAGACTGAGTTTTTCAAAGTAAGAAATAAAATCAGTTCATCCGTTTGGAAGCTACGATGCCACAGACACACACACACACACGCACACTAGACACATGAAAAGCACGCATTACCTAAGTACATCTTGCTACCTAACATACACTACAACAATAAAAGAATATTAGAAGTTTAGAAATGCACTCTTATAATATGATTATACCGTAGCTCTGACTACAGCTTTTGTACGGTAGTAAATCCACACTGGCTTCAGAATGAATGAGCCGGATCGACCGAGACAGTACTACCCTTTCATAGAAGGTCCACATAAGAGTAGTAGCATCCGTATTATTGCGTTTCGTTCGACGAGTGGGAGCGCTGGAGGCCCAATTTCTCACTTTCCATTTGCCTCACTTCCCAATCCCTTTACCTACCCCACTCCCTTCACGGCAGGCAGCGGCTTCGCAGTCCCTGACATTGCATAAGTAATGCCAGAGACTCTGAGTCGTCCATGAGCAACAGTTATCACTTAATACCACGTGTTTGCTCGTCTGACACTGTCGGCAATAAAAAAAATAGCTCAGGTAGTATTGTTATTACTTCGGTCGTCTGTAAAGTGTTTTTACTTTCTAAATAGTCTAATTTGAGCAAGAAACCCAAGAAATATCTAACAGTTACATTTATTTTTATGTTACGAGTATATTAAATCAAAAACAACAATAATCCCGAAATGTTTTGTCGCAAAATAACCCTGCATTGTCCCTTTGGCACGATTCCCAATAGCTTATTTAGTTGTACTAATATATAAAACGGAACAGTTTGTTTGAACGCGCTAATCTCTGGAACTAAGTACCAGTCAGATTTGAATAATTATTTTTGCGTTTGATAGCCAAGTTCTTGAGAAAGATTTTAAGTTATTTAGCATCACGCTACTGGCGACGGGAGCCGAGCAGTAGTCAAAAATGTAACTTAACGCGGGTAAAACCGCGATGCGGACGGCTAGTTGTACTAATAAAACAAAGATGTCAATTTTGTTTGTATAATGTAATTGGGTATTGGACAATTTATATGTTAATGTTTGTGCCAAATTTGTAATACTGTCATCTAGAGTGGAAGAAATTAGGTTTTGCAATATTATAATGGTGGTATCAGAAATGGATTGAAGGGGTCATCAGGGCTCCAGCGTTTTCATTAACCATATGAAACGGAAAAGTAAGAATATTCCTATTTTACGTCTATATTTATATTCTAGTAGCTTTCTGCAGCGCGGTTTTATCTGAGTCTTTGCTTACTGCTCTTCTCCTGTCGCCAGTAGCGTGATGTTACATAGCATATAACCTTTCTCAAGAAATCTGAGAGACTATCATACGCAAAAAGAATTATAGTACCAGAGATTAGCGCGTTCAGACAAACAAACAAACTCTTCCGCTTTGTGTAATAGTATAGATGAAACGGGAGATAATAAGATGAAACGGGAGATAATAAGAGAGAGTGGTGGAGAGGATAATTTTTGGGCTACAGCAAGAACTGAGCGAGCTCATTTCTACTCTTTCTACACGCTCGGCTCTTTCCGTCCGACTATTTGTTGGTGGAAATACAAGTATGCAGTTTGCGTTTGCGAGTTTAACGAAGTCATTAATGGGTCCGTTCCGCTCGCGGTGGAAACCGGGCTTTAGCCCGACGTGCAATACGGGTACGTAGGTATTCAAAGAGAAGAGTAAATGAAAAAAAGATAGCAATATTCCTATCTGCTTGTTAACTAGTTCTTTAGATATCATCCAATTAGACACATAAGATGTTTCGCACGAAACACACAAACCTCCTTTCTACCAGCAGTCGGATAAACAAACGAAAGCCATAGTAAGAAAGAAAGAAAAGAAAGAAATAAATTTATTTTGTTTGTAACACAAACTTACATAAAATAAAATAAAAAAAGTAAAAATCACAGATTAGATAGAAGGTATTGTTTGCAAACAAAAAGAGACCTTCCTCAGCTGGTGCTTAGGTTAGTTTCGACCAACTTAAGCGCTGATCTACCAAAAGGGTTCTTGAGTGAATTCACGGACAGAGTCCTAACAGTTAGTAACAGTAACAGTATAGTTAATAATATTTATTAGAATAAAATTACAATACCAAGAGAAAAAAGAGATACTATAATAGTAGAAGTGCAAACAGCTATTTTAAATAATAACGCCTTGAACTCCGACTTCTGCAATCTTTACATTATTGGCAAACAATAACTTGACCTCCAAGTTTAGTTATACGGAAATAATACATGTATGTCATATTAATAAACTAGCTGTGCCCCACGGCTTGGCCTAAGCGTTAAATATGTTTTGTATTCCTCGGAAACCAGGCCGATTTTCGGCATGTAATTTAGTCTATGTCCGTCGCCAGCAAATCTATCTCCAATTTTCCTCGAAATCGGTTCAGCCATGAGGTGCTGAGTGGTAACAAACACAAACACACAACACACTACTTTTGGGTGAAAGTGTAACAAATATCCATACATCCAGACACCCATACATTCATACAAACTTTCCCATTTATAATATTAGTAGGATATAGATAATGTCAAGTTGTGAACTGTATAATTTAAGTTTAATAGAAATAGTTGGTAATGTCTAATCATGCAATGCAATATAATAAAATAACTGGTATTAAATCTGGTCAGAGTACTGTTGTATATTATATTAGCGATCCGCCCCGGTTTCGCAAGGAATTAATATGAAATTCCACCTTATACGTCCAGTTGAAAACCAGTGTCAGACACTAGCCGTCTGGCTTATTGCTGAACTGGGCCTATTTGGTGCAGCCGTGAGACACGCAATATTGTGATAAAAACAAATATTATTGTTTAAATGCTATTGTGTTATTCTTATTTTATTGTGCTTGTGTTGACCTTCTAGAGTGTATTTTTGTCTATGTCAAAAAAAGGTATATTCCTTCTATTTCTTTAAAATTCTCAGCATTTCTCAAATTTTATGGATGGCTGTAAAACATAATGAAAATTTGTTGCGTGCTTCAGAAGTTAGTGGCTAAACAACCAGTCCATAGAAGTGACTGTATAAGAGGTTATAACATTTTTCTAAGCGACAGTAAAAACCGTATCCTCAACTGTATATGAAAGCCGTACTATTTGAAGAAAATATTATACACTAGCGCCCACGGCTTCACCCGCACGTAGTATATGGTTTTTTGTATCCCTCGGGAACCAGACCGACTTTCGGGATAAAAAGTAGCCTATATAGACCGTTTCCAGCACCAAATCTATCTACATACCAATTTTAATCGAAATTGGTTCAGTCGTTTAGGCAACAAAGGAACACATACACACAAAAAAATACGATGATGAACATTGCGGAAGAAAGTCTAAACGACATTGAAAAACGTTACTAAGTCTGTTTCACGATTTAGAAGAAGTTAGCAAAGATGGAGACAGAAGAAAACAGCGATTCTAATTTATACTTTTAAATATTTTTAATAAATTTCATCTCACCGGCCCATTACCGGCTCTTTTGCAGGGAACAGCCTCTACTCCTACAAAACAACACGTGCGGGACAGAAGACCCTTTGAGTGGAATCAAAAGGGTCTCGAACCAAACGGTTCAGTACTTCATCCTTTTGGCGCTCAATTAAAGCCTGAAACCCTTTACAAGCGCATGTGTTCCCATCTAATTTCGATCCTAGGTCTTAGTAGGCGCGAAAAAGCATCTTACTAAGCCACCATAGTGGAGTGGAGGCCACCATACTAGTAGTTTCAGACGATTGCTTTTAAAATGGTGACCTTCTGAATTTCACTGACTGCTTACCATCACGCAGAGTGGTGTCACTTTGGTATTTACCACGCTCAAGGCGGATTAGCGATTTCAAACTATCAAAATACAAAATTGAAGTGCATTTAGAACACAATAGCGAGACTTAGATTAATCTATACTAACATATAAAGCTATATAGTTTGTTTGTTTGTTTCAACGCGCTAATTTCTGAAACTACCAGCCGGATTTGAAAAATCTTTTTTTGTAGATTGCCCAGTTCTCGAGGAAGGTAATAGTCTATGTAACACCACGCTACTTGCGACGGGAGTAGAGCAGTAAGCAGAGACGGGTGAAACCGCGCCGCGTAAAGCTAGTCTTATTATAATCCTTTAAAGTATTAGGTCGCTGACAAGTACCATTGCGTAGTAGTTGAACAACATTCTATATGATTCATTGGGACTGGTCGAAAGTATTTTATTGTAAGACAATGCTGTTGAAACTATTTTAGTTATTAGTTCAATTGTACCTAAGGTTATCTAATAAAATTACCACTTTGATTGTGAGTCTGATAAATTAAGGGTTTTGTTGTAATTACTATGAGTTACTAGTTATATTGCCAATACGCATTGACCGCACGTGGCGATCAATGCTAATGCCTTCTCTAAGACTGCCTCCGTGGCGCAGTGGATGCGCAAGCAACTGCTATGCACGAGATTGTGGGTTCGATCCCACACGGGACAAAACTTTAATAATCCATAAATATTTGTCCTGAGTCTGGCTGTAATTGTGAATGTTATTTGTATATTAGTAAAGTCCCCGCGACACACGGCTTGCTGTCTTTTTAAAAAGAAAAATAAGAAAAAGGCCTTGCCCTGCAGTGAGATTATAACAGGCTCGTAAGATAATGGTGAATAGAAAATGCAAAACCCATTACTACAACTTTTTGGTAGGTTGATTTTGCCTAAAATGTCTATGACATCACCATAATCTAGAACTATTAAAATAATAATGGCGAAGTCCATTATTAAAAGTTTTTTGTCACTCTATCTACCGGTTAACATCGTAAATTCACCCATAGCAAACATCATGATATAATATTTGTTACTATGATATATGTTGGGACCGAAACGAACTGTAATCGTTAAACGGTATCGAATGATACTTAATATTTTGATAGAAGTGTGAAATCGATTTGATTTAGTGAGCTTACATTATTTTCTAAGTACATAAGAAGTTTTTCTACTTATATTTCAATATTTGTTTAAGTTTTCGTCAATATTTATTTATTTAGAACTATAAGAATAATAATTGAATAAGATACAAGCATAAAGAAATTACATTTTATGCCTACATGAAGTTCTTTATGGAAAAATTAAATATTATTTTAATGTTGGCAATACATAACTGATACTTCTAGTCCAGCTACAAATTTTACTTTAAGGTTAATTTTTTAAGTTAAATTCTGATTAATTCACAAGTTAAAGATCTTACTTGGTTGATTTTCGAGAATGGACTTAGTATTAATTGGTTGTGACTTGTGGCCCTATGTTACGAGGTTAATAAACGTTCACCGCGGTTAAATCATACTCGATAATAAATGAGAAAACCGATAGTCTAGTGAAAACCGATTTGACTTTTGACTCACTCTTGTTTAAAATCTTCAATGTTTTACAAGGATTCAGACAAAGTAAGGTTATAATAAGATTGCTAGAGGTTGTGTTAGGGCCTCCTGATCTCTCCGTTGATGTATTATCAAGTTCCGGCGGCCTATCCGTTAAGGCGAATGCAGGTGCACAGGGGGGTTTTAGTCGGTATTTCGGCCACCTACCATCTCAGGCCAGCGAGTCCGACATAGCCGCCTCGTTCCCCCGGACTAGGAGGTATGCGTAAATGCATTTCCCCTCTATAAAAAAAGGGCCCCTGATCTCATCATTAGATAGTATTAAGGCTAGAAGGTCGAATTCGTTAAAGGATGATAGATACTTATAATAACGTCACATTCAAAGAACCAATTTTCTGAAAAGATAGGTAAAAAGAACTGGAAAGAAACTCGAGCAACTCTTTTATAATAATAATATTTTTTGCTAAGGTACAAAAAATAATAACACGCAACGCAACCCAAGTATACAAATTTTAACAGTGTAATCCAAGGAGTCTCGAAGTAAACGCTATAACACTCCATAATTTTATCGTTTCATTAAAACCTGAAACTTGTTACCAGCGCATCTGTGTGTCTTCAGTTTTGATCCTGGGTCTTTTAAGCGGGAGTTAAGGTGTCGTGGGCCTCATTAAGCGGCTATATGGTCCATGGAGGAGACATTGAAGGCACCATGTGAGGCTTTTGCACGATCACTTCTGGAATGGTGTCCTCCTCCACTCGGGTCTAGGGAGATTTTACTGACAAGTCGCTTTAGTAGACTTTGAGTGCCTCTGTGATTCGGTGGTACTGTGTACGGACTGCCACGCAGAGGTCGCGGGTTCGCTTCACGCTCAGTGCAAATATTTGTGTGCATGAACATGTCTATTTGTATTGTTCTGGGTGTTTCTATGTATAATATGTAAGTATTTAGAAAAAAAGTATTTAAGTATGTATATCCGCATTCTAGAACCCTTAGCACAAGCTTTAAATATAATTATGCTTACTTAGGTCTAGATGGCGTCGTATGTAGTTGTTGCTAAGACTTTTATAAAAAAATAGGAATGTGCTCTACTGGAAAAGCTATGTCAATTACATTATAAAATTTGCAGTTAGCCCACGGGTTAAAACAGTTAACAAATTACAATACTAAGGAAGCGCTATAGAAGTTAATGACGGGGATCGAATCGTCCGATTTGTGGCGTGATGTTCCAACGTTTTTTATTTATCTTTCGAAGGTTGCTGCTCTAAAGATGCGGTTGACTTTAGCAAATGTGGATAAGGAAAATATCGATGTTATAATATCTATTGTTGTGGAAATTATGTCTAAAACCATAAATGTTATAACGGACACAGTTTTCCCAGAAGTAAAAAGTTGTGTGTGGATTATTTTGTTTAAATTTATTCAATAAATAGTAGATGGATTTTTGAAACCTTTTTTTATAATTAGCTTGAATTTGTATGTTTAATAGCTCAGGCCGTTGCAGTATACATAATTAAATGTGCAGCATGATAAAGAAGTTTAATTCATACGCTGCACATTTTATATTTTAAATTACAGCTTTTAAAATATTTCTAAAAAAGCTATATGCAACAGGTTAAAAAGAACTTGAAAATAAAAACATTCATGAAGAATGAAGACTTATGTATTTATTATACAGAATTGTAGAAAATCATGCACCAACAAAAGAGCTGTTCAATTAAAGAAAAACAAAATGTACCTATCATTTATTATAACTTCTTGAAACAGATAATTGCAACAATAAAGCTTTTTTATCATATTGTTATGTTATAACATTAGCACAAAATATGAAATACAACTTACAGCGAACAAGCAAATAAATTATTAAGAAGTGTCCTCACAATGAGCTTTGCTCTCCAACAGGTCGTTAGTGGCACGCAAACAAAGTTGTTGCATATGCGTGCATAGTTTACAATAATGTGGTTCGAATACAAGAGCGAAGTTTTGTATTTATGTATTCAAAAGGTTGGACTTGTTATGAAAAGGTATGTGAGCTATTCAGACTAAAGATATTTCAAATATATTTTCTTTAAAATGATTAATTTTTACCATTAATTTTGCAAACAAGCAAACGGCCTCTCAGAGAATCAGTTTTGGTAAGATAGGTAGGTACTTATTGTATTAATAGCAAGATTTCTTTTAAAATCAATAATCTTTGTGAAATGCTATTAAAAGTAAAAAAGGAGAATATTTTTTTTTCTCTTTACTAGACCTAGACGTTTTCTTTTAATTTCAAGCCCGAATCTTTTAAGCCGGGTGTTAAAAAAGCATCTCACATAGCCGCGATAGTGAACGCTATCATCCATTCGGCTAAAAGATGAGTTTACACTACTCCTGTTTCCACTAACTGCTTACTCTCGAGCAAAACGGAGCTATTTTGATATGCTAGTTTATAAAAAGAACCTTGTTATCACTATTGAAATTCCTCAAGACACTTAACGCTCCAATCTCTTGTTTACTCTCGTTTCCGAAATACGAACTAATGTGCTGCCATAACGTGGGTATCATATTTTATAAATGCTAAGAGCTCTCTTTGCAATTGTAAAAGATGATACCATATTATACGAATACACACCTAGAAATAAGACACCGTTTTTACACCCATAAGTAATTCAAACATGAAACCTTCATATCTTTTTATACACAGTTCACATACACGTTAGAAAACGAATGACATTAAAAGAATTATGTCGTTTATTGTGCCCGCATAAAAACGATCCCATTTATAATATATCGTCGTGAACAGCCTTATATACGGACTGGATGAGGGATTAAAATGACACAGAAGTTTTATCATGACTAAACAAAAAATAACCTATTGTACTACGGCATAGTGTAAGCCATAATAGCTTTTTAGGTACTACTCCTACACTCAACATTTACTATCACAAAAAGTAAAGTAATATTAATTGGCTAATATATTTATTGAAAATTGTCATGGCGAACGAGGCCTAGAAAAACTGGTGTCACGATTTGAACAAATGCGAGAGTTAGAGAAAAAGGCGTTGGACAAAAAGAAATCGAGAAGACCTTTGTCCAGAAGTGAGACAATAGAGTACAAAATTCACAAGACAGAAGAAACTGCTTAAGTATGAGTCGTGATACTTAAGAGTCTCTTCTTCCTTCTTTTTCTTTCTTTCTTCAGCTGAAACGAATGAATGCGATAAGACATGAAAATAAACGTATGCGCATTATTCCATAAAAGTGATCTGTTTGCAACGCTCCATTTTACCGCTTCAACACTATATACGATCGCGTGCACAGTCTCACGCAATATACCTATAACATACAGCGTAACCTTTAAGTACAATCTTGTTAACATACGTTTTAAGATCATTTGAAAACAAACACGAATATATCGTGCAAAGTAAATTGAATAAAACTACTACTAGCACCAGCGCCATAGTGGTTGAAAATAGAACTAAAAATGACACTAATGACATTTTAATTTAATATAAACTAGGTTCTGTTTTAGCTGCATGTTTTTTGAAGTCTTTGAATTTAATTTTATCTACATTTCCTGAATAGTTTAGAAATGATTCCAAATTTACACGCTTGTTAAAAACAATGTAAAAAATTGTTATTCAATATTATTAAATTATATACCATTGGAACCTAAGCCTATTTCAATTATAATTATCTTAGATAACGTAAATTTTGTTCAACGCAATTTAATTAATATGAGGAATAGTGCCTTGAGTATAATATTCTTCTAAAAATAAAGCAAGAAGCGTATCAAATATTAAAACGATTTTATAGCGATTACTTATATAAAACCGTCTTTAAAAAGTAATTTCCAGTTCAAGTTTTTTAAAATCGATACCAACAAGGTAAGTATTATGCAGAACCGATTAAAAAAATTAATCCAAGATAACATCGAGTCTCAAAATAGCAAAATATTTTACAAAATATACAGATATTGTATAGATTATTTTGACAGACCTGACTACTAATTATTTAGGGTAATAAAGATTGTTTTGTGGTTTGAGAACTTATCCAAGATAGTGGAATCATATGGGCTCTAGACATTTTATTTTTATTTTCTCTGGTTGGTTAGGATTTTGCTCTGTTCGGTCCTAATTACGGTGCAGAATATTCTTTTTCTTTTCGAGTGATGTAAGAAACGATTACCGTTACAGCGATTCTAGCAAACTGGCTTAGCGCGTACTAATACTGCAATCAATCTGAAAACTCTTTTCTTTTTAGAAAAGATAAGTCTATAGGTACCCAAAATTAAAAGTTTTTAAACTAATAAAGTTGAGAAAAGGGCAATTTAAAGTACATCACGTTGCGAGGAAACACAAATTAATATTCTGGCCAAATAAGTATCCGAAAACTACGCTTCTTTACAAACTAAAAGTCTTTACACTGATAAAGCTAAGAAAAGGGAAATGTATAGGTCATCGTTGCGAAAAACACAAAATATTACGGCTAAATAAGTTTTTTATATAAAATCAAAATAACTTACATAAAATTTGACAGAGCCTTTCAATCGACAGATGATCACGAGATATTTTTATCGATACATCTCGAGTGCTCCAGGCTAGCTAGCTCGAACATTTTTTAGTACCAAGCCTCTTAAGGACGATAATAATTATAAGTCTTCGTTTTTTGCTGACCATATCATTACGTATTTCAAAGGCAATGGGTGTACGGTTTTTTATTAAAGCCGTACTAGGCACCGACAAAACCTCCCGATTCAATTTAATTTATTGAACCTATGCATTAATTATAATGTTTAATTTAGTTTTTATTAATACAAGATAGTAAAAAAGGATGATTGTGTTGCTATGAAAAAGGAATATCGGGTTTTGATTACAGGTTACTGAAAAAGGCGTTGCATAAACTTTAGAAGCGACTGAAACTTAATTAGTTTTATATATTTAATCATGTCCAGCTGTCATAAAACACTGTATTAGCAGCTAAAAGTATATTTTCTGTCATGCTTTAATTAAAACTAGCTGCGCCCTACGGCTCGCCCGCGCGTATAATATGTTTTGTTGGAGCCTATGTCCGTCTCCGGCACCGAATTTATCTACATACCAATTTTCACCGAAATCGGTTCAGCTGTTTAGGCGCTAAGTGGTAACAAACACACACACATACAAACACACAAACTTTCGCATTTATAAAAAATAGGGTAAATTGAAAACGCTATTTATCCGCAAGAACACAAGGCTGCTTTAATTTGTGCGAAGAGTTTACTAAAATAAATTGTGCTGTGCTCTATAGAGAAAGAGATAAATCTCTTAAAACAATATATTATATCTTCTTTATTTATACATTTTCTCGGTGTAACCCTGAATTTTATAAAACAACACGAAATTAATTAACACGTTGTTGCCTTATTCTTTCGCACATTCAGCTAAATCGTTCACAATTGTCCTTTAACATGTACTATAATTAAAAATAATAAATAAATATTACCACAACACCACACAACGCCATCTAGGCCCAAAGTAAGCGTTATTAATAACTTGTGTTATAAGTTCTAGAATGCGGAAAAAAATACTTATATACTTTTTTTTTCATACATATTATACATAGAAACACCCACACCAATGCAACTAGCCATGTTCATGCACACAAATATTTGCACAGAGCGAAAATCGAACCCGAGATCTCAGCGTGGCAGTCCATACACAGTACCACCGAACCACAGAGGTTGACAAAATATTTCTAACAAAACAAAAATCCAGAAACCAATTCAAAACATGGCGAAAAATCAATTCGTTTATCAACCCGATTGTTAACCGAGCTATCCGAGAGAGCCCAGTATAAACCGATACTCAATTATTACGTATGCAAGCTACAGCACTTACGGTAATCGAGTAATAAGCGATATCGATGTAATGACTCGATTCCGCTCCCGCTTAATTGCAACTCGATATTTGCATTACCCGACGTCATTTTGCTTTCATAGACGAGATACAATGTAGTTATGGATTTTGCACGGTATGTTATTAGATTATGATGGAGAAATTCGATTAGATGTTGTAAAATGTCGAGAATGAGAAGTTTTTGAGTGAAGTATAATTTATCTGAAACTGTTTATTTTGTTGCGAATGATTTTTAGTATAAGCAATAAGCTCAAATCTGTACATGAAATATAATAATAAACTACTAGAGTTAGGTCTACTGTGAACATCGTTTTTGACGAGCTACAGAAGCATATATTTTTTATACTAGCAATCTCAAGTTTTCTCGTAAAAATTAAATTAAATTAAGACTAGGTTATGAAACCAAATCTTTATGTATAACAAGGAAATGCATAAATCAACCTATTGAATATTAAAAATATTTTTATCGAATACATAACTTATACTATTTCTATAGTATTTTTATTTTATTTTATCTAACAACCATTTTTCTAACGTACTATCGGAAATCGATAAAATAAATGGCCACCAAACATTCCAGTCCCAACTCATACAGTAATTATTTATTCTGACCACACAACGGGTCATTGCCTTGCCTGACAGCTACATTATTAAAAAATAACCTGTCAACCGTTGACATCTAAAATGTACCAATAAAGAACGCCTTGATTTTTCGTTTGGCAATTCGAGTATCGTTTTATTAATTTAAAAATTAATTTCGGCTAATTACAGTAACAATATTATTATTTATTACATATTGCAGTTGAATTATAAATAATACTGAATAATTATTTTGATAGTAAATAATTTCAAGGTACTTGTGGTACATGGCTGGCGGCCGGCACCGCATAGTCGTGAACCGAGTTGTCGCCAGCGTCATTATATTGTTTTTGTGTAAAAAAAAATATGTATATGTATATAAAATTGTTTAAATAAGTGTTTTTTTTTTATACAATACGTAATATGTAATTTATATAATAATAATGATGTAGACAGGTAATGTGTAAACTTTGATAAAATATTAGTACTTCTGGCTTTTAATTAAATTTACAGTTAAATCTGTATTAATTATTGTTAAATTGTACTCTAATTAATTATTTTCTTTCTTTCTTTCTTTCTTACATTGTCATAATAATATTCTCACGTTTCATTTTTAGACATCTTTAGTCGAAAAGTTTCCTTCCCACTGGACTCGTGGTCCCCCTAAACGAAATACGTCTCATAACAAATATTTTTGTTGTATTGATGGAAAAGCCTAAAATTCAACTCAATTTAATATTCTTTTGGAAGAATAACTATAGCTCTAGCGAGCAAGCCTTGTATTGTGAAATACTGTATAAGAATATAGTTAGCACAAGTTATATCCAGACTCAAATTTGATGTGACTTACCGCGGGTTACCTTGCTCTCGTGGATCGTATCGTGATGTTACATGAAATGCAAAAAGAATTTTGCACATATTGACAGCCTCTGTGGTTCAGTGGTACTGTGTATGGACTGTCACGCAAAGGTCCCGGGTTCGATTCCCGCTCAGTGCAAATAGTTGTGTGCATGAACATGGCTATTTGCATTGGTCTGGGTGTTTCTATGTATGTATGTACAAAAAAAATAAAAGTATTTACTTAAGTATGTTTATCTGTATTCTAGGACCCATATCACAAGCTATTAATATATGCTTACTTTGGGTCAAGATGGTGTTGTATGGTACAGATTCACAGCCTTTTGCTACGAGTAGAGACGAGTCTACTACTGGCATGATGGCCTCCACTATAGCGGCTACATGAGATGCTTTTTGACTCCCCGCAGAGACCCAGGATCCTATTTCATAATATAAATTTGCTGTATATTTTTATTAATGTACTTTATTACTTTGACTGATTTTATAATCTGTCAGGTGATACTCCACTTTTACTATCACACAATGGTTCGCTAAATGTTAACTTTCACCACACCACGCCTAGAATAAAGACAATGAGTATTATCGATAATTATATGTTCACTAAATATTATGTAGCAGTTAGAATCAGAATTATGTCTGTTGAATTCTTGACTGAGTTTATTTTCTGCCACAGTAAAGTAAGACGTAACTGAAGACTCAAGACACAGAAAAATTACCTCTATTATGTCGCAATTTGGACTCATTTTTCTGCAACTTTTTTCATAATAATTGCATTGTTCTTTCCTAGCGTACAAAAAATGGTTATTTTACGTTTCACGTCTTCCTTTGTCAAACATTGCTATATTCATCAGTTATTTATTAGTTATTTTGGAATCAACATTTTTCTCCGCTGCTATAAATGCTCTGGTTCTGCAAACAAAATGGATTGCTATTTTATTATTAATCCAATCGATGGGATATTAATAAAACTAACTGCTAACTGTTAATCCATTACTAATAGAACTTTCCTATTTATATTATAAATGCAAAAGTTTGTATGTGTATGTGTGTGTGTTTGTACTGAACTGATTTCAATGAAAATTGGTATGTAGATTCCGTGCCGCAGATGGACATATTTTTATGCTGGAATTCGGTCGTCTGGATCCTAAGAAACATAAAACATATTTTAAGCGCGGGCGAAGCCGTTGGTTTCAGCTAGTAAATTATATTTGTACATGTAAATAGGACCTGGACTATACTGGCGGCTATCAGCAGAATGGAGTCATTTTAGTAGATTAATAAAAATATATTGTGGAGATGCCAGAGGGTCTAGACAAGTGGCATAAATGCTAATGGAATAGAATAAATTAAAAAATGTATGGTATTGACATAAGCTAACGACAATGTTGACGTTAGCTTATGTCAATCCCATACATTTTTGAATCCCTCAGTACGCCCATTGGAAACGGGAGTAGATCCAGTAGTAGGTAGATGGTGGGATGCGCTTGATTTTTACTGCAATACCTATATTGCAAACCAATGAAAAGAAACAGAGAACTAAGAGCGGCCTTGCATGCAAATCGATTAATTGTATCTGAGTTACGATCACGCAATATTATAGTAACTATACAACAAATTAATAACACTTGAAACCTATTGTATTGTATCATTCTAATCTTATAGCTATTCAATATTGAAACACGTGTTTTAAGTAGTAGTATATTGATTATTATCTGTCCACATCGTGGTTTACGTTTTTAATACAGCTCCACTCCACCATCATAGCCTATATATAATCTTCCTAAAGAACTGGAATATCAATAAAAAAAAAAAAATCAAATCCGACTGATAGTTCATGAGATTAGCGCGTTCAATCAAACAAACAAACAAACTCTTCCACTTTATATAATAGTATAGATTATGGTAGATATAGAGTTTATTTATTTAATTATTTATTTATTTAAATATTTGTAATCATATCAAAAATATATTACTAGCCACGTGCAAAACTACGGCAAACCGCTAGTAATAGATATGTAATCATGAAAATAATTTGTTTTGTTACTTATAATTAATAATAATAATAATAATATAATATTCTACCACATGCACACAGCGCCATTTAGCCCCAAATTAAGCAATTATATTTGCTTGTGTTATGGGTACTAAACAACTGATATACTACTTAAATACATTTTTTTTTGTAAATACATACATATTATAGATATACACCCAGACACAGAACAACAAACATGCTCATCACACAAAGATTTGTCCTGGGTGGGAATCGAACCCACGACCTCCGGCTTAGCAGTCAAGGGTCACTAACCACTAGACCAACAGGCCAGTCAAATTAATAACTAAATTTAATTAATAATAATTAAAATATACCTTTAAGAGTTGCTAATTTCCGTTCATATCTCAACGAAGTATAGTTCAGATCCGTATTTTGTTCACGGTTGCCATTTCCTATGACATTTATAAAAATTGCTATGTCCTCAAGTAGACTAATTTTTTTTAAAGTTACTTTTAAGTCAGAGATTGGGGATTTAAAACCAGGCAAGCAATTAACACCTGTATCGATTTAGACTTTTGTGATTTTTAAATGTATATGGTCCTAACCAACGTCCAAAAGTAAAATAACAAATTGAAAGGTATACCGACAAGTCTTAGTATCCAGCGCAAGTTTAAGATAAAAATGTATAGTAATTTCTGGATTTGTGCAACATTGTAAAGTAACCTGGACTCTAACAGCTCATTCGCCTTGAAAAGTTGTAATTATTAGTTAACTGTAAAAGATACATTCTTTGTGCTTCAGGCAACTATTTGTCAGTACCTCTTTAATGACTGCATCTATAGTTCGGTGCCGTAAACGAACTGCCTCGCAGAGGTCGCGAGTTCGATTCCCGCTCAGTGCAAATATTTGTGTGCATGGTCTGGGTGTTTCTATGTATAACTAGTGGCCCGCCCTGGTTTCGCACGGATGGACATAAAGATATCTACTTTTGTATGGGAATATAGAAAAGTGTTTTTTTCCGTAAGAACCATCCTCGTACTTCAAGGAATATTATAAAAAAAGAATTAGCGAAATCGGGTCAGCTGCTCTCGAGATTTGCGCTTAGCAACACATTCAGCGATTCATTTTTAAATTATAGATATATATTACATATAAAAAAAGTATTTAATTATGTTTATTCGCATTCTAGCTTTAGTACAAGCTATGTACAATATGCTTAGGTACTTTTATTTATACAACTTTGGTGGCAAACAAGTATAGAGTCCACCTGATGTTAAGTGGTAACCGTAACCTATAGAGGCTGTGTTTTCTAAGCATCGCAGAAGTAATAATGCTTAGAAAACACCACCAAGCTGTTGCCGACCATGGAGAAGGGGGTGAGGAAGGAAAAGGGAGACGGAAGAGGATCAAGGGGGTATTTGGGCTGCCTTTGGGTCTAGATAGCGTTGTGTGTACATGTGTAGTTATTATGATATTACTATAGGAACGTTCTTGTACTCTAAGAGCGGCATATAAATATGATTTTATATCTGTCAAATTCTATGATCATAGTTCGACGACCCTCAAACTATGATCATAGATAATGACATGTAGTTATTATACCGTCATATGTTCTTTATTTAAAAATGACTTACACATCTTTGATCATATTTCTATGGCCTAAGATTCAATCTTTGAAATGTCTTATTTGAAACTCATGCCAGAACATCATTTATAATGATTGTGAACATCAACTACATCACACCTCACGACATTTAGACACCCATTGTTTCGTAATACTATTCTTTGTTAGACACGTTTCTTAGGGCATGGTCATAAGTGCAAATGTTAAATATATTTAATAATAATACTAGCCTGTTTACAGTCCCACTGCAGGGCAAAGGCCTTTTCTCATATAAAGAATGCATAAGCGATAATCACCACGCTTGCTCAAGACGGATTGGCGATTTTAGACTTTCAAGTCCAGGTTTCCTCACGATGTTTTTTCCTTCGCCTTCAGTCAGAAATGTCCTAGATAAACTTCACATTGGTACTTGCCCGGATTCGAACCCACTGCCTCGTGTTTACGAAGCGGGTGCCTTATCCACTGGGCCATTTCGACCTCTTGTAAATAAATGTATTTGGTAATAATATAATATATTATATATTTTTTGAAGTTATACTTCTTTTGGCGCGATTGAGAAAAATAATGAGAGTGAATTTTTACAATGCGCGCGCATACCGACAGAAAAAAGCAACACCCTGAAGTTAGTTGCGAACGTTTTACATCCTGAAGTTAGTTAAATGTATGTAATTAAATTAATTAATGTATTTAAATGTATCAATATAGAATCTAATAACCTCTTTATTCAACAAAACTTTTAATATTTCAAAACACAGCCTTATATACAATTAACTTATAAATTACACAAAATTATACCTTATCAATGTCAGCGATTTTATCCTGTATCTGAAACAAAAAACAAGATTGTTAAAAAATAGAATTGTGTTAAGGACTAGCCGCGCCACACGGCTTCGCTTGCGCCTAAATGTGTTTTGTCTCTCCCTCGAAGACAAGACCGATTTTCGGGATAAAAAGCTTATGTCGGTCTCCAGCACCGAAAGGTACGTAAAAAACGTGCCAATTTTCATTGAAATTGGTTCAGCCGTTTAGGCGCTGAGTGGTAACAAACACAACTTTATAATATTAATAGGATTAAATTGCTATATTTAGGGGAACGATACCAGAAGATGTCAGACCTAAAGAAACAAAGGACGTCCAAAATTACTATAAAGGCCTGTTCAAACCTGAGCGGTATTCGCTACCGCCTGCGGTAGAGAAATCCGATGTGGTATGCGGTAATACTACTATTCACACAAGCGGATTTTGTTATTATTGTAGGTAGAATATTGCGTGAGTTTCGCTCGCGAAGGTATGAACTTTTTGCCAGTTGGAGTGGGTATGCGGTATTCCGCTCTAGCCACGGAACTTCATACTAAATACCTGAGCGAAATCCGCGCGGTATGTACCTCTATCCATAGCGGCAGCGAATACCGCTTGTGTTTAAATAAACCTTACTGGTATTATAGGTGTTAAATTAATGGAAGGATGGTTGAAGTGAATGATTTTTATATACTTATTAGGTTTTTCTTGATATTAGCCTAGAGTCCGAAATGACTTCTACTCCTGTATCTCTGCTTACACCTTTTAAAGTATGTTTTTTTATGGCCAACAATGGCAGACAAGTAAACAGCCCACGTGATGGCAAGTAGTAACAATCGCTCATGGATGACTCAGAGTCCCTAACATTGCTCCTGCAATGCCAGTGACTTTGCGAAGCCGCTGCTTAGCATGAAAGGATTAGGGAAAGGGGGAAATTAAAAATATTAGACATATTGACATTATAAAAGCGATTCAGCGCTGAACGATCCATTGCATTAAAAAGGATTTTTAAATAAAGATCGTTTATAGAAAGTCACTTTTAATCAACACGTTTGACAGGGGGGTTGATGACCGTAGCATCGTTTATTTACGTTATATTTAATTTACCGCTGCATACGGGTATGACGGGTTTTTATAAGTACATGACGGGAAATATAGGAAATAACAGAACCACACACACACATCTCGTCCGAATAATAAGGGGTTTAGGAAAATTTTCGCTACCATTTGGCGCCACTTCAACTTTCACATTGGGTCAATCAGGGGTTATCTTTCAAAAAGAGCTTGACAGCTAGACCTGACACATCGGTGCTGCCGCCTCGTGGGCGCCATTTTAGAAAACCCTTTGAGCTATTTTCTTTTGATGAACGTGAATTTTCCTTTTTGTAAATTAAACATTAAAATTGCTGTAATGAACACTGCAAAATATTTATTTTGATAGCCAACGGGTGGCGAAAATACGTATGCTGCAGTCTTTATTCACTTAGTCTCTTCTTATGACACCCACAAAAAGAGATGGATGATGCCGTATTCTAGATGCGATGTTTAATAGGTATATTCGTTTTTTAGGATTGCGTACCTTAAAAGGAAAAAACGGAACCCTTAAAAGGCAGTCGGTTGGTGAACAATCAAACTCTTTAACTCGAGAACGCGTGAAGGTATCGATTTAAAACTGAAACGATATACTCAGGTCTACAGTATCTTGAAGCTGTGAAAAAATCAAACTCTTAAGTAAACGTAAAAAAATACGGCTGTTTATACTGCAAAAAACGTATATTTACGACACTCTCAAGGGAATCAAAATTTATAGAGTATTTTCCGTTGACCTAGAACTATGAAATTTGGCAAGTATGTATACTACAAGTATATGGAAAAATCTAAAAACTATACATTTGTTAACAATGCATTAAAATAAGAGTCTTTATGACATGAATGGCGGTTTAAATTTTAAATTGAGAGAGATAGTAACGTAATGTAATTATTGTAGTAGGTACCTAACAGTTTGCACTGTAATATCCACTTACAAATTTGTACGGAACCCTCAGTGGGCGAGTCCGACTCGAACTTGTCCAGTTTTTTATTATTCACACGGCCTGTTTAATCTATATTTAGCTATAAAGTATCAATATATATCAAACCGGTGCCATTTCTATCATCAACTTTAAATTTACATGTGAATGTATACATATATATTGCATACATTTACATAATATATGTACATAATAAACATGTACTATGAATTTAGCGGCACCTTTGTTTTATCTAACCTTTTTGCTTGATCGAAGGTTAAGGAAAACTGCATGTGCATACCAGCTATTATAATCACTATAAGTATAAAACAAAGTTGCTTCCTGCTGTATGTCTGTCTGTTTGTCCCTATGTATGCTTAGATCTTTAAAACTACGCAACGGATATATATACGCCATTTACAGCATGTAATTAAAATGAATATTTTCGACGATATTCCTGATTTAAAATGCAGGGAAATATCGGTTGCGGCGATACAGGCCGGGGGCCGGCATTCTGTAGTAAATATACTACAGAATGTCTTTAAACATTTAAAAAAGCATTTTAAAATATAGTATCAGCATTGCATCCGTGCGAAGCCGGGGCGGGTCCTTAGAAGCGTTCAATCAACAGTTTATTACTCACTCTTATTTTTGTTTTTAAATAACTTAAAAGAACGTTACTTAATATTATTAATATTGATGAAAGTTATACATGTAGTGAAACTATGGAAAGTGATGACCTCAATAAGAATATTAACACTATAGAAATTTGTATCGACAAAAAACAACTACCTTACACAATTACTACCTTCATTGTAACAATACGTAATTATATAAATATATAACTTAATTTTCTTTTCATAACACTATAATATAATTATCTTTCGTAACAACCTTCTGTAATAAGTTTAGGTAATATATTGCAAAAAGAAGGGTCTACACCATCATTATTACTACTCTAAATGTGTTTCATTAATGTAATGATAGATTTTCCATTTATTCTGAAGGTCGTTTTAATCATTTGTTTCACAAAAGTAAGTCTTATGAGGAGTGTTAATAAGTACATTAAATTAAACAGTATGTCATCATTGTTTTTAATTTATATTTTAAGTAAGACTAGTGTCAATTAGACTTCTCAATTATCATCATAAGGAATTAGTGCCTTAGTAGTATACTACTAAGGCACTAATTCCTTATTAATATAGGAATAATATAAGGAACTAATCTCTCTAATCTATAGATTAGAGAGATTAGTTCCTTTAATAAGATGGAGGAATATTATTATAGCAAATAAAGGAAAAAGGTGTTTTTATTTGACGTCAGAAATCGTCGTTACTTATATTAAGTCCAAAAATAACAAAAGTTATTTGTTTTGTATAGTTTCATTAACACTATTACATTCTGCTATCCTAGTCACAGGTATAAGCATATTGTATTCTAATTAGTGACCTCTTTAACCCAACCTACACAAACTCTCTCTTATTCTTACGTAGGGTCACATAACACTGGGCTATCGAAAGTGTTGACCTGGATAGTGACAGCTTGGGTTTTTAATTTGAATATTGAAGATACATTAGAAGTGCTTTGTTCTTGTCGCAACTTGTGATTGTGAAATATGATCTTACATATATGTGTATGATTGACTGCAGGCGATTAAATATGTTGCGTTTTAGTTCAGACTCGTTTTTATAAGAGCCAAAGATTGAAATTTCATTTGACTGGTTCGATCCTAAGGTTGGGTAAACGATCTTGGATTTTTGTCGAAAAGTTCTCAGTATTATCCCAGACTCTAGAATTGGCAAGGTAAATGGCAACTGGCTCGGTCTTTTATATAAGGGACCTATTAAACAAATATAGGTAACTGGCTACCTACCCCTTTAAAGAAAAAGCGTGATGTGTATAAATTTGAAATCGGGTTTTCTGCGTTACCAAAAAAACTAATCTATTCGAATCTTATCCCATATCTTGCTATTTTTCATAAACGATTTCAATATTTTCTCAATTGCTAGCTTATGTGATGTACTCATAATCTTATAATGATCTGTTTCTAATGACTTTCTCTGCCACCAGGGTCACACACCCAATGCTGTCGAGAGTGAACGTGTCCTACATATGACACTCGGTAATTATTAGTTTGTTATAGTGACTAGAAGAGACATAGTGCAGTTGGAAGGCGAAGGCGTTTTTTTATACAAATTTGGTGGCAAACAAGCATACGACTCCATCTAATGGTAAATGATAACTGTAACATATAGAGATGGCTGTATTTTCTAAGCATCGCAGAATTAGTAATGCTTATAAAACACAACCAACCCCTAGCCGACCACGGAGAAGGGGTGAGGCAGAAAAAGGGAAACGGAAGCAAACCGAGGGGGTATTTGGGCTGCCGGCACTCTCACTCACCGAGTGAAACACATTAGTATGAAAAGTAATATTCTTACGTCAATATTCCATGAGAGGGTAGTATTTCCTCGGTCGATTCAGCGCTGAATGGGCTGCTGAAACCAGCGTGGATCTACTACCGTCTAAAATTTTTAGTGCATCCTTAAATTTACAATGGATTTATATTGAGTTATTCGGGTCGAAACCCCTAGATCTGATCCACCGCTGATTAATATTATTCTTTAAATCAGATCTGATCCACTATAAATTTAGGGATTCCGGTCTGATCTCCCTAGTATTTATGACTGATATTAAGATATGGGAGATGAAGATAAGAAGACCGGAATGACTAAATATGCAGGGGATCAGAACGGAATTATAGAATAATAATAATCTCAGGGGATCAGATCTGGGGGATCAGGCCGGAATAAGTCAAAAAAAGTGATCCTTGTTTTGACTGCTTCGACGATTGAAATGCAACAATATTGACATAATGAGTTAGGAACTAAAATATGTAAACGTTAGATTTTGATTCGTAACGAACATGTTGAATGTAATTTTTTGCTCATAATAATGGTTTTAAAATTTGAATTTATTTGACAACTTCGATCATATTAGCTACATTAATTAAGGTATATGTTTAATGTTTTGCAGAATTGACTTCTGGAGTATCAATAATCTTAAAATTTACAGACATTGTATGATTCTTTTTTTTTATTGCTGACAGTGGCAGACGAGCAAACAGCCCACGTGAAGGTAAGTGGTAACTGTCACTTATGGATGACGCAGAGCATTGCTCCTGCATTGCCAGAGACTGCGAAACCGCTGCCTACCGTGAAGGGAGTGGGGTAGGTAAAAGGATTGAGGGAGGTGAGGAAAAAAGAAGGGGGAAAATGGGAATTGATTGCATTATTATATTTATTTATATAGATTTTATAGACAATACAAGGTGACTTGACAACCTAATAAAGGTGAAGTAAAGATTTCTTATGACGAAGCATAGGTTTTCCTGTGTGTGTGATTTCGGTTCGTACAAAAGTTGTTTTATTATTTTATTAACAAATAGATACGTCATTAGTACATTCATATGTTAATAGTAGCTTGGTATACTGGTTTTTAAATAAACAGTGAAAGTTTTATGTCGTGAATAAACAAACTTATGTGAAAGTAGACAAAATAAAGTAAAAGTGATATCCTCTGTTGTTTAGGTAGCTTTTATAATAAAACAATTTATATATTTTCTGATTATATTCTAATAAAACACGTTTGCGAAGGATTATCACTGAATATATCATTCTATAATATCAGATGACAAAGTGGTCGTAACGCTCGTAAAAAAAAAAAAGATTCGATTTGTGGAAAGATTTCACTGTGCGGTAGTAGATCCACGATAGTTTAAGGACATTTTGAACAGGCCAGATCAAACGGGGAAGTACTACCCTCTCATAGAAGATCGACGTAAGAGTAGTAGTATCCGTACTACTGCGTTTCGTTCGGTAAGTGAGAGCGCCTCTTTCTTTTTTGTCTTTCCTCACCTCCATAATTCGCTTCCCCTACCCCATTCCCAGCCGCCATAGTGGAGGCCACCATACCAGTATTACTGCCTACCATCAGGCGGGGTGGAGTCGCTTTGGTAGGCTAATATAAAAAATAATTGTGTATTGAAAATGAATAAACTTAAAAACTGTTTAACCGCTGAAAAACTGTTGTTTTATTCTACCTATGCCACCCTATGTTGCATCCCACTGTGACGACCTCTGTGGTTCGGTGGTTCTGTTTATGTACTGCCACGCAGAGGTCACGGGTTCGATTCCCGCTCAGTGCAAATATTTGTGTGCATGATCATGTCTGTTTGCATTGGTCTGGGTGTTTCTATGTTTATTATGTATGATGTACAAAAAAAAAGCATTTAAGTATGTATATCCGCATTCTAGAAACCATAACACAAGCTATATAATATATATGCTTACTTTGGGTCTAGATGGCGTTGTGTGTAGTTGTTGTTATTATTACTGTGTTAAGTACGCTCTATATTGCAACTAAGCTCACTACCATATCTAGTATCTTTATGAATGTACCAATCACTCAAGCCGAGATCTGGGTTATTTCATACACCTGGTTTTTGATTATACACATTAATATTTGGTCTAATAATGTACTGCGTTAAAGAACATTGTAGTAGATGTTTATGTTTTAATACAAGTCGAAAATAATAATAGACATTCCATATAGTACGATATTATGGCTCTCCGTTTGTATAAAAGAGGTTGTGTGTTCGAAAATGGGCAATATAAAAGTACTTAAGAGCGCTATCACAATCATAAATCTTTCCGACTTTAGTTATTACTGATTTACGATGAAGGAAAACTTCGTAAGGAAAAATTTGAAAGTAGCAAAAATTACTGAAATTGCCAATAGCGTCGGAGGCTTAATTACGACTTTGGTTATTCTCCTTTTCCAATGTCTTCTCTATTTATGATCAGCAGATATATTTTCTTAGCATTTGCACAAGCTTGCTTGTCACTTTAGATAAACAAAAAAAGTCATAGATTTTTATAAATGCTTTTAATAGATCCGTGATACATTATTTTAATAAAAGTTGTCTAATCTATGTAACAAACAAGCCATAAAAAGAAAGCATAATACGTTAATTTATACAATATAAACCGACAGCTGTTTTAGAAATCCCCATCTGTTTGAACTTTCATTCATAATAAACTTTCATTCATTTATAGTTGTGCGAATTTTAAGTTTTTGTAGCATTAACGTGCCAAACAAACATACGGCCCACCTGATAGTCACTTACCGACCGAAACACATTAAATACTTTGTAATATACTGCGTCTCTAGATTCTGCTCTGCTCCCATCGCCAGCAGCGTGATATTATATAGCCTATAACCTTTCTCAAGAACTGGACTGTCACACGCAAAAAGAATTATTCAAATCTGACTACCAGTAGACCAGACCGGTAGATCCAGAGACTAGCGCATTTAAACAAACCCTTCTGCTTTATGTAATACTATAGTTTTTGCCCCGTTAAACTCCCAAACTTTTAAGTCGAGTTAGGTATATCAAGAGGTCAAAAAGACGGCACTATTGCTGACCTTTTAAATATAGAAATAAAAAGGTGAAAATAACTAGAACAGCAAGGCATCGTATGTATGCGTAAACGATACAGGTTGTTGATGGCCTAGGATAATAATATTTATACGGTAGTAGATCCACGCTGATTTCAGCATGAATGGCGGGATCGTCCGGGGAAGTACTACACTCTCATAGAAGATCGACTTAAGAGTAGTAGTATCCGTACTACTGCGTTTCGTTCGGTGAGTGAGAGCGCCGGAGGCCCAATTTCCCCCCTTTCCTCTTTCCTCACTTCCCTCATTCCCTTCCTCTAACCCCATTCCCAGCCGCCATAGTGGAAGCCACCATACCAACAGTTTAAGACGATGGCTTTTGGTATAGTGGCCACCAGTTCCGGATTCCACTGACTGCTTACCATCAGGCGGGGTGGAGTCACTTTGGTAGGCTATAATATAAAAAAAAAAATAATTATAATAATAACATTAATTGGTAAATATGGTGTTGAAACTAC
Source organism: Parascotia fuliginaria (assembly GCA_963082885.1). Taxonomy (NCBI): domain Eukaryota; kingdom Metazoa; phylum Arthropoda; class Insecta; order Lepidoptera; family Erebidae; genus Parascotia; species Parascotia fuliginaria. Next base: position 9,680,792 of record OY720195.1, read on the forward strand.
CCTGAGAACAGATGGTGTTTGTAATGAGTAGGAAGCATCTTGGCATTAATTAACAGCAACTTTCACCGATTGCTTCACAGAAATTATGGAAATTTATTACTAATTCATTGTATTATTGTTTGCGTTTAATGTTTTAGGCTGCAATAACATTGATACTCTGCCCAAGAAAATGTAAATGTTAAAAAGTTTTTTGATTATAGTGGTCACATGAGACAACCTAATTATTTTACATAATTTGTTTAAAAACGCATACTAATATATTTTATAATTATATGTGAAGAAAAACAGTACTGTTCTTTGTACTCTGGCAGTCGTTAAATATGTTGGCCCAGCCTTTTAGCACACGATAGGTAATTAAAAAACATTTAGATAAAAAAATAGGTACTTTTTCAGTACACTACTGACAATTTTTACATGAACGGACCGCACTACTTTTCAAAAAAACTCTCCGGTATATCTCAAATTGGAAAGTAGATAGCTGTTCGAAAAGCAACAGCAACCATGACCAAATAAGTGATGTCATGAGGTTAATCTATACCCACGTGTAAGTAATGATGTTACGAGGTCGCTCCACAATGATTTATTATTGTAAACAAATGTATGTAGCGGCTAGAAAAATATTGGATAACGGTGGATAGCAGGAAGTAAAAATATCGAGTGTTTAGCGGTCAACCTAGTGTCAGGCTTTGTTCAGGTCGCCAAAGAGGCATCTTGACTTGACATAACGACTGTTATCAACTTGGTATCAACCAGGACCGACTTTTACCGTGTCCTCTGAAGCACGGAGACGTTTAGATCAAATACCACTATGCGGTCACCCATCCATGGGCCAGCCGCACTCTAAGTTGCTTAGCCCGCTAATCGTTTACCGATCAGTGAGCGCAACGAGCTATGAGCGCCTCAATACACGGCAGTAATACAGTGATTTCTTGATTTTGTGTATATAAGTAACTAAACTGAACCTACCTGGCAATAGAAATGCTATACACTAGTAATAATATGTCTGTCTGTTATGCCGCAAGCTTCTTCTAAACCACACAACATATTTTGATCTGCTTTACACACGTATCAGAGCATTTTTCGAATAAGTATCTATAATGTAATAGATAAAAGTCGAGTATTTCCACAATTCGTAATCATATCGTAAAAAGCATAAAGTACCCACAGGTGAAGCAGGAGCGATTAGCTAGTATTCTAATAAATTTATAAAACAATATAAAATCGCCATGAATCACGATTCAACTCGATTAATAAATTAATAGCCACGGAACAGCGTTAATCTCGGCTAGGGACCTTATTGACCTAAGGTCTAATAATCCACAATGACCTTATTCGTTGTTAGTTGCCGTTTGAGGTCAAATATTTTAAGTGGATACCTTTCTATGGTTTTGGGTCGTGATTATCCATAATTTGGGTGTTGTTAGATTTAGTGTATACTATATTTGGTTAGCGTTTATTTACTGTGGGAGGTATTTGTTGAAAAGTAGCTAGTAGTAGCTTGCGAACAGATTCATATTTATTTGTTCTTTTTTATGTGATGGTAACAAAACAGCAGTTTATATAAATTTTGTTGAAATTGCAACTAAATACCAGTGTCAAATTTGATTATTACTTTTTGTGATTCATGTGTAATTGATACTGCCATAAATTAGACAGTATTGACTTATTCACTAACAACTACCTATATGTCTCAGTGCTGCAGAGGTATATGTGTATGGATTGCCACTCAGTTGCTTCGGGTTCGATACCCTGTTCAGGTAAAGGTATATTGGTTGGATACGTCCAGTTGCTCGGACAGCTACACCACCCAGCTGTGCTGGCGGAGCTGCGGCTTTGTGCTCCCGACGGCTACGTGAGTGCGCGCCGCCGCCGCAACACGTTTAGCATCCCAGCGTGGTGAGGACGAATCTACTCTATTTTGCTCCATTGTCGCGCGCCATACGATTTGTTAATATTTAGATAATCCGATATTCAGGGATGTTGCACAAAAATGCATAGTATATAAGTAGGTATATTTAAGTTAATTATATTGTTTATAATTTTAGGTTTTTGTAATATCGTATGGGGTTTTTCTATAGATAAATTAGCCCAGAATCTGATACAATGCATGGTAAATGACAAGAAGATCTCCTCCTGTTGCAACTCAATGCTCTTGTTGCTTGAGCGATATACACCTTGTCTACCCATTCGGAGAAAACCATTCAATCATTACCAAGAAAAGGTAATAATTAATCTGTATGAGCTTTATAAACAATTGTATACATTTTATAACACGTTAATACTACGAAGTCTCATCTTAATCTAACATGTAAGACCAAATATTTCATTCTCTTATTTGAGGAAGGTAAACATAACTTTTTATGAGCAAGTGGACTAACAACATTCATTGAAGCTATTATGGAAATGCATCCAAATAGCTGTACAACGTTGATTTTTAAGACTTTTAACGTAAACTAACACCTGTGTAATATGTAAATTAATGTAGGTAAGTACTACATAGTGTCAAACATTGTGGCTTCAAAACTAAGGTTGTAAAATAGAGCAGTAGTGTTGTGTGTGCTACCTTTGTAAGTCAGGGCACATTTTAGAGTTCCTTACGGGACTCTATTACTAAGACTCCGCTGTCTGTCTATCTGTCCGTCTGTCATCAGGTTGTATCTCATAAACCGTGATAGTTACAGTTGAAATATTCACAGATGATGTATTTATGTTGCCGCTTTATCAGAAAATACTGAAAAACGGAATAAATAATAATAATATTTAAGTGGGGCTCCCATACAACAAACGTGTTTTTTTTTCTCGTTTTTATAGATAATGGTACGGAACCTTTCGTGCGCGAGTCCGACTCGCACTTGGCCGCTTTTCTTAGAATCTTTTGTGTATAGTTAGCTACAGATACAAAAAAAAGTAGTGGCTTTGCTATTCAAATTTCAACTTAAAACACAGCTCCTGCCTTAGGAAATAAGCCTTGTATTACGCATAAAATTTGGGGCTTGTTTCCTTCAGGAGAAGCTGTGTTTTGCGTACTTTCTAAATACCTATAAATGTATAACTATCCGACACAAGAATCAGGACCTTTTTTTCAAATAATTTTGTACAGTATGGGAATTGAAACCGCAACTTAGTACACAGCAATCGCATTAGCTGTCTATCAGTCTATCGGTAAATGCTCGATCAATGATAATAATCCGGTAACAAAAACGCATTACAATATCAATTTAAATTTGTTAAGCTTTTAGTATAATATTTTACGTGGTCTGTAGGAATTCTGTGACGAAAATAACGCACTGCAACCTTTAAATAAGTAGGATGGCTAAAATGTTTGTGGTGTATACTTGATACAATGTACAAAATAATAAATGTTTACTTTTTTTTTAAATTTCGCAACCTCGCTTTGCGCACTCGCTTAACGCTCGGAATACGGACAGCATACAGATTAAGGACACTGTGAGTGTGTTTTGTGATGGTACGTGGAAAGACAAAAATGTGAGGGTAGATCTAGAATCTACTTGCTTATGAGCCGTGACATCGCCTCATCAGTCTGCTTGTGACCACGGCCAGTGTAATCTGGTCGAAATGTCAAGCAAAATAAGATATGTAAATAGGTACCTAATGCATGATTGCGTAAATTCCTGTATGTTTATAAATAACAAAATAATTGAATTAGAACAAACCCGTTGGGTTATATAATATATTAGGTGACTTAACCCTTTCATGGACACTACTGTAGACACAATAGATGTTTTATTGTCATCACGGCCATACGGTTACTGTCCCGGTAAGTGTTAAACAAATGTAAATAGTAGCTTAACCTATGAATTCAATTTCATTTTACTATGGTCATTAAATCACCTGCCAAGTGTGGAAACTACGCCTAATTTTTTCTTTGGAAGCAGTCTAGCTGTCGAAGACATCAATTAAAAAAAAGATAGCAAATTAAGCCCAAATAAAATATAAAAAAAAAATATTTACTGAAATTTTTTTTTAATAGCTAAGTAGTTAGTTTTTAATACTATTTGATATAACTAAGTTCAAATGTCATGAACTACAATTCATTCGCAAACAATCTTGATCATCACTTCTACAAATTAACATAACAATAAGGTCTAATATTGTATTTAAACTAATATTATAAAGAAAAATATTTGATATTTTGTATGTTTGTTTGCTAAACTCAAAATCTATTTATGTAATTAATTTGAAAATTATTTCACATGTAAAAAGCTGAAATAAAGGCCAGTAACTTGTGCTATATTTTGTGGTATACTGGGCGAAGCCGCTGGCAACTGCTAGTGAATGTAATATGACAAAAGACACTGATTAAAGTATTCACTACAATAGGTACTGTACTGAGCTTACTACGCACTTACTACCGGGTGTGGCCTTAAACAAGCTCGCGTGGGAGAACTTGTAATTCTCATATTTATTCATACATTATTGTACTTATATACTTCAATGTTTTGTTATGATGACTTTCTAATTATGAATAAAAGTAACAAACGTTTAGTTTGACAGTTATCTAATTTGGATACAAATGTCTATCTATCGTCAAAATTTATATTAAAACTAGCGGCTCGTCCTCGCTTCGCATTGGCATCAAAAGTTACTGTTTCCCGGCTTGTATCACTTACCGTTGCTTGGTTCCTATAGGTGATAGGTTAATCTATACCATTATATAAAACGGAAGAGTTTGTTTTTAATCTCTGGCAATACCATTCAGCTCAATTTTTGAGAAAGGTTTTATTAGGCTATGTAACATCACGCTACTAACGACGGAAGCAGAACAGTAACCAAACACGCGGGTAAAACCAGTATATTTTATAGCAAAACCTTGCATGAGAAACGCACAATACCCCTTTAAAAACCTCATCTAAATCCACTGGATATTTCTTGAGATTAACAATTTCAAACAGACAGACAGTTTTTGGTCCTTTTATACTAAGGGCTTGTCATAGATTATGTTAGTGATGTCAGTGAGATGTGAGGTCCTTAAAAGTAGTAAAAGGGTACCCACGGGTCAACAATTATTATATCATCGTTATAAAATATGGAAATTAAAACATTAATGTTATTTAATTACATTCTCAGTTTCATTCGACCTTTATTTCGATTAAGGAGACAATTAATAATATAAAAGTAACTTTAAACGAAAAGAAAAACACCTTTCTTTACTAAAGATGTTTTTATCAAAATGTTATATTGAATAATTATGCAAGTACTAGCTGTTTCCCGCAGCTTCGCCCGCGTGAATGTCGGTTATACTTATATCTCTGTTTACATTGACGACTTTTTATACAAATTTTCATCCGCTATTTTAACCCCTTCAAGTCATTTTTTTGCAATAGAGAATAGCCTATTTTATTCCCCGAGGTCTAATATATTACACCAAATTTCATCATAATCGGTTCAGTGGTTTAGGCGTGAAAGCGACGCAGATAGACAGACAGAGTTACTTTCGCATTTATAATATTAGTAAGGATCTAAAGTGTACACTCTACAGTGATGACAGAATAAAAAGTTTATAGTCAGCATTTTTAAAAACTTTTTTTTGTCTTTATTTTACAGAAAAATACAAGGCTGCAAATTCAGATATATTAAGCAATAACTAACTTTAAGAAAATTGTCATAAGATCATAATTTCCAAAACAAGAATTTCACTTTCTACTTAATATGCCAATGATATTTAAGTTGAAGTTGACAAAGTACATAATCTTATAATCAAAGTTCAATCTAATCATTTAAATACCAACATATAAATCACAACTCGGTCTGATTTCTCTTAAGAAATCATGTCACCAATTATTATTGTTTCAAGTCTATTGTTTGAACCGGTTTTTTAATAAGATAGTAGTCCTTTAGTCAAACGTGATGATAGAGACCTTGATGATAAAAGTGATCATGATGTAGTCGAAGATTTGTCATTTGAAATGAATGTTAATTCACTTTTTGAAATAGTTTTAGAATGTCTGCTGTATTGGTATATTTTTTATACTATTATTTATAGATTGATTTATCTATAAATAACTAGCTGTTGCCCGCAGCTCTGCCCGCGTGAATGAAGGTTATACCTCTCTTAACATTGGCGATTTTTCATATAAACTTTCATCCCCTAGTTCAATCCCTTTTTGTCATTTTTTCGCAATAAAGGAAGCCTATGTTGTTCCCTAAAGTCTAATCGATTTCTACACCAAATTTCATCAAAATCGGTACAGTGATTTAGGCGTGAAAGTGTAACAGACAGACAGACAGAGTTACTTTCGCATTTATAATATTAGTATGGATGGATAGGTTAAAAAGTCTATCAAGGCATATAATTAGTTGGCCTGACTAATTTTTATTTAATACAGAGCTTTGAAGCCCTGGGGCTACTAACTTAAACTTGTTTTGAAAATTTGCTCCATAATAAGGTAAACTGGTAAAGTAGGGATTGCAAGTTTGTATGAAACGTAAAGTAACCACAATGTAGTCAGTATATGTAGTTTAGGTACTAGTACAATCATTAATCAAATAATGACAGTAAACTCATCTTATGTGACGACTTTTTTTTTCATATTTGCCTACCAAAGTGACTTCACCCCGCCTGATGGTAAGCAGTCAGTGGAATTCAGAAGTGGTGGCCAACATACCAGAAGCCAACGTCTTAAACTGCTGGTATGGTGGCCTCCGCCAGCTGAGAATAGGGTAGGGGAAGTGAATGATGGTGAGAAAAGAGGAAAGGAGGGAAATTGAGCTTCCGGCTCGCTCATTCATCGAACAAAACGCAGTAGTACGGATACTACTTCTACTCTAACGTCGATCTTCTATGAGAGGGTAGTATTTCCCCGGTCGATCCGACCCATTCATGCTGAAACCAGCGTGGATCTACTACCTACAGAAACGACTGCCAAATTATTCCAGTTTAAGCCTATTAGTTATGATTTGCAGTCTCAATTCACCTGCCATGATTGTTCGTCATCAAAGCTGTATAAAAATATATTAATGAGACACTAAAATAATTTTGACGTTTGACATTTGTTTGAATGCCTATGCCATTCTTAAGCTATAATACCTGAGGTCACACAGGTTATAATATTTTATTATCATCATTTCCATAACGGTCTCCAGATTATATATGTACGTTGCCTAATCAGTTTAAAATTATTGTTAGTCATTATAAGACTTGTTAAGGTTAAACTGTAATGCTTTAAACTTGTTGGAGGACGGGTATTACGTATCAAACCCGCTTAGTGCAAATATTTGTGTGCATGAACATGGCTATTTGAATTGATCTGGGTGTTTCTATGTGTAAATATGTATCGATTTACAAAAAAAAGTATTCAAATAAGTATATCCACATTCTAGAACCCATAACACAAGCTATAATATATGCTTACTTTGGCGTTGTGTGTAGTTGTTGAGATATGAGATATTATTATATTATATCATTTTTCATGGTGAATAAGCAGATATGTATGGCTTGTAGAAAAATGGTTATCGGTAGCTTACGAATGTTTCTGTGTTTCTTAAGCATTGCAAAAACAAGATTAAAAAACTATAATAAAATTGATACTGCTGTTGGAAAATAATGAAATGGCAGAGAAGAAAATAAAGCTCTAAGTTACTTGCCGAAACGCAGAAATATAGATGACTTTGATTTGGTTTTGTCCTTCTTATATCGTGCTTTAATCAACAACAATCGCTTAATTGATTACGTCATTGAACTATACGAGACTACTATTTCCAACATCTTATTTAAAGCTTTTCTACAATACAGTGCTATCCGCTACATTCAACTAAAACATCTAAAAGCTTTTAGCAAGATAAAAACTGCGGCGACATAAATGTGCTTATGTCGCTTTAATTTTGGTTTTACGGTTTACAGTGAACGCCAAATTCACGATGTACTTAAACACCCACTGGTATTTAAAGATTACAAGTTCCGTGGACCAAAACCGCACTTCCACTAGTTATACTAAACAATGGGACAACTTTCGAACCCATTAGGTACTATAGAAATTGAAAACGAACTCACTTTCAACTTCATCGTTTAAGACTCGTTTTAAATTTTCCAATTTGTTTAGCTCTTTGTACAAAAGTGGGTCGGAAAAATGCCGCGGAAAGTGTCTATTGTTTTGTTAAATGACTTGTTTTAGGTTGCGGTTTGTTTAGACGTCGTAAAGTGGTGCCCTATCACTTAATAACGAAGTAGGTATATACCATAATGGGCCTGCAGTAAACAACCAATCGACTGCTGAAATTAGCATATAAGAAGGCAAGCCAACGGTTCGTCATATAAAATAATCAATGTATTGACACCTTAAGAAAGAAACAAGCTCTGAATAGCGGCGAACTTTACTAACAATACAATTAACAGATACTTAAAAGTACGCTTAAAACGGGAAAAATTTTTGTGAACTACAAAAAGTTTTAACAGATGTGATGAATCCTCTAGAACAGTTCTCGCACTATTGAGGTAACAAGGCAGCGTATAATAATTATTAATTTCTTCTTATTTTCTCATTTTATCATATAAGCGAAAAATGTTCAATGCTGACGGACATAATGTCTTCTCAAAGAAGTCCTGAGCCTGTTGACTTTTTTGTGCCCATGTTGCGTAATATTAATTAATTATTATGCAACAAAAATGTACTGAACATTCAAAGAATTTTTTTCGTTACATAAAAATTGCAGATAGTGAATATAATCATACAATCATCAATATTACATATCCAATTATAAAAATCTGAATACGAACAGAACGAAATGAATCGTAACAACCACGCTTTAATAGAAGCAAATTAAGTTACTACCGTATGCGAAGTAAACAAAATAGTTTTTATTTATGTAAGCAATTACTTTAATATATTTCCTACTTACTTAATAGTTGGTTCGTGAGATGTTCCTTCGATACACAGCCTTCACACTAAGTGTTGATGGCCGAAAAAAGAATACATTAAAGAAAATGATAACGTTGTTTTCAGGAAATTCTGTGGAGTTCCTGAAGTTATTTGTGTTATTAATGATAAATATAAAAATATTGTGTTTTTTTTATTATTTATTTATTTTATTTAGCTTTAAGAACACTGGATGCCATTAGAAGACCTGCTTCTAAAGTTCTTTACAATAAAATTGTCCACTACAAAACTTTGTACAACTTGGTAGCAAATAAGTATACGTCCCAGTGGGTAAGGGCCCGTGGTCCTACCAATTTGTCCTTCAAGTAATTTGTTTGGTGGGACTACGGTATACCAGTATGTACCCGTTGTACTTTTTACTGGACTAGGAGCGGATTAATATATCGACATGTCTTAATATTTTTATTCGATACAGGTACATTGTGGTATACCGTAGTCCTACCAGTAGGACAAATTGATAGGACCACGGGACCTTACCCCTAATAGTTACATGGACATGGTTACGTTGTTAAAGCTATTCAGAAATATTTCTATTAATACCTTAGCTGTTGCCTACTAACAGCAGAAGGGAAATCGGCAGCAGAAAAAAGGAGAGAATCTAACGAATCATTGTGCTGCGGCGGTAAAAGTAAAGATAATAAAATAATAGTTCTTTCTACTACTATTTATGTCATTGAAATTTATTATTTATTATAACGAGAAACTTGAATAAGCGTGCGTGTTAAGGCAAATATAAAACGATATCAATAAATTTTCTTTACTCGTGCGCGTGACATCTCGTGTGTCGTTATACTAGGTTTGTCTAGGTAAACTTATGGTAGGTACATGCACTACGAATTCACACGGGTCGCTTATTGTGATATTATTAATTATATTAATATTAGGCAAGTAGATAGATATTAGGTTTTTGTTTTTATGCGTTTCTTTTGTTATTATGTTGCTTTTGAATTGTTGTTTTTATGATATGTAAGTGTGGCATGTGTTGTTTAACTGGACTGTATGATATAACTACTCTATTGCATTAGGTGTTGTCTGTAATAATAGCTGTATGTTTGTGAAATAAATAAATAAATAAATAAAAAAATAATACTCAGTAGAGAAATAAACTTATAGTATCTATGGCTTGCCTAGCTATTAACAGAGATTTTTTTTAGCGCATTTGGTATATCCCCACAGCAGGAATGCCCTTTCTCAAATAAAAAAAACATGACGTGGATTGATAATTTCAGACTTAGTTCTAGATTATTGAAAATCTTTACTACACTATGTTTTATTCAAGACTGACTGCGTCCCACGGCTTCGCCCGCGCCTATAATGTATTATTCTCTTCCTCGGGAACCAGACCGAATTTCAGAATTAAATGTAATGTGTCCGTTTCCAGCACCGAAAACCTACATATCAATTTTCATTAAAATCGGTTCAGCCGTTTAGGCGCTAAGTGCAAACAAACACGCACACATACACACGAACTTTCACATTTATATTTTAGTAGGATAAACTTGATACTTTCTTCGTTTCAAAGACTCAACTCCTTACAGAAGAGGCGTGATACCTACATTAGTTGATCACGACTTTATAACAAGTACATTTTAAATGTCATACGAAACCATTGGCTCATCCATTAATTTTTTATAATAATGATGATTAAGTAATATTTTTTTACGCCAATATTAGTTTCCGCATAATTAACGTGACGTTCAAAACCTTACTCGATTAAAATAATAAACGCATGACTAATTTAAGCTGGCAATATTAAGAAGCATCAGGTAACACTGAAGTTTATGACGTCATTTGACACTTACTGCTAATATACGGAAGTTGATTGCAGTTTTTCTAGATAATTTGAAATTAATGTGTTGTTTTTAGAAAAATCGTGAAAATAATATTTTTTATCATAAATATGATCAAGTTTCGTGTATATCAGTATTTTTTATTTTCACTATAATGTTGAATAAGGTCTTAAATGTCTTAGAAGATTATGATAGGTTTTAACGTGGATGACTGAATCGACCGGGTATTTTCTTAAAGAATCAGCTTAAAATAATCGTTTATCTATTGCCTTCTGTTTGGTGAGTGAAGCTCTGGAAATATTATTATCTCATGGTTTTCTGCTTTCTTGATCGGTATCGACTTGGTTGTATTTCAAAAATTTTTTTTATTTTTTTTGCCGACAGTGGCAGGGCAGACGAGCAAACAGCCAACGTGATTGTAAGTGGTAACTGTCGCTCATGGACAACTCAGAGTTTCTGGCATTGCTGAAGTCGCTGCCTACCCTGAAGGGAGTAGGGTAGGTGAAGGGAGTGAGGGAAGTGAGAAAAAAGAAAAATTTTTGGGCCAATATTTGAAGAATACAGTCATGTTTATAATGTTCCGGTAGCCACTTGCTGACAGGTGCTTAAAAAAAGGATAGTAAATTTTATTAACGTAAATATTAACTTTTGAATTTAAATACCGTAAAATAGTTTAATTTGAATGGGCTATTAAATTAATTAATTTTATGATTACGTACGCGGAACACGTCTATGATTAATATTGTTTATTTGAAGCGTGATGTTCAAGCTGTCATAATATGAATGCGGGCAGTGATTTACTTGTTCTCTCACAAACATAGTTGCTAGCAGAAGTTTACACTAAATTTATAGTTGCTAGTGAAAGGGGCATTCCTCGAAACCCACCAATTTCAAAACGTGCGAAATGAAGCGCACCAAAATTATTCCTCGAGTCTCAGCAGTAGTAGTAATATTTTTGTTGTTTGTTCAAGCTGTTGCGTTTCGTTCGAGGTATACTTTTAGTGCTTTTCAAAGTTGGTGCACTGCCTGTGAGGAATACTCCTGTCATTTCTAGTCGTTTCTAACAATCCCACGGGGATAGATCAAAAGACAGTAATACAAAAATTAAAATACAAAATAACAGTGATACTAAAATACAAGTTTTTTTTCATACAAAACAACAAACATCTTTGCATAATATCATACACACAACTTGTACATAGTTTAACTTTTGACATACAAGAGAAGCCTCACGAAAGATGCCAATAACAGATTATACTTACATCTTTTTGTGTATGATTATGTATGTATGTATCTATGTTAAGCTTAATACATAAGTTAACGAGTTTTGTATTAAATGGTATGTTAACCTTTTCTATGTTCTCGTTACTACCAATTTAATGATGTGACATTTATGTTATCATAGCATCATCGTTCAGTGTTGTAGGTGTATCGTACAAGATGTTTTATAGCAATTAGATGAACGTTGTGTATTTAAATATTAAATTAATACAATTTGTAGTGGTGAACAATCAGTGTAAAAAGAAAAAACTAGCGAAAAAATTATGATATTTCAAATATTCATTTACCTAGCTTAATTTATTGTTTTTTTTTTTTTTTTTAATTTTTATTTGGCTACCTCAATAAGTAGGTAGTGGTTTTATATTTTGGACTAGAGACTACACGGTTTACGGTTCATTTTATTTACAGGAAGTAAACATTCCTATCATCTTCTTTATATCGCCTTATTTAAAAGTGTGTCCCGCCTTTATATTTTTCCTAATTGCATTAACAATAATATTATTGATGAACAATAGTTTAGAGGCCGAATGAGATCATCCCTGGGTAATCAATCATAATACGTTTCGATACATCAATCAATTTTAAGAAGTTACGCCCACGGTTTTTGTTAGTTATTTATTTTTGTTATTAAAATTAAATTAATTTTTTTTTTAGAGGCTCTTAAATAGACGTGGGAAATATATACGATGTAGGATGTTCAGTAGAATTAGTAGTGTGTCTATGTATGTTTTTACAAAAAAAAAAAATGTATATCCGCATTCTAGAACCCATAACACAAGCTTAATATATGATTACTTTGGGTCTAGATGGCGTTGTGTGTAATTGTTGTGATATTATATATTTTGTTAATTGCATTTGAGACAAAAAGAAACATATTTAAATAGTAGTAGTAAATTTAACCGTTTAATGGCAAAAAAATTTAAAATGATTACTTAATAATAATTTTTATTTTCAACAAATAGAAATAAAGTTATTAAATATAGGACTTTTTTATATGTCACACAAGCAAACGGATCGTCTTATGCTATGCAGTCGTCATTTAATAACTAACAGTATTATTAGTTTCGCAACTATAATGTTAAGGATTGTAGTGTTGTGTATGAAAATAAGTATTAGTAGCTCTACCACATATGCTATTAAAATTGATCAGCGCTCCTGGTATTGACACTAAGAACTAAATTTTCATTATTGACACTCGCTGTCAATGCGCACATTAAATCAATTTTTCTTTGTAGTCTAAATAAGTAATAAAACTCAAAAAATATTCGTCAACCGTATTCGTAACGAACATAATAAAAAAGAACAGAACAAAGGTATTTCTGAAGAACTTATTAGCACCTAGTTTTTATTTAGGCTCTCAAAGGTCGGTAATAAATATCAAAGGTTTACGCATTAGTGATGCTTATTATAAGCTGAAGCATCATTCACGCGATATCGACCCTGAGACTTCAAGTTATTAAATCTTACGTGCGCAGGCGCAGTTATGCGAAAAATACATATTATTTGTTATTTGAATACGGCTTTTAAAAATTGTCCAACTGCTGGAATAATTAGAACGAAAAATGCACTACAGTATCATAAGATATTTATTTGTCAATATCTAATTCATAAAGTCCCCATTTATATAGAAAATCTTCTAATCTGTCATATATCTATCTGTCTACGGTAGTAGATCCACGCTGGTTTCAGCATGAATGGGCTGGATCGTCCGGGGAAGTACCGCTAACCTCTTATAGAAGATCGACGTAAGAGTAGTAGTATCCGTACTACTGCTTTCGCTCGGTGAGTGAGAGGGCCTTCCCTAACCCCATTCCCAGCCGCCATAGTGGAGACCACCATACCAGCAGTTTAAGACTATGGCTTTTGGTAGGGTGGCCACCACTTCTGGATTCCACTGACTGCTTACCATCAGGCGGGGTGGACTCACTTTGGTAGGCTACAATAAAAAAAAAAGTATATATAGTCCTGTTTTTTGCTATAGTGAATCAAATTTAGTTACTGATACTAACCCAGAACCTTTTTAGCAGCATCATGAGACCATTCCCCCTTGGTACTAACTCAGTTGTCTGTCTTTTGTGTTTGTTAAACCTACACTTTAGTGTTAACAATGTACCTTCTTTTTGTCTTGTTTTTTCATCATAATGTATCTCGTGTGTTGCTTAATAAATGTTTTCTTTCTTTTCATTCTTTCTGTCCTTCAATTTTATTTGCTGCAATGCGTCTATTCATTCGCTTCTTTCCTATATGTCACTATTATCATCATGTTTATCATCATTACAAACGAAGACCGCTGCACTTAGTCTATTCTCAAACATCTCTATTTTAGCAAATTCTGAGTCGTCATCTGTATTTTACCCATATCTTTTACCGAGTCTAAAAGTACAACTGTATATCTGTCTACCTCATCATAATTGTAATTATCTGGCGATTGAAAAGAGTGGCCTGAGTTTCTTGCCAGTTCTTCTCACGGCTCTACACCGTCAGCGATCTGGCTGTAGGTTACTTGGCTAACTTTGAGTAATTTTGACGTTCATAAGCATCATACTTTAAGATCAAAATGAAATAAATTCTTTGAGTATTAGTTTGAGTTTACTTGAATTTCCTCTTAATAAATATCTGGAGAGAATTCAATAAACTCTTACAAATGCCGATGACATTTGTAGATAACAATAGCAATTCTTATTATCATCTTGGGTATCTGTTGTATCATAAATCTTAAGAAGGTACGTAACCTTTTACTAAGGATTACGCTATTATGAGCTGTGTTTGAATTAATATGAAATTTGTTAGCACGGCATTTACGTTTTGTTTTAATTAAAGTTGATCTTTAGTTAAAACTAGCTGCGCTCCACAGCGCCTAAAATGTGATTTGTCTTCCTCGGAAATCAGACCGATTTTCAGGATAAGAAGTAGCTTATGTCCATGTTCGGCGCCAAATTTATCCCGATATCCGAATATAACCGATTTCAATGAAAATTGGTATGTAACCAATTTTCATTGAAATCCGTTCAGCCGTTTAGACGCTGAGTGCTAATAAACACATCTTACACAAATTATCGCATATACAATATTAATAGGATTCACAGATTGATTATAGTATTTGAGTAAAATTGGTTTATTATTAAATTAAACTTACAAATTGTTTTTAATGCTTGCTATAATGATGCTACTCTAGCAGTATTTCTATTTACCTAAATATTACCTTTGTGCAGTCACTCGCCTTGTCAAGTGTGGTGATTGTGATGAATTCTTTTTGGGTAAATTAATATATCATTAGACCATAACATAATAGAAAAACTATACTAACTATAGTAACTTTACCTCCTATCGCAATGTTCATTTATACTACTCCCTTTCGTAACCACTTAAGTTATTTTCCTTCCCAATCAATCACTATGACCTATATCTTAGCAATGTTTACGTATCTACTTAAACTTGTTATATAATAATGATCAGAGATTCTGAGAGCATTCTTTAAACAAATCATGTTGCAATGTACTTATATTATAAAGCGAGATCACTGTCACTATAAAGTTATAGAACAGAAGTAAATTTTTTTTAGTAGTCACAAAATTTTGTGGATATATTCAGTAATAATCGTAAAAGGAGGAATAAAGGAAAAAAGAAGGCAATCTGTTAAGTCTTTTGCGATCTACAATTAGTAAAAGATAATGATGTATGAAAATCCCTCATATCTATCAGCCTGAAGCCATAAGTGCTGGTCATAAGCCTTTCCCAAAGCGAAGAATATGTAATTTAAGTTTTTTTATATATACCACTGTGGTGGCAAACGAGCACACGGCCCAAGTGGTAACCGTAACCTATAGAGATGGCTATGTTTTCTAAGCATTGCAGAAGTAATAATGGTTAGAAAATACAACCAAGACATTGCCGACCATGGAGAAATTAATGAAAAAGAAAAAGGAAGAAAACCGAGGATAGAATTAGCGAGTAACGCTACTGCCCGTTACCTGGTATAACCTTAGTCATCACTTATAACGCCCACGTTATGAGACGGATCCATATTTAAGAACAAATACCCACATAGCAGGCACCCCTATACTCTATTTGTTAAAAAGTATAACATGCAGAAATAAAAATAAAACCGTCTAACACATTTCTTTAAATATTGTTACTAAACTAACCTTCTGCAGTACTTATACAATGACTATGATCCAGTTGCGACACGCTTACATCACAGAGTGGACGTGATATTGTTATTAGATTACGCTAAGTCAACTCGCTGACTCTCACAAGAAAATCATTGTCTCATCGACAGTATCGTAAACACTGAGAACGTTATTGTTTGGTAAATATTTAGAAGAATAGATAGTGATATATGTACTGATGTAATTGCAATGAACAACTAGCTGAATAAATGTTGCGATTATGGCATATACTTCTTCACGTAAATATTCCTTAAGAACTCATTTATATATTTTAATGCACATAATTATGTTGATACAATTTAGTGTACCTTCTTGAATGTATAATATAATAATATTTCAACAACTACACACAACGCCATCTAGACCCAAAGTAAGCATATATTATAGCTTGTGCTATGAGTTCTAGAATGCGGATATACATACTTAAATACTTTTTTTTTGTAAATACATACATATTATACATAGAAACACCCAGACCAATGCAAATAGACATTTTCATGCACACAAATATTTGCACTTAGCGGGAATCGAACCCGCGACTTCTGCGTGGTAGCCCATACACAGTACCACCGAACCACAGAGTGAGTCAAGTTAGGTATGTCACCTAAGTACTACTAGAACAAACAATATTAAAAAAAAATTCCTAAATATGCGTCCCTCCTTACAATTTTCACCGTAGAAAAATCATTTAAATTACTAATTACCACACAATCTAACATAAAAGCAAGATACTTAAAGTTTATAAACTTTTACAGCACAAATTGCTGCGTTAATTCCAGACAGTTCAAAATTACTACACTCCTGATTAATAGCTAATGAGTGCCCATTAAATGAATGCCATTTAAAACTGATTGGCTTCCCCGGCTGCTAAGTATTTTAGATATTTTACGAAGATATTTCATTGGAATCGGAATGAGAGAAAATGGGATGTGGTTATCTACTTAAATTGGTGTCTCTTTGGCCCTAAGGCACTTTGATTCTGAGTTGAAATCATTAGTTATGCTATAATCAACCTTATCATCATTATGTTAACGTATAAATTTATTTGCTGTTGCAAATAATGCCGAAAAAGTTTTAGTACCTACAGATTCAGTAGCAATATTGGATGGCATTTAATTTATTATTTATAATCTTTGATTCTATAAGTAATACTACACGTAATTTATCGTGATAAGATACAAAACAAAAACTAATTAAATGTACGTACGACTAATTTATCATGCCTCATCAGGCATTCCCAGGAATCCTATTAATATTATAAATGCGAAAGTTTGTGTGTATGTGTGTATGTATATGTTACTGTTACCACTCAGCGCAACGACTAAACCGATTTCGATAAAAATTGGTATGTAGATAGATTTTGTGCTGGAGATGGATATAGGCTACTTAATACCCCGAAAATCCGTTTGGTTCCCGAGGAAGACAAACACATTTAAGGCACGGGCGAAGCTGTAGGGCGCAGCTAGAAGTACTACAAGTAATTAACATAGTCTGAAAAAAAGACACTGCCAATTTGCATTGAGAGCACGTGGCGATCAATGCTCATACCTTCTCTGTAAGAGAAGAGGCCTTTCTCTGCAGTGGGATAGTAACGGGTTGGTATGATGACAAAAACTAAAATAGCTAAGGGTTAAATGATCTAAGGTCATGTTGTCCTTCCTAAGTTTATTTTGAACGTTGGTGATAGTACGATAAAGAAAAACATCGTCAGAAACCCTGGACCTGGAAGAACCACCCCAAATTGTAAGAGAAAGAAAACTAACTTCATTGGTAAACTTATTTTGATCGATGAACTTATTTAAGATAAAAATCAACAAACGCTAAAAGGTAGCCTCAGTCTTCCGTAGAATCTGTCGATGACGTACTACATAACAAACTAAAACGCACTTGTTTTATGTTTTAAATAAGTCAGTTCAAAAACTCGAGTAGGTGTTGATCAGTATTTATTTTATTTATAAAAATGAGGCAATGTTCTAAAGTAGAATAATGTTATTATGAGAAGTGAGCCGTTTTGTTTTATCTATCTATAGGCATTTTGGGTTCCATTCCACCGTTTTCTTTCTTTATTTGATCTTTATTTTTTTAAATATTATTTTGGGATTTAAAATATCTAAAATTGAAGATCTAATACACAAAGCGGCTGTTCGTGGATATTTTGTAAAAACAATTAGGTGTAACAAACGAAGAATGTTAATTTTAAGTTTAGGCTGCCCCGTCTCTATTACGTTCTGAGTTTTTATCTACGTAAATTGAAAAACTTTTAATTATGATAAAATGATTAAACCTCTCAGCATTGGAAGCCATCATGCTAACAATTTGCATGTTAACAATAGTATGATGTCCATCACTTCTAAATCCTATTGATTGATTTTCCTCGTGCCTAGTGGTTTTTTATTTAAGCCAAATATAAAAAATATCATTTAGTTTTTATATAAATCATCAATTTATTTTAAATAATAATCGAGCTATTACACGTAGAACACAGTCACGTTTTTCTATTGTTGTGTACGTCCAATTATTCGCTCAAATAAAAAGATTTTTGTTGACAATAGCGTTCCGATCAAACGCAATACTCGTCTTTTTGCTGGCTACGTGTGGAATAATATTCAAATTAATTTTACTATATTTTACCATGCATATGCCATAATAGTAAGTAAACTGAACAGCGCCCCTAGTTTTTACTCTGAGAACGTTTAATTTTCCACCTTTTTAGGTTATGTACCAGTGAAACAATCGCAAGTTAGTTAACATAAAGTGAACACGAACTCTTAATTAATCAATTAGTCATAGTTTTTCCTGTGTGGGAAACGAACCCACAACCTCGTGCGCAGCAATCGCACAGCCACTGCGCCACATGGCTACTATACTTGCTTAAAAAAAACACATAAGCTATTTTTATTTTTATTACTTAATACTACATGATTTTTATCCCACTGCAGGGAATAGCCTCTTTTTATACAGAGAAGGCATTGATCTATTCAGATTACGCTTTTAGACCTTTTTTTATAAGTCCAGGTTTCCTCACGATATTTTCCTTGACCGTCATCAGTAATGTTCAGATAAACTTAGACAGGCAGGATGACTACATGATTTTTATGCCCTAGCTAATAGTTAAATACATTTTGGGTACCAAAAATTAGTTAAATTATTAACCTAGTTAAAATATATATTTCGGTCAAGTACCACAATCATTACTTTCACACATCGATAACTTATCTATAGAAGCAGGTTATCAGGCGCCCACAATTTGATGTTGTGTCATTTTTTATTGCGATCCAATGTTTGAAGATTATTAAATCGCTGTTCATATTATTAATGTCGCAGCGGAATAAACAAAAAGTATTCTCCCGCAACTAGAATGAAATCGACTAGAGAAGTATCGCCAATTTGATAATGTTTGACAAAATTATAGGTAGGTACTAACAATACCCTGACTTAGTTGGAATTTTGGTTGGGTATAAATGTTTATTCGGATTACTCCAACTCTTCAAAACAAGTCAGGTGACCCTTTATTGAACAGAGAATACTTGTGCTGCTGTTTCGTCTTACCTCACCTTAGTTAATAATAAACGCTGCAACCAGTCTAACTAGTGCTATATTCAGACAGGACTGAACAATTAATTGTTCAGTCCTGTCTGAAGTTAGGGTCTTTGAATTTTCTTAAATAAAGTCTGTGATTCCTTTTTTGATAAAGTGGCAATATATAAGTGATGCTCCTAACCTGCTAATTGCTTAACATCAGCTAAACCGATACGTAAAAAAGTATAAACATTTCACAACTTTTAGAATATTATAATACAGCATTAATTGAACCAAACATGCTAAAAAGTTTTCGGGGCAAGTTGCACGATAATTGCTCTGTCGCTCAATTATCGTCTAAAAGAACAGAATTAAGTTTATTTATCACTGTAACAACTGCTAATTGGTCTCGAATCATAATAGTTGACTTTTCACAACCAGTTGTTTAATTATGGTTGTCAGATTTAAATTTGTTGTCAACTTTTATGTTGATGATGTTATAACGTGTTTAAAGAAAACATTGAGAACTAAAGTAATGCTAAGTATACTTGTTGAGGCGATATGTTTTGTTACTCAATAGAAAAATTCTCACGTTGAACAATGAAAGATGATGATGATTCTTGAAAACAATGATACTAATAACCGAGATGTACAACTAGTTTTGTATTATGTGCATTATTACTCACAAATAAAATGGTTATGAAAGAGAACTGTTATTTTTTATACCTAATTTACTTGAGTATCATGTTGGTTTAGTAGTATTGTATATGGACTGCTACGCATAGGCCCCAAGTTCGATTTTCAAGTTGAGTGAATTGATAGGTATTCAGTTTTTACATACATAACTTCACGCCTTTTAGATAGGAAGAGGTGTTTTACCACCCATTTTTATTTTGGGTCCCATGTAACACGGGACGAGCCTGTTGCCATACTATATCGGGCACAATTCTAGACTCCAGGCTAATACTGAAAATTTCTCGACAGAAAAACTCAATTTGACTTTAACCGACTCAAAGATCGAACCCGAGACCTCTCAGTGGTAATCCGTACAAAGTACAACCGAACTAGTCGTCATTATTCAGTTTTTCTGTAGAGAAATGTTCAGAAAATGACAACAGGCTCCCTTACCATAGGACCTAACTGGCTACACAACGGCAGGTGTAGTCGTGCGATCTAGTAATTTATTGCTACAACTATACCAATTTCCTTTAGGTAATTGGTAATCGGAGTGATAAAATACGCCATGTACCAAGAAAAGAACTCCCTAAAGAATCATTTGACAACACAGGAGCAATATTAAATTGAATATAGAGTTTGACAACGAAATTTCAAAACAATGATCCAATTAATCAGCATTATCTTTCTTTTTTTTTGGTTTATTGGACTCACTCAATTCTGGTCAAAAGCCTTCCACAACTTTTTTTAAAATCTTTTTTATCTTTCTCGACTCAAATGCAAAAGAGTTATTTTATTTTAACTTTTAACCCTTAGAGATAGCAATCTCATAATAGTATGATTTTTTTGCGATAGAAATTCTTTTAAGTTTGTCAAAGTATTTCAGTATGTTGCATTTACTATGAACTCATTTATTATTATTTAATTAAACATTACACTGATAAAATACAAATTGAAATTGTAAGCAAAATAAAACTATTGGAAAGTAACATTTCTACAAATATAGCACATCTATTACGCACGTAGTGTCATGACCTAGATAACGTTTCACACAACACAGTCTAACTTTATATACAATTAAAATAATTGAATTAATATACTGTAAGCAGTCTACCGCTATAAATATGCTACTGTCTTTAATAACGGATTTGAGGCCAACAGGTTTGAAGCCACTATTTCTTATACTGCACTAGTATACTGTGTAAGAAAGAAAAATAATTGATATAATAGAAATTATATTCAGGAAGATTATGTTAGTACACAGTGCGAATTTCAGGGAACCAATGGTAGCTCGCAAAACTGAAGGCCGTTGGGGCAGAAAGATTCTGAAGTGGCGACCACGAACCGGAAGACGCAGCGTGGGCAGATCCCTCACAAGGTGGACCGACGACTTTATAAGGATGGATGAGTGCGGCAAACGATCGGCCACGTTGGCGAAATTGGGGAGGGCTCGGAGCAGTAGACGTCTTTTGGCTGATATGATGGTGATGAATGGGTACTGCTCCGTTTAAACATACATACGACTGAAAATGGTGCAGAAAGAGACTGTCATTGTCAATCAGCCTTGCGAAAGTGAAATCTATGCTCATGCTCAAAGAATTCTGTATGAGCAGAAAGAAGCATTTAAAATACAATGGCACATCTGTAAGGTATTTTGAAAATTTTCAAACTAAATAAAATACAAAAATAGAAGCTACGTTGTGTCTTCTTATAAATGCTAATGTTCATTTTGTATTCAAAGTCGCGACACGCGATTGATACTAGTGCGACGACAATCGTAATCGACACGATATACTTGTCGTGTTCTGCATTAAGGTGATCCCTCACCAAGAAAATTCGCCTATAATGAAAATTTTAGATTCGTTTTTGAGTATTACATTACAATACTGCTCTTCTCTGACTTAACGAGTATTCGCTTGTAATATAACATTTGAGAATAATATCTAAATATTACACATTGTATCATCAAGTTACTGTAATAATACTCGGTTTTCCTCACTCACGAATGTGATGCTCGAATCCGTAAGATTTTGAATTTGTAACATTAGATTACACACGAATGCTCCTGGTGAGGGAGCACCATTATAGGCAACTATAGCTATATCACTTTCTGAAATATCTAGCTGAACATCCAGACTATTGATCTAATATTCCCTGTTTCTATGGTGCAAAAGAAAATCGGGAATTTGCTTCAGGCGTTTCAGTTTCGTGTTGTGAAACTGTCTTTTGCATTTTAATGTACTTGAACAATCTGATAAAAATAGAAGTTTAAAGTCAAACACGATTTTTTCAAACACGACTGTTTATTAAAACAACACTAAAACGTTCTTTTACTTTCTAACGTAAATCAACTTAAAATGTCAGTAAAAATAATATATTATTATTGTATAATCTATATCTACTACACTAATATACGAGTATATGAAGCTGATGAGTTTTTTTTTGTTTGGACGAGTTAATTACTTATTAGCCCAATTCTTAAAAAGGTTAAGGGCTTTATACCATCACGCTACGAGCCACGGCAGCCGAGTAAGAACCAAAGATTATATTAACGCTGTTAAACAGCATTACAGTAGTAAAATTCATAAATTACAAATTGTATAAACTTAACGTGGATTTTACGTGGAACACGTAATAATCGTAAACGGTAGAAAACTAAGGTTAATATACATTTTAATTGTTAATGAAAGGTTGCTTCGTTAGTTAATTACTTAAATTTAATTATTCATTTCAAAACTGCTTTCTTGGAGAATTTTTCATTTAATATAAGTGTCAAATAGTTCATTAGTAAAGAGGAACATTATTTAAAATTGTGTTTGCTACAGTTTTATATAGAGTGGTGGTAACTAAGCTAGACCTATGTTATTGAGCTTAGCCTATTTTCCATTACTTATAAATTATTATGTTTATTAGGCATTACGCTTTTTTCTCCGAAGAGAAAAGTAGACATGTATGACGTAACAAAATCTTGTTGGTAATATTATCGTTGCTGCTCTGAGGCCCTAGACAAGTGTCAATCCCATACATTTTTAATCTATTCTATGAATAGAATAGAAATCTATGCCACTTGTCTAGGGCCTCTGCTCGTATAAGTGATATGTCAATGATTTATACACTTAAATATTCCATTGAAAAATCATTAATAACAGTGAAAACCGAATTTAAATTCATGAGCAGCTCTTGAGATTAGCGATGTCATACAGACAGACGCTTTCTAGCTACTTCCTTATACTCGTAATATATTATACATTATTTAGGTCACTTGTAGACAATGATAAGCTTATCGACACAGATAATAATATATGATGAAAGTACACGCAAATATACTTCGTCCAAATCACTTATTTAGGTCTCACTTGCAATCAGTTCGGTTGTAGTGATATCATAAACGCATGTACTTATTAAATTAAGGCTTATTGGATTGGATTTCAGCGTTTTTTATTGTCGAAGTTTCTTCACGATGCTTAACTTTGCCATAAATCAGTAACTAAGTAACGTAAAATTTTAAAAAAACTATATAAATTTCAAAATGTCCCCTTAATACCTATCCGGTTTCATATTCACAGCAGTTTATATAGGAGGCCTAGACTATCGTGTCATTAGGTTGCAAATAATAAAAATATGAAATATTTAATAAATATGGACATGGAGTCCCACAGGGAGCTATATTGGTCCCACAATAAAATCTGAAAGAAAATTTTATTAAAAAAACAATAAAAAGTAATAACCACTATAATTAGTCAGTAAATACATCAATTTAGCAAAATTGTACATTACAATTTAAGCTTTAACTACATGTCATTAGAATTGATAGTACTAAAATCAAAAACGATGGTGATGAATGTAATATATTAGTTGACCTTTAAAGTTGAATATTTTATAATAAAAGCAATTTACTGAGCTATTACTGAATCGAATGTTGCATCAACTGTGACGTGAACATAACTCACAAGCTTACCGCAGAGCGGATTCACGCGCGATAAATGACATCTTTGGTTACTGCTCTGCTCTAGTCACTCGCAGCGTGATTTTACATAGGCAACCTTCCTCAAAAACTGTGTAAAAGTAATTATTCAAATTCAGCTGGTAGTTCCAGAGATTAGCGCGTTCAGACAAACAAACTCTTTCACTTTATATACTAATATATAAACTATTGTCATATTTACGCAGAAAGCTATACTAATATAGCTTTCTGCGTAAATAAGACAATAGTTTGTCTACCTAAATACAATTGCTTACCTAAAGAAATAATTGAACAAACATTTAATATTTTCTGCAAACACTTAAAAAAATGGCTAATTGAGGAGAGCTTTTATCGGTTGACGAGTGTTTAAAAAAAGGATCATGTCGTTATTATTTTTATAGAAATGCATTGTAGATGAGTTAGTAATGCTACGTTATGAGGCTAAATAGTTAAGGGTGTAATGCATGAGTTAAATGATTCTAATTACATTTATAATGATATGTGACATGAATTTATGAATAAGAATGAATTGTAACTCGAATTGAATCAATATATAATTTAATCAACAAATTTTGTAATGACAATGATATATATAAATTTCAATTAATTGTGACTCTGATAGTGAGATATAGAAGATATTTGCATGCCAATTTATTTGGCGAAATGTGTCTGCTGCTCATATTTATACTTAACCAACTTCTGTACCACATTTTATGCAAATAAATGATATTCTATTCTATTTTATTCTTTCATTGTAATAGCATAATGGGGAATCGATGAAGGTAAGCCTTGGAGCTTTATTACTTACTAATCCTTGAATAGCTCGTTAAGTTAATATTTAATGGTTACGTTTTCATCAATGTAATTGTATACAAACCTGATACTCCAAAAATAAGAATATAATATTGAACAGTTGAAAAGTAATTGCATTAAGGGTGATTAGTAAATAAAAAAACTTATTAGGTTCAAATTAAAATAATTAAATATATTTTGTAGATCTTTTAAGGAATTCTGGAATCTGATTTACACAAAGATTTATATAATTTACATTAACTACATATACTACGCATTACCGCTAATGCATATCAAGCAGGCAAAAGATCAGTACATACAATAATCGAATCATTACTTGAAATATAAAATTGACTCAGTTCAGGGGGCCTACCACAACCTCTTTTAGCAGTATTATATTTAATCTTACTTTGCGTTTTGTCTTTTTCTTTTGTACAATTAAAAACAAGGATAGAGACAAAGTAAGGTTATATTAAGAATTTTAGATTTCAAGTGATGATTCAATTATTCCACTGAACGTTTATATCAGAACGCATACAAACAGCAATAGAAAGGACCTCCTAGTACTGTCATGATACGGTTCACATAACCGGAATACCACCGGTAGTTGGCCTAGAGGTCACACAGAGGCATTCAAAGTTATGACATCATCCTAACGAACTAAGTGTATGAAGTTCTTGAAATGCTTCATTCATATTATTTGTCTCCTCGTCACCATCACTATATTAAGCCTATGGACGTCCACCGCTGGACATAGGTCTTCCTCATACTTTGCACCTTGGCCTTTGGCCCTTATACCGATAAGAGCCAAAGGCCAAGGTGCAAAGTAGAAGATAGTAACGGTACTATCTTCTTGCAGCGCGGTTTCACCTGCTCTAGTCGCCAGTAGCGTGATGTTACATAGCCTATAACCTTCCTTGAAAACAGGGCTATCATACCCAAAAAGAATTATTTAAATCCGACTTGTAGATTCAGAGATTAGTGCGTTCAAACAAACAAACAAACTCTTCCGCTTTATATAGTATAGATTTGTCTAATCTAATCAATTTCTATGAAAAAGTTTTTATGACATATGATTTGCGTTATTTTGATTTTCAGGGCGCCTACCTTATCGAGGATTTCGTGGAATTGATAAAAGTGATGTATGTTTATTAGAATTCAAATAAAATGTCGACTTAGAAATGTAATTTAATAAAATAGAAGAATTGAAAATCTTATAGTTTTTGTAAATGGTAGACATAGTTATTTAAACAGAACTTTACGTTTCAGAGTTAATTTGCAAAAAAGCGAAAAATAAGGCAAATTATTTTTATATGTTTATTGATACCACACTTACAGGCAAGAATAGTTTCATATTATAAACCGAGACCACATATAAATTGTGTCATATGATTATGAAACCCAGCCTTGCAACTCTGATATTTAAACATACTTTAACTATAATGTCGTAGAAAAAGTATTAATTACACTTGATCATAAGACCAAAGAAATTAAATTATCATAATAATAGTCTTTATAGAAGAGTACACTATTAAACAAACTAATACCGGATTATCCAGTTTACGTTATTTTATTTTTATAAACAAATAAAACCTGAACTCTTTATTGTTTTTCTAGAAAACTAGTTTTTTTTTTGTTTTCATTTATTTAAACTTGTTTGAGAGACATATCACATAACAAAGTTTATCAAAATCATGTTTAAACTTTTTGATAGCCATCAGTTTCTTCAACTGACATAATTATTATTATGCTTGACCATGGACATCAAGCTCAAAACTCAAACTCAAAGCATTTATTTCATTTTGATCGATGCTTATGAAAAGTTAAAATTACATGAAGCCAGCTAATTAACCTACAGCTAGTTCGCTGACGAGGTAGAGCATCAATTGTTTTGCAAATATTTCTTAAAACAATTTTACAAGATATTCACTAATACAATAGTAACGACATGTTTTAATTATCCCCCTCGAATAACAAATCATGTACAATGTGACTCTTGTGAATTCACGGCCTATTTTATAAAATGAATGGCTTTTGTGATTGTGTACTTTTAAATACTATAGTATCTCCATGAAGAATGTTATCAAGTAGCAGATTATCATAACCCATTTAGTTAACAATGAACGTTACTTTTTGTCACTTAGCGAATAAACGAAGACCTTGTGTTAGGAGTACCCTGTCACTTCTCGTAAAGGTGATTTTGCAACACCTTGTGTAGCTACGAATAGATTGACAGGTTTCGATGAATCGATGATCATAACTTTGTGTATAAATAGACAACCTCATCTTGAAATTAACACAATTGACGATCTAATGCTATGTGTACGATGACCGGTATGTCATTGACATTATTATTTCATAATATATGAATCTCTACAGAATATGAACATAAATCTTAACAACTTTGTTACTGATTAAAAAAATAATCAACCTTTTCTTGCGTGTCGAAAGAGGCAACTAAGGAAATTCTAATAAGAAATACCTGCGTACTTAATAAATTATTACTACACCAAGTATTATGAAATATATTTCCTTACTAAAGCCAGTGATGAGACTTATCCCATAATAATATTCTACCACATTCACACAGCGCCATTTAGCCCCAAATTAAGCAATTATATTTGCTTGTGTTATGGGTACTAAACAACTGATATTCTACTTATATACATTTTTTTTTTTTGTAAATACATACCTATTATAGATAAATTACACCCAGATACAGAACAAACAATCATGCTCATCACACAAAGGTTTGTCCTGGATGGGAATCGAACCCACGACCTCCGGCTTAGCAGTCAGGGTCACTAACCACTAGACCAACAGGCCAGTCAAAAGTGAACATCTTCATATTGAATATTAGCCCAAGTAATGATAGAATAAAACAAATTGTATACCTATCTATACTATTATACAAAGCTGAAGAGTTTGTTTGTATGAACGCGTTTATCTCTGAAACTACCAATAGGATTTTAAAAATCCTTTTGCGAATAATAGTCCAGTTCTCGAGAAAGGTTATAAGCTATGTAACATCACGCTACTGGCGATGGGAGCAGAACAGTAAGCAAAGACGCGGGTGAAACTGCGCCACGGAAAGCTAGTTATTATTAAAGAAGCTGAAAAAGTTTCAGCGATAATTTGTGTAAATATTTATGTTTTTCCTAACTTTAGAAGCTACAGAACTACTACGATTTCATCAGGGCTCGTACAGATCATCATATTTTCCAATTATAAGAAAAACGTGTCTAGTTGAAATTCTAAGTAATTTCAATAATTTAAACCTCAATGACGTCAGTGATGATCAAAGACTGGATGATACAAGTTCTTGACCTCAAAACCAAATCGTGACTGAAAATTCTTACTCATTGAAACATTAACATAATCATTTTTAAATGCGGATATTATGTAGAAAATAATATGAAATATAATAATAATAATATGTAGACACTATCACACACCGTCATCTAGTCCCAAGCTAAGCAGAGCTTGTGTTATGGGTACTAGATAACTGAAATATAATACATATTCATACTTTTTTTTTTGTAAATACATACTTATAATACATAGAAAACACTCAGACTAAAGACAAATACAAATGTTCATCACACAAATATTTGCCTTCCGCGGGAATCGAACCCACGACACCCGGCGTCGCAGTCAGTTACACTAACCACTAGACCAACGGTGCAGTCAAATATACTAGAATTAAGTGAAACAGTAAGTAATAAAGAGATTATTATAATAAAGTAAAGATGACAAACGGTGTGTAAGAAGAAACAGCGTCTGTAATTTATAGTGCACTAGCTTTCGGAGGCGCTTTCACCTGCGTATTTGCTTACTGCTCTGCTCCCGTAGCTAGTAGCGTGATGTTATATGGCTTATAATCTTCTTCGAGATCTGGGCTATCATACGCAAAATGAATTGTTCAAATCCGACTGGTAGTTCTAGAGATTAGCGCGTTCAAACAAACAAACAAACTGCTTTATTGGTATATCATAGCTTATCAGCGACAGCTATCGTGCGATATTTTGACCATTGAAATAAACTACGGAATAAGAAAGTTTATATAGGTAAGCATTTTTATTGAAGATTGAAATGGCACTTAGGTCACTAAACTTTTGTTATTTGTAGAATATCGTATTCATATTGTAGATCTTTGCTGATTTTAGCAACGGGTTGGTTCAATCGAGGCAGTATTACTTTCTATGTCTCTAGCAGAATATCGACTAAAAAGTATTGCTTACTTTATTACTATAAAGCCTATTCAATGAGGCGCACTACTTATATTATTACTATTACCTATATTCCTTCTAGTCTTTCATTCTTTTCGTCATTCACGGTCGGCAACGTTTGTATTTTCATAACCTTGTTTCTATAATGCTTACGGAACACAGCCATGTTCATAACTTACGTCAACAATTTACCTTTAGGTGGGCTACGACGGAAACACAACGAAAAGTAAGAAGGTGGTCTATTCACTAACTAAGCTAAAGTAGTTAAAGAAAACATAAATGCAAAACAGTGTAATAAGGAAATACCGGTAAATCGGTCAAGGCACAGTCATGCATATTCATTCACTAATGATATAATAACGTTACTGTATTCTTTAATGAACGGTACCAACTTCACGGGTCATTCTGAATTTTTGGACGCAAAATATACATAGCTGTTTATGTCATTGTTTCTTGATTTGTAATTTATCATGGTCATTAGACTGAATTGCGTCAAGCATACATGATCATAGAATGTTTTTTTAAACGACTGCATATTTTTTACCATTCTATAGCAACCTAGATAGTTTAAAGTTTAAACTATCAGATGCCGAATCCTACGACTGTGAAGGCGTGTGTACTTTTCTGCCTATCCTGATTCAATATTACTTGAGGTCACAAAATGTTTTCTCTTTAATTATTTTCTATCAACAGTAATCAGAACACTCATTTCGAGAAAATATCATCATGTTCTTTAAACGGGTCATCATCATCATCAGAGAGAGTTAAAAAACCGTGACATTGAAATAGTTCATGACTAAGAGTTTAATTTACTTATCATCAGAAAAGCTGCTGGACTCTTCTGCACGCATTCTATTATTCTCTTTTTAGCCACCCTCTTTTTCTTAATTCTTCTACACTTATAGGCTGTCTTATATAAAGAAGTACGATACCTATAACATTAAAATGACTGTCGCAATATTATTATGGTGTGCAAGCTTCAAGCAAACGTAATCTGGGCTTGTATTATAATTAAAACTTATTTGTAATGTATAGCGCTACTTACAGTTTTTATCATTTGTTTATATTTTTATCTTAATTGTAAATTTATTTATCGTCATTAGCAGGTATTTCATTGAGTCATTCTATATCATTATCATTTATTTTTATGTGAGTCACAAATCCTTTTATTTTTGTTAACAAAGAATGCAGTTCAATAATTTAAGTTAAGATGTTTCTGCTACCTTTGACTTTTAAAGTATTTTATATGAATACTTCAATGCCTATAGAAGGCACATCGAATTGAATAACAACTTTGCAATTGTATGAAACCTCATACACAATAAAAAATCACATTCAATTTCTTATCATCTAATTATTTTCTGTTAGGTATATTTCCTTCTATTATTTTAAAATTTTTGTTGGAAAGGTTTTTAATAGGACGCGCTTGAAATGCTGTTAAGAAAACAGAAATACCACTCTAAATCCGCTATTAAACTATCATAGAAATATGATCAAAGATGTGTAAGTCATTTAAATGAAGAACATATGACGGTATAATAACTACATGTGAATATCTATGATCATAGTTTGAAGATCGTCGAACTATGATCATATAATTTGACAGATATGAAATCATATATAAATGATAATGTAATACCGGCCTAATACATTGGTGTAAACTAGTGGTCTCAATAATCATACACAATTCCACCTTGCCATTGGGAACGCCTTTTATTTCGTTTATAGTATCAGTCGTTTCAGTTATCCATACTAATCCATACAAATATTATAAATGCAAAAGTAACTCTGTCTGTCTGTCTGTTACGCTTTCACGCCTACACCACTAAACCTGATTTTGATGAAATTTGGCACAGAGATAGATTAGACCTTGGGGAACAATATAGGCTATCTTATATTGCGAAAAATGGCTTGAAAGGGTTGAAATAGGTAATGAAAGTTTCTATGAAAATCGTAAACGTATGAACAGAGATATTTAAGTTTTAATTATGTATTAAGTTCATGCGCGATATTACCAACATTCACGCGGGTGGAGCTGCGGGTAACAAATAGTTTTAAAATAAATCCAACAAAATCTACTAAACCGACAAACACATTTAAGTTGATGGATACACAATGAGTGTAATGAGGTGCGCA
Source organism: Parascotia fuliginaria (assembly GCA_963082885.1). Classification (NCBI taxonomy): domain Eukaryota; kingdom Metazoa; phylum Arthropoda; class Insecta; order Lepidoptera; family Erebidae; genus Parascotia; species Parascotia fuliginaria. The sequence continues at coordinate 9,712,241 of OY720195.1, forward strand.
ATTATAACAGTTAGCAGCCATTGTTTTGTTAATTTTGAAGCACTACATTCACACAATACGTTTAGTACGGTTAATGTCCTCCTAAACTCACAATAGAACATTGAATTTGTTTAAATTTTTTTTTTTTTTATCTCAACAAATGATATGTCTAATTTTTATATTATCAAATTTTGCAAAGAGGAATGTGACCTGAACATGGACTCCAATACTTTAATACAAAGTTTTACTGTAGCTTTGTGTACCGGGAAACATATTGTTCTAAATTTCTAAAGCAGTAATAATCACATTACCTAAGCTAGTGTAGTTCCTACTGTGAAGTCAATATTATGCGGTATTTTATGTCAAGTGCTAATAAATAGTAGTATGTCACCCAAGACCCACTTTATCCTGTAGCCATGGACATAGACCTCCCTCAATTTTCTCTACCTTGGTCGGTCGTGAACCGCCAGCATCCATCGCTTGCAAGCTAACTTTATCAAGGCGTCGGTCTACATTGTGAGAGATTCCTGAGGCCCTAGACAAGTGTCAAAGTTTTCTATTCTATTCATAGAATAGATAAAAAATGTATGAGATTGACATAAGCGTTGGCGTTAGCTTACGTCAATCCAATCCTGTACTTTATCTTCAAAAATTTTGATGAAAATTTTGTTTTTTTACCACATCCTGTGTTCATTCAGGTTAATGGCGTTTACTGTTAATTGTATTTGCGAGTCGAATCATCAGTTACTTTCCTTTTAAGTGGTTAGTTTTGTACGTTGCGTGTATGTCTGTATTACTGTTCAGATAATAGATGGTGCGGTGACATGAACGCATAATTTTCATAAAATTCTTATATTTTCTATTATTTTGTATTACGTCAATTGTACTGTTGTATGCTGTTGGAATTTATGTTGTGTGTTTAGTGATATAAGTTTCACTTTCGATATTATGTACATTGGTCGGCGGTTGCCAAAATTTAATTAATATAGAGATCTTACTAAAACATTAATGCCCAAGCTATACAATATACAATCAAGCAGTGTACTATAACTAACATACACTTCATTGCATTAAGACAAACAAATGATGGCATTATAAAGAAGGCAATAAGTAATTCATCTAATACGAAAAATACAACTACTGGAACAACTGCAACTACCAATTTGCTTCCCAAGCATGGCGATTATAACAAGAAACCTCTAAATAAGTTCAGTTAGTTATTTGAGGAAGGCCTATCTTCATCCTTCTTTCGAAGCCCTTGGGCTGCATTCATTAAATTAGAAATGACTAATTGTACTATGTGAGTTACATCATCTAACCAATATATGGCCTAACGATCGTTTGCAAATCTTTGACAACAATCTCTATTTGACGAGAATCTTTACATGGATTGATTTTAATGAAATCGATAGATAATTCTACCTTGTTTTGAAACAACAACGTAACTATCATAGTTGTTGCAGAAAAATCTGCTTAAAGTTTGTTAGCACTGAGGTGTTTTTTCCTCTCTCGCGACTTAGTTGGGTACGTCTTTCTTCATTAGTGCAAATTGTCCAAAGATTTCAATTAGATGTTTGATTTGATTTTAATTTATCCGATGCCGTAATACCAAATTGTTATAATTGTAGGTCATTGTCAATCCAATTAAGATAATTTGGTCATAATTATTTGCTTTCTTAAATATTATTGATTGGAATAGATAGATGTTACATGGTTTGTTGTAATTATTTATTTTGTAATATTTGTAAGGTTGTTTTTATTGACATAAATAGAAATAAGTAAGAAACTACTTCTATAATTTACTTTGTCTCTATGTGGGTTTACTTTTTAGTATCGTTGGTATAAGTTTTTTTTTTTTTTTTTTATGTTATAGCCTACCAAAGTGACTCCACCCCGCCTGATGGTAAGCAGTCAGTGGAATCCAGAAGTGGCGGCCACTATACTAAAAGCCATCGTCTTAAACTGCTGGTATGGTGGTCTCCACTATGGCGAAGGGAATGAGGGAGGTGAAGAAAAAGGAAAGGGGGGAAATTGGGCCTCCGGCGCTCTTACTCACCGAACGAAACGCAGTACGGATACTACTACTCTTAAGTCGATCTTCTATGAGAGTAGTAGTGCTTCCCCGGACGATTCGACCCATTCATGCTGAAATCAGCGTGGATCTACTATTCTAACTAACTGCCTCAATTCATCGCTTTACTGTTTTTATAGTGATAAACTCTGTCCTAAAATTGAAATTTAGTTAGCGGAAATCCAAAATCAAAATCCAAAATATTTTGGTACATTTCTAGATGTATTACAACTCTGTCTATTGCAGCTAAAGGCTATTCGGAGAACAAACAAACTTGGTGCTTGCCAACAATCAAGTTGTCAAGTACAAAGAATAACATTATCAAACTGCTTATCGCAAAATGAATAACTGTTTGCTTTCCAGAATTTGAACATGTACCTTAAATAATGTAAATGTTTGTCCTTAAGATCTGGCTATCAAAACAAAGATATGATGCACCTCCCCTTAAATTATTAGAAGAAAGGGCATAAATAATAGAAGAATTAGATCAAAAATTATAGTTACCTACTTGCTCAGTAGATTATTTGTCTTTCAAGGACCCATAATGAAGAAACTTTTGAATGACTGTCGTTCTGAAGTTATTAGTATTTCTTAAAAAATTTAAAGCCAATCTTTTGGCTGTCTAACAATTTATTTATTTAGTTGAATACAAAAGGGTGTAACTACCTTGAACTTGGCCCCTTTTTAAACTTTCTGCTATCAAAAATATGTCCTTTTACTATCAGTACCTATCTTATCGATATTGTTTTCACCTAATTTGTTCAAGGCTGAAGATATTTGTATAGGCGTAATAATAATTTGTAATATTTGTAACCTTTCTAAGAAAAAATTAGGTAACTGCATAAAACAAGCCAAGAAAAGTGTAATCTAGACCAATTAAGTTAAGACACATTTTTCTTTAGACTATATTGCTATTTTGTAGAACTATGATAGCATTTTCGACAAGTAGGTATATAAAGTTTGACCTTGCTTACGCCGCGTCATCAATAATCTTAATTAAATTGGAATTAATCCTATTGTGTTGTTGTGAAGACGTTATATTTTAGTTTTTTATTAGTTTAGTCACTAATATCCTATTTAGTTGACTCGTGGTGAATAATAACTATTAGTTTATCGTACCACTGCAGGGCAAAAGCCTCTTCTTATAAAGCACTGATCGGCACGCTTGTTTCAGGTTATATTTTATTTAGGTTTTCTTTCTTTATGGCAAATTAGCAATACTCAGTATAACCTTTGAAAATAGGTACTACTACATATAGGTCTAAAAACAAAACGCATCGTTAGTTATACATCTAATTAGTGGAACGCTAGTAGACGTGCTGTTATTTAAGATTTATTGTCCCAGGTAGTGGTTAATTAGTGCAGTGCTAGTGTTTTTTTAATCGATGGTTGTACCTCATTGAAAACAATAAGATTATTTTCAATTAATTAAAATTCTTAATACCTCTTCCATGTTAAAGACAGACACGTTAAACTTATAACACTACTCTCTTTTTGCGTCGGGGGTTAAATAGTATACGCCGGTCGTATTGCAATAGAAAAAGTTGATCGATTTCACACAACGTTTTACAATTTATTAGGTACTTGTATAAAATAAGAAAACCATAACAGTTTCTCTACTGACAGAAGTAGAACCTATGACCCTGACAAAATATTGACACCATTGAGTAACGAAAAAAACTTAAGCGATAACAAGTCACAGGGTAAATTGAAATGTTGACCTGTCTGACATATTTGTATCAAGGTAAACCATGTCAGAGGTGAAAACTAGTTTCATACAACCTTTGCAACCTTATACATATTTGAACTTTCAATACGTTAAGACTTTTACGTTGCATACATTATTATAATGAAGATGAAAAAACATCTCATTCGACATAGTAGAGACCACCAATCAGGTAAGGATCCTTTTACTTCAGTACAATGCATTTTAGAAAAAATACGTACACTGTTGGACAGATTTTTTTTAAATGACTGAGGAAACAAACAAGCATTGCAAACAAGAAGCCTGATGGTAAGCAGTTACCGTAGCCTATGGACGCTTGCAACACCAGGAGCGTCACTAACGCGTTGTCGTCCCTGTTAAAAACCTTTTAACTCCTTTCTTGAAGAACTTTATGTTGTAGTCTCTCGGAAATACTTAGACAGGGAGCTCATTCCACAACCTTATCGTACGAGGTAAAAACTTTAACTGAAACCTCACTGTACAGGGGGTCTACTACCACTTCTTATAGCAGTATTATTTTAATGTTACTTTGCGTTTTGTCTTTTTCATTTGTACCATTATGAACAAGGATAGAGACCAGAGGCCCTAGACAAGTGTCAAAGATTTCTATTCTATTCATAGAATAGATTAAAAAATGTATGAGATTGACATAAGCCCTGGCGTTAGCTTATGTCAGTCCAATACATTTTTTTATCTATTCTATGAATAGAATAGAAATCTTTGCCACTTGTCTAGGGCCTCAGGTAAGGTTATAACAAGATTGCTTAATAGCAATCTTGTTATAACCTTAAAGTATACCTTAGTAAAGTCTCTCCTTAGAACCTCTGGATCTAAGAGGTTCTAAGGAGAGACTTTACTCAAACATTAAAGCCTTACCACAGGACTGTTATCCATCCTGCGTTGGATTTTTCTCTTACAATTGACAACCGTCAATTTGGTTGACTGGTTGCACTAGTAGTTTATGAAAATGTAGGCACGATCGGAAGACTGCAACTATAATAATTATCTAATGAACATGTATCCACTTCAGAGGCCCTAGAAAAGTGTCAAAGATTTCTATTCTATTCATAGAATAGATATTAAAATGTATGGGATTGACATAAGTGTTGGCGTTAGCTTATGTCAATCTCATACATTTTTTTATCTATTCTATGAATAGAATAGAAAACTTTGCTGCTTGTCTCAGGCCTCTGATGATTTTATACAGTAACTTTGCTACTTTTCGTTTGTAATACATTTATTACTTTTCCTCGCTTCGGTAAACCAAATACCAATATTACCTGACTTTTTAAATTATATTTGTACTTTTATTAACAATGACTATAAGCGATTTTTTTATTAATAATATTAATGATACATTTATTACTTTTCCTCGCTTCGATAAACCAAATACTAATATTACCCGACTTTATTAATTATATTTGTACTTTTATTAATAGAATAGAAAACTTTGCTGCTTGTCTCAGGCCTCTGATGATTTTATACAGTAACTTTGCTATTTTTCGTTTGTAATACATTTATTACTTTTCCTCGCTTCGGTAAACCAAATACCAATATTACCTGACTTTTTAAATTATATTTGTACTTTTATTAACAATGACTTTAAGCGATTTTTTATTAATAATATTAATGATACATTTATTACTTTTCCTCGCTTCGATAAACCAAATACTAATATTACCCGACTTTATTAATTATATTTGTACTTTTATTAATAGAATAGAAAACTTTGCTGCTTGTCTCAGGCCTCTGATGATTTTATACAGTAACTTTGCTATTTTTCGTTTGTAATACATTTATTACTTTTCCTCGCTTCGGTAAACCAAATACCAATATTACCTGACTTTTTAAATTATATTTGTACTTTTATTAACAATGACTATAAGCGATTTTTTTGATTAATAATATTTTTCCTCGATTAATCAGATAGATACAGAAATCTAGTATAATAAAAAAAAACAGAATTGCAATCGACACGCTCAGACGAAGAACGAAATTTCAATAACACGAAAAAAAAAAACTATTTATAATAAAATTAAAAAGCCTAATAAGAATTTAGGCATAACCCTTTTTTTCTGTGAGTGTAATACAAGGTGAATAAAGAAAAATTATGTTATTAATGAGATGTATGACAATAATGCTGAAAATGGAAACTTTATTGTTTCTATTAAAATACGTATGGTAACAGACTTCTGGCTTCACCTTCTCGTGAAACTGCGTCATGCTATCCTAGGAAACATTTTTTACAGGAGTAAAAGATCACTCTAATTATAAAACTAGCTTTCTGTAGCGCTCGTGTTTGGCTTACTGCGCTTCTCCTGTCGTCAGTAGCGTGATTTTACATAGCCTATAACTTTCCTCTAGAACTGGGCTATCATACGCAAAAAGAACTTTTCACAACCTACCGGCATTTCCAGAGAGCGCGCGTTCAAATAAACAAACAAACTCTACCGATTTATATAATAATATCTATAGATAGATAGATGTTTAAAATGTTAAAACTGCAAAGCAAAATTTAGGTTACTTACCAAACAGTATTGAAACAGATCTAATATTAAGTACAGACTTGAAAGGTATCAGCTGCTTTTATGTAAGTAAAAGTCAGTGTAGCAAACTGGTTATACCTAGTAGTGATCTTTGGCTTTATTTTACTCAACCAACAGAAATGCACCTTCGTACGGTTCTTAGGTACGTGCAAATGTTTTGTGAATCTTCTTTACAACCACAAGCACAATAAGACAATTTACTGTATGATATAAATTGGTATTATGCTCTGCCAAGTCAAATTGGTCGGCTGATAATTTTAATCATTCATTTTTATTTTAACAAATTTTTGCAATATGCAATATAGTGTACACGTATTCTCAATCGCGGGTTGCACTATCTAATATAATTGCTATATCCTATAGTAATTCATTTGTTTAGATTACAATAAAAATAATATTAATCAATTATTTAAAAATTTTGAATTTATAAGTTCATCAATAAATAATGCAAATAAAATTTTTGAAGCAAAACATTTCGCAAAATATATAATAAAATCTTAACACAAAATAAAATAATTGATAAAAAATACACAATAAAATACTTACAAGAAACTTATTCCTTTTGTTGACGCTGAAACAGACACAGCACAAACTTTAAACACATAAGAACCATTTAGATTCTTGTCAATGCAACGTAAACTTTCTACTTGAGCTCGGATATAAAAAACACTGTTACACTTGAGAATCAATAAAAGAACAACAATAAAATATCAAGAAGGATTGAATACACACTTGATTTTATATAAAATAATGATATTTTCCTCAAAATTTCGAACGTAAAAGTTTTTTTGAGCGCGAACGCGGACGACGTGCGTTCTCCGCTAGTTTAGGTTAGCATCTGGCAAATCGCTTGACCTTCGTTTAATCACTACAAGCGAAGCGAAGTTGGCTGTGAACCGGTTGGCTTTAGGCAAAAGTTGGACTTTTTTCCTTTTTTTACCCTCACTCATGCTTCAGGTTGCATTTTTTAGTTTTATATCCAACTGTTTGAGGTTGTCAGTTTTTGGGGATGCCTCCGCTAACACATTATTAGCCCTAAAGATAATAACTAAGTATCTCAAGTAAGAAATATAACGGATCAGAGTTCTTCTAAACTCTTCAGTTCTGAAACAAAAAAATATCTTTTACCTGTAGGTAACACAATTTAATCTGAAGGATTCGCGATTCGCTTGAAATTACCGTAAAGTGACTTGAACAGGTTTTAAAAATAAATTGTAATACAGACAGTTGCTAATTCTTAAAAAAATTAAAAAATGTTCTGTCTTTTCTACTCTCCGACCGTCATCTTTATTATTTTGCTAAAACTCTGGAAAATACTGGAATACCAGACAAACTTCACAGAAAAATTTTTGGCATTCTTATCCAGGGTTGGTCGTTTGAAACAAACTTTTGTTTTGGGGTCTAATTACCTCTATTTTTCTTTCTGTTTTTAGAAACCTCCGAATGACGTTTTCTATATTACTGTATCAATGAAGGTGTTTATCAAATCAAATCAAATAATTTATTTGCATAGGTACACATAAGTTGTTGGATTACATAATCGTTTCACCATATTAAGCCCTTCAGCATGCAAAAAATTAAAAATTAAATAATTAAAACAATTGAGCAGAACAAATTTTAAACAATTCAATATAATAACAAACTAAATAAAATAATATTTAAATTCAAATGTCAGTATAGAATAAATTATGTCAAGAGAAAAGAATAATATTATAGTCAATACAATATTAGCAATGTCAAAAAGTAGAAAAATTAATTAAAATAGCAACAGGTGTTTAGGAAAATTTTCGCCACCAGCTGGCTCCACTTTCACTTTAGGCCAAATCAGGGGTTAATTTTTTGACAGCACTTGACAGCTAGACCTGACGCATCGATGCTGCCACGTCGTGGGCGCCATTTTAGAAAAATTGTTTTTTTTCTTATGCACGTGAATTGTCCATTTTGGAAATATAACATTAAAATTTCCAAAATGAACATTGAAAAATATTTGTTTTGATAGCGCTATCAAAATGGAAGACCTTTTATCAAAGTGGCGCCAACTTGTAGCAAAAATTTTTCTAAACACCCTCATTTGAGTATTTATGTTACTTGTGTGTCGTTTTTATTTCGTTCTACTAAGTATGTCAAATTCGCAAATTTTGTCAATTATAGCAACACATCAATATTCATATTAGAGGTCCTTCTTCAATCGCGTCGGTCTATCCGGTGTATTGATACTGAAACCAGCAAAAATTTGCTACTGTATAAATTACCCATATCATCACCCTCTAACATAAAATCAATTTGAAGACCAATACCAGGATATGAAATAAATAAAACCCAAAAACACGTTTTAAAAAAAAATAAGAATCGAATTATATCATTGTATTCTTATAAGTCACGACATGAATAAGACATATTAATAAAAACTGATTTTAATGATTTGTTTGTTTTAACTAAGCAATGCTAGGCTATTCGAAAGGAATAGAAGCATCTATCTTATCACTGTCCTCACATAACACCACTAAACCACTGCGGCAATAAAATTAGACGAAAAATATAAATACACGTAATATTATAGCAACTACAAAAGATGATTATTGAACTAGTGATCTAAACTTTATAAAGAGAAAAGATTTGATTTTTTGTACCACGTTACCGATTTGAAAAATTCTTTCGCCTTTAAAAATCAGGTAGTAGATTCACGCTGGTATCAGCATGAATGGGTCAGATCGTCCGGGGAAGTACTACCCTCTCATAGAAGATCAACGTAAGAGTAGTAGTATCCGTACTACTGCGTTTCGTTCGGTGAGTGAGAGTGGCCCAATTTCCCCCTTTCCTCTTTCCTCACCTCCCTCAATCCCTTCCCCTACCCATTTTCAGCCGCCATGGTGGAGGCCACCATACTAGCAGTTTAAGACGATGGCTTTTGGTATGGTGGCTACCACTTCTGGATTCCACTGACTACTTACCACGCGGGTGAAACCGCTTGACCACGTTTGCCATAAAGCTGATGCACATTCTTTGTCATAATAGATTACTGTACAGCATTCCATTAAATTAATTAATTTGATTAAATTAACTGTTTGTATATTTTAATGATCTGCAATAACTGGTACAACAGTAAATGTAGGTAACATCCATCGTTAAACCTGTATTTGAGTTTCTAATGAAGATAAACTGAAATTTACTTAGTGATGTTATTAACATTATTTTAATATAGATTTAGTGGCAGCTTAGTTCGTGAGTCGCAACTTAGGTTATCTTCCTACAAATACTTGCATGCTTACTTCCTATTAAAGCTAACAAGCAATATATATTATTAAAAACAAAAAGCTCGCCTGCCTAAAACAAAGTCAAAGAAAACTCATTTTTCTCGTTCTGATGCTACATTTATTTATTTATTTATTTTATTTATTTATTTATAATCAGAACGACAAAAATACAGTCAATTACACTGATTACACAGTAAAAACTTAAAATATATAAAATAACAACTTTTACTCTGACGTCTCACAATACTTCATACATTCAGACAAGATCAACTTCCATTCATCAGCAAACAGATCCAGCCCATGACTTGACGCCAGCAGAGCGTTGAGCCCCTTTAACATACGCGGTACTGGAGACATGGAACGCGCAACCGTGCGACAGCGTGGTACCGCAAACAAAGGATGCTGCCTGGCTCTGTTGTAATTATCGGGCACAAAAAATTGACACAGCTCGGCATGTAAATCAGGTGCATCAATAGCTCCATGTAGGATTTTACATGCAGTCAAAAGTTGATCGAATGACCGTCTTACCTGTAGCGAATTGTAGCCCAAGTAACCCAACAAAAAGTTTGTTGGATACATAAATGGGTAATAACCGTATTTACGTTTATAGAGGTACCGTAAAAATGCCTTTTGAACTTTTTCCAACATCAATGCATACAGTTTTTCATGTGGGTTCCATAAAGTAGAACTACACTCAAGTTTACTCCGCACAAGCGTGCTAAAAAGAAGAGTGATAACTTGGTTGTTATTAAACTCACGACAGTTTCGAAGAACAAAACCAAGTCGGCGAAAAGATTCCTTGGCTAAAAATATAATGTGTTCATGAAAGGTAAGTTTGCAATCAAACGTAACACCAAGGTCCCTAATAGAAACTACTCTTGCAATTTCTACATGATTGATACTGTAAATGTATTGTAAAGGATTTCTCATTCGCCCAAAACTCATAGCACAACATTTAGAAGGATTAAATTCCATTTTATTTGAGACTGACCATTCCATAAGTGCATCAATATCCCGCTGAAGTGATACACAATCAGATTGTGACTCTATCTCGGTATACAGTTTCAGGTCGTCGGCATACAGTAAACACTTTGAATTTCGTAGGACCTGTGGAAGGTGGAAGGTACATTAAAATATTATGTACCCTATGTCACTCCCACAATTGATACGAAACTAATGACACCTAATGCTAAAATCCATTAAGCCATTTAGGCTGTAGAGCGTGCCAAAGTAATAGACATACATACTCACATACATACGTACCCTCCTTGACTTCGGCAGTCGGGCAAAAAGGGAGACAAACTGCTGAACTAGCTTTAGTAGTCTGCGGCTAGGAAAAAACATTATCACCTTTTATTTAAAATTTCTTTCGTAATCAGTCTCATCGAATAAAGGTAATTTAATCTGTGCAAAATAAGAAAAAAATATCTTCATCCTCACGCCACAAAGTAAACATTAAACCAACAGTAAAACATTCTTTAAGCTTTAGCAGGCACACGCAAAATTAAAAAAAAGAGAGACAAAACCAGACTCCTTCCGCGAAACGCTCCTAAATGAATCAGTTTTGGTTTTGTGAACAGCAATTTATATATTTAATTAGTATCGGTACACAAAATTTCTTGGGAAAGATTTAGTGCAATAACTTTTTGCTTAAACATTTTTTGACATGAGGCTTTCTTTGAGTAAAGTCACTGTTAACTTTGTTTGATACGTGGCTAACTTTGTCTAAACCACACAACGGATTTAAGTTTTTGCTATCTTTCTGAGAGTTTTGCTAAAAATTTAATGTATGTAAATACATGCATCATAGCAGATAAAAGCTGAAAAAGTCGGTTATTGCATTTGATACATACTTTCATCCCCTATTTGAACCCCTTGAAGCGATTTATTCGCGATAAAAGATATGTTGTTCTTCAAGATCTATTCTACTCTATCTCTATAAATTTCTTCAAAATCAGTTCATTAGTTTAGGCGTGGAGGTGTAATAAACAGACAGACAGACAGCGCTTTCTCATATATAATCTTCACTTTCGCGTTTATAATATATATTATTATAAAATATTAAAGTAAAATAAAACGAAACACCTTCAAAGGGTTTTTTTGCAGCACTATGGCAATCCCTAATTTACATTTCAAGATTTAAGTTTTAGACCTCGACCGAAAGTTAACCATGTAATTAAAATTAAAATTGGCTTCACACATTTCAAAGGATGAACGAATTTTTTAAATAATGTTTACTATGCTAAGTAATTATTATAATTATGATGTAGTGGAGGCATGGCACAGAAAAACATGTAAATTAGTGTTATATAACTTTTTTTGGTTAGGTGGCAAATATATATACCTACGGCCTTTGATGGTATGTGGTTACCATGACCATGGACATGGTTGCGTTTTCTAAATATTGCAAAAATAATGCTGAGAAACCCAAACCGTTGCCAACTGAAAATAGAATAAGGTAGAAGAAGACCGATGAGGTATTTCTAACAGATAATTAATTTTAAGAAAAAAAAAAAATAACGGATTTGAAAACTATACCTTTATGTACACACTTAAACAAAAACTAATAGTAGTATTTCTCAATATAACTTGAACAAACCAAAACATCATATAAGTTGATATTGTTAAATTTTTCGAAAAGCGCTACACCAATTGCTATCAAATTTAGTGACAACGTCTGAAACATGACCTAACTTATAGAAAAGGATTAATAAAATCGATTATTAGGTGTTTCCTATGTATTCTAAGTATGTATTTACAAAAAAAGTATGTATGTGTATAATATTTCAGCTGTCTAGTACCCATAACACAAGCTCTGCCTAGCTTGGGACTAGATGACGGCGTGTGGTAGTGTCTATATATTATTATTTTATTATACTAGAAATTGCCTAACAAACATATAAAAAACCATAAGAATTGAGAACTTCCACCTTTTTTGAAGTCGGTTAAAATCTTTCGGGACTCAATGTTATTTCATTTTTAAGAATTTTTAATCATGAATATAAATATTCGTTTCCATAATAAAGTGTAATGAGATAAGCATTAAGACCTTTTTAAATAAGCTTAGAGAATTCAAACAGGTTTTTGAAGTAAACGCCACCTTGCTTCCTGACAATTTTCCTGGATCAGTGATTTCTTATAAACGATTAAACCTAACAGCACTTGCCTTACCTGTACGGCTTTAGGGCCACATACCTAATGCTAGCATTTGAACCCTTGAGATCTCTTGAGTTTTATTTGTTTTAGTTCAGGTTTCCTCACTGTGTTTTCCTTTCTTATATATGTCCGTAATTTACACTTGGAAAGTACGTAGTATGACGTTACAAAGTCAAATTGGTACTTGACTTGATCGAATCCTTAATCTTGTGGCTTAAAAATCTGCCATACTTTTATTAATATGGCCATCAAGATATTTAACGGCACTCGAGAATAATATATAGGTAATAATCTTTCTTCCTCCGATTATGTTGTTTTAAAATGCTGTAATAATTGTTAGTAGCGAGTATATAGTTAATGATATAAAACAGACACATACTCATATTCTAACAAAAAGAACTGACTATAAATATTCACATTTTAATGATTTATCTTACTGCTAAACTACCTACAGAAGGCGATATAACACAAAGTAATCGTTTAAGAACAAACAAAAACAAAAGTGAACATGTAATTTAAAATAAAATCAAAACATTGATTAGGGAACCCACAAATTATGCTTTCAAAACTACAGCATTTAATCTTTTAAAGAAAGAAAAAACATTATTGCAATAAAAGTAAAGAAAGTGAAACATTTGGAAGTCGAACATAAATTAAGTGGTTGCGACGAAGTGAATGAGAGATGGTTTAAAAGAAAGGAATGATTCAGAATTGATTAATTTGAATACCGTGTTATTTTCAGTTTAAAATATTGAACTACCCCACATCTTCCCATAGGTGTCTAAGGGAGTACTAGTTATCAGACATCAGCGGTACTAATTTCAATTGAACTTGTATGGTGCTTATCTAAAAAATACATTACTAGTGTAATCCGTCTACCGTATAGACACTTCATGTTATGTGATACAAATATGATTTATGCTTATTCAAGCCTTCAAAGCATATCTCAAGCTATATGCTTAAATAGACCATTCATATTGTATTATAGATTTACATTAGTAATGAATATAAAATACCTTAGCATTCTAATTGGTATCGCATTATATTTCAAAATACTTAAAATCATGTTACGTGTCATGATATCGATGTTATAACCTTTTCTTATGATGAACTGTGTAAGAGTTCAAAAACCCTATATAGACTCAAAACCTTTCTTTAAAAGTGTAAATTTATTCAAATTTAAATAAAAAAACGACTCCAGCGCCGCCATCCTTTACACGACACGTCAGAAGAAAGAGATAGATGATGAAGTTTTATAAGGGAGTGGAAGAGATAGGTATATTTGTGTTAACTTCTGCTAAAAACTCGTTTAACAATAGCTAAGCCGTATGATGTGATGTGCAAGTGCAACGGTTTTGTAAAAAGTTGTGTTTCTTTTTAATAAAAAAGAAATAGTTTTGTATTTAATGCGCTTAGTATTTTTAGATAATGTGGTAACGTATGTGGGGTAACCAAATGTCGTAGTAGGGGAGTTTTATATCTAGCCTTAGCTTAGAGCTTATATTATTACTAGCTTTCAACCACCTTAAGATACATTTTTGGTTACTGCTCTGTACCCGTTGCTCGCAGCGTGATGTTATATAGCTTATAACCTTCCTTAGGAACTGAGCTATTATACGCAAAAAATAATTATTCAAATACGATTGGTAGTTCTAAAGCTTACCGCCTTCAAACAAACAAACTCTTTCTTTCTTTCTTTCTTATATATTAGTACTAGCTTCCCTCAGCGCGGTTACACCTGCGTTAAGATACATCTTCAGTTACTGCTCTGCTCCCGTCGCCAATAGCGTTATGTTAGGTAGCCTATAAACTCTTTCGCTTTAAATATTAGTACCTATTAGCTGACCCCACGAACTTCGTTCCGCCTAACAGTCGATCAACATTACTTAATTTTTCTAAAATAAAAGAATTTTCTAAAATAAACGTAGCCTAAGTTACTCCTTATTACATCAACTACCTGCCAATAAAAGTACCATCAAAATCCGGATTAGCCGGAACAAACAGACAGACAGACAAAAATTGTAAAAAATGTTATTTTGGTGTATGTACCGTATATATTATATTCATAAACATGTAGTAAAAAACGATTATTTCAATATTACAAACAGACACTCCAATTTTATTATATGTTTAGATAGATTGATACTTGCCTGTTTAGAATCACTTAGAAAACGTTGATATTTCATCATGATAGGATTAAAAACTTTATTACTTCTTTGTGGGTATTACGAAGATGATCGATACTAACTTTATTATGGAGCCAAAAGTGATGCTGTAGCAGATCTGTTTGAAAGTCAATAGCAGAGGCCAGCAGCGAATATCCTAGATTATGATATACTAGCTGCGACCCACGGCTTCGCCCGCGCGTATAATATGTTTTGTATTCTTCTTTAATTATACCTATTTTCGATAAAAAGTAGCCTATGTCTGTCTCCGGCACCGAATCTATCTACATACCAATTATCATCGAAATCTACTCAACTGCTTACACGCTGAGTGGTAACAAACACACACACACACATTATAATATTAGTAGTATTTAAATACTGCAAAAATAGTCATGGAAGTGGCTAGTAGTTAACCTTAATTAGATCCCTTACGTACTGGTTATGTAACCAACAGTAAGGTTTCGCAAACTGGTAAAGATTTGAATTTTCTTGTAAGCAGTATCTATTTAACTGTAGGGCGTGAAAATAACTTAAGTACTGACTTGTATACCCGCATTAAACGTATAAACAGTGAACCATTATAGCCCACATATTTATATTTTTAAATTGTGACGTAGTTATAGTTTAAGGAGTAAAAATATCGATTATTAAGGATAATGTTTTACAATTACAATACTTAAACGCGGATATTTTTTCTCCGGTTTAATGTTTGGAAAACTGCTAGATTTAAGAGTAGAGTGCTTAATATAAATCTTTGGTTTCTGCTCCGCTCCCTTCCTTCGTAGCGTGATGTTACATAGCCTATAACATTCTTCGAAAACTGGGCTATTATACACAAATCCAACTGGTAGTTCCAGAGATTATCGCGACCAAACAAACAAACTTAGTAAAATTAAAAAAATAGTATTAGTTAAGTAATTATTAAATAAAATCATATATTATTATATTCGTATACTTAATTTGATAAAAATAGTATAAGTGTATACGTATTATAGTTTTATTTGTAGGTATGTACTTACTAGTAAAGAACAATATATCACACATGCGATAGTACAGGTTATAAAATGTACTGTTTTTCAAATCTGTACGAATCTAGGTAATGTTACGTATTTTGTATTGTTTTTTTTTTTTATACGACTAATGTGACAAACAAGCATACGGCCCGCCTGATGGTAAGCAGTTACCGTAGCCTATGGACGCTTGCAATACCAGGAGCATCACTAGCGCGTTGCCAACCCTGTTAAAAACCTTTTAACTCCTTTCTTGAAGAACTGTTTTGTTTTTATTGAGGACAGGTAATATGCATATATAGAAAAAAACAAATAATCACTAGTAGGTCAAATGCTATGTAAAACAAAACAAGAATATGATATTTAGTTCTACTTAATACATTGCATTTATCTAAATTATATGAATCATCACAATCAACAAAGCTCTCTAATCTGCAAATTTTGTTAGCTGAACACGCAATAAGGTGATAGTTGATGTAAAAAAATCATTACTATAATCTATACTGTTATATAAAACGGAGTTTGTTTGTTTGTTTAAACGCGCTATTCTCATAAACTACCAGTCGGATATAAAAAAATTGCGTATGATAGCCCAGGTCTTGAGGAAGGTGATGTATGTAACGTCAGAGCAGTAAGCAAAGACGCGAGTGGCATCGCGCCGTGGAAAGCTTGTACTATAAATGTAAAGCAAAAGTCTTTGTTTGTTTGAATGCACTAATCTCTTATCTACCAGTTGGATTTGAATAAGTATTTTTGCGTTTGATAGCCCAGTTCTTGAGGAAGGTTATAGGCTATAAAACATCACGCTACTGGCGACGGAAGCAGAGCAGTAACCAAAGATTTAACTTAACGCGGGTGTAACCGCACCGCGGCGAACTAGTATAAAATAAAACCTGAGTCTTATTACAGTTTAAAATAATATAAGTTTATGAATACTATCAAATATTTATGTTTAAAATACAAAACATATGAAACTAAATATTTACTTGTTTCTATTCACAACAACTAAATATAAATTACTTGTTTCTATTTACAACAACTAAATATAAATTACTTGTTTGGTATATCTATATTCATGATGTCTTAAACTCAAAGCTAAATAAGATAGAAGATAAATCAAGACATTCAAAGAAACCACACCTTTTCTCTCATTTAGTATTAAAATAAATTTATCTAAAAACTAAAGGTTAGCGCTTTTGAAATAAAAGGAACAGAACGTTTGCAACTTCTTTACATTGTGGCAAAAGTTACCTTAGTAAGTTGGTGACACACTGGGTTTGCCTCTCTCGTTAAGAGCGTTTACGCCTCATCATTTTATCTTAGCTATATTTAATAAATATATTCTGCTAACATTTTAAAATTAGGTGAAAGCTGTTAAAAAAGTAAGTAACCGTAATGCTTATAGTTATTTTACTATGAGAATAACGCAATTTAAGTTTTAAATGTATTATTTGCATATAAATAGAACTGTGAACGCAACGATTTCTTACTTTTTTTACAGCTTTCACCTAAATCTAAAATTTTAGCAGAACATATTTAAAAAAAAAAAATTGAAAACGACGAAATATGAAACTAAATTGCGACTTTGCCACTCATGAGTAGTGAACACTCTTAACTAACCACATTGAAGCAGGTGAATAGCGATAAAAATTCAAATTCGATAAATACGATACAAATTAACACAAGTTGTTGAAGTAATCAGTGCATACGAATTATGTTGCCAGTTGTTGCTAAGCATGCCATATTTAATTTTTGTTTAAGCTTTAGTGCCATACATTTTTCTTTAATTTTGTACCAACACTAAGTTTGCTGAGCTAAATAGAATGTTGCACTTCACAGACGGATATAGTCATTATTATGTCTGCCTGAGGATAATTGTAGAGCTTTAAAATGTCAGTGATTCAATAAAATTAGTACCTAATTCTAGTAGTAGTCTCTTTAAACTTGATCATAGCTGAAACCCCTCAATATCTATCAATATCCAGAATTTATAAGTAAACTAGAAGTAAATCATATATTTGACGTCATTATTCAACTTTCACGTAACATTATTGTACTTAGATAATACTTTGTAAGTAAATGAATAAACATAATATAAGTTTGATACATGTTTTATATTAATTCACTCATTCTCATTGAGGCGCACATAGCTCGTTGCACTCACTGATCGGTAATCGATGGATGGGTGACCGCATAGTGGAATTTGATCTGAGCGTCTCCGTGCTTCGGAGGGCACGTTAAAAGTCGGTCCCGGTTGTTATCAAGTTGATAACAGTCGTTAGGTCAAGTCGGATGTCTGTATAATAAATTACGGGCGACCTGAACAAATCCTGACACTAGGTTGACCACTAACCACTCGATAAGAAGAAGATTGAAAGACAATAAATAATGATATACACAAACAAGAGAAGATTATCAAACAAATCGGATGATGTTTAAATTCATGATATTATAAACTTGTTTGATAAATCGTTTGTTTTATAGCTATTGAGAAATGTATTACTTTTTATTTGATTAGTTACTTCATAAAATAAATTCACAGAAAATGACTAAAATGAGATTGATTTGTTTGCCAACTTCCATCTGGTGCTTGTAAGTATAAAGTGTTTCTAATAGCATATGCGTCAGAATATTTTAATTGTGAATATTATAGATTTAATCCTTTTAATTAAGAAGACAAGACGGAATAAACATAAACTGAAACAGCTTTGTAAATCAAGGGAAACACATTATCTTCTTATCTTTTCTTATGTAAGTTAAATCATATTATAATTAATAAAAATATATAAGGAACTTGCGTTAAGCAGTAGCTCACCTAAGATAGCATGGCATGCGTGTCTCACCGGTGACAGCTTAAAACATGTCGTATTGAATGAGAAAATTTAGTTCTTACAGTAAACACTAGAGGCACTGTAAATTAATTTTAGAGAGCTATTTTACATTGTCGATAAAGTTGTAGAGTTTAATATAATAATTATAAAAATAAAATTTACTTTTTTATGGTTGGTTTCTATTCGATAACATTTTCCCTGTCATAAATTACTGACAGTTTAGAAAGCGTGGTGTATCACCAACTTTACGAAGAGGCGAGTATGCAAACTGAGTTCTTAGAAACTAAAAGTAAAAGGATATGACTGTATCTCAGACTGTTGGTGCCATAGACCTGATCATATTTATTTCACAATATTACAAATAAGTTGCTTTTTATACAAATAATGTTAAAACAATAGTTATAATAGCTCAGACATTATTACTCAAAATATTTCTTTTGTTTTAATTTCAGAAAATAATAAATATGGCCGGATTTTGCTTGACATAAGTTGTACCAAAACGGAACATAAATATATATATTTTTTTTTATATTAGTCTACCAAAGTGACTCCGCCCTGCCTGATGGTAAGCAGTCAGTGGAATCCAGAAGTGGTGGCCACTATACCAAAAGCCATCTTCTTAAACTGTTGGTATGGTGGCCTCCACTATGAAGGCTGGGAATGGAGTTAGGGGAAGGGAATAAGAGAGGTGAGGAAAGAGGAAAGAAGGTAAATTGGGCCTCCGGCGTTCAAGCTATAATTACTTTTAAAAAACTTGTTTTCTTGACTGCCTCTGTGGTTCGGTGGTACCGTGTATGGACTGCCATGAAGAGGTTGCGGATTCGATTCTTCCTCAGTGCAAATATTTGTGCTTCAAAATGTCTATTTACTTTGGTCTGGGTGTTATGTATGTATAATATAAACTTATTTACAAAAAAAAAATTCATTATGTGTATCCGCATTCTAGAACCCTTAACACAAGCTAGAACCTATGCTTGCTTGCTCTAGATGGCGTTGTGTGTAGTTGTTGTGATATATTATTATTTTATTCGACTGCTTCAATAGTTCAGTAGTAGGAACAGTGTATCGTTTTCCATAGCCACACACGCAGGCCTCTTAGATACGATACCCATGTCGGGTAGAGATACTGGGTTTTTGTGCCGAGAAATTCTATAAATGGAATTCAAATAAATGTAAAAACTTGTTTCCAATAAATTATATTTTCATAATAAAATAAACAAACAAACTTCAATATAACAACTAAACTTCGCTAAATCTAAAGTACGAGTCTATCAATATATGTAAACTTTGAGTTATAAATAGACCGAAGAATTGCTGACAGCATAAGTTATAATTTCACAACATGCTTTATTTATCTACAAACATGTATTTTTAGTAAAAGTATTGCTAAGTTTTAATCATAGTTCCTATTATATAATTATCTTAGAGTCTTTAACGCCTGTGGCACAGGTTTACTCTAGTACAGACACCATAATATGTTACCTACCTATATTTAATTTAAAAATATCAAATAAATTATTTGTATTTGTAGATATATTTCTTGAAAAAAATCGTGAAACTATATAATAACTTTTTTCTGTCAGCTGTAACTTTAAAGTAGACTGCCCAAGTATTCTTCGGTCTATGTTTAAATGTTTTGTTATCTAGACTTAGCTAATTAGTACTATGGACTAGTGTTTACCGAGGTAGCCTTTGTTTTTAACTTTACCTTTTGTTTTGGAAGAAAGTGAGTGTACTTAAGTGGGTGCAGTGCTACTTAGTTACTTTAAGTTTTATATTATTGTATTTATAACGAATGAAATTTATAAGATTGAGAGTTTGAGGTAATATACATAACTGAAATAAAACACTTTGCTTTTTATTTTTTAGAGACATCGATATATTATAGGTAGCAGTAGCGAAGAGTCACTTTTCCGAGGAGGGAAGCCGATGGGACTAAAATATTTTGAGTTTCGGAAGGCTAGTTAGTCTTTAAGTAGACACGCAAGCAGTGATAGGTATAAGGTGGTCAGGACATATTTTAAAAGGGAAGTCGGTAGGAATCGTGTTATATGGACGCTTCGCAACTGATAGGTAGTGTTATTACATTTGAAACGTGACAAAATAAGTAGAGATAAATTTTCTTGTAGCGTGCATCTTTAACAACAAGCTAAATATATTTTTTAAAAACAAAAAACCTGCCTTCTTAAATCAAACTGAAAAGAAAGAAACATTTTTTTTTCGTGCAGACGATACATTGCAGTATTATATACCTTAAGCCAGATAGTATTACCGTGCCTTAAGTCACTCCCACGATTCATACAAATCTAATGACACCTCATGTGTTAAAATCCTTTATGCCATTAGGCTGTATAGCGTGTCAAAAAAATAGACAAACATACATATTTGCACCACAAATTGCAGTATTAGGATTGTTGATTGATGTTGACATAAAAAATAAGCTAATTATGTATTTAATTATATAAAATATTTGTATGCTATGTAAATGGTAAATGTGCTGGACTATACTATTTGTTATAACGCCGACATGTATCCACATTTAAACAAATAAATTCATTTCATTTCATACGTATGCTAGAAAAATATTACCCTCCTCGATCTCGGCAGTCGGGCAAAAAATAGCCACCAAGTCTTTTATAAAATCAATCAACCAAAATATCTCAGTCCACCACTGGACATAATTTTTTTATACTCGTAGTCATTTGCGATCTATTAAAAAGGTCGCCTAAGCCGTCCATCACCCAGGTGATCAATAATCCATATGATATTGATGATATGATGATATATTTTATTCTTTGACTAGTCTTGGTCTAGTGGTTAGTGACCCTGACTGCTAAGCTGGAGGTCGTGGGTTCGATTCCCACCCAGGACAAACCTTTGTGTGATGAGCATGATTGTTTGTTCTGTGACTGGGTGTAATTTATCTATAATATGTATGTATATACAAAAAAAAAGTATATAAGTAGTTTATCAGTTGTTTAGTATCCATAACACAAGCAAATATAATTGCTTAATTTATGAGCTAGATTGCTCTGTGTGAATTTTGTAGAATATTATTATTGTTATTCCAACCTTCAAATAAATATTACTGACTTAGTCCACCCAGAGCACCCATCCGAAGAGCACCTGCGCGTTGAGCACCTAGCCTAGTCCACGTTGAGCACCTATCAATACATTTTTGGCAAGTGCTCTCTCCGTCTGTTCGGACGGGTGCTCTGGGCAGACAACGTCATATTAGACACTAACGCTAATTTAAAAAAACTTTATAGTTTATCATATTGCTAGTGACCCGCCCCGGCTTCGCACAGGTATTATGCTGATACTAAATATACTACAGAATGTCTTTTTATACAACGTTTACAGCTTTTTTGTCATTAGACAATACAAACATGTTTTCTTTAGAGGCCGGCGGCTCCCAGCCGTTATATACCGCCGCAACCGCTTTCTCCCTGCATTACATTAGAAACCTCTAAAATTACCAGTGTTTCACTACTATATTTTGCACGTATTATACATATAAACCTTCCTCTTGAATCACTATCTATTAAAAAAAAACACATCAAAATCCGTTGCGTAGTTTTAAAGATCTAAGCATACATAGGGACAGACAGCGAAAAGCGACTTTGTTTCTACTATGTAGTGATAATCCATATAGAATGATATTTAAAACCGTAAAATTGGAGTGGGTAAGGTACAATGAGGCTAGCGTCTATATGTGTCAAACAATATAAGATATTTATTTGAATTTGATCTTAGGATATCTTTTATACTTGTAGTCATTTACGATTTATTAAAAAACTTCGCCTAAGATTGACCTGGTCAATATTTATACTTCACGTCGTTTGTAGGTTAACTTCAATTAACTGGGCAGTAAAGTAGGGTGTGTTGTGACATCGCTTTGTTGACAAACCCTTTGTTGGAATTGTCTAATTGAGGTGCGCAAGATGTACTTTTGATAAGTAATGTAGCAGAACATTATGTGTTTCCCCGAAGGGGCAGGGCAGCAGTATATGCATTCATGCCACCATCATGGAATTATCGGCGTAAAATATCTATACTATAATCTAAAGCGGAATAGTTTGTTTGCTTGTTTGAACGCGCTAATCTCTAGAACTACCAGCCAGATTTAAATAATTCTTTGCTTCTTAATAATTTACTTACTAATTTACTTCAATAATTCTAATTTTTGCGTATGATAGCCCAGTTCTTAAGGAAGGTTATAGGATATGTAACATCACGCTACTTGCGACGGGAGCAGAGCAGTAAACAAAGACGCGGATGAAACCGCGCCGCGGGCAGCAGATATAGCAAGCTTCACTAATCGTTAGAATGAGGCTTCTACTATGAAATGAAATGCTTTTTCAGGCCTCGCTTAAATATTATGTAAGTAATAATATTACAACACATCTGCTTATCCTTTTACCGTGACGATATTATGTATTGTGTAAACTATGCCAATTAAGGAACTTTTAAACAGTGTTTCTATTTATCTAGAACTGAAAATAGTCATAATTTACATAGAAAACAAACTTAACCTAACAATACAAATCATACGACAAAATATAATATGACCTATATTGTCAAAGAACTTTAGGATATACGCATTTAGGTTCAAATTCGTTTGGCACACGTCATATGTGTCCTTGGCTTTGAATACATAGAAAAGTTAGGAGGCATGTTTTAGTTATTTATGGGTATACTACTAAAGATAGTATCTAATATTATTTATTATATGTATGTAAGTTATAAGACTGTTTGTTAGTTTTAGGAAGTAGGTAGGTATTGAAGAATCGTATTCTTATAGGTTTAATTTCTAGGTAATATGACGCAAAATGTTTTTTCTTCCATTCTCTTCTACCAGTCATCATGTACACGCACTCTCTTTTCTTTCGCATAATTAAAATTAAAATAATTGTTTCGCAATCCGTCCTTTGGTTAAATATCATATTTTCTACAAATTATTTTCATATGCTACCTTAAACCTCTAAATTATTATTTATTTATTTATTTATAGTGGTTTGATCATCTCATCACTTTTTTCTAGGCCATTCTCGATGGTGTCATCTATTCTTAGGTATATTACCACTAAGTCAAGACTTTTGCCCAGCAGTCATTCTGCACATGTCGAGAAAAAATACTAGAAGAAATTATAAATTTTATTAGTAGGTAATTTAAAGTCTGTCAGTTGAAGCGTCTATAGGTTACTGTCCAATTTGTTATCTGACCTTATAAATATATTTATTGTTCTGCTATAAATCGTTTTAAAAGCAATGAGCACGCACAGTTTGCCTAATGAAATGCAGATGCGGGTTGCATGTCGGGCTGCAGGTTGGAAGTCAGATGCATGAAACAAATCCTGGCGGCCATCCTGACGTGATCCATCATTCATGTCACATCAACCAAAACACGTCCACTGCCAGACAATGGACTCTCCTAATTTTCGCCACATTGGCCGGCCGAGAGCGAATGATTATATTATAATAAATTAATAATAATAATAATAATAATATAATAATATTTCAACAACTACACACAACGCCATCTAGACCCAAAGTAAGCATATTATATGCTTGTGTTATGGGTTCTAGTATGCGGATATACATACTTAAATACTTTTTTTTTTTTGTAAATATATACATATTATACATAGAAACACCCAGACCAATGCAAATAAACATGTTCATGCACACAAATATTTGCATTGAGCGGGAATCGAACCCGCGACCTCTGCGTGGCAGTCCATACACAGTACCACCGAACCACAGAGGCAGTCAATTATTATGAATATACCCTTGTTCTACGACCTTACCCAATAACATTTCCTGATAATCTACATAAAAAGTTCCAACCTGAACGTCTATATTTAGTACTAAAAACTTTGTTCGCTTCGCTAATCGTGGTTTGGCACGACACCTTCTAATTATCGTCAAAGCTTATAGTTAAACACAAAGTTCCAAACCTCAGTTCAATTATAAAGTTCTGCTAGTTTTAAACAATAATGGTTAACCTGGTTTTAGTATGCGACAGAAATGTTTGGTAATTATTTAGTTTAGACGTTATGTAGTTTGACGATCTCGCTGACTACTTGCCAACATATTTAACTGCCTCTGTGGTTCGGTCGCGGGCTCGATTCCAGCTCACTGCAAATATTTGTGTACATGAACATGTCTATTTGCATTGGTCTGGGTGTTTTTAAGTATAATATGTATGTATTTACATAAAAATAGTATTTAATTATGTATATCTGCATTCTAGAACCCATAACACAAGCTATCACTACATAGTCTAAAACAAAGTCGCTTCTCGCTGTCTGTCCCTATGTATGCTTAGATAACTACGCAACGAATTTTTATGCGGTTTTTTTTTAATAGATATAATGATTCAAGAGAAAGATTTTTAAGTATAATTCGTGCAAAATATAGTAGACAAATACTGGTAATTTTACAGGTTTCTAATGTAATGCAGGGACATAGCGGTTGCGGCAGTACCAGCCGGGGGGCCGCCGGCCTCTAAAGAAAACAATGACCATGTTTGTATTGTCTAATGACAAAAAAGCTGTGAACGTTGTTTAAAAAGACATTATATTTAGTATCGGCATAATACCTGTGCGAAGCCGGGGCGGGTCGCTAGTATAATATATGATTACTTTGGGTCTAGATGGCATTGTGTGTAGTTGTTGTGATATTAATATTATTTATTTACAAACTAGCGGTAGAACATATTTCTCGTAACTAGCCAATACTAGCTTTATAGCTAATATAGAACATAGCGCAGCACATAATTTCCATACCATGTTTTATAGTAATTACAATTTCACACCGTAGAAATTTAATCCAACCAATTATATTTATATAATTACTAGAACATAACCATTAAATAAAATCAGCATAATAATAATTATAAGGGAAGCTTCGATATCGCGTGACAAACAGGGCGCGGACTTGCTAATGTCATGGCTAAAATAACACGCTATATAAAATATTGCTACGGTATAAACAGGCTTGGGCGTTCAAATAGCTTGGTAGTAAGTTTGTCTAAAAATTGTTTAAGATATTGAGAAGTATTGGTAAGGAGATAAAGTTATGATCTATGTGCACCGTTAACTATGGATGACGGCAGAAGATGGCGAAATTTGGGGAAGACCTATGTCCAGCCCCAGCAGGGGACGCCTTTTGGCTGATATGAAACTGATAAAAAAAAGAAAAAGAAAGAGAAAATATATTTATTTGACACAGACAATTCAAATTCATTCATTGATATGATATTTTTATTCATTTAAAGCACTTGAGTGACACTTATGAACATCAAAATGTCAGATATTTAACCAATGTTGGGAGATAGGTAGACCCTTGTAGACCCTTCTTATGTCTTTAAAATAATAGTTAATGAGATAAAATAGTGAAATAACCTAAATTAGGGTTAGAAAATGGTATGACTATGTTAAAAGCTGGATCAGATCATGAAGCAGAGATATATAGCAAACCATAGGGTGGACATATATCTCAGCAGTGAGAAAGTTTACACATACATACATAACTTCACGCCTGTTTTCCATTAATGCGAATCGAAGCAGAGATTATAGAACGCCATTTGCTGCGATCCAAACATACCTTTTTTACCTGTTCAACATTCATTAATTTTTTCATACACACACGTCGGTTACGAGTGCTTGTAATTGAAAAATGTCAACACATCTATTTGGTCCATCAAAGTTCACTTCTCTCAATATTGTTTACTCTACATAGCAACAATCGATTCGTGATATTAACTGTATTCTATGAGTGGACAACAAGATACCGTTTTAGAAGATCTAGATCTTTTTAAATTGTTTTAAGCACGCAATTACCGAATAGATTTAATTTAACTTTAGACTCTTCAGTGAGTTTGTTCGGCAAGTCATCGGATTCTTTTCACAATGACCCCCGGTTTCTGAAAGGCTGATCAACGTAAAATTAACTAATCACATTTTAAATCTATTATGAAGTACCTAAAAGCATGCCAAATGCATGAATTTTGAGTTTATTTTGATCTAATTAGTTACTAACTAGATCAAATTAAACTAATTATAGTAATTGTTCATGCTTTTAGCAACCCAAATGGTACTTATTTTATTTTATTTACAAATAAAGAAAACTTACAGCTAGCACAACAATAATTCATGGTGTATATATAAAAGATGGCCAATTAAAAGTTTTCGCAGATAATATTTTTTAAGATACAACTTTAAGGTAAATTTGATGAAAGAGATTAAAATCAGGAAGACAATATTGTAAATTTAGTGTGAAGAGAAGAAATCATTACACAGTATTCTTTTAAGTTTAGAGCAACTTACACTAAAAAGATCAATGTCGACCCTCTGGCACTCAGCGTTGTACGAACGGCACACTCTAATCAAAAATGAATTTTGCCTGTACTTATTGTGGGCGGCAGGTGTATATAGAAGGTTATGCCTTCTGAGAAGCGCAGAAGGTACACGTAAGCCAATTTTGTTCACCAACTCACTGAAATTCGTTACGCCATTCATAATAGTGTACGGCAAAGATATATCTGCTATTTTTCTACGATCCTGTAAAGGGAGCATGTGAAACTTCTTGCAACGGCTGAAGTAATTTGACGTGTAATATTTAGAGCGAAATTGAATGTACCTTAAAAATTTTCTTTGTATGTTCTCTAATCGTGATGTATATATACCATAGTTAGGATTCCATACCTGGGACGCATATTCAAGAAGACTACGGACATATGCGCAGTACAAAATTTTTATTGTTTTGATGCGTTGAAACTCGGCTGATATTCTAAAGATAAACCCTAATTTATTTATTTATTTATTTATTTATTTAAGGTCAGCCAACGACTACTTACGCTATTACATTAAAAGACATATGTATCAGCTATTCTATACATAAGCGTAGTAACCACTTAAAGGCTAACACCACATGCACATTATTTGTTAACAATGAATAATTATATAATATTAAATTGATGAATTAATTTAGAATGAAATTAAATTACAATGTTATTAAAAAAATATATATATAAAATTAATTTAATTAGAATATAAAGTGAGCTTAAATTAAAATGTAATAATTAATATAGGTACAATAATCGCACAGTAATTTATTATCATACTTCTTAGAATTAGAATAACAGGTATAATTTGGATGTAATTATTTTATTATTAATATATTTAAGAATTAAATTAAATTTATACGATTAAATTAGGTTAATTTAGGATTAGCAGTTCGTGTAATGTTCAGTATTGTTTTACGATACGTACTTAAACTATCATGATGTATGTCTATTATGTCACTAAAACTGTTTATCAATTTACACATTCTAGGTATAGGGGAATTAGCACCAAGGACAGTCCGTCTTAATGGTGGGCATAGTGGTGTAATCTGATGTCGAGGGTATCTGGAAGGAGCGCGGAATCTTAGGAGACTCAATAGACCAGGACAATCCACATTACCTCTTATGAGTTTGAACATAAATACGGCATCAGTAATCTCCAAACGGGTAGAAAAGGCAGGTATCTTGAAGTACTGCAGGCGAGTATTGTACGAGGGCAGTAACTTAGCTTTCCCAGCAGAAAAGGCAAGATGCCAGAGAAAGCGCTTCTGTATTCGTTCTAGACGGAGAGCATGTACAGCATAGTGTGGCCTCCAGACGACACTGCACTGCCTAATGCCTTAGACGCCCTGTTAACTATATTGTCAACGTGTACGTCGAAAAGTAGCTTAGAGTCAAATGTTACCCCTAAATCTCTGATAGTATTCACTCTGGTTATGGCAGCACCCGAGAATGTATACTGACGACAGAGCGGGTTAGGTTTGCGTGTAAAAGAACATACGTAGCACTTGCTGACGTTTAGTTCTAGCCTGTTCCTAGTACAATAAGCTTGAAAGCGGTCTAGATCCTCTTGCAGCAAGATGGTATCTTCATAGGAAGATACTTTCCGCATTACCTTCATGTCGTCTGCATACAAAACTATTTTAGAATTGTGGAAACATGATGAGACGTCATTAATAAATATGTTGAACAAAAGGGGCCCTAGCAACGATCCCTGCGGGATTCCCGAAGGAATGCACATAGCTCGAGACGAGTAGCCATTCAGCACCACTATTTGGCTCCTGTTCTCTATGTACGATGAAAACCATCTGTACAGGTCGCCGCGTATACCAATCTGGAAAAGTTTCTGTTTTAAAATGTAATGATCTATCCGATCAAAACATTTCGTGTAATCAGTGTATATAACATCCACCTGGAGCCGTTGTGCCATAATATGTTCTGATATGAAATCACTAGTGACGATGAGATTTGATGTTGTGGAGCGACCCTTTAAAAACCCATGCTGGTGTTCGCCAAAACTGAGCTGAATAGCTGAATAAAGTTGTTTATAAATAATTTTTTCCAGTATTAGGTACTTTACATGACATTCGGCATGTTTTTATGTTATTTTCTTTTTAAATAAGACCCTTACTGGTTTTTATGAAAAGGTCAAATATCCCCAATAATAAAAATATTATGTAGTTTGTTCGGTGAGTGACAGTGTCGAATCACAGATTATAGTACACATGCTGCGCCCCAATTCTTCGCTCGCGCGTAAAATATGTTTTGTTGTATCTCTCGGGAACCGATTTTAGGGACAAAAAGTAGCCTATCGGTAAAGTAGAAATCGGTTCAGCTGTTATGACGCTGGGTGGTAACAAATACATACACACACATACACACACAAAATTTCGCATTTATAATGTTATTAGGATAAGCCGAAGACCCAATTTTACACAGTTAGCAAAACGTTCGAACTCATGCCAGGTAGCTTCGGTTCAGATAAACGCAATTATCTATTTGTCTGTGCACTAGTGGCGAAGAGTGACGTTTTGTAAGAGGGAAGCCGGCGCAAAATTTGCTTACCTTAAAGCACGACTAATGGTCTATTTCTACACTAGTCTTTGTGATTTATCTCAAAGGGAAGCCGGTAGGAATCGGGTTATATGGACTCTTCGCCACTGCTGTGCACACTTTTATGTTTTACAAATTAGACTAATACTATATACCTATAGTAGGTACTGTATTCGTCTATTGAGGCTATTGGGAGTTGCATAATGTTTGTGCATATCTAAGTCCAATTACTTATATCTTCGACTTTCTTTCTTTTTCTCTAACTTCATGTATGTTTCATATTATAATTATATATTGTTGCAATAAAACTACAAATAATAATGTAGACAATAAGGCATATATTTACTAAGCCGCCATAGTGGAGGCCACCATACCAGTAGTTTGGCTTTTGGAATGGTGTCCGCCACTTCTGGGTTCCACTGACTGCTTATCATCAGGCAGAGTGGAGTCACTTTGGTAGGCTAATATAAAAAAAATTAAAGCTTTTGTTGTGCATTAGTGTTTGCAGAACTAGGTGTGCCTGATTTTTATGCAGTTATGCGAAATACGATAGCATTGCTAATGTTTGAATGCACGATAGTTCTAACTTTCTTGTTGTAACTATGACAAACAAAATAGATAGTCGGAAAATAAAGTTTTTATATTTATTATGCCTTTGTATGGAGATATATGGAGAAATTATCCAAGATATTTTTTTTTTTGAATTGTATCGTTCTCTTATAGTGAGAATTGGTGATTTTAAATAGAGAACAAACATTAGTTGCTTTTAGGCCGTTATTACATTATCAAATTTAAATCATATAAATATGATTTCATATCTGTCATATGATATATGATGACGTTC
This sequence comes from Parascotia fuliginaria, assembly GCA_963082885.1. NCBI lineage: Eukaryota > Metazoa > Arthropoda > Insecta > Lepidoptera > Erebidae > Parascotia > Parascotia fuliginaria. The sequence continues at coordinate 9,742,728 of OY720195.1, forward strand.
TTCATTTTTACATATTACACTAATTGACCATACAAACGTCATATATCATCAAACCGTGCTTTTCGTTGCTATGAGATCCTTTCCCTTCCCTGCAAATCAACACGCTAGCACCGTCTATTTACATACGGACTGTGCTAGTGTATTGAATATGATCCTATTTGTACGCTAACTGTCAAGAAGGATCCTCTAACTATGATCATAGACGATATGAATCACATGGTAGTTATTATACCGTCATATGTTCTTCATATAAAAGTGACTCACACATCTATAATAATAATAATAATAATATTCTACCACATTCACACAGCGCCATCTAGCCCCAAATTAAGCAATTATATTTGCTTGTGTTATGGGTACTAAACAACTGATATACTACTTATATACATGTTTTTTTTGTAAATACATACATATTATAGATAAATTACACCCAGACACAGAACAAACAATCATGCTCATTACACAAAGGTTTGTCCTGGGTGGGAATCGAAACCACGACCTGTGGCTTAGCAGTCAGGGTCACTAACCACTAGACCAACAGGCCAGTCAATATATCTATATATTATATCTATGATCATATTTATATGATAGTCTAATAGCGGCCTTAGTCGAAGGTCTCACAATTCATTCGTTGACTAATTATGATATTATTATTACTTTATTTTCTTGAAATGATAAACTGCTACTATACAATATATATTTTACCTATAACTACTACTAAAACACAATAAAAATACGTAGATTTAATGTACTATTATAGAAATACTAGCGGTTTCACCCGCGTCTTTGATTATGACTCTGCTCCCGTCGCCATTAGCGTGATGTTACATAGGCTATAACTTTCCTCGAGAACTGGGCTATCATACGCAAAAAGAATTTTTCAAATCCGACTGACTGGTAGTGCCAGAGCGTGTTCAAACAAACAAACAAACACTCTTTCGCTTTCTGTAATAGTATCTATAGATTAGAACAGTAAAACCTATATTTAGAGTTAACCAAACTATTCAAATTCTATAGATTGTACAGATAAAACAAAAGTGGTTATAGCTGAATGTCGTTTACATATTGATTCCAAAGAAAAACACCATAACTGTAAAGCAAATGTTATTGGAAAAACAGATCTATAGCTACTCATTTTAGATTTACTTTAGCGTATCAAGTGACATGCAGTTATGTTTTTTCTTGTTAACAAGTCAGCGCTATCTTATATAAAAGTTCCAAAACTTTTTCGCGAAACAATGTCTTATCTGTTCAAACATGAATAGATACTCAAGAATGTACTCTTTTATGAGCTACTAAGATATAAAGGAACTATTAATATGTCAAAGAAAAATAATGTTATTTGAACAAGCAATATACATTAAACTACCTGAACCTGTTAGTAAAAAATACATTAATGAAAAATAATAAAATTTATAGGTTATTTTTACTTATAAAAAACAAAAAGCTCCATTAATACGAATTTAATGACACCTCTTATGTTAGAATCCACTAAGTCATTTAAGTTGTAGGGCGTGCCAAAGAAATAGACATACGTACCCACATACATACATACGCTCGAAAAACATTACCCTCCTTGATTTCAGCAGTCGGGCAAAAACTGAATGTATATTCATAAATGTTTTCACATAGGATTATTAAAGTGTTTTTAGGACATGATCATAATTGTTTTAACTACAATATACATTTCTAAAATTATGTATACAAACCTTTTCTTATCTTCAAACGACAGTGCAAACCGTATGAAAGTCCATTTCGTGGCTTAAAAGAAGTTATCTGAGATAGAAAAATAAAGAGTGACTTTGATATTCATTTCGTTACTTTAAATTACCTTAAAACAATCAATAAATCTTTCACTACCAGCACCTACCTCTTCGCTGTCGTTTCTGGTTTATGTACCTACTCTAATATTCAATATTAAATTTCTTAAGTATATTTTCTACAACACAAATCAGGTTAAACTTCGCTGGCATTGTCGTGCATCATGATCTGTTAACTCCAATAGCTATTAATCTTGATCCACAAAAAATATAACTCTTTTAACAGTTTTGCAAGGAGTTTCGCAACACAGGACTGGCAAATAAAAGGTCGTAAAGACAAGATTATATGGCGTTGGAAAGAATATGGAATATTGGTTACTAAAGTAACACCCAGACATAAATTCTAATATCTAGGTGTTTTATGTAAGGTGACAATCAGTAATTTAAGGTGACTTGCACATGTTGCAACTATTGCAGCAACTAGCAACTAGCTGTTTACATATAATAATACCAGCCTGTTTACTGTCCCACTGCAGGGCAAAGGCCTCTTCTCATATAGAGAAGGCATGAGTATTAATTACCACGCTTGCTTAAGGCGGATTGGCAATATCGGACTTTTAAGACCAGGTTTCCTCACGATGTTTTCCTTCACCGTCAGTCAGAAATATCCAATATAAGTACATAGGATTTAAAAATCACATTGGTACTTCACCGGATTTGAATCCACTACCTCGTGTTTACAAAGTGGGTGCCAAATCTCAATGAAATATCATAGTTGCTCACAAAATGCCATAAATTTTGGCAACTGTGAATCGGACTATTTGTTTTAAAAGTTGATAGTTTCTTTAACTAAAGTTGCTCTATCTGCAAAGCACCAAAAGGACGTTTTAAAGAATATGAGAGAATAGGTGGAAGAGAAATAAATTGTTATTAATAATTAACTAAAAATAATAAATAGGTATAAAGTTCACGGCAAAGATGAGCTTTTCTCAGAAAGAAGAATTGCTATATTAATAATATTGGTATTTATCTCATTTCTTTATTTATTTGCTGTCTCTGCACTTCTTCTTCTTGTAATTACAAAATTATAATTAAATTAAATTAAATACCCATAATTCATTTTCTGATTAGTAAAAAAATTCTACGCAATAAAAGTCATCGGCATGTGAACGTGTCTTAAAAACCCGTGCGAGACCCATTTAAATTTTACGGCAGCGGCGATTCTTCGGAATTGTAAAATCTGTCCTCGAAAATTATATGAGAATAATATATTTCAACTCTGCATCATCTATGGGTTGACTGGTAGAAAATGCCCTCGGCATTTAGTCCATCTCTATACGAACTGTATGTGTAAAAAGTTTTAATAAATAAAAATAAACACATTAATATAATAATATAATAATACTAATATTCTACCACATTTACACAGCGCCATCTAGCCCCAAATTAAGCAATTATATTTGCTTGTGTTATGGGTACTAAACAACTGAAAAAATTAAGAATCGTCTGCTAGGCGGTGCGAAGTTCGCTGGGTCAGCTAGCTATAGATAAATTACACCCAGACACAGAACAAACAATCATGCTCATCGCACAAAGATTTGTCCTGGGGAATCGAACCCATGACCTCCGGCTTAACAGTCAGGGTCACTAACCACTAGGCCAACAGGCCAGTCAATATATTTTATATTGTTAATTTTAATTACTTACAGTGTGAATACTATTTTTTTTCGTTTTCATAAGTATTTTAAAATATTCTGCGTTTTTCTTTCCAATTGTAGTTGTACTTGTGTTTTCTGTGTTGGATTTTTTGACATTGACCAGCAATAATAGGTTTCTTCTTTTGTGACCATCATCATTAGTTGGTAGAAGTAAATTAACATAAATGTGAGCAATATTAACTACAAATTCGATTATTTGTGTCGTACACCGCTTTAAACAATGGTGCATCTGGTTTTTACAATTGCTTAATAGCTCATTGTAAAGTTCAAAGACTGGTAGCGTGGGTGCTATTATAAGTTTTATCTATATTTTTAGATCATTGCACTTCGTGTACAAACTTTAAAACTACAAACACTGCATACTTTTGTTTGAATTATTAATGCTAGACAATCGTTTTGAAGTTAGAATTAAGGAGTATGCCCACTACACCGTATTATATATCATGACCTTGCTATGAACGTATCAGGATTGGCAAGCAACACGAAACGCTCTACTATGCCGACTAGATAATGCTGCCATCTTTAAAATTTGACAACCAGGACAAGACCCCGAATTTTAGAGCCCGGAACCCGGACATTTCAACAAGTTTTTTAAACATACTCGTAGTCAGTGTAATAAAACAGTTGAAAGCAGAGTAGCGTGCGGGCTCAGTGCATACGTCGCTGCCCAAGATCTTAAACTTTTAAGCTCCGACTATAAATGAAGCCCTGCCCTACGCTCCCCGGACGCCCTCTAAGCTAGGACAAATCCGGGAAAACCTGGACAGATGGCAGCACTATTAGGGCTAGAGGGTTTATATATATTCTTGTCGACAATTGTTGGCGCTCCGTGCATAGCACGCGACGGTGTAGATCTGTGACGGAACGGTCTAGTGGGCATAGTCTCATCATACTTTTCAATAGAAGAATCTTTTCAAAGAATATTTTATTGCCTGACACGTTCATGGCACGTTCATGGTATTGTACAGTGTAGTAAGCAGACTCCTATACCGTTGAAGTTGTTGATTTGAGATTTTATATTATATCAAATCAAAAATCAAATATCGATTGGTTAGTGGTCAACTAAGTGTCAGGCTTTCTTAGGTCGCCCATAGAGGTATCCGATTTGACCTAACGACGATCAGCTTGGTAACAACTAGGACTGACTTTTAACGTGCCCTCCGAAGCACGGAGACGCTCAGATCACATACCACTATGCGGTCTCCCATCCATAGGCCAGCTGCACTTTACGTTGCTTAATCGCTAATCGCTTACCGATTAGTGAGCGCAACGAGCTATAAGCGCCTCCATCTATCTCTATGATATAATATTGTATGTTTGTTCTACTTTCTAGCTGCTACAAGCGCGAAGTAGCTTCTAACCACTCTCAAGAAGTTTCTAAGCGTATTGAATTCATGTTTCTGAGAAAATTTTATGTTACTAACGAAGTAACATGCTTTATTTGATTAGATTTCAATTGAAAGGATACTACTACTATTATAAATGCAACAGTTTGTGTGCGTGTGTGTGTGTGTGAGTATGAGTGTGTGTTTGTTACCACTTAGTGCTTAAGCGGCTGAACTGATTTTAATGAAAATTGGTATGTAGTACCTACACAGATTTGGTGCCGGACACGAGCATAGGATATTTTTATCCCGAAAATCGGCCTGGTTCCCGAGTTACAACTTACCATTTTCCGCGTGGGCAAAGCCGCAGGGCGAAGCTAGTTATTCATAAAGATAATGTAATTGTTCACAGATTTTCTATAGTTTCTAGAAATTATTTGGTTTCCAGGGTGTTTTTCCGCTAACTTTATCTAAGCCACGGCTTTTAATACGTTTACACTTTTACGTTTAGCAAGTGCGTACTCTCGCGCAAAACCGAGGCTAATCGCTAGTGATATATAAATTTAATACCGTTTCATAATCCTAAGTAACTTACCGTTAACGGTATCCAATCATACACCAACAATGGCTTTTATTTCGACTATCGGTGGTCGTGCATATACCAGCGATAACGAGTGACCAATATGGAGCCCATAATGAGGGCCTGCGTTACCTTATGTGGATACTTGGTGAACTAGCACAGCTTAGGTTAGAATGTCTGGTGTGCTTTGTACAAGAAATGTTGCTACCAAGACTAGGGAAAATGTAGACCTTTTTAGATAAAAACGTTTATTGGTGGCGCTTCTAACATCTCTACATGAACCGGTCATAAAGTGATTTATAAATTATTTGCTACATTTTCTAGGTCATAAAGCCATCTTGTTACGTGGCTACAAAAATGCTGAACCTAAGATAAAGCTGTTTTCGATAAAAATAGTTTAAACGTTCTTGTAGGTCGCTTTAGGCTGAAGATTACGATGCTTACGGCTAGTTTCACGAAATAAAAATTAAAAATCTCTGTTGCTGATTTAGAATCATATTATTCGTTTAACCTTTAGTTACTTTTTATTAGCGTGATACGTGAGCAAAGCAAGAATGTTAATACTTACATTTTGGCATTAATAACATGATCAAACACAGATCGTAGCTAGTTTGTATTTTAACTGTGGCTGCAAACAAATATTTTTAATTGGAAGACTTTGTTTCCGTACCTACATTTGAGTCTTCTATTGTGATAGGTAAATATTTATTGACTGACTTTTGACAAAAGCCACGTATAGATAAAAATGGTTTCTCGCAGAATGTTTTAACGTTTATAAAAAAATTAAGTTAAGCAATGGATTCAATACTTAAGATACAGACATAGCCAAGTAGATAAGCAAGTTAAAGTGACAGTTGGAAGCGCACATATCTAGTAAGATTAATGACAGAACAACGAACAGAAATATCTCCCTTACAAAGTTTTTCTGTTCCGTGAAAACGACATGCTGTCAATGCGGTTCAAAATTTCTCCAAAGAATACTCGCAAGATGTTAATAAACAAGATGGACAGATGACAGAAGATCCTGGATGAAAGATGCTTCTAATTACCATTTACCCTTTGGTAGTTGGTAGAGAAGACCAATGTACCTACTGCAGTTCAATTATAGCTACGGCTGAGACGATGGTGATGATACTGCGTAATAATAATCATCCTTCAATCTGGGGTTTGTTTTGCGAACTGCAAATCAATTTACTAATATTGGGGCATTAAAAGCATTGTTTGAAGCTCTGGTGAAAAGCCGGCTGGAGTGTAGTGCCATAGTTTGGTCTCCACATGAAGCCAAATACAAATTTATGTTGGAACGTATTCAGAACAAGTACATTAGGTTTCTATATTTAAAACAGTATGGGGTTTATCCTGGATATCCACTGGTATATCCTACTTTATTTGTTCTGGGTATGGTTGGCTATTGTAAACTTGAAGTTAGAAGGGAAGTGGCATTAGCTACTTATTTATTTAAGTTGATACGGGGTATCATTCAGAACGCTGCTATTCTGCAGGAGGTTAGGTTGTGTGTTCCAGATGACTACGTGGGTCGGCGCCACTTTTTGATGTTCCGCGAGCGCGTACCAACTTGTTGCAACACGCACCACTTACGAGGGCGCTGCGTACGCTCAACATGTTTCCATTAAATTGGACATTTTCTCGTGCTCGCTGAACGAATTCACTAAGGCTGCGTATTGTGCACTATGTGTGTAGTAAAATGTTTAATTATAATAAGGTGTGTAAATTAGTTTAAGTCATTAAAAGTATGTTGTAAAGTATGTCTTATGTTAAAAAGTATTACTTAATGTTCTACACTATTGTATTAGGGTTCACCTGTAAAAATAGTTGTATGTGTGTATAAATAAATAAATAAATGTTTTATAATAATGGTACAAGCTACGTTGGATAAAATAAAGAAAAATGTACCTACATTCTTACTGATAATATTGAATTTCCTACTTCGAGTTACTTTAAACGCAAGATGCCAATGAAGGTGTAATACCTAAACATGAAATTTGCCTGAAATGTGAAATTGACTGAGAACTGAAATACCTCTATTTATTCACATTTGGAAACCACGCCATCTAGTAGTTTACTTCTCAACTGCCAATAGAGTAACCTCGTAAAACAAATTGTGACCTATTTATTTGTAACTTACATGTTTCAGGCCTAGGTTTAAGAGCATCTTAAGTTTGAAATACGTAACACTTTAAGGTATTTTCTTATTTTAGAACTGAATATTTAAATTTAAGGATGTAATATTGTTATTTGTACATTTGACACCATCTCGTGACAGTCGCGTAATACATATCAAGTAAGCTAGCTAACTCGACACAATTTAATTTGAAGCATTGACGCTAGATGTCGTAATAACATTTAATTGCAAAGCTGGACACAGTTTAGTTTAGAGCATTGACGCTAGATGTCGTAATATACATTAAATTGCAAAGTTCTAATAAAAAATTACGAATATTCAAATATTGTACTGCTGCAATTACCTATAACAATGTATTTAGTATTTCATAAGATAATAATATAATGATATGCGGACATTTTAAGAATATTTTATGCACTATCTGATAATCTGACCTTTTTGGTCAAATCTTTGGTTTCGTCATAAGCTTGCGCTTCTCTAGGGAGAACCGGAAAACGTCGTAGTGCAAACCAAAAACCTGTGAACATTTTAACTTTTCAACTTTTTCGCTAGATGACGTTTTAGACAATGTTAGCACAACACTAATATACTCATCATCTCTTATACTATTAATTATTATTTATGATCTTAACAATATCGAAATCAAAGAAGGTACTTAAAAAAGTATAAACGTAAATTCATACATGATAAACTATTTTTTGAAAACGCTATTCTGTCATACATAATGTTAGTAAACAACCAATGTTGTGTTGACAAAGGGCACAATTACAAGCACCCGAACACAAAGTAGATACGTCATTCGAAACCGACGTGTGTGTGTGTGAAAAGATTAATACCTAAATGAAACGTATATTTATAATTTATTTTAATTTTTATTTTTTATTTATATAATTTAATGCACTAATGTACAATATTATCATTTGTAGTGATTCGTCATTTTCGGTAAAATATTAGGTAAGGTGTATTCGGGTAATTACGAATGGATTTTTGACAAGTTGAAGTGATGTTAGTATTTTCATTAAGTTACCTGTCAAAATGATGGAGTGAATGCTTGGCTTAGGTCACTTCGTGTACTTGAATGTACAACCTATCGGTCAATATTAAAGACTTCTACAAATATCATCGGAATTAGGAAATAAAACTGTCTAAAAATTCAATCCGTTTAATTTTACTGGAGTGCAATTCCGAAATATGTTCGGGTATTTCCGGATGACTGTATAAAGTGGCTTTTATACACATCTGTCACATGGTTCATATTTCTTTTTTGATCAGGTTTACCCGTCAAAAATTTATTTTTCAATAATATTAATAGAATCGCCTAAACATATTTGTTTGATACTTTTAGTTCGCATTTACCCGCCAAATATGAATCGGTTCTCAAACTTTTCTTACTTAAAAGCCATTTGTATGAATAAATACAAGGTTTTTGAAATAAAATAAAAACGGCAAGTAATATCGTTTTATTTAAAATCAGATAAACAACAATAATCATAATTAAGTATGTAAAACTTTCGTCTTGTAGCTTACTTAATTATATTTTAGAAAACAATTATAATTATTTCACATAAAAAAGTACAGCCTCTTTCATTAAAACGTTTGCTTTGGGTTGTTACACTTAATGACTAAGTATAATTAATAACAAAATGTCTTCGATTCACACTGTGGTATGCAGCACAGAAAAATTTTTCTGCCACTAAAAATCATATAAAACTCAATTTGCACACAGAGAACAGCAAAATCAAATTTTCAGATTGGTAAAATAATTATACAGAGTGTATACGACGGTTTGACATTAAATGAAAAGGCAGGTGTTACTAGCCAATATAATGATTTCTAATTAATCACAAAAGTAATTTGACGAAAAACAAAAATTTGAAATTTTCTAACAAAATAAATAATATTTTAATAGTAACGAAGTAATACACCATTTTATTATGACAAGTTCACTGAACTGTAATGAACGGCAACGTTTATCCTTCGACGTGGACTATGACTTAAATCAGTGACCGTTTGACGTACTTACATAGTGTTAATTTAGAATTAAAGCAATTAAAAAAAATTGTCCTGTGTCTAAACTATTAAAGATATTTAGTAGATTTTTTTTTGTCTCGCTTTATAATGTCACATACTATACGTAATTGCATTTAATGTCATACCGTCGTATACACTCTGTATAACCTAATGCTGACTCTGCACAATGAGTGTATCGTAGTGTGCGACTGATGTGCACGAGGTTGTGGGTTCGATCCCCACGCAGGACAAATATTTGTGACTTTGTGTACATTAATTGTATGTTTGTAAAGTCCCATGCAACACAGGGCTTGTAACATAGTGCGAGAGTTGTCTGTTCAAAAAAAAAGGTATACTTACGGAGATTGTATTGGTCTTTCGTTTATCGTATATATATATATATATATAGTTTAGCAAGAGCGCAGAAACAGTATCTGAAAAAAAAATTACAAAATGACATAAACTTTGAGAACAACTGATCGCTCACATAGAAAATTAACATCGGGTAAATCGGGATTCGGAATTGTCCTAATCGGGTAAATCTGAAAATAACTAAAATATTGAGCTACTGTATTCTAAACAGACTTATTAGTGCACAAAAACGATAATCTATCGAATAAAAAGACAATCAATTAAATAACTTACCAAATTTCGTAATTATCGACGATCGGGTAATTCTGAAAATCCAAAAACGCGCGAAATATTCCCTGTTGTCGAAAATTGATGATTGTGACACGCGCGATCACTCGTAGCGACCCGAGGGAACTGAAGCGGGTAGCTGATTAAGTTGGCATTTAGGTGAATGTTGCCAGAGCGGTATAGATCCCCGCGTTTGGTGGAAATTTGTAATTATTGGAATAACCCGATTTTCGGAATTAGCCGAACACACCTTAGTTAGTAATCATCCGAATATCATTTTCCACAATAAGATTCTTTGCCTGTCTAAAACAACAATTTGGGACTGAAGTAGCACCCTTTCTCAGCAAAACCTATTGTATTTCAAACCAAACGTTTCAGTAGGTATTTCATACTCATACTCAAAAGTCATTCAATTTAAAACATGAAACTTTTTACCAGAGCGTAAATTATAAGTGTATGATTCCTTCCGATTTTGATCATGGGTAATTTAAGAGATGTAAAAAAGCATTTCATAAAAAGAAGTTTGCTACAATGGCTTTATTATTAGACAGATTAGAGTAATTTCAATAGCTACAAAAGTTTACTGTAAGAGAAAGACCTATCCCAATCATGTCCTTGACCGGTCGTGACGCCCTCATTATCTAAAAGTCACAGTTAATTTTGTTACTTAAAATAACAAGGTCTTCAATTTTGTAACGAGAAAAATGTCTTACAACATTATTTATGATCACAATAAGCGAAATCTCAACAATATTGCAAAATTGTCATAAAATACTCGTAAACTAAGTTAATGACCAATTGAACAAGTTGCCCTATTTAACGACTGAAATATAACTGGGAATACTTTAATATTTTATTGCTTGTAACATTCATGCACAAATTTTACAGTACCGTTGTCGGTTCTACTCTGCTTCTATTAAAATATGTAAATAAGCTGATGATTCTGTTTGCCTTATAATCGCTTGCATGCTATCCTTAACGGGTCAGGCCACCTTGTGGAAACCATATTTAATCTACGATTTAGAGTGTAATATTAAAACTGAATGCCGTAAGCCATTACTTACAGAGTACGAGTATCTTCATACTGTCGCCATAGGATTGGCCAGATAGCTAATTCTATGGCGACATATGCCTGGTGGCTAACATAGCGTACCTATATATCTAACGCAAAGAAAATAGACGATAAATATATAGTCAATCAATTAAAATAATTCGCAAGTAACATCGCGTTAAAATATATGTAAGTCTATAAAAGTTTATACAATTGAAGCTTCTACTTTATTGTCATAATAAACAAGAGAATTTGTGCCGAAACGTAATTTACGGACAGGCGAACATTTTATGTATTACACAGTAAAATGGCGCTGTAAAAATTATTTAATAACTCCAACTGAATGTAAAGATGTAGACACAACTGTGAAAGGAACCTCATTATGACATGCAGTTACTTATATAACACAAGGTCGCTATTCTGGACTGTCTGTTCCTTTGCTATCTGCTTCTGGTCAAGGACAGGCTCAATAGGACCATTACTTCAACCCTACTAGAGAGGAGAAGAAGGGGGCAGCTGCTCCCCTGATGTAATGCCATTGCCTTTATTTTCTACCTAAATGACTCAACCCTGCCTGGTGGTAAGCAGTCTATGGAATTCAGAAGTGGTGGACACCATTCTAAAAGCCAAACTACGCTATGGTAGCGTCCATCATAGCGGCTTAGTGAAATGTTTTTTTTACGCCCCTCTTACAAGATCCAAAATCATAATTGGATGGAAACACATGCGCTGGTAAAACTGTTACCACAATTTTTATAAAGGAGGGGGTAAGGCACCGGCCTCTATCGCCTGTACCTCACTACCCCTCGCATATGCTTCGGGTTTAGCAGGACATTTCTTCCAGAAGGTTCAACGTTTTGTAATTATGTCGTATAAACATAAAAGTACCCAAGTACGTGCTCATGAGCGGATCGTTAGCAGAATATTGTAATTTGAAGAAGATTAATTGTGATTAAATGAAATAACTCTGGTCTAGAATACACTACGACTAATGAAATACCAGACAAACGCTTAATCATAGCTATGACGTCACACATAGTATTTGTAATTTATCATAGTTCATTCCAGAATTATTGAATATATACTTTACAGAGTAAGTTCTGAGGGAATCTAAAATCACAAATCCGCCTTGAGCAAGCGTGGGGATCAATGCTCATACCTTCTCAGTATGAGAAGAGGCCTTTCCTGCAGTAGGATAATAATGGGCCGATATGATGAAAAAGAGTAAAGGACTCTAAAGTGGAAAGACAAAATACAGCTGAATGTAATAGTAAAAAGGTTCGAAATATTCTTCAAGCTTGGCCGGTTGTGTTAATTTGACGCCTATACGGATAACGTTGCTCCTTGTTAGTTTCTAGTTATCTGTATAGTTCGTAGCTATAGAAAAATATAAAAAGGTTCTAAATTCTAGAATATAGATGCGACATCTAACCGGATTTCATGTACATACATAACTTCACGCCTGTCTCCCATTTAATGGGGTAAACAGAGATTATAGAACGCCATTTGCTACGATCCAAACATACTTTCTTTGCCTCTTCAATATTCATTATTCTTTTCATACACACACGTCGGTTACGGGTGCTTGTAATTGTGACCTTTGTGAACACATCATCTATTTAGTCCGCGATGTTTCTTTACCCCTACCAATTTTCTCAGTCATTTCCGCATCATAAATCTCTTTCGATATTCTACTTCCATTCATCCTTTCCATATGTCCAAACCACCTTAACATACTCCTTTACTATATCATCTTTACTGCCATACGTGTCATAGGGTATTTAAAATCAAGTTCGGTTTAGCAAGCCACATTACAGATCATGAGAGAAATAATCCATAAATTTTAGGGTCGCCGTCATCGAAAACTATGAGGAGGACTATATACTCGTATATATTATATACATATATATAGTCCTCCTTATATCATATACTATATCATAATTTCACAAAACATAAGATAAAAATATGGAACCTATTGTAACAATTTCTATGTTTGTGTGTCCACTGCCTAAACTTGAATGGTCTGTTACACTGATCCAGGAGGATAAGGAAAATGTAAAATTGGTAGCATTAAAAGGCCTCAGCCTGTTAATGGAAATTAGACAGTCCCTGGCAATTATAATTTTCATTGTCAGTTTGTTTTCGTTCAATCTATGAATGATTTTCGATTGATATGAAATTTTAAATGTTGAGGAATGATAATAAATGATTTATTTTAAAAAGATTTTTATCTTTATTGATGAAGCTCGATTGGGGAACCTACGACTATTACTTTGATATTGTTCCTGATTGTATGTATGAGTAGTATAGTGATGTTTTCATTGATCGTAAGTAAGGTTGTAGCAGAGCTTTATCTTTAAGTAACCAGAGGCCCTAGACAAGTGGTAAAGATTTCTATTCTATTCATAGAATAGATTAAAAAATGTATTGGATTGACATAAGCGCTGGCGTTAGCTTATGTCAATCCAATACATTTTTTAATTTATTCTATTCTACTGTTATTTGTTCGTCCACTTGGTCATCTACCACCATTGTCAATTAACCCTTTCATGGACACTACTGTGGACACGCAATAGATGTTTTATTCTCATCAAATCAAATAAAAAAACTGTTAAAAGAAAATGTAAAAAGTATCTAAGGAAACTTCAACGCTTAGGTTTTGTACATGTAATTCATTTTATACTATAGTCTGTATTAACTATGAAAAATACCTGTTGTAAAATCATGTGTCTTATAAAATTAACAGTATTTATACTTTTACGAATGTGGTCAAACGATAAAACAGCGACAGAAAGAAAATATCACCACTGCAATCGACAATCCGCCAGCTAAGTGTATGTTAATGGCTACCATTAACACATAGTGTCGTTATGTAGCCATGGAGAAAGCAGAGAAAGCAATTAGTGATGAAAATTATAAGCATCCAAAAAATGACATTAAAATAAATGACTATATAGTTTAAATTGAAAAATTCCTCGAAAACTATGCCACGTAGAGATATGTCATTAAATTTTACGTTGGGCATGAAAAGCTGTAGAAATGCGTGGATGGTCATAAAATTTACTGTAATGATGTTTAGTTTATTATATAGCATACTTTTGCTTACCCACAACGTAAACGATGGTAGAGAATGGTATGTAATTAATTATAAAAGACAAAATTTTACAAGTTCTTTTCTAGGGGTCAGTTGCCTCAGGGAAGCCAGTTTCAGTCAAGTTGGTCTAAGTTGGCTATTAGTCAAAAGCCTGCAAAGGTCAATGTCCTAAATACTTTCAAGTCCTTCTTGACCACATGTAAAATTTTCGAACTAGCATCTATAAAAAACCTATCAAAGTTTGATCAATTTTGAGTATTCATTACTACCGAATTGTCTTTAATTTGGAACAAGAGGAATTTTATGAGATATCGTAGAAATAGTGGGGATGCTGTTTAAGTCGTATTGCTGGTATAACCGTGGGTGGTAAACTACGGACGGCCAAGTTTTCGCGTAAAACCCCTTTTTATTGACTTGCCTAGCGAAGGTCAATTGTTCGTCCTAGGAAAGTGTTCGGTTCAAGTTATAAGCCACAGCTTCTAAAGAGAATTCTAGCTTAAATTGAAGCAAGCCATCTGCGACAGAGCACAGGGATAATAATATCACAATAATAGCACAACAACTACACACAGCGCCATCTAGACCCAAAGTAAGCATACATTATAGCTTGTGTTATGGGCTCTAGCTTGCCGATACGTACATACTTTTTTTTTGTAAATACATATATAATAGACATAGAAACACCCAGACCAATGCAAATAGACATGTCCATGCACATAAATGTTTGCACTGAGCGGGAATCGAATCCGCGATTTCGGTACACAGTTAGTACACAGTCGGTACACAGTAGTTGATACTATGTACTATGACTGCTAAGCAGAAAACGAACCACAGAGACAGTCAAAAAAAAAATAGAAACTTTACATTTTCGACGACCCTATAAAATACTTAAGAGAGGCTGAAGAAGTAGACTCAGAAGGAGCTGGCGTGATAGTCTGGACTTTGCGAGAGGTTACAAAGGTTCATAACGTGCAAAAGGTGGTGATGAACAGAAAAAATGGGCGCGCACAATTTAGATAAAAAAAATGTTCAGCAACCGATTTACGTAAAGCTACCAGTTTTGTCAGTTAATATATAAAAAGACCTGGTACGACCTCTGATGGCTTTTGAGAAGGCCTGGTGGAATATAATAATCAAAAATAGGCTGGATCTATTTGGCGCAGCCAACCAACCCGTTCAACCTGTTCAAGGCATCTGTTTTTGTGTTGTTGTTAATAATTGTGTCTTCGGTTATCTTGTGTAAATTTGTGTCTTTGTCTATGTCATATAAATATATTTTCTTTCTTTCTTTATAAAAAAATCTTGTAAATTACACCACAGTTCATATTCACAGACTTACAATAAAACACAACGGACACGTCGATATAAACCACAGATCTAACATCCACTCCGTTGAGTGTTTTTGTTTCGGCTTTATTTACTTACCAGTGACTCTTCACAGCTTGGTGGTACAAGTGTCTTCGAGAGCTGAGCCCTATTTATGACTATATCCGATTTGTTCATAAAGAAATGACTGGGGTTATAATATTATGCATATAATGTAGAGCAAGAATCGTGGCTAAAATTGGCGCATTTATTTGATTGGACGTATATTGTATAAAATATTGTAAACCAGAAATATTATAAAAATTATGAAAATAAATTTTGTGAGATATAACTTTTTAAAATGTCTTTTTTATCTATTTCGAATAGAATTTATTTTCCATTTTAAGAAAATATTATTATTTTTATGTTGAAAAATTACTTTTTATAGTTTGTTTTTACGCTAATGTTTTTAAGTAAGATGGCCAACGAAAGTTAAAGAGTTACGAGATGCATTGAGTATTTTCTGCATAATATTTTTTGGCATATTTCTATAGTCTATGGTAGGCACATTAAAGCGAGCCGTATGATTTTTGTAGGGCTCGTAGATACAAACAAAATAAATGTAAACTTAAGTACTTCTATTTAAAGTTTTAGCTGACAAAAGAACAACGCTCCAAACAACGCATAAAGCGCATTGATATACAAAAAAAAGCATAATAAAATAAGATTTTTCCTATTGCTCTTTTTATCAAAATAATGTTAATATGTTCATGCAAATTAGATTTTCAATTGTTTACAGTAACGTAAGTTTGTTTGCATCAAACTAAATTTTCCTTTATAAATCTTTGAGTTTGAATGATAAAATAATAAATTTTCAAATACATTAAATATTTTAGGTAAGAGATTGTTTTTATATACGCGTTTTACAATGATTTTTAGTAGACTCGCAAATTTTGTACTTAATTTATTAAATGGCTACTAGAGTTTATGTGTTATGGAAACAAAATAAGTAATAGAAATGATTTGAGATTTGATTTGTGATTTTCAAAAACTGAGACATGATAAATTTATTAAAGCCCAATTAGACCCTTGATCCTCTCCTTATCACTTTTCCTTCTTCGTCACTTTCTCCCTACGTGGTCGACAACGGCTTCGTTCTATTTCCTAGGCTTTATTTCGACAATGCTTTAAAAGCATACCTATACCATTGTTTATAGGACTCGTTACCCACTTACCATCAGGAGAGCCGAATGCATGCTAGTTTGCCACCAAAGTGGTTTAAAAAACAAACATTAAGCTTAATAGCCATTGGTCACCAGTTTCATTATATGGGGTCACTTCATCCATTTGACTGGCCTGTTGGTCTAGTGGTTAGTGACCCTGACTGCTAAGCCGGAGGTCGTGGGTTCGATTCCCACCCAGGACAAACCTTTGTGTGATGAGCATGATTGTTTCTTCGGTGTCTGGGTGTAACTTATCTATATGTACGTATTTACAAAAAAAAAATGTATATAATAAGTAGTTTATCAGTTGTTTAGTACCCATAACGCAAGCAAATATAATTGCTTAATTTGGGGCTAGATGGCGTTGTGTGAATGTGATAGAATATTATTATTTTTTTATTTATTTCGTTGTTTAGGCTTATGACAAAAGAATTTAATAATTCTATTTCATTTTCATTCAATTCTATAGACTGACTGAAAAACGTTTAAAAGCTTGATAGACAGTTGATGGATGTGTCTATTCAGCAAAACTATTGCGTAATTATAAACTTTTTTTTAATAGAAAAAGTAAACAATTTTTTAAAATATTCAAAATGAAAATGAATTCTAAAACTATTTGATGAAAAATATTAATTTAAACGTCAACACTCATTGTTTTGAACTAAATCAACTAAATATTATTTTATATGTTACATACAGTTTATTACTAAAACTAATTCATCAACCCTATGTAAGTGACGTAATATTTAATTTGTATTTGATTAATAAACTTTTCTGAATACTGTCATACTCAGGAGGCTTTAATCACTTATGTAACTTAAGGCTACATAAAAATAAGACGAATTTTAGATGGCGAGGAAGACTGGATGGATATTAGAATTTTCTATCGCTCAAACGTAATTTTTAGTCTTCTAAGTATGATATCTAACATTATTGATGTCATGTTGAAAAAAGTTCTTATTAAATAATTTGATTGATCGCGGATTTCTATCATCGGTATAGTATTCATCATGTCAAAAGTTATTGGAACGCGACGTTGCCTTCCATCTTTAAGGTAAATAAATCGAGTTTTTTCAAAATATTGCTTGGGCTAATTATTGAGACATTTAAAGACTTTTTGGTACTTATATTAATTTCGTCCTTTGGCTCTACCACGAGCTCAGGAGCCTAAGTCTGCTATCACAATAGTGTCGGAATGGTCGATCATTGATCTCTTATTGGTTGATTTACAGACTTAGGCCCCAGGTACCTACTTATTGTTCAACCAGTGACAGCAAGAATTTGTATGAAAAAATAGTTCCAAGAGTAAGCAGCAGGAGCGCTGTTAAATTTTCTCATTTAGTAATTAAATGAAATGAAATGAAATATGTTTATTCCTATAGGTTAATTAAATTAACACTTATGAACGTCAAAGTTTACAAAATGTCAGCGAATTAACCTACAGCCAGTTCGCTGACGAAGTAGAGCCATGAGAAGAACTGCCAAGAAACTCAGGCCACTCTTTTTAATCGCCAGGTTATTACAATTTTTGTAAGTTACAGTTTCAAGTAGCATGCAAAGTGACGCAGGCAATACACTTAACTCTATAGATACTTAATTACTTACAGCTTTCTATGTTGTAAAGAAAAAATAAAAAGTAAAATGTGTGCTTTACAGGCTGCCTCAATTTGCATATTGCTACAAAAGGTAAAGGCAACATGTGAACTGTGATAAATGTTTCTATGTAGGTATTATATAAACTGTTAATTTTTGGTATAAGTATAAAGTAAAATGAACTTAATTTACCACAGGAGTTCACAATGTACCGCTATTTCACAAAACACAATGTATAATTTTAACAATACTAAGTATACAATTTTAACAAAACAATACAAAATGTGTACTGTTCAAATATGGCTCGGGCATCATGTCATTTAAAATTAATACAAAAAAAAACATTTTATGTATTATGTCAAAATGTATCAATAAATTAATGTCAAAAAATTATTTGATAAAGCATGTCATTCATAGAATAATTAACAAAAATATGTCTTTAAAAGTATAATGTCATTAAAATTAAGAGTAAAGTTAATTAGTAATCACTGTAAATATAAGAACTCTGTTTAGTAGGTAAAGTAGTTAAATTTTTAAACATTTGTTTATTAGATAATTAATCAACCCCTTCATGGAGACTACTGAGACACAATAGATGTTTTATTGCTATCATGGCCGTATACGTTTACTGTCCCGGAAAGTGGTAATAACTAACTTAGGATTTTATCATGTGGGGTTAGACAAACGTCTGGAAAATTATTTTCAAGTTATTTCTAAATAACTAAGTAATTATAATAGAATCTACCTCAGCTTCATAGCAGCCTGTATTCTAGAAATGTAGAGAATTTACTCATATTTATTTAATAAACAATTTGAAATTTAAATTCAATTTAAATACAAGTATAATTATCACTGTTCTAAGTAAGTACACTTAACTGTCATATTGAAAATGATACCAAACTTCAATTTGGTAGGTTAAATTCGATTGTGTCTGATATACAAATATCTTTAACAACCGTTAGGAATAGTGAGAAGCATGAGAACTGACCACAGACTACCGGTGTTCTCAAATATTTGGCTAGCCAGATAATAGCCATTTGGTGTGAAATACTGACATTTTGTCGCAACTGGCTAAACTGAAAACTGTTCAATATAGTTTCAAGGGATGATAACATAGGCTTCAAATTTATTATATCGTGATTATTATGAATCTTAATAAGAATTTCAATAACAGGCGAAGTTTTAAAACTAATCTACGCAACATTCAACTACATACAATATTAACATTCTGCGATGTAGTCGTTTGTCTTACGTGGACATTTTGTAATAATTACTTTGTATGGTTTCTAAGCGCTGATGTGTTAAAACTGTTAACTCATACAAAAACTGTAATAATTATCTGGCGATTGAAAAGAGTGGCGTGAGTTTCTTGCCAGTTCTTCTCACAGCTCTACCTCGTCAGCGAACTGCCTGTAGGTTAATTAGCTGACTTCATGTAGTTTTGACTTTTCATAAGCATCATACCATATGATCAAAATGAAATAAATGCTTTGACTTTGACTTTGACATTTTGCGTTCTAGTCACTTTCCTACCGACCCGCACAAACCGATTTGAATTCAAAAATAATATTTCGATAATTCTACATTTTCTGTGGACTCTTTATGGCTACTATCTTGTCAATATAACTGTCTGTCTAGTTTTCAAGTTAGTGTCTCGCTGTTGGCACTATGTCTCTATGTCAGTTATTTGGGAAACATTTTTCTGACTTACTTTTTGAGGCAATATATAAGAAGAGAGAAATATAAATTTGAGTACTTAATAAAAATAATTGTAATTAATCATTCAGTTTTGGTATATTATCCCTATTTTGATCCAACCGTAATCTAAGGTAATATTAAAGAGAAAATATTTAATTTTTTGTATGTTTGTTTGTTTGCAACAATTTAGCTAAAAATCTACGTTACGGATTTGAAATATTCTTTCACCTTTAGAAATCAATAAATGAAGTGGGTAACACAGGCTATATTTTATTATGTTTAACTATTTTTTTTAGTTAATTTCAGAATTTCTTTGTAAATGTGAATAATGCTATACGACACTATTGCTATGATATTTTCCGTAGGAGTTTGTTATGAGATCGAATGAAATATTTGATACCGAAGCGAAGCGAAGACAACCTAGTATAGGTCAGGTAACGATCTATGAGCGTTCTGTTTTAGTGAAATGAAATGAAATGAAATATATGTTTATTCATTTAAGTTAATTAAATTAACACTTATGAACGTCAAAGTTTACAAAATGTCAGCAAATTAACCTACAGCCAGTTCGCTGACGAAATAGAGCCATGAGAAGAACTGGCAAGAAACTCAGGCCACTCTTTTTAATCGCCAGGTTATTACAATTTTTGTAAGTTACAGTTTCAAGTAGCATGCAAAGTGACGCAGGCAATACACTTAACTCTATAGATACTTAATTACTTACAGCTTTCTATGTTGTAAAGAAAATTAAATTTAGTGGTGGGGATCTACGCATGTGTAAATACTGTAAACTCGCAAAGAAACCTAAAAAGAATAAGTAAAAGCGGTATGGGCACCGCTCATAACTCGCGACTTATACATCTATATAAATAACAAAATTGGTGTGTCCGTTTGTAATATTGAAATAACCGTTTTTTACTACATGTATATGAATATATATACGGTAAATACACCAAAATAACATCTTTTACAATTTTTGTCTGTCTGTCTGTCTGTCTGTCTGTTTGTTCCAGCTAATCTCTGAAATGGCTGGACCGAATTTGACGGGACTTTTATTGGCACGTAGCTGATGTAATAAGGAGTAACTTAGGCTACGTTAATTTTCGTTCGCCGGGTCAGCTAGTTGTATATAAAGGTGTCTTTCAAGGTTTATCATTGCGACTAATTCTGAGCTGGACTCAGGCAAATTCATCGGTTAATTGCTTTATTACCAGGTCATCTGTTAATTTTATTTGTAATTGTGTAATTACTGTAAGAAAAAATATTTTACGGTGATTTATAAAGTAGCAAAGAATAAATAAGCTGTAACAAATTGAATTTAAAGGAAAGCAACTGTAAACAGGTTGATTAATGGCATAAATATATTACTTTGAGACGACGAAAATATTTACAAACTTACTTTGGTTTGATGTTCCGGGAATTAGGCAGAGCGACAAAATAAGTTTCTTTTTGTTTTTGGGTTCCATAGCTTGATATTGGATTTTAAATTAAAGAAACAATATCCTCTATTCGCAGGCTGTATTTTGTAATCATAATAGAAGGAACTCAACTTCGCTGATATTAAAAGTTGCCAGCAAGTAGGGTCTATTCGTGTAATAGACTAAGGAATTGGTAATCTGACTAAAGACAAAAGTGATTCTTAAGAAATGAAACGATTATTTTTAAAACATTCTAAATTGTTAAATTTAATAGCAAAAAGCAAACCAATATAGCCTTTGAGAACAAGAATTTATTGGTTGGTTAGTTAGTTATTGCTGATCAAGACAAAGGTAGACTGGCAAATTAGACCCATACCGGGTTTATTCAGAATAATAGACCGAACAAAGATGGTTGGCCAAAATAGGCTCTAGCCATTCAGACCGAAACACGCTGCCAATATTACTATTTGATTGGGCTAAATGTTTCTATGTATAGTTTAATAATAATATAGTATCACAACTACTATACACAATGCCATCTAGACCCAAAGTAAGCATATAATAAAGAGCTTGTGTTATGGGTTCTAGAATGCGAATATGCAGTATAATTAAATACTTTTTTTTTGTAAATATATGCATAGAAACACGTAATACGTATGTATTTACAAAAATATATTAGTATGTTTATAATCCGCATTCGATAACACATAATACAAGCTCTAATACATTATCTTATTTTGGGTAGCGCTGTTTAGTTGTTGTGTGTTATTATTAACTAGACGTCTGCCCTCGCTACGCTTCGATATCAAGAGTTTCATTCAGTCTCACAACGTAAAAAATATCATTGCAATAGTGTTGTATTGTATCATTCTTATTTATAAAGGCGCTTAAAATATTGATATTTTGAAAATAACTTAAAAAATATGTTAAACATAAAAAAATATAGCATATGTTACCCGCTTCGGTTATTAATTTATAATGGAGATTTTTTTTTTAAATCGTTTACGAAGATCTTGAGTTAAATAAGAACAAACAAAAAAAATCAAATCTTTTCTCTTTACTATTATTTTGGATTAAGATGGAAGACCGAGACAAAGATAGTTGGCTAAAATGGGTTTATACCTTTACATTATACATATAACAAAAATGGAGTGTCTGTTTGTAATATTGAAATAACCGTTTTTTACTACATGTATATTGAATATACATATAATATATGGTAGGTACATACACCAAAATAACATTTTTTACAATTTTTGTCTGTCTGTCTGTCTGTTTGTTTCGGCTAATCTCCAAAATGACTGGACCAATTTTGACGGGACTTTTATTGACAGGTAACTGATGTAATAAGGAGTAACGTAGGCTACGTTTATTTTAGAAAAATAAAGTAATATTGATCGACTGTTAGGCGTAACGAAGTTAGCCGGGTTAGCTAGTATTAGATAAATAGATTTCACGGAACCACTGATCTAACAAATATTCAATTTCCACAGTTGTTTTTTTATTTAATTTTGCGCCTACGTTGTGACAAGTTTATAATCAAATTCGTAATTTCATATTGAATTTCGACGGTCGAATGTAAAATAACTCGCAGTTAGCGTTCTTTCTTGTAAACATTAACTTTAGTTTTTTTCGTAAAATCAGACATTATTATACCAGAGGACCTAGACAAATGGCATAAACGCTATTTATAAACATCATCGTCATTATATCAGCCAAAAGACGTCCACTGCTGGACATAGCCCTCCCCTAATTTTGACCACCGTAGCCAGTTGTTTGCCGCCTTCATCCATCGGTTGCCCGCCACCCTTATAAGGTCGTCGGTCCACCTTGTGAGGAGTCTGCCCACACTGCGTCTTCCGGTTCGTGGTCGCCACTCTAGAACCTTTCTGCCCCAACAGCCGTCAGTTCTGCGAGCTATGTGTCCTACCCATTGCCACTTCAGAGAAGCAACTCAAACGCTATTACAATAGATTAAGCAATGTATGGAATTGACATAAGCTAACGACAATGATGGCAATCCCATACATTTTTTAATCTCATCTATTCTATTAGCGTTTATGACACTTTCTAAGCTCTCAGGTTTTCATAGAAGAGTTAGGAATAATGAAAAAGAAGAATTGGATGATATCTTCTTCTTCTTAATGTGCCTCTTCAATATTGAAGGTTGGTTAGTACCATACAATCGATACATCAAATCCAAAAAAAACATCATAATAAGAGTTTTCTTTTATCGTTGCTTTTATGTCCGCATGGCTCTTATTATGATCATTCCAAGTACATCTAAACTAATAGTATAAAGAGAAAAGTTTTTTTTTTGTTTTATGTTTGTTTGCCATGAGAGCTCAAGATCTACGTAACTTATTTTAACAATTCCTTAACCTTTAGAAGCTACAAACATAGGCTTTATATTTTTTTATCTTATTATTTATAGCGAAAGAGTTTGTTTGTTTGAACACGCTAATCTTTAGAACTACAAGTCAGATTAAAATTAAAAAAATCTTTTTGCGTATGACAGCCCAGTTTTCGTGGAAGGCTATGTAACAACACGCTACTGACGACAGGAGCAGAGCAGTGAGCAAAGACGCGGTTGAAACCGCGCCACGGCAAGGTAGTATTTAACATAATTTTGCAGCGATTTTCAAAATTTCAATATTTTAAGTGCCTTTGTAAATCTCACTATTGCTATGATATTTTCCATAGGCGTTTGTTGTAAGATCAAATGAAACTTTTGATATCGAGGCGCAATGAGGGCAGACGTCTAGTCAATAATATTTCAATCTGTTCTTGTTTACGTGTTTGCAGTCCTTCAACAGTGGTTACCACTCATGAGTTTGACTTTGCCTTGACTTTGCTGCTAACTGTCATAAACATAAATACATGTAAGGTCGGAGTGAAAACCGCTATGTCACATGTCACTATTGTTTCAAATTTTGTTATACTACCGAAAACTACAGTTGGTGTTTAATATACTAAATAATCCATTTATTTTATTTATAAGAAAATTCTCTACTTTTTAAGAAAACCACTTGAAATAAAGTAAGAACTTTGCACATGCTGAATTAAATTCCTGTAAGAGCGTCTATGCTGCCATTGTGGATGCTTAAGCTTCATATTACAGTGTACTATTGTTTAAATGGGTTTAAAAGTGACTTTGTTGAGAATGTTAGTGTTTACAAAACAATGAACGTTAAAAAGGTGTGCAGTTTTCATTGAAAGAAATTAAAAGATATTTGTTGGAATAAAAGAATTGAATTTTAGTAGCGCGGTTGTATCGATGCAATTTTCGGAATGGAGTGATACTATTTTGTTACCAAAACAATGTAATATAGTAATTGCTATCATTATAGACCCCTTTTGACCTAGACTGGTGAACGAAGACTTTAAAAATAGAGAATGTATTTAGAGCAGAACATTAGGTGTAATTACTACGAACAGAAAGCTGATTAATATGATAGCTCTGATGGGGCATGAAACCTAAAATTTGTTTTGTTTTCCTTTTAAAATAAAGAGAATCTTACATACATACATAACTTTACGCCTTTTATCCCCGAAGGGCTGGTGTTTAACCACGCACTTTTTGCCATTTTTATTTTGTTTTAGGTCCCACGGGGGTGAGCGTGTTGCCATTTATTGGACACAATTTCACACTTCGGGCTAATACTGGGATTTTTCCACAGAAAACCTAATATCACTTTACCCGACCTAGGGATCGAACCCAAGACCTCTCTGTAGTAATTTGTATGCAGTACCACCGAACCACAAAGGCAGTCCAGAGAATTTACACAGAGTCACAAAGAATTTTTCTTTCATTAAGATAGAAGTTCTATTTACAAACGGTTAAAAATCCTTGGCTGTACAGAAACGTTCTTCATCATGCGCTAAGGAATTTAATTCAGTGTGAAACTGTAGGGCTGAGACAGCGGCCATTGTGGTTTTCTACGCGATATAGAGTAATGTCGAGGTTAGGGCGTGATCAAAATGTAGGTCACTCGATTTATTAGATGTCATTGGCGAATTTGTTTTGATTTGGACGTGGCGTTCGATAGGCTTACTCAAGTTAGGAAGAGTATTAATGTTGTGGTCACGTTTAGCTTATAAATAACAGTGGACATTTTTAGACTGGGGATGTATGTAGATAAGGGAGTAATTTTCACCATTGGTAAATTGAATATAATAAAATTTTGATGCATTTTTTATGATCAACGTACCCACACAAAAAAAAACAACACCAAATTGTAATAATCTCGAGTTCAGGTATTCTGGTGTCTGCTAATTTATCATTAAAAACATGTATAGTGATAAATTAATAGCACAAAACGTGAAGTTAGTCTCTCAGAGGGTTGTGAAGCGCGTAATTAACAGATCTGATAGGATAATATTGATTACCTACCTACCCGTGGCAGTGACAGCGTGGACAGGCTACAAAATTTTGTCTCATGATATGTCCTGGCAATTAGCGTGGAGATAATTTTTCAGTACAAATCTACTGAGGAATTACCTCCACTCTACGAAAGATTTTAATACTGTAACAATTATCCAGATTTTTATCCATACTTCCATAATAATAATATAAATGCGTAAGTAACTCTGTCTGTTTGTCTGTCAGTTACGCTTTTATGCCTGAAACCACTAAGCCGATTTTGATAAAATTTGGTGTAGAGATAGATTATAGACCTTGGGAACAACATAGGCTATATCTTTTAATGCGAAATAATGGTTTAAAGGGGTTGAAATAGGTGATGAAAATTGTATGGAAAATGTGATATAACCGACATTCACACGAGCGGAACTGCAGGCAACAGCTCTATAAAACAGTTTTCACAATATCAAAAAAGCTGTTATATAGAATTTTATAACTTAAACTTTATAACTTGTAAATCAATTAGAGCCACAAGTGTATCAGCGGCCTTACATTAAACGAACACAATATCAAGCGTTATCAAAATCTAGATAGGCTCGCCGGATCTCGCGCGGTTTGATCCCCGCCGGTTCATTCAGATATGGTTTGAATGTGATAAAGGATGCTTTGTGATTATAATATTACACTTTGGTGCTCTAAATAATATTGTAGATATTTTAACTTAACTGTTTTTTATGAATTGCGTCCACGTATTTGTTCGCTAATCATTATTTGTTACTAACTGCGTCTTAGAGCTGCGTTAAAAAGACACACGCCCGCTAAGCGTACGCTAGGCGCGCAGACTCTATTATCTATGGGTCTATGTAACCTAAAAATAAATGTATTATTATTATTATTATTATATACTTGCGTCTTAGGCACCGAATCTATGAACATACCAATTTTCAACGAAATCGGTTCAGCAGCCGTTTAGGTGTTGATTAGTAACAAATACACACACACACACACAAGCACGCACGCACGCACGCACGCATACACGCACGCACGCGCATATACACACACACACACACAAACTATCGCATTATGACTAATAGGATGTCGTTAAAACATATTAGCACCGTCCTGTAACGCTTGGGTCGCTAGTACAATAATACTGCATGGTCAGCTGCTGTCATATTAATTATCGCAATCTAATCAAATTGTTCCAGTTCATCGGGCCTGTTCTGTATTGATTTGATTTCACTGTCCAATTATTTTAATGAGTTTGTTGTTATTGTAGTTGTAATTTTAATGGAAATTTACAAAACCTCAATTTGTTTACTATGAATTGTGAAGAAGAGTGTCGGTTACTATAAATAGTTGATAAAATGTTTGTAATTGTTTGAACATTTCGATAATAATCATCACTGTTACTTTAACCTTCTGGTGAGTGGGCAAACAATGTTTTTGGCCAATTTTTTACATGAAATTACAATTGAAAACTTTATTTCTAAACATACTTGGTCTAAAAAGTTTTTTATATTTAACGGGTGCTATCAATTGCAAGTAAATTTAAAAAAAAAACTTTATACAGAAAAGCCCGCCTGTCTAAAAGAAAGTGAAAAGAATAAAACCCATATTTCTCGTGCTGACGTTACTTTAAAATATTATGTATTAAGTCAATCCCAATATTAATATTAATATGAATCAAATGACACTTCATACGTTAAAATCCATTAATCCATTTAGGCTGTAGAGCGTGCCAAAGAAATAGACATACATACTCACATACATACATATATACATACGTACATACTTACATACATATGCTCCAAAAACATTACCCTCCTTGACTTCGGCAGTCGGGCAAAAACCGAACGTTATTTACCGGAGACATTGACTTATACAAAGAAAACAGATGGATCTTTCCCACAAACTCAAATAAGATAATCTTATATTAAAAGCAAATAGTTTTGAATTCAGTATGGGTGGTCATTCTAGTCAAATATTTGTCTAAGATCAAAGACTTCACAGATTTGATCACAGTACAAGATTAGAGAAAACGTCTAAAGGAATCCGTAGAATTTGTACAAACAAAGCTTTGGGCCTCAGGGCTGTTGGGCCATTACGTTTGCGAAGTGTTTGTTTTATGTTCTACATCTTTCTGATTGGTATACTCTATTCACTCTGTTAGTATTGTGTATATTATTATTATAGTAGCTTTCCGCGACGCGTTTTCACCCGTGTCTTGGCTTACTGCTTTCTTCCGTCGCCAGTAGCGTGATGTTGCATAGCCTATAGCCTTCCTCGAGAACTGGGCTATCATACGCGAAAAGATTTTTTCAAATCCAACGTGTACATACAATGGCTTTCTTTAAACAATCTTATTTGAAAACCTGATTTTATGCAATCGTTTAGGCATGAAACGCTTTTACAATATCTACGAGTGTTTCAGCACTTTAACAAAAAATCGGAATGTGAAAGAATCTTGAATCAAAGTTTGCGTTTAGAAATGCACTTCAAATTTTTATCACTCGTCACATTTCATTAATTTTACAACTTTTAAACACACAGCGTGTTGAATGACCTATGAGAATATTTTTACCATTTGAAAGCAAACTTTTTTTAGCAGTTGACAACTACAACGCGATGGTAATTACGATGATTTTAATATAAAAAATAGCAACAAATAGGTAAGTATAGAGATTTTATTTCTTTATAACACTTTCCGGGACAGTAAACGTATTAAAGAACTAGCTGTTTCCCGCAGCTCCGTTCGCGTGAATGTCGGTTATATCGCACATAAACAAATCTCTGTTTATTCTAAAATAAACGTAGCCTAAGTTACACCTTATTACATCAGCTACCTGCCAATAAAAGTCCCGTTAAAATCGGTCCAGCCATTACAAAGATTATCCGGAACAAACACACATACAGACAGACAGACAAAAATTGGAAAATATGTTATTTTGGTGTATGAACCGTACATATTATACATGTAGTAAAAAACGGTAATTTCAATATTACAAACAGACACTCCAATTTTATTATATGTATAGATAGATTAATAATAATTATGGTGACGATCATCACATTCAATCTGTACTATTATATAAAGCGGCAGATTATGCTTGTTTGTTTATTTGACCCCGCTAATCTTTGGAACCTACTAGTCGAATTTAAATAATTATTTTTGCGTACGATAGTCCAGTTCTTGAGGAAGGTTATAGGTTATGTAACATCAGGCTACTGGCAACGGGAACAGAGCAGCTAGCAAAAACGCTGGTGAAACCGCGCGCGGGAAGCTAATTATTATAATAAAGTACATTTTATCGGAGTTAAAACGAAACTAGTTAATTTACGTTTAGTGGACCAACACTAACTGTGTGTAACTTATCACATACAAGGACGAGGGGAATGAAATGAAAATTAAAGCTATCCCACTTATACTCGTATAGAGCCTTTATTTGTTTGTTTAGTGGCGGAGAAGTTTCCTTATTGGCCGTTTTGAAGGCTTTGACGGGGATTAGAATGTAATGCTTAAGTGTATAGTGGTGTAAACGTGCCTGGGGGTGCAATGAATGATTTTAACGCAAGACAAAATTTGTGTGATCATTATACTTTGTGTTTGTGAAACGCGATACAGGCCTTGTTGCCTGGTTGGTATGTTGATTTTACATAATTTTAAAGATACTTTACATATAGTGGTTTTCTATAGTTATCAATTTTCTCGGTCTGAATATCAAACTTAAGACTCTTAGTCGTACACACTCGTGTAAAAGAAAACCACTATATAATTATGTAAAGTACCACTATACGTATAACTAAACTACACGTTGTATGAGTATACAACGTGTCCCAATGACATTTTAAAATATATTAATTATCTAATGTAATCATATTCACAGCAGTACAGTGAGTGTATACGCTTTCTCAATCCTCGAATCGAGTTGAAGGGAAATTCTGAAGTATTTTTAAGTATTCACAAAAATAATGTCTATAAGACCTAATTTAGTTTAAATCGTGCATCACTTTCTGTCTACACTCTTAGAAAAACCTCTATCTGTCGCATAGCAAAAGTTATCGAGGCGACACACTATATCCCAGTTTTTATGGACAAACACTACTAGTCCTGTATTTACACTCCAATTTCTCGCTTCATCGAAGCATAGAACTATGTCACTTCAATATTGTTCAGATCTATACATTATGTATAACGACTAAGCTGGATAAATCTTTTTTCTAATATATTTTACTAGTTGCGTCCTACGGCTTCGCCCGCACGGGATTCGGTATATATTATGTTTAACTAAATGTAACTCGGGAACCAGACAAATTTTGGGGTAAAAAGTATCCTGTGTCCGTTTCCGGCACCAAATCTATGTACATACCAATTTTTATCGAAATTAGATAAGCCGTTTAGGCGCTGAGTGGTAACGAACACACACACACTCATACACACACACACAGACACACCCATACACAAACATTCGCATTTCTACTATTAGTAAGTTTAAAAAAGTATTATGAATAGAGATAGGACTAAGAGTTTTCTTGATGAAATTGGAACAAGCAAAAGGCCTGCTCGATACTAAACAGTAACCATAGCTAAGGACACTTGAAACATCACTAGCGCATTATCGACTTTTCAATTTCTTTTTTGAAAGGTGAGAAAAAGAAGATATTAGCAATAGAGGTTACGGTAACCACGGTAATTTTTGGGCAAAGGCACCCAATTCGTAAACATGAGGTAGTGGGTTCAAATCCGGGCAAGTGACAATGTGATGTTTCAAATCATATGTACGTTCTAAGTTTATCTTGGACATTTCTGAATAACGGTGAAGAAAAACATCGTGAAGAAACCTGGACTCAAAAGTCTGAAATTGCTAATCCGCCTTGAGCAAGCGTGGTGATTATTGCTCATGTCTTCTCTACATGAAAAGGGGCCTTTGCCCTGCAGTGTGTATTATTATTATTAAAGAAAATAACAAAATAACCCTGAAATTTGTAATAGTTACACGCACTACAAATGCACTACAAACGCAGTTCCAATTACAGTCCTTAAAAGGTGTTCATATAAGCTGCGAGTTTAACTAGCTATTTTAAAAGAACCGTTTATATGATGCTTGTAATTTATAACGGCCAATATAATGTCCACCTTGCGTCCTAAATCACAGGGTATAAACTCAGATAACACCCACAAGGTTCGCGATTTATAACGCGTAATAAAAAGTAGTATCCTGCTGTGTCAGCTAGATACATTGTTGAGAATACATTCTGTTTTAGAGGATCGTGGTTGCCTTTTATGTTGTTACGGTAAAATATTATACTGGTAATGGTGTACATAGTCGTGACGTCCGGTTAAGGCTATTTATCTATTTATTAAGCTGTCGGTTCGATATAGTATTAGTAATAATGTGACTATTCAGTAATTATATTGTTTAAATTTAGCTTGAATATTACTGAACAAAAACTGGATTCATAAATGGTTAATACGTCTTGAGTGAGTATAGCAATCAATATTCATGGCTTGTCTGTATAAGAGTTTACAACCTGCGCTGAGAATATAAAGGGCTAGGATTGCATCTACTGCTAGTTAAACGTCTTATCAGAATAAAAGATTTCCTATAAAAGTAAGTAAATATGTAGCTCCCAATTGGCAATTATTGTCACTGAAGTTTTTCCCTTTCTTTTTTTTTATAAAATCTTGAATGCTGAGTACAGTTTTTATTAGACTTTAGATATTACATGATGTGTTTTTTAGTTGATAAGTATTGTATGCTCTTGATGTCTGTTACTGTATATTTTAAATAAAAATAAAATAAATAAAAAATTAAATTACGTCATTAGTGAATAAGATGAGATGGTTCAATAGACTGTAGACCACAAAGTCTGCATAATTAAAAAAGCATTTGTACTGTAGTAGATCCACGCTGTTTTCAGCATGAATGCGCCGGATCGACTGGAGAAGTACTACCTTCTCATAGAAGATCGACGTAAGAGTAGTAATATCCATAGTATTGCGTTTCGTTCGGCAAGTGAGAGCGCCGGAGGCCTAATTGCCTCCCTTTCCTTTTTCCTCACCTCCCTTAATCTCTTCACTTACCACTCTACCTTCACGGTAAGTGGCGGCCCCGCAGAGTCCTTGGCTTTGCAGGAACAATTTCAGAGACCTTAAGTCTTCCATGACCACTAACCATCAGGTCGGCTGTTGGCTCGTCTGTCACTGTTGGCAATAAAACAAAAAATGTAGCATTTAATTACTTATCTTCGAAGAAAAACCTCTACTCACTTGATATAAAGTGTAAATAAAAACTAAAGCTGCAAGATGTTTGACGTCAATATAGAACCTTAGCCAGGCTATACAGAACGTTAAAGAATGGAGTCTATTTAGTGTACAGTAAAATTTATAGGCGCAATGAAACTAGCATCTCGGCTATATTGTTGTGCCCCAGAGTAAGCTCTTAGATATTTCTAGCCTACTTTCTGATGTGTTATATTGGTAGAATATCCCTTAATAAAGTGAATGGTTTTAGAAGAGTGAATGTGCGTTTCTACGTGTGAAATTTTGTGGAATCATTGGAATTCGATTGAAATAGTTTGTATGAGCAAAAGAGCTGGTGATGAATAATTATTTTGATAATGTCGGCAGTAGATAGTTATTTCAGCGTAGCAAGATAATTTAAAACGTAAATTAACAATTAAAAGCTCAGTGAGACAAGTGAAAATAAAACTTTAGACACAAGGAATAATGATGATGGTATGGTATCCATCTTACCTGCTAGACCTATAAATATATTGGTTAGTAATATTTGCTTGTATCAATCTATAAATCGGCACTGTCAAAGTCCGATAATGATTTAAATAAAATCTTGGGGCTTACTCCGAAATTCGAACGTCGAACTTTCGACTGACGGATCGTACACCTACCTACCACGAAATGTTTTGAATCCGAAGATCGAATCGAAGATCGCGAATTGACGTTATGGCTTTCGTTGACTCTACTCCGAAATGATTTTTGACGTTTAATTATCGTTGTTTGACAATACTTTGATCGTGAATTTAACCTCTAATTTTACGATACCTAACAACTTAGCTTTCGTTTCACTATCGTAAAAAGATTTTGCGTTTAATTTTATGAACGAAAATGGCACGTTTTAGATGTATGAGGAGGTCTTAGACGAAGAAAGGCAAGAGCGCAGTCGGAGGCGTAAATTTAATTACCTACCTATATATATTTGTTTCAGTTTAACTTGTGTTGGGATTTTTATTTATTTTTAATAATAAACACCGTTTTACAATTTATCCAAAAGTTTATTTAAGGTATTAATTAATTCTTGAAGCTGGCCGAAGATGCCCACCAACACTTCTTTCTTCTCCTCCTCGAGGCGAAAGCACTTGACTACGGAGGTTTGGTTGCGCAGCACGCAAACGTCGTCGAGTTCGCCTCAAGGCTGTTAAATTAAAATAGAAAATTAGTGTCACAAATTAATAACACAATTAGGGACAGCACTTAATTATTACAGCCAACCTATATATAATTATATGTTAATATAATTTTATATAGGTCTAGTAAGCGTATGACCAACGGTTGAGAGCATTCTGCTCACCGACAGTCCTCGTAAGGTTGTAAAGCCATGAGAGGCTAACAACCCACACCACACAAAAAAAAATAAGCCTAGAACCATTGCTGTACAAAAGCCTGTTACAAATTAGAATATGACAGTGATTGGAATTAGATCAATACATTTTTGTAAATCCGCACTATATTTTTGAACAGAGATCTCTAAACTTTCCATATGTAGTTGGAATAATATAAGTACTTACTTGCTATACTATCTTGAAGTAAAAGGTGAACATTAGTTATGGAATATTATGAGAAATCATTAGTATAATAATACATACCTTATTCGACTGTTGCACCGTTTTAACAGCACCCCCAATGCTGTTTAACTGCGCAGCCAGGGATTCCAACAGTCTTTTTGCTGTTGCCTGCCCCTGTATGCTGTGTATGAGGCCACGGGCTAGGTCTGGATGCTCAGACATAAATTGTAATATAGCCTTCACGTATGTACCTGTGGCCGTGATGAAACTGCATTATTCAGAAAGTCGTAAAATTACAGATTGTTCATATCAAGAATACGAAACAAACTACAGAATAAATATATGACGAATATATTATACAAAAGATACAAGTGCTAATACAATAATGATCTTTATACTTACAAAATTAAATTATATCCTTTTTTGAAATTTCTAAGACTTTAAACTTGTACCGCGAGCCGCAAATCCACGATATCAAAATACTGCCACAGATTAATAAGAAAGCAACAGCACGATGTAAGGTTTTTTAAATGTCATACTCATAACTTCAAAATAAGTCTCATTTTCAAGCAGATTAATTAGTTTTACGTATAAATTATTAAAATAATAACAAAACATTTAATTTAAGATACACCAACAGCTTTTTTTAAAAAAAAAACAATATTATTGATTTGTCGGATTTTTACCGGTTTTTTATTTGCCTTTAATAAAAGACCCATTTTGACATTAAATTGTGAATCAAACTATGTTCATTCAATTGGTTGTCTATGGATTCGAAACGACGGCCGAACGCAATAGTCGTATCCGAAGTAACTTGGTAGTAGGGTTATCGTTCGACGTTCGACGTTACTACGTTTCGATTCGATACTTCGACGTTCGTTTTTCGGAGTAGGCCTCCTTATCACTACTTATTGAATTTCAAACTCTCATCATCGTTCCAAGGGAACTGATGTGGCTCGCAGAGTTGCTTCTCTGAAGTGGCAATGGGCAGGACACATAACTCGCAGAACTGACGGCCGCTGGGGCAGAAAGGTTCTACACTGACGACATCGAACTGGAATACGCAGCGTGGGCAGACTCCTCACAAGGTGGACCGACGACCTTTAAAGACTTGTGGGCATGGATGAGTGCGGCCAGGGTGGCGAAAATTGAGGGAGGCTTAAGTCCAGCAATGGATGTCTTTGAGCTGATGATAATGATGATCTTCGTTCATAAGAAACGCGTACCTATCGTAACTGTCGGACCATTACGGCACTAAGTAAGATCTATAAATTTCTATCTAAATTAGAGGGAACACGAATCATGTAAGACATTCCGCCAGTCTAGTACATCCATTAGTCATTTACTAACTAATAGACAGGTAGTAATAAAATTCTAGAACAATGTACGTCTAGTAAAGATTCATTGTGCTATTAACTACAGACTACAAGCTAGGTAAGGCTTTCATAGCACTAAACCTTTGTGAGAGATTACTGGAAGAAGCTAAGTTAATGTCAAGGTTTATTAATTAATTGAATTAGCTTTGTGAAGGATTTAATAGATTTGTGTGTAGATTATGGCAATGAACTATTTATTGTCATTTCTGGAACTCATTTTGTAGACTTAGATACGTGCTTTAATGCTATGATTTTACAGTTAAATTATCATGATATCGTGTAGCTGAAGCTGTTCTGAGTTCTCTTGCCAATCAATGATGAACGGGTTTTCTCGTTGACAGTGTTCAATGTCTAAACTTCTTCATGATATAACAATACTATTATTTACTTGATTTAGTTGTTATTTGTCTGTTACAGAGTAATTTGTTGTATCAATAGAGGTATAGGTATATGGATGTAGGACAAAATTATAATTAGTTGCTGTAGGTACAAAAATATTAAAAGTAGTGGCTCCATGTAAGTACTGATACTTAAGTTCTCAGGCATCGCCGCTAAGTGCTGTCACTAAGTTCGAAAAAAATAAAATAGAAATATTAATGCTCTACTACTAAACGGTAAGAATATAGTAGGCTTTATAATGGCCCGAGGACTACAGGCTTCTATCGGTGGACGAACTTCCCTCGTTATACTTCAAATGATCAAGAAATTTATAAGGATTCTCTTAGAAATATCTTTGCCAGAAGCCATGATCTACCTTTATTTAAATATAAGTACTGTTGGTAGTAAAATTGTTAGTTTTTGCTACTTGCGTATTGCAAGAGCATTAGTAAAACGTGAGTGATCTTTTAGATTACAAAATATTACTATTAAAAATTAAAATCCTAAACATTAATTTTCATACACGAACATTTTCGTCATTTTCCTAATGGATTCGGCATAAAAAAATCAGCTATATATAAAAATATTCGTATCAAAACATTTATTTAAATAACTTCAAACGAGAACGAGAATTTCACTCCTTCTGAAGCTCCTTCATGTTTTTAATTCGAACATTGGCGTTGAGGATCAATCTCGTCCCATGTTTCTTGTTCCCTTTCCCGTTATTCTCAATGGAGGGGTTCGATCTTGAACGAAGCATTTAAATTGGACGGCTTACTGGGCCGGATTTAAAATTTGGGAGGTGTGAATTGTATTTAGTTAATTTTAGAAATCTGATTTTAATTTAAACTTATTTTTGTTTTATGATTATTTTATAAATCCTACTACGCAACCAACGACATGATTATGGAGAGATGACTGGCGAGCTCTGTGGCTATGCAAAGATTTGGCACTAAAATTGCAATATAAGCACAACGTGTCACCTAGCCGCTACTTCTACATACATAACTTCACGCCTGTCTCCTATTAATGGGGTAAGCAGAGACTATAGAAAATACTAAACATTTCTGGATAGCCACTTTACCCGGCATCAAACGCGAAATCTTTGCGTGGCAGTTGGTATACAGTCCCACTATTTACACCCAATATGCTGTACGAAATACGTCCCTGTACTCCCAAGTATCGCTTCTCAGGCGACGGCTTAAAGGGCAATGCAGTTTTATGCTTTTTAAGACGCCGCATTGGTTTCCTTACTTATCCAGAATTGAATATTATAGTAAAGAAGTATATTCCTTGAAATTGTATTTGTATTTTCTATTTATCTGGAAAATAAAAGGTTTGATGTTTGTGAAATGTTTTATGTGTGATGAATAAATTATTTGAAAGGTTTTATTTCTTATTTAGGGTAAGAGACTTAGAAAGTTCTGTTTCTAATTTCGTCAATTTATAAAATTTATTGGAGTCTTAGCACAGATCGATCTTAGACTGCAAGTATAGTATTTTCTTTGCTACATAGCATAATAGTTATTATTATCACCAAAGTTTGTAAATTATTCGTTTGTGGACAAACAATATTTCTTAGTATACCTAGCCGTGACCTAAATTTTACTTTCAGTTTCTTTATACCAACCGTGTAGTCTAAGTTAGTTAGTTTAAAATCAAGAAACATCTATTATATCATAAAGGATGACAGGAAATAATAGGAAACGTGCAGCATTAGCTGTACTGTGGTCTCCTTCTTTTTTATGAAAAACCAGCCAAGTGCGAGTCAGACTCGCTCACACAGGGTTTCGTATCATTATCTATTTTTTTTTGTATTTTGGTTATAGCGTTTGTTGTTATAGCGACTACATAAATACTTCATCAATGAGAGTTTCAACTGTCTAACTATCACGGTTCATGAAATACAGCCTAGTGAAAGACGGACAGGCAGATGGACGGACAGTGTAGTCTTAGTAATAGGGTGCCGTTTTATCCTTTGGGTACGGAACCCTGAAAATGATGACTATCATAAATTTCTCCTTTCTTTGTAATCCAGACTTATGTATAATAATAAATAATAATACCAGCCTGTTTATTGTCTCACTGCAGGGCAAAGGCCTCTTTTCATATAGAAAATGTATGAGCATTAATCACCACGCTTGCTCAAGGTGGATTGGCAATTTCAGACTTTTAAGTTCAGGTTTCCTCACGATGTTTTTCTTTCACCATCAGTCAGAAATGTCCATGATAAACTTAGAAAGTACATAATGATTTCAAAAATCACATTGGTACTTGCCTGGATTAGAACCCACTACCTCGTGTTTACAAGGCGCGTGATCCGGAATTATGTGGTGGGTAACAAATCAAAAATCTGTATTAATGTAAACTTAATTTTATATTAAAAGTTTCTATAGCGAACATATCCATGTTTATACCTCTAATTGGTACCTCAAGTTTATCCAAAAGTAATTAATTAAAACATACAATACGAAGAACAAAATAACTTCTATAGTGACGTCATGAAGTTTAACCATTGGATTTGAGGGCTGGCTGTACAAAGATAACGGGGCTCAATTCGTCGGATGAAAGTGAATGGTATTTTGGATTATTGAACCGTTGCTTTTGCGAGTTAGAATTTCAGGACGCGTAATGAAGTTTGGGTCTTATATATTGTGGTTTTGAATTAGTAATGATTTAAATACCTTTAAGGTTTACTTGTAGAGAAATAAGAGAAAATAAGGGAAGGAGAAAATACCCTTAAGAATTTCTCAGTCACATTTGAGAACCTAAAAAGATAGCACTTAATTTAAAATGTTCCCTTTATGTCGAGTCCTTTTACGTCGAGCCTTTGTGTCGGATATGATATATAATAAAGTCTATTTTTCAACAGTTGTGGCATAATAGATTCTAAGACTCGACATACAGGGACTCGACATAAAGGGAACATACTCTTTATTTTGATATTTATAAAGACATAAATGACTGGCCTGTTGGTCTAGTGGTTAGTGACCCTGACCGCTAAGCCGGAGGTCGTGGGTTCGATTCCCACCCAGGACAAACCTTTGTGTGATGAGCATGATTGTTTGTTCTGTGTCTGGGTGTAATTTATCTATAATATGTATGTATTTACAAAAAAAAAAATGTATATAAGTAGTATATCAGTTGTTTAGTACCCATAACACAAGCAAATATAATTGCTTAACTTGGGGCTAAATGGCGCTGTGTGCATGTGGTAGAATATTATTATTATTATATTATTATAAATGAAGACCACTTAAGACCGGACAAACTGAAGACACTTGGAAGATGACTATATGCAACAGTAGCATGTTTTGATTGAAAGATTATGGCTACAAATGGATGATTTCAGTCCCAATTTCTCCCCTTTCCTTTTTCCTCACCTCCTTCAATCCTTACCTCTACCTCTGTTACTACTGGAAGTAACAAATCGTGACTCGGGCAACGAACAAATCGATTCACCTACCCCACTCGCTTCAGGGTAGACAGCGGCTTCGCAGAGTCCTTAGCATTCAGGAGCAATGCTAGGGACTCTGAGTTGTCCATAAGCGACAGTTACCACTTACCATCACGTGGACTGGTGGCTCCTCTACCACTGACGGTAATGAAAAATATGTAAGCACCCTGGTGTTAAGATAAACCCCAACAAATCTTAAGATCAATTTTTTTCTATTAGATATAAAACATATGACTCTTCTTTCTCATAACATTTCAAGGTCTCCACAACAAAACAAATACAATGAATTTAATACGAAATACACATCTTTAAGATATGAAATACGATAAAGTATTTGCAGTACTCTTCTGAACGTTAGCAAAACGAGTATGGAGTAAAATATTTGGATTTAATTTGGTGAAGTATTTCGTATTTGCGAAGATTTTTCTGGTAGTTTTAGCTGAATTTATCTTGCTATACGTTCATATTACGAAGGCAAGATGAATGTAAGAGAAAAATCTTCAAAGCACTTGAATCCCAGACAGATTGCGGTTTAACAAAAGATTATGGGACGCGCAACGGATATTTTATGCAGAATATTCTATACTTTGAAATTGCAGAAATACTCATATTATTTTATTATCACTAAATATGATAATCCAGCATAAAGATTCATCTTTTACGTTGCTTGTGTAATAATTATACAAATTTCAGTGATTACCGAATGGATATTGTTGGAGGCCCAAACATCTTATAAATTCCCATCTCCTTCACTAGCTGTAATAACTTGGTTGTGTTTCTTATCAATGTTTCTTTAATTCTTAGGTAACAGAAATGTCCTTGGCCTAGGATAAGCATCAAATTTTAGCAAAAATCTAGAAAGATTTGCGAACTATTACTAACTGACAGAATAACATCTGATACCTACCAATAAAACCTAGAATATAAACCACTTACCCATATGAGCTTTGACAACAGAATATCATTATCAAATCTACACAATTTGTAGATTATGGATGACGTTTGATGAAAATCAGATTAGAAGCGATAAATCAAACGAATTTCAGCTAATATGTATCAATTCTTAGATTAAATTGCAGCACGTAATTACGTACGTAATTTTACATATTTTATTTTAATTACACGATTGTACGTTATTCACGTAAGTTTTATTGCATGTTTTGCAAGGTCAGTTATTTTATGTCATATTATTAAGCTTGCATGTTTAATACAACTATAATATAATTGAATATAAATTTATTATCATTTTATTATATATACTTATTATTTTTAATTTTGACAAAGTATCGCCATTTCTTAATTTTTCAGTTTTGTTCTGTGTCGTGGATGGTGTCCAACTACTGTGATATATTCAATATCTATCCCTGTGATTGAGTGGGTTTTATTAAAGTTTTTTTAGTAAATGTCTAACACCTTACAATCAGTGTTTCATTTCATAATATCAGCTGATAGACGTCCACCTGTCCACTATGGTCGTGAGCCGGAAAATACACAAATAACCATACTATATCCTCTATGGCAATCCTCGTAACCAAAACACCGCACTTATTACTAAGGAACAAATCGTTGAAATCTCTGCAATATTAAATTAACCGTACAATAAACACAACAAAAGACAACAAGTTATGCTGAAAGCGTCTAATTTGCGCTCCTCGCTTGGAGACACGCCAAATTGATAAAAACTTGGCTACTGCGCATTTGTTCCGAAAAACTTCATTAGCTTAGTGAAGACGTTATTAACCTTTCGAAACTTGGAATTGTCGATTCTTTTACTGTATAGGTTATGTTTGATAAATTTTGATAATTAACTAACGGAAACAGAGTTTAGATTAAATCAAATAAATTAATATTGGTCGGGGAAAAATTATTTTCATTTCGAGACTTTTAAGTCTAAAAGCCAGAACTTTTAAAAAACTAAAATAAAATCTTATATATTTTTACTTGTAACGATCATCGCATGCATTTTACGGTTCAAAAATATTACTTATGTATAAAAAGTTCGTCATTTTAACCGATGACATCCACTAATGGGACACACACTTTCACACATTATATACTTTATTTAAATAATTTTTCATTTAAAACTTATATTGTAATCTGCTCACTGACAAACTGGCTTTGTTTTGTTATTATTTGTTAGTCGTAGTAAAATGTACTCTGTTCTGTGTGTGAATACTACCTACCACAAATACCACAGATAACAAATACCTACTAGAATACTACCACAGATTAAGTAGAATACTACTAAAGATGAGTAATACTAAAACGATAAATTTGTAATCGGACGCGTCAGGCTGGGAGATGTGGTGTTGCCAGTGAGCATTATTTTTATTTTAAATTATTATCTGATTTTATTTTTTAATAATATAAAAATAAGTAATTATTAATTTTAGTTTTACCTTTGTACTGATTTAAGTGTGTTCTGTTTGGTGTACAAAAATAAATCTTTTCTTACTTTCTTTACTGGACACAAGTTTAGAGTTATTTGTTGACAAGATGTCAGCCCTTGCTTCGCTTCGGTATCAAAAGTTACATTTGGTCTCACAACGTAAAAAATATCATTGCAATAGTGTTGTATTGTATCATTTAGGTTTACAAAGGCACTTAAAATATTGAAATTCTGAAAATGACTGTAAAAATATGCAAAACATAAGAAAATATAGCCTATGTTACCCGTCATATTTGTAGCTTTCTAAAGGTTAAAGGATTATTTAAATCGGTTACGTAAATTTTGAGTTAAATCGCAACAAACATACACACAAACAAAATAACATACTAGTTTAGAAACACTGGCTAGTGACGCGTATTTACTGTTGCTAGCTGCTGCTTCTAACATAGAATTTATACTCGTACTAGGTAACTAACAGTTTGTTTGAACTTTTATAACTTTAGAGATTTAAAAAAATACTTTAAAATTCACAATTTACATAGATATTTAAATTGATATATTAAAGTTAACCAATGCAATCGATGACAGACTCTCTTGCATAATGTATGTTTACATTTAAAATGTAGAATCAAAAAGGAATATTCTTAAAACGTCCACGCCACTGAATCAGGTGCAGAGTGATTTTGTTTGAGAGTTTCCAGTTGAATTGAATTTATTCTGACGGTTTAGTTATTGAAGTATTCTATTGATGCTACGTGTTGGTA
Organism: Parascotia fuliginaria; assembly: GCA_963082885.1. Taxonomy (NCBI): domain Eukaryota; kingdom Metazoa; phylum Arthropoda; class Insecta; order Lepidoptera; family Erebidae; genus Parascotia; species Parascotia fuliginaria. The sequence goes on from OY720195.1 coordinate 9,784,815, forward strand.
TTTTGTGGAATATGTGGTAGGTATTATAATACATCATCAATTTGTCCTTAAGTTTGCATTGAATACGTTTTATATCAGCATTTCGTCAAGTTCAGATTTCCTTGCGATGTTTTTCTTTACTTCTAGTTAATAATATCCAAAATAATCTTAGAATGACTGGCCTGTTGGTATAGTGGTTAGTGACCCTGACTGCTAAGCCGGAGGTCGTGGGTTCGATTGCCACCCAGGACAAGCCTTTGTGTGATGAGCATGATTGTTTGTTCTGTGTCTGGGTGTAATTTATCTATAATATGTATGTATTCACAAAAAAAAATGTATATAAGTAGTATATCAGTTGTTTAGTACCCATAACACAAGCAAATATAATCTAGATTATTACAAATATATAATATAAAATATTTAAAGAAACAAAGCGGTCTATCATCAAGAAGAGTATAATCATAAGATAAGGATTGTATAAAGTTTAGTTTCGTTCGAGATTTACCCACTGAGTCAAAATTACACTTAAATACAGATCAATTTTATGTCGTATTCAGTAGTAAAACCTCCAAAACAGTTCTATTATCTCTAATAAAAAATTGCGGATTAGTGACGAGCCAGTACTAACTCCTAAGTATGTTAATTTTTTTCGGTCTTTTGAATTTTTCTGCAGGTACAAAATAAAATTTTTGATAAACACTTTTTAATCTGTTTTTAAGGGTGGCAGACAACCGATGGATGAGTCCGGCTCACAAAAAACCAAGAAGACAAAAATTGGGTGAAATCCTTTGTCCAGTAATGGCTTGGTTGTGTTTTCTAAGGATTATTTTTGCAATTTATAAAAATTAATTATTTATAAATTTTAATTTAATAATTTTTTGTATGCTTGTTTGTAAAGGTGTATAACCAAAACAGTACAGTAACAAGCAAAATATATTATTAATAAACAAAAAAGCTCGTCTGCCTAAAAGAAACAGAAAATAAAAATTTTGTGCTCCCAATCAATACGAATCTACCATTCAGGCTGTAGAGCGTGCCAAATAAATATAGATACATACCCACATACATACATACGGTCAAAAAACATTACCCTCTTTGACTTCGGCAGTCGGACAAAAATACTTCTAACACCGAAACTCAAGAACTAGTCTAGTTTATCTGATCTTACAGTTAGAATAATTAATATAACGAATTACCCTCCTTGACTTTGGTAGTCGGGAAAAAGGATTATCGAATACGTTCAAAGGTAATCGCAATGCAATGTTTCTTTAAGAAACTTGACAGTAAGAGGGACATGAAACAGAATATATAAGTTCTTCTAGTGCATCTAGTATGGCAACATAAGTTAAGAGGGATGGCACATTGATGTACTGCAGCCCAATCTTTGTAAAGTTAGTCGCTCAATGAGTAGAGATTAAATTATGAAAATAAAATTTTTAGTTCATTTTAGTATGCGTGAAGATTAATGAATATTTGAATATAGGTGTTTTTATCTAAACTAATAGTTATATTATAAATAGAAAAGATTTGATTTTTGTATGTATTTTTGTCTCTTTGTTGCATCAAAATCTATGAAACTGATTTAAAAATATTTTAGCTTTAGATAGTTACAAATATGACGAATAACATTTTTTTTTGTTTTTTATTTATGGATCACACAATGTTTTGCCCCGTGTGGGGATCGAACAGCAGTCGCTTGCGCTTCCATTGCACTACTGAGGCAGTCATCGACATAGGCTATATCAATTATGTTTAACATATTTTCAGTCATTTCCTGAATTTCAATATTTTACGCGCCTTTTTATACCGGAATGACGCAATAAGATAATTACAATGATTGTTTTCCGTAGCCGTTTGTAGTGAGACCGAAATATTTTTTTTGATTTAGTTATAATATTAATAATACTAATATTCTACCACATTCACACAGCGCCATCTAGACCCAAATTAAGCAATTATATTTGCTTGTGTTATGGGTACTAAACAACTGATAAACTACTTATATACATTTTTTTTTTTTTACTTTTAAACTTTCGCGTTGCATGATTTAATAGAACTAAATATACGGGAATTCACGCGATCATGCATTAGGTATTTACATACCTTATTTTGCTTGACGTTTCGACCAGGTTACACCGGCCGTGGTCACAAGCAGACTGATGTGGCGATGTCACGGCTCCGTATGCGAAGTAGATTCTAGATCTACCCTCACATTTTTGTCTTTCCACGTAGTATCACAAAACACACTGACAGTGTCCTTATTCTGTATGCCGTCCGTATTCCGAGCGTTAACCGACTGCGCAAAGCGAGGTTGTGTAATTTGAATCACTGGATTCCACGTAGCCGAGAGCTTAAAGCCGTCTTCCCTATTGAAGTTTGTATGTTTCTTAATTTCAATAGCTTCTCGTACCACCCGAGAGTAGTAGGTACGATCAGTGGAGAGGACTTGCGTATGATGAAATTCAATCCAATGATTGGTGTCCGTTTGCAGAATATGTTCGGCAATCGCTGATTTGCTGGTCTGTCGATTCTTTACAGCGGCGATATGTTCTTTGACCCTTTCAGCAATAGTCCGCTTAGTCTGGCCTATGTACGAACTACCGCAGCTGCAGCTGGTCTTATAAACGCCCGGAGTTTGTAGGGGCAAAACATCCTTTGGCGTGCCTACCATGCTGTTTACTTTGGCCCCAGGTGTAAAGACTGTGCTGATGCTGTATTGTTTAAGCAGGTCTCCTATCTTATCAGTCACACCTTTAATGTAGGGCAAAAAGGCAGGTTGCCGGTTGACCTCTGGACGTTTATCCCTTTTTGTTGGTTGCTTCCGTCGCCTGTTCACTTTATATCCATTTTGACTAAGTACCTCCTGAACATGATCGAGTTCTTGCTCTAAATGCTCAGGGTCACACAGATCGTAGGCTCTGTTCTTCAATGAAGTCGTAACGGACTGCAAGTGACGAGGGTGGTGATGCGACGTAGCATGTAGGTATCTGTCCGTGTGTGTTGGTTTGCGGTAGACACAGTGTGATAAGGACCCATCAGTTCTCACGCTCAATTTGACATCTAATTTTTAAAATAAAATTGACATTTTTTTTTTGTAAATACATACATATTATAGATAAATTACACCCAGACACAGAACAAACAATCATGCCATCACCCACGACCTCCGGCTTAGCAGTCAGGGTCACTAACCACTAGACCAACAGGCCAGTCAATTAAAGTTATTCGTTGATATTAAATTACATTTATTTTATTGAGCTTCAAATAATGCTATTGTATTCACTCTTGTGAACTATTTGAAGAAATTACAGGAAATTCTACTCTTAGTGTGACCACAACGTTAATCCCGGATGAATCAGAATTCAATGCAGGTTTTGAACTCAATGATTGCATCTGATATACGTTTATCTAAATTGGATATGTTACTGCAATATTTGTTTTAATATTTTTATACTTAAAACTATGATAATTAGCCTAAATTAAAGAAATACAAGAAATAAATAGTAAATTAATTAGAAAAAAAGAGTGTATGTACTCATGTACGCACGTGTAAGAAGTTATACTTCTTTGGCGTAACAATCCAAAAATATCAAATAATAACACAACGCATACATACATAAATATTTGAATTGATATAAACGCCAATATATATGTTTTATTTATTCACACATTATTTGTACTGATACGACACACAAAGATTCGCAACTAACTTCAGGGTGTAAAAGGTTCTGAAATGAAATGAAATGAAATATAATTATGTTTATTCATTTAAAGTAATTAAATTAACACTTATGAACGTCAAAGTTTACAAAATGTCAGCAAATTAACCTACAGCCAGTTCGCTGACGAAGTAGAGCCATGAGAAGAACTGGCAAGAAACTCAGTTCGCAACTAACTTCAGGGTGTTGCTTTTTTCTGTCGGTGTGCGCGCGCATCGTAAAAATTCACTTTCATCATTTTTCCTAATCGCGCCAAAAGAAGTATAACTTCAATAATTATTACATATATAACACTTCCTAACATATAACCTTCTTGACATATAACGAGCTGCGCCCCACGGCTTAACCGCGCGTAAAATATAATTTGTATTCCTCGGGAACCAGACCGATTTTCGGGATAAAAGTAGCCTATTTACGTCTCCGCCACCGAATCTATCTACATACCAAATTTAATCGAAATCGGTTCAGCCGTTTAAGCGTCGAGTGGTAACAAACACACACACACACAATTTTCGCATTTCTAATATTAGTAGGATTGTCCTATTTAGACTGCATCTGTGGTTCGGTGGTACTGTGTCCGGACTGCTACGCAGAGGTCGCGGGTTCGATGCCCGCTCAGTGCAAATATTTGTGGGGTAGAATGATCTGGGTGTTTCTACGTATAATATGTATGTATTTACTAAAAAAAGTATCTAATAACACAACTCACAATAATAACACAATAATATAATATTATATGCTTACTTTGTCTAGATGGCGTTGAGTGATTTTTATTTTAATATATCTAGCCATCGCTGTTTAAACTTAATGACATCCATTTCTGGTATTCAGTTTTTTCTATAATATTAATTCTTGGCAGGTGAGTTAGTGACTGTAATGGCTACAGTCTTTTCACATGATGTTGATATATCTTACTAGCGACCCGCCCTGGCTTCGCACAGGTGTTATGCTGATACTAAATATATGTACTACAGAATGTCTTTTAAACAACGTTCACAACTTTTTCGTCATTAGACAATTAAAACATGTTTTCTTTAGAGGCCGGCGGCTCCCAGCCGATACCGCCGCAACCGCTATTTCCCTACATTACATTAGAAACCTCTAAAATTACTAGTGTTTCTCTACTATATTTTGCACGTATTATACATATTAATCTTCCTCTTGAATCACTGTATCTATTTAAAAGAACCGCATCGAAATCCGTTGCCTATTTTTAAAGATCTAAGCATACATAGGGACAGACAGCGAGAAGCGACTTTGTTTTATACTATGTAGTGATTCAATGCCATATTTTTTAAACTGGTAAAGATAGTTCATCACTTACATTTAAAATCATTTATAAAACAACGTCTATCGATCGGAGTCTGAACAGTGTTTAAAAGTCATATTCAACCAATGAATTATAGATGTCGTTTTTAGCTTTGAAGATAAATAACTAACAACTGTTGAAGAACTTTCATTTTGACGGCCATAACTTTAAAATATAAATGGTAGTGATACTTGTGTCATATTTTATTGCAGAGACATTTCTTGAGTTTAATAACTATTTATGCCAAATGAGTCGAAATGGTCCAGTGGATAAAGTACCCGCTTCGTAAACTCGAGGTAGTGGGTTCGAATCCGGTCAAGTACCAATGTGATTTTTCAAATCTTATGTACTTTTTAAGTTTATCTTGGACATTTCCGACTGACGGTGAAGGAAAACATCGTGAGTAAACCTGGATTCAAAAACCCTTTCCCCACTTTATTCACGGTAGGCAGCAGCTTCGCAAAGTCTCTTGCATTGCAGGAGTAATGCTTGGGACTCTAAGTCATTCATGAGCGATAGTTACCACTTACCATCACGAGGGCTGTTTGCTCGTCTGCAACTTACGGCAATAAAAAATATATTGCTCAAGTGTCTCTCTCGGTTCGGAGCTTTCATCCATCGGTCACCTGTCATCTTTATGAGTCCATAAGTCCATTATGTTAGAGTGCTGTCTACGTTGCGTCTTCTGGCTGGTACAGTAATCTGTACAGTTGTAATAGTTGGAAAATATAAATTATTAACGTTCATAAGTAATATGCACTAGCTTTCCACGACACGGTTTTACCCGCGTCTCTGCTTACTGCTCTGCTTCCGTTACCAGTAGCGTGATACTGGTATTTCCAGAGATTAACGCGTTCAAAGAAACAAACAAACAAATAAATAAACTCTTCCGCTTTTTACAATAGGATAGATAATAAATGATCTACTAAAGTAATAAATGATCTTAACTTTTACTTTCATATACATTTCTGGTAGCCTTCTGAGAAGATGCTTCTTGAAGATTTTTTCACATTTATCGACGCGATTTAAGTAGGTCAAAGAAAGCTTATTGCCGTGCTAATTATTGTTGTCAATGGTTGTTACTTGGACGTGACCCAACCGTTATCATAGTAAAGATATCCGTACGGTCTGAATTTAACACTCGTCGCATTCTCACGTTGAACACATTGTCGCAACGATCGGTTTAATATCGATAAGACGATACACACTTGGAGCGCCACGCGATAAATGCAGACCCTAAGTGACTTATTTCAACTTTGGGAGTCTAATAAATTGCGGTTATGGAGTTGAGCGTTCCGTTGGTTTATTTTAGTAACTTACATTTATTATTGGCTTAAGATGTTGTTTTAGTTATAAATTGTGTAAAATAGACAACATTTTCATGTACTACTAAAAAAAACGAGCCTTTGCAAATGAAAAATGTAATAAAATTTTAAAATAAAAATTAAACAAATATCATTCATATCAATTCTAAACTCGAAGTACTTTTCGCTATAAGCTTATATGCTTATCGTGGATAGTAATGACAGAGTTTGATAGAAACGATGAATGTGACGAATGTGACAAAGACTGCTTAAATGAGAAGAGCTTTGGTCTACATAGAACACCACTGTAAGGTTACAATGTTAGATCAAACTTATATCCCTAAATAAGGACAACATTTAGTTCAAAATCTCAAATAAAATTAAGTCTATACTATTTTTAATAAACAAGTTAATTCTAAAACCAAAATATAATCAACGTTATCACAGCCTCATTAAGTAAAACACAGAAGATGTCCCATTAACACAATTAATAGGGCTTCAGTCGCGCTGGGTGCCATCAATAGCCGATTATTTACCCCAAGTTCGCTATCAAGCAGTTTTTACACCCCTTTCACAGTTTTACGAGTTGCAGGTACTATCGTAAAATCTGTTCAACCAATGTTGTTTGGTCCAAGAGTACACAAGTGAAAGTTTTTAAGACAAAATAGATGAATCTAGTTATTAATGGGGTTGTTTGATGACGGTTGAGTGCTAGGGTATTATTTAAGGATGATGACAATTACGTCATCATCATATCAGACATAAGACGTCCAACTGCTGGGCTTTGCCGTTCAAATTTTTGTTACCTTGGCTGATCGTGAGCCACCCTCATCCACCAGTTGGTCCTTCGTCTTTGGCAACAACATTAAAACAATGTGATGAAATGCCCTTGGAAGGCAAATCAGAATTCAGCCGATGGTAGGCGTCTATTGACAAAAAAAAACAAAGTTCATTTTTGATGACGTTTCAAATAAAATTAAATAAAAAGTTGTGCCTGATATATTTGTTTATGCACTTCGTGTACGTGTCCAGTTTTAAATGCCATTAGTCAAATACAGTTTTGAGTGCAAATTTCAAAGGGGATAAAACTCAAGCCTAATTTTTTCCCGTTTGTTTATGAAATGGTGGTGGTTTTTGCCTTCTGTATGCCTTTCCTACACTCTATACCCGACTTTGTCCTGGGAACCCCAATACTTAAATCCTTTGAGATAAAGTGTAGGTATAGTAACCTTTAATTTCCCATCTTGCCTAGGCCTCTGGATATTCGACAAGAAAGAGTTGAAGTGCCAAGTTTTCTACGTAGCCAGGTGGTCTTTTTATGTGACCCAACTAATAAAACTCATAATATTACATTTATGTTATCGTTTGTTCCCATTTTTTGGTAAACAACTGATATGACATGTTTGTTTGATTGTTTACAAAGTTTTATATGACGATAATTAACTTTGTAAACAAGGTCAAGAACATCAAAAAGTTTGTTATTGTCTATTTTCGAATTGTTTTACTTTGTTCTAACAACGCGCCCTATTGCTTTCGTTCTGATTTTGCTGACATTTGTGTATTTTAAAGGTATTTTTAGGATGTCCTAGGCATATCTTGTCACTCAATGCTCTCCTGTGTGCCAATCCTAACTGTGATCTGTTTGCGGATGGATGGCAGAAAATATTGTCAGAGTGCTTGCGGTTCTGCTAGCGTGATGCATGAATGTGTTTTATCATATCATTTTTTTTTGTTTTCATTTTATTCCTTTTTATCTGTGTTTATTGTTTTTAATCGTATATGGTGTAATAATTACTGTAATTGGTAGTAATTAACCGTTTTAATTATTATTAAATAAATAAATAAATATCTTAAAATTCCTTGGAAAATTATGCCTCTCGAAAAAGAGGATGTTTAATGCAGACAAAAGTTTCAAACCAATCACAAATAACCTATAAATAGTAGGTACACAAATTGTTAAAATCATATTGCTTGATAATATATTTATTTGTTTTAATATTTTTGCAAAGATTTTGTTTAATTGTAACGTGGTGATGAATAAAGTTATTAGGGCCAGATCTAAATGCATTTGAAAAGATTCAAAAATATGTTTAAATAAAAGTTACCTGCAAACTTACCTCGTTAATTAATCAATTATAAGACGATACTAAAAATAAAATAATGATATTCTAAAGTATTAGCATGGGGTTCATCTTAAACTGGTTGTTTCACATTACCTAAGCAATCCCAAGATTACGTCGATAACATTTTGTTTTATGGTGACACGTTGGGATCCGATACCGGATTTATAGTTTAACTACGGTAAACAACATTAATGTGAGGCTGGTGATCGAACGAGGTAAATTTATCGTTAGATAAAGACTGTTATTGCTGGCCCTTTTTATAATGGTTTTTGGTTTAGTAAACTACTTCAATGCTGTAACTCTCGAGCTTTTAGGATGGACTGATTCTGTATAAGTGGCTGAATCCTTAGATGTATCGTATTTTTAACAAGATAGAGTGTGCTGGAGGCCCAGTTTCGCCCCTTTAGTTTTTCTTCACATCACGCAACCTTTCACTTCACACTCTCCCTCAAAAACCTGTATAAATATCAAGCTAAATTTAGTACCATAACCACCAAGGACGTCAGAAGATAAAATTAAAATATAAAAGTCTATATCATAGCTTCCCATAATAAACCACAAATTAATTAATTTCCACACAATTAAAAACCCCTCAAAGGTTAATTACTACAAAATAATTAACAACTCAAAGTCCTCAAAGGTAAAGGTATTATGTTGTTAAACGATTACGTAAAACAGTTAATTTTGTACATCGTAAAATTTCTAAATATAAAACACAAGTCACTGTTTTTTAGCATGTTTCAACGCTAACTTATTTTCTTTTTCTATTTAAGATCTGAAAAACTGAGTACAATTATTGGAAAGCATACATTGATCGACATAATGAGACATTAAATTTAATTATACCCTAAAAAAAGCAAAAAATTCATGTAATTATTATGCTCAATTTTAGTGCATTGAAACATAACTATTGTAACTAAGTACTTATACATAACATGACTATAATAACTAAGTATTCAAACCATACAACGGATTACGATAATATAGTTTTCACTATTGATTGGAGATTTTGTTTTTAACAGAAGAACAACAAGAATTATAGCGATTTGTAATCGCGTCGTAAAAACAGTTCATTTTAAACATGAGACTATTGCAAAATGAAATTGCAATTATTTTTTATTGTTCATCGTGTTTTTTGCACAATAAAAGCTTTTTCTTTCATCCTTCTTTCTTTCTTCAACATATTTGGAGACCCAATACACGCATGTTCAAGTTTTTTTTTTATATTGTGTATATTTTTATACAAAAATAAATGGTACTTCACATTCCCGCAGTCAATTTCGATTTCTTGTGGTACAATTACAGTCAGTTGTATTGCAGCGACGACGTCCTTATCGAACAGTATTGCCTGACAATAATGGAGTACTTATAACTCCCGACATTGTATTCAATGTGTTCTTATAAAAGCTTAAGATACTTCATACCAAATGTAATACAAAAGCTATTTAATAGGCAGAATTAATATAATTTTGTTAATTCTATGATTTTGGGATGTAACTAATAATATTGTTAAATAATATCAAAATGGTCGGTTACCTAATAAAGGTGATGGGGATACCTATAGGCCATGACTTGTAACCATTGGATGATGACTCAGAATCACTCAAAATGTAGTTACTTAAGGTTATTATTCAGTATTCTTTCGCTTACAATAACGATGTTGATGAATATCAAATAAGTACTAAATATTTTTCAAGGATAGTACGTTATAATTACGTATTTGTAAAGCTTCACTATTTTTTAGACCCCTTAAAATAAAAAGATAATTCCTGCTTTGTACTACAGGCTATTTCATAAACATGATAGTAACAGACATAAAATGACATGTCTTTCTTCAAACGAGGTTTACAGAGAGCATTAATATCACGGTAAGCAGCGGCTTCGCGGAGCCCCTGGCATTGCAGAAGTCCAGAAGCGACAGTTACCACTTAGGCAATAAAAAATATATATACCGGGAATAGAAATGTTTGGTTTACACAAAATTATAAGCCATAAGAATTGCATCTATTTTAAGCACTTACTACGCCTTAAAAACAGTGAAACTTTACTATAATAAACAAATTCACCTAATAAATATTCTATGACTGACTAAACCGAACTGAAGCCTCAAAATCGATCCTATTTGGTCTGCAGAGGTGGTCGAAACCAACAATATAACCCTAACGAGATATTTAAGGCACGTCTGGCGAATTCAAATTTAACTACGAAACGCAATTCAAATGCGAAATTATGAAATTGTGTACTAGTTCGGTGAATACTGTATTTATGTAGTTATGTTGATTGTAATCGAATTTGGTTTAGGCGATGACGTGAATAGTTTATTGTTATATCTTGTTGTAGGTAAAACTAAAATATCCATAACTAAATAGGGTAGAAGTTTCGTTGACAAAGAGCACAATTACAAGCACCCGTAACCGACGTGTGTATGAAAAGATTAATGAATGTTGTAGACGCAAAGGATGTTTGGATCGCAGCAAATGGCGTTCTATAGTCTCTGCTTACCCCATTAATGGGACACAGGCGTTGTTATGCATGTTGGTATGTATTTTTTATTTTTTAATAATAGTATGATATATAAAATAAGCATATAATTATAATAACTTGTATTTTGGGTTATAGAAATGCAGATATACTTAAATAATTTTTCTCTAAATACTTACTTATAGATATTATAAACACTGCGACCAGTGCAAATAGCCATGTTCATGACTGAGCAGGAATCGACCCCGCGAACTCTGCGTGGCAGTCCGTGCATAGTACCACCGGACCACAGAGGCAGTTTTGTTAATACTTTAAACAATTTGTATAGGCCGCAGGCAAATTGTATTAATATTCTGTTTACAAACTGCCTCGGCATATCACATAACGCCAGATACGTTACCAGTAAATTAAAATTGGGGATATTTAAACCAGTTTGACAACAAATATAATTCGTATATAGCACTGGCCGGCCGCTGTCGCGGCATGCTCGCTTCCCTCGCTCGGCTCGTGCGCAGAGGGTCACAGTTCTAACCTGGGTTAGGTTACCTAATTTGCCTTCTGCATTTTACATAACGACGATGACAGCGAGGATTTACAAAATGCCGAGGCAGTATTTAAATGCCAGATTTATTCAATTTGCTTGCGACATATATACTAATATCCTGTAACCGTGTTTTTGACAAAATAAATAATAATATAAATAATATATAATAATAATAATAAACAATCTTTATTGGGTCATGAAAATCATTTGAACAGTATAGGCATAAATAATATCTTATACATAGGTATAAAGTGTTAGGATGCCTTTATTAGATAATAAAATTACTAACTTTTTTATAAAGCACGCAACCACTTCGGCTTTGGAAGACCACAGCTTTATTGACTGAGTGATTTAATTTTTTAAATACCGAGAAGTAAAAGATTGCTTATGAGGACTTTTATTAATGTTTTAAAACCAATTATATGGTTCAGTTCTACTATGTAGAGTTTGATATCCGAGTCGAATAGTGTTATTAGATTTTTTTGTGTTTAATTTCTTGGTATTCTGAGTTTGCAAATGTGTTTTTTTATTGCCTACAGTGGCAAACGAGCAACCAACCCACGTGATGTTAAGTGGTAACTGTCGCTCATGGACGACTCAGAGTCCTTAACATTGCTCCATTGTACCTACCGTGAAGGGAGTGGGCTAGGTGAAAAGATTGAGGAAGGTAAGAAAAAAGAAAAGGGGAAAATTATGCCTCCGGCACTCTTCGTCCGTGCGATCCCTGTCTCCAAAAAATACCCAAGAACCCACTCACTTTTACAGGAGAGTCATTTTAGCTAGCAAAAATGGATATAACACTTGTGTTTATACCAGTATAGAACACAGACGTGATGTTATTTTTGTTTTAGCTATCACTTGTTTATTTCCTTAGTAAGTCAAAAGGTGTATTTGAGACAATAGTGTCTTAAATACACGTCATACATACATAATGGCTAGGAGTAGAGGTGTAATGTACAGTCTAGACAATTTTGTCGCTAGGAAGAGCTCGACCTTGCTTTGTCCTTCGAAAAATTAATACATACGAGTAGCTGTTTATGAAACAATTGCAAGTATTTTGTAGAATGGCTAGGTCTTGTTTTGTTTGTAGATGCCATGACGTAGACTGACTATGTATGTTTTGCTGTTATACGTAATAATAATAATAAATAAATAATAACAAAATATGCAATAAACAAATATTCTAGGATATAGTTTATTTTTCAGGACTTGGTGCCTATTTAAATATGTTAGTTCTTAAGAACTGACTAAACATTTTATATACATAACCTTATTGTTAAACTGGTCTACTCGTATTAGTGTGTACGTGTAACAAAAAACCTAGTGTGGCGAAGACAACGCCTAGTTACATCAGTCAGCCCGTGACCACGGTCGGTGTAATTCAACCGAAACGTCGGTATAGTACCTTATAATAATTTATTTAGTAGAAAGTTCTGAGTCGCCTGGACTCTCGAAACAATTTTTCGATGACACAAATATTGTCTCCAGTAGTTACACCGACCAGACCGAGACCACACGTGCTATTTATTAATTCTAATAAATTATCAGGTCTTAAGTTGAACCAACGATCACATAAAGGTCAACCAATGGATGAGAGTGGTTCTTACTGGTATGTATCTATAAACTTATATGTAGCCATTTTAGACCCTTTCGAATTGTTATGAGAAACGTCAGTTGAAGCTTATACAAATACATTATGATTGTCATCTCTAGCATAATTTGCCAGATTTACCGAACTATTTCGATGCTCAAAACGCGACGACCTTCAACTACCACTTTTTTTATTATTGCCTACAGTGGCAGACGAGGCAACAGTCCATTTGTTGGTAAGTGGTAACTGTCGCTCAATGACTTCTGCAATGACAGACTTCGCGAAGCCGCTGCTTACCGTTTTAGAAATGGAAGAAGTATATGGCATAGAGCTCGGCAAATACCACAGCTGGCAGTTTGTTTCAAAGACGAGATGTTGTCAACACTGGCAGTAGGTATACCTTCATAATAATTAAAGGACATTTAATAAGTTAGTATGGTAGTGGTTTACAATTGTCATTACTGCCCGGCTCCTATACGTGATAGGTTAATGTATTATATACTTAAACCCTCCTTGATAAACCTACAATATAAAAGTGAAAACTACATCCAAATCCATTAGATAAGCGCGTTCAGAAGAACTTTCTTTTATACTATCTACAGATGTAAACTAAGCTTTCACTAAAACATAAAATTTAAAAACTATGTGTCTCCACCCTAACTTTGTGCACGTCACCGTAATGACATCACGTAGCCTCATCTACCAAAACTTATGAACGATGATCTTCCTGATGGGACAGTGAAATTTAGTACCACGATTTATTTGAAAAATGTAAGGACCGGAGTTGGTACTCTATGTTAGTGAGTGTCCTAATAATTATGTTATTATACAATACTAGTGTCATTACTAAGGTACTTTTATGTTTTTACCGATGATTAAAAATTGTTAATATTCTTGGGTTTTTGCTTCTATAATATCCATTGAATTTACACTATTATATAAAGCGGAAGAAATTGTTTGTTTGAACGCGTTAATCTCTGGAACCAAATATCGGATCTGAAAAATTATTTTTGCGTATAATAGCCCAGTTCTCGAGGAAGGTTAAAAGCTATGTAACATCACGCTACTGGCGACAGGAGAAAAATTAAATAAAGACGCGGGTGAAACCACGCCGCGGAAGAAATGAACTATAGTTCATTTCATAGCGAAAACCGTATCATAATTCATGCCGTGTGATGAAACTGCCAAGAAAAACAGCGGCTTTATTTCAATAGTTTGTGTTTTTATACTGTGAATAAATAACTTGAATTGGCGGCTTTTGATCTCGGTACTGTGATCACTAGAAGTTCAAGACAGTTTAGCAATACCTGAAAACGTAATTCTTGCAGCGGGGTAAAAAAAATTGAAATTGTAACTTTTAGACAGTTGTAAGTAAATACGTAAACTAATTTAGTAACAGTTGCGTCAAACAAAATAGACCCCTGTGTTTGCAAATAGAATTCTGATGTCTTAGATTTATGCAATACTAATAAAGCATTGGATAAATTATTATCACTTTAACTCAGGATTAGCAGAGCGTCATGTCCTAAAGGTCAAATCGTAGATTCGAAACTGGGCAAATCATCATAATCATCCACCACTATTGTGATTTTCTCAAAGTCATAATTATTTATTTATTGAACTTCATGCACAAAAGTACAACGGCGGACTTAATGCTAAAAGCATTCTCTACCAGTCAACCCAAGGTGGTGAAGAGACACTCGAAGTAGGTACAGTCAACGAAGCAGAGTGATATTAATGGGTGTTTGTAAAAGAACACAGATTTTAATGGATAAGATACGGAACTTAAATATATATAAATATGTAACTAAAATATACATTAGTACTTACATAAAAGTAATACATTATTTATTACAGACTAATATATGATTACAATAATATAAATAAATATAAATATATATATATATATATATACGAACTTGCAGTTAAAATGTCAAACTGTTAGTGGACATCCTGACTTCTAGAGGAATGTTATTCCAAAGAAGAACAGCTTGGACTATGAAAGAGGAGTGAATGAAATCTGTCGTATGTGAATGACAGGTAAGGAAGAGGGTTATTTGACGAGCGAAGGTTTCTGTCATGTATGGAGCACAAGTATTGGAAGTAAGGAGTTAAGTAAGATGGGAAACAAGGAAAGTTAAGAATAGAATGGAGTGTAGTGAGAGCACGCAAGCTACTTAATAATTATGTACTTTATAAGCTTACATTCTGACTTACGGTGAAGAAAACTTGTTCTTATCTATATCTATACTTATAATAAATCTCTAGCGAGATAAAATCTGTACACCGTCCATAAATACCAGAAAGTATTATGTAAACTATTCATAGAATAAATAAAAGAATGTATGGGATTGATATAAGCTAACGCCAACATTACCGTTAACTTATGTCAATCCCATTCATTTTTTAATTTATTCTATTAGTATTAATGCCACTTGTCTAGGCCCTCTGCAATACGATTATTGCATTAGTGCGTTCATGTAGGACTAGCTGTCGAAACAAGGCTTTCAGTGCTATACGCCTGCTTGGATTAATATACCATACGAAATGTGGTCTAGACTAAGTGCTGTGTAACCGCCTTACGATGTTTACAATCAATAGATCGGTTTTGTGGAGTTGGGAGCTTGATTAAATTGATATACTAAGAAAATAGCTTACGATAAAAAAAGACATACTTCTTTTTGTTTTGAAAAGAAAAAGAATGATTTTTTTATATTACTTTGGTGGCAAATAAGTGGTAACCGTAACCTTTAGAGATGGCTATGTTTTCCAAGCATCGCAGAAGTAATAATGCTTATAAAACACAACCAAGCCGTTGCCGACCACGGAGAAGGAAATGAGAAAAGAGGAAAAGGAAAGCGGAAGAGGACCGAGGGTGTATTTGGGCTGCCGGCGCTCTCACACACCGAGCGAAACACATTAGCATGAAAAATAGTATTCTTACGTCGATCTTCTATAAGAGGGTAGTTCTTCCCTGGTCGATCCGATATTCATGCTGAAACCAGCGTGAATCTACTACCGTATAAGATTTACTGAGATTTGGAACAATTATGGAACATATAAGATTTTGTCGCGTGTGGAAATCTTAAACTCATTTATTGATTTAAATAACACAAGTGACACAAAATTACAAAAATAAAATGTCAGTCAATTAACGTATAAACAATTTGTTGACGAGCTCGATCCATTAGAAAACTAGCAAGAAACTCAGGCTACTTTCTTTTATTCAATATTTAAATTTCTTGTGAGTTATATTGTTGTAAGTGTAAGCATGGGCGCCGCCAGGAGTATTTTAGGGGGGTGCAACTGACTTACAAGAGGGTACAACAGCTGATTTGCATGCCCAATGTTCATGAAAATGTATAGAATAATCAGTTTATTGACAAGGATGAACAATTACTTTGCATAGAAACCTGTCAACGCTCTGACTCAAAGACTTATAAAGAATTCTTGGTATTTTTATTAATTTTTCCTGACAAGGGGTGCAAATGCTCCCACCTGGTCGTCGTCTGGCGTCCATAATAATAGGCATATATAGTGGCAAATTAAAATTAAATACCACAAAACTAAACTAACCAAAACAACGTTTCTCTTTCAACTGCCGAAGCAGACAAGTCATGCCACATTTGACTATTCTGACTTCGAGTATAACAAAATTATTTTACTTCAATATCCTCAAAGGTAAGTCGGCGACGTCGACAAAATCAAATGGACGGACGGGCCACACCTGCTTTGTGAGACGTATTGTAGGTGGCTAGGTGACTGTAAAATTTCTTTAAAGATTTCCGAACCACTGAATAAACTAAGGATTACAGTGTGTAAAGTTTAAGATAATTTATACGGTTGGTTTATTAGGTATTTGAAAGAAGTTTATTGTATTGTGGCAACGGAAGACAGAAAGATTATTTTAACAAAATTTTATTATGAAATCTAACAGACTGACGTGTGTACCTATAAAAAATTAATGAATGTTGAAGAGCCAAAAGAGGTATGTTTGGATCGCAGCAAATGACGTTCTTTAGCCCTAATTATGTACCTATGTATGTATGAAATCTAAACGATCTTAAACCAAACTGAAACTCTATTCCACTGCCACCTTACATTTTTGTTAGCGGGTATTTAAAAAGAGATGTGAATCTCACAAAGCCGCAATAATGCTAAGAAAATGCAATCAAATGCCTACCGTGAAGGGAATAGGTATTGACGGCGGAAGAAAACCCAATTTGTATTTGATTCTTCAATGGTTTCAATAACAAAGCAGAACGAAACTCAATAGTTTATAAATCAATAATTTAATATGTAATGATACTACCATTGCGTTTTTTTTTATTCATTTTTTATATTAGCCTACCAAAGTGCGTGTTTACAAATTCCTTTATTAATAAAATTAAGGCTATTTATACTATATTACCATACAAAAACATACGTATTGGTTATACACACATTGATATTTTACGTTATACTGAGATCAGCAGCAATGATCGTCAGCAGATTTGATGTTGCATATGTACCAGATAAAGTGTTGGAGTCAGCTCGTGCATATTGCATAGACACACCCTCACATTAAACTCCAACTCAAAAACTCACACACATACCCACACACACTTCACTCTGTCATATACATACTTCTCTGCATTCCTGCTTTCAATAGTCCCATTAGTTGTTATATTATTATTAGCCTGGAACTCATCCTATACCTATATTAAGTACCTAGTTTTTAACATTAGCTTGTACCTACTATTGCCATAAGGGGGGGGGGGGGCCTGGTGACCTGTGGCACAGGTTCACTGAACCTATTTCAGGCACCAGTTCTTCACAAATGAATGTAGTATTTACTCACTCAATTTGTTATATAGATTTAAGTTCCATTTGTGTAAGGAAAATAAACGTTTTATTATTATTATTATTATTATTGCAAATATTAATTCATTATATTATATTACTAATATAATTATAATATTCACCGTTTACTTTCCCTGATCAATTTACTAAATGATCTATCATTTTTTACCTAATAGACGCATACCCTTCTGCGTCACTCTGTACCTATTCTATATCGAATTCTTACATAACGGTCATTCTCTTCACAGATATTCAAAGGTACAGTAAGTCAGCTGAACTGTGAAATTTGTTCAAAGATTTCCAACTCAATGGCGCGTACATACTACTGAGGTATTTAAGTGTGCAATGTGTACTTTTAGATAAGTAAAGTCTTTAGTTACTGGGTTTCTGTTTAGTGAGATCGTTTAAATAATATAATATGCGAGTATATTTGCCTTTTTGCCCGACTGCCGAAGTTAAGGAGGGTATGTTTTTCGAGTTAATCTTCTATACATATAATAAAAATTTAACCGATCGCTGTCTGTACATGGAAGATATATGAGAAAAAAAATTATTGGGGCCTTTATCAACGTAAATAGAACCCAAAACAATGATTGTTACAATTTTTGTCTGTTTGTCTGTTTGTCTGTGCGTTTGTTCACGCTAATCTCAGAAACGACTTATCCGATTTAGATATGGTTTTCACTAATACATTGTGGTAAGCTTCACTTAACATTTAGTGTTTGTTTCATGTCAATCGGTTTATAAATAAAAAAGTTATGCCAATTTAAAGAATCACGTCGAACATTTGTTAATTAATATTAGTTAATTTATAAATCTGATAGAAACAGAGACTTTAACAAGTTACGGAATAGCTGATAGCGTTTTTATTTTTCGGATTGCTCTCATTCTAAACAATCTTCCGTTTAGTTTTAAATGAGTCCAGTTTCCAGTGAGCCTATGTTTCGCGATGACAATTAATAAAGCCCAAGGTCAGACACAACTAAAAGTTGTGGGCGTGGATCTAAGTATTAGCTGTTTTTCACACGGTCTGCTTTAAGTGGATCTATCACGTGTTAGCATTCCCAGCAGCCTGTATGCTTTGATCCCCGATGGCTATACGTCTAATCCATACATCCATACACCCTTACATAATATATTATATAAGGCTTTGTCCTGACTGACTGACTGACTAACAGACAACGCACAGCCTAAACTGCTGGTCGTAGTGACTTGAAATT
This sequence comes from Parascotia fuliginaria, assembly GCA_963082885.1. Classification (NCBI taxonomy): domain Eukaryota; kingdom Metazoa; phylum Arthropoda; class Insecta; order Lepidoptera; family Erebidae; genus Parascotia; species Parascotia fuliginaria. The sequence continues at coordinate 9,803,927 of OY720195.1, forward strand.
TGGAGGGTGTGTTTGTCTATATGTCTAGAGGTTGTACTAAAAAAAGGTTTTATTAAATTTAATTCTTAAGTGTGTGAAAAGGGATGAAAACGATTGTACGAATCTTCTTCATTTTTTAACTTACAGTTTTGAAATACTTCTATTTAAATAAAAATATCCTTATAATTTTTATTTTAACAGGGGTGGATTTAGAGGGGTGAAATTAGGGTTGAAATATTCTATACAAAGGTCTTTAGATTTTGAAGCTAGCGACTTGAAATTTACAGGGAGGGGGAGGGAGGGAAAAGAGGGAGGAAAATGAGGAATATGGGGAAGTGAGGGGAAAGTGAGAGAGAAGTTATGGGGAAGTGAGGGAGAAGTGAGGGAGATGTGAGTGGGAAGTGAGGGGGAAGTGAGGGGGAAGTGAGGGGGAAGTGAGAGGGAAGTGAGGGGGAAGTGAGGGAGAATTAAGGGGGAAGTGAGATGGGAGCTGAGAGGAAGTGAGGGGAAAGTGAGGGGAAATTGAGGGGAAGTGAGGGGAAGTGAGGGGCAGTGAAGGGGAAGTGAGGAGGCAGACAGGGGGAGTGAGGGGGAGTGCGGGGGAAGTGAGGGATGAATGAGGGGAAAGTGAGGGGGAAGTGAGGGAGACGGTAGAGGAAGGGAGGGGGGAGGAACGCGGAAAGAAAGGAGTTCTCGAATGGTAGAAAAAGGGAGGGAAAGGGATAGGAAGCAATAGGAAGGGAGTGGAAAGGAGGGAAAGGAAGGAGAAGGAAGGGGGAAGAGCGTGGAGGCAAGGTAGAGGGAAGTGGAGGAAAGGGCAAGAGATGCTGGAGGAGGGGCAAGGGATGCTGAAGGAGGTGAAGAGGAGAAGGGGGAGGGGAGGAGAGGAAGGAGGAAACTGTGGAGAGTGGAGAAAAAGTGCAATAGGGAAGAAGGGGAAGGGGAAAGTTATTGAAGTGAAAATTTGCCTTTGTGTATTGTATATTGTTTTTACGAAGGATATCTTTATGTAGGTGAAAGAGGATTTGTATGAATGGGAGATTAAAAATAGTATGAAAAACAGTATTTAAACAATATAAAAATGTCTATTGGAAAAAACGACATTCACGCGAGCGAAGCCGCGGGCAAAACTCACTCACTTATCACGAAATCTCAGAAACAACAAGTGCTAGGAATCTCAAACTTTGCAGTGTCATTCCTATTAGGATATAGGTGCGCACTTAGACGGAATTTTGCGAAATCCATTCCTATGGGGGTATAAAGGAGTGGCAAAGTTTGTATGAAACTTCTATAGTTTTAATAGTAGGATTACCAAATTACTAGAAAATACTCTTTTTTTAATATTCAGAAACCACCCTTATTAAATGGGCAAATAAGAGTCGCAAGTTTGTGTGAAAGTGGTTTGTCAGTTTTAGCGGTAGCGGGTTTAAACTGGAGTCGCCATAGAGACGGATAATACTGATACAATGTACGATTGCCATAAAATCAGGCACGCAATATTCTCATAAAGGCACCCATCTGAATTTTCACGCGAACAAAGTCGCGGGCAACAGCTAGTGTATGTATATGTCACAGTAATATTGTAAATACCGTTAGATTATAATCTATCTCGCTAGATTGTAAACTCTCGAAAGATTGTGAACCGTAACATACTGCTTACAATTTAACGTATTATTTTACAGTAGATTATAATCTATCATATGCTCACCGTTTGTCCACCTGTCCACACTGACTTGGCAATATCGCGTGCAATGCACGAAGCGTATCGGCACCGGCAAAATATCTCACCGACAATAATAATTATTGACGGTCCGTCTATGACGGAACGGTCTAGTGGACATACCCCCAGTAGGTCTCATACTTTTTAATAAAGAAGAATACTTTTTTGACTATTACGTTCATAGCACGGTCGTGTAGTGGGCAGACTCCTTTATCTGTCAGGTCATCAGTCACAATGTATTGTGAGAGATCTGCACACGCTGCATTTTAATTCCTTAGTTACAATATGGGATAATTAAAAAAAATATTTAGTTTTTGGCTCACAGAACGAAATACAATCGTAGAAAGCTAGGTTGTAGCTCTGCGTATGTGTACAGATGCTCCAGATATTAGGTTAGTTGTGACAATACAAAAATATTACAAAAATATTATATGTCCTTTATTAACCGGATTTAGAACTGCTGATACATGGAAAACAAATAATTACACCAATTTTTGGTAAATACCTACGACATAGTCCTAAACTGTCAACTTTTCTCTTTACCATGACGTCAATCCACCAAGGCAGTCTGCTACTGCATCTGGTGAAATTCGACAATAACTCACTAGCATAACACGTTCAATAATCCTCTAACTTTCAATACATTCCTGTACCTAAGTTCGGAAACTCCACATTCCTACGTGACCGCAGCAATCATGGTTCACCACAATGGATAAAGTCGGAAATCCAATGACAATAATAGTCCCAAAGGGTTTTCCTATCGAATGAAAGGTTTGAACGATTAATAAATCAAATATATGGAAGGTTGGTTAAACGCTATACGAAGTTTATTTGGTGACCTTTTAATGTCGAGTTTGGAAGTACTTAATGAGCTTTGGTTATATTTTTATACATGTTACCCGTGATGGTGAGAGGTAATCGTAATCTCTACATATAGCTATATTTTCTAAGCATTTCAAAAATAATATTTAGGAAATACAACCACGCTTTTGCCGACCTTGTGAAAGAACGGGGATTGGGAGAGGACAGAGTCGAGGGGTTATTTTTTATTGCTGACAGTGGCAGACGAGCAAACAGCCCACGTAATGGTAAGTGGTAACTGTCGCACATGGACGACTCAGAGTCCCTAGCATTGCTCCTGCAACGCCAAAGATTCTGCGAAGCCGCTGGCTACCGTATGAGTTTTTGGACTGTCGGCGCTCTCACTCACTGATTGCAACACATAATTATACGCCACTCTGCCTGCTACTAAGCTGTCAGTGGAGTCAAGGAATGGTGTCCTCATTCAAAAAAAATAAAAGAGTAAATTATATACCACCAAACAATGAATGGCATTTTAGATTAACCAAAAGCATGACTGCCACTTTAACTAATGTCACCATACATAAGATTACTGTGACCACAGATAATGGTTAACTGGTCAGTTAATCAAAGGATCTCTATTGTAGCCCAGTTTTATAATTTTGAATAGAACTGTCATTGCAATTACACGTTATCAAAAATATCGATATTTCTAATTATACTTTAGCTTATTAAAATAGTTGCACTGTGCCTGAGAGTTCGAAAACTTAGTAAATTATTAAATTAAAATATAAATTGTGTTTTTGTTTTTATCAAACAAATCCACTCTGCTATATGGTAAGTAGTCACTGAATACCAGGAGTGGTAGACACCTCCTCAATAGCCATCGTGGCCTATTGCCCCTAACTATGATGGCTCACTTAAAAAACTAACGATCGAAATTAAAAGAAAACATGTACCAGTTTTTTTATTGCCTCCAGAGAAGTAGACGTCTTAACAGCCCATCTGTTCTCATGGTCCCTACTGTGATATTAATTTTCACTTTAAACTTCGTTTGAAGAAGGACATATTTTTAGCGTCAATAGAAATACCGTAAAGTATCAACAGGACTTATATTCAAGATTTAAATTTCCGGAGGTCTATTTCCACTCGATTTCAAATTCTTATTAAAATAATTTCATCCTTTAGGTATAAAACAAATTAATTAATACACCGATTCCCCAATTTTCTGTTGTTATTCATTTCAAGAGATCGAAATTGTTAAGTATTTTATATTTTGATCGACTTGTTTCATTAATTAATTTGGATGGACTTGGTTCAAGATCATTATGTCAGAATAAATTGACTAAAATCTTTGTGTCTATGAAGCAAAAGTAAGCTTTCAAATGATCCAAAAAATGTTGATTAACTGGCCGCATTTAAAATCAGAGTTTTATCTCACATGAATAATCTTATTACTGACTATATATTCGGGTGATCATTACGATAACGATAATAACAAATCTTTATCAAATTAGTCTTCAAATTTATGAATGAATGAATGAATTTATTTGTTTAAATGTGGATACATGTCGGCGTTATAACAAATAGTATAGTCCAGCACATTTACCATTTACATGGCATACAAATATTTTATATAATTTAATACATAATTAGCTTATTTTTATGTCAACATCAATCAACAATCCTACATATTACTGCAATTTGTAATAAAAATTACTTATAATAAATTGTTTTTACATTGCTATTGTCTATTAATGTATAAATATTATGATTTATTAAACTGATGTCAAGAGAAGTCAAAGATTAATTCAATCAAAATAAACAATGTCACAATTAGTCAAATCAATTATAATAAATACAGAATGTCACGGAGAGTCAAAAAATAATTACAATAAAACATCGAAAATGTCTCAAGGAATCAATAATTGACTTACATTTACACAAAGTACATACCTACATTACAATGTCATTTTATAAGATATTATTTCTGGCATCAATTACCTACATTTTGAAATCTAGATACTCCTGTACCGAATAAAAGCATTGTTCATTTAACCATCTGAACAGTTGGCTTTTAAATTTAGTGATGCTGAGATCCTTGACACTTTGTGGTAGGTGATTATATAATCTTATCGACATAGCGTAACTATTTCTACTACAAATCTCCGTTCTTATGGGCGGCAGGACCAGTTTGTTAGGGTATAGTATTAAAATTGCAGACCGGTTTTTGAGAGTATAAAAATCAGGATTCGTTTTAACAAGAACACACATTTCAAATACATACATACAGGGAACAGTCAGTAGCGATAGCTTACGAAACAGTGGCTTACAACTTTCCCATGGAGCAACATTACAGATAGCTCTTACACATTGCTTCTGTGTTATAAAAATTGCAACTGTCTTTACCGAGTTTTCCCACAATATAATACCATATCTAATATTTGAGGCCACATATGCGTGGTACGCCTGTAATGCTGTTTTTTTATTCGTAATATTTGAGAGTCGCCAAAGTGCATACACAAATCGATTAATTTTGCTGCAAAGTGTGTCAATATGTGGTTTCCACGTACACATTGCATCAAGTGTTATGCCTAAGAAACGTGCCTCATCTACTTGAGTCAGATTTTGATCATTGTATTTTAAAACGATGTCTTGCCTTATTTTACCTCTGTTGCAAAATTGGATGTATTTAGTTTTAGATATATTGACGCTAAGATTATTATTATTCATCCAGCCTACAATATCACATATAGCTCTATTGAGTTCTTCTGTGTAATTTAGATTTTTTAGTTTTGGTATTACAACTGAAATATCATCTGCGTAGAGAATACATTAGTACTTGGTGACCGAAGGTAAATCGTTTATATACAACAGGAATAGTAGTGGACCTAAAATACTACCCTGAGGTACGCCAACGCTATTAACCTTAGCCTGTGAGTGCAACTTTACCTCTTCGTTATTTGCGTTAAGACTAGTTATTTCTACATATTGGGTTCTGTTATGCAGATAACTCTGGAGCCACTTATGAGCAGCACCACGTATTCCGTACGCTTCACACTTGCGTAAACGTATGTCATGAGACACACAGTCAAAAGCACGGCTCATGTCAAAGAAGATAGTTGTTATTTGTACTTTTTCATTGACATATTGCACAATACTATCTATAAATTTAAAGGCAGCCAATGAAGTGGATTTGCCTTTTGATGAAACCCATATTGTTCTGGGCATAATATTTTGAATCTTGTTATGAACGACATGAGACGCTTATGCATTATCTTTTCAAAAACCTTTGAGATGATAGGTATCAAGGCTATTGGTCGATAATTTTTTATATCATCCTTGACGCCTTTTTTGTAAACCGGTTTAATCACCGTAGTTTTAAGTCTATTTGGAAACTCGCCGTGAAGAAAGGATAAATTTACTATATGAGCCAGTGGTTCAGATATATAAGGACTGCAAATCTTTAAAAGTTTTGTAGGCAAGAGATCATATCCTACCGATGTTGTATTTTTTAGAGATCGTATGGTTCTCACAATTTCTTCGGAATCGACCGGGAATATAAATATACTAGAATTATGTTTATTACCACTTAATATGTCATTATTTTTCTTAAAATTATAAGTATTACTATTAGCGTCACCTTTGGTCAAATTTATATTTATATAATAATTATTTAACATATTGGCTACGTCAGCTGGGTCATCACTAGTTCTATTTTTAAGGAGGTGTTGAATGTTGTCCATAGGATGTTTGGCATTGATATTGTTTTTTATTACTTGCCAAGAAGCCTTGCACATGTTTTTGGAGCTATATATATATATGCTTCATTACTAATTTTCTGCGCCATTGTGACACATTTCTTAAATAATTTATTATATTTATTATAATGGGCTTTGTCTTGTGGAGTTTTCGTCCTATAATACTTAAACCTAAGTTGACGTTTGTTTTTTGAAGCTTTCCTTAAACCTTTAGTTATCCACGATATCTTGTTATCAAAAGCGCGTATCTTTACTTTGCGGATTGGGAAGCAAAGATTATAAAATAAAATTAGAATATCGTGAAAAACCGTGAATGATGAATTTACATTGTCCTCGGCGTAAACTTCTGACCACGAAAGTGCTTTTAGACAGTTTAAATATATAAGCAGATTAGGTTCACTCAAATCTCTTATATATTTGTATGCTAGTACCGATGCTGACTCCTTTTTATCTATAGAGATCTGAAGTAATTGTCCAGTGCCATGATCGGAGAGTCCTAATTGCAAGACGCTACCTTCTGCATTGCATATATTACTTAAAATTTGATCAATGCAGGCATTCATCGTAGTGGGTTCATTTATATGAATGTAATAGTTGTAGTTTTCTACAATTCTAGAAAACTCTGTCAGTGCTGCACAGGGATAAAATAGGTCGATATTAAAATCACCAGTGATTATTATTTTCTTCTTAAAGTTTTTCTTTAATTGATGCATTAATATCTCTAATTTATTAAGAAAAATATTAGGTTTTAAACTTGGTATTCGATAAATGCAAATAATTATACAGTGATAGTTAGGAATTTCTATGCCACATATCTCAAAATTTAATTCCGTGCATAATTTTGACACAGAGGATAGAACTTTGAACTCTATATTATCCCTACAGAATATACACACTCCACCTCGTTTTTATTTGCTCCTCGAAAAAAAATTGGCTAATTTAAATCCTTTTAGATATAAGTTAGCCTCGCTCCCTTTTTTTAAAAATGTCTCGCATAGACATAAAACGTCAACATATATATTTTTTCTGATAATTCATCTAGCGTTATTTCTAAAATCGCTTTTTTACTAAGTACCCCTGCGATATTCTGGTGTAAGACGGTGAAGGTATTATGTTTATTATTAGCGAAAAAATTGCTTGCATTCAACAGACGACTTTGTTGTGTCAATAATTTTACCGCGGTGTGAATTATCATTTCTATTAACACTATAATATTCAAGAAGAGATTTTTGGACAAATTTTGTTTTTGGTTTTACATGTTTATTTTTAGATTTAATTAACTCGCGTTTTGGCGCAAAATAGTAAGGTATAGTTCCCTTTCTATAACTAGCATTAACATCAATTTTACTTTGTACGTTAAGTGAATGCTTATTTTTAGGAGGTAATTTAAGTTGCAGTTTATTATACTTCAGAAACGTATTATCATAAATATTTTGTTCAATTGCAAGATTTATAACTTTAGAAGCCTGCCAGCCCATGTTGTTGGTTTGTTTATTAAATCCTAAATCTACATAAGTACAATTTTTGAAGAGATTGCTATGTTTTCAACGCACCATTTAATTTGTTTTCATTTAGATGTTTATTGTAGCCTATACTCAGTACAAAGACTTGATAATTTTGCAGAGTTTTAAGCGTAGTATATAATTCAGACATAAGTTTAGTAGGGTTTTGGTCGTCCTGGCCAACGGAAAGTATGATGATGTCGTTCTCACTAAACTCCTGTGTGTTGCAAGTTCGAAATACTTCTTCTGCCTGTGCCCCAGGTTTTAAGAATGATAGAATTTGTACTGGCTGGATAAATGATGACGTCTGAGTTTTATTAATTTTTGAGCTAAGCCAATACATTGCTGGCCACCATATAAATGGATACATTTCTGTAGTACTTTAGTTCCTTGAAGTCTGTCAATAGTGCATTGTTTCGTTGAAGTTTCTACCTGTGTTGTATCTTCTGTAAGGTTTTCCGTAAAAACCGTGGGCGAAGGTTTGATAAATCGGTTAGCTTTTTTATGTGTCGATCTTGGTGTTTTATTTAAAGAAAATCTATCATTTATAATACGCTGTTGTAATTTCGGACTTGCGCAGATCGTCTTGAGTGTGATGATTTGCTGGTCTCTGGCTGAGATATCAGATTTTAATTGGTAATTTTCTAATATTAGGGAATCAATTTCTAGTTTTGCAGATTCCAATTCTTGCTTTAACTTAGCAATTTCAGCATGCATACTATCTATAATATCGTTATCTTGTTGAGAGGTCTAAGCTTCTTCTGTGCAGTATAATGTCATTTGAAGTCGAGTCCAGAGAAATGTCGTTGTTTAGCATTGAAAAATTATTTATAGACTCATATGACGTAGCTTTGCGTATATTTTTCGTTCTAAATGTGATGTTATTTATGTCAGACATTGTAACGAATTTATTGGATGCTTAAATTCACAAATAAAACAAAAACTGTAAAATAGAGGTCAGTGATTCAACTGAGTATGTTAGGTTGCTTCAAGTGTTACGCTCGGCAAAAAACTGGTAGCTGGAACGCGCTCACCGATTTGAAAGCTGGTGGTGGCGGGGAGGTTGTTGTTTGAAACTTAACGTTCACTCTATTTTGATAAATAATATAATTGTTCAGTTTAATCACTGTTGTGCATAATTTGTACAAAAAGGATAAGTTCAAAGTTTAATTAGGAAGCGTAACAGACTTTTCTTCGTCATTGATCGTTTATAACACAATATAAGCAAAACTTTTGTCACTGTATTTGGTAGTTTTCATGATCAGATGTCACCATTTATTAAAAAAAAACATGTTGTTGGTTATTTTACCAACAAGAGGATTAATACTTTATCCATTACCCATTATTCTATTGTTTCGGATTAAACTAAAAGAACGCAGATGTTGTTATTATTGAGGCAATAGTATGTTCATAAGTATCATTACAATGTCCTTTTTCAGATAAAAGAGAACAAAAGCCATCGACAAAATACTAAACTAATCATGCTCAATGAGTTTTTTAAAATGGCGCCCACGAGGTGGCAGCACGCACTGTCAAAGCGCTTTCAATCAACTAATCAACCGTGAAGGATTCTATTTATTTCAAACTGTGAATGCATTTTGAATTTTTAAGAATGGAAACCTTTCACTTGAGTGGCGCCAACTGGTGCCTTAACCCTTTCATGGACACTACTGTAGACATAATAGATGTTTTATTGTTATCACGGCCATACGTTTACTGTCCCAGAAAGTATTAACATTCTATCTTTACTCACTTTAATATATTTTTTAAGAATATTTTTAAATCTAACAAAATTAATTGACGTTTTATTTATTTGGTCTAAAGATAAACGAAGATTATCTTTTCGACATTGTTGTGACACTTCGCATCTAAACTGTTTACGTTCTAGTTTCTATCTTGTTCAAGTTTGTCTTACTAACTTTGACGACATCGAACAGGTAACAATGTCAAAGTGACAAACTTGACCTGGAGCTAAGGTAATTCTAAGAATTAACTTATAAGTTCAGATTAAGAAAAACGTTTATTGGGTTAAAGCTTAAGTATTGTATTTGGGGTCAGCGAATGCTTGATTGTTTACATAGTATTGTTTCTGAAATGATAAAAAAGCACAGCTATGTCTACATGTTGTGAAAAACATTAATCCTTTATTATAGTTAATTGTTGCAAAGAAAAAAGAATAGTGTATTAAGTGAATCTACGTACAATGCGTCGATGTTTCCAATATTAGAAATTATTATTAAATATTGAATGTCAAAAAATTAAAACACAGTCGTTTATTTTAAATACTAATATTCTATGAACCGATGCAGGCAGCCGGAATCTCAATGACAAAAGGCTCAAATAATATTCTTGGTACTCTATAGGTGAGAGCTTTGATCACAAAGCAGGATAGTACAATTGAACTGAGTTTAGAGCTGAAATACCTTTGATGAAGATACGCTGAGAGCTAAACGCTAAACCGAGCTTTTGCAGGTTTGACGGATGTGTCTGTCTGTCTAGAAATGTTAAACCGTTTTGTGTGGTTTTGCTGCAACTTTTAAGTATTAGTTTGCGGCTTCTTCATGACGTAGTTGTGGATGTTATAAAATCACTTAATATAAAACTTTATAGCAATTATATATTCCAGATTTGGTTCGAGTAATCAAAATAGAACACACATTTGATGATTTTTTACAGTTTATTCGCAAAGACACAGGGTAGGATATGTAGCTTGCAGAACTGATGGCTGTTGGAACAGAAAAGCTTAAGAGAGTCGACCACAAACAGGCTCACCAAGTGACTCATGACCAGTTAAAGTGGACAAGCATGCATACAGCTGTTGCCGCCTTGGCTGAAATTAGGATTATAATTCGCAAATTCTTAGAATTAAAATTTAGTCACAAACATTTACCATAAAAGTGCACACAACCTCTATTTAAAGATTCGAATTTGTTAACGTTACCATCAATGTATATCGTTGTAGTATCAATATTTGTTAAAGAAAATTTACACCTTTATGATACATTGAATTTTAAAACATGTAATAATACTGTACGAGTTACTCAACATAATACAGCATTGTTTAGCAAGAGCATTATAGGAATGGCTCCAAAAATATATAATTGTATACCAAAAAAGATTAGAGAAGAAAATAGTATGGTTGCATTTAGGAAACATCTATTTAGATTCCTAGTTAACAAATGCTACTACTCTGTAAATTCCTAATGACAAATTGAAATTAGTAATATAGTAACTATTTTTAAGGAAGCGATAAATGATGTGATGAGGTATATGGTATGACATATTTTAAATTTTACGATTTATTTTGATTTAAAGAAATTTCAAATTGACATTATTGGAATTACAAATTGACATTATTGATATTACAAATTGACATTATTGGATTTACAAATTGAGACTATTTGATTACAAATTGACATACCATATCATAATTTATTTATATCTTCTTAATTGTTGGTGTGTAACCTAAATAAAAATGAGAGATAGTGTTTGTGTATATTTACTAATTATTCTATATATTAACGCAGATGGTAATGTTAATATTGATCGAATTAAAAGCATGCATGTTAATTATATTTATTTTATTATCTTTAATAATATTGTACGCCGCATGTTACGACAAAACATAAGGAAACTGTTTAACAATAAACTGATTGATTGATTGACTGACTTCATAAAAATGCTACAATAACCAATAACCAAATGAGCTGAAAAAGCATATTTTAATTGTAACCTTTTGATGTCCTAATTTTATACTACCACTAGTGTAAACAAATTAGGACAAAATAGTTTTAAAATTACCAGTGCCAACGAAACAACGGAACCAGTATTAACTGTAATGTTTCCTATAAAATACCTACATTAAAGGAAAAATATAACAGTTAGTAATAAATATTATCGTATTGGTCTTGTACGGAGTAAGAGCATCTAATTTGAATATTTCTTTATTGGCTACTGCTACTGAACTGAGACGATAAGTTTGTATGGAGGAGTACTTTGCAGAATCTGAATAATTATATGCATAATACGTCAGTCAAAACTTGGTAGTGTTCCCCAGTGCTTGTATTATCTTCTAAATTGGATGTTTAAAATGGGTTTTGAAGAACCACTCCTTAAGCCACCATTGTGTGGATATTAATGCTATCAATGTGTAATAGTAATAATTTGAAGAATGTGGTGGATACTTTTGAATTTCACTCAATGAAAAACGACTTCACTTTGCAAGAAAATACTTTGTAGTCTGTGAAAACATAGTAGACAAAATTCTCCTATTTTTTTGTTGCCAATTTTATCAGCGGTACCTCAAGTACACTAGAAAAACAATTGAGTGTTGAATAGTACTGTCTGTCGCTGCAAACATATACTCGTAACCAACACAAAGCTTGGTATTGCAAGTATTCCAAATAGCATACTAAAAATTGCAAGCAGAACTGCAAGCCAAATTAGTGGAAGTCCAAGTTATGTAGACATGTTTTTGAAATAGATACATCTGGATAACGCATAGTGTATTTTCAATTATCAATATTTAAAAAGATATTATTTTAAAAACATACATACATAGCTTCACGTCTTTTATCCCCGAAGGGATAGGCAGAGGTGTTTAACCACGTACTTTTTGCTATTTATTGATCCCATGTAACAGGGAGCGAGCCTGTTGCCATATATCGGGCACAATTGTAGACTATGGGCTAATACTGAGAATTTTCCAACGGAAAATCCTGGGGATTGAACCCGAGACTTCTGCGTGGTAATCCGTACACAGTACCACCAAACTACAGAGGCAGTTATTATTTTTAAAAGTAGTTTAATTATTATATTATTATCTGGACAGCAAGTGAATATTCTATAGCATTGATATGTAAATGGAAAAATAGTTTTAAAACACAGTCCCCTTCCATATAATGCAACACTGTCTTCAAATCGGTTGCCCAGCGAAGCAATATCTATGTAGTTGGTCGAATAATCATTTATTGGTTTTCTACTATTCATAAATTTCTCTAGCCTTTAACGGGATATTTTTATTTAAAATATAAACACTTTTGAAAACGTATAGCATCGCTTATATCTTAATGATGCCAGTATAACTTGAACTCTTATTTATTTAACTTCAACTGCTCACTATACTAACAGTCACAACACACACTCTTAGTTATTAGGGAGAGGTCAATTAGATCGGGTATTGCAAATTCGTGTTATTTTATTTCTTTGGTAATGGAGCCATCGATACACTTTGACGACGTTACATTTTACATTAATTGCAATAGTATAAATCGGGTTTTTTAATCGTCAGTTTCTTTCAAAGTTTCATGTCCGATTTTCTATACATTTGTCAAATTGCCGTTACTATCCCAAGTATTGGTAATTGTGATATATGTATGGGCTTTTAGTTATAGGTAGTAATCGGATTTTGATAATATTAGTGATTACTTCCAATTGATTTACTAAAATGCAAAACTAAACATTGAAATTTAGTCAATACTAGCTTTCCGAGACGAGGTTTCACTCGCGCGTAACAAACACACACACACACACACACACACACGCACAAACTTTCGCAATTATAATATTATTAATAGGATTAAACATTCTTCATGTGAATTCAGTCACGAAGTACTTCTTCTTTCCCTTGGGCTCAATTTTCGTCATTATAAGACACTGCTGAATTTTATGAATTTTAATTGGCAAATTAAAAATCTCTCCTACATTGCGTCAGTATATTTTATATGAACTTTAACTTATACAACTAATAAGTGCTTTGACGCAATTTTACAATGCTTCAAAGCACATTTCAAAAGAGCTATGTTCTACTTTTGTAAAATACGTATCTATTCTTTAATAGCATCCTTTTATATATTTCGTGAGAGAATACTTTATAAGAGTAATTCGGTCAGTACAACCACGAGTTACGATCTCATATTTTATTAAATTAGTTCTGAGTGTATTGCTTTTAAGCTGTTATAGTATTGTCTAATTTGACAAGCGTTGGCAACTGAGAAGGGTGGCGAAAAATATTTATTTAAGATTGTACTACACTTATCTTATTTATTTACTAGCGCCCCGACTCGCAATGCATTGGTACTAAAACTGTTCCTCTTTTCTCGCTAGGTTTACTAATAACATTACTGCTCAGCTCCTTTAAGTGATGGGTAAATGTATTGTATACCTAAACCTTCTTCGAGACACCCACAACATAACAGCGAAGACTGTTGCCTATTCCGTTGATGGTTCTTGAGAGTAGCGCGTTCTAACTGACAAACGCTTGCGAGCGACTTAATTTTGTACCTACTATGTGTGAGGTGTGAAAAAGCCTCTCCTAAAGATAAAAAAGTATCTCCTAAAGATAAAAATGCATCTCCTTATGGTGATAAAGCATCTTCTAAAGCCGCCCTGCCAACATATCACAATTGCTTATAAAATAGCGTACATGACTACTAAATTTAACTGACTATACTGTTAGTCAAGATATAGGCATTAAGGAAGCTAATTTAAAATAAAAATGTATGTTATGAAATTTGAAATCTATATTCAAGAGTAAACGTTTCTAGGTGAGTTTTAGTTCGTTAAGAAGTTTCATTTCTGAAGAGATCGCTTGCTAGGCCTTATTCTTTAATCTACAATATTCTAATCTAGAATAATAACAGTCTCGTAATTACTTAATACCGCGCTGCGGTTTCACGCGCGTATTTGCTTACTACTCTGCTCTCGTCGCCAGTAGCATGATGTTACACAACCTTATAACCTACCTCAGAAGCTGGGCTATACACAAAAATAATTATTCAAACCCGATTGATAGTTTCAGAGATTAGCGCGTTAAAACAAACAAATAAACTTTTTCGCTTTATTAATAATATAGATATAATGATTATATTCTTCAGCTCAAATTATACGTAAGATATACACCCTAACAATCACCAAACACCTTTCTTAAACACGTCCCAGTCTTCTCTGATAAAGTATGAGACATAAAACTTCCTATAACGACTGTTCTGTCAAGAGCATGGTGGCAATTTATATTTTTTCTCTCCCTTGTTGTCCTTAGAAATATTACGTACTTTATTAGTCTTGAGTAATTTTTGACAGTGATATGTCATTTTGGAGAATCAGTTTTTTAAGTGTTAATTAGTTTGATAACATATTAGGTTTTAATTGTAGCTTTACTTGAGTAAAAGTCACCTAAAGCCATAAACAAGGGCATAGATTTCTATTCTATTCTTGAAAAAAAAAATGTATGGGATTGACTTAAGCTTACGACAATGTTGGTGTTATCTTAAGGTTTTAATTGTAGCTTTACTTGAGTAAAAGTCACCTAAAACCATAAACAAGTGGCATAGATTTCTATTCTATTCTTGAAAAAAAAAATGTATGGGATTGACTTAAGCTTACGACAATGTTGGTGTTAGCTTAAGTCAATCCCATACATTTTTAATCTATTCTAAGCCCCTGAACAAGTGGCAAAGATTTCTATTCTCTTCATAGAATAGATATAAAAATGTATGGGCTTTGACATAAGCGTTAAAGTCAAAGTCAAAGTCATAGCATTTATTTCATTTTGATCATAAAGTATGATGCTTATGAAAAGTCAAAATTACATGAAGTCAGCTAATTAACCTACAGCCAGTTCGCTGACGAGGTAGAGCTGTGAGAAGAACTGGCAACAAACTCACGCCACTCTTTTCAATCGCCAGATAATTACAGTTTTTTGTATGAGTTAACAATTTTAACACATCAACGCAACCAAAGAACCATACAAAGTAATTGTTACAAAACAACCAATTAATTTAATAACTAAGATTAAAAAAAAAGAAAAGAAAAGAAAATAGAGGATTTCAATTATTTAGTTTCATCTAGGGTAATTTTACTACTAAAAAAAATATAAGGGCATTTCCCGGTCATATTGAACGACAGGATAATACTGGATTAAGTATTAAATGTATGCCATGTTAAGATTGACTAGTCATCCCAGGTAGCACCCGTACACGAGCATGACGCACAGACTAGCCATCATCACCTTCGCCATATTAGAAGGAAGTGATCACCCGGCCAATACGACACCACAAGTCATGACATTTTAGTGAGCATGACAATGCAAGGCATGGGTGGTATAATGGGTGGTTGGCAATAGCTTATGTCAATCTCATACATTTTTATATCTATTCTATGAAGAGAATAGAAATTTTTGCTACTTTTCTAGGGCCTCTGTTGATACACACTATTCTATTTGTGTTACTTTTAAAATAAATATTTCTCATGATAGTATTCTATAAGGTAACGCAACTAATATTTAATAGGTACGGTTTTCACATCATTCAGAGCATTTATTTATCAGTTCGGCACCTCCTACCGCTTGCATAGCGATTTTATAAATTATTTTATTTAACAGGACTAAAGTTTATTATTATTTATAGGTAATAAAACTTACTGAAAGCACTTCTAGTTTTTATACATAAAAAATATTTCTACGACTAATATTCAACAAAGTACATAATGTTAGGAGACGCCTGCTTAAAATACTATAGCAAATTGTTGCACGAGAGTGTAATGTTTGAATCAAAGTGTATGGCAGGCGCTATAATATTTGATTACTTATATTTTAATGTATAAAGTTGCATTAGAGTTGACATCTACAATAATTAATACTGTATGTATGACTTAGCGATTTCTATTATATTGTTATTAATAAATAAATAAATGTAATAGTTGTTTTTGTTATCAATGGCACTTGTAGTCAAGCCTTTTTGTAGTCGACGAGATAATTCTTTTTTTTTTATTTATTAGCCTACCAAAGTGACTCCACCCCGCCTGATGGTAAGCAGTCAAAGGAATCCAGAAGTGGTGGCCACCATACCAAAAGCTATCGTCTTAAACTGCTGGTATGGTGGCCTCCACTATGGCGGCTGGGAATGGGGTTAGAGGAAGGGAATGAGGGAGGTGAGGAAAGAGGAAAGGGAAGAAATTGGGCCTCCGGCACTCTCACTCACCGAACGAAACGCAGTAGTAAGGATACTACTACTCTTAAGTCGATCTTCTATGAGAGGGTAGTACTTCCCCGGACGATCCGGCCATTCATGCTGAAACCAGCGTGGATCTACTACCGTCAACCGTAATAGCGGCGGATCAATAGACCTGCTAGAATATGCTGTGATTGTAAATAAAATCCTTGGTAAAATTAAAATTTTAGTCTCGGTCTATCTCTGACACTCATTACGCTTAAGTCAAAATCATTTAGTTACTACATTTTCTGTAGAATAGTGATGTAAAATGATTTTAACTTTGTGGCAATTAGAATTTCATCTTAACCGTCCGTATACTAAATCTTTGTTCGATGTAGAACATACTCAGAATTTAATATGCAGTAAAAATTTATACTATTTAACATATACCTCAATATAAACTCGTAATATTTCAAAGCGACGATTGTTAAGTAAACGACTCTGTTCGCTCCCATTTAGACAAGGCGTGAAGAATGGTGTTACATTAAAAGTTGAACAGAAATATATTGGAGCTCGCTTGCTTTCTTTTAAAAGCTTGTTTAGAGACATTTGTTTTGTATGATTAAGTGATATCAGTTAGACTGTGTTTGTTTACGTTGTGATGTATTATTTTAATTTTGTGAGGAAATTATTGCTCTTTTATGGTACCTAATAGATTTTTGCTGATTTCAGCATAAAGAAAGAAAGAAGAAAGAAATAAATTTTATTATGTCTTCACAAATATATATATCTTGAACTAGCGGCCGGCCCCGGCTTCGCACAGGTGGACATTTTTTTAAACATTTTTGGATAAATAAAGATAATTTTGTATGGAAATATGGAAAAGTGTTTTTACAGGCAATTTTTAATTTTTCTCTCCGTTGGAACCGTACTCGTACTCCAAGGAATATTATAAAAAAAGAATTAGCGAAATCGGTTCAGCTGCTCTCGAGATTGGCTCTTAGCCACACATTCAGCGATTCATTTTCATATTACCTATAGATAAAGGAACTTAATCTACAGGGTAATTATTACCCTCTAATAGAATCATAATAATAATCATCATCAATATACCAGGTAAAAGACGTCCACTGCTGGACATAGGACTGCCCCAATTTACGTCACTTTAACCGATCGGGAGCCGACCTCATCCGTCGGTTGCCCGCCACCCTTATAAGGTCATCGGTTCACATTCCAAGGGGCCTTCCACGCCTGCGTCTTCCAGTTCATAGTCATCACTGTAGAACTAACCCAACGGCCGCCAGCTCTGCGAGTTATGTGCGCTGCCCATTGGCACTTCAGTATCATCATATCTTATTATTACGTTTCGGTAAGTGAAATCATGGACCCAATAATTATCACTTAAATCTTTTTGTTTCTCTTCCCCCATTTCTTGTTTTATTACAGTCGGCAACGACTTGGTTGCGTCTTCTGAACATTGTTTGTGCAATACTTAGAGCACACAATCATGCACATTAGGCTACAACACTTACGCCCAGTTTCTAAAAGGCTGATCAACCAAAAATTAACTAATCACTTGTTAAATCTCATGTGAAGTACCTAACAGCATATTTTTTTAATTGCTTACAGTGGCAGATGAGCCAACAGCCCACCTGATGGTAAGTGGTAACTGTCGCTCATGGACTTCTGCAATGCCAGGGACTCTACGAAGCCGCTGCCTACCGTGAAATTAATGCTTTCTTTATACCTCCTTTGAAGAAGGATGCGCTATTGTACTGCGCATCACCCGTGCTGTCATTTGCATAGCAATGCATGTTTTTAATGTTTAACGTGTCATTGTTTGTTTCTAGACCACCTAATAACACTTCTTTCAACAACTTTAATCAATTTAAACCTACTGCTTCAACTTCTTACAAAAAAACAATATTTTTAAAACCGCTGTCTCTTCCGAAGTCAGTACACGGCTACGATAGAGCAGCTCACAATTCTCTAATAAACAGCGTCAGGGAGAGTACGGAAGTTTGTGGTATGCCAGCATTAACTAACATGGTATCAAAGATCATGGTATTGGGTAGAGCGCCTTAGGGCAAGATTCACAGACCGCACTTTGACTTTACAAAGTAAAGTCTAAACTTTGTACCAAAAATATGTTTGAATATGAAGTTGAAAGTAATCTTCGGCAATACAAAGCTTACTTTGGGAAGGTGCCTTTGCCGTAAAGTAAAGTCACGATTGTGAATCTGGGCCTAAGATACATATTTTTGGTACAAAGTAGATCTTTGCATCAAAGTAAAGTCAAAGTGCGGTCTGTGAATCTTGCCCTTAGAGACCATAGCAGCAGTGATGAGTCAGTATTAGGTATTTATTTAGCTAAAATTACCAATAAGTTTAACTTTCATAAACTGAAAATTGATCTCTTTAATATTCAGTTTACACAGCCGTATAAATTACATCACACATGTCTACAGCTCGTGTTCTACACATACTCACTCAGTCCATCGATTAACTGGCCACAAGCACTATATATCTTCTTGAAAGCGTGTCTCTATGGCTTACCATGGCTGTCTCTTACACAGAAACAAATTTTCATTAATTTTCAAAAATCTCTTGGTCAAAATTGCAACTCCATTAGACCAGTTTTTTAGTTTTTGCCCAACTTTCCAAGTCAAGGAAGGTAATGTTCTTAGATTGAATGTATTATATATATGTAATTATGTATGTGGGTATGTATGTCTATTTCTTTGGCATGCTCTACAGCCTACATGGCGTAATGGATTAACATTATGTGTCATTTTAGATTCGTATTAATTGTGGAAGTGACATAGGGTATGCAAAACCTAAAACTACTGTGGGATACTGTGGAAACATTTTGACGAGGTCCAAGAAATCAACTGATAATATTTAATTTAATATTAATTTATTTATTATTTTAGTTTCAAATTAAATTCTGATTATAAAAACTATATAATATTGCAATGTAGCGTCAGCATGAGAAAAAGTGGGTTAATTTTTTTTATTTTTTTATATGACGATTTGTCTGACAAGCTTGAGGACTATGAATAACATATCCATTTAAGAAAAGCCCTGACAGTGTACACGTTTTAGCTGAGAATTTTCTAGCTAAAGCTGAACTGCTTAAATTTAACCAAGGCCACAGTAGATATATCTCCACAAAAGAAGAGCACTGTATATTTCTCTACTTGTACGCTCTAATTCTCTTAGGATACTATATACTATGCTATAGGCATATACTAGAAATAGAATTACAGTATCCTTAGTTGCTTTTTGCCAGTCTAACTGTCCACCAGTCCAGATCCAAAATAAAAATTCTCTTTAATTTTGTTCCACATGTAAGTTGCGTTAATTAAAAATTTTTGTGTAAAATCCTGATTATCTGTAGAACATGCTTAGTTACATCGGTGTAATAGCCGTCTCACCGTACACATCGTCACAAGTGACGCGACGACACAAGCACTATGAATTAGGCAAATCGCATCCAAGTGACATCCTTAATCGCCGTGTCGATAATCAATATATGTTGGACTCAGTTTCATATACCAAACTCGATCAAATATCATCTTTATTGCCATAGGTATATGGTTGCAATTTGTTTGATTAACATTCTGTTCTGTAAACAGGGTTGCCTCTGGTCGAATTGTGAAGTTTTCAGTAGCAAAAATATTTGCAGAATCGAAGTGTCATGCAAAATTAAGTGTGGTTTAGTTCTACTTGAGTTTGGCCTGTTTTCGCATAACTCATAATTCAGCTGTGTCAATCACATGAAAAACAAAATTATAGTATAGTGTTATAGAAATTCATCTTTAAAAGATTTTCAAAAGGTTCACACAAAAACGAGATAATTATGTTCTCACTAAGCAAAGTAAACCTTTGATAACAATAAAAATAACAAACAATATATTATTAAAAAACAAAAAGCCCACCTGCCTAAAACAAATTGAAAAGAAAGAAACCCATTTTCTTTCTCGTGCTGACGCTACATTGATATATTATGTATCCTATGTCACTCCTACAGTTAATACGAATCTAATGACCCTTATATTTGTTATTATGTTAAAATGAATTAAACCATTTAAGCTGTAGAGCGTGCCAAAGAAATAGACATACATACCCACATATATATATATATATATATATATATATTTACATACATACATACATACATACGCTCCCTGACTTCGGCAGTCGGGCTAAAAGACTAAAAATATTGTTGGAAGATGAATTGACGAAAATCAATTTTAATCTTACAATTCTTATTCTTTTGATATCAAAGAAGGCTTTGATTTAAGATCATCCGTAAATCCGAGAAATTGTAATATTAGATCTGTATTCAATCTTGTTTTCGTACAGTATTTTTGAAAGAGCAGATTATCAATTTGGTTAGCGTTAAAAATAAATTCGCTCAAAGAATATTTATTCCGGTAAAACTTTTTTTTAATATACCAGCTACATTTGTAAAATTACATCGGTGGTCGATTTAAAAGTTCGAATTGGAAAGACTACTTGATAATGAAAAGTAGCTACACATAATACGCGTGGTGTAGAAACAACACAAGTCTTAAAAAATATTCTTAAAGCAGTTTTCGTTTTGGTTCTAATAGATCTGTTAATACCGGCTAGATAATCGAAAAAACAAACACTTGATATTGATAAAGCTTTATTGAACATTACTATAATAATATGTACAAAGTCTCGCAGTTTTACTTACATATATAGCCCTCTACATAATATATTTACATTCAGTACCAGCTGTTACCGTCCTCGTAATATCACAAGATGCAACGAGCTTAACATTTTGGTCTTAGATTAAAAATTGTAAAATCTACTGCAGTTTATATTCTATAATTTTAACCCCGTCCCTAGCCTCTATAACTTTGTTGTTTTCTTATATAATTACATTTAAAACAAAATTAAAAAGAACAAAAATATGTTTATCATTTGTAAAAATAAAACTTTTTGTAAATTTATCAAGATTATGAGTATGTATACCGAATATATATTACTATTATAAGAACGTAATATACCTGTATTAATCTTGATTAATATAAAAAATCTAGTATTGGGTGTTTCATACTTTTAAACACTTTCAGGTACTTTTGTCTCTGAGATGTACAAATTAATGCCATCGTATTTCTAAAATAGGTATTATAAGTACTGTTAAAAGGCGTTTTGCTGAATGATATCCCTTTTATAGCTCTTAAACATGTAGATAAAGAAAAAAATATGCAATTATGATGTGTATCTATTCAATACAAAAGATCTCATATACCAAACCTTACAATTTGAATTATAATACTGAATCCAATTCGTTAACACCGAATTTCTAAAATTTATAGAAGTTTTTATCGGTGATATAAGTCTCAGTCAACTGTACGATACCAAACCTTTAGTAATAGAATGTAATTGTAATTGTGGCAATAAACGTTTCTTCCTTTCTTTCTTTTCTTTCTTTAATACAATTTAAATCATAATATTCAAATGTTTAAATATGGGTAGAAACAGTAGATACAGAAACATTAGATATACCAGGTTTGACGGGGTTGTCATTAGAATGTTCTCTCTCCTTTGATCTTCGTTTTGGCCCTAATAGGAGTTTCTGCAGTTGACAGGATGGCGCTTCGACGAATAAATATAGCGGTAACGCAAATAGGTAGGTTGTTGTCACGATACCGGCGTATAACATAATCTAGAAAATAGGAAAAACAAATAATTAAAATATAGCATCGTATTTTTTTATTGCTTAATAGCTGTTGCCAGGGGCTTCACTCGCATCGATATATTACAGATAATATATCGTATGTTACTTGCGAATATTGTGGCTTTCTTTATGTAAATTTTTTTTTCAAATTGGTGACTTAAATTTTGAGTTTATTTAAGACAAACAATCATACAAAAAAAATCTTTTGTAGTAGTGAAACTGGTAACGTAACTTTCAAATATGAAATGTCTTTCGTTCTAGCAAACAAACCCTGCCATGAGTGGTTTTTCAATCGTAAATTTTTCAAACACACACAAATCTATAATCTAAGTCTCATGAAAGTCGAGTCTACAGCCTCTGAGACAGGCACAACATCATTACATGCTCGTTATCATTTCTACAGTGTTAAATGTCAAGGTAAATGAATACAAATTTCATTGTACAGCAAAGAAAAATGTAGGTCATCATCAACAAAAAATTTAGGTGCTAAACGTTTTGGTCAACTTTTACATTGCTTACATTGTTAAATATACCACTATTAAGTTAACAAAATATATACTGTTATATAGAGCGGAAGAGTTTTATTTGTTTGTTTGTTTGTTTGAACGTATTAATCTCTGAAACTAGCAGTCGAATTTGAAAAATTCTTTTTGCGTATGATAGACCAATTCTCGAGTAAGTTATAAGCTATATAATATCACGCTACTGACAAAAGCTAGTAGTTAATAAAGATATACTCGTACTTACAGCAGTAAATTCTGTAGCGTAGAATGATCTTCTCATTTGACCTCCGTATGTTCTTAATACAGTGGCATGAAGTAACATAGCGCAGTACGACATCCTGCCCAAAGGCTGCAATGGTCCCCATTCTACAGAGCTTACGTATACTCCTGTAAATGTAAGAAAAATGTAGATATCGTTTTTATGCCAACACGGACTAATAGCGCTTACTTTAAAAGGGTAGAAATGTTTACAACAAATATTAATCACACATCCAATAAAAATCTTTTTAAACTAGAAAAATAAATTGAAAAATCTCTTGACAATTTAAATTTTAAGAAGAAGAAATTATGATAGGCGACAAATGAATATATCTAGACGTTAGTCTGACATTTATTATAAGCAAACAAACATATGACTAACCTAATCTTAGGTGGGGTACCTAAACTCCATGAACATGGCAAAAGGCGTGTTTTCAGAAAAAACCAGAAACAGTGCTAAGCAAACTCTGCTAAGCCGTTGGTAAATGGTAAAGAAATGAGGAAGAAAAGGCAAAAGAAAGAGCATCTAGCCCTCCAATAATAATAAAACTTAACTAACAAGAGCAAAATAAACATAATAAAATAATATATGAAATAATACTCACGATTACACCTATAGAAGTATCCAATGAAAAAGACACACATAGCTAGAGCAAAGAAGTTTTGGTTCAGAGCGTTGAAGATTGCGGACTCGAAGGCAGAAGCCTCGCGATGATGAAGGTCCCAGCCCATGAAGACGGTGCTGAAGGCAATCGGAATTGACGCAACGAAAAGTATCTTCATTAGCTGAAAAGAAATATTGTATTTTGTGTGAAGGTTCAGACCAGATTGGAGACCCGATTATAGTACAATTTTTTTTATTTTAATATTTGTGTGATTAATTAGTATCACATAACAGATGCATCGTTCTTTAAGCTTTGCTGTGAGCGAAAATGCTTATTTTTCACTAATGACAGGACAATTTTTTTTTCGAAATTAACAGCGCCCCTGGTGTTTACTTTGAGAACTTATTTCTATTTTATATCTAGCTGTCATCGTGAAGAAAAACGCACATGCCGCACATTTTATTCATAATGAACAAAAAAAAAACGCACATTAATAATACTGACCGTTCATGCCTCATTAACCAAAAATTATACGAGCTACAATAATTAGAACTGATATCACAATAGACTATAACTTGGTGCTTGGTGCCAATGTAGTAACTAGAACTGTTTTGAAGTGTAATTAAGAGCTTTACTTTAAGTATTATTATCTCATATAATATTTCTGTAAGAATATTTACTAGAGAGTACTTCATGGTACTGTAATAACTGAGAAATTGATAGACAAATTCTTGACTTACCATAGACTCTCCAAGATTCCATTTTTCTGTTTGTGCCCTATGATAGAAGTATGCAGTCAGTACTCCTAAATGATAACCAGCCCAGTTGCCTTGAGCCGACACATATGCATGGTAGAAAGTATCATTGTATCCAAATATACTTCTTATCGATCTGTAGATAAAGATGAAAATTAAATAATAATGTTAGTGTCAGTTAAGACTGTTTAGTTTTGGAGTTATGAGGAGTTATATGGGTATTTGGGAAATCCTTTGAAGTCACGTGGTACAATAATGGTCGTAATGATTTTTATTTAGAGAAATAGTAAAATATAATGGTATCAAGATTCACAATAATGTATTTTTAATATGGTTTTATTAGCAAGAAGTATAAGTAGATATAATTCGTATCATATTATTGAAATGATTACTTACTCTGGATAAAGGCTAACTCGTATAGGTAAGAGGTTCATCAAGTAACTCTGCAAGAACGGGATCAGAAGGCTTATGACCATAACTGTCGAGAGAACAGGGATCCCACTCCTGGGCCACCGCCAGATCACGAGCATAACGATCAAAGTTAGCATGAAGAGTTGTGTATCAGTTCCCAGGTACCTGTGAAAAGAAAGATGCATTTAAACTTTTAGTTAAAATTGACAATAGAAAGTCCTATTGAATCTGTAAGTAATTTAAAAATAATAGTCCTAATAAATCATATTGAAGACTCAGAGCATGTCTAGGCTCCTCATAAGGTAGACTGATAACCTAATAAATGGGCGTCTTCTTCTTCTTATCGAGTGGTTAGTGGTCAACCTAGTGTCAGGATTTGTTCAGCTGGCCTATAATTTATTATACAGGCATCCGACTTGACCTAACGACTGTTATCAGCATGGTAACATCCGGGACCAACTTTAACGTGCCCTTCGAAGCACGGAGATGCTCAGATCAAATTCCACTATATGGTCACCCATCCATGAGCCAGCTGCACTTATACTTGCTTAACCTGCTGATCGTTTGCCGATTAGTAAGTGCAATGAGCTATTAGCGCATATAGACAATCTATTAACCGTGGGGATGTTTGGGATTTGACTTAAGTTTGAAGAGTAGATATAGGTTTTAGTATATTTTAACAGGGTTTACTTTAAATTATTGGTAGCAAATGAGTGGCAGCCGATCTGATGGTAAGGTTACCATCAGTCCCTGAATCTTAGTGTCAAGTCGAAGGAACTGCAACTTTAGTGGTTTACGTGCTCCAATCATTACTTATTTTCTTTACGTGTTTTGAATCTAACATTCACTACATTGATGAAATCATAGAAGATTAAATTTTCCAAACTCGCAGCTCTTCAAGAACATTTGTAATGTCAATAAAAGTTTTTAATAAGTTACCCCAAGAATTAAAAAATGAAAACAAATTACATATTTTTTGTAAAAAAGCTAAAAAAGCCATTGCTAGATAAATGCTACTACAGTATTAATGACTTTTTAAGAGAATAAATATTTTAATCTTACATAATATTAGCATATACTGTGACATTACCTACCGCAATTCTAAATTAAATAATTATATAATTATTATTTTAAACTACATATTCATATGACATTTTAGAATTTTATTTGATTATATATTGTTCTTCAAATTTTTTTTGTATTAATTTTCAAATTGTACCAAATTGTAATTTATTTATCTATTGTAATTAATTGTTTTTTCCAAATTTTAATTTTAATTTATTTTAACTATCACTTATTTATTTATTTTAATTTAATTTATTTATTTGAATTTTATTTTTTTCTTTTTGATTAAATTTTTAGAATGGAGCTCCCTCTTCTCCACTACTTTGCTGTGCCTTACAAGGCCAACAATTGTAACATAATACTACCTACCACCTAAGAATCATTGTGGAATATGCAAATAAAATATTGAATTGAATTGAATTAAACAAAAACTTGAATGCCTCCGTCGTTCGGTGGTACTGTCTACGGATTACGACGCAGAGGTCTCGGGTTCTATCCCCGAATCGGGTAAAGTGATATTGGGTTTTCTATTTCTGTTAAAAATTCTCAGTATTAGCCCGGAGTCTTGAATTGTGCTCTTATATGGCAACAGGCTCGCCCCATGTTACATATGACCCAAAAAAAAAATAGCGAATCATGGGTATACCGTGGGTGGTTAAACACCTCTGCCTACCCCTTAGGGGATAAAAGGCGTAAAGCTATGTACGTACAAACAAAAACTAATTTAAACTCATACGTATAACAATTCAAAAGAAACAAACCTACAAACAAAAGCTTCGATATCATATCACCCTTTTTGTGTAGAAGGTTAAAAACAGATATTTACAGTCATAAAAGTCGTACCATTGTCACCGCTCAGCTCACATGTCAAGGCAAATACCCATTAATTTTATTACACATTTTGAAGCACGTATGAGATCAAGATACCCTCTTTCTACAAAAATTTCTCAACAGCAATTCCACGACAATATTTAAATAGAATTATATCATTAAACGACCTTATGCCTTACGCAATAAGACTCATTTTAAAATTTGCATAAAATGTGTGCTCTTAAATATTTGCTCGAAATGTCGTACGAAAATTCGTTTAAGTAATGTTTGGAGGTCATGGAAAGTACCAACAACCTTCGATTGTTTGCGATCAAATGAAAGTTGCGAATAATTTAGGTTATTATGCAAAAATATGTTGATGTTTCATAAGTATAATTTGCTCCCTTCGATGTAATAATGATGTAGATTTTTTATGAATCCACGTAGCTATCTATCGCTATGAACTTTTCATAACCATATTAGTAGATGCGTAATAATATTGCGAGGTGATCTCTGGTTAAGACTCTTTATTAATTAAATTTGTCCAGAAATAATTATTTTATTTATTTAGGTAGGTTCCCAACTTTATAAATATCATTTCTCCTGAAAGACGTTCAGTGGTAGATATAAAGCACTTCCAATTACCACACTTTGACTATGAGGCGGTCTCATCGTCAGACGTCAGACATCAGACGTTGGATCGAGCCTCCTTTACATATATTAAATAAAACCAAAATATTACATCTTTTTTATTTATCCCACTGTATGGAAAGGCCTCTTCGTCGTCACGCTTGCTTAAGGCGGGTTGGCGCTTTCAGACCTCCTCAGAAGTCCACGTTTCCTTGCGATATTTTCCATCACCGAAATGTCCAAGATGAACTTAGTAAGTACATATGGTTTTCAAAATCACTGGACCATTACGACTTTTATGAATATTACCATACATATATTTTGTATTTTTATTTACTTTGTGTTGTTTTGTCTTTATATCTTGTGTAATATGGATCTAGTCTAAAACTGTTTAAGGAAAGAATATTGATATGAAAGAAGATTAAATT
Source organism: Parascotia fuliginaria (assembly GCA_963082885.1). NCBI lineage: Eukaryota > Metazoa > Arthropoda > Insecta > Lepidoptera > Erebidae > Parascotia > Parascotia fuliginaria. The sequence continues at coordinate 9,831,801 of OY720195.1, forward strand.
GGCCGCGTACCATCATGCGTATCGTCAATGAAATATTTGTAGTCTATTACTTTAGATGTTAAACTACAGTAGCATGCTGCAAGTAATCGGTTCCAGCTGATCGTTATTAGCAACAGATAATTTCATGGCCACTGCAATTGTTACGACACGTCTTGTTACGCGTCTCTGATTATCGTAAATGGTTCCTTTTGAAATTAATTCGTTGAACTCTTTAGATGTTTAAGTCCATCTTGGTGGTATATCATTTGCTTAATTTTAAGTTTTGTGACATAGCATACTGATATTAATTTGCGACCAATTAGAAGTAAGTAAAAACACGTCAGAGGATTCTATATGAATAAATATTCATTCAATACATGATGAGACATTACATCATAAGTATTTATTAAAATATCTCTTACCAAGCTTGAGGAAGACACAAATGCTCGAAAGGAAACAGGTTCGGCATCAATATCACTAGCTGCCACCAATTCATTCTGCACATATCTCGCTCCCTCTTCACTACAGCATCCCACATTGGACCCGAACCCAGGTGAGGTACCCAGGTCATTGCTAGACCCATCACTACTAGTACTGCTGGCATTAACCTTAAAGAAAACATCATAAGATAGACTTTTGTCAGGATTTTATTATTATGAATCCTTTTTATTTTAATCTTTTTTAGTGTTTATTAATAGGTACTTACATACAATCGTCTTAATTTTCTTCTTTGCTATATTATGTATATATTTATATTATGTATTTAGGTATAGTAATATGTGTAACTTTATCTTTCTTCAATGCTGCAGAATTAGTACTGACTGCACCTACCTAATTTTTGTCTCTACATCACCCAAAGGTTGAATGTCTTTGGCATTAAGTCCGCCTTTGTGCATGAATTTGTTTTGTGCAAAAAGTTTTTATATAAATACTTAATTACAAAATATTTTAAAGTATTGTTTTAGCTGTGTCACTATGCATGAAAAATATTGTAATATTAGTTTGCCCTTGGTTTTTTGCCAGTTTTTAGAGCTTATATCTTTAACAGCAAAACTGACTTATTATTAAAGTGATAAATTTTATAACCGACTCGAAAAAAGGAGGAGGTTCTCAATTCGGGTCATATTTTTTTGTATGTTTGTTACAGCAGATCTTTGTTATTTAAAAACCGATTTGGATTTTTTTTTCTTTTTCTGTCATCAAGATTTTCTACTAATCTAGAGTTTAAATTTTTACTTGATTTTCAGATACCTGATGGGTGTTAAAACATTTTACTAAGTAATCTTTAAATGTTTTCCTTTCTTACCTGAACCATCTATTTACAATTGCCATTGGAACAGTCTTCAGCGTGAAGGGATGAGTTTCAGCATACACGAGCATCTTGTAAGCCATAAGGAAACCACCCATAACAAAGAAAATCTGAACAATGATTCTGGAGTTGAAGAGCAGAGACTTGAAAAAATCGTCGTAGGACTGAAACAAAGATTTTTTTAATATTCATAGGTCTTATTCTAGCGACTTAGCTCGACGATACTAATATATTGTTAACCTAAATCTTGGGTTTTCTCTATGTGTGTTTTATTTTATTTTATTTTTATATTTTTTCGTTTTCATTTTTATCTGTGTTTATTGTTTTTAATCGTATATTGTGTAAAAACTATTGTATTTGGTAGTAATTTATCAATGTAAGTCTTATTATTAAATAAATAAATAAAAAATAAATAGTGTGCAAGTATTAACTGTACTATTATATAAAGTGGAACAGTTTGTTTATTTGTTTGAACGCGCTAATCTCTGGCACTAAAAACGGATTTCAAAAAAGGTTATAGGCCAGTTCTCGAAAAATGGTTATAGGCCAGTTCTCGAAAAATGGTTATAGGCTATGTAACATCACGCTACTGGCGACGGGAGCAGAGCTGTTAGCAAAGAAGCGGGTGAAACTGCGCCGCGGAAAGCTAGTTTATTATAAATAAATGAATTGAAATTGAAAATTGATATACCTTAATGCATTTATCTGATAATTCTAAATAATATCAGTAATTAAAGTTATACACCAAGCATGTATCATAATAAATCAATTATATTACATTACTATTAATAACAATAACTTATTATAAAATAAAAAGTTAAGTACAAACACTTATAAGTACGCACTGCAAAGTTGAAGTAATTGACGCTGACCGCAATCGCTTAGATATGGAATGTTTCCGTTATGCACACGCAATGCATTCGTTAAGTAGGTACTAGACATGGATGTGCATTCTGTTTTCCCTGTATGAGTAGTATCTGTTGTGTAAGAATTTGTAGGTCTGATTGCGACACGGGACTCAATTTTAATAAAATACTTAAATTTATTTGTGATAGCCTACTCAGTGGATCAGACCGGAATAAAAATATAAAAATAAACTGATCCCCGAGGGGATTAAATACAAGGGAGCCGACCGGAATAACTCGTTTTCTTTTAATAATATTGTTATTTTAATAAATACCATGGGATGGGCTTGCTCTCTAGTGCGCGTAGTCTTTGCAAAATTAAAGATTTTCATGAAAAAATGGGTCTACTAGAAGTCGCCACAGGCATAGATCAACGTACAGGTGTATATGTCAATACACCTTTGTAAAAAAAGCTAATAATTGAATAGTAGTTAGCAACCTGCTGGTAAATTTTAATAGAATAAAAAAGAAAATTCTTTATTGTAATATCTAACACAATTCTAATTTAATTTCTATTCCATAAAAATTAAATTATAATAATTATTACTTCATATTGGTCAAAGATAACGGCAAGGAATGTCCACTCCAAGGTTTTATTTATTGCTCTCGATGGAATATATTGTGTCAATCCTCATGGACATGGACCTTACTAATTTACCCTTACATATAACCTTTAAGTTGTCCAGTTATGTTGTTTATTTGTCTAGATGTGGTGCATATCCAATGTTTATTTTTAGGTTTTGATTACAGAAACAGTGCTATAAAAAGACAAGTATGACGTTGTCATGTATGTAGAAGAAAATGAGGAAGGAAGAAGGAAAATTAAGAGTACTAAGGCCGCTAGCAATTTCACTTATAGCGAAATGCATTAGTATGAAAAGTAATAATTTTACGTAGATATATGTAAGAGTAGTACTTCACCAATCTGGGCCTTTAATTATGCTGAAATGAGCAAGCACCCACTACTTATAAAATACAAGACAAACAGACAAAATTTAAATAACACTATATATAACTCAGTTACTATGAAGGAAGTTGCATCAAAATGCAGTTGTTTATTATTTTCCGTTGAAGCAACTGATCGAATGATTTGGACATTGTACTGCTATAAATTTGTTGGTGTAGTTAGTCAATTTGTTAAGTAATAAAGGAAACTGTAAAGATTTGATTTTTTTAAGGAAATTTTAGAAAGTTAATTATTAATTAGCGATCCTCAGAATTTTAGATGCAAGCGATTATTTAAATGCCGTTCTATAGTCTCTGCTTACGTAAATAGGAGTGTAGTTTATAATGTAAAAATAATACAAAAATACATTAAATACACAAAATTAATATAACCTGATTTGGGGCTAATACTTGTGAATCACACAAATATTTGATTTAATTCAAAACACTCGGTCTAACGCTATTAGATTTTGTCAATTCACATTTACCACCAATCGTTCTGCATCCCAAAACTCCAGAATCAGTCAACAAAAGCGTATTGAATCAAACTAAAAAAAAGAATCAAACTAGTTTACAAACCGGTTGGACAACAGATCGTTGAACCGCCTAGGTCAAGATTTTGCAGCTCAGTTGCGTAAGATCGTGTTATTTTCATCATGCGACGCGGTTTTGTTGCGGTGGGAAATTAATTAAAGAAAATTGTTTTGTGAATTTTGAAAATTTGTTGTTAATTTTGGTGTAAAATAAGTCGAATTTTGGTTACAAGATAAAAAAGTAAAAATGGGGTAAGAGACAGAATTTCCTTAGCTTTATTGGCTTCCGAACACAATTTCATACCCCGGGCCAATATTGAGAAGTTCTGGCAGAAAATAAATTAAGGTCATACGTCCGATTAGTTTTGAGATATCGAATAAAATGAATACTGAATTACACCTCTTATAGCTAGTAAGTTACCTTATATTAACATTTATATGATAAACGCAGGACGAGGTACAGGTCAACACACTTTAACATTATTTAAGTATTTATACAAGGCTTGATTGCAACATTCCCTTCTATTAAGAAGTGCTGAACTCGACGGTGTGTTAATATTGCAGTTTACATTAAGTACTCGATATAACACATAACTGTATATGTTCGTAACTGCAATAATGGGCCATTTGTTAGTTTATTGGTGTAGGAAAATTGCCCGACTTACGTAAGTATAGTATTTTCTTATCTGTGCCTAACTTTTATATTACTTGTAAGACCATTTTTAACCGACTTCAAAAAGGAGTAGGTTCTCAATTTGGGAAGTATGTTTTTTTTGTCTTTTCGAGACTGAAAGCACAAGGAAGCGTGATTTAAAGCAATACTTCAAAAAAAAATTTTTATAGTCCGTTTTTTCAATTCATCTACCACACTGTAAAACAAGTCCTTTATCACGGAGGACTTTACAAATGTACAATTAATGGTCACAAAGTAAATCCAGACTCAAAACATATATGGATCACATTAAGTCCCATGCACAGCGCGGTCGTATGCACTTTCACAGCGCCATCGAGGCATGATTAAAAACACGCATAATTTGCAATACACTGACGTGTTAAGGTTATCGCATACTAGGACCGCAGCGCGTCGCATTGCAATTATGCGTCAAAGCACATAGTTTGAATGCCTCCGTGGTGCAGTGCAGAGCGCAGGCGACTGCTGTGCACGAGGTTAGAGAGAGAGACAAACAAGTCAGAACTTTGTGTGACACATAAATATTTGTACCTCCGCGGCACAGGGCATGTTTCCTTATGCGGGAGATGTCTTAATAAAACTAATCGTAGTCTAGCGATAGTTCATATAAAATGTACACAATTGACGTAGGAGGATTTATGTTATGCGATGCAATGCGGTGTGGCCTGCGGAAACTTGCGCGAGCCTTTATATGACACCGTTGCTACGTACCTACGTCGCTCCATGGAAATTCGATGTTAGTGTATTATAAGTCTTAAATAACAAGCAGTAACGGCTAGTATACAATCTATTACAAAACTTCAACTTCTTCAAGTTAAGAATTTCTCGATACAAAAGCCAATATCACTTTATCCGATCCGAGGACGAATACTAGACCTTTGCGTGGTAATCTGTACACAGTACCACCGAACCACAGGGGCAGTCCAGTGACTTTATACAGAGTCACAGAGAATTTTTCTTTCTTCTAAGATATAAGTTCTATTTAGGGACGCCTAGAAATTCTTAGCTGTACAGAAACGTCGTGCATCATGCGCTAAGGAATTTAATTCAGTGCGAAACTGTAACCTAACTCCTGTTAAAACTCTGTGTTGTAGTCTGTACAAAATACTACCAAACCACAGAAGCAGTCAGAAGGAATATAAAGTACTTATAGTACTATTTAAATCGAGATAGGACGAAGCTAAACGATAGCACACACAAATTTACGAGAATTCAACTATCGCATTTGAAATTAAACCGATTAATTTATGAGCTTTTACGCATAGTATTGTAATAATTAACACATTAATCATATTATCGAGTAATAATTGGTATTTGAATTTTAATTTATTACATTTGTATGGTAATTTGCTCCTTTTTGCTTTCTAGTTATTAATTGTCGATGGCCGGTGAAAACTGATTGGCATTGTCAGATAAGTTCTGGGAGCCTACCACCACTTACAGCAGTATTACTTTAATGTTCCTTTGTGGTTTGTCTCTTTCTTTCGCACCATAAAAAACAAGGATAGAGGCAAAGTAAGGTTATATTAAGATTGCTATATGAGGTTGTGGTAGGGCCCCAGGTTTCCTCATAACTTTTTATTTACCGTAAATTTACATCCAAGTTAAACTTTAAAAGTATGTATACTCTGTAGTCCGGTTTTGAAGTTAAAAGGTGAAAAGAGAGAACAACAAAAGTTCGTTGATAATCTTACAACTTGTTATCAATGTCTTTTACGTTGACTTAAGTTGGTAATACTTTTTTTATTTTAGCCTACCAAAGTGACTCCACTCTGCCTGATGGTAAGCAGTCAGTGGAATCTAGAAGTGGTGGACACCATTCCAAAAGCTAAACTACTGGTATGGTGGCCTCCACTATGGCGGCTTAGTGAGATGCTTTTTCACGCCCCGCTTAAAAGACCTAGGATCAAAGTTAGATGGGAACACATGCTGGTAAATAGTTACATTATAACTTACATTTTCAATGAACTCAGGATTTTCAGTGTAACCATAACCAATGAAGATCATTGAGTGAAGACCAAGGATCATCACCATGGTGTAAAATCTAAAACAAGAATATAATTTTGTAATTTGCAACATTTTATAGCTACGTAATGTTATCACTTGCTAGTGGAAAACTATATCGCAACATTTTGTGGTCACTGTAAAAATATCCACATCGCGAAATTTATGTTTTAATCTTATGAAATTGCTTAAGACGCGTTGTGGCAATGACAGAACGATGTCAAAGCGAAATTCCAGTGCAGAATATGCTATAGAATCACTACGCATTGAGCAATGTAAAAAAGTCATACGACGTGATTTAAATATGGGTCCTACTAGCCTCGAAATTATTAGAAAAAATATATTTTCAAGAACCATCAGACTGTACGTTCAACTAAACCTCTATGACTGATGACAATATCTGTGGATTCCACTGTCTGCTTACCGTCAGGCAGAGTGGAGTCACTTTGGTAGGCTTATATAAAAAAATATTCGTGAAGTGCACTTTTGAATAGATTTACCTCAAAGCTTGGAAACCTTTGAAGAAACCTCCATCAGCACTGCCACCATGCTTCAAAGTCTTCCAGTTCTTTTGTAAGCAGAAGGCCAGCATATATTTGTTGTCTGTAACAAATATTTAGATGCTATACCAAACATAGATAATAGCAGAACTTAGGATTCAAAATTATACTATTTCAATGACTGCCTACGTAGCGCAGTAGGAGCGCAACCGACTGTTGCGCACGAGGTTGTGGGTTCGATCCCAATCCTGAACAAAAACTTCGTGTGATCCAAAAATATTTGTTTCGAGTATAGGTGTACTTTGTGTCCATTATTTGTATGTTTGACAAGTCCCTCGCGACTAAGGGCTTGCCCCCTAGTGTAGGAGTTGTAAAAAGAAACAAAAAAAAATATGTTCAGTGCAAATTTGGCTTGCCTACTCAAGTCAGCCTCCTTATTAAAAAAAATACGGAAAATATAATACACAGTTAAATATGAGAAAAACAAAAAACTTTAAAAAGAAAATATGTGCATGCAATATGTGAGCATCATCATATTGCTATTATATCATCATCGTAATCATCATCATCATCATCCATTACAATTCTATCAATAAAATCATTACAGCTAAAGAATGAGCACTGATGAACAAAGGACATCCATATCTTTAATTTGACCAGGCTTGAGACCGGTCCATCTACTTTACGTATATTCTTTTTTCAAACACTAAATATGCAGTTTTTATGTATGTTCAAATTGACATATCTTTCGCCAAAATATTTTCAATCAGCATCATTTTAATCCATCTTTCTCAATATTCCTCAACCAATAACTTATTACATATTGTCATTAATAATCTGTCTATAATTAAGAACATTTCAAAATTGTTAATAAAAACCTTTTTCATTCTCTTTACGGAAAAAGAAGTAATATCCAGAACATCCCAGATTGACCAGCAGCAGTGATAGGAGTAATGCTCCAATGACGTAATCCAAGACATCAGTTTGTATATAGTCGTCTTGTGTCTTGCAGTAGCGAACAGATAGGGTGTCTACCTGTGGAGAGAGGAATTGTTAGTAGTTAGGTAGAAACGTAATATGTATAAAGTTACGGTAGTAGATCCATGCTGGTTTCAGTATAAATGAACTGGATCGACCAGGGAAGTACTACCCTTTCTTAAAAGAACGACGTAAGAATAGTTTTATCCGTACTATTGAGTTTTGTAGTGAGTGAAAGCGCTGGAGGTCCAATTTTCCCTTTTTCTTCACCTCCTCCAATTCCTTCATCTACTCCTTCACGGTAGGCAGCGGCTTGGCAAAGTCTCTGGCATTGCAGGAGCAATGGCAGAGAATCTGAGTCGTCCATGAACGACAGTTACGACTTACCATCAGGTGGGCTGTCTGCTCGTCTGTCACTGTCGGGAATAAAAAAGAAGAAGGAACGACGGATGAGGTAGACCTGATGGTAAGTGACCAATAGAGGACCTATGTTCCTGACATCTCTGATTGCTGTAAGTCCTGTATTAATAATATTTGTTCACCACTATGCCATCAGGACGCTTCGTGTATCATGATTAGCTAATGGTTAAGGTAGCTAATAATAGTTTATGTTTTTGGTTTTTAATCATGGTTATTAGTACTACCTACAGATATCAAGAATGTAGGTTTTACAAACATACAATAAATTTCTGAAAACTACTTACTACTACTACTTACGCAACCTTTGGTTCACGCAAACATTTATACCATGTGGATCAAAATTGCGTATTAACAAAAACAAAAATACATATGTTTTTGATGTTCATTCCAGAGACGATCTTTCTTTGGACTTAAATATAGCCCCTACGAGTCATTGTCACATTATAAGTATAATCAGGTCAAGAGCATCGCTATAGCAGCAAGTTTCTAAAATTTCAAAAGTGTCAAAGTGGTACAAATGTTCTGTGAAACTGATTCTCGTCAAGCACTTATAAAACCGCAACTTCATTTGTATTCATCATGTCGTTCATACGTGAAATGATTTTCCTGTTCGTTGGGAATTCGTTTAAATTATAGCTTCCAAAATATTTAAATTTTGATTTATAAATATTTCAGACTTTTTATTTTGGTGAAGTATATATGACACTATGTACCTGACATGTTTTGTTTTTTGCTCAGTATTGATACGTCTTCCAAATGGCTCCTTACCCGTGGTCCACTTGACAAGGACATCAGGTGTTTTAACATTTTTTTAATGTAAATACATACATATTATAGATAAATTACACCCAGACACAGAACAAACAATCATGCTCATCACACAAAGATTTGTCCTAGGTGGTAATCGAACCCACGACCTCCGGCTTAGCAGTCAGGGTCACTAACCACTAGACCAACAGGCCATTTGAAACTTAAGTTGCGTTTTTTTCATAGTAAAATAACTGTAAGCTATGGTTACTAACTTTTTATACAGCATTCATCTAATTCTAGCATGTTAACAGAACATATTGTTAAAATATAGCTGAGATTATATGATAAAAATAAAACCACGAAATTTTATGACAGTGAATTGCGACGTTGCTACTCATCACGTGTAAACCCTCATAATGGGTGTTTGCTATTGCTTCTGATCAGCACAAAAATAAACAACATAAAGCTAGTTACTAAAACGGAACTACCAAAACTTAGTTTTAGTGGTAATAGACAGTAGAACGTACCTGTAACCCATAACCTTCATGTAAACTAGCGTTGAGACAATCTTTGATCATTTCAGCCGTAGTCTCTCCTCCGTCCACATGGCTGATGTTCAGGCCGCAGTGCTTGGAACCACATACTCCTCGATGCAACTTTGAGTGCTCGTAATTCTTGTATGTTAGAGAGGAGAAATTCTAGAGACAAAAAATAATATTTATGAGCATACTGTTATAATAAAGAAATCTAAAGACAAATGCCAAAAACACACAATATTAATAGAAATTCATTGCCGATTACTAAAGGTAAAAAAACATTTAACATAAGTATTGACTTGCAAAGTTTTGAAATCATACTCTATGTCAATGTCGTACATATATACGAGGTATCTACATTTTACATGTAAACATTATACAGTCATAAAATAAATTGCAGAATCATTACAGCTTCTAACGTAGGAATAGTCGAGCTTGTCCGCTATTATCATTATACCATCCGCTTATGCATCGTTGTATCGAAGCAGTCGCAGCAGAAAATATACTGAGACACTGCATAATCGCGACAGTCTCATTGGTCTAAAAGCGTTACTTTATTGACTTTGTACCTATTTATGACTCACGCACAAACAAATTTATATTTCTCTTTCACAAAATATAATTCTGGGCCTAGTTTAATATTTCTGCTCTTTACTAAATAACAACGAAACCCCTTACAAGATACACTTGTATCTTATTAACAAAAAGCTAATTCATCAAGGCAAAACACTTTGCAAAATGTCTTGCCCTCGAACACAAAAACATTCCGGTTGTCAACCGTCGTGAAGTTAAGTAACATAGTAATATTATGTAGTTCTCCCGAGTCGCCGAGTTCTGTTTACACGAAGGGAACATAGAATATTATGATACGCACACAATTGTCTACCGTGTCAAGGTTTTACGTACTCATTCGAATGTTTACGCTCAAGTGGAGCGAGCGGGACAAATAAATTAAGCTCCTGCATATTTGTGAGGCTTTGGTATTGTGGATGTAATTAGGAACATCTTGTGTATGTAAGTACTGCATGCCATATGCTAAGTGTATATACACGTCAAGAATCTGAAGTTTTTGATTTGATTTATGCTGTAGTGTGTATTGATGTTATAATTTTTATTCTGTTGGATTTTACGTTAAAAATATTGGTACAAAATGCAAATCTAACTGTATCCTGTATTCAACTTTGCCGTTTAGGGAATGTTCTCATCACATACGTCGATTAATTAATTAATTAATTTTACAATTACAAATGTAAGTTTATAATAACTAACAACTATATGATTGATATGATTTTAGGTCACGGGAAAGTGCCCTATATGTTTTTGATTTACTTGCAAATGTCTGCAAATTTATGCAAAAATAAAGGTATGTTTTCATTGCGTTGACTTAATAAGCTTGAAAAAAATGAAAATGAAAATGAAAATGTATTTATTCATATAGGTTAATAAAATTAGCACTTATGAACGTTAAAAATTACAAAATGTCAGCCAATTAACCTACAGCCAGTTTGCTGACGTAGGGTAGAGCATGAGAAGCACTGGCAAGAAACTCAGGCCACTCGTTTTAATCGTGCGTGAGGTTATTACAATTTTTGTAAGTTATAATTTCAAGTAGCATTCAAAGTGACAGGCAAGACACTTAACTCTATAGATAAGTAATTACTTGTTTTTAAAAGAGCTGTATTTGATATTAATTTCACCTTTACGGGTTTCTGAGAAAATAATATTCTTCTTCTTAACGTGTCGACAAGGGCAAGTGAAATCTGTGGGGACCAATACACTGCCACTAACAGTGTGTTATTTGTAGTATTGTACAGGTCCAAGCGTATTGACAAACGAAGTCATCCCATAAGAACGACGTTTTTTCTTGTTGAAGGGACGAAGGTTTATTCCATCCAGTCCTACCAGTAGTTCGATAGACGAAATGTTAGAAATTATTTTTCCAAATTGTTAGACTGGCGTATCGAGACTGGCGTATCGAGACTGGCGGATCGAGACTGGCGGATCGAGAATAGCGGATCGAGATAGGCGGATCGAGACTGGCGGATCGAGACTGGCGGATCGACCATTTTAAAAACGCAGATTTTATCGTTTATTCCATCCAGTCGAACAATATTTTATCAAGACTTGCAAAAACTGAGATTGTAAGTACTAAGTTGACTAAAACTTCGAGATTTTTTTATACTAACCAAAATGACACGACGTTGCCTGATTTTGTAAGCATTAAATAGTGTTCAGGAGTAGTGAACAGAATACTGTATCAAGAATCCATCGTGGTCTCAGACCGTTCGCATAGTAATCTCCACTTTATGGTTATTATGAGTTTAGTAATTGAGTCCGTCGAGCTTTTTTTTTTATACAACTTTCCTAACAACCCAGTATAAGGCCCACCTGATGGTAATAATGCTTAGAAAACACAACCAAGCCGACCTCGGAGAAGGGGATGACGAAGGAAAATGATATGGTTACAAACCTTAATATACTGATACAACGGTGTATCATCTTCAAGAAGCACCAAATCTACTATGCAGTAGACGGCGTCAGGTTTCCTCAGACAAAGGTCGAAGTCATCCAGCTCGGATAAAGCTGGCATCGAGTAGTAGTCGAATGTCGATTCTGGAGATCCATCTGTTCGAGAAAAATAACTTTCATTAATATATTTTTAAATAAAGGTGAAGAGTTTGTTTGAACGCGCTAATCTCTGATACTATTAGACCGAGTGTCAAATAAATGTATTTTCTTTCTTTCAAAACATAATTTTACAAGTTTCGATGCGGTTTTCTCAAAAATATATTCTGCCCATGTTTTAATCTGTACCTAATAAAATTTTATAAAGTGGTTTATGTACTACTAGCTTTCCGTGACGCGGTTTTACCCGCGTCTTTGCTCACTACTCTGCTCCCGTCGCCAGTAGCGTGATGTTACATAACCTTTATCCTTCCTCGAGCACTGGGCTACACGCAAAAAACATTTTCACATTTAGTTTCAGAGATTAGCGCGTTCAAACAAACAAATAAACTTTTCCCCTTTATATAATAGTATAGGTTTAAGAGCGAACTAAGAAACACACTTTATTTTCATTTAACAAACTGAATATAATTTTAATAAAACTAAATATATATAATCTGTTTGCGTCACTTTGCGTGCTTGAATAACAGTAGAATAATGTTACTAGTTCGGAAACTATTTATAAACTTCCTACTGTGATATGGTTTGCTAGTAATATAAGTTGGGTTAAGTTCGACTGTAAGCAAGAAGCCACAATGCTATAACTTTGAACGGAGTCAAAAGTTTGATGAAAGTGTAAAATGTTTTAAATGGTCGGTATATAATACTAGCCTGTTTATTGTCCCACTGTAGGGCAAAGGGCTCTTCTCATATAATGAAGGCATGAGCATTAATCACCATGCTTGCTCAAGACGGATTGGCGATTTCAGACTTTTTCTTTCGAACGAAACGATGTTTTCCATCACCGTCAGTCAGAAATGTTCAAGATAAACTTAGAAAGTACATATCATTTGAAAAATCACATTTGTTATTGCCCGGATTCGAACCCACTACCTCGTGTTTACGAATCGGGTGTCTTATCCACTGGGCCATATCGACACTGGGCGACTAGACCATTTGTATAATTTATCACAATTGAATTGATAGAATATTCAGTTCCCATTCAAGATTCATCTAAGACCGCCCGTTGTCGCTACCTAACGTTGTGCTGTTCTGTTATTTGTCCTCTAATATGAAGTACTTAATGTAGAACAAAAATATTGTGTTTTATTCTATTCTCTTTTTCTGATAAATATTATAGTTAAATGATAATCGCTTATATAAATCATATAAAACAAAATTAAGCAGTTTATTACTGTCTAACTTCTTTTAAAACACTCAACGTATTTTGATAAAGCTCACTGTTTAATATTAAAAGTATAGAAAACTAAAATATGTAAGTATGCTAAGCCGGTTTGTTCTGTGTCTGGCTGTTATTTATCTATAATATGTATGTATTTACAAAAAAAAAAGAAGTATATAAGTAGTATATCAGTTGTTTAGTACCCATAACACAAGCAAATATAATTGCTTAATTTGGGGCTAAAAGGCGCTGTGTGAATGTGGTAGAATATTATTATTATTATTCTCTTTATTTAATTATGTACACATAAAATTATTATTATTCTCTTTATTTAACTATATACACACAAAATTACATTTTTAAATATATATAAAAAATAATAGAAATATACATTTAAAAATATAAAAATATGGAGACCCACCGATATCGGGTACAGGGACCAAGCTACCGGTGGTTAGGGCTCCAGAGATAGGAACCGCCTCACAATGCGGGCCGTATCAAGGAGCACAGCCTTTTGCATCAGGCCCACGATCCAGCTACCTAACGTGAGCCTCGCGAGATGATGATGGAGGCTCTTAGGAATCAGTCCATTAACTGATATGACTATTGGAACAATGATCGCCGAATCCACATCCCACATGTCGACAACCTCGCGAGCCAAATCCAAATACTTTATCTGTTTATCTTTTTCTGCTTTCACGAGATTGTCATCATGTGGAATGGTGATATCGATGATCATTGCAAGGCGCTCTAATCGATCGATCACCACTATATCAGGTTTATTGGCAACAACAGTCCTATCAGTGATGATAGATCGATCCCAGTATATTGTGGCACGACCATTTGCGAGAACTGGGTCGGGCACATATCTGTAGTACGGTACCTCAGAGACTACAAGGTTGTACTTCAGAGCAAGTTGCTGGTGGACGATCCTAGCTACTTGGTTATGTCTATGCAAATACTCGCCGTTCGCAAGACGAGAACAACCAGAGACAATATGTCTTATGGATTCTCCGGGGTAGTGACATGCCCGACAAATGTCTACCGTCCCATCCTTTAAGATAAACCTCCGGTAGTTGTTCGTCATTAGAACCTCGTCCATAATTGCACAGACAAAACCTTCGGTTTCTCCAAAGAGATCACCGAATCGTAGCCAGGATACAGATGTTAATGAGTCGACATCGGGCCCGTTTAAGGCCCGATAAAAGCGTCCATGTAATTCCTTGCTTTTCCATACTTCCTTGCGCTCCGCTATACTAAGCACAACAGGTTTGCGCCAGTTCTCTTTAGCCAGACCCAGCGGGGTGAGGCCGTTATCTACAACGTCAACATTTCTATGCATATATGAATTTGATTTTATAAAATATTCTCTGAGGTTGCACACCTCACGGTTGTGGAGAGTCTTGACAGATAGAAAGCCACGACCTCCACACTTCCGTGGGATGTACAACCTCATCACCGATGATCGTGGATGATGCATACGGAATGTCGTCAACTGTGTACGGACTCTCCTATCAAGGGCGTCCAGTTCAGTCTGAGTCCATCTGACTATGCCAAAGGAATAGGTTAGAACGGGCATGACCCAGCTGTTAAAGGCCCGCACCTTGTTACCACCCGATAAAAGACTTTTAAGAACTTTTTTCAGGCGGCCAAAGAAACGTTCCTGCAACACCTGTTTCATGTCTCTGTCAGATGTACCCAACGCCTGTGACATACCCAGATATTTATATGTTTCGGTTGCAGATAGAGGTCTAAGTCGTGTAGAATCAGACAGTTGTATCCCGTCAGATTCCACAATCCCACCCCGCTTTACATGCATGACTGCACATTTATCTATACCAAACTCCATCTTAATAGAATTACTAAAGGTTTCAGTGACCCTAAGTAACCCTATTAATTGGCGATCAGTAGAAGCAAACAATTTTAAATCATCCATGTAAAGCAGATGGGACAAGACCTGACCTTCTCTCCTCAACCGATAGCCTAGCCCTGAACTCTCCAGTATAGTACTATGAGGGTTCAGTGCCAGACAAAACCATAAAGGACTCAGGCTGTCACCCTGAAATATGCCCCGCTTGATCGTTACTGGTAGACCGTTGCCCAAAAACCGTCGACACCCAGGATAGCGG
The DNA here is from genome assembly GCA_963082885.1 of Parascotia fuliginaria. Taxonomy (NCBI): domain Eukaryota; kingdom Metazoa; phylum Arthropoda; class Insecta; order Lepidoptera; family Erebidae; genus Parascotia; species Parascotia fuliginaria. The sequence continues at coordinate 9,847,327 of OY720195.1, forward strand.
AGGACGGTCTTCCATTGCCGCATACACGTCTTCAAGAAGGTGCATAGAGTTGCATCAATTTTATACAACTCCAGCACTCTCAAGAGCCATGTATGCGGCACCGAGTCATACGCCTTCTTATAGTCTATCCAGCATGTCGACAAATTCTTTCGGTTACGGTGCACCTGTTGGTTAATGGTCATGTCAATGATCAGGAGCTCTTTCGTACCACGGGCCCCATTCCTACATCCATTTTGAGAGACAGATATGATGTTGTTTTCAGTAATGTGTTTTGAAATTTTTTATTATTATTATTATTAAGTACCCATGTAGTACAAAAATAAAATGTACGATAAAACGTTAAATGTTTATTGTTTACAACAACTAGAACGTCAATGTCAATGGTTTTCGCAAGTTCATAAACCTTACTTAGTCATTATTATTATCTTAAAAATAAAAAATATTACGAAATTTTCTTTGTACTACACCGCCTATGAAGGGTCTATTTCGTAACTACTGACATACTTCTAATGTAAGCGTATACATTATGTATATAACAATCCCAATACATGTACATATGCAAATATAGTAAGTAATATTGAAGTATCGCAATATTTTTATAAAGTATATTTGCATAAACATAAATTAGGCAAATATTTGCAAATTTCTAAATATTAGTGACATATTTTTTTCTACAAGATGTAAGAAAGTAGACCGTCATACAGGTAATTTAACCTTATGAAATAGGTTATAGTTAGTCAAAGTTTCTCGAAGGCTATCTAGGCGCAGTATCGTCTTCGACATGAAGAATATTATGATGATAAACTAAAACGAAGGACGAAAATAAAAAAAAAAGAAAATAAAGAAAAACAAATTATTTAGTTGATTAAAATATTTGAATCTGCATTTTTTTATAATCATGCGTGTTTGTAAAGTTCTACGGCTTTATTCCTAGAGTGAGAAAAAAGACTTAGCCTTTTCACCTGCTGGATCTAAGTCAGATACGAATAAAACTTTCATATTCATAATAATACCACAACAACCACACAACGCCATCTAGGCCCAAAATAAGCATTATATTAATAGCTTGTGATATGGGTTCTAGAATGCGGATAATCATACTTATACTTATACAATTTTTTTGTAAATACATACTACTAATATACCTACATAGAAACACCCAGACCAATGAAAATAGCCATGTTCATGCACACAAATATTTGCACTGAGCAGGCATGGAACCCGCGACCTCTGCGTGCAGTCCGTACACAGTACCACCGAACCACAGAGGTTGTCATAAAGTTGAAATTTCATTCATTACTAGGTATATTTACAAATGTTTTGTGAATGCCCATAATTTAAACTTATTTCTTATAGTCGAAAAATTGTATTCTTTAACTTTATTGTGATTTAATTACATCAAAAACACGTTTTAATCAGAGTAGATTATGTGCCAATGGTGTAGGACCAGATCATTATTGTTATCCTTGAGAGTAAGTTTATTGAATCACTTGAAAGTTGCACTGAAACATATTGTGAAATGTCTCGCAGTTTCTCTTCGCGACAGGTATTGTAACGAGGATAATTTATATGTAATAGAATAAATAAGGTAACTGTCAAAGTCGGTTCAAGAGGGAATGTTTAGAAAAAGCCTATATCCAGTAGTGATCAAGGTGATAAAAGTTTAAGTGAATACGTAAGTTAAAGTCCACATTGCTTATGGGAACGATGATCGATATTTCCCAATTTGAAGACCCATCCTGGAGCGCGGTCAGCAGACAAGGGAATAAGCAGATATTTTAAGAGATGGACATTTTTATCAATAAATCTCAATAGTATTTTTTGAATTGATATATAGAAGAACTTGAACTTGATTCTTTACAATGCCCGAAATAAGCAAATTCGTTAATCGTTATAGAGTAATGATGATAATTTATTTAATAAAACTTTGTACACATACAGTATTTATAAAGGGAGACTTAATGCCACAAGCATTTTCTATTCAACCTATAGCTGATGCAGAGCTGACATTATACTAGGTTCAAGATAGAGATGTTGAGAGTTAATGTCTGTCATCTGATTTCTACAACTCAATTACTGAGTTATAGGGAAGGAAGGTATGACTTAGCCATCGCATGAAAACACAACGTATCTCATAAGTAATATTGATTAAATCTGATTGTGTATTGCGATTACTGAAAGAAAACCGGACTGAAATTGCAAAATGCTTTTTACGAGTTATTCCGGTCTGATCCCCCAGATCTGATCTCCTGAGATTATTATTATTCTTTAATTGCGCTCTGATGCCCTGCATATTTAGTCATTCCGGTCTGATCTCCTCAGTCTTTTTAACAGGTAAGTGCAGTCAAGAGAAATGTAATAATTAACTAAAACAATAAGAATAAAAAACGCAGTAGTACAGTCTCTGCTTACTCCATTAATGGGAGACAGGCATGAAGTTATGATTTTTTACTTGACTGATTTGAATTTACGTGATTTATACACTAAACACTAACTGTATTCTAAATTTAAAGCTTCTATGTCTGCTAGAAGTGCCTTAGAGTTTTGATGATCCGTCAGTCAGTGAGTGACAATATTATAAAACTTTGACTTGTTGTAATTCTTAAACTACTGATTCAAATTGAATGAAATTTAAAGTATACCGTGTTAAATACAATGCCTGCTTGGTTACTGAAAATTATAGTCATCAGGCTTATAGTATTATCCACAACGAAGTTATAGGAAGTCGAAAATGGCCTAATTTGTTTTGAGAAAAGGATGGTACGGCTATGCCGCTTTTTTGCTCGACTTGAAGGTACTGTTACATAATATGAAATAAAAAAAACCACATTGGTTGAAAAATATTGCCTGGATTTGAACCGAGAACCGTGTATGAGAAGCCTACTGTCTTTTGATAGGTGTTTCTTGCATAACACTATGCTACTTAAGCCATTAACGAATTATTAAAAAAAATAATCTCATCCAAATCTTAGTTAAATATTTACTCTTGCTATTTAAGTATGTAGTATTTATACAAGCAAGAAGCTATTGCGTTAGAAATGCTCTCATGCAATAGATCGGTATTTGAAAACCTGTTTAAAGCCTTTAGTAAATGTCTAGAAAATATCTGGAACTATATGTCAGTTTATTTCTTACTAGGTGACAGCGAGTTTACCTTACTGTATTATATGTTAAGTACGTTATACAATTTTTGGTAGCTTTTCTGAACAAAATTAATGAAATACAGTTGATATTTCAGAAGACAGGTTAAATGAGTTTTCTTCTCATACTATCAATTTTCACACCTATATATATATATTTATCAAGTTTGTTTGTTTGTTTGAACGCACTAATCTTTGAAACTACCCGTCGGTTTCGAATAATAATTTTTGCGAATGATAGCCTAGTTCCTGAGGAAGGTTATAGGTTACGTAACATCACGCTAATGGCGAAGGGAGCAAAGCAGTAAGCAAAGACGCGGCTGAAACCGAGCCGCGGAAAGCTAGTTTATAGATGATTAGATTTAGGATTAAAATGTTGGTAAAAAAATGCTGTCTACAGCACGTTATTTAGACTTATGCTCTACTGAGTACTGCGTCTACGAGATATCAATGTAAGTTAAACTTTCTGCTAAACAGGAATTAGTACCCCTAGTAAGTAATCAAATAATAAAAATATAAATATAATATAACAACTACACACAACGCCACCTAGACTCAAAGTAAGCATATAATATAGCTTGTGTTATGTGTTCTAGAATGCGGATACACATACTCAAATACTTATTTTTAGTAAATACATACATATTATACATAGAATCATCCAGAACAATGCAAATAGACATAAAATAAGCATTCCTTAATTCGTTAATATTAGTTAAAAAAACATTGAAACATCCCCTATTCACTTCGTATCGACTTACATGTAAAACTTGTAAAGCGGGTCTTACTTCAAACCTCTAAAAAAACACTGGTTTTTAAATCAGAAGGCAATGTAATAATCATATTACATTGAAGTTACGAATGAAAAGATATTTGTTAGTGAAACATCCTTGTATAGACATATTTTACTGAACATTTATGATCATCATTTTCCTAGTTTTAGTCACCTTCGTATCTATAATATAAAAATGATTCGAAATGCATGTGTTGCTAAGCGCAAATCTCGAGAGCAGCTGAACCGATTTCGCTAATTCTTTTTTTATAAAATTCCTTGAAGTACGAGGATGGTTCTTACAGAGAGAAAAATAGCATAAAATAGCCTAAAAAAAAACAATGTTCTATATTCCCATACAAAAGTATTTTTATTTATCCCAAAATGTTTAAAAAATGTTCAGCCGTGCGAAGCCGGGGCGGGCCGCTAGTTTTGAATAATTTCTGTTTTTCTGTATTCGACTAGACTTTTTTTTGAGGTTTAGTTAAATGATTAAATCACTTGTGTTATGTTACCATTTTTCAGTGGTAATTATACGCGGCGCTATGAAAACATCACGAGTTTGATTCCCGAGTCGGGTAATGTGAAATTAGTTGCAGAAATTTACTCTGCCTACTAACAAGGAGAAAAATATGTGTTCCTATGTTAAAAAGTATTATATCTACTATCTCCATAAAAAATCACACCAACCTTCTACTTTTAACGTTTCAGATGGCAAACAAACACTTCTAATTAACGTAAAGCTTAGATAACAAAACTTATCTTTCTCACTTACCTGTACCCGTGCCATTAGCTCCAAGCACAGATCTAAAGCAAACACAGAACACTATGAAAAACCACGACATTATTATGCTACTACAAGACTGCACTAAGTCCGGGCGAACGATACCGAGTCTGTGCAATGTTGCAATCAAAAGGAGGGGTTAAGTATTGCGATAAATAAGTAAATTTTGTATTGACGAATTAAAATGTATGTTTTACGGTAATACGTAAATATATATAAAATAAATAGCTTGCCACGGCATGGTTTCACCCCCATATTTGCTTACTGCTCTGCTTCCGTCGCCAGTAGCGTGATGTTAGCCTATAACCTTTCTCGAGAACAGGGCTAATGCAAAAATAATTTTTCAAATCTGACTGGTACTTTGAGAGATTAGCGTGCTCATATATTTAGTATTATATAACAATAATCTGTGGACACTATCACACACCATCACCTAGTCCCAAGCTAAGCAGAGCTTGTGTTATGGGTACTAGATAACTGAAATATAATACATATACATACTTTTTTTTTTTCTAAATACATACTTAGAATACATAGGAAACACCCAGACTGAAGACAAATACAAATGTTCATCACACAAATATTTGCCTTCCACGGGAATCGAACCCATGACACCACTAGACCAACGGTGCAGTTTTGTACTTTAGTTAGTATATTATAGATGGATAATAGATTATGTAATACCTATTACTGTTTTATAGAGTAGGCATTGCAATTAGGATTGATCACAACTGCTGGCGAGTTTTCCGCACCTTTTACAATGTACAAATTACTTAAATGTAGATTTACGTAAGCTCAGTCATGTTACAGCATTACAAAAAATATAAATGTTAACATGTATATGTAACAATTAACTAATGTAGCTAGGTAAAATAATACGAAACTATTATCTATTTATTACTAAAACGTTTTCTTTAACTATACATTCTTTTATAATTACGGCAAATGATTTCATAAAATAGGTTTCAGCTATTTTCGCCAGTAGCTTGGTTCTTGGAATGGTGGCCACCACTTCTGGATTCCACTGACTGCTAAACATCAGGCACAGTGGAGTCACTTTGGTAAGCTAATATAAAAAAAGTGAATAAATTTTTAAATTATTTGTTTAAATAAGTGGCGATATTTTAAGGAAGCAACCAGAATGCCTTTCAGTGTAATTGGTTTTAATGTTACCTGTTACACAATAGTAAAATGTCAGAAGTTGCTTTTGCATTCTGATACTTTTACAATTTGAAAAATTTTAAAAGACAAAGATTTTAAAAAGTTAAAAATATTAACCCTACCATCACTTTACATCTATGAGTCAGCCATTTTTGTTAAATCACATCCATTAGTGTTTGAAAATGTATCTAGCAAAAGACATTGTAATAAAATACATATGCCTTCTCATACTACAGCATTATACAATAAAAGTGTTCTAGCCATGGCTCCAAGATTATATAATAGGATTCCAAATGACATTAGAAAAATAAATGACATTAATATATTTAAATGCACACTTAGGACATATTTATTAGAAAGGACATACTACTCTGTAAACGATTTTTTAACTGACATACAAATTAAATGAATTATATTATTGACTAATAAATAATAAAAGCCTATAGCTATTTAATAATGAAATATAAATTGTATTGCTTTATCATTAGTTAATTATGTATGTTTTAATATGACTTAATAATACCTACTTAATATTTGCACACCAGAAATGGTCGTTTACAGAGGTTCAACAAATAATTATTGTACAACAACTTTACACCTGTATGACGCAAATAAATAATTTGAATTTGAATTTGAATTTGAATTTGACACAATATCACAAAACGGTATACCACCGTCTGAAAGATAAAGTCGCTCTTGCGGCGAAAGAAATCATTCCTCAGGGAACTTTAGAGACCTTTATTAAATGTTCAAACAAGTATGAAAAAATTCGATCCCGGGCATCTCAATGTCTCCCGGGATATGTACCGGTGTAACTTCTTACCAATTACTTGTAACAATACTCGTGTTGAAGATAGAACAACGAGTTGACAATTCTTAAAATTTTACAAGATTTTTTGCAAATTTTGAATTAAATATTTGTGTACTTTTTCTTTAACCGTGAATTTACTGGTATAGTATAAAAAACCATAAGTAAAACCATTTTATATTTTGTCGTGGCTATTGCAAGACTCGACTAAGTAAACACCAGGTGATGGGCAGCAGAGTTATTTGCGTATAAAATGAGACATTACCGCTTGCGTGGTAACAATGAGACACCTTTATACTTTAGCCAATCCTAAACTGCCCTCATTGTTACCTGCCGTCATTTTAAATAATAAAAACAATGCCTCTGTGGTTTAGTGGTACTGTGTACGGATTACCACGCAGAGGTCTTAGATTCGTTCTCCGGGTCGGTAAAGTGATAATGGGCTTTTCTGTCGAGAAATTCTCAGTATTAGCCCGGAGTCTGGCACTGTGTCCGATAAATGACAACAGGCTAGCCCCCTGTTACATGGGACCCAAAGTAATAAAATGGCGAAACGTAGGTGATTAAACACTGCCTACCAAAGCAGGGGTTAACGGCGTAAAGCTATAATATGTATGTAGTTGTGTGTATTATGTATAACCTGTCTATATTATTATATAAACCGTAAAAGTTTGTTTGTTTGTTTGAACGCGCTTATGTCTGGAACTGCCTGTCGTATTTAAATTTATTTTTTTTCGTATGGTACTCCAGTTTTCAAAGAAGGTTATAGGCTGTTTAACATTATGCTACTGGCGACGGGAGCAGAACAGTAAGCAAAGACACGGGTGAAACTGCGGGAAGCTAGTATAATACAGGTCGGTTGACTACTCACTTTAATGGGCATCACACACTGCATCTTTTGATTCATGGTAGGTAGTATAAAACTTTTGTATCATTCCCCTGATGCTACATAAATATGTCATGCCAATAAACTACCAAACCCTGCAAAATTATGTGTGACAACTACTTCTAAATATAATTGTTTATTTATATAATGACTAGCTGTTGCAAGCAGCGCCGTCCGCGTAAATGTCGGTTAAATTGACGATCTTTTTTACAAACTTTCATCCCCTATTTCCACCCCTGCAAGCCCTTTTTTCGCGACAAAATATAGTCTATGTTATTCCCATAGTTCTAGTTTATCTCTATACCAAATTTCATCAAAATCGGTTCAGTGGTTTAGGCGTGAAAGCGTAACAGACAGACAGAGTTAATTTCGCATTTATAATATTAATATGGATTAAGTAGCTGATTTTAAAACACAAAGCAAACTTCACAAACCTTCGTTCAAATAAGGAATTATTTTCCAAATACTAAACGACCAAGTATTACTAAATACTGTGCATTAAGATACTCCGTCAGTGGAACGCAACTTGCAAGACAACTTAAGCAATCAGTTAGTAATACTATAGGTCTAGTAAAACCTGATTTATCTGTATAAAGGATTAAACACAAGTTTATAGAAGAAGTGAATGGTTTTCATATACAATATTGCTACCATAACGGCTTGAGACCAAATATTGTACGTACTATGAAAAATGTGCACCCATTTTTCAACATTAATTCATTAAAATTATCTTTTAAGACTGTCTTTTGTTTTCCCGATATTATTTGTTTCTTAGTATCTACAAATCAACGGGATTAAGGGCTTAACGGGAAAAGGCTATCTATATAGCAGCTTGGGTTACGTTAGGAACGATGCGTAGTAAAAATAAAATGTAGTAAAAACGTGTTTTACATTACTACATTTTACAAGTTCATTGTAATGATAGACGATTGAAACAGAGGCTCTACGCATGACCACGTACTGCAATCAGTAGCTTCCTCTATTGCACTCAGTAATTAACTCAATACTTACAGAATATTAGTAATCAATCTGTAAGGTTTATATCACTTTAATAATTTTAGATACTGAGACTTTATGATGCAAATTGTAAAGGGCTAAGCTAATGTTAAAAGCACGTTTTCTAAGACATCCTCAGGATGCACTTTACTAATTTATTCCTTTTGATTGCAGATGGAAAGATACATAAAAAATTTATAGATAGAATTTATAAAAAAATGCAAGCTTAACTCAGACGCTAACCAAAAAAAATTTACTGTTAACTTACCCTTTGAAATAGAGTCAAAAACGTCTGAATCCCAACTAACTTAACAAAAGCCAAAGTCATTTCGTTTGGGCTAATTTAAAAAGATAAAAAGGGTGCCAATTTTTCAAGGCACGACTCCCCAAAAAGAATTTCTTTCAAACTACTTTAAATTTTTAATCAACTTATCTTCGGTTAATTAAGTACTTTGCTAATAAGAGCTGATTACTCAAGAAGACTTAATAATTCGGTGCTTTACCTCAAACTTGGTCCAAAGTCTTAGGGGTGAGTGGTGCCGAGATTTTACCTACGCAAACGCGTAGCGATCACGGTTGACGGCTGACTGGTGCAAGTCATAAAATAAGTCTCCTGCTTTGTAATGGGCGACATTTTTCTTGCTTTCTTTTGTTTAAATTTCTTGCAAGATAAAAGAAACCTTAGCAGATCCCGTAATTTCGGACTACCATGTCGGTTCGTTTTTTGTTCGGCAGAAACATAGCTGTTAAAACTGGCTTACAGAAGTCAATGTGCAGCCGTAGGTGAGATTGTTTGATTGTTCAGTTATCTAAAACAATAAAACACGTATAACTTTAATACTATAGAGAGAGGAAATTGAAAAAAAAATCTGTTATTAGCCAGGGATATTTTCAACGCCACTGAATGAGAAGCAGTAAATTTCATTACCTGTATTATGTTTGTAAAATCCTACGCGGTGCAATCTAGTTTCCCAGCTCGCCAGCTGTGTATAAGAAAATATATTTTGGTAATTTTCTTTATTTGTAAATCATGTAACATTAAAATTTTATAAAGGTAAATAAATAAAATAATTTTAATACCGATTTAAACGGGAAGGAAACTAAAAAGTTAAAAATAAGTTTACTTAGCAGAAAATAATTCGTATTTTGATTTAGTTAATCAGAATTTTGAAGTTGGTGTAAATCGTTGTCGAGTTCCTTCGACTGTCTTTCGGCTCCATCATTAGATCGACTCCAAACCTTTACTAAATAGTAGTGCCTTAAAATACTTAATGAAAAAAGTAACAAATGCACTAGTCTTTAGTACGATTTTCGAAAGTTCCTTTCGATTTTCCTGAGATGCCATCATCAGATCCTGGTTTACTTGAGATATCTACTTTCCAACAAAAAAAGAATCATCAAAATCGGTTCATAAACGACGACGTTATCGACGTACACACATAAAAAAAATATATATTTACGGTCGAATTGAGAAACCTCATTCTTTTCTTGAAGTCAGTTAAAAAGAGAACAAATGGTTTTATTTTATATCTCAAAGCAGTTATAACTTGGGTTTAATTTAGTCATTATAGTCATTTTAACCATAAGACTTCCTGGAAACCTCCTTCTATCTATCTAGTATACATTAAAGCATTTTACTTACTTATTTATCTCCAATTTTATCATTAACGAGCCGCGAACCCTTCTATCTTGCACCACACAGCAAATAGCTCAGATTTCTGAGAACGCAATGAGCGAAGAGGACGCAACATTACAGTGTGTTATCAGAGCAAGACAACGATAGTATTTCGCGGGTTGAGTAATTGAATACATGTTTATTAATTAAGGTGTTTTCTCCGTTGATTTAAAGAAAATTGGAAAATTCTCTATCCTTTGGGGTGTCGTGGAATGTTATTAAAGGATTATTTAGCCCGGAGGGATAAAATATATTCAAACGGCTGTTATTGACAACGGAAATTAAGTGTAATGGTTTGTTTAAGAAACGAGATGAACAGAATAATTCGAAGTATTTAATAAGGGGTTCCTACTCTCTTACAAAATATTGTAGGATATCGTTACTTAAGGCGGCCCATGAACGCCCTTTGGCTGAAATAATGATGATGTTCAATTTAATAGAGTACAAGGTGAGATAAAAACTAAGTGACACAAACTATCTGCGTTTTGTTGACTGCAGTAAATCCACCCTGTTAGCTTAAAATCGAATTGAAAACCTCAAACACCGCCTTCATTTCGAGAATGAGCTACAGAATTATTTGAAGTAAAGTACACCTTGCTGTACCGATAAATAGTGGAATTTTTTTAATTGCTCGTTTTTCACATTTTTAATACATACATACATACCTTCATGCCTTTTATACTTGAAGGGAAAGCAGAAGTGTTTAACTACCCACTTTTTGCTATTTTTTTTATTTTTGGTCCCATGTAACAGGGGGCAAGCCTGTTGCCTATATCGGGCACAATTTAAGATTCCGGGCTAATGCTAAGAATTTTCAACAGAAAAACCCAATATCACTTATTATACGTACAGCTTAAGAAAGGAAGAAATTGCCATAGTATGTATTTGCCAATGATTTTCTTCAAATGAAAACTTCTAAGTGTGTTCAGTAAAGTTTTCTCAGGCAGTTTTGCATACCTGCTAATGAAGGTTTCCAAGATTGTGGCTGAAAACACATATCTAATACTTTACATACTTACAAATTTTCTTGTTTCGTGATAACAGTAAATTAAAAAAAAAAACTTATGTTGCAATATACCTTTTTTTAAAGGCCCTGCCTTAAAAAAAAGTATATTGCAACATAAGATTTTTTAGGGCACAAATCCTGTGTCGCGGGGACTTCACAAACACACAAATTAACAACGTACACAATTACACCCAGACTTGGAACAAATATTTATAGATCACACAAAGTTTTGTCCCGTGTGAGGATCGAACTCACAAACTCATACAGCAGTCGCTGGCGCTCCCACTGCACCACGGAGGCATTCTTAATCCACTATATACAAAAATAAATAAATTGTTTCTTGAAATATTTGGCTTTGAGGAAAAAATAATTGATTTCCGACTGCTGCTGTACATTTCCTAAACAAATTATTTCCTTCAAATATCGTGAAATAGAAAATAGCTCAAGGCTATGAATAAACCGAATTTAAAATTCATGAATGTTGTTGTTTCCCGTAATAAATAACAATGAAAATAAAATGACTTTCCAGTTTATAAAAGATGTTATAAACGTTGATTAACCTTCCACCTCGGTCCCTTCCCTTTTCCTTCCTTATCTCCTTCACCTTACAAGTCGTGTTAGTTTTCAGATATGTCTTGCTTGGATTTTTGCATATATCTGCAATATTTAAAGAATATAACCACGTCAAAAAGTTACTGTTACTACTTTAGTGTTTTCTAAGCGTCCTGATAAGTTACCTATGTGAAATTCAAATGTTACGATGGTTTTGCTTAGCGCCGTGGTCTTTCTCCTTTGATATTTTTAACTACAAAGTATGTCACATTCCCTACGAACGTTCCATCTTTTGCCCACAGAAAAACAAAGCCAGAATCACTATTCGAACTTCACAGATTCCATCTTTTGTTCAAGAAAAGTTTGGACTTCGTTTAGTCTTTCTTATGTTTTTATGATAGCCAGTCCAGTAAGTTGGTGATCTCTATAATCTTCGCAAAGTTTTAATTCCCGGTTTTTCCACCTAACACTCTTATCTTGTGACTGCGTTACACCGAGTTTGGACTTAATCCTCGGTTCTGGGAGTGGTTTTAGTGATAGCGATATAAATTCTTATTTCTTGGCTCAATTATATATTTAGCCTTATGTATGACAAATTAATGAGTAGTGACTAATGATCATATCATCATACACAGAAAAAAGCATTTAGCATCATTTATTGTGCTGAAGTAAGAAGAAAAACATCGTGAAATACTGTTATGCTGGCAAATGTGGCTTTTTACCTAATAAAAGTTCCATAAGCAACGTTATTTATTGTCGTTCGCCGATCTTTTAACACCTCTGTCACATTTATCGGCTAATATCGAAGTTTATTTTTTGTAATATTGTAAAATACGTTGTACTACTTATTATTTAGCCTTGTTTATTTTTTAATTAACACATTAGAAACTGATAGCCGCTGGGGTAGAAAGATTCTGGAGTGGCGACCTCGAACCGGAAGACGCAGCATGGGCAGACCCCTCACAAGGTAGACCGCCGACCTTATAAGGGTGGCGGGCAACCGATAGATGAAGGTGGCTCACGACCGGCCACGATGATGAAAATTGGGGGAGGAATGTGTCCCGCAGTGGACGTCTTTTTGCTGATATGATGATAATGATGATGACATTAGAAATTATAATATCTGGAACATTATAATTGCAAAGTTTTCTTTTTCTTATAGCATCTTTGAAGATCTCTCTAAAAACTCTCTACACTGTGAGTGGCAAAATATGAATCGCTATCACTAAAACCCAAATCCTAATACCAAGAATCCACGAATATAAGCTGTTAGTTGAGCTTTATCTCACAACTTGCTGAGGTTTAGCTTAGATGTAAATTAGACAAGGGTTACTTGAGATTTTTCAGTATGTGTTCGGATATGTCGTACGTGACTTACATACGAAGTAGTCAAGGTAAGTACTAAGTAAGAGATTTAAATGAAATAAGCCATTTCAATAATCATGAAAACATTGTCTTTGTAATATTTATTCATACATATATAAATTCACGCCTATCTCCATTAATGGGGTAAGCAGAGACTATAGAAGGACATTTGCTGCTGTCCAAACATATCTCCTATGCTTCTTCAACATTCATTAATCTTTTCATACACACGTCGGTTACGGGTGCTTGTAACTGTGCCCTTTGTCAACACATCTCCTATTTGCTCCGTGTATGTCCGTCTAGGACAACTTATACTAACTTTTCAGTGCATTTCTGCTCCAAAATCTCTTTCGTTATTTTACTTCCATCCATCATTTTCATATGTCCAAACCAACATAACATATTCCTTTAAATTTTTATCCCTATACCATCAATTAATTCACATTTTTCTCTTATCACGCTATTCCTTACTCTATCTGTAAGTTTGATCTTATACATGCTTCTCAGTGCTCTAATCTCTATTGTATTTATTTTGCTTTCATGTTTTTTCTAGCATACCTAAGATTCATTACCATACATAATTGTTGCCGTTTGTACTGCCTGAACTATGGCTGGGCGAGCTTTTTTCTGTACTATTTTGCTAGCCATAACAGAATTTAAGGCGTCATTCATCTTATTACCCTCTTTTACTCTCCTTTCAATATCCTCTTCACATTTTCCATCTGTTGTAGACATTTAACCTAAATATAAAACTCTTTTACTTGCTCCACTTATTACTTCATTTGCAGAACAAGCCACCATAGCGGAGGCCACCATACCAGCAGTTTCAGACGATGGCTTTTGGATTGGTGGCCACCACTTCTGGACTCCACTGACTCCTTACCATCAGGCAGAGTGAAATCACTTTCATAGGCTAATATGAAAAAAGTCTACACCTACTAAAAAGTCAATCTTCACGTCAAGATATTTCATTTTAGGAGAATTATATTTCAAACAATTTTTGATTATCGCTGAAGCAGTATTGAAAAATGGAAAATATTTAATAATAATAATAATAATAATAATATGTGGACACTATCACACACCGTCATCTAGTCCCAAGCTAAGCAGAGCTTGTGTTATGGGTACTAGATAACTGAGATATAATACATATACATATTTTTTTTTTTTTGTAAATACATACTTAGAATACATAGGAAACACCCAGACTGAATACAAATACAAATGTTCATCACACAAATATTTTCCTTCCGCGGGAATCGAACCCACGACACCCGGCGTCGCAGTCAGTTACACTAACCACTAGACCAACGGTGCAGTAATGGAGCTAAAAATGTGATAAATACTTTGCTGTTAGCAGATATACAAACTACATCAAAACCAAGACGAAGACTTAAAAATCAAGATAATATAGCAAAATCTAACATACATAGATTGCTGCTGATGCCAATACCTTAACACACAATGTCACTACATCAATCAGTTAGAATACACTCTATTTGCCACTGAGTAAACACAGTGCTAATTCAACTAATGTGATAGTTGATTATGATCAAACGTAATGAGTACGTAAATTGGCTTGGGATTGCTATTGATGTAAAGATTTGTGATTTAATTGATACTGTCTGTTATAAAACGGATATTACGAGTATAAATAGAATTATGTTGGTTTATCATTCAGGTTGGGAGATAATATCCTATCAATGGGTAGGAGTTTACGTTAAAAAGTAAATTTGCATGCATTAATTCTTAATTCTTGCTTTTGAGACTGAGGCAAAGGCCTCTTCTCATATAGAGAAATGAATGGGCGTTACTACGCGTGTTCAAAGCGAATAAACGATTACAGACTATTTTAAAAGTAATAAAAAAAACTTTACTGCTGATTTTTATAACATAATGGTTGTCAGAAATAATCCTCACTTATTGCCTAGTAAGTCGGAAATAATAAGTCGCAATTGCAGAGATAATAACAGACTATGTATACATCCTGCAAAAACTACAATGCTTCATAAAAGTATAATATGTAAGGCTCCAGAAATTTATAATAAGATTCCAAACAATATCAAAATGTTAAATACAGGCCAATTTAAGAAAACATTTGAAAAAAACCTTAACTGAAAAATGTTACTATAGCATTGATGACTTCCTGAAAGACAAATGTTTATAAAAAAAATTTAATTTTATTTGATAGGTACTAATTTTTCAACAGATTTATTTTACTATGTATGGATGCAAATTTGTAATTAATGACTTTACCTATTTTTCTGACATATTGTTTTTCTATTTTGTTTGTTATTATATATTTTACATGACATTTACTCAATTATGATTTATGAAATAATACTTTCAGTAAGCTTTTATATTTGTAAACCAGCAATGGTCAGACATGTTGATACAATTTATTTTATTCCACCTATAATAAGCATGCTATCAGTGTTTTTATTATGTACTACATCTGTGTTGAGCAAATAAAAATCTCTTTTTCTTTAACTGAAAATTATTAAAATGATAATCTTGAAGCTAGCTATAGAACTGTAAGCACAGATTTGTAGTACAATAAAATTCTTAACAAGTATCAACGATAGAACTGCCATTCTATCAAGTCTTCCAACAACTAGGCTGTAAATTGAACTAACAGTTAATGATTTGTGACCGATGAATACATTATGTCTCCCAAAATAGCATTCGAATCTCAGTTGAACAGTTTCGTCAACGTCAAATGCGGCGAAGTGAAATCCAATAAAGTCAGACTGATTTCCCGTGGGCACGATTATATCGAACGTTTTGAAAGGAACTTCATCCTTGTATTAAAAATTTAATTGTACCTTCAGGGTTAAAGTTTGTGACAACTTTGGTTCTTCGCTTCAGTTAGATTGCATCTGTGCTAGTTTGAAAGTAAATGTTAACCCACTAACTACGGAAGGTTAGTTAAGAATTTAAAATTGAATAAAATTGTAGAGTGAAGGATCAACTCTTGGTCCTCTTTTTATTTTACCTTATTCATCTTCTACATTGTCCGCAACGATTTGGATTTCTTTTCTCGGGCATAATTTCTACAATAATTAGAATACATAGCCATGTGCATAAACTACGCTTACCACTTAATGCCGTATGCTTGTTTTCTACCAAAGCCATATATAAAAGTCTAATATTGATCTACAAGGCCGGAAAACCTTTTCGTGGCTTATAGGTGGCAAGAATTCTATGAGAGAAATTCAGAAATACCTTATATTATATATAAATTTTCCGGTTATCCGTGTTTTTCAAAAGAAATAAAATAATTATATACTTACAGATTATTTAGCAAATTTATAATGCGATTTCAAGAAAGTTGTAAAAAGTAAGTTTTCGTACTTTCGTATAAGATAATATACCTAACTGTTTCCCATTTTGTTTCTTAAATAATGTTTGCACCTACTTTGTATGGAACAGACACATGGTAAAACTTTAAAAATTTAAAACTACCCGCAATATGAACTTACTAAATATATTCATACTATGATCACCTCACAAGTAGCCGGATGAGAATAAATTTGCATACAAATCGAAAGGCCTTGGTATGTCGAAACTTTTATTAGAAACTCAAAAAAGAAACTTATTCAAAGTTCAAGCAAAATGAAAATGAGTTGGAAATCCTTTGAACGTTGCCTAGGAGCCGATAACTCGATAACAACTGATTACGATCTAGATTATATTCAACTTGGCAATTTTATGATTCGTTTTTTATGGATTTAAGGAAACTGTTGGTTGGATTTTTCAAAGAAACTTTTAAAACTTTCACAGCTTTTGCAAACATCGTGTGATTTTTGTCCCATAATTTCGATACTGAACTACTCCATTTCTTCTTCGGTGTCTATGACAAAATCTTTCTTAAGCTTATCTTCTTGGATGTTTTTGGGGTGATGATACAATGAGTTAAGAATATTATAAAATTTGTATGAAAATAACTAGGTAAGAAAAAAAAAACAGTTAATTTTATTTCTGCCCAGAGGTTCCTTCTTCTTCTTCCTCTTAGACCTGGTATCATTTACTTTACTTTCAGCCTTCCTAGTCCTCATGTTTCATTAAGCGCGGCTTTGTGCTACGTCGTTTGTTAAATGAGTTTCATTAAGATCCTTTAGGACCGTCGCCGCGTCGTCAACCAGGTGGCGGGTGGTCGTTCAAGTGTACGCTTCTTTGTTGGCAAATCTACGACAAGGTTTACCATATAGTCGTCTGGGCGTTTTTGCATGTCTTAAAACTACCGCAAGCGTTTCTCCTTGACTTTGTCGACTATCGAGGCAGCTTTGAAACTTCCTCTTATGTTCTCATATCAGATTTTGTCTAGTAGAGTGATACCCGCTGACCAGCGTAACATGCGCATTTCTGTTGTGTGCAATTTGTCTAAATGGTACTTATTCTGATCCTTACAGGACAGCAGGTCTTATGGCTGTCTTGTACATATGCCCTTTGATCTTAAGAGGCATTGTTCTGTCGCACATGACACCTGTGAGTTGTCTCCACTTCAGCCATTCAGTTGTGGTTCTGTGAGTAACATCATTATCGATTTTACCATCGTTGCTAAGTATTTCTGCCCAGAGATGACTTACAAAATGTACAGAAAGAAACTAAAATCTTAACATACCTCAGGTAATCTTAAGGTACCTAAATAGTATTAATTACGTTTCAAAAATACCATAGTTAAAATTTGCATTGACACAATCAACTACTATCGTTGGTCTAATTGTGTATGTTAGAAATAGACAATGTAATAAAAAAAAATAAAAAAAATGTCAATATGGCGGATATAAGTTTTCTGTGTAATGGTGTGTTCTGGAGTTTAGAGAATTAAAAAAAGACAAATACTGTTTTACTCATTTTACCACAGTGTACGTAACCAAATTTAATCAAAAGGATTCAATCAATTACAATTCTGTCAAACCTAAACTTTTCAAAAGAATTTTGGACGGATGATAACCAAAAGGAATTATTTATATTGTCGAATCAGCTAGAAAAGGGGAAATTGTGCAAAAATCGAAGAGAAAATATCAAACAGACCCCAATTATTGAAGATTTCCCTTCCAAAACCATTATACGCCTGAACGACTAAATTAACCAATCGCTATATTGACAAACGAAAAACTTTGTATTCAATAAAGACATTTCTCTAGGATCGGACGCGCAACGGTGCAGGATTCTCGCCCTGGTTTTTCATACCTTAGGGAACCGTTTTCCTTAAATAATTAATTCTAACAGGGAATCTTGATGTATTTCCCTAGAGTTAAAATGAATTTATTTTACAGTGATTCGTATTTTCTAAAACAAATTAGGTTCTGTGATGCTAGAAACGTATTTGGGTAGTTATTTTTACTCATTTTTGGCTAGTTGATATAAAACAATTCATTCTGTTTTCAAAAAGCAGCTTTAGTAGAATATTTTCTAAGGTAGTGACCCTTATTGGTCTTAGTATAAAATGGCTGCATTGACTGAGCAAGTATCTACCGCTCACATAACATCAATGTAATGTACGAGTATTTTACATTCTTTTGTGTTTTGATCGGTTGTCTTATGGCTTACGAATCCACAAGCACATCTTCTGCATTGCTACTACGCTATAACACAGTTGATAATATCATTAACATAATTAAGACAATAAATAAGACAGGATATTTATTGCCCAAATAGTAATACTAACAAGAAGAAATTTCATGAAAGCTTTTGACTTAACTGTAATAATTTTAAAAATAAACTTCATAAAACCGTTAGTTTGAAATGAACATGTCTATACAACTTGGGTCTAAGGTATAAACTTTTGACTACTAAATAGCAAAACGTAGGCCTACATCAAATAACTTAGCAAAGGGTCAAAAAGGGACGAATTACGTCTTGCATCTTAATCGTTTGTGTACCCATGTCGGCAGTAGATGAGACGCATATCAAATATGAGTGTAATGTAGGATATTATATTCTGATGATAGGTTCTTGAAAGATTAACCAATAATATTACTTTAATATTAGACTAAAGTCCACTAGTATTTTATTTTTCAAATCCCGCACTACGGAACAAGCCCTGTGTCGCGGGAGACTTTACAAACATACAATTAATGGACATACATACAATTAATGGACACAAAGTACACCCAGACTCGGAACAAATAATTATGAATCACACAAAGTTTTGTCCCGTGTGGGGATCGAACCCAAAACCTCGTGCACAACAGTTGCGTGCGCTCCCACTGCGCCACGGAGACAGTCAAATTTACTGACTAAGAAGACAGCGGGATTATGCGTGGATTACAAACAAATATGCAGCCCGTAACGTCTAAGGTATGTAGGTAATTAGAAAGTATCCCAGTCCTTCTCGTGGATATCGTACAAAAAATCGATCACACGTAAAGCCGGAACGAAAATATTTTAAAACAAGATGACAGCGATCCGTGATATGAACCAAAGCCATGAATGATGATGATTGTAATGAAACTTGTCCGCCCTTCTGGTACTAACTTTCCGCGGCGCGGTTTTACCCGCGTCTTTGCTTACTGCTCTGCTCCCGTTGCCAGTAGCGTGATGTTACCTAGCCTATAACCTTCCTCGGAAGGATGTTCTAGAAGTGAAGATGTCTCTGGAAGTTTCAGAGATTAGAGCGTTCAAACAAACAAACTGTTTCGCTTTATAGTATAGATTGTCTTTTTCGGCGACTTTCCCGCCACTGTTAGGACTAACAATAATTTATTAATTTCTTGTTACCATTCGATTGTTTGGGCTAATGAAGTTAAACGACCTCTGAGTTGTTGCACCGTCAAATTACGATAACTTTCAATATATACGTAGAAGTTGATCTCTGAAATATCGAACAGCCTGATGATCTTTCATCTCGCTTACTCCCACAACTTGGAGTATTGTCAGAACGAGACGAGAGATAAGCCAGCTTCCGTTTCCTGTTGCCGTCGCGTAGATGCCTTGACGCGTTGATATGTGGTACTGTAGGAAATGACACCAGTTTTGAGTTTGTTTATCTAACTGTACTATGATAATAATGAACACGGTTTTTTATGATGTCCGGGAGACAATGGGGATCCTAATATGTGATTCTTTTAGGGTGAACTGTAGTTTTTTGTTTTATAAGTTGAAATGAGATTTATTCTTCGAAGTGTTGTTTTTCACTGGACAGCCAGCCTGTTCTTATCCCACTCACATTTAAGTCACATTGTTACTTACCAGGTTTTGAACCCACGATCTTGTATTTACGAATCAGGTCCTTAATTACTGGATCATCATGACTGCGATATTATTTTAATAGTTACAAAACAATAAAAATCCAACCAGTAAAATAAACTTCAACATTTCCTTAATTATTTTCCTAATTTACAAAAAATAATACCGTTGTAGTACCTTCGAGATTATTGTTCCTAAAACGTTTTCAGACTTAAAAACACACTTTTCTAATACAAGCCTTAAATATTTGAAAAGTATTTCAAAGTTTGTTTTCATTTCCGTCTTTGAAGGTTTAAGAGTATTATGCTACCTGTCAATCAATCAATTATTATACTACTGTATAATATAACAGGTTACACAATTCCCTTGTTTTCCCAACTTCTGTTTTAGAAAGCTTAAAAGTTATTAAAAAAATGTAAAAGTTTTCAACAATTTCCATTAAAAATTTTCAGAAAATATTTTTTTGTAAAAAAAAACTTTTACATCAGTTTTTTTCTTTGTGCAATACAGTGGAGAGGTAAATCCGGTTTTCAAGGAATACCGGGTATAAAATATGTTTTAGTGTGAGGTGAATTTACTCACTGTCGGTTTTAAGAAAGTTTTCCAAAGATATTTTTCGTTTGCTTTTACATTTGTTCAGGAAAAAAGATCAAGTATAAATTTTGCAGTATTAGAAACTATGTTTAGCAGTTTACACAGGTCGTGTAGAAATATATACATATCAGCGTTTTTATTTAGTTTAAAATTTCAAAATTATCTAAAATAATTCTTTCTGTCTAAATGAATTAGTGTTATTACTTCTATTAGCAATTTTTTTTTTATATTAGAGTACCAAAGTGATACCACCCCGCCTAATCGTAAGCAGTCATTGAAATCCAGAAGTGGTGGCCGCTAGGGTAGCCCCCACTACGACGGCTGGGAATGGGGTAGGGGAAGGGAATGAGGGTGGTGAGGAAAGAGGAAAGGGGGGAAATTAGGCCTCAGGCACTCCCAACTCTCTCTTTTTTCTTTCACTTTTTGTTATTTGTAAAAACGACGGACGACAATCAGTACAGGGTAAATACCCTAGCACCAAAATACCACGTGTCAACACCCTCATCTAAGCAGGGTTTTATCTAGATGCCTCGTTGTGTAATGCTTTAGAGCTATTTTAAAGAAAGAATTATTGCACAATTCTGGGAATTGTCGCTGGAAATAAAATGCAACCTTTTCTTACTAGGTATTGTTGATAGCACACTTATTAGCAATAAGCGACCCAACTACGCATATGGATATTAAATAATTAGGTACCATGATACGGCAGCACGCACGCACATACACTCACATACTTTCGCTTTTATAATATTATTAGGATTTACACTTAGTAATTAAAAACAGCCCTTAGCTATAACATGCCATCATCATCCCATATATGTTCACTGAAAGTCAGGTTGTTCCCAAACGGAGAAGCTTGCCACTGCATTTAGCAAACGAGTTAGTGATCTCAAATTATTAATGCGTAAATAACGCTTCTACTTATTACCTGATATTTTTCTTTAAGGATTCTGCCCACTATAACGTAGTAGACCGTAATAGTAACGTGTGAGGCTAAAAAATATTATTATATAATTATACCATAATTATCGGCACGGTCATGGTACGGTATAGTGGGCCCGTATAAGAAAAGGCCTTTGCCTGCAGTGGCATAATAACAGGCTAGTGTATACGTATACGTAACACAACATTACTATACATTTTAATATAGCACAATAAAAATATATTCAGATTTTTCCAACGATATACAGTCGCATATATTTTAGGCAAATTTATGCATTGCTCGAACATGTTCGAGTGCTTCAGATTCCAAGAGAGAGGGTTACAAAACATTGTATTATTGCTACAAATTCCTGAAATTCAGCATCTTATATCGACCAGTACTCAGATGTTATGTGGAAGACATATGCTAAATTTTGAGTACGAATTTCTGTTTGTGTATACGAAATTTGGTAGAGAGATTTGCTTTGTATTGTGTATTGTATATTGTTATCTTTTTATATAGACAACATTTTACACTGCTAACTATTATATTTTATAGGCAACACCAAGATGTTTTTTTTTAAGTTTTTAGTTCTCTAGATGAGTCAATCTACGAGTAGGTAAACTCAAAGATATGGAAAGCTGCAGCCATTAACTTTACCATAGCAATGTTAAGTTGCTATAGAAGAATTACGGTTATGTACCAAGAGGATACAGAGGGTTATAATAATTACATGTACATAAAACACACCCAGGCTCGCAAGAAAATTTGATAAGTTTAACAAAGTTATTTAATCAAACACCTTGCATAACAGTCTTACGTTCCGAGTCCGTACTTAGTAGTTAGTTTGTCCAGTATAAAAATCGAGCTCTGAAAATTTTCCCTTATTTTCAAGTAAAGTCTGTGGTTCGGTGGTACTATGTACGGATTACCACGCAGAGGTCTCCGGTCGATCCTCGGGACGGGTAAAGTGATATTGGGGTTTTTTATCGAGAAATCTCAGTATTAGTCTGGAGTCTGGAATTGTGCCTGATAAATGGCAACAAGCTTGCTACCTGTTACATGGGACCCAAAATAAAATAGCGAAACGTGGGTGGTTAAACACCTCTGTCTACCCCTTCGGGGATAAAAGGCGTGCAGCTATATATGTATGTATGTTTCAAGTAAAAATTTTCAAATTTAGTTAAAAATATTATCATACACATGCATCGGTGTAAGGTAGAATCAATAATATTCCATCTTTATTTATCGGTTATTTAGAAATATCTTTACATTTCAGATTAAATTAGAAGATTCTTTATTTATGATTTTCGTCGGTAGAGATGCTATTTGTTATTTGTTTAATGGAATATTTAAATATTTGGAGATGTTTATTTTAGAAATTATGAATTAAAATGTAAATAATGCTCTTATATATTATAGGATCATTCAATACCTTAAAGTTTACTATAAAAATTATAATATCTAACCAGATAAATAGAATATCATGCGTCGGGCACAGAAACAGCATTCAGGACTTATTAACTTACATATAATTCTAAATTAAACTCATGATCCGAAATAGGTCAAAGCGAAACGATTTAAATCTATACTATTTATAAAGCTAAAGAGTTTTTTTCTTTGTTAACGTGCTGATCTCTGCAAATACCAGTCGGATTTAAAAAAAAAATTGTGTATGATAGCCCAGTTCTCGAGGAAGGTTATATATAGGTTATGTAACATCACGCTGCTGGCGACGAGAGCAGGGCAGTAAGCAAAGATGCAGGTGAAACCACGCCACGAAAAGCTAATACCTATACAATAAAAGTATAGGTACTAGCTTTCCGTTAAAAAAGTCGATATATTACCGAGTGGATAAGGTACCCGTTTCGTAAAAACGAGGTAGTGGGTTCAAAACCAGGCCAGTACCAAAATGATTTTTTAAATCATATTATTATGTATTTCCTAAGCTTATCTTAGACATTTCTGACTGACGATGAAGGAAAACATCGTGAGGAAACCTGGACTTAAAAGTCTGAAATTGCCAATCCGCCTTGAGAAAGCGTGGCGATTAATGCTCATGCCTTCTCTATATGAGAAGAGGCTTTTGCCTTGCAGTGGGACAGTAAAACAGGCTAGATATTAATATTATTATATCTATAAATACCAACAATTTTTAGTCCATTTTAGTCACAAATACGATCTAAAATATATCTTGTGTCAAGTAAAACCGCGTGTACTGATTTATTTCCAATAAACTCGACAAACGCTCACTGAAATCTGAAACGAGAGCCAATTTCTTTCAGGAATTTTCCAATATCATTATATTGCATACGAATAAATACTGTTTTGTAGTTTCTATTTGTGTACACGTGGGTGGAATCTTGTCACAAACAATTTTATAACTCATTTTAAATTTATAAGGTACTCGAACATCGAAGAGCGTTATAGTATTGTATAAATTAACACGACCTGCTCTGACTTACCATAAGAGTACTGTTTTTTTAACTTAATCACAAAACTTAATTTTTTTTTTATCTTTTTACTGTAATATGCAATGCGGATTTTTTTCTATAGTAACTACCGAATCAAAGTCCGTTAATAAATTGACAAAATAATATATCAGCTCATAACATTATGCATTCTTCTTCTTCTTAGCGTGTCGATGGCAATTAGATTCTGTCAAACAAGAGGCCCTAGACAAGTGTAGTATAGTATAGTACCCATAACACAAGCAAATATAATTGCTTAATTTGGGGCTGAATAGCGCTGTGTGAATGTGGTAGAATATTATTATTATTATTATATTGCCTGCGTCACTTTGCACAATACTTGAAATTGTAACTTACAAAAAATTGTAATAAGCTGGCTGAGTTTCTTGCCATGGTTCTTCTCATAGTTTTACCTCATCAGCAAACTAGCTGTAGGTTAATTGGCAGACTTTTTGTTTATGTAACGTTCTTATGACGTGCAAATTCATTTCATCAAAGTGAATAAAATATTACGACTTTGACTATCGATGTAAGGAATTGAGCGACTTGGTAGCAAGATAAGGATACAGAAACTACTCCAAAATGAAAATGACACGATACCTGATAAGAAAATCTGTTAGCAATTTAATTATGGATTCTTTTGAGGTCTGTTCTACAAAGCCAATTAAAGGTAAAACATTTTCTTAGGATTGGTTAATAAATTGTTTCGTGATTTGAATAGATAACTAGATTTAAAAGACAGTTTTCGATCACCTCGGACTTTGAATAACAGATATATTTACATACTGCTATACAAAGCATTATACCATTATCCTAAAAGAGGTAAGCAGAGGCATGTTACACCCAAATACTGATAACTATAATTATTAGGTCCTAAGCGTATGCCACATTTTGGGCACAATTCTACAATTTGATTATATTTTGGTACTCGAAATGTTGCAGTTTTTACAATATAATAACGTAAAACTAACTAATTTATTACATTTGTAATAAAAACAAATATTGAGGATATTATTAACATATTAAATAAATGAAAGCCAATATAAGGGCCTGTCCACATCACCACGTCACGACGTCATCGCCGTAAAACGGTGCGATGGCCGTGGCGCGGCGCGTTGCCGTACAGTAAAAATGTACGTCGCGACGCCGCAAAGTTACACGTCGCCGTGCCTTGATAAATTCGGCACATTCATCACTACATACCAGATAAATAGCAGTCTCGCTGTAGATATGGACCGCACAAAACGTATTCTGCTTCTGTTGTTATTAAAATCTATGTTTTCAGACATCTTTTATTCACAAGTACAACTAATCGCTAAGACAATAACACATTAACTGATCGAGCGCATCGTACCCGCGTCGCCGGCTTACGACGTTGTTCGATTCAAAGTGATGACGTCGTGCCGTGGTGATGTGGACAGGCCCTAAGACTTATAAAATACACAAAAAGCACTTAGTAAGTGCAAGTAATGAATCTATAATAAGAATTTTGTTAAAGATAAATATTACTTTGAAGCTACTATGACTAGTTTGCCTTTTTGCTGACCCCTAAAACTGATACTAGTAAGCCACATAGTCGTTGCTGCGATGATTGATCTACAAATAAACACAGTGTATGAAACAAAATTGAACGATCAGCCGATCGCAAATAAAGATGATTGATCTTATATTTCATATTCTTGTTCAAATATTCGAAAAAACTATACTTTAGTTTTAACGATACACGTGACATGTAACTTATGATGAGTCCAGGTTACAGTGATAATACGTGCGATAAAAATAAGTTAAACCTAATGGTTTAATACAAAAACTGAGAAGAAAAATAATGTTTTTTTTAAATGGTAGATCCTATGTTCATAATGAATACTAAAATGAAATCCGCCATTTTGGACCGATTTTCATCAAACATAGGTAATCATCAAACATGTACGCACACGCACACGCACACACACGCACACGCACACGCACACGCACACGCACACGCACACGCACACGCACACGCACACGCACACGCACACGCACACACACACACACACAGAGAGAGAGAGAGATCCGTCGTTTTTGTGTCAGGGTTAAAAAGTTCCCGAATGGTAGTCTCGGATATCAATATATTAAGAAACCTTTCTAATGTTTGTTGCCTTAACTATCTCAAGGAAAGTTATAATGAGAGAAAATTGATTACCGGCTCGTTAACGACTTCAGTGTTGTGTTACTTGTGGTACCTATATAACAGAAGGTAATTATTTTAGATAAGAAAATTAACTTGATATTTGCTTGATTATTATTCAAAACAAGGTATTGTTTAATTTGTATTGAGCTTATATACCCTGATTTTGAAGACAGATTTATAGATAAGTTCTATTGTTTTGAAAGCTTTAGACTGTTACTGTTGTTTCGTGGATTAGTGATTACTTGATAAAAAATATAATTATAAAGTATAACGTAAGTGAATAATAATACAAAGTATAATTAATATAAAAAAAAAGTATTTAAGTATGTATATCCGCATTCTAGAACCCATAACAGAAACTATAATATAATGCTTACTTTGGGTTTAGATGGCGTTTTGTGTAGTTGTTTTAATATTATAGTATATTACATCAAGAGCCCAATGATCCTTAAACTACAAAATACAAACGCAAAATTTATTTGAGGGCAATTTTTCAGACCTCGAAAATCCTTTCTCCTTCTCTAAGTATTTTAACTGGTGGAGTAATCTCATTTAATGGTTGAAGTTCGCTCGTTACTGTCAAATAGCTACGATTGTTATGTGGGGACCGAGCCCGACCCACTCCACCTTTGGGCGGTGCAAAACTTATATGAAAGCGTAGAATATACGGTTTTGGGATTTAGAGAATTTTTTACTTTTTTTAATAGGATATTTGACAACATTTAAAATATACTGCTAAATTGTGGTCATCCTCAAATAAAAGCGCAAAACATATATTATTAAACTGTAAAAATTAAATTTTTTTGTATAATAAACGAAATAAATTATGTATAATTTTTGAAATTTCACGTGATACGTAAATGGTCTGTCAAGTGGTTGCTTCTGGTGACGTCACACACAAGAAACAAACACTTCTGTGACGTCACGCGTGCGTATGACAGGCGCCATTACAGAAAGAGTGTCTTTGGCGCTTTTTAGTAAATTCAAACATCGGTATTGTTTTTGTAATCATAAAACAATAAATATTAATGTGGTGTAATTATTATGACATAAACAATAATGAAAAACTGTTTTTCAAAACTAGTCAAATAGTTTATTTGTAGGTGTATAGTCGACTATGAAATTGCTTTACCACCCTTAGAGTAAATGTCGTTTGCATATCACGAAACAATAATGTCTATTTTTGCTTGCAAGTTACCTCAGTACAGTGACAACCGTCATATTCATATTAAGTCATATTGAATTTTAATTTTGATGGGATTTTTTGTCAAAAGTGGTCGACTATTCAAAAAAGTTAGCAATTGTCATGGTGTTACGTGTTCCACGTGTTGACAACTGCTAATTTTTCACTTTACCAGATCTGTTCTGTACTCATGTCGTAAAACATAATTATATCCATTTATTAGTAAGTTTTACGACATGATTACAGATATTTAAAACTCACAACTTTTTTATTCCGTTTAGACAGTTTCGACAGAAATTCAATCTATCAATATTTATTTGAAACGAGCTGACCCGGCGAACTTCGTTTCGCCTAACAGTCGATCAAAATTACTTTATTTTTCTAAAATTTTTTTTTTTTCTAAAATAAACATAGCCTAAGTTACTCCTTATTACATCAGATACCTGCCAACAAAAGTCTTGTCAAAATTGGTCCAGTTATTTCAGAGATTAGCCAGAACAAACAGAGAGACAGACAGACAAAAATTTGAAAAATGTTATTTTGGTGTAAGTACCATATATATATTCATATACATGTAGTAAAAAACGGTTATTTCAATATCACAAAGAGACACTCCAATTTTATTATATGTATAGATGTATCAATATATCTTTCCGTTTTCCTTCACCATAAGTTTGTGATGTCCAAAGTAATCTTAGGAAGTCCATATTAATCATTTATTAGGTAATTTGAAAATGTTACATACTTGCTCTGTTTACGTGTACAAAAGTCAGTCCTATCACAGGTTATCAAGACTATTACGAATAAGGCAGTCTTATTAAATACTAATATACTATCGCCACTGTTTCTTCTAACTTGTACCACACCAAAAACCTAAACTGTAAGCGACGAATTTGTGAGATTAAAACTCGTAGTTCCAGTAATAGCTATCAATAAGAGACCACCAATGTATATTAGTATTATATTTATGTTTTTATTATAAATATTGGATACCTATTTGCGCTCCATTTAATGTGAAAATCGTGACCGTTTGTTGATAAAAGCGGATTAGATAGTATTCGTATTGGATAATGAAATTAAAAGTGTATAAGTCTTAGAACAGAATTTGCCTGTACAATTTGAGTAGTGAAGAAGTATGTGGCAGTGTACCACTGTACTCCATTGTACCGTGCCGGAGCGCGCAACAAATGTTGCGCAGTGTTTTTATACGCAGTTTTGTTTTAGAATCGTTTTAACATATTTGACACTTCTGTTTTTCTAATATTGTAGAAGAAAATAAATATCTGGTATCTTTACACGTTATTATTTATTGTTTATTAAACGTTCCATGCAGCGACAGCTGTGTGAGGTTGTAAGTTCGATTCCCACACGGAACAAAACTTTATGTGATCCATAAATATTTGTTCCGAATCTGGGTGTACTTTGTGTCTGTTGAATGTATGTTTATAAAGTCCCCCGCGATACAGAGCTTGTTCGCTAGTTGCGGAAATGTCTTTAAAAAATTGCTTCTCTGATGATTCTTCTTTAGAAGTCGGGTAACGCAACCATTTTCTTATCGAGTTGTTAGTGGTCAACCTAGTGTCAGAATATTTTCAGGTCGTCCATAATTTATTCGTCGATAAGAGACTGTTATAAACATGGTAACAGCCGAGACCGACTTTTAACGAGCCCTCCGAAATACGGAGATCAAATATCGTCACTCATTCATGGGCTAGCCGCACTTATTGTTACTTGAATCACTTGAATCAGTGAGTACAACGAACTATGAGCGCCTGCGTTCTCTATTCTCAGTAATCTAATACCGTAACCATAGAATAAAGAGAAACAAGGAAATACGTTGAATCATAGGATTATTCCCATCTGTCCCACTGGTTTGTCCCCCTAGGGTGACAGATGGGGAAAAAAGTTTCATATGTCTCCCCGTTGTGAACAGGTGGACAGATGAAACTTTTGAAGAGTGATTGGAGTTTCTTCTGAAAAATAATTATTCTTGATTATTCTTATTTTATTTATTACACATACTCATACACGAATTCCAGAAGGGATATTCAAAGAAATTCTTTCTCATTTTCTCCTAATCTTGAAATAATAATAAGGTTGCTTGGTAATATTTTTTTGTATGGTGCTTTGGTAGACCAAAATTGTAATGTATAATTATCTGCCGATTGAAAAAGTGGCCTGAGTTTCTTGCCAGTTTTTTTCACGGCTCTAATTCGTTAGTGAATTGGCTATAGGTTAATTGGCTGATATATATATTTTTTTTGTATTTTTGACGTTCTGAAGTATCATAAGTATGATCTACATGAAATAAATGACTGTTGACGATTGAAAATATGTGTTACACCCACGTTTGCAAGAAATAATAGGTTCGACAATATATAGGGCGATATTATTGGCTCATTCCGGACACAATTCCTAAGGACTAATGTATTTTTATAAATATTTATTCTTAGTCGCATTGTACTAAAAGGGTTGGGATAAGTCTTACCCATTTAAATAATATATATGTCTATTTCTAAATAAAATACGACAATATGGTTGATTTACATTCAAATAATCCGATAGACTATCGTAGTTATTTTGGTAAATTTAATTAAAATTGTTTTAGTGAATAACATACGTAGTCTATGTTCTAGTTTTAAAGTTGCCAAGGTTAAACACGTTTACTATTGTGGAATATATTGTGTATATCATGTGAACATTATAGTAGAAGAATATTTACTTACCTTAGCTAATGTACTTACTGAAGTCATTCCAGGAGCAGAACTTTTGACGGTAGTAGATCCACGCTGGTTTCAGCATGAATGGGCCGGATCGTCCGGGGAAGTACTACCCTCACATAGAAGATCGACTTAAGAGTAGTAGTATCCTTACTACTGTGTTTCGTTCGGTGAGTGAGAGTGCCGGAGGCCCAATTTCCCCCCTTTCCTCTTTCCTCACCTCCCTCATTCCCTTCCTCTAACCCCATTCCCACCCGCCATAGTGGAGGCCACCATACCAGCAGTTTAAGACGATAGCTTTTGGTATGGTGACCACCACTTCTGGATTCCACTGACTGCTTACCATCAGGCGCGGTGGAGTCACTTTGGTAGGCTAATATATAAAAAAAAAAAACTGGTATTTCAGTCACATCGTTGTTTTATAAGGAATCTTATAGAGAAGTAGAGTACTTACTCCTCTAATTAAGTATACCAATGATCTGGTATCGAAGACAGACAACTGGACAGATGATGTATCAGAGTGTCTCATAACTATTCAAAATGAAAGAGCCCTTTGGCAGTCATAGTAGTAAATGTTGATTGAAATAGTGACAAAAGTATGCTAGTAGAACACTATAAGTAACAAAATTATAATGTGCATGATTTAGTTAACTTTCTGATACTAGACTGATCAGCAAGCTTGCTCTAATCAACTTTAAATTACACAAAGACTCGAAAAGCATTTGTGCAATTACTATAAATTTCAAATATATGAAAAAGATTTTCAATCTCAGATGTGCGACTTGAATGTTCGTTGAATTTTCAAATACTTTTTCAATTTCACCTTTCATGGCGCAATAATAAATAGCATTTATTGAAACCTATTTTCTAGTAGCTTAGCAAAATTTTAAAAAGCTGCTCTTGTTGTGCTTTTTGCGATAATGATCGAAATATTCAGGTTTAAAAACTGTGTAACATGTACCTGAAGTGCTAAAAATTAATAATAACCAATATAATAAGTTTTAGTTGATAAAAAATGGTACTGTAGTTAATAATCCTTTAAAAACGTACAGATCATCAAGTATTTGTTTGCCTTGAACATTTGGTGCTCATCACTTCTGGGAAAAACAGACTGCTTACCACCTTGAATCGCCAATAAATTAATGGTATTGGTAGTGTATATGGTATTTTTACATGATGCTGATTAGTGAAGAAAATTATGTTAACCACAGCTAAACAATCAAAATAAATGTCATTTTGTTTACAAATATTCTAAACTTGCTTTCCGCGGCGCGGTTACTTCTCTGCTTCTGTTGCTAGTTGCGTGATGTTACATAGCCTATAACCTTCCTCGAGAACTGGGGTATTATACTCAAAAATATTTTTTTAAATCCGAGGGTAGTTCCAGAGATTAGCGCGTTCAAATAAACAAACAAAATCTTCCGTTTATATAATATCCTAAATCCTAAATAAAAGGCCTAAATATACAAGTATAAATCATACAATATGATAGATACATAAAAGTCTAAAGAAAGCCAAAATAGAAAAACATTACTGTTTTCTTGATTGATGATTCGACCAAAAACTTTTTAATGTCAATTAGATAGCAGATGTTTGTGAAAAAACATTTGTAGTCTTCCAAAGAATAACATGACAAAGTTTTGGTATAATCAGACGAGGTACAAAGAAACGTAGTGCTATGGGGTCCCTTACAAAAGGAGTTTTAAAAAAAGACTTTTGATAAAGTACACTAAATATATTGTCCTTCACACAATATAGGCAAAATAAATGATAAGGGACCCTTGGGCAACCGTGCTGCGCGAGAGTGGAGAACAGACTGACTCCTTGTTGATTTGTAACAAGCTCATAGGAATAAAACGCTGACATAGCAAAATGGGAAAGTATAGGAATACATGGCATAGGGTCATGTCATCATATTAGGGTTCAGTAGAGGGTTATAACACCTCCCCCTTTAGAGTGAACTACGGAGATAATAACCGAAGTTAACTGTTCTTTTAAAAGGATGTTCTTAAGGTTGGAGTTGGGATTCTCTGAGCCGTTTGTTCGGGTTGTTCCAGTTCTATGGAATTTGATTTGGGTTCACCCGATTCGCGTAAATTATAAGTACGGAATCGACGCAGGTTGCTGCCGGGCTTACAAAAGAATAGTATAATCTTATAAACTAGGTAAAGGATGATAATACAAATGACCACATTAATGGCTATCGAATAATGTGTCCCATACTCAATTAGGTGTGGCGTTTCTTTAATCTTTTCCGCGTCTGACAAAAGTTTAATTGACAGTTGGTCAACTAAGTGTAGATCATTTAGATCAATAGTTTCTAAATGAGTCGGGGACAGATTGCTTGTAACATTTCTAAGTTTATTAATCTTACAGCAAGTACTAGAGAGTAGATTAAAATCTGGCGTGCTAATTGGCGAGGTCAAGTTTAGAACAGTATTGTATTTCGGCAACAATGTAATGCCTTTACAGTAGGCTATGCAATGGCTTGGTATAGAGAGTATGCCAATACCAGAAATATCTATTTCTAATATTTGATTTGAATTTTGACAATCTAAAGATAATTTCATAGATTCTGTTTGTATATAAAGATATCTATTATTAGTTGTTGATTTGAAAATATTAAATTTTCCATATATGAATTTGTTATTACATTGTTTCGGGATATCTTCGATCTGTTTAGACAATAATTCGCTTTCACAATTAGGCTTTTAATCGGATTTGTAGGTCATCGGAATATTACATAGATATTCCGCAGGATTTACAAGTTTACAATTTTCTAATGATTCAAGATCATAATAGTTAGATTTGTCTTTAGTGATGGCCATATACTTACTGCTAGGTACAATAAAACTATAAATGTCCGACTCGTTTACATGTGGTGTCGGCAAGGCAATTGTATTAAACATCATATATTCTCAATTAGAAACTAAAGGTACACGTAAAAGAAAAACTAATTTGCTATTGTAACAATAACACAATAATTCAGAAACCTTAACAATAGTGTGGACAGAGTTTAAATCTAGGTGTACAGGTAAGTTCAGATTGTTTATAAGGTGTCTAACGTTATCACTTAGTTCCCGGTATAATAGAGTGGGCGACATGATTGCCGGGTGCAGGATGTTATGACTACTGAACAGTATGGCATTCGTGATTTCTTCAAGTTGAAATGTTAGGGTGACCATAGATGTTTCTAAAGAATTTAGGACATAGTCTAAATTAAGTCGTAAATCGAAAACGTTTGAGTTTATCGTTAAATTTTGGATACTAATTGTTAATTGGTTGATAGCGTTATTAAGTTCAATTTCGTTATTCTTTATCTTTGCCAAAGAGTTGTTATACTAATGATTATGTACCTATGTACTTATATTTAACTATGTTCTAACCTTATGTTGCTAATAATCGTATTATATGAATACGCATAATATAAATGCGTATAAATAATTACGCTTTATAGTTATGGGAAGTTAATTTAACATCTATAGTATTAGTACATATAAAAAAAATATAAGTACCTACATGTGTAAACTAATCTAACTTTAATAATAATGTAAAGTGTATAAAAGTGTATAGGTAATGTGTAATATGAATAATGAGTAAAATATAAAATAAGATAATATTTAATTATGTTTGCAGATCGCTGCTGACTTCAGCAAGCTTTACTTGGTCGTAATGATGGCGTACATGCTTTCTGTTTATTAGTAACGATAAGGTGTTGTTGCCATGTATTTTGACAACCTTGTAGGGGCCTTTCCATATAGGCGCTAGAGCCTTACGCATTCTTAAGTGGTTTTTTAGATAAACAAAATCACCAACTTTGTATTGTACAGGACGAGTACGGGTATCGTAATAGCTCTTAGAGGATATTTTAGATTGTTTTATACACTGTAATGCTTTATCGCGGGAGAATTTCATTCTGTTTTGCAACATTCGAACATAATCAGGGTATGTGGCTCCTAATTCTTCGTCGCATATGGAGTTAGGAATGAATGGTTTATTGCCGAACATCAGTTCATAAGGAGTATAATTTGTTGTGGAGTGTACTGTCGTATTGTAGGTGAGCATGGCTGTGTAAACATATCGCGGCCAATTTGTTTGCCTCTCATCAACAAATGATTTGAGGTACTCTTTTAGGGTCGAGTGACTCCTTTCTAAGGCGCCTTGTGTTTGTGGATGGTATGGTGTCGACCACAACTGCTTTATCTTTAGGAAATCACAGGTTTTCTTAAATAGCTCAGATGTGAAGTTAGTACCCTGATCGGTGAGTATTAATTTAGGAATACCAAACATAGATATATAATGTAAAAGACACTCGCTTGTTTCTTCGGCAGTTACACTGCGGATTGGATAGGCTGAGGAAAATTTGGAAAAATCGTCTTGTAGTGTCAGGATGAATTTAAGGTTCGCGGCCCCAGATTCCGGAAGGGGTCCAACTACATCTAATGAGACACGCTCACAAGGTCGTGTGGATGTACTTGTAATTTGCATGGGTGCACGATTTATTTGCCTCAGAGCTTTGTTTTCTTGGCATTGTTTACATTTCTTGACATACGACTCTATGTCGCCACGCATACCTTTCCAATAATACAGGTCTTTTATTCTATTGTACATTCTGCTAACACCTAAGTGTCCGGCTATAGGTATATTATGATTATCGTAAAGAATTTTCTTCACTTCGGACAGTGATGGGTATGTAATATTGTTGTGATAGATGTTAATTTGTTTGTTCGTATTGTGGAAAAGGAAATTAAGTATGTTATATATCTTGATAAAACTATGTTTCTCAAATGGGTCGCGAAAATCAGATACGCTGATTTCGTCTATGTTTTCGGTGATAATTAATTCATTGCGGATTGATTTTAAGGAATTGAATATTTCCTGATAGGATGTTTGGTCAAAATGATGTACCTTTATGTATAAAAGGTAAAAAGATTTATTTCGCAAGGATATCTTAGAAAAATTATATAACTGCCTTTCTTGTTCGAGGAACTTGTCTCGGTCTTCCATATTACCTAATATTTCTTCTAAATAGGGATTGGATTCGTCGAGATCGACTGATGTGGGGACTACAACAGTCTTGCAGGGCGTTCTTAATAAACTACCGTTATGTTCCACGATTCTTGTGTTAAAAACATTATCGGATGTTTGTTTCAGGTAAGTAGAATAATCGTCGGTAATTGGGCTAAGACCAGGTTGAGGATTTATTGGAGTTTCAGATAGCAGTGGAGGCGTTTCGGGCAATTCAAGAGGATTCTGCGGGTCATCAGGTAAGTCAGATAAGTTAGGAGACTGGATGTTATTAAGTTCAGGAGTGGTGCATTCTAAAAGGATGTCAGGGTCTATATCATCTGACTGAAATGATGCCGGAGAGGTTATTAAGTCAAGTAGGTCTCTGTCTAAGTCGTCCGTTCTTATGAGAGAGTCTTCTAGCATTTCAGTGTTGACGCTAGGAGTAGGATGGTGAATGTTAGGTTCAGGAGGGTTTTTAGGAGTTGGCTGGACTGGATTGACAGGGTACCTAGAAAGGGCATCGGCGTTGGCGTTAATTTTACCCTTTTTATATTGAATGGTATATTCAAATTCTTCTAGTTTCAGTCTCCACCGAATGAGACGAGATCCAGGGTCCTTACAGTTGAAGAGCCACTGGAGAGGTTTATGGTCAGTTACAATGGTGAAACGACGGCCGTATAAGTAAGGTCTGAAGATTTTAGTACCAAAGACAATTGCTAGGCACTCCTTTTCTGTTGTACTGTAGTTAGTTTCAGCCTTATTTAAGGTACGCGACGCGTATGCTATCGGCCGATCATGACCCACAAGTCCTTGTGATAGGATAGCTGAAATAGCGTAATTGGATGCATCACAAGTTAATAGGAATGGTTGGTTAAAGTCGGGATAAGCTAGGATGGGTGCTTCGACTAGCAAGGATTTTAGAGATTCGAAGTTGAGCTGTTGCTCGTGTGTCCAAATGAAAGGGACATCTTTTTTTAGGAGTGAGGTTAAAGGTTTCGCAAGCTTGGAGAAGTTGGGTATGAACCGTCTGTAATAAGATACCAGGCCTAAGAAGGATTTGATATCCTTAGGAGACTTAGGAACTGGGAAATGTGTTACGGCTTTGACCTTGTCTGGGTTAGGCTTCACACCGTGTTGGGTGATAGTATGTCCTAAGTAAGTGACTTCCTTACGAAGAAATTCACATTTCTCTGGTTGAAGTTTTAGGTTAAATTTTCGGAGTCGATCGAAAACGTCTTTGAGGTTTTGGATGGCTGATTTAAGGTCAAAAGCATAAAGAACGATGTCGTCGAGATAGACGTAGCATCGAGAACCTTGGAGGCCCGTAAGGCAAGTATTCATCAGTTTTTGGAAAGTCGCTGGAGCGTTTTTAAGACCAAAAGGCATTCGGTTAAATTGGAAGTGTCCCTGAGGAACGGAGAAGGCTGTTTTCGGTGCATCTTCTGGCGAAATGACCAGTTGATGAAAACCAGAAGAAAGGTCAAGAGTACTGAAATACTGACTCTTTCCTAGTTGGTCCAGGATCTCTGTAATTTGGGGAATGGGATAGACTTCACCTATTGTGATGTCATTTAATTTTCGATAGTCAATGACTATCCGCCACTTCTTTTGACCAGAAGTATCAGCCTTTTTTGGAACCACCCAAATAGGGGAAGACCAGGGAGAAGAAGAAGGAGTTATTATGTTCTGATCGAGCATTTTATTTATTTGGGTTGCCACTTCTTGTTTATGGCATTCGGGGAAACGATAAGATTTCGTATGGATTGGAGTGTCACTCGTGGTTTTGATTTCATGTTGGATGACGGGTGAAAAGGATAACGGTTCATCAGGTAGATGAAAAATGTCAGAATAATCTGAACATAAATTAAAGAGAGCATCGCACTCTTCTTGATTTAAATGGGCTGTTCTCAACAGACCAAGGACTTTATTTGTACGCTCAGTAGCGTTTGAGATATGTGGAGAAGATTGTGCACTTTGCACAGGATACGAGTCTATCTCGTCTAGTTTAAGTTTAAGGTTTTGTTTTATAGATATAGGTTTATTAGAGGTATTAATGACGGATATATTAACTCTTTTATTTTCCTTTACCTTTACTAGGCAATTGGCTACAAGGAGAGTATTAGAAAGGTGCTGGTCCAGTACTAGACCTTCTTCTAACTCTGGATTTGAAACGGTACATTCAATGACTGTTTCCGTTCGAGGAGGTATAATATAGCAAGGGTCAAAGAAATAAATTTTAATTTCATTCTTATTAATTTTCAGGATGTCACAGCTATAGTCAATGTTACAACTGTGGGCTGTTAGAAAATCGTTACCTATGATGCCGTCATAAGGTAGGTGGATGTCTTTAATGACATGGAATTTATGATTTACTGATTTTTTATCAGTTATTTTGAATTTCAGGTTAAAATAACCTAAGGTTTGGGTGGTATCTTCACCAGGATCGATGCCTTTTATATTTATAGGCTTGCGAGTTAGGATTGGTTCTGCACGAATACTAGATTGTTTTAGTAAACAGATAGCAGACCCGGAGTCTACTAGAAGTGTTAGCGGGATGTCAGAAATTGTTGATTCCACTAGCACATGAGGTAGCAATCTCTTAGAGGTGTCAATGTTCACTTCATAGATCTCTTTAAGACTGGATACTGCTACAGGCTTAGCAGGTTTAGGGTTTAAAGAACTTCTGTTCTTAGGATACGGTACCGATAACCTAGTAGCTTTTGGGTTCAGGTTGCCGTTTTGGGGCTGGTTACCCTGATGTATAACCTCGTTTGGTGTTACTAATGGCATAGTAACCTTAGGATGGAGGTTGCCGTTTTGGGGCTGGTTACCCTGATGTATAACCTCCTTGGATGCTACTAAACGCTCGGTGACCTTAGGATAGAGGTTGCCGTTTTGGGGCTGGTTACCCTGATGTATAACCTCTTTTAGGATTTTTAAAGGTTTAGAAACCTTGGGATTTGAAGAACCTTTGTTCTTGGGACGTGTGCCGGCCTTTTTGGGGTATTGACGTCCTGTGCGGCACAATTGCAGGACGTTTACTGGTTTAAATCCTCTTCGGAATTTTCGTTTTCAGATTCGTTGGATTCATCGCAGTCATCATTGACAAAATTTACTTGGGGAGGTTGAGAAGGAGAAGAGGAACCGGAAGGCTTATTATTGCCTGCGGCCTGAGATTGGGATGAATAAAAGCGTTTATTCGCGGCTTGTCTTCTATGACAACTGTTTATCTCGTGACCTACTTCTTTACAGTATCGGCACGTGAGGTTAGGATTATAATTGCTAGTATTACTAGAGGAGTTCGTTTGAACCATAGGTTTCTGGAATTTGGGATTCTTATTTGGAGTTTGGGTAGGATTAGACTTAATCCGATTTTGGAAAACTTGTTTGTCCTGTTGTGGATTATCATTATTATTACCGCGTTTATATAAGGTTTCTTGAATTCGTTCTTCTGTGATGGCCAAATTGACGGCTTCATTGAACGTTTTGGGCGCTCTGCATCTCACTATATTTGACACACGGGGGCGAAGTCCCATGAGGAAGTGATGGAGAGTCAAGTCTTCCATTGCAGCAGTGCGACCCGGAATTTCTTTGGCTTTATGGCTAGAGAGCGAGATCTCGGTTAATAAACGGGACAAGCAAGTTTCCATTCTTAACGCGAATTGACTAACATTTTCATTAGGACTTTGTTTCCCCTCTTGGAGGTCAGTTAGTAGGTGTGTGTAGTGCTTCCTATCTGAGAATTGGGTTTTCAAGAACTCTTTGAGTTGGGCCCATGATGTGAATTCTTTAATGGAACAGGCGGTTTCGGCCTTGCCTGTTAATTGACATAAGATATATTTAAATAAAATGGGTTTCTGAGACTCGGATGCTAAATCGTATGCGTTATTACAATTTGTAATAAAAGAGTTAAGTTTTTCACGACTGCCGTCGTATGGTTTTACAAACTTTAACAATATATTTAGTTCCATTTCAGGTGATTTTGGCTCTAAGTCTATGTTAGGTTGTACCTCAGTAGCTAGTTTACTATCTTCGGTTTTAGGCATAGTACAAAAACGTTAAAGAAATAGAAAACACAATATAAAAATGTAAGTTTCTAAAAGACACGTATAACACAAACAATATAATAAGACAAAAGTTTTAAAGAATAGAGTTCTCAGTTCTTGATAAGGAATGTTTGGGTTAACTCACAGGAACACGTAGGCGGCGATAACGGCTAGCTCTCGGAACGACAGCATAGCGTCACCACACAGAGGCACCACACACAAAGATTAGATTTCACTGGATTACACTTTTGGACACAGGGAAGAACGCGGATTTTATGCTTTCACAGGCTATTTACACTACGGAAACACTTGCGAGTTGAGGATGTCGACGGCACACAAAGAAGTGCGGGATGCTCGAAGAGACAGGATGCCGACCAGGAGATCACTCGGAGCCTCACGTAGGTATTTACAGGATGCGTTCAGAATGTGACCGGCGTGCTAAGGTTACACGTATACGGTATACGGTAAGTATCAGAAGATTTGCGGGATACGGCGAGTCTATTCGGTAAAATTCACTTTTCTCTTTTAATATTATTTACGCGGATCGGCACTGGGGAATTCCGTATCCCACCGCTGCCACCAAATGCTATGGGGTCCCTTACAAAAGGAGTTTTAAAAAAAGACTTTTGATAAAGTACACTAAATATATTGTCCTTCACACAATATAGGCAAAATAAATGATAAGGGACCCTTGGGCAACCGTGCTGCGCGAGAGTGGAGAACAGACTGACTCCTTGTTGATTTGTAACAAGCTCATAGGAATAAAACGCTGACATAGCAAAATGGGAAAGTATAGGAATACATGGCATAGGGTCATGTCATCATATTAGGGTTCAGTAGAGGGTTATAACAGTAGGTACATAATTCAAAAAAGTAAAGAAAGTATCTATTAGTATGTAAAAAAAGTAATTCTTGAAGTAACTATTTTAGGACTGTTTGCATTGGTCTGGGTGTTTCTATGTATAATATCTATGTATTTACAAAAAAGAAGTATTTAAGTATGTATATCCAATGCTGGTTAACGATCGCCGATGTTCCGCTTGGTTGAATCGTACAACAATCACTTTGACTCTATAGATCTAATTGTAGCACGTCCTAGTATGTTTAAGAAACTATTACTTTCTAACTTAGATTTAGTTTAGCACATTGCAATTACCTAAATTTGTTTAACTTATATATTGCCTAACTGCGGTAAATATCGCTGGTGGCACAATTGTTTGTTTGCAAATTGTTACATTGCATATAAGTATGTAT
The DNA here is from genome assembly GCA_963082885.1 of Parascotia fuliginaria. Taxonomy (NCBI): domain Eukaryota; kingdom Metazoa; phylum Arthropoda; class Insecta; order Lepidoptera; family Erebidae; genus Parascotia; species Parascotia fuliginaria. Next base: position 9,888,036 of record OY720195.1, read on the forward strand.
TTATTTGGGTCAACATGGCGTTGTGTGTAGGTATATATTTATTATTAACTTTTTGTATTGTAACAAAAGACTTTTATACTATGAATTAAACTGCGTACAAATTCTACTATACTTTCTCAACTTAGAACACTTCGAGGAAAGAAGAAGATGAAACATAACAAATACAGCACTAAATACAGACTGTATGTTAATTTTAGTATTTCTCAATAATACTGTTTCTGCATATTTTCTTGCCAAATTCATTATAACGATATCAATCAAAATGGTAACAAAAACAGAAAAAAATATGCCCAACTTCGACAATCGCAGTTAAAAATGGTCATAATTTTTCCTCCGTCGGTTAAAGTGATCCATAATTCTTATAATGTTTGGGCCATTCGCACAGATTTTATGTTGGTCCTCATTTTTATATTGAGGTCTTCCTTTATGCAAAGTATGAAAAGTTTCGTGAAATATTGCAATAGGGAAGGAAAGACATTTTGAGAATAATTGTGTTGAACTTATGGAAATGTTTTGTGACTGATTTGAATCAATACTGACATTTTCTTATTGAATTCTCATTGTAATGAATGTGGTAAACTTAAACTATAGAATGAAATTGAAATTCTGTGAATATTTTAGTTAAGTTAACCAAATATGCATCCATTTTTTTGCATGCGTGTTGTAATATGATATGCAGTTTTTAAAATCAATATTTTCCCTTTGTATATTCGAATCATTTTTAAATTTTGGTGTTGATTTTATTTGAAGAATTAAAATTTGTTAACTAAGATTTGTTAAACATTATTTTAATATTTGAGACATTTAAACAGAGAGTATTTACTTTATAGTATCCCGTTGCATAGCTGTGCACACTTACCAAGTGAGTGACCGACTTTTTTGCCAACTGAAGTAGCAAAAATAATAAAAAATCACGTATGACATTTTAGTTGCTTGTTACAAAAATATCCTTCACTTTCATCTTAAGAATAAAAAATATCAACAATATATCAGTATACTAAATTACGTTTCATATATTTTGATGAAAACGACCTTAACAAAACATCTCTTACAACGAAAAGCTTCTTGGACAAAATTGGTAAAGTTTGCTAAAGACTTGCGTGGGATCGAGGTTATAATGATTGCAGGCTTTTAGCTGTCCAAACAGAATCCAAAGTTATATTGATTATCAGTTAGCGGTTTACAATTACCGGTTGTTTTTTAATGGATTTTGATTGAATGCTTTTGGGTTTACACAAATGTTTGAATGTTCTTCTAAAACCTACACTCATACAAATGAGAATAAACTGCTTGCTCGTTTGGGCTACATTAACGCCCACTCCACTTTGGTGTAGAGGATTGGTGTCGGTTTGGAGCTCATTAACTTCAAATAATATGTTCGTTTACTTAGTCTTCCACATTGATATAGATAAGTAAATTTTGCTCCGTTTTGCAGCATGGGATTAATTTCGCTTTGATTTTAATTGAATGATTAAGTAGATTCTAATTTTGCAGTGTCTCAACTTGCATATTGTGGCAATTATGACAATTTAAACCTGCGATTATTAGTTGTGATATTTAAGTGGTTAAGGCAGCTTCCTTGGAATAAAAACATTATGAGAAAATCTGCACTTAAAAAAAGTCTGAAATTACGAATCTGGTTTAAGTAAGTGGATGAATACTCTTGTCTATTTTATATGACAAGAGGCCTTTGTCCAGCATTTGTGGGACAATAACAGTAGCCTGTTATACAAACTGAATTTATACCTAGGTGTGAAAACCAATGAACTATTATGACTAATGTTCATACAAGGTTCGTACAACTGGTACGATTGAATATTGTGTATGATTCATGCTATAAATTGAATAGTCAAGTGAATTTGAATATATTGAAATATATCTTGAGGCAAATGACGCTTACGAATTGTTTACTTCATGTACCTTGTCATGTAAAATTAACTCAATTGATATCGCACTATATACTACTAAAATTTTAATTTATTTATTTTTATGGAAGTACTTCATTGTTTTAAGATTTGCCCAAACTGTCGTCGTCCAAGCGCCTTATTTATCAACAACGCTGAAGACTTCTTCTCTTATTTTCTCAGAAGATTTGATTCGGTTTTAGATCTTAATTTATATATGATCCAAGTATAGGTTGCCTTATGTTTCTTTAAATCTAGATTTTATATACTAATCGGGTACAATGATATCATAAGGTTTTACTTTTTAAAAGTATTTAGAATTAGCTTCCAAGATTTTTTTATTGCTTACATAACAGATAAGCCAACGCCCACCTGCATGGACTTCTAAAATGCCAGGAGCTCCGCGAAGCCGTTGCCTACCGTGACATTAATGCTCACTTTAAAGAATTATATCCGACATCCATACACTTTTAGCCTAATAATAATAAATAACATTATCGAGACATGGCTGAAGCATAATACTAGTTAATATTTTGGAAAATAAGTATATATTTTATTTGATATGGGTTTGCATTGTGAACAAAATATAATCACGTAAGACTTGGTTTCCCAGAGGCCCGAGACAAGTGTCAAACATTTCTATTCTATTCATAGAATAGATAAAAAAATGTATTGGATTGACATAAGCTAACGCCAGAGCTTATGTCAATCTCATACATTTTTTTATCTATTCTATGAATAGAATAGAAATGTTTGACACTTGTCTCGGGCCTCAGGTGTTTCAATTTGTAACCTAACTGAGGTTTTCACAACTTATATGTCTTTCTGTTTTTGTTTGTGTTGAATTTTATGATTTGTGTACCTTGAAACAATTCAAGGTTACTGTATTCAATAAGCTTACTCTAGATTTGCATGTATTGTTACCTTAGTTTACTTATGAAAAATTTTTAATAATAGTATTTAAGGATTACCATGATTATTAAATTACTACTTTCCGCGGCGCGGTTTCACCCACGAGTAATATTGTTTGTTGTATCCCTCGGGAACTAGACCGATTTTCGGGTTATAAGCCTATGTCCGTCTCCAGTACCGAATCTATCTACATACCAATTTTTATCGAAATCGGTTCAGCCGTTTAGGCGCTGAGTGGTAACAAACATACACACACACAACACACACACACACACACACAATTGCTGGTTTCGGAATACCAGAAGTATTACTTGCGCTTTGCCGGCCCTGTACAAAACCTTTTAACTCCTTTCTTAAAGAACTCTATGTTGCAGTATTTAAATCAGTGATTCTTAATAAAGTTTTCAACACATTAACATTTAATTAAACAATTAACTTCTCAGTTTTTATTGAGTTTTCTAACGTTAAAATGTGACTTACAATTGCAAAGGGTTGTATTATTTAGAACTCAATTTAAAGAGTGGAATATTAACGGCATAATTAAAAAATACACAACTCGTAATTCTTTTGGCAAATAATAAACATGTTAATATATTTTTAAATGTTATAACACCGTTAATGGTTATCCTTAATTTAAAAGAGTTAGGGTATACCAATATTTCGGAGTTAAATATAAAAGTCAGGACAAAATTAAAAGACAATTCAGGAAAAAATAATTGCGTTCTTGCTACTGTATCTTAATACTAAATTGCTTAACCCGTTCATAAATTTATATGATAGGTCTATGATCAGTTTGTTAGCGCATAATTTAGTGCATGCAGTGCTCTTCTTTAAGTAATGGGGCGCTCAGACTCAAGTTGCATTGTATATTTTATTATGTAATGGTGTACTCATTGTTGTTGAGCCAAATAAAAAATAAATAAATAAGGTCACTTCGAAAACGCTGTTTTAGCAGTAAGAAGGAGGGCTGTTTTCGATAGTCATAAAAGTAATTCTACAGTTTCACAAATTAATACCCCTAGCGTTACGAGGCATTGAGGCATTGACAGGTTATCGATCACTACATAGAATATTACGAGCTTCCCACGGCGCGGTTTCTTCCGCGTCTTTGCTTACTTGTCTGCTCCCTTCGCCAGTAGCGTGATGTTACATAACCTATAACCTTTCTCGAGAAATGGGCTATCATACGCAAAAAGAATTTTTCAAATCCAACTGGTACTTCCAGTGATTAGCGCGTTCATACAAACTTTCCGCTTTACTTGATAGGTATAGATTTATCAATAACCGATAGGATTAAATGCATTTTAAATATTTAGATACTTGTAACGCAGTAAACAACTAAACACCTTAATTGATGATTTGTGTGTATATTTTTATATTATTATTATTATTTTCTATTTTAATTTCTTTATTTTACTAGTGATTGTCTGTTCTCTCCATTTCCGTGACGCCAGTCTAGGGCCTTTCAGAAAATCAGCGCTATGGTACTATTACCATAGCTCAGTGCTGAGAAAGGTACCTTTTCTGTCCCACTTTTTAGTTGTTTTTGTTTGCTTATTATAAATTGTATTATTTTTGTGAGGACAAAATAAAATTAATTTCTTTCTTTCTTTCTTTCTTTCTAATTGTGCAGTGGATCAATGAGTCTTGTTGTAATAAAAAATAAGAAATGTTGTTAACCCCGGTATTCGTACGCGACGCGCTAGCTATCTCGTTCTGCCAAGAATACGCACAAACTACGGTAAAACGATGATTACGTATGAAGGAGCGCGCTTTTACAACAAAATACCCACAAATATAAAAAGTGTCAACTCGTTCAACACATTTAAAAAGAAACTTGCTCAACTTATAATCGAACAGTTTTAATCAAGTTTTAATACAATTCTAATAAGGGTCTGCCTTACTAAAATTGTTGTAATGTAATTAGCACAGTAATTTAGCGTTCCTAGTGTTTTGTGAGTGAGTGTGTTGGATGGGCACCTGTACTTGTTAATGTATGTATTGCCTACTTTATTTTAATTTTTTTTATTTTTCTTTTTTAGTTGTATGTACCTTTATTGACAGCATTTATACATTGTTAGCTTTGTGACGATGAACATTGTTAATATTAAATTAATAGCCATGTTCTCATGGAAGTGATGTAAATCTTATATGAGAATAAATATCTTTAAACCTAAACCTATAAACTATTTTCAAATTACATTTTTATTTAATTATAATATATGAACTGACACACATAAAATAAAACAGCGCAAAAAGATTCACTATTACCACGTTGACGGAATGCAAAACACGAAATCACAAAATCAAATAAAGGTTCGTGAAATACTTTCTGAGTGACACCTGCCAATAGTTCCTTTTATCGTAAGATCCCTGACTAAAATAGGAAAAACGGAACTATAATAGAATTTTCGTGACAGTACGTGTTGTAATGTCCTCTTTGAAGGATCAAATGACCCGTTCAGATTTTCTTTGCTTAGGTAACACGTTCATTTACCTTTTTAGTGTTGATTTATCATATAGAATGGTATGTGTATAAATTAAGTATAGAAGAGATAGTTTTTCATAGAAATTTAATTAAGTTCTACAGTTTTATTCGATAAGAGATAATAAAACAAAATAATTGTTTTGTAATAAATGTGGCGTATAAAAAAAGAATGTTGAAGAGGCAAAGGTTTGCAGTGTGGTCATTAGAGTAGGTGGCCCAATTAGGAATTCACATAGAGGTCATTCGAGGAATGGCCTTACGAGGAAAAGTACCTAATAGGAGATGGCCGAACAAGGAATTTAGTCGGTGGTCGTTGGAGTAAGTGGCCCTAGGTGACCGAATCCGTGATCCCAGCAAATGGCGTTCTATACTCTCTGCTTACTCCATTAATGGGTGACAAGTGTGAAGTTTAGTATATATGTATGTGGTGTGCAATAAAGATATTGTATTACAATTCTATTACGTTCTAATGTATCCATATAAAATTTTTGAAACTCTGTACTTCAACGGAGTTAAAGTAGTTGCTTTGGGGGTGATGAATGTCGCATAAATTTGGTACTCTGAATGATACCACAACAACAACTACACACAACGCCATTTAGATTCAAATAAGCAAAACATTATGGTTAAATCATGAGATGACACAAATATTAGACATAGTTAAATAAGTAAAGTAAGCTTAAATTAATAGCCTGTGATATGGGTTCTAGAATGCGGATATACATACGTAAATACCTTTTTTTTGTAAATAAATAGGTAGTTAATATACATAGAAACACCCAGACAAATACAAATAGACATGTTCATGCACACAAGTATTTGCACTGTGCGGAAATCGAAACCGCGATCTCTGCGTGGCAGTCCGTATACAATACCACCGAACCACAGAGGACGTGAAAATGAAAAAAAAAAAAAAAAAAAACTGAATAAAAAAATTGATTCACATTTTCAATGGAGTACCTGTATTTTTCTTTTGTTCCACATTGATATTAATATAGCAATGAACCACTAATAGCGTCAAAAATGAGAATGTAATCTTAACTTTTTTCTTTACGATAATCACGTAATTTAAAATAATGTTCAGTAAGAGCAACACGCTTTTAGTATCTGAGATAGAAATTAAGTTTAATATACTTAACATTCTAGACACCATCTGCCACGGTCTAGTAGGCTGTACTAATTACTACGACCTTAAAACGACTAAGGTTTTGTGAAATTATTTAGATAATTTTAAAAATTGAGTCGAGAAAAAGTAAGATACTGAAAATTAAGAGTGACAGAAAAGTGTACTGAAACCAAATGAGACATGAGAGCATAAAAATATGCATTGATTTTTTGTTCTGTGCATGCTACTTGAAATTCTAACTTACAAAATTGTCAAAACTTGGCGATTAAAAAGATTAGCCTGAGTTCTTAAGTATTAATTCAATTAACCGCCGCACTAAATTCAGTGTTATGAATCTTAAGTGGAACTGGGCAGGACACTTGGCCAGACGTGATGATGGTAGGTGGAGCAAAGCTCTGACCGAATGGATACCCAGGACCGGCAAAAGAAGTCGTGGCCGTCCGATAGCGCGGTGGGTCGACGACATTCGACTCAACGCGGGTAACTTCTGCCTTTTTTTTAAATTTTTATAGTAGCCTACCAAAGTGACTCCACCCCGCCTGATGGTAAGCAGTCAGTGGAATCCAGAAGTGGTGGCCACTATACCAAAAGCATAGTCTTAAACTGCTGGTATGGTGGTCTCCACTATGGCGGCTGGGAATGGGTTAGGGGAAGGGAATGTGGGAGGTAAGGAAAGGGGAAAGGGGGGAAGTTGGGCCTTCGGCGCTCTCACTCACCGAGCGAAACGCAGTAGTACGGATACTACTACTCTTACTTCGATCTTCTATGAGAGGGTAGTACTTCCCCAGGCGATCCGGCCCATTCATGCTGAAACCAACGTGGATCTACTACCGTACAAACAACTCTTGGCACAGCACAAGATCTTCGTAAGTGGAATTCACAAAGGGAGGCCTACACCCAGCAGTGGGTACCAATAGGCTGTGGATGATGACGGTGATGATGAAATCAATAAATATGTTTTGGTTTGATTTGACTTTATTTAATTTCTTCTGTGACACTCCTGGAAGATATATTATGATCTTTGAATAGCTAAAGAATCAGAAGTTTTAGTGTTAATCAGTAAAAGTAAATGATAAATTTAGTTCTCAGAATAAATACTAGGAGCGCTATTAATTTTTCATAATAATTAATGATCATTGCCCCGACAAGAAACACATGGTAAATCATTCTAGAGTTATACTGCATAATATTATTATCTGTTTTTAAAATTTTATCTAATTACATTTTAAATGAATGTTTTATAAAATATTATTATTTAAAAAATATATTTGAAACAGTAATGTGTCATTATTCGTGTAGCGTTTCGAGCACATTCTATATTCAACTAATTTTGATTCTAAACCAATAACATTAGAATCATTAAAGCAATTCTAAACACTAAAATCTCTCAATACCGAAATCTGAACAAAATTAAGCGACTTAATTACTATTAACTAAGCATTTCTAAAGAAACAATGCTTCAACGGCCTCCATCCTTACAATGGAAAGTTTAAATTAGACCCAGACTTTATAAAAAAAAGTCAAGTTAAAGTTGAACGGTTTTATGTTATACTGTAGTTGAGGAAAATTTCAAAGGGTTAAGGTGGTTTAAAGGAAAGTGAACCTTTTCATTATGGAGATAAGATCTACCAAGATCTTCTATTGTGATCGTTTAGGTAAGGTAGGTACCGTATATAATGCCATTTGCATAAATGCAAAAACACTAGTATGATTCAATTTGAAATGAATTATAATAAAGGGTATGTAGGTGATACATGGTAAAATGTAAAATGTACGTCCGGGGAAGTACTACCCTCTCATTGAAGATCGACTTAAGAGTAGTAGTATCCATACTACTGCGTTTCGTTCGGTGAGTGAGAGCGCCGATGGCCCAATTTTCCCCCTTTCCTCTTTCCTCACCTCCCTCATTCCCCTCTCCTAACCCCATTCCCAGCCGCCATAGTGGAGGCCACTATACCAGCAGTTTAAGACAATGGCTTTTGGTATAGTGGCCGCCACTTCTGGATTCCACTGACTGCTTACCATCAGGCGGGGTGGAGTCACTTTGGTAGGCTATAATATAAAAAAAAATTATGATTTTAACATCGATTACAGAAGTATATCCAACTAGCGGTCGCAGCTATGTATGTATATGTCGAAAACTAATTGTATTAATCGGCCGTTTACAATCTACCTCGGCATATTACATAACGCCGGTTATGTTACCAGCAATGTGTGTATGTAGTTTAAACTAGTTTGACAACAAATATAATATGTTTATAGCAGGGGATCACAATTCTAATCTAACTTAACCCAATCTGCCTTCGGCATACTACATAACGGTGAAGACAGCCAGCTTTTACAAAATGCCGAGGCAGTATGCAAACGACGGATTTATTCAATTTGCCTGCGATATATATACTAATTGTAATAAAATATAAGCAGAACATTATGGTAAAATCATGAGATGACACAGATATTAAACATAGATTTAATCGTTCTGTAATAAAACTACTGCCATGTATTTATTTAGCGCACACACGATTAAAAAAAAGAAAACAGTAACGTAAAGTTTTCCAGCAGACTTGCTCTGCTTATTTGTGTGCAAAGATGATCAAAGCAAAACCTTTAGACTATTGTCTAACACGGGACATTATTATTAAAAGCTTTGAATCCATGATTGATTTTTGTATGTACTATATTTACAAAATATTTGCATAAGTTAAGATTTTTACCCGACTGCCGAAGTCAAGGAGAGTAGTGTTTATCGAGCGCATGTTGTATCTATGTATGTATGTCTATTTCTTTGGCACACTCTACAGCCTAAATGGCTTAATGGATTTAAAATATATGAGGTGTCTTTAGATTCATATTAATTGTGGGAGTATAAAGAATATAATTTTTAGACTCAAAATGATGATGAGATAAAAAAATGTTCAAAAAAAAGAGTGTGTGTACTCATGTACGCACGTAAGAAGTTATACTTCTTTAGCGTAACAATCCAAAAATACCAAATAATAACACAACGCATACTTACATAACAGTTAACCTCAAATCTATAAATGCACTTAAAACAGTATATTAAAACCACTTTTACCACTAATATTCAAAATAAATATTTTTACTGATAAATGATCAATAAAAAATATCTATCACCGTCATAAATATAATTGAATTGATATAAACGCCAATATATTTTTTATTTATTCACACTGATTATTTGTACTGATACGACACACAAAGGTTCGCAACTAACTTCAGGCTGTAAAAGGTTCGCAACTAACTTCAGGGTGTTGCTTTTTTCTGTCGGTGTGCGCGCGCATCGTAAAATTCACTCTCATCATTTTTACCAATCGCGCCAAAAGAAGTATAACTTCAAAAATAGGGTTGAAAGATGACGAATATCTAACTTATGGTAAAACTGGATTAAATAAACCAAATATAATAAAAGCTTTCAAACCTTCAAATATATTATCTGATGATATTTATTTCATCCAGTTTAATTAACATACAACACGAAATACTTCTCAAAAACCTTGACTCAAACCTTCACAAAGTTTAATATGAGACTGTTATTTCCAAAGTCATTGAAGAGTAATAAAACACACGAGAATTCGTCGAGTTAAGCTTACTTGTGAAAGAAATCAATGACTAAGCCGTGATAAATGTACGAATTTCAGCATACCGAAGTGAAATATACAAAATTGTTTGACTCGAAAACAAGGCTCCAGTCATCAAAATAAACTGACAAATGCAAAAACGGAAAGATTTTATATCTACTATATTAAGTTTAGATCTCACAATTAATTTTAAACGGGGCTTAAAAACAGGTAGCTGCAGCTTTCCTAAAATCCTCCCGGATCTCTCGCAGGGTTTCTGCGTTGCTAGAGATCCAGCAAAGCCACATAGCCATAGACAATTACCGCATTATAGAATTACTTGTCATCAGCAGCAGCTGTTGACCTCTGGAAAGCATGACTTTTTAATTCGACTTCGGCAGCAAAGAACCATACATTCCACCGGCTAAGGGGTAACCGTAACCTATGATTGTCTAAGCTATCTCCTTGTTGGGAAAAGAAGATGAAAAAAGAAATGGAAGAAAGCCGAGAGGGCAATAAAGCTCACAATTGGTAAGGTAACTAATACTTAACACCGATTATTTTAACTACTACATCACATATGATCTACTAAGTCGAAATAACTGTTAACTAGAAAGGTACATAAAACTCGATCGTTCCTGGCTGGAAGTTTCAACGCAGGAATTTAAAAACTTTTTCGTTACACATGCCGCCCAGAACATTTAATTAGTCCACAGAAGATTAACTTTACTGATGTGTAAGAATATTTGCATATTCGCTAGAGTTTTTCGTCTCGTAATTACAAGTCTCGGTAAAAATCGAGACTCGGCTCCTTCACGAAATTCTCGGGAAAAATAGACTTTCAAGATTTTTTTTCTCCGCCTTGAAAATCTGAGTAATTAGGTCGAGATTTGAAATTTTCGAGACCGAGACTCCAGAATGAAAATCTTAGTGCTCACTTTTATGTATTTGAATTAAGTTTTAAGACAGAATTATTACGTTTATGATTATTATCATGAGGTTTGTGGTCAACATGAATTGTTTCTCAAGTGTAATCGTGGTTTCAAATGTGTAAACTTAGTTCATAATCACTTCTTTGATTGTTTTGAATTTGCTAGTAGTTTCATATTAATAAAGTACCTACATAAAACTAATGCTTTTAACATAATGTGTATTAAATTCTTTCTCCCGTCTAATTTTTAATACACCTTTAGTTAGAAAAATGTTAGTAGTTATTAAAATAGAAAATTCTTATAGTTTAATAAAATTTAAACTGTACGCTTACTTTATTCATATACAAATATATTGCATAAAACCATGTCTTGTGCTCATTTATTTACAGATACATCGAAAATATCCGTTTTTGGCAAGGACACTACCAACCACACTACTAATAAAAAAAATTTAAATTATCAGTCGCATATTCCAAACCTCGTATCCATAGTAAATCTATCTACAGCTTTCTTTCAGTATTATCAAGCACACAAAATATCATGAATACACACACAAACATAAATCTAGTAACACAATATCTACTAAAACACTAAGACAAACATATTTTATCTTGACGTTACAGACGCAGAACAAACAAAATGGTATGCAAACTCGAGTCGAAGTAGCAAATACATAAAAAGTTACAGATGTATAAAATGTTTTGGCATATGTTGTAGTCAGAGATACATATTAGAAAAGTATTTTACTTGTTTATTTACAGAAAAATATCCAGTTACATCGAAGATTTTGAGTTTTAAGTTTAATTGACGGTGTAATATTTAAAAATGGTCTAGTCGAGTTTTGTGTAATAGCTTTACCCCCAGTTTCTAAAAACATTTCCAATAATAAACATGTATGCCTGATACTTGTTTATTATTGGCAATGTTTTCTTTTTGTATTTTAATCTGCATCTGATTAATTTATCAGAATATAAATGAGTAAACTGACAATCAATATTGAAATTGATTATATTAGAAAGTCGAAATAAGTATTTCTTTTTTAAATCATCTGCTGCTATTAATAAATTGAGTATTAGAGTTAGCCTACTGCTACTTAGAATATAAACGCTGAGAACTTTGATTATTATAAATCGTGGAAACTTATTGTTGGTACACATGCCTTTAATTTTAAATTTGGCTGAGTAATATGTGTTAAAGCGTATTAGTTTTGATAAATCATTAGGAACAGTGATCGGTACGTGGAAAGGACAAAAGCTTTATATCAGAACTACTAACAGATTGATAACAGTAACGAAATGAGTAGTTTTATAAAAATAAATGTGTCTTATACAAAACATACAAAAAGTCTCACTAAATCCTATACAATGTTATTATATCAGGAGGACATAAATCTGTCCACTAGGCCTATTTTGCCCTCGGCCGTGACTTATGGCACTTCTAGTTCCTTGCCCTCTGATATAAGGTTACCCAAATTACAAAAAAGTGTCATTTGTCGTGCTATGAAGGTCCCTTTTGGAGCCTGTTTGATTTCATTTGGATGTTTCCAATGTTGAACAGTGCAAAGAATATGTACTTAGCTATTTTAATTGTAGTATGTACTTACATATATATCGTAAATAACGTTTTGTTAATGTTTGTTTTGGTAATTATCTTGTAATTTAATGATATGTTGACTTAGTTCATAATAAAATTATAAAGTTACTAATATCACAAAAGTCACAAAACTCGCTACCAAAAGTTATATTCATGGAAAAATATTAAAATGTCAGGTACAGGTGCAAGATTTAGTCTCAACAGTAAAATTTCAGCGAGGAATGTTCAAAACTCAATATATCTCTCAGTGTAAAAGATTTGGAATCACGTGGTGTTGACGCGAAATGGGAGCTATATCTCTGTGAGCGATTTCAGACTAGCGTGTATTTCTGTGCGCATACGGTCGTTTTCAAAAACATATAGACGCGCTCTGTGCTGAAAAAATCGAGCTCGCGTAAACATGTAGTGGTAGGCATCAACTCGCGATTAGACTAGCTTATAAGCGCGTTAACACTTATACGAGTTGCGCGAAAAAGGTGCTTGTACACGCCTAAACGTGCTATCGAAAACGAGCTTATAAGCGCGTAAAAAATGCTGGTCTGAAAGATAAGCGATTGTACTTACGTGTCCCAAGATTTTATTTTATAATTCTTTGATGGAACTACAAGATAGTTTTAGTTTTGTGGTGCAGGTAGAACATCTAGATTCACGCTTAGAATTTATGTGTCAATAGCTTTACTAAAAGCTATTGACACATAAGGTTTTATGTTAGGACTTGCTTTTATGTTAGGACTTGCACTGGTTCATTAATTTTTGCTTTTCGTTTAATGAAATAAAATTAAACTAAAATAAACAGCGAGATGGGCGGATGATATCACAGCCGTCGTAGGCTGAACATGGATGAGAGTGGCACAAGAGCGTGAAGTGTGGGCAGTGTGGCACGAACAGAGAGGCCTTTAATCAGCTACTTTCTTTTTTTTCTTTCTTTAATCTTAGTAATTATATTAATTGGTTAATTTGTAATAATTACTTTGTATGGTTCTTTGGTTGCGTTGAGTGTTTAAATTGTAACTCATACAAATAACTGTAATTATCTGACGATTGAAAAGAGTGGCGTGAGTTTCTTGTCAGTTCTTCTCACAGCTCTACCTCGTCAGCGAACTGGCTGTGGGTCAATTGGCTGACTTCATGAAATGTTGACTTTTCACAAGCATCATACTTTATGATCAAAATGAAATAAATGCTTTGAGTTTTAGTTTGTGTTACTCAGGTAGATTCGAGCTGTGGATGATGAGATGACGAAAATAAAAATATACGTAAACATTTTATTTTATATGCGATGACACATCTGAGCAACACGCAACATAAATTAATTTCAGTAAAAGATAGCGGCGGTAATCTTCTACGTTTGACTGTTAGGGCGTAAATCCCAACACTCATATATTTAAATATTATATACTATCAGCCGAAATATCAACTACTGAGTTTATACTTTAAAATAGTCTAATAAATCTATCTATCCATATTAAACTCATCGACATTTTCAACATAAGTTCTATAAATCCAGCTCCATCTCTGATAATATATTTTCTATCTAAAAGTGAATTTCGTTTGAACTTAGTCGTTTCACCTGTTCCGGAGAGAATATCCATTCATCATGGTTTGATGTCGATGCATACGATAATGCTAAGGTTTTAAAATGCCAGATAACCTGTGGAGTAGATTTTTAAGTAAATAAATTCTTAGTATATTATTAGTTACTTTTTATGCATCTTGTGATGGAGTGAAGATTGCTAAAGGAGTATGACTATAACTAATAAATTATAGATAAACAATAATTGTAAGATAGTAACAGTCCATCACGTCGTACGTCTCTCTGTCTCTCGTAACTCTGTCTGTCTGTCTGTTACGCTTTCACGCCTAAACCACTAAACTGATTTTGATGAAATTTGGTATAGAAATAGATTAGACCTCGGGGAACAACATAGGCTATCATTTATTGCGATAAAAATAGCTTCAAGGGATTGAAATAGGGGATGAAAGTTTGTATGAAAAATCGTCAATGTAGACAGCGATATAAGCGACAGCAACAGCTAGTTAAAAATAATTACACACTGTCAAGTTTAGTATTTTACTATAGTCTTTATATAGTAAATTCCTCATTTGAGGAGAAAGTTATGTCCTCAAAAATATAGTTAGTGTACCTACTTAGACCCACGCCCACGTTTGATTTACTTATGATGCCATCTTTTTTTAGTCTACTCTTTCCCGATCTAATGACCCCGACCCATATTTTATTTTAATTTGTGTTCTTTATTCTTCTTTATTCTTTATTGTACACACATAGAACATATTACATAATTGGTAAGAAATATCATGTACAAAGGCGAGCTTAACTCAAAAGTGAGTTTGTGTTCAATAATTTTTAACTGTTTAACACCTTGTGTCATTTTAATATCTATAAATACTTGTTATCCTCCAGTAAGAAAAATCAAATTTATATTAACCTACATTATGCTAAGACTCGAGCTTTGCGATTTGCTTCATATCAATTTAACTGCTACTGAGTAAACCTGATCGAACGCATTAAGCTACGTTGCAAAACTAACTAATGGTTGATGAATAGGATAGCGCAATTTGCATTTTAAGCATCACTTTGTTTGACATGTTCAGCGATTAGTCTTGTTTGTTAGACAAGCCTGATTTGAGTCTGATTTTATGTAATCGTAAAATAAAGTGATCTGCTAGAAAGACATTTTAACTATCTCCCACGTAAAAGTGTCTTCCAATTTTTTTTAAATATAAATGAGTTTGACTCTGCATTGTTAATAATTTTATTGACTCTATGTGCTTAATTGCCAACTCACCTTACGCAAGCGTGGTGACAATGCTCATGCCTTCTCTATATGGGAAGAGGCCTTTGCTCTGGGACAATAAACAGGCTGGTATTATGATTATTAGTGCATATACTAGTTTTTAAAATTATTACTTACTTAAATAATTTGTGTAAACGTAGTGGATATTAATTTATTGTATAGGTAAATGTAAGATGCAATGTTTAAATGAATAAACAAATAAATAATATAATAATATCACAATATCACAACAATTACACACAACGCCATCTAGACCCAAAGTAAGCATACATTTTAGCGTGTGTTATGGGTTCTAGAATGCAGATATACATACTTCAATAGTTTTATTTGTAAATACATACATATTATACATAGAAGCACCCAGACTAATGCAAATAGTAATGTTTACGCACACAAATATTTACACTGAGCGGGAATTGAACCCGCGACCTCTGCATGGCAGTCCGTACACAGTACCACTGAACCACAGAGAAGCAGTCAATAAATAAAAAAGTTTGATGACCTAAAATACAATAGAAAAATAACCGAATTGATTCTGTTCCTTTCATAGTCATTTAGGTCATCCTGACAACGCTTTCTAGATGAAGATTTTACGATTACTACTTATCGTCAGGTTTATTTGTTTTCGGAGTTGTACAAAAAAGTTCGTTGTAACCTAGGTTCAAATACACAGCATCAAGTACAGTATCTATATTTAGTTAGAATACCATAATATTTACGAAACTTTTATTCATCTACACATTTAAATGGAGCGTGTCTCACAAGTCGCAAAGCTATTAAAGTCGCCAACGTCTCGAGTGGAGCCACCGATAGCGGACTTTAAGTAACAACTTCTTGCACTATTCAGACATTTTATATTATAGTAAGTACCTGTATGGAGTTCTGCAATGCTAAGGATTCAGATAAGCCAGTTTTTACCATACTTAGCCTAGACTGCTCTGTGGTTCGGTAGTACTGTGTAGAGATTATTACGCAGGATTTATTATCAGGAGATTTTTTGGCGAAATATTAGCCAGAAGTCTACAATTGTGCCTGATAAATGGCAACAGGCTCGCTCCCTGTTATATGGCACCCAAAATAAAAATGTCGAAAAGTGGGTGGTTGAACACCTCTGCCTACAAAAGCCTATAAAAGGCGTGAAGCTGTATATGTATTTACTATGCTTAGCGTTTTTAATTAATTTTAAACACCATTTAACGCGCCAAATCTTTAGAACTACCAGTCAGATTTGAATAATTCTTTTTGCGTATGATAGTCCAGTTCTTGAGGAAGGTTATAGCTACTGGCGATGGCAGCAGAACAGTAAGCAAAGACGCGGGTGAAACCGTGCTGCGGAAAGCTTGTCTTTATTATATATCTAACAAGGTGTACTCATCCGTTAGTGCGTCTCAAACTTGAAATGAAAGCGATGACAATGACAAATTAAGTTTAAGTTGTACCTACAACAGTTTCGGAAAAGCGAGCTGTTTCTACCAAAAACATAATGATATTTACTTTTTTTTTTTTTTTTATTATTGCCTACCAAAGTGACTTCACCCCGCCTGATGGTAAGCAGTCAGTGGAATCCAGAAGTGGCGGCCACTGTACCAAAAGCCATTGTCTTAAACTGCTGGTATGGTGGCCTCCACTATGGCGGCTGGGAATGGGGTTAGGGGAACGGAATGAGGGAGGTGAGGAAAGAGGAAAGGGGGGAAATCGGGCCTCCGGCGCTCTCACTCACCGAACGAAACGCAGTAGTACGGATACTACTACTCTTAAGTCGATCTTCTATGAGAGAGTAGTACTTCCCCGGACGATCCGGCCCATTCATGCTGAAATCAGCGTGGATCTACTACCGTATAAAATAGTATATTTACGTGTGAATGTTTATGTTACGTCTTTAAGATTTAAACACAGATACCTGTACTTAGCTTTGGTAAGTGATTACGAAAACTAATATTTTTTGGAAGTATGTATCTACTACCGTACTGTAACTCTTCTCAGTCAGCTCTTAATAGTTTTTTTTTATTGTCGAATGTGACAGACGAGCAAACAGCCCGCGTGATGGGTAGTAGTAACTGTCGCTCATGGACGACTCAGAGTCCCTAGCATTGCTCCTGTAATGCCAGGGACTCTGCGAAGCAAACATAGCCTTTTTCTAATAATTATGTAGTCAGAGTAAAGCATCTACGCCTCACTAGCAATGTCAGGTTTTATGAAAAGCAAGATTAAAAACGGTGAAGCCATTGAAAACGTCGGGCTACCCGAACAGATTTAACCAAGACCACTACCTGGAGGTCTATATATTAAACAATACCACGAAGGCACCGAAGCAGTCATATCGTCCACAAAATTAAAATGCCACATTCTAAACTTGTCCAACACAATTTTTGGTGCATTACAAAAGCTGGTATATTAGCTGAGTTCAGTATTTCATTTACAAGTTCCTTACACTCAGTACATTCATCAAAAGTTTGGCGACATTCTCTTTGAAGTCGAGCTTTTTAAATGACATCAAAGTTTAAGAAAAAAATTACAAGTTTATATGTATACTATAAGTGTTGGAGGATTCTGTATACCATATTTTATTTTTGTAAAGTACGTATTACTAGCCCTCACTTTGCTTCAGTGACAGAAGTATTATACTTTTTTTACATAGGTGTACATACATAATTATAGTTCAGGCCTATTTAACTATAAATCAATAGCATGCAAATTGTTACATTTTTATCACAATATAGGTACAATACATTTTATTTAGATCATTATGTTAATTAAGTTATGTAATTATACGAAATATAATGTTTTCGGAAGCCTCTCCGCAACAGTTGACGTCTTTAATTACAAATATAATGAAATATTTTGAAAAATGCCTATAAATTTGTAACAAGATATTCACATTTTACATGAATCCATAAAAAAGTTATTACATAAAATATAATTCTAAAAAACTATACATGAAAAGAGCACAACGAGAGGAAACCAAAACGAATAAGTACTCGAAAGTTGAAACTGCCGGCAGCGACTTCATATCCGTAACCGCTGTGAGCATCCGTATGCTCAAGACTTATATTATAAAGTAAAAATTATTTAATGTTTGAACGAAAAAATGCAAATTTGGAAAACAAAGAAAAATAAAGCTTAAAAGTAGTCTGCTTGCTTTTGTGGCATTGTGGAAGTACAATTTGTGCAAGAATTTTTGTATCCATTTTTTATAGGACAAAAGTATGATATTAATATTAATAATAATAATAATATTCTACCACATGCACACAGCGCCATTTAGCCCCAAATTAAGCAATTATATTTGCTTGTGTTATGGGTACTAAACAACTGATATACTACTTATATACTTTTTCTTTTGTAAATACATACATATTATAGATAAATATTATACATACATATTATACATAATATTTAATTATTATTATTTTTATTTATTTATTGTACATCGTGTTTATTGCACAATAAATGCTTTTTTCTTTCTTTCTTTCTCTTTTTATATAACTAGCTTCTGTTCACGTTTTATCCAATTAACGTAAAACCTTTATTTATGATATCCTATGTCTTATTCGGATTTATAAGCTATATTACTGTAACGTTTAATTAAAATTTATTCAGTAGTTTTTGCGTAAAGGAGTAACAAACATTTAAACATCCATACAAACTTTCGCATTTATATTAATTACTAGCTGCGCCCCAAGGCTTCGTCTATGCTTAAAATGTATTTTGCCTTTCTCGGGAACTACACCGATTTTCGAGATAAAAAGTAGCCTATACTATATAATATATCTGGCACCGAATCTATATACATACAAATTTTCATCGATATTGGTGCATCCATTTAGGCGCTGAGTAGTAACAAACATACACACACCCACACAAACTTTCGCATTTATAATATTAGTACGATTAGTACGATATAAATGTTTAATTTAAATATAATACCGTTTGTTTTCTAATATCAGGGTTGTCTTGTCAGAAAAAGTCTCATGCAGTCGTATGTTTAATGACGCAAAATAAATTGATGCCCGGATCTTTTTTCTATAGCATATAAAATGTCCTTTGTTGATGAAGCTCCATCCCCTAAATTATCAATCGGTACTATTTATGACATTCTGCTTTTCCCGTCTTTTTTGAACGCATTAAGAAAATGTTATGTTATTAAGTTGTCATATATATATTGCCGTCTTGTTTGTACAGAAGGCATGAGCATTAATCACCACGCTTGCGCATTGGCAATTTCAGACTTTTTTTTTATAAGTTGTAATACTCGTACGTAATAAATACTTTTTGTGCAAGGAAGCGCATAGCTAAAATTCTGCTGTGCAGAAAGATAAAATTATAATGACAGTGAACAAACAAATATAATATAAAGAATATTGAAGAAAATTACATGTATCTAATAATTAAGTCTTAACACACATACAAGGCTTCCCGGCTTTTACCCCCCCGAAGGGGGACAAGTAGACAAGAAGTGATAAATCTTAAACAATTTCGCCTTTTTTATTTTTTTAGGTTTCATGTGACAGGGGGCGAGCTCGTTGCATTATTTTATCGGGCACAATTTCAGACTCCGAGCTAATACTGAGAACCCAATATTACTTTACCCGACCCGGTGATCGAACCCGAGACCTCTGCGTGGTAATCCGTATACAGTAACACCAAACCTCAGAAGAAGTTCTTCAAGTTCAAGTTTTAACTAAAGAATATTTATAAAATTCAAGCTTAAGTAAAGTTAATTACAGTTGAATTTTGATCACTCGATTAAAACTAAAGTACTCATAAATATGTCTATTATGAAGGATGCCGAAATTGATTTATTAGTGGCAGCCGCGGAAATGCAAAGTCTGAGTGTTATTTAGCGCAGCATTAAAATACAACCAACGAAGTTGTGGTGACTGCGGAAGGACATTGAGATGTTGATGTTCTGGAAGAGATTATTATATTTTATTATATTTTGACTTTGACTTTGACTTTGACTGCGACGCCGGGTGTCGTGGGTTCGATTCCCGCGGATGGCAAATATTTGTGTGATCAACATTTGTATTTGTCTTTAGTCTGGGTGTTTCCTATGTATTATAAGTATGTATTTACAAAAAAAAAAGTATGTATATGTATTATATTTCAGTTATCTAGTACCCATAACACAAGCACTGCTTAGCTTGGGACTAGACGACAGTGTGTGATAGTGTCCACATATTATTATTATTATATTACATTTATATAAAACAGAAGAGTTTGTTTTAAACGCGCTAATCTCTAGAACTACCAATTGGATTTAAATAATTTCTATTTGCGTATGATAGCCCAGATATCGAGGAAGATTATATGCTATATAACTTCACGCTACTGGCGATTAGAGCAGAACAGTAGATAAGCAAAGTTGCAGGAGAAAACCGCGCCGCTTGAAGCTACTGTATAAATATTTTTTTTTATATATATTAATCTTTTTCTGACTTGTTTCATAAAGTTTGTACAGAAATGGCATAATATCATACCATCTTAATCAAACTTTATTATTTAGCATTAATTTGAATTCTAAGCAAGAACATGGCTTTTGTCATAACATAAGTTATACATGTGATGCCGACGTTAACACTTTGAATGTAGATTTTAATAAAAAAAACAATTAGTTAGAAGCATTTCTAGCGTCTTTTCGAAAATCATGATCAGGTCATCGGTCAAACTTGTAAAAGGTCACCTTCGAAAAAGACTAAGATTAAATAAAATCACTTCTACATAAACTTTATATCTCGAACAAACACTTAAGATCTAGGTTGAAGTTCGTGAATTTGAAACTACAGAACTGTTTGCACTTCGGTGTGCAGACGCGATACATTACCGTTGCTATCCAAGTCATATTTTGTATTATTTAGTGGCGTGGAACAACTTATGGATTTTAGAGCAGGCAAGCCTTATTTACTTGACTACTTTACACTAGAAAAATGGGGATTTAAAACTATAGCCTACCAAAGTAACTCCACTCCGCCTGATGGTAAGCAGTCAGTGGAATCCAGAAGTGGCGGCCACTGTATCAAAAGCCCTCGTCTTAACTGCTGGTATGGTGGCCTCCACTATGGCGGCTGGGAATGGGGATAGGGGAACGGAATGAGGGAGGTGAGGAAAGAGGAAGGGGGAAATTGGGCCTCCGGCGCTCTCATTCACCGAACGAAACGCAGTAGTACGGATACTACTAATCTTAAGTCGATCTTCTATGAGAGGGTATTACTTCCCCGGACGATTCGGCCCATTCATGCTGAAATCAGCGTGGATCTACTACCGTAAACGCGTGTGGCTAAACACCTCTACAAATCCCTTCGGGGATAACGGCGTGAAGTTATGTACCTTTGTATGTAAAACTACGATTCACGCTGAAAGGATTGTGTGAACTAAATGGTCTATTTTGAATATAGTAGATGAACATTTTCGTAATATTCGGTTTAGCCAAAAACTGTACATTATATATTTAATATTATTTTATGGATTGTGAGAACCAAATGGTCTATGTTAAATATAGTAGTGTGGCGTACAGAGTCAGCAGCGGAGCCCTACAAATGCATCGGAGCGTGCGCGCAGCACGCGAGCCAAGTCAATAATGATAGCGGAACGCGG
Source organism: Parascotia fuliginaria (assembly GCA_963082885.1). Lineage (NCBI taxonomy): Eukaryota > Metazoa > Arthropoda > Insecta > Lepidoptera > Erebidae > Parascotia > Parascotia fuliginaria. The sequence continues at coordinate 9,909,979 of OY720195.1, forward strand.
CGACCATTTCTTAAATAGTGGCACTTATTTTATACTGCACACACACATTTACACTCACACTGCACACATTCACTGTAACCTGTGACTGTGCTACAGTGATGCCACGCGAGGACAGATGCGGAGTTATTTGAAGCGAAACGTGAAAAGTAAGCATATGATTGGAAATTCGTATCAAGCAGACAACTGCAGCATATTAATGATTTTAGTTTGAGATTTTAATATTGTATAACGCTCCTGATTGGTCAACAACCAAAATGCGCTCATGTAAATACCATACCTGTGTCAGACTACATTTGTATATATAAACCGTGCCATTTTTGTAAATAAACATTGTACAGTCGTCTCTCGAGTATTATTCAACACTACCTATTAAGTCTACGGTACGAAGGTGGAAACACTGGGCCGGTCTAATAAGTAGCTCTACAGCAGTACCAAGTAAATCAGCTGATACAGTTCATAGGGAAAGTACCTCGGCCGTTGACCCTCTTTATCACAAGTACCTACAGTAAATCAGATGATACAGTATATTAGGGACAGTACCTACAGCTGTTAACCCAACAGCTGTCTTCATACCTACCTAGCATACATACCCCTAAAGTAGGTTAACATTTTTATAATATTCGGTTTAACCAAAAACTATACCTATTTTAAATATTTAATATTTTATCCTTTATAATGTTTAAGTCTCAAAAATGTACAAAACTGAATTGATTATACGACCTGAGTGAATGTTGCTCAGAGGCCTCAAAGCTGAATTCTGGAGTAGACCAAAATAACTATTAGGTGAAAATCTAGTTAAAATAAAATAAAATTGTTTCATTCACAGAATACTATAAGGTTTCATTATATCGACCAAGGAGTGAGAGAGTGGGAAGAGAGTTTATAGAGGATCAGCACTCCAATTATATTTTTGAGCCCTTCATTTGTGTGTATTCTGACATTATAAACTTCTCTCTGTCTATAAGTAAATTGCGCAGCCCTCGCAAATTTATGAGTTTTGGATAAATATAGAAACTCCAAACCCATTTTTAAATTGAATCAATATCTTTTGATTATAACCAACCAATGTATTCCTAACATTTTCGGAACGTAACTTCTTCAATTTTTTTCCACAAACTGAATGAAATATCTATAGAAATGCTTAGTAGACCCTAATAATATGTAGGTCAAATGAAATGCCGCGATGCCTATGAATCAATCTACTAAAAACATTTATTCAATCTATCGTGGTAAAGGGTCAGCAGAAATTATATCTGTTCGATGGAAATGTAAAAGATATTTTCGTGAAACACAATAAAGTTACATAATATTTCTTTTGTTAAAATCGTGCTAACGTTTTCCTTTTATTTCGCATTAGGATAAGTAGGTTTGATTGTTATAGAATAGAATATCGTTTATTTATAGCAGCGTCACCTTTTTATTTATTATAATTTATGTTAACATACTATACATGGTAGTAGATCCACGCTGATTTCAGCATGAATGGGCCGGATCGTCCGAGGAAGTACTACCCTCTCATAGAAGATCGACTTAAGAGTAGTAGTATCCGTACTACTGCGTTTCGTTCGGTGAGTGAGAGCGCCGGAGGCCCAATTTCCCCTCCTTCCTCTTTCCTCACCTCCCTCATTCGCTTCCCCTAACCCTATTCCCAGTTGTTATAGTGGAGGCCACCATACCAGCAGTTTAAGACGATGGCTTTTGGTATAGTGGCCACCACTTCTGGATTCCACTGACTGCTTACCATCAGGCGGGGTGGAGTCACTTTGGTAGGCTATAATATATAAAAAAAAACATGGTTTTGAATAATTCTTAAGCAAGCTTTCCGCGGCGAGATTTCATTTACGTTTTTACTTACTGCTCTGCTCCTGTTGCCAGCTTGATGTTACAAAGCATATAACCTTCCCCGAGAATAGAGCAAAAATAATTTTCAATAATGACTGGTAGTTCTAGACATTTGCGCGTTCAAACAAACAAACTCTTTCGCTTTATTTATTAGAATAGATACCTATTAGTTATAAATTCAGTACAAATTATGTACGCTGTTATTGTGATGCATATCGGAACATGTATATTTATAGATATTAATTACCTGTTTAACTAATAATATGTATCATGTAAGTACTTTAAAAAATAAAAACATTAGTGTTAGTCGTAAGTATGAGCAATGTTTAATGTTACGACTTGTAGAGTGACTGCGTGCGAGTATTTAAGCTTGCGAAATTGCAGCAATGTTAGGTCTATACTACATAAAGAGTTGATTAAACCAAAAGCTATTACGTATTATATTTATCAAAGAGTAAAGCAATAACGTGTATACAATTCTGATGGTTTTTCTCAATCAAAATTTTCATTCGGTAATAGTGGATGTAGGATATCGAAGGCACTCTCCAAATTGGATTCTGAGTAAGTATTGAGCTCAGATCAATTACGAAATTTCAACTTTTTGAATAAATCAGAAATTATTGTGGTTAAAAATATTGTTGTTTACAAGGAAATGAATATGGAATATTTTGGGGAAGAATTGTTAACATTCACCAACAATGAAATAATTATGCTGTTCTCCAATCGGTCTATTTGGATATGGATAGAAGACGTTTGCGTCTGTTTCTGTGTATAGTATACTTCTTCATCTTAATAGAATATTAGCTGAACCTAGTTAATTTCATAAATTTAAATTTGACCTATTTTATTATATTTAAACGTAACAAAGAATAAAAACTAAAATAAGGATTAAATCGCGTCGAAGTACTCATCCACGTCGCTGTCATCTGGCAACGTGCCCAGAAGACTGGCAGCATAGCCACGCTGAATGGCAATGCTGATTCTTTGGCCAAAGAATAAGCCAGCCATCTGGTCACGTGAAGCCTCGACAAGGCGCTTGGCAATTTCCTGGTAAACAGCTCGTGCTCTCGGACCCCATGGTCCGAGCGTTTCAACCCCAAACGGCTCAAACATGTACCACCCTATTAGGTTACTATATTTGCGCCGCTTGAGGCTTTCCGCAGCTGCAGCGGCAGCACCAGCACAGCCCGCAGAGCCCGGAAGGTGAGACGACAACGATGCGGGGCGCCGCAAGGAGCACCAAGACGGAGACATGTCGCTATCCGAAACGTATTGTCGTCCAACAAGGTGCCAATGTTGGATGACGGAAGTGTCTGAATCAACCTAGCTTGGACGATGCAAGAGGAGTTTATAAAATGGTCTTATGAAGCGTGAAGTACGTTTCATACGCGTACGTATCATTAACTCTTCTATTTTCATTTGTTTAATATATTTTTAATCGCTTTAATTAAAATGAAGTTGTTACGTTTTTAGTATAATAAGACAAATGTTAGAAATAGACAATGTAATAGATTAAAAAAAAAAAAAAAAAAAGGGTCAATATGGCGGTTATAAGTTTTCTGTGTAATGGCGTGTTCTGGAGTTTAAAGAATTAATAAAAGACTTGTTTCGTTTCAAATACTGTTTTACTCATTTTACCACAGGTTATGGGCCCAGGCACATAACTCTGTTGCAGTAGTGAGTAAACGGGAAGTAATTGACATAATCTTCGTCAAAAGAAATATCGCTGGCCAGACACGTGGTAAAAAGGAGCCATTTTTTTTCATCGCGTGAATTTTGGTCGTCGGGAAGGTGAGAATACTTGCAAGTGTTTTTGTGCAAGGAAGGGAAACGAACAAGAAGGCATGATGGAAGAAAAAATGTCAACTTTCATCAAGTTGGAGGGTTCCAAGAACTGGAACGTCTGGAAATTTCAGACAGTTGTTCTGCTGCGAGGCAAAGGTCTGCTGGATGTCGTTCAAGGGAAGAGTGTGAAACCAAAACCAGGACAAGAGGAAGAAATGACTACTTGGGAGTCAAAAGATGCAAAGGCTCAAACTGTTTTAGTTTCCAGAATGTCTGAAAATGTTATGTTGCATATCATGACTTGTACTACTTCTCATGAAATGTGGAAAAGGCTGACTACTGTTTATGAACAGAAAACAGAGACAAGTGTGCATATTATACAGCAACGTTTTTTCCAATTCAAGTTTGAAGAAGGTATGGAGATGTCTGTTTTCTTGTCAAAATTACAAGAATTACAAAATCAATTGAAGCAAATGGGTGGAGACGTAACGGACAAGATCGTGATTACCAAAGTTCTGATGTCATTACCAGACTGCTATAGACATTTTGTGTCGGCATGGGAGTCTGTGTCTGAAGACAACCAAACTATGGACAATCTGATGGCCAGATTGCTATTGGAGGAAGAAAGAATGAAGGAAAAAGGAGGTTTAAACCAATCAACATCGGCATTTGTAGCAAAAAAGGTTGATAGACGGAATGTGAAGTGTTTTATGTGCAATAAACTGGGACATTTTAAAAGCGAGTGTACCGCGCGTAATGTGAACAATCGTAACAGTTCTGCAAGTTCAAGTAAACAGGACAGAAAGTGTTTTTATTGTAACAAAGTTGGACACTTTAAAAGCGAGTGTCGTTTTCGGAAGAATAATACAGACAGTAATGCATTTATGGTACAGTCATTCAACCAGTATCATCAAAAGTCACAGTGGCTAATGGACACCGGAGCGAGTGAACACATGTGTCGAGATCGCGAACTCTTTTCGACTTACTCGCCATTATCACAAAAGTCAGTGATTGTAGGTAATGGGAACGCTATCAGTGCAAAAGGTTGCGGACGAGTAGCACTAGAGGTGTTTGACGGACATAGTTGGGTGAATACGATTATAGACAATGTTCTTCATGTGCCGGAATTAAAAATAAACTTGTTCGCGGTAAACTGTGTGACAGATCGAGGTTATGTCATGGTGACAGATGACAATGTATGTAAATTGTACAAACAAAATAAAGTGCGTGCAATTGCAAATCGAGTCGGAAATATGTATTACATGGACGTTCGATACAAATGTGGCTTAGCAAATGTGACAAGATCGAGTGTAGGTCTACGCGAGTGGCACGAGAGACTCGTACACCAAAACATGCAGTATGTAAAAACGGTTTTAAAAAACAATAACATTGTGGTGGACGACTGTGATGTGAAGTGTGAGGGCTGTATAGAGGGTAAAATACATCGCCTACCTTTTAGTACCAGTGAAACTAAGACAACCAGACCGGGCGAGTTAATTGTCGCCGATACTTGTGGCCCAATGGAGAAGCCGTCCGTTGGAGGCTCAAGATATTTCGTAATGATAAAAGATGTCTACTCAAACTACAGAGCAGTTTACTTTGTTAAAGGCAAGAACGAGGTAAAGAACTGCATTTACGACTTTGTAAATAAAGCTGAGAATGCTACAGGACACAAAATTCACACATTTAGAACAGACAATGGTTTGGAATTTGTAAATAGAGAAGTGCAGCAATTCTTTTCGCGGCGTGGCATTGTACACCAAACAACAGTGCCATATACACCTGAGCAAAATGGCAAAGCCGAACGTGAGAATAGAACGCTGATTGAATCTGCTCGAACAATGTTGTGTGCAAAGGGTCTACCAAAATCTTTATGGGCAGAGGCTGTTAATACTGCAGCATATGTGATAAACCGAACAGGAAGAAGTAGTGAGAAAGACAAAACTCCATATGAGACATGGACGAAGAAGAGCTTTGATATAAACACTCTGCGATCATTTGGTACATCTGTATTTGTGCACATTCCTAAAGAGAAAAGAAGGAAGTGGGACTCCAAAGCACAAAGAGGAATTATGGTAGGCTATGGAGAAGATAGTAAAGGCTACAGAATATATTTCTCAGACAAGAATGATGTGGAAATAAAGAGAGATATTGTGTTTGTGGACGAGCAAAACCCTGTTGACAAGGAGGAAGTAGTAAAACTGGATGTTGAAGTATGGGACAGCGATACAGAAGAGAAGTTAGAAAAATTGAGAGAGCAATCAGATAAAGAAGAGGAGAGCAATATAACATCAGACCCAGTACTATCCGAAAACGATGAGTCAATGTTAGTCAATGAAGCATCTACTTCGATGGGGACTGATAACGATGTTACATATGTTCCATCAAGTGAAGAATCACCTGAAGAAGGAGATACTCATTATCGTGAGAGAAGTACCCGTATCAGGAAACCAACAGTATTCTACAACTGTAACCTTGCATTTACAGAATTTAATGAACCGAAAACTTACAGAGAAGCTATGCAAAGCATGGATGCGAGCAGGTGGGAACAAGCAATAAAGCAAGAATTGAGAACGTTACAGGAAAATAATACATGGGAGATCTGTAATGTACCTGAAAATGAGAAAATTGTAAGTAGTAAATGGGTTTTTAAAATAAAAAGGTCAATCAATGAGTTACAATATAAAGCTAGGCTGGTGGCAAGGGGTTTTTCAACAAAATGATATGTTGGATGTGTATGAAATATATGCACCAGTAGCCAAATTGGCAACATTTAGATTATTTGTATCGGTAGCTACAATGTTGAAACTACCCATTCACCAAATGGATGTAACAGGGGCTTTTTTATATGGCGATATAAATGAAAATGTCTTTTTAGAATTACCAGATGGGGCTTATAATGGGAATGAAAAATATGTCAAATTAAATAAATCATTGTATGGCCTTAAAAAATCCCCAAAGTATTGGAATGACAATTTTAACTCTGTAATTACTAAACAAGGCTTTATAAGATCAAAAAATGATTCTTGTTTGTATTCAAAATGCAATAACAATAATAGAACATATGTGCTCCTGTATGTCGATGACTTATTGTTTTTTAGTTCGAGTGAAAATGATGTATGTGACCTTAAGTCAGTTTTGAACAGTCAATTTAAAATGAAAGACTTAGGCCTTGTAAATAACTTTCTTGGCATTCATGTAAAGCAAGATTTAAATAACCGTATAACTGAATTAAGTCAAAAGGCTTATCTAGAAAGTGTTTTAAAAAGGTTTCAGATGGAAAACTGTAAACCAATGTGCACTCCAATGGACCTAAACCTTAACACCAAAATATTTGTTAGCAATAAAGATTATAAGGCAGACAAGAATATTGAAAATACTTGTAGGCAAATCATAGGGTGTTTGATGTACTCAGTGTTAGGTACAAGACCAGATTTATGTGTAGCTGTTTCAATATTGAGCAGATATCAAAATAAAGCAAACTATGTGTTGTTAACTGCCCTTAAAAGAGTATTGAGATATGTAAAACATACAATTGATTATAAATTAGTCTTTAAATGTAATGATGAGTCATTGATTGGGTTTTGTGATGCTAATTGGGGAGGAGATCTTGAGGATAGAAAATCCACTACCGGTTATTGTTTTAAATTTGCAAACTCTTTGATATCATGGTGCTCCAAAAAGCAATGTTCAGTAAGCCTTTCGTCAACTGAGTCAGAGTATATTGCACTCAGTATGGCAGCCAGCGAAGCATGTTGGCTTGCTAGTCTACTAAAGGATTTTAATATAGAAAATATATGTCCAACATTGTTTAGTGACAATCAGTCTGCCATAATGGTTGCAAATACTGATAGTGTAAAACGGTTAAAACATGTTGATATTAGGTATCACTTTGTAAAAGATTTGATTACAAAGAGTAAATTACATTTAAAATATTTAAAAACTGAAGAGCAAACTGCAGACATGTTTAAAAAGCCCTTGAATAAAGACTTGTTAACTAAATTTACTTTTAAGTGTGGCTTGTACTAGGTCATAATCTTATGTATTAATTTTTTTTTGTACATACTGTATACCTAATAAGGCAGGTAATAAATTAATAAGATTGATAGTAGGTTAGTAAAAGAAATATATTACATTGAGGGAGGGTGTTAGAAATAGACAATGTAATAGATTAAAAAAAAAAAAAAAAAAAAAGGGTCAATATGGCGGTTATAAGTTTTCTGTGTAATGGCGTGTTCTGGAGTTTAAAGAATTAATAAAAGACTTGTTTCGTTTCAAATACTGTTTTACTCATTTTACCACAACAAATTAAATAATACTGGTATCTGCGTCAAAATAATGTAATTTGATTTGGTTTTGTATATTACTCAAAAAAGTAAAATGCAGTGATAATTTGACGGTTTGAAGATATTTTTGTATTTCTGATTAGATCTTGAAGAATTATATCACTACACCAAAATTAAGGATTTCTTCAGTTATATCCAAATAATTACACAAACAAATCTAATACCTTGATACTTTCAACAGGTCACACATGCTCTAAGTTTCTCTCAACTTTAAAAGCAATTCTAAGTTAAATTACAGCATCAGTGACAAAGTTTGCCTGTTCGCAATGAACTTTAGCAAATACATTAATCATTTGAGTTCACAGTTTGATATGGAATTTATACCTTGATGACATGATAGTAAGAGCAATTAAGTTGCGTTCTTTAGTTTCTGAAGTATACTTTAGTGTGATAATTGTTTTATGTTTTACTTTAATTCGTATACCTATGATATTAATAACTCTTCTATTAAAACGCATCTTGTGACTGCTATATATATAATATTTATTGCTGTTAGTGACAGACGAGGTAAGTGGTAACTGTCGCTCAAGGACGACTCAGAGTCCCTAGCATTGCTCCTGCAATGCCAGGGACTCTGCGAAGCCCTTCGTCGAAGACTGGGCATCATAAACAAAAAAAATATTCAAATCGACTGGTATTTCCAGAGATTAGCGCGTTCAAACAAACAAACAAAAAAACTGTTCCGCTTTATATAATAGTATGGATATATCTATAATATAAAAATGAATCGCTGAGTGTGTTGCTAAGCGCAAATCTCGAGAGCAGGTAAACCGATTTCGCTAATTCTTTTTTTATAATATTCCTTGAAGTACGAGAATGGTTCTTACGGAGGGATAATTTAAAAAATGCCTAAAAAAACACTTCTATATTCCCATACAAAAGTATCTTTATTTATCCCAAAATGTTTAAAAAAATGTCCACGCGTGCGAAGCCGGGGCGGGCCGCTAGTAAGATATAAAATAGCTGGCATTTACATTGCAGAGCTAGACGTTCCTCTACATTGTCAAATTAATGTTTAATACTGTCCAAGAATTTAGTTCTCAGATTAAATACCAGGAGCGCTGTTCAGCTTTACGTATAGTCACCTGTGATAGGTATTATGAAATTGAACTCATAGTGAAGCTGCTTTTTCTAACAAAAAATATGAAAGTAATGACGCACTATAAATATCAGAGTTGTCTTGAATATATTATTTGAAATTTAATGGTAATTTACTATGAAAATGTGCATAAAAAGCTACGTTACATAAAATCGATTCAATTTATGTAAATACATTCTGGTGATCCCTTTACTGATGTTAAACACTTATTCATCTATACTATTATAAAGCAGAAGAGTTTGTTTGTTTGAACGCGCTAATCTCTGCAACGACCGAACAGATTTGAAAATTCTTTTGCGTATGATAGCCCAGTTCTCTAGGAAGGTTATAGGCTATGTAACATCACGCTAATGGCGACGAGAGCTGAGTAGTAAGCAAAGACGCGGGTGAAACTACTTAGTACTAGTAGTTTATATTCGTTTATTCTTATAATTATTTATACTATCTGACTGTCTCTGTAGCGCAATGGGAGTAAGTACCACAACTATGTAAGATGTGGGTTCGATTCAACAAAATGCAAAAGCAAAGACTTGTTTGTATTTTCTTAGAAAACCATCTAACTATGTAACTATTAGGAAGATCGGGTACCTTCTTGCATAAAAAACAGCAAAGCTGAACTTAAAATGTGTTAAAGAATTTAAACAACAATTACAAACAAATTGTTATATTTAATGTTTTCATGAATTTTCTATTTCATAGCTTACAAAATAAATGAAAAAGTTACAACCGACAAAGAAAAACTTAAAATACGAGGGTATAAAGTTATGACAGCAGGTTTAGATGTTCTCGGTAAGGTAGAAGAATTCGAACAGATGGCAAAAAGATTGCTCTTTTTTCTTCAAAATGTATTGTAGTTCTAATTATTGGCCTGTTGGTCTAGTGGTTAGTGACCCTGACTGCTAAGCCGGAGGTCGTGGGTTCGATTCCCACCCAGGACAAACCTTTGTGTGATGAGCATGATTGTTTGTTCTGTGTCTGGGTGTAATTTATCTATAATATGTATGTATTTACAAAAAAAAATGTATATATGTAGTATATCAGTTGTTTAGTACCCATAACACAAGCAAATATAATTGCTTAATTTGGGGCTAGATGGCGCTGTGTGAATGTGGTAGAATATTATTATTATTATTATTATTATAATTATTATATGATTAAAAGGAAGATTGATATGCTTTAAGTATTTTAAATGATAGTTTGTTATACAACTACATCTATCCTATTTTATAAAGAGGAAAAGTTTGCTTGTTTGTTTGAACGCGCTAAAACCGCGCTGCGTTAAAAATAATATGATATCTGAATTTATCTGTAACCCACATTACATCACTTATTGCAGAGGGTAGGCAGTAGTGAAACACCCGCGTTTTGCTTACTATAATTTACTAGTATTAGGTTAATACTCGTATCTAAGTGGACCAGTCTGCTATTTTTGCTGGACACATACAATTCTAAGAATTTTCTACAGAGAAACTCAATATAGTCAAAGTCAAAGTCAAAATCATTTAATCACATACGTTAATTAAATTAACACTTATGAACGTTAAAGTTACAAAATGTCAGTCAACTACAGCCAGTTCGCTGACGAGGTAGAGCCATGAGAAGAACTGGCAAGAAACTCAGACCACTCTTTTTAATCGCCAGGTTATTACAACTTTGGTGAGTTACAATTTAACTCTATAGGTAATTAATTACAGCATTCTATGTTGTAAAGCAAAAAAATAAAAAGTAAAATGTGTGCTTTACAAGCTGTCTCAATTCGCATATCGCTACAAAAATGTAAAGGCAACATGTGAACTGTGGTAAATGTTTCTATGTATTATTAATTTTATCCATTGTTTCGCTGAATATGTATATAAGTTACCTGTTGTACTTTTAATATATAACATATAGCAGTACTTTAATAAATAAATATGAATTGACTTTACATAAACTTATCTAATACAGACCGTTTAAACCTCTTACGTTAACACCTACATCTTATATCAAACAAGTAATTGCTATACATTTAAGGTAGATAATGATTGCTCTTCGTCTTTCTTGCATAAAGCTATCTTAGCTATGAGTATATTATTATATGGTAAATTGGTATAGCTTTAGGGTATTGTATATGTAATGGGGTAGACTGTAGGGATAATAATTATGATAATGTTTGTGGCCTTTGTTAATGTAGTAAAACTGTGATGTTTGTTGTTGTGTAGAGAATGTTTATCAGTTGTTAGTAGAATTTGTCTACTAAGGTTAAGAGAGAGGCTTTATTAGAATGGATGAAAGATATTTTGTAAAAGTAAAGCTGTTTTTTAACGTATTCTGTCAGCCCCTCTAGTGAAAGCAGCCATATTATATATCTATGCTAAAACTTATGCTAAAACACACGCTCTGAGTTACGGGGTACTTTACAAGCAGATAATTCAAAAACGCAAATCACACCCAGATTTGCCCGGGAATTGAACCCATGACCTCATAGCAGACGCATTTGCTCCTACTGCGCCACCAAGGCTGCATTTTAGATTATAAAATAAAATGATAATAAAATTAAAGAAGTAGAAAGTTGTCTGCCTCTATGGTTTGGTGGTACTATGTACGGATTACCACGAAGAGGTCTCGGGTGCGATCCCCGGCTCGGGTAAAGTAATAATGGGTTTTTTTGTTGAAAAATTCTCAGTAGGTATTAGCCTGCTCGCCCCTTGCTACATGGGACTTAAAATAAATAATAGTGAAAAATGGAGGGTTAAACACTACCTATTCAGGGATAAAAGACGTGAAGCTATTTATGTATGTATGTAGAAGTAAGGAAGTATACCTGCACGTCATGACTGCCGATTAAAGCTTGTCTCAAGTCATAGGTTGTCTGGCAGAGATCGTTTTTAGTGATAAGACCGCCCATTGTCACTACTTATAATTGTCCTGTTCTATCATTTGTTTTGTATTAAGTGGAATAAAGAATATTCTATGCATCTATTTATAGGTTGACATGATATTATTTTGTGACTAACAGCCCCTTAATTACGATTGAAAAAGATTTGTTCTCATAATAGTTTAAAAAACAAAAGGTTCGGCAGAAAACAGTACACAAATTTTAATTAGACAAATAATGTATTGTTGACGTGAACCTAGAACATTTTATCGGTAAAGTGATTATGGTGTGCCAGCTTACCGTTCTGAATGTGCTCCAGAGAGATCTCATTAAAATTGTATTGTTGTTTTGTAGAGACCTTTATAAGGGGAACAGTATACTACATATTATTATGATTAATGGTTTTTAAAATGAATTGAACTGATGATTGTTCTTCAAATCATGAAGCTACAAATATGCCTCCTGGAAAATCATTTAGGTCGCTACTGTAGGTGAAAGAAACAATCGAAAAGAACCATCTATGTATAAAAAAATGAATCCCTATTTCCCTTGGTCATGGCATCACGCGTGAACGGCTTGATCAATTTCGTTAATTCTTTTTTTGTTGTGTTTGTTATTGTCAGGAGAAGGTTCTTCTATATATATAAAAATGAATCCCTATTTCCCTTGGTCATGGCATCACGCGTGAACGGCTAGATCAATTTCGTTAATTCTTTTTTTGTTGTCTTTGTTATTGTCAGGAGAAGGTTCTTATGCAAGAAAACTAAGAAAATTGCGCGGTGATTTAGAAAGTTTAAGATACTTAATCACCTTATCATCACTACGTAGTATAAAACAAAGTCGGTTCCCGCTGTCTGTCCCTATGTATGCTTAGATCTTTAAAACTACACAACGGATTTTGATGCGGGTTTTTTAATAGATAAGGTGATTCAAGAGGAAGGTTTATATGTGTATGTAACATGCATAATATAGTAGAGAAACATTAATAAATTTAGATGTTTATAATGTGATGTCGTAAATAAACAATTTTTTTGCGCTTCATTGCAACGCTGGCTAAACCCTACAAGATAGATCAAAATAATGTACTACAGTATTGTACACCTTAAAAAGGTCTACAAAAGAGTCTTCAATAGTATATGTCTATCTCTAAGGGATAACCCACAATAATCATTTTCATCCTTTACATTTTATGAGAAATAATGGCTTATTTTCGAAGCGATTTTATGCAATACAGTATTTATCCTTATCAAATTAAGTACCTTAAATACAATGTGCATTTAATATAAATTAATAATGCCCTTTGGAGCATGTATTTTAAATAAATATTTTCAAAGATATTACAGATTAAAAATGAAGGGAGGAATATAGCGGCAGGGAGCCGGCATTCTGTAGTAAAATTAAATATACTACAGAATGTGTAAATAGGTACAACGTTCACAGCATCTGTTTTTCTTCGCACGGGCAATGCTGTTACTAAATATAGTATCAGCATTGCACCCGTGCGAAGCCGGGGCGGGTCGCTAGTTATTTATAAAAATGATGAAATATATAATCGCCTATTCGTCAGAAGCAAAGGTACTGCTTGCTTACTCAAGTAATCATCTATCTGAAGGAAATGTTCTGTTTACTTTGAGTTCCTCTAACTTTCTCTTACTTTTTTTGCCTTTGTATTGAGTATGATATTTAATAAAATCTATTGTTCTAAGAACAAAAGATTCTAAGCCTCGACATACAGGACACAACATACAGAGAACATACCATCTGAAATATAGGGATATTTCAGATTTTATGAAATTTATGCCGCGTCCCGCGTAAAATATATTAAATACTAGCTGACCCGGCGAACTTCGTTCCGCCTAACAGTCGACAACAACATCAACAACATTACTTTAAAACTAAAATAAACATAGTTTAAGTTACTCCTTATTACTTCAGCTACCTGCCAATAAAAGTCCCGTCAAAATCGGTCCAGCCATTTCAGAGATTAGCCGGAACAAACAGATAGACAGACAGACAGACAGATAAAAATTGTAAAAAATGTTATTTTGGTGTATGTACCGTAATTATATTCATATACATGTAGTGAAAAACGGTTATAGCAATATTACAAACAGAAACTCCAATTTTATTATATGTATGGATTTTATTAAACAAGCATAACTACGTTATTAACACTTGAAATTTATTGTCTTCCTTTAAAAGCTATCGAATTTCTATTTTACTAGGATCAAATCTGAAATCCTAACCCAGCTAACATACAAGCCTCATCTGTTTATATTTAACCTATCGCCGATACAAAGTTATCTGGCACTCATGACACATGCTCCTTATTCTTTATTGTATTATATATGTACCCCTTTTGTTTTTGCAACCTGGGGCCCTACGAAAACTTAGCAATCTTATTTTAATCTTACTTTGTCTCTATCCTTGTTTTAAAGGTACAAAAGAAAAAGACAAATACAAAGTAACATAACAGATAAATTTAAAATTTAAGAAACCTCCGACTTATTGTACATTATTCTACTAGTCAAGCCATTTCATTTGATACCTATATTAAAGGAGTTGTGAAAATATGTAATTCGCCATGTTGTGGCGGCGGCCATCTTGAACCGTTTTTTAACAAAAATAGTTAAGAACACTCCTTACTAATTCACATTTCAAACAAAAATAACAATCAAAAGTGGTTCATCCGTTCGGAAGCTACGGTGGGAGACACACACACACACACAGACTAGTCACACTTAACCCCTTCGTTTTTGTGTCGGGGGTTAATTAAAATAATACTGCCATATGAGGTGGCGGTAGGCCTCCTGTTCTCAGATTATAACCGTGTTTGTTTTTGGAAGTAATGTTTCACTTAAACTGTTATGTAGCACTTATTTATCTGCCCCTGCTTTGCATGTGGCTACAAAATATATCTAACCTAATATTATAAAGAGAAAAGATAAGTTTGTTGCATGTTTGTTTGTTTGCATCGATTTAACTAAAATCTGCGTTAACGATTTGTCTTATTCTTTCACTTTTAGAAATCAATAAATGAAGCGGATAACATGGACTATATTATATTATGTTTAACATATTTTTCAGTCATTATTAGAATTTCAATATTGAGCCTTTGTAAATCTGAATGATGCATTACGACACTATTCCAATGATATTTTTCGTAGGCATTTGTTGTGACACCGAATAAAACTTTCGATACCAAAGCGAAACGAAAAGTCTAGTTAGTATATATTTTTACGAGTTATTACGGTCTGATCCCCCAGATCTGATCCCCTGAGATTATTATTATTCTTTTCCGTTCACGACGTAGAATACTGCAGAATAAGTATTATTTATTACACGCCATATGACACAAAACTAAAATTAATAAAACCGCGTAACATTATTTAATGATCGTTAAAATTATCGGCTAAATTATCTTACCCACGGCTTATATTACCCACGGTTTCGCCTGTGCTTAAAATGTGTTTATTTTCCTCGGAAACCAGACCGATTTTCGGGATAAAAAGTAGCCTATAAATAGTTATAGTAGTGTTGTTATGTAGTAGTCTGACCAAATCTATCAACATACCAATTTTTATCGAAATAGGTTCAGCCATTTAGCACTTAAAATATTAGTACGATTTAAGCCTCTCGTAGAAAATGCTTTATACGATAGTGAAAGCCGTATGAATATCTGTTAAGTAGTTTAAAAGAAGTTACACAAACACAGACAGATAGAAAAAACAGCGACTTTTAGAGATAGGTAGTAGGTAGGCAGAGGTAGGTAAAAAATAAAAACATGAAGTAATTTTGTGGGCAGCTTGGAGTTGTGTGTGCAAAAACATTGTATGTAGACCCCAAATTTTGTACATTAACAAAAAGCGTATAAAGACTAAGCTGATTCAAACAGAAAGGATGGTTAGTAAAAAGATCTCAATTTATTTCAGGAACTATGCTAAGAAAATACACCTAACAATGGTCTATCATTATCGACTACCTAGGGAGCAAAAATGCGAGAAATAAAGAAAGAAAAGAAAAAGAAAAACAAATTAATCTTACATACAGGTTTTTTTGATTTTTTTATCGATTTTTTTTGTGCGTCACACAATAGAAAATAAGAAAAAAAAATTCAAGAGAACTTGGTTCTCTCAGAAACTAGAGTATTATTACATAAACTGCTTTTCTATTGACTGTACTTACCTGTCAAAAAGACTGAGGGGATCAGACCGGAATCAAAGAAAAATAATAATCTTAGAGGATCATACCTTTTTTATATTAGCCTACTAAAGTGACTCCATCCCGCCTAAGCAAGCAGTCAGTGGAATCCAGAAGTGGTGGCCACAATACCAAAAGCCATCGTCTTAAACTGCTGGTATGTTGGCCTCTACTATGGCGGCTGGGAATGGAGTTAGGGGAAGGGAATGATGGAGGTGAGGAAAGAGGAATTGGTGAAATTGGGCCTCCGGCGTTCTCACTCACCGAACGAAACGCAGTAGTAAGGATACTACTACTCTTACGTCGATCTTTTATGAGAGGATAGTGCTTCCCCGGACGATCTGGCCCATTCATGCTGAAACCAGCGTGGATCTACTACCATGTATGTCTAGGGGATCAGAGTGCAATAACTCATTTTACCGCAGAAATATTTATAAGGACATATGCGGAAGGATGTGTTGACGAAGGGCACAATTACAAACACATAATCAATGTGTGTGTAGATATAAATAGATTAGTAAATGTTAAAGAGGCAAAGGAGGTATATTTAGATCGCAGCAAATGGCACTCTATAGTCTCTGCTTATACCGAGAAACAGGCGTGAAGTTATGTTTCTATGTAGAAATAATATCTTATACCCATAAAAGTAATTCCCTTAACTAGATAGCACTGATGCATTTTCATAAGTTATAACGTAGTATATCTTAACGCAACTCATAGTTACTTACCCTTTGACACAAGCAAAGCAGTGGAGCTAATAGTTATCATACACTTTTACAAGGCTTAATTCAAGTGTACAGAAAATCTTTGCAGGCAAATCTTCACAGAAAGCATTGTAAAAAACTACTAAAACGATTCTTACTTATTTACAAACTAATTATAAGTCAGTAATTTATCTAAGAAGTACAAAAGAACATTGTACGGTGCAGTTCTGAAGTTTAATTGTTTGGCTTGATAGTAAAGATGTTTGATCAAACAGCCTCCTACAAACTTTTACTAGCCTAGTACAATTTTTGTAAAATATTTAATTTTAGGGTTATATTTACTGCGTTTATTTAAATAACTTAATGCCTGTCTCCCATTAATGGAGTAAATAAAGAATGTATAACTGCGTTTTTTATTTTTATTTTTTTAATTAATTATAACATAAACCGCTTTCTCCTGACTTAGCTGTTAAAAAGACTGAGCGGATCAGACCGGAATGACTGAATATGCAGGGGATCAGAACGGAATTAAAGAATAGAAATAATCTTAAGGGATCAGATATGGAGAATAGAAATAAAAGAAAGAATAGAATATCAAATGCAAGAATTTATTAAAAATTTTAGTGTTTTGCTAACTTTTTAAATGGAATTAACACTAATTTAATAGTTTGTTCATGATGTTGTTTGTGTTTATTTGCGTTGGCTCACGATCTTGACTATTCAATTGATGATACATCCCATGATAATAAGTATTGACATCTATGTCAATGGTAATGAGTGATAGATTTAATTGTTAAGTATGTCATGTATTTGTTTTTAGATTTATAATAAAAATATTTAGTTACAATTATAGATAAATTTATGAATAAATTATTGAAAAACAATAACAAACATTACTAAAAACACAAAAAAAATAATGTTAAAAATATGTAGGTATTTTTTTACAACATTTTTTACGACTCCTGCCTAATCGAGTAATTGTATTGAAAAAGTACTAAGAGACTTAAATAAATGCTTAATATACATTAAAACATAAAAATAATAACAAATAATTTTGTACAGCTAGCTTGTTCTACATGAACCATAGTGCACCGAAAAAATGTATGAGATTGACATAGGGTAACAACATTGTCGTTAGCTTATGTCAATCCCCTCTTGTTTAATTTATTCTATTCTATTATTATTTATGCCACTTGTCTAGGCCCTCATGAATATCACTAGCGCGTTGCCGAGTCTGTTATTTTCATAATATTTTATTAGAATTTTATTACATTCTAGTATTCATTTCATTATGGTTCATTTATTTGAATAAAATTGGTACTCAATATAATGAATCTCTCTAAGAATATAACTAGACAAGTTGATACTGATATTGCTCTTATGAAGTTAATTAATAATATCTTACGTTTATGTTATGCTATGTTGGAGATAATAAAAATTGATGTGCTTTTATTAATGATTACTTTATTTATTATGAAAATCTAAATTTATACCTAAACAATTATTATGGCTATTTATTCCATTTGCAATTGCATGTGGTTTTACAAATAAAAAAATTAATAAGCATAAAACACATGCATTCATCCATTTATACAGTAATATATCCACGCTGGTTTCAGCAAGAATGGGCCGGATCGACCAGAGAAGTACTACCCTCTCATAGAAGATCGACGTAAGAATATTTGTATTCATACTAATGTGTTTCGCTCGGTGAGTGAGAGCGCCGGCAGCCCAAATATCCCCTCGGTCCTCTTCCGTTTCCTGTTTTATTCCTCACCCTCTTCTTCGTGGTCGGCAATGGCTTGGTCGTGTTTTATAAGCATTATTACTTCTGCAATGGTTGGAAAACACAACCATCTCTATAGGTTAGTACGGTACGGTAGTAGGTAGTAGATCCACGCTGATTGCAGCATGAATGGGCCGGATCGTCCGGGGTAGTACTACCCTCTCATAGAAGATCGACTTAAGAGTAGTAGTATCCGTACTACTGCGTTTCGTTCGGTGAGTGAGAGCGCCGGAGGCCCAATTTCCCCCCTTTCCTCTTTCCTCACCTCCCTCATTCCCTTCCCCTAACCCCATTCCCAGCCGCCATAGTGGAGCCACCATACCAGCAGTTTATAACGATGGCTTTTGGTATAGTAGCCGCCACTTCTGGATTCCACTGACTGCTTACCATCAGGCGGGGTGGAGTCACTTTGGTAGGCTATAATATAAAAAAAAAAAAAAAAAAAAAAGGTTACTCGTACCATTTAACATCAGGTATGTTTGTTTGCCACCAAAGTTGTATAAAAAAATAACAAATTCAGTAAAATATGGACACTGACATTAATCAAACCCACAAACTCTTACAAAGTAATCGCACATTAATAAACTAAAATCTATTATCAACAAAAAATATGTCTTCAAACAAACAACAAACATAACCAACATTAACATTCTACTAAAACCGCTGACTTCCAAAAACTATTTACCTTTCTCAAATCTAATGTGATACCCTCGGCTTGCGTACTAACGTTAATCGTTATGTTATAGACGGTAGCTCTTATGAGATGGGGTACTGGCATATTAAGTGCGGCTTGATCACCCACGTTTATGGTATACTTAAGAGCGTGTGTATCTTGAAAGGTTTGGATAGAAAAGATGATTTTTGTTGTGATATTTGTGCTGGGTTTATATAATATAACTTCATGCCTATCTACCATTAATAGAGTGGGCAGAGACTATACCACTCTGTTTATTATTCTTAATTTTTAATTATTTGTTTCATTGCTCTTGACAGTAAACTACCTGTCTAAAAGACTAGGGGATCAGACCGGAATGACTAAATTTACAGTGGATCAGAACGGAATTAAAGAATAATAATCACCAGTGGGGGATCAGATCAGGGGAGTCCGACCGGAATAACTTTTAAATTGAGGTGGTGAGTAGTAATAATATCAAGCTATACTGACGACCATTGGGGCAGAAAGATTCTAGAGTGGTGACCACGAAACGGAAGACGCAGCGTAGTAGGCAGACTCCTCACAAGTTGGACCGACGGCCTTATAAGGGTGGCGGGCAATCGATGGATGAGGGTGGCTCAAGACTGACCAAGGTGGCGAAAATTCTGGAAGAGCCATGTCCAGCAGTGGACGTCTTTCGGTTGATAATTATGTCGTGAAAAATATATCCCCGTTAGGATTATATTAGTAGGTATATTAGAGACTTTATGCCCTTTTTTTACTTTTATAATGAATCTACTAGTAAGCACTTATAAACAGCAAGTAAGAAAATATGATTAAATACACCCGAATAAAAGATTCCACTAGCAGAATCAAACAATAAGACCCAAATTTCCATAAAACTAATAATATTGTAACACGCGTCAAAACAAACTCAAATATTTGTTCTGTTCGGTCAAGGAGAGTCTAACAATAACACATATTCCTACACTAAAACTATAAGAACAAAATATATGAATAATGCAGAGAGAATATAAAAGTTTGCTCAAAGCGAGTGAGCGGTGCAAGTGCAGGGTAATTTTGCATAAAGTTGTTTATGAGTTTAATCAGCAACTTAAACCTAGATAAGAGATAAGGTATAAAGATGTTATATACTTCTTATGCATGTTTATAAAAGGCTTTGTCCTGACTGACTGACAGACAAACAATGCACAGCCAAAAACGCTGGTCGTAGCGACTTGAAATTTGGGGGTGTGTTGGGTGAGATTGGGAATGAAACGTTGTACCTATTGAAAGATTTTTGTTTTGAAAGTTAACGACATGAAATTTGAAGGGTTTGTTTGTCTTAATGTCTAGACGTGTACAGATAAAGGGTTTAAAAAATGTTCCTTGAGGGTGTGACGTGACAAGGGATGAAAGCGCGTATGAAACATTTTTATTTTTTCATTTATAGTTTTGAAAATTTGTTTTGGTATACTGCTATCAAAGTAAAAAATACTCTTATCAATATTTTTGACTAAAGGTGACTAGGGATGAAATTGGGGATAAAAAGTTGTATGGCAATACCATTGTTTTTTAAGTTATCGTCGTGCAAATTAATATTATGATGTTAAAATGCTGTTTTTTTGACAAAAGTGGTTTTAAGGAGGTGAAACATTAAATAGACAGTTCTTTGTTTTTCTAAGTTATATTTTATGTATTGACCAAAATGAAAAACGCCGTATAATTTTAACAGGGATAGCTATAGGGCTATATGGAGGTAAAACATAGATATCGTTATAAATAAATAAATAAATGTTAGCCTACAATCTGGAATTTGTCCATGCCCGACTACCGAAGTCAACAACGGTAATGTTTTTCAAGCGTATGTCTCCATGGTATCAAACATAGCTACAGAAACGTGAGAATACCCTTCTATCTAAAAATAAAAGCATAATTTTGCTGCCTCTGTGGCTCGGTGTTACTATGTACGGATTACTACGCAGAGGTCTCGGGTTCGATGCCCAGGTCATGTAAAGTAATATTGGGTTTTTCTGGCGAAAAATTCTCAGTTTTAGGCCGGAGCCTGGAATTGTGCCCGATATATGGCAACAGGCTCGCCCCTGTTATATGGGACCTAAAATAAATATTAGCAAAAAGTGGATGGTTAAACAGCTCTGCTTACCTCTTCAGGGATAAAAGTCGTGAAGAAGATATGTATGTTTACTATCAACGAAAATTTATCTGTGGGAAGTACAATCATGTAATTTATGGGACATAAATTATTCAAGAATAACTCCATATAAGAGCAATTTCATCAATTTAATGAATCATAATGAAATGAATACCAGAATATAATAAAATATAGGCAAAAATATCTTTCTTATGAAATCGTAGCGTCTCGATTCTACTTCACAAGTAATCACTTGAATTTGTAATCACTTAAGCGTCATATCACAAAATATGCAAAACTTTAATAATGACCTATAAAAGTATAGCAAATCATAACCATACAAATGATCTCAGATTGAAAGCGAGAGTAGAAAAAACAAGTTAATACAAAAATCCTAGAAATACATATCGAGTCACGTACTGCGTGTTCCTTCCTATTCTCTATATAGTGTTTTTATAAAACTTTTCTTCGTATAACATTTATCTACTAGAGCTAATATGAACTAAGCCATTAATCTTAAAAGATATGAAATCCCATTAAAAGATATAACGTCATCATCATTATCATATCACCATCCACTGCTGATATTCATTTTATTCATCGGTTGCCCTTCACCCACATATATATCACTTACTAGCGCACACATCCAGAGCATACTTTTGCGTTTTTAGTAACTGCTCTGCTCTCGTCGCTAGTAGCATGATGTTACATAGCCTATTACCTTCCTCGAGAACTGGGCTATCATACGCAAAAAAAATTTTTCAAATCCGACTAGTGGTTACAGGGATTAGTTCGTTCAAACAAATAAACATACTCTTTCGCTGTATATTAAATTACATATTAATATACATATTTTAGCTACCTTGTAAGTTGATGAAGGGTTAAGTCATGTCGTCTTTATTTTTTGTGCGGATTAGATAAAGACAGCATTTTTTTTTTTTTTTTTTTTTTTTTTTTATATTATAGCCTACCAAAGTGACTCCACCCCGCCTGATGGTAAGCAGTCAGTGGAATCCAGAAGTGGCGGCCACTATACCAAAAGCTATCGTCTTAAACTGCTGGTATGGTGGCCTCCACTATGGCGGCTGGGAATGGGGTTAGGGGAAGGAAATGAGGGAATGAGGAAAGAGGAAAGGGGGGAAATTGGGCCTCCGGCGCTCTCACTCACCGAACGAAACGCAGTAGTACGGATACTACTACTCTTAAGTCGATCTTCTATGAGAGGGTAGTACTTCCCCGGACGATCCGGCCCATTCATGCTGAAATCAGCGTGGATCTACTACCGTAAAAGCATTACAATATTTGCATTCACTAGTTGTGTGGTGTACATAAAGCTTCCTATAATTACAATGAAACCATTCCTCGTCAGCTAAATTCACACAAGATCGTCCTTAAAAGTTGGCTTTGAACATGCTACGAAGGGCTACTGTGACTATGAGTTAGAGCGTATGGAGATAAAATATATTGTAAATTGTTTATTTCAATTACTCCTAGTGCGATCGATTATTCTAGTATATTTGACTACTTCAACTTTGACTGCAAAATAAAATGTTGTACTTTTTACTTCAAAGTCGGTACAATCGCACAGCAGTCAAAGTACAATTTCTTCTACAGACTACAAATACTACAGACAAAACATTTTGATCCAATGGCTCCACACCTGTACAACAAAGTAAATGAATCACACACACACACATACACTCGCACGCACGCACGCATGCACGCACGCACACGCACGCATGCACGCACGCGCACGTACTAAGAAAATTGTTTACAAGAAAATATCTTGATGAAAAAATTAAATACATTTGACATTGCCCAAAATATCAGACAAACGAGTTTAATTTCTAAAGCCTTATTTTGTCTTAAAACCATAAAAAACTACCAACGAAGACCTCACTTACGTAATAATTATTTCAAAATAATTTTTGATACCTTACCCGGACATCGCTGGCACTTGAAAATTTACACAAGCACCAAGTTTGAGAGTCTATAATTTCTTTATAACAAAAAAAAGAACGTTTTCATCCGTATACCGTTAATTTAGTACCACGACTTCTTTTGCATCATTATTTTTTTATTACTCTTAAATGTGCCATTTTAGAGGCATCCAGATGTTATTTGAAATCTTAGTTATTACCTAAGGAAGAAAGATTTCTTTTGTTGAAATTTAGGGAAAAAGTAGCCGAATTATTTCAGCACTTTCAGATTTTATGGAAAAGATGTGATTTAGAATGTAGGACTGGTTCAATTTTTAACTTTCCTGTTTTTTACAGAAATAATAAGAAGGAAGAATAATATGAATATCGTGGAGTTTGAACATATTTCTGTAGAGTCGGTTACAAATTATGAGTCGGTTCAGGAAGAAGCAATCTTGAGTATTTCACTCTATGTTAGCAAAGCACTGCATGTGCACTATTTAGGAGGAGTTTGCACAAGTCTGCAGGAATACAAGACTTGTATACAAGAATATCAAGGACTACCCTGGGAGCAGAGGTAAAATAAAGAATAATATTTAAAACAAATTTCTTCTTTACTTTTCTCTGTTCTTTTCCTTCTTAATGTACACTTCATATACTCTCACTAATATTACTTTCTCTTCCACTCTAAGGTATGCTGTTAGAGAACTCAGTTCTGAGTTAAACTCGTTATACATAATTTCTATTTATGTATTTTATGTCGATGTATCTTTTTGTGTGCATTGAATGGTTAAATGGTTCCACTAAAAAAATTATATGTAAAAATTTCGACCCAGAAAATCAAAAGGCAATTTGGCATAATATTATCAAATTAATAAACACAAATATAATATAGAAAAGCTGTTTATAGCTAAATCATGAATGCAACCAAGCTTTGAATATTTCTAAACAACACGAAGTGGTTTGCTTGTTAGCTGTTCAGTTGTGTGGTCAGGCATTTAAACAAGGGTATCATCTGGCGGATTTAAGCTTGGCTATAGTATAATATTAATAGTTCTGACTCGTTAGTCTTGTGGTTTTAAAGTGAGAGAGTATTTACTGATCTGCTTCCGTGTTGAATTTAAGGCCAAATAATACTTAGTTATTGTTTTATTTGGCGGAAAAATTGAAATTAATTATAATATGTATATTATAATCTGATAATGTCCACATATTATTATAAATATCACACACCCTCATTTAGTCTCAAGCTAAGCAGAACTTGTGGTATGGGTACTGGATAACTGAAATATAATACATACATACATATAATACATAGAAATCACCCAGACTGAAGACAAATACAAATGTTCATTACACAAATATTTGCCTTCCATGGAAATCGAACCTATGACACCCGGCGTCGTAGGCTACACTAACCACTAGACAAATGGTGCGGTCAAAATAATATGTGCAGTTAATATAATGGATATGTAACTCTCATACCTAATCTACTAGTTTAAATATGTTTGGCTAATGTAGTATGTCGGTAGAGGTTCAATCTTATTCTGCGAAAATATTTATTTTGATTCTCATATATTTATTTTTAGAGTTTAGTTGTAGTTTGAGTCTATTAGTTGTATGTTTGTAAAGTCTTAAAAAATATATTGCAATAAATTAATTTTATTAATTTTTTTTTAATTTTAGGGATTAATATTTATTTGTATTTTAGATAGGACGTAGTATTATGTAAAGAAACAATTGCCAAGGGGTTTATTATATATTTCTATGGTATTTTTAACAAATTTGACGTTGAAAAAATCTCTCAAAGATTTTAAATGAATATACATAACAACATTATTAAATGAAATTTGCAATGTTGTTCTAATTTATAAATCATGTCGGCAAAGTAAACTGGCTGAACCATTACTCCATATATTACAAAATCCACTCAGGTGGTAAAATATAACTCAAAATTTTGCCCTAATAAGGCTTGCGTAATTTTGGAATGAAACAGTAACTCAAAATTGAAGGAGTTCCTGAAATTCACCATGATGAATTTTGATTAAAGTATTTTCTTTTGTTGGTACAAGTGTATAAAAAAATAAATTCAACTTCAAAATACCTCTAAAAAGTAAAAAGATTGCAAATTTCAGATCACGTTGCATAAAGTATAATAATTATATTGAATCCATCGAAAATTGCTACAATATTACTTTTCATAGAAAAGAGTTGATGATTTTCTAACTCCTTAATAGATTTTCTTGAATCATTCTAAAAAGAGAATTGATCAAATCATCTTTCAAATGAAAAAAATTAAGTTAAAATTGGTTTATCTGCTTAGAAGCTACAATAAAGACACACAGACACATAACACTTATAACACTCCTACGTGTATCAAATGTTTGACAAATAAACAAAGTAACAATGTATCCCAAATTATCCATTAGTTATAATTAAATTTGTACTTTACTTGTTAAACCACATACAAGGAGTATAAATGGATTTTCGTAGTATGTTCAATTAACTCGCCTCTTGGTGTACAAATTGTGTACTATTTGTTTGTTTAGGTTTGAAAGGTCATGTAGTTGATTTCGCTGTAGATGTGTTATAAAATACCTTTACCTTACCTACCTTACCTTCTGTAAGACTTTAAAATATACTTATACCTATTTACAAGGATCCGATTCGATCTCGGTTGGCATCGGTATCAAAAGTTGCAGTTTACCAGCTTTGTTCATTTTTATCGTTGCTGTTCGATTGCTACAGGCGATAGGTAAATATATACCTTTTATGAAATTAAACGTTTAAAGACGGCACTCTAGAACTATTTACTAGCGCATGTTTTCCTAAAATTTAATCCCGGGTTTCAAGTTTTGTGTCAAATATTTGAAAAGTAGCTCTCAAAGATGCCATAGTAGGCTTTTCTGAACTCCAATTTGCGTATTATGAAGTAGAATGGAGTGAATTTTATTAGGGAATATAAATAAAACTGATATTATTTGGTAATTAAATAATTCCAAATTTATACCGACTTAAATATTTAAGACTATGTAGATTTTAAACAAACTTACGTGAAAGTTAAAGTACAAGTATAGACTTGTAGGCTTTCTAAATATAGCAATTTTTCAAAGTATTAAACTTCTTCATATTCTTCTAAACAAATTTAATTACTGCGGTGTTATAGGTACCTTCTGTATAGAGTTTTGAAGTCAAATATCAGAACGCCTTTGTAGAGTTTTTGAGTTTGAACGGTGAAGTTTTCAGTTTTTACTCGTACATTCGACGTAATTTGAATATGTGGTTCAAGTTGCAGGCTTTTAGGGTTTAAAAGAAATAATTTTAGTACTAGATTCAGTTCTTCAGATTCAAGATAGCAAGTAAGTGGTCTATTAAGCTAACGCCAACGCTTATGTTAATCCCATACACTTTATAATCTTTTCTATGAATAGAATAGAAACCTATACCAACTTGTCTAGGACCTCTGTTTATGAACAGAGGTCCTAGACAAGTGGTATAGGTTAATATTCTTAATATTCTAGTGGATTATGATCCACTAGAATATTAAGAGCATAATTATAGACATCAACAATCCTCTTTACATTAGTTTTCTTATACATTTTAGGTCGGAATAAGATGCACTTAATTTTAAGTTGTTACTGTAATGTATGAGCATAACTGTATTCTGTTGCTATTATAGAAATAATACTTCGCATGCTCCAACACTCATCAGTCATCTGTGAGCTAAGTGTCCATCGTCAATACAGTAAGGATTTGACTATCAGCCACTTTGATTAGCCTGAAAATCTTCTCGTTTCCTATATTGGATCTCGCAGTAACACTTTAGTTACAATTTGATCAAAATAACAACAGTTCGTACTAGGTCATGACAAACAAAAACATTATCCTTTAGTTTTAGGCCACATCCTAAAATAAGAGTAAACCACATTCAAGCTTGGGTCCGCTCCAGGTCACGTCCCGTATCGTATTATAAACTATGTTGGATATTTATCTGTGTCTGCTTAGCATTGTTTTGTAACATTCTAACTTATTGGTTACTGTTAAAATGCACAATTTATCTTTTTGATTTTATATTTCCTGTCTTCCTTTTTTTTAATAAACATAGGCCTTTCCCAGTCGTGAATGTTAACGTAGTAAGGTAATTTAACCTCCGGAAATCATGGGCTGGTTCCTCATGAAATCACTGTGAAATATTTTTTTCTATTATTATTAGCATACCAGCACATATAATTATGATAGTGGGTCTTTTAAGCGGAGCGTGATAAAGCATCTTACTAAGCCGCCGTAGTGTAGCTTGGCTTTTGGAATAGTGCCCACCACTTCTGGATTCCACTGACTGCTTACCATCAGGCAGAGTGGAGTCACTTTGGTAGGTGACAATGTTGGCGTTAGCTTATGTCAATCCTATACATTTTTTAATCTATTCTATGAATAGAACAGATATCTATGCCACTTGTCTTGGCCCTCAGTTGAGCAAAGTGAGTGACGGAAACGCCAATTTGGGTGATGGAAATATTGAACAGTGTATTGAAAAAAAAAAAAAAACACAATGAACTAAGCATTTTCCTTGTTGTTCTTAAAATAATCATCCTGAAGTTGCCCATTTTTGTCATTTTGCTCGCTTATTTCCACATTACACGGTCCGTACATTACCTAATAATGCATACTTAAATACCTATAGAATAACATAAACATTTGACCTTGATAAAGTCATCATTGCTGTGTTTTCATTCTACATTAATGACTAACTACGGTACTATGGTTTGGCCTACAAAGTGCTAATCTATTATATAAAGCGAAAGAGGTTGTTTATTTGTTTAAACGCTTAAATCTCTGGAACTACCAGTCGGATTAAAAAAAATCTTTTTGCGTATGATAGCCCAGTTTTCAAGGAAGGTTATAGGCTATATAATATCACGCTACTGGCGACGAGAGCAGACCAGTAAGCAAAGACGGAAACGAATAAGAAAGACGGCCGCGGAAGTCTGTGCTTATGGACGACTCAGAGTCCTTAACATTGCTCCTACGATGCCAGGGACTCTGCGAAGCCACTGCCTACCGTGAAGGATGTGGGGCAGGTGAAAGGATTGAGGAAGGGAGGCAAAAGGAAACGGGAGAAATTGGGTCTTTGGCGCTCTCACTCACCGAACGAAACGCAATAGTACGGATACTACTACTTTTACGTCAATCTTCTATGAGAGGGTAGTACTTCTCCGGTCGATCTGGCCCATTCATGCTGAAACCAGATCCAGATCTATTAGACAAAGATTTTGCAATCCTTAGTTTGTTTGCCATCAAAACTGTGCAAAAAATCTCTTTATATCACAACTTCAGTAATCTATCACATATTAAGTATAAGTTAGCTCTATAGCTACTTAGACATCGGCTTAGCCATCGAACTAAGTAGTAAACTTTCAGCTTAACATTGTGGCATACATATTCCAAGCAGAACTAAGTAATCCTTGCACATCTAAATCTACACTATTAAATAAAGCGGAAGTTTGTTTGTTTGAACGCGCTAATCTTAGAAAATATCAGTCAGATTTGAATAATTCTTTTTGCGTTTGATAGCCCAGTTTTTGAGAAAGGTTATAGACTATGCAACATTACGCTACTGGTGGCAGGAACAGAGCAGTAACCCAAAATGTAACTTAACGTGGGTGAAACCAAGCGGCAGCTAGTAGGTAGTAACATATAAACTTGGATTTCACTAAACGTTTTCCAAGTCTAGTTAAAGTCCGGACTTGCATTAAATTTAATTCTCTGAGTATGTTGAAATGCTGTACAAGTGGATGGACATATTTGTGAGGTAAGTTAAGCTTTAAGTTAGAATTAAGTTACGTGTTAAATGCACTAGATACAACGCATCAAGTCTAAATGGAGAGGGAATTAGAGTTGAATAATGTACATAAGCTGCTATTTAAGAATCCCGGACTGGCCACTACATAAATAATATTAAAAAAGGAATTATTACATTTGAAAATGCAACTTTTTGGCTGTAGAATGCAGTTTGTTTCATCCGACTGTCAATTGTTTTCATTGTGTGGCACGATTTTAAAAATGGCATCTGATTATCACAATATATTTAGCTCGTATTATCTGATAGCTTGCAGAACTGACGGCCGTCGGGGCAGAAAGGTTCTAGAGTGGGGACCACGAACTAGAACACGCAGCGTGGGACACCCTTCATAAGGTGGACCGACGACCTTATAAGATAGGTGGGCAAACGATAGATGAGGGCGGCTCAGGACTGGCCAAGGTGGCGAAAATTGGAGGAGGCCTATGTCCAGCAGTGGACTTCAGCTTTCAGCTTATATGATGAAGATGAATATTATATTTTCTACACTGTTATTAAGCGTCAAAAGTATTTTACATTTAGATATGAAAGTCCTAGGAGGCTCATACTTAGCATAAAGTAAAAGTGCTTAAAACATAAATAGTTGTAAATAACTGTTATAAAATTTTTTTTGATCCGAAAAATTTATCCTATTAATATTATAAATGCGAAAGATTGTGTGTGTGTGTGTTTGTTACCACTCAGCGCCAGAAAATTGATTTGTAGATAGATTCGATATCATATTCTACGCATATCATAATTTACGCGTGGGCAAAGCTGTGGGCTGCAGTTAGTTTAAAATTCAAAATATTATATCCTAAAAATATTAAAATTTCTTTGCACTTTCAACAATCTTAATATATGCTAAAAACGCGTCTAAAAATTGTTGAAAATATTTAATTTTAAAACCGCTCTTTGGCT
Organism: Parascotia fuliginaria; assembly: GCA_963082885.1. NCBI lineage: Eukaryota > Metazoa > Arthropoda > Insecta > Lepidoptera > Erebidae > Parascotia > Parascotia fuliginaria. The sequence goes on from OY720195.1 coordinate 9,940,078, forward strand.
GAATAACATGGTCGGAGCACTACCTTGTCTAAATTGCTTATGCATAAACAGGCGCGATGTACGTGATGCCTTTTAATTATTAGTTTGGGGTACAAACTACCCCTTCGCATAATAATTCTGAGTTGGAAGGTATACGAGTAATACAATTGTGGGAATATTGTAAATGATAATAGGAATAAATTGTTTTGATATCAGTAGGTATCTACTATCGTCATCCTGAATAAGTACTCTGTCTGTCAATCCACAGAAGCTTCACTTGTTAAGGTTATTCGCAGATGGTTGACCATTTTCTAAAACGCATCGAATATCCTTTATATTTTGGTAAATAATAATATCCTTCGAGGTTGATTGTCATCCATCGTCTAAATTAAAATTAAAGTATTTGAAAAAAGAAATTACTTTTTGATTATAGAGGTGCGTGGGAAGTGGAGGAAGCCTTTGCTCTGGAGTGAAACGGATGCTAATAAAAAAATAAGGTTACAGATACACTAGCGTTTCGCAGCGCGATTTCACCCGCGTCTTTGTTAACTGCTCTGCTCTGGTCACCAGCAGCATGATGTTACATAGCCTATAACCTCCCCACGAACTGAGCTAAAAGAGTTATTCAAATTCGACTGGTAGTTCTAGAGAATAACGCGTTCAAACAAACAAACTTTTCCACTTTATATAATAATGTACATATTATTATGTAAAGATTTTATTTACTGCCTATAAAAAACCTATGTAGCTGAAATGCGTTAGGTAGATTATAAGTCGCGTATGAACAAGGCACGATTTCAAGACTTCTAAAGAACCGAATTACAGCGGCTTAGCCGAGCGAATGTGCCGTTCACTATGTTCTTTCGGATTTTACAATAAGACAAACTGATGAAATATGCAAGAAACTGAATAAATTTGCTTATGTCCTTTATAAATTGAGAAAAATCGTAAATATAAGTACAATTTTGATGACCTACCATGGCTATGTAGCGTCGACACTACGATACGGTATAATATTCTGGGGCAACGCAACAGATAAAGAATATGTTTTCAGAGCCCAAAAAAAATGTCTGAGAGCTATGCATGGTCTTCACAGCACAGACAGCTGCCAGCCTATATTCAAAAGTTTGAATATACTCACCCTTCCATCTCTATATATCTATGAAGTAAATGTCTTCGTAAAAACACATATATCTTTATATAATCTCGCTTAAAAGAGTCACTACAGACAACTACGGGATAAAAATAAACTAGAATTAGAAATCCCAAGAGCAAAAACGGCCTTAATGAAAAAAAAATGTATATGTATGGCCCAAAAAATATTTAATAAATTGCCCAATGAATTAAAATGTTTAAGCATAGACGTCTTTAAAACTAAACTATATATAATCCTTATTAAGAAATGTTATTATTCTATAAATGACTATTTTAATGACAATTGTATAACTCTTGTGACATTGTAACTATTTAATTTCAATATATTCCGCTGACATGTATTTTACTCTGACATATTTGAAATATTTAATGACATTTTACCATATAATATAATTAACTATTGACAATTTTTTAATCAACGTTTCATTTTCTTGACATTTATGAATATATAGCAATTGAATAGATAGTCACATTATGAATGATCAATAAATAATGAATTAAGTAATTAAAAAGTATTAAATATTGCATGCCTATGGGCGGAATGTGGCGCCTCAAATAATAACGACCATCCTTGTAACACCCATGTTCGCAATAAATGATTTGATTTGATTTGATTTGATTTGACAAAGCTACGTTAACGAGGTCATTTTAAATGACATTTAAAAATAAATCACAATAATGGTCGTAATTTAATTTAAAGATCAACCTAACGTCATCGTCTTAACATAAAAGTAAATCGACTTTCTTTGCTAGCTTTGACGACTGCCTGTGCAGTAGGAGATCGTGCGACTGCTGGTAGGTAGTAAGTTTGATTTTTTTGAAATAAAATGATCTTTATTGTTTGTTACAGGTAATTTTATGAAAATCATATTGTTTTACTGTAACATACCCATTGGGTGTACAATATTTAAATTGCATATTAATAATACCAGCCTATTTACTGTCCCACTGCAGGGCAAAGGCCTCTTCTCATATAGAGAAGGTATGAGCATCAATCACCACGCTTGCTCAAGGCGGATTGGCAATTTCAGACATTTAAGTCCAGGTTTCCTCACGATATTTTTCCTTCACCGTCAGTCTGAAATGTCCAAGAAAAACTTAGAAAGTACATATGATTTGAAAAATCACATTGGTACTTGCCCGGATTCGATTGCCCATTACCTCGTGTTTACGAAGCGGGTGCCTTATCCACTGGACCATTTCGACTTATGCATATTACTATTTTTAAATGTTGGAGAATTTATTTAATTAAAAATATAGAAACAAAGTTTGTGTGATGTAAATATTTATTATGAGTTTGGGTGGGAACCGATGGATGAGGGTGGTTCACGACTGGTTACAGTAAAATATCTTTGAGAAGTCAGATTTAGCAGCGGAATTTTTCCTGCTGCGATGGTAATTATAATGGTGTTTGGGAAATCACCTACGACATATTCTTCTTTACTATACAAGAGTAGTCTTTTTAAACGAACAAATATTGTTTATGTTTAATTTACTGCATTTTTTTATTATTTTATTTATTAACTGAACTAAATATCAAATAGATTTCATAGTTGTGTGAACACAGTACGCACGAATTAAAATAGTTAATTTTCAAAGAAGTAATATTTAATTAAATTGACGCTTTCGAAAGTAAATTAAACTTAAATAAGAAGTGCAATGATCTAAAGGTTAATAACTACTTATTCGCAGAAACGATAAAATTTAGGGACAATTTCACTAAGGCCATTATTATAGCACTGGAAAATGAAATGAAAATGAAAATACATTTATTAATTAACACTTAGGAACGTTAAAAATTACACGTAGTCAGCAAATTACAAATATACATTAAACGAACACAAAGTACACATTGACTCGGAACAAATATTTATGGATCACACAAAGTATTGTCTCGTGTGGGGATCGAACTCACAACCTCGTACAGAACAGTCGCTTGTGCGCCCACTGCGCCACGGAGGCACTCGTATAAATATTTGTTGATAAATTACAATATTTATATACAAATTAGGCGTCAAATAATATTCAGACTTTCGATCATGATTGTTTGTGTGGTGGAATTAACAGTGTAACAGTTATTGTCATTTTAGAATTGTCATGCATTTTCGTAATAAAATGAAAGGTTTTTTTTTTTATTACCTACAGTGGTAGACTAGCCTACACCGCACCTAAAGGTGGTAACTGTCGCATACTCTCTAGGACTCTGCGAAGCCGCTGTCTACCATGAAATTAATGCCCTCTTTAAACCTCATCTATGGTTACTTTGCTGTTGATTTCCTTTCGATAAATCGTGCAACCTACCTATTCAAAAATAACTGTGAACAAGCAATATATATTATTAAAAAGCAAAAAGCCCGCCTGCTTAAATAAAGTGAAAAGAACAAAACCCATTTTCTTTTCTTGTGCTGACGTTACATTGAAATTTTACATACCTTATGTCACTCCCACAATCAATACGAATCTAATGACACCTCATATGTCAAAATCCATCAAACCATTTAGGCTGTAGAGCATGCCAAAGAAATAGACATACATAATCACATACATACATGCATGACCCTTCTTGACTGAGTCAGGGCAAAAAGATTTATTGCTATTTATTCAAAATGTACTTAACATTTTAAGTTCTGTAGCCACAAATCTAAGTATTGATCCCATTACTCAAGCCTGTATTCCTCGCACACAATCAAGCATATTTCCCTGGCAAATGACGTCCACATTAATATTCTTAGATCGCCTCCTGCATACAAATGTCGCGGCGTATAATATCCAAGCTTCAAAGCCAGTTCTTGGATGACCCTAATATTTTGAAAGCTAAAACGAATTAATATGACTGCACCGTTGGTCTAGTGGTTAGTATAACTGACTGCGACGTCGGGTGTCGTGGGTTCGATTCCCGCGGGAGGCTAATATTTGTTCGATGAACATTTGTATTTGTCTTTAGTATGGGTGTTTCTTATGTATTCTAAGTATGTTTTTACAAAAAAAAGTATGTATATGTATTATATTTCAGTTATCTAGTACTCATAACACAAGCTTTGCTTAGCTTGGGACTAGATGATGGTGTGTGATAGTGTCCACAGATTATTATTATTATATTATTATAATAGAGTTTGTCGTATTCTGTAATGTTTAAAAGTATACAGATAATAAAAACTGTCTGAACTGTGACATAACCTTTACTTTTGGTCTAGATGACATTGTTACATTTTAACTACATTTTTAAAGTGTCAAAACGCTCTATTTTTGGTAAGGTTTGAAGTATTTGTAAAATTTGTTATGATAATAATTTTCAAGTTAAGAAATATTAAGTGTGTGCGTCTATGAGCGGACGAGTTTTGAGCGTGATAAATGAAAATAATTGAGTTTCATAAAATAAAGTGATAAGTAATGATAAGTAAGTAAAGATATTGATTTTTTCCATAACCGATATTTTAATCCTACCACGTTAACGTGGTAAACTTATAGATTTATCAAAAGATATGAATCGTTAAAATCAATAAAATAAATTAATGTACACATTAACGTAACTTCGTTAATTTTAATATCGGAATATATGTACATTTCGGATGTTGCAAGTAATCGAAATTTATATCATAATTTATTTTCGGAATGTTGTTATCGAAGTGTTAATTAAGATTTGTTTACTATAAATTACTTGCTGGTCGTGTTGTCTACGATATAACATCTACGTACTACCTTCTGCCTACCCCTTCGCGGAAAAATGTAATGAAAAAGAAACCAAAGAAAAGGGTTTATATAAAAACAAGGTAACAAAATACACATTTAAGCATTGACAGTATAAGATGTCATCTCGCACCTGTTTGTCGTATCAAACGCCGTTAAATGGCTGTAAACGTAAGGTTGCTATTATAAGACTTGGTATTGTGCCGATATGAAAACTTTATATACTCACTATAGTCTCTAAACTTATCATTCAATTTTACTTAATGTCCATTTGTCTAATAATTTTAAAAATATATATTTTTCAATCAACAATATAGGTCGAGTCTCACGCTTATGTTAAGCAGTAAACATTTTTCTTCTGACGATGACAATAGTTACATCAAAGTCTTGTAGCACTATTATAATATATTTGAGGCGCTCATAGTTCGTTGTACTCACTGATCAGTTATCAATCTGCGGGTTAAGCAACTAAGAGTGCGGCTGGCCCATGGATGGGTGACCTGAGTGGTATTTGATCTGCGCGTCTCCGTGCTTCGGAGGGCACGTTAAAAGTTGGTCCTGGTTGTTACCAAGTTGAACAGTCGTTAAGTCAAGTCGGATGCCTGTATAATAAATTACAGGTGACTTGAATAAATCCTGACACTAGGTTGACCACTAACCACTCGATAAGAAGAATAAGCACTATAACATCGTATAAATATCATTTCAATATCGTCTCAAAATAACTTCTACCAATGTTTTTCCCGTTTTACTATTTACAACATGACATATTTTTTACGATATCTGAAGGCACAGTGTGACAAGTAAATGTTGTGTATTTGCCCGACTGCCGCAGTCAGGAAGGGTAATGTTTTTTAGAGCGTAATGTGTGTATGTGAGTATGTATGTCTATTTCTTTTGCACGCTCTACAGCCTAAATGGCTTAATGAATTTTAACATATGAGGTGTCAATAAATTCGAATTAATTTTGAAAGTGACATAGGGTACATACCTAATATTTTAATGTAGCGTCTGCAACACAAAAAAATGGGTTTCTTTGGCTTTTTGTTTTTTTAATAATAATTATATATTGCTTGTTTGTAAATGAATTTATCGGAACCTAGAATAAAGACCTTTAGAGAATTGTGTAAAAAAACACATTTTTCTTTATTTGTTAGTAAAGTCTTGTAGTTTTAGTATGAATTAAGTTTACGGTTAAAAGCGAATGCCTAGACACTCCTTTTATCCTTTTCTCTTTCATGTCTCTTTCCATTCATGGTTAGCAACGGCTAACATATCTTTCTATATACGATATTTATTTGAAAATCCGATTTTATGCAATTGATCGTTCAGCGCTGTATCGCTTTTACAATATTTACTATTACATTAAGTGTATAAGTTTGTTTGTTTGTTTGAACGCGTTTATCTCTGAAACTACCAGTCAGATTTGAATAATTCTTTTTGTGTATGATAGCTTAGTTCTTAAGGAAGGTTATAGGCTAAGTAACATTACGCTGCTGGCGACGGGAGCAGAGCAGTAACCAAAGACGCGGATGGAACCACGCCGCAGGAAGCTAGTATGTTAATATGTCTATTATTGACAGCTCTTCAGCGCCGAAAGATAAATAAGAATTTTCAAGAATCTTGAATTGAAGTTTTCTTAACATTGTTACTGCAATGCTCTATTTATAACGGTTACTATTTACGATTAGTAAGGCCATGCTTATTTACGCTACAAACGTTGTGAACAAAATAATCTAAAACTAGATAAGAACATTTACTTTAAAACTTTTGCGTTTCTATAATTTATAAACATACTGGAATTTACGCGATCATTATCGCTTCACCAATCTGCTTGTGACCACGGCTGTTCGAAACATCGAGCAAAATAAGGTATGTAAATACCTAATGCATTATCGCGTAAATTCCTGTATATTTATAAATTGAAATTATAAATGCGAAAGTAACGCTGTCTGTCTGTAATGCTTTCACGATTAAACCGCTAATCAATTTTATATAGAAATTATGTATAAAGATGAAATAGACCTTGAAGAACAACATAGGCTAGCTTTTATTGCGGAAAACTGTCTTGAAGGGGTTGAAATAAGGGATGAAAGTTTCTATGAAAAATGCGATATAACCGACACTCACACGGGCGGAGCTGCGGGCAATAGCTATTATAGAATAAGCTCCTTTCGAAAATAGTATAACAGTTTACATGCCTTACTTTTAGGATGAAATAAAGACGGGTTTTAAATATATCAAGAAAAACAATATAACATTTTATCTTTATTATGCCTTGAAGCAAATTTGCTTTCAATCTTTAAGATCAAAGTACGCTAAAATATTTTTTTAAACGAGCTTTTGCCCGGAGCTTTACTTCTATGTTTAAAGAACAAAAGCGTTCGTTCTGATTTAAGTAATAGATGTAGCCGTTTGAGATACCCATTTCAATATAATATGTATTTTCTACATACATTTGGTATATATATTATTATTAATAATATAACTTATTTGGAAATACATAACACTAATTTCTGGCAGGGTTTGCTAACATTACCAATTAATATAAAAATTACCGTTACTTAACGTTAATTTCAACGTGATACTTACGTAACGGTAAAAATGGTTAACACTACTAGCTACCGATGTAACTTAGCAGGTATAATAACGTTAGGCATTAACGTTAGTTGTACTGTGAAATGATGAATTTTGACAATACCTGATGTCGTTAGAACTAAAGGATACAGATGCGTCAATTCGTGCAAAATGGTCGCCACAATGTAAGTGGATACTCGTTGTATCAATCCACAGATAAAAATAGAAAGTTTCATAATAAAAATCCACAGCAATATACATATAATAACTTACCTTCATTACTGCCCACCACTCATCTTGATAAGGGCAGCTAACTGAATCAGCGTACGAATATAGATACTTAAGCAAATGCATCAACAAACGCATTGCCCACTTCATTAATGCACTTGCAAGTTTAACGTTATTAAACTAACATAAATTCACATTAAAATAACGTTAGTTTACCATTAACGTTAGTAAAGACTACCAATAAGACCTAGCTATAAAAAACGTTACACTTTCTAACGTTATTTTTATATTAACGTTATCAGCTGTCTAGATGCGGGAACGTTATATTTTTTTAACGTTATATAAAGCCCTGAATTTTTTGGTAGTAGTTTTGGGTTCTATAATGGTGTGAATCTGTTACCACTAACCGAACACAAACCCAGACTCCGGGCGAATACTAAGAATTCCTTAGAACATACTTTTCTACAGAAAAAAAAAAACTTAAATTTAACTGATTTAGGGACACCAACATCTCTGTATCGCAGCAAGCAGTCTCTTGCAGTTATAAAATTAAAAATAAAAGATCTGTAAGTCACCTTAGCAACCGTTATAATTAAACATTCGAGTACCAAGAAGGAAGCATTAAACTATTCTACATAATGACGCAATCACCAGCATACTTTGACCCCTCATACTCAATTTCACTTAATGTTAATACTCGTATGAACCGTAAACAAAGTTACAAGAATTTATCGTTCCGTTTAACTGTTCAACTTAGATTGACTTGGAAAAGGTTAATTTGAATTTTGAACACGTAACTACAAACGAATTTATTTGTTTCAAGTTTTGGTTATAAGGGTATTAAGAATGAAAAGATAAAGAAATATAATATATAATGTAGAATACTGTTAATGTTGATAAAATATTTTTATTAATTAATCACCTGTAGTTTGACACTCAATGTCTAAGAAGTAAACGTACAGCGATATAAAACTTAAGCTTACCTAATTTTAAATAGATTTTAGAGTATAATTCAGTTTTTTTTTACTATAAAAGACCACGAGGTACTTTACAAATCTAGAATTAACGTACACAAAGTAGGTAAGACTTGGTATATTTTTATGGATCGTACAGAGATATAATTACATACACACACACACACACACACACACACACACACACACACACACACGCGCGCGCGCACCCACGCACGCAGGCACGCACCCACGCACGCATCCACGCACGCACGCACACACACACACACGCACACGCACACACACACGCACACGCACACGCACACGCACACGCACACGCACACGCACACGCACACGCACACGCACACGCACACGCACACGCACACGCACACGCACACACACACACACACACACACACATACTTACACACAGCAGTGAATAAAATGAACTGTTACCAACTAAGTACTCACTTATATATTTCTTGTTTAATTTTGTTATAATTTAGATAATACCAAGACAAATCGAATTTAGTAACTTTTGCATTTAGATAGCTTGATAAATTAACATAAATTAACCAATGAGAAACTTCTCTCCTTTAAATTGGCATACCTACAGAATCACTATACATTGTCATGTCATAGACACCAACTTAATCTTATGAGACATGATATTACAAGCTTTGTTTACATGAAGTTCCAATGTCTCAATCGAGCAAGTACTCAAATTCATAAAAGCCTTTCCCTGCAGTGGCATAATAATAATAATTATGATGATGTACTTTCTAAAATAGTAGTGAAGGAAAATAAAGTAAAGGAACCTGATATTTTTTTTATAATTGTCAATTAACAAATTAACAAGCATCATGACTTCTCTGTATGAAAAGATATCTTTACTACGCAGTTGGTATTTTTATTATATCTAAACTAATATTAATATGAGAAAAGATTTGAATTTTTGTTTGTATGTTGCGATTTATCTCAAGATCTAATCTAAAACATTTAGAAAGCTACAATTAATACGGGTTATCATAGGCTATATTTTATTATGCGTAACATATTTTTGAGTCATTTTCATCATTTTAAGCGCATTTGTAAATCTGAATGATGCAATAGAACACTATCGCAATGATATTTTCTGAAGGCGTTGTGGAACGAACTAAACTTCTAATTTCGAACATCTAGTTATTTATACTAATTAAACTATAATATCGAGAAGCGTTTATAACAGGCACCTTTTGGCCAAACTCTACACCATCCTGACAACAAATTTTCAGCTTTGTAAACCACTTTAGTTTACGAATATGGTTTGTAAAGGAATTCTCTAGAGGCTGTGTTAAAGCTGCAAATATTAGTGAAATATACTCTTTGAGCTAATTTAATATTCATTTCGAGTAGTTTATTTATAGGTATTACATTAATTTAGTTGATTTTAGAATATTAGCTTCATTTATTTAGGTGTTCCTTTAATTGAATATAAAGTAATGTGAATAAGTATGTCTTCATTAATGTTTTTAATGTTTCATAGGGGATGCAAAATAATTTTCTTTCATTTTATTATTTTAGTAGTTGTCCTGTTAATGCATAAATCTACAATATTAAAACGTAAATCGGTTGCATCTTTTTTATTCTACGAGTTTACTAGCGCCCCTTCTAGCGTCTTGCTTCGCACCGGTACTAAAAGTTGTTGGCCGTTTTCTGCTTGGTTTATTATTATCGTTACTGCTAGACTCCTATAGGTGATAGGTTGATGTATTTATACTAAAACCTTCCTTGAAAAACAAACAATATAACAGTGAAACCGCATCAAAATCCATTGGGTGGTCCTCGAGATTAGCGCGTTCAAACAGGCAGATGCTTGCCAGCGACTTTTTTTTATAAAAAAATATGTTGTGATATTGTTATTGTTTTATTATCTAGTCTTTCAAAGACAAAGTCAATCTCAAAGAATTTATTTCATTTTGATCATAAAGTATGATGCTTATGAAAAGTCAACATTACATGAAGTCAGTCAATTAACCTACAGCCAGTTCGCTGACGAGGTAGAGCTGTGAGAAGAACTGGCAAGAAACTCACGCCACTCTTTTCAATCGTCAGATAATTACAGTTATTTGTATAATATTACAATTTAAACATTTAACGCAACCAAAGAACCATACAAAGTAAATTATTACAAATTAACGAATTAATATAATTACTAAAATTAAAGAAAGAAAAGAGAGGATTTCAATTATTTAGTTTTATCTAGTATGGTAATTTGACTACGTATTTTAGTTAAACTGGTAAATGCACCTCCTGGTCACATTGCACGACAAGGTAATACTGGATTGAATATTAAATGTATGCCATGCCAAGATTGACCAGTCATCCCAAGTAGCACCCGTTCACGAGCATGACGCACGGGCCAGCCATCATCACCCTCGCCATATTAGAGGGAAGGTGATGACCCGGCCAATACGACACCACAAGCAATGACATTTTAGTGAGCATGACAATGCAAATTTCAGTTTGTATATAGTAAAAAAATTATATCGGTATTTATAATTCTCCTACATATCATAAATAAGTGTGTTTGATTTAGTCAGCAAATTCCCATCAAGGTTTGCGTCACCCAACGAATTAAATGAACCATGAAAGGAAATGTAAAATATCTGCTATAAATCAAAAGTTTCTCATTATTTAACTTTCATGTAAAATTTATTGCTAAATTATGATAGGTCTATTTTTCACAACTCGACGTAGACGCATGTATTTTGGGTGATAAAATATTCTAATCTTGATTTCAGCATGAATGGGCCGGATCGTCCGGGGAAGTACTACCCTCTCATAGAAGATCGACATAAGAGTAGTAGTACTGCCTTTCGTTCGGTGAGTGAGAGCGCCGGAGGCCCAATTTCTCCCCTTTCCTCTTTCCTCGCCTCCCTCATTCCCTTCCCCTAACCCAATTCCCAGCCGCCATAGTGGAGGCCACCATACCAGCAGTTTAAGACGGCTTTTGGTATGGTCGCCGCCACTTCTGGATTCCACTGACTGCTTGCCATCAGGCGGGGTGAAGTCACTTTAGTAGGCTATAACATAAAAAAAAAATAATTAAATAGTTATGAAATCAAAAAATAAATGTTAGCGAAAAACGTTTAGATGAAATAAATATTAATCCTGAAATATTATTAATGATTAATTAATATTTTATAAGCTGCTATTTGCGTCATTAATAGAAAAAAGAATGTGAGAAGGAAAGAAACTAAAAGTCCTTCAATCTACCATGCTTAGAAGCTAACATAGGTAGACCAAGACGAAGAAAAAAATTGTTTAGTAAAGTTTGCCAATATCCTAGACTTTTATTAATAAATATAGCTATTTTTAAAATTTATTTATGACGAGTTATGTTTCAACAAGGCAATAATTCCTACTTATAAATTTATGTAAGAATAATTTTTAAGATTTAGAAAATAAATCTTTTGCTTACACCTTTTTTCGTCGTGACAAATCTCACCTTTTTTCGAGCTTTCTAGGGATTAAATGTGACTTTCATTTAAGAGTCTTCAACGGTTCCTGTTTGGTCTAAGTTATTTACGATGACTTTTTATTTTTCTAAGGCGTCGTAAATGCGTTTTGGTTTTTGAGAAATTTTGCAAAACACTTAGGTATGCCCAATATCGTGTTAAATGGTATATTATGTGTAATATCGTACGTGTTATGTGCGTGAAAGTTAGTATAAATGTATTATAGTGTATATAATAAGATCTACGGTGTAACTAAATAATAAGAGTAGTAGTATCCGTACTATTGCGATTCGTTCGGTGAGTGAGAGCGCCGGAGACCCAATTTTCCCCCTTTCCTCTATCCTCACCTCCCTCATTCACTTCCCCTAACCCTATTCCCAGTTGTTATAGTGGAGGCCACCATACCAGCAGTTTAAGACGATGGCTTTTGGTATAGTGGCCACCACTTCTGGATTCCACTGACTGCTTACCATCAGGTGGGATGAACTCACTTTGGTAGGCTAATATAAAATATATATTTATATATATATATATATATATATATATATATATATATATATATATGTATATATTGTTTGTTATACGTGTGATTAAGTATTCTAACTTCTTTTGCAATTATTTTTATTGCCCTTAAGAAAATAGATAATTTACATACTATTTTTAAGAGCTTAGTTAAATCAATCTATGACTAAAATACAAAAATGTTCCAATCACTATTGCTACTTTCGCACTAGAAAACAAGCCTTGTATCGCGGATAACTTTAAAAACAGAATGACACAAAGTAGTCGAAACATTTAACACAAAGTATTGTCCTAAATTGTTTGTATAACATCTTGCACATCAGTCGCACACACTACCACAGAATCATCGAGGGAGTCGGAGGTTATAGATAATGTCATGACGAGAAGTCTCACTCGCTCCCCCTAAAAGAGATATTTATAACCTGTCATCAATACATTGAACGAAATCTTTATCACGAATAGAGATCGCATAGATCACAACTCAAAAGCAGCCAACCACAAAAAAGGAAAAGGGCTGGCCCAAATAAAAACACGACGTACCAACACACCCGGGCAAAAGGTATCTTAACCGGTTCAACGCTTGTCGATATCCGGATTATCCGAATTTAAGGGCTGACACTAACAAGGGTTAGATTTTCTACGCGAGGGTAGTCGGGGGTTAATTGGACACATTCACTCAATATTCTAGTGGTGTGGTGCGTAATGGCGTTTCTGGTTCCGATAACCGGGTATGACCGGGTGATTGGGAATTGAGCGGTGAAGTGTCTAGGGTATTGTTGCGTAAGGAATAAGAAGGACGTGAATAAATGTGTCGGATACTTATTTTCAATTATGGGCTGTAGTATCGTCGTAGCTATAGTAATGGCAGTATTTTATATGTTATTATGGTAAATTGAGTATAACTATTATTTACATTATCTAAAGCAAATTTGACATATTCTACTGAGAGTTTTTTTTGCAGACTTTTTTATAGATTCTACGCAACTGATTTTATATTACTTCGTATAAAATTGTGTAATTATGTTTATTAAATAAAAAATAACAAACATGCATATTACAGTAAATAATGGCAAAAATAAAAATATATATTACATAACTAGACGTCCGCCCTCACTTCGCTTAGGTATCAAGTTTCATTTGGTCTCACAACGCTCACTGAAAAAAACATTGCAATTATAATAGTGTCGTATTGCATCATTCAGATTTACAACGGCGCTTAAAATATTAAAATTCTGAAAATGTCTGAAAAATATGTGAAACATAATAAAATGTTGCCTATGTTACCCGCTTTGTTTATTCATTTCTATAGGTGACAGCATTTTTCAATTGTAATGTAGATTTTAGTTAAATCGTTGCAAACAAACATACACTGGCCTGTTGGTCTAATGGTTAGTGACCCTGACTACTAAGCCGGAGGTCGTGGGTGCGATTCCCACCCAGGACAAACCTTTGTTTGATGAGCATGATTGTTTGTTCTGTGTCTGGGTGTAATTTATCTATAATATGTAGGTATTAACAAAAAAAAAAAAAGTATATAAGTAGTTTATCAGTTGTTTAGTACCCATAACACAAGCAAATATAATTGCTTAATTTGGGGCTAAATGGCGCTGTGTGCATGTGGTAGAACATTATTATTATTATTATAAACTTTTCTCTTGTAATTATGTTATGATAACCCTTAAGTGTAAAGTGCGGGTCACTAGTTAAATGATAAATTACAATAAAGTATTTTCACGGAACACAAATCAAATTAAAAATAATATGGCTGTGTATGTGTCAAATGTATTTTGTTAATAATACCAGCCTGTTTACTATCCCACTGCAGGGCGAAGGCCTCTTCTTATATAGAGAAGGTAGAAGCATTAATCACCACGCTTGCTCAATACGGATTGGCAATTTCAGACTTCTAAGTCCAGGTTTCCTCACGATGTTTTTCTTCATCGTCAATCAGAAATGTCCAAGATAAACTTAGAAAGTATACACATGATTTGAAAAATCATAATAATCATATAAGTATAAATATGATTTGAAAAATCAAATTGGTACTTGCCCGGATTTGAACTCCCCTCGTGTTAACGAAGCGGGTGCCTTATCCACTAGGCCATTTCGACTTTTATTATAATTTTGTAAATAGTTGTATAATATAAATAATAAAAAAATATAACACTTATAAATAATAATAATAATAATAATAATATTCTACCACATTCACACAGCGCTATCTAGCCCCAAATTAAGCAATTATATTTGCTTGTGTTATGGGTACTAAACAACTGATATACTACTTATATACATTTTTTTTTTGTTTATACATACATATTATAGATAAATAACACCCAGACACAGAACAAACAATCATGCTCATCACACAAAGGTTTGTTCTGAGTGGGAATCGAACCCACGACCTCCAGCTTAGCAGTCAGGGTCACTAACCACTAGACCAACAGGCCAGTCAATAAATAATAAGTGACACTACTAGCAGCTAGTGAAGCATATGTAACTCTTAAGGAAAACAGTATATTGTTGTTGTCAACAGATATAACCTTTAGTTACAAATAAATTGTTTTCCTTATTTTACATGAAGGCAAGAGCGGTCAGAGACAAAACTGACTGAACTACTACATATATTTTATCAAAAAGACCGCATACTTCATCGACCACTATTCATCATTATCATGTCCCCCCGAAAGACGTCCACTGCTGGACATAGGCGTCCCCAATTTCTGCCTCTTTGGCCGGTCTTAAGCCACCGTCCAGCATGTGAGGGGTCTGCCCACGCAGCGTCTTCCGGTTCGTGGTCGCCACTCTAGAACCTTTCTGCCCCAACGGCCGTCAGTTCTGCGAGTTGTGGCCTGCTTATTGCCACTTCAGAGAAGCACTTCATCGACCACTAATGATGTTAAATAATAATAATACCATCATTTCAATGTCGCACTGCAGGACAAAAGCCTCTTCTCATACAGAGAAGGTAGGAAGCAAACTGAATTTAAGACTTTTAAGTCCATATTTCCAGTAGAAATGGTCCAGTGTATAAGGTACCCGTTTCGTAAACACGAGGTAGTGGGTTCGAATCCGGGCAAGTACTAATGTGATTTTTCAAATCATAATTATGTACTTTCTAAGTTTATCTCAGACATTTCTGACTGACGGTGAAGGAAAACGTCGTGAGGAAACCTGAACTTATAAGTCTTTGCCAATCCGCCTTGAGCAAGCGTGGCGATTAATGCTCATACTTTCACTAGAGAAGAGGCCTTTGCCCTGCAGTGGGACAGTAAAACAGGCCGGTATTATTAATTTCATGTTTCCTCACGATGCAATGTTGTCCTCGTAATAATAGTAAACCCAGAAAGTTTGTTATAAATTTAAAATAGACACATTGGTGCTTGCCCTGTTTCGAATCCACGACTATATACAAAGCAGGTACCTTGGTGACTTACTGGCGGTGGGATATAGCAATGACAACTTCTACCACTAACATTTATATTTAAACTGCTACATTTAACTGTTAAGATATAGTCTAGACATAAATCAATCAATAACAATTAAGTAAACATTAAACGAGATCACAAGACCTTAATTAAGTATTAGCTCATTGACTCAAGCTGCGGCTTTTACCAGTTAATTTAATTTTGTAAATAGTCCTTTAAAAGCTTTGCATTATAACTAATGATTGCTAATTAATGGTTATTCAAGAGAATTAGCATCACCAATATTTGATGAAATATTGGACGATTGTGGCAATCATTCATAAGGGTATCAAATACAGGTTATGTTACTAAGTGAGTCGAACTTTATGAACGCTTGCAATATTAAAGACATAATTCTTGTGATATGTATATGTGTATAATATACCAGACGTCCGTTCTAGCTTCGCTTCGCTATTAAGAGTTTCATTCGGTCTTACAACAAACGCCTAAATATGATTGCAATATAGAAAGAAAGAAAGAAAAATAATTTATTAGAGTACAATTTAACAATAATTATTACAGATTTAACAATAAATGTATTACCTACGTGTGCGAAACATTATTGCTATATTGGCAATTAACTTTTGCAGTTTTTTGTACCTATTGCCAATTTACAAATAATGAAATTTTGAAATAAAAATGCCAAAAAATATGTTAAATAATTATAATAAAATGTAGTCTAAGTTACCCGCTTCTTTTATTGATTACTAAGGGTGAAAGAACTTTTAAAATAGGTAACGTAGATTCTTAGTTAAATCGTTGCAAATAAACAAACATACAAAAAATAATTAATCCGTTCTCTTTACAATTTTAGTACAAATGTCATGTCCGTGAATTTCAGTAAGTACCAAAGTCCCCAATGTCCTTCACTGATTCAACCACTTATGTGGTTTGGACATGCTGTGTATATAAGTACGCGCTGCCACGCAGAAGTCCCGTGTTCAATCGCGCTCTATAAAATATTCAGTTTTTCTGTCGTTAAATTTTCAGTATTAGACCAAACTCAGTTAATGTGTCCAGTAGGTAATTGGCTATAGAATCTTTTCCTGTTACATGAGGTTCAATAAACTAGTAAAACATCGGTGTTAAACATCTCTGCTTACATCCGATGCGAATAATTAAAACAACATTACTACCATTTCAGGAACGTTTTTAATTTGCCTTTTATTAATTAATTTATAATGATAGTATGACACATGTATTTAAAGAAATTTGGCTTAATGTTTTTGTAAAAAAAAGCTTTTCGAAAATTAAAAGATTATTGTCACACTAGAGAATGATTTGTGTTTTAAAACGAGCGTTAATTGTACGCAGAGTATTATGTATGAAAAATTATATGAACACATTTACCGTATTATTAATATTGAGGTGTTATTACTACTATCCCGTATCTATTGTAATTTTAGTAAACTTTCCAACTACTAATAATTCATAATACAAACATTAAAGCAATATAAACATATTCAAAATTATTCAAAACATATACAACTTAGTATTCCCTATATAACCGCATTTATCTGGTCGAAACTAGTTTATAGTGGTCCCGGCCAGTGTATGTAACAGGGTTATTCAAAAGTTTACCCGGTTAAGTGTACCCGGTTGCGTTTTGCATAAAGGTCTCTTATCAGGGTCAGGTTTATATGATGCTTAACTCCTTTTTTACAATTGGCACACGGCACTGGCGGCACTCCAAGTTTCGACACCCTGGCCGGACGTGAGTCAGACCTGTGTGAGTGATGGGTATAAATATTGTTAAATATTACCGATGCTAATATTGCGAATGCGCCAAAAATAAAACTGATTTCGAGGCACATTATAAAAAAATATATTTGTAATTGTTTTTGAATTTCAAAATAATGAAAGAGGTAGGTATCAAAAGCTTTATTCGGTACACAACAAACTCCTACGACAAATATCATTGCAATAGTGTCGTTTTGCATCATTCAGATTTTTTCAAATATGAAATTAAAAAATTGACTGAAATAAATATGTGGAACATAATAAAATATATTCTATAATTACCCTTCTTATTTGTAGTTTTTTAAAGGATAAAGTATTTTTAAATCGGTTACGTAAATCTTGAGTTACAAAAAAAATTATCAAATCATCTCTTTATAATTTTAGTTTAGGTATGAAAACGTAAAAGAGTATTAAAAAAACAAAGCTTGATTACACGTAATTACTTATTATAATATATATTATTATGTATTTCCGAATGAAGATAATGAAACGGCTAATTTTATTATATGTTTTGGTAAATTCATAAAAATAAACGTTTAAAACTTCACAAAAAACTTTCAATTTATTTAAAAGCTTACTTTATGTCTATAAATAAATTAATTAAAGAACTAAGTAAACAGTGTTAATAGATAATTAGGTGGCTAGGGAATAGGTTTACGTTGTAAGAAAAGGCGATTTAGTAAAATATAATAATTATGATTGCCTCTGTGGTTCGGTGGTACTGTGTACGGATTACCACGCAGAGGTGTTGACTTCAATCCCCGGGTCTGGTAAAGTTATATTGGGTTTTTCTGTTGAAAAATTCTTAGTATTAGCTCGCCCCCTGTTACATGGGACCAAAAAAAATAGCGGAAAGTGGGTAATAATAATAATAATAATAATATGTGGACACTATCACACACCGTCATCTAGTCCCAAGCTAAACAGAGCTTGTGTTATGGGTACTAGATAACTGTAATATAATACATATACATACTTTTTTTTTGTAAATACATACTTAGAATTCATAGGAAACACCCAGACTGAAGACAAATACAAATGCTCATCACATAAATATTTGCCTTCCGCGGGAATCGAACCGACGACACCCGGCGTCGCAGTCAGTTACACTAACCACTAGACTAACAGTGCAGTCAAGGGTGATTAAACACCTCTGCCAACCCCTTCGGGGATAAAAGTCGTGAAGCTATGTATGTATGTATGTAATTATTATGATTTTACTAAATAAATCGTTCGGTTATGGTTATGATCGAATATAAAAGTAATAATTATTTATACGTTCGAAGATAACAAACAGTATACAAAGTACACATACCTATCTTTTATCATTTTTCTACTACCTTGTTATCAACTTTCTTTTTTTTTTAAACACAATTCTCGCATTATAATAAAATACGTTATATTCATACAATTAACGGAAAAAAAATATACCCAGACTCCGGGTAATTATTTTATCTATCGCACACTTTGAAAGCTGTAATTAATTACCTATAGAGAGTTTATTGCCTGTGTCACTTTGCATGCTACTTGAAATTGTAACTTACAAAAATTGTAATAACCTGTCAATTAAAAAGAGTGGCCTGAGTTTCTTGCCAGTTCTTCTCAGGGCTCAACTTCGTCAGTGAACTGGCTGTAGGTTAATTGGCTGATATTTTGTAAATTTGGAGGTTCATGACTGTTAATTTAATTAACCTATATGAATATACATATATAATGATAAATATATTTACATTTTCATTTTTCGCTTTCTTTTTTTTTTAATTGTGCAATCGACTTCTTGCACAGTCTTAGTATTTTCTTTAGTAATCAGCAATTAAATAATATACTACCGTAATATCATTATTGAAAGATTTTGACGGCCTCTGTGGTTGGTGTGTACGGACAGCCACGCAGGACCACGAGGTCACGCGAGTATCGCTCAGTGCAAATATTTGTGTAAGTACATGAACCTTTTAGCATTGGTCTGGGTGTTTCTATGTATAATATGTATGTATGTAAAGTATTTAAGTATGTACTATCAAACCAGCTGAATTATGACCCATTTTACTGATATTTCGCTTAAAACTGTCAATCTTCTAAGATCTATCGTGTATAGTGCACTAAGGACGGTTTGAATACTAACATAACACCAGTATACTAATAAAATTATAACAAGATCGTTACTAAGGCAATCTGTCTTCAGGCGAACTTCGACCTACTTGCATTTAGATAATTTGGCAAAACGAGCTTATGGAGGGTCATCTCATGATTTACTTGGTTCGATAGTATATTCGCATTCGAGAATCTATAACACAAGCTATAATATAAATATACTTACTTTGGAGATACTAGATGGCGTTGTGTGTAAGTTGTTGTGATATTATTACACTTATAATCAAAATTTGAAACCTTCATTCATTTGATTTTATCTCATTTAAATTCTTCGAAAACCTTCAAAATCTAAATATTTACTTTATCAATTCGCTTAAGCCTCTGTCTTTCACAAAATTCAGTGAAACTTTTAATTATGTTTACAGAATCAGTGTTGACAATTTGGGTTATAACAGTGGTCAGCCATGCTGCGGTACTTATGAAATTACGCTCAACATTAAACTCGCTATTATTTTGCTCGGAGCTCGATTTAGTTTTGTTAAGCTAAATAGTGTTATTTTAGACTTTGTTTAATTATTTATTTTATATAATACAATGAGGAACTTTTTAATTATAATAAGGATATACATACTTTGCTCTCTTGTCTATGGAATCGCTCTCCGATCTGTTTTCAGTTTGACTACTATTAAATCTCTTTCCAGCTATATTATGTTTATTTGAATTTGCATTATTTAATGTCATACAAAATAGTTTTTAAAAACGCTGATCAATATCTTTTTTATAATTTGCAAGACCTCACATTAATTTTATGGTTATTTTTTAACCAGATAAGGAGAAAATATCCGTACTTACTATGTACAGACGGAATGAAGTATAAACATTTTTTCATTTGTTTGACATTTTCATAGCTACTAAACAATATAGACTTCTAGCAACCTGATGTGACATAAGTACCTTATAAAATAAAGCTTTGACTATGAAAATTTTGCGAGATTTTTGGCCACAAATGAGAAGACCAGCTTGGACAGTAAAATCATCCCACTCAACTCAAACCAAACGTTTATAATAATATATCTATAGATAAGTTTGGTCTGTAGAACTTTATATGCAATTATTATTGTAATGTTAACCTAAAACATTTTAAAATAAAATAAATAAATAAACAATGAGGTGGTAATATAAGTCAAACTTACAAACTGCTTCTTAAAGTTAACAATATTAGTTCAAATTTAGTTTATTTTAAATTCTTAACCCTTTCTTCTACGGGTACCTATATTTTCAATCCAAACAAAAATCTTTTGTAATGAACGCTCAATTGAGAGCTTACCTGCCGTTCAATAAAGAACGATTTCCAATAGCAAGGGATTATCTCAGATAAACTTAGTTCAGTATACGAAATAACGTAGCTTAAAGAATCTTAAGGTGAAGCCACATTGACTTTGAGGATCGTTACCTATAATTACATACATATTATTTCAGTTTTAAAAACAAAACTTATTCTGTGTACTGAGTTTTAGTTAGTTTAAGTCATTTTAGACAGTAATCCTACAGTCATGTTAATAATAAGGCTATATATCTATTTATAAAATTCTACCACATTCACACAGCGCCAAATTAAGCAATTATATTTGCTTGTGTTATGGGTACTAAGCAACTGATATACTACTTATATACATTTTTTTGTAACTACATACATATTATAGATAATACACCCAGACACAGAACAAACAATCATGCTCATCACACAAAGATTTATCCTGTTTAGCACTGGGGCAGTAAAATATGGCTAAAGTAACAACACCTTCACTTTTACTAAAAAAAAATATATGTTAGCCTACCAAAGCGACTCCACCCCGCCTGATGGTAAGCAGTTAGTGGAATCCAGAAGTGGTGGTCACCATACTAAAAGCCATCGTCATAAACTGCTGGTTTGGTAGCATACACTATGGCAGCTGGGAATAGTGTAGGGGAAGGGAATGAGGGAGGTGATGATAGTGAAAAGAGAGAGCCTTCGGGGTTCCCACTCACTGAACGAAACGCAGTAGTACGGATACTACTACTCTTATGTCGATCTTCTATGATAGGGTAATACTTCTCCGGTCGATCCGGCTTACTCATGCTAAAACCAGCGTGGATCTACTACCGTAAATATAAAATAATCTGAAACACCTTAATGTAGAATAAAGAGCCTTAAAGTCAGGATATTAAAATTTGTTTAGGATATTGCGAGTACTTAGGAGCAATAATTAGATACTTTGTATAAGAATTTTGTACTGCTATAAGTTTAGTATGTAGACTTAGGAAAAATGTTGTACTTTTGTTGTGTTATCCGTTGATATAAAAATTATATTAGCTTTGTATAAGTATTCGGAGTTTTATGTTCAAAAGTGAAAGTAAATTTTATTTTTTGATGACGATAATGATGTAATTAATAATCCTACCTACCATTAACAAAGTGTATAGAACTTAGACATTATGATATACATACTCGTATTCCACTAGCTCAGTGCTGCAATCTGAATGGTGGTCAAAAAACTACATAAGTTAGTTGCAGGAAAATCATAAAACATTAAAAGGGCAAGACACACTTAAAGTTCGGTCGTTAGCGCGTAGTGATTATGACAAATACGCTTCACGTGGAAAATATCATCAGAAGTTATATAGTTTTTTTTGTACTCAATGTATTCAACCAAAAAAAGAAAATTAAATTACTAAAAAAATTGTCATAAATAAAACTTTGATAACATTTATGAAGTCAACAATTTTTAAATTCAATTCTAGAACGATTTGAAATGATTTAAAAAGAACACAGCAACGAATTGGTTTTATTTTTGGTGGCAAACAAGCTTACAGGCTCGCCTGAAGGTAACTGGTAACTGTGACCTGAACATGGCTGTTTTTCTAAGCAGGTTTATTGCTAGGGATTTAGCAATAGACTCATCATCATCATATCGACCTGTTACCGTTCCTTTTGCAGGGAAAGGCCTCTTCTCATACAAAAAAGGTATGAGCATTGATTGCCACGCTCGCTCAAGGCAGAAGTCCAGGTTTGCTCCCGATGTTTTTCTTCACCAGCATGATATTTAATAGAGTCCATTGTTCTGGAACAATACATTTCAGACTCAACATAAAGGGAACATACCATCACGACTGTGCATCAGCAATAGACTAGCTGCCTACAATACTGTACATACCCTTACCTTTCAAAGATAAAGCGTTGTTTCAGTTGAATAGCTCCGAAATACATTTTATTTAGATAGAACAGCTTTCTCAAGTGAAACTAACAAACGTATGTGTGCGGTGGAATTTCAATTACACAGTCGGCGCCACCACAAGCTGCAACTAATCTACTCTAAGTCTTATAAATCCTGAGGACATTGTTTCGTCTTCACGGCTAAGTGTAGAATTACATTTCTAGCTCATGCCAGCAGCTCCACCCGCGTTATCGCATAAAATTTTAAAGCATACAAATTTTCATGATTTATCTTTTACGTGACTATTTTGTTATGCAAGCTTTCATTCTCTATTTCAACCCCTTTAAGCTATTTTTTCTGCAATAAATGACCCTCAGTTATTAACCAAGGTCTAGTCTATGTCTATACCAAGTTTCATCAAAATCGGTTCAGTAGTTTAGGTGTGAAATCGTAACAGTATGGAAGTATGGATTTCTTAGCGTATTTATTAAAAAGGAGTTTGTGAAGTTGGTAATCATATGAAATATAATAATATCTAATTAATTTCTTATTTCTATGTAAATATGTATTTACAAGTATCTAAGTACGTTTATCGGGTTTCTAGATAATTATCACAAGCATATTAATTAGGCTTACTTTGGGTCTGGATAGCGCTGTATAGTAATTGTTGTGTCATTATTTAATTTAATACTTTTTTGTTGTTTGACGTCGCGGTAGACCAACAAAAAGATGGCGGGATAAGTTTAACAGGTCAAATAAAAAAACGGTCAACATTAGCTAAGAATTGAAGCATATTGAGATTATGGGGCGAACCCTTTGTCCACTAGTGGAATGGAACACACTAGCAGTAACAGTAACAATAATAAACTGTTATTGGCAACGAATAAAAAGCAGACAGTATTATTTATGTAGTTATTGTTTAGGGTAGTAGATTATAGGTAGAAGATCTACGATAGTTTCAATCGGCCGGATCAACCGGGGAAGTACTACCCTCTCATAGAAGATCGACGTAAGAATAGAAGTATCCGTACTACTGCGTTTCGTTTGGTGAGCGAGAGCGCCGAAGGCCCAACTTTTCCCCTTTCCTCTTTCCTCACCTCCCCCATTCTATGACCCTACCCTATTCCCAGTCGCCATAGTGGAGGCCACTATACCAGCAGTTTATGACGATGGCTTCTGGTATGGTGGCCACAACTTTTGACCACCACCGATTGACATATGCTAACGACAATGTTGGCGTTAGCTTAATAGGTCAATCCCATACATTTTTAATCTATTCTATGAATGCAATAGAAATCTATGCCACTTGTCAAGGCCTTCTGACTACATAATAACATTCCCAAACTATCAATCTTAATTCAAGTTCATTACATCATTGACTATAAACTCAAACTTGGAAGTTCTACGTAGAATTATATTACCTTTCTCGTTTGTTTGTATAACAAACAATGTATTAGAAGTAGGTATATTTCCTTACAAGTTCAAACGCTAAGATTGCTATGCTGATGTGGTTTCGTGTTTACTTCGAACTTTAGATAATTATGTATTAGAAGTAATGAAGGTATTACTTTGTTAAGTACTTATTTAGCTGAAATGTCGAAGATTTTATTGCTTGGTTGTGAAAGTTTGATTAAGTTATATTATTCATTTGTGAAGATTATGATCAGGTAAAGCATTTGAACCTGATGTAATTTTTTTTTAAAGCTGTCAATGGCAGACGAGCAAACAGCCCACGTGATGGTAAGTGGCTTTGGTTACTGCTCTACTCCCGTCGCCAGTAGCGTGATGTAACATAACCTATATAACTCCTAAAACCTTAAGAACTGGGCTATTATATGCAAAGAGAATTGTTCAAATCCGACTGATAGTTCCAGAGATTAGCACGTTCAAACAAACAAACAAATAATTAAACAAACAAACTCTTCCGCTTCAAATTAATAGTATAGATATAAATAGCGTAACATAGGCCGTTATTGTTAAAAAAATGTCTGACATCTGAAAAATAAATAATGGCCTTATTTAAATTACGCACGTTAAGCTATTCCGTATAAGAAAAATGTTATTTTATAGCTACCGCTTAAAACTTTCATGTTAAAGCCTCCAACTTTGATATAATTCAATTAAAGTAACAACTTAAGCCGTATTTCATTTTCAAAGTACAGTAGGCGATGAAATAACCATAATAATTAATTTATGTGATAAATACTTGCTGAATAATTGCATAAGATCATTACGGTTTAAGTTTAAGTGCTTCTAATTTGATAAAGTGGTACTTAACATTTATTTAAATGTAACATAATATAGCTTCACGCTTTTTCTCCGAAGGGGTAAGCAGATGTTTATAACGTCTACGTTTTTAGCTATTCTATGTCCCATGTAACAAAAGACGAGCCTGTTGCCATTTATTAGGCACAATTTTAGACTATTCTAATAAGAAATTTCTTATCTTTATATCTGTATATCAAAGCCTAGACTACTGCGTAGCAATACGTACAAAGTACGTCGATAACGTCGATGTAAAAGAGAGTAGATACTTCCTCAATCGATCCGGCACATGTGTTCATAGATAACGGAAATCGTTAACGCAGATTATTTTTGTGGTTCTCAAAATCGTGTTTAAAGCAAACAAAAACGACAACTTTTTAATTAGAATTATTTCGGTCTGATTCCCTGAGGGATCGGTTTATTTTTATTTTTTTATCAACTGCCCTGTTGGTCTGGTGGTTAGTGGCCCTGACTGCCATGCCGCAGGTCGTGGGTTCGATTCCCACCCAGGACAAATCTTTGTGTGATGAGCATGATTGTTTGTTCTGTGTATATAAGTAGTATATCAGTTGTTTAGTACCCATAACACAAGCAAATATAACTGCTTAGTTTGGGGCTAGATGGCGCTGTGTGAATGTGGTAGAATATTATATTATTATTATTATTATTCCGTTCCGATTACCCGTGTAGGGAATCAGAAACAAAAGTAGCCCACGGAGCATTATGAAATCATTAAATTATTCTTCTAATATAATTCATACGGTGCTCACATATTATCTATGAAATTTAATTCAGCCACGTTTCAATTGTGCAAGAATAATTGAAAAGTTAGTCGAGACTCGACGCTCTTTTATTATGACGGCTGACGTGAACTTTAAATGAGAATACGAGAACTCATGTGCATTTATACTTTAACTGCTGTTTAGAGTAAATTATTCGCTAGTCTTCTTCTATTATAAGTACCCGTAACCGACGTGTGTATGAAAAGATTAATGAATGTTGAAGATTCAAAAAAGTATTGGTTCGCAGCAAATGGCGTTCTATAGTCTCTGCTTACCTCATTAATGAGAGACAGGCGTGAAGTTATGTATGTAGCACTAATGTAAGTATATTTTTTCTACCATTTGAGAATGATTAATTAACATAAGGATATCTGGAATAACGAATATCTAAAATCATCAGTCCATCTTGAATCAGTCAATACTACTTACTTACATAGAGATTTGTTTATTATTTAAATATTTATTAATTGAGCAGAATGAAGAATATACTTTTAAGATAAAATTTTCTTAAAATTGTCAAAATCGCTGCCTACCGTGAACAAGTAACAAGTGTAGGTGAAAGAATTAAGGGCAATAGGAAAGGGGGGGAAATCAGACAGTTAGGTTTTTAGGATGCTGTACCTCAATAGGTAAAACGTAATCTTATTTCTATAAGATTAAAAGTGATCCTTTACTTTGTCGTCCATCTGTCTGTCTGCCAAGCCCTTCTTAACAGTAACGCGTAAAAATATTAAGCTGAAATGTATATCAAATACTCTTGTCTGCATTCTCTTGAGGCTGTATATAAATTAAAGTAATATCAACGCGTTATAGTAAACCCAATCAAAAGATATATTGGTTCATGTTATTTGATTATATTATGTTTGTATGGAACCTCGGTGCACGAGGCAGTATGTTCCCTTTATGTCAACTCCCTATACGTCGAGTCTTAGAATCTATTGTTCTAGAACAATAGACTCTATGATATGTCATAATCGACACAAAGACTTGACGTAAAGGGGACTCGGCATAAAGGGAATATTTCCGCAAGTCCTACTCGCACTTAGCCGATTCTTTCATTTTCTTAGCACTCTTTCTGCAAAGTTCAGAGAACGGCTAATTTACGATAACTTACCATCAGGTAAGTCACACAGACTAGTTTTCCACTAAAATTGAGAGCTGGTTCGCTTTAGAGCGTATTTAATAAACGCCGCGACATTTTTATGCAGGAGGCGATCTAAGAATATTAATGTGGACTTCATTTGCTGTAGGGAAATATGCTTGATTGTGTGCGGTGAATACAGTCTTGAGTAATGGGATCAATATGCCCACAGCTGATGTATTGAATACATACATATATTACCGCCATTTGCTGCTATCCAAACATACTTCTTAGTCACTTCGGCATAGTTGATATCTTTGAATAGAAAAATCCAATTTGACTTTACCTAATCCGGGAATCGAATACAGACCTCTGCTTCAGTCCATACATACCACTAAACCACTGTAACAGTTTAATTCTTACTCATTATTAATTTCCTAAACAAAAAGTCGCATTAAATTACTGAAGGTTTTACACCTTTTGATTAATGGTCTGAAGCTTAAAAGATATTAAGGAGCTCGCTGAAACACGTTACAGCTTAGCAAAAATACATTAGCTGTGTACGTCATAAATACAGAGTATACATATGTTGCGAAGACACCCCTTTGCGATTAAGCTTAGAACATTAGGAGTTCAATCGATATGTGCACTAGTTAGATGCCCGACTTTGTATTTATAATTTGAAGATTTTAAGAAATATTTATATGTGCTTTTTTTATACAACTTTGGTGGCAAACAAGCATACGGCCCACCTGATGGTGAGTGGTAACCGTAACCTATAGAGATGGCTGTGTTTTCCAAGCATCGAATAAGTAATAATGCTTAGAAAACACAACCAAGCCGTTGCCGACCACGGAGAAGGAGATGAGGAAGATAAAGGATCGAAGATATATTTAGGCTGCGCTCTCACTCACCGAGCAAAAAATATTAGCATGAAAACTTATATTCTTACGTCGATCTTCTATAAGAGGGTAGTACTTACCCGTTCAATCCGACCCATTCATGCTGAAACCAGCGTGAATCTTCTACCGTACAAAGAATGAAAAGCTTCTTAAAAGTATAAGAAATATATTAGATTCTTCTTAGAAAGTTACTACTTAGCATCGGGTACCGGGTAAATCAATGAATATTTGACAATGTTAGTTTTAAATAAATGTGCATCGGATGATCATAAAATTCCAAGACTTCGAAAATGATTTACTTTTTTCTCGCGATGCATTGGCTCGAGATATTGTTATTTTTTTTTAATTATTGAGCAAATTTGCAATACCTTATTCTGGTTATTATCACGTTCATAGTATTAATATAATTAACACCAACTACTCACAACGCCATCTAGTCCCAAAGTAAGTATATAATATTATAGCATGTGAAAAGAGTTCTAGAAATGCAGATATACATACTTAATTTTTTTTTGTAAATACGTAACATATTATAAAAAGAAACACACAGACCAATGAACATAATCATTTTCATACGCTCAATGATTGGGAATATACATTATACTACACGAGACATTAAGATTTTTAGATAAACATTAACAGCTTAGAATCTTGTTTAAGGGTGGGACAGCCAAAATCCATAGAATCCAGTACTATCACCAAATTGCCTACAAACAAACAAACACACATTTATAAACACAAACATTCTAAATCAGCTTATATTGTAGTACAATACAATCTCATTACTTACCAAAGTTCGAATCTCGGATCTAAGATAAACGCGGTCCCTACATGGAGTTCTGAACTCGTATTAAGATAAAATTGCTCTGTGCTATCACTGTTTAGAATTAAGGTATTTTGTTTATCTTTAAGTTTATGTTGTATTACATATATTTGTAATACTGTATATAATATAATATTTAGTTAAATCTACATTCTGAATGCAATTTACCCTAATTGTATAGTAATAGTTTGTTTAAGTTTTCCATTGTTATCTTCATAACTATTAACATTTTATATATTTAATTTTTATATTATTTTATTTCTAATAAAAAAAGTCATTTATTTCAGGTCGCATGAATCCATATTATAAATACCTTACAGACTAACATACATAAGTACATATTTTAAACTTATAAACTACAATTTCTATGCACTACGCCAATGACTAGGTGCAAATAACAGGTCGGTTCTCGCACCACAAACACCTTAAAATTGAAGTTGGGACGCGACTTCAACAGCTGCTCTCGGCTTGTACTTCGTCTTTTGGCGCAAGTACTTCTCGATATCCTCAGCTTTTGTGGAGTAATGTAGGTGAGAGATATATACAGGAGTGTTCGGCGCAACTGCATGTTGGTTCGCTCGCATCCTCACGAAACCATCTTCGTCAGCCCGGGTCGTTGCCTTTTCATTTAAGTCTATTTAACACCCAGCTTAGTTCTTTTGGAGATTGTCTCATTTTTTATTCAAGCTGGATGACACCTAACATAGCTTGCTTCATCGTCCTCGAAGTGACTTTGACCATTCCACCAATACCCGTAGTCATACGACGTATGGCATTAGTAGCAGCACACACAAATTAAAAACTGATTTTGGTATAATAAGGCAGTTTGGACACGGCTTCTGCCGTCTTAAGGAGCCTGTCCATTACATCGCACCATACCATGACTGCTATGAACGTGTAAAAAATATTCTTTGTATTAAAAAGTATAAGATTATGCCCACGGACCATTCCGACACCGACTAGCACTGGAGCGTCGGCAATTGTCGACGAAAATATAATAATACGCGGTATTGGGCTTAGTAGAGCGTATCGCATTGCTTGCCGATACATAGACTGCACCGTTGGTCTAGTGGTTAGTGTAACTGACTGCGACGCCGGGTGTCGTGGGTTCGATTCCCGCGGTAGGCAAATATTTGTGTGATGAACATTTGTATTTGTCTTCAGTCTGGGTGTTTCCTATGTATTCTAAGTATGTATTTACAAAAAAAAGTATGTATATGTATTATATTTCAGTTATCTAGTACCCATAACACAAGCTTTGCTTAGCTTGGGACTAGATGACGTTAAGTGATAGTGTCCACATATTATAAAAACAAAATATGTTCATGGTATGGTACGCTGTAGTGGGCAGACTCCTTTATGGTCTATCTACTGAAATCAAGGCCGTGCTCGGGACGTGACCAGGTCGTACTCCATCAGCAGTAAAAATAATATATGTGCATACATTGTCAATGGACCACACATCATGTCTGTGACCGTGAAGGAACTTGTTCCTTTATTTGACGGCCGGGTCACTTCCCAGGCATAGCTCTGATGTATGTAGATGGACCTTTTAAGTTTATTTGATATAATAAAAGTTATATAATAATCTGGTTTGCTTATATATCATTTTATATGTACATATCGTCATATTTTTACGCTTTAAACTGTGCGCATGGTGTTATATAACAAAACAAAAGGCAACTCATATCTTTAGAGTGAAGACAAGTACCTAAAACTTGACGAGAATAACCGTGACTTAGTATTCCGTCCGCGTTCTCGTCAAATTTCACAAGTTTCCTGCGCCTCGACTTTCCAACTTGCTTTCTATACGTAGTATGCATAAAGGGTATGTTTACTAGAATACAAGAGTACCTGGGAAATTGTCCTTCTCACGAATGTCGTAATTTATATTAGTACAACTAGCTTTCTGCATTTTTGGTTACTGCTCTGCTCTCGTCGCCAGTAGCGCGATGTTACATAGCCTATAACCTTCCTCGAGAACTGGGCTATCATACGCAAAACGATTTATTTAAATCTGACTGGTAGTTCCAGAGATTAGTGCGTTCAAACAAACAAACTCTTCCGCTTTTTGTACTAGTATAGATTACAATAAATAACATTTACCATAGTGTGTACCTGTTTATCACCACTGTAGAGGTGGAGCCTGGTGATCTGTAATACAGGTATACCTACCACAGACACCAGTCTCTCACAAAGAAATCGAAAAAGCATTGAATTGTGATTAGTATTTAAGTTTACATTTGTGAAAGAGAAAATAAACATTTTGTATTTGTATTTGTTGAGTTTTAATATTAGAGAACTATTCTTTTTTGTTTTTCTTTTATTAATTACCTTTAAGTATTATTTTTGTACGTCGTGTTTTTACGCAATAAATGCTTTTTCTTTCTTCTTTCTTCATTACTAGATAATTCTAGGTGAACGTTGTCACATTTTTATTTAATAATTTTTGTGTTTGTTTTACTTTCTTATCACTAAACTATATAAAAATCTCTTTTTATGTCTGTTACTTTGCTCATAGTTTTCATTATAAATAACGTTTATGACCGCTTCTTTCGGACGGTGCAGCTATATAAGAATAATCAATAGTAAATTTATATTATTTGTAGTTATGTTGTAAAAAGCACAAAAAGTACTCACGTGGAAAGCAGAGGCTAGTCGCTAGTAGTTTATATAAACTAACAAACAAAGACAATAAAAACAATTTAGTGTAATGAAAACAGACATTTAAATGCAAAATTATGATGAATTTATAATAAAATGCATACATGCATACATGCATTTGCCACGAGGTAGTGGGTTCGAATCCGGGCAAGTACCAATGTGATTTTTTTAAATCATATGTACTTTCTAAGTTTATCTTGTATGTTTCTGTCTAACGGTGAAGGAAAACATCGTGAGGAAACCTGGACTTAAATGTCCGAAATTGCCAATCCACCTTGAGCAAGCGTGGTGATTAATGCTCATAACTTCTCTATATGAGAAAAGGCCTTTGCCCTGCAGTGGGACAGTAAATAGGCTGGTATTATTATTATGCATTTGAATTTGGCTTCTAGTGTAGTAGCCGCCACTTCTGGATTCCACTGACTGCTTACCATCAGGCGGGGTGGAGTCACTTTGGTAGGCTAAAATATAAAAAAAAAAAAATTATGAAGGAAACGCACAATATTTTATCTTCTTTTTTGTGATAATTTAGCACCTATTATATTTTAATAAGAACTCTTTAAAGGACAATTCTTCAAATTAGAATACATTGTATTTAAATAATTTCTTCTATTTTACCGACCCTTTTTATATTGCCTACAGTGGCAGACGAGCCAACAGCCCACCTGATGGTAAGTGGCAAGTGTCGCTCATGGACTTCTGCAATGCCAGGGGCTCTACGAAGCCGCTGCCTACTGTGATATTAATACCCTCTTTAAACCTCGTTTGAAGAAGGACATGTCATAGCGCTCGGGAAACACTGCAGCTGGTAGTTCGTTCCAGAGTCTGCACGTACGTGAGAGAAATGAATACTGGAAACGAACTGTGCTAGACGATATCGTGTCCAGGTAGTATGAATGAACTTTGCTGCGATGTCGAGTGGTGCTATGATAGAAAGAAGACGATGGCACCAAATCAAATAGTTCCTCAAAGCACTCTCCGTGAAACATACGATAAACATTCTAATTTGTATTTGGCTTTTAAGTGGGAAACTCATTATATATTTTCTAAAAAAGATCATACAGTGAACAAATGGAAAGTAAAATGGCATAACTCGACAAAAAAACATTTTTAACCTCTAACTCTAGTAAGTCTTTTAACTCTAAAAGTATTTATTAAACTTGCGTAGTAATAAAATATACGTGTACCTCGTGTATGTAATGTTAAATGTACATGTCGGCATACACGCACATTAAATTAGTGGTTTTCCGTCTAGTATATGGCATACGGGACAATCCCACCCACATGCCCATCACTGTGACTCCTGTAAGCCAGGATTAACAGTGATATCCAAGAAAAAACACCGAGCTTTGACACTCGGGAGTCCCGGGGACTGCTAAACCTACTGTCTTGGACCCCGCAACGAATTTAATCAGAAGTAAGAGGAGGAGTTGGAAATAAAATGTCCACTTCCCTCCATTGCAAAGCGGGCGACAAATTTAATCTGTATAGGATTATGACCTATTAAAAGAGAGCACCACGGACACGTAATATTAAGGGACCTATGTGAGCTATATCTGATTCCAGTAATATGTATGGCAGAAACGCTTAAACGCACGGAAATTCACCCTAGATGACACAAGATCCTCATAATAAACTGGTCCTGATGTAACTTGTAAACTATTTAACATTATTTCGCGGTCTTTACGCCAAAGACTACACTCCCAAAGAATGTGATGAGCAGACTGTTCTTGATTGGAACACTGACAACTCGGCGAATCAACTAACTTAAACGAAAATAGTTTGCTCTTAAAGTTACCATGACCCGTAAGAAATTGGGCGACACAGTGATCTACCTCTATCCATGTTCCTTCCAACCGCTTTACAACTGATGGAAAAAACTGGTACAGGTGGCGCCCCTTAGTTGAAGTATCCCAGCGCTGCTGCCATTCGCCTATAAGACTCCTATAAACTTCATTTTCTTCTTTAAATAATCTAATGATTTTCTGGCGATCGCGCGATTGTAAGAAGTCACTATTCATGCCTTCGTGAGTTGTATAATACATAGCCGCTCGTCTCTGAACCTCAAGATCAACCGGAAGAACACCTGCCAGTACTGGCAAAGCCTCAGTGCTAACTGTCCTATATGCCTTACACAGAAATATTAACGCAAGACGTTGACTTTGAAGCAATTTGCGCCTTACAGCACCTATAGTTGCCCTATCAGCCCATACAGGCGCCCCATAACACATACTTCCTAAATAAGTAGCACTATAAATTGTTTTAAGAGTATTAAAAGAAAGACCCCATGTTGTTGTTGATATTCTAGTTAAAGCGTAAAAACTATTTTTAGATTTTTCCCCAATTGTAGTGATGTGATTAACAAATGAAAAGTTTCTTTCTAATATGAATCCTAAGTAACAAACTGAATCCCTACTTTTAATGCTAATATTATTAAATTTTATTCGAGGTGGTGTTTTCAGATTTCCTTTTAAAAGAAGCTGAAAAGTTTTGTGAGGAGCGAACAATAATCGGTTACGTTTTCCCCAGTCAGAGACTAGACGTAAACATTTATTCGCTAAATCCTCTAATCCAGCCCTGGTATTAGATTGTATAAGTAACAGGCCATCGTCAGCATATCCAGTTAATGTACAGCCAGTTGGTAATGGCAATGAAAGGAAATCATCAAACCCTAAGTTCCAAAGATACGGCCCTAGCACTGATCCCTGAGGACATCCCATAGTCAGTGGCTTCGACACAGCATGGTGACCAAGTTTTAGCTTAGCTGTGCCTGCATAAAATATGTATAAATTAGCGAATATATGTTACTAAAACAACCTCGTGATTTTAATTTCATAAGTAATATTGGCCACCATGCGTTATCGAAGGCACCAGAAATATCTAAGAAAATACCTATCACGTATTGACAAACAGATTTAGTAACAGTTTCCCTTACAGATATAACTGCATCGACTGTTGATCTACCTATTGTAAAGCCAAATTGGTTATCACTAAATTTTACGCCTCCCGGTATAAGCCTAGGAACTACGAGACGTTCTAACAATTTTCCTAATGATGGTAGTAACGTAATTGGTCTATATGACTTAGGGTCGTCTGGTGGCTTGTTGCCACTCTTTGGTATTATTCTAATATACCCACTACGCCAAATACTAGGAAATACACCCTCCCCAATACACCGCCTAAACACACACAGAATTGCATCCCCAGAGATCCTACACGCCTCCTTAATCATTTTATTTGAAATCTTATCATCACCTGAAGCTTTGTTAAGTGGCAGAGATCTAACAATATTAATAAACTCGTCAGTTGATGGTACAGCAGCCCATTGTCTGATCTCTTGGTGATACTCAGTGTCGTCCTCCGGCCGATCGTCAGGTATAAGAGTATGCAAAAGATATTTAGTTGTTTCATCTATACCTATAGAATGAGCATTATTGATTTTTATGTTTCCTATGTAAGCAAGTATATGGCATGTAAGAGACGAATGGAAGTAGTTAAATAGTTGCGCTATCTACATATTTCTACATATTAATTGGTGAAAACTGTGATAGTGTTATAAATGTTTGTAAATAAATAAATAAAAAAAATAAAATAAACATTAAAAATCACCTTTCTGCAGTTATTAATGGGCTTGCTTACTGTGG
The DNA here is from genome assembly GCA_963082885.1 of Parascotia fuliginaria. Classification (NCBI taxonomy): domain Eukaryota; kingdom Metazoa; phylum Arthropoda; class Insecta; order Lepidoptera; family Erebidae; genus Parascotia; species Parascotia fuliginaria. The sequence continues at coordinate 9,975,331 of OY720195.1, forward strand.
TACTGTGTCAATATTTTTTGCAGTAGGTATCCAGCAATGAAGGGCTCTTGGAGCTGATAGATAAACAGAAAGTTTTTTTTAGCTAGAGCAGTAATAATAGCAGGAGCAGTCCTAATTTAAGTCAAGATGACCCATGGGCGCTGGTAGCATGGTACAAGGGAGTACACCCTTCTGAAAGTAAGATGTATCCCCCTAAAAATAATCCTGGTGGTGCCCATGTACTCTACTTTGTCCTTGCCATTTTGACTAGAAATATTGCCATATTCATCAATCAAAAATGAAAACCTAATTCACAAATTCTCTTCAGTAAACAAAAACTAAATTCATTGAGTAGAAGCACACATTAAAAAGAACTGACTTTAAAAATAAAACGTTCAAAGCGACACCTTTGCAAAAGAAAAGATACATTAAATAGTAATTTCTTAATGTAGGCGTGTTGACAAAGAAAACCTCCAACAAAACCCTTTATATCGTAAGCAATTTTACAAAAATAGGCAGAGAACCTCAGGAATCCGACACTTAAGCTATTTGTTCACATAATGATGGATTATGACGTATTGATGACGTGAGTGGAGCGAGTAAAGAAATGGCAGGCTTTTCAAAGGAAATATACAATGATTTAGATATAAATGGAATGTTTATGATTTGGTGTTAGAATTTGTTAGCAGAATATTCGCTTTGAAGAATGATATCAAGGTAGGCTTATTAGTGCAAGTCAAACGAGGTTTAATGAGAGCATTAATATCAAGGTAGGCAGCAGCTTCGCAGTCTCTGGCATTGCAATTACCACTTATATCACCAAGTGGAATGTTGTGTCTGCCATTGTACGCATTAAAAAGTAAGGTTCTGTTTTATTCCTTCGCAGTGAGTGCACAGTAAGGTATCCTTGCCAGGTCGGGTGCATCGAGGAAGTATCTTTTTTACAACATTGTCAAGAAATAGGAGTATCTACATTATTGCGTTCCGACCTATAAATAGAGCACCGCAGGCTGATTATGATATAAGCGAACGATTGAGCGGAAGAGTATGTTTGTTTGTTTGAACGCGCTAATCTCTGTAACTACTAGTCGTATTTGAAAAATTATTTTTGTGTATGATAGTCCAGTTCTTGAGTAAGGTTATAGAGTATATAACAACACGCTACTGGTGACGGGAGCAGAGCAGTAAGCAAAGACGTGGGTGAAACCGCGCCTCCGAAAGCTAGTATAAAATATTTGTCATGGATAAGAATCTCACTCAATACAAACATCGAGTTGCATAGACCATCTAATTTAAGTACAATTTACGCGAATAACTTCTTCTGAATAAACCGTAATACTTAAAATGTACTAAAGCTAAACATCAAACCAATAATAGCATTAATTAAACATAGTTAAGCCATTCATTACCAAAACACGACAATCGGTTATCCTGTACACCCACCCCAAAATTCGCAAGAGTTTTCATGTCATAAACTTTATGGTCAGAAATATTTTGGACTAGAATAATTTAGATTAAAATGTTGCTCGGCCACAGATTTTAGTCTCTGGCAGGGTTCCAAAACTTCAACAAGATCAAAATGCCGTAACTTACCTACTTTTCATTCAATAATAACCTCTAGGTCTTCAACTGAAGATTCATTTTAGGTGTTTTAGCATATAAGTTAGCGGATTTTGCTTTTGATTTAGCATTCGGCAGGCTCAACCCATTCATATTTCAAGGTGCGTATTATAAATGTAGGAATTTTGAAGTGTAGTTGCGAAATGACTGGTTCAAAGCTCACGAAATCATTTTCATGAGTTGCAGAATGTTTTTATTTTCAGTTTCAGACGTTTAAATATTAAAAAGCTTTTAGGGTTTGTGTTAAACAGTTTGTGGGTTTATGGAACGTGTAATTAGGGGTACAGAATGTTGTGTATTTTAATGGATATTCAAGTATTGTTGTCAAAAATGTTCTACTGTAACAATTTGAATTGTAGGTTTTTATTGTAATATTTTTAGAAGAGTATTTAAGTTGCTCTGGCGTTACGAAAATATTAATACATCAGTATCCATTTTTTTGGGTTCAGCTTGCATCTATTTGGGATCGTGTTAATTGTTGTTAGGCGTCCCGAGTGAGTGTGATTGTATCGCGACGATTGCGCCCTTCTATCGTTATGTAATCTCTAAGGTAACGCGATTATTCCGCCAGCGTATCGCCACGACTCGCAACGAACCGTCGCGTGTCCGTAACAACGCGTTGCACAGCTGTTTTATTGTAAATCACTCAGTTCGGTGACAGACAAGAGTGGAATAAGTAGTGTCAGTTGTTTTGCGACGATAACGACGATGTTTTGCGGCGACTGCGCTGCGAGTTGGTCGAGTCTCGTCACGAGTACGTCACATCTCGCGGTGGGCGCGCAATATCTTGATTATAAAGTACATCACAAATTTGAGGCACCTAAAGAATGTTCTCTGCTTCAGTGCTTTAGAGTTGGAAATAAAATAAACAAAGCCTAACATATAGCAGTGGCCTCTCTTTTTCAATCCATATTTGGCGTTCATTATCATTAATAATACCATCTTTACATTTTTTTTTTATATTAGCCCACCAAAGTGACTCCACTCCGCCTAATGGTAAGCAGTCAGTGGAATCCAGAAGTGGTGGCCACCATACAAAAAGCCATCGCCATAAACTGCTGGTATGGTAGCCTCTACTATGGCGGCTGGGAATGGGGTTAGAGAAAGAGAATGAGGGAGGTAAGGAAAGAAGAAAGGGGGAAATTAGGCCTCCGGCGCTCTCACTCACCGAACGAAACGCAGTAGTACGGATACTACTACTTTTACGTCGATCTTTTATGAGAGGACAGTACTTCCTCGGACGATCCGGCCTATTCATGCTGAAACCAGCGTGGATCTACTACCATAAATTATCTGTTTTTCATAGTGGTGGATGTTATACTCTATTTTACCAGAAAATATAAAAGCTTTAGATGTTATGTCATGCTACATAAATTATTTTAATTACCTACATATTTTAGTTAGAAGTAAAATTAATACTCGTAGTTTAAGTTAATTTATCTCTAAAATTGCTGTGTGATAATTTTCACTGAAACTGGTAGCTAGTTCTCGTTAAGTCCGAATTAATTTCGCTCACAAAATATGTTTATAAATGCGAACGCGGCTGTAACGTCGAGTGATCTTATCACAGAACTTACAAAGTTTTAGATCGTGGATCGATTGCACGGGATGGTGTTTTACATAAAATACAAATAAAGTTTGTTTTCTTTTTTATGCTATGTAATTTTTATTTAGTTTAGAATGGTATATATAATATTATATCGTAAGCATTCATATAAATAATTCAGTGTGTTACAATGTAATTTCGCTGTTTGTCGTATCTAGATCCGTGAAATGGCTGTATATTAGCTAAAGAATAATGACTCAGTTTCGGTTTTCTACTATACCATCATGAACGCAGAACTGAAGGCCATAGGAGTCTTCTGTACTAGCGACCATAAACCGAAAAGCACCACATAGGCACTGCCCATTGAGCAGGCCTCTCACAAAGTGGATCGAATATATCCGATGAAGATAAATCAAGTAAGGCAATCGATGAATGAAGGCGTCTCACAACCGCTTAAAATTTGGAGGGCGGCTTTGAGAATAGAATAACAGACGTCAAATACATATTTCTGTAAAATATTTTCTTCTACATTTCATTCTACATACGGTCCTCTTTTTAATACAGTATGTCAGTTCCAGAATAAAGATAAATGCAAAGAGTTTAATCATTAACATCCATTACGGTGTTGAGAAACAAAACAAAACCGGAGCACACATTAATTTTATACGGCTAAAGGATTACGCACATTTCTGTTTATAAGCACATCTGTACTTAATATATAAAACGGAAGTGTTTTTGTTTGAACGCGCTAATCTCTAAAACTACCAATCAGATTTCCATAATTCATTTTGCATTTGATAGCACAGTTCTTGAGGAAGGTTATAGGCAACGTAACATCGCGCTACTGGTGCAGAACAGTAACCAAAGATGTAACTTAACGCGGGCGAAACCACGCTATGGAACGCTAGTTTATGTATTTATAAGCTTTGCTTTAAACTGGCTTATGACTGTAGAGTTTATCTGCCTTTTTTAATACCAAACGGTAGTAGGACTACTGCTGTGCATTGTAAATGTTATTATTCTGAAGCTAACGTATTTCTAACTTTAGAATATCTTTTTATAGAAATTACCAGCTTTCCGCGGCGCGCTTTCACCTGCATCACTACTCGTGATGGGAGCAGAGCAGTAAGCCTCTGCTCCCATCACGAGTAGCGTGATTTTACATAGCTAAAACCTTCATCAGGAACTAGGCTACTATACGTAAAAAGAATTATTCAAATCTAACGAGTAGTTCCAGAGGTTAGCGCCTTCAAACTAACAAAAAAACTCTTCCGATTTATATAATTGTATAGATTAGCCTACGAAAATGATCCTGCCGTCGCCTGATTGTATGCAGTTAGTACAGTCAATAAGAAGTTCACATTCCAGTTGCAATTATAGCAAATTATGTTACGTAGCGGGCGGACGTGTAAGGTACTTTTCGTGATAAAAAAATGAAGTCCATGAGTAACAGTTTCTATTACAGACAGTTGGGATTATTACTAGCTATTGACTCGTCTGCTACTGGAGGTATTAAGAAAACCAGTACATTTAAATAGTTATGTATCAAATTCTTTTCTACATAGAAACATTTATTACAGTTCACATGTTGCCTTTACCTTTTGTAGCAATATGCAAATTGAGGCAGCCTGTAAAGTACACATTTTACTTTTTATATTTTCTTTACAACATAGAAAGCTGTAAATAATTAATTACCTATACAGTTAAGTGTATTGCCTGTGTCACTTTGCATGCTACTTGAAACTGTAACTTACAAAAATTGTAATAACCTGGCGATTAAAAAGAGTGGCCTGATTTTCTTGCCAGTTCTTCTCATGGCTCTATTTCGTCAGCGAACTGGCTTTAGGTTAATTTGTTGACATTTTGTAAACTTTGACGTTCATAAGTGTTAATTTAATTAACCTATATGAATAAACATATTTCATTTCATTTCATTTTACCTATTTGATTGTAGATAAACTATGTAACAGTATGGAAACTAGCATAAACAATGAAGATTCACTCGCTATTTTATTGTTATCAAATATTTCGTTCAATATTATTTTACCTTATCTAAAATACAGTGGTTTAACTTTGAATGTAAAATGATTTCTTTGATTTTATTCTTTATGCAAACAGAACTTAACTTATCTACATACTAATAAAATCTACATAACTTAGCAATAGATTCAATGCATTGGTTACATCTAAAGGTGCTCCCTCAACGAGAATAATTGTCTGTAATGTAACATTACAGGTTCATTTTTGTGCATTACGTTATAATACTGCCTTCCTGATAGCCAAGCATTTGCTTGTTATGTAACATTCAAGATTTAAAACATTACACACAAGCTGCACCCCACAGCTTCGCACGCGTGAAAATATGTTTTGTATCCATCGAAAACCATAACGATTTTCGGGATAAAAAGTAGAGTATGTCCGTCTTCGGCACCGAATTTATCTATATGTAAATTGTTATCGAAATCAGTTCAGCCGTTTAGGCACCGAGTGGTAACAAAGACACACACACACCAGTTCAGCCGTTTAGGCACCGAGTGGTAACAAACACACACACACACACACACAAACTTTCGCATTTATTTGTTTCTATATCGTCTCGATATTACATCTACCAATGTTTTCTCTTTTTTACTGTTTCAAACATGAACTTTTACGATATCTGAAGGCAAAGTAACATGATACAGATGACGTGACAAACAGATGTTGTGTGTTTTTAAATTTATGTATCGGTAATTTTAAAAGAGACTTTGGAAAAGATATGGGCCTTAAAAAATGTCCGCCTTATTTCATTAGCGATGAAATATAGACGTTTTAAATATGTTGACAGAAAATCAATGAATATATTATCTTTATTACAATAGAAAGCAAATTTATATTCGGTTTTGAGAGCTCAACGCAAAAATTTGATATTTATATTTCATACTCTTCATCTAATTTTTTTTCTATACTACTCACACTGCCATCTTTTTTGTGCTCTGCCGTGATGCTGTTTTGCTCTTTAAGGGCACCACATGGTGATATTTTTTTAACTTATCAGGCATAGGTACGGCATATCACCGCAATACCACACTAGTTTTGCGGTCTTATTACCAGCGGTAACCTGTGTCTTCGAGCCAGTGTCGTATTTCGGTTTCATGTTTTGCAATAAATAAATCATTACCTACTTTCTTTTAAAAAAATTTAATCTATTATTTTACATGTTTTCTTAAGTATAGATTTGTGCTAATAGTTGCTAAGCCTTGCTATTTAAAACAACGTAACTAGATAATACACGTTTTGCTAAAGTGGATCTTAATTAAAGTTGCTAGAATTAAATGTCTTTTAACTAGATTTTGAAATTACGGTCTTCTTTCTTAGAACGGTAAAATACTTACCCCTAAATTTGTGCCGGTAATAAGAGTAAAATGAGACGAATCGTGCTTTCACTTTGAGAAATTACTTTATGTGAAATATTTTCGGTGTTATGTTGTTTATTTTACTTGCGACTGACCGAGAAGCGTATAGTAACTGTAGGCACCTTTTAATATCTGAAATTGAAAAATGCACTTATACTTTTCTTAATTCAACCACTTATGGATACCACTGACTGCTTACCATCAGGCAGAGTTGAGTCAGTTTGGTAGGCTAATATAAAAAAAATTCTTAGTCTTGCTGGCAATATTGAATGTCATATTACAGTAAGGCACCCGCTTCGTAAACACGAGGTTGTGGTTTCGAATCCGGGCAATTACCAATGTGATTTTTTAAATCATAATAATTATGTACTTTCTAAGTTCATCTTAGACATTTTTGACTGATGGTGAAGGAAAATATCGTAAAAAAACCTGCACTTAATAGTCTGAACATTTCAAAAATTCTGCGTTCCATGATTTAAGCAACCAGCTATTAAACATGAGCACGGTCAGAAACCTACGCCTTATTTTTGACTAAAACCTATTTTAAATAGTGACAAACTAATACTTAGTTACAACTTACATTAATAAAAGTAGAAACAGTCAACTTAGTGAAAGGTCCAGCAGAGAACACCACATCTTTGTTAAACTGAGCTATCAGTATATACAAGTCCTTGCCATATTTTGGGTCTCTCATCCACCACGTACTTTCGTAAGGCCCTAACATTATATGTTGACTCTGAAAAAGCAAAACAATATAGAGTATATAAGGGTTATAATTGTCTGCCAATTTTGATAGGTCATTAGCTTTCTCAGTTGTAAGTGACCGTTTCGGGGTTGTCGTATACCGTTGCCACCAAAAATGGTAAACACTAACTTACGCGTAGCTTTTAAGAGGTTGTACGTACATCTTGTTATTGGACTTCTGACCCTGTATTTTTAGTCTGAAGCCCACTTACCACAATAATCACTGCCGACGATACGATTGATATCCTTAAATATGTATTTAAACAAAAAATATATACGATTGTATAAAATATATCCGATTGTATAAATGTATAAAATAATATGATGTGTACGATTGATATAAAATATACCAATTGTACACAATTGCCGCTTCGCAGTAAATTAATGCCTTTCAATGTATATAAATGGCAGATAGTGTTATCGATTATAAAAATCGAAAGCCATTCTTATATACCTTTTTAACTTTTGTTAGATAGTTTAACAATAAAAGCTTTGCTTGTTTGATTTATAAACTTTACAGTTGCATCCAGTCTGATTTAGGAATAAGAGTTTAGTTTATAAATATGTCATAAATAATAATGGTTATTTCAATGATATATGTGTGTATGCATTTATATGAACCAAACAGAGTTTTAAGTAAAGGCTTTCTTTAAAAATTTTAAATATGACCAGCCCTGAATTACACTTCTAGTAACGAACAATTTAAAAAAAACAAATAGGAGGGTCTCGAAAAGTGGCATAGATTACTATTCTGTTCATAGAATAAATTAAAACATGTATGGGATTGACATAATGCCTTGTCGTTAGCTTATGTTAATCCCATTAATTATTTAATCTTAATAGAGAATTATGCCACTTGTCTAGGCTCTAGGATAAAAGCAAGAAAAAATGGTTAACCAGTTATTAAAAAAAATGCTTTCTCGAACAAAACACGTAGAAAATTTATTAAACAGTCATTCGTCCACCAATACGACTCCAATTTGATATAGCTACAACTATTCGGTAGTTCGGTTATATCTCTGGACCAGTGAAATAGAAATACCCAATTTACATGTTGTCAACCAGTTCAACAGAACACATTCGCTGACATACGGAAAACATTTTTAGAAAATAGTACTAAAAAAATGCTTCAACTTTTTGATATTCTTTCGTTATTCATTTTTGATATGACGAATATGTGAGCTAAAATGTTAGAACGACATTCAGCTGCGCTGTGTGGATATAAATAAGTTGTATTAATGTCACAGATTTGTGGTTGAATATGGAGTAAACCGATTGAGGTTTGGAATAGTGCAAATATGCAATAGAGTTTGCAAGTGATTTTAAAATTAAAGATGAATAACAGAAGAGGATTCATAGCAAATAAATAAGAATGTCTATCTACAGAAAGTCGAAATGGTCCAGTGGATGGCACCCGCTTCGTAAACACGAGGTAGTGGGTTCGAATTCGGGCAAGTACCAATGGGATTTTTCAAATCATATTTACTTTCTAAGTTTATCTTGGACATTTCTGACTGACGGTGAAGGAAAACATCGTGAGGAAACCTGGACTTAAATGTCTGAAATTGCCAGTCCGCCTTGAGCAAGCGTGGTGATTAATGCTCATACCTTCTCTATATGAGAAGAGGCCTTTGCCTTACAATGGGACAGTAAATAGGCTGGTATTATTATTATATCTAAAGAAATACCTATTGATCAGATAAAATGTGTTAAATGAAGTATTAAGATATCTTAAACTAATAATCGTACCTATGTACTAAAAGGTGTAATGATATTTATGTCGTAATATCTATGTATTTTTATATCGGTTTAGTTAATCCTCTTTTTTAGAACACGTTTCAAAAACCTTTAAGTATCACGATAAAAATAAATAAAATATTGTAAGAACGGAACAAAAGAAAACATTTTAATAGAGGTATTTCTTTTGTTTCGTGATTCTAACTTCCCCATTTTCAACTTTCAAGTTAGAAATTTAAAGTTAGAAGTTAATTGCAATTTTCAAGTGATTGATCATTTGAATTTTGAATCAACGATACTCTAAAATCACAATCAAACGGCTAGTACTCACAGCATACAGTACGTCGTTGCTATGCCAGCAGTAGATAAACAGTTGGGAAATGCCAAACACTAGGTATTGACATGTCAGGAATCTCTGCATGAGGGTTGTTTCAAGCTGAAACAATATTGAGTTGGTTAGTGTCATTGTACAAAATGTCCAACGCTTGTTATGTGTAGCTTTAAAAGAATATTTAAAAGTGAATCTAAAATTTTGATTAAAGAAATTGGGTTCTGCAGTCTCGAATCTTTTTGTATGGGTGTCAGAGGCGACCCTGAGGCCCTAGACAAGCGGCAAAGAATTCTATTCTATTCATAGAATAGATTTAAAAATTCATTGGATTGACATAAGCTAACGCCAACGCTTATGTCAATCTCAGACATTTTATTATCTATTCGATTGTCTAGGGCCTCTGTTTTGTCTTTGACACTACAGAACCACACCACTGTAGTGTCGTTTACAATTTTTTTTTTTGGGTAAAACGGTATATAAACTATACGATAGTAAATCCACGCTGGCTTCAGCTTGAATGGGACGAATCGTCCGGGGAAGTACTACCCTCTCATAGAAGATCGACTTAAGAGTATTAGTATCCGTACTACTGCGCTTCGTTCGATGAGTGAGAGCGCCGGAGACCCAATTTCCCTCCTTGCCTTTCCTCATAAGGTTTAAGGTTTAAAGATCTTTATTATCACTTAAGACAAAACAAATCGTCACTTACGTGATAACATTATTCGTACAAAGAAAAATTGTGGTGTCCGTCGTCACATTCACAATAGCATAATTAATATGAATTAGGAACATTATTATAGGGTTACGTACACTACGCATTATATAAGATAAAAGGATTAGGTTAAGTACTTACATTATTATTCCAATAACAACACAATGGTAATGATCAAGATCCATTTCACATATTTCACAAACTTAGTATGTACTTGTTCGTTTGTAGGTGGCAATATACCGTACATATTCACTCAGCAAAATTACTGTTTGATAGCGAAATAACATAATAAAACAGTCCAACTTATCACCATCGTAATTACATTGCACATTTCGTTTCGATACACAATCCATAACTAAACTGTATCTTACATTTAGCAAGAAAGTAAATTTATTTGAGCTACCTACATTAGGTATAATATATAATTAAAGTAAGATTCGTTACTGTTGCAAAAAGTAAATAATTTTGAGCAATGATTATAAAAATATATAATTTTGTAAAAGAATAAAGTAGTCATTATGTTACTGTTAAAATATGTTGGGCTAGCTGTTTTTTAAAGATGTAAAAAGATTTCGCGTTTCTTAAACTAGAGGGTATTTGGTTATAAAGTCGCGCTCCATCTGTGGTTATCATAGTCTTTCCATAGTTTGTTCGATGTTTAGGTATAACTAGGTAGCTCGCTCGCCGAGTGCGACGGCCAATAACTTGTTTGCGTTTAGTGAACGTTATATTAGTATGGATGTTCCTGTTTAATGATTTTCTAATAAAAATGCAACTATTATATTTATACAATTTCTTGATATCCATTAATTTAGTTTTATCGTAAATTTGTTTAGTCGGAGTAAAATAATCGAAATTAAAAAGTAGTTTGATAGTTTTATTTTGTTGTCGCTGTAGATTGGCTACCCTAGTATTTGATGCAGACCCCCATATTTCTATTAAGTACGATAGATGCGGTTTTACTAAGGCATTATAGATTGTAAATTGTAATTTACGGGGTATGCATCGCACAAATTTTCTAAGTTTACCGCGAAGTGTTATTAATTAATTCTTTATATAATCAATGTGTGTATGCCAAGTCAACTGATTGTCCAAGTATAAACCGAGATATTTCTCATGTGTTTTAAGTTGCAGTGGTCGATTGTTAATGGTTAAAGCAGAGTGGGGTGGTATTGGTTTGTTTTTTGATTTAAATAAAATGTACATGTTTTAGAAATATTAATAGTTAATAAATGATCTTGGAACCAATTATGCAGTATGTTAAGATCTTCTTGAGCTTGTGAGACTAAGTCGTGTATTGATGAGCCAAAATAAAAGAGACACGTGTCATCTGCATATAAAGTAATATGCCCGTGTAGACCCAGGTCATTTATATTATTTATATAAGTGATAAATAGCAGAGGGCCTAAAATTGAGCCCTGGGGCACACCACAAACGATGGGCAACGCACTACTGTAACTGTTGTTACTAGTTCTGACTATCTGTGATCTATTTGAAAGATATGATTCAAACATTTTCAAAGCTTTGCCCGTGATACCAATGCATTCTAGTTTTTTCAATAGAAGTTTGTGACTGACAGTATCGAAGGCTTTTTCAAGATCTATAAATATACCTAAAGCTATATTCTTCTGGTCTATATTTTGTTTTATTTTGGTAACAAGATCTATGGTAGCTGTGAGTGTATTACTTTTAGGCCTAAACCCGTACTGTTGATCAGAGATGTAGTTAATAGTATCTAAATATTTTGCCAGTCTGTTGTATATAAGTTTTTCTAGAATCTTTGATAACACTGGCAATACAGAGATAGGCCGATAATTGCCAGGATCAGTCTTTGATCCTGATTTATATATGGGAGCAATTTTTGCGACCTTTAATGTATCAGGAAATATACCATCTTGAAATAATTTGTTATAACATTGCCACAATTTCCCAGATATAAGATGACTTATGCTTTTTACTACTTTAGTACTAATTCCATCTAGCCCTACACTGCAATTTATATCTAGTTTGTTAATAATAGTTATAATTTCCGTTTCGGTACATGGTTCAAAACTCGATAATGCAGAATTTAGTGAAATGGAGTGAGGTAGTGCTAGTGTAAAGTTATCGTGTTTATGTTTCTGTATTTCGCTTGCCAATAATGGCCCGATATTTGAAAAATATTCATTAAATACTTGACATAATGTGAGTTGGATCTGTGACTTCTTGGGAATTTAGTATTAATTTGGAAGGAACAAAATTTTGGGTGATTCTGTTTGCAGCTAAGGTATTAATAAGATTCCACATTTTCTTAGGTTTATTCTTACACTTGTTAAATTCTTTGTGATGGTATGTTTTCTTTGTGTCTTGTATAAGTTTAGCGACATATTGCCTTTTCTTTTTAAACTCTTCTCTTAATGTATCATCATCTCTATTTTTAATAAACTCTTTCCACAAAATATTTCTTTCATTAATTTCTGAGATCACTTTATTATTTATCCAGTCCTTTTGCGGTGGATTTAGGATCTTTGTCTTCATTACTTTACTGTTTGTTGTGCACTTTTTTATATGTTCTTCTAGTTTTGTGTAGTCATTGTCACTTACTTCAATTAATGTGTTTTGGACTAAGTCATGCAGTTTGATGTAATCTATGGCTTCATATTGAGAGTATACTCTTGGTGGTGGTTTGAATTTTTTTATTTCTAGGTAAATATGTTTGTGGTCTGATAGTGAGGAATTGATTATAGCCATGTGGAAGTTATCCCTAGATATGTTAGTGCTTACATGATCTAGTATGGATTCCTTTGTGGTTCCTGCTCTGATACAGTGAATCTTGTCTAATTTGTTGATAATTTTATGTCCGACGCCATTCAGAAGATCTTTATATTGTTTTGTCTTTTTGTCTTTGGTCAGTAAGTCGATGTTCATCATCTCATTTTCCTCATTCCCTTCCCCTAACCCCATTCGAAGCCGCTCTAGTGGAGGCCACCATACCAGCAGTTCAAGACGATGGCTTTTGGTATGGTGGCCGCCACTTCTGGATTCCACTGACTGCTTACCATCAGGCGGCTTGGAATCACTTTAGTAGGATACTATAAAAAAAATGTAAACGACACCACAGTAGTGATTGTCGTATCGTCGACTACAGGAAGGCAACTAACAGAATATTAGCTAATGGACAGTAGTTTGAGTGGTAGCCTGAATACGTAAATACTAACCTTATTGTGACCACTTATCTGCCTGTTATACGTAGTGATAAGGCAAGTATCATTTGAAAGTAGCTTGTATTTCATTATTAATTTCTTCATATTTTTCTTACCTAAGCTATTGCCAAATTTTAAAGACGTTCAATTAATACTTTGACCGGTTCTGAGGGCCTAGACAAATAGGTAGCATAAACGCACAAATGAATAGAACAGAATAGATTAATCAGGGATTGATACAAGTTAACGCCAACATTGTCGTTAGCTTATGTCAATCCCATACATTTTGTAATCTATTCTAGTAGCATTTATGCCATTTGTCTAGGCGCTCTGAACCATACACATTAATTGATCAAACCTATTTATTAAACTTACATTAATTTGATATCCGGTTACACAAAGCATTATTGAACAGACAAACATGTAAAGAAGCATTACCGGTGATAAGCAGGAATCGAAAAGACGAGCGAATCTGAAACAATGAAAAAAATTTATAGATCGGAAAGCAGCATGATGTTCAGAAAATTCTTATACATTTTAGTTTTTATTGTGTGATCTATAAAAGTTGACATTTAAAAGAGAAACTCGTTACTATACGAGTTCCTCAATTTAATTTCAAGGCAATCGATAATTAATATAGCTTTGTTTATAAGCTAAAAACTTGAGATACAATGTTGAGAAAATACGTTTAAGACTGACCACTAAAAGGCAAGGAAGGAGTTAAAAAGAGCACTAAGGAGATGAATTATCGTTAGTCAAACTCATAAATGAAAATGAAATAATAAAATTATGTTTGCTCTACCATTTCAGTCGTTATATTCACTCTAATATCGACGTAAATTTGTGTAGTGTGTTGTTATGTACAATATCTTGCAATAATTATAATTTGAAATGACTGTAATTTTAAAATTATGCACATAATCTATTTAACACAAAAATAGCTAATTTAAAAAGCTATTATAGCTATTATAGCTAAAATAACTATTTGTTCAACAGTGCAGATCTCTGTTTATGATTAATGAATCGTCGAATAGTTAATAAAGTCTATTATTTATTGCATTTAATATTCAGTTGACGATAGGTATTGTGTTAAATGAAGTAATGCTATTACTAGCATTAAATAATAATTTTTGATTGCTTATTCAAAAACGAACCATATATGATTTCATGCTTTAGATTGATTTTTTGCTAAAATATGCTCATCAAAATACATGTTTGGTTATTGTCAAGAGGCTTACGAGTAGTAATGCATATTATGGAGCACATAGTGAACATTGTTATATAAATTTAATATAATGATTTTGGAAACTGGTGCGATCGAAGTCCATAAACCTAGAAGTGATAGAATTTGTAGTAAGTTTGCGGGTGCGGCAGTGCAACAAACAGTGCGGCTGGCCCATGGGTGTTCTCGTTTAGGATATTAAAAGTCAGTCCCGGCAGTTACCATAATATTGTCAAATCATTAGGCCAAGTCGGGCGACTTAAACAAATCCTGACCCTGTTTCTCAAAATAAAAGTGAGTAGATAATCTCTTGAAAAAATACTCACTTGCACAGCTCTACGTATCTTCTGTGACAATCTTTCAATCTATTCATTGCTATTGCTTCCTCTACCGGCTCTGTTTCTGTACCAAATATCTCACTACAATCAATTCTTAATAGCTCCAGTTCAGCTCTAAAGAAAACCATAATAACCATGGCATTAGTATCAAACGAAGTTATCCACCCTGTCGCGTATAAAGTCGCATAACTTTGAAAGAATGATGCCGCTGTATATCCAATAATAGTATTCTTATCAAACGGTACCCAAGAGCTTACTACTTGAATGTAAGATTCTGTGCCATTCTTTAATTTTTCTCGATATACGCTCGAGAAAAAATACATAAAAACCGGCATCATCATCATCATCACTCCAGTGGAATACGTCAACGACCAATACAAATACGTTATTTTCCTACTATATTTAGTAAACCCGTTTATAATCTCCGTTTTATTCTCATTACTATTCGTTCGTTGGTAAAGGTCTGCTCTTGTGACATATTCAATGACAGTCTTCCAATACTTCTGCCAAGATATAAACGTTGTCACTTTGCAAACACTCGTCGTAGCCAACATCGTTATCTTCAAATTACTCAGCAGCAAATTTATATCTGATTTCACATACCAAACGTCTATGAATTCAGTCGCCGAAAATAATATTACCATCGAATGCAGGAACATGTACAAATATTTTCGCCAGAAATTTGTAGGTAGTAACAGACCCCAAAATTGCAATGCCTTTACATTAGGACCTAATAATGGCCTTTTTGGGTTTTCTAATTTCTCTAGAATATTTCTCCACATCTTGTTAGGTCTAGTGGGTGAAACAGATTGGAATATTAATGCGAGGAATCTTATTACGAATCCAAATACGTAGATAATTACGTGATTTGTAAGTATAGAGCGTAAACTGTTATTATGAATATCGATTTATGAAATAGTGATGAGTATCTTTTGCTTGTAAAAATAATAAAATGAAACTAGTAAATATAAGTTTTAATAATTTAGTTAGGATAAGCTGGTTTCTATCTCAACTTTCAACAGATGTATATTGTTATTAAACTAAAAACTTAAGTTTATTATTATTTCCTTGGTATTTTCCCGACATGGTTGACATTGACTTGTTGTACTTTAGAAGCCATAAGCATCTCCATAGGTTACGGTAAACACTTACCATCAAGTGAGCCGTATGTTTGTTTGTTTGTTTGTCCTTAAAAAAATTACAAAATTTATCTAAATGACGTATTTTTTGCAAAACTTTAAGTTTATGCAACACAAGGTCATTATAAAATTATAGCTAGAAAAGTTACGCTCTAACTAAACTGACGGACTCATAAACTGCATCAAAGTTCAGGATTACTTTGAAAATATTTTTTTTAAAAAGTATGCAAACTTTTTAGATTAAATTATATAAATATGGAGAGACTGGCTATTAATCTTAAAAAAAAGCAAAATTTAAAAATAGAACTGCAGTAAAAATAAATGAATATAGCCGAAAAAAGAAAATTTACTCGTAGTATCAGATTTGCGTGTTATTTAAAGCAAAGTTTTAAATTGATTCGCATTGATTTTTTATTCTTTTGTCAATTGAATTATTGTTACCAGCAGAATTGCTGGGTTAGTTTTTTAACTCATCGAGAGTTTTTTAACCATAATACTATAATGCATACTTCGTCCGAACAAGCGGCTCAAATTGTAGCACTGGTGCGGGAGGGCTTGGATCAACGAACGATTGGTAGAAATTTTAATTTAAGCCAGTCTACGGTTTCTAGAATATACAGAAGGTTTGTGGAGACAGGTTCTTACAGAAGGATACGTGGTACAGACAGGACTCGAGCATCCACCGGTCGTGATGACCGACTTATTGTTACAACTTCCCTGCGAAATCGTTTCCTCACGTCAGTTAACATCAAAACAGAGCTGAATGAAGTGCGTGGAGTAAATGTAAGTGCACGAACGAAAGTTGTCTGTAGCTCACAGACAAGCTCGCTTAAGATTTGCGCGTGATCACCTAAATTGGACAGAAGAGCAATGGGCCTCCGTATTGTTCACGGACGAGTGTAGGACATGTTTATATGGTGCAGATGGTCGCAGAAGAGTCTATCGTCGACGTGGGGAGCGATATGCTCAAAGTTGCATTGAGGAGCGTGTTCCTTTTGGAGGCGGTTCGTGTATGGTCTGGGGTGACATGTCGATGAACGGGCGAACAGAATTTGTGTTCATAGACATGGTCCGTCAAAACGGTAATAGAGGGGGTTTGACTGCACATCGCTACATAACAGAGATCTTAGAAGATCACGTGGTGCCTTACATGGGATTCATAGGCGAAAATTTTACTTTAATGCAGGATAATGCTTGGCCGCACGCTGCTGCACAAGTTCGACAATATTGCGAAGAGATTGGGATACGTACAATGAATTGGCCAGCACGCAGCCCGGATCTTAATCCCATTGAGCATGTTTGGGACAATTTAAAAAGAGCTGTATATGCGAGAAATCCTGTGCCCACGACAGTGGCAGCACTAAGAACAGCACTTTCAGAAGAATGGGACAATATTCCGCAAGATCTTTTAATAATCCTAATAAAATCTATGCGGGACCGATTAGAATCCGTAATAAGGGCACGTGGAGGTAATACACCTTATTAAATCATAAATAAACTCGTGCATGAAGTTTGTATCTATTGTTAAAATCATTTTTTTATTAAACCAATTTTCCTTAAATTTCTGTTTTTCTTCAAAAAAATCTTAAGGTCCTTTCCAGTACACAAACTTAAACTTAAGGATATGACCCTACGCTGTTTTAAAGTTCACGAACCAATCTAGAGGTTTCAATTTTTAATCTATATAGAAAGTTTGCATACTTGGTTAAAATATTTATTTCAAAGTCGTCTATTACTTTGATGCAGTTTATGAGTCCGTCAGTGTAGAAAGTTTCCATTGCTTCTAAATGTTCGCTACATTCGAAACATCAATCATGCTCAAGCTTGACATTTTGTACTGAAATCAGATATATCATTTCAATATCGCTTTCAACCTGACAAATAATAAATTCACTTTTCAATTTTCATAATAATTTTATGAGAATTATATTAACAATATAGTAAGGTTTACTTTGAGTCGTGCAATTATGCAACCATATCCGCAGCCTTACCGATACCATTAACCGAACCTTAGTTCGGTCACTCCTCAATCTGCCTTGTACCCATAGTGACTATAACAATTTTTTTCCTTTTAAGGCTTCTAGCGTTTTAATTCCAATGTTTGTGCCAATGCTACCATTTATAGAAAAACATTTATTTTTATTGCCTACGTTAAAGGTATTTCACATTAAAATACGTATAACTTCGGACCATTATCCAAAAAAGTCTTAACAAGCAAACTTTCAACATTACTGAACTAAATTATTTATTCAAAATCATTTGCAAAACTAACACCTAACTTTTAATTAGTTATTTTAAGCAAACATTTTCTTGAATTATCCATTGATATTTATTGCGATATTTTATATGTTTTTACCTGAGTTTTTTACGCAAAAACTTTGGTATTTTATAGTTCATTAGTAATATCGACACGCTACAATTTTGCAAAGTTTGTCTTTTATTTTCGTAAAACAATATGAGTGTAACAGATATTAAGCTCATATTTTACCATGAATGGAGTACAAAATTTTTTGGTACTTACAACACCATAGTAAAGCAAAACAATATAAAAAGTTAAACCAAGTGCAAGATTTACAGTAAATACACAGATATGAGAGAGAGAGAGGGATAGAGAGAGAGAGAGAGAGAGAGAGAGAGAGAGAGAAGGACAGCAATAAATAAATAAGTAATACATTTCCCGGTGGGCTGACTTAATTAATCACCCTCACAAACACCACTATGTCCGACTCCTCCCACAATGCCTCAAATAGAGCCAAAGGGAGCGCCATTCTTGAGGATCCACCCATTACCACGACCACTCTATCAAGAGAGCACGAATAAGAAGAAGAAGGAGACATTTCCCTTATACAGCAAAATAAAGTAGTTATTCAAAAGCATTAATTCATTTGATGTTTTGTAGCTTCTGACTACCAAATATTAGCATAACAATCGGCATCTATGCATTAATATGTTTCAAGATCAAAAATTTAGAGTTTCAATTTCTAAACCAAAATTAATTCACTCCAAATTAGCAACAAAAATTCAACGATTAACATTGTTTACATAAAAATTAACTTATTTTACAGAATTTATAAATTATACGAATCCAAAAGTTTGTATTATATTCAACTTTTGAGTAATTTATCGCTAAAGTAAGAAATCTTCACTTTTTGTATCCCTAATTAAAATATTTCAAATTTTCAAGGATGTTGTAAAATTAATGCAACATTATTTGAAATGTTGAGCTTGTTATATTTAGACGTCTAATGACGTATTTTTTTTATTACAGTCGGTCAGCTTAGTTTCTGTTGTAGTTAATTAAAGTTTCTTGTTCAAATTTATAAATTGAAGTCATGTATAATATATCGTGGCTAACTTATTTTACATAATCTACACTACCTGTACGAATTCAGGTTCTAATAAAATGGTTCTTAGAATTTTACAAAGCTTTTTTTTAACGTGTTCTTTTCACTAAGCTGATTGTAAGTCGATTCACTTATCTATAATAGTAATTCATAACATGTAATTCACGAGCAACTATATTTGACTTAGTTTATACTGCTCCAAAAATTGCATTTGCCACTCCATGCCACTTGTTCAGGTCCTTTGATTAACCATTATTTGTTAAATAAAAAAAATTAGAATATTTAAAAACAATTGCTGTTAAGGCTTAAATATCATTTGGTTATTCACCAGTATTTACACAGCTATATCATTGAGAAGGTAAAATAATCCCAATTTCCCCTCTTTCCTTTTTCCTCACCTCCATTCCCTTCCCCTAACCCCATTCCCAGCCGCCATAGTGGAGGCCACCATACCAGCAGTTTAGGAAGATGGCTTTTGGTATGGTGGCCACCACTTCTGGATGCCACTGACTGCTTACCATCAGGCGGGGTGGTAATATAAAAAAAAAACAAACATTGTACAAACATTTCGATACAATATTATTATTACCCAGTCTCATCACTACTAATTACGATTAAATAATGTCATTTATAATAGTACTAAGGTGTCAATTGTGAACAAGTTCGAAAGATTGTAACATAATATTAAGTGTTATAACACAATTATCTCACCTTGTTATAAGTAATTACTTTGTTCTGATTTTGTTCTTAGCATATAATTATATTTTAATTTCTTGGAATACTGTTTTTTAATATTGAGTCGTTAAAAATTAGGATACAACAAGATTCTACAAATTAAATAAGTTTAGCCAACGAACTGATTTTTAAAGGAGAACAAAAAATTTGTGCCTCTGTTGTGCAGCTGGAGCGCCAGTGACTGCCGTTCGATCCTCACACGGAAGAAAACTTTTGTGCAATCCATAAATATTTGTGCCGAGTCTGGGTATACTTTGTGCTTGTTAATTTTATGTTTGCAAAGTACCTCACGATACAGGGCTTGTTCTTTACTGTGGGAATCGTCTTTAAAAAAAGTTAGTTGAGTTTCAAGTTCAGGCAGATCAGATTCATCACCATCATCATTTTCAGCCGAACGTCCCATTGCACATAGGTCTTGAACATCGTCATTGACCGGTGCCAGCCATCCATGCCATTCATGTCAGTAGTTGGTCGTAAGCAAATAGGCTGCTACCATCATGACGTGCATAAGTATCGTGGACATCATCATCATCATCATATCAACAGAAAGACGTCCATTGCTGGACATAGGCCTTCCCTAATTTATTATTTTAAGCCGCCCTCATCCATCGGTTGCCCGCCAACCTTATAAGGTCGTCGGTCCACCTTCTGAGAGGTCTGCCCACGCTGCGACTTCCGTGGACTAAATAAGTTTTTTAAGCAAGTTTATTAAAGAAAAATTTAATCTAGTTTACATTTTAGTTAATTGCCAAACTGCCCAACATTTTGTCTACAGAGAGCAAAAGAAGAGGAATATATTAGTGATGAAGTAATTGTTATTAGTAACTAGTAATATCAGAATGCAACTATTGGTGCCAATAAAATGCTTAAGCTAGATTTGAGCCGCTTTTAATGTTACAAAATATATGCAAGTCAACAGAGTTTCAAAAATATTCAATGAAAAATCCCTACGATTTATAATAATAATTACCAATTATGAATTATCTTATTCAAGGCGATAAATCACACTTGAAAATTTGTCCAAAAATAATTTGAAAGATTTGCGTTATAAATCTTGTCCTTACACCTTCTTTGCGTCGACAAATCCCACCTTTTTTTCCGGATTTCTTCGGATTAAATGTTACTTTCATCTGAGACCCTTCAACGATGCCTGTTTGGTACAAATTTATTCGTTTTCAATGGCAATAGGCGAAATAGGTCAATGGGTGATTTAAAAGTAGCTTTGCTTTTCTTAGCCCGTTATTCTTGCAGAGTAAAGACTCAAAATACTAAATAATCTTATAATATGACTGAAAACTAAGAGCCTGTTTCACCACTAGCTGCTAAAGTGTCTCATATATATCTAATAGATAAAATATTTTCTAGTTAAATCTGTCTTATATCCTAAAGAGTTTAATTGGCAGTTAAGGTTATCAGGCACTTATGGAACTGATTTCTGAGTACTATCTGTCAGTTAAGTTTTTAAATAGGTTATCACGCACTTTATCAGCAAATTATGGTGAAACAGGCCCTAAATCTTTTATAAAATCGCCCGCACCCCACATCTTGTAGCATATATAAATAATTAAATACTTAGTCTCGTCAAATTTGTAACTCCGAGACAATTCACGAGAAGTTTTGAAGTTTTGCGCAGATTGTTGCAAGATTTGAAAGCTGTTATGAAAAGTGTTTTGCACCAACACCTATTTAGAATAGGTTTTAGGTACCAAAAGGCCTGAAGAGAAATCTATGCATAGTTTAAAAGCATCTGGTCTGTCTGCGTTTTCTTCTTTTATTTATTTCTTTCTTTCTTTCTTTCGCTCTTTCTTTCTTTCTATTTGGAATCGCCAATGAGAACTGCCCAATGAATTTGAATTGGGTTTTTACTGTCATATTGTGTGTGTCTCTTGGCAGGTTTTGGAATTTACACATTTCTCTTATTTTACCAACAATAATAGTAAATAATTAAGCTGGGTAATAACAACTTTCAATACTGATGTGAACTTTTTACTTTTCAATACTATTTTAGCAAG
Source organism: Parascotia fuliginaria (assembly GCA_963082885.1). Classification (NCBI taxonomy): domain Eukaryota; kingdom Metazoa; phylum Arthropoda; class Insecta; order Lepidoptera; family Erebidae; genus Parascotia; species Parascotia fuliginaria. The sequence goes on from OY720195.1 coordinate 9,997,367, forward strand.
CTTAAACTTTCTCTTTGCAATTGTTATTGTATTTTTAGGTAATATTTCTTGTGCAGTTCCTGTATCGTGCTGCACTACACTTAAGAAATTTGTATGTTAAAGTTTCCTGTTATAAACTTAGATTACGCAGGAGTCGTCCTAAAATACATACATACGTAGCTGCACGCCTTTTATGTCTGAAGGGGTAGGCAGAGGTGTTGAACCACCGATTTTTCGCAATTTTTATTATTAATTCCCATGTAACAATATTAAAATACATTTAAAAAAATTGCCTTCATATCCACACCATTATCTTTTCAACTTCTAGTCATCCACCGTTTAGTCTTGCTTCAATAATAGTCAATTATTATTGACTAAATTATCATTAATTTAGCAATCAAGCAAAACAAGACCAATCGTCATTATGTTATTAAGTGCCATTAACATCTATTAAGTAATGTGGTTAAAGTGATTACGATTAGCATATATACATCTATTACTATTATTTATAGCGGAAGAATTTGTGTTTGTTTATTTGCGTATGATAGTCCAGTTCTTGAGGAAGGTTATAGACTATGTAATATCATGCTGCTGGCAACGGAAGCAGAGCAGTAAGCAAAGAGCGGGTGAAACCGCGCCGCGGGAAGCAAGTCTTGCACTTTTCAATGATTCTATTGCTTTCTATCACTCAGAATCGTCATTTACTAGATTAAGAAAGAATGGGAATGTTAGTCTTCCCTTACTTGCTTTTTACGACACTCACGAAGAGATAGGTTGATTTCTTATTCAGAGCCACAGTGACAGTGTTTGTCTTGCCTGTATTATTTTGCTGAAGGTCTTAGGTATTGCAATAATACCACTACTATACCAACAGTAACGTTATAACGTATTTCATTTATTTACTTTAATTACAACGGTTGGGTCTCAGATAGCGAGCATTAAATTTTAATTTGTGTGTGTGTGTGTGTTTGTGTGTGTGTATGTGTGTGTGTGTGTGTGTGTGTGTGTGTGTGTGTGTGTGTGTGTGTGCGTGTGTGTGTGTGTGTGTTTTACCACTCAGCGCCTAATTGGCTCAACTAATTTTGATGAAAATTGGTATGTTGATAGATTCGGTGCCGGAGACCGACATAGGCTACTTTTATTCAAAAATCGGTCTGGTTCCTAAGGGATACATAAAAACATATTTTAAACGCGTGCGAAGCCGCGGAGCGCATCTAGTATTAAGATCATCAATAAAGATTTTCAGAATGAGGATGATATTAAACACAGTATTTTGATGATTATCAAACTATAGTTAATTTAAATGATTATTCAGCATAGTAGAATTACTATGATTTTACTATTAGAGTATTCATTCTAATTTCAGCTTTACAGATACTATCTACCCTGAAACAAAAAAAATCTCAAAATCCTGGAAGGTTACAACAAAAATATTTACATTGTCGAAACTTAAGTTAGTCCCTTTCACAAATTTAAATGAAACTTTTAATTACGTTTACAGAATCTGTGTTGACAGCACAGATTATAACAGTGACCATCGAGTTCAATCACTAATTATGAATTTCGCTCAACATTAAACTCGTTATTTTGGTCTGTGACGTTTGAATTAATTGTGCTATTATGTAAAATAATAATTATGTTTGTCGCGAATCATTTAATATCAAAATTAGAGAGTATTGCTATATAAATTAGAAAAGTCTCACCGAAAGTAAGAAAATGAATCGTTAAAATGGCGAGTGATCCATGAATGAGGTTGGTTTTGAATTAGTAAAAGTTTTTGAATTCAAAAACTGGGAGAGAACTATGTCCAGCAGTGGACATCTTTTGACTGATATGATAATAATACTGAGAAGTTCTTGAACAATAAGAATCAAATGATACTTCTTATGTTACAATCCATTAAGCCATTTATTCTGTAGAGGGAGCCAAAGAAATATACATACAAATTCATACAATACATAGATACATACACACATACGCTCGAAAAATATTACCCTCTTTGACTTCGGCAGCCAGTCAAAATTTAAACCAGTTTCGTCAACCAAAATCCGAATGAAAGAGTCTTAAAGTCTGAATATTTGTTTAGGACTATACTAAGCAGCAGTAATAAGATGCAGTTTCGTCAACCAAAGTCCGAATGAAAGAGTCTTAAAGTCTGAATATTTGTTTAGGACTATAATTAGCAGCAGTAATAAGATGCTTTGAATAAAAATTGTGTGCTTTATTAAGTTTGTATGTAAATATATAATGTTTGGAAAAATGGAGATTATAATCAGCTTTTGTGGTTTGGGGTTGAGAAGTGCTTTGTTTGTGCTGTTTAAATAAATGTATAATGTATTTATTTTCTCCATCATATAATATATATTTTTTCATTCGTAATGAACACATAACTATGTTGTGAATGCTGGACCTGTACTAGTACTACTAGTACACCTATGTTACAAGCCTCCACATTTATATATTACTAGCTTTCTGCGGCGCGGTTTCACCCGCGCATAATATGGTTTGTTGTATCCCTCGGGAACCAGACCGATTTTCCTATGTCCGTCTCCGGCACTGAATCTATCTACATACCAATTTTCATCGAAATCTGTTCAGCCGTTTAGGCGCTGAGTGGTAACAAACACACACACACACACACAAACCTTCGCATTTATAATATTATTAGGAAAAGTGTGTGAGGATAAGTCGAAATGGCCCGGTGGATAAGGCACCCGATTCGTAAACACGAGGTAGTGTGTTTGAATCTGTGCAAGTACCAATGTGATTTTTCAAATCATATGTACTTTCTAAGTTTATCTTGGATATTTCTGACTGACGGTGAAGGAAAACATCGTGAGGAAACCTGGACTTAAAGTTCTGAAATTGCCAATCCGCCTTGAGCAAGCGTGGTGATTAATGCTCATTCCATCTCTATGAGAAGAGGCCTTTGCCCTGCAGTGGGACAGTAAACAGGCTGGTATTATTATTTATTATATTTATTAAGTGTGTGATAATTCATAATAGTGTTTTATCATAACTTTTGTATGATGTACATTGTTTGAGGCTTGTTATTTTAGCTGCTATGAAAGTTCAAAATGTGACTTCTAATAATTTTATTAGTCTGTCGGTTAAAATTGATTGACTACATACGTACGTAAGAGCCTGTCTGTTAAGACCTTTTTTCAGTAACGAGTGGAGGTTTCAAGCTGAATGTATACTGAATACTCTTCTCTACAATCTCTTGAAGTTCTGATTATGTCTTCAAAATTCAAAGATATATTATTGTCTTTAATGTTATTTGTTTTATTTATATTGACCATTGACTATAAATTTGCACGAAACTCTCGATTTTTATCGTTTCACCTTTGAGTAGTAAAAGATGAATTCCCTCATTTCTTGGTCCACATAATTTTCAGTTTTTTTTTATTATAAATGATTTCAATAGCTATGAAGTCAGTTTAGGGGATGAACAAACCACATTAATCATATTTTCGATATTGCCTGTTTTCGGTCACTACCAATTACAATGTCACTGATGTAAACAACAAGAAAGTTTACGTGAGTTCAAGTATCTAATAAATAATGTTGTTCGTTAATACTTTATGAAGATTACAAAGAAACAAGTAAGAAGTGTGAGCCTTAGTAAGCCTTTGCTCGGTCAATGACTTCGTGATCTAAGTTCCGATGTGAGTGCGTGGGATTACTGTCTCTTGACCTTTGACCTTTTCAGATTAATGTTACATACTTCGTTTTTCTGTAATGACTACCCTTTAGGCACGTTTCACTCAAGTTTCGTTAAATTCGATCTAATAGAATAGGGATACTCCTGTCTAGAGTATACAAACTTATTTTATTCTTGTGGATATCATAATTGATCTAAAGGTTTAAGTCCAGGCTACGGGCACCCACGTACCAAAATGACATCACTCTGGCTTATAGTAAGCGGTCAATGATCATTAGTAGTTAGTAGTTAGAGTTAGATCATTAGAGCTCATGGCTAGTTGCACTCAATAATCGGTAAACGATTAACGGGTTAAGCCACTTAGAGTGCGGCTGGCCCATAGATGGGTGACCGCATAGTGGAATTTGCTCTGGGAGTCTTCGAGCTTCAGAGGGCATGTTTAAAGTCAGTCCCAGTTGTTACCAAGTTGTTCACAGTCGTTAGGTCAGGTCGGATGCCTCTATTTGTGGCCTGAACAAATTCTGACACTAGGTGGACCACTAGCCACTCGATATTTGATTTATCTCATTAGTATCATACATTATTAGGTAAAGGCCCACTGCAGGAATAGGCTTCTTCTTATACAGGGAAGGCATGAGTATTGATCAACATGATTGCTCATCGTGAATTGGCGAGTTAGTAAAATCTAGTAATAGATTCTTAAATTTTTATGATTTATTCTTTCTAAAAGATTTAGATCGTTACGTCATCATTGCCAAGGCTTTTCTTATGTACAATTTTTCGCTGCGTTGCAATTTGCGCCGTAAGTAAATTCATCAAAGTAAATTCAAAGCCTCTATAATTACAACAATTCGGAATCAGAATATAATTATACTTTTTAAAAATTGCTAACCCTATTCAAAACGAAAAAGGTTTAAAAACACAACAAGCCTACAATAAAATATACAAGGTCAAAGAAAGTCAAATGTTTGTACAAAAATCACTTTAGCTTCAAAGTAAAGTGCTAACAATAGGCCACAATGGTTTTTATTAATTAAAACTATACATTTTTAACAGTTCTCGAGGAAGATTCTTTTAGATCAAACTTTACTGTTGCGAAAATGGTTATACTTATTTTATTACCAACACGTACATGCTTAATAATTATCACGCTGATGGAGAATCAGGTAGGGTGTAAACAGATGAGGCCAGATTGATTTTCGAAGTAAAATATTAGTTTCCATACTAATTAATGCCTTTCGTTTGGAGAGTACGAGTGCAAGAGGCTTAGTTGTTATGTCTTCGGTCCTCTTCTCATCGCCTACACTCAACGCAGTCTGCAATGGTTTAGTTGTATCTTCTTAGCATAATTTCTACAAATTATGCCGGTATCTGATCCCCTAGGGATCGGTTTATTTTTATTCTGATCTGATCCCTCGTATATGTGATCAAAAATAAATCCAACCGGATTTTTAGAGATCACAGTCATGTTTATGGGTGACTTTTGCCATT